>CM044311.1:37747500-42747500 GCA_024291935.2 Okapia johnstoni | reverse complement strand
GGTATGGACCTAACAGAAGCAGAAGATATTAAGAAGAGGTGGCAAGAATATACAGAACTGTACAAAAAAGATCTTCACAACCCAGATAATCACGATGGTGTGATCACTCACCTAGAGCCAGACATCCTGGAATGTGAAGTCAAGTGGGCCCTAGGAAGCATCACTACGAACAAAGCTAGTGGAGGTGATGGAATTCCAGTTAAGCTATTTCAAATCCTGAAAGATGATGCTATGAAAGTGGTGCACTCGATACACCAGAAAATCTGGAAAACTCAGCAGTGGCCACAGGACTGGAAAAGGTCAGTTTTCATTCTAATTGCAAAGAAAGGCAATGCCAGGAATGCTCAAACTACTGCACAATTGCACTCATCTCACACTCTAGTAAAGTAATGCTCAAAATTCTCCAAGCCAGGCTTCAGCAATATGTGAACCATGAACTTCCAGATGTTCAAGCTGGTTTTAGAAAAGGCAGAGGAACAGAGATCAAATTGCCAACATCCGCTGGATCATTGAAAAAGCAAGAGAGTTCCAGAAAAATATCTATTTCTGCTTTATTGACTATGCCAAAGCCTTTGACTTTGTGGATCACAATAAACTGTGGAAACGTCTGAAAGAGATGGGAATACCAGACCATCTAACTTGTTTCTGAGAAACCTGTATGCAGGTCAGGATGCAACAGTTAGAACTGGAACATGGAACAACAGACTGGTTTCAAATAGGAAAAGGAATACGTCAAGGCTGTATATTGTCACCCTGCTTATTTAACTTATATGCAGAGTACATCATCAGAAACGTTGGGCTGGAAGAAACACAAGCTGGAATCAAGATTGCTGGGAGAAATATCAGTAACCTCAAATATGCAGATGACACCACTCTTATGGCACAAAGTGAAGAAGAACTAAAGAGCCTCTTGATGACAGTGAAAGAGGAGAGTGAAAAAGTTGGCTTAAAGCTCAACGTTCAGAAAACTTAAGATCATGGCATCTGGTCCCATCACTTCATGGGCAATAGACGGGGAAACAGTGGCTGACTTTATTTTTTGGGCTCCAAAATCACTGCAGATGGTGACTGCAGCCATGAAATTAAAAGACACTTTCTCCTTGGAAGGAAGGTTATGACCAACCTAGATAGTGTATTTAAAACCAGAGACATTACTTTGCCAACAAAGATCCGTCTAGTCAAGGCTATGGTTTTTCCAGTGGTCATGTATGGATGTGAGAGTTGGACAGTGAAGAAAGCTGAGCACCAAAGAATTGATGCTTTTGAACTGTGGTGTTGGAGAAGACTCTTGAGAGTCCCTTGGAATGCAAGGAGATCCAACCAGTCCATTATAAAGGAGATCAGTCCTGGGTGTTCATTGGAAGGACTGATGTTGAAGCTGAAACTCCAATACTTTGGCCACCTCATGCAAAGAGTTGACTCATTGGAAAAGACCCTAATGCTGGGAAGGATTGGGGGCAGGAGGAGAAGGGGATGACAGAGGATGAGATGGTTGGATGGCATCACTGACTCGATGGACATGGGTTTGGGTAAACTCCGGGAATTGGTGATGGACAGGGAGACCTGGCGTGCTGTGATTCATGGGGTCACATAGAGTATGACACGACTGAGCGACTGAACTGAACTGAACTGATTTATCTGTTTTTGAACAAACCAATATTCTATTGGTTTTGCCATACACTGACATGAATCCACGATGGGTGTACGTGTGTTCCCCTTCCAGGACCCCCCCCTCACACCTCCCTCCCTATCCCATCCCTCCGGTCATCTCGGTGCACCAGCCCTGAGCACCCTGTATCATGCATCGAGTCTGGACTGGCAATTCATTTCACATATGATAATTTACATGCTTCAGTGCCTTTCCCCCATATCATCCCACCCTCGCCCTCTCCCATAGAGTCCATAATACTGTTCTATATATCTGTGTCTCTTTTGCTGTCTTGCATAAAGGGTTATCTTTACTGATTTACTGAGTTCCATATATATGTGTTGGTGTTATTCTTTCTGGCGTATTTCACTCTGTATAGTAGGCTCCAGTTTCATCCACCTCATTAGAACTGATTCACATGTATTCTTTTTAATGGCTGAGTAATATTCCATTGTGTATATGTACCACAGCTTTCTTATCCATTCATCTGCTGATGGGCATCTAGGCTGCTTCCATGTCCTGGCTATTATAAACAGTGCTGTGATGAACATTGTGGTACACGTGTCTCAATTCTGGTCTCCTCAGTGTATATGCCCAGCAGTGGGATTGCTGGGTCATATGGAAGCTCTATTTCCGGTTTTTTGAAAAATCTCCACACTGTTCTCCATAGTGGCTGTACTAGTTTGCATTCCCACCAACAGTGTAAGAGGGTTCCTTTTTCTCTACACCCTCTCCAGCATTTATTGCTTGTAGACTTTTGGATAGCAGCCATTCTGACGGGCATGAAATGGTAGCTCATTGTGGTTTTGATTTGCATTTCTCCGATAATGAGTGATGTTGAGCATCTTTTCATGTGTGTGTTAGCCATCTGTATGTCTTCTTTGGAGAAATGTCTGTTCTTTGGCCCACTTGTTGATTGGGTTATTTATTTTTCTGGAATTGAGCTGCAGGAGTTGCTTGTATGTTTTTGAGATTAATTGTTTGTCCATTGCTTCGTTTGCTATTATTTTCTCCCATTCTGAAGGCTTTCTTTTCAACTTTCTTATAGTTTTCTTTGTTGTGCAAAAGCTTTTAATTTTAATTAGGTCCCATTTGTTTATTTTTGCTTTTATTTCCAATATTCTGGGAGGTGGGTCATAGAGGATCCTGCTGTGGTTTATGTCAGAGAGTGTTTTGCCTATGTTTTCCTCTAGGAGTTTTATAGTTTCTGGTCTTACATTTAGATCTTTAATCCATTTTGAGTTTATTTTTGTGTATGGTGTTAGAAAGTGTTCTAGTTTCATTCTTTTACAAGTGGTTGACCAGTTTTCCCAGCATCACTTGTTAAAGAGATTGTCTTTTCTCCATTGTTTATTCTTGCCTCCTTTGTCAAAGATAAGGTGTCCATAGGTTTGTGGATTTATCTCTGGGCTTTCTCTTTTGTTCCATTGATCTATATTTCAGTCCTTGTGCCAGTACCATACTGTCTTGATGACTGTGGCTTTGTAGTAGAGCCTGAAGGCAGGCAGGTTGATTCCTCAAGTTCCATTATTCTTTCTCAAGATTGCTTTGGCTATTCGAGGTTTTTTGTATTTCCGTAGAAATTGTGAAATTATTTGTTCTAGTTCTCTGAAGAATACTGTTGGTAGCTTGATAGGGATTGCATTGAATGTATAGATTGCTTTGGGTAGTATTCTCATTTTCACTATATTGATTCTTCCAATCCATGAACACGGTATATTTCTCCATCTGTTTGTGTCCTCTTTGATTTCTTTCACCAGTGTTTTGTAGTTTTCTATGTATAAGTCTTTTGTTTCTTTAGGTAGATATATTCCTAAGTATTTTATTCTTTTCGTTGCCATGATGATTGGAATTGTTTCCTTAATTTCTCTTTCTGTTTCTTGTTGTTAGTGTATGGGAATGCAAGGGATTTCTGTGTGTTAATTTTATATTCTGCAACTTTACTATATTCATTGATTAGCTCTAGTAATTTTCTGGTGGAGTCTTTAGGGTTTTCTATGTAGAGGATCATGTCATCTGGAAACAGTGAGAGTTTTACTTCTTCTTTTCCAATCTGGATTCTTTTTATTTCTTTTTTGCTCTGATTGCTGTGGCCAAAACTTCCAAAACTGTGTTGAATAGTAGTGGTGAGAGTGGGCACCCTTGTCTTGTTCCTGACTTCAGGGGGATTGCTTTCAGTTTTCACCATTTAGGATAATGTTTGCTGTGGGTTTGTCATATATAGCTTTTATTATGTTGAGGTATGTTCCTTCTATTCCTGCTTTTTGGAGGGTTTTTATCCTAAATGGATGTTGAATTTTGTCAAAGACTTTCTCTGCATCTATTGAAATAATCATATGGTTTTTATTTTTAAATTTGTTAATGTGGTTTATTACATTGATTGATTTGTGGATATTGAAGCATCTTTTCATCCCTGGGATAAAGCCCACTTGGTCATGATGTATGATCTTTTTAATATATTGTTGGATTCTGTTTGCTAGGATTTTGTTAAGGATTTTTTGCATCTATGTTCATCAGTGATTTTGGCCTGTAGTTTTCTTTTTTTGTAGCATCTTCAGGTTTTGGCATTATGGTGATGGTGGCCTCATAGAATGAGTTTGGAAGTTTACCTTCCTCTGCAATTTTCTGGAAGAGTTTGAGTAGGAGAGGTGTTAGCTCTTCTCTAAATTTTTGGTAGAATTCAACTGTGAAGCCTTCTGGTCCTGGGCTTTTGTTTGTTGGAAGATTTCTGATTACACTTTCAATTTCTGTGCTTGTGATGGGTCTGTTGAGATTTTCTGTTTCTTCCTGGTTCAGTTCAGAGAAGGTGATGGCACCCCACTCCAGTACTCTTGCCTGGAAAATCCCGTGGATGGAGGAGCCTGGTAGGCTGCAGTCCATGGGGTCGCAAAGAGTCAGACATGACTGAGCGACTTCACTTTCTCTTTTCACTTTCATGCGTTGGAGAAGGAAATGGCAACCCACTCCAATGTTCTTGCCTGGATAATCCCAGGGACGGGGGAGCCTAGTGGGCTGCCGTCTGTGGGGTCGCACCGAGTCGGACACGACTGAAGCGACTTAGCAGCAGCAGCAGCAGCAGCAGGTTTGGAAAGTCGTACTTTTCTGAGAATTTATCCATTTCTTCCAAGTTGTCCATTTTATTTGCAGATAGTTGCTGATAATAGTCTCTTATGGTCGTTTGTATTTCTGTGTTGTCTGTTGTGATCTCTCGGTTTTCATTTCTAATTTTGTTGATTTGATTCTTCTCCCTTTGTTTCTTGATGAGTCTGGCTAATGGCTTGTCATTTTTATTTATCTTCTCAAAGAACCAGCTTTTGGTTTTGTTGATTTTTGCTATGGTCTCTTTTTTTTTTCTTTTGCATTTATTTTCTTCCCTAATATTTAAGATTTCTTTCCTTCTACTAACCCTGGGGTTTTTCATTTCTTCCTTTTCTAGTTGCTTTAGATGTCAAGTTAGGTTATTTATTTGACTTTTTTCTTGTTTCTTGAGGTGAGCCTGTATTGCTATGAATCTTCCCCTTAGCACTACTTTTACAGTGTCCCATAGGTTTTGGGTTGTTGTGTTTTCATTTTCTTTCGTTTCTATGCATATTTTGATTTCTTTTTTGATTTCTTCTGTGATTTGTTGGTTATTCAGCAGCGTGTTGTTCAGCCTCCATATGTTGGAATTTTTAATAGTTTTTCTCCTGTAATTGACATCTAATCTTACTGCATTGTGGTCAGAAAAGATGCTTGGAATGATTTCAGTTTTTTTGAATTTACCATGACTAGATTTATGGCCCAGGATGTGATCTATTCTGGAGAAGGTTCCGTGTGTGCTTGAGAAAAAGGTGAAATTCATTATTTTGGGGTGAAATGTCCTATAGATATCAGTTAGGTCTAACTGGTCTGTTGTATCATTTAATGTTTGTGTTCCCTTGTTAATTTTCTGTTTAGTTGATCTGTCCATAGGTGTGAGTGGGATATTAAAGTATCCCACTATTATTGTGTTATTGTTAATTTTTCCTTTCATACTTGTTACTATTTGCCTTACATATTGCTGTGCTCCTATGTTGGGTGCATATAAATTTATAATTTTCATATCTTTTTCTTGCATTGATCCTTTGATCATTATGTAGTGTCCATCTTTGCCTCTTTTCACAGCCTTTGTTTTAAAGTCTATTTTATCTGATACGAATATTGCTACTCCTGCTTTCTTTTGGTCTCTATTTGCATGAAATATCTTTTTCCAGCCCTTCACTTTCAGTCTGTATGTGTCCCTTGTTTCGAGGTGGACAACATATATAGGGGTCTTGTTTTTGTATCCATTCAGCCAGTCTTTGTCTTTTGGTTGGGGCATTCAACCCATTTACATTTAAGGTAATTATTGATAAGTATGATCCTGTTGCCATTTACCTTGTTGTTTTGGGTTCTGTGTTTCCTGTCGAGAGAAGATCTTTTTACATTTATTGGAGAGCTGATTTGGTGGTGCTGAATTCTCTCAGCTTTTGCTTGTCTGTAAAGCTTTTGATTTCTCCTTCATATTTGAATGAGATCCTTGCTGGATATAGTAATCTGCACTGTAGAATATTTTCTTTCATCACTTTAAGTATGTCCTGCCATTACCTTCTGGCCCGAAGAGTTTTTATTGAAAGATCAGCTGTTATCCTTATGGGAATCCCCTTGTGTGTTATTTTTTGTTTTTCCCTTGCTGCTTTTAATGTTTGATCTTTGTTTATTTGATTACGATGTGTCTTGGGGTGTTTCGCCTTGGGTTCATCCTGTTTGGAACTCTTTGGGTTTCTTGGACTTGGGTGATTATTTCCTTCCCCACTTTAGGGAAGTTTTCAACTATTATCTCCTCAATATTTTCTCATAGTCTTTCTTTTTGTCTTCTTCTTCTGGGATTCCTATGATTCAAATGTTGGTGCATTTACCAATGTCCCAGAGGTCTCTTGAGGTTTTCCTCATTTCTTTTATTTTTTTTCCTCTGTTTCATTTATTTCTATCATTTTATCTTCTACCTCACTTGTCCTATCTTCTGCTTCCATTATTGTACTGTTGGTTCCCTCCAGAGTGTTTTTGATCTCATTTATTGCATTTTTCATTATATATTGACTCTTTTTTATTTCTTCTAAATCCTTGTTAAACCTTTCTTACATCTTCTCGATCCTTGTCTGCAAGTTATTTATCTGTAACTCCAATTTGTTTTCCAGATTTTGGATCATTTTCACTATCATTATTTGGAATTCTTTATCAGGTAGATTCCCTATCTCTTCCTCTTTTGTTTGATTTGGAGGGCATTTATCCTGTTCTTTTACCTGCTGCATATTTCTCTGCCGTTTCTTCTTGTTTATATTGCTGTGTTTGGGGTGGCCTTTCTGTTTTTTGGCAGTTTGTGGTTCCTCTTTATTGTGGAGGTTCCTCACTGTGGGTGGGGTTGGACAGGTGGCCTGTTAAGGTTTCCTAGTTGGTGAAGCTTGTGTCGGTGTTCTGGTGGGTGGAGCTTGATTTCTTCTTTCTGGAGTGCAATGAAGTGTCCAGTAATGAGTTTTGAGATGTCAGTGAGTTTGGTGTGACTTTTGGCAACCTGTATATTGAAGCTTAGGGCTATGTTCCTGTGTTGGTGGAGAATTTGCATGGTATATCTTACTCTGGAACTTGTTGGCCCTTGGGTGGTGTTTGGTTTCAGTGTAGGTATGGAGGTGTTTGATGAGCTCCTATTGGTTAATGCTTCCTGGATTCAGGAGTTCTCTGGTGTTGTCAGGATTTGGACTTGAGTCTCCTGTATTTGGTTTTCAGTCTTATTCTTACAGTAGCCTGAAGACTTCTCCATCTATACAACACCAGTGATAAAACATCTAGGTTAATGATGAAAAGTTTCTCCACTGTGAGGGACACCAGAGAGGTACATGGACTTACATGGAGAAGAGAAGAGGGAGGAGGGAGATGGAGGTGACCAGGAGGAGAAGAGAGGAATCAAAAGGGAAGAGCACAAGCCAGCCAATAATCACTTCCCTATGTGCTCTCCACAGTCTGGATCCCTCAGAGATGTTCACGGAGTTACACAGGGAGGAGAAGAGGGAGGAAGGAGACAGAGGTGGCCAAGAGGAGAAAAGGGGGAATCGAAAGGGGAGAGACAGATCCAGCCAGTAATCAGTTCTCTAAGTGTTCTCCACAGCCCGAAACACACAAAGAGATTCACAGAGTTGGGTTGAGAAGAAAAGGGGGAGTGGGGAAATGGAGGCGACCTGGTGGAGAAAAAGGAGAGTTAAAAGGGGGAGAGAGCAATCAAGCCAGTGATCTCGCTCCCAAGTAAAAATGGGTACCGAAGATTGGGTTCTTGAAGATACAAAGTTGATAACAAATACTGAAAAGCAAAGATTAAAAATCTAGAGTAGAGGTTAGATTCTCAAAAATATAATATTAAAAAAGGAGGGGAAAAAAGGAAAGATAAGAAAGAAAAAAAAGAAAAAGAAAAGAAAAACAACCACCAAACTCACAAAAATTACAAAATTATATATATATATATATGAAGTTTGTTTTAAAAATTTGGTCTTTTTTTTTTTGCAGGGTAACAGTAGGTTATAAAAATGAAAATTGAAGAAGTAATAGGAGACTTAAAAATTAAAAATAAGTATAATATAATAAAATAAAATAATGTAAAAAATAAAAAAATAATAAAGTTTAAAAAATTGAAAAAATGATAATAGTAAAAATATATCTAGGACTTTCTCTGGAGCTGTTACGGACAGTGTGGTGTCATTTCATTTTCAGATAGTTCCTTGGTCCAGCTTGTACTTCTCAAGGTCCATAGGCCCCTTTCTGTGTAGTCGGTGCTAACTACAGGGTTTTAATCTATCGCACCTGTCACTTCCAAAGTGGTTCCTTCTGTTTCTTTTAGCTTCTTCTGTTTGCTGGTGTCTTCAGTGTCTAATTTCCGCCCTGACACAAGAGGGGCGGTGGTGGTCACTTTTTTTTAGTCTTCCTTGTTCAATCATGCTGTGGGGAGGGAGGAACACTGCAAAAAAATCTCAGTGGTGTGTGCTCACAATGATTCAGCCACACTGGGTTTGCCCCACTCATGGTGTGTGTGCTTTCCCAGTCTACACTGCTCAGGCTCTAGGTTGCATTGCCAGGAACTTTCTGAAGCGTGTCCCTGGGTTTGCCTGTATTTCCCAGGTTTAAGCCGCTCAAGTTCAGGTTCCTGGGTACTTCACAAGGGCGCAGACTTGGTTGAGCCTGGGTTTTGTGCCCTTCCCAGGTCTGAACAGCTCAGGTGACCATGTTTTTGGCTAGTGCGATCAGGGGCTGTGCCTTTTTCCCTTCCCCCATCCCAGCTGCTCGGTTTTCTGGGTGTACAGCAGGCACAGCTTCCCTGGTGTGCCATGTGTCTCCCCTGGGGAGCCGATCTCTGTCTGTGACCCTCTCGGCGGGTGTCGACCCTCCAGAGTCCCAAGAAGTCCTGGTTAGCAACGAGGTCTGCTTGCAGTTTGGTATAGGATGCCTCTCTGGGGCTGCGATTGTGCCCTTCTGGCTCTGGCTGCCCCCGCCTGCCCATCTCTGGTGGGGGATGGGCTGGTCCGCAGTTGACTTGCTCTGCTCAGTCCTTTGTTCTGTGAGCGGGCCTGGCGGTGTCTTAGGTTAAGGCTTTTCGCGGGAATGCTATCCCACAGTCTAGGTTGTTGTCTAAAGCTAGTTCCCTCAGATTGCCCTCGGGGCATTAAGGCCCAGTCCTTACCCAAAGCAATGCAGCCTGCCCTTCCCTGCTCAGCCAGTGCTTGCTAGTTGGGGATGCGTGCGTCTGGGCTGCGGCTCCATTGGGAGTTGCTGTTAGGTAGTAATCTGTGGGTTTTAATTATTTATTTATTCTTTTATTTTTTTCCTTCCAGTTATTTTGCCCTCTGAGATTCCAAGGCTCGCCACAGACCTGCCGGAGTGTTTCCTTGTGTTTGGAAACTTCTCTATTTTTTAAGACTCCCTTCCTGGACGATCTCCATCCCTACCTCTTTTGTCTCTCCTTTTATCTTTTATATTTTGTCCTACCTCCTTTCTAAGACTATGGGCTGCCTTTCTGGCTGCCTGGTGTCCTCTGCCAGCATTCAGAAGTTGTTTTGTGGAATTTTCTCGGCGTCTAAATGTTCTTTCAGTGAACTTGTGGGGGAGAAAGTCGTCTTCCTGTCCTATTCCTCCGCCATCTTAGGACTGCCCCCCAAGGTCTTTTCAGATGAATCAGCTCTCTGCATCAGGTGGCCAAAGTATTGAAGTTTCAGCTTCAAGAACATCAGTCCTTCCAATGAACACCCAGGACTGATCTCCTTTAGGATGGACTGGTTGGATCTCCTTGCTGTTCAAGGGACTCTCAAGAGTCTTCTCCAACACCAGAGGTCAAAAGCATCAATTCTTCAGCGCTCAGCTTTCTTCACTGTCCAACTCTCATCCATACATGACCACTGGAAAAACCATAGCCTTGACTAGACGGACCTTTGTTGGCAAAGTAATGTCTCTGCTTTTTAATATGCTGTCTAGGTTGGTCATAACTTTCCTTCCAAGGAGTAAGCGTCTTTTAATTTTATGGCTGCATTCACCATCTGCAGTGATTTTTGGAGCCCAGAAAAATAAAGTCAGCCACTATTTTCACTGTTTGCCCATCTATTTGCCAAAGGGAAAACAGTTTGAATAACTTCAAGATTTTATTACTAGGAAGAAGCAGTAGAGTAGGATTTAAACTCTTATAGTCCTGATCTTACACATCAAGCTCTCAGCAATATTTTACTCTGTTAATTGTGATAGTATTCTACCTACCTGAAACATATTTATGATGATTTTGTGAGGGAGAATTTAAATTTATTTTCCTAAGGTTAATTTTCAAAAGATTCCTATAATCCTGTCTCAAGAAAAATTTATCTTGGATGTGAATAATTGAAAATGGCATTTACTATTTGCTCCAACAGTAGAATACATAAACATTTTGAAACCCTTAGGAACACTGCAAAATAAAACCAATGAAGTCAATGCCCTCATGGGGACAGGAAACAAAACATCTGGACCATGTCCCTATTTATTTTATTTTCAAATGTTGATTGCAGAGCTTTATAATTTATGTAGATTATTTATAAATTTATAAGTTTATTGTTTTCTATTTTTAAAGGAAAAACACTGAATTTTTAGATACTGTTTTAAAAATCAGGATTATTTTAGAATACAGCTAAGAAAATTAAGTCTCACTGACAGTGACCCTCAAGCCCAAACAATTTGTTGGTAGTAAAACTCTTGATAATTACATTTATTGTTTGATAACTGAGGAAGTGTCTATTGTATCCTATAAACTAAAGTTAATTGTTTATATTCGTTTATCTTTTAAATAGTAAATGCGTGAATTACTTGAATTATAATTTAAAATATTTTATGTTTCATAAGGAAGAGGAAATATATACATTTCTCATTTATATATTTAGCTATCATTTAAATTATTCTTCTATACCTTTTATTAATTTTCATTTGTCTTTCCACAGCAAATTGAATACTCACCCTCCAATGTTGTACAGAATAAAGCCACAAATATTTCTTATTTTAAAAATCATGGATATAAATTGAATAGTGTAAATTAAAAAAAAACACCTTTTCATCTGTAACTTCCAAAAATCGTACTATGGAACACCAATAATTGCTTTAAACTTTTATATTCAAGATTAAAACCAATAGATTAGTTAGATCCCCCTACCCCACCTCTACCAAGTGATATGAGATGGAGTAAAGTACATTGTATCCATCATGTTCTTTGTTCAGAATGGATTACTTTAGAGGATATTGAGATGGACACATTTTTTTAAATGAGTCCCTCATTGTATTGTCATATATTGATATGACAGCGTGGGAATTATTCCTACCTGCTCTGTGTGTCTATGGTGAGCCCAAAACCAGGAGATGGAAGTTAGTGGAAAATAGAGAAAGGAAGGGGTGAGTAAGAGAAAAGAGAAGAAAAAGTGGCTGTCCTTTTTTCATCTTCCCAACAGAATTTACCCTTTCAAGAGCTTTTAGTTCACATATTCAGCAGGTGGCTTTGGAATATGCTGGCCCTCACAGTAGCCACTAGGTACGGGAAAGCATTTCTGGTCCAGGAACCAAAGGAATGTGGACTGGGGGATACAATTTTCAAAACAGAAAAAAGGAAACTCCAGTAAAAACAAGGTGCTTTTCTTAGCAAGACAGTAAGAATTGTCATTTTAGTATTTAAGGCAATACATACCGTTGACATAATTCATTTCGTCCATTACCCTCGAGCATCTGTCTAATGAGATGCAGTACATTGAGTTTGTTGCTTGGCATATGGACAGTGTTAATAATGCTTTATTATTTTACTCTTCAATTTCTTCCTTTCTCTTCTGAAATGGGAGAGGCAAAGTACTAATCACTGTCTTACTACTGCACTTTTACTTCTCAAACACCTGCTCCCCTTCCCCGTCTGCCTGTGCAAATTGACCTTGTGCTAATTCCTCAGCAGAGTGTGCTGCTTGTCCTTCAGACAGCTCCTTGTTGTCTGCTTCTTAATTTGTGATCATACTTCCTTGTTACTTTCTCCCTCTTCCCAGATCCCATCTTGACTTAGTTCCTGTCTTATGTAAACTCCGTGGGTAAGCGTTGGTGAGATGTTAATTTGGGAAACAAGGCCTGCAATCTGTGGAGCAACAAGAACAGCTGGTGCTGCTGCTGTTCAGTTTTTCTTGGCAGATGGATGTAGAGGGAATTACGAATGGAGAAATTTGCCTCAGCCTTGGCTGCTATTTTCTGTAGCAGTATAACATTGCCAGCTCTCTCTCTCTCCTATGCCACCACTCCTGCACCATGGCCTAATACTGTAATGTGTTCCCCTAAATTCATGGTCCAGGTCTTCCTAAGTAGCCTCTGTTATATGCTTCATGCTCAATAGACCTTCTTGACCGCAACAAGAGGCATTTTCAGTTTTACTTAAGCAATTTTAAGTGTACATGAAGGAAATGTTATTCCACATCCCCAGTAATTTGAGGTCAAGACCTAACTTTTGTTTGTCCACTTATTTATTAATTTTAAAATAAACTTCAATGAATGTCTTAGTCTTCTAGGACTGCTATAATAGAATATGATAGACTGGGTGGCTTAAGCAATGGTTATTGATTTCTGTCAGTTTTAGAGACTGAGAAGTACACAATGAAGGTGCTAGCCTTTTCAGTTCCTGGTGAGCGAGTCTTCTTTCTGGCTTGCATATGGCCACATCCTTGGTTTATCCTCACCTGACAAAGACAGAGCAAGCCCCAGTGTCTGTTCTTCTTATAAGGGCACTGGCTTCAGCAATACGTGAACCGTGAACTTCCAGATGTTCAAGCTGGATTTAGAAAAGGCAGAGGAACCAGAGATCAAATTGCCAACATCCAATGGATCATCGAAAAAGCAAGAGAGTACCAGAAAAACATCTATTTTTGCTTTATTGACTGTGCCAAAGCCTTTGATTGTGTGGATCACAATAAACTGTGGAAAATTCTGAAAGAGATGGCAATACCAGACCATGTGACCTGTCTCTTGAGAAACCTGTATGCAGGTCAGGAAGCAACAATTAGAACTGGACATGGAACAACAGACTGGTTCCAAATCAGAAAAGGAGTCCGTCAAGGCTGTATATTGTCACCCTGCTTATTTAACTTCTATGCAGAGTACATCATGAGAAACGCTGGGCTGGATGAAGCACAAGCTGAAATCAAGATTGTTGGGAGAAATATCAATAACCTCAGATATGCAGATGATACAACCCTTATGGCAGAAAGTGAAGAAGAACTAAAGAGCCTCTTGATTAAAGTGAAAGTGGAGAGTGAAAAAGTTGGCTTAAAGGTCAACATTCAGAAAACTAAGATCATGGCATCCGGTCCCATCACTTCATGGCAGATAGATGGGGAAACAGTGGAAACAGTGTCAGACTTTATTTTTCTGAGCTCCAAAATCACTGCAGATGGTGATTGCAGCCATGAAATTAAAAGACGATTACTCCTTGGAAGGAAAGTTACGAGCAACCTAGGTAGTGTATTAAAAGCAGAGACATTACTTTGCCAACCAAGATCCGTCTAGTCAAGGCTATGGTTTTTCCAGTGGTCATGTATGGATGTGAGAGTTGGACTCTAAAGAGAGCTGAGCGCCAAAAAATTGATGCTTTTGAACTGTGGTGTTGGAGAAGACTCTTGAGAATCCCTTGGACTGCAAGCACATCCAACCAGTCCATCCTGAGGGAGATCAGTCCTGTGTGTTCATTGGAAGGACTGATGCTGAAGCTGAAACTCCAATACTTTGGCCACCTGATGTGAAGAGCTGACTCATTGGAAAAGACACTGCTGCTGGGAAGGATTGAGGGCAGGAGGAGAAGGGGATGACAGAGGATGAGATGGCTGGATGGCATCACTGACTCGATGGACATGGATTTGGGTGGGCTCAGGGAGTTGGTGATGGACAGAGAGGCCTGGCGTGCTGCGGTTCATGGGGTTGCAAAGAGTAGGACACGACTGAGCGACTGAACTGAACTGAATCCCAACATGGGGCTCCACCCTCATGACCTCATCTAAACCTAATTACTTCCCAAAGGCACCACCTCCTAATACCACCACACAAGAGGTTAATGTTTCAACTTAACAGATTTTGAGGGTGGGACACATTCAGTCCGTAACAGTGAGTTACAACCTATGAAATTACTGATTTTAAGTGTACAAAACAACATGGATTGAACCAGCAGCACAATCAGAACATTTTTATCACTTCCAGAGCTTTTTTTTTTTTTTTTTTTTGCATAATTCCCCTTCCCTATTCCCAGCTGGCCTCTGGCAACCACTTTTTTAGCTCTACTTGGCCTTTTTAAAACTGTCATTTAAATAGAATCATGTAGTGTGTAGGTGGGCTTCCTAGATGGCAAAGAACCCACCTGCCAGTGCAGGAGATGCAAAAGATGTGGGTTCGATCTCTGGCTTGGGAAAGATCCCTTGGAGTATCCACTTCAGTATTCTTGCTTGGAAAATTTCATGGGCAGAGGAGCCTGGCAGGCTACAGTCCACAGGGCTGCAAAGAGTTGGACACAACTGAGCGGCAGACCAGTGTGTAGGTATATCGTCTTTACTTAAATTCAGCTGCTTTCATCTAACTTGATGATTTAAAACTCACCTATTCTCTTGTATATATCGTTAGTTTGTTCCTTCGCACCCCCAGAACTCAATAGTTTATGGGACAAAGTTCACGCAGAAGTATATAGATACTATGATTTAAACAGGGAATTGGTCACTTACATTTTATGTATTTTTATACAATGAGCTTTGAATCAGTGGAGTATTATTTTGTCATATTATTAGTTCATTCCTTTTTATTTCGGAGTTTAATTCATCCTGCAGTTGATGGACACCTAGGTTGTTTTCATTTTTTATCTATAATGAATAAAGCTGCTATAGCTCTTAATGAATAAAGCTCCTCCTATAACAAGACTTTGTGGGGATGTAAGTTCTGATTTTCTGAGATAAATTTCTATGAGTAGAATTAGTGGGTTGTATGAGAGTGGGTTTAATTGATAAGAAACTGTTACTCTGTTTTTCAGGTTGCAGACAATTTGAATTTGCTCTGCAGTATCTGAATTCCAGTTGCTCTATATTCTCACCAGCACTTAACAGTTTTTAAAAAATATTTTAAACCATTCTGTGGTTGTGTTGTGGTATGATGTTATGCATTTTTCTTACTAACTTTTTAAGATTTTTTCATGTACTTTTTATTTGTATAACATATGCAGTGAATTTTCTATTCAAGTATTTTGTCCATGTTTGATTGGGTCATTTGTCTTACTATTCTGAGTTCTTTGTATTTTCTGTATACCGGTCCTTTATTAGACATATGCTTTGCAAATATTTTTTCCCAGTGCATGGCTGGCTTTTTCATTATTTTAACTATATTTGAAATGAAAAAAATACTTTTAATATGTTATCAATATTTTATAGTTAGTGTCTGTGTCCTATCTAATATATCTTTGCTAATCTAAGATCCTAGAAATTTTAGTTTTAGGTCTTCATTTAGGTTTAGTTAATATTCTATATGATATATGGTAAAGTGTGTGATATATTATTTGGATTTGGATATTTAATTTTTCCAGTATCATTTGGTGGATGTTATTCTAAGATGCCTAGAAGCAGAAATCCAAGTATTGATTTGATATAAAACAGCATAGAAGAAAATGGTAAAAATAGCCGAAATTTTATAAAAGAAACTGCTTTTTGGGAGGGGTCTTGATATAGTTTTAGTTTAATATGATTACATATCTAAAAAAAGATGAGTTGATGCATTTTACTTTCACAACTTTCCATTTAGGAAGATCACAGATGAGAAGTAAAAGTCCTTTGTTATTGTAGATCTCTAAATTATTAGTTCAGAAAACATAATCAACATAGTCACTCAATGAGTTTTTCTTATTGATTTCTCTCCAAATTTTTGAGATAAGAATATTGTGAATTTAAATGTAGCTTCTATAAACTGTAACTGCGTTTTCATTACAGGATTTCACCTAATAATTTTCCACAAGTACTTATCAGAACAAAATTCCTGTTTATTCAAGCAGTGATATAATTGTCAGTTCATCTGGAATAGAAATACTTAAAATCTTTGTTCAAATAGATCCAATTCTATTGTGAAAATTACTTTGGTTGCTCAGTTAAATTGATACAGAAAATAATGATGAGAGGGTCTGTGTTTTCCATAATCATGAGTTGGATCCATCTATTTTCATGCTTTGAATTTGTGGCTTGTCATTGCAACAAAAGTCTTTTCACTTTGTTTCAGTTGTAGATTGTTTATATGTTAAGTGGCTCTATTAAGCCTTCTGCCTTTCTATTGCATGATTTTAACTTGATTTGTCACCATTTTAGAATGGGTAAGCTCTGTGTACACACGACAATAATCAGACGACCTATTTTTGAACACTCTAGGATGACCTGACCAGATATCATAGCTGAACAGATAAATTTAGTCCTGTTCTTTAAATAAACAAAGGGTGTGACAGACCTGGGGAGTTCATTTAGGTCTTCCTTTATGTGACAGAGATGTAATGCACACTAAATCTATTTTTAATTCTGCCTTCTGCAGCCTTACAGCAAGATTTCACACATGCAAATGAGAGTTTGTAAAAAAAACCTCATGAAAAAATCTGTTTAATTTAAGCAGCATTGGATGTGAGAGCAAATTTTGCATTTTGATGTCAAATTAACTAAATAATTACTCTAAACTTACACCAAATTCGTCTTTGCATTAGGATCTGTGCTGTAAATGGTTCAAATATATGCAATACTTAAAACAGTGCCTAGAACACAGTAAATGTTCCACTAATGTTTTCATTGCCATCTTCTATGAGGGGAGGAGACACACAAATTTATGCTTTTGGGTTCCTCAATGAAAAAAATGCTACATGGTACCTGGAATAGTTTGGAGAGTGTCAGCAGTATTATGGAAATATTAGTCAGTTGCAACTAGTAAAATAAAAATTAATCCATAGGGAAAACCCAAAATCTTTAAATGAAGATACAGAATCGGATCACTGTATAATTTGTACTTAGTAAATGTTTATGCCTAATTCTGTGTATTTAAAAATTAACTGTTTGAAAAAAATTAACCGCTTGGTTGCAATAACAAATTTGTAGAGAATACAGATCTCTTATCAAATTCTAATTTGTGGTTTCTTTATTACTTTTTAAGAGACTGGTTGGTATGGTACACAGAACTATTTCTTTTCTTTTTCCTCCTTTTATGGCACGAGAATTCCTCTTTCCTTTGAGAAACCCATTTTCTGTGGGTTGGGTGTACTGCTTCCATTTACCCTGTCCTTGTTGGGTAAGTTAATAAGGAATGGCAAATGGCCCATCAGGGTATCCTGTCTTCTCTGGCAACATATAGCCAACATTTGGCATATATATTCCACTTCTTTCACCATACATGCAATTTGAGCCTTTCTCATACTTCATTAGGTGTGCAATGATCACTTGCTATTTCTAGTGAGGTAGGACTTCTGGAATATATCTTTTTATGATGATTAGTGGACAGTGTCTTAGATAATAGGGGAAGAAATTACTAAAAAAAAGAAAATAACTGATTACTATGCTTTTCAAGCACAGATAGGGTGAGAATTTTGGATACAGTGGAACATTCTTCTTGATACATTAGCTGTAAGCATTAATGCTAGGTTTTAGGTCAGTTCAGTCTCTCAGTGGTGTCCAACTCTTTGTGACCCCATGAACCACAGCACACCAGGCCTCCCTGTCCATCACCAACTCCCAGAGTTTACCCAAACTCACTTCCATTGAGTCAGTGATGCCATCCATCCATCTCATCTTCTGTCGTCTCCTTCTCCTCCTGCCCTCAATCTTTCCTAGCATCAGGGTCTTTCCAAATGTCAATTCTTCACATCAGGTGGCCAAAATATTGCACTTTCAGCTTCAACATCAGTCCTTCCAATGAAAACCAAGGACTGATCTCCTTTATGATAGACTTGTTGGATCTCCTTGTAGTCCAAGGGACTCTCAAGAGTCTTCTCCAACACCACAGTTCAAAAGCATTAATTCTTCAGCATTCAGCTTTCTTTAGAGTTCAACTCTTACATCCAAACATGACTACTGCAAAAACCATAGCCTTGACTAGATAGACATTTGTTGACAAAGTAATGTCTCTGCTTTTTAATATGCTACCTAGGTTGGTCATAACTTTCCTTCCAAGGAGTAAGCGTCTTTGAATTTCATGGCTGCAGTCACCATCTGCAGTGATTTTGGAGACCCCCAAAATAAAGTCAGCCACTGTTTCCACTGTTTCCCCATCAATCTGCCATGAAGTGATGGTACCGGATGCCGTGATCTTAGTTTTCTGAATGTTGACCTTTAAGCCAACTTTTTCACTCTCATCTTTCACTTTCATCAAGAGGCTCTTTAGTTCTTCTTCACTTTCTGCCATAAGGGTGGTGTCATCTGCATATCTGAGGTTATTGATATTTCTCCTGGCAATCTTGATTCCAGCTTGTGCTTCCTCCAGCCCAGCGTTTCTGATGATGTACTCTGCATATAAGTTAAATAAGCAGGGTGACAATATACAGCCTTGACGGACTCTGTTTCATATTTAGAACCAGTCTGTTGTTCCATGTCCAGTTCTAACTGTTGCTTCCTGACCGGAAAACCGGTTTTTCAAAAGTCAGGTCAGGTGGTCTGGTATTGCTATTTCTTTCAGGATTTTCCACAGTTTATTGTGATCCACACAGTCAAAGGTTTGGCATAGTCAGTAAAGCAGAAATAGCTGTTTTTCTGGAACTCTCTTGCTTTTTCGATGATCCAATAAATGTTGGCAATTTGATCTCTGGTTCCTCTTCCTTTTCTAAAACCAGCCTGAAAATCTGGAATTTCATGGTTCATGTATTGGTGAAGCCTGGCTTGGAGAATTTTGAGCATTACTTTCCTAGCATTTGAGATGAGTGCAATTGTACAGTAGTTTGAGCATTCTTTGGCATTGCTCCTCTTTGGGATTGGAATGAAAACTGATCTTTTCCAGTCCTGTGGCCACTGCTGAGTTTTCCAAATTTGCTGGCATATTGAATGCAGCACTTTCACACCATCATCTTTTAGGATTTGAAATAGCTCGTCTGGAATTCTATCACCTCCACTAGCTTTGTTCGTAGTGATGCTTCCTAAGGCCCCTTGACTTCACATTCCAGGATGTCTGGCTTTAGGTGAGTAATCACACCATTGTGATTATCTGGGCCATGAAGATTTTTTTGTGCAGTTCTTTTGTGTATTCTTGCCATCTCTTCTTAATATTTTCTGCTTCTGTTAGGTCCATACCATTTCTGTCCTTTATCAAGCCGATCTTTGCATGAAATGTTCCCTTGGTATCTCTAATTTTCTTGAAGAGATCTCTAGTCTTTCCCAATCTGTTGTTTTCCTCTATTTCTATGCATTGATCACTGAGTAAGGCTTTCCTATCTCTCCTTGCTATTCTTTGGAACTCTGCATTCAAATGGGGATATCTTTCCTTTTCTCCTTTGCTTTTCGCTTCTCTTCTTTCACAGCTATTTTTAAGGCCTCCTCAGATAGCCATTTTGCTTTTTTGCATTTCTTTTTCTTGGGGATGCTCTTGATTCCTGTCTCCTGTACAATGTCATGAACCTCTGTCCATAGTTCATCAGGCACTCTGTCTTTCAGATCTAGCCCCTTAAATCTATTTGTCACTTCCACTGTATAATCATAAGGGCTTTGATTCAGGTCATACCTGAATGGTCTAGTTGTTTTTTCCATTTTCTTCAATTTAAGTCTGAATTTGTCAATAAGGAGTTCATGGTCTGAGCCACAGTCAGCTCCCAGTCTTGTTTTTGCTGACTGTATAGAGCTTCTCTATCTTTGGCTGCAAAGAATGTCATTGATCTGATTTTGGTGTTGGCCATCTGGTGATGTCCACATGTAGAGTCTTCTCTTGTGTTGTTGGAAGAGGGTGTTTGCTATGACCAGTGCGTTCTCTTGGGAAAAGTCTATTAGCCTTTGCCCTGCTTCATTCTGTGCTGCAAGGCCAAATTTGCCTGTTACTCCAGTAGTTTCTTGACTTCCTACTTTTGCATTCCAGTCCCCTATAATGAAAAAGACATCTTTTTTGGGTGTTAATTCTAAAAGGTCTTGTAGGTCTTTATAGAACCGTTCAACTTCAGCTTCTTCAGTGTTACTGATTGGGGCATAGACTTGGATTACTGTGATATTGAATGGTTTGCCTTGGAAACGAACAGAGATTATTCTGTCATTTTTGAGATTGCATCCAGGTACTGCTTTTTGGACTCTTTTGTTGACTCTGATGACTACTCCATTTCTTCTAAGGGATTCCTGCCCATAGTAGTAGATATAATGGCCATCTGATTTAAATTCACCCGTTCCAGTCCATTTTAATTCACTGATTCTTAGAATGTCAACATTCACTCTTGTCATCTCCTGTTTGACCACTTCCAGTTTGCCTTGATTCATGGACCTAATGTTCCAGGTTCTTAGGCAATATTGCTCTTTACAGCATTAGACCTTGCTTCTGTCACCAGTCACATCCACAACTCGGTTTTGTTTTTGCTTTGGCTCCATCCCTTCATTCTTTCTGGAGTCATTTCTCCACTGATCTCCAGTAGCATATTGGGCACCTGCTGACCTGGGGAGTTCATCTTTCAGTGTCCTATCTTTTTGCCTTTTCATACTGTTCATGGGGTTCTCAAGGCAAGAATACTGAAGTGATTTGACATTCCCTTCTCCAGTGGACCACATTCTGCCATGCTAGGTTTAACCCTCTCTTTTAGACACTGCTTTGGTGAACTTGAGTAGTGCCCTTCACAATACCCTTTTCTTGAGGGGAGTAGTTCCCAAATCAGAGTCCTAGTGTTAATCTAAATTTCTTTATGTTTCCTCTTCAAATCTCCACTCCATCTCTGATGAAATAAAGGAACCAATTCCAAGTTTTATCCTGTGGAAATTCTCGTATGCCATTTAATGGTATTTTAGGGTGTGTGTACATGCATGTGCATGCGTGTGTGTGTGTGTGTGTGTGTGTGTTTATTTGCAATGTGAGGAATATCTTCAGAGGGTAAAACAGCAAGATCTAATCTATGTCTTAGGACAGTAAGACTGGAGGTAGCATAAATATGAAAAATAAAGGGTAAACACTGGGGACTGCTGACAAGAGAAGTGTTTAAGAAAGGACAAAAGTAAAAGTTATTTTGAAGCAGAGAGATGATATATCTAAAATGCTGAGTGGTAATGAATCCAGATTTGTTTGATATTGTATTGCATTTTGTTTTCACATGTGGATTAATAATATGATTTTATGGCAGGAAAAATGGTTTGATTTCATAATTCACGTAATTTGTTTATATACTTTGAATAGCTCTAGTTATACTTTTGATAATCAAAAAAATATAAATATATCTTAAAGTTGGAAAACATGAGTTTTGAGATGAAGAACTAATAAAATTTGTCTGCTGACTGTAAGTCAGAACTGAGGGAGAGAGATGTATTAAAGCTCTCCTTGAAATTTCTAATGGGAATTGTCTAGGAATAAGTTGGAATTGTGAGGAGAGTAACAGTCTGAAGAAATAGATTTGTAAATCTGAATTAGTAACTTAAACTTTAGTTGAGTTTTTCAGTCATGCCCGACTCTTTGCAACCCCATGGACAGCAGCATGCCAAGCTTCCCTGACCATCCCAACTCCTGGAGCTTGCTCAAACTCATGTCCATTGAGTCAGTGATGCCTTCCAACCATCTCACCCTCTGTCCTCCCCTTCTCCTCCTGCCTTCAATCTTCCCCAGCATCAGGGTCTTGTCCAGTGAATCAATTCTTCATATCAGGTGGCCAAAATATTGGAACTTCAGCTTCAGCATCAGTCCTTCCAATGAATATTCAGAACTGATTTCCTTTAGGATTGACTGGTTGGATCTCCTTGCAGTCCAAGGGACTCTCAAGAGTCTTCTCCAACACCACAAGACTTAAACCTCAGTGTACTTTAGCTTTCTGGATCTTAGTTTCTTGTTTAAAATGAAAATGATGAGGAACTGCCCTGATAGTCCAGTGGTTAAGACTGTGCTCCCAATTCAAGGGGTCAGGGTTCGATCCCTGGTCAGGAAAGTAGATCCCACATGCTACAAGTAAGAGATCACAGTGAAGATGAAGATCCCATGTGCCACAACTAAGACCTGGAAAAGTCAGATAAGTAAATAAATATTTAAAAAATAAAATGAATATGATGAACCAGAACTTTGTAAGACTTTTTAAGTCCTGTGCTTCTTTGAGATTGCTAAATATTACAGCTCTGTCTGATATCTTCCTAAACTCTATATTTTTGCTTTATTACTTAAATTTGTGTTTTTTTTTCTTTATGGAGCATAGTCGACAAAATTTTTTATCTTTAAAGTATACAGTGTGATGATTTGGTATGCATATGCTTTGTGAAATGGTTACTACAATCAGGTTAATTAACACATCCATCACCTGAAATAGTTTCTTTTGCGTGGTGAGAATATTTAAGATCTACCCTTTTAGCAAATTACAAGTGCTACTAACTATATATAGTTATAGATATAACAGTGCTACTAACTATATTCATCATGTTGTACCTTAGATCTCAGAACTTGTTCATCTTATAACTGCAGGCTTTAACCCTTTGACCAGCATCTCTCTACTTCCTTCCCCCTTTAGGTCCTGGTAATCACCATTCTACTTTGAACCACAGTGAAATACCACTTTGTGCCTATTAGGATGGCTATTATAAAAAAGACAAGAAATAACGAGTGTTGGTGAGGATGTGGAGAAAAGGGAAACCTTGTACACTGTTGATGCAACCATTATGGAAAACAGTAGGAGGTTCCTCAAAAAATTAGAAATAGATCTCCATATGATTCTGCAGTCCCACTTTCGGGTATATATTTGAAGGAAATATAATCAGTATTTCAAAGAGATATTTGTTCCCCCATATTCATTGAAGCATCATTTATGATAGCCAAGATGTAGAAACAGCCTAAATGTTGACAGATGAATGGATAAAGAAGATGTGATACACACACACACAGTTCAACCATTTGTAACAGCATGGATGAAATTACAGGATTATAGGGTATTATGCTAAATGAAATAAGCCAGAGAAGGAAAGACATATAATTTACTTACAAGTGGAATCTAAAAAAAAAACTTGTATTTTTAAGTACATTTGGAGGATGGTAAATCTATACGAGACACTGTGGTTATTTATGCACTTATTTCTATGCCTTTCTTTGAAGGGAGATCCTGGTGATTCTGCAAAGCCTTAGTAATTCAAAAAGAAATCTTTTTCTCTTGTTTCTCCAGAGATTTTGCAGTTGAATCTGCCAACTTTCATATCAGACAACAAGTGGAGTTCCTGACAACAAGAAGAAAACCAAGCTATTAAAAATTCCCTGGTGAGTTTTGTAAATTTTGCTTTACTACACCCCTTATCCTGTCTGATCTGCAGTCAACACATTTTCCTGTATTTCATTTGTTGCCATACTGATTGGTGTTATGTGTTAGTCCTATGATTATATTTTTTAATTTTGGAAATTTATAAAAAACAAATTTTTGAATGCTAATGTGGTATTATTGATTTCAGAATTAATAATTGTTAACGTTATATCATACTTGTTTCATATTCTTTCTATTCTCTTCAAAGAAATCGAGCATTAAATAGTATTTTTCACTTGAATACTATTATTTTTTTCTCTTTCTAGTGGTTAGCACTTTAGCATATTTAAACATGGATAGCTATAAGATTAAATGCATTCCCACGAGCCACTCAGGTAATCACTGGCAATGCAGATTCCAGAGCATGGGTCTCTATAGAGTCTTGATATACTGTTCTATTTATAGGACCATTGATCTAGTTACTGATTGAATTAAAAATGAAATCGTATTAATAAGTATCATAATTTTCTAATCTTTCAGTTAAAACCACATGATACTTTTGTTCTTAGTTCGTATTTAGAAAGTGGCAAGAGATTTAGCCCTTAAAATCAAAATAAACTAGAGAACCTACAGAATCTGGCTTTTAAAACCCGTCAGAGATCTGAGTACACAAAAAACATAAAAAGAACTAAACTCCAGGAGCAATGTATACTTAGTATGGAGGGAGACTAACATAGCTGCTCTCATCTCTGATGTAATGGCAAGATGAAGAGGAATCTGCAGTATAAAAAATGGAAATACTAGAATGAAGACAGCATGATAAGAAACTGTTAATTCACCAAACAGATTTAGGAGCTTAGAAACAGCAGAGAAAAGGATAAATGAACTTAAAAGACAGGTCAATTGAACATATTAGAAGAATGTTTGTCTCTCTACCAAACCTCCCTACAAATTCACATGTTAAAGTTCTAATCTCCAGTGTGGTGATAGGGAGATGGGGCTTGTGGTGGGTGATTAGATCATGAAGACAGAGCCTTCATGAATGGGATTAGTGGCCTTATAAAGGAGCCTCTGGAAAGCTCCCTTATCCTTTTTCTGCATTTTAAGGCCATAGTGAGATGATGCTTTTCTATGAATTAGGAAGCAGGCTCTCACAGATACCAAATCGTTTCTTGAGCTTGGACTTTTCAGACTCTAAAACGGTGAGAAATAAATTTCTGTTGTTGATAAGTCATGCTGTCTGTGCTATTCTGTCTTAGCAGCCAGAATATACAGTTGACCCTTGAACAACATGGGAATTAAGAGTGTTGACCCTCTGTCCAGTCAAAAATCCTAGTATAATTTATAGTTAGCTCTTTGTATGACCCGTTCCTTCTTATCTGTAGTTCTGCATCACTGGATTCAACCAACCACAGGTCATGTAGTACTTGTAGTATTTACTGTGGGAAAAAAAACCCATGTGTGTGTGGAATCACATATTTCAAATCCATATGGTTCAGGGGTCAACTGTACTACGACATATGTATGTGTTTATGTGTATATAAACATGTTAATTTATACACACACATGCATGCATAATCCCCCTCACACCAATATAATAGCAAGTTTGTTAAGTGCCTAGAAACAACTGGGATGTAGAAAAACTAAGAGGGGTATAACATTCTTTATGTGTTAAAAAGACTACATAATAATTAAATGATAATCCATCAGGGTTCATTTGGACTATCTTCTGGAAATGGAGGGGCACATTCATAAAAATAGTTCAATGCAATTTTTAAATCCTTGCACATTTTCTAAATTCTTACCAACTCTGTAGTCTTTTTCTTTATTATACTTTTGCATTACTGTTCATTTTGAAAGAAAACAGACTTATTTTGATGACAGATGATTATTATTACCATTCAGCAGTCAAGAGAAAATAATTGCTGAAAAGATGAAGACTTTGATATGCTCATGTAATAAGTTCAAGGATAGGGAATCCAGTGATGATATTTCGTACAGGCTTGTGCTCTTTCTGACTTTGTTCAGCCATCTTTCTTGTATGTGAATATCTGTGGATATCAGTATTTTAGGCAGAAAAAGGAAGAAACAGGGCAAAAGGCAGGTACCTATTGAAATAATGTCTTTCACCAATGTCCCAATGAAAGGATTTCTTTTATTTCTCTTTAACCAGCACTGTGTCTCATGACAACCTCCGTAAAGGACATAGGAAAATGTGAAATATTTGCTTGCAGGGCTTGTTGCCAAATATAATAATGTGGGAGTTCTTTCAGCAAGGAAGAAAAGTTAGGTATCTTGATAGGCAATTGTTAGTAACTTGAAACTAACAATCTTTGTCACAGCCAGTTTTAGAAATTTTGACTTTTCAGCACAAAAATGGCATTATGAAAATCACAACTCCTTTTAAACTTTTTTTAAAATCATGATTTACTAAATTAGAAAAACGTAGTAGCACAGTGTGGATTGGTTAAAAAGAAAATAGAAGTGATATCTCTGAATAGATAGCATCACTTTTCAGCATTTTGGCTAAAATCAAGTGTGAATAAAGACAATAGGAATTTTAAATGCCACTAGCAATGGATGGTTTACCTGAAGAGACATAGAAGCAACAAATTATCTAGAGAGAAATGGAAATGATACCATTGAAGTATACAGGATTTGTAGTAAGCTAGTAGTCAGCACTCTAATTTGAATAAAAATGAAGCTCACCTATAAATTTTGAATAATTGTGAAAGAAGCTATCTTGGGAGATGAGTTTTTTGTCACTGAAAGTGATCAAGAGTTGGGTAATGGCCAGTTGAATGGAATTTAAGCCTGGAATATATTGTTAAACTAGATAATTACTGTGATCATTGGGATCTATTCCTTGATTACAGAGACAGAGGACAAACGATGCTAATCAGCCTAGTATGTGATTTGCTTTTTGACCTTTTAAGCAAATTAGTAAAAATATATTTTCTCTTTAAATTACTCAGCAGATAATCTAAGATAATGTAATTGAAATTTAAAAATCATGAGGCAGAATGCTTCTAGCAACAGAAATATTTGTTAGAACTATCCTTATGAGTTAAGGAGATATACAGTTCTGACTATTTAACTTAGATAAAATCTATCTCAAATGACAAATTATAAGGGAATTTTTCATATAGTTTAGGAGTTTCAAACAAATACCTTGTCTAGATATGGTTTGATCAAGTCTCTGGTCTACTCTGTGTTTCAGTTATATCTTTAAATTGGTGTTTCTCAAGGTGGCAGCCTGATGAAACATCCACAGATCACATCATTAAGAGGGGATTGATATGTGTCTCCAGAATTCTTTTCATAAATACCAATTTGTGTAATGATTGGTCTAATCTTCAACTAATCTCAGTGGCCAGAAAATTAATAGAATTTTTCTGAGATGTCCAGAATCATTTACTGTGTGGATTACTGTGACAAAAGGGGCAGTGAAGAATTTGAGACTATCTCAGTGATTATAGAACACTCAAGATATACCCAGTTCCAACCAACCCTCATTTTGGAATGATTGTTGAAGAGATAACTGCAATGTCCATTCTTGCAGTGAAAAACACTCCAAATAGTTTTAAATATATGCAAAAACACATGATTTTATGGTCTCAACTTCAGAGGTTATAAAAGATATTAAACGTTCGAAAAGGACATTGTCAGTTCTAGAAATATTGTTGACAAGCACCTTATAATTACTGCATTCAAATTTTTAAAATTTTCAGTGATAGAGATCACTGACACATTTGTTGTGCATTTGTGAACGAAGGTAGCCAATTTCATTGTATTTTCAAAATAAGTTATGAAACTACCAAAGACTCAGTCTGAAATTTATGCACCTTGGAAAACAGATTCAAATGTCCACTGTCTATGGCCACAGTGCCTTCCAGAGCTACTAGAAAAAAAACAAACTTTTTTTTTTGACCAAGAATAATCTTTTGATAAGACACTGTTAATCCTTAAAGATAAATACCTTATTTGGGATTTCTGTCACTGCAGAACATGAGTTTAATTTCAAATGATTTTAATTGACACACACTTTCAGTACCCTTGGTCTTTTCCACGTATCTTGAAGAAATTACCATTGATTCTTACTCTGTCTTTCTTGAGTCACACACAAATTGCTGCCAGGTGACAAGAAGAGAAATACAGGAACTCAAACATCTTTGTATAGAATATGTTTTGTATATAAATTAGTTTTGGAGAATGAATTATTATACCCTATTCCAGTAATAGCACAGAAAATTTAACTTTCATTATCAAATGGCAGAAAGCCATAAATTGTGTCCTGTAATGATACAGTTATTAGAGGAAGTGTCAATGTTTCATTTCAGTATATGTCTGTGTTTGTCTAGTGGTTTGAAACTTAGAAACATATATAGTTGTATCATTCCACAGTATTATTTTCTCTTTTACCAATAGTTTTAAAAGTTATTCAAATGATTTTATATGTATATATATATTACATATTTCAGATATTACATGTAAAAGTTATGACGGTGGCAGAAAAGACTAGGAAGCTCTAGATTAGATTTTAGCTCCAGCATTTAAGGTCAGGTAAACTTAAATAATCACTTAAGTCATTGTGAAACCTCAGGCTTCTCGTGTGGAAAATGGGGCAATTCTCTGTACGCATAGTGTTGCGGTGAGAATCAATGAGATAATAAATCACAGAGTTTATTAGTTTTCAACATGTCAGTTCTACTCTTGACATAACTTAGAGGGTTATTGTAAGAACATAAAAGGAAACTGGGCTTCCCAGGTGACGCTAGAACCTGGTAAAGAGCCTGCCTGCCACTGCAGGAGATGTAAGAGATGCGTGTTTGATCCCTGGGTCAGGAGGATCCCCAGGAGAAGGGCCTGGGAATTCACTCTAGTATTCTTGCCTGGAGAATTCCATGGACATAGAAGCCTGGCAGGTTCCAGTCAGTAGGGTCACCAAGAGTCAGACATGACTAAAGTGACATAGCATGCATGCAAGAAAGAAGCTATATAAATAAGCGTATATGAAGATAATTGATATTTTATTAGTAATATTGCTCTACCACTGTTATCTAAATCAGTAGTCTCCATTACAGTGAAAGGTGATTTGTTTCTAAAAAGATAGTTATTTGAACTTCTGTATGGTTTTTGATTTCAATAGCTTGGAACTGATGAGAAGAAAGTGTCCATATTGACTTTTTTTATTTTTAAAATTCCCTCAATTTGGTTTTGAGTATGAAGAGCAACATTTGGCAAACTCAGAGCAAATATTTATATCATAAACAAAAGAATAAGAAAAATGAATGAAAAAAATATACATATCATACACAGAACGTTTAATTTTATTTCTACATAAAAAGGGATAACTATTTCTGAGCTAAGGGGATGTATTAGGGATGAGTGAGGGAGGAAATAGAATTTAACCACCAGCGTGGAACTCTGTTCCTATCAGCCTCGACCACCACCACCCAGCAGTTACCCAATAGGAAGGATGGATTTTTTTTCCCCCTCTGAGGCCCCATCCTTGAGTTTCTGATTCAGTTGATGGGGCCTGAGAACTTGCATGCCTAATAAATTCCCAGGTGATGCTCATGGCTGCCTGGTGGAGACACATTTTGAGAACCTTTGTGCCGGGTAACACCTTGGGGTGTTGAAAGACCTAAACCCCAGATGTGAGAATCTGTGGAAAGATGTGATATTTACCCCAGACCCTGCCTCGAACCTCAGGAAAATTCATCATTGTGGAATGTTCTAGCATGGAATCATTGCAATAGAGAAAAAAATGTTAGCAGTGTATGGGTAAATAGAAAAAGTCCAAAGATAAGTCCCCCTCACTATTTAAATTTTCCTACTGAATATAGAAGAGATCTGAAAATGTCCACAGTAGAGTCAAGTATGAGGTAAAAAGCAGTAAAAAGCTGAAGATGCTATGCTTGCCAAGGAGTTGGCATAGCAAGGGATAAAGAACTTTATGGTCGGGTTTGTGGTTCAGGAAGCCTAGCTGGCTTCTGAAGGGAGGATGTGGGACCTGAGGAGAGAAATGAGCTAATAGGGTGAGACTGCTAGGATTCTATTGGTGTCATACTACCATCCCTGCCAGGGAGAATGGAAAAATTAATCAGTGATGGATTCCTTAGTGTAACAGTGGAATTCAGAACATGCTACCCCCAAATGTGGCATCTTGGCATATGAAATATCATAAACTGAAGGAGTTCTTAAAAGGTGGCAGAAGCAGGAAGGTCACTCTGACTCCTCACCCTCTCATCCTTCTTCCCTGAAACAAATTATAAAACTCTCATGTGAAAGACACCTCACTATACCAGAGGGGGGAAGATATTCTTGTCACAAGGATTGGAAATTTAGGGTCAAGAAGTCTGTACAAACAATGCTCGTTAAACCAACAGTATTATGGACTCTATGGCAGAGGGCGAGGGCGGGATGATATGGGAGAATGGCATGGAAGCATGTAAATTATCATATGTGAAATGAATCGCCAGTCCAGGTTCAATGCATGATACAGGGTGCTCGGGGCTGGTGCACCGGGATGACCCGGAGGGATGGGATGGGGAGGGAGGTGGAAGGGGGATTCTGGAAGGGGAAAACATGTACACCCATGGTGGATTCATGTCAATGTATGGCAAAACCAATACAATATTGTAAAGTTAAAAAATAGAAAATAAGCTAATTAAAAAAAACCCAACTCTTACCTTCCTAGTTACTTCTTCATTTGCTGTCCTTGGCCCAAACCCCTTTGTCTTGTCAGTTCTTCACAAATGTATTGTTTTTGTTGTAAAGGTATAAAAGCTTCCCGTTCTTGTCATTTCTTCAGATCTTTATTCTTTTGTGAGCATCCGTGTATATGCAAAAATTCAACAAAATTATATGCCTTTCTCCTGTTACTCTTTCTTTTTCAGTTTAATTTTCAGACTCATCTAGGGACCCTAGGTTGGGAAGATCCCCTGGAGAAGGGCATGGCAACGCACTCCAGTATTCTTGCCTGGAGCACCCCATGGACAGAGAAGCCTGGTGGGCTGCAGTGCATTGGGCTGCAGAGAGTTGGACATGACAGAGTGACTAACACAGGGACCCCAAGAGGGTTGAGGAACTTCTTCCTCCCCTGTAATAAGTATATGCACAGTGAACCCTCCTTCCTCAAAGTCACAACTGTAAGACTTTTAAAAACTTTTTACTTAATTGTATCATTTATTCCCAGGCCTTAAATTTTTGTTTCTTCAGTTTCTTCTGGTATATCTTTTTCTTCTGTGCAGCCTCCTCTTACTAGATTTAGGAACAATCTGTTCTTTTTCAGTAAGGATCATCTCATTGTGACAGGGAGGGCTTATGTATGGGTTGATTGGACCGTGAGCTCTGCAATTCCTGTGCCACATCTTTGGGGGCTTTGTCTTCACCTGGATGTGTTCAATGACTAGAGAATCTCCCTCGAAGCCTTTAAGATCAGTATTACTCTCTGCACTTTTGAGCATGTCAGTAAAAATTCAGCACTCTTTTTGGGCCACTGACCTTGTGTCCAGCCCCACTGTTTGGCCTGTGCACACCTACCAACTTCACCGTTGTGATGATGGAATGGCACACGTTGCTTCTGTAAAGGGCCGTCCTTCAGATACTTTGGTGGCTTTTCAGTCATGCAGACCCTTAATGACCTGTGCGGTTTCATGAGTGTTCATAAAATGAAAACGAAGATTTCAGCTTAGTGGTTTGCATGATTTTGTGGAGTTTTCTGGGTCAGGTGAATAGTGAACCACTTTTAGAGGTCATGTCAGGCCACTTACCAGAGAAGCAACAGTAAGACTCTTGAAGTTTTGATTACTAAAAGGAGAATGGAGAGAAAGAGGACTCTGAGTTTGATTGGCTAGCTCATCAAATTTTATACACACAGGAAGTGAATATGTTTATTATCTAAATTACTTCCTTCTGCTGTAAGAAATGAGCTTTTGAGAATTATGTTGAATTTACTAAGAGGAAGATAATTCTGTTTTTCAATGATTAAGTTGTTTGAACTACTAATATGGCAAGTTTAAAGCTGCTATTATCAAATTGTATTTATTAAATCATCAGTTTTATTAAATAAAAGTATACCTAATTAGCATTTATCACTTTTGGTCACCATAGAATAATCAGTAATTTTTGTGAGCTTATAATGTGTCAGCCTTTAAAATCTAAAAAAGTAAAGATAACTGATTTGTTTAATTACATTTATTAATCACGTCTATCCAGTACTCTAGACTGAGTAATACAAAATTGCTGATGTTTGATAATTTTGAGCTACTAAAAGAGAAATTTCATTTAGTGGAACTTAATACCTCCCAGGATATACAGAGTGCCTTTTGGTCACTCCAAGTTGGGAGCACTCGGAATAAATGATAAACAATGGTTGATAAGGTTTATAGGAAGATGCATTTAGCAAGAAACTTATTTTTATGATGAGCATAACATTGAAAATAATTTTTTAAAAGTCATTAGATCTGGAAGACATATATTTATGCTTCTTACAGTTTAATCCAGTTTTTTTCCAGTGTGGTCCAGAAAACCACAAAGAACTTTTTTCTGGTATTGAAATTTGATTAAAGAAGACTATGAAATTATTTTGGAAAGTCTTTTCAGATTTTTAATCATGTACTACTTATGCGCGATCAAAATTTTCTGGTTATTTTCTAATAACTTTTATTTTTTATAAATGTTGAAAACACTGTTCAAGTCAACCTTAAACTTGATAGGTGCATATATTCTTAACAGTAACTATTAAAGACTTATCTATTGGAAGTTAGAGTTTATTAATACAAACAAGGTGGAGTTTTGGCTTTCCTGGTGGCTCAGCTGGCAAAGAATCCACCTGCAGTGCTGGAGACCTGGGTTCAATCCCTGGGTTGGGAAGATCCCCTGGAGAAGGGAACAGCTACCCACTCCAGTATTCTGGCCTGGATGGGGTCTACAAAGAGTTGGACATGACTGGGTGACTTTGACTTTCAATGCAAATAAGGTGGAGTTTTAGGATGTACACGAATGGAAGTGACAGTTTAGGTGAAAGGAGAATGTTTTGGGCAGGAGCGCTTCTTAGCCCTGTCTTCTTATATCATTCCGTGCACTTCTGCTTTTTTGTGTTAACTCCAATTTCAAATGATTACACTTTATATATGGTAAAGTTTGTCTTTCTGTGGTGTATAGGGAAGTAAACCAGAAATAATTGGGATAATTCATTTCTTACCCTGTGTTTACTCAAAAAGCTTCCATAGTGTACAAGATAAGAAAAGTTACAATCATAAATGTAAACCTACTCTTTTGGAAAGCAAGTTGGAAAAGCAGTGTGTTTTCTAATGGAGATTATTGAAATGTATAGACTATTAGCAGCTGAAAACAACTTTTTCATTCTCTTTTTCCTGAACACCCTTCTGCAAAGGCCTCTCCTGACCCCCACAGTGCTCTAGGCCAAGACCGCTTTTGGAGCAATCACAGCATTGAGCTTAGGGTGACTCTTCTCTGTGAAGAAACTTCAGAAATCCTGAGGACTGGTTGCCTCCCAAATCTGGAAAAGGGAATCAGATTCCATATATTCTTTCCATCTGTGATGTGCTAAGAACAGAAATGTGTATGATCAATCTTGAAAACATTCCAAGAAAGTCATTTGGTGATGCAGTATTCATGATCTGTTGACATTCAAGATGAATCTGAGATGCCACAGTGATTCTCAAAGCCAAATTTATTAATATCTGTCAACTGGGATAATTTAGTATTTAAATCTATATCATTCTTGTCTATGTTTCTATACAAGAGACCTTCCATTTCCTTTCCTTACAAAACATTCCTAAACACAGCATCATGCTTCTGTTAACAATCCAAAGAAACAACTGTTTCACGTTTACTCAGAAACAGAATACCTCAGCATTTAGTTATTTAGAAATAATGAACAATGACATCAACATTTCTCAGTCTTCAGGTACATGTTGAGTTTTGAAAATCTGGTTCATTTAAATTGTGACCAAGAAATCCAGTTGTTTAAAACCTTGTGTTATTTTGGTCTTTCTATGAGTTTTTATGGAAATTATGTTTTCCATGGGAAACAAGATTATGTTAAGGTCTTCTCACAGCAAAAACATCTTCCTTAAATTATTGTGGATTCTATTCACTATGAGTGTTGTCACAGACAAGATTATCACTTGTAAAGGAGTGAATGTTTTAAAGGCTAATGGCAGAAGTGGTGAACTGGAGAAAAGCAAAACTAGCTAAGGTAATTTCCTTCCAATTTGTGATAAAGGCCAGAGTCTGAGATGGGAAGAAAGGAAGAAGCATTTGGAAAAATGAAAGGATTTGGAAATGAAATGTAGGGAAAAATGGGTGGTTAGAGAAATAGCACTGGTTGTTTAGAGTTTGCGGAGTTTCAGAGTCTTACCCTGAGAAATGCTGGTCAAGTAGAAATAGAAAAGGTGGTACTCATACAGATAATTGTGCGATTCTGCTCTTAAAGGTGTGACCTAATTCAGAAAAAAGTCAGGGAGACATTTGTTGGCATCAAAAAGGTATATTCAGTTTTCTACTTTAAATTTTAAAAAAATTGAAAAACAGAATATAATAAAAAATGCCATTGGTGATCTGAGGTAACTGAGAGGAAATTGCTTCTCTTTGGACTGAGAACAGATTCAGGGAGGAGAACTGAAGATTGAAAGTTGGAGTGAAGAGGCAGCAGGGAGTGAAGTGTGGAGGGAAAATTCCTTGAGTACCGAGCATATGTTGGATACATAAGTGAACTGTTTCATTCACGCTTATCTTCTAAGCTTCACAGCAGTGGTTCTATTAGTAGATAATTTTTTCTCTGAAAGAGTTAAGTGCTCAACAGGGTAGGGATATATGTACATATATAGCTGATTCACTTTGTTGTACAACAGAAATTAACACAACACTGTAAAGCAGTTATACTCTGGTAAAAAATAAAATAAAAGAAGTTGACTTCCCGGGTGGCTCAGACAGTAAAGAATCTGCCTACAATGTCAGAGACCAGGGTTCGATCCCTGGGTTGGGGAGGATCCCCTGGAGGAGGAAGTGGCAACCTACTCCAGTATTCTTGCCTGGAGAATGGACAGACTATCAGACAGTTAGTTAAAGGTGCTTGGCTTTCTTGAATAAGAAAACGAACAAATCATGAAACAAAACGAGGAAATGAAAAGAAAGAGAAACTGGATAGAATATTTGTAACTGGATGAATTAAGAAGATAGACATTTCTGCTTAGAGACAGCGTGTGTTCTCTTCACTAGATATAATCTGTAACATTATATCTGCTCTGGACAGTGTTTTAAAACTTTAAAAAATACTGTCCAATATTTAAATGCTGGGAGATTTCATAGAATCATGTGAAATTTTGACCTTTCCTGGAACATGGTAAACACTGGCAAAGGCAGTTTAAGTTCACAGAAGGCAGTAAGCTGGGGCTTAGGAGCTGACTGCTGCTTTGCCTGTTCTAGGTGGAGCCAGCATGCTCTGGTTCTTTGCAGGCCAGTCCACACATTTGTGTCCCTGTTTGTCTCCTTTTGGGCTTCCCTGGTGACTCAGCAGGTAAAGAATTTGCCTGCAATGCGGTAGACCTGGATTTGATCCCTGGGTTTGGATGATCCCCTGGAGAAGGGAACAGCTACAAACTACAGTATTCTGGCCTAGAGAATTCCATGGACCGTATATGTATAGTCCATGGGGTCGCAAAAAGTCAGACATGACTGAGCCACTTTCCCTTTCACTTTGTCTCCTGTGTAATGCCTGTAGGCATTTGAATTGTTCTTAGGAAAAGAGACCTCTCTATATTTAGCCCAGTATCTTGAAACAGACTCTGTTGGTTACGGAAGTACTGTGCTACCTTCCCTCCTTTCTTGGGCTTCAGTTCAGTTCAGTTGCTCAGTCGTGTCCGACTCTTTGCGACCCCGTGAACCACAGCACTCCAGGCCTCCCTGTCCATCACCAACTGCTGGAGTCCACCGAAACCCATGTCCATTGAGTTGGTGATGCCATCCAACCATCTCATCCTCTGTCATCTCCTTCTCCTCCTGCTCTCAATCTTTCGCAGCATTAGGGTCTTTTCAAATGAGTCAGCTCTTTGCATCAGGTGGCCAAAGTAATGGAGTTTCAGTTTCAACATCAGTCCTTCCAATGAACACCTAGGACTGATCTCCTTTAGGATGGACTGGTTGGATCTCCTTGCAGTCCAAGGGACTCTCAAGAGTCTTCTCCAACACCACAGTTCAAAAGTATCAATTCTTTTGCTCTCAGCTTTCTTTATAGGCCCACTCTCACATCATAGCCTTGACTAGAAAAAAAAAATCATGAAAAATCATGAAAAATCATAGCCTTGACTAGACGCACCTTTCTTGACAAAGTAATGTCTCTGCTTTTTAATATGCTACCTAGGTTGGTCATAACTTTCCTTCCAAGGAGTAAGCGTCTTTTAATTTCATGGCTGCACTCACCATCTGCAGTGATTTTGGAGCCCCCAAAATAAAGTCAGCCACTGTTTCCACTGTTTCCCTATCTATTTGTGATGAAGTGATGGTACTGGGTGCTGTAATCTTAGTTTTCTGAATGTTGAGCTTTAAGCCAACTTTTTCACTCTCTCTTTCACTCTCATCAAGAGGTTCTTTAGTTCTTCTTCATTTTCTGCTATAAGGGTGGTGTCATCTGCATATATGAGGTTATTGATATTTCTCCCGGCAATCTTGATTCCAGCTTGTGCTTCCTCCAGCCCAGCGTTTCTCATGATGTACTCTGCATATAAGTTAAATAAGCATGGTGACAGTATACAGCCTTGATGTACACCTTTTCCTATTTGGAACCAGTCTGTTGTTCCGTGTCCAGTTCTAACTGTTGCTTCCTGACCTGCATACAGGTTTCTCAAGAGTCAGGTCAGGTGGTCTGTTATTCCTATCTCTTTCAGAATTTTCCACAGTTTGTGGTGATCCACACAGTCAAAGGCTTTGGCATAGTCAATAAAGCAGAAATAGATGTTTTTCTGAAACTCTATTGCTTTTTCAATGATCCAGCGGTTGTTGGCAATTTGACCTCTGGTTCCTTTGCCTTTTCTAAAACCAGCTTGAACATCTGGAAGTTCACAGTTCACATATTGCTTCAGCCTATTGCTGAAGGCTTGGAGAATTTTGAGCATTACTTTACTAGCGTGTGAGATGAATGCAATTGTGTGGTAGTGTGAGCATTCTTTGGCATTGCCTTTCTTTGGGATGGAATGAAAACTGACCTTTTCCAGTCCTGTGGCCACTGCTGAGTTTTCCAAAGTTGCTGGCATATTGAGTGCAGCACTTTCACAGCATCATCTTTCAGGATTTGAAATAGCTCAACTGGAATTCCGTCACTTCCACTACTTTGTTCTTGGGCTTAGTAGGCCCCAAGAAATGGCTGTGTAGCTGTGATACACAGAGACAGAAGACATTCCTTGGAGAAGAATCAGGAGACATATTTAAAGTTGGGGGACAGCTGGAGAGCAGGGGAGAGGAAAATGGGATTCTAGAGATGAGATAGATGAAATCACTAGTGAAAGTCTTTTCAGAGGGAACTTGTATTCAGGAGTCTGACAAATTAACTAAAGTTAAAACAGTCTGTTTGAGGAGCTTCTTTAACTTGAGACTGTTTGAAGAGTTGTTTTCCAAATTTTAACAGCAAGCAATTTGTCAGAAATAATATCTGAAGAGAAAAAATGAACACTTTTGAGTCAGTTGAGGTGGTAAATGTAAGCACCAGAAATTCTATTTGAATACTTTAAGGTAAATACATACTATGGTAGAATCACATCTAATGAGAAAGTTCTGTTCTAAAATAAGAAAATGAGACAAACATCACGTATTAAAATTATCTTGAAGAATTCCTATACTGCTCTTGTATCACCAGAGTGGGGCTTTTGCATTAAGCTTGTTGCCTCATACACTGGAGAAATGGGTGACAAGATTGTGACCCCTGGACTGTAGTCTGGCAGACTTCACTGTCTGTGGAATTTTCCAGGCAATAATACTGGGTTGCCATTTCATTCTCCAGGGGATCTTCCTGACCCAGGGATCAAACGCGTGTCTCCTGCATTGGCAGGCAGATTCTTTATCATTGAGCCACCTGGGAAACCTGTTGCACACCCTGGGGAAATGAGTAAAAGATAAATTAGGGGATATCTTCCCATTCCCCCCATCCATTCCCACCCCTCAAAGTGAAAGCCCACTGAGTAAGAAATTGAATTTGTATAAATGCCACTACATGTGTGTGTGCTCAGTCCCATTCCACTATGAATTAAATAGGTTGGCGTTAAGGTTTTATGGTGGGGTGGTTTTGGGTACTCTTCTTAAAAGTGCTCTCAAGTTTGATCTGTTTTTCTTTTCATCATGCTGTTTCTAACATTTAAGTGAAAGGATGTTTTTATAAGACATTTAATAATTATGGCTTACTTTACAATCTCATTATTTTGGATAACCTTGAACTTCTTTTTTTGAAGGGACAAGCTGTGTTGCATCTAAATATGGTAAAGCTAATGTTTTTTAAAGCACTGGTTACCCCTTGTACGTGGGATGTGTTAATGTGTAAATAACAGCCTGATAAAGCATACTGTATGGCCTCAATTTTCTTTTCAAGCTTGCATGTAAGGGAGTCTGAATCAACCAAAGGAGGATTAATCAACCCAAATGCTGCCTACACATTATGACACATCACACATCTCTTCACAGTTTGTTAGACACTAGTAACTCTCCTGCTTTTAAAACCACAACAGACAGCTGTTTTCCCACACTTTTTAACAGTGTTGAGCAAAAGAAAGGGGAAAGGCATGGGGCTGGAAAAGTTTTATGACTTAAAAAAATTAAGACTGACCTTATTTTAAGACCTGTAACTTCCTTTTACATTCTCATCTCACATATATTTATATTTCTCTTCTTATAATTCACATGTACTTCTTATCTATGGCCTTGTTAACATTAAGTGAATCAGAAAAATACTGAGGATTTAACTAAAACATCATTGCTTTCTTTAGGATCCCCCCAAAAAAACCTTATAAAGAATTTATAAATATTTTGAATAGAGCTAAAATCAACACATCTGCTTTTTGATTAGTGACAACTTTTAAGGTGTGGTTGGGGACAGGATTCATCCATCTTTGGCTTCATTCAAGTTTGCCAAACTGGAACTTACATACCAGCGTGTCTGTGTCTCTATAAAATTGTTGTATTCTTAGCATGACCCTGGGAAAAGATTTTTTGTTTTTCTTTTCTTCTTCCTAGATTGTATTTTACTTCTGCTGGTCTAACAAAAATTGAAACAAATTGTGATGTATATATCTGGAGTGCATTTCTCTTGCAAGAAAAGGCTGCAGTAGAATCAACCCAAATAAAATTAATTTGTTAAAATATTTTATTCTCAAGGGCATGTCATGTTTAGAATTAGCTTATAGTATACCTGAATAGTGTACTGAAAAGTACTCTGAATTTGATTCGTATTTGTTGCACTAATATTTGCCAGTATTTTTAAAAGCTATGAAACGTGCACTGTTGAAAACTGCATGTGTGTAATTTGCATGTTTGTCATCCCAAGGAGCATCTCAGTGATTCAACTAGGTTGTTCTTGTTCATTTGGAAGATTCATATACCATGTACACATAGACATGATAACTCAGTGAGCTTATCTGCCACCTGCTCGCTGAGGACTAGCGATTCTTTATGCCCAGAAAACTAGCTTTTAAATGATTCTATTTGCATTTTAGATAAGAAAGCATCAAATATAGATGAACATTGTAGATTATTTTGGCCATTTTAGAATAAAGAATATAGAAAAAGTACAGCTTAAACACCATGATGCAGATGGAGGTTCTCGAGCTAAAAAGAAATGACACTGAAATATATTTACATCTATATAATTACTGCATCATAAATAGAAGCAAGAACTACAGTCTATGCTCTTTATATTTAATCCCTAACGGGCAATTTACCAGGCTCCCTCGAAAGTATAAAATGACAATAATCAGTGTTCTCAGACCCTTAGCCATCTTTACTGCATATATAATTAAAGGAATGAGTTCCTGCTTTGAGTGTTATATTCATGAGGACTTCTTGGACTGTAATTAGATACATTATCTTTATCACAGCTCAGGCTACATATTTTATGCAGCTATTTTGCCATTAATTTTGCTACTGTTTCTCTTAAGTCACAGTGAGGAGATGGTAAAATAAAGTCACTAGTGGGTCATTGAGTCAGACAAGCCAAAATGCATGGCCCTCCTAGGTGATGGGGTTATGTAAATCAGCACATGCATTGGCTGGGACAGGATTTATGAGCCAGATATTCTAAATGTCTATTCTAAATATCTTGGCTATTGATATGAGTAATAGAGTGTTACTGGAAGTTTGTTATTATTATTGTTGTTCAGTCACTCAGTTGTGTCTGACTCTTTGCAACCCCATAACCCAGAAAGATGGTATAGAGTTAACAGATCATCCTTTGAGGGCTCAGAGTTGCCTACTGAGGAGTGCATTTGAAATTTATTTATGGCTGATCTCACTTGGGTTGCTGGGAAATATTTCTATTCTGCAAAACAGTTTCATTTTGTAGGAAATTTCCCTTCCCTTTCTTTCCACTGTCTCTTCCCTCTCTCCCCCACCCTTCATACACACCTACACCTACACACACACACACACAGAGTACATGATCCCACACAATGATGAGCTTCCTCGTATAAAGATATCCTTTGAAATTATTTAACCATTGTTACAGAGTTTATCTTTGAAATCTGAACTGGTGAATTTATGATGGTGAGGAGATTGTTTATGTTAAAACCATTAAAATGAAAGTTATGAACAGACATTTCTCTGGGCAACAGGAAATAAACCAGATTGTGATTGGGTTTGAAGTTTATATCATTTCCAGGGATAAAGAGACTCTTTGATGAGTAGAGAAGCTGATTTGACTGTAAGGTTTCCTTGTCAATTCCTCACATCCGTGAGTTATGAAGCTTTATTCCGACAGCACAAAATTAACTCACTCTGTTGTCTTGATTGCTTTCCCACAGTGTTTCCTCCATGGCTCTGTCCCAACAATTGTTGCAACAGGAGAATGAGAGTGGCTTTGCTTCATGGTGGGTTGGCCCCATCCCCTGCGAGGGTAAGGAATCTGAGATGGGAAAGCTAGCCAGGAGGGGAATAGTTCTCATTACTTCAGTAGTCAATGGCAAAATTTTAGGTAGAGAGTTTTATCCATTTAGAGATGTGATGGTTGCTTTACCCAGCATGGGAGGAAAAGGCTAAGCAGTTTTATCACCATTTTCTTCCTAATTAAAGTTTAGGGTAAAATCATTTCTCCCTTATAGAGGCCAATGGGAACGTCTACAGTGGGAAGTTTTTGGCCCAAAGCCCAGTACAAGATGTAGTGCAGAAATACTTTCCAATACTGGGGCATTTGATGGTCACTGAACAAACACTGGAGCACTATCTTGATTTCAAATTGAAATGCTTGGGAAGGTGGAATGTTTTAGCTCTGAATAATGTGTCGTTATTCACATACTCTGGAGGATTAGAAAAGTCTCAGACTCACTGGGAGCTAGGAATATCTATGAAGAAAAAAGGCATTGTTTGTGAGTAATGATTTTCACACTCTTTATGATTTCTGGGAGATTTGATTATCTTGATAAATTTTATATAAGTTAATAGAGGATATGCACAGATGAGTAAATAAGCAAGAATTTAAATTTCCTTTGAAAGCTTTATAATGTAGATTGTCACTTCTTGGGTCCCTTCCATTCCACTGTTGAATAACATGAAGAGTCTTGGTATGGAGATGAGCAAAAAGGGACTGACTATTAATAGAAAAAATTGTTGAGTCAGATCATTACTTCATATATTTTTATATATACACACACACACACACACACACACACACACACTTCATATGTATATATATCATTACTTTATTCATATATATACATTTTTTTTTTCCTATTCAAGTCACTCTAATGAGGGATGGGTAGCTGAAGGAATGGCCATTTCTAGGAACCTGGGTACTTAATCTGAAGAAATTAATTCAAAACACAAGAGCTCTTAGAAGTATCATGTTATCTTAATATTTTATGATACCTTTTTAGTCTTCTTTTTTGTATTTATTAGCTGGCTTTTAATTAAAGATAGTAACTTATTATAAGAAATAAAAACAATAGTTTTAACTTGTTGACTTATTTAAGTTATTCACTACTTGCTATGTGTATGTATACATGTCCATATAAACATATATAGTTTATATATCCATAATCTCTGTTCTTTAACAAAAATGCATTTTTTTTTATGTGAGAAAGTTTAATTTTGTTTAGTTTGCACACATTTTATTTTAAAAGCAATGTCAAGGTATTAGAGGGTCTCAAGAAGAGTTATGCCGTCAGACACAGACTAAATGGAGGATGAGTTGACTATGGATAAGGGTAGAAGCAAGAGCACCAATAGGGAGTCTATTGCTGAAATCAAGTTAGAGAAAGAGTGGCCTGCACTGAAGTGATATAGTTTATATGGAGAGAAATGAGCAAGATTATAATCTTAGTACAAAGCCAAATTGACTTGGCTAGTGAACTAGATGTGGGATGTGAAGGAAAGAGAACAGTCATAGATGACTCCTTGGATTTTGGTCTGAATAGCCTCATAGGAAGGGGTGTCATTTACTTGGATGGAGAAGACTAGGGAAAAATGGCTTAGATGTTGATAAAAATAAACCTTGTTTTTGTTGTGTTAAATTTGAGGTGCCTGAAGAAGTGAAGTGAAGTGAAGTTGCTCAGTCGTGTCCTACTCTTTGCAACCCCATGGACTGTAGCCCACCAGGCTCCTCAGTCCATGGAATTTTCCAGGCAAGAGTACTTGAGTGGGTTGCCATTTCCTTCTCCAGCGATCTTCCCGACCCAGGGATTGAACCTGGGTCTCCCACATTGCAGGCAGACACCTGCATGATAATCACTAAGCAGCAGCTGGCTTTACAAGTGTGGACCTCAGGGAAAAGACAGAGACCTACTATGTGAATTTACTATTCATCTGCATTTACATTTTCTTTAAAGCCATAATAGTAGGTGGAGAAGAAAACAGATATAAGATACAATCTAGGGAGTCTGTGTAAACAGAGAAGAGAAAGAATGAGGTCAACCTCTTGGCTAGTCTAACATTTAGGCTGGGGAGAAAGTTCAACAAACGAGACTGAGAAAGTGCAGTTAATATAGTAGAAAGTAAATCAAAAGAGTATGGTTTCCCAGAAACTTAAGAGACAAGAAGTTTTGAAGAAGAAAGCAACCATCAACTGTGAAAATATTGTTTGACTAAGAGTGAATCATTTGAGAAATGTGAGGACATAGAAAGCACTTATGATCTTGCAAGATGGAAATCATTGTTAGTCAGGACAGAATATTTGGTGTGGTAGGAATTTCAGCCAGTCTAGGTTAGGTTCAAGAGAGTATATAAGAGTAAATATATTAAGCACTGACAGCAGTTTAGAAAAGAAGCAGAAGATACAAATGGGGCAGAAAAGGGAAAGGAGTAGTGGTCAAAAAAGGGATTCAAATGTGGGAGAGAATTCCCCGTTTGCCTGCTGGTGGGCACAATTCAGGAGAGAAGAGGAAATGGTGATGTAGGTGGGCGTGGGGGTTGATTTCAGGACAGAAGTCACTGGATGGGTCAGTAATTGGTTTTGGGAAATGGGGTTATTTTCATTTCTCAGTTAATTAAGAAGTGAGATTATCAACTAAAATAGAGAAAACAGAGATGTTGGAGTTTTGAAGAGAGAGATGTGATTAGAAACAGGGAAATTGAATTAATGAGGAAATATGTTCATGGTGAGCTGTTAGATATGGTAGTAGACTTTGGCACTGAGGATTCAATGGTCAGGACTTTAGAGATTTTAGGATGTATTAGATGATATTTGTCATTTTGCAAAGGCATGAATTTGAGCCATCCACCAGAGAATGAAATTGTCTCACCTAGGTAATAGATAAACTTCTATAATAATTCTTTTAAAAAGATTTAAAAAAAAACCCTAACAAATAAAAGCAAACATTTTCTTTTATAATCCCCCTAAAAAGAAAGCATAATATTGAGGTTGAATATGAAGCAGATGTCAAGGAATTTAAAAGAATGATGGCTCCTACTGAGATACTAATAGAAGTTTTAGGGACATTAAAGAGTGAAATGTCTAGTTTAGTGACGATTTGGACCAGACATGAACAAGAATACCCCACTCCTTGTGATAAGGATGACTGGAATGTTCTAGTCAATGTTTCAACTACTCACCGATAGTCTCAGGAATATGGCATGTGGCTTGACTAAAAAGTGATTTGAGAGAAAATCAAGAGCCTAGCCAGTCAGTAGATTCACAAAGATCTTAGAATGTATCCCTTACTACATTCAGGATCTACTTTACTTTCTGGCCCTCAGTTTTAATACCCCTCATGTTTCTGGTTGTATTACAGGCTTGTACATTTAGGTACTGAACTGAACATTTAGGTAATAATCACAAAGTTACTGTTTCATCACCATTCTGAATAAGTAGAAAAATAATTGTTTTCTTTCTAGACTACTGAATATATTTAAAGGTAACAATCAGGATTCATTTCATACTATAAATACCACTATCAAATTTATGTCATATGATCCTCAAATAAACCCTGTCAATTATTATTATTATTACTACTATTACTAATTGCCAAATTCATACTTCAATTGAAGAAAGTATGGAAAACCATTAGACCATTCAGGTGTGCCCTAAATCAAATCCCTTATGATTATACAGTGGAAGTGACAAATTGATTCAAGGGATTAGGTCTGACAGAGTGCCTGAAGAACTATGGACGGAAGTTCGTGACATTGTACAGGAGGCAGTGATCAAGACCATCCTCAGGAAAAAGAAATGTGAAAAAGGCAAAATGGTTGTCCGAGGAGGCCTTACAAATAGCTGCGAAAGGAAAAGACGAAAAAGGCAATGGAGAAAAGGAAAGATATACCCATTTGAGTGCAGAGTTCCAAAGAATAGCAAGGAGAGATAAGAAAGCCTTCCACAGTGATCAATGCAAAGAAATAGAGGAAAACGATTGAATGGGAAAGACTAGAGATCTCTTCAAGAAATTTTAGAGATACCAAGGGACCATTTCATGCAAAGAAGGGCACAATAAAGGACAAAAATATTATGGACTTAACAGAAGCATAAGATATTAGGAAGAGGTGGGAAGAATACACAGACAAACTGTACAAAAAAATATCCTTATGACCCAGATAACCACAATGGTGTGATCACTCACCTAGAGCCAGACATCCTGGAATGCGAAGTCAAGTGGACCTTAGGAAGCATCACTACGAACAAAGCTAGTGGAGGTGATGGAATTCCAGTTGAGCTATTTCAAATCCTCAAAGGTGATGCTGTGAAAGTGCTGCACTCGATTTGCCAGCAAATTTGGAAAACTCAGCAGTGGCCACAGGACTGGAAAAGGTCAGTTTTCATTCCAATCCCAAAGAAAGGCAACACCAAAGAATGTTCAAACTACCGCACAGTTGCACTCATCTCACACACTAGTAAAGTAATGCTCAAAATTCTCCAAGCCAGGCTTCAACAATACATGAACTGTGAACTTCCAGATGTTCAAGCTGGTTTTAGAAAAGGCAGAGGAACCAAAGATCAAATTGCCAACATCCGCTGGATCATCGAAAAAGCAAGAGAGTTCCAAAAAAACATCTATTACTGCTTTATTGACTACATCAAATCTTTGACTGTGTGGATCACCACAAACTGTGGAAAATTCTGAAAGAGATGGGAATACCAGACCACCCAATCTGCCTCCTGAGAAACCTGTATGCAGGTCAGGAAGCAACAATTAGAACTGGACGTGGAACAACAGACTGTTTCCAAATAGGGAAAGGAGTACGTAAAGGCTGTATATTGTCACCCTGCTTATTTCACTTATATGCAGAGTGAAAGTGAAGTCACTCAGTTATATCCTACTCTTTGTGACCCCATGGACTGTAGTCTACCAGGCTTCTCCGTCCATGGGATTTTCCAGCGGAGAGTACTGGAGTGGGTTGCCATTTCCTTCTCCAGAGGATCTTCCCGACCCCCAGTGATCGAACCCGGGTCTCCCGCATTGCAGGCAGACGCTTTACCCTCTGAGCCACCAGGGAAGTTCCAAATGAAAGTCGTTCAGTCCTATCTGACTTTTTGTGACCCCATGGGTTAGTTCTTGAGGCCAGATTACTGGAGTGGGTAGCTTTTCCCCTTCTCTAGCAGATCTTCCCAACCCAGAAATTGAACTGGGGTATCCTGCATTGCAGGCAGTTTCTTTACCTACTGAGCTATCAGGGAAGCACCCATGTACATGTATGAGGAAAGTACATACGGAGTACCTCATGTGAAATGTCGGGCTGGATGAAACACAAGCTGGAAATCAAGATTGCTGGGAGAAATATCAATTACCTCAGGTATGCAGATGATACCACCCTTATGGCAGAAAGCCCAGAGGAACTAAAGAGGCTCTTGATGAAAGTGAAAGAGGAGAGTGAAAAAGCTGACTTAAAACTCAACATTCAGAAGACTAAGATCATGGGTTCCATTCCCATCACTTCATGGCAAATAGATGGGGAAACAATGGAAACGGTGACAGACTTTACATTTTTGGGCTCCAGAATCACTGCAGATGGTGACTGCAGCCATGAAATTAAAAGACGCTTGCTCCTTGGAAGAAAATTTATGACTAACCTGGACAGCATATTAAAAAGCAGAGACATTACTTTGCCAACAAAGGTCCGTCTAGTCAAAGCTATGGTTTTTCCAGTCGTCACATACGAATGTGAGAGTTGGACTATAAAGAAAGCTGAGCACCAAGGATTCTATGCTTTTGAACTGTGGTGTTGGAGAAGACTCTTGAGAGTTCTTTGGACTGCAAGGAGATCCAACCAGTCCATCCTAAACAAAATCAGTCCTGAATATTCATTGGGAGGACTGCTGCTGAAGCTGAAATTCCGATAGTTTGGCCACCTGATGTGAAAAACTGACTCATTTGAAAAGACCCTGATGCTGAGAATGACTGAAGGCAAGAGGAGAAGAGGCGACAGAGGATGAGATGGTTGGATGGCATCACCGACTGGATGGACTTGAGTTTGACTAAACTCTGGGAGTTGGTGATGGACTAGGAAGCCTGGCATGCTGCAATCCATGGGGTCGCAAAGAGTCGGACATGACTGAGTGACTGAACTGAACTACTACTAATAATAGTAATGAAATTTAAGGAGATTTGGTGATACATCTTTGCTCATGCAGCTGGGGAAGAGACAAATGTAGAACCAGAAGCCAAGTTTTCAGATTCCAAAGATGTCCACTGTGTAGCCTTCCAAAATATTAATGATCTTAAATACTGCATCCTTTATTAAGATTTTTCTAGCCAGGAAATTTCTCAGCTAAGTTTTGTGCTTAGTTGTGATATTTTTCCTGTTTTAAAATCTTATTTTGTGAGTGCCAAGTAAGGATTTATAATAGAGGGAATCTTCAGAAACAGTAAATAATCTCTGAGTGAGATTCTTACAAGTCATCCAGTACCCACTCCCCCATTTCATGTTAGAAAACTAAGTCCCAGAAAAACTAGAAGACTTTTAAAATGTCATTCAAATAGTTGCTTGGATTACAGCAGGGATTATATTTCTTGACAGCCATCTCAATGTGATTTCCATCGTGTTGCACTGTCTATCAAATCTTCACCTCCAAAACCCCAAGTCTGAGAGCTGGGAAGGACTCTAGAGATTGAGCTTCACCCTTCTCATTTTATGAAGGAGAAAATACAGGTCCAGAAGATTAAATTGTTACTGCAGAGTTATCTAGTGAGTGTAATATGGGACTGTGCCTGCTTCAGGTTTCCACTGAGGTACCATAAGGAAAAGTGTCAGATAACAGATAGTGTGGACAGCTTATGTCCCTGTCCCCAAATCCTGATTTTTTTAAAGGAAACAGAACCCAAAAACCGTGACTCTTGCACCCCTCTGCCAAATCACGGACATAAAAAAGATATCAGAGACTTTGGAAAGAGACTGGTAAGAAGATCTCTTTGGAAAAACTTGGTGCTTTGCTTTGAGCCCTCAAAATTAAATTTTGGACCATGCTAATTTCTAAGCCCAAGCCTTGGGTGATCTTTGAAAGAACCACTTGATGTGATACCACTAGATTTGGTGATAGAGTCAGAAGAACACTGCCTTGGCTCTGCTTAGACTTTCAGAGTTCTCACAGAATATACCACCACGTCTTGTGAATCAGATATAGGCCATTTAAAGCGAAAGAGCCAACATGAGACTTGTGGCTCCTGTCTCACAGTGCCACACAAGGGCAGGAAGACCTCAGCAGCAGAAGAAAGAAGATGCCTTGTGGAACGTCCCACTGCCCCCTGGCATAGAGGTTCATTTCCCCAGGGGTTCAGGCTCTTTGGGACTCAGGAGCCCAGGAGGTAAAACTCCACAAGGCCAAGAAGAAGAAGCTGACTTCTGTCTTCCTTCAAGGCCAGAGAGGACTGTCACCTGAGACGGCAGCAGTCGAAATATGAACCATCTGATCTCTTCATTCACTGCAGCTAATGAGTGAAGGAAAATCTCAACCAGGACAGTTTGGGGGCAGAATACCAACTCCGTGAAGCAAATCTGGGTTGTGGAAGAGAAGATTTAGTGATCAGAATATTTCAGTAGATATTCTGCATACTGAAATGAAACTGTTTTTTGATTTACTGATATTTTAAGACATTGTATTATCTAGGAGTGAGTGGGAACAAGAGTCCTGTGACTGTCAGAATTTTCATCAAGTGTAGGGAATTCATGGACAGAGGAATCTGGTGGGCTAGATTCCTAGCCCTACATTTTGCAGGGTTGCATAGAGTCGGGCACAACTGAGCAGATTAAACCTTACTTGCTTGGGGAAGGATACATCCAGGAGAAGACAAAACTGAAGTTGCATTTTGTTCACAGTCTGTGGGTCAGCATGCTGGAACTACAGGAATCATCACACAGTCTTCATTGAGCTCAGCTGTCTTCGAATGAAAGATGTGAGAACTGAAAGAAGAACAAATTTGTTTGGCTTTTATGACTACTTGTCACAGCAAATTAAGAAAATATTCTTATCTTGAGAGTTTTTTTTTTTTTAATTTCATTGCAGAGCAGATTTTCAGGATTGTTTGGTGAAGAATGAATGGATGACATAAAGCGCTGCTATCACTGAGAGGCCTGAGATGGAGAGACGAGCAGAAACAGCTGCAGATGCTAATGCCAATCAGAAATGAAGCTAACGTCTGGGGCACCAAGGGAAGAAAAACACAAACATTGTGCTGTGTGCCAAGACCAGCCACCAGGCTCATCCTAGTTGTGTTTAGGACACCAGCAGTGAAATGTAAATATGGGTCAGCCAAGTTATTTTACTTAGGCCAAGTTATGTACACAGTGTGTATCCAGGCTTTCAATCAGAAAAAGGACACATGGAGCTTGCTGGCCTGTTTTGAAGGCTGTGGAACCTGCCATAAATCTTGTTCTTTCCATCTCAGAAGGATCAACAGGGGCAGCAGGAGCCCTGCTTTTTTCCCACCACAACTGGCTCTAGCATATGCTCAAAATCATCACCCCTGCCTTGCACTCTCAGAACTGGACTGCAGCCACCAGTGAGGCTTCTTTCGGACTTTGTGTCCAATTACAGCATTTCTGCCAGCCTAAAGGGCTGGAGGATTACAATTAGTGACTGTTAGCGAAGGTCCAAGTGTCACCAGACTGATCCATCTCACAGACTGGCTGAAAAACTTGGTTTTGGATGCAGGCCTTTATTCTTAGGCAAAACCCAGTATCCTTATGACACAGGCAATATTAATGCCACATCCCCTGTGCCACGTCATGGTGTCTCTCAGTAATAAAATTGGACAGAAACATATGGAAAAGATATGGCAACAAATCATAAAGAAAGCAACCAACTGGACTTCTTGGTGGTTCAGTGGTTAAGAATCTGTCTGCTAATGCAGGGGACATGCGTTTGATCCCTGGTCTGGGAAGATCTGACATGCCACAGAGCAACTAAGCCCGTACACCACAACTGCTGAAGCCTGCACCCCACAACAAGAGAGAAGCCCCCACTAACTGCACAAGGCAAGGAAGACCCAACCCAGCCACAAATAATAAATAAATAAATAAAAATTATTAAAAAAAAAACCAACCATGTTTTTGGAATTGGATTGAAGGATATTAGAAAGAGAAACTATTCTCTACACGTTTATAAATCAGCCATAGGATATTGTTATAACATAAAATCTCAAGGACAGTGAACACAGTGGAACCTAAAGAATAGTTAGGTTTCAAATGATTACTTTTAGACTTTCATGGAAACTCTTCAATCATATGGATTGTTGTGAAAGTTGTATTTCTTTCTTTGATTAATTTAGCCACCCTGTAACTGTATTTCAAGTATATTTTTAGTTAATCTACCGTCAGCCAATGCCCTTCCTTGTCACACTGCAAGCCATTTCAGGTTTTGTTATATTGAAATATGAGCAGTGAACAGTTGATATTTTTGAACTGTGGTGTTGGAGAAGACTCTTGAGAGCCCCTTGGACTGCAAGGAGATCCAACCAGTCCATCCTAAAGGAGATCAATCCTGGGTGTTCATTGGAAGGACTGATGTTGAAGCTGAAACTCCAATATTTGGCCACCTGATGCGAAGAGCTGACTCATTTCCCTGATGCTGGGAAAGATTGAGGGCAGGAGGAGCAGGGGTGATGGAGGATGAGATGGTTGATGGCATTACCAACTCAATGTATATGAGTTTGAGCAAATGCTTGGAGATAGTGAAGGACAGGGAAGCCTAGCATGCCACAGTCCATGGAGTCACAAAGAGTCAGACATGACTGAATAACAAACAATGTATTACCATAAAACATATATGGTGGAAAAAGTGTAGAAATGTGCAGTGCTATTTAAAAAATTTTCTCAATCCTCTTATTTGGTAGTCTGCAAATATGGCCACAGTTCTCTCATTCCTGTATCCAGAGTCTTCACGATGTGACTTAACAGCATCTGTTTCCCCACTTTTGAAATCTCAGCTGACTGTAGCTTGCTTTGGCCAGTAGAATGCATAGTGTGCCTGTTCCAAGTCTAAGGGCCTCAGAGGCTGTTCTGTCATCCTGGCCAATAATATGTCAGTTGGCACACATGTGAATAAGGCCATCCAAATCTGGTGAGTGGCTGACCCACCCGCCAACTGTAGCAGCGTAAGTGAGCCAAATGGAGATTAGCTAACTAGCCACCTTACACACAGAACTGTGAGCCAAAAAAAGTTATTGCTCTGAACCACTAAGTGTTGTGTGGTTTATTATGTAGTAATAATTGGTATATCTTGTTATGTCATTTGTGGAGTTCTTTTTCCCCTCATTTTTATAAGCCCACATTCCTGGCAGAAAGCAATGATATTGTCTAGAGGCTTACTGTTGGGAGCTGCTGCTGCTGCTGCTATGTCACTTCAGTCATGTCCGGCTCTGTGCGACCCCATAGACGGCAGCCCACCAGGCTCCTTCGTCCCTGGAATTCTCCAGGCAAGAACACTGGAGTGGTTTGCCATTTCCTTCTCCAATGCATGAAAGTGAAAAGTGAAAATGAAGTCGCTCAGTCGTATCCGACTCTTAGTAACCCCATGGACTGCAGCCTACTAGGCTCCTCTGTCCATGGGATTTTCCAGGCAAGAGTACTGGAGTGGGTTGCCATTGCCATCTCCAGCTGTTGGAAGAGCCCACAGCTAATGGTGGAGATTGTCTCTCTGTACCATTGCTCTGCTTCACTATAACTTTGAGAAACTTCTGCCTCTTAAATATGATTATTTCTGTAACTACAACAGAGAAAGGAAAGGGTAGAAAAGAATCCCTTGTTACTCTAGTTTCCAGCTTTAATATCACTGGCCATTGGAGGTTAAGCATCGAGTGTACCATCTAACCTAATTTGGGGTCATGAGCCTTGAGGGTAGTGAAGTGTCATTTTCAACCTTGTATTCCACCTAGCCCTTAGCCCATGTGTTAACACATGGTAGTGGCTCAAACACAGTTACATGAAATTAAACCGCAATCATTTGAATCCCTAACTATAATAAGGGAGGACATGGTATCTTATTCATCCAGCAGTTGCGTTCCAGTTTCACACACATTATCCAGCTGTCTGAACAGTCTGAAATATTTAGGATTGCCTGACAGATTTGGTCAGGATTGTGCAAGATACATCAACTCTTGTGGAATGTTCAATCTAAGTTTAGGAAAAATTCTAAAATCCAAGAGAATGGTATCTGCAGATACTCTGAGTAGACCCAGATAAATCCAGAGGTGGGGGGGGTGGTCCTAGAAGGGTCTGGACTGAAGAAGAAAGCTGTCAGGCACTGTCTCATTTCTTAAGCCCTAAATGTGTGAATTAAAATTTTGGGGGGTCCAAGATCTGTGATCTGAAAACGTATTATTTCCCAGGCCTTATGAACTCAGTATCCTGGAGAGCAGACAACTTTTCCAGGCTTGCACAAGAGAGCTACTCCATAGTATGATAATCAATACCTTTATTCAGGAAGTAGCCTATGAGATTCCCCCCTGATGAGAGCCCTCTCACCTCATTATTCATCACTGCCTCCTCCATATGCTTCAGCTATCCTGAGCACTTCCTTCTGTTTCCTACTTCTGTGCTTTGTGCTTTATTCCTGCCTAGACTGTACAGTTCTCTGGTAAAGTTCTCATGGTGGTCACCTTTTCAACTTTTAAAACTCAACTCAAGTGCATCCTCTTTTGTAAAACCCTTTCCAACTGCATCCTTTCACATTCTTCTCTTAAATAAGACTTCTCTCTCTCATCATTTTTTCTTTGAGTGTGTGTGTGTGTGCAATATTTTGTCATTGCTTATGGATATTTTTGCGAGAGTTTGTTACCAGATTTTCACCTCTTTAAAGGCAAAAACCGTTACTTACCTATATTTATATGAAACTTTCACATTAGTGACTGCTTCATACTGATATTCAATGAATATCTATTGAAAAATGTGTAAAGAAATATTATATGGTCTAGCATTCTGCTTTTTTTGAAGTGGTTAGTAAATCATTCTAAACATACGCCCTTTCAAGTTTGATGGGTTTAAATAAGTATTATTTGATTATTTTTTTGTTTGATTATTTTATTTTGTTACTTAACATCTCCATAGTGGAAGGACAAAGTCTTATGAGCAGCAGTGTTTTATATCTAAGGGAGTATATTTTTTTCTTTAGTCAGAGGTTTGTGCTTTAAGCCAATAATGAAACAGAAGATCAGTTACATTGCTGATTCATGCTTTATTCACTTGGAAATTTTATTAGTGGAGTGCAATTCTATATGTAAGAAATTGTGAGCAATATGTAAGCAGTGCATATAATTATGCATATATATGAAACTAAGAGTAGGAATAAATAATACTTTTTAAAAATTATGTAGGAAAGATAACTTATTTAAAAAGCATACTGAAACAGGAAAAAAATATACCATATGGCTTATATCAGTAAGTTACTAAATCACTGTGATCAGATTTAAATTTTCTTCATTTTAGTTTTTTTAATATAAAAAATAAGGGCAATAATAAATAGCTACACTCCTCCAGAGACTGCAAACTGGAATGAGAAAATACAGAGTAATCATTTTGATCACTTCAGGAAAATAGCAAGCAGCAATCATAGTATAAATAATATATTTTAGCTTAAAAATCAATGTGTGATGGATTGAGCTGACACAGTGACATTAATACTTCAGGATATCTCAAAGCCTCTCATGCATACAATCCATGTAATAAAAGCTGATTCATTCTCACTCTTGGCAAACCTGAGAAACATGTCAGTATCTTAAACACAGAGTAAAGGAAATGACTGAAATATTTTAAGAATAAAAACCTTCTCAAGAAGAAAAAGAAAAATTCTTGTGTCTGAATTATTTAGTTTGGCTTTTAACATTGGTCAGATTTCCTGACTAACTTTTCAACTCCTACTACATTTATATTAATACATGTATCAACAGATAGGAGTGGCCAAAAACACTGGGGGTAGAACAGAGAGTAGAAAGAAGGGAGAAGCCATGCTATTCTTTGCTCTCTTTTCCCATCTTCCAGAGGCTTTTCTGCAGTATCTGCACTCTTGTGGCTCCCTTAGGACCAACTCAGCTGCACCCTTGAAAGTTTCACTGCCCACCAGATGGATCGTGGATGTGCAATCACCAATGAGAGCTTAAATTAAAAAAAAAAATCACTGGAATCAGATGAAAAAATGATTTCTCCTCTTGTCAACCAAACATTTTGCACTGTTGTCTGAACTGGCAATACTTCTACCCACGTGTGACTTTCCTGTCACAAATTTCAAGATATAAAACCAGTTTATTGTTTATTTCTTACAAGATAAGGGAGGAAATCTCTCAGAATTTCAGTGTCTAGGAAATATTAGTACATCTTTTTATCTCTTCCTAGACTGAGGTGAAGGAAACAAGCACTCTGTCCTTACTATCATACTGGACACCCTTGTACGTGGCAGTACAAAAAGCAGATTATTATCACACGTGAAGGGTTAATATGCCTCAAATGTCCTTTTTAATTATATGAGCCCTATAAAAAAAGATGAAAGATACCATCCTTAAGATTCTGTAGCGCTTCCATAACCTTGTCTCCATGAAATAAAGAGATCAGATAAGTATTGAAAAGGGTTAACTTTTGATAGGGTTGATTATAACAGTATGACAAGTTCAGAAAAAAAATATTAGATTATTTATCATTTTTATCATGTAGTTTTTGCATATTTATCAGTATAATTGCATTTAAGCAAAATTTAATTGTAGTATCTGTTATTTCAAGAGCATTTCCTAATTGCTAAGATTCTACAAGCTCTTGAATGTTATTTTTTTAAAATGTATTTTATTGAAGTATAGTTGGTTTACAATGCTATGTTAATTTCTGGTATACAGTAAATGATTTGGTTATATGTATATTTATTCTTTCTCATATTGTTTTCCATTATGGTTTATTACAGGATATTAGAGTTTTGTGTGCTATATAGAAGGATCGTGTTGTTTATTCATTCTGTATATAATAGTTTACATCTGCTAATCACAAAATTCCAATCCATTCTGTCCCCCACCCTCCCTCCGCCTTGGCAACTACAGTCTTTTCTTTATATCTGTGAGTCTGTTTCTATTTCATAGATAAGTTCATTTGTGTCATATTTTAGATTCCATATATAAGTGATAACATATGGTATTTGTCTTTCTCTTTCTGACTTCACTTAGTATGATAATCTCTAGGTTCATTCATGTTGCTGCAAATGGCATTATTTTATTTTTTTAATGGCTGAATAGTATTCTGTTGTATATATATGTACTACATCTTTTATCCATTCATCTGTTAATGGACATTTTAGGTTGCTTCCATGTCTTGGCTGTTGTAAATAATGCTGCTGTAAACCCTGGAGTGCATATACCCTTCCAAATTATAATTTTCTCTGGATATATGTCCAGGAATGGGGTTTCTGGATTATATAGCAACTGCATTTTTAGTTTTACAAGGAACCTCCATAATGTTTTCCACAGAGGCTGCACCAGTTTACTGAGTGTTGTCTTTTACATATATACAAAAGATACTCAACTCCACTTAGACATTTTGTCATGTGATGATTTTTCTGTGAAATTAAGAACCATTTCAACAGTGCAGATTTTCATAATCTCTGCCTTTCCTTTTCTTTGTTTGTGGGAGATCCAGTAGTCCAGTCAGGCATCCTTCCCTCTCAGAATGGCACTTTTCAGAAGATGATAATTTCCAGATCTGTTGACCATTAGATATTTCCTGTAGGCCTTTAGTTTGAAGCACAGAAATAGTAGTAATTGTCAAAGAGGATCATTTCAAATTCAGTGGCACTAAATATTTATCAGTTGATCAACAGAAAGAAATAGTATTCTTGATGTGTTTCCTGATGCCTGTTGTAGGTCTTATCTCTAAATCTGCACTGCCCTTATGGTAGCCACTAGCCACATGTGGCTGTTAAGCACCTGCAGTGTGGCAAGTCTTAATTGAAATGCACTGCAGGTATTACATACTAGATTTCAGAAATTTAATACCAAAAAATGTAAAACTGCTCATCAATCATTTTTATATTGATTACAGTTTGAACTAACAATATTTTGGATATATTGTGCTAAGTAGAATATATTAAAATTGTTTCACCTAATTTTTAATGTGGATACTATAAAGCTAAAATTACTTACGTTATTCACATTTGTGACTCATTGTATTTATGTTGCTGTCACAATTCTAAAAAAGATTCCTTTAAGTCTCAGACATCTTCTAAAATCAATTAACAGTATAATACACCTACACAGTGAGTGCACATTCCTGTTAATCCTGTACATGGTTACAGGTTAAGAATTCATGCTACAAATAATATTCAATCAAACAAAAACCAAATACCATTTGGTTCTCCTAACTCAGCATTTTGCTCTGCTGACTCAGCAACTTGCTTCTCTGAATTGCATTTGGATTACAGTAGACATAGGTTTTGGAATGATATCAGAAATATTCTAAGTTCTTTACTGTATTTACCGAGGGTATTGTTAGGATGTTGATCACTGCCTTATGAGGTTCCAGAGACATACCTCATTTCATATTACAACTGCATTCCTAAGAAGTTATAGACAAATAATCTTGTAACTTTTAAGTATCTTCTCACTTGACAAACTAATGTTTAAAGATAACCTCTAATAAATCATTTGGTTAATTAAATGAGAAAATTAATTGCTTTGTTGCCCATTATTTGACCAAAACTTTCATTTAATCTCCAGAAAAAAAATTAGGATAATTCACAAATATCTCAAATAAAACATACCGTTTGAAAAAAGTAAACTTGACTCATGCCTCATCTAAATTCCTTTCTGATGACTAATAGCTTCTATAACTGTTGAATCAAGAATGCTGAAACAAACAAAGTCTTCAGGTTTCATTGATTTCCATTTCTTTGTCATAGTAGTAGCAGCTTGTAGTCAATGATCTTTGAAGTTCCTCTTACCTCTAATTTTCTTTGACATTTTCTTCTGAATCCAGATGTTTAATATTGAGTATCCTTAAAGCAGAATACATAATAGTTAGTGTTGTTTGTGATTCAAGAGTAGACTGTACTCCTAAGTATTGTTTCTCTGTTGCATTGAAATAATTATATAATCCTTTTCATATTAAGGAGTGTTTGGTTTCATATTTTATTTCGAACACTGACACTTGCAATATGTCTGTAGTGTTAGCAGAGTACTCAGGTCTTAAAAGGAGAAGGCAATGGCACCCCACTCCAGTACTGTTGCCTGGAAAATCCTATGGACGGAGGAGCCTGGTGGGCTGCAGTCCATGGGGTCGCTAAGAGTCGGACACGACTGAGCGACTTCACTTTCATTTTTCACTTTCATGCGTTGGAGAAGGAACTGGCAACCCACTCCAGTGTTCTTGCCTGGAGAATCCCAGGGACGGGAGAGCCTGGTGGGCTGCCGTCTATGGTATCACACAGAGTCGGACATGACTGAAGCTTCTTAGCAGCAGCAGCAGGTCTTAAAAGTAAGGAATCCAAAGCAAATGATGATAAAAACTTTTCGTTTATTCCACTTCTATTTTTTAATATTTATTGCTGTCTTTTCTCTTTCTCCTCCCATTATCAATTCTGAACCTCTCCAAGGAATTTATTTAAATTTTTAGAACTACAAAACCTCGTTTCTAACCTCTGTTGTAGAGTATTCACTGCTTTCAAAGGAAGAGTGATTAAAAATTTTTTCAATAGAGTAATCATTGTAAAACATTGTACTTAAAAGCTTTTAAAAATCGTCTTTTAGAAAAAAAAATATAGCCAGCACTGAGTTCTTCACAAAAGAGTGAAGGGAACACACCAATAAGTGGAAGTATATTGTCTCGAATCATGAAGCCTCATTTGACTTGACTTGTGTAGTAACTTCTGGATTTGCTGGCACGGAGGTAGCAGTGACGGTGCTGATGACAATGGTATTGTCATTTTCTGTAGGTTCACAAGGGCCTCAAAGTTTACCTAGCTGTAGAGAGACTGCCCCTGAAAGCTTATAGACTCTGAGTTTCATCATAAATTTGTATGCAGGGTACAGGATTGCTTTTTGATGGGAAGGGTACCTGTGAGGACTTCCCAGAGCCAATGATGAAACATGATAAAACATTCTTTTACATTTGACTTTTTAAGAGATAAATGATCCTTAAAGTCTGACAAATGTTTATTTTTTTTCCAGATTTTTTTTGTTAGTTGGGGAGAGTAAATTTAGCATAAAGAGCTTTCAAGAGTATTTGAGAGTTTATAGTTGTGGGTGAAAAGAGTCTGTTAATACTAAGAGGAGAAGATTTTACAAGTTTGGAATCAAGGAAGCATTGGCCATCATTTGTGATGTGCCACAAGGAGCAGTCAGAGAACTATACCTGCTTCCTGCCCCAAGAAGTCTCAACCTGTCCTCTAACCTGAAAGGAACTTCTAATTCCAGATGAGAATCAGGCAAAATATTTGGTACTTGTCCATAGTCAACAGATCAGTAAAACTGCATTGTTTTAGTGATTAAAGAGAAACAGTACCATTTCCCTGCTTTCTGACCTGAACAGGCAACACATAAACATCAGTCTGTGGTCTCACCTGGTGTTCCAGCACACTGAAAGTGGCCTTGCATGTTTGAGAAACCAAGTCATGCTGCATTTACTGATATTAATTGTCAAAATATATGGTGAACGGCAAGGGGATTCAATATAGTTTTGCATCAATTATTGCATAAATCATACAGCTGTTGCATATTGCTTTTCTGCCAGTGAAGAAAGTAAAAATTAGCTGGGGAAAGAAAAAAGAAGAAGAACACAGTGTTGTGTAACAATGTGTTCCCATGATGACTTCTGAAATGTGTTTGTTTCAAAGAGCTTTTGAAACCACAGCAACATGATATTTTTCTTAGAAATACCAAAGGTAGTGATCTAAACACAGTTTCAAAATGTGATTCCCTAATTTCTCTTCCCCCCTGCCTAACATCATAGTATCTTTCTTATGTGTAGCCTTCTGGTTTGGGGAAGAGGGACACTGGAATATGTCAGCCATAAAGAACAATACTTGACTAATAGGTCAAATTGAGGCAGGATGGAATTATTCCCTCCTGTGTCTGCTCATCCTGAAACTAATCCCTGTGATTCAAGTGGTAATAAGTACAGTATATGAAAGTGGCAAACAGTCCATATATTATGCCTTTAAGGAATGCTCAAGTATTTTTTATTCCAATGCATTCTATCCCAGTACTAAGATTTTAGAATTTATAAGGGGATATTGTTTTTTTTCCCATTTGGGAGAGTTAGAAATATCTTGAGTTTGGAAGATTTTATTGGCATTGATTCATTGCTGTCTATATTATACCAAAAAATAAATGATGCTTTAAAAAATACTTCTCATTTGCAATCAGATTGATAATTGTCAGCCCCAACGGTTGAATGTTAAAATAATTTAAAATAATGTGGGGAATGTGCAGTGTCACCATAAGGGGTAGTGTCTTCATTGAGGTCAAAGATTTTTGTCTATCACTTTAGTCATAAGAAAGACTTTCCTGGTAAATATAAGGTGGCATCAATTAGATTTTAAGCATCCATTTTACAGTCTTAGGATTTCAAAGTAAATATGCATTGTAAATACATGTTCACTTATTTGGAGTATTTTATTTAGCATGTGGTCCAAATATTCTGTTATAGAATTTTCTATAATAACTAACTTATAACAGTGGTTAGTGGTCCAAATATTCTGTTATAGAATTTTCTATAATAACTAACTTATAACAGTGGTTATGCATGTAAGAGATAGTACAATTATGTGATACTGTATCAAAGTCTGTGCTAAAATGCATTAAGGGAAAAAAATGAGACACATATGTATGAAAAAATAAAGCCAATTATCTAGACTACAATAGAAACATATGTTTCACATTTAAAACATTATTGATACAGCTTTTATAATATTTCTCATTATCTTTTAAACTAGGAGGGGCCCTTGAACTTAAGATGTGTTCATCAAAATCAGAGTAATGCAATCAAATTGAATTTTAGAAATCTAAGAGAACCAAAAAATCATACCAACTAACAATCAAGCTCAAAATTATATTTAGAAGCAAAATATCATTAGACCAGAAATATAATTAGTTTCCCATTAAAAAAAGCTTTTCTTGGAAAGCAAAGACTAAAATTAGTATGAAAATTTGTTCAAAAATCTATTTATTTTTTGTGAGAGAATCATTATTTTGATATTCTTCATAGCCACAATTATGTATAAACTCAGTATTTTATTATGAAAACAATGATTCTCTGTCTGTATCATTCAGACATTATACTTACCATCTACCTTTGTCACTTTGCTCTGTGTTCCCAACTGGTTCTACATTCTCATTTTCTTGTTATACTCTTTTCATTTTGGGCTTTATAGTCATTCCAGAAGTTAAACTCACAGTGATATGCTGGTTGGAAGAAATGTTTCAGACTCCGCCTTATGATAATATTGTATTGTACTGTTGTAAAAATAAAATCGATTTGCCTTATTTTAATCATCTAAAATTCCTCTGTCCAATTTGGTAGCCTTTAGCTACATGTAGTTATTTAAATTTAAATTAATGACAATAAAATCAAGAGTTTGGTTTCCTTGACTACATTTGAAGTGCTCAGTAGCCTCATGTCATTAGTAGCCAACATATTAGACAATGTAGAACAATTCCATCTTGCAAAAAATTTCTGTTGGAGAGGACTGATAAACTAGATCTATCGACAAACTTTTGGACATGCCAAATAGAATGTTACAGTATTTTCATAAGTACAGAGAAGAATAATGACTCTATCTCATCATATATACTCTAATAACAACCCAGGAAGGCCCAAACATGAAAGTACAGCACTAAACTGGAATTACAGTAAACTCGGTACTAATAAATTTCTCATATACTTTTTTGTCTTGACTTTCCAGTATCTTCCCTCCTTCCTCTGCCACTATTTAGTAATCCAAGTTTATGTGGCCATTTACTTTTTTCTGTACTGTTAAACAAATAAAGTGATTACAAGTTCATCTCTACTAAGGATTCTCTGACTTCCTTTTCTGACTCACCATTTAGGCTGACCATGGACAACGCCGATATTGTCAGAGACGGTGGAGTAGAAGGACAAGTGCTCATCATCTCCTGCGAGAACTTCAAAATTGCAACTCACTGCTAAACAACCATCGACAGGAGAATGTTGGATCCCACCAAAAAGATACCCCATGTCCATGGGAAAACGAGAACACCAGACAAGATGGTAGGAGGTGCGAAATTGCATTTAGAATCAAACCTCATATCCGCCGGAGATGCTCAGAGGGCTCAAACTAAACCTTCTGCACACCGGGACCCAGAGGCCCCATAGAGACTGAGCCAGACCTGCCTCTGAGTGTTTGAGTATCTCCTGCAGAGGCATGGGTCAGCAGTGGCCTGCTGTGGAGACAGGGGCTCTGGCTGCAGCAGATCTGGGAAGCATGGTGTGTGGCCTAAGTCCTCTTGGACTTGCTCTGTGTCCACCATAGAGCCACTGAGCATACAACCCACAAACTGGAGAACTAGTGTACCAAAGAAGTTCTCAGACTGTTATGGAAGTTCTAGGACCCAATCTGGGATCCAGCAAAGGGACTGAGAACCCCCAGGGAATTTGACTTTGGAGGCCAGTGGGATTTGATTATAGAACTTCTACAAGACTAGGGAAACAGGCTCTTGGAGGGCACACAAAAAAAAACATTGTGTGTGCCAGGACACAGGAGAAAGGAGCAGTGACCCCACAAGAGACTGACCCAGACTTGCCTGTGAGTGTCCAGGAGTCTCCAGCAGAGGTGTGGGTTGACAGTGGCCTGCCGCAGAGTCAGGGGCACTGAATACAAAGGTGCTGGCATAAGTCCTTTTGAAGGAGGTCACAATTACTGCCATTACTCCTACCATAGTTTGGCCTCAGGCCAAACAACAGGGATGGAAAACAGCCCCGACTATTAACAAAAAACTGGGTTAAAGATTTACTGAGGTTGCCCCGCCCAGCAGAACAAAACCCAGATTCCCCCACAGCCAGTTCCTTCCATTAGAAAGCTTCCAAGCCTCTTATCCTTATCCATCAGAAGGCAGAAAGAATGAAAACCACAATCACAGAAAACTAACCAAACTGATCACATGGATCACAGCCTTGTCTAACTCAATGAAACTGTGAACCATGCTGTGTAGGGCCACCCAAGATGGACAGGTCATGGTGGAGAGTTATGACAAAAAGTGGTCCACTGGAGAAGGGAATGGCAAACCACTTCAGCTCTCTGGCTTGAGAATCCCGTGAACAGTATAAAAAGACAAAACGATATAACACTGTAAGATAAACTCCCCAGGTCAGTAGGTGCCCAATATGCTACTGGAGAGGAGTAGAGAAATAGCTCCAGAAAGAATGAAGAGATGTAGCCAGGGCAAAAACAATAACTGGTGGATATGACTGGTGATCAAAGTGAAGTCTGATGCTGTAAAGAACAGTATTGCATAGGAACCTGGAATATTAGGTCCATGAATCAAAGTAAATTGGAAGTGGTCAAACAGGAGATGGCAAGAGTGAACATTAACATTTTAGGAATCAGTGAACTAAAATGGATGGGAATGGGTAAATTTAATTAAGATGACTATCTACTACTGTGGGCAAGAATCCTTTGGAGGAAACGGAGTAGCCCTCATAGTCAAAAAAAGAGTCTGAATTGCAGTTCTTGGGTGCAGTCTCAGAAATGACAGGATGATCTCTGTTCGTTTCCAAGGCAAACCATTAAATGTCACAGTAATCCACGACTGTGCCCCAACCACTAATGCCGAAAAAGCTGAATGGTTCAGTGATGACCTACAAGACCTTCTAGAACTAACACCAAAAAAAAGATGTCTTTTTCAATATGTGGGCCTGAAATGCAAAAGTAGGAAGTCAAGAGATACCTGGAGTAACAGGCAAGGTTGGCCTTGGAGTAGAAAATGAAACAGGGCAAAGGCTAGCAGAATTCTGCCAAGAGAATGCACTGGTCATAGCAAACACCATCTTCCAACAACACCAGGGATGATTCTATACATGGACATCGAGAGATGGTCAATACCAAAATCAGATTGATTATATTCTTTGCAGCCAAGATAGAGGAGCTCTATACAGTCAGCAAAAATAAGACCAGGAGCTGACTGTGGCTCAGATCATGGACTCCTTATTGCCAAATTCAGACTGAAATTGAAGAAAGTAGGGAAAACCACTAGACCATTCAGATATGACCTAAATCAAATCCCTTACGATTATACAGTGGAAGTGACAAATAAATTCAAGGAATTAGATCTGATAGACAGAGTGCCTGAAGAACTATGTACACAGGTTCCTGACATTGTAAAGGAGGTGGTGATTAAAACCATCCCCAAGAAAAAGAAATGCAAAAGGCAAAATGGTTGTCTGAGGAGGCCTTACAAATAGCTGAGAGAAGAAGAGAAACTGAAGGAGAAGGACAAAAGGAAAGATATACCCATCTGAATGCACAGTTCCAAAGAATAGCAGGGAGAGATAAGAAAGCCTTCCTAAGTGGTCAATGCAAAGAAATAGAGGAAAACAGAATGGGAAAGACTAGAGATCTCATCAGGAAAATCAGAGATACCAAAGGAACATTTTGTGCAAAGGCAGGCACAATAAATTACAGAAACAATATGGACATAACAGAAGCAGAAGATATTAAGAAGAGGTGGCAAGAATACACAGAAGAACTGTACAAAAAAAGATCTTAATGACATAGATAACAACCATGGTGTGATCACTCACCTAGAGTCAGACATCCTGGAGTGCAAAGTCAAGTAGGCCTTAGGAAGCGTCACTACGAACAAAGCTAGTGGAGGTGATGGAATTCCAGCTCAGCTATTTCAAATCTTAAACAATGCTGCTATGAAAGTACTGCGCTCAACATACCAGCAAATTTGGAAAACTCCGCAGTGGTCACAGGGCTGGAAAAGGTCACTTTTCATTCCAATCCCAAAGAAAGACAGTGCCAAAAAATGTTCAAACTACCTCACAATTGCACTCTTCTCATATGCTAGCAATGTAATGCTGAAAATTCTCCAAGCTAGGCTTCAACAGTCTGTGAACCGAGAACTTCCAGATGTTCAAGCTGGATTTAGAAAAGGCAGAGGGACCAGAGATCAAATTGCCAACATCTGTTGAGTCATGGAAAATGCATGAGAGTTCCAGAAAAGCATCTGCTTCTGCTTTATTGACTACACCAAAGCCTTTGACTGTGTGGACCACAACAAACTGTGGAAAATTCTTAAAGAGATGGGAATACCAGACCACCTGACCTGCCTCCTGAGAAATCTGTATGCAGGTCAAGAAGTAACACTTAGAACTAGACGTGGAACAACAGACTGGTTCAAAATTGGGAAAGGAATACATAAAGGCTGTATATTATCACATTGCTTATTTAACTTTTGTGCAGAGTACATCATGCGAAATGCTGGGCTGGATGAAGCACAAGCTGGAATCAAGATTGCTGGGAGAAATATCAGTAACCTCAGGCATGCAGATGACACCATTCTTATGGCAGAAACCTCAGAGGAACTAAAGAGCCTCTTGATAAAATTGAAAGGAGAGTGAAAAAACTGGCTTAAAACTCAACATTCAAAAAACGAAGATCATGCCTCCAGTCCCATCAGTTCATGGCAAATAGATGGGGAAACAATGATGGACTTCATTTTGTTGGGTTTCAAAAACACTGCATATGGTGACTGCATCCATGAAATTAAAAGATGCTTGCTCCTTTAAAGAAAAGTTATGACCAACCTAGACAGCATATTGAAAAGCACAGACATTACTTTGCCAGCAGAGGTCCGTCTAGTCAAAGCTATGGTTTTTTCTGGTAGTCATGTATGGATGTGAGAGTTGGACCATAAAGAAAGGTGAGTGCTGAAGAAATGATGCTTTTGAACTGTGGTGTTGGAGAAGACTCTTGAAAGTCCCTTGGACTGCAAGTAGATCAAGCCAGTCAATCCTAAACGAAATCATTCTTGAATATTCATTGGAATGACTGTTGCTAAAGCTGAAGCTCCAATACTTTGACCACCTGATGTGAAGCACTGACTCTTTAGAAAACACCCTAATGCTGGAAATATTGAAAGCAGTAGGAGTAAGGGATGACCAAAGATGAGACGGTTGGATGGCATCACCGACTTGCCAGTCATGAGTTTAAGCAAGCCCCGGAAGTTGGTGATGGACATGGAAGCCTGGCATGCTGTAGTCCATGGGGTCGCAAAGATTCATACATGACTGACCAGTTGAACTGATGTATAACTCTGACTCTCCATCAGAAAACAAGGTTTGTATGCTATCAGATGGTTGGACATCTGATGACATATTACGGTCTATGCTTATTTTTCATTCTTTCCGTATTTTAAGTTTATTAGCATGTCAGTTTCTTATCTACCATTGTGTTTTAAAAATTATTCTGGGTGCTATGGATGTTAGATCAAAGAAGAGAAATTCCTGTCTTTATAGAAGTTACATTTTACTGTGTGTATGGAAGGTGGAGCTTACATTGGAGTGGAGTAAACATCAAGTCACAATTGCCTTCTGGACTATAGCCTTCAATTTTATAATAAGAAATTCTGATGTGTTCATATTCTATTACTCCTGCATTTTACATAAAAAGGCAATGAAATAATTCATTAAAATGGTAAAAAAGAAGAATATAGGTTCATGATAAACATTTTTAAAATAAAAATGCATATTTATTTTCATTCATAAATAATAATTTTAAATTTAAGGCCAATAAGGCATGGGAAAGAAAGCATGTATGTTATTTATTTATACATAGGAACACTTTAGCTTGTCTTTTTCCAAGGATATAAAGCTGTTCCATGTATTTTTAAAAATTATGGTTCCAAGTTCTAAAATTACATTTCAGAGCTTATCACAAAAACATTCTAATAAGCCTTATTAATTTGTCCATCCATTTTCAAGTTTATTGGTCATCTTTTATATGCCAATATTGAGGAAAAATTTTCTCATTTTATGTTCAATGATAGCATGTACACAGATCTAATATTATTTAAAATTAAGTAATTTAATCCGACTCAATGGATATGGGTTTGGGTGGACTTTGGGAGTTGGTGATGGACAGGGAGGCCTGGCGTACTGCGGTTCATGGGGTCGCAAAGAGTCGGACATGACTGAGCGACTGAACTGAACTGAAGTTGTGCCCAATTCTTTTGCGACCCCGTGAATTGTAACCCACCAGACTCCTCTGTCCACGGGATTCTCCAGGCAAGAATACTGAAGTGGGTTGCCATTTCCTTCTCCAGGGGATCTTCCCAACCCAGGGATAGAACCTGTGTCTCCTGCATTGGCAGGTGAATTCTTTACCACTGAGCAACCAGGGAAGCCCAGCTAGTGCCTGTGGTATTGCTTAGCTGTTTAACTCAGTCCACAGTCCTGGTTTTATACCTAACTGTGGAAAGCAATCAAAACTTTCGTAGGGGTGAGGGGAAGAAATGAGCTCTCAGTGCTGTTCCCTGATAGCCCATTTCTTTCTCTCAACTAACCCCACCAGGTGAACAGTACAGAGTAAAGGCTTTTACAATAAGGCCTTTTCATTGCACAAATCAGATTAGTGTGATGCAGGCAATTCCCAGGTTGGGTGATTTGGAACCTGGAGAAATCCATTTTGGCTAACTTATGTAGAGTCAATGTTGTCAATGGCAAATGGAAACCTTTGGAAAATTGCAGCCGATTCTGGCTGAGATCTTTTCAGCAGGAGCTAGGTCATGTCCACACTGAAACTACCAGGGGTTAGGAAATGAGGATCCCCAGTGGATTCATATCACTCATGATTCCCTCTAGGAAATAGGAGATAGAGTGTCACTCTGCCTCACCTGAATACACTGGGGTAAGAGACACATGGTATGTGGTCCAACTGCTGGTAGAAGGGCAACAGTTTCTGCAACAGACACTGGCAATAATATACATCTTGCAAAGGTTTGAAAATATGAAGTAGCTCCTGAAAGCTTCCCACATACCTGGTACTTGAAGTTGTCTCCCCCATGTGGATACTGGATGTATGAAGTTCAACTTCTGTTTGTTGGTTCCATTGCAAGGGCTACTTTCAGAGTTTTTCTCATGATTTTATGAGTCATACTACCTTAAGCAAGGAGAAAGAACATTCCATTCTCTCTTAAGGCCTCTCTCTAGTGTGAAGGTTCTGGTGCTAAATGAACTTAATAAATGCAGGCAGAGGAGCACCAAAACTTCTACACTCATAAGGCCTTTCTTCATGTGAACTCTCATGGGCCAAGGAAAGTGGGAGTCTTCTGTAGGCTCTCCTGTATTTTCTGAACACATAAGATCTTGTTCCAGTGTGAAGTCTCTGGTGTCAAAGAGGCTGGTATTATCAGTGAATTTCCTGCCTGCACTTCATCCATGGGCTTTCCTGTGGTGTGAACTTCCTTGTGTTGACTAAGGTGGGGGCTACTGATGTACACTTTCCCATATTCACTACACACATAAGGCCTTGTTCTACTGTGAATTCTCTTGTGTATTTTAATGTAGGAACTTTGGCTAAAGAATTTCCCACATTCATCACACTCATAAGACTTCTCTCTAGTGTGGCATTTTCTGGCGCTCAACAAGTGTATCTTTATGGATAAAGGTTCTCTCACAACTGCCTCGCATAGAAACCTTTTCTCCACTGTGACTTTCTGATGCTGAGTAAGTATGTCTTTGTAGATGTGAGCTCTCCCACAGGCATTGCACTTGTAAGGTTTTGCTCCAGTGTGAACTCTCTAGTGCTGAACAAAGTGCAGTTTTCTCCCAAAGGATTTCCCACATTCAGCACCCTTAAAAGGCTTTGAACCTGTGTGAATTCTCTGGTGTATTTTGAGGCTGGAGTTGCTGCTAAAAACTTTTCCCATGATCATTGCACTTGTAAGGCATTGCTCTGCTGTGAATTTCCTTGGGTCATAGAAAGTAGGACCTGTGGCTAAAGAATATTTCACATTCGCTGCACTCATAAGGCTTTCCTACCTTGTGATTTCTTGGTATGCATCTCTGTCCTCCACACCATGGCTGTAACAAGGGCCAGGGCATTCTTGGCTCACCTCTGCCTTAGCTGCACTTATGCCTACCCCTTCAAACACCCTGAGCTCTCTTTCTGGGTGAAATTGAGAAATCAAATGGTATCTGGAAAATTAAATTCAAAATAAGACAGAAGAAGAAAAAAAAATTCCTGTTTTGCTTTCTTCTTTACATTTTTGTTTTTGAAATAACAAAATGTAAAAGTTATCTTTCTTTTGATGCAACAAGTCCAGATGTTATCTTTCTGTTATCCTGCATACTTACCACTTTAAGTTTTTGGAACCCTTATAGCAGTTGAGGCTTATTGTATTATTTGCCATCTCCATCATTACTAGGGTTTCTTGCTACATTCTGTTTGAATCACAAAACACTTCTTGCTTTACCCCTCTCCATTATCACTCCCCCCATAATTTGCCATCTGTGATGAAAAGGACATCTTTTTTTTTTGGTGTTAGTTATAGAAGTTGTAATACTAGGATTATCATTAAAGTTTTCTCCTTTAGCTATTAATGTGGTCAATTACATTGATCAGTTTTTAAAAATTGAATAAATTTTGCTCTCATAATAAACTTTACTTGATTTGGAAGTATTATCTTTCTAATGAATTGTTGAACTTGTTTTGCTAGTATTTTCTTAAGAATTTTTGCCTTTATGTTCCTAATTGGTATCATTAATTGACTTTCTTTAAATGTTTGTTAAGTTTTGTTTGCCTCTTAAAACAAGCTAGTATATATTACTGCTTCTTGGATTTTTAAAAATAATTATCTGAAAGTTTGTGTAAGATTAATATTTCTTCCTAAAATGTTTGATAGAATACATTAGTGAAGCCATCTTGCGCTAAAGGTTTCTTTCAACAAAGACTTTTTGTTAGTTATGGCAAATTGCTTTCTCAAGGAATTTTCCTATTTTATCTACATTGTTGAATTTATTGCCATAAATTTTATTTATCATATTCACTTCTCTCTTAATGTCCATATTATTTTTAATGATGTCACCTCTATCATTTTTGATAGAGACAGTTTGTTTATTTCTCTTTTTGATCAGGCTATCTAGATATTTATCAATTAATATCTTCAAAGAAGCAATATTTGATTTGTTGATTTTCTCTTGTCTCTTTTCAGTTTTATTGTTTTTCTCTTATTACTTTTGTTTTTCCACCTTCTACTTATTTTGAGTTTAGTTTGCTCTTTTTTAAAAAGCTTTCTAAGATAGAAACTTGGTCATGATTTTAAAATATTTTGTTTCCAAATATAGAATTTTTAAGTTGTAATTTTGCCTACTTTAGTAGACTTTCATCATTTTTGATGTGTTGTGTCTTTATTATCACTCAGTTCAAAATCTTTTGTAATTTCTCTTGTGATTTCGTCTTTGTTCTTTGGATTATTTAGAATTATGCTGCTTGCTTCCAAATATTTGAAGGTTTTATTCTTGTTATAAAATACCAACTTAATTGTATATTTCTTTTTTAAGTTTATATTCTGAATATATTCCAGACATTGTAAGTGATAGACTGAAGAATTTTTTCTCTATTTTACCTTTGATATGAAATGCATCTAGGTAATTGTTGGCTAAATCTTGGTGGAGGCAGCCAACCAGGGGTGCATCCTCCCTGTCATTACAGACACATCACTTTCTAATACTTTTCCTTAAGTTTATTTAACTCGTTTATGCCCTCAGCTTTGTTCCTTACAGGCTTTTTATTCTGGCATCCCTCATTGAGCACTTCACATACGGTCATTCTAAAGTCGTACAATTTATTTAGTATTTTGTTAAGTCCTAAGTCTGCCATTTATTCTCAATAGATCAGACACAGATGCCTCTGAAAATTAGTAATATGATTTTTCCCTTAATATTTATGTATATTTCAGACAGAATTTTTATTACCCTAAAACCAACTATAATTTCTCATCCACCAAAGAATCAATCACAGACTTCTCAAGAATCTTGCTAAAAGTTGATCAGAAAGGCAGCTTGGTTCATGTTCAGCACTAAATAGTAACCAGTCCTAAAGTACTTCTTTCACTTTCCTACTGAATCCAGGATCCTTGACAAGAATTTCTTGAGGAAAGGATTGGATAAATTACTGTGGTTAATGAAACATTCCCAAAAGTTTGGGAAATAATTTTCTTGAGAGCATTAGAGTTACAAAAAAGGAAGCATCACATTTTCTTATCATTAAGTATCATAGACATGTGACCAACTCAGCTATTTTTAGATTGAGTGAGGAATGTAGTTTTATGTACTCCCTGTTCTACATTACTTTGCTTTTTTTCTAGTGTTTGTCTCCTTGCTTTAAGATAATTATTATTTTTGTTATATTGTGGGTTTCTTCAGTCATTGTTTTGCCCTTGAAATCTTTTCTTGAATAAGATAGCTATATAAAGAAAGCCATATAAGTAAATACACTTGATTGCCTTAAGTCACCTTCCCTTTGTAATAGGGAGAATAATTCCTATTTCATAAGACTTCTATGAAGGTTAAGTGAGAAAACATATGTAAAACATCTCACAAAGCATTCAGGCCATAATAGCTATTTAATATATATCAACTTGCTCCCCTGTCCCATTTGATTTTTTTTCCTTTGGTCATATAAGTTCTGTGAACATACCTGTCTTCCATATTGGCAGACTAAATGATGCCAGAAAAACTTCCAATACATAACGTCTATGATTTTAAACTAGCTTCATCTATTTAATTATTTTTCCCTAGACTCTTAAAAATGAAGTGACATTTTTCTTCCTAACAAGTCCTTTTACTTTACCTAGAAGTCCCTGGAGAAAAACCTTTAGGGAAAGCTGATTTTTTTAAATAAATTTATAAATTCAATGTTTCATTGTTTTGCTTCCATTTTCCAACCTGTCAAACACATCTGTTTTGCTTTTGCCTCAGTGGGTTCTCTGCAGGAGCCCACTTCTTGACATGATTATCCCAGCAATCTCATTTTTAGCTCCTAACCTGGCAGCTACCTCCTGAAATGCTTTAAGATATTTTACAGATTTTTCTGTTAGTGACCCTGGAGAGACTACTTTTTTGTGGGGGTAAGATTCCTGAATTAAATCATCTGCTTGATTGTCTTTCTAATTTCTATGTTCAGTCTTGTTCTTCAATGAATAATTTATGTTCTGTGGCTTAGAAGGAAGGTGCAGACTTGCATCTCCTTTCAGGAGAGAACTCTGCCCCTTCCTCTTGGCAGTTTAGCTGATGGTGGTACCCCCAAGCTCTAAAGCATTTTCAAATGTGTTGTGGCCATAGGGTGCCTTTAAGAAAGTGATGAGATGTCAGAGTTCCTTTGGGTCTGAGAATTTCACAAGAGACTACATTCTCCATGGAGATCTTTTTCTCCAGAAATCAAGAATTTCAGCTTCACAGTTGTTTTGCCACCTGCAAGCTTCACCTTCTCCATCAATCTATTATCCTAGTGACACCTGACATCTCCCACTTCAGAACAGCTTCATCACATTCTCTCCTGTACCTCTCTAATATCGTCCAGAGTGGCAGTCATTCTCTTTGATAATTCCACTGAAGTATAAATTTTCCTGGAGTCTGTGACTTCACCTTTGAACCCATCCTTTCTCCAACAACAGAATCAGTGAGCCTGTCTTCTGTGTTCTTTATGTATATCGCACACACTTACGTTCTTCTTTTTTTCCCCCACAGGCATTTTGATCTACTTCCTGTGTTCAGATTCTGCCACAGTTAAGATTCTCATCATGACATAATTGGATGTATGTAATTGTTGCCTAACACCCTTTTCCTGCCTTCTGTCTTTTCCTCTCTCCAATCCATCCTCTCCACACTGTCACCAACATACCTTTTTAAACACATATAGCTGATAACATTATTTCTCTTGTAAAAATCTTTGAGTAGGTCCCTGCTATCTATAGATAAATGATCTGGCTTTACCTACAAGTTCCAAAAATGGACCTATAGTCCAATCATCTGTCAAAAATCATAATACTGTTTTATATTCTGTGACATTATATAGTAGAAAACTTCTCTCTGGAATACCAGTGTTTATAATCTCCGATTCTACCTTTAAGTTCAGTTCAAGTAGTAGACCTCCCAACACCTCATTCACGTTCACCTTACCTTTCCTGTGTTTCTTATTTTGCATTGTCTATCAGCAACTTATACAACAATTTGTTTTTATATTTCTCTTCAAATTAGAGAAAGGTACCTTGGGAAAAAAATCTTCAAAAGATGTCTAAGATTTTTTGTTCCCAGTGCATGGCATAGCTTCTGCTCTTAATAACAGAGTAAATATTTGCTGACTCAATGAACAGAGGAAAAAGTGTAACAGGAAGCAGATAAAGAGTACAATATATTAGTATATGAAGTTAGAGTATATTTTAGAAACATTAAAAACAGATCTCTATGAGAAAACAAGGATCAAAATTGTAAGGAAGGTGGAAAAATAAGATCTGGAGGGACTAAGTGGGAACTTAGGGAGAATTAAAAAAGGAAAAAACTTGGGGGAGGTTTATAATTTTTCATAGATATGTCTAAGCAAGACAGAGGCCTTTAGAATTTAAGATTGCTCCCTCTCACTGGTGCCTGTTTTCTTAGGGAAAATGTAATTTGTGTAGTCAGGTAGCTGCTTGCCAGGCATTCTATGGCATTCTTAGTTACTTAACATAAAATGTATTAAGGACTTTATAAACAACAGTACAGGCTTCAACAGTACTTGAACTGTGAACCGAGAACTGTGAACTTCCAGATGTTCAAGCTGGATTTAGAAAAGACAGAGGAACCAGAGATTAATTTGCCAACATCCGTTGGATCAACGAAAAAGCACGAGAAATCCAAAAACACATCTACTTCTGCTTTACTGACTACACCAAAGCCTTTGACTGTGTGGATCACAGCAAACTATGGAAAATTCTTAAAGAGATGGGAATACCATACCACCTGACCTCCCTCCTGAGAAATCTGTATGCAGGTCAAGAAGCAACAGTTAGAACTGGACATGGAACAACAGACAGGTTCCAAATCAGGAAAGGAATATGTCAAGGCTGTAAACTGTCACCCTGCTTATTTAGCTTACATGCAAAGTACATCATGTGAAATCCCAGGCTGGAGGAAGCACAAGCTGGAATCAAGATTGCCACCAGAAATATCAATAACCTCAGATATGCAGATGACACCACCCTTATGGCAGAAAGTGAAGAAGAACTAAAGAGCCTCTTGATGAAAGTGAAAGAGGAGAGTGAAAAAGTTGGCTTAAAACTCAGCATTCAGAAAATTAAGATCATGGCATCTGGTCCCATCACTTCATGGCATATAGATGGTGAAACAATGGAAACCATGACAGACTTCATTTTCTTGGGCTCCAAAATCACTGCAGATGGTGAGTGCAGCCATGAAATTAGAAGACACTTGCTCCTTGGAAGAAAAGCTATGACCAACCTAGACAGCATATTGAAAAGCAGAGACATTGCTTTGCCAACAAAAGTCCATCTAGTCAAGGCTGTAGTTTTTCCAGTAGTCATGTATGGATGTGAGAGTGGAACTCTAAAGAAAGCTGAGCACTGAAGAATTGATGCTTTTGAACTGTGGTGTTGGAGAAGACTCTTGAGAGTCCCTTGGAATGCAAGGAGATCCAGCCAGTCAATCCTAAAGGAAATCAACCCAGAATATTCATTGGAAGGACTGATGCTGAAGCTGAAACTCCAATACGTTGGCCACTTGATGCAAAGAACTGACTTATTGGAAAAGACCCTGATGCTGGGAATGATTGAAGGCAGGAGGTAAAGGGGACAACATAGGATGAGATGGTTGGATGGCATCACCAACTCGATAGACATGAGTTTGAGCAAGCTTCGGGAGTTGGTGATGGACAGGGAAGCCTGGTGTGTTGCAGACGATGGGGTCGCAAAGAGTCAGACACGACTGAGCAACTGAACTGAACTGAACTGAAAGGTACAGGTTTCCTCTGGTAGTTTTGTATTTGAATTGGCCACGGGTTAGAATGTTCTAAGTAACAACCTGTTACTTAGGTGACTGCAAAGATTGTGGAAAAAACAGAGTTAACAAAATCACTGCTTGCTTTAAAGGGGGTGGAGAAAAGAAGTAAAAAAGAGGACATGGTACATATTTGTGGTGGAAGAGGAGTGCTGAACATAGAATCATGAGGCCTGAATTGTGTCCCAAATTTGCTACTCTCTAATTACCCAAATGGGCAAATCATTTAATCTCGTCTGTTCTCATCAGTAAAAATTAGACATTGATACCAACTTACACAGTGATTATAACGTTTAGAACTATATTATGCGTATGAAAAATCAGCAAATTTTGACATACTCTATTGATATAATTATTTTTTCCACAATTTTGCCCACAGTAAGTCTATGCTTTATTTTTTAAAAATAGAAAAGAACTCACATTGAATATATAATGGCAAAAATCCCACCTCAGATCCCTCTTGCTTTGGATAATTTTGTATTTATCAATACAGTGAGGCAGTTTTATTCAGAATACTAAAATGAGTGAAGGCTTAGGCTTTCCCCTAGTTTAGGAATTACTTTAATTTCTCTTTGGTTTTATGCTTTCCCACAGGCAGTTTAGAATGTCACATACACTTAGAGTAGATACGTTGTTCAGTGAAATTGTGCAAAACGTTTATGACAATCCTCATCTGAGACATAAACACTTCTTGTTTCCTGCTTGTGTTTTCAATAAAGCCATATTATTTCAAGCAAAATTACTCAGAATATGACTAAACACATGCTCTGCAGAACAACATTTAATAGAGGCATTTCCTTTTCTTGGATGAGAGAGAAAAAAGTATGTACTAAATTTCTCTATTTAACTGATGGTCTCTGGGATTGAGATAATTAAGTTACCATTGAGCTCATATCTACCAACTCTTATGATCTGTCCCAAGCATTCTCCGCTACCAGATTTCCTGCCTTTTTTTCCATTTAAAATGTCTGAGGTGCCTACTCTCTTTCCAATAATGATTTCCTTTCTCACTCTTCTCATTTTTCTTGTCTCCTCCATTGAGGGAGAAGAAGGCACAAAGCAGGAAGTTATTTTGGCAAGTCATGCTCAGGCCAGGAAAAACAATTGTTTTCAAATCATTTGAATAATATCCTAACCTTGACTATTTTCCCCCCTCTTGGACCCTAGTGTACAAAGATGTCTGAAAAGATTCAGTGTCTCTTTGGACAGATTTGTACCTCTTCACAGGGGAATCAATTTCCTATTGTATCAACAAGAAAGTTACATTCCCTCATATCTGTTTTAATATATAGCATTCAGAAGGCTAATTTTTTAAAGGCTTATTATCATGAAATCCATGAGCAAAATAAACATTCTTTAAAGGTCAATGGCTTCAGGTGTCTTGATTGGTAAATCACACATATTGCCTAATAACATTTTAAGTTCCTTTTGGACAGAGACAATTTTTGTACTTTTGAGTATCTCAGAGTTCCAAGCATTCATAATGGATGTTTGATAAGTACACATTGAATTAAATTTAACATATCTCTTCAACATATCTTTTTTGGTGAGAGAATGAAATGATCTGAAGGAAAGAAAAATCAAAGTTTTAGCCTGTTTCTGTCCTGTTTGAAGCATAATTGATAGGTGATTCCCTAAATCAGAGGGAAATAAAGTAATATAAGTGTGGCAAATAGGTCAATATTCATCCTTATTTTCTACCTTGGGATTTTGACAGAATCAAAGGTAGAAACATTCAATAGCTGCAGCTTTTGATTTGCTAAATTTTGTGAGATGTTTCTGTATACCAGAGGTGTGGCAAGAAATGAAATTGCTGTCATCCCTATTATGTTTTCAGTATGATTGAAAGTAATACTTAGTTGTAGAATAACTCCTTAATCTGTTATTTTTGTTTTCTCTTTATTATAACTTTAGTTTCATTGACCAAATTAACATGTATCGTTATCCATGAAGTGACAATCTTTGGGAAAGAGAATATCATTGATCCTTACATTGATGTCATTGGGGGTTATGCCATTGCTATACATTTCAGCATTATGTAGTTAACATTGTGTCAGTACATAGCCCATACAAATGAGCTAGAGTTATGTAATATTGCTTGAAAGTTTTAAACAGATGGCAAGATACTGTGACAAAACACTTTTTAATTGAATACTAAAAAACCCTCTTTGGGTAAATTATATGTGTTGCACAGTTAGGTTTCAGTGTGATTTTCCCGGAGTCCAGCCAGCAGAAGGGTGTACAACTATGTGAATTATACTCGCTGATCATTCCAACCCTTTGTGCATATTTACAAATTCCCACTCCCTTCACACTACAGCTGGTGCTTGTTTCCACCACTGAGTTTTAAATAATTCAGTGAAATTCTTGAGAAACAGGGAATGTTTTGCATAATTTTGAAGCTTGATTACTATTTGCACCAAATGCTGCTGATCAGCAAGATTGCCTCAATGGGAATAGAGAAGATTCCCTTTGAATTGAAATTCAAAACAAATTCATTATACTAAAAACATGTAAAGGAAGACTCATTGTAATATCATTTTGAATTAATACAGGAAAATTATGGAGGTAGATCACAATACAGTATGGGAAAGAGATCTATTTGGTGGACTTTGCTTCAGAATCATTAATAGGGAATAACACTCCCTGTGGCAGTTATATTAAAGCTTAGCATTTATATGATGAGGATGTGTCATTAAACAAGGATTGATATTAATAAAATTCTGTGAAATTATGATCTTGTATATGTACAAATCCACAATGAAAATATATGAGACTGTGTTGAATATCCAAGACTGAGCAAATAATTTGATCTGCTGAATTAAAAAAAGGTAAGTACAAAAAAAACCTTAGCATTTATTTGTCTTATGGCCTTACTCATTGGCTTGTGAGATTTTTCTCTATCTCCCTATCCCACCCCAGGAATTGTTATTAATTTAAAAATTTTATTGTTATGCAAAAAATAATAAGCTCTCCATTTGAATGGTTTTTATATAAATTTTTATTTATGCAGAACTCAGTTCTTTAGAAATGAAACACAAATAAAGCACAAGACTCATAACTGGTATAGAGGACTACTTGGTTTAGAAATAGATGATTTCTTCCTTTTTTTTTCAGTTGAAGAATAATTGATTTACAGTGTTATGTTAATGCTGTACAGAAAAGTGATTCAACTATACATACATATAATTATATATATTTTCTTTTTTAATATATTCCATTCCATGATTGTTTATCATAGGGTAGTGAATATAGTTCTCTGTACCATAAAATGGGACCTTGTTGTTTATTCATCCTGTGTATAGAAGCTGACATATGCTAACCCCAACCTCCCACTCCATTCTTCCTCTAGTTCCTTCCCCCTGGCAACCACAGGCTGTTCTCTATGTCTGTGAGTCTGTTTCTGGTTTGCAGATAGGTTCATTTGTGTCATATATTAGATCTAACGTATAAGTAATATCGTATGGTATTTGTCTTTCTCTGAGTTACTTCACTTAGTAGGATAGTCTCTAATGGATCCATGCTGTTGCAAATGACATTATCTCATCATTTTTTTTTGTCTAAGTAGTATTCCATTGTATACATGTACTACATCTTCTTTATCCATTTATCTGAGAATGGACATTTAGGTTGTTTCCATGTCTTGGCTATTGTGTATATTGATGCTGTGAACATAAGGGAGAATATATCTCTTTTATTTATAGTTTTGTCTGGATAAATGCCCAGGAGTGGGATTGCTCGATCATATAGTAATTCCGTTTTTAGTTTTCTAAGGAACCCCCATACAGTTTTCTACAGTGGCTGCAACAACTTACATTCCAAACAGTGATTAGGAGGGTCTCTTTTTCTCCACGCCTTCTTCAGCATTTGTTATTTGTAGACTTTTTAATGATGGCCATGCTGACTGGTGTGAGGTGGTACCTCATTGCAGTTTTGAGTTGCATTTCTCTCATAATTGGTGATGTTGAGCATCTTTTCATGTGCCTATTCATCTTTATGTCTTCTTTGGAGAAAGATCTCTTTAGATCTTTTGCCTCTTTTTGGACTGGGTTGTTTGTTTTTTTGTTGTTGTTGAGTTGTATGAGCTGTTTGTATATATTGGAAATTAAGCTCTTGTCAGTCACATTGTTTGCAAATATTTTCTCCCATTCTGAGAATTGTCTTTTCATTTTGTCTATTATTTCTTTTGCTGTACAAAAGCCTGTAAGTTTGATTTGGTCCCATTTGTTTATTTTTGTTTTTATTTCTATTGCTTATGAGACTCACTTAAGAAAACATCAGTGTAATTTTATGTTGGAGGATGTTTTTCCTGTGTTCTCTTCTAGGAGTTTTATTGTATCGTGTTTTGTATTTAAGTCTTTAAGCTGTTCTGAGTTTATTTTTGTGTGTGGTAATTGGGTATGTTCTAACTTCCTTGAGTTACATGTGGCATTTCAACTTTCCCAGCACCATTTGCTGAAGAGAGTGTCTTTTCTCCATTGTTCATTTTTGCCTCATTTGTCAAAGATTAATTGACCATAGGTGTGTGAGTTTATATCTGGGCTCTCTTTTCTGTTCTTTTAATCCATATGTCTGTTTTTGTGCCAGTACCATGCTGTCTTGATTACTGTAGATTTGTAGTATTGTTTGACGTCTGGGAAGGTTATGTTTCCTTCTTTGCCCTTCTTTCTAGTATTGTTTTGGCAATTTTAGGTCTTTTATGGTTCCATATGAATTTAAGATTATTTTTTCTAGTTCTCTGAAAAATATAATGAGTAATTGTATAAGGGTCACATTAAATGTGTAGACTGCTTTTGGTAGCATGGCCATTTTAACAGTATTAATTCTTCCGGTCCAACAGCATGGGATATCTTTCCATTTCTTTGAATCATGTTCAAAGAAATAGATGATTTCTAATATAAAACAACATGAGAAATTATTTGAAGCATACTAAGAGAGTGCTTTAGTTCAATCGCTCAGTCATGTCTGACTTTTTGTGACCCCATGAAGTACAGCATGCCAGGCCTCCCTGCCCATCGTCAACTCCCGGAGTTTACCCAAACTCATGTCCATTGAATTGGTGATGCCATCCAACCATCTCATCCTCTGTCGTCCCATTCTCCTCCTGCCCTCAATCTTTCCCAGCATCAGGGTCTTTTCAAATGAGTCAGTTCTTCACATAAGGTGGCCAAAGTACTGGAGTTTCAGCTTCAACATCAGCCCTTCCAATGAACACCCAGGACTGATCTCCTTTAGGATGGACTGGTTGGATCTTCTTGCAGTCCAAGGGACTCTCAAGAGTCTTCTCCAACACCACAGTTCAAAAGCATCAATTCTTTGGTGCTCAGCTTTCTGTATAGTCCAACTCTCACATCCGTACATGACTCCGGAACAACCGTAGCCTTGACTAGACAGACCTTTGTTGACAAAGTAATGTCTCTGCTTTTTAATATGCTGTCTAGTTACTTCAGGCCCAGAAATTAAAGGCAACTAGAGCAAAGAAATAGGAAAGTTAAGGAAAGAAATAAGCTAAACATCCTCTTTAAACTTTTAGAATTGGAGGATGAACTAATTCTGTGTCTTATGTACATGGTCAAAAAAGACTGGGACTGGATTTGAGGATGGTAGAAAAAAAAATTCCAGACTCAGCTCTCCTTACAGGCTTGTCAAGCATCAGAAAGAATATAGCATTCATGAGGGGGAACAGGTTTTTTGGGTCTGCCTTCTGTCTTGCAAACGAATGTGCCAATAGTCAGCGAGTCAGGCAAAGTAGGTAGACTAACAAGTCTGAGGAACTCTGAACATGTGGCTACTTTCACATCAACTGGAATGGTAAGGTCACCACACATGCAAAAAAAAAAATCTGTGCTCTATAAAGTGATAATTCTGCTATTTTAGGAAATCTTGTCAAAAAAACCCACAACAAAACACATAGATATCTGAGGAATTTGAGTCATGAAATTCTTGAAGCTCTATGCTTAGACAGTCCTTCTTCTGATGCATCTGAAAGACACTTTACACCACTTCCTGTTATCTAAGCCTCCCCTCCAATAACTGTAAATACCCGATTTAAATCTGTATAGGGCTTTCACCCAATGGCTCAAGAGGTAAGGAATCCACCTGCAATGCAGGAAACACAGGAGATGTGTGTTTGATCCCTGGGTCTGGAAGATCCCCTGGAGGAGGAAATAGCAACCCACTCCAGCATTCTTGCTTGGAAAATCCTGTGGACAGAGGCACCTGGTGGGATACAGTCCATGGGGTTGCAAAGAGTCGGAGATGACTGAGCACACATGCATGAAGGGCTTTTATAGCAAAGACAAGGTGATGGTCTGCATACACCTTTCAGTCAGCATATAATTTGTTAGACCTATTCCATATGAATGTGAAAGTCTTCATGAATATCACATGAAGGGAGGAATGATTAATAACATTCAGTGATTAATTCCAAGCAATACCTGAAAGAGGAAGTACTCACTAATACTTGTTGAATAAGAAAATGGATGGAAGTATTACTTGATCTCTGACACATTTAAGTAGATGTAATAAACAATATTATAGCATGATTTTCTTATTTTGGCTTTTACAAGAAAATAAGGTAGTATTCTATTTGAGGTAGTAGTACTTCAGTCTTTGCATTGTCATTCAGACAAAAAAACATCTGGGTCTTCCAAAGTCTTACTGAAGCCTGTGCATAAGGAATTAAAGAAGCAGTAACTGGTGAAATTTTAATGCAGATAATATAAGGGTGATGCATTAAGTAAAAGGAATCAGAAGATGGCTCATATTTTTTCTTTCTTTTTAAAAATTTGTTGGTATACAATTTTGTTTTCTTGTTTTCAAATATTTATTTATTTGGCTGTACCAGGTTTTAGTTGCAGCATGTGGGATCTAGTTCCCTGACCAAGGATTGGAACCCCAGGCCCTCTGCATTGGAAGCATGGAGTCTTAGCCAGTGGACCACCAAGAAAGTTCTCATATTTTTTTTTCCAAATGAGAAAATCTGTGGTTTTTCCTCTTAGCATTTAGACTTTTAAAAATTTTCTATTTATTTATTTGACTACATCAGGTCTTAGTTGTGTCATGCGAGAGCTTTCATTTCTGTGCATAGACGCTAGTTGTGGGGCGCTGGCTCAGTAGTTGTGGCATGAAGGCTTAGTTGCACTGAGACATGTGCGATCTTAGTTCCCTGACCAGGGGTCAAACTCATGTCCCCTACATTGCAAGGCAGACTCTTAACCACTTGACCACCAAGGAAGTCCCTAGAGTTTTAAAGAGGAAAAATACTGTCTACATTTGCAACTTTAATTTGTGGAGTTTACAGTCAGAATGATCTTGTTCCTTTTCTTCCTTATCCCTGGAAACCACATATTGACAGTCACTAGAGAGCATGCCTAATCTGAGTAATTTCTTTCTGAATTTGGGGCTGAATTGTGCTTATATTATATTTGAAGCAAACTTCTCATCCTACTTAGAGTATCTGACTACAAAGCCTTTGGATACTGAAGTTGAATTTAGAGATTTTCTGCTTCTGATTTTTAGGAACATTCTTAACCTATTTTTTACAGAAGACAGAAAACAGAAGAGTTTTCTAAAAAACTCACTGTCTTGTATACTTGAATATATCTTTTTTCCAACTCATCAAGACCTTGGAGTTAACCAATCACAATTTTTAGGAAATTTAGAAATTACTTGTTTAGAGAAGGGCTAAAGCTTTGGCCACATGACTGGAAAAGGTGAGTTTAGAAGGACAGTGCCAAAGAATGTTCAAACTACTGCACAGTTGCACTCATTTCACCTTCTAGTAAGGTAATGTTCAAAAGCCTTCAAGCTAGGCTTCAACAGTATGTGAATTGAGAAATTCCAGATGTACAAACTGAATTTAGAAAAGGCAGAGGAACCAGAGATGAAATTGCCAACATCCATTGGATCATCGGAAAAGCAAGAGAATTCCAGAAAGACATTTACATCTGCTTCATTGACTATGCTAAAGCCTTTGACTGTGTGTATCACAACAAACAGTGGAAAATTCATGGAGAGATGGAAATACAAGACCACCTTATCTGCCTCCTGCAAAACCTATATGGAGGTCAAGAAGCAACAGTTAGAACTGGACATGGAACAATGGACTGGTTCAAAACTGGAAAGGAGTATGTCAAGGCTGTATATTGTCACCCTGCTTATTTAACTTTTATGCAGAGTACATCATGTGAAATCCCAGGCTGGATGAAGCACAAGCTGGTCAGGATTGCTGGGATAAATATCAGTAACTTCAGATATGCAAATGACACTACCCTTATGGCAGAAAGCAAAGAGGAACTAAGAGGAACTAAAAAAAGAGCCTCTTGATGAAGGTAGAAGAGGAGAGTGAAAAACTGACTTAAAACTTTAACATTAAAAAAACTAAGACCATGGCTTCTGGTCCCATCACTTCATGGCAAATAGATGGAAAAACAATGGAAACAGTGACGGGCTTTATCTTCTTGGGCTCCAAAATCACTGCAGATGGTGAAATTAAAAGATGCTTGCTCCTTGGAAGAAAAGCTATGACCAACCTAAACAGCGTATTAAAAAGCAGATAACATTACTTTGCCTACAAAAGTCTGAATAGTCAAAAGCTATGGATTTTCCAGTAGTCATGTGTGGATGTGAGAGCTATACAATAAAAAAGGCTGAGCGCCAAAGAATTGATGCTTTTGAATTATGGTGTTGGAGAAGACTCTTGAGAGTCTCTTGAAAAGCACAGAGATCAAACCAGTCAATCCTAAAGGAAATCAACCCTGAATATTGATTGGAAGGACTGATGCTGAAGATAAAGCTCCAGTACTTTGGTCACCTGATGCAGAGTTGACTCATTGGAAAAGACCCTGATGTTGGGAAAGATTAAAGGCAAGAAGAAAAGGGGATGACAGAGGATGAGATGGTTGGATGGCATCACCGACCTAATGGATATGAGTTTGAGGAAACTCCAGGAAATAGTGAAGGACAGGGAACCCAGCATGTTGCAGTCCCTGGGGTTACAAAGTGTCTGACATGACTGAGTGACTGAACAACAACAACAAAGCTTTGAATTCAGTGTCATCTAGAGTTTAACTATCTTGACTTTAAAAATAAACCCAAAGTAGTTCAGATCACCCTCTGTATAAAGTAAAATTTTCAGTATGTAGAAAAAAAAGTTCTTAAATAAGAGTCTGCAGTAAATTACGCAAGCAAATCCCAAGCCATTAAAATGAGTTTTAATAATTCAATTTCACTTTATTATCGAGGAAAGTCAATATTGTATAATCATAATATTTCAATCAGTAGAAGAAGCAAAATTACCCTAAATGATAATTTCATTAGTGCCCATGAGGAAGTCAATAAAAGAGAAGCTCTTCTCATGAAAATACATCCAGCTTCCTGATCCTGATTGTCCAATTAAGAAACTTGCATCATTAATTCAAGTCAAGTGATCAATACACTTTTCAAATGTGAAGCAGATAATCAACTGTAGCAGATCCTTGCATTTATTAAAACTACAATGTCAAAATATGCCAATATTTGTAGGAGTGATTAGAAGAGCTTGCTCTGTGAACATTGTCTTTAAAGTATTTCATTCCTATTTGGCTCCTTGATCTGTACAGGGATGAACAGAGCTGGCTTAAGTGCATTTGTTGAAAGAAAACAAACGCTATAATGAATAGGTTTTGGTGAACCTTCGCTAAAGAGATTACTTAGAATGTTCAGATGCTATGACTTTATATAGGGGAACACATACACCTATAGTAGCAAAGCACTAAAAATTAAATTCTGTAGGCTGCTTCCTAATGTTGAGGACAAAAAAAAATACCCAGACTCTGAATACACGTAATTCGACGTCCAGAGGCAGACAGGTTCCTGTTGTGGCACTTTGGTGGCCATTCTGCACCATGTAGCCTGGGTTTCATGCTGATACTCATGGTTGACTATTGTCTGCTGGTGGTAATTGGGAATATGTGTATTTTTTTGTTCTTGGAAGAAGAGAGGGAGAAACTAAACCCTAGTCAAGTACTGTTACTCTTTCCTTCCAGTCTGATGGCCGATTTTAACCACACATGTACTCAGGAGTCACAGAGGAATTTCATACATTAGCATAAGCTCTATCCTTTGAGTAGGATTTGGGTGACTTTGTGAGAAATGCAACTTAGATTTCCTTCAGGAGAACTTGCTGAAGGTAGCATGGTAGGCTGAAGCCCCAGTTGCCACCTCCCTGAGTCCACCACTGTGTTTGTGCTTAAGTCACACTACCCCAGGCCACTCCCAAGACCATGATCAGGGTTCAGGATCATTTCTGCAGCCTTTGAATGGCAGGTGTTCTCTTATGGGCAGCATCTAAGACTCCTTATTTCATAAGATTTTATTAAAGAGTCTTTTGATGGTGAGATACAGCACATTGATACTTGGATAGATCAAAGACAGAACTCTCTTTTACTTACAGTTCTGATATAGAGTAGGCTGTCAGGCAGGAAATACAGGGGCTTGCCCCTTTAGGATAGGATAACAGCAAGTTGGAACTGTAGGTGGTGAGTTATGTATGGTAGGTGGGGTAGAGTTAGCCAAGTTTCCCAGGATCCCTGTGGAGTGGCTAATTTGAATAATTTTGTGGACTCTGGTGTACAGGGGCTATCCCCAGCCATCTAAGTTCCTGGCCCTGAATTGATTAAGGAAGGTATATAGCCCAGCATGTGAAAGACCCACATGGGATATATTCAGCTACTGAAGAAGGGACACTGACTGGCTTCTAGTTAGAACTATCAAAATAGGGGCAAGACAGCATTAAAAAAAAAAAAAAAAACTTCTCTCTTTTCACATGCCTTCGTGGAAGTCTGAAGTCTTTCACAAAATTCTACTGTTGCTTCTGTTTTATTTTTCTTAGATTTTTCTATTCCACTGTTAAGAATGAGGTGTGTTTCCTATGTATGACTAAACGAACATAAGCAGTGACCACCTGGTCAGTTAGAAATTTTCCTAGAAAATATCATGAGCTTTCTTCAGTTCAGTTCAGTTACTCAGTCCTGTCCAACTCTTTGTGACCCCATGGATTGCAGCATGCCAGGCTTCCCTGTCCATCACCAACTTCTGGAGCTTACTCAAACTCATGTCCATTGAGTCAGTGATAGCAACCAACCATCCATCTCATCCTCTGCCTTCAATCTTTCCCCGTTCTCTTTTCAAATGAGTCAGCTCATCAGGTGGCCAAAGTATTGGAGTTTCAGCTTCAGCATCAGTCCTTCCAATGAATATTCAGGACTGATTTCCTTTAGGATGAACTGGTTGGATCTCCTTGCAGTCCAAGGGACTCTCAAGAGTCTTCTCCAACACCACAGTTCAAAAGTATCAATTCTTCGGCACTCAGCTTTCTTTATAGTCCAGCCCTCAAATCCATACATTCTTTGGCATTGTGTGTGTGTGTGTGTGTGTGTGTATGTGTATAAAACTGAATCACTTTGCTGTGCACCAGAAACTAACACAATAAACTATACTTCAATTAAAAATACATATATATATATATAAACATGGCATGCCTATGGAAGTCAGTTTTCTTGGTATCTCTAATTTTCTTGAAGAGATCTCTAGTCTTTCCCATTCTATTGTTTTCTATTTCTTTGCATTGATGACTGAGGAAGCCTGTCTTATCTCTCCTTGCTATTCTTTGGAACTCTCCATTCAAATGGGTATATCTTGCCTTAATCTCCTTTGCCTTTCGCTTCTCCTCTTTTAACACCTATTTGTAAGGTGTCCTCAGACAGCCATTTTGCCTTTTTGCATTTCTTTTTCTTGGGGATGGTCTTGATCCCTGCCTCCTGTACAATGTCATGAACATCCATCCATAGTTCTTCAGGCAGTCTATCAAATCTAATCCCTTAAATCTATTTGTCACTTCCACTGTATAATCGTAAGGGATTTGATTTAGTTCATACTTGAATGGTCTAGTGGTTTTCCCTACTTTCTTCAGTTTAAGTCTGAATTTGGCAATAAGGAGTTCATGATATGAGCGACAGTCATATTCTAGTCTTGTTTTTTGCTGACTGTATAGAGCTTCTCCATCTTTGGCTCCAAAGAATATAATCAATCTGATTTCAGTATTAACCATGATTAGTTCAGTAATCATTATAATTTTGGCCAAAACTATTACTTAAACTTTCTTTTACTCATAAAATATGCTGAATGACAATTTTATTTTTTGAAAAAATAAACTTGTTCATATATTAATTATTGATATATTGGTTGTTCATTTGCATTCATAAAGCATGCCATGTTTTTAAAATTTATATGAATTTTTAAATTCTTTTGGAATTGACTTCCATGGCATGCCATGTTTTTTTTTAATATATATTTTTAAATTGAAGTATAGTTTATTTCCAATTATGTGTTAGTTTCTGGTGCACAGCAAAGTGATTCAGTTTTATACACACACACACACACACATACATGCTTTTTCATATCTTTTCTATTATGGTTTATCATAGGATTTTAAACATAGTTCCCTGTGCTGTGCAGTAGCATCCTGTTGTTTATCTATTCTATGTATAGTAGTGTAGTTTTGCTAATTCCAACCTCCTGATTTATCCCCTCCTCCTCCTCTTTTCCCCTTGGGTAACCATAGTTTGTTTTCTACATCTGTGAGTCTCTTATAAATAAGTTCATTTGTGTCATATTTTAGGTTCTATATATAAGTGATATCATATGGTATGTGATTTGTCTTTCTAACTTCATTTAGTATGATAATATCTAGTACTACCCATGTTCCTGCATATGGCATTATTTCATTCTTTCATATCCATTGTATATGTGTACCACATCCTCTTAATTCAGTCATATGTGGATGGGTACTTAGGTTGCTTCCATGTCTTGGCTATTGTAAGTGGTGGTGCTATGAACACTGGGTTGCATGTATCTTTGTGAATTAGTGTTTTCATTTTTTCTTGATGTATGCTCAGGAGTGGGATTGCTGGACATATGGTAATTCTATTTTTAGCTTTTTAAGGACCCTCCATAATATTTTCCACTCTGGCTGCACCAGTTTACATTCCCACCAAGAAAGTAGGAGGGTTCCCTTTTCTGCCCACCGTCTCTGGCAGTTATGATTTGTAGACTTTTTAATGGATATTCTGACTGATGGGAGGTCATATCTCACTGTAGTTTTGATTTGCATTTCTCTGATAATTGGTGTTGTTGATCATCTTTTCATGTGTCTATTGGCCATCTGTCTGTCTTCTTTGAAGAAAGGTCTGTTTAGTTCTTTTGCTTATTTTTCAATTGAGTTGTTTTATTGTTGCTGTTGTTGAGTTGTATGAACTGTTTGTGTATTTTGGAAATTGAGACCTTGTTGGTCTCATTGTTTGCAAATATTTTTTTCCATAGGTTGTCTTTTCATTTTGTTTATCATTTTCTTTGCTGTGTGAAAACCTTAAAGTTTGATTAGATCCCATTTGTTTATTTTTGCTTTTATTTCTGTTGCCTTGGGAGATTGACCTAAGAAAATACTGGTGTGATTTATGTAAGACAGTGTTTCTCCTATGTTCTCTTCTAGGAGTTCTATGAAGTACTATCTTATAGTTAAGTACTTAAGTCATTTGGAGTTTATTTTTGTGTATGGTGAGAGGGTATGTTATAATTAATTGACTTTCCATCTTTCCCAACACTACTTACTGAAGAGACTGCCTTTTCTCCTTTGTATATTCTTACCTCCTTTGTCAAAGATTAATTGACCATAGGTGTATGGGTTTGTTTTTGGGCTCTCTGTTATGTTCCATTATCTGTATGTCTGTTTTTGTGCCAACACCATGCCATTTTGATTACTTTGTAGTGTTTTCTGAAGTTTGGGAAAATTATGCCTCCAGCTTTGTTCTTTTTACTCAGGATTGCTTTGGCAGTTCTGCATCTTTTATGGTTATATATGAATTTTAGGATTATTTATTCTAGTTCTGTGAAAAATGTTATTACTAATTTGATAGGGATCGCATCAAATCTATAAATTGCTATGGGTAGTATGGTCATTTAACAATATTCATTCTTCCCTTCCAAGAGCATGAGATACCTTTCTATTTCTTTAATTTATCTTCAGTTAACTTTATCAGTGTTGTATACGTCTCAGTGATTAAGTCTTTCACCTCCTAGGTCAGGTTTATTTCTAAGTATTTTATTTTATTTTTCTTCATGTAATCTTAAAAGGGATTTTTTTTTTGCTTTCTTTTTCTGATACTTCATTGTTAATGTGAAGAACTGCAAAAAATTTATGCATGTTATATCTCATATCCTTAGGGATTTTTAGATATGTATCTTGATATCTGCATAGAATGACAATTTCATCTCTTCTTGTCCAGTTTGAATATATTTTATTTCCTTTTCTTGTCTATTTGCTGTGGCTAAGATTTCCAGTGCTATGTTGAATAGAAATGCTGAGAATGGACATCCTTGTCTTTTTCCAGTTTTAGTGGGAAGGCTTTCAGCTTTTTATTGTTGAGTATAATGTTGACTGTGGGTTTGTCATAAACAGCCTTTTTATGTTGAGATATTTTACTTAGATACACAGTTTGATAAGAATTTTTATCATGAATGGATGTTTAATTTTATCATATGCTTTTTCTGCATCTGTTGGGATGATCACGTGGTTCTTATCTTTCCTTTTGTTGATGTGGTATATCACATTGACAGATTTGTGTATGCTGAACCCTAGAATAAATCCAACTTGGTCATGGTATATGGTCTTTTTTATGTGTTGTATTTGCTTTGCTAATATTTTGTTGAAATTTTTGCATCTGTATTACTCAAAGATATTGGCCTGTAATTTTCATTTTTAGTAGTGTCTTTGTCTGATTTTGGTATCAAGTTGACGGTGACATCATAAAATGACTTTGGTAGTGTTTCCTTTTCTTTAAGTTTTGGAAGAGTTTTAGAAGGATTGATATAAGTTCTTTATATGTTTGGTAGAATTCCCCAGTGAAGCCATCTGGTCTAGAGCTTTTGTTTGCGGGAAGTTTTATTTTTTTATTACAACTTCTATTCCACTTCTAATGATTGTTCAGTTCAAATTACCTGTTTCTCCTTGATTCAGTTTTGATGTGCTGAGTTTCTAGAAACTTACCCATTTCTTCTAGGTTGTCCAATTTTTTGGCAAATAATTGTTCGTATCTTCTCCTTTTTTGTGTGTGTTTCTGCAGTATCAGTTGTTATTTCTGTCATCTTTCATTTCTTGTTTTATGTGGGTCCTTCTCTCTCCTTCTTACGGAGCCTGCCCAGAAGTTTATCAATTTTGGTTATACCTTCAAAGAGCCAGTTCTTGGTTTTATTTATTTTTTCTATTGTTTTTTATACCTCTTTTATTCTTCCTTTTTGATCATTTTACTTCCTTCCTTCTGCTGACTTTAAGTTTTGTTTGTTCTTTTTCTAATTCTTTTAGATGGTAGGTTACATTGTTTATTTGAACTTTTTTGTGTGTGTGTGGAAGGCCTTTATCACTATGAACGGCTTTTGCTGCATTTCATAGACTTTTTATGATTGTGTTTCCATTGTCATTTGTCTCAAGATATTTTTTAATTTCCTCTTTCATTTTATTTCCATTTTTTTAAAATATCATGTTGTTTAGTATATGTGATCATTTTTAGTTGTTGTTTCCCTTTCTGTGGTTTATTCTGTGTTTCGTGCTGTTATGGTCAGAAAAGATGCTTGAGATATTTTCCACTTTCTTAAATTTATTGAGGCTTGTTTTATGTATAGCTATGTAGTTAATCCTGGGGAATGTTCTATGTACACTTGAAAAGAATGTGTATTCTGGTGGTTTTTTGGGGGGATACAGTGTCCTGAAAATAACAATTAGGTGTAGCTATTCTGTTGTATTATTTAGAATCTGTATTGCTTTACTGATTTTCTGTCTGAAAGATCTGACCTTCGATGTGTGTAGAGTGTTAAAATCTCCTACTATCATTGTATATTCATCAATTTCTCCCTTTATGTCTGTTAGTATTTGTTTTATGTGTTTAGGTGCTCTTATATTGGGTGTATAAATGTTAGAGTGTAATATGCTCTTCTTGTTTTGATCCTTTCATCATTTTATAATGTCCCTCATTATCTTTATCACCTTTGTTTTAACATGTTTTTTCTGATATGAATATTGCTACCCTTTATTTCTTGTCATTTCCATTTATGTGAAATATTGCTTTCCATCCCCTCACTTTCCACCTGAATGTATCTTTCACCGTCAAGTGGGTCTCTTGTAGACAGCAAATTGTAGGCTCTTGTTTCATTATCCAGTCTGCTTTTCTGTGTCTTTTGATTGGAGCATATAGTCCATTGACATTTAAAGTAAGTATTGGTAGATGTGTTTTAATTGATATTTTAATCCTGGTTTTCCAGTTGATTTTGTATTTCTTTTTTATTCCTTTCTTTTTCTTTTTGTTTTTCCTGTTGTGGTTTGATGGTTTTCTTTTTATTATGTTTGTGTTCTCTCTTTTTGCTTTTTGTGACTCTCTTGTGAATTTGTGGTTACCCTGTTTTACAAGTATTTTAATCCATTACTATATCTACTTGCTTTAAGTCATATAGGCTCAGAAACATTCTAAAAACAATTGACAATTTTTAATTTCCTTGCATTTTATGATTTTGATGTTCTCTTTTACATCTTCATGTTTATCCTTTCGCTGTTCATTGTAGTTCCCACCATTTTTCACAAAATGAAAAAAATTAAAAAAAAATCTGTCTATTGATTTATTTAAGTGATTTCCATTTGTGGTTTTCTCTTTCCTGTAGATCCTTGCTTCTTTTCTATCTAGAGAAGACTTTTTAGTATTTCTTTTAGGATAAGTTTAGTATTGCTGTATTCTTTGAATTTTTGCTTATCTGAGAAGTCCTTAATCACTCCTTATTTGCTAAATCATATTTCTGGGTATAGTATCCTAGGTTGCAGGTTTTTCCCTTTTAGGACTTTGAGTACATCTTGCCATGCCCTTCTGACCTGCAATTTTTTGTAGAGAAATCAGCTGATAGCCTTATGAGGGTTCCCTTGTAATTAAATCTGTGTTTTTCTCTTGTTGCCTGTAACATCCTCTCTTTAACTTTTGCCATTTTAGTTATAATGGGTCTTGGTGTATGCCTGTGTGCATTCACCATGCTTCAGTTCAGTACAGTCACTCAGTCGTGTCCGACTCTTTGTGACCCCATGGACTTCAGCATGCCAGGCCTCACTGTCCATCACCAACTACCGGAGTTTGCTCAAACTCATGTTCATTGAGTCAGTGATGCCATCCAACCATCTCTTCCTCTGTCATCCCCTTCTCCTCCTGCCTTCAATCTTTCCCAGTGTCAGGGTCTTTTCAAATGAGTCAGTTCTTCACATCAGGTGGCCAAAATTTTGGAGTTTCAGTTTCAGCATCAGTCCTTCCAATGACTATTCAGGACTGATCTCCTTTAGAATGGACTGGGTGGATCTCGTTGCAGTTCAAGGGACTCTCAAGAGTCTTCTCCAACACCACAGTTCAAGAGCATCAATTCTTTGACACTCAGGTTTCTTTATAGTCCCACTCTCACATCCATACATGACTACTGGAAAAACCATAGCCTTGACTAGATGGACATTTGTTGGCAATGTAATGTCCCTGCTTTTTAATATGCTGTCTAGCTTGGTCATAATCTTTTCCCAAGGAGCAAGCGTCTTTTAATTTCATGGCTGCAGCCCCATCTGAGTGATTTTGGAGCCCAAGAAAATGAAATCTGTCACTGTTTCCATTGTTTCACCATCTATTTGCCATGAAGTGATGGGACCAGATGCCATGATCTTAGTTTTCTGAATGCTGAGTTTTAAGCCAACTTTTTCACTCTCCTCTTTCACTTTCATCAAGAGTTTCTTTAGTTCTTTTTCAATTTCTGCCATAAGAGTGGTGCCATCTGCATATCTGAGGTTACTGATATTTCTCGTGGCAATCTTGATTCCAGCTTGTGCTTCATACAGCCCAGTGTTTCTCATGATGTACTCTGCATATAAGTTAAATAAGCAGGGTGACAATATACAGCCTTGACGTACTCCTTTTCCTATTTGGAACCAGTCTATTGTTCCACGTCCAGTTCTAACTATTGCTTCCTGACCTGCATACAGATTTCTCAAGAGGCAGGTCAGATGGTCTGGTATTCCCATCTCTTTCAGAATTTTCCAGAGTTTGTTGTGGTCCACACAGTCAAAGGCTTTGGCATAGTCAGTAAAGCAGAAGTAGACATTTTTCTGGAACTCTCTGCTTTTTCGATGATCCAGCGGATGTTGGCAATTTGATCTCGGGTTCCTCTGCCTTTGCTAAAACCAGCTTGAACATCTGGAAGTTCACGGTTCACATACTGTCATGCTTGGACTCCTCTGTTTCTTTATTTTACTTACATTTCTTTGGCTCTATGAATTTAGAAGAAATAGTTGTCTACTGTGGTCCCGAAAGGCTGGTTTCCTGTGGAAGCATTCCTGTGTAGCAGTGAGGCTTCAGTGGTGAACTCAGCCTCCTCCTTGCTCATATTCCTAGTTGCACTTTGGATCCCTCTCCAGCTCCTCCAGACTCTCTTCACTCAGCCAAAAGCAGCCCTCACCACAGGCCCATCTGCTGAATCCCTGGTTTCAGCACCCAGCCCCCACATGCACCAGCAGATGCATGCCCCAGATTAGGGAGTTCAGGGAGGTTACCAGGACTTCTGTGCTGGTCTTTCTTTCTTTGCCTTCCACACACCAGCTGTGGTGCTCTCCTACAAATCTCTGAAGCCACCCTTTTGTCCCAGATTATACCCCCTTAAGTGAAGGGGGTCACAGGGTGAGGGAACATTTCTTCTTTCACAATTCCCTCCCAAGGGCACAGGTCCCATATCAGTTCTTCAGATACACTAATTCTACTCTGTAATCTTAATTTTATAACTATCAATCTATAGAGTTCTTAAGTTCACATACATGTACATAGATACAGCATACACAAGAATTCAGTCCTCAGGGCTTCCCTGGTGGCTCAGCAGCAGGAGACACCGGTTTGATGCCTGGATTGGGAAAATCCTCTGGAAAAGGAAATGGCAACTCACTCCAGTATTCTTGGATAGAGAATCCCATGGTCAGAGGAACCTGGCATGCTATAGGCCGTGGGACTTCAAGAGTCGGACATGATTTAGTGACGAAACTACCACCACATTATAAACATACTATGCTCTGAAATGCACGATTCAATTTCTGGTATTTTACATAAATTTTATATAAGGCTATGTACTCATGTTTGTTTTGTTTGCTGATGTAAATGCATGTTAGCATTTGTCTTAGATATTAAATGGCCAGGTAGAGATTGACATATTTGAAATGGGCATAGGTTAATTTAAATGATATAACTTTATGACAGTTTTGAGAATGCATACTACTTATTACTATTATAGCTAGTTTTGTTTAGTACCCATGTAGTATGAATCATATTATTTTTTTAAAAAATAATTTTCTTTGTAAGAAATATATAGAAGTTGAAGAAATCTTATGCTTAGGATAATGATTACAAATGTGTTTTTCCTTTCCAAAGCATGTTATGACACTAAAGCCTTTTAAATGTTTGTCACAAAAATGTACTGTAAAAAAATAGGCATTGAAATGCAATTTCAGATAGAGAATATTCATAGCTTCATTTAATCACATAGTTAAAACTGGTTTCAATAAAATGAAAATTGACTGAATAAAATTCCTACAGAAATTACTACAGTAAAAACCTTAAGGAATGTACTACAGGAAAATAAAGAAAATTACACATTAACCATTTGTGAAGTAAATTATTAGAGTGTCATTACATAGTCGTTGCAAATGGTGCTCTTCAGGGGTGATGAAGCTTTCTTGTTGACCTTTATACAAGTTCTTTATCTTACACACTGTAGTTACATAGGATAGGCAAAGTAAAGGAAGAAGGAACTGAAATAGATGTTACCAAATAAAAATAGAAAAGACTATCTCCCTAAGTAATTTAATTATGCCCCCTACACTTAAATAAGCAAGCAAACTAAAAATAACCAACCAAAACCTACTCATAATGAATATCCTATTAGTAGTCTCCAAACACAAAAGTCACAAGCTTTTTGTTTTGTAAACAGTAGAAGTTATTTCCACTAGTGTTATTAAAACAAGATTAAATTTTCACTATGCATAATTAAAATATAGAAAAGCTAAACTAGATTCTCAAATCTATTACAGACTTTAAAAAAATTTATATAGGTAAAATTTAATGGGAAGATTCCAAGGCTGACTTTAGAGGTACTTTCAAGTTTTTTCTCAAAAGTGAAAAGTTTTAAGCAGAGTCCTTTCATCACTTGCCTGATCTTTTCTGTTAAAATCATATACTCTTCAATTTATTTAAACTTGTTTCCCCCATAAATGAGGTCATTTATACCAAGAGGTTAAAAAAATCCTCACAAATCAAGTTAATTCCTGTTTAATATGCTACTGTGAAATGTTGGGCTATGTAAGAACGAGTAGACAATAACTACTCCCTTTACAAACGTTAGTTCAAGGCGCTGCTAATGAGTTCACCTCTATTATCTTTCAGACTGCAGCTCCATTAGCAGTGTTGTAATACCAAAGATAATTAGTGCAGGCTTGTCAGCTTGATTTTTGCTAACGTTATGGCCTTTACTTTGTACTATATTTTTAAAGAATCCCTCTGGGAGACTGTGGATCACTTTGTTGGCCAGGCAGAAGGTATTCATACTGACCTAACAAAAGCACAGTTTAATTAAGAAGCATTCTGCCATTTATTGTGTTCTCTAGACTACAATTTTGATGTTGGTCTATAAATGTTATGATTTGTCAGGTTCAATTTCTCTTCTTTAATTTCCTGTCAGAGAAAATGTGATACCAGGCATGGATCCAATTTTCCTTTTCTATTACCATTTATATTGACAGAATTAATGATTTTATTATCATCATTGGCTTGTTCCTAAATAGCAGGCATCATACACTTCTCATGGATGGTTATACGTGTATATTATAAACTCATTGTCCCAGGAGGAATTACAACTCATTCTATTAGATTTATTTGAAGGTGACCAAGTTAAGTGGTGGGAAAAGAAGTCAGAAGAGCATTGGAGAAGTGACAGTGTTCTCAAATAAAAAGAAAGGCTAATATTTTTTCTATATAAATAACATATCCAATGGATAGGCTGGCAAAGATTCTGCAGTGCTCTCCCAGCAGGCTGACTTGTGATGCTTGTGATCTCTGATACTGCTCCAGAAAGGAACTTTTTGAGAAAGTGTAAATCTTATACATTTTCACAACCCAAGAGATATTCTCTTGGGATTATGAACCCCAACCCCCATTGATTTGGAATAAAATTAATAACATCAAGAGCTGGTTACTTTGCATATATTTCTCACCTTTTGAATTCATAACTAACTGCACAGCTAATCTAATCATCCTTGTGATCTAGCTGTAGTTTGCCTATAATTTATTTGCCAGATATTCTGCTTGAAGAGAGTTTTAAGTCCCTTTTCATGAATAACTTACTCATTCAGTTCAGTTCAGTTCAGTTGCTCAGTAGTGTCCAACTCTGTGCGACCCCATGAACCGCAGCACGCCAGGCCTCCCTGTCCATCACCAACTCCCGGAGTCTACCCAGACTCATGTCCATCAAATTGGTGATGCCATCTAACCATCTCATTCTATGTCGTCCCCATCTCCTCCTGCCCTCAATCTTTCCCAGCATCAGAGTCTTTTCAAATGAGTCAGCTCTTCTCATCAGGTGGCCAAAATATTGGAGTTTCAGCTTCAACATCAGTCCTTCCAATGAACACCTAGGACCGATCTCCTTTAGGATGGACTGGTTGGATCTCCTTGCAGTCCAAGGGACTCTCAAGAGTCTTCTCCAACACCACAGTTCAAAAGCATCATTCTTTGGGACTCAGCTTTCTTCACTGTCCAACTCTCACATCCGTACATGACTACTGGAAAAACCATAGCCTTGACTAGACGGACCTTTGTTGGCAAATTAATGTCTCTGCTTTTTAATATGCTGTCTAGGTTGGTCATAACTTTACTTCCAAGGAGTAAGCGTCTTTTAATTTCATGGCTGCACTCACCATCTGCAGTGATTTTGGAGCCCAGAAAAATAAAGTCAGCCATTGTTTCCACTGTTTCCCCATCTATTTGCCATGAAGTAATGGGACCGGAAGCCATGATCTTAGTTTTCTGAATGTTGAGTATTAAGCCAACTTTTTCACTCTCCTCTTTCATTTTCATCAAGAGGCTCTGTAGTTCCTCTTCACTTTCTGCCATAAGGGTAGTGTCATCTGCATATCTGAGGTTATTGATATTTCTCCTGGCAGTCTTGATTCCAGCTTGTGCTTCCTCCAGCCCAGCGTTTCTCATGATGTACTCTGCATATAAGTTAAACAAGCAGGGTGACAATGTACAGCCTTAACGTACTCCCTTTTCCTATTTGGAACCAGTCTGTTTTTCCATATCCAGTTCTAACTGTTGCTTCCTGACCTGCATACAGATTTCTCAAGAGGCAGGTCAGCTGGTCTGGTATTCCCATCTCTTTCAGAATTTTCCACGGTTTGTGGTGATCCACACAGTCAAAGGCTTTGGCATAGTCAATAACTTGAGTGAAAATGAACTAATTGTACTGTTTTGTGGAGGAAGAAAATGCCATGATGAGGCATTGCTGTTTAATGTAGCTGTTTTCTTTTCAGGTTATTACTGTGAACCTCTTCCTGGGACTTTCCTTAACATTGAATAAGGGCATCAGTGTTCTCAAAGTTACCAGTGGTCATATATTGAAATTTTTATATCAAGATAAAACCATTAAATTTTATCGTAATTTTTTTTTTTACTTTTAATATGATGCTTGGATAAATATATTGAAAAATATTTCTCCAATGTTTGTAGTAATGCAAAATAAGAAAAAGAGACTGATTGGTACTTTGTGTTCAATATGTGCAAGAATAATCATCTTGCCACAAGTAAAGTGAATGAATTAAATATAGTTAGTATCCAAACACTGTCTATGTGCAAATTCCATGTCAACATTTTCTAAATTATATTCACCCTCTGAGACATGTATGACTAACATTACGATTTTAGTGTAGTGAACCATATCAGTCACTCCAGAGATTTTTAAATGAATTTCTAGAGGCAATGAAAAACAGAGTTCATTGGTCTACTACTATTTACATCTGTGCTTACAATTTAAAAATAAAGTAACAGAATGCAGTGAACCCTTCCCTAGTCAGTACTTTTCCTATTAGAAGAAGGCAGATGAGGTATACTCTAATCCCAAATTTTTGTCCGAGAATCATGGCCTTGTCTCCACTCTGTGTCTTGAGACCATGAGACATAATATCCATGGGTCTCTGTCCTGATCACACAAGTGACCACAAGAAGCCCAGACTCCCAGGTCATCCCTCTCTTCTATGCTTGGTATCACTGGAGACTACATACTTCCAATTGTCTCTTCATGTCTTAGCCATCCCCACCTTCTGAGAGCCTTCCATGAGTCTTCTGGAATACACAGTACATAACTGAAAAAAAATCCCCGTATTTTCAAGCTTTTCAGAATGTTTCCTTTATTTCTTGCTCTGATAGAAATTTAAATGTCTCCTGAGAACACTGCTGTGCCTACAGGCCTTTGTCATCCCTCTGAGCCTGGAACTGAAATGAGTGTCCTTCTTGATTTGAATTGCCATCTTTGTCTCTTAACCATTCATTCTCTCTTGCTTTTGAATTTTATGTATCAGACAGTGGTAGGCATTACCTTCGTTGTTGCAATAGTTAGCTACCACCGAGTTAATAATCCCCACTCCCATTGGATCCTATGTCTTGAAAGCTTTTGTATCTGATTTGTGTCATCTTAAAACCACATCTTGGTGGTCTCAGTGTCCATGTGGCTGATACTTCCAAAACATTGGCTTCTCGGCTCCTTGAACTCCTTGTTCATCCCACCTAGGTTTTCACCCTGTTGATTATACCTTAGACTTATCAGGATCAATATCTATAACATCATCAAAAATCTCAATTTCAAGCATCCCTCTGACAACCACTTTTGTTTCTTCATCTCAATTTCTCTGGTTTGGTAAATCCAACAATTCTTTAGCCCCTTTGACCTGATCTTATTGTGCCCTTGTTTTCCTCTGCTCTCCTCTTTTTCTTGTTTTACCAGCTTACACTTCTTAGTTGATCATTAAATTTACTGTCTTGCTGTCACCTTCAACTTTCTTGCCTGTCTCTCACTTCAGTTCGGTTCAGTTCAGTCTCTCAGTCGTGTCCGACTCTTTGCGACCCCATGAACCACAGCACGCCAGGCCTCCCTGTCCATCACCAACTCCCGGAGTCTACCCAAACCCATGTCCATCGAGTCAGTGATGCCATCCAACCATCTCATCCTCTGTCATCCCCTTCTCCTCCTGCCCCCAATCCTACCCAGCATTAAGGTCTTTTCCAATGAGTCAACTCTTCGCGTGAGGTGGCCAATGTATTGGAGTTTCAGCTTCAACATCAAGCCTTCCAATGAACACCCAGGACTGATCTCCTTTAGGATGGACTGGTTGGATCTCCTTGCAGTCCAAGGGACTCTCAAGAGTCTTCTTCAACACCACAGTTCAAAAGCATCAATTCTGCGGCGCTCAGCTTTCTTCACCGTCCAACTCTCACATCCACACATGACCACTGGAAAAACCATAGCCTTGACTAGACGGACTTTTGTTAGCAAAGTGTGCATAGAAAGATTCCATTTCCTAACTATATATATGTTGCATATGGAAGTAGTTATGTTTCTCTAAGAGAGGTTCATGTTCACCACTCCATTGTGTAACATTAGGGAAGTCTTTTTTTCAATATAAATATAGAGATACAAATTGATTACAGCATTCTACAGTCAATACAGAATATATAAGTATTTTAGACATTCTTAATATAAAGTATTAACTCTTCTTTGGTTCTGCATTTGTTTGCATCATTTCATAAGAAAAAAATAAAGGACTGAATAGCAGTATCAGCAAACCTTTTAATATTTGTTTTCCTGGGAAATTCCAAACAGTACCATCTTTCAGGCTACATTACTACCCTATGAGAATTTTTAATTCTGTTACCAAAAATGGATTTGCAAATGGAAAACTAGGAATATAACAATAAATTTAGGGTTTAAGAACCAATCAGTTATGTTTAAATAACAGGAATATTCAAGAATTAAATCTTTCCAAGATCACATCTACAGTATCAGAAATCTATCTTTTTTAACCTTATGTCTAAGAGGTCTGTATGGTGATAATACATAGTTACATTTGAACAGTTGTCAGATGGCCATTGATTTCTCAAAATTTAGAAGAGTTGAATAAATAATACTTGTATGATTATAATTTTACTTTCCTAACATTCGCTTAGTGAGCCATTATTTTCACAGGATGGTGACTTCAACAGTTAAAGAATAGGTTCGTGGGATGGAAGAGTTGGCAAACGGCACATCTGGTGGTTCATATTTCCCAGAGACTTTACACTTGTCCTTAGTCTTCATCTGTCAGATTCAGATTTATTGCAAGTAGGAGTCTAGCAGAAAGCAGGTGTTGTTTTTTGTATTCTTATGTAATATTTTATGTCTTTAGGGAGGAAAATAATATAATATGGCATCTTGTTGAAATGCATGCAGGATATGTTCCTGAGAGCCTTACAGCTCCCTGTACCCGGTGCTTTGTTCATATGGCACCTTAGAGTGCATAATACTTGCTTTAATATTATTTTCCCTAGCTTTATTTGGATGTAATTGACAAAATTCTAATGTTTAAAGTGTGCAATATGATGATTTGATACACTTACTTTGATTTTTTAAAAATGCCTTGGTTACCAGTTTGGTTTCGGTGATATTTTAGGCTAATGCAAATTGCTTTCTTACCCCTGTAACTCTGAGATTTTGAAGAGTACATTTTAAGTAGATCTTCAGTTTAAATGATTAACCTCTCAATATATTTATTACTTTGCAATGCGACTGTTTGTAAACTCCCTAAGGGCATAGATTCAGACCAGCCTTTAGTGCCAGTTATGACAAATACTCCTGAGTCGGAAAGATTCCCTGGAGAAGGAAATGGAAAACCACTCCAGTATTTTTGCCTGGAGAATCTCCTGGACAGAGGAGCCTGGTGGGCTGTAGTCTATAGGGTCACAAAAAGTTGGACATGACTGAAGCAACTTAGCATGCATGCATTTAAAGATTGATTAAATAGCTTGATTAACCTGATCAGTGAGATTGGCAAATTTTGTGTTAGTTGTTATTACAGAATCCATATTCAGGATATGTAAAAAATGTAATATATAACATGGATATATGCCTGGAGATGTAACTGTGACATATTTTCATATACTTTAGCTGTTTTCCATTGAAAGCAATATTAAAGAATTTTTTAAAATCTCTGTAAATTTTAAACAAATCGATTTTTTATATTTGTGATTTGTAATCTTGACTTCAGCAAAGACTGTAAAGAGTTTTGTTATAATACTTCTTTTACATTTTATAAGAAAATGGAAAATAACTTCTTGTTATTTCTTTTATTGAAAATATGGTATATTAACCTGTGATGTATGATTATCTTTTCTTGCTTACTATTCTAGCCCTCTTCACCTTCCGGTGAGTAGGACTCTTTCTAGAATTGTGTCCTTTGTTCATTCACAATGATTAGTGATCACATATTTTACAAAATGACATTTTGTTTAAAAGCTGAACTGGTACAACTAAAAATTTTCCTTCACTATCATTAGTAAATACAAAGGTATTCTTAGACCAGGGAGATGCATTCCTTTCAATGCAACTTGATGTTATTTTTTTTTTTGCCTTCAATTAATCTTAACTGCATCCATCACATACTCAATGCAGTCTATATTTATAGTAAAATATCAAAGGAAATCTCAAATTCAGTATAGCTGGTTGATCAGTTAAATTTTTTAACATTCTCTAGGCTTACATTAAAAAGATCCTGGCTAACAACCCAGAAAGTTGAACTTTTCTGTGCTGTTTACATGACAACAAATAAATATTTGGGAGGGAGATTAAATTTGATTTTGTCTTGGGTCTCTGTCACCTCTAAAATTTCCGCAGTTTCTCTGTTTTTTGTCATTACTTTTCAATATGCTAGCTATATAAGTTTAGGAAAAATAATCTTGTAAGATGTTTGGTTATGGGAGAAGAATTTTAACTATTAAAAATTGTTATGTTGTGCTAATAAAAAAGACAAGTGAAAACAACAACCTTTTGTTGTCGTCTCATAAATCATTGTAGCAAAAATTGATACAAACTCTAGATTACCACAGTGAAATACTGGGCCAGTGCTTACCTTGCTGTACCTAACAAATAGTGCTCAAAGCACTATTATAATCAAGAGTAGGGGAGTAATAGTTTTATATTTTGCTATAATATAAAAGTTTTTTCTCTTTTTTTCCTTCATATGCAAAAGACTTTCATCCTAGTACACTTGAGGTACTCATCTGCCAAGGTAGAAATAGGGACTTGGTAAAATAAATAGAGAAAAGTAACAAGTAAAATATGATTATCATATTCAAATTTGGATTATAAGGCTGAACACAATATTTTCAAGCTAGGATATCATAGAAAGAAATTTCTCCCTCATTTTTTATATCTCTCTGAGTGTAAAGAGACTAGTTGAAAAATTTATTTCAAGGGCAGTAGGCTGACCTGTGGGATTGTGGAAAGGCATGGGAGGGATGGATAGAAAAAGGCCAGAAGACAATTTTGCTCCATGTAAGACAGAATAACAGGGTTATTAGACAAGTGATGGTGATGCAAGAGATAGAATCAGAGACTTGTGCCCAGCTTAGTTTTTGGAACTCTGAAAGGAAATGATCCGAAGACAGATCCCTGTATTAATTTGTGATGTGAGATCACTCACTTAATGATGCAGTGTTGATGGTAGAGGAAGACCTGAGGGTTAGCAGTCCCCTGCCTCCTCTCATTTCTTAGGCCTCAGACAAGAAGTAGTAGACATTTTGGCTAAGAAGATTCCAAGTGAGGATGTGATGGTGGGAGTATGGTGGCTTTGTGCCCACAGCCACAGAACTAACCATGTGAGCTGGGACAAATGAGAGTCCCAGCCAGATTCCAAAGGTCTATAGCATTAGCAACAGCTGCGTCCTGAGGAAGGCCACCTGGCTTTGATTGGAAAAGCGCATAATCAGATCAGAGTTACAGCAGCTACAGATTCAGTTTCAAGGAGCAAGTCAGGTAGACCAGGGACAGCAGCTGGAGACAGGAGGTAGGAGTCCCCTTGAGGATGAATCAGCCTCCTTCACAACCTACTTCCACCTCCCATTTAGGGGAGACAAGCAAGGTTCACGGAAGGCTGTATGAAAGAGGCAGCACCTGCGCATTTATATTCCCATTACTCACTGAACAATGCCTATCAGAATTTTTTTCAGTTAACAATTGGGCTAAATTTAAAATATAAACTAAAAGTTATTCCTCCCCTCCAGTAAATTATCAGCAGAATTTTTTTCTTTTTTTAAAAAAACATTAATTATTGTATTATTTGGTAAACATTGGAGTAAGCACCTAAGTGCTTACAGCTAATTTCTTAAATGTTTGCAGCACACTGAGTAGTCCTATAGGTAACATTACAGGCATGTTGGGTATTTTTTCAAATCTTCATCTTTATGATAATACAGATTTCTAGGTCAGAGTTGTATGAGCAGAAACAGCCACATAAAAGAAAATCTTAAAATTTTTGTCTCTAGATTGAGGTTTGTACCAGTGCTTTACTACATGAGATGAAAATGCAGGCTTTTATTCAGAGATGTAATTTTGTTGTAGTTTAGACATGTTTGGAATAAATATTATCTGTATATAGTCTCAGATACTGCTTTATTATTTTCAGGAAAATAAATTTTCTTAGCACATCTAAGCTCTAGAGTCTTAAATAACTCTCATTCTTTGCAAGGGCTGAATATATGTTTTGGATCTGCGAGGTTTTCATAGAAGCCTTATGTCTTGTCTGTTTACATGCACACCACCTCTCTCATTGCTGTCTTTTTAAAATGCACCTGCTTACTTACAGTCATTGTGGTCTTAGAGGTTGAAAGGAGATCTTTTTCTTGATGGATATTGCAAGTAGGTTCCCAACTATATATATTCCTCTTTTGAATAGTACTCAGGGGCACACCTTGTGTCACACATAAATACACACATGCACACATAGTTTATTCTTAAATTTGTATAAATGTTTATAAAATGGAATTATATTTTAGAGATAAACTATGGGAACATCAGAGGAGAAAAGATGTAATTTTAAATATACTATAAAGATTAATCCAGAAAAATATTTATACTGAGAAGTTAAGAAAATAATTTTATTAATGGAAAAAATCCAGGTTTCTGTGTAATAGATATTTTTTCAAAAAATTATAAGAGAAAAAAATTCAAGCTTTGGCTCTTGAGTCCATTTGAAATCTAATTTGATAGTTTCCTTGTTTTCCACTGTGAAAATATGTTGCAGACCCATTTTTGGCATTTTCCGACTCAGGTCTGGCACCACATAATTTTCCAAGGGTCTCAATTCTTACTGGTGGGAAATGGTATCTAGCCATTCTTTTCAATAGCCTAAGCTGCAAAATAAATATATTTTAACAGGAAATATATCATGTGTTCTATTGCTTCCAGTTCAAATTAAGCACTAAACATATATATTTAAACTCATCCATCTTACATTCATGTTCTTAATGACATGTTTTCTGTTCTTAATGACATTTCATGCTAAGTCGCCTTAGTCATGTTCGACTGCGACTCTATGGCCTGTAGCTCACCGGGTTCTTCTGTCCATGATTGAATTTATCTTGTTCCAAGGGACTCTCGAGAGTCTTTTCCAGGACCACAATTTGAAAGTAACAATTCTTTGGCACTCAGACTTCTTTATGGTCCAACTCTCACACCCGTTTACAACCATAGCTAACTTGTAAAAAATTTGTTTGTTATTTATTTATTTTTGGCTGCACTGGGTCTTCATTGCTTTGCATGGACTTTCTCTAGTTGTGGCAAGTGGAGGCTACTCCTCATTGTGGTGTGGTGTGTGGGCTTCTCATTGTGGAGGCTCATCTTTTTGCAGAGCATGGGCCCTAGAGCATGCAAGCTTCAGTAGTTGCAGCTTGCAGGCTCAGTAATTGTAGCTCATAGGCTCTATATCACAGGCTCAGTAGTTATGGCATATGGGCTTAGTTACTTTGCAGCATATGGGATCTTCCCAGACCAGAGATCAAACCCTTGTCCTCTGCATTTACAGGTGAATTCTGATCGATTGTGCCATCAGAGAAGTCTCCATAGCTAACTTTTTATTTTTATGTTTTTCCATCCATTTGTTTAAAAAGTCATTTGGAACAATTTCAGTTCATAAAATGTCTGCAGGTATAGCCCAAAAGTACTGCATACCACTCACTCAGAAAGCCCCACAAATTTTTGTCAGTTGCCCTGTTCATTAGCCCTGGATCATGAAATATTCCCAGTTATTATGTGTTTCTAGTCTCCTAGTTCCTCATCTTTCCTTGACTGTCATGACCCTGAAATTTTTGAAGATATTAGCCATTTAGTGAAATATCCTTCAATTTACTGTTACCTGATATTTCCTGATGTGTAGCTTCTGGTTATCCATTTGGAGCAGGGATAACATAGACTTTGATGCTGTGTTCTTCTCATTGTATTCTGTCTGGGTGTAGAATTGGATTAGAAAGGAACTGCCAAGTTTCTGCAGGATAGAGTAACTTTTTGTCATTTTTCTTCATTGTTATTAATAAATAATTTGTGAGTGATATCTTGAGATTATATAAATATTTCATGAATTATTTTTTAAATTTTATTAAACTTATTAGTTTTAATTGAAGTATAGTGGATTTACAATATTCTGTTGGTTTCAGGTGTACAGCATAGTGATTCAGTATTTTTTATAATCCTCTCTATCAGTTATCACAAGATATTGAACATAATACCCCCTATCTTCTCCCCTTTGGTAAATGCAAGCTCCCCTTTGGTAAGCTTGTTTTCTATGAGTCTGTTTCTCAGTTGTATATGCCTTCATTTGTATTAGAGTTTAGATTCTACATATAAGTGCTATGATACAGAATTTGTCGTTCTCTTTCTGATGTATTTCACTAGCATGATATTCTCCATGTTGCTGCAAATGGCATGATTTCATTATTTTGTATGGCTGAGTAATATTCCATTAGATATATATATACATACACACACACACACACATATATATATCACATCTTAATTTAGTCATCTGTGGATGGGTACTTGGGTTGCTTCCATGTCTTGGCTATTGTAGATAGTGGTACTATGAATATAGGGGGCGCATATATCTTTCTGATTAGTGTTTTCATTTTTCCAAACATATACTTTGGTATTGCTAGATCATATGGTAATTCTATTTTTAGTTTTTTAAGAAACCTCCATACTGTTCTCCATAGTGGCTGCACCAATTTACATTCCTACCAACAGTGTAGGAGTGTTCCCTTTCTCCACATCCTCTACAACATTGTTATTTGTAGACATTTTGATGATAGCTATTCTGACTGGTGTGAGGTGATACCATACTGTAGTTTTGATTTGTGTTTCTCTAATAATTAGTGATGTTCAGCATCTTTTAAAGTGCCTGTTAGCCATCTGTATGTCTTCTTTGGAGAAATGTCCATTCAATAGGTACATGTATATGTTTAAATGAATACCTTTGCTGTACACTTGAACCTAACAATATTGTTAATCAACTATACATGGGTATAAAATAAAAACTAAAAAAATGTCTGTTCAAGTCTTCTGCCCATTTTTTGATTGGATTGTTTTATTTTTATTTTTTTTTTGCAATTGAGTTGTATGAACTGTTTGTATATTTTGAATATTAACTTCTTGTCAGTTGCATCATTTGCAAATATTTTCTTCCATTACATAGGTTGTCTTTTCATTCTGTCTATGGTTTCCTTTGCTGTGAAAAGCTTTTAAGCTTAATTAGGTCCCTTTGTTTATTTTTGCTTTTATTTCTTTTGCCTTCAGAAAACGATCCAAGGATAAATTGTTATGATTTTATTGAGGACTCTGAACTAATTATTACTAGAGTCACTGCCAAATGCTAATTATCTAATTTCACTGGTCTTTTTATTGTTGTTCTACTACACATGGGAGGATATTGCCAAAAGAGATTTGCACTTGAATTGGTCTTCTCCCTTTCTTCTCTTTCTTATTTACTAGGTGTTTTATCTATATGAACACGTGAAATCATATTGTATTAAGCTGCAATGTATCACTATCTATTTATATATCCATTTAAGAATATAATTAGATGAAGTTGTTATACATGTAGATAGTCAACTTTTTTCAGGCTTGCCTGGAGAACCTCTTCAAGCTAACTTCAGCGATGGTGTCAGCAAATGGTCCTTTATCATTTGAGCACTTTTAAAATTTTGAGATTTATTATAAGAAATTGGTTCACTGGAGGCTGTGAAGTCCCAAAGTCTACCATCTGTAAGTTGAAGACCAAGGAAAGCTTGTATTATAGTTAGAAGGCTCAGAATCCAGAAACTTAACTCATCAATTAGATTCTGATCCGAGTTTGAAAGCTTGAGAACTAGGAGCACCAAGGGCAAGAGAAGATTGATGTACAGATCAAACAGTCAGGCAGAAATAGAATTCAGCCTTTCCCCTCCTTTATGTTCTGTTCCTCAATGGATTGGGTGATGTCCACCTACATTGGGGGTGGGGGGCATCTACTTTACTCAGTCACCAATTCAAGTGCAAATCTCTTTTGGCAGTATCCCCCCAGGCATACCTCTAGGTAACATCCTCAAGGGCTTCCCTGGTGGCTCAAATGGTAATGAATCTGCCTGCAACGCAGGAGACCCACAGTTCCATCCCTGGGTCAAGAAGATCCCCTGGAGAAGGGAGTGACTACCCACTCCAGTATTCCTGCCTGGAGAATCCCATGGACAGAGGAGCTACAGTCCATGGGGTCACAAAGAGTAGGACATGACTGAGCGACTAGCACTTTCTTCTCTGGGCCTCAAGTGACACATAAAATTAACCCGCTAAGGCCACTTGTTCAGAATTGTCTCACAGGATGTGATAAAGTTACATTAGTTATTTGAAAAAATAAATGTCATGTAAAGATGTGGGTCATTATTACAGTGGTGGAAATTCATATTTTACATAGACTAGCTGCTGAATGAATACTCAGTCAATATATTCTTATAGCATTTTTATCTTTTGTGTTTATTCTCATGTAACATTTATACTAATACTTCTTTTTAGACAAGTGGAAAATAAAGTAATTGATAGAGAGCCCTCAGTTATCTTTATTATCTCATGTTTTAGATAAGGATAAATACACTTTTACTTAGGAACCAGGCAGAATGTTTGAATTTATAATGGTATTTTCTACTTTTCACTTTGCAAGTATAAAGTCCTCAAACTTCCTCTAACAAGGTAAGAAAGAAGTCAAAATATGTACACTGTGAGAAATGGATATTTCAGTTTGCAATTAGATATCACGGACTAAAGATCTCATCTTTGGTAAGGAAATTTATGAGTAGTAGACTTGATTTTGCAAGCTTAAAGAATTTTTATTCTTCTGTGAAGACATGAACTATTGTGTAGTCTTTACTATGGGTGACGGGCACAACAACATAGCCTTATGAGGTACGTATTGTTCATTTTTTCATATAAATATGAGGGAATTGAAACTGAGAAAAGTGGAATAATTTGCTCAAGGTCACACTGCTGTTAAACAGGAGGGTCAGAATTTTACTTGGCAGTCTGGCCCACCAGGTGTTGTCTTACACTGCTGTAAACTTTTACATTGTGAGTTAATAAATGATTGTTCACCAATTACCCTTGTATTTTATCATCTCATTAGAGTATGACAGTGTAACCTTTTTCCTTGAAAAAATTCTTCCGTGTAATGACTCAGAAAATACATTTTAAAAGTAAGAACGCTTCAGTGAAATACAGAATTTTTTCTGGTTGATGATTGGACGTTACATGATTTTTATCTTTTATCTCTTGAATCTAATATGCTTTACAAGTGGCAAGAAATTTTGATTCACATTTAAATTATCTTTGTAAATAGCCTGTGATTTTTTTGATGTCTTAATGAGAATATATACATCTGCTTCAACTCAAAAGGGAAAAAAAGGCTATGGGCTAGTAAAAAGGTGAAGTGATTACTGTAGCCTAGCTCAGATTTATCTCTTCTGTTACAATGCTAGGCATTAATATTCTCTGTTAAAGATTCAGATAGCTAAACACTGACCAAATTATATTCTTTTTAAATTTAAAAACGTTAATCTGAATGAATGACTCTGCTTATACTGAGAAAGACTTTGAATCGCTGCTTAACTATTTTTTCAAATGTAAAACAAATGAGGATGTGGCTATAATCCTCCAAAGTTAGTTTTAACTTACCACCTCTGCTAGAGGTTATGGTATTTAAAAGTGATTTTTTTTCAAGCAAAAAATGTAATGTGGTACAGTGCTTATGTATTATCTTTCTGAATGAGGGCATGTTTGGAGGCCATCAAAGTTTTAGTACAAGGACCAAACATCAAAACATCTTGTAGCTATCTGAATCTCTTGGTTCTTGGCAAGCTCAAAACTGAGGAAGAAAGGACAAGGACATTTATAAATACAAGCCCTAAAGGTAGAATAGAAGTTAATTAAGTACTTCCAGTTAAAAACAACATTGTATGTAACCTTTTAAGTTCTCAAACTCACTCTCACTACAATTTTTTTTTGTGATGTTAAAAATAAGATATAACCATGTTTTAAAACAATCTAAACATTTCAGTGGACAAGAAACAAAAGAAAACCTGTGGCAAGAATTGAAAAGTACCTGGCTCTAGGCATAGATGTGCACAGGTTGTTAAGATTCACTTCCTGTGCAGTATGAAGGAAGTATAGAGGAACTATGAATTTCCTGTATAAACGGTGCCAGACAACAACCAGACACCGTACCTGAAAGCAGGGTGTGAGAGCTCTGCTTCTCAAGCTGGAAGGCTAAAATGAACTGCAACCATTACTGACTGCTGAGACTGTCACTTTTGTACTTCTAAGAATGCTAAGAACATGGCCACGTGACAGGATTTCAGGCATGGCCCCTCGTATATCTGCTTTGTTTCAGTGGATGAACAACCTGAAGATACTGGTATTAAATCTGGATCTGAACTCAACCATATTAGGCCAGATGAAACTACCAAACTAGGAAGTGGGTACAGAAAGAGAGAAAAAGAATACACACACATGCATGTACACCTGCAAAGATTTAAGAAAAAGCATAGTACCAGAGGAGGTAACCTTTCAAACTCAAGTGTCAGAGCAGGTTGAGGAAAAATGACTTCAAAAAATATAGGTAATAAATGAAAGGGCATCTTCCAGAGAAAATTAAATGTTAATCATAATACTCGGAAAGGTACATAACAAAGTATATTTAAAATCCTGGAAGAAAATAAATGAAGTGATTAGTAAAGAAAAATAGAAGGGATATAAATTAAAAGCAGCGGAAAATATAATAAAATTTCAAACTTTTGTAAGATAATTGCTTTAGTGGACTTAGTTGAAGAGATAAGTAGTTAATAGGAAGATAATACTGAAGCATTGACATAGAAATCTGTGTTGAAAATGTGGAAATAAGAAGACTCCTAAAAAATAAAGTTAGTACCACAACATCAATATTTCATAGAATAGAATGAATTTAAAGTGAAAATTATTTAGGCTAAAAGGAGGTACTGCTGCTGCTGCTGCTGCTGCTAAGTCGCTTCAGTCGTATCCGACTCTGTGCAACCCCATAGACGGCAGCCCACCGGGCTCCTCTGTTCCTGGGATTCCCCAGGCAAGAATACTGGAGTGGGTTGCCATTTCCTTCTCCAATGCATGCATGCATGCTAAGGCGCTTCAGTCGTGTCTGACTCTGTGCGACCCCATGGATAGCAGCCCACCAGGCTCCTCTGTCCACAGGATTCTCTAGGCAAGCATACTGGAGTGGGTTGCCATTTCCTTCTCCGAAAGAAGGTACTATATAATTTAAAAACAATAAGTAATCCAAAATGTAATATTGATGGCTGAAAATTGTATATTTGTTAAATACACAGAAAAACAGGAAAACTATTATGGATAATATCTAGCCAACTCTGGTGTAATCTTGGGAGATGTAATGTACTTCTTCACAAATTCATTAAGCAAAAAACTAAAAAGAGAAGTAATGCTCAATAACATAAAGTAGTACAATTGACAAGTTTAATCTGATAAATATGTAGTAACTTGCCCTCTCCACAGGAATATAGGCTATATGTGTTGTGACTCTTTTACGACCTCATGGACTGTCGCCTGTCGGGCTTCTCTGTCCATGGGATTCTCCAGGCAAGAATACTGGAGTGGGTTGCCATTTCCTTCTCCAGGGCATCTTCCTGACCAAAAGATTGAACCCACATCTCCAGCATTGCCAGGTGAACTCTTTATCACTGAGTCACCTGGGAAGCACAGGCTATATAAATGTGAACTTTTTATAGAAATTGACTCCATACTAATCCATAGGGAAGCTTTACTGTTTGATAGAATTGAGGCAAAATAGGTTGTAGTTTCTGATCAGTGTGCAATCAGACTACAAATCAAGCTTATAGCAAGTATATTAGGAAATTTAAAAATAAATTTTTATGTATTAATATAATTAAACAAAGCAGAAAACAGTTTTTCTTAGTTGGAGACATGAGTCTGGAGTCTTTAAAGATTTTCCAAACTCAAGGCAAGATTTATGAAAAAAAAATACATGTTATTTTTCAATTCTTAAATTCTAAGTACAAATAAAATATATTAAACAATATAGTGCAATAAAGCATTAGTTTATCATCAAAATTTTCTTCTATGACTCTGGAAACTACATGGTGGATAAATAACATCTGCATATTACTGCATGAAATTAAAATACACTTGCTCCTTGGAAGAAAAGTTATGACAAACCTAGATGGTGTATTAAAAAGCAGAGACATTAATTTGCCAACAAAGGGCCATATAGTCAAAGCTGTGTTTTTTCCAATAGTCATGTATGGATATGAGAGTTGGACTGTATATAAGCTAAGTGCTGAAGAATTTATATGTTTGAACTGTGGTGTTGGAGAAGACTCTTGAGAATCCTTTGGACTGCAAGAAGATTCAACCTATCAATCCTAAAGGAAATCAGTCCTGAATATTCATTGGAAGGACTAATGCTGAAGCTGAAGCTCCAATACTTTGGCCACCTGATGCGAAGAACTGACTCATTGGAAAAGACCCTGATGCTGGGAAAGATTGAGGGCAGGAGGAGAAGAGGACGACAGAGGGTGAGATGTTTGGATGGCATCACCGACTCAATGGACATGAGTTTGAGTAAACTCCAGGAGCTGGTGTTGGACAGGGAGGCCTGGTGTGCTGCAGTCCATAGGGGTCACAAAGAGTCGGACACACTGAGTGACTGAACAACAAAATTACTGCTGGAAAATGTTTATCATCAACAATTCTTACCCAGTTAAGATAAACCAACACTTTTAATGTGCTCCGTATGCTAAGAATCATTTTATGTGTTTTATGTTTTTTATTTTATATATATATGTATATATATATATATACATCAATCTTTTGAGATGGATTATTTTATTATCCTCAATTTATATATGAAGAAACAGGCACATTCCAAGTGTCTCAGACAGGAAGCTGCAGAATCTGATTCCAGATTCATAATTAAACTTCTTTATTCAAAAATTGACTTCTTTATTCAAAAATCACTTATAGAACAGTGCAAAAGGAATATGAACACCAATTAATAGAAAACTATGAGAAAATAAATTTCTGTTGTTTAAGCCACTCAGTATATGATATTTTGTTATGGAAGCCTGAGCAGACTACTGCATAATCATTTGCAGAAATAAAAATCATAGCAGAAATTTCCAAATTAATAAGGAAAAAAGCAATAAAAATACATTTAATAATAAATAATCTGAATAAAAATGGACAATGTCTGAACAAATATTTTCCCAAAGATGGACAATAGGTACATGAAAAGATGATTAACACAATTAATCATCAGGAAAATGTAAGTATCACAATGAGATATTGTTTCAGATATTGGGTCCATTCACGTGTTTTGCAAAAAAGCCAATATACTGACACTGGGTTGTGATTAAGGAAAGTACAGCATTTACTACAGGGTGCCAAGCAAGGCGGATGGGCATCTTATGTTGAAAAGACCCAGACCCTCAATGGGTTTCAGGGAAAGATTTTTAAAGACAGTGTGAGGGAGAGGGTCACAGGAAGGGTGATGATTTACTGCACAGTTCTCTAATTTGTTGATGGAGAGGTAAGAAGATATTGTTTGAGGAATCTCTGCCATCGGCCTTCTGCTGCTTCCAGTCTGTCTGGGGTCTAGGTGCTGGTGGTCAGCATGCATTTATCTTCTCTATTTGGTGGATGTTGTAGTATCTGCAAAACAACATAGGGATGTGGTTTGGGGTATTTCTACAGCCCTGGAGGAGGAACTAAAGTTCCTTGACTTTGTTTTATAGCTAAGCTATTATTTTGTCTTGATTTACTGCTTTTGTTTCTTTCTGCATTTTCTCACTTTTCTGATAAATTTTCTCTTTGACAGTTAGGCAAGATCTAAGGAGCTAAAAGCTTTCATACAAATAAGAGTTGGGGGAACCAAGGGTTGTCTATTCTTGGGAAGACCCCATAAAGTCCTCCTCAGTTTCAGTAGCACCTCGTATCTATTATAATGGCTATTCTCAGAAAGATAAGAAATAAGAAGTGTTGGCAAGGAGGTGGAGAAAAGGGACCCCTAGTGCTCTATTAGTGGGAATGTAAATTGGCCAGACATCCTGGAATGCAAGGTCAAGTGGGCCCTAGGAAGCATCACTAGGAACAAAGGTAGTGGAGGTGATGGAATTCCAGTTGAGCTATTTCAAATCCTAAAAGATGATGCTGTTAAAGTCCTGCACTCAGTATGCCAGCAAATTTGGAAAACTCAGCAGTGGCCACAGGACTGGAAAGGTCAGTTTTCATTCCAATCCCAAAGAAAGTCAATACCAAAGAATGTTCAAACTACCGCACAATTGCACTCATCTCACACACTAGCAAAGTAATGCTCGAATTCTCCAAGCCAGACTTCAACAGTACATGAACCGTGAAGTACCAGATGTTCAAGCTGGATTTAGAAAAGGCACAGGAACCAGAGGTCAAATTGGTAGCATCCATTGAATCACCAAAAAAAGCAAGAAAAACATCTACTTCTGCTTTTAGATTATGCCTAAGTCTTTGATTGTTTAGATTACAGCAAACTGTGGAAAATTCTTAAAAGAGATGGGCATACCATACCACCTGATCTGCCTCCTGAGAAATCTGTATGCAGGTCAAGAAGCAACACTTAGAACTGGACATGGAACAACAGACTGGTTCCAAATCAGGAAAGGAGTATGTCAAGGCTGTATATTGTCACCCTGCTTATTTAACTTATATGCAGAGTAAATCATGTGAAATGCTGGATTGGATAAAACACAAGCTGGAATCAAGATTGCTGAGAGAAATATCAATAACCTCAGATACACCCTTGAAACTCTATGTTTATGACAGCATTATTTTCAATAGCCCAGCCATGGAAGCAGCCTAAGTAGGCATCAATGGATGAATGGGTAAAGAAATTGTAGCATATTTATATACAATGGAATATTCTTTAACCATAAAAAATAATGAAATCTTGCCATTTGTGACGACAAAGATTGACCTTGAAGGCACTATCCTGAGTGTAATGAGTCAGACAGAGAAACACAAATACTATGCGATCTCTCTTATATGTGGAATCAAAAAAAAAAGAAAATCCCACAAGACAGTAAAAACCGATGAAACCACCCTTATGGCAGAAAGTGAAGAAGAGCTAAAGAGCCTCTTGATGATGGTGAAAGAGGATAGTTAAAAAGCTGGCTTAAAACTCAGCATTCAAAACATGAAGGTCATGGCATCCAGTCCCATCACTTTGTGGCAATAGATGGGGAAACAATAGAAACAGTGAGAGACTTTATTTTTTTGGTCTCCAAAATCACTACAGGTGGTGACTGCAGCTATGAAATTAAAAGACACTTGCTCCTTGGAAGAAAAGCTATGACCAACCTAGACAGCATATTAAATAGGAGAGACATTACTGTACCAACAAAGATCCATCTAGTCAAAGCAATGGTTTTTCCAGTAGTCATGTATGGATGTGAGAGTTGGACTCTAAAGAAAGCTGAGCGCCAAAGAATTGATGCTTTTGAACTGTGGTGTTGGAGAAGACTCTTGAGAGTCCCTTGGACTGCAAGGAGATCCAACCAGTCCATCCTAAAGGAAATCAGTCCTGAATATTCTTTGAAGGACTGATGCTGAGGCTGAAACTCCAATACTTTGGCCACCTGATGTGAAGAACTGACTCATTGGAAAAGACCCTGATGCTGGGAAAGATTGAAGGCGGGAAGAGAAGGTGATGACAGAGGATGAGATGGTTGGATGGCATCACTGACTTGATGGACACGAGTTTGAGTAAGCTCTGGGAGTTGGTGATGGACAGGCAGGCCTTGCATGCTGCGGTCCATGGGGTCGCAACGAGTTAGACATGACCGAGTGACTCAACTGAGCTGAACTGAAATTGGTATAGCTATTATGGATAAGACTATGGAGGTTCCTCAAAAAATTAAAAATAGGACTACCATATTATCCACCATTTCCACCTTTGGGTATTTTTCCAAAGAAAATGAAGACACAAATTTGATAACATATCTGTACCCTATGTTTATGACAGCATTATTTTCAATAGCCCAGCCATGGAAGCAGCCTAAGTAGGCATCAATGGATGAATGGGTAAAGAAATTGTAGCATATTTATATACAATGGAATATTCTTTATCCATAAAAAATAATGAAATCTTGCCATTTGTGACGACAAAGATTGACCTTGAAGGCACTATCCTGAGTGTAATGAGTCAGACAGAGAAACACAAATACTATGCGATCTCTCTTATATGTGGAATCAAAAAAAAAAAGAAAATCCCACAAGACAGTAAAAACAGACAAAAAACCAAGCTTACAGATAGAGAGGTGGGAGAAATGGGTGAAGGGGGTCAAAAGGAAAAAAATACAGTAAGCACTCTAGAAGTATTCTGCCAGCATCTCTATTGAAGTAGGTAGTTTCCAGGGACTGTCAGTCATTCTGTCAGCTGCCTTCTACAGCCTGGAAACTGCTGTGGACCGACATTTGTCTGCTTGTAGCTGTCCCCAGGGAATAATGGCTTCCTTCACCTTCCAGTTCTCATACCAAAGGCTCCACACTGGCAGCTCTAACTCAGAACCAGCTGAGGAAGGAGATCCTGGAATGCTGTATCTGGCTTTCCCTCTTCAAAGGAAAGCTATAGAAGGAGGTGCCCTGTCTTCAAAAGTGTAGTATATTGTCTCAGAGATAAAAAGTTTCATATTTGGCAGCAAATTTCAAATGGTATTGAAAAAATCTTTAGGATATTTTGTTAGTTTTCATTGGCAAGATGGACCAGTGTATAATATATAATGTAATGTGTGTATTGGAAGGAGAATGGTCTTTGGAGACAGCAATCTGGGATTTAAATCCTATGTTTACCACATCTTAGCTTTGTGATCTTAAGTCATTCCATCGTTTGGAGTCCTTGTTTTTTCTCCCTTTAAAATGGGGATTATAATGCCCATTTTGGAGTATTGCTTTGAAAAATAAATGAAATACTCTATGTAAAAACTAAATTTATTTGAGCCATAATATATAAGGAAAGATAAAAATAACAATATACACTGGTAAAAGTAGTAAGTAGATTAGGATAGCATGAATTAAAAATAAAACAGAAATAATTTGTTCACTATGATGGCAATTTGCTGACAAAGGTCTGTCTAGTCAAAGCTATGGTTTTTCCAGTAGTCATGTATGGATGTGAGAGTTGGACTATAAAGAAAACTGAGATGAAGAAGACTTGAGAGTCCCTTGGACTGCAAGGAGATCAAACCAGTCCATTCTAAAGGAAATCAGTCTTGAATATTCATCGGAAGGACTGATGCTGAAGCTGAAACTCCAATACTTTGGCCACCTGATGGGAAGAACTGAGTCATTTGAAAAGATCCTGATGCTGGGAAAGATTGAAGGCAGTAGGAGAAGGGGACGATAGAGGATAAAGTGGTTGGATGGCATCACTGACTCGATGGACATGAGTTTGAGCAAGCTCCGGGAGTTGGTGATGGACAGGGAGGCCTTGAGTGCTGCAGTCCATGGGATTGCAAAAAGGTAGACATGACTGAGCGACTGAACTGATGATGGCAATACATAGGGATTACCAGTTTTGATTTTTAAAAAGACAGTGATGTAATTGTTATGAGACACACCTAGATGAGAGTGAAAACAATAGTTTGAAAATTAAGGAATGAGAAAATTTTAACAGAAAAAGTGCAAACAAAAAGGAATCTGAAGCTGAGAGAGTAAGGACAAGAAGAAATTTGACTTCAAATTTATTAAGAAAATATGCGTTATTTCATATTAAAACATGCGTTCACAAAAGAGATGCTGAGTGGATTAAGCAATCCAGGGAACAAATATATATAAAGCAAAATTCAAAGAGAATATAATTGAGCACAGTTATAAGCTTACATTTTTATATATACTATCAAAATTAGATCAAGTGATAGAAATAATCAAGAACATAAGATCGTGAAAATATGCTCACTGAAACTCTTATGTTTGTATATGATGGTTGTATATGTGTGTATACATTTATCTAATCTTTACTATTAGGTATGGGATTTTACTCTAGTTATTCTTTTACTATTTAATGGATGCTGACCGAAGACATTAGACTCTCAAATGAGAGAAAAGGATTCCTTCTAATGTCACAGCAATGACATGAGCATGTTTGCATCATTTCTCTTTACCTTTCAAGTCTTATGCAGGTGAAGTAGATGGATTGAGTGCATGCCTGTTCCTGCAATGGGTTCTGTTACAGAACAGAAAGACTTGAGTTTGGGGAATCTACCACTTTTATAATGAGAGACAAGTAAACTTTTTTCTAAGAAAGAGAAGCCTTTATCCTCCAGGGTTTTGCTGCAAATGGAATCCTGAGAAATTGTCTGGATACAGAGCTGTGAGTGCCTTTCATTCTTGGCATACTGAGCAAGAATACACAAGGATGCTTTGGGCCCATGGTGGATTGACCCTCTTAATATCTATCTTGCAAATTTTAGCAAATTCATTGAGAATATTAAGTATCTGTCTCCCTAGGAGGAAATAAAAACAGATTCTATTATACTGCATCTAATAATAAATTATGTATACATTAAAATATTTTAATAGATCTACGAATATTACAGGAGAAAATTCTAAACCAAGACCAGAAACTTGAAAGTGAGAAGACAGAATTATTCAAACATAGAAAAAAATCTATGTCATAAATAAGGTCAACAGATAAATAAGCTGCATAGATATATTTTTGAAGCACAGAGGATTAGTGTCTTTAATTCTGAACTGACAAATTACCAAAATTAAAGAACAAAGAAAATGGAGAAAAGTCACAAAATAACAAATCTAAATAGTAAGTAATAGTAGTCAGAATAACACACATCAAAATAAAAATGAGAAAAATTTTCTGTAAGACTGTCAAAAGTTGTAAAAAGCAATAGCACGTATTAAAAGGGTTGTACATGTAAACAGACATAAATTTAACAGCCCCACTCATGGGTAACTATCCTATAAAATTTAAAAAATAAGTATGTATAACCCAATTTTTCATGATATAATGTTAAATGCAGTGTTTCTTATAGTAAATATTTTTACAAAAATCTGGAAATGATGTGAATGTCCATCATTGGGTAGACATACACCCAAGACTGAGATTTTATCTGAGATACAATGTCCTCTAAATGATGGAAGGTTTATATGCTTTTGAGGAGTATATGCTTTTGAATGGGTAACCATGAAATACCAGAAGATATAAAAAAGTAAAGTAATATATAGAAGTCGCTGTGCCTGGCGTATACTACCAAGGATCTCTAGGTATCCTGACTTGGGTTGATAACACTAGATGAAGAATAAAAATAACTTCAGAAGGAAGGGGTGAGAAGGCCAGAGGGTCTTCTTCACCTAAGCCGTTGTAAATGCCAGCTATGGCCTAAATTGAGAGCATGTCTTTGGTGAATTCTTCTTCTGTTCACCTGAGATATGCCAATGATATATAAGGAGAGAAAGCAAGTTGAAAAGTAGTGTCTACAGAAGTAATACATTTTCTTAAAGACACCTGAAAAAGAAAACTCTACATGTGTGTAAATGTTTGTGTTTTTTTAGAGTAGGGCAAAGACAATCAGTTCAGTTCAGTCGCTCAGTCGTGTCTGACTCTTTGCGACCCCATGAATTGCAGCACGCCAGGCCTCTCTGTCCATCACCAACTCCCAGAGTCTACCCAAACCCATGTCCATCGAGTCAGTGATGACATCCAACCATCTCATCCTCTGTCGTCCCCTTCTCCTCCCGCCCCCAATCCTACCCAGCATTAGGGTCTTTTCCAATGAGTAAACTCTTCGCATGAGGTGGCCAAAGTATTGGAGTTTCAGCTTCAACATCAGTCCTTCCAGTGAACACCCAGGATTGATCTCCTTTAGGATGGATTGATTGGATCTCCTTGCAGTCCAAGGGACTCTCAAGAGTCTTCTCCAACACCACAGTTCAAAAGCATCAATTCTGTGGTGCTCAGCTTTCTTCACCGTCCAACTCTCACGTCCATACACGACCACTGGAAAAACCATAGCCTTGACTAGACGGACTTTTGTTGGCAAAGTAATGTCTCTGCTTTTAAATATGCTATCTAGGTTGGCCATAACCTTCCTTCCAAGGAGTAAGCGTCTTTTAATTTCATGGCTGCAGTCACCATCTGCAGTGATTCTGGAGCCCAAAAAAATAAAGTCTGACACTGTTTCCACTGTTTCCCCATCTACTTTCCATGAAGTGATGGGACCAGATGCCATGATCTTAGTTTTCTGAATGTTGAGCTTTAAGCCAACTTTTTCACTCTCCTCTTTCACCTTCATCAAGAGGCTCTTTAGTTCTTCTTCACTTTCTGCCATAAGGGTGGTGTCATCCGCATATCTGAGGTTATTGATATTTCTCCCAGCAATCTTGATTCCAGCTTGTGTTTCTTCCAGCCCAGCGTTTCTCATGATGTGCTCTGCATAGAAGTTAAATAAGCAGGGTGACAATATACAGCCTTGACGTACTCCTTTTCCTATTTGGAACCAGTCTGTTGTTCCATGTCCAGTTCTAACTGTTGCTTCCTGACCTGCATACAGGTTTCTCAAGAGACAGGTCAGATGGTCTGGTATTCCCACCTCTTTCAGAATTTTCCACAGTTTATTGTGATCCACACAGTCAAAGGCTTTGGCATAGTCAATAAAGCAGAAATAGATATTTTTCTGGAACTCTCTTGCTTTTTTGATGATCCAGCGGATATTGGCAATTTGATCCCTGGTTCCTCTGCCTTTTCTAAAACCAGCTTGAACATCTGGAAGTTCACGGTTCACGTATTGCTGAAGCCTGGCTTGGAGAATTTTGAGCATTACTTTACTAGCATGTGAGATGAGTGCAATTGTGCGGTAGTTTGAGCATTCTTTGGCATTGCCTTTCTTTGGGATTGGAATGAAAACTGACCTTTTCCAGTCCTGTGGCCACTGCTGAGTTTTCCAAATTTGCTGGCATATCGAGTGCAGCACTTTAACAGCATCACCTTTGAGGATTTGAAATAGCTCAACTGGAATTCCATCACCTCCACTAGCTTTGTTTGCAGTGATGCTTTCTAAGGCCCACTTGACTTCACATTCCAGGATGTCTGGCTCTAGGTGAGTGATCACACCATTGTGATTATCTGGGTCATTAAGATCTTTTTTGTACAGTTCTTCTGTGTATTCTCGCCACCTCTTCTTAATATCTTCTGCTTCTGTTAGGTCCAAGACAATAGTGATTATCTATTGGAGACAAGGATTTAAATGGAGAAGACTTAGGGAGAACATATATCAGCTTTTGTCACACACCACTGTGTTACCTTACTCGTTCTTGTGTGTAAGTAATACTTTGATAATTTTAAAAAGTTAATTGAATAAAGAAAATAATGGAAAGTCAGTTCATTTTATGCCTTTTCATACATAGAAGGCACAGCCTTTTGATCACTGTTTGATACTATGTTTAAGGACTCCCTTTCTTTTGTCAATTTTATGTAATGGAAGGAGTATATAATAAAACAGATAAAAATATAATTAAAGCAAACCTGAGAATTATTTTAGATTCCACCATTAAGCTATCTGAATCTTATATCATTTATCTATCACAGAGGAAACTTACTGAATGACCCTACTATCAGAAACAAAACAGATACTTTGTTGATGTGGAAGTCTTTTGTAAACTGGATATTTACTATTCCGTTGTTTTCAGGGTAGTAAGAATATTATCATTGTTCTGTTTTTAATGTGTGTATGGAAAAGGGTGGGAGTAGGTGAGGCAGAAGGGATTGCCTTTGATGACTAGGACCCAATTCCTTTATAATTTTAAGGAAGTGGATATATACCTTCTTAATAATCATATAGTAAATATTACCTAGTGCACATATTTACCAAACAATGTAAACATGTAAATATAAAATTAAATCAAAATAATGTTCTTTCTGTGTGGAAAAGCTTTTAGCGAGAAAAATATTGATTAGTCTAAGAATGAAACAAGATAAGGAGGATGTGTAAGTTTATATAATATTAATTTTACAGTACACATGCATCTCTGGAGGAAGTTCTGCCTTTTCAGACCAGAGGAAATCAGAGGAAATCAAATGAAGAGAAAGGACTTAAAAGGCACAATATGTGTTCATGCCACCATTTCAGGCATTGCCTAACAAGCTGTGGAGCATGCAACTTGAACTCAGTGACAAGCAGGCGCGTTTTACTTGCTTTCCAAGAGCGACAGGTGCAAAGAAGCTTGAGAAAAAAGCATTCATTATGGGCAAGGTTAAAATTAGGTACTTAAAAATCGTCATCTAATTTAGGTCATTTATCATTCTCCTCAAAGCCCCTTTTGTACAATTGAATACTGAAGTGCTTAGCTTACTATTAGATCATCACAGCTGCTACAGTATCACTCAAAGCAGATGTTTCTCAGACAGAGAGAGCCTAGCTAATTTTAACAGAAACATGGTAACTGCAAGTCACTCTTTGGCAGTTCCAGCAGTGAATGTGAATATACCATGCAGGTGCGACTGTACATGGTGAACTGTAGGATAAATGCTTTGAGAAAGAGAAAAGTGATATTGGTGAGAGATCCTGGAGAGGGTTTTATTCTTGATGGATTAGAAATCCAGAGCCTGTACACTGTGGTTCATTCTGATGAGATTCAAACTATTCCTTCCCTTTTGAAAGAAGAGAACAAAAAATAAAATGGTCGGGCTAATTATAGGGCATTCTCGCAATCGTTTTCCAAATCAGTTTGCACTTGGAAATAGAATACGAGAGAATTTCTTACACTTAAAATCATGAACTCACATATTAATGCTTCCTCAGTTTATGCTTCAAATGATAACAGTGTATAAATTTGTATTTCTATGTATTTAGGTATGTTTTCATGTGTATACAGAAATCATACCATAAATGCCATGTCCAGTTTCTTATTATAATTCATGATGTTTCTGTAGGAGAAAAAAAGTCCCTTCTGCTAACAAAAATTTAGTAGAGATATTTGGGACGAGTGGCTCATTTCATTCTTGTTGTTCTGCGGACTTAAATGTACTTAACCTAAATGAGAGTCCTTGGCTTGACTAGTTGTAAGAACTGCATAAACTATGAATTGCAACCATTAAATTTTAATTTGTTGTTGAATCACTGTCCTTGACATGCATTTATGCATATGTATATATGTGTTTGCATATACTTATATGTATATATAATATAGTTATATTCCCTAAAATATGTTCTAATTTTTTAGAAGTTAACATAACAGAAAGTTACAGCATTATATAAATTTCCTAGGGCTACTATATATTTAAAAAATCACCACAAACTGTGTGGCTTAAAACAACAGAAATTTATTCTCTCACAAATCTGAAGCCCAAACTCCCTTCAAGGGCTGTGCCTCTTCTGGCTTCTGATGGGTCCAGGTGTTCCTTGGTTTGTGGCTGCATAATTCTAATATCTGCCTCTGTCCTCATGTGGTGTTCTCCAATTTCTCTGTCTATTCTCATATTGTGTCTCCTGTTAAGATACTTGACATTGAGTTTAGGGCCCACCTGGATAATTCAGCGTGATCTCCTCTCAAGACATCTAACTTAATTACATCTGCACATACCCTTTTTCCAAATCAAGTCATTTTTATAGGTTTTGTGGGTTAGGGGAGGGTATAATTTTTAGGGGCCTATTATTCAAATCATGATAGATATTATAGATGTAAATAAATATTTTAAACAGTGCTACCCCAAATCTAGTCTGAAGATGGCTGCTAAGTTTGTGAATCATTTTCTACTGGTCTGCATCAAGATAAAGCATTGCACCGAGATATAAAGCCATGTCATTACAAAGTACACTGTTGGACTCAGCTGAGAATTCTTTGGGAAAGACTTGCTTGATAAAGGCAATGATACATTGATTTATTTTCTACAATAAGCTCCTTATCTTCTCAAGGACCAGTGCTTCTTAAGTTGTATAATTTTAAAATGTAAGAGCCAAGGTGACTCGACTTGGTGTGTCACATGTAGTCTTATTGGACTGTGAATCTAATTTGGTCACTGTGGAAAGATTCTGCTGATTGGGAGTGAGGTAGTCACATAAGATACCTGGTTGTTACAGAAGTCACCGATGTATTAGTTCTAGTAGGCAGGTACCTGGTGGCATAGAGCAACATGATGTAACTGGAATGGAAAAGAAAGAACATCAGTATTTGGAAACATATCACTGCCAAACTGTACATGGATCTGTTTTGCCTTTGTTTACTGTCCAGAATCACTGCTGATGGTGATTGCAGCCATGAAAGTACAAGACGCTTACTCCTTGGAAGGAAGGTTATGGTCAACCTAGATAGCATATTTAAAAGCAGAGACATTACTTTGCCAACAAAAGTCCGTCTAGTCAAGGCTATGGTTTTTCCAGTAGTCATGTATGGATGTGAGAGTTGGATGGTGAAGAAAGCTGAGCGCCGAAGAATTGATGCTTTTGAGCTGTGGTGTTGGAGAAGGTTCTTGAGTGTCCCTTGAACTGCAAGGAGATCCAATCAATCCACCCTAAAGGAGATCAATCCTGGGTGTTCATTGGAAGGACTGATGTTGAAGCTAAAACTCCAATACTTTGGCCACCTCATGCGAAGGGTTGACTCATTGGAAAAGACCCTAATGCTGGGTAGGATTGGGGGCAGGAGGAGAAGGGGACGACAGAGGATGAGATGGTTGGATGGCATCACCGACTCGATGGACATGGGTTTGGGTAGACTCCGGGAGTTGGTGACGGACAGAGAGGCCTGGAGTGCTGCAGTTCATGGGGTCGCAAAGAGTCAGACACAACTGAGCGACTGAACTAAACTGAACTGAACTGTATTGCAGTTTTCATGTAGGATAGTAAGTACAATGTGCAATACATCATATAAAGTTTTTCTGTTTTTTTTTTACTGTCATTAAATGGAGCACATGCTGTCAAAATCCCAGCCATTGGATTTTTTACCTCTCTATTGATGTCATTATCTCCAAGGTATCATTTGTGAAGACCATCTGCAAGCCTTTTCAAATCCACGGGTGTCTCTCTTGGCTAAGAAAATTTGATTTGTCCTCAGTTGTGTGCAAGGCAATAGTTTCTTTATCTGGATTATCTTGAAGTGAGACAGGTTTCTTAAAGCTTTTACGCTGAGATAACTATCAGGAACTGCAGTTATATTTCTTTATTCAACGCCATATTTGCTATTCTCTATTGATCATCAACTTTTGTCTCCACATATCTATTGCTTTTGCTAACCAGGGTAACTTAGGGACGTGTCTCTAGCCAGTTGGTTCTTAAGCCCCACTCATTTTTGCTGTGAATTTCTACGTTCAAATTATTACATATTGTTTTCATTTTCAAAGTTAAAAGCATAAAATCATGTTTCCCAAGGATAAAAAGGGCCTAAATCAATTTCCTGAAAGTACATTCTAAAAGCAGCAATAAGTGTGGCATCCAGCTTCATTACACTATTGAACTTGAATTTGTTGAACTGGAAGTTAAGATGTTAATGTCAGACTAAATCACAAAGTTAAAGTACTAGGTCATCACGGTCCATTCAAAATTGTCACTTGAGTATACAGTATATAGCATGTCCTTATAAAAATCCCTGTGTATTTTAAATAATTTCCTCTTTTTTTTCCCTCTGTCCCTAGTGAACAGTTTTGAGCAAAGCATTTCCATATGGAAAGAGTGAGGAGATTTAACAGGCTCTATAGCATCACTCATGAATAGTATTTAAGTCTCAAGAGCATAACTAGGGCTTGAAGTTTAGGGTGTATAAAAGCATTTCATTCTCTAGTATAGTTACGTACTGTCAGAGCAAGAAACTCCACAAGCACAGTTATAAACAACCCCAAAAGCCATGTAGTCAAGACCACTGTCATGTGATCTTGTTGGACCATGGATACTCCTGTTGTAATGGTAAAAAGGAAATCAATACAGTAGCCTCCAGTGTATTTATTCTTGTGACAGTAAGGATGAAACATGCATTTCAACATTTTCATAAGAATAACCTGGCAAGGATGGTTATTTTAGTAATTAATGATGTAGTAATCATTCCTAGATTATTGAAACGAGAAAGGGTGTTCCCTTTCCATAGTTTTCTATGAACTTAAAGACAAGCAGTGGTTCTCAGGCTTAAGTGCACAGCGAGGCACAGCGAGGCAGCTGGCAAATTTTTAACAATATCAGATGCTCAGGCCTCATACCATCCAAGATTATAATTCATTCAGTTTAATTTTTTTCAAAGCTCCCAAGTGAATTGAATGCGTCAGCAGGCTGGAGAACCAAGGCTTGTTCAAGAGTAATGATTATCAAATTCTAGTATATAAGGATCACATGGGAGCTTATTGTGTATTCTGATTCCATGCTTCCAGAGATTTCGATGGAGTAGATCTAAGTAGTAGTCCCATTATCACATTTTTGCAGCATCTGAGGGAAGCCTATACCCACGGTCCATGTACTTTTATCAGTTGAGAAAAAAATAAAACAGTATCCTTAGGGAAATGTCCTACCAGTTGGAGGACTGCTGGATATGCACTGATTTTCAGGGAGTTTAACTGCCTTGATTTATATAATCATATAAGTTCAGTTTCCTTTTGTAGTTGAGAAACAAATTATATGAAAATCCCAAATTTATAAGTGAAGAGACCAAGCCACAGAACATTAAAATGACTTCCGTAATTCTAGAAAAGAGACATACTACACCTGGGATTAATTTTGATGTATTGTTTTGTGAGTCTAACTAAATGATCTCAGATAATCTCAGTACTGTCTAAATTAAGTTACAGTGACTGGTTCTGGCATCAAAATAAATGATGATAAAACTAAAAGCTTAATATCAGAAGATAAGTCAGCATAGATACTTCACACCTCTCTCAGAGGCAAACTAGCCTAGTAGTTGAGATCAGAGCTTGGGAACAGATTGCAGTGTATTGAATTCTGGCTCTTGCCACCAGCCAGCTCTGTAACTCCAAGCACGTGACTTAGTCTTTTGCTGTCTCAGTTTCTTAATTTGTCATGAAGGAATGATTCTTATCTCAATGGGTTTTTGAAAGGATAACTATATTATTATGTATAAAATGCCTAAAACAGTGACTGAAATAATATGCTATGTAGCTGGAAATGTTGAATAGTTGACTTTTACTATTTGGCAATAGGTCTTTGTAGAGACTATATTTGGATGAAATATTTTGAATCAATTACATGTAGATTACATTTTGTTCTCAGTAAATTTTATCAAACCTTTAGCTGTGTTTGGTCACAGACTACATTTAATATATCTTTCTGTTTAACCAAATGAGTTAAAAATTGCATAATAGACATTTATTTCTCAAAACATAGAGGCTTTGGTTCTATTTGGTTGTTATGTACTCTCTTCCTCCTCTCAAAAAGAAAAAAAGAAAATACCTACTTTGCTTTGTAAGGAAAGAATCCTTACTGTTAAATATAAAAAGAAAGATCTGACCTTCCACCCAAGGAAAACAGAATGCTTGTAAAAACTTAGAATGCTGAGCCCACTAACTTCAGACAGGTAAAGAGCAGGTTCTAGGAGGAAAGCTGGTGATAGGAGATATATTTTGTATGTAGTTTCAAAGGGAAAAGATGCGTCACTTATTTCAGGTCACTCTCCCAGACCCATTCCTAAAAGCTATCCTGACTTTCCTCATCAGCAGGGGTACCAAAGAGCAACATCCAATCATTCTGACAAACTGCAGAAAAAGACTATAATGACACTGGATGGCAGCCATGGAGACACAGTCAATGCAATGAGCAGTTTTGAAATGATAATAATTATGGTCCAATGAGTCTGAGAAGAAAGGTTTTAGAGACTGCTCTTAGGTTCATCTAACGATCATTTCTTGCTTTTACTTCACTGGGCCACCTGGTATGGCTTATTGAACCTGGTTTTATAATTTTCCCTCTTATTTTCTCTTCATCCTGTGTCACTCAATTACACACTGAATTTTTGGGAGTGGAGTTAGGGGTGATGGTGCATGTGTACATGAGGGTGTGTACTGATGCATGTTTGTGTGACCCTGAAACAAAGGAGAGTGTAAAAATGTATAAATGCATAAAAATAATGTTGAGATGGATGAAGGAGTAAAATTTTTGCAGTAGTGTCTGAATATGACATATCTTGTTGCCACATCAATGATACCTTTAGTTCTGTGGTTTTTCTCTATTTTTCAGAAAAGGGGTACCTAGAGTTGCAAACTCCAGAAGGGATATTATTTTTAATCCATAAATAATTCTATGTTTATTGAGTTAAGGAATGAATACAGTTACCTGCTGTTCTCATGAGTGCATGCTGAGTCACTTTAGTCCTGTCTGACTGTTTGCGACCCCATGGACTGTAGCCTGCTAGACTCCTCTCTCCATGGGATTCTCCAGGCAAGAATATTAGAGTGGGTTGCCATTTCCTACTCCAGGGGATCTTCCCAACCTAGGGATCAAATCCATGTCTCTTATGTCTCGGGCTTTTGCAGTCTGGTTCTTTACCACTGAGCCACCAGGGAAACCCTAGCACTTCAGGCAGGGGAATGTGCTAGTAACTTCAAGAATGTCACAGTCATTCACAGGTGGGCAGGGCCAGGTTATCTCCCTCAGAGCTGAACAAAGGCACTTTTGTTTGCTGTTCTCATAGGGTAAATAATTTTTGTTCTCTTCGCCATGGAAAGTTTTGTTTGGTTCTGAGTTGGATCAGTATTTTATTTAGTTTTGTTTTTGTTATGGTAGTTGCTTTATAAAGTGACCAATAAGGATTTGTAGCTTCAGCTTAATAGAATCACTTCCTAAACACAGTTGGCGTAAGAAGGCAGGAACCTGTGTGTATTTTAGGGACAAGCAGCTCATACCACATTATTTGTGATCATTCCTTTCAACTCATTTCAAATTCTGCCTATGTCTTGCCAAGTGCTTTAAACATCTAAGCGTTTATTGCTTGTGTTGCTAAAAACACTAGCTTATGTCTCATTACTTGTGCCACTGATAAATCTTTTATAACAAAGTCATGCACATCCCTTAAAAATAAAATACAAAAGCAGATAGAAGAGGCACACTATGCTGTTTTTAGTGGGTTGTCCATTCCTTTTTCTTCTTTCCTGCTTTCTTTGGCTATACTTATATTCATGTTCATTAATTCCTGCCCTCTTCTTTGCCTACCTCTGTCAAAAATGCTGTATACAGAAAGATATATTTTTAAATGAATACTTTTAACTTTAAAAAGTAGCTATTTCAAATCTAAACCTCAAACTCTATTTGAAAAAGAGATGAGTCTTCTTCAAGAATTAGGAGCATTAAAGATCGGTATTATACAGATCTTAGCTTAAAGACACCACTTTTTATGAGTTATATTTAAATTTTAGTTCTGTTTAATTTGGAGAGTAAATCCAGGCCATTTCCTCCCACAGGGGTTCTGAGACCACTTGGTGGCGATGTTGTAGAGGGGATTCAGCAGCTGGGGGGATGGCGGTCCAAAACCTGAGGCTCTTTCCAACCCAGGGGCTAACCCTGTGATTTACAGCATCACGGCTCTATATCTTAATTATTCAGAGGGTCTTACAGCATGGGGACTGGCTCAGGTTTCCAATAGCAGAGTGATAAAACATGTTGCACGTACTTATTTTTCATAAGTAGCCACTGTACCGAATTATTCAAAGCTAGAAAAATTAAAAGGAAAACATTTGATCTTTCTTAAAAAAAAAAAACTGTAAAAACACCTAAAACATAAAATACATATGTAAATTAATAATAAAAAAAAATCAAAAACAGAAAAAAAACCTTGAATTCATCTTGTTCAATATAAAAAAAAGTAATGACATATCACTTCTTACTAAGTCTGGATCTAATTTACCACTACAGCTTCGTTTTGTTCAATTTTCCCCATGAATGAAGCACTGAGGCCACAGAAAATACATTTTTTCTTAACGATTCTATGTCTTTTAACATCTGCATATCTATGTTTATGCTGTTTTCTTTGCACAGACGACCCTCCCATCCATGACCTCCCTAAAGCCCTATAAATCTCTCATCCATCAGATAGCCCATCTTTTTTTCTGCTCCTTACTTACTCAACAAAATGTTGCAGCTGTATTTAAATTAAATGCATATATATCTGAAAATATAAGAGACTATTTTCATTCACTTTTTTTTTTTTTGCAGTTCCTTTCCTTCTTTCCTTCTTTTATCCCCTGCCCTCTGCCCACCCTTTTAAAAGTAAGTATAAAATGGCTATAATATGTCTGACATTGTGTAGGCATTGTACATGCACTAAACCCAATGGTACCTAATCTCATGATATTTACCATCTTGTAAGAAATAGAGTCAAGTAAATAAACAATTGCATATGTGTGTCTTGACAGAGTGCAGCTCTTTGGTACTTAAAAATAACACTGAAAGTTAAAATATAGTAGTTACTATGTCACAGATAGTTTTACATGAGTTTTACATATATTAACTTTTTAATCTTTATAACAGTCCATGAAGTCCATTCAATTATTATGCTTATTTTACAGATAAAGACTTAGAGATCTAATGAGGTTAAAATAAGTACTTGCTTTAAGACAAACAGCTGGATTCAGCAAAGGATCTCTGACTTAAGCATACATACTTTTAATGACTATGTATATTGCCTCTTATTACATGGAGAGTATATATATATATAAATGTTGAAACTTTGAAGTTTTCTTTTGCACATATGATAACCAATTCCCAATTAATAAACCATAATAAGAAGTATTATTTTTAAATGTTTGTATTTATGCACCTATTTTTAATCTTTTAGTCTGTGTTGCAAGTTCTAATTTTTTTTTTCGTATTTTCAGTTAGAATATAAATTCTTAGAAAACAAATTTCATCTAAGATTTCTTTTGTCCCTTCTACTACTGGCATGGTGCTGGGCATATACAAAATTTACTTAAAGAGTTGCTCAGTAATTGATATATTTCCAGTATGATTCAAATTTACTGAACCTTTTTTCAAATTCAACTTTTATTAAGTGGTTTTAATAAAAATGTAAATCAAAATTATTTGTGGAAATATTTCATAATACAAATTATTGTTGTTATTCAGTCACTAGTCATGTCTGACACTTTGTGGCCCTATGGACTGCAACATGTCAGACTCCTCCGTCCTTCACAATCTCCTGGAGTTTGTTCAAATTCATGGCCATTAAGTCGGTGATTCTATCTAACCATTTCATCCTCATAATACACACAATTGGATTGAATGCCAAGATTTTCATTGGTAGGTATGATCTTGGATCCAAGCACTCAATTACGAAAAACCTGATCCTCCTGCAGGAATTAGGGCTTGAGGAACCAGGAAGAGAAAATACTGACGTTTGCTACTGCCATTACTGTGAGCTATAATACTTTTTGTCTCTGGAGTTAGGAGTTAGGTTTTCTGCTAGAATCCATGAAATTGTAGCAGGCTAACTTGTTAACTTGCAAGTAGGGTAAATTTCAGATCCTTCGCAGTTATCGCCACACTTTATTTTTCAGTGAAGCTCATCAGCAAACAAATATTCACATTTTATTAGTATTGTAGCAAGATCTGAAATAACGTACTGAGATTTCATTATTAGTTCATTTTCTAAGTTAATATTTTCCTCAAGAAAATCTGCTATCATATTAAGTGTATCATTTAGTCTCTGATGTCTACAGTCATTATCTTTGGAAGAAGTGTCTCTGACTTGTAAACCTCTCTCATAAAATTATTATCCAACTTTAGCTTCTCTTTCATTCTGTAGCTTCTTCCCTGGACACCATTTATTCTGCTTCTTCTCTTAAGCTCTTTCTTCTAATAACTAAAATTCCATCCAAAATTTCTAAGTATTTTGCTTTCTCCTCATCTGTTTTGGTTTTTATGGGGTGGGGCAAGGGAATTTTGCAGCATTTATTTTACACTGCTTTACAGAAAAGTTACTATTATGTTTTCTCCATTTCTATATTGTCAACTCCTTAATATTAGTAATGCAGTTTTGTTCATCTTAATGTCCTCCAGCCCTCATAGCCTGGTATAGTAATTTGAATTTAGTGGTTAGAAGAAATGGAGTAGCCATCATGGTCAACAAAAGAGTCCGAAAGGCAGTACTTGGAAGCAATCTCAAAAACGATAGAATGATCTCTGTTCGTTTCCAAGGCAAACCATTCAATATCACAGTAATCCAAGTTTATGCCCCAACCAGTAATGCCGAAGAAGCTGAAGTTGAACGGTTCTAGGAAGACCTACAAGACCTTCTAGAACAAACACCCCAAAAAGATGTCCTTTTCATTATAGGGGACTGGAATGCAAAAGTAGGAAGTCAAGAAACACCTGGCGTAACAGGCAAATTTGGCCTTGGAGTACAGAATGAAGCAGGGCAAAGACTAATAGAGTTTTGCCACAAGAACGCACTGGTAATAGCAAACACTCTATTCCAACAACACAAGAGAAGACTCTACACGTGGAAATCACCAGATGGTCAACATCGAAATCAGATTGATTATATTCTTTGCAACCAAAGATGTAGAAGCTCTATACAGTCAGCAAAAACAAGACCGGGAGCAGACTGTGGCTCAGATCATGAACTGCTTATTGCCAAATTCAGACTTAAATTGAAGAAAGTAGGGAAAACCACTAGTCCATTCAGGTATGACCTAGATCAAATCCCTTATGAGTATACAGTGGAAGTGACAAATAGATTTAAGGGACTAGACCTGATAGACAGAGTGCCTGATGAACTATGGACAGAGGTTCGTGACATTGTACAGGAGACAGGGATCAAGAAAATTCCCATGGAAAAGAAATACAAAAAAGCAAAATGGCCATCTGAGGATGCCTTACAGATAGCTGGGAAGAGAAGAGAAGCGAAAAGCAAAGGAGAAAAGGAAAGATATTCCCATCTGAATGCAGAGTTTCAAAGAATAGCAAGGAGAGATAAGAAAGCCTTCCTCAGTGATCTGTGCAAAGAAATAGAGGAAAACAACAGATTGGGGAAGACTAGAGATCTCTTCAAGAAAATTGGAGATACCAAAGGAAAATTTCATGCAAAGGTAGGCTCGATAAAGGACAGAAATGTTATGGAACTAACAGAAGCAGAAGATATTAAGAAGAGGTGGCAAGAATACACAGAAGAACTGTACAAAAAAGATTTTCACGACCCAGATAATCACGATGGTGTGATCACTCACCTAGAGCCAGACATCCTAGAATGTGAAGTCAAGTGGGCCTTAGAAAGCATCACTATGAACAAAGCTAGTGGAGGTGATGGAATCCCAGTTGACCTATTTCAAATCCTCAAAGCTGATGCTGTGAAAGTGCTGCACTCGATATGCCAGCCAATTTGGAAAACTCAGCAGTGGCCACAGGACTGGAAAAGGTCAGTTTTCATTCCAATCCCAAAGAAAGGCAATGCCAAAGAATGCTCAAACTACCGCACAATTGCACTCATCTCACATGCTAGTAAAGTAATGCTCAAAATTCTCCAAGCCAGGCTTCAGCAATACGTGAACCGTGAACTTCAAGATGTTCAAGCTGGTTTTAGAAAAGGCAGAGGAACCAGAGATCAAATTACCAATATCCGCTGGATCATCAAAAAAGCAAGAGAGTTCCAGAAAAATATCTGTTTCTGCTTTATTGACTATGCCAAAGCCTTTGACTGTGTGGAACACAATAAACTGTGGAAAATTCTGAAAGAGATGGGACTACCAGACCATCTGACCTGTCTCTTGAGAAATCTGTATGCAGGTCAGGAAGCAACAGTTAGAACAGGACATGGAACAACAGACTTGTTCGAAATAGGAAAAGGAGTACGTCAAGGCTGTATATTGTCACCCTGCTTATTTAACTTCTATGCAGAGTACATCATGAGAAACGCTGGGCTGGAAGAAACACAAGCTGGAATCAAGATTGCTGGGAGAAATATCAATAACCTCAGATATGCGGATGACACCACCCTTATGGCAGAAAGTGAAGAAGAACTAAAGAGCCTCTTGATGAAGGTGAAAGAGGAGAGTGAAAAAGTTGGCTTAAAGCTCAACGTTCAGAAAACTAAGATCATGGCATCTGGTCCCATCACTTCATGGGAAATAGATAGGGAAACAGTGGAAACAGTGTCAGACTTTATTTTGGGGGGCTCCAAAATCACTGCAGATGGTGACTGCAGCCATGAAATTAAAAGACGCTTACTCCTTGGAAGGAAGGTTATGGCCAACCTAAATAGCATATTTAAAAGCAGAGACATTACTTTGCCAACAAAAGTCCGTCTAGTCAAGGCTATGGTTTTTTCAGTGGTCATGTATGAATGTGAGAGTTGGACGGTGAAGAAAGCTCAGCGCAGCAGAATTGATGCTTTTGAACTGTGGTGTTGGAGAAGACTCTTGAGAGTCCCTTGGACTGCAAGGAGATCCAATCAATCCATCCTAAAAGAGATCAATCCTGGGTGTTCATTGGAAGGTCTGATGTTGAAGCTGAAACTCCAATACTTTGGCCACCTCATGCGAAGAGTTGACTCATTGGAAAAGACCCTAATGCTGGGTAGGATTGGGGGCGGGAGGAAAAGGGGACGACAGAGGATGAGATGGTTGGATGGCATCACCGACTTGATGGACATGGGTTTGGGTAGACTCTGGGAGTTGGTGATGGACAGAGAGGCCTGGCGTGCTGCAATTCATGGGGTCGCAAAGAGTCAGACACGACTGAGCGACTGAACTGAACTGAAAAACCCTTTTGAATGAATAAATTATAATATGTAATTACCACATATTTATTTCACATTTACAAGTGTGTAATATTATTTCAATATAGACAGTTTATTTAAATCTTTATTTTTATTGATATATAATTAAAATGTAACAGATTTATGTGTACAATGTAATGCTTTCATGTTTGTATGCTCCTCAGTAAATCTAATTAACATTCATTACTGTACATAGTTACGGAAGTTTTTTTCTTGTGATGAGAACTTTTACGATCTACTCTTTTAGCAAATTTCAAATGTACAATGCAGTATTCTTAACTACAATCACCATGAGGTATAGTACTTCACCATGGCATTTATTTCATAAACTGGAGATTTCTTCTTTTTGTTTCCTTTCACCCATTTCACCCCTGCCTCCCTGCTTCTCCTCTGGCGACCACCCATCTGTTGTCTGTTCTAAGAGTCTGTTGTTTCTGTTCATTTAGATTCCACATATAAGTGAAATTATGAGATCACATGATATTTATCTTTGTCCTACTTATTTTACTTAGCTTAATGCCCTCAAGTTTCATTCATAATGTGCCAAATGGCAGGATTTTCTTTATTTTTATAGATGAATAGTTATACATTCATCCATTGATGGATACTTAGGTTGCTTCCATTTCTTGGCTGTTGTAAATAATGCTGAAATGAACATGGGGGTGCACATATCTTTTTGAGTTAGTGTTTTATTTTCTTCAGATAAATGCACAGAAGTGGAATTGCTGGGTCATGTGGTAATTCTAATTTTAGTTTTTTGAGGAACCTCCATGCTATTTTCCGTAGTGGCTGTACCAAATTTTATTATTTCTTATAAGTCAAAATATTGGATTGTGAAGATCCCCTGGAGGAGGGAAAGGCTACCCACCCTAGTGTTCTGGCCTGGAGAATTCCGTGGACTAGTCCATGGGGTCGCAGTGTCGGACAAGACTGAGAGGCTTTCACTTTCACTTCATAAGTCACAATACATTAGTACTTGGAAAAAAATTGGGATATAACTAGATTTTTGTTCTAGGATTTTACAACCACAATGAATGACTCTGGTATATTTAATAAGAAGTGGAAATAACAGTATGGTCTCATAATTTTTTAAAATCAAATATTTTGCAATTCTATTGTAAAAGCTCAAGTTATTTTCTGTAAAAACTATTCCCCACCACAGAAAACAAGGGCTTCTAAGAATAACTGATTTCAGACTGAGGGTTAGAAATATGCAAAATAGGAGGCCAAGACTTTGGGAGTTGGGGGGAAGAAAAGAGTCTTGGATATGCTGATCTGAATTCTTCTAGGACATGAAGTTATAAAGAGACATTAGAAGTTCTGATTTGGGGTTCTGACTCTGCAATTTAATATGTATTCATTTAATTTCTGCAATATTTAAAGAATCAAATCTAATCATCTTTATAATACTGGCAAGTTTTCAAAAGTGTATGATTCTGTGACTTTAAGTTAAAGTGACTATATTTAAGAAATCTCTGAGATAGAGCATTGGTGCCTGATTATAGCCACTGTCATAATTGCTCAAATAAAAAAGACTTCGACAATTCTAGAGTCACTTTGTTGAATAAATGATTTACATGTAGTAGATCAAAGAGTTTCTTTACTAAAATTAGTACTGCCTCTCTTTCTTTTGCTTTTTTCATAAGTTAAAATTAATTTGATTTGCATACTTTATTTTGGGTTTGTTTAATTAAGGTTAAAAAAAGCATGTTAAGCTGTGAAATAAATCATGTTTTCTCTCATTTTATGTTCTGCATTTAAAATGTGTACTAAAGTTTCTTTAATCCCTACAGCCAATGATTTCACTCCACCTTTAGTTTTTTTATTTAGACTTCTTTCCCAAGTATTTGTGATCTATTTCATGAAAAAGTACTTCCTGACATCTGCCTTGAATTTCCTTTCTCCCCCAGTCCCATTCCTGAACCCTCATCTTGTTATCTTCTTTAAGTGGAAAATAGTCTGCTTGACATTATTTCTATCATGTTCAGTTCTGTGTATTTCAGTGAAATCTTTCTTAATTATGTTCTTCTCAAGAGAGCACTTAATCTTTTTTAGCCTGTCTTTATAGATTTTTACCTGTTGGCCGTAGGATAAACCCCATTGCTTCTTAAAGCAAGTTTGAATAGTATGAAAGTCTTGGGTAGTCTATTAAAAGAGTCCCATTAAGACAATATTTTCATGCTTTGGAAGAATTTGTTTTTCTGACAATAAAGCAGAACCTCCAAAGAATGCAGTGACATCGAATATACTACAGCGATTCTACATTTTGATTCCATCTCCTTTTCCTCTTGTTTATTACCTTTAGTAGCTTGAGGGTTCAAACAGAGTGATGAAACAGTATTTTTAAGTGTTCATTTTCCTTTAATGTTTACTTCCTATTCAATAGAGCAGAAAGATCTAATACCTAGGAAGCATTAAGATTAAAATAATCTTTCCATTTAAATCGTTTCTTGTATTCATTAACCTAAGGTCAAAATGAGAAAAAGACCAAATGGAAAAAAGAGGCATTATAATAAAATGGGAAACCAATAACTGCTTCCATTTAAATAGACGTTTAATGTAATACCTCAAGATTTGCAATAGAAGGAAATATTTTGTATATTTTGTCAACCAGTATGACTCTAACAGCCAATAATGTGAATTAATGGCTCCACATAATAAACAGTAAAGAAAAAAAGCTCATTTTCACTTTGCATAGTGCTAAGTATTGTCTATATTAAGACATTCCCTGTTAAATAGATATTTTAAGTGAACATATTGAAGTAATTTACAGAGTACATAATTGTTGGCAATATATCAAAGATTATCAGAGACTGGTTTACTGTGTAAATCACAGAACGAGTATACTCAAAATATTAATAATCAAGAATTGGGCCCCCTAGATATTTTGATGAATGCTTGGTCTGAGTAGCTAGCATAATAAGTGTGTAAATTGATAAGCGTTCAATATTGTCTCTGTATCAACAATATTATTAGAAGTCTAACAGAAGTTGGAGTATTGGACACATAGTGGAGTAAAGCAGTTCTAAAAATCATCTTGGAGCTTTACCTTCTTTTCCCAGGAGAATTTACTTCAGCTCAGAACTCTGACCAACTTCAAAGGAGATTTTTGTGGTTATTTTGAATCTATAAGTTGTACTGGGAAAAAGTAAAACTGGTTTTCAGGCAACATTGAAAACAAACCATTCAGTAAATGCTTTCCCATGCAAAGCAATTGTGCTGAATTTCTGAAAAGTTTCTGAAAATGTATGCGTACATGAGTTTCATTGTTACCTTTTGTGTAGCAACAAAATGAAACAAAGGTATTAAGATAATGTTAAAGATAATGTTAAACAGATTTCTTCCTGTTTCCTAAACAATGGTCAAAAAATGTAATTAGAGTGGAGATTACAATATGAAGTCAAGTTGTGGATCCTTGGTGGGTAATAAAAGAAGAAAACTACTACTCCAGTTTTGAATGTGTGGTAGCTTAATTGTTTAAAAGAATGTCAGTCAACTACTGGTTTGCATTAAATGATATATTTGGTTAGTTCATTAGATGTCATCTATGTAGAAGGTAAAACAAACTTACAATCTTGAGCTATTTACATCTTTTCATTACAGAATATTGTACTTGATTAATTTTTGTCATGTTCGAATCTGCAGTAACAAAAATGCAAATCACTACAATAGACTTTAGTTAAAGAGTTTACCTGGGTGGTAGGACACTAAGGAATATAAAGCTATTCTTCTTCTGTAACAAATCTCAAGTGGCAGGACAAAAATTGTTATGCAAAATAGACCTTTGAAAAGCATCTTTGCTGTGCCAGAAAATAAACCTGAAAAATTACTCTGCTCTCAAGTATTAAAAATGAAAAATAAATATAAGTGAACCATAGTCAGTCTTTGTTTTCTTGGAGAGGATTACAATAATAATATCTGAGTAATACGTTATACTTTACCATGCATCCTCTCCATCTTTGCCACATTTTTGTTTGCTATTAATTTGCACACTACTTCTTCCATAATCCAGGGGTTGCAAAGAGTGGGACATGACTTAGCGACTGAACAACAATAACTATCTGGCCACCAGCTTCCTTCACTGTACAGCCACTTGCTTTGTGTTTTTCTTCTTATCCAGCTATAGTCTATGATATGCTACTAAAATACCTCTATTAAAAATATCCTTTAAGATTGTGCTCTTCCCTTCTTCAACCCCACCATCTGTTTCTTTCTACTGAAAAAACTCCTGATCCAGTGTTAGTCTCTCAGTCGTGTCCAACTCTTTGTGACCCCATGGACTGTTGCCTGCCAGGCTCCTGCATCCGTGGGATTTTTCGAGGCAAGAACACTAAAGTGGGTTGCCATTTCCTTCTCCAGACGGTATTCCCAACCCAGGAATTGAACCCTGGTCTCCCACATTGCAGGCAGACTCTTTACTGTCTGAGCCACCAGGGAAGCCCCAAGTAGAAGGTGACCCAAACAAATCCAAGTTTTCTGACTTGGAGCCCAGCCCTTTCTCCACTGCCCTAGCTGCCCCTACATTTGGGAATTGTGCTCTGCCACACCTTCCACTGTCCACCCGTTAAGGCAATTTTTTTCTCAAATTCTGCCTCTGCTTCCCTTCCAAGGAGAATCATGACACTGGGTCCTTAAGTAAACTGAGGCTTCGACCCATTTGTTGTTGTTCAGTCTAAGTCGTGTCCGACTCTTTGTGACCCCATGAATTGCAGCACACCAGGCTCCTCTGTCCTCTACTGTCTCCCAGAGCTTGCTCAAATTCATGTCCATTGAGTCAGTGATGCTATCTAACCATCTCATCCTCTGTTTCCCCTTCTCCTTTTGCCTTCAATCTTTCCCAGCATCAGTGCCATTTCCAATGAGTTAGTTCTTCCTATCAGGTGGCCAAAGTATTGAAGCTTCAGTGTCAGCATCAGTCCTTCCGACGAATATTTAGGGTTGATTTCCTTCAGGACGGACTGACCCATTAGTGGGTTGTGAAGTCAACAGCATTTAAGTAAACTGAGTAGAATTTATTAAAAAGCATCATCCCTTTATAGAAAAAAATCTAGTCTTGGATCTGGGAAAAAACTCCCAGTCTTTCATTAAAGCATGTCTGTATCATTATAGGTATTGCGTGGTAACTATGGGAAATCACGAACCAGGAGAGAAAGCAGGCTTTTCAAGAACAGATTCATAGATTGAGAGATGATGGATAGTAGGACCAAGGTCACAAGTGAAACAGTTGCCCTGGACTAGTTTATAAACCACCCACCCATCAAAAAAAAAAAGTCTTTAACTAAGGAGAGGGGGACTTTGGTCAAGCAAATAAAACTTGAGAGAAAAATGAGCAAAAGAATTCTGGGTGTATGCACAAATGGTTATAATGATGAGCCATTAAATTTAAATGAAGAAGATAAATGAGAACACCAGGTGAGAGATAGAAAGTGAGTATGTAGATTGGAGATCCAGAAGAATTGAAGAATTTTGAGAGTATGAGCAGTATTGTTAATGTGCTCAGAGGATAAGCATCAAAGAATTGAATGTTTGAAATTGAGATTTTGAAGATGGTGCAGTTACTATTAGTAAAGTCTACTGTATAACCATGGGGCTTCCCATAAAGAATCAGCATCCCAAGGCCGGAGACACAGGTTTGATCCTGGGAAGATCTCCTGGAGGAAGGAAGATCCCACGGACAGAGGAGCTTGGTGGGCTACAGTCCGTTGGGTCCCAAAGAGTTGATCTGAGCACTGTAAAATCATAGGAGAAGAGTGAAGAATGAACACATTCTTATTGGTTAAATAACTTGATTTATAAAAAAATCTTTCTACCATAAGACATTATGTAATAAATTACAGACTTTTATCGGAAGAATGAAAATTATTTCTTAAAATTTTTAAATGCCCTTCAATTTAGTTATCTACTAGTCTATATTTTAGAGTATCCAGTTTGTGTTTGTGATCCTTTCAGTTCCTTCTCTTAGACCATGAGAATCTCATCAAATCCATATAAACTTTCCCTAAAAAGATGCTTATGTTCAAAATAAGCAAATGTGAAAAAATTTCAGGAGATTTCAAATGCCTTCTGAAGTTATCATTGGCTCTCAGGATAAAAGTAATAGCGTGTTAGGGTAGAGGTGTTCAAGATCACATTTTTCTAGTAGCTTATAGCTGCATCTGAACCTGCCGTTTTGAATTTTAAGCATCAGATATAAGATGGCAAAGGCACTTTAGTGGTAGAAACCTTCAAATTAGTTAAATTGCTGTACTTAAGCTGTCTTTTACATGATGAGAATTCTCCTTAGAGACAGGGCAGATTTAGAGACTTAGAGACTGAAACAGATTTGTCTTCTCAGCTCCCTCTCAGATGATTCCAAATTAAACTGAATTTTAAAAGTGAAGATAGAAAATGCCAAGATCTCTAACAATCCAAGAATGTTTATTTTGCTTAACAGAAGAAACCTGGAACCTTTATATTTCAAGCCCAAGTATATATTTCTCTTACTTTCTAGTTAAAGATTTCCATGGGTTGTCCTCTACCTCTTGTGGCTTGTAAAGGGTGCAACTTACCTAAAAATGTTGTGGGCTATGACCTAAGAGACCAGCTTTTTAGTATTAATAGTATGTGCCTCACAGATGGCGCTAGTGGTAAAGAATCTGCCTGCCAGTGCAGGAAACGCGGGTTCAATCCCTGGGTGAGGAAGATCCTCTGGAGGAAGAAATGGCAACCCTCTCCAGTATTCTTGCCTAAAAAATCCCATGAACAGAGAAGCCTGGTGGGCTATAGTGCATAGGGTTGCAAAGAGTCAGATATAACTGAGCATGCATGCACTTTTGTATGTCTTTGTGTGTGTATGCATGCACGCTTGTGTGAGATGTAGGCAACTCATATGTTTCAGTTTCCTCATTCATAACAGATTCCCTATCCAACCTAGTGAATATGAAAGGTAATTAATGTGAATGTTCAAACAACACATACAAACTGCTATCAAAAGCAGAAAAATGTTATATAATTTATTCTAATATAATCACACTGTCAAATTAACCTTCTTAAGAATATAGTAACCTGGGCCTGTATGCTGTAGGTAAAGTGTGAATATTATAAATGACGCTCATATTGATAATCTAAATATCTCTAAAGAAATCATTTACAATCAGAAGATTTTGTATTAAAAAAAGTTGATGAACATTGGTCAAATAGCTAATGATTGTGTTTTATTCATTATTTTAAAATTGGCATATTAGTTAGCAAATCAGTTGCAAATGATGTGGAAAATCTACTGCTTCTGAAATTGTGTGACTGCATTAAAAACCAAATTTAATAATTCAATGGGTACATTTATTAGTTACCTAATTTATTAAATGCTATCTTCTGTAGACACTATCAGAAATATTGACTGGAATAAGAATGCAAATTCTCAACAAGCATGTGATTTATTTGGGTTTAAAGAATCAAATATAAAATTCACCTATTTAAAATTTATTAATAAAGAAATTATAGGAAATTGTATTTTACCTTAATTTTACAGATTGTAAAAGACATATTTCATGAGGAGAATTTCATCTGAGTTATAGTAGTTATGTTGGATTCATCAGTAAATTCATTACTTTAAGATGTTTTAGTTAAGTGGCTGCTTAGTGTTAATGTTAGGCATTATGCTAAGTCTTATTTAGATGTTGGGCTTAAAAAGGTAAAGGCAGAGGTTGTCAAGAACTGAGAAGTTTCTCAGATGTTATCTATTTGCAGACTAATGAGTCCCCTGGAGAAAGGCATGACAACACACTCCAGTATTTTTGCCTGGAGAATCCCATGGACGGAGGAGCCTGGAGTCCATAAGATTGCAAAGAGTTGGACACGACTGAAGGGACTTAGCCCATATGAATCATCCTACCACAGTTTCATAGATGTGGATATAAGACTCCTGGTCTGGGTCAAAGTCTTTATACTTTTTGGGTGAATTCCCCCTCTACTCCATACCCTACAGGGGTGACAAGAAAGGGCCCAGATAGATGCTACACGGGTAATGAGTTTGCATCACAGCTGAGGAACCCTGGGCTTGGAGCCCGAATCATTTGTTATAGGCAGTAAGCGAATCCATCTGCCTTCTGCTCTGGAAGGAGACATTTAGTATAAATTGGTCAGTAAACAACACTTCCCTCAAGATTATGAGGAGATACTAATATTCCAAGGCTGTTTACCAAGTAAACATTCTTAAAAAGACAGTCTAGAACAAAATAAAGCCATCAGGACCTGTATTTGTTTTCTTTTACCATGCAGCAAAGTATCACACATTTAGTGGATTAGAATATATTTGTAATCTCTTTCCCATAGCTCAGAAGTCTTGGCATGGTATAAAGATCCTCTGCCCAAAGTCTCATAGACTAAATTCAAGGTGTCAACCAGTTGAGTTTTTGGAAGCTCAAGATCTTCTTCTAGGATCACTTGCTTGTTGTCAGAATTGAGATTTCTGTGGTTATAGGACTGAGGTCTCCATTGTCTCACTGTCTGGCACCTAGCTTCTAAAGGTCAAATTCTAAAGGTCACTCACAGTTACTTGGTATATTCCCCTATTAAAGTTTTTTAAAGTTTTTTTTTTTCCAATGTATCATGGTAGCTTACTTTTTTTAAAGACTAGCAGGAGACTCTCTTTCTCCAGTCTGCTAAAATGGAATTTTACATGTAATCATGGGAGTGACTATTCCATCATCTTTGCCAGTATAACCTAGCTAATTCCATTACTTTTGCCACATTCAGTTGGTTAGAAGGAGATCATAGGCTTCTCTCATTCTGTGGGAGGAGGATTATACAGGGGTGAGACTCACTGAGGGATCACTTTAGGGTGCTTCTGATCATAAAAATGAAAAGGCAAGATGGAATTATCTCCCAAAGACATATACCTTGATAAAAGGAAGCTTACAGTCTACTGGTATTTCTGGTCTTCCTATACACAGGTTATATATAATCATAAATACATACATGTTATTGTATTTGGTAATTAAGAATTGTGATTAATGATACTAAGGAAATATAGGATTGGTGAGATCACTATGATTGTGAAAGGATGCAAAATATGTATTTGGAGGATGGCTTGGCAACCCACTCCAGTATTCTTGCCTGGAAAATCTCATGGACAGAGGAGCCTAGTGGGCTACAACCCATGGGGTTGCACAGAGTTGGACATGACTGAAGCAACTTAGCACACACGCAAAGAAATTGTTTGGCAAAAGTGAGATCACTATGATTGAGCACACACTCAAATTTGAAAGTGTTTTATAGAGACACTTTATACCAAATAAAATGGTGTTCTTTATTAGCTGATTCTTAGAAACCCATATAGCAAAGTGAAAAAATGGACCTGCAGAAACTGTCCACTAATTTTACATAAAGTTTGAAATTTTTGATTTTGTTATTGATATTACTATATTTTTATCTTCTAACATTTAAAATTAATTATTGAAAAGTTGGACAAATATCCTATACAACACTGAGGTACTGAATACATGGATTTATCCAGAGTCCTTAATAAAATTAGAACCCAATATTAACAACACACACATGTATATACACATACCCATGCACGCATATATATAGGGAAGTCAGAAACAATTACAGCAAGTCAGAAAACAATGAGTGAAGAACGAACTCATTTCTGTAAAATCTGAATACACATACATACGTATTTTTGCTACTGAACATGTCTGTAAGAACAGTTCATGACATGACTCAGTTTCCTGGTCAGAGTATCTTTCACCCTGAACAAGCAGGTGTTGGGTAAAAATTAATAATTAGATACAATGTGACATCCTCTTGTTTAATCCAATAAATGTACAGTAGCATTTCTACAGCACTGTTTAAAGAGGTAAACACTTGTTTGCTTAACAAGAGAAACTAGCATTTATCTCAAATTATTTCAGAAATAATTTGTCATTTCATTATTTTTAATTCAGAAGCTCCACTGGGACGCTGAGGTGAAAAGAACTTCTGATTGCCTAACAGTGGATTTTTTTTTTCTTTTTTAACCTGCCTTACGTTCTAAGATTATAGTCAGAATATCTTGGGGTGAGATCAACAGCATTTAGTTATGATTAAATCAGTAAAGATGTCTACTGTCTCATTTTGGTATGTGTTCTACTTCCTAGAGGCTTTATTTTGATTACTTAAGAATAAGCAAAGCACAATTATTCTGGGCAGTAATAAAGTGATCTCAGAAAGCAGCATGCACACTTATACCACCCTAAATATTAAATTTATCAGTACTCAGAAACCCATTTTAATTTTCTAACTGAATACAATCTTTGATCTATAGATTTTGTTAGATAACATGCTAATCTAAGAAATAAAGATATTTATTTTTAAAGCATGTTTACTGTGTATTCAGTTGCACTTTATTGGAGGTAGTCATGTATGGATGTGAGTTGGACTGTGAAGAAAGCTGAGCGCCAAAGAATCGATGCTTTTGAACTGTGGTGTTGGAGAAGACTCTTGAGAGTCCCTTGGACTGCAAGGAGATCCAATCAATCCATCCTAAAGGAGATCAGTCCTGGGTGTTCATTGAAAGGACTGATGTTGAAGCTGAAACTCCAATACTTTGGCCACCTGATGTGAAGAGTTGACTCATTGAAAAAGACCCTGATGCTGGGAAGGATTGGGGGCAGGAGGAGAAGGGGACGACAGAGGATGAGATGGCTGGATGGCATCACCGACTCGATGGACATGAATTCGGATAAACTCTGGGAGTTGGTGATGGACAGGGAGGCCTGGTGTGCTACAATTCATGGGGTCGCAAAGAGTTGGACACAAGTGAGCCACTGAACTGAATGAAGAGAAAATTAATATATTCAAAATTTCCAGGTGATCTATAGAATTTTTGAAACTAATTCTAAAGGAGTAGCTGGGAAATATGCAAAGAGCTCTATACAAAAGTTAAAACCATTGTTTTAGTCTTTTAAAACATATTAAGCCTTGGAGGTTACAAAAATTTGTAAAAATTAAGTCTGCATACACATAGATAATATTGACACACTTTACTTAATGTATGCTTTCTGTAATGAACATACACTTTGAGTAACGTAGTGTTTCCTTTTTCTGAAAGAAGAAAATCAGTTTTGTGATTATATAGTTTGCTAATTCTATTACAGATTTTATTTCTTGGATGTTTTCAGTAATCTTTAAAGAAGTAGTTCAGTTTTTCAGTTTTAGCAGAATCAACTAATTTTTGTTCTATAATGTTTGGAGCCTATTTACCCTTTGCACCTGCAGTCAGTGTTACATGGTGTCTACAGTTTGGGCTCTGGGTTCAGAGCACCTATGAGGTATCCTGCTCTGTCTGTAGCTATTGTAACCTTGGGCAAGTCACTTAACCTCGCTGTATCTTAGGTGTTTTCATATTTACATAACGGCTAATAGCAGTAAAGGGCTTCCCAGGTGGCTCAATGGTAAAGAATCCACCTGCCAATGCAGGAGACGCAGGAGACTTGGGTTTGATCCCTAGGTTGGGAAGATCCCCTGGAGAAGGAAATGGCAGTCCACTCCAGTATTCTTGTCTGAGAAATCCCATGGACAAAGGAGCCTGGTGGGCAACAGTCATGGTATCTCAAAGAGTTGGACGTGACTGAGTGACTGAACACGAATAGCAATATTACCTGGAATGAGGGTTTGTAGTAAGGATTAAATGACATATAAAGAGATGAAAATGTTTCCTAGAAACTTTCAGTACATACCTGGTATTATTTTTGAAATGTTTGACATATATAACATGACTTAATGGCAATTAATAAACGATAGCAAGTTATCAGTTGTCATATATTTATACATCTAAAAGCATAATTCGAGTCCGTTTACACAAGTTTCAGCTCCTTCACTGGTTGCCCAATGAACATATTTTCTTGGATGGGTTCCATCACAATAAATAGATATTAAAGCATACATTAGCTTCCCATCCTAAATTAGTATTTTTTATCAGACATTCTCTTTCCATTAAGTTCCCAGTCACTTAAGGGTTAAGTCTTGGAATCATCTTTGACTTATTCATTTCTTTCAGTTAATTTTTTGGGCATGAGGTGCAGGCAACTTAAATTCATTCTCTCTCTCTCTCTTTTTCTGCTACTACCCTAGTCATATTCATTACCATTCACTGCTGGTTTGCAAAAGTAGTTCCCTAGTTAGCTTTTTTTTTTTTTTAACAGTTTATACATTTATTATTGTTTTTTATTTTTTTTATTTTTTAAATTTACAACATTGTATTTGTTCTGCCATACATTGACATGAATCCACCACGGGTACACATGCTTTCCCCCTCCAGAACCCCCCTTCCACCTCCCCCCACCAATCCCACCCCTCCAGGCCATCCCAGTGCACAAGCCCCGAGCACCCTGTATCGTGCATCGAACCTGGACTGGCGATTTGCCTCACACATGATAATTTACATGCTTCCATGCCATTCTCCCATATCATCCCGCCCTCGCCCTCTCCCATAGAGTCCATAATGCTGTTCTATTTATCTGTGTCTCTTTTGATGTCTCACATACAGGGTTATCTTTACCAATTGACTAAATACCATATATATGTGCTAGTATACAGTATTGGTGTTTTTCTTTCTGGCTTACTTCACTCTGTATAATAGGCTCCAGTCTCATCCACCTCATTAGAACTGATTTGAATGTATTCTTTTTAATGGCTGAGTAATATTCCATTGTGTGTATGTACCATAGCTTCCTTATCCATTTGTCTGCTGATGGGCATCTAGGTTGCTTCCATGTCCTGGCTATTACAAACAGTGCTGCGATGAACATTGGAGTACACGTGTCTCTTTCAAGTCTGGTTTCCTCAGTGTGTATGCCCAGCAGTGGGATTGCTGGGTCATATGGCATTTCTATTAACACCATACACAAAAATAAACTCAAAATGGATTAAAGATCTAAACGTAAGACCAGAAACTATAAAACTCCTAGAAGAAAACATAGGCAAAACACTCTCCGACATAAACCACAGCAGGATCCTCTATGACCCACCTCCCAGAATACTGGCAATAAAAGCAAAAATAAACAAATGGGACCTAGTTAGCTTTTTAAATTCAGCTACATTCACTCATTGCTTCTGGAAGAATCCATGCTTGTTTTATACATTGCTTCCCTACATGAAAGCTTCCGTTCTCTTCTGTTCTTTCTATTATGCCAAATATAGATTTTCTCTGTCCCTAGTATTTCTTCTAATCTAGCCCATATCCACCCAATATTTTCATGCAGTGAAAACCTGTAGACTTATGCTCATCCATACTTCTATTCTTTGTCATGTATTATCTCATAAAACATTTCCTCTTAATTTTTTGTTTTACCTTGCTGTATTCTACCCAAATTTTAAAGTTCATGCCATGTTCTAGGTTTTAATTAAGCCATTGTTGCCTATATTAGCTTGCCATGATTTTTCTTCCTCTTGTGAATTCTGATTTTACTAGTTATATCATATTATTTCTTTTCTTTTAAAAATTTATTTATATTTTCTGGGGCCACTCTTCAGGGCATGTGGGGTCTTAGTTCCCCAACCGAGAATCAAACCTGTGCCTTATGCAGAGGAAGCATGTAGTCCCAACCACTAGACCCTCATCCTTTGGAATAAAGAGTAGACTTTATTTTTATTTCTTATGCATCATTATTGCATAGAAAATACCCACACACATAAGCCATTTTTTTTTCTAAATGGATCTTCAGTAGAGTATGATGGTTGTTTACATCTGCAAAATCTGTGAATGTGCACGTATTTGTTGTTGTTCAACTGCTCAGTCATGTCCGATTCTCTGCAACCCCATAAACTTCAGCATGCCAGGCTTCCCTATCCTTCACCATCTCCCAGAGTTTGCTCAAACTCATGTCCATTGAGTCAGTGATGCCATCCAACCATCTCATCTTCTGTCATCCCCTTCTCCTCCTACCTTCAATCTTTCCCAGCATCAGGGTCTTTTCCAGTGAGTCAGCTCTTTGCATCAGGTGGCCAAAGTGTTGGAGCTTCAGCTTCAGCATCAGTCCTTCCAGTGGATTTTCAGGACTAATCTCATGTAGGATGGACTCGTTGGATCTCCTTACCGTCCAGGGGACTCTCTCGTGTGTTTTCTCCAGCACCACAGTTATTCTTTGAAGACTCAAAATTTATATCTACTTTAACTTATAAGTATTATTCAGATATTATGAGCATTGCAATAAGTGGTTAAAACAAATAAAATAACATTTAGAATGCATGTACCAAGTGTGGTGTTCAGGGTATTAAATTTCTCAGATCTCCCTTCTAGAAAAGAAGACCCTAGGTTCAGATACACCTACAACACTGCTTTTTGCCACATGAAATTTAATTTCTTTTTACTAATAGTTATAGTTAAGGCTTGTTTTGTTAATTAGGTAGCAAATGTAAATTATTATTAATATGAGAAATATGTGGAGTCATTACAAATCTTTGGAAGTGCTTATATGTAATCCCTCTCCTAATATCTCATTTTGTACAAACATGGTATATTGGCATTACCTGTGAATTAGCTTAGAACACATATCTGTAATTCAGACCAATTAGAATATTTCAAATAGAAATATAAATTAGTCATTTCCTTTGAAAAGAAAATGATACTGAGGTATTTTTTGAATTCTTGTGCCTTATCTTACAGGTACAGATTTGTCTTCAAATATAGTTCTTTGGGGATATAATATCTCATTATCTTACTACATATTTGTATTTCAAATTTCTACTCATAATTATCACATTAGTTAAATAATATTTTAAAAGAATTGTTGTTTAAGTGTACACATGTAAAATATGGGAAAATCTTTGTATGAAAACATATTTGAAATTTTTCTGAGTGGATGTATCTACAATTTGCATTTCAAATTTGCTGTTGTTAGTGGCCTCAAATCTACTGTTACTTAAATCATTTTTAGAAGCTAAAGGAATGTTCAAGAGAATCAATTTAGTTTTGGAAACTGAGAAGGCAAAAGTCAGAGCAAATATAAGAAAAAAAGGAGATGCTTAGAAAAATATTGTCTATGTGAATTTTTTTTTGAAGGGGGCACTTTATATATATTTTTTGACCCCTTGATTTCTTCATTCATTCATACTGCAATTCAGAAATATTTATTTTTACCTTATACTTTCCATACTCTATGAAAAGCATAGGTAGATTTTAGTTCTACCTAAGGAAGAGTAGCAGCACGTTACATATTATGGCAGAACTCAGGGTTTTACATTTAATAACTGCTCGCTTTAATTCTGTGTCATATGATCTTTAATCAAATCACTGTTATTTCTAATTAAGAAACACTACCAGCACTCTTTTTACCCTCTCTCAGACCAGTTTTTTTCACTTGTTTGTCAGTCCTGCATTTTGTCAAGAAACATTGCATCAAGCAGATAGAGTTAGGGAAGGAACAGTTTATTCAAGACTATTGTAGTAGGGATCAAGACTATTGAAATAGCCAAGAGAGCTTGGACACAACTCCACGGAAATGACAGGCAGGAGAGTTTTAAACAATGAAGAGTTTTAAGCACTAAGATGAGCCTGTGCAAAAGTATTAGAGGACATTAGGATGTGGTTGGTCAATATGATTAAGCTATTGCTTGCATATTGGTCTTTATTGAAAAACTTAGGCTCCTCCCCTCCCACAGAGACTGGATATAAGGCCCTATCTTTCTTGATGCTTTCATTTTCCTTTGATTTGATATTTGATAGTTACATTTCAAAGGGATGTTTCCCAGGTCCTTGAAGGGAAAGACCTTGGTTTGTAAAACCAACAGGAGACTGGGAAAATTTACATTTCAAAGGGACAGAGAAAGAATTTACAATTTCAAGTTTTCTAAAGTAAGTGTTCTAACAAAAAGGAAGATTGGGAGCCTCTAGTTAGGAAGAAATCTACTTAAAATTTAATCAAACCAAGAGGAATATTAAGGCCGTCTTGCTAATTGAACTGAATAAAATCTTGGACACAATTAATAGCATTTATGATACAGCTAAAAATTAAAACCTGAATTCAAATTGGCCCAGGACTGAGTCCAGGAATTAACACATTAATATTAACCTCGAGAAATAAGTTGCCCTAGGAATAAGACACTGGTTTAATATGTACATATTAATTGGAAAATAAAAAGGAGATTGTAGAGAATTTTTCATAGGTTGGATTTTTTAGAGGAGGTGAAACTAATCCCCAGTCTTTATCAAGTTCTTCCATTTCTAGTTCTGCAGATGTGTACCCAGGGGGTCTGTGCTGTTTTCCAGCGGTTTGCTTTCTTTGCATGTAATAAAGGGCATTTCCCATTGCCTTCTATTCAGCAACTTTATTTCCTAGAATCCAGTCTTTATATGCAGGCAGTTAATTTTAATTAACCCTTGGAGGAATGCTGTGTTTTATTGTGTATTGGCTACTGTGTAGAACTGCATCTTTTAGTTAAAGTACCACTGAATTGTATAAATTAATGTTAGTATGATTGGTGGATTTGTGTACTTTTTGTTTTGAGATTGTCAGCTTTCCCTGTTGGTGGCCACGAGGTATATTTTGTTTCAGCGTTCACTTAAAATGCTGGTTCCAGTTTGTAGGGGTAAATGTTTCTGCCTTTGTTGGAAAAAGTATTTAAAATAAGCTTTCTCCAATCGTGTATAAAAGAAGAATTGATCAGGTACAAAACCATCAAGTCTTGTTAAATTGCATTTGCTTCAATTGTGTGTGGGTGTGTGTGTTTCTGGCAAAATAGAAAACCACTTCTGAGGCAGTTAAGTATAGACACCTAAAATTAGCTATTTCTTGATATCCAAACCAAATAGATTTTACATTTTCTTAAGAAATACTGCAAACTCCTTTGATGTTTCCTCACTTCCAGTTATAATTCTGATAGTATTATATAAGCACTTGAAATTCTTACAAGTCATATTTATTATATTAAGTAGTTGGAAATTCAAGAACTTGTCTTCTAATTGTCTATGATACATTTAAGTTAAAAAAAAGTCATCATTTTTGCTTGAAAATAGGAGTTCATTTAGAATTATTTCTGTTATTATAGAAACTGGTTCAAATAAGTATGACATTATTTTTGTTATGGTAGAAAAAAAGAGAATCTATACTGCCTTTCAGATTTACTGCCTTTGATAGAAATGGAGTTGCTGTGTTATATTTTGATTCAATTTTAAAAATCTTTGATATATGTTATTGCTGTAGGCAAAACTATATTAAACTGATAAAGCAATTATTTTTATTGATACAGCAATTATTTTTATTCTCATGAAAACATATATCTTTCAAATAAATAGCATGCTTTTCTTCTAATAATATCATTGGCATTAAAGATTCTTAAAGATACAGACTCTCTTGCTGTCACTAAAATTGTCTTCCAAGGAAATATATTTTACAATTTTAATCTTACACTAAAATATTTAAGGTTTTTTTTTTTTTTTAAATAACCTCACTAAACTCTCAAGGAAATTGAAATAAATGTGGAGCTTGGTTGTAAAGGACAAAATGTGAAAGACTACAAGGACTTGGTGTTCTCCAGAAGCCTCAGAAATTCATCACTCCTTGTGCGTCATGTATTTTATTGCCTCCAGGAAAGCAGGGACCTTGATTTGAAGGACGTTTTCTGGCTCTTTAATAGATGTTGACCATTCAGGGCACTGGAAGAATTGAACAAATTTTCAGTACGATTTTTTCCCTTTATTTGGCTCAATTATGAAGCAACACTTCCTATCTCTAGTGAATTACACGTCCGCAGGGACGTAGTTTCAGAGATTTTTCTGGATTGTGATGCTTTGATGGTTTGTCTCCCTCTAGTTCTGTTGGTTCCCTGAAGTGCAGGTACTTCAATTCCTGATACAAAGAATAAAGTTGTACTGCAGCTGCCAAGGAGTAAAACATGCTAGTTAGCATTCTGAAAGCTCATCTGCATAATGTGATGATGTAAATGATGCAGAGTAACATCTTAATTGCAGGTGTTATTCTGAGGTTGAAGAGTAAGTCAATGTCATCTACCTTAAGATCTTAAAGAAGTGGAGGGGCTTTGCTGAAACTAAGAAAAAGTAACTTTGTTAACTGATTAAGAAATAAGGAAAATCATGGGAATTCCCTGGCCATCTACTCATTAGGACTTGGTGCTTTCACTGCTGTGGCCCCGGGTTCACTCTGTGGTTGAGGAACTAATCCCTGGTAACAAGCCGTGCAGAGTCAAAAAAAAATTAGGGAAATCAGAATTTACTATGTCTTCATCACTCCAAATGGAATTTTTCACCATGCTAATATTAACATTTAATTAGTATGATATGTCTTGCCCATCAGTGTTAATGTGGTCACATGGAGAACTTAACACTTTCTAAAAATGTTAATTTCATATTTTAATCCCAACTTTTGCTTATATGCTAAGATTCAGATTAATTTTAGAACAAATATGTAATTAATAAAATTGATGTAATGAAGTGAATCACATTCACATTTCTTGTAGCTATGAAATTGTTGGTTTTGACTATCATTGTTGAGTAACATTCAAATAGCTAAAAAATAAAGGCTCCCACATTTTAGTTCATTTTAGTTTTGATCCATTTTTCTATCCATGTTATATTTTACACAGTTTTTTAAAACATCTTTGTTTTTTCCTGCTTTATATTTTCTCTATATGATGCATTCCTTACTTCATTTGCATTCCACATCTTCACATTATTGAATGTATCTGAATTTGCAGGCTTCAAAATTAGCATCTGTTTCTCATTAATCAACTTTCATTTCCTCAGGTGTTAGTGATGTAATTACAGTCAGGTGTACAAGTCTGGCTTCATGTATTCTTATTAGTACAGCATCACATTCTTATCACTTTTACTATTTGGCTCTAATTGCATTTTCTGTGAAAAATTTCTATAGGACTTATTATTGCATTAACATTATTATGTACACTGCAATTTGCAGAAATGTTAGTGTATTAAGAGAAAAATTTATTACACACTCCTCAAGAAGAAAATTCGTAGTTTTATTTCTGTATCTGTAACCCTCATCCTTTCCATATTTTACTTAAAGAAAAACATGTTATTTATTTATAGCTCCTTATGGGGTTTAATAGTTGTACCTTTGAGGTTCTTAAGATGATTAAGTTGCTTTCTCAAAAGAACCCCTGTTCATTCCATGAATATATTTTCTTTTTATCCTGATTGTTTATATCTCCATTCCTCCATCCACCCCTTCATTCATCCGTCCATCCACGTGCATGATATTTTAGGAGTAATGGTAGTTTTTTCATACTGACTCACTTGTACACATATCGATTCCTCAGCTGAGTATTTGACAAGTTACAAATGATTCTTAGAAAACATATCCTTATTAACTGATTTCCATTACACATATGTTCTGAAAAGTGTTTTCAGGTGCATCCTCACTCAAAACAGTAATAATATCTTATGAGCTTTATTTTCTATCAGGATATTGGAATGATGCCAATCAGGATTATTCCTTATTCAGTTGTCAGTATCTATTTCACCATTTTTTTTTCTTCTCTTTGGCATATGCTTTGAAGGAAATAGATTCTCCATTTTCCTAATGAAATTTTTCAGAAGAAATAGTTCTTTTTACCCAAGATGTGACATCATATTTTTATGTTTCATGTGAGGAAATAAACAATAACAAAGGAGTTTTCCTAATTAGAAGAATATCTCTTTGACTTGACTGGTCCAGTATAGCATTTTTTTCCTTTGAATTTAGTTTTTCTAGTGCGAATCACTTAATTTCTATACCATTATATGCTATATTATAAAGATATCATATCATATTGATAAGTTTAAATTGTTAGCAAGTGAATTGTAATTGACTTAAAAATCACTAGAGTTGCTAACTAAGGAAAGAATTATAGAGTAGAATTGGATAGATCAATTTTGGATCAATTATTATAACAGACACGTGAGAGAGAATTGACTAATTTGGTGATAGGTCCACCAAAACTTGCTCATGGATTAAAAGGGGTGGTAAGGAAAATAAAAGATCAAAAATGTCATTTTGGATTCTTGTTGAATTAGTCGATGGATGTGGTATCATTTCCTGACACGAAAAACACTATTTGGTATGTGTTCTGGGAGATAATTTCACTTTGGAAGTACTAGGTTCTAGATGACTATTAAGAATTCTACTTCTACAAATGATGGTATCTTTTCTTCTACTTGCCTGATATTATTTATATCTATTTAGAGTCTTAATTCACTAAAATTAATAGAATAATGTCAACTGCAGTCGTATTGCTTATTATGAAGATCAATGCTAATAATGATGTCTATTATTGATTACAGGGAATTCATGTTAACATTTATTTTAATTCTTAAAAAATATTTTAAGTAAGCCCTGTAACAACTTTCCATCATCCAGTGAAACAATAATATTATTTTTATTTTTGATTTAGAAATGTCAGATAATTTTAAACTTATATTTTAATATTATCTATTAATTTCTTAATAAAAATCATGTTTGTATTTTGGGTATAAAATTATATATTGCTGAATGGAATTTTTCTTTTGAACTTTGCCATGAATATTATAGATACTGATGTATAGTACTGTTTTTGCACAAAATAATATCATGTTTAAAGAGATTTCATGAGAAAATTTAAGAAACTACATCTTTTTTTATAGAAATTAAATTTTTTCTTGAGTATTTGTAAGAATGCAAATGTAAAATAACTTGCAAAGAAGGCTGAGCACTGAAGAATTGATGTCTCAAATTGTGGTGCTGGAGAAGATTCTTGAGAGTCCCTTAGACAAAAAGGAGATTAAACCAGTCAATCATACAGGAAATCAACCGTCAATATCCATTGGAAGGACTGATGCTGAAGCTATGTGAAGAGCCGACTCATTGAAGAAGACCCTGATGCTGGAAAAGATTGGAGGCAAAAGGAGAAGAGGGCGGCAGAGGATGAGGTGATTAGATGGCATCACTGACTCGATGGACATGAGTTTGAACAAACTCTGGGAGATCGTGAAGGACAGGGGAGCCTGGTGTGCTGCAGTCCACGCGGTTGCAAAGACTCAGACGCCACTTAGTTACTGAACAACAAACAACCTTAGTAGGTGTATTTGTTAAAATTAAAATGCCAGTGTTGACATAATTAACCAAAGTCCATATTTTGTTCAGAATTCTTTAGTTTTTACCCAATGTCTTTTTCTGTCTTGGGATCTCATCCAGGATACTGCATTACTTATAGCCATTATGTCTTCCTAGGCCCCTCTTGGCTGTGACAGTTTCTCATACTTGCCTTGATTTTCATGACACTAACAGTTTTGAGGAGTGTTGTTCAGTTGCTTTGTAAAATATCCCTCTCCTGAGATTTGTCTGATGTTATTCTCATGTTTAGTTTGAGGTTTTGAGTTTGGGGAAATAAGACCACAAAGACAAAATGCCATTTTATCATTTTTTGTCAAGGGTATGTATTATCAGCATACTGTCACTTATCCTAAATTTTGAGCTTTGTCACTGGCTGAGGTAGTGTTTCTCAGGTTTCTTCACTGTAAAGTTATTTACCCCCTCATCCCCTATTTCCAAAATGTATTCTTTGGAACAATATCACTATGCATAGCCCATACTTTCAACATGGAGAGTTGTGCTCAATTTCACTCAGGGTGGAGTATCTACATATATTATTTGGAAATTTTCTGCATTAGAGATTTGTATTTTCTCCATCTCTTTGTTTTATTATTTATTTGTACCAGTTCAGATTCATTCATGGTTTTTATTGATTTCTTGCTTACATTGCTCCAGCTTTGGCCATTGAGTGCATTTTCAGTTTGCTCTTGTGTCTGACATGTTCTCATCAATGTGTGTGTGTGTGTGTGTGTGTGTGTGTGTGTGTGTGTGTGTGTGTGTGTGTGTGTAAAACTTCCTTCCTTTATGGTACTACAAGCTTCTTCAGATTTTTATTTTTCTAAGTTTGTTAAGGTATGTTTTATGGTCCACAGTGCAGTCTCTCTTGGTGAATATTCTATATAAGTTTGGGAAAAATGTGTATGCTTTCATGTTGATGAATTGAAGTAGTCTATAGAATATTATATCAAGTTGATTGATGGTATTGTTAAGTTCAATGATACCTTTACTGATTTTCTGTCTCCTGGATTTGTCCATTTCTGACACAAGAGTGTTGAAGTCTCCAGTTGTGGTAGTGGATTAATCTATTTTTCTTTGCAGTCATATTACTTTTTGCCTCACATTGTTTGATACTCTTTTTTTTCTTAAGTGCATAAACATTAAGGATTATTATGTCTTCCTGAACTACATAATGCCTTTCTTTATACCTGATGAAATCTTCTCTCTCAATTTGATATAGCTGCTTCTTCCTTCTTCTGATTGATGTCGGCATGGTATATTTTTCTTCATTAATTTCATTTTAATCTATATGTGCCCTCATATTTAAAGTGGGTTTCTAGTAGATAACCAGAGAAGGCAATGGCACCCCACTCCAGCACTCTTGCCTGGAAAATCGCATGCACGGAGGAGCCCAGTGGGCTGCCATCTATGGGGTTGCACAGAGTTGGACACGACTGAAGTGACTTAGCAGCAGCAGTAGCTAGTAGACAACATGTAGTTGGGTCATGGTTTTGATCGACTCTGACAATTTCTATCATATATTTTACTTGATGGATTTAGACCATTGATGTTCAAAGTGATTGTTGGTATAGTCAGATTAATATCTACTGTATTTGTTATTGTTTTCTGTTTGCTGCTGTTGTTCTTTGTTTCTGTTTTTGTCCTCCACTAATTTTCTGCCTTTTGTGGTTTTGTTTAGTGTTTTATGTTATTCCACTTTATCTCTTTTCCTAGCATATCAGTTATATTTATTTTTCAGTTTTTGTTTGTGGTTTCCTCAGAATTTGCAGTACACATTTACAGCTAATCTAAGTCCACTTTCAAATAACACCATGCCACGTCATAAATAGTGTGACTACCTCATAATAAAAAAGTCTTTATTCCTCTCTCCCTTCTTTGTATTATTGCCGAGAGAGAATTTCACTTATATATAAAAGTACCTAAGTATACATACATACATATATGATATTCATAAGCACATGTACTCAAAAACACTTGGTATTATTATTTTAAGTAATTCTTAGCTTTTGTTCTTTTTTGGTAAAGTTTAATATTTTCCCTCTTGCTTCTTTCAAGATTTTTTTTTAAAAAATTTGATTTTCTTCAGTTTGCAAGTAATACACTAAAAATTTGAGACATTACTTTGCCAACAAAGGTCCATCTAGTCAAAGTTATAGTTTTTCCAGAAGTCATGTATGGATGTGAGAGTTGGACCATAAAGAAAGCTGAGCACCAAAGAATGGATGCTTTTGAACTGTGGTGTTGGAGAAGACTCTTGAGAGTCTCTTGGACTGCATGGATCAAACCAGTCAAACCTAAAGGAAATCAGTCCTGAATATTCATTGGAAGAACTGATGCTGAAGCTGAAGCTGAAGTTCCAATACTTTGGCTATCTGATGTGAACAACCAACTCATTGGTAAAGGTCCTGATGCTGGCAATGATTGAAGGCAGGAGGAGAAGGGGATGACAGAGGATGAGATGGTTGGATGGCATCACTGACTCAATGGACATGAATTTGAGCAAGCTCTGGGTGTTGGTGATGGACAGGGAAGCCTGGTGTGCTGCAGTCCATGAGGTGGCAAAGAGTCAGACATGACTGAGTGACTGAACTAAACTGATTTGGTGAGGGGGCATTTATCTTGCTAGGTGCTTTCTGAGCTACCTGTAACTGTGTTTGGTGACTGAAATTACTTGAGAGAAATTTGTTATTGTCTCAAGTATTTATCCTTCCTCTTTTATCTCCTTCTGGTATTTTTAGTTCACATTTGTTACGCCTTTCATAATTATCCTACAGTCTTTGAATAGTCCCTTATGTTACTTTCCACCTATAATCTCTGCATTTTCATTTTAAAAGTTTCTATTTGGGCTTCCCAGATAGCTCAATTGGTAAAGAATCAGCCTGCAACGCAGGAGACCCCTGTTTGATTCCTGGTTTGGGAAGATCCACTGGAGAAGGGATAAGCTACCCACTGCAGTATTCTTGGGCTTCCCTTGTGGCTCAGCTGGTAAAGAATCCACCTGCAATGTGGGAGACCTGGGTTCTATCCCTGGGTTGGGAAGATCCCCTGGAGAATAGAAAGGCTACCACTCCAGTATTCTGGCCTGGAGAATTCCATGGACTGTATAGTCTGGGGTCGCAAAGGGTCAGAGACAACATTTGTTACACCTTTCATAATTATCCCACAGTCTTTGGATGGTTCCTTCTGTTACTTGAAGCCTGTAATCTCTTTGCATTTTCAGTTTGAAAGTTTCAATTGACATATCCTCAAGCTCAGAGATTCTTTTCTCAGCCATGTCCAGCCTACTAATGAGCCCATCACAGGCATTTTTCATTTGTCGTACTGTATTTTTGGTCTCTAGTGTTTCCTTTTTATTCTTTCTTTCAATTTCCATCTCCCTGTTTACATTACCCATTTATTCTTGCATTCTGTCTACTTTCCCCCTTTACTGTCTTCATCAGGGTTGTTTTAAATTTTCAGTCTGATAATTCCAACTACCTTCCTATGTTTGGTTCTGTTGTATGCTCTGTCTCTTCAAACTGTTTTTTTTTTTAACTTTTATTATGCTTTGTAATTTTTTATTTGATAGTCACATGTGATGTACTAGGTAAAAGTTACTGCAGTAAACAGACCTTTAGTAATGTGGTCTGCAGTAAATGCTGCTGCTGCTGCTAAGTCGCTTCAGTCGTGTCCGACTCTGTGCGACCCCATAGATGGCAGCCCAGCAGGCTCCGCTGTCCCTGGGATTCTCCAGGCAAGAACACTGGAGTGGGTTGCCATTTCCTTCTCCAATGCATGACAGGGAAAAGTGAAAGTGAAGTCGCTCAGTCGTGTCCGACTCTTAGCGACCCCATGGACTGTAGCCTACCAGGCTCCTCCGTCCATGGGATTTTCCAGGCTAGAGTACTTGAGTGAGGTGCCATTGCCTTCTCTGTCTGCAGTAAATAGACCTTAAGTAATGTGGTAAGGTGTGGAGGAAAGGGAAATTTTCTCTAGTCCTGTGATGAGAACTATGTTTAGTCTTTTAATGAACTCATACCTTTGATCTGTAAACACAAGTTCTTCTCAGGTTTTGCCCCCTTTAGGTGGGACAGGATGGTTAGATTGGGCTGGAGTGTGGTATTTTCCTTTTCCAGGTCAGTTAGGCTCTGATAAAATCTCAGTGGTGTAGTCACTGGTAAACTGGTTTCATTAAGGGCAGTCTTGTTAATAAGAGAGCTATGGGTGCTTGGTCGCTACAGTTGTGTCTGACTCTTTGCAACCCAATGGACCATCGCCCTCCAGAAACTCCTCTGTCAATGGGATTCTCCAAGCAAGAATACTGGAGTGGGTTGTCATGCCCTCCTCCAGGGCATCTTCCCCACCCAGGGATGGAACCCGCGTCTGCGGCATCGCAGGCAGATTCTTTACTGCTGAGCCACCGGAGAAGCCCGAGTTCTAGGGAGTACTTGGAAATAGTCCATTTTCCATTTTTCCCTTCCAGAAGCATGAGGGGATTTTTCTCTGATATTCACTGTGAGTGAAAGTCACTCAGTCGTGTCTGACTCTTTGCAACTGTACAGTCCATGGAATTCTCCAGGCCAGATTACTGGAGTGGGTAGCCATTCCCTTCTCCAGCGGATCTTCCCAACCCAGGAACTGAACTGGAGTCTCCCACATTGCAGGCAGATTCTTTATCAGCTGAGCTACCAGAGAAGCCCTATTCACTGTGAGTACCTATTTCCAGTTGCTGGGGGGGAAAGACTCACAAAAGTATAATGGCTCGCCTGTCGTAAGTTCCCTTGGAAATTTTCTCTCTCAGGCTTGTCCAGACTACACTTCAGCAGTTCAAGTTTTGCTTCTTAAGTACTGGTTCCAGCGGAGAAGCCTGCTTGGGGAAATCTGCTGATCTGCTGATCCTTGCATTAAAAAAATAAGTTTAGATATACAATCAAGAGTATCTTGGGATTTTAAAAACAGTTTGATATTAGAATTAAAATTTTGTATTGCTGTTTTATTTAAATTCATCATTCACATATTTCCTCTCACTGATTTACATCATACTTACAAACTTTTCTCCTCTTCTCAAAATTTCTAATGTATACATCTCTGATTTTCACATACTTTCACATACTTTGTTTCTATATGTAAGTCAGCACTGTATTCTTAGTACATTTTCTGAAGATAAATATTATATTTTTAAATGATTAGTGAGTTTCTCAAATAATAATTTATACTCTTCCATATATTTATGTATAAATATCGAACATTTTTTCTTATGAAGTTGTACCACAAACAGAGTAAACTTAAGTTTAATCCTCAGACTCTTCCTGAGGGACAGTTACAGCTTCCTAGGGATGGTTCAGTCCCTGATAGGATCATTGCTGGTAGTAGGGCCCTGCCTGACTTATGATGGACATGTGGAAATAAATTTCTATATCAACAGATATAGAAACAGATATAGGGTTACTTTAGCAATTGTAATTTAGTAGCTTCTGTTTCTATTGCAAACCTCAGCCTCTGCTAAGTTGTGTGAATATTTATCAAAGATGGCTCTTACAGAGTAAATTTAAATGATGTAGGTTTGTTTCATATGCGACATTTATCAAATTCAAATCAGTTTTTGTTTTTCATGAAACAACAGAAATTTCCATGGAAGCATGTGAATACCACATTGTGAAGACCTTACCACTTTAGTGATTTCACAGTTTAAAGTAAAGTGACCAGAAAAGTCATTGGTAAGTGAATTAAAGAATAATTCTATTTTCTTATGAGAAAAGTAAAACAGTTCTAGAAGGGAAAAAGTGACAGAGTTAATATTAAAAGTTTCCAGGTGACACTGACATGGAATCTGGGTATGTATTTCACACACATGCATACACATATACAGACACACACACACTAACACACAACTTACTTTACTTCATGATTTTGGAATTGTAATTATAATGATTAGAGTATTGTTTACAAATGGAAACAAATTTCTAAAAGAGAATTTAATCATGTAGTATCTTGGATGCTTAAAAATCATTTGGTTTGTATTTATTTTGTTTGCAATGGAGACACTAAGTATGTGTTAAATTTCCACACAATATGAATAGGTGTACTAGACCTTGACATCTAGTTTTGGTTTGGAGTGACTTTTCTGCCACTCCAGGTGTTTCCTTGCCTATTGTTCTTGGATTCTTATGCTTTTTCTTACTCTTAGAACCATAAGAAATGTCTCTGTTCTACAATGCTAGTTTATGGTGAGGGTATTTTCGAGGCAAATGAAGTACAATAAATGAAACTGCCAAGTTAATGCAGAGGTTCTGCAACAACTGAAATTTTTGTCCTGCAGTGAATGATATTTTTCCACATTGTTCAGTGAAAAAACAACCTAATAGCTTCTTTCCTGTAGCTGAATAAGCAGTTATGTGGTTATCCTCATGTTTTAAAAATATCTCCAAAGACTCCACCCTTAGATGAAGTTTAAATAGTGTGTGAAACACACTAACAGAGAGAAAATACAAAATGTGGTTTTCACTCCTGAGGTATAAAGTGGGCAAACACATACTATTCAAAAATGAATTTAATACATATGTACATCTCTTTTAAAAGCAATACAGTATTCCATAAACCCAGTCTTTGAATAAGAAAAGGCATGTGCCCACTGGGATGCTAAATTTGCATATCACGGGCCAAGTGCAGTACAGATGTCAAGGGTGACTTCTGGATAAAGGTGTCACCCATGAAATGACAAAAACTGACTCCTTTGCGTGTCTACCTCCCTGCTGCTGGTAGCTAAGTAATCCTGTTACTTGGCTGATTTCCTAATACACTACAGGTGGGTGGGTGTTGAGGTTGTGCCATTACAAATCATCATCTGTTAGATCAAAGTGCAGAGGGAAGAACGGCAGGTGTGCAGTATTAATAGCTACATTTATCTCCCCAGTCACTTAATAATTGCTTCTGGTGTGGCTCCCTTGTAGCACTGCATTTCATGGACTCCAAAAGCATTTTGATGAAGCTTAATGTGTTCCATGCTGGCAGAGTTCTCATGTGCTAAGTGTTGAGTGTGTGTGTTTCACTCCCTAATGAGGCACTTGTGTAGCAAACAGATATAGGGAACCACTTGTAAGTGAGTTATCATTCATGTAGCTCTTCTGTGAACAAATATTAGCATTTGCCTTTATATTTTTAATATGCACTTGAAAATAAAATTAATTTATTCATCTGTTTTTTATAAATATTTTCCCATGTAAATATTTATATATATTGCTGACATTTTTCAATTGCCTTCTGTATATCAACCAGGCATTTATTTAGGCTTTCATATATGTGTGGTTTTAGAATAGTTCTTTTGTATAGATTATTATATAATTGTAAGCAATAATATCTTTGGCTCTAATTGTAGTCAAGTATTGAAGAATAACAGACTAAAAATAGACTAAAATTTTTTGCCTTTTTCATCATGAGAGACTTAAAAGTTTAGTTATATTGTTCTGCTGGATGAGGAAAACCTTTTATAGTTAAAGGCAAATCAAAGATACAGAGTACAAAAATTTTGGAAATTTTTGTTAGTTTTCTAGTACTATGTGCAATAATATATCAGTGGCTGTATGTTCCAGTGTATATTCTGATTCTGATGTAAATCTTAAACTGCATTTGATTATGTATGTGTATTTGCATGTGTTTTTGTATTTTAGAAACCTAATAGAAAGCCTCAGAGAGGAAAACAGGATGGGGAAATGATGTGAAATGTTATTTGTATAGTATGTAGTGAGCACACACTTGAAGACTACTTTTGTGGATATTTTGATGAACTTGAGTAAATATGCTGTGCTTGTATTCCTTTCTAGCCTTTTTCTACCAGTGTGGGCCAGGTAACCCATGTGTTTATAATTGTTTCTGGACTTCCATGTGGTTGTCTGTTTCCCAAATTATGGTTTTCTTGGCTTTGAAAATGTCACTACATCTGTCTCATTCTAACATCCTGAGATGCAAATATTAGAACACATGAAATTAAAAACTGGAAAATAATCAACATTATATGCGTTTGGAGTTTAACATAAATATAAAACAATATTTTCTTTTGGACCTACCCCTGTTTTTTGCAGTGATGGAATGTCATTTAATAACATGTTAAAATGTATAAAAATATAAAATCTAAGACAAGTTATAGAAAACATCACTTTTTATAGTTTTTTTTAAATATCTAAACAGTCTAATGCAAATTTATAAGTTTAATTTCAGTGAAATTTTTAGAAAAGGAATAATTGTTGCTTCCATATATTAAAATGTGTTAAATTTTGACCCTAGAGCATAGTGAAACATTGATATACTTGCTTATATAAAAACAGTTAAGTCATCTTTATCTTTTTGCATTTCTCAAAATATGTCTCTGTGCTTAACTGTACAAACCTGGAAACTACAACTATACTCCAATAAGCTGTGCAAGAAGATGGAGCTGTACTGCTGTCTTCTGAACTTATTAGCACTCGCTATCAGCGGACATCACTGTCCTGTTGTCCTGTTGTCGTGATACCTGTTGAAGAAATTACTAGTCCTGCACCCCGAGCCATCCTCTACTTCTCTACTAGTAGAATTGTGGCTAAAATACATTTTTTAAGCTTTCTTGTGTCAATAGTTAAGTGAGTCCCTGTGACTAGATCTCATCAGTAAAATGGGAGAGGAAGCAATATGCCGCTGCTGCTAAGTCGCTTCAGTCGTGTCCGACTCTGTGCGACCCCATAGACGGCAGCCCACCAGGCTCCCCCGTCCCTGGGATTCTCCAGGCAAGAACACTGGAGTGGGTTGCCATTTCCTTCTCCAATGCATGAAAGTGAAAAGTGAAAGTGAAGTCGTTCAGTCATGTCCGACTCTTCGTGACCTCATGGACTGCAGCCTACCATGCTCCTCCGTCCATGGGATTTTCCAGGCAAGAGTACTGGAGTGGGGTGCCATTACCTTCTCTGAAAGTGATATGAGTAAGCTCTAAAACAAAGCTTTTAAGGTGGTTATTTGCCTCCTTCAAGTTCTCTGTCCTCTTTTGCTCGCTGGCTGAAGATGACAGTGAGGCAGTAGCAATTAGAGGGGAGCCACAGATGTAAGGAGCCTAGGCCATTGAATATTAATATTAACACAGCTCTTGTCAACCAGAAATAAATACCTTGGACTGTTACCTAAAAAGGAAACATCTATTATATTCCACCAATACACATTTGAGTATATTTATTACATTATATAATACTGTTATATATTTATTACAGCATTTTAATTTAATCCATGTGATATGATGCCAGTGTATGAAACATGAACTGAAATCAAGACAAACATAGAGATCCAGCAGGGCCAATTACTAACTCGAGTCCGCTAATGGTGGGTGTTTAGGGCATTATGCTGAGATATTTTGTGAATTCCTTAGGATGCAGCCCTACAAACTGCCATGATCAATCAGCACAACTGTCACGGGGAGTGAATATAGAATGGTTATAATTGTTTCACATATTTACCCAAACTGAAGTAAAAACTTTGATGGTTGTCTTGTCTATAAAATTAAAACATTGTTAAGTATTACACACAGCATGCAATATAGGTCAGCTTTGTCTTTACAGATTTGGAAGTATCAGTTTTTATAAAATATTTAACGTTCTCCACAGTAATCATATATCTCTTAACGTCCCTTCCTGTATATCACGATTTCTTTCTTCCCTCCATTCTTTCCTCCGAACCAAAAGTTTGAAAATTTAACACAAATCCTTTTTTTTCTTCTATATAGTTTTGGAAGATTAAAACTTAGAACTTTATTTAAAAAACAGACTATGGAATCTGTCAGACAAGTATAACTTAATATACTTAACATATTTGACATTATGTAATTTAACATATTTAATGTAATGTAGCTTTGAAGATACATATATTGCAGGGAATGTTATGAGGAGAAAAATGGATTGAGTTTAGCACATCACGTGCAACGCACCCCAGGAATGAGAGAATAGCTTTGTGCTTTAGTTTAGAATGAGAGAAAGCTCTTAGTGGCTTTTTAATATGATACTTGTGAGGTAGAGAGGATAGAATGGGATTACTGGAGAACTAGGAGAGAGAGTGGCTGGCTCTGAGGGAGGGGAAATCCCTCCATGTGATAAGAACACTGGGAGTTTAGTCTGCCCCCTGCAGCACCTCATGGCACCCAGGTGAGGATGACCAGACTTTGGAGACAGTAGCTATAAGATGCATGTAGGGAGTCTGGACATAAGGTGCTGATGCTCCAGCCTCTGAAAAGACTGCTGTGCCCAAGGTTTGTACTGCAGAGCCAGAGCTGCTTGTCAATGGACCTCTTAGGTGAAGGCTATGGGCACTGGAGAGACTCTTATGCCTGGATGATAAAGTTCCTTCCCACATTTCTTTTAATACCACAAATGTTTATTTATACTTATAGCCCACTCTAATAGAAAGCAAAAGGGAAATAGACTTCAAATATACCTGAGATAATAATTCTCATACCTTGAAGCATGGTAGTTGGGAGTTATCTACATTGGTTGAGAAAAATCCATATGGAGTGAAATTTACTCCTGGCACCTATAAAAAATGTGGGATCTCTGAATTATCATTCACTTTCATCCAACGTGAGTTCTGCAGCAGCAAAAGATCAGTGTCAGTGTATAAGTTGTTCTGTGTTTACTTTTCTTTGTTTTTACATTTTATATATATATATATATATATATATATATATATATAATCACTCTTTAATGTTTTGGTTATGTAATATAGTAAATTAGGGAAAGCAGGGCAAGGGACATAAGGAGACTTTATATTATTTTGCAGTTTTTTTGTAGGTCTAAAATTAGTTCAAAATGAAATATTAAAAATTAAAAGGCATAGGTTGTCAGAAATCAATCTTGGCTTGGAGTTATTTAATATAGTATTTTTTTAAGAAAAAAAGAAAAAAACTCAATGCTCCTTATAGTCCCTACAATAAAGTATGGGAATATACTAAACTATAAAAGGCTGAGTCATCAAGAAATACTGCTATATTAGCACAAAAGTTATTATAAAAATTATTTTACAAGGTAGGCTTCAGTGGGAAATTCACCAGAGGAACATCAAACAAGGCTCCAGGAACATAAGGTGCTTGTGTACATGTTTGTTGAGCAGAGTTGTTGGTGGAGGTTTATTAAAGAAGTATTGTAGAAACATGGGGTGTTAGTAAGGAAAAGTTCCAGAGATAGGTATTGTCAGAAGACACTCCTACATGGTGTGAATCTAAGCTGAAAGATATGAGGGGGCTGAGATTTGGTCTAGGAATTTACAAGTGAGAATTTCACATCAGTGCATGATGAGAAAGCAAACTGAATTGTTAGAAGAGATTTGCCTGTGGGTTTTTTTTTAAAATAATTTATTTATTTGTTTATTTTTTGGTTGTGCTGGGTCTTGGTTGCTGTGTGTGGGGTTTCTCTAGTAGCAGAGAGCAGGGGCAACTCTTCATTGCAATGTATAGGCTTCTCATTGCGGTGGCGTCTATTGTTGTGGAGCACAGGCTCTAGGCATGTGGGCTTCGGTGGTTTCAGCACACAGGCTCAGTAGTTGCTGCTCACGGATGTTAGAGTACAGGCTCAATCATTGTGGCATGTGGGCTTTAGTTTCCCATGGCATGTGAAATCTTCCCAGATCAGGGATCAAACCTGTGTCCCCTGCATTGGCAGACAGATTCCTATCCACTGTACCACCAGGGAAGTCCTGCTTGTGGTGTTTATGTCTCTGAGTGTGGATTGGGGTGGTACTGGGGCAGATTTGACTTTAATATGAAAAGAATTAAAAGTAAGTCATCAGAGCAATCAATGGTCAAAAGAAATTGACATTTGATTAAAATGGCAATATAGACATACAGATGTGAAAAGGAGAACATCTAGGTCAAATAGTCACCTTAGACTACCCTAGCATGAAAGTATGGTGTTTGGTTGGTGGACTATAGGTGAAGATGCAGTTGGTACCCAGAGTTAAAAGAAAATGAGCCTGTGAGCTCATTAAAGACTGGCTAGTAGTCCATTAGCCTTGAAATCTAAGGAGCCTCTAGAAATAGACACTCTGGGATTTTGACTTTGTTCCTCTCTCTGTCTCTTAGAGTAGTGATTGGAAAAGTGTGGTCACCTGGCCAGCTCCATAACCTATACCTGGGAACTTAAATGTACCACCCCAGACTTACCGTATCAGAAACTTTGTGCTGTGGCTCAGCAGTATGTGTCTAAGGGTCTATGATGCCATCAAGTTTGAGAATTCTGTCTTGGAATAAGTCACTTCATTTACACAAATGAACTTGATTCTGTAGACACTCATAGCTCACTAGTTTTTAACCTTTCCTTATATACCTATTAGGTATACACTGAAATTTTAATCTAAATACTTTCATCAGGCCTTTTAAAATCCATTCTGTTCGTATTTTTTCCCTGCAAATCCTATCAGAATGAAAAAGAACATTTTGACCCTGTCAGTTGTTAACATTAGAAAAACTGATGGTAGAAAAATAATAAAATTGTCAGAGCTGTTGAAGGATGCAAAGAACTAGGGTTATTTTCATCTGTTAAGTAACTGATTGAATTGACAGCACACCAAAAATTTTGCAACAAGTTATATTGTACACTGAGTGGAGTGAATTAATTTAGGAAAGAGTTCAGTATATTGTCATACATAAGCGTTCTAGCAAGACTTCACTTGCACCTGTTAAATTGTTTCAAAGAATAAAAAATGCCTGTGCACTCAAGCCAGAAAATTCTACTCACTGCCAGCTTCACTGTGAGGTAAGATGCAATTGGCAACTTAAAGACAGATCAGCAACCAGTCCTTTCCCCAGAGTGTCACTTAAAATAACTGACTTTTTTTTTTTTCCTGATAGGAAAAAAAATCAACTAGCAATCTGTCACGTTTTTCATTTGCATTTGCCAAGCAGCTGTATTTACAGAAAGCCATGGCCTAATTTTTAAAATCTTCATTTCTAATTGAGCAGTTTGGTGGTCTAATGATTTTAGTTTGTGAAACTCGTAAAATGCATGGGCCAAAGTAGCTTGAACCTTTTCCCTCTTTCTTCTCTTCCATGTTCTCATTATTTATAATGAGTCTTCCCAGAAACCTTTCAGTGCGTTCCTTGCTGAGTGCACGGACACTGGTGAAGCGGGGAGATAATCAACTCCAGGCTGGGACTTCGAAGCCGCGCCAACAAGCTACTCATGACTCCAGCAGATGTTTCTGCTTTGGGGGGCCAAAAGAAATTTTATAGGGTTTTTCCTCCCTTTTGGGGAAAATTGCCAGAACAGTCAAGAAATGGGAAATATATAGGCCTGCTTGCATTTCCAAGTTGGGAGGGATATTATGTCCAATAAAAGGAATCTCAAAGAGAAAAATTTCTGAAGACACCATCTCACAACAGCCATGTAAAATGTTCACCAGGAAAAAGAGGAACCCTGAAAAGCTCACTTGGCTTCAGATTTCTCTGTATATTGAAATCTGTATGAATGTTAGAGGAGATAGAAATAATACCCATTTATAGTAAAAACACACATGGGAGTCAGTAAGGACTTTACCCTTTCCCTCACCAAAAGACACAAATGCAGGACTCTAAATTTCTTCACTGCCTTTTTAATTTCTCTGTCTTTTATAAAATAACTTAAATTATGAATCCACTGAGGGAAAGAATTTTGCAGAAGGACTCTGAGTCTTTTTTTTTTTAATTGACTTTGAACCACACAGTGAAATTTTGTTTCTGAGAAGAGCAAAATTAACAAACACTTTCCCGAATACAGAGATGTGAGATTTAAAGCTATCCTTGACTCTGATGAACTTTTGGATCTTGAGAAAAGCCTAGGTGAAAAGTCATGTGATTAACATCAGAGAGAACTGGTCACATGAAATGCATGTGAAGTGAAACCATGGAGCTGTGCTGTGCTCTAGTTCTGGGGGTCAGAAGTTTCACTTTTGAAACAGAGTCCAAACTATGAGGGAGAGAGAATGCTAGTAAGCCACTTGCTAGACTTATTTATGTAACTGGAGGTAAAGAGGATGAGCTTGGAGAAGAAGGCTGCTTCAATTCTCCAGGGTTTTTCTGTGTAACAAAGCTATCTGCTAAGAACCAGGAATAGAGAACTATTAGAAAAGCATTCTGCTAACCCTTAACTAAAATATTCTGATGTCATAGGCTCAAAGTCATGTAGAACAGTTAACACAGGGCATATGATTGACTAGAAATAGTAATGTAGTCTGTCTGTTTAGTAACTCAGAGTTACTTATAATTAGTCACAGCTTATGTTTCATATGTTTGACAGAAGAAAAGCATTTGAGGTGCTTCCTCTGAGGAACTGTACTATGAAGGAAATGTAACATCCACCTAATAAAGTTCTAATAGGACTTTGTGGACTTTAATATCCATTAGTTGCTTTATTGTTAAAGATGGGAATGTTAATCAAGGTCCCAGTAAACCTCTGGGAACCTCCCCTTGATCTCTGAGAGGAGGAAACTTCTACTTGTTATATGTGCTGATTAACTTGTTACAACATTTTAGTGGCATCCCAATTATCTAGTGTATTTCAACTTCATCTAAGTTAAGACTTGAAGGTTGAGTCATACTTTGGCCAACTTGAGGAATCCCATGGACAGAGGAGCCTGGCAGGCTCCAGTCCATGGGGGTCACAAAGAGTCAGACAAGACTGAGCAACAAAGCACGAACAGCCCACCAAACTGAGGAAACATGTAGAAAGACTTGGAGTTGAAACAAAAGCATTTGAAAAATAAAATTCATATACATAAATATCGCATATGGTGTCAGGAAATGGATAAAGGTGAAACTAGTGAGTTATGCAGGAATGAGATAAAAATGGACTTCCAAACCATACTAAATGGCTTGGAGGAGAATAAGAAGAGTCTCAGTGTAGCCTGTTGCAATGGTTGGAACAAGATGTTACTCTGAGTGAGAAAGTGAAAGTGAGAATTAGAGAATATTAAAGAGTTTTAATTGATCAGACTTGCACATTGATTTGGAGAAGGCAATGGCACCCCACTCCAGTACCCTTACCTGGAATATCCCATGGACGGAGGGGCCTGGTGGGCTGTAGTCCATGGGGTAGCTGAAGAGTCAGACAGGACTGAGCGACTTCACTTTCATGCATTGGAGAAGGAAATAGCAACCCACTCCAGTGTTCTTGCCTGGAGAATTCCAGGGATGGTGGAGCCTGGTGGGCTGCCATCTATGGGGTCGCACAGAGTCGGACACGACTGAAGCGACTTGGCAGCAGCAGCAGCAGCAGCACATTGATTGTATATGGGAATGATGGTGAAGAAAGGTCAAAGATTATGTATAGTTCCTGGCTTGAGCAATTGGTTGGATAGGAGTATGTGCATGCTGAGTCATTCAGTTGTGTACGACTGCGATGCCACAGACAGTAGCCCGCCAGACTCCACTGTCCATGGATTTTCTAGGCAAGAATATTAGCGTGGGTTGCCATTTCCTTCTCCAGGGGATCTTCCCGACCCAAAGAATGAACCCATGTCTCTTGTGTCTCCTGCATTGGCAGACAGGTTCTTTACCACTGAGCCACCTGGGAATCCCTGGAAAGGAGTACCATTCCCTAAAACATTGGCAGATGTGAAGGGGAAAATGGATTTACTCCAAGCACTTGACTATAGAACAGTTATTTCTAGGCATACTCAGTGTGTATGTGTGTGTGCTAAGTCGCTTCAGTCATGTATGACTTTGTGACCCCATGGACTGTAGCCCACCAGACTCCTCTGTCCATGGGATTCTCCAGACAAGAATACTGGAGTGGGTTGCGATGCCCTTCTCCAGGGGATCTTCCCAACCCAGGGATCGAACCCATGTCTTTTAGGTCTCCTACACTGGCAGGCAAGTTCTTTTCTACTAGCACCACTTGGTGTGTTCCCAAACCTGTCCATGGTCCATGCATTTTCTTCTGTTTCAGCAACATTCTGAAAGTGCAGTGATCAAAGGTGGGCTGACTGCCAGTGCCACACTCCCTAACCGTGCTGGCCCCTTAATTGTCTTCTGGGCACAGCAGCTAGTTCTGCTCCTCCACAGTGCCCATGGATGCTGCTGCTGGCTGTTACTGAAGAAACTGGGAGAGGTGCTTCTGCTCCAAATTATCACCCCAAACCAAATCATCATGGGTTATAATGATGGCATTCAACTTCTGGTTACAAGTCCTCTTTGTTAGAATTTCAAAACTAGTTCTTGAAGACAGACAGAACTAGTCTCACTCCCTCCATTTCCCCTGCTATCTTTATCTCTTCCCCTGATCACTTTGAATTTCCTTCTTCCTAGTCTAGAACACAAAGGCACCATGTACATAAGTTTATGGGAAAACACCAATGTCCACCGTGGTCACCTGCTTTCCAGTTCTACCAAAAGCAAGAACACAAGTCTTCCTTTGAGCTAAACTGGGACACCTTGTTGAAGTAACCACATCTTATGGGTTTTTATGCCATTTAGCCACGGGTCATTACAGAAGAGGGTCCTTGAAGCTCAACTACACGGTGCTTCTCAAATTGTTGATGTGTGTGTGAATCATAGGGAGAATCTGTTAACAGACAGATTCTCAATCAGCGGTTCTGGGAACACGGCTTTGAGCCTGCCATTCTAACAAGTTTTAGAGTCATCTGCAGCCCGTACTTTGAGAAGTAAAGTTCTAGTTTAAGGAATTTCCTCAGAGTACAGGGGAAGGAAGGAAATCACAGGCATTTATTTAATGCATGGCAGTGTGTCTGGTGTGGCTTACATGTTAAGCTAGTGACAGTCTCATGAATAGAAGAACAAACTTCCTCAACTCTCCTTCCACTGTCTTTTCTGCTGTAATCAGCAGTGTTTCCCTCGAGTCAATCTTCAAACGTGGGTAATGTTGGTATCTCATTTTGGCATCTAGAGAAGCTTTCTGCTACTCACTATGGAAAAATCTGAAAGAAGGTGATGAAATTAATATTTGCTAATATTTTGGGATTTTTTTGCTAATTAAAAAATAAAGATCTAATATTTTGCTAATCATCCATGATACTGTGTATGTGGTAATTTATTAAACCTATGGAAATGTTCACATAACAGATTTCCTTAGCCGAAGTCACTGCTTCTTAGAATATGGTTTCATGCTATCTTAATAGAAAGATAACTATAAAGTAAAATCCTGTGCATTTATTTCTTTTTAAAGATAATTGAATTGACAGTTTCAGTTTTAAACATAGATGGAATTTTCCTGGAAGAAAGATACTCCAGTCAGGCAGAAAGCCTTCTTCATTCGCCTATTATCTTAAAAATGTGCTTCTAAAGCAGGAAGGTTAATGAACCCTAAATCTGAGAGAACACAAAAATTGGGGTGCTGAAAACTGGAGTTCAGCAACACAAAAATAGGGCTTTCCAGCAGAGAGGGGAATTGCCCCCTCTGACAGAAACATCTGGCCCCCAATTCATACCTGGATTTCTTTATGTCTCATCCTTCTCCCGACCCCTCCCTTCCTAATGCTCAGGTTTACACAAGTGCTGGCAGAAAAGCAGATGGACTCCACTCACGGGCTGGGAAGAGCCAGAAAGACTAATGCAAGGTGCTCCCTTCTGACCCTGAGGTGACTGCAGACTTGATCAAAAGGGCTCTTTCCCTCCAGGGAGGAGAGATAATGCAGTCCTATTGCCGGCTGGAAACATGCCCTGTCTTTCCGAAGGCGGCCAGTTCAGCTGTGGTTTGTATGCAGAGTCCTCAGGAGGGTGTGCTGAAGCCATCAAACCCATATCCCCTGGAATGTCTCCTGGGATTCAGGCTCTGGCCAGAGAACAGAAATGAAGTAGCTGTTTCCAGCGATTTACAGTTCTCCTAAATATGTGAAGGAAAATGTGTGGAGACATTTGAGCTCAGCAGGGTCCTTGCTGAGCGTTTTAGGGAAGTTCCCGTTGCTCCTGGCTGCATCTTGTAATTTTGCATCTCTGTGAATATTCTACCATTTGAAACCTTTCAGGAATACAAAAGTCATTCAGAGAGGAAAAATCCCTTTTTTGTTAACCAGCAATATGTAATATTTGTTGAAAATCTTAAAATGTCTTCCCAAATTAAGATCTGATTAAAAAAGAAGCCAACTGTAGAGCCAGGAGGTCAGATTATGTACACATATATTCAATTCATAAATCTATCAAAGAGAAAGGATTAAAGAGCCCTTCACTTATATCTAAAAAGTTTGAGAGGGCTGTAAAAATGGGAACTAATAACCATGTCTATGAAAATTTATATATACATATAGCCCTAGGTTAAATCAAGCACTAGGTATAATATAGAATATAAAATACTAATCATTTACATTTTCTTTTGTGAGAGAATATGTTTTAGTAGAGGAGTTTGTGCAATATTTGCTAAATATACACATTCAGTTGAGACATGAATAGTACAGTAGGAAGGGAATTGATAGTGGTTATGAAAAACAAAGACATAGCATTAGTTTATGGTAATGGATCCAAAGTGATTTCTTTTTAGCCACATAGGACCTCAGTAAATAATCTGTAAGCCCCTCCAGAATAACAGAAACACATTTAAAAATTCTATCGGTAAAGACTAAAGGAAGTGAGTCGATCATGTAATTTCAAGGACTCACAGATTATTACAATTGGGAAAAGTTAGGTTTACTATTATTAGTTAATACAGTCAATAAATTGGTAAAGATTTCTACATCATATTACTTACATATTTTAAACCAGTGAAGACATCTAGAGCTTGCTTAGATCACATTGCTGTCTAGCAATGGTTTGATATATAGAATGAACTATTTGGCTTACTCAGATTGAAGGTGTAGGTCCTAAATAAACCTTCAGATATATTTTGTTTGGTAGTTCAGTATTGCTGTAGTTGCTTTAAGGAAGTATAACTTGATTAAGCTAGCATTGATTTTCTAGTTTATGGAAGGCCCTGTCATTACTTATTCTCTTACTCATAGCTTCTTCACACATTTAAATTAGTCGCCTAACCCTTGAGGGCATTTGAGTTTGCAATATGGCTTTATTGTCAGACTTCAAATGTTATAATCCTTCCCTTAATGTTGCACACTCTTTGAAAGCAGCACAGTATTTTCCTTGATTTCCTAACAGTAATTATCACAGTGTCTTAAGTAAATGGGTATTTCTTTCATATACTCATCTAACTCACAGATCTTTACTATGTACCTATTCTGTTTTAGATAACACACTAGTCAGTGAGCATAAGGATGTGAGAGACAGTTCCAGCACCCACTCTTAAAAGTCTTAATAGTTAAGTGAGGTAGGATTTGCTTTTTATTGATAAAATATGTCTTATCTTAAATTCTCTTCTATCATAACATAAGAAAATGAAAGGATTACTATTCTATTCCTAGAAGAAAATATATTAAAATAAGTAAATGTTATAGACTGAATTGTATCTTCTCACAATTCATATCTAATTCACAATTAAATTTCTAGCCTTTAGTACATCAAAATGTCACTGTATTTGGAGATAGAGTCTTGAGAGAAATAATTAAGGTTAAATGAGCTCATTAGGTTGATTCTAATCCAATATGGCTGATGACTTTATAAGAAAAGAAAATTTGGAGATAGACACAGAGGGAAGACCATGCAAAGACATGGGGAAAATTTGTACGGCAAAGAAAGAATCCCAGAAGAAACCAGCCCTGCTGACACTTTAATCTTGGATTTCTAGCCTCCAGAAATGCAAGGAAATAAGTTTTGTTGTTTAGCCACGTAGTCTATGTTACTAGCAAGTTAATAGAGTGCAGTATTTTGTTGTTGTTATTTTGGTTTGTTTTTGTATGTCTAATTTATTTAAATTCATATATAAAAATTCAAAACAACAAAACAAAACTGAAATAAAATAAAACACCTAGAAGAAAATGAAGAACATTTAGATGACATTGGATATGACAATACTTTTTATCACAATACTTTTTAGATACAATAATCTATGAAAGAAAGAATTACAAAATTTTAAACATCAAAATTAAAATAATTTTTTGCAATTAAAAATTTATGCTCTGAAAAAGATAATGTCAAGAGGATAAAAAGACGAAACACACATTGGGAGAAAATATTTACAAAAACATAAAAAGGTATTATCCAAAATATACAAGGAATTCTTAAAACAATAATAAAAATACAGCCCATTAAAAAATGGGAAAAACACCTAAACAGACACCTCATCAAAGAAGATACACAGATGACAACTAATCATATGAAAAAATGTTCAGCATCACCTGTCAATAGAGAATTACAAATTAAAACAACAATGTTATACTACTGCCTATCTATTAGAAGGATGTGGGTCAACAGTAACTGGCAAGAATGTGGGTCAACAGTAACTCTTATTCATTGCAGCCACTTTGGAAGACAGTTTGGCAGTTTCTTATAAAACTAAATATACTCTTATCATATGATCTGGCAGTCATGCTCCTTGGTATCTACACAAAGGAGCTGAAAACTTATATCCACACAGAAACCTACATGCAAATGTTTATATCAGCTTTATTTATAGTTTCCAAAACTCAGAGGCAACAAAGATGCCCTTCAAGGTGAGTGGACCAAATAAACTTCAGTACACACAGACAATGGAATATTATTAACCATTAAAAGGAAATGAGACACCAAGCCATGAAAAATATGGAGGAACCTTAAATGCATGCTACAAAAAATTGTAGAAAGGAAATCTGAAAAGCCTGCATACTGTATGATTTCAACTATATTGCACTCTGGAAAAAGCAAAACTATGAAGATAGTAAAAAGACCAATGGTTGTCAGGGGATGGAGAAGAGATGGGGGAAGAAGGTGGTGGAGAAATGAATAGGCAAAGCACAGAGAATTTTTACAGCAGTGAAACTATTTTGTATGATACTGTGTTGGTATGTGTGTGCTAAGTCGCTTCAGTCATATCCAACTCTTTGTGAGCCTATAGACTGTAGCCTGCTAGGCTCCTCTGTCCATGGGATGTATATAACATGTTATTTTACATTTTTTCAAACCAATAAAATGGACCACACTGCAGTGGAAAGTGATGCACTCGATATGCCAGCAAATTTGGAAAACTCAGCAGTGGCCACAGCACTGGAAAAGGTCAGTTTTCATTCCAATCCCAAAGAAAGGCAATGCCAAAGAATGTTCAAACTACCGCACAATTGCACTCATCTCACATGCAGTAAAGTAATGCTCAAAATTCTCCAAGCCAGGCTTCAGCAATACGTGAACCGTGAACTTCCAGATGTTCAAGCTGGTTTTAGAAAAGGCAGAGGAACCAGAGATCAAATTGCCAATATCCGCTGGATCATCGAAAAAGCAAGAGAGTTCCAGAAAAACATCTATTTCTGCTTTATTGACTATGCCAAAGCCTTTGACTGTGTGGATCACAATAAACTGTGGAAAATTCTGAAAGACATGGGAATACCAGACCATCTGACCTGTCTCTTGAGAAACCTGTATGCAGGTCAGGAAGCAAGAGTTAGAACTGGACATGGAACAACAGACTGGTTCCAAATAGGAAAAGGAGTACGTCAAGGCTGTATATTGTCACCCTGCTTACTTAACTTATATGCAGAGGACATCATGAGAAACACTGGGCTGGAAGAAACACAAGCTGGAATCAAGATTGCCAGGAGAAATATCAATAACCTCAGATATGCGGATGACACTACCCTTATGGCTGAAAGTGAAGAAGAACTAAAGAGCCTCTTGATGAAGGTGAAAGAGGAGAGTGAAAAAGTTGGCTTAAAGCTCAACGTTCAGAAAACTAAGATCATGGCATTTGGTCCCATCACTTCATGGGAAATAGATGGGGAAACAGTGGAAACAGTGTCAGACTTTGTTTTTTTGGGCTCCAAAATCACTGCAGATGGTGATTGCAGCCATGAAATTAAAAGACGCTTACTCCTTGGAAGGAAGGTTATGGCCAACCTAGATAGCATATTTTTAAAAGCAGAGACATTACTTTGCCAACAAAAGCCCGTCTAGTCAAGGCTATGGTTTTTCCAGTGGTCATGTATGGATGTGAGAGTTGGAATGTGAAGAAAGCTGAGCGCCGAAGAATTGATGCTTTTGAACTGTGGTGTTGGAGAAGACTCTTGAGAGTCCCTTGGACTGCAAGGAGATCCAATCAATCCATCCTAAAAGAGATCAATCCTGGGTGTTCATTGGAAGGTCTGATATTGAAGCTGAAACTCCAATACTTTGGCTACCTCATGCAAAGGGTTGACTCATTGGAAAAGACCCTAATGCTGGGTAGGATTGGGGGCGGGAGGAGAAGGAGACGACAGAGGATGAGATGGTTGGATGGCATCACCAACTCGATGGACATGGGTTTGGGTAGACTCTGGGAGTTGGTGATGGACAGGGAGGCCTGGCGTGCTGTGATTCATGGGGTCGCAAAGAGTTGGACACGACTGAGCGACTGAACTGAACTGAACTGCAGTGGACAGTAATGTAAACTCTTGGCTTTGGATGACTGCAATGTGTCAATATAGGTTCACTGGTTGTAACAAATGTACCACTCTGATGGCAGATGTTGACCATGATGAAGGCTATGCATGTGTGCAGTCTGGCAGATATATGGGGAATCTTTGTGCCTTCCACTCATATTGCCATGAAGCTAAAGCTACTCAAAAAAGTCTTCAAATACAAAAACAGAAAGCAATTTAGTTCTCAATTTATTATAAATTTTATAGCTTTGACATTTAAAATCATAACTTCTAAATTCTGGTCAAAACCAATAAATTCTTAGCAGATGCCTGAGTATTTTTGAGAAGCTGAAGATAAATTCACCAAGAATTGTAAATAGTAGTGATTTGGTAACATTAGAAAATGAATCAAAGATTAGTAAAACATGACACCAATAAAGTCCAATAAAGTCCAATAAAACTTATACTTGTGAAGCAAAAAGTTAAGAGTGCATCCAAAGCTAGGCGTTCCTAGCTTACATAGTAACCCATCCTCTGTAGCCCAGTTGTGTGTTCCTCTCCATTTCATTTAGGGATATTTATTCTATATCCATTTGTATCTGTCATTCCTTCCCTTATACTATCCATTTAATGTATCCTTGATGGTCAATTCAACAAATATTTATTGAGCAAAGTACTCTGCTTGTTCTGAAGGTTATGGAAAAATGAGGGGCCTAATACAAACATCTATATAACCAAAGTAAATTGTAGAATGTGCAAATGGCATAAGAGGATAATCAAGAGAATTCATAGTGAGAAAAATGAAATCAAGGTTAAAAGTATGTGGAAAGATTTTGGAACTTTTGAAGGATGGACAGTATGTCAGCAAGTGGGAAAAGTGTGATTAAGCAATGGAAGGAATTGGGACTTCCCTGGAGGTCCAGTGGTTAAGATTCTGCACTTCCACTGTAAGGGTCTCAGAGTAGATCCCTGGTTCAGGAACTAAGATCCTGTATGCCATGTGGTGCTTGTCCAAAAAAAAAAAAAAAAAAAGAATACGAGGAATAACAAAGACAAGGGAACTTGAGACATGTTCTAGATAAAATGAGTACCCTATTTTGGTGGGAGGAAAAAATGAAGAAAAAAAAAGACTTGGAAAAGACTTGTTAAGAAGATATATGGTTGAACAAGATGAATTCCCTAGAGGTGTCTTGGTATTGGAATGTAGAAGTAATGGAAAACCAGTAAAGGAACTTAAGACATAAAGTGACTATTTAGAGCTGTGATTTTAGGTAAATTAATATGGTCATATTTAAAGAAGGATGAATTTGTTACAAGAGGTTTGAATAGTGCAATATATATACTCAATTTGAGACACAACTGAGAAAATTTACATATATTCTTGTAAATGGACCATATTTAATTTTTATATTTATAGCTATGCTAAGGTAATAGATAATGCAATTTTTTTGAGAATTCCTTTGTCAAGAAAACCCCTCTTAAAGAACTGTATTCTCCTTTGTATAGTATGGATAGTTATATATAAATTTCAAGCAAATTAAATATACAATAAAATAAAGTCAGTTCCACAATGTTTAACACCTTATGTTTTGGCCACACTTTGAAAGGTAGAAAAATGATGAGGACATTATTCCTGTTGTTCAGTTCATCTTGGTCTGTTTTAGATTTTAAATTCCTGGACTGATGTAATTTCTTTGTGGAATTTTTAAAAATGTTTATTCAGATTTTTAGGTTGATTAAATGTAAGGTCTATAAAAATCTGTGGACTAATGATATCATATAATATGAAACCTAAAACTCGTTGTAGTTTAACTCTTTGAATGTTTGTTCAAGTTATACATGAGACTAGGGACAGATTCAAGTAAAGGATTAAGGGCTAAAGCGAAAGCTGTCTCTTTCTTTTTCAGTAGGAAGGCAGTGAACTTAGTGTTCAGAGAGAGGATGATTTCTGCTTAGAAGGTGATTGTGTAGGTGAATCCCCTAAACTTGTCCTAAGTGAATTGATTCTGTATCCCTGCATAAGTAACTGGTCATGTGCTTGATCTAAGGCCAGTAGCAATCATGCATAGATGGTGATTTTATATAAAAAATGTTTAATTTACTGACCAAAATCTAATTCATATAACCTTATCCAATCTATGGGGCTTCCCCGGTGGCTCAGCGATAAAGAAGCCACCTACAATGCAAGAGATACAGGAGATGTGAGTTGATCCCTGGGTGGGGAAGATCCCCTGGGGGAAGGCATGGCAATGCACTCCAGTATTTCTGCCTGGAGAATCCCATGGATAGAGGAGCCTGGCGGGCTACAGTCCATGGGGTCACAAAGAGTAGGGCGTGAACTGAAGCAACTCAGCACGCACACATCCAGTCTATGAAGCCTGAATATTTGAGAAGAGACAGAACTGGCAATTACAAACAGACATAAATTCAATTTTGAACAAATTGTATACTGTTCCTCAAGTTTTTTATATAGACAATAACGCAGTATTGCTTACATGACTAGTGTTTTAAGGGTCTTTAGATTTTTCAGAGTTATCTTTTTGTTAAAAATAGTTAGACATTGAATCAGCAATATGGCTCATATTGAAAGTTGATACCCTCTGCTGTTTTTTTTTTCCTTTCTGTCCATGACAATGGGAGATGTTTGGTAGGTCAACATGATATTTGGTTTTTCCTCTGTTCTTTCAGGCCTAATTTTTTCAAACTTTTATTATATACAATATTTTCTTGGGTATAGTAGTGTAAGTTAAGAAAAGTATGAAAAACAAATAATATTCTTACCATCTAAAAGTCTATCCACCATTCACAATTTAGTTAATTTTTGTATTATGTTTTCTATCTGTATAAATTATTTTTCAAAAAATTAATATACTGTATATAGTTTCATGGGATTTCCCAGGTGGTGCAGTGGTAAAGAATCCACCTGCCAATGCAGGAGATGAGCATTTGATCCCTGGGTTGGTTAGAAAGATTCCCTGGAGAAGGAAATGACAACCTGCTCCAGAATTCTTGCCTGGAAAATCCCATGGCGAAAGGAGCCTGATGGACTACAGTCCATGGTGTCTCAAACAGTCAGACGTGACTGAGTGACTGAGCACACACACACATATAGTTTCATTACTTTGCTTTTTTCTATAACACGTCCTGTATAATTTAAAAATAATCAATTTATCAATCCATGGGGTTACAAGAGTCAGACAGAATTTAACAACTAAACCACCACTACCACATTAGTTATTAGTATTATACATTGTTACTAGCTATTATTCAAAGTTATACCATTTAATGATTATACAGAGTATATTAGAGAAAAATTTTATTCTATTTAAAGTTTCCAAAATTCTGGAATTTTTCTATTATAGATTTTCTCTACTGCAAAACAGAAGTCCTGCCACTATAAATACATAATTTGAGGCTCTTCTATTTTCTAGGCTGAATTATAAGCACAATTGCTGATTCAAATATTATAAACATATTTAAACCTCTTGAAAATTTTGTCAAAAGAAATTCTAAAATTCTTTTTATCAATTTATATGACTGAGGAAAAATGAAAACTATATCTAACTCTAGTCACCTTGGACACCATTAGTATTAGATGCAAAGGAAAAAAAGAAAAAAAAATTCAAATTATTCTACTCTGCATTTTTTGATTACTGATAAAAAACTTTCATATATTCATGGGTCATTCATATTTATTTTTTGTGAATTTCCTTTTATGCCTTTTATACATTTGCAGGGCATATGTTTTCATCTTAAATATTTGTATATTCCCACAAAAGATTAATAGTGCTATTTATATGCCACATGCATTGAATTCTTTTTCAGTTTATCATTGATTTTTATTGGAACTTGGGATTATTTTTGACATGATAAAGTTTCATTTGTAAGTAGTCAAATATATCTTTTTTTGTTTTTTACAGTTTTGATTAATATCTTTCCTTGTGTGCTTTAAAAAAACTTTCAGACAAATATTAATCTAGATATAGTACCTTCAATTCAATACATATTTATGGTATGATTTCTAAGTGCCTAGCAGTAATATAACAAAACAGAAGTTCTAGGAAAATTAAATATGCTGCCTCTGTCCTCTTATTTTGTTATTACTGTTGCATACTCTCTACATTATGTTAGGCATTATAAATTACATTCCCCTCCCCACAAGTGAAAATCTAGTCCAAAAATATAAGGGATTTTAAGTGAGTCCAGGACTATCCTAGGACTATCTGTTTTAAAGAAACTGCTTTGAGAGGCTCAGATAACCCTCACCAATATTGGCAGTGTAAGTGTAGATTCAAATACTTTGCCCTATGAGTCTTGAAATTAGTCATAATATTGTCAGTCCAACATCCTGTATACCAGGGTTGAATCCTGAACTCATGGGCTTATTCAGATCCACAGCCTTAACCTAAGGCTTAACAATTGTGACAATGTTGTCACAATCTGTGTGTCTTGGTTGCATCCTGATGAGCATTTTATTTCCTCCATGACTTGAGAGTACTGAATTAAATTATAAGCTACTTGGCTAGCCTCCTTGGCTATTCTATGGCCATGTTGTGTTTTGGGAAGTCCAGATAATGTATCACCAGTGTCCTTGGACCCCAGCCACTGATTGGAATCACCACACTGCAGGAGACCTGGGTTTGATCCCTAGGTTGGAAAGATCCCCTGGAGGAGGGCATGGCAATGAACTTCAATATTCTTGCCTGGAGAATCCCCATGGACAGAGGAGCCTGGAGGGCTACAGTCCATTGGGTCGCAAAGAGCCAGACACAACTGAGTGACTAAGCACATATTTACTCCTCTTTACAAGAGGACTCATCTATCACTTTTGTTTTGTTCTCAAATGCCAAGTAATTCCCTCTCTATACCATTTTCAGCTGGTGGCAAAGCTATTAGAAGTCATTATTAAAAATCATGAAAAACAAAACCAAAAATTACCACATGCTTTTTTTTAACATATATACCAACTTATTTCATTTATATGCATATTCTCTGTTTTATATCTTGCCATAATGCATTGTATTGTATGTACTACTGTATGTACTCTTACCTAAGCTAATATATCTGTGGGTGTACTACATTCCATCCCTCTTACCTTCAAAAATATTCTGGTTTTTCAAATACCCCCACCGTATTTGGCATCAACATTTTCCTCTTTAGTGACCATTCTTCTACATTGACTACCTGATTGAAAGCAGAAAGTTATAATGAAATAGTTGTGTAAACTTGCTATCTCAGAAGCCAATTCTTCCATTCTCTCTTGAATTTATTTCAATAAAATTCTAGAAGGCCAGTGTTTACTAGAAAACAATATAAAGGACATTTCTAGAGGTAGGGAAGGCTCTATCTCTTGTTTTGTGTTACTTGTATACACACAATTGACCAAACTCATTAAACTAAATGTTTATGATCTATACTTTTTCAGTTCAGTTCAGTCGCTCAGTCGTGTCTGACTCTTTGCAACCCCATGGACTGCAGCACACCAGGCCTCCCTGTCCATCACCAGCTCCCAAAGTTCACTCAAACTCTGGTCCACTGAGTCGGTGATGCCATCCAACCATCTCATCACCTGTCATCCCCTTCTCCTCCTGCCTTCAATCTTTCCCAGCATCAGGGTCTTTTCAAATGAGTCACCTCTTCACATCAGGTGGCCAAAGTATTAGAGTTTCAGCTTCAGCAGCAGTCCTTCCAAAGTATATTCAGGACTGATTTGCTTTATGATTGACTGGTTGGATCTCCTTGCTGTCCAAGGGATTCTCAAGAGTCTTCTCCAGCACCACAGTTGAAAAGCATCAGTTCTTCAACACTCAGCTTTCCTTATAGTCCAACACTCACATCCATACATGACTACTGGAAAAACCATGGCTTTGACTAGATGGACTTTTGTTGGCAAAGTAACGTCTCTGCTTTTTAATAAACTGTCTAGGTTGGTCATGACTTTTCTCCCAAGGAGTAAGTGTCTTTTAATTTCATGGCTGCAGTCACCATCTGCAGTGATTTTGGAGACCAAAAAAATTAAGTCTGTCACTGTTTACCCATCTATTTGCTATAGAGTGATGGGACCAGATGCCATGTTGTTAGTTTTCTGAATGTTGAGCTTTAAGCCAACTTTTTCACTCTCCTCTTTCATTTTCATCAAGAGTCTCTTTTTCTTCGATTTCTGCCATAAGGATGGTGTCATCTGCATATCTGAGGTTATTGATATTTCTCCTGGCAATCTTGGTTCCAACTTGTACTTCATCCAGCCCAGCATCTCTCATGATATACTCTGCATATAGGTTAACTAATTTGCAGGGTGACAATATACAGCCTTGATGTACTCCTTTCCTGATTTGGAACCAGTCTGTTGTTCCATGCCTGCCGTCTTGATGGGGCTCTCTGCCCTTGGACGTGGTGTATCTCCTCACAGTAGCTCCAGCACCATGCAACCCACGCTTTTTTACTATATGTAAATTATACGCCAAGAAAGGAAAAATGTGAACTAGTGGCAAATGTTCCCCATTCCCACTCCTCACTAACAAATAAATAAAAAACAAAGAAAGCACACATATGGTGTCTCAGATGGTAAAGAATCCATCTGCAATGCAGGAGACCCAGGTTCAATCCCTGGGTCAGGAAGTGCCCTTGGAGAAGGGAATGCAACCCACTCCAGTATTGTTGCCTGGAGAATCCCATGGACAGAGGAGAGTGGTGGGCTATAATCCATAGTGTTACAAAGAGTCGGACATGACTGAGTGACTTTTATTATGAACAAATAAGTCTTGAGAAGCTGGAAGAAAGTGTAAGAGAGGGCTAACTCAAAATAAAAAAAATAACAAGTGGCATAATAGATAACAACTGAATTTACCAATTCGTAATTTGTAATAAGTCTGATTTTTCAGTTGCATAATTTTATACTTCAGGCATTAGTTAGAATAATAACTAGTTAGTAATAATTATAACATAAATTATAAATATATATTCCTATAAAATATAAAATTATAATAAAATATAAATAAAATATAAAAATATAAGTATAAAAATAAAATATAAATATATATAAGTATAAATAAGTATATATTTATAAATATATAAAAATATAATATAATTATAAATAATAATTAGTTAGAATAATTAGTAGAATATAACAATTTATCCAGGTTAAAGAACTTGAGAGCAATTTAGTAGGGGATTTGGTCAGTGGAATAGCTGTAACACTAGAACAGTGATAAAAGGTGTGGTTTATAGGTCCCTGGAAAGCAAGTGTAATTGGAAAAAGATAGTGAGAACGTTAGAGGGTATTTTGTTCGGATAGCAACATATTAAAGTATAAGACAGTTATGGTTGACAGACAACCATACAGAAATTAAAAGAGCATTATCAATGAAGTGTAAATCTCTGTCTTTCACTAGTTCAGCTATCTTGAAAAAGTCATTACTCCTCTACTGCAGTTTCATCTGTCACAGAAAAGAGTATTTATTCATTCCCATATTCAGAACAATAATTTAAATAATTTACATGAAAGCATTTGGTAAACTGTTAAACCTCATACAAATATAAGGGATTATCAGGATGTATTTCTTACCATAAAAAGTCCAACATTATCTTTAATAATTATTTATGAAATGAATCAAGCCATTTATTGTAATCATTTCTGGAAAACTAGCTTTTATATGCACTTAAACATGTCTATCAAAATGTGTATGACTCAAATCTTTGTCAAAAAGTCATTAGTTTTATTGAACTAATCAAAGAAAGACTGTAAATTGTAGTGAGTTTACCTTTTCCTTTAAGAGATTTGCATGAAACTAGCAAATCTACTAGCCTCAATTTTAATCAACAATTTTTTGTAGAAGTCCTTTAACAAAAGCCTCACAGCAGATGGTCACACAATAAAAAACATGTCCATTAGCTAAACATTAACACAACACAATACATTTGCTTGATGTTTTCTTTGATTAATAAACACCTTCTCATAATATAACAAATTGCTATGATTTTATTGTTACAGATGCTTTTTGTGGGAGGAGAAAATATGCAATTAGAGGTCCTGATTGAAAAACTAGCATCTCATAAAGTAGAAAATGATTTCAGGTTTTAAAAAATATTTGCATTATATTAGCAAAATGCAAACCCAGCTAAAAAGGATGTCCTGAAAAATACAGTATTATGAATGATACAGCTTGTACATTACGTTTTTCCCTTATGAAAAATTCACATATTAATTATGCTTAATCTCTTCTTACTACCATGTTTTAAAGGATTTGCTTTACTGTAAGAATCCACAAATTTTATTCCTTTTTATTTTCTCTATAATGAATATTCTTTCTATACTGAGAAGTATGTTACTTTAGGGAAAAGTTATAGACCTTGGTATATATCTATTTCCTAGGACTGCCATAAGGAATTACCAAGAACTGAGTGGCTTAAAACAACAGAAATTTATTGACATAGTTCTGAAGGTGAGAATTTAAAAATTGAGGGATAGGCATGATCACGTTTCTGTGATAGCTGTAGGGACTAATTCTTCCTTATTTCTTCCTAGCTTTGTAGGGTAGCCCATCAATCTCTGATGTCCCTTGGCTGGTAGATACATCACTCCAGCCTCGGTCTCTATCCCTACAAGATCTTCTCTCACTGTTTTTGTGCTCTCTCCCTTCTAATATGGAAACCAGTCATGTTAGTTAGGGTCCATTCTAATGAAACGTTACCTCATCTTAACTTGATTACTACTGCAAAGACCTATTTCCAAATTATGCTTCATTCAGAGGTACACGCCTGGAGAATCCCATGGACAGAGGGGCATGTCAGGCTACAGTCCATGGGGTCACAAAGAGTCGGACACGACCAAGTGACTAACACACACACACACACAGAGGTATACAGAATTAGGTGTCAACATATCATTTTGGGGGACATAGTTCAACTCATGGCAGTACATATCATGTCGAATATATGGAAGGCCTATTGTTGAGATCACACACACACACACACACCCTAAGAGTTTGGTTAAAGAACATAATGGTTAAAAACAGCCTGGCTTCTGGTATCAGCAGGTCAGGAATCAAGTCTTACAAGGCCAATTCCTCTCTGTATAATCGTGGAAATTTACTTAACTACTTTGAGCCATGATTTGTTCATTGTAATTCTCATTTACAGAGTTATTGTGCAGATGTGAAGGTAAATGTAAAATTATAAATTGCTGGAGTTGGTTCATTGTAGCAGGCCAAGTTAGTTGAGACCACCACCCACCTGAACCAATCCAATCTGAAGTTGGAGCCCTAAGCAAGTCCTTTTCTTGCTGCATACTCCCAACACTGCCCCTTTTTCATCTTCACTGTATCTTCTAAATGTACCTGAACTGTCTTGTGAAGACAAAGTTCATAATATTAAACTGCACCAAAAATATCATTGGAAGAGAGTAATGACACATGGGACATTACTGATTTGCTATTTTGTCTTTGCATCTTTGTAAATAATCAAATAATTAAGGCAAATTTATGTTATAATGATGCAATTACATGGATTGAAACAGACCGTATGACAAGAAGTCATTGTCTTAGGACTGCTTCAATTTAATAATTAATTGATTTCACCCTCCCTGAGAAGGACCCAATATAGCCCCCATAACAAACACAATTTCTTGCATTCTAACCTTCCTTGATTAAAAAGTACAAGAATTGAAGATTAGCCTACAAATTGTCGATTTAAAACTTGTTACCTTTGACATTACATTGACAAAAGTACTTTTAAATTGAAAGGCTTTTTTATAAACTCCCACAGCATTGTCTCTTAATTCTTTTTCTGCAGGTATTTATTTAAAAAAAAATTGCTGTATTGATATATTCTTTTCTCAGAACTTTTGAGAGCTATCTGGAAAAGGGCATAAAGATACTCTTCCTTCATAACTGAACTAAGACTTTTTTGAAGTTTCTAGAAATAGGCATAAATTATTTCTGTCACTTCAGCCTTTAAAAAAAAATCCCTTTAGGCCCACCGAATCAGTGACGACATAGCCTTTCTCAGGAAACCCATGGAGACCTTGGTGCCTGCTTATGTGTTTAGGTCCACCTACATTCCTGCTCTCCTAGAAATGCCCTGAATATACAGTTACCAGATTTACCAAATGAAACTATAGGAAACCCAGTTACATTTTCGGTTTAGATTAAAAAACAACCTTTATAGTAGAATATGTTTGAAGTATTGCATTGAAGCTCACTTGTACTGAAAATAAAATACTGTTTATCTGAAATTAAAATGTAACTGTGTGTCTTGTATTTTATTTAGCAGCCCTACTTACATGGGCTGCTTAGGTCCCCTGTGAACTGTTGTCCCAAATCTATCTTCTTGCAGATACATAGCACTCTGCATCTGCTGAGCTGGCCTACTCACACAGGATGGGCCAAGGTCCTGGAATGGGCAGATTCTCTTAGCCTGTTCCAATGGAACTTCATTACCTCCTAGGTACTCCTAGTACCATTGCTGTCTCTTTTCTTCCTGCACTTGAAGTAGATGGACTATCTCAGAACCAACATAATACAGCTCTTCTTACCACTTACTGTGTGACATCAGACATCCAACACAACAGGGTGCATTTCCAGCAATGGTAATGTGAACACAAATAGAGATTGGATTTCATGGTGTCTATCATTCCCTCTTGCTTAAACATTCTGGGGTTTTAAGTCCCTCAGCTTGGAATAATGTGCAAATATACTTATTAAAATAAATGTGTATGAGAAATAGCCTAAGTATTTTTTCTGTTATTGTTGCTTTTTATTCCCTATGTTTTGGAGAATCTTAAAATCATTTAATATATGTTCACTTGTATGTAATTGTAGTGTAGATGCTGAGAAATGTTGAAGGCTAAAGGAGAAGGGGGCAGCAGAGGATGAGATGGTTAGATAGCATCACTGACTCGATGAACATGAAATTGACCAAACTCTGGGAGATAGCAGAGGACAGATAAACTTGGCATGCAGCAGTCCATGCGATCACAAAGAGTCCAACACGACTTAGCCACTGAACACCAACAATGTATGCACGTGGGCCTTCCCTGGTGGCTCAGTGGTTAAGAATGCGGCTGCCAATACAGGAAGCACGGGTTCTATCCCTGGGTCAGGAAGATCCCCTGAGGAGGAGATGGGAACCCACTCAAGTATTCTTGCTGAAAAATCCCATGGGTAGAGGTATCCAGTGGGCTATAGTCCATGGAGTTGCAAAGAGTCAAACACAATGGAGCAACTGAGCATGCATGCACACATGTATGTACATACACATGTATGTATATGTGTTTAAGACAGATAATTGTGCTCAGTTTTAGTTGCAACAGACCAGAATTGAATTGGAAAAGTATCTGTTATATTAAAGAAAAACTGTTAACATGATATTTCTACCACAGAGAAACTCTGATGACTCTATTCTTATTTGCAGAAACAAAATCCTCTAAATATTTGAAATGTACTCATCACTTGTCACAAGCTCCTTCTGTTGTGTGAATATATATATGTATATACATATTTAGCTAGTATTTAAAACCAAGCATACCTAATTTATTCCCTTTGGGGTTTTTCTGAGCATCAGTCTGTCAGTTCAGTTGCTCATTCGTGTACAACTCTTTGCAACCCCATGGGCTGAAGCACACCAGGCTTCCCTGTCCATCACCAACTCCCGGAGCTTACCCAAACTCATGTCCATCGAGTCAGTGATGTCATCCAACCATCTCATCCTCTGGCATACTCTTCTCCTCCTGCCTTCAATCTTTCCCAGCATCGGGGTCTTTTCAAATGAGTCAGTTCTTCACATCAGGTGGCCAAAGTACTGGAATTTAAGCTTTAGCATCAGTCCTTCCAATGAATATTCAGGACTGATTTCCTTTAGGATTGACTGGTTGGATCTCTTACAGTCCACAGGACTCTCAAGAGTCTTCTCCAACACCACAGTTCAAAAGCATCAATTCTTCAGTGCTCAGCTTTCTTTATAGTCCAACTCTCACATCCATATATGACTACTAGAAAAAACATTTCTGAGCATAGAATTAAAAAAAATTAAAATTCCACTCTTCTTTGTACTTCTGTCTTCTTTGTGATTGAACATTGTGGGTGATGTCCTGACCCACTGATTCCTAAGATAGACCCCACTGCCTTTTGTTGGCTTCAATAACAACATTAGAATCCAAGCATTCTGGGAAAAATATTTCTTTTGACTAAAGTGGTTGTTTAGTGTGATTTGTTGTATTTCTGAGGACTGCAGAGTTCATTTGCTTTATCCTCTTACCAATTCACTATTTATTTAAATTCCCTATCTCATTTAAAAATGCTGTGCTGTGCTTAGCTGCTCAGTTGTGTCTGACTCTGCCATCCCACGGACTGTAGCTTGCCAGGCTCCTCTGTCCGTGGGCATTCTCCAGGCAAAAATAACTGGAGTGGGTTGCCATTTCCTTCTCCAGGGGATCTTCCCAACCCAGGGATGAAACCCAGGTCTCCCACATTGCAGGCAAATTCTTTACCATCTGAGCTACCAAGAAGTTGGATTATTTAAAATGACACATATAAATAAAACATGCATGCATGCTAAGTTGCTTCAGTCATGGCCGACTCTCTTTGACTCTATGGACTGTAGCCCGCCAGGGTGCTCTCCCCATGGGATTCTCCAGGCAGGAATGCTGAAGTGGGTTGCCGTGCCCTCCATATGCATACACATACACAGTCTTTGAATCCTTTATCCCTAACTTGTAGAATATGAGAGTGAAGCAGTTCAACATGCCTCCAGCTGCAGGGATGTCATCTGGATCTCTGGAAGGCCCTGTTGAAGCTCTTCTCCTGAGGCTGATGGGAGGAGAAAGCACTCTGGACTCCACCCCCATGGAAGAAGAGGTAAAACCCTTCAGAATACAAATAGCACCTTTCTAAGTTCTTTTCTAAATCTCTAGCCTTTATCTCCTAGCTGTGAGAAAGGGAATTACATATTACTACTCTTGCCTAGAAAATCCCATGGATGGAGGAGTCAGACAGGACTGAGCGACTTCACTTCATTTTTCACTTTCATGCACTGGAGGAGGAAATGGCAACCCACTCCAGTGTTCTTGCCTGGAGAATCCCAGGGATGGGGGAGCCAGGTGAGCTGCCATCTATGGGGTCCCACAGAGTCTATGGGGTCCCACGACTGATGCGACTTAGCAGCAGCAGCAGCAGCAGCGGCAAGCTAGTTTTAGATATTTAATTTTCAATAATTGTATGTATTAGTAATTGGAATGTTGGAATTATTACTGTAGGGTATCAGTCTAATTTTCTAATTTAATATAACACTAAAATCTTATTCACATCATAGTATAGCTGGAGCTCAGGAAGTATCTATTGATTAACTCTCTTTTTAAATTCAAATAAATCTACTAGTCTCCATCATAAACCTTTATAGATAGCTGTGCATGCTCAGTCCCTCAGTTGTATCTAACTTTTTGCAACCCTATGGACTATAGCCTTCCAGGCCCCTTGTCCATGGGATTTTCCAAGCAGGAATACTGGAGTGCGTTGAAATTTCCTCCTCTAGGGGGTCTTCCTGACCCAGAGATTGAAACCACATCTCCAGAGTCTCCTGCATTGGCAGGCGGGTTCTTTACCACTGAGCCACCTGGGAAGCCCTAACAAATAACAATTGAGATATTTTAAGATGCTTTATACAATAAACAAAATCCTCAAATAATTTCATGTTAGTATTTTAATAAAAACAGAACATGAAAATGTTAGTAGATATGAAATTATCTACTATTTAATTTTTTTTTAACTATACCAGGTTTGTTTTCTTTAGCTGTGAGTAAACATTCTATTCCTTTGTAAGTAGAAGCTTTAAGGAATTAGTCATTTTTTGACTGTGTAAGCATATTATGCAGTATTTTTAATGTAATTTAGGGTTAGAAAATTTTTAATTTATTCCTTTGGTTTGTTTATGACTGTACAAAAATATAGAATACAATAATTTGAATATTTGAAGATTTCTTAGAGAATGCAGCATATTAAACCAAATCAGTAATTCATTTTTTCCAAGCTATATGTTTGCTTGCTGTTATAAAGTAAATAAATCTACTTTATTATTATAATGCTTATCATTTTAAAGTGTTTCATATACACTATCTAAGTTGGTTACAATAATTTTGCGAAGACAATTTTAGCATCTGTGTCTTATATATGAGGATGAGACTTCACAAGTAGAAATGTTGTACTTCAAATTTCATTGGATTTCTTTTAGTATGAACTTTCTGTTGAAGTATACTTAGAGTAATGTGGTGAAATCACAAATGTAGAGTTTCATACCTTTAAAAAAATGAACCCAGCCCCAAACCCACAACTGCAAAAGTTCCCTGTGGAGCTCTCAAGTAGGCATGTAATGAATATGTCAGTGTAGAGTTTTTGTGAGTTTTCTACTGGAGATATATATAGAGAGAAAGTATGAAATGTTTTGAAGGTAGACTCAATACAATTTACAAATGGGTTGGAGATATATATATATATATATATATACATATATATATATATGATAATCATTGGTATAGAGAAGGTATTTAAAGTCATGGGTCTAAATGAGATAACTTAGGCAGTAAGTATAGATTGTGAAGAGTGTAGAACCAAAAATGGCCTTGGGGTCACTCAACATTCAGAATGTAGGACAAAACAGGAGAACTCATCAAAATATCCTGAGAAGGACTAATGAGGTAAGGGGAAACCAATGAAGTGTGTGTTAATTCAAGTCCAAATAAAAGCAGATACCAACTAAAAGTTAGATATACAAGAGATTTTTGGAGGGGCGGGGAGTTTTAAGGAAAGAGGGAAGGGAGCCAAAGGGAGTGACGAGAACTTTCGGATCTTGATGGAGACCTGAGCATCATGAAAACAGAGAAAGATGAGGGAAGTTGAGGGGAATGAGGTGACTTCAATGCAGTTCTAGGAACATTTCAGTCAGGTAATGTTAAGTCCTAAAGCTGAAGCCCCCATTTGAGGAGTTTTATATCTCTCAGGATCATGTGTTAGTGCTGATGCTGTGAATAGCAATTTGCTGGAAGCAGCCAATCTGCAACATGGTTCAACACCCACACAGGAGTGGATCCGAGAATGTTGGGGCAGGCAGTCCCTCAGTTATGCTTCCTGTGGCAAGATGTAACAATGGTGTATTTTCATGGTACCATGGTATCCTAGAAAGCATGGTATCCTAGAAACAAGAGGGATGGAGTGTTGAATTATGTAAAATGCTGATGATAGGTGGAAGAAGCGAGAACTAAGGACTGATGAGTGGATTTAACAGTGTGGAACTTGTTGATTAATTTGACATGGATAGTTTTGGTGGAGTGGTAAGGACTAAAGCCTGATTGGATTGAGTTTAACAGTGAATGATGGGAGAGAAGACATCAGACTATGAGAACAGACTACTCTTTGAAGATGGTTTGTTACAGAGAAAGACAAATGAAATGATAAGCTATCTTAAGAGGGAAGTGGGGTCAAGATTAAAGTATTTTTCTATTAAAAGATGGAAGAATTCAGCAGCATGTTTGTATGCTGATGTAAAAATTCAGTATTGAGTCAAAACACTTAGTGGCCCTGTGGTGGATTGATTTAATAATGGCCCTTCATGCATTATGCATCTTTCTTTCTACGTCTCTGGGCAATATGGATTTTCTCCCATCAAGAGGTAGAATCTTTTTCCTCAACTCTTGCTTCTGGGCTGACTTGTGACTTATGTTGACCAACAGAATGCTGCAGATGTGACATCGTATGCCTACTAAGGCTAGGCTTTAAGAAGCCTTGCAGCTTCTGCTTTTACCCTCCTAGGACACTACCCCATCATTTAAACAACTGGCACCAACCATAAACATTTGCTTGAGGCTATCTTGGTCAATCCAGTCCCAGTATTCTAACTAAATCCAGATGACTTCAGCTGGGTGAGTGACATCAACCCTGAGCAGCAGAGGAATTGCCCGGCCAAGGCCAAATTGCCAATCCACCATTCACAAGATGTAAGGAATAACTGGTTGTATGTCAGTATTTTTTTGAGATAACTTATTAATGGTAATTGATAACTGGTAGAGATCCCAAGGGCTTTCCAGGTGGCACAAGTGGTAAAGAACCCGCCTGCCAATGCAGAAGACTTAAGCCGGTTTGATCCCTGGGTTGGGAAGATCCCCTGGAGGAGAGCATGGCAACCCATTCTAATATTCTTGCCTGGAGAATCCCATGGACAGAGGAGCCTGGCAGGTTACAGTCCATGGGGTTGCAAAGGGTTGGACACAACTGAAGTGACTTGGCATACATGCACACAGAGACCCCAAACACCTCTTTGAAAGATCTTACTTTTAGTAAAAAAGATCCACTCTGTGTTTTAATGTTTATGTTAGATAAACTAAAGAATGTTCAGTGAAGTAAATGGAGTACGTACTTTATCATGTCCGTGTCTCAACTAGCTACATGTAAGGCCTTTCTTTCTGGACTGCATGCACTTTTACTGCCTTTGCTTTTCACATTATTTAGACTCTTCTTGTCACAATTGTTGTATTTTATACTGTATTACAGACGTTTGTGTTGGTTTAATTTCTTAAATAGGTATAACATTGAAGAAAACATGTCTATTATGAGACAACTTGAATTATTTTTTCACTAGGTCTCCCTACCCCTTTTCTTTCCTTCCTTCTCTTTTTTTTTCCTCTTCCTAAATTCCTACAGAATTCTTACAGTATCTGCAGAAGTTATTGAAGAGACCCAAATAATTCTTTATTTAAAATAATAAAGGCTCTCTTAAAAATGTAAGTGTAGGAAACTAATCTCTACAATATAGTCTTTGGAGTTAGGACTTCCTAGATGTAAAATAAAATTCTAAATTCCTCAAAAAGCTTCTAACTGCCTGATGTACGCTTTTATGTAGCATCTAAGTTTTTAAAGATCAATTATACAAAATATTTCTTTTACTCACCAGAATGGCATACATGTACTTTACCACTTAGCCATGCAACCTTGAACAAGATGATTAATCTTTTTCTATTTAATTTTCTTCATTTTAGGACTGTCATAAACCTGCTGCCTAATCTTATATATAGCATTAAATGATATCATATCATATCAAAAGATCCAGAATTTCATAAGCACTGAATACTATTAACAAGTATTATTATCATACGATGTAATATTTAGTTTTTCTCATTATCACTTTAAAATATTAGGTTTGCCAAATAATTTTAGAGGAAGGCTGACTCCTTATTAACCAAGTTAAGTGTTCTGTCTAATGACATCCTTTAGCTACTTTATACCTAAGTTATTGGCAATCAACTACCTCCTAAGTCTGTGACAGTAATTATTGGATTTGTTCTCTACAGAAAAGTTACTACTTACAGTGATGTCAAATGGGTTTAATTAATTTCAACTATAAAGATGTAAATGGAAGTTAGAAGAATATTATAAAAGAAAAGATAAAGTCATTAGTAATAGTCTCAGAGTTTATTATCTTCAAAAATAATATTTCATCTAGATTGTCCAAGAAAGAATGAAGTTACCATCTACTGCCCTAAAAAGTCCTGACTAAAATCTTTGGGGAAAGGGTATGAATAAATGGTTAATCATGGCTAACCAGGTCCATAAGAACTCATGACTTCATGTTGTTCATATGCTAAAGTTGTACCACATATGTTATTATAAGGCATCTTGTGGCCAGTATACAGGATTGCAATTCATACTAACAGATGTTTGGGAAGGAAATTATTTGTTTAATTTGTTTATGAGTCAGAGGATTTTTGTCTGAATGTAATTATAGGAGGAGACCACAATTTATGAATGGATTGTATTCCAAAAGTGCATTTGTGAGTCACTTGTTTGGGACTAAGAACATACTTTTATGTATAAACTAGGTTAAATGTTAGTGTTTCCCAAGCAAGCCCACAAATAGCTGCTTTAACCCATTATTTGGCTGATAGTATCTGCCTATTATTTCTATGTCCCTGGAGGAAGGATGTGAGGAAAAAACAACCTCTTCCCTTTTCTGGCATTTGTTTGGATCCCACAGCCTTTCCCCCTTTCCAGCCTGCTTTTCCAGTGCTTTCTCCAGAGACCTCATAAGCCCAAACCACCCTGAAGGGCTGCGACTCTGGTCTGACGCATCCTTGGCAAAACTCCTGCTATTCCAGGGTTATCTGCCTCTTCTTCCCCACCGTCAGTGTGTTCTGCCTTTCGATGTTGCTGCTCTCAAGTTATAATAAGAAAGCAGTGTAACTTTCTAATTCTTTTTACACAAATGGGATTAATGATTATCTTAGGAATATTTATAATTTAAAAATAGATGTGTATTCATACAAATGACTGTATTCAGTGGAATTTCTGACTAACAAATGAAAGGGAAGAAAAAATCCAGACATATTAGAGTGTTGTTGAATCCAAGTTCATGTCGCCATCACACAGTGAGGCCAAACAAACTGAAGAGTTGGAGTTTGGAGCAGAGAAAGGTTTATTGCCAGGTCAAGCAAGGAGAACAGAGCAGTTCGTGCTCAAAAGGCCCAAAATCCCTGATGATTTTAGGGAAGAGTTTCTATAGGCAGAATTTGGTGGGGAGGTCTGCTGTTGTGTGACCTTCCTCCGATTGGTTGGTGGTGAGGTCACAGGATGGTGGTCCAGGACTCTCAGTCATCAGTCCCCTGGTTCCAACCAATCTGGGGTCCACATGCTTGTGCTCAGCCTCCACTGGGATGGGCACATTAGTTCTTGTAGCAGGACTCAGATATGCATCAGATTGCTATATGTAACACGGGAGGACTAGGACCCCGCCCCGTCACTGCACTGTTTTCCTTGACTGCCTTTCCTTTGTGCCTTCCCTCACTACTTGCAGAAACTGAATCAGCCCTTTGGGACTCAGGGAAGGAAGAAGAGGCTGGAGCTTTTTTCCTTCGAACAAGGAATGAGGGGATGAGGAAAGACTTTTGTGCCTGGAAGTGCCCTCAGGGTCCTGCTTGATTTCGGGAGTAATGATATCTCAGAGGCAGAACCAATGTGTCGGCATTTTTCTACTGTAAAGAGAAAATTAATTAGTTGATATAATGAATAAAATACTATTTGAACTGAATTGAGGATTATAACCCAAGGAACAGGCTCTCAGAAAGCTCTGAGAACTCTTCGACCCATGAGAAGTCAAAGCACACTTAGGTAAATTTTGAGACAGAGGGCTGCACATTGAATGAGGTAATTTTGCCAGTCTCCTCAGTCCAAATCTAAACCCCTCACAAGATTGAGGAATGCTATCTTTCAAGGAGTTGTCTTGTAAATGCTAGGACAGTGTTGCTTTTTGGAGAAGGCAATGGCACCCCACTCCAGTACTCTCGCCTGGAAAATCCCATGGATGGAGGAGCCTGATGGGCTGCAGTCCATGGGATCGCGGAGTCAGACACGACTGAGAGACTTCTCTTTCACTTTTCACTTTCATGCATTGGAGAAGGAAATGGCAACCCACTCCAGTGTTCTTGCCTGGAGAATCCCAGGGACAGCGGAGCCTGGGGGGCTGCTGTCTATGGGGTCGCACGGAGTCGGACACGACTGAAGCGATGTAGCAGCAGTAGCAGTGTTGCTCTTTATGGTTGAGCAACTGTTCTTGCCCATGGGGGAGGTTTAGTTGATGCACAATGTAGATACACAGTATCCAGTATGGGGAGGTGGGAGCAAAGAGCAGAGAAACTTTTTATATATTTAAATTTTTGTCTTACCATAAAATATGGATTTTATTTCACACTACCCAAGAATCTGTCCTAGGAATCATCTCCTGTAATTGAATTTTTTCTTAAAATATTTTTCCCTTTGCCCTTCATGAAATAACATATTCTCTAAAATTTTTACCCAGCAGTTCTCATTTTATTTCATATTTCACTGAAAAATACTCATAATTTCATTGATAAATACTGAGCACAAAAAGGAAAAGTAAGAACGATTATATATGCATATACATTTTAGTTTTCCTGAATGTACCTTTTTCATTTCACCAATCTATAGATACTAATTAATTGATTAAGTAAGTAATTAATTCTGTTTGTTTCCAAAATAGGTAATTATTTCCTCTGCAAGTAAAAAGAGTGACTATTATTTGGGACTCTGTTATATATCTAGTGCTTAGCCCAGTGCCCTGATACTTAAATCTTCAATATACACTTAATGAATAAAACAAAGAAAATTTAAATCTGTGTATATTTGAAACATGCTAACAGATACCTGTTCAGGAAAAGAGACGATGGGATAATTAGACCTGGTAACTCTGGATATTCTCTTTTTCTGGTGAGGATGAGTTAACTTTTGTTTTTGTTATGAACAATAAATGCTCAACGTTTGCACCTAGAAAATCACTTTGATTTACTTGTAGAAGAAAATGAGAAGTTGAGAAAGAAAATGGTATTATAGTTGTTCTCAGTCAGACACCATTCACATTCTAGAGTCAACTGGTTTCTTTTAGAGAAGAGGGACTAATAGTAAGGTGCACATAAAGGAGAGTTTTAAGTCACTTAACGCACGCGTAAATGAAATTAAAGCGCTCTGGGGTTTTACCCTGGGGAAAACTTCAATTTAAATATTCAACCCGAAATTAAAACAACACAGTTTTATTTAGTGAGGTAATGCCACACGGTGCAATAAACTTAAAAGTAATCCACCAAGACTGTCGTGTTGGAGGCACTTTTATTTGGTATAAACAGCTCTTCAGTTTCCAGAGCATTTGGGTGGCCCTTTCTGATTTACACTTGGAACACTGACACGTGAAACATGTCTGTGAGGTCTGGAAAGAACACATCACTATGCAACAGATGGAGCTGCTTGTTTATTAACAGGTATTACTTAGACTCACTCTTGATTAAGCTATTTCTAAGACTGACTATGCAGTGCTACCAAGTTCAGACTTTTACGTATTACGGCACACATTGGTAGTTTGGCAGATTCTTTTCAAATGAGTCTTCTAGTCTTTATTTTCAATTATTCTCAATACTTTAAAAGCAATTTTAACAGAGAATACTGCCCATCAGGATTAAATTCATTATAATAATGAATACCTTCTTAGTTCCAAATGCTCATACACAACTGTGACTTTACAAAATATTATTTTTGTACTTAACACTACAAAGTCTGAAATAGTATTAGTCCATGTATTTTCATAACAAATACAGAGAGTTTGATGTAAACTCTTGAGTTATCCTAGAATGGTCACTCTTACAAATACACTAACACAAAGAGGGATTTCTTGTTGGAAAAATTTCTGCGTGTTGATTTTCACTTTGAGACTATGAAGTTCTTTGAATGTCAATATTATGAATACATTGTTAACTCCCTGTGCCAATAAATATTCAAAATGTTTACTTAGAGCTATTAATAAGATTATATATCTTTATCTATTTATCTAAACTTGCATGTCACAGGAAGTAATTAGTAGTATTATTACTAATATACACTAGTATTTATTAATCACCTATTAATAGCTGATGGTTTGTGTAGCTTCTTTAACACATTTTACTGATTACATCATGACAATTCTGGGCAATAGGTGTAAGAATTCTTTCTTTCTTTCTTTTCTTTTTTTTTTTTTTTTGGATAGATAAGAGCTGGATTTATTTAGAGAGAAACACATTCCATTTCATAGACAGGGTGTGGGCCATCTCAGAAGGCGAGAGGCCAAAATTATCTCCATTTTACAGGTGATGTCATAGAGGAGTTAAGTAGCTTACCCAAAATCAAAATGAGTAAAGTAAATAATGAATCTGTCATTGAAATGAAATTGAAAGCTTTTTTGTTGCCCATAGTCACCTTACCATAGAAATTGTTGTAGGAATTTGATTTGTAGAAATAACAACATGAAAGAGTAAGCTTTAAAAAAGCTGATCTTCAACTGAGAATTGTCTATAATCGAAATCTATATTCCCCAACTCTCTACTGACCCTCAAACCAGATTCCATCTACTAAGCTCATCCCTGTTCATTCTGTTTCCACCACCACCAAAACTTCACTTCTACAGTTCCTCTATTTTAAATCTACCTAAACCTCACTACAAAATATTCTACTGTAGCCTGAGCCTTGGATTATCTCTGTTTTGTGACATGCCATTGCTGCATTGTTTTCCTTTGTTTTATGCTGCCTGTGTTTTATTCACCTAAAAAATAAAATGAACCCCACAAGTTAACACTCCATTCTCTCTCATTGCCATGTTTCTAATTATTTTCTATTTAAAATATATGCTAAAACATTTTATACACATGCTTTGTGTGTGTGTGTGTGTGTGTGTATGCGATATATATATATTAATATATATGGTCCTATCATGATATCACATATATATATATTAATATATATATATTAATATATATATATATATATATATGGTCCTATCATGATATCACATACCAAAATAATACTTAGAGAGTGCAAATTAATTAACTTTGTGAAATTAGTAGAACCAATAAATTCATATTTGTATTTTGATATTACACAAAAACATAAAACACTTTAGAGGTTTTAGCATCATAAAAGGTACTGGAATCATTATTGTTTGCTTATCCAAAGCTGTCCCTATATCCATCTTCTTTATTTTTTGATAACAGAAACTAGATTTTATTCACTTATTGCCATTGATTTGACCAGTAAATAAAGTCCAAGCTAATCATAAAAGATCCATTCCCCTTGACATTGATTGCTTCAGGTGTTAGCACGTGATGCAAACCTAATGATACAAAGTAAGGAAACATCTGCTGAGGCATTTCCCAGAAAGTTTTCTCACTCTTAAACTGGAATAGAAATTAACAGCTTTCTCAGTTTTTGTGCCTTTGTATGTTGCTGAGTAAAATGATGATGCCTAGCATTTCTGCAGCCATCCTGTGACTTTGAAGGGAAACACAATGAGTTTCTAAATTAGCCAATTTAAAGTCATTCTTTCTACAGAATTTCTGTAATATGAACTAATAGATCTTATCATATGCAAGAATAAATCTTATTATATGTTTTATTTGGTTGGGTCTTTTGTTACCTGTAGCATATTACAGCCTAACTACTATAAATAGCTTAACAAATACAAATACTATATGATCTCACTTACATGTGGAATTAAAAACAACAACAATTTTTTAAAAAGCAAGTTCAAAAATACAAAGACTAGATTGGTGGTTACCAGAGGTAAGGGTTGGGGGATTTGAGTGAAATGGGTGGAGTCAAAATTTATGGATTTTCAGATATAAAATATTTGTCATGCGGATGGAAAGTACAGCATGATGACTATAGTTAGTAATACTATATTGCATATTTGCAAGTTTCTAACAGAGTAGATCTTAAAGTATTCATGACAAGAAAAGTAAGATTTCTGTTGTAATGTATATGTATATGATGGCAGATGTTAACTAGACTTACTGTGATGAGCATTTTGCAGTATATACAAATATCAAATCATTACATTGTACCCTTGAAACTAATATAATGTTCTATGTCAATTTTATCACAATAATTTTTTTTAAAGAAAATATTACTTATCAGGTACTCACTCTAAGTGGATACTTTAAGTGATTAGAAAATATTTCAGTGTTATTCCCATTGGATGTAATAATTTATTATATTGCCCTTTTGGGAATTTGCATTATGCCACTCTTTCATTGACAAAAGTTACTAACCCTTGAAGAAGCAAAATAAATTGTTAGTATGAAAGGAATTAACTTGAAAGGGTTTAACTAGAGACAGAAGAAATGTCAAATGAGCAAAACTTTCTTCCTAACTAAAAAGGAATTTACATAAGTTATTTATTACAGAATTCTGTGAGTCATTATAGGATTTATATACTAAAAATGTATGTTTTCTCCTAGTTTGGTTAAAACTGTACCATGTGTTTCCATACAGAATCCTACAAATTTCTGATTGAACAAAGCATGATCACCACATACTTTTTTAACCAATAGAAAAAAATATCATAAAGAATATTAAAGCAAGATGATCTTGATTTACTCTCTGGTTTACTTCCTCCCAAATAACAACTTGAGCCCACTTGTCCTATTAAAATGCATGGACTTTGAGGGGAAAGATGAGCAAAGCATCCTAAACTTGCTAATGTAGCACATTTTGACAGGTTGCTGTGTATAACATGATTGATCATCACAATGAGAACAGAAAAAAAATGCAGAGATGAAATCATGCCAACCAGAGGGAAATGAATGTTCTATTAATCTTCTAATTATTTTTTGAATAAATTGAGCTGAATTTTGCTTTCTAGAATTTGTCCCACCACTTTGATATGTTTTACCTATTCAGAAAAAAAAAATGTTTACAAATTTTCAGTAAATTATCATCAAGGCCATATGATATAACAAATGGAGTGAATACATTATTTGGGATATTTTAAAAATGTATATATATATTTCTTCCTTGTTTATAGGAAAATAGGTCTTAATTTCTTTGTCCTTGTGTTTGATTTTTATTTCTTGACCTCTTCATTTACAAAGAGGTGCTTTTTGACAAGTAGTTAACTTCTCTGAAAGTCATTTTTTCTTTTTGTACAATTGGTTATTATCATCTATGTCACATAATAATTATGAAAATCACTGTAAATATCATATAGAAAAGCACCTACATATTACTGGCTTAAAGTAGGTTTAGAAAAATTTGGAGGTTACCAATCTTTTCCAGTGAAAATATACCAAGTTTTTTCAAATTAATGAACATATTATGCTAAAATATTATTTTGGAAGAATCATGTTAACAAGACAGCCAAATAAAACTTCCCTTGCATGTATCCCCTCCTCAACAACAACAATTTGGCATCCACCCACAGATAAAAGTGCCTTTGTAGGAGCTGTGGGATCCACAACTAACTGCCAAGGGACCTGGGAGGAGTCCCATCCACTGTGTGTGTGGTAATAGGTCAACAGACTTTACTTCCAGCTGTGGACCCTGTAGTGACCTGTGAATCAGCTGCAGGCTCTCTCAGCCACAGTCTGGGAGTCCCTGGAGCACATTATCTTACACCATCAGGATGTAAGAGACTCTGTGAAATCAGGAGTCTAGCGGAGAAGTCCCAGTTATAAGAGATTACTATGAAGAATTATATGCAAACACATTGGATAACCTTGAAGAAATGGATAAATTCCTAGAAACATGCAACCTGCCAAGACTGAAGAAATAGAAAATCTGGACAGATCTATGATGAATAGGGAGATTAAATTAGTAGTTTTAAAATTCCCGACAAAGAAAAACTCTGGACCAGATGGTTTCCCTGCTAAATTCTATGAAACATTTAGATAAGAATGAATGGCAATCTTTCTCAAACACTTCGAAAACAATTGAAGAGGAGGAGATATTCTCAAACTCATTTATGAGGCTAGCATTTTGCTGATATCAAAGTCAGATAAGGACAGTACAAGAAAAGAAAACTACAGGTTGATATCCTTGATGAATATGGATGCAAAAATTCTCAATAAAATAATAGGAAGCCAAATTCAACAGCATTTTAAAAGGATCATCATGATCAAGTGAGATTTATTCCTGTGATCAAGTGGGATTTATTCCTGTGATGTGTGAATGGTTCAGCATATACAAGTTAATAAATGTGATATACCATATTAATAGAATAAAAGGTTAAAATATATATGATAATCTCATTGGCTGGAGAAAAAGCATTTGACCAAAAGCATCCTTTCATGATTAATAACTCTCAACAAATTGGGTATAGTAGGAACAAAACTCAACATAATAAAGGTATAAATGACAACCCCCCAGCTAACACCACACTTAATATTAAATAGTTGAAGCTGTATCCTCTAAGATCAGGAACATAAAAAGGGTGCCTGCTTTCACCACTTACATTAAAATATTACTGGAAAATCTAGCCAGAGAAATCAGGCAAAAAAAAAAAAAAAAGAAAGAAAGGATATCCAAATCAATAAGGAAATGTAAAACTGTCTGTTGGCTGATTATATGACCTCATATGTAGAAAATCTTAGAGACACCATCAAAAAAGTATTAGAAGTAATGAACAAATTCATTAATTTTGCAACATACAAAATCAACATATAGAAATCAGTTGGGTTTTTAATATACTAACACTGAAATATCTGAAAAAGAAAATATTCTCATTCACAATAATATCAAAAACAATAAAATACTTGGGGATAAATTTAAATAAAAGAGTGAAGAATCTGTACACAGAAAAGTATAAGATTTTGATGAAAAATATTAAAGAGGTCAAAAAAATGGAAAGATACCCTTCTTTATGGATAAGAAGAGGTAATATTGTTAAAACATCCATACAACCCAAACACATTTATGGATTTAATAAAATCCTTATCAAAATTCCAATGGCATTTTTCACAGATACAGAAGAAACAATCCTAAAATTTGTATGGAACCACAAAAGACCACCAAATAGCCAAAGAAATCCAGAGAAAGAAGAACAAAGCTGGAGACATCACACTTCCTGATTTCAAAGTAAATTTCAAAGCAATAGTTATAAAAGTAGCATGGTATTGGCATACATATAGAACCATAAACACATGGAGCAGAATTAAGACCCAGAAATAAACTCTTGCACATACCATCAAGTAACATTTGGCAAGAGAGTCAAGAAGACTCAATAGGAAAATGATAGTCTCTTTAAAAACTTGGATTGGGGAAAATGGATAATCACATACATAAGAATGAAAGTGGATGCCCTGTTACACACAAAAATATTATTAACTAGAAATGGATTAAAATCTTAGGCATAAGACCTTAAACCACAAAACTCTTAGAAAAAAGATAGGAAAAGCCTCCTTGACATTGGTCTTTACAAAGGTTTTCTGGGTATGACACCAAAAGCATAGCAACAAAAATGAAACTTATTAAATAGGGTTATATCAAATTAAAAAGATTCTACACAGAAAAAAACACACACAAAAACCTCAAACAAAAACAAAAAACTAACCAAATGAGCAAACTTAACACAGTGAAAAAGCATCATATGAAATGAAGGAAAGTAGTTGCAAACAAAGCTGGTAAGGAGTTAACACCCAAAATACATAAGGAACCCATACAATTTAATAGCAAAAAAAAAAAAATCCAGTTAAACAATGGCAGAAGAGTGGAATAGAAATTTCTCTAAAGAAGATATTCAGATGGCCAACAGGTACAGGAAAAGATACTCAACATCACTGACCACCAGGGAAATGTAAATCAAAACCATATTGAGATATCACCTCACACCTGTCAGAATGAAGATCATCAAAAAAAAATAGAGATAATTCAGCAAAGGAGTGGAGAAAAGAAACCCCTGCGCTTTGTTGGTGGGAATGTAAGTTGGCATAGCTGCTATGTAGCGTATGGAGATCTTTAAAAATTAAAACCAAAGCTACCATATGATTCAGCAATCCACTTCTGAGTATATATTCAAGCAAAATAAAATTAGATTCTCTAAGAGTTGTCTTCACCCCCACACTCATTGCAACATTACTCACAATAGCCAAGAAACTAGGGAAATGTCTGTCTTCATATGAATAGATAAAGAAGATGTGGTAAATATAGACAATGGGAATGTTATTCAAGCACGAGAAAGATGTAAATCTTGCCATTTGTGACAAAATGGATGGACTGTGAGGGCATTATGTTAAATGAGTGAAGTTATACAGAGAAAGACAAATATTGTAATATCACTTATAAATGGTATCACTAAAAACATAGAAACAGGTAGATTGGTGGTTGTCAGGGCCTAGGGAATGGGAAAATGTGAAGATATTGGTCAAAAGGTACAAACTTTCAGTTAGAAGATGAATAAGTTTTGGGTATCTAATGCAGTACATAATGACTATGGCTAATAACACTGTATTTTATAAAGTAATGAAATATAATTGTAATTATATGTATTATTATTACATACTTTAAAGTTGCAAAGAGAGTAGATCTTAGGTTTTCTTACCACAGAAAAAGAAATGGTGATTATGTGGCAATGGAGGTGTTAACTAACCCTCCTGTGGTAATCATTTAGTAATAGACAAGTGTATGAAATCATCACATTGTACAAAATACACTTACACAATGTTATATGGCAATTATGTCTCAATGCAACTGGAAAAAAAGATAAAATACTTTACCTTGAGAAATGTTTGAACACAGCAGAAGTTAGGTCTAACAACTGAAAACTTTTTAAACCTGATACATTTTGAGAATTGATTATGTGGTCCATTATGCAGATGTTGCTGCTTGGAGTCCATAAGAAATGCATTTAAAGGATAGAAATGGTAAGAAACCTTCCATCAAAAAAGTATTATCATGCATATGAATCAAATATTAAAAATGGAAAATGACACATATTAAGCAAAACAGCCAGCTAATGAGTATATAAATACATGAAAATTATTTAAATTATTGGAATATAGTTCCAAGGTTTCTATGTAACTCAAAATATAATTGGAATGTGAATTTGAAGTCAAGTGGGCCTTAGGAAGCATCACTATGAACACAGCTAGTGGAGGTGATGGAATTCCAGTTGAGCTATTTCAAATCCTGAAAGATGATGCTGTGAAAGTGCTGCACTCAGTATGACAGCAAATTTGGAAAACTCAGCAGTGGCCACAGGACTGGAAAAGGTCAGTTTTCATTCCAATCCCTAAGAAAGGCAATGCCAAAGAATCCTCAAACTACCACACAATTGCACCCATCTCACACACTAGTAAAATAATGCTCAAAATTCTCCAAGCCTGGCTTCAACAATATGTGAACCGTGAACTTCCAGATGTTCAAGCTGGATTTAGAAATGGCAGAGGAAGCAGAGGTCAAATTGCCAACATTCGTTGGATCATCAAAAAAGCACGAGAGTTCCAGAAAAACATCTATTTCTGCTTTATTGACTATGCCAAAGCCTTTGACTGTGTGGATCACAATAAACTGGAAAACTCTGAAAGAGATTGGAATACCAGACCGCCTGACCTGGCTCTTGAGAAATCTGTATGTAGGTCAGGAAGCAACAGTTAGAACTGAACATGGAACAGCAGGCTGGTTCCAAATAGGAAAAAGAGTACGTTAAGGTGTCACCCTGCTTATTTAACTTATATGCAGACTACATCGTGAGAAACGCTGGGCTGGATGAAGCACAAGCTGAAATCAAGATTGCCGGGAGAAATATCAATAACTTCAGATATGCAGATGACACCACCCTTATGGCAGAAAGTGAAGAAGAACTAAAGAGCCTCTTGATGAAAGTGAAGGAGGAGAGTGAAAAGGTTAGCTTAAAGCTCAACATTCAGAAAACTAAGATCATGGCATCCAGTCTCATCACTTCATGGCAAACAGATGGAGAAATAGTGAAAACAGCGGCAGACTTTATTTTCGTGGGTTCCAAAATCACTGCAGATGGTGATTGCAGCCATGAAATTAAAAGACTCTTACTCTTTGGGAGAAAAGTTATGACCAACCTAGACAGCATATTAAAAAGCAGAGACATTACTTTGCCAACAAAGGTCCGTCTAGTCAAGGTTGTGGTTTTTCTAGTGGTCATGTATGGATGTGAGAGTTGGACTCTAAAGAAAGCTGAGTGCCAAAGAATTGATGCTTCTGAACTGTGGTGTTGGAAAAGACTCTTGAGAGTCCCTTGGACGCAAGGAGATCCAACCAGTCCATCCTAAAGGAGATCAGTCCTGAGTGCTCATTGGAAGGACTGATGCTGAAGCTGAAACTCCAATATTTTGGCCACCTGATGCGAAGAGGTGACTCATTTGAAAAGACCCTGATGCTGGGAAAGATTGAAGGCAGGAAGAGAAGGGGACGACAGAGGATGAGATGGTTGGATGGCATCACCGACTCAATGAACATGAGTTTGAGTAAACTCCGGGAGTTGGTGACGGACAACAAGGCCTTGTGTGCTAAAGTCCATGGGGTCGCAAAGAGTCGGACACGACTGAGCTACTGAACTGAACTGAAAATATAATGATTCTTTTGCTTATAAAAATAACTATTAACATATTTTAATTTCTATTGTTTTAAAAATTCAGAGAAAAACAAATATCAATATAAGGATGTTATATTTAGTTAAAAGTGAAAGAATGCCATCAGGATAAACATCTACCATAGCCTAATAATGAAAAAATTTGCAAAATTACAATAGAAATATAATTTCATTAGGCAAGGAAGTCAAATGAGCTCAATAAGTGTGAACATTATATTTAAAGAGTAGTAATTACTTTCTATTTGTCAGATCTAAAGCCAATTTCTATGGCAAATTACAGAATTAAATAAAGCAAAACCTCTACCCTCAGGGATGTACTATTCAATAGCTGTGAAAACATAGATGAAATGAAATTGAAGAAAATTATGCTTCAAACAATTTCAGTTGATACATTGAATGCAAACGCAGGTCTAAGAGCAAACTTGGAACTGAAAGTCTAACAAGAGATCAGAAAGCAGTAGCTACATACCATTAGGATAAGCTGTCATTCAAAATGACACTGATGACAATATTATGACTTTCTTTTACACATGACTATGATGGATTATAATGAAAAAAGGGGGCAGAAGCAATAGAGAGGGTAGCATTAGAGGTATCATTTCCGGATTCAGTGAATAAAGTAAAAAGATAAAATAAACTGCCTCTAGAAATAATAACTATTTCACCTTTACTTTTGTTTATATTATCTCAATAGATAACCTAATAATAGATAATATTTCTAAAGGAATATTGTGTTTCTGTTAAGTAAAATTTAGGATATTATAAAATTTAAAAAAATACACTTGCTTGGATATTTTAAAGTTTGATTCATTACATGTGAGATTACATGGATTTGGTTTTGGATTTTCATTATGGAGAAAGAAAATTGCAGATGTGTTTTTCATGTTGAGAAAAATAGGTGTTAAGGAGTGCATGAAAAGAGTTGTTCCTTACTTGATTATAGTAAAGAAAATTAATTGTAAGTGTATTTATTTTTGTTATCCTTTCTCATAAGCAAAAGAGAAAACATATTGACAGATAAAATGCTTATCCACTTACTAATTTTATGAGAGAAATCACTTTCCTTAATGACTATCACTTTTCACCTGATAATAACTATTTGAATTGTGGGCACAGTAGTGAGAAAAAAATAGTGCTAATGTGCCAGCTTGATGGAAAAAGACTGTGGAAGGCATCTGACTCAAGGTGGAATGAGTGAGGAAAATACTGAAAGAATATTTGTTGAAATGAATAAAGAATTAATTTAGGAGGTGCTAGTTTATTAATTTTTACTGCTTTTATTCCATTTTCTAAAAATATTGCAATTGATTTACTGATTCTCTTATTAATACTTAGGTTCTATTTCTGGCATTAACATATATTACTATAAATAGATATATATATATTTTGTACACTCCTTTAAGAGGTTCTCTAGAGTAGAGTAACCAGAGATGGAATTGCTATGTCATTTGGGATGCATGTCTTCTATTTCAGTGCTGCTAAGCAAGAATCTAGAGAAGTTACTTTGCATCTAGATACAAATTGCATTATTGGATATTATAATGGTGTTGAATTCATTATAACAATTTTCGATTTTAGATACAGTAGTAGGTCTTTGTTGTTAGAGGATGTCTTTAGAACTTTACCTTAAAAAGGGATGGCAAATTGATCTCAGTTATTAATACCAAAATTTTCACTTCTAATGGCAATAGTTTCCTAGAGTTTATGAAGAAGAATTTTGAGGCCATGATTAAATTTTGAAGAAAATCTTATAATTCATAATAATGTTTGTCTTGTTTGGGGTGTTGGGAATTTTGGCATATATAAAAAGTGTGAAATTGTTCTGAAATAGACTCAGAGAGAATGGTGTAGGATTCCTAAAATTAGGCATTAGCTATGATATAGTTGTTTTTTATTCTCTTATAGACAATGATTAAGCTAGCTTATTATGCTTTAACAATAGAAAATTTAGTGAGAAATACTGTTTTCTTCTCCATATTGATACTGTCATTCTCTCTTAAATGACTAACATAAATAAATAGTGAAATCTGCTCAATAATTTCACACAAAAAAGGAGATGCTGTGCATTAAGTCTGTTTTTGACTTGTTGAATATTTTCCATGAGGACTATTTTCCTTTGAGTTTTGGTAAGATTATGGATATACTCCATTTTTAATTTTTTCCAGAAGGTAATTTCTAACATTTTAACAATACATCTATTAATGTCTCATTAAATAATAATAACTTGGAAGATTTTTCAGACACACACATGCACATGCACACATATAGGTAATTTATATTCTGCTTAAAATTTGAGCACGGTTACATGACTATTAACTGTTATTTGATTTTTGACGGTACTCACTCCTATTGTTTATTTTTCTCATGGAGGCATAGTATTCATTAATATGAATACTAATAAGTATCTAATATTATTCAGCTTTGTGCTATACAGTGACTAAGATAGATAGCTTTGGTTGGTTATTTTCATTTTGTAGAATTGCATGATCTCAATAAACTAAAAGTTATCTATTAATAGACTTCTTAGAAAATATGACTGACTATTCAGATCAAAATATTAACTTGTTTTATATCATTCATTCAGACATCTGCTAAATTAGTATGTAAATAATATAAATGTGTCTATCACACAAAAATAATATGAAAGAATAATTTTATGAAGAGAGAACATAAACTACAAAATTATTAAATAACGATGACTGTTGGTATTCAACACATATAAAACTGAAAATAGACACTGATAAAATTTTAGTATTAGGTGCATATGTCCATCCTAAAATTTACTTCTTTTATTATATTTAGAACTAAGGAATTATTACTCCTGGGGTATAGATTAATTAAACTAAAGCAAAATATAAAAGTAATAGTATTTTGTGTTCATTTGATATGAAACATTATATAGTTTGCATCAAACAAAATTTGAAAGTGTTAACGTTTATGAAATATGAAGACTTTCTTGTAAAAGAATCAACTGACTTGGAGAATTTGCCAGGAAGGTTTTAACATTCTATCATATAAAATTAATTATCTTGGTAGCTTTATAGATAAAATAATCATATTATAGATATTATAGATAAAATAATCATATTAACTCATGTTTTCTATTTCCTCTTTTCATGTTTGAAACCACTACAACCACCTAGTTTATCTTACTTGAGAAATCAAAGATATTTTGAAAGAGTTTCAAAGTATATTGCAGAGCCATTAGCCTCATTCCAGAATACTGTTTTACTATTTCTTTCTTTTTTTTCTTATTTTTTACTATTCTTTTCCTTGTATTATTAAAAATAAGATGTGTGAAATGTTCACTGCCCAAACTTAGGCACTCCGATGATTCATGTGAATCATTAGATGTAATAGCAATTCAGTAAGAGCCTAGAAATTGTCCAATGTATTCCTTTTGATATGGGTCACACCAAGGGGAAAATGTATTGAAAACCATAAATTTTATAAGTGTCACTTTACCAGTTATTTCTGTTGAAAAGATTATAAAATAAAAATTGATGTTTACTTTTCAAGAATGAGAACAAAGTCTACAAACTTTATCAAAAATATTTGCCATGTAATAAATGTGTTGTTAGGCCTAGACTGTCTAGTATCTTGATATAGAGTTCCTACCATGATGGTTCAATTAAGTTCTTTTTATCTATATTATTTATCAGAAATATATTTATCAAAGGGATGAGGAATCTCCAATAAAATGGACTACATTGGTTCCCAGTATTTTGACTCCTACACTCTGAATTTTATTGTTATTGTGAAGGAATTCTAAATAAATCAATTCAAGCCAAATCAAATAACATGTGACATTTTGAGACTGGTTTTCTTCATTCTATATCCTTGAAATCAAAACCCAAGACGTTGTGTGTAGTTCCTTGAACAATTTTAGGATTCCTTTTGATTGATCCTTCATGTTTTTGAGTGTATTTTTGTATTGATTTTAGTGGTTATTCTAGGTATTACATTTACATACATAATTTATTATAGTATATTGATACATTTTACTCATTAGAGTGAAGTATAGAGAACTTACTTCCCTTTAAAATATTTTTTTCTGACCATTTATAACGTTAATTTTCTTAAATACTTCCTTTCTATACCTTGAGAAGCTCATTGCTAACTGCTACTGCTAAGTCACCTCAGTCGTCTCCGACTCTGTGCGACCCCATAGACGGCAGCTCACCAGGCTCCCCCGTCCCTGGGATTCTCCAGGCAAGAACACTGGAGTGGGTTGCCATTTCCTTCTCCAGTGCGTGAAAGTGAAAAGTGAAAGTGAAGTCGCTCAGTCATGTCCGACTCTTAGCGACCCCATGGACTGCAGCCTACCAGGCTCCTCCGTCCCTGGGATTTTCCAGGCAAGAGTACTGGAGTGGGGTGCCATTGCCTTCTCGTTAGCGAGGTATGAATCTTGACTCTGCTGTATACCAGTTGTATGAAACTAGACAAGTAAGTTAATCTCCATGTACTTTTTATGCCTATAATATAAAGTTATGCCCATCCCTAGAGTTATTTTGAGGCTTATGTGTACGGTTGTGGGAGTATAGTAGGTACTCAAAATTAATTCTTTCCTCTTTTATTCTGGAGCTGTTTTAGTCTGTGTACCCTTTATGCCTATGTCCTCACTCACTTCAATGTGTCTGACTCTTTGTGACCTCAAGGACTATAGCCCACCAGGCTCTTTTGTCATTTACATCTAAATATCAAAGTGTTTATTTATTTTTGCGGAGTAAATACTGCAAAATAAAATCAATAGTGTGGGTACATTTCTTGTCATTTGCTTAGAATATGTACGTTCTCTGTCCCTAAGTCATGTCCGACTCTTTGAGACCCCATGGACGGTAGCCCATCAAGCTCCTCGGTCCATGGGATTTCCCAGGCAAGAATACTGCAGTGGGTTGCCATTTCCTCCTCCAGGGGATCTTCTTGACCCAGGGATAGAACCCACATCTCCTGCGACTCCTGCACTGCAGGTGGACTCTTTATCACTGAGTCACCTGGGAAGCCTCTACCATTTATTACCAACATATATTGTGCAAAGGACGGTATATGGAAATATTTGAGCAAAGAAAATAAACTGTAGTACAAATTTTGATGTAATTTAGCTATTGGACAGATACCAACTTCAAAGTCCTCTAGGATTTTCTTATTATATCAGTTCTAGAGTCTTGTTGAGAGTATGCCTGGACTTTGAAATTAAAAAGCTGAAAAATAACTGTACCATATTGTTTATTAAACCTTAAAACTTTCATGGGAATTTCAATTTTCTTTTGGAAAGTAGATCTAGATATTTCAGTGCTTGTTTAAGTAAGACAAATAAATGTTATTGCACATATATTTTTCAAATGTGATTCAAAACATAAGGAGCTACAAGCTATCCAGTATTATAGATATTTCAGCCACAGGTAAGGTGATACAATGTCTTGGGTCAGTGATATACAAACTGATATTCCAAAGACATTCCATTCTCATTTGTCTTCATAATAATGTCTTACCCTTATTAAACGGATACTTATTCCTTTTTACCATTTTAAGTAATTATAATTTCAGACCCAGACTTCTTAATTAGAATATCAGTTGTTTATTTAAATATAAATAATTAATAAACATGTAAATAAGATAATTTATATAACCTGCAGCTTTCATACAAATAAATACTAGCTTTTCAAATGTTTGTTAAATCTTAAAGATACTTTTAATGAACATGTGTTAAGTTTTAGACACAGTGATAACAACAAATGTGTGTTTTTCTACATCTCATATTTAACTAAGCTTTTTAAGAAAATGTTCTTTTTTTATAGAGACTATAGGACTTTAATCCTATAATCAAGGTAATGGCTACATTGAAAAAAAACTTTATGGTTAAAACTAACTTTTACTTCATTTAATTTAATACCATAATGAACTAGATTTTCAATATTATATCAAATCCCTTCCATTTTAAATAATTTATCAGGTGGCAGTGATAGACTAGGAGGGAAAATAGAAACACTATTTAAGACTCAGTGTAAAAAGTGAGAGATCCAGAGGTCCTTTCCATCTTACTCTGTGCTTCTCTAGTAGTTCGCTGTGGGTATCACCTGTGATAAATCATAGATCCCTTGCACTATATCATCATCATTGTCATCCAAAGGCATTCAGAACTTACCAAAGTATAAATTACTGCTCAAGAGATGGTTACCCACACTGGAGAAAGGGTTCACATTTTTGAGCTTCTGAAATACTCTGTGATAAAATAATTAGCCAGCTAGAACCTGGTTTAAATATTTATTAGACACCAGGGGGAGTAGGTATTATTCTTCTGTTTCTCATTTCTAAAATGAAGATAAATGCTTGGCAAGTAGTTCATACATTTCAAGGGAAAAGAACATTATATTTTTAGGAAATTATTGAGAAAAACATGACTTATCTTTATCTTTAATATGTACTTTGGGAGTGACATGAATTTTAAAAAAGCTTTTCAAGGCAGCAGAAAAGAAAAAAAATTCACATAAACTATCTTCACCCAATAAAATTCAATCTAATAATTTATCAGGAAAAATTCTACTCCATCTCCAAGATTTAGTGCTCGCATTTTTTCTCTGGAAAGCCCTCCCGAATTCAATGCAAAGATTACATGCTCAGGGTACCCACCACAGCATTCTGTGGCTAGGTGTATGTATATATATATATATTTCTTTGCCATCTTGAAAACCTTGAGGACAACGACAATCCCTAGGGTTCCCTCTTCAAACATGACAAAGTTAATGTCTGGATTTTAGTAAGCAATTGAGGAATGAATGTAAGAAAGCATCAATATGCAATGTTTTCATTTTGATTGAGGCAAGGATAGCTTATGAGTAATAGGTACATCCTTTTTTTTCAGATTTGCACCTGAAATATATATATATAACCACATGGTTATATATATATAACTTTTACAACTCAATATAAAACACAGAAAGACAATTATTAAATGGGCAAAATATTTGAATATTTTGCCAAGAAAAGTATGCAAACAGTTAAAACACATGTAGGAATATGGGCTTTACTGGTGGCTCAGATGGTAAAGAATCTGCACTTAGTTCAGGAGACCCGGGTTTGATCCCTGGATCAGAAAGATCCCCTGGAGAAAAAAATGGCAACCCACTCCAGTATTCTTTCTTGGAAAATCCCACAGACAGAGGAGCCTAGTGGGCTATAGTCAACGGAGTTGCAGAGTCAAACACGACTGAGTGACTAACACACATGTAAGAATATGCTCAACCTCTTTAGTCATCATAAAAAAGCAAATTAAATCCAAAACTGAGATATCACCATGCAATTACTCAAATGGCTAAAATAAAATTGATAATTCCTAGTGATGCTCAGAATTTGAAACAACTAGCAATCTTGTATGTCATTTCTGGGCATACAAAATTGGATAGTTACTTTGGAAAATATTTTGGCAGTTTCTTATAATTTATTAAGTTATTAAAGCTATTAAAAAAGAATGAATCTAAGTAGATACCCAACTACTTTAAGTGAAATATATGTCCCATCACTGATTCTTTTCATCTTACTTCTTTTTCCAGAACTCCCATAACTTAATAATATATTTACTAATTTACTTATTTATTCTGTTTATGGCTTACTGTCTGAATCTCCTGCTAAAATATAACTAACATAATTGTATACTAAAATAATACTGTATTTAGCAGTGGGCCACCCAGATTCCCCACTCAGGATTGAGTCACTTATTACCCTTAGTTTCTACAAGTGATGCACATTGACACACGGACATGGATCTTTCTCTCAGAATTTCTTCAGGTCCTGGAAAACCACCTAGCCTAAGCTGACATCCCCTTCATGAAGGAAACACACACTTGTTGATGCTTTAGTGGTCAACAAAATATGGTCTGCAGACCAGATCTGGCCTGTAGTCCATGTTTATAGGGTGCGGAGGACAAAAAATGTTTTCTTTGTATTTTTAGATGGTATTAATAAAGGAGCTAGAGGAAGAAGACAATAGGGAGGAAGTGGAGGAGAAAGGAAATATGTAATAGAGAATGAATGTTACCCACAAAACCAAAAATATTTACTACCTGGCCTCTAAAGAAAAAGTTTGCTGACCCCTGAAGTAGTTGATGTAAGGAATTAAAGGCCTTGTTTGCCTGTAGGGGTACAACCCTGAAGGGACATCTATAAGATTGACTGAGGCCATTTTTTGGTGACCATATACTAGTTCCTTCCTTCACTCCTGAATTGTGGATCCCAGTGATACTCCCACTAAAGACCTTGCATGCATATGTTTGTTTCAGAATTTCCCAGGAAACCTGGCCCGAGATAATCAGTGTTTAGATTGGTCCCTGAAAGAAGACTCAAAAATGAAAATGGATTTGGGCCACTCACTGATAAGTAAATAATGAACACCTCTTCACTGGTAGTAGATAGAACACTAATATCCTCTGTAGATGGTACCAAAGTTAAAGTTTTGCTAGTAGTCCGTTAGGATGGACTACTACTATAAAAGAATTCAATAGCAAGTGCAATATTTCAGGAAAGTGAGGGTTTAGGGGAAAGTGTAAATTTTAAGAACAGTACAATCAGATGGGCTTTGCTTAATACCATTGCCATATTGAAAGAATACAGTGAACAAAAAGCTGAAGGTGCCTGATCTCCAAATGATGGTGAAGTGTAAGTGTGAGAAGGCTTCCTTAGCAGCAGGTAAAGAAGTCCTTTGTTTCTTGCGTGTACTTAAAGGGCAGAAAAACTGAGATCCAGGCTTAAGAATTAATAATAAAAATGATAAAGATACATTCAGAGAGATTTGAATTCATGACTTCTTAAGTCTGCTTTCCCAGAGTTAAGGCTTTATTTGGGAAGAGTTGAGATCCTGAGAATACCTAGGAAACATCCAAGTCAAAGGAGGCAAAAACCAAAAACTATATATATTATATTCCATATCCCTCAAAACTTGGTAAACATGACCTAGTCCTCCTTGATAGAGATTAGTATGCCTCTTGCTTAAAGAAAATATGCACCATATATCCTCCTCAAGACCTATACTCACCTTACCTTTCTGCTACCAAATCAATAAGTAGGTCAAATCATAGCATAAACAGATCAAAGAAACGTGAACCTCCTAAGAGTAAAAGGGGATATGCCTCCCAAAATTGTAGGACCTAGCCAATGCACATAGGTAAAATTCAGGAAGTATGCATGGACTGGATTTAAAGGTTGTAGGATTGATGAACCAGAACATATGGTTTAATAAAGGAATATTTATCTTAAGGTATTTTCTCCTAAGATACAGTATTTAGCTCCCTGGTAACGACTAGGAGACAGTGCTAATATGCTGCTAAGATGATTTTTGGAAACTTGTTGAAAGTAATGGCTCACAGTAAATAAAGTAGAAATCTCAAAATTATGAGACAGGTAGTATAAAAAACAATAAAAGAACTCATAGAATTGGGCTTCCAGAAGTAGTATACTATGTATATTAGTCAGGGTTCTCCAGAGAAACAGAACCAATAATATAACCAATATTTCATATAATGTATGAATTGGCTCACACAATTATGGAGACTGAGAAGTCCCAAGATCTACAGTCATCTGGCTGGAGGCCCAAAGACCTTGGGGAGTCAGTGGTAAGTTGTAGTCGGAGTACAAAGGCCTGAGAACCAGGAGAGCTGATGGTATAAATTGCATCCCAACTCTGAGTCCAAAGACAGGAAAAGACTAATGTCTCAGCTAAGAGACAGTCAAGCAGAGAGAGCGAATTATCCCTTACTCAGCTCTTTTTGTTCTAGTCAGGCCTTCAGAGGATTGGATGGAGCCCACCCACACTGGAAAGGGTCATCTGGTTTACTCAGTCTACTGATTCAGATGTTTTTCTTATCCAGAAACACCCTCAGAGATACACTCAGGATAGCGTTTAACCAAAACTCTTGACACCACGTGGTCCAGTGAGGTTGACACATAAAATTAACCATGATAAGTAATCAGCCTTCTTCACTCAATCCCACTCAGTTAGGTTTTTTGAGATCAAGAAAATAGACCAAAATTCTGTCATATGCTACAACATGGATGAAACCTGAGGACATTATGCTATGTGAAATAAGCTAATCATAAAGTGATAAATACTGTATGAGTCCACTTATCTGAGATACCTAGAGTATTCAAAATCATAGAGACAGAAAGAAAAATGTGGTTGCCAGGGGCTGGGAGGAGGCAGAATGAGAAGTTATTGTTTAATGGGAATAGAGTTTCAGTTTTACAGGATGAAACGAGTTCTGAAGATGGATGGTGATGATGGTTGCATATAATATGAATGTACTTAATATCACTATAATACTTTTAAAGAGTTATGATAGTAAATTGTATGTTATGTGTATGTTACCTCAATGAAAAATTGAAAAAGTGTTTAACACTGAATGATTATCATGATAATAAAGAAGATAGGAAAAATGCATGAGATCATAAATGTCCACATATATATTAAATCTTTAAGAAAAAACATCCGGTAGCCTGGTGTCTAGTAACGTCCTTGAGGGGAAATTGCTTATTAGTGACTTAAAGGGAACCATGTCATCCATTAAATTACTAACATTATATCCTCCCACACCTGGATTTTCCTTGGAGGTCATCCTCCTAAACATTAGCCAGATTTGACCCTGCTGAGCTTGAGAGCTCTGATGAGCTCATAGCCCAAGGTGGTGTAGTTTTAAGAGTGCCTTGCAGTAAGAGTATATCTGTCACAGATGAAAATGCAGGAGCATATTTATATCTCTGTGTAATTCATTCATTGCTTTTTATAAACCTAAAGTTCTCCAGGGAGTGACACAAATTCCCATAATATTCCTATGTATTTCAATTTGTATTTTGATCTCTAGCTGACAGACTTTTTAATAATAACCAGAATACTCCCTAGTGATTGCATACATGTAGACATTAAAAAGTAAAAATTTGGCTTAGTGATTAAAGTCAGCAATTCAGTTATTCTGAATTATTTTTCCTTTCATCCTGCTCTGATTTTCATATGAGTAATACAATTTCAGGTCTGAATTTATATCAGCTGTCTCCCCAGCATCCTAGTGGAATATTTCTCAGTGGGTCCTCAGTTAGTCACTACGTGGAATACTTTTTTTTTTTTTTTCCTTTTAGAGTCCTCTCCCTGTGAGAGGTGGTGGGAAAGACAGCTGAGTGAGAAGAGTGATGCGCAGCCTTTTCCTGTGCTTTAAACCATCACTCAGTAGTTGACCCTTTCAGGTTGATTATGGGTATTTTCTGCCATGTGCTCATTTTCCTGGAATCTAATAGGAATCATATCTTATTCCTGTTTGATTACCAAGCATTTTAGCACAATGCTTGGCATTTTCTATGGGGCAATAAATGAAGACCGCCTCCTGTTTTTGTATTTTTTTGAAGTTCTGCTCCTTTTTTTTCCTTTTATTTCTTCCTACATATTTTTATCTCTAGTTAACACTTAAATTTTGTAATTCTCCAGAATTCCATATAGTACCTTTTTGTCTTCTCCTTTATCACCATCTTCCTAATTGACCAAATTCACTTTCACGACTTGAACTGCTACCTATAAGCAATAGATAGCAAGTCTTTAACTAGAGTCTGTTTTTTTCCCCCAGTCCAGACTTGCATATCTAATGGCCTGTTGGACTTCTTGATTCAGTTTTCACAATCACGTTCAGTGTGGTCAAAGTGGAATTTGTCATGTTTGTCTTCACATTACTGCTTTCTCTTGTGTTTATTATTTTATCTAGTGAATGTCTTCCTGATCATCTGAGCTTGGGAGCCTCTTAGCTCTTTGGATTCTTTCATCTCCTATATACCATTATTGACCAAATCTATGTATTATAAATTCCATTTAAATTCATTCATTCATTCAAATATTACCATATGCATCAAATTATGGAATGTCACTATATATCATGTAGTGCTTTAGCAGCTTGAGACACTGGAAAACACCAACGTAGTCCACAGGCATACATTTTATTTCCAGAGATAGACAAGAACTAAGTGAACAAGGATGCATAGATATAGATATACAATTTAATTCTAGGAATAAATAAAGCAAAGATGCAGATAGATATTCCAGCAGTTATGGAGGAACTGGTTCCTAAAAGCTTTGCTGAAAAATAAAGCTTTGAACAAATATGCAAAAGGATGAAATTCACAGATCTGTGGGGGAAATGTTCAAGTAAAGAAAAACTCTTTGTTGGAACAAGATTGACATGTTGGAGGAAGAAAAGAGTAATCACTGAAAGATGAACTCCCCAGGTTGGTAGGTGCCAAATATACTACTGGAGAAGAGTGGATATATAGCTCCAGAATGAATTAAGAGGCCAAGCCAAAGTGGAAACAACGCTCAGTTGTGGGTGTGTGAAAGTAAAGTGGTGAAAGTAAAGTCCGATGCTGTAAAGAACAGTAGTGCATAGGAACCTGGAATGTTAGGTCCATGAATCAAGGTAAATTGTAAGTGGTCAAACAGGAGGTGATAAGAGTGAACATTGACATTTTAGGAATTAGTGAACTAAAATGGAACAGAATGAGCGAATTTCATTCAGATGACCATTATATATATACTGTGGGCAAGAATCCCTTAGAAGAAATGGAGTAGCCCTCATAGTCAACAGAAGAGTCCAAAATGCAGTACTTCAGTGCAATCTCAAAAACAACAGAATGATCTCTGTTCATTTCTAAGGCAAACCATTCAGTATCACAGTAATCCATGTCTATGCCCCAACCATTAACACTGAAGGAGCTGAAGTTGAATGGTTCTATGAAGATTTAATATGACTGTCCACAACTAACACCCCCCAAAAATGTCCTTTTCATCATAGGGGACTGGGATGCAAATGTCAGAAGTCAAGAGTTTCCTGGAGTAACAGGCAAGTTTCACCTTGGAGTCCAAAATGAAGCAGGGCAAAGCCTGTTAGGTTTAGCCAAATTTAGCCAAGAGTTTAGCCAAGAGAATGGTCATAGCAAATACCCTCTTCCAAAAAAAAAAAAAAAGAGATGACTCTATAAAGGGACATCACCAGATGGTCAATAATGAAATCAGATTAATCATATTCTTTGGAGCTAAAGATGGAGAAGCCCTATATAGGCAGCAGAAATAAGACTGAGAGCTGACTATGGCTCAGATCATGAACTCCTTATTGCCAAATTCAGACTTAAATTGAAAAAGTAGGGAAAACAACTAGACCATTCAGGTATGACCTAAATCACATCACTTACAATTATACAGTGGAAGTGATAGATAGTTTCAAAGAATTAGATCTGATAGATAGAGTGCCTGAAGATCTATGGGTGGAGGTTCATGACATTGTACAGGAGGCAGTGATCAAAACCATCCCCAAGAAAAAGACATGCAAAAAGGCAAAATGGTTGTCTGGAGAGGCCTTACAAATAGCTGAGAGAAGAAGAGAAGCTAAAGGCAAAGAAGAAAAGGAAAAATATACCCATATGAATGTACAGTTCCAAAGAATAGCAAGGAGAGATAAGAAAGCCTTCCTAAGTGATCAATGCAAAGAAATATAGGAAAACAATAGAATGGGAAAGACTAGAGATGTCTTCAAGAAAATTAGAGATACCAATGGAACATTTCATGCAAAGATGGGCACAATAAAAGACAGAAATGGTATGGACTTAACAGAAGCAGAAGATATTAGGAAGAGGTGGCAAGAATACACAGAAGAACTACACAAAAAAGATCTTAATGATCCAGATAACCACCATGGTGTGATCACTCATGTAGAGCCAGACATCCTGGAGTGCAAAGTAAATGGGCCTTAGGAAGCATCACTGCAAGCAAAGCTAGTGGAGGTGATGGAATTCCAGCTGAGCTATTTCATTAAAAGATGACACTAAGAAAGTGCTGCACTCAGTACTCAGTGCAGTGGCCACAGGACTGGAAAAGGTCAGTTTTCATTACAATCCTAAAGATAGGCAATGCCAGAGAATGTTCAAACTACCACACAATTGCACTCATTTCACATGCTAGCAAAGTAATGCTGAATATTCTCCAAGCTAGGCTTCAACAGTATGTGAACCAAGAACTTCCCGATGTTCAAGCTGGATTTAGAAAAGGCAGAGGAACCAGAGATCAAATTGCCAACATCCATTGCATCATAGAAAAAGCAAGAGAATTCCAGAAAGACTTCTACTTTTGCTATGCTAAAGCCTTTGACAATGGGGATCACAACAAACTGTAGGAAATTCTGAAAGAGATGGGAACACCAAACCACCTTACCTGCCTCCTGAGAAACCTATATGCATGTCAAGAAGTAACAGTTAGAACCGAACATGGAAAAATGGATTGGTTCTAAATCGGGAAAGGAGTACATCAAGGCTGAATAGTGTCACGCTGCTTATTTAATTTATATGTGGTGTACGTCATGCAAAATGCCAGGGTGGATGAAGCACAAGCCAGAATCAAGATTCCAGGGAGAAATATCAGTAACCTCAGATATGCAGTTGACAAGCCGACTCATCAGAAAAGACCCTGCATTTGCTACTGTCCGACCCAGAGTTTGTCATTCAGTGGTGCAGTCCAAAGAATCCACCAGCCAATCAGGAGACCTGGGTTCAATCCCTGAGTTCGGAGAAGGAAATGGCAAGCCACTCCAGTATTCTTACCTAGGAAATCCCATGGACAGAGGAGCCTGGTGAATTCAGTCCATGGGGTGGCAAAGAGTTTGTGTTATTCCCTAACAATTAATTGCTCAGACTTTCTGAAGTTCCACGTTAAACCTCATATCAGTTCAGTTCAGTCACTCAGCTGTATCCGACTCTTTGCAGCTCCGTGGATTGCAGCACACCAGGCCTCCCTGTCTATCACCAGCTCCTGGAGTTTACTCAAACTCATTTCCATTGACTTGGTGATGCTATCCAACCACCTCATCTTCTGTCATCCCCTTCTCCTCCCTCCTTCAATCTTTCCCAGCATTAGGGTCTTTCCAAATGAGTCAGTTCTTCACATCAGGTGCCCAAAGAATTGGAGTTTCAGCTTCAGCATCAGTCCTTCCAATGAACATTCAGGACTGATTTCCTTTAGGATGGACTGGTTGGATCTCCTTGCAGTCCAAGGGACTCTCAAGAGTCTTCTCCAACACCACAGTTCAAAAGCAGCAATTCTTTGGCATTCAGTTTTATTTATAGTCCAACTCTCACATCCATACATGACTACTGGAAAAACCATAGCTTTGACTAGAGGGACCTTTGTTGACAAAGTAATGTCTCTGGTTTTTAATGCAAACAATCTTTATCTACTAGTACAGATAAACCAAAAGGATATACATTATTGCTATGATGAACTTTAGCATTGTATTTGTTGATATTTTTGGGCTTCCCTGATAACTCAGTTGGTAAAGAATCTGCCTGCAATGCAGGAGACCCCGGTTCAATATTTTTATTTAATAAGTTATTTTCAGCATAACTTACTATACTTTTTAAAGCATGATTTCTTTTAGTTCTTTGAACATATCTGCAAAATTTGGGCTTTCTGTCTGCTATGTTTCCCTGTTGTTTTCTGTATATCTCATTTTTTGTTGTTAAAGACTATTTTAGATCATAAATTGAAGCAACTCTGGATACTGATTATTTCTCCTTGCTAGGACTCATTGTTATTTTCTTATTTGTTTTGTGACTTGGCTAGACTAATTTAGTCAAGTCTTTCTCTCTCTGTAATGTCTGATAGTTCTCCTAAGAGGACTATTCCTTGGACATGTACAAAATTACCCTGGTTTGAAAGTGGTTTGAGCAGGGCTCTTTTTAGCTGTCCCTCTCTGTTCAGCTGTTTGCCTCTATCAGTATCACACCCAGATGTTAGGCTTACCTAACTGTTAGCTGATTGCTCTATTGTCTTTTACAAAGACCTAAAGCAAAAAATGTTCCACAATCTGATTCAATTAAATACAAGGCCCTTTGTAGGAAAAGTTTCTGAGGCTCCTGCTGACTTCCTGAGGACTCTTGAGCAATCTGTTTAGCTCTCTCTTGCAAGCTAGCTGACCTGTGGTTTAGCTTGTTGCTTTAAGGGAGCTACCAGGCCACTTTTAATTGCATGCCACCAGAATCTCCATCGCTTTCCAGGTAGCCCAGTGGTAAATAAATTGAAGAGAAGAGATCACTGTCTGCTCACCTATTTCTCAGCAAAATTTTGTGGTTTAAAATAAGGTCTCTGTCTTGATATTCTCTGAACATAAACTGCTTTTTCCTCTATGATTGAGAAAAGAAAGGAATAAGGAGATGAAATAGAAAACATTTCTATTTTTTCTGCATGTATGTAAAGAATTGGTGAAGCACCAAAAAAAGAAAATGCATACAACGGAAATACAGTACTACAAATTCAAACTGTGAATATCCAATATAGAGAGCAGTTCAAGGACAAATGCTAATTCAGTTTCTATCTCTGTTACTTACTCAGTTTGAGTTTGGGGTCATGTTCTCAACCACTCAGACTCAATTTCTTCATATTGTGAAATGAAATATTTCCTGCCATATCCGTGGGCAAGAAATGTCACAGCCATCCGTGATTTCAGGACTCCAAACGTGAATGAGGGCTCCCAAAAGGGAACACAATGCCTGTGATCCAGATCCAGCAGATGCTGCTATCCCGCACAGTGACTGCTGAGGAGTTTGGGGGAATGCAAGAAGCAGCCATCCACCACATCTACCACTCCTTATGGTGAACAAGGAATGAAGGATGTAAACAATCAAGAAACGGAATCTGGCCCCAGATAGCTAAGGTGCATATGAAAGGAATGAACTCAGTGTGCCCAGAGGCTTGCATCTTCCTATACGCAGAAGAATGCTAAATTCCTTAGCCTGATATCTGGTTTTCCTTACTTAATAATCTCTGATGTTATGACTGCCTGCCCCCTTTGTTACAAACTCCTATATAGCCTGACACCCTCTCCCGCCTCCTCGGGAGCACTTTAGTCAGGGCCACTGAGGTGCTGCCTCCGGAGCTTGGAGTCTTTAACATTCCCACCAAGTAAAATAACTCTCTACTTTCAGGTTGTGACTAATTTTTCAGTCTACAAATATGTACAACTGGAACATTAACATCTAGAGGAAGAAATGAAACAAGAATATGACATAAACCAATTCTCCGCTAAGCAGACCATCATGTGAAATATAGCTCAGGAAGCATGTATCAGCCTAGAAACATAAAGAAATCCATCTCCTGTTGTTAAATGTATATGAACTTCCTTGTAAGTAGAATAATTTTTATTTTATATCTGAATAATATGAATTCTGTTTCCACAAATAGTTAATCTGTGTAAGGAATATTTTTATTTAATATATATGACATATTTATTTTAGAAAATGGAATACTTTTAATGTGGCCCTGTTTTTTTTTTTTATTCAGCCTTCAGTTGTTTTTTCCCCAACTATATCAAGGCCCTACTATGCATATAGCACTCTAAGAGGCATTAACACAATCTCAGCATGTTTATGGTATCCACCTGCAAGGAAATCAATTTTTTACAGACTAGATCTGGTCCTTTGAAAGACAGACACTTCTGGTTTTGTTTAAATACAGCTTTAACTAGCATGACATAATACCTGAAACTCTATGTTAGCCATCTCTTGCAAAAAATCTTTCTGGTAAGCTGTCCATTTCAAATTTTACATGCATGTTTTAAGTCATTTGGTTTTGAGTTAATTATATTTGAGTCTTCATTAAAATGAAATCTTTAAATGTGTTGAATTTCATGGATGACTATTTAATAACATCCATAAATCTAACACTTATATACATATGGATGAATTTGATAAACTGGTGTTATATATTTGGGGGTTTTATGTAGGATTTACGGTTCTAAAGTTTGTTATATTTAAAATAATGCATAAAATAATTTGACAGGTCATAATAGAATGGTATTTTTGAGGTAACAATCTATGTCCCTTACTTCTCCAGTATGCCTTTTTCTCTTTAGTCTTTCAAAAATGAGTAATTGGTCTGTGCTCATTGGTCCCAGGGAGGGACATGGCAAGGTAGATAAAAGCCTTGCAGAATTATTGTGTGTCCCCATCCCGCTCCAAACTTAAGTACTTTGTCCTATATGAAAAAGTAAATGCATTTAGGGCCCAAGACATGTCCTATAAAACATTAAAAGAAGCAACTGTAAAAGAAATAGCAGTGAAAGCTCACTGATGAATGGGAAGTAAAACTCACCTCAGTTTTCAGATGTGCTGCCAACTAGAGAACATGAACTAGAGAAGCTGAGTTTCTTCTTAGGTGAGCAACTCTAACTCAGCACTGTTTTTTTGTGATACAGGAATGAGTGTCTTCTGAATCCCAGTTTTTAAAATTTCTGGTGAAAACTAGAAATACAGATTTTAAAGTTTTGGCAACCATTAAAAAAAATTTTTTTAAGTAAATCTGTGTAAAAAAATAATTCACATGTCACACAGTGAAGACATTTGGGGTTGATTTTTTCTGATTGGTTGTGAATTTGCCACATTATTTTTGGTTTTAGAGAAACAGAGATTAGGGATGAGATAACTTTGGAAAATATTTTCAGGAAAGATATTTTCCTGTTTTATCAAACCCACTTTGTCCAGATTAGAAGAGTCTGGGATGCTGTGTGAAGAGAAACAGAAGGCAGTGAAAATGTAAAAGTATGTGGATCTCCCCAGAAGGGGCCGTGTGCACTGAGGAGGTGGAAACCCTCCAGAGAAGGAATGGTTTTGTGACTCTGAAATGTGACGACAGAAAAACTCTCATGAACTTCTGGGCCCTCTGCCATGTTGTACAATATTGACTAGATTCCAGGATCCCTGAAGCTGGCACAGATAAGGCAGGCAGGAGACACAGGAGAAAAAGACCTTGGGGAAGAGTTGTGTGGCTGACAGAGAAAGATGAGAAAATGCTTTCCTCCTCAGGAAGCCTGAGCATTCCATAACCTCCTTTTCTAGTTCATCTTTGCCCTTTTCTCTTAAATACATCCACTAGAAATTTTACTGAGGAAAATAAGGTAAAATTTCCTAGCAGTGCGGCAGGATTAGGGGCTCAAATTAGTTATGGCAAAATAAAGTTATATTTCTGTACACCTGAATTTAAGTGTGTTACCCCTTGAGTCGGACACAACTGAGCGACTGAACTGAACTGAACCCCTTGAGGTAAATATTTATCATTTATTGCTTTTATAGACTTTAGTTTTTGTATCTCCCCCTACATATATAACTATTCTGGCTAGGTTGTTCATTCTAGGATACATATGTAAATTCATGACACTTTGAAAGACATCTGCACTAAGATAAGAAAAGTCAACATAATGTGATAATGGTAAAAGTACAAATTTAAAAACAAAACTTTTTATAGGGGATGAAGGAGTCTGTGGGCCTAGAAAAGAAAACAAGGGTCTCAAAGGCCCTTGCTGAATCATCTAACTTTGGAGAAAACAAAACTGAACTTTAGGTCCCACCCTGATGCTCTGGGCCGATTGCATCTACCTGGGAATTATCAACCTCTGTCCAGAAACCTTCCACCCCCTACATCTGCCAGGGATTTATCACCCCCTTCCCAGAGGACTTATCACTCCCTGCCCAAAACTCTCACCCCCTGTTCAACTACAAATGCCATGTCAACTAAAGAATACCCAAAACATCCCACCTGACTAACATTTCCCTTATCGCTTACACAAACATCCCTTTAAATATGAAGCCTCCCTGATCCTTCTCACGCTCAGCCTGGTCGTTAGGCTGACTGTCGCCACTCCTTGCCTAAATAAAGGTAACCTACTTCGGCTGAGGTCCTCTCTCCTTCTTTTCTGCCTTGGCCTGAACTATACCTTACAGGGGATTTGAACAAAATTAGAGAAATTAACAAAAGGAAGACTTCTTATGAAAAACTGTGTCTGCATATATTATAAATAGGTACTGGAAGTCAAAAAATATGAAATGTAAAAAAAAACCCCCAACTAAACACAAATGTCAAAAAGATGGGAATACCAGGCCACCTTACCTGCCTCCTGAGAAACCTGTATTCAGGTCAAGAAGCAACAGTTAGAACTGGTCATGGAACAACAGACTGGTTCCAAATTGGGAAAGGAGCATGTCAAGGTTGTATATTGTCATCCTGTTTATTTAACTTATATGCAAATACATCATGCAAAATGCCAGACTGAATGAAGGACAAATTGGAATCAAGATTGCCAGGAGAAATATCAATAACCTCAGATATGCAGATAACACCACCCTTATGGCAGAAAGTGAAGAGGAGCTAAGAAATTCTTGATGAAAGTGAAAGAGAAGAGTGAAAAAGCTGGCTTAAAACTCAACATTCAAAAACTGAAGATCATGGCATCTGGTCCCATCACTTCATGGCAGATAGATGGAAAACAATGGAAACAATGACAGACTTTATTTTCTTGTGCTCCAAAATCACTGCAGATGGTGACTGAAGCCATGAAATTAAAAGACGCTTGCTCCTTGGAAGAAAAGATATGACAAACCTAGACAGCTTATTAAAAAGCAGAACATTACTTTGCCGACAAAGGTCCCTATAGGCAAAGCTATGATTTTTCCAGTACTTATATATGGATGTGAGTGTTGGACCACAAAGAAGGCTGAGTGCTGAAGAATTGATGCTTTTGAACTGTGGTGTTGGAGAAGACTCTTGAGAGTCCCTTGGACTGTAAGGAGATCCAACCAGTCAATCCTAAAGGAAGTCAACCCTGAATTTCATTGGAAGGACTGATGCTGAAGCTGAAGCTCCAATACTTTGTCCACCTGATGGGAAGAGCTGACTTATTGGAAAAGGCCCTGATTCTGTGAATGATTGAAGGCAGGAAGAGAAGTGGAGAACAGTGGATGAGATGGTTGGATGGCATCACCTGGCTCAATGGACATGAATTTAAGCAAGGTCAGGGAGATAATGAGGGACAGGGAGGTCTGATGTCCCGCAGTCCATAGGATTGCAAAGCATTGGACATGACTGAATAACTGAACAACAACAACAAAACACAAATGTAGAAGACTCTCAGCATTTCTTGTCTTTTTGCAAAGACATTTTGATGGTGGTCTGAGGGATAGTATATTACTTTTATATTTTTTCAAGTAGTCTTAAGTTTTCATTAATTGTTTTTATAATCTGCCCAAACTCTCATATAAGTTGCTAGAAATGTTTGTTTTGCAATAGCTTTTAGAAAGTTTGGATAATCTTGACGCATAATAATCAGTTATTACTACACAAATATTAGCAGTGAAGTCACTCAGTCATGTCCAACTCTTTGCAACTCCATGGACTGTAGCCTGCCAGGCTTCTCCATCCATTGGATTTTCCAGGCAAGAATACTGGAGTGGGCTGCCATTTCATTATCCAGGGGATTTTCCCAGCCCAGGGATTGAACCGGGGTCTCCCACACTACAGGCAGACTCCTTAACCTCTGAGCCACCAAGGAAGTACCATACAAATATTAGATGGCACTAATTTATAGACTTGACATTATACTATTAGTAGAAGTCTTGGAATTATCAACTATATATAACACATGGGATTTGCCCACAAGAAATGTACTTCTGTTTTCTTTTAGTTTTAATTAACATATATGTATTCTCTACTGTGGAGAAGGCAATGGCACCCCACTCCAGTACTCTTACCTGGAAAATCCCATGGATGGAGGAGCCTGGTAAGCTACAGTCCATGGGGTCGCTAAGAGTCAGACACGACTGAGCGACTTCACTTTCACTTTTCCCTTTCATGCACTGGAGAAGGAAATGGCAACCCACTCCAGTATTCTTGCCTGGAGAACCCCAGGGACAGCGGAGCCTCGTGGGCTGCCGTCTATGGGGTCGCACAGAGTCGGACACGACTGAAGTGATTTAGCAGCAGCAGCAGGATTCTCTACTGAACCGAGACAGCATATTAAAAAGCAGAGACATTACTTTGCCAACAAAAGTCCGTCTAGTCAAGGCTATCATTTTTCCAGTAGTCATGTATGGATGTGAGAGTTGGACTATAAAGAAAGCTGAGTGCCAAAGAATTGATGCTTTTGAACTGTGATGTTGAAGAAGACTCTTGAGAGTCCCTTGGACTGCAAGGAAATCCCAACCAGTCCATCCTAAAGGAAATCAGTCCTGATTGTTCATTGGAAGGACTAATGTTGAAGCTGAAACTGCAATACTTTGGCCACCTTATGAGAAGAGCTTAAAAGACCTTTGAGAAGACCATTTGAAAAGACCGTGTTGCTGGGAAAGATTGAAGGTGAGAGGAGAAGGGGACAACAGAGGATGAGGTGGTTGGATGGCATCACCAACTCAGTGGACATGAGTTTGAGTAATCTCTGGGAGTTGGTGATGGACAGGGAGGCCTGGTGTGCTGCAGTCCCTGGGGTTGCAAAGAGTCAGACACAACTGAGCGACTGAACTGAATTGAACTGAACTGATTCTCCACTGTGGGGTATTTCCTCACTGCCACTTGCCGTCTGGAGTGGCGGCTGCACTTTGCTGGAGCGGCCATGAGGAGACACCCCATGTCCAAGATTAGAGAAACCCCAGTAAGATGGTAGGCACTGGAGCAGATGTGAGAAGATAACCCATGCCTAACGGCAAGGGAGATGCCAAAGCAAGATGGTAGGAGGGGCAAATTCGCATTTAGAATCAAACCCCATTCCCACCAGAGATGCTCAGAGGGCTCAAACAAACCTCCCCCTAAATCAGTCTCTGCCATCAGGAGGCTTCCATAAGCCTCTTTTCCTTCTCCATCAGAGGGCAGACAGACTGAAAACTAAGTCACATAAAACTAACCAATCTAATCACATGGACCATAGCCTTGTCTAATTCAATGAAACTGTGAGCCATGCTGTGTAGGGCCACACAAAACGGACGGGTCATGTTGGAGAGTTCTGACAAAACATGGTCCACTGGAGAAAGGAAAGGCAAACCACTTCAGTATTCTTGCCTTGAGCACCCCATGAAAATTATGAAAAGATAGGACAATGAAAGATGAACTCCCTATGTCGGTAGGTGCCCAATATGCTACTGGAGATCAGTGGAGAAGTAACTCCAGAAAGAGTGAAGAGATGGAGCCATAGCAAAAACAAAACCCAATTGTGGATGTGACTGGGGATGGAAGCAAGGTCCAATGCTGTAAAGAGCAATATTGCATAGGAACCTGGAATATTAGGTCCATGAATCAAGGCAAATTGGAAGTGGTCAAACAGGAGATCGCAAGAGTGAACGCCAACATTTTAGGAATCAGCGAACTAAAAAGGACTGGAATGGGTGAATTTAACTCAGATGACCATTATATCTACTACTGTGGGCAAGAATGCCTAAGAAGAAATGGAGTAGCCATCATGGTCAACAAAAGAGTCCGAAATGCAGTACTAGGATACAGTCTCAAAAACAACAGAATGATCTCTGTCCGTTTCCAAGGCAAACCATTCAATATCACGATAATCCAAGTCTATGTCCCAACCAGTAATGCTGAAGAAGCTAAAGTTGAAAGGTTCTATGAAGACCTACAAGACCTTCTAGAACTAACACCCCAAAAAGATGTCCTATTCATTATAGGGGACTGGAATGCAAAAGTAGGAAGTGGAGAGTTCCCTGGAGTAACAGGCAAATATAGCCTTGGAGTACAGAATTTAGCAGGGCAAAGGCTAATAGAGTTTTGCCAAGAGAATGCACTGGTCATAGCAAACACCCTCCTCCAAGAACACAAGAGAAGACTCTACACATGGACATCACCAGATGGTCAACACCGAAATCGGATTGACTATATTCTTTGCAGCCAAAGGTGGAAAAGCTCTATACAGTCATCAAAACCATGACAGGGAGCTGACTGTGGCTCAGATCATGAACTCCTTATTGCCAAATTCAGACTTAAATTGAAGAAAGTAGGGAAAACCACTAGACAATTCAGATATGACATAAATCAAATCCCTTATGATTATACAGTGGAAGTGAGAAATAGATTTTAAGGACTAGATCTGATAAACAGAGTGCCTGATGAACTATGTACGGAGGTTTGTGACATTGTACAGGAGGCAGGGATCAAGACCATCCTCAAGAAAAAGAAATGCAAAAAAGCAAAATGGCTGTCTGAGGAGGCCTTACAAATAACTGTGAAAAGAAGAGAAGTGAAAAGCAAAGGAGAAAAGGAAAGATACACCCATCTGAATGCAGAGTTCCAAAGAAGAGCAAGGAGAGATAAGAAAGCTTCTTCAGTGATCAATGCAAAGAAATAGAGGAAAACAATAGAATGGGAAAGACTAGAGATGTCTTCAAGAAAATTAGAGATACCAAGGGAACATTTCATGCAAAGATGGGCTCAATAATGACAGAAATGGTATGGACCTAACAGAAGCAGAAGATGTTAAAAAGAGGTCGCAAGAATACACTGAAGAACTATACAAAAAGATCTTAATGACCCAGATAGCCACAATGATGTGATCACTCACCTAGAGCCAGACATCCTGTAATGCGATGTCAAGTGGCCCTTAGGATGCATCACCACAAACAAAGCTAGTGGAGGTGATGGAATTCCAGTTGAGCTATTTCAAATGCTAAAAGGTGATGCTGTGAAAGTGCTGCACTCAATATGTCCTCAAATTTGGAAAACTCAGCAGTGGCCACAGGACTGGAAAAGGTCAGTTTTCATTCCAATCCCAAAGAAAGGGAATGCCAAAGAATCTTCAAACTACTGCACAACTGCACTAATCTCACACGCTAGTAAAGTAATGTTCAAAATTCTCCAAGCCTGGCTTCAACAATATGTGAACCATGAAATTCCAGATGTTCAAGCTGGTTTTAGAAAAGGCAGAGGAACCAGAGATCAAATTGCCAACATCTGTTTGATCATCAAAAAAGCAAGAGAGTTCCAGAAAAACATCTATTTCTGCTTTCTTGACTATGCCAAAGCCTTTGACTGTGTGGATCACCACAAACTGTGGAAAATTCTGAAAGAGATGGGAATACCAGACCACCTGACCTGGCTCTTGAGAAATCTGTATGCAGGTCAGGAAGTAACAGTTAGAACTGGACATGGAAGAGCAGACTGGTTCCAAATAGAAAAAGGAGTACGTCAAGCCTATATATATAGTCACTCTGCTTATTTAACTTCTACGCAGAGTACATCATGAGAAACACTGGGCTGGAAGAAGCACAAGCTGGAATCAAGATTACCGGGAGAAATATCAATAACCTCAGATATGCAGATGACACCACCCTTGTGGCAGAAAGTGAAGAACTAAAGAGCCTCTTGATGAAAGTGAAAGAGAAGAGTAAAAATGTTGGCTTAAAGCTCACGTTCAGAAAACTAAGATCATGGCATCCGGTCCCATCACTTCATGGCAAATAGATGGGGAAACAGTGGAAACAGAGAGAGACTTAATTTTTTTGGTCTCCCAAATCACTGCAGATGGTGACTGCAGCCATGAAATTAAAAGACGCCTACTCCTTGGAAGAAAAGTTACGACCAACCTAGACAGTATATTAAAAAGCAGAGACATTACTTTGCCAACAAAAGTCGGTCTAGTCAAGACTATAGTCTTGTAGGCATGTATGGATGCAATAGTTGGACTATAAAGAAAGCTGAGCACCGAAGAGTTGGTTCTTTTGAACTGTGGTGTTGGAGAAGACTCTTGAGAGTCCCTTGGACGGCAAGGAGATCCAACCAGTCCATCTTAAAGGAGATCACTCCTGAATATTCATTGGAAGAACTGATTCTAAAGCTGAAACTCCTGTACTTTGTCCATCTGATGAGAAGAGCTGACTCATTTGAAAAGACTCTTATGCTGGGAAAGATTGAAGGTGAGATGAGAAGGGGACAACAGAGGATGAGGTGGTTGTATGGCATCGCTGACTCAATGGACATGAGTTTGAGTGAACTCAGGAAGTTGATGATGGACAGGGGGGCCTAGTGTGCAGTCTGTGGGGTCACAAAGAGTTGGACACGACCGAGTGACTGAAGTGAACTGAACTCATTCTCTACTGTGAACTACATACATTACAGTAAACTGATGTATGTTACTTCTGTGAAATTCATGAAATATTAGCAATAATAGCACTAGTGAAATTTATCATTACCCGTAGAAAGTCAAGAAATTATTTTTTCCCTTGACCAATTTTCTCAGCATAATTTATTAGATGTACATTTGTTTTACATGCTTTATGACACTTCTTTATTATATAACACACACACATATTCCACTTGGTAATCTGTTCTTTCATTGACCATTTTTATTTGCACAGGGCTCATTCTGTTTGTATTATTACTGCTTTAGTTTTAATATATGCTCCTCTTTCATAATTCTTAAATATTAACATAGGTTTTTCTCAGTATTAATTGCTGGTGTCCTTGATACATTATTCTGATTGTATTTAATATAAAATGATATTCTTTAGGTTCTTCCAAATATAAATGATCTACAACATAACTCCAGTCACATTATGTTTATCAGCAGCAACAGCAAAAACAATGGGTAAAATGGGTATAGCATTTAAAAGTGTAGAGTCTCTTGCCCATTTGTAGGGAGCATGAAGAACTTGTAATTTTTTTCTTTGGTGGTGGCCAAACAAAAAATAAAAATCTATGGCTCCAAGAGACTAAATTTTACTGACCCCACAGAGTTACTACTTTTTCACTTGTTACCAAGGAATCACTTAAGTCTATGCGGTACTTGGTTCACTGTCATCCAGTTTACTTGATTCCTAAAGCAGAAGTATCCAGACAAGAGACTGAGGCAGAGTGAAAATCTGATGCTCTACATGGAGTCAAAGACAAGCCTAGAAACTGCACTGCTTTCATTGTTAAAGATGACCTCACAGCAAGGCTAACAGTAAAAGCTGCCAAGAAGGAGTTTGGCTTGTCTTACACCAAACTGAACTTCTATACTCTGCCTCAATGTGTAGGTCCATTCTATTGAAATCAATTTCAGGTGGATGTTTCTGAGATTAGACTGATGATATAAGCTTTTAAAAGACAGAAATCCTATGTTTATTTTCTGGCTAAACCTAATGCGCAGAAAATGGATTCACAGTTTTTACACCAAAAGCAATTGATCTTTGTAACTAAACATCTGGCAAATCCTAAAAAAAAAAAAAAAAAAAAAGGTAAAGTAATGCTGGATCACATTCAAGCAAGTAAAATGGCCACTTCTCTCTGAATTTTACTGATTAAAAAAATTACCAAATTGATTGAATTAACAGGTGTATCTTTAGTTTGCCTGTCTGTAAACTAAAGTGTTTATCATGAAGATGAGATAATTAGATTAGGACAATAAAATTCCAGAATAGGAATTTTCTGCACAGTAGGTTTATTCCTTAATTTACATGATGACTTTGCTTAATGATTCTTTTCTCCCTTATAATGAAGTTTAGGTACTTGTCTTTTTATTTTAACTGTAAGTCAAGATTTTTAGCCTAGCGACATAATGTTTAATGTAGTTGTCTTTATGACAGAGATATTGTTGCATTTAATAATTTATTTTTTTAGAGGAGTTTTTTTTTTATATTTTTTTGATGTGGAAGTCTTTATTGAATTTGTTACAATATTGGTTCTATTCTATGTTTTGGTTTTTTGGCTGGAGTATGTGGGATCTTAGCTCCCTGAAAGTGTAAGTTGCTCAGTTGTGTCTGACCCTTTGCGACCCCATGGACTATATAGTCCATGGAATTCTCCGGGTCAGAATACTGGAATGGGTAGCTGTTCCCTTCTCCAGGGGATCTTCCCAACCCAGGGATTGAACCCAGGTCTCCTACATTGCGGGCAGATTCTTCACCAGCTGAGCCACAAGGGAAGCCCAAGAATGCTGGAGTGGGTAGCCTATCTCTTCTCCAGCGGATCTTCTGACCTCAGAATCCAACCAGGGTCTCCTGCATCGCAGGTGGATTCTTAACCAAGTAAGCCATCAGGGAAGCCCTTACCAGGGATCAAACCAGCACCTCCTGCACTGGAAGGCAAAGTCAACCACTTGACCATCAAGGAATTCCCTAGGGCAATTTTTGGATTGCAACAAAGTTAAGAGGCAAGTACAGAGATTTTCTATTATACCCCATGTTCCCACACATTACCAACACTTTTTATCAAGAATGAAGATACATTTTTACCAAGAATGAAGATATTACTGTATTTAAATCACTTTAGCCTATATGTTTATAAATGTGTGCTAAATATTGAGTTTAAAATAAAAATAAATTTCTGACCTAAGTCAGAAAAATATAGAACTCACTGGACCACATTTATGGAACTTATTCAATGAAAGAAAGTTCTGACTTTGATTGTTAGAACAATCACAATTAAAAAACTTTTTTTTTTTTTTGGATGAGGGTAGGGGGTAATTCTTTGGTCCTAATAAATAAGATTCAATCTTTCAATCTTTTATTTTTTCCTTTTTTGTTTTTTTTTACTATTTCAGAAGTAAAAAACATTTGAATGTGCTAATTTTAGTGCAGAATTACTTGTGCACTTTTTTAGTTTCATGAGTATGTTTAAAAATATATGAACCTGAAATTTAGGGCAATCAGTATATAATCCATGTGGGATACTCCTCTCAAATTTTGTTTTTTTGTGTATGTGTAATGCTCTCATATACTTTTTTCTCTTTTGGCATTTATGAGTACTATTATAGTAATAAAAAACAATAGCAAGATTTAGTACTGATTCTGAGAATCTGTACTGAGAATACGTCTTTCTATTTTTTGGCACTTTGCCACAGATGCTTAAAATCATTCTAAAAATGAAGACTAAAATGATGAAAACTTTGAAAAAGCTAAAATGTTTTTTTCAAACATTTCCATTGCTTATAAAATTAAAAAGCATATTTAAAAATTAAGGGACCTTTATAACATGGACTGAGGCTTTAGGAAAACAGAGCAATATAAACATAAATAATTAGGATATAGTTGTTAGAATCTTCGTTGTAGTCTTGAAAATGTCTATGCTTTGATCAGTTATTGAATTAAAAACTAATATTCATGTTTAAATGTGGATTAATTTGTGAGAAGGGAACATTCATTGAGTAGTTTATCTAATAGAAATAGTAAATTTTCACAAATTCAAACATTTCTTTAATCTTCCAGTCATCATTTTTATGTTTATTGGCCCATGTAAGGGATATGGTATACAGCAATGAGTTACAACAAAGAAATTGGCATTAGCTTATATCCTGATGCTCAATTTTATCACAAATGCACTCTATCCAAGATCTAATACTCATATCATGTCTTTACTTAACTGGTCCTATGGCAATAAATAGAACCGTAAAGATATAAATGCCACATTGTGACAAATATGATTCAACCCTAAATAGTGTGTGTTAGTTGCTCAGTCGTGTCTGACTCTTTGCGACTCCATGGAATGTAGACCACCACAATGTAAAACAAATGTCCATGTCATTTCTCAGGCAAGAATCCTGGGGTGGGTACCCATTCCCTTCTCCAGGGGATCTTCCTGACTCAGCGATCACACCCGGGTCTCCTGCTTTGCTTACAGATTCTCTACCATGTGAGCCACCAAGGAAGCCAAAAATATGTTAGTGCAAATGGGAATATGATTCTATTACATAAAGCCTAGAAAAAAAGAGAAATGTTGTATTCCTACTTTTCAGTGGCCAAAGTACTTGCAGCAATTTCGTGTAAATAATAACGATCATATATTTTTGAAACCAGTTACACTGTTGAACACATTGCATACTGAATATATACCTAGTGTCATTATTTTACCAATAATGAAGCTATGCTCAGAAAAGTTAAGTTTTTTCAAAAGTCAAAAAAATTAGCAAGTAGTGGATCCAAGATTCAAAGCCAAGTTTAATTATGATGATTGTGAAAATATTAAAGTTAATAATTATATGCATTTTAAACTTTATAAAGTTATATAATTATTGTATTTCACAAAATAATTGACCAAAGAAACATCTAATAGCATAAATTGAGGCAGAACTATCCATGTTTAATCTTATTTTAAGTCTACTATATAACACACTTCAGAATTAGTGGATAGTTTTGAAGAGTGTTGAGAAGTATTCATATTATTTCGTTAAAACTAATGGTTCTCATTTGTCTTCCCATATGGGCTACCCAGGTGGCAAAGAACCTGCCTGCCAATTCAGGAGACATAAGGTATGTGGGTTCAATCCCTGGGTCAGGAAGATCCCCTGGAGAAGGGCATGGCAACTTGTTCCAGTACAGAAGATATGTTCAGCCTCTCCCCTGTCCTCTGTCTGCTCAAAATTTGAACTTAATAATTGAACAAACCATACCTTAATTAAGATATAAATTTTACAGTATATAAAAATAATCCTGAAAATGTCATCAGTTTTTCTCAAAAAAATTTTTTGGTGAGATCACTTCAAATATATGTATTGACTTTTTTTTAGACATATTTGGGGAATTCTAACATTGTGTTTCAGATGCCATTGTGTTTTTTCCTACCTTATTTAATTGCTTATGAATTATAATTTATTGGCCAAAATTTGTCAGTAGAGTTATTATTGTTATTTAGATTATGTAGATATCTATTGGGTAATTCCAGACTCTGAGCTGAAAGAGTTTTCTCTGAACCAAGATACAAAAAATTTCAGAAAATTTTCTCTTTCTCTTCCAAAATGGAAAACCCAGATATGGGACTCTTTAGTGATAATTAGTTCATTGTACATTTATGTGTTACATTAACACAATACATCAATCATATGCATCTCTTTCCAACTTAAGTGACTTCTCATTGTTAGCTTGAGATCCACAAATCTTACAATCAGAGCTTTCTATTTTTTCTCTTCCAATCTTAGAACCAGCTATTAATATTTACCAGCAGACCTCTCATTTTGAATCTACTCTAGTCTAGTCATTCCACTATACAGTGAAGCTGATAACTAGAACTTGCATTTCAGTAAAAGTACCAAGAAAATACGATAGAGACTCTTTGGATCTGGTCATCCATCCTTTTCCTAGGCTATAGTCTGACTTCTTAGTAAGCCCCTATTTTCTAAGCTGCAGCAAAAATGTATATATTTGAAATAGTATTTTATAACAGAAAGAGAGAAAATAGACATTTTATGGACTTTGCCAGTTGGAGAGGTTGTGAAATATGATACAGAAGTTTTGAGTGAAGATTAGAGACCTTCTATTCACTAATATGATGTGAGGTAAGTAAATCACTTCTCTTTGCTTGGCTAGAGAGCTGCTGCTCAATGAAATTTCATGGGTTTCAGGAGTACTTTTAAAATGGTAATGGTAAATTCTGAAATCCAAATTGGATTTCTTCAGGCTGAAAAAAGTTAACTTCTAATATTTCACAAAAGATTTTAGGTGGTACTTGGATTTAGAGTTTGTATTGATTTCTGCAACTTATTACTTCACCTGGCATGTGAATACACAACCTCCATTAGAGATGCTTTCCATGCTTTTAGGATCAAAGGTTAATGTTTGTTAACATCAATGGCATGCAACTATTCATTACCTTATAATCGATTTGTGGGAGGGGAAAAGGAGGCATTAAGTACTTTAAATCATATATGACATAATTTTCTCCTGGTGGGGCATGATGACGAAGGTGCATGGAATGCAAGCTGAATAAGAAGGATGCTAGCACAATGATGGATACAATGAAATGAATGTTATTATGGAAAAATGGCAATTAAGATTCTCTTAATTAGCCTGTCATTTTGTATTTATCATCATAATGTTTGTTTTACAATGCTTTATTAAATCTGGCTTTATGACAAACAGTCTGCTGGCAATGCATCCTGCTGTGCAACATATGGTGTTACACCTAATGAATATTAATGCTGTGAAGTATAAATGGTCCTCAGGGACAGGACTGATGGCTGGGAAACTCCTGCGTATGGCATTACTATTCAGAAAGGTTAACTTCTATGTTTCTCATCATTTTTTTTTTCTCTCCTTGTGACCTACCCTTTCGGCTTGAAATCTCAAATGTGCATTCCAAAGTTTAAAATATTTGCCTTTTGGTATCATTTGGTCTGTTCTTTTTAAGTAGCCTTGCTCTGCTCTTTCTTCCCAACTGACTTCTCACAAGGATTCTATTCATTTGAATGCCTCCTACTCAGGTGAGGCTGTTACCCAAGTAATCCACTTAGGACTGGACAAGATGTTTCACTCCTATCACTGTACAATGTCACCATACACTAAGGTTTCCAAACTCAGTATCAGGTCATTAAAAAAAAAAATTCTATATTTATTCTGTTGATTGTAACTCCTTTACTCCACACTGCCCACCAAATGTAGTTTCCAGTAATTTCTAAATTAGCTAGTCAAAGAAACGAGAAGGAAACAAACTTAGAAATTTTATATGAAGAATATTTTGCTCCACATCATTATTTCAGTGTCCTTATAAAACACATCCAACCCAGAGTACAGCAAAACAGTTCCAAAAAATACTACTGTTTTTTTCTCCCTCCTAACAATATACAAAAGTTTCAATAGGAAACTGAAAGAAGTCAATCCCCACACGTCATATTATCTTTCAGGAGTTTAGAGAGTAGTTATCAAAAAATCAATCACAAAATTGTATGATTATATTTGGAGGATATTTCTTATTTGAAGGATATTTCTACATTGAAAAATGTGTAGGCTGAAAGCAAGTAATTGCAGGTGGAACTGTGTATGTCACCATCCAAATAAATCTCGTGTAATATTACATTAAGAAGTGCTCTACTGTACCTCATGTAATTAGATGCAAATCCCACCACCATAAAAGTTCAAGAATAGCAAGATATCACTAAACAGTCTGAAGTATTCTGAAGATTTCGGCTGTTATCCTTAAGATAATCATAGGTATTCCCTCATTCACTAGTTAATTTGTATCAGACACACTGGAGGTGGAGAGGGAAAAAAGTGGACTACAAAACTTGATTTCAGCAGCCAGATCTAGGAATCATACATATCTCAAGTCCAAATAATAAAGGAATAGATTCCATCTAATGATGACTAATGATGCTTTTACTATTTGTTGGTCATTTACTGTTTATATAGTATTTTATATACTCTAATTTAATTTTAACCATCATGTGAAGTACATTTTTAAAAGCATTTCAAAATGCAGGGGCTTTTATTTTTGATGTAACCATCATAATATTACATAGTGTCTAGACCACTGAACTTTGGTGTGCTTCCAGGGAGCTTTCTTATGAAGGGCACACTGGAAGTTTTACAATATCTCTATTCCCTTCCAGTTGAGGCACAGATTTTTTTTTTTTCGGATTGGATCTTCTTCTGAAAGTTGATTGCAACTCTTCACACATTTATTCCATGAATTTGTATAGATTGGCTTATAGCAATAGGTGCTTTGTACAAATGAGACAGAAAACCTCAAGGTAATGAAACAGGGGGAGAGAAGCTATTCTTGAACTAATACAAAGAAAACACAGATATTAGACTAAGTATCCAGATGATAAAGAATCTGCCTGCAAAATGGGAGACCCGGTTTCTATCCCTGGGTCAGGAAGATCCCCTGGAGAATGAAATGGCTACCCACTGCAGTATTCTTGCCTGGAGATTTCCATGGGCAGAGGAGCCGGGTTGGCTACAGTCCATGGGGTCGCAAAGAGTTGGACGTGACTGAGCAATAAACTTGATATGGTGCAATACCTTTTTAATATATCAAGTTATATCCTGCAAAGAGTAGTATGAGGTTAATCAGATGAAAGTCATTGCCTACGGTCAATAAATCCAGAAAAACAACAGCAGCACTGTCAACAGAATTTAGAAAAAGCAATATGGACAAATAAAAAGGTAGTTCTCTTAGACTTGAATGATTCCTTTTTCAGCTAAATTCTTCATATAGAGCATTCTGTATAGATTCATATATACAGAACAATTATATAATGTAGTATGCTACAAAGCTCTTTCTATAGGAGCTGTAAAATTATATCTGAATCTATTGTCTCACTTATTGTTTATCTATTGGATGGTCTATATGATATTTATAGTAAAATGTATGTTATCTTCATTTCAGAGTGTGAATTTAGTCATTTTAAGTAAACTTATATTTTGTTTGTTTCTTTTTATAAGTACATAGTCAAGGGTAACTTGTGATGTTGTCGTGGTTAGATATCTGGGCTGCGTAAATCCGGATAGTGGTATTCTTACGCCTGACTTGATAGAACTAGAGAAATGGCACCTCTTAATTGTATCTTGGAGCTTTTTTGTAGGTATTTTAACTATTATAGTATGTTTAGTATTTGTTCTGTTCCTTCAAACATTTTACTGTCTCAGGCCAGTCTTGGGTGCCTAAATACAGAGATAAGTCCTTCAGAAACTGCATGTGGTAAAGAAAGTACCACGAGGCTGCACAAAACCAAAGGCTTGAGTAAAGAAACAGACTTTGTTCAGAAGAGGCGGAGAGGGTGGAAGGTGCTGAAGCATAAAGATGGTAAACAGACACAGCGCAAAAGATGACTTCAGGGCCATCAAATAGCTTGGGTTCTCTTGTTCAATGTGTATATGCAGTCCAGTTTTTATAGTTGTTGATGGAAGCTTCTCAATCTTTTCCAGAAGGAGAAGCCCTGCTTTTCTAGCTTTGTGCTTTAAAGAAAAAGGGGGAAATAGAACTTTTTTTTTTTTTTTTTTTTTAATTTTCTACACAGCTTCCAAAGAGGAATGGCTTCATTGTCTTTTCTGAGTAAAGCTGCTAGTGTCACATTAGAATCCGTAAGATAATTAACTAATTTTCCTGATATTTCTTTTAGAAACCACTACTCTCTCAACTCCTTAGTAACAGAATAGCTGGCAAATAATTGTACATTAGTGCTGCAGTCTTGAGTGGTAGTATTTTTTTTTCACTTTTGATTTCATTTGGTGATAGTATTTCATATTTAACAGTAGCAAGTTAAAAGAATATCTCAATAATAACACTGTGTTGTAAAATTATTGGGAAAGTGTATTCTGAAAATCTCTACACGTGATTATATGTAACTACTAAATATTTAACAAGTTTAAATGGAAGTTTGTAAAAAAAACTTGAGGTTAAGATATCTGACAATTGTTAAAGCCAGAGTCCTATTATATTGCAGGCTTCTTACATTTCCTAGAAAATTGAACAACCAATAGGATAAACCCAATGAATAATGAAAACACCAAGAAGAGTTGCATCCTCAATATAGAGCAGTAAATCCTTTGTTTATGCAGCTGCTAGAACAGAGCACTTTGGGGCTAAGAGGATAAATTCCAATCAAGCCAAACTACTCTATACTCTTTGGAGGAAAAAAAAAACCTCATCAATACTTCTTCCTAAAAGGGGAAATTAATAATACAAGAAGGGTGGATATAGCTATCTCTGAAGATCAATGTCTTGCTGCCTAAAAATATTCACAATTTCCCAAAGTTTGACTTTCCACCCAAATTTTCTCAAATATGAATAATATGATATAAAGACAGTTTTGTTTTGCCACGTTGTCCTTTGCACTCCAAATGAGCTAATTATACGCAGTAATGTTTGACAATAGACACTGCTCAGGACACTTTTGTTTTGAACGGAATGAAACCCAGCTTGAACAAACCTAGGCCAAAAGGGAAATACATTTGTTCACAAAAACATACCGCCCAAAGTCACACGAGCAGCTGGCTTTACGGACAACTGTAAACAAGTAAAGGGATATTTCTGGGCTCTCCCTCTCACATTGTCAAGTTTTGTCTTCTTTGTGCAGATGCACTTAATCCATGCTGTGGATGTCATGTCTACCAGCTGCTTCTGTGGTCATAGTCCTTCCCTCACTGACCAAGAAGAATTCTCACTCTTTCTTAAATTCTAATTTTATAATTCTTGGAGAAAATGTCTGAGTGGAATATCTTTAAGTACAAACACAACTCTTTCTGATTAGCAACGGCCAGGGTGGGACTTGTTATCTTTTACTTAAACCACAAGGTTGAAGCCGTGATGGGGCTGGTGGAAGGAGAGGGACGGTCATTCAAAATAACACAGGACAAGATAGTAGATTCTACCACCATGTGCAAATCTGAGTCTATTATCAAACTTTTCTCACTTTGTGCATTTACTTATGTTGATGATTCTCATGATTTTAGAGGAATATATATATTTTTTCTGTATGTATGTATGATCAGCTGTGTCCAACTCATTGCAACTCCATGAACTGTAGCCACCAGCTCCTCTGTCCCTGGGATTCTGGCTGGGAAAGATCCCTTGGAGAAGGAAATGGCAATCCACTATAGTATTTTTGCCTGGAGAATCCCATGGAGAGAGGAGCCTGACAGGCTACAGTCCATGGGGCTGCAAAGAGTAGGACATGGCTGAGCAACTAACATTTTCACTTTTACTTTCACACTGGAGTGGGTTGTCATTTCCTACTCCAGGGGATCTTCTAGACCCAGGTATCAAATTTTGCATCTCCTGTATTGGCAGGCAGATTCTTTATCACTGAGCCACATAGAAAGCTCATATTTTCTGTATAATTATTCTTTATAATCCTAGAAGAAAATCTTAACATAGTATGTAAAATAGAAAGCCTGTATCACAGACAAACGTTTTGAGAACAGTGTTGGACATATTTTTTAAGTGGGTAAAATAATTTCTTTTCACCTGGAAATAATTTGCCTTTCAAATAAATAAAGCTTTCATATACTGAGCATTGGTATGTGAGGCTAGGCTATGTTTCAACAGCTTTAGACATATTACATCACTTATTTTTATAAGGATGGAAAATATCATAGATCTATTTACAAGTGAGAAAATTTAGACTTAAGAAGGTTTTTTTTAAAACTTTTCCAACATCACTCAGTTAATATACAATAGAATCAGGATTTTAAACCTAATTTCTCTTAACACCTCTTATTTATTTATGTACCTTAAGATATACACTAGCAAAATTACAATCTAAAACCTAGGAGGAGAATGCTATTAAAATTTTACTTTATTTTAAAAAAAGAACTATAGAATGTGACCTGGGATTATATCAAATGTGACAGACAAGAAAATAGTTGCTAAACAGGTAAATTTTCCTTGATGTGTTGTTTTCAAGATACATCATTTTACCAGTGTTTCATTTATTAAAATTTTTTTCAAGGCTTTAAAAAAAAATGGAGCACAGATGTAAACAAACCAATACTTCCCTGTGCCATCTTGGCAGTTAATTTTTTTTAATCTTTTAATGCCATAGCCATTCATGTAGAAATTGCAAAATTAATTATTTCCTCCACTATGAGATTCCATACTATTCTGACTTTCAGGCTTCTTTAATGTCACCAACTTGTTTTCTATGTTAGTTCTTCTCCTTTCTTTAGATTTTTTTTCTATATTATCTCTGCTTCAAAGATTATTGAGTTATGTAAGTCTCATATCTGTATCTCCCAGCATGGCTTTAATCTTAAACAGAAACAAGTACTAACTAATCACCTAATTCCCTTAAAAATCAATGCTCCTCTAACAAGTTTCTAATTTGTGTGTGTATACTGAAAGGGGGTTTGTGTGAGAGATGAATTTATTGAAATAATTTTAGCTATGCCTTAGAAGATAAGTAAGCTTTCCGGGTGGCACAGTGGTAAAGAATCCACCTGTCAATCCAGGAGACATAGGAGACCTGGGTGGGGAAGATCCCCTGGAGGAGGAAATGGCAACCCATCCAGTATTCTTGCTGGAAAATTCGATGGACAGAGAAGCCTGGAGGGCTACAGCTATAGTCCATGGTGTCCCAAAGAGCTGGACATCACTGAGAACATGCACACATGTAGAGGATAAGTATTCGTTTTTGCTTTTTTCCTTCTTCCAGTAAACACAGAATGATATCCCACAATCACTCACTGTGTGACTTGCTGAGCAGGCACTTGACATCAGAAAGTCATTGAACAAGTATTTATCAAAGACCTACTACGAACCATGCATATTTCAAAAGGCTGGAAATTGGCAATGAACATGACAAATAAGGAACTCATATTTTAGAGAAGACCAACCCAGAGTAAACAATAAATGAGTGTAATGGTAAGTGAAGAATGAATAATAAAGAATTACAAAATATTAAAACAAGAGCTCCTTAGTTTTGATGCTCAGAGAAATTCTTAAAGATATGATAAAGCTGTAAATGGTGAGAAGGATCCAAACACAAGAGAATCAGATGAAAACATGTCCCACCCCCCCAAAAAAAAAAGCACCACTAAAAGCTCAAAGTTTCCTATGTAGAATGATTCACCAATTATTTCTAAATTGATACCAGATAAGCTTGGATAAGCAAATAAGGCATGGATTATGTAGGACTTGGTAAGTCAGGCAAGGATTGTAAGCCAGGGAACAACATGTTGTGATTTACAATTTTATTTTGGCTGCTAAATGTATTGTGATATTGGGGCAATTGTATAGAGAAACGAATAAAGAGAAAGAAGACAATTAGAGGGCTATTAGAGTTGTTTGGGAAAGAAATGATGGTAACTTTACTAGAGCGATGCTAGGGGTTAGATAGCCTGTCTTTGTGCAGTTTGGAAAGGATGATCCTTTCAATGCAAGTCTTGCCAAGAATCTTGTACCAAGAAAAAAAATTCCTTCTGTCAAAAACACATAATCCAATACCAATATAGCAGATAGAGGATGGGATAAATTTTCAGACAGACTTATCCCTTGGCTAGATGCCCTTGTCCACTGAACAATCCACATAACCACACTCTGTGGACATGGAGGTAATAGTTGAAGTGTTGTGAAGTGAATGGATTCAGAATGTATTTTGAAAATAGAATGGAAGGATTGCTATTTGATTGATTATAAGATTGAGTAAAGAATAGGAATCAAAGATAGCACCTAAATTTCTGACTTGAAGAACTCAGAAAATGTTTACTAAAATTGAAAACAAAGTCAACAGGAGCATGTTTGGGGAAGAAAAGTAAAGTTTTAGCAAAATTGTACAAGCTGTCTGTTTGAAATCCAAGTGGAAACACGCAGTAATGAAAAGCTAATTTGGTCTTTTGCAGGGATGGCTCACATAGCTATATAAAGTCACAGGATTACGTGAGATCACATAGGATAGTGACTTATGTCTAGATAGAGTAAACAGGGGCTTCAGGACCAAACCCTGGAACATGTCAATATTTGTGACTGAATAGTGAAGGAGGGGCTATCAAAGGAGACTGAGGTGAGGTGAGAAGAAAACCAGGGATTCAAAGGAAGAAAATGTTTCAAGGAGAGAACTATAGACTTTAACAACATGTAGGTCATTGGCAACCTTGCAAAGAATCGATTTGGTAGACTGGTAAACCTGGAAGCTTCATCTGAGTGGTGTGAAGAGAAACTGTAGGCAAGAAAATGGCAGTGTTCTAAACAAAGAGTGTTTCAATTTTTCCATGGAGGGAGCAGTTATATGGGACTGTGGCTAGGGTTGGATGGAGTGGAGGTGGAATGGGGTGGTCATTTAAAAATTTTTTTTTATTAATAGAAAGGCAAGTGGAAATGATTCATAGTAATTGAGAAGTTAGATGCAGGAAATGGAGGGAAAATTACTAGCAGTGAAGCCCTTGAGAGGAGGAAAGGGTCTTGAAAGATCTGCAGCTATGAAATATCTGAGAAGCTGTGTAAGATCTGTGAAGCTATGTAGTTCATAGAATAGTCAGGTTTCAGTTAGAGGGAGAGGCTGAAGAGAACATTCAGAGCCGAGTTAGAGCAGCTCAGTGCTTTGCTGCTGACAGGGGTTGCTTTGCAAAGGGCACACTTGAAGGATTTGGGAGTTAAGAGATTAGAGGAGATTAATGGGCATACAGCGGAGCGTGGGAATGCGAGTTCACTGGATGACGGATAGCAGAGGTGTCTTGGGCCTCTCAGAGTGACTACTGAGAAGCAGAAAGTGAGGAATGACAGGATTAACCCGGAGAGTTTCTTGAGAGAAGGTGGGCAAACAGTTCAAGCTGGACAACCCGGGGGAGCCCCATATTTTCAATTCCTGCAGTGCTTATTTTTTGATGACCAGAGGTGATTGAAACTTCCTCAGAGACGTTCTTCCTTAGGAGACCTGCAGTCTGAGTCTCAGATAGGGTCTCTCTTTTCTGGGAGAGCAATCATTTGGTGGCCCAGGGCCTGGAGAGGGGAGTCTAGAGATTGTGCCTTCTCTGCAGCAGCCTGGAGACATGGCTGCTGCAAACAGAGGGAAGACTGTGAAAACAGGATTTGTTGACTGATTGAATAAATGAAGGGGTGAATGATGAAATAAATGATTGATTATTAGTTAATATCTTGTTAACAAACAAGGTATTTCTCTGAGCTGAAGGGATAAAATGAGTGTCCTTTCCTTCAGGCAATAAATTCTCTTTTTGCAGCTTTAAAGTTCAAAACTATATACAATTTCCTACTGCTCTCAAAAATCATCTGATTACTTACCCATTAAAAAAACTCTATGATATCTGACTTCTTCCAAGAAGGAAGAAATTCATTTTATTATTCCACTGTTGCCACCAATTACAGCATCATTTCCAATATTCATTTTCATTCTCTAATTTCCTGGTAGCTCAGTTGGTAAAGAATCTGCCCGCAGTGCAGGAGACCCAGATTCAATCCCTGGGTCGGGAAGATCCCCTGGAGAAGGAAATGACAACCCACTCCAGGATTCCTGCCTGGAAAATGCCATGGACAGAGGAGCCTGGTGGGCTACAGTCCACAAGATCGCAAGAGGCAGACACGACTTAGCAACTAAACCACCACCTTAATTAGTGACATTATACAAACTGAAATTTTTCACTCAAAATATTGAAATATAAATTAGTTCTTTCTTTGCTTCAGGTAATTTTTCCTAATGCTGATAGCAATTACAACAGATTTTAATTTTACATTATTGAAAGCAATTTGGAATATGATTATAACGGACACTGTTAGTTGTCTTACCAATATTCACCTGTCAGAAATCAATTTCTGGCTTAACTGGAAATATTTACTGCAAGAAATAAAAAAACAACGACGACAAAAACTGAAGCTTCAGTATTTTCAAAAGACAGAGGCTTATTTTTTCATGAAACAAGAACTCTTTCTGAATAGTGTTCTTGAATATACAGGCTTCATAAATCAATTATGTTGATATTTTCAAAACAATACTTGTTGTTACAAATAGCATATGTTCTAAATTTTCTTTTTTGTTTTCTGTTGTCCCTGATCATGTATACATATAAGACAGAATATTTATACCTGAAATAATTCCTGAAGTAAAAATAAAAGACAGTTTCTTCTATACCATTTGGAAGTCTTTAAATTTTTTTCCAGGTGTTTAAAAATATGAAATAGCAATTATTTATGTCTTAGAAGTTTTATGGTGTTAATAATCCATTTTGATGCCAATCACAAGATACCTTTCACTTGCTATCCAGAAAATCAGTATTTTAAAACACTATTAAAATAGCAGTAAAGGCCAGCAAGCAACTTAAAATGTATATTTTGACCAGGAATAGTTGCTTTTAATAATTAATTGGAAGAATAAGAGAAATAATAGCATTTATATACAAAAATTTGGTTATAATGTTATGTAGGCAAAAATAATCATTAAAAGATTGAAAGTACAAAGATGAGGAATGATTCAAGTCACGTCTAATAGGTTTATTTATATTAAGTACACTAAGCCATTAAAAGTAATCTTTTAAATGACTTAATGAAGACCTTGCACTTCTGGCCAAGTTGGAGTAACAAGGATTGGATTTATCCTCTTGCAGAAAATGACTTAAAGTCAGTCACCATATGTGGGAAAAAAAAGCAAACGGGTTTTAGATATCAGGCAGCAAAGAGCAATAAATAATTCCTGAAAGAAAACAAAATAGGTGAGCCCAACAATTATTTCATCCTACTATCTAGAAAGAATTCCAGGTTACAAGGCAAGGAATGGAGATCCAGGCAGAGCCTGCCAATCTTCCTGAGTTGAAAAGACAGAGTTGAGAGTTCAAGGAGACCAAGGCGGCTATAGTTCTCTAGGTAGCATATGTAAGAGGGGAGGGCTGTAATAAGACAGAGCCCAGATATCTTCAGAAACTTCAGCTGAATACTGATGAGCATATGTGTGTGAGGAAAATATATGAGTGTGAAGAAAGAATAACATGAAAGAACTGTAAAGAATGATTGTTGAAACTCACACAGGATTGAAAAATGTTTGTCTTCCATTTGGACTTCCCTTGTGGCTCAGACAATAAAGAATCTGCCTGCAGTGCGGGAGACCCGGGTTCAATCCCTGGATTGAGATTTCCTGGAGAAGGGAGTGGCTACCTACTCCAGTATACTTGCCTGGAGAATCCCATGGACAGAGGAGCCTGGCAGTCTACAGTCCATGGGGTCACAAAGAGTCGGACACAACTGAACAACTAACACTTTCACTTTTCTATCAGAGTAGAAAAAATTCATAATTCATAAAACATCAGGAAGAGTACTCAGGAAGATATTGCCTAAATAGCAGGACAAAATTAGCCTTAGACTAATGACTGCTTTCATCCTATCTGCACCTTCCCCCCTCCACCCACCCCAAATAAAAGGGCCTCAAAAGGATCAAATTGTCTCCAAGTAACTTCATCTCAGAACAAAGCTAAATGATGTTTACAGGAAATACTTGTTTTTGAGTATATTAACTCAACTAGGTAAAATTCACAGTAAAAATTTACTAGGCTTGAAAATAAGCAGAAAAATACAAACCATAATTAGGAATGAAACAAATGATAGCATAAATGGCTATGGACATTAAAACAGTCAATGTAACTATAGCACCATTTCAAGAAAGTAAATGGAGGCCAGAGAATGGTAAACAATAAAAACAGACCAAATCAAAATTCTCAGGGAGAAAATCATAATGTCTGAAATAAAAAATATATTAGTACAACTAACAGTTTATTAGATATTTCAGAAAGCAAACAATTACTGAACTTGAAGACAGAAAAATAGAACCTATCCAAAATGAAATACAGTCACAAAACAGACTGGAAATAAAAAGTAAAAATAGCATCAATTAGCTATGAGATGACTTGAGACAGCCTAACGTAAGTATAATTGGAGTCTCTGAAAAGGAAGAAGAGAGCATAGCTAAGAAGTTCAATGAACTCAACAAAACACATGATGAAAACTACACCTAGGCGTACCATACTCATACATCTTATAGTTAGCTGGAGTGTTGGGGAACTATTATAGAAGAAGAAAAAGAAAATAGTAGCAAACAATGCAAGAAAAAATTGCAGGTCAGGAGGCAGTAGAAAAATGTCTTATCAGTAATGAATAGTAATGAATAAGCAGAACTATAAACCCTAAAGCAACCACCAATAATTAAAATAATTTATGTTTTATTATACATAGTATTAACTTAAAACTTATAAATTTTCTTCACTATTGACCAGAAGAGAGAAGGAATATATAGACCGAGGGTTCTTAATTAGACCCTATGTCTAGAGCTTGGCCTTTGTTAGATTATGTTATCATTAAATTTAAACTTCAGAGGCCTAGCCTCTACTTTCTTAACCCTTCCTCTCCTACCTTGGGTCCTGATTCAAATTGAAGATCAACTCTCTTCATCATATAGATGGACACACTGAGGCCCCCAAAATAGAAAGACTAGATACTTATCAGTCAGGGATATTGTAGATGGATTGCCTTTGTTAAAAGAAAGTTTGACTACTATCAATTTCATTCCAGCACAAAGGTTCAAAAATCTAAGACTTGCCCAAAGGAAGCCAGTAATTTAGAGCCAAAGCCTGGACTAGGACCCAGATCTGTCCACTCCCAATCCAGAAATCAGTGGAAGATGAACCCTGGTTTATCTTTACTGGTAGGTTCACCATCAATTTGGATTTTTCAGTTCAGATAGTAAACATCTGTTAAGCACAGGCAGTGAAACCAAGCTTCAAAAGGGAATTTGTCTCATGCAAGAACACCCTGGGAAAAGTCAGTACTATAAGGACTCTCAAATCCCTTCCTTCCCCATCCACGCTGGTTCTTAGCTTGCATCTCTAAGGGACTTCATCAGATCATCATCAGAGCCCAGAGCTCCAAATTTGTCATAACTTGAGATATTTTAAGCAAGGCTTTCAAACAATCTGTACTGAACCCACGCGTGGAAGAAGAGGCCTATGTCTTTAATGGGCAAAGCCACTCTGAGTTCTCCTAATCCTGCTGAGTCTTATAGCTTAAAAGGAATATAATCTCCTCTAATATTGACCTCGGCAAGTACTGTGTATTTGGGAAGACAGGGGAAAAGAACAAGCAGAAAACATGTTTAAGAGTATTATCAGCGTGCTTCATTTCTTCAAGCTGCTCCAATCAGCCTGACCCCCATCTCGGGAAGAGTCACCCTTGAGATCACAGGCTGGGAAAGCATGGTGAGCTGCAGGAACAAACTGTTCCTCTCCTCAAAACAACCAAACCTACAAACTCACCCTTACTGGAACAAAAAGCATTAAATTACTATTTATTCTTCCCACTTTAATGTTACAGCCACTGAACTCATACTGCTTATTGACCAGGCCACTTATTTGCCAAGTATTATAAGTGGAAGCTCTTTAAATTGTTGTCAGATTCTGATGATTATCTCTTGTAGGGGCATCTAAGTTCATTCTAGCTATTTGAGTTCTCTATCCAACCAGGATGTACACTTGGAAGACTATATGTCTTTGTTTTACTCACAAGTGTGTTGTTAATGTTTAGGATAGAATTGGCATTCAATACACTCATTAATCTATACATGAGAATTTTTTAAGGGTTTATAGCCATTATGAATCTCAATCTGCACACTAAGACATGCAAAAAAATCTTTATTTTCATCAAGTCAATAAAAGGTTACAGCTAATAAGAAAACAAAGGGGATAAAATGAATTATAAAAGTACTCCATCCTAAAAAAGAGCAGAAAAAGAGGAGAAAAGTAACAAAGAACAAGTGAGGCAAATTAAAAACAAAACCATAGATATAAGTCCATTCTTTTCAGTAATAACATTAAAAACAAATGGTTTATATACCCCAATTAAAATAGATAGGATTGAAAAAGCAACATCAAAAAGATGGAAGATTGTGTGTGTGTGTGTGTATGCGCGTGCACACGCATGTGCTCAGTCATGTCTGACTCTTTGCGACTCCATGGACTATAGCACACCCGGCTCCTCTGTCCATGTAATTTTCCAGGCAAGAATATTGGGAAAAGTTGCCATTTCCTCCTCCATGGGATCTTCCTGACCCAGAGATCAAATCCACGTCTCCTGCATCTCCTGCATTGTCAGGCGGGTTCTTTACCATTGCGCCATCTGGGAAGCCTGTGTGTATATATATATGTGTGTGTATCTATAGTTCAAAGAAGATAGGAGTGACTATATTAATACAGAAAGTCCCCTACATATGAAAGGTCAAGTTGCAAACTTTCAAAGATGCAAATGTGGGTTTGTATGTCCAATCAAATTAGTTCATGTGTCTGGTGTTTATAGTCACAGGCATACATCCTCTACAAGTGGTTGTGCTTTTGTATACTTTACTGTGTAGAGTGTATTAGTACAGTATCTATATTTCAGGTGCAGGGTGTCTGGAGGCACGCATAAAAACAGCAATGATATAGCTGGTACTGCTGTGCTGTGTGCTGTGCTTAGTCGATCAGTCCTGTCTGACTTTTTGCGACCTCATGGACTAGAGCCCGTCAGGCCCCTCTGTCCATGGGGATTCTCCAGGCAAGAATACTGGAGTGAGTTGCCAAACCCTCCTCCAGGGGATCTTTCCAAACCAGGGATCAAACCCAAGTCTCCCATATTGCAGGCAGATTGTCTAAGCCACCAGGGAAGACCAGCTGATACTGCTAAGAAGCACCAAAGGATAACAATGGAAAGAAAAGTGAAAATAATTGAGAGAGTAAAGTGAGGTGAAAAGAAGGTAGATGTTGTTCATTCTTATAACATGAATCATTCAACCATACCATGATTCTAAAGAACAAAGACTAAGATTGTGGAACATGTGAAGTCTGCTGTGCCGATGATGTCAACAATGATATCAAAGAAGCGTAGAAAATGATGGAGGAGACAGAGAAACTTCTCAGTGTATAGATGTAGGATCAGCATCAGTGTTGAGTACTGCTCAGCTTAATGCTGATTCAGGAGAAAGCTAAAAGCCTTTATGAAGACTTGTTAAAAATACATGGTGAAGAATAAGAGGGCACATCTTAAATGCCCGCCATGGCTGGTAGTTTCATGGGTTCAAGGCTAGAGCCAACTTCACAACATAAAAGTAAGTGGTCAGGCAAGTGCAGATACTGTAGCTGCCCAGGAATTTTCTGAAATGCTTCACGAAATTTTTCATGAAGGTGAGTATTTACCTGACCAGGTTTTTAATGTAGATGAGACAGGACTGTATGGAAGAGGATGCCAGGCCGAAGTTACATCAGTAAGGAGGAAAAATCTGATGCCAGGGTATAAGGCAACAAAGAATAGGCTAACTCGTTTGTTTAGTGGCAATGTTTCTGGTGATATGGAGCTGAAACATCTCTTAGTTTATTCTTCAGTGAACCCAGTTCAGTTCAGTTCAGTTCAGTCGCTCAGTCATGTCCAACTCTTTGTGACCCCATGGACTGCAGCATGCCAGCCCTCCCTGTCCATCACCAGCTCCCCAAGTTCGCTCAAACTCATGTCCATTGAGTGGTTGATGCCATTCAACAACTTCATCCTCTGTCATCCCCTTCTCCTCTCGCCTTCAATCTTTCCCAGCATCAGGGTCTTTTCAAATGAGTCAGCCCTTCGCAGCAGGTGGCCAAAGTACTGGAGTTTCAACTTCAGCATCAGTCCTTCCAGTGAACATTCAGGACTGATTTCCTTTAGGATGGACTGGTTGGATCTCCTTGCAGTCCAAGAGACCCTCTCAAGAGTCTTCTCCAACACCACAGTTCAAAAGCATCAATTCTTTAGTGCTCGGCTTTCTTTATAGTCCAACTCTCATATCCATACATGACCACTGGAAAAACCATAGCCTTGACTGGACAGACCTTTGTTGGTAAAGTAATGTCTCTGATTTTTAATATGCTACGCAGGTTGGTCATAACTTTTCTTCCAAGGAGCAAGTGTCTTTTAATTTCATGGCTGCAGTCTCCACCTGCAGTGATTTTGGAGCCCCCCAAAATAAAGTCTCTCTCTATTTCCACTCTTTTCCCATCTATTTCCCATGAAGTGATGGGACCGGATGCCACGATCTTAGTTTGCTGAATGTTGAGCTTTGAGCCAACTTTTTCACTCTCCTCTCTCACTTTCATCAAGAGGTTCTTTAGTTCTCCTTCACTTTCTGCCATAAGGGTGGTGTCATCTGCATATCTGAGGATATTGATATTTCTCCTGGCAATCTTGATTCCGGCTTGTGTTTCCTCCAGCCCAGCGTTTCTCACGATGTACTCTGCATATAAGTTAAGTAAGAAGGGTGACAATATAAACCATGCCATGCAGGGCCACCCAAGGTGGACGGGTCAAGGTGAAGAGTTCTGACAAATGTGGTCCAGTGGAGAGGGAATGGCAAACCATTTCAGTATTCTTGCCTTGAGAACCCCGTGAGCAGTATGAAAAGGCAAAAAGATAGGACACTTAAAGATTAACCCCCCAGGTCAGTGCCCACTATGCTATTGGAGATCAGTGGAGAAATAAATCCAGAAAGAGTGAAGAGACGGAGCCAAAGCAAAAACAATACCTAGTTGTGGATGTGACTGGTAATGGAGACAAGGTCCGATGCTGTAAAGAGCAATATTGCATAGGAACCTGGAATGTTAGGTCCATGAATCAAGGCAAATTGGAAGTGGTCAAAGAGGAGGTGGCAACAGTGAACATCGACATTTTAAGAATCAGTGAACTGAAATGGACTGGAATGGGTGAATTTAACTCAGATGACCATTATATCTACTATTGTGGGCAAGAATCCCTAAGAAGAAATGGAGCAGCCATCACAGTCAACAAAAGATTCTGAAATGCAGTACTAGTATACAATCTCAAAAACGACAGAATGATCTCTGTTTGTTTCCAAGGCAAACCATTCAATATCACGGTAATCCAAGTCTGTGTCCCAACTACTAATGCTGAAGAAGCTGAAGTTGAACGGTTCTATGAAGACCTATAAGACCTTCTAGAATTAACATCCAAAAAAGATGTCCTATTCATTTTGGGGACTGGATACAAAAGTAGGATCTCAAGAAACACCTGTAGTAACAGGCAAATTTGGCCTTGGAGTACAGAGTGAAGCAGGGCAAAGGCTAATAGAGTTTTGCCAAGAATATGCACTGGTCATAGCAAACACCATCTTCCAACAACACAAGAGAAGACTCTACACATGGACATCACCAGATGGCCAACACTGAAATCAGGTTGATTATATTCTTTGCAGCCAAAGATGGAGAAGCTCTATACTGTCAGCAAAACCAAGACAGGGAGCTGACTGTGGCTCAGATCATGAACTTCTTTTTGCCAAATTCAGACTTAAATTGAAGAAAGTAGCGAAAACCACTAAACCATTCAGGTATGACCTAAATCAAATCCCTTTTGATTATTCAGTGAAAGTGAGATATAGATTTATGACAGGAGATCTGATAGACAGAGTGCCTGATGAACTATGGACAGAGGTTCATGACATTGTACATGAGACAGGGATCAAGACCATCTCCAAGAAAAAGAAATGCAAAAAAAGCAAAATGACTGTCTGAGGAGGCCTTAACAAATAGCTGTTAAATGAAAAGAAGCTAAAAGCAAAGTAGAAAAGGGAAGATATACCCATTTGAATGCAGAGTTCCAAAGAATAGCAAGGAGAGATAAGAAAGCCTTTCTCAGTGATCAATGCAAAGCAATAGAGGAAAACAATAGAATGGGAAAGACTAGAGATCTCATCAAGAAAATTAGAGATACCAAGGGAAAATTTCATGCAAAGATGGGCACAATTAAGAACAGAAATACTATGGACCGAAAAGAAATAGAAGATATTAAGAAGAGGTGGCAAGAATACACAGAAGAACTGTACAAAAAAGATCTTCATGACCCAGATTATCACGATGGTGTGATCACTCACCTGTGGCCTGACATCCTGGAATGTGAAGTCAAGTGGGCCTTAGGAAGCATCACTGTGAACAAAGCTAGTGGAGCTGAAGGAATTCCAGTTGAGCTATTTCAAATCCTGAAAGATGATGCTGTGAAAGTTCTGCACTAAAAATGCCAGCAAATCTGGAAAACTCAGCAGTGGCCACAGGACTGGAAAAGGTCAGTTTTCATTCCAATCCCAAAGAAGGGCAATGCCAAAGAATGCTCAAACTACCACACAGGCCTATTATAGTACACTGCTATAGAATAGCTGAGTGTGTTAGTTGGATACCTCGGCTAACTTGATTGAACTTGGAAATTAGCTGGACTTACGAAGACCATGTTCTTGGAATAGAACTCATTTATATGTAAGGGATTTACTGTATCAGATAAGACAGATTTCTGATCAAAGAATATTGTTGGTGATAAACAGTATTTCATAGTTATCTGACAATCTAATATAATTATTTAAATAAAAACACAACTTCAAATACATAAAACAGAAACCAATAGAACTGTAAAGAGAAATAATAGACAAATCCACAGTTACAATTCAAATTTTCAACACCTTTTCACAACACAATATACCTTTCAATACTCCTTTCACAATAGTTTATAGAATAAGTAGACACAATCAGTAAAGGTTTAGAAGACTAGAAAAATCCTACCACCTAAATTGACTTAATTGACAGTTTTAGAACACTTCTCCCAACAAGAGCAGAATAGTATATTCTATTCAAGTATACAAAAATCATTCACCACTGTAGGCCATGGTATAAGCAATAAAACAATCTCAGTATTTTTGAAATAATTAAAATCATGTAAGTATATTGTCAGATAACAATGGAACTAATTTAGAAGTCAAAACCAGAAAATACTTGGAGATGACCCTAAAATTTGAAAACTGCACAGCAGATTTTTAAATCTGTGTGTCATAGAAGAAGTCAAAAGGGAAATTAGTATTTTAAATGGAATGAAAACAAAAAACACAGCATATCAGAATTTGTCAGATGCAGTTTAAGAAGTACTTAGTGGGAAGATTATAGCAATTAATATAGATATAGTAGGACAAAAGAAGGTTCATATCAATGACTTCAGCATCCACTTCAAGAACTAGAAAAAGATCTAGTTAAATACAATGAAAGAAGGAAAAGGAAATGTTAAAAGCAAAAATCATTTTTAGAATACAGAAAAAAAATCAATATTGAAATCACTACAGCCTAACCCATTTCTTTTGTGAAGGTCATTAAAATTGAAAAAAATGTGGCCAAACTTATGAAGAAAAAAGAAATGTAAATTACCAGTATGTGGAATGTGTGAGATGACATAAGTAAATCATCTGCAGATATTAAAATAATAATATGAGAATATTAAGAGCATATTTATGCAATTAAGTTTGATATATAGAGCAAAAATAAAATTTCTTGAAATACACAACCAACTATGAACAATGACTCAAGAAGAAATAGATAATGTAAAACTCACTGCGTCTATTTATTTATTTTTTTTAATTAGTTTATTTTCTATTTTTTTAACTTTACAATATTGTATTTGTTTTGCCATGCATTGACATGAATCCACCATGGGTGTACGTGCATCTATTTAAAAATGAATTTGTAGCTAAAAATGTTACTCTGTACTCTTAAGAAAACTGCAGGCTTGAATGGTTCTACTGACATATTCTGTGAGATGCTGATGAGTGTTTTGTACATTAACTCTTGTAGACAGTATAAAAGGAAAGGATTCTTCCTAGTTCGTTCAATGAGATTATCATCACCCAAGACCAAAAAACCAGCCAAACACATTACAAGGAAAATAACTATAGAAAAATATTTCTCAGAAACATAGAAGCAAATGTTTTTTTTTTTAATTAGCAATTCAAATGGAACACTATATAGTGATCATGATTCATTACTATTTAGAGTTCATCCTAGGAATGCTGGTTTATTTGAAAATCAATGTAATTCATCATATTGAAGACTATCTAATAAAAATCATATGATTTTCTCCACAGTTACCAAAAAAGCATTTGAGAAATCCAAAATCCACTGCTGATTAAAACTCTCAGCAGACCAGGAGTAGGGAACTTCATCAACTTGATAAGGAAACCAATGGAAAACCTGTAGTTATCCTTATGTCTCAACACTGAATGCTTTTCCCTGAACATCAAAAATATCTGTCTGTTCTTATTACTTCTATTTTAAACTCTTCTGGATTTTTTTTTTAGCAGTTGAGAGGAATGAAAAAGAAAGAAGAAGATGGCGGAGGAAGAGGACGGAGAGACCACTTTCTCCCCCACAAATTCATTGAAAGATCATTTGAATGCTGAGCATATTCCACAAAACAACTTCTGAACACTGGCAGAGGACACCAGGCACCCAGAAAGGCAGCCCATTGTCTTCGAAAGGAGGTAAGACAAAATATAAAAGATAAAAAGAGAGACAAAAGAGTTAGGGATGGAGACCCATCCCGGGGAGGGAGTCGTGAAAGAGGAGAAGTTTCCAAACACCAAGAAACCCTCTCACTGGTGGGCCTGTGGGGAGTTTTGGAATCTCAAGGGCAACATAGCAGGGAGGAAAAAATAAATAAAACCCACAGATTATGCTCCTAACCGCAACTCCCAGCAGAGAAGTAGCCCAGATGCTTGTGTCCACCACTAGCAAGCAGGAGCTGAACAGGGATGTACGGGCTGCATTGCTTAGGGTAAGAACTGGGCCTGAGTGCCCTGAGGACAATCTGAGGGAGCTAACGTGAAACAGCAACCCAAACTGTGGGATAGCCAGAGAGAGAGAGAAAAAAAAAAGACAGAGAGAGAACTTTCCCATGAAAAGCTCTAACCTAAGGCACTGCCAGCCCTCTCACAGAAAAAAGGACTGAGCGAATACCAGAGAAGAGCTAGCTGGCTGCAGACAAGCTCCGCTGGAGGCAGAGAGACAGGCAGGAGACAGCCAGAGCCAGAAGGAGAGGGGCAATCTTGGGCCCAGAGATGGCATCCTCTACCAAACTGTGAACAGGCTCCCAGTTGCTAACCAAGTCTTCCTGGGTTCCTGGACGGTTGACATCTGCCAGGAGGGTCACAGCCAGAGATCAGCTCCCCAGAGGAGACACATGGCACACCTGAGATGGCACTCCCACTGCACACCCAGGAAACCGAGGGGCTGGGATGGGGGAGGTGATAAGACACACTGTCCACCTCAGGACAGTGCACTCGCCAAGCACCTGGTCACCTGAGCTTCTCGGGCCTGGGAAGGGCACAAAACGCATGTCCAACCGAGTCTGTGCCTTTGTGGAGTACCTGAGAACCTGAACCTGAACAGCTTAGACCTGGGAAGTGCACACAACCCAGGGCCCATTTTAGACAGTTCCCCTGCAGAGCAACCTGGAGCCTGAGCACCCATGCTGTGAGTGGGGGCAAGTTCAGTGTGGCTCAGACACTGTGAGCACTCCCCACACATGCCAGTGATATTTGTTTGCAGTGTTCCTCCCTCCCCACAGCGTGACTGAACAAGTGAGCCTAAATAATTGACCACCTTGGCCCCCTTGTGTCAGGGGGGAAATTAGATACTGAAGAGACTTACAAACAGAAGAAGCCAAAATAAACAGAGAGAATCGTTTTGGAAATGACAGGTGCAACAGATTAAAACCCTGTAGTCAGCACCAGCTACATTGGAAAGGGCCTATAGACCTCGAGAAAAAGTATAAGCTGGAACAAGGAACTATCCGAAACTGAACTGACCCCACACTGCCTGCAACAGCTCCAGAGAAATTGCTAGATATATTTTACTATTATCATTTTTTAATTTTTAATTTTTTTAATGTTTAAATCCTTTATTACTCATTAATTTTCATTTTTATAACCTACTATTACCTTGCAAAAAAAAAGACCCTATTTTTAAAGCAAATTTCATATATATTTTTTATAATTTTTGTGACTTTGTTTTGTTTTTTTAATATTGTATTCTTGAGAGTCTAACCTCTACTCTAGATTTTTAATCTTTGCTTTTTGGTATTTGTTATCAATTTTGTACCTTTAAGAATCCAATCTTCAGTACCCGTTTTTATTAGGAGTGTGATTACTGGCTTGATTGCCCTCTCCCCCTTTTGACTCTCCTTTTTCTCCCCCAAGTCACCTCTATCTCCTCCCTCCCCCTTCTCTTCTCTATCCAACTCTGTGAATCGCTTTGGGTATTCCGGGCTGTGGAGAACACTTAGGGAATTGATTACTGGCTATATCTATCTCTCTGCTTTTGACTCTCCCTCTTCTCCTCCTGGTCACCTCTATCTTCTTTCTCCCTCTTTTCTTCGCTATGCAACTCTGTGAACCTCTCTGGGTGTTCCAGGCTATGGAGAGCACATAGGGTATTGATTACTGGCTAGATTGCTCTCTCCCCTTTTGATTCCCCATCTTCCCCTCCTGGTCACCACTATCTCCCTCCTCCTTCTTCTCTTTGCTATGGAACTCTGCGAGCCTCTCTGGGTGTCCCTCACTGTGGAGAATCTTTTCTCCATTAACCTAGATGTTTTATCATCAGTGCGGTATGAATGAAACAGTCTTGAGAATAAGACTGAAAAGAATAAGACTGAAAACCAGGGGCAGGAGGCTTAAATCCAAAACTTGAGAACACCAGAAAACTCCTGACATTAATTGACAAGAGCTCATCCAAAAGCCTCCATACCTACACTGAAACCAAGCTCCAACCAAATGCCAACAAGTTCCAGAGCAAGACATACCATGCTAATTCTCTAGCAACGCAGGCACATAGCACTGAGCATTAATATACAGGCTGCCCAAAGTCACACCAAACTCATAGACACCTCAAAACTCACTGCTTGACATTTCATTGCACTCCAGAGAGAAGATATCCAGCTACACCCACCATAACACCGATGCAAGCTTCCCTAACCAGGAAACCTTGACAAGCCACTCATCCAACCCCATCCACAGGAAGGAACCTCCACAATAAAGAGGAACCACAAACTTCCAGCATACAGAAAGGCCACCCCAAACACAGCAATCTAAACAAGATGAAAAATCAGAGAAATATTCAGCAGGTAAAGGAACATGATAAATGCCCACCAAACCAAACAAAAGAGGAGGAGACAGGGAGTCTACCTGAAAAAAAATTCAGAATAATGATAGTAAAAATGATCCAAAATCTTGAAAACAAAATAGAGTTACAGATAAATAGTCTGGAGACAAGGATTGAGAAGATGCAAGAAATGTTTAACAAGGACCTAGAAGAAATAAAAAAGAGTCAATCAATAATGAATAATGCAATAACTGAGATCAAAAACACTCGGGAGGGAACCAACAGTAGAATAACAGAGGCAGAAGATAGGATAAGTGAGGTGGAAGATAGAATGGTGGAAATAAATGAAGCAGAGAGGAAAAAAGAATTAAAAGAAATGAGGATAACCTCAGAGACCTCTGGGACAATGCCAAATGCCCCAACATTCGAATCACAAGAGTCCCAGAAGAAGAAGACAAAAATAAAGGGCATGAGAAAATACTTGAGGAGATAGTAGTTGAAAACTTCCCTAAAATGGGGAAGGAAATAGACACCCAAGTCCAAGAAACCCAAAGAGTCCCAAACACGATAAACCCAAGGTGAAATACCCCAAGACACATATTAATCCAATTAATGAAGGTCAAACTCAAAGAAAAATATTAAAAGCAGCAAGGGAAAAACATCAAATAACACACAAGGGGATTCCCATAAGGACAACAGCCAATCTTTCAATAGAAACTCTTCAGGCCAGAAGGGACTGGCATGACATACTTAAAGTGATGAAAAAGAAAAACCTACAACCCAGATGACTGTACCCAGCAAGGATCTCATTCAAATATGAAGGAGAAATCAAAAGCTTTACAGACAAGCAAAAGCTGAGAGAATTCAACACCACCAAACCAGCTCTCCAACAAATGCTAAAGGATCTTCTCTAGACAGGAAACACAGAAAAGTTGTATAAACTCGAGCCCCAAATAACAAAGTAAATGGCAACGGGGTCATACTTATCAACAATTACCTTAAATGTAAATGGATTGAATGTCCCAACTAAGAGAAAAAGACTGGCTGAATGGATACAAAAACAAGACCCCTATATATGCTGTATACACGAGACCCACCTCAAAACAAGGAACACATACAAACTGAAAGTGAAGGGCTGGAAAAAGATATTTCACACAAATGGAGACCAAAAGAAATCAGGAGTAGCAATACTCATATCAGAAAAAATACACTTTAAAATAAAGGCTGTAAAAAGAAACAAAGAAAGACACTACATAATGACCAAAGGATCAATCCAAGAAGAAGATATAACAATTATAAATATATATGCACCCAACATAGGAGCAACACAATATGTAAGGCAAATGCTAACAAGTATGAAAGGGGAAATTAACAGTAACACAATAATAATGGGAGACTTTAATACCCCACTCACACCTATAGATAGATCAACTAAACATAAAATTAGCAAGGGAACACAAAATTGAAATGGTACAATAGACCAGTTAGACCTAATTGATATCTATAGGACATTTTATCCCCAAACAATGAATTTCACATTTTTCTCAAGTGCACACGGAACCTTCTCCAGGATAGATCACATCCTGGGCCATAAATCTAGCCTCGGTAAATTCAAGAAAATTGAAATAATTCCAATCATCTTTTCTGATCACAATGTGGTATGATTAGATGTCAACTACAGGAAAAAAACAAAAACAAAAACTATTAAAAATACAAACATGTGGAGGCTAAACAACACACTTCTGATTAACCAACAAATCACAGAAGAAATTAAAAAAGAAATCAAAATATGCATATAATAAAATAGATAAACCATTAGCCAGACTCATCAAGAGAAAAAGGGAGAAGAATCAAATCAATAAAATTAGAAATGAAAACGGAGAAATCACAACAGACAACACATAAATACAAGGGATCATAAGAGACTACTATCAGCAACTATATGCAAATAAAATGGACAACTTGGAAGAAATGGACAATTTCTTAGAAAAGTATAACTTTCCAAAACTGAACCAGGAAGAAATAGAAAATTTTAACAGACACATCACAAGCACGGAAATTGAAACTGTAATCAGAAATCTTCCAGCAAACAAAAGCCCAGGACCAGATGGCTTCTCAGCTGAATTCTACCAAAAATTTAGAGAAGAGCTAACACCTTTCCTGCTCAAACTCTTCCAGAAAATTGCAGAGGAAGGTAAACTTCCAAACTCATTCTATGAGGCCACCATCACCTTAATACCAAAACCAGACAAAGGTGCTACAAAAAAAGAAAACTACAGGCCAATATCACTGATGAACATAGATGCAAAAATCCTTAACAAAATTCTATCAAACAGAATCCAATAACATATTAAAAAGATCATACATCATGACCAAGTGGGCTTTATCCCAGGGATGCAAGGATTCCTTAGTATCTGCAAATCAATCAATGTGATACACCACATTAACAAATTGAAAGATAAAAACCATATGATTATCTCAATAGATGCAGAGAAAGCCTTTGACAAAATTCAACATCCATTTATGATAAAAACACTCCAGAAAGTAGGCATAGAAGGAACATACCTCAGAATTTGGACATGGGTTTGGGTAAACTCCGGGAGTTGGTGATGGACAGGGAGGCCTGGCGTGCTGCAATTCACGGGGTCGCAAAGAGTCGGACATGACTGAGCGACTGAACTGAACTGAACTGAACTGAAAGTCAAAAGTACAGAACATTTGCATCACCACGTGAATCCCTCCTATTGCCCTCTTATAGCTACACCCATCGTCTCCCACCCTCAACTCTTCTCTCTCCTTAACTCCTACTTCTGTTTATCTGTTCTTTATTTCTATAATTTTAGGCATTTCAAAAATATTTTATAAATGAAATAATATAGTCTATAATCTTTTGGAAATTTACTTTTTCACTCAGCATAATTCTCTGAAGATTCATGTAGTTTATTATATGTACCAATTTTGCATTCCTTTTTATTGCTGAGTAGTGTTCCATGGTATAGATGTATCACAATTTATTTAACCATTCACTCTTTGAAGGACATCTACATTGTTTCTAGTTTGGGGCTATTTTCAGTAAAATTGCTATAAATATTCCTGTACTGTGTGTGTGTGTGCGTGTGTGAATATGTTTTCCTTACTTGGGGATAAATGCCCAAGAATGCAATTGGTAAGTGATATGAGTAGCTGCATACTTTTTTGAGAAACTGCCAACCTGCTTTCTAAAGTAGCTGTTTTGTTTTACATGCCTAGTAGCAAAATATTAGCAACCAAGATTCTCTGCATCCTCAACAGCATTTAGTTTTGTCATTGAGAGGATGCAAAGTGATATCTCATTGTGGTTTGAATTTGTATTTCCTGAATAGCTAATAATGTTGAACATCTTTTCGTGTGTTCCTTTGCTACTCTGTGTCCTATGCAGTGAAATGCGAAAAAAACCTATTTTCTTTTGATCATTTTCTAGTTGGAATGTTTGGGTGTTTTGCTGTTGAGTTTCGAGAGTTCTTTATGTACTCTAGACACTAGTTTTTATGTCAAATATGTAGTTTGAAATTTTTTTTCTGACTTTTGTAGCTGTTAGTTTTATCCTCAAAAATTTTTTAATTTTGATGAAGTCTAAGTTACCTTTTCCCCACTATGAATTATGCTTTGTGTGCCAATTTGAGAATTCTTTCCTATTCTAAAGTCCCAGGTATTTTCTCCAAATTTTTTTAAAGTCTTGTAAGTATTTTTACAGTTTTACTTTGATTTTATGATTCATTTTGAGCTACTTTTTATAAACGGTGTCCGTCTTAGGTTAAGGTTCATTTTATACCCATTATGTTCAATTACTCCAACACCTTTCACACTGTTCATGGGGTTCTCAAGGCAAGAACACTGAAGTGGTTTGCCATTCCCTTCTCCAGTGGACCACATTCTGCCAGACCACTCCACCATGACCCGTCCGTCTTGGGTGGCCTCACACGACATGGCTTAGTTTCATTGAGTTAGACAAGGCTGTGGTCCATGTGATCAGATTGGCTAGTTGTCTGTGATTGTGTTTCAGTCTGCCCTCTGATGCCCTCTCTCAGCGCCTACCATCTTACTTGGGTTTCTCTTACCTTGGACGTGGAGTATCTCTTCATGGCTGCTCCAGGAAAGTGCAGCCACTGCTCCTTACCTTGGATGTGGGGTAGCTCCTCTCTGCCAGTGGCAGCCACTGCTCCTGCACCGTTGCAGCCGCTGCTTTATTTTTTGGGGCTCCCAAATCACTGCAGATGGTGTTTGCAGCCATGAAATTAAGAGACGCTTACTCCTTGGAAGAAAAGTTATGACCAACCTAGACAGCATATTAAAAAGCAGAGACATTACTTTATCAACAAAGGTCCGTCTAGTCAAGGCTATGATTTTTCCAGTGGTCATGTATGGATATGAGAGTTGGACTATAAAGAAAGCTGAGCGCCGAAGAATTGATGCTTTTAAACTGTGGTCTTGGAGAAGACTCTTGAGAGTTGCTTGGACTGCAAGGAGATCCAACTAGTCCATCCTAAAGGAGATCAGTCCTGGGTGTTCATTGGAAAGACTGATGTTGAAGCTGAAACTCCAATACTTTGGCCACGTGATGCAAAGAGCTGACTCATTTGAAAAGACCCTGATGCTGGGAAAGGTTGAGGGCAGGAAGAGAAGGGGAGGAAAGAGGATGAGATGGTTGGATGGCATCACCAACTCAGTGGACATGGGTTTAGGGGGACTGTGGGAGTTGGTGATGGACAGGGAGGCCTGGCGTGCTGCAGTTCATGGGGTCACAAAGAGTCGGACATGACTGAGTGACTAAACTGAACTTTACTCCAACACCATTTGTTGAAAAGTCTTTCATGTTTTTATGCCTTTGTCAAGTATCAGTTGCTAATATTGAACAGGTTTATTCCTGGATTCTTAACACTGATACTGGACTATCTTGATTACTGTGTGTGTATTTATGTATAAATTGTTTCAATTTTCCAGTTCTTCTGCCTTTCCAAATAAATATTAAGATAATCTTGTCTATATCTGTAAAAATTCTTACTAGGATTTTGATAGAAACTGTATTAAGGCTCTAGGTCAAAAATTTTCCCTGTGGCTCAGATGGGTGGGTAAAGAATTTGCTAGGAATGCATGAGAACTGGGTTCTATCCCTGGGTTGGGAAGATCCCCTGAAGAAGAGAATGGCTACCCACTAAAGTATTCTTGCTTGGAGAATTCCATGGACAGAGGAGCCTGTCAGGCTACAGTTCATGGGATTGCAAAGAGTCAGACATGACTGAGTGACTAACACTTTCACTTTTTTCCTAGGTCAGTTAGAGAAGAACCTATATCTACTATGTTGAGTCTTGCAATCCGTTATCTTCTTCAATTGCCTTAATCAGTATTTAGTCTTTTTTAGATAAAAGTACTATATTTGTTGTATATGCGCTAAGCTACTCTTTACTTTTTTTGAGTAACTGTAAATTGTATTGTAAATTTCAATGTCCTCATTTTCATTTTTATATATAAAAATATAGTTGATTTTTGTGATTATTTCGTATTTTGTGACCTAGTTGAACTCACTATCTCCAAATTTTTTGTAGATTTGTGGGATATTATAGGCAGTCATACCATTTGTGAATATGGACAGTTTTATTATTTTCCTTCCTATCTGTGTATCATTAACATCAGCCTTGATTTATTGCACTAGCTAGAGCTCCCAGCATTATGTCAACTAAGAATGGTAATAGTAGACAAACTTCCCATCTTATTCTAGGGTTAAATCACTTATTCTTTCACAATGAATATAATTTGTAGGTTTTTCTGTAGGCCTTTTTTTTTTTATCAAGTTGAGCAAGTTCCACTCTAGTCCTACTTTTTCTTGATAGTGTGTATCATAAATAGGAATTGAACTGTGTAAAATTTTTTTCATACATCATTTGATAATGTGATTTTTTAGTATGTTATGTTGGATTATACTGATTAAGCTTCAAGTATGAAATGGCCTTTCATTCTTAGAATAAACACAACTGGACCTGGAGATAACTTTTTTTGTGAGTTTGCCAATTACAAATACCTTAAAATTATATGATTATTCAAATTATCTGTTTCAAACTGGGTTTTTTCTTTTTTTTAAGGAATTGGTCCATTTCATCTAAGTTATCAAGTCTATGGGTTAGGAGTTGTGCATAGTTTTTTTTTTTTTTAATAAGAATGTTCCCTGTAACTTAATCTCTCTGATTTGTGAGAGTGAAATATTAGAAACTTCAAATATAATCTAATTAATGATATATTCATTTAATGAAACTGGTACCCACTAAAATCTCAGTAAATATTGGTTAATGAATGGACTGATATATTGTTACATGGAAAAAAAGCAAGTGGTAGAACTGCACATGTGGAATGGTCCTATTTTTGAAAAAAAAAAAGATCAATGCATGTCCTTATACATTTTTTAAGATTATAAAGCCTAAGTTCTATAATGATATCTCTGATTTCACTTCTAATATTATTAATTTGTGTCTTCTTTTTTTTATGTTTCACTGGAGTTTTGTCTATTTCATTGATCTTTTCAAAGAACCAGCTTCATTGATATTGTTTATTGTCTGTTTTCACTGTCATTGATTTCTACTCTTATCTTCGTTATTTCCTTTATTCTGTCTAATTTGGTTTATTTTATTCTTCTTTTTATAGTTTCTTGTTGTGAAGCTTATATTGATTTGAGACTTACTCTTTCAAATGCTTGCATTTAATGGTATAACTTGCCCTCTCAGCACTAGTTTAGCTGTGTCTTACAAAGTTTGAAATACTGTATTTTCATTTTCACTCAGTTCAATTCATTTTTAAAAATGTCCCTTGAGAGTTCAAGGGACAATGTGTAATGTGGAAACGCTTTGCTTAGTTTCCATGTGTTTGCATATTTTCTTATTTTTTAAAATCAATTTCTCGGTGATACTACTGGGGCAGAGAGTATACTTTATATGATTTCAAAACACACCCTGTATGATTTCAAACCTTTTAAATCTGCTGAGATTTGTTTTATGTTCCAAGATATGGTTTATCTTAGTATAAGTTTCACAGGCAGTAGAAAAGGATGTGCATTCTGCTATTCTTGGGTGGAGTGTTCTATAAATGTCGTTTCTATCCTGTTGGTTGATGGAGTCAGTTTTTCTGTGCTCTATGATATTCTGTGCAGTTTTTCTACAATTATTGAAAGAAGAGAGTTGAATAGTCATGTCTACCAATGTCATCATTTTGCCAGTTTCAATGAAGTTTAGAAAATTTACTTCTCTTCTTTACCTTCCCCCTTTTATATTAATAGTATAGTTGCCTGTACTATTTGCTTTGCTGAAATTTAGAACCAAATCATACGGTGTTAAAATTTTTGTTTCCACTATCAAATATCAGTTAGACAACTCAAGACAAAAATGAAAATCTATTGTATTTACCTATATTTTCCCTTACTGTCTTCTTTCTTCCTTCTGATATTCAAGTTTCCTTCTTTCATCACTCCTTTCTGTTTTAAGAACTTCCTGTAGCCAATTTTGAGGTAGTTCTGCTTGTGACAAATTCTCTTAGTTTTCTTTCAACTGAGACTGTCTTGATTTCGCCCTCATTTCTGGAGAATATTTTCACTAGATATAGAATTCTGGGTTTACACTTATTTTCTTGCAGCACTTGAAAAATGGTGTCACTTCCTTCTGGACTCCATGGTTTTGGGTGTGCAACCCACTGCCATTTAAATTGTATTTCTGCTATGGGCAGATTTTTTCTCTTTCTCTGCTATTAAGATATCTTCTTTGTCTTTAGCTTTGAGAATTTGATTCTGCTGTTTCGATTGATTTCCTTGATTTTTTTCTGTAAGGAGAGTGCTCAACATCTTGAATCTCTTGCCAGGTTTGATCAGTACCTTTCAAGTAGCTTTTCACTCCTATCCTCTTTTACCACCGCTTCTAGGACTATGATGACACTGAATTTAGATTTTTGTTGCATTCACACAGGTTGCTGAAGTGCTATTCATTTTTTTTTAGCCCATTTTCTCTCTGTTGTTTAGATTGAATAGTGTCCATTCTGTTTTCCAATTCACAGATTCCTTCCTGTTGCCACTACGTCCATCCGTTGAGATTTTTATTTCATTTGCTTCATTTTTTGTTCTAAAAGTACTATTTGATTTTCTTTATATCTTCTATTTCTTTGCTGAGACTCTTTTTACATTTATTTCAAGTGTATTTGTAATTACTTATTAAAGCATTTTGTGATGGGCGCTTTAAAATATTTGCTAGAATTCTTACATCTCAGTCATTTTGGTGTTGACATCTTTTGATTGTCTTTTTGATTTAGTCTGAGATCTTCCTGGCTCTTGCATGCTGAGTGATTTTTTATTAAAACACGAACATCTTACCTGTTATGTTATGGGACTCTGCATCTCATTTAAACCTTCTGTTTTAGCTGACGTTTTTTGACACTGCTCCAGCAAGGAATGAGAAACTGTGGCTTCATTAGTGTCAGATCATGGTAGATGTCCAATTTCCCCACTTGGCCTGTATTAATCCCAGAGAGATAGGGGAGGTGCTTCTCCTTACTGAGGGACGGGGATGAGAGTTTTCACTCTCAAACAACTTGTAACTGATATTTTACTGGCTGGGAAAGGGTAGGAATGCATTGTTACTGCTCATTGTGTGGCCTATACTGATGCCAAAGAGTGCAGTGTGAAATCCCTGAATGTCTACAAGGTCTCCTTTGAAAATATGTCAATGGAAATATGGAGTGCTACTACTGGGTAGGGGTAGAAATATAGGCATCCTCCCTCCCCCGTGGTCTCTACTGATACTGGTGGAAGATAGGGAAGAGTCATGTTATCCTCTGATGGATTGGTACTGTTTCTTATTCAGGATGTAGCCTTTACTGGCATAAGCCTATGAAAGGTTTGGGGTGCCTCACCGCAGACTGGGATGGTATCTAGGTTGCCTGCTTGGCCTTTGCTGGCATGAGTGAGAATGAGGACATTTTTTTTTCCCCCTGTGGTGTTTGTTGGGGGTAGAGCAGTTATTACCTAAAAGTTTCTTTCTTGCTATGCTGTTCCTTCACTGGCCCTTTGGCTAAAGGGATCAAGCTTTTCTTACTTTTTTTCCCCACTTTTGGTATTTCTAAGTTGCTGGCTCCTCCAGTTTAAACTGTGGGATATATGAGTTATAAAGAACGTGCAGAAAACCAATTGTGTCCCAACTAGCTGGGCTGCCATCTTCTCTCCAATTTTCTTCTTCTTTTAACCCAGCCTTTTGCATCTACATGCCTGTGTGCTCAGTTGCTCAGTCATGTCCAGCTCTTTGTTACTCCATTGACCATAGCCCACTAGGCTCCTCTGTCCATGGAATTTTCCAGGCAAGAATACTGGAATGGATTGTCATTCCCTTCTCCAGGGGATCTTCCTGACCCAGGGAGTGAACATACATCTCTTGCATTGACAGGTGGATTCTTTACCACTGAGCCACCTGAAGGCCTTTTAGATCTACATAGGATGTGAAGTCACTCAGTCGTGTCTGACTCTTTGCAACCCCATGGATTGTAGCCTACCAGGCTCCTCCATCCATGGGATTTTCTAGGCAAGAGTACTGAAGTGGGTTGTCATTTCCTTCTCCAGAGGATCTTTCTGACCCAGGGATCGAACCCAGGTCTCCCACATTGCAGGCAGACGCTTGACCGTCTGAGCCACCAGGGAAGCCCCAGATCTACATAGTGCTACACATAAGAAAAGCTACATCTAATCCAATTTCCTAGAATCAGGAGTCACTAATAATATTTTAATGCAAACTTGAGATGTACTCCACTCAGCATTTGCTAGTTCAGAAATACTGAACTGTAAAATTAGAAAAAAAAAATTTGTAATGACACACATGCATGTTTGCTCTCATATATTTAAGCCCATGAACATGTCATCACTATGTTAATATCAGAGCTAGAAATAGATAACAAGTGTCTTTTTCTCCCTCTTGGGTTATGTTTTACAGCAATAGCTTATAAAATATTAATTCATTAAAAAAGTATCTACCAGAATATAACCTCTGTGAAGTCAAATACTTAACCCTGAATGTCCAGAACCCAAAACAGTTCCTAGAACAAGCTGAAAGTTCAACAAATACTTGTTGAATGAGTGAAGAAACTGTACTGAATATTGTGGCATGAGATATTTTTCCTTTTTCTCATGTAAACCTTCTAAAGTGGTATCAGATATCTCCATTTTGAAGATTAAGGAAACAAAGGTTTAAAGAGATTAAATAATTTGACCCAGACCACAGGGATGGTAAGTGGTGGAGCAGGGTTCAAATCTTTGTCTAACTGCAAAATTTATGTTCCTTCTTCTAAGCCAAGCCATTTATCACAGGGAGAGCAAAAGGAAAGAAAGATTCCTGACTTTACAAAATTATCCTTATAACTTCCCTGTTCCTCAAATTTGGGTTGATGGGCCCGCCACTAAACCACAGGAGCTTGCAGTGAAAAAGTTCTCTGCTATTTTCTGAAAAGTAAGCAAACAAATTGAACCCCAGAAACATTGAGAAGCAAAATAATAACTATAGCATAAGCAGTGTAGTGGCTCCAAAAAGACACAAAAGAATTCATGAATGGTAGCATAATGAATGAATGATTTACTATCTGTATCAAAAAGTAACCATGACAGCCCATAAGCCTCAGCAAATAAACATTGTTTTACATATAATTTCCTGGGATTTGGGGTGTAATTTCTACTGAATAGCAGCCACTTATTCACTTTTTAATTACCCTAGCAGAATTTCAAGGTTTAACTTCCTTTTACTTGCATTTAAGTTTTTCATCCTTTGTTTTCTGTTTTATGACTACTAAAACACAAACCAGTTAAATGTCACTAGTATCCTGTTTCATGAACGTGTGCATGATGATGGGGAGAAGGGAGTTAAAGCTCCATAAAGTTTATCTAGGTAATCTGTCATTTCCCAAGTCCCAAACCTCACCATATTTTCCAGCAGTCCATGTGACAGCTGTATCTAAATCCAGATTCAATCAGTGTTTCATGTCAACTAACACAATCCCTTAAGCACAGCTTATGTGAGTTTATATTATTCCACTATGGACAGACAAAAGCATACTTTCTGCCAACAGTGAAACACTTTGAGACAATCTGAGCCACAGATTAAAGATGCTTTTCTGTTCAATGGCTATGTTTTCATGATAGCATTTATCTCACAAACAAAATTACAGATTGGATTAATCACTTATTCTGGAAAAGGCAGTAAAATTTAGGGCATCCTAGTAAAACAGGGTAGCTACAAGATGAATGTTTTGCAATATATGCTTTTAAGAGTTGTCTTGTATGATTTATTTGCATTCCGGTGCTTATGAATCACACCAGGGCAAATTGTTTTCTGTGTGGTTTAAAAATCATTGGTATGCAAATAGGCTATGAGCTGAATTTAGCCAAGCAAAATGAGGCTATGCTTGTTAATCAAAGTAGATTGTGAAAATTTGGCAAAGAGCTTGAAGCTGGAGTTATTCTTGGTACTGTAAGGACTTTCAGTGCCATACTTTGTTTTTATCCTTTCCCTTAATTATAGGGAAGGCAAACAATTATACCTTTAGATCCTTTTGGCCCATTTATACTCAAAGACCCAATTTCCTATTATTCTCACCCTCCTTTTCTTTCCTGCTTTAGTTGCCTTGTCCCTTATTTTTTGCAAAGGACCGTGCACACTCTCACCCCAGAGCCTTTGCACTGCTGTTCTCTGACAGAATGTTTCTTCCCAAACACTCACAAAGTCAGCTCTCTTCCGGTCTCTGCCCAAATGTCCACATGTCAGCCAAGACTTTCCTAGAACCCTGTTTCAAATAATGAACTCCTTCTCTCACTACCTGGTCCTCCTAATCTCTTTCTTGCTTTATTCAATTTCTTTGTCTTTGTGATGTACTCTACATTCATTGACTTGCTTGTTTATTTTCTCTCTCTTCTCATGTTTTCCTTATCACTTGCATAACATACCACTCCAAAACAATGGCTTAAGAACAATAAGAATCACTTCTTTTGTTCATGCATTTGGTGGTTGGAGGGGTTAGCTACTGGGTTCTCTATGAGATCCCCCCATGCAGTTACACAGTTACATGTAGCTGGAGTGCAGAATCAGACTCGCCTCCTCACATGTTCCACACTTGCAGACTTGAACATCTAGGGGCTGGAAAACCCAGGGCTCCTCAGTTCTCTTTATATGTATCTGCATGCTCTCTCTCCAGCATGGCAGTGTTAGGATAACCAGGAATCTTCCATGGAGACTCAGGATTCCAAAGCCAGTGGAAAGTGAGAAAAGTTATTTTGCCTTTTGTGACCTTGTCCTGGACTGCAAGCAGCACATAACTCCTGCTGAATTTTTTTCACTGAGTGAGTCACAGAGGCCTGCCCAGTTTCCAGTTCCAGTGGAAGGGAGAGAAACCCCTGCTCCTGATGCATGCATGTCAGGGGTCTACAGAAAGAGTGGGGACCAGAAATATGCTGTGGTCAATTTTTAGAAAGACAACCTGTCACACACTATTACAAAGCAGTGTCTACCTGGGTAAGGGCTTTATCTAGGCACCTTTTATATCCAGTCTTTTTTTTTTAAATGACCAAATAAATGAATGAAAAACCTAAAAAATATGAGTAAAAACCAACTGTGCATGCCCAGTGTTTCCAATACTTTAATAGCATGAGAGAGGAGAACATGTAAAGGCTCATGACTATGTGCTTAAAAGATGCTGTGATTCGAGAATGCCAGGAGGCAAGTTCTGCCCTTTAATACAGTGTGAACTGGAGCTGACAGGAGTGGAAAAATCCCAAAGTCTTCAATTTAACCAGCTCATCCTTTGTTTCTAATCCCCTGAGCTGAGGAGAAAGATAATCAGAGGTTTGAGTGCCACTTCGTGGTCATTGTTTTTCTCGGATGCTGTGAGTTAAGTTGAAATAAAACTTAGTCATCATGTTTCTGATGGTCTAGAACACACACTCACCTCTGTGTGTTTTTGGAAACACAAATTATTCTACCTTTTGTGAAGGGTGCCTGGATCATTGTGTTCAATTCTTAGACTGGAGCTTAAGAAGATGCTTGTGGTGCTTTAGTCTCTGGAATCTGAGCCCAGCCAGCAATAGCCACCCTCTTGGAGCTTATTACTATAGGTGTCTCATTGCCAGGTTGCCTTCCTGAGAAAGGAACTCTCAAATCCTTGTGGGGCCTTATTTATGAAGAAGACTTTGAGAAGCTGGTTAATAGAGCAATGAATGTTTCATATCAAAAAAAAACTTGTCCAGAATTCAGGCGTGGGCAGTTCTAGGTGGTTCTGCCTCCAACCACTCACAAGGAGGCAGTCAAGATGTCAACCAGAGCTGCAGTTATCTGAAGGCTTGACTGCAGCTGGGAGGACCCACTTTTCTGGTGGTTCAGTCACACAGCCAGCAAGCTGGTGCTGCCTTACCATGGAGACCTCTCTGTGCTGCTTGAGTGTCTTCAGGACAAGGTGGGTTGTCTCCCCACAGTGAGCAGTTCTAGAAAGCAAGCACAAGCCGCAGAGCCTCAAGCATCACATTTTGTCGATCCTATCATGTTCTATTGGAGAAGGAAATGGCAACCCACTCCAGTAATCTTGCTTGGAGAATTTCATGGACAGAGGAGCCTGGCAGGCTACAGTCCATGGGGTTGAAAAGAGTCAGGCATGACTGGACAACTATCACTATCACTCACTCACCATGTTCTATTTCTTAGAAATTTTCATCATTAGAGGAACAATGAATAGATCTGATAGCTTTGCTCAAAATAGAAAATGAATCTTGGTCAATTCAAGTACATTACTTGTGAAAGCAAGCAATAATTAATGGCTAGCTTTAGAAATCAAACTGCCAACAAAAGAAGAGTTTATGAACCAAGGATTTTTTTTTTTTTTTGCTGAAGATTCTGATGAAGAAACTTACCTGTGCCGCAAGAAAGACCAGCTGTATGCTTTCTGGAGCTCATCACTTCTTCTAGCCAAAGCAAGGCTGGGAGGGCTCCAACAGAAATTCCCTCTCAAGCTGTCACAGATTCTAGCGGTTTTCATAATGTCTTCTCCCAAAGACATGGCAGACTGCATCTCCTCTCAGACCAGGAACCATCCCCACTGTGGTCTCAACCTTTGAATGTGTCTGTCTCTTCTCTCATCCCCTTTCTTATTTCCTCCTTTCTCCTTCCCTTCCTGTCTCACAGGAACCACATTTAAATCACAGAGCCATTCTCTCTACACTCTGACTCAGCAAAATGCTCAGGCCTCCAAGTTTTGCCTGAATACATAAAGGAAGGCTCTTGAAATTGAAACAACTCTTTCTTCATTCAACAACAACAAGAACAAGATTCTGTCATTCTTTTAAGTAAAATTCCCAATTAAATCACTTTTTATTTATTAAGGTAGCTTGACCAAATTCAGCGTGAGTCAGTCATCTCAAGTTTGAAGTGGTTATTTCCACTTCAATCTTGATTTCATAAATAATTTGAGAACCAGAATAGACCACAAAGAGAGTATGCTACAATGTTTTCCTCTCCAGTTTGCATAATCTGTTACTGTTTCTCATAGGAGGCTCAGGAGCACTCCATAATTAATTATTCAATTTGAGACAAGATCCTTGACATGAGACTAGTTTTTTATTCCTCAGAATTATTTATTTAGTGCTTAGCACAACCTCTAACACAGAAAAGGTTTGTAATGTTTTTTAGAGGGGCAATGGGTGAAAAATATTACCGAATTTATAAGTACAAATTGAAGAAATTTTAACTCCTAAATTTCAAAGGTAGCATTAAATTCATAAAGAAATTTGATATATACTATCAAATTTGCATTAGACTTGTTTATCTTTTAAACTGTGCTAGATACAAAAGTTTTAACTGCTTCTCAACTTTTTGGCTAAGATCAAGTGTAGATATAAAAGTTTTATGATATGACTCGTTTTTATTATCATTTACTAGTAAGATGCTAAAATACAATTAAATCAACAGAAGGCATAGCATAGAAAGGTCAATTTAAAACTAGATACCACAGTCTTTGAGAAAAATTTCAGTTATTCTTTTCAGAATGCACTTTATAGTTATTTTTTTAACATTATGTTTTGCTCCATAGTATTTTCCATAACCTATAATAGCTTAAGTTCTCCTAACATGCTTTTATTCTAAAATACATTTTCTTTTGAAACGCTTATGTTTCTTGTTACTGGTATATTTTTATCAAGTTCAGTTCTCTCCGTCAGTAAGCTAGTAAGTTCTCTAATCCATCTGAAGTCTAAATGTGAGCACTAATCAGGATCTGGATGTGTAATGCATTCTTTGGTCTGATTGTGTGTTTAGTGCATGTGAACATCTGGTTAATTAAAAACCTGTCAAAATGTGAGACTTGCCATTAGGTTTACCTGAATTTTATATAGACAATACACTTGATTTCTCTGAGTTTGCCTTCAAATGCAAAAGACTAAATTTGGAAGGGTAGATGATGCCAACAAAGTGCCTAAGTGCCATCCATGAAATATTATAACACATTTCATACAGTGCTTTACCTTTTAAGGAAAAGTCCATTAATTGGTCTATAAAAGTTTAGGGAAAAAATTGTCAAGAAATTGAGAAGATGGAAAACATGAACTAGGCTTTAGCACTAGTCTTTTAACAAATTAAAAACTGAATATAATTTGAACCATCTACAGTAAAGCACGGCAATTGGCAAAATATGTGAAAATAATTTTAGTTTATTAAAAATTAAAAAGTTATGGAATTCCTTGGGGAAAACTTCATTTCCCTTTTTAAAAAATTATTCTTTTATTGTGATTCTTTTAAACTTTTTGGTGCATTTATGACATACTCAAATTTGTGTAGCTTGTGTGCACATATATATTTGCATGTGTAAGTGTCGTGTGCAAGAAATATAGTCATAAAAAGACCACAAATCTAGAGAATAAAGATTTATTATATCAGGAATATATAGTGGAATAAAGACTTACTTATTGGAAATAAATGCCGTGTGATCCCAGATTTATCTTCTGAGCTTCTGAGATTGATTTTATAATATAGAAATACTTTCCATGATTTCTTCATAAGGTAAATTAGTCATATAAAAAAAGAGGAAGGAGTCTTTTCTAAAAGCACAACAAGTTAATTATCCATTTCTAAACAGAGTGATGTAACATCTTAAAAAGTGGTTAGGTTACAAAATCTCATGTAATCAAAATTACTCTTGAAAAATCACAACAGTTAATTTTCGCTTCTTTGTTTTTAGCATTTTAGTTCTGGAGAAATAATTTCAAAAGCCAAAGGCTAGAAAATTAAACCCAGAAATGTTTCTCTTATTCCAGGGTTTCTTTCTTGCTTTTTCGTCATTTTCTCCTCCCTTATTTTTCTCTCTCTCTTTCCCAGTTTCAATGAGAATGTAGTAATATTTGTGTAAACTAAATGGGTGTGTGCTAAGACTCTGTTTCACAAATAAACTCCACACTGTAATTATGCCTTAATTATGTGGAACATAATTTCAGTTGACTGATGGTGTAAAAATTGGGTCTGGTGGCTGCAATGCATCACAGTCCATCATGATGAGAACCAATTTCTCAGTATTTGGTGCTATTTAAAGGGAAAACAAAAATCTTCATGCTTTTCTGTTACAGAAATTTTTGCCAAATAGAGACTGAATATATTGTGCAGACATTATTTATGCCTGAATGATTTTCAACATATCTGTCTTTGTTTTAAAAATTAGTCTTTCTCTCTTTTCATCCTGTATTTTTTTTTTAAAAAACAACTGGCAGCTTAATTTTCTTATGGCCTCTGTTAGTGGTTTCAGCAAACTTAACAGTGTAATCAATTAAAATGTCTTTGGCTAGCCAGCTGAGGTTAAAATCCTATACTGCTGATGGCTTATTTAAGGACCTTTCCTTGACACTTACTGTATATAATTCAATATAATGTACCAAGTTCAATAATGAGATTAACTGGTTATCCTGCACAATTGAGTAAGAAGTTGACTGTTTGGTTTAACTGTAATTGGCATGTGATGAAATTAACTACAAAAAAGATATGAACAACCAAAATCTTGTCAAGATACGAATGTGCCTGTCTATTAAAGGAAATGATAACTGAAATATTTTGAATGATTTATGGTTTTAAAATTGGCCCCTTATCATTAACGCCTGTCATAGAACTGCTCAATGGGGTATTATTCTTACTTTTTATAAATGAGGAAAGTGAGATTCAGGAAATTATGTATTGAGCACAAGATCACACTTTAAAGTACAAGTCCTGGAAGGCAAACCCATTTGTCTGATGGGAAACTTGTGTATGAATCATTTCTTGGGAAAGATATATATAATATATATGTGCTGCTGCTGCTGCTGCTGCCAAGTCGCTACAGTCGTGCCCGACTCTGTGCGATCCCATAGACGGCAGCCCACAAGGCTCCGCCGTCCCTGGGATTCTCCAGGCAAGAATACTGGAGTGGGGTGCCATTGCCTTCTCCAGTGCATGAAAGTGAAAAGTGAAAGTGAAGTCGCTCAGTCGTGTCTGACTCTTAGCGACCCCATGGACTGTAGCCCACCAGGCTCCTCCGTCCATAGGATTTTCCAGGCAAGAGTACTGGAGTGGGGTGCCATTGCCTTCTCCGATATATATGTGCACATAATAGATATTGTTATATAGAATATAATTAGATATTGAATATTTATAATTTGGAGTATACATAGGATATATAAATGTTGTGTGTATATATATACACTATATATATATAAAACACACACTATATATATATATATATATATATGTATATATAAAGACAGAAAGACAGAGAAAGAAAACAATATTATATAGAATTATGGTAAAAGTATGCATTTTCCAGTCATATGGCCAGTGACAAAATCCAAATGCCCTTACTTCCTAGCTGTGTAAGCCACCAAGAGCTTGAGTTACTCTAAAGCAGATAGAGAAAATTGGGATAGTTATATATCTAATAGGAATTACTTACTGTAAAGCAATTAGATTGCATTTGGCATGTAACAAGTGATAAATAATAGTAGTGTGTGAGAGGAGAAAACATAAGAATTTCTCCCTCTATTGAAAGGTTTGAAAGTTAGCCATTAGATATTTTGTCAATGCTTGTGATAAAATATCTAAAAAATAAACGAATAATCACGAATCTATTTTTTAAGATGTTGAAAGTGTGATATCAATAAGAACTAGAGGAGATAAAATTACATAGTGGAAAGAGCCCTTTTTATATGATCGCACAGTTACTGCCATGCCTTGGGATCATTTGCTGATTCTGAGCACAAACAGAAAATTGGGCTTAATCACAGGGCATGGACTCTCCTGAGGTAAAAGGAGTCCAGAGTAGCTTTTGACTATTACATAGGCTGCTATGCTTTAGGAATCTTCCCTGATAGCCTAGTTGGTAAAGAATCCACCTTCAATGCAGGAGACCCTGGTTCAATTCCTGGGTCAGGAAGATCCACTGGAGAAGGGATAGGCTACCCACTCCAGTATTCTTGGGTTTCCCTTGTGGCTCAGCTGGTAAAGAATCCACCCACAATGCAGGAGCCCTGGGTTCGATCCCTGGGTTGGGAAGATTCCCCTGGAGAAGGGAAAGGCTACCCACTCCAGTTTTCTGGCCTGGAGAATTCCATGGACTGTATAGTCCATGGGGTCGCAAAGTCGGACACGACTGAGAGACATTCACTTTCACGTGCTTTAGGAGAACCAGTGTATCTCAAGTATGTCTTTCTGATCAGAAATTTGTTGAGTGACTTGTTTGTGTCTGTGGTATTGATGATGGTCGTGGCGGCTAGAGACTTAGATTGTTAACTTCTAAAATGCTGGATAAAATCTGTCATGTATGGACACTTAGGAGATAAAATCCCACTAGGGCCAGGGGCTTGCTTCAAATAAATGGTTAGTCCCCAGGTCAAGATATTTGCCAGATAGTGAAGCAGCAGATGTCAGAAATCAATAGAGCTGAAACCAAACAAAACAAAACCCAGATCCCCCCTGTAAATTACCTATAGTCTTTCACCAGCCAATCAAAGATCTCCTATTAGAGGACCTTTGTACACATTCCTCTTACAAACGCCACGCAAGGATAAACTAGAGATGACAAAGGCTTACTAAGATGCAAACTAAACCAACCACCCAAATCATTCCTTAATTGGATTGAGGTGATCAATTGATCATCTAATCTGCTGAAAGAGGAAAAGTCAATCTTTTCTGTGGGGGAAAATGATAATATTCCTATAACTCTTAAATCTAGCCAATAGAGATAACTCAGTATTTGAAATTAAGACTTTGTTGGATGGATTTATCAGCAGAATAGACATAGTAAAAGGCAAGATAAAAAAACTTGAAGCTAGAGCAATGGAAAACATTCAGACTCAAGCACAGACAGGAAAAAAGAAATGATAAAAGCTAATTTCTATAAACCTTGAGTACACAGTCACATGGCATAGCTTACAGGTTATTAGAGTACCAGTAGGAGAGAGCAAGAGATAATAGGATTAAAAGCAACTTTGCAAGATAGAATATTTAGGATTACATTTAAGAGTTGACTTGAGATAACCCACAGAATGAGAACCTCATTGAATTTCTTCAGACAGTATAAATTTAAAGCTACAATTATACATGCTGAGGCACATAGCAGAGAGAAAAAAAAATTAGACAAGTTAAAATTTTCAAGTAGTTTGAGAAAAAAATACACATTATATTTCTTAACATAATATTGGTAAGTGACTTTTTTTCTTCCAGTTTCACTGAAATATAATTGACATATAATACTGCATAAATTAGGTGTACAGCGTAATGGTTTGATCTACCTATGTCATGAAACATTGCTACAGTAACTAGAGGGAGCATCTGTCATCACATATAGATACAAAGTTAAAGAAATAATTTTTTTCCTTGTGTCAAGGACTTTTAGGATTTACTGTGTTAACAACTTCCATACATGGCATATGGCATTTACTTAAATTTATCATATTGTACATTACATCCTTAGTCCTTATCTCATACGAATCCATTCTCCCCCCAAATCCCCTCTCACCAGGCTGCCACATAACATTGATCAGAGTTCCCTGTGCTATACAGTAAGACCTTGTTGGTTATTCATTTTAAATATGGCAGTGTGTACATGTCCATCCCAAACTTCCTGTTTTTCCCATTCTTCCCCTGTGGCAACCATAAGTTCATTTATAGTACTTTTATCTTTAGATAAATAATCTCTCTCTGTAGAAAAGGTGGATTTGATTGGATTTTTATATAATCCTTTCTAGCTTTAAAGCCTGCAATTCTTATGCATTTCAGCATGTCTCACTACTAACAATACACCTATAGTGAATTCTTTCCTTAATTCAGCAATAGAGCTTTTTCTTTCCTTTACACAATTTTTTTGGTTCTCCTTTGGAAGAAAAATGCTTATTTAAAACATCTTTTTCTTCTACTAATGGGAACCTAACTTATATCACTGTTACTTGTTTTCCCCACATGCCTGTACTTTTATTCCATGTACTGACAAACTGTTTCTTCATAGGCCTGTTCTGTCTATTCAAAGATTCGCATTCATACAGTTCTTAAAAAGAGACTGAGAAACAATTAATTTTTTTTTCTTAGCTCCATGCATTTTCCAATAGCATAAGGGTCATTAACATCCTTGTTGGCAAAGATTTCATTAAATTCTGATAGTGTTAAAGCCATTTTGGCTGAAGTTAAAGAAATGCTTGAATAAAATCTAGAATTTCTATTTTGTTTTACAGTTCACAATGTTTTATCATATATTTTGTTATATAGTCCTCATAAGAATGCTATGCTATAGGGACAGACAGTGTGAAAAATACACATGTCCCAGGCCAACTAATAACTAATAATTTGATCCTCTTCCTCATTCATACTTTTTATATTTCAAATTAAAATTTAATTATACAAGTAACACATGAATATCCTCATTATAAAACATTAAATATTACTGATAAAACTAAAATTTCTTTTAGTGATCAACTTTAATTGTGCTCGCTTAGTGAAAAAATAGACATATTTATTAGTTCAGTGTATAACTTTAGGCTTCTCAGGATAAATAGTTAAGCATAAGTGCCCCTAAACTATTGATCGGGGATGCTATCCAACCATTTCATCCTCTGTCACCCCTTCTCCTCCTGCCTTCAATTTTCCCAGCATCAGCGTTTTTTCCAATGAGATGGCTCTTCGCATCAGGTGGCCAAAGTATTGGAGCTTCAGCTTCAGCATCAGTCCTTCAAATAAGTATTTAAGGTTGATTTCCTTTAGGATTGACCAATTTAATCTACATGCTGTCCAAGGGATAAGCAAGACCTGTATTACATTTTGCCTTTTCTCTAGTGACTTGTGTTCTTAATTCATAATATATTCTAAATACAAATCCTTTACCAATATGTAACAATACTTTCCCCCATTCTTTCAGCCGTATTTATGTTGTCTTTTGCCAAAAAGATATTTTACAATTAGATGTATACAGATTTTTAAGGTACTGTTTTTGCTAAGGCTGTATATTGTCACCCTGCTTATTTAACTTATATGCAGAGTACATCATGTGAAATGTTAGACTGATCAAGATGAATCATAAGCTAGAATCAAGATTACCAGGAGAAATATCAACCACCAGATATGCAGATGATACCACTCTAATGGCAGAAAGTAAAGAAGAACTAAAGAGCCTCTTCATGAGGGTGAGAGAGGAGAATGGAAAAACTGGCTTGAAACTCAACTTTCAAAATAAACTAAGATCATGGAATCTGGTCCCATCATTTCATGACAAATAGAAAGGGAAAAAGTATAAGCAGTGATATATTTAATTTTCTTAAGCTCCAAAATCATTGTGGATGATGACTGTAGCCATGAAATTAAAAGACACTTGCTTCTTGGAAAGAAAGCTATGACAAACCTAGACAGTATATTAAAGAGTAGAGACATCACTTTGTCAAAAAGATCAGTATAGTCAAAGCTATGATTTTTCCAGTAGTCAGGTACAGATGTGAATTGGGCTGTAAAAGAAGGCTGAGCATCGAAGGATTGATGCTTTCAAATTGAGGTGCTGGAGAAGACTCTTGAGAGTCCCTTGGACTGAAAGGAGATTCAACCAGTCAATCCTAAAGGAAATTGACTGTAAATATTCATTGGAAGGACTGATGCTGAAGCTCTAGTTCCAATATTTTGGCCACCTGATGTGAAGAGCTAACTCATTGGAAAAGAGCCTGATGCTGAGAAAGATTGAAAGCAGGAGGATAAGGGGGTTGCCGAGAATGAGATGGTTGTATGTTATCACTGACTCAATGGACATGAATTTGAACAAATTCCAAGAGAGAGTGAAGGACAGGGAAGCCTAACGTGCTACATTCCATGTGTTGCAAATAGTTGGACATGACTTAACAACTGAGCAACAACAATGGCAACGACAACTTATACTTAAATACTATATTATACTTAGATACCATATTATACTTAAGTACTATATTATACTTAGATACCGTATTATACTTAAGTACTATATTATACTTAGATACCATATTATACTTAAGTACTATATTATACTTAGATACCGTATTATACTTAAATACTATATTATACTTAAATACTGTATTATACTTAGATACTATATTATACTTAGATACTATATTATACTTAAATACTATATTATACTTAGATACCATATTATACTTAAATACTATATTATACTTAAATACTGTATTATACTTAGATACTATATTATACTTAGATACTATATTATACTTAAATACTATATTATACTTAGATACCATATTATACTTAAATACTATATTATACTTAAATACTGTATTATACTTAGATACTATATTATACTTAGATACTATATTATACTTAAATACTATATTATACTTAGATACCATATTATACTTAAGTACTATATTATACTTAGATACCATATTATACTTAAATACTATATTATACTTAAATACTGTATTATACTTAGATACTATATTATACTTAGATACTATATTATACTTAAATACTATATTATACTTAGATACCATATTATACTTAAATACTATATTATACTTAAATACTGTATTAAATACTTAGATACTACTATATTATACTTAGATACTATATTATACTTAAATACTATATTATACTTAGATACCATATTATACTTAAATACTATATTATACTTAAATACTGTATTATACTTAGATACTATATTATACTTAGATACTATATTATACTTAAATACTATATTATACTTAGATACTATATTATACTTAGATATCATATTATACTTAAATACTATATTATACTTAGATACTATATTATACTTAAATACTATATTATACTTAGATACTATATTATATTTAAATACTATATTATACTTAAACACTCTATTATACTTAAATACTATATTTATGAACATAGTTCATGTTTTCTGAAAACAATATGTTCAAGAACTTATTTAGACTTTATCCAATTTTGTGAAGTAACAGTTAATTTATAATGGATTTGCAGTTTTTGGGGGGAATAATTCATTAATAATTCATCTTTCCAACATTTGTTTGAAATACACCTACAATATTTGTCTTTCATTGGTATATTTTTCTCTTCTTTTGTTAAAAAGGTTATATAGAGGAGAACTGTCATTTAATAAGGGTTTCTTTTACAATGAAGATCCTGTTGCCTACTATGTTTTAACAGTATCTAACTCAGCCTCAGAATTGATGCTTTTGAACTGTGGTGTTGGAGAAGACTCTTGAGAGTCCTTTGGACTGCAAGGAGATCCAATCAATCCATCCTAAAGGAGATCAATCCTGAGTGTTCATTGGAAGGACTGATGTTGAAGCTGAAACTCCAATACTTTGGCCATCTCATGCGAAGGGTTGACTCATTGGGAAAGACCCTAATGCTGGGTAGGATTGGGGGCGGGAGGAGAAGGGGACGACAGAGGATGAGATGGTTGGATGGCATCACTGACTCGATGGACATGGGTTTGGGTGGACTCTGGGAGTTGGTGATGGACAGGGAGGCCTGGCGTGCTGCAATTCACGGGGTCGCAAAGAGTCGGACACGACTGAGCGACTGAACTGAACTGAACTGAACTCAGCCTATGTGTTGTCCTTTGGAAGGATTCTGGAAATTTATTTATTGCCATTTTGAAAAATCCATGTATTAGTTTTAGAAGGACACGTGTCACACACTGAAAGCAGTGCTTATTTATTTTTGTTACCACTTAATTTTTTCTCTTCCGGCACTAGAATTATGCTTTCACATTCAGGTTGCTTTGAGTTTTAATATCTAGTGAAGCCAGTTGATTCCGTTTTTGTTGTTGTTGTTGTTACAAGCTTGCCCCTGCACACAGTATATTGGGAATTATTTTTGAGCCTATTCTCAATTCTTTGCCTTTAAATAATTTTCAAGTAAACTTTTATTTACATTAACTGTAACTATTGATTTGTATGGCCCTATAGTTTCTCTATTATTTTCTTTTCTATTACTATATTTTACAGCCCTCTTACTCTGATTATGATAAATATTTTTTTCCAGTTCTTTTTATCCTACTGCTCTAAAGTTATCTGAAGAGGTCCCCTAATAATTTTATGGCATCTATTTAAACCTACTTTAATACCAAATTTTCTTTTTAAAATTTTGGACTATACTTTATGCTATAATATGATTATTGATTGCTAGTTTTTTTAAAAAGTATCTGGCAATGGTAGATAGCCTCAAAATTCTAGACATGTCCAGGTTGTTTATATGGCTTTCTAACTAAAAAGAAAGCCTAAGAATCTTGAGTAGACATGCCCTAAATAATATCAGATTGCCCTCACAGATGGAGGTCAGTGCTCTACAGAATAGTAACTTGATATATTGTTAAGGTCTGAAAAGAGAAATCTATAAACATCCAAACAGACAGTGAAAAGAACTGTAGAACTTTCCGACTTCTTATGTTTTTGTGCAAAAAGAACACTTGAATAAATCTCTCCCCATAAAAGGTTGAGAAAGAGAAAGAGGAAAAAAAAATAAAATCTACTTTAATATATTGTGACATAATGGAAGGAGTGCATCACCTTGAAAACTTTCTGAAAAATATACTTCACATAATATTTTTAAATTAATAAACTTTATTTTTTAAAGAAGTTTTAGGTCCAAAACTAAGTAGAGCAGAAGGTAGAGCATTTTCATACACCCCAAATTCCCACAGATGCACAGTATGCAGGTATGCATTTTCAGTTCGCTTGGGTATGTAATGTATGTAATCAAGAAATGTAATGCTGGCTAGTATGGCAAGAATATGCTTAGTTTTATAAGATACCACCAAACTGTCTTTCACGGTGATTTAACCATTTGACATTTCTGGCAGCAGTGAACTAAGCTTCCTTCTACTCCATATCCTCACCAGCATTTTGTGTTATGGATTTTGACTAGTCCCGTATATATGTAGTGGTGTCTCACTGTTTTATCTGCATTTCTCTAATGACATATGATGCAGAGCGAATTTTCATACTCTTATTTGCCATCTTTATATCTTCTTAAGTGGTGTTTCTGTTCAAATCTTTGACCCATTTTTTAAGCAAGTTAGTTGTTTTCTTATTGTTGTTTTATGAGTTCTTTATGTATTTTCAATAACGTCCTTTCTCAGATGCATTTTTTTGAAAATAATTTTCTCCCAGTATGTGGTTTGTGTCTTCCTTCTCTTGACATTGCTTTTTGCAGAGCCACAGTTTAAAATTTTGATAAAATTTAAATGACACTTTATACAAGAAAATATTTTTAAAACTTGTTGTCCCTAAATAAGCAAAAATTTTTGTTGTTGTTTACTCACTAAATTGTATCTGACTCTGTGACTCCATGCACGATAGCCTGCCAGGGTTTTCTGTCCATGGGGATTTCTCAGGCAAGAATATTGGTGTGGGTTGCCATTTCTTTCTCATGGGGATCGTCTTCACCCAGGGATCAAACCCATGTCTCCTGCACTGGCAGGCACCTTCTTTACCACTGAGCCACCAGGGAAGCCAATTACAATATTACAGTAAAACAGAAGGAGTCTTTGACCATAAAATGAAACAATAGATTAGAAAAATAGAGTAAACTGCAATGACTCAAATTGCCATGAATACCATCTTTCCAGTGGGAAAAACAAAACAAGACTAGTCTTAGATTTTAGTCTTCTTCTGTGGTTCCTTCAATTATTGAGAACGAGATTTTGAAGGAGAAAAGCTTTGGAAATGTTACCTATTTTAATTCTTCTCTTGGTTCTGGTTAAAGACCTCAATTAATTTCAAGTGTAGAAGCATACACAAAAGATCAGTCCACTAAGTTAAAGCTTGAGTTTTACTTACTATGGAAATTAGCTTTACCATCTGTATTTAGTACAGTACTTTCATAGGTAGGTATTTAGATGCTTGCTTTTTTTGCATAGAATAAACTGCTCAGGGATTTTTTTTCTTTTTTTTGCACAGAATAAATCTGCTACAAAGGCACAAAACTTGCTTAAGCTTTTTCAGAATTTTCTTGTATTTGAATTTTTGACTGAGAATAATGTGTGATTCACTTGCTTTTCATACTATTCGGGGAAGTTCACTTTCTATTATAAATTGGAAGACATCAAGAAAGTTTTGTCAACAAACTTCTGGATTGCATAGCTAACCCCCTTCCTGACGTCAACTTCACTTCAGCTTAAGGTTACTTTAAAAAGAGAAAAGCAAGCCATTAGGAAATCAGGAAATCTCCAAACATTGGTTTTAATTTCTTATAAAAATATGTTGTTGATTAAAGAACTTAGTTAACTTTAATAAGAACCTGATATGTACCAGACCAATCTCTTCATCTTTATTTTACTATGTCAGACGTACAAAGTGGGCCACAGGCTAAAAAAGCTAAGTAGAATGTTGGGGCAGTTGAACAATGTTCATGTTATTTATAAGTGGGATTAGCACAGGTAAATAAAAACGGTATGCACCTTAACATGGCAGCAATAAAGATAAAACAGCACTAATGTCAATTGTGTTTAGTCATTCACTAGAGAGTAATTCGCAAAACATCATCTGAATAGTTTGTATGAATCTAACAAGCAAAAATTTAGACATCATTATATATTTGCACACTTTGTATGATTATACAGCAAGCAAAGGAATATCATTCAAGTATATTGTGGAAGCTATGAAAACTAGTATGTGCATTTGCCGATGAGGAAGCACATATATTTTCTATAAACATCCATCAACCCAACATATTACTAATTTAGCTGCTGTAAAATATGATTCATACTTCTTCTGCATATCCCATTAGGATGAGCTTGTAAAGCTGGTTTTCCCTTTAGTAATATTTTTTTCTCTCAAATTTATTCCTATTATCTTTGGAGATCTATGGGACAAAGGAAGAATCATATACATTCATCCTGATCTTCTCTCTCATTTGATGCAGACTTTGTAATACAGTCTTTATTTGGGGGTGGGGGGAACTATAAGAGAGTCAGTCAATTAGATTTTCACACTAGGAAGTAAAGGAAAGTGGCAAGTATGTCCAAGTAACCTAGAAATCCATGGCATAGAACGGCATAAGTAGAATCAAACTACGTATACATTTGCTTTCTAAGCCAGGAAGTTCAACTTTAGATGGATGAAGAAAATTGTGTATATTCCTAAAGTCCTATAGTAAGATGTTAGAGAAATGCAACTAGTGTCTCCTCCTTTAATCATTCAGAAAAGAAAAACTGTGGGAAAAAGTTTTAATGCCAGCATGGAATTATCTGTTAACACATGTTTTTTACTCAAGTAAAAATTAACCCCTCAAACTGCAGACAAAACATAGACGATAACTAAAGACAGTTTCCTTTTTATTCTTTAGTGGGTTTCTCTATGTCAAAAGGAAAAAAATAGAACTTGTCCATCAAAAGAATAGAAATTCTCCTTATATTTTCCTTTTCATTATCATCAGTCCCCCAAGGCTGAATCTGGATGGATTCATTAACTAAAAGACTTTGTTTAATCTTTCTTTTACATCTCACAGTAGAATTTTTATTTAGCATGGTGAGACATATTTGGAAGTCACAGCTATCTACAGAATGGACAGCAGTTCTAGCACAGAATCATAACTACAGCATAAGATCATCTCAGATTGTTAGAATCAATTATAGAAGTTTTATTATTGCATTTTATTGCACTTGATATCTTAAGTTTTGATTATTGTAGAATACAGTGCTTGTAATGAGATATGAGAGACTGTAGTCTTTTAATTGCTCCCCTGCTTTTACAGTTGAAGTAACTGTGACCAATTTTATTGTTGTAATAGTTAATGAGAGAAGGGAGACATGGTGACATGAAGAGAGAGATACCCTCACTGCCATCTTTCCTAACACAACCACATAATCATTTGTTTGTCCAAGCCATCCAAAAAAGAAACACTCTATTCACAATGATGAGTTTGCTATATTACTACCTTAGCAAACCATGTCTTTGTCTTTCATTCCAAACAGATAGCCAAGTCCTAGTATTTCCCTGTGTACAAATTTATAAGTAAATTTTCTTTTGGAAACTAATATTGTACATCGTAGTATGAAATGTAAATAGCTTTATTTTAAAGTAACTGAATTTTTAAGTTTTAATTGTGTTGTCTATACTTTTATAATATTATTTTTTTCTTTGGTACATCAGCATATCCTTTTGTGATTTTTCTGAATGAAGCAAATAGCCACCAGTAGCAAATATACTCAGAATTTTATCACAAACATTAATTGTCATGAAAAAACTGATTCAAAATGAAAAGAAAGTAAGTATACTAGGTTCTATTAATTTATATTGCATGTTTCTTCAGCCCAATGTCTATGTTCTATAAAGAAAACTTTTAATTAGACATTAATTAGACATAATTAGACTTTGGCCACCTGATGTGAAGAATTGACTCATTTGAAACAACCTTGATGCTGGGAAAGATTGAAGGCAGGAGGAGAAGGGGACGACAGAGGATGAGGTGGCTGGATAGCATCACCAACTCAATGAACATGAGTGTGAGTGAACTCCTGGAGTTGGTGATGGACAGGGAGGCTTGGCATTCTGCAGTCCACGGGGTCGCAGAGTCGAACATGACTGAGCGACTGAACTGACTGAATGAATAAATGATTACTTGCAAAACAGTTTTAGAATTAGGTATTGGTAGAGGTCAAATAGGCTAATTCCCTTGTGATATTCATAAATGAGCTCAGGTCATATCATATATATATATATATATATAAAAAGTATATATATCTATACATACACATATAGGTGTGTATATATTATGAATATGCATGTGTAGTCTTTTCATTTTTATTTCTATTAAGTTATTCTTGATTTATAATTTAAAGAATCCTCAAATACTTTACACTCATAACTATGTATTTTCATAGCAGAAATTTACATTATTTTTTATTTAAAATTATCTTTTATATTGATTTGTATAAGATTTCTTTAGAAAGTAAATTTGGATAACAGAACTTTTCAAAAAATTTTGTCTGCCCAAATCTCATAAAAAAATTCAGATAACTCTTGAGATCTTCCAAAGGAACTGGAAGTAGCTTGTCAAGTGTATTAATAGCTTTATAATATTTGTTTTGTGAATATAAACATGATTGATATTTAAACCAAAAAGAGTGATAACTTTTTACTGTATGAGGAAATAGGCTTCTTCATTACTTCCTGAGAGACAGTGAGAAAGTGGCTCTTGCTCTCTCCAAAAAAAGAGAAAGAAAAAAATTGGATGATGGCTCTTGCATAATGATCATTGAAAGAAAATGATTATCAGTATATGCCATCATAACTTTGGTTATAAAACTTACCCAGTGAGAAGTCCTACCTAAGACTCACAACTTCATAAATTTACTCATGATAATGATAACAATATCAGTAATTAATGATATCAGTAACAGTCATTAGTTTCTTGAACTCATATATATTAAATGCTTAATGTGTGTTCTCTTAACTAATACTCGAGGTAGCCCTATAATATAGGTATTACTATTAATAGCATTTCTGCTCTACTGAGGGGAAACTAGAGTCTAGAGCCTTAACATTTTATCTTGACCACCCTGATAGGAAGGGTCATTGCCAGGAGCTGAATCCAAATGGCTCCACATCAACATGTGCTCTTGACCACCATCCTCGTTTCCTCTTCTGCAGAGATAGCTTCATATTTCCAGAAGCAGAGGTTAGCCAAACCCAGACACATTTTTGTTAAATTAATGTTCTATGTTCATCTTTATCTCTCATAATGTTCTTTCCCACAGAAATATTTATGAGTAACTATAATTAGACTAAGTTGAAGATGACATTTAGTTTCCTGGGTTGGAGATACCATCACCCTCTGGGATCTTTCTTTTCCATGCACATCAGATATTGAAAGAATCTTGTAACTATTGTGAAATGGTAGTCCCATACTGGGAACATAAAAATGCAAACCACAATTGTGAATTTTAGGAGCCCTGTGAGAATGAATTTGAGCTTACCCACAGTTAGGGTTTGGGCATATTCAAACACTTGATGGACTAAGAATCCACATGTGGGGTCAAAAAGATGGAAAAGAAAATCAGGGTTTTGAAACAAACAAGGAAATAGCCCAGAACTAAACACATGAATTGAATTTGCTACAGTGAGTGAAACTGAGTAGTAAGGTTTGGATTTGAAGGGGCCCAGGGTGACGCTAGTGGTAAAGAACCTACCTGCCAGTGCAGGAGACAAGAGACTTGGGTTCGATCCCTGGGTTGGGAAGATTCCCTGGGGTCAGGGGGACATGGTAACCTACTCCAGTTATCTTGCCTGAAGAATCCCATGGACAGAGGAGCCTGGCAAGCTACAATCCATAGAGTCACAAACAGCCAGACATGACTGAGCTAACTCAGCATAGCACACATGGGACCATGAGCCTGAGCTTCACCCTTCATCAGACTCATCTGAGGGATTTATTAAGAAAATAGATGATTGGATTTTGCTGTCAGTTACTCTAGTTCAGTAAACATGAAGTGAACCAGATAATCTGTATCTTTTCAACCTTTCATGACTAGGTGAGTCTAATCCACATCCAAGGTGAAGAACCACTGACATAAATGAAAGAACCATGTAATAAAGGGTGAAAAACTCTACTGTGATAAATCCCTTTGAAAGAGCTTGTTCCAAGAGGCATAAGAAGTTTTATGTTGATCTGAGTGGAGAAAGAGCATCTAAGTGAACAGTCCAGAAGAGGTCAGCAGCTACAGAGAGGCAACCAATGGGAAGCATGGAAGTGAGGTCCAAGGACTTGGGTAGCAATGAGGGTAGAAGACCAAGAATATCAATGAACCAGAAAAACAGTGAAGGCTGTAATACTAGAAAGCTGCCTTCAAAAGCCCAGAGACCTTCACAATCTTGATGGTTAATTATGTCCAGCATCTGGAATCATATCTTGCTCATAGTAGATGCTCAATCAATATTGTTAAACAAATGAATAAGTGATGCTAGGGCCAAGGATTTAGAATGTTGGGAGCATTGAAAAAAGAGAGTGTTAGTCACTCAGTCATGTCCAGCTCTTTGCAACCCCATGGGGTGGTGCCTGCATAGTTCCTCTGTCCATGGAATTCTCTAGGCAAGACTAGAGTGGGTAGCCATTCCCTTCTCCAGGGAATCTTTCCAACCCAGGGACTGAACCTAGATCTCCTGCATTGCAGGCAGATTTTTTACTGTCTGCGCCATCAGGGAAGGCTGTTGGGAGCATTGCAAAACTTTCAATGCTAACCAAACAACCCTTTTCTACCCACAGATACATGCCTCTCCAGATACCTGGAGAATTGATGAAGATGCCAGAAAACTATTGGATTTTTTGGTTGTTGTTAATCATGAAAGTGAAAGCTTAGAGTTTGGAGATTTATAATACAATGCATTAAAAAATAATAATTTGTATTCACAGATGTGGTAAGGGAACAGTTAGATTTCAAATGGAAGTTTTGATAGGTATTTCTTCCTTTATTTGAGATCTAGTCTAAACCACCTGGCAGATGGGAACTCTAGACAATTGTAGTTAATGGCTAGACCTGTCTTCACCAAGTTGGTCAATTCAGCTTAAACCCAAGATTATTAAAATTCATATGCATCTGAAATGTGGTCGCAATTGACTGGTTCCTTGGAGAAATATATATTTACCATTGTAATCATAGAGGGCTAAATTCCTTGTAGGCACTTAATACAACCTGTTACAACAGGGATGAAGCAGCTGTTCTGCCTCCATTTATCTTTAGAACCTCAAACTAAAGGGAAATAAAATATAAATTCAAATCCAAGCTATAGTTGCATACATAAGAATTGAATATACTATACTACCTGAGACAAAATATCAAGGACGTTCTCTCTTCTACTCTAAGGAAAATTACATCATTTCATTTATTTCAAACTAAGATTGAGTTATTGTTCCTCCACTGATCATTAAGTGAAGATTCTTAATGGTTGAAAGTTTGTAAATTCTTGATTTCATATGGAATTTCCTACTTCTCTTAAATATATGTTTTAATTGTCAGAGACATTAAAAGGTTTCTCTGATTACCACCGTCTATAGAACTTAAATTATCCATTAATGTAAAAGAATATACCTCCAAATAGAGTTTTTTTTTTCACTTTCAGTCTGTATAATTAACTGTGACTGCTTTTTATCAATACCTTACTGTAACTAGCACCAGACAGTGAGCTCCCTAAAAGTAGTATGTACAGTCTAAAAAGTGATTCTAGACCAGTACTTAAAATTAAAAACAAAACACTACATCCGAGCAAGAAATTGGTCTGAGTTAAAAAATAAATCTTTTGCTCCAAATGCAAAAGCAAATATCACGTTACAAATTTCATTTTCTCCTATTTTAAAAATATTTGTGTATATTACATTGCTATATCTTCTTTCCATCTCTCAGATTTTCCTGGTACTATACGTGGTATTTTTACCTAGTAAAACTAAGTTATGCCAGACAGAAACTCCATGAGGCTGATCAAAGTATAAAACACTGTCAAATTCTTAAACTTCTCTGGAAGAAAATTTCCCATTTGATTCAAAGTGAGTGAAATGACGATTTTAACAAATATAACTTGTCCAAAAAATGGTGATCTCTTTTTTATTTGGATAATATTCTTCATTTGTTTTAATATCTAGAAGTCACCATTAGATTTAAAATTCTTTGAATCTAACATTTACCTTATAAAGCCAATATGTTAGAAACAATTGACAAGAATTGACATGAAAATAAATAGTTGTAAATATAAAACCATGCTTTCAAGATGTTATAAGAATTAGTTTTAGAAAAGGGAGACTTCTTTAAAAAATAAATCATGAAGGATTAATTGTCTCACTGTATAAAAATCATGAAATTAGATCTGTCCCTCACACTAGTCATAAAGCTACAAAAATAAATTCCAAGCTGATTAAAGACTTTGATGTAAAAAACAAAAATATTAGAATTAAATATTTAATATATTTATGGATATTTAAAAATGCATAAAATATCATTAATCCAACAGCCCATGATCTTCTCAGTGGGGAATCATTTGATTAATGCTAATTGTTTTGATTAAATTTATTAAAATCTTTAACAACATTGCTTTTAAAAAATCAAACTTAAAGAGACCCGTAAAGTCAGGAAGGTCTAGGGATCTCTGGGGAGACCCAGGGATTCTTGGAGGCAAAGTCAAAATCTATTCCTTATAATGAGAAATGAGCAAGATGTGTTCTTCTTAAATTATCTGTTATTGATATTATCAAAAGGGTACATTATCAGGTGTGAACAAGGAAAATAAGGCAAAAAGAAACACCACATCTCTAACTAATTCTTTCTTTATTGTCATGTTCAGAGCTGAGAGAAATTATTCCAAGTAACTGTTTTGACCAGCAAGTCAAAACGATATTCTTTCAAGTTACTTTGAGAGTATTTGTTTTATAATAATATAAGATGTTAAAATGATATAATTTTTACTGGTGAAATCACGGCTTAGCAATCCAGAAACAAAATTTTCAAAGGCAGGATGTTGGAAGCAAGGAGAGTGTGGACATGTGTTCCCGTGTGGTTTCATTTGACAGGTACGATGTGTTCTCCTTGCTCGACATTGATTTCCCAATTGACATGTCTTTCAGTTGAGAAAAAAAGTGTTCTAGGTATGAAAGTTGGAGTTGTGGGAGGCATAAAAATGTAGAGACAAACGGTGTGAATGGCTAAGAGTTCAGGGTTGAAACAGTTGTTGAATCCATTCTTTAGATTAGTACACATTTATTTTTTTTACCTTTTGTTTAAGATCAGCCAGGCAAAGAAGAAAATCAGAATTAAATTTCCAAAAAGAAAACAGATACACAACCTTGATTATTAGGTGTATTCTGGAAAACTAGTGACCTGCAAGAAGCCCCCCTTCACTTCACCCCCAAACATAGAGTTTTGCTCTCTAGGTCTGAGTGAGACTAGGATCTTTTCCCCCTTAGAGTTGGGCATTCTGAATGGAGTCCCTGGGAGGCCCGAGGATCTCTGTAGAGACCTAGTGACTCTTGGAGACAAAGTCAACATCCCTTCCTCGTAAGCATGTTGGGTTTCTTTGTCCCCAAAATGGCCAAGTGGGAACTGAAGGGGTGAAGAAAATCTTCCCTCACCCTGAAACTGTAGAAGTACAAGAAATGAGGCTTTCTCCAGCTCCTTCATTAATGGTGTGGAAACTTGCCTGTTTCTACATCACCACCTGTATCCACTGACATAGTAGACGCTTGTTTTAGTAGCAACAATTAGCTGTATTATGTAACAAGGGAAATCGACATCCCATCTGAAGGGTCTAGCAGCCAAAGAAAAAAGCTCAGTTAGAACAAACACACATTTGGCTGAATAGAGGTGGAAGAGGAGACAGATTACAATCTGAACAAGAAAAATATAGATGAATTCTTAAGGAAATTGAGGTGAAACACAAAAAATGACTTCTAGAGCTCAATATAGCAGCAAAAAATTACCCTTCTAACAACAACCCAGTAGCTCTATTAAAGGCAAAAAATAACAAATACTCAAATGTAAATTAGTAGTTAGAACAAAAAATGCAAGAAATATCTCAGAATATAAAAGAGCAAGAGTGCAAGATCTTGAAGGCAAAGATCAGAGACTGGGGAATGTGGTCATGTAGAATTGTATGAAAAATACTTTTATTAAATGAAAATAAATTGATAATGGACAGAGTTTGACATTTAGAAGAATTTTTTTTTCAGGGTTGAACTGAAAAACTAAAATGTTTCATACAAAAATCTCACTGAATTAAAGACTACATTGATGAGGAAAGGCACACAAAACTAGGAATTTCCTGGTAAAATCTCTGAACTAATCCTAACACTAATAATTAAGAAAAAGATCCAAAGCAGAAAGAACTAAGTGCCTACAAGGGAAAGGAACTGTGTTATCATTAGACTTATCTGTAACCCCAATATAGAAGAGAGTGGACTAGCATCAACACAATGCTAAACTGAAAGAACAGCAACATAAAAGCAGTGTGCTCAGTTAGCATTTGACTAATTTATTTAATGATAATCAGAAATTCAGGGACTTAGTATCCAGACCATCTTCAGAGGAAGAGTCAAGAAAATCCTATGCCATTTAGGGTTCTTACCAATAACAGAATCTATGCTGAATTTATAAGCAGGAAAATAATTTAATAAGGGTCATTAGATGGGTCACAGGATTTCCAGGAAGCCTGGATTATCAGGAGTAAATACTATATTCTGTGTTTAAGATTACACTAGATAAAAGATAACAGAAAAAGTTCCATTCAATATTCTGTAAGTTGTGTATAGAAATGAATGGACAGGCTTGTATAAAAACACAAGAGCTAATGAAAAATGCTACCTCTGAGGAGAAAAGAGAGTAGGAATAAAACATGGAAGTGAATGGCCATTAACTTGGATACTGTTAAAATGTTTAACAACCAAAATATTTTAAAATATTGTATTACAGCAATGTAGAATATAGTAGAAATTTATTCATGATTCTAACATGAGACTAAAAGAAATAAATAACAATGCAACGTTAGACATTTGTTTTCCCTTTTGGGAGATTAACAGCTTTTATATCAATTAAAAAGTGGAAATTCTAAGCAAGGCATTCAGCTTGGCCTAATAAAGCAAGGGGCTGCCAGGTAGATTTTGATCAGTGTGAATTAAAATACTGTGTGTATTTGAGGGATAAGAAATTAAACGTGACATGAGCCTAACTTGGCTTTTTTTTTTTAACTCAGGCAGACCATAATAAAGGACTGACATTGTCTTAATGGAAATTACATCCACTAGTATGCCAAGGTCATCACAACTTAATTGCCTCAGATTTCAATCAGTGATTTATCAAATATGAATACCCTTTGGGGAGAAATGTATAAAAACCTGAGCTCTGTGTGTAAACTGTATCTTGTGATTTGTATAGCAAAATATATCACCAGTGTCCTTGTAAAATACATGTGTACCCATGAGAGGAAGAATCAAATATATTGTTCATTTTGTAGAACTGATCAAGATAATAAATAAAATGTAGTGGAAATATCAATGTATTATATTTTAAGAATGAGTTTAATGATTTGTCAGTTTTTACGTTTGCTAGCTTTTCAACTAAAATATTCTTAAATGTGTCATGGGATTTCTCAGCAAATTTTTAAAAATACTTTAAAATTCTATTAAATGATGCTGTTAGATCTTTATTGATGAACAGAGCATATCATCTTTTAAGAGAACTTGTTACTTAAAGAATCACTGAAATGATCCCTGCATATTTACATATGTAAATATAAGCCAAAGAGGAAGTCACTGTGACAAGAGAATTGTGAAACAAGACATCCCTGACCTTGAATGTCTCCCAAAGCTACTTGGAATGCAGAACTGATTAGTAGTTAGAAGGTGACCATATTTGAATTGGGACAAATAAACCTTCTGAAGGGAAAGAGATTGAGACTATAACTATTTTCTTTTGAAGCTTAATATTTTTTAAATGATTTATCTATTTATTTATTTCTGGCTGTGCTGGGTCTTTGTTGCCGCACATGGGTTTTCTCTAGTTGGCAATGAGAGGGGGCTACTCTAGTTGCAGTGCAGGGGCTTCGCATTGCAGTGGCTTCTCTTGTTGCAGAGCCCAGGATCTAGGGCTTGTGGGCTTCAGTAGTTGTGGCTCCCAGACTCTGGAGCACAGGCTCAGCAGCTGTGGCACACGGGTTTGGCTGCTCTATGGTATGTGGGATCTTCTCAGACCAGGGATTGAACCCACATCTCCTGCAATGGCAGGCAGATTCTTTACCACTGAGCCACCAGGGAAGCCCCTGATGCTTAATATTATTAAAACTTGTCTGGAATGTCTTGGAATATCCCTGAACAAACTGATATTGACTGGAAGGAAATTTACTAGGGAGGACATTCAAAAAACTCACTATGAAGAAGAAATTTGCATTGATGGAAATCTGCCTCCAGGGTCACCACCAAGACTGGATGTTTTAAATGGAAGGTCTGATTTCATAAAATATATGGCTATAGCTTGGAATACATGGGAAGAGTGTCCAACAGCAATATTATATGTTAAGATCAAAAGCAAAAGTATCAGTATCTAGTCAACTTGTGTTGCCATAGCAAAATATCATAAATAGGGTGGCTTAAACAATAGAAATTTATTTTCACACATTTCACATGGCCAGAAGTCTGAGATGAGATTGCCTTGCACGGTTGTATTTGCTGAGAGCTCTCTTCCTGGCCTGCAGATGGCTACCTGCTTATAGATGACCTAGTGCTTATGGAGGGCTGCCTTATGGTTGTGTCCTCACATGGCAGAGAGAGAGACCAAGCTCTCTGGTGTCTCTTTTGACAAGGGTATTAATTCTGTCATGAGAGAGCCCCACCTTCATGACCTCATCTTAATCTAGTTAGCTCCCAAAGGCTCCATTTGCAAATACCATCACACCAGAAGTTACGTGCGTCAATATAGGGATTTTGTGAGAGACACAATTCAGTCCAGAGCTACGAGGAACTCAGCAGATCTTGCCTGTTTCTCCATCAGTAAGAACCTGGCAACAAGAATGGTCCCCTGTGCTGAGTAATCCTGAGAGTTTCATGGAATAATGGGATGCCAGAGAGATTTTGATTTTCTGACTAATCAGAAATGTAAGGTCTTCAGAAATTAATTGGAATTAGAAGAAGTGAGAACAATGCTTAGACACTTCCAGAATGGCTACATGGGGAATTTCATGGATCTACTCCCCAGAAAACAGTAATAAATGGATGAAAATTATAAAAACACAACCAGTTAAAATCTTTGGAATTTTTTGAAAGAACAAGCAGTACGTGAAGACGCTAATCAAGAAAACTACTGAATTAAATGAGAATGATTCCTCAGCTCAATGTAACAGAAGCTCCATTCCTAATAGGTTTTGCCAAGAATTTGGGGAACCCTCTCCCCCAGCTCCCAGTCAAGAGCTAAGCAAGGAGATGAGGCAGTCCACCAAAGTACAGTAAACAATATAAAAATGTACTAGTAGGTTTAAACTAATGAATGAAAGAATCAGCAAATGCGAAGACAGACTTAAAAACATTATGCTGTCTAAAGAAAAGAGAGGTATAAGAATGAGAAAAATGAACAAAGCTACAGAGAAATGTGGGACATCATTAAACACATCAAAGGATGAATAATAGGAGAGTATGAGAATGAGAAGAAAGACACAGAAAAAATATTTGAGAAATTATTATTGAAAATTTCCTAAATTTGATGCAAAATATTAATGTACATAATCAAGGAGCTCAAAATTCTCCAAGGGTTAATCCATCAGGAAAATACAATAATTATGTGTATATGCACTAAAATAAAGTTCCAAAATAGATGAAACAAAATGTAGAAATAGAAGGGAAATTAAAAAATTGTTTAAATTTGTAAGCCACAAGGTCAATATACAAAAACCAATTGTATTTTCATACAGTAGCAATAAAAAATCTAAAAATGAACTTGAAAAAGCAATTCCATTTACAATAGCAGCAAAAGTAATAAAATACTTAGGGTACATTTAACAGAATAAGTTCAAAAATATACTGTGAAAATTAGAAAATATCATTGAAAGTAATTAAAGAATACCCAAATAAGTGGAAAGACATCCCATATTCATATATTGGAAGACAATATTATTATAATAAAAAAGTTCTCTAAACTGACTTCCAGATTCAATAAAATCCTTATGTGAATATCAGCTGTCTTCTTTGCAGAAATTGACAAGCTGATCATAAAATTCATATGAAAATTCAAGTGAAGTAGCCAAGCCCCAAACATTTTGAAGCAGAATAAAAAATGTGGAAGATCCACATCTTACTTTATCAAAGTTTATTGCAAAACTACAGAATCAAAACACTGTGGTACTGTCATAGGATCAACATATATTTTCAATAGAATAGAATTTGGATTCCAGAAAAAGACTGTCACACTTATGATTAATTGAATTTCAACAAAAGTGTCAAGAAAATTCATCAGGGAAAGAGTAGTCTTTTCAACAAATGGTGCTAAGGACAACTGATATCTATGTACAAAAGAATGAAGCTGTATCCCCTCCTTGTATCATAAATACAAATTAACTCAAAATAATTCATAAACCTAAATGTTAGAGCAAATGTTATGAAACTCTTTGAAGGAAATATGGGAGTATATCACTGTGACCTTGGCTTAAGCATAGCCTTCTTATATAGACAGAAAAACACAAGTGACAAAAGTAAAAATAAATCAATTAAATTTAAAATGAAAAACGTGTGTTTCTAAAAAGACGTTAAAGAAAGTGAAAAGACAACCCACAGAATGGGAGAAAATACTCACAGAATGGGAGAAAATATTCACAAATCATGTCTCTGATAAGAAACTTGTACTTAGGATACACACAGAATCCTACAGTTCGATACTTAAAGACAAACAAACCAATTAAAATTGGGTAAAGGATATAAGCAGAAATTTCTCAAAAGCAGATATACAAATAACCAAGTAGTACATGAAAATGTGCTCAATGTCATTAGTCATTAGAGAAAAGCAAATCAAAATCGCATCAAGATACCACTTTACATTCACTATGGTGGCTATAATACAAAATGTTGGCAGCATGTGAAGAAATCAGAATCCTCCTATAACGCTGGTAGGAATGTAAAACCATGCATCCACTGTGGAAAACAGTGTGGCAGTTTCTGAAAAGGATAAGCATAGGGTTATCACATGATGCAACAATTCTATATGAATATGTAGATGAAATGAACATATATTTCCTCACAAAAACTTATACACGAATATTCATAGCAGCATTACTCATTAAGAGGCCCAAAGTAGAAACAACCCAAGGGTCTAACAACTGATGAGTGAAATGTGCTATACCCATGTAATGTGTTATTATTCAGTAATAAAAAGAAATCAGTAGCCTAGATTAGTAAGAGGGAAGGGCTTCATTTCCACCTCTATAATTAAAGGCACAAGAGGATGAGACATTTTTAAAGTAGAGAGAAATTGTCTGGAGAGTGTTGGCCAAATGGAACTGTTAAAATTAATCAAGAGATTGAAGCCAGGCTGAAGCAACATGATATGAAAGGAACTGGGGTAATAAGCACACTAAAAGCCTTCTGTCTCCTTCATCAAATCTCTCACAAGTAGCATCCCTTGACAGAAACTAACTAGAAGTCCAAGGTCAAGGTACATTTTTGAAGTAGTCTATATAGGTCTTCCTCTCTGGGTTCAGAGTTGGATGCAGAAAAGTGACCATGGATCTGGAAAAGTGCATGAGAATACTACAGCCTACAAAACTTTTGTGACCAAAATTTCATGAGACCATAAGAGTGTATGGCACAGAGAAGGAAGCATTGACTATTATAGTGATTCTCAACTGTGCCAGCTAAAAATTGGTACTGGCTATTTGTCTCTATGGGTTTCCTCAATGGCTCAACAGCAAAGAATCCACCTGTAAATGCAGGATACCCGGGAGACATGGGTTCTATCCCTGGGTTGGGAAGATCCCTTGAAGGAGAAAATGGCGAACCATCCTGTATTCTTGCCTGAAGAATCCCATGGACAGAGGAACCTGGAAGGCTACATTCCAAAATGTCTCAAATAGTTGGACACGACTGAGCAGAGCAGAGATAATTATACATAATATTGACTAGCCCCCTGCACCCCCTCTGGAGCAGTTCCTCAGTTTTTCTGGAATCTTGTTTTTATTCTAATATGTTTTTAGTAATCAATTTAATTAATTGAACTATAAATAATGAAAAGCCAATGGAAATGTATAAAAAGTTATAATATGTAATATTATAACATAATAAGTTTATATTTTTATCTACGAATCTTGAATTAAACTGTTTATGTAATTTTTACATATTGTCACAAATGTATAATAATAGCTATGTGATATTTTGTGCTTATTGATTCTGTATGAATATTCTGAGGCCATATTTTAATTATCTCTTGAGAAACGACTCTCATGCTTTACTTGAAGGCAAATGGTAAATGAAATTAATAGTAGTTTGCTCTATATAATAGGCAATAATGGATCACCTTTTGTAATAGGCTGTTTCATTTATACTGCACCCTCTAGGAAAAATTTCCAGATAATTAATACTTAATCCCTGAAATAAAATACTTACTCTTTATCATTGTTTTATAATACACTCTGATATATATAATTTCTTTACCTTTAAATTTTTTATTCCAATTTTTCAAAATAATTATTGAAAAGTCACATTAGGTACAATGGTGTTGTGCCATGCTCTATCAGTATAAAACATGCAGGGACCTTTAAGACAAATTGGATGTAACATTCTCTTTATTCATTTTCCATCTTATTTTGCTATTTTACCTGTTTATTCAATAACAGAGTAAAATCTAAAATAAGAGAAATATCTATTTTTACTTCAAAATAAGTCCAGATCCTGTTTGTCTTTATGTTTGCGGTTCTTCCACAGGCCTCTGTAGCCCTGAAGTCTCTTCTGCAGCAGTTAATATGTATCCTTATGCCCATCACTGTTTTCTGTAGGTCCTAGTGTATAATCGCTAACCAGAGAATACTCAGAAACCAAGAGGTTGTTTTTTTAAAATGAATTAAATATAGTTTGGGCAGGGGGTGGGTGGGTAAGAATTTTAATTTGGAAGAAGTAACCTTATGATATAGTTATTTAATTATAAACTTAGGCCTATTTTAAGATGATGTCTCAAGTAATGACCTCTGCATAAAAGTTGTGATTTTTAAAAATTATATGATTTGGTTTTATTGTTTAAAATTATTTCATAATTTGTTATTAACTATTATTTACTTAAATATTGGAACGTTTGAATCAGCATAGCACTCATTTCTGACTTCTGGCCTTTGTTTCTTTGTGCCTTTGATAAATCTTTCACATAAGCTGCAAGTGATGAGAGATGCTGGCTCTCATGTTTATACGTGTATGTGTGTGTTTGTATGTGTGTGTGCATGCGTGTCTGTGTTTGTAGTATCTCCAGCTCTTAAGACAATAATTTTTAATCCTGGATACTGGGTGGAATTTTCTAGATGCCATTTGGCTTCCATTTATAATCACCTGCTTGTTGGGCCCAGGTATTTTGATATAGTGGGTCCACATAGGGGCTCAAGCCTCAGAAGTTTATAAACATTTCCACCTGCAGCAATGATTGAGATAAACAGACCTAGACTAATGTCTAGTACATAGTTGACTTTCAATAAATATTTGTGAATAAATGAACACACGTATGAACAAAATAATTATCGAATGCCCTTTAAATATTAGCTCTATAATAGCATTGGTGATATATTGGTATGCAAAGTTGCTGCCTTCAAGGCACTGACAGTGATACAGAGAAGGGTAAAGTTTGAAGCATTTCTACTGAAATTATCTAATCACCCTCATGCACGGAAGTGGCACAGAATCAGTCGTAATCATTTCACTCACCAACACACCATTTCCTCTTCCTGTGTTTTCTGAGCTGAAGACAGCAACACCACCTGCTCTTTCACTCTGTCCAGAAATCCTTGGATCATCCTAAATACCACTCTTTCTTTGCTGGAATATCAAACTTATCCCTAAATCTTATGTTTTTTGACTTCCTATTAGTGTCAGAGGATCTTTATTTTTCCAGTTTCCTCACACTACAGCTGACATAGTTAAATCCATTGTAAGTTGCACTCTGTCCACTGAATCAGCATCTTCGTGGGTCTGTCAGCTTACAGTTTGGACTCTGTGCAAGCCATTCTCAAACTGTTCTAGAGCACAAAACTCATCAGTCCTGTCCCTGTTTGAAACCTCTCAATGCCTCATTATTCAGAATAAAACCTCTATCCTTCCAGTTTACAGGACCCTCTAGTGGAGGCTCCCTCTTGATTCTAGCCTTATTTTTTAACTGTCGCTTTCTTGTATCCTAGGATCTAGTTCTGAGGAAATCCTGTGCCTGCACCTTGCATCAATACATTACTCTCTGGATTAGCTTTTGTTATTCCCTCAGCTTATAAAGCTTATCGTCTCTTCAACCTCAACCTCATTTTAATAGTTAAATACTTTTCTTCCCTTGGTATTTATCTGAGACCCTACAGCCTCAGGAAAGCCTTTACTAGTCCCCAAAGAATATATTGAAATATCTATAAAAATAATAACAGTAGTCCCTCTCTTTAAATATCCCCTATCCTTCCTGGGCACTTCCCAGGGGGCACTCGTGGTAAAGAACCTGTCTGCCAATAAGGAGACATAAGAGATGCAGGTTTGATTCCCTGGGTCAAGAAGAACCCCTGGAGGAGGGCATAGAATCCACTCCACAATTCTTGTCTGGAGAATCCCCTAGACAGAGGAGTTTGGTGGGGTACAGTCCATGGGGTTGCAAAGAGTCTGACACAACTGAAGTGACTTAGTATACACACAACATCCTTCCTGGAGCACCATTATAAAAATGGGAAAAATCAGGAGAAAATCTCTAGCTTGATCATGCACTTGTGTTCAAAATGAGACTGAGAAGTAGTCTCAAAATCTGTATTAGGGATCCTAGACAGGGCTAGTAATATGGTCTGTCTGGGGTCACTTGTTACCATCTGGAGTAAATTTTTGAAGTTCTACACTTGAGTAATGGCTACATGGCCTGTGCTACACTTACTAGTCCACATTCCCAAGTTCCACAATCCTCCTCAATCCGGTCACCACCACATACATACATTTACCCTGGCCATTTCTTCTTAGTAGCAGTTTATTCAAAAGTCTCCTAATCACTATCATTTGAGTCTACTGACAAGGTACATTGTGGCACTTTCCACAGTGTTAAGCAGATCAGAGGAGAGGGTTGGTTTCCTGATGTGCAATTCAATGAAATAATAGCCACACATAGTCAGAAAGCAAAAAAACAGAAATCAACATGTAACTGTGCCAACCATATCATGACATTATGTTGGCTATTTTGCAGATTTTGACTTATCTTTTCCAAAATTCCTTAAGGCATATGAGCTTATCTCCATCTGAAACTTGATAACAAAATTAAGAATTGGAGAAATTGGGACTCCAACCCTTAGATGTGTTTACTTCAGAGCCCACACTTTTACCATTAGAACATGCTGCCTCATAAGATAATAATGTTAATGCATATGGAATCCTGCAACTGCTTTCTATCTATCCCACAGGACACATAAGAAGCCCACCTGTTTTAAGCTATTGAACACTGGGGTTGCTGTTGTTCAGTTGCTCATTTATGTCTAACTCTTTGTGACTTCATGGACTGCAGCACATCAGGCTTCCCTGTCCTTCACCATCTCCCGGAGATTGTTCAAACTCATGTCCATCGAGTCGGTGATGCCATCCAACCATCTCACCCTCTGTAGCCCCCTTTTCCACCTGCTCTCAATCTTTCCCAGCATCAAAGTCTTTTCAATGAGTTGGCTCTTTGCATTAGAGGGCAAAAGTATTGGGGCTTCAGCTTCAACATCAGTCCTTCCAATCAATATTCAGGGTTGATTTCCTTTAGGATTGACTGGTTTGATCTCCTTGCAGTCCAAGGGACTCTAAAGAGTCTTCTCCAACATCACAGTTTGAAAACATTAATTCTTTGGTGCTTAGCCTTCTTTATGGTCCAACTCTCATATCCATACATGACTACTGGAAAAACCATAGCTTTTAATGTACCAACCTTGGTCAGCAAAAGTGATGTCTTTGCTTTTTAATATAATCTCAGGTTTCTCACAGCTTTCCTTCCAAAGAGCAAGCATCTTTTAATTTCATGGCTGCGGTCACCATCTGCAGTGATTTTGGAGCCCAAGAAAATAAAGTCTGTCACTGTTTCCATTGTTTTTCCATCTGTCGTCCCCTTCATCTCCTGCCCTCAATCTTTCCCAGCATCAGGATCTTTTCCAATGAGTCAGCTCTTTGCATAAGGTGGCCAAAGTATTGGAGTTTCAGCTCCAACATCAGTCCTTCCAATGAACACCCAGGACTGATCTCCTTTAGGATGGACTGTTTGGATCTCCTTGCAGTCCAAGGGACTCTCAAGAGTCTTCTTCAACACCACAGTTCAAAAGCATCAATTCTTCAGCGCTCAGCTCTCTTTATAATCCAACACTCACATCCATACAGGACAACTGGAAAAACCATAGCCTTGACTAGATAGACCTTTGTTGGCAAAGTATTGTCTCTGCTTTTCAATATGCTGTCTAGATCAGTCATAACTTTCCTTCTAAGGAGTAAGCATCTTTTAATTTCATTGCTGCAATCACCATCTGCAGTGATTTTAGAGCCCAGAAAAATAAAGTCAGCCACTGTTTCCCCATCTAATTGCCATGAAGTGATGGGACTGGATGCCATGATCTTAGTTTTCTGAATGTTGAGCTTTAAGCCAACCTTTTCACTCTTCTCTTTCACTCTTCTCTTTCACTCTTCTCTTTCACTTTCATCAAGAGGCTCTTTAGTTCTTCTTCAATTTCTGCCATAAGGGTGGTGTCATCTGCATATCTGAGGTTATTGATAATTCTCCCAGCAATCTTGATTCCAGCTTGTGCTTCCTCCAGCCCAGCATTTCTCATGAGGTACTCTGTATATAAGTTAAATAAGCAGGGTGACAATATACAGCCTTGATGTACTTGTTTTCCGATTTGGAACCAGTCTGTTGTTCCATGTCCAGTTCTAACTGTTGCTTCCTGACCTGCATACAGATTTCTCAAGAGGCAAGTCAGGTGGTCAGGTATTCCCATCTCTTTAAGAATTTTCCACAGTTTATTGTGATCTACACAGTCAAAGGCTTTGGCATAGTCAATAAAGCAGAAATATTCTTTGCAGCCAAAGATGGAGAAGCTCAGCAGTCAGCAAAAGAAAGACCGGGAGCTGACTGTGGCTCAGGTCATGATCTCTTTGTTGCCAAATTCGGACTGAAATTGAAGAAAGGGTAGAAAACCACTAGGCCATTCAGGTATGACCTAAATCAAATCCCTTATGACTATACAGTGTAAGTGAGAAGTAGATTTAAGGGACTAGATCTGATAGACAGAGGGCCTGATGAAATATGGATGGAGGTTCATGACACTGTACAGGAGACAGGAATCAAGACCATCTCCAAGAAAAAGAAATGCAAAAAAGCAAAATGGCTGTCTGAGGAGGCCTTCCAAATAGCTGTGAAAAGAAGGGAAGTGAAAAGCAAAGGAAAAAAGGAAAGATATTCCCATTTGAATGCAGAGTTCCGAAGAATAGCAAGGAGAGATAAGAAAGCCTTCTTCAGTGATGAGTGCTTCCTTAGGCCTACCTGACTTCACATTCCAGGATGTCTGGCTCTAGGTGAGTGACTACAGCATTGTGGTTATCCAGGTTATTAAGACTTTTTATGGTTCTTCAGTGTATTCTTGCCACCTCTTCTTAATATCTTCTTCTTCTGTTAGGTCCATACATTTTCTGTCCTTTATTATTCCCATCTTTGCATGAAATGTTCCCTTGGTATCTTTAATTTTCTTGAAGAGATCTCTAGTCTTTCCCATTCTATGGTTTTCCTCTATTTCTTTGCATTGTTCACTTTGGAAAGCTTTCTTATCTTTCCTTGCTGTTCCTTGGAGCTCTGCACTCAGGTGAATATATCTTTCCTTTTCTCCTTTTCCCTTCATTTCTCTTCTTTTCTCAGCTATTGGTAAGGCCTTCTCCAGCAGCCATTTTTCCTTTTTGCATTTCTTTTTCTTGGGGATGATTTTGATCACTGCCTTCTGTACAATGATATGACCACTGTGGAGTGTAATTAAAATGGACCTCTGGTGAGAAATCTAGTGATGGAGAGGTGAGTAAAACTTTGGTATACGATTAAACTTTCAAAGTTACAAGCAAGCACAGACTTGATTTGTCTTTGTTATAATCTCTGATTTAACTTTATTTACCTATAATAAAGGAGTGCCTGTGAAGGCACTTACAGTATTTAAAATATTATTATCCTCAAAGGATACATTTCTAACCCTGTAACTGAAATATTTGCTTAAGCTTTTGGCTTTTTGTTGATATCTAATGGTAAGAGCAGAATAGTGAAAAATCATAGAGAAACAATATCAGTTGCTCTGTGTGAAAATAACAAATTCCAGTCTAATTTGGTTTCTTAGTAAAATCTTTACATATACATCATATCCAATGGAGAAGGGAATAGCAACCCAGTCCAGTATTCTTGCCTGGAGAATTCCACAGACAGAGGAGCCTGGTGGGCTACAGTCCATGGGGTTGCATCGAGTCAGAAACAACTGAGCAACTAACATACACACAGATGTCTGTCAATGTATTGCAGTGGAACAATATTATGACGTGTATTGTGACTCCCACAAACAGACATGTGGAAGTCCTATTCCCCAGTACCTTAGAAAGTGACCTTATTCATAAATATGAATAAGTTACCTTATTCTTAATATAATTATAGCAGTTGTAATTATTTAAGATAAGGCATAATTAGTTAAGATAACATCATACCTCTCATGTCATCTTCTTAGTGAGCACCACCCTGGACACCAACGTAACCTGCAACTCCTCTATGACTAACATGTTCTATCAAGGCCCTTTCCTTCACTGTTTTATTCTTAGAACTAATCACTAACAGATATAAATTTTACTTATCATGTTATTTGCATCTCTTAGAATAATGTAATTGTGAATATAGGGATTTCTGTTTGTTTTATCCAATGATGTATTTATAGACATAAGGTACCAATAAATATTCACTGAAAGTGTGAAAGACCTTGTTAAGGCTGAAGTCAAATTATAGGAAGTTGAAAAATATTAGATACAGATTTCGGCAGGGCTGAGAAACTTGCATCCTCAATTTTTCCTGAAGTTCCCTTAGAGACAAAATCAGACCTTCACCCAATCTGAGGAAACCACATTTTAATTAAAAAAAACTTTTAATTACTTAACATCAATGGTATCTGCTCCCATCCTTTATGGGGAAGGATCTTAATTATGTGAGAAAAAGGATGGTGGAATATAAAGATGTTTTAAGCTAAATATTTTTATGTGTGTATAGTTACTTAGAATTTAGGATTTAACATATTAGTTCAAGCCCCTAGGATGGACCCCAACAGTTTGGTGTGCTGATTGATGAAGTCTTGAACTCAATAATGGCCTATAGTTATGGGTTAAGATGCTATAACTTTCCTGGTATGCTATATAGAGAAAGGAGTCCAAAGAGTTAAAAAAAATTGGAATATTGGAGCCAGTGTGTTAGGTTCACCTTGATCAGCCATCCCTAACCATGTGAACAGTTTACTTACTGACCTGGTAAAGAGGAATTATCAATCTCTCCATATGCTTTACTTAGATACTACATGTACACCAGAGAGTAGGCAGGAAGCCCCAAGACGCCTCAGGGGCTGGCACATTAGTGATTTTTCTCTACTGTTTGAGGAATGGTGGGGCTATTCTTTTAGGTAGAAGACATCTTTATACACATATCACCATTCAAGAAGAAATAAGCTGTAGTTTAAAGCTTTGGGAGTTTGTTGAATTTTAGATTGTTCAGCTCTATCTCATTTATTGGGAAATCCATAATGCCATTGATTTTGAGTAGAATCAAGAGAAAGGCCTTCAGAAGACCAGTCTGAAATGCAAGCTGGTACCTAATGGCACAGTGCAGTTAATAATGAAAAGAATCTGTATGGCAGATAGGGCTGCTAGATGGGGCTTCTTGCATCAAGAGCTGACACTATACCTTTTCCTCTCATCACATCCTAGGCCCCTATTATTCATAAGCTTTGAAGATTAACAAAATCATTTCATTGTAAAATGGAAATGGTATATGTGAGACCAAGCTCTAAATGGTCTAGAGTAATATTAGCATAAAGAGATGGCAATTTCACAGATACCTACTCTTAACAATTTTACTATTTCTTACTGAATCCACACGTTGGAACTAATGGAGACTTTATTAGAATCAGTTAACAGAAGGGGAAAAGTATGGCTTGGTTTACATATGGGTTTGAAAAATAGCATGTTCCATGTGGAAGTATACAGTTGCTACACTACAGCCCAACTCAGGGAGACTATGGAAGACAATGGTAAAGATAAATGTTTTCTTGACCAAATGTCAAACAGTGTATGTATATTATAGTAATAATTATATATATTATTAATATATTATGTTATAATGTACCTGTTTGTATATCAATAATATAATTTATACACATCAGTTCATATATTAAAATAATATAATATAAATTATAAAGTTCAAATTATAATAAAATTATATTATTAAATATTATGTTAATGTATCTATTTATATATTTATATATAAATAATATAATTTGTATATGTCAATTTATATCTTATTTATATATAAATAAGGTAATGTTTTTGTTATTATGTGTGGAAATTATGTGTTATTATGTGTGGAAAGATTATGTGTGGTATTGATCCAATGATGAGTAGTGGCTGAGACTTGTCTTGCTGGAAAAATAAAAAAATAAAATCAGAATATTTATGACAAGAAGGATTGGAAAGATATAGATGAACATCACAGAATGAGCAAAAAGAGAATGAATTCATGTTTCAAAGAGATACCTTGCAGAAACATCACTGCAGAGGAAACTTTCAATAATCAGATGGACAAAATGAACCATCCTATTGATGTCACCACATCCCTGGAGGAGGGCATGGCAACTTACTCCAGCATTCTTGCCTGGAGAAACCCCAAGGGCAGAGGAGCCTGGCGGGCTACCATCCATGGGATTGCAAAGAGTCAAACATGACTGAAGTGACTGAGCACACATGCGCCTCATTCTCCAAATGCCTCACCGTCATCTCAGTGGCTGTGTACAAAGAAGACAGGCAGAAGAGACATGGGCTCAAAGATCATGTTTTGTCTTTTTTCTCATTAAGGATGATCTGGCTACTACCTGCCCAATCTATCAGTAGATGTTACAGCTAAAAGACTTTGACTCTTTCCCTCAGGTATGAGGTAGCAATTTGTTTTTATGAGAATAAGTCATATTCCAAATATGAACTTGCCTTCCTTGTCTGAAATACTTCTGCCAGAACATCCATTAATGGATTTACAGAATGCTGTATTTATGGCCTTGTTATCTTACACATCATTGTCTCCAAACAAAGAACTCATTTTATGGTGAAAGAAATTTAACACTGAGCTCATGTGCAAGGGATTCATTGGTCTTCCCATGAACTCCTCACCCAGGAGGAGTATGAGGGGATAGTGTTATGGCTTATTGAAGATCCACTTATGTCCTACAGTTTCAATGTATTCCAATTCATGCTTCCAATTTCTCTTCAGCTAGAATGTGTAAGTTTAGGAACCAAGGTGAAGATAGGCCCCTCTCACTGACATATTTAATAACTCATTCTTTGAACTCTTCTCCTTGTTTCTGCAGCTTTGGCCTTGCAGATGTGGAGGTACTGGTAGCTGGAGGAGTTGTGGGTACACTAGGGATCATGATCACAGTGCTGTTAAATAGCTGAGCCTACTCATTGATTTGGGGCTTGTCATGCTGCTGAAATAGGACAGTGAAAAAGATCAGTCCACTGGTCACTGTGCTTATTCCCAATTATTAATATGAAGGGAGAATTGATCTGTTACTCCGTCACTGGGGCAAAGTTTAGTGAATCCAAAAGTTTCACTAGAATGCCTCTTATTCTCATGTCCAGTCATAATCATCAATGGGAAACTGTAACTATCCAATAAGCCTGGACTAGTGAGGGTTTCAGTTGGATAATAATAAATATTTGAACCACTCTACCAGGTAGTGCCTGTCAAGTAGAGATGCTGTCGAAGTGTAAGAGATGTTGCAAGAGAATAGCAAGAGCATGGAATGGTTGGTGTAAGAAGAAAACTCTAATTATCAGTTTTTAGGCCTAGTGACTATTATACAGCTGGACATTGTGGCAGCTATACCTTAAAGTTGATCATTCTTTGCTAGCTTATCTGAAAAGTAAAGGTGATGGCTATGCTATAATTGTGCTTTCATGGTGGAGTAAAATCGTGTTGAGATTATATTTCAGTGATGGTGTGTCTCTCCTGGGCTGAGGATTTTTTCCTCTGAGCAAATCTCTAGAATGGATTAAGACTGGCAAAAGGGTGGAATATACTTTATTCTCCATGTGCTCTGCTCCACCTCTAGGTCCGCTCTCCATACTTTGCTGCCTACTATATGCTGTTGGAGCAGGTCAGCAAGAAGATATGACCTCTGGTCATCAATGAACCAGACCTGGGTAATCAGAGGCTCCTTACACCTCCCCTTGTCCTTGGGCTGTACATTCTGTCCCCCATTCCCACAGTGGGAGCTGTTCCAAGGGTATAACTTTGAGAAAGAAAGGTGTTACTAAGACCATCTGGATGGTATACATAACTGAACTCTGTTAAGTCCTCTGTATAAATGCTTGAGATTCTGGTGGAGGGTGTGGTGATCTGTTTGTCCTGTGACTGCATAAGACAAGCCTCATAGGTAAGTTCCCTTGCTTATTAAACTTGTGTGTGTGTGTGTGTGTGTGTGTGTGTGTGTGTGTTCAGTTGCTAAGCTGTGTCTGACACTTTGCGACCCCATGGACCACAGCACACCAGTCCTTCACAATCTCCTGGAATTTGCTCAAATTCACGTCTGTTGAATCAATGATGTCATCTAACCCCTTCATCCTCTGCCACCTTCTCCTTTTGCCTTTAATCTTTCCCAGCCTCAGGATCTTTTTCAATGAGTCTTCTCTTCCAATTAAGTGGTCAAAGTATTGGAGCTTCTGAATCAGTCCTTCCAATGAATATTCAGGGTTGAATTCCATTAGGATTGACTGGTTTGATCACTTTGCAGTCCAAGGGGCTCTCAAGAGTCTTCTCCAGCACAACAGTTAGAAAGCATCATCTCTTTGCTGCTCAGCCTTCCTATGGTCCAAATCTCACATCTGCATATGACTGCTGGGAAAACCATAGCTTTGACTACATGGACCTTTCTTGGCAAAATTATGTCTCTGCTTTTTAATACGCTGTCTAGGTTTGTCATAGCTTTCCTTCCAAGGAGCAAGGTGTTTTAATTTTGTGGCTACAGTCACTGTCTGTGGTGATTTTGGAGCCTAAGAAAGTAAAATCGGTCACTGCTTCCAATTTCCCCCCTCTGTTTACAATGTGTGAGGCCAATCTGGAATGACTTGCCTCTTTCTTCCATCTCTTTTTGCCCTCTGTTTACAGAGCCAGTTTATGAACCAACAAAAAGTTCTTAGAAGCTGGCCTGTATGAAGCAGCCAGACCTCCCCAACTTCCGGCTTTAAAACCAGTGCTCACTTCTTAATATTTGTCAGGCTGCTGAGGGACCACTTCTCAATCTAAGTATTTGACTTTTTTTTCTTTTTAAATGTAATTTCACTTTTATTTTTATGAGTTGATAGAAAGCAAAGAAAATGATCCCAACCAACTCATATGAATATAAGATTTATTACTTTTAACCAGGTGGAAAAACTGTTAAAATAGGAATGTATACCATTCAACCAAAGAAAAAGTTCCCACCAGTTGCACTGTCTTCCAAATTCTTGAGAGTCTAAATTCCAACCTAAAAGTTTCAATCAAGAGAGAGAATTCAGAGCTCAGCCTCTGTAGTATAGATTACATACAAACACAAGTGACTGTTTGGGTCAAGTTTAAGGTATGTATAAAACTAGAATCCTGACATTCAAATGACCCTACCATTCCAAATATGTGAGGATCTTTCAATCAATAGCTAACAATAGATTACTTGAGATACCCTTAGTTGAGAGTCTCAAATAGGTGCTGTCATTGTGGACTTGTCTGTGGGGTAATCACCTTTGGAAACAGAAAATGGGCATAGGTCTGCCATCAGCAGAACAAGGTCTCTGCCTTTTATCTGTTGTCAAAACAACTTTTTATTATCACTTTTGACTAATAGTCAAGGCTTTCTCCCTACACAATTTTTCTTTATGTCAGAAATTTGAAGGTGGCCTCGCTATTGTGTGAATCAAAATGTCAACTGTTGAACTTGGAATATGTTCTTTTTTAGGCTTGTATACTGTTATATGTGGCCATTGGAAAGAATAAGAGTTGAGCGTTAGTGCCCAGCCTCAGAAGCATCTCGCAGCTCGTTGTCTCAAACTGCGAGACTTAACTTGTTTTATGTGAATGCATGTACTTGCGTTCTCTTTTCAAGAAACAGTCTCTACATTGTAACCAGTGAATATTCACTAATAACAGTTCCATAACCTTCCTGAAATACATGCCAGTGCTATAAGGGAATTCTTCTGAATCTGGAGCCTTTAACTAGAGTCTCCTTGGATTGTCTTCAATTAAAAAAAAAATTCTACTCGCTGTTTTCTCACAGCATTCTTTTGTAAGACAGAAGTCAGTTATTGTTTCATATTTTCTCTTATCTTTGCAAATCCAATTCTACTTTCACTCAAACATATCTTCTATTCTTTATATATTTAGTCATATATTACTTATATGTTGCTTAATTGCTATTATATTACTTTTCATGAAGAATTGTAACGTTCTTACATGGACTCTTTGTATTTATTACCTTTGCTTTTTATACATGCACCTCCATTTACCAACACTTATATTTAAATTAAATTTTAAGTTGGCAGCTTTTCAACTTAAAATCTAAAATGGTTCTTCTTTTTCCTTACTTCTCTTTTTTCCACAGCTTTTTGGTCACACCTTTAACTTTAAATAGATTCACATCCTGTTTACATTTCTACTTGCCCACCACTCTCAGAAAGCAAGGATGAGAATTTCTTATCAGCGTTTGGTTCAGAGTGCCTCTCAGAGTCCAGCACAGAAGACGCAACAACTATTTGGTTCAATGGATGAAGAGCTGAAAGACTAAATGTAGTGTTTTCATGTAAGGCAGCATTTAGTTACTAGAAAGAAACTGCCAATTTCTATATCTTACCCATATTTATTAGTCTGTAGCTAGACTAAAAGGAAAAATATATATATAGTAATACATATGTATTCTTTTTAAATTAAAAATAAGATGCTAATTTTCTTATCACAATATAATAGAAAACCTTGTTCTTATGTTTCTATAAACTTTTCTAAAATGTACTATGGAACTCATGTAAACAGAGAACAAATCTATTTTGTAACTCTTTTATTAGTGACTAACAGTGCTTGAACAGAGTAGAGATTCCACAGTTGCTTGTGGATTACTTAATGTATTGATTAATAAATATTTTCAAAAGATGCTAGTTTACACTTTTCTTAGAGATGTAGTAACAGATGGAATGAATAGAATAATAGATAATAATAGGCAAAAAACAAGAATATATTTTAAACTTTTTGTTCTTAATGATAAACTAGATAATAGTTAATTCAATTTGATCATTTATTACGGGCCAGATTCAGGAAGAGAGATCTCTTCAAGAGAATTAGAGATACCAAGGGACTATTTCATGCAATGATGGACACAATAAAGGACAGAAATGGTATCGACCTAACCAAAGCAGAAGATATTAAGAAGAGGTGACAAGAATACATAGAAGAACTGTATAAAAAAATCCTCATGACCCAGATAACCACGATGATGTGATCACTCACCTAGAGCCAGACACCCTGGAATGTGAAGTCAAGTGGGCCTTAGGATGCATCACTACGAACAAAGCTAGTGGAGTGATGGAATTCCAGTTGAACTACTTCAAATGCTAAAAGATGATGCTGTGAAAGTGCTGCACTCCATATGCCAGCAAATCTGGAAGAATCAGCAGTGGCCACAGGACTAGAAAAGGTCAGTTTTCATTCCAACCCCGAAGAAAGGCAATGCCAAATAATGTTCAAACTACCCCACAATTGCACTCATCTCACATGCTAGCAAAGTAATGCTCAAAATTCTCCAAGCCAGGCTTCAATAGTACGTGAACCGTGAACTTCCAGATGTTCAAGCTAGATTTAGAAAAAGCAGAGGAACCAGAGATCAAATTGTTAACCTATGCTGGATCATCAAAAAAGCAAGAGAGTTCAACCAAACATCTACTTCTCCTTTATTGACTATGCCAAAGTCTTTGACTGTGTGGATCACAACAAACTGTGGAAAATTCTTAAAGGGATGGGAATACCAGACCACCTTACCTGCCTCCCGAGAAATCTGTATGCAGGTCAAGAAACAAGAGTTAGAACTAGACATGGAACAATAGACTGGTTCCAAATTGGGAAAGGAGGATGTCAAGGCTGTATATTGTCACCCTGCTTATTTAACTTATATGCAGAGTATATCATGCAAAATGCCAGGCAGGATGAAGCACAAGCTGGAATCAAGATTGCTGGGAGAACTATCAATAACCTCAGATATGCAGATGACACCACCCTTATGGCAGAAAGCGAGGAACTAAAGAGCCTCTTGATGAAAGTGAAAGAGGAGAGTGAAAAAACTGGCTTAAAGCTCAACATTCAGAAAACTAAGATCATGGCATCCAGTTGCATCACTTCGTGGCAAATAGATGAGGAAACAGTGGAAATAGTGGCTGACTTTATTTTTTGGGACTCCAAAATCACTGCAGATGGTGACTGCAGCCATGAAATTAAAAGATGCTTGCTCCTGGGAAGAAAAGTATGACCAACTTAGACAGCATATTAAAAGGCAGAGACATTGCCAACAAAGGTCTGTCTAGTCAAAGCAATGGTTTTTCCAGTAATCATGTATGGATGTGATAGTTGGAGTGTAAAGAAAGCTGAGAGCCAAAGAATTGATGCTCTTGAACTGTGGTGCTGGAGAAGATTCTTGAGAGTCCCTTGGAGTGCAAGGGGATCCAACCAGTACATCCTAAAGGAAATCAGTCCTGAATATTCATTGGAAGGACTGATGTTGAAGCTGAAACTCCAATAGTTTGGCCACCTGATGTGAAGAACTGACTCACTGGAAAAGACTCTCATGATGCGAAAGATCAAAGGTGGGAGGAGAAGGGGATGACAGAGGGTGAGATGGCTGGACGGCATCACTGACTCGCATGAGTAAACTCCAGGAACTGGTGATGGACATGGAAGCCTGGTGTGCTGCAGTCCATGGGGTCGCAAAGAATCAGACAAGACTGAGTAACTGAACTGAACTGAGGTTCAGTAATAATAATTGTATATCGATTGTATATGTAGGCCCCAAACAGCCTCTAGTGTAGAGAATCTCTTCTGTCTAAGGAATATGAAACATAGAGACTGGAAAGTTGCCTCATAACTGGCCTTGTGAATCAGTTTTAAATTCACAAAATTTAATTCCATTGACTATAAGCTTTATCTTCATGGTTTGTTAATTCTCGAAGAATAAAATGCACTTAATATTTTGCATAAATGCTGATGTACTACAGACAAAACACAAGCCCCTATACTTGGGTCAGCAAGGTAAGCTCAGTTGAAGAAAATTCTTTCCTTTTATTTTCTGTATGTCTTTTACATTCTGAAATGAACTCTGTTATTTCTCTGCTCAGGGATGCTTTCCATATGAAAGTAGTATGCACTTCCAACAGACCTCTATTGGAAAATACTGAACGCTGTTGACAGATTCAGCCCAAACTGAGATACAAAATAGATGCCTCTTCAAAAATTGTGCATCATTTTAAAGATATGTTTGTGTATTTTCTTTCCCGACAAAAACTCTGCTGGGTTGTTTTGCAACTTTAATTTTCCACAAAGAATCAATAAGAGTTTAATTTCAGCTTACAAACATGCTATATAATTTTAAATTATTAAAAATTAATATACTGAATAGGTACATATTAGGGGATTTGACTGTAATAGGCTATTAACTCAACAAGTAGCATTTAATATTTCCTCTAAAAATACTACTTTGTGAGTGTTATGTTATTAATGAAAAATATGCTTCTATGCAGATTGCATAAATCTATAATAAATTATTGATGGATCGCAGTTTGAATTTACAATGAGAACAATAAATTTATCAATTGTCCTAAGTGTTTTTCTTAATGCTTGCTTAGATTCTTTCATTTTTGAATGCAAACTTATATATTTGGCCATCTTTTCTTCTGTTTTGTTTGTATGTATTTATTTATTCTAGAAGAGTACAGGACTGAACTTTTTAAATGTAAAATCAGTAGACTTAGAGATTGAACCTGTTTATCTCTTTTGGAAATACTTGCCTTTCTTTAAATTTGGGGAAGAAAGCATGCTTCCTATTACCTCGGAAAAGTACTACAGAACCAAATATTTTGGGAAAAGGGTAAAATTTAGGAATGTTTCTTAAAAAGCACTGGAATCATAGCAGAGGGAAGTAGGTCTCCGCATTCTCAGCGGGCTGCTTGTAAATTCGAATGACATGCACGATGTATCGAAATATTCCATGACTGACTTGCCACATTTACTGCAGCATTAATATAAAGAGCTCTTGGAAAGCTTCACTTTCTTGCTTACTGATAAGTGGAATTGTTTGCGTCTCAGCTTGGAATGTAATTGGCACTCACTGTCCTCAGCTTTTCAGAATATTGGCATTTTGTTTCCAGAAAATTCTTAAGCATGGGAGGAGCTAAATGGAGGCTGGGGGATCTTCTGAATAGGTGAGATCACCCACCAAGTACCGACGCATTCATATTCTCAAGGTTTATTTGAATAGTAACCTGTTGCATGAAGTTATAATGATGCCTTTGTAAGTTGTTTCTTGTTTCACCTATAGTGTGTGTGTACTTCAGTCATGTTCGACTCTTTACAACCCCAAGGACTATGGCCTGCCAGGCTCCTCTGTCCATGGGATTTTTCAGGCCAGAGTACTGGAGTGGTTTGCCATGCCCTCCTCCAGGGGATCTTCCCAATCCAGGGACTGAAGCTATGTCTCCTGCATTGCAGGTGGATTCTTTACCTGTTCAGCTAGCAAGGAAGCTCAATTAGCAGCATTTTTCTAAAGTAGGCTTTTTGCCTAGAAATCCCTCTGCTTATAAACTACATTTAAAAACCATGTTTAATGACATAGGATTTTATTCAAACTGAAATTTCTTAGATATTCAAGTTTTCTTATAATTAAATGATTTTTTTCTCCTCAAAACAAACTCTAACATCACTTAATAATACTAAAGTTGTTTTTTGAATATTTAGGTGGCAGGCACAGTACTAAGCACTTTAGACATTCACCTCTTAATCCTGATATTTATTTCATATTATCATCTTCATTTTACTAATAGAGAAATTGGGACTCAGGAAAAACTAAAAAATATTTTCAACAACCCATTTCTAAAAGGAAATTGGATAGAGTTTGAATCTAGGTCACTTTGACTCGAATATATAATCTTCCAACCTGTATCCTGCTTTGTAAACAAGAGTGTATTTTCCCCATGTTAGTGCAGCCAAAAGTAGGATCCAGCTGCTTGCTGTTTAAAAGCCAATAAAGAGGCAAGCTTCTTGGAAAGGAAAGTTTGCTTTATTTTGGATGCCAGCAACCAGGGGATTGGGGAGATGCCTGTCCAAAGACTGACATCCCCCCTGACAATCACAGGGCAAGAGCTTTTATAAATAGAGGGAGGAGGCTACATGCAGAAATAGCACAGTCAGTTTTGACAGTCATCTTGAAATTGGTCATGTGGTGGTCTGACCAGCAACATCTTGGTTGTTTTAGGTACATTTAATCCAGTTCCATGGTCAGTTTGTTCTCATTTCCTTGAGGCCAGTTCTCAGAATTGTGGCAGCTTATGTCATGGCTATAGTCTGGTCATCATGTTGTTAACTTCTTCCACCTGGTAGAGGTTTCAGTATCTACAAGACAATTCATAGAATATGGCTCAGAATATTACCTATAGCCCTTGAGAAAGAACTAAAGGTCCTTGACTCTTGTTCAGTCACGAAGTTGTGTCCGATTCTTTGTGACCCCATGGACTGTAGCACACCAGGTCCTCGGTCCTCCACTATCTCCCTGAGTTTACTCAAATTCATGTCCATTGAATCATTGATGATATCTAACCATCTCATCCTTTGCCACCCCCTTCTCCTTCTGACTTCAATCTTTCCCATCATCAGGGTCTTTTCCAATAAGTTGGCTTTTCACATCAGGTAGCCGAAGTATTTGAGCATCTTTGACTATACTTAATTACTAAACTATTATTATTTGATCTCCTTTGACTACTTTCCTTTGTTTCCACATTTTCTTACATCTCTGATTAAATTTATTCTTTGGCTAAAGTTTTGCCACAGACAAAAGACAGGCAGAGGACATGAGGGACAAAGATCATCAAGTCCTGCTTCATTTCATTAGTGTCGGTCAGCTGAGAGAAAATACATCTCAGAAAGTAATTTATATAATATAATATAATATATCCTGTCCCAGAGGATTTTTATGGCAGTAAAAATATTCTGTATTATATGATAGTCATGGATGAGTGTCATTATACATTTGGTTAAACCAACAGAGTGTACAACTAAGAATGTACAACCAAGAACTAACACTGGAGTAACCTATGGACTGGGATGATTATGATGTGTCAATAGAGCTTCATTCTTGGCAAAAAAAAAATAAGTTATCATTCTGGCGAGTGATGTTGGTAATGGAGTAAGATATGCCTGTGTCAGGGCAGGGATTGTATGGGAAAATTCTGTACCTTCTTACCGTCTCAATTTTGTTGTAAAATTTAAACTATGCCCCCCCATCTTAAATATTTTCTTCTTCTTTTTAAAACTGTCAGCAAATTTTTAAAGCTGTTATTAATTTTTTCTTTAATTTTAATAAGATTTTTTGCACAGTCGCTCATCAACTATTGTAAAACTAAATTTGTAAAATTGAGGCAGAAACATCAATTCAATATTTAGTACATTTTGTAAGTTGGCAAAAATAGAAAAATATCTCCATTTTCTCGGTCACCATCACTGTTCCTTGCTATTAAAATATTTTTAATTAAAATTTTTATTTTATAGAGTAATTATACAGTGTACACTATCACTTTTAAGTTATTAGTTTAGATTCGACTTATATTTTTACAGATCATGGTTTTGAAAGTTATGATGCTTAGGTGCAACAGCCATCAAATATTCTAATAAATATAAAATAAAGGAGTAAAACCTTCAGGATGCAAAAGCATTCTGAATTTACATGCTTCAACTCGATTGTTCACAGGACTCATGAACAAACTCATTTACAATATTTTTTAGAACTTATTGAGTTACAAAATAAAATAGAGCAGCACAATTCACAAAATATGGAACAATGTAGGCTATAGGTAAAAAGCATGAGTTTGGAATTTTCTGTTTAGTAGGATTTGTAACAGTCTAATTTTTTCTAAAATTATTTTGTCTTAATATTAGTGCTTTTTTGTTGGTTTATTTTTTATCAGTAAGTCATAGGTTATAGGCAGAACCCTGTCCAGGGCATCTTTAACAAAATATCATAACCAATAACAAAGAAATTTTGTGTACTAAATGTGATTATATAAACCAGTAAAAACTATTTAAAATATAGTAAATTTTAGAAAAAAATCACTTTAACAAGTTTATTATAGATCCTCCAAAGAACAAGAAATATCAACAGACATGGTCTTATTAATGATTGTGACATTATAATCTAATTTAAAATAATTGAATTATTAGGATCAAGGGAAGACTATGTGATTTTGTGTGAAAACTGTAATCCATAAATCAAAGTCAATAAGTACCTAAGTTAGTTATAATTTCCTTCAAACAAATAACTATATTGACTCTCATTAAAAGATTTTAATAGGAAATCAAAGATATTTAATAAAGCTTAGAGATGATTTCAGAGAAGGCAATGGCACCCCACTCCAGTACACTTGCCTGGAAAATCCCATGGATGGAGGGGCTTCGTAGGCTGCAGTCCATGGGGTCGCTAAGAGTTGGATGACTAAGCGACTTCACTTTCACTTTTTGCTTTCATACATTGGAGAAGGAAATGGCAACCCACTCCAGTATTCTTGCCTGGAGAATCCCAGGGACGGCGGAGCTTTGTGGGCTGCTGTCTGTGGGGTCGCATAGAGTCAGACACGACTGAAGCGACTTAGCAGCAGCAGCAGAGATGATTTTCAATTTCTAATGTAATTCTAGTATATAAATGTTGCTACTAAATGTAAGCTGCTTGGAGAGAAACATGAGTAATACACAAATGATATATATTTTTCTTGGTGAAGATGCAAATCAGTAACATGTTTAAAAACAATTATAAATTAACCTTGAAGATGTTAAGCTAAATATAATAAGCTAATCACAAGAGAAAAATATGTAAAATTCCATACGTACAAGTAAATAGTAGTCAAATTCGTAGAGAGAGAAACTAGAGTAGTGGGTGCCAGATACTAGTAAAGGGAGGCATACAGAATTTCAGTTTTGGAAGATGAAAGATGTTCTGAAAATGGAGGGTGATGATGATTTCCTAAAGTGTCAGTTATACTTAAACATATTCAAAGCAGTAAATTTTATGTTGTATACATGCTACGTGCATGCTAAGTCACTTCAGTCACATCCGAGTCTGCAACCTTACGGACTGACTGTAGCCTGCCAGGCTCCTCTCTCCATGAGATTCCCCAAGGCAAGAATACTGGAGTGGGTTGCCATGCTGTCCTCCAGCGGATATCTTCCCCACCAAGGGACTGAACCTGCATCTCTTATGTTTCCTGCATTGGCAGGTGAGTCCTTTACCACTAGCATGACCAAATTTAAATTCTGCCAGTCAATCAACCTACCAGTGAATAAATATGAACTATAAGATATCAAACTATGACTTTCAAGAAGTATGTGGTCTTTTTTAAACTGGACAAGGGGAGTCCAATAATGAAGTATGATGCAAGCCATGATTTAAGACAGCATCTGATGTATTGGTAAATGGATTCAGTTCTTTACTGTAGGTGCACCAGATTTCACCTGTGTCTCACTCTTCATCTTCCTTCATAGGTCATGTTGGATCTGGGACTATTGGAGCCTCTGTTAAGTTTGCCTCCAATACTGTGATCAGGCATGCTTGTTTACCACAGTATGTTGTTTGATTTTACTGATTCTCTAAGTTGTAGTATCATAGCATGAATAGTTTGGGAAGAACTGTTTACTAAGTTCTATGAGTTTAGTTAAGGAGAGATCATTTTGGATTGGAATGAATTTGTGAAACTACATAAATAAAAAGATACTTGGAAGGGATCATAAAATATGAGCATAGGTTTCATATAGTTATTTTGTTTTTGTATTTGTGCAAACTGTGGAGGAAAGAGGTGAGAAAGTGTATGCACAGGAAACAATGAATAAATCAGCTTGGCTTTAGCAATGTTAATATAAGGGGAGAATGGGTGATAACCTTGGAAAGTAGGCTTAGGAAAACCTTGGGAGGTCTATGAGTGACAAGTGAAAGTAGATTAAAAGGAGGCATTGGATATTTAATTTCTGTTTTTTTTTTTTAAATTCCACTTCCTTCACAAATTATCAGATAATGGCCATAAAATCATATTTATCAATTGATGCTGCTTCTCTTGAGGTATTGAAATATTGAGGGAATATTTTTACTTTTAATATCTTTTACTAAAAATCTAATTGTAAGAATGTAAACAAAATCCAAGGAGGGATTTGCTTGGAATGTATATATGTACACAGCTTCAGCCTGTATAAATTTTTGACAGTTGAAAAAAGTACTTGGTCCCTGAGACCTAAATAATTAAAGAGAATTGTGTATATACTTGAGCTATTACTTTTAAACTTACCACCAGGTCTTCTATAATAACGTATATCTCTTTAATAAAGTTACAGATAATGGAGAAAAAAATTTTCAAGCAGAGATCTGATGCAGTATGTGTTTTCCATTAATTGATCAGTTTGTGTAATTCTGTAATTCTGTTATACCTTGCTGGGAATCTCAAAGAAATCAATACCGACCAAGATGAGATAGTTTCTCTGCCAACCTGACCCATGTTTAATCACAATTTGTTAGCATGTATTGCAACTTACAAAATCCCTATTCTCTTCTGAGACCACCCTGCTTTGATAATTGGAGGCCCATAAACCTCATAACTGTATATCATTCAAGTGTCATAATCAGAGTAGCCTCTGAGTTCTGCAAAAGATGTTAAGTTTCAAGATGTGGTGTATGATTTATGATGATTGTTTTCTTCTCGATTTAACTAGATTCTCTAGAGAACTGAAAAGGAATCAGTCATCAAATCACCCTCAGGCCTCTGAAACACAAGCAGGAGAATTGTTAGTCAATTGTAACTGGCAAGGCCACTTCCTCTCAAGTGAAGACGTTTTAAAACTGGTCCTGGCAAAGTAAATATTTCTAAATGTCCTTGAATGTTGTCATGTCAACTACTTCAGTCATGCATCTAAAAAATAAATTCGTGACACAGGAGACTTAGGCAAGTGGATCACAATAAAATAATCACTACCCTGGTTTTTAACATGATTATTAGCTCTAACCATGATACTGATCATTTAAAAACCTATCCATACCCACAAAGATTTTTTTTAATACTTTTCTTTTTGTGTTTGTTAGCTCTCAAAAGCCTCTCCTTTGTCTTAGAAATACCCTGAGGTCAATCAAGTACAAATCAAGCTGCTAATAATGAATTTAGTCACAATTTATTGAGAGTTCACTGAAGGTGCAAAAATACTAGATGCTGCAGCAACAAATTTTAAAATAAGTCACACTGCCCCTGATATTTTGGAATTAATAGTTTTCAAAAGGAGATGGTGTAGGACAGGGAAGCCTGGGGTTTTGCAGTCCATGGGGTTGCAAAGAGTTGGACACAACCTAGTGACTGAACAAAAACAAAAAGGTAAATATGCATGCTGAAAAATGACACAAAGCTTTTAAGATGTAAATACGTTTATTTTCAAGAATTTTGGGTATTTATTTTACAATAAGCCAATGATCTTGGAAAGTATCATACTTACTCATTCAGTCATTCCTAAATCTCAGTATCAGGTTTGACATACTTCACTAGGTTTTTCTACATGACCTTACTTTAATCTCCCATATGGGATTTTCATATTGTATGATCATCTATGAATATTTCCGGCTGTGTAAAATGAGTTCCTCAAAGTTGGTACTTACTCTGTTTTATTCATCTTTCAATCTATATTGCATAATAAAGCACTATTTTTATGTTAAATATTAATTGAATATTAAATGAGTGAATGAATAAATGAATGAATCAATGAACTGTAGGATATCAATTCAGGTCAAGCACACTAGGAAAATTTGGCCTTTAAATGCATGTCAAATATAAGCTAAGTCAAAGCCAGAATTTTTATTGTGAACCTACAAAACCCAAGGGGAACATTTAAAAACTCACTAAGAATGGTGTTAGTCTTTGATAATATGGCTAGAAATAAAAAGTCATACATTAAAATCAATAGCTTTTAACATGTAAACAAAAGTAATTAGAAACCCCATTTACATTAATAAAAAAATAATGGGACTGAGCACTCAATATGTCAAAAATTGTTCAAGATCTGTTTGAAGGAAGTAAATATACTATGAAAAGATCTGTTATAACATTTTAATTTTCCATTCATATAATATTTTTGGATATTCAAGAAACGGCAGTTCTTCTTATTTATTATGATAGACATTAAAACTATACACCAAAACTTGTGTGTCACATTTTTCTTCTGGGCATGTAGAATTGACTTCATGTTACCTTGAATTTTAATATGGCCATGTGATTTTCTTTGGCCAGTAAAACATGAGAATACATGTGTCACTTCCAGGAAGGAGCTTTAAATGCCAGTGCATGATTTAACATGTTTCCATTGTGACATTTTTTTTTTATAAAACTTATGGTAGAAAGTTTCAAGATGTAGCTTCTGTTAGCCTGGGTCCTTGAGTACCCATTATAAGAAGTGGCAACCCCTTCCATGCTCACTAAATTGCTATGAATTAAAAGTAAGCATGAAGAATACAATTTTATTGTGTTGAACCAGTGAGAATTGGTGATTACACTGGAAATTTGGAAATATAATAAACTAAAACATTATTCCACAAGAAAGATCACAATCTTTTTCTGTGTAGGTCCAGATATTAAATATTTTTGGTTTTATCATTCATATACTCACTGTCACATCTTCTTACCTCTTTTGTTATAGCACAAAAGCAACCACAGGTGGTACCTAAATGAATAAATATGGCTGTGTTCCAATAAAATTTTACTTATAAAGACAAGTGAAATGTTAGATTTGGTCTATCCATTGGAATTTGCTGATGCCTAATCTGAAATTTTAGTATAATTCCAACAAATTCACAACTGGCTTAATTTTTAACCTAATTTGATTCCATAAGTCATATGGCAAAAATATATAATCCGAGGTACAAGATATCTAAAAAATAAAAGTAATTGGGCAAAGCTAGCTCAAACAATTATTAAAATATATTTGAAATGCTAGCATAGATACTGACACATGAATGGATAGACCAACATGTTTAAGGAAATATATTACATAGTGAAGGCATCACCACCTATAAATGCAGAAAAGACAGATTAACTGATAACATTTTAACAATTAAGCTGGGGAATATTTAGACTTATATCTGACTCCTTAAAGAATTTTTCTCATAGACTAATATAAAAACAAACCAAAATGCACTTGAGGAAAACATGGGAGAATATCTTATACAATTAAGAAATGGAGGTAGAATTACTTTAAATAACATCAAACTGAGAAAGCATGAGAATTTAAATTAATTTAATAAACCGTATAAATGGCATGAACAAAATCAAAAGACAAAGGAGCATTTTGGAAACATATTTGCAAAAAATATAACAGCTCAATTAGTGTTTAAAGTGCTTCTGCAAATAACTATGAAAAAGATCAACAACTCATTAACAAGATGGTATTGGTTATGAAAACAGAAATTACCATAAAATAAGAATGAATTTTCAAAAAATGAAAACATGCTCAACTTCAAGTTAAATTAAGGTAAATGAAACAAAAACTACACGTTTATGGTTTAAATCACACATTTTCTTGTATGTAACTGTAGAAATGTAAATATAGAAAATGTAAATTTCTATGTGGAACAAATAGCTATCAAATAGTTGCATTTCCTTTAACTTGAGAATTTCGTGTTTGGGAATTATATCCTACAGATATTCTGCAGAGACTCAGATATAAACAAAAGGCACTTTGTGTTTATTACAGAACAAAACTGAAAACACCTACATGATTACAACAGGATACCACTTCTAGACACTATTCTGCATGCAATAAATGGTACTCTATGAACCTATTGGCTTTCCTGGTAGCTCAGATGGTAAAGATTCTGCCTGCAATGTGGGAGACCCGGGTTTGAGCCATGGCTTTAGCTTTATATTTCTTATCAGACATCTTAAATGGATGAAATGCATGAAGCAATTGTGATTTGCAGTTTCCCCCAAATGGGCCTCTATCATTTCTCTAAGTAAATGCTATCTTGACTTTAGCCACTAAATCCTTGCTCTACTGAAACAAAAACAAAACTGCAGAACTGGTGTAACATACCTCTCCCGCTGAGTCCCCATCGGTCCAGGTGTTAAAAATTGGCCTCTTTCTTTTTTTTTTTTTCATGCCCTTGATATATGAAAACAAAACCAGAAGGAAGCTTGTTGAGGAAACTGTGTTTTAAACAGTAGTAGCTCAATCTGTTGATTTACAGGCTACTGATTTACAAGCTGTGAATGAATTGAAGCCTTCAGCGACAGGAAGCTCTGCCATTGGGAAACCCTAGAGTTTCCAGCTGGAGCCCGGGGACCTACTTGAATGCTTACAGGAAAACTCACTCCAGGAGCCCCTGTAATCAGAGTTGTTAACCAGAAGGAAATGTCTTCAGTGCTCTTACATGGCTCTTAATCAGATACTGACAGAGTGCCTTTGATCAACGCATTTGCACCATGAGGTTAACCAGAGGGTTCAGTACGTCCACATAGATTTCACAGTCAGCTCCAAATGTACACAACCAACAGAGAGACTATTCAAGCCTGATCCTGTGGCTGACTCTCTCTGTCCTCTCAACCTCCGGGGGCTGTTGTGGGGATTAATGAACGACATTTTTCAAGCATCTTGCCATCCCTGGACTTGAACGGAGAGCGAAACAGGAGGCATTGTTGTGGAGGCCTGCTTGCTACTTCTTTGATAGCTGCACATGTCTTAATTGAAACCTTAGACAGTGGCACCAGCCTGCTGCCCTGTGTTAGGCCTTTAAAAACACAGTAGAGAAGAGAAAGAAACCTCAGGGAGGAATTATCTCACACACAGAGATCACTGGTGGGTGAAATGGCCCCGGCTGAGTTATTTTTCATTTGCCAGTTTGGTTGGTATCCAGAGTCCGTGACTTGAAATGAAACGACCCTGTAGTTGCAGAGCCGAGAAACAAAGTTGGCACCGAGGTGCCAGATCAAGCAGCTCCTAAAGTGAAGTCACTTAGTCGGGTCCAACTCTTTGCGACCCCGTGGACTGTTGGACTGTAGTCTGCCACATTCCTCTGTCCATGGGATTTTCCAGGCAAGAATACTGAAGTGGGCTGCCATTTCCTTCTCCAAGCAGCTACTAAGGTGCATCCCAAAGACGCTGAGAAGTTAGATATTTTTCTGTCACTTTCATGGCTAGTGGAAGACTTCTTGTACTTTAGTGGACAAGATGGATTAAGTCTGTCTCTTTGTAGGGCAAAAGCAATTACTGAGTCTGCACATGGGAGAGAGATGAGTAAGGTGATACCTAGATTCTTTGTGTATGTATTAAAGTGACACATTACAAGGTAAAAGATTATTTCTACACTCTGTCATATTCACTGGATGGTACAGAAAAAAATATGAATGTAAATAATCATGAAATTCTGCAAATCTACAGGTTGTAGTTAGGTTTAAAATGGTCAGAAATAAAATAAGAGTAACTTAAAAGAATACCTGTGAGTTTTCTTTCATTTAGATGGCAATATGTATCCAAGATTGGCAATATGTATCCAAAAGCTAAAAAAAAAGGCAATTGTAAGACAGAAAGAAGTAAGTTGTTTTTCACATTATTTACTGCTAAGCAGTAAATGTAAATTTCAAAACACAATTACTTTTATAGTACTTAAATCACTTGGTTTTTATTTTTTAAAAAACCTTTAGGAAATTGAAGAATAACCTTTCATGCTCTAGTTACTGACCTGTAAAAATATATATGGAAAAATCATTGGGCAAAATAAAAGATAAGTGGTTATAGTTAGTTTTTGATATATTACCTTGAAACATAAAGTGATTAAAATTTATGGAAGAATTTTTTCCTTGCCTTCTTTCGAATTAGTTAATATTATTCCAACTTGGCAGTGCAGTTAAGATTCTTACCTTTCAGACATCAATATTTATTTCAAACAGAGTCACCAGTCCACTTACTGTTTGAGAATTTTTACGTTGAAATTTTTAACTGTTAGTTGCAAATTAAGGTAAGTAAATGGTTAAGCTTTTGTTTATAAAATTCACTTATTTTATTTTTCACTTAGAAAAAAATGTGCTTTCAGTTTCATAAGTAATCAATTTAAAAATCAAAATAAAATATGATTTCTTCTAATTTATCAAGATAAAGCTTTAATGAGTTTTAGCAAAACTTAATAGCACTATTATTATGACAAATATGCTAAATTAAGCCTTTGTGCAATAATTTAAGATGTGTCAAGAGGTTGTGAGTGTTCTTTGGATGGAATATTGAGCATTGTGTACCTGACCCTCTGGGATTATTTGATCCTATTGGAATGTTTAGGCTTCCCTGGTGGCTCAGTGATAAAGGATCTTCCTGCCAATGTAGGAGATGCAGGTTTGATCCCTGGGTGGGAGAGATCCTCTGGACAAGGAAACGGCAACCTACTGCAGTATTCTTGCCTGGGAAATCCCATAAACAGAGGATTCTGGAGGGTTACAGTCTGTGGGATTGCAAAAGAGTCAGACACAACTTAGCAGATAAACAACAACAACAAATAGGAGTGTTTGTCTGTGATAAATAGAAGTTATCTTTGAGAAAACTGCAGTAATCCAGTTTCCTGGAATTGCACTACAGCCGTGTGAACTAAAGTTAAGAAGTGGCTATGAGCATAATGCCCTGGAGTTGAGACATGCACAACTTACCCAGCACTGCGCTTCTGTCTAAGAGAACCCAAGTTGTTAAAGGGTCTTCTACAATGAACAAGATGACCTGCAAAACTGGGTTGAAGTCTCTAGGTAGCTAGCCATATGTTTTTATAGCTCATATACAGAAACCTGAAAGAATCCACGTTTATCCCTCTTTTCTTTTCTCTCTCTTTTCCTCAATACTTTCCTCTGGGTTCCATCTGCCAGCCTGAGCTTAAAAGTGTCAGCCTCATCACTGAAGGAAAACATTACTGTAGTTTGTACAACTGGAGGGTATTGTGTGCATTCTTTCCCTCTAGTTGCTAGTACTCTGTGAGCCACAATATGAAGCGCTGGTTTATTTTCACCAGAGGCATTCAGTGAGAGTGACCTGATAATTCTCAAGGAAGTAGAATATGTATCAAAGGAATATACAATTTGTATTTGTATAGACACATGAGACTTATGTCTTCTCTCTTTTCAGTATAAACCTCACATTCTGAAAGAATTATATTGTGGAAATTGGCCAACTTCAGTAAGATGAAAACTTGATTTGGTATGTTACTCACTAGCTGGATAAAAAGGAGAAACATTCCCTCCTGACACATTCTCCCCAGCTCTCTTGTTAATCCCCAGCAGTGTTTGGGAAGAGACCTGTGCAATTCATTCTTTCCCAAGTCAAACTGACAGGTTTCTAGGTGGTCAGGCAGGACAGCAAGCCCAACTGAAGGTAATAATCAAGACTTTATTACTGAGATAGTGTGAGTAAGAGGCAAAAATAGACACCAGCTCACTAACGTTCCAGTGTTTTCTACAGAACAGCACCAGGCAAGGGTCAGGTGAATCAGCACAGATGGAGGGATCCTCCCACTGCTGATAGTACTGGACAAAAGGCTCCTGCCGTTTTATGGATCCACTGGAGTGAGCTGGCAAATGCTAGGATTTAGCAGTAGAGAAATACTCAGTAGAGAAAGTTCAGTTCAGTCGCTCAGTCGTGTCCGACTCTTTGCGACGCCATGAATCGCAGCATGCCAGGCCTCCCTGTCCATCAGCAACTCCCAGAGTTTACCCAAACCCATGTCCATCGAGTCGGTGATGCCATCCAGCCATCTCATCCTCTGTCATCCCCTTCTCCTCCTGCCCCCAATCCTTCCCAGCATTAGGGTCTTTTCCAATGAGTCAACTCTTCGCATGAGGTGGCCAAAGTATTGGAGTTTCAGCTTCAACATCAGTCCTTCCAATGAACACCGAGGACTGATCTCCTTTAGGATGGACTGGTTGGATCTTAGAGAAAATAGGACTCTAAAGGGAGGCCCAAGGGTTAGGGATGCAAGTTTTCATGTGAACATGTGTCTTCAGCTGTAACTCTCTTCAGAAAACTGCAAGGTGCTGGCCATGCATCAAGTCTGGAATGAGGAGGGCAGCTTCCCCTCAGTCTGGGGTATGTGTTCAGTCATATCTGACTCTTTGTGACCTCTTGGACCATAGCCCGCCAGTCTCCTCTGTCCTTGAGATTATCCCAGCGAGAATACTGGAGTGGGTTGCCATTTCCTCCTCCAGGGCATCTTCCCAACCCAAGGATCAAAACAGCATCTCTTGCATCTCCTGCACTGGCAAGCGGCTTCTTTACCACTGGGCCACCTGGAAAGCCCCCTTACCCTGAGGCCTGCCATGTGAAGCCTTGTAATTGCCTATGGTCGGGCGTGAAAGATCACACAGAAGATTCTGGCCTGGAGCTGGACTCCTGAAATTCAGCCTGGAGACATCTCATGCAAAGATGAAAGTATGCTTGAGACAGAGGGTTCTGATATACATCTAAAACTTAAATGCACAAGACTCACATATAGGATTTGTGGAACTAGAGGGTATATTTCAGACATCTCCAGGCAGCTCTTACCTGATGGATGGAATCCTAATAAGCAGGAATTGGAAGTCATACTGAAGAGCTCATACCAGCATCAAAGGGGATATAAAACATTCATTTCTCCATGGAGATTGTGTTCTTGAGGAAGGCCACTTACTGTTTTCAAGTGCTTGCTTTCCTGAGGGTAAATATTCATTGATTTTTAATGTTTACTCTTTGTTTGGAGCATCATAGATAAAGTCCTGACAATTTTGATATTGGGGTCAACCTATTAGCTGCTTTCAAGGAGAGATTTTTTCCAGATCTCTAGGTGGCAGATCTCTCGCTCTGATGAAGGGTGATACTCCTCAAGGTAATACATTTTTATGCTGCCAGTTTTAGCAATTTTAGATTATACTTTGCTGATTCTGTTACAGAGATGCCTGTAGCATGACCCCAGGATTCAATTCTTTTTCTAGGATTATAGGCGTAGACATTCTCTGTATTCTTTTTTGTGTTCTGCTTATCTAAGTTGCAGTATATATTCCCAACTTCATGTACTCTTCTTCCTTCACTCTAACTCTGCCTTGAGCCATAGCTTCTTTTGCCAGTAGGCACGTACCACCTCAAAATTCAGAGCACAGCTCAGTAGGTATCACTTTCTCCCTTAGTCCAAGGAAAGGAGGAAAACAGTGGCCACTTTACAGTCCAGGCAACACCCCTGAGTCCCCAAGACTTTTCTTAGACAAGTAACAGGAGAGCATTCCCACAAATAACTTGCATTTTATGTTCCCTTAGGAAGTGGGGGATAAGGTTATTAACTGTGATTTTAAAACTCTCTCCTTATCTTGAGTCTTGTTTTTTAATATCCTAGTGTCATGGAAGAAGCTGTACTGGTTACATTTGAAAACATTCAAAACTAATGAGAATTCTCATGAGGTGATGGCTAATATCTCACGTAGTATATATGAATACACACAAATGACTTAACAGTTTTCAGCGTTGGAATCAAGTGATTTTGAGACAATGGCCTTGACCCTCTCAATAATCTGATATACACAAAGGAACATGGACTGTCATTAGTCAACCCTGATTTATAAAATTCACTATACTAGGATGAAAATAAGCCTTCAAGTTTTCATTATAATTTTATAAAATCCTGGAACATACAGCATGGTCAGCAAATAGATGAACATATTAATTTTTCTATAGTATTTAGATAAGTGAAATAATATATTAATGGCTTTAAGAACTTTATCTCAAATTTCATTACCTAAAAATATTGAAATTCTTCCAGGAGAGGGAGGATGTGATGGTATGACTCTCAAATTTCATAGTTCATCAGAATATCCCTAGGGCACCAAGTCTGGGAATGGGCTTCAAAGTTGAGAAAAACCATGGACGACACTCCTATACTGAAGAGGGTAATTTATAAGAAACTGAGAATGCTTCCCAGGGAAGAAATGTCTATACAAGGAAATACAGTTTCCATACTAGTTAATGAAAACTCAAGGTGTATCACATGACAGCTATCTGAGGTCAAGATGTGTCAATGACTGACCAAATTCATTAAAGGCTATTTATATTTTCAAAGTAAAAATTAGTTCATCACATAATCCAAATATCCAGGGAGGGCTAATGCTTCTGTCTGTTATTATGACTACTCTAGTTGTTCATTGTTATGACCAGAGACTTTGCTCTGGGAGGTACTTAGCAGATGAGAAATCAGACTCCAGAAATGTGAATCGCATACATTGTTGAGGGGCATAAATGTTGATGCTACTCTTCAGGTTGAAACTGATGTAGAAAATATGTGAAATTTGAATATAAATAAAAATATAGTGGCTTAAAGGAAAATATTCATGTCAGATGCTTTCATTTCTCATTCCAAGAAGAAAAAACTAGCACTGAAGTTAAATCTTCAGTAAGGAATAGCCTCATGGACATACCCCTTATTCTAATGTGAATTGTTTCTGCTTGCATTTATGCCATGGGAACATTTCCTCAAGTCCAAGTCATTTGGTCTCAAGTGCCTCAGACAGTAAAGCGTCTGGCTACAATGTGGGAGACCCCGGTTCCACCCCTGGGTCGGAAAGATCCTCTGGAGAAGGAAATGGCAACCCACTCCAGTACTATTGCCTGGAAAATCCCATGGAGAGAGGAGCATGGTAGGCTCCTACAGTCCATGGGATCGCAAAGAGTCGGACACGACTGAGTGTCTTCACTTACTTAACACCCAGAAAGTCTTCAGCAGGAATAACTAGTACTGGTGGCTCAGCTGGTAAAGAAACTGCCTGCAGTGGGGGAGACCTGGGTTTGATCCCTGGGTTGGGAAGATCCTCTGGAGAAGGGAAAGGCTATCTACTCCAGTATTCTGGCCTGGATAATTCCACGGACTGAATAGTCCATGGCGTTGCAAAGAGTTGGACACGACTCAGCGACTTTCATGTCATTTCAGTTCAAGGAGAGCAACTTAAGAGAGACTGTCGACTCTTCAGGTCATGACTCTACTGCTCTATACCCACTAGGTGAGTTTTTAAATCATGCCTATTTACTTCCTTCCATTTGGTTGAAGATATAGTTTTCCCAAAACAGAGCAATATAAACCATAATAAAGAGGACATATTTGTTTCTAAATTTCTGATTATTTGACACACTTCGTGCCTCCATACTCTTTCATGGTGCTTGACTGACCCAGTCAGCAATCAGAAGATAGCCATACATTTCTTCAGGTCCAATATTCTGGACCCATACAGAGGAGCCTTGAGATGCCTGTAGCCATTGCAATGAAAAATTAGAATCTTGATGAAGATTTTTCTCAGTTTTAAGCTGCAAAGAGAAGGAGGTGATTTACATTTTTTATTCCAAATATAAATTGTATGTATCCATTTTCTTTCAAAAGAGCCATCTATTTGCTGCTGAAAGAGTGGCAAATATTTAAACATGTCAGGCTCTGGGTTAGGAGTAGAATAAGCAAAAATTGACTTTTTCTTCATGAGGTTTCAATTTGATAAGAGAAAATAAGACATATGTAATGTAGGGATGATGATAATAATAGATGACAGTTTCTATGAGTGGGCCTACATGTACACCCACGGTGGATTCATGTCAATGTATGGCAAAACAAATACAATATTGTAAAGCTAAAAAATAGATAAATAAACTAATTTAAAATTAAGAAAAAGAATCATGGTTCACGAGCTATAAAAAAAAATAGATGACAGTTTCATAACCTAGAAAATTGTTAAAGTTGAATTCCAAAAAGGAAGTGTTAGAACACTATTACTGATAGTGTCCATTTTATGTATGAAAAAATAAGCAATACAATTTGTACATAATTGAGTGAGCTCTAAGTGAAGCTTTTTTTTGTATTTAGAACTTTTCAATCTCTAATATTGTAATGTATGTGATGAATTTATAAAAATTATATATTAAATTTACAAGAAGAATGTATTCAATTGTGGGCATCTTGAATTTGCTAACCTACACAGACTCTGAGGAGTGACAGCTGATGTATAGAAATAGAATATGGCTCACTTAGATTGAAAGTACATGTACAGAGCTGGGGTTTAACCACAAAGAGGTGTTAGTTGCCATCAGGAATTTGGAAAGAAAATATGATTCAGGTAAAATAAAGATCAACTATAACTGAAGAATTAAAAAAGGAATATGAACCTGAGAAATCAGATACATAGAGAGAACTAGGGGCAGGACTTTACCCTGTGAAGCCAAAGAAGGTAAATCTTTAAAGGAAGTGGATGACACAAAAATCAAGGAGAACATAAAGGACTCAGAAAAAGTTACTAAATTTAGAAATTGAGTGACAAAAATACTTTTAAGAAGCTTTGTCGAACTATTGAAGACAATACCAGGTGATAAGTGAAATCATATGAAAATGGAAACAAATCTTCTTACACACACATACACGCGCGCACATACACACACACACACACACACGCCCAAACCATGCTGCACATGAGGAAAATGATCTAAATAAAGGTAAGAAGACATACCTAAATCATACTTGATCCAGTATTCTAAAAGCATGAACACATGTTTCTTAGGCATATCTCATACAACCAAGATAGCATATTTAAAAGCAGAGACATTACTTTGACAACAAAAGTCCGTCTAGTCAAGGCTATGGTTTTTCCAGTGGTCATGTATGGATGTGAGAGTTGGACAGTGAAGAAAGCTGAGCAACGAAGAATTGATGCTTTTGAACTGTGGTGTTGAAGACTCTTGAGAGTCCCTTGGACTGCAAGGAGATCCAATCAACCATCCTAAAACAGATCAATCCTGGGTGTTCATTGGAAGGACTGATGTTGAAGCTGAAACTCCAATACTTTGGCCACCTCATGTGAAGGGTTGACTCATTGGAAAAGACCCTGATGCTGGGTAGGATTGGGGGCAGGAGGAGAAGGGGACGACAGAGGATGAGATGGTTGGATGGCATCACCAACTCAATGGACATGGGTTTGGGTAGACTCCGGGAGTTGGTGATGGACATGGAGGCCTGGCCTGCTGCAATTCATGGGGTCGCGAAGAGTCGGACACGACTGAGCGACTGAACTGAACTGAATCAGAATCTCTAAAAACAAAGGCAGTGCATCTATATTTTAACAAGTTCTGTGTGTGATTATGCGCTACACTGAATTTAGAGTCCCAAGGCTTTTTATGTAATATCTTCCCAAGATAAAGGTCAGGGCTTTATTTATAAACGTCGTGTTAGAAAATGGAAAAGGAATAAAAATAAATTCAATGGTAAGTACTATGGAGTAGGTATTTTCCTTCTGACATATTGATATCAAAAAACTATCTTTTCAGTCCAGTCCCTCAGTCGTGTCTGACTCTTTGCGACTCCCTGAACAGGAGCACACCAGGCCTCCCTGTCCATCACCAACTCCCAGAGTCCACCCAAATCCATGTCCATTGAGTCAATGATGCCATCCAGCCATCTCATCCTCTGTTGTCCCCTTCTCCTCCTGCCCTCAATCTTTCCCAGCATCAGGGTCTTTTCCAATGAGTCAGCTCTTTGCATCAGATGGCCAAAGTGTTGGAGTTTCAGCTTCAACATCAGTCTTTGCAATGAACACCCAGGACTGATCTCCTTTAGGATGGACTATTTGGATCTCCTTGCAGTCCAAGGGACTCTCAAGAGTCTTTTCTAACACCACAGTTCAAAAGCATCAATTCTTCGGCGCTCAGCTTTCTTTACAGTCCAACTCTCACATCCATACATGACCACTGGAAAAGCCATAGCCTTGACTAGACGGACCTTTGTGGGCAAAGTAATGTCTTTTTTAATATGCTATCTAGGTTGGTCATAACTTTCCTTCCAAGGAGTAAGTGTCTTTTAATTTCAAGGCTGCAATCACCATCAGCAGTGATTTTGGAGCCCCAAAAGATAAAGTCTGCCACTGATTCCACTGTTTCCCCATCTATTTCCCATAAAGTGATGGGACCAGATGCCATTATCTTAGTTTTCTGAATGTTTAGCTTTAAGCCAACTTTTTCACTCTCCTCTTTCACTTTCATCAAGAGACTCTTTAGTTCTTCTTCATTTTCTGCCATAAGGATGGTGTCATCTTCATATCTGAGGTTATTGATATTTCTCCCAGCAATCTTGATTCCAGCTTGTGCTTTCTCCAGCCAGCATTTCTCATGATGTACTCTGCATATAAGTTATATAAGCAGGGTGACAACATACAGCCTTGACTGACTCCTTTTCTTATTTGGAACCAGTCTGTTGTTCCATGTCCAGTTCTAACTGTTGCTTCCTGACCTGCATACAGGTTTCTCAAGAGACAGGTCAGGTGGTCTGGTATCCCCATCTCTTTCAGAATTTTCCACAGTTTATTGTGATCCACACAGTCAAAAGCTTTGGCATAGTCAATAAAGCAGAAATAGATGTTTTTCTGGAACTCTCTTGCTTTTTCGATGATCCATCGGATGTTGGCAATTTGATCTCTGGTTCCTCTGCCTTTTCTAAAACCAGCTTGAACATCTGGAAGTTCATGGTTCACGTATTGCTGAAGCCTGGCTTGGAGAATTTTGAGCATTATTTTACTAGCTTGTGAGATGAGTGCTATTGTTCAGTAGTTCGAGCATTCTTTGGCATTGCTTTCCTTTGGGATTGGAATGAAAACTGACCTTTTCCAGTCCTGTGGCCACTGCTGAGTTTTCCATATTTGCTGGCATATTGGGTGCAGCATCAATGAACTAACAAAAAAAATCAACATTCTAAGCTTCTTAATATTAAGCAAGGTCATCATAGTAAAATGGTGAGCTAATAAATGGAAGGTTTAAATGTTTCTATTTTCAAGTAAGAGAATTATGTAAAATTTCAGTATTGCGATAATATCAAATTAAAGCAGATTCATAATTATTGACTGAGTCTAAATCTGTATACATAAGTAGGTAGGTAGTAAGAAAGAGAGAGAAAAAATATAGTTCCATTCCCCCCCCCCCAAATACAGTATGAATGGGGAAAAAACCTGCAAAATTTTATAGGAAAAGAAAAGAGACCCACTAATGAAAGTCAATTAAGTTTAATGGGTTTCTATTTTTTAGGTTTTCAGCCCAAGACTCTTTTGGAGAAGGTCAAATATCCATTCATCTTAAAGACTCAAATCTCTTCCTGTGAACTAAGCCCACCATCTGATGGATGTCAGGTATCATAACATTGTTGTCATTGTGCATGTTTGCACATAGTTCAAGAACCAAAGCATAAATAAACAAATGGGACCACTGTGGAAGGCCTAGTACAAGAGTAATTCTGTGCTCTGGTTTAGAGATTGGAAGCAGATGTAAACACCGGTAATTATGAATGTTTCAGGCTGCCTTTCATGCACAAAAACAGTTGCTTTAGAGATGCTGGGTGGGGTTGGCCTAACACAGACATGATCTGTCTTTCTGAAGTGTAGAATGAGAGGTAAGACTAAATGAAAGCACTTTCATTATGAAATGAAATTTGGGAAGGTTACTTACTTGTGAACTTCTGGTGCCACTCACAAATGAAAGTTTTCAGACTGTTTGAGTCACTTTCCTACATTTATGAACTAATATAATCATAGGTGGGAAGGAACAAGATGGCAGGGATTTACTTCTTCCCACATCAGATTTCAACCATTTCAGGTAGATGATATTTTCTGCCATATAGATTTAACATCAGAACAAACTACTAAACAACTGCCCAGTTCAGTTCAGTTCAGTCACTCAGTCATGTCCGACTGTTTGCAACCCTGTGAATCGCAGCATGCTAGGCCTCCCTGTCCATCACCAACTCCCAGAGTTTACCCAAACTCATGTCCATTGAGTTGGTGATGCCACCCAATCATCTCATCCTCTGTCGTCCCCTTCTCCTCCTGCCCTCAATCTTTCCCAGTATCAAGGTCTTTTCAAATGAGTCAGGCCTTCGCATCAGGTGGCCAAAGTATTGGAGGTTCAGCTTCAACATCAGTCCTTCCAATGAATATTCAGGGCTGATCTCGTTTAGGATGGACTGGTTGGATCTCCTTGCAGTCCAAGGGACTCTCAAGAGTCTTCTCCAACACCACAGTTCAAAAGCATCAAATCTTTGGCGCTCAGCTTTCTTCACAGTCCAACTCTCACATCCATACACGACTACTGGAAAAATCATAGCCTTGACTAGACGGACCTTTGCTGGCAAAGTAATGTCTCTGCTTTTTAATATGCTATCTAGGTTGGTCATAACTTTCCTTCCAAGGAGAAAGTGTCTTTTAATTTCATGGCTGCATCACCATTTGCAGTGATTTTGGAGCTCCCAAAAACAAAGTCAGCCACTGTTTCCACTGTTTGCCCATCTATTTCCCATGAATAGATAGGATGCCATGATTTTAGTTTTCTGAATGTTGAACTTTAAGCCAACTTTTTCACTCTCCTCTTTCACTTTCATCAAGAGGCTCCTTAGTTCTTCCTCACCTTATGTCATAAGGGGATCATAGTGTTCCTCACTAAACAATTTTCCATCCTCTCCTGTAGCTAAATGTGGCTAAGTTCTGGATGATTTCATGTAAGTGAACATATATCAGACTTGCAGGAGGTCTCCTTAAATGAACTTCCTCCCTTCTTCATTCATGTGTAAATGAAGTCCTTTCCAGAATGGAAGCCACATATTGAGGATGGTCAGTGGGAACCTGTGACTTAAAACACTGAGAACAGTGAAGTTGTCCTACCAACTTTGAATTGCCTCCCTCTAGAATTCTCTTATGTGATAAACAAATAAACTTCTATATTATTTAAACTTTTGAATATTTGTTTATTGGTATATGGACCAAACTACAGAATATAGATTAAATCCAGCAAGACTATATGACCAGGGACTGGTGAACAAGAATGGTCATGTTTTGCTGACAGTTTAGTGCAAGGGTCAGCAAAACACCATCCATGGCCAAATCTCCCCACTGACAGTTTTGGCAAATAAAATCTTATTGGAAGGCATTTTCTATTGCTGCTTTCACAATACAATGTTGGAGTTGAGTAATTGTGACAGAGACCTCATGACTCATAAAAACTAAAATAATTACTATCTGTTACTTTATAGAGTAAAGGAATGACAGCTCAGATCTAGTGGGAGATGAATTCAAATAGGTGTAGACTTAGCCTAGTGTGTGGCGAATATAATAGTAATAGAAAGGGTTCTGGGTGCTATAGAGAGGGCAAGGAATATCCTGGACTTAAGAAACCAGAATATATATCCTAGAGGTGGTGATGTTTAAGATGAACTTAGAAGAATGTGTAGGTTAATCATATAAATGAGTCAGTGAGGAAACTGTACAAGCCCCCAAACCAAAAGTGACAAATTCTGTCAAGTGAAATGAATATTGAAAACTGCCCCATGAAGTATGGGAGAATAACACCAACTATAGAAGTGCCTGGAGAATCCCACAGACAGAGGCACCTGGCAGGCAAGAGTCCATGGGGTTGCAAGAGTTGGATTTAACTTAGTGACTCGACCACCATAGAAGTGGCTACAGAGGAAGCCACAAAGGAGCAGTATTGAGCTTAGTAAAACTTGGAAAAACCAAATTAATGATTTACTTTTCAGTGAATTTTACCAGTTATTTGCATTTTAACCTTCATTGTCTTTATTTGAGTTTACAACAGAATTGCAACTTATTTTAAGAATGCAGTGAAGTTAGATGCAAAGTGGATAAGAGTACATCAGGGGAATGAGACCGCACGTTCAGAACTTGTCCTTGAACCAACCTTGCCCACCAGTTCTGGATGCCAAAATTAAGTATGAATAAAAGTACTTGGGTTACTTATTGCATTGCAAATATGAGGTTCCCTTATTTAGAGACACTTATTCAGTTATCTGGGCTTGGGCTCAAAAACTGGGAATATCAAGAAGTGAAAAGGTAATTTCAATTAAATTGATCCAGAAGCTATTCTGTGAAATGCTGCTTTTTTTGTAGATCCATACATCAGAACCTCCTGGGACATTTGGAAAATTAAAAATATTTGGTGACATCCTGATCTTGTGAATATAAATCAAAGGTAGTTCACCTGAATCAGTGTTTTAATAACTTTCCCAGTTGATTCTGGTGTACAATAAGGTTTCTATAAATATTTTTATATTTCTGGTTTTTGTAGCACAAACATTAACTATTCTCAATGCACAGGGCAGAGAAGCAAAGAGCAGTGGCCTCTAAGCTGGCATGATTGAGTTTGGGAAGGACAAGGACGATGTGAATGTGTAGCAATTGCCAATTCATGCCTTTTGAATCTGCTTTCTGTTTTTCCTTTCTTTATGTTTCATGGACCTCTCACTTTGTTCTTGAGCTATTTCTGACTTCATAGCTCCACATAAAGAGAAATATAGTCAAAGTGTTCATAAAGGCTGTAAACAGAGTCACTATTTGAATCAGGAATTACTTTCTGGCTGTAATTTCTGAAGTCACAGTGCTTTCCTTTCTAGCTGTTAACTAATCTTCTCTCATAACACCTGACATGGATGTAGAATTAAGCTACTTAAAAAGCACCGTCATAACATTATCCCTTTTGATCCTATAAAAGGCTCTGCAAAGCAGGTATGGATTATGGTATTCACTTGCCAGATCAAAATGGGAAATTCTGACATGACTCTAGTTGATCAGAAAAGAAGCCCAAGTTTAAACCAAAATATTCTGACTTCAGTTCTGCAGCTTAAATGTTTATGCATATTTAACATACTGGAAGGATAACTGGTTAAGAAGTGACTTCTTAGAGTAGATATAAGAAACACACACATACACACTCCTTGTAAGGTAGCTAGCTATTTTTCAGTAAAAGGCTCTTTCCTATAAGTTCTGGCAAATCTTAGCTGACTCTTTCCACTACTGAGACTTGCTCTAAATTAGTTTCTCAGCCCTAACACTGAAAAGGCTATTCTCTTTGCCAAGTCATATTGGACACAGCATGAGGTTTCTGTACACCCATCAGTCTTCTAATTGTCTCAGTGAATAAGCCAAGATTTTCCCATGCATAGTCATTTTTCAGTCGGGAAAAGAGAAATCATTCTAGATATTTCAAGCAGGGAAAGAGCTCATAAAAAAGTTGGTTTTAAAGGTGTTGGGAGGTTTGGAGGAGCACATGTGAGACACGAGTTTTAACTAAAGAAAATGAAACTTCAGAACTTCTAGAGGTCCACAGCTGTCAACATGCAGAAGCTTACACTAGTTGCTGCTGCTGGATCGTGGTCACTCACACTGCTGAAGTCACCTCCACAACCTTGGTCTGGAGAGACCTGGCTGTCACTGTAGGGACCACCAATGTTCCTGGAGTCCCCAGTACCCTAAAGTAGTTTCTTTGCAGCTACTGTAAGAATCCAAAACGAACTCCCTTCTGTCTTCATACTTTAATCCTTTGGGAGAACCTAAATGGAAACCAGCTGACAAGGGAGTCTGGGAAGTACACTTCCCAAATTCTAGCCTCTTGTGTTGGAGAGCAGAGCAAAGAAAGGCAAATACGATTAGTCTCAACAGAAAATTCATGGCAGAACCTGGTTCATCAAAACCACCAAAAGGTTTAAAATAACTTTATGCATCATATGATGAAAAGAACGGAGATGTAAAATAATATACAGCACTAGGAGAAATAGGAATAGAAATTTAAAAAGCTATAAATCTTATGTTTTTGTACATATATATTATTATAACTAAATTCAAGCATCTTTCTTGGTGTATATCAGGATATGTAATATGTAATATCAAAATAAGTATACATGTACACAATGTACATAATGACAGAATATACTTAATTATACACACACACACACGTGTGTGTGTGTGTGTGTGTGTGTGTGTGTGTCCAAAAAGAGATTTGAATTTAGAAACAATTTGGAATTTCTGTTTCAGTTGAACACTTTACTTATATCAGCCCAGAGGCAGACACATTTTCAGGGTATAGAAGCATAGGATTCTGGGTATCCATTTCATAAGTTGATTTGCAGAGTGTATAAAATTTGAAGGTGCTTAAAATCAAACTTATGTGCACATGAAGGAAACATTTTAAGTCTTAATTCAAACTGAAAGGAAACATTTTAAAATATAGTATACATTTCTTGAACTCCAGCTACATTTACCTGTGTGATTTCCATATGCATTTGCTATGCAACTCAGATTTGCAGTTTAGAGGTAACTTTGAATTACTTATTTGATTCTACTTGGTGCCAAGGATGCACTTGATCAGGAGATAATTTTTGAGACATCATTTTCCTCAGTTCTTGTCACAGATTATGTAGACACATGATTAATTCTTATTATACATTTAAAAAAATTATCACAGTGAACAAAATAGAAGTACAGTCCAACAAATATGTTCCCATTAAATTTGGTCAATAGTACTGCCTTTTTAACCTAAGCAATACAAGTAATAGGTGCTGTAGGTGATAGTATGTCCTAAGAAAACTTTCTTTTCAATGAACAATATAGTTTGTACACTCAAATAAATAGAAACAGGAGGACTGTGTGAAAATGTTTAACAAACATATGTTCAAACTATTTCTCCTTCTAGATAACAGAAACAGCAACAGCTATTAATTGAATTGCACCCACTTTGAATAAAAGCAATAATGCAAAAAAAATGGAGGAAAAATACTAGAAACCTCTAATTTTGTGATGATACAGATGTCATTATGCATTTGTTCCAGACCCCAAAGGTACTTTAATAATTAATGTGGCAACTTCAAAAGACTAATCATGCAGGGTTGAGGGGAATATAGGAACTTTCTGTAATTTCTGATCAATGGGGTAGAGCTTGGGTGAGGACTAAAAGAGGAGAAAACACATGTGCAACAGGTAAAAAAATATGACGTAGACTGGTGATTTTTAAATATCACCATGATCAGAATCACCTGGAATACATGTGGAAAAAATTACTGGATTCTGCCTCTAGAGTCTCTGGTTACTGTTTGAAGAGTTATGTAGGTAGAAAAAGAAGTGTTGAATCATCTGATAATTATGAATGCTTTATTTTTAATAGTACTTGAAGTACTACAGGGAAGGTGATATACAGCTATTATTTTATTAAAATATGTGGGAGGGTTTCATGTTTATAGTCAATTTTAAATGTCTGAGAGATTTGGTTTATTTCCTTTGGGATTTTTTAATGTACTAACTGTATAAATAGTACCAAAATGCTTACAGCAAACATCCTAAGAATTCTTTAAACTTAATAAGCTAATTATATGCAAAACATAAGTAGGAGTGATAGATATATACCTCAACATATAAACAAAAATTCAGTCATCTAAAACATTCTAAATTTTAACCATTATTTTGGAAAGCTCTTCTACTGTTAGCCATGAGTAAAAAAAATCTCCCACACCTGTCTTAATGGATTGCCCCAATGAAACAAAATGGTCAAAGCACAAATTTTAGCTCCATGCACTATGTAGGCAAAATGAAAAAACAGAGAAACAAACAAAAAACCTCTTCTATTAGTGCGGTTCACTGTCATCTATTCAGAATTATACACTAAGATAGCCAGTCATCTCATTCCACTTTCTAGGGTATAGAGGAATGGATGACTCCTGGAGTTGTGTTCCTTTTGAAACTTCATTCCTTCCCCTTATTTCCCATGGTAACGGATTCTTTCCATTTGTCCAATCATATTATGGCCAAAGTTTATGTGCTCTTCAAGATAACAACTAGACATCTAGAAAATTAATACATATTAATGAACAAATGATAAATAAATCTCTTCTTAGAGTAGTGAAAATTTATTCTAATAGTAATCACCAAGAGACAATGTAGTCAGTGTCCTTATCTTTGAATTCTAACTTGGAAGTGATTATGGAAATTTATATATTCAAAAATATATTAGACTCTCTAAAGTGAGAATAATCAATATAGTTGATCCTTGAACAATGTGGGGGTTAGGAGCACCAATCCTCCTTATGTTCAAAAATTCTTGTATAATTTACAGTTGACCCTCCATACAAGCAGTTTACATCCACGGATTCAACCAACCCCAAATCATACAGTACTGTAGTATTTATTGTGGAAAAGCTTTTGTATATAAGTGTACCCGTGTAGTTCAAAGTGATGCTTTTCAGAAATCAACTGTATACTGCATTTATTGTCTTTCTACCTTACTGTATGTCCACAGAAGACATTTATAAGCAATTAAAGCACCCCAAAAAACTTTCTGATGCATTATTGAACCCGCGTCTCTTATGTATCCTGCATTGGCAGACAGGTTCTTTACCTTTGAGCCACCTGGGAAGCCCAATACATTAGCACTACTGATAAATTAGAACTACAAAATTAAAGTTTTTTGGTCATTCAAAGGCTATGGTAAAAATAGTATTATATAGATCAAATATAACCTTACAGATGATTTCTGAATCATCCTAAGAATGGAAGATATGCTGACAAATATTCATAGGAAATCATTATTCCAGTTTTCAGAAGAGATAAAATGGGCAATGTATCAGTTATCTATTGGTGATTAAAAAAAGAACTTAGTGGCATAATGAGACAAATATTTATATTTTTCCAGCTTTAAATTAACAGATAATAATTGTGTATATTTATGTTGTATGAAATGATATTTTGATATATGTAGACATATATCAAATTATATATGTTGAGGAATGATTACCACACCAAGCTAATTAACCTATCCATCCACTCACATAATTATCTTTCATGTGTGGGTATAGTGAGAACATTTAAGATCTACTCCTTTAGCAAATTTCAAATATATAACATAGTAATATTAATTACTGCCACTATACTCTACATTAGATCTCCATAACTTACTCAACTTAAATAACTATAATTTTGTATCTTTTGACAATATCTCTTCCTGTCCCTCATCCTGCAGCCCCTGGAAATCACCATTCTACTCTCTTCTTTATGAGTTTGATTCTTTTAGATTCATGTATAAGTAAAATCATGCAGTATTTGTCTTTGTGCATCTGGCTTTCACATTTAGCATAATGTCCTCTAGGTTCATCCACATTGTCTCAAATGACTGAATTTCCTAATATTTTAAGTCTGAACAATATTTCACTGTGTGTTTACACATCACATTTTCTTTATCTATTCATTGGTTGAAGGACACTTAGTTGATTTTATACCTAGACTCATGTAAATAATGTGGCAATGAACATGGAAGAACAGATAGTGTTCAGATAATGATTTCATACCCTTTGGATATCTAACCAGAAGTGGAATTGTTGTATCACATAATATTTCTGCTTATTTTTTTTAAGTTCTGTGGAATCTAATACTATTTTCCACAATGACTATACCAATTACAGTCCCACCAACAGTGTACATACAAGGATCCCTTTTTCTACATCCTTACCAAAACTTACATTTTACCTTTTTGACAATAGCTATTCTAAGCTATTAGAATAGCTTAAACAGAATGAACTCTGTTTGTTTCCAAGGCAAACCATTCCATATCACAGTAATCCACGTCTATGCCCCAACCAGTAATGCTGAAGACGCTGAAGTTGAATGGTTCTATGAAGACTGATTATATTCTTTGCAGCCAAAGATGGAGACGCTCTATACAGTCAGCAAAAACAAGACCAGGAGCTGACTGTGGCTCAGGTCATGAACTCCTTATTGCCAAATTCAGACTTAAATTGAAGAAAGTAGGGAAAACCACTAATCAGAGATACAAAAAGAAAATATGGGCACAATAAAGGACAGAAATTGTATGGACCTAACAGAAGCAGAAGATATTAAGAAGAGGTGGCAAGAATACACAGAAGAACTATACAAAAAAGCTCTTCATGACCCAGATAATCAGGAAGGTGTGATCACTCCCCTAGAGCCAGAACGCAAAGTCAAGCAGGCCTTAGGAAGCACACTACAAACAAAGCTAGTGTGGAGGTGATGGAATTCCATTGAGCTATTTCAAATCCTAGAAGATGATGCTATGAAAACGCTGCACTCCATATGCCTGCAAATTTGGAAAACTCAGCAGCGGCCACAGGACTGGAAAAGGTCAGTTTTCTTTCCAACCCCAAAGAAAGGCAATGCCGAAGAATGCTCAAACTACTACACAATTGCACTCATCTCACACCCTAACAGAGTAATGCTCAAAAATCTCCAAGCCAGGCTTCAACAGTAGGTGAACCATGAACTTCCAGATGTTCAAGCTGGATTTAGAAAAGGCAGAGGAAGCAGAGATCAAATTGCCAACATCTGATGGATCATCGAAAAAGCAAAAGAGTTCCAGAAAAACATCTACTTCTGCTTTATTGACTATGCCAAAGCCTTTGACTGTGAGGATCACATCAAACTGTGGAAAATTCTTAAAGAGATGGAAATACCAGACCACCTGACCTGCCTCCTGAGAAACCTGTATGCAGGTCAGGAAGCAACAGTTAGAACTGGACATGGAACAACAGACTGGTTCCAAATCAGGAACGGAGTATGTCAAGGCTGTATATTGTCACCCTGCTTATTTAACTTATATGCAGAGTACATCATGAGAAATGCTGGGCTGGATGAAGCACAAGCTGAAATCAAGATTGCCGGTAGAAATATCAATAACCTCAGATATGCAGATGACACCACCATTATGGCAGAAAGCGAAGAAGAACTGAAGAGCCTCTTGATGAAAGTGAAAGAGGAGAGTGAAAAAGTTGGCTCTAAGCTCAACATTCAGATAACTAAGATCATGGTATCTGGCACCATCATTTCATGGAATATAGATGAGGAAGCCTTGGAAACAATGGCTGGCTTTATTTTTCTGGGCTCCAAAATCACTGCAGATGGTGACTGCAGCCATGAAATTAAGAGACACTTGCTCCTTGGAAGAAAAGTTATGACCAACTTAGATAACATATTAAAAAGCAGAGAGATTACTTTGCCAACAAAGTTCTGTCTAGTCAAAGCTATGGTTTCTCCAGTAGTTATGTATGAATGTGAGAGTTACAGTATAAAGACAGCTGAGCGCTGAAGAACTGATGCTTTTGAACTGTGGTGTTGGAGAAGACTCTTGAGAGTCCTTTGGACTGCAAGGAGATCCAACCAGTCAATCCTAAAGGAAATCAGTCATGAATATACATGTTGAAGCTGAAACTCCAATTCTTTGGCACCTGATGTGAAGAACTGACTCATTGGAAACAACCCTGATGCTGGGAAAGATTGAAGTCAGGAAGAGAAAGGGATGATAGAGGATGAGATGGTTGGATGGCATCACCAACTCGACGGACAGAAGTTTCAGTAAGCTCCGGGAGTTGGTGATGGACAGGTAACCTCGGCTTGTTGCAGTCCATGGGGTCACAAAGAGTCAGACATGACTGAGTAAATGAACTGAACTGATTCTAAGCTATTGTTCCATTGGTCTATGTCTGTGTTTATGCTAGTACCATGCTGTTTTGGTTCATGTTGGTTTTTGTATAATCTGTAATCAGATAGAATGATGTCTCCAGCTTTGTTCTTTTTGCTTAAGATCACTTTACCTATTCAGAGTCTTTTGTGGTTTCATATAAATTTTAAATTGTTTTTTTTTCTTTTCTACAAAAATGCTATTGAAATTTTGCTAGAGACTGCATTAAAATCTGTAAATCTTATTGGGTAACATTTAGTATTATTCATGAGTCATGACCCCTATAAAATGGGTCTGTCTCTACTAATGTTCTTTGGAATCACTCATCTGCCTGTGTTCAGGTAGCTAGTTCAGATAGCCTCTGTTAGGATCTGTGTTCTTCTTCATTTGGTCTCTCACTTTCCAGTTGTTTATCTGGGCTTGTTCTCATTATGGGACAGAATTCTAAGTAACAGCTTGATTGCTTAAGTCTTTTTTGAGCTTCAGGAGTTGATGTGTCATAGTGATACTTCTACCATATTCTATTGGCCAAAAAGTCACAGAGTCAGTCCAGAATTAGAAGTGAAGGAATCTGAGTCTTGGCTTACCTAGTGGATCAGTGGTAAATAAACTGCCTGCCAGTGAAGGAGACACAGGTTTTGTCCCTGGGCCAGGAAGATCCCTGGAGAAGGAAATGGAAATAGACTCCAGTATTCTTTCCTGAGAAATCCCATGGACCAAAGAGCCTGGTGGGTTATAGTACATGGAGTTGCAAAAGAGTCAGATACAATTTAGTGAGTAAACAGCAATGACAAAGTGCCAAGCAAGATGACTTTAAGTCACTTAAGTAGCAAGTACATGAACGTATTATTTGAGCTTCCCTGGTGGCTCAGTGGTAAAGAATATGACTGCCAATACAGGAGACCTGGGTTCAATGCAGCGGACATGGGTTAGGAAGATTCCTGGATAAGGAAGTGGCAACCCACTCCAGTATTTTTACCTTTTACCTGGAAAATTCCATGGACAATGGAGCCTGGTTGACAAGGGGTCACAGAGTCCAACACGACTTAGTGACTGAACAAGCATGTACACAAAATCACAATATAAAATGTAATCAGAGAGGTAGGAATGGTGAATTCAGTTATTTTTGCAATCAATTTACTACAGTCATTTTCTTCAAATACAAACAAGTAACAAGCATAATTTCAGAAAAAAATTAAGTGATTCTGAAATAGATGAGACATATCTGAATTTTATAATGACATTAAACTAGATCATCTCTATACTATATGTAGAAAATATGACATCTTGTAGGTTTAGGTTGAAGCAATAGTTAGGCAGATTTGCAATAAATTAAATTGCCATATTCAAATATGTTCATAGAAATATGTCAACTTAGACATTTGGCAGTGGCGGAGCATAAGGCTTTCTTCTCAATCCTGTTCTGTGTAACACTTATCACCATTTATCACTGACTTGTATGAAAATATGATTATCCAAATAGAAGATGACATGAATCTGGAAGGAATAGATAGTGTTCTGGATGAAAGAATTAGTATCCAAAAAGGCCTTGACAGGATGAAATAACGGATTAAATTAAATGCAACAAATTTTAATGTAGATAAATTTAAGGCAGTGCAATAAAATAAAAATCTCAAGATGTTCAATTACAGACTGGCTTACCTGGATAAGCATCTTAAGAGTTTTAAACAAGAGTGGTCTCAGTAATAATCAACAGTGTGAGCAATTTATATAAAACATCTGTGAATATAGGTCACATTAGTATATAAACATTGTATATGAAAAAATAAAAAAATAACCTTTTTTTAAAACTCGATTATTGTGGCTTACAACTAAACAAATATAATAGTGGTGATTAGTTTTAGCACTATATTTGATATTTAATTTTGGGCAACTTCTCAATGTCATTTGAAAATCAGTTTCTTTGTTGTCGCTGTTGTTCAGTCGTTAAGTCATGTCCGACTCTTTGCAACCCAATGGACTGCAGTACCCCAGGCTTCTCTGTCCTTTCCTATATCCTGGAGTTTTCTCAAAAACATGTCCATTGAGTCAGTGATATCATCCAACAACCTCATCTTCTATCATCCCCTTCTCCTCTTGCCCTCAATCTTTCCCAGCATGAGGGTCTTTTCCAGTGAGCTGGCTCTTCACATCAGGTGGCCAAAGTACTGGAGCTTCAGCTTCAGCATAAGTCCTTCCAATGAATATTCAGGACTGATCTCCTTTAGGATTGATTGGTTGGATCTCCTTGCTGTCCAAGGGACTGTCAAGAGTCTTCTCCAGTGCCACAATTTGAAAGCATCAGTTCTTTGACTCTGAGCCTTCTTTGTGGTCCAACTCTCACATCCATACATAACTATTGGAAAAACCATACCTTTGACTATTCAGACCTTTGTCAGCAAAGTGATGTCTCTGCTTTTCAATATGTCTCTGCTGTCTATGTTTACTATAGCTTTTCTCCTAAGGAGGAAGTGCTTTTAGTTTCATGGCTGCAGTCACTGTCCACAGGAATTTTGGAGCTTAAGAAAATTTCTTTGGGCATCCAAAAGTTCACTTATAAATAAATAACCTGAATGAAGCTGTAACTATTTGTAAACTAATATTTCATTTAGAGATCTTCTCACAGACTTCTGGTTTCTGAGTCAGTGAAAGGAGTTTGGAAGTCACCACTCCGTCCAAACAAGTAATAAAAAGATGTTTGTGCTCAATCGTGTCTGATTCTTTGCAACTCATGGACTGTAACCCACCAAGCACCTCTGTCCTTGGAATTTTCCAGGCAAGAATACTGGAGTAGCTTGCCATTTCCTCCTCCAAGGGATCTTCCCGATCCAGGGATGGAACTCAAGTCTCCTGTGTCTCCTGAATTGCCAGGCGGCTTCTTTGCCACTGAGTCACCTATGAAGCCCTTATTGTTGTTCAGTCACTAAATCATGTCCAACTCTTTGTGACCCCGTGAACTGCAGCACACCAGGCTTCTCTGTCCTTTACTATCTCTTGGAGTTTCTCAAACTCATTCCATTGAGTCAGTGATGCCATCCAACAGTCTCATCCTCTGTCGTCCCCTTCTCCTCTTGCCCTCAACCTTTCCTAGCATCAGGGTCTTTTTCAATGAGGTGGCTCTTCATATCAGGTGGCCAAATTTATTGGAGCTTCAACTTCAGCACCAGTCCTTCCAATGAATAGTCAAGGTTGATTTCTTTTAGGACTGACTGGAAGCCCTAAAAAGACTCGAATATCAACAACTGTTTCAGGAATCTTTCAGAGAGTGCGGAACATAAGGGCACAACACTGCCCCAAGATTAAAGAAATAGCTAAGCAAACACAGGGAGGTATGGCTTATTGGAGCAATAAATTCTTTCCTGATCTCTTGTATGGCCTTTGGATGGAGAAGTCCTCTTTCCAATGGGGTGGCTTAGATGGGAATATAGACCAACATGCATGGAGAATGTGCAGCCAAAAGATAGAGAGAGGGAGACAGAGATTTGATGAGTCCCTAGATTCAGTTTCCAGCACCTTCAGCCAAATTACGCATTTCAGTTTGACTCCTTTTTGGTTAAGCTAGTGTAAGATTTACTTTTGCAACTTTTCACTTGTGAATGTGTCACTACAACCTACAAAGCAACAATAAGGAAACGCTTATCAATCTCTGTAACTTTACATTTTGTTTATCTTTAAAATCTGCATTTGCATTAAAAACTTTTAAAAATGAATAGAGCTTGTGTGGTGTGGTAATGAGATTTTCCTCATATTTCTCTATTTTTCTTTTGCTTTAAATTGAGTATTTTTATTTTTATATTGAAAATTAATTAAAAATTAAAATCATGCCCAGAAGGCTGTGTCCCATAATTTTTGTATATGCATAAAATTATTTTTTCAATTGCAGTTATTTTAAAAAAATCACTATTGTAACTCTTTTTAAAATACACTGTCAAGAATGGAATTGATATTCTTCATAGTTTACTTTATCATGGTTTTTGATTCTTAGATAGTTTAGAGCAATGTAGTTTAATTTTTCATCCATTCATAATTTCCTGACTGTCAAGTTGAATAACAATAATATATATACCTACCTCACTAAATGTTATGAATATTCATTGAAAGGACTGATGCTGAAGCTGAAGCTCCAATACTTTGGCCACCTGATGTAAAAAACTGACTCACTGGAAAAGATCCTGATGCTGGAAAAGATTGAAGGCAGGAGAAGGGGACGACAGAGGATGCAATGGTTGGAAGTCATCACCAACTCAATGGACATGAGTTTGAACAGTTCTGGGAGTTAGTGATGGACAGGGAAGCCTGCTGTGCTGCAATCCATAGGGTTGCAAAGAGTCAGGCACGACTGAGTGACTGACCTGAACCGAACTGAACCTCACTAAATTATTTTACCTCCTTAGTTTTTTATCTATGAATAATACAAGGACAACTGTATGAAGAATAATTTGTCTTTTTAGTAAAAGTAATCAGTTAAACTTTTTGTAAAAGTTGTGATCAAATGTGTGAGGGGCTCGTTGTGACAAATATCTTTGAAAATTTAGGTATTTTGCTGAAGTTTGTTTTGACATAAGCATCTTAGGTGTTAAATATGCTTCTAAACATTAGAAATTCCTTGATACTTTAAATCCTTTCAGTACTCCTAATATATTACCAGGAAGGGAAAGAGTGCTTTTCTATTTGCTGTCATGATCTTATTTAATTTTGAATATATTTAAACCGGTGTAAAATATGAATCCATGAGCCTCTTTTCTTCTTATTGTGGATATCATTTAAATTATAAATTCTTTAGTAATCAGTTCATTTTACTCAGTGTTTCACCTATTTTCCAAAATTTCAAAAGTAAAAGATTTAAAAAGTTATATTGTAATTATTAATAAATAAATCATTCTCAGTAGAGTCATATATAATAGAGGTAAACTGAAAGTTACCAATTTTATTATCAAGAGATAACTGCTTTTAAAACACCGCTTTTAAAGGTGTTTACAAATAGTCTTCCTGTTTATCTTGTATATATTCATATATACTAGGATATAAACACAAAATCAATACGTTTATATGTTTTTTATCTTTTGTATGGTCTTTTAATCCATTTTAATTTTCATATTATTCTATAGTCATAAATAAGGTATTTTAAAAGAATCTTTTTGCATAATGTCTTAACTTTATGTTAAGCAATACTTAGCACAAACCAGTTTATTCAAATAAGGCAAAATTTCTACTTATTTCACTCTCACTTTTCATACATAACTAACAATATTAAAAGATCAATTTTCTATGGGGACTTTCAATGTACTGCAAGTTTACACTGCTTATTATTTCTGTCAAACTAGATTAATGTCTTTTCTATGAATTTAGTACCTTTATTAGCCTATAATTATTCCAGAAAAACAGAGCTATTTAGCCAAATCCACATGAGGAATTTTATAGATGTGGATTTTTTTCTAAAGACATCATTTCTAAATGGACCCATATTTGAGTCCTTCTCAGTTTCAGGGAAGAAATTCACTTTAACCTTGGACTCATCTTGAAAGCAAATTTCTCTCAACAACCTGGTCCAAAGACATTAAAAATGCTATTCTGTCATTCTTCAACCCTTGCCTTTTCTCCTTAAATAACTTTATTACATGAGCTATTACTTGGCACCTATATTTCTCAGAACAGACTTTACAAAGTCTGTCCTCCTAATTAGCGAATGACCAGCCTGCTGTCCTGCCCAGTGTGCAGCTGACAAGAAGCAGAACAATTTGACAGCAATGTGTGTGGTGACTAGTGGTTCCGTGGAAAATTGGAGGGGCTGAGATTGTACTGTCTAGGATGTGATTTTTACATCAGCCTGTTTTTCTTAATAAAGGGAAACTTAAACTACAAATTGGAGGCAGCAAACAGAGGGATCAAAAATGTGACTTTTATAGTAAGTGCTATTGTCATTATCTCTGTGTTTGACTTCCTAAGAGGGACCACACAAGTTTCATAGAAAGACTATTGTGAGAATCAATAGCCAATTGTGTGCAGCCTTGTACAGATATCAGGAAGACTTTGGATAGGCCACTTTTAATCCTTTTCCAAGTTAAAAAAGTATGTTAAATTTGTGTCATGAAGACTAAATCTCATGCAGCTTGACACTGCCTTTCTCACATCTTCTTAATGCCCTGCATGACTCTAGATTTATAGAAAATAAGAAGGATATTATTTTCAACATTTAATGTAAATGAAGATTTTTACAGGGAATAATAAGTATGAAAAATATTTAATAAATTTTAAATATGTGCATAGAATGTTTTGCAGTTATAAGGTAGTCACCATCGTATCTTACTGGCTATTTCACCAGTTCGTTTAGAGATTCTGAAACATTTTAGTCTTTTTTCCCTGCCTTGCCCAAAAATATAGCCAGAGTTGTGTCTTTGTTCCTGTGAGTCTCTTTCTGTTTTCCAAGAAAATAATGATGTTTAGAAATTTAGGACACTGTCAGAATAGTTTCTATGTCTAAGGAAATATGTCCTCATTGATATTGGTTATTACTTAGGAATTCATATTAAAATTATTTTGTAGAGACTTTCAATAAAATATTTTATTTCACATGGATACTTATAGTTAACATTTGTTTGTCACCTTAATAAGTATATTCATATTTAAGTATAGAATACAGTTTTGGGTCCACACTTTGCTTTAGTTCTGTACTACTGTTTAATGCTTACTCCTTGGGAGGAAAGTTATGCCCAACCTAGACAGCATATTAAAAAGCAGAGACATTACTTTGCCAACAAAGGTCCTTCTAGCCAAGGTTATGGTTTTTCCAGTGGTCATGTATGGATGTGAGAGTTGGACTATAAAGAAAGCTGAGCACCAAAGAATTGATACTTTTGAACTGTAGTGTTAGAGAAGACTCTTGAGAGTCCCTTGGACTGCAAGGAGATCCAACCAGTCCATCCTAAAGGAGATCAGTCCTGAGTGTTCATTGGAAGGACTGATGTTGAAGCTGAAACTCCAATACTTTGGCCACCTGATGTGAAGAGCTGACTCATTGGAAAAGACCCTGATGCTGAGAAGGACTGCGAGCAGGAGGAGAAAGGGATGACAGAGGATGAGATGGCTGGATGGCATCATTGACTCAATGGACATGAGTTGGAGTAAACTCTGGGAATTGGTGATGGACAGGGAGGCCTGGCATGCTGCAGTTCATGGGGTCTCAAAGAGTTGGATATGACTCAGTGACTGAACTGAACTGAGTTGTGTTCATGAGTTGTGTGGTATAATATTTACATTTGTTCAATAAAAAGCTAAATTAAGTCTGAATCTCTTGCTCAATTGACCTTATGGAAGATAAATAACTTTATGTATACAGTGGTTTTAAGGATATTGAGAAGGTTCTACAATCAAAAACTGACCTTTATCTCCTATTCTTGAAAAGGATTAATTTAGGTTAAAAGCTCCCTACTGGAAGGAGTGCTGTAAGTCATTACAAAATTTTCACATTTATTCTGAGAGCAGGGTAAAAATGGAGATTTTTAAATACTGACACCCCACCCCAATCCAAGTAGCTGTGAGGAGTAAATAATGCACTGAAAAGGAGTGTAATAAGAGTGTAATATAATTGAGTTTGAAGAAATAAGACTAAATCAGAATCTGCTTGCAGTTAAGAATAGATGGAATACTTTTTTAAGGAATATGAACAAAAGAGAGGGAAAAGGAGCTGAAAATCAAGGATGTCAAAATCCACAATAAACTGTGCTTTAAATTAAACTACTTGCCTTTCAACATAAGCAGGTTTAAATAATAACCTTGCTGATTTTCCTGAAACAAAATTAAGAGACAGATGACAGCATCAGCTCAATAAAAATGTCCCTTTGCAGCATTTCTCATTTCAAGATCAAGTTTTCTTTTTGTTAACCCCAATCAAATATAATCAAAGGATATTCTGTTCTTACTGAATATTTTCATTTTCCAAATAGCATTCATGTCCAATATTTCTCTAAATTACTTAGTGAATTTAAAATGCAGATATGTTTGTCTTATTTAAAGTGAATTTTAATGCAATAAGAATGTATTTTCACCATGTCAAATCAACCCAGTCTGTAACAGCAGACTATGACAACTGAAAGGAAGGTTCTCTTTCATCTTGTTTACATGTGAAACAGAGTGATAAAACTCTCAGATAAAAAAAAAAAGTTTGCAAACAATTTCAAGAGAAAGAAAAATAGGCTTTTAACTTAATTGTAGTGCTGTATCTCACTAATGGCAGAGTACATACCAAAAAGAGCTCAAATTCAATTCAAACAATTAAGCATTCATACAACCTTATTTACCATTCACTTTTCAAACAAATGACTGTTTAAACAGATTTAGAAAAATAGGAAAGTAGACTTCAAATATTTCCTCGTAAAATGCCCTAAAGTCATTCATGTGTAATGTGTAATCAAACTCATTGCTTCTTCTTCCATCACTATAATTTTTCAGAAATGTTTAAACTCTGCCTTTTAAATGATTTAACATGGCATGATCTTTCCCTGACCACCCCATGTTCAGTGCTCTCACCTTATTATTATTCCTCTTACATGTATCAGAAGCTTCCTTATATTGTTTATTGCATTTGAAAGGATGTCTGCCTTAACTATTGAATTGTACAGAGGGTCTTCTGAGGTCTGGGTATTGGTGTGTCCTCTATTCCACAGGGCATGTTTTCCTCCCCCGTGGCTGATATTCAAAATGTTTATTACAAAAAATACTGGAGAAAAATATCAATAAAATTGAGAGTTTAAGAAGTTTATATGCAGAGCTGCTGCTGCTGCTGGCTAAGTCGCTTCAGTCGTGTCCGACTCTGTGCGACCCCATAGATGGCAGCCCACCAGGCTCCACCGTCCTTGGGATTCTCCAGGCAAGCATACTGGAGTGGGTTGCCATTTCCTTCTCCAGTGCATGAAAGGGAAAAGTGGAAGTGAAGTCGTTCAGTCGTATCCGACTCTTAGCAACCCCATGGACTGTAGCCTACCAGGCTCCTCGGTCCATGGGATTTTCCAGGCAAGAGTACTGGAGTGGGGTGATATGCAGAGCAAGTCATCACAAATGGGTCTGCTCAAAAACTAGATTTAACCTTGATAGAAAGATGTCTGGAACTAAATACAGTACCCTGTTATCAACTTGTTTACTGTGAGCTGTGGGTGATTTATTTCTTCCTGAGACTATCACTTTCATGATGATAGAAAATAATATTTAACCCTACATGTTTTATTTAAATATTGTTTTAATAAGTACATTCTGCAATAAGCTGGAAGAGTGCGTACTCCAAGAAACTTTATAGAGTACTGTTGATAGCATCGGCTAGACTGTAAAAGAAGAAATTAAAACATAGATATGTGGCTATAAAATGAGCTAGTTGGATGTACAAATAAATCCATGAGTAAACAAATCTGTCTCTGCAGAAAGATCTTCAAATCAAGGAAATGACTTCCCTCTGAACTGAAAAAGGATGCTGCTTTCAAAAAGTGGTCACACTTGAAAATTTATGATAAACAAAAGATGTAGAGTATGTTCTTGCAGTTGCGGTTGAGAAAAAAAAATGTAGGGGGACATACAGCACACAAAGAGTGATGAGGCAGTGTAGTGAAATTAAACACCTCCTGAGAATTCTAAAAAGTTTCTTTTATTAGAAGAATTAAAAGCAGTTTTGTTTCTGATATTTGATAACAATGCTGCTGAATGGTTAAAAGTCATGTACAGATTTGAAAGTCTCAGAAAAAAGCAATGGTGAATTAGATTAATGTGCACCATAGAACACTAATTTCTCAAGGAACCTTTCAAAGAGATTCTGGAAAGATGTTTCCCTGTCCAGTTAATTGAAGAGAGTTACTATGTTTTACCATCTTGTAAAGAACAAAGGGCCAGCATATCAAAATCTGAGAGTTATAGCAGAAAAACACAAATTCAAACATATACACATAAACCACTTTAATATTATTCAATTCCAAATGAAACCCTTTGCAACCTAACGCTGATGAAAGTGTCAGAACTGGTATTCCATTAGCAAACTTCAGAAGAGTTCTCTTCTAAAGCAGGTGAAAAATATCCTGATTGACTCTAGTAGTGTTTGATGACAACTCAAGATTACTGAGTGCATATTTATTGTAATAAAAATTTTAAGATTTTAGAACATATTTCTCTGAGCTTTGTATTATCTTTCAAATTAAAATGTTTCGGCAACATAAACTCATATTTATGGTTAATAGACTTAACAGAAAGCTTTATAGATGCAATTAAGGATTTCAAAGTGAAAGTGAAAGTCACTCAGTCATGTCTAACTCTTTGCGACCCCATGGACTATACAGGCCAGAATACTGGAGTGGGTAGCTGTTCCCATCTCCAGGGGATCTTCCCAACCCAGGGATCAAACCCAGGTCTCCCGCATTGCAGGTGGATTCTTTATCAGCTGAGCCACAAGGGAAGCCCAAGGATTTCAAAAGTTTTCTATTTTATACAGGAATCTATACTTTTGAATATAACAGATATTCAGATTTAAGAATGAAAATTACAAGCAGCACATGTCACAGGATAGGAATAATCATGATAATAAGAACCTTTTTCTGGAAGGATTACTATATCCTATGTAGTAAGAACTTCCTCTTCACTAACAACTGAGGTTCCAGGAATTTTTTTAATGTTAGTAACAGAATTACTATATATTTGAGTCTATGGATGTCAGACTCCAAAGGTAGGTAAATTTTAGGCTTATTATCCTGGAAAGAAAACAGTAATCTCTAGGACAGAAACCTTTTAAATATCAACATAAAAAGTGCCATGAAAGGTTGCAGTAGGATTTACATAAGCAGAGGAGAGAAAAGAGGTAATTTCAAAGGCAATAATATCTTGTAATGTTCAGAATGTGATTGCTAAACATTAGCAGTGAAGGATTAGCTAATAAACGATCTACACTTTTTTAAAAAAATTCAATGGACTGATATAGGATGTAATTTTCCCCCTTTCATTTATGAAAGAAATATAGTTTAAATTTGGATAATGTAGTCAGCAGTACATATTTTCTGGTATTTTTCAGAGGTTCACACTTGTCCTCTTTCCTTAGTATGCAATAACTCTGACTGAAAGATGGGAAAATTGAACTGGAAGGAAATGAGCTTTTTAGTGGACCTTTCTTGCCACAGCATCACAGCTGTTTTGAAATTTTGTTTCTGTCCCACTAAAGGCAAGGAATTGGCAGTCTGGGAAGGTGGTCAAATTGCAATCAGCCATGGGAGGAGCGATCTATAAACAGAATGAGGCAGAGAAAAAGACACTGGGGGCTGGAATGCAGAGCACTTATATCATAGGCCTCTGAAGCTGAAAATAGAAGTCTGTGTAAAACTTGGTAAAAGAATAGTCTTCAGAGAGTGAGAGAACCATCAGTGAAAGCAGCCTGTTGATAGGTGAACAAAAGAAGCCTTTGTGTGAACACTGGCTAATTAAGTCTCGCAATTACCGAAAGAGCTTTCTTTTTTGTGCTGAAGAGAGACATGTAAGAGTGATGTACAAGTTCAGATTGAAAATACTTATTCATATTATCTGGGGGAAGGGCCATTTGCTTATTAAACAAAGTAAGGTCGCCCATTTCTCGCTTTGAGTAGACCTGGGGAGAGTGGGAAGAGACGGGCTTCTCAAGTAGGTGAAATTGTTGGCCATGAAAGGTGCCTTTGACTCAGTTTCAATGGATTTAACCTTTATTAAATATAGACCCCCTATCAAAATAACTAGAAGCTGAGAGAATTGCTTCCAATACACACTCCTTTTCTTAGCAGTCATAGAAAAAACAAAGCTTGATAAGCTCTTGGGGCTGAAGTATTCTTCTCCCATATGGGAGTTATTATTTCCAGTTCATTGTGTCTCAAAGTAGGGGTCAGGTCTCCCAGAGGCCATTGGGGTCTGAGAGGGTTAACACAGAACAGAACTACAAAACTCTGATCAGTGTTGATGATGGTGGTGAACTCTGAGCTATATAAACCAGATGAAAAGGCCTCTACTTACCACTTCAAGTGTTCAAATATGTTCCATCTCCAAGAGGGGGCTCCAAACTGCAATTTTATGGCAGTGACAAAGAGGAAAAGTTTATAGAAATGGGGGGGTGTGCTTGTTTTTCTGTGAGGGAGGCATGTAGTCAGCATGAGAACCTGAAGCCAGGAAAGCAGAAAGGAAGGACTGAGAGTAGGGTCAAATTTGTGAAGGAAGTTGGCAAATCGCTGGGGAGGCATAAACTAAATCCCAGGTGCTCCAGAAAATGTGGACTCCAATTTCTTTCTTTTCTCTCTGAAGTTCTTGTCCAACTCTTTCCTAATGATTCCTCCTGTCCTTAATCCTTTTTTTCTGGCTCTTAAAATCTACCCAGGAACATTATATTTCAGAACAGTAGTTACATATAAGAATGACTCAGGAATTCATGAAATAAGGAATAGGGATTCTGTTCTTAACTACCTAAGTACTATCTGATTTCTTAGCCTTTGTTTGGCTCTTATAATCAGTGATAAACAAGTAAACAGAGAGTTGGGACAGAGATTTAGATGATTATCAAAACCAGCCCTTTTGTCATTTACCACCTTTACTCATAGACCAGCAGAGAGACCCCCTTCTTTTCCCAGCCTTGTTGACACCTACAGTATTTACTCCCAGAAAGGTAACTCTCTCAGACAATATTTCACTTCCCCTTGATGGCACGAGTACCAACTTACACACTTCCAGCACTGATGAGCAGTGACACCCTCCTGTCAGACAGGTAATTTGTTGGCAGAAGATGCCACAGACACTTTAGCTTCCATCTTTCAAAATCCCTCATGCAAATGAGGCACAATAATTAGTGCCAACCGTCCACTATTACTAGTTATCAATCAGCCATGCGTCCTGCTCAGAGACTTCCTGGCTTATTCCATGCAAATGCATGGGCGCAAGTGCAACGCCGTGGAAGCCATACAGAGTGTAAAAGGACATTGTCCTAAACATTCTCTTCATAATAAAATACACTGGTGGACTCAAGGAAGACAACATGCTGTAAGTGTTAAAAGGCAGTATTTTCCAAATACTCCAGGAAACACCTGTGTGAGTGTCTGATGCCTATTATCAATTCAGATTCTGAAGCCACTAAACAAGAAGGCCTGTGTATGGGGCCCCTGAAAATAAAGTTCACATGAATACCTTACAAAATTCCCTCACAGTAAAGTTTGAGAATAGCTAGTTTCAAGTCAGTCCACATGCATTCAAACCCTGCAGCCAGGCAGCACTATTTCTCCATCATTAAATTCAAGAAACTTGGTTACATTTTCTTTGTGCCAGACACCCCTATATTTATAAACATATATACAGGGTATGCTATCTGCTCTCAAGGGTTTTAAAGTTTATTAATCTAAGAAGCATCCAGTCAAGGACTATAGAATAAAATCTGTAACAAATTTTTAAGAGAGGGATACACAGAAAACAATGAGAAAATGCCATCCATCTGAAGATATCTGTTGCTTTATCCTGCCCTGTAATTCGATGTACTCTTAAGGTTATGTATCCTTAATATTGAGCAGTTGTTTATCAAACAAATATTAGGCAGTTGTAACCAAAACTGTAGTACAGATTTTAAAGGATCTAGCCGTAAGCCCAGGATCAATGAATCTGGCAATCTGGGGAAAGTATGCACTTGGAAAATTTTGTTGTTTTCGAATATGTGCAAATATATGTGAAATATCTGGAACTTAGCTTATCTAGAAATCTGTAGCTTTTCAAAAACTGTTTATGTTTCTTTAGCAAGATGTAGTAGGTGATTTATCATGATCTTTTAATTCTGCGTGAAGTCAATGACTGTGCTAAAGACTGTTGAGATTTCTCCCTTCAGGAAAAAGAAAAATAAGTTATTAATAGTAAATAAAATGTATCCCCGAATATGCAAAGAGTGAATGAATTAAACATACATGTAGCTCAGAGGTGCTTATGTAGTTTGAATGAGTTTATTTCACAAGGGTGTTTCTTTTTTGAGGAAATGAAATTTTAATTTTTTCTGGAGAAATAGTCACACCATTCTCATTATTAAGATTATCTATACTGATACCAAATAGCCAAAGAAGTTTATTTATTTTGACCAAAATTATTAATGTCTTTTTGAACTGTAAATGTTCAAGGCCTGATCTTTCCCACTGTGCTGGTTATTCCTCGTGGGCAAGCCCTGACAACTAAAGAGCCATTTGCTCGCTGTGGAGACAAAGTGCTGAATCTGAAGTGCTGACTCAGCTGGGCAGGAGGTGGCGAGATTAATGGACACCAACCTAGAGGGAAAAGCGGTCTGTGAGTGTTAAGGGACTTGGTGGGAGAACCATTTCCCCAGTGAAAGAGAGAACACACACTTCGTCCTTCCATTCACCCCATGGCCAGACATCCTGTGGAACATGTCTGAGTCCCATGCAGTGGTCCTATTGCGAATTTATATCTCTATTCAGTAGTGATTGAATCAAGACCAACTCATCACACATTCTATCGTAAACTTTAACTGCTGTGATACAAGCTTTTCAAAGAGGGTCAATTGTATTTTCATCAATAACACATGCATTCTACTTGAAATAACAAGCATAATTGTAACAGAGAATCTATCAAGCTACATAAGAAAATAAGATATGCCCAAGGGTATTTTTAAAGCACAACTTATATACTAAAGGAGATAGTAAAATAGTGAACAGCTATGCAATGAAACGATATAACAATAGATTAAAAGGAATAAATGGCGTATCACCTAGTTACTTTTGGCTCTTTAACATTTAGCTAACTTTTGTTTAGTGTGAGAGAATGGGCAGGCAAGTGTTTTCCTGTGTCAGAAAAAATATGTTCCATGTTTAACACAAGTATTTAATTGTACTGCAGCCAGAAGAAATCTGGCATTTTTCACTTTCGTATTTACTATTAGCCCAGGATGTTTGACACTCTAATGTATCCCATTAATAGATTTCCACAGAGTGACAGTTATAAAGCAACAGTAAAGTGATTCAAATCATGTTTAGCTAACAGACAGTTTGTCAATATGGGTGGTTCAGTGTCAAGGCTTGATTTAATTCATTTGGTAGGTTAAAAACATTAGTTTTGGAGATACAAAATATGATTTATTTATTTTGTAAATATTTACTGGTATCTGCTCTGCATCAGGTGCTATTTCCAGCTACTGGGGATCTAGTATTAATAACTAATCAAGTTTAGAATAGTGTTAATGTCAAGAGGGGGAAAATGGAGGGTTGTACAATTCAAGGTGAAGTTAGATGTAATGTAGAAAGTTATCATTCTATATTCTTCCAGAAAACAAACAAGTCGAGATTACAAGTTTTGTTTCTTCTACCTGACTGCACTTTTGTTTTTTACCCTTTTCCTTTGTAAATTCAGTGTTCCACGAATAATGGAATGGAGACCAAAGAGGAATTAACTGGAAGATCTAGAAATTTGGTTTCATCTCTCATACTAATTAACCTTGTGACCTTAAAGAAATTAATTAATTTTTCTTAGACTCAGTATCCTGGGATAATTTATAGAGTTTTATTTAAGATATAAAATAAAACTTCATTTCTGGTAGGGTATATTATAAACTGTAAAAGACAAAACAGTTGTAGCCTGTTTTGTGGGTGTCCACATGAACTTTCTCAATGTCACCTCCAGGAGAAATGTTTCAGTTATAACAATTTACAGACAGCTGTCATCACTATGTGTATATTAGGTGATTTCATAATACTTCTCTTCTTATTTCTTATTTTCTCAAATCTGTTTTTCTGAGCAGGGGATAAATATTAGTAATACAGGGAAAAACAAATGTATTTTTCAGCTGAAAAAATTATACTCAAAATTATGTATAGTAACTTAAAATACCTCAGGACCTCATGTTTTACAATCCTGTTATAAAGTTTCCCTTTTATGTTGTCTCAAAGGAACAAGTCAAGAATGCAAGGGTAGGTATCCTGTGGTGAAATTTAGTAGAACTGTGGCTAATGGTGATATGAACAATTTGTCTTTTGTAGAACAGTGACAAGACTGAGATTTTCTCTATTTCCATAAAACATTTTTGTCATCCTCTTTTAAACACAGGTACACACACACACACACACACACACACACACACACACACACACACTGCCTCCTCCATCTTCCTGAACTGATTTTCAGAAACAGCTCGGTAAGATATCCTGATGGTATCCTTTTTAATCCTTTCTTGTGGGAGTGTTTTTCTCAGCCAAAAAAAGAGAGGAAAAGTTTAAAAGTTTCTGTTGTTTAGTAAATAAACAAATTAAGTTATAAATAGTGTCACTGCTTTCTATTCTATCTTTAAACTGACACAAGTATGTCCTTCCTCTAGAAAAATTGATCCCTGTTAGTTGTTTTGAATATGTCTTCTAGTTAACACTTTAAACTTTAATCTCTAAACCGTTATCTTTTTCCTGGCTCAGCAGGAAATTCTGCCTGTCATTAAATCAGTAACTCCTTATGTTTATGACTACCAAGAACTGCAAAAGCCCGACTATGCGTGCAGTAAAACTTGTCTAATTAGCATCAGTCTACACATTACCATATGTTAGCAATAGCCTTTCATAGGTTCTATTGCTTTGGCATCTGTGATAGATGACACAACATAGAATCATTCTTATTATTTTATCTTCTTGCTATAAGTTTTCAAGCATTTCTTTTCTTGTCTTTACCTATTCTTTTCTCTTTTTTACATTTCCTGAATTACTTTCAACATCATGACCTTTAGGTGCCTCATTCTTGCTTCCTGAAGAGGGATCACAGGCAGTACTAAGTTCAAATATGTTAACATCTTTATATCATCAAACCCTTTACCTCCTCCTACTTTAAAATTCTGTCTGTTTTTTTAGATCTACTTCAGAATCCATAATTTATGGCTCAAGACAACAGAAACTGACTGAGAATTGTAAGACCCAAACTACCATAGGTACAAGATGAAATAGATAAAAGAGAAAAAAGGGAGAGAACAAAAATATGGTAGAAGTGAACTATTTCTATTAAAATCATCCAATAGTTATTTATACTAAGTCAATGCAATTTAAAAGTTACAAGGATGTTTCCTGGATTCAAATTTCTGAAAATTCTACTGTGCCCTTTTGAAAACAAGAAGTTAAATACTTGGGCTTTTATTACCACAATAAGGTGATTAATGTGTAATAATGTTATTCTTATGAAACTGAAAGCAAATTCCACTTGTTTATTCAAATACCAGGCTGTATAAGTATTTTTCAGCCTTATGTAATGTTAAAGTATTGTAGAATAGAGGTGAGTTTCTGTTTTTAATCTGTGGATTAAGAAAATAATTTTAAGCAAAGTTATAAATAAATCATTTGTGCTTGTCAATTGCACAAATGATTTTGAATGAATGGGATCAATTGCTTAAAAAAATAATAATTATCACAGGAAATCTGTCATGTCTGGAATTCTCTCATATACTTTTTGATCGTGTATTATATACTAATTTCCATCATAATTTAAATCAATACACTTTGGGTTTTAAATCATTTATCTTATTTGCCACACATATCATGTATTTACAGCTCTTTAAATTTTTATGACTTATTTTCAGTTTGCTGTAAGTTTATAGTCCAGAATCTGGAACAGTGTTAACAAAATAGTTCTGTCTGTCACCGATTGGCTTTGTGGCTTTGGCTATCACTATTGTGCGATATATCATAACATATTTTAATCTGGGCATCTTTCCTTCTCTGTCACCATTCCAGTGAAACTTCTGGCTGGAGAACACAAAAACTAATAGTGTTTAATGAGACAAAAATACAAAGATATACATTTTCCTGAATGATAATAGTAATTCACCTATTATCACATTATGTCATGATGTTTAAATTTCACATCATTTTAAAGTTTATTTTAAAATAATCACCCCAAGTGAATTTTGATTAGAACCATCAGTATGTTTTGAGGACAAAACTAAGATCCTAGACTACACACTAATCAAAGGTCAGGCAAAGAAAGAGAGGAAACCTTTTATCTTATCATTTACAACCTTCTTTATTGACAAAGGCCTGACTCTGGTGGTGTTCTGCCCCAGTCTTTGAAGATTTAGGGGCTCTTTCTTGGAGATGTCAACTGGAAAACAGGCACAACCTAAAAGTTGAGAATTACACTTTATTTGGCAGGTAAAACTGAGGATAGCTCTGAGAGACTGCTTTGAAGGGGCAAGGGAGGAGCCAGGATATATAAGAGTTTTTGTAAGAAAGACCAGGTAGTCAAAGATTCAAAAGAACACTGTTAATTAAAGAAAACCAGATACCTCAAGTTAATGCATTTAGCACTTTTCTATGTATGGGAAGTTGCTAGAGTCTGGGCTCACTGGATTCATTCCTTTGCTACACACCTTAACTTTATAAGACCAGCATTGTGCTTTTCTCTATCCTGGGTCCCCTCAGGGTGCATTGTTGACTTCAGTAGCTGAGGGTTGGCAGCCAGCAGCCCATTTGTCTCCACCCCAAACCAGTTAGTCCTAAAGGAAATCAGTCCTGAATATTCATTGGAAGGACTGATGCTGAAGCTGAAGTTCCAATACTTTGTCCACCTGATGCGAAGAACTGACTCCCTGGAAAAGACCCTGATGCTGGGAAAGATTGAAGGCAGGAGGAGAAGGGGACAACAGAGGATGAGATGGTTGGATGGCATCACCTACTCAGTGGACATGAGTTTGAGCAAGCTCCAGGAGTTGGTCAAGGACAGGGAAGCCTGGAATGCTGCAGTCCATGGGATCGCAGAGTTGGACATGACTGAGCAACTGAACTGAACTGAACTGAGTTCCCTCAGGGTTCACCAGCTAGGGTGGCTTTAGTGGCTTGATGGCTGCAAAATCCTTTGTTAACTGATAGAACAAGTAACATTTTTCATTCACAGAAGCTCAATTTACCCTAAAGCATTCTTTTCCCCTGGATTATTCCTCTTCTCTAGGTACCCTTCCTTAGCTGGTAAATACAAATCACAACACATTTTCAAGTCAGTAGTTTTGCTTGCCTACTCTTTAAGTTTTGGGAAGTCACAACCTGTACACAGGTGGATAATTATAGTATAAAGAATAGCTAGAGACCCCCAAAATGACAATAAGACCAGTCTAGATAACAAAGGCCTGGTTCTGAATTGTTCATTACCTATTTCTGTTTTATTTTTGAACTACACGATTTTCTAAGAGAAGTTAGAAATTTATTCTAATTTTGAACAATTTCTAATCTTAAATCCAAATAGAGACCTATATGAATTTCTTTTCCACCATAAAATCATTAAATTGCTGTGCATCTATCTCCTAATTTCTTGACTTAATCTCATGATGCACAAGAGCCCTAGTTAAAGTTAACTAGTGATCACCTTTTGTAAACTGCAAAGATTTTCTTCGTGATAATCACTCCTAATTTTTCCAAACTATGTGATTTCTCCTTGAACTTGTTTCCTGGTTTCACAGTCATTACGGTGTTACAGTTTTATCCCTCACTGCCTTTTTACTGTTTCTGTTTCCTGGGTCCTCTCTCTTCAGTCATTGTTTAAACTGTGCCACATGACTCATATATTATTTCCCTCTGCTTTTCATCTATTTTCTCCCTTTGAAGTTTCAAATCTTCTAATGATTTAAACTATGTACTCCACTGAAGTGATTTATAAATTTACCCAATTTCTCTGGGTTAACCCCATGTAAAGTTGTTGTCAGTGGAATATATAATCTTTGTCTCAAACTCCCAATGTTGATCAAATACACCAAAATTTTCCCTGGACTTGGTTCACCCAAAAGTTTTATTTTTTCCTAGTAGAACTTTCATTTTCTAAGTGTTCAGCTCATATTCTTGCAATTTTCCTGACTCTTTACCCCTATCTACTTAATTATTACATCCACTAAATTCCTACACTATATGCTACTTTCATTTTCCCATTTGCGTTTCCAATGCTGTTATCATTATCTAGTCCAAGCTACCTAGACTAATATTAATACATATTAATAGCCATAATAATATGGCTAATTTAACAATTTGCTCAGTTGTCTGCTTGCTCCCTTAAATACACCATAGACACTGTTGCCAAAAGAACTTTTCTAAACCATTCTTTTTTGTTTTAATTTAGTTTAATTTTTAAAATTTTGGCTGTGCTGGGCCTTTGTGGCGTGTGCAAGTTACTCTACAGTTGTGGCACATGAGCTTAGTTGCCCAGCAGGAAGTGGGCTTTTAGTCCCCCAGCTGGGGATTGAACCCACATTCCCTGCATTGGAAGGTGGATTCTTAACCACTCGACCATCAGGGAAGTCTCTCTAAAGCATTAGTTTTGCATGACTCACTTTGTTTTAAAAGGTTTGTCAAAAGTTTCACCATTCCTGCTATGCAAATTAACACTGAATGCACTGATCTACTTAAATTTGTTTTCAATCTCATGTCTTTAAATAAAAATATGCAATACTGTATTCAAGAACACTGTTCTGACCTTATTTATTTTCTTAATATTTAAAAAGCATATTTCAAAAATATATACCTTTTTACTTATAGAAAAGATCTATGATTTACTCATTAGTATCTGACTATGCTATCTTGAGGGGCTTCCCTGGTAGCTCAGCTAGTAAAGAATCCACCTGCAATGCAGGAGACGCTGGTTCTATCCTGGGTTGGCAAGATCTACTGGAGAAGGGATAGACTACCCACTTCCGTATTCTTGGGCTTCCCTGGTGGCTCAGCTGGTAAAGAATCTGCTGGGATTCTTTAATCACTGGGTTGGGGAGATCTCTTGGAGAAGGGAAAGGCTACTCACTACAGTATTCTGGCCTGGAGAATTCCATGGACTGTATAGTCCATGGAGTCACAAAGAGTCACAAATGACTGAGCTACTTCCACTTGTGCTATCTTGAAGATTCTCTGGAGGAGGGCATGGCAACCCACTCTCCAGAATTGCCTGGAGAACCCATGGAGAGAGGAGCCTGTCCAGCTACAGGTTGTGGGGTTACAAAGAGTCAGATATGACTAAAGTGACTTAGCACATATGTGTGCTATATACATAATTGAAACTATATTTATGTGCTGTTCACTACAGGACAAATGAGTATATACTTTTTTTGATCTTTTTTTTTTTTTCTTTTTTGGTAAGCATTCTGAGTTTTCAAGTGGATCTTAAGCACCTTGGAGGCAGGAACCTAATTGTATACTTTATTGTTACATCAACTTCTTAAAATGTTATTCATTGTTAAATATGAAAAGAAAAATAATAATAATATAAAAAGAAATTGAAAGAGAAAATAAGTTTCCTTAGTGGCTTCCCTGGTGGCTCAGATGGTAAAGAATCTTCCTACAATCCAGGGACCTGGGTTTGATCCCTGGATTGGGAAGATCCCCTGGAGAAGGGAAAGGCAACCCACTCCAGTGTTTTTGCCTGGAGGATCCTATGGACAGAGGAGTCTGGCAGGCTAGAGTCCATGGGGTCACAGAGATTTGTACACGACTGAGCAGCTTAGTACACACCAGTCTTTAAGGGCTTCCCTAGTGGCTCAGTGTTAAAGAATCCACCTGCCAATGCAGGAGATGTGGGTTCAATTCCTGGGTCAGGAAGATCCCCTGGAGGAGGGCATGGCAAGCCACTTCAGTATTCTTGCCTGCAGAATCCCATGGACAGAGGAGCATGGCAGCTACAGTCCATAGGTTCTCAAAAGAGTCAGACATGACAGGAGTGACTTTGCATGCATAGCATACATCAGTCCATAAAATTAATCTTTCAACAAATTCCTCTGTAAGTGCCCTAAACTAGGACAAATAAAACTCAGAAAGCTGGCAATATATCTCTTTTAAAACAAAATTTGAAAGTTTGTCAACTTTGTCACTAATTGTTTTTCACATCTCATTTGTTAAATCTTCATATAGACTTTATATTGAGTGAATCAGATTGAGGCCTTGGAACCACGATTTTAAACAATGTTTTAAATTCTAAGTCTTAGATCAATGTTTTCAGGTGGCTGTTGGGTATGTTTCTTTTTGTCAGTTTGACTAAAGTTGAGTACAGGATATAGACAATTGATGCACAGTATCCTCAGAAATATAATAAAAGGAAAAAATAATTAAAATATAAGCTAATGGGAAATTTTCTATCACAAAATACAGAAATTTAATCCACACTGAAAGTGAGTCCAATTTTTGGTTAGTGAACCTTGTATTTATATTGATTTTCATCATAATTTTAAATAGAAAAATCTTGGGGTGTTTGCGTCAACATGTACACACTGCTATATTTAAAATGGATAACCAGAAGATCCAACTGTATAGTACAGGGAACTCTGCTTAACAACTTAATTGAGAAAAAAATTTGAAAAAGAATAGATAGATGTATATGTATAACTGAATCACTTTGTCCCTCACCAGGAACTAACAGAACATTGTTAATAAACTGTACTCCAATATAAAATAAAAAAGTTAAAAAAACTATTTCATATCATGTTTTAATCCAGTTATTATTAAAGCAAACCAAAATTTTTTAATTTAGTTTTAAATCATTAAAAACAATGGTTAATAATGAGTTGCAACTAATATTAAAAAACATATGTTTGTAATAAATTAAAGCTTTACCTATACTCTATTACAACTATTAGTTGACGTTCTGTGTAAATAGAACAAACAAATGGCAATCTATTTCTTACAAAGACTTTTTGAAACTCATGCTAATTAAGAATAAAATTGCTATGTATACTCTTTTTAAAAATTTGGATGTTACAGTTATTCTCTCTTCACACTGTCATTATATGTTTAACTTGTGTTTAAAGCACATCATGATGTTCTGAATCTATACATTAGATCAAAGCTAAGCTCTTTCAAAATAAATCATCTAATTTCAACATCATATGTGTTTCTAGCACGAAGGTTAAACTTCCAGTTTTAAGCTATCAAGGAACACTTAAATACTTTGACTCTAATCATTATACTATCATAGAATTCTAGATATGAAGTGGACATTAGAGATATCTATTCCAACTCCCTCATTTTACATGGGAGCAGTATTCAAAGAGATTGAAATGGAGTTTCCCAATGTCTCACAATATTTTTTATAAGATAAGAGGCTAATCAGGGGTTCTGGCTCCTGGTTTGATTCTCTTTTCATCATAATCTTTTTGGGGGTGGACAGCAGGAATCACTTTGATATCCCACTACAGTCAAATGGAAGGAAGCCTTTTTGGGAGTTCTTTGCTCTGAAGTTGAACTGGGGACAGATGGTAATTCAAATATCCAAAAAAAAAAAAAAAAGATTGTATTCCAGTAAATATAAAGAATTCTTACAACTCATCAATAAAAAGGTACTAACTCAATTTAAAAGAGAGAAAATATTTGAATAAACATTTCTTAAAAGAAGACATTCAAATGTTAACAAGAGCATGAAAAGATACTCAACATTATTCCTCCTTAGGGGATGCAAATTAACACAGCATGACCATTCACACTCACTAGAATGGCTATCATATAAAATGATGAACAATAAAGAGGGTTAGTGAGGATGTGGAGAAATTGGAACCCTCAGATATTATTGGTGGGGATTTTGAATGTTGTAATTTCTTTGGAGAACAGCTTGGCATTCCTCAAAAAGCCCACTGTATCTACGCTCATCTTCTATAGTGGCTCCAATGTAGGACAAGCACAAGTAGTCTTCAGCTTTCATGTGCACCAGGAATTGGGAGAAAGAGAGTATGATATGTGAGACCATACTGCCGTCCAGTCTCTCTGCTCAGGAATTTATTTGCTCTACTAATGTAAATGACAGGCCAGTGAGTAAGATAACTATATTGACATTTACTTTGGAAATAGAAGTCAATCTCGGCAGGAAAGAGTTAACTCAGCAGATCTGAGTTGCTGAAATCTGCATATTCCCAGGAAAGAACATATTCAGGACTGGCTTTTGATTGGTCCTGGGATATGAGTGTTGAGTCCTTGGATATTCTACCTGATAAGAGTAGTTTTTTTATGCCTAGTGACACTGAACCTATAGGTACCACTATCTTTAGATAATTTATGCTGACAATGTGATTTATGGTGAATGCATGCTTTTGTTTCAGTGGCTGGCATCTGAGTAGCTAAGGTCAGTCCATGTAGACACTACATGTCTACATGACTGACTCCCAGGACAAAATCTAAGCATCAAGAATCTACTGAGCTTCTGTGGTTGGTAACACATTGTGTATGTTGTCACAGATTGTTGCTGGGGGAATTAACCATGTCCATGTGACTCCACTGGGACACCTGAAAACGTTTGCCATGATTCTTTTGCCTTGATCACATCATGCAGCTTACCCATTAGCTTATTTTAATCTGTATCTTTTCACTGTCATAAATCATAATTTTGAGGGTGACAACTTTTTTAAAATCCCCAGAGACCTTCTAGTGAATCACCAAACCTGAGGATGAGAATCACCAACCTGTGTAAGGGAACCCCTTGCACACAGTGACTCCAGGCAATCTTCTTGAGTGTCTTTCTAAGGAAAGAAAGTGGTGAACCAAATGTACACCATGTCCCTCCTTTCTCATACATGAAGGTCTGTAATTGTGATCTTGAGAGGACTAGCTCTTTTCATGAACAGTGGACATCACATTGTGAAAAATGCCACGCTTTTATGTTTCCAATTTCTTATTTATATCACACAATGCTCTTAATGGTAAGAAAATTTGGTTTGCTAGAATGTTGGTGGACATGCAATTTGGACGCAATATTGGAAATATATACATATTTTTCCTGTCTTTTCCTTGCAAAAGAGTTGGACACAACTTAGAGACTAAGCAAAAACTAATATATTTACATGTGCTTCTGTGTGCTGTCATTCGGTCATTTCCAACTCTTTGTGACCCATGGACTAGAGACAACCTGGCTCCTCCATCCATCAGATTTTCCAGGCAAGAATATTGGAACAGGTTGTCATTTCCTCCTTTAGGGGATCTTCCTGACCCAGGGATCAAACCTGTGTCTCTTGCATTGTCACATGAATTCTTTATCGCTGAGCCATCTGGGAAGCTTATATATCTATATGTGTGTGTGTGTGTATGTGTGTATTCATACATATATATAGGATTTTATATATATGAGATTTTATATATATATAAAGCATACACATACATATACACACATATGTGTTTTTGTGCACATACACGTTTGCATTTTAGGGTTATATGGATCTACATGAATCCTGAGAAAGGCTGCCTTTGGGAAATTAGGGGTGATGAACAAAGCAGATATTAACCTTATATGTAATGTTTTTAATTTTGTATCACAAAAGTGTATTCATTGTTAGAATTTTAATTAAAATTATTTTTCAAATGAGGATTCTAAAGTGACTAGGTTTATTTAACTTTGGTAGCTGAAAGCTAAATGAGTCTTTAAAATCATTTTTAAAATCCATTAGTTTTTATAGGAGTATATATAAATAATTACCCATTACTACCCAGATTATATCTCAAGGACATGAAAATAATTTTCATCTTTAAGACTGTAAGTTAGATGGTATCATGAGCTTCACGAAGTTGAATAGTAAAATAAATTGCTTATGAAAACTAGAATTCTATTCTGTGGAAGTCCTTAACATTCTTGTAAGTCTAGGATAAGACGTGGACTAAATGATTGTTGAGCTTTGTATATTAAAAATTGATGTACTTTTCTGTGCTCAATTGCTGTCATGTTCAACTCTTTGAAGCTCCATGGACTGTAGCCTGCTAGGCTCCTCTGTCTATGGAATTTTCCAGGCAAGAATATTGGAGTGTGTTGCCATTTCCTATTCCAGGGAATCTTCCCTACTTGGGGACTGAACCCACATCTCTTGCATCTCCTGCATTGGCAAGTGGATTCTTTTCCACTAGTGCCACCTTGGAAGCCCAATGGACATTTCTAACCATTTTTTTTTCATAATATTTCATATGAAGAAACAGAAAACCACCCCAAATCAATCAAAATAAAACCACACCTTGGACCAGCATAGGGGCCTTGTCACACAGGTTCCTCAAGCAATTTTCATAAGCCTTTTCCAAGGATGGTGGGGGATGAACCAGATGTCCAAATCCCTCACCCCTCAAACAGGTAGACACTTGCTCATGGTCTACAGAGAAGTGAAGCTGAATCATCACCTATGAGACATTATTTTCATGGCCATCGTGTGCCTTGAAATGATGACCTGATCACTGTTTTACTTGTCCCATTCTTCTGTCACAGTTTCTACAACTCAACATAAATCCCATAATATGTTAGTTCAGTCCAGTTGCTCAGTCATGTCTGACTCTTTGTGACCCCATGAACTGCAGCACGCCAGGCCTCCCTGTCCATCACCAACTCCCAGAGTCCACCCAAACCCATGTCAATTGAGTCGGTGATGCCATCTAACCATCTCATCCTCTGTCGTCCCCTTCTCCTCCTTCCCTCAATCTTCCCCAGCATCAGGGTTTTTCCAATGAGTCAGCTCTTTGCCTCAGGTGGTCAAAGTATTGGAGTTTCAGCTTGAACATCAGTGCTTCCAATGAACACCCAGGACTGATCTCCTTAGGATGGACTGGTTGGATCTCCTTGCAGTCCAAGGGACTCTCAAGAGTCTTCTCTAACACCACAGTTCAAAAGCATCAATTCTTCGGCGCTCAGCTTTCTTTATAGTCCAACTCTCACATCCATACATGACCACTGGGAAAACCGTAGCCTTGACTAGACGGACCTTTGTTGGCAAAGTAATGTCTCTGATTTTTAATATGTTGTCTAGGTTGGTCATAAAATATAATGAAATGTACATTTATTCATAAAAGGTAAGCCCAGGTGAAGTGCAAAATGTCAACATAATAACTAAATCAACTATCCAATGAAGAAACAGGAAAACAAACTTGATACTAATATTGTTTTTGAATTGAAGATTAAAAGCCCATCCAAGTTGGTCAGGCTTTCCGAAATGGCGTTTTGATCAAGCCCAGAGATACTTCCCTTTCTACTGGAGTACATCTGTAAACAGGTCTCCACTTCCAGGGAAAGGACTGCTTCCATAAACCCTCCCACACAGTTTCGTAAACATTCAGGATTCTACATGTGGTATCACTCAGTTATTAAATGGAAGCCTGTGCTTTTACTGTATCCCTGTCACCGTGTGGATTTTTCCACTTCAACATAATGTATCATCTTGTCTTAGACAAGCAACAACGTCTTCTGATTTAAACTGCAAAATATAACAGGTGGAAGAATTTGTTGAAATAAGAAATCTGGGGCTTGAGAACCCTCTTTCATAACATCATGTAGGGCACATCCACAATGGTAGCAGGCAGCCCTGTTTTGAGCAGGCATCCATGGTTCCATTTCAGAGGCAATTCTGTACTAGTAACAGCTGCAGCTTAGCAGGAAGAAGTGTGCACACACAGAAACCAACTCTGGTATCATTTTACTTAGTCAATGTTCCTATATGAAAACTTAATTTTGTTGGTATGTGACTACAAACTCTAAAAAAATGTCTGCACCCCTTATAAATGGTCAAAATTTGTGAGCTTATGAAAGCTTATTTCTAAACCTGAACAGTTTAATCAAACAACATTCCAACCTAGAACACACATGGCATTATTATGTATTCACTCTTCATCTTACATTGTGGCAAAACAGTTCTGCTATTGAGAACTTACCTCTCATGACTCTGAGGTTAATTCCCTGGATAATCAGGAGTTTCAGAGCTCAAGTCTGACACTTAAAGCTCCCCAAAGACAAAGTCCAAATCGTTGTTTCAAATGTCTTTTGGACTTGAAGCTGTGGCACTAGAGACCCAAGAAATATTTATTTCTGGTAGGAATGAGTCCAGGTGGTATCCCATAAGACATTTGAAGAATGATCTAGCTCATATGATTGTTTTCACACTTTTATGCCTGGGAAATCCTTACATGTGTATCAAGGAAAATTTATGTTTGATGGAGTTTAAGTATTTTTGAAAGGTTAAATCACTTTGAGATAAAGTGATAAATATTTCATTCTGTACAGTTTTATTCAAGGATGACTGGAATCACTTGCATCTCCTGATATAAGATAAAAATGATGTGTGGAAGCATTTTATTATCCACAAACAGCTGCCTGTCTGTAGAGCTGCAAGTTCTGATTTGACTGATTTGTGTCTGGCTTGATGCTACTTGAAAATAGAGGTTCAGCTCCTGCCTGAACATACCTATTCACTCTTAGAACCATCAATCAGGGCTTCACTAGAAGAAGTCCAGGAAGTCATTGGATTTTTATTGTTGGTTTCAGCAACAAGGTACCAAAAAGAGTGGATGCAGATAAAACTGAGATAGCTATTATATAGGGTAGAAGTCCTAAATATTTTTGAAAGAGTCTACATATGGTATCACTCAGTTATTAGATGCTTTATCTTTTCCTGTCATGATGATGAATTTTCCCCTGTTCTGTGTAATACACTATCTCTTATATTAGACAAATGAAGAACTCGGCTGAGTATTTCTCCAAGAGGTCACTAGCCAGCTGTACCCCGTTTGTTGCCTGAAGATACATATTAAAAATGAGCCAGAATTAACCTCACTGGAAAACAAACACTGGCCCCCACTTTATACCATGTGTTATTCTTGATGAAATGCCTTGTATGAAAACATTTTCACAACCAACTCTGATAATGTAGATATAAATTAACATTCTCACATTTTTCCTTCATTCAAGCAGTTTTGCTTCTATCACTGACCGTGCTCCCGGTTGGAGACTGTGTGTAATCGCTACAGATCTCTTTGAAGATGTTCAATTGAACTTTTGCCCAACATTGTGACAAAATGAGACATATTTCAGTTTGACTTTGTAAGTATCACCTGTCATTTTCCTAGCCACGAAGAGCCTTAATGTGGCATCTATATTGCAAACCTCAGGGTGGCCGACTAGTTTGGTTGAAACAGCCTAGAGAAACACGCAGAACTATTTAAGAATCTAAACTGTTAGCAGGAAGCTGTCAAGGAAGAGTTGAGGTGACCTCATTGCTTTAGATCGAGGCAACAGGATTTTAAAAAGAGGTCAGAGTAAGGTCACAAGTAATAGATAAAGATAGCATCTTAGGGGGGAATTTGTGTATATGAAGATGCTTTTCCCTCAAATCGATTCTGATATAGGTCACTGCCTTCAGTTTTATGTGTCAGAGTTCGCATTTCCATTTTCTGTCAAAAATCATGATTCCAAGCATAGTAGTATATGTTGGCAACCAAAGAACCAGCACTGAGTGGATGTACTGAATATTTGTTTTCCATTATTGTTTGCAAGGTAGCCTCACACTTACCTGATATGAAGCTCTGTAGGGTTTCAAAGAACTAAACAGTGGTCAGAAATCGTCAGATTCCATTCCCTCTGTGTCTCACACCCTGAGATGCAACCCAGTTCCCCAAGGAGAGCCAGGTGGTTGCTACAGCTGCAGGTCTAATCCTTGAGCAAGAAAGCACCATGAGCTGCTTATGGCTGCAGTAGGAATGTTGCTAATTCTCTCCCTGCTATTCTGGAAGTGAAGCTGAGGTAAATCCTGGTCCAAGCAGCACTGATTCCTACTGCTCCTTTTTTCCCTTCCTCCAGATCTCCTGGGATGTCGGAACATTAACCATTTACATGTTTAGCCACATCAAACTAAGTCATCAAAGAGACATCGGATCAATCCTGCTGCAATGTAAAAAAAGGTAAGCAAATCAAAATTTCACTGACATAGGGAACTTCATCCTGACGCTGTTGCCAGGTCAGTTCTGCCCCATGGTGATTTATACTACAATGCCTTTGCAAGCACTTCTGTTTGGGTTGGTCGTCTCTTAATGTCTTTGGGCATCATTTCAGGATAAAGTGATTCACTCCAAAGAAAACTGTGTATCCCTCTAATCGAAGAGAGTTATTTTTCCAGTTTAACTACTAATAATTATACATTTTCATCAGATGGAAATTGAATATTTGTTCTCTGTTGTTGTTGACAAGATGGCCTCACACTTACCTGATATGAGGCTCTGGAAGATTTCACAACAGTAGCCAAATCTGAGATGATTCATCTTCTCAGAGAAATTCACTTTGTATTATATAATAGACATAAAAAAGCACATGAAAGTTGCTCAGTCATGCCCGACTCTTTGCAACCCCATGGACTACACGTCCGTGGAATTCTCCAGGCCAAGATACTGGAGTGGGTAGCTATTCCCTTCTCCAGGGGGTCTTCCCAGCCCAGATCTCCCACATTGCAGGAGGATTCTTTACCAGCTGACCCACCAGGGAAGCCCAGGAATACTCAAGTGGGTAGCCTATCCCTTCTTCAGTGGATCTCCCCAACCCAGGAATCGAACCGGAGTCTCCTGCATTGCAGGATTCTTAACCAACTGAGCTACCAGGGTAAAAGGCCTACAACATTAGATAAACTTAGGTATAATGAAATAAAAATTGTGTTCTACACCAGCTGGATCTTGGGAAATATGAGCATTTAATTCTGTCCTCATTGATTAAACGACTTCTCAGAATCTTAACTTCCCTTATGCTAGGATATTTTAATTAAAGGAAGACTAGTCATAAGATTTCCTGCTGAATCAATAGTTCTAAAGAGACACAACATGTGCATTCTGTAATAGATAACAAGTCTCTTGATAATCAGTGTATTTGATAAATTTTGTCAAAAAATTTCTAAACTTACAATGTTACAAAACCATTTCAGCTTCTGTCAGTACAAACTGTTGTGCTGTGATTCAGTGCCGTTCAGAGTAGTTTCCCAGCAGGGATTCTTCAAAACAGATACCTAGTGAAAAGTGTTCTGTGGTCAAACAAATCTGAATGATGTAGAATGAGCAGAGTTAAACAGATGTTTTAGAGCTGCACTTCCTAGAGACTTTAATAAGAACGCAAGCATAGAGATTCACCAATAAGAGGTACAGAGCGTATAACATTTTCCAAATTCAGTTAGTCACAATACCACTACTGCTTTTTCCAAAGCAGAACATTTTGTGTAAACCGGTATCTTTCTCCAGCCCAGGAGCTCTTTGTGTTTTTATTTAAATGTATGCAATTTATAGGTATAATTATTGGCAATGCACATACATTGTGATCCTTGGAAATGAATCAACTAACTCAAACTGATGTGATAACTACAATTTGTCTGCAGTAGGAAAAAATGAAAGCACAAACTGGCATGTAAAACTGTTTATTATAGACAGCACAGGTACATAACTATGAGAGTTCAATTTTCTATTTTGCATAGAGAGTTCCTGAGGACCCTGTTTTAATTTCTAACACACTTAGGTTACAACATTTTCTATAGAAAAATACTAGACAAAATATATAAACTGCATAGCTCTTATTATGAGCAGTTGTCCAGATACCAGTTCTCTTTTAATGGAACAGTGTGTGACACAGTATGTGAGAGGGAAATTGATGCTAAATAAAATATCATTGACCATTCATGAGGCTATCAGAGAGCTTTGCAAAACTTTGTATTTCCAGGAATAGAAAAAATGGGCACAAGGAATTTGTAAGAATTGGGTATAACTTGAAATTTATTTTTCCACTGATTACATTTCTAAACTCCCTTTAGTTTGTTCATATCAATAAAACATCAACAATCACTTTTGATACTTCACAACAAAAAATTTAAAAAAAATACACACGCAATCCATTAGGAAATCAATTTTGGTAAATATTAATTCTAGACAATAATGCTTCTTTAGGGGAAGACAATGAAACAATCAAAAAAGTTACGTTTTGAAATCAGTGAGCATAATTTAAAATGGTCACTTTTTAGATTTCTTAACTATTACAAAGTTGAAGAAACAAGAGGAAGGAAGGAAGTCTATAGGCAGCTTTGAAAAACTTTGTCAGTATTTTAAAGAATGTTTACAGTACTAAAAGGCAGTCAAAGATTTTTCCTGAAGAATTCTGAAAATAGATGCAGGTCATACAAGGCTCCTGGATGTAAAAAACCCTTATAAAAAAAACCTCTAAAATCATGAGCAGCTGGTTCTATCCAATTCCTGTGAAGTGGAGTGCTCTGGTTCAAGAGTTTTCTTGTCATGCAATCAAAGGACGGAAACATTAAGATTGCAGATGCAGAGTGGTGACACTCTGTAATTTCATACAGATCATAAGATGGTTTGGTGACATAAGAATTACTAGACCATGAGGCCTGGGGTCCATGAAATGGATTAAAGCTTTATTGCTCTTTGGAGTTCTGACAATGACAAATGCTCTCTCTGATGTTGGGATTATCTTGTCTAAACTTTTGTTTCCTTAGTTTCAGGTTTCACTTTTTCTTTAACCATTTTCTAAGATCCCAAATAACTTCCGTTCTTTTCTTTGTTATTGGAAGACATTTAGAAACACCCCCTTGCCTTATGCTTTCGCCTCTGGCAGCACATCCATGCATAAGTCATTTTTAAATTTCCAATTTCCTGATAAACGTTTTGAATGATAGACTTAATAATATGGTCACATGACCCAAGTTTGAACTCCTATTTAAAACAAGAAAGAAAGAAAAAACATGAAAGGCAATGAGAGAAGATTGTACAAGAAAAATTCAGGTACAAGATATCATGAGTATTAGTTATTAATACAATTATTCAATTTCTGGCATCAGTTAAGCATATTATTGATAGCGATGTTAAATAACATGTCAATCTCACATGATATGTATTTTTTCTACCACAACACTCATATACACACAAATATTTTAAGAGTTTCAGAAGATTTCTGATTTAAATTGGAAATGAAGAATTTAAGAACATTTCAAAATGCGTTTTGCCAATGTAATCTTTTTTCTTTATTGAAATGAAAAAAGTAACACATAGCAAAAAGAAAGAAGAGGTTTTACTTTTTTTTCTTTAGACTCTGAATCTAATGGCACTTTTCTCTCTTCCTGTCATTCTGTCTTTGTCATTATCATGCATTGTGAACACACTACTTCTGGTGAAGTTACATGGGTGAAATATTTAATATGAGAGGAGTTATATGGTACATCAGTTCAGCAAAATTTGAGGACATTAACATTCAGTGTTTCTCTAGTACCTGATAAAAAGTGTGTGAAAATCTTGCAGATGGAAATTCATTAAGATTTTACTTATTGCTAAAAGTTTCTAGTAAGCCAGATTGGAAATTTTCATCTAAAAACACTACTTCCATACAGAGTTTCAGACTGAAACTCTCTCAGAATGCACAAAATTTATGTTATAAAAAGTTTAATAATTGAAGAGTGCTAAGTGTGATACAAGGTTACCTGCCTGTTAGTTTTTCTGTCCTTCAAAAAAGAAAAACAGCAGTAACATAATCTACCAACAAAATAGAAGTTATATCAATTTGCGCAGCAAAGCGGTGTAAACAGCAAAGTGGCATAAATTTTGCTTTTGGGAATGTAGAGAAAGAGCTCAGCAAAACTGACTTTTTTTACAGGTAGAATGAAATTTAAAAAATTTTAAAGTATAAATATCCTGTGATTTGGGATTCATTAGGAGGGGAAATTTTAAGAATAAGGGAAAACTTCATGGGAGCTTATTACATTTATTATTCTTTTAAAATTCCCAGACTATGAGCATAGTGTTTGGAACATGAGTGTTTAATAACTATTAAAATGATTAACCAGCTGATTATAAACCACTGAAAGTCTACTGTGTGCTGAGCATTATTTCAGATCTTAAGGTAACCGTTACACAAAAATAAAAAGAATATCCGTAGCCACCAGTGAGTTTACAATATCAAAGTATTTCAATTCTTTGAGAAACCAAAGCAGTGGATTTAAAGTTGGACCAACTTCTTTTTATTTTTACTTTGAAAGTGAAAGTTGCTCAGTTTTGTCCAAGTCTTTGTGACCCCATGGACTGTAACCCGCCAGGCTCCTCTGCTCATGGAATTCACCAGGCAAGAATATTGGAGTGGGTAGCTGTTCCCTCTTCCAAGGGATCTTTGCAACTCTGGCATAGAACCCAGGTCTCCCACATTGCAGGTGGATTCTTTACCAGCTGAGCCACCAAGGAAGCCCAAGAATATACTGGAGTGGGTAGGCTATTCCTTCTCCAGGGGATCTTCCCAACCCAGGAGTTGATCCAGAGTTTCCTGCATCGCAGGTGGATTCTTTACCAGCTGAGCTACCTTACTTTAATAAAATTTATTTATTTCAAAACAAATAGCTTTTTATTGAAGTATAGTTGATTTACAGTGTATTAGTTTCAGGTGTACAGAAAGTGATTCAGTTATACATATATATGTTTATATGCATATTCATACATATATTCTTTTCAGAATCTCTTCCTTTATAAATTATTACAAGATATTGAATATAGTTCCCTGTGCTACACAGTAAGTCCTTGATGTTTATCCATTTTATACCTAGTAATGTTTATTTGTTAATCCCAAGCTCCTAATTTATCCTTCCCCCAACTTTCCCTTTAGTAACCATTAATATATTTTCTATGGCTGTAAGTCTATTTCTGTTTTGTAAATAAGTTCATTTGTATCTTTTTAAGATTCAACATGTAAGTGATGTCACAATATTTGTCTATCTGACTTAGTATGACAGTCTCTAGGTCCATTCATGTTACTGCAAATGGCAATTTTTATATGTAAAGTACTTCCCTGGTAGCTCAGATGGTAAAGAAACCACTTGCAATGCAGGAGACTTGGGTCTGAGTCCTGGATCAGGAAGATTCCCTGGAGAAAGGAATGGCTACCCACCCCAGTATTCTTGCCTGGAGGATCCCATGAGCAGAAGAGCCTGGCCAACTACAGTCCATGGGGTCGCAAAGAGTTGGACATGACTGAGCAGCTAAGCACTTATATATATATATACATGTATATAACATATTTTTTGTCCATTCATCTATCAATGAACATTTAGGTTGCTTCCTTGTCTTGGCTATTGTGAACAGTGCTGCTATGAATACCTGCTGTGTATATCTCTTCAATTTAGAGTTTCTGTCAGACCTCAACAAAACTCTTTTTAATCTCAGTTGTCAGTTACTAGCTGTTTCATTAGGCAAATGTATGATCTTTTATAAGGCCCAGTTTCTACATCCATAAAATAAAGAAAATGATATCTACATCATAATTATGATAAAGGAATAAAGGAGTTATTTTTTGTGGAGTGTGGTCCCATATAAAGCAGTCAGTAAAATATTAGCACACTCCCTTGCATCAGAAGAGTTAAAATCAAAATTGGTAATGAGTCTTTCTTTCAAATTTGAGAACTTCAATACTGCCATTGAATACCGAATGTTGTTTGGTCTTTTTTCTGCATGGTGAAATATTGGGAAAACGGGACATTTAGTATTTTAGAATGGAAAGTCAAAATGTTCCTCTCACCCTACATCTCCATTTGTTTCTTCTCTAAAAATGGATAATGGTTTTCTTGAGCAAGCTGCCATTGGTAGAACTGAAGGATTGATACCATGAAAGTTCTTATTCAAAATATATCTTCCATATTTCAAAATGCCACTTGAAATGTAGCTGTTGTAGTAAGAGGATGGCTGAGAAACATGAGAAAATTTATGATAAGATTACGTTTGTTATAGATTGTATTGTGTATCTTTGCATTTTAATGGAATTTCTAGAAAAGGAAAATCTACAGAGATAGAAAGCAGAACAGTGTTTTCTTGGGGCTGGGCTGGGATTGGGAGTGGGGAACTGCAAAAGGATATAAGAAAGATTTCTAAAGTGAGGAACGTATTCTTAAATAGTAGACAGACAGTAGCAAGATTATAAAATTTACTAATAATAATCAAAATTGTACACTTAAAATAGGTGAATTTATAGTATGTAAATATATATCTCATCTATAAGATATAAAAACAAGTTATAGTGTAGAACTATATTTTCATTTGGTGAATATCAATGTCATCACATCAACAATTTAAATGTATCAGTTTTGGCCATTACTCTATTTATTAATCTAAACCCTTGAAAACAAAGTCTATCATTATTATTTCTAAGAACAATATTTTCTTCTCAAACTCTCAGTACCAACAAAAGTAGAATCCTCCACCAGACTTGGGACCATCTGTATCTTTAGTGTATTACACACAGTACTTGAACATCCATAGATATTCAGTAACATTTTTGTTGAACAGATATTATGCATTTTGAAAAGTAAATACAAGCACTAGGAAGAGTAAATAAATATCAATATTTCTAATTCACTATTCAGTGTACTCTCACTTAGACTGCCTAAATGGATATTCAACTTTATTGCTTGGAATTATTTGGAAACATATCTGAACACTGCATTTAGCAATAAATGAGACTAGACAATTTACCAGTGGGAAAAACAAGGACTAAAGTCTGCAACGTAGCTTTCATTCAGACTTTTTCATTATCCAGAAGGTTTTCAATAAAGCTTATCTTTGCATTAACAAATAAATCTTTTCAAATTGTAAAGAGAAATCAATAATATATAGTGTATTTGATTTAATAACTTCACATATTTCATATTTATTTGCTAGTGTTTTTGAGAGTTTCAATGACATATCATTGTCCTTGCTATCTATTTAATGTGACTATATTTGTTTAAAAGTGATTAAGAATTGAATTTGATTAAGTGCTTATCATAGATACATATGAATAAATTGAATAACATTTCTTAAGTAGGAAGAACTAGAATCTCAATAAAGAACTATCAATATTTTGTGTTGTTAACTTATGAGGCATATGGACATTTTTTGATAGATTCATTAAGAATATTCTTAGAAAAATCTAAGGGAATTGAATCTGAATCATACTACCTATAATAAAATATTTGGAAAGTAAAATATTTTGATAAATAACATATACAATTGAAGAAATTCACAGGGTACACAAAACAAACAGTTGGATACAAAAGTGAATTGCATTTAGAATTTTCAGACAATCTTTATAGATTGCAATTTGGAATATTATAGATCCTATGGATATTTGACACCCAGTAAATATGAATAGAAGTAAGGAAGTGAGGAAGGGAAGGGGAGAGAAAGAAAAGCAATAAAGAAGACAAAAGAGAGAAAGGTAAAACACAGATTCATCCATTCAGTTCAGTTCATTTTAGTCACTCAGTCGTGTCAAACTCTTTGTGACCCCATGGACTGCAGTATGCCAGGCCTCTCTGTCTATCACCAACTCAGGAGTCTACCCAAACTCATATCCATTGAGTCGGTGATGCCATCCAACCATCTCATCCTTCCCCTTCTCCACCTGTCCTTGATCTTTCCCAGCATCAGGGTCTTTTCCAATGAATTAGTTCTTAGCATGAGGTGGCCAAAGTATTGGAGTTTCAGCTCCAACATCTGTCCTTCCAATGAACACCCAGGACTGATCTCCTTTAGGATGGACTGGTTGGATCTCCTTGCAGTCCAAGGGACTCTCAAGAGTCTTCTCCAACATCACAGTTCAAAAGCATCAATTCTTTGGCACTCAGCTTTCTTCACCGTCCAAATCTCACATCCATACATGACTACTGGAAAAACCATAGCTTTGACTAGACGGACTTTTGTTGGCAAAGTAATGTCTCTGCTTTTTAATATGCTATCTAGGTTGGTCACAACTTTCCTTCCAAGGAGTAAGCGCCTTTTAATTTCATGGCTGCAATCATCATCTGCAGTGATTATGGACCCCCCCAAAATAAAGTCAGACACTGTTTCTCCATCTATTTGCCATGAAGTGATGGGACCAGATGCCATGATCTTAGTTTTCTGAACGTTGAGCTTTAAGCCAACTTTTTCACTCTCCTCTTTCACTTTCATCAAGAGGCTCTTTAGTTCTTCTTCACTTTCTGCCATAAGGGTGGCGTCATCTGCATATCTGAGGTTATTGATATTTCTCCCGGCAATCTTGATTCCAGCCTGTGCTTCTTCCAGCCCAGCATTTCTCATGATGTACTCTGCATATAAGTTAAATAAGCAGGGTGACAATATACAGCCTTGACGGACTCCTTTTCCTATTTAGAACCAGTCTGTTGTTCCATGTCCAGTTCTAACTGTTGCTTCCTGACCTGCATGCAGGTTTCTCAAGAGACAGATCGGATGGTCTGGTATTCCCATCTCTTTCAGAATTTTCCACAGTTTATTGTGATCCACACAGTCAAGGCTTTGGCATAGTCAATAAAGCAGAAATAGATGTTTTTCTTGAGCTCTCTTGCTTTTTTGATGATCCACAGATGTTGACAATTTGATCTCTGGTTTCTGTGCCTTTTCTAAAACCAGCTTGAACATCTGGAAGTTCACAGTTCATGTATTGCTGAAGCCTGGCTTGGAGAATTTTGAGCATTACTTTACTAGCATGTGAGGTGAGTGCAATTGTGCGGTAGTTTGAGCATTCTTTGGCATTGCCTTTCTTCAGGATTGGAATGAAAACTGACCTTTTTCAGTCCTGTGGCCACTGCTGAGTTTTCCAGATTTGGTGGCATATGGAGTGCAGCAGTTTCACAGCATCATCTTTTAGCATTTGAAATAGCCCAACTGGTATTCCATCACCTCCACTAGCTTCGTTCATAGTGATGCTTTCTAAGGCCCACTTGACTTCACATTCCAGGATGTCTGGCTCTACGTGAGTGATCACACCATCATGATTATCTGGGTCATGAAGATCTTTTTTGTGCAGTACTTCTGTGTATTCTTGCCACCTCTTCTTAATATCTTCTGCTTCTGTTCGGTCCATACCATTTCTGTCCTTTATCGAGCCCATCTTTGCATGAAATATTCCCTTGGTATCTCTAATTTTCTTGAGGAGATCTCTAGTCTTTCCCATTCTGTTGTTTTTCTATATTTCTTTGCATTGGTCGCTGAGACAGGCTTTCTTATCTCTCCTTGCGATTCTTTGGAACTCTGCATTCAGATGGGAATATCTTTCCTTTTCTCCTTTGCTTTTCACTTCTCTTCTTTTCCCAGCTATTTTTAAGGCCTCCTCAGACAGCCATTTTGCTTTTTTTGCATTTCTTTTCCTTGGGGATGGTCTTGATCCCTGTCTCCTGTACAATGTAACGAACCTCTGTCCATAGTTCATCAGGCACTCTGTCTATCAGGTCTAGTCCCTTAAATCTATTTGTCACTTCAACTGTATAATCATAAGGGATTTGATTTAGGTCATACATGAATGGTCTAGTGGTTTTCCCTACTTTCTTTAATTTAAGTCCGAATTTGGCAATAAGGAGTTCATGATCTCAGCCACAGTCTCTTCCCGGTCTTGTTTTTGCTGACTGTATAGAGCTTCTCCATCTTTAGCTGCAAAGAATATAATCCATCTGATTTCGATGTTGACCATCTGGTGATGTCCATGTGTAGAGTCTTCTCTTGTGTGTTGGAAGAGGGTGTTTGCTATGACCAGTGCATTCTCTTGGCAAAACTCTATTAGCCTTTGCCCTGCTTCATTCTGTACTCCAAGACCAAATTTGCTTGTTACGCCAGGTGTTTCCTGACTTTCTACTTTTGCATTCCAGTCCCCTATAATGAAAAGGACATCTTTTTGGGGTGTTAGTTCTAAAAGGTCTTGTAGGTCTTCATAGAACTTTTCAACTTCAGCTTCTTCAGCGTTACTGGTCGGGGCATAGACTTGGATTACCGTGATATTGAATGGTTTGCCCTGGAAACGAACAGAGATCATTATGTCGTTTTTGAGATTGCATCCAAGTACTGCATTTCAGACTCTTTTGTTGACCATGATGGCTACTCCATTTCTTCTAAGGAATTCCTGCCCACAGTAGTAGATATAATGGTCATTTGAGTTAAATTCACCCATTCCAGTCCATCTTAGTTCACTGATTCTGGAATGTGTTTTTATTAGAAAGGAAAACAGTGGAGCCCTCAGTAAAGCTGTGTAGGGCCAACTTCATGAGGAAAAACTTGCTGTTAGCTATATCATTAAGTGATGCAAAGATCGCTTGAAGGCAAATATAAGGGTTAAGACGGATGTACTTAATCATGAAAGTTCATGCAAAAACATGCTCCATATGGTTTAGTACACAAGATGTATGGCTTAACTGGCCCAGGAACAAGTGGAATACACAGTTAGTGGTGGAGAAGAGGAAACATACAAGATCAGTACCACATTACTAATAGTGTTGATAATATAACAGCTAATGAGAGCAGACCAACTGACAACAGCACATCTGTACATACAATACTGAGTTTTTTATTTTTAAGTAATGTTTTACAACCATGTATATTTCAGTTGCTACATACTTGTAAAATGAGAAGAGGTTTTATCAAACCTCATCTTTTGATGTATGTGCCCGTATCTTTACTAATCGTAGAAAAAATGGTCAAAATTTGTTTTAGAACTAAAAGTAGAAATTGCATCCAGTCCTTTAGGAAATTGTCTGTCTCCTGCACATGTCTAAATATCAAGGCAATGTGCTCTAGTTCTGTTATGAGATCAACCCCAGAGATCTGCATCTAGCATTTTAATCTAATGCTTCCTGAAATAAGTGGTTACTGTTAAAAAAAACCCATAAAAGTGACTTTTGCCCACAATTTAATAAGAAGATTTCCACCATGGGTAAACAAACACAATCACAAAGCTACACAGGCTAAAACCCTGCATAAGAGCCATATTTTCCTTTCTAACAACCACATTGAATCAAATAGCTAGCCAACTTGTTTCCATGCACTTACTGTGTAGGATCAAATAGTTCTTTTAATCAGAATACAGATTTGCTGCTGAATGAATCAGATCTTCTCAGAGCCTCACTTTTTTTTTTCCTTTTAATTGTTAAAAGATGTTGGAAACATTTTTAAACATTTCAGACTAAATCTAATAATTTATGTGTCCTACATAACAGGAAACTATGCTCATGCAATGGCCATTTACCACACTTAATATCTCCTCATTTGAAACAACATTTCTAGGTCTCTCAGTGTATGTAGTCCACTGTAAATCAGGAATATAGAGCCTATAATTTAATACCAGGAAACGGAAATTGAATTTTGTATTATTTAAGTTGGGGCTGAAAATTAGCTTCCATAGAAAGTCAAAATATTCTATTTCACTGAAGGAAACTGTCTACCTTATATAATTTTTATTATTGCATACTTCAAATGTCAAAAACAAAAGTTGTTTTATTGACAATGAGAAATAGGAAAAAGTTTGTTCTGCATTCTGAAAATAATTATTAGTGAGTTTTAACGTTAAAAAATTATTATCAGAGTTGGCCAAACATTTAACAATGGCTCACAAATGGTTTCCCAGAATCTACCTTTTAAGCTCACTTCCTGCAGAATTCAATTCTGGTGAACATAAATCCTAAAACCAGGCTGTAAACTGAACCAAGCTAAGTAAATAAGAATAGGGAAAGTACTTTTTGAGTAGATGAACTAAGGAAAACACCTTACCTATAATATTCCATTTTACTTTTCCAACTCTATTAGTTTGATGTAATTATTTTATATACACAATAAATAAACTGAATATATGGAATTCAGCCAGCACTGAGTTCATCTAATAAAAATAGCTCATATTAAGGGTCTTGAGGGCTTCCCAGGTCTCGCAGTGGTAAAGAATCTTCCTGTCAGTGCAAGAGATGTAAGAAAGGCAGGTTTGATCCCTGGGTGGGGAAGATACCCTCAAGTAGGAAATGGCAAGTCACTACAGAGTTCTTGCCTGGAAAATTTCATGGACAAGGTGCTTGGTGGGCTATAGTCCATGGGGTCAGAGAGAGTTGGGCATGACTGAGTACACACACAGAAAGAGTCTTGAATTCAGGTTTGTTTGAACCTAAATCCTGATTCATTTCCACCACAGTCCTTTTTAACAAGCATAACAGGAAATATTGTGCTTAGTCACTCAGTCATGTCTGACTCTTTGTGACCCCATGGACTGTAGCCCGCCAGGCTCCTCTATCCAGGATGATTGTCAGGGAAGAATACTGGAGTAGGTTGCCAGGGATCAAACTCATGTCTCCCGCATTGCAGGTGGACTCTTTACCCTCTGAGTCACTGGGGAAGCCCAAGAATACTGGAGTAGATAGCCTATCCCTTCTCCAGGGGATATTCCTGAGCCAGGAATCAAACTGGAGTCTCCTTCATTGAAGGTGGATTCTTTACCAGCTGAGCTACCAGGGAAGCTCACAGTGACATGTAATATCTGATGATATTCATATTTATTCTCTTGTCCATTCAAAATAGTCACTTTAAAAAAGCTCTTTAGTGTTCCACTTACCTGGGGACATATAAATAAATTGTCTTAGCCAATCTTCCAGAAGTGTAATAACTAAGGGTGCCCTCTAGACTGTTTCAGAATGTATAGAACCAAGAAAAAAATGCAGTTGGTTTATTTAACAATGCATAGATTGTGGGAAGAGCAAATCATCCTAGCATCTGAATTCTCTGAGAGTTCAATAGGACTGATATCTTTTTTAGGCTTCAACATTAACTTTAGTGTCACTACATTCTTTTCCTTTATATTTCATCAACACGTCCAAGGACCTGGAATCATGCGTGACACCCAGCAGGTAGTCTGAAAGAAGCAAACAGGGAAAAAACACAGTATTTGTTGCTTAACCTCATGGAGTTTTTGTCTTCTGTTAGTACTGGAGATAACCCAGCTAATTTCATGTTTTGTTTGTATTGTCTCAGTTGTTCAGAGATCTTACAATCAAACAAACCAAGTCACAGATGTGAGCTTATATTATAGCAGTGGTTTTTATAGGTTTTAAAGTTGATGCCTTTATTAATACAGCAAAAATACAAAATATACAAAACTCAAAAGAAGATTTTTTTTTGGAAAAGAAAGAACAGAATTCCTCTCATATGTCAAATAATCCAGAATTATTACAACCAATCAAGAGGGATCTGAACTGTTTTCAATTAACTCTTCAAACTCCGGACAGGCCAGTTCAAAAGACTCTGCTCGGTAGCATGAATAGTAAGTCATATTTTACTATTAATTCCTATATCTATATATAACCATTTCAAAAATTGTTTTAACTGATATACATACATATATACATGCAAATATATGCATTCTTTTTCACTTAAAAATCAATAAAGTAGAAAAGACATGCAGGTTTTTTCCAAACATAGCACTATAATTTTTAAATGAAAATAAATGTATAATATTGAATTACACATTATAGTAATTGTACTAAAGTATACTAATTATACTAAAATACTGAATATCCATTACATATTAAAGAATTTTATAATATGAAGGACCTATAAAAAATCTAGGCCAATTTTCATTTCATATATGTAAAAATAAGATAATGTATTCACCTGAACATTATCAGAGTTTATATATATGTTCATAATTACAAAGGTTTATTACAATACCTTGAGCAACTACTAAGAAAATTATAGTGTTATACTCAAAATATTAAAAAAAGATGCAAATTGTAATTCAGATGAAATAGTAAGTTATAAGAAAGAAAAGAGAAAGTGCAGAATGAGAAACAGTGAGAAAACACAGGAAAAATAGCAAATTGATAGACAAGTCACAAGATAATTAATTTACAAATAAGTCATCTAAATGCACCAATTAAAAGACAGAGATTGGCAAAGTGGATACTAAATCAAGATCCAGTTATATGGAATTTAGACAAAGTTACTTCAATATCTTTTTTGGGGGGTGTTAGTTCTAAAAGGTCTTGTAGGTCTTCATAGAACTGTTCAACTTCAGCTTCCTCAGCATTATTGTTTGGGGTATAGGCTTGGATTATCGTGATACTGAACGGTATCGTTTGCCTTGGAAACGAACAGAAATCATTCTGTCATTCTTGAAATTGCATTCAAGTACTGCATTTCGGACTCTTTTGTTGATCATGATGGCTACTCCATTTCGTCTAAGGGATTCCTGCCCACAGTAGTAGATATAATGGTCATCTGAGTTAAATTCACCCATTCCAGTCCATCTTAGTTCGCTGATTCCTAGAATGTTGATGATTACTCTTGCCATCTCCTGTTTGACCACTTCCAATTTGCCTTGATTCGTGTACCTAACATTCCAGGTTCTTATGCAATATTTGCTCTTTACAGCATTGGACCTTGCTTCTATCACCAGTCACATCCACAGCTGGGTATTGTTTTTGCTTTGGCTCCATCCTTTCATTCTTTCTGGAGTTATTTCTCCACTGATCTCCAGTAGCATATTGGGCACCTACCAACCAGGGGAGTTCATCTTTTAGTGTCCTATCATTTTGCCTTTTCATAGTGTTCATGGGGTTCTCAAGGCAAGAATACTGAAGTGGTTTGCCATGCCCTTCTCCAGTGGTCCACATTCTGTCAGACCTCTCCGCCATGACCTGTCCGTCTTGGGTGGCTCCACACGGCATGGCTTAGTTTCACTGAGTTAGACAAGGCTGTGGTCCATGTGATCAGATTGGCTAGCTGTCTGTGATTATGGTTTCAGTGTGTCTGCCCTCTGATGCCCTCTTGCAACACCTACCATCTTACTTGGGTTTCTCTTACCTTGGAAGTGGGGTATCTCTTCCTGGCTGCTCCAGGAAAGTGAAGCTGCTGCTCCTTACCTTGGACAAGTGGTATCTCCTCAGGTCTCCCCTCCTGACCTTGAACGTGGAGTAGCTCCTCTCGGCCTTCCTGTGCCCACACAGCCGCCACTCCTTGGACGTGGGGTTGCTCCCCTCTGCCAGCGCTTTGCGGTCTGTCGCAGCTGCAGTGCTCAACATTCAGAAAACTAAGATCTTGGCATCCAGTCCCATCACTTCACGGCAAATAGATGGGGAAACAGTGTCAGACTTTATTTTTTGGGGCTCCAAAATCACTGCAGATGGTGACTGCAGCCATGAAATCAAAAGACGCTTACTCCTTGGAAGGAAAGTTATGACCAACCTAGACAGCATATTAAAAAGCAGAGACATTAATTACTTTGCCAACAAATGTCCATCTAGTTAAGGCTATGGTTTTTCTAGTAGTCATGTATGGATGTGAGAGTTGGACTGTGAAGAAAGCTGAGCACTGAAGAACTGATGCTTTTGAACTGTGGCGTTGGAGAAGACTCTTGAGAGTCCCTTGGACTGCAAGGAGATCCAACTAGTCCATCCTAAAGGAAATCAGTCCTGGGTGTTCATTGGAAGGACTGATGTTGAAGCTGAAACTCCAATACTTTGGCTACCTCATGAGAAGATTTGACTCATTGGAAAAGACCCTGATGCTGGGAAGGATTGGAGGCAGGAGGAGAAGGGGACGACAGAGGATGAGATGGCTGGATGGCACCCCCGACTCGATGGACGTGAGTTTGGGTAAACTCTGGGAGTTGGTGATGGACAGGGAGGCCTGGCGTGCTGTGATTCATGGGATTGCAAAGAATTGTACACAACGGAGTGACTGAACTGGACTGAACTTCAAATATAATGACATAAACATGATATTAATAAAATGATGAAATAAAACATATTACACAAAAATTAATTTAAAAAATGAGTAGCTATTTCTGTATCATATAAAGTGATTTCAGAAGAAAGAAATTTTGTAAAGAAAAAGAAAGGTACTGACTGGTAGTACAAGGATTAATTTACCAACGAGACATAGTTATTCTATATGTGCCTCTATAGCAACAACAGAACTTCTCAACACACAAAGCAAAAATGGGTATAATTGAAAGAAGAAATAAGAAAATTCACAATTATAGTTGGGAAATTCAAAGTCCCACTTTAGGCAATAAAAAGACGAAATAGACCAAAGTAAGCAATAATATAGAATATCTGAAAAGCACTACTAACCAACAAGATCTAATATACACTGATAAAAATACCCACCCAAGACAGCATTCTATTGATGTGTCCATGGACCATTTACCAAGGCAGGCCATGCCTCAGGTCATGAAAGAATCTTCAACAAATTTAAAATAATAGAAATCATGCAGTGTATAATCTCTAATTATTACAATATCAAGTAATAAATCAATGGCAGAAAGAAAGTATAAAACATACTTTTAAATAATTTATGTTTAAAATAGTAAGACTCAAAGGAAATAAAACATATAGAGAATGAATGAAAAGTAACATAAAACAAAATGTATGAATATCAATGAGATGTCCCTAAGGTAACAATAAAAGAAAATTTATAGAGCCATATGCTTATTTTAAAGGGAATAAAAGGACTGAAATTAATAATCCAAGTTCTTAATTCAAGAAACTAGAAAAAGAACAACAGCAGCAAAATACTCTGAAGCAAGTAGGAGGAAAGAAATAATAAAGATAAGAGAAAATACCAGTGAAAATCAAAATAAGAAGCAATAGAGGAAATCAGTGAAACAAAAGGTGTTCCTTCCCCCCAGAAGATAATAAAGATATTAAAGTCTAGAAAGACTAAAAGATGAAAATAGTAAAGATGTAAATAATAAATGTTAATAATAAGACAAGTTGTATTCCAGACCCCATATTCATTAGAAAGACAAGAGAATACTGCCAACAACCTTATACTCATAAATGTGACAATTCATTAAAATGGATACATTTCTCAAAGACTACAAATTATCAAATCCAACCAAAATAAAACAGATGAACTGAATAGTCCCAAAACCATTAAAAAATAAACTGAATTAATAATTTAAGATCACCTGAGAAATAAATCTCCAGGTCTAGGTAATTTCACTAGAGAATTCTATGAACACTTAAAAATGAATTAACACAATTTTATAGAATCTCTTCTAGAAATGAAAAAGGAAGGAATAATCTTCAATTTCTTTTATAAAAGGTGAAAGTCACTCAGTCGTGTCTAATTCTTTGTGACCCCATGGACTACACAGTCCATGGAATTCTCCAGGCCAGAATACTGGAGTGGGTAGCCTTCGCCTTCTTCAGGGGATCTTCCCAACACAGGGACTGAACCCAGGTCTCCCACACTGCGGGTGAAGTCTTTACCAGTTGAGCCACCAGGGAAGTACTACTTTTTGTTGTTGTTGTTTTGTTTGTTTGTTTTAATGAAGCCTGACACCAAAAGCCCAACAAGGAAATTAGAGAAAAAATGTAGGATGAGAAGAATAAAAGATAAGTACATCTGCATGTCTCTCAGGAACTCAGATGCAAAATTCTCAACAAAACTTCAGTGTTGAATCCAGGAATGTATTAAATAATTTTACACCACAAGCAAGGGTGATTTGTTCAAGGTATGAAAAGTTGGTTCAATATTCAAAAATCAATCCATGTAATCACCATATTAACAGGATAAAAAATAAAATCACATGATCTTAACAACTGAGGAAGAAAAGCAACATGTGAAAAATTCTAAAACATCTTCATGAAAAAAATCAGAAAAGTAAGAGTAGAGGAAAAGTTACTCAATTTGAGAAAAAGCATCACAAAAATATTTATAGCTAGCATCATATCATACTTAGATGAAAGGCTGAATACTTTCTCCCTAAGACTGGAAACAAGGCAAAGACGCTTACACACCGCTCTTATTTAATATAGCACTAAAAATTGTAGCAAGAACACTAATGAAGGGAGAGAAATGAAGGACATACAGATTGGAAAGGAAGCTATAAAGTTGTTACTCTTTTTAGATGGTGAGATTATCTACATTGAAAAATCCAAAGCATCTGTAAAAATTAAAACTTAGCAGTAATAAATGAGTTCAACCAAGTAGCAGGATATTAAATAAAGAATAATCATTTTCTAGAGACCAATAATTAACATGTGGAAATGAATTAAAGTCACAATATCACTTATAATTGTGCCAAAGACAATGAAATACTTAGGTATAAATTAAAACACATATAAGGTCTCAGTGATGAAAATTATAAAATACTGATGAAAGACATCAAAAATACCTGAATAAACTTACCATACTATGGATTGGAAAACTCAAATTAGTAAAAATATCAATTCTACACTAATTATATATAGATTTAGAAAAAAAAATTCCCTAGTTAAAAAAAATGGTCAAATTTCACCATATTTTATATGCATTTTTCACACAAATTTACATATTTACTTAAGAAGCATCATTTAATTATTTTATATCCTTGAAGATACTTACATCCCAATTTTCTGTATAGTCATTCTTAACCAAGGGAAAGCAGAGGACAAGGGAGTTGATCTCTACTCTCCAACATGATAAAAATATCTTCTATTGAGACAAATGTTTGACAGTTTAGCTTGAAGCCCATTATAAAAAAACTAAGTTTCCTTAAATGCAGGTGTCCTTACATTCAACAACCCACTGCATATGCAAGTATGACGTGACTCTCTTTCTCTTACTCTATAGAAATCAGGACTTGTGAAATCAGCATGTGAAAAGGATGAATGACACTCTGTGTACTGCTGAAAGTACCAAATTGTCCATTTGCTTAAACCCAGAAACCTCATGTCTTCCACCAGTATCCATGAAAGTGTGACAGGCTAACCAGTTTTCTTGTAAGAAGGGTAAAATCTCAAACGTGTCACAATTCTTGATAGATTTCTTTCTGCTTTCCTTCCCTTGAGATGCTTGTATTTAGAACTAGTCACAGTGTTGTGAAGCAGCCCATGCCAGAAGACACCCCATGTGTAAGCGCTCCCGCCAATAGCCCAGTTATGTCCCCAAATGACAGCCAATATTAGGCAGTAGATGTGAGTGAATAAGCATTCAGATGATTCCAATCCCCAGGCTTTGAGTCTTCAATCTGAGGCCCAGACAACTTCTCTCTGCTCTACACCATGTGTGAATTTTTAACCCATGGAAAACATGAGAGATAAATGACTTTAAGAGAGTTTTAAGTCATTAAATGAAATTATGTAATCATAGTAACTGGAACATTCCTTAAAAACAAACAAAGAAACAAAGAACAACATTTTGCTTCAATGTGTCTTGATCTCTTATGTACAGGCTGTTTTAGACGGAAAACATTTCTCAAAAAGTTTTAATCCTGTTTTTGGCTTTGACATTTAATAACCCTTTAAATTTTAGTAAGTCATTTACCATATTTATATTCCCTTTCTTCACAGCAGGGCGATATCATAGGATTCTTTCATTACCCATAGTGATATTGCATTAAAAATATTTATCATTTAGTAAACAATAGTGAGTTTATTTTACGGTCTAGGCCATGGACCAGGTCATGTGTTAGATTAGACTTTTCTTTACAAAGCACATTCTCTCTCTAAATGTTTGAGAGGAACATTAATCTGAGTGGAACTAAATTGTGTGTTATTCACAGGATTCAGGCCATATTAGTTGACAAAGGTAAAACTATTCATTTGACACCCCATAATATTTTTAAAGTTAATTCAGCAAATATTTGAGTTGGCCCAAAACAAACATTTTGGCCAACCCATTTCTTATGGTATGCCTACTTACCATGTTCTAGACACTGTGTAAACATTCAATAAATGATCCACCACTATTAATACTAAATATTATGTGTCATGCTAGAGCCTTCCATGATCTAATGATGCCTCAAACTGAACTGTAGTCAATTAAAAATAGAAAAAATTCCTATTTGTAAAATGTCATTGAAACTTTGAAAATAACAACAATTTTAATTATTTGATTCTGGAAGAACATGGGCATCTGTGTTAGTCACTCAGTTGTGTCTGACTCTTTGCGATGCCAAGGACTGTAGCCTGCCAGGCTCCTCTGTCCATGGAATTTTCCAGGCAAGAATACTGGAGTGGATTGCCATTTCCTTCTCCAGGTGATCTTCCTGACCCAGGGATCAAACCCATGTCTCCTGGACTGCAGGCAGATTCTTTACCATTTGAGCCATCAGGGAAGCACATACTAAACATTCATTATTAAAATGTAATTTTATTACCCTAAGATATTATTGTAACATGATGTCAATATTCCATAAAGTGTATATATATATATATGATCTCTTGAGTCAGAATCATAAAACAAGTTGAATATTAAGGGAATTCTAACCCAAGATAAATAATAATATTGGCAAACTGAGCATTCTCTGCATGAGAGTATCCAAATGAATTTTGACTACAGTCTTTTTCCATGTTTGTGTTGCTGAGTTGCTGATATGAAATATATATTTATTATATGAAGCATACCTATGGCAGTTAAATTCAGATAGTGTTATCTATGACAATTTGTATTGGCTTCCTCCCAAGGCTTTTGATTTGCCATGCATGAGAATAAATGAGAACCATATGAAAGTCAATAAGTTCTTGATAGTACATGACATTCTGTGTTCTCTCATCCTTGATTTTAGCAAACATTCCAAGGCTTTGGCTTCCATCATAGATGGTGATAGGCTTCAAAAATGTAAGGGCTTTTTTCTTGGCTTCAGATAAGAATCCCAAACTTAACACACTTCCATAAATCATTGGTGTGGAAATCTGTCAGAAAATAGCACAAGAGTACTACTTTTTCCTTGCAGCATTTGGTGTTTCCAAATTAGATTATTTGTTGAATGTTCAAGGGAGCATGTTTTCTTGAAGGGTTCACCATATGTCAGACAAATCTCATGCTCTTGAAATGGAGTTCACAGAAATGAAATCAAGGGTAACTGCTTGCTCCTTCCTCTACTACAGTAGTAAGAATCAAAGGATTCTGCAGAAATATGTCTCTGCTAGAATCACTGAGTATCATCATGCATATTGAAAAGTGGCAAGATGGAGACTACCCAAGATCTTAAATCCAGTATGAATTTCATGACTGTTCTTCAGATTTTATCCTCATTAGTAGTATTATACTGACAGGTAATGAAGTGTAGCCATTCAGAGCAAGGGTCCTGCAGTTGATTTTGATTTAGCTCTACTTGATAGCTGTGCAAATTTGTATGATTCTTAACCACTCTAAACCTCAACCTATAAAGAAGATAATAACATACATATTATAGAACTGTTGGGAAAAATTAAGCAAAATAGTGTATATTAAACGCTTGGAACATGACAATGCTTAATTATTTGAAACAAGTAAACATAATAATACATATATATGCACATATATGTAATAGAATTTATGAAGCAGTTTTAAAATTCTTACTTGTCATCATTGCTCTTGTCACTTTTATTAATTTTAAGTGGAAAATTATTTTTGTTCAAGGAAGAAAGATGATACCTCACTTAGTGGAAAAATGTGATTTAATTATGACTATTCTCCATCAACTTGTAACTGGATTTTCTCAGAAAATTTGGGGGTGAGGACTCCTGTAAATTCCAAAATCTTCATTTTATAGTGTATTTAACTCTACCACTTATTTTTCAGAATTGTGTCTAGATCCCCTGGGTCAATACAATGTGTATCCCAAGTGCCCCGTAAGATGGATAGTTTTTAGTAGGCATGTTGGCATTATTTGTACGTAAGAAGGGAGTAGGGAGGATCAGAATAGCTTTGGCATTTACCTTGTTAAAGTTTTATAGCTGAGCTCTGGTTCAAGGGTCTACTTAAACGACTTGACTGCACTAAAAAAAATGAGAGCATTGAGACCTATGAAAGGAGTCCGCAAAATTCTACGAAAATGAGCCAGTTCTAGTAGAAATCAGCATATTTAATGATCCAAGATACACAACTGGAACATTAACTAGTTTTTATTGACCTGAAGGAATTTTATACTTTTCCTTTTAGGGACAAAAATTCAGGACATTCCTCTTTATTATATTTTCAAAAATTGTTGTTGTGTTCTTCAGTCACTCAGTCATGTCTGACTCTTTCCGGTGCCGTGGACTGCAGCACGCCAGGCTTCCCTATTCTTCACTATCTCCTGGAGTTTGCTCAAACTCATGTCCATTGAGTCGGTGACAAAAATAGTTTTAATTAATTGATCTAAATAAAAAATGTGATTGCTTATTATATATCAGACATAGCAATGGGCCGGGGGGACACAGTAATTTATAAGGCATAGTTCCTGCTCAAGGAGCTTTCAGCCAGTGCTGGGAAGATGAGGAGACCAGAAGAATGAATAGAGATTGGCTAGGTGATTCTGGACAAAAGAACAGAAAGTTCAAAGATGATTCATAAAAAAGAAAAAAAAAATGGGGCTTACTCAGAGAAGTACAACTGATTTGGCACAAGAGTGAGGAGATAGTGGACAGACAGGAAAATGTAGAGAGAAGCAGGGTTTTATCCCAGGCAGGTCTTATGTACCAATATTAAAGAGTATTCTGTGTTCTAGAAATGGTTAAGTTGGCAGCTGCAGGCTAAGTTCAGCCCTTAGATGTGTCTTCCTCATTATTATGCGTGTTATCTCATTTAAAAATATGTAAAAATTCTCACAAAAACTCAGATCAGAAATTCTCTTGAAAGATCAGGAATCTACATTGGATCCTTGTAGCCCTGTGGCTGAGAGGTTGCTTCTGGAAGAATGAACAGTGCTTTTATGAGTCACTGCATTCTCCACTTGCTTCACTCACTTTTATCACCTGTTGGGCCCCTGAAGCATTTGCTTTTGCAAGCCTCCTGAGGAGAAACTACAAAACTAAATTTGCTTTAATATGTTAGTCTGACTGATATTGCAGCTATCATGTTTGGATTCAGATGAATTTACTTAGGAGATTACTTCAGTAATCAAGACAAATGATGAGGGACTAACAGAGGTATTGGTAGGGGGTAAAGAAAATAATAGAAATTAGCATTCCTAATATGGAACCATGGCTTTGGTGATCTAAAAGAAGTTAGAGGAAGAGTAAGTGATGTCATTTCAATTTCCAGGTTAATCAACCTGAGCGTCATTGTTTCAATTTAGATGTTCAAGAAGCAGATACCAAGATAGATTTAGACTTGCAAAGAAATTTTTGGTGGGTATGCCAAGGAAGGATTGAAACAGGGGTAAAAGAAGGCATAGAGGGACTTCCCTGATGGTTCAGTGGTTACGAAACTGTCTTCCAATGCAGGGATGTGGGTTTAATTCCTGGTTGGGGAACTAAGATGCCACAGGCAACTAAACTCCCATGCCGCAACTACCACGTCCATGTGCTCAAGAGCCCATGTTCTGTGATAAGAGAAGCTCCCATGTACTGCAACTAGAGAAAGCTCACACACTACAGTGAAAGAGGTCACACACCACAATGGAGACCTAGTGCAGCCAAAATAAAACAAATAAGAGAAGGCATAGAGAGCTTATAGATTGAAAAACAGTTCTGATACCCATGAGGCAAAGAATGTGGGATTGGATCCGATGCTCAGACTGCAGTGCAACTCTGAGAAAGTCTCAGCCAGGATAACTGCAGCATGATATGCAAGGTTGCCTATTGAAGGAATCAGGTGCTTGAAAAGAATGGGGCAGAACTGGTACTCCTACCATTCTCCACGGCCTGGTGTAAACTATGCTGCTGCTGCTGCTGCTGCTGCTGCTAAGTTGCTTCAGTCGTGTCTGACTCTGTGTGACTCCATAGACAGCAGCCCATCAGGCTCCGCCGTCCCTGGGATTCTCGAGGCAAGAACACTGGAGTGGGTTGCCATTTCCTTCTCCAATGCATGAAAGTGAAAAGTGAAAGTGAAGTCGCTCAGTCGTGTCCGACTCTTAGTGACCCCATGGACTGCAGCGGACTTTGAAAATATAACAGCTTGAGTTTGTCAGCTAATTGCTCTCCTTCTAATACATTTTCTCTTGAAATGAGATATGAATAGTAAATGCCCATAGAGGACACAGGTACCACTAATAGAAGTATTGAATTCAAGTAATGAGAGAAGACATTAAAAATGGTTGCTTGTAGAGAAGAAGAAATGAATGGATTTAGCAAGAGACTGATATTTCCTTAATGGCCTTTTGGAAGGTTATTACATGATAAGCCTTACACTTACCCTGTAAGTGTAAGAGACACTTACGAAAGGCACTTTGTGAGTGCTCAGTTGCTTGAGTCGTGTCCAGCTCTTTGTTACCCTAAGGACTGTAGCCCGCCAGGCTCCTCTGATCATGGTATTCTCCAGGAAAGAAATACTGGAGTGGGTTGCCATGCCCTCCTCCAAGGGATCTTCCTGACCCAGGGATTGAACCCTCACCTCCGGCATTACAGGCAGGTTCTTTACCACTGAGCCATTGGGGAAACCCCCGACACACTACATATGTGAGTTAAAGAACTTGGGGCAGAGATTGCTTTACGGATTCCAAAAGCTCTTTCCTTTTCTATTATATGTAAGCACACTACTTGCCCTATCTAGACGCTCTTTCATCAAGTGTAGCAGTATGATTGTGTTCTGGTCAATGGAGAGAAGTGGTGATATGTGCCACTCACTGGCAGGGTTCATAAACTCGGCCACAGACAATCCTCTCTTCCACTTTACCAGCTGGAAGCAAAGGATTCCAAGGGCTTACCCTCCACAAGATGGAGAGAGCATGGGGTTTGAATCAATGCAAGTGAGACCACTTGGGAAATAACTACTTTGTGTTATTTTGTGTCTAAAATTGTGTTTTTAGTATGATAATCTCCAGGTCCATCCATGTTGCTACAAATGGCATTATTTCATTCTTTTTAATGGCTGAGTAAAGTAAGTCAGAGTGAGAGAGATAAATATCATATGATATCGCTTATATGTAGAATCTAAAAAAAATGATACAAATCAATTTACCTACATGACAGAAGCAGACTCTGAACCAATTTGTGATTACTGGGAGTGTGTGTGTGGGAGAGGATATATTGGGAGCTTGGGACTGACATGCACACTCTGCTATATTTAATATAGGTAACTGGACTTGCCTGGTGGTACAGTGAATGGGAGTCTGCCTACCTGAGTCCTGCAGGGGACCAGGGGACTCAGGTTCAGTCCCCAGGTGCGGGAAGATTCCTCATGCTGCGGGCTTTAAAAAGCCCATGTGCCACAACTACTGAAGCCTGCCCTTGACCCACAGCTAATGAGCCCTGTGCCACCACTACTGAAGCCCACACTTCCTAGAGCCCACACACAACACTGCAACTACTGAGTCTGCGTGCTACAACTACTGAACCTGATATGCCTAGAACCTGTGCTCCACAACAGGAGAGATCACCACAAAGAGAAACCTGTGCACTGAAATGAAGAGCAGCCCCCACTCACTGCAACTAGAGAAAGCCCGCAAGCAGCAACAAAGACCCAGTAAAACCAAAAGTAAATAAATAGATAACTTGGAAAACATAGATAACCAATAAGGACCTATCGTATAGCACAGGGAACTCTTCTCAATATTCTGTAATAACCCAAATGAGAAAATAATTTGAAAAAGAATAGATACATATAGCTGAATCACTCTTCTGTACACTTGAAACTAACAAAGCATTGTTAATCAATTATACTCTAATATAAAATAAAATATTTTAGTTTTTTAAATTAAAAATATTTTTTTTATTATTTTAAGTTGATGACATTTGGAGATTAAACTATTATACTAGGTAGCATTAACCTAAAAAAGTGGTCCAAGATAAAGACACATGTATATGTATCACACAAAAAGATATATAGATTCCTACATAGTATCAGAGACACATTTTTCCTTTGAAATATTTTTCTAAAGCTTTAGCTTCACATTCTCAACACTGTGAATTTATTAAGGTTTGACTAGCACCATAAATTTATCAAACTTACATATTTAACTTCTCCTAATTCCCTACTTCTAACAATAGTACCAACATTTCCACAAACACTCCAGACATTTTATGGTTCTCTTTGATTCTTATCTCTGGAACAACTCTCATGTTAGATTGGTAAATTCTCCTTTCTTTCTGTGTCTTTGTATGCATCCTGTTCTCCTTATTTATTCTATTACTATCATCCTAGAGTAAGTGTATACTTTCCTGTCTAAACAAGAATATAGATTCTTACTTAATCTACAGCCCTTCCCCAAATTATTTTTGCAAATGGACCCTGTCACTGTCCCCAGAGTATATCAGGGATTACAGTAACAATTATATTAGAGAAAAAACACAGAATAAGAAGATCCCAGTTTGAAACATCTGTTTATTAACTGGGATAACTCTGGAAAGATGACCTGGACATTCGGAGCCTTGATTTCATCATCTATTAAAAGTAGATAAATCTATTCAAACTGCCACACAATTACATTCATTTTACATGCTAGCAAAGAAATGCTCAAATTCCTTCAAGCTAGGCTTCAGTGGTATCTGAACCAAGAACTTCAAGATGTACAAGCTGGATTTAGAAAAGGCAGAGGAACCAGAGATCAAATGGCCAAAATCTTTTGGATCATAGAAAAAGCAAAAGAATTCCAGAAAGACATCTACTTCTGCTTCATTGACTATGCTAAAGCCTTTGACTATGTAGATCACAACAAACTGGAAAATTCTTAAAGAGATGGGAATGCCAGACCACTTGACCTGCCTCCTGAGAAACCTGTATACAGGTCAAGAAGCAGCAGTTAGAACCGGACATGGAACAAAGGACTGGTTCAAAATTTGGAAAGGAGTACATCAAGATGGCATATTGTCACCCTGCTTATTTAACTTCTATGCAGAATTCATCAAGCGAAATGCAAACCTGGATGAAGCACAAGCTGGAATCAAGATTGCAGGGAGAACTATCAGTAACCTCATATATGCAGATGACACCACCCTTATGGCAGAAAGTGAAGAGGAATTAAAGAGCCTCTTGATGAAAGTGAAAGAGGAGAGTGAAAAAGCTAGCTTAAAACTCAGGATTCAAAAAATGAAGATCATGGCATCCAGTTCCATCATTTCATGGCAAATAGATGGGGAAAAATGGAAACGGTGACAGACTTTACTTTGTTGGACTCCAAAATCACTGTGGACAGTGACTGCAGCCATGAAATTAAAAGATGCTTGCTCCTTGGAAGAAAAGGTATAACAAACCTAGATAGCATATTAAAAATCAGAGGTATTACTTTGCCTACAAAGTTCTGTATAGTCAAAGCTATGGTTTTTCCAGTAGTCATGTATGGATGTGAGAGTTGGACCGTAAAGAAAGCTGAGTGTCGAAGAATTGATGCCTTTCAACTATGTTGCTGGAGAAGACGCTTAAGAATCTCTTGAACAGCAAGGAGATCAAACCAGTCAATCCTAAAGCAAATCAGTCCTGAATATTCATTGAAAGGACTGATGCTGAAGCTGAAGCTCCAATACTTTAGGCACCTGATGCACAGAGCTGATTCATTGGAAAAGACCCTGATGCTGGGAATGATTGAAGGCAGGAGGAGAAGGGGACAACACAGGATGAGATTTTTGGATGGCATCACTGACTCAATGGACATGAGTTTGGGCAAGCTTTTGGAGATGGTGAAGGACAGGGAAGTCTGGTGTGCTGTAGTCCATGTGGTCTCAAAAAGTCAGACACAACTGAACATCTGAACATAACAAGATCTATTCACAGGATTGTTGCAAAATTTAATGAAGTGATTTGTAAACGGTGACAGGAAAACACCTGTCTCATAATAGTGCTTAAAATATATATCTTGAATTAATATTCTCTTTACCTCCTTCCCTTATCTCCTGCTTACACATTTTTCTTATTCCTCTCAACAAGATTGAATGCTATTTCTCTATCAAGGAAAACTCAAATCTGATCTATTTTGTGACTACCTCTATGGAAATCTTGATCACTTATCTTGCCTCATACTGTGAGTTAGCAATGGTTTTCATATATAATGATTTTCTTTAAATAAGTTTCAAATGATTAGGGATCTACTTTCTTCAAAGTTTTAAGTGTTTCTTAGAATATTATTTGAAGTTTCAGTTTGGTGGTTGTTTCTAATTTTTGCTTTATCTGACCCATTCAGAATTCCTTTCTTCTTTTTTTTCAAAAGTGATATTATGACTTTCTTTTGGACATAAACTACTCTGACACCTCTAATCCCTATGGAACATCAATTCTATGGGATCCCATCCACAATCTCTAAGAGCAGGCTCAGGACTAGGAGCTGTTATGAATCTAAGTCATTCATTCTCCCATCCAAAGTGATTCAGACAGCGCTTCTAAATCAAGAAAGGCTCCATGATTTCTATTGGAACAACAGAGGGAAAGCAATTATCTCACAGGAATTACAATGTAAAATTATATCAACTAGAGCAGTATTTTAAAAGATATACAGTCATGCCTCGGTAATGCCTATGGATAACATAACATAATCTCTTCCTCACTAATGGAGAAAAAAGAAACAGAAGCACATTCTTCTTGACTTACATAAATTTCATTATTTTGTTGTTTAAATAAGCACGTTTTTATAATATTTAAAAAGGTTCAAAGACCACTTCCATATTCCAATCTGTAAAAAATATTTTCGTTATGTTTATTATAAAAATATAAATGTTTCCACTACAAATCATTTCACATTAGTAAGAGGCCATCTACATTGTACAACATAGACGAAATGAAAATGAAAATTTAACTACACACATACTGCCAACCATATCAGATTTATACATGGCTTATTTGATACTTAGTACAGCTTAACATGGGCAAGTTACCAGAAATAAATATGTAAATCAAACTTAAGATACCATCAGATAATATGGTACATGATATTATGAAGCAATTGTGGTTTCATGTTTACTGAAAGCCAATGCAGTTTCTGTACAAAGAGATGGCCATAAGCATTCTAGTACCTCTACTCCACAGTTAAGAATCGTACACTGTTATGTTTACATATGTACAGGGTAAGGATTGTGAAAAGTAAATTTATAAGAAGTCAGATAGAAAAATAGTGAAAAATGAAGAACAATATACTGCATATACAATTTCTACTTTCAAACGGAAACCACAGCCAAAATAAATGAAATAGATTAAACAATCCTAAACTTCCTAGTTCATGAAATGCACAGATTTTGTGGAGTATGCACAGAATAGTACCTAAGAAAGTAAATGCTAGTCTGGAAAAAAATGAGGTTGAAGCCAGATTCAGATCTCAATCTAACATTCCACAAAACAAAATGTTTGCTTAAAAAATGGTTTTTAGCTGCTTCTAGCAGGCTTAAGTGAAATTTGTAATCAATTTCATAATCATATATATCTTTTTAAAAGGTTCATGCTCTTATATACCCAATACATAATTCTAGTAGGATGATTTGACTATAAGAATATTGAAGACATTTGAGAAATAATTTTATATATGAAGGAATACAACATAAGCCTTATTACACTAAATTTACAACAGATTAGCACTTGTGAATTTTGATCTGTGATTGTAAGCTGTATAAGTGTTCCATTTTGCATAAGAACATAAAGGCTGCAGCATTGTTTTATCCATTCTATTCTTGTGACATATGCATTTCTTATTCCAATAACATGATCATATCAGCATTAGAAAGATTATAGATAGAGCTAAAATGTTGCTTCACAATCTATTATGGCTAGATCTCCACCAGGTATATATTTCAAATATTACAGAGTATGCTCATATTTGACCTTTATGGAATAGTAAGTCCAAGTTCCTGCAAGAAGAGACCTCTCCAGATTTTGAGTCTTGATGGACAACCAGCTATTTTGAAGATTATATATTCAATAAGTATCAAGAAGCTCAATGTTTCTAAGATATATACAAAAACTATAATAGGTGCATTTCACTGGAGACTCAAGGATAATAATACTTGCTATTGATGATGACAATGTTTAATTAATTTAGCAAAAGCTCAGTGATGCAGATGAGTAGTTTAGTAATCCTTATTCCCTATAATCAGTTCAACAAGTTTAAGCAAATGTATAAAGTGGCATTTCAAAACCAGTCAGCCAATGATCTTTTTGATTCATGCATCAGCTTATAGGCAGCTTATAGGCTACATTGCCAGTTAATACAGCAACCTAAAGAGTATCCCAATCCTTTCCAGTGTAGCATTCTCTATTCAGGAGCTCTAATATAGCTCTTTTACCAATGGAGTGAGTTTATGGTATCCTAAGCACCAGAACAAGGCAAGTATGTCATTGAAAATCCATTACACACAAGTTGGTATATCACACTAAATTAGGAGCACACAGTTTATAATAAATGGAGAGGCAAAAATGGGTGGAATAATTCAGACTGTGAGAGATTTGGTTAGTGTATGAACAAGGAAAGGGTTTCATTTCTTTTTATATATAGATATAGATACATATGAGTGTATGATTCAAACAATCTGGAAAGAAACACATCCTTTTCTGTGTTGTTTATCATGTTTTCTACTGCTGACAATTTGAGAGAGCATTTGGCACTGGCTGTTACAAATCCAAATTAAATCATCAAGGCATAAATAGAAAACAATAAAAGACAACTCAAAAGAAAATAAATATGTACTTTTCTTCAAAATTAAAACACATTTTTACATGATAATACTTAAGGAGGCTAACAATCAAAAATGTGTAGTACTTAAAACAACTACAAACTTCATTTCTATATGCTTTTTAACAGACAAAAGAGAATAATACAATGAAAAGGTATTAAATATGGCTGGATAGTTTGAGGTATGAATTCCTCTATTTTGCTTGCTTTCAAAGAAACAAAATACCTGTTACAGATCTCTTCTGTGTATAAAAATATCACAAGTCTGTTCTTTTGTGGCTATTCAGAAGCACAGCCACTATGCTCATTGCGTTATTTCATTTCTTTTGCTTTTACGATAGTCAGTTTATGATCAACGGCTCTATGCTAGTTCTTCGTCATTTTGCGCTGAAGAATTCTGATTTAATCCATCAACTAATATAAAAAAGCAATTACAAAACAAAATACACCCACCCACCCATCCACTAAACAACAGGGGAAAATAAAGAGTTTTTGAATTCCATTTTAAGGCATTTTACTCATATCTGAGTGTCTTATTGGGCTTGGAATGTCCACCAGTATTTCCAGTGTTGTCATCAGCCTGCAGAGTGATGCCACATCTTCCACTTTCTTCCAGAAATATCACTTTACACTGGGACTGGACTATTCTTGGATTGCGTTTCTAGAACTTTAATACTACTGATGATCTTCTTCTGTGGCCCAACCACGGTGACACCAACCTTTTTCATGTCGCTGTTAAAAAAAGGAGAAACTTTCTGGTGAGAATCAAGGCCTCCTGGACAGTATGTAAATAGGATATTTTCAATTAACAAAGCTTGTACAATCACAGATCCCAATGCTCTAGGCATATTTTTCTGATTTTTGTAACATGTGTAGTATTATATATCCTGATTACTCCACCTTTATCCTTGTGGAAGAATACAGATTGTAGGTTGAATATAGGAAGTGGGTTGAATAGTGTTCCCCTCAAAATTCCTGCCATCTGGAACTTCCCCAGGTAAGGGCCAGCTTGGGGATTGACTTGACTGACAGATCGTGTTTAAAGTGACACTGTATCAGCTTCTGCATTCAATCTTTAGCAACTAACAGATTCTACTTCTTAACTTCTGAGGCACCCTCTCTAGGCCGCAGAGCTGCCAGTTGAAAAATATGACTACCTATTGAAGAGGTCATCAGTAAGCACTTGATCTACAGTCCTAGGTATATGTAGAATCTGAACCAGGGCAAAGAAGAATGAAACTATCTCAAGCCCTCCAGACTAGATCAGATTCATGTTAGCTGAATACTTCATTCAACTCTAGCACCAGAGGCGAAGAATCACCCACCTGAGCTCCACCCAAATTCATGACTCATGACATTGTGTGTATAATAAAATCTTTAGTCTTTTAATTTGGGGAAGTTTGTTGTTCAACCATAGATCACTGGAATAATTTCTTTAAAGTATAAAGTTCTTTCAAATTACAAAAAATGGGAAGGATATTTCTCTATCAAAATCATTAAATTTAAAATAGTTAATACTTGGAAACCAGGAATTGAAATAAATATTATAAGAATACATGGAACTTCATTTGGGTGAGGGGAAGACTTAGCTAAACATGTGCAAATAATTAATTAAACATTCTTGATTTAAGTAATTAGTTCATACAATCACCTCTTTCAGGTCTTGACTCAAATATCCCTGTTTTATGAGATTTCCCTGATGCTCCTACCTCATATTGTAAAACCTCTCTGCACTCATATCTGCACTTCTATTTCTTTTCTTGTTTCATTTTCTTCCAAAGTATTTATCACCATCCAGCATATTGCCCCCCTTTTTTCTTGTTTTTTGTTTTATTTATTTTTTTACTCTCTATTATGTCTCACAAGAAGGTGAATTCCATGTGAACAAGGATTCTTGTGGGTTTTGTGCTATGCTTATCAAACACACCCTAAACAATGACTCTCATTTAGCAGGGGCTCAATAGGTACTTACTAAAGAATAAATCAGTTGTTCAAAATATATTTATCTGGGAAGTTGACAGAGGATTAAGTGTAACTTAGAGTGCTAGGCAAATTGAAAATGGCAAGAAGAAAAAGCACACACAGGCAAATGCACACAAAGGTGGGGCTCCTTTATATTGAGCATTAAAGAAAGAATGAAAAATTGGGAACTTAACTACATAGAATTGAACCAAATGATTTGTTAAGAAGTGAGTTCCCAAGCAATAAATGTGTGCAAGAAGACAACAGGTAACCACTTAAGAAGTAATTTACATGTTATTTAAGCATCTGCTGCATAAAATTAATCAAAGCTCAGTCGCATTCCTATCATCTAAGCTGGGAGTGAAATCACGATGCCCTACAGGTTACCCTGAACCCTGCTGCCATTCAAAGGGCTAATAAATTCTCTATGGACAGCCTGTATTTTGCCTGAAGTCCTCTCAGGTCACAGTCTTGAGCTACCTTGATTTACCAGGAAGGCTAGTGGGGAGCTATGCTGACATCTAGCTTGCTGCCCTTTGTGTAACTGTGGATAATGAAACCTTCATTTTGAGTGTTGGTGTTCAGTTGCTAAGTCGTGTCCAATTCTTTTTGACCCCTTGGACTGAAGCACACCAGGTTTCCCTGTCCCTTCCCACACCTAGGTTATCTATGTTGAACCCTGCTTTCGAGAATGAGTTCTCTACAGGATTTTGATTCTTTTATAAAGAAACCAGGGATCTATCTTTAAAATGAACAACAAACATTTCTCTACTCATCCTCAAACTATTACAAAGTCAGGTTATGAATCTAAGAGCCAGAAAACAGGACAGACATAAATATATGTGTATAAATCAATAGATTCTCACTGTTTTTATATTTCTTCTCTCATCTTTCTTCCAATTCTTTCTCTCTCTCTCTCTCTCTCTCTCTCTCTCTATATATATATATATATATATATATATATATATACACATACATATTATACCTTGCTAATTTTTTTCCTATGTCTCCTCTTTTCTGCCTTCTTTATAAGCTTAGAAACAAAATGCAATCATGGGAAGATAGAAAAAATGCTTCAAGGTAATATACTAAATTTCCTGAGGTCACTGAGAAATTTCAGCATAATGAGGGAGTAATACAAGCTATGATGTTTAACCCTGATTTTTCCTCTAGAACTGAACCACTGATTCTCTGGCCACTGGAAAAAATCAGATACCGCAAATTCACAGACAAGTTTGGGACAAGTCTGAAGGACCAGCCCAGCTTTAGGACTCTTGTTCCAACAAGTAGAACTGAGTCTTCTTCTTCAGTCCAATACCTCCTCATCGCTTCTTTCTGAATGTATGTCCCAAGGGTACATGAAGAAATCTGCATAAAACTGTTTCAGATTTAGCATCTGGGAACCCAGTGTAAGCAAGTTGATACATAGTTTTGTTTCTATTTAATGCAAAGGATTATACTGGAAAAGAGAATTACAGTAAACATCCCTGTAAGTTATGCCTTAGCTTGAGCGTTTATGTACCCTCTACTCTCTTCCCCGCATCAAAATGTCTTCTACCTACCACCTTGCCATGACTGAAATCTCTCAAAACATCTAGCTGCTGTAGTCTCAGTAACACTCCCCATATCCTTATCTCATTAGGACTACCCTATTGAGAAGAGCAGTGGAAAAGTTCAAGACTAAAGAGCAGTTCAAGACTGAGACCAGAGGTTAATAAGCTATCTGGCACTTCAAAGGCAAAAGGATAGGTGATGACACTTTGAAAATGCCATCCAAGGGTGCAGGGTAATGACATGCAGCAATTAATCTGCCTCATACTCATTCCACACCCTTAATTCTCTTTCCAGTTTCTATAATCACTCTTGCCCTTTCTTGTTATCTCTTCCCTTCTCACATTAACCTTCCTAAATCCATCTTAGGCTATGAAACAATATTTTTTAAAAATATGTTGACTAAATAAGACCACACGTTTAAAAAATTTTATTTGAAAATTAGATGATTTGAGTAGCTGGCATGTAAATGAAATCTCTAAACTAATTGGAATAAGCTAATATTTACTTGAGTATGAAACACTTGTCCTGTGATTGATAGTTTGGATAGAAAAAAAAACCAAATTTAATATCCTTTCTTAGAGTCTTATTCTAAAAGAAACTCTAGAGTTATTTGGTCAAGGGAATCATTTCTGAATTGAGTCTGGACAACACCAAGAAAATAAGGATCGGAAGGAATTAAATTCAAGCAATACACCTAAGACTGCAAAAGAAAGGATGAAATATAGAGTTAAATATTTTTATAGCATTGAAGATGAAAATGTTGCCTCACTATATTTCCCTAAATGATTAATGTATTAAATATTTTTAAATTCTTATATTTGTGATATAAACAAGGAAGAGAGATAGAGATATGAGATACAGATATGAGATATGAGATAGAGATATGAGATAGAGACTGCAGAGAACCAAGAAGTCAACAACACTTTTCAAGGAGTTTTAGGTCAATAGATTTTAATTCTATGTTGACCCTAAATTGAGAAGAAAGGACAGAAGAAAGCACGTTGAAATACAGAGAGATCTGAAACCAGCTGGCTCAGTGTGAAGGGGAAAATCTGAAAAAGCCGAGTATCCTAGGAAAAATCAGCTTTCATCTTGCATATAGACTCACAACTTGTTTAAATAATCATAACCACTAAGTGAAAATATTCCAGCCAGCCCCAAAAGAGTTTACTATCCAATGCTGTACCAGAGACAAACATATTCCTAAGGTGAAAGTATAACAAAGGCTGCCACTTCACCTTTTTAAACAAATAGCATTCTGTCTACATTTGTAGATTAGAATATCTGACTATATTTAAATTGTGAGCTCGCTGTTAATCATATTAACAAGGTTCTGCCTCATCTACTTCAGTATACTGTTTCATTATCTAAAAGCTCTGAATGTTGATACTTTATTGAGAATAAACATTTGTATAGCTTTGCCTTTGAAAATCTGGCAATGGTGCAGAAATTTTTAGCTTTGTGTTTGTTCTTTGCTATGCTTCTCTGCTCTAAAGCAGGTGTCTTGTATATCACAACCCAAACTATTTACATTACTAGAATAAGAATTTCTAAAAATATTTAAATACATTAACATATCCTGGGGCTGTGTCTGATCAAAATAACTATCACAGAAACCAAAAGCACATTGTCAATTGGGTCAGAAGTCTATTCAATAAATACTATATTCTATTTCAAACAGGAATGCTAGCACATATTACGTAGACGAGCGTGAGTTTATATTCTAAGAATAAATTCACCTCTTCAGTATAATATACCCTTTCTGTAGATCCTTTTGTGATGTCTGTATTTCTGATAAGGATGCTATACCATTAATGGTAAACTCCTTTACCTATTTGTTAGGTGCTTGTATCTCTACTAATTACACTACACACTCCCTTTTGGCATCTAATCTATAGCTTTCCAAGGTGACTTTATTTAAATGATTGACAAGATGACAAGGTGATTAGATGCTCGACAACATTTGAATATTCAAATATTGGATATGACTTACAGGAAGTTGAGGGCACCAAAGGGTCTATTTAATGTAATAAAGATCAAAAGGTAGAAGAGTTTGATTCAAAGATGGATACAGTTTCCAAAGAGACTTTACGAGCTACAAAATTGTGTACAATTTTGATGTATCTGTCCCACACAAAAGCTCTTTCTTTGGAACAGTCCTTTATGTTACCCCCAGGAAAGAATGCTTAGAGCCAAGTTCATGCTATCTCACTCCACCTCCTTTCAAATGAAATGATTAGCTCATGGCAAACATGTCTTTGGAGAACCCAGTCTATAGGCAGGATTGAGGCCTTCAGAATGTCTCTCCTGGGGACTTAGAACAGAGTTGGACCCTGGTCAGTTAAATGACATACCAAGGTTGTGTGATTTAGGACTGAGAGAGTCATTGTGCATGGGGATGCAGAAAAAGTCACTGTATAGAACATGAAAAAATGACACAGTCTCATGAGAAAGCAAAGTCAACTGTCTCATTCACAGAGTAATGAAGAATATGGCTTCTAGTTTTCCACTTCCTGTTTCCAGTTAGCATACTTGGTGAAAGAGGATAACTTTTATGGATTATTCCCTGGGTTAATTTAATTCCTTATAAACCCCTTCTCCTTAAGGCTATGGGTTTCTCATATCAAAGAAGTCCTATTATCAAAGGATCCCTATTGTACCACAGAATCCCTAAGATATATGTGTGTGTGTGTGTGTGCTCAGTCCTGTCCGACTCGTGGCGGCCCCATGGACTACAGCCCACCAGGCTCCTCTGCCCATGGAATTTTCCAGGCAAGAATACCAGAATGGGTTGTCATTTCCTACTGGCTTTTAACACATGAAATTACAAAATAAAACTAATTAATACTTATCAATTGTGCATTTCTCTCTTTCCAAACTGATCAAAAGACTTTTTAAGGAAAACTATGTTTTAAACTTGCTTATAACTTTATTTTCTAGCATGAGATCACTTAAGAATTGGTGATAGTATAATATAAATTGTTTATTTAGTATCTTTGAGAACTACTTTTAGACTTTGGCATGTTTCCCTGTATATCAGATTATGCACCTAGTTCTCAAATTTCCATTTCCATAAAGGTTAGGCTTTGTTAAAAATAACAGAAAATCACAAATGCAGGGATATACAAGTCATCCTGCTATATCTGCTTATGTTCTAAATTACAGGGTGGGGTCTGTTGGGGTGGGGTGTGGGTGTATATCTGGTGGTTTATCTGAAGGTCACAGTTCAATGAAGATAGCTTTTGTGGGGACCAAGTATGAGGGAGGAAGACACATCAACACATCAATCTAGAAGGCGCCCTTGACAAAGAGACCCAGGATCCAGCTCAGTGGGTTCAGGAGAAAGTTAAGTACCTTAGAGATTCATTCACTCTTTAAATATATTAATTCAAGACATATATGTCCCCTAGAAAGTTCAGAATCATTTAGTCAAAAACTTATTCTTACTCTGCAGAAATCTTGGCTATGGTGTCACAAGAACTGTACTCGACGCCTGTGAAGATTTCCTTGCACTGTGCTGTTCGGACACCGTTAAGCCAGTCACCTGTTGTGCGGAAGGTAGTAATGTCGATGTTACTTTGGTCCAGGAGAAGGTTTGATGGCCTGCAAGAAAAGAAAATACCAAAGGGAGAAAGATCAGGAGTCAGCAGAGTTGCTGTGTGTCAAAATTCGACACCAACATCAGCAAGAACTTCCAGACTTCATGTGGTGCTCCTGTTTATTTGTAAAACTTATCTGCCATGAAGCCTTCATCTGCTCAAGCTGGCAGCTTGCGAGAACACTGTAATCATCTAGTCTCAGTGCTCCCCTTCTCTACTCATGACTGCTTTTTAAATTACTGAAACTTTGCCAGTGAAAAGCATAAATATATCCATACATACTTCTATAATTTAATTTGTTTAACCATTAGCAATGATGGTGGTAATTTAGGTTGCAGTTATAGCTGACATGACATTCTGAACACTCTGTTGTCTGCTTTAGTGGATGGATTTGTTTCCAATATTAAATCCTGCTTACTGAATGTTCATCTGCAGACATTGTACAGGTTGCTGTCTAAGGGAAAATTTGAACAATGTAGACTATATTTACAGTAGGACATAAAGTTGGCACAGATTTAATGTCTCAATGTCATTAAAATAAAAAATTCAAAAGAAATAGAAAACAGTAGATGAGTAACAATAAGTGAAAGTCTAACAACTAGGACAACACCAAATATATTTTACAATATAAATATATATATGTGTGTGTATATATATATATATCTATACACACACACACACACACAAAGATAGATGATGGATAGATAGACATTGTGACTATGATATTTATTGCACAATATAGTCAGAATTAACAGGAATTTTTCAGTTCAATCACTCAGTCATGTCCCATTCTTTGCGACCCCATGGACTGCAGCATGCCAGGCATCCCTGTCCATCGCCAACTATCGGAGCTTACTCAAACTCATGTCCATCAAGTCGGTGCTGCCATCCAAACATCTCATCCTCTGTCATCACCTTCTCCTCCCACCTTCAATCTTTCGCAGCACCAGGGTCTTTTCCAGTTAGTCAGTTCTTCACATCAGGTGGCCAAAGTTTTGGAGTTTCAGCTTTAGCATCAGTCCTTCCAATGAATATTAAGGACTGATTTCCTTTAAGATTGACTGGTTGGACCTCCTTGCAGTCCCAGGGACTCTCAAGTCTTCTCCAACACCACAGCTCAAAAGCATCAGTTCCTTGGTGTTCATCTTTCTTTATAGTTCAACTTTGACTGCCATACATGACTACTGGAAAAACCATAGCTTTGACTAGACAGATTTTTGTTGGTAAAGTAATGTCTCTGCTTTTTAATATGCTGTCTAGGTTGGTCATAGCTTTTCTTCCAAGGAGCAAGCATCTTTTAATTTCATGGCTGAAGTCACCATCTGCAGTGATTTTGGAGCCCAAGAAAATAAAATCTGTCACTGTTTCTACTGTTTTCCCATCTTCCATGAAGTGATGGGACTGGATGCCATGATCTTAGTTTTCTGGATGTTGAGTTTTAAGCCAGCTTCTTCACTTTCTTCTTTCACTTTCATGAAGAGGCTCTTTAGTTCTTCTTCAATTTCTGCCATAAGGGTGGTGTCATCTGCATATCTGAGGTTATTGACATTTCTCCCGGCAATCTTGATTCAAGCTTGTGCTTCATCCAGCTTGGCATTTTTGGTGATGTACTCTGCATATAAGTTAAATAAGCAAGGTGACGATATACTGCCTTGATGTACTCCTTTCCCAATTTGGAACCAGTCTGTTGTTCCATGTCCAGCTCTAACTGTTGCTTCTTGACCTGCATACAGGTTTCTCAGGAGGCACGTCAGGTGTCTGGTATTCCCATCTTTTGAAGAATTTTCCACAGTTTGTTGTGATCCACACAGTCAAAGGCTTTGTTGTAGTCAAAAAGGCAGAAGCAGATGTTTTTCTGGAACCCTCTTGTTTTATCGATGATCCAGCAAATGTTGGCAATTTGATCTCTTGTTCCTCTGCCTTTTCTAAGTCTAGCTAGAACATCTGGAAGTTCACAGTTCACATACTGTTGAAGCCTGGCTTGGAGAATTTTTAGCATTACTTTGCTAGCGTGTGAGGTGAGTGCAATCGTGCGGTAGTTTGAACATTCTTTTGCATTGCATTTTTTGAGGATTGGAATGAAAACTGACCTTTTCCTGTTCTGTGGCCACTGCTGAGTTTTCCAGATTTGCTGGCATATGGAGTGCAGCACTTTCATAGCATCGTCTTTGAGGATTTGAAATAGCTCAGCTGGAATTTCATCACCTCCACTAGCTTTGTTCGTAGTGATTCTTCCTAAGGCCCACTTGACTTCACATTCCAGGATGTCTGGCTCTAGGGGAGTGATTACACCATAGTGGTTATCTGGGTCACGAAGATCTTTTTTGTATAGTTCTTCTGTATATTCTTGCCACCTCTTCTTAATATCTTTTGCTTCTGCTAGGTTCATACCATTAGAATTGACATACAATTACAGGTCTGACTATAGGTCTATGACAAACTGCAAGAACTGGTGACTCAAAGGAACAACAGGAATAAAAAAGAAATGGAGGAAACCATGTTTTCATCTCTGAGGAGCCAAGAGTAGCATCCTATTGGTAAACTGTATTTGGGTTGTTTTTTCAGCTTTCAGTGATCTCTTTAATTGTCCTGTGACTCATAAGACTGGGACCGGTCACCAGGTAGACACTTGATTGTCTGTCTCTTTATTCTTTCCTCTTAGTATGGGTGCTTCAGCAAACAGTAGTTGTGAAGGTCTTTTCTTTGAGATGAACAGTAATAATAGCTATAAGGATTATTTTGAACAATTATGAACACTAGCAATATGCCAGAGACTATACTGGCATAAACTAAACATAACACACAGATATGAAGAACTTTAATCTTTATGTTAATTAGACACTGATGTTATGTCCCTATAATTCTGTGGAAGCTGAAACTAAAATTAAGTGACAAATCAGAGTTCTGCCACATTTAAAAGTAAATTTTTAATTGGGAGATTTCTGTTACTACCGATGATATTTTTCCAACTCACTCCCTAATGTATGAGACATGCATAAGCGTGAGGTCAAGATTCTGATATCTAAACAAACATGTTCTAGATCTGCATGCTATTGTTGGAAACACATGAGAGACATGCAAATTCATTTGGATTTTGATCAGGAGATATTAAATTTATCTGCTAGAGATAAAATTTTAATTAAAAATAAGTTTATTTGATAAAAATGAAAATTTAATACAATTTTAATGCTGAGTTTAGGAAAACATTGACAGTATGACTGTTTGGTTCTACCTGTATTTGCAGGCTCTGTGGGAAATACAGATGAGTAGTTACTTCCCTCCTTGTCATGATTTGTGAAATGGAGACAGCCGAATGTGGAGGACTTTTCAACCTCCTTTCCATTAGACTAAATTCAACCACTTCAATCCTCTTTACCCCAAGTGTTTTAATTATAAATAAAAAATTAAAGTCATTGGGTTGTGTCTAACTCTTTGAGACCCCACTGACTATACAGTCCATGGAATTTTCCAGGCCAGAACACTGGAGTGGGTAGCCATTCCTTTTTCCAGGGGATCTTCCCAACCCAGGGATCGAACCCAGGTCTTCCACATTGCAGGTGGATTCTTTGCCATTTAAGCTATCAGGGAAGCCAAATTAAAGTTATAGAGTTTGTAATTTGTTTTGCTATGTTACAATTTAGTTTTAACTAACCCTCACAGGTCATCTAAAAGAAAGAATGAGAAATTAAGCATTATTTTACAAAGCATTTTCTTTCCTTTAGGAATATCTAGAACATCACAAAATATAAATATAGCATTTTATAAGTTATTCTCTTCTGGAACATATACATAAATAATTTTCTATGATTCTTTAAATTACTAATCTGAAAAAAATTCATTTTTTAAATCATTGAAATTTCTTGCTTGTGTTTTATTTTCCTAAGAGTTTGAGAAATCACAGAACTAGATACACAAGCCAGGTTCCACAACATGCACAATATTCTTGGGTGGTTTTGCATGACCATCATGAATGAAATATCCTTGGTCACTGGCCAACATTGGATAAAATATTGTACCCATTGATAAGACTTGGAATCAGTAAACAAAATTGATAGGTGTAGCATTAAATCAGGTGTGAGGAAATTTTCTAAGAAAAATGAAGTGAGACCTAGAAAGGAGACAACAAAATACTGGGCTATCTACAGGCATGCACACACACTCACATACGCTCACACTCTACAGCTTGGATTTCTACAGTAGCTGAAGCACAGACTAATCTAATGTCAACTCTTGGTCCCATGAATAGCAATCCTTTTTTATTTATGAGCTTGTGGGTATGAAGAATCAAACCCCAGGACATTTATTCAGAATATTTACGAAGTGTGCCTAAGAGCAAAATGCAGAATTTTTCTTTCTCAATTCAAAATGGTTTGTATTTTTAAACTCAACAATATAGTCAGACTCAACAAGAATTTGGAAAATATTAGTACAAACAAATTGAAATAAAACAGGATGGGCGGATTAGGGATTAGAGTGACCCCAACCGAGTCTTTCTGTTTATTACTTGGATCAAAGTATAAGGAAGACAAAGAATGACCTAATTTTAATGCCAGTGACCTCAGAATAACCAGCCCTGCAAAGTATCATTTTTCCACTTCCAGGATATCTCTGGGGACTTCAAATAAAAATTGGTTCTTTTCCTCCTCCGAGAGGACATCTGGAGAGTTTATCAATGGATAGGAATTTGTCTCTCACTGTGAAGAGCCTTGATGTCTCTTCATGCGCACCAGGGGAATGTAGGGTTTTTGAGCAGCTGCAGGCATTGGCGTTTTTTTAGACCTAGCCCCAGACATTGGGTCTGAAGGGGAAATTTATAGGCTGGGTGATGTGCACTGTGAGCTCACACTTTTACTAGACAAATTAGATAGGTTTCAATCCGTGCAGCTGTAAACGATGTCCTGCAGAGTTCCACCTGATCTTTTACAGCTTTTCATAAATCAGTACCTACTGGCCGCAGACTGCAGTCATTAAAAAGAAATCATGGAAATTACATGTTTGCTCAGGGGAAGCAAAAAATAACTTTCCTCCCCTTCTTTCTCCCTCCTTGGATTTTGGTTTGTGAATTATCCTTTTGTGGATTTTCATAATGTTGCTTTAAAGAGGTACACATATATTTTCTTCCCACCAAATCTTACTTTATCTGTAAATGCCCATAACAATTAGCATCAGATACTCGGGACAAATGTCAATAAGTAACTGATAGTCTCAGGAATATCTTCTTATAATGATCTTATTTCAGTATTGTACTAGAATTCTAACTCTAAAATTGAATGTTAAGTTATACTTTTATAATATAGAAAGACTCCTTTGGGTTTACAAAGGGATTTACTCTTTATGTATTAAAAATAATGATTTATATATATTTTTTGAATGAATAAATAGATGCCTACTGAGTCTAGAAGTAAATATTAGTAATGTTGAGATGTATTCTATTCCACTATAATTGTGTGCTTTTGGTCTGTTGTTGTGAATAGTTTCAGGGACCATAAAGAGTAGTTTCTCAGCAGCAAAATGTTAATTATATCTATATTTATTGACATTATTGTCTGAGAATGGTAATATACTTTTCAATTCTTTTTACAATTTATTGTCGACATTTTTATTTCAAAGAGTATCTTATTGTATTTCAAGGGAAAAATTGTATATTTGCCAAATTTCTAAATGTGAATTTATGATCATTTTCATCTTTTTATCCCTAATATTAGAAACTCCAAATAGGATTAAATAAATTTAACTTGTCATCAGTAACTAAAAATAATTTTGAGTACATATAGTTCCCAACAGGAGACTAGTACATAAGTGACACATTAAGGAGGAGTAAAGTCATTGTGTTTATTTTAATTGTCTCTAGACCTTAAGGACAAAATCTTAGCAGTTACAGCGATTACATCTGGTTTAATTTCTCCCAATGGTAAAATTACTTGCTTTGATTTTTAAGATAAAAAAAAGAGATCACCTGAGTATTTGGAATATTTGCTTTCTTCTAAAATGTTCTTTATCATATTTGTTCAGTAAGGAAAGTCACCTTGTCAGTTTCAGAATTGGAGGTCAAAGTCATTTTGAGAAATAGATTGTTTTTTGGTCCTTAGACTTCTACTAAAGTATATAATATTTGTCAAAAAAAAGTAGAATATATTTTGTTCTCTTAAAGATCAGTAACATTTGTTAATGTTAATTTAGTGCCATTAACAGGGAAAAATTACAAGTACTGCTTATTTTGGTTGTTATTTATTCTGCAACTTAATGAAGATAAATCCCTACAAAGTTAGCAATTAGAATTAGCACAATGAAGCAATATATTTTAAATCATTTCAATTAAATTAACTAAGCATAATTGACTTAAGAATCTTATTCTAAGTATTTAAAATATATCATTTAAGTCTTTAGACTATAAATTAGGTTACCTTCATTTAGAACCTCATTCTAAAAATATTGAATGTATTATATCATTCTATATGCCTAAAATTTATATTCTAAAAATTTATGATAGTATTGATGAATCCAATGACATGGAGTTTGAAAATTTTGTGAATTTAAAGAAAAAGCCATTTCTCTATTTCATTTTATATACATAAATATCCCAAAATAAAGGCATCTTCTGTCTGGAGAGAAATGAATTAATTCATCTGTCATGTTTCTTTAGTTTTAGTCTTTTAAATTTTTTAATTTATCTACATTTATAACAGTAATACAATGAATTTATTTAAATCTAGGTGCTATATTTTATACATAATGTAAAATTAGTTGTTTATTATACAATACATAAATATGATATAATATGTATTACATATGTATACAAAATATAAAACTAATCTTCACTATGATTTCTTTTAAAAATGAATTTTGCTTACTTTTTAATATGTATAACAAAAACAAAGAGCTGACTCATTGGAAGAGAACCTGATGCTGGGAAAGACTGAGGGCAGGAGGAGAAGGGCGTGACAGAGGATGAGATGGTTGTATAGCATTACTGACTCAATGGACATGAGTTGGAGAAAACTCCAGGAGATAGTGAAGGACAGGGAAGCCTGGCATGCTGCAGTCCTTAGGGTTGCAAAGAATCAGACATGCCTTAGCAACTAAACAACAAATAACAAAAACATATTATAAAGTGAGGGAAAATTTATCTTTCTAAGACCACTTTCTATTTATTTTTAGAGCAGAAATTTCTATCAAGAACTTCTTTAAGAAAGATTTTTCCAATTCTTAAAAAAGGAAGAGCTCTATCTTTACCATTTTATACATGTGCATTATGATTATATTTTTCATGTTTTCTATATTTATCAGAAACATTATTTTTGCATTATATTTTCTTTTTCATCATCCCAATTATAACTAAATCTCTTAAAATGTCCTCATCTATTATTCTAAAAAATCAAAACAACTATCTAAACAAAACTCAATGTCCTTCTCATCGTTTAGAGTGGCTCTTTTCCTTTGTTGTCTTTTTCTGCCTCATTCTTTTGCAGCTTTTGATAATACAACTCATTCTATCCACTTCTGGAAAATTCCTTGAGCTGTAGTTTTTCTAATGGTTTAAGTTTCATTCCTAACTCTGTCTGTTCCTATTTCTACCTACCACTTCATATTCTTCTGCTCTGATATTGATATTGCTCTCCAAAGCTCTAGACAGAGACCATTTTCTTTCTTTCTGGATAGAAGTCTATGCAGTGGGTTAGTGTTCTGAGATAATAGCTAATATTTCAAACACTTTTCTTTCTAGGATTGCCACCTACTGGCTTGATTGGCTCTGTAGTCCTCTTATAAGGAGTCTGAAATCTCCATAACCTACTGAGATACCCTGTTATGCACCTTAGAAGCATTCATTCATTTCTATCAGTTTCTTGGTTCTTATAGATTTTTGAAGTCTACACTAAGTGACGGAGGGATTCAGAGGCATCAGAAAAACCACTGACCACAGAGCAGCACAGGAGTAGCAAGGAGAAGCTCCCAGTCTGGGAGATTGGGAGGGGGTGTCTCACTGTCAACCCACACAGACAAACACCCTCTGCTATTCACAGATTACAGTCTCCCTATAATCCTTGGGATATGAGAGCTTTAAGTAGAAATTATATTATTATGTTGAAGAATAAAGATGGATATACTTGTGGTAAAAATCAGCATGACTAGATAGAGATTTATACCTTCTAAATGTGTTTCTAATGGTGTTTTTTTGAAAAAAATTATCTTTGCAGAGAGAAGGCTTGAAATTGGATGCCTAGCTTTAGTCTCTCCCCTAGCTTGAGATGTAACTTTCCATGTTCTTGTGGGACTCAGTCTCATTGTGTCCAAAACGCTCATCTTCCTCACAGAGCTGTTCATCCTTCTGCACTTGGTACCCTGTTTAGTGACAGCACTGTCCTCAGAGTCCTCCTTGTTCACCTGGAAGTATTCTCTGCTACTGAATGTCACTCTGCATGGCTCACTACTCACCATGTCTTATAATACTTCATTACAACTGTTTGAATTCACACCTTTTTTTAAATAAATTTTCTCTTCTTTACTCTAGCCTAAGTCCTTCCCAAGACTATTGAAATCACTTCCTTACTCCTTATCATGCACTATTCCTCTCCAGCTCTTCTAGGTATATTTGCATAGAACTACTCCACAGGCAAAGTGCAGTATGTCATTTAACTGTCGTCAATGGCTCCTTTTTTCCTCATGGACAAAAGTCCAGATTTCTAGAGATGACATGCAATCTACCATTATCTGGTGAAATCATCTCATGGCTCCTTCCTCATAATTCCTTTTCTAATCCTATATTATACCAGAAATAAATTATGCAGTGTAAATTGAAGTATTGTAAATTTTTGTGTGTCTTGATTTTCTGTACAGTGTTCTCCCAGCCTGGCATGATCCTATCTTGTTATCTACTGGTAGACATTTCATCCATCATCCACAAGTTGCTCAGTTCCAAAAATTATTTCTCTGCAACTTTCAGAGAATCTCAAAGCTCAAAGTAAACACATTCTTTGTTCATGATTCCTAAGCACTTTTTCTTTTTGCCCCAATAATTACTTAATCTGAGGGATAGGACAGTTGACCTTGAACAATACGGAAATTCATTTAGTCTGTCCTCCCTATTTGCAGTTTCTCCTATCTGAGATTCCTTGGCATCCCCAGATTCAACCAACCACAAACTGTGTAGTAGTATAGTGTTTGCTACTGAAAAATATCTGTGTATAAATGGACCCCTATAAGCTTCCTCAGTGGCTCAGTGGTAAAGAATCCACCTGCAATGTAGGAGCCTCAGGAGATGCGAGTTTGATCCCTGGATTGGGAAGATTCCCTGGTGGAGGGCTTGGCAACCCACTTTAGTATTCTTACCTGGAGAATCCCACAGATAGAGGAGCCTAGCAGGCTAGAGCCCATGGGGTCTCAAAGAGTCAAAAATGACTAAAGAGAAGGAGCACGTACACACCCATGGACCCCTACAATTCAAACCTGTGCTGTTCAAGAGTTAATTGTATAGTATTGCTGAACTTTCCCTCCTGTTTTCAAGGCAAGCTGTTGCAAGTGGAGGCTGTCTCTTTACCTGTATAATCACCACGTGCTAAGTTGCTCCAGTCCTGTCCAACTCTTTGGGACACTATGGACTATAGCCTGCCAGGCTCTTCTGACCATGGGATTCTCCAGGCAAGAATACTGGAGTGGGTTGCCATGCCCTCCTCCAGGGGATCTTCCTGACCGGTATCTCTTATGTATCCTGCATTGGCAGGCAGGCTCTTTACCACGAACTGCCACTTGGGAAGCCCTCAGGACCCAGTATAACACTTCACACAAAGTAAATGCTAAATAAATCTTCATATTGATATACAGTCAAAACTTCAAATTTATTCATGTTTCCTCCATTTACTCTACTTTTAGGAAAATGAATCAATTACTGGAGAACAAACATAAAATTTACTACAACTTCCTTTCCTTTCTCACCACTTCTTGCAACATCTAAGTAAGTTTTTAATCTAATACACTGTGACCATCTGCTTAAACACATTCCCTACTTCCAGCAGTGATATTCACAAATACACTCTCACTGGAAGATTCTTTGGGAATGTTTCTGCTATGAATCATCAACTCTAAGGAAGGTTGAAAAGTAAAATAATGTATTATAGTAAGATTTCTGTAACAGTATATGAAATAAAATGTGCCATAAAACTAACTAGACTCAGGCAGACTCTGGAAAACAACATCCCTATTAAAAAGTGATAGAATGATGTTGTTTTTCCTAAAGGACTTTATGGACGTAATTCTTTATATTGATCCAAATAACTAAGTCATTCAGAAATTTGAATCCTTGGTGCCATTCACAAACTCAGATTGAGATAGTCTCCAAGTGTATTGAAGAGGAAAAGAAACATAAGATTTACGCTTAGGGGAAAATTATAAGCTGTTATCTTTATGACTAGTGTCTGTAGAAATCCATGAATAGGAAAAAGAACTGGAATTTTTTTTTCTAAAAATTGTGTGTCTGTTGAAATGGAAATTTATTATTATTTCAGCAAATACATATTCATGTGTGTAACAGATATTTATTGAGTTTTGAGTATCACCTTGGTAATACAAGGGAAGCATGGCATCTGATCTCATTGGTCTTAGAGTTAATTGGAGGAATGAATACTTAGAAAATGCACACAACTGAATTACAGTTGGGATGAAGAAGGACAGAGTGGCCTGTAAAACAATTAATAGTGTCGACCTTTAAATCTTGTTGCCAGAGAATGCCTCAATTAAGACAAGGCATAGAAACTGCTTTCTAAGGGAAATGGGCACAAGAATCTTAAGACAAGGAGAACAGCATGAGCCACTGTTCTCACGTCTGACACGCTTTGACTTTCTGAAGGAACCTGAAGTTGGTCACTGAGGCTACCATACTATTTAAGTGAAAGGAGCTCAGGTTGAAAGGCTGAAATGCTCCCCATAAAGCAGTTGTGTAAATCAAACAGCCTTACATCTCTGCCTTAAATGCCTTAATGGGTTCCTCATGCATTTCAAAAAATTCCAAAGTCCTCCCCGTGACCTGGGTGGCCTCAAGTACTCTGGCTTCTGTTTGCCTTCTTGTGACAGACTATTCCTTTTCCTTCTGTCCTTCTGTTATGTTGTTGTCCTTCTGCCATTTTCGAGAACCCTCTACACTCATCTGAAGTTTATTTTTACTATGCCTAGAGTTCATTTTTTTCACCCTTTAATGATTGATCACAGCCTTTTATTTATTTTCTTCCTATAATCTGTGCCACTCTATTGTCTATTTGTATACATTATAGAAAATGTCTATTCATCTTATAGAATGTAAACTCCAGGACTGTAAGAAACATATTTGTCTTCATCACTGTTCTCCAGCATCTGCACATGCCTAGAACATAGTAGATCAGCATACAATAAATAATTGTTAAAAAAATGAAGAAATTAATATTTGAATAAAAGAAAGGACATTGGGGGAGCATGGGTATTTAAATCATCAAAAAGAATGTAGATTTTTTCCTAAGTATAATGGAAATTCAAAACCATTTATTAAGAGGTGACAAATTATACTGTATATGCACAATTTATTGAATTCTCCAGGCATGTATATTGGAGTGGGTAGCTTTTCCCTTCTCCAGGGCATCTTCCTAACCCAGGAATCGAACATGGGTCTCCTACGTTGCAGGCAGAGTATTTACCATCTGAGTCACCAGGAAAGCCTGATATATATTTATCAATATATAATTTATCTATCTATCTATCTATCTATATAAATAGATACATAGGAAAATCCTGAAGACTCTGTGAGAGATGCTCAAAGTGGGACAAGAATGGAATCAGGGGACACATTAGGAGACTACTGCAGTGCCCTAGGTCAGAGGGAGAAAAAGTCATAGGAGAGAGTGTTTGCAGTGAAAAGGGAGAGAAATGGATCATGTTGACACAGTGATCACCTGGGTTGAAGTGTGGAGGCCAAGAAAGTGGAGCCAAGATGGCTCTAATCCTGATTGGGCAGATGTACAGGTGCTGGTGTATTCAACTAAATTCAAAATGCAGTGGGAGGATGCGATTATCAGGAGTAAATAAAAGGATAAAATTTGAATATTAAGTTTTGAAATGTCTGTCTTTGAGACCCTTATTGGAGAAGTTTGGCTCTGAAGGGTGGTAGAAAAATAAGGAAGTAGTTGACAAGAGATATGGAATCAGCAGAAGTGATGTTGATAAATACCCTTTTCTAAATTCCCTTGATTATAAAAATTACCTGGAGTTTTTCATCAAATGTCCAAATTCCACTCTCCTCTCCTGCAGATTCTGAATTAGTAGCTTGGGTTAGACCTGGATATTTGAACATTTAATAAGTTCCCTCTGGTGATTCTTTTACTATGGTAATTTGAGAAACAATGTAATAGAACATATTTTTATGGCAATAATCTTGCAGAAATAAAGAGCCTGCTTATGCAGTAGAGAGGGAAAGAGGTTGGATACACAGGGGATGGAGAGGAGAGAGAGAAAGGCATTTGCCTCTGACATTGGAAGCATACTTTCCTCTCTTCTAATTACAGGAAAGAAGGCCTCTCCTCTCTTGTAATTAGAGGAAAGAACATCAGTATGTTTTTGTTTTGCTGCTGGAATTTTCCATCTGATGGCTTGTATTTTCTCAATAAAGCATGTGGCAAGGGCATTACTGGAAAATTAAAGGGGAAGAGGAATATGTGTAATCAGCTATGAAAAAGAATAAAATAATCATTGTCAAAAGTGGGAAAGAAAATTTTTTAAAGAAAAATAAGATCTCTTGACATTGTTGCATGGCAACATAAGGTTGTCATTAATAAATTTATAATGGCATAATCTGCTCAGCTGTGCATTTTAATGTCAATAAGAAAACATAAGCACAATTTCTAAAATTTTTATAGTGAATTAAGAAAAATATGTTCCCTAAAATTACATATTTTGTAACAAAATAAATGGAATATATTAAAGTATTACATAATATATATTAGGATAAAAAATGTTACTTTAATAAGAATGGAATAGTGAATTTAACATAATTTGAATATGATAATATATAATGACATAATATGATCTGATATTAAGATTAATTTCCCATATAGAATTGGGTTTAAATATCTAGATAATATTACATGAGCTAGTTTTTATACTGGTAGTGACCCTATGAAAATGGCTTGAGTGCTCTTTTATGATATGGAAATAGTTGAAAAGATATTCTTTTTTGCTATTGAATAAAGGTTAAAAGATGGCTTCAGGGTATAAAATGAGGACTGTATGGCTCAGGGAAAGGCAGGTTTGTTACCCTGTTGATTGTTAAACTGTCAGGTGGATTTCCAAATGAATCTGCACAGTCTCATTCTGAAATTTAGGACAGAGATTCATCGTTGCAGGATAAGTTATCAGCAGTTTTACCTACTGGATATATATTAATAAATTCAATATTATTGACCTCCTAAAAGTTATTTCTAACAAATAATCTATGACTCTTATATACTTACATTAAGATTTTGATGCAAATTCTCTTTATTCATTGTATTCAAATGTAATGTAAAAGCTGGATCATATATGCTCAGCATAATTGTTTCCATTAAGGTAAAAAATTACATACTCTTAAGTGCATTAGCAAGTACTCTATCAAGTTGAAAATCACAACTCTTAATACCTGTCAGTGAAAACAACAGATGTGCACAAAAATAAGAAAGTTCTTTCCTATAAGGTATTATATTAAATCTTTTATACATGAGTCACAGTAAATCATTATGCAGTATGTATACATGTTAATTAATTTGTGGATTTTTGTGCACAGTAGGTATAGTTCTTTTACTAAAACTTTGTAATTTAAGAACACATTATCAAAATGTAGAACTGTTTTTCACTTATGTGTACAATGAGCATATAATTGACATTTCTCAAAACCATTAGGACAACTCAGTGATCTTCAGCTGGGAGGATTATGCATCAAGTGTAGTGGACACTGTGCCCTCAGGGTTGCCTCATGGCTACAATGTGTTGACATCTGTGTTGCTGTCCAGGAACACTGACATTGTTATACTCTTAGTTTTATCCTTCACTGTGTCTAACAAAGTAATTGGCACATAATATGGATAGAACAAAGATTTGTTTAATCAAGGGAAAATTGCATTCTGCTAGCCAGTGCAATGGCTTGGTGCCACTATTATTATTTTTGTAATTTTATTTTAAATGAGGATTAAATCAAGACTTCACTAGAATTCCCCAACACTCTAGATTTCCTTTTTTGTTTGTTTGTTTAAGTAACAGAGAGTGGAAAGAATCTATGTGTTCAGGGTTTCTATTGTCCAAATACTGAAGCCTGAATATGTGCTTCTAGGTAAGATGCAAGTTAAAAAATATCAGAACTGAAGCCTGTATATGTGCTTCTAGGTAAGATGCAAGTTAAAAAATATCAGAACTTTATCAGTGTCATTAAAAAGAATGAGATTTCCTCCTGAAAGTTTAAAAACTAAAAAAAAACAATATGTCTTTCTAATCTTGAGGAATATAAGTGTCAAAGTACACAGTTGGGGGAGTGGAAGAAAAAAATTAACGCCTTGGAGATAAAAATACATTCATCTCAGAGAGAGTGCAGGATGTAAAATCAAATGTGTCACCTTGCTGCCGCACTGGTGATGATCTTCAGACTGCCTGGGTTCCGGATAAGCTTGTCCAGAATGCTGACAATCTGCTCAAACTTGGGTCTGTTGTTTCTGTCTTTCTGCCAGCAGTCTAGCATCAGCTGATACAACGCAGCTGGGCAGTCCATGGGGGGTGGCAGCCGATAGCCTTCATCCACAGCTTTAATTACCTGTGTGAGAAGCAAAGTTTCCGGGGACTTAAAGAGGTGGAATTTCTTTTATTATAATACTTCTTTTTGGGCAGGTCACACTTATACATATATTTCAAAGTAAAGTGAAGAGATTTTCATTTTAAATTTCTTAAAAGGATAACAGCTTATTAAATAAATATTATTCATGTCTTAAAATGTTATATAAATAAGATAGAGACAGAGAAAGTGGATTTAGGAAAGAAAAGTTTGTACAGTAACTTTCTGGAGTAAAATCAAAAGAAATGTTAAATGATATTGGAAATTTAGTAAACTATAAAGAAACTCTTATGTGGCAATACATATTTCTGTGAAAACGATATATAAATGGATGAATGCAGAAAAAATACCACAGATTTTTAGTTATATCACAGTTCAAATGGTAACTCTCAAATCGTTGTCAGTTCCTTTGTTAAAAGCCCATGGGTTGAACAATTAAGTGACTCTTAGTTAATCAGCATCTTTAAATCATGTCAAGTCATGATTTTCAAACATTACTCTGTATCAGAATCATCTGGAGAACTTACTAATACACAAATAGCTAATCTCTGATTCAATAACTCTGGGGAAAGTCCTGAGAATTTGCATTCCTACTAATTCCCAGACCTTGCTAAAGCTGCTGGTCCAGAGAGCACATTTTGAGATCCTCTGATACAGAAAGAATTTGGAAAATAGAGATGCGGAAAAGTGTGTCTGATTTTCCCAGTGTCATTATAAAACGTGGCTTGTTTGAATAAATTCAGAAAGGTTTTTATATCCAAATACATTAAAAGCAATTTCATATGTGGTGAGTAGGAAATGACTAAAAGCGTCTCAGCTTTCCTTCTTATGTGTCTTTGAGATCATGCTCACAGTTTCTGGCTAAGCATAAAGAAAACTCTCTGTATGCTGAATCCATATGCCAATAGCATCCCTGCACTAAGCATTAGCAAAGCACGACTTACAAAAACAAAAATCCTTTTGAAAAATCATATCACAGTTGTAATAGAAAGCTAACGATTATTTTCTCTATATAGAGACTTCAATTTGTATAATTAACTTCATCTGCAAGTGTAATACATTATAAGAAACAACATGTTAGAGATTGGTTGTTTTGTCTGACTTTGGGAAATACTATATTTAAGTAAACAAAATGTTGGCACAGATGCATTAATTGAATCTACAAAGGATGGCAGAGTGTATCTTACTAATGTTACACTGAAACAATTTTGTATCAAAAATAATTCAAATATTTCTTGATATCTGTTGGCCATTTTGTCAGGCACTTATTTCATTACATTCATTACAAATGTTTTCCTTTTGTCCCACTTCTAAACCCCTGCTTAAGGGAAAAATGTGAAGCTGTCAGAGCAACTCAATTAATATCTTTATAAGATTTGGAAACAATTTCGTTTCTTCTAAGTATTCTGTTTCAATGCCACAAACTGGGAGCCACCTGGTTTCATTATGCTCCACTTCCTTGCACAGCTTGATCTCTTAATCTGAACCCATAACTCATAGACTACAAATACTTACATCCTGATTGGACATCTCCCAGTATGGTCTCTCTCCATAGGACATCACCTCCCAGAGAACAATCCCGTAACTCCATACGTCGCTGGCTGATGTGAATTTGCGGTAGGCTATGGCTTCTGGTGATGTCCACCGGATTGGGATCTTCCCTCCCTTGGAATGTAAAATCGTATATACATACATGATCAATGACTATAACAGACTATATACATTTTCATCTGAAATCTGACTGAATTTGTGGGGGTATTTCTTTTATGAAATGGACTGTGGGTTTCTTCTGATATATGTCGATGTTCATCTATTCTAATAGCAATGAGTGATTGGCAAAGGGAAAAACATTTGAAAATTGCTAAAATGCTGACATTTTATATCAGTTATGGCACATTTATCAGTCATCTGTAACAACTTGAAGTGGATAGGATATATCATATGTTAGAATTAACTGAGGTGGATGTGTGTGCTTAGTCGCTTAGTCATGTCCGACTCTTTGCAACCCCATGGACTAAAGCCCGTCTGGTTCCTCTATCCATGGGGGTTCTCTAGGCAAGAATATTGGAGTGGGTTGCCATGCCCTCCTCCAGAGGATCTTCCCAACCCAGCGATCGAATCCAGGTCTATTAATTGAAGTATCTCAAATAAACTTTTATTGATTTAATAGGTTTATGCATGAACAAACAAACAGTGCTAATGTTGATTTGTAAAGAATTTATACCACTTCTTGACACACAATTTCTTGTAGGTATTTGTTAATTAAATACATTGCAAATGAAATTATACATCTAAAAACACTTAAATATATTCATCAATCACCTTAATTAATTTACTCAGTGCCTCACTATCATTAGCCACTGAAGTACCCTCCATGTACAAGGTAGGCACCATATGAGCTTGAAAGATATAATGATTACAATCTGAGAATTTACAGTCTAAGCAGATATTGCTTCTATGAGTTATGGGAGATATAAATGTATAACTCCCATGGAACTTGCTCTCAGTTTAATAAATACATTTAATAAAGATGTGCTGAGTAGTAACCATATGGGAAGTATTATGGTAGTCACTCTGGGTGAGACAAGCATAAATAACACACTGGCCCTTCTGTTTGGGAAATATCAAGCAAATAGTAATGATAATTAGTTGTGAATAACTAAATGCAGGGAGAAATAAATATCTAGTGCGTCACATCTGAAACTTTACAATAGAATCATCTTGGGCTCATGCTGATTAAAATGGAAATTCTGATTCAGTAGTTCCAGAGTGTAGGCAGGATCTATCTGCAGGTGATTCAGAAGCTTTTTAGAAATCAGATCCTGCCTGCCTTGAGAAAGAAGGCAGTAGTTGAACTGCTGTGATGCAGAACATGGAGCCAAGTTTCTCACTAGAGAAACTGAGGAGGTCACATATGATTTGAGCCTTGTAAATTGTACCAAATTTTATATAACCAGGAAAAAGGGATAGATTTTCCAAAGGATTCATATCATCAAAATCTTATACTATATTCATCAAAGTGTGTTCTATTGACGTTTACCTCACAGGACTTCACTGGTTCTTAAGTAATGCTTAAGAGTGACAATATATTGCTTTAGAGAAATGAATTGGTGACTTGGGAGGTAAGTTATTAAATTTCATTATGCTTGAATTTCCTCATCTGTTATTTTGGAAACTAACAGTTCATAGCATCATTGTGAGGCTAAATGACAAATTTCAGTAAAATCTCTAGCATAGTTCCTGGCATACAGTAAAGCCTCAAGAAACATTAGCTTAATACTACCATACTTTTAGAGAAATGGCATAAATCAAAGCACAGAGAAGGAAAATTTATGTTCTGGAAAAACAGTTTCCAGTGTGGCAATACTACAGAAAATGTGGAGGCATGTAATAGGAGAGGATGGCAAAAGGTCGAAATGGCTTTAATCACAGCAACATCGAGCAAGTGTTATCCTTGATAGGAGAGTGGCATGTGTGATGGGAACTGTCTCAGTAAACTGCTTGACACTTTTCTTTGATATTTTCACACAAGAGAGTTGTTCAGAAAGAGTACTGTCAGGATGTCTTTGAAGGAGGTCAGGCTTACATGGGGTTTTGAAGGATGCATGCAACTGTAGAGAAGTGAGCACAAAAAGGAGGATTGAGCACAGCCTTCTTGAGATGATTCCAGCCTAAGGTTGGCCATGATTTATACCAGTGCAGTAAAATCAAGTTGGAGAGATGGGAGCTGGACTATGAGAGCTTTGGGAGTTAGTGAGAGACACTATAGAGCTCAGCGTGCATTGGAGTAAAGATGATCCAGAACCAGAAAGCAAAGTAGAAAGCACTATGGAGAAGGCCCTTCAGTGTTCACCTGAAACTATCACAAAATTGTTTGCTAATTGGCTACACTCCAATACAAAATAAAAAGTTTTAAAAAAGAGGGCTTATTACCTTAGAAGTTGCCCCTTTATTTTCCTTCTCACTTATACTCACTTATTCATTCTCATTTTTATTGTTTGTATTCTTTTCAACAAACATGTAAAAGATCCTTTTTTATATTTCTTTTTGGAGGGTTTTCCCCCGGTCTAATATTGCCCTTTCTCTGCCAATACATTCAATGTTAATAATAATAATAATAATAACATTTTAACAAAGAAATTAACCTACTTGCACCTGCCGAGACCAAGTTTGGTTTCTAAGGATTTAAGATTTCACATACTATCCCATCATTTTGATAAAAACAGAACTACACATGTGACATTTAACTGAATCTATTCAGGATGCCAAATGGAATTAAACGGCATACATTCTTTCTCTTTTAAAGAACTCTGAGAATTAACAGAAGTCAAACAAATTGTATTCATGGGGCAAAGAAAAGATAATATTTAAAAATCTCAGCTGAATGTCTTATCTTTGCTACAGACACTTTGCCATTTCCTTTCTTTTGCCCAAAACAATTTACTAGTAGCACAAAAATTGCACTAAAGAAAGAAAGCTTTCCATGTTGAAAACTTTGTATCATTAAGAAAATATAAGGCACAGATATGTATCACCTTATCGAGCTCTCTTGAAGTAAAAATACAGACATAAAGAAAAAAAAATCCAAACCAATAGATTGATGACAACCATAAGCAAGGTGTTTTAGACTGATTGATTTTGCCCTGAAAATGAAGCGATAATCATACATTCAAAATTCTCATCCTGTTCCTAAGCAGCCATCACTGGATGAAGAAGAGAATGACGATGATTAAGGATTATTGATTAGCACTCAGGGATTTTTTGTCATTGGCAATAGGTTTATAGTATACATAAAGCAACAAATAAAGTGTCTAAGCTTTAATAGAGTACTCAACAAGTGTTTTGCCCTTTCTTCCATTCAAATTCCCTTCAAATAGCACACTTTTACTATTTGTGTAAAGAATTTGATAAATGAATATATAAAAGAAAGCTTATTGATACAACTATTAATACAAAGTATTCAAATTTATCATTTGTTTTTATTGTTGCTAAAAATACAACAGAGTAAGAAGAGTTTTATAATTTTTTTACTTTTTCCATGATCAGTAAACAACTTGGCACTCTGGCTTCAAATGAGAGAAAAATAAGCCAACATATTCATAGTATACACTTAACTAGAAATCACATTACAGGAGCAATTCTGAGCTCATAATATTGCAGAGTTTGAGGAAGGATGAGTGTTCCGTTATTACAAACTCTTTAAATTGAACATTGTAGTTTCAAATACTTCATATTCAAGATGAGTAAAATAAATTTGAATAGTAGCTTTTATCCTATGAAAGTGTGTCTGTCGCTCAGTCATGTCTAATTCTTTGCGATCCCATGTACAACATCTGCCAGGCTCCTCTGTCCGTGGATTCTCTAGGCAAGAATCCAGGAGTGGGTAGCCATTCCCTTCTCCAGGGAATCTTTCTGATCCAGGGACAGAACCCAGGTCTCCCTCATTGCAGGCAGATTCTTTACCATCTGAGGCACCAGGTAAGCCCTCTTGTCCCATATATTACCATAAATAAATTGTGACCAAACTATCATTTGAAATCATAAGTCTATGAAAAGTTGAACAGGTTATAAAGCTAAAGATAATAATCATAAGGCACATGAGCCTGTGCTAACTGCTGAGAGCAACTATTTTAGATATTATCTTGCAAATGTGCAAAATAGGCACTCAATAAATGCTCATTGACTTGCACTGAATTCCCTTCTTAAATACATGCTATTGTTTTTTCTTGGGAATCTTTTGCTCTGCCTGTTTTTTTAGAACTCAAAGACTTCTTGTTTGAACATTCTATTCAAATGTGAACTTATTGGTGGAACATTTTAGAATCTTCTAGGCTAAGATGGTGACTCCATTTTCTGTGATCCTTCTACTACTTAATTACCCTGACTAGACCAGGATGTCCAGAGGAGTCACTGCCTTTCCTTCTTCCTCTCTGCATCCTCACAGCTTAAAACAAGAGTCTGACTTTTTAGCTCTCAGGCTAGAATTAATTGTTTTATGAATTTACAGTAGCAGATTTTACTGGAGGTCTCTGATAATTTTAAGAATTAAAAAATAAGCAGTTCATTTTAAGAAAATAATACACTAAATTCAATTTTTTCAGGACATATGTAAATATTGAGTGAGAAAATATATAACATAATAATAGTTTTAAAAAAATCATACAATTTTTGTACGTATTCTTCTTTCCCTCATCTACAGTTTAATAATGCTGTTAGTCTCATGATGATAGTAAATATAAGAATTGTTGAGCATCAATTTTTCACAGTATCTATAAAATTCTTAAACTATTGTTAGGGGAAACACAGACTGAAATTGCTCACCCTGGCCAGGCACCACAGTAACCATTTGCCAGAGTTATTTTATGACAGAAGGTCCTGGTAAGGAACATAGAACTAACAAGCAACCACCAACTAAAAGAATTTGGGAAAGGTCAAAAGTTTCATGTGCCTTATCAACTTCGAAGAATCTTTCCCACTCTAATCCATCTTGGTTGAGTGTGCCACCAGGAAGGATCCTGAGGCAGAATAATTGGCCAGACACAACCCAGAAGCTAATCCCGTCACCATAAAACCTGAGTCTGCAAGCCACATGGCAGAGCAGTCCTCACGGTTTCCCTCACCTGCCTGCTCCCCACCTGGGTGTCCCTTCCCAATAAAGTCTCTTGCTTTGTCAACACATATGTCTCCTTGGCCAATTCATTTCTGAGTGTTAGACAAGAGCCTACTCTCCGGTTCTGGAAGGGGCTGCCCTTCCCGAAATATTGGCTCACAGGATGTTGTATGGACTAAGTATTTTAGAGTTTTCAGAATGTTATAAAGATTTTCATTTGACTCTATAAACTATACATCCTAGATCAACTGTCTTGATATTGATGTTGTAGGAACTTTTCCATCCTAAAAATATCACCAATAATTTAGTAAGCATGTTTAATCTATGCACATGATTATTACTCCATTCCTTTGTGGATGAGGCTAAGCAAAATCTTAAAACATGAATATAATTGTGCAAAAGATAGATTCAAATGCTGACTAAAAATATGCAACATATTTACCTGTAGGTGAATGATTATTTACGAGTTTACACCCATGACATTTTAAAATTGAAATCAAAACATCAAAAGTAAAATGGTCATGTTTAAGATTTAAAGCTTTGAGTGGGGAAAAAAATTAAACTTTCAACAGTTAGATCAAAAGCAAAAGAGAATAAAATTTAAGAAGAATAAAAAGATGTACTATTTGTTAAGTTATGTGTGATATATCAAAGTTCAACATTGTAGGAGATCTGATGGCAGATGGCTAGTCTGTTGCACAGTTTTTCACAAATGGCAGTGTATTCCACAGTTATCCCCTGTAACTTGTAGTCCAGTGTGGACAGGAGAAGTTATAAAGTATCTGAGAGAGATATTTGATCCCAACTCTCATCCTTTACACATTCTTTACACATGTTGGGTAACTTTAGATCAAAGTCTATATATAGTAGCAATTTTGACATTCTAGACCAGATAAATTCTTTGCTGTAGGGACTGTCCTGTGCATTGTAGTATGTTTACTAGCATCCTTGACCTCTACTCGCTCGATTACATCAGTATCCTTCCAACTGTGACAACCATAATGTCTCTAGAAATATCAAATATCCCCTGGGGAGCAAAATCATCCTTATTTGAGTACTATTATTTTAGATTATTTGTGACAAATCTGATCAACAAGGGAAAATGATTGAAATGAGATCCAGGATTTAACTGGATTTTATGTAGACTCAGTGAAATCCTTTCTTTTTTTCTTTTTTCTAACCATTAGCACACTTTTCACAGATACTTTTACTCCTGTTCTAGTCCAGAAAAGGGCCAAGTTCATCAAAGTTAATTTTCAGATACGTAGATCTTGGTAAATATAATAGCATCCCCTTGAGATTTTTCTATTTTCTTCTTTCTTGTTTTCATCCTTTAATTTTTTTGAAAACTACTTATTGCTAGGAAAACTTAATTAAGCATCAATTTCTTGTTAGATGGAGGACTCAAAAATGAAAAATTTTGGTAAGAAATAAGTTTTTCTTATAAAAGCAAACACTATCTGTGGCTACAAAACATAAATGCCATTGGCATAGTAAGACATTGGATAAAAGTCCTGGAGGGCTCAATTTGGTTCTGAAATAAGGGTGAAAGAAGAAGCTGAGGCCCATAAATTTTAATTCAGTCACACTTCATGATAACTCTCTCTGCCTTCAAGCTGAGCATCTGTAGATCTGAGACTATCAAAATAAAATCAATTTAACATACAAGAATCTGACTCACAAAATTTCCTATAAGTAATGCATTGCAGAATTTATTTATATTTCTGCTTCTGATTGGACCACAATTCCTCTTCCTTAACCCCTCCCACTCCAACAAATTTAAGCTCACATTGTTTGACTTATATTTTTTTCTTCTATTTCACATTAAGAAATTTCCTTTTCAGTTTATACATGAAGGGGATATTTTATATTTTTAGACGCTTACCAAACATATCCTTCAATGAGCTATCCCCAAATTTGGATTTGATGAGACAAATGATGTCATCATTTGGCATACTGCCTTCCTGACACAGTAAAACTTTCTAATGCAACTGTTATTAATGAGCTAAAACTTTGAAATCAGTTGGCAATTTAGGTTTTGGTTGGTAAAATGCTACTAGGTGTTCAAAAAAGTAAAGTGTCAGATAGTTTCTATAAAAGTAATTTATGAGGATGTACTTTTTCACAATATTTTAACAGATCATAAAATGAAACATTTACTTAAGGTGGTCTTTCTACCCACATGTAAGTTCCCCAGATATTTCTGTATTTGAGAAAAGTATCCAATTGCCTGGAGCAAGCCCAGATTCATAGCATATGGACTGTGTATAAAACCTCAATTGCAGAGGAACCTCCAGTCCAAATTCAACAGAATTAGAAGTTAATGCTTGTTCCCCGTATTTACAATACCGAACCCAGAGCCAGTTCCTCCCAGTGCTGGTGTCTCAGCTGTGACAGTAACTGGCCCTGCAGGGGGACTTATGGTTTCTTGTTCCATTTGGATTCTTAAGTTTAGTAGGAATTAGGAGTTTTTGTTTCTAGGCTTAGCTTTGACCATATTATCTAATTTTTGCAAAGTGTTTTAGCTTCTCTTTGCATATATCTTATCATTCCTAAACCAAGGTTCATGGAAAACATAAAGCTTGACTCTATGTTTAAAGTTCTATCTCTAGGAGCTATGCTAACTTATAGACTTTTGCTCTTCAACTTTCAAATTTCCATCTAAGAATGGTGGCACTTTTAAAATTAATTAATTTGAACTCATAAAGATGATCCTAATTTTGGACTAAACTGCATACCTATTGGCTGTAATATCTGGATTTGCTTTCATTGAATGTTTACAGGAAAGTAAAAGAAGAATAAAATGATACAGGTAAAGATACCAAGGATGTTCTGGGCAGAGGCATTATATAATTGCTGAACTTGAATACAGGATTAAAGTAGTCCAAAACCTTGTTCATTTTGTCCAGAAATAGCAGTTAGAGTAGAATTTGCATAGTAAACCTGTTCTTTGAAGATCTGCAATTTGGTTCTCTAAGTTTAATGAATTTAGACAGTTTAAATGAGACATTTGGCTAAAAGCCCTGAATTTTTCAGATGCTTAACTGAAGTCAGTTCATTCGCTGTGGGCTAGGGGGCTTCAAGTCTTGATTTCTAAAGAAAAGGAATATAATTGCTGAAATCTTTGGACATTGAAGCTTAGAATCTTATGTCAACCCCATTTTTTCTCTAATTACACACACAAATCTCTCCTTACTGGTTTAGGAAATGCTTGGCTGATCCATATTTCATATGCCTGCCTATGAGCTCTATGAGGTCATACCTAGAGTGACAAAGGACTTTGGAGAGTTTATCTTAGTAAACCCAGAGTAACTTGAGTGTTTAACCTGGAGGCAAATATTGGCTTCTCAGGTTAGAATTGGAACTACAGAGATAAATTATTTGACTTAAGAATTTAGGATCTATCTATTGTCAGGAAGTAAACTTCGTTCACTGCAGACAACAGGAGACAACAGGTGAAGGGCAATGCAAGAAGACTCTCAGGGGAAGCATCTGTTTGAATTCCCAGTAGTTCAAATCTAAAAGCCATTGAGAGAATTGTTCCAGCAGATGTTGATTGCACCAGAGATCAGAGACAGATGATCTCTCAGGTAGCAAAAGTCAATACTTTGAACTTTTGAAATTTTTCAATATTATGTGAGATGCTTAAGGATTTCCTAAAAGTATTCACCTTGTATTCTATTAACAAGTAACTCTATGACTGTCCAGGAAAAAGAGTACAAACAAATAACTTTTCTGTTACTTTCAGACTCACATAATACAATATAAAATTAGGTTATCTGATGTATATGTTCAACAAAGCAATAAAAAATTGGGGGATAAGATTAAATATAAATACTAATATGGATACAGGTCTTTTCAATATTCAAAGAGATTTTAAATGTTAAACCCTGTGTTTTATATACACTGAATTCCTACTTTATTTATTAAAGGTTATAGAAATTCATTTGAAAGTGAATTTTTAGCACTTGGAACACAGTTTTCCAAAAAAGCCATATTAATAGGTAAACAAGTCAGAAAGACTTATTTAATATACTAGGGATACTGTATATTTACAATAAAAATAATGAAAAAGAAGTATTAAATTCATTCTATTAGAAATCAACCAAAAAAGTACATAACTTTAGTAAGCTTGGTTTCTTGGTTTTATTAATACTGGTAACTAAAAAATTAAAGATAGTTTGAGAATCTCATTATCTGCTGAGACAATTCTGACTAGACATAAAGACAATGGTTCCCTTGTACATCTATATTTGGTAAAGATTGCTTGAAATATGTGGGCAGTTTCAGAGCAATGGCTAGCAAATGAAAGGGAAAAAATAATGGGAGTGGACTTGAACCATGGCATATACAACTATGATTGAAAAGAGTCATAGGACAGGAATGAGTCTAATTATTAGCCATTCCACGCATCAAGTGATAAGCCTGGCTTGGGACAATCATGACCGCCATTCCTCCCTATGCCAAAGTAGTTGGGACTGGTCACTGGCTTTAGCACCTATGGGAAAAGCTTCAGGCAATGTGCCATCACAAATCTGAAAATAGGGGATATTCACAAATCAACTGGAAAAGTTTAGAAAGTGACTAAGCTTCCAGGTCTCACCGATGCTACAGACTGGCTCAGTCATTATTCACTTGTTTTTTAGTCTGAGTTATATCATTAATCTGATTACTTAATTGTCTTGCAAAGTGAGCCTGTTGGAATTAGAGAAATCATTAATGTTATTTCATTAAACTGAAAAGTAGTTAAGGCAAAATGAATCTGGCCTAGTAACCTCAATATTTACATCATTTTCTCCTTTACTCTCATCAGTTTTCTGTCCTAATGTCATTTTAGCAGAGAAACTCTCTCTGATCATCCTGTCTAAAGCAGCAGCTCCCTCACACTGTCCACATTCCTCAAGCAAGATGTCTTGCTAAATCTTTACCTGTTTGTTTATTAAGTGAAATTTCACACTAGAATGTAAGCTCATGAAGTCAGGGCTTTGCTTTCAACTTTGGATCCTCAGGTCTTAGAACAGTGCCTAGTCAGTTATATAGGCACTCAAATAATTGTTGAATGAATGAATGATGCATTATAGAGAAAACAGTTCCTGCTAGAGACTATGTGTAATGTATTCACATAGAACCTCCTCACTCCTGTGTGCCACTCCAAAATCATAGTTGTGATTTTTCTTCACATAAATCTGGATGGATTATTTTCACATGTGGAAATGGTTGTGCTACCCATATGTCTGAAACGGGTGGCTAGAAAGTGTCAGTTCTTTCATTAAACTTTGATGTAACATTAACTGAGGTTATAAAATCTTCCAGAGTTTTCTGATTTTTGAGTATATAACTTTTACTTTGTGAAGCTACATAAAATATAAGCTATGTACTGATCCTAAGAGAGTAAAAAAATCTACATTATTTATTTTGAGCCCAACACTTAAATTATATTACTATATGAAGGACACTCATTAGATATTTACTTATTTTTTCATTCATATATAAATTACACATGACTTATATTATTTATCAACATAATATAATTATCTTTTTTATCACACAAAAGTTTTTAGTCCTTGAGAATTCTACAGAACTAAGGCTCATGTTTTCTACCATTTATATTCTTCAAATGGGGTTATCCTGAACCAGAGTATTCAACCACTTAGCTTTTAATCATTCATTTTAGCCACTTTTTCTTTCTTGTCTTGCAAATGAAATTACATAAGACAAAGTGGTAGTAGAATATTTCTGGCATTAACTTGGCAGAGTCACAGAGAAAAAATATAGAATAAACTATTATGTAAAATAAGATGTCTTAACAGGTAATGCCTGAGATAAGTTTTCATTTGGTTTTATCTTCTAAAAATTAAATAGGTGTTAATTTGCCGTGGGCAATGTGACACAAGACAAAACTTTTCATTCAATATAATAATCCACTTGGAAATTACTCAGTATCCATGCCTATTGCATAAATAAAAAGAAAAAAACTACCTAATGAAGGACATAACCAAGAGCACATTATTTGGTTTTCTTACATTTCCCAGCTCAGTTTATGTGGTAATTACACCACTAAAATGAATCTGGGGATTTAGAACTGGATTGACTTTACATATCACAGTATATAAATTAGATAAAAGTCTATATTTTCCCTAACTTAATCCTGTTTAAAACAGCAAATTGAACACTATTATCTTGGAATTTTGGATCCCATCAATTCAACATACAAATATAATATATGTGTGCATTTAAGGTACACACATATATAATATATGTGTAACATTTAAAGTGAAATTTCATATGAAAAAGATTAAAAATTCATTTGAAAACTGTCTCACCAATAACACCACACTTCTGATATTATAAAATAGAGCAATTATTAGTTCAGTGCAAAAAATAGGAAAATGCATAATTATACTCTGAAAGTTACATGATCTGTAACTAAAGACAGGCAATTCACTTTTTCATTTGTTTTTCTCAATAATAAAAACTTTGATGTTTTAAATTTGTAGAGCTAAATACTCTAGTCATATTCATTCCAAGTAAAATCCAGGATCTTTTAAGATGGTTAGTGACCTTAGGTATGCAACCACAGGTAAGCTTCAAGACCTTTCTTCAAAACATATAATACTATATCATAAGTCAGATGTTATATCATTTAATAACCACTCAAATATTTACTTAGTTTTTAAGGTGCTATTTTCCTCATAAAATATCTATAACAGTGGTTCCCAAAGTGTTATCCAAGTATTTCTGGGTGCTCTCAAGAGCATTTCAGGGGGTCTGCAAGACTGAAGTATTTTCATTGTAATATTAAAACTTTATATCTTTCTCATTCTCATATCTCATGAATGTAAAGTCAAATTTTTTAAAGGTTACAGGATGCACAATAATATTGTTAAAGAAAAAGTGTCAGTGTTTGGAATTTCTGCATAAGTCAGTAGTGATAAGTCAAGAGAAATAACTAGAAGTGTGTATTTTAAAAAATGTCCAATTTCCTACCCAATATTCTTAAAACACACATAAAAGTGTTTTAAGACAAAACACACATAAAACATACACTTAAAAGATATAATTATCTTTTTTATCACACAAAGATAAAACACACATAAAAGTGTATATTATTATCTCAGCTGACCCTTTCCTTTAGGCATACTATTGAGGATACAAGGAAGGAAAACTCAGGATATACTTAAGGCAGTATCAAAAGCAGCAAGATCAAATCTCTGATACATTTTTTTAAGTGGTGAAACTAAGAGTTTTCTCAACTTCTCAGATATTCCCTCCAGTTTGTGTGTGTATGTGTGTGTGCTCAGTTGTGTCCGACTCTTTGCAACCCCATGGACTGTAGCCTTCCAGGCTCCTCTGTCTGTGGGATCTTCCTGGCAAGAATACTGGAGTGGGTTGCCATTTCCTTCTCTAGGGGCTTTTCCTGACCCAGGGATCGAACTTGAATCTCCTGCATCTCCTGCATTGGCAGGCATATTCTTTACCACTGAGCCACTGGGGAAGCCTCAGTTTAAGAATCTTGAAATACAGAATTAGTGGATATAATTTCTATTTCTCTTCTGCTCTGACTGTCAACCACAAAATGTTTTAAAAATGAGAACAGCAGGCACCCTACATCCATTCAGTGTCATTGAATCTAACGTCTCCCAAGATTTCTTGGTGCAATTACAATCTCTACCTAAAGGTAATAATTTTCAGAGAAGCAGTCAAAAGGTTTACTGCACTGAGACACTGAATGCTAATTCCTGAAATGTGTTAAGTGTGACTAAAGTAACGTGACTGGTAAAAAAGATTAACAAGAATGTGTTTATTCAAAAAAGAATGCCTTGGCACACTATTTTAAACGGTGAACTTGTTTTTCTGAAATAACCATAATCATAGCATGCTAAATCTAATAAATACGGCAGATGTCTAAGCTGAATAATACTGTTTTTGGTTAGGAAAATAATAGACTTTACAACAAAGCACTATTTTCCTTATTTATTAACTATTAGCTTACTGAGACCACAGATTTTATCTTAGTCAAGTCTGCTTCCCAAAATACTATGTGCTTAAAGAATTTTGAGTGATAGTACAATTTATAATCTAGTTATAAAGATAATTTCAAAAGAGAAAATCCTCAAACATTTTGGGCAATAGCAGTGTTCCTGCAGTAAGGACACACCCCTAAAAAGACAGCTTAGTATGACAACACTCATTTACTTGCTTCAGTGTATTTGTTTAAAAAACAAAATAGCAGTCCTATTACTTTATAATCATGCTGCATATTTTATGTAAATTATAAAATTATTTTATTGAACAAGGCTTATTATGGGAAATTAAATCAAAGATGTCAAATTATTCCAGAAATGTAGATTCAAATTACAGCTTCTCAGAGGGAAGTCAGAACCACCACAGAAATTTTGAGGAGTTCCAAGAAAATACAAGGATGAACACTGAAGAGCTCTAAGTAACTATTTATTGGTAGTGAATGAGCCCATTTGGATGTTGTGATTTTGAAGAATCTTCTGGGCATGAAGCATCAATGGAAAGATCCTGTTGCACTTTTATTTCACAAATACTACAGAGGAACCTGATACAGCAACACTGTCCTTTTACTAAGATTGAAGAAGTGATCCTGAGGACCCCTTGGTTCTGAAAAAGTAACCAATCAGTAGAAATAAAGCTCTGAAAGTTGACAAGATATAGTTTGCAGAGAGCAGATGATTTTGATTAGAATCAAAATCAATTAGATTTTGATGTAGAATCTTTCAGGTTTCTACAAGAGAAATTGTTTCCTGGAGTATCCTGGTGCAAGAGTTCAGAACCAACCACCCCAAAATATGTCGCTTTGGGATGTGAATTTTTTTGAGCTAAAGGCAATCAAGACCATCCCAGTTCAAGAGAACCTTCTGCCTCTCACCTGAGTGAGTGAGTGAAAGTCACTCAGCTGTGTCCAACTCTGTGACCCCATGGACTATACAGTCCATGTAATTCTCCAGGCCTGAATACTGGAGTGGGTAACCCTTCTCTTCTCCAGTGGATCTTCCCAACCCAGGGATCGAACCCAGGTCTCCCATATTGCAGGTGGATTCTTTATCAGTTGAGCCACCAGGGAAGCCCTTCAGCTACCCTAAAGAATTTATATCAGGGGGACAGTCCTTTCTTTGAATGAGATTTGTTAGCAGAGATAAATTTTATCTGCATGGCCCATATGTATGGTAGAGCAAACATCTAGTTGCCCAGCATCTACTCTTCTTAACCTTGTGAATTACTGTAGTTCCTTTTGAAGTCCCAGGCTCTCCTTGGCTCAAGGAGGCATATATACCTCATTTTACCTTTCTGTCTTTGACCCTCTCATATATGTGGGATTCCCATGCATATGAAATTAAATTTGTTATTCTCCTGTTAATCTGTCTAATGTTGATTTGATTAGTAGATCAGCTAAAAGAAGCTTTGAAGGGTAGAGAAAAATTCTCTCTCCCTAAACTGGAAATCAAGACTAGTATTGAGAATAAGAGTGCTCTCATTTAAAAATGGGATATGGAATACAGTTTAGAACTTAAATGAATTACCAGAAAATACAACATCTTATATAAAAGCTTTTATTCACAAATAGCTTTTATTAGAACTGGCAAAATGTTTTGGATAAGGTGATTTTTGTAACACGGATAATGTCAGCAAGAATGATACTTTTCATGGAGTATGTTAAAAGCTCATATAGTATCAGAAGATTATGAGAGGTATTTGTAGAAGGCACAGTTTTTATTGTTTAGTCGCTAAGTCATATTTGACTTTTTTGCCACGCCATAGTCTTTAACCCACCAGGGCTAAATCTCTGTCCGTGAGATTTCCCAGACAAGAACACTGGAGTGATTGCCATTTCCTTCTCTAGGGGGCCTTCCTGGCCCAGGGATCAAACCCAATCTCTTGCATTGGCAGGTGGATTCTTTACCACTAAGCTATCAGGGAAGCCCAGAATGCAGAGTAGCAGTGAGTAAAATAAAAACCATTTTCCTCTGGATAGCAAATATATTATTGTCTGCTGCATATGTTGTCCCCTGTAATAATAATTTAGTCACAAAAATGCTTTGCTGCAGCATGTTGGCCAATTAATTTTTCTGGTCAAAGAAGGAGTACTAAAAGACAGTATCAAGATATACCCCCAAACTGTGTAGTTTTTTCACAATTTCATAGCTGTGTAGGAGAAGTCACAAACTTAATCAACTAGCTGCAAGATATAAAATTTTCTTACATCCTCTTGCTCTTAATCTAATGAAGTAAGAACAGCAACATTTTTATGCAGAACACAGTTTCTAAAAACACAGATTCATGAGCAAAGGTAATCTACTACAGAGCATAACTGAACACGGGAAATACAAACAAGGGTGAAAGCTATTAGGAGAGATCTAACTTCTAAATCAACACACCTAGGAACATATCTGGGGCACTCAGCTTCTTTCTGTGGTTCTATCACTGTAGTTTTACTTGTAGATGAAATTCAATCTTGCATATTGAACTCTTTCTTAGAGTGACATGTAGTTGCCATATGACAACGTTAGAGGTTAATAGCTATTGAGATTCATGATGCCTGAAAAGAATGAGAATTTTTTTTTTGTTTGTTTAATCAGGGATAAACTTCTAGAGTTAAGAAGAAAACAGCAGAAGTTCACTGTCTTTTTTAAAAAAACCTCTCATTCTCGTGGCTAATGAAGATTTTGGTACATTAATTGCCTAAGTGCTTTCCATGTAGTTTGTTATCACTTTTCATTTTCATATATAAAGGCAACCATGATGAAAATATGAGTAAATAAGATTTAGATGCATGAGAATCTTGCTGCCTTTTTTGGGGAAAATCATTAAACCAACATATGAAATTTCAGAATTAATATCATTACTCACTTAACGGACAGTGACTATCTATTTTCCCAGAATAACTAACAATATTTTATTTTTAAAGGATAAATCTCATTTGGGGGAAGATACAGTTGACAAAGGGATTTCCCTGTGGCTCAGTGGTAAAGAATTTGCCTACAATGCAGGATATGCAGCAGACGTGGGTTCCATCCCTGGGTCAGGAAGATCCCTGGGGCAGGGAGTGGCAACCCACTTCACTATTCTTCCCTGGAGGATCCCAGGGAGAGGGGAGCCTGGCTGGCTACAGTCCATGGGGTTGCAGAGTCTAATGCTACTGAAATGACTGAGCACGCATGCATGTTGACAAAGCATTTGGGGATGTGACTTCTATTTGTTTGTTAGTCAACATAATGCAAGTTGTTAAATATAAAAGAATAAAAAAAGAAACAAGTTACTCACTCTTGTTGTGTAAGCAGCTTCGGGGTCATCTTCCAGAACCCGTGAAAGTCCAAAATCAGAAACTTTACACACCAAATTACTGTTGATCAAGATGTTGCGAGCAGCAAGGTCTCGGTGGACATAGCCCATGTCTGAGAGATACTTCATGCCAGATGCTATGCCTCGAAGCATCCCTACCAGCTGGATAACTGTAAACTGGGCATCATGTTTCTGAGAAATAGTTCAAATGTACAGTTAAGATGTGTTGCTGTTTCCTAAGACATATCTTGATTGCATTTTCATATACTGAATTATAGAGTCTATACATCCTGGTTTTACGTACACAAGCCTAACAAGATATACAAGAGTAAAGCAAAATAGGATAGTAGCTACAATACTTTGAAGCAAGAAGTTACCTAATATTCTTTAACTTCAGGTTCAAAACCAGAACTTTGCTGGTCTTTTGAGGAGACAAACTCCTTCTCAGAAACTTTAAGGTCAAGAATAACAGAATAAAAAGGATCCTCTGGCTGTTTCTCATGTTTATTGGCTTGATTGAATGTTTATTCTTCCTTTTTGTTTTCATGCGTTTTATTAATTTCTTCAAATAAGGTAACTTTAAATCTTTCATTATAAAAAATACTTCAAAATTAGTCAAAAATATTTACTGAGTATATGTTTTTCTACTCAACCTCCAGTTTTATGTCATAAAATTGGAAGCAATAGGAGATAAATTCAGAGTACTAGATTTAGAAAAGTTTCCAATATGTCTGGATTAAAATAGAAATATACAGTTTATACAATAGATAGATGATAGGTAGACAGATGTGTGCATATATACATAGATATATAAAAATTTAATGTCTAGTAATATTTAAACAAATTATAATTTTAAAGGAATATTTATTAAACTTTAAAAGAATACTTATTAAATATTTTAATTACCTGAGTTGTCAAATGTTTGTTTTTGAAATATGTCTGTGAAAATAATTGCTACTAAAATCTTTATTTGCCTCACAAATATTAAAATAAAGAATATAATTTCTCATTCATACAAAAATTAGAATTTTCTCCGTGACTATAAATTATAATATATGTTTTATCTACCTACCTATCTATCTATCCTTATCTACATAGTGCTGAAAGCACCCTGAGAATAGGGTCTATGTCTTGATTTTTTTTTTTTTTCATCCTTGTAGTGACTGATGATTGACAGTGTCTTGTATTCCATATAACTTCCAAATTTCTTTGACTATAATATGTGTTGAAATTATTAAAACAATTTTTATAAATATAAACAGCTGAAATTTCTATGTAAATATATCTTATACATGTATATATGTATGTGAATAAGTTATGATAAGTAATGATATCTCTGGATTGAGAATACTGAGGCATTACATCACATGCTTAGATTCTGAGAGGACAGTACTATGTAAGAGAGAACTCTTTTGTCTTATAGTAGATGGAGGTTGCTTTAAATAAAGAAACAAGGGTTTCTGTCTATACCAATTTTATTTATGTCTCACTTTAGAACCTTTAAATTTTTGTTTTAACTAATGTGAATCGTCTGAATAAAAAACCTGAAGAAAATTACACAAATTTATTTTGAAAATATAAACCATCAACATTTGGATGCTACAAGATAAAGATGTAATTTTACAATCTTCCTTTTACTATTTAGTCCCAACAAAGTCAGTTTTCTTAAAACTTTGATTATCTAACAGGCATCATAATAGAGGTTGTCACTATCATTTTCAGCAATTTATTCCATATTTATACGTTTGTAGATAGATAAAGACAAGGTGGAGATATGTAAACGTACATAAAATATCTACTTACACGTAAGAAACTGTCCAAGGAACCATTCTCCATGTATTCTGTGACAATCATAACCGGTTTACCTAGGTTTAGATAAATAATAAATGCATAATCATCAGTAGAGTCAAACAAATATCATGCAATGAACACACATAATACATTTTGATATACCTGATGAATTAAAAAACATACATTTTTCTCTGACCTCCAAAATTTGCAAAGTTGCAATTAAGAAGAAAACTAGTTTTCAGTAGAAAATGAAACAAAAAAATGGAGAAAGATTTGTTTTCAGAAAAAAGGCCTATAACCTATATGATATGTAAATTATTTTATTTGACATGGTTTTCCTTAAATTGAATGATGCACTTTCTGTACTCTAATTGCATTTTATTTTAGCTGATATACAAAATCAAGTATTTCTGTCTTTAAGCCCAAATAGAGCCCAGAATCCCACAGTCATTCACACTTCACACAGATATGTACAGATCCATATACTAGGTGTTTTCTCTTGGGCTGGTTATTCAGAAGCAAGTAAATCAAAGTCCTTACATTCATGGATTCTACATGTAAACTGGCAAAACAATTAAGACTAATAATTATAACCATTTAAATCCATATTCAATTAACACATTAAAAGTTATAAAATCCACACTACTTTTAAAAGAAAAATAAAATTAAAATTGCTGTTGGTAGTAACTTATAATAATCACTTTAGAAATATGGGTGTTAAACACCATTAAACATTTTAACAAGCATTTAAATATCTTTATAATTACTTCATTTGTATAAAGTGCTAGTTTAACTATTTTATATATACTATCACTAAATACCATAATTCTCACTTTTTACATGCTAAAAACCTGAAATATATAGAAGTTAATTAATTTAATCTCATAGCTAATAAATTATAAAGCCAGAAGTTGCAACTTGAATATATTATGCTCTTACTGTTGGGAATGTACACTGAGGGAAACATTTAATATATGAAAAAGCACTAGAAAAAAGCACAGAAGTGCTATGTATGCTGATACATAGATCTACAAATAGAATAAATCTTCAACTATAGGTAATAATTGAGGCAATTGTTGGGTGTCAGTTCTACGGATCATTCTGAATTGAAAGAATAACTGAAGACTACAGCACTTTAATTGGAGAAGGAAATGGCAATCCACTCCAGTGTTCTTGCCTGGAGAATCCCAGGGACGGGGGAGCCTGGTGGGCTGCCGTCTATGGGGTCGCACAGAGTCGGACACGACTGAAGTGACTTAGCAGCAGCAGCAACAGCACTTTAAAAAAATTATTACAGTAAAATGTAACTCCAGTTTCAAAGCCTACCCATGTGACCACAGCATAATTCACTTCCTTTATTGCTGCTTTCTTTATATACTGCTTTAAATATAAATCTCTCATGTTACAAAAAGAAAAAAAAAACTCACTTATTTTCCAAGTCCATAAGACCTGAGTTAAGTTTTGACTAAGCATGAGAGACCTTGAGCGCATAATAGATTTTTTAACAAACATTCATGTACACATAATTGTAGAGCATGCATAATTTTTTTCACATGGTTCTTCTACATGATGGTTTGTTTGCCATACTGATGCCAGAAAATAAGTGTCTTTCCTTGTTTTTCCCTTCATTAGTGAAACTCTTAGTTCATACTGGTTGTGAAGTATGGCATAGTACCAGGAAGATTATACTTACTACATTTAGTATGTGAATATATCGCAAGCTGTATATCTTATTTATTTAGAGGTGAGGAAATTATTTAAATTCTGTAAAATTTGTTAGATTTTCATATATGTACAAATCAACTGACACAGTGATTTATTGTCAATTAAGATGGATTTAGTCATATATTTTAGTCATATCAAACACATTATACATCTCTTGGTGTACAACTGATGTAAATATTTTTAAGCTAAATATTAATAAAATTTTCCACACTTTCAAAACGAGAAACAACTTGATAATGCCTGAAAAGTTATTTTAGTCAAAACATAAAAGTTATTTTAGTGAGCCTCCAGTCTTGCTTTTTCAAAATTTTAACTAAACTTTGACTTAACAATATTCAGGAAGAAAGAGAAAATTCAACATTTTCTTGGAAAATTTTCTCTCTCCTGAACTGGTAAATCAAATATCTAAGGACTGATTTCAGAGAACTAACCTGAAGTGAAATAAATGAACAGTCAAATAAATGAATGAAACCCTGCACATGCATGTTTTCCCTACTTCACGGTAAGTTTCTATGTTTCTTCCTTAACAAATTCTTAGAAGAATAACATGCTCATGAAACTCAACACTTTCTTTCCCAAAGAAAGGCAATGCCAAAGAATGCTCAAACTACTGCACAATTGCACTCATCTCAAAGGCTAGTAAAGTAATGCTCAAATTCTCCAAGCCAGGCTTCAGCAACACGTGAACCATAAACTCCCAGATGTTCAAGATGGTTTTAGAAAAGGCCGAAGAACCAGAGATCAAATTGCCAACATCCGCTGGATCATCAAAAAAGCAAGAAAGTTCCAGAAAAACATCTATTTCTGCTTTATTGACTATGCCAAAGCCTTTGACCGTGTGGATCACAATAAACTGTGGAAAATTCTGAAAGAGATGGGAATACCAGACCACCTGATCTGCTTCTTGAGAAACCTGTATGCAGGTCAGGAAGCAACAGTTAGAACTGGACATGGAAAAACAGACTGGTTCCAAATAGGAAAAGGAGTACGTCAAGGCTATATATATAGTCACCCTGTTTATTTAACTTATATGCAGAGTACATCATAAGAAATGCTGGGCTGGAGGAAGCACAGGCTGGAATCAAGATTGCCGGGAGAAATATCAATAACCTCAGATATGCAGATGACACCACCTTTATGGCAGAAAGCGAAGAAGAACTATAGAGTCTCTTGATGAAAGTGAAAGACGAGAGTGAAAAAGTTGGCTTAAAGCTCAACATTCAGAAAACTAAGATCATGGCATCCGGTCCCATCACTTCATGGCAGATAGATGGGGAAACAGTGGAAAAAGTGGCTGACTTTATTTTGGGGGGCTCCAAAATCACTGTAGATGGTAGTTGCTGCCATGAAATTAAAAGATGCTTACTCCTTGGAAGGAAAGTTATGACCAACCTAGACAGCATATTAAAAAGCAGAGACATCACTTTGTCAACAAAGGTCCATCTAGTCAAGGCTATGGTTTTTCCAGTGGTCATGTATGGTTGTGAGAGTTGGACTATAAAGAAAGCTGAGCACCAAAGAATTGATGCTTTTGAACTGTGGTGTTGGAGAAGACTCTTGAGAGTCCCTTGGACTGCAAGGAGACCCATCCAGTCCATCCTAAAGGAGAAAAGTCCTGAATATTCATTGGAAGGACTGATGCTGAGGTTGAAACTCCAATACTTTGGCCAGCTGATGTGAAGAGCTGACTCATTGGAAAAGACCCTGATGCTGGGAAAGATTGAGGGCAGGAGGAGAAGGGGATGACAGAGGATGAGCTGGTTGGATGGCATCACCAACCCAACGGACATGAATTTGGGTAGACTCCGTGAGTTGCTGATGGACTGGGAGGCCTGGCATGCTGTGGTTCGTGGGGTTGCAGAGTCGGACATGACTGAGCGACTGAACTGAACTGAAACTCAATGCAGCTCTTGAACATAGTCACAGATATATTGCTTCTTACAGTAAACTCTCAATTATAGTGGCCAGTTACCATATTTCTGTATTCTCCAGACCTTTGCTTATCACTCTTTTCCTTCTGGCTCCCAGCCCTATGACCATTTCATTTCTTGTTAGCATGTCCGGTAAAATGTTTGGCAAGGAAAATAAAAGTAGCTGAAAAATCAAACCAGTCAATTAAGCCAAAGCCCCATGACCATTCAGAAATCAGATCAGGCTGCATTTAGCTCTGTAATTTAGGTATTTGTAAACACATCAGTTAAGTTGGGCATGTCTGAAAATGTGCTTTGCATTAAGTTCAAAGATTCAGCAAACCCAAATGTACAGACAAAAAGTAAACAGAATCACAAATATTCTACCTTGAAAAGCAGTATCTTCACTTACTTCTCTTGTGATTTTGATTATGATAAACAGAGTAAAAGGAAAAGAAACTGCAATAGTGGTAAGAACTAGTTCTAACATGTGTTAAACGTAGTTGGAAATTATTTATAAAATGCCAGCTCATCTGCACATTATTCCATGTATTTCTATCAAAGTTTGCACATTCTTTCATGTGTATTTTGATTCAGAAATGACATTACCAGTTTCTTCAAAAGCCGCTGTCATTAACTTCCCTCAGAGATCCTTAATAACATCTGAATATACATTAAAAAAATCAATGAAATTATTGTTGTTTGGCTGAAATGAAACTCCATCAAGAATCAGTAAAATGAAACGTGCAGTGGAATTTTGCTTTTGTTCTTCAATTGACATGAGTATAGATAAAATCATGATCTTTCATAATTAAAGGCTTAAGGGAAGCACATCAGTCTCATACAATGAGTTCATTTCCCCAGTGGCTCAGAGATATTACTAATCATTTTGTTTGCTGACAAAAGAAATGTAATTCAAAATGTCTAAGAATTTCAAGTTTAGCACTATCTATTTCACAACCTTCTTAATCAAATATTCTACAAAAAGGCAGCAGAATCATGTGATAAATATATAGTCAGACTTAGACTTTTTATTGTAGTTATCAAATAAATGTGGTTTTAGACTAAAATAGTTTCAATCAAATATAAAAAGCATGTATACATGATTTACATATTACAAATTAATGAAATTTAATTCATTTCCATAGGAAATGCAATTAATTGCTATTAATAGAAATTGTGTCTTACATACTCTGTCTTGCTTTCAAGACTTATACACACTCCAACACATACATGTGATTTATAAAATCAAAGTCTGTGACCTTAGCAGTCAGTATTCAGTATTCACGTAATCAGAATCAGAGTAGAAGCAAAAGACATAAACGGGAGAAAGAAAATTGAAGAATATTGACAAAATATGCCTCAGCATTCTTAGAAACGATGATTTGAACCACCTTTGATTAGAAAGAAAATGTTTTGGTTATAGATTTCCATATACTATAACTAACCAACTGATAGAAATATTGTAATGAACTGAATAGGAATATTTTTCTACAGGTTTACCATTAAATCATATAAACACACATGACAACCTTTTTCAAATTCCATTTTAATCAAGATATTATTGATGTTAAGAATGATCCCTATTATGTCCAATGGTCTATGAGTTAACTATTGCAGGGACCAACTCTATTTTGTCCATAGTCCTAAATAAGAGTTCCAGTTAGAACTGATCATAACAGATCTATTATTTCAGCTAAGGATAGTCTCTCTCTTCAAAATCAGGCTAAAAAGTACTTTTTCCAACTCTTCCTTAACCAGTTCTACTCTTCACACATCAAAAACTTTACAGTCAGCTGATTAAAATTTTTAATGTATTTATGCTTAATTTGAAATGAAATTTAATATTTTTAAGAACAGGACCAATATTTCTACTCTCCTGTATTCCATTCAGAACTGATTCATACAAGTGGAATAATGATTAATAAAAATAATAATTGGAATATTCTCAGTTTGATTTTATAAGTACAGATTAGGGGTTTTTTTTCCCTTTTCAAATTTTCTACATTTTACTTATTTTCTTGTCTAATTTCAAAAATTAAGACATTAGGTCTAATGATAAACTGAAATGGTGATAGCAGACTTGTTTCTACTTTGAAAGAAATGCTTTCATGGTTTCATGGTGTTTGTAGGCTTGTTTTCTTTTGTTTTGGAGGGGTTTATATACATTTATCAGGCATGAATATTTCTATGCATAATATGTCAAGAAAAAATTTTAAATTGAAATGTTTATTTTTGCATCTATTGAGACTGGCTTTTTCTATCTATTAATGTTGCATTCTTAAACTAACCTTGGGCATGATAAGATATCTTTATTTAATACATTGCTAGTTATGGTTTCATAATTATCCCAGTGTTATTGAATTTTGTTCATGTGTTACATTAATCTCTTATTTTCTTTTCTGATAATATTCCTGTATAGTTTGATATAAAGATATCACTAGCTTTAGGTGCGGGTTTTTTTTTTCCCCCTTTCTGCAAGAATTTGTGTAAGACCAGAATTACTCAGTTGTGAAATAAGTGTACAGTTTTATTTCTTCTTCCTTTAGGAGAGATATTGCAGATTTAAACTAGCACTCTGTAAGAGGCAATATGAGCACATTCAACTTATGCTCTAACAAATTTTGTAAACTAAATATAATCTTTCAAAAACATCAAAACCTATCCTATCTAAATGATTGTGGGAATACACAGCAACATATTATTTTATAATTGTGGCCAATTCAACAGAGAGACATGAGTGGACAATGTTGAGGAAATAAGGACATTTTTTAAACATGTAAAAATAAGATTCCCTGTGTTACTTATTTTTCTTCTAATATATCGATTAAGAGATTTTCCTAGCTTGGTTGATATGGCCACTTAGAGATGTTTTCAACTCACATATCAAATTATAGTCACAAATGCATAACTTGCTTCATCAGTTTCTAAAATTCTTGCTTTTACAAATTATTCATAAAATATATATAAAATATACATAGTCTATTAAAACTATGACATGGACAGCAGTGTCCTTGAGACAAGTGCCGAAGAAGTTTTAGAGAGAGGCAAACAAGAAATAGAAATAATATGGCATAGTCACTCAAGAATGGCAATTCCAGTAATATTTCATTACCATATGTACAGAAAATGCAAGCAAATGATTGACCTTTTGGTGTCCAGTGGACACCCACACCAATAGAGAAGTCTTTTCAATATGAGAAATCCTCTTAACTTCTTCTGCCCATGACTTTCCTCAATAATACAAGGTTACAGTTAAGTTGCATTATTACTTTTTAAATTTTAGAAAATAATCCATCCCCAAATAACAACATAAAACACATCTCATCCTACATAATTCCTTCTGTTTCACTATGTGAAAAGTGACCAATGGAAAGTCTTCTTGGATGCAGTCTGAACATCTTTTGAATAATGGTGTGATGGCAGAAATATCAAACATTTGCTAAAAACAAGTTCCATCTTTTTGAATGTCGACTGAAATTGATAACACATGTTAGTACAAAGTTCTGAGCAGGACTGTGCCCCCAGCTTTCTGCTACTTTAAAGATCAGAGACTCTCTCACCTTCTCTTGTTTAAGATCATCAGGCTCAAAGCCACACCATTAAAATTGTTTATGGCTCAATTCAAATAAATGAAAATAAAATGATTGAATAAGGGTTTTCTCTAACTTGAAAATGATACACTAGAATAGTTTCAGTGTTTCAAAGCACATAACTAATAGTCATAATAAAAATTATCTTTGAGCAAAGAAAGGAATTGATCTCAATAATTTTCTTCTACACTCCCAGATGAACTAGTAAAATCTTTTCAGACTCAACCAGAAGTGATCATTTAGATTTGCATAGTTGTATTCCACTTCACAATACATTCCTATGGAATCTTATTTGATCTTAAAAGGACCTGGAAATAGTAAAGCAGGTCTGCTAATTCTGTGTTACAAATGAATAGAGGGAGTCTGTCGGAATGGTTTGATTTGTCAGATGTCTCACAGAACAGGAGAGCTGAATCAGAGCTTGATCTCTGACTCCCTGATTTTTAATCCAGATACCAATATGCTTTCTTTTCTTCTTGAAATACAATTTGTTCACTAAATTATAAACTCTCTATTTCTAGTTGTATGTGTGTTTCTGAGCATTTCAAGTAGGTTGTTTTAGCAATTATATATTCTTGGGAAACAGAGAAAATGATAGGAGTGGATTAAATAATTCCTTTCAGTGACAAAACTGCCTTGTTATTTCTATTTCCCCTCGGTTGTAAAAGACTACCAGACTTAGAGCTTTTAAGTATGCCACTAAAGGAGTCAAAATCTAATTCTAGGTTTGCAACTCTATTATGTTTGCACTATATGAGATGATTGGGATTTATATAGTTAGATTTGGCAGTCTCTTGCATGCATATTTGACCAAGGAGATATATCAAATTTAGAACTTTCACTCTAAGAATAAGGCAGTTGTAGTTCATATTAGAATATTACAGACTCCTACTTGAATAAAATGTTTAATGTATAATACCTGCAATTTTTAAGGTCAATTTTTAAATGCATTTTTTCTTGCATTTCAATCTTGGTTTTATTTTTATGTGTTTCTTTGCCAGATGACTATAATTCATATTTAATTATTCCATTTTTTATATAAGAAAATCTTCCACAATAATTATGGTTTAATTTTGCTTATCATTCAGTAAATGAACTTGTAGAAAACAGCTAGCAAAACAAAATAGTATAATAATAACACATTACACTGGAAACAAAAAAAACTGAGAATTTTGAAAATTGAGAATGAAAAGAAGAATGTCTATATAAGTATGTAGTTTAATACCAGTGAGTTTCTTCTCATAATGGTCTCGAAATCTGAAGGACAATCGCTTGGTGAGAATGATACGGGGGATTTAAAAGGTTAATCAAACTATTAAAATCCCAGTGAGACATGATTATGTAATTCTAATATTAAGTAGGATATTCTATAGATATGGTCTTGCCTGGAAGGAAAGAATACTTAATACAGTTTTCCAATCCTTAGTACTACTAACAGGATTTTCATTACTAATTTTTAAAAATCAAAAGAGAGGTTTTCATCAGAAAATGTTTTAGTGTTACAACTAATGTAGCCTTGTTTTTAGGAGTACAGAAGGAAAAATATGCTTCTAACAAGACAATATGGGCTTATAGTTTATGCCTAAGTTCTTCTACATTGTTAAGTTCTTAACCCTGCTTACTATATTAAAAAATTCTAAAGGAAATCAAGGTATATTTCAATTATACCATGCTCTTGTGAATAAGGAATTGCCTTTTTAGTCACACTAAAATGAGACTAGGTATTAGTGACATTTGAAAAGTGCTCCATGTAATGTTAAAGAAAAATATCATCATGAAAATTATAATGTTGCCTGTTGGTAACCATAGAATATGTAAATATGGTGCCAATCAAAAATCCCCTAAAGGATGCCAAATTCTCTGTCATATGCTGTCTTTCACTTTAAGCAGTTTGTTGCCAATCTAGCTCATATTTAGCTCATTCTTCATTTCGTGCTCCAAAATCTTGAGAAAAAAATAAATTCCAGATTATTCTCAAGAGATTTTCATTGGGATTGGAGCCAAAAATCACATATCTGCCTCAAGGGATCCCTTTTGAGCCTGGCTGGAGAAGCTATCATGGAAATAAGTTCAGATCTCCATCACAGGCTGTGAGCCAGAGCAGTCAAGAATCCATATGGGACTGTAGATCAGAATTATTTGAAATCCACAGAGGACAGAGAAAAGGGCTTGGGTCTAATGTGATCCCAACCTTTACAGCTCAGAAGCATTCCCCAAACTCTCATAATTTTCCCAAAGCCAGGGGGGAAAGATTTGGAAGCTTAAATGAAACTGGTGAACAATAATAGAAAAGGCAGCTATCTGGGAGTTCCCAGCAATTTCTGTCAAATCGGAGTCATTAGTTTTTCCTACTACTCCACATAACACAAAGTTCAACACAATCCACTTAACTATTTTTTTTTAACCCATATGTCTTAATATAGTCCAAGGTTTAGCTCCTAAACTTTTTAAAGCTTTCTAAGATCTAGAATAGCACAGTCAATATAATAATAGTTAAGTAAATTTGATCTCTTGTCAAAGAACTATGTGTTAATCCTCAACTGTTTTGTTTTTATTGTCAAGATTAACAGAGACTTATGAAAATAAGACCCCCAAATCTTAAATTATTGACTTTGGGTTTAAACAACCTCTGCTCAACATACACATAATCAGTTTTAATGACTTCACTTACTTTTAGTAACAACTCCCTCCAGTCGAATGATATTGGGATGGTCAAATTGTCCCATAATGCTTGCTTCACCTAAGAAGTCTCGCCTCTGCTTTTCTGTGTAGCCCACTTTCAGGGTCTTGATGGCCACTGAAATCTCTTTTTTTGAAGGAAGTTTTAAACGGCCGCTGCACACCTCTCCAAATTCACCTGTTAGAATGCAGAAGAAGAAAATAACAAGAAAAGGCAAGGAATGATATTACAAAAATCATTAGTAGAGAGCAACTGTTTTCTCTCAACAATTCAATTCAAAATATTTACACCCTTGACCTGCAAGATGTACACTCATAGACCTCCAAATTATTTTGGAAGATGGTAATCTGAGAATCCCTAAAAACCCTAGGCCATCCCCACCCTGGTGGAAAATGGACCTTGTGATAAGCTTCGTGTCTTCTGAAGTACTACACTGTGAATAATGAAACTTGAAAGGATAAGAAGGAAGTTGAAAGCTGTGTCTATTAGACTTCTCACTCCTTATTCTCATAGCCTCAAAATAATCAACAGAGCAGCACCAGTATAATGAGTTAAGCACTTGATTAAATTTGAGATGTCTCTCACCAATTTGTTTTCACCCAGAGGACCAATTTAACTACATATTTCTGCTTTCTGAAAGCAGGAGCAGCAGAGGATGACATGGTTAGATGGCATCACCAACTCTACGGACATGAGTTTGAGAAAACTCTGGGAGATAGTGTAGGACAGGTAAGGTGGCATGCTGCATTCTGTGGTGTCGCAAAGAATTGGACATGTGTTAGCGACTGAACAGCAACAACAAGGCTGCCACAGCTTTGATGGGCACCAAATAGTGCCAGATATAGAATGAACCTGGTTCATAAAAAAAATCCTAATGTTGTATAACTAGATGGGTTTTGTACAACTTTAAAAGTGATTTTTAATAGTAAATGAGATATTTTTCTGAAAAGGAAAATTACATGATCAATTTTTAGGCCTTCTGTGGAATGGAAAAACATTTTTGGTCCAACCCTCTTGCTGTGAGTTTTTACACAAGTCCAAGGTGTCAAGAAGTGAGATGCTTCTTCTCTATTTTTCGTCCAAGTAAATCCTTCTCTCCACAAAGCAGCAGGTTGTCCTATTGATTTACCTACCACATCCCTATAAATGACTTCCCCAGAGTTGAATCTTGCTCAGGAATCCAGTCTTGCTAACTGTTTTCAAAACAATGACTTAGGCTGTAACTTGTTAAAGTCAGTTAATGTACAAAAGCAGTTATTCATACATTTATTTAATAAATACTCATCAAGTGGCAACAGTGTGACAGAAACTATGAAAAACACATAGATATAATGTTAATAAAGGCAGATCTAATTTCTTTCCCTCAAGAAAGCATAGAGAAGATAGCAACATCTGCAGGAAGGGTGTTTTTAGGATTATAGGGAGAGTTAGGGGCAGACCTTGAGAACATTCAATGATCTTTTTTAAATCAAAGGAAGAATATGCTGTTATAGATTCATGAACATTAGGAGAAGTCAGGATGCAAAGTAAATCATTGCTAAAATCTGTAAGCAAGACTAACAGTTTCTTTATGCAGGGTTATCAGAACATTGCCTAACTCCCATGAACTCTTTGTAAACATTAATTTTGGATAAACCATAAGGAGGCATTCATAATGAATTTTCACATTCTGAAATAAAGTTCTGCCATTATCATGTATCAATATGGTGCCATGGATCGTGTTTTAAATTTGGATATCATGACTATTTATTCTAAATGACAAGACACTTAGTTGATAGGACAGATAGTACAGAACTGTAACTCAGACCATGCATTCTGAAGCCAGATTGTCTAGGGTCTAATTTTGCATCTGTCACTTATTATCTGTGTGATTTTGAGTGACTGTGATTCTATGCCTTTGTCTCTTATCTGTAACATAGGGACACCAATTACTTTCTACTTCATAAAATTTTGGTACAGCTAAAGGAATTAAAATATGTAAAGCACTTAGAAGAGAAACGGAAACATAGTAAGTGCCATCTAAGTGTTGTTTACTATTTCTTCTTTGAGTACAAACATAGTATAAGAAAGATGAATTATCTACCTCTTAAGAGTTAGCTCAAAGTGAAGAATAAATATAAAAGTTCTTTTTAAAATGTCAAATTCTGTTAATGTTAGAAGAGATGGTTGTGATGATGATGGTGATAACATGTTTAATGTCCTATTGGACAAGTATTTGTAAAGAAAAGTATATTCTGAAAGTAGCTCACTAGGGAAGTCAGAGGGGAAGATTTTGAATTTCAAGTGGCCCAATTAGTGTTTTTTCCCTTGTTCTCAATGGGAGACTGGACACGTGGAAACTTTCTGGATATAAAATTCAGAAAGTGGTGTTTCAGTAATGCCAGTATTTTAAAGAAATCATAAAATTTAGAAATGTGGTTATTTCACCTGATAAATACTAAAAACTGACAAATACAGTATACACATGTGGGTGTGTTAGTCATTCAGTCGTGTCCGACCCTTTGCAACCCTATGGACTGTAGCTCACCAGGCTCTTCTGTCCATGGAATTCTCCAGGCAAGAATACTGGAGTGGGTTGGGTTGCCATTTCCTTCTCCAGGGGATCTTCCCAACCCAGGGACTGAACCCAGGTCCCCTGCATTGCAGGCAAATTCTTTACCTTCTGAGCCACCAGGAAAGCCCACACTGGACATAGAAATGTTAAATTTTAATTCAATTCTCTTTATAAGAACTGTTCTTAAAAGAACAGTGTTGGAAAAATCAACAAAGACTGGGCAAATGGAATGCCTGATTTTTCCATCTAGTCAAGTTTTACATAATCTTATTCAATTAGATTTGCACCCATAAGAAAAAAAAATTAGATCAAGTCATTTCTAAATAAAAACACAGATACAAGAAGATTATTTGAGAAGATACTCTTAATTTTCTTAAATATCAATTAAGTGCATCACTGTGTATTTGCTCTTTAAAAATAATATGTTTTAAGAGAATGGGCAGACCATATTTTAATTTAAAGTGCACAATGTACAATGGCTCAACATAAAATTTCTTATACTAATTTCATTTAAAACAGGAAAAAATGCACTTGTGTTTAAGTAGAATGATTCTCTGCATCACCTCAAAACCCATTCTCCTTCCACTGTGTTAATAAAAACATAATAAAAATACATATTGAACAATGCTGTTATATAAGCTAAACACTATGCATGAATTATCTCAGTTAATCCTCAAAAAAATTCTTAGAAGGCACTATTGTGATCAGTAGTGTTTAGCATAGACTATGAAGTTGAAAAGTACAAGATTCAAATTCTGGTTTCCCAATTAATATCTATGTGACCCTGGGCCATTCAAATTTTCAGCTTCTGTTTCCTCATCTGGTGAAATGGTAATAATAATATCTATTTAAAAGTCTGATAAAATTAAACCATGTGAATTCCTAACACAGTAGAGGAATTACATATTTTCAACTACAGAAAACTTTGAAATATGTGGATTGAGGGATAAAATTAGGAATTCTAGTCATTATAAATTCCTCACTAAAAAAATTATACTACTTTGAGAAAGTTAACTTATGACTCAGTTTTAATTTTGTAATTTGCAATATGGGTATAATTCTTCTGGCTATTAAATGCGCAAATGAGAGTTTCTATTAAATCTATTTCTTTGTATAAAATTCTTGACCTAAAACTAGAATTTGTCCACGTAGCCTTCCTGTATATTTAATTGACTATAAAAATTCTTTGATTGAATAATATATTCAGCTCTTTAACAGTGGAAGATAGCTGCTAATCCATCTAGCATGATTACTAATTCTTGTGGAAAGCATTATTTTAAAAATTTAGGAAGGTATAGAAAGTGGTTAAGAGTATAGATGAAAGGAGATTGGTCATAAGTGAATTGTGATTGAAGTTGTTGCAGAAATGGGTATGTGCAGGTTCATTATGGTGGGCTTCCCTGGTGGCTCAGACAATAACGAGTCTGCCTGCAATACAGAAGACCTGGGTTTGTTGTTTGAGTAGGGAAGATTCCCTGGAGAAGGGAATGGCAACCCACTCCATTATTCTTGCCTGGAGAGTTCCACGGACAGAGGAGCCTGGTGAGCTATAGTCCATTGGGTTGCAAAGAGTGGGACAACACTATGTGACTAACACTTTCACTTTCAGGTTCATTATACTATTATACAATTTCATCTATTTTTGTAGACATTTAAAATATTACAACAGATAAGGCAATGGCACCCCACTCCAGTACTCTTGCCTGGAAAATCCCATGGACGGAGGAGCCTGGTGGGCTGCAGTCCATGGGGTCGCTAAGAGTCGGACATGACTGAATGACTTCACTTTCACTTTTCACTTTCATGCATTGGCGAAGGCAATGGCAATCCAGTCCAGTGTTCTTGCCTGGAGAAACCCAGAGACGGGGGAGCCTGGTGGGCTACCGTCTATGGGGTCGCACGAGTCGGACACAACTGAAGCGACTTATCAGCAGCAGCAGCAAAATATTACAAAACAAAATATTTTAAACATTATTGCTTTCAAAATCTTGATTTCATATTCTATCTTGGTAATGACAAATCATTTAAAGCCTAATCAAGACAGACTAGAATTGGGAGTGTATATTATAAAGAAATCTTCCAGACGAAGCATAATATACCTTGAAGATATAAATATTTGCAAACAAAACAGGCAGTTTTATAGCTCTTATGTGGCAAATGAGACTATTGGGTGCAAAATACTGAAAATGGGGCATATCTCTAATTTTTTGCAAATATGCTTGAAGAGAAATCAAAGAGGATCTGCTCTAATCTTTAATGAGCATCAGGGATATTAAGTGATTCAGTACAGATACCCTTTCCCTTTATCTTATTGATCATAGACCATTTTTAATGAGTATGTTTTATCTCACCCTACTGTGTTTTAGATATCTGGTTTTGTCAATAATACCTGTATGTATAGGGGCTTCCTTGGTGGCTCAGATGGTAAAGAATTTGCCTGCTATGTGGGAGACCTGGATTTGATCCCTGGGTCAAGAAGATCCTCGGGAGAAGGGAACGGCAACCTACTCCAGTATTCATGCCTGGAGAATTTCATGGACAGAAGATTCTGATGGGCTATATAGTCCATGGGGTTGGAAAAGAGTTGGACACGGCTGAGTGACTAACACATGCACACACTGTGTTCTAGATATCTGACTTTGTCAATAACATCTGCATATAGAAGTTTTTCTTAATGCAGAAGGCCCCAAATTTCGAGGTTGCAATATGTCTGGCCTTATGGACATTGGCTGACCATAAGTAGATTTTCCTTCTCTCATCACATTCTCCAGCTGAGGGTGCTTCATATGCTATTGCAGCTTCCATGCTGGAGAACAGTGCACTCTTGTGGGGCAACATTAAAACCAGCATGACAAAACCCCTCTGCACTATGGAGCAGTTGACCAAGCAGAGCTATACAAACGAAAGAGAGTAATAAATATTATCTGGATTAATTTTAGCTGGATTAACATAGATGTACAGTGAATGTGTATGTTCTTAAGTCTTAGATTGTGAAAAAAGAAGTATTTACTCTTGTTTCCTTTCATGAACTGATAGTTTCATAATACCCACACATGTGAGTTTTAGGAGTATATAACATTAAAAAAAATAGAAGAGAGATTTACTAAACTGTTTGTTTATTTAGATAATATGTGAATCACTCAGATTATCCTGCTTGAATAGTAAATACTATTTGAATTCTAAATATTTCTTCAGTGCAGAGAAAAAGAAACAGAGAAAATTATATTTACATGTGTGTAAAAAAGCATCAGTCATATATGGTACTTGCAGAAAATGTGATCTGATATGGTATGCATAAATCAGAGAATTCATTTTTCAGTCTTTCACTCTATTTCCCACATCTACATAACTAGTTTGTTTTTAAAGCAATATTGAAGAATTAAGTGATGTCTGTAATTATTGTACAGTGTTGTTAATTTTTCTTTTGAGTAGTAGTTTTATTCAAATAGACACTGCATATACTATGAATGCCATACATTTATGCATAACTGTACAAAACATTGTTATTTTATAAATATCTATAATTTTTGAAAATATGAAGCTTCAATTAATAATCACTCCATAGGTGTTAATGAATTTATGATTGAGCAAATTAATAATTAGAACAAAAATATACCTATATGAAAACAAACTTCAACACATATAATTTAAGACTATATAGTGTTACAGGCAGGTATTAAAATGGAGCACTTCATATTATTTAAACAATTCTCTCCATACAGTTTTGATGGAATTTATATAAAATACATCATTTTTTAATTTTATTTTGTGTTGCCTAATTCCAAAGAAGAGTCAAGAATTACTTTTTTTCCTACAAATCAAAAATTTTCACTTAGTAGGCTAATTTAAAGAAAGACACACTTTTATCCCATTATTCCCATTTAGCCAAATAGACTTTGTGACACATGAACAGCATAGCCATGGGGAGACTGAGCAGCTGTGGCTGCCGCCTCTGAAACTCAATAAATAAAAAGCTGGCCGTAACCTGTAAGTCTGTAAGTCTGGCACCTTTGAAATCATTACGTTCCATTAAATACTCCTGCATTTATTTACTGCTTGCCTTTCATCATGAATCAGAAAATGTCCCTTTTCAAAGCAACATACATGGACCTGAGAGTGTGAGCAATCAATCTCAGGCAGCATTCTTATGCATAGCTGTAAAGTTGTAATTAACATACTAGGTTGGCATTGGGATTACTGTGGTGCTTACCTGCTCCAACAACTTTGTCAATGGATATGTTGGTGGCATCCAATTCCTTAGCAAACTCATGAACTGCTTGGGTAGGGTCCTCATATGTGTGTGGGTCAACATAAGTCCTGAGACCTGGAAGTTTTACTGTTTAAAGAAAGGAAGAAAGGCTTTACTGTAGCTAGATGTATAAAACCTTAACTGAGAAAGTTTTATGATAACATTATTAGTTTAAAAAAATTCCCATGACATTAAACTGCATCAACCTTTGATTTATTCACAGAAATTATCAGACAGAAAAGTTAGAGTAAATAAGTTGAACAATTTAAGAAAAAAAGTTCCTTGTAATGAAACAGAAAGAGGAGTTTTCTCTGTAAAATCAGTAGAAGGAAAATGAGAGGATTCTTAAGGAGAGAAGAATGGTTCAGAATTGAGTCTGCCCAGCAATGACCACCTGTGACAATAGTGAGTGAGTGCGTTCACACTATCACACATGTCTGATTCAACAAAGTGAAACAACCAAATATCTATTATAGTGTCACACGGGGCAATAAAGGAAAGTTTGTGAAATACTTTAATAAAGCTGGATAGCTGCTGTAATTATAGATAGATTAATTAGAGGATATAAAATGGCTTGTTTTTTGTCTGACACTGTTCTGCTTTTATTAACAGTCATTCAAAATTCTCCACTTCAATTATAGCTCTAAATTAAACTGTGAGTATGTATATATATATGGGCTTCCTTGGTGGTTCAGTGGTAAAGAATCCACTTGCCAATGCAGGAGACACAGGAGACCATGGGTTCAATCCCTGAGTGGAGAAGATCCCTGGAGGAAGAAATGTCAACTCACTCTAGTATTCTTGCCTGGAAAATCCCATGGATAGAGGAGCCTGGCAGCTACAGTTCAGGGGGTCACAGAGTCAGACATGACTGAGTACACAAGAGATATAGCATCAGTTAACTGAAATCTTATTGTATGGAGCTTTTCAACATGCGTCCCCGCTAAGTCACTTCAGTTGTGTCTGATTCTTTGCGACCCTATGGATGGTAGCCCAGCAGGCTCCTCTATCCATGGGGTTCTCCAAACAAGAACACTGGAGTGGGTTGCCACGCCCTCCTCAGGGGGATCTTCCTGACCCAGGAATCAAACCCACGTCTCTAAGGTTTCCTTAATTGGCAGGAGGGTTCTTTACCACTACGGTCACCTGGGACAGTGACCACCCAGCTTTTCAATATAGTTAAAGACAATATAATTATTCTCTATAAGTTTAATAAATTCCAAACATAAATTATATTTATAGCTTATCAAATATAAACTTTCTTCATAGTTTATTTAATCATTCTGAAGGTAGAAAATTTTCACAATATTTCAAATTAAAATTGCACAGACAAAAGATATAGGGGAACCATTTTGAATTTGATTTAATTTTAATGAAATTTCTATCATTTAGAAAAATAATTCACATTAGAAACAATTTGGAATGTTCAAGTAACTTTCTCTGAAAACTTTCTCTAAAAAACAAACCTAAAATCTATTAAAGTCCATAACACTAATACTTTAACATTAAATAATAATATAATAAACTCCCACACTTTATGCACCAATATAACTGATTTTGATTTTAATTTTAGTAACATTGGTAAAATTATTTTAGCTAGGAAAGTGGACGCTGAATAGTGATACATTTTTTCTCTTATCACACTATGTTATTGAAGGACTTTTTTTAACATCCTAAAATAGCAAATAAAATCAGACATTGTCTTTTCTGATACCACTTTTTAATAGAAAAATCTTAATGGCAAAATCACACCTGAGCATTCTGGAATTTCTGAAGGTTTCTTTGAGACAGTTTGGTAGTTCTCATGAAACAGGTGTAGGGACTGTCATGAAAGCAATTGTTCCAGAGAGCCTTCAGCACAATGGCCATTCAGCCAATGAGTTCAGGATTTCAGAATTTAGATTAAGAAATGATTAGTTTGCTAATCTACAGGATGACTCTATGAATACCATGTTACATCACATAATAATTTATGTTCCTGGGAAACTTCCATAGATGTTTTGAATGTAAAGAAATATAAAGCATAAGAATAAATGGATTATAAGAGAAATGGTGACTGGGAGAGATCGGAGGTAAAAACTATTTTCCTCAGCCTCTTCTTCGGATGCTGTTGAGGCAACAGAATAGGTATGAAGGGTGAGGGAGCACATGGAGAATTGAGGAGAAGATGAGTTAGTGACCCTCCTTTCTCTGCCTGGTGTTGACCCCAACATTGGAAAAGGGCAAACACTCTCCATCCAGGGGTAGATTATTGATAATTGAGATGACACCCATAGCTAGGGAGTCAACATCCACAAAAATGGGGAAATAGTAACTTTTTTCCCCTTGTTCTGGGCACACTGTGAGTGGAGTTGCTTTTGAAGTAAGAACTCTTTTTCTGTAGTACAAGGAACCTACTAGGCATAAGAGGAGGAAAGCTCTGAAAAATATACTTGTCAAGTGCCTACCATTGAGTGCCTGTGATTGTAGTTATTGCCCAGGAAATGACAGAGACTATTGCCATTATTAGTAACTTCACGTTAAGAAGGTTTATTCACAAATAGGAATATCCTTTGGTTTCCTGGAGACAAAATTTGAGCTCAAAAATGCCCATTTCTTTGGAGCTCACACATCAGCTTGCATGCTTCTGCTGTTATTATAAACATTATTGCTTCCTATAAAAATAGTCACTGTTTAGTACAGTGGTTTACTATTATTTATTATTACACTAGAACTATTTCTACATTAACAATACTAAAATATTTTACTGTTAAAACAAGCAAACAGATTTTCTTGCTTTGGGGTAAGGAAAACAGTAAAAGTAACCAAAGATTTAGTAAAAAATGTCAGGAAATGAAGTCTTCTCAGAACCTTTCTGTTTAGTCACTTTGGTAACATTTTAAAGAAGACACATCAAATGGAGACTAGAATATGTGAACATCCCGTTTTCATTTTCTCCCTAGTCATTTTAAGGTTGGGGACTAGTAAGGTAAGAAAATCTGGCATTCCTTTTCAAGAGAAATGGTAGCACTTTAAAAAATTACATGAAAAATATTTTTTTTTCCTAGTAAACTGTTACAAATATTCCACCTTGCTGAATTTAAGGAAATCAACTTGGGAGATATTTACTGGCAAAATAAGGGTATGGGGCTAAGGGATACAAATTACTGCATATAAATTAGGTAAGCAACAAAAATATATTGTTTATCATAGAAATTATAGCTATTTACTCACTGTAACTTTTAATGGCATATGATCTGTAAAATCCTGAATAACTATGTTGTACATGGGAAACTAATATTGTAAATCAACTATACGTAAATTTAAAGAAGGTATTACAAAGAAGATTTTAAAATGAGTTGTTAGGAAGAATGTCTCAAACATTTTAAATAAGCACCAGCTTTAAACAGTCTTGAAAGTGGACTTTAGAGTTACCATTCCATTCCTGTCAACCCTAGAGAGTATCCATATTACTAAATAATCTAAAAATTAAATAGTCATTCCTGTATAAAATCAATCAAATTCATTGTGATTGATTAAACTCAAGTAAATGGCTTTTCTAGCCACATGACATTTAGAGAAACAATACAAATATAAACACATACACACACATCTCCAAGAAAAATGGCCTGTTCACCGTGGGAGCTCTGACTGCAGATTTTTAACTGCCATCCCCAGAGGTTCCAGGAATCAGGTGATTCAGGATGCAAGCGCATAATCCCTTCACACCAATAATTAAGGGCAACACACAGAGTAACTGGGCTGTGTCAAGAAAACCAGATAATAAACACATGCACACGTGTTAAGCTGCACTACTTTACAGCTCGTTCTGTGCAAACACAGTAATTTACATTTCCATTTTACCAGCATGAGTTGCCCTAAGGATAGCAAAAAAGTAAAAAGGCCCAGGCAGAGAGGGCAAGGGGACAGGATCTTAGGAGGTGAAACACATTTCTTTCCTTTTGAAGCAGTATTATAGGATTTGTAACAAGGCTGGAGGGAATAGTTCAGAGCTAGAGCTTTTCAAAGTAATACCAAATAAATAGTCTGAAATAAACCAGCTGTAGCATTAAGACACAGAAAGTTTATGACAGGCATATAAGTTACTTTATGTCCTTAAAGCTAGGGTAAAACGCATTTTTTTTTTTTGTTTGGCTATCATAAGTATATTGTGCATTTGAAGAAAATTAAAGCTTCAGCAAACTCCACCATAAAAACCAACAGCTAAAGCAGATTGGAGTCATAGAGGGACCTGCTTAAAATTGACACACAAAAATTTATCAATGCTTCAAGTTTATGAGATTTATAATTCCTATATAAAGAACCAAATCAGTATGGCCTACTCTAAAGAGAGTATTTACATCCATTGTCCAACTCAGATTAAGATCAACTTAATCCACAGAAATGCAACTATTTTGACTAATTTATGCATGGTGAATGTGATACAGTGTTTTATGGGCTCATGAAGGAAAAGCTAGATAAATATCCTGTAACTTGTTCATGCACTCTTTTAAAACTTTTGAGTTGCAAACCTAACTACTCTGGAATGAGATATTGATATTATATTATTGCTATTGGTTTTTCTGTGAATTATTCTATAATGAGATGGAAAAATCAAACAATGCTCTCTGTGAACTCTGCCTTTCTGTCCATCCTACTTTAACTTACATTTTGGAAAACATTTTTTTTTTTTTAATCTACTATATGCTTCCTGCATGGTAACAACAGGTCATCAAGTTTTTACTGTCAAGTTACAACTTTTAGATGGAAGGTCAATGACTGATAGGAAGTATCATGTTGAACTGAAAGCATTTATAGAAGGCAACAGTGAATGCCAAAGAAAGTAATGCTTACAAGACTACATTAGTCACAGTGAGATTATTGGAGAACATATAAGAATGAATATAATCTTTGTAGTAATTTCCAGGAGGACATGCCACTGATTAGTAATTGCCACAATAAACTGAGCCATAGTTTGGAAAAGCAAAACACCTGGAATGATTTGTTTCACCAGAAGAAAAAAAAATAGTCTTTTTATTAGATGTAAATACTTTGTTTCTTAAAAGAGTATTCCTTTTAAAGAATATTAAAAGAGGCTAAATTGTTTGATATTAAAATAAGAGGGGAAAGCACTGACTTCCCTACCAATTGGATATCATGTAACTCCAAAGTAAAGTTTATTCTAAAGGCTTTCTCCTGGTTGGTTGACAAAATGGAGTCAGGCATTTCACATAAACAAAGGTTGTTTATATTTACTTGGCAGCTAAGAAAGGAAAAAATATTACTATTTAGATTCAGCAAATAACTAGTAATAAGGAAATTGAAGATATGCTTTGCCTTTCAGCCATGCAGAGCTGACTGTAGTAATGTACTTCCCACCATCAGCATTATTTGAATAAAAACCACCAGTTACCCTTCATGTTAGCTTAAGTATGCTGCAATGCAGCCATGTAAAAATTACTTAATGCAGAGCCATGGATTCCCTTCTCCATTTAAAATAAATGTAACTTGCTCAAACTTCCCATAAAACTACTTCTGAATTCTCTCTGTCAGAGGGAAATTATCCAGTTTTAAGTCAACAACTGCTAAAACTGAAATGGTAAAACCAAGACACCAAACATAGTTTAGAAACTTACAGTGTCCATTCCCAAAATGAAGTCTTTTTTCATCTGCACCATGTTTCGACTTATGATAGCCACAGAACCTAGAGGTGAATCAAAGGAAAAGAACATAGAAAATAAATATACCGAAAACAATGATCTATGTTCAGAATGTGCAAAGCACACAAAAAAAGCATTTTCTATGAACAATTAAATGCTTTAGTGAAAGTTTAATGACTTCATATTTTCTAAATCCTCTAGAGAAAGCCTCTTTCTCTGGGGATCCTGGAAAGCTGCCTAATGAGGAGATATGGAGAGTCGCTTCCCCACTGTGCAGACTCCTTCAGCTCAGTTTTTATAATGGCCCTAGCAAGTGTTTATAGTATTTTTTTTAAAACAACTGCTGTTAGAATGAATGGAGGGTAAAGTTTCCATTGTTAGTGATTAGTGCTGTGCAGTGTTACCAGTGTTCTGGGTGAGAAAGTGTCAGGGAAATCTGGGGTGTGTTTGATGAGAGAAGCAATAATTGGAAAAAGAAAGTAAAAACTAAGAGTGAGGTCAGAGGAGAGAAGAGAAATGGTATGTTTTGGAGAGTGGGGCAAGAATTTAATGAAAAAAAGAAACTTGAAACTAAAGGTGGAGAATCAAAAGAAAGGGAGAAAAAAAGAAAGATCTAGAATACAAGTGGAGACATTCTTATTTGTTAAAATAACTTATTGACCAAACTTTTCAGAGTTTAGTGGCAATTGAGGGGAACAAGCAATGCAGGAATGAAAGTAAGTTGTGAAACAGACTGTGAACGCACCTCCCAATCAAAACATAGGTGACGACTGTGAGGAGAATGATTGCTACCGCCGCTGAAATGGCGATCATTACCACTTGGCTGTTTTCACCAGAGATGGAGAAAGCTGTGAGGTTGGAGAGAAAACAGTAAGAAAAAACTAGGCATTGACACAGCATAACTAACCTTTACCTGAAAAAGTTGATAAATTAAGTCATATTTATTCTGCTTTTACCTAAAAGATGGCTTGCTGTCTAATACAACATAAAAAGAATTCTTCATTTAGTGTAAAATAATAGACATTTTGTATTATTTTACTTGAAGTTTCTGATTAATAAGATTAAATACTCTTTTCATGGATATCAATCAAAGCTAGTTGAGCATCTACTGCACAAAACATGCTGAAATGGTTTTCTCTATACTCATTGGCAAGAGACTCATCAGATAAACAGAAATCATCAGAGAAATACAGGGGATAGTTCAAGTTTCCCAGAATGAAATTATAAAAACTTTCTCATTAGTTTGTTTAGTCTCTAACATCTGTAGTTATTTAAAAGATGGTAATACCTGTCCTATGGACCTCAACACATCTCACCAACAAACTGTTCCTGTCCCTTTATTTCCTACCTTAGTAAATGGCCCATCACTCATTCACTCACCAACACCAGGTATTAGCAAATATTCTCCAGGAGCCAAATCTGGCCTGCCATCAATTTTTGTATAGCTCAGAAACTCAGAACAACTTATACTTTTTAATAGTTGTAACAGGTCAAGAGAAGATTTTGTGATATGAGAAAATTATATAAAATTCAAACTTTGGTGTCCATAAATAAAATTGCATTGGAGCATAGCCACATTCATTTATTTGTTCATTGTCTATGGCAGCTTTTATGCTAAAATTAGTGAAGTTGTATAGGAGCAACAGAGACTGTATGTACACTAAGCCTAAAATATTTATTTTCTAGCCCCTTACAGAAAATGTTTACTGACCCTTGACTAAACCAATGCTTCTCTAACCTTCTTATTCATTTGCTATTGTGTACAACTCTTTGCGACTCCATGGACTGCAGCACACCAGATTTCTCTGTCCTTCACTATCTCTCAGGGTTTTCTCTCTAACTTATTCACATAAATCACTTGAGGATCTTTTGAAGAAAGCAGTTTCAGGCGGTCTGGAGTGGGGACTGAGACTGTGCATACCTTATGAGCTCCCAGTAATGCTGATGCTGCTGATTTCAGACCACAACATTTTAAGTAACAAAGATGTAGGCCATAAATATAAAGTCACCTGTCCTCTTCCTCTCCTGATTATTCTGCATCCAATTAATCACAAAATTCTTTTAAATATTTTAGTTTCTGTCTTCATTTCTCTTCTGGATAACAAGAAAAAAATTCCCAACTAATCTCTATTTGCAAGCTTTGCCTATCTTAGCTGGCCACCAGAGTATTCCTGCTAAATCATGAGTTTGATTATGTCATTCTCATGCATAAAAGTTTTGCAGGGCTCTTCGTCACTTTCTGGATAAAATGTGTGTATTCCATTTAGGATCTGTTCTCTGTCTAAATCCCTAGCCTCATCTGCTAACAAAATCCATAAGCATTCTAATCTCTATACTTTCTAAAATATGCACACTTCCTGGAACATTCCCTCTCATAGACTCACACTTTAAGATTTATTGCTTTTATATTAGTAAATGCTGATTAAACAAATAAATGAGTGGGGTATCAAAAGAAGAACTTAGAAGAGACGATTAAGTTATATTATCACCTCTTCAGAAGCCAAGGTCACATTGTGAACCTGATGAAAATCTAAGGCTTGAAGATTTTCTCCAAAATACTTCAATTTAGGGAATAGTTAAATGATGCAAGTTAAAAAAAAAATGGCACATAGACTCTTAGAAGTTTTCTAAACAACTGAAAAAAAAAAAAGAACTCAGAGTGTGGTAGGATGGTATACTCATAATATAAACTGTTGCAAGCACTTTATTCTTTACAACCAGAAAACTATTGTTTATACTTCCATGGCAGTCATGGGAGTGCCTGCTAGGATCTCTCTACTGCCAAGCCTGCAGTGGGCAGACAGCCTCCAGCTGCTGTACCTTCAGGATCCACTGCAGTCACACTCTCCTCAATGACTAAACATGGCAAGGGGACTGGAGCCAGGTTACTTGTGCCCCATGCATGACTCCTGCAAAGGGTGATCTTCATTCTGGGGCTCACCATTAGCTTGGTGAGACCCTTGGAGCTGCGTTGCTTTCTGAGTCTCATCCTTCTGAACTCTCTGCTTTCTCTCTCTCTTCATAGATGGCTGACCTACATCTCAGTCTGAGGCTCTACTTGGCCATATCTGCTCCTCCTGTTTTATTTTTTATCTGTTTCCCTTCCCTTCCCTTCCCAAAGCTCTTGTAATTCTACCTTAGTATCTGCTTTCCAGAAGACTTGAACTGATGCATTTCTATCCGTTGGTTATAGATCATGAGTCACTTGTAAAATAACTTAAACTTGTAATTCAATAATGCTTCATGAACATATAATAATCACTTTACCTCATGCTTTGGGAAATTTTATTCAGATTATAAAATAAAGGTCAGTGAAACTGTGAGAGTAAACATGACAGGAAAAAAGAATTTTCTTTTCATCAAAGACAGGATTAAACTTGCTGCTGCCGCTAAGTCGCTTCAGTCGTGTCTGACTCTGTGCGACCCCATAGACGGCAGCCCACCAGGCTCCCCCGTCCCTGGGATTCTCGAGGCAAGAATACCGGAGTGGGTTGCCATTTCCTTCTCCAATGCATGAAAGTGAAAAGTGAAAGTGAAGTCGCTCAGTCATGTCCGACTCTTAGCGACCCCATGGACTGTAGCCTACCAGGCTCCTCCGTCCATGGGATTTTCCAGGCAAGAGTACTGGAGTGGGGTGCCATTGCCTTCTCCAGGATTAAACTTGACCCCTCTACAATTCCCTCTAGTTCTCAATATAGATAAATTCCAGAGACTATCTAAAAGCACATAACCAAATCAGATTATTTTTGTGTTGGAAACGGGCAAATATTTGAAAGAATAATATTGATTAAATGTGTGTGATAGAGTTGTCTAATACTTTTATGTGGCATACTGTCAACAATTGATATCTATTACAATTCTTAGAAATTTAGTTTGACTATGTTTCCCACAGCAAATTGCTCCCCCTGTTTCTAGTCTCTTCCCATTTTTGTCCATCCTACACATGCTGTCCACTGTCTTTCCCTAAGGAAGACTGGTGAGGAGTACATTCTTAAGAGCCAGAATGCCCGGCTTTGTACCAATTTGCTATGTGATGTAATATGATTGTTGTAAGGATTAAAGGAGTTAATACAAGTTAAATACTAGAACAGTGCTAAACACATAATAAGGATTTAATAAATCTCTTTTTGTTATTTTTTTCCCTGTGAAGAACTGGAAAAAGTACTCCATATTTGACAAAATTACATATGACAGTCTAATTTTGATATACAAAGTGCATTATATAATGATTCCACTTTACTTTTATTAGGTGTTCTTAATACCCCTAAAAATAGGGTCCAAGAGATTAAAGTTGCTGCATATCCATTCATTAGAAACAACAAAAAGGCAGTATGAAGCATTTAGCAGTGCTGACTGAATTGTCCCTAGGCCAATCTTCTTGAATAGTAATATCCAATAAGATCCTCCAATTCCAAAACTCAGCTTTATCCCACATTTATTTTTTATAAATAAAAACTAGAATAAGCAATATACTGTTAATTTCAAGCAGGAGACTTCTTTTTATATCTTCTAAATATGAATCTGTAACAAATAAGAAAAATCCTTGGAGTTTTTATGAAGATATTATTTTGATTTAAAAAATGAAGTGAGAGTTTTGATTTTTTTTCTTTTTTTCCCTAAGACAAAAGGTAATGTTTAAACCTATATTTACTTATTTTTAAACTATGGAAGAAATCTATAGTAAAATAGTAAGAGTGAATGGATTAAAAAAAATCAAACTGCAATTCAAAGATTTTTATAAATGGAGGAGGGTATTAAGAAAAGCTCTCTTTCTCTCTATCTTCTTTTCATTTGATCTATCAATCAATGGAAATATAGCAAATATAAAACTTGTTTGCAAAAGTCCTAAGAATCTCATTTTTAAACGGGATATTTCTTAAACCTCAGACACTGACACCTCATTAGAAGATCATGCATAACATGACCACATCTCTATCTGTGGTAAATTTGGAATCACATTACAATTGTAGAATTTGTGGTTGGTTTTGCAAATTTACTTATCAGATAGGATTAACTGCTAATTAAGAATGTGTGAGGTTAGACTGGTGTTCCAAACTACGCATTAATATAATACATATTTATCTAATGGTGTTCTGCACCTCCTGCTCCTCAATATGCCTAGTTTGTAACACACTATATAATAAATGTTTGATTTTTATAATTCTGTGATTTGTGATCTCTCTTGTTAAAGCAAATATTCATTTTGGTGTTGTTAATGCCAATAGCTGTTTAAAAGTTTGAAAAAATTCATCTACAATCATTTCAAAATGAGGAACTTTCTTTGTGCCACTTAAAATTTATAAAAAGATTTAGAACTGCAAATTTTAAATTGCAATTTTATTTTATTATTGTATCATCTAAAATTTTAAATTTGTTTTAAACCTCTTCACATGGACTTCCACGGTATTTTGCATCACCTTGTTTTTATGTCCTCAAAGGGTGATTTCTCCATGTTCATTCCATCAGAGGAAGATTAGGCAAGGTCTAACGTACAGACTCCATATCTGAGACTTGAATCCCCTTTGCTATCCAAGGGGTATTGGTTCCAGGACCTTCTATAGATACCAAAATTTAAGGATGCTAAAGTCCCTTATATAAATTGGTGTAGTATTTACATATAACTTAAACACATCCTGCCTTATACATTGAAGCATCTCTAGATTACTAGTAATACATAATAAAAATTCATGCAATGTAAATAGTTGCTGGATTGCCATAAATTAAAGTTGTGCTTTTTGGAATTTTCTGGAATTTTGTGTGTGTGTGTATATATATATATATAGAGAGAGAGATAGATATATATATAGATATATATAATTTTAAAATTTTATTGAAGTACAGTATAGTGGATTTACAATGCTGTATTAATTAATTTCTGCTGTACAACAAAGTGACAGTTATACATATTTATTTTTTTTCAAATTCTTTCCTATTCTATTCCACTATGGTTTATCACAGGATATTAAATATTGCTGTTGTTATTGTTCAGTTGCTCAGTCTTGTCAATTTCTTGTGACCCCATGGACTGCAGCAGGCCAGGCTTCCCTGTCCTTCTTCACCATTCCCAGAGCTTGCTCAAGCTCATGTCCACTGAGTTGGTGATGTCATCCAACCATCTCATCCTTTGTCATCAACCCATCTCATCCTTTGTCATCTCCTTCTCCTTTTACCTACAATCTTTCCCAGAGTCAGGGTCTTTTTCAGTCAGTTGGTTCTTCCCACAAGCTGGCCAAAGTATTGGAGCTTCAGCTTCAGCATCAGTCCTTCCAATGAATATTCAGGGTTGAATTTCTTTAGGATGCACTGGTCTGATCTCCTTGCTGTCCATGGGACTCTCAAGAGTCTTCTCCAACATCACAGTTCAAAGGCATCAATTCTTTGGCACTCAGCCTTTTTTATTGTCCCACTCTCACATACATACACGACTAATGGAAAAACCATAGCTTTGACTATATGGAACTTAGTAGGCAAAGTAATGTCTCTGCTTTTTAATTCACTGTCTAGGTTTCTCATTGCTTTTCTTCCAAAGAGCGTCTTTAATTTCATGGCTGTGGTCACTGTCCACAGTGATTCTGGAACCCAAGAAAATAAAGTCTGTCTCTGCTTCCATTTTTTCCCCATTTATTTGCCATGAAGAGTAATGGGACCAGATGCCATGATCTTCGTTTTTTAAACGAAGTTTAAGTTGAGTTTTAAGCCAGCATTTTACTTCCTTGTTCACCTTCAGCAAGAGGCTCTTTAATTCCTCTTTGCTTTCTGCCATAAGGGTGGTGTCATCTGCATTTCTGAGGTTATTGATATTTCTCCCTTCAATCTTGATTCTAGCTTGTGCTTCATCAAGCCTGGCATTTCACATGATGTACTCTGCATGTAAGTTAAATAAGCAGGGTGACAATATACAGCCTTGACATACTCCTTTCCCAATTTGGAACCAGTCCATTGTTCCATGCCTGGTTTTAACTGTTGTTTCTTGACCTGCATACAGATTTCGCAGGAGGTAGGTAAGGCGGGCTGGTATTACCATCTCTTTAAAAATTTTCCACAGTTGTCGTGATCCACACTGTTGAAGGCTTTAGTGTAGTCAATGATGCAGAAATAGATGTTTTTCTGGAATTCTTTTGTTTTCTTCAGTGATCCAATGGATGTTGGTAACTTGATCTCTGATCCTCTGCCTTTTGTAAATCCAGTTTGAATATCTGGAAGTTCTCGGTTCACATATTGTTGAAGCTTGAAGGATTTTGAGCATTACTTTGATAGCATGTGAAATAATTGCAATTGTGGGGTAGTTTGAACTTTCTTTGGCATTGCCCTTCCTTGGGATTGGAATGAAAACTGACCTTTTCCAGACCTGTGGCCACTGCTGAGTTTTTCAAATTTGCTGGCATATTGAGTGCAGCACTTTAACAGCATCATCTGCTAGGTTTTGAAGTAGCTCAGCTGGAATTCCATCACTTCCACTAACTTTCCTAGCAGTATTGCTTCCTAAGGCCCACTTGACTTCACACTCCAGGATGTCTGGGTCTGTGTGAGTGACCACATCATCGTGGCTAGCTGGGTCATTAAGACCTTTTTTGTATATTTCTTCTGGGTATTCTTGTCACCTCTTCTTAATATCTTCTGCTTTTTTAGGTCCACACTGTTTCTGTCCTTTATTGGGCTTATCTTTGCATGAAATGCGCCCTTGGTATCTAATTTTCTTGAAGAGATTTCTAGTGTTTCCCATTCTATTGTTTTCATCTATTTCTTTGCATTGTTCATTTAGGAAGGTGTTGTTATCTTGCCTTGCTCTTCTCTCGAACTCTGCATTCAAATGGATATATCTTTCCTTTCTCCTTTGCCTTTAGCTTCTCTTCTTTTCTCAGCTATTTGTAAGTCCTCCTCAGACAACCACTGTGTCTTTTTGTATTTCTTTTCTTGGGGATGGGGATGGCCTCCTGTACAATGTCATGAATCTCAGCCCATAGTTCTTCAGGCACTGTGTCTATCAGACCTAATCCCTTGAATCAATTTGTCACTTCCACTATATAATCATAAGGGATTTGATTTAGTTTATACCTGAATGGCCTATTGATTTTCCCTATGTTCTTCCATTTAAGTCTGAATTTTGCAACAAAGAGTTCATGATCTGAGCCACAGTCAGCTCCTGGTCTTGTTTTTGCTGACTATACAGAGCTTTCCCATTTTCGGCTGCATAGAATACAATCAATCTGATTTCAGTATTGACCATCTGGTGATATCCATGTGTAGAGTCATCTCTTGTGTTTTTGTAAGAGGGTATTTGCTATGACCAGTGCATTTTCTTGGCAAAATTCTGTTTGCCTTTGTCCTGCTTCATTTTGTACTCCAAGGCCAAACTTGCCTGTTACTCCAGATATCCCTTGACTTTCTACTTTTGTACATTTTTGATTCTAGGTTGTTTGGATCTGTGAATGTGGAACCCATAGATCTTGAGGGCCAACTATGTAGATTTATGTTTTTGAGGATGGCAGCACTCCTTTGAGTAGAGGAATTTTCATGTTTCAGCTGTGAGCACATAAATTCTAACACTAGGTTCTCATACCTTGCAGAAGGTAGAGCTAGTTATTATAAGTAGCATTTCTAATTGACAAAAAGTGTGCCATAAAATATTTATTTTATCATGTTAACTTAAACAGGTTTTATAATTTTTGTTAATCTTGAATATTTCTATGAAACATGAAATTTGGGCATAAAATACTACCATACCAATAACAATGTAATTTTATACCATGAATCAAATATTTACAAAATAGGAATTATATATAACAGAGAGAAAAGGCCCTTTGGAACTGTAAAAAGAGATTACTGGGTTTCATTTCAATAGTATGCTGGGCATTGTCAGACTCTCCCTTGATAACCTGTTTCTAAAGAGTGTTCATCTTTGATTGTCTTTCCAGCCTGTTTTACAACTGTGAAATTAGTTCTAAGTAAAAAACTAAGAATAGTTATACACAGCATATAATTTTTCTCATTACAATTAGAATGATTCATTAACTAGAGATATGACTGGTTTATGTTAGAAAAGATGACCTCAATCATTATATTTATTGTCCTATAGTATATTAACCAGATTTGGATTAACCAATTTATGTAAGTTTTCCTGATGGTCTACACTCATATACACAAACAGACACAAACATAAAAATATGTATGTATATGTATATATGCTTTTCTTCTTCAGATTTCCCTTTAAATCAGTTTAATTTGTTATTAGCTTCTTGATTAATAAGGTAAATAAAATCTTTAATCTGTGTTCATTTCAATTAACATTATAGCCATGATTTTATCTTTTGAAAATTATATTTTATTTGAGTATTTTTCTAATATGGAGCAAATGCATTTGAAGAAAAGCAGAATGCTATTGGGAAAATGTTTGCCAGTTTTATAAATTTAGAGTCAGACACACAGGACTATCCAAATTACTTGTGAATGTGAACGAGGTGATGAATGAGATTTAGATATCCTTAATCTCCAAGTGATACTAGATCCATGAGGATTAAAACAATATTAAGTTCCTCATGGATCATCAAGTTTCTTTTTTTATAGTTCATTGAACCATGCAATGAACCTGGAATATCTGGATTAAGAGGTACTTTAATATTGAAGTTAACTTTAATATTAAAGTTAAAATATTGTTGTATTATGTAATGCTCCTCAAAGAAATTTATGTCCAACACAAGATTAGAAGCATTCCAGGCATTAGAATATGTTCCATTTGTAAAAGAGAAAAAAAAAATGATATACACTTACACAAGCACAAGTATACATATACAATGCTGTGCAAAATTATTAAATGTTCCCCAAGCAATAGCGAAGGACAGGAGAGCCTGGCATGTGGCAGTCCATGGGGTAGCAAAGAGTCAGACACGATTTAACGACTGAACAAAAACCAGAAGCAATATACTTTCAATGTATCACATATTTAACTAAAACTGAGAGTGAGAATGAATTATCAGACATCTTTGCAACAGCCCTTCCCTCATACACTATATTGAAGAAAATACGTACAGTCTGGACTAGTTTCAAACTCAAACTTGCGACTGTTGGTCCCATATCCAGCTGCGGTCCGGGCTCGGATTTGGAATACATATGTAGTATCAGGCTTGAGGCTACTGATGGTAACATTAGTGCCTCGTGCCCTGAGAATCGTATAACTTGTTTCTTGTTCCTGCTTTAGGTAAGAAAAATCATGTTAAAACCGAATCTTCCTAGTCATGTCAGATGGTAAAAAGCTGAACCCCTCTAAACCAGTTCTTTTAGATTTAACACAGCTCATATGATGGATAAGAGATGACAATCATTTAACTCTCTGAATGTAATAGAGGCATTTTTAAGCTAAAAATTTTATAGAATGTCCCATCTTAGACAAAATAATTTGTTCCCTGCAAATAATGCAGAAAAAATTAGTCTTCATTTTTGCCAGTTAGTGAATATGTGGATGAAAATAAGTTATCTTCAAAGCCAAAGCTAAATGAAAGCTTCAGTCTAATTTTAAGAATAAACTCTCAAAGAGGAAAATATCCCATGAATTAAGCTTAATAGGCACGTCCTACTGATTCTCAGAAAATATTTCTATTAACTGTAAGCTATTAAACTTAAAAATGTCCAAGTTTTATGCACAATTCTACATTAATAACTCCTTAGTATCAACTATATTTGCAATGTGTTTAATCTAAGTCATTGTGGTTTAGTAGAGATGAAAATCTTCAGATAAATGTCTAGAAATATTTCCCCAAAGAATTCACATTATACATTGGGAGGTTCACATTGTACATTGGGAGGTTCACATTGCACATTAATTACAAAAGGCTTTTTGTGTCAAGCCCTGTTTATGAAAATTGACTTTACATAGAATTGTGTTTTTCCTTTAACATATGTTAGTGTAGAAGTACCTAAATTCAAGTAATGGTGGAATGTCCCTGGCACCTGGGGCCTGGAATGGGTGATATAGAACAATGCATATCCTCAACCCAAAGTAAATAGAATATTACAGAAAAAAAAGTCATGCATTACATATACTGTTTAGCTAAAGATGCTGGTTATGCACCAGATAGCATTTGAGTTAGTATACTAAATAATGAAGGTTGAATGTATTTACTTTACAGAAATCATTATTTTTTGTGTTAAAAAATTTATTAAGCATATATCTAGAACATGGTTGTGTTCATCATCATTAATGAACTAAATAGTCAAGACCTTGACTAGTCAAGTCTAGTCAAAGTCAGATCTTGTAGGGCTTAAATCTTAGTGAAACATTCAAAATATTTCTAAGTACCATACATAAATATTTGGAAAAAAAATTTAATTTTAAAATTTATGAATATTTGCTATAAATATTTATATAAGGTATATTTAAAATAGTATTACACATAAGTATACATTGACTTTAAAATGCTTAGACAATAAAAATAGATTCAGCCACTTTTTCCTATGCTAGTTAATATTGTTTCAAAATATTGTTTTATGCTTTCCTTGAAATAAGTTCAGAAAATGTTTTATGTTTGTAAAAGATATGAATGTAGGTTAGTAGTGTTTTTGAATCAGCTCTGCAGAAAAGTTGGGTGTTTCCTGGTTCTGCTATCCAGTCTGAACTGAGGTGCATCATTAATTACCTTTTTATTTTATTGTATCATCTATAAAACATGGATTCTTATATTTGCTATCTTGTCACATTTTTAAAAATAGAAGATTATGATCAAATGGGTATTTGACAGTACCACAGTGGATCACTGAAAGCTAGGAGGTAATTTATTCATACTATGATTTTGGCACAACGTTTATTAGGTCTCACTTTCTCTCAATCAAAGAAACATATCCTTTTCCCTATAGGAGGCAGTATGAAAAAAATGACATCATACTTGTGAAATACTTTAACTTCAATAAACAGCATAACTACATAGTGCAGAGAAATGCTTATACATTAGATATTTTTTTTGCATAACTGACCATACAACTAATTCTCACATCTCTTAATGAACCATTTTCATTTAGAGAAAGATATGCACTACAGGGGAAAACATATTACATGAGGGGTGATGACTGACAGAATTCAAAACAGAGAACTAATGTTTATTAGCAGTGAGGCTGTGAGAAATTCAAATGTCACTGACTCTCAGTTTTTGTATTTGTAAAAGAACTTATTTACTCACTCTCATCAGATTATCAAACAACTCAAAATAATGTATGTAGAAGTGTTCTGTAAATAGAAGCTATCAATACACAATTCATTTTAAAATACTTTGTAAACTGCAGCAGATAAATGAATATGTTGTGTTCATATTAGTAGCTATGAAACAACCCAGCTCTATTGATAAGGTTTGAATACATCTTGTTTTCAAACCTCACCATAATTTATAACCAGGGAGAAATGAGTGGTACTTAGAGTGATGAAATATCATGGCCTGAATTATACTTACAAATAATCATGTACCTATTTATTATAATTGTATTACCAAAAACAATTTTATAATGTGAGGCACACATACTCCCATCTTCTAATCTTTTTGTACAAAGTAAAGAAAGCTTTCATCATCAGCTCAATAACGTAATGGTTTTGTTATCAGTTCAACATTCCTACCTGTATTGAGTAAAATTCATGTGTGTGAAGGTCAGGAAATGATGCAATGAACTTAAGAACAGTTCATCAATAGATAAAGGAATTGCTATATAATGGTTGTTTAGAACAGGGGTCTCCTGTGGAAGACACACATGTCATCTCTAATATCATAACTAGATGGCTTACATTCGATGGTAACATCTTCGCTATGGCTTATTGCTGTAGAATGGGGGGTATTCAATACAGTAATTTCTAAATCCTCCTCTACCTATAAATCAAAGGTAGCACGTGACCAGAGTTCTAAATAGAGCTCTTTCACTAGCTACCAGTGTCATTAGTTTCTTTGCAAGAGTATACTCATGAGAAAATAACCTCTTTCCTGACACAACTCAACTCTTTTAACATTATCTCCCCACCTTTTCGTAGTATTTGACCTCATAGTCCAATATGATCCCATTAGGGTGTTCAGGTTCTTGCCAGGATAAAGAAATGCTGTTTCTGGATGTCCGATCTTTCTTAATCGTCATGACAGGTGATGGAGCTGTAAAGAGAGGATGGGAGGGTATGACGGGAGAAGGAAAATTAATTGGATTGAGAAGGGCAGTAAAGAAGAGTGGAGAGGGAAGGGGACAAGCAAATGGAGCCTATCATTGTTCTAATCTTGGCAAGAAAGCACTATTTCCATTTCAAAGACTCTTGAGTATTAATCTGGCCCCATATCAAGCCTCAGCAGCTGGATTATAGCCCTGGTACATACAGGCCTATGGAAAATGAGCTGAGATTTTCAGCTGCTGGTGGACTAGTGGCAAGTGAGCAGATGTTTTCAATCTGCTACTATAATGTAAGCAATGAAATATATTTGATATATTAAAAAAGAAAAAAACATTAGGACTACCTATTTGTTATAATGTTGCAAAGTTATGAATGCCAGAGGCTTCAGCTCATTGATAACATTTTCATATGCAACTCTGTAAGAGGACTGGAATCCATTATGCACAAGGAGTCCCATGGTATCCATAGGTAATAATATTTAGTGCATTGTAAAATAGATAGGATTTAGGACATAGTAAAATAGATCTTGACTTCTGACAAAAAACTCCCATGAATAAAAATATGTATACCAGGAAATAATAATCTCTACTTTTACATTTCCATTTCTTAAAAAAGTATGTTTAGTAAGAAGTACTGAGGAAGTGGGTGCTCTTTGTGTCACAATTTTCTAGATATATTTTAAGGCTCTTATTGAGTGGAGGCTCTTTGTTTGTTATGTTTTTCCTATGCATTATCAAAAATATAAATGTGAATAAAAAACATCTGTCTGGATCAGATATCACAGGGTCACCATATTTTCTAATGGAAGATTAAATATGTTTTAAGCAATATCATACTTCAAATCCTTCCATTAAAAAGAAAAATGCCTACTATCCATCAATGCACTCTTGGTTTCAAATCTCAGTGATGGTACACTGGCCAACCAAAATCCTCACTGTGAAATTCAGCAGCATTCTTCCCTACTGGAATGCAGTAAAATAAATTACAAACATGAAACAAACAAAAAATCAAGAGTTCTTAGGAACACTAACTGTTGAATTGTTTTCATTACTAAAGGACATATTTTTTATAGATTTTTCTCAAATCAAGGATTATTAGAACCCCGTGTATTTGCATTTCCTATAAGAGCTAGCAATAGATGTTTCCTATATGTGGATTTGCTGTTTCTATGATTATCAACTATCATTATTATTATTAACATTATTATGATTATCTTGCCAGCTTTTGCATCCAAACTGTCATCCAAATTATTCCTGTCTATAAATGCCTTTCATTTTATTTTTCACTTAAAAACAGAGCTTTCATTAAACTTGTCTTATGACACTTCTTTACAAAGTGTAAACTTGAATAAAGCATCCAGTACAGCAAATTTTCCATCTTCTTATTTCTACTATATGTAATATCTTATGAATTTTTGTAATTAAAGTCTTGTTATTTTAATGGCCAGGGGATGATCACTTAATTTTTTTCCCAAATTAAAACGTAAGCATTGCTTTTATGATAGAAAAGTAAAATCATTTCTTCTATCACATTTCGCTCCCATTAACAATTAATATACTTTCATGTGGCCTTCCCTGGTGGCTCAGTTGGTAGAGAATCTGCCTGCAATACAGGAGATGCGGGTTGGATCCATGGGTCAGGGAGATCCTCTGGAAAAGGGCATGGCAACCCACTTCAGTATTCTTGGTGGAGAGTCCCATGGACAGAACTCTATGGCGGGCTACAGTCCATATAGTTGCAAAAAGTCATATACTACTGAAGCAACTGAGCAGGCATGCACGCACGTATACTTTCATGTAACTGATACCATTTACCTTTTATGTTTGTCTTTTGTCTATTCAATATTATTTTATTTTTCAAACTTGCCTCACAACACCCCCAGCTCTCACACTGAGGTAGTTTGCTGCTCTGAAATTGATTGATAAGTTATTTTATACATATTTAGTTGAAATTTTATAAACTTATTCAAAATTTATAATCATGTCACTGAGTTAGAAATAAATAGCAGGTATGTTAAATTTTTAACAATTAATTTCTTTTTATTTACTCTAATATTTAGAAAAAACAATTTATTATTTTACCGTTACTAGAATAATTTCAGTCCCAATATTGTTGCTAATAATTTTGCTTTTTTTGTACAAAAAAATGGAGAAATTTCAACAAGTTTCCTCCTGAAGTAAATCCATTAATAGAATGACTTCTAATGCATGCTTACAGAGCATTTCAAAGAAGCTGAATGTTGGAACACTATCCTATTAAACCCATGGAGACCCTCCCTATTTAATTTCATATTGCTTGAAACTGGTTTATTTTTCTTAACAGTTAAAGTATATTTTCAAAGAAGTTTTGAAAATTACCAGGTATAGGATCTCTCCTTAAAAAAGAAGAAAGAGAAAATAATTTGTTTTTAAGGACAATTATGAAGAGTATCAAATAAACTTTTTAGTGAATGCTTTCCAGGCTCTTTTGGGGATCTGCCTAAGTTTTACTGCTTCTGCACTGTGCAAGACTTTATAACTGTTGAAATTCTTCAAAGGTCTTTGAGCAAGCTGCAGGGCCCTGCTGGATTGTAATAAATAGCCTTTTGTAACTCCACACTTACTTAAGTAGAGGCAATTGCTCGAAGCTTGTGCCATCTCTAAGTTAAATGAACCCTTTCTGATTGCTGCTTTTAGGCCCCTGTTAAGTCATTTGTTCTGCTCTTTTAAAACACACCCCTTGTGTTGGCTGCGTTTCAGTAGTTTCAGTACAGTGCACCAGCTAAAATCCCATTACGTTTAGGTAATGCTCATCAATATTTGAATATTAATAAATAATTAACAAAAACTGTTTTTCTATCCCCTAATAAATAATTTTAAGATATAATAAAATATACTGTAGGAAGAGACAAATTCCATGAGCACTTCACTGTATCCATGCTTTCTAAATGGTTTTCTAGAACACTTTTAAATTCATGTCTTAAAGTATAATTTACCCATACTTGCTCATGTGTTGTAATACAATTTGTAATATTAATGAGAAACAGTAATATAGATTACACTTTTTGTTGTTAGTTTTCAGGTATTGAAGAGTGATTTGTTCAAAGTAATTTTCCAAATTCATCAGTTCAGTTCAGTTCAGTTGCTCAGTCGTGTCTGACTCATTGCAACCCTATGAACCTCAGCACGTCAGGCCTCCCTGTCCATCACTAACTCCAGGAGTTTACCCAAACTCATGTCCATTGAGTCAGTGATGCCATCCAACCATCTCATCCTCTGTCGTCCCCTTCTCCACCTGCCCTCAATCTTTCCCAGCATCAGGGTCTTTTCAAATGAGTCAGCTCTTTGCATCAGGTGGCCAAAATGTTAGAGTTTCAGCTTCAACATCAGTCCTTCCAATGAACACCCAGGACTGATTCCCATTAGGATGGACTGGTTGGATCTCCTTGCAGTCCAAGGGACTCTCAAGAGTCTTCTCCAACACCACAGTTCAAAAGCATCAATTCTGCGGCGCTCAGCTTTCTTTATAGTCCAACTCTCACATCCATACATGCATACTGGAAAAACCATAGCCTTGACTAGATTAGACCTTTGTTGACAAAGTAATGTCTCTGCTTTTTAGTATGCTGTCTAGGTTGATCATAACTTTCCTTCCAAGGAGTAAGTGTCTTTTAATTTCATGGCTGCAATCACCATCTGCAATGACTATGGAGCCCCAAAAAATAAAGTCTGACACCGTTTCCATGGTTTCCCCATCTATTTGCCATGAAGTGATGGGATCGGATGCCATGATCTTAGTTTTCTGAATGTTGAGCTTTAAGCCAACCTTTTTATTCTCCTCTTTCCTTTTCATCAAGAGGCTCTTTAGTTCTTCTTCACTTCTGCCATAAGGGTGGCATAAGAATTTCCAAATTCATAGAAATTCTTATTTTTGTATATAAAAGAACCATAGTACTCCCAGGTGGCTCAGTGGTAAAGAACCTGCCTGCCAATTCAGGAGATTTAGGAGACACAAGTTCAATCCCTGGTTTGGGAAGATTGTCTGGAGCAGGAAATGGTAACCCACTCCAGTTTTCTTGCCTGGAAAATCCCATGGAAAGAGGAGCCTGGGGGGCTACAGTCCATGGAATTGCAGAGAGTTGGATAAGACCAAGCAACTGAACACACACACTGCGATGTATATCATGCATTTGACTTATTTTCATTTCTCTGTGTTTTTTTTTCTTAATTTTTGATTTGAAAGAATGGTGGGTAATAATTGGATGAAAAATGTCCTAAGATTAGAGACATGCTTGGAAGGAGAGTGAAAAGTTACCCAGGAAGAGGAGGAGGCATAGGTTTTTCCCTAGCAATGTGCTGGTGTATAAGCTAAAACAGGCATTACTGATGAACCCTCCAACAGCCCAAGGTTAAGAGATTTATTCTGTTGACTTGCTTATATATCTTAAATGATATATTATTAAAAGGATTCTCTTACTAATAGGAAGAAGTTGATGACAAAGTAGGCTGCTAATAAACGGGTCCAGGAATTTATACAGTATAGTAAATGAATAGTTTTGTAGGGGAAAAAGAAATTGGTAAGAAGAAAAATTAAGACAGTAGGAAGGTAAAAATTTCCAGTAAATCGATGACTTTTAAAAATAATGTCTTGGTTGTTACATACATTTTTGTGGTGCTTGAGGGGGAGCAAATATTTGATGCTTAGTTTTTGCTATTCTGCTGTAATTGGATTTATGTGCTCTTTGGAAAATAAAGAAAGGAGATATGATACACTTGGTTAAATTTATTTTTATGAAAAATTTATTTTTATTTTTCAAAATAAAAATTTATTTTTAACTAAAATAAATAAAGTAAAATTTATTTTTAACTAAAATATTTCTAAAAAGAATACAAATAAAAGTGAAAAATAGTGAAGGTTGGGAGGGAAGAAAAAACCAATAAATTATACAGTTAATCATCTTCCATGAAGTTTTTCTGAAGTTACTCTGCACCACTGAAAAGTTTTGAACACTCTGAATACTGAAAAATTTCTTAACGTGTGGTGTCATAGTGAACTTGCTCATGGCTCTGTCAATTCATTCTTTTAAAATGTTCTCAGGTCATGATATAAGACTCAACAGATGTTTCATCCCATATTATCCAGTAATATGTGTTTTGTGAAATCTAGTATCAAAATACTTTTTAATTTCTGTGTTAAGGAGACATATCTTTCTGGGAACCAAGGGCTGAATTATTCCCTGAGTATTTTCTTTCCTATTTGCAGGCCACTGTGATGGCCATCTCTTGAATCAGAGACATCAGTGACGAGTCCAGAAGACAGACAGAGATGAGCAGCCCTTAATAGTTCATAATTGAATGTTAGTTATTTATTTATAGAGGACTGCTAAGATTTTCTTTCAATGCCAGCCTAACCTGAGCCATTGACTGCATCTAATGCAATAATAGAAAAAAAATACAACCGGGAAGCAAAGATATTAGGCTAAGAAAGGATTCTTTGTAGAGAGATCTGGTTAGAGATGGGGCTTGTGTAATTGGCAATTTGCACTTTAATCACACAACACTTGCACAGGTCAAATATACTGACAGACATGGAAGGGCATCATTATTTTAACTATGGTGTTTTTAAGCTACATTTACTACTATTCTGCAACTAAAATATGATCCATCCTTAGAATCAGGAAGTCAAACCTTCAAAATTCAGTTCCTAAAGGATCTGGTTTGCTTCGTTTGTTTTTATTGGGACTTTCCTCTTTCTGGGTTTGGGAATTTCTAATGAACCTCTGAGGTATCTCTGTGGTTTAGAGATTGGGCAAGTTAGAGTAATAACAAAAAAGGCTCAGTTTTTCTAAGTGAGCCAAAGCTTTTAAAAATTATCTCCATGGGAAAATATCATGTAGTAAATGGTTGAAAGATTTTTCCTTTGAATCAGGCATACCTTTAAATGCATTACTCTCTTATATTTTTGTACCATTCATTACAATGCCCACTTAAGGACATTTCCTTCTTAGTTTTTTCAGAAGTGAACATTTCTATTAAATCCAGAAACACTCTTGAGTTTGAATGAACATAATCATTCATAGCTTAATGTTTTCCATTTCACCACTCCCGTTGTGATTTTCCCAACTTGTTGTTCTCCGGAATTTCCTGTTTTGGTCCCAGGACTCACCATTTTTACAGTCTAACCAGTTTAAATTTCAGTTATACTTCATATATTCCCCCTCACCAATAACACTGCATGCCAGTCAGCTTCAGCATCAGAAAGTCAATAAATTTTCTCTCTACTCAGTTCTTCTCTCTACTGAGTTATTTTTCAGCCCTGCTTCAGTTCAAACCCTTGCCATTTTTCATGTACACTGGATTCTGTGCCTTTTATCTCAATATTTACAGAACTTCCTTCAATTTTCTGTACATTTTTGATGATGTATCATTTTATAAAATAAATGAAACATTAAGCCCCCCTTCAAAATCTCATAATTTCAATGCAGTTTTCTTAAACTTAACTAAAAAATAAGCTTCAAAGGAAAGGTATGGCAATCTCAATTTTGAAGAATTTGATGTCAGAAAACATTTAAGATCCTGCATTTGAGAAATTCTGGACCACCGTAAGACATGTAATTTGAAGTAAATTACATTATTATTTAAGATTCCTCACTAGACTGTAATGATAAATACATACCAGTTTTATCATTTATTGTTCTCCTTTCAAAGAAAATTCTGAAGACAATACTTTGGCCATCTGCCTACAACTGTACTTGCCATACATTCCCTGTCTGGAACACTCTTTCTCTTCCCTTGTCCATTGGAAAAATCTCTTCTACTCATCATCTTTAGAAATCCATTGCTGATTCCCCCATAAAGCTTTTTCTGGGTCCCTTAGACAATAGTTAATCAGCTCTGTCCTCTGTTCTGGTATATAGTATGGTTGTTTATTCTCTTATTATTTAGCCAATCACATGGTGTTGCAATTATCTCATTTGGTTATCCGCATGTCTTCCCATCAGATTATAGGTTCCTTAGAGTCTTTAGTGCCTAGCATCACATTAAATGTGTATAAATCTAGTTATTCAGTTTGGTTAGCTTTGCAGTAAGGTATACAATATACTTTGTGACTAGTTCCTTTGAAAGATAATTCTATTTAGCTCCTGACTTAATATTAAAATAACAAAATTCAAATAAAAATGAAAATTATAGTATGTTAAACAGAGATACCTTTTTCTATAAATTTATCCCATCTATTTTTCTATAGTAAAGAGAAAAAATTTTTAAACTGAATCAATAGTGCTGGGAGAAAAACATTCTAAAATGTATAAATTGAACGTAAATTTTGAGGATCTCTCCACCTACATTTTGTTAATGGAATATATACAGGGGAAAATTCTAGTAAAAATTTTAGTCTTCCCTGTTTTAAATGTCTAAAAGACTCTAAAATTTTAATTATTGAATTTTGAATAACACAGTAGTTTTAGAGCGGAGAATGCAGTTAAAATATATAATCTCATTCCAATTTCAGCATGGAACAATAAAAGAGAAAAAAACTGTATTAATAGAACAGTTTATTTCATAGGTGTTTATTGCATGAATTCATTGAAAGATGCTGTTTTTGATTTTTAAAATTGATCTTCACATTTATTTTTTATCATCCTGTTCTCCTTCTTTTAACACCATTCAATATCCTCATAGAATTGGATCAGTCTTCAATACGTTGTTTTAAAAAATCGAGTTCTTCTTGTATTTCTCCTTTCTTCTCACTACTATCACACTCACCATACTCTGACACTTCTAGTCACCGAATTTGTGGGTTACCCCACACTAATCAATTCTGATTTGGTTTCCTACGATCTGACTTAAGAAGGGAATGGCTACCCACTCCAGTATTCTTGCCTGGAGAATACCATGGACAGAGGAACCTGGTGGACCCCAGTCCAAAGGATCGCAAAGAATTGAACACAACTGAGCGACTAACACTTCCACTTGAAGATAGTGTTATATTCCATTGGTTAAAAGCTGAGCCTCACAACACTGCTCCCCATCTCAGATGCCAATTATGATTAGAAGCTTTCCAGGTTACCCACAACTGCTGTATGACTTGCCTACAAACTGGGGGGTTCCCAAGACCCTCTGTGCTAGTTCAATTAATTTGTTAGAGTGACTCACAGAACTCAGGGAAACATATTTACCAGTTTATTAAAGAATATGGTAAAGAGTGCAGAAGAACAGTCAGATCAAGAGACATAGGGCAAGGTCTGGGAAGGTCTTAAGTGCAGGAGCTTGTTTCTATGAGTCGGGGTGTGTTCACTGACCTGGAAGACCTAATAACCCCATACTATTGGGATTTTCATGGAAGCTCTATCACGTAGGCATCATGGATCATTAACTCCAGTTTCAGTCCTTCTCCCTTATCAAGGGAATTGAGTGGGCTAAAAATTTCAGGCTTCTAATAAAGGCTTGGTCTTTCTGGTGACCAGCCAGAAAATCATGGACAGAGGAACCTCCAGAAGCCATTCAGGAGTCCATCTAGGGTCACCTCATTAGAACAACATGCTCCAGTCACTCAAAAAATTACAAGAGCTCCAGAGGCCTGTGTTAGGAACCGGGGTAGAAGACAAAAGGACAAAAGATATTCCTAGTACTCTTATCACTTAGGAAATTATGAGTTTTAGGAGTTCTGTGCCAGAAACAGGAGGCAGAGACTAATGAAAATATTTTCTATTATTTTATATATGTGATAAGACTTTGAAAATCTATGGGGATAATCATAGTTTTCATTATGAAAGAGGTCAATATTGATGCATTGCTATTATTATGGCTTTTATTATCCATAATTCTGAAATAAAAAAATCATGTAGGTAGGAAGCAACAAAAATAGAGTAAATAAAGATTTATTTTAAAATTGGCACTCTTTGAAAAATGCTGTGTACAAGCAAACCTGTTATAAAATATTGAGATTCCGAGAGACATTATATACATTTATAGCATCAGTACATTTTAGAAACAAAATAATGTCCTTTGGATTTGCTGAGATATTCTACAATATTTGTCTCCCGTAAAGTTCTTTGGAGAGCCATGAATACTGTCAACATGTCTGCAGTCTCAGAGTTCAGTGAGCCCTAATCAAGGACATTACAAGGCAATGAAAATGACAGGTAGTTTATTTATTTAAATATATGTGTGTTTGTGTGTGTGTGTGTGTGTTTAGCCTAAGGTTCTTTCTTTGTGATGCTCGTAGAGGGTCTGATTGTCTTTTTATACGAGACAACTAAAATTCAATTTCATTTAGGGCGTTCTTTTTCTTCATCAATTACACAAGAAGCATAAAATACTCTCAAAATTCCATGACAGACAGACATTTAGCTATGTATACAGTATTTTTAAATATGCAATATCCTTTACATTATTTCTGAAAATCCAAACATCACACTTCTAAGGCCTGAGCCTAAATTTAGAAAAATGCACTCCAGAGATAATATAAACAATCTACATTAAAAGGCTAGAATCTTCCCTCCCAGAGAGCTGCAAGTTGTCTGAGAATTTCCTCACTTCATGAGATTTCTAAATATCTTAAAATTTCCAGAAGATACAACTTGGCTTTGGGAGTAGCAATATGTCTTAATTCAGATTTTTTCAACTTTCTCCCTGGATAAATTTCCTAGTTATTCTATTTAGAAAATCTGCTTTTATGGGATTTTAATATCCCAAGTTCCTACCCAATGTAGGATTGTAAGCATGTTGTCTTAATGCAATGGCTTTTACAAAATAAAGACAATAGACTAGAAATGTCAAAACCAAAGTTAATCATCAAATTTTAAATACTAAATATGGTCTCTTGGGAAAAATCAAATGATATCTTATACAACTTTTAGTTTAGGCAAAATTATTTCAGTATAGATGACTCCGAAGATTGATAGGAGCACCTGTCGAATGTAGCTAATAGACATGTGGTGGTGGGAAAATGGTGATGGTACAAGATAAACCCCAGATGAATGAAGAGAACATTTCAGAGGAGAACTAGGCTAACCAAACTGTGAGGCTGTGTTTGTTTTAAAGGACTGCTGAAGTTATAGGTCTGGTTCTGATTCAGAGTCCTTCAGGGATAGAGTTACTACATTTCAGCACAGGACACGTGTGCACGCTTAGTCGCTCAGTCGTGCCGACTGTTTGCGACCCCATGGACTTTAGCTTGCCAGGCTCCTCTTTCTATGGGATTCTCCAGGCAAGAATACTGGAGTGAGCTGCCATTCCCTTCTCCAGGGAATCTTCTTCACCCAGGTGCTGAGCCTGGGTCTCCTCACTGCAGGCGGATTCTTTACTGTCTGAGCCACCAAGGAAACACCCAGCATAGGATAGATGCAACTAAATCTGGACCATGGTGATATTATCTCTGGAGTTTCTGACAAAGGGCCTGCTGCCTTTTAATTGTGAGCAGGAGTGGACAGATACACCTTTAACACATGCTTAGAGCCAAAGAGGACTGCCATTACCCAGCTTCCATTTTACAGAAAATGACAAGAAAGCTAATCTGATGTCTACATTCTTGGATCTTGGGTTGCTTGTTTCATGTGTTTAAGCAGAATAGAAAGGAGGAAAAAATTTACAATATGCTATGTATTTAGAAACTAGAAAAAAATATATACTGGTTTTAAGTACATTAAACTTTTATTCACAAACTATAATTATAAAAGGAAAGAGACGTTGATAAAAAATATTCTATATTTTCACAGGGCTAGGTGTGCTTGTTGAACGTCATTTCATTTTACTTACAGTAATGCAACTTACTGTATATTAATGTTACCTCGATTTAAAAAGAAGTAAAATATATGATTTGTATGCTGCTGCTGCTAAGTCGCTTCAGTCGTGTCCGATTCTGTGCGACCCCATAGACGGCAGCCCACCAGGCTCCCCTGTCCCTGGGATTCTCCAGGCAAGAACACTGGAGTGGGTTGCCATTTCCTTCTCCAATGCATGAAAGTGAAAAGTGAAAGGGAAGTCGCTCAGTCGTGTCCGACTCCTAGCGACCCCATGGACTGCAGCCTACCAGGCTCCTCTGTCCATGGGATTTTCCAGGCAAGAGTACTGGAGTGGGGTGCCATTGCCTTCTCCAATGATTTGTATAATTAGATCTTATTGTGTCATATTGTTAACTATATTTTTCTCCTTTTCCGTATTCTTGACGCTCCTGCATATGGAGCTATGCTGACTGAATTTAGGCTGCCTCTCCTAGGGTTAACCAATTCTAGAAACAGCAAAGACTGGCCCAAGAGTATGCCTCTCATACTGCAAACTAATAAATCTAGTGCCTTCTGTATCTGGTTCTTAGGCTCTAGCAGGCAATGTTCCTCTGTCCCAGTCATCCTAAGACCAGGTACCAGACAACTAGAGGAGGTCCTTATACCTCAGAGACTACTACTGAAATTACTCAAACTAGCCAGTTTTTAGTATACTTGCCTTATCTTACCTAGACTTGCTTTTCTTTAAATACCACAAAAAAGGCTCCTGCCCCTGCATTTTCCTTGTTGCTTCTACTTCCTGACCAACTCTGGTGTGGTCCTCCATGGTGTGATATGTCCCCTTCTCCTGGGAATTGTAAAGAGCAAACTACATTTTCAATAGCAATTATTTTATTAATCTGTTGGCCTCACCATACATGAATAATAATAAAAAATTCAAGTCTATGCCCCAGCCACTAATGCCAAAGATCCTGAAGTTGAATGGCTCTATGAAGACTTACAAGACCTTCCAGAACTAACGCCACAAAAAAAAAAAAAAAAAGATGCCCTTTTCATCATGAAAAGTAGGAAGCCAAGAGATACCTGGAGAAACAGGCAAGTTTGATGTTGGAGTACAAAATGAAGCAAGGCAAAGGCAACCGAGTTTTGCAAAGAGAATGTACTGGTCATAGCAAACATTCTTTTCCAATAACACAAAAGATGCCTCTACACATGGACACTACCAGATGGTCAACACTGAAATTGGATTGATTATATTCAGATTGATTATATTATATTGCCACTGAAGATAGAGAAGCTCTATACAGTCAACAAAAACAGACAGAAAGCTGACTGTAGCTCAGATCAAGAACTCCTTATTGCAAAATTCAGACGTGAATTGAAGAAAGGAGGGAAAACCACTAGACCATTCAGGTGTGACCTAAATCAAATCCCTTACAATTATACAGTGGAAGTGGCAAATTGATTCAAGGGATTAGGTATGATGTACAGAGTGCCTGAAGAACTATGGATGGAGATTTATAACACTGTACAGAGGGTGGTGATCAAAACCATCCCCAAGAAAAAGAAATGCAAAAAGTCAACATGGTTGTCTGAGAAGGCCTTACAAATAGCTGAAAAAGAAGAGAAGCAAAAGGCAAAGGAGAAAAGGAAAGATATACCCATTTGAATGCAGAGTTCCAAAGAATAGCAAGGAAAGATAAGAAAAACTTCTTAAGTGATCAATGCTAATAAATAGAGGAAAACAATAAACTGGGAAAGACTAGGGCTCTCTTCAAGAAAATTAGAGATAGCAAAGGAACATTTCATGCAAAGATGGGCACAGTAAAGGACAGAAATGGTGTGGACTTAACAGAAGCAGAAGATATTAAGAAGAGGTAATGAGAATACACAGAAGAACTATTCAAAATAGATCTTCATGGCCCAGATAACCATGATGCTGTGTTCACTCACCTAGACCCAGAAATCCTGGAGTGTGAAGTCAAGTGGGCCTTAGGAAGCATCACTAAGAACAAAGTTAGGGGACATGATGGAATTCCAGTTGAACTATTTGAAATCCTAAAAGATGATGCTGTGAAAGTGCTGCACTTGATATGCCAGCAACTTTGGAAAACTCAGCAGTGGCCTCAGGATTGGAAAAGGTCAGTTTTCATTCCAATTCCAAGGAAAGGCAATGCCAAAGAATATTCAAACTGCTGCACAGTTGAACTCATTTCACAGGCTAGCAAGGTATTGCTCAAAATTCTCCCACTAGATTTCAACAGTAGATGAACTGAGAACTTCCAGAGGTACAAGCTGGATTTAGAAAAGGCAGAGGAACCAGAGATCAAATTGTCAATATCCGTTGGATCATAGAAAATGCAAGAGCATTCCAGAAAAAATCAGTTTTATTAACTACGCTAAAGCCTTTCTGTGGATCACAGCAAACTGTGGATCTTCAAGAAATGGAAATACCACATTACCTGCATCCTGAGAAGCCTGTATGCAGATCAAGAAGCAACAGTTAGAACCACACATGGAACAAAGGACTGGTTCAAAATTGGGAAAAGGAGTATGTCAAAGCTGCATATTGTCACCCTGCTTATTTAACTTATATGCAGTGTACATCATACGAAATGCCAGCCTGGCTGAAGCACAAGCTGGAATCAAGATTGCCAGGAGAAATATCAATAACCTCAGATACACAGATGACACCACCCTATGGAGGAAGGCAAAGAGGAACTAAAGAGCCTCTTGATGAAAGTGAAAGAGGAGAGAGAAAAAGCTGGCTTAAAATTCAGCATTCAAAAAACAAAGATCATGGCCTCTGGTTCCATCACTTCATGGCAAGCAGAAGGGGAACAAGTAGAAATGATGACAGACTTTATTTTCTTGGGCTCCAAAATCACTACAGAGACAGTAGCCATGAAATTAAAAGACGCTTGCTCCTTGGAAGAAAAGCTATGACAAACCTAGACAACGAATTAAAGAGCACAGATATTACTTTGCTGACAAAAGTCCCTATAGTCAAAGCTATGGTTTTTCCAGTAGTCACGTATGGATGTGAGAGCTGGACCATAAAGAAAGATGAGCGCCAATGAATTGATGCTTTAGAACTGTGGTGTTGGAGAAGACTTGAGAGTCCCTTGGACAGTGAGGTGATCAATCCAGCCTGTTCTAAAGGAAATCAACCCTGAATATTCATCGGAAGACTGATGCTGAAGCTCTAATACTATGGCCACCTGATGAGAAGAGCCAAGTCATTTGAAAAGACCCTGATGCTGAGAGAGATTGAGGGCATGGGTAGAAGGGGATGACAGAGGATGATATGATTGAATGGCATCATCAGCTCAATGGGCATGAGTTTGAGCAAATTCTGGGAGATAGTGTAGGAAGCCTGGTGTGCTGCAGTACATGTAGTCGCAAAGAGCTGGACATGATTGAGCAACTGAACAACAAGAACAACATCATTCTAATTAACCACAGTAGTGGAATATCATCTAGAATTTTTTTTCAAACAGGTAAAAGACAATTCTTTATAGATAGGTAGTGAGGTATTTGAGGAAATGACTGGTACATACACAGTCTTATAGTCATCCTTTTTTCTTACTTTATTCAAATTCAGAAACCTGCCATGATGCACTCTCTTTGATATTTAACAACATTCAGGTTTAAAATCTACCTATAGAAATTTTGATAAAACACATTTTTAATCTATAATGCTATTTAAGAGAGAGATACTTCTGCAATTATAGGCTTTCCATCTGTTGAATACCTGTGGATCTGTTCATTAAACTCATGATTTTAGTCATATTACATTGTTAGTTAGATACTAGATACTAAATCATAAGCTGATATCCTTGTTTGAACCTATTCCTCATTGATATCATTGACGCCCAAGGTGAATACTTCTGTTTATTCTTTGCTTGATCCTTTCATTTTTACAAGTAAGAAAAGAAAAGAAGATGAAGAAAATGTTACTACAGTTGTGTCAGTCTAGAATTCTTCAAGGCATCACATATAAACCCTCTTGTAGTAGGATTAGTTGAGATATTAAGCTATTAGTAATAAATAGCTAACTAACTGAGGTACTGAAATTTGAAACGCATATACACACACAGACTAATGTATGCATGCATTTGTGTAAAATCAAGTGCAGTCTTACAATAAACTCCCTCTCACTTGTATATGTTCTTGGTTGAGTGAGAAATTGATTTACTCCTGAAGGAATGACACTTGTCCTTATAACTAAGTGTTCCATCCATGAGTGAGCAACCATTACTTTACTCTTTATTGTTGTATGAATCATGAATTTTTATAGTGCATTATCCCCCCGTAAATGTACACCATAGAAGTATATGTTGCATCTAAATAGTGTTAATCTTGCGTATGAAAGGAGAAAAAAATGTTGAGAAATTCTGCTTAACATATGGCGTGTGCAAGCCTGGCCCATATGGCTTATGTATGCCTAGCAATTCTACCCTGAGTGCAACACAGACTAACTGCTGCAGGGAGGGGTTTCTGTTTTAGAAATCATGTAGGTTGAACCCTTCCCTTAGGAAAATAAATGCCCAAACCTCCCATAACAGGAAATCTGCAAAATTTGATCATACATTTCATTTTCGAATTAGCTCAGAGCTATCCAGTTTACTAGCATATAGAAATATTCACTGACTTGAAAAAATGAGAACAGGGAGCATTCCAGAAAAGAGAACCTTTTTGATGGGTCCTTATGTAGAATGTAAAGTATTTTGATGACAGTAAAATCATCTTTCTGAGTAGCCCTACTTCCATGTTACCTTTATGCTAGGAATTTATATATAATATAGGATAGAAACACAAAAGATAGGAACACAAAAGTTCCCATAGATAGGAACACAAAAGTCTTTATTAATTCAAAATAAATCACCTAAAAATTTTGAATCAATAGGAAAAGGCTAAATACACCTGACAATTCCACAAAGCCCAATTTTCACTTCTGTATCATCCCAAACCCATGACCAATTAAAATTTAACAAATTAATTAATAAAATAGGCTATGTTTACTGATTTTTTCTATGATAGCTGTCTGTAAGCTGCAGGTAAGGAATATGACAATTTGAGTATTTTTTTCATATTTATACAAGCAAAATGCACATCAACAGAGATTTACAGAGTCTCCAAAAGCAATCATGCCTGCAAAATTTCTATTTTGGCTGCAAAATTGTCATTGTCCATGCTTGCATTCACTAAGACACTCCCCAATCTCTTTTTGTCCCAAACAAATTCCCTCCTTCTTGTCCCATATCACTTAAGAAATGCAAACATTTAGTTGCACTAAATAATATTTCATTTCTCACAGAGATTTTTTAAACTGTAAGCAGAAAACAAAGAGGAAATTCCCTAGCGGCAGGCTACCTGCTGCTTAATTTCCATGATGCCTGTGGTCTGACCTCTGGTTCCAGGCATACAATTAATTTATTTAAAGAATTTTTGTCAAATACCTTTTTAGCTAGCCATGAATTTCGGAGTAACGCTAATTCTCAAGTTCATCCAAATAGGGAAAATGCATCAATACATACCTTTGCAATTACGCAAACTTCACATAATTGACCTTAGAACTCTGAGAGCTGGAGCAGATTAATTGTTACATGCACCATAAAAACTTTGGCACATTAGAAAAAAATAGCCTTAAGTTGTTCCATTTTGGGATTGCATAAGAAAAGCAAAAAAAATTATGCAAATACAAATATACTTATTTCCTTTAAGATTCTGGCTTATATTTCAACGTTTACATTTAGGTTCCTGCATTTCTAATTCCCAATAGCTGACAAAAATTATCTTTAGCTTATGCATTAGAGTTATCAGACAATGCTGCATAAAGTCCCGATTTTATGGGAGAGACATTTTATTTTAACTAATATGAAAACATTCTAAACATCTATTCTCAAGCTTGTAAACTGTTGATTAGAATTATATTTAAAAACTGAGTTAGAAATGCAGAGATGAGTTCATCTTCGTTATTTATTGGAAGGAATAAAAATATTCTAAAATGGATTTATGGTGATAGTTTCATCAGTCAGTAACATTATTACAAATTATTGAACTGTATACTTGAAGTGATGGATTTCATTAGTTGTAAAATATATTTAAATAAAGTTATATAAAAAAAGAATAACCAGAAATATAAAGTAGTATACGTTGTTGTTGAATAGAGAGGTACTTAAATTAATTGTATGGCTTTGAATGATTTTGAACTTTTACTGTGTTATATATATTTTATCAAATTTTTAGACTTGTTTGTTGAAAAAAAAAAAACCTGTATTAATTATTATACAGACAGATTAACTGGCCTGGTCTGTCAGTTTCTTCTGGAATTGAAAAACAATAAGCCAAGGATCATTATTATTCACATTGCACAGTCTGTGGTTTAGCTTTAGAAACATGCCTTTCAAGTTAAATTTACTTCAAAATGCACCTAGCTAGAAAAATACGAGGGAAAAATGCTAGAGGCAAAGTAAATTTGAGGTTGAAAAATCTGGCAGTCCATTCTCCAAACACAACTGAGTTTTCCTACCCCTCTTACATTCTAGGGTGACTCACAGTTGGTTTTCATATATATGTTTATGGATTTATGTACACATCTTGCGTTCCTGAATGGCTAAAGTATGGTACTTTTACTCTTTGTTAACCTTAGGAATAACTGACTGTCAAACTGACTTTGGGTTCTAATGGCCTGGTTTAATTCTCTGAAAGAGATCCTGAAATAAGAATCCTCTAAGACCAGACGCTGGGTTCTAAACAATGTATAGAATTTACAAGTAGGTACACGTGGAATGAATATTCCATTAACATTTGTGTTTATATAAAGCATTCAATGCATAGACAATTGCAAATTATCAATATAATGTCTGTGTTCTCTTCATTCATATATTTTTAAAAATGTACAACAATAGGTTGAGAAGTGCTTTGGGTAATTGACCACTAGCTTTCTTGTGAAAGGCTGTATCATGAAATCAGATAAGAAAAAAAAATCAACCCAAGTAAAACAAGTTTTGAATAGATGAACATGTCCTTATTACAAAACCTGTAGCAATTAAGCTTATAATAAGGGAAGTAACTACAGGAAAGACAAACACAGAAGGAAACTTGTGAGAAAAAATTTCCAATACATTCCATGGAAAGTTAGCAGAGTTTTACAAGAAGCAATCAAATGACTGTAGAAAGAAAACATGCAACCAAAGAATTTATTCAGTTAACATCTATAATTTAACAAAATAACATATGTTCAAAGTCACTTTCTGAAGACAAATTAAAAGGCTCTATGGTCTACAAGTTGCTAACTAGAAATGTTCATTTAAGGAAATAACAAATCACATTGATGACAAACTATCCATCTAAATATTCAATGTCAACTTTATTGGTAACTTTGAAATCTTAAATCAACACCTTTTAATCCCAACACAGGTGGAAAATATGCAATATAGAGGAGACTATGCTTATATTATTAACTATGAATGTAAAATTATTCACATATTATTTTATTTATTTCTAATGGCAATCTTAAAGATGGAAATTCTTTTTCTGATTTAAAAAAATGAAGGAAACATTTCTTAAAACTATCAAGAAGCTCAACTAAAACAACATTTACCAAATGGTGGTACTCTCATTCATTTTCACAGATTTCTCTCATTTGAATTCTTCCATTCATACTTTCCAGTTACACTTTGTAATATAAGCAATGAGGTCATTTCTATTGCAATTTTATAGGAGACAAAAATAGCACATTTTTAAATGAAAAGGTTACTGACTAGTATTTAATCACATATTCTTTCCCTTTCTTACTATCCTACTAGAAGAAGACTAAAGATACTCAAGTCATTCTTCAGAAAGACACTTGAGACAACACGTTTAATATACCATTTAATAAAGCAACAAACCTAGTTGGTCTTATAGCTCTCTTTACCATGATTCTAAGGTCCGTTCTAAATTAATAACATAATAGATCTTGTGTTTTACATGATCCTTTTGCATATATTTGATTAATTACTTAGTGCATGTGTGTGTGCTAAGTCGCTTCAGTTGTGTTCAACTCTTCGCTATCTTGTGGACTGTAGCCCGCAAGGCTCCTCTGCCCATGGGATTCTTCAGGCAAGACTAATGGAGTGCGTTGCCATGCCCTGCTCCAGGGCAACTTCCCAACCCAGGGACTGAACCCACATCTCTTATATCTCCTGAACTGGCAGATGGGTTCTTTATCACTGAGCCATCTGGTAGCCCCTAATTCTTTAGTGAAAAATCATTCAGTTCAGTTTGGTTCAGTTCAGTCGCTCAGTAGTGTCCGACACTTTGTGACCCCAAAACCGCAGCACACCAGGCATCCCTGTCCATCACCAACTCCAGGAGTCCACCCAAACCCATGTCCATTGGGTTGGTGATGCCATCCAACCATCTCATCCTCTGTTGTCCCCTTCTCCTTCTGCCCTCAATCTTTCCCAGCATCAGGGTCTTTTCAAATGAGTCAGCTCTTTGCATCAGGTGGTCAAAATATTGGAGTTTAAACTTCAATATCAGTCCTTCCAATGAACACCCAGGACTGATCTCCTTTAGGATGGACTGGTTGGATCTCCTTGCAGTCCAAGGGAATCTCAAGAGTCTTCTCCAACACCACAGCTCAAAAGCATCAATTCTGCGGCGCTCAGCTTTCTTTATAGTCCAACTCTCACATCCATACATGACTACTGGAAAAACCATAGCCTTGACTAGACAGACTTTTGTTGACAAAGTAATGCCTCTGGTTTTCAATATGCTGTCTAGGTTGGTCATAACTTTCCTTCCAAGGAGTAGGCATATTTTAATTTCATGACTGTAATCACCATCTGCGGTGATTTTGGAGCACCCCAAAATAAAGTCAGTAACTGTTTCCCCATCTATTTGCCATGAAATGATGGGACCAGATGCCATGATCTTAGTTTTCTGAACGTTGAGCTTTAAGCCAACTTTTTCCCTCTCCTCTTTCACTTTCATCAAGAGGCTCTTTATTTCTTCTTCACTTTCTGCCATAAGGGTGGTGTCATCTGTATATCTGAGGTTATTGATATTTCTCCCAGCAATCTTGATTCCAGCTGTGCTTCCTCCAGCCCAGCATTTCTCATGATGTACTCTGCATATAAGTTAAATAAGCAGGGTGACAATATACAGCCTTGAAGTACTCCTTTTCCTATTTGGAACCAGTCTGTTGTTCCATGTCCAGTTCTAACTGTTGCTTCCTGGCCTGCATACAAATTTCTCAAGAGGCAGGTCAGGTGGTCTGATATTCCCATCTCTTTCAGAATTTTCAACATTTTATTGTGACCCACACAGTCAAAGGCTTTGGCATAGTCAATAAAGAAGAAATAGATGTTTTTCTGGAACTCTCTTGCTTTTTATGATTTCATTCCAGAGGAGGTGATGCGTTCATTAACTACCAGGCATGGTGGAATAGATAAAGCAGCATACAAAGGTTCAGTTCAGTTCAGTTTAGTCTCTCAGTTGTGTCTGCCTCTTTGCGACTCCATGGTCTGCAGCATGCCAGGCCTCCCTGCCATCACCAACTCCCAGAGTTTACCCACACTCATGCCCATTGAGTCGGTGATACCATCCAATCATTTCACCCTCTGTTGTCCCCTTCTCCTCCTGCCTTCAATCTTTCCCAGCATCAGAGTCTTTTCAAATGAGTCAGCTCTTTGCATCAGGTGGCCAAAGTATTGGAGTTTCAGCTTTAGTTTCAGTCCTTCCAATGAACATTCAGGACTGATTTCCTTTAGGATGGACTAGTTGGATCTCCTTGCAGTCCAAGGGAGTCTCAAGAGTCTTCTCCAACACCACAGCTCAAAAGCATCAATTCTTCAGTGCTCAGCTTTCTTCATAGTCCAACTCTCGCATCCATACATGACTACTGGAAAAACCATAGCCTTGACTAGACAGACCTTTGTTGACAAAGTAATGTCTCTGGTTTTCAATATGCTGTCTAGCTTGGTCATAACTTTCCTTCTAAGGAGGAAGCATCTTTTAATTTCATGGCTGCAATCACCATCTGCAGTGATTTTGGAGCCCTCAAAAATAAAGTCAGCCACTGTTTTCAGTGTTCCTCCATCTATTTGCCATGAAGTGATGGGACCGGACGCCATGATCTTTGTTTTCTGAACGTTGAGCTTTAAGCCAACTTTTTCACTCTCCTCTCACTTTCATCAAGAGGCTATTTATTTCTTCTTCACTTTCTGCCATAAGGGTTCAGGAAGTGTAAAAGGCAGTTGAATCCACTTTTATGGAGACTGAAAACATTCTCATCACTAGTGAAAGTGAAAGTCGCTCAGTCGTTTCCGACTCTTTGCTGCTCCATGGACTATACAGTTCATGGAATTATCTAGGCCATAATATTGGAATGGGGATCTTCCCAACCCAAGGATCAAACCCAGGTCTCCTGCATTGCAGGCAGATTCTTTACCAGCTGAGCCACAGGGAAAGTCCGGAATACTGGTGTGGGTAGCCGATCCCTTCTCCAGGGGATCTTCGGACACAGGAATTGAACTGAGGCCTCCTGCATTGCAGGTGGATTCTTTACCAACTGAGCTATGAGGGAAACCCTCTCATCACTACAGTTGGATTTATTTACAAATGATTACCCAAATCTCCTGCTCCCCTAACTGCATATGGAACCTATCATCTCCATTAAAAACTAACTGGTTTGAAGTACTCCAACCTATTCAGTGTACCTAATGGGCATTTTTAGTTGGTCTCCTAACAATATCCCTTTGACATTTACTATTGTGAACTTTCCTATTTCAAGTCACCACAATCTTACTCCATTTGACTGAGGGCTTTCTTTGACCACTGGAGTCAGCTCTGCCCAAGCACTTCAGGCTGGGAGCTCTAAGAATTAATAGTTCTTCAATTAGCTATCATTCTTGGGACTGTCTCAATCAAGGACTGATAAGGCATCTAGGTATAAATACCCAAACTCTATCTTCTGTTGAGTAGGATAACTCTGAAGCAAATGTTCCATACTGGCTCTCGCTGTTCAGTAGCAGAACTAAATTCCAGTCTTCCACAGGGTTATTTGACCAATACCTGATACTTCATCAGTTGCCTTTCTTTTCGTGTTTCATTTTCATACACACGTCCCTGTAGATAAAGGCAAACTAAGACACCCTTGGTCTCTGAAGATACTCAGAATATTGATGAGAGCTTGAGAACATTTTGAACTCTGCTTAGATTTTCAAGACACTTTCTCAGCTCTTTTTTATTCTAGTTAACAGCAAACACTATCATTAGGAAGTCTTGGCATCCATTGGGTCTGTGCTTAGGGAAATCAAACACAGACACACACACTGATATAAGAAGTGCAGATACCCAGAGCTAACACACACACACACACACACACACACACACACACATCCCTACTCCAGCATCATCAGTGCCTCAAGCTCACTCTGGAGAGTTGGAGGTTATAACACAGACATTAGAAATTACTTGAGTAAGAGGAATACAGTTGCTCCAGTGGAGTAAAAAGATAGTTTGTGGTGTTATACAAGATGTAGAACTTTAGAGGCATCATTTTTTGTTCAATTAGGTCTCTATTTTTCTATCTACTCTAGGTAAAACTGACTCTTTTAGACCAAATGGTTAGGTTTTTGTTTTTTCATTTCATTGTGTTTTGTTCTATTTTTTTAATCTTTCCATTCTACTCTCAGAATGCAGCATTACCAAGTTAGAAAAGCAGAGGTGCCTTATTATTTTCTTTGATATTCACAGGGAAATACCAAGATGTATCATGAAAACGAGTCCTCAAACAGGGAGGAGGCATCCCAGTGCACACGGGATCCATGACTTTTTAAAAGTGGAATACAGAGGAAAGAGTTCCTCTGATCTGTTGAACCTCGCTTTCCTGTTCTTTGATGACATTGCTAAAATATCTCATAGCTTCCTGTTCACTTTCAGTTATTAATGCCCAGTGTACACCAATATAAAATAGCAATTTCCTGGTTAAGAGAGAAAAAGCTTTGCACTTTTATTTCTTCTTTCTATCTTCTGATGTTGGGGATACTGTGAAGAGGCTGTAAAAAAATGAAAAAGTTTCTATTTATTGAGCACATGATTGCACTGTATTTGTTGAGTTCACTGTTTTCTCGGCTGATACCAGCCTTTGGAATTGTCTGCTGGCTCCCTTTAAGCACTTGTGACTTTTTCAGAGGACTCTGTAGGTCTTTACACTGCAGGGACCCATTCTGAATCATTTAAAACACCTTCAAAAAATCTGGCCCCAACTGCTTGCAGTTCTCTTTTGAATGTGGTATACTTGGTACATTTTTGTTCTATTGTTTCTTATTTGCCAATTTCCAAGCAACAGAAAAATATCTTGCTGAATATCTTATATATTAACTACATATATGTGTGTGTATGTATGTATAACATGTATAATTGTACTATTTTAGCTTTAATTTTGGAAAATCATTTAAAAATGCTTTTGTTGTCTTAAGTAAAGCTGATATTATATATATATGGTATTGTGTATAATATCCATAACATAATAATTACATTAAATGCCTCTAACTAATCTTAGAGTTAAGTTCTTGAACCTAGGATGAATAAAATCAAATGACACCCTCTCCAACCTACACTTCTCAAAACCTTACAGAATGTAATTTAGCTTTGTATTGGGATAACATGTTACAGAAAACCACAAACAGAAGCCTCTATTCAGATTGAAAGTGAAGTACAATATATCTCTGAATAAATCCTTCTGTCAATTCACACGGTGAGTGAAAATTAGAGTTCAGTAGGAATCAGAGAAAGAGTCAGATAAGCAAGTCCCCTGTGGGAGAGACTCACTCACAGCAGGGTGATGATATCATGGTATCCCACTGTCTAGCAGACTTCACCAGAAGAGACACCTGTCACATAGGAATTGAAACAAGTTGACTCAGAAATCTCTTCAGTTCTTACTTCCTCAGTTCCTACTTGCTGCTATAAGACCATTCTGAAATAACATTGCCATTTCACAATTAGTACTCCTGATTAAGTCTCACAATTAATGTAAAACAAAATAGCTTTGTTTTGTAACGTAAGACAGATGCTAGAGAGAAATGCAGAAATACAAGCCTTATCTATAGATAGCTAACATGTAATGAAGAAAATATTAGACACACTTGTTAAGTTTCTGCTTGTCTGAGGAGCCAATATTTTAAAACATGATCTTGAAAAAAACTATAAATGAGCAACACAATTTCTTTAAAAAAGTAAAGGTTAAATAAGATGGAAAAAAGAAAAGCTCCATTTATCTCTTAGAGGGTTACTATTAACATAGTATTATTTACCTTTGTAATAAGTCTTTACCCTTCCAAAGCCTTGACATTAATTTATAAAGTTGATTTTGAGAATAAATATAAATAGTCCTCAGTAAGAATTCTATTTAGTGCCAGAGACCTTTAATCAAATTAAAAAGTTACAAGAGTAAGAATTGAAATGACTCTTATGTAGTAAAAAGGCTAGAAAAGAAAAGTGATAAAATACTTTGCAGGACCACATATTTTCTTAATCAAGATGCATTTGTTAGATCAAATTACTTTTTTCATGCAGCAGTTCTATGCAGACACATCCTTGATCCTTTTGTGGTTTAAACTGATCTTCTGAATATTTCTCTTTAAAATATACTGCCAGTGCAAAGTGAGATAACATACTTTCTTCTGAAAGTCAAATGGTAAATTATTCTATTTGTTTTATTTATGATTTAAGGTAACTGTCTCATTAATCAATAATAACACTAACCACAGTCTTCGGGAGACAGAACCTAAGCCTTTTAAATGAATGACCATAAAGTGAATAGCTTGTGCCAAAGGATGATTCATTTGATTTAAAACACATTGGTAGAACACATTTCGGAACTGTGCACACTTGTTAATTTTCTCTTTTGTGATTTTCTTTCTTTCATAAGTTGGCAATCAAAACCAATATCTAGACAGTGCCATGTCTGATAAAGTGGTTAAGAGTGTTCCTGGAAGTGGCATATATGCCAATGATTCAGTTCTTTGCAATCAGAAGAAATAAAAAGTCTGTGCTAGATATGAATAAAAGCTATTGTATTTTTTTAAAAAAAACATCTTGGAATACAGAAGCTTGAGCTAAGTATGAGGGTGACGGGGGATTGCCAGAAATAGTTAACGCTTCAACATACTGAAGAGACACTGAGGCCCAAATCTGTATCTCAAATCTCTTCAAGTTCTAGGTCATGACTAGAGAAATTATGAGTGGTTTTAGGAGTCTATTGATTCATTCTGTCTTCTTTGCAGTGTCTTCTGGGAATGACTGACTCAAGAAACTTCAGATGAATTGATCTTCAGTTCGAAGGTGGGCAAAAGTCAATCCCAGCTTGATTTAAATCTTTCAGAACAGATTGATTATTAATTATGTAGAAACTTATACTAACATTTTTTCCCCTACCACTCCACGTCACAATGGTTTTATATTTTTAGAACTGGACAAAGTTTTTAGATAACTTCCCAAGCTAAAAGTGAATCATAGAGAATTGTGCTGTAGAGACAGTGAAGTTGATGCTAAAGCCCACCACGAGACACATTCTAGTAACTCTTCAAATGTTGAATTATTTAAATATCGTTTCTCTTCAGCATAGGTAATTAAGGATGATCAGAATATAAAAAGTTTTTAGAAAAGACATATTTTTTTCCTAGTCTTGAAATTTTGTTGTCAGTTTCAGTCTTTTTTCTTTCCTATCACTGTGAAACTAGGTTGAAGAACATAGACTGGAACAAACTGCCCATCTAGAGATTTCCTCTAAAAATTCTGAATGAGACAGACTGGACAGCTGTAGATTACTGAACTAAAGAAGAAACTGGTTGACAGTATTTAGGGAAACTCCATACATAAGATACCAGCTCACCTAATGGACTGTTTCTCAGTTTATATGGTGAGAAGTGAGCCTAGGATAACAAGATTCTTGCATAAGATGAGCACAAAAAGAGAATATTAATTCAAGTACTCTTTATTGAATAATTGGGGAAGCTAATCTTCCAGGGAAACTTAAAGACACGTAAATGGAAATGGAAACCCACTCCAGCATTCTTGCTTAGAGAATCCCAGGGACGGGGGAAACTGGTGGGCTGCCGTCTGTGAGGTCTCAAGGAGTCAGACAGGACTGAAGCGACTTAGCAGCAGCAAACAGATAGAAGAAACCTGCAAAGTGGAAGGCGGTGAAAATTGTGGCCATGGTACAAACCACAATGTATCAAAATCATCAGCCAAAAGCAAGTAACAACAACAAAATCACTAGAATAAAAAACTACATGAACTAACATGACTTTTTTGTTCTAAACAGAACCATAACAGTATAAAACTGATTTTACAGAGATCTTGAAATATTCATTTTTATCCAATTTAAGAGCTGCTGCTGCTTTTGCTGCTAAGTCGCTTCAGTCGTCTCCAACTCTGTGCGACCCCATAGATGGCAGCCCACCAGGCTCCGCCATCCCTGGGATTCTCCAGGCAAGAGTACTGGAGTGGGTTTCCATTTCCTTCTCCAGTGCATGAAAGGGAAAAGTGAAAGCGAAGTCGCTCAGTCGTGTCCGACTCTTCGCGACCCCATGGACTACAGCCTACCAGGCTCCTCCGTCCATGGGATTTTCCAGGCAAGAGTACTGGAGTGGGGTGCCATTGCCTTCTGTAATAAAATTTCCATATTGACTTCCTTAAATCCTTAATAGTTCTGTTGTTACTTTTTTACTTTATACTCACTAGTGAGTTGCAGAATACACAAAGGAGATGAATATCAGCAGTATCAGTTTAAAAGGGCACATCACCTTTTACTCTGTGGTTTAGCAACTTCTGATCCAATTCATCTATCTCTTCCTTCTTTCTTCCATGCTAAGAGAAAGAGATTTTCCTATTTCTTTTCATGACTAATACCTCTCATTGATCATTCCTTCTTACCATTACTAGAATCCTCAAAAACCCTGCTGATTTTGCCATTACATTGCTAATCCATATTCTTCTGACCTTCAGTGGCAAGCTTTAGCAGAGGGGAAAGTCATGATTAAGAAGGTAGGCACTGCTGGGGCCTTCCTGGTGGCTCAGTGATAAAGAATCCACCTGCCAATGCAGGTGACACAGGTTTGATCCCTGGTGCTGGAAGATCCCACATGCCATGGAGCAACTAAATCTGTGCACCACAACTAATGAGCCTGTGCTGTAAAGCCTAGGAGCCACAGCTACTGAAGCCTGTGTGCCTAAGAGCCTGTGCTCTGCAACAAGAGAAACCGCCATAGTGAGAAACCTTCATACTATAACTAGAGAGTAGCCCCTGCTTGCTTCATCTAGAGAAAAGCCCACACAGCAGCAAAGACCCAGCATAGCCAAAAATAAATACATAATTAATCAATTTAAAAGAGGAATGTAGGCACTGCTGTCAGATTACTCAAGTTCAAATTGTGATTTAGCAACATCTACATGAACTTAAGTATGTTACTTAACATGCTTTTCTCAGTTTCTCACTGAATAACTAGGAAAATAAGAGTTTCTAATTTATAGGATTTTTTCTTAACGAAGATTGAATTAAATAATATACAGAAGACAATTAGCATAGTGCCTGCCATCTGCCATACTGTGCACTTTAACATTTGCAATCCAATCTCTGTCCCCAAATTTCACTCTAAGTTGTCTCAAGGAGTAGCTTACCTTTCCAACTACCAAAATTAGTAGTTTTTATATTGTGATCTACATCTATGAAACCTCTAGTAGTTTAATCCTCAGCTTATCCCTCCCTTTTTCTTATATCTTTTTACACTTTAAAGTATCTAAAAGTACCAATTTGGATAATGACCAATCTAGCTATTATGAAGGAGACAAATGTGGGCCATGCCTGGATCACACCCTCAAGGAACTTAGAGTATAGTAGGGAAGATTAAATGCATATAAAATATCATTCTAATGTAAATTAGAATAGAGGAGCACCATAAGAGATGCCAATAACTGATAACGTAGTGCTATGGGAGTTCAGATGAAAGCACAATTACTGCTAGCTGAGAAGAATTAAAGAAAATTAATGGAGGTGCTGGCATTTAATCTGGACCTTGCAGGATGGAAGACATTTAGATATATAAATATTGAATAAGCATATTTTAGGTGAAGGTCACCAAATTTGCAAAACTTCCTAGAGAAAGGAAACCGTGATATTTGTTTTTGATGATGATTGGAAATTTGTATAAAGGCTACAGGTATTTAAGGTCTTAATTTCCAGGCTAAGAAGTCTGATTTTTCCTGTATTATGAGGAGCCATGAAAACTTTTAGAACAAGTAAGCAACATGATCAATATTGTATTTAATAGGATTAATTCTGCTATGATTTCATTACAGTTCAGCAGACATGGATAAGGCCAAGTACCTGCTTTTGAGGAGTTACAGCATAGGGTAAGAGCAGTGACAGAGCTATAAACAGATTGCTTGGGGGTCCACGGGAGGCTGGCTTACTCCACTTGAAAAATAAAAATGTTCCTGCAAAAGGTGACACATGAACTAATTTTTGATAGATGAGAAATGAATAGGCAAGGAAGGGACACAGAATTTCCCATAAGTGAAAATAACTAACATGTTTGAAATGGCATGAAACTGTAGAGAGTTTATGAAGATTATAAGAAATTGCATTCATAGAGCATAAAGTGGAAAGATACTGAATGGCAAGTAGGTATGGAGCAGATCATGGGGAACTTTTAAGCCACAGAAAAGCACTAAGTTTGAAGGTGCTTTATAAAACAGATGAGGTAAAACTCCAGACTAGTGGCTATTTTAATAGTCCAGATGAAAGATGATAGGAACCTAAAGTTAGAAATATCAGCGAAGACAGAAAGGATGTCATAGAAATAAGGAGAGAGTGCTGTTGGTGGAATCAACAGGGAATAACTGATTATAGAGCAATTTGATACACATTTATTTAATACCCAGTACATTATACAATGGAGAAGGAAATGGCAAACCACTCCAGTATTCTTGCCTGAAAAATCCCATGGACAGAGGAGCCTGGTGAGCTACAGTCCATGGGGTCACAAAGAGTTGGGTACGAGTTAGTAACTAAACCACCACTTTATACAAACTGCAAAGAAATACATCAGCATTGCACCAGTGAACATAAGTGGACAAAAACTCCTTGCCTTTATAAAGCTTATATTTCTTAAGGAGGACTAAGAGAGGCGGTATAAAGAGAATAAGATTTCATAAGTGACCATTGCATATGATTATTTCCTTACGTCTGAACTTAAATCCCTAAGCTAGCTCCTTTTCCTATGCTCAAAATTTTCTGATATGGTTCCCAACATCTTTGGCCTTATTTTTTTAAATTCTATATTCTATATCGGCTTCTTTTCAACTCTCATGATTTCCAAATATATGATTCATATGTAAGTTTTTTTCCCAAGAATAAAATTTTAAGAGTCAACAGCTTAAAGTTGTAAGACCATTTGTATGAACAACCGTAATGTTGTCTTACCTCATCAATTCTAAGATGCTCTTAGACGATCTGTTTTTCTCCTTCCAATCTTGATCAAGGGCTTCACCATGTTTTACGCAACACTTACTAAGGTTATTTTCACATTGAGTGACCTGCCACTCTCCATTGCTCTTAAATTTACACCTGCTCAATTTGTACATTCTGGTTTTAATCTCTTACAATGTCATCTTCCTCCTTTTCTCAAATTTAGTTCAGACCCTGCTATCTTCCTTTTGGATTATTGTTAGTTTGTCACTCAGTCCCCCTTGCAACTTTATTTCTTTCTCTAAATCAAAAGTCAGATTACAACATTCTCCTCCATAAAAATCTACATGCCTTTCTCTCCATTCCATCCCCAATCATCTATAGCATATACAAGTGCTGCTACATATAACATGAAGAAAAATTCCCATGCATGCTTGACATGCAAGGAGTTGCATGGTAGGCCCTGAAGGGAGACGGATTTTTATGTCAAAGGAAAGTGGGCAGCAAAGATATTGCGCAAAGACGGTCTCTGCTTTGGTCCCTGTGCCTGTGTCTATTGGTATTGTTGCTGAGCTGGTTCAGCAATTGAACTGAAAGGGTTCAGTACTTGTAAATATTCCCCTAAACTGAAGAGCATAAATTCTTGGTGCTTTTTTTTTCCCAGAATGAACACTACAGAATTGAGTATTAAGAGCAAGGGTACAGCAAAACTAGTGTGCGTCTCCAAGTCTGGCAGGATGTTTGCTGCACAGTCACCCAAGGCTGCTGCTCTTTCGGGATTCTAGAAGACTAAGAGTGTGCTGAGCCAAGATAATCTGTCTGTGCTCTTGTGTCTATAGCTCTTTCACTTCATTTAAAGTTCATTTTTTGTAAATTGGAATATAGTTGATCTATAATTTCATATTAGTTTCAGATATACAGTGCAATGATTCAGTTTTATATATATAAATTTATATATATATATATATAAAGTTTATATGTAAATGTATGTATGTGTGTGTGTGTTTGTGTGTGTGTGCTCAGTCCTGTCTGACTCTTTGCAACTTCATGGACTTTAGCCCATCAGGCTCCTCTGTCCATGGGATTTTCTAGGCAGGAATATTGGAGTGGGTTGCCATTTTCTTATCCAATAGGTATCCATATATATATACATATGTTATATACATATTTTATACACATACATATAGTTTTATATATATATAAAGTTTTACATATATATATACACATATATATACATAACTGAATCATTGTGCTGTATATCTGAAACTAATATGAAATTGAAAGTCAACTATACTCCAATTAAAAAAAAAAAGAAGTGAAGTAAAGGAGCTATAGACCTAAGAGCAGAGACAGCTTAGTCTTTGTGACCTCATGGTCTATAGCCCCTTAGGCTCCTCTGTCCATAGAATTCTCCAGACAAGAATACAGGAGTGGGTAGCCATTCCTTCTCCAGAGGATCTTCCTGACCTAGGGATCAAACCCAAGTCTCTTGCTTTGCAGGCAAATTCTTAATCATCTGAGCCACCAGAGAGGCCCCATATACAAATATATTCTTTTCAGATTATTTTTTGGTTATTGCAAAATATTGAGTATAATTCCTTGTGCTACATAATAGGTCCTATTGATTTTCAGTTTCAAGTATAGTAGTGTGTATATGTTAATCCTATCCTCCTAATTTATCTCTCTCCCTCCCTTTTCTCCTTGGGTAACTGTAAGTTTATTTTCTATGTCTGCGGGTCTAATTCTGTTTTGTAAGAAAGTTAATTTTTATCTTTTTTTCTGAGATCTCACATATAAGTGACATCACATGGTATTTGTCTGTGTCTGTTTACTTCATTTAACATCAATAGGATAATCTCTAGCTTCATCCATGTTGCTATTAATACTTCATCTAAGGGTTTCCCGGGTGGCTCTAGTGGTAAAGAACATGCCTGCAAATGCTGGAGACACAAGAGATGTGGGTTCTATCCCTGGGTCTGGAATATTCCCTAGTGAAGGAAATGGCAACCCACTCCAGTAATCTTGCCTGGGAAATCCCATGGACAGAGGAGTTGGCAAGTTATAGTTCACAGGGTTGCAAAGAGTCAGACACGACTGAAGGGACTCAGCACGCACGAAGTTCATCTATGTTGCTATTGATTCTTCAGTTAACTTCTGTATTTTGGACCAAATATGTTTGGAAATGCAGGTAAGTGTGTGTCTATTTCAGTCAAACTGAATATCCCTGGAATAGTACAGACCTCACATCACTTTTCCATCCACCACTCAATCTTCTCTCCTGCACTTAAGCTGAACTTGCCAGGAGAGACAATTACCTCTCCAGCCTCTCTGCTTCTTTTCCCAGTTCCTAAAGCTTTTGCTCCCTTTTGTACCTATCAAGTTCTTATTTATCTTTCATTATCCAGCTTGCTCCTGGAGTTTGAGCAAGCTCCGGGAGTTGGTGATGGACAGGGAAGCTTGGCGTGCTGCAGTCCGTGGGGTCTCAAAGAGTAGGACATGACTGAGTGACTGAACTGAACTGAACTGATCCATCTCAAGCCCTACTGCTTCAATAAAATCTTCCTTAATTCCTAAAGTGGAAATAATCCTTCCTTTTTAATCTTGATACATTTTGACTGAATAAATTATATTTATTTGATTAATTGTTGAAGGACTTATACTTTTCTTGAAGACTGCAAGCATGTGTTAATTATCATTATATCCCCCTAATACATAGTACAATGATAGTTACATTATAATACTCAATATATATTTCGGAGATTGAATTGAATAGATAAAATATTTAATTGTTATGAAAGAGTAGTCACTTTATGAAGTAAATTTAAAGAGTGTTTCTTTAAAAGCAGCAAAGACTGCAATGCAGAAGAAAACAGTAGCTCAACAGTAATTAATGCATGTTTGGGGGTACGATCTATATGTTACACTGATTAATTTAGCCCTACTCTAAAACAGATTTGGGGAAAATTAAATACAAATTGATGCTAAAATTCTTCGGAATTAAATAGATTCAAGAAATACTGACAAAATAATGGCAATCTATTACATTTTCATAAAGTCTAGAAAAGTAAGTGTTGCCTTTTGAGAACAACATACCATTTTGACAAATTCAATGTGCTTGATCTCAGGCCAAGCACTTCATCTAAGCTCAAACTCACCTGAGACAACAAATGTTGAGAGGGCTGTATATTTGTTGCCCGTTTGCAGCCTTGCAGTTGGGAAAACAGTTTCTTTCCAAGAACTTGCAAATGCCTGGGGACCAGAGTCAGCTTTAGCAGGCTAAGCAATCCCACCCTTCATTTCAGAGGCTTTGAACCTGTAGGTTTGGCTTGAATGGGTACATACTGGTGTGTTGAAAAGCTTCTGAGTGATTTTTTCAATAATTCATGTTTAATAATCATTAAGCTGAGGGTTTTCATTGATGTCACTACCCCAAGCTGTCTGAGTGGTGCTAGTGGCAGTCACAACACTGACCTGGACATAGAGATGTCCCTCAAAGGATGATAAGGGGAAGATGTATGTCTCATAGAGAGAGACACTGTTCTGGAAATTTCACCCAAGATAAGCACATGAGAAAGTGATCGCCAAAAGTAAAATGTAGACGTGAAAATATTTACCAATAAAAAACAGTCTAATGTGATTTTTCTACAAACCGCACTGCTATTGATGAGTGGTCATCCAAAGGGAGTCTTGAAACTCGACATATTTGGGATAGAATTAGGGGAGGAAACACTTTCTGATGCACTAGATGTTGTATTTCAAGAAAAACCTAAGAAGAAACGCCCAAAGTAGAATCAAAATTCAACAACAGAGAATTTCAATATGAGGGAGGATGTGAAATGCAAAGATTATTATTGTCTGTGTAACAATTTATTCTGGCATTTCCCTTAAATGTATGGTCTAGATATTATTCAAAAGAAAGACTGCAATCACACACACACACACACACACACACACTTGTGTGCACACACACATACACCACTGCGATGGAGTACTATGATGGTTAATTTTATGCCAATGTAGCTAGTGTAGAATTCACTCTGAAGGTGTTTTTCAAATGAGATTAACATTTAAATTAGTGGATTTAAGGAAATCAAATAGTATTCCGTAATGTGGCTACATCTCATTCGATCATTTGAAGGCCTTAAAAGAAAAAGACTGAGGTTTTTCTCTCAAGAGAGGGAATTCTGCCTTCAGACTCAGCTGCAACATCAATTTTTCCTGGGTTTCCAACCTCCCAGAGTACTCTGTACATTGTGGGCTTGTAGCCCCACAACCATGTGATTCAGTTCTTTAAAACAGATCACTCTCTTTCCCTTTCTCTTTCTGGCTAGCTAACTAGTTCAATAAATAGATATACAGACAGATACACATTCTATTGGGAGAAGGCAATGGTACCCCACTCCAGTACTCTTGCCTGGAAAATCCCATGGACGGAGGAGCCTGGTAGGCTTACAGTCCATGGGATCACTAAGAGTCAGACATGACTGAGCGACTTCACTTTCACTTTTCCCTTTCCTGCATTGGAGAAGGAAATGGCAACCCACTCCAGAATTCTTGCCTGGAGAATCCCAGGGACGGCGGAGCCTGGTGGGCTGCCTTTGATGGGGTCGCACAGAGTCGGACACGACTGAAGCGACATAGCAGCAGCAGCAGCACACATCCTATTGGTTCTGTTTCTTTGGTCAACTTGACCAATACAGGGTCTAATATAATTCAGTAAACCCTTTCCAAAAATAGTTCTGTGATCAAAAACTATGTAAGAAACAAGTTACACAGTTTTGTTTAGGATAAACTGATAGAACTGTTTTATGTAGACAGCCAACTATCTTAAACAAATCTCCTGACAGTTTAGACTTGTATAAATCCTCTTACTAAACTAGAGGAGGAAAATGGAGGTTGAAATGACACCAGACTAAAATTTTCATTCGTGTTGATAAATATAATCCCAGTGAATGAGAACATTTTCTTTAAACTGTGAATAAAGGTAAATCCTCATTCATCTGGCATATTTTTGGTTCATATTCTAGTGGCAATTCTTTGCAAGACAAAGGCTGATGAGTCTTCCCTGCCATCGCTGCCATGTTGCATACATCCTGCCATCTGTCAATCTGGTGCTTTTCACAAACACTCAATCACATATATGAAGCACTTTCCCCTTGCCCCACCTCCCAACACCTCCACACCCCACACACATATACACATGTTCACTTCTTATTCAGTGTTCCAAGAAAATGTCTTTCTTTCCACTATACTTTCTGCATTGCTCATTACAGAGGTCATATAAAGTTCTCTGGTTGTAATCTTTGTGACTAAAAAACTGTAGACTGCGTGCAGGTGACTACAGCTAGGATGAGAGGCCCTATAAAGAAATATAGACAATAAAAGCAGCTGCTGGGTACCAACTGCAGCAGAAAGGCAGCTGCTTTCTTTCCATCGAGGTAGAGCAGAGCTCGCTCCTAGGCAGCAGTTGTTACACCAGCCATAGCTTCTGAGGCTAATCTCCCACCACCCCAACAATTATTCGGAGAACAAAAGGAAAATGACTGAGCTCCTCCCTGAATCAAGGACACACATGATGAATTTCCTTCTCTACATGGTTCATTCCTCAAGACAGGAGAATGTACATCTCAAAAGAAAGGAATGTACACTTGATTAATAGCAGCTAGTTCCACTTCAAAAAGATGAGATGGATCATTATAATTATTTTTGAAAGGAATAATTGTGGCTATTATTTCTGGAGTGGGGTCATCTCACATAGTTGTTCTCAAGGTTTTATACTACTATGATTTAAATGCAGGAGTCTTTTGCTCTTCATATTATAATCAGGATCTTGGGGAAGGAGGGAGTTCTCACTCTTCACACTTTCACTTAGAATATATTTAAAACATAGTGTTTGATTTGGTAACAAAACACATATAAAAATCTTGCTTTCCTTGTAGCACCGAGATAGGTCATCATTCTATGATAGATTCAGATACCGCTGTTGGAAGGAGTAACAAAGAGAGAATTATCAAATCATGATCAAAGGCCAACTCTCACATGGCCTCCACACTGCTAGTTTTGTGAAAGTCAAGTTATTATCACCTCTCCAGGAGAAGGGAATAGCAGGGAATAGGCAGAGAGGAGAATGACACAGGTCTGCAGAGGTGAGTGCTCAAAATAAAAAAAAGGCTCATCTTAGCTTCACGAACCCTTAAAGAGGGAATTTCATTAAGTAAAATAACCTTTCGGTATCCCCTAGACTAAATTGTTAAACATTTTTGAAAAGCATAAAATCCTTATTTATGGCAGGAATGTTTGAAATTCAAAAGATAAATGCCATTCGGAATGCAACCATGTTCTAGGTATCTAATATGTAATGGGACACAGCTGTAATAACAGCCACTGAACCAGGGGGCTCTCTATATCATGTCATTAGCTGACTTGTTATAAGCCTATCTTCTAGTGCTTTTTATAAGGGCCACTGGGGTAAAAAATAAATATATCATGTACTGAACATCTGTGGTGCTGTCACAAAGCACCACTCATATCATCTTTCAAGCTTATATCTTAGGCTACACACGACAGACTTTTAAAAATGGAGATTAACAAAAAGTACAGGTTAGGAACTCTTAAGTCTTTATTCCAAAAGAAAAAGGATACAGGAACGCTGTGGTTGTGCCTTAGGTAACACTAATGGCACCTTTTCTATTGTTTTAGCATGTTATTTTGGGTTTGAAACCATACATGCACTCTCGGTAAGATGCTGTAGGTGAATATTTTATATATGAGATTTAAGTGAGGAAAAAAATGTCAAACTACTGACATTAAGTTATCAAAATCATGAATCAGCACTTAAGAACACACAATTATGAGCAGCAATTCCTGCTGGAGCCTTTTATAAAAAGAAATAAACTTATCTGTTCATATTAGAAGCTATTTCTCTCATTTTTCCAATGTCAAATAAAATATAATACCCATCTCCTTTAAAAAGAAACAAGGGAAGGGAATACACATTTGAAATAACTAGGAAATATAACCAGATATAAAACATTTTAGAAAAAAATACATAAAACTGATTTATTTAATGAAATAATTAATATTAATGAATATTAGTATAGTTCGTCCATGCTCATGCTCAGTCATGTCCAACTTTTTGCAACCCTTTGGATTGTAGTCTGCCAGGCTCCCCTGTCCGTGGGGTTTTCTAGGTAAGAATAGTGGAGTGGGTTGCCATTTCCTATTCCAGGGGATCACCCCAACCCAGGGATCGATCCCATGACTCCTGTGTCTCTTGCATTATAGGTGGACTCTTTACCGGCTGAGTCATTGGGAAAGCCTCAGTATAGTTATTATAGACTAGTTTTGGTAGAGAAGACATGGTTGGAAGGCAGAGATCCAGTTGGGAGGTATTTTATATAATCTAGGCAGGATATGATGGGCTTCCCAGGTGGTATTAGTAGTTAAAGAACCCACCTGCCAACGCAGGAGACATAAGAGACATGGGTTCGATCCCTGAGTCAGGAAGATCCCCTGAAGGAGGGCACAGCAACCCACTCTAGTATTCTTGCCTGGAGAATCCTATGAACAGAGGAGCCTGGAGGGCTACAGTCCATAGCGTAGCAAAGAGTCAGACACTACTAAAGCGATTTAGCATGCAAGTACGCAGGCAGCATATGAAGGAACCAGCGTTGTGGCAATGGATATGGTAAAACGTGGTCTGGTTCTCGCCATAATGTGAAGGCATATTTATAGAGTATGCTGATGGATCAGTCGTAAGGTGTGACTGAGAGGAGTAAAAGATAACTTCAACAGCTTTAATCTGATAACGTGGAAGGATAGAGTTGTCATTACCTGAAATGGGAGGCCTTTGACTTACTGACTTCCTATTCACCATTTCCAGGCATATAGCACTGATGGGCAGCAGTATATTACTCAAAGGGTTTCAAATTTCCCCTCGGTGGTTTGAAAAAGACTCTTAGGTGCTATACGGACAAATAGTTAGTAAATGATATTGTGTTTCTATATACACAAGTAAAGTTCTCTTTTCAAATATATTTTAGGGAAAATAAAAAAATGAGGCTTCATTCAACTGAGTATATTGCTAAATTATGACAGTTCAAATAGTATGTAGTTGAAGCAAAATCCCTGGGAACATGCAGCTATTTACTGAAAATTGGGAAATTCTGTATTATTGAAAAGACCTGGGTTCAAATTCTCTTTAGCCACTTAAGTTAGATAAATAAAACAGTTAAGTAAATTCTTATAAACACTTTATTCTTCTATTAATAAGGGTAATAATGCTCAAATTACAGGGTTGCTTTAAGGCTTAAGTGTTGCCCATAAAATACACAGTACAGTATTTGTCAAGAATCTGGTTCTCCACATTTGGTTGCTACTTTAAATAATAAACATGATTTTGTGCCTATTTAACAGTTCCTGGGGCTATTATAGCAACCCAAAGGTATGCACAAATAAATACAAAACATCTAATGCCCACCACATGTGCTAAGTCACTTCAGTCGTGTCTAACTCTTTGTGACCCTATGGACTATAGCCCACCAGGCTCCTCTGTCCATGGGATTCTGCAGGAAGAATACTGGAGTGGGTTGTCGTGCCCTGCTCCAAGGGATCTTCCAGACCCAGAGATCGAAACCGCATTCCTCATGTCTCCTGCATTGGCAGGTGGGTTCTTTACCATTTTTACCACCTGGGAAGTCCCCTCAGATCATTTAAATAAGAAATAACTACTGACAGTAGAAAAATGCTTATTATTAAAAAATATATAAAATGCTTCTTAAGATCTCATTCAGTATACTAAAGCTTACAGCAAATAGTTATTTAAATACCAGCATTACACGTGAAATGCATATACATTTTTGAATTTTCTTAAGTACATTCCAAGAAGACAGACTCTTTATCTTCCAACAGTGTATATGAAGATTGACCTGGATGAAAAATGGTGGATTGTTTCTTTATATGTAATTCCTCTAGTAGATTCTTTTTTTGAAACTCATTTCAATAATGTTTTTAACTTTTTAATAGAGAGTGAGTAGTAACTTTAAACTTTCACTGTGTGTTGTGCTTTGCTCAGTTGCTCAGGGATCAAACCTAGGTCTGCACTATAGGCAGATGTTATATCATCTGAGCCACCAGGGAAGCCCTTACACAAACCAGGCATATTCAAATGAGATACAATTAAACTAACCATACAACTGTCATTTAATTTGAATATAATTTAAAGTATTTTATTTCTTTTTCTTCTTTGAGTATAAATCTTTGGGATAGGGTACTGTTTTTCTTGGGAGGGTGGCATCACATAACAGAAAACAATCATAGAGTTTTAAAAATGTATCTTCTAGTAATAAAAAAGATGAAGCTATTACAGGTAATTTGGTATTATGTGTGAATTCAAAATAAATGTGTCTTTGGGTGGTTTCACTCAGCTGCTGATGCTTACTGAAGTCTCTTGGCAGTTGGCCTTGCCTCCCTTTTCTTGGCCAAACTAATCAATTTCATGCCAGTTTCTTAAAACCTTTAAGATCTCCTACTAAACTGAGAGCTCCTTGAAGATAGTAGCCGCATCTTAATCATTTTATCCACAGTGCATTCAGCACAGTACCTGCCTCATAACAAGTGCTCAGTCAATCCTTAGGGAACTGAAAAGAGCAATTTAGTAATTAAACATGTTACAAACTGCCAAAGAAAGCCAGGAGTTAGCTAAAAGTTATTTTGATCTATAAAAGTACATTTTTTGCTAAATTTTCCAAAAGTTCGTTAATGATATTACTACCAAGTATTGATCACTTAGAAGAACCAAGCAGTGTAAGTGCTTATGTAGGGAATTATTCTTGTCTTTACCACATCTCCCTGGAGACATAATCCTTATTTAATAAATAACATAATTAAGAGTAAAACTAAGTTCAAATGATTTAGAAAAAAACGACTTTTTTCTCTCAGATCTGTTAGATCTCATACACTTTCCAGAACTTACTCTTTCTAGAACTTTATATTCTTCTTGAGATACGTATACACACATAAACACAAAAGCACAAAACAAAACAATAAGTTGTTGCAAAACCTAGTTCTTTATCTGGCTGTTTTATATTGGGACTTTAATAAACATCTGTCTTCTATCTGCAATAATAAGAATTTATGAATATAGCTTAGAATGGAAACATATCTCAAGTAAGATCGATGAGATTCATTTTTAAACTTTTCAGAAATAAGGACTAAACCAATTCTTCTACCATATTAATTCAAGTTGAGAAAGATGTATGTTACATTTTAAACCTTAGTCTTTTTCTGGGAGTTGATTTTATATTAAGCAATGTATTTCAGGTGTCAACTATGACACTCTCTCTCATTTTATTTAGTCCTCACAACAATCCATGTGTATTAATGTATCCATGTTAAAAAGGATGTAAAGACTTCACATTAGTCCAGTCCCTGACTTAAATTTATTTTAAAGCAAAATTAGGAGTGAATGCACAAACAAACCAAATTTAAGAATAGAGAAAAATCTACTAACCTAACTATAAAGTGGCAACACCTGGATTTACAACTGGATTTTTGACACTGTCCTGCAACACTCTGCTTTTCAAATACTGGATTTTTTTGAAATCATATTTGCTTCAATTGTAAGCAAGTACTAGACATTTTCCCCATGAAAACATGATATATTTTGCATCAATTTTGTTCCCTAGAATATATAACTGGAAAGAAACTTAGACGTTATCCAGTCCAACTGTTGAGTTTCAGGAAAGAGGTATAACAATAGCACTGATAAAAGTGACCTACTCAATGGCCCAAGCCAGAGTGGGAGCAGAGAGGAGTATTCGCCTCTGTTGATGTACATTCTAGAACTCTTCTTGCCTTGACATAGAGCCTCCACTTTAAAGCTATTTGTGGGACAAAACTGTGACAAGACAGAGATTTTCTTTCCAAAGGTTTGTTATAATTATTTTTTTCCTACTGGAATGAAAATGAAAACCAGTTTGAGGTTACTTCTTGATAACAAACTGTCAAGATAAATGATTTTAAATTAACATTGACTGGTAGTAAATGCAACCTTTCAAAGTTACTTTATAAGAGTTTTTATTGTTTGGTTTTAGGCAAGAAAGGTTTGGATAAATAAGTTTCCAATAAGAATTCAGATTTAATTTCTTATCAAGATTGATCAAATTACGTGAAATTTTGATTTCAAAGAAAAACAATCAAACTATCTATGTTCCAGGTAGTCATGAATTACGATAATATGGTAACCATCTTTACAGAGTTATATTTTCAATCTTAATTATGCAAAGCCATAGGGAAAAAAAAATAACCCTTAAGAGGAACTTTGGAGATGTAAAAATTGTGGGCAAGACATTTAACCATTTATAGTCATAAAATTGTTACCAGGATTAAATGAGATAATTATGTAATAGACTATAGTGCAGTGTTAATTACATCAAGAGGATTTAGATCAGCAATTATAACTGGTGAAATGAGGTAGAAAATACAAGTTTCCCATTTTTTGGCTTCAGCATTGTTTGGCTTAGAGTGAATATTATAGAGTCTCAGGGCCCCAGTACACGGGGATGCCATACATAATAATTCTTTTAATTTGAATACTTATCACAGCAATTTTATAGCAGATGGTGATATAGTCCCCTGAGGAAGGGGTGATTTTTTTCCAATTTGGACAACGGTGCTGTATGGATAGGATTATAAAGTCAGAACGCTGGGCTACATTATAGCTATTAACAGGGAGATGGTATTTTTGAAGATACTGAAATATAATTAAGAGTTTATAAAGAAAGAGTTTGACTAGTGGTAGTAGGATTTTTGCTTTGAACATCAGAGCATCTTTTTCTTCTAAGTATTTGCATTTATTTAATTTCTCAATTATTTGCACATATTGCAATTATTCCCAAGGGATCTTCTATATTTAGCTTAACTCTAGAGCGGTAGAATATATATAAAGATAAACTATTATCTTCGATGTGTTTTGAAATTCTTATTTTGGGGGAACAATAACAATAGAAAGATTTCTCAAATAAGTGTTTTTTTTTTTTTTTTTTCGCTCTGGGAAAGATTCAGTGAATACAAAGTCAGCATTAAAAGGTTATTTCTTCTTTTACAGTTTTAAAAAATAATTTGAATCAATTTATTTACTTACATGTGTGTGTATGTTTAGTTGCTAAGTCGTATCCAAACTTTTTTTAACTCCGTGGACTGTAACCCACCAGGCTTCTCTGTCAAAGGGATTCTCGAGGCAAGCATACCAGAATGGGTTGCTATTTCCTTCTCCAGGGGATCATCCCATCTCAGAGATTGAACTTGCATCTCCTGCATCAGTAGGCAGATTCTTTACCACTGAGCCATCAGGTAAGCCCTCAATTTTTATTTTTTAATTGAAGTATAGTTGACTTGTAATGGTTCATGTGCACAACGAAGTGATTCAGTTTTATATGTATGTGTATATATATATATATATATATATATATATATATATATATATATATATGGAGAAGGCAATGGCACTCCACTCCAGTACTCTTGCTTGGGAAATCCCATGGACAGAGGAGCCTGGTAGGCTGCAGTCCATGGGGTCGCTAAGAGTCAGACATGACTGAGCGACTTCACTTTCACTTTTCGCTTTCAGGCATTGGAGAAGGCAATGGCAACCCACTCCAGTGTTCTTGGCTGGAGAATCCCAGGGACAGGGGGAGCTTGCTGGGCTGCCATCTATGGGGTTGCACAGAGTTGGACACGACTGAGGTGACTTATCAGTAGCAGTATATATATATATATATATATATATATATATATATATATATATATATATATATATTGCAAAAAGGCAAAATGGTTGTCTGAGAAGGCCTTACAAATAGCTGAAAAAAGAAGAGAAGCTAAAGGCAAAGGAAAAAAAGAAAAGACATACCTATTTGAATGCAGAGTTCCAAAGAATAGCAAGGAGAGATAAGAAAGCCTTCCTCAGTGATCAGTGCAAAGAAAGAAAGGAAAACAATAGAATGGGAAAGACTAGAGATCTCTTCAAGAAAATTAGAGATACCAAGGAAACATTTCATGCAAAGATGAGCACAATAAAGGACAGAAATGGTAGGGACCTAACAGAAGCAGAAGACATTAAGAAGAGGTGGCAAGAACACACAGAACTATACAGAAAGATCTTCATGGTCCAGATAACCAAAATGGTGTGATCACTCACCTAGAGCCAGACATCCTGGAATGCAAAGTCAGGTGGGCCTGAGGAAGCATCACTAAGACCAAAGCTAGAGAAAGTGATGGAATTCCAGCTGAGCTATTTCAAATCCTAAAAGATGAAGCTGTGAAAGTGCTGTACTCCATATGTCAGCAAATTTGGAAAACTCAGCAGTGGCCACAAGACTGGAAAAGTTCGGTTTTCATTCCAATCCCAAAGAAAGCAAATGCAAAAGAATGTTCAAACTACCACACAATTGCACTCATCTCACATGCTAGCAAATTAATACTCAAAATTCTCCAAGCCAGGCTTCAACAGTATATGAACCGTGAACTTCCAGATGTTCAAGCTGGATTTAGAAGAGCCAGAGGAACCAGAGATCAAATTGCCAACATCTACTGCATCATAGAAAAAGCAAGAGAATTCCAGAAAAACATCTATTTCTGCTTTATTGACTATGTCAAAGCCTTTGATGATGTAGATCACAACAATCTGTGGAAAATTCTTAAAGAGATGGGAATACCATACCACCTGATCTGCCTCCTGAGAAATCTGTATGTAGGTCAAGAAGCAACAGTTAGAACTGGACATGGAACAACAGACTCGTTCCAAATCCGGAAAGGAAAAGGTCAAAGCAGCATATTGTCACCTTGCTTGTTGAATTTTTATGCAGAGTACATCATGAGAAACTCTGGGCTGGATGAAGCACAAGCTGGAATCAAGATTGCCAGGAGAAATATCAATAACCTCAGATATGCAGATGACACCACCCTTATGGCAGAAAGTGAAGAGGAACTAAAGAGCCTCTTGATGAAAGTGAAAGAGGAGTGAAAAAGCTGGCTTAAAACTCAACATTCAGAAAACGAAGATCATGGCATCTGGTCCCATCACTTCACAGCAAATAGATGGAGAAACAATGAAAACAGCCAGAGACTTTATTTTCTTGGGCTCCAAAATCACTGCAGATGGTGACCGAAGCAATGAAATTAAAAGACGCTTACTCCTTGGAAGAAAAGCTATGACCAGCCTAGACAGCATACTAAAAAGCAGAGATGTTACTTTTCTGACAAAGATCCGTCTAGTCAAACTATGGTTTTTCCAGTAGTCGTGTATGGGTATGAGATTGGATTACAAAGAAAGCTGAGTGCCGAAGAATCAATGCTTTTGAACTGTGGTGTTGGAGAAGACTCTTGAGTCCCTTGGACTGCAAGGAGAACAAACTAGTCCATTCTAAAGGAAATCAGTTCTGAATATTCATTGGAAGGACTGATGCTGAAGCTGAAATTCCAGTACTTTGACCACCTGATGTGAAGAACTGACTCATTGGAAAATACCCTGATTCTGGGAAAGATTGAAGGCAGGGGGAGAAGGAACAACAGAGGATGAGATGGTTGGATGGCATCACCGACTCAAAGGACATTAATTTGAGCAAACACTGGGAGTTGGTGATGGACAGGGATGTATGGCATGCTGTAGTCCATGGGGTGGCAAAAAGTTGGACATGAATGAGTGACTGAACTGACTGATTATATATATATAATATATATATACATATATATATGTCTGTGTTTGTGTGTATGCATTCTTTTTCACATTCATTTTCCATTATAGGTTATTTCAAGATATTGTGTATAGTTCTCGTACCATACTTTGTTAACGCTAAGTGCTTTAGATAACACCATATTTTCTTCTCTAGCTGATTGTTGTTATTTCTGTTCTTATGAGCACTTTATAAAAGTCAGCAGGAGAAGAGTAACCATAATTCTCTAGACACAAGTCTGCTTCATTCACTGTAATTGTATTAAAGATCAGAAATGAAAATGGAATGAGATTTCAATATAGATCGTGGGAGCCCCAAACTGTCTCCATGCTCGTTTTCCATACAATTGTGACTTTAAGCTCACATAAAGGTTCTGAATAACTGTCAGGACAATATATGGCTGTGCTTTTGTTCAGCTTACTGCTTATGCTGCAGATATGTAATATGCCTCCATACCAGGGCGTGATGGCTGAAAGGCATCATTAATGTGTTAAATGATGTGGAAGGCTTCAGGCACACTAGGACACATCACTGCAGAATGATATTCCCAAATGCACAGATCTCTGCCTTGATTTCAAATCAGAAAGAGAAGCTAAGTTACCACACAAGCAAAATGCACAATGGAAATTACAATGTATATATTCACTTGTAATCTCTGGGCTCGATTCAGACCTCACTTGTTTGTTGTGAGAAATAAAAGGTAAGGCTTCCATTCTTAGGGTTTATTAATCATACACGTGAAACAACAAGAGGAGGATTCATCACAGTTCGTTACTGGAATCTTATTTCCTCTATTTTGTAGCTGATTTTCAGTATATTTTGACTTTCTAATCTACTATACTGATGCTATAAAACACCTTCCTTCACGCTCAGACAGAAGGCATGTAGATGGTCTGATGTCTACTTCCAGGGTACATAACTACATGGCAGCATACATTTCTATAGAGGCTATATCAATATGTGTCCATACTTGAATAGCAGATCCAAGCTGTAAACTTTTTGCACTTTTATTTTGAAATGTTTGCTTCTTCAGCATGTCTAAAGCCTGCTTGGCTGTCTTTGACATGAGATATTCCTCTGTCATATCTATAAATGCTTCTTCTAAATCCAAATAGAACAACTACGTGGACAGAGGAAATAAACTCCCGAATAAAGAAGATTTTAAAATAGCTGCTTTATCAACAAATAAAAATTTGACTAGCTTTTAAATGTAGCCAAAGTGCTCATTTCTGAAATGTGCATTATTTATTCAAGATATATTATACTATTTCTCCTATTCATAGACGCTGTTATCTTGTTCCGTAAAATAGCAGGTAACAAACATATAGGCTAGTAAGCTTTAAAGACCTTTAGAGGAAGTAAGCTAATATGAGTGTTTAAAGGTCAAAAAATGTATTGGCTGATTTAAATTGTACCAGTAACAAAGTTCTAAACTATAGTCCTAGAATCACAAAAAGTAAATAGAACAGAAAATTTATGAGTGGATTTCCAGTTCAACCCCTTTATATTATATATAGTAATTTTTAACTGGAAAAAAAAAGAGATTTGCCTTTGATCATTAAAAACAGTGGGCTTCCCTGGTGGCTCAGACAGTAAAGAATTCGCCTGCAATGCAGGAGACTTGGGTTTGATCCTTGGGTTGGGAAGATCCCCTGGAGAAGGGAATGGAATTCCACCCTAGTATTCTTGTCTGGAGAATCCCCATGGACAAAGGAGTCTGACAGGCTACAGGCCCTGGCATCGCAAAGAGTTGGACCTGACTGAGCGACCTCAGATATGCAGATGACACCACACTTATGGCAGAAAGCAAAGAAGAACTAAAGAGCCTCTAGATGAAAGTGAAAGAGGAGAGTGAAAACGTTGGCTTAAAAACTCAACACTCAGAAAACTAAGATCATGGCATCTGGTCCCATCACTTCATGGCAAATAGATGGGGAAACAGTGGAAACAGTGGCTGACTTTATTTTTTGGGGCTCCAAAATCACTGCAGATGGTGACTGCAGCCATGAAATTAAAACACACTTGCTCTTGGAAGAAAAGTTATGACCAACCTGGATAGCATATTAAAAAGCAGAGACATTACTTTGCCAGCAAACGTCCATCCAGTCAAAGCTATGGTTTTTATAGTAGTCATGTATGGATGTGAGAGTTTGGACTATAAAGAAAGCTGAGCTCCGAAGAATTGATGCTTTTGAACTGTGGTGTTGGAGAAGACTCTTGAGAGTCCCTTGGACTGCAAGGAGACCCAACCAGTCCACCCTAAAGGAAGTAAGTCCTGAATATTCATTGGAAGGACTTATGTTGAAGCTGAAACTCCAATACTTTGGCCATCTGATGCGAAGAGCTGACCCACTGGAAAAGACCCTTATTTTGGGAAAAATTGAAGGCAGGAGGTGAAGGGGATGACAGAGGATAAGATTGGTTGGATGGCATCACCGACTTGATGGACATGAGTTTGAGTAAGCTCTGGGAGTTGGTGGTGGACAGGGAGGCCTGGCATGCTGGAGTCCATGGGGTTGCATAGATTCAGACACTACTGAGTGACTGAAATGTACTGAGCGACTAAGCACATTAAGTGGATGATAGAGGCTATTCTGTTTAGAGCCAAAGCTAAGAATGTTTTCCTTATATCAGGAAGTTTCTAAGATGCTACCCTTCTTGGCATAAAGTAATGGTCCTTCAACAGGAAATCTAAATAAAATTAAGTCAAGCCTTCTGTTTTTTAATAATATTGTTTACCAGTCATTTTTCATTGGGGTGGCAACTATGAAACTCCTAGATAGATATCAAGCACCTGAAAAAGTCCTACCATAGGTGTTGATTCCTTTTCCCTTCTTATTTTTGTATCTGGCTTAATTTACAGAAAATGGCTAATTCATTCATTACTGTAGATAAGAACTATGTTATAGATAGAAACTGAAGGTAAACAGAACATCAGTTTATTTTTGCCAAAGGGACATCATGGAAGAACTGACAAAAATTTATTAATATCTGCAGGTAAGATCATGATATGGATGGATGCGAATGTCCTGATTTTGACAAATTTATTGAGGTTATTACTTTAGGAAGTTCACAGTGAAGTATTTAGGAGAAAGGGGCATGATATCTGCAATCTACCCTCAAGTGGTTCAGAAATAAGTATCTACTTATACAGAAGGTGATGGGGGAGAGTATGATAGAGCAAATGTAGTAAAATATTAATTTTTAGGAAGTCTGGCTTAAAGTACCGATTCCCAACCTTTTTGGCATCAGAGACCAGTTTCCTGGATGACAATTTTTCCATGGACAGAGTGGAGTGGGATGGTTACTGGGTGATCCAGGTAGATTATGCTTATTGTGCACTTTATTTCTATTATTATTTCTTTGTGATATGTAATGAAATAATTATATAGCTCACCATAATGCAGCATCAGTGGGAACCCTGAGCTTGTTTTCCTGAGCTCAGGCAGTAATGAGAGTACTGCAGAGCTTCATATAAATACAGATGAGGTTTAGCTCACTTGTCTTTGCTCACCTCCTGCTGTGCAGCCTGGTTCCTAACAGGCTATGGACCAGTACCAGTCCATGACCCTGGGGTTGGGGAACCCAAGCTTAAAGTATATACACATATTGTGTACATTGGTACTATTCGCAAGACTTTCATACACGTGAACAAGTTGAATTTTATGATAAAACTATACACATACGTGTGTGTGTGTATTTATTTTTTTCCTCTATGAAGATTATCTTGACTCCTGTACTTCCCTCGAGTAAATGGACTTGTCTCTCCTCTTCCAATTTATCCTTCTAGAGTTCTCTCCTCTTCCAATTTATCCTTCTAGAACTCCAGAAGGGTAAATTGGAAGAGGAGAGACAAGTCCATTTACTCGAAGGAAGTACAGGAGTCAAGATAATCTTCATAGAGGAAAAAAATAAACTTAAATGGAACTAGAAAAAACATTAAAAAATGCATACCTGGAACAAAAAATTCAAAGTTTAGGGATATGTTGAAAAAGAAAATACTGGAGTGATACCAGGACCCAGAGAATGGAGGGACATCTTTTACAACTATTATAAACTGAGTGAAACACAATGGCATTTACCTCAGCCTCATGATAAGTCTTTAGTCAATTATAGGAACGCAGGCAAAAAAAAAATTCTAAGACTTATGGTACTTTAATGTCAACAATTTGGCAATCAAGAATCTAAGTAGGAAAAGACCAAAGATTCCTAAAACTTTTTTTTTGGTGGAATGTAGGGCAAGAAATTTTTAAATGCCACTTTATATTTCAGAATTATAATTGCAGATAATACAAATACTCATTTAAATCCAATGATGTAATTCTTTCACTATACTTCAGGCATTCACATGTGAAGAATTATATTTATTGACAATGTTCCCTGCTCTTTTTAAAATTAAACTTCTTAAAACAGATTGAATGAGATTACTCTTCACTCATAATATGTTTCCATTCACTATCCCACTACCTACATACCAGTTGCTGGGCATTCCTTGCATATCCAACCTGATATCCTTTTATCCTTTAACAAGATCCATCTCCTTGTCTCAGTCTAGACTTCCTACTACTCAGGAAACTCAATTCCTATATATATATATACATATCCTTTATTTATTTCTATTTTTCAAAGTACATCTAAACTGTTTTCTCCAAAGTTTTCCTAAAATCCTTTAATCATCAAGTCTTAATTAATTTCATTATATAGAATCTTCTGCATTGAAATATACTTGTTGATCCATAAACCCTTTTTACAAATTGCTCAGTGGAAAGAGGTTGCTGAGCAACATGATATTCTGATTTAAATTAACACAGTTAAGTCAAATTCCCTTTTATTTTGCAATCTCAAAATAATTAAAGGAAGACTATTATATTTCATGGTATTGTTTATTTATAAACATTATGACCAAGAACCTTAAAATCTTACACTAAGTGTAGAGAAAAGTATGAATATCCCAAACAATTCAAAGGAAAAATCAGTAGCCTGCGAGTACTTCTTAAATGTTAAATGTAGAAGATGAACCAAAGGTGACACTTGAAAAAATGTTAGAAACTGGTAAACTGAGGAAAATGGCAGTCCTATTAATAGAGCGAGAAAAAAAAAAAACTGAGGAAAGAGAGTGGTTTGAGAATCAACGTTTTCATTGTTGGATGGTGAACATTTCCAGTAATCAATCACTCATTGATCAATAAACATTTGAGTGAATACAAGGTGATAGAAGGCCCTGTCTGAAATCTGAGAATCACATATGTGAACAAAAGGCAAGGTCCAAGGCATGTGTGCTCAGTCATGTCCAACACTTTGCGAACGCATGGACTGTAGCCAGCCAGGCTCCTCTGTTTAGGGAATTTCCCAGGAAAGAATACTGGAGTGGGTTGCCATTTCCTTCTCCAGGGCATCTTCCTGACCCAGGGATTGAACCCATGTCTCTTGCGTTTCCTGCACTGGCAGGCACATTCTTTACCAGCTGAGCCACCAGGAAAGCCCAAGACAATGTCCAGGCCTTTATGAAATTCACACTTTTCCTCACAATTGCATTCACTTTAACAGAAAGATACAATAGGAAATTATAACTGGTTCTCAGGAGGGCACTCTTCTAGAGTGAGAACAGAAACCAGACTGGACTCTGAATGAGAGAACAAGACAGAAGAAAGGATTACTTTACGAAATGTCTAAACTTAGTTTGAAAAATAGGAGAAGGTAGGATAAAATCACGAGAGTAAAACAATTTGGAATGTGCACCTGTGTGTGTATGTGTGTGTTTGTGTTTGTATTGTTGTTGCAGATGCTTATGGAATTATTGGTATCTTCCTCTAAGATGAAAAAAAACTTGTGCAACATAAAAGGCAAAGACAAAGAGCCAGAAGAGTGTTTGTCTAAGATGTTAGCAGGGGAAGTGATTTGCTTGAGAGCACACTCTTTAGAATCAGGAGTCAATGGGAGTTAGTGGGTACCAACAGGAGGGATAAGATTTAGAAAAGCCAGTGAGATAGCACTTTCTTTTCCCTCTTAAACTTTATGGTCTTAGTAAGTTAGGCAGTGTAAGGGGAAAAACACACTCCTGTTTTTTCCCTTCCACACAATACTTCACTTGTGGTCTCCAAATGTGTGGGGATTTTCTTCACACCAAGCAATCTTGCAACACCAGTTGGGTGTCCTACGATTTATCTCAATTCTGACACTAAATACCTGGAGTTTGCATCAGATCTCACAGGTTAAGGGCTTTAGTGCCACAAGACCTCCCCAACCCCCCTTTCAGATACTAATCTCAAGTCTAGGTTTTATTGTGCTTTTGGCCCACTAGGTATAAATCAGAGGTTTCCATGACCTGCTACTAATGTTCAATTAATTTACTAGAACAGCTCACAGAACTTAGGAAAACATTTTACCTGCTAGATTTACACTTTATTACATAAAAGAATGCAACTTGGGAACCACCAGATGAAGAGACGAACAGGGCAAGGTACTGGGCAGAGAATTTCAAAATTTTCTCCAGACACGTTACCTAACAACATATCTACCCAGAAACTCTCTGAACCATGTCCTTTGAGTTTTTAAGGAGGCTTCATTACATAGGCATGATTGATTACCTCATTGACCAGTGATGACTAAACTCTATCTCTGGCCCTCCCTTGGACACAGATAAAACCGGTCAATCCTAAAGGGAATCAACCCTGAATATTCATTGGAAGGACTGATGCTGAAGCTGAAGCTCCAATACTTTAGCCACCTATGCGAAGAGCCAACTTATTGGAAAAGATCTTGATCCTGGGAAAAATTGGAGGCAAAAGGAGAAGAGGGAGGCATAGGATGAGATGGTTAGGTAGCATCACTGACTCAATGGACATGAATTTGAGCAAACTCCAAGAGATGGTGGAGGACAGAGGAGCCTGGCATGTTACAATTCATGGGGTGCGACAGTCCAAAGAGTTGGACGTGACCTAGCGACTGAACAATGACAACAAGCCCCTCCACCCTACTGAGAGGCAAAGGAGGAGTGGAGTGGCTGAAAGTTCCAACTCTCTAATCACATGGTCAGTTCCCCTGGCAAATAGCCACCATCTTCAGGGGCTTTCCAAAGTGAACTTCCAAATTTCACCTTATTAAGGCAAACTCAACTATGACTGAAAGGGGTTTTTAATGTATAACAAAATACCCTTTATTGCTCTTATCACTTAGGAAATTCCAAGAGTTTTAGGAGTTCTGTGCCATAAATTGGGACCAAGACCAAATATATATTTCTTGCTATAAATCACAATGTCTCAGAGGGAAAATCATCTGTGTAGAATGAGGGAGTAAGGGATAAGATTAAATTTGGGGAAGAGTGGAGAAGATGAAGATCTGTTGCAGAATACCCCTAGGAAACTCTGTGATAAATGACTGAGAAGCAAAGACTAAGTTTATTGTAGGTGGCATAGGTTATGGCAGATTTTCCTAGGAAAGTCCCCCTCTGTCTCAAAGACAGCATTTCTTTTTGTAGCTATATAGCATGAATTATAGAATGACAGAAAGGACATGAGAATGAGGTTGATACTGGATTTGGATTTGGGCGCCTTAAGTAGAAGTTTGATAACTTGATTAAAAAATTGAAAAAGCTTCTTGGATCTCAGATTTTACAAAATGGGGGTAAGGTGGATCTCAAAACTTGAAAGCCAGTATATTCTCTTTAGTGTCCCCTCTTCTTGTCTGAGATTGTTATATGCTATAGGATAGTGGGGAATGGGCGATTCTATGACGCAAGTTGAGAATAAACAGAAAAAATGTTCCACTAGTGGAATGACTTTTTCAGAACTGAAAGGTAAATATACTCATTCAAAGAAGTAAACAAGAAGTAGCAATTTACCCCAAGGTATAACTTTACAGATTTTCGTTCTGCAATCTGCAGTTCTTTCTGTACATGTTTGAGTGATGGATTCATGGATATAATCTTTATGTAGAGACCATGCTTTTTATCTCACTAACTTACTTTTTGAAAGTATTAAGAGCTGGGAACTAACATCCGAATTTACAACATAATCCTCTACAATTTAGAAGGTGCCTTATCATATGATCATCACATGGCATTTACAATGTAATCAAGAGAAAAATCAACAAATTCAATCTCACAAACTAAATTAAAAGGGACACATTCACGTTTCCCCTTTATAGCCATGTCAGATATAGAGAGGATAGGAGGAATTTAAACACCAGGCATCATAGCTGTCATAGCCATATCTTTCTAGAGTTAGGGAGCTCATTTCTCAAGGCTACAAGTCCATTAACCTTCACAAGAGCAAAAATAAAGCAAAACAATGAAACACTCTGGAGAATTGGCATTGCTTCTAATCTTGCTTATATATCTCACCGTAGGGATTTAAAGACGGAACAAAGACCTCTACTTCCCGAGGCACAAAAATGACACAGACTCCCTGAAATAAACATATAAAATGCCTCATGGTACATGTTGTAGACATATTTGTGATTTTTCTGAAAAATGAGAGTGGGGTTAGGAAAAGTAACTGATATCATTCCTGTTGAATCTTTGTCTTACCCAGTGATTTGTAACTGGGAGGGCCAAAGCATCAACCCCATTTATTTTTTAAAGTCTTGGTCTGCTCTTGGTTGCCACTTTACCTAGATCCATTCACTGTATATATCTGGAACTATTAGTTTCCTGATAAATGCATTGTCAGAGAGCCAGAGGTCAACGATAAGATAGGAAGCAAGGAGCGCTTGCTTGTTTTTATACATTTCTGTTTGACTTGGGAGATAATTATAACACAGATTGATGCTCCTATTTTAAACAAGGTAGTAAATCAGAGTAAAATATGGCATTCAGGAAAGCCATTTGCCACATAATTATAATTTCTTAAAATTCCTGCATTCATTGAATATGAGAAGCTGTAATCATGTGATACATAGCAATAACATTACTCATCTTTTTTTTCTCTCATGGAAGACAGTTAAATAAACCTAAGTTACAAGTCTTTAACTATTATTAGTTACAAAGTTTAAATATCATTAACTAAAGCAAAAGAAAAGCATATATTGCTACCTTCTAGTGGGAGAGATTACAGATTCAGTAAGGAAGATTAAAATAATGATTAAGTGCACTTCATTAAAAAGTCAGGCCTTTTCACAAATAAACTTTATTTATCACCATGAGACAATGTAATATTATAAGAATTTCATCAATATAGGAGACTAGAAAAAATGTGGGAACAAAAGAGGGGTTTAGAATCAGAAAGAGACATATTTAAACATGGACTCTGCTAGGGGTTATATTCAAAACACCTGTCACCTGGCATGGCAGGGACATGGAGCGTTCAAGTTGGAAGAGTTCCAGCACAGGGATCTAGAGACCCCTCTGATGCCAGGATTTATCATTTTGGTTGCTGGATTAAGGGAGAGGAAGAAGGGGGATCTGAGGTACTGATATAGAAATGTCTCTAGTGCTAAGATTTATCCCTTTATTGCTAGATTATGGGGGAAGAAAACGGGGGACCTGATATATTGGGTTTAGGGGCCCTCTCAGGGTACTTGAGGAATTAACAAGTACAGATACATTTCTATGCTCACCTACAGAAGTAACTGTACCTGCTTCTAACCAGTGTGGAAATAAGTACACAATTTTACCCACCAGCAAAGTCATACTTGTGCATACTTGCTGGATATTAATCCTGATGATATACTACTTTTGTACTTTGGTAGTTTAACTAAATTCCCTGAGTCAGACAAGTGAAAGAAAGTGATGAGTTCCCAGCTAGTTATTTGGCTGCTCTAAGACCTCTTCTAGCTGATAAAATGTAGTCATCTTTCCTTTCTCTTTCCTTCTGACATTCAGTATTCATATCTTCAAAGCAAAGAACAAATCTTGCTTGAGAGCTGGGGGACTTCCATAATTTAAACCAAATGCAGAAAAGAAGCTGAGTTTACATTCAATCCTAACTTCCAGCTCAGGGAGAGTGCCCCTGGGAGCAGACATGAGGGTCTGTAGTTCTGGTTGAAGCATCCTCAGAGTGCCACCCTTTCTCTTCCTTTCCCCCCTTTTTGGCTCCAATGTTTCTTTGCTTGCATAAAAACTATACAATAATATCTCTGAATTGAATTGCTTGAAATGTATCTCTAATTATGCTATCTTATAGCAACAGTTATGCACAATAAATATCTATCAGCTTAATTTTGCACGAGCTTTGTTGATTTTATTTTATTCATTCATCCTAGTTATCACCTTTGAAAAATGACTGCCTTTTTTTAAAGGGATATCACTGGTAAGTCTCTGTATACTCTACAAAGTTTAACTCTTCTATATGTTTGAGAGAATCACAACTAAAGCCCCATCAACAATTCTGGACACCATACTGTTAAAAAAAAACCATAATAAAATCACAAAAAGAAGATTTAAAGAGTGATCAAAGATTTGAAGAGTAAATTTACAGGATTTACTAACTATAAAGAAAAGAGAAATGTTGTGGATATAAGGAAAAAGTGAGACTTTTGTGTGCTTAATTTTTCCATTGTACATTGAAGGCCCTTTGCTTATGATCAGACAGTATAGCTTTTCTTTTTGATTAGGAAAAGATTGTCAGAGGAAAATACAGTTGGTGAAATCACCAAAAATATGTATACCTGTAAATTTTTTATATTAGTGATTAAAACTGTTTTCCAGCAAGATCTCTTTTTACAAGTTTTTCCTCAAATTCCATATTTTTAATTTTAAGATACAAATTGTGCCTATTAAATAAAATGGACTTATTTTCTCCTTTTTAGTTAATCAGAGAGTTTTAACTGTCTGAGCTATACTACTCAGAGCTTCTGGGGAGCATAAAATCACTGATCAACTATACACGGATTTGATAAAATTATAACTAAGGTAAAGATATTTATAGCTTTAAAAATCCTGTATATGCTTTTCCAAACTTGAGCCAATGTTCTGTTTAATTCTTGAAAATATGGAAATGTTGCAAGGAGCCCCACAAGTACTATCTCCAGAGCCCCAAATATTTAAAAAGCTTTCAAATTGTTAAGTGATGGATTAGACTAGTTTAAAATCATCTAACAAATATGATTTATTTTCACTCTGAAGAATGAAATTGAGCTAGTTAATGTACCATAACTGTCCAAAAGTGATAGAAGAGAATATCCTTTTCACATCTTTTTTCGCCTGCCCATTCTTCCACTCTTTTCTGTTGAAACTGTTACTTGGCTCTGAGAGGGCAGAAGAGGAAGCACCCAGCATGTACTCACCAGCCTGGTTAGTTGTGATGCTGACTGCAGCAAACTGTCTTGGTGGTGAGCTCAGCTCTGACACCCCGTTAATGGCATCGATCTCAAAGGTGTAGTTAGTGTGTGCCAGCAGGTCTGTCACTGTCACCGTAGTGTTGGTGAGTCCAAACTGTCGAGGGAGGAAGCGGACATTTGGACTGCATGGCTCACACTGTTTTACATTCCACCCACATTTTTTACATATGATGTTGAAGGTAACATCTTTCCGGCCTCCTGTGTCCAGGGGCCAACTCCAGTCCAGGATAACCGAGGTCTCGTTTATATTAGATATCACATTTCTTGGTGCAGATGGAGGTCCTGCAAAGTAGTTCAACAAAGATTAATGAGCCTCACGTTGGTTTTCTACTACAAGGGAAATAGATAATTTACAGTGGAACTGAAAGAGGTAAATAACCATCTTGTCTTTTATTTTATACTTTTAATTCGTCCTTAGAGGATCTGGGAGATTATAGACACATGGATTCCAGAGGACTGTCCTCCCCAACCCACGAATGGGGGAGTTTGGACTTCAGGTTGAAGATGCATTCACAAAGTCCAAGGAAGGAATCTACTACTAAATTCAATGCCCTTGTGAATAGTTATGAAAACCTTAGTATTAGTTTTATAAATCTTAGTTCTTCTTCCCTGTGACCTATGACCAACACATAACAAAAGGGAATAGAAAAATAAAAACGCAAATCCCATGCCTATAACCTCCCTTACCCTGTCAAATGCAAGATCTAAAACAAGATATATAATTTTTTTTTTTCTTTCTAGAGGTCCTGTTGCAGGAAGTGATTTAAAAACTAATTCATTCTGTGTGATAAATGTTGCATTTGTGGTGAGCCAAGCATGGAGAGTGAAGCAGAGAAAGCTTTTAATTTGCACATGGATAACAGAAGGAAATGGGCCAAATACTAAAAACAAAAAATACACAATAACAAGAAGAAAAAAATAAAACAAATATGGAGGCATGGGTTGCAGCAAAACTACTCACGGGTACAAGCCATGGATGGAGGGTCTTTGTCTGCTCGGAAGTAATTATTTTCACACCTGCAGTTCACTGAACCATCTTCGTGAGTAGAACTGTGAGGTGGACACTTAGCACACTTCATATTACCATCTGAAGCCTTGTAGAAACCTGGTCGACAAGCTACAAACAAAATGACTCTTTTAAAATTCTGTGATAAATTTGAAAGTGTATCCTTGAAAATACATCAAACAGATTTCAGGAAGCTAGGGCATGCATTTATTATGAATAAAATCCATTTTTTTTTCCTCCCAGAAATCACAGAAGCAAACAATGTGGCCCAGTATAGTTTCTCCATGTATATGTTTGTATTTGCACCAAATGTAAAGGGGGAAAAAAAACCCACAAGAGTTAGATTATTTTGGCACTAGAGTGTGATGAAATTTCCAGTTCATGTTTTCACAGCTTTACTTGGCATTGGACCATTTGTGGAGAAAATAAAGCAAAGCCATGTCATCATGCAGCCATTTCCTTTTTAAACATGATGCGATGTGCACAGTCTCTGCTCTGCAGTTAGCACTGTATTACATACCCACTTGTTTTCCAATCAGTTTATGTGTAAACAATTTTATTCTCATGAATTGTAAACTGAAGGAAGAAATCATGGCTTTGTCTATATTTTAAGATTCTTTATATATGGATCCCCCGAGCTATGATATTTTGTTCTCCCTTGACAGTGTCATTCCTTAACTTCTCTGGTAATAGCCTAAAGTAAAGATTTTAAAATATTTCCTTATTTGTATCTCAAATACATAGGGAAGTATAATTTCTATTTAAACTAATATACATGTGAATATTTACTAGATTAAAGCTTTTTAAAATAATCATGTTATCTTTCTTTCTGGTAGTATCTCTGAATGATGTATGTTTCTTCTTTTTTTTTTTTTAGCTCAATGAACTGGTTATCAGATATTGATTTTAGCTGCCCATTTAGAATTCACCATCTATTTACAACTTTTACAGAAATGTCTCCATTATAGTCTTTTCATTTAATCTGATATAAAACTTAAAATGTACTGTTTCATTTGGTCCATTTTCATAATTACAGTGAGAACTGAAATCATAGCGAAAATCCTAACAAAAATCCCCTGACATCCCTTTGAAGAAGAAATTCAGGATCTTTAGCTTTAATTTCTTCTAGATTATCTTTGGAAGCCAGTAATTTCTTAAGTCTATAAAACTCAATTTCAAAGCTACACTGAGATTTGATGTCTTCAAGCACTGAGAGAATAGACCCTAAAGACTATCTTTATGATTGAATTCCAAATTGTTAATATCAACTTCACATTGTGAATAACAGGTTATTTACATTTAAATAAAACATGTATGAATAAATCTTAACTTTTATAGTCACTAAATGCATATTGAAAGATAACATACTGTATAATAGTGTATCTTCCTACTGAACACTTCTTGGGAGATAGCACTACTGAGGAAAATACATTGACAAGGCAAAAAATTAGAATAACTGAAAATAATAGCCCTTGGGTAGAGAAGATCACCTGGAGAGGAAATGGCAACCTACTCCAGTACAGTATCTTGCTTGGAGAATCCCATGGACAGAGGAGCCTGGAGGCTACAGTCCACGGGGTCAGACACAACTTAGCAATTAAACAACAAACAACAAAATGATAGTAATCATTAATCTAGTCTTACTGTTTTCAAATTCCTACTAAGAATGGCTGCTCTGGGATCATATCACATTAAACTGAACAGCTTTTGGTTCTATACTGAGAGCCACTCAAATTCTATTGCCCTAACCAAACTTGAGTGAGTGAAGTGAAAGTTGCTCAGTTGTGTCCGACCCTTTGGGATCCCATGGACTATACAGTCCATGGAAACCCCCAGGCCAGAACACTGGAGTGGGTAGCTTTTCCCTTCTCCAGGGGATCTTCCCAACCCAGGGATCAAATCCAGGTCTCCCACATTGCAGGGAGATTCTTTACCAGCTGAGCCACAAAAGAAGCCTTAACCAAACTTAGTTAGGATTTTAAACGTTGAACATTGTCCTTAAGCACTGATTAGGTAGGTCCCCTCATATCTCATGTCATATCGCCTCGGGGGGAAATGATATAAAGTCTAAACAAATTATGCATTTAACTTCTGGTTTCAATTTAGCTCATCACTGAGTGCCTTTGAATTTGCAAGAGGGCATTGCTGAGTCTCTAAAAGATTAAGTTGCAGTGTTCCAAAGTACTTTGCTATTTTGTTTGCTTGTAAATTTATCTCTTTGTTTTTGTTTGAGTCTTTCATGGTTTTTACAACATTTAGCATAAACGTATTCACTAAACACTCAATAATTTTTTGTTAATATTATAAATGGCTATGTATGTGATACTTAAAGAAAAGACAAGATAGTCATATAATCACTTCTTAGCTACAGCACCACAACACAGAATTTCTGGTAGTATTGAAAGTAGCTAGTTATTAAGCCTAGAAGTTAAGAATATGACTTGAACTAATACCAGACTTGATCTAATTTTGAGTAAATAATAACCTTGGAGATGAGAACAGTAAAAGTAGGGTAGGTAATATGTGTTAGTTGCTCAGTCATGTCTGACTCTTTGTGACCCCATGGACTGTAGCCCACCAGGTTCCTCTGTCCATGAAATTCTCCAGGTAAGAATACTTGACTGGGGTGCTATTCCTTTCTCCAGGGGATATTCTCACCTCAGGGATGAAGCCCAGGACTCCTGCATTGCAAGTAAATGCTTTACCATCTGAGCCAATGCAGTTTAATAGATATCTGTCAGTCATCAACTTTTGTCCAAGCTCCTTCTTAGTCTTGAAGATACTAATGTCCCTAATTTTGTCCATCCCAAAAATGCCTTTGCTATGTGAAAGCAGGCAACAGAAATTTACAGAACACAGGCCACCTGGAGCAAGTATTTCATTCTGATTGAGCTGTTGGAAGAAATACACAGAAGAATTCCCATTTGAGAAAGATTATGAAAAGACAGTAGGAGTTGGCTTATAAGTAGCATGATTAAATACACAAATGGATCAACATAAAAAGATTAACTCTTAAGTAGAGGAACATGGTGGGCACCATTGGTTAGGTACTCCGTGTTCCAAAATCCTGTTTTCTGCTTGTTAATAGAATCCCGATTTTGTTCAGAACTGCATTCTGCCAAGTACTCCCTAACTCAGATTTCATTGCAAATTGGGGTGGATGGCCAAACTTATGGCCAAAGAGATGGCTAAAGAGATACAAACAGAAATCTGATGAAAGTTTTCAGTTTCTTTTCTAGCAAGATGATTCAGATGCACTAAAACCACTCAATCTACATTATTCTAACTTTGATTATGGGCATAATGGTTACAGGAGACACTAAGTTATAAGCCAAGAAACTTAGAGAGATGTATACACTGCTTTTGCTGACCAAGCAAGCACCAATCTCAAGATCTCTTATAATGTCTGAAAAGTAACACCCTGTTTGTTGTCACTGTGGTCAAGTTTTATTTTTATTGTGGCAGAAAGCATTTGTAAATGATAAAAGAGACAAAGAGAATTCGGTTGAGATGTATTAATTATACAGGATCATAGCTTAATGGAACTAAAAAGATCCTAAGAAAGCACAATGGTCAGTCTCTGTGTTTTACATCTGAAAATCCAGGATGTTTGGTGGCACAGTAAGAGACAGACTCGACTCTGCATCTTCTGGAACTTGGAAGCTATCGGATTTAATAGGTGATAGGATTTAATCATCTATTTACAGATATTCATTGAATGACAGCTCTACCCTGAGTACAAAGATAGGTTCTACAGTAACAACCTAAATGTAGATACTTTTTCTCTTTATGAATAACTTTCAAATGTACCATCTCAATTGAATCACAAAACAGTTCTATTGAAATAATCAAGGTAGATATTAATCTTATTTTATAGAATAAACAAATGAAGTGCAAACAGAAATAATGGCACGCGCAAGATATAAAAAAATTCAATGATAGTCTGAAAAAGCAAGATAAATCTGCTTTTAATTTTATGTAAATCACTCATTAAAACAAATTATTTTCTGATCAATTTAAGCTGGTGGTATGACATTGGAGAACAGTCATCTAAGAAATTTAATGCAAAACATTTAGTTAAGCAAATGCAAGTCTTTTTTCATATATTGCTAGTAAGACCTCATTTCAGAAAGGCTAATGTTCTCTTGTTCTCCAGGATTTTCTACCTAATTGAAGTGCAACATTACTATGGGCAGATGAGCAATTGTGCTTTTGATGAAAGGGCAGATGTTGACTGCCAACTTTAAGAACATGGTGACCCGCAATATGTGGGAGGCATACAAGTAAATTTTCCTTTTCTTGATACAAACAGAATCTCTAAATCCTTCACTCAGGTTGTTCAGCAAATTTGAGAGTATGACTGAAAAGTTTATATTCACTAATAAAATTATTATACTGGTAAGAACCATTTTCTTTAAATATATAAGGGGAAATTCTTTATATAATATTTACTTCAAACTTTTTCCCTCCCTTGTAATAAATCAACTTGTGCTTGAATACCTATCTTTCTATTAAATCTTCTTCATTCTTAAATCCTCATGGAAAAATTTGAAATTACCTCTAAAGGGGATAAATACTTAGGTTTTATTATCTTTGCTTATGGTAGGGAAAACAATGATTGTAATTTAAAATATCTCCTTCTCTTCCTTGAAGGTAAAATTGCTAATGCAACAATGTGTACATTTCTCCCATTATGTATTACTTTAGAACCTGAGAAGGTTCAGTATACAAAAAAATAAAACCCAGGTAAGTGGTGGTGATAGTTGTGGTTTAGTCACTAAGTTTTGTCTGATTCTTTGCAACCCCATGGACTGTAGGTCACTAGGCTCCTCTGTCCATGGGATTTCCAAAGCAAGAATACAGGAGTGGGTTGCCATTTCCTTCTCCAGGGGATCTTCCAGGAAAGAAGCTGTGTCTCTTTCATCACAGGTGGATTCTTTACCACTGAGCCACCACGTAGAAACAAGAAGTGGAAAGAAGAAAGTAGATACGTTAATGTGTTTTATTTACCTTTCTTATTCAAAGGACGTCTTGGTCAACTTATTACAGAATATCGAAGAACAGAGTGCACACAATAATGGTAAATTAATGGTAAAAAATTAATATGAATTCAGATTTATCGAACTTTAAGTTTTAAATTTAAAAAAATAAAAAATAAAAACTTCTGTGGTATAGTTAAGGCCTTCCTTGTGTTGGCCAGCTACTAAAGTAACACTTAACTGAAGTGGAAATATACATATTCAAAGCCTGCTGCCAAAATGACAGAAACTTGATTTACATTTTTGCTCAGATAACCCAGTAGTACATGTTCTTATTAGTCAAACATGGGTAAAATTAGTCATAGATTTCTGCCTCAGGGTAGTAAAAACCAAAGAATGATTAAACAGTGTAAGATCTTTTAAGTTGAGGCAAACTGCTGACCTTTTTTTTTTCCTGTCCCAAAGATGTTTGATCTCCTTGTTGTAATGGAAATTTTTGAACTAGGTAATTATGGGCAGGAACCCTTGGCTTTGATGAAGCAAAGTAGGATGATCCATGAAACTAAATTAATCATTAAAAATGGGAGGTAGCACGTCCTCAAATCCTACTGGATATCATCGTGGATTTACCAGGAATCAGACTTGTTCACATAATGTTTGGATTTCATTTATTCACTTTCTAAAACAAACATGTATTGATCTCCTAAGATGACCTAGACACTCTATTGTGTCCAGTCACAGTGATAAAATTCACAATCCTAGCTTTAAAGAGGAGACCTATTAATTCCACGTGGCACTATTTTAGAAGTGAGTCTTCTCACTTCAGAATTAAAGAGTGTAAGTGCTAAGACACTTTGCAACACAACATGTTTAAGTTATCTTCACCAAGAAACTCCCTGATTTCATGCCTTTATATCTCAACACTTCAAGGTCTTTTCAGCAATCTTTAAGTAAGACCAGTAGACTGGGAAAGAGGAAATGTAGGTTTTAATCTAGTCTTTTCCTCTCAATAGGTATTATCTCAAAGTTACTGACCAGGCATCTTCAGTTTTGATGAGGTAGTTGGGATAGTCACTTCCTCTTCTAAAATAAGTTGGAAATTCCATTTTTAGTAATTTATTATCAGTTTCCAGGTTAGACCCTGAGCAATATGAAGACAAGAGCGATTTCCTACTCATTTTACATGCCCAGTGTCTAGCATATTGCCTATCAGCTAGCTGTTGGTAAAACACAGTTTTAAGTAAATTACAAACAATTGTCCTCTCTGGAGTTCAATTTCTTTATTTATCAGATGATGAGTATTAACTATCTACTAAAAACTCTTCAGGCGAGACACTTTAAAAGGTTAATACTTCACGTACCAAAATTTGTAGGATTCCTAGAACTTCCTAGGTAGAAAAAAAAAATAGTACAAAGTGAAAGAGTTAATTCTTAGGTAGGTTAGTAAGGATTCTGGGGCCCACAAGGTGGAACGAGTCCAGGGCCATCGAGGAGGAGAAAGGGGTCTGGGGCTCTCTAGGAGGAGAAAAGGACAAACTTTTTTTCTATATTGCTTTGTCTTTGTCACATAAGAAGTTTTTTCTTAAACTCTGAGTTGTTATAACTGTCTTTAACACTAACTTTCTTTAAGCTCAGAGCTAATGATTAGGCAACAAAACAACCAACTTGCTCAAGGGTATGTTTTTCTTTAAGCTCTGTTCAGTTCAGTCACTCAGTTGTGTCCAACTCTGTGCGACCCCATGGACTACAGCACGCCAGGCTTCCCTGTCCATCACCAACTCGCGGAGCTTACTAAAACTCCTGTTCATTGAATCGGAGATGCCATCCAACCATCTCATCCTGTCGTCCCCTTCTGCCGTCTTCAATCTTTTCCAGCATCAGGGTCTTTTCTAATGAGTCAGTTCTTCGCATAAGATAGCCAAAGTATTGGAGTTTCAGCTTCAGCAACAGTCCTTCCAGTAAATATTCAGGACTGATTTCCTTTAGGATTGACTGGTTGGATTTCCTTGCAGTCCAAGAGACTTTCAAAAGTCTTCTCCAATACCACAGTTCAAAAGCATAATTTCTTTGGAGCTCTGCTTTCTTTATAGTCCAACTCTCACATCCATACACGACTAGTGGAAAAACTAGCTTTGACTAGTTGGACCTTTGTTAGCAAAGTAATGTCTCTGCTTTATAATATGCTGTCTAGGATGGCCATAGGATGGAAGAAGGATGCTCCTTCCTCCAAGGAGCAAGCATCTTTTAATTTCATGGCTGCAGTCACTATCTGCAGTAATTTTGAAACCCAAGAAAATAGTCTGCCACTCTTTCCTTTGTTTACCCATCTATTTGTCATGAAGTGGTGGGATCGGAGGCCATGATCTTAGTTTTCTTTTACAGTCCTGTGGCCACTGCTGAGTTTTCCAAATTTGCTGGCATATTGAGTGCAGCACGTTCACAGCATCATCTTTTAGAATTTGAAATAGGTCAACTGAAATTCCATCACTTTCACTAGCTTTGTTCGTAGTGATGCTTCCTAAGGCCCATTTGACTTCAGACTGCAGGATGTCTGGCTCTAGGTGAGTGATCACACCATCATGGTTATCTGGGTCATTAAGATCTTTTTTGTACAGTTCTTCTGTGTATTCTTGCCACCTCTTCTTAAAATCTTCTGCTTCTGTCAGGTCCATACCATTTCTGTCCTTTATCATGACCATCTTTGCATGAAAATTCCTCTTGGTATCTCTGATTTTCTTGAAGAGATCTCTAGTCTTTCTCATTCTATTATTTTCCTCTAATTCTTTGCATTGATCACTGAGGAAGGCTTTCTTACCTCTCTTTGCTTTTCCTTGGAACTCTGCATTCAAATGGGTACATCTTTCCTTTTCTCGTTTGCCTTTAGCTTCTGTTCTTTTCTCAGCTGTTTGTTAGGCCTCCTCAGACAGCCATTTTGTCTTTTTGCAGTTCTTTTTCTTGAGGATGATCTTGATCACTGCTTCTTGTACAATGTCATGAATTTCCATCCATAGTTCTTCAGACACTCTATCAGATCCAATCCCTTGAATCTATTTGTCACTTGCACTGTATAATTATAAGGGAATTGATTTAGGTCATACCTGAATGGTCTAGTGGTTTTCCCTACTTTCTTCAATTTAAGTCTGAATTTGGCAATAAGGAGCTCATGATCTGAGCCACAGTCAGCTCCCGGTCTTGTTTTTGCTGACTCTATAGAGCTTCTCCATCTTTGGCTGCAAAGAATATAATCAATCTGATTTTGGTATTGACCATCTGGTGATGTCCATGTGTAGAGTCTTCTCTTGTGTTGTTGGAAGAGGGTGTTTGCTATGACCAGTGTGCTCCTTGGCAAAACTCTATTAGCCTTTGCCCTGCTTCATTATGTAGTCCAAGGCCAAATTTGCCTGTTACTCCAGGTATATCTTGACTTCCTACTTTTGAATTCCAGTCCCCTATGATGAAAAGGACATCTTTTGGGCTGTTAGTTCTAGAAGTCTTGTAGGTCTTCATAGAACCGTTCAACTTTAGCTTCTTCAGCATTACTGGTTAGGGCATAGACCTGCATTACTGTGATATTGAATGGTTAACCTTGGAAATGAACAAACATCATTCTGTTGTTTCTGAAATTGCATCCAAGTACTGCATTTTGGACTCTTGTTTAAGCTCTGTACTAATGATTATATAACAACAATGTATCTTGCTGCAGGACATGTTTCTCCCTCTTAACAAGAACCTTCTGCCTAATCTCACTCATTTCACATGCTAGTAAAGTAATGCTCAAAATTCTCCAAGCCAGGCTTCAATAGTACATGAACCGTGAACTTCCAGATGTTCAAGCTGGTTTTAGAAAAGGCAGAGGAACCAGAGATCAAATTGCCAACATCTGTTGTATTATTGAAAAAGCAAGAGAGTTCTAGAAAAACATCTGTTTCTGCTTTATTGACTATGCCAAGGCCTTTGACTGTGTGGATCACCACAAACTGTGGAAAATTCTGAAAGAAATGAGAATACCAGAACACCTGATCTGCCTCTTGAGAAACCTGTATGCAGGTCAGGAAGCAACAGTTAGAACTGGATATGGAACAACAGACTAGTTCCAAATAGGCAAAGCAGTACATCAAGGCTGTATATTGTCACCCTGCTTATTTAACTTCTATGCAGAGTACATCATGAGAAACACTGGGCTGGATGAAGCACAAGCTGGAATCAAGATTGCTGGGAGAAATTTCAATAACCTCAAATATGCACATGACACCACCTTTATGCAGCAAGCGAAGAACTAAAGAGCCTCTTGATGAAAGTGAAACAGGAGAGTGAAAAAGTTGGCTTAAAGCTCAACATTATGAAAACGAAGATAATGGCATCTTGTCTCATCACTTCATGGCAAATAGATGGGGAAACAGTGGAAACAGTGGCTGACTTTATTTTTCTGGGCTCCAAAATCACTGCAAATGGTCACTGCAGCCCCGAAATGAAAAGACGCTTACTCCTTGGAAGAAAAGTTATGACCAACCTAGACAGCAAATTAAAAAGCAGAGACATTACTTTGCCAACAAAGGTCCGTCTAGTCAAGGTTATGATTTTTCCAGTAGTTATGTATGGATGTGAGAGTTGGACCATAAAGAAAGTTGAGCGCTGAAGAATTGATGCTTTTGAACTGTGGTGTTGGAGAAGACTCTTGAAAGTTGCTTGAACTGCATGGAGATCCAACCAGTGCATCCTAAAGGAAATCAGTCCTGAAGATTCACTGGGAGGACTGATGCTGAAGCTGGAGCTCCCATACTTTGGCCATCTGATGTGAAGTGACTCCTCTGAAAAGACCTTGATGCTGGGAAAGATTGAAGGCAGGAGGAGAAAGGGACTCCAGAGAATGAGATGGTTGGATAGCATTACCAACTCAATGGACATGGGTTTCGGTGGACTCCGGAAGTTGGTGATGGACAGGGAGGCCTGGCATGTTGCGTTTCATGGGGTTGCAAAGAGTCGGACACAACTGAGCAACTGAAATGAACTGAACTGACTAATCTTATCTTAAAACATATATTGTGGGAATGGTAAGACCTTTCTATTGTCAGTTCTATTCTTGTTAATGTAAGATGTATATTTTGAGTGGGTCTGGTAAAACTATATAAGTTCTTGATAAGACTAGCCAGTGGGGCACTCTCCATCCCCCTTCTGATATCTATGTCAGAAGCTCTGGTCCTTTTCCACTGTAATAAAACTTCTGTCACACTAAAGTGCTGAGTGATTAAGCCTAGTCCCTGATCTGGAAGCTAAATCTTCTTTGGTCAGTATAAGCTTTCACAAAGTATCTTCACTTTCATTCCTGCTTATAAGTATTAAAATTAGCTATTGAAATTACAAAATCACATAGGGCAACAAGATTTAAAAAAAAGAGGTTCTCCTCTGATTTAAAAGAAATACATCTGAATAAAGAAAGACAGGTTTTTGACCTGAAAGTGTTTTATCTGTATCAGAGTATTATGTATTCAAAGAGCATGTGGATTTCATGATTGGATAGATTGAAAGATAAATTCACTGCCAAGCAAATAATTCCCTGTTATTATATTTTAATCTTACTCAGTAGCATAATAAAACTACATTTCATTATTCTCTTCCTCTTATGTATATTTTAGATTGAATAGAATATTGAGAAGCTGGGAAATCTTATAGGAATAAATTTAAAAATTAAAATATTGATATTAATTATCTTTAATTTTTTAAATTTAAAGATTAAAATATTGATATTAATCATTTTTAATTTTTTAAAATGTAAGAAGATGTGATTTTTTTTCTCTTTTAACACTAAAGAAAACTAGCATGATACTGAAAATACAATTGAAAAAAGAATATATTTTCTTTCTGCTGGTCTGCAGTGAGGTTTTATTTGACTTTTTCTTGTTAATCTAGCTTTTAGTTTCTCTATTTTAAGTGCCCAGATAGTGAGAGTAAGCAAGTTTATTTACCAAGCAAACCTCAAAACTTACTGAAAAAAACCCCAGGATGGGCCACAGTGAAACAAAAATGATGTCCTTGCCAAATACTAATTTTCTATTGAGAAGCACTAAAAACATCAATATAATAATAGAAGGAAGCCAAAATAATACCAATTTGTAATAAATGAATTAGAAATATTTTGGAAATCTGCTGATTCTATATTTTTAAAGAGGTAACAATAAAAAAGGAACTGAATACTATGGGTCAGTAGTGGGGTAAAGTAACAAACTACCAGCTTTGGAAAAGAATTTTTAAAAAGTGTGAAATAGGGAGTATTATGAGTACTAGCTATACAATGAATAATAATTATAAAAAAAACTTCCAGATAGAATCTTGGCCTCATTCTCAAAGCACATAGCACACTTTTCCTCTAAGATGTAATTGATGGGTTTGAGTTATGCTGATACAGAGAATGGATAAAGTTACACAGTGAAAGGAAAACAAATGCATTTAGTAAACCATGGTGGCTACTGTTGAAAGAAAGTAGCTTTTCAATTGCAAAGTGAATTTTGTCTGCAGTTGACTAATGTGGCTGACTTTTAAGAGAAAACATGGTCCTAATTAAGGGTTAAAAGGCTCATTTCAATTTGAATTAACTTTAAATTAAAAAATAAAGCTGTTGGTAAATAGGGCTCTTTTAGTATTCAGACCTGAGCTCTATACACACAGGACTATATTATCAATTCTCAGCCATAAACACAAACTAATGATCAGAACCAACACTGACTAAACAGATGATTTCCTGGCCTTGCAATCCAGGCCTGACAGGGTCTATTTGCCAGTACAAGGTCAAAGCAACTGTTTATTCCCAAAATGAGCTGCACTCCACAATCTTACAGGAACTCTATTCTTTGCCCTTTGAATAGAGGTACAATGCTTCGAGGCAAGGCGGAGGCATTTCAATACACTGGAAGTGGCTGTGTTCAGTCATTAAACCCTGCAATGTGCAGCATTTACAAAGTGATCAAGTGTTTCCTTCTTCTGTTCCCTCCACTGTTCAATAAAAAAGCCTAAGGCAAAATGCCACCATACCATTAACCACAACAGAATCAATCACAATCTAGTATGGCTCAGAGATGGCTTAGTAACAAGACTTTATTGTGTTTGTTGTTGTTGCATCAGATTTAGCAAGACAGGTGCCAGTAACACTGAAATATGTCCTAAATGCACGTTCACTACAAAGAGAATGCTAGGAGACTCTGGTCCTAAGGGAGCTGTGTTTTGCCAGCTTTTCAGTTGTCTTCTACTTACAAGGAAGAACTGTGTGCTTTAGGAGTAGCACTAGTTGAGTTTTTTCTTTCTTAATTATCAATGCCCAGAGAATGAGACCCATTAATAAAATGTAAAAATTCAGGGGACTATGTATGTTATGAGCAGGTACATTCTAAACACAGGGAGGGAGGGAAAGGAGGAGAAAGAGAGAGAGGAGACGGAGACAGACACAGAGAGATAGTGACAGAGGCAGAGAATGAAAGACAAAATCATTTTTATGGGATGTTTTGTGGTGAAGGTAAAATGCACAAATCTATATTCAGGATACATTGAGAGACAGTTTGGAAAAGCTTTTCAGAATAGTGCCATACGTTTTCTTTAGAGCAGAACAGCATTGGAATGTCCAAGAAAAGCATTCCTAGGAATGGACTTTGGAGGAGATAAATCACTTCATTGTCTAAATAAGCCCTACTATGGATTAGCATTTTCCAGGCTTCATTGGAACTACAGCCAGAGCTTGAAGAGGTCAGCAGTCCAATATCCACCTTTATAAGTCAATTTCAGAAGAATAGAATTGTTATCATAGATTTGTAGTCACCTAGATTAGGAAAACTTTTAGATGCTATTTCCAAAGATCTATTGTACAAGAACGTACATAGAACAACTAAGGCTTGTGTATGTTTATCTACACAAATATATTTAAAAAATTAGAATATAATGGCAAATTAGAAAGAACAAAATACTTCAAATTAGAAAGGTAGTTAAATCAGGTTATGTTTATACAATTTCATATCTAAATTATGCTATTCTCATGTGTTTATGACACATTAAGCCTCACTCAGAAAGAGGCTCATAATATTTAATGGTAAAAAAAAGCAGAATTATATAATATATATGCAATCCTGCTTCTAACGTTTATATTTTAATAACATTATCACTTATCTAATGAAAAACTTAAAAATATTAAAGTCTTAGGATTATAAGCATTACATACATACACACAAAAATCAAAACTTTTTAGTTAATGAACATATTGTGTGTGTATAATTTGACTTATAGGTTCATATCATGTAAAGTGCAAAACTAGACGTGTACTACATGTGAGACCTAAATCTACATATCTGTATTACTCTCTGCCACTCTCTTGGCTTTTGCCTGCACACACACACACACATCCATACACACCTCACAGTTTTGATTAGCTCTTGCTTCTATTATACTGATCAAGGAGATTCATTTTCATTTTTTTTCTTTCACTCTCTTAAAAAGCAACCTAGGGGAAAATTATGGTTAACTGCAAATGTTGATAACCCCACTAATGTTAATTTCACCCTTTTGATCTCAAGTAATATATCTCCACTTGGGAAAATCTACATAGAAAATAGCACAATTTTAAAAATCCATGATTTAAATGAAAACCTATAAATGATGGGAAAAATTCTGTGAACACTGCAAGACACATTGCAGAAAATATTTACTCTCTTAGTTATATTGTCAATGACTCTCTCAAAGAAGACAGCCATCTAGAAATTTGAGGAATGATGCAAGGAGATCCAACCAGTCCATCCTAAAGGAGATCAGTCCTGGGTGTTCATTGGAAGGACTGATGTTGAAGCCGAAACTCCAATACTTTGGCCACCTCATGCGAGGAGTTGACTCATTGGAAAAGACCCTAATGCTGGGAAGGATTGGGGGCAGGAGGAGAAGGGGACGACAGAGGATGAGACGGCTGGATGGCATCACCAACTCGATGGACATGGGTTTGGGTAAACTCCGGGAGTTGGTGATGGACAGGGAGGCCTGGCTTGCTGAGATTCATGGGGTCACAAAGAGTTGGACACGACTGAGTGACTGAACTGAACTGAACTGACATTATTGTATTTAATCAAAAGATCTTTAAATAGGCTTTATTTTTCAGGCAAGTTTATTTTGAAATAATGTAATTTTCTATCCTGAGGAAATACGTCTGCAACTTTCAAATGTATTCCTTAACAATTCTCATAATATCTTTATAATATCTTATATTATATCTTATATTATATCTTAGAATATCTTTCATTTCAGTTTTATTGTTTGAAACTTCTGAAAATGACTACTTGATAATATTCTGGTTAGAAAGGAAATAGATTTAAAATAAGCCTATAATGTGTCATTTATACATTGAACATTCACTTTATGATCACAGCATATTATCAGCTAGGAGAAGTCTGCAATTTTAAAGCATTCAATATTTGCTTTGAGTTAGCTCATGACTAACACAATGTATAAAGTGATATAGAAAAAATAAAATAAGCTAATATAATTCTAGGGTCTTTTAAAATTTATTTTTATGCTTTTGGTAAATATTTGCTCCAAAATAGAAAGGGGGTTTTTAGTCAAACCATTCTGAAATTCACTTCCTCAAATGTGTGAGGATGTATTTCAAAGGAAAATATAGAAACTATTAAATTAGATGCCCATGGGATCAGCAAAATCATTAGCTGAATGAGTGTTCCAAAGAACCTGAAACCAATCACTTATTTTAAAACTATAAAAAGTGAAAGTGAAAGTGAAGTCACTCAGTCCTGTCCGACTCTTTGCGACCCTATGGACTGTAGCCTACCAGGCTTCCAGTCCATGGAATTTTCCAGGCAAGAGTACTGGAGTGGGTTGCCATTTTCTTCTCCAGGGGATCTTCCCAACCCAGGGATTGAATCCAGCTCTTCTGCATTGCAGGCAGATGCTTTACTGTCTGAGCCACCAGGGAAGTCCATTAAAACTATAAGGAAGACACACACATTCATAATTGTATAGAATAGTTTGTTCATAAATTTGAATTAATTTATAAGCATATTATAAAATTAATTCCATCCTATTCAGGAAAAAAGTTTTTCCTATTTGCATAAGTATATGAAGTTTTTCAGAGAAAAACTTGTCTCTGTAAAGTTTCAAATATCCAGCTATTTACATTTGTATATCAAAAATACAAAATATCTCTTCATCCCCACCAATTAAGGTGAAAAGAAACTTCTCAAAGTAAATAGAGGAATCACATGGGCAGTTCCCACAAACATATATAGTAGTACTGAGTGGTGTTATGAAAATAAAATGCAACAAGCTTGACTACCTTAAAATGATTAATTTCTAAATATAGAGATGGACATTTTTTTCATAGTTATGACAATTACCCTAGAATGTTGCATTCAACTTGGGAGACAGATGTATTGCAACAAAAAGACTGAAAAGGTTAAATCTAGGAGGAGGAGAGAATTAAAGGGCAGAAAGAATGGGAGAAAACAGAGGAAATTTTAAAATATATAGCTTATAATTGGCAAACATATCACTCTTTTAATGCAAATAACTAGGACACAAGAGTTTGGAATATAAGGAGGAAAAATGACAGCAGGAGAATGTTTGGTGTTTTTATCACTCTGGTCTTTTCACAGAGCTTCTGATTTGGTAATCTGTACTCAGTGTTGCTACCCTTGAAGTAGCAGGAGAGGAGAGAGAGAGAGAGAAAGGATGGAGAGAGGAGGGAGAGGGAGGGAAAAAGGGATGAGTGTGTCTTTGTCTTAGTATAGCCACATCTAGTGTGTATATCTGCAGGTGTGTGATTCTCTAATTTAGATCACTGGATGCATTCTGCAAGTATTTCTTCAGGGAAGAGATCATTACAAATTTGAATAACTGTTTCAGTTCAGTTCAGTTCATTTCAGTTGCCTGGTTGTGTCTGACTCTTTGTGACCCCAGGGACTGCAGCACGCCAGGCCTCCCTGTCCATCACCAATTCCCAGAGTTTGCTCAAACTCATGTCCATTGAGTTGGACAGGAATAACTGTTTACCATTTTGTTAATTGACTTGGGAAATTCATTCAGGATGATTGTTTGTCTTATACTCCGCCAAGTTAGGGGTTAGATCTTGTATATGAGGTTAGAGAGGTGAGAGGCTGGGCAGGAAATGGGACATTGAGGCATATCTTATCCTAGTAACCTTTGAAAAGCCAGGCAGATTGCATTACCTGTTTGCATTACCTTCTCCAGATCTAATCACCTGAAGAGAACACCTCACACCTAGGGGATATCATAAATACCATTTACTGAAAATCTCCTCCATGTCTAGCATGGCACTTGTGTTTCACCTCTGCACTCACAAAAATCATGTGAGCCAGGTATTATCTATTTTTCCTGAGGTGATGATTGAGGCTTGCTTATCTCACTATTTCAAATGTTGTAACCAGAAAATATACCCCAATCTGAGGGACTGTTAGACATGGATATATGTGTTTTTGTATCCATGGTCTTCTCATCCTGTAAAGCTTAAAAGTGAATACAAATAAAAAACTGACAATGGATCCATCACCCTAAAATTAATATAGCAAATTTATATATTATGACTGTAAAAATATGAGACAGATCTTACTGGGCACAAGGAAAATTGATTACCTCATTTTCTTGCAGTAACCGTTTGCCAATAGTAATTTTTTTCAACAATATCTCAAGCCTATGTCTAGCAAGATGAATGACTCTAGTGGAGGGAAATTCTATTCATAATGAACAAAGAAGGCTTAACTGTTGTAGGTCTTCTGGAAAGGTATTTGTGAGCTAGATTTCTGTGCAGAGGAATCTGCCTGCTTAGAATAGAATGGGTTTTCTACTTTGTTACCAGCTGAAACGAGGAACTTTATTTTGAAGTGGCAGAAAAGCATACTATAAATATTTAGATAGGTGCAAAAGTAATTGCAGTTTGTATTACTGAATTTTGTTATTTGATATTGGAATATACTCTTAAATAAATGTGGTTATGTTATAAATCATTTTAATGCACTTTTTTTGCCAATGACTTATTACTTGCAGTTTATTTTATATTTATTTCAGACTATGAAATGATGTTAGACAAAATGCAAATTTGAGTGATTTTTTGAGTTCAAAATGGATCCGAAAACAGTGGAGACAACTTGCAACATCGACAACACATTTGGTCCTGGAACTGCTAACAAATGTGCAATGCAGTGGTGGTTCAAGAAATTTTGCAAAGGAGACAAGATCCTTGAAGATGAGGAGTGCAGTGGCTGGCCAATGGAAGTTGACAACAACCAATTGAGAGCAATCATTGAAGGTGATCCTCTTACAACTACATGAGAAGTTGCCAAAGAACTCCACTTGACCGTTCTGTAGTTGTTCAGCATTTGAAGCAAATTGGAAAGGTGAAAAAGCTCAATAAGTTTGTGCCTGATAAGCTGACTGCAAATCAAAAAATCTCGTTGTTGTGAAGTGTCATCTTCTCTTACTCTATGCAACAACAACCCATTTCTTGATTGGATTGTGATGTGTGATGGAAAGTGGATTTTATACAACTGGCGATGATCACCTCAGTGGTTAGACCAAGAAGCTCCAAAGCACTTCCAAATGCCAAACTCATACCAAAAAAAGGTCATAGTCACTGGTGGTCTGTTGCCAGTCTGATTCACTACAGCTTTCTGAATCCTGGTGAAACTATTACATCAGAGAAGTATGCTCAACAAATTGATGAGATGCACTGAAAACTGCAACCCCTGAAGTCGGCATTGGCCAATAGAAAGTGCCCAATTCTTCTCCATGACAACATCCAACAACATGTTGTACAATCAGTGCTTCAAAAGTTGAACGAATTGGGATGTGAAGTTTTACCTCATCCACCATTATTCACCCGACCTCTCCCCAACTGACTACCACTTTTTCAAGCATCTTGACAACTTTTAACAGGCAAAATGCTTTCACAACAAGCAGGAGGCAGAAAATGCTGTCCAAGATTTCATGGAATCCTAAAGCATGGATTTTTACACTACAGGAATAAACAAACATTTCTCATTGGCAAGTAACGTGTTGATTGTAATAGTTCTATTTTGATTAATAAAGATGGGTTTGGTCCTAGTTATAATGATTTAAAATTCAAGGTCAGAAACTGCATTTACTTTTGTACCAACCTAATAGCTTCCAATCAAAAATGAAAAAGGCTAAGCAATTCTACTCTTCTGTGGGATTTAGCAGTCTATTAGACAATAAGAATTCTCAGTAGCCTAGGAAAATAAAATATTCAACTTTAGATATCATATAGGTGATTTGCAGTAAAAAAAAAATTACATTGCATTTGGAGTTCTTCAAAATATCTACTGAAGAGTAAATACTTAGGATGTCAACAAGAGTGAAACAAAATACACCTTCCCCTAAACTTTGGCAGTAGATTTAATGCTTCAGAAAAGATGCCTAAATCAGACAGGGAAAGACACATATCATATGACATAACACATATGTGCAATCTAATGATCTATTGTAGCTAAACAAGTTTTAATATAAGCCCTCTTCATTTCTCAGTTTCTCTGTGTCCATAATAGGGATAGTAAAAGAAACCTACCAAGATTTCCTAAGAATTAAATAAGAGTATAATGTTTCAAATACATATTAGAAATTAATATTACTATATACACATATAAGTAATTTAACACTTACATAATGTATACAAACATTTCTAAAATCTATGATAAAAATCAATAGATTTGTCAGTATATTCGAACAATATTAAACCTCATCTGTCTTTTCTTAATTTTCTACTTTTGGAAATGTATTAGGTATTTGTTTCTCTTTGGAATATTGCTGCAATACCCTTCTCTGTTAAAATTATAATTTTTCATAGGATGCACAAAAATATATCACAACACAGTGCCCTTTAGCTGTAGTAAATTATCGATAGATGTTTGGCCAGTCCTTCTCTGTTCCCAATACTTCCAACTATTTCTTTGTGACCCTGGAGATTTCCATATATAGTATGTCTATATAACATTTTTTATTTAATATAGACAAACCAGACAGATGTTTTGTCCTTGGTTCCTGGTTAATATGCCAGTCCATCCCATCACATATGATTACTGCCTTCACTCTATTTTGTAATCCTTGTATGTACTGGTAGAAGGTTCTGAATGGGTCTCCTCATGGGTAATTGAAAAAAATTACCTCTGACTTTATACTCAGTCTCTTTGCTTCTTTATATAGATTCATTCTTTCTACTCCCGAGTACTTAGCAATTATTTATTTTTTGGCTGCCATATGTACTAGCAAACACTTACAAACTTGGCTGACTTCCCTCCACGTCTTGTCTTCACTTTTTGAAGGAGCGTTTTCTTACTGAGTTTGACTTATCTGACTTTGAAACTCTAGCTTTCCTGAGACATTTCTCCTAAGTACAGACTAAGGTGATATGATCTTTTCAACTTTCAGCCACTTGTCCAAATCTGTATCACGTTGGCATTGACCAATGTCTCCTCTGTCTGATAGCTTTTCTGACAGTTAATGAGAAGTAAAAGGCTAGAGCTATTAGTCCAAATCCTAGGGGATAAGTGTCCAGATTGCAAAAACCACATTCACATATGGCAATAATTGGCAGGCTCTTTTAGGTGATCACAGAATTATTTCCAAAGATCCAGTGGATACTTGAATAATTCCCTGGTGCCAAATAGGAAACTCTCCTGAATAAGTAAATACTGTTTTTTTTCCCCCGTGTGTGTGTGTGTACAGTTACTGTGTTTTCCTCTCCCCTCATGTACTTTTCCAATGAAGCAGATTCACTTGAATAGTTTATGCTAGAATTTATATAATTCTACCAAAATTCTTGACTTACTCCATGGCAAGTGAAACCTCAGAAATAAGATACTTCAATTCCACACTGTATAAAGTATTATAGATTTAAATTAACAGAAGCCATCTTTTACATGTCCAAATATTATAGCACTAGGATCAGCAGATCAGCCTCATAAATTATATTCCTTCAGGAAGTTTAATACATTTGCAGAACGCTTTTTTAACTCTTTATAATTCTCTTGATTTTTTCAAAAGTAGCACAATATGGAGTATATTTCTGTTAAGGCATTAATCAATTGAATATTTAGGAATTTAATGGTATATAAACTTCTAAATCTGCTCCCTTGCCCGAGCTGATTTATAAGGCTCTATGTTACTAATTTCTGTTTCTCTCTAACCTCTTTCTGTTAACTCATACTTGATAATAAATTAAACATTCCTCAGAATCAATCAATCAAGTAACTAATAAATGAATAAAATACAATGGGTCTTCTAATGGGATAACAGAAATGAAAAGGAATTGCTCATTTAATGAAGTGGTTTCAGAACATTTCTTAGCATCAAATAATTTAACTAATTTTATATTAATATTTACCTATTTTAACTTAGTATTTTAGTTTGAACTATAAGTACAGCTATGAGTACAATTTCCTTATTCAACTCATGAAGAAGAACACACTTGGTTTGGAAGGTAATCAACCTGTGTTCTAGTCTTGACCGGCACTATCTAGCTGGGTGTTGTCTTATGTGGAAGGAATTTGTCCCAGATTCCACGGTTGGTCCCAGACCTCAGTGGTTGGTGTTGGTGGACCTCATACTACCAAGTCTTCTTCCTAATCATGTGCTACCTCCACTCTGTTAATAGCATAGAACAAATAACATAGAGCAAATAACATTTGAAAAGTGAAAGTGAATGTTTTAATTGCTCGGTCGTGTCCAACTCTTTGTGATCTCATGGACTGTAGCCCACCAGGTTCCTCTGTCCATGGAATCCTCCAGGCAACAATACTGGAGTGAGTTGCTATTTCCTACTCCAAGGGATCTTCCAGACCCATGGGTCAAACCTGGGTCTCTTGCATTGGAGGCAGATTCTTTACTGTTTGAGTCACCAGGGAATGCCTAATAACACATTTATCTTGGGTCAATTTAACCTGGAATTCATGAATTTTTGATAATGTATTTTACTCAGCAGTCAATATATTTTACATATTTACAAGATAATATATTTTACATGTTCCTATACTGGATGCTGGGAGCAGTTTGATACACCAAGTCAGTGGTGGGAACTTCCTCATGGAGAAACAGAAATAAAACAAACACTCCTTCCTAAATTTATATTATCTATTATTATTCCTTCCTCCATCAATTATTATTGGTACAAAACTGACTTTTCAATAGCTCAGTTCAGTTTAGCTCAGTTCAGTCGCTCAGTCATGTTGGATTCTTTGCAACCCCATGGACTGAAGCAGGTCAGGCCTCCCTGTTCATCACCAACTCCTGGAGCTTACTCAAACTCATGTCCATTGAGTCAGTGATGCCATCCAACCATCTCACCCTCTGGCGTCCCCTTCTCCTCCCACCTTCAATCTTTCCCAGCATCAGGGTCTTTTCAAATGAGTCAGTCCTTCACATCAGGTGGCCAAAGTATTGGAGTTTCAGCTTCAGCATCAGTCCTTTCAATGAATATTCGGGGCTGATTTCCTTTAGGATGGACTGGTTGGATCTCCTTACAGTCCAAGGGACTCTCAAGAGTCTTCTCCAACACCACAGTTCAAAAGCCTCAATTATTCAGTGCTCAGCTTTCTTTATAGTCCAACTCTCACATCCATACATGACTATTGTAAAAACCATAGCTTTGACTAGATGGATCTTTGTTGGCATCTGCTTTTTAATATGCTGTCTAGGTTTATCATAACTTTTCTTCCAAGGATCAAGCATCTTTTAATTTCATGGCTGCAGTCACCATCTGCAGTGATTTTGGAACCCCCCAAAATAAAGTCTGTCACTGTTTCCATTGTTTCCCCATCTATTTGCCATGAAGTGATGGGACCGGATTCCATGATCTTAGTTTTCTGAATGTTGAGTTTTAAGCCAACTTTTGATTCTGCTTTAGGAATTTCTCTTCAAATTTTACTTTATAGAGAAGTGTATAGTAACTCTTCATTGAGACAGGTTGTTCCTTACCACATGAGTAAAGTAATTTTAGTCACTAATACCATATTTGAATAGTCTATTAATGGTTTTTCAGAAGTTGTAAAAGACTTCCTAATATGTTCTGTGATGCTGTATCTCTCTATTCATTACTGGTAACCTAATAACTAATTTTTGCTAATCATGATCCTAAATAAGCATACAATTAGGTTGAAACAAGCATTAAAAACTCATGCTATGAAGCTCCATGGCTTTAGAAAAGTTGACAGGATTGTTTTATTTAAAATCCCATATCCTTGAATAAATCGACTTCCTCGCCTGTTTAGCATTGGTCTCCCAGGATTAGAAGATTACACAAGATGGTTTAATGATTACATTGGAGAATATGTTTCCCTAAAGCAAAGATAACATCCCAGTAGTCACCTCTCGTTTCTTATCACAAGTTACTCTTTCATTTGCTGAATTTCCATTCCTCCATGTTAACTCTAACTTGAAAATTAAACACCTTAGGGACACTAGGGAATGACTGGAGATGAACACTATTCTGACCACAGCTGGAGACCACTGAAACGCTGCTGCTCCAGACGAAGTGAAAGGCTTAGGCACCGTGGGAGGGAGTTGGCACTTGCATCTGATTTCCCCATTATTTTCTATTTGAATTCTTTGTACAGGCATGTATGCCTACCGCTCTCCTAAATATTACCAAACAAAATGTGTAGTAGAGTAATACACATAAAACAATCAGTCACCCTTCTAAGAAGTATGCAGTTCTTTCAATATCAGAAATTTCTAGTGTTCAGAATCCTGAACATTTTGAACGTAGCCATTGCTTAAATCCATACCTATTTTTATGATAATAGGACAAACTGGTGTTTATAAATGTTTTACATATATCTATGTGTATACCATTATTTGTAGAGACAAACTAAGAATTCCTTAAATTCATTTCTATGGATACTTAGAGGTAGCATATCCAAAGCAAGGTGTTACACCATGAGCCTCAACTGAAAAGGTGCCAGTCTTTTCAAATAGGGAATTCACATGGCAGCTTAACATTAAAAGAGAGAGAAGCTATTTCAACATTTTATGGCATGAGTTGACACAATCTGAGACCCGCATTTTCACACAAGGATAAGCCTGTGTCCCTACAGAACAAGTCAGGGGCAAGTCCTGGCCTCTGGATGGGGTTTTGATGAATAGTGCCATTGTGTTTAGTCTCTACAAATTTTGGTTTTCTCATCATCCTGACTTGTGCACTGACTATGTAGTTCTTCTGTTTTTAATTTTAACACCTGCTTATACTTCAGTCTTAATATATTATACTCTCATTATCTCTTTGTGGGGCTCGCAACTTTATTACACAGAAAATTCAATGAGAAGAGGAGCTATATCCTATATATTTTTGTATATTAGGTATCCTAACACTCCCCCATGCACAACTGATAGCTAATGTTATTGACACAAATTAACTCTAATACATACATACATACATGCATGCATATGCACATGTAGTGTGTGTATGTGTGTGCATTTATACTAGATAGTATTCATGCCATAACACAATATTAGCTCTAGTCTCAATCTCTTTCCTCCACCCCACTCAACCTCTCCCCACAAAAATTCTCAGATTCTATAGGAAAAAAATAGAGACAAAAGATAAATGACATTTATGGACAGAAATTTAGAAAAAAATGTCTACATTTTAGAACGTAGAGAAAGAGTAAATGATTCTGGGAAGGAGGTATACGGAGTAATGAATGGGATATATGGATAATGAAAAAGTGAAAGTGTTAGTCGCTTAGTTGTGTCCAGCTCTTTGTGACCCCATGGACTGTAGCCCGCTAGGCTCCCCTGTCCATGGAATTCTCCAGTCAAGAATACCAGAGTCGATAGCCATTCCCTTCTCCAGGGGAATTTCCTGACCCAGAGATCAAATCCAGGTCTCCTGCATTGCAGGTAGATTCACTGCCATCTGAGCTACTGCTGCTGCTGCTGCTGCTGCTGCTAAGTCGCTTCAGTCATGCCTGACTCTGTGCGACCCCATAGATGGCAGCCCACCAGGCTCCGCCGTCCCTGGGATTCTCCAGGCAAGAACACTGGAGCGGGTTGCCATTTCCTTCTCCAATGCATGAAAGGGAAAAGTGAAAGTCAAGTTGCTCAGTCGTGTCCGACTCTTAGCGACCCCATGGACTGCAGCCTACCAGGCTCTTCCATCCATGGGATTTTCCAGGCAAGAGTACTGGAGTGGGGTGCCATTGCCTTCTTCTTCTGAGACACTAGGGAAGACCAATATGGATAATAGGGTTTGATAATTTCAGCAAAAGAATGTGCAAGAGTAAAATATTCTGAATAAAATATGAAAAGTTTTTGAAAGGAAGTGTGGATTGAGCAACTTTGAGACTAAGGAACATCAATACTTGTCATTCTTTTTGGGAGATACATATGCCAGTATTTGTGTGTATATATGTATGTGTGTGTGTTTAATACTAATTCCCCAAAACTACTTGTATATAATTAACATAGTATAAACATTTGTGTAAGGTGTTATACCTTTCCTAATATATATACGAGAGAACTTATTACTTAATAGCAATTCTTGTGCTTTCTATCATTCTTTAGTGGTGTCATTTTTGTACGTTTACATATTGTGAGTAGATTCGCTTTAGCATTTCCATAACCAAAATTTTCTACAATTATGTTTTTAATGAATGTAAGCTCTTCTTTGGATATAGAATGTATTTAACCATAGGTACCATCAACATAGGGCTACCCAGGTGATGCTTGTGTTAAAGAACCCACCTGCCAATGCAGGAGATGTAAAAGGTGTGGGTTGAATACCTCAGTCAGGAAGATCCCCTGGAGAAGGGCATGGCAACTCACTCCAATATTCTTGCCTGGAGAATCCCACAGACAGAGAAGCCTGGAGGACAACAGTCCATGGGGTCGCAAGAGTCAGACACAACTGAAGCGAGGTAGCACTCATGCAGGCACCATCAACATAACCCATTTATATCAAAGCAGCCTGCCATCAGATCACTTATGTGCAAAATCAGATATTTTGTCTGATTATTGTGTGCGAAGGAATGGGGACCTGGAATATAGTAGGATTTTTAGAAGAAGTCGAATTACTTAATCAAAAATAGTCTGAAATGGAAAGGACTTGAAAGGAAGCCAGGATAGCCCAGTTATATAAACTATCATCATACTCCTCTCTAACCAACCCCAACACAAACATCCAATCAAAAAATGGAGAAAGTCTTAAGAAAGGAACTTCCTTAATAGCTGTTAATAATGTACAAAATTACACCCTAACATCTCATTCCAGGAAGAGAATAGTAGCTTTCATTTTGCGAAGGAAAGGATGATTTCCATTCATCAACAACATGAGTTTCTAAAATATCTCCTCAAGTTATTATGGTGTTTCATAACCAGGCCTGACTGTAAAATATGATGTTAAAAAATCAATAGTAAAATATTCATATGATCCAAGATTTTCCCAAATTGAATCTGACTGGGTCATGGCAAATATGCTGATGTCTGGAATGCAAGTAATATACTATATTATTGATGTCTGTCAAATAACGGAAATTGTTACAAATTAATTCATCCTTAACCTAATTAACCCCGCATGCAATATTATATGCATTCTAGACAAGTACTGTTTTGCTCTAACCATAAAGCTAGGAAGGACAATATTTCAACCTATAAAATAGCCTTTTAAGCTACTTAGAAACCTCAAAGAATATTGCTCATGTAGAAGTGACACAAAAGAATGCATTACCTCATCCGCTTGAATTATTTTTGGTCTGATACAAAATGTTCTTTCTCTATTTTTAATTTAAAAATAATCTTAGGAAAATGTCTACTCTCTCTTTTACACATAAAGCAGGTAGAACCACTCATATTAAGAGCTTGCATTATTAAAAATAAAAGTTGTGTACATTTTGGAGGGGAAATTTGGAAGCCTTAACATTTTATTGATGTTACAACGCAAAAATGATTGCCTTCTAAGATATCTCATAATTCTGACGTTACAGATATATATATTTATATATATACATAGATAGACAGATATTATGACTATAAATATAGCAATTATGACTGGTCGTGTCTTCCTGGAATCAGTGGATGGGTTGTTTTTTTATGGTATTTTGTTACTTCTCTTCAACTGTCTTTACACTTAAACTTCTCTATCCCTGTTGCCAATAATGGCCTGATCTTCATATGTGCAATATGGGACTTTATTTGAACACATCTAGCTCTGAAATTTTCCTATGCATCAAATCTGCCTTGGATCTACAACATTCATATTTATTAGTTCATTCTTTCTCTTCCTGCTAATGGAAAACACTAGTATGATATCCCCCTAGTTTACTTATCTGATTATCATTGTGCAGTCACTAAGTTGTGTCTGATTCTTTGTGACCCTATGGACTGAAGCACACCAGGCTCCTCTGTCTTCCACTGTCTCCCAGAGTTTGCTCAAAGTCATGTCCATTGAGTGGGTAATGCTGTCTAACCATCTCATCTCTTAACTGATTATCTAACAGAAAAAAATAAGAATTGCAAAAAGAAAATCTAATTGTAGAGATATTTTAAACCATTTCAATCTGACTTTTTGACCATCATTTTATATCATATTGCAATACTTTAATTACTGTTAAAATTTTCTATTTTTCTAATTTTAGAATAATTTGGATAAATAGATATTAAGAGGGCCTTGATTGGCAGTAGAGAGTACTTGGGTATGATGAAGTGGCATCTCAGGGAGAACAAGGGCTTTGCCTCTTTCTAAGCGATCTTGGAGAGTTATTGAAATTTTTTGAACTCACTTGCATGCTGAGTACAAAAATGTTTGCCTCAGAGTGGTTGTGAACACTAAAACGACCATGAAGTATGAACACAGAGCAGGCACTTAACTAGAAAAAGAGCTTTTATTATTATATGAGGTGTTGTTCACAACAGTACTTGTGTTAAATATTAACATTTTCTAATTCTTAGGATTTCAATGTTGGCATTCTTTTAACACGAAGTAACTATTGTGTGCAAAATTGAGGAATTTCATTTTCCATAAAAGAACATTAAGCCCTATAAAGGAGAGAGCTGCAGCACATTTTAAGAGAATACTGTCTTCTGTTTTCAAAATCTAGAACAGTGAGAAAAAAGTGCTTTGTGGTTAATCTCCATGTTAGGAGATCTATATCTAGGTCTATGTCTATATATATATATATATATATATATATATATATATATATATATATTAGAGAGGCACCTGGTATTGTGCCATATGTTGTCAAAATGCATTAGTGAAATATCATATCTGATAACAACTAATGTGAACTGATACCCCACCGATTGGAATGTCACTGATGCTGTGGCCTGTTGTTCTTGACACCACAGACGAGGATCAAAGCATCTTTCATGGTGATAAAGTTGGCAGTACCGACAGGAAATAATGCCAGAGAGACTGATTAAGTGTTAACATTCCCACCTGGTGCCATGAAACTAGCACATAATATCCGTAATTCAGGATGATTTTCTCCTCCTGTGCTTACTTTCGTGCCAGCTCTGGTGTTAGAAACAGTTAATACTTATGAATGGCTTCCTCCTTGTATCTCCCCAGGCAAGAATTATGCTATAATAGGACTTCTGTTTCAGTGTGATTCCTTTCAAGGACTACCTCTTACATGTACTTTAAGAATCAAGAAAGGCATTTCAAGTGGGCACAAAATGATGACTCATTCATTCTTTGTGCCTCGTATTTAAGTTGACAGACACTCCACTCAAGCTGTCCCTTAACTGACAACACCTTGGTGGGTACATTTTTCTTATGGCAATAATGTTTTAGAGATAGTTCAGGAGACCTGAGCCAGGCTTTGGCTCAGAGGGTAAAAGCATCTGTCTGCAATGCGGGAGACCCAGGTTCAATCCCTGGGTCGGGAAGATCTCCTGGAGAAGGAAATGGCAACCCACTCCAGTACTCTTGCTTGGAAAATCCCGTGGACGGAGAAGCCTGATAGGCTACAGTCTGTGGGGTCGCAAAGAGTTGGTCACAGCTGAGCGACTTCACTTCACTTCACTTCAGGAGACCTGTGACCCAGGTTTGTATGCTCAAGGAATGATGTCAACTAGAATATGAAGTTCTGAAATGAGAATAAATCTTTATCTGAAACCATGCTTCATCTATCAAAATTAGACTTGCTGGCGCCTATTACCATCTTAGCATCAATGACTTCTCTCCATGAAACTATCTGTAAGGTGGATCCAGAGTTAAGTCCTGAAGAAAAGGAATTCTGCCTGCACTGCTAAAGCTTAGATGGTTTAAGATGACAGCACTGCATTTCTTTTTTAAGAAAAATCTCTTCACAGGTTGCAAGTAACTTAAATCAAAAGATATAGTGATATTCATTCAACCTTAGGTAAGATTCTCCTAAAACAAAATTAAATGTCATAGATAAAACATATCAATGGTAACACATTTATGTGAGTCACTATCATCCACAGGACAGAAAAGCTTTTATTAATTCCTGAAGATGCACTGAAGTGCTCTGTCCACTGGGTTCTGAACTGTAGCTCTTATTCCAAATGTCTATTTATGCAACATGGCTGAAACAATCAAAGCATGGTCCTCAATGCTGTCCATTTTAGGTCTACCTTTGTTGGCATACTCTCTTGTCATAAGGTATTACATTTTAACAAAGATAAAGTAAAATAAGAAAAAAAATTTACACAGACGTATAAAATATTTTCCTAAATACATACATCAGGGAGTAATTTATATCATTACATCATTTGTACTCACATGATGTAACAGGTATTTCTATTACTAATTTGTAGATTTTAGTCAGGCTTTATGGTCCATTTGAAGACGTTGTGTTTATATTTTGTAGGCTGCCATCTAGGTGCCAGATAGCTGAATGCACCTTATGTTACCGATGAGGTCATCAGTGTGCAGCAAGCTGAGAACAGCAGGACTATCACCAGGCTCCGGAAATGAGGCACGCCATGAAAACGTGTATCTTCTTTTGTGTTCGTTTATAATTTCTTTCCAGGAGCTTTCACTGTACAATCAGTGTGCTTTGGATCTCTGATAAACACATTATAAATTGCTTTGCATTACATCAGCATTGATTCTCACTCTATCAAGAGCTCCCATTGCTTGAAGAAAATATCTTAATGTTCCCATGTGATACTCATGGCCCGCAGTTAACATAAAAAGTCACAAACTTTGAATGTCACCATAAAATAAAACGAAACAAAAATATTGATAAGAAACTACTTTAAAAATCAGAAATGTAGCTTTTTATATAGGCTCAAAAATTGACCATACTTTTATGTTGATGGACGTGACTAAATTTGACAGAACTTGCAATCTGACTGTATAATTTGTGGCTGAGAAATAGCCTCTCAGAACATTGTTATCTCATATACAATATTCTGTAACAGTTGTTGTTATTTAGTTGCCAAGTCGTGTCTGAATCTTTGTGACCCTGTGGACTGTAGCCAACCAGGCTCCTCCATCCATGGGATTCCCCAGGCAAGAATACTGGAGTGGGTTGCCATTCCCTTCTCCAGGGGATCTCCCCGATGCAGGAATCGAATTCAGGACTCCTGAATTGCAGGCAGATTCTTTTACTGCTGCTCCTGCTGCTGCTGCTGCTAAGTCGCTTCAGTCGTGTCCGACTCTGTGTGACCCCATTGACGGCAGCCCACTAGACTCTGCCATCCCTGGGATTTTTACTGCTGAGTCATCCTCAAATGTAACCAAATGGGGAAAGGCATGTTGAAATGCTTAGTAAAATGAAAAGCAATATGAAATGTTAATTCTTACAGTGTGTTTGTGTGTGTGCACATGAAATATCAAACTAATAAATAGCTCAAGCTGAAGTTGATACTGCAATAACATTGAATTTGGAATTCCTACAAGCATGATTTACTTTACAAAAATTATATACCTCTCATGATAATAAGAGAATATATCATTTTAATTTTCTGATGACAGCTTTGAAAAATATGTGGTATTTAAAAGCTGAAATGGCAAATATAACAGAGTGAGCCTCACAATTTTAGCTTTTTTCCCATTATGTTACTATTCACAAATATGCCTTTTATAAAATTATTTAAAAGTCACATGAGGAGATAAAGTAAATATAAGACTATATTTGTTTTTAAGCCATATATGATATAATATATATGACAATAATAATCTAGGGGACAGGGAAAACTATGCTTGTGAAATTAAAAAAAAAAAGTTTTACCAGAAGAAATTCAGGATCAATCTGAAGTAGATTTTAGTAAGTTATAGATGTACCCTGAAATCACTACAGGAACCAAAAAGTTACAGGAAGAAGTTAAAAAATCAATAGAGAACTTAAAATGTCAATAGAGGAATCAAAATGACTAACTAGTTAGTATTAAACTATTGTGTTAAACTAATTGTGTAACAAAACCAGAAAAGATTAAAGGAGAAATGGAAGGACAAAGGGACTATTCAGACAAATATATAACAAACAACAAATAGCACACCTAAATCCAAACATATTCGCTTTTACATTAATTGTGGATGAACATAACAAATGAATACTCCAAACCTACATCAGCCTGGCAGATTAGATAAAAAAAGAAGATTCAATGATATGCTCTTTATAAGAAATCCACTTTAAATTCAAAACTAAAAATCAGTTGGAAGTGAAAGATGAAAGAAAATATAATAAGGAAATAGTAGCCTAAAAGAATTGGAGTAGCTCTATTCAAGTCAGACAAAAGAGTCTTTAAGGAAATGAAAGCCATTAGACGTAAAAAGGAACACAGTGAAAACATAAACACAGTGGGAAGAAATACACCTACAGATGCATCTGAACCTAAAACTACAGCGGAGAAACACGAGGAAATAAATTGACAAAATTTGGCAGAGAAAAGTAAGATTAGCAAGGAATACTTAAAACTGTCTTTGTTCACACATTGCATGAAGGTCTATGCAAAACATCTCAAGGAAAGTATGGAAAAAAAACCGCTAATTGCATAACTGATGAACTCTCACATTTTAAGTTATCTCCTGAGAAAGAGGCTCCCCAACTTCATAGAAATTTTCTTTGAGTTTGCGACATTTGTAAAGAAAATAAAAGTGTTATTATAATTTTTATGTGTTTTAAGTCCTTCAGCAGAGAGTAACACGATGTTCTAATTTTATTATTACCAGAGGTCACAAATACAAGTGACCAAAAGGCCTGAAAGAAGTAAAACCAGAAAACGTTGCAGAGAAATGTGCTGACCAGGGAAAACTGAGGTGCCGCATAGGTTTCATGCCACCACATCTATGACTTTAATTGCTATTTTACTTTACTTTAATTGCTATTTAATGTTTTTTTCACTTTTAGTGTCTCTCTTTTCCAACAAAATTGTGCCTAAGTTGCACTATCCCCAAAGCATTCTTCAATATTCTTGGCGATTTCACGCCAGACAACAAAGCCCAGAATATTTTTCAGACATTACATGGAAAATATTTGACATCACACTGCCAGCCGTGAAGTGTTGAAAGTGCGAGTGCCTGTGCCAATAAGGATACTCTGAGGTCAAAGAGCCCCTTGGAAGTATTAATGATATAGACACTTGATAAACAATTCCAGAGTTGGCATTGGCTGAAGAAAGACAATCCATATTCATGAAACTAGAATAATAAACATGAATTTTAAAAGACAGTTGTTGGCTTGGACCAGGACTCTCTTAAATCCATTGGGTCCTTTGGCTAGCACTGAAGAGAATGTTAAACTTGAGCACATCTGAAAATGTCTTGACTCAATTAGGATTATAATTTGTTTCTTCCTTGTCTCAGTCAATGATATACATGGAAACAAAATACTAAATTTTCAAATCCTTTTCTATTACTCAAATCACATTGTCACCTTTTGTCCCATTTTGGACACCATTGTTTGTATGGTTTCACTTAGATTGTTGGTTGAAACAGTAAATGTCAAAAACAAGAACAAAGAAATGGTAAGATTCACCAAAAAGTCTATTTTTCCAAAATGTCAGCACTCTTTTGTCAAGGTTAGTAGCTAGGAGAACAAAGGGAAAGGTGTTATGGCTAAATTCTTTCATTTTATACTTTTTCATTGTATAATCCAGAACCTGAAACATATTTTATTTCCCTTTTGTAACACAGGGAGGATCATTACGTATTTTTTTCATCTCAAAAAAGAAACTAGTAAATAATAGCAGTAATCACTTATAGAAGGCTTACTATTTGCCAAGTTTCTCCCTGATATTTTATTTAATATTCACTACAATCACTTATATCAGTACTATTATGAGCTCAATTACATAGGTGAGGAAACTATGTGCCAGAGAAGTAAGGTAACTAGATACAAAATCTTAGAGTCTGGTTAAGAACCCAGGCATTTCAGGTCCAGAGATTACTGCAAAGTATTGCTTAAAAAACAAACAAAAATACAGCTGACTAAAGAATCTCCAGAAAGTAAAATTTATTTTTCACTATTGTTAATACTTTATATATTGATTATAAAACACCAGCATCCTAACTAAATTATCTAGGTCTTATATTCAAACAGCTGACAAGACATAACAGTGGTGCATTATTGAGAGATTTACTTTGTGTATTGACTTCCAGGAATTCATTACTAATTAATAGGTATTTACTTTGCAGAATGTATTCTTGTCTTTTGAAGAGCTGAATAAATAAGGTATTGGAGCGTGTACTAAGGTCCAGAGTATGAAAAAAATAATGTGAAAAAGTAACCTCTATCGAGAGAGAGGAGCTAAGTAATTTAAACTTCACCTCCACAATTAAAGTTCTTTTCAGTTAACCTATTTATCATTAAGAACATAAACCTTAGAAACACTGTATAATTACTAACATTTTTAGGAAAGCATTTCATGACTTTTCCAGAACAGTCCATCATTATTCAGTGCATTTATAAGGGCAATAATGTCTTCAATTACTATTTTTTCCTTAAAGTTATTATATTGTATCCTTTTCCTGTCTCTTAAAATTAGTACTCACATGGTCTACCATGCTTTTTACTCACTTGCCTTTTACTTTTATACATCTACTTTATAATAAAAAGAACCCTGGTTTGAACTGCTCAAAGGCTTGGACAGGTATCAGCTCATTAAAAACTCTACTGAGAGACATTCAGTGAACATTTTAGAAATGGTGCCACTATCCACTTAGAGAGTTAAAGGCATGTAAGGATCACCCTGTGGGTTTTTCCATCAGAGTCTTGACTTAGTGTCAGAATCCTGCTTCTGAAGTAATGAATCCAGTTTTCTCCTAAGCTTTAATTAGTAAGATTTGTAACTTAAATTAACAAAAACCACAGGAAATGAGAGGGACGCTATGAAACAGTATTTTTTTTTTTTTGTGGAGACACTTTATCGTGTTGAAAGAGAAAAGTAGGGATATACTCACATATCTCTCAAGGTCTTTAAATCTGTACTAAGTTATCTACTAAAAATATTTTTCTTGAACATTTAGGAATTTGACTTAAATCACTATTGACCCAGGAAACACATATTTGGCAGTGAAACCAAAAATATTCTTATTTGAAGGCTATAAAATATATAAACTAAAATAATAATAAAACCAGCAGTGAAGAGTAAGCTTCCTATTTTTAGTGCTCTGGTGTATGAATACACAGACTAGACTAATAAATGTTCAGATATATGTGGGGCTCTGTGTGTGTTTGTGTGTGTGTGTGTGTGTGTGTGCGTATAAGTGTGTACACATGTATGTCAGGAAGTTGAAATGCCTGCCAATAATCACAGAAAATATCATGACTTTGAGAGTTCAAAACTAAAATTTTATTAATTCCCTCTTACTGTACTCTGATTGCCTTCACTTCTCCTATTTTTGACACTACCAATTATGATGTCTCATATTTACTAGTCTTTCCTCCAATAACTTGTAGAAAAGCTCAACACTACTTTTCTAAACAAAGCAAATAAAACAATAACCTCTCCTAGTTGCATTCTCTATGCCAAAATGCCAATGCAACTTCAATTTTTTTATCTCCAAAACCACTGTGGAAAACATATTCTATTCTCTCTTCTTTGACTTTCTTACATCCATTAGTTTTCCACCTCCTATCAATTCAATGACTCCTACCTACTTCCAATGGCTAAATCTGAAGATGATTTTTCTTTACTTTCCATCAGTGAGCTTGATTTATTAAGCAACATTTGATACTTTCACTACCCTCTCCATCTCCAGATTTTTCAAAATCCTGGTTTCTGAGACACTGCTCTCTCTTTTTACTATCCACCTTCTTGAATATTGGAGAAGGAAATGGCAATCCACTCCAGTATTCTGTGCCTGGAAAATCCCATGGACAGAGGAGTGTGGCAGCATTACAGTTCATGGGGTCGTGAAGAGACGGACACGACTGAGTGACCTCACTTTTTCTTGACTATTTCTAAGGATCTTCCTTCTGTTTGCTTTCTAAATAATGTGGGTAGGAGGGAGTGACCATTCATACTGAAAAGGTAGTCTGAAAAAAGACCAAATGTCTTCCTGAATCCATTGCCTTACCTCTTTAATCTATTTTACATCTGCATTCAATATTAATCTTCCATGTAATTAACTCAAGCTCAGTCATGTCTGACTCTTTGTCCCTTCATGGACTGTAGTCTGACAGGCTCCTTTGTCTATGGAATTTTCCAGACAAGAATACTGGAGTGGGTTGCCATTTCCTAATTCAGGGGATCTTCTTGACCCAAGGATCGAACCCACATCTTTTGCATCTCCTGCATTGTGCTACCTGGGAAGCCCTAAGGTAATTAATTTAATACCATCATCAAGGGTTACTGAGTTTCCCAGGTGGTGCTAGTAGTAAAGAACCCAGTTGCCAATGCAGGCGATATAAGAGATGCAGGTTCAACCCCTGGATTGGGAAGATCTCCTGGAGGAAGACATGGCAACCCACTCCAGTAATCTTGCCTGGGGAATCCCAAGGACAGAGGAGCCTGGTGGGCTACAGTCCATGTGGTTGCACAGAGTCAGACATGACTGAAGCAACTTAGCACACACAAAGGATCACTGACTTCACAATTTGAAAATTGTGATTCCCAGCTCGTTTTACATAAACTTCTGTACCATGTTACAAATCTCAACACCTCACTCTTATCAACTATAACCAACTATAATGTAAGTGATAGTATTTGCTGAGATGAATATAATTTATCTGCTAAAATATGTAGCACAAATTATTAGAAAAAATTCAAATATCTTCCCTTAACTACGAAGTGAAGTGAAAGTCACTTAGTCATGTCCGACTCTTTGTGACCCCATGGACTATACAGCCCATGGAATTCTCTAGGCCAGAATACTGGAGTGGGTTGCCTTTCTCTTCTCCAGGGGATCTTCCCAACCCAGGGAATGAACCCAGGTCTCCCACATTGCAGGCGGATTCTTTACTAGCTGAGCCACAAGGGAAGCCCTCCCTTAACTATACTCCATAAACAATTTCTTCCTTTTGACTTATTCCTACTTACCTTCCACTGCTCCAGTAAGGATTCTCAGTGTAATCATCACTTCAACACACTCAGTTGCTCCCTATGCCTCATTTCTTATTTTTCTCTTGCATGCCTCCTCTCCTATTCAGGGTTATAGCCAGCTTCATCTTTTAAGCTCCTGCTTAGATCTCATCTTTGATGATCACAGTTGACACGGATCCCCTTTTCAAACTTCTCTTTCTCATTTTTTCTACATATTTACAAATTGTACCATGCAATTTAGCTTTACTAGGGACTTCCCTGGTGGCTTAGATGGTGAAGAATCTGCTTGCAATGCAGGAGACCCAGTTTTAGTCTCTGGGTTGGAAAGATCCCCTGGAGAAGAGAATGACTACCCACTCCAGTATTCTTGCCTGGAGAATTTCATGGCCAGAGGAGCCTGGTGGACTACAGTCTATGGTGTCACAAAGAGTTGGACATGACTGAGCAACTAACATTTTCACTTTTCACATGCAATTTTATTTAATGCTTTCCATCAGTGTAGGTTTGTTTCTTTACTCTTGCGCAGTCAGATCTTTGATAAAAAGAACTTTCCCTATATGATCCTTCTTCATTTCAATTTACACAATGTAATACAGGCGCAAACACATCAAGTGCACTCAGTAAATATTTAGTGATGGCTTCACTGAGGAAGAAAACACTAAAAATTACCAAGGCTTCATTAGATGATACAAACAGTCAATATACTTTTAATTATTACATTCTATGCAGTCAATTTTAAATTTGAAAATGCTAGATGCTGTTGTACATCACATCTTGCAGTTACATTCCATTTACCTTATGTGATTAAGCTTACCATATTAAGGATTTTGGGGAACTAAATGCAAGAAAGTTATAACAAGCAAACAAAACAAAAGGATGTCTAATCTGACACACATAAGTACAGTTACTATTTTAGTAACTGTAGTAACTATATATGTGTCCTATTTAAAATAATGATGTTTATATGATGAAACTTCAAAGTTTTTCCATGCTCTTAAGTAGTCTATTCATACTACCAACTGAGGAGTGGGATGAAATAGGAAGTTGGGAGTGCCACATACACTACTATGTATAAAATAGATAACTAATGAGCACCTATAGCACAGGGAACTCTACTCAATGCCCTGTGGTGACCTAAATGGGAAGGAAATCTAAAAAAGAGGGGATATATGTATAATATAACCTATTCACTTTGCTGTACAGCAGAAACTAACTCAACACTCTAAACCAACCATACTCAAAAACTGTACTTCAATATAAAATAAAAAGTTAAAAATTAAATTAGCTTATCATGTTTGAGGTAATGTTTCCCCAGGCTTTGAGGTTGAATTCTTTGTTCCTTTTGGTTTCTGTCCTTGAGGGGTGGGATGGAGAGGGAGACGGAAGGGAGGCTCAAGAGGGAGGGGACACATGTATACTTATGGCTGATTCATGTTGATGTTTGGCAGAAACCAACACAATTCTGGAACCAATCAATTAAAAATAAATAAAAATCAAAAAAATAATAAAACTAAAAAAACTACCACTGAATAATTAAAACTTTTATCTTTTATATACCTTCAGATTTCTCTCTATTTTCCTGGTAATTTATGCTGTGGCTTTTGTTTTCTTTGCTACTCACTAGATTTAGCAATTCACAGTTCTTTGAGCCAGGACTCTGAACTTTTCGAAGGCTATCCCAAAACCGATCAGGGATGTTAGTTACCAAAAATTCTCTATTTCCCTCTTAAACATGTTCAATAGACTTTATGATGTTTAATTACCATGTTATTAAGCTTATTATTTGTTGTTATCATTATTATTGTTATTATTTTCGTGTATCTAGGTTTAAATGATCTCATGCACAATATAAACATAGAAAAATAATCTATCTATGCTATAGAAAATCCATTGGGGGGACAAATTCATCAAACTTCCTGAAACCTAGGAAGGAGCAGTCCCTTATATCAGCATACATATATTATTGAAACATAATGACAAATTTGTTCCCTGAAATTTGAAATTACAAGTTTAGGTCTAATGTTTTGAAATGTGAGAAAAACAGACAACAAATTTAGTGTGAGAATTTTTAATTTCTGAGACTTATTCATTTCTTACTGAAGAAGCCCTGAATAATGCTTCATCTAGAAAGGATTACATCAAATTCAAAACGACCAACTTCACAGTTGGCAAGTATCACTTGACATGTAGTGGAAGAGAAAGCTTTTTACTCCCTGCTTTCAGTCTAGCCAAACCACAGCAAGGTTAGGACCAAACAGACCCAAACCCACGGGGCTTTTCTGAGGATTACTCACAATTTGCTGTGAATGGACGACTAGACGGAGCTTAGGTGATCTGACCTGAAAAAGCCAGGGAGTCTTATAATCTATCAGACCAGAGTTTTATATCATTAATTTTACTGCCATTATACAGCCCATATCATTGTTTCCCCAAGGCCTGACCCAAAATTCAACTATAATTTGTCATTCAGGACTTCAATGTGTTCTGTGAGTACCATCTGGGATATTTTGTCAACATGGTTGAAATAAGAAAATTAAATGTTCTGGAAGCCACTGCTAACGTGAATTCTGTTCTAACCACAAATATTCATGGTGTCACCTAACACCTTCTACTTTTGCTTTCAAGAAGATTTCAATAGAGTTGATGGTCTTAAGGTGGACTAAATTCCCTGCCCATAGTTTAATGAAAGTGAAAGTCACTCAGTTGTGTCTGACTCTTTGCAGTCCCATGGATATACAGTCCATGGAATTCTTCAGGACAGAATACTGGAGTGGGCATCTGGTTCTTTTTCCAAGGGATCTTCCCAACCAAGCGATCGAATCTAGGTTGCCCACATTGCAGGCAGATTCTTTATCAGCTGAGCCACCAGGGAAGCCAAGAAGACTGAAGTGGGTAGCTTATCCCTTCTCTGGTGGATCTTCCCAACCCAGGAATCGAACCAGGTTCTCCTGCATTGCAGGTGGATTCTTTACCAGCTGACCTACAAGGGAAGCCCTGCTGGTAGGATAAAATCAAAACAGTATAGTAATTGAGAAAATCGGCTTCAAAACCAGACACTTTGCATAGAATTTTGGCTTCACCATTTACAAGCTCTGTAACCATAAACAGATTACTTAATCTCTCTGCCTCAGATTTCCATCTACATAGTGGGATCAAAACATCAACTTCCTCAGTGGCTCAGTGGAAAAAAAAAAATCCACCTGCAGTGCAGGAGACCCAGGTTTGATCCCTGGATCAGGAAGATCCCTTGGAGAAGGAGATGGTAACCTACTCCAGTATTCTTGCCTGGGAAATCTCACGGACATAGGAGCCTAGTGGACTACCATCCATGGGGGTCGCAAAGAGTCGGACATAGTGACTAAACAATGGTTATTAAGATTAACCATCATTAAATATAGAGTACCTAGAACATTGACTGGAAAAGGGTAAGCATGAAGAAACCACTGGCAATGCTGAAGCTGTGGATGACGATGTGCACAGCTGTTCTGCAGCTACATCTGGTAAGGTGTACCAATTTATTCCATCAATGGTAACTGTACACAATAGCAGTCTCTTATTCTTTGTTCACTTCTCCCTCTCTAGGGATATAGTTTTCCATGAAAATTATTTTCTTCTACATCGTATTTGACCTGATATTTTCTTGCTAATTTGATAGAAAAATAAGGGGAAATGCACATAAGCTTTTTATACAGGTGTTATTGTCTGCATTATAAAATAGGGTGAAACAATCTGGTTGAACATACATAGAGAGGAGAAAGAGGGTAAATCCTGGAGAACAGTCATCTGAACTTGGAAGCAGCCAAGGAGCTGATATTGTCAACAGGATAAACGGTGACCAGCACTAGGCTCAGAAAAGATTTTCTTCTAATAATCCATAATCCCAAAGAAATAATAGGATGACTGAATTTTAGAGGTAAATGAGATATTAAAGAATAAGTTTCAGAGGTGTGAAGTGACCTATCTATAGTAGACAATAAGAAAGTAGTAGCACTGAGGATTTTTTAATCTATGATTTCCTAAGTATCAATCTATTATTCTTTCCTCTACTTTACATGGCAGGTCCAAAAAAAAAAAAAAAAACCCTGCCTGTACATATGAACTTCAAACTTCCTCATAAATCTTCACAGACTAAAACTAAAGATACAGCATGATAACTCTGTCTTCTGTAAACAGATGCATGCTTTGTGATGCAAAATAATACTCTTCTTGGCCTTTATATTTTTTCTTAAACTATAGCAATTTTTATGGCTATGGTAAACAGTTCATCACATTGAAAAGTATAAATCATAGAAAGGGCTGAAATAGATATTCTGAATGGTAAGATAATTATCACAGTCAGGAAAAAGATAATAAAATAAGAAAATAGTGTGAGTAAATGGAAAGTACTGTTAGTATACATGGGATAATTCTTTAACAACAGAATGATTCCTAATGCACGTGAGAGTTATGCATCATGTGAAAATCAATAAGCAATGTAGTTTTAAATAATCAGAAATACAATTGAAAAATAATCCTTAAATAACCTTCTATTTCTTTCCCTGTGACTAGAGAAGATCAACATCAACCTAACATGTAACTAGATTAAGATATTCATTAACCTAATGTCACTGCTGGAGACACTTTCATTTGTAAATTCATCACATACTTCTGTTCCATGAACTTTTCAAGGTGCTTGATATTCATCAGTAAACCTAACAAAGAACCCTGTCCTCTTGAATCACACTGTAGTGTGTGGTAAGCAGAGAGGAAGGAAAAGAGAGAGAGGAAAAGAATATAGACCATCACAAATATAATAAATATGTATATTTTATATTAGATACAACTATAATTCATATGGAAAAATAAAAAATAAACTGAGAAGCTAAAGACATAAAGGAGTATGTGAGGGAAATATTTTGAAAAGAGTAGTCAATCTGTCAGAGATTTAAACAAATAGAAGTAAGAATATATATCATGCAGATAACTACGCAAGACTATTCCTGGCCTAGTAATTAGCCAGGACAAATAAGGATGAAGATGTATTTCAGGGATGTCAGGAAAGCCAGCATACCCAGAGTGGTAGAACTAATAGGGAGAGAAATAGGAAATGAGTCTCCGGAGTTAAATTATGGATGATGTTCAAAGTTTGTGTAATGTTTCTATTCTGAATACATAAACTATTGCAGGGTATGGAACAGAGGAGAAACCTGCATTGGCTAATCTTAAAAATATCACCATGTCTCTTTTGAGAGTAGATGACAGAAGAGTAAGAGTGGCTAAAATTGAGGCCAAAATATAGTTTGTGCTGGACTAGATAGAAGTGAAGAGTTTGCTGCTAAAAACTAAGTCCACTGAAAAGGCTAGTGATGAAAGTTTTATCCAAATTCACAGCTGGTTCCAAAGACTCAAGTACCTTGAAATTTGTATCCAACTGAGCAGCAAAGCAGGGGCCAGGGATACTACAGGGAATAAAGTTCTGTAAGTTGTGAGTTTCAACAGATTGCCCACGTTAAAAAAAATGGTTAGTAGTTCCAAAATCAGCAAGGAAAAAGAAAAAAGAAAGTAGGTCTGATTCTAAATCTTCAAAGTATCAGCTCTTACTCTTATTTGGAGAAAATACATGAAGGGGCAGCCAGTTACTCCCCTTGGTGACTTGGACATAAATCCACAGAGATGCACAAAGAACCATCTGAACTATTTGTGAGGGAGGAAGTTCTCTGTACTAAACTTACTCCATTTCTTCCTTACGTGTGCAGTCCATTTTTTCATACTATTACAGAAATAGCTGCTTTATTTTGGGGATCCCGATATATTACTAAAACTATTAAAAACAACATGAAATGGTTATTTGTTTGAAATGTTCCCTGATAATCAAAATATATCTCAAATATCCTTTTATACGTGCACTAAATTGCCTGCTTCACATTTTTATATAAAGAACCAATATTTCTAGGACTAATAAAAATGTAGGACACCCTATGGCAATTTAATAAACAACCCCTTCCTTCCCTTTCTTCCTCGCTCATTTTCTTCTCCTTTATTTCCTTTCTTTCCTTGCTTTCTTCATCCCTTGTTTTCTTCCTTCCCTTATTTTCTTCCTTTCCTTTTCCCAAATATTAGGGCTTTCATGTTAAGATCACCTTATAAAGTGAAAATATTGAAAGAAACAGTGGAAGGAAGCTTTGAAGACAACAGTGAACAAAAGAAAAGAACAAGCACGGCAATTACAACCAGAAAAAAGGTAAGTGTGTGGAGGGAAACATCCCATCGATCAAACATGTTACAAATAAAGAAATACAGTTTAAATAACGCAAGAAGAAAACAGTAAATTCAAATGCCACTGTGCATAATCCTGCACCAGATATTATTACTGGACCACATATGATTGTTTTTTGAAATTCTAATGTATTTCAGAATAAGAGAGGTAAAAAGAAAAAGTTAAACTTTAGGAGAGTATTAGCAAATTAGGAACCACCTTAATTTTAAATTCAAAAAATATAAAGACATGCTGAAGGTTTTTTAGATATCTTACAACATGTGGAGAAGTGTATTAGAAAAATAAGCAGCCATGATACACACATGAAATGAATACCATATGGTAGTTTTCATTCACATGCAATATCTTTCACCACTTTGCTCCTGACTGCAATTCTCTAATCATTTCCACCTACTCAGTTCCTTATTCTCAACTTTTACTGTGTTAATATAGAGTCAAACTCCTCAAATGGATATGAAATAAAAGGCTTTGTACCTCCCACAAAGCAAGCTGAATGTTAGAATCCCTTTTTTCCTTTATATCAACTAGAATAAAAGTATAAAGAGAGATTGTTATAAAACAGATAAAAAGATTATCCATAACAGATTGAACTGTAGGAAAAAATGTCATCATATAGGAGGATTTTAGTACTTACTAATATTTTAAATTTGTTATAATACTTTAATATATGGACTAGGTAGATTGTTATTTCAATTACAGATGACACAATCTTTGGGGAATGTTACAGATTTAGAAGAAAATGAAAAAAAAAAAACACCTGATGCTATGCCATCCCCTAATGAGAAATTTATTTCATATTAAAATAGCTGTTTATTTAATAAAATTGTCAAGTAGGACAAGCAGACTAGATTCTATTTAAGGTCCGAGGCATTACAATTTTTCTAAGGTTGTTGGGTAGTTACATTTTATTTTTCTTTACTTATTTGAATACACTCAAAGCTAAGAAGGTCAATATTCCACAAAATAGCCATGTCATGTTTTGTTGCAGTTTCCTGTATCTCTGGTAATTTTTCCTAAACTTCAAATACCTTTACAGAGCTTATCAACACATATCACAACATCCTAGACTACCTTACAAGAGTATGTTCTATTGTGCTGAGCTTCTTAGGGAAAAAAGTAGAGTACATTCCCAGTCATGGAAATCTGTGGAAGAGATTATGATTTCAACTCTAAATAAATATCTTTTGGCATTTTATACTTAACTCTCAATTTACACCACTCTCCATTTCGCATATGGAGAAGGAAATGGCAACCCGCTCCAGTATTCTTGCTTAGAGAATCCTGTGGACAGAGGAGCCTGATGGGCTGCTATCCATGGGGTCGCACAGAGTCGGACACGACTGAAGTGACTTAGCATGCATGCATGCATTGGAGAAGGAAATGGCAACCCACTCCAGTGTTCTTGCCTGGAGAATCCCAGGGACAGAGGAGCCTCGTGGGCTGCCGTCTATGGGGTCGCACAGAGTTGGACACGACTGAAGCGACTTAGCAGCAGCAGCAGCAGCAGCCATTTGCATAACAACTTATATTTACTGCAATACCTTAAAATCCAGACAACTAAAATTATTCTGTGAATATAGTTACTGAATCCATAACCAACAGGGAAAGATCCAAGTGCTTAAATATGTAAATAAAGGTATCATGTGACTCATTTTTAAATTAATTTAATTGGATTTAATTAATACAAAATCCAATTTTAATATTGAAAGGGACACATTATTTCCCTCTGTATAGTAATGTGCTAGTCTCTATTCAAATTAAGCTTGGTAAGTTCAGTTCAGTTCAGTTCAGTTGCTCAGTTGTGTCCAACTCCTTGCGACACCATGGACTGCAGCATGCCAGCCTTCCCTGCTCACCAACTCCTGGAGCATATAAAGTCCTAAAGAATGCTGCTGGATAATAGTTTTTCTTGGAGTAATAAAGTAAATCATTCTGTTTTTTAAGAATCCAGTTTTCCTTCCTTGTGGTTAATATCACTGAAGATTTTAAAACATACTGATCTTTATGTAAGCATGTTCAATATGGAAACTATTGAATTTTACCAACCTCAGTTCAGTTCAGTTCAGTCATCGAGTCGTGTCCGACTCTTTGCGACCCCATGGACTGCAGCACGCCAGGCTTCCCAACTCCCAGAACACCAACTCCCAGAGCTTATTCAAACTCATGTCCATCGAGTTGATGATGCCATCTAACCATCTCATCTTCTGTTGTCCCCTTCTCCACCTGCCTTCAATCCTTCCTAGCACCAGGGTCTTTTCAAATGAATCAGTTCTTCACATCGGGTGGCCAAAGTATTGGAGTTTCAGCTTCAGCTTCAGTCCTTTCAGTGAATATTCAGGACTGATTTCCTTTAGGATGGACTGGTTGGATCTCCTTGCAGTCCAAGGGACTCTCAAGAGTCTTCTCCAACACCACAGTTCAAAAGCATCTGTTCTTTGGCACTCAGCTTTCTTTACAGTCCAACTCTCATATCCATACACGACCACTGGAAAAACCATAGCTTTGACTAGACGGACCTTTGTTGGCAAAGTAATGTCTCTGCTTTTTAATATGCTGTCTAGGTTGGTCATAACTTTTCTTCCAAGGAGCAAGCGTGTTTTAACTTCATTGCTTCAGTCACCACCTGCAGTGATTTTGGAGCCCCCCAAAATAAAGTCTATCACTGTTTCCATTGTTTCCCCATCTATTTGCCATGAAGTGATGGGACCTGATGCCATAATCTTAGTTTTCTGAATGTTGAGTTTTAAGCCAAATCTTTTACTCTCATCTTTCACTTTTATCAAGAGCCCTTTAGTTCTTCTTCGCCTCTCTCATTTAGGCCTGGATATAGACTTTGTTTGGCCACTTCATGAGAAGAGTTGACTCATTGGAAAAGACCCTAATGCTGGGAAGGATTGGGGGCAGGAGGAGAAGGGGACAACAGAGGATGAGATGGCTGGATGGCATCACCAGCTCAATGTACATGAGTTTGGGTAAACTCCGGGAGTTGGTGATGGACAGGGAGGCCTGGCATGCTGCAATTCATGGGGCTGCAAAGAGTCAGACACGATTGAGTGACTGAACTGAGCTGAACTGATAGACTTTGTTACTATAAGTGATATTATCAAGTTTTTCTATCAATAATACCTCATTCTACATTATTGTGGCAGCTTAAGAGTGGAAAATTGAGAAACCTGTAACTATATTTTACAATGTGGCTGAAACTCAGAATATATTTAAGAACTCTTTTTTGACACTGCCACAAGAAATATTTTATGTGACACATGAGAAAATTTCTCTTAGTGCTTTAAATTCATGGCTTTGAACAGCCTTTCTTATTTAACTCATTTTAGCCACAGCATTTGACTTTAGATAATTCTTAAGGACAAGGAATAGTAAAATTCGTCTTTTGAAAAAAATCAAAATTTGTTACTATTGCATTTGTTTAAAGAATGAGCCATATGTTATGAAGGTATGTTTTGGTGCCATGTGGAAACAGCAGACACACTACTTTATAACCATGTCTCACAGATGAGCTAACTTAAAAGTGAAAGAAAGGAAAGAGAGTCTCAGAGGTCTCAGGAAAGTAGATATGGCAGTGTAGTAAGGAGATATAGGCTGTGCATTTTACTTAAGAGCTTTTACTTTTTTATAAATTGGCTTCACCACACAGGATTTCCTTTATTAAAGTAAATGACAGACACTATATTTGACTCAGTATATCTTACTACTGAGCATCATGACACTATGGTTAAAAATTTGAACTCTGAAGTCAGCCAATGAAGGTTGCATTCTGGCTCTAAAGCTTATTACCTGAGTAACATTGCAAAATTTCAGACAATGGAGATAACTGTTGAGAGTATTTAATGAGATCATCTAATATAACTATTTAGCATGGAATAGAGTAGGTAGTATTTTTCAGTCTTCCCATTTCATCTCTGTGTTTTAGCATGTGTGTGTATATAGCACTGTCAATATTTCCAGCTCTGTATATAGTGACAACACTAAGTGGGCTGAAAGAATAGTTTATACTGTTATTAACTATACCTCTTTTATCACAGAAAAAGAAGCTATTTGGAGGTGAAGACTAACCTCTTGATAGAAAAGAAATAATCCATTGAGGAAAGAAAAGACATTATATGTCTTGAGAATGTAATAGCTTTGTGTCAATTAGAAGATTTACTGAGTTGCTAAGCCAGAAAATAAACAAAATACAGTAATCACAATTACCCAAAACATAAATCTATTGTGGTTCAAATCCTCGTAAGTACTGGCATTAATGTTTTAAATTCTTTCTTTGTTGAGCTTAGGGACAAAAACATGATATGACAGCAAAAATAAAAGTGTTCTTATGTTCAGAAGAAAGTTGATATAATTGATACAGAAATTTTCAGTTATACAGTAATACTATCTCAGCTTGTAGGTAAGCAAATCTGTGAGTGGTTGGTACTTAGAGCTATCAAAATTGTTCCTTGAGGCTGTATATCGCACAAATCAGTTCTATTTTCCCCTTTGCTATACAATGTTTGACAGGCTCCTGCCTGACATGTTTTCTTTAAAAAGATGCCTGTACCATTTTAATAGTAATTATCTATGACATGAAACTGGATTCTGAAGCTGTATATATTGAGATTCAAATTCTGTCCCATTCACTACCTCTCTGTCACTTGAGCAGAAGATTGACATTCATATCCTCGTTTGACAACTGCAAACAACCACAGAAGTTCATAACAGTATTGTGACGATTAAATGAGGTAGTCCATGTAAAGACTTCTGCATAGTGCTTACACATATTGCACTTTTAATAAATATTTTTATTTATTATTATTTTATTATTCTGTAATTATTTTTTCTTGGTTCACTTTAGTTTTACTTTTCCAGACTAAGCTGTCCTGAAGCTCCACTTTCTCTTGATAGTTTCATCATGCTCTTACATCTAAGTTTCAGTCATTTTAGAAACAGTCTATTTTCTTTTTCCTGAATACAATTATTGCCATTTATACCTGTAATATTTCTCTTGTCTTCTTTTTTATTATAATTACTAAAGTATTAATTTAACTTGGATAGGTGTAATAGCTTTTTTTACTCTTCTCCCTAATATTTGTTTCCCTGTCACTTCATCCTGATTATTCTTGTTCAAAAAGGCTTTCATTATCTTACTGCAAACTTATTCTAAAATTTTTCATAGTTTACTGCTGTTTGTATGTAAAAAGCGGAGAAGGCAATGGCACCCCACTACAGTACTCTTGCCTGGGAAACCCCATGGAAGGAGGAGCCTGGTAGGCTGCAGCCCATGGGGTCGCTAAGAGTCAGACACGACTGAGCGACTTCACTTTCACTTTTCACTTTCATGCACTGGAGAAGGAAATGGCAACCCACTCCAGCGTTCTTGCCTGGAGAATCCCAGGGACGCTGGAGCCTGCTGGGCTGCTGTCTATGGGGTCGCACAGAGTCGGACACGACTGACGCGACTTAGCAGCAGCAGCAGCAGCAGTATGTAAAAAGATAAACCTAAAGTTTCTGAAATTTGGCATTAACATGGTTCTTCGAACACATTATCATCTTGTACTTCCCTCTGCCATAAAATTATCTCTCCTTTGATCATTCTATATAACACACCTTACTAGTTTTACAGGGATGGAAATACTTTCTCCATATATTCCATGCCAGTCTCAGAAAACTTACCACCACATCTTCCCTATGTAGGTGTCTCTAAAAGTATACTTGCCAGCAAATCCTTATTATGTTGAACTATTGCCTTTACAATCCATTTAGTACTTGGTCACATATTGTTTTAATCTGTTCTATAATATTTAATTGACATATGATGATAAGTCACTTCAGTCTTGTGAGACTCTTTGTGATCCTATGGACTGTAGCCCGCCAGGTTCCTCTGTCCATGGAGTTCTCCAGGGAAGAATACTGGAGTGGGTTGCCATACACTTCTCCAGGGGTTCTTTCCAACCCAGGGATCAAATCGGTATCTTTATGTCTCCTGTATTGGCAAGTGTCTTTTTTACCACTAATGCCACCTGGGAAGCCCTGCTGAATTATATCCCATATCTTTTATTAATGTTAAGATAATCTTTAGAGCACATTATTTATAGACTTTATGTCTTTCTCAGCACCTCTAATATATAATTTCAAAACACAACAAATATGTTTAAGAGAATTAATACATGACAAAAATTTTGGCTCCTGGCTAAGATGGAGCAACAGGGACTAGAGTTACCATCCCATGACGGAAAAAAAAAAAAAAATGAAGAGCAATAAATATAACCAAAATTATATGAAACAACAGTTTTCAAGTTATTGGATATCAGGCAACAAAAACAGGGGTCCTCAAGAAAAAGGAATTGGACAAGATGAGCACTACACTTCAACATCTTCCTGCCTTGAGATTCTCCAGGCTGCAAAACAAGGAGGGGGACCCAAAGAAGAGCTCAAAAAGCTTCCTGAGTTGAGGAGGTGGAGTTGAAGACCCAGGAAGCCCTGGCTGACTGAAGTTCTCAGAGAGAATACCAGAGAGGAGTGAGCTCTACAGAAGTAGTTAAAGGACAGCTGTGAAAGATGTCCCTTTAGTGTTCAGCAGAGTACTGATCAGCCCATATTTGAGGAAACTTCCCGAGGCCAAGGAAAGAAGTAACCAAAAGTATTGGAGACATTGTGTTTGGTGCTTACACAGGGCTGGGAAAAATGCTTGCTGCCACCAACCAATATGGAAAACCTTAAGGTACATGGGGCATTATGTAGAGTACCTGGGAGAAGGTTGCCTCAATTGTAAATATTAAAAGCCCCTTGATTTAACACTGCCCTGATTCCACATAACAAATCTTAAAAGCAAAATTCACAAGGATCAAACTGTTTCCTAATAACATAACTGCATTCCATAAGAAAGCTCGGGGATATTTATAGGAATACAAAAGTATTCAGTACTCAAGAAGGAGAAATTCATAATGATTGGCATCCAATTAAACAATTACAAAACATGTAGAAAAATACAACTCATAATAAGCGAGGAAAATCAATCATTCAAAATGAACTGAGAACTGTTACAGATCTAAGAAGTAGTATACATGTAAATTAGGACAGTTATTAAAACTCTATTACGTAAGTATAATTAGAGATAGAAATTGGAAGGATGAAATATTTAAAGATATAATGACTAAAAATGTTCCAAATTTGATGAAAACCTCAAACATACAGATCTGAGATCAATATATTCCCCTTATAAGAAAAATAAAGCAAACCTATCCAAGGCACATCATAAATCAATTGTTCAAAACTAGTAGTAGAGCCAGTCTTAAAGGCAATAACACAAAAATTACATCTCACATAGAAATAAAGAACACAACAGATTTCTAATTATAGAAAAAGGAAAGAGTAAAATATCTTAAAGCAACTGAAAGGGAAAAATATCAACCCAGAACTCTTTCCCAGTGAAATACCTTTCAAAAATAAAGGTGGACTAAACAGTTCAGACAACCAAAGTTGAGAGATTCATCACTAGCAGACTTAAACTACAAGAAATGCTGATGGAAGTCCTAAAGCAAAAAGAAAATGATGTTACACAGACATATAAATTTCCATAAAGAGTTGAAGATACTCTCATTGGTAACTACATTGGCAATTATATAAACTTTTTAAAATATTTATGTCTAGTAAAATATAATTGAATTTGTTAATTAAAATAATAACAATGTATTATTAGATTTACAATATCTGTAAAACAAGTAAAATGTTTGAAACCAATAGCTTAATGTCTAGAGGGGGAAGAAATAAGAGTATACTAGTATAAATTTTTCATATTATACAGGAAATGGCATACTATCATTTAAAGGTAGACTGTGATAAGTTAAAAATCTATGTAGTGAATCCTAAAAAACAAAACACTAAAATAATAAAATGATGAGTTAGAATTGATTAGGCAAAAGAGGAAACATAAGAAATAATTAATCCAATGCAAGAAAGAGCAAGAAGACAAAGTAAACAAGGAACAGACGGATGATCATCTTAAGAAAGAAGAGCCTAAAAAACCCATTCAAAGGGCTGAAACTGTCATATTAAATTGAAAAGCAAGAGTAAACTGTATGCTGTGTACAAGAAATATACTTTAAATATGGACACACATTAAAAGAATGAGAAAAGATATGATAAAATTAGAAAAAAGAAAGCTGAAATGACTATATTAAATCCCAACAAATGAGATTTCAGAATTAAAAAATATTAACAGGATAAAGTTCATAACAAAGTTATAAAAGGGTCAATAGATCAAGAGGACATTATAATCATATGTGTTTATAAACATGATGACAGAGCTCAATGAAGAAAAATTAAGAGAAGTACAAGGGGAAAAATGCAAATACAAATTAGCAGATGGACATTTCAGTGCATACCTCTTAATAACTAAAAGAACAGGTGTGGTGAAAATAAACAAGACAATTGGCCAACACAACCAACTAACTTGCATTAATAGAACACTTCACTCAACAAGGGCAGAATAAATCTTTTTTAAGTTCAGACCAAACTTTTATAAAGACAGATCATGTTTTCAGTGATACAACAAGTCCAAATAAGCTTTAAAAGATTCAAGAGAAACTCTGTTTTAAGACCAAAGTGTAATTAAATTTACAATAATAGATTTCAGAAAAAAAACACTCCAAGCATTGGAAAACTAGTAATATATTGAAATAACCTATTTGAATTTATTGAAAATGAAAATACAACACATTAGAATTTGGATAGTGTCAGTATAGCAGTACTTACACAATTTATAACCATAAGCATCGATATTAAAAAGAAAAGTCTCCATTAAGTGACATCAGTTTGTACCATGGAAACTGAAAAAGAAGATCAGATTAAATTAAAAATAAGCTGAGGAAAGGAAATACTTAAGATCACAAATGAAATGAACAACATTGAAAACAAAAATAAAAGAGTGGAAAATATCAGTGAAATCAAAAGATATGTCTTTGAGTTCAATAAAATTGAAAACTTCTAACTATAATGATGTGAGAAAAAAAGAGGTCATAAATTATTTATTTTAAAAACAAGAGAAATGACCTTACTACAGATTATATACTTTAAGAAAGATAAGAGACTCCCTGGTGGTACAGTGGCTAAGAATCTGCCTGCCAATGACAGGGACACAGGTTCAATCCCTAGTCTGGGAAGATTCCACATTCTGTGTAGCCACTAAGCCCGTGTTGCACTATACTGAGCCAGTGCACCACAACTATTGAAACCTGCACACTTTAGGGCCCTCGAGCCACAACTGAGTCCATGTGCCACAACTACTGAAGCCCGCACATGCTACAGCCAGCAAGTCACAACCATTGAACCCATGTGCTGCAGCTATTGAAGCCCGTGCACCCAGAGTCTGTGCTCTAAACAAGAGGAGCCACCAGAATAAGAAACCTGTACACCACACCTAGAGAACAGCCCTGACTCTCCACAACTAGAGAAAGCCTGCACAGCAACGAATTCTCAGCACAGCCATAAATAAATAAATTATAAATAAATAAAAAGAAAGATAAAAAAATAATGTAAAACTTTTTATAATAATAAATTTGACAACTTAGATGAGTCGAAAAAATTCCTTGAAAGATACAAGGGATGAAGCAGATGGGTTCCAAATCAGGAAAGCAGTACATCAAGGCTGTATATTGTCACCCCGTTTATTTGACTTATATGCAGAGTATGTCATGAGAAACTGACTCATTTGAAAAGACCCTGATGCCAGGAAAGATTGAAGATGGGAGGAGAAAGGGAGGAAAGAGGATGAGATGGTTCAGTGGCATCGCCGACTCAACGGACATGAGTTTGAGTAAACTCTGGGAGTTGCTAATGGACAGGGAGGCCTGGCATGCTTCATTCCATGGGGTCACAAAGAGTCAGACAGGACTGAGTGACTGAACTGAACTGAACTGAGTCAATTTAAATATGTAGAAAAATTATTCTTAACTCACGCATCATAGAAATGTAGCTAGAAGGTCAGTTTGGCCTGTAGATGTGGCTTGCCAACTGTTCTCCTTACACAAGCCCACAGTGATCTTTCCTTTATGTTTTTTTCTGCTATTTTATAGTTTTAGGGTTTTGCATTAAATTTATGGTCTATTTGCATTGGTTTTTGTGTTTAATACAAAGTATGGATCAACGTTCATCTTTTGCAAATGGCTAATTGTTTCAGCACTGTTTGTTAAAATGACCATACTTTCTCCACTAAATTTCTTGGCAGCTTTGTGCAGAATCATTTTTGAATACATGTGTGAGTCTACTGCTGCATTCTGTTCTGTTCCTTTGACCTATTTATTTATTTTCATACAATTACCACATCGACTTGAATAGTCTGGAAACCATTAGTGTTAGTTCTCCAACTTTGTTCTTCTCTCTTTCAAACTTAATGCATTTAATAAAAGTGGAGCTATTTGGATTAGCTCTTCCTTTTTGAGTGAGCTTCATCACTTGCCTTTGCCCTGCTTCATTCTATATACTCAACTAATATTTGCAAACTTGTGTTGAGTATATATAAAGAATTCTCAAAACTCTACAGCTTAAAAAATCCCCACCCCCCAAAAGAGGACAAAATAATTAAACATATATAAATTTTGCAAAAGAAGATATATAGATGGAGAATAAGCAAATTAAAAGATGCCCCATTAGTTTTATGAAAATGCAAATGAAAGCTACAATAAGATATTAAATACACACCTATTATAATGGCTAAAATTGAAAAGCCTGACCATTCTAAGTGTTGGTGAGGAAGTAAACAGGCCAAAATTTTCATATACTGCTGGCAGAAATATAAAATGTTTCAAATACTTTGAAAAACATTGTGGCATTTTATTAAAAGGTAAAATATCACATGATGTAGCCAGCCTACTCTCTGATATTTATTCCAAAAGATGAAATGCTCTTAAAAAGGCCTTTGGACAAATGTCTTGAATCAATTTAAGAACCTTAGAAGAAATGGAGTGGCCATCAGAGTCAACAAAAGTGTCCAAAATTCAGTACTTGGATGCAGTCTCAAAAATGTCAGAATGATCTTTGTTCATTTCTGAGGAAAACCATTCAATATCACAGTAATCCAAGTCTATGCGCTGACCAGTAATACAGAAGAAGCTGAAGTTGAACAGGTCTATGAAGACTGAGTACACATTTGTCCAAAGGCCTTTTTAAGAGCATTTCATTTTTTTTGAAATATTTGAAACATTTTATATTTCTGCCAGCAGTATATGAAAATTTTGGCTTGTTTACTTCCTCACTGGTGCTTAGAATGGTCAGTCTTTTCAATTTTAGCCATTATAATAGGTGTGTTTTTAATACTGAAGAAGCTGAAGTTGAACGGTCTATGAAGACTTACAAAAACTTCTAGAACTAACACCCCAAAAAGATGTCCTTTTCATTACAGGGGACTGGAATGCAAAAGTAGGAAGTCAAGAAATACCTGCAGTAACAGGCAAATTTGGCCCTGAAGTACAGTATTACTGGTTGGGGCACAGACTTTTAAATATGTCAATTTATTTTTGTTTATTGATTGTGTTTTCAGTGTCATCTAAGAAATCTTTGCCTGTTGTAGGGGTTGGGAAAATGTGTACTCAGTTCAAAGATTCTGAAAATTTGAAATAATTTCCAGTAGTCATTTTGTGTGTGTGTGTGTGTGTGTTTGCGTTTGTGTGTGTATGTGTGTATGTGTAAGATGGTGAAAGCAAAATTAAACAGAATTAATTATTAGAGGCTTTAGAGACTTAGTTCAAGCTGTAAATTCCTTAATTGCTAGGTTATACTTTCTCTAGATAGTATACTTTCTCTTAATAGTATAGATAAGAATTCTATCCTGTATATCTTAATAAATTTGAAAAATACAATATCATGTTAATAAATAGCCTGTGTAAGCAAGGCATTTTAGGCAGTGCAGTTTGGCACAAAAGCTTAAATCAATTAATTTTTATAAGTGCTTTCTTATGTTCCCCTACTTTCCAATAAATAAACCTTTATACATTACTAAAGTGATTTCTGGAAAGAATTACTGTGTCTTTCTACCATCTTTCTGGAAGTATAAAAATAATTAGGCTTAGTAGTGTAGAGAGCCCAAAATCTTATTAGGTACCAGAATATGGGTTTGTCAACTCAGTATTAATTTAATTGCCAGATAGTGTACATTCATCTTTGTTTCTCAGTCATCGGTGGCACCATACATCCAGATTAACTCTGCTTTAAAAAGTAGCGTTAGGATAATATATTATCACAAAAAGCAGGTATTTTCGTGTATCTCGGCAATCTTGCACATGTCCCATAAACCAGGCCAAACTTTGAGCCTCGAAGGGTAGAAAGTTCTGATCTCTTAAGTGACAAAGTCATAAAATGGAACAAATGATCCTTACACGTAATCTCATGCAACATCGCACCTCACGGTCCTTAGTTAGCAATTTAGTAACAACTCTTCAGTGTTAAGTGCCTACAACTGACCATAAGTTATCTTATACCTGCCCTTTCCTACTGATTTCATTACTCAAGAATTCTGTAAATAACCTCCAACTTTTTCCATCTTATTATTATTATGGAAGGCTGGTCTAAATCAAGTGTTAATTTATACAACAGATGCAAATGATCTCTATTTTTCTGTCTCTTACTTCAGTTACGAAATAACCCAATAACTCCTAAGAAAGAAACTGCCTCCAAGTCCTTTTATCAAAGAGTGACTATTATCTAGTTTTTATTTGACTTAGACATCACATAGTAATAGTAACAGTGAAGATCAATTTATCACGCAGGGCAAAAAGTTTAAAATTGACAAGTAGATGTGATTTTTTGTTTTTAATCTAAGGTATGTCTTCAACCTCCCTTCCAATAATGGGCAGTTTTACTGTTAATCAAACACATGGTTAAACCTTGAGTATACCAAAAAAGAAAAAAGATTAGTAAGAAATTTTAGTTAACACCACAGTTCCTTTTTAATAGCTTACCAGTATATTATTTTCAAGTGCATTTTTGAGGGGTGGTATCCATTCTTTCTAAACAATGCATGCTGCATTTTCAAAACATATTTTTATCTACATGCAACTCTGAGGAGACCTTACTCGCAACACTTTTTTTTTGCCTGCTGACCCATCAGAGAGAAGGGGCGAAGAATATATCAGAACAAATGTGGCAGAAATTATCAAAAGGTTGTTGTAAATAATGATAGAATTGGTTAAAATAATATTCATTACTCTATAAGTTTATGAGGGATGATAAAATTTTGTTTATTGACACTTGTATAATAAAACTTCAGAGAGAAGGACCCCATTAAAATAATTTAAAAACTGGTGATATAATCTACAGAAATAAACATTTAGGACATTTAGAAGAATTGTCCAACTAGCAGCTGATGGCAGCCTCACAATTTGTATAATCTGACATTACGTTTGATAAAACACAGGAGAGATTTCAGAGGACAAATTCTAAACTGAAGGCAAGGCAGCATCATCTGTTACACTAAGTACCTCTCAGGCTGAGCTTTCTTTGATGCTTATAACCCAGAAAGCTAAAACTTTGCCCACCATGGCTTCACTCCCCAGAGAGTCCACTCATTAGAAAACAGTGCAAAGGAATTCACTTCTATTAATCAAACTTGAGCGGAATGACCAGAAGAATAGCAGAGTGGCAATGGATAGGAATTATAACATTTTTGTTCCCTTTATATATTTATTTTTCTCTATCTTTGTCACTGTAATTCTCAATAATTCTTTATGATCCCCTTTCATGAGTGCATGCACACACATACTCATGTGTATTTGACCTTCTAGCATTAAAGAGAATGCAGAAAATTAAATAAAATTTTAATTTCTAACATGAGACTCAATAAATAAAATTAAACACTATATATATACATATATATGTGTATATATTCATATGTATGTACATATATATATATATATATATATATATATATAATTTAACAAATTAAAATTGGAGTAAAACTCTCAAATAAACTCACCTGGCACAACCTGTCTGCTCCAGGATCCCATTATAAAGGATGGAATACATTAATATACTACATATAATTTCTTTCTTTTTCATAGAATATCCTCAGAAGTAAATTCTGAAACCATTCATTTTTAATACCAAATTTAACCAATCATAAGGCAACTTACGTGGCTTTCCCATGGCTCATGGGCAAAGGATCCTCCTGAAATTCAGGAGACACAGAAGACAGGGGTTTGATACCTGGGTTGGGACGATCCGTTGGAGGAGGACATGACAATCCACTCCAATATTTTTGTCTGGAGAATCTGCATGGACAGGGGAGCCTGGCAGGCTACAGTCCATGGATCACAAAGGGTTGGACAAAACTGAGTGACTAACATTTTTTACTTTTATTTCTACTTCAAGGCAATATAACCAGCATTATGGGCTGTCAGTGGGAATGAAAAATAGAAGGCAGAACCGAGCCCCAGTCTCTCTCCATCAGCCCACATTCCCCACATAAAAGAATTCAGATACAAAACAATTAAGTTCTATACACGTCAATGATCCCTGATAGCAGAATTCCACATACTAGCTCTCTGATCAGGAGCATGTCAACTCACCTTTCTGTTTCAGTTCCTTAGCTTATAAAACAGGAGCAATAATAGTAGCTACCCCATAAAGTTGTTCTGATGATTACATAAATTAATACATGTAAACACTTGAAACTCTGTTTATCACACAGTAGGTGCTATATTAAGATCAGCTGTCCCTGCAGTTATTGTTGTATAATAATTACCACATCTGATACTTTGCCATCAACATAGGGTGAACGTATTTTCAGAATTCTTTTTTAAGATAAAAAAGCATTTAAAATCATTTAGAAGCATTTCTATCAAGCTTAGGTTAAATAAACATGTTTTCCATTTTGAGGTTAAACTAATTATCCTGACAAATTTTCTAAACCAGAATATCTCATTATTCTGTAACACTGAAGCAAGGCAACATCATTTATGCAACCATTATGGTGCTTTTGAGTTTTAATATGCTGAGTTGTGTTCAAGATTTACATAAACAGTATTTATTATCAGGCTAATTATAGGGACCTTTGGTTGGGTTTGTCATCTGACCATAGGTTATAGTTACCATTTGCCACTGGCAGAAGACTGCCAAGCTTATATCTCCATTGGTTCTAAAACAACTCACAGCAATGGAACACTGAAGTCTGTAACACTTTTCATCACATAATAGTTTCTGTGCTTGTCCATGCCCAGGCACTTTAAGGTAGATATACAGTACACTCTGTATCCACTCAAGGATTTGAGATAAAGTCTATGAAAATAGCTATAAATGTGAACATCATACAGCATCATAGCCCTATATTTGTGTCAGGAAGGTGTATTACCAGTTTAAGGCTGTAATCATTCATACTCTACCTAGTAATGGTATGACACATCCATTTAGAAAGATGTTCTGCTCACAGGAAGTATTATATTAAAACGACAAATGCATATATACCTGAGCCTGAAAACACAATATTGACTACACAAGTGAGAAATTGTTTTTCATCATGATAAATATTATATATAAACGCTGAACAAATGTGTACCTGTGATTTTTAAATCGTGCTACTTTGTAACTTCTTGTATATCAATTATTGTTAGGAAGCATGCACATTTTAGGCTTTTTTTTTTTTACTGTCCCCTCCAAAATAAATTCTGGTATGTTTTCTTATAAGGTAATACCTCTATGGAACTAGAATAGTGATCTGCTATATTATCATATTCAGACATATTTTTGTCAGAAAAAATGGAAAATTGCCAACTTGGTGTATTTTCTTCCATTTTTATTGAAAACTCAAGGTCAGTGTTTCATCAAGGGACAATCTTGAGTGGGGAAGAGAAATGGCTGAAGTAGCATTCTAGATGTTTACTACAATTTAGGTAAATATCAAACACTGTAACCGCAGGAATCTCCTTAGCTTCTCTGTAAATAAGGGCATTGACCTCAACGAGCTCTATGAAAATGTTCTACTTCTAAAAAAATTGATGCTAAACCAAATATAAATTTTTTTGCTCTCTTCTTTCTTTCTTTTCTCCTTAGTTTTTTGGGGGGAAGTCTGATAAACTTGCATCCTGTACAACATACATTTCCAGAACATCATAATTACACAAAATGGTGATGCTTTTTTCTCTTGCTTAGCTGACATCATTCTCTCCCTTAACTTGACAGCTCACAAGCATCTCCAAACTTTGTGTCACCCTTTCATTGACCTCACTATATTCCATCCTTCACCTGAGAAACATTGATATCGTGGTAAAAAAGCATTTTTACCATTGGGAGCCAGATTCCTGAGGTTTAGAATCTCAATTTTCTCACTGTGGTCTACGTTACTTTTGGCAAAGTATTTAGCATTGCTGTTCCTCAGTTCCTCCACATGTAAAATGACAATAATAGTGTTTACCCTCCAGGGTTGTTCTGCAGTTTAAAAGAATTTATTACATGTAAAGGCAGGGAAATGTGCTAGGTACTCGATAAATGTTAGCTATTATTTTTTCTGTTCTTAATCATTCTGTAGCTACAAATGTTTTTCTTGTTAAATATCAAGGATAGATTCAAAAATTAATTATTTCATAAGTGTTTTTAGAGGGCTCGCTATAAAGCCCTCCATTATGTTTGGTGAATAAGTTGAATCATTTTCCTATTCTTATAGAGTATATATCCCATTGGATGCAAAAGATGATATCAAGTAAATATGAGTAATGAATAAAATACTTTCAGGTACCAGTGGAATGCTGAAAATAAAGACAAAGACATTAACAGAGATTAAAAGGGCTAGGAGAGTGGAGAGGGGAAAATAGTGCTTTCACTAGCTTATATGCATAATGTAATTTTCGAGTGAATCAAGGCTCAGTTCTTGCACATTATCTCTGCTTTGTTTGTACACTGTGCTTTTATTACCTCACCCAGGCCCAGGGCTTAATTATAACTCTCAAAGGTACCATATAATCTGGATAGCTTCCTCAAACCTGCCACCCTGGCAGTTACCTATCACAGTAAATGTCTTCTTCCCTTTGCTAAGACTGAAAACACTGGAACCATCCTAACTCCTTTTTCTGTCTTATATTCAAAGCAAATTTTGTCAACTCTACCTTCAAAATATATTAATATTTTGCCAGTTCTCACCACTTTCACTGCTGCCACCATTTCCCAAGACTTCCTGGATCTTTTGATCAAATTACTGAACACCTTGCTAACTGGTCTCTCCAGGTTCATATTGCCCATGTAGAAATTCATTCCAACACAGCAGTTAGAATGAGCATGAATTGGAGGAGGAGGCTGTGCCCTCTCTGTTCAAAGGCTCCAGTGGTTCTGATTTTACTCAGAATAAAATCAGTCTCACCATGGATGATAAGGCCCTGCTTGATCCGTCCCATGTCCTTTATGTTACTTCTCTTGCATGCCACCTCCTCTTCCTACTTCATTTGTCACCTGGTAAACTGACCTCCTTAATATTCATGAGACACATCAATAGTTCTGGCTCTGGGCCTTTTTGCTCTTCTACAAATGTCAGTCATGTACTCCCTCTATCAGTATGGTTTGCATCCTCAATTCCTTCAGGGCTTCATCCAAATTTGACCTTCTCAGTAAGGTCCTCCTTTTAAAAACTGTATCCCCAGCCCCTAGAACATCTTATTCTCCATTTATGATTCATTTTTGCTCTCCATAAAGTATTACCTTATCATGTATTTATTTTGTTGTATGATTTCTTCTTTACTAGTTTATAAACATCATAAAGTGAAAGTCGCTCAGTCGTGTTTGACTCTTTGTGACCCCATGGACTATACAGTCCATGGAATTCTCCAGGCCAGAATATTACAGTGGGTAGCCTTTCCCTTCTCCAGGGGATCTTCCCAACCCAGGGATCGAATCCAGGTCTCCCGCATTACAGGTGGATTCTTTACCTGCTGAGCCACAAGGGAAGCCCAAACGTCATAAAGGTAGAGATTATTGTCCGTAACTCAATTTGCATACCAACTGCAGAGGCAACAGCCTATTGTGTGTTCTTTCAACATTTATTGCACGAATGAATGAATGAAGTCCAGGAAGTCTTCTCTGAGGAATAACATTTGTTTTGAGCCCTTGATATTGAGAGAGAGACAACCATTAAACAGTTGGTGGCAGAGAATATTCTAAGCAAAGGAAATGTCCTAGGTAACCGTTAGCCTTTGAACAAAGAAAGGAGAAACATGAAATTGCTTACACTGTCCTAATTTCTGTGTTAAGAACAATGATGGAGTAAAATAAGTGAGGATGAGAGAGGCAGTCACTATATTCCATGAAGAAGGAAACGGACAAGGCTTCCAGGCTATGGTAAGAAGTGGAATTCATTTTAGATGCAAAAGGTAGCACAGCTGAAAGGGGCTATTTAAGGAATGGGTGGAGGGAAGTTATATAATCTGGTTGTATTTTTAAAAATCCATTGGCTAGCAAAAGATAAATGTTATTTTTTACTTGGGAAAAGTAATCGGGGAAACCACATTATCAAGAATTTTAAATCAGTAACATAAAAATAGTCTGTAGAACTAAGTCACTAAGGTTTCAAATCTGAGAAGTTGATAGTAGGCATAATTTTCACTGAGTTCACATTTTTTTCAACATAATCTAAACATTCTGAGTATTCTAGACTGAATTTATAAGTGGTCTCATTACTATTGCTGGAATGGTTTACTTTTCTGAAGACTTCACTGTAATTAACAGTTCCATATGCTTTCTGTGAGTCTTTAAAAAAAAAAACTATCAAAGATGTAGCAAGTTACATTTATAGAACTTGCCAAAATATACAGTTTTTAAATAATGTGTATGAATTTAAAAATGAAAATAGCATTATATTATCCAGAATATATCTCTGTGACAATAGCAAATATGTGCTTTGCATACAAGTTTGACTTGATCTTTTAGAATTATTTTTATGTACAGTTTCTGTCCATTGTTATGTATATATGTATATGAAATTCTATACTCATGCTAATTAAATTTATGTTAATAAATACAGTAAATAAATATAATGAATGAGTAATACAATTTGTAATAAGTTTAATATGAATATTAAATTGATCAAATTAATATAATTGTTATTAACATTTTAATAAAATTCTAGTATTAATAAAATAACATAGGGCATTGATATAAGTGTAGACTTTCAGGCCTACAACAATTATCCTAAATCGATGCAGCATACCACTAGGATACATGACTAAACACTAAATCTGACAAGGAGATACAGATAGAAGAGTCCATGGAAATTTCTAGATTTTTTTTTAGCGCAACCCCTAAAATTGAGGAGCTGCAATTTTACCTTTTAAAAAAGTGAAGAAGAGGAAATTAAATATATTCCATTTGTTTCATTATGATTACTTTCTTTCTACAACTCTAGGGTATATTTATATAAGAGGAAGAAACAGAATTTTCAAATTTGAGTGTCAAACGTATATGTATAGAATATAAATTCTCCTTCATTTTGTGTTTCACTGTGAGGTACAATGAGATTTATGTTCACAGAGTCAGAATACGGGATAGAAATGAGTACCATTTTTTACCTATTTTTTTCATCCGATTATTGTGCTTCTGCTCTGCTCTCATTTAAGCTCTTATGTCTGCTTTATTTTAACGCACATGTAAAATGACTTCATCAGCCAAACAGCAGTCAGGTCAGCATAAAGAAGTGCTGCAGTGAGGCCCATGAAATAGTCAACAGTCTTAAAAGATATTGGTGAAGTTAAAAATATAAACCATCAAATTTTATGTCAGACCCTAATTTTTACTTATGTTTCAGAATTAATTTAATGCGATTCTAAATTATATTGCAGAAAAATCCTTCCTTATCTTCAGCGTGTTGTGCAATGCATATTTAGATGAAAAGGGCCCTGACATTTTGAAACTGGTGCTCTATTTGTCTATCTGAAAATTACCAGAGATTTTTCAGGCAAAGTAAAAATATAACTGAGTTTTCTTCCCCCCAGTATTACTATTGGTAGTACACCTGGGGAAGCTCAGTGGCAGCATATATGGACCATTTTGCTACTTTCTCATATTCAGGTACTTTATCCACCTTACCAGCCTCCATGAGTAAATGTCAGTAGCAATGAAATATTACATGTCTTTCCTCTGCTTTAGGAAGCTATCGACTAGAATTTCATGAAGATTCAGAAAAACAAGAGCTTGAAGCTTCAGAAAACCTGACACTACTCATCAGTTTAAAGTTCTTTTTTGTTTTGGTGTTGATTCTACTTTGCTACAGTAAGTTCTATTATCCATAATAACTAGTTAAACCAGGTTCATGCACTTTTGCTCAGAATGTGTGAGTGCTCAGATGTGTCCAACTCTTTGTAACCTCATGGACCCCTGCCAGGCTCCTCCATTCATGGGATTTTCCAGGCAAGAATGCTAGAGTGGGTTGTCATTTCCTCCCCCAGGGGCTCTTCCCAACCCAGGGATCAAACTCAAGTCTCCTGCATTGACAAGCAGATTCTTTACCCCTGAGCCACCTGAGAAGCCTGCTTTTTAATTCATCTTAAAGCAAATTTCTTATACCTGTATTCCAAACATAGTTATTTGAATTGATTTGATCTATGATAATTATTTTGCCTGACTACTACCATATCCAATAAAGTACAGAAGCATCACTATCAACAAAGCTAGTGGAGGTGAAGGAATTCTAGTTGATCTATCACAAATTCTAAAAGATGATGCTGTGAAAGTGCTGCACTCAGTATTCCAGCAAATTTGGAAAACTCAGCAGTGGCCACAGGACTGGAAAAGGTCAGTTTTCATTCCAATCCCAAAGAAACTTCAAATTACTGCACAATTGCACTCATTTCACACGCTAGCAAAATAATGCTCAAAAATCTGCAAGCCAGGCTTCAATAGTATGTGAACTGAGAACTTCCAGATGTTCAAGCTGGATTGAGAAAAGGCAGAGGAACCAGAGATCAAATAGCCAACATCTGTTGGATCACAGAGCAAGAGAGTTCCAGAAAACTATGTACTTCTGCGTTATTGATGACATCAAAGGCTTTGACTGTTTGGATCCCAAGAAACTGTAAAAATTCTTAGAGATGGGAATACCAGACCATCTGACCTGCCTCCTGAGAAATCTATATACAGGTCAAGAAGCAATAGTTAGAACTGGACGTGGAACAGCAGATGGTTTCCATATTGGGAAAGGAGTACTTCAAGGCTGTAAATTGTCATCCTGCTTATGTAGCTTACATGCAGAGTACATCATGCAAAATGCAGGGCTGGGTGAAGCACCGGCTGGAATCAAGATTGCTGGGAGAAATATCAATAACCTCAGGTATGCAGATGACAACACCCTTATGGCAGAAAGTGAAGAAAAACTAAAGAGCCTCTTGAAGAAAGTGAAAAAGGAGAGTAAAAAAGCTGGCTTAAAAAATCAACATTCAGAAAACTAAGATCATGGCATCCAGTCCCATCACTTCATGGCAAACAGAAGTGGGAAACAGTGGAAACAATGACAGACTTTATTTTCTTGGGTTCCAAAATCACTGCAGATGGTGACTGCAGCCATGAAATTAAATATACTTGCTCCATGGAAGAAAAGCTATGACCACCCTTGACAGCATATTAAAAAGCAGAGATATTACTTTGCCGACAGACATCCATTTAGTCAAAGCTATGGTTTTTCCAGTGTCATGTATGGATGTCAGAGTTGGACTATGAAGAAAGTTGAGTGCCAAAGAATTGATGCTTTTGAACTGTGGTGTTGGAGAAGACTCTTGAGAGTCTCTTGGACTGCAAGGAGATCAAACCAGTCCACCCTAAAGGAAATCAGTCCTGAATATTCATTGGAAGGACTGGTGCTAAAGCTGAAGCTCCAACGCTTTGGCCACCTGATGCGAATAAGTGATTCATTGAAAAGACCCTGATGTTGGAGAAGGTTGTAGGCAGGAGGAGAAGTGGATGACGGAGGATGAGATGGTTGGATGGCATGACTGACTTGATGGAAATGAGTTTGATCAAGCTCTGGGAGTTGATGATGGACAGGGAAGACTGGCGTGCTGCAGTCCATGGGGTTTCAAAGAGTAAGACATGACTGATCAACTGAACTGACTGACTGAAACAGTCAACAGCCAAATATAAATTGATATTTGTAAAAAGGTTAATACAACTTAAATTCCAAAGAATAAAGGCAAAAGCTTTCAATGGCTCCTATTACTTATGTATCAATTAACCTGACCCCAAAATCGGCATGGCTCACAGTAATTTATGTTGATATATTTAAAAAGCCACGACACAGTTCACCTTTGGTTTAGAGGATTGTTTTATTTCCACAGAGAAAACCGATCTGTTTGGCTGCCCATAGTGGGTGTTGCAATAACTCTTTGTATTTTCCATATTTATTCACTTGTTATGCTTTAATCCCAGTATTGGCACTTATAATTGATAATGGATCTTTTAAAAATACTATCATAGTTAATAAAACATGAGAGAAAGAACGGCATGCATCAAGTAAGTTCTGATATTTGCCATTAAAAGTAATCCTTGACTATGAATAAGCTGGTTCAGAGAAATGGAACTATATCTTATATTCTGGGATTCGAAGAATTAATATTGTTAAAGTAGCCATATTACCTAACAATCTACAGATATAATGCTATCCCTATCAAATTACCCATACCACTTTTCAAATAACTAGAACAAATAATCTTTAAACTTATATGGAATCAAAAAATACCCAGAATTGCAAAAGCAATCCTGAGGAAAAGGAACAAAGCAGGAAGTCTAATCCTCCCAGACCTCAGACAATACTGCAAATATACAGTAATCAAAACGACATGGTATTGGCACAAAAAAAGACATGAGGATCAATGGAACAGAATAGGGAGCCCAGAAATAAACCTATACACCTACAATTAATCTCAACAGAGGCGGCGAGAGTATACAATGGGAACAGTCTCTTCAGCAACTGGTGATGGGAAAGTAGGTCAGCTACATGTAAATCAATTAAGTTAGAATGCTTTCTCACATCATACATGAAAATAAACTCAAAACAGCTCAAAGACTTAAAAATAAGACATGGCACCATTAAACTCCTAGACAAGATCATAGGTAAAACACCCTCTGAGATAAAATGTACCAATGTTTTTATAGGTTTCCCAAGGCAATATAAATAAAAACAAATAAACAGATAGGATCTAATAAACTTACAAGTTTTTACACAGCAAACTAAATAATAAACCAAAGGAAAAGGCAACTTAAAGAATGGGAAAAATATTTGCAAATGACGCAACTGATAAGGCCTTAATTTCCAAAATATATAAACAGCTTATACAACTCAATAACAAACAAGCAAATAACCCAATCAAAAAAGGGGCAGAAGTCATTTTGGAGAAGACATTTCTCCAAAAAAGGCATACAGATGGCCACCAGGCACTTGAAAAGATAATGAACATCTCTAATTATTAGAAAAATGTAAATTAAAACTACAATGAAGTACCACCTCACCTCAGTCAGAATGTCCAGCATTAAAATTTTAAGTCTACAAATAACAAATGCTGGAGAGGATGTGGGGAAAAGAAAATCCTCCTACACTGTCAAAATGTAAGTTGTTGCAGCCACTGTGGAAGACAGTACAGAGGTTCTTCAAAAAAAATAAAAATAGGACTTCCCTGGGGGCTCAATGGTGGAGGGTCCACTAGCCAATGCAGGGGACATGGGTTTGATCCCAGAAACGAAGATCCCACAAGCTGCAGAGCAACTAGGCTGTGTGCCACAACTAGCCTGTGCTCTAGAGCCTGGGAGCCACAACTCCTGAGCCCATGTGCCACAACTCCTGAAGCCTGTGCACTCTAGAGCTCTGCAACAAAAGATGCCACTGCAATTAGAAGACTGTGCACCACAGCTAGTGGAGAAGGAAATGGCAACCCACTCCAGTACTCTTGCCTGGAAAATCCCATGGACGGAGGAGCCTGGCAGGCTATAGTCCATGGGGTCACAGAGAGTCGTAGATGCCTGAAGCAACTTAGCACGCACCACAACTAGAGAGGTGCCCTTGCTCTCCACAACTAGAGGAAAGTACACAGAGCAGTGAAGATCCAATACAGCCAAAAATAAAAAAATAAAATTTTCTAGAAAACTAAAAATAGAATCACCATAACATCTAGAAAACCCACTCCTGTGTTTATATGCAGTGTTAGTCGCTCAGTCATGTCTGACTCTTTGCAAACCCATGGACTGTATCCTTCCAGGGTCCTCTGCCCATGGAATTCTCCAGGCAAGAATACTAGGTAGCCAATCCCTTCTACAAGGGATCTTCCTGATCCTGGGACTGACTCTGGATATATCCAGACAGAATTGTAATTGAAAAAGATACATGCTCCCCTATGACCATAGCAACACTATTCAAAATAGCCAAAACATGGAAACAACCTAAATGTCCATCAACAGAGGAATGGATTAAAAAAAATTGTGGTACATATACACAATGGAATTCTACTGAGTCATAAAAAAGAATGAAGTGCCATTTGCAGCAACATTGATGAAACTAGCGATTGTCATACTGAGTGAAGTTAAGTCAGACAGACAAAGATAAATATCATAGGAGAGCACTTATATGCGTAATCTAAAATATGATACAAATGAACTTATGTATGAAACAGAAACAGACTGACAGACACAGAGAACAAACATGTAGTTACCAAGGGGGAGGTGAGGTGGAGAAGGGATGGAGTGGGAGGTCGGGATTAGCAGATGTAAGCTACTATGTAGAAAATTAATAAACAACAAGGTCTTACTGTATAGCACAGGGCACTATATTCAATATCCTGTGATAAGCCATACTAGAAAAGAATAGAAAAACACTGTATATATATATATATATATATATATGTTTAACTGAATCACTTTGTTGTACAGCAGAAATTAATACAACATTGTAAATCAATTATACTTCAATCACAAAGGTCATAGTTATGTGGCAAGATATAGTTACTCCCACATTTGGGAAAATAACTCAAAATCCACCATATTCACAGACAGCAATAGTGGAGACAATATTGTTAATATGTTTTATATAATACATATAGTTGTGTCATACTTACTAGTATGCCCTCTATATATCTTATGGCTGTGTGCAGAGATGAAATATGCATAAATACACTGCAGATGCCTTCATGTACCAAAATCATATTTTATAACTGTATCGATGCATTGCTCAGTTCACCTGAAACTGATTATACCATGCTTGACTCTCTGAAAAGCAATCATCCCCTGCAGAACAGTTCACTCAGTACTAATCAATGAGAATAGAAATATCACTTGTCACTACTCAAGTGCTTTGATTTGTATAAACTGTACAAGAGAGAGACATGGTGACAGCACCACCCCTTCTCCAACTCCAGCCCCATTTTTCTTTTCAATCCTCAGGAGCCTTTGTATTGATTACTATTAACTCTGAGATGCTTTCTATAGCAGAACCACTGAATTGTAGTCAGACTGTCTATAACCACTTATTCCTTAAGTCCTGTTTAAAATTCCATCTAGCTTTCTACCTGGAATATCAGTATTTTCTAAGAAATAGTATTTAAAAGTCATTATGAAACATGAACATTACTAAATAAACCCACTGATATTTTCAGGAAGTAAATCCCATTGCACCAATTTTATATTTGGCAAATGATGTTGTATTTTACTCTGTGCTACCTATCATGTGCACACAAACCCACACATAGCCACACATGCTCACATATAACAAGGAATGTTGAAACACTGTAGTTAGTAATTTTATATTTTTTACTGAGTTTATAAGTGGGATGAATAAAAGGACACTTCACATCTTAGGATGATAATAGAATGCTGTCAAATACTATGGTTTAACAAGTTCAGTCAAGATTGCTTTTATTATTGAAATAAATATCTCTTTTCACACCACAATTGGTCTATAATGGCTTTTCCCAATGAACTATATAATAGTACTGAGGGCTCAGATACTATTTTTCATAACCATTGGCTATTTAGCAAAGAGGACTGTAATCAACAACTAACAAGGAGACAAATTAGTATTCAAATATATAACATAGTTGCCCTACCCTTACTTTAGGATCATATCAAACAAATATTGCAAGATCCATTGTGACAGATGCCCTTATTAAGGAACACTTAGTTGTTAAAAAAAAAAAAAGTCAATTAGTCAAGGTCTTACATTAAAAACTCAGCTTACACACTAGCATACACTTCATTGAATTTTAAACAAACTGAATAGTATCTTTGAAATTTTGCTACCATTTATTTTGAACATTTATTAAATGTATGTCTAAGCCAGTAATTAAAAGAAAGTATAAAAATCAATTAACCATAGACAGCTTGGAGTATATGAATATAACTTATTCAATAACTATAAATATTAAAGTATAGAACAACTTCTTGTTACTGATCTTTTCTTTAACCTTTTCTAGAAGGGTAAACAGAATGTGTAAGTTTCATTAATAAGAAATAATTCTTTTTTTTAAACTTATTACTTACGACAAGAGAACATATTTCTTCTTACCCGAATAGGATTTTGAGAGTGTGTGTGCACACTAGAAAAAAGTAATCTTTAAGAAAACAGTGTAGTTCCTTTGCCATAGCTATTTACTTGCAAAAATGATTTTAAATTTAAAATAAAGGGCTACTCCCAGAATATAAATGATACTTAGTCTGCTATTTAAAAAACCTAGGGGAAATAACTCCACTATACACACATTTGGTTCAAATTTTCCACAGTTTAAACTACCACCAAGCAAGTCAGATGCATAATTAAGAATCCTCAAGTTAAGGATGCAGTTCTAAACACACTTAAATGTAAGCCTGGCCTCACCCCTCCCCCAGCACAAGGCACTTAAGAGGAATGAAATCTATCTTCTTTCTAAAAGTTAATTTGCACTCATTTTAGAGTATTTCTTCTGGGAAATTAAGGCAAACCTCAGAGGCGTGGAGCTTTGTCAGGTAGAAATTCTCTACCTGAGAAGCTGATAATTTATAAATACAAATTTTTAATAAGATTTATCAAGGCCGGAAAATAGGAGAGCAACCTCTCTTTCACTTTATTCCTAATTTGTGTATTTGTGGCTGTGGGTTACGGAGAGAGAGGGCAGAGAAGGAGTCACAAAAATAGAAATTTGCACAAGAAGTACACAAGATCACAAGGCAGAGGAAGCAGGGGAGCCTGGAATGTGCTCCTGCTGGGTGTGCACATGGCATTCCACTCAGCCCATGAAACACTGCATTGTTTAGCAATGGCAGCCACTGAGAGCACAGTGAATACCGTGTTGCAAACGTTTTCATTAAATGAAGTTAGTAAACTAATCATGCTTCCAGGACTCTTCCTGACAGGTTGATTTCCTACCTGGTAAAGCCAAGCTTCTTCAACTCTAACCACCTACAGAGCAGAGACTTGCTTTCAGCTACTCTTGTGGCAAGATGCAGGCTGCCAGTATGCCACTGAGGCTGAGCAAACTTGATACTCTGTCTGAATAATGTCCCAATATGCCTGGGATTAAGAATAAATCTTTTAAAATGAAAAGTCAAGCAGGAAATATGTATAACATATTAGCCTTTGGGGTAAAACTCCTCCAAAAGGAAAGTGTTTTGACTCAATTTTAAAAGGCTGCTGGGGAATGATACATGTTTGAGAAGAGCATCTTGTAAAATGTATACCCTGTCGTAAAACTTGCAAAAGTAAAGTTTTTTTTTTTTTTTTAATAAAATACATTTTAGACAAACCTCATGAACCTTCCTTGGAAAGACAGCCACAGTCAACCTCCTGATTGTTGTGTGAGAAGATAGTTAAACACCCCATTGAAACCATGTCCACAATCCAAGGAGAGTCTTATAGAGAAGTATTGTGTAAAACATTTTTTAAAAGGAGAACAAAGAATAAATGGCTTAAATTGTATTAACTAATACATAGGGAATTTACATAAATGGTAACATGAACAGTCACTGACAAATAAAGTTTCAGGAAATCTTTGGAGAGAGAGCAACAAGACACTAGGGCATCATATTATGACAACAAACAGAATATATTGGGATCATTTTTCCTATTAAAATGGGTGGTTTAGAGTTTGAACTATAAATTCATGACATTAAAGCTACCCGGGGTGTACTATTCTTATAGTGACATGTTCTTAAAAGCTGAAGTAAAAATACTTCATTTAAAAGCATGTTTTCAGTGGCCTAGAACAGCTCTGCCATTGTCATCTAGTTGTCTACTCAAGTTTTGTGGTGTAGATTTGTCTTTGTTTTCTTTAGATGGTCATGCCAATTCAGATTTCTAATTTTCATATATATAAAAAGACTTTTCAGTGCTTGAAATAGCTACTGTATTATTGACTAGTTCAGTTCAGTTCAGTTGCTCAGTCATGTCCGACTCTTTGCAACCCCATGAACCACAGCACGCCAGGCCTCCCTGTCCACCACCAACTCCCGGAGTCCACCCAAACCCATGTCCACTGAGGCGGTGATACCATCCAACCATCTCATCCTCTGTCGTCCCCTTCTCCTCCTGCCCTCAATCTTTCCCAGCATCAGGGTCTTTTCAAATGAGTCAGCTCTTCATATCAGGTGGCCAAATTATTGGAGTTTCAGCTTGAAAACATATTCAAAAGCTTGAAGGATATTTTATACAGTTACATTATGGTTGAATTTTAGATATCATCATTTCATTATAGGTGCATGTAATCATTCCACATAAAATTCAGAATAAGTGTGCTTTATCATCATCATCATCATCATTGTTTGCATTAAGATAAGAGACCCATGAATTAGGATAAAAATAGCAGTTTTCATAGGAAATGTATGCTTTGATATTAGAATAGTCTCAAGACATAAAAATTGGCAGTACAGTAGTCAACAGAGAGATAGCATGGCCTCCAATATTTTCATTACTTTGCATCCATCTAGCTTGTTTTGTTGGGACGATGGGATAGGTGATACTATTTCATACCAGTATCTATGTAATTAATCATGAGCTTTATTAGACTACATCTTAAAATGGATCTACTTGTTAAAAACTGTCATATTGATCCTTAGTATAGCTTTGACAAGTATAAAAATTGCTATGATCTTTTTAAGACTGCAACTGTATAGCTTCTAAATAGACTGACTTTCAGATATCCTCTTTAATACATAATGTGTCTTTTAGTACTATAGAAAGATACATCATTTCCTGTGTTGTGTGGGAACCTAGACTTCCTGAGAGGGCTATTCAGATTAGAAGCATAAATCTTCCTCCTGAATATAGAAAGCCTGGTAAAACTTTCTCTCTCAATCAACCTATTCCATATTTTCTTTCCCAAGCAACATCTAAGAGGCAAGGGAACAACTGTTATCAATCTCTAGTGCTTCTGACTCCTGTGTTTTTAATTTATATGCACATTTTAAAATTGCTGTACTAAAAATAGAAGAGAACTAGTTATCTCACAATACTGTATTATCAGAACTTTAATTAGGAGCACTGTGGAGAAATTTGCAAAACCATTCTCTTCTCAGTCAGGCATCCGTTGAAACATTCCTTCCTCCTCAATCAAAATGTATCCAGTTTAAAGAATTTGCTAGTGACAGGTTCAATCAATAATTTAAGCACCCGGGGCAGAGACATCTTCCGTCTGTTCAGTGCAACGCTCTATAGACATCCTATCTGAGAGGGAAGGGATTAAGAGAAGGTATTATGAGCCTTTTCATACAATCACTTATTCTGTAAGAGGTTGACATATTTTTATGGATGGCATCCTGGAACGCTGATAAATCAATCAGAATATGTTCTGAAGTAGAAATTACCTATATACAATTTAAGAACATTGACATTTATAGGAGATGTATATCTTTGACAGCATCTATTTTAAAAATGCAGGTACTGCCATTTTTCTTGCCTTGCAGCCTCTTTTAGAAATTTTCCCTCTACTTTTTCTCCCTAGAATTGTGCTCAATGACTGCTACTCATCTCATGGGGTCCAGTTCACACATAACATTCTGCAACCCTCCAGAACTTGATCAAGTTTATTTGTCTCCTGGATTATGCAGAATATTTATTGTATTGCATTGCACTGTATTCCCTTCCACTAAAGGAAGATACTTTCCTTTACTTGCTATTACAGTACTAGTTCTCAGCAAAGTCATTGTTTTTCATATCAGTCAGGTCACTTCAGTCACTCAGTCATGTCTGACTCTTTGCGACCCCATGAACTGCAGCACGCCAGGCCTCTCTGTCCATCACCAACTCCCGGAGTCTACCCAAACTCATGTCCATCGAGTCGGTGATGCCATCCAACCATCTCATCCTCTGTCGTTCCTTCTCCTCCTGCCCCTTATCCTTCCCAGCATCAGGGTCTTTTCAAATGAGTCAACTCTTCTCATGAGGTGGCCAAAGTATTGGAGTTTCAGCTTCAACATCAGTCCTTCCAATGAACACCCAGGACTGATCTCCTTTAGGATGGACTGTTAGGATCTCCTCGCAGTCCAAGGGACTCTCAAGAGTCTAACCCAATACCACAGTTCAAAAGCGTCGATTCTTTGATGCTCAGCTTTCTTCACAGTCCAACTCTCACATCCATACATAACTACTGGAAAAATCTTAGCCTTGACTAGACGGACCTTTGTTGGCAAAGTAATATCTCTGCTTTTTAATATGCTATCTACGTTGGTCATAGCTTTCCTTCCAAGGAGCAAGTGTCTTTTAATTTCATGGCTGCATTCACTATCTGCAGTGATTTTGGAGCCCAAAAAAAGAAAGTCTGACACTGTTTCCCCATCTATTTCCCATGATGTGATGGGACCATTGGCCATGACCTTAGTATTCTGAATGTTGAGCTTTAAGCCAACTTTTTCACTCTCCTCTTTCACTTTCATCCAGAGGCTTTTTAGTTCCTCTTCACTTTCTGTCATAAGAGTGGTGTCATCTGCATATCTGAGGTCATTGATATTTCTCCCGGCAATCTTGATTCCAGCTTGTGCTTCATCCAGCCCAGCGTTTCTCATGATGTAATCTGCATACAAGTTAAAAAAGCAGGGTGACAATATACAGCCTTGATGTACTCCTTTTCCTATTTGTAACCAGTGTGTTGTTCCATGTCTGGTTCTAACTGTTGCTTCCTGACCTGCAACAGGTTTCTCAAAAGGCAGGTCAGGTGGTCTGGTACTCCCATCTCTTTCAGAATTTTCCACAGTTTATTGTGATCCAGTCAAAGGCTTTGGCATAGTCAATAAAGCAGAAATAGATGTTTTTCTGTTTCTCTTGCTTTTTTGATGATCCAGCAGATGTTGGCAATTTGATCTCTGGTTCCTCTGCCTTTTCTAAAACCAGCTTGAACATCTGGAAGTTCACAGTTCACATTTTGAGCATTACTTTGCTAGCGTGTGAGATGAGTGTGCAATTATGTGTTAGTTCGAGCATTCTCTGGCATTGTCTTTCTTTGGCATTGGAACGAAAACTGATCTTTTCCAGTCCTGTGGCCACTGCTGAGTTTTCCAAATTTGCTGGCATATGGAGTGCAGCACTTTCACAGCATCATCTTTCAGGATTTGAAATAGCTCAACTGGAATTCCATCACCTCCACTAGCTTTGTTCGTAATGATGCTTTCTAAGGCCCACTTGACTTCACCTTCCAGGATGTCTGGCTCTAGGTGAGTGATCACATCATCGTGATTATCTGGGTCATGAAGGTCTTTCTTGTACAGGTCTTCTGTGTATTCTTGCAACCTTTTCTTAATACCTTCTGCTTCTGTTAGGTCACCATTTCTGTCCTTTATTGAGCCCATCTTTGCATGAAATATTCCCTTGGTATCTCTAATCTTCTTGACGAGATCTCTAGTCTTCCCCATTCTGTTGTTTTCCTCTATTTCTTTGCACTGATCGCTGAGGAAGGCTTTCTTATCTCTCCTTGCTATTCTTTGGAACTCTGCATTCAGATGGGAATATCTTTCCTTTTCTCCTTTGCTTTTTGCTTCTCTTCTTTTCACAGCTATTTGTAAGGCCTCCTCTGACAGCCATTTTGCTTTTTTGCATTTCTTTTCCATGGGGATGGTCTTGATTCCTGGCTCCTGTACAGTGTCACGAACCTCTGTCCATAGTTCATCAGGCACTCTGTCTATCAGATCTAGTCCCTTAAATTTACTTCTCACTTCCACTGTATAATCATAAGGGATTTGATTTAGGTCATACATACATATTTATTTAATGAATAAATGTAACCAAGATTTTTCCCATGATACAGATTTAGAATACTTACACCAAATATAATGAGCTCTACATAATATCACACAAACTATATATCTTGTCCGCTATCAAATATGGAAAAGATTGAAGCATTTTAACATATTACTGAGAAAATTCAAGGTTGAAGAAGGAATTTGGTGGGAGTGAGCACATTTGTAAGTGAGCTAGGTCCGTTTTGAAAGGCACTTTCAGTTATATCTCATTTGCACCTGTTAGCATCTAAGAGACATGAGTATTTTAATTCTCACTTTTTATAGGTGAAGACATGGCACTCTCATCAGTTAAGAACTTTGTTAATATGACTACAAATGCACATTTTCCCAGCTACACACTGTGAAGTTTTACGGAACGTATAGTTGCAGAGGGAAATCCATTTTCCTCTCTCATAAGGATGTCTTAGAACTATCAGAGTTCTGGTGGATTCTTCTTTTTTTCTGTCATGTCTTCTTGGTTTTAGGAGCTGTCAGTGATTTTTGAAGAACATAAATCTCCCAAGATAGGAAAGCAGTGTAGAACTGACACTGATCCCGCTGAGGACTAACTTATAGCATACTCAATAGCAGGAATTTTGTTTTGATATACGTAATGCCACACGTAATGGAGAAATTATGGATGAGTCTCTCCAACTTGAATTTCAATTTTAATTAAACTACTTACTTGAACTTCAATTTTAATTAAACTACTTACTATTTCATTTGAACAAGTCAAAGCCACTAAGCTTTAGTTTTATTATTTGCAAAATTCTGGAGGTATTAATGTCTACTGAACAGAAGGCTGGGAGAATTCAGAAAAAAAAAATTATAAATGTGCAGTACCTGCTATACATATCAACCTAGTGAAGTGGAAGCATGAAATCTGATTAACACACATGGACAGGAAAGATGGCAATCCTCTCATTTAGTGATTGTACTGGGAGGCGTGGCTGGTAAGGATTCTGTGTGATTACTGGCTTCAGTTCTTAAATTTTCTTGGTTAAGTTTACCCCCCCCCCTTAAAATCACTTCAGTCTTCATAAGTGCAGAAAACTGACATGAAGGGGTACAAGGCACACATTTAATCCACTACATCAAAATGATGGCTCTATCAAAGATATTGATTTTTACCTGCAGATAATTCAATTTAATGATATCTCCTACAGTCATGTTTTTCTGTTATCTGCTAATTCACAGAAATCTATGGCCTTCAGATTAGGATATTACTCCTTACATTAGTAAATGTTAGGATTTAGTACAGATCATTAAACAAAGAGTCTGATGATTTCATTTAAATGACTTCCCCTAATTTTTCTCCTCTCTAAATATTCTTGCAAGTTGCCTAGGAATCATTTATCTCAATTAGTTAGCATCTGAGTGTCTGTAATATTAATAAAGTACTAAAGAATGCTAAAATAAAACAGTAGAGAAGTAACCTGTCAGAGATAGAATGATTTATTTTCTTAAAATTTTAAAAGGCAAATAAACTTAAAACAACCAAAAAAAGGGAAAAAAAGAACTATTTTGAGGCTTGGACAAAATGAGGTTGGCGTATAAATAGGAAATAGCAAATGAAATTGATCCTTATTACTTGTGGATTGTGTGTTTGTGAATTCGCCTACACACTAAAATTTAATTGTAACTCCAATGTGACCAGTCCCTGGTCATGTGAGGGCATGCATAGAGTGGCAAAAAAATTGTTGCCCCACACATGTATTCCCAGCAGAGGTCAAACAGTGAATTCTAACTTCCTGTTTCAGGTCTTATAAACAAATATCCTTTTTGTGGTCTATTTACCGCCATGTTTCCACATTTTTATGCTTTGTGTTGGTGAATTCACTATTTTAAATGGCCTCAAGGCATCATGCTGATGTGGTGCCTAGTGTTTGAAACTCAAAAACTTTGTGATGTGCCTTACAGAGAAAACAGGTGACTCAGAAAATCTTCCTCCAGACATGAGTTATAGTGTTGTTGACCTTGGGTTTAATGCTTATGAATCAACAATATACATTAAATAAGGTATCACAAAACAAGATTTATGTATTGATCAACTGATGAAAATGTTTTGAGCAGATGCACTCAAGAACCTACCATTGTATTCAGATTTATAGAATATAATTACCAAGAGTAATGAGAATCAAGTATGGGTAATCCAACTGAGTCCTTTCATTTTTTTTATTTTTTGCCACTCCAGTTTCCACTTGGAAAGCATTCATCCATATATATTGTATTGACTGAAAGCTCCCTTCTAAGTTAGATTTTACAAACAAGACTGAAGGAAATGGACAAATGAAAGAGATGGGCTACCATTCAATCAATGTAAGATTTTTTCTAAGGTATCAGCAATAAAGCATATAAAAAGGAGGACTGCAGGAATGGATACAGAAAAAATTACATTCTTTTATGATTTTAAGGCTATTATTTCATCTCATTTGTACCTCCATGTTAGCTATTTATAAGCACTTCTATTTTCAATCAACAAATAAATAAAGTGATGCTTAGATCAGGTAACATCTTTAAGTGAACATGGGTGGTGCTAAAGGAGTTTTAGTAAGAAATCAAATCTTTTTTGGCTCAACGCACTTACAGACATGACTTGAACAAGATGAAAATTTATCTTCCAGTGATAATAGATGTAATTTTGGACTAATAAACTACTTACTAAGATAAGAAAAACATCCATGCCCATTAGTGAACACAAGACCAGTACTTCCATTTTGGCTCAATGGTAAAGAATCTGCCTGCCAATGCAGGAGACTCTATATGATCCCTGGCTAGGGAAGATCCTCTGGTGAAGGGAATGGCAACCCACTCCAGTATTCTTACCTGGAAAATTCCATGCACAGAGAAGCCTGGAGGGCTATAGTCCATAGTGTTGCAAAGAGTTGAACACAACAGAGCACACACAAAACCATTGATGAAGATTATAATTTTGTACTGAATGATAAAGCCAGAATTTGTTTCATGCCAGAGACACGTGGTTTCTTGTCTTTTATATTAACTGTCAGAGAACATTAATTCCATAAAATATCTTCCAGATTTACGTGTTTACTCTGATTATTACCAAGTTGTGATAAATAATACCTCATTCTCCTAATCATATTCCAACATTTTATGGTTTACATGGTTACTTTTAAACATTATAGATTTTGAATATGAACGTGGACAAAGAGGAAAAGAGTAAATATAAATATGGATCAAGTAAAAAATTCAAAACTGTACTAAACAGGAACGATTTAAAGTATTTAACAAGCAATTCTCTCACACAACTAGAAAAATAAGAACTATGAATGCTCTTTGCCTCACTGCAAACGCACACAGATATTTACATTTCTAGCATAGTATATGATTATTTCCATTTTCTAACAAGTATTACCGGATTAATATTCCTTGACACTTGCAGCAAGGTAAAGTTTAAAGACACTGCATTATTTGTAAAAGATAGGATTATAGTGTAAATGCTGGTGATTCTTGTGCAATCTGTCTATACAACTACAGGTGTGTGGCATATAGCTAAATTATATGACTTAAGGATAGTTTAACTTAAATTTTAAGTAAAAACTATAATTTAAACTATAATTTAAGAAATTGTATTTTTAAAGATAGTAGCCAATAATTGGTTATTTAACTGATACAGTAGCTAATAAAAACTGACTCATTTGACAGCATTTTCTTTTCTTATATTTCTGGCCATTCTTTCTTTCATATTCTTACTTCTCCTCCTTCTCTTCCTTGGACATAATTTCAGAGATGTAAGCTCTTACAAATAATTGTGTCCAAAAACACTGAAGAGCAGAGAAGGTCATGCTCATAAACGACTCTTGGTTTCCCCATGTGGATCTAACTTTATGGAATTTCAGTAATAAAAAAATATTTTCAGTTTATCACGAAAACTAATCAGAAACATATCCAAATTTATGTAGTAGAAAAATGACCTTTACTTAGGAATATTTAAAAATGCTATGCTAGATTGCTATTTCTAACTTGGTTTATTTTTCTTAACTTGTGCCTTGCAGAAGGTGATAGAGAAACTTTATATTTAAAGATGTCCTTTCCTCAATATTATTGAGCTTAATGTTCCTTGATGAGTCCTGAATATTCATTGGAAGGACTGATGCTGAAGCTGAAACTACAATACTTTGGCCACCTGATGCGAAGAACTGACTTGTTAGAAAAGACCCTGATGCTGGGAAAGATTGATGGCAGGAGAGGAAGGGAATGACAAAGGATGAGATGGTTAGATGGCATCACCGATTCGATGGACATGAGTTTGAGCAAGCTCCGGGAGTTGGTGATGGACAGGGAAGCCTGGCAAGCTGCAGTCCATGGCGTCGCAAAGAGTTGGACATAACTGAGTGACTGAACTGAACTGAAGAATAAGGATGGATAATGTTTGTGTCTGAGCGCTGAAGTGGGGAATATAACAATATTAACAGAAATTAATAAATGATGAGAATATCTATATGTCATGTACAAAAAAATTCAGTTCAGTTCAGTCACTCAGTCGTGTCCGACTCTTTGCGAACCCATGAATCGCAGCACGCCAGGCCTCTCTGTCCATCACCAACTCCCAGAGTCTACCCAAACCCATGTCCATCAAGTTGGTGATGCCATCCAACCATCTCATCTTCTGTTGTCCCCTTCTCCTACTGCCCCCAATCCCACCAAGCATTAGGATCCTTTCCAATGAGTCAACTCTTTGCATGAGGTGGCCAAAGTATTGGAGTTTCAGCTTCAACATCAGTCCTTCCAATGAACATCCAGGATTGATCTCTTTTAGGATGGATTGATTGGATCTCCTTGCAGTCCAAGGGACTCTCAAGAGTCTTCTCCAACACCACTGTTCAAAAGCATCAATTCTGCAGCGCTCAGCTTTCTTCACCATCTAACTCTCACATCCATACATGACCACTGGAAAAACCACAGCCTTAACTAGACGGACTTTGTTGGCAAAGTAATGTCTTTGCTTTTAAATATGCTGTCTAGGTTGGCCATAACCTTCCTTCCAAGGAGTAAGCGTCTTTTAATTTCATGGCTATAATCACCATCAGCAGTGATTTTGGAGCCCAAAAAAATAAAGTCTGACACTGTTTCCACTGTTTCCCCATCTATTTCCCATGAAGTGATGGGACCAGATGCCATGATCTTAGTTTTCTGAACGTTGAGCTTTAAGCCAACTTTTTCACTCTCCTCTTTCATCAAGAGGCTCTTTAGTCCTTCTTCACTTTCTGCCATAAGGGTGGTGTCATCTGCATATCTGAAGTTATTGATATTTCTCCCGGCAATCTTGATTCCAGCTTGTGCTTCTTCCAGCCCAGCGTTTCTCACGATGTACTCTGCATATAAGTTAAATAAGCAGAGTGAATATATACAGCCTTGACTGACTCCTTTTCCTATTTGGAACCAGTCTGTTGTTCCATGTCCAGTTCTAACTGTTGCTTCCTGACCTGCATACAGGTTTCTCAAGAGACAGGTCAGATGGTCTGGTATTCCCATCTCTTTCAGAATTTTCCACAGTTTATTGTGATCCACACAGTCAAAGGCTTTGGCATAGTCAATAAAGCAGAAAAATATGTTTTTCTGGAACTCTCTTGCTTTTTCGATGATCCAGCGGATATTGGCAATTTGATCTCTTGTTCCTCTGCCCTTTCTAAAACCAGCTTGAACATCTGGAAGTTCACGGTTCACGTATTGCTGAAGCCTGGCTTGGAGAATTTTGAGCATTACTTTATTAGCGTGTGAGATGAATGCAATTGTGCGGTAGTTTGAGCATTCTTTGGCATTGCCTTTCTTTGGGATTGGAACGAAAACTGACCTTTTCCAGTCCTGTGGCCACTGCTGAGTTTTCCAAATTTGCTGGCGTATCGAGTGTAGCACTTTCACAGCATCACCTTTGATTACAAATATATAAAAGAGAAGGCAATATGCTTTCCTACTTGGTTTTTAAAAAGCATTTATTGTTACAACTTGGGAAATATTCTGGGGAAGAAATGTGTTTTTTTTTAAAAGTTGGCTTAAAGCCTGTTTATTTTTCATCAAAGGACAATGTTTTTATCAGAAAGAAAGGGGAAAAGAGAAAAATGTTGTACAAGGGAAACTTTTTTTCAAATAACATTTGAAAACTGACACTGAACTCATTCACAAAATCACAACCATGAGGCATAGACAGTATATTAAAAACCTCGACAGTATATTAAAAAGCAGAGACATTACTTTCCCAACAAAGGTCCATCTAGTTAAAGCCGTGGTTTTTCCAGTAGTTGTGTATGGATGTGAGAATTGGACTATAAAGAAAGCTGACCACTGAAGAATTGATGCTTTTGAACTGTGGTGTTGGAGAAGACTCCTGAGAGTCCCTTGGACTGCAAGGAGATCCAACCAGTCCATCCTAAAGGAAATCAGTCCTGAATATTCATTGGAAGGACTGATGCTGAAGCTGAAACTCAAATACTTTGGCCACTTGATGTGAAGAGCTGACTCATTGGAAAAGACCCTGATGCTGGGAAAGATTGAAGGTGGAAGGAGAAGGGGATGACAGAGGATGAGATGGTTGGATGGCATCACTGACTCAATGGACATGAGTTTGAGTAAGCTCCAGGAATTGGTGATGGGCAGGGAAGCCTGGTGTGCTGCAATCCACGGGGTTGCAGCGTCGGACATGTCTGAGTGACTGAACTGAACTGACTGAGGCATAGATAAAATTTGATAACATTTATGTGCTTTAGTATAACTTTATCAGCTTCAACTAAAGGGAAGTTACTAACTAAGGGGACACACTTTTAAAATGGTCATGGTGGTCTGAATTCTTGCTCAAGCTACAAAATTCAGCACACTATTGCATCTCTTCTTACGGAAGTAAGACAGAATAAAGGGTTAGGCTGACTGTAGATCAGGAGAAGCTGTCCACATGGCTAATTCTCTTAGTCATAAAGAACAGGTGGACCAACAGCTGGCCAAAGACAGATAGGAACAAATAAGAATGTAGTGGACAGAAATCCAGTCAAAAGAGGTTGGAGAAGGATTCCTGAGCTTAAGGTCAAAGGTAAACTAATAACCCAGTCTTCTAGAAGTCCAATTATGGCTAGCAATGATAATGCTACATAATAGTACTACTAACAAATCTCAGTCACTAACCATTTGCTGTCAGATAATGTGCAGAATACTTCAATATATAATATTAATAGATCCTCTTATAATAATTAATTCTGACTCCATGGATACTAAAATTAAGTTTTAAATTTGGTATCCATAGAAGAAACACTAGCTGCCTGAGATCTGTTATAAATACTATTTAAGTGCTCTTGACAGTCTCCTCAAAGAGGTACTACTTTTATAACTTACATTCTAAAGATAACCCTACTTGGCCCTGAGAGACCGGTGACTTCAAGTCATATAGCTTATAACAGAAAATCTCGTCACTCAAAATCAGGCAGTCTACATCTAGATTCTATGTTCCAAACAAGTGGCTCTCAGACTACAGCTTGCTTCAAAATCACCCTGTTAAACACATACTGTTGGGCCCTACAGTCTGAGCTACCAAGTCAGCAGGTCTGGAGTAGGACCCAAGGATCTGCATTTGTAACTACTCCTCAGTGACACTGCTGCTGCTCGGGGATTCACACTTTGAGAACCAAAACTCTGTGCTCCTTCTTGGGTGCAAGAATATCATTTAAATTCTCTGTAAAATGTATAAAATAAATCCTCCTTGTAGGATCACTTTGAAGATTAAATAAGTTATCACATCGAACTGTGTCTGGCACACAATCAACACTGATTAATTGAAAGATATTATTGGGCAATAGAGTTACAAAAGTAATACTTGAATTAGATTGGATGTTTAAAAGAGTAGAAAAGTAGAAACAATCATGTCATAAAACTGTATTTTTTTTCAATTATAACTAATGCTAAAGGTTTATCCTATGACCTTGTAAGACAGAAAATCTTGCTTTGACCTCAAGTTGTTCTTTTTTTTTCTTCTAATTTGTATATAAGAAAAATTATATCATTCACCACAACACAGGAAGGCTGAAAAGAATAACTTGTAAAATTATTTTATAGCACATTGGGAAAATAATGAAGTATATAAAAGCTAATAATAAATTTCACCTTCCTCAGAGAACATTGTAAATTTTCAATCTCAGCTGATTTACTGCCAGACATAAAGTGCTAAAGTTATAGACCAGAATTTTTTTCTTGAAAAATCAGTACAGTTAGGCTTTCTTTTTTGATGTATCATCAATATAATTTATAACGTCTAATTATCTACAACCCTGAAAATATATTAAATTTCCTTACTTTCAAGCACAATGGTTATGTGATAAAATTTTGCTGGCTCAGAATAATAAAAACAGAAATATGAAAATCCAGATAAACCACACATGTTAAGAAATTCTTTCAAAAGGGAAAATTAAATTTGAAGTTTTGAAAAACTTGAAGTATCCCTTTAAATTTTTGAGAGTGCAGTGAACTTTAGGTGAGTGATCCTTGACTATTATTCCTTTCTAAGTAACGAAGATTAGCCACATGAACAGACATATCTTTCAGCAGCAATAGCATTAGGAAACATGTGTTTTCATAAAGAAGAAAGTTGATCTATTGGGGTCTGTTTGAAAGTGGTGTGGCCTAGTGGACTAGGTGTCAGAAGTTGTGAATTTTAATCCCCCTCAAATACTGCTCCATGCTACTGACTTGTGTGGCCCCAGGCAAGTGAATTGTTTCTTTTGGCATTTAAATGCATCTTTTGGAAAAATCAATGAAATAACATAAACTTAACACAAATAAGTAAGTTCATAATTTTTCTTAACCTACATCAGAAAGCACATCCTAGCTATTATGAACTTTGTATATATTTTCCATAATTGTAAACATTTGAGAGGAACTTTTTTGAAGGCCAATGTGAAATGAGACTAACAACAAAGAGAGCTTAGAATTACTCACAAAACATACTTGTAGCCTAATGGAATCACACTGTTTCAAAACAGCTTGTTACCCTATTGGTTTATTGTTCTTTTCTCAAACTCAGGATAATCTCAGAAACTGTTAGGATTCTAGTATAAAACTTTGGAGTCTTTGCTTGTTCCCCATAATTCTCAGCTTTTAAATTTTTTTTTGCACTTTAAAAAAAAAAAATACAAATAAGCCAAAGTGCAAATAAAATAAGCCAATGGTAAATTTTGTGCTATTTGGATTTACCAGGACATCCTTCGTAAAGCTATTTTTAAAAACTTAATTGGCTAAGTAACAATATCTCCTTTCCAAGCCTTTCTTTTTAATTTATCATCCTCCAACATGGATGACTTTTAATACCCATTTAGAAACATCCTTTCTTGGCTAATTCTGTTGCCTGCTTTCAAGGAGAAAAGCAGAGCTGACTTGTGTTAGTCAGTGTTGCCCAAGCCTTTTTAAATGAGAATAGGATACCAGACTAAATAAATCAACCTTCCTTTGCCTGAGTAACATCTGAATTAGCCACAGTATAAAACAGTCAAGAATAATTAATGATATGCTTTGAGTCAACCCTTATTCACTTCTAATTCAAGCATACCTACATCTTTTTTAAATGTAGCTGCAAAGAAAATTACAGTGAAACTCATCATCTTAAATTTCTTGACGATCTTATCATCTATTATAACTTTTATAATATATTTTGGCAAGATAAGCTTACTTCACTCATACTCATTTTTCTGTTTGGATACTATTCACCTTTTGTTACATGTTTCATTTCATTTCTAATTCTGCCTTAGAAAATCTGATTTCTGTTCATCCAGTTTGTTTCTACTTTGCAAACTTTCTTATGCGCTCTGAGAAAAAAAGGACCCAGGCAGAAGATGAGAAGGAATGGTAGGAAACATTAGACATTTTCATTGTTTTAAATGAAATGCTGTTTTAAATCTTTTATAAAGGCCATTGCTTTCCAAAGGTCTTAGCCCTTTTAAGGTTGGATAAGTGAAGCTCTGTTTCTGAAGAAAAATGTACTAGATTACATTAAACTTGATTTTGAGAATCTTATTTCATATTTGGCAAATGATGTTGATTTTTTCATTGCTAAATTTTCTTTTAGTCTAGTCTTGTTTTTGAGTTGATTTATTGTACTTTTAATCATACACCTTTAAATAAAATCAATTGTTTATAATCAATCAGAATAGTTATATAAAAACAATTATAAAGCTCAAGGGAAAATGTAAAAAAAAAAAAAATAAAGAAATCTAAAGTATGAAAGAAAGAAAATATTTAAATCACCAAGATAACTGAATATGCTAATTGCTTAAGAAAAGTTATATCTTTAGGATTGGAAGAAAATTAAGAGGTCTTTAAAAATATTTACATATAAATATTGAGAGTTTTTAATCAAAATCTATAGAAGTAATCAAAGTTCACTGATTTATGTATTGTGCCACAATACTTAATTAAATAACAAAGATTACATCATATTTTACTTTGCACATTTCTCAAAAAGTGTTTCATGAAATAAATGTGCATCAGAATATTTACAAAGATTATTAACATAAAAGTCTTTGGAGGTGAAATTTATTTTTTCAAAAAATAAAATTTCTTTTCTGTAGAACTACTCAGAGCTATTAACTCATTAATGTACTTTATGAAAGTGTCAGTATGAGAGGGAGGATATTGGATATTTTATTTCCCAAAATTATTTGGCCAATCTATCCCTCATTTTTCCTAAGGGAGCCTTACAGGAATACTGTTCTCTGTGATCGTAGTTTTGCAAAATTTAGCCGTAGATAAAAGTTTTCTTAAAAGCAAAGAAGATTCTGCTCCTTTTTTCACTTATTACAATGACAACTTTGCAGATTTTAATCAATTTTACCAACATATGTTAATAATTTTAAAAGTTACCAGTTCAACTGAAATATTGAGACCATTAAAAGCATAAGAGTTAGTTTTTACTTTATCAGTATTCTTAATGACTTTCTGGGACTTCAATACTGATATGGGCACTTTATCCATGACATTATTTTAACTCCCAAGGTGGAAAGTCATGTTTTATTTTAAAACAGAATTCCAAAACCATTTTTATTTATTAATTCAATAATTATTTCTTGAGATCCTAGTACTTGCCAAGCATGGTTGTATGCTTTGGAGATGGATCAGTAAATAAGTTGTATACTGCTTCTATTCTCAGCTTTTATCCTACTTAAGGACACGGACATTAGCAAATTTATTTCAGAAATTATTTAATTGTAATAAGTGTTGATAAACAAACTTGCACATGATGATTTATTTTATGTGTCAACTTGACTGGGCTAAAGGATTTTCAAGAGGGTCCTTACAGTCTTTTAAGGACTGTGTCTGAAAACAAAGGTCATGACTGATTTCATATGCCATCTCCTCATAGACCAGCAAACCTTGCTGCTGCTGCTAAGTTGCTTCAGTTGTGTCCAACTCTGTGCGACCCCATAGATGGCAGTGCACCAGGCTCTTCTGTCCCTGGGATACTCCAGGCAAGAGTACTGGAATGGGTTGCCATTTCCTTCTCCAAAGCATGCATGCCTGCTAAGTCACTTCAGTCGTGTCCGACTCTGTGTGACCCTATGGACAGCAGCCCACCAGGCTCCTCTGTCCACGAGATTCTCTAGGCAAGAATACTGGAGTGGGTTGACATTTCCTTCAGCAAACCTTACTGGAAATTAATTGGTACAGTAAGAAGATGAGCAAGCTCAGCCTTTGTTGGAATGTTAATACCATGGAAGCAAATGTGTAGAGAATGCCTGAGAGCAGGACACCTAAGCAGCTGTCATGTATTGAGCAATAGCGGGTCAGCCTCAAAGACTTCAGGGAAACTACTGTGGGGCCCATAGCATACTAACAGGAAACAATGGGAAATAGCAGCCATTCACGAATCAGCCTAGTGTGGAAGTCAGCACAGAGGGAGATTCTGACTTTGTCCAAAACAAAAAGGCAAAGAACGAAGTAACGTTATGTTCTGTCAATAGTGCCTGCAGCAGCAAGCTGAAGGGTACTATTTGTTTTCTGTTGGAGCTTTAAGTCAATCTTACACATAGAGTGAAATGAAAGTCGCTCAGTCATGTCCCACTTTTTATGACCTCATGGACTACACAGTCCATGGAGTTCTTCTTCAGGCCAGAATATTGGAATGGGTAGCCATTTCATTCTCCAGGGGATATTCCCATTCCCAGGGATTGAACCCACATTGCAGGTGGATTCTTTACCAGCTGAGCCACCAGGGAAGCCCAATAATACCAGAGTGGGTAGCCTACACTTTTCCAGAGGATCTTCCCGACCCAGAAATTGAACCGGGATCTCCTGCATTGCAGGTGGATTCTTTACCAGCTGAGCTACCAGGGGAAGTTCTCACACATAGAAAGTGGTTGCAAACACTCTTTTTTTTTCTTGAAATAGCATATGCCCCACTGCTCACATAGAAACTTCCAGTACTTAAAATCCAAGATCTGCTAGTTAATTCAACACTTATTTAGAGTGCCTACTTTGCTGCAAGCATTTTTCTAGCTACTTGATTATCATCTATAAACAAAACAAAGATTTGTCCCAATGTAGCTTCTTTTATTTTAGTCAGAAAGACAGAAAACAAACATAATAGCTAGGATAATTAAAACAATGTTAGACAATGGTAAGTGCTGAGAAAAAAAAAATAAAGTGGATCAATGTAAGAGGATTAGAGTGTGTGGAGTGGTAGCATGTTGAGGTATTAAAGGCCATCGTATGTAATAATGATTCAAAAACTTGGAGATTAGTCCACAGAAAATCTGAGGAAACTGGATTTTCTCTGGAGCAAAGAACCAAGACTGGAATATGCCTGCAAAGCAGTAGCAAGGTGGCTGACAGTGGAAGCAGAGGGCATGACCTTGAGAGTAGTAAAAAAGAATGCTGAGGTAACTAGACCAGTCATACAAGGCCTTATAGGACTCTTTAAGAAAAACACTTTAATTTTGAAATGAATTTAGACAGAATTCATTCACATGAAAAAATAGCACATTTCCATACCCTTCACTCAGCTTCCCTCAATGATATTATTCAATATATAATACCAAGACTAGGGAATTGATATTGGTACAGTAAACTAAACTACAAATTTAAAGGAGACTTCCCATAAATTCACTTCTGATCATTGTATTTGGTGTAAAGCTGTTTGAATTTTATTGTGCATATAGTTTTGTATAAACACCACCACGGTCAGAGGGCAGAGTTGCTCCATCATTCCCTATCAGTTCAGTCACTCAGTCGTGTCTGACTGTTTGTGACCCCATGAACCACAGAATGCCAGGTCTCCCTGTCCATCACCAACTCCCAGAGTTTACCCAAACTCATGTCCATTGAGTCGGTGATGCCATCTAAACATCTCATCTTCTGTCGTCCCCTTCTCCTCCCGCCTTCACTCTTTCCCAGCAACAGAGTCTTTTCAAATGAGTCAGCTCGTCACATCAGGTGGCCAAAATATTGGAGTTTCAGCTTCAACATCAGTCCTTCCAATGAACACCCAGGATTGATCTCCTTTAGGATGGACTGGTTGGATCTCCTTGCAGTCCAAGGGACTCTCAAGAGTCTTCTCCAACACCACAGTTCAAAAGCATCAGTTCTTTGGCACTCAGCTTTCTTTATAGTCCAACTCTCACATCCATACATGACTACTGGAAAAACCATAGTCTTGATGAGACGGACCTTTGTTGGCAAAGTATTGTCTCTGGTTTTTAATATGCTGTCTAGGTTGGTCATAACTTTCCTCCCAAGGAGTAGACGTCTTTTAATTTCATGGCTGTAATCACCATCTCCAGTGATTTTAGAGCCCCCCAAAATAAAGTCTGACACTGTTTCCCCATCTATTTACCATGAAGTTATGGGACTGGATGCCATGATGTTAGTTTTCTGAATGTTGAGCTTTAAGCCAACTTTTTCACTCTCCTCTTTCACTGTCATCAAGAGGCTCTTTAGTTCTTCTTCACTTTCTGCTATAAGGGTGGTGTCATCTGCATATCTGAGGCTATTGATATTTCTCCTGGCAATCTTGATTCCAGCTTGTGCTTCATCCAGTCCAGCGTTTCTCATGATGTACTCTGATATAAGTTAAATAAGTAGAGTGACAATATACAGCCTTGATGTACTCCTTTTCCTATTTGGATCAGTCTGTTTTTCCATGTCCAGTTCTAACTGTTGCTTCCTGACCTGCAACAGGTTTCTCAAGAGGCAGGTCAGGTGGTCTGGTATTCCCATCTCTTTCAGAATTTTCCACAATTTATTGTGATCCACACAGTCAAAGGCTTTGGCATAGTCGATAAAGCAGAAGTGGATGTTTTTCTGGAACTCTCTTGTTTTTTGGTTATCCAGTGGATGTTGGCAGTTTGATCTCTGGTTCTTCTGCCTTTTCTAAAACCAGCTTGAACATCTAGAAGTTATACCCATTTGAATGCAGAGTTCCAAAGAATAGCAAGGAGAGATAAGAAAGCCTTCCTCAGAGATCAATACAAAGGAATAGAGGAAAACAATAGAATAGGAAAGACTAGAGATCTCTTCAAGAAAATTAGAGATACCAAGGGAACATTTCATGCAAAGATGGGCTCAATAAAGGACAAAAATGGTAGGCACCTGACAGAAGCAGAAGATATTAAGAAGAGGTGGCAAGAATACACAGAACTGTACAAAAAAGATCTTCACGACCCAGATAATCACAATGGTGTGATCATTCAGCTCAGGCCAGACATACTGGAATGTGAAGTCAAGTGGGCCTTAGGAAGCATCACTATGAACAAAGCTAGTGGAGGTGATGGAATTCCAGTTGAACTATTTCAAATCCTGAAAGATGATGCTGTGAAAGTGCTGCACTCAATATGCCAGCAAATTTGGATAACTCATCAGTGGCCACAGGACTGGAAAAGGTCAGTTTTCATTCCAATCCCAAAGAAAGGTAATGCCAAAAAATGCTCAAACTACCACACAGTTGCACTCATCTCACATGCCAATAAAGTAATGCTCAAAATTCTCCAAGCCAGGCTTCAGCAATACGTGTACTGTGAACTTCCAGATGTTCAAGCAGGTTTTAGAAAAGGCAGAAAAACCAGAGATCAAATTGCCAACATCCACTGGATCATCAAAAAGGCAAGAGAGTTCCAGAAAAACATTGATTTCTCCTTTATTGACCATGCCAATTATTAAAGGATAATTGCTTTATAGATTTGTGTTGGTTACTGCCAAAAATGAACATGAATCAGCCATAGGTATACATATGTCTTCTCCCTCTTGAATGTCCCTCCCACCTTCCTTAGTGTGGAGAAACATAATTTTAAAAGGCAAGGGAAAAAGTGAAAATATTGTTCATCATTCTCTAGTATTATTTTTATCAAATTGTATGGATCAATGGTGGAAAAGTAAATGGCAACCCACTCCAGTACTCTTGTCTGGAGAATCTCTTGAACAGAGGAGCCTAGTGGGCTACAGCCCATGGGTCTCAAAGAGTCAGACACAACTGAGCCACTAAGCACACACACACGAATCAATGGTCAGAACAAATGGGTATACTTGATATTGTTTATGAAAGCTCTAATTAAGAAAGTTTTGAAATCACATTCCTTGTGATTTCTAACCCTAAAATTTATAGTATATTTAAAATATGGAAATAAAGCAGCCATTTCAACTCTTCAGTGCAAGACCATGAGCCCACTGTATTATGTGCTTTTGCTACTGTTCAAAGAATAACATCATAATTTTTTTATTTCAAATAAACTCCACAAACTATAATTTTAAATATATTTTCTCAATTTTAGTTTCTTTTTAGCCACAAACTTTTCTATTAATTAACTAAATTCAGTGCCTATGACAACATGAAATGAAACTGGTATTTAAGAAAATTTACAGACATAGGCATCTCCCTAAACTGCTCTTATTTACTCAAAATAATACCTTAAAATTTACATTTTCACAAGAAATTGACAATTGATCTTGACCTCCTTTGTACGTATAGCTTTCTAATAAATGTATATATACACTTTAAAGTTCGAACTATAATGCATGTCATGTCAGATTAGAGGCTAAAGGAGCAAAGGAATGTGCTAATGATTAAAGGCTCTCCTAAGCCAGGCTTGTCTTTTTTTGAGAATGTTCATCTTTTATTTTACAAGTGCAACTTTGAGATGGGGTGAGGGCATGATGTGGGTGTGAATTGTGTCTTTCAATTTCATAGATTCATTTCTTTCACAGTATATATATATAATGTGTGTGTGTGTGTGTGTGTGTGTGTATGTATATATGTGTATATATATATATATATATAGGGTGTATTGAATCTGTCTCACTAATGAACTTGAGAGATTTTATATCTAAAATGAGATATAGCAAGTACTGGGAAGAAGAAAAAAGGGATAATATAGCATATAACTTACAGCTATTAACAGGGAAAACTTTGCCTTTTTCTTAAAAAATGTAAACCTATAACTTCTGCCGGGATCAGAAGTATCATTTGCAGAACTCTTTTAACCAGTGTTTCACCTCTCCACTTGCCAATGCATAAATCTTTTTCTATGGCTCTGAATAGCTAAATGGCATCTGGCCATGGCGATCGACTGAACTGGGGGCAGGGAGAAGTAAAATCAGTTTAAAACAAACCAGTTAGAAGAATTGCATTCTATCAATATTTTCCCTAAAGTATTTTCATCTTTATACTAATACCTTACATGAAGTATATATGATATATATATTACATTAAACATTTATGTATTCTTGCCTGGAAAATTCCATGAACAGAGGAGTCTGGCAGGCTATAGTCCATAGGGTCACAAAGAGTTGTATACGACTGAAGTAACTTAGCATGCACACATGCAAACATATATTTACATATATATAAAGTCTTAAAGATGAACAACGAATTCCCTGCAAACTATATTGTACCTATTGTTGACATTTAATAAGGTAAGAGCATGAAAAACTTGAGCAATATTTTTTAAACATAAATAGACAAAAAGTTCAATGTTTTCTAACGATTACAGACCTTGAAAAATACCCAGGAATTAGAAAAAAATGCTGAAGGAGCAACTGGCAAATGGGATCTGAACTTTTTTAACCAAATGTATTTTGCATCTGCACTCTACTTGAGAATTTTCTTTTTTATAACCACAAATAGCCAAAAATATACAATATTCTCTCTCTTTTTTTTGAATTTAGTCTAGCATAATATATGTTTAAATATGGTCTAAATCAGTCTTGGAATTCAACATTTCTCAAAGAATTCAATGAAACATTAATTATCATTGTTCTTGGCAAGCATACATGGAAATTTGGAAATGACTTGCAGTATGAGAAATATATAGAATCATATTTACTCTGCAAATATTTCATATTTTTTAAAAGAAATGATCCTAAAACTATGACATGTTTTTGCTCTATAATTTACTATTTCTGAATAGACAATCTATAGAAACCAAAACTCAAAGTAAATTCATTGTTTTCTTTCTCTTAGGTTATATGTATCATAGTTATTTTAATTCATATATGCTTCATTTAAAAAGACAAAGCAAAATAATGTGATTAATAATAAATGTACATAATATCTTTAAATATAAACATCCTGAGATACCTGAAACAGTAAAATGCCTTATTTATTTTTCTATTACACTGAATATATGGCTATAATATTAATCAATTTAAATTTTTCATCCACATAAAACAGTATCATGTGGTAAAAATAAGGCATGTCAATGGATTAACTTCTACATAAGACAAATTAACAAAAATTCAAATTTTTATTAAAATAAAAATGGTATTTGGGTACCATTATGGATTGTACCTGATTGCTTAATACATTTATCTTCATAGTTATGTGAGAGTTGAAAGAGCATGGGCTCAGTCAACAGATCAATGTGTGTTTAAGTAGAATTGCACCCTTTATTGACAATGTTACCTTGGGGAAATTACTTAATGTCTCCGAATTATGGTTTAATTAGATTTATATCACCTACATTCAGGGTGAAGACATGCAAAACATTCAACACATGATATGCTGTCATAGATTTTAGTCACCATTCTCATCCTTCATGTTCAGTGTTTATATAAGATAAATTAATTTGGCCCAGAATTGTTATCATGATGGGAAACATCTATAACTTATTAAAAGTTATTATATTAGTCTCCTTCTTTATAGAAATTACTGTGATCTATTTGAGAGGTTAAAAAAATCCTATAAAGAAGTATTTTTCTCCACAGGTTCTAATTCAAGAGAGTTGGTTTTCATTTTGCCTTGTTTTTTTTTTCTGTTTGTTTTTTAATATAGGAGATTCTGAGGTAAAAATACAAAAAAAAAAAACAAACAACAGCTCAATGGTTTGACAAGAGTATGTCCAGAACTTTGATTATTGAACTTCTAAAGACTTTCACATTTTCAAGAGCAAACTGGTTAGAAATGATTCTGTATGTCTAACTGCTTAGATCTAAGGCTGAACTTTTTGCTTCATAATCCCAGACAACTAATTCTACATCTAATTTTCTAAGAATTCTACGAAAGATTGTTCTTAATGTTTGCTATCTATGCAATCTCATAAGAAGGGCTATAAAGCTTACTTGGATGAACATGACTAATCCTTCTTGTCAAGTTTGCAATCTTATAGAAGGATATCACCAAGCATTCATTGGAAGAAATTTTACCCTGGGGATCAGCTGAGGCTTCATACAGAAGTGGTATTAGAGACAACATATGGAAACAACATAGAATAGAATTTTTATATCCAGAAACCATCCCAGGAAAGACAGCAATAGAAAAAAAAAGCCTAAGTAATGGGCAGTCATGAGAGTTTGGGGGTCTTTTAAGGAAATTCTGATATAGTTAATGAATTCAATTTGTTGAAGTCCAAGGGAGCTCCAATTTGGTCTCAAGTATTATGTCTATACAGGATGGCAGTAGAAATGAGAACAGAAAATACTGAGATTAGACTATTGAAAGTCAGGCTGAGGAATTTGGTATGCAAAGAAAGACCCTGAGGATTTAAGAAAAGAGTAATATAAGTAGAACAAGAATTTAGGAAAATTAATCTCATGGTCCTTCACAGAGTGGATAAAGGTAAGGGCACAAAAGAGACCACCACCACCAATAATTAGTGATATTTTGGTAATACATGTGAGCATTACTGAGTTCTAAATCAGAGTGGAAGATACACAGATTGGCCAATAAATATGAAAGAAGGAATCAACTGACTAAATGTGTGAGAACAGTTAGGTCAGTAAAGCTTCTATGTTCTAAGCAAAGAATAAAGGAACTTTCACTATTGTGGAAAAGTGACTTGGAAGAACTGATTCAATAGGGAAGATGCTGAGTTTGGTTTTGGATAAAAATCAATCAAGTTTTTAGTTTTAACACAAAATCAAATGTCCTTATTTAGGAATGTATGACTAGAAATGTGAAACTTCAGTTAAAAGACCTTAAAAATTGGAAATGTTCGATGATACTGGATAGATGAGATTTTACTAAAATGGACAATGTTGGTGGATAACCCAGCATCCATCCTCATCTTATTACTTTCTGGCACAAAATCCTTGAAGTATCCATAACCTTCCCCCATCTTGTAGTCACAACCCCAGAAGTCTGAGTCTTCCACAGTTTCAAGAATGGAGGAGTGATTATTTCAAGACCGTGAATAGTGGAGCAATGAGCATGTGTCTTGATTCTAATCAATAAGATATGATGTAAAGTCGGCAATGAAAAGTCTAGGGAAAAATATCCTCTCATCTAACAGAAAACATAGGAAGGCAATCTTTCTTCAGATACAATACCCGGGATTGCCATAAATTACTTCCAGCTCCCAAGGATGAAGCTGCAGGGATTATGGCAGAATAGAGAAAGAATCTGGCTCATTCTGAGATTGTTGATTTCTGATAAAAATATATCCGAAACACATCCTATCTCTGGACTTCCTACCATGTAGAATTGGACACATTTTCCTACTGTTTGCACTGTTTCAATTAGGGGTACCTATTCTTATACACAAATGTCTTCCAATTGCTAAAGACATTTTAAAAGATTTGAGATGCCAAAGGTTCAAAAATGGAGATAGTACTGGCTATTGAAAGCTCATGTCTTAAATCGGGGAAAATAGGGATTAGAAAAGGACAGCGGTGATACATCACTGAGCTGTAGAAAGGCAGACTTTCTAGAATGAGTCATGATTAATAAAGCACTTGTTTCAGAGAGATCAGGGAAGGTGATAATTGAGAAAAAAGATCATTGGTTTGGAACCTGGAAGTTCCACAATGTGAACTCTTAAGAACATTATTTCCATACCAGTACCACAAGGGAAAAAATGGGCAAGGATTTTACAGTGAAAAAGCACACGTGGTAGATGTTGCAGTTCATTAAGGAAATGATTAGATGTCCTTATTAGTTTAGATTAAGGAAAGGAGGTAAATGATCGTGTAACTTGAGAAGGTTTATTAGGAAAGCACTTTTGTTTCTGTTTGTGTTTTAGCTGGGAAGACGTAGGTATGTGTGTTAACAAAAGGAGCATGTGAAATGGTAATTCAAAGATATGTACCACAAAAAATAGGCAATTGACAGCATAATAAAAAATTCCTTTAAGCATCTGTGTTCACCAGTGTGCCTTAGATTGGAACTGTCTTCACTTTCAAGTTTCTGTGGGCAATCTTATTCACTCTAGAGTTGTAGTTGAATCTGTTATCAATGATTTTCATGAATCTACATGTCAACCATGATTTTAGCAATGAAATTTAGACTCAAATTTATAGTTTGCTTAATAGTTTTACTTGGATATCCCAGAATGACTTTGATTACAAAATGCTCAAAACTGAACACATCACTTTTTTTCACAGTCCTGTATTTTCCCACGTTTCCTCTTTCTTATTACAAAACTGGGTTACCTAGTCTTCTCTCTCCTCTATGGTGACCTGTTTCTATAGATTTCATATCCTATGTGTCTTGGGAGTTTACGCTTTTCTCCTCGGTTTTATAAAACTGGTCACAGGGAATTTCCTGGTAGTTCAGTAGTTGGGGCTCTGTGTCCTCACTGTTGAGGGCCCAGATTCAATCCCTGGTCAGGAAACTAAGAACCCACAAGCCATGATTGTGGCAAAAACACAGCAAAGCAAAACAAACAACAACAACAACAAAAAACAACTGGTCTCAATAAAGCCATCACCACTTCTTGAATTAAGAACTCTAATAGTCCCCATTTTTAAATATCTAACTTTCCTCTCATCACAAAGATCTGTCAACTGTTTGTTTTAAGACATTCAAAGCCAACACCTTGCCCCACAAAAACATACCTCCCAGATACACATAAATCAAGCTTAAGTTCCTAGGATGTAATATGATATGATACTACAGTACGGGTCCCCAGCCTGCGCTGTGCTGTGCTCGGTCGCTTCACTTGTGTCCAATTCTTTGCAACCCCGTGGACTGTAGCCCACCAAGCTCCTTTGTTGATGGGATTTTCCTGGCAAGAATTCTGCAGTGAGTTTCCATGCCCTCCTCCAGGGGATCTTCCCAACCCAGGGATCAAACCCAGGTTTCCTGCGTCTCTTGAATTGTGGGTAGATTCTTTACTGCTGAGCCACTAGGGAAGCCTCTCCCAGGCCTGTTTCTCAGCTAACATTTTCCACTTCTGCCTGTGCCTGTCCCAGTTTATATCTCAGCAATACCAAAATACTTGCCATCCTAGCTTACATCTGTTTCTTACTTTTAGAACTTTGTTAGGATATTGCCTTATTTCAGATTCATCATTCATCTCATCTTTATGTACCTAATTACCTCCTAATAATTCTTCCGCATATGTGTATGCTCAGTCGTTATGTCAGATCTGACTCTTCGCGACCCCATGGACTTATATAGCCCACCAGGCTCCTCTGTCCATGGAATTTCCCAGGCAATAATACTGGAAAGAGTTGTCATTTTCTTCTCCAGGGGATCTTCCCATCCAAGGATCAAACCTGAGTCTCCTGAGTTTGCAGACAGGTTACCACTGAGCCACCAGGGAAGCCCAATAATTCTCCTAGTTCCACCTTAAGTTTATGTGCTCCTTAGAATTATTCCCTATCCTCTCAAGCTGAACCTTTTCCAGCGTCACAGGCAGGTGTCTGTCAACCTCTATTGCCTTAACATGATTTCCTTTTCGTGAATTTTTCTTCTTTATCTCCTAAAATGGGAGCTGTTTGGCCATAATGACTGGGACTTATTTACTTTTGTAACTATCTCCAGTATTTAGAAAAGTACTGGCACAGAACAGATTGTCCACAAAAGCTTGTTGAGTGGTGCTGAATTATTCTTATTAAGAGTTGAAGTCAACAAATACTATCAGCCCTACATACTATATGCTAACACTTTCTCTTATTTACACAGCATATTTTATACAGAGAGCATCAGTAAGAACTTCTAGACATCAGAAGAACTGATATCAGAGGAACCTCAGTTTGATATCATCAAGAAAGAAAATTCACTGTTTCAAAGAACATTAAACATACTATTTTCTGATGATTTCAAACATAATAAGGGTCAAAATAAACAAATCATTAAAACGTTAGCAATGAATTTCCGAAGGAGCCCAGAATGTTCTTTACTATAAATATTATTTAACTTTGTCAAATGCTATTCAAATTTCTGTCAAAGTAAAGTGATTGAAAGTATGTCTATGGCATCATAGAAAGTGCGGGGTGGCAATTGACATGCAATATATTTGTACATATAATAACTGAACTGTCATAGTTCGTGGAAATGATGGCAACTTTATTTTATCCTTTACAAGCTCTTTGATACAACCTAGTGGGAGAGTCAAAGAATTAGATCAGCAGGGGTCCAGATTTAGTCATTAGAAGGTCACAGTATGGACAGCTATATCCTATGTCACATTAAAGAGATATGGGGGACATTAAAATATTAGTTTATCTTTGTAATAACTTTAAACTTCAGAGTTTCATTAGAAAATGGAAAATTGTAACTTCGTATCTTATTTTTTAGCATATAAAATAAGTAGTTGATAATAGGATTTAATAAATTGCAAAAGTTTATTTTATACTTTGCTGAGATTTCTTTAAGTTTTTGAGAACTTAAAACAATATTTCTCCAATTATAAAATAAACTCCAACTTTCATAACTGAATTGGAAGTTTTCACTGGGACTTTTAGCCTAGTGTGATGTTTCTTGGCCACACTAAATTAAAATGTTAAAATCTTCAATGTGATAAACAATGCAGAAGATGGAATAGTTGTAACAATCCCCCATCCTATGTGAAAGTTATGTCACTTTCTCAGAGGGTTTCCCTTTGCAGAATCAGTATTCATGTGGTTTTAACTGAGCACACCAGTCACATGGCATGAGAAAAAAGTTAACAGAGATTGTGATTCTAGCCTATCCTTTCAGTAAATGACTTTTGCTAGCATGTGAGTCTAATTTATTCTCCTGAGATTTCCCATTCTAGTATTTCTAAATGATCTTGTACATCACAGGGTTTTAAGTAACTTTATTATGCTCTTGCTTTTGCATCATAGGCAAGGAATTAGAAAAGCTGTCTTTGTACAATATGATCCACTTCCCTAAAGACTTCTTAGCTTGAAGCAAAATCCATTTAACCAGCCAAAGCTAGTACTCTGATAAGAGTTGCTGCCAGCGGGATGCCCAGGTCCATCCAGGACACAGGCATCCACATTGATTCCAGATAATCCTAAATCATCAGATTTAATTCACACTTCTGAGAAGGTGTTATAGACTAATCTTGTCCATTGCAGTAGGATTTTTCACAATTATGAGTCAACCAGACTTTTATATTTGTTCTATCTCACCAAACAATCAACATAAAGGACCTCATAATTTTTATTTTCCTTTTCATTATTTTCAATGTGAAAATAACTTAATTAAAGGTATGAATAATATTTTTAATATTTATAACATTAACCATTTCCAAGATGTAGAAAGTCATTTTACAAGGTTTGATTGTATAAAAATTTGAAAATAGCCTAATGCTATTTTTAAGATTAACTCTGATATGCTTTAAAAGAAAAATAAAGCACTGACATTTTTTCTATTCTACTTTCTTTCCTTTAACTATTGCTCTGATAATTATATATCTGAAATTATATAATCATAAAATTTATATATATATGTATATTTCTGGAATTTATAATAGCTTAAAATATATTTCCTAAAGTAAAGATCCAAAGGTTCATAAATTTTAACTTGATTCAAAGTTTTAAAAACAGACCAAAAATGTACTCATTATTGCTAGGATTGACATGATCTTTAAAAAATGAAATAAAAGTGAATCAAAACCATTACAGATATTGGTATCCTGGTATGCTGCTTCTTTTTTAAAAATTTTTTCTCTAAGATTATCCAACCATACTTATCCTTTCTGCAATCCTCTTTAATAATTCTGATTGGCCTGAATGACACCAAGTTATGGGAACACAACTGCTCATCTGGAGGATTAACTGCAATTGAACTTTGCCCCAAACAATCTGTTCAACTTCATTTTCATAAGAAAACCTATCATTTCATTCCCAAAAACAAATGCTTAACACAGAATTTAAAAAAAGAAAATTCAAATACATCTTACAGGAGCATTCACCTGTGAAGCATATAACTGATGGAAGGCTTGCAAATATGATTGCTACTAATGAAGTTATGTAGCAACACCACTGTTACAGGTATTACCACTACAGTGGCTAAAATACTATTTTAATATAAAAAGCTAAGGTAATTTGAACTATTTCTCGATATTTTTTATTCTAGTTCTTTTCTCGTATTAATATTTGTAGAGATACTATTACATTCTTTATAACCACTAAATTAGCAACTTTGTAAATAGAAAAAATAATCAAGAACTTGTTTCAAGAATTAATAGATTTTTAAAGCTATTTTCAAAAGTTCTCATCTTCATTTTACTAGAAAAATTAATCCAAATATGTTGGATGTATAAAAATATGCAGTGCATGTGATAAAATTAGTTCATATCATTTTTAAAATCACACTACTTAAACTGTATAATGTTAGCAATAGAAGTTTGTCTTATTTTTTTTGTTTGTTTTTTTATTTTTTTGTCTTATGTTTTAAACAAAAGCGAAACAAACAAAATATAATTAAGTTACTTTCCTTCAGATATTCTAAAATAGATATTCTTGGAAACACAGTTCTATTACTGACTTAAAAGCTACTTTGATTCTGTTAAAATCTTTCCTTATAGGCCAATTAACTCTATTATGTTCACATTTAAACTTTGTGTATCAATAATATAAAATGAGTATCACTAAAGAATAATGAAATTTACTGGCTATATTTTCTTATTTGCAAATGCAAAATAATCAAATTCTTAATTCCATATCACAGTACTGTGTTGGTGAATTATAGAGAAAAACACTTTAGAAGTAGTACAACAGAAACTACTAAAGGGGGAGCCTTTTTTTCCCTGAGTGAAAATAATTTCATACTTAATAAGTAAAGTGAAAGAAAGATTATTTAGTTAAAAAACCATAGAAAATAAGAATGATAAAGGAAACACTAAAACATCCTGCAGCGCCAATCAGACATGGTTTTCATAGTGAAATTTGCATTAACTTTTAACTTATTTTATTTCAAACATTAGTATCAATGTGTGTCTCCTAACAAATAATTATGATTATTTTTTAACAGGAATAGTCTATAGATTTTTACCTGTATCAGGAATGGCTGTCTCAGTAGAATTACAGTTCTTGACTTGAGACTGGTTTAAAAAATCATCAGCTCATATTGCAGCATTTGTACCAATTAGATAAATACATTACTCTTTAGACTTTGAGTTGAATTTCTAACTCTGCCAACTCTGCATTTCTTTTTGTATCTGCATTGATTGGAAAGCACCTTAAAAGAATCAACCCAGGTTTGAAACCAGCATTTTATAGCACTAAAGGAAAACTTAATCTTGCTTTCTGAAACGGGGAAGTATAATTTTATTTACCATCCCATCAATACAAGTTTGAGACTTGAGATTCATAATTCTGCTTGATGGTCCCTTTAGTTTATCTCTAGGGAGAAAAATAAATTATTCAGTAATTAGAGGAAATAGTTTGTTTCTTGAGATAGAGTTTTTCTTATACTCTTGTTTAGGAAAAAGAAAACCCTCAAAATATATTATTACATTTTTATTTACTCATGTTGTAAGAAATACTGAACCATTTAAGTGAGAAACAAAGAATGTGCATTACATTCTTTTAAAATCATGTAGCTAACAAGAAATCAACTGATAATCCATACAGGTTTTTTCACTTTTTTTTTTTACTTTTTATTTTGTATTTGTGTGTAGAGGATTAACAAGCACTTTTGTAATAGTTTCAGGTGAACAGTGAAGGTAGTCAGCCATACATGTACATATATCCATTCTCCTCCAAACTTTCCTTCCATCCAGGCTGCCATATAACATTAAGCAGAGTTCCATGTGCTATACAGTTTTCTTCACATTTTAAATGAAGAAAATAATAGTACTTGGCAGATATATCAATGTATGTGAAAGTGGAAGAACAGTACCTGGCATAAAGTAAGAACCCAATAAATGGTATTAGTGGTGGAAGTATGAATTTGATGGTAGTAGAAGTTGTAGTAGAGGTAGAAGTAGTAGAGGTGTTATAGTTCTTGGTCATGGCTGTAATGGAAACAGTTACAATGGGGTTGTTAAAATGTATAAAAATCACCAGCACCATGGTAAATTTTAGCTGAATGCATTGGGTCAGGGGCAAATGCAATCAATTTTCAATTACCTAACATTCAGCTACAGAATGTTAAGAATGATTGGCTGATTCACTGATTAATATATGGTATGAAAATTCCCACGAGAAACACAGTGGTAACTGGGTTCTGAGCAAAATAGCTAATCACTTTTTCTTATTCTCCCTGAGGAAAAACAAGAAGTCAAGTGGAAGAAACATTAAAAATTGCATTGTTATCCAATGAGTGCTTTTGGTTTGTTTTTGTTTTTAATATGTAAAGTAGATATCAGACTGCTGCAAATTAACAGAATGGCTATTCTGTAGCAATAAATCTGTAAGATATGCAACGTATCTTTGGGTATATACAGTTTTTTAAAAGGGAAAAGCTGAAGTGTGCCTCTGTAAAAACAATCAAATTTTTTATTTGATTTTTGTCCGTTATCCATGTATTTAGTTTTCAAGAAGCACTGTGTTGCTTTAGTCATTTCTGATTCAGTGTTTCATAAACTTGCTCTCAAATCTTTCTATTTAATGTTTACTGAAATTGCCTCAAATCAACTTGTCACTCTTCATAACTTAAATCAGTGCTGCTTTGTATTATTTTTATTACTGATTATTACCAGCAGTACTTCTATTAACTAGTCAGACAGACACAAAATTTTAATCTTAAATGGAGAGACTATGAATGATTTTTATTTCCTTATTCTATTCCCATATCTCTCATGTAATCCATATCTCATAAAAGAGCATGCTGTTTTTCATAATTAGAAAAAACTGCATGATACATTTATATTGTGGTAGATTAAAAAAAAAATCCTATACTAGGTACATTACAAATTGGATAGTTACCTAAAAGGGAAAACACCCTTTATTGTATGTGTTTTAAAATACAACTTTTATATTCAATAGGGCATTTTCACTCTTGCAAATGGTAGGGATATATTTTAACTTCCTAGATGCATGCTGTATAACAGTATCTGTACTTCAAAATGCTAGTAGCTATTTTTTTTCTAGAAATCTTAATTGCATCAATTATGCATTCGCCCCCCCCCCGCCCCCATTAAAGCAGTCAATGAAGCAAGCACTACAGTTACTGGAAGCCTTACAGAAAAATGCTTAGGAAGTAATTTTCCACAAAACAAAACAAAACACAAAAACACAGAAAAGCACATCCGGAGATCATATCTCTGCTTCTGTGCAGGGATTCTCTAGTAATTTCATAGGAAATATATTATTTCCACCATCTGACCTGCTTCATTACAAAAGCAGTCTCCGAAGAGCAGCCCCTGCTCTGGCCCCACTGGGGTTAGAGCCATACTCTTGACCCTCTCTCCTGAATGTGCTCAGTTGTCAGTTTTGCCTCCTGCAGCTGTTGGGTATTCCAGTGGATCAGATGGCCAGAATGGGTCTGGAATAGACCTATTAGCATCTCAATATAGCTGCTCAGTCCGCTTTATTACCAATTCACTCAAATTAATTAATTTTTAATTTTGTACTACCTCAACTATTATAAATCAAGTCAGCCAGTGAGACAGAAAAGCATGCTGAAACAGGAAACTGTGGTTTAAGTCACAGAGGCTCAACCCATGCAATCTGTCACTTTGAAGATCAGAAAAAAAGGTAAATTATCTTATGCAGAGATTATTGAAAAATATTTTCTGATGAATTATGCTCCTTTCAGAAGGTCACAAAAGAGAGGAGGCATGGTGATGTCTATGATGTATGTAGATACTTACACCCAAGTTTTGAGTCCAGAAAGGCTGGTTGACTTTAAAAAATGCTCCTATGGGTTTACATTTACTTTATTTGAACCTAATCGTTTTTGGAAGTGTTAAAATATATACTGTACAAATAATGACTTTGAGTTTTTCACAGCACCTGTAACTTCATAATATTCCTAAAATATAAGATAATAAAATGTTTTTATTATTATGAAAGTTATTATTACTATTATTTTGTTGGCTTAGCTTTAATTTCCTTAGAGCAAAATTCTCTACAAGAGTGAATGGGTTGGACTGAAGAATCATCTAAATTATAAAACTGGAATTTTGAAATGTGGAAAGCCATGAAATCATTGGAAAAAATATCCCTCTGTGTTCCTTTCTCTTTACTTGAATTGATCTCAGGAATAAAACTCAGTAAGGAAGCATTTACTTTGAACAGTACAATCCTCTTTGAGTGAGGACTGATTGCTTTTGATATTCCATAATGCAATGTACACAGTTATAGATATAGCACATGGGGCTTTCTTTTTTGACATTGAGCTACAAAGTATAAAAAAGACCAAAGATTAAAGGTATTCAATCACTCCAGTATACTGTGTAACTTTTTATGTCATATACTCCAGCAAGGAAACGTGGCCAAATTTAAGATGTATTTATACCATGGTGGGAAGGATTTTTTTAACCTAATATAAACCTAGTTTTTTTAGACAAAATACAATTGGTTTCTGTTTCTGAGAATAATAAAGGGTAGATTCATGGCTACCAAATAACTCCTAGAAAATTTTCTTTCCCTCTCACATATAATCAAATCCATGGTGTGGTTTATTACAAACATTATAAAGTAGTTTAATTTTAAATATTTTCAACTATTTTACAAGCACTTGGCATTTAAAGTTGTGGAAATGAAGTAAGTAATTTGTCGAGGTTAATAAAGCAGTAAAAGAAAAACGATTAAGTCCATATTTTAGACCACTATTTCACAGATTTTCCTGGGCAACACTGCTTTCCTAATTCTATACTAGTTACAGATAAATTGCCATAAATGACAACTCTCAACATTTAAATACACAGTAAAATGAAATACTTCCTAAACTAAAAGTTGTTAAACTCAAGAATGGATTTCTTATGTCAGAATTGTAACAAAAGAAGAATTGTTTTGTGACTTTGGGACTGGTTTGATTGTGGTTCTGACTGAAGGCAGAAGATGTCAAAAATAAAAGAGAACTTTAGAAAAATGCAATTATCAAATTAAAAATTGAGTTCACATATCTCAGAAAGATTTCAAGCTACTTGCATTTTGAAAAATGTTCTTACATTTCCCAGTACTCTATTGTTTTCATTGAGATTGCTATGCAAATTCTTTGTGTTGGTACTTTGGCAGAGAAGGTTGAACCAACTTCAAAATTAAATAGATACTGGCTTCACATTACCATCTGGCTACCCCATGTTGTGTAATCATCTCCCCAAAATATACTTTTCTTCATACTAATGAACAGTAGATACCAGTTGTTTAAAACTATATTGAATGTTGTCATGTTGTCACTGCTGTTTTTTCAGGTATCTCAGAAAGAAAAAATCTTGTTTTGACTGTTTGATTTTAACATGTTGAGGGCCAATTGATTTTTTCTCCTAATGAAGAGTTTTAATCATAAAAATTAATTTTTTTTTCTAATATAATCTCACAAACTACAAAACTAGGTTATGATTTAACAGGTTGAACTTACTCTTGTATACAAACAATAATCATCCATCACCAACCAAATTTTACGTAAGTCCATTAAAGTCGTAGGCAGAGAGCTTAGAAAAAAAAAGTCAACCAACATAAGATTCTGTGGCAATTATGGTTTCACTTTCAAAATTTATTTTTTTGGGGACTGAGTTCATAGAATTAAATTAATATAATCCATGGTTTATGAAACCTTTTAAAATTGGCTCATGTATGGTCATCATTGAAGTATTTATATATTAGCTTATTTGTTCACTTATTTGTCCATGCAACCACATATTCATTCATTCATTTATTTACTTGATTGTAACACTAAGTATTGATAAATCAATCATCCAGAATATGACATTTTCTTATATGTATTTACTTATATGACTTAATTTCATATTTTAACACTTAAAAATTATCTTTAATTTATAACAGGTTTCTTCTGATAGATGGAATTTTAAGAACTTATCTGTCATTCAATATTGCATTGCTAAGATTCATACACAGTTTTACATCATTATTTTTCATTAATTCTGATTGATGTGTAGTATTCCATTGTGAAAATGTACTATAGCTTAGCCATCCATTCTGTTCTTAATTAAATTTAGATTATATCCAGGTCTTACGTAGTTTAAATAGTGCTTGATGAAAATACACCTTGCTGAATGCAAACAAGAGTTTTTATTGGGTATGTATCAAGGAGAATGGCTTAATTTATTTCTTGTAATAATACAAAGCTATTTTTCAAAGTAGTTAAAATGCTTTAATTTTCACAAGTAATATTAAATTAAGACTAGAAAGTGTGAAATCCCATTTTCTCCAAAAATAGCTGTTTTAAAAATACACATATTTCTAATTAAACAGTTAAAACTGGTAACATTAACTTCTTGACTAGTATTTCTCTGATCATTAATGATATTGAACATTTTCCTATGTTTATTGAACATATATGTTTGCTTTTAAGAAAATGTCAGTTTATGACTTTCATTCCCTTTTATATTCATAGTTATTTATTAATAAGCACAATTGTACACATAATTTTATATATTACTAATACATATATTTTTCTGTTGTAAGTGTTGAGAAATTCTTCACTTGAAACTTGCTTCACTTTCTTGGGCTTCCCTTGTGGCTCATCTGGTAAAGAATCTGCCCACAATGTGGGAGACTTGGGTTCGATCCCTAGGTGGGGAAGATCCCCTGGAGAAGAGAAAGGCTACCCACTCCAGTATTCTGGACTGGTGAATTCCATGGATTATATAGTCCATGGGATTCACAAAGAGTTGGACACGACTGAACAACTTTCACTTTCACTTTCTTAAAATGCATTCCAATAAGCTGAATTTCTTTATTTTAGTATAAATGAAAATTTAGTGTTAAGAATTTATCAAGGTTTCAAAAAGAAAAATGATAAACCTTATGAAAATATATTCAATAAGTTAATGAATGTATAGATATACTATGTTCATAGATAAGAATGATATATTGAAAATATATCATTTTTTTCCTAAATTTATCTACAGTTTTAGAAATTTCAATAAAAACCTCCCAGGAATTTTCATAGCATTTAATCGCATCACTCTTAAATATTTATGAAAGAATAAAGGGCAAGTAACATCAATAATAATTAAGGGCAAGAAGGAGAGACTTGTCCTTTCAGATACCAGGACTTATTATTAAACTACAGTAATTAAGAACCTGAAGTATTCACACAGGCATAAAATGTTTAAGCAAAATAAACTTGAGTTTAGGCTTAAATCTTCATGTTGCCACTGAAAGTCACTTTGTTTTGTCTCTTTGAATGTAAAAATTTTGTGCAAAAATGAATACACTTGTCATGAACATTTTTCTATTCTACAAAGCTATCAATGAGTGTCAGAAGAGCATTTATCTTGAAAACAACCCAGCCAAATCCCATGCAACCATTATAGCATGGCAAAAAGCCTCATTATTTTCTAATTCAAGTATACTACTGAAATTCATCTCTAGAATTAATAGCCACATTACCAAGGAAGAAAGTCACAAGTTTTATTGGTCCATATGTGTCAAATCATAACTAACCAAAATTACCTTACTTAGTCACAAAGTTGACAGAAAATAAACAATGAAATATAAATGAAATCTCTCACAAAGACTGAATTGTGGTATATTACTGTGTAGTTAAATGATTACTTTTTTCTACATGGTTCTATAGAGTTTCATAAGAGTTTGTTGATTAAAATACCTGAAAACAGCTGTGCCATGGAAAATTAATAACACAAAAATTAATGTCAGCTCCAATATAAATCAAATTCTCTTTTTTGTTGATATTAAGATTTTATAGCATCACTTTATTAATATTATTTTTCAAGTTTTATTCTTATTTATATAGCACCATTACTACTCTATAAAATTATATTTAAATTGATCTTTCATTTTATGTCAATTCAAAGTGGCATTTTTTTCACTTTAATGGAATAATTTGTTAAATTCTTATACCATATTCCTTGCGTTTGATTTATTTGAGAAGTAAAACTCTTTATAACACTTTGGCACTCAAAATTGTGCCATCTTATCAGAAGCTTCTTACTATTATTCTACCTTGGAACTTTATCCCACCTCAATTGCAGACCCCCAAATGGCATATTTTTTCAGCCTGTACAAAAGATAAAGTAATAGAAAAACCCCTGTCACTTCAATTATGGTAACAGCCACATATTCAGTTTATATGTGTCTCATATAGCCCTGGTCTCTCAAGGAAACCTACATGAGCTAGGAAAGAAATACCCTCAAAAGAAAATAAAGTGAATCTTAAGTCCCTCTGATTGGTTATATTTTTAAAAATGGTAAATTATCATTACAGAGGACTTCAAAATGTCATATATTGCAGAGTTTCTCCATAACAATATATGTACAAAAACATAAATGATCTCACTTCTAAGGTTTTAAAAATCAATAGGACATTAAAATCTTGGCATAAATTATCAAACATTTTTTCATGCTTGTCTGTTTTAATCCATAAATCACTCATCATATTGAGAGCCACAAGAGGCAATAGATATAGCTAACTCCATGACCCACTGATTCTGTAAGCACCTCCTAAAGAAAACCTGGACAGACAACCATTTCTTTGATGGTTCTCTCCACCAGAGAATCTCTCTGGAACAGAGAATGGGTGGCTCACATCCCAGCTATGATTTTAAATAAATATGGATTCAGAAGCAGCCCAGTCATCATTATTTATTTTTCTGCTTTATGGAGTATCTATGCGTTTACATAAAAGTCCAAATTGAAAAAAAGATATCTAACACATTCCTTCAACTATATATGCAATTCCTTTAAATATGGTGATAAAATGAACTTAAAGATCTAAAAATAAATAAATCATTCTCATTATTCCCACCTTAAGCAGCTTCAAGCAATCTTAACATCTTTGTACGATGGAAAATGTAATTGAAAGTTTACATGAGAAAAATTCCCATTAGTTAATTTTTTGCCTTTTCTAGCTGACAAACTCCAAAATGCCTTCATTTATCCTAGTTATGCCTTCCACCACTTCCCTCAGAGAGAAGTAGCATGACCCTCTAGTCTCCAGTTAGCACAAGACCTGTAGCCAACTCTAACTGAGGAACCAGTATAATTTTCACTCTCCCCTTGCAGTCTTCAAGCCAACTGCAATTCAGCACATGAGAAAAAATAACAGCTGGTGCAAAGTTCTTAGGGTCTGGCCCAGCAGGGGAAGTAGAAGCAAAAAGTCATGTCAACAACAATAACAATGAAAACATTTTTAAAAGCTTTGATCTTATGAATAGCCTCAGTACCAAAGGCAAGGCCTGCTGTTAATGCCTTAACAACGAGCAAAAAGAGCAGACATCCTCATTTTCACATGCTAGTTCAATACCAAAGAAAGAAAAACAGGGAAGACAATGTAGGTCTTAGAGGGAGCACTGCAGTTAGGTTGATAGCATTGTTACTGCATCTATTACACTAAAATAAATGCTACCAGTAAATGAGAACTTCAGTTTTCTCTTTCTAATATCTTCTGTTCTTGAAAGATTTCATCTTCAGCTATCTTCAGCTATGAAAGAGTAAGTGAACTATGTAAAACAAAGCATGTTGCCCACCACTTGGTTCTAAAAAGACTAAGTCAGCAACCATGGCAGTCCTTGAGACACATGAAAGGAATTCAGAGAGAAGATCAAGAATGAGGGACTCTGTGCTCTGAGAAAATGGGCAAAATAGTTTTTTTTTTTTCATTCTTTTTTATTTTTAAATAATTTATTGGCATACAGTTGATTTACAATGTGGTTTTTGTTTCTTCTGTACAGCAAAGTGAATCAGATATGTGTGTGTTTATACACACATGCCCAATTTTTTTAGATTCTTTTCCAATAAAAGTCATTACAGAGTATTGAGTAGAATTCCCTGTTCTATATAGTAGGTCTTTATTTGTTACCTATTTATACATAGTAGTATGTACAGTCACTCTCAGTCTCTCAATTTATCCTTCCTCCCTTCCTACTTGGTAACTCTAAATTTGTTTTCTACATCTGTGACTCTATTTCTGTTTTGTAAATAAGTTCACTTGAGTCATTATTTTCAAGAATCTACATATATCAATATTATATAATATTTGTCTTTCTCTGTCTGACTTAGAAATATTTAGGGAGAAATCTTTTATGAACATGGATTCTTGCATCTTCCCATACTTAGAAAAGCAATAAAATTATTAACTGAGATTCTGTTCCTTGTGACTAGCAGTAACCTTCTAATTAGATGAGATGTATGCTTGATCAAAAGTACACCTTTACCAAAATCACTGGCCTCTCCCCCACCTCTTTGGAGCAATTCTTCAGAACTATCTGAGAAGCTGTCTCCTGGGCTATAGTCCTCCATAAGTCCCCAAATAAAATCAAAACTCACAGCTCTCACATAGTGCATTTATTTTTTAAAATCAACAATGAGTTGACAAATATCTAAGACAAAAAGTTATTCTGCTCTTAAATTTCAATCATTTTGTTAACTTAGGTGTCACTGTATTCATGTAAGGTAAATATGTAGACATGGAGTATTTGTGATCTTTCATATTGGGATAAATTACTATATTTATGAAAATCAAAACTGACCATCCTTGCATATAAAATAGGGTTCATTTTCCCACACCCAGAAAAGATAACTTTCCTCATATATACTGAACTCGGTTATAGAGATAAAATTGACAGCTATGAATCAGTAAAACTGGCAGTTCATTCTGTCTACTATTTCTGTACATTTGATACAAAAAGAGACCTGAATGAATGAATGATAGGCAAGTAGTTCAGTCTCTTCTAGCTTGGAGCATACGATTAAAAAAATAAAAGTCATTCATTTTGAGTCAGTATTTAGAATTCATTACAGAACACTTCAATTTCTTCTTGACTATTCAGTCTTCTCAAGTTTTAGGAGATAATCTTGTGCAATGTACAGTTATGCTGTCTTACATTATTTAATCTGGCATAAAGTTGGGAAATGGCTTCTGTGCCTATGTTACATTATTTAAAATGTCATCTTTCCCCACCAGTACTTAAAGTTCCCATTAACCTAAAATTTAAATGTATCTACAGAGAAGGGTGCATGTGTACTTTTTTATATGTAGGCTATCCATATTAAACACACCATTCTTCCCTTTAAAGTGATTTGAAGCCTCAGACCCTTTTTCCTTTCAAACACAAATTTGTGCGTCAAGCTTTTCACCAATCTAGCCTCCCCCAACCAATCTGTCCCATCTCCCAGACACAGTTGCCACACTACCTAATGTTTCACAGTTGGCCTCCTGGTTCTCCCAGCAGCAAAACTTCCTCACCAACCTGACCAGAAATGGTTATTCCTCACCCAGCCAAGAGATTTTGGCTTTCCATTTCTAAATATGTGCATTTGAGTTAAACTTCTTTAAGAAAATTGTTTTATAAGTAAAAGTGAGTGATAATCACTCAGTTATGTCTGACTCTTTGTGATCCCATGGACTGTAGCCTGCCAGGCTCCTCTGTCCATGGAATTCTCCAGGCAAGAATACCAGAATGGGTTGCCATTCCCTTCTCCAAAGTAATAGTAGATATGTGTCATTTTAGACTCTAAAAGTTTAGAATACTATAGTCCATAGACTGGCATCATTCAGATATTCTGATGCTTACTAGCACTACTGAATCTCAGGCCCAACCCAAGACCTACAGACTCAAAATCTGCATTTTTAACAAGACCTCTAGGTAATCTATATGCATATGAACATTTGAGAAGCATTTTCTATATTGTGAGACGACAAATGACAACAGCAACATCACAACTAGTAGCTGGAAGTAAGGGAGGAAGGGAGATGAAGGGAAAAAGTGAATGCCAGCAACTGCATTCATTCTGAGTTAATACAGTAATTTTCTATTAATTTTAATTTCTATTAAGTGTAATGTATTTAATAGAAAATATAAAGCCTTAGAGTTGCAGTTGTGTGTGTGTGTGTGTGTACGTGTGTGTGTGGTGTATATGTGGTGTGTGTGTCTGTGCTGGAGAAGTGGAGCTATACTAGTGGTTTCTAGTCATATTGTAACAACTGAAAGAAGGTAGAACATAATAAAATGGTGTTGTATTAATTTACTTAAAATGGTGCCTTCATTAAATAACCTCCCCTGACCAAAACATTCTAAAGCAGTGCTTACTTATAAATTTCATGTTAAATTCATACTACTTTTCTCCTTTATTCTACTAAAAATCCTTCAACAGATGACATATCACACAATATTTGAAGAAAGTTTAAGTTGTCTGGCTCCAACATAACTTTGAATCTTTGTTCTATATAATTATATATTATATTATATAATTAATAATTATATTATATAATCTATATAATATAATATACCAATATGGGCTTCCCAGGTGGCTCAGTGGTAAAGAATCCACCTGCCAATGCAAGAGGTGCAGGAGACACAGGCTTAACTCCTAGATCGGGAAGATCCCCTGGAGTAGGAAATGGAAACCTGCTCCAGTATTCTTGCTTGGAAAATTTCATGGACAGAGGAGCCTGGTGGGCTACAGTCCAAGAGGTCACAAAGACTTGGACATGACTGAGCAACTAAACAAGCAACGGCACTAATATATTCCAACAAAATTGTGAAGTTCAGGCAGACTAAAAAATTCTATGGTTCAGGGATAAAATTGTTACTTACAGGTGAAAACTTCCTATCTTTAAAACTCTCCATTGCCTTCAGAGGCCATTTTCATTCAGTAAAATTTTGGTTTCAATGTTACATCCTTCATGAAACCTTTCTTTTCTCCATAGGCCCTTCTAGCTAGTTACTGCTACTAAATAGCTGGGGTGACCTTGGCAATATAGTTAATTGCTTTGAATCTTCATCTCTTCATTGGTAATAAAAATGGTTGGCCCAAATCTATGAATTTCTAACTTTTATTATTCACATGCTCCCTAAAATAATCTTTTAAAACCTATATACTGACTCATATTTTAAGTTGGTGTTTAAAATGTTTCCTCATGAACTTAAATAACTGGAAATGATGTAACGTCCAGCATATAGTAAATATTGATGTTTTAAAATAAAGCTGTTATACCACTCTTTTAAATGTACCCAGTGGAATCTAAATATCATAGTAATCTGATATCCACTACCATGTAAAAATAAATATTCACGTTTTTCTCTAATCATCAAAATTTTTATGTTACTTCCTCTTCTTCTTGAGTTCATATTTTCAATCAACTTCTCCATAAAACATGGTAAGTGGGGTTTTTTTTTGCTTGAAAATCTAATATTAATCAAATCACATATTGTTGCAATATTATGCTAATTATAGTGGCCTAAGGCTACAAGTTGTTTTTCTGAATTTTATTATTACAATTATAAGCAAAGAACAGGGCTTCCCACGTGGTGCTAGTGGTAAAGAACACTCCTGCCAATGCAGGAGACATGAGATGTGGGTTCAATCCCTGGTAGAGAAGATCCCCGGATGGATGGCATGGCAACCAACTCCAATATTCTTGCCTGGAGAATCCCATGAACAAAGGAACCTAGAGGTCTACAATCCGTGGGGTCACAAAGACAGGGACACGACTAAAGAGACTTAGCACATATGCAAAAGAAGAACTGATCAAAACTACACAGATTTCCATATTAAAAAACTCACATATTTCTATATTAAAAATATTTTAAGTAAAATTTGTTAGAAATCCACATTCTATTGAGATGAACTTGACTTTTTTTCCAATTACGATAGATGTTATTCATTGCTATGCACTTATAATCAGTTCATTTTTTAAAATTGCTTTAGATGTAAGCATTAGGAAATCTTATTTATGTAAAGAAATTATTATTTATGTAAATAAGTGGGTAGAAATGTAAATAGTTTTTACAGCAGCATGACTTATTCTTCAATCTGAATGAAAACAAAGAACTAAAACCGCTTGATTTGAAATACTTAGTATTTGATACATAGCCATTCACATTCTCAACACCAAATTTTAATTCTCTTTCATGTAACACATATACAAGGAACAATACACCTTAATAAGATTTTCAGAAGAATGAAAGGAATGATTATATATATAAATAAAGCAAAAGAGCAATTGTGAAAAGAGAATTGGGAAAGAGATTTAGCTTGAGAGTTTGAGCTCAAATACAATGTGATTCTCTACACGTCAACATCAGCACTTATGAAAGCTGAAGATATGAAAACTAATTTCCTTAAAGTGTAAATGACAATGTACCTCTTGGACATGTTGTATGATTCTCCAATTTACATGTACCTCAGTTTGAAAACTGCCAGAGGTATTTTCATACTACTTCATACGTGTTTATGGATTATTTAGGTGTTGCATAAAGTGCTTCATATAAAGCCTTGAATTTAATAGTCAAGCACTATTTATATATAAAATGCATAACTTTTAAAGCCAAATTCATGCCATATGCTAATGTATCTAATCATACTATATGCAACATTTTTTATTTAAGTGAACATGGCACTGTCATTATGCTTTTCAATATTCATTCCCAAATATGTTGAATGACAAGGGCACTAAACAGTATAATGAGCTTGTGAATATATTGTATTTATTAGATCTCTATGGGAACACCAGGAAATTAGCCCACTATAGCTGTATTATCAGGCTCTTCCATTTGCATTTTCTACAATTTTTTTCCCAAGTAATACTACATCCCAGTCAAGTTTTCACCTTTGGGATTCTCCTTTTATTTCTACACTTTGGCACACTGCATAATTACACATTACACATACCCTGTCCATGAATATTAGCCAATAGGTGACATTTTTTTCAGCAGAAAATTTTAATTTAAAAGTGAATCAAAGCAGGCATTTTATCTGGGGACCACATGTCTAACAGAGCAGTCATTTCCAACTAGGGATAGTGAAGTCAAAATTACAGCATATCTACTTTGCAATGTTATCATACATGCCAAACATAATATTGAATTACCAACACAATGACTGTGTTATGCACAATACACTATAATTAGACTTATACATTCACTGCACTTGTAGCCCCAACATGTATGTAATTTAGTGAAAAGAACCGCAGCATTTAAAGCAAATGTGAAATTTGCTAAATGAATTTTTGAAAGTCTAAGTTATTTGACCTTTCCAGTTTAAACAACCTAATATAAAATTAGTCATTCTAGGACTTGGGACATTACAAATAAACTGCCCAAAATAATAGTCATCATGTTCTGGGATATTCATACTCTGAATTATCATAGTAAAATTCAGAAGTTTCAATGAATAAAATAATAATATTCAGCCTTCTGAAATCATAGATAAAAGCCAAGGATCAATCGCCCCACTTTGTATTTGAGTACACACAAACAGGACTAACCTATTCCTGGAAGGGTACAGAGCACTTGAGCAATTTTGCTCCAAGTTTCAGGGTTTAAATTTATGTCATGACTTATAAGATTTTTCCCTAATTTACTGACTACTGACTTGAATATTCAATCTTTAGCAATGTGCAAGTTCCTTACCTCAATTTAACATTTACTCAAGAAACACGCAGGAAATAAACTATGATTGATAAATGAGTAATCAGAGACCTGGAAGTGATCCCCTGAGCTTATCTCCTCAATATCTAAATAAAATTCCCTTCGAAGTCTGAGGTCAATTTCCAGACTATCTTGGAGAGAAGTTATTATTTATTCTCAAAGGCAATTTGAAACAATTCCTTTAAAAATGGTTTAGCATCCAGTAGCTACAATTAGAATCCCAATGTGAGAATTTTTGTCTCTTTATTTGAAAAGAAAATGGTAGAAATGAAAATATTTAGAAATAATATTTTTAAAGCACTATATTAAAAAAGCATATACTACTCATGATAGGTACAAATTCTATATTTGACTGAATATTTACATATAAAATTGAAGGATTCCAGAGTATCAAGTTTTCAACGATTTCTCTATTTTGACTACTTTCAACCAAGATACTGTGTAATATGTATGTACTGTCTCTTACTCTCTTTCTGCCTTATAATCTGTTCTCTGCTTTCCTGCCTATGTATACATACATTGCCATGCCTATTCTTGTGTCTCTTACTTGTACTTATGATCTTATAAAATAGATTGCATCTTTAGAATTTAAATATGATTAAGTCTCAGTAATCGTGCTTGAGCTTCATACTTCATGACATTGCAAAGTATTTAATTATTTGGCCTTTAATAAGAACCAATTTTCTACATGATAAAGAAAAAGTACTGCCATAACAAAGTAATTCAGAATTCGTAAAGAAGTCAGAATGGTATGACATGCCTTGTTTTAAAAGAAACAACCCTGAACCATGTTAAGATGCTGCTACTGTTATTTCTAGTTATCTCCAACTTATATATGAGTATCCTGTATTTATATGTCACACTGCTTGCTTTATACACTTGGTATCAAGTGTTAGGATGCAATCAGAATTTACACAGGAACAGAAGGAAACGGCCCTGCAGAGGCACCAGCACCAGCAGAGCTTGAACACATGTTATCAGACACCTTCTGGATTTTGCCCTGTTTCCTTGCTGTCATCATACTCATGCTATGTAATACCTTTCCCCTTTTATTTAGTTTTTAGAATTTGCTAGTAGCTTTGAAACCAAAATTAATCCGTGTGTTGTAAATATATGTGTAAAATAAGGTAGGCTCTAAATGGAGTCTCAGTGCTGCTGTGAGAATCAAGAACTTCACTACAGGAACTCATGGCACACCTAGAAGAGATATGTGCCACCTTGGATTCCAAACTTAACAGCAAAGGTGTTTCTTAGAAAATTATTTGGAAAAAACATATTTTTCTTAGAATATATATTAGGCTCGTATGGCATAATGTGATAAACATGATATTGAATCCAGATCTTCTGCACCACTGGTGAATTCTTTACCATCTGAGCCACCAGGGAAGCCCCATTAAGATAAAAAAAAAACATAGAAATATGTCAGTATTAACATATATAAAATCTTGCAGAAAATGTAAAGTTACTCCTAGTATACTTTCAAATCAGTGTAGTATGAGAAAAATGTTTCAAACGTAAGGAAAACTTTCTGAGAAAGTATAGAGTGTCCTTAGAGGATTCATAGAATACCTTCACTGAAATTCTCAGACATGGAATCTACTATATTGCTTCTTAGGTGCTGCAGTTGGTAAAGAAACTGCCTGCCAATGCAACAGACTCAAGAGATATGGCTTCAATCCCTGGATCGGGAAGATTCTCTGGAGAAGGAAATGGCAACCCACTCCAGTATTCTTGCCTGGAAAATTCCCTGAACAGACGAACTTGAGAGGCTACAGTCCATGGTGTCACAAAGACTTGGACATGACTGAGCCTGCACACACACAGATTATAAAGGGATTTTTTCTTATAACAGTGATGTAAGCAGCCTCGCATATTCATGCTCCTTTAACTGACTAACAGATGAATTGCTGTTGTTTAGTTGCTGAGACGTGTCCGACTCTTTGAAATCCCATGGACAGTAGCCCGCCAGGTTCCTCTGTCCATTGGATTTCCCAGGCAAGAATACTGGAGTGGGTTGCCATTTCCTTCTCCAGGAGATCTTCCTGACCCAGGAATCAAACCCGCATCTCCTGATTGGAAGGTAAATTCTGTACCATTATGCCACCTGGGAAGCCCAACAGATGAGTATTAGCAAGTAAATGTAATTACTAAGTTACAGATCTTTAAATCTTTACATTTTGATATTATATCCGAATGGATAATATCAAGTGTAGTTGTTGTTGTTCAGTCAGTCGTTTTGGACTCTTTGTGACCCCATGGACTGTAGCACGCCAACCTTCCCTGTCCTTTACCACCTCCCAGAGCTTGTTCAAATTCATGTTCATTGAGTCAGTGATGCCATCCAACCATCTCACCCTCTGTCAATCCCTTCTTCTCCTGCCTTCAATCTTTTCCCAGATCAGGGTCTTTTCTAATGAGTCAGCTCTTTGAATCAGGTGGCCAAAGTATTGGAGTTTCATCTTTAGCATCAGTCCTTCCAGTGAATATTCAGGATTGATTTATTTCAGGATTGAATGGTTTGATCTCCTTGCATTCCAAGGAACTCTCAAGAGTCTTCTCCAACATCACATTTCAAAAACATCAGCTCTTTGATGTTCAGCCTTCTTTATGGCCCAACTTTCATATCCATACATGTCTACTGAAAAACCATAGCTATGACTAGACTGGCCTTTGTTGGAAAAGTAAGTACTCTGTTTTGAATATGCTGTCTAAGTTTGTCATAGCTTTTCTTCCAAGGAGCAAGTGTTTTTTAGTTTCATGGCTGCAGTCACCATCTGCAGTGATTTTGGATCCCAAGTAAAAAAAGTCTGTCACTGTTTCCATTGTTTCCCCATCTTTTTGTCATGAAGTGATGAGACTGGATGCCATAATTTTCGTTTTTCGCATGTTGAGTTTTAAGCCAGTTTTTTCACTGTCCTCTTTCACCTTCATCAAGAAGTTCTTTAGTTCCTCTTCACTTTCGGCTTATAAGGGTGGTGTCATCTGCATATCTGAGGTTATTAATATTTCTCCTGGCAATCATTATTCCAGTTTCTGCTTCAGCCAAACCAGCATTCTGCAAGATGTACTGAGCATATAAGTTAAATAAGCAGGGTGACAACGTGCAGCTTTCACCTACTTCTTTCCCAATTTGGAGCCAGTCCTTTGTTCCATGTCCAATTCTAACTGTTGCTTCTTGACCTGCATAGGGGTTTCTCAGGAGGCAGGTAAGATGGTATGGTATTACCATCTCTTTAATAATTTTCCACAGTTTGTTGTGATCCATACAGGCAAAGGCATCAGCAGAGTCAATGAAGCAGAAGTAGATGCTTGTTTGGAATTCTCTTGCTTTTTCTATAATCTAATGGATGTTGACAATTTGGTCTCTCATCCCTCTGCCTTTTCTGAATCCAGCTTGAGCATCTGGAGGTTCTTGTTTCATGTACTACTGAAGTCTCACTTGGAGAATTTTCATGAGATGGGAATACCAGACCACCTTACCTGCCTCCTGAGAAACCCCTATACAGGTCAAAAACCAACAGTTAGAACCAGACATGGAACAAAGGACTGGTTCCAAATCAGGAAAGGGGTACGTCCAAGCTGCATATTGTCATCCTTCTTATTTAACTTATATGCAGAGTACATCATGTGAAATGCTGGGGTGGATGAAGCACAAGCTGGAATCAAGATTGAAGGAGAAAGATCAATAACCTCGCATAAGCAGATGACACCACCCATATGGCAGAAAGCGAAGAGGAACTAAAGAGCCTCTTGATGAAAGTGGAAGAGGAGAGTGCAAAAGCTGGCTTAAAATTCAACATTCAGAAAACAAAGATCATGGCATCCAATCTCATCAGCTCAGTTCAGTCTCTGTCATGTCCGACTTTTTGCAACTCTATGGACTAAACATGCCAGGCTTCCCTGTCCATCACCAACTCCTGGGGCTTGCTTAAACTCATGTCCATTGAGTCGGTGATGCCATCCAACCATCTCATCTTCTGCTGTCTTCTTCTCCTACTGCCTTAATGTTTCCCAGCATCAGGGTCTTTTCCAATGAGTCAGTTCTCCTCAGGTTCCATCAGTTCATGGAAAATAGATGGGGAAACAATGGAAACAGTGACAGACTTTATTTTGGGGGGCTCCTAAATCTCTGCAGATGGTGACTGCAGCCATGAAATTAAGAGACACTTGCTCCTTGGAAGAAAAACTATGACAAACCCAGACAACACATTAGAAAGCATAGACATTACTTTTCCAACAAAAGCCAGTATAGTCAAAGCTATGGTTTTTCCAGTAGTCATGTATGGATGTGAGAGTTGGGCCATAAAGAAGGGTGAGTGCCAAAGAATTGATGTTTTTGAACTGTGGTGTTGAAAAGACTCTTTAGAGCTCCTTGCACTGCAAGGAGATCACATCAGTCAATCCTAAAGTAAATCAGTCCTGAATATTCATTGGAAGGACTGATGCTGGAACTGAAGCTCCAATACTTTGGCCACCTGATGTGAAGAGCTGATTCACTTGAAGACCCTAAAGCTCGGAAAGATTGAAGGCTGTACGAGAAGGGGACAACAGAAGATGAGATGATTGGATGGCATCACTGACTAAACGGTCATGTGTTTGAGGAAGCTCTGGGAGATGGTGAAGGACAGGGAAAGCTGGCATGCTTTGGGGTTGTAAAGAGTGGGACATGACTAAGTGACTGAACAACAACAATTTTGAAGAGTTTGTATGGAAAATGATTTGTGTAGGAAGGAGAGATGCTATCTCTAAAATAACAATAAGGGTATAAGATGGTGATGGACAGGGAGGCCTGGCGTGCTGTGGTTCATGGGGTCGCAAAGAGTCGGACATGAATGAGCGACTGAACTGAACTGACTGAACTGAAGGGTACAAGAAAAGTGTAGGTATATGAATTCCTTTGTTCATCATGTGTTCCTCCATTCAAGGAAGTTATGCACATTCTCCTATTGCTTTATATTGATATAGTGCATATATTAATAAAAAAGCACAAATAAGGTAAGTAAAAAAGCCATCAATATTCACACAAAAGATGCACCCATTGTATACAGATTTTTGAACTAATCTCTGAAAGGATTTCTGGAGGAGTGAGAAAGTACACCGATAGTCATAGAAACACTATGATCTGTAACAGTGAATATTTGCTTTTTATTCACTTAAAAGTTTAGTACCGGGGGGCGATCCTAAGATGGCAGAGGAATAGGATGGGGAGACGACTTTCTCTCCCACAAATTCACCAAAAGAACATTTAGACGTTGAGTAAACTCCACAAAACAACTTCTGAATGCTGGCAGAGGACATCAGACACACAGAAAGGCAGCCCGTAGTCTTCGAAAGGAGGTAGGGCAAAATATAAAAGATAAAAAGAGAGACAAAAGATTTAGGGATAGAGATCCGTCCTGGGAAGGGAGTCTTAAAAAAAGAAGTTTCCAAACACTAGGAAACACCCTCTCAGGCGTGTCTATGGCGAGCCTTGGAATCGCAGAGGGCAAAATAACCGGGAGCAAAAATAAATAAATAATTAAACCCCGCGGTTTACGTACCTAACAGCAACTCCAAGAGGGCATGCAGTGCAGATGTATACATCCCCAAATTGCAAGCAGGGGCTGGGTAGGGAGGGGTGGGCGGCATTGCTTTGGGTAAGGACTGGGCCCGAATGCCCCGAGGGCAACCTGAGGGAAATAGATTGAGACAGCAACCTAGACCCTGGGATAGCTTTCCTGTGAAAAGCCTTAACCTAAGACACCGTCAGGCCTCCTCACAGAACAAAGGACTGAGCAGAGCAAGCCAGCTGCGGACTGGCCCATCCCCCGCAGGAGACAGGCAGGCGAGGGCATCCAGAGCCAGAAGGGCGAAATCTCGGCCCCAGAGAGGCATTCTATACCAAACTGCAAACAGACCTCGCTGCTAACCAGGACTTCTTGGGACTCTGGAGGGTCGACACCTGCCGACAGGGTCGCAGCCAGAGATCAGCTCCCCAGGGAGAGCACAGCACACCTGGGAAGCTGCACCCATTGTACACCCAGAAAACCGAGTGGCTGGGATGGGGGAAGGTAAAAAGGTGCAGCCCCCGACCGCACGAGCCAAAAACCTGGTCACTGGAGCTGCTCGGACCTGGGAAGGGCACAAAACCCAGGCTGAACCAAGTCTGCGCCTTTGTGAAGTACCCTGGAACCAGAACCTGACTGGCTTAGACCTGGGAAGTACAGGCAACACCAGGAGCCGCTTCAGACAGTTCCCGGCAGTGCAACCTAGAGCCTGAGCAGTGTAGACTGGGAAAGCACACACGCCGTGAACGGGGCAAACCCAGTGTGGCCGAAACATTGTGAGCACACGCCAGTGAGATTTGTTTGCAGTGTTCCTCCCTCCCCACAGCACGACTGAACAAGTGAGACTAAAAAAAGTGACCACCACCGCCCCCCTTGTGTCAGGGCAGAAATTAGACCCTGCAGAGACCAGCAAGCAGAAGCTAAAAGAAACAGAGGGAACCGCTTTGGAAGTGACAGATGCAACAGATTAAAACCCTGTAGTTAGCACTGACCACATAAGAAGGGGCCAAGAGACCTTGAGAAGTACAAGCTGGACCAAGGAACTATCTGAAAATGAACTGAACCCACACTGTCCATAACAGCTCCAGAGAACTTCCTAGATATATTTTTACTATTATCATTTTTTTAAATTTTTAAAACTTTATTATTATTATTTTTAATTTTTTTAAATTTTATTTTCTTATTTTATTTTTATTTTTTGTTTTTACGTCCCCCATTACTCCTTCAATTCTCATTTTTATAACCTACTATTACCTTGCAAAAAAAAAAAAAGACCCTATTTTTATTTGTATTTTTTTGTATATTTTAAGACCTTATTTTTAAAGCAAACTTCATATATCTATATCTATATCTATATCTTATAATTTTTGTGACTCTGGTGTTTTTTTTCTTTTTCTTTTTCCTCTTTTTTTAATATGGTATTTTTGAGAACCTAACCTCTACTCTAGATTTTTAATCTTTGCTTTTTAGTATTTGTTATCAACTTTGTATCTTCAAGAACCCAATCATCAGCACGCATATTTACTTGGGAGCGAGATCACTGGCTTGATTGCTCTCTCCCCCTTTTAACTCTCCTTTTTCTCCACTAGGTCACCTCCATCTCCACACTCCCCCTTTTCTTCTCAACCCAACTCTGTGAATCTCTTTGTGTGTTCTGGGCTGTGGAGAACACTTAGAGAACTGATTACTGGCTGGATCTGTCTCTCCCCTTTTAATTTCCCCATTTCCCCTCCTGGCCACCTCTGTCTCCTTCCTCCCTCTTCTCTTCCCTCTGTAACTCCGTGAACATTTCTGAGAGATCCAGACGGTGGAGAGCACATAGGGAAGTGATTACTGTCTAGCTTGCTCTCTCCCATTTTGATTCCCCTCTTTTCCTCCTGGCCACCTCTATCTCCCTCCTCCCTCTTCTCTTCTCCATGTAACTCTGTGAACCTCTCCAGGTGTCCCTTACTGTGGAGAAACTTTTCATCATTAACCTAGATGTTTTATCATCAGTGATGCATAGATGGATAAGTCTTGAAGCTACTGTAAGAATAAGACTGAAAACCAGAGACAGGAGACTTAAGTCCAAATCTTGAGAACACCAGAGATCTCCTGAATCCAGGAAGCATTAAACGATAGGAGCTCATCAAACGTCTCCATACCTACACTGAAACCAAGCACCACCCAAGGGCCAACAAGTTCCAGAGTAAGATATACCATGCAAATTCTCCAGCAACACAGGAACATAGCCCTGAGCTTCAATATACAGGCTGCCCAAAGTCACACCAAATCCATTGACATCTCAAAACTCATTACTGGACACTTCATTGCACTCCAGAGAGAAGAAATCAAGCTCCACCCACCAGAACACCAACACAAGCTTCCCCAACCAGGAAACCTTGACAAGCCACCCGTCTAAGCCCACCCACAGTGAGGAACCTCCACAATAAAGAGGAACCACAAACTGCCAGAAAACAGGCCACCCCAAACACAGCAATATAAAAGAGATGAAAAGGCAGAGAAATACCCAGCAGGTAAAGGAACAGGATAAATGCCCCCCAAATCAAATAAAAGAGGAAGAGATAGGGAATCTAACTGATAAAGAATTCTGAATAATGATAGTGAAAATGATCCAAAATATAGAAAAAAAATTGGAGGTACAGACAAATAACCTGGAGACAAGGATCGAGAAGATACAAGAAAGATTTAACATGGATTTAGAAGAAATAAAAAAGAGTCAATTTACAATGAATAATGCAACAAATGAGATCAAAAACACTCTGGAGGGAACCAACAGTAGAATAATGGAGGCAGAAGATAGGATAAGTGAGGTAGACGATAGAATGATACAAATAAATGAAACAGAGATGAAAAAAGAAAAAAGAATTAAAAGAAATGAGGACAAACTCAGAGACCTCTGGGACAATGTTAAACGCACCAACATACGAATCATAGGAGTCCCAGAATAAGAAGACAAAAAGAAAGACCACGAGAAAATACTCGAGGAGATAATAGTTGAAAACTTCCCTAAAGTGGGGAAGGAAATAATCACCCAAGTCCAAGAAACCCAGAGAGTCCCAAACATGATAAACCCAAGGTGAAACACCCCAAGATACATAATAATCAAATTAACAAAGATCAAACACAAAGAACAAATATTAAAAGCAGCAAGGGAAAAACAACAAATAACACACAAGGGGATTCCCATAAGGATAACAGCTGATCTTTCAATAGAAACTCTTCAGGCCAGAAGGGAATGGCAGGACATACTTGAAGTGATGAAAGAAAATAATCTACAGCACAGATTACTGTATCCTGCAAGAATCTCATTCAAATACGAAGAAGAAATCAAAAGCTTTACAGACAAGCAAAAGCTCAGAGAATTCAGCACCACCAAACCAGCTCTCCAACAAATGCTAAAGGATCTTCTCTAAACAGTAAACACACAAAGGTTGTATAATCTGGAACCAAAAACAATAAAGTAAATGGCAATGGGATCATACTTATCAATAATTACCTTAAATGTAAATAGGTTGATGCCCCAACCAAAAGACAAAGACTAGCTGAATGGATACAAAAACAAGACCTCTATATATGTTGTCTCGGAGAAGGCAATGGCACCCCACTCCAGTACTATTGCCTAGAAAATCCCATGGATGGAGGAGCCTGGTAGGCTGCAGTCCATGGGGTTGCTAAGAGTCGGATACGACTGAGCAACTTCACTTTCACTTTTCCCTTTCATGCAATGGAGAAGGCAATGGCAACCCACTCCAGTATTCTTGCCTGGAGAATCCCAGGGACAGCGGAGCCTGGTGGGCTGCTGTCTATGGGGTGGCACAGAGTCGGACACTACTGTAGCGACTTAGCAGCAGCATATATGTTGTCTACAAGAGATCCACCTCGAAACAAGGGACACATACAGACTGAAAGTGAAGGGCTGGAAAAAGATATTTCATGCAAATAGAGACCAAAAGAAAGCAGGAGTCACAATACTCATATCAGGTAAAATAGACTTTAAAACAAAGGCAGTGAAAAGAGACAAAGATGGACACTACATAATGATCAAAAGATCAATCCAAGAAGAAGATATAACAATTATAAATATACATGCACCCAACATAGGAGCACCACAATATGTAAGGCAAATGCTAACAAGTATGAAAGGGGAAATTAACAATAACACAATAATAACGGGAGACTTTAATACCCTACTCATACCTATGGACAGATCAACTAAACAGAAAGTTAACAAGGAAACACAAACTTTAAATGATACAATAGACCAGTTAGACCAAACTGATATCTATAGGTCATTTCATACCAAAATAATGAATTTCACCTTTTTCTCAAGCACACACGGAACCTTCTCCAGAATAGATCACATCCTGGGCCATAAATACAGTCTTGGTAAATTCAAAAAAATTGAAATCATTCCAAACATCTTTTCTGACCACATTGCAGTAAGATTAGATGTCATTTACAGGAGAAAAACTATTAAAAACTCTAACATATGGAGGCTGAACAACACACTGCTGAATAACCAACAAATCACAGAAGAAATCAAAAAAGAAATCAAAATATGCATAGAAACGAATGAAAATGAAAACACAACAACCCCAAACCTATGGGACACTGTAAAAGCAGTGCTAAGGGGAAGATTCACAGCAATACAGGCTCACCTCAAGAAACAAGAAAAAAGCCAAATAAATAACCTAGAAAAGGAAGAAATGAAGAACCCCAGGGTTTGCAGAAGGAGAGAAATCTTAAAAATTAGGGCAGAAATAAATGCAAAAGAAACAAAAGAGACCATAGCAAAAATCAACAAAGCCAAAAGATGGTTCTTTGAGAAGATAAATAAAATTGACAAGCTATTAGCCAGACTCACCAAGAAACAAAGGGAGAAGAATCAAATCAACAAAATTAGAAACGAAAACAGAGAGATCACAACAGACAACACAGAAATACAAAGGATCATAAGAGACTATTATCAGCAACTAGATGCAAAAAAAATGGACAACTTGGAAGAAATGGATAAATTCTTAGAAAAGTATGACTTCCCAAAACTGAACCAGGAAGAAATAGAAAATCTCAACAGACCCATCACAAGCACAGAAATTGAAACTGTATTCAGAAATCTTCCAGCAAACAAAAGCCCAGGACCAGATGGCTTCACAGCTGAATTCTACCAAAAATTTAGAGAAGAGCTAACACCTATCCTACTCAAACTCTTCCAGAACACTGCAGAGGAAGGTAAACTTTCAAACTCATTCTACAAGGCCACCATCACCCTAATGCCAAAACCTGATAAAGATGCTACAAAAAAAAAAAAACTGCAGGCCAGTATCACTGATGAACATAGATGCAAAAATCCTTAACAAAATCCTAGCAAACAGAATCCAACAACAATTAAAAAGATCATACATCATGACCAAGTGGGCTTTATCCCAGGGATGCAAGGATTCTTCAATATCCTCAAATAAATCAATGTAATACATCACATAAACAAATTGAAAAATAAAAACCATATGATTATTTCAATAGATGCAGTGAAAGCCTTTGATGAAATTCAACATCCATTTATGATAAAAACCCTCAAAAAGCAGGAATATAAGGAACGTACCTCAACATGATAAAAGCTATATATGACAAACCCACAGAAAACATTATCCTAAATGGTGAAAAACTGAAAGCATTTCCCCTAAAGTCAGGAACAAGACAAGGGTGCCCACTCTCACCACTACTATTCAACATAGTTTTGGAAGTTTTGGCCATAGCAATCAGAACATAAAAAGAAATAAAAGGAATCCAGATTGGAAAAGAAGAAGTAACACTCTCACTGTTTGCAGATGACATGATCCTCTACACAGAAAACCCTAAAGACTCCACCAGAAAATTACTAGAGCTAATCAATGAATATAGTAAAGTTGCAGGATATAAAATTAACACACAGAAATCCCTTGCATTCCTATACACTAACAATGAGAAAACAGAAAGAGAAATTAAGGAAACAATTCCATTCACCAATGCAATGAAAAGAATAAAATACTTAGGAATAGATCTACCTAAAGAAACAAAAGACCTATATAATGAAAACTATAAAACACTGGTGAAAGAAATCAAGGAGGACACAAATAGATGGAGAAATATACTGTGTTCATGGATCAGAAGAATCAATATAGTGAAAATGAGTATACTACCCAAAGCCATCTATAGATTCAACACAATCCCTATCAAGCTACCAATGGTATTCTTCAGATAACTAGAACAAATAATTTCACAATTTGTATGGAAAAACAAAAAACCTCGAATAGCCAAAACAATCTTGAGAAAGAAGAATGGAACTGGAGGAATCAACCTGCCCGACTTCAGGCTCTCCTACAAAGCCACAGTCATCAAGACAGTATGATACTAGCACAAGGACAGAAATATAGATCAATGGAACAAAATAGATAGCCCAGAGGTAAATCCACACACCTATGGACACCTTATCTTTGACAAAGGAGGCAAGAATATACAATGGAGAAAACACAATCTCTTTAACAAGTGGTGCTGGGAAAACTGGTCAACCACTTGTAAAAGAATGAAACTAGAACACTTTCTAACACCATACACAAAAATAAACTCAAAATGGATTAAAGATATAAACTTAATACCAGAAACTATAAAACTCCTAGAGGAAAACATAGGCAAAACACTCTCCGACATAAACCACAGCAGGATCCTCTATGACCCACCTCCCAGAATATTGGAAATAAAAGCAAAAATAAACAAATGAGACCTAATTAAAATTAAAAGCTTTTTCACAACAAAGGAAACTATAAGCAAGGTGAAAAGACAGCCTTCAGAATGGGAGAAAATAATAGCAAACAAAGCAACGGACAAAGAATTAATCTCAAAAATATACAAGCAACTCCTGCAGCTCAACTCCAGAAAAAAAATACGACCCAATCAAAAAATGGCCAAAGAACTAAACAGACAGGTCTCCAGAGAAGACATACAGATGGCTAACAAACACATGAAAAGATGCTCAACATCACTCATTATCAGAGAAATGCAAATCAAAACCACAATGATGTACCATTTCACGCCCATCAGAATGGCTGCTATCCAAAAGACCACAAGCAATAAGTGCTGGAGAGGGTGTGGAGAAAAGGGAACCCTCTCACACTGTTGGTGGGAATGCAAACTAGTACAGCCACTATGGAGAACAGTGTGGAGATTCCTCCAAAAACTGGAAATAGAACTGCCATATGACCCAGCAATCCCACTGCTGGGCATACACGCTGAGGAAACCAGAATTGAAAGAGACACATGTACCCCAATGTTCATCGCAGCACTGTTTATAATAGCCAGCACGTGGAAGCAGCCTAGATGCCCATCAGCAGATGAATGGATAAGGAAGCTGTGGTACATATACACAATGGAATATTACTCAGCCATTAAAAAGAATATATTTGAATCAGTTCTAATGAGGTGGATGAAACTGGAGCCTATTATACAGAAGAGTGAAGTAAGCCAGAAAGAAAAACACCAATACAGTATACTAACACATATATATGATATTTAGTCAATCCGTAAAGATAACCCTGTATGTGAGACATCAAAAGAGACACAGATAAATAGAACAGTATTATGGACTCTATGGGAGAGGGTGAGGGTGGGATGATAAGGGAGAATGGCATGGAAGCATGTAAATTATCATATGTGAAACGAATCGCCAGTCCAGGTTCGACACATGATACAGGGCGCTCTGGGCTGGTGCACCAGGATGACCCGGAGGGATGGGATGGGAAGGGAAGTGGGAGGGGGGTTCTGGAAGGGAAAAACATGTACACCCATGGTGGATTCATATCAATGTATGGCAAAACAAATACAATATTGCAAAGTTAAAAAATAGATAAATAAACTAATTAAAAATGAAAAAAAAAAGTTTAGTACCACATTTTGGTACCATATTTACTATCAATATTGTAGTACTGTATTTTTTTTTTTTTGTATTTCACAATTCTCTTCTAACTCTGACTTTTAAAAAATATTCTAGGTCAAGACATGCGGAAACCAAGCTTATTCATAGATTTCAGATATTATAATAAAGTGATCAAACAAGATCTAAATAAAAACATTAAATCGCTAAGGAATCTTATTCAATTTTTTTGTGACGAATTTGATGTATATTAAGTCAGGTAAAACAAATGCAATCTTACTAAATCTGTCAGGTAAATCTCAGGTTTATTAATGGACTAAGAATATACAGAAACCATCTTCTACAAATAGAGCTAACAATTCCTTTGCAATGTTGACCCTTGTCTGGAGTTTACAGCATGAGCTTGGCTACTGGCCAATGTGAACAATGTTTAAATTTCTTTATGGCAGCTCAGTGAGCTTTCAGACGTTCACCTGCTTTACCTACTGTGCTTAATAAAAAGCAAGCCAATGCATTTTCTCATCTCCTTTTCATCACTAATAAGAGCAACCATCAACCTTATGAAGTCTGCTTTTACTTTCAGTTTTCTTTTTCCAGTAGCTCTGCACTGAAACTCTAACAGAACACCATTATCCCACCTATCATCATTACACAGATTTGGATATAAAGCAAAGTATATCTCAGCGCTAAAATGCAGCAACTACAAACAGTAAAAGCCTTAGGAAATTACTTCTGGTCTTGAACATCAACATTTAAAAAGAGTTTCAGTATATTAATGAAATAGTTGATTTATAGAAGCCTTCATATTTTGGAAAACTGAAAAGGTTAAGAAATTTCTAATAGCAAAATAAGATTTTATAATTCATAACACCAATAAATTTTAAAAGAAAAATTAGTTTTATGTATTAGTATATAGTGCTAATGTATATATACATATATATGAGCATGTAACCTACATTCATATATGTATATAATAGACATGTACATGTTGTATACATCCATATACATATAAACTTATTCATATGTATATATGCATATATATTTACATATGCATATATATTTTTACATATACCAATATTTATGATCTTTGAAAAAACTCAGTATGGTAGCAGATACATCAGCCAAATCTAAAATTCACTCCCAATCTGCCACTTGGAGATCTGTCAAGCTAATAATGAAGCATATTGTGCGAGCATACACATTGGGCACATAGCGAGTGTTTTGTGAACTCTGGTCCTACACTCGCCATCATCTCCCATCAATCATGTCCTCAGCAACAGCAGGGGCAATGGAAATAGAAGCAGAAATAATTGGAGGCATGACTCAGTTCCACATGCCTGAAAAATAAAGGCCCCAGATACCCTGTTAAAACATTTTTGTATTATAATCTCACCCAATTCTACACTGAAAAAAAAAGAGGAAATTATTATATATTAATGAATATATTAAGTTCTTGCCTCTTTAAATAACTATTGTCAATCTTTTTTTCTCAGTTCCAATAACCAAACTCTCCAGTCACTAATTCAGCAGCAAGAAATTGCAAATTTTCACATTATGATGCTATGCAAAATATCATCAAAAGAAAAGTATTAGCTAGATTAGAAAAAGGATTGGGTTTCAGAATTAAACAGACCTGAATTTATATCCTGGCATTGTAACACAGGGCAAATCAGTAAGTTCTCTTAGCCCTGTCTAGGTAAAGTGTGGCTAACAATATTTACCTTGTAAGGCTTATGCTGAAGATCAAATGGTATGTTAACAACTGAGTACACACTAGGCAATCAATAAATGCCAATTCAAATGTATTTATGACTTACACTTAAGACAGGATATGCACAATTCAAGATGGAATTGATTACTATAAAATACTCATTAAAAAGTGAATATGAGCACACAAAAGGAATACAGGGAGAAAAAATAAAATTGTGAGTTTAGTATCCAAAAGACACATTGAAAGGGTGTAGCTCTTTGTAGGATGTAGCAAGTCACATAATTCTGGGTTCCTGTATAGAGAGTGCAAGCAAGATATCACGACCATGACATGAATTAATTTATAAACACGAAAACAAGCCCAAGGAACTGTACAAGCTCTTTTGGTAGTGGCATGCATGTTCAGTCGTGTCTGACTCTTTGTGACCCCATGAACTATATAGCTCCTTTCTCCATAGGATTTCCCAGGCAAGAATACTGGAGTGGGTTGCCAGTTCCTCCTCCAGGGTCTGGTACTAGGGCTAGAAGTAAATGTAAGGGGTCTCAGAGAGAACACATGGTGAAAAGTATTGAATAGCATTCTTAAAAGCATTCTTGCAATATCTACAGCCCTGAGCTTCACAGGCTATTTCTGAAAATACAGGTTGGTGGGCTTCAGGTTCCTTATTTCCCTAGGTTCTCTAGATGAGAGAGGTAGAAGGAACACTGGTCACATACATTGCTCCACATTCAAGGTCCAGTTTCACACCTTGGACAACTGGGCAATTTCTCTAAGCCTCTAGTTTCCTCTCATGGGAAATGGGAACATGATAGTGCTTCTCCATGGGCCTTTGTGTGTGTGCGTTAGTCACTCAGTCATGTCTGACTCTTTGTGACCCCACAGACTGTAGCCTGCCAGGCTTCTCTGTTCATGGAATTCTTCAGGCAAGAATACTGGAGTGGGTTGCCATTACCTTCTCCAGGGCCATAGGCCTTTGGGGGAATTAAATGAAGTATTGAGCTCAGTTACATGCCAGAGGACAGAAGTGGCTATTTAGGGAAAAAATAAATAAAGCTGATGTGGGGGGGGTTCCTCTAATTTTCAAAAAAGGCACAGTCACAGAACTTGAACTATAGGAACTTTTTCTATCAAGGCTATTATTAATACATCCTGTAATATAACCACATTTACCTGTCATCTTTGCATTAGTATCACATTACAGGATAAAGGGAATCAAATGTCAGATTTGAATTTGTGTCAGCATGTCAGAGTATCCTAAAAGAGAACTAACTCAGTAGCAGCTGTCTGAACCCTTTGCCTGAGAAAATTCCCTCAATCTCCAAAGGCTTTCTCCTTGATATCTCTTTTATTTGCTCACATTCTTAGTTCTTGCACTACCAAATCCTAGTCACTTTTTCTAGATCTGTGCAAGTAATGTTCATTTCCTGTTTTTAACTATTCACCTTCATGTGACTCTTCCAGAAATTTTTATTCTTTCTCCCAGATAAATAAATTTCATTTTTCTTTGCATAAGTGTCACTTTCAAATTAGCTAAGTAGTTAGAAAGACTTCATATGCCTTCAAAAGTTACATAAATTTCTAAGTAAATCCCAGAAAGGATGAGTCCTGAGGCAAAATTGTGAGTGAGATGCTCCAGCTTGGGTTCTGATTTAGACTCTGCTAATGTATGATTTGAGATTTTAACCTTAATTCATAGCTCTGTTATGGAGAGGTTATTCTAGATCAGGTTTTCTCAACCTTGAAGAGATCTGCCTAGATAATTCTTTCTTGTAGAAGATGCTCTGTGCATTACAGGCTATTTAACACCACCTCTGGCCCCTAAGCACCAGATGCCAGTAGCAATCTCCTTCCCCAGTTGTGACAACCAAGAATGTCTTCAGACATTGACAAATGTCCCTTGGATGCAAAATTGCCTGAGTTGAGAATATTAGACTAGTCTTTAAAATTATATGAGTGTTAAATGCTGAAAAAGTCTGTGTCAGCATTTTATTTCTTCATATTTCCACTAAAATCTAAGTTCCTTGAAGGCAGGGATATTTTTCTGGTTGGTTCAGAGCCACATGTCCAGTGAATACTTGGTACACTAGACACTCATTAAATTTTTGTCGACAAAATGAATAAATGATGGAACAATATCTAACTCCATAAAGGTTGAAATCTCTCCATTTATTACATCTTTGCAGCATAGTTTGATGGGTCCTTAACCACTATTTGTCTTTCATGCTTATTCCACTTTTATTTCCTTAAAAATATTGCCTTTCATCCTTTTAACATAAGTTCAGTTCATATACCCTTTAGAATCCAAGCCACTTGGAAAGAAGAACTGTATTCTCTTTCTTTCTGATTTAGCACATTGATAAATGTATGCCAGAGAAACTTTACATGTGCTAAATCGGATTGAAATATTTCATACATCTTCAATACAGTAGTATGATATAGACAGTAAATGGATCCTAATTTCTGAAATACAGATTTTCTTCCCTAATAACTACCAGAGAAGCAAAATTATTTATTCCCAACCATTCATATACACAGGTTTGTTTCTGAGCTTCACAAACCTTTACATGTTCTTTATGCATTAATTCAAGATCAGTATTCTCCCATTCCATAGCATATGCTTTCTCTTTTCTTGTTGAAAGTGAGTCTTCATGTCAAAAAGTAGCAGCTGTTCTCAATTAGAGTATCTACTTTTAACCTCTTGTGGCTTTGTAACTGACCACTGAACAGAGAGTTCAGGAATATTTCACATTCAACATCCTTAGCTATTAGAAGCCATTCTTATTATTTTTTAAAAATAACACAAAAACATCTGTAACTGATCATATGATGATTTTGACTTTCATAATCTCGATGCTCCCTTGAGATTCCTGGGTCTCCTCTCACACGACAAATCTGTGATTAAATGTCCACATTGTGACTGTGTTTCTGAAAGACAATCGATAGCTACACATTTCCGAGGAGTGCAGGGACAGCAGTGGATGAGAATATGATCAAAGTTTTATTCTAGGATAGTTCTATTACTATCATAGATTCTATTCTTTCAGAGAGGGGGCCATAAGTGATTTTGAGTTGTCTGCCAACAGGATGTTTTGCCGCATCCTAGAAGATGAGAAGTTACAACAGCAGAGTATATATTCAGTCTTTTTTGTCATATGATTCTTTCCAAATGGCTCTGACTTTGGGAGCACTTTTATCAAATATTATCAAAACTCATACTTCTCTGTACAATTGCTCTCTATTAAAGTTTAGTGCCAGCTGTCAGAGCTGTAATGTAAACCCTTATTAGCTCTCGTAAGTTCTACTCTGGAACCAATAAGGGATTGTCAAAACTATCCAAACACAGAGAGAAATGGGGGGGATAAATCACAGAAAAGAAGATGAAAAGTGTTCAATGAATCTGTACTAGCAAAACAATCTTTGTGAAATGATTACCAATGCATTTCGCAAAATATATGCATCTCAAGGTGGAGAAAAAGATCTAGTTTTCAGTTTATTTTGCATAGGGTTTGATTTTCTTTCCTCTGGGAGAGGCTGACTAAAACCAATAAAACAAATTAGAGATGTTAATGAAATATCAATACTGTCTTTTAAAATTCTTTCCATGTATTCTGTAAAAATGTTACACTGAATTCCTCAAACTTTAAAATATGGAAGATTTGATAATATCTGAAAAGCTAGAAAGAAAAAGTGTAAGTTTGAAAAACTGAAGACGAATATTCTTTTAAAAAGCCATAGATTATAAAATATCTAAGCTTTAAAAACTTTTTTTTCATACTGGAATGCAGCAAATCAGAACTAAGGAAGGCTGTCTACATAAACCCCAAAGTAATCTAAGTAAAGAAATGAAATTTAAGACTTCCTACAGGGTCCAACTAGACTTGATGGTAAATTACTATGACAGATCCACAATCTATTTGACAAGGTGATATTCATTAAGAAGTCAAAATAACTATAAATTTTATATATTCAAAATAACCAATATTTCACCTTTCACAGACATGGCTTTTTCTTGGAAAATTTGAATCACTTTTCAGATGAGTTTACATTTAATAGATATTTCGTGAGTGGTATCAGAGCAATATTCTGATCTTCCTTTGAAATGAGACTGAAAATGCAGTGACAGAAATAACCCATTTCAAGGAAAATCAGAGCTATTTTACTTCCTGCAACTGGAATTATTTTTTTTTCCATGTCTTAAATTTGCATAGTGAATACTGTCCTGAGAAACTTCATCCATATTTGCCACAGACATACTCTCAAAACTACACAATAAACAAATTATTTGTGTTTCCCAAAGATTATACACTTGGCATATTGGTGTGACCTAAATTATTATTTGCCACTTTAAAACACTGGACCAGACAAAATATCTGAAAGTTCCCAGACCTTAGCATAGCTAAAAATAAAAGAAAGATAGAAAGAACTTTATATTCTAAAAGCAAATATCCTAGAGCTATTTCATGTAAGACAACTGCAAACTAGGTTAGAACCTCAGGAAAATACCTTAATACTGACATATAAAATGGTCTTCTGGGGTAGGATAAAGAGTAGTAAAATATTTATTTAAAGAAGAAATTCTTACTATTTATCCCTCTTTGAACAATGTAATTGCTATAACTGAAGATAATCCATATAAGGTATATGAATATATATTTAATACATATAAGGTATCAGAATATATATTTTACTAAAACACTGTAATTCTTATTTATTTATAATCTTGTATGAGAGTTTTAGCATCTCTAAAACTATCTGGATCTTTTAAGATCGTTTATGTTGGTTTGTTGCTGATCACTTGACTTGTTCTTATTTATTATAAGGTATTTAAATGATTAGATATGATTTTGTTCTACTCTCTAATTTAATGATGGTCATATCTCTCCTAATATGTTTGCAATTAAATTGTCTCTGATTGCTCCAAATAATCTGATTCGTAGTGTATACAGAACAAAGATTTCACATTTCTTTCTAGTATCTTAAATATGCAAATTCACGGTTTAACTTGATACTGTTTGTTTTTATATAGACTAAAAATGAACTATAATACTTAAGTCATAAATCAAATACACTCCCTTGTTTTTCCTCTCGTTTTCAGATTTGAAAAGAGTTTTTACTTAATTACTGTTCAGATAGTGTGTTGACATGCTTGGATTGAAAGTTTCTAGTAATATCACATGATAATTCATGTAAGCATATTTGGCATTTACTTAATAATTCATGCTGTTTTCTCTACTGCTTTCTTTTCTCTTTGTGTGATTCTCAAGTGAACATAAATACCTAAAATAAATCAAATAGATATAGTTATTTTCTATGTAAAGTGAATTGATTTGATAAATATTTTGACTTACTTAATTACTTATTTTTGACTCAGATAATTTCTTTAGGGCAAGAACATTATTTATTATTATATCTTTACCAACTATTTAAGATAGTCTTATATACAATAAATGTTAGGGTATAAAACAGTTTGCAAAAATTTTAGGTTTAGTTTTTGAAATTTAGCAATTTAATTTTACTATTGTAATTGTTTGTTTCCTAAACTGTATTTTCTTAAATCAGTCAAAATCTATAAGTCCCTCTGGTTATACAATATAAAAATGTTCATGTGTAAATTCAAAGACACTTTTGAAAAATCCATGGAAAAAACCTGTGCTAAAGAAAATAGGAGACTGAGTCAAATACCGGATGGGAAAAATCAAAGGTCACGAATGTTTAGAAGAAGAAAAATGAAAGCTAATGATATTATAAAAGAATACAGGGTCTGTATTCATAGTCTGTTCACTTATGATTGAACAGACTAGAGGTTTAATGGAACTAAAAATGAAGTCACCTCAGAAAACTTCTAATTAAAAGAAGGTGGGCAACCAATTAGAGAATAATGAATACTAAGCACCAAAGAATTGATGCTTTCTAACTGTGATGTTGGAGAAGACTCTTGAGAGTCCCTTGGACTGCAAGGAGATCAAGCCAGTCAGTCCTAAAGGAAATCAATCCTGAGTATTCATCGAAGCACTGATGCTGAAGCTGAAGCTCCAATACTTTGGCCACCTGATGCAAAGAGCTGACTCATTGGAAAAGACTCTGATGCTGAGAAAGATAGAAGGCAGGAAGAGAAGGGGACGCCAGAGGATGAGGTGGTTGGATGGCATTATCTATTCAATGGACATGAGTTTGAGCAAGCTCCAGGAGATGGTGCAGGACAGGGAACCCTGGCATTATGCAGTCCATGGGGTTGCAAAGAGTTGGACACGGCTGAGTGACTAAACAACAAATACAAATTCATACGACAGTTTCTCTCCCTCAAGGTATCTCTAAGTTCTAATGTTTAAGGTTAGATAGAGACTATTGAGTGGGTGAGCCTATCATTTCTCAGTGTTTTAACACAGATTAAAACAAGAGGACAAGGAAGGTTATACAATCCTATGACACAAATGAATGACAATAATGATGATAATTTTTATCTCTTGCTAGATATTCTTAATGGGTTAAGCATACTTTCAATGGCAAATCTGAAGGGTAGATAGTACTCCCCCCTTTTTCTTTGGATAAAGAGACTGAAGTTCAAATTGTTTATCCATAGAGCATTTCTGGGACTCTTGAACCAAGCAATTGTCAGTGACAAGAGCCTTTTGCTAAACAGAACAATTAAATGCATACAGAAGGTTAAGGACAAACTTGAGGAAGTTTTCTGAATCATGTTAATACTGTTATAATTTATTATATAAATTGGTGAGATGATATAAAAACTTGAATAAATTAAAAGTTTTATAGCTATTATAAAGCTGTCATAAGATATCTATTTTATTTGAAAGTTATTTATATTTTTACTTACTGGCAAAATTTTTATTCAAATAAACTCATTGGTTTGAAAATGTTTTGCTAAGCAGTGAAAAGGCAAAGTGGGAATGGAGTGCTGCCGTTTTAAATCCAGGGAAAATGAATAAAAGTTCCACATATCAAGGTAAGAAGCCTGACAATCTCAGTGCAGTCATTAAAGGATGAATAAATCTTTAAGTACTAAGTGTGTAAAATTAAAGGATAAAGTTGGTTTAGCAACTCCATAAATAGCTTGATTCTTGCTTTATAATAGGTATGAAACTAGTGGAGATTGATTTTTTCAAGCTAGAAAAATAATATTTATCATAAATTCACAAAAGAGAAAAAGTATTCTTTCAGGTACTATATAAAATATTGTTACTATTTTACTTAATCTATATATTACTATAATCATAGTTCAGATGATTCTGGTCTTAGTGTGTTGCAACTGTATGTGACCTAGTAGTCAAATGCATTCATTTAAAATTAGATAAGACACACATCTTTATGTGCAAGACAGTCTGGAAAACCTAGTGGATTCAAAGATATATAATGAGAGGTATGTCATTTCCAGAACTTACATTCTAAGAATGCATAGTTGTCATAGAAATCTCTCAATAATTATCCATCTAGTACCTATCTAATTGAAAACGTCTTCAATTATAATCTGCTAGGTTGAAGGCACAGTGTCCTTTAAACAGATATGATGTAGTCCCTCCCCTCAAGAGACTTCCAGTCTGAAAACAACTGTAAAGAAATACTTCTGAATTCATTAAAACATACGAGCATCTCGTACTTCTGGAAGATGCACACAGACTAAGGAGGTGCTGAGAAACCTCTGAGGTTTTCAATTTTCTCTAGTGCCTCTATCAAAGTGAGCATTCTGTTACTGAAAGCGTGACTGCTTCTTTAAGAGACTTTCTGAACAGAGAGAGAAATGAGTAAAGAGTAAGAGCTGGTAGGTTAAATAAACATAATTATGGAAAATCATCAAGAATTCTAGATATCTTCATACTTCACATCAAACACACTTTTCTATCCAGCTGCTAATGTACAAGACAAGGAATGAAGTTAGCATTCCACAATGAACGCACACAGATAAAACACAGAGCAACAGATTCTTCGGTGACATTAATAAGGTATTTGGTACATTAAGTCTAAACAAAGTTTGTAGGAGGAATATTTATAGTAAGTGCCGGGTCTCTGGCTCAAATGTAATTAACTGACTAAATAAAAAGACATTAGCATTCTCATTTCTTCTCTCAACTAAATCAAAATAGATAAAACAATTCATTTGCCAGAAGTAAAAATACATAAGTAAAGAACGCAAGGCTCCCTTGGTATTAATGTGAAATTTCCTCACACCTCCGATCTTCAAAACACAAAAGTGTTATCCTGGGATGTAAGAACTATGAAGGGTTTCCCAAGTGAAATGAACCAAGTAAACCCTGACTGTCAATGACTGAAAGCAAACAGCACATGATTTAGGTTTATAATTGAAAATTTTCAATGTTATCTTATTAAAAAGAGGTTTACTAACATCCTAAAATAACATCTTGACCTGTAATTTGACCATAGTCTCAACATCAAGCAAGTTTGTCAAAATCTGAGGAACATGGCCCAAACAAGGTGTAAATCACACACACACACACACACACACACACACACACGGTAAAATAAAAGAGATACTAAGAGAGATAGCTTTCCTGTTGACTTCCCTGGTGGCTGAGACGGTAAAGCGTCTGCCTACAATGTGGGAGACCCGGGTTCAATCCCTGGGTCAGGAAGATCTCCTGGAGAAGGAAATGGCAACCCACTCCAGTATTCTTGCAAGGAAAATCCTATGGATGGAGGAGCCTGGTAGGTTACAGTCCATGGGGTCAGAAAGAGTCAGACACGACTGAGTGACTTCACTTCCTTTATGAGAGAGAGCATTTAAGGAAAGATCATATTTTAAAATTACATATTAGAGAAACTTCTAGAAAACCAAATTAGATGCATGATTTCTTACTTTCCTTACTAAATAATTACGTTACCATTAGTTTTTGTAGTTATTTATATGTGCATCTGTTTTACCAAATTAATCATAATAAGTACCCTCTACCCTCCTGAAAGTGCTATGAAAAGTTTATTTGGTATGCAATTTCTGATTAATTCTTTAGCTACTAACATTTCTTACAATATTCCCTTATTTCCTCCCTCTAACCAGTATGTGAAATAGAAAGGTTCATCATTTTCCACTCTTCCGTTTCCTGTGTTCAATCTTTCCTAGCAAAAAAAGCCAGCAACATAAAGCATCTTATTACAGAAATTTCTGTTTTCCTCTCACTCATCCCCTCCCATACAAATACACTTCCCTCAACACACAACTTATTTTTAAGTGTAAAGTATTGACTTAACTCTGTTTAATAATTCACTTAAAAATATATGTATTTTAGAGGCAGAAACCAAAATATTTTAAAACACATACACACATTTTTGAACTATAAACCAAACTAGTTTAGCAGTGATAATATTCATCTTTCTCTCTCTAGCGTCCTTGGCAGGATTTTGCATATAGTAGAGTCTTGATATATATTTAATAATTGAACCCATGGTCAAAGTATAACTTTACTACTTTTCCTCATTCCAGGAAACATGAATTGATGTAAAAGTTTGTATCAAATGCAAGACAAGTATAATGATATGGCTAAAATTGTGGTCCTGCAAAAAGATACCTTTGGTTTTATTTATAGTTCTGAAATTGATGAGCTTTTTGTCTACAAAATACTTTTCCTATCAGAGATTGTCTCATTTTCATCATTTAGTTCAATGAACTTTATCCCAAATATTCAGCTAGAGGGGAATAGGTAATTTAAGAGTATTTCATTGCTAACATCAGAAAATGACCTACTAATGAAATTTAGATCCTTTATGAGACCTCTGTATAGAATAAGCTCAGAACACAAAACTTTAATGGGACTTCTACACATTTGGGATTTTTGAGATAATAACTTGATAAACAAATTATAAAACATTCCTTCTGGAATGCATAAGTTGGGTAAGATAGTTATCCCTTTCTCCCTACCCAAAAGTTTCTAAGCACAATAATGATGGGTCCAAAACTTTCAATGCAGAGGCTTCTCACTATTAATGAACAATTTCCATTATTAATTTTGAAATACTCTAAATTAATCTCTCCTTCTGCTTCCTTGCCAAGAAAGCTTGTACCTAGTAGAAGACTTATTGGTCTGTGTTGTATTAAAATTACTCATTTATTTATCTGTCTTTCATATTAGATTGTAAGCTCCTAGAAGGGAGGTACACTGACTTATTTATCTGTTTTCCCACTGTCTGGTACATTATTATTTAGAACTTAGAGACGTTTAGAGATATTGAATTAAATTTGCTATACTTTTTGGCATATCTAAGTTGCTTGACATCTCATTTATCCAGATTTTGTTAGATATCACCTGAGCTAATCTTAGTTTCCCCATGGCATTTTGTCTAGTAATTCTTCTTTCTTAAAAATCTAGAAACAGAAAGCTGTGATAAATAAGCTGAAACAGAGGGACCTTATACTGACAGATTCTTGGTTACTTTGTGCCAGTTTCCTATGGTCCTATTATCCTTTAATATACAATACTCTAGCTTCAGTAGAATAAGTGTCCTTGTGGGGTTTCCTGGTCTCTGCCACCATTGGACTGAAAAATGGGAAAGTAGTGTGGGTTGAGGTTCAACTGCAACATTGAGAATCAGACTACCTGGCTTCAGATCTCAAGTTCAACACTCCTAAAGTACCTAAGGCAAGATATTTAAACTTTCAAAACTTTTTTTTTAACTTCCTCATTTTAAAAATGGAGCTAATAAAAGGATGTATTCATAGGCTATCTTGAGAGATAAATAAGGTAACTAATGGACATAACTTAGCAAATGAGCACAGTTTCTGGCATCCAATAAGGGCTTAATGAAAATTTTTAAAAATTTATTTTATTCTTACTATGCTTCTTATAATTAAGTAGATTTTCTCTAAATATTTGTTGAAATAAAGTGACTGAGTCTTATTTTCCTCTGTTTTAGATAACTGTAAACCTCTGTTTGCTGATCATTGTGTTATAAAATTACCCTGAGGTGTTTAAAATCTAGCCACATACGTATGTCAAGGTATTGTTCCATCCTTATGTACAATGAAACAAAACAAAACAAAAATAAGCTCATGAAATACATGAAATGTATTTAGTTATCTTTTCACCTATATCGATTCTAAGTAATACCATTCCTTTGTGTGCCTGAATTGAAGCACTGCTGATAAAACCATGATTTGTGAGTCAAAGCAAACAGTCCTGACTAGTTCACAACCTTAAAAATCAACCAGATTTTTAAAATTAAAAAAGGAAACCATAATAAACACCAGCACAACCACTGACAACAAAAGCAAAATCAAGCCTCAAGCCATGCTGGCCTATTATATTACAGGCTGTAAATTAATTGGTTATGTACTAGATTTTTAAGACATAGTAGACTATGCACTTAAACTGACATATTAAAAAAATTTGCTAATATACACTGATTTAGACTCAACATTACATGTAAATCAGCATGAAGTAGAATACTTTGGCACATCCTCTAATAACTGGAACATACAAAATTACTTTTACTATAAAATAGGAGGAAGACAAATAGGGAAAGGAGTACATCAAGGCTGTATATTGTCACCCTGCTTATTTAACTTCTATGAGAAATGCTGGGCTGGATGAAGCACAAGCTGGAATCAAGATTGCCAGGAGAAATATCAGTAACCTCAGATATGCAGATGACACCACCCTTATTGAAAAAAGCAAAGAAAAACTAAAGAGCCTCTTAATGAAAGTGAAAGAGGAGAGTGAAAAAGTTGGCTTAAAACTCAATATTCAGAAAACTAAGATCATGTCATCTGGTCCCATCACTTCATGGCAAATAGATGGGGAAACAGTGGAAACAGTGACAGACTTTATTTTGTGGGGCTCCAAAATCACTGCAGATGATGACTGCAGCCATGAAATTAAAAGACACTTGCTCCTTGGAAGAAAAGTTATGACCAACCTAGACAGCATGTTAAAAAGCAGAGACATTGCTTTGCCAACAAAGGTCCTTCTAGTCAAAGCTATGTTTTTTCCAGTAGTCGTGTATGGATGTGAGAGTTAGACTATAAATAAAGTTGAGTGTCGAAGAATTGATGCTTTTAAACTGTGGTATTGGAGAAGGCCCTTGAGTGTCCCTTGGACTGCAAGGAGATCCAACCAGTCCATCCTAAAGCAGATCAGTCCTGAATATTCATTGGAAGGACTGATGCTGAAGCTGAAACTCCAAGAATTTGGCCATCTGATGTGAAGAACTGACTCATTTAAAAATACCCTGATGTTGGGAAAGACTGAAGGCAGGAGGGGAAGGGGACGACACAGGATGAGATGGTTGGATGGCATCACTGACTCAATGGACATGAGTCTGAGTACACTCCAGGAGTAGGAGAAGGACAGAGAGGCCTGGAGTGTTGCAGTCTATGAGGGCAGAAATAGTCGGACACCACTGAGTGACTGAACTGAACTGAACCGAACTAAAATTCACCTGGTAACATAAGCAAATAGTAAGATATAACCATAAGAACAAGCTGCACCTTTAAGTTACATTACTGAAAAGTCATTATACTTGTAAATTCCAATCATATCCCATTTTATCTTCTATCTCTAATTCTACTATAATTAGTTCTTATTCAATATATTTTTCTTCTAATAATTTGCTATTATGCATATGCATCTAATGCTGCAACTAGTATTTTTAAATGTTGAAAAAGTCTGATAATACAGCAACACTATGCTGAGAAGGTGCTATTAATGTCTTCAGTATAATAAACTACAAGAATCAAGGAAATAAAACTTTGATACAAATGTTATCTCTAAGAGTAATTTTGCCATAGAGTATCATTGAGTAACATAATAATTACTTTAAAGAAGTGGTTCGGTAAATTAAAATGTTTAAAAAACAGAAGCAATTCTGAATCTACTGTGAACTTTCTGAATACAATTTAATGTCACTTTGTTTTTTAAAATCCTTCTACTAAAGTTTGTCTCAAGATAGCATGTGATATAGGTTAATTATGTGCATGTTTTATTCATATTAACATTTTATGTGATCTTATTTATCTTGCTGACACATTTTTCTATTATATCTTTAAATAAGACACAGAGTATCATATGAAAATTATTTAAAATCTAAATAATGATTAGGTTCTTGCTCAATGGAAAAAATTGTGTGAGATAGTTCAGTGCACACTGATAATGATATTGAGACAGAGGCACATCTACTCCTTTCTTGGTGTGGATATCAGAGACTGTCAGTAGAAAACAAACTGGAGGAAACAGTCAGTTTTTAAATTTTTCCTGATCTGTATTCAGTCCTCAGTTGCGTCCAACTCTTTGCGACCCCATGGAACATAGCCCACAAGGTTCCTCTGTCCATGGGATTTTCTCAGCAATAATACTGTAGCGGGTTGCCATTTCCTCCTCCAAGGCTTCCTGATCTAAGCTTTTATTATTTTATTTAAAATAAATCCCACAAAGATAACACAAGCAATACCACAGTGATAAAATATAATTCAAAGTGGAATATAAAGGCTATTGAGACTTCTCTCCAAGCAAGTAGTAGCTAGTACGCTGTTTCCAGTTTACAATTTTCAAAACCATATTTAGTAACAGTATTCTGATGGCTCTTGCCATCAGATATAAATTACATGATATAAATATAAATAACATGAAGTGTCAGACTAGGGTGTATCATTTGCTGTCATTAAGAATAAATTCTATAAACTATCTATAATTAAAAGCAAAATGCTATGTCCTGTTCAGATTCTGAGAAAGGTCAGTATATATATAAAGTAGATACATCTCTTTCATATGGACTTGAGACTAAATGGCCACAAGTAGACTACCAAACTCAATTCTTTTGATTAAGTTAACAGCATTAAAAGGTATTAAAACAGACTAGATTTCAAAGACTATATATTTAAGTTCTCCCATGTATTGAAACATTTAAAATTTTAATGCTAATTTCTGTGTGTCCTTAAACACTAAACCTTGCCTACTGCTAAATAACAAACTTTGGGATTAAGTGGAATTTATCATCTGATATAATCTCCTATGGAAAAGATGATCTTTTATTTGATTTCACTTAGCATGATCAAAATTTTAAATAATTTAAATTATTCCTCTGTATACCAAAAACTGAAGCATCAACCCTGCATTTTTAAATATTTTTATTAAAACACTAATTTTTTATAAGTAAATCCATATTTTATGCACAGATATCACTGGAGAGACACTATTGATATATTTTATAGCAATGAATTATGTATTGCTATGAGATTGATGAGCACAACCATAAATAGTCAGTGCAGAATCTAATTCTGTTAGAATCAGATTAGCTTAGTTCCAATGATATTTCTTCCTTCTACATAAAAGAGACAGAGATTTTTTTTTCCCTTTCAATTGGTCTAGTAGTATGTAGGCTAGCACCACATAATCAAATATGCTAATATTTGTACAAAAATTATGAATCAACACATCAAGTGGGATAAATTTAGTCTATAAATAGGCTCTATTTAGTTTGAGTCACATTTTGCTGCTAAGTGAATTCAGGCTGGTTTAATTTATTTCAATTACTCTACCATAAACTCACAAGTAAGAAGTACCACTCTAGGGAAAATAGAGAAGACTCTTACCTTGACACATGAAACCTCTTTCTTCATAGCCAGCATTGCAGGAGCACTTGCCAATGGGTACAAGCCATTCACCTTCTGTACTGCAGTACATCCTGGGAGGATCTTCCTCCTTAGAATTGTTAACACAAGAACCTCTAACTTCCACCAGAGATTGGGAATCCATGGGTACTGTGTCTGGAAACATAGCCAGATTCTTCACTGTAAACGGGCACTTTTTGAAGTACACTCTCACAGACACTAAGGCAACACAAGCACCAACATCTTGAAAAGCCAAATAAAATCCCTTTTTGTTGACAGGACCTACTTCTCTAACCTCAGTGTTGAGTTTAAGAATACGGTCCCCAAGATCCATTTGCGTGAAACTTTCATCAGCTGCAATGGTGTCAATCTTTGTAAACTGATGTTCTCGGAATTTAACTCCATGATCATCATCAGACTCCATGTAGTACAGATTGAAAGTCTCCTTGCAAGTTCCCAAAACCAATGGAATGCTATTGCAGTCCCGGAGAGTGAACTTTAGCTCCACATAGATCTTCTGAGCTGAGTTCCTGGGGACCCAGTTTGTCCTCAGCCAATTATTTTGACTATGATCCATGACATTGCACACCTGGTAAGTCCGGATGGGTGTGTAATGTTCATCAACACCACTGATCTCTTCCCACTTGAAGAATGAAAGAAGAAGAAAAAAGAAAGGCAGAATTAGTGAGTTAAGCGTGATGAATAATTGTGAATACAAGATGAAGGTGTTAATGGCATCACCGGAAATACAAAACAAATAAGCAGAAACTTCACTGTTGCTCATTAAAGATCAAGGTGTGCAGCAACTCTGTAACATTCTTGTTTGCAGTTGGTGTTTTTTTTTTTTTTTGCCATTTTTAAAGTCTTTATTGAATTTGTTACAATATAACTTCTGTGTGGTTTTTTTTTTGCAGTTTTTATTATTTACAAGGTTCTCTGAGTTCATTGACACAAAATAATTCAGAATTTTGATGAACACATTTGAATTTTACTGGAGTTTGTGTGATATTCAGGAATAAGTTGCTTAGCAATTGACTGGACCTAGAAAAACATCCTAGGATAAAAATGTCAAATCAGTCATCTCTAATAACATGATAAAAACTATTTTGTTGTATATTTTAGGGGATTTTTTTGGTTTGCTATTTAAAACAAAAAAGAAAAAGAAAAATACCACTGCCTAGCATTTCTCTTTATTCAACTTTCCCCAATTTTGGCCAGACTTTGGTAAAATAAGTATATAGCAAACAAAGTGAATCTAAATTATTTCATTACCAGCTATCTTTATGCATGACATATATTAACATACTTGGTCATTTCAAGAAATACATGATGGAGAACTTTGAATTTCTGAAGTAAAAACACAAACATGTCTCCTTCCCATCTCCCCAAAACCCAACAAATAGTTATACATGTAGAACAGAAGATTTAAGTATAGTGAACATTTCAATTCTTAATATGTTTTATCCATGTTAAATTTTCCAAATGCAAGAAATACATGGCTACTTAAATTGTTGGTATAGCAGTTAGGGTTATGATGGTAATAAAACTTTTTTTCATTGTAAATACACTCAAAAAGTGTCAAGACTTTTTAGAAAAGTTAAGCACTGCTTCTTTGATACTTATACAGGTTTTGAGAAGCTTTCACGTTAGCCTAACATTGTGCTATTTATGATTCTGAAACTATTATTCTGTTTCTAACTATTACGCCTGTGTCTACCCTCTCTTTATACCATGCCCAGTTATCCTATTGCTGCTAGGAAAATACATCGTTTTCCATGTCATATTAGGGTTCTAACCTTCTATGGCTCACCATTACTCATGTACGAACTTCAAACTCTTCAGTTTGGCATTTGCGCTTTTCCAAAAACTATTCCCAACTTACATTTAATTTTTTCTAAAAGTTTGAATTGAGACTAGAGAATTATAAGTTTCACTTATGCACATACTGTTCTTGTCTCTGTGAACTCTTTTTTGTTTTTAAAAGAAATGTTGGCTCTTCTTTTGTTATGGTATAAAAATAGAGCATTGGACTTTGCTCATTTCTACGTGATGCCTCCTATAAGCTTAATGTGCTTAAGACACTTCCTGTTTTGTATAACACTTATTAAATATCTTTTTCATTTTTAGTTTTAATTTATGATACATCATTAGATTAGTTTAACATTGTTTCATATACATTTGTTAGATTTTTAGAGCTCTTTATATCCTTTATAATATATAGCACACAACTTCACCTTTTGGGAATAAAAGATGAATAAAATGCATAAAAATTATGTTTTCTTATAATATATTTAGTAATAATTCAAGGAAATAATAAAGTTCATATTAGAGAATATATTTTAACTTTGTAAATAAATAAATGAAATCCTTGTGATGCCCCTTATAAATGGGCTCCTAAAATCTTCTCCATTAAGAGAGTTATTTATTTTCATAAGGAATAAGTTTTAAATAATTTTTAACTAAATCAATGTCATTTAAAATATCTTAATGTATTTTCTACTTATATTTATTAAATACACAGAGGAATTCCAATCCACAACTTCTAGTTACAAAGGGAGATAAAATGCTATTTTTTTACATTGACAATAACCAAAAGTAAAGAAATATGGCATTTATCTGGCCTTTGAACCTCATTAGCCAAAAAAGTAATTATTTACATTAGAATGTTTGAATTATCAAATACAAGCTGCACCCTGCCCCACTACCAATGTGAGAAACACAGTTTTAAAACTCTTTATTCTCCTTAGCTCTCCTACCAACCTAAGAACAAAACAAAAGCAAATAATTAAACAGCACCACTTATTTCAGTAACTTGGATCATTCAGGGTCTGGAATACATGAGAAGCAATCATTTTCTGGAGGCAAAATTGGCTTGTCTTTATTGTCATGCCTAACATCCAACAAAGGAACCCATTTTTGTTATTTTAGAAAACCCTAGAATAATATACAAGAAAATACTCATAAGGTATTTTTAATAATCACCAGTTTATCCTTTTCAAACACCCATTCTATAAATATATTAAATGGAGAGCTTTTAAGAACAAAAGTATATATGAGAGTCTCATTTCTGAGGATTTTACACTGAGGTGCCTATAAAAGTAAATCACATTCAAAACCAAAATTAATGTATAACTTTAATATCAGAAAATGTAAAACCTGTGAACTGAGTTGAAGCTCAAAAAAAAAATTGCAACGTTAAATAGTATTATTATGTTTCATCTTCTCTATTAGTATTACATTTATTCTATGATGGCATTGTAAAGCATAGAGCTAACAAAAATTTCAGAGAATAAATGCTTTCTGTGGGCATTTTACAGAACATTAGATGATAGGCATATTTAAAAATTAGACAACTGACTTCAAAAATTTTAGGTCAGAATTTCCTTATCAAAATAGATAAGTCTGTACTTTGATGAATCAGCTGCAATTTTCTCTTGCTCTGGACAGCATTTTGTCAGACACCAAACAGAAATGACACCATGTAAAGATTTTCACAATTTGATATAAAATTTGATTTTAATTATGAAGATATCAATGTAGTCTAACATTTTCCTTTGAATGCTAATTTAGCAAGCTATCACAAGCCCTTGAATGCAGAGGTACAAATTGCAAGAAGATAATGCAAACAGCACCAGCATGCTCTGTGCATAAAAAGGTTGCAGAGAGCAATTATCACTTCATTAATTTGTAATGAAAACCAAATTGCCTGTAAGTGATGGTGACTTGCCATCTCAGACCACTTGCAAAAAAACAGCAGGTCTCTAACTCTAGCATCTGTGGAGGACTTGTTTAGTTGCTTAGTCCTGTCCTTTTGCGACCCTATAGACTGTATGTAGCCACCCAGGCTCCTCTGCTCATGGGATTTCTCAAGCAAGAATACGGAGTGGGTGGCCATTTCCTCCTCTATGGGATCTTCTGGATCCAGGGATCAAACCCATGTCTTCTGCTTGGCAGACAGATTCTTTATCACTAAGCCACCTAGGAAACTGCTGAGGACTAGAGAGTGGAAATAAAACTCCTAAAAAAGCAGTTTTGCAACAGCAGCAACAGAAATCATTAAACTGCTGTTGTAATTCTTACATTTTATAAATTAAAAGAATACTCATATTTACCCAATCTTCATACTCCAAGAACTAATGTGTACATTCATAAATTATTGGAGATAATATACTGTCATAGTCATTGTGCCAAGGCCAATGTGAACCAAGAAAATGGGTGATTTAGAATTAGTGACATATAAAATTGGGAGGTACAAAGCATTTATCTCTTCATTTTTCTAACCCTTAAGGAACAATCTCTTCAAGGGGTGTCTAGCAGTAACACCATCCAGTAGAGAGGGACACAGAACTAGTAAGAACAGAATTAATAACACAGACACAGAACTAGTGACTAGTAAGAATGCAAATTCATTCTAAACCTCAAATTCTTCAAAATCAATAATTCCAGGAATAGCCTGGTTCCCAGATTCTTACTATGTAAGCTTTTATCATTAGACCACAGAGACCAGAGGTGACTTTCTTGTTTTTTTTTTCTTTTCTTTTCCCAGATTATTACAACTGTAAGAAAAACATATGCCCAGACTTCTTTTCCCTTGAAGGATGATTCAGAATTCTATTCCCTGTAACATTAGCACAATGAGTCTCCTTATCAACAAAATACAGTGTAAGATGTGAAGGAGATTCAATTTATATTTTTAGATAGCACAGCTTCTTGTTACTGAGTCAAATATATATTTTGAGGGAAAACATGTTTTTAACAATTGATCAGCATTTGACCTAATAACTCTCATTCTAATGAACCTCAATTATAGTAATATAGGATTTATACTCATCGTTGACATTAATTATTCTCTTGGATACATTTTTTGCTACTTGCTTATAGAGAGTAGGAGGAAAATGTTTACATTTTCTTTAAAAGAGAGAGAACCTGCGATACAGTTTGTGCACAGGCTAACTTAAAGAAATACTTAGAAAGTGAGAAACATAACTTCGTGATTTACTTTATAAGGTTTAAATTATTTCTTAGAAATTTGCAGATGATATTAAAAAAATGATACCAATATTCTTATGTTTGCAATACTACATTTATATTTTAATGGTGAATAAGAAGCACATAGTTCTTCACTTTAGAAAATGCTACTGTGACTAATGCTGCCCTTAATAACTGTGTGATATTAAGTTGATTTGTGTCATTCTTTCTCTTCTCCTGTTTCTACTCTTACATGTTTTTCCCTTTGCACATACCCTAGCTGTTTCATAATGCAGTGATCATCCTAGAAATATTTGAACATTTATCACACATCAGCACTTTAAGCTTGGCAATGCATAATCACTTACAGGAAGATGTCACTGGCAAGTGTCAGACCCAGATGTATGTAACAAACTGACTATATTTCCATCTATTATTAAATAGTTTTTCTTAGCCATTAGGCCTCAAAAGTATATATATATATATATATATATACACACACACATACTTATAATAGTATTATATTAAAAAGTAGAGTAAAATAAAGGAGTTCAGACAAATGAGAAATAGAATTTGGAGGTTTGGGGGACTTGGTTGGTGATGATGATTTGGGGTCAAATCAGAGAAATACATTTATAACCAGAGGACTGAGGAGAGAGAAGATGGGGATTTGATATTGAAAATTCAGCATCAGTAACAAGATGCAGGCCAAAGTCTAAAGATAATGATGCCCAAAAGTTACATGCCTGAGATGGCATGTCCAGTAATCTTAATAATAGTGACTACTATCCATCCTCCCACCCACCTTTAACTCCTAAGTAATTAGCAGAAATTTGATAATGGTATTAGAAATATCTTGTTGAAAACAGAGAGGACAATGTCTCAGTTTGGGTGCAGTATACAGAAAAGAGATGGAAAACCAGGAAAGGAAAGAAAGACCAGAGATTATTATTGAGGAAAGCCATATTAAAAAGCAGAGACATAACTTTGCAAAGGTCCATCCAGTCAAAGCTGTGGTTTTTCCAGTAGTCATGCATGGAGAGAGTTGGACCATAAAGAAAACTGAGCACAGAAGAATTGATGCTTTTGAACTGTGGTGTTGGAGAAGACTCTTGAGAGTCCCTTGGACTGCAAAGAGATCCAACCAGTCCATCCTAAAGGAAATCAGTCTTAAAATATTCATTGGAAGGACTGATATTAAAGGTGGAACTCCAATACTTTGGCTGCTGGTGCAAAGAACTGACTGATTGGAAAAGACTCTGATGCTGGTAAAGATTGAAGACAGGAGGAGAAGGGGACAACAGAGGACAAGATGGTTGGATGGCATCACCAACTGGATGGGCATGAGTATGAGCAGGCTCTGGGAGTTGGTGATGGACAGGGAGGCCTAGAATGCTGCAGTCCATGGGGTTGCAAAGAGTCAGACATAACTGAGTGACTGAACTGATTTCAGATAATAAGAGAAAGAGTTAGGACCAGGAAAATGTATCATCTCTGTTTGGGTATTGGGTAGGCCCTGGTACATTCTGTAGTTAGAACAAGATGCTGGCTATTCAAGGCAATGTCTTCTGAAAGTCTGAGCAAGTGTGGGGATCCTTGAGTCTCCATCAGCCCCTACTTTGAATTCTCTGTCTTTACTCAGCACTTTACAGTCACAAATACTTCCATCTTCAGTCTCAGGATTTCTCAGTTCCTAATACCCTTAGACTGAGGCAAGAACTAGGGCAGCCTCAGCTTCACCATTCTAGGCCTTTGATTTTAGTAATTCTCTCCCAATTTGGGGTTGGTTTAGTGGTACTGTATTGAGATCTCAGGGCTGTTGCCACATCTTTGCATCTGTAGAAAAACATCCCATATTTCTGACTACAGTCTCTCTAATTTCCTTACATCAAAGGTTCTTGTTTTTGGCTAAGCTTTAACCACAGACCTTTTTAAAAATACTACTTCATAGGTGTCTATCCAAAATATTTCATTTTACATTGCCTAGGAGATTCAGATGTGACTAGGCGACTCCCTAAGGTTGGGAACCAATATTCTATGTCCTTTGGACAACTTTTGCCCTCAACTTCACCTGACAGCATGTTCCACTATCAGCTTCCAAGACTTCTTCTTTTTTTTTTTTTTAATATTGGAGGATAATTGCCTTACAGTGTTATGTCGGTTTCTGCAGTTCAATTCAGTTCAGTTGCTCAGTCGTGTCCGACTCTGTGACCCCATGGACTGCAGCACGCCAGGTCTCCCTGTCCTTCACCAACTCCTAGAGTTTACTCAAACTCATGTCCATTGAGCCAGTGATGCCATCCAACCATCTCCACCTCTGTCATCCCCTTCTCCTACCGCCTTCAGTCTTTCCCAGCATTAGGGTCTTTTCAAATGAGTCAGTTCTTCGCACCTGGTGGGCAAAGAATTGGAGTTTCAGCTTCAGCATCAATCCTTCCAATGAATATTTAGGACTGATTTCCTTTAGGGTGGACTGGTTGGATCTCCTTGCAGTCCAAGGGACTCTCAAGAGTCTTCTCCAACACCACAGTTCAAAAGCATCAATTCTTCGGCGCTCAGCTTTCTTTATAGTCCAACTCTTACATCCATACATGACTACTGGAAAAACCATGGCTTTGACTAGACGGACCTCAGTACATCAACATGAAACAGTCATAATTATATAACCCCTTCCTCTTGAGCCTCCTTCTCCCTCCGATCCCACCCCTCTAGGTTGTCACAGAGTGCCGGTCTGGGCTCCCTGTGTTATACAGTAGTCTCCCACCAGTTATCTAGTTTACACTTGGTAGCGTATATATTTCAATACTACTTTCTCAATTTGCTCTACCCTCTCATTCCCAAGACTTTTGAATCTCCTCAGAAACTATTGCTATGTCTCATGTTTCCAGATAGTCCTGCCTCTGTTTCTATCGAAGGCCCTGTTGCTCAGCCTTCATCCCATATGTTTTTGATGCCCGATTTGCCGAGGCCCAGATGTGCCTTATGTAGAAGCTCATCTGAATAACCTCATCTTCTACCTCCCACAAAGATTTGTAAGATATTATTATAATAAACAACACAAGTCTAATCATACTGCTCTTCTATTTCACATCTGGTGGTAAATGCAAAACGTGTGCATTACAAAAAGATGTAAACAGTGTGTGTGGGAGGGCAACCTTCGGTCACATATTTCTCCTGGTGTGAATGCAAGACAACTGGCTTTAGATATGCTACAATTTTAAGAGTTCACTATAATTTGGTAGTCTCCTACTGTGATTTCTGAAATGATTTGTGATTTTTTTAAGATGCCTCTATAATAGCGGTTTTATTTGATTCCACATGCATTTATTAAATGTTTCTATATGCAAAGCCCAGGTTAGAAGCAGTAGATAGTAAAAAGATAACTAAAATGTGACTTTTGCTATCCAGAAATTGATGCTGGAAGGAGGGGCATGAGTATCACACAAGGCAGATGATGATACGTGGTTCATTTGAGGTGTTGCAAGGAGCTGTGGGGAAAGAAAGGATTTCTGGTAGAAGGGGGTTCTGGAAAATCACTAAAGAAGAAGAAATGGAAAGGTAGGATGACTAGAATCTCTACAGGCAGAAATAGGAGGGTTCACTGAAAGAAAGAGCGTGAGCAAACAGGAAGACCTGTGAGGACAGAACCTGTGTAAGGAGTGGGGTTCCAGTATGACTGGAATTTAGGGCACTGAGCAGCCGGGATGTGGGCAGTCACTTAAAAAGAAAGGACTGGGCAAATTTGGGAATGTCAGCTGATATATCTTTACTTCATTTGCTACCATGAAAAACTACTGAAAAGAGGCACATGGTTTGCTCCAGACTTTGGAGTTGGTTCTCCAAAGAGAAGGAGAAAGAGGGGTTTGAGAAAGAGGGGTTTCAGAAAGACCTCTGCAAGTTCCAGAAGAGAATTCTGAAGAAGATGACCTCTACTGAATGAATGAACATTGAACATTTCCTAAAAGATTACAAAGAGATATATATTTTTTCTTATGAATTTATATAGGTTACAGTTACATGTGCAGAAAGGAACACAGCTCATTATACTATAATTTTGTGACTACTAAAACATTTCAGAAAGATTCCCGTTTGTACTGAAACACTGCAAACAACAACAGAAAAAAATTAGAGGTACATGTATAAATAAACGTTTCTTTCATTTTTTTGTGTGAAATAGTGTTCTCATTAGATCTCACATATCCACATATCTGATTTCAAGAATATGTAATTAATATTTATTGAATAACTACTATGTACCAAGCTCTATATTGATAATATGGTAATGAAGAAGATAGGAAAGGTACCTGTCCTTAAGGAACATACCGTACTTATGTTAAATCCATTGTTATATCCATTTTTACTTTGTATCCATTTGTATGTTATATCCATTTTCATTTATTTCTTTGCTCATTATTCTTTCTCGCCTTCATGGTCTCTGGTTTGTCTTATTTTTCCCTCTCAAATATTTAAGTGATAGTGAAAGTCGCTCAGTTGTGTATGACTCTTTCTGACCCCATCGACTATACTGTCCATGGAATTCTCCAGGCCAGAATACTGGAGTGGGTAGGCTTTCTCTTCTCCAGGGGATCTTACCAACCCAGGGATCAAACCCAGGTCTCCTGCATTGCAGGTGGTTTCTTTACTAGCGGAGCCACAAGGGAAGCCCCCCAAGCATTTCATTCTATGCCTAAAACTAAATACCTCATACAGATTTACTAAAATTAGATATCACATGATGTGCTAAATGTTAAACTCACATAACTAACAAAGCATAGAAGTATGCTTTGGGGTGCAGAAGGCATTGATTTTTAAAAACAAATACTCTGGTTAACTATATGTCAAAGAGTGACCTTAACCAATTAATTATAAGACACATACCATGTCTATAAGCATATTGTAAAAATAAAAACAAACAAACAAAAAAGAATCAGGAAATGAATTTCTACAAAATGTGTATTAGTAAATTTATGATAATTTTTGAATGTATGATGAAAATTTTTTCAAAGATGAAAAACAATCTTAAAGTTTGAGAGATGGTGGGTGGTAATGAAAAAAAATTTCCAAAATAAAGCAAAATGCTTAAAGATCTATCAAAAAGTGAATTTCTAGCCAGAAGAATGAGCTTGCAAAAGATATAATACATTAAAATATAAAATATACCATGGGAATATCATATCTACATTCTTCATTGTCAAAAGTTTTCAATTAAACCTGCTATTTGAATTTACTTTTCCTGTGAGGGGAAAAATATCAATGCAATGAAAGACAGGAAAAGTAAAATTTTCACTGTAGAGGTTTGATTTTAATGGTGAAATATTTCTATTTATAATGTAAGAGAAACACAATTGCAAAATGTTATTTTTAGAAGTATAACCATTAAAAAATTTACCATTAATCTGAAAATTACTTTCATAAAGAGAAAGCCAAAATAGTTTAAAAATCATCAATAAACCGTTTATCTATTCCATAAAGTTGGGGGAAATTATTGATATTTATCAGAAATTTTTCACTCTTTCTGTTGCTATATAGTCAAATAACTACACTTTTCATAGGTTAAATTCCCCTTTAATGTCAGGGAGTAAAACAATGAGACTATCATGTTTCCAATTCTTGGAAACATATTTAATATGAAATTGTCCAATAAAAAGGTAATTTTAGAATTCAGGATAACTGCTTGGAAGTGTGGGGTAAAATTCCACGCACATCGGCTTAACTTGTCTAGACTGAAAACTGCGTTAAAACGGACATTTACAGAATTATTACAAATGGCCAACTACTTAGAAATTAATGCATAGCAGTGACAGCAGTACATTTCATACCAGTTGTGAGATTCATGTAATTTCCTGCTATGATAATGGGTCACAGACACAGTAATTCATAGCAATTTATGATATACCTGTGGAGCACTCACAGTGACGGAAATGAAATTAACTTGTGTCACTGTGGAACATATGCTAAGTTTTACACATTTTCAGATAAGTCAGTTTATTTTTTAACACAATATGTGTAATTCCTCAAAGCAGTTTTCTGAAATGTAAGCTGCTTTATAGCAACAATTTTAAACCTGCAGAGACATCTTTGGCTGTTGGGTGGCAACCCTGTTTCATAGGAACATTTTTAATCGTTTATCCATTTAGTATCTTAGGAAGGCCAGCTATCTTAGGGTCTAAGCTCTAGATACAAGCAGATCCTAGGTTTGAAGCCTACCTTTGCTGGTTAATAGGAGGTTTAATAGCCTATGATTAAATTTACACAACTCTAAAATGGGAAAAATCATGGTAAACTCTTTCTAGATATGTGAACAAAAGTAGAGTATCCATTTTAAAACAGTTGTAACAGTGCACGGCACTTGGGAAGCAGTAAACAAATATTATTATTCTGCTGAAGTTAACAAAAAATGTCATTGCGATATATGGATTTTTTCTTATAAAATAATAGAAGTGTATTTTAAATTCAAGATTTATCTATTTTCTATTCTTATTTCACTAGCCTAGAGATTTTTCAAATTTATTTAAGGTCACCACAGTTTCTGACAAGTGTAATTTGTTTACTCTTTTGAAATTCAATAAATATAATTAATGACAAAAGTCAACTGACTATATTGTAAATGAGCCTGCTGTCTATTATCTATGATAAATATGCTATTCTATGTGGAGTAAAGTTTTGCCAATATTATTCCACACTTTCCTAGGTACTATAGTTCTGCAACATTTTTAGACAATTGACTTCAATTCCTTTCACTATTTTCTTAAATGAAAAGTATACGATTTATCTGTATATTAAGATACATGTTTTAATAAAATAAAAATATGTATCATTATTATATTATGTTTTTACTTCATACTGGTCACTGTGTTAAGTCTCAGTTATGTCATGTCTAAATTGAGATGATAATAGTACCTTTCTTACAGTATTGCTTAGTTTCTTAACAGATTATATTGGCAGTTAATAAGTGCTTACATAGTTGTCACCTGCTAAGTAATACAAATATTTATTAAGCACTTACATGTTACAAAATTGTTTTCTAGTACTACCATTATAATAATGGTGCAGAAGTCATGGTTTCCTGACCTTGATAAATTTTAATCATAGGAATGGAAATATGTTTGTGTAAGCCTAATGTTAGACAGTCATTCATTTATTCAACAGAAATCCACTGAGAGCCAGGCACTCTTCTATTTCCTGGGGACCACCTTCTCCATGGGAAGAATAATGGTAAAGTCATCAATGTTTTAATGGAGCTTATGCTCTCCTTGAAAGAAAACAAAGAGTAAATAAATAATCACACAGACACATGAAAGGTAAGCTGACGATAATTATTAAAAAGAAAAACAAAGAATGGGAGACTATAGGTGGCTTGACAAAATGACATTTCAAATAGGGTAACCAGAGATAAGTTCTCATTTTTGTAGCCACTTGAATGAAGTGAGTAACCAGGCATAGAGAATACATGTGGATACAGCATCGCAGACTGAGAGAACAGAAAGAATATGAACTGTGAGATTGAGGGTGGTGTCATAATTAAAGCGTGGCAAGGTGGCCACTGTGGCTGAAACAGAGTGATCCAGGAGTGAAGTGGTAAAACCTTAGCCCTGAGAGGAAGTTGACTACAAAATTGAGTAGGTCCCTGTTGGCCATGTGAGAGACTTTGGATTTTATCGTCAGACAAGAAGGAACTCAGTATATGGTTTGGCCAGAGGAGTGGCATGATTTGACACATATAGGGCTACTGTGTGAAAAATACATTGTCAAGATCAAAGACCTGTGATGTGAGATCATTAGGAGGTTATTACAGTGACAGAGGATAGGATGTTATTGGTAAAGGAGGGGAGAACAGATTCTGGAACTCTTTTGGTGGTAGATCCAAAGGGCTTGATGATAGACGGAGTGCAGGACATTGGAGAAGGGTGGAGACTGCAACATGCACACACACTCAAAGATTGGCAACAGCTGATGTGATACTAGAGAAAAAGAACAGAAGCCAGGAGGTGCATATAGGTGAGTAACTTAAATGTAAGTGGAGGGTTGACTAGTGAGAATGGGTGATGATGGTTAGAAAGAGGAAAAATAACACATTCTGGGCAGGGGAAGAAATGTGTAAAAAGACTTAACATAAAAACTTCGACTGAATTTGGGTATCATGAATCTGCTAAAGTGAAAGATGGAGCTAGTCTTTTCTTGATCTATTTGCTATGTACTAGGGCTCTATCTCTTCTATTAGAGACTCTGTTTAGGGACTCTAAATATTTAGACTTCATTCACTGCAATAAAATGCAGTGAATAAATAGTCAGAAATCTGTCTCCTCAGGAAGCTTACATTCTAGTGCCCGCGAAGTCGCTTCAGTCCTGTCTGACTCTTTGCAACCCCAAGGACTGTAGCCCACCAGGCTTCTCTGTCCATGGAATTTCCCAGGCAAGAATACTGGAAAGTGAAAGTGAAAGTTGCTCAATCGTGTCCGACTCTTTGCAACCCTACCGACTATACAGTCCATGGAATTCTCCAGGCCAGAATGGATAGCCTTTCCCTTCTCCAGGGGATCATCCCAGTCCAGGGATCGAACCCAGGTCTCCCACATTGCAGGCAGATCCTTTACCAGCTGAGCCACAAGGGGCTGGAGTGGGTTGCTATTTTCTTCTCCAGGGAATCTTCCCCACCCAGGGATTGAGCCCGCATCGCCTGTGTCTCCTGCATTGGCAGGCGGGTTCTTTAACACTGAGCCAGCTGAGAAGCCCATGGGGAAGAACTGGTGGAGTTAAGTCCAATCCTGGGATCTGAGCAGAGGACTGAGAAGACTCAGCCTCTGCACGGGATCACTCTGGTTTTCTATGAAGAGAACAGCAGAGAATTAGAGGAGGAGTGGACGATGATTGTGTGGACAGTATGGAATGTAACAGAGGATTTTCTCATCACTCAGTAGATTCAAACAAATATAAGATTTAGGGACATTAATTTGACAAGAATATAAAGGATGGTTTGGAGGAGGAGCGGAGGGAGATGAATCGAAGAAATTGTAGTTAACCCATTACTGATTCTCAGCACCAACACAGTTCCACATAATCCATTTGCTGAATGAGTAAATGAATGGGTTAATTTTTGATGGCAAGTAGTATTTTGGTGGTAAAACTCAGACTTGACAATTGATGGGTGTTTGCTTTGAAAAAAATGAAAACCTGGTAATGACTCTGAGTCAAGTTAACATTTGATAATCATATTGACCATTTTATGAAGCCATTACAGTAATGGGCTTTCCCAGCAATGCATCATTTTATCCTTGCAAAACCCCTGTGTGGCAGGTACTATCATCAATTAATTCTACAGAGGAGACAAAGGAAGCTGAGGAAGATACTCAACTTCTCACCCCAAATCACACAGCTGTAAATGGTGGAGCCTCGATTCTAATCCAAAACTCTTCCATTACAAAGCCTTTCCTATTTTCCACTAATCTGTTTTGATGACTTGGAAATGAAAGTCACCAGCAGAGAGGGGCAGCAACGTAGGTGGGACAGGTTCTGTAAGGAAGAGGAACAGTTTTCTTTAACATAAGCTCAGCCTGATGTGTCAGTGAGAAACATAAAGAAGTTTTCAAAAGTTGGCAGGTCACCCAGAAGTCAGTAGACATTCAGATTTTGGAGTTGCATAATCAAAGCTTTGGAAATGATTGAGATGATTTAAAAAATATATAAGACAAAAGGAATTTTAGAAACTATTTTGAAATGCTTTTATTTAGAGCTTAGAAAGAAAACAATGAGCAGATGAAAGAAATGGAAATATTATAAAAATTGCTTTTTCAAAGCATTCATGTTGAAATGTCCCCTACATCAAAAAGGTTTTTCAAGCTAAGTATAGTAAATACTGCTAAAAAGGAGCATTTACAGAGGTAGAATTAGAACAAGAAGAAAACAAGTCAGGTGGGACAGAATTTCAAAAACTTTGTGTTTAATGTGAAGAATACCTTAACATAAACAGCATATGGTCTGAAAAGAATGAACTTGTTAGCAGGATATAGTTGACTTACAAAGATTTTTTTTTTTTAAGTAGCAGAGGTTTTTATAAAATTTTCTGGAATTAAGGAGGGGACGACAGAGAATACACCGAAGTAGCAATTGTAGTCTTTTACAAAACAATATTACTGAACAGAAAAGATTCAGTGATTCTCCAAAGAATGAGCCTGCCATAACGCATTTTACCACATACAGGGACCTAGAGGCTCTCTTCACAGATGAAGAAACTGACATCTGGAGAAATACAAGTGTCCAATGTTACAATGCTAATTAGGGACCAATCTAGACCACACAAGATCCAGGTCTTATTCTCAGTCCTGCATTAGTGCCCATATACCACGCTATCTTTTTCCAAGACAGAAAAGACTAGTCTTAATGTCAGTTTTGATAGAACTCTGGTCCACTAGTTACGTATATGAAATTTTAACTAGAAATTTCCCTCAGTTATGGGCAAAGCTTGATGAGTTTGAAACCATATGTGGGATCTTAGGTCTCAAGCAGGGATGGAACCCGCATTCCCTAAAGTGGAAGCATGGAGACGTAAGCACTGGACTGCCAGGGAAGTTCCTGCATTGCTATATTTTGTGTTGTTTTATTTTTAGATGAAATTCACTGCTTTGTTAGATGTCCATTTTCTAAGCATACCAATTAATCTTCTTTATACCATGTTTTAACATGATCTGAAATACTGATATTTTTTAAAGAAAATCTACATATCTGGGAAAATATTTGAGAATGGACTTAACCTTTTGTCAGTCCTGACTTACAGAAAACTGTAAACAAATCAAAAGTGGTAAACATTCCACTGTGAAAATTATCATGATTATCACTGTTCTATAACATAGTGTATTCAGTTTCATAGCTCAAAGTAAATGTAATTATAACAAAAAACAATGAAATAAGTTTGGATCTTAAATATTCACATGTCCATAATTAGAAAATAAGTGTCAACACATAAAGCTTTAACCATAAAACTTTAGGGGTGAATTAAAATTTAAACATTTTGAGCTTGGAAAAATGGTTCAATATTATTTAGCTAATATTTAGGTAGCAAGTAAACACACTGGAATAAACTTATCAAACTAAGTAGTATGTATTCAGAACAGTATTTTGTATAAAAAATATTACAAATAAAAAGCAACTGACCTAATATAAAATGATCAAGGACATTTTTCTAATGACAAATTAAATTGTGCACAATAAATTTATCAACTTATAACAATCATTACCACAGTAATGCCAAGGCCACTATCAACTAAAAAAGTTATTATCTTGAAACAATTTGAACGTTAAAAGAATTATACCCCAAAATAATAGCCAACTACATAAGTTACAGAGTTCTTGTTTTCTTTGCTCACAGTTTGACCATTTGTTTATTTACTGCTACTGCTAAGTCACCTCAGTCGTGTCCGACTCTGTGCGACCCCATAGATGGCAGCCCAGCAGGCTCCGCCGTCCCTGGGATTCTCCAGGCAAGAACACTGGAGTGGGTTGCCATTTCCTTCTCCAATGCATGAAAGTGAAAAGTGAAAGTGAAGTCGCTCAGTCGTGTCCGACTCTTAGCGACCCCATGGACTGCAGCCTACCAGGCTCCTCCATCCATGGGATTTTCCAGGCAAGAATACTGGAGTGGGGTGCCATTGCCTTCTCCTTTGTTTATTTATGGTATCTCAAATTATCCATAAATGCTCCAGATAAAGAGAAGGCATTGAACAACATATATTATTTTGTGGTTTCAAATATTACAATAATATAAACTACAACTTTGTTATTATATCTCTATTCACTATCCAAATAATATTTAGTTCAACTGTCTACAAAATATTTTAGAGAATATTCAATGATAAATTCAACATTTAGGTATAAATAACAGATGTGCCAACACACAATTAGTAGAAAATAATTTTCTAAATTCTGCTTCTAATTTTACAGAAACTGATGATCAGTTTCTGCTTTCCTGATCAAATATAGCTAATGATGGTATATTTCAAAGCAGTTTGTGCTGGTTTAGCAGCAGGATGGCTCCTAGAATTATTTTCCTAATATTACATGCCTCCAGAATTCTTCAGCATCTAGAACTATATGGCACCAAAACTGATAACATGTACTAGTTTGTTTACTATATTATGATTCTATTTAAAATATGGAACCCATGTCATTTCTGGAGGATTATGGAGGATTATAGTACTATATTGAAGAAAATTAACTATAATATTAACTAACTACAGATGACTACCAGTAGTCATCTTTCCAGTACCCTGGAAAGAAAATATTCTGATAGGATGTCCTAGTCAAATTTATACTCTGATTAACTGAGAAATAATTCCTAAATCTACAACTATTTAGGTTGTTATAAATGCCATTTAGCATTTATTCTACTTTGTTATACATATATAATATATATTATATGTAATGTTTACCACTTTATACTATATATGATATGTGTATATATGTAAAAAACATATATTAGGTGGTGATTTTATATACAGTATATTTTACCTTTATTTGTATTTATTATCATAATTTACTGCTTTAAAATTTCAGCCTTGTTATTTTGAAGACAAATAACCCTTTATTACTATAAATCTGGATCCAAGAAAAGTCTAGAGTATATTATTTTCAGTATCAGCAATCTACCAATAGTATTATAGACGGCTCAATCTAAGTTGATGAACATTATATAGCATAATATGATTTCTAGACCAAGGTGCCTAGGATTCTCCTATTGGATTTTGGTGTTCTTTCATTAGGCTTGCCTAGTCCCCAACATAATCATGCACTGGCAGTTTTCAATTGAGCAGATAATTTTCCAAGTTTTGATATGTATAGTCCAATATAATCCTCATCACTAACCTATAGGGTAAATGATTATTTATATCTTATACAATAGATAAGGACACTAAGCTACCTAAATATTAAGTATGATCCTGTCAACACACTCTAGGAAGTGATGGAGAGAAGATTTGAATTTAGGCACTCTAGTTACAGGCAGTACTCTTAATCATGTTTCTACATTGATTTGGCTTTGCTGGTTTTACTTTTCTTTCTAGTGTTTAGTATTATTATTTTTATTTAGAGGAGTTAATTCCAAAAGGCACTTATATGTCATTCTTCTAATCACATAAAAATTAAAATTCCTCTTTTCCCTGCTCTGCCGCTTCCCAGTGCCTGCACAGTGAGCTCCTCTTTGATTGTTAAGTCCCAATTCATATGGCAACCTGGTCTGTTGAGATTTCTTCCCTTCCAGCTAACCTGAGTCACTGACTCCTCAACTGTACATTTATATCAATTCCTAAATAATTCCACCTTTGCATATATTACTTCTTACTGCACTGATTTGCAAAAGTATTTTTCTCCAAAGGGGCTACATTTTCCCTGAAGGTAAATTTATGTGATCTCTAAACAGTACAAATTCTTTGTGTAGCTTAAGAATCCATCAGGGTGCTTGAAAATTTATATACTTGCTGGGGAAGATTATATAAAGCATAAAGCTGGTTGGGCATGGTGAGGTCTCAAGAGAATCATGGTAAGCTAGAGAGTATATTAATGGTCTGAAGAAATTCCACTTTAATTTTTCTTAAATACTGTTGTCTCCTAATCTGTCACCATATCTAACTAGGGTCATATTTGCTCAACCAATGAAGGAGAAACATTATATTTTATTTTTCTAATAAAATAGCCAAAATGATACAAGTAGGCATGTAACTGTGTGTTATGGGCTGAATTGTGCACTTCCCAAATTCATATGTTGAAGTCCTAACCTCCAGTACCTCAGTATATAACCATATTCAGAGATAAAGTCTTTAAAGAGACAATTCAATTAAAATGAGGTTGTAAAATGCTAATCCAACATGACCGGGGAGGCCTTATAAGAACAGGATATTTGGACATAGACAGGTATAGATAGCAAGCTATGTGAAGACACAGGAAAAAGAGAGCCATGTTTAAGCTAGGGAGAAACGCCTGGAACAGATTCTTCCCTCATGGTTCTGGAAAGAACCAACCATTCTGACACCTTGATCTTAGACTTATAGCCTATAAGAAAATACATTTTGTTGCTTAAGCCAGACAGTCTGTGGTATTAGGTTAGTGAAAAAGTAATTATGCTTTCAGACTGTGAACTTTAAATCATTATATCTAGGATCAAAAACATCTTTATTAATCAAATAGGAACAATAGCAATCAACATATTTTTGCCAAATGAGAAATGTTTGTTTATTCCTGTAGCATAAAAATCCATGACTCAGGATTCAATGAACTCTTGGAAAGCATTTTCTTTCTCCCACTGACTGTGGAAGCATCTTCCCCACAATAAGGTGTCGAGATGCTTGAAGAAGTGACGGTCGGTTGGTGAGAGGTCAGTGAATATGGTGGATGAGGCTAAATTCCATAGACAAATTTGTTCAACTTTTGAAGCATGATTGTGCAATGTGTACTCAGGCGTTGTCATGGAGAAGAATTGGACTTTTTCTGTTGACCAATGTCAGCTGCAGGGCATTGCAGTTTTCGGTACATCTCATAAATTTGCAGAGCATACTTCCCAGATGTAATGGTTTTGCCAGGATTCAGAAAGCTGAAGTGGATCAGACCACCAAACAGTGACCATGACATTTTTTGGTGTAAGTTTGGCTTTGGGAAGCTTTTTGGAGCTTCTTCTGAGCTGGCCATTGTTGGTGGTCATATAAAATCCACTTTTCATCACATGTCATAATCTGATCAAGAAATGGTTTGTTGTTGTTGCATAGAATATGAGAAGATGACACTTCAAAATGATTTTTTTCATTTGTGGTCACTGTATGAGACATCCACTTATCGAGCTTTTTCACCTTTCCAATTTACTTCAATTGCCAAACGACTGTAGAATGGTTGATGTTGAGTTCTTCAGCAACTTCTCATGTAGTTGTAAGAGGATCAACTTCAGTGATCCTCTCAATGGGCCACTGTCAACTTCCGATGGCTGGACCCTGTGCTGCTGATCTTCAACGCTCTCATCTCCTTTGCAAAACTTCTTGAAGCACCACTGAACTGTGTGTTTGTTAGCAGTTTCTGGGCCAAATGCGTTGTTGATGCTGTGAGTTGTCTGCATTGCTTTATGACCTATTCTGAACTCAAATAAGAAAATCACTAGAATTCGCTTTTTGTCCAACATCATTTCAATAGTGTAAAATAAATATAAAATAAACAGCAGGCAATAAGTCATTAGCAAAAAGAACATGAAGCAAGAAATGTACATTACAATGATGTATAAGATAACCACTTTTATTTAAGAACATATTTGAATATCAAACAGCAAAGTTCAACATAGCAAAACTGCAATAAATTTTGCACCAACCTAGCAAGGAAGGAAAGCTATGACAAACTTAGTGTATTAAAAAAAAGAATCATTACTTTGCTGACAAAGGTCTGTGTAGTCAAAGCTATGGCTTTTCCAGTAGTCATGCATGGATGTGAGGACTTGGACCATAAAGAAGGCTGAGCGCCAAAGAACTGATACTTAAATTGTGGTGCTGGAGAATACTCTTGAGAGTCGCTTGGAAAGCAGAGAATCCAAACCAGTTAATCCTAAAGGAAATCAACCCTGAATATTCATTGGAAGGACTGTTGCTGAAGCTGAAGCTCCAATATTTTGACCACCTGATGCGAAGAGCCAACTCATTGGAAAAGACCCTGATGCTGGGAAAGACTGAAGGCGAAAAGAGAATGGGGCAGCAGAGGATAAGAAGGTTAGATATCATCACCAATTCAATAGACACAAATCTGAGCAAACTCCAGAGACAGCAGAGGACAGAGAAGCAGGCCTTTCTACAGTCCATGGGGTTGCAAAAGGGTTGGGCACAACTTAGCAACTGAACAACAACAGTTGTTGAAAGCAAAGAATATACCATGTAATAACATTTATGCAAAGTTTTAGAGTTTAATACTCAAATAAAGGTTATGTTTTTGCTGCTTAGTTAGTGGGTTGGTTTATTATATTGTTCTCTGAAATTCCTGGTTCAAATGTTTTCATAGATATGCTTGGCAAACAGAATTTCAAAGAGAATAATGAAAACAATATAAGACCTTTTATTATAATTGAACTATCCTAGAAAAATTAAGTATCCTTTGTCAGCATTTTCTAGCAAGGGTTAAAAAAATAAGTAAAGAAAATCATGACCTGATTTCAATAAGATAAATAAACTATATCAAAGAAGCATATATAGCCTTTAGGTTAAGTAGTCATGAAACAGTTAAGCAGCAAAACCTCGAATTGCTACAAATGGAGGATGTTTAATGGTGTTGCACAGGAAGTATCTTAGAGTCCAAGTTTCTGCACAATGAGAGACCTGTTTTCAGCTAAGACCTAATGTTGAAATTATGCTTCCAAGTAAAAGGAGCTGAGTTTAAAATTTGTTTTCCATTATTATATCTGGGTAGAAAATAACTGCGCTATTGCACAAAGAAGACATATATTAATAATAAATTGCAGAACATATTGAACAAAATTAACATCTTCTTTATAATTCCATTGTTAAAAATAGAGTAATTACAGTGATTTTTTAAACAGAGCAGCTGTTGTGGAAAAAAGTATTGCAAATTAAAGCAAAGGTTCTTTTTCTGGAATAAAAGCAATTGTATCTGGCAGCTTGATTTGGGACAATGAACACTTAAAAGAAATATCTCTGAAAATCAGGACTTTTCAATAAAAGATGTGCTATTCAGAATAGAGATAAGTTTCTTGGTATAGTTTTCACTGGCATCGTGGTAAAGAATCTACCTGCCAATGGAGGAGACGCAGGTTTGATACCTGGGTTGGGAAGATCTTCTGGAATAGGAAATGTCAACCCACTCCAGTATTCTTACTGGGAAATCCATGGACAGGAGAGTCTGGCAGGTAAGAGTCCATGGCATCACAAAGATGCATCACAAGAGTCCATAGCATCAGCACACACACATGCATAGTTTTCAATACTGTACTTGTAATGAAAGATTGAGTATTAATACTAATGCAATAAAAGTTCAGACATTAATAGCAATCCTAAATTATATCCATTATGGTCTATGGTATACTTCATGGCATCTGGTCCCATCACTTCATGGGAAGTAGATGAGGAAACAGTGGAAACAGTCAGACTTTATTTTTGTGGGCTCCAAAATCACTGCTGATGGTGATTGCAGCCATGAAATTAAAAGACGCTTACTCCTTGGAAGGAAGGTTATGACCAAACTAGATAGCTTATTTAAAAGCAGAGACCTTACTTTTCCAACAAAGGTCCATCTAGTCAAGGCTATGGTTTTTCCAGTGGTCATGTATGGATGTGAGAGTCGGATGGTGAAGAAAGCTGAGCGCCGAAGAATTGATGCTTTTGAACTGTGGTGTTGGAGAAGACTCTTGAGAGTCCCTTTAACTGCAAGAAGACCCAATCAGTCCATCCTAAAGGAGATCAGTCCTGGGTGTTCATTGGAAGGACTGATGTTGAAGCTGAAACTCCAATCTTTGGCCACCTGATGTGAAGAGTTGACTCATTGGAAAAGACTCTAATACTGGGAAGGATTGGGGGCAGTAGGAGAAGAGAACAACAGAAGATGAGATGGTTGGATGGCATCACCGACTCAGTGGACATGGATTTGGGTAAACTCCGGGAGCTGGTGATGGACAGGGAGGCCTGGTGTGCTGCAATTCATGGGGTCGCAAAGAGTCGGACACGACTGAGTGACCGAACTGACTAAACTGAACTGATACTTCTTATTTCATAATGTAGAATCAATTATTTTTGTTTAGTTTTCTTTATATTCTTGAGAAAGGTTCAAATTTATTCCTTTCTAATATTTTTATAAACATTTTCTAAGCAGACAGGAATCCACTTAACTACTACACTCCAGGCACAAGCATCTGGTTTAAGTGGAACATGAAAGAAACACTTATTACAGTCGTACATTCAATCAATTCCAAAGTATTTATTGAGGGCCTATTATTGAGGGCCCAGACACTATTCAATACTGGGTATAGAGCCAGTAGGGGGAAAAATGAACAGCAAAGCCCATGTTCCACGGAGTTTATTTTTCAGGGGAAGAAAGAGAGCAGATAATGAAAAATCAAAGATGGTAAAGGGATACAGTGGTCAAGGATCACTATGCTGACAAACAGTTATGGGCAGAGGTCTGAGTGATATAAGGAAGGAAACTATTTGTCAAGACAAGAATAACTGTAGGAGGAGTGGGTCTGAGGGAGGAATATGAAGGTACTTTGATATATTAGTTATAAATGCATGTTAGACATCCAAGCCAAGATGGCAATAAGCCTGTGTCCTTGTGAGTCTGGAATTTGGAAGCACAATGGAGACAGAGATGTGATGTAGTGATATACAGATAGTGAGATTGATAAGGAAATAACTGTGGAGAGATGAGATGTGAGTGAATTCTGGAGTTCTTAATTTATTAGGAAGCAGGAATAGTGGGAGAATCAAGCAAAAGAGTTAAAAGAAAAGTGACTAATAAAGCAAAAAAACTACAAAAATTATGCTCTGATACCAAATGAATAAAAAGTTTCTAGAAGAAGACAATTAAGAAAAGTTTTGTCAAATGTTCCTGCCAGACAAGAAAGTCGAGGTTTGAGGACTGAACCACTACATTTAATAGCATGCATGCTATTGGTGAGGGGCTTCCCTCATAATACACTTGGTAAAGAATCCACCTGCAATGCAAGAGACCCCGGTTCGATTCCTGGGTCAGGAAGATCCGCTGGAGAAGGGATAGGCTACCCACTCTAGTATTCTTGGACTTCCCTTGAGGCTCAGTTGGTAAAGAATCAGCCTGCAATGCAGGATACCTGGGTTCAATCCCTGGGTTGGGAAGATCCCCTGGAGAAGGGAAAGGCTACCCAGTCCAGTATTCTGGCCTGTATAGTCCATGGGGTCTCAAAGAGTCCACGACTTTCACTTTCACTTTCATGTCATCGGTGAACCCATTACAAAATGTGTGTTAGCTGACTTATCCCAGTCTGGATGTGCTTCATCTATTTGTTTATCCAGTAACATTTTATAGAGGAAATATTATATGTGAGTACTAAGGGGTAACTATGAAAAGGAATGAGTCCCTTTCTTTTTGTAATACAGTTCATTAAATCACAGAACAACCGAAAACAAAATGTCACACGTCAGATCATTTTCATTTATATTGTCAGAATAAAGTAAGTTGTTTACATTCCCCATTAAAATTTTGTATTTCTTCAGATGGTTTATTTTTACCTAGGATATACTTCTTACCTAATTTAAAATATATTTAAGCTTGTCAAAGAAAACAGACTGAGGTACTAAGGACTCTCATGTTTATTAATATGTAGTTGATTTGTTTTCTAACACGACAAAAGATTCCTCAACCCAACCCTTTAAGTGATGCCACAGAGCTATGTCATAGCCAATTATTTCAGATAAGTGCCTATAGTGACAAGGCTGCTGCTTAATTTAGACTTTTCATATACATACAAATGCACACACACAATATATGCCAATCAATACTTTCTACAATATTTACCAATTAATTCTAAGAATATACACAGTCTATCAAAACAAGGAAATATTTTTAGAATTGTACTAAGTCCAAACTCATAATTTTATTTAATTAATATTACTTTAATTTAACATGTTCAAGTAATTTTGCCAACGTTTATCTGTGTCTCTTATTCAGTGCAATACTACTATATATTTATATTTTAAAACATTAATTTGATATAATATCATGACAAAAGACTACATAGTAACTCAACAAAGATAGGGTATTCACATGAAAATATTAGTGAAAATAAAAACTAAAGTCTGTGCTACGGCAAGAGTAAATTCAACATATGAAGTGAGAATCTAAACTGTACACTTTTGTTAAGTTCAATACACTTTCATGATTAATATAAATCTGGAAAAATCTAGTATTATTGGAAGAGAAAAGTAAAGCAGTGATCATTTTGCATGGTATTACTCAGAGTTCTACAAAATGGGAAAACATGTACACCCATGGTGGATTCATGTCAATGTATGGCAAAACAAATACAATATTGTAAAGTTAAAAAATAGAAAATAAACTAATTAAAAAAAAAACCCTAAAAAAAAAAATTAAAGATTTAAAACATAGCTCAGGTAACAAAAAAAAAAGCAAAAATTCAACAAACAGGTGCATAAAGTATAATTTTCTTGATTTAATAAGTCTTTGAAATGTTATATTTCTACACAGTGGAATTTCCTAGAGAATTCCCTGTTCATAACCTGTTTTTCTATTGTCATTCACCTAAACACTGAACGTACTGTGGAGTCAGTACTGCCAGGCTGAATGAAACTGTAAAACACACCAGCTGGCTATATTCAAAATGGCACTTGTCCAGGTTTCAAATGTCTTATTTATATACAATGGAATTCTGCCAGCTGTTTAATATTTAGGACTAATAAATGTAATTGGCAGTACTATATAAGCACAACTAACAAAATATCAAAAAATACTTCTCAATGTGAAGTTTGACTTGTTCTCATTTCATATAATTGAATTTGTGACAGTGGAAAATAAGTTTAAGCAGTTTTTCTCTTGAAATAATTTTTTAAAACTTTTTTAAGAAAATGTAAACTTGGCTGTAGGTGAGTTGTACACTTACCATCTGGTCTACATTTTATTAAAGGAGGATCATTTATTGATAGGTAAAGCTTGCACTATTACACAAATGAATAGGCTTATTTAGACAGGTCCCTGGGCCTCTCAGACAAGGTAAAGGTTATTAAACCCTTGAGGAAGTCACAATCTAGTGTCAAGATAGATTAGTATCTCATGATAACAGAGTTGAAATCCTACTGAGAGGTTTGTATGAAAGTAAGATGGAGCTACTAACAGTGCTAATCAAAAATGCAATGTTGTGATTCAGGTTTTCATTTCCAGAAACATGCTCCTAAGAAGGAAGGAAGGAAGGCAGGAAGGGAGGGAGGGAGGGAGGGAAGAAGGGAGAAAGAAAAAGGACTTGCTTACAAACAAAATAAGCAGGTTTTTATATGCTTTAAATTTGAGTAATTGACAAGAAAGTGATCTTCCTTTCAAAAAACTACTACTTAAGACAACAGAAATTCCACTCAAGTCATTATTTCATCTAAATCAGACTGCCTGTCCCTGCAAATGGCTGCATCTCTGAGTGTGATAGTATATAAAACCCAAACTGCCACTCGCATGATAGTATGATGATCTGAACCGAGTGCTCTGACAGCATAGGGAGCAGAAGGGCAGGACTGTGGGAAAAGTATGAGGACTCACATGAGGTGAAGAGACTCTAACTGGAGAAATACATTCTTCAAATCCCACCTACTCTAAATTTCTCCCAGGTTTTAGCCCTAGAAAAGATGTAAAAAATCTAGTCCTTTTAGCCAACAGTGAAATACTGAGGAGGCAAGAAGTGAGTGTGATAAGAAACTGAACAACTGAGAGGCCTGAATTTTAAGTCTATTTCTAGCAATATCTGTGTGACATTTGGTAATTAATTAATGACCCCGAACGCTTTATTTTCTCATCTACTAGATATATATCAAACAAAAATCCCCTTCCTCATACATAGTGAGTTAAATACATATTTCATCTACTAGTGCTGGACTAGCCATCAGACAGGCCAACAGTCATCTAGAAACTGCAAGTTCACCAAACTTTTAGTTTGTGCTTTTTCCTAACTCACAAAATCTAAAAAACATGTTTGATATATTAAAAATATATAAATAAGTTATTTTCAGAGAAAAAGCTACAACTTTGCTAACATATCTTATAATTATATTACTGATACTGTTTTTACTTTGAATTATGTATCAAAGGATAGCTTAGTATTTCTAGGTTTAAGTTCTCAGCCATCTCATGTTAATAGGTGTACATATAAAGTCATATACTGTCTTCAAAACACATATGTGCAAATAAAGACAGAGCTCATATCATAAGAATAATATAGAAATAGGAATAAAACAAATAATAAAACTGGCTCTTCTATTTTTAAACACATAGAGGTCTAGAACATGCTTTCCAAATTGGAGATACCTTTGCCCTGTTGGTAATGAATACAAAATTGGGGAGCACTTGGATGATTTAATCCTGGAAGCAGTAATTCTACTCTTGGAAATACTAATATCCTAAGGCCCATATCTTCCCACCTGATTCCCCATCATCATCTTGCTGCAAAACATCTTTTGTTAGAAAAGAAGAAAAACGGTTTAAAAAAAATCATTTTCAAAAGGAGTGTTTCATTTTGGTACAGCAATCAAAATGGACACCATGAATTCTGGCATGAAAAAATCTGAGTGCCATGAAAATATTTTTAAAGAGCTTTAAAAAGACATTTTAAAGAGTTTTTTAGTATGCGTTTATATTTTGAATTATACTCCTGAAAAACATAAGAGTTCCCCTGTTCCACTGCTTGTCTATTTTGGTAGTCTACTGACTGCTACATTGTAATTTCTGCATATGATTATTGAAAGTAGGGTCATTTATGGCATATCTAAACTAAATTCAAAACAACCGAAATGTAATTAGATTAATGCCAATGTAAACCATCAACCCAATGAATGGAGGTCTTTTAAGTACAAATTGAGTGCAATGGTTTTGATGCCACAAAATCCCTGTGGCTTGGAGTGTACTAAGATACCACTGCTGTGTAAGGGCTCCATTTTGATGGAGTCACTCAAACAAATCACCCAGCCACTCAATTACTTTTGCATGCTTATCCTCATGTTTGCTTCCTGAATGCAAAGGAAAATAACATTCTCCCTTAGTGGTTCTATCAATTTCCAACTATCTGAGATTAAGTTGATCAAGAAAGACTTTCATCTTTTGCCAGAGATCTCTATAACTATTTGGTCCTTGAAACATTTGATGAAAACTTCCCTGGTTGTTCAGATGGTAAAGAATCTGCCTATATTATGGGAAACCTGGGTTCAATTTCTGGGTTGGGAAGATCCCCTGAAGGAGGGCATGGCAACCCACTCCAGTATTCTTGCCTGGAGAATCCTCATATACTGAAGAGCCTGGCGGGCTACAGTTCAGGGGGTTGCAAAGTGTCAGACATGACTGAGCGACTAAGCACAGGAGAGCAACATCCTTAAAATTTCAATGCTGCTCTGAATCAAGTGAACATTTTAAAAGCAAAAGATCAAATCTTTAAAGAGCAGCAAGAAAAACTGACATATGCAAAGGTCTATAAAAATTACATACAAAACATTTTTATATTCATAGGATATTTAAGTAATCATTTAAATTTCAATAATTTTATCTTATACACAGAATCTCATAGACATTTTCAGTCATGATTACTTACAAGCCTACAGTTTTCAAAAGAATTTCGGATAAGATACTGGTATAAAAATCTGTAGCTATTTTCCACTTCCTAAAAAATGACAAATACTTCTTGAGCACTAAAAAATGTTTAGAGTTGAAAATTCAAGATTTCTTCTCATAAAGTAAAAAGAACATAAATTCTTTGAAAAGAAATCATCATAATAACAGAAGAGGACTAGAATGCATGTTTTTTTTTAACACTTTTTTTTTTTTTTTTTGTAAAGTGGATTAAATCACCACAGAGAAAAATTGGTAGTGTGGAATGTGTGTATGTGTGTGTGTGTGTGTGTGTGTGCACATGATATTTCAGAAATTTAGACAATAATTAAGGACTTAAGTGATAGAGAAGGAAGGGTGCAATATTGAACATAGTAAAATACTACAGCTCTGTGGGTTTAATACACATTGTTATCAGGATAATGTTAACATATCTTTGAGTATTAGATGGGGTGGGGCAGCAATAGAAGACCTAGTTGCGATACTGGGGAAAGACCAAATCATGCAGATCCCACCCAAAGAGTGATCCAACATTATCTTAGCTTGAGTTGTACAAGAAATTACCACAGATTTGGTGCCTTCTACAACATTCATTTCTCACAGTTCCAGAAACTGGTATCGGTGATCAAGGCACAAGTAGATAAAGAGTCTACTGAGGGCCCGCTTCCTGATTTACAGACAGCCCTCTTGGTTCTATATCCTCGCACTGCAGACAGCAGAGACAGGTCATCTCTCCCATGTCTCTACTTAAAAGGGCACTGACTCCATTCAAGAAGGCTCCACCCTCATGTCTTGATTACTTTCCAAAGGCCCACCTCCAAATCACATCACATAGGGGATTCAGATTAAACACACAACTTGTTCAGGAGACATGAACATTCAGACCATAGCAAGGACTATCCAAAATGAGATGAACTGTCTCACGGGCTCAGAACATGTGTGGCAGGGGAGTATATGAGATATTCAATTTATGTTTGTTAATTTAATAAATTGATTTAATTATCAGGGTACATCACCAAACAGTTCAGATGGCTTTAAATTATACTGGGACTCTGACTTCAAGGTTTATCTTTCTGAATCCTAAAAATAAAATCACATTTGTAATCAGTTTTCCTTTCAGGTTCAGAAATGTCTGACATTCTAACAAGTTTCAGTGCAGGTTTTGTGTATTTTAATCCAAAGATGAAGCTATTTATCATAGATAAATTTTATTCAAAAAACTTTAAACAAAGTAATATATACCATGTGATTCCAGAAAACAGTAATGTGTGGATCTTCACATTATACAGAGATGGTTTTAATCTTTCTAAGTTTCCCTAGGAAGAAGTGAGTAGGGAGCATCTCATCTCCCTTACATTGTTACATAAGTAGAGAGACAGGCTAATTTTGTATTGGTTATCTCAGTTTTCACATATATACTGTTTCCAGGTGAAGCAAAAGAATTACACACATGTACACACGTAAATTTAATAGCTCTTCAATTTTTTGAAAAGTAAGCCATACGTTTCCTGTTCAAATTTTGTACTCTATATGCACTGATTTTTATTATTCAACAGACTTCAACATTTTCCTCTTCCTAGCATAATGTATACTGTATCTTTTGAAACTACTGAAGTAAAATTCTATGAAGACTATATGGAGAGTCAATTCATCATCTATTCACACTATAAAATTTCCTATACTAAACTATCAATGCATCCATACCTCTTAATTTTAAAGGAAACCCTGATATATTCAAACTTCAGTGATTGGGCTAAGTTCCACTATTAACAGTCATATTTTCTGTTCTGCACAGACTGCATCGCTAGCAATTATAGATTCCTGAACTGATCTTTCACAGATGTCAAGAGAATTTGATGAAAAAATGTTCTCAGGATGGAGATGTGATTGGGACAGTCAAGTGCCAGCATGGAGTATGCCCTTGCTATGGGAAATAAAGGCTGGTACAAGACCAGTATTTGTTTTTCAGTCAAAGCAGGGAGGGGTTAGGGGAACTTGATTTTAATCATGGAAAAGAAAAGTGGAGGAAAAAGAGTAGAAGAGAAGAGAAATTTAGGATCCTATGGTCAGTAAATAAGAGAAAAATTACAGTGCAATAAAGCTAACATAAGAACAGAAACAAGAATTATCATTTTTCAAATGGTCTCTAAATGCCCATGTCTGCTTAAATAGTGTAAATACGGTATTTGACCAATCTTCTCAACAATCTTTAAATAAGGTACTAGTATTTTGCCAAGGAATAATAATTTGAAGAATTGAAAACAAGGTCTGACTTTGGAGCCTGTCACTCTTCTGTGCTTTCAGTGCGGGTTTTTGGGACATGTGACCAGTGCAGCTGCATCGACCTTTGTGCTCAAAGGGGTCTGCATTCAGTTTAATGCCCTGCTGTCATCAACTTAAAATTGTTCATAATTTTTGAACATGGAATTTTCTTTATGCCCTGTACTTCTTAAATTACATCACTAGCACTGATATCTCATAATACTGGAGAACAACATTTAAGGCATATTTATCGACTGAGGCACTAAAAATTTAGAAACTCAAACAGGTTTAAAACAACACACAGTATTAAGTGTTTCAAGGTCCCTCTCCACTATCTCTATCACCTTGTATTTTAATTATTTCTTTCAAGTTTATCTGATTGTATGCTCTTATGAGATGAGTATTGATAACCTATCAAGTAGATCCATTTGTCTGTCTCCTCAAAAATTTCAATCAGTGTATAAAACTGAACTATATGTCATAGTCTATAATTGCTACCTTTTGCTGTAAGAAAAAAAATTCTTCGGTAAAAATCAAAAGATCCTGACAGCATAGCATTATTTATTTATATAATATATCTTTGTTATATTTAATAAGCTAGATGTAAACTCCTCAGGAATTTATCTGTGTTCTTCAAAATACTTCCTTCAATTTTGAGGATAAGGTAGACACCAACAAATACATGTAAATTCATTAAATGTCAAAAAAGAATAAATTGCAGTATAAACAAAAAGAGACAGATTAAGGGAACAGTTCAGATAACAAAACTAGGATATTGTTTCTAGTCGTTCAAGCACAAATTGCATGATTATAATATAAGAGCATTTGTGTTTAATACAAAGAAGTATTTTCAAAACTATGAAAGCAAGAGAGTATGGAAGGGGCATCTGAGTTGGTGCAGTGGTAAAGAATCTGCCTGACAACACAGGAGACAGAAGAGACAGACGTGAGTTCAATCCCTATGTCAGGAAGATCCTCTGGAATAGGAAATGGCAATCTTCTCCAGTATTCTTGCCTGGAAAATTCCAATGACAGAAGAGCCTGGAGGGTTACAGTCCATGGGGTCGCAAAGAGTCAGACATGACTGAGCGACTGAGCACACACACACACACACAGTATGAAAAATATTCTCTTTAAAGTGGTTAACCATTCACTTGATTTGTCCACATCTTGGTCATAAGACTGTGACAAATCTCTCTTTTCTCCCTTATTTAAAGAAAAAAAAAACTATAGTAATTATTTTAGCTCCTCCTATATAAATAAGTCTTAACAAATTACACAAATTGAACTTGTTGAAGTATTTCCATATGAATTTCGCTTTTAAAAAAAGTGTTTTTCTTTCATGTAAAGTACAGGTTTATCACCTCAGAGTTTCATGGAAATAAACCTTTTTTTTTCCCCCTTAAAAAATCATGACAGAGAAAAACAAATGACAAAGCTGGAGTTAAGGAATCTTGGAAACAGTCCAATTGTTTTATCAGCTGCTCCACAAAGCAAGCAAACCTTAACCTTGATTGGCCCTATAATGCTACTAAACTGATGCTTTTCATACTCTGCATTTTACATATATGAGCAAACTCTCCTCAGTTTAACATGCTGATTACTGTAAAGTAAGCATAATGTCAAAACAACATTTGACCCAAAGCAACATGGAGCTCTGGCTTTCTAACCAAAGCTCCTGTAGCAACCAGTCAGCAAATATTAATATACACATTATAAATTTAAGGGTATAGTCCTCATCTTTCTCTTTGGGGAATTGAGCGTACAGCTTCGAAAATCAAGAGAAATTAAATCCTAACTCAGTTTCCGGTAGAATGGAAAATTTACAGAAGAAAGAAAATATCAAGATTGGAATGTATAAATGACAATGCCTAAACATTTTCACATTCAACCTGACCTAGCTAAGATATTTTAGATCTATGGAAGAAGCAGGAGGGCTATAATTTCAAGACTATTTTTTCAATGTATAGCTGTATTGATAGCTTATAATTGGTTTACCATGCATTTATAGATTTTTTTAAGGAAGAAATTATTCACTCTGATCTAGGAAAACAAGGAAACAAAAAGAACAGGGTTTCCCCAAAATCCTGAACTACACATCACTATTTCCCCTTATTCAGACATTCAAATCACTTAGCCTCTAAGTCTCAGGGTATTAAAAAAAAAAAAAACAACTCTCAGTGAGACACTGATTTCATGCTGTGACAAGCTCAAAAATGAAAACAACTACACACATGAGAGGACTTTTCACCAAACCGCAGCACTAAGCACAAATGAAACCCTGCTGGGAACATGTATCTACACGTGTGAGTGTGTTTGACTTGGTAACACGGGTTTGTGACTCTACGTGTTAATAGGAAAAAGTAGAAAAAAGGAGCTAGACAAGGATTTCATTGTCCACGTTTTTGGAAGTTTTTTTTTTTCTTTCTTTTGGAGTTAGGGTTTAAAAATATTGGCAGCATTTGAACATAACACTCAGCATTGGCTCAAAGGCTGTCTTCACTACGGTTAACCACACAGTTCCCTGCTCTACCCCATCAGTGACCTCAATCCAAATAACAAAAAAAAAAAGATGAGAGAAGATTCAAATTTTTTACTTTTACATTCCCCTTGGACCAGCCTGGACTGAAGATCATAAAAAGTCTCAGTATGGATCATGTGAATTCTTTCTTCTTAGATAATGGAGTATGTGTTCTATTATTTCAGAAATAAAGTCAGACAGTAACTCATTCTTAAAGCTCTCCTCCTTTTTCTTTAATTAGATCTATTTAAAATCCCTACTTTGATCACCTTGTCTGCACCTCACTCCAATGTGATAATTGAGAGAAGGATCAGAGGTATGGAGACGAGAGATTAGTATTACACTAGGAAAAATACTAGAGACATATTAATCAGAATCTCAAGTCACTTCTCTTTCCAATATCACTTCACAATTTTTGTTTGGATCTTTGGTAAAACATGAAAACGCATATGAAATAACTTAACACTGGAAGAAATTAAAATAATATTTCTAAAATGGTAAGTTATATAGGATAAAGAAATTTTTTCTTCAGGTTAAAAAAAGGGAGAATACAAATTAATTTTATAATAAAATATAAGCAATATATTTTGTAGCCCTAGATTTTTGAACAGCATCACATGTTAATAACACATTATATTTATAGTTTCTATACCACAAATATTTATTGACTATCTTATTATGGTATGATGCACCATGACTGAAAGCAAAAAAATTATCACTTTAGGAATACAGAGGAAGTTTTAGTCTCAAGATTCAGATGATATTGATAAGTAGCAATTGATATAAAATGTATCCTTTATTCTTCTGAGCCCTAAATATGAAATTATTATTCATCTCAGCAAATAGAAGTTAAGGTATGCAGATGCTTTTAACATGTGGATCCTTTAAGATGTAATAGTCTTAAAACTATTGTGTCAAATATTAAATTATATTATTAAAAATAGTAATACCTACAACACAAAAGTCTTTAAAATACACTTTTCAATACATCTAAAATAACTAAAGCAAGACCTAATCCATGAACTTCATAGATAATGTAACATCTAGAGTAATAAATAATAGATTCACAGGAGTCATTATTTTCCAAGGTCTAAAAGTTAAGAATAAGTATTCCTTTCAAAACAATTGGTGTGTCTTTGCAAAGACATATGACTCCACAGACAGGTTTTAATTTCTAATTCCTAAATCAACGATAGTATATGTGAAAATTATAAGCTATTTAACAGCATTCTTTCATATATATTAGTCCTGTATTTCTATAAATGAAAAAATGGAACATCCAGATAGAAATAAAACATATTTACAATTGTAATAAATAACTTAAAATGAACTGAAATTAAAAAAGGCTACACATGCCTTTTGATTATAAGCCTTCAAATTATTGTTCACATCTTATTAAAAGTAATTTATCAATCATAATGCTAAAGGAACTACACCTTGAGGTGGTTTAATAAAATGATTGTTCTCAGTATTTCAAGACCATCCCTATACAAGATGAAGTTTCAATATTGGTAAAATATTGGTTTCAACATTGTGGTAAAATTCAAAACAGAAATATAATGTACTTGATTAAATATTTAGATATTAATCTAGTTTCACTTCTGGGCTTTTCCTTCAACAGTTTTGCTCCCTTGGGGGAGTATTGTTTTCATTATCTTTACACATTGTACATTGTATTTTTTTTTTTTTTTTGCTTTATGCCTCAAGTTTATTTGTAAAATTCTGAGTAGAGCAAATTAATCAATTAGTAACATTTCCTTGAACAGCACAATGTGTAAATGGGAGAAAAATAAAATTAATAAGCGAAAGAAAAGTGGAAAAATAGAAAACAAAGTAAGCAGTGGAAAACAGAATACAAATATAGAATATGTGGACTGTTGTGAACAACACCACACTTTAAATTACCCACAGGGAGATGTATAGAGTGCTGTGATAAAAGAGTGCATTTAATTTGCAATTACTCATTTGAATTAACACTTGAATATTTGCTTTTTTTTCCTACATTTTCTGGCACTTTGAGTGACTTTTCAAAGCCCTTTTGTAACAAAGTAAGTCTTAGACCTAATTGACAATTTCCAAAAATGATGAGAAAAATGAAATCCAAAGTAGAAGGGGAGAAAGGTAACCCTAGCCATCTGCAGTGTGCTGTCAGCCTGTGTCAGTCTTTGAAGTTGCGGACTGAAATCTTACCAATGGGAGAGAGAGCTCACGTCAGAAGAGAGAAGGCAGATGCATGAGAGATAAATCATTTTTTATTGTTGGAGTTCCAAATGCGGACAGGCAATCCAAGGCATCAGACTTGCAGTCCGTCCTGAAAGCTCCCCCGAGATTTCAGCACTCAGTTGTCAGGGCACACCAAGGCATGCACAACACCCAGACAAGTGTCTGCTACAGACTTGCTGCAGAGAATTGCTGGCAGCTAGCTGGCTAGTATTCTGCATGTGCTTAGCAGTAAAAATATCTGTTAGAAGATACGGAATCAGATGTAAGAAGAAAAATACCCTCACTATATTTAGGAAAATTCCAAATGATCATGAAAAGTGGTTGACCTGAGACACACAAATGCATACACATGCATACACAGGAACTCTTTATGCTATGCTACATGTAGGCAAGTGTTTTGATTTTGCAAATTAATTATTCATCAATGTCTTGAAAACTCTTGTGTGTGTATGTTTGTAGATACCTGCATCTGCGTTTTGTGTCTATTTGTTGCTTGCATGAGTGTCTAAACAATTAAAAACAAAATTTGTATGTCTCTATTTTAATTATCATACAAATTCAAAATTACACATTCTGAAAGTCATTTTTGGATTTGTATTCCTCTCAATTAATTTTCCTATAGTACATTCCAAACAAATTCCAGATAACTTACACAACAAATTCTGACAGTGAAAACATTTTATTATGCATTTATATATATACTTATAGTTAAGTACATTTATAACACTTCTTGGTCTAAGCAATATTTAAGGCAGCTAATACACATAAAGTGTTTTACAAACTACTATCGCATACAACTCTGTGAGACGTGTTATTACTCTCATTCTACAAGTGAATTTACTAAGAGTTAGAAAGATTGAATGACTAGGACAAGAATAAAGAGCTAGCTAGTGGATAAAAGATATCTCTAGGTCAAGTTCATTAACTTGGAAACTCATAATCTTTCTACTGTGCCATGCTACTGATCTCAAACTGGATTGTACTGAGATATGCATCACAGGCACAGAAATGCAATAATACTAAAAGAGTTAGTTTATGTGTTAGAATATTTAAAATATCTCTCAAAATCTAATATGAAACTTACATATAAAATAAGAAAATAAAATTGCCCTCATGTTAGCATAAATTGGAGGTGGTACTGACCAAAACAAAAACAAGTTAAAAAAGGATTAAATCTAGTTAGAAGGAGAAGTTAAGTCCTGGAGAATGGAAAATCAAACCCTTCTCACCCTCGTCTTCCTTCTTCCTTCTCTCCCTCTTTTCGCTCCCCTTCTTTCCTACTCTGTCTTCTTTTTTTAATGTCAGTGTATGAGAGAATCAGAATAAAATCATATGCATGGTTCAGAAACCATAGGAAATTTTTAGAAAGCAGCCTTTCCTTTAAGGAAAATATTTGAACAAATTTGTAGGAATAAAATATTAAAATGGAATAATTTTGCAAACTAATATTTAGGAACAGTGATTTTAAAAGACCATTAAAAGAAAACAAAACTTTACTTTTTTACTAAAAGATCTTAAAAAAATAATATTTCAACATGGTTCAAAATAAGTGCTTCTCTCTCTCTTTCTCTCTCTCTCTCTCTCTCTATATATATATACACACACATATATATGTATGTATATATATATTTGCCCATTCATTTTAGTAGTTTAAAACTTTGTGCTTTAATAAATGGCCCGTAACTACACTGCACCTGTAAATCACAACTTTAAATGATAGTTTCAAACTGTCTAGAGCTTGTACTTGGAACAGATCTTGCAACCTGAGTATGACTGGTACAAAATATATCATAAAATATTGACACATTTCCAAGTTAAAGGAGAGCCACATTTCCTGGAGCAAATTGTACTTGTAAACACCAATCATTTTTACAACACCTTAAATTATCAAGTGCTGGCACTTGTGACCCAATTTGTTTAAGCGTTATTTTGGATCACATCAAATAAAAAGGGCATATTTTCAAAGACAACATTCTACTGCCAAATACAACCAACTCATGTTTATTTCCTCAGGTAAAAGGTTCACGGTCAAATTTCAAAAATACTATCACTATTTTTCCCATCACAAAACCTATTGTCATCAGATTTTCAAAGGTTGGTTTAATTGAAAAAGAATTAGGCAGCACTAGAGAATGTTATTATTATATGCCTCTAATTAAACTGAGACAACAAAACCAGTATCACGAACTGTTGTCATTTTTTTTATTTTGCAAATACTATTGTTGTGAGATTTACAAAGTTTGATTTGATTTTTTTAAACATGCAGGCCAGATTGAATTGTCTAGTGTAAGTTCTCTCCAAATTGTCTGCTTTTATAAATTATTATCACCTCTATCGATATCATACTCTGATATTTGTCTTATAGTTTCATCTGATGATGCTTAAGAAAAAAGAACTTCATCAAAATAAATATTTCTAAGGCTACTTGTGCCAGCTTATAACTTGAAAATTAAGGGGACTGATAAATTCTAATTTACATTCAAGATAGGCATTCTTAGAAAAATCACAGACTTGTGAGAACATTGTGCAAAGATACTCTTGCCAATTTTTCCATAATTTTATTTCCTGAAGTGATGAACAAATTATATATGAACATATTTCTTGGAAATGGATTAAAAGCCTAGGTCAGGTAGATCCCCTGGAGAAGGAAATGGCAGCCCACTCCACTATTCTTGCCTGAGATATCCCACGAACAGAGGAGCCTGGAGGGCTTATGGTCCATGGGGTCGCAAAGAGTCAGACAAAACTGAGGAACTGAACACACACACAAACAGATCCGATCTACACATTGATAATAATTCATTGCATTTAGCTGCAAATAATCTCATTTCCCTAATAAAAACAATAATGAACTACTCATAATAGCCACACCCACATCTTTGCCTCAATCAATTCTATTCAGAATTCTTGCTAGTTATGAAGAAGACTCACATACCTCTAAAGACATGTTATCATGTTTATTTTATTGCTATTTCAATTTATGAGGACATCTAGGGCTAAGGAGAAGATGACTACTACTCCTACGAAAGCCCCAGCTTCCTTACTATTTCATTAGAAGTTTTCACAGAGTCTATACATAATTTTTGACCACTTATCAAATATAAACATAAATTGAAATGTAAACTATTACAATAATTCATCTCTGTTACTCATTTTTCCTACAAATATTCTTCTTGAGTTTGTTCTCTGTGATAACTGGAGAATGTTTTCTTGCTTCTACCTGTTGTATCAACCCTTTTCTCCAAAACATACACCTCAAAACATACATGTGATGTCACCTGAGAACCAGACGCCCCCAGACTGCCAGTACCAACCACCATTTTCTGAAGTCACTTGGTGTTTTTACTGAACCCTGTTTAGGAAGTATCAGTCAATATTTGAGAGGAAATATTGTTTTTCCTTAAATTGTAACAACACTTAATTGTCTTATAGTTTAAAACTAACCAGTCTAGGTTTAGACCTCAAGACTAGCCTAGACTATGATTATTTTAGAATCTGCCTGAATAATAGTCATAGTAACTAACTACTGCTGGGAGTCACATAACTACGCTGACGGAAAAGTAACAGGGGCGGTTCTCATAACCAGGTTTTGAACATAGCTTCTCCCTCCCTAGCAATGCAGCTTAAAAGGATGGCAAAATTTACTTTTAGAATTACTAGTTTTGCACAGCTAATGGGCAGTCCTGGTGGCTCAGATAGGAAAGAAGCAGCCTGCCAATGCAGGAGGTATAAGAGATGTGGGTTCAATTCCTGGGTTGGGAAGATGCCCTGGAGAAGGAAATGGCAACCCATTCTAGGATATTTGATGAAGAACTCCATGGACAAAGGAGCCTGGCGGGCTACGGTCCATGGGGTCACAAAGAGTCGGACATGACTGAGTGCTTAACACACTTTCACTTTTCACACAGCTAATGATAATTTACTTCCCTGGTGGCTCAGAGGGTAAAACATCTGCTTGCAATGCAGGAGACCTGGATTCAATCCCTGGGTTGGGAAGATATCCTGGAGAAGGGAATGGCTACCTACTCCAGTATTCTGGCCAGGAGAATTCCATGGATAGAGGAGCTTGGCAGGAAACTCATATATTTAACCATGCTTAGCAATATATGAAAACTCATATATTTAATAATAAGTACACAAATAACACATTGTACTTGTTCCTTTGTAGGTTTTTATTTTCTGTAGAATATTAACTACAAGATGAAATTTGCTTAAGTTGTAAAAAAATCACAAGGTATAAAATGATGAAACAAGGCTGAATTTACTCTCTCAATGGACTTGACAAGTGACTAATTTGCTGTGAGAAGTTAAAAGTATTATATCACTGAAGATTTAGTGCTTACCAAGAGCACAGATATAAAATGCATCTACAGCCTGTGGACTTTTCTAAATTAATTTATATCTATAGACTCTCTCTGCCAAGAAATGTTCCATAAGCAAAACAAAGAAAAAATACTAATTAGGCTCATCTATCATTAAACTCAATATCTGGTGCATCTATATTATCATAGTTCACATCATATGGTACTTGTTTATGCCATATAAAATAGCTAAGGCTAAACACACACACACACAAACATCACTTTTTTGTCTACAAATATATTTATACATATATCTATATCTACCTATATATATATATATGAAACATTTTTACAGATCCTGAATGCTCTAAACTTTTTATAATTTAAAAAAACAGTTTCTATAACTTTCCTTTATTAAGACTTTTGTAACTTGTAAAAATTATTCAAAACCTTGAATTGATTTAAAATCCCAAGGTCAGATTACTCTAGTCACTAAGACAGTCTAAAATTCCTCAAAATACTGTTTTATAATATTTTCCTTTCTTTTCACTTTAAAGACAGAAAAAAGCATGACGATTTTATTTTATACCTATCAGCACATAATTACATAGTAATTGATGTCCTATTTTTATTAACAATATGGAATAGATCACCTCTCCGAGTAAAATATTGAAGAGCACACATTTTCCTTTTACACTTTTTTTCCTGTATAAAATCAGTCTAGTGGTAGCAAATATTTCCTTGCTCTTACAGTTATTTTTTCCCAGTAATTTTGCATACATATTATTCTAATAGCTTCCCAGGGATCCACTTGAGTGTCCAATGGAAAGGTTAAGTTGGAATAAGAGAAAGCATTGCAACTAATTAATATGTCAGAGGAGTATAGTCCTAGCCAAAAGAGTTAATGAAGCTTGCTAAGGACACATGTGGGCCTTTTGTAACACAGGCCTGACTGTACAGCCTAGTTAGGTTAAATTGTCTGTCAGTTACTGACCAGTTGGCCACCACCTGGCTGCCTAGGCCAGTCTGTCCCCCATCCCCAACAGCACTCTTCCCAGATCTCAATGGCAAGCTGCTGCCACTAACCCTCTAGAAGCCCCTGACAAGGTTTGGACACACAATGGGCTACTGACAAGTGAATGAAGGGCCATGGTGACACTCTGAATGGGGAAGATTTTCCCCATTTAAACTGGTAATGTTCACAACAACACACATAAAAGAAAAAAGCCCATCCTTGGTGTCAGGCCATTAACATGTATAACAATATGCTAATAACCTTCTAGATTACTTTCAGTTTCCAAGGACATTTAAATACATGAATTGATGCCTTCAAAACTTAAAGGGGCCGATGCAGGAGGAGAAATGAAGGGGCAGTTGGTTAGGGAGGAGGAAGAAACAAAAAGCAAATGGGAGAGATTGCAATCTATCTCACAGAAAACTACTTATACTGCCTTCCACCCAAACAGAGGGCTTCTGTCTGTGGAAAGATTACACTCAGGCTCACACAGTGCCCCGAGGGAAACATTATCAATGCCACGCACATCTCCATGAGACTTGCATTTAAATATGACTGTTGTGATCAGGAGGTGGCAAACTATTTTTAAGTGCAGCCATGGACCTTTGGTTTTGAGGTTGTTTGTTACCCTTTCCTCATCTCTCTCTTTTGGGAGAATTTCTACAGTACTCTAGGTAGAGCCTTTACCATCTGCCCAACTAACAAACATGTTTAAGGAGACTGAAAATTCATATCTCAAGAAAAGATTATGCCATTTTAGAAACAGGCCCTGCCTGAGGTTGTAGCATGAAGCAATTAAGAAATGAGTGAAGGAAATAGATTATAAAACACATTGTCTTTCCCTTTGTGTTATCATTTGCCATTTTCTTAGAATAAAACAAATGTGAGATGTGTGAGATGGAGTTTTAAATATCACCATATTCATTCAATATACGTCTCAGAATTAAAAATCATTTTATGTTATCATAAGGAAAAAACTATCATATTCACCATCTGCCACATTGTATGTCAAAATTCATTGCTTGTCCCTTAAAAAAAACACAGCAACTCTTTCTTTAGTGCTGATTAGTGATAGTCAATCAATTTAAAAAATTACTGTTCTCATAGAATTCAATTTTGGGTTGCTGCCATGAAATTGAATCTGCCTGGCTTCCAATAAGAGAAGGGGTTTGGTAAATATGATGTGCTTTTTAAAATCCTGTCACAAGGAACTTAACAGGAATAGGTAAATGGTATAACATTTCACTTTAATTTAGAGGGTAAAATGCTTCATCCTTATACAGGTTTTGAAACAACTCATAAATTTGGAGCATCAAAATCTTCAAGTAATGAAGAGTCCAATTTGTACCAGTCTGCAAATAGGTGCCCATGCAGTGTTACTCAACAGGACCTCTTTTTGTAGAGTCAAATCTGTTAAAGGAGTTGCTTCTCTAAGTAGCTGAGCAACAATATCAGAATATAATTCTTGAAAACAAGGTTATGAAGAGTAAACATTTGCTTTTCATGCTGCAAGCATTTTTTATTTTTAATGATCCATTAGGCAAGTGAACTACTGAACTTAATTCTAGGTAACATTAACAAAAATAACAATAGCAATGTGGATTTGTGTATTATTTTTCAAGTCTTTTATTTTAATTCAGATTTAGGATTCATTTACTATTTCTACTTGGCCTCAGAGTTTCATTGCCTATCTCTTGCTCTATCTTTAGTAGAGGGAGGTGTCCTGGGGGACAGAGAAGGAAACAGTAGATAACAGTAGTTGGTATGCCATCAGCTCCTTGGCCACATTTTATCTTCATAAGTTGTATTCAAAGGACTGTGGGACACCTCCACTGCAGTGTACTGCTGCTTCATTTCCATCAGGATGGAGAGCCAGAGTGAGGTGTCCTTAAAGATTCCTTATTATAATCAAATATAATAAGCTACTTATGAAGAAAATAAGATAGGCTAAGTCAAGGATCCCCATGCCTAAACTTCAGTATTTCTACTTCTGTAATGAAATCTTCCTTTTTTGAGGCTAGTCTCAACATTCAGTCAGTTCAGTTCAGTTGCTCAGCTGTGTCCAACTCTTTGAGACCCTATGGACTGCAGCATGCCAGGCTTCTCTGTCCATCACCAACTCCCAGAGCTTGCTCAAACTCACGTCCATGATGCCATCCAACCATCTGTCGTCCCCTTCTCCTCCCACCTTCAATCTTTCCCAGCATCAGGGTCTTTTCCAATGAGTCAGTTCTTTGCATCAGGTGGCCAAAGTATTGGAGCTTTAGCTTCAGCATTAGTATACTGATATATTTACTCTGGTGTCTCTTCAGATCATATAAATCTCAACATTAAAGTTTACTGATTTCCAAAATCACTCACTTGACTATTTTTCTATCCATCAGTAACTTTACAGGATACTCTAATAAACAAAGTTCTTCAGTGAAAGCAGGCTCAATACTGCAATTTCTATCAGAAAATGTGGATCAAAAACCAATGTGAAGTGGCCATTTATATCTCAGTCAAACAAGCTGTATTACATTTGGGTTGTACCCTAAAGAACAAAATGGCAAAAGGACTAATAAAAAACTCTTTGTTTAAGACCCCGTATTGTTGGTTGCTCAGTCATCGCAACTCTTTCCGACTCCATGGACTGTAGCCTGCCAGGCTCCTCTGTCCTTGGAATTCTCCAGGCAAGAATGCTGGAGTGGATTGCCCTTCCCTTCTCCAGAGGATCTTCCTGACCCAGGGATTGAACCCAGTCTCCCTCATTGCAGGCAGATTCTTTACCGTTTGAGCCACCAGGGAAGCTGGATGACTCTGCAAAAAAATTGCTTTTCCAAGTTCAGGGACACAGCATTCTGAAACACATGATATCTGATAATACACAGAAAAAACTGTATGGTGACACATATGCATCTTTCCTCTTCATTTGGGATAAGAGTTACATAGAATGGTTTTATTATTTATAATAATAAGCAAATAAGTAGACATAATTTGTCATTGTTAGATAGTATCACTGCCTCAATGGACATGAATTTGAGTAAACTCTAGGAGACAGCGGAAGCCAGAGGAGCCTGGTGTGCTGCAGTCCATGGGGTTGCAAATAGTCAGACACGACTTAGAGACTGAACAACAACAAGATATATTTTACATGTAGATTATTTAAGATTGTAGTTTATCCTATGTGTAAAAGTCAAGATCATTTAAATAATGTCACCATGGTTAAAAGTAATAAAGTAATAAAACCAGATTAGACTTAGCATTTAAGAAGCAAAACTAAGGTGCAAGTACTGTGTACAATATAAAAATGCATATTTTCAACCTGTAAAAATTATACTGTTTTTACTGCAAACTTGAGTATCTTAAGAAACTATATTAAAAGAGAATATGTGCAATTAGAGTGACAAAATTCCACTAGTATAGATTTCAAAGTTTGTTTAGATATTCAATCTTTTTATACTTTTAAAATACTTTATGGTTTTTAAAAAATGAAGTCTAATTTTGCATTCATGTGACCTAAATAGGCTGAGGCCTTTTCATTAAAACAAAGATTGGCTGGCTGGCTGTCCAAATCTCCAGTGAAGAGGCAGTTGTCTCCTGACAGAGACAATTGTCGGTGTTTATTCTACTGAAAAATGTGAATATGTTGTGTTTCTGAATTTGCTTAATTAAGAAAGGCGCTTTATACAATTTATGGACAATGAATAAAAATGATAGGTCTCTAAGACTCCTTTGCTTTAATTTTTCTCTAGTGCATCTGATGGTACACCAGAACTACTTAGCATTTCCTATTTCAAGACATTTATCTGTTACAATTACTGAAAATTATTATTACACACATTTGAATATCACTATATATAAAGATAAGCTGTCTTTACCTAATGATAAGAATTTAGCACACAGCAAATATCCATTTTGTTTTTACTTCATAAAAGAATATGCAGAACATACATAGTATTTTTATGTGTTAATTATTTAAAATTTTTCTATTTCAAAAGAACTGTATTTAACTCATTATCAGCATATCTTTTTCTTAACTATCATTATGATATAATATACTAAACACTAAAAAATTTTCATAACATTAAAATTTAAAGGAGTTTATTAATTAATGTGATATTATATTTACTTTATATTTACCATATTTCCAGCTCCCAACAATAAACTATATTTACTATTGTTCCAACTCTCAACAATTAGCATGCAAAAATTAGATATAAATGAATACTTTAGAAATTTTATAGAAATAATTTTTTAAAACTTTGTTTTTGGTTCGTTTTTAATCGTAGGCTCCTTGATGACTGAAGTTTTTAGAGAATGACTTAAAAACAACCTATAAAAATCACACACACACACATACAAAAAAAAACAAACTTTCTACTTTCAGAGATCCAATAACAAAATACCACAGTTGCCAAAGTTATCTGCTTCCTATCAAGACCCATGTTTGGCAAAAGAAGTATTCAATTCATTCATCATTGTCAATGCACTAGTACTCTAATTATTTCAAATTGTTTCCTCAGCCAGAGGTCTAGGACAAATCAGGCAAGCCAAAAATAGCAGTTATGAATAATTATGCATAATTTACCTCAAGGCCTAGGCCAGTCTATCATTAAAACTTTTACTTGCCACACTGTGATCTCTGCTAATTGCAAACTTTAAAATTAGTTCAAGGTTGTCTTTTTATCCACTGCCAACCTCAAACCCTCTTCCTAGGGACTTTCTAGTAGTTTGAACACTTCAAATAATGTGTCATCAGAATTTGGTAAAGAATGCATACATTAAATGAAAGATGGAAATTAGTAGAGAAAATATTGCTCTCACTTTTTGTAATGCTCAAATATGTTCACAAAAGTATAAAGATGAGAGGTAAGAAGTCAGAATAAGGTAATAGCCTACTTATGGGAATTCTATTTTGCTGAGAAAGAAGAAAGAGTTTTAGAAATGTGCCAATATTTCTCCTGAGTCAGTTCTTAGACAATCACTATACTTTCTTAAAGAATGGACCCTTGACATTCTGCTATTTACCAGATAGTCAACAAAGCAATCTGACTTGGACCTTCATTTAGGACAAAAACTGAGATACCCATTTATTTTACCACAGACATCAGGATTTCTAATAACTACAAATATTTCCAAATATGCAGTAAAGTATGACACTAAACTGAAAGCAATGCATTTTGATTTCTTTTTACCCTCTTCAATGTTATTTCTTCCCATATAAAGAAAAGGTTATAGACAAACTTAATTATCCCCCATCATTTCTCCCCTTTGCCCTACCCATGCTCTGTCTTGTAGTTATACTTTATCTTCTTGTTGAAAGAAGACAAAAGATTAACTAAAGAGAAAATAAATGTGATATCTTAAATTATCTATCCTTCATTTTACTTGAATTTTAACCTCTTTTTAAGGCCTTTTAATTTTAGGCCATGAAGATATGTATCACTAAACTGTCATCCTTCTAAATTATTTTCTTTGTATAAAACAAAGGATGCTCCATTTCATCTCAGACATTCTGAGGAGAAATGGGCCAATCTTCAGGAATGTTTTTCCTGGCTGTGACCAGTCAGATAAATGTTCCCACTCCATTCCTTTTAATAACACCTCAGACTTGTTATGTTTCTGTGCTTATGCTTCTATGCCTTTTGTTAATTGATGGTTTTGGAGAGTCATCTGCTCGAGGAACCCCTTCAACAGTACCAGGTCAATTTACTTAGAGTGAGTGCTATTCAGATCCTCCCTAAGCATCATTCCAAAATATTTTGAGCCTGAAGATTCCGCTGAAACACTGCTTCAGAAACTGGTGCTGGATGGTGCCAAGAAGCATAAAAAAAAACAAAGCAAATTGGAGGAAGCAGATGATTTGGGAAAGGAAAGGATAAAAGCTAAAGACAGGAGATAACTGATTCATCTTCAATATTCTGAAGAATTCTGTTGCTTATTTTTGCTGTTGTCAGTCTTTTTGCATGAAAGAAGACCTTGTAGTATGGCTGTTATGACGGTGCCAGAATGAAAATCAGAAAATAGCAGTTATTATGTCATAAATGACTTTGTGTTATGTCAAGAGTTAATAGGCATATCCAGCACCCACCTGGCCTCCCAGTAGGCCTCAGCTACTTCAAGCAAAACTGTCACCAGTGTTTATGTCAAAAGGAGAGTCCATGTATTGGGTATATTTTGCTCTTGTTCTTTGAAATCTTTTAATTTAGTGAACATTTAAAAAAAAATTAACAAGTTACCATAAAAAATAATTAGAAATTGTGATAAACTACATAATGGAGAAGATAAGGGAAAAAATAAAAAATAACAAGAATAGTTGCTAGGCTTAGTTTAGAGTGTGGATCAGGGAAAGCCTGGCATTTAAGCTGAGAAGTAGACCAGCAGGTTGATAGGATAGAGGTCTTAAGGTGATAAAGAACCCAAGATCTGGAGTTAGATCACTGGGATCTTAACTGTGCAACTAACTTGTTGCTAATTAGCCTTTGGGCAAGTGACTTAATCTCTCTGGCTTTAGTTTCATTATCTGTAAAGCAAAGATGATGATAGCCTCTAAACCATAGGGTGAACCACATTTGAAGAGACTGGGAACAGTGTTCCTGGTAAATGAAAACACACGAATAAGAACCCTAATGAGTGAAAGCATTTGGTGCTTCTGAGAAATTGAAAGTTGGCCAGTGTGACCACAGCATGATCCAGCAGGGATGAAGTTCAAGAGAAGCACAGGAGGAGCTGTACCGCCTAAAGCCTACTCAGCCTTGGAAAGAAGGCTGGACTGTTGTACAAAAACCGATGTTTGCTCTTCCTTCAGAAGATGTATATGTCAGCGTTCAAGATAATGGAGGGTAGAAAGGAACAATGTGAAAAAGATCATCTTTTTCTGAAATAACATTAAAAATTAAACAACTAACATACAGTGGATGTTTTCAAATAGATGACTTTGACTGCAGTGTGGAGATTTTAAAGAGAAAGTTAGCTGAACAGCAGCGACATTTGTATTAACACAGGAGACCAGTTAAGTGATGGTGGTCTGGTCCATGGTGGAAGCACTGGGATGGAAAAGAATTTGACCAATTTGAAATGTGTTTACATTACACTGCATTTATTTAAAAAATCATTTCTACAAAATATGTTATTTCCTTGGAGAAGTTTTATATGCAGATAATACATATTGGGTGGGTTGTACACTACGATGTTTTAACTTTCAAGATCAATTTCTGAGGATCAGCATTGGCAAATTGTCTTATTCTTAAATGAAGTTTCTTTGTTTTCTCTTCCAACTTTCTCACTGTTGCTAGAAGCCAGCTAGGCTGGCTTTTCCCATGGGTCCCTGTGGGATTGTATAGAATGTTGAATCAGAATCATGTACAGTATGTCTCCTTTATGACTCTGTTTTATGCTCCTAATCCCTCACTGATTAGAAGTGACAGAAAAACAATACAGAGCTCCTGTAATCTTTAAAAACAAACTTCTAAAATATGTTTCTAAAGTATTAAATGTATGAGAATTCCAAATCAGCAATGTTGTACTCAAAAAACTTTTTGAGTAATACTATCAATGATCTCTGTGTAGTTGTGTAAATAAAATTTCACTTAAAGTATCTTGATTATCTTCAGTTTATTCCATTCTATTCTATTAAATCACTTTTAGTTTCTTCCATTTATTCTATTAAATAAGTTCATCTAGTTCCTAAGATATGGTTCATGGCTATTCTACTTGGTATTATGAGGCATTAGCATACCAGCATATCTATTAGCATAAATTTGATGCTCACAGAAGAGCAAATGGGAAGAAAAGCACATGTTTTCACTGTATAATCTGGAGATCATTTCCATCACCTACTTATTTGTTTTCCGTGAAAGAAAAGAATCTTTAAGACATCTAGAATTCTGTGTTAAAAAATTTCTGGTAGGTCAGAGGAAGTCAGGAAATACTAATAGGTTTCACCCCAAAGAGAGTATCGGTGGAAACAGACCCAATGGGTAGCTGCAAATGGCAAGAATCAGGATAGATGAAGTATGGAATAAGTTTTGGGAAATGTTCCCCAACAAAAATTTCCCAGATGATTCAAGCAAAGACATCCATTATACAAAAGTCTTGAGATGTTAATTTTAGGCTGGATTTTGTCTAGGCTGCTTGTCAGGTTCATGCTTCACTAGATCAATTACTTTTCTCTGCTCCTTCTGTCTGAAATTTTACTTCTCTCTGAACAATTTGAAACTAATACTGGAATAATTTGAGCCATTTCTATTCCCTTAATACAACTTGATATCATTTTCTACCCTGGTTTGGTGCTCTTAGCTGCTGACTTCGCTCCCCAAACTAGACACAGTCAGGTACTGAAAGACCCCGTTCTCTAATCTGACCCTAGTTCTGCATAAACCAACCAGACTTCTTGCCTTGACCATGTATAGGGGCCTTTCAACATTTTCAAAAGGAATTTTCTTCTTTCCCTTCCCCAGTCCATCACTCTTGGGATTAAACTTTGTAAGTTTCATCCTCTCAGTTGATTCTGATTTGTCCAGGAATGTTGTGTTTTTCTATGCCACATGGCTGTAGTGAGACAGGAAGGAATGTGGTAGGGCACAACTAATAGAAGAACACAACCGTTAAGAAGAACAGAGTACCACAAAAACTGGTTAGGACATATTAGGCCAAGATGGAAGAAGATTTGACTTCTAGTAGACCTTGAGTCTCATTAGATGCTCATTATAATGCATTAGAATGCTAACTTACTCACCCACAGGGACCATGGCATTTAGGAGGCTGACCATAAAAGACCGAAATGTGAGTGGTGGACCAACTCCTGAAAGTCCTCACCCTTCTTCAAGATAGACTCTTCCTTCTCACTAGTGAGTCTGTGAAATTACCCAGCCCATAAAAAATAACCACCCACACCTCAGGTGCTCTTGACTTTTGAGATGGACCACACTGTCTCTGAAGTGTGTGTCTCTGTGAATAAACCCACTTTCACTTTACTAGGACTCACTCTCGAATTCTGTCCTGTGAGAAGCCAAGGACCTTCACTTGGTGGCCCATTCCAGGGGCTCACACAATACCTGGAACGTGACCCTTCTCTCACACCCCATTTTTCCTACAACAGTAGTAGAGATCCAGAGCCCGTGACAGAAACCAAGAAAAACTGGGGTCTCCCAATTTTCAGGAATAGACTTTCAAATACCCACAGTTAGCATCCATTTAGAGTATTTAGAATGTTTCTTTCTCATCTTTCCCTAGAAGCACACATTATATAGTTAAGGAACTCACACAAATTCTACATTTAATTTTAAAATCACAAATGTATCAGATTTAGCATTATAATGCTAATAAAATATAACAGTGAAAGAGATAGCTTAATGAATCAAGAGCCATATTAATGAGGTATTCTAAGAAAGTTTTCCATCTTGTCCTTTCCCTTTCCCCTTCCCCGTTTTGCTCCCCCAAATCCAAGTATGATATTTGAAACTAAAATTTAATCAAGTTATTATTACCCTTTAAAAATATGAGTCATCATTGCTGAATGCTCACTATGCACCTGGTAGTGAGTTAAACTCTTTATATATAAAAACTGTAACATTTAATTTGTGCAGTAGCTCCATGAAATAAGTAGCAACACTGTCACCTTAGGGATGGAGAAAATGAAATTTATAGTGAATAAGAAGCAATGGCAGAAGTCAAGTTTAGGTCAGCCTGATTCCAATGCTATAAGCACTCTAGTTTTTTCACTTATTGTCCTCTTGATAAAATAAAATATCCCCGGTAAACCTAAGCCTTAATTATTTATAACAGTGTAAATAACTATTGCTGAGTGACTCCTGATACATAGAGCTGACACTGCAGCTTGCCATCCAGGCCCTTCTTCACTGAAGGACTTGGTACCTTGGCTGCTGGGCATGTTGCCAGCAGGCAGCAGCAGCTCTCAGCCCCTTCAGAGGCTGCCTGTGCTCCAGAGAGCTTTGCTCCAGAATTCAAGCCCTTCCCAATGTGACACATCCAAAGACTGAACATGCAGGAATGAAAAGGTCTGGTCATCTTGCCCAATTCAAGATAATTCTAAAAGATCATTTTGGGTCATGCAAGCTGGGGTGGGCCTGTCTCCCTGCTCCACTTCTCTTTTTGCCTTCCTGATTCCTCTTCTTCCTTCCCCACGGGCAGATCCCCAAGGTGCTTCTTCATAAATGGTCAGAGTGTGCCTCTGGGGAGACCCAACTCACAATAACGGAGAAAGAGGGAGAGGCTGGGCATGTGGTTTTAGGCAAGACAGAAGTAAGAACAGTGACAGTGAAGAAAGCACTGCTGTACATGATGAGCAAAAGTTAGATCATAAAAAAAACAATGCAGTTCACTGTGTTTTGCTCTCCATAAAATTAACATGGTCATTCTTTGTAGCTAAAATGATTTAATTCATTGGTTTATTCTTTATGATCTAACTTCTCCTATAGATGGCATGTTCATATATTTACTCCTATTTTTCCTGTCACCATAATGCATGTCTCCTAGGATATCAGATATCCTAGAATACCTAGAACAATCTCATTTATACCTGTTGTCTCATTTTAATTATCAGTAGTGCCTCTCTTCAGTCTCAAGCTTCCTTACAGGGATAATCATTATATGTTCATCCAACTAATTCCCAGAACTTGTGTATATCTTCTACTTGTTGTGATTTTAAGTGATTTGTGTCACTTGGATAAAAAGGGTCATTAAGCACAGCATTAAGCACAGCAGGTTTAAAATAATAAAAATTATAATAAATTAAGGATCTGCCAAAGATCTATGAACTTGACACCAGTATGTATGGGCAAGAGGGTGCAGAAACCAGTGCCTCCATGGATTGCTAGCAAGAGAGTAAACTGGTACAACCTCTACTGAGGGCTATTTGAAAATATTTATAAAAACTTAATATGCATACAAATTTGCCCAGCAACTCTTATTCTAAACATTTAACAGAGATCTATTTATTCAGTTGTGAAACGATATTCATACCAGGTTATTCATTGTAGCCACATTTGTTTTAGGGGGAAACGAGAAAGAAAAATGAATGACTCATTGGCAGTAGGAAACCAAATAAACTATTGCACATCCATACTATGTGGTACCATGCAAACATAAAAATTTTTAAAAAGGAAGCTCTCTATATGAAAGATCTCTAAAACACATTGTTAGGTTTCAAAAAAACTAGGCTATTAAAAAAAACATAATTGAAAACATCCGTTTGATTTAAATAATATACTATGATACAATTCTTATCTACATATAAATACACTAATAATATGAATGACCTCTGGAAAGGTTAGATGAACTGCTAGCAGAGATGAGTGAACCATATCAATGCATTGGCTGTTTGCAACTTTCCTTTTGAATCGACATATCTGATATGTTATGGATCTCAAACTTTGGTTCAAGAAGGTCAAAATGATTTTCATAATAATAAGGTGGCATTTGCCTTTTCACTCTAACTGAATTTCTAGAGTTCAGAGGAGTTTACCAGCAGCTCCATGAGTGTCTATCAATATATCTCTTAAGTTAATATTTAGTGAGCTTACTAGATTTTTAGATAGATTAGTAATTTCATTGAATTTCTCAGTTTAATTCCCATTACGGTAATTATTGATGGACATAACCCATAAAAACAAAACCTCGGTTATTTTTAAGGGTATCAAGGGGTCCTGAGACCAAAAATGTAGAAGAACCACTCTGATACAGGAAATTAAAAAAGAAAAAAAAATTGTAGTGTAGAGACACTTGAGGTTGTGAGATGGAAGCAATTAGTGAGCTGAAGAGAACAAAAAGTACAACAATTTCACTGATAGATCTGGTATAAAAAGTCTGGAAAACATTTGGCAAAGAGATATGTCAAGTTTATAACAAAACTAAAGAAAGCTTAAGCTACAAAATTAATTAGGGGTGGGAATAAACAGGATACATGTTTGCTTATGCAACATGATTCTAAGTTAAAAGAAGTGTATAGCGAAAAAAGCATATATATATATGCCCAATTCAAATGCTGGTTTTCTGAGTGCTTTATATAAAGGAGTTATTTACTTATGACATTTATTTACAATCATCTAGTTATAAATATTGATAATTTTATAATCCTTTCACATGGAAGTCTCATTTTATCCTTCTAACAATTGAAAGGGAAACAACCTGAATATTACCATCATTTCATGTAAGAATTTGATACTTACAAAATACTTTGCACTGTTGTTTCTGTATCGTTAAACATTAACAGATTACACAATTTACTTATTTAGTATATCTGTGGTCTATCTGCCTCTGGATGAATGTAAGATCCATTTGAATTGCTCCATAACATTACCAACTTCCAATATATTATACATTATACTCTTTTGCTGCATTTGCAAAGTGCCTCTCCTGAAAGAATACAAGAAATTTGATGCTCAACATTTTTTATGCCAACTGCTAGAGTGTATGCAGTATTAGGACAGAGGTTTAAGATGTCAGTGTAACTGCCATATATATATTTATACGTACTGAAATCTAGTATGATGTTTCCATTTTTGGAGCAGTTACCAAAAAAGAAAAAGATAAGGAAAGAAAAAATAAGGAAAGAAGGGAGAAAGTAGAATGGAAGGAAGGAAGAAGTGAATGAAAAAAAGAAAGAGAAAGGAAAAAAGGAAGGAAGAAAAAAAGAAAAGAGGACATGAGGGAAAGGAAAAAGCACCCAAGGCCCACGTAAAACATACTTGGCACTTGCTTTCTTAAGAACCATGCTTATGCACCAACACCAAATTTCAAAACTCACCATATTGACCGAATATTTTATTACAGTGAGCATACTCCAACATAAAAATTAAAATGATTGAAGTAATAACAATAATAATAATAATAATACTGTCTATAAAGATATTTATCAACCTTGGATTTCCATAAATTGAGCCACCGTCAAATATTTGAATCAGTTCAGTGCAGTCGCTCAGTTGTGTCCAACTCTTTGTGACCGCATGACTCACAGCATGCCAGGCCTCCCTGTCCATCACCAACTCCTGGAGTTTACTCAAACTCATGTCCATTGAGTCGGTGATGCAATCCAACCATCTCATCCTCTGTCGTCCCCATCTCCTCCTGCCCTCAATCTTAAATGAGTCAGCTCTTCACATCAGATGGCCAAAGTACTGGAATTTCAACTTCAACATCAGTCCTTCCAATGAACATCCAGGACTGATCTCCTTTAGGATGGACTGGTTGGATCTCCTTGCAGTCCAAGGGACTCTCAAGAAATTTCTCCAACACCACAGTTCAAAAGCATCAATTTTTCGGAACTCAGCTTTCTTCACAGTCCAACTCTCACATCCATACATGACTACTGGAAAAACCATAGCCATGACTAGACAGACCTTTGCTGACAAAGTAATGTCTCTGCTTTTTAATATGCTGTCTAGGTTCCTTCCAAGGAGTAAGCGCCTTTTAATTTCATGGCTGCAATAATCACCTGCAGTGTTTTTGGAGCCCCCAAAAATAAAGTCTGACACTGTTTTCACTGTTGCCCCATCTATTTGCCATGAAGTGATGGGACTGGATGCCATGATCTTAGTTTTCTGAATGTTGAGCTTTAGCCAACTTTTTCACTCTCCTCTTTCACTTTCACCAAGAGGCTCTTTAGTTCTTCCTCACTTTCTGCCATAAGGGTGGTGTCATCTGCATATCTGAGATTATTGATATTTCTCCCAGCAAATTTGATTCCAGCTTGTGCTTCTTCCAGCTCAGCGTTTCTCATGATGTACTCTGCATATAAGTTAAATAAGCAGGGTGACAATATATAGCCTTGATGTAGTCCTTTTCCTATTTGGAACCAGTCTGTTGTTTCATGTTCAGTTCTAACTGCTGTTTCCTGAGCTACATACAGGTTTCTCAAGAGGAAGATCAGGTGGTCTGGTATTGCCATCTCTTTCAGAATTTTCCACAGTTTACTGTGATCCACACAGTCAAAAGATTTGGCACAGTCAATAAAGCAGAAATAGATGTTTTTCTGAAACTCTCTTGCTTTTTCGATGAGCCAGCAGATGATTTGATCTCTGGTTCCTCTGCCTTTTCTTAAAACCAGCTTGAACATTTGGAAGTTCATGGTTCACATATTACTGAAGCCTGGTTTGGAGAATTTTGAGCATTACTTTACTAGTGTGTGAGATGAGTGAAATTCTGCAGTAGTTTGAGAATTCTTTGGCATTGCTTTTCTTTGGGATTAGAATGAAAACTGACCTTTTCCATTCCTGTGGCCACTGCTGAGTTTTCCAAATTTGCTGACATATTGAGTGCAGCACTTTCACAGCATCATCTTTAAGAATTTGAAATAGCTCAACTGGAATCCCATCACCTCTACTAGCTTTGTTCGTAGTGATGCTTCCTAAGGCCCACTTGACTTCACATTCCAGGATGTCTGGCTCTAGGTGAGTGATCACACCATTGTGATTATCTGGGTCATGAAGATCTTTTTTGTACCATTCTTCTGTGTATTCTTGCCACTTCTTAATATCTTCTGCTTCTGTTAGGTCCATACCATTTCTGTCCTTTATTGTGCCCATCTTTGCATGAAATGTTCCCTTGTTATCTCTAATTTTCTTGAAGGGATCTCTAGTCTCTCCCATTCTATTGTTTTCCTCTATTTCTTTTCATTGACCGCTGAGGAATGCCCTCTTCTCTCTCCTTGCTATTATTTGGAACTCTGCAAAGAATATATTTGAACACACAACCATCAAATGCTCTCTGCTTATTTTCTGTGGCTCCAATTAGCAGTTAGTGTTTGGTTCTTTGACTATTCCTGGCCAAGAGTGTGAAATGAATGTGAGAGACAATGCAGGATGTATTCCTGTGGCACTGGCTTCAGCAACACCATCTAACTCCATAGAAAGCCCTGTCATTAGTGGCAGTAGCCATATATGAGTGTGAATGTGTGTGTGCTCAGTCATGTCTGACTCTTTAGACTTCGTGGACTTTAGCCTGCCAGGCTCCTCTGTCCATGGAATTTTCTAGGCAAGAATACTAGAATGGGTTAGCCATTCCCTTCTCCAGGGGATCTTCCCAACCCAGGGATTGAACCTGGGTCTCTTGTATCTCCTGCATCGCAAAGGCAATTTTTACCACTGAGCCACCAGGGAAGCTGGCAATAGCCATAGCCAGAGACTAAGCAAAGGCCGAGGTGACTGCAGGACTTCACTGAAAGATTTTGGTAATGTTTGCTGTGGTCCTCACTGTACCCTCCTCATTTGGATCCTGTTGCCTTCTGAACTGGGCTATCAGTTCCTGCTGATATTCCTTTCAGTAAATTCCTTTTCTGACTAAATTAGCCTGAGTGAATTTCTGATGCTAACAACTAAGGGTGTTGAGACATAAAACAGTATCTGATTTAGTAAAAGAATTACAGTTTGTTCTTTCCTCTGAATTTTTTCATAATACCTTCAGAAGGATAGGTGTTAACTCTTCTCTAAATGGTTGGTAGGATTTACCTATGAATTCATCTGGTCCTAGAATTTGTTGGGAGTTTTTAAATTACTGATTAAATTCATTACTGGTAATTAGTCTCTTAACATTTTCTATTTCTTCCTGCTTCAGTCTTGGGAGATTGCATTGAATTTATCTATTTCTTCTAGGTTGTCCATTTTATTGACATATAGTCATTGATAGTGGTCTCTTATTATTCTTGGTATTCTTGTGGTGTTGTACTTTCTCCTTCATTTCTGATTTTATTTATTTGGGCCATCTCTCTTTTTTATTGATGAATCTGGCTAAAGATTTATCAACTTTGCTTAACTTTTCAAAGAAACAGCTTTTAGTTTCATTGATTCTTTTCATTATTTATTGGTCTCAATTTCATTAATTTCTACTCTGATCTTTCTTTCTTTCCCTCTACTAACTGGGTTTTATATCTTCTTCTTCTTCGTCTTCTAGTTCCTCTAGGGTTAAGGTTCTATGAGGCTAACATCACTCTGAAACCAAAAGAATTGGGAAGATATACCATGTTCTTGGAATGAAAGAAGCAATATTTTAAAATGACCATACTACCCAAGGCAATCTACAGATTCAGTGCAATCCCTATCAAATTATAAATCACATTTTCACAAAACTAGCAGAAATAATTTTAATATTATACGGAAACACAGAAGACCATAAATAGCCAGACACTCTTGAGTAAGAAAAACAGAACTAGAGGAATCAATCTTCATAATATCATACTATAGTACAACACTACAGTAATTGAAACAGTATGGTACTAGCACAAAAATAGAAACATGTATCAATGGAACAGAATCGAGAGCCCAGAAACAAATCTACTCACTTAAGGTTAATTAATCTATGACAAAGTGGCTAGACTATACAAAAGAGCAGACACTCTATTCAATAAGTGTTGCTGGGAAGCTGGGCTGCTCCATGTAAAAGAATGGAATTAGAGCATTCTGTAACACCATACACAAAAATAAACTCAAATGGATTAAAGACTTAAATGTAAGACCAAATACTCTAAAATTCCTAGAGGAAAACATAGGCAAAACACTCTGACATAAATTGCAGCAATGTTTTTGGATCTATCCCCTAAATAACAGAAATAAAAGCAAAAATAAACAAATGGGACCCACGTAAACTTTCAAAAGAGTTTGTACACCAAACTAGTGACAAAGCAAAAAGTCAACGTACTGAGTGGGAGAAAATATTTGAAAATGATATGCTCTGTAAGGGGTTAATATTCAGCACATATAAATAGTTCATACAACTCCTCATCAATGAAAAACAATCCAATTTTTCAAATATGCAGAAGAACTGAATAGACAATTTTCAAAAAAGGAAATGCAGACAGCCAACAGGCACATGACAAGATGTTCAACATTGCTAATCACGAGAGAAATGCAAATCAAAATCACAATGAGCTATCGCCTCACATCTGTCAGAATAGCTGACATCAGACAGAACACAAATAACAAATGATGGTGAGGATGTGGAGAAAAGGGAACACGTACACTGTTGGTGGGAATGTGTGAAATTCTACTGTGAAATGCTGTATAGAGATTTCTCAAAAATATTGAAAATAGACTACCACATGACCCAGCAATTCCACTAAGTATATATCTAAAAAACACACAAAAACACCAATTTGAAAAGGTACCTGCACCCCAACACACATAGCAGCATTACATACAATAGTGAAGATATGAAAGCAGCCTAAGTGCCTATCAACAAATGAATGGACAAAGATGTGGTATATATATAAAGAAATACTACTCAGCCATAAAAAAGAATGAAATCTTGGCATTTGCAGCAACATGGATGGATTTGAAGGGCATTTGCTAAGTGAAATAAGTCAGAGAAAGACAAATATCACACACTATCATTTATATACAGAATCTAAAAAATAATACAAAGTATTGAATATAACAAAAAAGAAGTAGACTGACAAATAGAGAGAACAAACTAGTGGTTACTAGTGGGGTGGATGGCAAGGTGATATGGGGAGGGGGAGTAGGAGATACTAGTCATTCACTGTGAGAGGCTCAGGATATATAGTACAACTCAGGGAATATAGCCAACATTTTTTTAATAACTATAAGTGAAAAGTAATCTTTACCTTTGAAAATTGTGTAACAATTTTTAAAAAGTTAAAATAAAAAAGAATTGCAGTTTGGTATAAATGGGTCAGGGCTATAGAAATGACACTAAAATTAAATCTCAGTATATCAAAATATGAATTTCCAATGCTTCCCAGGTAGCACGGTGGTAAAGGATATGCCTGTCAATGCAGGAAATGCAAGAGACACAGGTTCGATCCTTTGGTCAGGAAGATCCCCTGGGGAGGGAAATGGCAATTCCAGTATTCTTTCCTGGGAAATCCCATGGACAGAGAAGCCTGGTGGGCTACAGTCTATGGGGTCGCAAAGAATTGGACAAGACTGAGCACTACTACTATTACCTCAAAATATATAGTAGATGTTTGATACATATTGGCTTCATGAATCAGTGAAATCTCATTAGAAACATTTGGTCAATATGCCAGCCGCAGTAGTACAAATCAAACTGATACATCATTAAATAATCTCCTTTGATTGAAGATATGGGTAAAGCTACTTAAAATACATTGTCCTTGCCCATAAAACAATGTATTACTTACAAACATAACAAAAAAGATATGTCCTTTTTTCTTTACACAACATATGTGTAAAAGATAGTTTTCTTTATTTAAGAAAAATTAAGGGGAAGTATATTTATAGTTTTGGTATGCAATAACCTACCAATTTTTTTCTTTTTTTTCACATAGAACTAATTTCAGATGTGAAAAGCAGTTGACCTAATCCTTCTTTCAGACTATTTATTAAACAGTGCTCCTTGGGGCATCGGAGTCCTTTGCAATGTTGAGTTACCACGTTATTACTGAAAATTGAAAGTGAAAGTTGTTTAGTCATGTCCAGGGTTTTGCGACCCCCTGGATGGCAGCCCACAGGCTCCTCTGTCCATTGGATTCTCCAAGCAAGAATACTGAAGTGGGTTGCTATTTCCTTTTCCAGGGGATTTTCCAGACCTAGGGATCAAATCCAGGTCTCCTGTGTTACAGGTGGATTCTTTACCATTTGAGCCACTGGGGGAGCTCAGATTATTAATGAAAGACCTATTTTTAAATATGTTCAAAAAACAATGGCTTATAAAAAAAAAGCAAGTCATGTGCCTTTAAAACAGGACGTCTCAGAATCTTTAAGACAGTATTGTGTTGGTTTGTTATGAATTTGAAAGAAGGCAACATGATAAGTATCATCCTATAAACTCATTTTATATTTTTAAAATGTTAATCCTAACATTTGGGGTATAATACATTGTTTCCTGATGGACTAGGAATTCTTGACCAAATCAAATAGCCAACCAATAATTGGTATGTTCTTTATTTCCTTCTAATAGATAGTTTAAAACAAGTAAAACTCCACCAACTTATTAATATAATTATGCCATAACAGAAAAGAGAGAGAGAAGGTTTTATAATGAGAAATGACACACCTTTTATTATTTGCATTAAAGGTAATCTTCAATGGAGTGGTAGACTCTATAACAAAATTTCAGATTTTTGGAGGAGCATCTAAAATGATTTAGAACATTCTGGAGTCAAGATGTTTAGGTTTAAATTCTCTCTCCACCACACATTGGCTGTATGACTGGGGCCGGTTTTTTTCCCTTCATTGTATTTTAGTTTTCTCATCTATAAAATGATAATAAAATTGTCTCATAGGGTTACCATGTATAAATTCATATTTTTAAAGCATTGGTATATATCAAATATATACAGAGTTGGACACAACTGAAGCGACTTGGCAGCAGTATATATCAAATTGTGAACGTTTGTTATAAATAGAGTCTTCCACCTGGGATCGGTAAAGAGGCCGCACCACTGTTAGACCTTTATGATACCTTATCTGCCTTCTCTCTGTAGACCCTATCTAAAATTTCAGCTCTATTGATGGATTCTCCCTATCTCCCTCACCTGCTTTAATTTTATTTTTTTCCACAGCATAGGTCACCATTGAAACATCATATATATTATTAATGGTGTTTACTGTCTATCTCCTCCATTTCCAAGCACAAATTTTTCTGTTTATCACTGTGTCACTAGAGACATGTAGAGATAACTTCCTGGAACAAGTCACCTGTAGGATAATTGCAAAATCAATATATGCACATCTTCAGCCCCCCAGATGGTTTCATCTCTACTTCTGGGTCCCCCTGGCCTGGGCTTTATTCTTTCAACGTTACCCTTTTAAAACAGCCATCTGCTTCAAGAAGCACAGTTATTCAGATAACCATGAACTTAAGCACATATTTCAGAACCCAAAGGAAATCAGGAAAAACACCTCAGAGAAATGTGATATTCTGTGCAACTCACTTCTCTTCCCTTTCCATCAACTTTGTAAGAGATCTGGTTTTATGAAAGAACACCATAAGAATTTGCTACAGGTGTTATGGATAACAGCTGAGGTATGTGGTTGAGTCAGAAAAGGGTAGAATTCAGTTGGCCAAGACTAGGACACTGTACAACACTACTTTAGTGTCCTGGCTTTTATCCAGGTAGAAACTCTCACTTCATCACAATTTCAGTCTTAGATATCTACAAACCAAAAGTGTCCATGGAAGTTTATTCTATTCTTTCAGCTTTTGCATTCTACACAGACACCTTGTTTCTGCCACATTATCTGGATTCATTAGTGCACTGACACTGTGTCAACTTTGAAAACTGTTCAAGCAATGAGAGGTGTCCTGTTTTCTGTCCTAGGCCATCTGGCTGCCCTTAGGTACAATTTGTTCAGAAAAAAAAAAAGTGCAGTGGACAAGAGTGAATATAAAGTGAAAACAGAAAGTGATGCTATAAAAAGTAGTAAGAAAAAATTGTCTTAATAAATTTAACACTTTCATAGTCTACCTTTTTTTAAATAAACTATTGCTGGTCTGTCTGGCATTACAATATCCTCTTTTAGCTTTTGCATGCTAACAAGTTTAGATAATTTGCCAACTAAATTCATTCTTATTTTTGCCTAGGATAACAAACAAAAATTGTCATTAAGAAATGGGAAAGTAAGTTACAAGCACTAGAAAATCAGACCTTGAATTTTACCTCACAGTAGAATAAAAAACAAAAATAATATATTATTTTTTCCATCAATTTCCAAAACATGTGAGCCTGACACTTTGGCCTAACTTTGCTAAAAGCACACCAAATCACTTCTCCATGTAGAGGAATAAGAGAGGAAGCACTACAGACTAAACCAATTGCTTTAAAAAATAATTTTTATTTTTTTATTGAAGATTAGTTAAAATTAAGATTTGTTTCTCAGTTTATAATGTTTTCAACTTTTTCCAGCTTACCTACTTTCTTCTTCTTTAGTATGAATGAGGAAGTTGTGGATCTCTAACATCCAAATAAAGATGTGAAGAACACCAAGATACAAAGGAAGCACTTTCACAAAAATCAAAGCTCACATGAAAGCATTTAAGACAAGTTTCCTCAGACATCATTTCTCTATCCTGAAAAGTCTACTAGTCATTATTCATTACTCTTGGTCTTGTCCTGATAAGATACTTAGTACTCCTGTTTTTGTTTATTCATTCATAAACTCTCTCTGACTTGCATATAAAAGGTAACTTCTATCCAACAGCCCCCAATAAATGTATCCTCTCAAATGCCCTAGTTGACTAGTTTAACAATCACCACACTGTTCATCACATAAAGATTGTTATTTCTTTTCCTTTGGATACTTACAATCTGTTTCTTGTAAAGTAGAAAGAGGTTGCTTTCTCATGTTGAAAGAAATGACAGCTGTAATTACTCCTACCACTACAACAGGACATGGTTCCCGATGTTCATCTACATACTGTATAAACCATGAATCTGTTCAATGTTTTCAAAGATGAGAAAGGGTAATCTCAGAAAAGAAATCATAAGGTCCTATTTTCACCCCCTAGAAACTCAACCTGCAACAACAGGTATATAAAAGATTCTTTAAAAATTTAAACTTGTTAAAATATAACTGTAAAACTATGATTATTTTGCTGTTTTGTTTTTCTTTCACAAATGATGTCTGTGAAGCTTGAGAGTGAAAGTTTGAAAGTGTTAGTGGCTCATCATATCCAACTCTTTGCTAACCCATGGACTGTAGCCTTCCAGACTCCTCTGTCCATGGAATTCTTTAGGCAAGAATGTTGAGTGGTTGCCATTCCCTTCTTCAGGGAATCTTCCCGACCCATGGATCAAACCCAAGTCTCCTGCACTGGCAGGCAGATTCTTTACCATCTGAGCTAGGAGGGAAGCCCCCTGTGAAGTCTGACATTATTAAAAAGAAAAAAAAGTATTAATTGCTTTCCTTTTCAGGATTTCCATTAACAGTGCAAAAGGAACCCTGAAAATAAAAATGGATTGTTATCATAGGTGATCTAATCTGAAATTTTATTTAAAATTTTTGTTTATTCTCTCATCTGTAGTAGCATCCTTCTGGTTAATATCATACTTGAAATTAATGCATTGTTGGAAAGACTAAATGAAATCCTATACATAATACATATTGTCAGTGCCTGGTATAAGGTAAGCAACTCACTAAATGCAACTTAATAATCTTCTTAACATACTTAGAAAAAAACTTTCATGCTTCTGTATTTTGAGAAATTTATGAAGTGACATAGATTGAATGAAACCACAGTTACATAAGAAATAGTTATTAAGTTATTGAAGAATAAACATGATCATTATTCATAATTCAGGAGACCTGGGTTCGACCCCTGGGTTTGTAAGATCCTCTGGAGATGGGAAAGGCTACCCACTCCAGTATTCTTGCCTGGAGAATTCCACCGACTCTATAGTCCATGGGGTCACAAAGAGTTGGACACGACTGAGTGACTTTCATTTTCACTATTCACGAGTACTGCTCATTACTTATCAATTGTGTGTGTGTGTGTGTATCTGACCCTACCAGCTCCAAAATTCTTCTAACCCAAGAATCATGTCATATATTTCTCTGTTCCTGTTTAATTTTTTCTACATTTACTAATTAATTGAAGCAGTCAACAAACATTTGCTGAGGGCTCACACGTGACAAATCTTGTCCTTGACAAATCTTGTCCTAGGCTCTGGAAATAACTTGGAAATCAGAGTAGCCAAAATTTCCTGCCTCCCTGATCTAATGCCCTAGAGAAGGAAATGTCAACCCATTCCAGTATTGTTGCCCGGAGAATCCCATGGATAGAGGAGCACACCTGTCCTAACTGTGTCTGCGTGCTCAGTCACTTCAGTCGTGTCCGACTCTTTGCGACCCTATGGAACATAGCCCTCCAGGCTCCTCTGTCCATTGGATTCTCCAGGCAAGACTACAGGAGTGAGTTGCCAAGTCCTTCACCAGGGGATCTTCTTAACCCAGGGATCGAACCCACGTCTCATGTTTCCCGCATTGGCAGGTGGGTTTTTTACCACTAGCACCACTTGGGAAGCCCATAATGTCAAGGGAAAATAACATTTTTAAAAAATTAAATACACTATAGAGACTATAAGAAAGTGAAATAAGTGTTATTGATATAAGAAAAGTAGGACATGCCCCAGGGAGTGTTGTGAAATGGAGGGAATGAAATTTAAAACAGAGCAATCAAGGCAAGCCTTATTAAGAGGTTGACATCTGAAGGGAAAATAAATGGAAAATAAGACAGGAGGTGCCTCAGGGATGGGCTACATTTGCAGGAAGAGGGAGGAGGAAGTGCTGACATTTCAGGATAAAAGCAGACCTGGCTTATTCAAGGTCACTGTGGAGGCCAGTACCAGTGGAGCCACATGAGGAGGGGACAGGATTAGGTCACTGACATCACTGGACAGAGATCTTCTGGGCCTTCTAGGCAATTCTGAGGACTTTTACTCTGAATGAGATGGGAAACCATTGGAGGGTGGGAGCATAGTAACATCAGTTCAGTTCAGTCGCTCAGTCATGTCTGACTCTTTGTGACCCCATGGACTGCAGCACACCAGGATTCCCTGTCCATCACCAACTCCCAGAGCTTGCTCAAACTCATGTCCATTGAGTCGGTGATGCCATTCAACCATCTCACCCTCTGTCGTCCCCTTCTCCTCCTTCCTTCAATCTTTCCCAGCATCAGGGTCTTTTACAATAAGTCAGCTCTTCGAATCAGGTGGCCAAAGTATTGGAGCTTCAGCTTCAAGGTCAGTCCTTCCAAAGAATATTCAGGACTAATTTCCTTTAGGACTGACTGGTTAGATTTCCTTGCTGTTCAAGGGAGTCTCAAGAGTCTTCTCCAACACCACAGTTCAAGAGCATCCATTTTTTGGCGCTCAGCTTTCTTTGTGGTCCACCTGTCATACTCATACATGACTATTGAAAAAACCATAGCTTTAATTAGACAGACCTTTGTAGGCAAAGTAATGTCTCTGCTTTTTAATATGCTGTCTAGGTTGGTCACAGCTTCTCTTCCAAGGAGCAAGCATCTTTTAATTTCATGGCTGAAGTCACCATCTCCAGTGATTTTGGAGCTAAGAAAATATAGCCAACTTAACATTTTAATTTCAAAATGGACTGCAGCTATAATGGGATAAAGGCAGAAGCAAACTCAAGTTTCACAGTAATCCAGGGAAAAGATAGTGGTGACCTGGCCAGGGTGATAGCAAGGGAGCTGATAAGAAACAGTTATATTCTTGATATATTTTGAAAGGAGAGTCAACACAATTTACCACCATTGCAAGTGAAATATAAAAGGAAAAAAAAAAGTTAAAGTTGACTGCAAAGTTAAAGCTGACTCACTGCTAGGAGGAAGTGGCCACGAACTTAGATGAGGAAGGCTACAGAAGAAGTATATTTGGGGGGTGAGGGAGAGAGATAAAGAGGAAATTACTTTTTAATCAGTGTAATTTGAAATGGATATGTTAAGAAGGAAGTTGAAAATGATCAATTTGCATTTTAGAGAATTCTGGAAATAAAGAGGCAACAGCAAAGTCAATAAGGAAGCTGCCACTAGTGAGAAAGAAATAAGCAGGAGAGAAAGGTATCTTCTGAACCCAGTGGAGTGGATAGAGAACATTCCCTGCTTCTCTCTGACTCATACACACACCCTTCAAGATAAAGCTGAACTTGCAGCTTTGAAGGGCTCCCCAACCACTCCAGTTCATTGTGGATATCCTCAGTTTCTAAAAACCTAGAGATTTATTGTATACATTGTTGCTGTTGTTTAGTCGCTAAGCTGTTGAAAATGCTTTTTCAACCCCTGAACTGTAACCCGCCAGGTTCCTATGTCCATGGGATTTTACAGGCAAGAATACTGGAGTGGGTTGCTGTTTTCCTCTTCAGGGGATCTTTCTGATCCAGGGATAGAACCCTAATATCCTGCACTGGCAGGCAGGTTGTTTACTGCTGTGTCACAAGGGACGTTCCCCCATACCCCACTGGATACATACCAGTTAGTAATTGACATATAGTGAGGTGCTTATACGACTGCCTAGGTGGCACAGTGATAACGAATCCACCTACCAACTCAGGAGACACAGGTTCGATTCTTGGGTTGGGAAGATCCCCTGGAGTAGGAAATGGCAACCCACTCTAGTATTCTTGCCTGGAAAATTCTATGGACAGAGAAGCCTGGTGGGCTACAGTCCTTGGGGTTGCATAGTCAGACACAACTCAGAAATATCTATACATATTTAGATATGTCTCTCCACTCAGCTTATAAATATAAACCTAGTGTTTACCAAAAAAAGACAATAAAATAATTCAATAATTTTATATATAGGTAATAAAAATTGTACTTTGAGAGACTCTTTCTAAACTTACCTAGCAAATTGGTTTCAAAAATGCTAGAATTTAGTCCCTAGTTCATAATGAATTTTTTCAAATTGTTATTAACATATATATACTCACATCCCCTCTTTCATCTAGAAACATACTAACAATTGCCTTATGATTTTCACATATTCCTATAATCATAAAAGTAATTTTCACTTTGCACTATACTGTCTTGATTCTGCAAATATATTTGACTAGAAAATACAAGCACAATCTTCTAGGAAATTATAAGCTTCTGAAGGCTGAAACAATAAATGAAAGAATAATGATGTGAATTCCAGTTTTTTTTCCCATAATAAGAGTTTGTATTCCATTAGTCCTCCCTAAAATGTTTAACAGTATGAACCTTTTAGGTCCTGAGAATTATTCATAAGTACAGATGAGTAAAATCACACAGACATCTTGAATGGTCCTGACCCTAAGTTAAAACTTCCATATGTGAAAGGAGGTTGGGGGTGGAGAAAGAGGGCCTGTGTAATTTGAGGGCCTTTAATCATAATAAGAAGCAGCACGAGGGGGTTGTTGAGCAGAAGTAGACAACTGAGAATATTTTGTTAATTCTAATGTATATGATTTATACATAGTGTGTTGCCTCATATCATTAATTGATCTCGAGACAGGATTTGTAATTGCTATCAGGCAAGGCAGAGAACACACAGATATAAATTAATATGGACACCATAATGATGATTGCTTTTGTGGTCCCAGGAAAAATGAGTTAAAATATCCAGGAATGTATGTGAAATAACATAAATAATCCAATTCACAATCTTAAGGTGGGACAACAGTCTTTATCAAATGAAAACCTCCTTTCAAACAATATTGCATTTTTGGATACTTTTTCAACATAGGACATCTATGATTTCAAAAACAAAAAATCCCACTTTCAGTCTCCAGTAAATGTCTCTCAGTCTTTCTAAGAGAAAAGGTAAATAGGTCGCTACAAGCAGAATTTGGAAAATATTTTCCTTTCTTGAGTTTCAGGGTATACCATACTATGAAATGAACTGGCAAATTTCATGTGTTGATATTTAATGTCTATATTTTATTTAATTTCTATGAGTACAAATATTATGCTTCTATACAGAATGCATAATACGTATTTTATGCACATATCCGTACTAGACTTAGGTTTTTCTAAAATATTATACAGTTGGTGTATTAGTAATCATTTTCTACTAGAGATGGGACCTAGAAAATCTTCACTAATATACAAGGTTTAATTTTCTCACATTAAGATCCTAGAAGCAGACAGTTGTGTCTGCTCTGGTAGCTCCTTGAAATCATCAGTGGGCCAGACTTCTTTCAGCTCTTTACTACACTGCTCCAGTATGTGGCTCACATTCTGGTATTACAAGATCACTGCTTAGTGCCAGACAATACCGAAATGCCAGATTTCCTTACAGCATCTTATTAGAAGTCCCATACCCCTGCTTATATCAAATGAATCAAAACTTTGTCATTTGTACACAATTTCACTTGATAGATTCTGGGGAACGTACTCCTCTAGCATTGTACGATGTCAGTCAGAATAAAGTAGGAGTTCTTATTAGGAGAAAGGATTGAATGGATTTTGGAATAGGCAATTAGACATAAAGGATTTTCAGAGGCACACAATCCAGCCGTGATAACTGGATCTACCTTTCTGCTGCTTTTATGAATCAATTGCCCCATTCCCCTTATAATAATACTTAATTTGTTCATAATATTTCACTTCCAAAATTAACGCATTGAGCATGCCTTCTCCCATTGTATTTAATCTTGAGCATAACCAAAAAAAGGTGTTAGAACTTGTCCAAATTTATAAGCAGCAAATCCTTTACTAAAGACATTAAATTTATGAATGCCGGACAGATACATATGATGCTATGTTCTCCCTTTATCAACCTGTTATTTTGACCGTTTTATATGAGGTAACGGAGAAGGCAATGGCAACCCACTCCAGTATCTTGCCTGGAAAATCCCATGGACAGAGGAGCTCGTAGGCTGCGGTACATAGGGTCGCAAATAGTCGGACATGACTGAGTGAGTTCACTTTCACTTTTCACTTTCCTGCATTGGAGAAGGAAATGGCAAACCACTCCAGTGTTCTTGCCTGGAGAATCCCAATGACGGAGGAGCCTGTCTATGGGGTCGCACAGAGTCGGACACGACTGAAGCGACTTAGCAGCAGCAGCAGCAGCAGCATATGAGGTAAGCAATTAATAGTATGGAAAAAACAATATATATCAAATTCATATTGATAACTAATAACATTTCAGTAGCATAGAATGTTAATTTATTATCAGTATTTTGAAGTTTTCTCAAAGCTGTATATATGTGTTTGGAGAAGTTACATTAATTTTCAAATTCTGAAATGACCATTGATAATAAAATGAAGAATGTCATCTATTAGCTACATTAGTAGATCTCCAAAATGAGATAAATTCACCCCGGCTATTGATATTTGTTTTAGCCTTCTAGATTTCTCCTTTCTTCAATATGTGATGCACATTATTATCTGTATATACATACAATGTAAACAAGATTGCATATATAAAAGGAATACATGTCAAATTTTATTGTCCAAATTTCCCGAAGACTGCTGATTTTATACCAAGTTCAGAATTCAAGGCATTTGTTTCAGTGATCGAACATGGATGTCTAGTTGTTATTAATTTGACTTTAGTATGTGCAACATCTGTTGTGTGATTAGGCACAACTGAACTTAGTAAGTATTTAATTAATCATGAGGTCATTCACATGCCACTGGAACACATCCTCCTTTTCTATCCCAACTGTGTCACTGAACAGAGAGCCAGAAATATGAGGAATGGATATACAGTAACAGGACCTATTGCTGATGGTAGGTTGTAGACATACTTGAGTGCTTCCCTGGTGGCTCAGTGATAAAGAATCTGCCTGCCAAGAAGGAGACATGGGTTCAATCCCTGGGTCAGGGAGATTCCCATGGAGGAGGAAATGGCAACTCACTCCAGTATTCTTGCCTGGCAAATCCCATGGACCAAGTAGCCTGGCAGGCTACAGTCCATGGTGTCGCAAAAGAGTTGGATATGACTTAAAGACTAAATAACAGTCACACTTGAGAACAAACTGGTATTTGTATATAGAATTACATTTTGGTGCCTTTACTTGTGAATTTTACTACAAATGTTACTCTTTTACGAATAAAAAAAATCTACCTAAAACTTTCTATTAATATCAATCTCCCCTTTGTCTATCACATGTTGGAATGCCAGTAACTTTTTTTTTTTTTTTTTTTGCACTTAAACTGTTTTAATTTGCTTCTTACAATTTCTTAAATTTTATAAAGATTGAAAACTTTTATATGTTCTGTGGGATTTCTATAGTGAGTTTTCTTACTCTTTCTATGCATTTAATGTAGGTAGTTTTCCAATAAGTATATCTTCACTGTTGCTAGATTGAAATACAGCAACAGTGAATATGAACATTGAAAAAAAACTTGAGAAAGAATATTAAGCAAGTAGTGAATAGTTTTTTTATGAATAAAAAGAAACAATAAATCAGGATTGATTCCAAGGTCTCAACAATAGGTGACCAAGTAGATATTTAATGCATTAGTTCAGAGAAAGAATACAGAAGAAAGGGTAGATTTTTTAAAAAAATATTTGAGGTATTTCAATCACTTCATTCAGTGAGTAAGATGAAAATTGTTGACTATTACAAATTCAGATAAATTTATGAATAAAAAGCCATAAGATCTTCCAAATGTCTGCATCTGGAGATCATTCAACATTATTTTAAATAACTTCAATAAGAATCAATTTATTGAAATAATGCTTCAATGAACGTTAGGCTATATGCATATTTTCAAATTAATTTTTCCATTTTATTCAGATAAATACCCAGAAGTATAACTGCTAAATTGTATGGCAATTCTATTTTTTAATTTTTTAGGTCCTCCTATACTGTTTTCTACAGTGGCTGCACCAGTTTGCATTTCCACAAACAATGCACAGTTTCCCTTTTCTCCACATCCTTGCCAATACTTATGTTTTCATTATCTTTTTGATGATAGTCATTCTAACAGATGTGAGGTTGTTTTCTCTGGAAAAATATCTATTCAGGTTATTTGCCCATTTTTTAATCAGGTTTCTTTTGCTTTTGTGATGTAGAGTTGTATTAGTTCTCTCTCTTCATTTTGAATAGGAATCCCTTATCAGATTTGTGAATATCTTATCCCATTCAGTAGGCTGTCTTTTTGTTGTTGATGGTCCTTTGCTGTGCCAAAGCTTTACAGTTTGATGAAGCATCCTTTACAATAGCCAAGATATGGAAGCAACCTAGGTGTCCATTGGTAGATGAATGGATAAGGAAGATGTGGTGTATATATACAATGGAATATTACTCAGTTATAAAAAATAAAGTAAAATCTTTCCATTTATGATAACATGGATGGACCTACAGGGTATTAGGCTAAGTGAAAGAAGTCAGATAGAGAAAGACAAATACTGTAAAAGTAGACCTATGTATGGAATCCAAAAAACCAAATAGACAAGCTAGAAACAGACTCATAGATACAGAGAACAAGCTATTATTTGCTAGAGGGGAGGAGGGTAAAAGTTGGACAAACTAGGTAAAGGGAATTAAGAGATACACACTTCTAGTTATAAAATAAAAAAGTCAGTGATGTAATTTACAGCATGGTGAATATAGTCAATAATATTGCAACAACTTTGCATGCTGGCAAATGATAACTAGGTTTATTATGGTGATCATTTCATAATATATAAAAATATTGAATCCCAATGTTATACATCTGAAATTAATATAATGAGGTATATCAACTATAGTTCGATTTTTAAAAACTGGTTTAGCTCAAAGAGCTTACCCACCTGAAAAATGACTGAGTCCACATAAGAGAATAGTTTTAAGGGTGTTTGTAATGGATATTATTTACAAAAATTTTCTATATGTTTACTTGAAGCATCTCTATATAAAAGAAAAACATTATACATGTGTGTGTGTCAATGTGTCTGTATCTCTATATGTGTGGATATGCACGTATACAACTTAAATTTCTAATACATTTGATTTAGAAAAAAATAAAGCAAGTTTATTAGGAAAAAAATTTTGAGAACAGTGATTTTAAGCAAAATAATATCAGTTTTCCAAACCTGTCCCTCTTCCTTTCTCTCTTTCTCAAACAAATCACCAGGAAAAAAAAAATGTTCTTTATACATTTTAGAGGGTTTCCCAGGTGGCGCAGTGGTAAAGAATCCACCTGCCAATGCAGGAGATGCAGGAGACTTGGGTATGATCCCTGGGTTGAGAAGATCCCCTCGAAGATGAAATGGTAACCCACTCCAGTATTCTTGCCTGGAAAATCCCATAGACAGAAGAGCATGGCCGGCTACAGTCCATGGGGTCACAAAGAGTCGGACACAACTGAGCATGAATGTGTGTGTAGCGGCAAACTTTTTAGGAATCATTTTTTATTTCTGTGAAGAAAAAGAAATGTGTCTACTTTGTGAAGGTACATTTAATTTTATTTTTATCTTGTTGAATGTTCTATGAAATAGTGGCATTATCAATAATATGCTAGCAATAGTATAGGAAAGATATGATTATTATTCTCCAACTTGTTTTAAATTATACATCTAACATCAATCGATCAACTGTTATGTTTAAATCAGTAGATTGTGCCTATTCTGACTTTTTTCACAACTCTCATTAAACTCTCATACCCTAATAATTCATCTTGGGAATTAAGAAGTATAAACAATTGCAGTTCACCATGACCAATTCAACTCATTTTCTGAACAGACTCAAACTGTTCAGAAAATGAGAAGTAAACCTAATATCTGAGACTCTATTTTACCAAAAAGAAATAATTGAATGGTATTGAAAAACTAACAAAAATGTAAAAGGACGACACCGTGTTTACAAGTGATGTTATGCAAAGAAAGGAAGGTCTTGCTATGTTTAGATATTACCTAAGTAAACTGCACTTAAAGATTTGTAATAATTTCAGACCCAGAATTATGTGAAACAAAAGAAAATGGGTTAAAAAAACAAGCAGTCCTCATTAAGTAGAAAATGAAATGAGCATCAAGACAAAAACGTCTTTGGTAAACTCAGAATTCAAAACGTGTGTAAAACTAGAAGCATAAATTGAAAGTCAAAGCAATATAAAGCAGCACCATACATAGAGGAAACTTAACTGCAGATTGCTAAGTGAATGAAGTCATTCTGGAAAGGTTACACACAATATGATCCCACCCATACGACATTTTAGAAAGGAAAAATATAAAGAGAATGAAAAGATCAGTGTTGCCACAGAAGGGGGAAAGGATGAATAGGCAGAGCATAGGGGATCTGTAGTGTAGTGAAAACATTCTGTGTGATAATGCAATCCCAAAGAAAGGCAATGCCAAAGAATGCTCAAACTGCCGCACAATTGCACTCATCTCACACGCTAGTAAAGTAATGCTCAAAATTCTCCAAGCCAGGCTTCAGCAATATGTGAACTGTGAACTTCCAGATGTTCAAGCTGGTTTTAGAAAAGGCAGAGGAACCAGAGATCAAATTGCCAACATCCACTGGATCATCTAAAAAGCAAAAGAGTTCCAGGAAAACATCTATTTCTGCTTTATTGACTATGCCAAAGCCTTTGACTGTGTGGATCACCATAAACTGTGGAAAATTCTGAAAGAGATGGGAATACCAGACCATCTGACCTGTCTCTTGAGAAACCTGTATGCATGTCAGGAAGCAACAGTTAGAACTTGACAGGGAACAACAGACTGGTTCCAAATAGGAAAAGGAGTACATCAAGGCTATATATTGTCACCCTGCTTATTTAACTTATATGCAGAGTACATCATGAGAAATGCTGGGCTGGAATAAACACAAGCTGGAATCAAGATTGCCGGGAGAAATATCAATAACCTCAGATATGCAGATGACACCACCCTTATGGCAGAAAGTGAAGAAGACCTAAAGAGCCTCTTGATGAAAGTGAAAGAGGAGAGTGAAAAAGTTGGCTTAATGCTCAACGTTCTGAAAACTAGGATCATGGCATCTGGTCCCATCACTTCATGGGAAATAGATGGGGAAACAGTGGAAACAGTGTCAGACTTTATTTTGGGGGGCTCCAAAATCACTGCTGATGGTGATTGCAGCCATGAAATTAAAAGACACTTACTCCTTGGAAGGAAGGTTATGGCCAACCTAGATAGCATATTTAAAAGCAGAGACATTACTTTGCCAACAAAAGTCCGTCTAGTCAAGGCTATGGTTTTTCCAGTGGTCATGTATGGATGTGAGAGTTGGATGGTGAAGAAAGCTAAGCGCCGCAGAATTGATGCTTTTGAACTGTGGTGTTGGAGAAGACTCTTGAGAGTCCCTTGGACTGCAAGGAGATCCAATCAATCCATCCTAAAGGAGATCATCCTGGCTGTTCATTGGAAGGACTGATGTTGAAGCTGAAACTCCAATACTTTGGCCACCTCATGCGAAGAGTTGACTCATTGGAAAAGACCTTAATGCGAAGGATTTGGGGCAGGAGGAGAAGGGGACAACAGAGGATGAGATGGCTGGATGTCAACTCGATGGACATGGGTTTGGGTGGACTCCGGGAGTTGGTGATGGACAGAGAGGCCTGGCATGCTGCAATTCATGGGGTCACAAAGAGTTGGACACGACTGAGCGACTGAACTGAACTGATAATGAAACAGTGTGTACATACATCGTGCAGTTGGCAAAACCTAGAAAAATGTACAACATGAAGAGAGCACTCTAATGTAAACTATGGACTTAGCTAAAATAATGCATCATATTGGTTCATCAAAATTAACATATTACAGCATTGCAAGATGTTAATTATTGGAGAACCCAGGGGAGGGGAAAATACATGTGAATTCTCTGTACAGAGTATAGTGTACTCTGTTCAACTTTTCTATAAATCTAAAATTGCTCTATAAAATAAACCCTATTATTTTGAAAAACAAACTGATGAGAGTTAAACTTATACATGGTAATATATATTAATGAATAGAAACTGACAGAAAAAATTTTCCTACTAAATGCAATGGGGTACCCTGGATTGGATACTGGAAAAGAAAGATGGTAGTAGAAAAACTGATGAACTAAAAAAAAAAAATGTAGTTTAGTTAATAGTAATGTATCAGTGTGAATCTCTTTGTTTTTAGAGACATTACTATATGTGTATAAGACATTTTTAAACTTTTTATTTTATATTGGAGTAGAGTTGATCAATGGACTTCCCTGGTAGCTCAGAAGGTAAAGTATCCACCTGCAATGTGGGAGACCTGGGTTCCATCCCTGGGTTGGGAATATCCCCTAGAAGAGGGCGTGGCAACCCACTTCAGAATACTTTGATGGAGAATACCCATGGACAGAGGAACCTGGCAAGCTGTAGTCCATGGGGCTGCAAAAAGTCAGACACGACTGAGCAACTAAGCACAAGACACAGCACAGGTAGTTGATTAACAATATCCTGATAAAGTGTACAACAAAGTGATTCAGTTATACATATACGTGTATCTATTCTTTTTTCCCAGATGTTTCCCATGATGTTTTCTCTGACTCAGATAACCAAGATGGTGTGATCACTCACCTAGAGCCAGACATTCTGGAGTGTGAAGTCAAATGGGCCTTAGGAAGCATTACTATGAACAAAGCTACTGGAGGTGATGGAATTTCAGCTGAGCTAATTCAAATCCTAAAAGATGAAGCTGTTAAAGTGCTGCACTCATTATATCAGCAGATTTGGAAAACTCATCATTGGCCATAGGACTGGAAAAGGTTCGTTTCATTCCAACCCCAAAGAAAGGCAATGCCAAAGAATGTTCAAATTACCGTATAATTCCACTCATTTCACATGCAAGCAAGATTACGCTAAAAATCTTGCCAGCTAGGCTTCAGCAGTCCAGGAACCGAGAACTTCCAGATATACAAACTGGATTTAGGAAAGGCAGAGGAACCAAAGATCAAATTGCCAACTGGATCATAGAAAAAGAAAAAGCAAGGGGATTCCAAAAAAAACATCTACTTATGCTTCATTACCTAGCCCAAGGCCTTTGACAGTGTGGATCACAACAAACTGTGGTAGATTCTTAAAGTGATAGGAATAGCAGACCACATTACGTGCCTCCTGAGAAACCTATATGCAGGACAAGAAGCAACAGTTAGAACTAGACATGGAACAACGGATTGGTTCAAAATTGGGAAAGGAGTGCATCAAGGCTATATATTGTCACCCTGCTTATTTAACTTATATGCAGAATAAATCATGTGAAATGCCAGGGTGGATGAATCTAAAGCTGGAATCAAGATTGCTGAGAAAAATATCAACAACCTCAGATATGCAGATGATGTCGCTTAAATGGCAGAAAGTAAAGAGGAACTAAAGAACCTCTTGATGAAAGTAAAAGAGGAGAGTGAAAAACCTGACTTAAAACTCAACATTCAAAAATTGAAGATTATGGCATCCAGTCTTATCACTTCATGGCAAATAGATAGAGAAAGTGTGGGAACAGTGTCAGATATCATTTTCTTGTGCTCCAAAATCACTGTGGACAGTGACTGCAGTCATGAAGTTAAAAGACACTTGCTCCTTGGAGAATAACTATGGCCAACCAAGACAGTGTATTGAAAAGCAGAGACATACACTTTGCAAACAAAGCTACGGTTTTTCCATTAGTCCTATATGCGGTTCAACCCCTAGAATGGGAAGATCCCGTGGGGAAGGAAATGACAACCCATTCCAGTATTCTTGCCTGGGAAATACTATGGACAGAGGAACCTGGCAAGTTATATCCATGAGGTCGCAAAATGAGTCAGGCACAAGTCAGCAACTAAAAAACAACAACAAAAATTATTCCAAAAGAGTCAAAATTTAAAGAACAGAATCACATATGATTATGAAATAACTAACAGCGAGAATGAAATGTCCAAACACTAACTGACCCTATTCCTCCTTGGCTCTGAAAGCTGAATGTATTGTACAAGAATAAGACAAAATATACTAGTGTACTAGAAACGCCAGGAGACATTGAAGGACAGGGAAGCCTGGCGTGCTGCAGTCCATGGGATCACAAAGAGTCAGACACGACTTAGCAACTGAACAATAACAACAATACTAGAAACTCCTTGCAGGCAGTGATTTTTTTCTCACTCTCTTTTGACTCTAAAATGTCTAGCAAAGGAAGTGCTTATACATGTTCAATGACTGAGTCTCAATTGTCTAGAATTAAATGATACAAATACCTTCTGAAGCCACTTTTTAAAACAGCTTATGTTGTGTTAATTAAAATTAACAGTTTTTTCTTTACTATTGCTCACAAGTTACGTTATGTATTCCAAAAGAAAGCTAATAAACTATTATAGAATAGCAAAGAGAAATCTGGCCTCATTAAAAATATTTTTTTTCTCCCAAACTATGTAGATCCTTTAGTAAGGCAAGGTTTTCATTTTTCAGATTCGTTATAGTTTACAAAATATCCTGCATGTAACATCTAGTGATTCTTCCATATTTTGATATCTACTAATTAGCTAAGAGGTCATAAGCCATTTCCCCATCCTATTGTTAAACACATTACATTTCATTAACTGTTCAGTCAACTTAAGTTTTTAAATAATTGTTAGTACTGTGCTAGGTTCATGATCTTTTTTGAAGAATCAAAAAATGAGCCCCTGATGGATGAGGTTATTGAAAGACTTGGTGAATCAGAGATCTAAATCAGTACACTAAATCCCAATTAATTATAAGAATAAAAATTATAAGAATAAAAATGTTATATAAAATTTAAAGAAATAGCTGTTCTTTACATAAAGAAAATACCCTTTTTTTCTACACCTTCACCATGGTATTTCATAAGAGATATATGTTGTAATCTTCCAAGGTGACAATTCAGACTTATGTCTGTTTCCTAAGGAACATATAAATTTAAGTAACATATCTCATTTCAATTTTTTGTTTGTAAGTGCCTTGAGATATTTCATGCTGTATTTGTTTATACTCACTTCCTATGGAACATCTGCTTCTATAACATGTTAAGCAATTATCCCTCTCCTGTTTAAGCATTGTTGAAAATACCTACCTATATCTCTGTTGAAAATCATAATTTCTACAACTTACATCTAATAATATCAGGGTTTTTTCAAAGGAAAATTGATTGCTGAGAGAAAAACTATCTGGTGAACATTTTCTAAGTTTGTCACTGGTTAAAATTCCATTCAAAATTTGTCTTTTATTTTCTATTGCTTCTTTGTCTATCACATATCATGAGTGCATTCTATAATTCTTATCTAGAAATTACCTGTTTCATACTGTAGATACCATTTACTATAAAATTAATAATGAAATTAAAAGTTTACTTTTGTTTTTGTGTATCCCTTACTGCCAAAATACCCATAGCTGAATCTGCCCAAACTCTAAAAGTATATTATACAACTTTCTGCATCTGTGACCTTCTATTTGAAAATTTAGTCTTCATAGAATCTCTATTTCTCTGTAATTTAGAAATTATAACATTGGGGCAATGATACAGAATTTCAAGTGTAATAGCACATAAGATACTACTAGGTACATTATGTGTTACAGATGTATATCTGTGAGTGTGCATATACATACATACACATAAATAAATATGTCATCCATTAGCAATACAATTCATAGCTATAGGAGTACTGTTCAACAGTTGATTCTGAAGAACTCTAAAAGTCAAGAAACTTTAATCTAGGAGAAACTAAGATACATATCAGTCATCATCAGTAACATGCAATATCATAGAAATTACCCTAAAATTCTCCATATCCTATATTCAGTTGACACCATGTCTTATTGGACGTCATAAATGACCAGTATTCATAATGTCTATTCTATGCCAAGCCAGATATCTTTCTTGGATGACCTTAATAAACCAACTGTTCTTTGCACCTCTATTTTAAGTCCACAGAGTGAACTTCCTAATTTCTAGACTGCTGAACAGTTTTCCATTAAAAGAATCCCAACCCTCTGACATGGAGTATGAGGCTCTTCACAATCCAGGATAATTCTGTTTTTCCCTTCACAAATTCCATGTTCTGCTCTTCTCTACACTACTTTCAGAATACGTGCGCTATATTTTTTTCTCAACATACAATTCTATTTTATAGTCTGTGTTTTGTGTATGTGATGTCCAATCACACATACCTCGTAAATTACTCTTTATCTTTAAAGCTTCACATATTTACTCTTGACATAGTTTACTTTGACTCACATTAAGCAGAGCTGATGACACACATTACAGTATTATTAAATCACTGTGTATCTTAATTGATGACCATCACTATATTGTAGTTACTGCTCTTCTACCAGATTGCTTCTCAAGGAAATGGCTTCATTAACTCTCTTACAATATGCAGTATCAAATAATGGTAATGTACATAACATAAAAAGTCAGACTACCTGGTTTTATTCCTGACTCTGTCACTTACTAAGTGCATGATCTTGTTTGGTTATTTAAATGTGTAGGTGGGGCTTACTTTTTCTGTAAGATGACAGTAAAACATAAGACTGTTGTGAGAATTAAACAAGTTGACATATGGAAATCACTACAAATAGAGCACAGCACATTGTAGAAATATTAGCAATGGGTATTGTTTTTTGCAACTTTTACTGCCTATGATAGTACCAGCACATAGCAGGAGCTCAAGCAGTTACTAAACAGGATGAATAAATTCCAATACACTGAAGCTTGTGCAAGCCCTGTTTACACCACATAAACTATTCAGAATTCGATTCCAAAAAATAATGTGACTCCACAGAATTTCCTTTCTAAAATAATGTTAGCATTTTTTGTTCTTCCCATAGTGTTTACCACTACAGAGATTTTCTTTGAATTAGGATCATATATTTCAGAAATGAAAAAGTATTTATTTTAGAGGAGATTATTACCATGGCAAATTATGCCACAAAATATTTGTTGGGTTATAAAACTCCTGCCCTGATTTTTACATTCTAGTTTCCAAAATCTGCTGAAGAACTAACTTGCTATCCTAACTTATATTGTCACATTACAGAAAGCTACATAAGAATGCTGTATATTTCTATAAAAAATATTCCATAAAAATTACTGTTCAGAAGGCAAAAATATTGCTAATAATTTTGAGATGTTTAAAATCTTGAGGATTTATTGGTTAGACGATAACACATCTAAGCCTTCTATCTGAAGACTAGTCACATTAAAATGATGTACTAATTTTTTTAAAAGATCTCAAAACTTTCATTGGTTCTTATGGAAACAGAGTAAATGAGATTTGTTTTGATTATGAGCTAACATATAAAACTACTCTTTTGATGCAAGTACAGTTATATTTGAATCTAAGCTAAAATCAATTTTTAGTTGTCAGAGAATGAGTTAAGAATTTTTAGGCAGAAAGTGACATCTCAGTCCCTGGATCATAAATCAAGTTGTGATGAGAGGATAGGGATACACGAGAGGATGGAGAGCTAATAATAATCCTATACAACCCAATTTTCCTCTTGGCCTTATGAAAGATCAGCATTTTTCAACTGCTGAGAAAAGAGCACAACACTGACTGATGCATCCCAAGATTTGGTTATTCTTTAGGGTACTGTAAGGCAAACATTCAGACAAAATAGTCCTGAAATCCTGTGAAATGTAGTCTCTTCAACATTAAATCACATAATCTTGAATCTTTCTTTGGTACTGTCCTCAGCCAAGACAGAGAGGATTAATGAAAGACCACTAAACAGACCCAGAAAGCAATGACTTTGAGGATGACCTTGAGGATCCCTGAGCTTCAGCTGCTTGTCTGTGTAATTAAGAAATTGCAATAGATGATTTCTAAATTTCCTGCTGGCTCCAAAATTGATGATTCATTCAAATACATGCTACTGCTCCAAATAAGATTAAAATATGCCCCTTTTATAAGAAAGTGAAGCAGCTCCATCAACAAACATTTTCACAAAATTCTATAGAGTTATCTTTGGTTTAGGACTACATTGTTACTTGCTCTTTCAACACTCAAGAGAATGAGTAAATTAAAATTGAAATGATCACTGATTCTACTTTAAAAACTGATTAGCCAGCACATCCATCCATTCAGGATAGACATGACAAACGGTTTTACAGCACAGTTTACAAAATTGATTCATATCATCCATGAGCTTTAAACTCCACTGAAGACTTTTGAGAAGATCAATGTTTATAACTACCGGATGCCTTGATATTCACGGCACAGAGTAAGTATCCAAGTGTAGACTAAGAGTTAAGGTTTTTTGAAACCAGCACGCTGTGTCTCTCCTCTCTTCCTGCACTAGCTGAATCCCCCTGGTTGCTGGATTCATGGTCTTGTCACTTTATGTTGAGAAAAAAGATCACTCTTTACATTTGTCTAAAGTTTGAAAAATTCCAGACAAAGGAGCCTGATGGGCTACAGTCCACAAGGTCCGGAAGAGTCAGACATAATTGGTTGACTAAGCACACACAGGCCACAAAAACTTTAACTTATTCTTAGCCCTACACCCAAAAGAACATTAACTGGTATTGTCACTTGGAAGGGAAATTGGATTACATTTACCAAGGCATCTTATGCCCTCTTTTTTCCCTTTTGCTTTGCCTTCCTTAGTTCATTAATTTTTCTTCTGTGGAGTTCCCCAAAGGTCTTACAATTTACACAATTCACCAAATTTAGTTTCTCTTTATTTTATGCCTTTATTGTAAAAATGATCTATTAATAAAAATTCTTTTTTTAATATCCCTTCTTGGAGTGTCAGCAAGCAAATGAAAATTTAGCCTATGCCAAATCACTAAGATACATAATTAGAAGAATAGAGGGCTGACCCTTGGTTTCTATAATCTATTATGAGAACTTTTACAGTGATTTCCAGCTGCTTTTTCTGACTCCTGTCTGTTCTTTGATTACAACATCCTCCATAATCACCTCTTTAAAATATGGCCTTTGAATAATCTCCAATATCTTTACTGGGGCACATAAAATCTATTATAAGCTGATCTCAGTAACTTTCTAGGAATGTTTCATAGTCACTTTCCAGACAACCTTAAATTCAAGTAACTCCTTGATGGGGAATTTTCATATTCCTTATTCCAATTTCACCATCACTTAATTCATGGCTTTTCTAGTCTTTTGATTTTAATGTTAACTCTCTTATCGTGAGCAATGGATGCAAATGTATAAATATCTTCAGCATTTACAAATACTGAAGCTACTACAATCAACTCAAACTGAGCTCCAAGATTACATGAGAGAAACTTGAGAATTCTAAAATGAATTCCTGTTACAAAAGTGCTAAGAATAGATTCCTTGAGTGGCTGGTAAAATGCCTATTTTTCCTGCTATGTGTTTATTGTAATATCCTAAATTTTAAAATATCCAGAACTATATTTATCATGAATTATGCATCGTTCTGCATCAAGAGTTTGGAACAAACTACAGCACCATATCAAGCAGCAGTTGATTACTTTCATAAGTAATACCTGTTTCATTATAGCAGATAATAATTTTCTAGCACAGTGATTCTCAAAGTTGAACAGCATGAGAATCACATGGAAAGCCTGTGAAAAAACAGATTGCTGAACCCTGATCCCAGGATTTGTAACATAGTAGTAGGTCTTAGTTAGAAGCCCAGAATTTTGCATTTCTAATAATTATTGTTTAAAAATTAAAAACAATTTCAATATATTAGTTTACATAGATACAGCTATATATGAGTCTGTAGTTTAATGTATATATATATATATAGTTTTATATAACTGTATATACATAACATGTGTGTGTGTGTGTGTATGTTAAGCTGCCTTATTACCAGAATGAATAAAACAAACTTGTAAAAAGGCTATTCAGAAAATTGAGTATCCTATCCCTCTTGATGTTTTCCTTCTTATGTCCCATGTAAAAGGGATAAATGATTTTAGCAAGTCCCAAGAAATCTGGGATATTACATTGCTAATTCTTCTTCATATAACATTTCCTGAATAAAGTGAACATCACTAGCAAAACACAAACAAAACTGATGGTAATCAGTAAGCTACGAAGTTTGCAGAAATACTTGAAGTGGCTTGTATTGTAAATGTTATAATCATTAAATGTTCTCAGGTCCAATGGCTATCATTTGGGACATGGGACTTATTTAAAAAGTGTTTTACGATGTATTTTTTTACAGGCCAAATTTAATTTCTTTAAAAAAAAATCTTTCAAAAGAAATGAAACACCCGTGAATAATAAACCTAAAGGTCAAGACCATTAATTTGTGAAATTAAAAAGAAAATATTTAAGGAGTAAAGTAAATAAGTAAAACTTTTGGGAAAATTATGATTTTTATAAATTCCCATCAAAATTCTTGACTTACACTTAATGAAATGACAGAATGGAAATTCATCTCCATTGGAACACATATGATACATTTACATCATATATTCAAATGAAAACTTGGAAACTTGAAAATATAGCATTTGTTCTAAGTATGCTCTTTAAAATATTAAGGGAGCTGGACATTTCTTAGCAATACAAAAATTGATATGCAATCTGTTATATACACTTTTGTACATGTGTCAACAATTTAATGTAAAATAAGTATGAAAGCCATTATTTTTTTAAGTTTAATATCTATATTTTGGTTATTCTTATTTTAATAATTCCATTTTTATCAGAAAGTACTTTCACTTGAAGTTGCACAAAGTAAAGTATTTTGGTGCTAAGAAAATTGTTATTTTTATAAAATGCTATCAATATGACAAATCACTAGAAGCAAAACTTTATTTATAATTTGAATTTTTTTTAAAAAACAAATATGAAATCAACATAATAAATTTATTAAATATTTAAACATTAAAATTAGACATGAAAATTATTTATGTATCCTAGCTTTTTATTTAACTTTGTAGTTACTTATATTAAATGACTAATATCATTTAAATGTTAAATATCACAAAGCACAAATTTGTGGGTAAAGCTGAAATAAAGAAAACCCATTCAAATGTGTTTCAAGTCTCCTTTCCTCTAAACCCAACAAGGCTATACATCAAAGCAAAAAAAAAAAGAGCAAAAAACAAAGTATATCACATGTCATATTTTAAAAATTCTAATTCAATCCCCAAAATACAAACAAGCACTGTTTTGATACAGAGAAGAGGATTTATACAGAAATACACAACATCGTTCTGTGACTTTTGCTTTTTTCCTTTCACATAAGAGGAAAATTTCCTAATTCATAATTCATTATGTTCTTCCCTCAAACAACATTAACCACTGCTAATTTTATTAGCTAAGCTTGATCCAATTTTTAAAATACTTTTCTCCCACTTTCCCCTATGCACTGTACATTCATTATCAATTGAGATCATATTTTATCATTGTTCAGTCACTCAGTCATGTCCAACTCTTTGTGACAGCCCACTGCATGAAAGGGAAAAGTAAAAGTAGGCTTGTACCCACTGCATGGACTGTAGCCTACCAGGCTCCTCCGTCCATGGGATTTTCCAGGCAAGAGTACTGGAGTGGGGTGTCATTGCCTTCTCCATGATAGGCTTGTAGTATTTTCTAAATATGTTTACCTAAGTAGATCTGCTAGTACAAAAAATATATGTAATATATACACAGACATATATCTATACTATTATTTATGTATATTTATATATTACTTAAGTACATCTGTAATATATACTCATACATATATAATATATACAATATAGTATGTATAATTTTACTTAAGACATTGAAAGAGAGTGAAATCATTAACAGACCCCATCTAAAACAACATATTGGAACATCAAATATTTCTCAACCAATGCAAAATCAGTGTCAGTTTCATTATCCTCCCTTGTACGGGAAATCTTTTATTATTTACTTATCCAGATAATTTAAATTTATGGGCAATTAGTCTAAGAACTTTAAATGGGAGAAAAACAAGGAGAATTTCATGAAATGGGAATTGGTGTCAAAGAACTTTCCATTTCCAAGCTGAGATGAATATCAGTGAAATAACTGCAATTACGTATAACTACAAGTTGGGGTGGTACAACAAAGAACAAGGCAGATGAGCTAATAGCTGTTATATCCTAGTCTTGGGAGTGGCAGGAGGGTGGCATATGAGAGTTAGAAGGTATCTCTGAAGAATAAATATTAATATTTTGAGGAAACTCTAACCACTTAGAAATTTAAATAAATAAATTGGACACCTGATTTACCTTATTTAGATTCTATCAATTCAAAATGTATTTCAAGATTATATGCAAACTTTGACCTGTGCAGATTCAATGAAATAACAATCATGTGCTGTTAACGGTAATATTTTGAGCTCTTAATTGAGAAGAGGTATTAATTGGCACCCCAGGTAATACTATCAATTTTTCTTTTCCAAAATTCAACTCTAAGACATGGTGCAGACTGAGATTTAAGCAGACACATCAATGAATTGACTATTCATTAGAAGGACTGATGCTGAAGCAGAAGCTCCAATACTTTGGCCACCTGATGTGAACAGCCGACTCATTGGAAAAGCCCCTGATGCTGGGAAAGATTGAGGGCAGGAGGAGAAGGGGACTACAGAGGACAAAATGGTTGGATGGCATCACCAACTCAATGGACATGAGTTTGAGCAAGCTCCAGGAGATGGTGAAGGACAGGGAAGCCTGGCATGCTGCAGTCCATGGGGCTGCAAAGAGTTGGACATGACAAACAACTGAACAATGACAATTGATGAATTTATCAGGTTTGGATTAGAATGAAAAAATTGTAAAATTTATCTAAGATTAAGAAATGATATCTGTATACCTCTTTTACATACATTGTGGAGAGAAAGAGAGAGAGAGAGAGAGAGAGAGAGAGAGATACATAGTTAGATATATAGGAACATCTCACTTGCCCAACTATCATTTACTCTAAAGTGCTGTGACTTAGAAATTACTGTTATGCCTCAATTAAATGTGAGGATAAATGCTAATGAAGGTTAATAGGCCTGCATTAGGTCATACAGCAATAAAAGATACAGCCAGAATCCAAATGCAGATGTGCCAATTCTACATGATGTGCTTATTCTATTTTACTATTCTTCCTGTTATTTTTGACATCATCTTAAAGCACAAAAAAAGACAACCTGGGAAAATACAGATAACATTGTAGTATAGGGATTATGCATTGCCATAGCCTTGATTTAGAAATCAGGGTATCTGCCCAGGAGATAAAGCATTGCATCCTATCAGGATATCTTTACCTGGAAAGTATGAGAAATACAAAAAGAGTGGATTCAATAAGGAAAACATATGCCTCCACATAACTCAGTGGTTCTGAGATGCCAGGGTTCCTGGATGGTCTCTCTAATGCTCTCTGGCTCTACCTTTCTGGCCATTAAGGGAGTGCAGGTCCTCCAGACTGGACTCGGGGCAATCACAGAGCAAACCCAGAGGCACAAAGCACCTGGCCTCCCTCCATGTTTTATTTTTTTTAATTTATTTTTAATTGGAGGACCACAATTATAATATTGTGTTGGTTTTGGCCATACAAGAACATGAATTAGCCATACGTATACATATTCTCCCTCCTTCTTGAACCTCCCTCCAACCTCCCAACTTACCCCACCCCTCCTAGACTGTCACAGAGACCTCCTCCTATCTTTTTATTGGAAGGAAACTTTCCCAAAAGTCACTGGAGTCCTGTTCCAGTCTCACTGGCTTTACATACTCTTGCTTAAACCAACACTGGAAAAATGACTTAATTATCATGATTTGCTCTCAGATGAATCAATACTCACCCTGCAAAGTAATACAGGAGTCATTTTCCAGGAACACATAGGAGGGTGAAAACATGAACTGTTTCAGTGTTCCATCAGCAAAGAAAAACCAGGGAACAAATACTGGGTGGGCAATAAATATGGTCTCTATTTGCGAGAAGACTGTTTTCTATTTAAATACATTATCACTGTTAAGACAGCAATAAATAGCTAGGAAAATCTTTATGAAAAAATACCTAAAAGAATTGAAAGATGGAGGTGGTTCAATTATTTTTAAAATTTACAATTGCTGATTTTGAGACTTCTAATTTCACCCCACCCCTCCCTCAAATCTCTCTTCCTTTTCTTCTCCTTAGTTGAGTTTATTTAATTGAGTCAAGGTTCTTGATTCCTTTGCACTGCTTAACCATCTTACCAATACTATCCTAAGTGAAAACTATGTAGCCTACTTCCCGCTAATCTCTTCTCTGTAATCATACACAGACTAAGACATTTCATCGACCAATCAATTTAAGTACTAGTCATGTGTAAACTATGGATTCTTTCTATGTTATAATCCAACAATATGTATGGGCTTTGATATGTGTTGGTTATTCTCTAAATCAAAAAAATATTTAAACTACTGAATTATTTACTAACACTTATGAATAATTAAGCCCCAAATTCAAATATTATTGATGTAATCCATAGTTTATAGGGCCAGAGAGGTTAATTGCTTGTTTACTTTACTAAAGTGAACAAACTTAGTACCAGAAAATATACATGTCAAAGAAAACTTTTTATTGAAAATGAATTGTAATGAATTATCATGACCTTATTCATAATTTAAGTTGACAAGTTTGAGTAATATTTCCATGAAATTCATTAGAGAAAACCAGAAGTTTCATTAAACTTCTTCATAGATATTTTTTTCCCACACCTAATAATATAGTACCAAACTGAGAACTGAGATGATAAAGAATCTACTTGGAATGCAAGAGACCTGGTTTTGATCCCTGGGTCAGGAAGATCTCCTGGAGAAGGGAATGGCAACCCACTCCAGTATTTTTGCCTGGAAAATTCCATGGACAGAGGAGCCTGGCAGGCAACAATCCACGAGGTCGCAAAGAGTTGGACATGACTGAACAATTAACACAAGACCATACTTTTCTACCAGGTTTCCTTTAAGATATGAAGCACTATTTAAATAGAGATAAAAATAAGCCTCCCAAGAAAATAACATAAGTCAATTCTAAGGTTTTATATGTGAATATATCTCTGGAGAAGAGGATGAATAGGAATAGAAAAGACTATATATGAAGGAATGAGCTGCTCTTGACAATTTTCCCCCAAATAATAATTTTACATAGCTCAGGTGATATAATCATTACATGAAAGACATTTCAAATTTGGAAAGAACTATTGGTCTATTTCTTAAAACTTATATTTAAAAAAATTTGGAATTTAGAGCTTCTGATGGAAGTATGGCTGGGACTTGAAGAAGTCGCTAACTACCCTTAAGGTCTTTTCAGTGACCATACCTCCTGATGGATCACCATTATCCACCCCTTGAGTAAGGGTTTCTCAACCTGGAAGCTGTCATTTTGAACCAGGTCATTCTTAGTTGTAGGAAGCTGTCATGTTCTTTGTAAGATGTTAAGTAGGACCCCTAGTTTCCACATTAGATGCCATTTGTGCCCTGCCTACCCAGTTGTGACAGCCACGTATCTCCAGACAAATATCCCCAAGGGGCAAAATCAAAATTGCCTCCCCACTGATCTACCCCCTCATTAATTGAGAACCATTTCCCTATATCAAAAGTACCAGATTTTCTATGCCACTTGTCGAGTCAAACTCACAGAAACAAAGAATAGAAAAGTGGTTGCCAAGAGGTGAGGGTGGGGGAAATGGGAAGGGGTTGGTAAAACGGTACCAACTATCAGCTGTAGAATAAGGACTGAGGGTCTAATGTATAACCTGATGACTATAACTGATAACACAGCATGATAACACTGAAATTTTCTGAGAGTAGAACATACATGTTCTCAGAAAACAAACAAACAGAAGAGAGTAGGATATTTAAGTGATTGAGTATGGTGTGGCATCATTATAATTTTTTCCTCCAAAGTTTGTATTTATATTTTAGTTAACCTGAAAACAAATGCACTTCTACTTATTAGGGTTAATTAATTAAAACAATAACTAGTTCAAATGTATTTCCAGCTATCACTTCATTTTTTTATGGAAAACCCTGAGGCATATACATCACTACTGATTTAACTAGCTATTCCTTTTAAAACTAAAACAAACACAAACTTCTTATATCCTAGTGAAATTGAAAATGGCAATGATTAGGCAATAAAAATAATAAACTGAATCTACAGGCACAAACAATCATACAAGCAAAGATGTTAAATCCCAAACTTCAACTGACCATAGAGTTTTCAGTCAAGAATATCGTCAGTATCTCAAAAAGAAATGAATATTAACATCACATTTTCTAAATTAGTGCTACTTACTTCCTCATGGACATTATGGTTAACATAACATGTGGAGGGGAGAAGATTAAGAGGAAAAATGTACTACAAATCAACCCAGGACAATAATTTACATATTTGATTTTTCCTTTTCTCTTTTACTAAATCTTTTGGGACTTAAGGTATTATAACAATCACTATCTGTCAGGGAGATGTTTTTTTTCTCCCTGCTAGTTTTAATGATAAGCTTGGAGAGGTTGGCCAGCTATTTTAAGGCCATTTAATGCATCTGAAATAGGGAAGTCACAGCTGCTAGATAAACCAGAAAAGCCATGAAGAGGAGGCCAGAGCGCCTGAGGTCAGCTTTCTGAGGCTAAAGGAGAGACTGAAAACTGTTCCTGAGAAAACCATAAGCGATTCCTAGGAGAAAGGAGGTGGGAAATTGGGCAAGAGACGGGAAAAATCAAGAGGCAAGTTACCCTTACCCTGAGGAGTGTTTCTTAAATTTAATGTGCTTTAATGTGAATCACCTGAGACCATGTTAAGAGGCAGATTCTGACTCAAAAAGTCTGGGGTGGGGCTGCATTTCTCTGAGAATCCTGCATGTGCTGACACTGCTGATTGGTGCATGCACACTTTACGTGGCAGGGTTCTAGAACACCCTTCCCCACCCAGCATATATCTGGAAATAAAACTGTTAACTTTGTTCATCATAAAATCTATGAGATAAACAAGGGAAATGAATTCATTTCCCCAAATATTCAATATGGAGAAACAAGTTTTCCTTATACCTTCTTTAAAGCAGAAAAAAAAAAGAGAGAAAAGTAAACTGCTGCTTTGATATTTAAGTTAATTTGTTGATTTGTTATTTTTTAAATATATATTCTATTTATATTTATAGATGTAAAGAATTAGTATAGTTTTGCTCTTCAATCTTCTTAGCAATCATATCTTCTATGATATGTTATCTTATGGAGTAATGAAAAACTCAAATTTCTAAAATCAACATTATAGTTGAGTATGAGCTGGACAATGAGTTTTAAATCAGTTTTCCAGCTCAATCCTGAGTTTCTACTCATTTGTTATGACTACCCAGGATGTGCTTTATCTTAATCATTTGATTCCTTTTGCACCTATGGGAAAACCAAATGCTGGCTTACTTCATACTCTCCCTTTCTGAGCCACTAACCGAGACCTGATTATGTGATAGGTTTTGGCATTATGTCAATGTCAAGGTGCACCAGAAAGAGAAGCAGATACAAGATGACAGATAGATGAAGTATCCCTGATGCAAAACATCCGTTGGTGAGGAAGAAGCTGCTAGTAAAAATTAGTATGTTTAGGCACAGAAATCTAAAGACTGAACACCAAGTCGAAGTAATTATAACCTCTTTGAAAAGAGGATGGTGTAGGAACAAAATAAATAGGAATATATACCTTTTTTCTAATGACAACTATTTCTAAATAGCACTTGGTATTTTCTACAAGCTATCCTGGGAAACAAAACAGATGTGTTTAGGCATTTTTTGTAGTTTTTTAGAAAGAAGAATTTTCCAAATGTATGAGCCTCTTTTACTTCTGAAAGAAAGAATGTATGACAGAAAACCACAAAATACTGTAAAGCAATTATCCTTCAATTAAAATAAAGAAAAACTTTCTCACACAAAGAATCATCATAAACATTTGGGTCCCAAAATGCCATACACTTTAGTAACCTGTGTCTGGTTTCATAACAAAGCTTAGAATTTAAAGTCAGCCATATTTTCCCTGGCTTCCCAACTGGTGCTAGTGGTAAAGAATCCACCTGTCTATGCAGGAGATATGAGAGATGGTTCAATCCCTGGGTTGGGAAGATCCCCTGGAGGAGGGCATGGCAATCCACTCCAGTATTCTTTCCTAGAGAATCCCAGGGACAAAAGAGCCTGGTGGGCTATAGTTCAAAGAGTTGCAAGGAGTTGGACATGACTGAGGCGACTTAGTAAGCATACATATTTTTCATAAATAAAATGCCTAATTTTAAACTGACCTAGATAAATTGAAGACATTTTAAGCAAAGGAATGAAGGTAATGCAGATTTATAGTCTTGACAAATACATCCTGCCCTACTTGGAATGTCTCTGCAGTTGATTTTAAGGCTACAACTCCATAGGCGACCATCTCCAAATACACATTTTCCACATCACTTAAAATTTGTGAAGTCTCTTCTCAACTCACTGATTCTGATGGCATCACAAAAAGATGTTAGGTATCATGCTTAGATCATCTGCATGATGACAGTAGTAATCAAACCATTTATTTTAGTTCAATCAAGCTATGAATAAATTCAGAAGAGGAAAAAAAATAAAAAACACTTCCAAATGCTCGATAGTTCCATTGGACACAAATATTCAGCTGTGTTAGTCCATGTATTGACTACAGTGATAAACATAACTTCTCATCAGAAGTATAGGAGTTCCTGTTTCCAGTAATCCTAATCTCTAAGAAAGGCAATGCACAGAATTGTGTTCCTTTCAACAGTTAACCAAACTCACCCCATGTGATGGATAGGAGATCCAGCCCAGCTCCCCTTGAATGGTTTTTGAATCCAGTAAATTGACTGAAAAAAAAAAAACAGGTACACAAACACAGTTAAAAGGAATGAATTCTATTTAACTCTGTCAAATTGATGTTGTCTGAAATGACATGTCCAAAAAACACGACTCTGCTCATTCTCAATATATGTGTATGATTAATATAAGGAGGGCATTACAAAGAAAAGAAATAATAGGGAAAGGTAAGGGACCAAAAGTTTCTGTGACTTTTTTTTAAACTGTTTTGTTTGTTTATAAATATATTATATTCAATATACTGACAGAATAATTTCAGGTTTAAAGAGGACACTATAAAAATGCAAAGAAGGAAACATTAATGCAAACAAGAAATCAAAATAACTGCAAAGACCATTAAATTTGATAAATTGACATATGATTTCACTATAAGTTAGTTAAATATGATTCCATAGTGAAACATATTTTTTACATATTTGACATGGCATCTTCATACTGTCCCTGGCCAAATATATTATTCTGTAATGTGTATTTTTTTAATACTGTATAAATTATGTACTTATACATAATAAATAAAATGCTTAGCTACCAGTTTGAGGAAAAACCAAAGTAAAAATATGTATTATAATCTCACCTGTGTAAATCTTTACTTATTTAAACAAAATATTGTTACCCAAAGGCTTCAATAATTTTGCTCAGAATTTTCTGCTAGTTATTAAGTCTGATAAATGATAAAATATAACAAGAATGTGGCTGCATTTTGAATATATTAAAAGAGAAAAGCAAATGATTTATTTTAAGCCCAGGAAATATTAATTTGAAGTGGATTAAAATATAAAAAGTTACTTTAATAACAAAGGGCTTGTGTTGATTGTCAACCTATTAAATAGTGGAAACTATGGTTTTACCACATCCTTCTTCTAAATTAGAAAACAACCCCATGATTGATTAATGGAAGATGCAGAAGAAGTTTACATAAAATATGAAGGTATTATTAACATGAACTAGAGAAGGTGAATCAATAACTATAATAAGAAAGACTTATTTTGAAGGGTTCCATATATTCACAAGTCAAAACATAATGTTAATATAGGCAAAGTACCTGTCCACATGCTGTCAATAAAGTGTTTCCTGATGCATGAAAAGCACCACCCTTTCTTTAATCATCCCATTTATTGTCTTACAAAGGAAACACTAAACTTATAAACTGTTAAGAAAAAGAATTATATGTGATTGATATTAGAATTCTGAATTTTCAAGCACTGATTTTAAAAGATATTTGGTTAGATGAAAAATATACAAGATGAATATAAGAAAAGTTTCTAATTATTAAGCTAAAAAAGATAAAATTCTCAAAGTCAGATTCTCTAAGTTTTGCTAGTAAAAACAAAAAGCAAAAAAAAAAAAAAAAAAATACACACACACACACACAAAAAACCCCCTATAAACTTAATCTATTGCACTGGAATTTCTTAATGATTAAATCTTTTTCCCCTCACAATAAATTAATCCCAGTGATAAATAATTATATTTAGGTAAAAGAAGAAAGTTGTCACATAGATTGCATAGTGTAATTTCCATAATGAAATTATTTCCCCAGATATCAGTTTGAAAATTAACAGTATGTTTAATTATATTGAAGTTATCTCTGAAAAATGATTATTTAAAAACATCTACCAGGTAATGTTACAAATAATATTTCAGATTGAGCTCAGTTGCTCAGTCGTGTTCAACTCTTCAACTCCATTGACTGTAGCCTGCCAGGCTCCTCTGGAGTGGTTTGCCATTTCCTTCTCCAGGGTATCTTACCTACCCAGGGCTCAAACCCATGTCTCTTATGTCCCCTGAATTGTCAGTCAGATTCTTTACGAGTGACACCTGGGAAGCCCAGAATTTCAGATTAAATCACGTTAAAGAATTTTTGAAAATATGAGAATACATCCTCACCTTGAAAGTATGTTACCAACATTCATTCTGATAAAGACACACCTACTTCAGTTGTTGGTTCTGTCAGTCATCAGGTGATTTCCCATCAGGTGATTTACACTCAGGGATTTGCATAGTAGAATCTGCAGGGCCAGTATTCATAAATCATTAAATCATATTTGTAATGTCTTTAGGGATTTAAATGATTCAATGTTTTTGTGTGTATGTAATAATTGAATATGTACTAAATGATGAATATATGTCACTCTACATGCTAAGATGAATGGATGATTTAATTTCAATATTAATAACCAGAGGAAAAATGTGTTTGAGGAAAGGAAAATGTGATTTAGTAAATTTAGTAAATTACCCATTGGAAGGTAGGTTGTTCACTAAAGAACTATACCCTTAAGTTTTCTCTGATGATAATGATGAGGGGGGAAAGACTAGATTAATCACATTAGCATTTGTTTTCTACTCAAAGGAGAAAAGCTAAGCCAAAAAGAATTGTATTGCATTGTCAATTAAAATTAAGTGTGAGAGATTAATTAAATCTATTGCATTCACTCAGAAATTGAATTTTTAGTGCACTCTATTTAACTTGAATGAGGGAACACAAAATTAGCAGCATTACTCATGATTCTGACCCTCTGATCTATTAAACATAATAATGTCTGCACTGGTTATCTCACAATATTGCTATGATGATCAAATAATATAAATTTATTTAAAGCCACCTAAGATCTTAACATGGTATACAGATTTAATGTTCTTGTAAACTTAAAATATTAACTAACAACAGTTCCATTTTGTCTTCTGAATTGTATTGAAAATCAACCATCAGTATATAGCCTAATAGAGAAGAAAACTGGCATCAAAATTCTTTTCAAAAGCACTTATTTTGGGTTTATAAAGTGTCTTTTGTTTATAGATAAATAAGAACAACACAACCTAAGAATTCTAGCCACATTGAAGTAATGACTGTTAGACTGAAACTGGCCATGATATAAACCTCCAGCCTGCTGTGATCAGTTGTATAGCAATCTGAGTGTAGCATAATTGAGATAAGAGAAAGTTAATGGAATTTGAAAGTCAACCTGCTGTGAGTAATGTCTCTGGATACACTGATCCAGAGACATCACTGTAACCTTGCAATACAATGTCTTAATCCTCACAATGATACAGGCAAGAACATTAGTTACTAATGCTTTCCTCTCGCAAAAATGATGGAGACCTAATCACAGTCTAAGGGGTACTGTTTAAATGCCAGAGCACATAGAATTGTGATGTACAAATATATTGTAGTCTGAATTTTAGTAACAATGCATAACATGAAAAGTTTATTTTAATTGCTGAAAATTTTACATTTACAATTATCAATTTTAACAAAAAAGAGTCCGGTAATTATGTTTAAGGGTAGGTGGGAATATATAGATAGACTAATTCTTTAATGACTGCCTCATGCCAGGTTATATGTCAAAGATACAAATGATCTCTTACCAGATTTCCTATTCTAATAGTTTGATTTCCAAATAGTTTTGATTTGTAATAGAAAATATCTCAGTTCCTTAACTTTAAAATACTTTCTAGTCAAAGAGCTATGTAGCATACACAAACTTCTAAAAGTGTTTGAAATTGGACACGTTTTGCAGTGTTGAGACATAAATAGAAAACTTTTGGCAAAAAAAACATTGTGAGAAGTCTGGTTGGATATTGTTCTCAATGTCTTTCACATGCTTTATTTACTGTCTAGTCTCACTGCTTTTAAATAGAAAAAAAAAGCGTATAAATAGGTGAAGGGGTTTACAATCATGAAAACAATAAGGGAATCCTTACTCAGTCTCCTTGAACTGGCTTTCAGGTGGGCAGTAACGTGAGATTTGCTGGTCAAAATAATGTGTGCTGTCTGATAGGAATTAGAAAGAATAGAATGAAGCAGTGACACATTTGATTTTCTTGGGCTCCAAAATCACTTTGGACGGTGACTGCAGCCATGAAATTAAAAGACAGTTGCTCCTTGGAAGGAAAGCTATGACAAACCTTGACATGGTATTAAAAAAACTTTGCTTACATCACTTTGCTGACACAGATTCTTGTGGTCAAAGCTATGGTTTTCTAGCAGTCATGTACAGATGTGAGAGTTGGACCATAAAGAAGGCTGAGTGCTGAAGAACTGATGGTTTCAAATTGTAGTGCTGGAGAAGACTCTTGAAAGTCTCGAGGACAGTAAGGAGATCAAACCAGTCAATCCTTAAGGAAATCAACCCTAAATATTCATTGGAAGGACTGCTGCTGAAGGTGAAGTTCCAATATTTTGGCCACCTGATGTGTAGAGCCTACACAATGGAAAAGAACCTGATGCTGGGAAAGACTGAGGCGAAAGAAGGGGATATGCAGCAGAAGATGAGATGGTTAGATAGCATCACCACTCAATGGACATGAATTTGAGCAAACTCTGGGAGATACTAGAGGACAGAGGAGGCTGGCATGGAGTGCTAGAGTCCATGAGGTCACAGAGTTGGACAGGACATAGCAACTGAACAACAATGACAATAATGAAGTGAAGGACTAAGAACAAAGTATAGATTACAAAATATAGGGTAAACTGGCTCACCTAGAGCCAGATATCCTGGAGTGTGAAGTCAAGTGGGCCTTAAAAAGTATTACTATGAACAAAGCTAGTGGAGGTGATAGATTGTCAGCTGAGCAATTTCAAACCGTAAAAGATTATGCTGTTAAAGTGCTGCACTCAATATGTCAGCAAATTTGGAAAACTCAGCAGTGGCCACAGGACAGGAAAAGGTCAGTTTTCATTCCAATCCCAAAGAAGGGTAATGCCAAAGAATATTCAAACTACTGTACAATTGCAGTCATTTCATAAGCTATAAAGGTTATGTTAAAAAACCTTCAAGCGAGGCTTCAGCAGTACATGAACTGAGAACTTCCAGATATACAAGCTGAGTTTAGAAAAGGCAGAAAAGCCAGAGATGAGATTGCCAGCATTCGTTGGATCACAGAAAAAGCAAGGGAAAATTCCTGAAAAATATCTACTTCTGCTTCACTGACTACGCTAAAGCCATTAACTGGATGGATCACAACAAACTGTGGAAAATTCTTAAAGAGATGGGAATAGCAGATCACCCTACCTGTTTCCTGACAAATTTATATGTGAGTCAAGAAGCAACAGTTAGAACTGGACATGGAACAACAGACTGGCTCAAAACTAGTAAAGGAGTAGACAAGGCAGTATATTGTCACCCTGTTTATTTAACTTATATACAGAGCACATCACCGGAAATGCCAGACTGGGTGAATCACAGCTGGAATCAAGATTGCTGGGGGAATTATCAACAACTTCAGATATGCAGATGATACTGTAATAGCCGAAAGTAAAGAGCAACTAAAGAGCCTCTTGATGAAGGTGAAAGAGGAGTCGAAAAGCTGGCTTAGAACTCAGTATTCAAAAAACTAAGATCATGGCATCTAGTCTTATCACTTCATGGCAAATAGAAGGGGGAAAAGTGGAAACAGTGACAGTTTTCATTTTCTTGGTCTCCAAAATCTCTGTGGATGGTGACCGCAGCCATAAAATTAAAAGACAATTGCTTCTTGGAAGGAAAGCTTTGACAAACCTGGAAGCCATATCAAACAGCAGAGACATCACTTTGCTGGAAAAGGTCCGTATAGTCAAAGCTGTGATTTTTCCAGTAGTCATGTATGTATGTTAGAGTAGGACCGTAAAGAAGGCTGAGCACCAAAGAATTGATGCTTTGGAACTATGGTGCTGGAAAAGACTTTTGAGAGTCCCTTGGACAACAAAGAGATCAAACCAGTCAACCCTAAATGAAGTCAACCCTGAATATTCTTTGGAAGCACTGCCACTGAAGCTGAAGCTCCTATATTTTGGCCACCTGATGTGAAGAACTGACTCATTGGAAAAGAGCCTGATGCTGGGAAAGATTGAAGGCAAAAGGAGAAGAGGGCAGCAGAGGATAAGATGGTTACATAGCATCACCAACTCAAGGGACATAATACTGGGTAAACTCCAGGAGCTAGTGAGCCTGCTGTGATGCAGTCCATGGGGTCACAGAGTCAGACAGGACTCAGCGACTGAACAACAACAGCAAAACTGGCTTAGACTGGTTGTAAGTGCTTCTGAAAAGAAGGAAACCTTGCTTTCATTCCTACCACTGATCTTTACTATCACTATTCCTGGTTAAATTATGGATTTAAGATGCCCAGGAGGCTTGCTTACTCTTCTCTCCCCACCCTCTATTGTAATGAAGAGACAGAATCAAATGTCTACTCCTTTGTTCACTGGCACTGTCAATGGCTGAAGAATTCTCTGTGTCAAGAATTTACACCACCTTCCCTTTTTACTACTAAGAATGCATTAACACTTTTTAAAGGACCCAGCCACTAAAATACATTTTTTCAAACAAATGTTTCAGTAAGGACAGATGAAAAACTATAGTATAAATTTCTGGAGTTCTACTTTTAAAGAATCACTAACACACCAAGATTTTTTCAAGAGCATTTCAAAATTTTGATTCATAGTGGCTATCTATCTGCTCACAGAAGGACTAAGTTAGACAAATATTCTCCTCTTACAAATTAAGTGCTGCAAATATACAGACAGTGCAAAATAATTTGTAAAATTAAATATCATAATTTCTTACTGAAGTAGAAGAACCTTTCAATTATTTAATAACATATATATAAATCTATATACATAAACACACACACATGCTTTGTGGTAATGCTGTAGTTGCATTTTATGAAAACATTTAGAAATTTCAAGGTGAACAGTAGAGTTTAAGGGCCAAAGAATTTCAGACTTGTACTTAATAATAGACATGTTTTCTTGTAAAACCTTTAGTTATAAGGTACTTTTATAACCAGTTGCAAATAAATAGAAAATCACTACGGTAGAAAACAAAACCATCTTTGATTATGTCTTTTTACTAAAATATGACTTTTCCTTTCCTGTTTACAGCATCACTGTAATTGTCTCAGCTACATTTCTTGTACACTATTTATCTCTATTATTTTCATCACTTTCTGTTATGATGAAAAGTATAGCTTTTCTCTAGGTTACAGATAGCAGAATACTACTTTAATCTGCTCCTATGTTATACTTAAATGTCACAAATAGATGTAAATGATAAAGGAAGTAATACATTTTAATTTCAGTGTTGTAATTCTCTATATATTACTCTGGTCAATCATAACATGGAATCAAGAAATCAAGATGTATTTTCTGACAGGAGTCTACCAAAGCTCAGCTTTTCATTTTTACTGTTCACATTTGGGTATGCCATTGAGAAGAAATTTAGAGGTCAGTTTTATTAATATACTTATCTATTGATATCGCAACATAACTTTTATCTACTAGGATTAACTATTCTTAGTTAACAGTTCTGGTGGACTTCCCATTTATATTTATTTCTACCTAAACATAATGAAAGGGCTTCCCTGATAGCTCAGTTGGTAATGAGTCCACCTGCAATACAGGAGACCCTGGTTCGATTCCTGGGTTGGGAAGATTTGCTGGAGAAGGGAAAGGCTACCAACTCCAGTATTCTGGCCTGGAGAATTCCATGGACTGTATAGGCCTTGGGGTTGCAAGAGAGTCGGATACAGCTGAGCGACTTTCACTTTCACTTTCAAACATAATGAAAATGTCTTTGAAATAGATCATTAGTATTCTATTTCACAGACCAAAAATCATAAAAATGTTTTTAAACTGTAAATGAAGTCAAGTATAATCTATTGTGTGCAGATAAAACTTTCCATAATAATCTTAAATTTTACAGGCATTTTGTGTCATAGAAGTATTAATTTATGGTAATTTCTCTATTAGGGCTTCCCTGATAGCTCAGTTGGTAAAGAATCCACCTGGAATGCAGAAGATGCTGGTTTGATTCCTGGGTTGGGAAGATCCACCAGAGAATGGATAGGCTTTTCTATTAAATAATTTCTCTATTAAATAACCAACTAAAATAATAATGTATATATATATATATATATTTAATTCTGTAGTGCTAGACATTTCTGTGAAAAACCTATTTGTCACATAATATCTTAATGACTTATTTATGGGATATAAGCAGATTTCTGGACAAGATGGTATACTATCAACTTTTCTAATTAGTTTTTCTTCTTAAACAATAATTTTGGATTAACTTCTATACAGGCAGGCCCCGATTAAAGAAGAAAATGTAATTAGCTGCCACACCTCAATCTTTGCCGACATCAGGAAGAGTTTGTTGGAATGAAAACACAGCCTCACAGTAAGATGTCTGTGTTCTCATAATTACAGCAGCTCAAGGAAATAACAGAAACATGGACCAAAATGCCACTTGAAACTCAGATACATTTGTAAATGCTAACTCTATGCTGTTTTTAAAGTGTTAGAATTTTCTTTTTTTTTTTTTTCTTTTTAATCGTAAAAGTCTGAAGGTCACTCTGATGCCAATACTATTATGGAGAAACAGCTATTAAAATATCCCTTGGGAATGTGTTCTTATAACAAAATAATTCTCTCACATAAATGAGTGGGGATGTTCTACCATCAGTGAAGTATTACTACATTAACAGCCTCAGCTTTGATAGCAGTCCCTAGAATCACAGGTCTCTTTGTTTCTGTGCATTGTCAACCTATATTATGAATCATTTAGACAAGTGAAATGTGTTTCCTAAAATGTAAGATACTAAAAGTAGAACATTAATGATTATGTAAACATTGTACTTTTGCAACACATTTTAGTTTTTTAAAATGTTCCAGAACTAACAGAAAAACCTGTTTATTTCTAATTTGAAAGGATTTTTTGAACAGATTAAAAAGTTAAACTACATCACTCAATTGGAAATTATATAAAATCATTAGGGGAAATCTGTGCTCAAACTTTAGCACATATATTTGCCATCATACCACAAATTCAGCTGTCTAGGTAGATATTTTCTTATTATATCACTTGATTACTAAACTTTGATTAGTAAATGTAAGCTCTGTTTAGTCAGGGTTTGAAAAAAGGCTATGAAAATGTAATATAATAAGCAAATGGCCTGAAAAACAATTATAATCAGTAGTTATTTTCAACAGAAAAATGTGCCTGGAAGTCCCTTGGATATAAGGGTTCAAATTTTAACATTGAGCTTAGATATGTGCTTACTGAAATAGCTATTTCTGAATGTTCAGTTCTTTCAAAAGTGCTTTTTACTTGTATATGTATTTATTATGCATTCATGCAAATTATTTGTAGTTTTCTAACTCTAAATGGTAAAAAAAATAAAATCTGGGTTATAGTCATCCCTACCACATGAAATTGACTATGCCAAAGCCTTTGACTGTGTGGATCACAATAAACTGTGGAAAATTCTGAAAGAGATGGGAAAACCAGACCACCTGACCAGCCTCTTGAGAAACCTGTATACAGGTCAGGAAGCAACAGTTAGAACTGGACATGGAAAAACAGACTGGTTCCAAATAGGAAAAGGAGTCCGTCAAGGCTGTATATTGTCACCCTGCTTATTTAACTTCTATGCAGAGTACATCATGAGAAACTCTGGGCTGGAAGAAGCACAAGCTAGAACCAAGATTGCCGGGAGAAATATCCATAACCTCAGATATGCAGATGACACCACCCTTATGGCAGAAAGTGAAGAAGAACTAAAGAGCCTCTTGATGAAAGTGAAAGAGGAGAGTGAAAAAGTTGGCTTAAAGCTCAACATTCAGAAAACTAAGATCATGGCATCTGGTCCCATCACTCCATGGGAAATGGATGGGGAAACAGTGGAAACAGTGTCAGACTTTATTTTTTTGGGCTCCAAAACCACTGCAGATGGTGATTGCAGCCATGAAATTAAAGACGCTTACTCCTTGAAAGGGAAGTTATGACCAACCTAGATAGCATATTAAAAAGCAGAGACATTACTTTGCCAACAAAGGTCTGTCTAGTCAAGGCTATGGTTTTCCCAGTGGTCATGTATGGATGTGAGAGTTGGACGGTGAAGAAAGCTGAGTACCGAAGAATTGCTGCTTTTGAACTGTGGTGTTGGAGAAGACTCTTGAGAGTCCCTTGGACTGCAAGGAGATCCAACCAGTCCATCCTAAAGGAGATCAGCCCTGGGTGTTTATTGGAAGGACTGATGTTGAAGCTGAAACTCCAATCTTTGGCCACCTCATGCGAAGAGCTGACTCATTGGAAAAAGACCCTGATGCTGGGAAGGATCGGGGGCATGAGGAGAAGGGGACGACAGAGGATGAGATGGCTGGATAGCATCACTGAATCGATGGACATGAGTTTGGGTGAACTCCGGGAGTTGGTGATGGACAGGGAGGCCTGGCGTGCTCTGATTCATGGGGTCGCAAAGAGTCGGACACGACTGAGTGACTGAACTGAACTGAACTGAACCACATGAAAGTCATTTAATCTACTCCCTTTGTTTTTTTAACATATTGTTGTTACTTTTAACTTTCTTTAAAAAACTTAAAAAAAAAAAAAGTCTTCCCTTTTACTCCCAGGACTCTGCTTTAGGTAGCTAGTTTACTTTAAAGATTCATATTGCATTTTTACAACTTTTATACCTACGTTAGAAGTTTTTATGTAGGTATTCATTTTGTAGTCATTTGTCCCAACTAAGTTGTTATCTTCAAGGCCATTCAACATACCACTACTGATAACCTTCTTGTCCAAAATCCAGTAACTAAACATCAGGTATTCACTACTTGGTAAATAAATGAATGCAAAAAACAAACTATTTTGGTATGAAAGATGAGTTAATTTTTTCCTTAATTTTTTCTTAATTAATTTTAATGGTTTTTAAGTGTATGCCTTTGAATTTAAATGTAGAGTTCTACTGCTTTCACTAGGGCCAGGGTTGTAAACCTTAGTTTCCAAAGGATCACCTTTGGAAAGGAAAATATAAAGGGATACTAATTTAATATATTTTTAGATTTTTTTCTTCTTTAATAGTATATATACTGTTAAAAGATATTAAAACATTTAGAATTAATTTGGACATCACTTATAAGCAGAAGTAAGAAAAATTGTCCTTCTTTAATGTATAAATGTTTAAGGAAAAAAAGCAGTTTTACCTAAAAACAATAGATAAATCATCATTGTAAGCATAGATTAATTTAACTTGTTCAGTTGGATGAAATATATATAATTACACTTGGAAATCTCTTTTTGTTAAATAAAAAGGACTATCAAATCATTATAATTTCACATCAGAAATGTCAAGAACATCATAATAAAATCTCTGAGTTTATCTTTCTTGATTTAACGTAAATGAATACTAACTTATTTGTGGTAAACTAGATAGTAAAACTAAACCAAGAGAAAAATACTATTCTCTTTTATTCTTCCTCTTTAAAAATATTTTCAAGATTTGGCACTGGCTCTAATATTTGATGGACTTTATATATTTAATAAAAGAAAAACAACCCAATTTAACTTCTATTTATAGTTTCTGTGATGATGCCAGTTCTTTTCATTCTGTCAAAAAACGAAACATACCATAACTAGCTTTGGCATATTGAAGGGGAAAATAAAAATTTGGAAATAACTGCAGCTTTATGTCATTTTTGAATATTATCAGTGACCAAGGGTCCAGTTGGGGAAAATTAACAAGATTGGACAGTGAGAAATAAACAAATGACTGCTTTTATTTTTTTCTCATCACCAATCTGTAATTCAGGAGAACAGAATTTTACTTCATTTTCATTTCAAAAGGCAAATATGCATCCCTAAAATTTTGTGCACAGTGTGGGAATGGTTCAGTTTTGTAAGAAGACAATACTGCTGGTCACATACTTGCACACACACACACAGGGCTGCTCATAGACTTCCTCAGAGTGTTCTGTTAACCAGAGGATTATTCAAACAATCTACAAGGAAATGATTGCAAATCAGCTTCCCAGTCTAACTTCTTCTCAGTGTGAAGATGACTACCATATAAAATTTAAAAATTTATCTGTCTAAAATCTACAGCATTTTATTAATTGCTAAATTACGTTTGAAAACAGGGGAATGAAGTATATGTTAACTACTAACAAGCTGTTCTCTGTTTCTCTTACTCATCCTGAAGTGGAAAATATCTAAATTTCATATTGATTAGAAACCAACTAACTTTATCACTGGCAAAAAGTAAACTTTAAAGTCTCATTTTTCATCAAGGTAGGGGTGGGGGTTGGGGAATGGGTATTATTTCTTTTTTTACAAAAAAAGTTTATTGATCCATCTTTATTATTTAAAAGACAATGAATTAACCTCCCCTTAATGACTATATAGAAAATTCAAGATGTAACCATTTTGATATCGATTAGACTTATCAGCAATAAAATTAATCCAGGCTTCTCCCTTTGCTTCAGTCCACATCACATAATCTGTCAAGAATCTTTGTCTTAAAATGGGAGGCAACTCAGTTTGGAGACTTTGAAGTCACATTTACATTCTCTTGATTTGAGAGAGCTCTCCAAAATCACATGTGAACTATAACACTAAATAGCAGGGAAAGTAGTTGGTGATTCTAATCCTTCAGAAGTGAGAAAACAAAAGTTTGCTGTTAAGCCTTTGCTCGCAGGAAAATGTGCCAATAGCTTGAGTGGTTAGAAAACTCATTGGGAACCTAAAGGGTAACAGGTTTGAAAACTTTTTAATTTCACATTACAGTGAAGAAAGCAAGATACTGAAAGCAGCTTTCTGATGTGAAAGCCTGATGTCATCAATATGCTATTTTTGCTCTTTGCCAGGTTAACAGAATTTATTGCAGCAATTAATGCAAAACATATGTGCTGAAATACCAACACGAAAAATATAATTGCCTCAAACTTAATTTGCTACCTTTCAAAACTCTTGTTTAGCTACCTTTTCTCAATGTCTCCACTTAAATACAGTACAAGTGTTTTTATAAAAGAGGAGATAAATCTTTATAATTTACTTTCTCATCTTAAGTAATTTATAAATTTACTTTTATATACGGGAAAGTTTCCACAGAAATTGAAGTCTACTTTTTAGGCCAAGTTCCACTTCCACCCATTACTGACCTTTATGACAATTACAGTAGTCAATCCACGCTTCATTTTTATAAAATTAAAAAAAATAATCACATCCAAGTTACAGTGACAATTGCCTCACACTCTCTGTGTATGGAATTCTTGGCAAGAATCTTTCCAGGGTAAGCAGAGTCTGAGTGTCAGGAAAGGAAGACAGAGGAGGACTGTGTGAAGAAAACATATTACAGGTCACATCACATCTCCTATTTCTCGGTGTGCATCAAATTTTCTTTATTTTCTTAGTGAGTCCCTAACTCTTCCAGATGATCATAATTTATGAGGGTAAACACAGCAGATTCAAAGTACTCTTTGAAGTACTTTCCTGAAAGTACTTATTAAAAAAGTACTTTGAAGTCTAAATTTTCACTCCAATACTCTGAGTATTTCTAAGTTTTCCCTGCAAGTCCCAAGACAAATTAGTATCCTCAGTAGAATTAAGATTGAGAAACTAGAGCTTTTCCTAAATAGAAGGATATCTCCTTAATTTACAGGCATTTGTGTACAGGAGAAAAATATAAGGTTAAAATCAGAAGACAGACAGGAGAGGGCCTGACTCAGTTCCTACTTTATTATGATGAGTTTATTTAATTTCCTCAGTTGTAAAATGGGAGACTCACAATACCTTCTTTAGAGGTGCTTTAAGATTAAATGAGGTTCAGTGAGTACTGAATGATAATGTAAGGGAAAAATCTTTCCAGCCAGTGGAACTCTGTGTGTTTTCTGATTAGGGGGCATTACACTGAGGCCATTATTTAGTTTTGGCATACCCTGGATTTTCAACAATTCTATCTTTTATGAAAAAACACTAAAGTTTTGAAGACCACACAAACTTTAGCATCATCCCCACTACTAACCTACCTCAGTAACACTGCTCCCAGAAACCCTTTCTGGCCCATTGCGGGCTTACTCCCCAAATCAGAAGAGTGGGAAATCCACTCTTAATTTTTAAATAGTGTCAATCAAACAGGGGGGCCCTAGGGGAAAACAGACAACTTTTGATTGCGCACGAGGGTGGGGATAGGGTCTGTGAACATACCCCTTAGCGCTGAGGGGCCTTAACAGGTGGCGTTAATAGGTGGTTTTAAAGAAAACTGGGGAAAAATAAATTCATTTTCGTCTAGAGACTAAAGGACAGGTCTTTCGAAAAATTCAAAAATTCAACAAATAGAGAAGTGGTCGGGAGAGAGAGCAGCAAGCAGGACAGTGGAAGTCTGAGGCTCGTCCCAAGAGAATGGGCCTGGTCTCCCAACTCTGCAGGGAGCGCTGAGAACCCTGGAGAACTGAGTCCCCCTCCTGCACCTGTCACTTGGCAGGCCCGGAATTGAGGAAGGCGACTGCGCTACGTTGAAAAGGTTGACAACGATGAGGGGAGGAGGGCTGAGGGTAGAGGCGGCGACAGAGACTTCGGGTCAAAGTCTGTGGTTAAACTCAGGACTTGCCTGGCCCGTCCCAGGAGCTCCCGCGCTCCCCAGGTGAGAGGAGTCCAGGTGGTGAGGTGGGCGCCGCCTCTCCGAGCGCTGGCAGCCCCGCGGCCGCAGGCAGAGGGCGCACGTTTGCCTCTCGCCCGCCCCGCCTCCGCCCGGCGCTCGTTTCCGCGCAACTTGGCGCCCTCGCGCTCGCCAGCCTCCAGTCTCCGCCCCGGCCGCGAGCGCCCGGCGCCCGGTGCCCGCCTCCTGGGTGAAGCCGGCCCCCGCGGGTTTCCGCGCGTACCCGCTGTCCACCGCCCCCAGGAGGGCGCGCCTGCTCGCCGCCCTCGGGCCGCGCGCTTTGGCCGCCTGGCGCGGAGATGGCTCGGGCACAAAGAACCCACCAAACCCCGAGAACTGAACTGGGGGACGTGGCCCCGGGGTTGGGATTTTCTGATCTGATCTTGAATCCGATGCGGAGTGAAAAGTAGTGAATTGTCGGGAGACTCCGTTTTCCCGCCGCACCGAAGAGCCTGGTCCTGGCGGCGGAGCATAATTTGAGGTTAAGATGCCGTGGTGGTGGGTGTGGTGGCCTCGAGGGCCTCTGTTCATCTCTCTGTCGCCACACCCCTGTCCCTCCCAGTAAAGCGCTGTTTCGTGCTAAAATTTCTCAGGGCATACCTGGAAGTTTTATCAGTGCTGCATTTTTAAATGTGGGAGGTGTGATGCGAAGGAAAAGAAGCGCCTTCATTCCCTTCTGTGGCCACCCCAGTTCATGGCTAAGGTTATTCACCACAGTTTGTTTGTACAGTGTTGCCACTTGTTTGCCTCCTGTTTCCTTGCCTATTATTCTGACTTCATCATGTTGGTTTGGATTATGTGGATTTTCACCCTCTGCTTTGACTGGAACAGCAGGACATGGTTTAGGAAATGAAGGGAGGGAGGGGGTTCCCCACTCAGGGCTTCCAGTTTAATAACATCACTCCAAGCTGGAGGCTTGATTTGCTGAACTGGTTTTGATTCCATCCATCCTCCACATGCATTTGCCCAGGCTTCCAAAGGGGGTTTGGCTTACGCTTTCAAAATTGTCCTAGATAAAATATTTTCTTCAGGGGTAAAATCAAAAGTCTGTAAACTTGAGAGGAGAAACAAAAGCACACAACTCCCCTCACCCCCACCCCGCCCCCCCACACACACACCCTTTTTTGTGTATGTGCAGATTTTTAGAGATTTAATAAAAAACCGATTAGCCAGATGCTTGAGGCGATATTTTTCTTTTAAGCAAAAGATGTATTATCATTGGCTTTAGAACCTTTGCGTTTCTCTACCTCTCCATCTTTTTAATCTTTTTCTTTTCTTTTATTCTTGCAAAGGCTTTTTGTCTCTTTGAAATCCACTCCCCCCCCCCTTTTTTTTTAAATTTCACAGAAAGCTGGTAGGGGGCAAACTAAAACGTGTTGACTTTCAGACTTGAGTTTCCAGGAGAAAAGCTTCTGCCAGATTCCAAGAACTACCTGATTCTAGGGAGCTGGTAACAGACCCAGAGAGTGAAATCCCAGTGTGTACATGTTCCCACACCCTGATTCGCAGAAGTATCTGCCTAGATTGATTTCTGGCTTGGAATCCTTTGCATTTTATAAATGTCCAACAATGCTTTTATTTCTAAAGTCATTGAAGAAAAATTAAGGTCTTCAAATTTCTTAGAAATAAATTCTGTACTCTGGTTTTCAGTATACTTGGATGAATAATAAAATGAACGTTTTACACCCCCAGTCATCCCTTTATTTGAAAAATCTGTGGAAAGCTACTTGTGCACTTGGTAAAAGCCCTGCTCTGACCCTCCCTGGTGATAAAATCCAGATCTCTGAAAACAGAACAAAAAAGGGGACACCTGCATCTGTTTTTCTAAATCTTTTATCAAACAGGAATTAAAAGAATAGGTTTATTAAAAGTTTTAAAGACAAATGTGCATTAAAAAGTAAAATTGAGAATCTTGACAGAAAATGATTTGCAAAACTTAGTGTTCTTCCAAGAAATACATATTCACCTTCCATCTAGTAGTTATGCCAGACAAAATCATTGGAAAATGACTCAAATCAAAGGTAACCCACATCACAGATTTCTCAGTAAGTAAATGTCTGTAAGAACTTATCGAGTTTTGATGATTTGTGGAAAGTTTTATTAATATTTTCTTGAAGATTTTATGACTTGGAAAATGTAACGCTCAAGAACAGTTCTTGCTGTTTCCATTTGTGTTGAAGTTAGTAAATCAAATATACTGTGGAAATATGTTTTGCCTTTAAAAATCCTTTGCATATGTAACTGATTATTTGATATTTAAAAATTACATGTATTTTATTTCAGAAAAATCCCAGAGTTTCAGAAACAATTTTAACATTTAGGGATCTTCATGAAGAGAGTTATTTTGAGAAACTATCAACAGTGAAAGACTCTTAAAGAACATATCAAAATTTGAATATTAAAATATGGATAATATGTGGACATGATAAAGAATCTTATTAAATCTTTAAGGACAAAAAGTTTTTTACAAGTCAAGGTGAAACTGCTGAATTGTTTATGTAAGCAAAAAGTAAACCAAAATTAAACTTAAGCGATAGAAGTCTTCACGTGAAACTCTCTGAACTGACTACGCAGAGTAAAGAATACATTTATGTTCTGATTGTGCACAGCATTTTGTTTAAAATGTTTATGTTAATTTTAAGTTCTTTTCATTGTAGCTTCCAGTTACTAGCACTGCATGGGAAAGGCAACTTTATATAAAATGCCACCATAACCTTACATGGGGTAATGGTGTTTTATTATTTATAGTTTCCGTTTTATGGTTCTAGTTGCTTCTGAGTTATAAGCGTATTCAATTGACTTTAGATCTTGAAATGGGCAGAAAAATGATATTAACTACATCAATAAAAAAGTATAAAATTGAAACTGTTGATAGTTACAATAAAGCTGGTTTGTATTTGTAAGTCTATTGTTATTGCCAGAATATTTACTATTTAAGAGTTTTTAATTGCTTGTTTATGACAAGGGCAACAATGGTGTGATATATAAGGGTGAGGAGAATGGAGCATCAAAGTGGACATTTCCCCCCTTGAATTATTATTATCAATATTAGTCTTTAGGAAGATATAGATTCAGAATGAATTAATTTCATGATAGATTTTGAGAGGTTACAAGAAGTTTCTTTCCGGCACAATCAAAATATTATCGTAGCAATTCAGGTTGTCAGTAAAAGCTTAAACAAATTTGCTGATAATCCTGTTAATGACCTAGGTCAAGTGTTAACTGTTGTGGGTTATAAAATAGTGAAATTAAGGTTTCTCCTACCTCCAGGCAAATAGCACAGTTATAACTGTTAGGGGGAAGTAGGGGCAAGCTATTAGGTGAGCTATTAAATTACAAAAATGTATAATGCATTCAATTATTTAGTCTAGAATGATAAAATGCCATTAAAAGCAAATGTAAGCCCTCTTCTTAAAACTATAAAGATGATATGATAGCTTAGTTTTCTATAAATATTTCAGTCACAGTGTATTATTATTTGAGGATAAGTGTTTATACATGAAAATGATGCCAGTTCATACTAATTTTTAAAAAGGGAAAAATCTATTATTTAAATGTATATTGTCTCCATTATTTGCCTAATATTCAAAGGGAAACATACAGTGTTCATCTCTAAGTTTTACTTTTAAACAATCACATAGTATCCTTCAGTAGTTAGGTGACTTATGTCCAGTGAAATACATTTCATACAAACAGTATCCCAACACTCCAATAAGTCTCCCAAAATAAGTAGTATATAAATATGCAGATTGAATTTTATTAACTTTTATTTTGAAAACTGATTTTCAATGTAAAGAGCTCTATAGGTGAATGGTAATCTAACTTATAAACACTGTTAGATTGTAAAATGTATTATGTACTGAAAAGTGTATTATGTACTAAAGAATAAGCAGTGAATTATGCCTCAGAAGCCTTCAAATGTAGAAGTGTGTAAAGAAATTACTTTATCCATTGCTAAAAGATATTGAACAAGTAATAGTCAATTCTTTATATCAAGCTTTAACCTATTCATAAAGTTATTTTTATTTATCATTATCACCATCCATCTGATAGGAACAAGGAGAAAATATATAAACTTCTCTAACAACACATACTATAACAATCCTGTTTTGTCATGAAAAGTAGTAGATTTCCCATTGGAAGTCTTTTCTTGGTGTGTTATGTAAACAGACCTGAAAAAATTTTAATAAAGTTCCACGCAGCTTTTGTAAAGTTTCTGTGTAAGCATATAGGTCAATTCTTGATTTAAGTGATCATCAAAATTATAAATAATTATCAAGGAGGAGACCAGTCATAGAAAGTATCATCTGGAATCTTCTTGATAGCATATTAGAAAGTTATCTGTAACTGGATTTAAAAAAGGAAAGCTCATATTAAACGTTTTTCTAAGCTTTTTTCCTCTTATCATGGACTAATGGCATTTCAAAATTGATATTTGGTTATCAAATCTCAAGTCTTAAAAAAAAGTCACACAATGGCATATTTCCTAGCATTGAACTCAGTGGCTTGGATCTTGTTCTCTTAGAGTTCTATCATGACTAACTTCATAATAGATTGCAGAATAAATTCTAGTAGATTTTTTGTAGTATGGAAATATAATTTGAGCATAGTATTTTAAATGCAACCTAGTACTTTGTATTTCAGTTTTCAAAATTAATATCAGAAAGCTGTATTAATGAGATTCATTCTATCATTATTCCTTCTACCCAACATATGAATTTTCAGAAGCATTGCTTTTTATTCAAATAACATTGTTAGAAGAATTACATGAAAATCTTAGAGCATACCTGGATTTTTCACTTTTCATGTTGTTCAAATCTACAACTAAGTCCCAAGCTATTGTAGTCAATATTAATATTTAAAATATTACTCAAATATTATCCAAGTTAAATCATTCATTTTAAAATTTATTTCAAACCTTTCCTTCATGACCTCAGAAAAGAAAGAGACACTACTATAGAACATGACCTGGAAAGAATAATCCCATAAACAATGGATAGATAAACTTTTGCCCAAGCAAATTAAATGCAATCATGTCAGTTTTCTGAATATATTTACCTTTTTATATTTATACTGTTAATGTGTATCTGCCTGTATAATAATATGCACTATATACCCAAATATACACAAAGTGTGGCTTAAAAGCAACTTGTACTTGATAATTCTTGTTTCATTAAATTAACACTCATGAATTTTATATAAATGTCAATGGGTTTAAAGGGCCCTTTTTTCCTTTTGCAATTTATTGAAAGGTTATGTTTTGCACAAAAAAATAATGACTCTCAGCTATATCCCTGTGCATTATTAATTCACTAAAATCCATTATCTAAATAGTTTATAAATATTCCATCTGGAGAAATACAATTTATCATAGCAATATGGGAATAATATTACTGTTTGTCTAGCTATTATCAATACTTTAATATTTTCAAAGGAACAAAAAGAATAAACACTAATTTTAAGTTACTGATACATTACTCATTATACAAATAACTATCCTTGCCTTTCATTCATAAAAAAATAATTGCCCATTACTTTCAAATAAACATTTTAATTTGATTTGTGAAAAAAAAATTCACTTGAAGGTAAGATAATTTCTTGATCCTTCTATGTTAGAATTTTTAATTTCCCTATAAAAAAGACAAAAAATTTAATGAGATCTGCCAAGTTGATAAAAGCAGTCAGTAAGGAAAGAATGAAATTAAACTGCTCTATTAGCACTGAAAGTAGGTCATCAAATATGAGAGGCAGTTTTCATATTTAATTAAAAAGTTGCTAAATATTCTTGAGTTTTTACTTGTTTTTTAAAAAATGATATATACAATATACAATGGTGCTGTCTTGCCAATAAATTTTTAGTGAGTGATACAATATGTAATGTAGAATTTGCACATCAATTGCTCAGTTTTGCTGAATTGTGAAATAAATCACTAAATGTTATTGTTATAAATTCAAAATGATTAAGAGGAAATTGAAATTGTAAGTGTTGCTTGAAAGCAATCAATTATTCAGAAAAGTTTGTCTTAAGAGTTAGCAATCATATTCACAAATCATTAGGAATAGATCACAAAAGGTATACAGGGAAAAGGAAATATGTCTATTAAGCACCCAATCTTATAGTAAACATTATTGTCCTTAATATTAGGTTTTCACTTTAAATCATTGAAAAGGAATGAATGCCCATTAGGAGGAAAATAAATAACCCAACATTAAGGAAATACCATTTGCTGCATATGAACATTCTTCCTCAATTTGCTGTTCAGTTATTTACTACACCTACCCAGGAGATTTTCACTATTCATTAAATATAATCTCCTATTCGCAGATAAGCCCTTAAACAAAGAAAATCCAGTCTAACCTTATTGTAAGTCCTGCAAATATTACTTATGTTAATGTGGCATATGCTGCTCATTAGAACCTGTACCATAGAGCAAACCACCGCCTGGCGGGATACACATCACTTCAATACAGCAGTTTCAACATAAATACACACACACACACACACACACGCACACGCACACACAGCCGCGCTTCAACAAACTCCGATTTCCCTTTAGCCCATTCATAAATGCCATGATCCTAAGTAGGAACAACCTGTCATTACCTTTAAACATATTAAAGAATCGAGAGAGGAGGGCAGAATATTCTTTTAAACTTCTCAGAGTACTACTACATGGTCACAATTAGGAAATAAAATACTGCCATGGCTATTTGGCAATTAACATACTGGGTTGTAAAACTGGAGGATTTTTCTCTTTCTGCTTAAAACAGGCAAACAAGGTAATTGCTTGAATTGGTATCAGATTCAAAACACATTTTAGATCTAGGCAATCCAAAATTATCTCTAAAAGTGCTTTAGAAGACAGCAGAAAATAAAAGCACCTCTTTAGTTTACTCTGAGAGCAAAGTGCTTTATTCAGAGGCACCTCGGCGACCTGAAAACGCTTCGGTGAGAACGTGCCTGGAAAAGCGTTAGCCCCTCGGGGCAGGGCTGTGCGCGTCGCGGTACCTGGCTTACCTTCATTGGAAGGTTGGAGAGTCAGTTCCCCGAAGCCCTTGAGAGCAGAGCAGCTGAGAAGAAGGAGGATGGAGAGGTGACAATCCATGTTGCTGGTGCAGAGGGCAGTGAGAGGAGCATATCTCCATGAAGCATGCCACTGATGTGAGGGGGAGCGCTCTGATTGCTGGAGAAGTTACCATGCTCCGCTCGCAGGCTGATGTCAAGTTTGACACTGGAGATAAGGAGGAGTCTGGCTGCCTTTCCGCGAACCTCGCTCAGAGACTTCCCTGGGTCCTAGTGCCGTCTGAAGCGAGCGCTGAAGAAGGACAGGACCACGCGCGCGGGCCCAGCAGACAGCGCTGAAGCACCGGGCTGGGGAGGAAGGGGGTGGGGGTCGGCGGCATCGCCGAAGGCGCAGGAAACCCAGAAGTTATGATGGTACGGTGGTGGAGAGTAGTGATGGGCACAGAAAAACACCTCCCCCCCCCTTTATTTTCAATGGAAAGCAGCTATTTTATTGTTTGCAATACACGCTCTTGTAGGTTAATTCCCTGAAGAAACCAGAAACCCTGATAGAGTGTCATATGGCACAGTGAGTGGAAAAGAAACGGAAATGCCAGAGAAATGTTTGTTACTAAAAGAACAGGAGCCCTGCATTAAAATTAAAAAATAAATTGTTGATTGCAGTCAAGGAAAAACTAGGATTATTTCTTCACCGTGTTCAGTGTGATCATAACTCTTTACAAATCCTTTCTGGTGCAGAAAGAACTAATACACACCTCAGATCAGAAAGTCTCTTCAGTTCTACACCAAGTGGTATCAGGACTTTTAAAGAGAATTGGCACAGGATCTCAGTGAGTATAAACTGCACTTTGGGTTTCCAAACTAGGAAGCAAGCTTCAACAACCTAAGGAAGTGAGCAAACCCAGTCCCAGGGCTAGCTGCAGGTCAGCAGGCATCGGCAGGCATCCCTCATTCTATACAGTGGGTATAAATAAGAATAAGAGAAAAATCAAGCCTAAAGTTCTTGACAGCACATCACTACCCTCCCTCCTTCACCATCTAGCATTAGGATCTCTGGGTTCTATGAGGTAAACAATGCATAATTCACAACTTCACATTTAGCTTTTCAGCCACATCCAATCTGATAATAGTTGGATGCAGTTCTTCTTTAGCATTCCAAATCTAAAGGCTGAATAACTGTCTTTGCACTTTCTCACTTACTTTACACCATGGTCATAAATGGTTTCTCTTCTTTCCAGTTTCCTTGCTGGACAATATAATTGCAATCTATTTCAGCCAAATAAGTTTGCAAATTTATATTTTGGGAACTATTCTTGCTTATCTTTAAAATATTGCCCAGAAAATGATCGCTCAAATAGTCTCCTGCTCATCTATCTTTTCCTTTTCTAAGCAGAAAACAAGACTCATATTCCTTGCATAACTCTAGAAAGTAAAGGTAGGTTGACAGCTGTAAGATCAGTGATCAATTTTAGAGCTTCAAGTTGTGGAATCTAAATAAGTGTTGCAAAGGCCTTGCTAATAAGATATCCTTTTCACAAACACTATGCTTTTAATGAGAGAACATGATTTTCACATGAATTTAAACAAGTGGCTTCTGGTAACAGTTTGCTCTCTGGAATTGGGGGATGGGGTTGGGTGGGTAGAGGTAGCCAGGATAAAAGACTGACTCTGTTCACTTTTTTGTGTGTGCCTTGTTACTTTGTATCTCTAACTTCTTCCCACATTATGTCACCAGAGACTGTAGAACCCTCTTCAAGTGCCAAGTCTGTCAGAATAGAAAATAATGAAAGATACTGAACAGAGGATTCAGATAGTGGTGACTCTGGCATTTTTTAAAGTTCCAACACAACTTGAGTCTTTCCATTGTTCTACGTTTAGATAAAATTTTTCTGAGATGTGAACGAAAATAAAGTCTTATTTGAAAGTGACAATTTAAAAACATTTTGGAAAAACATGCCAATGTGCTGATATCCAAGTCCACTGGCTTCCCCTCACACCACTTCTCTTTCACACTTAAACTGCTTATCACTGTGGAAAGAGGCATTCATGTTTGAAAGAAGCTACGGTGATGTGAAAATAAGGAAAAAGTGATTCCTAGCCTGGGAATTGAAAGGATATAACATAGGATCTTTCAATTATAGACACTCAAGATCATGAGCTGTCAGACAATAAGAAGTTTCAATAATCTGAACGTCATCCTGAATAGATGTGGAATGATGCCAGCAAACAGGAGGATGCAAAGAATTTGACCAAAGTAGTAAGAGGAGGGATAGAGGTGTGGGCAGCCCATTCAGGAAAAGCCTCATCAATAAATCAATCAATAAAGAATGATAATAACTGAGGTGTAGTTTGAAGGATGAGTAGGAATTAGATGATTGGAGAATGGTTCGGAAGGCACTGCATGCAAGTAGATGGAACATAAACAAAATCAGAATAGTTTCCAAGTCAGGGCCAAGGAAAGCATTTGGCATGTATAGAGCAAAGAGTACGTGTGATACAATAAGAGCCAGGAGACAGAGAAGAGAAGGGGCCAGGGCTTCGGGGGGCGCGGGCTTTGGGGGGACAAAGTGCTAGGAGATGTGCTTCCAAAGGGAGACTGGACACTACAGACATTTTTATGACAATGATTTTACAATATATTCTAGATGAAAGAGAGATGCAAAAGTATTTCAGCAAGTAAGAGCTGGATCATATGAGTTTTAGGAAATTACTGATAGCATTGAGTAGGGTTTCTACCTGTGGTTTAGGGCATACCTGCTCCTAAAGTACCTGGAATACTTATTAAAAGCGGCACATCACTTCTGCCCACCATAGACTCATGGAATCTGAATATCTGAAGTGGGAACCCACGAACTTGCAATGTGACAAGCTCCTCAGGTGATCCTTTTGGTCCCTGACATTGGAGAATCACTGCTGAGTGTGAAGGAGGGAAAATCCGAGGCAGAATGGCACAATGTGAAGGCGTTTGTGAAAAACTAAAGTAATAAGAACTGAACTAGAATCCATCTGGCAGAAAGAAGGAAGATACACAATGAAATTAAAATACATGTTTAAGGTGAAACAAATGGCATTCCCTAAGGGAAACATGGATTTGGGTGCTGAAGAAGAGGGAGATGACGAAGACATTTGCAAGACTGAATTCCCCTCTGTTCAGTTGGACATAAAGTGAGTGCCTAACATGTTCCTGATCATGTGCTAGACACTGAGGGCAAAAAACATGAATGGGGCACCTTTGAAATAATCTAGAGTCACATCAAGAAATTATGCAATTATTAGATAGAGGAGAAGGGGACAACAGAGGATGAGATGGTCAGATGGCATCACCGACTCAATGAACATGAGTTTGAGCATACCCCAGGAGATAGTGAAGGACAGGGAAGCCTGGTGTGTTACAGTCCATGAGGTTTCAAAGAGTCAGACATGACTGAGCGACTGAAAAACAGCAACAACACGTAGAGTATTTTCATAGTACAAGATAGAGGAGTGGGAGTATCTCAAATTAGGAATTAAAGGGAACTTCCTTGGAGTAGATGGCAACTGAGTTGCACCTGGAAAGATGTGTTTTTAAGAACGGAGTTCAGAGAAGAGAGATTAAACACAAAAAGCATGCTTTTTGGAGGAAATAACATATACCTTGATTACTAGCACATGGATTTGGAGGCAGTGTCAAGGCATGTGGCAAAGAGAGGAGCGAGGTTATAGTGAATTCTGTAAGCTGTTCTAAGGAGCTTGGACTTAAGGGTGATGTGAGACAGAAGAGAGACATATTCAATTAGCATTTTTAAAAGATCATTTTGACATAGTTAAGTGGGGAGGGTAAAATGAAAGCAAAAACACCAATTAGGAGTCAAGAGACCACTTAGAATCCCTTTGCAAGAGGATTATCATGTAAAGATACAAGTGAGGCTCTTGAACCAGACTACCCTGGCTCTGCTACTCTTAGTAAAATTCCAATAATAACAGATCCTATCTCATGGGGATGTTGTAAGGATTATATGGGATTTGGGATGGTACAGATAAAGTGTAAGTCTAGTGCCTGACACATTAAAGTCATTCAATACATTGTTTTATCTTGATCTATATGAGAGATCTAGAGGGTCTCAGAGTGAGCAGTGATGGTAGAACTACAAATCATAAAAATGTGAGTGGGTGGAACTGGCAAATGGCTTCATAGATTGGTCATGAGAAATGAGGTAGAGGCATATGTCTAGGAGGCCTTTCAATCTGTGGCTTGAGTGAGGAAGCAGTCAGGACTGCAAGAGAGTTTGAGAAGAGAGAATGGGCTTGAGATACAAAATTTTTATTTGAGGTTTGCATAGATGAAGTGAGCTGGTGGAAAGCCAAAGGCAGATGAACTATTAGGAGACAAAGACCTTGACTGAAGTTGTCCTTTTGGAGATAATTTCCTCTGCAAATACAGGTCACCCTCTGCATCCACAGAGGCTGAACCCAGTGATATGAAGGGTTGACTGTATTCATTGTCCTTCTAATTTTATGTCAGGGACTTGAGCATTCACATATTTTGGTATTCCAGCAGCTCTGGAAAAATCCCTGAAGGATGCTGAAGGAGGGATGACTGTAATTAGTATGAAAAAATAAGAACATTCATTTATGTTAGCAAAGTGTTAGCAGAAAGATCAGTTGGCCAAGAATGAAACCCTAGTGTACACTAGTACAGGCAGACCTCGAAGATTTTGCAGGTTGGTTCCAGAGCACCACAGTAAAGCAACTGTGGCCGTAGAGCAAGTCATGCAGACTTTTCGGTTTCCCAGTGCATGTGAAAGTTATGTTTACACTATGCTCTATTCTATTACGTGTACAAAAGCATTGTTTCAAAAAGTCAAATGCCTTAATTAAAAAATACTCTATTGATTAAAAATGCGGAAGCAATTACAATAGTAACGGTGAAGATCACTGACCACAGATCATCACAACAAATATAACAGTAATGAAAAAGTTTGAAATATTGTGAGAATTACCAAAATGTGACACAGTAACCAGAAGTGAGCAAATCCTGTTGGAAAAATGGCACCAATAGACTTGCTAGACTCAGGGTTGCCGTAAAACTTCACTCTGTAAAAAACACAGTGTCTTCAAAGCACAATAAAGCAAGGTGCAATGGAATGAGATACATCTGATTTAAAAGGCAGGCAGAAACAGAAGAGCAAAGAACTAAAAGGATTAGCATACTGGAAACCAAACTTTTGAGTTTCACAAACAGCTTATAGTCAAAAATGCATTCAATAACAATACCCTATAAGATATTGACTGAGAAAAATGGCAATTGGGTTGGACGACTGAAGATTTTAATAACTTTGGTGGTGGCAGTTTTGGTGAGTAGCTAGTCTGCAAGTAGGATTAAGATAAAAGAGAAGATAGAAAGTGAGAAGTAAAAACAGTAAATGTACTATTAGTTTCAAGAAGGTAGGCTAAAAGAAGGCAAGCCTATAAAAGCGGAAAGCGAGGTATGATGAGTATTACAAAATGGAAGAGGCTCATAAGATCTTTCTCTCCTGTGTTTAACTGACTAGTGATACAACTGACTTTCAAAGGAGTTTAGGGGCTCAAATTTGGGATATGAAAAAAAGGTTGGGGAAATAACAACTTCTGTTTAGGACATGGAGAGATTCAAGTATAGATATATTCAAGCCAAAAGTTAGATGTAAAAGCCCAGAAGGGAAGAAAGGTTTGAGGCTGCAAATTGAAAAGCATTAGTAGATTCGGTAGCAGCTTAAGTCACTGCAGTAGATGAAACTGTCCAGACGGATCATAAACAGAGAGGGAAACTTCAATCTTGTTAAATAAAAAGTTCATAAGGCAGGCAGAGGATGTTTAATTATCAGAATTCATTGAGTAGGAATAAATATTATTAATATAAAAGAAAGGTGAAAGGTGAAGAGAGAGAGTTGGAGATGACAAGGGAGCTGAAAATTTCAGGAAGAGGACAATCAGCCAAAAGAAAAAAAAGGTAGAGTTTGATGACAATTAAAAACGAAAATGGCTTTTCCAGTTAATGGAAAGACCACAGGACTGGGAATCTCCTCAGAAAAAATCCTATTTAGAGCTGAAAAAGTCTGTGGGGCCTATCATTTCACAGTTAGAGAAAGTCAAAAGCATTAGTGAGTTCATTATGTTTACACAGTCCAGGGCAACAACAGGAAACTTATCCAAATGATCTTACCTTATACAGAGAAAGTATTAGAAATAATACATGGGAGAAAGTTTGCAAGAAATCTGTTACTAAAGTGTTTGAGGTTGATCAGAAGAACAGAATAATCCAAGAAAACGCCTTGAAGCACTGTGAGTTGTTTTCCGGACAATTACTGGATTTTGGATTTGAAAATTGTCACAGTAGGTTGCACAAATTAATTTGCTATATTTTAACTGATATCAACTGAATTAATATATATTGAATTTGAAAGTGTAAGCTTATGTAATCAATATAAAAGTTAGCATGCCTGAGTTAATTGAAAAATACTCATTGTAAATTAGAAAGATTTCATTCAATTGTTACACAGTTATCAAAAGAAAAGCAAAAAATAGATCATAATTATGACTTGAGTGTTAGGATTATCCAATGCTATTTAAAAGATACTCTCATACTCATTCTCACTATTACCTCTGGAACATTTCTCCATTTTTAAAAACAAACTTTACTGCTACCATTACTGCCTAGTCTTCCATTTCTCTTGCCAAAAGACAGTCAAAACAGTCAAAACAAGCCAAGAGTTCATCTTAAAATCTAAGGAAAACATCCCAAAGCTCTGAGCAAACTCTGAGCAACAGCATATGGGGCTGGAGGGGGTGGGGGAGTGAAGGGAGCATTTTGGCTGAAACAGAACCAGTATCACAGTCCTTTTAAGTCAGTTTTTGAGAAATATTCATGTATCTACACAAGTACACATTTATATACTTAAGTACACCCACATTCACACACACACAAATATAAGAGATACTGTGTCAGTACACTATCCAATTGTGTTTTCTTGAACAGGAGGCTTCAATCTTTAACATGCAAGACATTGGGGAGCTTGTTCAAATCCAGACTTAGTAAATCTTAGTTCAAATGATTTAGTAAAACCAGCACAGGACTTGGGGTTCTGCAATTCCGACAAGTTCCTAGGCAATGTCTTTGCAGACTTGACAATATTTTGTATGGCAGAGTTCCAGAATACATAAATTTTGTTCGAAAAATTAATATAGATATGTTGATATATATTTAAATACAAGCATTAATATATTAAAACATCAGATGGTAAAAAATATAGGAATCATAGCTGAATCAATTCAACCTTATCTCCAATAAACTTCAAGATACACCTAAGGCTCCTACAAACTAGTTAGACAATATTTTATTACCCTAAATCTGTCTATTCTTGAAGGTATATGAATTTGTAAGACAAATTCATCATTGTGTGAACTCATTGCACTTCTAGCTAAATCAAGCTTTTAAGCATTTTATAATTGACTAATCTGCATTGTTAACTATTTCAAGGATATGAATTGTCTGCCCAATATTTTATGTTCTTTCCTGGCAAATACCTAACATTATTTAGAAGAGAGAAGACACTGTTCAACCCAGGCGTGTATAACCTAACATCTCTTTCATTTTATTTTAGATACGTTAAATAAGTGATCACTACAGTTAGATGGTAATTTCTCAAGATGTGTGTGAAGCGGCCAATTTTTAACTATCCAAGGAGATTTGCAACCTTAACAAGCATAAGAGAACCATTGTAAAAGCAAACCTAAGACTTAATAAAAAATGAATTTTTTTTACAAGTTTAGAAGTTTATCTAAAGATGAAAAAGTAATTTTCTTCATTTCTGGTGAATTAATTTTAAATACAAATTAACCTTTTTGTAGTTTTTTTTTTGGTATATTGATTTTTGGTTTGGTAAAACAAGAGCAATATGGTTAATTGATTGAAGGAAATTTGTTTTAATGGTGTCATAACTGAAGCTATATTTATGGCTTAGGTAAAAATGTAGGTGCATCTGGAGTAGTTTTTAATAAAAAACAAAAGGTGGTAAAGGATTATTAAAAGTTCTATAGAAGTATATTTTGAGAACACATGGCTTCAATTTTGTTTCTCAAGTATCTTGTAAGCCTGAACATAAAATAGCATTACTCAATACAGAAAAATTAACTGATTATGTGCTTGTCTAACCATAGTCGTCAGTTCAGCTGGGATCCGGAAAAATAATCCATATTAAGTCATAGGGATCTTATATTCAACAGTGTTAAACATTTGTGATTTTTCATGGATGCTCTGGTTTCCATGAGTGCCCAAATAACCTCACCTGCTTTTCTAATTTGTCTCCTAGATTGTGCTATGGGTCAGTGATCCCTATTATGTCATGTCAATACAGTGGTTAAATAATGATAAATAATTTAAAATGTGGCAGGTAATCCGCATCTTCATGTCAATCAGCTTTACCTGTGCAGTATCTCCCTAGTTAAAATGGAAGTTACTTTCATCTCAAAGTTTAGGCTTTATATATCCAAGTCATAAATAAAACAATATACATTTTACAGAGGTGAGTGAAGCTCTAAAGCTAATTAAATTGGAAAAAAAATCAAAGTAAAGCATAGTATACTTTAAACACTAAAATAATTACAAATATACTGATATGTTTTTTCTAGAAAAAAATTAAACTCTCCACCAGTTCTTAATTACAACAATGAAAGATTCAAAATGTGCAAGTTATATTCTTATTATTTCGAATCTTTTCACTTTGCAGTTTCTCTAAGTTAGTTTAGGCTTAAATGTTCAATAATTTTTTTAAAAAAAACTTGCACAAGGCAAGTCCCAAGTAAAAACTTTAATTTTTTTTTTTTCAATTCACTTTGCAGGACAAAAGCTGGAATAAATTTACAAGTCAGGTTCACATATAGGAAATCTGGCTATTGGAGGTACCATCACATCTAAGCCTGGAGTAATGGCAAGTGCCAGTACTCACTGCACTCGATTTCATGAAAGATTTTTTTATTGTCAAGTCTCTGGTTTAGGAGGGTTCGATCCCCTGGAGCAGGAAATGGCAACCCACTCCAGTATTCTTGCATGGATAATCCCTTGGACAGAGGAATCTGGCAGACTACAGTCCATGGGGTCGCAAAGAATCGGACACAACTGAGCAACTGAGGGCACACATAAGGCCAGGTTTTAGGAAACTGCTATAGTCATGCTGTCCACTAGAGGGCTCTGCAGAAGCGGCAGCCGCTGCAGCTGAAGAATCAGGTGTTTAGATCAGCTTCTTGATACAAAGCCCAGAAGTCTTCACAAGAACTAGCGCAACTTTATTTTTAGATTTAGTTTAATTAGTTTCCTGATTGGTACTAATTAAGATGGGTTATGCATGCCAACGTGTGAGTTTTATATGATCACATAACATTCTTTTACTTACCTTATCTGGACCCTGTGCTGAGTTCATCATAGCCCTGAGGAATCAAGAGAAGAAAGTGTCACATTTGATGCTCGGTTCAGAGAAATCTACCCCATTTCCACACTAAAAAGCATTGAGATGAGTAATACAATTTTTTTTTTATCATTCCCCTCTTTATGCAGTGTTTCCTTATTAAATTTCCCCATTACAATGCATAATGAGAATGATGTGAATGTAAGATTTATAGTATATGTAGATATTTTCTGCAAAATACATGATTTAGTAAAATTTACTAGGAAGATAAGGAAATATGGTAAAACTACCAATGAAATAAACAAAATCTCCAAAATGGATAGTCATTGCCTAAGAAGTCCCCTTAAGCACGTGGCAGAGAAAAGACAGGGGCTTGCCTGTATCATTTATAGTAAAGGTATTACAGAGAGCAACCACAGCAAAAACTAAATAATTTGGACTTAGAATTTAAAATTTAAAGGTGTAAATTTAAGAAAGGATTAAAATAAAAAATGAATAGACCAAATGCCCTAATCTGTTCTGGGTAGCAATGTGTCTGATGTTTCTGAGAATGCGTCTTGCTTTCACTAGTAAAGTGATTCAACCCACATGATTTTCAAGAGAGACGTGAGACAATCTTTAAATAAGCATATCATTTATAATATGGATGAGCTGTGGAGGAGACCGTGCCCAACTTAGAAAAGCTAACATCTTTTTCTACCTTTCCTGTACAACTTTGAATTATACATTTTTAATATCCTTCAGAATGGAAGTTTGCAAAACTTCTATAATAATTTAACAGTGTCCTTAACAGTTTTCTAACTCTGAACTATATTGATGGGTTGCTGGAGACTCTTCACTGATGGAGTAATGTGCCAAACTTAAATACATACTATATTATAATAGGCTTGATGATGTCCAGATATTATATTGTTAGAAATGCAGGGAAACCTATAGATGCTAAGTAGCCTACAGACCATTTGTGACCAATTACTGAGACGTTCAGTGTATGACTTCATCCAAAACACTTTGTAATTAAGCAAATACAGTGTAAATTACAGGAAAGCTGAGGTTTTGGTCTACTTTGTTCACTGTGTCTTCATAGCATTTACAACAGTGTCCAGCACATAGTAGGTCTATAATCAATATTTGTTGAATTAATGAAAATGTAAACTCTTGGTTTTTTTAATTGTTCTGTTTCGTCCCTTTTTTGGGATTCATTTTATGTCAAGTTTCAACACTCTACCTATTAGCTTGCTTCTTTAATTTTCCTTTTCAAACAGTTTAACACAACCCAAATGTAGACAGAAGGAGTAACTCATATAGCAGTGAACTAGTAAGACCTATCATTGTGTCTGAATAAATTGATACATTTATTTTATTTTTGATAGTAATCTTATATGCCTGACCCTTTAAAAACATTGACAACTGAGTTGAGTAGATAATATTAAGAACTGTTTAAATGGACTATTGACCCTAGAGTAATAACCAGAAATTATTCATAAGTCAAGTAATAAATAAACAGCAAATTTCCTTTATATCCATTGAATTTGTTAGCAGACTTTATGTTAACATATTTATTATCATTCATTACAAATTTACTTTATACAGAGACTTTTAAAGAGTAATAGAAGCAAAATAAAACTCAATTTAATAAAGTGGTGCAAATATTTTCAATATGTAAAACTGTTCTCTTTACTTTTCGTTTTTGAAACTTAAAGTCCCTGAAATGCAACATTTTATTTGGTGGGTTTTTTCTCCCAAATAGGAAGAAGAGCATTCTTACACCTTTAAATTCCCAGCAAACCAAATGACAGAGAGCTCTGTCTTATGGTTTCATAAATAATAAGTATGTAACACTTATGTGTGAATATTTTAAGTGACTGAAGAAGAAATAAAATATATTTAGTCAAATTTCAATTTGTAGACTGCCTGGAAAAAAGTTATTTAATGTCCACAAAGTTTACTTTGCATCTTTAATTAATTGTACCACATGTAAGTCATCTTCATTTTAGAAGCATCAATATTCATCAAACTAACAATACTTTTATTCGCAAAGTAACTTAATACTTTTTATTTGCAAAGGAATAGAGTGACTCTAGCATCTTATTTATAGAGAAAGCCTGCTTGGCACCTGTGAGATTCAAGGTCCTTATTTGTCCTCAGACAAGTGTGTTACAGGAAAAGATAGTGACACCCAGGTCCCTCTGTGTTGTTCTGCCCCTCGTGTGTCAACTCATGTCTAGTAGATAGTCTTTGATTTGTTAAATTTCCTAATCAATGTACAATTACCAGAATATCCTTTTGTAGTCATTTACTTTTTTAAATTAATCTTAAGAGTAGAAGGAAAGAACTTAGAGAAAAAATGGTCATTATTTATGAGGTTTGAGAGAAAAACCTAGCCCCTTTTATCTTTATTTATGTATTTAGTTATTCAAGAATAATTGGGATTAACTCTGGGTGAAGAAAACTTTCAGGTAGGACTGAAAAGTCCTGGAAAAGAGCCTGATGCTGAGAAAGACTGAAGGCAGAGAAGAAGCGGACAGCAGAGGATGAGATTTTTGGATGGCATCACCAACTCAATGGACACGAGTTTGAGTAAACTCCAGGAGATCGTGAAGGACAGGGAAGCCTGGTGTGTTGCAGTCCACGGGGTCCCAAAGTGTCGGACATGACTGAGTGACTGAACAACAACAAGGACTGAAAACAGAAGTCAGCCTGTTTAACACAGTTTCTGAATATTACAGAGAAGTTACTCAACTTGGAAAAATGAGTTTTTATTACCTTGATGCTTCTTTGCTTCATGGAGCATCGCAGTCCCAGAATTAAAACAAAGAATGATGTTTCAGTAAAACCTACTAGAGGAAGGAATTCTTCAAAGAAATCTTAGGCCATAGAAATCTTGAAACATACTTCACCTGATTATATTACAATAGAATAAACAGAATAATTTAAAAAGACAAAGAGAAAGGCAGCCCTAAATTCTAGTTATAGAAAAGTCAGTCATTATATTCCCTAAATCATTCTAACATCCAAACTAAGTTCTAGTAACTATTTTTTTTCTCAATAACAAAGTCTCTAGAAAGCAGTAAGTCCCTAGAGAAATGGAGTAAGTACAGTTCTGAGTGACAGAAACGATTATTCAATCTATTTGATCACATCTCTTTCCATCGTCTTACTTTGTATATGAACATTTAATAAATATTTAGAAATTAATACATGAACTCATTATTAGCACCTTTTCAAGAGATCTTCTTAGCAATAAAATTTCCGTCTGTACTTCCTGACTTAGCTGGCGAATCAGTTAACATATCTGAGGAAGAAGGCTAATAATGCTGCGTAAGTCTGTCCTGTTGCTTCTTAATGAATGACTTCCAGAGGAAGGTGGACTGGATAATTAAACACTGATAGGCAGCAACTAGGACAAAAGTGAGAATGAGAGGAAATGTTCAAGCTTAAGACATGCAGAAGGCATGAATTCTTTAAAGAGAGTTCAGTAACAGGACACAATTAAAGATCAATACATACATTTTATTTGTGATTTATACAGAGTAATTTTTTCTAGTGCCTATTCCAAAGATGGCAACTGAAAGTAAATTGAAAAGGAAAAGCAATGGCATATGATAAAGTTTAATGAGTACAGACATCCCACCTTTGATAATTATTACCTGTCTTTGTAGCTTTACCTTACTTTCCTGAAGACAGTACCTTGATTGTGAAGAACTACAATTTTTTTCCAGAACTAGATATTCCTTCAAGGGTTTTAAAATTCCAAAAATTCAGTATTTTTACATTTAAAATTAAAAAGGACCAACTGAAGTTAGATATTAAAAGAATATGCTAATTAGTTAAATGTTTATTTGCAATTTGAAATTATGCTATTAGTTAATATTTCTTATTGAGATTTCTAAAACAGCTAAACTGAATCAAAATATATAATATGAAATATATTAATTTGAAGTTTGAAAGAGAGTGTATCTATTCTTTGGGAAAGAGAGCATTACACATTCACCCCTTCAAAGATATTTCTGTTAGAAAATGGAATGCCAAGATTTTGTTAAGCAAAAATGTCTGCAGGAAGACTGTAATTTTGAATATTCCTCTTAATCAGGTCCTTGGAAAGACCCACAAATAGTTATTTCAATATCTGAGATGAAGTCCTACTTCAACCAGAGGGGGGAAAAAAGTTGATAGCAAGATATTAAACATGTATCATAGAATTAAATTAAATTAAGTTAAATTAAATTAAATTAAGACCATGTACTGTAAAGATATAGATACAAATAGGTATATTATAACCTCTAGTGGCTTACCTGTTGTCTCAGATAGTAAAGAATCTGCCTGCAATTCAGGAGACCCAGGTTTGATCCACGGGTCAAGAAGATCCCCTTAGAAGGGAATGGCGGAGGCGGGGCTAAGATGGCGGAGGAATAGGACGGAGAGACCACTCTCTCCCCCACAAATTTATCGAAAGAACATCTGAAAGCTGAGCAAAGTTCACAAGACTACTTCTGAACACTGGCAGAGGACGTCAGACATTAATCAAGTCAGCGCATTATCTTCAGAAGGAGGTAGGAGAAATTATAAAAGATAAAAAGAGAGACAAAAGAGTTAGGGACGGAGACCCGTCCCGGGGAGGGAGTCGTAAAAGAGGAGAAATTTCTAAGCACCAGGAAACCTTCTCACCGGCGGGTTTGGGGGAAGATTTCGAATCTCGGAGGGCAACATAACCGGGAGAATCAATAAATAAAACCCACTGATTACGTGCCTAAAGGCAACTTCCAATAAAGAACCCCAGACGCCCGCATCCGCCACCAGCAAGTGGGTGCTGAACGGAGAGGAGCGGGCAGCACTGCTTAGGGTAAGGACCGGGCCGAATGCCCTGAGGGCAATCGGAGGGAGCTAACGTGAGATAGTAACCTAAACTGTGGGACAGCCAGAGAGAGAGAACTATCCCGCGAAAAGCCCAAAGCTAAGGCACTGCCGGCCCGCTCACAGAACAAAGGACTGAGCGATACAGGGGAAGAGCTAGCCGGCTGCGGACCGCCCCATCCCCCGCCGGACACAGCGGGCAGGCGGGACCAGCCAGAGCCGAAAAGGGGCAAACTCGGCTCCAGAGAGGGCACCCCCTACAAAACTGCAAACAGGCTCCCAGTTTCTAAGCAAAGACTGCCTGAGATCCCGGAGGGTCTACAGCCGCCGGGAGGGTCGCAGCCAGAGACCAGCTCCCCAGAACCGACACAAAGCACACCGGAGCCGGAGCCGGGCGTGCCCGTAAACCGAGGCGGGGACCAGGGAGGTGATAAGCCGCACCGCCCCGTCAGGGGAGAGTGCGCTCGCCAAACTCCTGGCTGCATGAGCTGCTCCGACCAGGAACGGTGCAAACCGCGAACACAACCGAGTCTGCGCCTCGGTGGAGTACCCGGGAAGCGCGCCGGTAAACTGAGGCGGGGACCAGGGAGGTGATAAGCCGCATCGCCCCAACAGGGGAGAGTGCGCTCGCCAAACTCCTGGCTGCCTGAGCTGCTCTGACCGGGAACGGCGCAAACCGCCGGCCCAACCGAGTCTGCACCTTTGTGGAGTACCCGGGAACCTGAACCTGAGCAGTTTAAACCTGGGAAGTGCACGCATGTCAGGGCCCACCCCCGGGCAGAGTTACCTGAAGCCTGAGCAGGGTAGACGGGGAAAGCACACACGCCGTGAGCGGAGGCGAACCCAGTGTGGCCGAGACACTGCGAGCTCTCCACACACACGCCAGGGATATTGGTTGCAGTGGTCCTCTCTCCCCACAGCAGGACTGAGCAAGTGAACCTAAAGAGACCACCTCCGCCCCTTTGTGGCAGGGCGGAAATTAGACACTGAAGAGACCTCCAAACAAAAGCCAAATAAACAGAGGGAAGCGCGTTGGAAGGGACAGGCCAACAGATTAAAATCCCTGTAGTTAACACTGACTGCATTGAAAGGGGCCTATAGATCTTGAAAAGTATAAGCAGGAACAAGGACCTATCTGAAACTGAAGAGACCCCACACGGCTCACAACTGCTCCAGAGAAAGTCCGGGATATATATTTTTACTATTATCATTTTTTTTTTATTTTTTTTTTTTTTTTTTTTTTTTTTCTTTCTTTTTTCTTTAAGACCTCTATTACACCTTTAATTTTCATTCTCATAACCCACTACTACCTTGAAAAAAAAAAAAAAAAAAAAATATTTTTAAAACAAACTGCGTACATATATCTTATACTTTTTTGTGTTTCTTTTTTTTTTTTTTTTTTTTTTTTTTTTTTTACTGTTTTTTCCTGTTTTTCTTTTTTTTTACTGTTGTACTGTTTTACTGTCTTTTTTCTTTTTATACTGTTTTCTTTTTTCTTTTTTTTATATTGTATGATTTATAAGAGTCTAACCTCTACTCTAGATTTTTAATCTTTGTTTTACATATTTGATATCAATTTTGTGCATTTAAGAATACAATCTTTAGTACCCATTTTTACTCAGGAGTGTGATTACTGGCTTGATTACTCTCTCCCTCTATTGACGCTCTTTCTTCTCCCCCAGGGAACCTCTATCTCCCACCCTCATCCTTCTCTTCTCAACCCAATTCTGTGAATCTCTGAGGGTGTTCTGGGTACCGGAGAACACTTTGGGAACAGAATACTGCCCAGATCTCTCTCTCCCCTCTTGATTCCTCCCTTTCTACTCATCCTCACCTCTATTGCCTTCCTCTCCCCTCTCTATGTATCTCTGTGAACCTCTCTGAGGGCTCCAGACTGTGGAGAGCACAGAGGGAAGTGCTTACTGGCTAGACTGCTCTCCCCACGTTTGAGTCCCCCTCCTCTCCTCCTGGTCACCTCAACCTCCCTCCCCTTCACCTCTCCATGTAACTCATTGAAGCTCTCTGGGTATCCCTCAATGTGGAGAATCTTTTCACGATTAACCTAAAAGTTATATTATTGATGCTGTATGGATGGAGTAGTCTTGAGGCTACTGCAAGAATAAGACTGAAAGCCAGAGGAAACATTAATTAATAAGAGATCTTCCAAAAGCCTCCACATATACACTGAAACCAAGCTCCACCCAAGAGCCAATAAGTTCCAGAGCAAGACATACCGTGCAAACTCTCCGGCAACGCAGGAACATAGCCCTGAGCATCAATATACAGGCTGCCCAGAGGCACACGAAATCCATAGACATCTCAAAACTCAATACTGGACACTCCATTGCACTCTAAAGAGAAGAAATCCAGCTCCACCCACCAGAACACCGACACAAGCTCCCCCAACCAGGAAACCTTGACAAGCCACCCATCCAACCCCACCCACAGTGAGGAACCTCCACAATAAAGAGGAACTTCAAACTACCAGAATACAGAAAGGCCACGCCTAACACAGCAATCTAAACAAGATGAAAAGGCAGAGAAATACTCAGCAAGTAAAGGAAAATGAGAAATGCCCACCAAACCAAACAAAAGAGGAGGAGATAGGGAATCTATCTGAAAGAGAATTTAGAATAATGATAGTAAAAATGATCCAAAATATTGAAAATAAAATGGAGCTACAGATAAATAGCCTGGAGACAAGGATTGAGAAGATGCAAGAAATGTTTACCAAGGACCTAGAAGAAATAAAAAGGAGTCAATATATATTGAATAATGAAATAAAGGAGATAAAAGACACGCTGGAGGGAACCAACAGTAGAATAACAGAGGCAGAAGATAGGATAAGTGAGGTAGAAGATAGAATGGTGGAAATAAACGAAGCAGAGAGGAAAAAAGAAAAAAGAATCAAAAGAAATGAGGAAAACCTCAGGGACCTCTGGGACAATATGAAACGCCCCAACATTCGAATCATAGGAGTCCCAGAAGAAGAAGATAAAAGGAAAGGCCATGAAAAGATACTCGAGGAGATAATAGTTGAAAATTTCCCTAAAATGAGGAAGGAAATAGTCACAGAAGTCCAAGAAACCCAGAGAGTCCCAAACAGGATAAACCCAAGGCGAAACACCCCAAGACACATATTAATCAAATTAACAAAGATCAAACACAAAGAACAAATATTAAAAGCAGCAAGGGAAAAACAACAACAAATAACACACAAGGGGATCCCCATAAGGATAACAGCTGATCTTTCAATAGAAACTCTTCAGGCTAGAAGGGAATGGCAGGACATACTTAAAGTAATGAAAGAGAAAAATCTACAACCCAGATTACTGTACCCGGCAAGGATCTCATTCAGATATGAAGGAGAATTCAAAAGCTTTACAGACAAGCAAGAACTGAGGGAATTCAGCACCACCAAACCAGCTCTCCATCAAATGCTAAAGGATCTTCTCTAAACAGGAAACACAGAAAGGATGTTTAAACACGAACTTAAAACTACAAAGTAAATGGCAACGGGACCATACTTATCAATAATTACCTTAAATGTAAATGGGTTGAATGCCCCAACCAAAAGACAAAGAGTGGCTGAGTGGATACAAAAACAAGACCCCTACATATGCTGTCTACAAGAGACCCACCTCAAAACTAGGGACACATACAGACTGAAAGTGAAGGGATGGAAAAATATATTTCATGCAAATGGAGACCAAAAGAAAGCAGGAGTCGCAATACTCATTTCAGATAAAATAGACTTTAAAATAAAGGCTGTGAAAAGGGACAAAGAAGGACACTACATAATGATCAAAGGGTCAATCCAAGAAGAAGATGTAACAATTATAAATATATATGCACCCAACATAGAGGAGCACCACAATATATAAGGCAAATACTAACAAGTATGAAAGGGGAAATTAACAATAACACAATAATAGTGGGAGACTTTAATACTCCACTCACACATATGGATAGATCAACTAAACAGAAAATTAACAAGGAAACACAAACTTTAAATGATACTATAGACAAATTAGATTTAATCGATATTTTCAGGACTTTCCACCCCAAAACAAGCAATTTCACCTTTTTCTCAAGTGCACACGGAACTTTCTCCAGGATAGATCACATCCTGGGCCATAAATCTAGCCTTGGTAAATTCCAAAAAATTGAAATCATCCCAGCCATCTTCTCTGACCACAATGCAGTAAGATTAGACCTCAATTACAGGAAAAAAACTATTAAAAATTCCAACATATGGAGGCTAAACAACACGCTTCTGAATAACCAACAAATCACAGAAGAAATCAAAAAAGAAATCAAAATATGCATCGAAACGAATGAAAATGAAAACACAACAACCCAAAACCTATGGGGCACTGTAAAAGCAATGCTAAGGGGAAGGTTCATAGCAATACAGGCGTACCTCAAGAAACAAGAAAAAAATCAAATAAATAAACTAACTCTACACCTAAAGCAACTAGAGAAGGAAGAAATGAAGAACCCCAGGGTTAGTAGAAGGAAAGAAATCTTAAAAATTAGGGCAGAAATAAATGCAAAAGAAACAAAAGAGACCATAGCAAAAATCAACAAAACTAAAAGCTGGTTTTTCGAGAAGATAAACAAAATTGACAAGCCATTAGCCAGACTCATCAAGAAACAAAGGGAGAAGAATCAGATCAACAAAATTAGAAATGAAAATGGAGAGATCACAACAGACTACACAGAAATACAAAGGATCATAAGAGACTACTACCAACAGCTATATGCCAATAAAATGGACAACTTGGAAGAAATGGACAAATTCTTAGAAAAGTATAACTTTCCAAAATTGAACCACGAAGAAACAGAAGATCTTAACAGACCCATCACAAGCACGGAAATCGAAACTGTAATCAGAAATCTTCCAGCAAACAAAAGCCCAGGACCAGACGGCTTCACAGCAGAATTCTACCAAAAATTTAGAGAAGAGCTAACACCTATCCTACTCAAACTCTTCCAGAGAATTGCAGAAGATGGTAAACTTCCAAACTCATTCTATGAGGCCACCATCACCCTAATTCCAAAACCAAACAAAGATGTCACAAAAAAAGAAAACTACAGGCCAATATCACTGATGAACATAGATGCAAAAATCCTTAATAAAATTCTAGCAAACAGAATCCAACATCATATTAAAAAGATCATACATCATGACCAAGTGGGCTTTATCCCAGGAATGCAAGGTTTCTTTAACATTCGCAAATCAATCAATGTAATTCACCACATTAACAAATTGAAAGATAAGAACAATATGATTATCTCAATAGATGCAGAAAAAGCCTTTGACAAAATTCAACATCCATTTATGATAAAAACCCTCCAGAAAGCAGAAATAGAAGGAACATACCTCAACATAATAAAAGCTATATATGACAAACCCACAGCAAACATTATCCTCAATGGTGAAAAACTGAAAGCATTTCCCCTAAAGTCAGGAACAAGGCAAGGATGCCCCACTTTCACCACTACTATTCAACATAGTTTTGGAAGTTTTGGCCACAGCAATCAGAGCAGAAAAAGAAATAAAAGGAATACAGATAGGAAAAGAAGAAGTAAAACTCTCACTGTTTGCAGATGACATGATCCTCTACATAGAAAACCCTAAAGATTCTACCAGAAAACTACTAGAGCTAATCAATGAATATAGTAAAGTTGCAGGATACAAAATTAACACACAGAAATCCCTTGCATTCCTATACACCAATAATGAGAAAACAGAAAGAGAAATTAAGGAAACAATACCATTCACCATTGCAACAAAAAGAATAAAATACTTAGGAATATTTCTACCTAAAGAAACAAAAGACTTATATATAGAAAACTATAAAACACTGATGAAAGAAATCAAAGAGGACACAAACAGATGGAGAAATATACCGTGTTCATGGATTGGAAGAATTAATATAGTGAAAATGAGTATACTACCCAAAGCAATCTATAGATTCAATGCAATCCCTATCAAGCTACCAATGATATTTTTCACAGAACTAGAACAAATCATTTCACAATTTGTGTGGAAGTATAAGAAACCTCGAATAGCCAAAGCAACCTTGGGAAAGAAGAATGGAACTGGAGGAATCAACCTGCCTGACTTCAAGCTCTACTACAAAGCCACAGTCATCAAGACAGTGTGGTACTGGCACAAGGATAGAAATATAGATCAATGGAACAAAATAGAAAGCCCAGAGATAAACCCACGCACCTATGGGCACCTTATCTTCGACAAAGGAGGCAAGAGTATACAATGGAGAAAAGACAATCTCTTTAACAAGTGGTGCTGGGAAAACTGGTCAACCACTTGTAAAAGAATGAAACTAGAACACTTCCTAACACCATACACAAAAATAAACTCAAAATGGATTAAAGATCTAAATGTAAGACCAGAAACTATAAAACTCCTAGAGGAAAACATAGGCAAAACACTCTCCGACATAAATCACAGCAGGATCCTCCATGACCCACCCCCCAGAATATTGGAAATAAAAGCAAAAATAAACAAATGGGACCTAATTAAAATTAAAAGCTTTTGCACAACAAAGGAAACTAGGAGCAAGGTGAAAAGACAGCCTTCAGAATGGGAGAAAATAATAGCAAACGAAGCAACAGACAAACAATTAATCTCAAAAATATACAAGCAACTCCTGCAGCTGAATTCCAGAAAAATAAACGACCCAATCAAAAAATGGGCCAAAGAACTAAACAGACATTTCTCCAAAGAAGACATACAGGTGGCTAACAAACACATGAAAAGATGCTCAACATCACTCATTATTAGAGAAATACAAATCAAAACCACAATGAGGTACCATTACACACCAGTCAGAATGGCTGCTATCCAAAAGTCTACAAGCAATAAATGCTGGAGAGGGTGTGGAGAAAAGGGAACCCTCTTACACTGTTGGTGGGAATGCAAACTAGTACAGCCACTATGGAGAACAGTGTGGAGATTCCTTAAAAAACTGGGAATAGAACTGCCATATGACCCAGCAATCCCACTGCTAGGCATACACACCGAGGAAACCAGAATTGAAAGAGATGCGTGTACCCCAATGTTCATCGCATTGTTTACAATAGCCAGGACATGGAAGCAACCTAGATGTCCATCAGCAGACGAATGGATAAGGAAGCGGTGGTACATATACACAATGGAATATTACTCAGCCATTAAAAAAAAATACATTTGAATCGGTTCTATTGAGATGGATGAAACTGGAGCCCATTATACAGAGTGAAGTGAGCCAGAAAGAAAAGCACCAATACAGTATACTAATGCATGTATATGGAATTTGAAAGATGGTAATGGTAACCCTATATGTGAGACAGAATAAGAGACACAGATGCATAGAACAGTCCTGTGGACTCTGAGGGAGAAGGTGAGGGTGGGACGTTCTGGGACAATAACATTGAAACATGTATATTGTCATATGTGAAGCGGAACACCATTCCATGTTCTATGCATGGGACGGATGCTCAGGGATGGAGCGTTGGGATGACACAGAGGGATGGGAAGGGGAGGGAGGTGGGTGGAGGGTTCGGGAGGGGGAGCACATGTGAACCCATGGCTGATTCATGTCAATGTATGACAAAAACTACTACAATATTGTAAAGTAATTAGCCCCCAACTAAAATAAATAAATAAATAAAAAATAAAAAATAAAAAATAAAAGAAGGGAATGGCTACCCACGCCATTATTCTTGCTTGGAGAATTCCATGAACAGAGAAGCCTGGCAAGCTATGGTCCATGGGTCACAAAGAGTCAGACATGACTGAGTAACATCACTTTCACTACTTTTCATAAGCTCTAACTAAAATTATCTGCCTCTTAAAAATAGCAACATTTTATTTGAGACTCAGCCATAATAAAAAGTTGATTATGATATCATCAGCTATAACTCACCTGCAGAGTCCCACTCTTTGTAGAAGGGATCTAAAATATTGTGAAAACACTGACATTTTCTTCATAGGTGAAAAACAAAATTCTTGCCATTGATCATAACCTACAAGTTCACTCTAATCATGGTAAACAGGTTAACTCTTTATAGTGACATGAACCCCAAGGAAATTTAAGATCAACATATTTGGTTAAGGGAATGATGACAATCACTTGATCGTAGTTATTAGAATGTTGACGCCAATACTGTTTTAGTTAGAGTTTCTGTGAAATACGTAAATGCTCCCAAGACTACTTTTTCAATAGTGGCAATCAAAGAGGAATTATTATTTTTGTCATATTATGACTGTTATGTCACTAGAATGAAAAGATTGAGAAATCTAGAAGCTAAAATTAGAAAGAAATTTTCTATTACATTTTACAAACCCAGTTTACTTGAGTATATTATTGTGGTTGTGGAATCAAGTTATATATTTTAATATGATTTTATGATACAATTGCTTAATTTGAATGGGAAGTTTAAAAGGAGGATTTAATTGCTAATGAAAATATAAACCACATGAAAATATAATAATTTGATTTGTTATCTGTAATCCAGGAATTAATGATACATGAGTAATGATCAAAAAATGTACTCTCTCCGAGACTTTTTGAGTGAAAAAAACTACAAAAGTTTACTTAAAATTAGTGCACTAAGGTTTCAGAGATGAATGAAACCTATGCTTTAATAAAAACAGCTTAGTGCTGAGAAACATTTGTTTCATTTCTACCCAAAGTTTATGTGTGAACCTAAAGAAGAGTCTGTTGTTTTACTGTCTTAATTGGCAACATGGAGCTTTTTTTTTTTTTTGCCTGTGATTTATTAGGTCTTCTACAGTTCTAATACTTTTATTTAAAAGCAAATTCAAATACCATTACCATTTAATGTACTACACCAGTTTCTTTTATCTATTTCAACTGGACATTATACTATTGGTTGTATCAGTTGGTGTGCAGAAGCAAGCAATCTCAATAGTAATATACTTGCCTGCTTTGTTAATGTGTATTGCCATTATTGTGTATGTTGCCATTTTCTTCCCCTTGAAACTACAGCTTCAATTACTGTCAGAATACTTTGTTTGTTGTTTTAATCAGTAAGCTGTGTCAGACTCTTTAGCGATCCCATGGTTTGTAACCCACCAGGCTCCTCTGTGCATAGGATTCTCCAGGCAAGAACACTGGAGTGGGTTGTTGTTTCCTTCTTCTGGGTATCTTCCCTACCTGCATCGCCTACATTGACAGGCAGGTTCTTCACCACCGAGTCACCAGGGAAGCCCCATCAGATTAGCAGGTGATGCCTAGCTATTAGATGTCTTCTACTCATCTGACTCCCAAAAGCAATGCTGGCACCCTGTCTCTTCAGAAGAAGCATGAAAAAGCTAAGTAATACTGAAAAGGGACATAGAAATTCCCTGGCTCTTCCCTCTTGCTACCACCCCTACCATATCAACATCACTTAATGATAACCCTATATGCGAGACAGAATAAGAGACACAAATGCATAGAACAGTCTTATGGACTCTGAGGGAGAAGGTGAGGGTGGGACGTTCTGGGACAATAGCATTGAAACATGTATATTATCATATGTGAAACAGAACATCATTCCATGTTCGATGCATGAGACAAATGCTCAGGGCTGGGGCAATGGGATGACCAAGAGGGATGGGATGGGGAGGGAGGTGGGAGGCGGGTTCAGGATGATGGGGAACACATGTAAACCCATGGCTGATTCATGTTAATGTATGGCAAAAACTACTACAATATTGTAAAGTAATTAGCCCCCAACTAAAATAAATAAATTTATTTTTTTAAAAAAAAGTAGTTTTAGGACAAAAAGAATCTCTATCATTCATAGAATGCTTGGAATTTACAAAAGGTAGGGGAAAATACTCCCTGAGATATATATATTTTTTTAACTTTTCATTTTAACAGTGTTGTAATAGTTTCAGGTGAACAGTGAAAGGGATACATATACATGTATCCATTCTACCCTAAACTCCCCTTGTATCCAGGCTGCCCCATAATATTTAGCAGAGTTCCATGTGCTGTAGAGTAGGACCTTGTTAGTTATCTATTTTATTTTTTAATTTTTTTCTCTATTTTAAATATAACAGTGTGTAAACATATTTTCCAGTTTCATTTGTTCTTTTGCATGTATATATTAACATAGTTTCCATCTTCCTAAATAAATCAATTCATCAGGCTATTCATTTTTATAGAATTTAAAAAGATGTCATTTACCAACAGTTAAAAACCATTTTTATAGTTTCATCAATATTTAGTCCGGAAGACATAGCATACTTTATTTGATGGCTTGTTTCCACTTACAAAATGACTTTTCTTTATTCATAACTTTCATACAGCTGTGTCTATTTAAAGTGTACATGTATTTGAATTGTGATGGATATATACTTCTGTGAAAGTCTCCCTGCAAACAAGATATAGAACATTTCAATCACCCCGCAAAGAGTACTCACACTGTTTGCAGGCCATCTCTTCTCTGTTGCTCAGCCCCAGGCAATCATTGATACACGTTTAGCAACAATCCATTAGTCTCCCTTTTCTGGAATTTTAGTAGAGTGGATTCTTACAGTATGTATTATTTTGTGTCTGGCTTTTTTCACTCAGGTAAATGAGTTTCAGATCATACATGTTGTATGCATCAGTAGTTTGTTTCTTTTTATTGCTGAGAACTATTTCATTACAGGAATGTAAAACGTATTTTTTAACCCATTCACATCTGTATAGACATTTGTCTTTTAACTATTGTGAATAAAGTTGCTATGGAAATTCATGTGCAATACATGCAGTTTTCATGAATACTTATTTTCATTTCTGGTGTGTAAATATCTAGAAATGAAATGGCTAGATCATAAAGTAGATATATTTTAAACTTTTAAGTAAGTTTATTTTTAAAAGTTTTGGTTGTGCTGGGGCTTTCTCTTGTTGCGGAGAGTGGGGCTACTCTTCATTGCAGTGAACGGGCTTCTCTAGTGGCTTCTCTTGATGCAGAGCTCGAGCTCTAGGGCACATGGACTTCATTAGTTGCAGCAGGTGGGTTCAGTAGCCTTCGTTCAGGGCTCTAGAGCACAGGTTCAGCAGTTGTGTTGCATGGGTTTAGTTGCACTGTTGCATGTGAGATCTGGGATGAGGGATCAGACCCATCTTTCCTGCATTGGCAGGCATATTCTTTACTACCAAGCCACCAGGGAAGCCCTTAGAGTAACTTTCTGATATCTCAAAAGCAATGTACATGAGATCCAGTTGCAACAAACCCCTGTCCATAACTGACCTTTTAATTATAATAAATCTGATCATGAGTAATCGCTACTCAGTGTGTTTTTAACTTACATTTTTTCCTGATGATTAATGCATATTTTTTATATTTAACATGGGATAAAGCTTTTCATGGGCTTGTTGAACATTGTTTTTTTTTTTTTGCTTTCAAGTGGTTTATTTATTTATTTATTTACAATTTTAATTGGAGTCTATTACTTTATAATATTTTGGTGGTTTTTGCCATACATTCACATGAATCAGCCATGGGTGTACATGTGTTCCCCATCCTGACCCTCCCTCCCACCTCCTTCCCCATCTCATCTCTTCGGGTCATCCCAGTGCACCAGCCCTGAGCAGCCTGCCTCATGCATCGAAGCTGGACTGGAGATCTATTTCACATATGACAATATACATGTTTCAATGTTATTCTCTCAAATCATCCCACCCTCGCCTTCTCCCACAGAGTCCAACAGTCTGTTCTTTACATCCGTGTCTCTTTTGCTATCTCGTACATAGGGTCATTGTTACCATCTTTATAAATTCCATATATATGTGTTAATATACTGTATTGGTGTTTTTCTTTCTGACTTACTTCACTCTGTATAATAGGCTCCAGTTTCATCCACCTCATTAGAACTGATTCAAATATATTATTTTTAATAGCTAAGTAATAGTCCATTGTGTATATGTGCCACAGCTTTCTTATCCATTTGTCTGCTGATGGGCATCTAGGTTGCTTCCATGTCCTGGCTATTGTAAACAGTGTTGCGATGAACACTGGGGTACACATATCTCTTTCAATTCTGGTTTCTTTGGTGTGTATGTCCAGCAATGGGATTGCTGGGTCATATGGCAATTCTATTTCCAGTTTTTTGAGCAATCTCCACACTGTTCTCCATAGTGGCTGTACTAGTTTACATTCCCCCAAACAGTGTAAGAGGGTTCCTTTTTCTCTACACCCTCTCCAGCATTTATTGTTTGTAGACTTTTTGATAGCAGCCATTCTGATCGGCATGAGATGGTACCTCATTGTGGTTTTGATTTGTGTTTCTCTGATAACGAGTGATGTTGAGCATCTAATGCGTTTGTTAGTCATCTGTGTGTCTTCTTGGAGAAATGTCTGTTTAGTTCTTTGGCCCATTTTTTGATTGGGTTGTTTATTTTTCTGGAATTGAGCTGAAGAAGTTGCTTGTATATTTTTGAGATTAATTCTTTGTCAGTTGCTTCATTTGTTATTATTTTCTCCCATTCTGAAGGCTGTCTTCTTGTGTGGTATTTTTTCAAATCTTTTACTATTTTAATTGGTTGTCTGTATATTATTAAGTTATAAAAATAAATATTCTGAATAGAAATCCTTAGTAAAATAAATATCATGAATATTTTCTCTCATTCTTTGGTTTACCTTTTTGTTGTCTTAATATTTTATTTTGAAATATACAAGTTTTTAATTTGATAAAGTCCAATTTATAATTCTTTATTTTATATTTAAACTTTTGTATCCTCTCTAAGCCACCTTTGTCTACTTAAAATTGGTAAACTTTTACTTCTATGTTTTTCTTCTCTAGATGTTTTGTTATTTTAGCTTTTCTATTTAAGTATTTGACTTAGAGCTAATTTTTTATAAGATGTGAATTGGTTCAAATATTCACTTTTTTCCCTTAAATGAACTTCCAACTTTTCTAGCACTATTTGTTCTCTTATCATTGAATCCTTTTGACATTTTTGTCAAAAAACAATACAGCATATAAGCATAGGTGTATTTAAGGATTCTTTATTCTGTTGTATAGATCCACCCGTCTATCGTTTTGCCAATAACACAGTGGCTTAATAATAAATATCTCTATATAGAAGAAATGTTAACATTAGTTTATCTTACTATTTAATTCTTCTTTCTAAACATTGCTTTGACTATTCTAGACCATTTGCATTACCATATACAATTTTGCATCAAATTGACAATTTCAGTGAAAAAAAGTGTTCTGAGAGTATGGTTGAGATTGCAATTAGAGTAGAATCACTTTAATAATATTGAGCTTTCCAATATGTGAAACATGTATAGTTTCATTTATTGATATCTTCTGTAATTTCTCAGTAATATTTTATAATTTTCAGTGTAAATGCCTTGACTCCTTTTGTTAAATTGATTCCCCTGTTTTATGTGTTCTAATGCTACAGCCGAGAGGAGCTATGCTGCGCCTGAGGCCAGGGACAGTGGCTGAGAGGAGCTACCCCGTGCCCGAGGTGAGGGGCAGCAGCTGCGCTTTGTTGGAGCAGTCGTGAAGAGAGACCCACGTTCAAGGTAAAAGAAACCCAGGTAAGACAGTGGGCACTGAGAGAGGGGATCAGGGGGCAGAGGCTGAAATTACAGTCATGGACAACTAGTCAATCTGATCACATGGACCACAGCCTTGTCTAACTCAATGAAACTAAACCATGTGGTGTGGGGCCACTAAAGACAGACGGGTCATGGTGGAGAGGTCTGACAGAATGTGGTCCACTGGAGAAGGGGAGTGGCAAACCACTTCAGTATTCTTGCCTTGAGAACCCCATGAACAGTATGAAAAGACAAAAAGATAGGACACTGAAAGATGAACTCCCCAGGTCGGCAGGTGCCCCATATGCTACTGGAGATCAGTGGAGAAATAACTACAGAAAGAAGGAAGGGATGGAGCCAAAGCAAAAACACCACCTAATGGTGAATGGGACTGGTGATAGAAGCCAGATTCGATGCTTTAAAGAGCAGTATTGCATAGGAACCTGGAATATTAGGTCCATGAATCAGGGCAAATTGGAAGTGGTCAAACAGGAGATGACAAGAGTCAACATTGACATTCTAGGAATCAGTGAACTAAGATGGACTGAAATGGGTGAATTTAACTCTTTATATCTACTACTGTGGGCAGGAATCTCTCAGAAGAAATGGAGTAGCCATCATAGTCAACAAAAGAGTCCGAAATGCAGTACTTGGATGCAATCTCAAACACGACAGAATGATCTCTGTTTCCAAGGCAAACCATTCAATATCACGGTAATCCAAGTCCATGTCCCAACCAGTAACACTGAAGAAGCTGAAGTTGAACAGTTCTATGAAGACCTACAAGACCTTCTAGACCTAACACCCCCAAAAGATATCCTTTTCATTATAGGGGACTGCAATGCAAAAGTAGGAAGTCAAGAAACACCTGGAGTAACAGGCAAATTTGGCCTTGGAGTACAGAATGAAGCAGGGCAAAGGCTAATAGAGTTCTGCCAAGAGAACGCACTGGTAATAGCAAACACCCTCTTCCAACAACACAAGAGAAGACTCTACATTTGGACATCACCAGATAGTCTACATAGAAATTGGATTGATTATATTCTTTGCAGCCAAAGAAGGAGAAGCTCTATACAGTCAGCAAAAACAAGACCGGGAGCAGACTGTGGCTCGGATTGTGAACTCCTTATTGCCAAATTCAGACTGAAATTGAAGAAAGTGGAGAAAACCACTAGACAATTCAGGTATGACCTAAATCAAAACCTTTATGACTATACAGTAGACGTGAGAAATAGATTTAAAGAACTAGATCTGACAGACAGAATGCCTGATGAACTATGGATGGAGTCGCGTGACATTTTATAAGAGACAGGAAACAAGACCATCCCCAAGAAAAAGAAATGCAAAAAAGCAAAATGGCTGTCTGAGGAGGCCTTACAAATAGCTGTGAAAAGATGGGAAGTGAAAAGCAAAGGAGAAAAGGAAAGACATACCCATTGGAATGCAGAGTTCTAAAGAAGAGCAAAGAGAGATAAGAAAGCCTTCCTCAGCTATCAATGCAAAGAAATAGAGGAAAACAATAGAATGGGAAAAAACTAGAGATCTTTTCAAGAAAATTAGAAATACCAAAGGAACATTTCATGCAAAGATGGGCACAATAAAGGAAAGAAATGATATGGACCTAACAGAAGCAGAAGATATTAAGAAGAGGTGGCAAGAATACACAGAAGAATTGTTCAGAAAAGTTCTTCACGACTCAGATAATCATGATGGTGTGATCACTCACCTAGAGCCAGACATCCTGGAATGTGAAGTCAAGTGGGCCTTAGGAAGCATCACTACGAACAAAGCTAGAGGAGGTGATGGAATTCCAGTTGAGCTATTTCAAATTCTGAAAGATGATGCTGTGAAAGTGCTGCACTCAATATGCCAGAAAATCTGGAAAACTCAGCAGAGGCCAAAGGACTGGAAAAGGTCAGCTTTCATTCCAATCCCAAAGAAAGGCAATGCCAAAGAATGCTCAAACTACTGCACAAACGTACTCATCTCACACACTAGTAAAGTAATGCTTAAAATTCTCCAAGCCAGGCTTCAGCAATATGTGAACCGTGAACTTCCAGCTGTTCAAGCTGGTTTTAGAAAAGGCAGAGCAACCAGAGATCAAATTGCCAACATCCACTGGATCATTGAAAAAGCAAGAGAGTTCCAGAAAAACATCTATTTCTGCTTTATTGACTATGCCAAAGTCTTCGACTGTGTGGATCACAATAAACTGAGGAAAATTCTTCAAGAGATGGGAATAGCAGACCACCTGACCTGCCCCTTGAGAAACCTGGATACAGATCAGGGAAGCAACAGTTAGAACTGGACATGGAACAACAGACTGGTTCCAAATAGGAAAAGGAGTACGTCAAGGCTGTATATTGTCACCCTGGTTATTTAACTTCTATGCAGAGTACATCATGAGAAACGTGGGGCTGGAGGAAGCACAAGCTGGAATCAAAATTGCCGGGAGGAATATCAATGACCTCAGATATGCAGATGACACCACCTTTATGGCAGAAAGTGAAGAAAAACTTAAGAGCCTCTTGGTGAAAGTGAAAGAGGAGAGTAAAAAAGTTGACCTAAAGCTCAACGTTCAGAAAACTAAGATCATGGCATCTGGTCTCATCACTTCATGGCAGATAGATGGGGAAAACATTGGAAACAGTGGCTGACTTTATTTTTCTGGGCTCCAAAATCATTCCAGATGGTGACTGCAGCCATGAAAATTAAAAGACGCTTACTTCTTGGAAGGAAGGTTATGACTAACCTAGACAGCATATCAAAAAGCAGAGGCATTACGTTGCCAACAAAGGTCCATCTAGTCAAGGCTATGGTTTTTTCCAGTGGTCATGTATGAATGTGAGAGTTGGAGTATAAAGAAAGCTGAGAGCCAAAGAATTGATGCTTTTGAACTGTGGTGTTGGAGAAGACTTTTGAGAGTCCCTTGGACTGCAAGGAGATCCAACCAGTCCATCCTACAGGAGATCAGTCCTGGGTGTTCATTGGAAGGACTGATTTTGAAGCTGAAACTCCAGTACTTTGGCCACCTCATGCGAGGAACTGAGTCATTTGAAAAGACCCTGATGCTGGGAAGAATTGAGGGAAGAAGGAGAAGGGGACGACAGAGGATGAGATGACTGGATGGCATTGCCGACTTGATAGACATGGTTTTGGGTGGACTCCGGGAGTTGGTGATGGACAGGGAGGCCTGGTGTGCTGTGGTTCATGGGGTCGCAAAGAGTCTGACATGACTGAGTGGCTGAACTTACCTGAATGCTATTGCAGGTTTATTTTCCAATTTTTTCCTCCTAGTATATAAATAAATATTTATTCAATTGTTTCAACTTTTATTTCGCATTTCTGATAAATTCACTCATTGGTTCTAGTAGTGTTGCACATGCCTTAGGATTTTCTATGAAAACAATCTTGTCATCTCTGAGCAAAAATAGTTCACTTATTTTTGAGCCTTTACACCTTACCCCTTTTTTTTATTTTTCTTTTCTTCTTCTGATGATTGGGAACTTCAGTATAATGTTGAAAAAAAGTCATGACAATGTTCATCCTGCTCTTCCAGAACTTTCATGAGAAGCATTTAGTACATCACTGTATTAGGCAGGCAAGAGAGAGACAGAACCAATAGGTTGTGTGTGTATGTATTAAAAAAACAAGACTTATTACAGGGAATTGTCTCATGTGATTATGAAGATTGGTCCACACAAATTCTCCTGGCTGTAGAGCCAAGAGTGTTAGTGATACAGTTTGAATCTAAAGGAATTGTTGCAGAACCTTAAGAACCAATGCTGTAGATGAAATCTGAAGACAGTATGCTGGAGAATTCTCTCTTGCTCAGAGGGAGATGGTCTGTTTGTTCTATTCAAGCCTTCAACTGATTGAATGAGGTCCACTGCATAGTGGAGAGCAATCTGCTTTATACTCAAAATTTACCAATTTAAATGTTAATCTCATCCAAAAGCATCCTCAGAAACACTCAGAATAGTATTTGACCAAATACCTGGGCATCCTGTGGCCCAGTCAATCTGACACATAAAGTTAGCCATCGTAATCACCATTACTTATTATATTAGCTGAAGAGAGTTTGGGTAAAGTTTTCATCATGAATGAATGTTGAATGCTAATTTTTTTTCTGCTTCTTTTTGAAGTATCATATGGCTGTTATCCTTCATTCTGGTATGGCAACTTACAGTCATTGATTTTGAACATTGAAATGAGTTTGTAGTCCTAGGATAATCACTACATAGTCATAGTCTACTGTCTTTTAATATGCTTTTGTTCAATTTGCTAATATTTTAGTAATATTTCTACAAATACGTTCATAAAAGATATTAATCATTTGTTTTTATTTCCGTCTGGCACATAACTAGGAGTGGAATTATGTGTCATATGGTAACTCTATGCCTAATTTTTTGAGGAACTGAAAACTGCTTTCTGGAAAAGTTAACATTTACATCCTCATCAGCAGGGAATGAGAAGTCCAATTTTTCTTATCCTCCCAAGGACTTGCTATTATCTATCTCTTAAATAATAGCTATCTTTGTGGATATGAACATGTGATTCCGATTTACATTTACCTAGTATTTAATTATGCTGAGCATCATTTTAGGTCCTTATTGTCCCAGTGTATGTATTCTTTGAAAAAACATCTACTCAAATCCCTTGCTAGTTTTTCAATAATTGTCTTATTATTAAATTGCAATTGTTCTTTATACATTTGGAATTCCAGTCCCTTATCAAGTATATCAATATTTTATACCAGTCTGTGAGATTTTTATTTTCTTGATGTTATCATTTGTAACACAGAGGTTTCTATTTGTGATGAATGTTAGTTTAACTATTTTTAAAATTTTGTCACTTGTATATTTGATATGACTCTACTTGTAAAAGAAATAAATAATACTCCCTTATCCAAAGATGTGGACATTTATACTTGCATTTTATTCTGTTTTATAGATCTAGCTCTCACATTTAGGTCTATGACATTTTTATTTACGTTTTTTTGTGCGCAGTATAAGAAAGGAATTCAACTTCAAGCTTTTGCATACAGATGTCCAAGATAAGCATCTAATATATCACTGTATTAGTCAGTTGTCCTAATATCATTTGTTGGAAAGACTTTTATTTTCCCATTGTATTGTCTTAGAACTTTTTCCAAGAACACTTTAAAAAAAAATCATTCAATACCAATCCATAAAGGAATTTACTACCATGAAGTCCCCTTATAATTTTTCTCTCCCCTCATCTCAAAACCAAAAATAACTTACTTTCTTCCATAAAAGCAGACCTATTAGGTCATGGGAGTCATAGCACCTGTCAGCTACAAATATCTCCTATAAATAAAGAGTGATTTTTTTAAAGAAATAAAACAATCAGGTAAACATTCTGTGAGATAAATTCAAGTCTCCATTTTTTTTTTTTTTTTTACAAATATGGGAATGGGTTAAAAATTTGAAAAAATTTTAAGCTGTACTATGCATGTATTTTAGATTGCATTCTTCTTGGAAATCCCTCAAGTCACTTTTTATTTCCCCTCAGCTTCTCTGCCCACAAAATCTCTGAAAATATCAAAATGCTTATCCAATGACCAGGACCTCAGCTCTGTGACAATAGCAGTGGAAATTCTGGATCCCCCTTTCTAGGGGTCACCAACTTGTTCCCTGTTATACGCTGTAATACTTTGTGCCTATGGGAATCTTGGGCTGAATAGAGACATAGTTTCCCCAGAAGAAAGTTATAAGATTTAACAAATTTTGTGAATTATATGCGCCTTCAGGTAGAAGTTAAGGGATCTAGGAGAAAGCACTGTATTTCTCGATGTCTTTGTTTCCTTTACACTACAATGCTCTAAGGAGAGCATTTAAGTTCCAGTAAGAAACACACACAAACAAACGAAACTAAGCACCATCCGGTAATTTGGTATCAGAAGTCGTAAGAATGGTAGTCTTTTCATTTCTTTCAACATTCAGAAAACTAAGATCATGGCATCTGGTCCCATCACTTCATGGCAAATAGATGGGAAAACAGTGGAAACAGTGTCAGACTTTATTTTTTTGGGGCTCCAAAATCACTGCTGATGGTGATTGCAGCCATGAAATTAAAAGACGCTTACTCCTTGGAAGGAAAGTTATGGCCAACCTAGATAGCATATTTAAAAAGCAGAGACATTACTTTGCCAACAAAAGTCCATCTAGTCAAGGCTATGGTTTTTCCAGTAGTCATGTATGGATGTGAGATTTGGATGGTGAAGAAAGCTGAGAGCCGAAGAATTGATGCTTTTGAACTGTGGTGTTGGAGAAGACTCTTGAGAGTCCCTTGGACTGCAAGGAGATCCAATCAGTCCATCCTAAAGGAGATCAATCCTGGGTGTTCATTGGAAGGACTGATGTTGAAGCTGAAACTCCAATACTTTGGCCACCTCATGCGAAGAGTTGACTCATTGGAAAAGACCCTAATGCTGGGTAGGATTGGGGGCAGGAGGAGAAGGGGACGACAGAGGATGAGATGGTTGGATGGCATCACCGACTCAATGGACATGGGTTTGGGTAGACTCCGGGAGTTGGTGATGGACAGGGAGGCCTGGCGGTGCTTGCAAAGAGTCAGACACAACTGAGCGACCTGAACTGAACTGAACTGACATCGCAAAGGAAGAAAATTCATAAACATTCTCTACACCATACAGAAAAATAAATTCAAAAGTGTGACTACCTACTTATAAACTTAAATGTAAGACTGGAGGTAACTCTAGAACTCCTAGAATAAACATAGCAGAACACTTTTGACATAATCTCAGCACTATTTTTTTTTTTTAATCCATTTTCTAGGTAAATGGAAATGAAAAACAAGCTCTCGAAAATGAACAAATTGGGACCTGAAGTCAGAAGTGAAGCTGCTCAGTCATGTCTGACTCTTTGAAGATCCATGGACTGTAGCCCATCAGGCTCCTCTGTCCTCTCCAGGCAAGCATACTGGAGTGGGTTGCCATTCCCTTCTCCAGGGATCTTCCCCAAACCTGGGGATCAAACCTGGGTCCTCCTGCATTGTGGTGGATCTTTATCACTGACCACAGGTGGAAGCCCAAATGGGACCTAATTAAACTTAAAAGCTTTTGCACAGCAAAGGAAACCATAAACAAAATGAAAAGACAACCTATGGAATGGGAGAAAATATTTGCAAATGATGAGAACTGACAAGGGATTAATTTCCAAAATATACAGCTTATACAGCTCAATATGAAAAAAAAATCAATACCCAATTAAAAAAGAAGAAAAAAGAGCTAAATAGACATTCTTCCAAAGGAACACATACAAGTGCAAACAGGCATGTGAATAGATGCTCAATATTGCTAATTTGGGAAATTCAAATTCAAAACATAAACTGAGGTGTAATTGTAACTCCAGTCAGATTGGCACCATCAAAATGTCCCACAAATATCAAATGCTGGAGAGGGTATGGAACAAAAGGAATCTTCCTGCACTAGTGGAAATGTAAATTGGTGTAATCACTATGGAATATAGAATTAGAGGTTTCCTAAAAGACTAAAAATAGAGTTACTATATGAATCTGTAATCACACTCCTGGGCTTACATCTGGAGAAAAAGTCTAATTCAAAAAATACAAGTCCCCCAATGTTCAAATGTAACACAAAATTCATAATAACCAAGACACAGAAGCATCCTAAAGTGACCACTGATGGATAAAGATGAAGTGATTATACACACACCCGACACCCACACACATGCACAGGAATATTACTTTTAGCCATAATAAAGAATAAAATAATGCCCATTTTGTGGCAACATGTATGGAACCTAGAATTATCTAAGCAGATGATGAAAGACAAATATATGATATCACTTATATGTGGAATCTTAAAAAATGATACAAATGAACTTATATACAAAATAGAAATAGAACTGTAAACATAGAAAAACAACTGATCATTTACCCAAAAGGGAAAGGTGGAGAGAAAGAGATAAATAGGAGTTTGGGATTAACATACCACACTAGTTATTAATATATAAAACAGATAACCAACAAGGACCTACTGTATAGCACAAGGAACTATATTCAATATTTTGTAATAACCTATAAGGGAAAAGAATCTAAAATATACATATATATATTATATGTATATACATATATATATAAAACTGAATCACTTTGCTGTACACCTGAAACTAACACATTGTAAATCAATTATACTTCAATTCATTATACATATGTGGTAATATGAGTGTGTTATATATACGTATGTTATATATATAAATATACTACCTAGTAGAGTAGCAAACATGAAAGCCAATATAACTGCAATAAAAATGATATGAACATCGTCAACAAACAAAAAGAAGTCATAGAGCTGAAGAAACAATAGATGGACTGCAAAATACAATACAGGGAAATTATAGAAGATTATATGACCAGGGGAAAAGATCAATGAACTCAAGGACAGGGCAAGGTCTCACACAGAGAAGCAAAGAGAAAACAGCTTTTAAAAGTAAAGACAGCTCAAGACTTATGGAACAACATCAATGGATGAACATTCACATTATTGAGTTTCAGAATTAGATTAACATTTATCAGAGCATTAGAATTAGATGGATAAAAGAGACAGAAAACTTATTTGAGTAATAGTGTTTAAAAACCTTCTCTACCTTGGGGACCCACACCAAGACATCATAATTAAAATCTCAAAAGTATAAAGAAAGGAATCTTAAAAGCAGAAAGAAAAAAACAGTTTTGATACATTCAGAAAATAAAATAAATCAATATTTTTTTTAACAGAAACTTGAGAAACCACAGGGGAAGGATCAACATTATATTTAAAAACACACACACACAAAAACTTCCAACCAAAATACTCCTACCTGGCAAAATATTTCTCAGAGTTGAAGGAGAGGTAAATAGTTTATCAATACAAGCTAAAGCTAAAGGAGTTTATCGCCATTAAACATGCAATAAGAAAATGTTAAAGTGACTTATGTAAGCAAAAAGAAAGACATTTTAAGCTAAAAGAAGGGCTCTGCACTCCATCCAAAGGCACCATAACAACACATTCTTCTCAATGGTACATGAATAAATCCTCCAGGAATGACCCTCATGATACCCATGAGCCTTTATAAAATTTAAGAAAATTGAAATTATATTAACATCTCTCTGATCAGAACACTTATGAGACTATGAAATAACAATAAAAAAATAAAAACACAAACATGCAGCGCTAAAAAATATGCTACTAAACAACCAATGGATCACTGAAGAAATCGAAAAGAAGAAATAAAAAAGGTACCTAGCAAAAAGGGGGGGGGGGGGGGGGGTGTGTGTTGCAACAAATGAAAATAAAGCACAACTGTCAAAACCTACCTTTGTCACTTAGTTCCATGTCTGACTCCTCTGTGACCCCGTGGACTTTAATCCTGCCAGATTGCTTCTGTCCCAGGGAATTCTCCAGGCAAGAATACTGGAGTGGGTTGCCATGCCTCCTCCAGGGGATCTTCCCAATCCAGGGATTGAACTCGGGGGGGGGTCCCCGGGGGGGGGGGGTCTTTCATACTGCAGGAGGATTCTTTACTGTCTGAGCCACCATGGAAGACCTAAGCCCAAAACCTATGGATGCAGCAAAAACAGTTTCTAAGAGGGAAGTTTATAGCATACAATCTTACCTCAAGAAACAAGAAAAATCTCAAATAAACAACCTAACCTTACACCTAAAACAACTAGAGAAAGAACAAACAAAACCAATAGCTGCTGCTGCTGCTGCTAAGTCGCTTCAGTCGTGTCCGACTCTGTGCGACCCCATAGACGGCAGCCCACCAGGCTCCCCCATCCCTGGGATTCTCCAGGCAAGAACACTGGAGTGGGTTGCCATTTCCTTCTCCAACCTAAAGTTAGGAGAAGGAAAATATCTAAGACTTGAGCAGAAATAAATGAAAACAGAGACATAGAAAGCAATTGCAAAGATCAGTGAAATTAAAAGCTGGTTCTCTATAAAAGACAAATTTGATAAACCTTTAGTAAGACCATCAAGAAAAAAAGGGAGAGGACTCAATCAGTAAAATTAGAAATGAAAAAGGAGAGAAGTTACAACTGACTCCACAGAAATACAAAGGATCATAAGAGACTACTTATGAGCAACTATATGCCAATAAAATGGATAATTAGGAAGAAATGGAAAAATTCTTGGAAAAGTACAGTCTCCAAAGACTGAACTAGGAAAAATAGAAAAATATGAAAAGACAACAAACACCTGCAATTGAAACCAGTGAATTAAAAGACTCCCACCGAACAAAATTACAGGATCTGATGGCTTCACAATCAAATTCATCAAATTATTTAGAGAGAGTTAACACTTAATCCTCCTGAAACTATTCAAAATATGGCAGAGGAAGAAACTTCCAAACTCATTCTATGAGGTCACCATTTACCTTAATACAAAATGAAACAATGATATCACAAACAAAGAAAATATAGGCCAATATCACTGATGAACATCAATGCAAATATCCTCAACAAAATACTAGCAATCTGAATCCAACAATACATGAAAAAGGATCGATACACCATGATAAAGTGAAGATTCATACCCGGGCATGCCCAAGATTTTTCAATACTCCACAAATCAATAAATGGGATACGCCACATAAAGAAACTGAAGAATTAAAAGCCATATGATCACACAATTATATAGAAAAAGGTTTTGACAAAATTCAGCACCCATTTATGATAAAAACTCTCCAGAAAGTAGGGAATAGAGGGATAAATGCTCCCAAGACTACTTTTTCAAATAAGTGGCAATCAAAGAGGAATTATTATTTTTGTCATATTATGACTGTTATGTCACTAGAATGAAAAGATTTGAGAAATCTAGAAGCTAAAATTAGAAAGAAATTTTCTATTACATTTTACAAACCCAGTTTACTTGAGTATATTATTGTGGTTGTGGAATCAAGTTATATATTTTTAATATGATTTTATGATACAATTGCTTAATTTGAATGGGAAAGTTTAAAAGGAGGATTTAATTGCTAATGAAAATATAAACCACATGAAAATATAATAATTTGATTTGTTATCTGTAATCCAGGAATTAATGATACATGAGTAATGATCAAAAAATGTACTCTCTCCGAGACTTTTTGAGTGAAAAAAACTACAAAAGTTTACTTAAAAAATTAGTGCACTAAGGTTTCAGAGATGAATGAAACCTATGCTTTAATAAAAACAGCTTAGTGCTGAGAAACATTTGTTTCATTTCTACCCCAAAGTTTATGTGTGAACCTAAAGAAGAGTCTGTTGTTTTACTGTCTTAATTGGCAACATGGAGCTTTTTTTTTTTTTTTTGGCTGTGATTTATTAGGTCTTCTACAGTTCTAATACTTTTATTTAAAAGCAAATTCAAATACCATTACCATTTAATGTACTACACCAGTTTCTTTTATCTATTTCAACTGGACATTATACTATTGGTTGTATCAGTTGGTGTGCAGAAGCAAGCAATCTCAATAGTAATATACTTGCCTGCTTTGTTAATGTGTATTGCCATTATTGTGTATGTTGCCATTTTCTTCCCCTTGAAACTACAGCTTCAATTACTGTCAGAATACTTTGTTTGTTTGTTTTAATCAGTAAGCTGTGTCAGACTCTTTAGCGATCCCATGGTTTGTAACCCACCAGGCTCCTCTGTGCATAGGATTCTCCAGGCAAGAACACTGGAGTGGGTTGTTGTTTCCTTCTTTCTGGGTATCTTCCCTACCTGCATCGCCTACATTGACAGGCAGGTTCTTCACCACCGAGTCACCAGGGAAGCCCCATCAGATTAGCAGGTGATGCCTAGCTATTAGATGTCTTCTACTCATCTGACTCCCAAAAGCAATGCTGGCACCCTGTCTCTTCAGAAGAAGCATGAAAAAGCTAAGTAATACTGAAAAAGGGACATAGAAATTCCCTGGCTCTTCCCTCTTGCTACCACCCCTACCATATCAACATCACTTAATGATAACCCTATATGCGAGACAGAATAAGAGACACAAATGCATAGAACAGTCTTATGGACTCTGAGGGAGAAGGTGAGGGTGGGACGTTCTGGGACAATAGCATTGAAACATGTATATTATCATATGTGAAACAGAACATCATTCCATGTTCGATGCATGAGACAAATGCTCAGGGCTGGGGCAATGGGATGACCAAGAGGGATGGGATGGGGAGGGAGGTGGGAGGCGGGTTCAGGATGATGGGGAACACATGTAAACCCCATGGCTGATTCATGTTAATGTATGGCAAAAACTACTACAATATTGTAAAGTAATTAGCCCCCAACTAAAATAAATAAATTTATTTTTTTAAAAAAAAGTAGTTTTAGGACAAAAAGAATCTCTATCATTCATAGAATGCTTGGAATTTACAAAAGGTAGGGGGAAAATACTCCCTGAGATATATATATTTTTTTAACTTTTCATTTTAACAGTGTTGTAATAGTTTCAGGTGAACAGTGAAAGGGATACATATACATGTATCCATTCTACCCTAAACTCCCCTTGTATCCAGGCTGCCCCATAATATTTAGCAGAGTTCCATGTGCTGTAGAGTAGGACCTTGTTAGTTATCTATTTTATTTTTTAATTTTTTTCTCTATTTTAAATATAACAGTGTGTAAACATATTTTCCAGTTTCATTTGTTCTTTTGCATGTATATATTAACATAGTTTCCATCTTCCTAAATAAATCAATTCATCAGGCTATTCATTTTTATAGAATTTAAAAAGATGTCATTTACCAACAGTTAAAAACCATTTTTATAGTTTCATCAATATTTAGTCCGAAGACATAGCATACTTTATTTGATGGCTTGTTTCCACTTACAAAATGACTTTTCTTTATTCATAACTTTCATACAGCTGTGTCTATTTAAAGTGTACATGTATTTGAATTGTGATGGATATATACTTCTGTGAAAGTCTCCCTGCAAACAAAGATATAGAACATTTCAATCACCCCGCAAAGAGTACTCACACTGTTTGCAGGCCATCTCTTCTCTGTTGCTCAGCCCCAGGCAATCATTGATACACGTTTAGCAACAATCCATTAGTCTCCCTTTTCTGGAATTTTTAGTAGAGTGGATTCTTACAGTATGTATTATTTTGTGTCTGGCTTTTTTCACTCAGGTAAATGAGTTTCAGATCATACATGTTGTATGCATCAGTAGTTTGTTTCTTTTTATTGCTGAGAACTATTTCATTACAGGAATGTAAAACGTATTTTTTAACCCATTCACATCTGTATAGACATTTGTCTTTTAACTATTGTGAATAAAGTTGCTATGGAAATTCATGTGCAATACATGCAGTTTTCATGAATACTTATTTTCATTTTCTGGTGTGTAAATATCTAGAAATGAAATGGCTAGATCATAAAGTAGATATATTTTAAAACTTTTAAGTAAGTTTATTTTTAAAAGTTTTGGTTGTGCTGGGGCTTTCTCTTGTTGCGGAGAGTGGGGCTACTCTTCATTGCAGTGAACGGGCTTCTCTAGTGGCTTCTCTTGATGCAGAGCTCGAGCTCTAGGGCACATGGACTTCATTAGTTGCAGCAGGTGGGTTCAGTAGCCTTCGTTCAGGGCTCTAGAGCACAGGTTCAGCAGTTGTGTTGCATGGGTTTAGTTGCACTGTTGCATGTGAGATCTGGGATGAGGGGATCAGACCCATCTTTCCTGCATTGGCAGGCATATTCTTTTACTACCAAGCCACCAGGGAAGCCCTTAGAGTAACTTTCTGATATCTCAAAAGCAATGTACATGAGATCCAGTTGCAACAAACCCCTGTCCATAACTGACCTTTTAATTATAATAAATCTGATCATGAGTAATCGCTACTCAGTGTGTTTTTAACTTACATTTTTTCCTGATGATTAATGCATATTTTTTATATTTAACATGGGATAAAGCTTTTCATGGGCTTGTTGAACATTGTTTTTTTTTTTTTTGCTTTCAAGTGGTTTATTTATTTATTTATTTACAATTTTAATTTGAGTATATTACTTTATAATATTTTGGTGGTTTTTGCCATACATTCACATGAATCAGCCATGGGTGTACATGTGTTCCCCATCCTGACCCTCCCTCCCACCCTCCTTCCCCATCTCATCTCTTCGGGTCATCCCAGTGCACCAGCCCTGAGCAGCCTGCCTCATGCATCGAAGCTGGACTGGAGATCTATTTCACATATGACAATATACATGTTTCAATGTTATTCTCTCAAATCATCCCACCCTCGCCTTCTCCCACAGAGTCCAACAGTCTGTTCTTTACATCCGTGTCTCTTTTGCTATCTCGTACATAGGGTCATTGTTACCATCTTTATAAATTCCATATATATGTGTTAATATACTGTATTGGTGTTTTTCTTTCTGACTTACTTCACTCTGTATAATAGGCTCCAGTTTCATCCACCTCATTAGAACTGATTCAAATATATTATTTTTTTAATAGCTAAGTAATAGTCCATTGTGTATATGTGCCACAGCTTTCTTATCCATTTGTCTGCTGATGGGCATCTAGGTTGCTTCCATGTCCTGGCTATTGTAAACAGTGTTGCGATGAACACTGGGGTACACATATCTCTTTCAATTCTGGTTTCTTTGGTGTGTATGTCCAGCAATGGGATTGCTGGGTCATATGGCAATTCTATTTCCAGTTTTTTGAGCAATCTCCACACTGTTCTCCATAGTGGCTGTACTAGTTTACATTCCCCCAAACAGTGTAAGAGGGTTCCTTTTTCTCTACACCCTCTCCAGCATTTATTGTTTGTAGACTTTTTGATAGCAGCCATTCTGATCGGCATGAGATGGTACCTCATTGTGGTTTTGATTTGTGTTTCTCTGATAACGAGTGATGTTGAGCATCTAATGCGTTTGTTAGTCATCTGTGTGTCTTCTTGGAGAAATGTCTGTTTAGTTCTTTGGCCCATTTTTTGATTGGGTTGTTTATTTTTCTGGAATTGAGCTGAAGAAGTTGCTTGTATATTTTTGAGATTAATTCTTTGTCAGTTGCTTCATTTGTTATTATTTTCTCCCATTCTGAAGGCTGTCTTCTTGTGTGGTATTTTTTCAAATCTTTTACTATTTTAATTGGTTGTCTGTATATTATTAAGTTATAAAAATAAATATTCTGAATAGAAATCCTTAGTAAAATAAATATCATGAATATTTTCTCTCATTCTTTGGTTTACCTTTTTGTTGTCTTAATATTTTATTTTGAAATATACAAGTTTTTAATTTGATAAAGTCCAATTTATAATTCTTTATTTTATATTTTTAAACTTTTGTATCCTCTCTAAGCCACCTTTGTCTACTTAAAATTGGTAAACTTTTACTTCTATGTTTTTCTTCTCTAGATGTTTTGTTATTTTAGCTTTTCTATTTAAGTATTTGACTTAGAGCTAATTTTTTATAAGATGTGAATTGGTTCAAATATTCACTTTTTTCCCTTAAATGAACTTCCAACTTTTCTAGCACTATTTGTTCTCTTATCATTGAATCCTTTTGACATTTTTGTCAAAAAACAATACAGCATATAAGCATAGGTGTATTTAAGGATTCTTTATTCTGTTGTATAGATCCACCCGTCTATCGTTTTGCCAATAACACAGTGGCTTAATAATAAATATCTCTATATAGAAGAAATGTTAACATTAGTTTATCTTACTATTTAATTCTTCTTTCTAAACATTGCTTTGACTATTCTAGACCATTTGCATTACCATATACAATTTTGCATCAAATTGACAATTTCAGTGAAAAAAAGTGTTCTGAGAGTATGGTTGAGATTGCAATTAGAGTAGAATCACTTTAATAATATTGAGCTTTCCAATATGTGAACATGTATAGTTTCATTTATTGATATCTTCTGTAATTTCTCAGTAATATTTTATAATTTTCAGTGTAAATGCCTTGACTCCTTTTGTTAAATTGATTCCCCTGTTTTATGTGTTCTAATGCTACAGCCGAGAGGAGCTATGCTGCGCCTGAGGCCAGGGACAGTGGCTGAGAGGAGCTACCCCGTGCCCGAGGTGAGGGGCAGCAGCTGCGCTTTGTTGGAGCAGTCGTGAAGAGAGACCCCACGTTCAAGGTAAAAGAAACCCAGGTAAGACAGTGGGCACTGAGAGAGGGGATCAGGGGGCAGAGGCTGAAATTACAGTCATGGACAACTAGTCAATCTGATCACATGGACCACAGCCTTGTCTAACTCAATGAAACTAAACCATGTGGTGTGGGGCCACTAAAGACAGACGGGTCATGGTGGAGAGGTCTGACAGAATGTGGTCCACTGGAGAAGGGAGTGGCAAACCACTTCAGTATTCTTGCCTTGAGAACCCCATGAACAGTATGAAAAGACAAAAAGATAGGACACTGAAAGATGAACTCCCCAGGTCGGCAGGTGCCCCATATGCTACTGGAGATCAGTGGAGAAATAACTACAGAAAGAAGGAAGGGATGGAGCCAAAGCAAAAACACCACCTAATGGTGAATGGGACTGGTGATAGAAGCCAGATTCGATGCTTTAAAGAGCAGTATTGCATAGGAACCTGGAATATTAGGTCCATGAATCAGGGCAAATTGGAAGTGGTCAAACAGGAGATGACAAGAGTCAACATTGACATTCTAGGAATCAGTGAACTAAGATGGACTGAAATGGGTGAATTTAACTCTTTATATCTACTACTGTGGGCAGGAATCTCTCAGAAGAAATGGAGTAGCCATCATAGTCAACAAAAGAGTCCGAAATGCAGTACTTGGATGCAATCTCAAACACGACAGAATGATCTCTGTTTCCAAGGCAAACCATTCAATATCACGGTAATCCAAGTCCATGTCCCAACCAGTAACACTGAAGAAGCTGAAGTTGAACAGTTCTATGAAGACCTACAAGACCTCTAGACCTAACACCCCCAAAAGATATCCTTTTCATTATAGGGGACTGCAATGCAAAAGTAGGAAGTCAAGAAACACCTGGAGTAACAGGCAAATTTGGCCTTGGAGTACAGAATGAAGCAGGGCAAAGGCTAATAGAGTTCTGCCAAGAGAACGCACTGGTAATAGCAAACACCCTCTTCCAACAACACAAGAGAAGACTCTACATTTGGACATCACCAGATAGTCTACATAGAAATTGGATTGATTATATTCTTTGCAGCCAAAGAAGGAGAAGCTCTATACAGTCAGCAAAAACAAGACCGGGAGCAGACTGTGGCTCGGATTGTGAACTCCTTATTGCCAAATTCAGACTGAAATTGAAGAAAGTGGAGAAAACCACTAGACAATTCAGGTATGACCTAAATCAAAACCTTTATGACTATACAGTAGACGTGAGAAATAGATTTAAAGAACTAGATCTGACAGACAGAATGCCTGATGAACTATGGATGGAGTCGCGTGACATTTTATAAGAGACAGGAAACAAGACCATCCCCAAGAAAAAGAAATGCAAAAAAGCAAAATGGCTGTCTGAGGAGGCCTTACAAATAGCTGTGAAAAGATGGGAAGTGAAAAGCAAAGGAGAAAAGGAAAGACATACCCATTGGAATGCAGAGTTCTAAAGAAGAGCAAAGAGAGATAAGAAAGCCTTCCTCAGCTATCAATGCAAAGAAATAGAGGAAAACAATAGAATGGGAAAAACTAGAGATCTTTTCAAGAAAATTAGAAATACCAAAGGAACATTTCATGCAAAGATGGGCACAATAAAGGAAAGAAATGATATGGACCTAACAGAAGCAGAAGATATTAAGAAGAGGTGGCAAGAATACACAGAAGAATTGTTCAGAAAAGTTCTTCACGACTCAGATAATCATGATGGTGTGATCACTCACCTAGAGCCAGACATCCTGGAATGTGAAGTCAAGTGGGCCTTAGGAAGCATCACTACGAACAAAGCTAGAGGAGGTGATGGAATTCCAGTTGAGCTATTTCAAATTCTGAAAGATGATGCTGTGAAAGTGCTGCACTCAATATGCCAGAAAATCTGGAAAACTCAGCAGAGGCCAAAGGACTGGAAAAGGTCAGCTTTCATTCCAATCCCAAAGAAAGGCAATGCCAAAGAATGCTCAAACTACTGCACAAACGTACTCATCTCACACACTAGTAAAGTAATGCTTAAAATTCTCCAAGCCAGGCTTCAGCAATATGTGAACCGTGAACTTCCAGCTGTTCAAGCTGGTTTTAGAAAAGGCAGAGCAACCAGAGATCAAATTGCCAACATCCACTGGATCATTGAAAAAGCAAGAGAGTTCCAGAAAAACATCTATTTCTGCTTTATTGACTATGCCAAAGTCTTCGACTGTGTGGATCACAATAAACTGAGGAAAATTCTTCAAGAGATGGGAATAGCAGACCACCTGACCTGCCCCTTGAGAAACCTGGATACAGATCAGGAAGCAACAGTTAGAACTGGACATGGAACAACAGACTGGTTCCAAATAGGAAAAGGAGTACGTCAAGGCTGTATATTGTCACCCTGGTTATTTAACTTCTATGCAGAGTACATCATGAGAAACGTGGGGCTGGAGGAAGCACAAGCTGGAATCAAAATTGCCGGGAGGAATATCAATGACCTCAGATATGCAGATGACACCACCTTTATGGCAGAAAGTGAAGAAAAACTTAAGAGCCTCTTGGTGAAAGTGAAAGAGGAGAGTAAAAAAGTTGACCTAAAGCTCAACGTTCAGAAAACTAAGATCATGGCATCTGGTCTCATCACTTCATGGCAGATAGATGGGGAAACATTGGAAACAGTGGCTGACTTTATTTTTCTGGGCTCCAAAATCATTCCAGATGGTGACTGCAGCCATGAAATTAAAAGACGCTTACTTCTTGGAAGGAAGGTTATGACTAACCTAGACAGCATATCAAAAAGCAGAGGCATTACGTTGCCAACAAAGGTCCATCTAGTCAAGGCTATGGTTTTTCCAGTGGTCATGTATGAATGTGAGAGTTGGAGTATAAAGAAAGCTGAGAGCCAAAGAATTGATGCTTTTGAACTGTGGTGTTGGAGAAGACTTTTGAGAGTCCCTTGGACTGCAAGGAGATCCAACCAGTCCATCCTACAGGAGATCAGTCCTGGGTGTTCATTGGAAGGACTGATTTTGAAGCTGAAACTCCAGTACTTTGGCCACCTCATGCGAGGAACTGAGTCATTTGAAAAGACCCTGATGCTGGGAAGAATTGAGGGAAGAAGGAGAAGGGGACGACAGAGGATGAGATGACTGGATGGCATTGCCGACTTGATAGACATGGTTTTGGGTGGACTCCGGGAGTTGGTGATGGACAGGGAGGCCTGGTGTGCTGTGGTTCATGGGGTCGCAAAGAGTCTGACATGACTGAGTGGCTGAACTTACCTGAATGCTATTGCAGGTTTATTTTCCAATTTTTCCTCCTAGTATATAAATAAATATTTATTCAATTGTTTCAACTTTTATTTCGCATTCTTGATAAATTCACTCATTGGTTCTAGTAGTGTTGCACATGCCTTAGGATTTTCTATGAAAACAATCTTGTCATCTCTGAGCAAAAATAGTTCACTTATTTTTGAGCCTTTACACCTTACCCCTTTTTTTTTATTTTTCTTTTCTTCTTCTGATGATTGGGAACTTCAGTATAATGTTGAAAAAAAAGTCATGACAATGTTCATCCTGCTCTTCCAGAACTTTCATGAGAAGCATTTAGTACATCACTGTATTAGGCAGGCAAGAGAGAGACAGAACCAATAGGTTGTGTGTGTATGTATTAAAAAAACAAGACTTATTACAGGGAATTGTCTCATGTGATTATGAAGATTGGTCCACACAAATTCTCCTGGCTGTAGAGCCAAGAGTGTTAGTGATACAGTTTGAATCTAAAGGAATTGTTGCAGAACCTTAAGAACCAATGCTGTAGATGAAATCTGAAGACAGTATGCTGGAGAATTCTCTCTTGCTCAGAGGGAGATGGTCTGTTTGTTCTATTCAAGCCTTCAACTGATTGAATGAGGTCCACTGCATAGTGGAGAGCAATCTGCTTTATACTCAAAATTTACCAATTTAAATGTTAATCTCATCCAACAGCATCCTCAGAAACACTCAGAATCGTATTTGACCAAATACCTGGGCATCCTGTGGCCCAGTCAATCTGACACATAAAGTTAGCCATCGTAATCACCATTACTTATTATATTAGCTGAAGAGAGTTTGGGTAAAGTTTTCATCATGAATGAATGTTGAATGCTAATTTTTTTTCTGCTTCTTTTTGAAGTATCATATGGCTGTTATCCTTCATTCTGGTATGGCAACTTACAGTCATTGATTTTGAACATTGAAATGAGTTTGTAGTCCTAGGATAATCACTACATAGTCATAGTCTACTGTCTTTTTAATATGCTTTTGTTCAATTTGCTAATATTTTAGTAATATTTCTACAAATACGTTCATAAAAGATATTAATCATTTGTTTTTATTTCCGTCTGGCACATAACTAGGAGTGGAATTATGTGTCATATGGTAACTCTATGCCTAATTTTTTGAGGAACTGAAAACTGCTTTCTGGAAAAGTTAACATTTACATCCTCATCAGCAGGGAATGAGAAGTCCAATTTTTCTTTATCCTCCCAAGGACTTGCTATTATCTATCTCTTAAATAATAGCTATCTTTGTGGATATGAACATGTGATTCCGATTTACATTTACCTAGTATTTAATTATGCTGAGCATCATTTTAGGTCCTTATTGTCCCAGTGTATGTATTCTTTGAAAAAACATCTACTCAAATCCCTTGCTAGTTTTTCAATAATTGTCTTATTATTAAATTGCAATTGTTCTTTATACATTTGGAATTCCAGTCCCTTATCAAGTATATCAATATTTTATACCAGTCTGTGAGATTTTTATTTTCTTGATGTTATCATTTGTAACACAGAGGTTTCTATTTGTGATGAATGTTAGTTTAACTATTTTTAAAATTTTGTCACTTGTATATTTGATATGACTCTACTTGTAAAAGAAATAAATAATACTCCCTTATCCAAAGATGTGGACATTTATACTTGCATTTTATTCTGTTTTATAGATCTAGCTCTCACATTTAGGTCTATGACATTTTTATTTACGTTTTTTGTGCGCAGTATAAGAAAGGAATTCAACTTCAAGCTTTTGCATACAGATGTCCAAGATAAGCATCTAATATATCACTGTATTAGTCAGTTGTCCTAATATCATTTGTTGGAAAGACTTTTATTTTCCCATTGTATTGTCTTAGAACTTTTTCCAAGAACACTTTAAAAAAAATCATTCAATACCAATCCATAAAGGAATTTACTACCATGAAGTCCCCTTATAATTTTTCTCTCCCCTCATCTCAAAACCAAAAATAACTTACTTTCTTCCATAAAAGCAGACCCATTAGGTCATGGGAGTCATAGCACCTGTCAGCTACAAATATCTCCTATAAATAAAGAGTGATTTTTTTAAAGAAATAAAACAATCAGGTAAACATTCTGTGAGATAAATTCAAGTCTCCATTTTTTTTTTTTTTTACAAATATGGGAATGGGTTAAAAATTTGAAAAAATTTTAAGCTGTACTATGCATGTATTTTAGATTGCATTCTTCTTGGAAATCCCTCAAGTCACTTTTTATTTCCCCTCAGCTTCTCTGCCCACAAAATCTCTGAAAATATCAAAATGCTTATCCAATGACCAGGACCTCAGCTCTGTGACAATAGCAGTGGAAATTCTGGATCCCCTTTCTAGGGGTCACCAACTTGTTCCCTGTTATACGCTGTAATACTTTGTGCCTATGGGAATCTTGGGCTGAATAGAGACATAGTTTCCCCAGAAGAAAGTTATAAGATTTAACAAATTTTGTGAATTATATGCGCCTTCAGGTAGAAGTTAAGGGATCTAGGAGAAAGCACTGTATTTCTCGATGTCTTTGTTTCCTTTACACTACAATGCTCTAAGGAGAGCATTTAAGTTCCAGTAAGAAACACACACAAACAAACGAAACTAAGCACCATCCGGTAATTTGGTATCAGAAGTCGTAAGAATGGTAGTCTTTTCATTTCTTGCATTTACATCAGAAACAAAGTCCACTTTATTTTACATAGATCTTCGTATAGAAATACAGTTGCCATGTTAGTTGAATAGTTTGGTCCCTAAAAGCTTGCCATTTATCACCTAAAGGAATGTTAGAAGATTTACAGTAAAATCAGCCTTTAAAGTATGAAAGATGTGTGGTATTGATTGTAGTGGGAACAGCAAGAAGTCTGCATTTTAAGCAACTTTGTCTGCCGTGAACATCAGCAGAGGCCATTGATGAATTCCAAATAGAAACATGTGAGATTTATCCTCCTCTATTCTCTTCTCTCAACCAACATTATCCATTCACTCAGGAGCACTTATGTTCCTGGAACAAGAACAACAAAAAGAAATAGCTCTTGAAATGCAACAGGGCAGGATATTTCTACCCAGGGAAAAAGCAATCTTTCACATAACTGTATTTCATTTATAATGTGTATTCTGAAAAACTTATTATAATAGCTGGTCTAATACTATCAGGGAATATTTTGACGTAAAAAAAAACGATTCCACTTAAGCTTAAATAAAACAATTTTCAAGTAACTCCCAATGTCCAAATATTGGTCTGGGGAAAACATCAGCCACTATTTGAAACAAAATTTATAGTAATATTATTTCTCATGATGATTATAAAAAATATGGTTCAAATACATTACAGAATTTAGAGCTGTCTAACAACACATATGACACATAATTTACTTATTTTAGCATTACTATGTTTAACAAATGTGTTAATACAAAACAGGGCACAAGTTCATGAAAACTACCAGCTATGAATGTTTGGGTAAGATAATGTAACTACCAAAATTGCTATTTCTTAGACACTGTAAGTATCAGTATATAAATATGAAATTAATTATTAGTATTCAATGTTCTGTCTGAAGCATTGGTTTAAAAACAGAAACTCAACAGTTATGATGATAATCTTTCACAGAAACAATGATAATGTTTCAAAGAATTGTAAAACCTATGCCTCTAAATAGATGAAGAATTTATATAGAAAAGTTCTAATAGTAATATTTGTAACAAAAGGGAAATTCAAAGAAATTCCAAATAGAACAATGGTTAAATAAATGCCATAGGATAGAATATTTTACAGCTATGAAAAAACTAGCTTTTCCAAGAGCATTTAACTATCTGTAAAAAGAAATACTAATAATAGAGATTATAGATAGAAATCAGACTGTAAACCTGTATACTTTATTAGTTATTGTCTGTCTAAAATAAGTAAATTAAACAAATAAAGCTTTAACATTATTAGTTAGAACATTTAAAAATTAACCTATACATAGTAAAATAGATTAGAATTGGTGTTTGCCAATAAAAATTACCAAAAAATTATACTGGTAATTGTAAAATCAAGGATAACTCGTTATATGTTCTCCTTTTTCTTTTATGTGCATGTATTAATACTACTTTATAGATAGGAAAAAAATGTTACATTTGCTTTCTAATGACAAATCAGTTAAAAAGAAAAAACATTTAGTAAAACAGCTGAATCTTCAGAGAGGGATACGTATTCCATGGCTCATCCTATTAAATCTTAAAACACAGCTATCAATCTGAACAGATGATGAAGGCTTCTGCCAGGAATCTAGTGGAAAATCCACTTTCAAGATAGAAAGATACCAGATTCCTGCAATTCCACTAGGCAATTCTAAGAAAACCTAAGTCCAGCTAATTGTATCTACTATATTGAAGGTGTATATATATATATATATATATACACACACACACACACACACACACACACACACATATATACACATATATATTTATATATATTCACATACACATCTATATTTACCTATATATATACACATTGGAGAAGAAAATTTCAACTGACTCTAGTATTCTTGCCTGGGAAATCCCATGGACAGAGGAGTCTGGCAGGTTACAGTCCATAGGATCGCAAAGAGTCAGACATGACTAAGGGACTGAACACATATACATACATATACACAATATATACATACGATGAAAAAATAAAGATATATATAGATATATATATATCAATATGTAGATTAATTTCAGTGAATAAAATACACTGATATCCCATATTAGCCTATCTCCCCCCAAAATAGACTGTATCTGAAGAACTTAGTAGAATAACATTTCATTTTAACTGATGCACATTGTACTTGCCTGGAAAGATGATCATACTGAAAACAATGTGCAACACAAGTATGATAAAGAAGGAAGACTTCTGCCCTGGAATGACTACCAAGAAATTTACAAGTCTTCTATTTTTCACTCTAAACAGCATGTTCGAGGTTTCCCTTCTCTGGTTCACCTTAAGCTTCTGCCCTACCTTTCCTTCTAGCCTGTTTCGGAACTCTTGAATCTTTTTCATAGTTTAAAAATCAATGTTTCCAATTTTTTCTTCAAATTTCATTTTCCTTCCTGTCCATCTCTTTTCTTTAAATTACAGGTGGAGAAATTCTCCTATTCCTTTCTAAAATTTCTGTCTTTTTTATGCTTCAGTTCAACCATTAGCTAATAGATATCTAAATAGTTCCACATAAGATTCCTATGCTGCTGCTGCTGCTGCTAAATCACTTCAGTCGTGTCCGACTCTGTGCGACCCCATAGACGGCAGCCCACCAGGCTCCCCAGTCCCTGGGATTCTCCAGGCCAGAACACTGGAGTGGGTTGCCATTTCCTTCCCCAGTACATGAAAGGAAAAGTGAAAGTGAAGTCGCTCAATCATGTCCGACTCTTCGCGACCCCATGGACTGCAGCCTACCAGGCTCCTTCCATGGGATTTTCCAGGCGAGAGGACTGGAGTGGGGTGCCATTGCCTTCCTATAAACAACTCTAATTCTTATGATGCAAGTCAAACCCATTTCTTCATCACAATCCTGCTTTTCTTGTGACCCTCATTTACTTCAAGTTACCTCTTCTTGTGTATTAAGAATTTTACTGCCCTATCCAATTTGTTCTTCTCTTGTAAACGATTACACTTATTCTTTGGATCTTATAGCTATCACATGTATGCGAGCATACTAAGTCGCTCCAGTCGTGTCAAGCTGTTAGCGACCCTATGGACCATAGCATGCCAGGTTCCTCTGTCCATAGGACTCTCCAGTGGAGAATACTTGAGTCGGTTGTTATGCTCTCCTTCAGGGGATCTTCCCAACCCAGGTATCAAACCTGTGTCTCTTATTTCTCCTGCATTGGCAGATGGGTTCTTTACCACTAGCGCCACCTAGGAAGCCCACAGCTAGTGTATACTGCCTTTTAAGTCTTTGATATTTCTTCCTTCAATTTCTCATGTGCCTTCTTATAGATCTGACAGGAAACTCATCTCTGTATTCCTGCATTCTTACATCCAGAAATTTCTCCTGAATTCTTTCTAGGAGAGAAAAAAACAAAACACAATCACACATTCATTCCTCTAAAATATAAATCTGATCATTTATGTTCCTGATCTAAAATTGAGTTCATTCGTGAGTTTCCAAAGGAGAAAGCCTGACCTCTGTGACACTTTATTCATAATCTTCGACAAGGCTCAGATTCATTATTCAAAGCTACCAAACCCTGACATGGGCTGAACTTTAGTCATGAGGCACTTTGCACTGCACTGCCTTTTTTCTTCTTATCTCCTTGCATGGGTGGAATGTTCCCCATTTTATCCAGCTTATTCTGATGGATGGCTATCTACTGTAATTTACTTGAGATGTTATTTGTGTAACCCAAAGTTATTTTCTCAAGATGTACTCTGCATATAAGTTAAATAAGCAGGGTGACAATATACAGCCTTGATGTACTCCTTTTCCTATTTGGAACCAGTCTGTTGTTCCATGTCCAGTTCTAACTGTTGCTTCTGACCTGCATACAGGTTTCTCAATAGGCAGGTCAGGTGGTCTGGTATTTCCATCTCTTTCAGAATTTTCCACAGTTTATTGTGATCCACACAGTCAAAGGCTTTGGCATAGTCAATAAAGCAGAAATAGATGTTTTTCTGGAACTCTCTTGCTTTTTTGATGATCCAGCAGATGGTGGCAATTTGATCTCTGGTTCCTCTGCCTTTTCTAAAAACCAGCTTGAACATCTGGAAGTTCACAGGTCATGTATTGCTGAAGCCTGGTTTGCAGAATTTTGAGCATTACTTTACTAGCGTGTGAGATGAGTGCAATTGTGTGGTAGTTTGAGCATTCCTTGGAAGGAAAGTTATGACCAAACTAGACAGCATATTAAAAAGCAGAGCCATTACTTTGCCAAAAAAGTTCTGTCTAGTCAAGGCTATGGTTTTTCCAGTAGTCATGTATGGATGTGAGAGTTGGACTGTGAAGAAAGCTGAGCACAGAAGAATTGATGCTTTTGAACTGTGGTGTTGGAGAAGACTCTTGAGAGTCCCTTGGACTGCTAGGAGATCCAACCAGTCCATCCTAAAGCAGATAAGCCCTGGGTGTTCATTGGAAGGACTGATGTTAAAGCTGAAACTCCAATACTTTGGCCACCCTGAATAGAGGGTACACTTCCTTAACAATCAAGTTATATAGGACCTTTTAAAATAATGGTCACTTCAAAAATGAGAATATTGAACATATGATGACTATTGTGATAAGCATTGAAAGTTCACTAGTTTTCTTGCTTTCATCTTCTAAGCACATGGTAGAACTTACCCAATTCCTTGATCATAAACCTGTGCTATTTTTTACATATTGGCAATGAAGAAGGCAAAGAAACACAGAAAGGTGAGACAATTTACTCAAATTCATAAGCTATTAAGTTGGAAATTAAAAATTTCTCAGTATTACAGTCAAGTTCTAAACTACCTTGTACCATCTCATCATAAGAATTTATTAATTCACTCTATAATTAGTAAGTACCTTTTGAGTGCCATAGATCATAGTCTTTGATCTTTAATGAGCCTGGAGCTAGACTCTCTGAACTGAAATTTCAGCTTGCCTCTTGTGAATTATGTGTCATAAGGCAAATGACATTCTCTCTAGGTCTTTGCTTTCTCATCAGTAATATGAGGACACAAATAGTACCTACTACATTAGCAGATACCATCATAACTTTATCTTCACAACTTTTTGTTGTGAAGATAAAAAGCATTTAGTATTGAGTTGGCCAAAAGTTCAGTTGGGTTTGGCCATACAACCTGAATGAACTTTTTGGCCAGCCCATTATGATACCCTGATGACAATAAGCAGCCAGTGAATGAAGATATTATTTAGAGATATGTAAAGAAAGTCACTGTTCCAGTCCCAATGTCTCAAGGAGAAACTGACAAGTAAATCAATGACTGCAAGTTGATGTAGCACTATATAAGGAATGTATTAGGTCTTATAGGATGACCAAGAAGAGATAATCTCTACTCATCCACATGCAGCATGTAGCCTCTTAGGCCCAGCTTGGTGAACCAGGGCTGAACTAATCCCTTTGATGCTGATGAGTAGCCCCAGGGCAGAAGATAAATGGACAAGGAGTCAAGACAAAATGCCACCGAGCATCTGTTGTAGTGTGGGCTAAACCGGATTGGCAAGGAAGTGCCATGACATTGTGAATCAGCTCAACACATGACATTTCTCACAAAAATGTAGAGGGTGAAGTATAAAATTATGCCCAACAAATTAGGGAAACCACAATTAAATTAACTCAGGGATAAGCACAAAGGGACAAACCTAGAACTTCTAGATGCTGTTAGGATGTCTGCCTTGCTCCTGTAGCCCAGGTTTTTTGCTCTTTTTTTTTTTTTTGCTTTAGGAACAAGAAGAGATTTCAGAATTTGTCTAGAAAAAGTTCAGTATTTTATACACTCATGAGTAATTCAATCCCTTTAAGAACAAGATACAGGCAAGAAGTTACTTTCCCTGGTTACCTGCTATAATGGCTGGTCTTTACTGGTTTATATTAAACATAGCAAAACTATAAAGTTTAAATACTTATAAAACAGTTTTTAATGTACCCAGGTGGCACAGTGGCAAAAAAATATGCCTGCCAATGCAGGAGACATGGGTTCTATCCCTGGATCAAGAAGATTCCCCTGGAGAAAGAAATGGAACCCATTCCAGTATTCTTACCTGGAGAATCCCATGAACAGAGGAGCCTAGTGGGCTACAGTCCCTGGACCTGCAAAGAGTCAGACACAACTGAGTGACTCAGCACACACACACACATTGTTACTGTAGCAATGGGAAGATCTGTGACACAGGCAGGTGAGAACTGATTGAAGCGGCCTTCTGAGCAGTGCTGGTCTGGTCCAAAGGCAGCCTGAGTTTCCCCAGCAGCAAGCAGAGAAAGGTGAGAATTAAGGTTACAGACAATAAGACATATAGCTGTTTTGAAAAACTATCATTTGCTCCATGATGGTAAATATAAGAAGATAATTAAATGTAAAGAATTCTTCAGTGAACAAATATTTAGCAAGAAACTATTCTGTGCACTCTTCCAGTTCTGCAGAATGTTGATCAAGAGATTAGATATCAATTCTCATGGAGCTCAAATTCTAGTGGGAGAAAAAAGACATTGCAAGTAAATACATAAACTCAATAATGTTTCATAGTGTTAGAAGTGCCATGAAGACGGAACATGTTGTGTAAGAGAATGACTAACAGTCTATTGTGATTGCCTAGGAAGTTAACCTTAAGATAAGTTAAGTTAAGTTAAGAGCTAGAAGCATGTAAACACGTGGAGACCTGGGGAGAGAATTTTCCAGGTATAGGCATAGTTATGGTAATACCTTAGGAAGAAAACAAATTCAGACTATGGAAGCACTGAAAAAAAATCAGCACAACTGAAATATAGTGGACTTTTGGAAGAGTGTCAAGATCAGAATGGCACAACAGGTTGTGACTTCATTTATTATTCTTAGGGTCATAGGCCTAGAATAAGGGATTGTAGTTTATTCTGGGAGAATGTGAAGTCAAAGAAAGATTTTAATAAAGGATTTACATTCTCTGATTATAGTTTTTTTAACAGCTTTAATGAGACATAATTTACATATCATATGGGCTTCCGAAGTGGATCAGTGATAAAAAATCCATCTGCCAATGCAGGAGAGGCAAGAGATACAGGTTTGATCCCTGAGTCAGGAAGATACCCTGGAGAAGGAAATGGCAATCTGTGCCAGTATTCTTGCCTGGGAAATCCCATGGACAGAGGAGCCTAGCAGGCTACAGTCCATGGGTTTGTCAAGAGTCAGACATGACTGAACAACTAAACACACTCTCACACACACACACACACACACACACACATATATACATATACATATATATATATATATATATATATATATATATATATATATAGTCTCTGTTCAACATTTCTGCTTCAGTGGATTTTATTTATTTATTTATTATTTTTGCCACACAGTATGGCATTTGGGATATTAGTTTCTTGACCAGGGATCAAACCTGTGTCTCTTGCATTGGAATGATGGATTCTTAATCACTGGACCACCACTTCAATGGTTTTTAGTTATGAAATCATCACTTTAATATAATTTCAGGACATTTTCATCCTCCCAAAAGGAAAGCATAAAATCATTAGCACTTTCTTCCCCATTCTTGCTTACCACCCACTCATCCTCCCTCCACCAATAACACACCATTATATTTACTCTGGATTTCAGCAGTATCTCCTAACTGCAATTTACCATGTTAGGGCAGTAAGATTTATTAGTTGTGGAAATGAAGAGAAGTAGAGAGACCAAGAATATTTCAGAGATAGGACTTATCAATATATATAAAATGAACAGGGTCAGGAGAAGGGAGGTAAAAGCAAAAGAAGAGTGAACAAATAACTCTTAACTTAATGCTTGAACAACTGTGATAATGCATAGCTTTCAGTGTACCAGGGGAATATGAGGGATCAGTATTAGTTAGATTAGCTCTGTTGCTGCATTTCAGTGTGTGTGCATGCTCCTAATCAAAGTTTATTTTATTTTTAATTGGAGGATAACCACTCCACAACATTTCGTTGGCCCCCACCACACAACAATGTTAATCACCCTCAAGCAGACACACATCCCTCCATCTCAAACCTCCTCACCTACTCTCCAACCCCTCCCACCCCTCCTGGTTGTCAAAGAGTACCTCCTTGAGCTCCCTGTGTTATACAGCAACTTCCCACTAGCTATCTATTTTACATGTGGTAATACATGTTTTAATGCTACTCTCTCTCAGTTCTTCCCAACTTCTTCTCTGCCACGTCCAAAAGTGTATTCTTTATGCCTGTGTCTCTATTCCTCCCCTGCAAATAAGTTCATCAGTATCATTTTTCTAGATTCCATACATATGCATTAATAGACAATGTGTTTTTCTCTTTCTGACTTCTTCACTCTGTATAACCTTGTCAAAGTTTGATATTTTTCATATTTAGTATACTGTGCCTTCTACATATTCAAGGGAAATCTCACAGAAGCATTTGAACACACGAGTTCAGGAGGAAAATAATGACAGGAGATATAGGTGTGGCAGCTGTGCCAGGCTTGCTCTGTTTATTCTCAGATTCACTCCTCATCCTTCCCCTGATCTTCTCTGCATCACAAGCAGACTAATCACTGCTGGCTGTGTCTCACATTGGGTTTTGGCTCATGGCAGACACTGGTGAGAGATTGGAAAATGAAAGCGTGGACAATCAAGTGTATGTCCCTCTCCTTTAGCCTTGAATAATATTGCTAGTGGTGGCTGAACACCCTTTGTGGCTCCAACTCCCACCCCACAGGCTGGCTGTGATTCCAGCCAGTCAGTCCCTGCATCTGATAGCTGGTAACTCTATCCCTTTCCTTTGATCCTCTAATCTAAGAGTGTAGCTGTTGGTAACATGTTGGTTACCTCATAGCTCTCCCCTTTTCTTCTTAGCTCCTTTATCACCTATGTACCAACTGACTCTATTAAAGGCCTCCTTTTTAAATCCTTACAGTACTTTCTGTTTACTGGATTACAAACTCACTGATAGTAGTTATCAGCATATAGCTATCAGTTTATAGGTAGTGAAAGCCAGGGAAAAAAATAAGATTAACAACTGTGCTGTTCACAGGAAAATAGCTCAAATAAGACAAGAGTTTTGTGTGTTGTGTTCAGTGATGTATTTCCAGGATGTAGAACTCTATTTAGAATATATGAATACCCAATGTTTGTTGGGTAAGGAAATCCATTAATTAGCTAATTAAGGGAACAATTATTAACATTGATTTATTTTAATCATTTTTAAAACTACATAATCTTCACTTCAAAAATGTTTTAAAGATGTATTACGTGTATTGCTTTCCTTCCTTCTGTTTTTCTATCCTTTTATCACTTAGATTTAATAAAGGATAATTAAGGTTGTTGCAAAAGATATGCAAAAAAAGGATAAATAATATTCCTCAGATGGCATTCAAGATATAATTTTGCAAATTCAGGTTTTGAGAGAAAGAAGTTTTTAACTTGCTTTGACATATTAAGAAACAAATCTAGAGGAATCAGATAAAAGGTTTCTTCTACAAAGTAGGGAATAAACCACTTCATCTATGATGACTTGGCCATGAGGCCTGCTGCCTTACATTATTAATGATAGTTGAATATAATGTGAAAAAGACTGTGGCTCAATCTAGCAGACTAGATTTCTCCAGCCACTCCAGGGGAAAGACAAAGAAAATACAGAGGATTCTGAATTGAAGAATGCTTGCTGCCATGTTGCTAAACACACTCCTCCTTCCCAAACATACCTACAACCATCTTAAGGTTAGGGGAAGGGAAAGAAGATAACATCTGAAAGAGCATTTACCTGAAGAAATAAAGTTAATGAAATCAACTCTGCAGAAAAGAAGCTTTGAATAGGTTTGTTACTGGACTTTTCAATTGGGCTCCAGCAAGAGTCCGCCCGCCTGATGTCCTTGGAGCCAATAGCAGACCAAGTTCAGTTCAGAAGCAAAGGAAAGCTTTGTTTTCAGATCAGAGAGCGGAATTGTGGGAGCTATGCTCTAGAGCGGGGTCCACAATGTCTGGGATCTAATGCGTGATGATCTGAGGTGGAGCTGACAGTAACAATAGAAATAAAGTGCACAATAAATGTAATGCACTTGAATCATCCCCAAACCATTCCCCACCACCATCTGTGGAAAAATTATCTTCCAGGAAACCAGTCCCTGATGCCGAAAAGATTGGGGCCCACTGCTCTAGAGCACATGCAGCACACAGCCTCCTGACAGGCCGTGGGCGGGGCTTCTTTGCAGCAAGAGAGTCTGCTTTGTTAAGCTGGGAGGGGGCGGAGTTTTCTCAGAGCAGGCACAGCTGGGCTGCTCAAACTCGAGATCTCATGGCTGGGGCTGTGTCTCTGTACACGTGCCTGCCGCCTCCATCTTGACTTGAGCGTCCAGTGAGATGCTTCTGTACACAATCCCAGAGCTGAAATGACCAGGAAGCCCATTCTCACCAATAACTGGTCTGAAGGGCCAAGTGCAAGGCTTCTGCACAGGGTTCCCTACGAGCAAGTGAGACTGAACTAAAGCACAAAGGGTCATTTTATTACCCAGAGTTAATTTTTATTTACTGGGAATTGTTAATGCATTGGCTTTACTGGTGACAGGATCAGAGTTTTAACAAAAAAGAGACCTTTAAACTAGAAAATACTAGAACTTTTTTTTTTTTTCATTGCTAAGCTCTCTTGTGGAGTTTGGCCTTATGAAAAATGAAAGTAAATTAAACAAACAAGTTTTCTTTTTGTACCCACATTATAATATGAGTAAATTTGCTACCTTACTGCATTTTGGATATACAGCATTTAACATTGTATTAATTCTACTTTGTGGTTCCTGTCCACTTGTTACTGTTACATCACACTTAAAATCCACTGTGACAAAATGGAAGACTATTCTCTCATAAAAATTACTTTAAAGGAAAGTACATAAACAGTTCTCTGTCAACAGCATCTTCTTCAAAATGTTTAGGAAAAGAGAATGACTAAACTCTCTGAAAGAATATTGGCAAGGCTATCTTGATTGATGTGCAAAATGAATTAAATATGATACAATTTTAATTTCATCTATAAAGAAGTGTCTTTTGAGAGTAGTAGTTACTATAAACTTTTCTTAAGCTTTATTTTTTATTCCAAGTAAAAATAATTGTTATTATTAATATCACAGTCATGGCAGAAAAATAAAATATTATATATCTTATCATAAAAATCTAGCTATGCATTTCAACTGAAAGTTCCATTTAGCTAATAGGCTACTATAAGATAAAATTTAATCCTGTTAAGATTTGGAGACATTTTTGACATGTAAGTGTAGTAGTCAAGTTAAAATATAGTCTATTGTGAGACATTATTGGAACCCAGAAATGCAGTGTCTAGCTATTCAGGAGGTGAAAGGAGTGTTCATTTCAGGAGTAAACTGTCGAATTTGTACTTGACTTGTATTTGGAAGCTTCTTTGGTGATTATAAAGTTGTCCTTCTTACATACCCAGAGAAAAAAAATAAAATCTTTACTTTTCTTCCTTGATAAAAACTCACTTATGTCCTATGTTACAGTGCAGTTAAAGTTGCTGTTGCAAGAAAAATCTAATCACATCAAGACTTCATGAGAATCTTTTGCTCCAATTATAGTTTATGTATAGGTCCTATTAAAAGTTTGTTCTCAAAACTCAGGGTTTTCTGCAGCCTACTTTTGCACTTGAATTTTTTTTTTTTAATGTAACTACTGCAGTAATTCTAGAAGCCTTTTGAAGAAAAGAATGTACACTTTGACCTAAGATGTTATTTTCAAAGGTAATGCATTTAGGTATTTGTCTACCACAGCTTTTATTACTATCAAAGTAATACATACTGGTAGTAGAAAAATGTTTAAATTATTGAAAAGATGTATTTTTCTCTAAAGAAGAGATTGAGGTGGAGAAAATTTGTGAGAATAAACTGGAAAGTAATTTGTCTTGGATTAATTCCAAATGGTAAAACATAGAACAGATTGATTCTTCATTCATTCTGGAAAACATAAAGCATTTTTTTTAAGACTCAGACACAGCTGAGTAACTGAACATGTATGCATAGATGATGTAAAACGTGTGTATATATCATATAGTATACTTGGATTTTCTCTGAATGCTATTTTATTTTACGTCTGGAGACTTTTTTAAAACTTGGAAACAAACTGTTTCTTTTATTTTTCACAAACTTCTGCAACGTTCGTGTCTTTGATTCCTCATTCACACGTTGTTGAAACAGTTGACCCTGAATTTGGTAGATTAATGGCACAGCACCAAGTGGCTATCAAACAAACGTGGCACTTCTAAAGCTGCAGCACCAAACTGCAAATTGGAAATACACCCCTGGTTATACTATCAACAAACGAGACCCTTGATGTGTGATTCCACTCATCATTCCCTTAAGCCATTATCAGACAGCTGAGATCAGACAACAATGAAAGAACATGTGCTTGATTGTTAGCATGTCAGACGTACATTATTAAAAACAGTAGGGACAAGAGGAGAGATGAGAGGAAAGGCATTGGTTCCTTTGTTCCATGTGTGAGGGTTTGTTTGGGAAGAAAAGAATTCTAAAAGGCACTGCCACATACCTCCCTACCATGAAGGCCTAGCTTTCCCCTTGGTTCATTTGAAAATCAAGTTAATATTCTTTCTTCCATAATGAAAATGATTAAGAGCTTGTTTTAACTGCAAACTTATTCTTATCAATTTCAACTGAAAATTCATTTTCATCTCATTGAATTTCTAAATTTTCTTGAAAGACCTGTTTACAGATTACCTGGTTTGGTTTAAGTAATATCTATCCTGATCCACACCATATTAAGTATATGAAGTAGAGAAGAATCAGAATTGTTTGATTCACTCAGATTTTGCAAATAACAGTAAAATTGTTATTTATCAAGTTTATTAACTAAAGTAAGGACTTAAGTTCAGAAGAAATGAGTGAGAATTTGTCAATACTTACAGTACCCCTTGAGATGCTTCCCACAGAAAATTTAGAATTTTTCCTTTTGAAAATGTACTGTGTTAGTACCGAAGATAACTATGTTAATGGCCGAAAAATATAATTTATAAAATAAATTTGCAAAACATAATAGGACTTATAAAAAAGAAGTTTTGCACAGACTTTCTGTAACTACAGGGAAAAATTAGTCGTGTGTACAATGATTTATAAATCCATTTTTCTCTATTTCCCCCAAAACTTATTATTTTGGGAAATACTTTTCTTAAGTTTCCTTAATCCTTTTGAAAATATTTTATTTTTCACAAAGAGAATATATCTATATATATATATATATTTAACAATGTATATAATTGCTCTATTTAAATTTTGTGTAATTACTTATTTCATCCATTGGAGAGACAAATTCATGGTTTTATTTGCTCTTTCATTGACTTACCATATCGCTCAATCACTGTTTAAAAAAATAAAATAAAACGGTCTGTGGAAACCAAATAGATGACTAACTTACTTCTCTTGTTCCACTTGCCAAAATAATGAATAGTGAGGCTGGAATATTATATTTGTATTAAAGTGTATTAAGTTGCTGTATTCTATAGTTCTTATAACTTTACTAGAATCCAATTTATTTACTTAAGTTTAAAATAAACATTAGTGTCACGTTCAAATAAATTCACAAAGTAGCAAGAATAAAAACTATGAAAATTTTGAATTCCCATCATAATTTCAATTAATTAAAAAAGGGAAATATGACTTCTTTAAAGAGTTTTCAGCCAAATTTCAAAAGTAGTGAACTGAAAACTCTTAACTCTTTTCATTAGCTTTAGTCAAAACCATTTATTCAGAAAGCCTAAATTCAGAATACACTGAATTTAAATTTTGATAAGTCCTAATATTGATTTCTAGATCTTCAAAGTCAACATAGCAGTAAAGAATTTTCTTTCCAAAATCTAAAAATGAATCAAGTCTATTGTGTTTAAAAGCACATAAATACCATAATATTAAGTGTATTCCAGGATAGACTGGCAAATATAAATATGTGTTGTTGTTTAGTTGCTATTTCGTGTCCAATTCTTTACCACCCCATAGGCTGCAGCAACCCAGGCTTCTCTGTCCTTCACTACCTCCTGGACTTTGCTCAAACTCATGTTCATGGTTTGAGATGGTTGATGATGCCACCCAAGCATCTCATCCTCTGCCGCCCCCTTGTCCTTCTGTTCTTAATCTTTCCCAGGATCAAGGTCTTTTCTAGTGACTCCGCTCCTTGTATCAGGTGGGCAAAGTTTTGGAGCTTCAGCTTCAGCATCAGTCCTTCCAATGAGTATTCATTGGAATATTTGACATCCAACTCTCACATCCATACATGACTACTGGAAAAACCATAGCTTTGACTATATGGACCTTTGTCAGCGAAGTGATGTTTCTGTTTCTTAATATGCTGTTTGTCATAGCCTTCCTTCCAAGGAGCAAGCATCTTTCAATTTCACAGCTGCAGTCACAGTCCACAGTGATTTTGGAGCTCAAGAAAATAAAGTCTTTACTTGTTTCCACGTTTTCCCCTTCTATTTGCTATCAAGTGATAGGAATAGATGCCATGATATTTTTCTGAATGTTGAGTTTTAAGCAAGCATTTTTACTCTCTTCTTTCACCCCCATCAAGAGGCTCTTTAGCTCTTCTCCACTTTCTGCCATAGGGTGGTGTCTTCTGAATATCTGAGGTTGTGATAGTTCTCCTAGCAATCGATTTCAGTCTGTGCTTCATCCAGTCTGGCGTTTTGCATGATGTACTCTGAATATAAGTTAAATAAGCAGGGTGACAATATACATCCTTGTCATACTCTTTTCCCAATTTTGAACCAGTCAGTTTTTCCATATCCAATTCTAACTGTTGCTTCTTGACCTGCATACAGACTTTTCAGGAGACAGGTAAGGTGGTCTGGTATTTCCATCTCTTTAAGAGTTTTACATAGTTTGTTGGGATCCAAAGAGTCAAAGGCTTTAGAGAAGTCAATGAAGCCGAAGTAGATGTTTTTCTGGAATTCCCTTGCTTTCTCCATGATCCGAGGAATGTTGGCAATGTGATCTCTGGTTACTCTGGAATTGGCTATATATATGTGGTGGCATGGATAACAAATGTTGTTCCACGTTGTTTCAGCATTTATTGTAAGATATATTGAAATATTTTCAACATATTATTTGCTTTTGAGTTGAAATTATTTTAATATATTATTGATAGGAAATCATTCTCTTCATTGTGGATGAAATTTTATAGATTTCAACAAGGATATCAATTTATTTTAAAAGCTCAACAACATTTTCAGCAATCACAATAATTACATATAATAGTTTTCATCCAGAAATGCTTTCTGTTGAAGACTATATTTTCAAACATGTTTTACCTGTCTGGCTTTTGGTAAATTTTTATGTAATTAAGTAATTGCTGCATATAAATATAAACATTATAATTATGAAAAATATATCTCAGAAACATAAAATGTACTTGGTAAAATTAAAGAGGAAAATGATCTCACTTAAAAAGTACTTTCTTAAAATCAAGAAATTATGAAATAACCCTTGAAAGGTGGAAAAATAAATGCCCCATGCTTTCCTGATTTAAATTATTCATAGGTTAACATGTAGGTCACACATCCCCTTCTTTACCGAAACGCATACCTTGAAAATTCACTTGGGAAAACTCTATTAAGCAACACATCCAACTACAAGTGACTAAGTCATGTGTAAACATGGCTTAAATCATGAGGATGCTTATTTATCATTTTCTTAATCAGGAATCTAGAGAAAAACAGTTCAAGGATTAGTTTATATCATTATCAAATTCTTTCTTTAATTCATGTTCTACAGAGGTTTTGTATTTATGAATTTTTGTTTTATGGTCAAAAGATGGCCCCTTTAGCTCTATGTATTATGTCCATATTTAAAGTACAAGGAGCAAGAAAGAGGCAATGCCAATTTTTGAGAAACTCTCGGCATGTTTCTCTTGTATTTTATTAGCCAAATATTTGTTACACAGCCACTCCTGACTGTAAGGAAGTCTGGGAAAGCAAACATATGGCAAAAAAGAAACACACAAGTTTGGGCGTATTGTTTTCCTAAACAAAATCACGACTCAGCTTGTAAAATAAGACAGGGTAAGTAGGAGGAAAAAACTCTTGATATGAAGGTCTTATTTTTATTTAATTTTAAATATCTTTTTATTTGTTATTCCAGAGCAGTTAGAATGTAAAATGTATAGATTTTTGAGAGAGTCAGTTCCTAGGTAGGTTGATAAGAAGTCAGGGGTCCCTGAGGAGGATAGAGGGGCCTGAGGTTCTCAAGGAGGTTATAGGGGTCTGGAATTCTCAGAGAGGAGAAAAGGACAAACTTTTTTTTTTTTTCCTTTAAACTCAAAGTTGATGGTTACACAACAAAACAACTCAGCTTAAACTCTGTACTAAGGATTATATAACAACAATGTATCCTGCTTGAGGACATCTTTCTCCTTGAGAAGCTTCTGACTAATCCTGTGGTCTGAAAATATTATGGGAGAGGGTCTGGTAAGATCTTTCTATTGTTAGTTCTAAAACTGTCATCTTAAAATGTAAATTGTGGGAGTGGGTCTAGTAAGATCTTTACAACAGTGAGACATTCTTTTGATTTATTGTAATAGCCAATTTAAAAGGTATATAGCTCCCTTGCTAAGACTAGCGAGTGGGGCACTCTACATCCCCCTTCTGATGTCTATGTCAGAAGCTTTCTCTGTCCCTTTTTCACTTTAATAAAACTCTGCTATCCAAAAGCACTTGAGTGATCAAGCCTGGTCCCTGGTCCCAAAGCTAAATATTCTTTGGAGACCACGAATCTGACACTATTCACCATAAAGTATCATTTTTAAGTTAAGCTTTTTGTTCTATCAAGAGTAATCATCTATATCATCTTTACTGACAGAAAAAAAATGGACTGCTGAAAAATTCTTGGGGGTAAAATTAAATTTAAAAACTGTAAGCTGTAAGATATTATGTCAATGGAAAGTCAATTATTATCTTTTGAATACATATAGTTTTTATTTCAGAAAATAAAAAGTTACTTCTATTCAATTGTTAGTCATGTCCAACTCTTTGCAAACCCATGGACTGTAGCCCACCAGGCTCCTCTGTCCATGGAATTTCCCTAGCAAGAATGCTGAAGTGGGTTGCCTTTCCCTTCTCCAGGGTATCTTCCCAACCCAGGGATCAAAACCAGGTCTCTTGCATTGCAGGTGGATTCCTTACCACCTGAGCTACCAGGGAAGCTAGCTCATATCCAAGATATCTTTCAGATGTCTTGAGTTTTTGAAAGCATCTTTTCTTTACACCTTACATTACATTACATTGTCCCTCTAAATATTACAGCAATTAATGAATATAGCTTGGCATTCCTTAAGTCAATCAAATTCAGTTACTTCCTGAAATGAGAGCAATTCATAATTTTCTATTATAATTAAAGTGGCATTTTAAATTATTAAAGTAATTTTTAGTATTTATGTTGCTATTGATATTTTTCGAAAACTAATCTCAATAAGCTTTCTATTCAAGATGTCAGAAAATTATAACATAAGCTTTTCCAAATGCTATATTTTAATTCATGCAGGAAGGATTATGTCTAAAACATTCTCTGTGTCCCACCCTTTTTAACTTCCACTATCGTGAGAAAGAAAGTAATTGGGAATGAATGAGACAAAGGGTAAAAGGAGAGGAGAATCATGGGAAAGAAGATCAGGGAAAACTCCCCAAAGACATCTCATCAGATAGTTGGAATTATCTGAAGAAAAGAAAATATTCACTTGGATTTTAAGTCTACAAAATGATGGATGTAGAATGCATTCTAGAAACCCACTTAATTTTTTCCCTCATTCAGGAACATACATAAACCAACTGAAGCCAATGAGTTCCAATTGGAAAATCTTATTGTAATACAGTTACAAGTTTCCTTTAAAACATTTAAAATACACACAACAATTTCAATGGTCATTGGTCTTTTGTCTCAGAAGTTTCTTATTTTGAAGTAAATAATTCAACTTCATCCATTTCCTCTCATCTGGCCTCAAAGGAGATGAAGGACAAAAATTCTATGTAATTGTTCTGAATATTGCTGAAAGGATTGTAATACCTTTCATTCATATCTTCCAAAAGCAAAATTAACTTTTTACATACATTCTATTTCCTAAACCACAGCCCATGTTTGCTATTTATTTTCAAATTTGGAGTTGCCCCAACTCCAACTATCAAGTAATGACTCTCAGAACTCAGGAGAATAGCCAGGAAAATACCTAGAGGAAAGTAAAATCCCATCAAATGTTTCTCAATCTTTTAAAACGTCAGTAAATGAAAGGAAGTTCTTGACATATATAAGACAATTGAAAACTATAATCGAAACCATTCTTTTCCACTCCTCCCTTACGTTTGTAATTTAAAAAGAAAAAATAATTTCACATGCTTTCTTTGAATTATCCATCCCCCCAAAATATTCACATCATGTTTAAAACAAAATAAAAACAAAGCCCTAAGCAGATTAGTTTATTATAGTGTGATAGTAAATGTGTATTTTTTGCATTCTAGCATGCTAGCATGTGCATATGTGCACAAGCATGAACATGCAAACCCACATCTCTTTGCATTCCATTCCTCCTCTTCTCTCCTGGGACATACGCCAGATTTATTGAATCAGAACACTTGTGCCATGGCCCAGAGATGTCCAGTGTTTTCCAAGATCAACAATTAACTTTAAACCCACATTAACATGAAAAACACTGATGTAGAAGCTATAGAACTTAAGAAAAATTACTCTCCATATTTCCCATTCTAACTTCAGACTAAATTCCAAAATTTGTAAAGCGGATGCAATTGGTTTAAAGTTAACATCAAGAGCAAATGTAAATCAAGAATAAAATTTAACAAAAATTATGAAAGATGAGCCATTTTTCTCCTTTAGCTTGTTGTGAAGTCATTGTGAAAGAGAAGGAGAAAAGGAAAGATATACCCATATTAATGCAGAGTTGCAAAGAATAGCAAGGAGAGATAACAAAGCCTCCGTAAGTGATCAATGCAAAGAAATACAGGAAAACAATAGAATGGGAAACTTGGAGGTCTCTTCAAGAAAATTAGAGATACCAAGGGAACATTTCATGCAAAGATGGGCTCAATAAAGGACAGAAATTGTATGGACCTAACAGAAATAGAAGATATTAAGAAGAGGTGGCAAGAATACACAGAAGAACTGTACAAAAAAGATCTTCATGACCCAGATAATCATGATGGTGTGATCACTCACCGAGAGCGAAACATCCTGGAATGTGAAGTCCAGTAGGCCTTAGGAAGCATCACTACGAACAAAGCTAGGGGGGTGATGGAATTCCCGTTGAGCTATTTCAAATCCTGAAAGATGATGCTGTGAAAGTGCTGCACTGCATATGCCAGCAAATTTGGAAAACTCAGCAATGGCCACAGTATTGGAAAAGTTCAATTTTCATTCCAATCCCAAAGAAAGGCAATGCCAAAGAATGCTCAAACTACCACACCACTGCACTCATCTCACATGCTAGCAAAGTAATGCTTAAAATTCTCCAAGCCAGGCTTTGGCAATATGTGAACTGTGAACTTCCAGATGTTAAAGCTGGTTTTAGAAAAGGCAGAGGAATCAGGATCAGATTGCCAATATCCTCTGGATAGTCAAAAAAGCAAGAGAGTTGCAGAAAAACATCTATTTCTGCTTTATTGACTATGCCAAAGCTTTTGACTGTGTGGATCACAATAAACTGTGGAAAATTCTGAAAGAGATGGGAATACCAGACCACCTGACCTGCCTCTTGAGAAATCTGTATGCAGGTTAGGAAGCAACAGTTAGAACTGGACATGGAACAACAGACTGTTCCTAATTGGAAAGGAGTACGTCAAGGCTGTATATTGTCACCGTGCTTATTTAACTTCTATGCAGAGTACATCATGAGAAACGCTGGGCTGGATGAAGCACAAGCTGGAATCCAGATTGCTGGGAGAAATATCAATAACCTCAGATATGCAGATGACACCACCCTTATGGCAGAAAGTGAAGAAAAACTAAAGAGCCTCTTGGTGAAAGTGAAAGAGGAGAGTGAAAAAGTTGGCTTAAAGTTCAACATTCAGAAAACAAAGATCATGGCATCCAGTCTCATCACTTTATGGCAAATAGATGGGGAAACAGTGGAAACAGTGGCTGACTTAATTTTTGGAGGCTCCAAAATCACTGCAGATGTTGACTGCAGCCATGAAATTAAAAGATACTTACTCCTTGGAAGGAAAGTTATGACCAACCTAGACAGCATATTAAAAAGGAGAGACATTACTTTGCCAACAAGGGTCCATCTAGTCAAGGCTATGGTTTTTCCAGTAGTCATGTATGGATGTGAGAGTTGGACTATGAAGAAAGCTGAGCACTGAAGAATTGATGCTTTTGAACTGTGGTGTTGGAGAAGCCTCTTGAGAGTCTCTTGGACCACAAGGAGATCCAGCCAGTCCATCCTAAAGGAGATCAGCCCTGGGTTTTCATTAGAAGGACTGATGTTGAAGCTGAAACTCCAGTACTTTGGCCACCTAATGCGAAGAGCTGACTCCTTTGAAAGACCCTGATGCTGAGAAAGATTGAGGACAGGAGAAGGGGATGACAGAGGATGAGATGGTTGGATGGCATAACTGACTCAATGGACATGGGTTTGGGTGGACTCCGGGAGTTGGTGGTGGACAGGGAGTCCTGGCGTGCTGCGGTTCATGGTGTCACAGAGTCAGATACGACTGAGCAACTGAACTGAACTGAACTGGAGTCATCTGTGACTTTTACCACAGGTTGGCAGAGTGATGTCTTTTTATCCTAATGGCTATTTTTCAAATCTACAGTTCATTACCACTTGGCATATAGCAAAACAGTCTCCTTAAAACATTGGAGTGCTAAGAAGACCCCAGTACATTATGTTCTAGAGGTGGGTCTTGTGGGGCATATGTTGTTTTGTTGTTGGTCAGTCACTCAATCGTGTCTCTTTGTTATTCCATGGACTACAGCATGCCAAACTTCCCCGTCCTTCACTCTCTCCTGGAGTTTGCTCAAACTCATGTCCATTGGTGGGCAGTACATGTCTTAAATTCTGAAAGTCTTCACTGGTACAGCTCATATTAGTTACATCAATTTGCTGGATAATTTCTAGTACATGTTAAAATCCAGGGATGCTCTACTGATTTGTTTGCAGTTTTCTTCTCTCCTCATAACAAAGTACCAAATAATGACACTGCCTTATGTTTGTATGGTGCTTAATTCAGTTTTACAAAAGTGCTATAATGTCCATTGATCACCTTTGTGATTCAAGAAATACTGTGAGGAAGCCTGAGTGCATAATCAGATTCATGATTACCTGGAATGAAACAGAAACTCAAAAAGATAAGTAAAGTATCTTGTATCTTATATCTTGTGTGTTTTATACTGCTGATTAACTCTCAGGGTTCTTGATTCTAAAAGTGATGCTTTCTCTATCACTATATGTAAGCAACATAATATTAGTACTATAATATTTGCTTACAATTTATATATTTTAAACAAAGCATACATACTTTTATTCCGTTATCTTACTTCTTTCACTAAAATATTAGTTCCGAGATAACAGATTTTTTCTTTTCCTGCTTTTAAAAATATCTCTATGTTTAGTGACTAGCCTAGTGAATGGCAAATAGTAGCTGTTCAATAAATAACTTTGAAAATAAGCACTCTCCCCCCAAATTGTTCTTATCTTTAATTTCTCCAACTCAGAGAAACTTTGATCTTTTTTCCCCTAAGAACAAATCTAAATTAGTTTGAGACTAGAATATCATTTATTTTTGAGTTTCCATTAAATATTTTTATTGCTGTTTTTCTCTGCATATTCAACATCAGAATATGAATAGATGACCTTCTAGGTATGTTCCAAGATTTAGCAATCCACGATTTAAGAAATAACTCGTGTCACAAAGTTAAGATATAATTTTTAATTGCAATAATTCCCAACAGTATTCCTGTACACCATAGTTAGAGAAGCTAGAGAAATATATGAATGATTGCAAAACATTTAAAGAGGTCTATAAGGTTGCTGTAGAAGAGAAATGTTTTAGTTTATTAGAAGACGTTTTATTTTTCTCATGCCAAAATAATATCCAGTGATCTCTAATGGCTGTCCATGTTTTGTTGCTATTGTTGTTGCTTTGGTCTCTTGTGTTTTGTACTGTGTTTGCAAACAATTACACAGGCCTGGGGGAAATAGTTGGGACCTAACAGCCTTCCATGAACCAGAACCATTTGGGCACAGAACATGTAAATAACAATGTATATCAACATGAAGGAATATAGCATGCAAATGAGATAAATCTAAAACTGCTAGTGCAGACTGTGACTCCAATCAATATATATCAAACATTTCTATCAAATGTACTATCTACTATGTACATGCATTGTTTTGTAGTTTTTATTTTCCCTTCTCTTATGGAAAATATGTATTACCGTGACTTAAAAGTGTGGGGAATACAATGGCTTCCAGGTCAATGGAATATTGAAATATTAATATTAAGATATTAATCTACAATTAAATGTGGGTAGTATAACTCTGGTTTGACCTTTATCACTGCTCTGGTGAATTGGCTATATGTGAAACTATAGCTCTGAAAGACATCATCAACAACAATACAAAGTAATGAAAAAATTGAATATATATAACACAGTGGTCAACAAGACAACCATATATTTCTAATGAATCACTGTATTTGTGTGTATGTACACTGTATCTTTTTGTTTGTGCATATGTCCATTTTTAATGCATGGTCTATCCTGTGAACTTTTCACTCTTTAAGAAACGATTTTCTTTTTCTACCAACATGTCAGCTCCATTTGCATAACACTAGCAAATAAGCTTCAAGTTTAAGATCGGTTGAGAAACGCTGCCATTAAAGCTGGAAGAAGGTTTCTAAAGATCAACTTATAGATTCCTGTTTGTAAATTGTAATGGGACAACTTTCTTAATAGGATTTTCAGAAAATTACAAAAGCTTAATCCTTTGACAGGTTATTTCCTACAATTTGCTGACTCCACGCTTGAATAAAAGCTGCATGTGTACCTCTGACGGAGAAGGCAATGGCACCGCACTCCAGTACTCTTGCCTGGAAAATCCCATGGACGGAGGAGCCTGGTGGGCTGCCATCTATGGGGTCGCACAGAGTCGGACACGACTGAAGCGACTTAGCAGCAGCAGCAGCAGTGTACCTCTGAAAAAAAGCCTTTGACTTACAGGAAAGAGAAGCAAAACGCAAGAGAAGAAGGGAAAGATATACCCAACTGAATGCAGAGTTCCAAAGACTAGCAAGGAAAAGAAGGTCTTCTTAAATGAACAAAAAAGTAGAGGAAAAGAGGCAAAGAAATGGAGGAAAAACAATACAATGGTAAAGACTAGAGATCTCTTCAAGAAAATGGGAGATAACAAGTGAATATTTCATGCAAGGATGGGCACGATAAAGGACAGAAACGGTAAGGACCTAACAGAAGCAGAAGAGATTAAGAAGAGGTGGCAAAAATACACAGAAGAACTATACAAAATAGGTCTTAATGACCCAGGTAATCAATATGGTGTGGTCACTCACCTAGAGTCAGACATCCTGGAGTGTGAAGTCAAGTGGGCCTTAGGAAACATTACTATGAACAAAGCTAGAGGAGGTGATGGAATTTCAGCTGAGCTATTCAAATCCTAAAAGATGATGCTGTTAAATTGCTGTACTCAATATATCAGCAAATATTTCAGCAAATTCCACAGGACTGGAAAAGTCAGTTTTCATTCCAATTCCAAAGAAGGGAAATGTCAAGAATGTTCAAACTACCACACAATTGCTCATTTCACTTACTAGCAAAGTAATGGTCAAAATTCTTCAAGCTAGGTTTCAACAGTTTGTGAACCAAGAACTTCCAGACATACAAGCTGGATTTAGAAAAGGCAGAGGAACCAGAGATCCATTTGGATCACAGAAAAAGAAAGGGCATTCCAGAAAACATTCTATTTCTGCTTCATTGACTATGTTAAAGCCTTTGACTGTGTCAATCACAAACCCAAATCTACTTGTCTCTCTGTCTATCTATCCATCAATCATCAGGACACTAGCCTGCAAATCAGAACTGACTCTCCCAGGCTTGAAGTCACAAAGCTATTTTATTGCAGAGTTGGATAGACAATTGAGATCTCCTACTTGTGGAATACTTGCCCCATGTATCACAAGTTAATCAAGAAAGCTATAAATCAGACTTTTAAACCACTAGAAGTACACTCAGTTCCTCTGTATATAAGAACAAGCAAAGAGTTTTTTGAGTTTTATTGTTGCTAGTTCTGTTATTAGATTAATAAATAATTGCTGCATAATTTGTTTGATATTAGTAACAGTGTAACAATAGACATTACACATTCAGTTCAGTTCAGTTCAGTTACTCAGTCGTGTCTGACTCTTTGCAACCCTGACCCCATGGACTGCAGCACACCAGGCCTCCATGTCCATCACCAACTCCCGGAGTTTACTCAAACTCATGTCCATTGAGTCAGTTATGCCATTCAACCATCTCATCCTCTGTCATCCCCTTCTCCTCCGGCCTTCAACCTTTCCCAGCATCAAGGGTCTTTTCAAATGAGTCAGCTCTTTGCATCAGGTGGCCAAAGTATTGGAGTTTCACCTTCAACATCAGTCTTTCCAATGAATATTCAGGACTGATTTCTTTAGGATGAACTGGTTGGATCTCCTCACAGTCCAAGGGACTCTCAAAAGTCTTCTCCAACACCACAGTTCAAAAGCATCAATTATTAAATCAGCTTTCTTTATAGTCCAACTCTCACATCCATACATGACTACTGGAAAAACCATAGCCTTGACTAGACGGACCTTTGTTGGCAAAGTAATGTCTCTGCTTTCAATATGCTATCTAGGTTGGTCATAACTTTCCTTCCAAGAAGTAAGTGTCTTTTAATTTCATGGCTGCAGTCACCATCTGCAGTGATTTTGGAGCCCAGAAAAATAAAGTCAGCTACTGTTTAAACTGCTTCCCCATCTATTTGCCATGCAATAATGGGGCCAGATGCCATGACCTTAGTTTTCTGAATGTTGAGCTTTAAGGCAACTTTTTCACTCTCCTCTTTCACTTTCATCAAGCGGCTCTTTAGTTCTTCTTCACTTTCTGCCATAAGGGTGTTTTCATCTGCATATCTGAGGTTATTGATATTATTATTGATATAATCACCATCGTGTATTTTGTACTATTCCTCTGTGTATTTTTGTCACCTCTTCTTAATATCTTCTGCTTCTGTTAGGTCCATACCATTTCTGTCTTTTATTGAGCCCATCTTTGCATGAAATGTTCCCTTGTTATCTCTAATTTGCTTGAAGAGATCTCTAGTCTTTCCCATTCTATTGTTTTCGTCTCTTTCTTTGTACTGATTGCTGAGGAAGGCTTTTTTATCTCTCCTTGCTATTCTTTGGAACTCTGCATTGAAATGGGTGTATCTTTCCTTTTCTCCTTTGCTTTTTGCTTCTCTTCTTTTCACAACTATTTAAGGCCTCCTCAGACAGCTATTTTGCTTTATTGCATTTCTTTTTCTTTGGGATGGTCTTGATCCCTGTCTCCTGTAAAATATCATGAACCCCCATCCATAGTTCATCAGGCATTCTGTCTATCAGATGTAGCCCCTTAAATCTATTTCTCACTTCTACTGTATGATCATAAGGGATTTGATTTAGGTCATACCTGAATGGTCTAGTGGTTTTCCCTACTTTCTTCAATTTAAGTCTGAATTTGGCAGTAAGGAGTTTGTAATCTGAGCCACAGTCAGCTTCCAGTCTTGATTTGCTGACTGTATAGAGCTTCTCCATCTTTGGCTCAAATAATATAATCAATCTGATCTTGGTGTTGACCATTACAACCCGTTACACATTACTGTGAGTGAAATAATTATGCTGACAATGCAGAGGACAAATAGTCTGACACAATCTGGAATGAAAATCATCAAGATAATCAAGCATTTAAATGCATTTTTCTAAGTGTTTACGTTTTTCCCCCAACAGAATAGCTTTGTTAAATAAATAGTCAAAGGCCATGTGCCACAGGGTGGAGGTGGTATTGGGAGAACATGAGACCTTTCCTAGGAGAAGCTAACTCACGTTCAATCACTAGGCCCAGTCAGTGATTTAAGGGGGTTAAGAAGCACATATATTTTAAGTAGTAAAATTTGACATTTTAAAGAGGGGAAGATGCTTTTGCAGAAATCCTTGAAATAACATGAAAGAAATAGTACTAAGAGGGACAAAGAGAGTGTTGATGGAGTATTTTGACTGAACTTCTTTCCAAGTGTAAGAGGAAGTTGCCATGTTCTAGATAAAGAAGGAAGGATTAAAGTGTGTCTGACTTTGTCAGAACAGTAAATTTAGATGGAAAAGTCTTCACGGCCTAAAACGGATGTGTGCCCGTGAAGTAGTTAATGGATTAATGCTTGATTTTCCTCAAAATGATTTTAAGCCAAGGTTTCCAAATGAACCCCAGGAAACTGGTTTGAGGAAAAACTGAGACACAACTTAGCCCTATTTTTTTTTTTCTTTTCAAATTTTCTTTCAAGGGTGAATGTTAGATGATATTATTGTCCCCTAGTGTTTGAAATTCTTTGAGAGCTGTTTGAAAAAAAATCAATTATTCACCCCATGTTTTATTAATATAATTATTTAGACCACAAAATAGTTAAAATTAAAAGTGAGTTTGTTTCCATAATCTATTCAAACTAACTCAAAAGACAAATATACTCACTGGGACTTTGTAACAATATTATACAAGGCAGAAAATAATTCACTGTGAAATGGACTCCATCAAAGGGATTTAGTTCCTAAAATGCCTAAAGTCTTGCTTTTGGCACACCCTGAGAATGGCATATTATGAGACAATACCTTGGATATTTTCACTATGTATATTTGAAAATACTTGGTCTTTTGGGGAGATAAAAATCATCGAATTTGGGGATCTCAAGTATATAACTTTTCAACAATGACACTACTATTTTTATAAGTTACTTATTTTTTATTCAATAGTCCAGTCCACATAGCTAGAAATGATCCATGGTCTATTTATTTATAGAATAAAGTCATATACTCACCAGTCCATTTTTCATTGTTATTAGTAGAATATGGGATAAAAGATTTTAAATAATATAAAGTTCTATATAAATAAAAGTGTGGTAAATTTCAAAGGAATCAAGTGAAGAGGACATACATTCCATAATGAATTCATCAAATGGCATATTATTTGAATTAATACCTTTTATAAAGAATTTAAAGCCATTTAAAAAATCTTGTCCATCTACTTCAGACAATATACTCTCTCTTCTTCTATCAATAAAAAGATATTTTCCCTCAAAGGACAATATAGAAATTTTATTCTCTGAATAAAACTATTAGGAATCAATTTAACTCAGAGAGGAAAAACAGTCACATGTGGAAACTTTCCTGAAATTAGCCTAGCATTTGAAGTGATTGATAAATATTTCTGTAAAAATCCCACATGAAACATTCTAATCTAAGAGGGCCTTCAGTGAGAACATTTCATCATCTGTAAAGTGAGGGGGTTAGATTAGAGGATCATTCCCAGGAGTCATGTCACATTTATGCTAAATGCAAAGATAAAGGTAGATGTAGGACAAGTCTTCAGAAATAAATTTGCAGGAGGCAGTCACATCAGAGGTGAATGCTAAAAGGAAATCTGTTGCAATGGGCAGTTTCAAGGCCAATTTGTGGTGGAAAGCATGGGTACCGTGGCTTAAAAGGAACTGGATAAAATGAACAGGCCAGCATGAAACAAGATAAATGAGCAATGACTGAGTGGGCCCCAGAGAGGAAGGAGCAAGATTACTACAGCTACAGAGCAAGTTATGTAATTGTTGGCACAAGCATTGTTTGTGACCTGTGTCAGAGTGCATGCAAGTAGGGAAGCCCCAGACTTATCCAATAGGGCATACTTTGTGGCTTCTGGGTTGGGGTTTGGCCAAGAGAAGTGTTACAGGCGCCTGTGGTACAGGGTTATACATACTTACCCTTTTTTCATTTCCAATTATAACAGAGTATATTGGAATAACATCAGGTATTTAACCATGTGTTCTATATTTGATATTTCTTAGCTATTAAATTCTGTAACTACTTTTCCTCCAATTTAAAGTTTTGTCAGCCTCTTAATAGTGTTCTACAAGTATATTAACTATTTCAATCCATCCTGGCATGTGGAAATAGTTTATATAAAGATAATGTACTTTCTTACTTACAAATGTGGGGGATTTAAAAAAATAAAACACAGATCCATATCTCAAAACTTCTCTGAAAATTTGTTGACACACTTTAGAAAACCACAGTCAGATTTTGATGTAGTGAGCAGATTTCAGTTTTTATAAGAATATTACAACTTGTAAACATTATGACTATCTCTCATTTGGAAAACCCTTTTAAAATTCTTTAATAGTAGCCACATAATCCCAATGGATTAATTTTATATATGTAGTTTTATAAAATACTGCCACCTTCCAATCATCTGTGATAATATTAAAATAAACCTAAAGATGATAGGCACTCTGATAGACAGAGTGCCTGATGAACTATGGACAGAGCTTCATGACATTGTGAAGCAGACAGAAATCAAGACCATCCCCATGAAAAAGAAAGGCAAAAAAGCAAAATGGCTATCTGAAGAGGCCTTACAATAGCTGTGAAAAGAAGGGAAGTGAAAAGCAAAGGGGAAAAGGAAAGATATACCCATCTGAATGCAGAGTTCCAAAGAATAGCAAGGAGAGATAAGAAAATCTTCCTCAGTGATCAATGCAAAGAAAGAGAGGAAAACAACAGAATGGGAAAGACTAGAGATCTCTTCAAGCAAATTAGAGACACCAAAGGAACATTTCATGCAAAGATGGGCTCAATAAAGGACAGAAATGGTATGGACCTAACAGAAGCAGAAGATATTAAGAAGTGGTGACAAGAATACACAGAAGAACTGTACAAAAAATATCTTCATGACCCAGATAATCATGATGGTGTGATCACTCACCTAGAGCCAGACATCCTGGAATGTGAAGTCCAGTGGGCCTTAGGAAGCATCACTACTAACAAAGCTAGTGGAGGTGATGGAATACCAGTTGAGCTATTTCAAATCCTGAAAGATGATGCTGTGAAAGTGCTGCACTGCATATGCCAGCAAATTTGGAAAACTCAGCAGTGGCCACAGGACTGGAAAAGGTCAGTTTTTATTTCAATCCCAAAGAAAGGGAATGCCAAAGAATGCTCAAACTACACAATTCCACAACTTCACAATTGCACTCATCTCATACACTAGCAAAGTAACGCTCAAAATTCTCCAAGCTAGGCTTCAGCAATATGTGAACTGTGAACTTCCAGATGTTCAAGCTGGTTTTAGAAAAGGCAGAGGAACCAGAGATAGATTGCCAACATCCACTGGATCACCAAAAAAGCAAGAGCATTCCAGAAAAACATCTATTTCTGCTTTATTCACTACGCCAAAGCCTTTAACTGTGTGGATCACAATAATCTGTGGAAAATTCTGAAAGAGATGGAAATGCCAGACCACTTACCTGTCTCTTGAAAAACCTTTATGTAGGTCAGGAAGCAACAGTTAGAACTAGACAAGGAACAAAAGACTGGTTCCAAATAGGAAAAGGAGTACATCAAGGCTGTATATTGTCACCCTGGTTATTTAACTTATATGCAGAGTACATCATGAGAAACGCTGGGCTGGAAGAAGCACAAGCTGGAATCAAGATTGCCAGGAGAAATATCAATAACCTCACATATGCAGATGACACCACCCTTATGGCAGAAAGTGAAGAAGAACTAAAGAGCCTCTTGATGAAAGTGAAAGAAGAGAGTGAAAAAGTTGGCTTAAAGCTTAACATTCAGAAAACTAAGATCATAGCATCCAGTCCCATCACTTCATGGCAGATAGATGGGGAAACAGTGAAAACAGTAGCTGACTTTATTTTTCTGGGCTCCAAAATCACTGCAGATGGTGATTGTGCCATGAAATTAAAAGACGCTTACTTCTTGGAAGGAAAGTTATGACCAACCTAGACAGCATATTAAAAAGCAGAGGCATTACTTTGCTAACAAAAGTCCGTCTAGTCAAGGCTATGGTTTTTCCAGTACTCATGTTTGGATGTGAGAGTTGGGTTATAAAGAAAGCTGAGCACAGAAGAATTGATGCTTTTGAACTGTGGATTTGGAGAAGACTCTTGAGAGTCCCTTGGACTGCAAGGAGAGCCAACCAGTCCATCCTAAAGGAGATCAGTCCTGGGTATTCATTGGAAGGACTGATGTTGAAGGTGAAACTCCAATTCTTTGGCCACCTAATGCGAAGAGCTGACTCATTTGAAAAGTCCCTGATGCTGGGAAAGATTGAGGGCAGGTGGAGAAGGGGACAACAGAGGATGAGATGGTTGGATGGCATCACTGACTCAATGGACATGGGTTTGGGTGGACTCTGGGAGTTGATGATGGACAGGGAGGGCTGGCGTGCTGCAATTCATGGGGTCGCAAAGAGTCGGACATGACTGAGTGACTGAACTGAACTGAACTGATAGGTATTTGTATTGGATGATACTCTGCACCAGGGATTTGACATAAATTACCTCATTCAATAATGAGAACACTTTCCATGAGGAATGTTGCATCATTAGTCCTATTTTTCGGAGATGGAAACTGAGTCCTTAAATGTTGTGTAGCTAGTCTAAGGTCATATAGCTAAGAAGTCTGTGGGAGTAAAAATTTAAGAGTTTAAATTCAGAGCCTTATAGGTTAGCTTCTGTAAATGCCATTCCTATAGATTCTTCTGTTTACTAAACTCCACTATTGAAAACGAGGGAAAAAAAAACGTTTTAAAGTAGTGTGTTCTTGTTTGACTGTAATGATAGATGTGGGCATCTCAACAGATGCCTTTATCTCACATCTGCAATAGAATCCTCTGGATAGCAGAGGGGAAGGGCCTGCTAATTTTGGTTTACCTGGTCTGAACCTGTAGCCCTGCTATTTTGATTAGATGTTTGAGGAGGTGAGTAGAGAGGGAGGAATAGCGAATGAAGTCCCTGGGAGAGTAGCTTATATTATTGGGGTAGCATATATACAAATTCAGTTAACATTTGCTAAGTACACATAAATGAATTCATGACTCCTTATAATCTGATCACCAGATTTTTGCCAACCTCACTTGAATCAATTCTTTCTTTCCCTTACGCTCATAATGCCCTACTTAGCAGCACCGGATACACCATGAGGCTTCCACATCTTAAAGCCTTTCATCTATGGTTTCCCTTCTATTTGTGATCCATCTTTTCTTTGCTTGTAAAGCTCACATTTATCATGCCAGCTCAAATGGCACTTTCCTGTGAAAACTGAGTTGTTGTTCAGTCGCCAAGTTGTGTCTGACTGTTTGCGAGCCCATGGACTGCAGCACAACCAGCCTCTCTCTCCCTCACCGTCTCCAAGTTCATGTCCATTGCATCAGTGATGCCATCCTGCCATCTCATCCTATGTTGCCTTCTTCTCCTTCTCCCCTCAATCTTTCCCACCATCAGGGTCTTTTCCAGTGATTCATCTGCTTGTAAAAACTGAGAAACTTCCCCAGATTGAATTGCTGGTCCTTAGAGGATTCTATTATTCTTTCTTCACACTTCGTTTCTTGAGTTTACTACGCTGCACTCTGTCTAGTTGACCGCAAGTGCGTTCAAGTTAGGGAAAGTGTTATAGTGTCTAGCTCTTGCTGTTCAAGATGAGCCAGAGAAGAACACAAAGACACATTCTGTTTTAAAAATGAACATGATGACTCACAGCTCACTTCAGTTTATTGGTGAGTGGACAAACAAGTATAAACCACAATACTGTTGGGAGAGGTGAACTGCCATGGGCCCTGAGTGTCTTGTGGGTTCTTTCTGGGTATACCAAGAATGTAAGACTATGGCCTTTCCCTACTTGGGCCATTTCTCAGGCTTGTATTTTCAGTGAGGGATGAAGACTATAAGCAGGCTTGTTTTCTATTTGTGATAAAAACAGTGAAGTCCCCAAGTATAGTATTCCTCAGTCATGACACACACCTATTGTGTATCCAACATTCATATAGGTCCCTCTGCATGACCATCCTAGGGGCATGGGGAAAGGAAGAGCAAGAAAAACTGACACGAACATGAAACTGATGTTTCCTGCTGGACTGTGAGTAATGAAGGTCTTTGCCTCTGACCTAGGAATTTCATGTCTTCTGTCAGTAACCATGAAACAGAAACAGGTTAATTTATCAATTTACAGGTAGGTAAAATCCAGGAATTTTCAGACTTTGACAGATACAAGTAACTATATATTGCACCTTATTTCCTAATTCCTCAACAAAATAAACCAAAATTATCTCAATTTGGTTTTACCTACCTGCAGACCCTAAATCAAGAATATGAATGCAAGTAGTTTTTGGTGGTTGGAAGAAAATGCTGTTAGGTAATTAGAGAAATGAGACAAAGAAGAGATCAACAAAGCGTTGTTATATAACGTCAAGGGTCACTGCAGGTGTTAGAGCTTACTCTCACCGGGAAAACTATGAAAGTCAATGAAAAACATATACTTCAGAATTTTCTCATCTCAGAAACAGGATAATAGGCTATTTATATACTAGTTCCCATCAGTCACTGGTTGGGAGCTACTCTTGTGGGTTATTAAATACTTGACGTTTCCAGGATGCCTGGTATGTGGGCAGAGTGGTTTCTAGACTTGGATAAAGCCATCAGGCATAGAAAAATGCTGGAGTTGGAATCAACTTGTGTCCACTGAAATAGTAAGGTTAAAGGGCTGTGGTTGGGGCAGCAAAATACTGACTACAGTGCTAGAAATGACCCTTGTGGAATACAGAAACCACCCATTAGAGGAGCTCATAGTCATGGGTTTTTAGCCTTTGAGGCCATCAGTTTAAAGAACAATGCATAGAAGTACATGGTCTACCTACTGACAAACAGCATATTCTGCTTCACTTCATATATGCATTTTGCTTTATTTTAATCTTTCTTACTTCCATCTTATTGTTACATAATATCCTGTCATGAAACCTACTGTGTCACTATGACCCACCACAATGGGTTCAATAGGTGTTGTTGAAAGAAAGAATAGAGTGAAGTAGGTATATGTGGTAAACAACTTGAAATGCATAGGTAAAAAAGATAACTGATTCACACAGATTAAATAGAAATGCTCAGATATACTTTTTATGGTATAAAGGAAGATAATGGAGAAAACAACCTAGCATAAGCCAATTTAATCTGTAACTAAATTAGCTGGTATGGCTCAGACTTTATTTTAGAAGGAGGAATGCTGGCCAGCTGAAATGGGAGCTGCGAAACTCCTGGGGCATCACTTTTTCCTCAAGAAGAACAATTCACTTATGAATAACTGGGAATTGGATGTCCAGTAAAGCTTTACTATTGCCAGGATTCCCATTCAGAAATAAATACAAATTATTGAGTGGCTAAAGGAAAAGGGGTAAAACTAGCATGAATAATACCTACTGTATGTCAAAGGACATGACACAGAGTTCGCATGAATTCATATATTGGCCTCTTCCATGAAATAGTTCTATGAGGTTTCTATTTTACATAGTAAAGGAAACTGAAACGTGTAAGTACAGATTACGTGTAATAGCAGATTAGAGATGTACCTGACTCTAAAGTTCTCCCTGACTCTCAAGTCCATGCTATTTCTATTCCATCCTTGACTTCCTATGAATCACTATTTCATGTTGGGTACAGGTGAAAATGTAGTAGTATTCCAAAGCAAATGTTTTCTTCTAATATACGTAAACCCACATGCACACATACACACAAAATGTACAATAAAATATCAGACTCCATTTTTTGACATTTGACTGGGGATAACTGTCAAGCTCTGCCATTTTTCCTTCCTCAGCCTCACATATGCGCAAGGTGATATGTGTTGAGCTGCATCCTACAGGGCTGCAAACCTTGTATTTGGCCAGTCTCTAGACTGAAAAAAGCCTGAAAACAGTGACAGAGACATCGATGCTTTACTGGATAGAGAATCTTATGTATCTGAAGTGAAAAGGTCCTGGAGCAACACCCCCGCTGTGTATAGCGGACAGCAGGCAGGGTATGTTAGCCATATTTGCTACTCTGGAAGAGGAAGTCATCATTCATAGGGAGAATTGACTGTCAGGTTGGGCGCCAGGGAAACCAATGGCTGGGGCACAAGCCTCACAGTTCCTCAGGTTAACAACCATCATGAGGACAGGGGTCTGTCTTATTAGACTAATAGTTGGAGCCTTCTGACCTAAGAATTAGAGTAGTCACTAGCTGGGGCAGTGGGAAAGCATGTTTATGTGAGCAAGGGGTGGGTAAAGCATGGGTTTTTTGTACAGGGAATGTACCAAGAGCAAGTGAAAAGCAACGTTGAATGGTCTGGCCATTTAAAAGCAGAAAGATTGAGACCCTGTGCAATATATGGGTCCGTTGGGTGGTTGCACATATGGAGGAAAAGCATTTACCATGTAACATGCTGAGATAACACTCCTGAAAGTAAATGAGTCACTAAGACCCTAAAAATTGCCTGTGCTGCTGCTGCCTGATTCTCTAACCAAGATCCCGATCCTCAGGGTTACAGTGAAAATACCCATGACATTCTCATGTCACAGCCAAGGGATTAATTCAAACCTGATTGAAGTCCAAGGCCCTTAAATCCTATAAAGTACCCACTGGCATGGGAGAGGTACCTAACTTTGAAGGTCCTGATTTGAGATTTTTGGAAAAAGAAGAAATTTACAAATGTGAGTAGAGAGGAAAATCCCCTCCCCAAAGTACATCCATTAACAATCAAACAAAATAAAGACAAAAGAAAAAACTCAAATATGGGGAAAAGAAATAAAATATAAAATAGACACCAACAATGTGACCCAATAGGAAAGACAAAATTTGCTAAAAAAAAAAAAAATTATACTGTAAGAAAAATGAGTGTTGATTGGCTTTTGTTCTATACACAATTTGGGTCTTGAATTAACTTTAACACCTACTGAACTGCACCAGTTGACAAACATTCATGACCATAATCAATACTGGAACCCATATTACAGTTCAAATTGGGATCCCACTGCATTTAAATATGGTGTTTCCTATAACCTTTAGAGGAGTTCCTGACCTAAAACAGAGGACAAAAAGATAGGCCTTGCATTAACCACTAGACTACTGACTTGCCAAAATTCCCCTCATTCATAGTAGCTGTTGCTCTAAAACAGCCCATGCTGGGCATTGAGGCTTTTACTCAGTAAGTAATTAACTAAATTAATTAAATTTTGACATTGATAAATAACTTGATAAAACAGAACTCCATGATTCTTCTCCTCCTCAGTTAAAATAGTTTATACAGACCAGTGTAAATTAAAACAGGACCTCAAAGACTATAACACATTATGCAAGACCTATTTAAAGAAAGGACAATGATTCCCACTGTTTCTCTATTTGACAGCACAATTTACACTTTTTTTAAACTTGGAAAGAATAAATGGCACCTAATGGTTCAGTAGCACTAGTGGTAAAGAACCGCCTGACAATGTAGGAGACATAAGAGATGAAGGTTTGATCCCTGGGTCAGGAAGATACCCTGGAGGAGGAAATGGAAACCTGCTCCAGTATTTTTGCCTGGAAAATTCCATGGACAGAGGGTCCATGGGGTCACAAAGAGTAGGACACAACTGAGCGACTGAGCAGACACAATGTTGCAGTACCCCAACCTCAGTGTCCTGATCCTATACATCAAGGCCTCATATCCAATGTTATTAAAAATCATGAATCCATCCAGTTACCATCTGGTAAATACTTTGTCATTAGTTATAGATTTGGCTAATGTGTTCTGGTCAGTTCATGTTTCAATAACCTCTAAGCTGCAGTTTGCTTTCGCCTCTGAAGAGACTGGTACACCTTTATCTAGTTGTAGGAGTCATAAGGCAACAGCAGGCAAATTCTTAACTGTGTGCAACTCTCTCCAGGAACACACATTAGACATTATAATGAAGCCATCCCCTTCCCCTTCCAAGAAGATACATTTGACACACTCACACAGGTCATACAAATACAACAGAACTCACAAAACTATGGCCCCACAAATAGTACAAAGCCTCACAGTTACATTTCTGAAAATTATTAGGTAAACTGAAGCCATTCTGACACTTCAGAAACAATTATTGAACCTCTTAGTACTCATAAATTTAAAACAAGCCAAACACCTTTTAGGTATTTTTGGGTTCTGGAGGCAATGCATTTCTCAGTTTCAAATTTTACTTAAGCCTTTTGTACTCTTACTTGAAAAATCTGTCTACCTTAAATAAGGTGTTCTATAATAAAATGTTCAAAAAATCTGTCCACATTACAAAATAGTGGGGATTCTCTTTAGTATCTGCTGGAGACTCCTTTGGGGCTTCCCTGATGGCTCAGACAGTAAAGAATCTGCCTACAATGCAGAAGACCCAGGTTTGATCCCTGGGTCGGGAAGATCCCCTGGAGAAGGAAATGGCAAGTCACTGTAGTATTCTTGACTGGAGAATTCCATGGACAGAGGAGCCTGGTAGGCTACAGTCCAAGGGGTCACAAGGAGTTGGATATGACTGAGTGACTAACACTTTCACTTTTCAGAGACTCCTTCACTGCAGGCACTTTGTCAACCTTCTCTCATGCCTTCTGGAGGCTCTGGGCTGGTGAATATGGCTATCAGTTGCCTATTGACTTCTGATATAAGAAATTTTCCTCATTGATTCCACAGTACATGCCATGCAAGTGGCCACTGCTGGTTGCATACTGGCCTCTCCTAGAGATAGAAGTTCTCGCAAGCCTAAGCCTAAGACCTTCGATTCTTAGCTTCCCTTTTGTCTGGGTTATAGAAACAACACTCCACAAGTTCAAGGCAACCACAGAGACTTCCTTCTAGAGGGCAGAGTCAAAGGCGAGCGCTGCATCTCATCTACAGGAAGACTGCCTCTTCCATCCTCAGCATCTTGAGAAGTGCTATGATTCTACAGGAAAACTCCTCTGTCCTCAATTTCTTGGCTACTGTGTAATCCTTGAGTAGAGTTGTGTGAACAGCAAAGCAAGTTCATATACTTTATGAACAACAGAATTACCATCACACATGATAGAGCTGACTGAAGGCTGCTGCTTTGTAATCCTTTAGCAAGATGACCTTGATCAAAGAAAGAATACAAAAGTCTGCATAATTGGCTGTACTTTAGGCATACTTGTCAGCATTAGATACCCTGGCCAAAACTGGTTCCATCTGCTCATTTTTGCAGATTCTTGGTCATTGCCAGTGGTTTGGCCATTTTGTCTGTTAGTGGCAAGGACAACAGTTGTTTATGCAAAGTTGCCTCTTTTTGTGTGAGGAGGTCTGGTGATCTTTTGCTTCATAGATTCACAAAAATATAAATCAAAATCACACACATTTCTGTCTATACTGAAGCCATAATACAAGGCACCACAAAAAAACTACTTACCCCTTCCAGAGTTCTAAAGCCTATAACTGATAGTGACTGAAGCACTCATTTCACTTTCAAAGCCACACAATACTGAACTCTTGAATAATATATTCAAAACAGCATTCACCTCCCTTACCAGCCTCAGGATATAGGCCATGTGGATTGTGGAGATGGCTTATTTAACAAGTTCAAATTCAGTTAGAATATAAAGAAGAGTACAAAAAAGATCTTCACGACCCAGATAATCACGATGATGTGATCACACACCTAGAGCCAGACATCCTGGAATGTGAAGTCAAGTGGGTCTTAGGAAGCATCACTACAAACAAAGCTAGTGGAGGGATGGAATTCCAGTTGAGCTATTTCAAAGCCTGAAAGATGATGCTGTAAAAGTTCTGCACTCAATATGTCAGCAAATTTGGAAAACCCAGCAGTGGCCATGGAACTGGAAATGGTCAGTTTTCATTCCAATCACAAAGTAAGGCAATGCCAAAGATTGCTCAGACTACCTCAAAATTGCACTCATCTCACACACTAGCAAAGTAATGCTCAAAATTCTCCAAGCCAGGCTTCAGCAATACATGAACCATGAACTTCCAGATGTTCAAGCTGGTTTTTGAAAAGGCAGAGGAACTGGAGATCAAATTGCCAACATCTGCTGGATCATCGAAAAAGCAAGAGAGTTCCACAAAAACATTTATTTCTGCTTTATTGACTATGCCAAAGCCTTTGACTGTGTGGAACACAATAAACTGGAAAATTCTGAAAGACATGGGAATACCAGACCACCTGACCTGCCTCTTGAGAAATCCGTATGCAGGTCAAGAAGCAACAGTTAGAACTGGACAAGGAACAAAAGACTGGTTCCAAATAGGAAAAGGAGTACATTGAGGCTGTATATTGTTACCCTGCTTATTTAACTTATATGCAGAGTACATCCTGAGAAACAATGGGCTAGTTGAAGCACAAGCTGGAATCAAGATTGCTGAGAGAAATATCCATAACCTCAGATATGCAGATGACACCACCCTTGTGGCAGAAAGTGAAGAAGAACTAAGGAGCCTCTTGATGAAAGTGAAAGAGGAGAGTGAAAAAGTTGTCTTAAGGCTTAATATTCAGAAAACTAAGATCATGGCATCTGCTCCCATCACTTCATGGCAAATAGGTGGGGAAACAGTGGAAGCAATGGCTGACTTTATTTTTGGGGGGCTCCAAAATCATTGCAGATGCTGACTGCAGCCATGAAATTAAAAGATGCTTGCTTCTTGGAAAGAAAGTTATGACCAATCTAGACAGCATATTAAAAAGCAGAAGCATTACTTTACCTACAAAGGTCCGTCTAGTCAAGGCTATGGTTTTTCCGATAGTCATGTATGGATGTGAGAGTTGGACCATAAAGAAAGTTGAATGCTGAATAATTGATGCTTTTGAACTGTGGTTTTGGGGAAGACTCCTGAGAGTCCCTTGGACTGCAAGGAGATCCAACAAGTCCATCCTAAAGGAGATCAGTCCTGGGTGTTCATTGGAACAACTGATGTTGAAGCTGAAACTCCAATACTTTGGCCACCTGATATGAAGAGCTGACTCACTGGAAAAGACCCTGATGCTGGGAAAGATTGAGGGCAGGAGGAGAAGGGGATGACAGAGGATGAGATGGTTGGATGACATCACCGACTCAATGGACATGAGTTTGGGGAAACTCCAGGAGTTGGTGATGGACAGGGAGGCCTGGCATACTGCAGTCCATGTGGTCGCAAAGAGTTGGACACAACTGAGCAACTGAACTGAACTGAATTTCAGTTAACTGAAATATTGCATTTGCCATCAGTCAGATATCAGACGTAGTAAAGAGTCAAATTCAATGTTCAGTGGTCGACTGCTGGCAGATATCAAGCCCACGACTCCCTTTCCCCTTCTCCTCTGCATCTAGTCCATATGATAAGGAAGCCCAGTGCTCCCTTCCTTGGTACTAGTGGGAATTCCAAACCACACAGGCCACAGTCACACTACCTCATCCCTCCAGTCTACCACACAAATATTAAAGAAAATCTCTCTTCACTGTTCTTTCAAGTTGTCCTTGAACTTTGGGAGCCCATTCTATTTTCCCCCAGAAAAACCTCATTATATGAGTAGTAAGCCTTTTCATACTCTTTTGGAGAGTTTGTGGCATCATCAATCTTGATATCCCAACCATTTTCTGAGTTTGAGGAATCCATCTCGCCTCTGTGGAATGACCACAACAAAATGCATTTCAGTTCTTTTGGCATAGTAGATCTGTAAAGTAGCAACTTTCTGCAGTATAATGTATGACATTGTGTCAACTGTATTACTATTACCAAAGAGCTTTAAATCTTTTCTCAAAGTATCTCTTTTTACATAGAGTATCCAAACTTCAAACTTCTAACTAAAACCCCTTAGAGCAAACTTTTCTTGCAGCTAACATACGGTCTCTGATATGGCTGGTGAAACCTTATAAAAAGAGAAAAAATACTGCCTATTTGCAATTCTTTTCTGTGTGCATTATATAAAATTTAAGTTTCCAAGCATTTAAAAATTTCTGTCTCAGTCAAAGCAACAATGTTCTAATTGGTTCTGCATTTAGTTTTTTAAGGATAAAACAATCTCCAATGGATTATTTTCTCAAGGTTAAGTTGCTAATCCATAATATATTTAGCCTGGATTTCATGGAAAATTTGTTCAATCAGAACTTTTATTTCCAGAGCATTCACATTTGACTAACTCATTTATAGTTTAGGAAAAATTAACTTTGCTTTTCATTTTCCTTCTTGTAAATCTTTTTAATCTTTGTTGAGCAAAACTCCTATTTTCATTGATATTTGTGAGTAGTGGCATTAGTGAAGTGTGTCAAGATATTACTCTTTTTGCCAAGACAGTGTGCCTATAAAGATTGTTCAGGTTGTGAGTATTAAAAAAAATTAATATAACCTGAGCACTATTTTTAAGTACACTGCCCTAAGTCAGAGTAGCCTTTTTAAAATAACAACAACAAAAAACCCAGCTTATTGAGAGTGATTAGAATTATTTTTTAGAAGAAGAGTTTCAAACATCTATACAGAACTTGAAGTTAAGGAGAAATACAGTAAGAGAAATAGCTACAGGATTAGTTGTTGAGATCACCAGATGCAGAAAAGAATTGGGTCCTGTGTCCAGAAAAATGACTGTAGAGAACTAGCACCGTGTCAGCCGAGTGTATGCTAAAAGTCTCTTTCATATGATGCCTAGGATTGTGTCACTGCAGTGCTGGTGATCCAGGAGGCATGCATTGTCTGACCACCAAGGACAGGCAGGGTGAGAAGCAACCCTTCACACTGAATCTATATCCTTGGTTTCCTGAGACCCACTTTAGGATTTCGATTCCATTTAGTTTGGGGTAGCACTTCCCTGGTAGCTCAGTTGGTAAAGAATTCGCCTGCAATGTAGGAGACTCCAGTTCGATTCCTGGGTCAGGAAGATCAGCTGGAGAAGGGATAGGCTACCCTATCCAATATTCTTGGGCTTCCCTTGTGGCTCAGCTGGTAAAGAATTCACCTGCAATGCATGAGACTTGGGTTCAAACCCTGCATCAGGAAGATCCCCTGGAGAAAGGAATGGCTACCCACTCCAGTATTCTGGCCAGGAGAATTGCATGGACTGTATAGTCCATGGGGTCGCAAAGAGTTGGACTCAACTTAGTGACTTTCACTCACTCAGTTTGGGGTAAGAGATGCTTGTACAAACAGGATCTGTTCTTTTAAAATCATTATTCATTTTCTCTTTCACCATTTCCTGACTTCCCTCAACAGAATTGAGCATTTTGTATGGATTTCAGTTTTGGAAACCTACACACATAATTTTGTTAAACTAATTTCTATAAATTTGTATTGCTTCCATTGAGTTTTAACCTTTTTGAGACTGAAGAATATGCTATATTCATCTTTAGATTCTTTATCTCTGATATAGAATTTGATTTATAAAGGTCTCAATATATTTCTGTGTAGTGTGTCTTATTCAAAACTTAAGCAGATTTCTATGAAATTACTGAAAAACTGTTAGCAACACCTCACTTATAACCCACTCCAGAAATTTTGCCTCTGCTCCACGATACTGTCTCACACAGTAACTGATCATTCATAGCTTTTCATTTGTCACATTTTACTGCATGTGATATTTTATCTTAAGTGAAAGTGAAAGTGTTACTTAATCAGTACTGTTGGACTCTTTGTGACCCCATGGACAGTAGCCCGCCAGGCTCCTCTGTCCATGGAATTCTTCAGGCAAGAATGCTGAAGTGGATGGCCATTCCCTTCTCCAGGGGATCCTCCTGACCCAGGGATCAAACCCAGGTCTACTGCATTGCAAGCAGATTCTTTTCCATGTGAGCCACCGGGAACTACTCCCTAAACAATGCTGCTGCTAAGTCGCTTCAGTCGTGTCTGACTCTGTGCACCCCCACAGATGGCAGCCCACCAGGCTCCACCGTCCCTGGGATTCTCCAGGCAAGAACACTGGAGTGGGTTGCCATTTCCTTCTCCAATGCATCAAAGTGAAAAGTGAAAGTGAAGTCGCTCAGTCGTGTCTGACTCTTAGCGACTCCATGGACTGCAGCCTACCAGGCTCCTCCATCCATGGGATTTTCCAGGCAAGAGTACAGGAGTGGGGTGCCATTGCCTTCTCCAAACAATAAGCTCCTCTTTTTCTGGGTGAGATTGCATCAGTTTCATGTTTGCATCTCACATGCTGTATTGTCATGGGCTACATTAAATAAATGTCTTGTTTGATATCTTTTTAGAACCTGCTTTTCATATTATTGATTTATAAATAACTGTCCTGAAAAAAAGGTCTAAACACTCTCTCATCTCTTAAGTCTTTCAACATAGTCTCTTGCATGCTATAGACATTCAAATAGCATTTGTTGAATGAAAAAAAAAATGTGTTGATCTAGCAGAGCACTGGAATATTTATAATTTAAAGTAGGGCAAGTATGACCATGAAAGCAGAAATTAATTTCATAGCTAACCCCATGCAGTCTTTCTCCTTTTACAGTCAGGAGGGGTCAATTCCAGGCATAGTTCCCTGACCTTAAGCTTTTCCTATCAAGACTTATACACTAACTTCTCCAGCTCTACAGGAAATAAATAAAGTTTTCTGAAGGGTGGTCTTACAGGTCCCTTCCCCAGTTTATATGGAAGCAAAGGAAAACTCTTCCTGCTCTGCGCCTGCCCTTGACTCTTGAGGAGAATCCTCATTCTTCCCTGTTCAACCTTATCCTGGAAGTAAACCCACTTGAATGTAGCCTGTTAGGATATCCTGCATAGGTGGCCTGACACTGCATTCTAAACCAGCTCTCATGGTTTTGGCATTTGGGGGTGTCTGCGCAATAGCACCCCACTCCAGTACTCTTGCCTGGACAATCCCATGGACGGAGGAGCCTGGTAGGCTGCAGTCCATGGGGTCGCGAAGAGTCGGACACGACTGAGCGACTTCACTTTCACTTTTCACTTTGATGCATTGGAGAAGGAAATGGCAACCCACTCCAGTGTTCTTGCCTGGAGAATCCCAGGGACGGCGGAGCCTGGTGGGCTGCCGTCTATGGGGTCGCACCAAGTTGGACACGACTGGAGCAATTTAGCAGCAGCAGCAGCGAAGCTGAGAGGGCTCCCCTGGTGGCTCAGGTGGTAAAGACAACCCACTTGCCTGGAGAATTCCATGGACAGAGAAGCCTGGTGGGCTAAAGACCAAGGAGTCGCAAAGAGTAGGACACAACTGAGCAACTAAGCACACAGGTGCACAAAGCTGAAAATGTAAGGAAACATAAGCCATAATGAAGAATGCGTAACCCACTTTTATATGAGACTGCAGCACTAGCGACTTCTCTTAGCCTAGTGACTTCAGGCCTATGGACTGCTAATCTCTTTATTTCCACCTCCTCACAAACTGATGTGAACCTTGCCACTAATCAGAGAAGGACTACCTTTGAGACATGATAGGTTACTGTGGGGCAAACAATTCCTTGTACACATCGCACTTATATAATTTTGCAGTCAATCTAGCAGAGACATTCTCCTTTCCTCCCAGATCAAAGCGTTTCCTGATGGAGATTAAAAATCTCTCTTACCATAGATTTGAAGATAAAGATTTAATGAGTGAAATCTATGAACCAAGAGATTGGACTAGAGCTCTCTTCAAGAAAATTAGAGATACCAAGGGAACTTTTCATGCAAAGATGGGCACAAAAAATGACAGAAACTGTATGGACCTAACAGAAGCAGAATATATTAAAAAGTGGTGGCAAGAATACATAGAAGAACTGTACAAAAAAAGATCTTTATGACCCAGATAGCCATGATGGTGTGATCACTCACCTAGAGCCAAACATCCTGGAATGTGAAGTCAAGTGGGTCTCAGGAAGCATCACTACGAACAAAGCTAGTGGAGGTGATGGAATTCCAGTTCAACTATTTCAAATTCTAAAAACTGATGCCATGAAAGTGCTGCACTCCATATGCCAGCAAATTTGGAAAACTCAGCAGTGGCCACAGGACTGGAAAAGGTCAGTTTTCATTCTAATCCCAAAGAAATGCAATGCCAAAGAATGCTCAAACTACCTCACAATTGCACTCATCTCACATGCTAGCAAAGTAATGCTCAAAATTCTCCAAGCCAGGCTTCAGCAATACATGAACTGTGAACTTCCAGATGTTCATGCTGGATTTAGAAAAGGCAGAGGAATCAGAGATCAAATTGCCAACATCCTTTGGATCATCAAAACAGCAAGAGAGTTCCAGAAAAACATCTATTTCTGCTTTATTGACTATGCCAAAAACTTTCACTGTGTGGATCACCACAAACTGTGGAAAATTCTGAATGAGATGGAATATCAGACCACTTGACCTGCCTCCTGAGAAACCTGTATTCAGGTCAAGAAGCAACTGCTAGAACTGGACATGGAATAATAGGCTGGTTCCAAATTGGGAAAGGAGTAGGCCAAGGCTGTATACTGTCACTCTGCTTATTTAACTTATATGCAGAGTACATCATGTGGAATGTTGGGCTGTATGAAACACAAACTGGAATCAAGATTGCCAGGAGAAATATTAATAACCTCAAATATGCAGATGACACTACCCTTATTGCAGAATGCAAAGAACTAAAGAGCCTCTTGTTGAAAGTGAGAGAGTGAAAAACTAGGCTTAAAACTCAACATTCAGAAGACTAAGATCATGGCATCTGGTCCTATCACTTCGTGGCAAATAGATGGGGAACAGTGGAAACAGTGAGAGACTTTATTTTTGGGGAGCTCCAAAATCACTGCAGATAGTGACTGTAGCCATGACAGTAAAAGACACTTGTTCCTTGGAAGAAAAGCTATGACCAACCTAGACAGCATATTAAAAAGCAGAGACATTACTTTGCTAACGAAGGTCCATCTAGTCAAAGCTATGGTTTTTCCAGCAGTCATGTATGGTTGTAAGATTTGGACCATAAAGAAAGTTCAGCACCAAAGAATTGATGCTTTTGAACTGTGGTGTTGGAGAAGACTCTTGAGAGTCTCTTGGACTACAAGGAGTTCCAACCAGTCCAACCTAAAGAAAATCAGTCCTGAATATTCATTGGAAGGATTGATGCTGTGGATGAAACTCCAATACTTTGGCCACTTGATGCGAAGAACTGACTCATTTGAAAAGACCCTGATGCTGGGAAAGATTGAAGGCAAGAGGAGAAGGGAACGACAGAGGATGAGATGTTTAGATGGCATCACTGACACAATGAATATGAGTTTGAGCAAGCTCAGGGAGTTGGTGATGGACAGGGAAGCCTGGTGTGTTTCAGTCCATGGGGTCACAAGGATGAGTCGGACACAACTGAGCGACTGAACTGAATGAACCAAGGGGCAGGCAGATGTTAAGTCCTCTTTCACTGGATGAATTGAGTTTTTTTTTTTTCTTGTTTCTTTTAAAGTAGGAATGTGTGTCAACAAAATCATTCATTCAAGTTTAGAAAGAAGGTGTTGAGGACATAGGGATCAGCAAAGAACACAGAAAAGGAAATATGGAGTAAATTGAGATGGTTTCCAGAAAAAGGAACAGCCAGAGAACATAAAATAACAACAAAATCCCCAAACCTAAGGCCATAGTTTAAACCCAATGTAAACCACAGCAAATTCAGTGCCATCCGGACTTTAGCTGAGTGACATTGCCCTTGATAGGTAGGTAAAGTTAGCACAAGCCTTTATCCTAAGTCAGATTCAAAGTCCTGCCCCAAAATATCCAAGGATTAAAATCCTCATGGTCATTTCTGACAGAAGGTTTTGCTTCTGTGAAGTTCATATAGCTTCTATCACAAGTCTTTGTTTTTGAAGCAATAGCCATTGAACAATTAGGAAGATAAAGATAGTTTTTATGTCAGCAAGGCATACCGCTTGCTTAACAATTATCTTAGATGTTCCTGTTATAGCCTGTGGCTGATGCAACAATCACCTCTGTACTAGCTTCAGCCTTCTGATATAAGTTCTCCTTTCTTCTCTTTTCTCTCTGTGAAAGCTTAAAAATGCCCCTACCCCTTAAAGATATCCACATTTTAATCTCCAGAGTTGTGACTGTTACCTTACATAAGGTAAAGAAGAAAACAAAAAAAATCTAGATAAGATTAAGTTAAGATCTTGAAATAAAGAAATATTCTGTTCGAGTGGACTGTGAATTCAAATGCATGAATCCCTGTAAGAGGAAGGAGGTTTGAAATTTTATAGGAGACATACAGAGGAGAAGGTGATGTGCAGATAGAGCGAAAAGAAATGTGAAGATGCTGACCTTGAAAACTGCAGTGATGCAGCCACAGGCCAAGGAATGCCGGAAGTTATTTACTGTAAGAAGTGGGGAGAGGCAAGGGATGGGTTCTCCACTAGAGCTTCCAGAGGGAGTACAGCTCTGCCAAACACCTTTGTTTCCATACAGTGACCCCTACTTTGTACTTCTGGCTTCCAAGATTGTGAGGAATCAGTTTCTGTTGCTTTATGCCATCAAGTTTGGGTAATTTGTTCCAATTGTCTTTGGAAATGAATCCATTCTCAGGCCTCTATTTTCCCTTTCATAATTTGTTCTTCTCTTCTTTCTTTTGTCCCAAGTTTCTCACTGTCTCATTTGCAGAACAATTAGCTGTCTTTTGTGTATACACTGACTTTCTGGATGTTTACCTTGGTTGATCTACCTAAGAAGCAGGTTCAGTGAAGGATGGTTGGGCCACTGATAGTTGTGCAAAAATACGACCAAATGTTTCAATTATCCATTTTTTTTTTCAACCTTAGGATAGATCACATTTCTGAATTAGAGTTTTCTTGCATAAGCAACTCTACTCTCACCTTAAATACTGGATGAGGGGAGTAGGATGGGGGGCTGAGGAAAATATAGTTTCATTTTTTAGTTACAGTATATAAAGGACTGATGCTGAAGATGAAGCTCCAATATTTTTGCCGTTTGTTATGAAGAGCTGACTCATTGAAAAAGACTCTGATGCTGGGAAAGATTGAAGTCTGGAGGAGAAGGGGATGACAGAGGATGAGATGGTTGGATGGCATCACTGACTCAACAAACATGAGTTTCAGCAAGCTCCGGGAGTTGGTGATGGACAGGGAAGCCTGGCATGCTGCAAGCCTTGAGGTTGCAAAGAGTTGGACATGACTTAGCAACTGAACAAAAACAAAGCATAGGGAATCAGGATAACAATGATCTCTGACAAATATATAGGTAGGCTTGGAAAAATATTTTGAAGGAATAGAGAAAACAGCTATATGTAAGATATTTAAAGCAAAAAATCAAAAGCAGAGGAGCAAAGGAAATTCCCTGGATGTTCATTGGTTAGGATTCATGGCTTTCACTGCCCTGGTTTGGGTTCAACACCCTAATCAGGGAACTAAAATCCTGCAAGTCACATGACGTGGCCAAAAATATCTACAGGCAGAGGTGCAACCCTTCAAGACATTTAATGGAGACATGTAGCTGATCCTGTGAATTTTACAATCCCTCCATCAGAGGAGGAATTGAATGAAATCTATACTCATACTATATCATAGCTTCAGACTAGTTGTAATTGTCAGTAATTGGTTGAATTGTTTGTGTATCTTGGTAATACTTATACTGTGGAGTTTCTCAGAATGTGATTCTCAAAGTATCATAGATACATGTTAAACATGCAGATAGATTTCTGGGCATCAGCCTAGACCCAGGTCAACTCTCTGACACAGAGAACTGATGGCTTGTATTTTTAACAAACTAAATTTGAGAAATGCTTATCTTATGGTATTTTAATATATTTACTAATTTTCACAGTTATCTGGAACCAATGAACAAGTAAATAATATTTATTAACTGGTAGATGCTATTTCTGTAACTGTAGGTTACACAAAAGTTTTCCCATTTTGTTCCACATCCCAGTTGAAGATTCCTGGCATCTGCCCTAGGTAGCACACAAACTGGAATAAATTACTATTTCTCTCCACAAGGAATATACACACAGTTTGAGATGAGTACTTCTGATTTTATCTGCCTGGAGGCCTACCCTTTGAGAAAAGAGAAAAAAAAAAAGCTTGAGGTTATTTTTTAAGCCATCATAATAGATGTCTGAAAACCACTCAAATGGAGATGAATTGCCTAAGCTGCTGAGCATACCAAATAGTGTCAAATCTAAAAAAGAATTCAGAAGAAATACAGTGGAGCCTCTGTATTTGAGGAGGCAGAACCCATAAGTACAGAGGGCCAATTGGGAGGAGCAGTAAGGAATCTGAGCATCTATACTTTGCTATACACTAGAGTCCTGGAGGTAGTTCCCCGCAGATACGAAGGGAAGGCTGTATATTCCAAACTCCCTCTGCTCCTGATTTTTTTTTTCTTTCCTTTCAAAATGCTCAGACTGAAGACCACTGCTTTAAGCTCTCTGGATGACTCTGAAACTCCTGATGCATAGAGCTAAGACTGACAGTAGTCTTCAACTAGGTTTGGAACGTCACAGGAGGCAAACAAAGATTTTGAGTTGATGAGTTACTTTTCAGACCAAAATTGCATGACATAATCTGGTATTGTATTTCCAACTCAGGGGAAAAGCGGGTATTTTGTGTCATTCATTATAATACTTCTTTTTCTTAGATTAAGGTTAAGATCAAAAAGACAAATTGTCAGTTCATTTAATTTCCCTGTATAAGGTTTTGGGTTGAAAAGATGATCTGTTAAAAGACAGTAAAACAAAAATATCTGAGGTTTGTTTTCAAGCTCATTGTATTAAAACAGATCCAGTTTTAGCCTTTAAGAAAAAAAAAAAAAATATATATATATATGATATGGCATGTGAATTTGAAGTTTTAATGTGTTTACTAATTTTCACAATTTGTGTGTGTGTGTGTGTGTTAGTTGCTCAGTCATGTCTGACTCTTTGCGACCCCATGGACTGTAGCCCATCAGGCTCCCCTTTCCATGGAATTCTCCAGGCAAGAATGCTGGAGTGGGTTGCCATTGCCTTCTCCAAGGGAACTTCCTGACCGGAGATTGAGAACCCTGGTCTCCTGCATTGCACGCAGATTCTTTACTTTCTGAGCCACCAGGAAATCATCTGAAATTGATTCACAAGTAAATATGAATAAGTAAATATTCACAAGTAAATACTGTCTGTTAACTAGTAGATGCTACTTTTATAACTGTGGATGTTTTGCAAACTATTCTATTTGAAGAAGAATGGACTTTCAAATCACTACAGATCATCATAAAAATCATCTTTTTTTCCATCACTGCTTATATGAATAAAAATTAATATAAATTGAGGGATCCATTAACTTTCAAAATATAACCAATTGTCTCTATTCTACCCCTTGGCAGAAGAAGATCAATTGTTTATAAAAGCTTGAGAGTTTCTTTAACTAAGAGAACTTACCCTCTTATTTCACTGGGGTTTTTAGTACATTAGAGAATAAATCATGCAGCAACGGCATGTTTTTATGGCAAACTTCTTGTTAGAGAAGGCTTGTTTTGCTTATCATGAGACATTCAGGAAATTAACACTCTGATGCTCTGAAAGGGTCCTCAGACAGCCCAGATTGAAGAACAGATTGCCTCTGCAATTCCTTCATCCTTTTGTCACACCTTAATAATTATGCACAATAAGTCCCCAAACGCCTCCTATTGTGTACTGCTCATGATCACAGTACCAAAGAGGAAGCTGATGTGAACACAATGAATCAGAAGTATTAACTAGATCCCATCTTTTGTCAGGTCTTGTGTACCAGTAGATGCATTGAAATGGAAGAGCAGCCCTTGAAAGGAGCACTTGAAAAAATGTTCCTAACTTGGTTATTGGAAAGAGAAAAACCATGATGTATGACAGCTGAAGACATTATATATATATTTCCACAGTATAAACATAAACAAATGACTTACAATAACCTCTAAGTTGAGAGAGGGCACAGAAAATCTTTATTCTTTACCTTTAAAACTCACAATAAGATTAAAAAATTTTTTATCTAGGCCAAAATAGAAAGATAAAGAAAAACTAAAACTCAAAAGTAGTAGCTTGATACTTTATTCACTTTCTCCTATGAACGTATTAGTGGGGATCTGTCAAGAAATAATAAAAGAATTATTTGGTTTAAAACATCAGAATTTTCATTTTTATATAATTTATTTCTAATGCTAGACATTAAAAATAAGCAATCTTAAATAGAATTCAAATTTATTCTGATAGTGTTTATCAGGAACATTTTTGCTTCCACCTTCTAAGGTATTTATGTTCAGGTTGTGTAGCCATTTCTTGCTATTTGTATTTTGGATATTAACAGAAACTACTGATTAAAATAGTATATATGATATTGGATTTATCTTTATCATAGTTGTTGGTAATGCAAAACTACACATTACTGAGATGATTTTTCAGAATAATTGGTATGCCAAGTTTCCCTTTAAAAAATTAAAATCATTTTTAGTTTGACAATGTATTTGTTTAGCACTTTTTTTTTCCCCTTTAAATGAATTCACTGGCTCATAGAAGTGCTGGATTGACAGACTTTTGGAGAGGAGGCTTTTGTTTATTCTTCAAATGAGGACAGAATGGGCAGCAGCAGGGGAAGCTTCCACTTTTAGGCAGGAGGAACTCTCAAAAAAGAAAATTCACACTCCTGTCAATACCATTTAAAGTTCTCACTTACAGCAGTTTCACGTGAAATAAAGCATTTTGTGGTTGTGACTCACATCTCATTCTCCTTTCCATGCTTGGCTGAAGTTTTCCAGCCAATTCTGGAATTAATATAAATCTACCCATGTCCCTGGCTCAGGGTGAGAGCCTGGGAAACCAAAATCGCCATTTCTAAACTACAGTAACCCATCATGTTTTTATCTGTGAAATTCATCCTCAGTCTGACTGGAAATGGACTGAAAGAAACTGGAGACAGGAGGTGATCAACAAGAGTCTGGTTTGTTTCATGCAGGTGGACATAGCGGATATCTGTTCAGTCCAAAGGCAGTATTTAACTTTATACCTAAAGACTCTTTTCAGATGAATTTCCCCAGTTAGAGATGGATAAGGCTTTCTTTGACTAACACTAGCTTTGGCCTAGCTGGGTTAAAGTCACAGTATTACATGCAGGATGACCACAGCATCTTCATGTTGAGATTTTTCTTTTAAACAAAAACCCTGGAAAATACTAATCAACTGTTTTATCATATCATCTGTCTATAAACTATTATGGGTGGAAAATTTGGGAATATTTTAGTTAAATGATTAAATTTGGTAACAGATTTTGGAGTATTTCAGATGCAAAAGTACTGAAAATATGCTATATAAATTTTGATGTGGGAGAAAATTGTTTAAACATTATTAAAATGTAAAAAAGCAAGATCTGGTGAAAATAGCTTTGATAATAGTTGTATAAATTGAAAATATATCTATAAAATAATATAAAGATCTGATTAAGTCCCACAGACTCCTAGTGCATCGTTAATTTATGAAGACAGTAGACAGCATGGTAAGTGCACATTACAGTATACTAAGTGTAAAAATAATGTGTTTCATAACATATGAAAGATGTCTTTCATCTTCAAGATAGCATCACAAGGATAATTATTTTCATTTCTTAATATGATGGAATAGTATATGACCTCTTCTATCCTTGAAGAAGAAATATTGATTTGACCAATTGACATGATTTAGATTATTTACTTTCTAGAATTTGAAAGTGGTCAGCTATAACATCTGTGGTCATATAGGTCACAAGTACTGAATTGGATGGTGTAACTTATTAATTACTCATCCATTCTTCCTTCTACCACTGATAGGTACTCTCTATTTAAACAGAGTGGATTTACAGGTAAATGAGGTCCCCTTTCTATCTCTAAACGTTATAATAACTGTGAACACCAAGTCTGTAACTAGAATATTAAGTAAATGAAGAAACTTCAGTCTGAAATTTGCCCTGATATTCTATATATATAACAGCTTTAGAAGCATTATTTTGGGTAAGTTAAATGACCCATCAAGACATGATTATTTATAATAATTGTACCAAAATATGTTTCATAAAGAATATTTTTGTTCTTAAAGATGATAGGTAGATGTGATTTTTAAATTTTTTATCACAATGCCAATCATATTTATGTTTCAGGAATTTTCCATGTTAAGGAAACCTAAACCTGTCTCCCATTTGAAGTGGGAGAAATTTGAAAATGTCTTGTATTCACTCTCCAGTCCTCACTTACTGTGAACCATGGGCACAGTTCTCACTTAGGCTGTCAAATATATGAAGCTGATGTTTCTTTTTAAGCTAGTGAGACATGGAAGCGGGAACCAGAGTGAATTCTTTTGGTGAGACTAGTATCAGGAATGGCATTTTCCAGAATCAGTAGCATCAGTGGTTAAAATATTGCTATTCAGTGTCCAACAGAGGTGGAAATAGTGGTCCATGCTGTGGAGTCTGTGACTGGAGACAATACCATGGTAAAATGTATTTTTAGCTTGTATTGAAATACTATTATAATTATATGAAAGTACTGTACTTTTTTAAGTAACACTTTTTAAAAATAAAAAATAGCATCCTTTAGTATGTGAGACACTCTAGGTGATCAAAAGGAACAGTTAACGGAGTGAAAAGACAATCTAAAGAATGAGAAAAAGTGTTTACAAATCATATGTTTGATGAGGGTTTTATAATCAGGATATATAAGGAGCTCCTATAATGCACAACTACAAGAAGAGATAACCTGGCTTGAAAGTGGACAAAGACCTGGAATAAACAGTTCTCCAAGGAAGACATACAAATGGCCAATTAGCCTATGAAAAGATGCTCAGCATCACTAGGGGTCACATTTAGGGAAATGCAAGTCAAAAATCACAATTAGTTTTCATCTCATGCTTTTTAAAATGGCCACTGTCAATGGAATAGAAAACAAATCCTGGCAGCAATTTGGAGAAATTGGATTGCTTTTACACTGTTGGTACAGATAAAAGATGATACAGTTGCTGTGGAAAAAACATACGCAGTTTCCTCCAAAAATAAAAATATAATTACCATATGATCCAGCAATCTTACTTCTGGGTCTGTATCCAAAAGAATTCAAAGCACAATCCTGAATAAATGTTTGTAGGATTTTTACTTCCATTGCAGGACCTTTCACAATAGCCAAGGGATTGGAGTAACCTAAATACCCATCAATGATGAATGGGTAGAGAAAATACAATCTATACATATAGTGGATATTATTTAGCTTTAAAAAAAAAGAGGTCTTGTCACATGGAAGCATATGAATGAAACTCAAGGATATGCTATGTGAAATAAGAGAGTCTTGAAAGGACAAACGTATGAGTTGACACACATGAGGTATCTAAAGTAGTCAAAATCATTGAAACAGAATGTAGAAAGTTGGTTGTCAAGGGCTGTTGGAAGGAAGAAGACAATATTAGTGATTAATAGGTATAGAGTTACAATTTTGCACAATAAAAAATTTCTAGAAATCTGTCATACAACAATGTTATATAACTATCACTACTGAACTGTTCATTATTCCTATACACTAGCAATGAGGAAACAGAAAGAAAAATTAAGGAAAAAATTCCATTCACCATTGCAATGAAAAGAATAAAATACTTAGGAATAAATCTACCTAAAGAAACAAAAGACCTATATATAGAAAACTATAAAACACTGATGAAAGAAATCAAAGATTACACAAAGAGATGGAGAAATATACCATGTTTTTGGATTGGAAGAATCAATATAGTGAAAATGAGTATAGTACCCAAAGCAATCTATAGATTCAATGCAATCCCTATCAAGCCACCAACAGTATTTTTCAGAGAACTAGAACAAATAATTTCACAATTTGTATGGAAATACAAAAAAATCTTGAATAGCCAAAACAATCTTGAGAAAGAAGAATGGAACTGGAGGAATCAATCTGCCTGACTTCAGGCTATACTACAAATCTATAGTCATCAAGACAGTGTGGTACTGGCACAAAGACAGAAATATAGATCAATGGAACAAAATAGAAAGCCCAGAGATAAATCCACACACCTATGGAAATCTTATCTTTGACAAAGTAGGCAAGGATATACAATGGAGAAAAGACAATCTCTTTAACAAGTGATGCTGGGAAAACTGGTCAACCACTTGTAAAAGAATGAAACTAGAACACTTTCTAAGACCATACACAAAAATAAACTCAAAATGGATTAAAGTTCTAAATGTAAGACCGGAATCTATAAAACTCCTAGAGGAAAACATAGGCAAAGCACTCTCTGACATAAATCTTAGCAGGATCCTCTATGACCCACCTCCCAGAGTAATGGAAATAAAAGCAAAAATAAACAAATGGGACCTAAATAAACTTAAAAGCTTTGGCACAGTGAAGGAAACTACAAGCAAGGGGAAAAGACAGCCTTCAGAATGGGAGAAAATAATAGCAAATGAAGCAACTGACAAAGAATTAATATCAAAAATATACAAGCAACTCCTGCAGCTCAATTCCAGAAAAATAAACAACACAATCAAAAAGTGGGCCAAAGAACTAAACAGACACTTCTCCAAAGAAGACATACAGATGGCTAACAAACACATGAAAAGATGCTCAACATCACTCATTATCAGAGAAATGCAAACCAAAACCACAATGAGGTAGCATTTCACACTGGTCAGAATGGCTGCTATCCAAAAGTCTACAAACAATAAATGCTGGAGAGGGGGCAGAGAAAAGGGAACCCTCTCACACTGTTGGTGGGAATGCAAACTAGTACAGCCATTATGGAGAACAGTGTGTAGATTGCTTAAAAAACTGGACATAGAACTGCCATATGACCCAGAAATCCCACTGTTGGGCTTACACACTGAAGAAACCAGAATTGAAAGAGACACGTGTACCCCAATGTTCATCGCAGCGCTGTTTACAATAGCCAGGACATGGAAGTAACTTAGACGTCCATCAGCAGACGAATGGATAAGAAAGCTGTGGCACATATACACAATGGAATATTACTCAGCTATTAAAAAGAATGCATTTGAATTAGTTCTAATGAGGTGGATGAAACTGGAGCCTATTATACAGAGTGAAGTAAGTCAGAAAGAAAAATACAGTATATTAGCACATGTATATGGAATTTAGAAAGATGGTAATGATGACCCTGTATGTGAGACAGCAAAAGAGACAGATGTAAAGAATAGACTTTTGGACTCTGTAGGAGAAGGCAAGGGTGGGATGATTTGAGAGAATAGCATTGAAACATGTATATTACCATATGTGAAACAGATCGCCAGTCCAGGTTTGATGCATGAGACAGGGTGCTCAGGACTGGTGTACTGGAATGACCCTGAGGGATGGGATGGTGGGATGGGGAGGGAGGTGGGGGAGAATTCAGGATGGGGAACACATGTACACCCGTGGCTGATTCATGTCAATGTATGGCAAAATCCACTACAATATTGGAAATTAATTAGCCTTCAATTAAAATAAATAAATGTAAAAAATGTTTATAATGGTAAATTAATATCCTGTGTTTGTGATTATAGTTAGAAATACAAATTAAAATTATTTAAAAAATTACCTCTCATTTTTGTGTCTTAGGATTTATTCTCAAAATGTCAACCTCTAGTACGGTCAACTCTGATTATGACCAGTTCTCTGCTCTTGAGACTTCTCTCTTTTTATACATGTGACCCATTCAACCTCTGCTCAATCCTGAAAGGAATATTATTCTCAGCAAAATTCTGTAAAAATTTTCACTACTTACTATGCTCAAATATTAAAATTTTTAGATGTCTATTTTTTGAATTTGTTATTTTACATTTTGTCTGCTTTTTTTTGTACCAGAGTGGGCTTCCCTGCTGTCTAAGCTCTAAAGAATCCGCCTGTAGTGCAGGAGCCGCAGGAGACAGGAGTTTTATCTCTGGGTCAGGAAGATCTCCTGGAGAAGGGAATGACAACCCGCTTCAGTATTCTTGCCTGGAGAATCCCATAGACAAAGGAGTCTGGCGGGCTATAGTCCATGAAGTTGCAGAGTCATCTGAAGTGATTTAGCATGCACGCAGACATATGCCAGAGAATAATTCTCCCCACATATCGATAGTTGTTGTTTCTCCCTGTATCTCCGAGATGTCCATAAGCTGTCTGAATTTTTCCTGCCTACATTTTTGCTAAGCTTACCTGAATTTCCTTTGTACAGTTTTTAACAGTTTTATTGACACATGGTTCATTTATCATACAATTCACCTTTTTACATTTCTCAAATCAATGTGTTTTGGTATGTTCAAAGAACTGTGTAACCATCATCATAATTTAATTTTAGAACACTGTCATTATCCTAAAAGGAAATCTGCATATTTGTGGTCACTCAAAGTCCCTGTCCCCATCTCTCTTCCCTCCCCATCCCTGGCACCACTTAAACCACAAATATACTCCATCTCCACAGGTTTGCCTACTCTGGACATTTCATGTAAATTGCATTATATAATATAAGGTTATTTTCAACTGACTTTTTAGTTCACAAAACATATTTAAGGTTCATTCACATTGTAGCATGTATTGTAGTACACAGAGTTGTTGGAGTACCAGAGTCTGCTTCAGAATATTTTCATCATCCTTAAAAGAACCTTGTACTTCTTAGTTATTCTTAATTCCTGGCCCTCACTCTGGCTCCTAGCAGCCACTAATCCACTATTTCTATAAAGTTGCCTATTTTTGATATTTTCTATGTGGTCTTTTGTGATTGGCTTGTTTCACTGGGCATATTTTCAAGGTTCATCCATATGGTAGCATGCATCAGTAATTCATTACTTTTTATTGCCAAATAATATTCTTTTGGATGGAAACATCACATTTTATTTATTCATTTATCAGTTCATGGAGATTTCAGTTGATGCTACTGTTTATAAAAAATAATGATGCTATGAGCATTCGTGCAACTGTTTTGTATGGAAATGTTTTTCCATTTTTCTTGGATATATACCTAAGAATTGAATTGCTGAGTCATATTATAACTCCATATTTAACATGTTCAGAAACTCATATTGTTTTCTGATGCAGCAACCCAACTTTACATTCTTACCAACAATGTTACAATTTCTCTACTATCTTACCAACACTTGTGATTATCATTTTGATATTAACCATTCTAGTGTGTGGAAGTGGTATCTTACTATAATTTTGATTTGTGTTTCGTTATTGAATAGTGATGTTGAGCATCTTATCATGGGTTTATTGACCGTTTACATATTATCTTTGGTGAAATATCTATCCAGATCCTTTGCCCATTTTTTAATTCATTTGTCATTTTAAATTGTTAAGAGTTCTTTATGTTTTGAACACAGCACCCTTACCAGACATAAGATTTTTACCCATTTCATTAGCTTGTAGCAAACAGTTTTTAATTTTAATAAGGTCCTAATAATTTATTTTTTCCTTTGTTGCTTGTGCTTTTGTTGTCATATTTAAGATGGTTTGCCCAAATCAAAGGTAGTGAAGACTAAGTCTATGTTACTCTTACTCTGTAAATAGTTTTAGCACTTATATTTTGGTCTTGAATTAATTCTTGGTTATAGTATAAGGAAAGAGTTCTGCTGGGAGCCAGCTCACCTGATCCCACCCAGAGTCTTGAGGTAGAGGGCTGATTGAGCACGGCTTCTCAGCCCTCAGGGATTCTCGGAAGGCTGCCCCAGCACACACCTTAAAGATGGTATCTGTCTTTCTGATGTTTGATACAATAAAACTCTTCTTATTTTCTGTGATTTAGAAAAAAGGCTTTTCCTGATTCTCTTCTAAAATAGATCAATCTGAAATCTCAATCGACAAGGCCCCTGAACAGTAGCACCCTAAATAAAATTATCTGAAATATAGAGTATGCTGATCTAAATTCCTTTTGCTAACATATTGGTTTGTTTAATAAATATACCTGTGCCTTTGGAGCTAATGTGCTTGACTGCCCCTTAACAACAGAACAGCATTGAGAGCCTCCACACAGAAAGCCCCAATGGGCACAGAGCCCTTTTTAGGAAAGAAAGGCTTGTTAGGAAATACAAAAAATATTGCTTTGTGAAATTGTTACTTAATCTATAGTCACTCACTATGTTTTTACTCTTAACGTATTCAGCCTATATAATGAAAGCATAATAATTAGGGATTTATATAAATAAAAGTTTAGTTTTAATACAAATAATAAGACAATTGTTAATTCAGCTGGTGATTTTGTTAAGAACTGACCTTTGTGCTATATTGTTTCAGTTTGCTGTACTATGACTTTATGGAACCACATTCTTTTCTGTTAAGCTCAAGGCATAGAGTAAATTACCGAAAACAGGTTTTACCTTGAAACTTTCTATTAATGAATTCTTTCCTGCTGTGCCTGATACAAAAGTGTCCTGGCTGATCAACCCTTATCAATAAAAGAGTCACAAGATGTTAGCAGGCCTCTGGGCCAGAAGATGATGTAAACAATTTTAAACCTTTTATAACTTAGAAACACAAACAGTGTTCTGGTTCCGATATGGATCAAAAACTGCTGATCCATCGAGCTGATCTGGCATGACTCTATACTTTACATTTGTTTTTATGTACCACTAAAAATATAAAAGCTGTCTTAAAAACAATAAAGTCAGAAGACACTTGGAAACACCACGACTCGCTGTGTCTTCTCATTTGTATCGCCGACGCCGTCCATCCTGAGGGAACCCTGACCTGCTGGGGCTGGACTCCGGCAGAGTTCAGCTTCATAATTGTTATTTTTGATTCTAAATCCTATTCCATTTATCTATATGTCTATCTTTTTTGCCAGTATCAAGCTATCTTGATCACAGTAGCTTTGTAGTAACTTTGGAAATCAGAAAACATGAGTCTTCCAAATTTGTTATTACTCAAGACTGCATTGACTATTTTGGATATCCTGAATTTCCATGTACATTTTAAGATAAACTTATCATTTATGTTTTAAGAAGTAGTGGAATTTCGATATGGTTTGCATTGAATCTAAATCAATTTGAGACTATTAACATCTTAACTATCATAACAAGTCTTTCAATCTACAAAATGGGATGTGTTTCTATTTACTAGAACTTTGTTAGTGTATTTCAAAATGTTTTGTAGTTTTCAGAGTATAAGTATTGCACATATTTTGTTAAATTATTTCTTAAACTTTTATTATTTATGCTTCTGTAAGTAGAATTATCTTAGTTTCATTTGATGATTGTTCATTGCTAGTGTGTAGATGTATAATTTGTTTTTGATTATTGATATTAAATCGTGCAAACTTGCCAAAGGAATATGTTAGTTATTTTTTTGTAGATTTCTTCAGATTTTCTACATACAAGATTACATCATTTTCAAAATAAAGACACTTAAAATTCCTTCTTTCCAATCTGTGTGTGTGTATGTATGCATGTATGCAAGTACGTATTATGTATTTATTACCTTTTTACCTTCTTGGAATCAAGTAAAATATTAAATAGAAGTGCTGAAAACAGACTTATTTGTCTTTTTTTTCTGGTCGTAGAAAGCACTTAGTCTTTCACTAAGTATGACGTTATCTGTGAGTTTTTCATGGATTCTCCTTACTAAGTTGTCACTTTTCTATCATCATGAATTTTTCAAGTAATTTTATCAAGAAAGTGTGTTGGATTTTTAAAATAATTTGTGTCTATTGAGATGATTATGTAGTTTTTATCCTTGATTCTGTTAATAAAGTTAATTAAATTAATTGACCATTGTATGTAAAACCAAATAATCATTCCTTGGATAAATCCCACCTGGCTGTGGGATATATTGGCTATTTTATAATTTATATATAATCCTTTTTATATGTTGCTGAATTTAGTTTGCTGGTATTTTCCTGATGTTTTGCATCTGAATTCACAAAAGTTATTGATATGTAGTTTTCTATTTTCTTTTTTGTGATGTCTCTGTTTGACTGTAGACTCAGGGTGATACTGACCTCATACCATGAATTGGGAAAGATGAGAGGAGTAATATACAATTATACTGTCTTTTATGATTACCTACATAGTTATGTTTACCAGCGCTCTCTTTTTAAGTGTGCATGGTTTTAAATTACTACCTGATGTTACTTGTTTTCAGCCTGAAATACGCCAATACTACCCTTATATGTTGAATATGTTAGTAAAATTTTTTTTAAATGTGAAAATGTTTTATTTCCACCTTCATTTTTGAAGTGATTATTTTGGAAAAGTTTGCTGATTTTGATTCCAGGTTGAAACTTTTATTTTTTTCTTTCAATATTTTGAATATGTAATACCACTGTATCCTGACAGCCACTGTTTCTGATGAGAAGTCAGCCTATTCATTTTGGATTTCCTTTGTATATGACAAGTCAGTTCTGCTTGCTGCTTTCAAGATTTTTCTCTTTGTCCTTGACTTTCAACATTTTGATCCTGATATGTCTGCTGTAGAAATTCTTTTATTTATCTTTCAAAAATTCATTGAGCTTTCTGGATGCACAGGATGATGTTTTGATTAATTTTAGGAAGTTTTTGACCACTATTTTTTACAGTATATTTTTTTCTATTCTCTTCCTTCTCCTTCACGTACTTCTTTTGTGAGTATATTGCAATGGATTATGGTATGGTATTGCAATGGAATACACACTATCCTACATTCTTCTGCTTCATTGACCATGCTAAAGCCTTTGACTGTGGATCACAACAAACTGTGTAAAATTCTTAAAGAGATAGGGATACCAGACCACCTTGTCTCCTGAGAAAACTTTCTGCAGGGTAAGAAGCAACAGTTAGAACTGGACATAGAATAGTGGACTGGTTCCAAATAATGGAAAGGAGTATGTTAAGGATATATATTGTCACTCTGCTTACTTAACTTATATGCAGAGTACATCATGAGAAATGCCAGCTGCATGAATCACGATTGCCAGGAGAAATATTAACAATCTCAGATATGCAGGTGATACCACTCTAATGACAGAAACTGGTGAGGAACTGAAGAGCCTCATGATGAAAGTGAAAGAGAATAGTGAAGAGAATAGTGACTTAAAACTCAACATTCAAAAAACAAGGATCGTAGCATCCAGTTGCATCACTTTATGGCAAAATGTGGGGAAAGAGTGGAAACCGTAACAGATTTCATTTTCCTGGGGTCCAAAATCACTGAGGATGGTGAGTGCAGTGACAAAATTAAGATGCTTGCTCCTTGGAAGAAAATCTATGGCAATCTAGACAGCGTATTAAAAAGCAGAGACATTACTTTGTTGACAAAGGTCTGTCTAGTCAAAGCTATGGTTTTTCCAGTAGTCATGGATGGATGTGAGAGTTGGACCATAAAGAAGACTGAGCACTGAAGAATTAATGCTTTCAAACTGTGGTACTGGAGAAGACTCTTGAGAGTCACTTGAACTGCAAGGAGATCAAACGATTTAATCCTAAAGGATATCAACCCTGAATATTCACTGGAAGAACTGATATCGAAGCTGAAGTTTCAATACTTTGGCCATCTGATGTGAAGAGCCGACCCATTGGAAAAGATCCTGATGGTGGGAAATATCAAGGACAGGAGAAGGGGGTGACAGAAGATGAGATGGTTGGATGGCATCACCAAATCAATGGACATGAGTTTGAGCAAGCTGCCAGAGAAAGTGAAGGACAGGGAAGCCTGGCATGCTGCAAGTTTATGGGGTTAAAAAGTCAACACAACTTAGCAGCTGAACAGCAATTGTTCTGAAGTCATGTTCATTTTTCCTTCTTCTTTTCTCCTCTCTTTTCTTTGCACTTGATAATATTTATCAATCTATTTTCAACTTCATTGATTTTTGTTTCTGCCAGCTCAAAAATACAGTTGAGTCTCTCTGGTAAGTTCTTTATTTTCTTTATAGTACTTTGGAACAACAGATTTTGTATTTGATTTTTTTTTTCCAAACACTTTCCATCTTTTCGCTGATGTTCACTATTTGATGAGACATTGTTATCATGTCTTCTTTCTTTAAGTATAGTTATTTTTATTTCTTGATGATACTTGTAACAGCTGCTTTTAAGTTTTTATCTGCTAAGGGTACTGTGTACTCTGAAAATCAATCTACACTGCCTGCATTTTTTTTTCCTGTGTTTAGATCACAGTTTTCTGGTCTTTGCATGACTCAGTTTCTTTGTTGAAATTGTCTGTTTTAGGTAATAGATTGTAACAATTCTGGATCCTCTCTCCTCCACCCACTCCCCAGTCTTATTGTTTGCTCGTTTATTTGTGTAGTGACTGGAAAGGACTAATTTAGTGAAGTCTTTTTCTCTCAGTGTGCAGCCTCTGATGTTCCTCTTCAGAGTGTACAGCCTGGAGTATGTGCACAGTCTCCCACTAACCTACAGAAGGATGAATGGAGTTTTATTTGTATTCTAACTGTCTTTTTACCTGATCTCCCTCATAAGTTTGGATGTTCTGTATCTAGCAGAATCACATTCATTTAGCCTCCAGTAATTGCTAGCTGGTTGATATATTCCTTTCAACAACTCTGTGGAGGATAAATGCTTCCACAGTCTTATCTAAATAAAAATCAGCTACCCCATTTTCAGAGAAAGATTCAAAACTTCCCAGTCTGAAACTCTTTTAGCCCTGGGGATGGATAGTTCTTCTTCTCCAGTTATTTCCTTGAATCTTATTGTTAAGATTCTGTCTGGTTTACTTGTTGTCATCATGAGCTCCTTGCTGCAGTAACAGTCCCTTCTCAGTTGCTATACCCCAAGATCTCTATCGATTTTTTTTAACCCCGTTCATGGGCGTAAATTCTCCTCTTGTGTTTCAAATGAAGTCAACCCATTTATAAAGGGCTGTAACGCTTTCTGTTCTGATAGAAATTTCACTTCCTCCTGTGCAGAAACTCTGTGCCACTGCACCTGAGCTGGAGTGCCCTGATTTTCTTGATGAGACTCAGTTCAGTTCAGTTCAGTCGCTCAGTCGTGTCGGACGCTTTGCGACCCCATGAATCGCAGCATGCCAGCCCTCCCTGTCCGTCATCAACTCCCGGAGTTTACCCAAACTCATGTCCATTGACTCGGTGATGCCATCCAGCCATCTCATCCTCTGTCATCCCCTTCTCCTCTTGCCCCCAATCCTTCCCATCATCAGGGTCTTTTCCAATGAATCAACTTTTCTCATGAGGTGGCCAAAGTATTGGAGTTTCAGCTTCAACATCAGTCCTTCCAATGAACACTCAGGACTGATTTTCTTTAGGATGGACTGGTTGGATGTCCTTGCAGTCCAAGGGACTCTTAAAAGTCTTCTCCAACACCACAGTTCAAAAGCATCAATTCTTTGGTGCTCAGCTTTCTTTATAGTCCAACTCTCACATCCATACATGACTACTGGAAAAACCATAGCCTTGACTAGATGGACCTTTATTGGCAAAGTGATGTCTCTGCTTTTTAATATGCTATCTAGGTTGGTCATAACTTTCCTTCCAAGGAGTAAGTGTCTTTTAATTTCATGGCTGCAATCACCATCTGCAGTGATTTTGAAGCCCCCCAAAATAAAATGTGACACTGTTTCCACTGTTTCCCCATCTATTTCCCATGAAGTGATGGGACCAGAAGCCATGATCTTAGTTTTCTGAATGTTGAGCTTTAAGCAAACTTTTTCCCTTCTCCTCTTTCACTTTCATCAAGAGGCTCTTTAGCTCCTCTTCACTTTCTGCCATAAGGGTGGTATCATCTGCATATCTGAGGTTATTGATATTTCTCCAGGCAAGCTTGATTCCAGCTTGTGCTTCTTAAAGCCCAGTATTTCTCATGATGTACTCTGCATATAAGTTAAATAAGCAGGGTGACAATATATAGCCTTGACGTACTCCTTTTCCTATTTGGAACCAGTCTGTTGTTCCATGTCCAGTTCTAACTATTGCTTCCTGACCTGCATACAGGTTTCTCAAGACTGGGCTCTGGCATGATGGTTGTGTGATAACTCTAAACTGTGTTTGCCTGGAATAGAACTTCTGCAATAAGAAGCTGGGGTGGGGAGGGGATGGTAAAAGTCACAGGAAGAAGTCATCACTTTAGACTAAGAGCTGGGAGCAGAGTGGGGGAGTCCCACCTTCTCAGTTGCACCTGCCCAGACTAGAGATTTTGCCACAGTAAGCTGATGGAGGAGAGTCTTGGAATAAAATGGCACAGACTAAGCTTCCATAGATTTTTTTGAAAAAATGTTTGTACATTTGCTATTTGCAAATTCCCAGAGGACAAGTCCCAGAAATGTAAAAGGATTGAAAAAATATTTTCATGAGTTATGGTTGTTTTGCTGGGAAGAGGGGCCAAGAAGAACATCACAGCAGCATTCCACAAGTGTTTCTCATCCTCCGTACTTTTTTACTATCTGGTAATTTTACCTTCTCATATTACGTATGTTCCTTTCACTACTTGTATATTTGCTCTCGGAGGGCAGATCCTATGTTTCTGAGTCATCCACACTGTTCTCAGTGGTTGTTTGTTAAATAAGTATGCCATATTCTCCACATCCAATAGTCTAGCTAAACCTCCTTCCATTCAATATGAAATACTTCTCTCTAACTAGTATGTGCATGTTCCCTGCCCTGTGAACTATGTCTACTCCTCAAATTTATATCTGGTCTACTTCGATATGTTCAAAATCCACTGTGGCTCCACAAATAAAAGTAATGGTTCTTAAAACCACTCTATCTCCTCACTTTGTTCTGTTGTACTACCCTGTATTCTCTACACATTGTTCAATTATACTGAAGTATAGTCACGTGAAGGCTTCCCTCGGGTGGCTCAGTGGTAAAGAACCCGCCTGCCAAAGCAGGAGACCAAGATTTGATCCCTGAGTAGGGAAGATTCCATGGAGAAGGAAATTGCAACACATTTCAGCATTCTTGCCTGGGAAATCCAGTGGACAGAGGTGTCTGGTGGCTTATACAGTTCATGGGGTCACAAAAGAGTTGGGCACAACTTACTTACTGAGTAAGTAACAACAATATGGTGTCCTGAATTTATAAATTACAGATTTAAACAATATCATTGTGCAAGGAGAGAAATAGATTTATTATATGCTTTCAATAATATTTGTAATGATAATATAAATTTTATTGAGTAACTACACTATGTGTTCAGTTCAGTTCAGTTACTCAGTCATGTCCAAATCTTTGCGACCCCATCGACTGCCACATGCCAGGCCTCCCTGTCCATCATCAACTCCCAGAGTTTACTCAAACTCATGTCCATTGAGTCAGTGATGCCATCCAACCATTTTGTCCTCTGTCATCCCCTTCTCCTCCTGCCTTCAATCTTTCCTAGCATCAGGGTCTTTTCCAATGAGTCCATTTTTCACATCAAGGAGCCAAAATATTGAAGCTTCACCTTCAGCGTCAGTTCTTCCAGTGCATATTCAGGACTAATTTTCTCTTAAGAAATCTGTATGCAGGTCAAGAAGCAACAGTTAGAAATGGACACGGAAGAAGAGACTGGTTCCAAATAGGAAAAGGAGTACGTCAAGGCTGTATATTGTCACCCTGTTTATTTAACTTATATGCAGAGTACATCATGAGAAATGCTGGGCTGGATGAAGCACAGGCTAGAAACAAGATTCTCGGGAGAAATATCAATAACCTCAGATATTCAGATGACACCACCCTTATGGCAGAAAGTGAAGAACTAAAGAGCCCCTTGATGAAAGTGAAAGAGGAGAGGGAAAAAGTTGGCTTAAAGCTCAACATTCAGAAAACTAGGATCATGGCATCTGGTCCCACTACTTCATGGGAAATAGATGGGGAAACAGTGGAAATAGTACTTTATTTTTCTGCAGGCGGGGGGGGGGGCTCCAAAATCACTGCAGATGGTGACTGCAGCCATGAAATTAAAAGACACTTACTCCTTGGAAGAAAAGTTATGACCAACCTAGACAGCATATTAAAAAGCAGAGACATTACTTTGCTAACCAATGTCTGTCTAGTCAAGGCTTTGGTTTTTCCAGTAGTCATGTACAGACGTGAGAGTTGGACTATAAAGAAAGCTGAATGCTGAAGAATTGATGCTTTTGAACTGTGGTGTTGGAGAAGACTCTTGAGAGTCCCTTGGACTGCAAGGAGATCAAACCAGTCCATCCTAAAGGAGATTAGTCCTAAATATTCATTGGAAGGACTGATGCTGAAGCTGAAACTCTAATGCTTTGGCCACCTGATGTGAAGAACTGACTCATTTGAAAAGACCCTGATGCTGAGAAAGATTGAAGGCAGGAGGAGAAGGGGATGACAGAGGATAAGATGGTTGGATGGCATCACTGACTTGATGGACATGAGTTTGAGTAGGTTCTGGGAGTTGATGATTGACAGGGAAGCCTGGCGTGCTGCAGTCCATGGGGTGGCAAAGAGTTGGACACGACTGAGTGACTGAAGTGAACTGAATTTCCTCTAGGATTGACTGGCTTGATCTCCTTGCAGTCCAAGGAATTCTCAAGAGTCTTCTCCAACACCACAGTTCAAAAGCATCAATTTTTGGCACTCAGCTTCCTTTATGGTACAAATCTCACATCCATACATGACCACTGGATAAACCATAGCTTTGACTAGATGGAATTTTGCTGGCAAAGTAATGTCTCTGCTTTTTAATGTGCTGTCTAGGTTGGTCATAACTTTTCTTCCAAGGAGTAAGAATCTTAAACTGAAGAAAGTAAGGAAAATCACTAGACCATTCAGGTATGACTGTAATAAAATCCCTTAAAATTATGCAGTGGAAGTTACAAATAGATTCAAGTGATTAGACCTGATGAAGTTTCTGAAGAACAATGGATGGAGGTTTGTGACATTGTTCAGAAGACTGGGATCAAAATCATACCCTAGAAAAAAAATGCAAAAGTCAAACAGTTGTCTGAAGAGGCCTTACAAACAGCTGAGAAAAGAAGAGAAGCTAAAGGCAAAGGAGAAAAGGAAAGATATACCCAACTGAATGCACAGTTCCAAACAATAGCAAAGAGAGATAAGAAAGCCTTCCTCACAGGTCAATGCAAAGAAATAGAGGAAAACAATAGAATGGGTATGACTAGAGATCTCTTCAAGAAAATTAGAGATACAAGGGAACATTTCATGCAAAGATGGGCTCAATAAAAGATAGAAACAGTATGGACCTAACAGAAGCAGAAGATATTAAAAAAAGGTGGCAAGAATACACGGAAGAACTATACAAAAAAGGTCTTCAAGACCCAGATAACCTCAATGGTGTGATCACTCACCCACAACCAAGCATCCTGGAGTCTGAAGTCTAGTGGGCCTTAGGAAGCATCATTATGAACAAAGCTAGTGTAGGTGATGGAATTCCAGCTGAGCTATTTCAAGTCCTAAAAGATGATGCTGTGAAAGTGCTGCATTCAATATGTCAGCAAATTTGGAAAACTCATCAGTGACCACAGGACTGGAAAAGGTCAGTTTTCATTCCAATCCCAAAGAATGGGAATGCCAAAGAATATTCAGACTATTGCACAATTGCTCTCATCTCACATCATAGCAAAGTAATGCTCAAAATTCTCCAAATGAGATTTCAGCAATACATGAACCAAGAACTTCCAGGTGTTCAAGCTGGATTTAGAAAAGGCAGAGGAACCAGAGATCAAATTGCCAACATCCACTGGATCATTGAAAAAGCAAGAGTTCCAGCAAAACATCTACTTCTGCTTTATTGACTATGCCAAACTCTTTGACTGCGTGTATCACAACAAACTGTGGAAAATTCTTAAAGAGATGGTAATATCAGATCACCTTACTTGCTTCTTGAGAAATCTGTATGCAGGTCAAGAAGCAATAGTTAAGATCAAACATGGAACAAAGGACTGATTTCAAATTGGGAAAGGAGTACATCAAGGCTGTATATTGTCACCCTGCTTATTTAACTCATATGCAGGCAATTTAAGCTATTGCAAGTATTCTGATCAAGTGCCTTGGTCCAAATGCATAATTTTTTACTTGCTCACAATAATTCATTTATAATCATTTACTTGCTGTTGTTGCTGCTGCTAAGTCGCTTCAGTCGTGTCCAACTCTGTGCGACCCCACAGACGGCAGCCCACCAGGCTCCTCCATCCCTGGGATTCTCCAGGCAAGAACACTGGAGTGGGTTGCCATTTCCTTCTCCAATGCATCAAAGTGAAAAGTGAAAGTGAAGTCGTTCAGTCGTGTCCGACTCTTCGTGACCCCATGGACTGCAGCCTACCAGGCTCCTCCGTCCGTGGGATTTTCCACGTAAGAGGACTGGAGTGGGGTGCCATTGCCTTCTCCAATCATTTACTTAGAAAAAATAAAAAGCAGATACTAGGTATTTATTAATGGTGTTCTGTTTAATATGGCAGCAAAGTAAAGTTGTCATTTCTTTCAGTCTCCTTTTTCCCCAAAATCAACTACGCTCCTGATCTCAATACTTTCTCTTTCATTAGATACACAGGGACCGCGCTACATGGTTTACAGTAAGTAACCATTATGATCTGAAATGCCAAAGCTAACATCATATTTCTTAGCTCTAATATCATTAGACAGTCATAATTTTTGGCTGTGACAGCAGGGCTATGACAGATGACACTTTGAGAGTGTTGGGGGAGAAAGCTCATCTACCACTTAATCAAATGGTTGCAATGTCTAAAAGGATTAAAGTCAAACAGGCTATGACTCATAAAATTATGTTTTCTATTATTATCTTAAAACTGACAATGAAATACTGTCCACCTTAAATGTGTGTGTGTCTATTTTCTATTCTTTTTCAGAAATAATTCCACAGGACAAAAACCAATATGCTTCCTCCAGAGAGCTTACATATATAATATGTAGACATGTATGTATATATTTATGTATTTTTTATGCTACCTGAATAACTTACATAGTTATCTTCATGCTTATCCTTATACTTTGATTGTTTTTTGTAGTTATAATCACTTTTACGTTTTGTTTTTTTACTGTTTTACAATCTATGTCCTTGCTTAACTGATCATCGATTCTTACTATATATTTGGTTTTTCTATTGAAATTTTCCCTTTCCTATAGGTTGTTACTTTTCTATATGAAAAGATCCTTCAACATTTCTTTTAGGGTAGACTTAGCACTTCTGAATTCTTTTAGTTGTTGCTATTCTGTGTGTGTGTGTGTGTTAGTCACTCAGTCGTGTCCAACTCTCTGTGACCCCATGGACTGCAGCCCGTCAGTTTCCTCTGTCCATGGAATTCTACAGGCAAAATACTGGAGTGGGTTGCCATTTCCTTCTCCGATGTGAACTTCAGTAGTAGTAGTTTAGTCGCCAAGTCATGTCTGACTCTTGCAACCCCACAGACTGTAGCCTGCCAGGTTCCTCCGTCCATGGGATTCTCCAGGCAAAAATACTGGAGTGGGTTGCCATTTCCTTCTCCAGTCTTTATTTTTCCTTCTGTTCTACATCATAATCTTGCTGGGTAGAGTATCCGAGGTTACAGGTTTTTCACTTTCAGGACTTTAAATATCAGTATATTATGCCATTCCCTTCTTGCAGGCAAAGTTTCTGCAGAGCAGTAAGCTGATAGCTTTATGGGGGTTCCCTATTAAAAGGCTCTTTGCTTTTCCGTTTATGCCTTTGACTTTTGCCATTTTATGATATGTCTTAATATGGATCTGTTTGGTTTCATCTTATTCGGAACTCTGGTCTTTCTGTACCCTATCTCTTTTCTTCTTTAGGTTTTGGGAGTTTTTAGGCATAATTTCTTCAAATACATTTCAGATTTATTTTCTGTCTTTTGTCCTGCTGATACATTTCCATGACTCCCCCTTGCAATCATCCCATCCCATTCTCCCACTAATATTTTGAGAAAAAACTTAGCAACAAAAGCAGTAAGATCCATTATCAATATTTTATCTAACAAAAATTGTATTTTTTAATTCCAGTTCTTTCTCACAACTCAGTAGTGTCATTCGCTAACCCAACTTTATTTAAATTTTATTCTTTAACTCAAATTAGATAATAGTGTTGAGAAATATTGCTGAAGCCAGGTGTTGCCTTTCCTTTGCTTTATATCAGGTGAGTAGCTGCCTTCCTCACGTGTGCAAAATGAAAATGTGTCTCAAAACATTGTCCAACATAAATGCTCAGGGCTTGAAAGTTATCACATTTTTGAGAGCTCTCTGTGGTATAAGACACAGAGCTTTCCTCACTTTCCCTAAAGACACAATTTACTAACCTAGACATATTCACTAAAGCATTAACAGATAAATTTCTTGGAGAAAATAGTTATAGTGAAACACTAAATAACATACTATGAAGGAATAATAACATTCAAAATGGAAGAAGTATGTTACTGTCTGAGCCACCAGGGAAGTCCAGGAAAAAGCTAAGGATATATCAGTCCAGTGAGAGTTGGACACAGTGTGATATAATCAATTAAAAACAGACAAGCCAACAAAGTTTTCCCAAACCAAATGGTAGTTATGTTTCCTTATTTTCTCCATTATTCTTCCAGCAACTTAATGAATGTCATACCACTTACCATGAATTCAAATTTTATTAAATCTTTAGCGGTTACTGGAGTAAGTTAAGTGACCATGTTCGATTAATATTAACTAGAAAATATGTATGATACTCTACCAACAGAAAAACAAATGCTTAGTCAAAAAATAGAATGAGAAATACTCATTATAGTGTATTGTTAGAATTTTCTAGATGCTAATATTTTTATATATCTGATTATGGTCAAGTTATATTTATCAGTACTAGTTATCACAGTAAAACATTATAACAAAAACATCAAAGGAGAAATATTCCAAGTATTCAGTTCAGTTCAGTTCAGTCGCTCGGTTGTGTCCGACCCTTTGTGACCCCATGAATCACAGCACGTCAGGCCTCCCTGTCCATCACCAACTCCCGGAGTCTACCCAAACCAATGTCCATGGAGTCGGTGATGCCATCCAACCATCTCATCCTCTGTTGTCCCCTTCTCCTGCTGCCCCCAATCCTTCCCAGCATCAGGGTCTTTTCCAAAGTGTCAGTTCGCATGAGGTGGCCATAGTATTGGAGTTTCAGCTTCAACATTAGTCATTCCAATGAACACCCAGGACTGATCTCCTTTAGGGTGGAATGATTGGATCTCTTTGCAGTTCAAGGGACTCTCAAGAGTCTTCTTCAACACCACAGTTCAAAAGCGTCAATTCTTCAGTGCTCAGCTTTCTTTATAGTCCAACTCTCACATCCATACATGACCACTGGAAAAACCATAGCCTTGAGTAGACGTACCTTTGTTGGCAGAGTAATGTCTCTGCTTTTAAATATGCTATCTAGGTTGGTCATAACCTTCCTTCCAAGGAATAAGCGTCTTTAATTTCATGGCTGCAATCACCATCAGCAGTGATTTTGGAACCCCCAAAAATAAAGTCTGACACTGTTTCCACTGTTTCCCCATCTATTTCCCATGAAGTGGTGGGACCAGATGCCATGATCTTAGTTTTCTGAATGTTGAGCTTTAAGCCAGCTTTTTCACTCTCCTCTTTCACTTTCATCAAGAGGCTCTTTAGTTCTTCTTCACTTTCTGCCATAAAGGTGGTGTCATCTGCATATCTGAGGTTATTGATATTTCTCCCAGCAATCTTGATTCCAGCTTGTGTTTCTTCAAGCCCAGCATTTCTCATGATGTACTCTGCATAGAAGTTAAATAAGCAGGGTGACAATATACAGCCTTGATGTACTCCTTTTCCTATTTAGAACCAGTCTGTTGTTCCATGTCCAGTTCTAACTGTTGTTTCCTGACCTGCATACAGGTTTCTCAAGAGGCAGGTCAGGTGGTCTGGTATTCCCATCTCTTTCAGAATTTTCCACAGTTTATTGTGATCCACACAGTCAAAGGCTTTGGCATAGTCAATAAAGCAGAAATAGATGTTTTTCTGGAACTCTCTTGCTTTTTTGATGATCCAGCGGATATTGGCAATTTGATCTCTGATTCCTCTGTCTTTTCTAAATCCAGCATGAACATCTGGAAGTTCACAGTTCATGTATTGCTGAAGCCCGGCTTGGAGAATTTTGAGCATTACTTTGCTAGCATGTGAGATGAGTGCAATTGTGAGGTAGTTTGAGCATTCTTTGGCATTGCCTTTCTTTGGGATTGGAACAAAAACTGACCTTTTCCAGTCCTGTGGCCACTGCTGAGTTTTCCAAATTTGCTGGCATATGGAGTGCATCACTTTCACAGCATCGTCTTTCAGGATTTGAAATAGCTCAAGTGGAATTCCATCACCTCCACTAGTTTTGTTCATAGTGATGCTTTCTAAGGCCCACTTGACTTCACATTCCAGGATGTCTGGCTCTAGGTGAGTGATCACACCATTGTGATTATCTGGGTATTAGCAGCTTATATTAATAGGATTATATTATATTCAGTCTTCTTTACATAAAAATCTTTAGACACTATGTCAGTGTCAACCACTGCAGTCACTGAATGTTACCACAACTTTATGACACCTGTTTAAATATGTGATTCTACATTTTATACTTTAGCTTAAATTTATATTTGCTTCAACTAGAACCTCTTAATATGATTTAAATCAATAAGGTGATAAGAGGGCAAGAGATAATTAGAAATATTTTTATTAATGAAAAATAAAAATTTCAAAGCCAAATCATATCTATTTACAGCTTTCTTGTTTGTTCCAGTTCATTTTCCTCAACTGTACGGTTCTCTTTAATCTAATACATATCTGATCATCAACTTGAAATCAGAATTTTGCATCATGTTAAAACATATCCAGAGCAAATAAATCATTTTCAACTAAAACTAAAATTCTTGCTTATAATTTTAACAACAGAAACATATTAAAACATATGCAACTATTCCATATTTTATTGCACTTATTATTACATTATGGATTATATTAAAATAGCAAAATATTATTAAATTAATCTGTGTTAAAAAGCATATTTTAGGACTTTTTTTTGCATGTTTTGAGCAAATATTTCTAAATTGTTTTATCTTGCCACCAGTGTCCTGAATTCTCAAAAACAGTGAAAAACTGAAAAAGATGAATAGAGGAGAAACAAGATACTATCTGACATGAATTCTTTTCAGTTTTGGAAGGAGATCTTATTTTGAATTTTTGTCATGACACCAAAAAAGCAGACAGGTCTCTTCAACCCCATGATTTAGGGAAACCTTTTTGGAATGAGTGCTCTTTGGTTATGCTGTTCGTTCCTTCAGTGCTGGATTCTGAAGCCAGTGGTTTAATTGCGTCGATGACTAACTTTCATTGTGCAAAGAACTTAATTACAAACCATGGTTCAGTTTCTATTTTGCCAGGCAGCCGTTCAGCCATAAAAGAATGCTGTAGAAGTAAGTGGTAAAATGCAAAAGAAATTGAAAGCACATGATTGTAATCAAGAAACAAATAAGTAGCTTGCAAAGAAAAGCCAGAATACTTTAACTGGGAGCTGGATCATACTCCTAAAACAAAGAAAATATTTGGCATCCAAGAAGAAATATTTTGTAATTTCACTTACTGTTCAACGTTATAAAATTATTTGAACTTACTTTTGCACTTTGTTTACTAGTCAATTAATGGAATTCATCAAGTGAAACAAAATTATTTTTTAATGTCATAAAATGTTTTTAAGGAATAATATTGTCCTTTGGAGGTATATGGTTATCTCCATCTCCTGTCTTGTGAGATAATTACTTTAATTTTAAATATATGATAATGATTCCTTCAGGACTAACAGGACAGCTTTGCAATAATCCCAAGTTATAAAGGCAGTCAGGGTTTAAAGATTTGGATAGCTTCTAAAATTTTATGTTGTTTTACTGTTGCTTTGAGTCGAGCTTGTAATATCAAGACACAATGTTGAAAATATTAGATGTCTGTCTGAAACAGTACTGGCTTCAAACTATTAACTCTGAAATATATTTGAGTGATGATACTTAGTTTAAGTAGAATATTTTAATCTGAGCCTGATCTATGCTTCCTAGTTAAAGTAGACCTGAGGGCAGGGGAGACAATGCACCCTGCATCTCTAGTTACTTTATGTCACTCCTTATGTTTAGTTTTAGTAAAAAGATAATAGTTTATTACAACTGCATTTCAAGAGTTTTATTTTAACACTTAACATTAGCCATCTAAATTTGTATTAATTTATAGTTTGGGGACTTAAATCTTTTAGTTTATTTTTATACTGTCATTTTGTCTGCAATTTAAAACATGTTGAAATTTAGTAAACACAGATGCTAAATAATAAATCCCCTGGAATTGTCAGTTGGTCTGTGTTGGGACAGGACAGAGGAAGAATTCATGAAATATATGCAATAGAGCATGAACAGTACTGATATTGACTTTGAAATCAAATGGGCCTAAAGTGTGAATTCTGATTCTGCTCTGTGCTGACAGTGTTACCTTGGATAGGACAATGCCTCTAAACTTTCATTTCTTCATGTATCAACTTAAGATGTGTTACGCAGGGCTGATGTGAGCTTTACATAAGACAATATCCATACAGTGCTTCACACATAGTAAATGCTTAGTACCCTTATATTGAACTGGTTCCAGCTGTGGGCCGTGTGCTACAATGCTGCCAACGACCTTTGTCATGAAGCATCTTAGGAAGGAAAGCCTTGCTAATGACCATGAAAATAATACACTTATATTCTTGATTCAGAGGACTCAGGGAACTTCTGGACCCTTAAAACACATTTTCTGTTGTTTAGGAATTCACACATTTAGCTACTGAGTGTGAGATTTTTGTGTAAGTGTAACAGTATATAATCTCAAGGATCAATTTTATTATATATTTTCTCTATAAAGTTAAGCAAGCTCTTTAAGTGGGTGGGCAAAATATTGCCTGTTTCTTTTACTAGATTTTCCCTGGAGGTGAAGTGGCAAGTTAAGGCTGATATTTAAAAACTAGTGAGTTAAAGACTATTTAGAGAAGGCTAACATGCATAAATTATAGTATTAAGGTACTGGTACTTGCATTGAGTGAAATAATCTCTTTTATCCCCATATGCACATAGGACTGAGGTTCACGAATTTAAGAGAAATCAGAAAAAATGAAAATAAGACTTCCTTGGGCTTCCCTGGTAGCTCAGCTGGTAAAGAATCTCCCTGCAATGAGGGATACCTGGGTTCTATACCTGCGTTGGAAGATCCCCTGGAGAAGGGAACAGCTACCCACTCCACTCTTCCGGCCTGGAGAATTCCATGGACTATATAGCCAATGGGGTCACAAAGAGTCCAATGCGACTGAGTGACTTCCACTTTCCCTTGGTGGGCCAATGGTAAAGAATCTGCCTGCTAATGCAGGGGACACAGGTTGAATCCCTAGTCCAGGAAGATCCCACATGCCATGGGGCAAACTATGCCCTTGGGCTACAACTACCGAACCCACATATCACAGCTACTGAAGCCCCCAGAGCGTTGCAACAAGAGAAGCCACCACAGTGAGAGGCCCACACACCACAATTAAAAAGTAATTTCTGCTCACTGCAACCTGAGACAGCCCAGGTGCAGCAACAGAGACCCAACATGGCTATAAATAAATAAATAATTTAACCCCCCCCCCAAACAGCAACAACAACAATGAAAATGGCATAAAAAAGCATTTTGTTAACCATCTAAGCATTGGAAAAATAAGAAATTATAATTTTTTGTAACTGATAAAAGAGGAGTGATGTAATATGGATATTAAGGATTCTAATATTTGTTTATTACTCAGTACTCGGTCAAATGGGCTTCCTTGGTAGCTCAGCTGGTAAAGAATCCGTCTGCAAAGCAGGACACCCTTATTTGATTCCTGGGTCGGGAAGATCCCCTGGAGAAGGGATGGGCTACCCACTCCAGTATTCTTGGGCTTCCATGGTAGCTCAGCTGGTAAAAAATCTGCCTGTAATGTGGGAGACTGGGGTTCGATCCCTGGATTGTGAAGATCCCCTGGAGGAGGGCATGGCAACCCACTCCGGTAGTTTTGCTTGGAGAATCCCCATGAACAGAGAAGCCTGGTAGGCTACATACAGTCTATGTAGAGGTATGTACACATACATACAGCACTATTGGGGTCAATAGTAATGGCAATTTTAACTTTAGTTATTTAGAGTAAAGGAGATGTACAAAGGATTTTATCCTTAACTAAAAATCTGACTAAAAACAAAGAGTAGTTCTAAATTTTTATTAAAGACACACATCAGAAGGAAATTCTCCAGGGAAAATTTGCTGAAGTCATCATCTAATCATATAATCAGTGTAAGTAGGTCAAGAAAATATTCAAGATACTTGTCCTCTAGAAAGTCTGACCTAAAAGAATCCTTTTTTATTTTCTCTTATCTTAGAGGGTAATAACTTAGAGTTGGAAACACATTATCACTGAGTATATAAAATGGAAACTGAGAATGAATGAACAAGTAAATGTTATGGACCTAATATCACTAGATGAAAGGCCTTTAAGATAAATGACTTTAGCTTCTTTAATCCACTATGAATAATTCCAGTTGAGGTCTTAGCTTAGCTATTAAGGATTTTGTAGCACCGATAATAAATGAATATAAACAAACATGATGAAACAACAAAAAGTTTTAAGTACTTTTTTTTACTTTTCTTCAAAAATCTTCTTCATTTCCCTATTTAATCAATCTTGAATTGCTAAAGAAAAACAGTAAGTCATCAGAGAAGTGCTTTAAATGCTTACACCATAGGAAGAAAAATTGGTCTCCAGTCTTCCTTAAGAATGCATTATTAAAATTCTGTAAGATGTGTTTCAAATATATACCCACACAGCCAGACAACCACTGCCACCACAAAGAAAGTAAATGATCCAAAAGTGACTTGAACAGAGAGTTGTGCATCCTGCAGAAAGCTAAGGCTTTTCAACATATTTGTGGCTTCACTGCAGGAAGCAGACTCTTATTTGTTGATGAAGCTATTATGTATTTATGAAGTATTGCTCTTTCACTGAGGCCATGTACTATTTTTTTAAGTGTTGGTTAAAATATAACATATTTAAATTCTTCATCAAAAAGCAGAAAACCAACGAATGAGATCAATCTCCCACCTGGTTTTGTAGCAAAAGTTGCCACCTCCAAGATCAGAGGACACAATATGTTTCTATCTATAATTTTTGCATGCTTAAAACTTGGCTGTGAAAAGTGAAGTCTCTTTAAACTGATGGAATTTGGTGTAGAAACCATAGAATTGTCTGTATTTAAAAAAGAATAGTTTCAAATACTTTAGTTGCTTCCGTGGAACTGAAACACCAAAATTCCAAGTTTCTTATAATCATATTTCGGTTCTTCTAAATTAAGTATGTAGTCTGACTATAATGCTCAAGATGAAGACAAATGTTTTTTTAACTGTTTTTGTATTATGCCTAACAGCCTAGAGAGAAATAATTTTCATCTCTTTTCTATTAAAATATTTGATATATAAAAAGATGATTTTCAACTGGATAGAAAATGTAGACTAACAGTTCTTTAACTTATAGACTCTACTTTGTAATTTGGTATATTAAGACCCATGGACTTACAGTCCATGGATTATACAGTCTCTGGAATATACAGTCCATGGAATTCTCTAGGCCAGAATACTAGAGTGGGTAGCCTTTCCCTTCTCCAGGGAATCTTCCCAACCCAGGGATTGAACCCAGGTCTCCCTCATTGCAGGTGGGTTCTTTACCAGCTGAGCCAACCAGGGAAGCCCAATTAAAACATAGACTTACACAGTTTTTGTTATAACATAAATGTACCTATCTATGTAATTCTATGATTAAAACTGATATTTGTGGGTCTGTGTGTGAATATGGGCATACAAACCTTTACAACGTATTTAGAACTGGACAAATCGTATTATAGGCTGGATTTGTGTAGGTTTTCTTACCAATAATTCTCACATATGGGAGAATTGCATTTTCCCACTTTACCAAACTTAGGTATAGCTTTGCACTTCATTTTGCCAATAAAATATGCCTTTAAGGACTTGTACACAATTTTCTCCTTTCTCTTTCCCTATTGCCCAGATCTAAGAAGCCAAATGTTTAAGATGGAGCAGTTACAGAATACTAGACCCTCCTTACTGAGACTTCACATGGAGGACAGTTGCCTTGGAGAGTTTCCCAGACCCACAGATGACATTGTATTGCATAGAAGTAGCACTTTGTGGTCTTAAGAATCTGCATTTGTATAATGCTTACTATACAAGCATATTCTAGACTAGTATAATCTCTAACAGCAATTTTCAAGCATTTGAAATAATTCTCATCATTAGTCAAAATGTTTTAGTATGCACTTCATCATATATTTATTTATGAATGTCATAGCTTATTGTTTTGTTTATATGTTTTGTGTATTATAAGATATAATTACAGAGTAAAAATAAAAAAGAATAAATTAAAGACTAAATTCAGTTCCCTAATACTTTTCCCCCACTCCAATCTTTTGTCTTTGCTCCTTGATTACCTCCATCCCACTTAGAGATCACTGACTCAGATTTTAGTGGGATTGATATAGAAAGCAAGTGGAAAATTCACTAACAAATATAAAGAGACCCTCTATCTTGGGATTCTACTCACTAGATCTCCTCTCAATAGAAAAATGTGTTTCAAAGTGTGCCTCATAACCACGAGTGCCTTCCTCTACACTAAATTGATCACAATCTCGGTCTGGGCCTAGTAATCTACTGTATTAGGTTCACTACTTGATCCTTATATGTTTTAAAGTGTTGTAAGCTTTGCCTTAAAGTGGTCTGAAATAAAAAAAATAAAAATTGAGATTTTACTCTGTTGCAAATACCTGAAGATGATAATATAGATACTATTGAGATTTTTGTGTGTTACATTTCTAAACTTGTCAGTAATGGCTAATTTAAAGCTGAAGTTGTAAGACAGCATTCCGTGTAAACAGAAATTCTTCTGGCCATAATCTTAATTAAAGCATCATTAAGAGAGGAAATCAAAAGATGTCCCAAATCCAAACTAATAAAATCATTTTATGAAATGACAGTAGAAGATAAAGGTCTAAGAAATTTGAAGTATACAAGCACTTGCCACATATGAGATATATGTGGGGAAAAAAAAGAAACTATAAGGATATATAAGGATATGTTGGATAAAGCATGGCAACCCACTCCAGTATTCTTGCTGGGAGAATCCCATGGACAGAGGAGCCTGGTAGGCTACAGTCCATAGGGTTGCAGAGAGTTGAACATGACTGAAGTGACTTCGCATGAAGAATATGTAAGTTTAAAAAATGGCAATTGTTACCTATTGTTTACTGAGTTTACATGTAGGTACATTCCACTGTATAATGTTCAATGAAGAGGCTTATTACTGAATATGATGAAACAATGTAGAGAGAATATTAAATTCATGAATGGTAACTTAATCAGATTCTCCTTATTAAGATTATTTTCAGTTCTCAAAGCTTTGCCAAGCAATTTGACAGTCAAGTGAGGATCAACTCTGAAAAAAACGTGCTAATTGTGACCCAAAGTTAAGTTCTAAATAAGTGATCTTTCTCCAGCAAAGACTTAAGATAAATGTTGATTTTTGAAAATTCTAGAACATAGAGCCATCCTTTCATTTATTCAACAATCTTTACAAAATTTCTTCATCTCATCTTCAAACCCTGCATCATGCCTGGAACTTTCTAGGCTCTTAACAAATATTTGTTCAACTGAGTTATGTAGAAATCATAGAGATGTCCATCTCTCATCTGGTATGGCTTAAGACTGACCTAGAATATCAGGAGGTAATCACATTAATCAGAAGCAAGAGAGAATAGCAATCAAAATGGCCTTTTTCGGGGGGTGGGGGTGGGGGTGGGAATGGAGCAGTAAGTGGTTACCTGTGACTGGCTTCCTGACCCATGGCACAACACTGGTAAAGGGAATGGGCAAACTTCAATGGATTCTAGTGACAAAGGGTACATAGCATGCCTGTCATCAATCCTTTCACACTCAGGTGCTTCAGACCAAAGGGGCACCCCAGATGAGCAAGAGCCAACAGAAGGGCAAGAGCTGTTGCATAGGTCTATGAATGACTCAAAGTCCAAGTGTTAGAGCTATAGATAGCCTAGAGATCTGAACTTCTGTGTCCAATGGGAGAGTCACCTTAAATTGAGTGCCACCACTATTTCAGCAACCCAATTTCACATGATCCCTTGGAGGCAATTCTGGGACCATGGAACAACTCTATATGTACAAGCCCTGGAGATCCTTGGACGTGTGTTAATCCCATCACTGCGGTGGGAGGTTGGAGTACATCATGCAGGAGAGAGATTGGAACCGAAAAAAAAATACTATGTGAGACCCAGTACGTGCCATTCTGCCATCTCAGCTAATCCCAAATACTGCAGGAGAGCTTGGAAAGATTTGAGAAAGACACTCCAAAGCTCAAAGAGCCCCTTAGGTGAGGGTCTGGGGCAGGGACCCCCACTAACCTGGATGTAAGGGTGGTATTGATCTGAATCAAAATCTCCTGGGGTACTTGTTAAATATGCACATTTCTTAGTCCACTCTAGACATACTGAATCAGAACCTCTCTGGATAGATTTGAAAGTTTACCTTTAGCAAGCTTCCTGCTTATTCTTAGGGATACTGATGGTGAGAGTCACTGGTTGCATTTATAAGATGTTTAGATTATATAATCTGGCTCATTAGTGCTTACTCAGATTGATATCTCAGTTGATTTTGCACTCAAAATCTTTGAATTTTCATGGCTGACCTATCAGGTTAGATGGAACTACTTTCTATTCCCCAAATTTATAGAGTCATGCTTTTTTCACTGTATTTCGCTTGCATAGATTATTTATCCAGTTTTATATGTGTTATATTTTAGCTCATGCTTGGTGGCACATCATCTGTAATTCCTTTTCATGTTTGTGTGTCTTTTGTTCATTTTTTTAAGTTTATTCTCTTATGTCTATCTTTTTTTCAGATTTGAATTTTGAATGCAGGAAAAGCCTGTTTTTTTATTTAAATCATAGGTGCTTAGCTAATGGACAATTCAATGCCAATTCGAGCTTAGTTTTTCATTCTCCTTTTGGATAAAAAAAATCTTCCAGAAAGAGTTTAGCAATTATTTCACTTCTAAAACCAAGTCCCATTCATAGAATAGAGCTTAGACAGACAAATGACCCATAGCCAGGCCGTTAAAATTGACATAATGGATTCAGTTTTAGAGTCAGAGCTATTGACATCACAGAGTGATTCAGCTTGACAAAAAAAAAAAAAAAGCAGATCTAGATGTTCCCCAAATGGTACTAAACAAACTGTGTTCTGATAATAGGGATTGATCTAAGATGGGAGAAAGTGGCTAATGTATGTATCCAAGTCTGCAGTGAAGAAATAAGTGTCTTTTGGTTCTGAATGCATTCATCATACTATATACATAAAAACCAAAGCATACTACTGACAATGTAATTTCTATCACACAGCCTGAGGATAAGAAAAGTCAATTCATGTGGAAGAAACTTGGAGATAAAGTGCCAAACAACACTGATAACATTAACCAGAATTTTGTAACACACAAAGGGAAAACTAAGATGTTTTGAGCATAATAATTGGTCATAGAAGATTACTTTGCAAATCTTAAGTCCCTGGGGAATTTAGGATGCAATGAAAAGCTGCACCAAAAGTGGTCAGCATATACTTCAGGGGTAGTGAGAAAAATAGCCTGATTGAGATTTGGAGTCTGTGTACCATGTATGCGTGCATGGTAAGTCACTTCATGTCTGACTGTTTGCGACTTTTATGAACTGTAGCCCACCAATCTCCTCTGTCCATGGAATTCTCCAGGCAAGAATACTGGAGTGGGTTGCCATGTTCTCCTCTAGGGAATCTTCCCTATCCAAGGATCAAACCCGTGTCTCTTATGTCTCCTGCATTGGCAGGTGCGTTCTTCATCACTAATGCCACCCGGGAAGCCCCATATCATATATAGTTAGGCATGACTAAGTCAAATGACGGAGTAGTAATTGACATCTGTCTTTGTGATTAAAATTGTATTTTTCAATTGAAAAAAAAAATCCCTGCAAGACCACCTTAACTGTGTCCATTAATCAGAAGCACATTATGAGAACTTTGCAAAAACAAGAATTTTTATCTCACTCATGGAAGTTATTAGAACTCTGCACAAATTCAAAAGTTAAATGGAGGAAACGGTTTTATTCTGTACTGGTTTAATAAAATACTAGCAGGGTAATTCTGAATTAGAGGTTCACATGTATTTTAGTCTTGAGTTTATTATCCTTTTCAGTAAAGAATTTCACTCATAGCTTCTGAAAATTGAGCAGCTGGTTTCAGTTGATTGATGGGTATGTTTTATGAAAACAACGAACTGCAAATGAGCTCAATAATTGCAGTTAGTTCTGTTTCATTCAGTGCCTGATGCAAAGATTCCATCTGTAACTGTCATTGAAACTGTAACCCCCACTTCAACTCTGGAAGATATCACACATTTCTGAGGGAAAATCCTTTCACCTGACTCTGACTTCTATTAAATATATGTTCACAGTGTCTTAAAGTTACAGAAGAGAAGTGTTAGTAATCAGGAAGGGCCCCTATCTCTAAAATGTTAATTATTGGCAGAAATAAGATCCTGCCATTTTAGTGTATTGCATAATTCATCCATGTATGTAATAAATCATTGTGAGCCCATGCTCTTCTCTGCATGAGACACAGAGGTGCACAGAACAGAACTCCTGCCCTCAAGGAGATGTGCTTCATCTAATTGAGAGAATATTTTTGTCATGAAAGGGTTTTGAATTTGTGAATACCTGTTCTGCATCAAGATAATTTTTCTCTTTATTTTGTTAATATGGTGTATTACATTGATTGATTTTTGTATGTCAAACCATCCTTATATTCCAGGAATAAATCCCACTTGGATGAGGTATGTAATCCTTTTAATATGCTGCTGAATTCTGTTTGCTAGTATTTTGTTGAGCATTTTCACATTAATATTCATAAGGGTTATTGGTCTGTAGTTTTTTCATAATGTCTTTGTGTGCATACATATCAGAGTAACACAGTCTTCATAGAATGAATTAAGGTTTATTCCCTTCTCTTCAATTATTTATGAAAAGTTTGCAGACTGGTATTATTTGTACAAAAGCATAGTTTTTTTAATAAGTTCTCTCAAGTTATCTAGAAATAAAAATGTGGAATTATAAACTAAAGTTACAATAATACTTTTATAATCACCATGTATTTACCATTTCTGTGCTCTTTATTTGTTGATCTGGCTTTGAGTTCCTGTTTGGTATCCTTGCATTTCACTTGTGAGACTCCCTTTAGCATTTCTAGTGTTAATAAACTCCCTCAGCCTTTGTTTACCTAAAAATGTTTTAATTTCTCACTCACATTTGAAGAACAGTTTTGTCAGATATAGGATTGTTACTTGATAGTTTCTTTTTTTAACACTATGAATATATCAGCCCACTGCCTTCTGGCCTCCAAAGTTTTTAATGAGAAATCTGAATGATACTTTACTGAGGATCTCTTGTATGTGATGAATCATTTTTCTCTTTCTGCTTTTAAGATTACGTCTTATCTCTGGCTTTCTATAATTTGGTTATAAGATGTCCTGGTGTGGGTCTTTTCAGTTTATCCTACAAAGATATTTATATTCATGTATTTGATCAAAGTTGGGAATTTTTAAGTCATTATTTCTTCATATTTTATCTCTGCAGCTTTCTTTATTCTCTTTATGTGACTCCCACAGTATGTATATTAGTTGACTTGATGATGTCCACAATTCCCTTATGTTCTCTTAAAGTTTTTTCAATTTTTTTTTCTTTTTGTTCCTCAGATTCAATAATTTCAGTTGTACTATCTTCGGTGTTGCAGATTATTTCTTCTGCCTGTTCAAATTTGTTTTGAATCACTCTGGTGAATTTTTCATTTCAGTTACTGTACTGTTTAGTTGCAGAATTTTCTGGCTTCTTTTTGTATTTCTTGTATCTTAACTGATACTTCCAGTCATAACTTTCTTGAATTTTTCCACGTCTTTCTTTAGTTCTTCGAGCATCTTCAAGATGATTGTCTTTGAAGTCTGTAAAGTCGATCTGCCATAAGGTCTTTCTAAGGTATATTTTCTGTTGATATATTTTTCCTTTTGAATACTTAAATAGGCCGTGCTTTCTTGTTTCTTTATATGATGTGATTTTTTGTGTGTAAAACCAGATATTTATATCTAGTAATGAGAAAACTCTGGGAATCACGTTTTCCCCTGATCAATAGTTTATTGCTTTTGTTTGCAAGTTTTGTTTTGTTTGTTGTTGTAACGTATCTCTGTGCTGAAGATGATCCTGAGGTGCAAATTTTATGTTTCCTCAAATGTCTTCTGAATGTATACTTTTCCCTGAGCATGAGTGGTGAATTTATAATTTATCCCCTATACACAGTTGCTTTTGAACGTCTTGGTACTTAATGTCACACTTCCAAAAAAGGAAACAAAAATTGGAAAGGGAGTTAGGAAATGGTACTTTAAATCCCCTGGAAGTCACTTCAGGTGAAGGGGAGGTACTCCCAACAGTGAGAGTAGGTGCCACGGTAACGGCTGCCTGCCTGTTTGTCTGTAACTCTGTAATCAGAAGCAGCAATTGGAGATCAGAACATAGGTTCCTTACATTTGGAGGACAGAGTTCTCATTGTCCATCCTTGCTCCCCCAAGTTGCATGCAAGCCACAGTGGGGAAATGTGCACATGATTGTGGGTATGGAATGAGTAACTACTTCCAAACTAACAGCTGAAATTGAGCAAAATTAACACATTTTAACAACTAAGCCTTCCCTGAAATTTGCAAGCCTTCAATAGATTCCAGAGTTCCAAACTACTTATATCATGCAGATTGATCCTTTGTAATTATTGTAGGAGTAGAAAGTTAGATTCCTAGTGCTTCTAACTCCACCTTCTTCTCAGAAATGCTATTTCTCTGGTATTTCAAAGTTTGGATTTAGTTCTCTGACCCTTAAAAGTTGTGAAGATGAATATAAGGAAGTCTGTGTCCCTCTTTCCTTTTCTGAAATCAAATAGGTATTAAGCAATGAAAATATCTTCAATTGTTATATCCTACTTACTAGGAAGGGACAAATTGTAAGGCTCTTTTTTAGTCTCCAGACTATGTAGTTTAGGTTCAGTCTGAGCTCCACAAAAAGCTCAATGTATATTTGTTTCCTTTAGAAATTATGTTTTAAATAAACAAAACAAAAAAAAAAGTAAAATTCAATGCTTTATTCTAGCTTCTACCATGATTTAAAACTAGACAATGTATTAAAAAGCAAGACATTACTTTGCCTACAAAGGTCCATATAGTCAAAGCTATGGTTTTTTCCAGTATTCATGTATGGTTGTGAGAGCTGGATCATAAAACAGGCTACACACTGAAAAATTGATGCCTTCAAACTGTGGTGCTGTAGAAGACTCTTGAGAGTCCCTTGGACAGCAAGGAGGTCAAACCAGTCAATCCTAAAGGAAATCAACCCTGAATATCCATTAAAAGGACTGATGCATAAGCTAAGCTGCAATGCTTTGGCTACCTGATTTGAAGAGCTGACTCACTGGGAAAGACCCTGATGGTGGGAAAGATTGAAGGCAGGAAGAGGAGGGGATGACAGTATGAGACGGTTGGATGGCATCACTGACTCGATGGACATGAGTTTGAGCAAGCTCTAGGAAATGGTGAAGGACAGGAAAACCTGGCGTGCTGCAGTCCATGGGGATCACAAAGAATTGGACACGACTGAACAACAACCATGATTTAATAAGTGAAAAATGACTCAGAAACATGTGTGGTGCATTTCATTGGAACGTTCCCAGGATCAAAAGTTAAAAAAGAGAAGTTTTTGCAAGTTAATTTGTATTTTTCTAACTATAATTATTTTACAAAATTTTAGAGTTAAAAGGCAAAACACAGCCGACTTCACACATTTAAAATTACTGGAATATATTTTTAAGAAATTCCTTCTGAAGGTGTGGCACAGGTAGGCTGTCCTCCTGTCTGTTAGTAATCTCCTTGAAGTCTTTGCTCAAGTCATCACTATTACGAAAACTCCATCTAGTTCTAAAAACTTCCCATACTACTCTATTTCAATGGGTAAACTCCTAAATGTAGAATCTTAGGTTTTGCAAAGTTTTAAAGTTTAGCATGTAATGCCAAGCTCCCAGGATAGCTACTTACCATGAATCAATAGTGATGACAAATCACTTTTAATGAATTCATCTTGGGAATCAACTGCTTTAGAATAAAGCATATAATCCTTTCCAAAATATTTTCTAAACTGTGTCCACATACTAAAGGGAACTAGAGATTTGGGGCAATTATCTGGATGCGTTTTGTTTTAAATTTCTCTTGCTTGGATCATGATACTTAACAGAGCCAAAGTGTACTTCAAACTTCACTTATTCTAGGAAAAAAATAAGTGAGTAAGCCTTTACTGACTAGATTTTTGGAAAAAAGTTTTCCTGTGGCCCATGTAAGAAAGTAGAAATCTGAAAGACAGAAAGCTCACATCATACTGTGCTTTCAAATGAAACAATTCAGATAAACTCCTAACACATTCAATTGCCTAGCCTATGTCTGCAACCTTCTATATCATCAAGATAGTACTAATGCCAATGATAACAATGCTGAGTGTCCCAGAATTTTATTAACAGCATTTACATTGGCATTATTTTTAGTAAGGCAGGAAATTTCTCCAAAGCTCTTTGGAAAATATGTCTAATAGGAAATAAAGAAGAAAAAGAGAAAAAAAATTTCTTAATATTTTTAGTAATAAAAATTCTAATAAATATGTGAGGAAAAGGATCATTTTTATACCCGATAAGACTAGCAAATCCCTTACAATTATAGAATGGAAGTGACAAATAGATTCAAGGGATTAGACCAGATAGACAGAGTGCCTGAAGAACTATGGATGGATGTTTGTGACATTGTACAGGAGGCAGGGATCAAGACCATTCCCAAGAAAAAGAAATGCAAAAAGGCAAAATGGTTGTCTGAGGAGGCCTTACAAATAGCTTAGAAAAGAAGAGAAGCTAAAGGCAGAGGAAAGGAAAGATATACCCATCTGAATGCAGAGTTCCAAAAAATAGAAAGGAGAGATAAGAAAGACTTCCTCAGTGACCAATGCAGAGAAATAGAAGAAAACAATAGAATGGGAAAGACTAGAGGTCACTTCAAGAAAATTAGAGATACCAACGGAATATTTCACAAAAAGCTGGGAACAATAAAGGACAGAAATGGTACGGACCTGACAGAAGCAGAAGATATTAAGAAGAGGTGGCAAGAGACAAAGGAAACTATACAAAAAAGATCTTAATGACCCAGATAATCATGATGGTGTGATCACTCACCTAGAGCCAGATATCCTGAAGTCTGAAGTCAAATGGGCCTTAGGAAGCTTCACTATGAACAAAGATAGTGGAAGTGATGTAATTCCAGTTGAGCTATTTCAAATCCTAAAAGATGATGCTGTGAAAGTGCTGCACTCCATATGCCGGCAAATTTGGAAAACTCAGCAGTGGCCATGGAACTGGAAAAGATCAGTTTTCATTCCCATCCTAAAGAATGGCAATGCCAAAGAATGTTCAGACTACCATACAATTGCACTCATCTCACATGCTAGCAACGTAATGCAGAAAATTCTCCAAGACAGGCTTCAACAGTAGGTGAACCGTGAAATTCCAGATGTTCAAGTTTGAATTAGAAAAGCCAGAGGAACCAGAGATCAAATTGCCAATGTCAGTTGGATCATTGGAAAAGCAAAAGAGTTCCAGGAAAACATCCACTTCTGCTTTATTGACTACTCCAAAGCCTTTGTCTGTGTGGATCACAATAAAATGTGGAAAATTCTTCAAGAGATAAGAATACCAGACCACATTACTTGCCTCCTGAGAAATCTGTATGCAGGTCAAGAAGCAACAGTTAGAACAAGACATGAAACAACAGATTGGTTCCAAATCGGGAAAGCAGTAGGTCAAGGCTGTATACTGTCACCCTGCTTATTTAACTTATATGCAGAGTATATCATGTGAAATGCTGGGATGAATGAAACCCAAGCTGGAATCAAGATTGCTGGAAGAAATATCAATAACTTCAGATAGGCAGACACCACCACCCTTATGGCAGAAAGCAAAGAAGAACTAAAATACTTCTTGATGTAAATGAAAGAGGAGAGTGGAAAACTAGGCTTTAAAACTGAATATTCAGAAAACTAAGATCATGGTATCTGGTCCTATCATTTCATGGCAAATAGATTCGGAAACAATGGAAACAGTGAAAGACTACTTTCTGGGTTCCCAAATCACTGCACATGGTAAATGCAGCCATGAAATTAAAAGATGATTGCTCCTTGGAGGACAAGCTATGACCAACCTAGACAGAATATTAAAAAGCAGAGACGTTACTTTGCCAGCAAAGTCCATTTAGTCAAAACTGTGGTTTTTCCAGTAGTAATGTATGGATGTGAGAGTTGGACTATAAAGAAAGTTGAGCACCAAAGAATTGATGCTTTTGAACTGTGGTGTTGGAGAAGACTCTTGAGAGTCCCTTGGACTGCAAAGTGATCCAATCAGTCAATCCTAAAGCAAATCAGTCCTGAATATTCATTGGAAGGACTAATACTGAAGCTGAAACTCCAATACTTTGGCCACCTGATGCGAAGAGCTGACTCATTTGAAAAGACCCTGATTCTGGGAAAGATTGAAGGCAGGAGAAGAAGGGGATGACAGAGGATGAGATGGTTGGATGGCATCACTGACTCTATGGACATGAGTTTGAGTAAGCTCAGGGTGTTGATGATGGACAGGGAAGCCTCTGTGTTCCAGTCCATGGGATCGCAAAGGATCATATACATCTGAGTGACTGAATTGAGCTGAAGAATATCTCATACATATTTTTTTTTAAGTTAGACTTCGTAGATAAGGCAAAAACCCAAAGGAAGAAAGTGCAAACTTCATTGCCAGGCAGTAAGTTTGTCCAAATCATGGTAAGTACTTAATGGATTGAAATATGTTCCAGTTAAAAGGTCCAGTTTCCTATATAATAAAGATTATTAGAAGAGATTTTCTCTCCTAATGAAGATTGGTTAATTCAAATAAAAATGTGTACTGGTTGTATATGTCTTTGTCTCTTAATTCATGGCTTGACTGTTGCCAATAGCCCTGGCTAGTTCTTTATTCCTCATGTCTTGCTTTATCCTGTACCTAAATGAAAATAATCTGTGTTTTTAAAAATATGAGTTTTGTTGATGCTAAATTTATAAGAATGCAGCGCTTCTTGAAGACTATTTTTGGGCTTGGGTGAAGACTATTGGAAGAACACTGAGACTAAGATCTTGATATCTGAAAAGGTAGAAAGTGTATGCAGAAGTCAACAGAATTCTGTAAAGCAATTTTCCTTCAATTAAAAAGAAAATTATTTAAAAAAAGAGAATATGACTCAGAGATCTGCAAAGCAATGTAGGTTCACGGGAGGACAAGAAAAAGAAATGGAGAACTATAGAGAATATGGGGAAGAAATGAGAATAGGAAATAAAAATAAGTGTTAATGCAAGTGGGCATGTATAAAAAGAATTTCCAAAGACACTGAGTGTTATTCATCAGATGAAGCAGCCAATGTAGAGTCACCTGAAGTTTTAACCCCGGCATTGTATTTGAAGACTTGCCAAGGATAATAACTAAGAATGATCACCTAACCTCCTGTGGGTGGGGCTGAAGTAGGAGAGAGTTGTAAAGTCAGCTTATGTTAAATCAAAATTCAAAAATCTAATGAAAGTGATTTCATATGTTAGTGTTTCTCAAAAGTTTATATTCCATGATTCTTCATAATTTAGATAATTGCTTCATCTCAAATGGGTGATTGACTGTGTAATATTCTTTCGGGAATTGTTTTGGAGAAATACGAAGGAGAAGTATAGGTAAGATAAAACTGGCTCTAGTTCTTTCTGCTTCCCAGGTCAATAACCTATGTATAATTGTGTTACAAGAACAGGTAGTAAAACAGAATTTATTGGCTCAAAAAAACCAATAAATCATATAATGCAAACCACAGCCTGATTGTTTCCTTCTGTCCTTAATTTATTTACTAATGTTATTTCTTCATTTACTTACTCAGTCCATAAATACATATTGATTATTTACTATGTTGTGCCAGACATTGTGTTCAATTCAGTTGGTTAGTCATGTCCAGGGAGAAGGAAACGGCAACCCACTCCAGTAATTCTTGCCTGGAGAATCCCAGGGACAGAGGAGCCTGGTGGGCTGCCATCTATGGGGTTGCACAGGGTCGGACATGACTGAAGTGACTTAGCAGCAGCAGCAGCAGCAGTCGTGTCCAATTCTTTGTGACCCCATGGACTGCAGCACACCAGGCCTCCCTGTCCATCACCAACTCCCAGAGCTTACTCAAACTCATGTCCATAATGTCAGTGATGCCATCCAGCCATCTCATCCTCTGTCATCCCCTTCTTCTCCTGCCTTCAATCTTTCCCAGCACAAGGGTCTTTTCAAATGAGTCAGTTCTTCATATCAGGTGGCCAAAGTATTGGAGTTTCAGCTTCAGATCAGTCCTTCCAATGAATATTCAGGACTGATTTCCTTTAGAATTGCCTGGTTGGATCGCTTTGCAGTCCAAGGGACTCTCAAGAGTATTCTCCAACACCACAGTTCAAAAGCATAATTCTTTTGCCCTCAACTTCTTTATAGTCCAACTCTCACATCCATATGTGACTACTGGAAAAGCCATAGCTTTGACTAGATGGGCCTTTGTTGACATTGTGTTAGGCACTGAGAATAGAATATTGAACAAAAACTAATAAATGTTGCCTGATGTTTGGGGCATAAAATTTCAAAGAAAGAGAATGACAAATTGAATCAAGTAATAGATTAGTTTTTAATTGTAATAAGTGTTTTGTTGGATAATGAAGAGGGTGGGAATAACAATAAGAATCTCGTTTAGACAAGCTGGTCATGAAGATAGGTTCCATTTAGAATCTCTGAGACTGTTAATTTGGATAAGTAACAACAAACCTCGGAAGACTTGATGGTGGAAGTATACAGTTTGTACCACAAACATTGTTTTTATCTTTGTGCTGTATTTTCTTTGAAAATACTTAAACGTAAACCATAAGGTGCAATCCTAACTCCACTTATACCCAATTCTTTGCCTACTCCACATCTGCAAATAAACAGTTGAATTGTCATGGGAAAATTGTGCCACAAAGGTGATCAACCTTGAAACCATGACCAGGAACTGTAAATGGGCTCCAGATACTGCAAACTAATAAGACTACACTTCCAAATCCTCCCATTCTTCTGTCTCCCAAAGACTTCATACTCCTCTTATTTCCTCACCTTCCAATACTTCTTACTCGCCTTCACTTTCAGTAGATGACCTTGCTTCTTACATTACTGAGAAAATGAAAAGATTCAGAGTAGAACTTTCGTAAGGTCCAAGCACATCAATTCAATGTTGGTGGCTCCAAGGGATATTAGAAATAATTGTCCACTGGTGAAGATGATAGTACTCAAGACAAATATTTAGGGAGATCCCTTTCATGCATCACAGCCTTGTCATGGCAAAGGGGCTTGCATAATTCAATGAAGTTATGAACATGCCATGCAGGGGAACCCAAGCCAGAAGAGCCATAGTGAAGAGTTTTGACAAAACATGGTCCACTGGAGAAGGAAGTAGCAACCCACTCCAGTATTCTTGCCTGGGGAATGCCATGGAGAGTATGAAAAGGCAAAATGACAAAATGATCTCAGTTTGTTTCCAAGCCAAGCTATTCAAAATCAGATTAATCCAAGTCTGTGTGTCAACCATTGATGCTGAAGAAGCTGAAGTTGACTGGTTCTATGAAGACCTACAACAACTGCTAGAAACAACACCAAAAAGAGATATCCTTTTCATCATAGGGGATTGGAATGCAAAAGAAAGAAGTCAAGAGATACCCAGAATAACAAGCAAATTTGGGCTTGACTACAAAATGAAGCAGGGAAAAGGCTAACAGTTTTGTCAAGAGAACACACTCTTTAGAGAAAACACTTTTTCAACAACCCAAGAGACAGCTCTAAACATGGACATCACTAAATGATCAATACCAATATCAGAATAATTATGGCCTTTGTAGCCAAAGATGGAGAAGTTCTAAACAGTCAGCAAAGACAAGACCTGGAGCTGACTGTAGTTCAAATCATGAGCTCCTTATTGCAAAATTCAGGCTTAAATTGAACAAAGTAGGGAAAACCCCTAGGCCATTCAGGTATGATCTGAATCAAATCCCTTATGATTATACAGTGGAAATGACACATAGATTCAAGAGATTAGATCTGGCAGAGAGAAAGCCTGAAGGACTATGGATGGAGGTTCAAACATTGTACAGGAGATGGTGACCAAAACCAGCCCAAAGAAAAAGAAGTGCAAGAAGGCAAAAGTGGTTGTCTGAGGAGGCTTTACAAATAGCTGAGGAAAGAAGAGAAGTGAAAGGCAGAAGACAATGGGAAAGATATACCCAACTGAATGCAGAGTTCCAGAGAAGAGCAAGGAGAGATAAGAAGGCCTTCTTAGATGGACAATGTAAAGAAATAGAGGGAAACAATAAAATAGTAAACACTAGAGATCCCTTCAGGAAAACTGGAGATATCAAGGCAAAATTACATGCAAGGATGGGCATGATAAAGGACAGAAACAGTAAGGACCTAACAGAAGCAGAAGAGATTTAGAAGAGGTAGCAAGAATACACAGAAGAACTATACGAAAAAGGTCTTAATGACCCAGGTAATCAAGATGGTGTGGTCACTCACCTAGAGTCAGACATTCTGGAGTGTGAGGCTAAGTGGTCCTTAGGAAACATTACTATGAACAAAGCTAGAGGAGGTGATGGAATTTCAGCTGAGCTATTTCAAATCCTAAAAGATGATGCTGTTAAATTGCTGTACTCAATATGTCAGCAAATATTTCAGCAAATATGGTATGATCACTCACCCTAAACCAGACGTCCTGGAATGTGAACTCAAGTGCACCTTAGGAAGCATTAGTATGAACAAAACTATGAAAAAGCATTAGTATGAACAATGGAGGTGATGGAATTTCAGAAGGGCTTATAAAACCCTAAAAGATAATGCTATTAAAGTGTTGCACTTCATATATCAGCAAATTTGGAAAACTTAGTAATGGCCACCAGACTGGAAAAGGTCATTTTCATTCCAATCCCAAAGAAGAGCAATGCCAAAGAATATTCAAACTACTGTACAATTGTGCTCATTTCAAATGTCAGCAAAATTATGCTCAAAATCCTTCAAGCTAGGTTTCAGTAGTTCGTGAACCAAGAAATTTCAGATGTACAAGCTGGGTTTTGAAGAGGCAGAGGAACTAGAGATCAAATTGCCAGCATTCATTGGATCATAGAGAAAGTAAATGAGTTCCTGTATAACATCTACTTTTGTTTCATTGACTATATTAAAGTCTTTGACTGTGTGAATTATAGCAAACTGAATATTTCTGTCTTCTGAGAAACCTGTATGCTGGTCAAGAAGCAACAGTTAGAACTGGGCATGGAACAACTGACTGGTTCAAAGTTGGGGAAGGAGTATGATAAGGCTGTATATTGTCACCCTGCTTATTTACCTTATATGCAGAGTACATCATGTGAAATGCTGGGCTGGAAGAATTACAAGCTGGAATCAAGATTGCCAGGAGAAATATCAACAGTCTAGGATTGGGGGCAGGAGGAGAAGGGGACGACAGAGGATGAGATGGTTGGACGGCATCACTGACTCGATGGATATGGGTTTGGGTAAACTCCGGGAGTTGGTGATGGACAGGGAGGCCTGGCGTGCTGCGATTCATGGGGTCGCAGAGAGTCGGACACGACCGAGCGACTGAACTGAACTGAAGATATGCAGATGATGCCACTCTAATGGCAGAAAGTGAAGATGAACTAAAGAGCCTCTTGATGAGGGTGAAAAAGGAAAGTGAAAAAGCTGCCTTCAAACTCACCATTCAAAGAACTAGGATCATGGACCTGGACCCATCTCTTATTCAGATTGAAGGAGGAAAAGTGGAAGCAATGACAGATTTTATTTTGGGGGCTCCAAAGTCACTTTGGATGGTGACTGCAGCCATGAGATTAAAGAAGCTTGCTCCTTGAAAAGAAAGCTGTGATAAACTTAAACAGCATATTAAAAAGTAGAGATGTCACTTTGCCATCAAAGGTCCATATAGTTGAAACTATAGTTTTTCCAGCAGTAACATATGGATGTGAGATTTGGACCATAAAGAAGGCTGAGTACCAAAGAATTAATGCTTTAGAATAGTGGTTCTGGAGAGAACTCTTGAGAGTACCTTGGACAGCAAGGAGTTCAAGCCAGTTAATATTCAATTCTGAATATTCATTGGCAGGACTGTTGTTGAAGCTGAAGTTCCCAATACTCTGACCCCCTTCTGCGAAGAACTGACTCATTGGAAAAGACCCCAATGCTGGGAAAGACTGAAGGCAATAGGAGAGGGAGACAGCAGATGATGATATGGTTAGATAGCATCATCCACTCAATGAACATGAAATTGAGCAAATTCCAGGAGAGAGTGGAGAACAGTGGAAGCTGGCATGCTGCAGTCCATGAGGTTGCCAAGAATCAGACACAACTTAGTGACTGAACAACAACAACAATTAACAGAGGTGACATAGCTTTACTCCTATGTGAAAGGCCTACGTTTTTCATGCAATGGTCAAAAATCTAATTCCTTTTATTAATGCAAACCATTGGCCCTTGGCTGCTTCTGTAGCCTAACCAAATGACAATAGGTGCTGTCTCAACCCTCAGAACAGAAAGGCATCATCCATCTTGGAGCACTGGAGGGAAGATAGTGGACCTTCCCCATGCTACAGGAAGAGATTGAATTGCTTTATGTACCCATGTGCTCTTAGATTCTGAGAAGTATTTATTCCAACACTTTTTCATTGCCAGTGACTACCTGGTGGCCAGACTGTGGAAGAAAAACCATAATGCCCTCACTTATTCAAACTTCCAGAGGCTATTTGTCCAAAGTACAGAGCAATCATTGCAATGCTAAATAGGTTGAAAATAACTTGGAACAAATAGATTTGTTTTTTGTTTGTTTTGGAATTATAATATCTACTCACATGGAGCAAAACCATGGAGAGAAAAAGTTCTGTGGAAATAACTAGACTACTATTGGGAAGCTGTTGGAGGAACTGCATCTCAGAAAACACAGGACTCTACCTAACTTTACATGTATGGTTCATGGAAAAGGGCACTAAAAGCTGGTAGAGTCTACTTCTTGGGGAAGATATGTGGAAGGCTTTCTTATATAAAGTAGGTCACAAAATATTGTGTTCTTTTAGTTTCATATAAAATTTCCATGAAGTGAAAGTAAAAGTCGTTCAGTTGTGTATGACTCTTTGCAATTCCATGGACTATACAGTCCATGGATTCTCCAGCCCAGAATACTGGAGTGGGTAGTCTTCCGCTTCTCCAGGGGGTCTTCCCAATCCAGGGATCAAACCCAGGTCTCCAGCATTGCAGGAGGATTCTTTACCAGCTGAGCCACAAGTCCAATAATACAGCTTGTATCATACTACCCCATTCTCTGCTTTTTCCTATCCCACCTTCCCCACACACAATGGCCCTTCAAAACAAATAGGGAGGATATTATAAGCCTATCTGGGTTTCACCTCATCAACACGCACAGATAGCCCTTACTGAACAGACTATGTCCATGTAAGGCTAATGCTTACATCTACAGGAGAAGCTTTCTCAACCAGCCTAGAGATTTAAAGGATGATCTGTATTTCTAAAACAACATATCTGGTAATTTATTTATTTATCTTTCTGTTCAATCTCTAATTCTTCAAAAATTAGACCCAACTTGAACCCCAAATTTTCAGCTCTACTAACTTCCTCAGACAGAGCTGAGCTGGAGGATGTTTTAGGCCTGATGGGCTTTCTGGACACCTCACTATATTAGAGAATAGAGTGAGGAAGAGATGAAGCACTGGATAGATCCAGTAGAGATTAAAAGATCTTCTTGAGGAGAGGGCATCCTGTGTGAGCAGGCATCACACTCCTTTTTTGGGAAAAAAAAAAAAGCTTCAATTTCCATAATATGATTCCTCTGGGAAATTTTGGCAAAAGAAAAATTTTCTACAACTGTCAATTCAAATTTTGTCTATTATTCTATAGAAAAGCACTTTCTATGGAGTACATCTTCCATGTCATTTGTAGGTCATGTTTGCACAGCTAATCCACCTGTGTTTATTTGGCAATTCTGATGTTTGTTTAATCATGATGTGCCAAGAAGGAAAACCAAAAACTTGTAGAGAAAATTGCAAAGTGACAGAAAAAGAGGATAAAGAGATTCTTAGACTGACCCATAATAACCTATGGAAGAGCATTTTACATGGCACTGTCAGTGATTTCTGAAGAATGCCAAGGACTCTTTTTTTCTCGACATTGACAAACTGGGGAGTTCTGGGTTCATGAGAATGAGTTACCACTTGCATACTAAGTTTATAGCCTGTCTCTGGTGCAGTTTTTATCAAAGATGTTAGGCAGAAAGAAGGCTCTGTCTCTCTCTTTCTCATTGTGTTTATCTCCATTGTATTCCCACATGTGTTGTTAGTAGAGAAAATATAATTATTTATCACTGCAATTTTGCTCCCAGCAAGTTCTAATTATAGCACTTCGGCAGAGAGAATACTGACAGAATTTTGTTGTTGAGCAGCTCATGGAAAGGGCTGAATTATTCTTATTTCATCAACTATTGTAGAAGAGTTCAAATGAGGGAGAACTGAAATTTCTCCCGATATGTACAATGAGCTGTTAGTTGAAATAAGGTCATTCATTTCACTTTTTGCTGTTTCTCTATTGTAAGTGGCATTATATTGCATCCATTGCATTTGTTCCAAACTTATGTATGTTATGTCTTTTAAATAACGTGTAAATTCTGAATGTTTTTCATTATCCATTGAATTTAAAGGTTAAAACAATTTTGTTTAAAACACAGATATTTTTATTTTTTGGACTGACTTGGAAAGAATATTGACTTAACATTTTCCTGACGATGCTTAATTGTCCTTACTACTATGTCTAATTTATAAAATCGTGTGTGTGCTATAGTAATCTCTGCTAAAGGCTAGAGATTATGGCAGAATATTCTATTATTTTTGAGATTATTTTATCAAATCACATACCATACACAAGATGGACTATTAATGAACATATCTCAAATACAAAATAGAAATTGAAAGGTTGACTATACTGAACTTGGAATACTGAATGTGAAATCTGACCTAACTAACCAAACAAGAAATTTCAAAGAGAAATGTCACCTAAAATGACCACTATTATTTCTATTAGATTTTATGTGTATTTTATGTCTCTAATTTCTTTCTTGAATTTTGTCTTTTAATGTAATCTTAAAAATAACCTGGCCTGGCTTTGTTTTTGTTTTTTTTGGAGAAGAGAGGAATGATAATTTATTTTGGAAGTGTGGGTGTCAGATAAATGCATTTTCTTCGTTGAATAGAGTGGTCAAATTGAGACTAGATAGAGAAATCATGGAGAGCTGAGGGGTAGGAGAATTAAAGTCTTAATGAGTAGGAATTTAGCAATGGCCCTTTGATAAAGAACTCAAGATATACTGCCATCAAGAATTTTAGTTACTCACTCTCATTAAGAGTTTTTCTGGGAACTAGAATTAATTAGAAACTGAAATTCCTGAGTAAAAACCTAGAAGCTGTCCTTTTCTTAGGTTATTTTTTAATAACAAAATGTTAGATTAAGATGCCTCTCTGAAGATGTATCTTTATTCTTTTGGTTTCCTGATATTTGTCAACCTTCGTTAACTGTGAAATTCAACAATTGATGCTTTTGTTGTAAAGGCCAGATTACCATACTCCATACTAACTTCTCAGTTTAATTTATGTGAAATTACATTTTCTATGATATCACATAAAAATATAAGATTTCACTTTGCTAACTTTATTTTGGCTTTACCCATTAAACCAGCCCTTATTATTCATGTGTAAATTCCAGGAATATTTTTGTCTCATTCATGTGCAATATCTTAAAATGCGTACTCCATGTCAGAAATTTGTAGACTAATAAAGAGCATAAGAAGTATATAAACAGAAAACAGAGTATAATTTCTATACATTATTGAAATTAGAGTGCATAATGAAGAAATTCATTTGTGAAAGTAATGCTAGGTATCTGGAAAATTCTCAAAAAAATGGATTTTTCAATAATGTTTTGAAGCATAAGTAGCAGTTAAATACAAAAGCAGAGATGGGTGTTGTAGGAAATGAGAACTGGTTAGGTGGCAGTGTATTGCAATCAGAACAAATCATGTGAGAACAGTGTGATGCCGGAAAGCCCAGGCAATGTGTTCAGAATGGGAGCAATCTGGTATGGCAAAGCGTTCAATATTCCCTGGTGACTCAGACGGTAAAGAATCTGCCTGTAATTTGGGACATCCGGGTTCAATCCCTGGGTCGGGAAGATCCCCTGGAGGAGGAAATGGCAACCCACTCCAGTATTCTTGCCGGGAGGGTATCATGGAGAGAGGAGCCTGATGGGCTACAGTCTGTGGGGTCGCAAAGAGTTGGACACACCTGAACGACTAACACACACACACAGCAAAAAAAAGAACTTTGAAAGGTGGCAAAAGATCAAAAGATCACAGAAGATCTTAAAAATAAACTACAGAATTTGCAATTGATTTAGGAAGTCATGGGGGAGATCTGAATGTTTTCAAGAGGAGTGATGTCACAATTCTGTGAGCGAAAGTGTGCCCTCAGAGCAGTCCAGAACATTTGTGAAGAGAGGACTACAAGGCAAGCCTTTTCATTTGGAAACATAGTGTTCTTCCTCTTTCTCAAAGTGACCATACAGCTTTTTTATCACTATTTCTCTAAAGGTGCAGTTACCGTTAGCCACGAACGTGAAATAGTACCACTTACAGATACATAGGCTTGCATTCTTTGTGCCCCTGTTGTTTTTGCTTGGAAACTCTTCTTTCTGTCTTCTTCCTCTGCCCACTCCCAGCACCAGCATGCCAAGTTTCTCATGCGACATCTCTACTACCACATGGCTCCTTCCGTCTACTTCTTAGTTTCTTCTCATTTGAAAAATATTCGTTGCTGTGGCACAGCATGTCTATGTGCTTGTGTATGTACTTATATGTGTGTATGAGTGTATATATGGTCTGATGTGGACATTTAGAGAAGAAAAAGGAATAATTTTTCCTCGGGATCACAAGAGAAATTTTTCTAAAGAACATCCCATTTAACCTGAATTAGGAGGGATATGCAGAATTCTGATGAACAGGTGAGAAGCAGGAGGCAATTTGTTTTAGGTGGTGGTGTTACTCCCGCAGAAAGTTTGGCCTGAGCAAAAGGATGCAGAGACACTGAAAACATATTTATTGAAGGGAAATCAGCTTAATTTCACTGAAATATAAGATGTGGTATAGGAATATCTAAAACAAGGGTTATGAGTTTTAGAGCCAGATGCTAAAATGGAAAGAACATAGAGGTATATTCAGTGGACTATGTCAAGCCTTTAAATGTAAGAGTTTGAATAGAAAATCTGTTTTGAAATTTGAATAGAAAATTCCAAGATTACTGATTCACTTTATAATTTTAATAACAGTGATATAAATATGAATTGCATAGGATGAAGCTATGGCAAGAGAAGGAAATGGCAGCCCACCTCAGTATTCTTGCCTGGAAAATCCCATGGACAGAGGAGCCTGATGGGCTACAGTCCATGGGGTCGCAAAGAGTCAGACACGATTTAGCGACTAAACAACAAAACTACAGCAATATGCAGGCAAAAAGCTCTGAGAATCTGAAATTGTTGGAAATAGGAATACAAAGAAATTTAATATGATATATAAAATTTGTAACACTACACCATGAATTAAATATTATCTACTGTTTAGACAGCCATCAATGTACATTTTTCAAAAGATTGCTAATGACTAGCAGATACCAAAGTGAAGTTACTCATGCTATTTGTAAAACAATATACTTGATATTTTAAGTGCCCACTTAATTTTTGTGTTACATCTTATTTTTTAATTGAGAAAGCACTAATATTTTGGGGCATTACTAAAAATTTTGCTTTCATGTGTATTATTAAAATACCTCTATGAGAAACCAATTAATCTAATTTCAAGAGAGAAAACAGAAATTCCAAGAAGTGAGGAAGCCAAGGTAGCACAGCTATTACGTGGACTAGATGGGATTTAAAACCATATAAAATGCTGCTATCAGGAGGTTGGTGATAGTATAGTTGGATGCAAAGAAATAAATACCTAAGCATGCAATATTTTGCCCTCAGGAAAATTCTCGCATTGTAAAACTAAAGAGGCCTCCTAGAATATATTTCTATGTTTCTATTATGAATTAAAGTTCAAATGTAAATACAGAAAATTGACTAAATTGCAATTAAGTTTAATGTTTACATTATATCCAGCTCTGCGGGGTTAAAATTATCTCCAGTTTTTTCATAATTTTCCCTTTACCCATGGTATAACTCTTGCCTCCCCTCAGACTCGTAGAATTTTAAGTGCCTCTTGGCCTCCTTCCTGAATAACTGCACGAAAATCTTGGTCTTATTTAGGTAACATGAATACCATAAAAATTGTCTTACTGTTGTTAGGATACCACAAAACCCTGGGTGGCACCCTGTTGAGAATTTCTATTCTAATTTTAAAACTTTCATAATAAGATGATGACTCCATCTCCTCTCATAGCCAATACAAGATTTTGTTACAACAACATGAAAAAAAGAGTGAATTCTCTAGTGTCAGCATTCCTACTGTATGCAAGAAAAGGGAGAGCATGCTTAGTCATACAGACTGAAAGAGCTAAAGGCAGTACATAAATACAAACCTGATTTCTAAAGTAAGCAATGAACACTTGATCTTTTCCAAGCATGTGACAGGCTTTCAGCTTTCTTCACCTCATATAATAAGAGTAAAATATCTGCATTATTTGGCTGCTTCTGGAAGACAGTACAAAAAAAGTGAGAGAGAGAGAATGCATAACCTTTTAACAGGATGCTTTTAAACTAATCATTTCAGTGTGCTCTTTGCAGAGAAAGCTAATATTGTTAGCACCAAACTAAAAAGGAACTCGACGATTTACAGCTCACAATTAAAAGATTTATCAAATTATCAAGCTTTCAAGCATAATTTCAGTTCAGAGGAGAGTGCAAAGAGTGGAGAGACGCACATAATACTTTTGGAATTTGACTATTACCCAATCTAACTGTACCTCCCAAGGTTTGAGGATGGTGGTAACTTGGAAAAAGTAAGAATGTGTGTGACCAAAATAAAATAAAAAAAAAAGAGCAGTTTTTTTTTTTTTTTCCTGTAACTGAATAAGCCTACAAACCAAAACTGATTTCAAAATTCATCCAGAATCTTTAAAAAAGAAAGCTAGTCAAGAGTGGAGGTTGGCATAAAATCTTAATCAATGTTATTTAAGGAAACTTTGAAGAGTCTGATGCCAATCTAATGCTAATGCCAAGCCCTACATCAGGAATGTCTGTATCTTGCTGGCATCCCTCTGTGGAGAGGTGGCAGCTCATCCATCTTACCTCTTGTCTTATCCTATGGGGAAAATATAAGAAAAATGACTGGAGTGATAGACATAGATTCATTCCTATACTTAAAACATGTAATAGTGTAGTGTTACCAAAAGCGTAATTGCGGGCTGAAGTGTAAGACTTTATAGATTAATACATAATCCATTTTCTACTTGAAATTGAAAATGTCATTCTCTCAAAGCCACGTAATTTGGTTCCTTGCAAATAATTTTAAGGATACATTCCAGATCATAGAGCCAGATATCTATTTATACACAAAATAGCAAAATAAAAGCAAGATCTAGAGACTGAAAAGAATCAGTTAGCTAGCAGCTGTTGGATAAGCACAACTCAGTGCTACTTTAAATCACACTGATCATTGTAAAATACTTATATACAACAAGAATACAAGTTTGCTTGTTGATGTTCACAAAACTGCTTCAAACACAATGCAATTACTAATTTTTATTGTCACCCAGGTGTTGCTATCCTGAAGATGACTTACTGAGATGAAGTTGAAACTTTCTCAGAATATTTGTACCAAATCTGGTAACTTTCCAAACTATTTGTATTACAAAATTATTACCTCATGAGTAAAAGACATCACAATATATATAAATGATGACTAACTGATTATGCTGATTAGGCTATACTATCAATCAAAGTCAACCTTCCAAATCCAATTAATATATGTGCAGCATATTCTACATAGCAAATTTAATTTGTATTTTAATTGTGTTAACTTGGAAGAAAAGCTATGACCAACCTAGATAGCATATTAAAAGCAGAGACATTACTTTGCCAACAAAGGTCCATCTAGTCAAAGCTATGGTTTTTCCAGTAGCCATATATGGATGTAAGAGTTGGACTATAAAGAAAGCTGAATGCCAAAGAATTGATGCTTTTGAACTGTAGTGTTGGAGAAGACTCTTGAGAGTCCCTTGGACTGCAGTGAGATCCAACCAGTCCATCCTAAAGGAAATCAGTCCTGAATATTCATTGGAAGGACTGATGCTGAGGCTGAAACTCCAATACTTTAGCCACCTGATGTGAAGAACTGACTCATTTGAAAAGACCCTGGTGCTGGGAAAGATTGAAGGTGGGAGGAGAAGGGGATGACAGAGGATGAGATGGTTGGATGGCATCACTGACTCTATGGACATGAGTTTGAGTAAACTCCGGGAGTTGGTGAAGAACAGGGAGACCTAGCATGCTGCAGTCCATGGGGTCGCAAAGAGTCCGACATGATTGAGCGACTGAACTTAACTTGTGCTGTTTCTCAAAACCTACTATAAATGTTAATTGGCCTTAGACTAAGTAAGAGCTACTCTGAAAGACCTGTATTATAAAGAGAAATGTATATCAAAACTTTACTGATGATTTTGAAAACTGCTGTTGTTCCAAATATTTACAGTGCGAATGAGGAACTTAATTACAGCTATGTTTTCAAATAACATATTTCATCCAGAGTGGGAAAAATATTTATGAAGAGTAAAGTTTTATATACTGGTTAATTAACATAAATTATTACCAATTTAAAAGTCAAAAATAAAATTAAAATGCCATATAAAGTGAAAAGTCAAAATGTAAGCAGGATCAGTTTTGTATTTTGATTAAATTCAAAATATAAATAGGCTGGGTTGGGTTGGAGAGGTTCTTTGTTTTATAAAAACCTTCTGAGAGAAGAAAAATAAGGAAAGTTATGGGTCCTTGTGAGAAAACAATGCTTAATTGAGAACAGAATAATGCAAGTGAGAGTCTTCAAAAACAGAAACTATTGTCTTGAATTGTGTCTTAAAGTGTTTTACAGTTAAGGGGATTTAGCTGGTAGTTTGGCTTATGAAGTTTGATCTTTTCTTATCATTATTATTGTTTTATCTTCTCTTTCATTTCTCTCAAAAATTAGCTTTCTGTGGAAAAATTGGGAGGAAAGTGCTATTGTTTATATCTGATCTGTCCATGAAAGAAAGAGGCTTTCGAGAGTATATCGAGCGTTGAAGAAGTTAAAGGTTTTAGCATAAACTTCTTTGCATTGCTGTATTTGGAATGTGAGGATTTAAATTAAAAACCAAACTGGTTAAAATGAGACCAACAGTGAGCAGCTTCTCTTCACATTTTCTCGTCATTGTTTAATTTCTGAGTCCTGTTGGACTCTTTTGAGACTCTATGGACTGTAACACCACTAGGTTCCCCTACCCATGGCATTTCCCAGGCAAGAGTAATGGAGAAGGTTGCATTTCCTTTTTTAGGGGACTTTACCAATATAGGGATCTAATGTGCATCTCCTGCATTGCAGGATTCTTTACCACAAATCCACCTATTTTATCTGAAATACAAAGCCTGATATTTTCATGGACATTATCATATTTACAGTAGAATAGGAGAAGATAAGAGTGCCTAATTTAATGATTATTAATTAAGGTATAAAATAGTGCTAAGAGAGCTTGTAGTCTCACTTTCAAAATAAATTTTTTTGCAGACGTAAGCATGTACAATCTGTTTTGTCAAATACTTGTATCATGCTTACTAATACAGTTACAATTTAACAGAATAGTTGTTGGGCAAAAAGCTGATCACTGTGATAGATACATTATTCAAGAAATGAAAAGACAACTGGAAACTCAAAGAAAAACACAAAGTTTGAAAAAAAAATTGAGCCAAATATACAAAGCAAACTAAAATGTGGAACAATTGTAAGAAAAGTAGAGTAAGAACAGAAAACCTATTTAACTTTAAAGCTAGGTGTGTTATATTACTGGCTCAAGTGGCATGGCATTATCATTTCAGCACATTACTTGATGTGGCAGTAAATATTAAAATAAACCTAGCAATATTAGTATCCACATTAGATTCCAATTATGAGAGTAATTATAAACATAAAAAACAAACGTATTTGTTGTTGCAGAGTAGGTAGATATATATTAATGTTCAGATTTATGTTCATTATTCTATACAAAATTTATACTAATTCATTTTTAAGAAGAAATATTGAAATATAGTTGATTTACAATACTGTGTTAGTTTCTGTTGTACAGCAAGATGAATCAGCTCTACATTTACATATATCTATTCTATTTTAGATCCTCTTCCTACATAGGTCATTGCCGAGTATTGGGTAGAGTTCTCTGGTATATACTTAGGTCCTTATAGTTGTCTATTTAAACATAGTGTATGTATGAGCTTCCCAAGTGGCACTAGTGGTAAAGAACCTGCCATAAGAGATGAGGGTTCAATCCCACAGTTGGGAAGATCCCCTGGAGTAGGAAATGGCAACCCACTCCAGTATTCTTGCCTGGAGAATCCCATGAACAGAGGAGCCTGGAGGGATACAGTCCACCTGGTTGCAAAGAGTTGGACACCACTGAAGTGACCTAGCATGCAAGCATGCAATGTGTGTGTATATCAATCCCAATCTCCCAGTTTATCCCTCCCTCCCTCCCATAATTAATCCTTTTTAACTGAGTCAAATTAAAAGTATATTTGATAAGATGTCAAAAGAAGAAAGGCAAGTGGAAAGGTGGAAGAAAAGTGAAGGACAATAATATTTGCATTTTTTTTATCTCAAGGGAAAGAGAAACATGGACCAAAATAAATCACTTGAGAAACAGTTATGTGTATATGATTAAAAGTCTACAAAAGTAATCAATACACATTAAATTATATACTTTATTATATAAATTAAATACTGAGTGATATAATAAAATTTTGGAGACTTAGAAGTGTATAATGAAACTGAATAAAATCTCTAACTTTCATATCAAGTATCATGTCAATGGTATTGTGTTTAGGCAGTTTTTAAATCCCTACAAAGCATACCTCTTATGTTTAATTTTTTTCCTTCATTTCCTCTTTCCATTATTATTCTCTTCCTGAAAAATTATTCCCTTTAAGATGGCTAATTTATGTTTGAATAAAATTTGTTTAAATTGGATAAAATTCATAAGTTTAGTATGAATCATTGGAAAAGTTTTTGTTTTTTAAACTGAGATGTACTGTTTTAATCCATCTTAATTGTACTGAGCTATATTGTTGGTTTCATTTTGTCTTTATTTAATGTTATGTTTTTAAGGATATATCCTTTTTGTCATGTGTATGTAGCTTTTTGAAAGTTGTGATTTGTTAATACTTGCAAGCATTTTCCAAGATTGTTAGCTGGTTGAAAAACATTACAGAATTTAAAGTATTTATAGTATAGTGTCTGCTAAGTAGTGAGCTGGGTCATGTTTCTATTATTTATACAATAATATTTTATTGAAATGAAATTAGAGAGAGATGTTTGCATTCTTTCATTTTAAAGGAAGCTGATTTTATCCAATATCTGTACTTGAAACAAGAGACCCATTATCTAGGATTCTGACAACTATACAGCTATGTTTATGGTTAGAGTATTTTCTATGGCAAGACTTATCTTGTAATAACAAACACAAACTTGTAAACTTCATATATTTTCATGAACCAAATACCTGAGCAATTTTTGTAAGGTTTCATGATTGATATAGAACATACTAATAAAATTGGAGTTTATGGCTTCTTCAAAAAGATTTTCCATGTCTTTTGTATTGTTTTCCAGGGCACTCATAGGAACATTTCTGGGTGGCTGAGTCAACCCTTCTTAATTCCAAATCAGAAAAGATGATATTTTGGTGGTTATGAGATGATTTATTAGAGTCTCAGTACTTCCTTTTTCACTTCCTCCCTAATTTGGATAGCAGTGGAGCTATAAGAATGTTGTCTGGAAGTGATGAACTGATTTAATTTTGGAAGAATTCTCTTCCCACCCAGTCTGTTTGTGTAGGACATAGTACAAAACTTGTTGATGTCAGCTTTCATTCATTGTGGGTTTCAGCCATGTTTATCTTCCAGAGACCTCACAGCAACAACTAATGTCTCCTGACCACATAATTTGATTACTGTAATTCCAAGTCTTTAGATCCTCCCACTTATAACTTCTCTTTCTTTGAAGATTGCTTCAAGGTTTATTGCATGCCGATTGCTCAATAATTAGCTCTAGGGATTCAGAAAAATATTTTAAACACTGGAGCTGACTTATACAAAATTGTTAAGCACTTATATTGAGTAATAATGTGCTGTATAGACTAGACAATTCCTTTGGTAACAATTCTTGTGATTAAAATTATGGATTTATGGGTGGGAAAGGATGCCAAAAAGTCATTTGGACAAGCATCTTTGTTTCAGCTGAAGCATTCCAGACAGATGTGATTAATTGCCCTGAAAGATAGCTTTGCTTTTATAACTGGTAAGCCAGAGGCTTTATCATTCTGAGGATCCAAAATTTCAACAAATTTGTTTTAAATTTCCAATTATAGTGATTCACATCCCAGGAGCTTGACTAAAAGGAACCTTCACACTCCAGAAGTGGTAACTTATATGTTTTAACAAATCAATCTATTTCCTAATGTCTCAAGCTGGATGTATTATGTTTTTCCTGCTAGGCAGACCCTTAGCAGATGTCTACTGACCTTGAAGCCTGCTGGAGCTTCTCTGTTGCTGATACTTTCATGCCCTGGATGAGTTTGCCAGACTTTATATTTAGAACATAGTCTATTGATATAATCAGAGTTTCCAGTTTCTAAGAATTTAGAGCAGTGTTTATTCTCATGGGACATAAACACTATGCTTTAAAAATCAAGTCAAGAAAATCATCTGTATCAGTCGGCAATGTATCCAGCACCTCCAAAACTCAACGACTTAAAATAATAAGTATTCTTAATGCTTATGAATCTATGGATCAGTTGGGTAATTATTTTGCTCTCCTCTATAGTCACTCATAGGCTTCTCTTGTAGCTCAGAAGGTAAAGAATCCACCTGCAATGCAGGAGACCCAGATTTGATCCCTGGGTTGGGAAGATCCCCTGGAGGAGGACATGACAACCCACTCCAGTATTCTTGCCTGGAGAATTCCATGGACAGAGGAGCCTGATGGGCTACAGTTCATGGGGTTGCAAAGAGTCAGATATGACCGAGTGCCTAAGCACAGCACAACACACGGTCACTCATATATCATAACTACACACAGCTGAGGAGGCGTTGGTGGATTTGCTGACCTAGTCTGGTTTGGGGTCACTTTTCTATAGAGTGCTCCAGGATGGTCTTGACTGAGACTACTGTAGTTATACCAAGCCCATTCTTACAGAAGTAGCAGAATCTAAAGAGAAAATAAGAAAGGTAAGGAAGACATACCATGACCCTTGCAGCATTCTATTGGCCAAAGTAGGTCACAAAGTCAATTCAGTGTCAGTTCAGGAAGAAACTAGTGAGTTACAGGGTCAACACTGGGCTACAAGGAGGTCATTAATTGAGGCTAACAATGTAATCGGTGGTAAATGCTGTGACTCAGATGGTAAAGAATCTGCCTGCAATGCAGAAGACATGAGTTCGGTCCCTGGGTGAGGAAGATCCCCTGGAGTAGGAAATGGCAGCCCACTCCAACGCTCTTGCCTGGACAAGTCCATGCTCGAGAGCCTGGAGGGTTACAGTCCATGGGGTGGCAAAAACAATGCAATCAATCTACCACACCATCTCATCAGCTTTGCCTTTCACTTTTTAGCACACTAGTCTTCTTAAGCCTCTAAAAGAAGAATAAAATAATAATATTTTATACATATGTATGTTGTGTGTTAGCTGATCAGTCATGTCTGACTCTGCGACTCCATGAACTGTAGCCTGCCAGGCTCCTCTGTCCATGGAATTCTCCATGCAAGAATACTGGAGTGGATTGCCATTCCCTTCTCCAGGAGATCTTCCCTACCCAGAGATTGAACCAGGATTACCAGCATTGAAGGCAGATTCTTTACCATCTGAGCCACCAGGTTACCTCTGCTATTATAAATAGTAATAATATTTGTCCTCAAATTTTTCCATAAAATCTGAGAGCCTGGAAAAACAAGTTTGTGATGAAAGTCTTTATATTCATACATAGTAATTGCAAGTTCATACAACCAAGTTGATTGCACTGGATATTAATGGAGCAGTGTTTTAACATCTTTCCACTTCAGCAAAGGTTGGGTACTTTGAAGTTCAGGGCAACTATGTTTGAACGCTGGGGGCTTCCTAGGTGTCTCAGTGATAAAGAATCCACCTGTCAGTGCAGGAACTGCAGGAGACATGTGTTCCGTCTCTGGGTTGGAAAGGTCCTCTGGAGGAGGCAATGCCAACTTGTTCCAGTATTCTTGCCAGGATAATCCCATGCACAGAGGAGCTTGGCAGGCTGCATTTTGCATGGGTGTGTTAAGTCACTTCAGTCATAGCTTCAGTCATGTCTAACTCTTGGCGATTCTTTGGACTGTAGTCCACCAGGCTCCTCTGCCCATAGAATTTTCCAGACAAGAATACTGGTATAGGTATTCTTGCATTGGCAGGCAGATTCCTTACCACCATGTATTCAATATTGCTGACCGTCGGGTCTCTTTTGGAACACCCTCCACTCCTCCTACTGATTTACATTCTCCACTGTGTCTCTATAGGGACACTATTCACATTGTGGGTGGAACTGTTTTTATACACAGGATTTTCTTCAACCTTAAAGAATATCCAGCATGTTTGGCCCCATCTACTAGTGTCAGTATCCACTCAAAGTATGCATTACTTCCAAAATTCCCCCATATTTCCAAACATTCTTGTAGGGGATTCTAGGAATCCTAGTTGAGAATAATATCCCTGACAATCTAACTTCCATAATATTGATCCACTAAACCTGTTGTATAAAGAACCCTGGCTTTTTGGAGGTTTTTTTTTTTTTTTTTACTATGTTACAGTGAAATTCAAATTTCCAAAAGTGAGAGAGAAAAAAATTGGAGAGAGAATCATTTCCCACAGAATGGCACCTAAGGAGTGGTATGCTTTGGCCAGAGTTGTGATTTAAAAACACATTTGCTTTCTAAAATGTCTCCAGTATATTTGCCATTGCCACTATATCTTTTTGGATTAAGAAGCGCAAGACCCTTTCAAAAAATGTGTGTCATTTAGGACAAATTATAATGTTCTTTTATGTACATACTTTTGTGAAAAGTAACTATTGAGTGAGTAACTAGAACTTAGTGTGGACCTAACAGATTTACAAGCGTACCTCAGAGATATTGTGGGTTCCATTCCAGACCACCACAATAGAGTGACTATTGCAATAAGGTGAATCATGCAAATCATTTTGGTTTTCCAGTGCATATAAAAGTTATGACTACACTGTACTGTAGTTTATTAGCTATGCAATAGTATTATGCTTAAAAATCAGTTCAGTTCAGTCACTCAGTCATGTCCAACTCTTTGCGACCCCATGAATTGCAGCACGTCAGGCCTCCCTGTCCATCACCAACTCCCAGAGTCTACCCAAACCAATGTCCATTGAGTCAGTGATGCCATCCAACCATCTCATCGCTGTCGTCCCCCTCTCCTCTTGCTCCCAATCCTTCCCAGCATGAGGGTCTTTTACAATGAGTCAACTCTTCGCATGAGGTGGCCAAAGTATTGGAGTTTCAGCTTCAACATCATTCCTTCCAATGAACACCCAGGATTGATCTCCTTTAGGATGGACTGGTTGGATCTTCTTGCAGTCCAAGGGACTCTCAAGAGTCTTCTCCAACACCACTGTTCAAAAGCATCAATTCTTCAGCGCTCAGCTTTTTTGATAGTCCAACTCTCACATTCATACATGACCACTGGAAAAACCATAGCCTTGACTAGACGGACCTTTGCTGACAAAGCAATGTCTCTGTTTTTTAATATGCTGTCTAGGTTGGCCATAACCTTCCTTCCAAGGAGTAAGCGTCTTTTAATTTCATGGCTGCAATCACCATCAGCGGTGATTTTGGAGCCCCCCAAAATAAAGTCTGACACTGTTTCCACTGTTTCCCCGTCTATTACCCATGAAGTGATGGGACCAGATGCCATGATCTTAGTTTTCTGAACGTTGAGCTTTAAGCCAACTTTTTCACTCTCCTCTTTCACCTTCATCAAGAGGCTCATTAGTTCTTCTTCACTTTCTGCCATAAAGGTGGTGTCATCTGCATATCTGAGGTTATTAATATTTCTCCCAGCAATCTTGATTCCAGCTTGTGTTTCTTCCAGCCCAGCGTTTCTCATGATGTACTCTGCATATAAGTTAAATAAGCAGGGTGACAATATACAGCCTTGACATACTCCTTTTCCTATTTGGAACCAGTCTGTTGTTCCATGTCCAGTTCTAACTGTTGCTTCCTGACCTGCAAACAGATTTCTCAAGAGACAGGTCAGATGGTCTGGCATTCCCATCACTTTCAGAATTTTCCAGTTTATTGTGATCCACACAGTCAAAGGCTTTGGCATAGTCAATAAAGCAGAAATAGATGTTCTTCTGGAACTCTCTTGCTTTTTCAATGATCCAGCAGATATTGGCAATTTGATCTCTGGTTCCTCTGCCTTTTCTAAAACCAGCTTGAACATCTGGAAGTTCACGGTTCACGTATTGCTGAAGCCTGACAGAATGTGGTCCATTGGAGAAGGGCATGGCAAACCACTTCAGTATTCTTGCCTTGAGAACCCCATGAACAGTACGAAAAGGCAAAAAGATAGGACACTGAAAGATGAACTCCCCAGGTCAGTGAGTGCCCAATATGCTACTGGAGATCAGTGGAGAAATAACTCTAGAAAGAATGATGGGATGGAGCCAAAGCAAAAACGATACCCAACTGTGGATGCTACTGGTGATAAAAGCAAAGTCCAATGCTGTAAAGAGCAATATTGTTAGGAACCTGGAATGTTAGGTCCATGAATCAAGGCAAATTGGGAGTGGTCAAACAGGAGATGGCAAGAGTGAACGTTGACATTCTAGGAATCAGTGAACTAAGATGGACTGGAATGGGTGAATTTAACTCAGATGACCATTATATCTACTACTGTGGGCAAGAATCCCTTAGAAGAAATGGAGTAGCCATCATGGTCAACAAAAGAGTCTGAAATGCAGTCCTTGAATGCAATCTCAAAAACGACAGAATGATCCCTGTTTGTTTCCAAGGCAAATCATTCAATATCACAGTAATACAAGTCTATGCCCCGACCAGTAATGCCGAAGAAGCTGAAGTTGAACGGTTCTATAAAGACCTACAAGACCTTCTAGAACTAACACTCAAAAAAGATGTCCTTTTCATTATAGGGGACTGGAATGCAAAAGTAGGAAGTCAGGAAACCCCTGGCGTAACAGGCAAATTTGGCCTTGGAGTACAGAATGAAGCAGGGCAAAGGCTAATAGAGTTTTGCCAAGAGAACGCGCTGGTCATAGCAAACACTCTCTTCCAACAACACAAAAGAAGACTCTACACGTGGACATCACCATATGGCCAACACCGAAATCAGATTGATTATATTCTTTGCAGCCAAAGATGGAGAAGCTCTATACAGTCAGTAAAAACAAAACCGGGAGCTGACTGTGGCTCAGATCATGAACTCCTTATTGCCAAATTCAGACTTAAATTGAAGAAAGTAGGGAAAACCGCTAGTCCATTCAGGTATGACCTAGATCAAATCCCTTATGAGTATACAGTAGAAGTGACAAGTAGATTTAAGGGACTAGATCTGATAGACAGAGTGCCTGATGAGCTATGGACAGAGGTTCGTGACATTGTACAGGAGACAGGGATCAAGACAATCCCCGTGGAAAAGAAATGCAATAAAGCAAAATGGCTGTCTGAGGAGGCGTTACAGATAGCTGGGAAGAGAAGAGAAGCAAAAAGCAAAGGAGAAAAGGAAAGATATTCCCATCTGAATGCAGAGTTCCAAAGAATAGCAAGGAGAGATAAGAAAGCCTTCCTCAGCGATCAATGCAAAGAAATAGAGGAAAACAACAGATTGGGAAAGACTAGAGATTTCTTCAAGAAAATTAGAGATACCTAAGGAATATTTCATGCAAAGATAGGCTCAATAAAGGACAGAAATGGTATGGAACTAACAGAAGCAGAAGATATTAAGAAGAGGTGGCAAGAATACACAGAAGAACTGTACAAAAAAGATCTTCCAGACCCAGATAATCACGATGGTGTGATCACTCACCTAGAGCCAGACATCCTGGAATGTGAAGTCAACTGGGCCTTAGGAAGCATCACTACGAACAAAGCTATAGGAGGTGATGGAATTCCAGTTGAGCTATTTCAAATCCTCAAAGATGATGCTGTGAAAGTGCTGCACTCGATATGCCAGCAAGTTTGGAAAACTCAGCAGTGGCCACAGGACTGGAAAAGGTCAGTTTTCATTCCAATACCAAGGAAAGGCAATGCCAAAGAATGTTCAAACTACTGCACAATTGCACTCATCTCACATGCTTAAAAATAGATACACTCAATTTATTGCTTCTGTGGTGGCTCAGATGGTAAAGAATCTGCCTGTCAATGCAAGAGAACTGGGGCTCAATCCCTGGGTCAGGAAGATCCCCTGGAGAAGGGAAGGGCAATCCACGCCAGTATTCTTGCCTGGAGAATTCCATGAACAGAAGAGCCTGGCAGGCTACAATCAAAGTGTCGCCAATAATCAGACATGACTGAAGCAACTTTCACTAATTTATTACTAAAAAATAACTATCTTCTAAGCTTCTATGAGCAGTGATATTTTTGCTACTGGAAGATCTTGGTTCAATGTTCATGGTTGTTGACTAGTCTGAGTGGTGGTTGCTAAAGGTTGTAATGACTGTAGACATTTCTGAAAATAAGACAAAAGTGAAGTTTGCTGCATCAATTGACTCTTCCTTTCGTAAACAATTTCTCTGTATTATGCAAGATTGTTTGATTGCATTTTACCCACAGTAGAACTTTGAAGATCAGAGACAGTCCTCTCATTGTCTGTTTTAAACACTGCCACTGTTTTATCAACTAAGTTAATATAATGTTCTAAATCCTTTGTTATTTCGTCTTCACAACATTTTCATCAGGAGTAGAATCCATCTCAAGAAATCACTCTATTTGCTCATTCATAAAAAGCAACTATCCATTCAAGTTTTTCCAGGAGATAACAGCAATTCAGTCACATCTTCAGGCTCCATTTCTGATTTTAGTTCTCTTATTATTGCCACCATGTCTGCAGGTACTTCTTTTACTGAACTCTTGAACCCCTCAAAGTCATCCGTAAGAGTTAGAATAAATTTCTTCCAAACTCCTATTCATTTGATTTTCTGAGATCATCCCATGAATCACAAATGTTTTTAATGGCCATCTAAAAGATGAATATTCCCCAGGTTTTCAGCTGACCTCCCAGTTCCAATAGAGTAATCACTATCTTTTGTAGCACTATCTTTTGTAGACTTATGAAATGTATTTCTTAAATAATAATACATCTACATTACACCTTGATCCATGAGCTGCAGAATAGATATTGTGTTAGCAGTCATGAAAAACAACATTCATCTTATTGTATATCTTCATCAGAACACTTGAGTGAACAGATACATTGTCAATGAGTAGTAATATTTTGAAAGAAATCTTTTTCTCTGAGAAGTAAGTCTCAATAGTGGGTTTAAAAGATTCAGTAAACCATGTTATAAACAGATATACTTTGTTGTTTTATTTATAGAGCATAAGTAGAATAGATTTAGCATAATTCCTAAGGACCCTAGAATTTTCAGTTGAAAACTGGCTTCAACTCCAAGTCGCCAATTTTGTTAACCCCTAACAAGAGAGCTAGTCCATTTTTGAAACTTTGAAGCCAGGCATTGACTTCTCCTCTCAAGCTATGAAAGTTGTACATGGCATCCAATTAAGACTGTTTTGTCTACATTAAATATCTGTTGCTTAGTGTAGCTGCCTTCATTAATTATTTTAGCTAGGCTTTCTGGATAACTTGGTGCAGCTTCTACATGAGCACTGCTGCTTTAGATTGTATTTCTATGTTATGGAGACAGCTTCCTTGCCTCTCTCATCTTTCTAGGGTTGAAGAGACAGAGCGTTGCTCTGGCTTAGTCTTTGGTTTAATGGAATGTTGTGGCTAGTTTGATCTTCTGTTCAGATCACTAAAACTTTCTCCATAGCAACAACAAAGCTGATTTGCTTTCATTTCATCTGTGTGTTCACTGGAATAGCACTTTTAATGTCCATGTATAAATTTTTCTTATATTCACAACTTGGCTACTTGGACAAAAGGCCTAACTGTTCAACTAGCTTGGCTTGCAACATGGCTTCCCCATAAGTTTAATCATTTCTAACTTCTGATTTAAACTGAGAGATGGGTGACTCTTTGTTTCACCTAAATAAAAAAATATTTATTTATTAGTGGCTGCTTTAGGGTTATCAGTTACCCTAATTTCAATGTTGCTGTGTCTCAGGGAGTAGGGAGACCCTAGAAAGAGAGCAAATTGCTAGTAAGGAGAGCCATCAGAACATCCCCTCTTATAACCATAAATTTTTTCTGTTAGTCTGTAAGTCTGTTTCTGTTTTGTAAATAAGTTCTTTCATGTTCAAGGAAATCAAACCAGTAAATCCTAAAGGAAGTCAACCCTGAATATTCATTGGAAAGACAGGCTGAAGCTGAAGCTCCAGCACTTTCACCACCTGATGCAAAGAGCTGACTCACTGGAAAAGACCCTGATGCTGGGAAAGATTGAGGGAATGAGGAGAAGGAAACAGCAGAGGATGAGATGGTGGGATGGCATCACCAACTCAATGGACCTGAATTTGAGCAACCTCCTGGAGACAATGAAGGACATGGGAGCCTGACATGCTGTAGTCCATGGAGTCACAAAAGTTGGATATCTCTTAGCAACTGAAAAACAACAATAGCAACCACATATAAGTGATATTATGGTATACTTCTTTCTCTGACTTACTTCACTTTTTTAAAATCTCCTTAACTAGAGTCTTCCTTACCCTCTTTCCCACCTATTATTAACATAAATAGCTGTCTGATAACTAAGTGATCTTCACTCTAGGAATGTTTTCCCTTATCCTTTATTATTTGTGTCAAATATATAGGTCTGTCCTATCAATGTTCTAAATTTCACTAAAGATCATTTACCTGCTTGAGTTCCATCCTCTTAGGAAATAAAATGTGAATTAGCTAACTGGGCAAATGAATTCTCCAGACACTATTGGTTGCTTTTCCAAGTCTTTTCTTTCCTGATGGCAATATCCCCATTGGAACTCTGAGAAGGATGGCATTATCCTGAGGTCCAAAGGTAATTACTGAAAAAAAAAAGAAAAAAAGCCAACCATATTGGTCCTATTGTCCTTGTCAGTGATTGGTTTAATATTGCTAATATGTTACAATACTGGTCAATGAAATATGAGAAGACATTTTTGGATTGCCTTGAAAAAGATTTCTTTTTTCCCTTTTACTGGGTAGGGAAATGATTGTATGTAATGGTTGAAATTGCAGCAACCATCTTCCCATTATGCCAGGAGTTACACTGACATATCGAGAATTACAAGGGATTTTGTATGTCAAAGTTATCTTACCTGATGTTAGAAGAGATAATTTTTTGTTAGAAGAGATTTTTTGTTGCTGTTGTTCCTGAGTCAGAATTTTCTGTGACTTGAAGTTTAAAACTTCTTAACGAATAACTACCAATACTACATAACTGTACAGTTTATAAAACAATGTCCAATAATATATTTTAACAGTGACATCCTGGAGAAATTGTTTGCTCTTTAAACCATGTTTCAGACACATGAAAAGAAAGAATGTATGCAGTGCTTTTCAATCATTTTCAAAGCATGCAGTTTGGAAGACTATAGTTTTATGGGACTAGTTTGCCTCTGAGCCACAAAGTTAAATGCTCTGTGTCCTATATTTCTGACTGAATGTAGACAAGTTTTAAGAAAGAATAAAGTTCTGGACCAGACATACTGGACAATAAAATGGGCAATAAAATGCTTTAAGATGCTCAACAATAGCTTTAAAATGAATGTGGTCAGACAGTTCACCTAAGACCATTATGTAGCCTATTGGGTAATGATATTTCCATATTATTTATGGGTATTCTCTCTTTCAGGGATTCCCTACTCAGAATAAATAGGGATATATACCCTGACTTCACATAGGAGTCCAGGATGAAATATTTCTTGAACATTTAAACAAGGAAAGAAGATCACTGGCAGAAAGTGAGTGTGTGTTAGGTAGACGGAGAATCTAGAAAGGAGAATAAAACAAAGCCGTCATAGATAGAAAAAAAGAACTGAGCTTCACTTGCAATATTCAGTCTGGGGATGGTCTCTTAAAGTGTGAATTATCTGCACTGAGAAAGGAAGGGAGGGTACAAAGAATAGAATAAAATTTAGAGTGCATTAAATTTTACACCAACGACTTTTCTGTGTAGAGGAATACTAGACCAAACACAAGCAAATGGATTATATATCATTTCTACACACTGCTGTGCTAGTGAATTCATCCCTGATCTGAATGGTAAGAGCAAATTCATGGGAAATGAATAATAGTGTGACACAGCTAATTAATGCCAGTTCAATCTAGGCCTCTTAGGCAATCATGCCAAATTGTACAGTGCAATGGGGTGTTTTTTATGTGACAGTGGTGTATGGGGGATTGATCTGCAAATGTAAAGATGGCATCAAACTACGGGACCAGAACTAACTGCTCAGCATTATGGTCACACTGAATTACAGCTTTTTGATCTGGCAAAACTGACACAAGACTTAGCATTTTTGAAATACTATCATAAAATGGAATTCTGAAATAACTAGCTCATCAATCACTGACTTTTCATGCTGCTTCCCAGAATTGGAAGCACATATGCAAGTATTTTGAATCTTCTTTGTAGAAAAAGTTCTTCTTAAAGGGATCATTTTATACAATCACACACACCAGGTCTAAAAGGCTTGGTAAGAATGTTCCGTTTTTTAAGGCATTAATGTAATAGCTGAATGAAATAATTGTGACTATGAAGGAGACAAATGAGAGCATCCTTTTACAGTAGTTGTCTAGATAACTTACATGCAAGACATCCCAATTACATATTTATTCACTAGTTTTGAGCAACTGATTATTTTTCAATCCTGTCAATGCCAAGTTAAACCTGTTTAACTGATAATATATATACTCTTGTTTGCGTATACTTTTGTCATATTTCGTTGAAATCAACCTTATAAATTGTATTATTTGCATTCTTAAGTTTGTGTTTGTCCAAAGAACTGATAAAAATATATTATATACATAGAATATGTATGTATTCTATATACATCTACTCTTGTACATCTGACAAATCTTCTCATGATTTTTTATATATATATATATATATATATATATATATATATATATATACACACACACACACACACACACACACACACACACACACACACACACACAACTGGAGAAGGAAATGGCAACCCACTCCAGCAAGTTCGGGCACATATTAATGACAAGTATCTGTTCTTTTAAGACATTATCTCTTACAAAGTACTCTTTGACCCAAAAGAATAAATTTTTCTTGAATGCCAATTTTTCAGATCTTATTATCACCTGATTTATATTTGTATGCATTCTATTTATTTATTTATTATTAGTAAAATATAATAAATATATTTATTTATATATATTATATATATAAATCGGAGAAGGCAATGGCACCCCACTCCAGTACTCTTGCCTGGAAAATCCCATGGACGGCGGAGCCTGATGGGCTGCCGTCTATAGGGTCGCACAGAGTTGGACACGACTGAAGCGACTTAGCAGCAGCAGCATATATGTAAATATTATATATATTTAATATATATAATTAAACAAATAATTGTTTATTTTTTGAGTCACTTTAAATATCACTTATGTACAACTTATTGTTGGTTTATATTTTTAGAAGGCAAACTTTTCCTTTAAACTGGTAAGTTACTTATGTATTTCTGTTCTGTTTTTGTTATCATAGTTATCACATCAGAATTTCATTGTTTTGACCAGTATCTTAGTTATAAAAATTGTATGAATATTAGCTTGCAAGTAATAAAAAAAGCAAAAGTGTTAGTCACTTAGTTGTTTCCCATTCTTTGCAACCCCATGGACTGTAGCCTGCCAGCCTCCTCTGTCCATGGAATTCTCCAGGCAAGAATACTGGAGTGGGTTGCCATTTCCTCCTCCAGGGGATCTTCCTGACCCAGGGATCAAATCTAGGTCTCCTGCACTGCCAGCAGATTCTTTACCATCTGAGCCACCAGTTTATCTCCCAAATTCCAGACAATCTGAGAATATATTTCTGTTTCTTTTACACATCAATAGTGACTTGGCTATGAATGAATTTCTATTCACTCTCTTTTCCTTGGAAACATGATAGTCTTGACTTCAATCCACAATGATTGCTTAAAAGAAGTCTGAGGCTCCCTTGCTGTTTTTGTTTATAGGTAACTTGCTTTGTCTGTATGCCTTTGGCATTATTATTATTTTATACCTACAATACAATAGTTTCAGTAGCACATGTTTTGGTTCTGAATGTTCTCTTATTAACTTTTCTGGGAACAAGGTGAACCTTGCCAGTGTGTAAATCAGCTATTTTCTGATTTCAGAAAAGTATTTATATTTAATTTTCCATGATTCTATTTGTTATGCTTTCTGTATCATTTCAGTTCAGTTGCATAATCTTGTCCGATTCTTTGCCACCCAATGGACTGTAGCACACCAGGCTTTGCTGTCCATCACCAACTCCCAGAGCTTGCTCAAACTCATGTCCATTGAGTCAGTGATGCCATCCAGCCATCTCATCTTCTGTCATCCCCTTCTCCTCCTGCCTTCAGTCTTTCCCAGCGTCAGTGTCTTTTCCAACGAGTCAGTTCTTCACTTCAGGTGGCCAAAATATTGGAGTTTCAGCTTCACCATCAGTGCTTCCAATGAATATTCAGGATTGATTTCCTTTAAGATTGACTGGTTTGATCTCCTGGCGGTCGAAGAAACTCTCAAGAGTCCTCTAACACCACAGTTCAAAGCATCAATTCTTCAGCGCTCAGCTTTCTTTATCATCAGGGAGGCTTCAGTTTTCCATATGTTTCTGTTCTCAAAATCGAGTTTTCATCCTTAAACCCACTTTTCCTACTTCTTTCAACTCTAAGTGATACACTATGTGTGCGCTCGTGTCCAATTCTGCAAACCCATAGACTGTAGCCCTTTAGGCTCCTGTGTCCATAGACTTTTCCAGGCAAGGATATGGAGTGGGTTGCCATTTTCTTCTCCACGGGATCTCCAGGAAAATACCTTATCAGTAGAAATGGTCTTCCAATTATTACTTCCTGTTTCTAAAGTATTTTGCCATGGCACCTTTCCTCTCACTTTGTTTTCTAATTACTCTCTCCTACAAGCCCATCTTTTAACTGATTGTGTCTGATTACTACTCACTTCTTTCATAGGTCCCATGATCTACTTGATTTAGTACTTGCTGCATTTGTTTTCTAGTTTTTTTTTGTTTCCTTTCACTCAGATTGTATGTTCCAAGACTCTTTTGATTTCTCCTTTCCTTTCTTCAGTTCATTTCTCAGTAGAACAGTTATATGGAACCTAATTGAATTTTCTTTTTGCCCTTTCTTTGATTTGGCAGTTTGATCTAAAGTTTTCAGAAATAGTGAGTCCCTCTCATTTATCTTGATGGTCAGGTATGGATAGTTTCCTTTTTTTTTTTTTTTTTTAATATATTTCAGTCAATTGGAGTGAGATATAAAATTGAGCTGTTTTTAAGAGACTTTTCGTTGATATTTTCTACACCTTTTTGTTGCCAGGGTACAAACTGCCCATTCAGCTAAAACCTAGCCTATAAGGGGCCATGGGGCTTCAGTGCTGGAGAAGGCAATGACAACCCACTCCAGTACTCTTGCCTGGAAAATCCTATGGATAGAGGAGCCTGGTAGGCTACAGTCCATGGGGTCACTAAGAGTCGGACACGACTGAGCAACTTCACTTTCACATTTCACTTTCATGCATTGGAGAAGACAATGGCAACCCACTCCAGTGTTCTTGCCTGGAGAATCCCAGGGACTGGGGAGCCTGGTGGGCTGCCGTCTATGGGGTCGCACAGAGTCGGACACGACTGAAGCGACTTAGCAGCAGCAGCAGCAGGGCTTCAGTGCATACCACCCAACGCAGGAAGAGCTATACTAAACTTTGGTAAAAGACCTTTAGTTTTTGGACTGGACACTTTCTGCCTTTTTCCTTCTCTTTCTCTTCTTTCTTTTTTAAAATAATTGTTGTGGCTTCTCTGGTGATTGAGCGGTAAAGAATCTGCCTGAAATGCAGGAGATTCAGGTTCAATCCCTGAGTCAGGAAGATCCTCTGAAGAAGGAAATGGCAACCCACTCCACTATTCTTGCCTGGGAAATACCATGGATAGAAGAGCCTGGTGGGCTAGAGTCCATAGGGTCGTAAAGAGTCAGACACACTGAGCACACACACACCATAATTTACTTACAATGTTGTGTTATTTCTGCTGTGCAATGAAGTGAATCAACCATATGTCTACATATATCCCCTCCTTCTTGAACCTTCCTCCCATCCCCACCCCATACCATGCATCTATGTCATCACTGAGCATTGATCTTAGTTCCTTGTGCTATTCAGCAGGTTCCAACTAGGTATCTGTTTTACATATGATAGTATGTATATGTCAATTCTAATCTCACAATTTACCTTCCCTTCATCCACCAGGTCTACATGTCCATTCTCTATGTATGTCTGTATTCCTGTTCTGCAAATAGGTTCATCTGTACCATTTCTCCAAAAAGACACACTGATGGGCAAGAAGCATATAAAAAGGTGTTCAATATCACTAATTATTAGATAAATGCAAATCAAAATTAAATATGGTATTACTTCACACTGATCAGAACGGCCATAATCACAAAATCTACAAGCAATAATTTCTGCAGAGAATATGGAAAAAGGGAACTGTCTTACACTGTTGATAAGAATATAAATTGATACAGCCACTATGGAAAACAGTATGGAAGTTTCTTAAAAAATTAAAAATAAAGCTTTTCTTTCCTATTTTTATTCTTTATTTTCTCATAATCAACTGATTCCTTCTGTCCAAAAATTTGGCCTTGTTAAAATGACTAAAAAAGACAATTTAGGTGATACTTTAACACTTCATGAAGTATGAATTTCTCCAAACTCTTGAGAATGGAGATCAGCCACATTTTGAAGTGTTAAATAAAGTTTGTTTGAATTGTCAAGTTGATCTCACATTAATATCTTTTTTTTTTTTTTTGGCTGGTTTGGACGTTACTGAGCTTGGAAAACCATGTTAGCAAAGCAAATATTTAGCTTTTGGTTTCATATTCTTGTAAATGGTATATCTGTGCAAAAGTCAGACCATCTGAGTTACCAATTCATGATGGCCAAGTAACATGGATCATTGCCCCACTTCCTTGATACTTCAGACACACCCAGATATGTAACCCCAGCCAATCAGATATTCTCATTCTTTCTCTTCCTTGTTCCCTATTCTTTATCCTGTAAGTTTTGATGCCTTCTGCCCCTTTGTGCTATTCTCTGAACTCTTGAATCACATGGATCACAGTCTTGTCTAACTCAATCAAACTATGAGCCATGCTGTGTAGGGTCACGCAAGATGGATGGGTCATGGTGGAGAATTCTGGCAAAATGTGATCCACTGGAGAAGGGAAAGCCTAACTGCTTCAGTATTCTTGCCTTGAGAACCCCATGAATAGTGTAAAAAGGCCAAAAGATATGACTCTTAAAAATGAACTCTCCAGGTAGGTGGGTGTGCAGTATGATGCTGGAGAATAGTGAAGAAATAACTCCAGAAAGAATGAAGAGACACAGCCAAAGCAAAACCAACACCCAGTTGTGGATATGACTGGTGAAGGAAGTAAAGTTCAATGCTGTAAAGAAGAATATTGCATAGGTACCTAGAATGTTAGGTCCATGAATCAAGGATGTGGTCAAACAGGAGATGGCAAGAGTGAACATCAACATTTTAGGAATCAGTGAACTAAAATGGACTGGAATGGGTGAATTTATTCAGATGACTGTTATATCTACCACTGTGGGCAAGAATCCGAATAAGAAATGGAGTAGCCCTTATAGTCAACAAAGGAGTCTGAAATGCAGTACTTGGGTGAAATCTCAAAAATAACAGAGTGATCTCTGTTCATTTCCAAGGTAAAACATTCAATATCACAGTAATCCAAGCCTATACCCTAACCACTAACGGTGAAGAAAATGATGTTGAATGGTTTTGTGATGACCTACAAGACCTTCTAGAACTAACACCAGAAAAAAAAGATGTCCTTTTCATCATAGGGGACTGGAATGCAAATGTAGGAAGTCAAGAGATACCTAGAGTAACAGGGAAATTTGGCCTTAGAGTACAAAATGAAGCAGGGCAAAGGTTAACGGAGTTTTGCCAAGAGAAAGCACTGGTCATAGCAAACACCTTCTTCTGACAACACAAGAAACGACTATACACATGAACATCACCAGATGGTCAATACTGAGATCAGATTGATTATATTCTTTGCAGCTGAAGATGGAGAAGATCTCTGCAGTCAGTAAAAACAAGACCAGAAAATGACTGTGGCTCAGATCATGAACTCCTTATTGCCAAATTCAGACTGAAATTGAAGAAAGTAGGGAAAACCCCTAGACCATTCAGGTATGACCTATTAAATCCCTTATGATTATACAGTGAAAGTGACAAATAGATTCAAAGGATTAGATCTGATAGACAGAGTGCCTGAAGAACTATGGACAGAGGTTCATAACATTGTACAGGAGACCCTGAACAAAACCATACCCTAGAAAAAGAAATGCAAAAAGGAAAAATAATGGTCTGAGGAGGCCTTGCAAATAATTGAAAGAAAGGAAGTAAAAGGCAAAGGAGAAAAGGAAAGATATATCCATCTGAATGCAGAGTTCCAAAGAACAGAAAAGGGAGATAAGAAAGCCTTCCTAAGTGATCAATGTAAAGAAATAGAGGGGGGGAAAAGAATGGGAAAGACTAGAGATCACTTCAAAAAAATTAAAGATACCAAGGGAAAGCTTCATGCAAAGATGGGTACAATAAAGAACAGATATGGTATGGACCTAAAAGAAGCAGATATTAAGAAGAGGTGGGAAAAGTACACAGAAGAACTGTACAAAACATATCTTAATGACCTAGATAGCCACAATGGTGTGATCAATCACCTACAGCCAGACATCCTGGAGTGTGAAGTCAAGTGGGCCTTAAGAAGCATCGTGATGAACAAAGCTAGGTGATAGAATTACAGCTGAGCCATTTCAAATCCTAAAAGATGATGCTGTGAAAGTGCTGCACTTAATATCCCAGCAAAATTGGAAAACTCAGCAGTAACCACAGGACTAGAAGAGGTAAGTTTTTACTCCACTACCAAAGAAGGACAATGCCAAGTATGTTCAAACTGCCTCACAATTACACTCATCTCACCCGCTAGTAAAGTAATGCTCAAAATTCTCCATCTAGGCTTCAACAGTATATGAACTGAGAACTTCCAGATGTGCAAGCTGTATTCAGAAAAGGCAGAGGAACCATAGATCAAATTGCCAACTTCCACTGGATCATGGAAAAAACAAGAGAATTCTAGAAAAATCACCTATTTCTGCTTCATTGACTATGCCAAAGCCTTTGACGGTGTGGATCACAAGAAACTGTGGAAAAATTTTAAAGAGATGGGAATATCAGACTAGCTTACCGGCCTCCTAAGAAACCTGTATGCAGGTCATGAAGCAATTGTTAGAACTGGGCAGCAAACAAAAGACTGGTTCAAAATTGTGAAAGGAGTATGTCTTTCTATATATTGTCACCTTGCTTATATAACTTATATGCAGAGTACATCATGCAAAATGCCAGGCTGGATGAAGCACAAGCGGAAACAAGATTGCCAGCAGAAATATCAATAACCTTAGATATGCAGATGAAACCTCCCTTATGGCAGAAAGCAAAGATAAGCTAAAGAGTCTCTTGATGAAGGTGAAAGAGGAGGGTGAAAAAGCTGGCTTAAAACTCAGCATTCAAGAAACTAAGGTCATGGCATCTGGTCCCATCCCTCCATGGAAAATAGATGGGGAAACAATGGAAACAGCAATAGATTTTATTTTCTTGGTCTCCAAAATCACTGAAGATGGTGACTGCAACCATGAAATTAAAAGACAATTGCTCCTTAGACGAAAAGCTTTGACAAACATAGACAACATGTTAAGAAGCAGAGACATCACTTTGTGAACAAAATCTGTCGGGGGATTTTGTAATTTCCTCAGTTGCTTCATTGCAACAAAAATTTGAAGTGACAGATCAATGTTACAGCCCTCAGACAGACCAGTGTTACTGCCCTCAAACCAGTGTTAAAGCTCTCGGATGGTCCAGTGTTACAGCTCCGTGTTACAGCTCAGTTTTATTTAGAAAGTAAAGGAAAATACATCCTCGAGGCATGAGGGCATGCCGACCCAAAAGACATGAAGGGAAGACAGGCCCCTGGCCCAAATTTGGCTCCTCTGGTTATATGTTTTTTCTCCTCCCCCTGGACCTGCCCTGTGTAAATTGGGCTAGTCAGGAGCGCTGTTTGTTTTACCTGAGGTCCTCACTCTGGTCCTCGGACCTTCCTTTGTTCTATTTTCACGGGCTTCTCCCTTCTTTGTCATTTAGCCACCGCCATTTTGGACTCCTTTTTCCTATTCTAACTACCTAACAGGTCTGTCTAGTCAAAGCGATGATTTTTCTAGTAGTCATGTATAGATGTGAGAGTTGGACCATAAAGTAAGCTGAGCACCGAAGAATTGATGCTTTTGAACTGTGGTGTTGGAGAAGACTCTTGAGAGTCCCTTGGACTATCAGATCAAGCCAGTCAATCCTAGAAGAAATCAGTCCTGAATATTCATTGGAAGCATTGATGCTGAAGCTCCAGTACTTTGTCCATCTGATGCAAAGAACTGACTCATTAGAAAGGACCCTGATGCTGGGAAAGTTTGAAAGCAAGAAGAGAAAGGGGTGACAGAGGATGAGACTGTTGGATGGATCACCAACTTGAGGGACATGGGTTTGAGCAAGCTCCAGGATTTGGTGATGGTCAGGGAAGCCTGGCGTGCTGCAGTCCATGGGGTTGCAAAGAGTCAGAGCTGATTGAGAAACCGAACTGAACTCTTGAATATAGAGACTGTCAGTTCATGACTTGTTACACTTTGTTTGTAGCATATGGTCTTCTTCAGTTATTTTAATACCCTAGAAGATTGTCTGAGATCTTCTCTACCAATTTTGTCCAGATGAGAAAATCAACATTCATAAAAAAAATAAAAGAATAAATCAAGTTTTATACTTAATATTGGGAAATATCACCAAGATTTTTCATAACTTGTTACTTTTGAGAAAAAGATGTCTGCTAGAAGACATTTGCAGCATAAAACACAGTGATTAAGAATAATATCCACCTTATTCTACTCAGTTCAAATTCTAGATGGACTCCATGCTGTTTGTGAAAATGGGCAAGCTATATAATCATTTACTTCCATGTATAAAACTCTGTGCAATCAAGGTAAATTCTTACCTTCAAGAAATTTGTTTGGCCAAGGTTTTTAGAAAAAGTTATTTTGTTAGGCCAACGTGATTTGCTATCTGTAAAGACTTGGCAATAAGCACTCAAATAAGGTAGAATTTTCTTTGTAATGTCTGTTTAGTAACCTAATAGATAATTATAACCAGATGAAACCTTTAAAATTCTGTTTATATCCGCATGCATATTCAATGATAGATCACATTATAAAAACTAGAATAGACTTCTGTTTAATTTGAAAAGACAGAACATGAAAGAGTGAAATGTTCCAGAGAAGAGTGGTAGAATCATGCAATCTGTAGTGATTGTATTTCTTTGGGTTATTGTTATCTAAGCTGTGAATATCCAGGTGCATGTAATAGAAATGTTCATTTTTCTGCTCATTATTCAGCACCTGCTAAGGTGTATCTATTTTCTTGAATAGCATAAAATAAATTAAAATAACATGAATACAATGTTATTTCTACTATATAATTCTACTTTCAGGGTATTTGAAGGGACTGTGTATCATTTATGTCTCCTTTGTTTATGGATGATTATTGTAATGACACCATTGTTTAAGCTGTGGTTTTTATAAATTGTTCCTCGGGTACATGATTACTATTTTCCAACATCAGTTTCTATGATAACAAAATACAGCATACATATTTTCCTGGGCTAGAATTGGTTTTTATAAATGGGGTTTGGTCTAGACCCAATCAGCTTTGTTAATATTTCACTTTGTAACTGTTCAATGGGCAGTCTAGTTAGCTAAACTGCTACAGCTAAGGGTGTTATAAAGGTTTCACTTTAGTAAATGAAATGGGGGAAAAAGTTACAATCTTTCAACAAGGATGCCAATCTTTTTATAGCCCTCTTAGGAAAGTTGGTCTTTCTGAGGTAAGTTTAATTCCAATCTCATTTGTTAGTGATCATGGTTGGAATGTAGTTTCTTAATTACATGGTCAAATACTTTAATATTCTTACTGCACTTTTAAAAAATGTCGTGGTTAACTTATAATTACAAAGAGTACACTACACCCTCATGTAGAGAGGCAGAACATGAAAAAATATAATTTTATAAATCAATAACTTAATCATGTGTAAAAATCTGCTATTATGTACCTCACTGTTTTATTTTCCCTTGAGGCTGCTATTTATTCTAAACTACAAGAACTTCTCAGAATTCTTTTTCTTGATTTGATTCTATAATATCATCTTTCCATGTAACACTGGTTTAAATGACATGGAACTATTTTTCTTGAACTGTGTTAGTGTCAAAAAATATGAAACACTTTCCTGGAATTTTAATTCTCAAACTGATAAAGTTCTTGTTATGCATTTCCTGACAAGGATTTATTTCTAAATTACCTTCAAGAAAATATAATTATATAATTGGTTTAAGAATAATCAATACTTTAATCTTTTAAAAAAATCTAGATAAATTATTTGAATAACTACCAATTTAGTTAAATAAACGGTCAGCTTAATTTTTCTAAGGACCTTTTTTGAAAACTATGCAATTCAAATGCAGAAGCCAAAAGTTATTATTAAAATAGCATATGTTGTTGTTGTTTAGTTGCTAAGTCATATCCAACTCTTTGTGACGCCCTGAACTCTAGCCTTCCAAGCTCCTCTGTCCATAGAATTTCCCAGGCAAGAATACTGCAGTGGGTTGCCATTTCCTTCTTCAGGGGATCATCCTGACCCAGGAATGGAACCTTTATCTCCTACATTGGCAGACAGATTCTCTACCACTGAGTCATCAGGGAAGCCAAAATAACATTTATTAGCATAAACATGTTATAAATTATAATACAAGTGCATTCTATTACTTAAATAGTTTCAGATTTAAATAAGTATAATGGAAGCCCTGGTGGCTCAGATGGTAAAAAATCTGCCTGCAGTGCAGGAGAACCAGGTTCGATCTCTGTGTCAGGAAGATCCACTGGAGAAAGCATGGCTACCCACACCAATATTTTTGCCTAGAGAATCTCTTGGACAGAGCAGCCTGGCAGGCTACAGTCCATGGGGTTGGAAAGAGTATAATACGATGGATTGATTAACACTTTCACTATTCACTTTGAATTTTCATAATTTATTTCCATCACCATAAGCCCGCAACATGGACATCTTTAAACACACACACTCATAGTTCACTCACACACATATATAAATATTTAAATGCAACTTATATGAGAGGAAACATACAGTAGAAAAGCAATATCTATATGTTTATTTTTTATTGATTAATGGCATATTACGCTTGAAAAAATATGTTTTTGGCTTCTTAGCGTAATATATTTTAAAAATACTTATAGATGTTGCCTTTCAAATAAAATGATGCTTTCAGAAACATAAATATCTGGGACACATTTGAGATATTATCTCATACTTCTGAGATGCTGACTGAACCATCAACAACTTCAAAGGAAACCTTAGGCTAAGTCTAAATAACTGGTAGAGAAAAGAGAAACTGACCCTTCCTAAAACGGCTCTCATACAATCAATAAGAACCTTTCAGGGTGCTGTCAAAATTTATAAGAACATAGAATAAGTAACAAATAAATAGGAATGACTTTAATTCACATGATGAATATGGACTAAATAACTATTTTCTAAGGCTTGCTAGAGCTAAGAAAAAACAACCTCTCCCCTTTTATATTCCTATTCTCTTTCCTTACTGTTCCAGGCTTTTTAAAATTACTATATTTGTATTTAAGTTAACAATATTTTAATTAAGTCTGTTTTAGTTTATTGCTTCTGCATTAGTCGTCCCCTACTAACTATTGAACAACATGAAAGGAGGAATTCTAATTCGTACTTGAATCATTTCACATAGATCTTTGCAAGTATTACAAAGTATGTTTGTTGGAATACACTGAGACAATAAATTAGCCAGTTTTCATTTTGCCTTTCCATTTTGGGCCCTCAGTACTCTTGGTTGTGGACAGTCCAGAGCAGAATTTGCCTCTATCTGCAAAATAGTTTGGTCAAATGCACAAGTCAACTTGTTTCTTCTGATTTGAACTTACACAGTGTCCCTCCACTTTCACCCTAGAAAATAGGGGGAAAAATGGTTTCTTGCTTACAATCTCCTGGACATTTGCTCTCTTGAATCCTAACTGATCCCAAAACAGATGCTAATTTTGGCAGATGTTAACTAACAGATGTTAATAATTAATCTAATCTCATTGTCAGCATTGGTTCACATTTTACTATCTAAAATTCACTATAAATTTTAGTCATATAATCAGAACTGTGCTTAGATTTTAATAATCTTTGCTGTTCTGCAAGAGAGAAAATTGCATTGTTCTATGAGATGCTTTTTTAAGCCCCCTGGGTAGTTTTTATTAAAGTTATATAATTAAATTTTATAGAAAGTACATGTTTCTGCAGTCTTCAGAATATTTATGCTCAGTATTTGCTCTAAGTTTAATTGCTACTGGAAATGTAGATTTCTAGGCTAGCAGGACCTACCACTCTCCTGGACTTCTCACAGTACCATTCAAAACCCAGAACTGCTGTTGCCTTATTTTGCTGATTCCTCACATAGGGAACCTGCAATAGGTCTTATTGCATATTGGTGAACTGACTGTGTTTGCATTTCTCCTGGACATGTCTTAAAATGGTTAAATAATACTTCTCACCAGATAATAAGTACTAATTCAATTTGACTCTCACAACTGAGAACTGTATGTTCTGTTAAGGGATTTACAGAGCTCACTAAGCCACTACATATTTTCTATTGCCTTTTATATAAAACACTTTTGTATCTTTCTATCTACTTGGTATGTGGCAGCAACATTGGTACAGCATTTTGTCTCCTGGCTGGAGTTTTCCTTCTAATTTCTTTGAGTTTCAGAGAAGTGTTGCTGCACCTTGACATTTACCTTGGAATTTGAAATTGCAACAAGAAGCATGAGCTAGCAATGTCTATGTTGTGTCTGCAGGTCAGTGCATCAACATGAACAGATTGTGTCACAGGAACTTAGTGCCAAGGGTGGTTTAATGGTAATACGTGTATAAATGTTATACTTGTGAACCCTTCAATTCAAAGATCTCTAAGATTTTCTTGATCAGTCAGTTCAGTTGCTCAGTCATGTCTGACTTTTTGTGACCCCATGGACTGCAGCACGCCAGGCCTCCCTGTCCATCACCAACTCCTGGAGTTTACTCAAACTCATGTCCATTGAGGACATGAGGACGAGATTTTCCTGATAGATCTCTTTAAAAAGTAAGATTGATGCCTAGCAGTAACATTTACTTTCTTCTTCAGATTTAACTCTTTTTTTTTTTTAATTCTGCACAAGAATGTCAAAGTTTGGGCCACATATTTTAGCCATCTTAATCCTATTTTCATCTTGACCTGTTCTCATCACCTCTTCCTGACATTTCTAGCTTCTCCATTTTCCTTCAGGCAAGGGTGTGTGGTTGTGGCCTAATCAATTAATGGAAAAGTCATTGTCAAATACATTATCACTGAATGAAACATTTTAAAAAGCATAGAAGTTAAACACACACAAACACAACACCTTCCATATACCTTAATGGTAGTATTTACTTGTATTACTTTTTTTAATAGATTATAAGATCCTTGGAGTAGAGGACAACATTCTATTCATTGTAGAGTTCCAAATGCTCATTACTTGGCCAAAAAATTTTTTTTAATATTTGTGAATTAAACTAGGTGTTTCCAGTCTGGGGTTAATTTTCTTCCAAAAGATAGTTAGCAATGTTTAGAAGTAATTTTTGGTTGTCACAAATGAGGGGTATTGCTATTGTCATCCAGTAGGTGGAAACCAGTGATGTTGATAAATATTCTACAATGCACAGCACGACCTGTCTGTGACAAAGAATTATCCAGACCCAAATATAACTACTTACTAGATCAAAAAAAAAAAAAAAAGAGAGAAACACACAACTTGGGCTTCCCCGGTGGCTCAACAGGTAAAGAATTTGCCTGCAATGCAGGAGACCTAGCAGATGCAGTTTCAATCCCTGGGTCAGGAAGATACCCTGGAGAAGGAAATGGCAACCCACTCCAGTATTCTTGCCTGAAAAGAGCCCCATGGACACATGAGCCTGGCAGGCTACCATCCAAAGGGTCACAAAGAGTTGGACACAACTGAGTGACTAAGCATGCATAAATTAAACAGTATGTTCATGTTATTGAGAAATTCAACTTTCACCCATCTCAAATTACCAATTTTTGTAAATTGCCATCATCATTTCAACGAAAATATCCAAAACAGTATGGAGGAGAATTTGTGACTTGAAAAAAAAATCCACTGCTGAACTGGAATTTTTAAATAACTTTGATTTATGGAGTGACTGAATTCTTTTTTGAGCAGTTTAGAATGTATAGAGAATGCCATCCTGAACTTGTCTGTAGTCTGGGTAGTAGTTAGTAATTGTTTATGTCTGGCTAGTTCAGTTTGTTAGAACAGAATGCAGATGAAGTTAATAATGCTTTGTAGCAACTTGGTCTTAATTTGTTCTATAGCCATACAAGTGTCTGTTCCTTATCTTGACCTGGCTTAAGTGCCATTGATCACAAGAGGCAGGGATCAAAAGAAGGTGAATAGATTCTTTTTAAACTATCATCACTATTGTATCAACAGTCTCAATGGCAGCCCCTCCTGCCACCAGGTCAGCATCGGTGTCTTTATTCTAGAAGGACAGCTCATAAATTAAGCAGTTGACCTTTGTGTCAGTCAATCAACACTGGGCCATCCAGGGCTGCCAGAACCATTAACTTTGAGCAACGGCCACTTCACCAAAGCACAAATGCAGTATTTATGAACTGCACATTGTTGTCTTTGCCAAAACCTCAATGCCATTGTCTATTTTTCAATTTTTCCATCCACTAAAAGGTAGGAATTGATAATCAATAGCCTAGGACATTATCTGTGAAAAATTCAATGACTCAGAAGTTAAAAAGAATACAAAATAAAAATTCCAAGCAACATGCTCATTTTACAACTTTCTGCATCAGAGAACAACAACAACAAAAAAATTAGAACTACAAAGAATTCAGTGATACTTTTTTCCATTCACTTATTGCAGAGATGAAGAAACAAGGTCCTGAGAAAACAAACAATTTCTATCAGGTGATACAAATAGTGGACTATCTTGAGTAACTCTAACCTCTCATTACCCAATTAAATGGTATCTACCTTCTCTAATAACACCTAAGGAACTGACAATCTGAGTGAGCCAATATTTTGTTTACAACTAAAATATATAACAAATGTTGCCACATTTAAGATACACTCCCAACTTTGGCAAAATAAGAAGTCATTAGAACCTCAAATAATATTAGTATTGACATCAATAAAAACCCTATGTATATGTGTGAAAAAAAGAAAAACCTGTCTCATTTAACACAGTTACTGCATACCTATAGAATACATGGAGCATCTCAGAGACATAAAGACAAATCAGACACAGATGTAGCCCTAAGGGAGTTTACAGACTACTGATATATTAGGAAAGTTGTTTGTATAAGTCAGGGTTCTTGTTTAGAAACAAAGAGTACACTCAACTGACTCAAGCTTTCCTGATGGCAACTTGAGAAGTGTTTCTTTATAGATGGGCTTAATACAAAGGTAGGGGAAGTGTGTACACTGTTCTTGAACACTGTACAAGAACAGCAGTCTAGCAGCAGGTACTAACATGGCTTCAAATACAAGGGGCAGGGAGAAGTCACTTCTTTCTAGAAATAGAATCATTAAAGTTGACCACCTTAAGATCAGTCATTTGCTCTCAAGGGAGGGAATTCGTGGAATTTACTGTTTTCTCTCTCTTTGACTTCTGCCTGCCTAACTTAAATCAGAAACCAGGTAGATTTAGAGAGCAGGAAGAAGATATTTGGCATGAATGTCTTCTTTTTAATATACGTTGGAAGTCTTTGTTTTTCTTTTTACACTGAAAATGGGTAGCAATGTTACATGCTAGTTTGGTGAACAACGTGATGTTAATGACATCATCTGTGTTCTCTCATAGAGAACTGATACTTTATTCTGTACTTCCCGTCTCTAGTCTTTAGCTCTCATCCTTCTTTGAGAACTGCCATGGCTATAGACAGCCATGTTGCTTAAGGTACCTTCCCATGTAAGGTGCCCTGTGTTCAATGATTGATCAGTGTGGGAGATCAGTCATCCATATGACCCATTTTCCCCCAACTGTGGAGAGCTCTGAACAGTTATCCCAGCTGAATCTTCCATTAAGACTGAGAGGTTTTCATTGAGACTGTATCAGATCTCAACTTCTTCCTCTGACCAACCCTTCTTCCTTTCCCCAGGAAATCCCCTGCATGGAAATTTCCATCACAAAATCTGTTTCTTGAAAAGCCCACAGGCACAAATGGTGTTAGTAAACATATGGTGGAATAGAGATAGGCTTTTGGAACTGAATTACCTGCTTTGGGCTGGCAATGATCCCACAACAGGCAGGAGGTGGAATATAGATAGCCCCTGGTACAAGACTGTAATTGTTAAAATGTTTGCCTCAGGTTGTGCCCTGGGGGAAGGGATTGTACTAGCTGGTTTGATGTATCAGGTCTGTGAGAGATGTAGAGTAAAATGTGGCTAAAAGAACCTGTAACTGTGTGCATATACTAAATGTTATTACTTTAGGGAAAGAAAAAGAAAGGCTCAAAGTCATTGATTAATTGACAACTGAAAACCAAGTATTAATGCTAGGGGGATTTTTAACCCATGAAGAGATTTTTATTTCCTGCAGCTAGAGTCAGAGAAAACTGGGGATTAGGTCCAGGGCCTATTCATATGAGTACTAGAGCTTCAAAAATGGTTTAATTCTCAACCTAATCATGTCTGCTATGTTAAGGCTGGGGAGCCTTGGTTAGGAAAGAATTTGAGCTTGATATATGGGATGGAGATATTTGTTTTAATAGGACCTATAAACTTTGAACACACAAATTCCCCTGAACCCTCAGAGCTGGAGCAATGGCTTGGCTCACTCCCTATTTAGGGCTAGTAGTCCTACTGTGCTTGAAGAGGATGGAGTGGCTTCCCTTGTAACATATACCACATCCTCAACATCTCCCTCCAGTTCCCCTCTTGGCCACTAGGAGTAAGTCAGGACCTAATCCAGGTGGAGACACACAGGTCCAGATAAGTGGGGAAATGGACAATATCTCCCTAGGAGCTGAAGGACGTACTCAGCATTCATGCCTGAGATGGTAATCTGAGGGTGCTTGATTAAGGAGTGGGGTTAGGGGGAAAAGAGAGGCAAGAAGAAGAATCATCATTTTGCCAAAATTAACTGAATCTGATTATCAGGAGTATACAGTGGGTCTGTTGTTATTCAGTGAGGGCAGAAAATAAAATTCAGGTGCTGTACTTGGGTCTCTCGATACTGCTTTGTCATATTTTGACAGCAAGTGTACAATTGCAACACCCTACTCCCCAAGAAGATGTGATGACTAAGGCTCAAGCTCCAGCAGAAACTAACAACATTGTAAAGCAATTACACTCCAATAAAAAGAAAGAATGCATCAGGCCTACGGGACCAGCAAGTACGCTAGTTGATGCTGAAGGGAATAAATAGAATGGACAGTAGGGAAGGAAAATAGAAGTAACATTTGTGGCTCCCATGACCATTTGGAGCAGTAGTGTCTCAGTAGTGTTTAGTTTTTCTCACTAATTCTCTTCATCTAAATTTCTCCAGTGGGAGAGGCTTGCCAGAGCTCTGGACTCACTGTTCCCTGAGTATATAAAAGAAGCAGTTTCAAGTGGTTAGGGGCAGATGTCTCCCAGATCCCACTTTAAGAATGATGCTGCTAGAAGAATTGTCAGTACATAGCTAGCCCTCATCTACCAGCCTTATTTTAAGATTGCCTCTGCTGCAGACAAGTGCCTTGCTTGAAGTCATATCTTCTTTCTGCGAGATTACACATCTGACGATGACTGCAGGGCTTTGAAGATATGGCTTTATTATTCCAATTCAGGATAAAGATGAAGGGTAACCACAGGTTTACCTGGTTTGAATGACACCTCCAGTAAGATATCACCACTGTTAAATTAATCATTCTACCGATTCTGTTTCACTTATTCCCCAGGGAAGCGAACTTAAGAGCTCTCCCTGATAAAACTTGTTTTTTATTGGAGTATGATCACTTTGCAATGCTGTATTAGTTTCTTCTGTACAACGGATCTTATTACATATATATATATATATATATATATATATACACATATACATATACATATACATATATCCCCTCCTTCTTGGACCTCCCTCCCACACCCCACCACAGCCATCTATGTCATCACATTGTCTAATTTTTATCTCAGAAAATTTTTTCAAGAGAATCCAACTTGCAACAGCTGGGGAGATGTGTACTCGTACTACTGAGTGGAAATAACATTTTATGTTAGGCTGCTGCTGCTAAGTCACTCAGTCGTGTTCAATTCTTTGCACTCTGTGGACTGTAGCCCATCAAGCTCCTCTGTCCATGGATTTTCTCTGGAAAGAATAGTGGAGTGAGTTGCCATTTCCTTCTCCAGGGGATCTTCCCGACCCAGGGATCAAACCCAGGAATCAAACTCAAGGATCAGTCTCCTGCTTGGCAGGCAAATTCTTTACCACTAAGCTACTTGGGAAGCCTATATTTGGGCAGGTTTTTACAAGGTTGTTCTAAAATAATCGCTAATCTGCACTGCTTTAAAGTACTATACTATTTTTACTTTTCATTTTCTCACAATGAAAACAACATTTATTTTTTTTTCTAGTGCATTTTTTCTGGCTTATATAATGAGGTATATTTGAATTTATAGTCTTTATATTGCATACATGGAAACTTTTGCTCCTATAAACAAAAATTGCAAATTAGAGAAGTGAATGTACTTATAATCTAGTTTATTCTTCTGTCAGACTGTCTCACTTATCAAGCAATACTGAAATCAAAGAAAAACAGTACTTTTTAAATTTTTAATTGGAGGATTGGATATATAAAGAGAATATTTTATGCAAAGATGTTCATGATAAAGCACAGAAATGGCAAAGACCTAACAAAAATAGAAGAGATTAAGAAGTGGTAGCAAGATTATACAGAAGAACTATACAAAAAAGGTCTTAATGACCCAGATAACCATGATGGTGTGGTCACTCACCTAGAGCCAGATATTCTCGAGTGTGAATTCAAGAGGGCTTTAGGAAACATTATTACAAACAAAGCTAATGGAGGTGATGGAATTGCAGCTGAGCTATTTCAAATCCTAAAAGATGCTGCTGCTAAAGTGTTGTGCTCAATATGTCAGCAAATTTGGAAAACTCAGCAGTGGCCACAAGACTGGAAAAGGTCAGATTTCATTACAGTTCCAAAGAAGAGCAGTGCCAAAGGATGATCAAACTACTGTACAATTGTGTTCTTTTCACACACTAGCAAAGTAATGCTCAAAATCCTTTGAGCTAGACTTTATCAGCACATGAATGGAAAACTTCCAGATGTACAAGCTGGATTTAGAAAAGGCAGAGGAACGAGAGATCAAATTGCCAGCATTTTTTTTGGCTAATAGAGAAAGTAAAGGAATTAAAACAAAACCTATTTTGCTTCATTGATTACACTAAAGCCTTTGATTGTTTGGAGCACAGCAAACTATGGAAAATTCTTAAAGAGATGGGAATACCAGACTACCTTAACTGTTTTCTGAGAAACCTGTATGCAGGTCAAGAAGCAACAAGTTAGAACCAGACATAGAAGAACGGACTGGTTTAAAATTCTGAAAGGAGTATGTCAAGATTGTATATTGTCACCCTGCTAATTTATCTTATATGCAGAATACATCATGCAAAATACTTGTCTGGATAAATCACAAGCTGGAATCAAAATTGTCAGGAGAAATATCAACAACCTCAGATATGCAGATGATACCATCTTAATGGCAGATGTTGAAGAGGAATTAAAGAGTCACTGGATGAGGGTGAAAGACAGTGAAAAAGCTGGCTTAAAACTCAACATTCAAAAACCTAAGATCATGGCATCTCATCCCATCAGTTCATGGCAAATAGCAGGGGAAAAGTTGAAGTGGTGACAGAATTCATTTTCTTGGGCTCCAAAATCACTGCGGACAATGATTGCAGCCAAGAAAGTAAAGAAAGCTTGCTTCTTGAAAGGAAAACTATAACAAACCTAGACAGCCTATTAAAAAGCAGAGACATGACCTTGCTGACAAATGTCCACATAGTCAAAGCTATGGTTTTTCCAGCAGTCATGTACAGATGTGAGAGTTGGACCATTAAGAAGACTGAGTGCTGAAGAATTGATGCTTTTGAATTTTGGTGCTAAGAAAGACTCTTAGAGTCCCTTGGACAGCAGGAGATCAAACCAGTCAATCCTAAAGGAATTCAACCCTGAATATTCATTGGAAGGACTGATGCTGAAGCTGAAGCTCAAGCTTCAACACTTTGGCCACCTAATGGGAAGAGCAAACTTCTTGGAAAAGACTCCGATGCTGGGAAAGATCGAGGCCGGGGGAGAAGGGGATGACATGAGATGCTGAATAGCATCAATGACTCAATGGACTTGAGTTTGAGCAAACTCCATGAGATAGTGAAGCACAGGAAAGCCTGCTGTGTTGTGTTCTATGGGGTCACAAAGATTTGGACATGAGTTAGTGACTACACAACAGCAACAAGTTAGAGGACAATTGCTTTACAATATTGTGTTGGTTTCTGCCATACATCAACATGAATCAGCCAGAAGTATACATATGTCCCCTCCCTCTTGAACTTCTGTCCCATCTCCCAACCCATCCCACCCCTCTAGGTTGTCACAGAGCACCTTAGTTCCCTGCATCATATATCAAATTTCCACTGACTTTTACAGATGGAAATTTATGTGTTTCCATGCTACTCTTTCAATTTGTCCCACCCTCTCCTTTCCTGTGTCCACAAATCTGTCCTCTATGTATGTGTCTCCATTGCTGCCCTGCAAATAGGCTCATCAATACCATTTTTCTAGATTTCATATATATGTGTTAATATATGGTATTTCTTTTTCTCCTTAATTGCTTTCATCAAAAACATCATAAGTGAATTTCAAATAGAGGAGCCAGATTTGAACAGAAATGATGTGGATGACAATGGACAGAAAATGAAAAAGAAAAAAGCCAACTAAAAGTCCTACTTGGATTCTTAGCTAACTATTTGGACTGGAGTTAACTATTAGTGGAGAGTTAAATATTAAATTTTACCTCCTCCTAAGACAGTCTGATCTATCCATGAATCTATAATTTTTCACTTTTTCCCTGATTTATTGCCAGAATTCCTCACTAGACTATAAGCTCCATGGCATATTAATGATATTGTCAATCATGTTTATTGCTGTACCTCAAGTCCCTAGCATAGTTCCAGTACATAATAGCTGTTCAATGAATATTTGTTGAATAAAATAAAAATTGACTCATAAAGAAACGTCTCTATTTCTATAAGGCAGTTATACGTGAAAACAAGAGTTCTTTCATAATATCCCAACAACAGAGCAGGACAGTAATTCACCTACTGAACTACATCGTAGGTTGTAAGGTAACCCTACCTACACGGTTATCTTATCACTATTTGGTCATTGGAGCTGATCGATCCTTTGCAATCAAATTAACTTGGAAACTTTCTATTTTTGTATCACTTTTTTTGTGCCAATATCATTAATTCTCATAAAACTTTTTTTCTACCTGATATCTTTAGTGAAAGAAATATAAACTAAGAACATTTGAGCATTTTGGTAAAGAACATTACACTGCTGTTTGAGGAGAATGTAACATTGATTGTTAATATGCATGAAAAATGAATCATTTGTTTGCACTCATTTCATGCACAGAATTCACCATGACATCAGCGGGAGCTTTTTACAACAGTAAATCCGTGCCAAATAATAAATTACATTCCTTGTATTAAATTAAAGTGTGCACATTGGAGAGGCTTAATTTTAAATTTTCATGACAAATGGAAATGTGGACATTAAAAGAACTGAAATAAAGTTCAACTACAAAGAAAAACCTCCAGCCATGACTTTCCCAGGATTTTCATTCTTTGTTATGTCGCAAGTTGATCATCATACTCTAACATGAGGTGTTGCTGTCAGAGTGCAGTTTTGTCCTCTTTTAAAAGGAGTCTTGTCTTAATAATGGGCATTTATATTATTTTTGATAACTGAATATACATGTAATACTTTTAACATGAAAACAGTTAACAAATCGCATGATAAAACAAATGAAAGCAAACATCCTAACAACACTCTTTCAAATAAGTGAATGTAACTCAGAACTGTTACATTTTCTAGTAAATGCTGATATGTTATTCAAAACTGAGTTAATGCATCCGTTTCTTAGATTCTGGAATATTATCATGTCCCTATCCACAGAAGTCCTGTAAACTCAACAGCTCCTTAAAAAAGTCAGATAAAACCTTTAGTTATTCTTTTATCACCAACATAAAACAAAAGCTAACGGTACAAAATGGGATGTCTCTATTTGTCTCCTAACAGTGCCAGGCTCTCCAAATTGTCTCCCCAGCCCAGGAAGCATCATGAAAATTGTGTACTCTCATTTCAGCCCTAATAAGAATGGAAGACATTAGGTGTTTCTCATGTCCTATCCCTGGCCACTGCTCTGGGCGTCATGATGATTGATTTCATCCTACAGTCTTCAGTTTACAGGAAATCCATATAAATCAACCAGAATATGGAAATTCATACCTCCCAGGAATAACAGATTAACTGATTCTAAATCAGAGGGGAAAAGAAAGGTCAATAAGAAAGTACCAATGAGGAACACAGAAAGACTATGCCAGGCATTTAGTACTTTCTTCAGAGGGCTACAATATGTGTTAATTTTTTTTTTTTTGCTCAATACGGTACATCCAGGAGCTCATAGACACAAATATCAGTACTTGGGAATTGATAGGGTTACTTACTGCTGGGAGGGAATCTTTATTCTTCTTTAAGTTAATTTGTGAGAAAAGCCTAGGAAACTCTCTTTCCAGAAATATCTGTATTCAGACAAGTTTTTTTTGTACAAGTTCAGAGAGAATTTTATTCTTGAAACTATAGTGCAAGGTTAGGCTGCCTTCCCATCAGGAAGAGAACTTAGGGGAAAGAGGGGCTCCAAAACTTCAGGTGGAGGCCAACCAGAAACCACTGCAATAGAATTCTAGTTTGCACTTCCATGAGGTCTAAATCTTTACATTGCTTTCAGAATATTCCCTGAAGACTTATTGTCTCTAAGTGATCATTTCAAGCCTATAGTCAAGCTAAGTACGAATATGAAGCAAAACCTCTTTGTGAAGAGTATGAATTCAGCAAGAATTAGAAACATTTATTACTCTTGATCCTTTCTTTGATCTCTTGTGTTGGACTACCTTCAACTAGGGATGAAAGGTAGAAAAGGATATATACATGCAAACCAATTTAGAATTTTGTATATACAAATGATCTGCTACTTTGTTGGCAGGCCAGCATAGAAACTGACAAACTATCCCTGATTTATCCAGAGTAAGTCATCTGAAGGAATACAAGGAACTTTAAGAAAGATACAACTAAAACCATTGTTCATAGTTCATGAAAAGAAAATTATTTCTAAGGTATGTCATTGACTGCATGATATGTTTAAAAATTAATCATAGATATTATTGAGTAATGATATCAATTTAAAGGAATAAGAAAAAAATATTGCTGAGCCAGTCTAGGGCATAGAAAATATGGAAAACAACTCTGGGCTCATTTCTGATTGAAGCTACAGGGAGGATCTCCAATGTACCACAGTTAAAAGAGACAAAGGAGGTAGCACTGTCAGCCAATGCAAAGGAGACCTATTAAAATCGCTGTAAAAGGAAATGTAGTAATTAATGGGTACATATAACTTAAATAGCTTTACTCTTCTCCACAAAATGATATACTTTTCTATCTTTAATTAAAGAATGCTCTAGATGTTTATTTTACCTCTATAACTTCCTTTTTCTAATGAGCAGGGCTGCCCTAAATGTATAGGTGCTGGATAATTGGCATAAAGAAGATGCAGAGTTAATACATTTTAACCTTATTCATACATAAGTTACTATTCTGGATACTTTAAAAATAATGCCTTTGTTTCTTACTAACATCTTGTAAGGTTAGTGATGTTATTAAATTGTTGTTTTTTTGTGTGTGAGAATGAATTAAAGGATACAGAATATAAATGTCTTGCCCCAAAGCATACAGCTATGAAGTATTAGAAGTAGGACTGGCGCTCAGGTCAGTTTGATGTCGAAGTCATATGAAGTTAATTTTGTTAAGCCCCTTTTCCTACGGTGGTTATGCACCAACCAGAGGTTAAAAAACTCAAAATGTAGGGTATTTGTCATAAAACTAAGATATACATTTTTTTATATCAGGACAAAATTAAGTTGAATAGAGCAAGTCCCACAACAATGAATTTCCAAGTTCCAAGAAATTGTGCAGGTAGTAAAATTGGCTACTGGCCCTAAACTGGGTTGAAGTGATGACTATAAAATATTTCCTTTTTAAGAACTTATTTCTTGTATTAGTGAAAAGAGTAGAGAATTCTCCTAAGAAAAATGTTTGTTTATGCAGTCAGGTTCTGAGTAAACAAAGAACTCTTATTCAGCATTCAGAACAAATCATTTTATCTGAGGGTAAAAAGAACAGCCAAGTATATTAATAAAAAGTGTTAAGAAAGAGAAAATGAATGTCTCTGCCTATTCATTCTGAGAATGACAAGATCAAAAATAACTTAAAGTCTTGATGTTAAACATCCACTGTTTGGGAAACATATACTTTTTTTTTTGCCAAAGCTGCAACTCAAGATTATCGAACATGACATCAACACTGGTGGTATTCTTTGCTGAAAGAAATGAACCATCATGGGCCTTCAAGGGGTCAGTGGCAGATGTAATGGAGCCATTTGATTGGAAAACTTTCAGTCTCGTTGCTATTCCTGTGGAGGGACTTCTCCCTTTATATTCAGTCTCATAATTAAAGTGGAAAAATTCAGAGAAATAAACGACAACTGGAGGGACTGCTTACTCCCAGGAAAATTTCATAAACTGTTCACTAGCCTCCTCAACACATGTACATAGAGCTCTTTAGTAGAGATGTGTTTTCAGCTTCCTGTAACACCTGTCTAACATGGTTTAAAGAATGTCAGGAGTAAAGATCTTCTAATGGCAAAGACAGGAAGGGTAACCAAGTCACACATTTGTATTACCAGCTCATTTCGATCCAGGCCAAGCTGTAAACCAGGGTGCTGAGAAGGAAGTTGATCATGACAAGATTAGTGACCAGTGCTTTTCTTCTCCTCTGACAGCTTGTGGATGCAGGATGGATTTATGAGTCCCTAGAGGACAGGAAGGCATAAACAACACTTGGCATCAGCATCCTGAGTGCTGACATCCCCAGAGCAAATCATCTGAGTGAGCCAGAAAATTAGAATCCAAGATGGAATTTTGTAGCACACGGCCATGCAAATGAGGGGAAATATGACAGATCTCAAAAATGCTTCTGAAATATAGTCTCCCTTATCCATTTTCTTTCAGATTCTGATTGAGTACACTCAAGGGGAGATAATATTGCAAACATAACCTCTACAATTGGGGAAATGAAGGTTTGGGTATTGGCCCTGAAGTTGTAGATTAAGTGGCAACAAATATTTTACTATAATAATTACAAGCTCCTTCACATGAAGGGAAAAACCAGTTCTCCTAACCTCAAGATAAGAGACATATTTATGTGGTGGAATCCTGCCATCTTGGGCTCAGCGGCATCAGACTGACGAGCAAGCTGTGTTTGAGCTGTCAGATGCTATACCGTGACTGTCAGTCCCACACTTGACACTTTAGTTATGTCTGTATTTTAAGAAAGGGCAAATGACTGATGCATCCCAAATCTATTTTCTGCCCATATTTTCATTTTGTCATCATCCTCCTCATATATCAATATCTAGGAGAGCTGTTTCTCTGTGTTAGGTACGAAAAAAATTCTGGTATATAACCCGTTTATTTCAACATTTATTCTGTATTTACTGATTAATTATCATAAAATCTCTAAGAGGCACTCTCTTTTTTCAAAGAATAAGTGATTCACTTCATAAAACTAATTTGTGGTGACAATTTCAACATTATTGCTGTACAATTCTGACTTTTAGACTCAGCAATATTTATTTTCATGTTTTCAAGTAGATTACCCACAGAAGCAGCATATTTCTACAATACTTTTTTTGTGTGTCCATGCTAAGTATTAATTCAAAATTTTAAGTTACTGTTAAGTACCTGGAAATTAGTAAAATCTGTATTTGTGTGTAAATGTAATATATCTCCCAGTAAAGCTTCATTTTAAACAAAATAAAATCAACTGTGTAAAATATTTATATATGCATCCAATATTTAGTTACTGAGTGCTATTAATAATAATATTGCTAACCAATAAAGGTGAACTCTGTATTGAGAGCCTACTATGTGCCAGACATAAGAATAGGTAAATTACCTACAGGACATACAGCTGTATTCTCCCATACCCTTCCCTGAATTGATCTCTCAATTCTGGGTACTTTTGCAGTTAGTTTCCTATTACAAGAGGAATGGAACTGAGAGGATCCAGCCAGGGCCTGTGAACATCAGTGTCCTTGGGATGCACAAATTTATTTCATCATCCTGGAAGACCAATCCCTTATCTTGACATCTGCTATTATTTCTTCGTTCTCATTTCATAGCCAATATAAAGGACATTGGGCTTCTCAAGTGGCTCAGTGGTAAAGAATCTGCCTGCCAATGAAGGAAAGGCAAGAGACGCTGGTTTGATCCCTGGGTTGAGAATATCCCCTACAGGAGGAAATGGCAACCCACTCCCTTATTCTTCCCTGGGAAATCCCATGGACAGAGGAACCAGGTGGGCTACATTCCATGGGCCTGCAAAGAGGTGGACACAGCTGAGCACTGAACACACACACACACACACACACACACACACACACACGACATCTCTTACCAAATGCCCAAGTTCTACTACAAGACTATAAGACTTCCATGCCAAAAGAAAGTTCACTGACTCAGTTCCTAGGATGAAGCAGGGAAAATCTTGTATCTATCCAGAGTGTGGTGAGAATGCAGATGCTCTCCCAGCTCACATAAGAACCCTGGTGCACTTATTGGAGCTGTCTCTATCTCCTTGCCCTTGGCAACCACTGTAGCTTTTAATCCTTTACTGCTTCTCTCTCTGGGAGATCTGGAAGCGTCTTCCAGGCTTCTCTGCTCTCGGGTCCCAGAGGGGAAGTTCTACAAAAGTTTTCAGAATCCTTGGATTCCCCAAGTTATATAGTGTTCTCTAGGCAATGTGATTAGATACAAGTCCCTTGACAAATAACTGTCCTGCTTTTTCTCTCTCTGGAAACACAGGTTTTGGTATCTCTTCTGTGATGCAAAATACACAGATACATGTAAATGGATAAACAAAATTTTAAAACTGCTTTGCAAGTATTCTTTCAAATGTTCTACTTTGACACAGTCTATCAGATTTCTCTGGCTGTCATCAAACCTCCCCCTTGGGACAGCACTGATTAACTGCTGTAGGGTGTTGGGTGCTTTTCAGTAAACACAGGGGGAGAGGATAATGTTGCAGAGTGGAAAACATGTTGATAATTACTTTGTAACATAGTCTTATCACCAAAGACAAAGAAAAAGAGAGAGAGACTATATTCAAATGGAACTGTTTTTTCTGGTATGTTTCTTCAAATACACTCTCCAAACTAGGTGCTATCATGGAATAAATCGAAGTACTTTATTTGTCATGTCATTTGACACTCATTACTTTTTAGATAAGGGGGGGGGGGAGGCACAGAGAAATTAAGTAACTTTTTGAAAGTTACACAAATCCTCCTGTAGAAATTCGTGCTATAATCTAGTTTTCTACTTCTTCATTCAGGGCATTGTCAAACTCTCATCAATTTAGAGTTTCAGGTAGTCTTGTGTGTTCCTGCACTAGAACTTCCCTGGTTTTCCCAGCTAAGCATACAGTTCCTTTCTAGCTTTTTCTCTACAACTACTTAGATAAATATAACTAGGTGATAATGTATACACAGTCAAGTGTTCCCTTTTCTCTCATGGAATTAAAACCTAAGGGATTGAGCCTTTTTTTCATATGCGTGGGTAATAGTAATAAAGACTAGCTTGTAGCATTCAAGGGGTGGAAATGACCCCCTGTATCTTTTAGAGGTTGATTTAATGTAGCAAATACAGTATGTTTCATCTTAATGATGGTTGAACTGACTATTAAAAGAATTTATAGACGTATAAAATTGTGATATGATGTAATAGGCTTTGAAACAATCACATAATTTCAATCTGTTAATAAAAACATTATATTCATTCTATAAAAGCAATCATTAACATCTGAAATGTAAGAGTAAAATATTTAATTTGTAAAGCCCTAGATCCAACAGACCTATAGAATTTTTCACTTTTACAACGGAGATTTAGAGAATTGAAAATGATATGTCCTCAGAGGAATGCAGTATAATAAAATAAACTTTTTTCAGTGTATTCAAATAAGATGAAGCAATTTGGAACATTGAGATATAAAAAGTGTTTAAATTCTTTTTGAAAATTATAATATAACTTTTCTGTGACTTACTACCTAAAGAATGCTTGAAAACTTTCAATCATTGATTTTAGAAGCTTTTTGTTTCAGTTTTGTTCTTTTTGCTTTTTTTGGTAGTGATACTGAGGCACTCTTTGTAACACCTAAGAAAGATATTAGTATTATTTATTATTACAATAAATTCTTAAGTATTTACGTATTCTTTGTGACTGATAACCACAGCATACTAATTTTATACATGATTGATATAACAGAGAATTGTAGATGCCAGCATTGGTTAAGGTTTTTGTTGGTTGATGTATTTTCCCTTTGGATATAATTCTCTTTGATATTTAAAAGCTTTATATAAAAAAGCATTGAGTGAGATTCTTTGGCTGTCAATGGGGACCTGTTACAAAAGCCATTGATCTTTCCTATTGCAATGCACAGGCTTATTTGATTCAGTGATTTTTAATATCTTAGGGAGCCCTGTAGCACACAGAGTATAGAAGTAGACATGAAAGTTCAGTGATTTGCCTTTACAAGACACACCCTGCTTAATCTGTTGTACTAATGCTTTCAATGAAACACACTGTAACATAAGAAACTTAAAGCCACATTTTAATAATGCAACCTCGTTAAAATTCTAAGGTGTGCTAATATTGGAGTTATAGAGAGAGAACTGGATAATACTTGAGGTCAATAAATTTTGAATTGTTTCAAAAGATAGTTGATATCAACAGATTTGTGTACATGTGCCACTTTTCCCACCATAGTTGAAGAATATGAAAGACTTTTTCTGTATTCAAGTCAGATAAGTATCAAATTATATGCACTCATAGATATAAAAGTAATTTTCATGAGTTGCATTGACAATATCATTTGTAATCAGTGGTGTTGTGCATAACTCATTTACATTTGGCATCACAGTTAAAACAGTTTTTGTGCCAGTCTTCTCTACAGTCTAAAAACATTGACCCAATGAGTCATACTGGAAATAATCAGCATCATACCCTGTTTATTATTTCCAATGGTGTATGGCAAACTATGATTTAAAATGGTGTAGGATTTTATTATTACAGGTACCATGCAATGTTAAACCTTGGCCCGTTGGAACAATGCAGATCAACTACTGCATAACATTATTGCATTTCGGAACTCCAAATAACCATACTGAACTGTGTGAATTGCCTACAGCTTGCCTAACTAATACAGCTGAGAAAGCAGCCTTGGTATTAATACTAGGTTGCTTATGAGAGGACGCTTTTGCTGCAGGTATAAAGTGTGTGTGTGTGTGTGTGTGTGTGTGTGTGTGTGTGTGTGTGTGTGTGTGTGTGTAAAGAGACAGAACAAGGAAGCAAAAACAAAATGAGATAGAGAAAAGAGGAATGAAGAAAAAGATACATTTTTGGTTCTTTACTGAAAATACCTTGCTCTCCACAGAGCAATTTAGCCTACCAAGCACGACGTTTTTTTTTTCTTTCAGGAAATACTGCTGCTACATCATCAGGAACCCTAGGTGTTATAGCTATTTTCAAAGAATTGAGATGCATGTATTTTTACCCCTTCATATTTACCCAGGTTTCTTTATGATCAAAGGCATTTCCTTATTTCTAAAATGACCTGTTGGGGTCACAGGTGCATTAAATAGACTTTATAGAGGTATTAGTTACAGTGTTGAAGGAGGACTTGACACATAATTTGGGGCTTGACAAATGGCAGTAATTACTATTATTCACCCTTCAGACTTCTCACTGTGTTCAAGAAAAAGTACCATTTTATAATAATAACAGCAACACAACTATCATAGCATTCACAATCAATATTTATTTAGCTTGACACTAAAAATATATGTGTATAAGTTACATATATATATATAGAGAGAGAGAGAGAGAGAGAGAGAGAGAAATAGATGTAGATATATAATTAACAAGACCCACAAGGCAAGGATTATTACAAATATCTTATTAGTAAGGGCTTCCCTGGTGGCTCAGATGGTAAAGAATCTGCGTGCAATGCGGGAGGCCAAAGTGCACTCCCTGGGTCGAGAAGATCCCCTGGAGAAGCGAATGGGTACTCACTCCACTGTTCTTGCCTGGAGAATCCCACGGACGGAGGAGCCTGACGGGCTACAGTCCATGAGGTTGCAAGGCAGAGATTATTACAAATAATATATTAGTAAAAACTGGATATATTACTGCTAAAGAAACTGAGGCACATTTAAACACTTAAACATTACACATTTAAACATTCCCATAATTTATTAGGTAAGCCCTAATAAATTATGGGAATGTTTAAAACCCAATAAATTATGGGAATGTTTATTTAAATGCAAAAAAATGATTTGTACTACTATGTCCTTTAATTCATGTTCAATTAGTTTTAATGTACTATATTAATTTTAATTTAATCTTGTAGAGATGCTCATATCAATCTCTACCTGAAAGCCCTTTCATTTCTACTATCAATTCTGCCCACACACCCCCCAGTGAGTTATTTCAATACACTCATCTTTCTGTAGGGGCTGACTAGCTAGTTTTACTGCCTTCTGTTGATCCAGACTCTTACTCTCACCCTATTAACAGATTTATCTTCCTAAAGTCACTACTTTTGGCTGACATCCTAAAACTGGCAAAGGTGAGTGCAACTTGTAACTTGGATGCTTGCTGGCAGCACTGTAAGTCCAAAAGGCATAGCCTTTAAAGTCTCATTTAGGAAACATAAGTCAGAGTCCCCAACTAATTCTTGTCTGTCAAAGAGAACTTCAGCAACTAGGAATTTACCACGGTGTAATTTTCCTAACACACAGTAAAGCTTGTGGCATGACTGCATTCATCACATTATCATTATGACTCAAGTGACTGCATACAAAGGTCCTGAGGGCTTGGGTGGATTTTTAATATAAGGACCTCAGTCCTGATACTATGAAAAACTCATTTGCCCCTCAGTATTGGTGATGATACTGAGAAGGCTTTGGCATAGTCAATAAAGCAGAAATAGATGTTTTTTTGGAACTCTCTTGCTGTTTTGATGATCCAGTGGATGTTAGCAATTTGATCTCTGGTTCCTCTGCCTTTTCTAAAACCGGTTTGAACATCTGGAAGTTCACGGTTCATGTATTGCTGAAGCCTAGCTTGGAGAATTTTGAGCATTACTTTACTAGCATGTGAGATGAGTGCAATTGTGCGGTATTTTGAGCACTCTTTGGCATTGCCTTTCTTTGGGATGGGAATGAAAATTGACCTTTTCCAGTCCTGTGGCCACTGCTGAGTTTTCCAAATTTGTTGGCGTATTCAGTGCAGCACTTCTACAACATCATTTAAAGATTTGAAATAGCTCAACTGGAATTCCATCATCTCCACTAGCTTTGTTCTTAGTGATGCTTCCTAAGGCCCACTTGATTTCACATTGCAGAATGTCTGGCTCCAGGTGAGTGATCATACCATTGTGATTATCTGGGTCATGAAGATCTTTTTTGTACAGTTCTTCTGTGTATTCTTGCCACCTCTTCTTAATATCTTCTGCTTCTGTTAGGTCCATACCATTTCTGTCCTTTATCGAGCCCATCTTTGCATGAAATATTCCCTTGGTATTTCTAATTTTATTGAAGAGATCTCTAGTCTTTTCCATTCTGTTGTTTTCCTCTATTTCTTTGCAATGATCGCTGAGGAAGACTTTCTTTTCTCTCCTTGCTATTCTTTGAAAAGCTGCATTCATATGGGAATATCTTTCCTTTTCTCCTTTGCTTTTCGCTTCTCTTGTTTTCACAGCTATTTGTAAGGCTTCCTCAGACAGCCATTTTGCTTTTTGCATTTCTTTTCCATGGGGATTGTCTTGATCCCTGTCTCCTGTACAATGTCATGAACCTCTGTCCATAGTTCATCAGGCACTCTGTCAATCAGATCTAGTCCCTTAAATCTATTTCTCACTTCCACTGTATAATCATAAGGGATTTGATTTAGGTCATATCTGAATGGTCTAGTGGTTTTCCCTGCTTTCTTCAATTTAAGTCTGAATTTGGCAATAAGGTGTTAATGATCTGAGCCACAGTCTGGTCAGGAAGCAACAGTTAGAAGTGGACATGGAACAGACTGGTTCCAAATAGGAAAAGGAGTATGTCAAGGCTGTATATTGTCACCCTGCTTATTTAACTTGTATGCAGATTACATCATGAGAAATGCTGAGCTGGAAGAAGCACAGGCTGGAATCAAGATTGCCGGGAGAAATATCAATAACCTCAGATATGCAGATGACACCACCCTTATGGCAGAAAGTGAAGAGGAACTAAAAAGCCTCTTGATGAAAGTGAAAGAGGAGAGTGAAAAAGTTGGCTTAAAGCTCAACATTCAGAAAACTAGGATCACGGCATCCAGACCCATCACTTCATGGGAAATAGGTGGGGAAACAGTGGCAACAGTGTTAGACTTAATTTGGGGGGTTCCAAAATCACTGCAGATGGTGATTGCAGCCATGAAATTAAAGACACTTACTCCTTGGAAGGAAAGTTATGACCAATCTAGATAGCATATTAAAAAGCAGAGGCATTACTTTACCAACAAAGGTCCGTCTAGTCAAGGCTATGGTTTTTCCAGTGGTCATGTATGGATGTGAGAGTTGGACTATGAAGAAAGCTGAGCACCAAAGATTTGATGATTTTAAACTGTGGTGTTGGAGAAGACTCTTGAGAGTCCCTTGGACTACAAGGAGATCCAACCAGTCCATCCTAAAGGAGATCAGTCCTGGGTGTTCATTAGAAGGACTAATGTTGAAGCTGAAACTCCAATACTTTGGCCACCTCATGCGAAGAGTTGACTCATTGGAAAAGGTCCTGATGCTGGGAAAGATTGGGGGCAAGAGGAGAAGGGGACGACAGAGGATGAGATGGCTGGATGGCATCACCGACTCGATGGACATGAGTTTGGGTGAACTCTGAGAGTTGGTGATGGACAGGGAGGACTGGCGTGCTGTGATTCATGGGGTCACAAAGAGTCGGACCTACTGAGCGACTGAACTGAACTGAACTGAAATGAGAAGCCTTATATCTCTCTTGAACACAGGTAGTTTCAATGACCTATTTTTTTGCATTCTCAATTTCCATTTTTATTTTGTCTTATAAACCTGTTTTTGTCTGTGTCATTTTCCCTCAATCTGGAATCTACTCTTTTTTTTTTCTCCTTTAACTTAAAGTACCAATTCTCAAAAATATATCACTTAATCTGAAGGTACCAATGTTTGGAAACAAATTTTTAACCAATACTTGGATGAAGTGAAGGAGGATATATGCTATAGCTACTCTTGGCAATCACATAAATTTTAACTTTAGGCATCATTTTACCAAAGTTTGTCAGACATTTCCCATCATCTGGGCAGCTCACCATGACCTCAGGCTTCTTACTCTAAACTTGAAATCCCCCTTCATATAATTTCTTCTTTTCCAAAAGCCCCTTAGTTCAGTTCAGTCCAATCGCTCAGTCATGTGCAATTCTTTGGAGTCCAACCCATGGACTACAGCACGCCAGGCCTCCCTGTCCATCACCAACTCTCGGGGTTTACTCAAACTCATGTTCACTAAATTGGTGATGCCATCCAACTATCTCAACCTCTGTTGTACCCTTCTCCTGCCTTCAATCTTTCCCAGCATCATGGTCTTTTCCAATAAGTCAGTTCTTCACATCATGTGGCCAAAGGATTGGAGTTTCAGCTTCAGCATCAGTCCTTCCAATGAATATTCAGGACTGATTTCCATTAGGACGGATTGGTTGGATCTCCTTGCAGTCCAAGTCTCTCAAGAGTCTTCTCCATCACCACAGTTCAAAAGCATCAATTCTTCAGTGCTCAGTCCAACTCTCACATTCATACATGACTACTGGAATAACTATAGCCTTGACTAGATGGACCTTTGTTGACAAGGTAATGTCTCTGCTTTTTAATATGCTTTCTAGGTTGGTCATAACTTTTCTTCGAAGGAGTAAGTGTCTTTTAATTTCATGGCTGCAGTCAACATCCGCAGTGATTTTGGAACCCAAATACATAAAGTCAGCCACTGTTTCCCCATCTATTTGCCATGAAGTGATGGGACCAGATGCCATGATCTTTGTTTTTGAGTGTTGAGTTTTAAGCCAACTTTTTCACTCTCCTCTTTCACTTTCATCAAGAGGCTCTTTAGTTCCTCTTCACTTTCTGCCATAAGGGTGATGTCATCTACATATCTGAGGTTATTGATATTTCTCCCGGCAATCTTGATTCCAACTTGTGCTTCCTCCAGCCAGCGTTTCTCATGATGTACTCTGTGTATAAGTTAAATAAGCAGGGTGACAATATACAGCCTTGACGTACCTCTTTCCCTATTTGAAACCAATCTGTTGTTCCATGTCCAGTTCTAGCTCTTGCTTCCTGACCTGCATACAGGTTTCTCAAGAGGCAGGTCAGGTGGTCTGGTATTCCCATCTCTTTCAGAATTTTCCTCAGTTTATTGTGATCCACACAGTCAAAGGCTTTGGCCTAGTCAATAAAGCAGAAATAGATGTTTTTCTGGAACTCTCCTGCCTTTTTGATGATCCAGTGGATGCTGGCAATTTGATCTCTGGTTCCTCTGCTTTTTCTATAACCAGCTTGAACGTCTGGAATTTCATGGTTCAAGTACTGTTGAAGCCTGGTTTGGAGAATTTTGAGCATTACTTTACTAGCGTGTGAGATGAGTGCAATTGTGCGGTAGTTTGAGCATTCTTTGGCATTGAGTTACTTTGGGATTGGAATGAAAACTGACCTTTTCCAGTCCTGTGGCTACTGCTCAGGTTTTCAAATTTACTGACATATTTGGTGCAGTACTTTCACAGTATCATCTTTTAGGATTTGAAATAACTCAATTGGAATTCCATCACTTCCACTAGCTTTGTTCATCTTGATGCTTCCCACAGCCGACTTGACTTTGCTTTCCAGGATGTCTGACTCTAGGTGAGTGATCATAGCATCATGATTTTCTGGGTTGTGAAGATCTTTTTGTACAGGTCTTCTGTTTATTCCTGCCACCTCTTCTCAATATCTTCTACTTCTGTTAGGTTCATACCATTTCTGTCCTTCACTGTGCCCATCTTTGCATGAAATGTTCCCTTGGTACGTCTAATTTTCTTGAAGAGATCTCTAGTCTTTCCCATTCTGTTCTTTTCCTCTATTTCTTTGCACTGATCACTGAGGAAAGCTTTCTTGTCTCTCCTTGCTAGTCTTTGGAACTCGGCATTCAAATGGGTATATCTTTCCTTCTCTCCTTTGCTTTTCATTTCTCTTCTTTTCAAGGCTATTTGTAAGGGTTCCTCAGACAGCCATTTTTTCTTTTTTGCATTTTTTCTTCTTGGAGATGGTCTTAATCTCTGTCTCCTGTATAATGCCATGAACCTCCACTGGTAGATCTTCAGGCACTATATCAGATCTAATCCCATGAATCTATTTTTCATTTCCATTGTATAATCATAAGGGGTTTGATTTCAGTCATACCTGAATGGTCTAGTGGTTTTCCCTACTTTCTTCAATTTAAGTCTGAATTTGGCAGTAAGGAGCTCATGATCTGACCCACAGTCAGCTCCCAGTCTTGTTTTTGCTGACTGTATAGAGCTCCTCCATTTTTGGCTGCAAAAAATATAATCAATCTCATTTCAGTATTGACCATTTGGTATGTCCATGTGTATAGTATTCTCTTGTATTGTTTAAAGAGGGTGTTTGCTATGACCAGTGCGTTCTCTTGGCAAAACTCTGTTAGCCTTTCCCTGCTTCATTCTGTACTCCAAGGCCAAATTTGCCTGTTACTCCAGATGTTTCTTGACTTCCTACTTTTTCATTCCAGTCCCCTATAATGAAAAGGACATCTTTTTTGGGTGTTAGTTCTAGAAGTCTTGTAGGTCTTCATAGAACAATTCAACTTCATTTTCTTCAGCGTTAGTGGTTGGGGCATAGACTTGCATTACTGTGATATTGAATGGTTTTGCCTTAGAAATGAACAGAGATCATTCTGTGATTTTTGAGATTGCATCCAAGTACTGCATTTCAGACTCTTTTGTTGTCTATGATGGCTACTGCATTTCTTCTAAGGGATTCTTGCGCACAGTAGTAGAAACAAGCCCCTTGGAAAACATCAAATTCTTTCTCCATATTTAAACAAAGTATTTTCTTCATTTAATAGATTCAAATTGGTAACCAGCAATCTGCATTTTTAACTGAGGTGTCAGAAGTTATTCCTGGCTTAAGCCTGCTCTTCGACATCATTATCAAAACCTCCTGTTTTTCCCTCAGAAGGGTCTCAGTTTGGAAGATGCATTATATGATCATCCTAAATTAGCATACTTTCCTGGTGATTCTGAAATAATCAGTCCTTGAACCACACTCTGCTCTACTGAGTTACCACTTTTCCTCCTCAAATGATGCAATACGTGGCTATCTTAAGAAATGTGTGTGCATTCTCAGTCGCTTCAGTTGTGCCCAACTCTTTGGGACTGTAGCCAGCCAGGCTCCTATGTCCATGGGATTCTCCAAGCAAAAATACTGGAGTGGGTTGCCTTTTCCTCCTTCAGGGGATCTTCCTAATTCAAGGATCGAATCTTCATCTCCTGCAGCTTCTGCATTGGCAGGCAAAATTTTTATCACTAAGCCACCTGGGAAGCCCCATCTTAAGAAATAGGAAATACAAATAAGGAGTTGAAAGGTTCAAAATATGTTCTCTAGCTCATTACCATTTTGCTTACTTCCTTGTATTTCACTTTTTCTTATACTTCTGTAAGCCTTCACGTCTGCAAAGGGTTTTACAGATTATAAAGCATTACTATTATCTAGGACCATAAGACTGGGTGGAAATGATAATATCTAAACCTCAGGTGAAGATGCCATCTTCACTGTCTCCAGGTGTCTGAAACATGGGTGTCCAGAGATAATCTTCACAGCTATAAGTGGACACTTAAATTTCAAATGATCTTTAATTATGTGTTAACAGCATAATGCAACATATGTGTTAACTCATGTGTTCACAAGGAACTACCTTATATTACCACATATCTTCTCCAATTTGTTACTTGATTGTAAAAACTGAAAATTCAAATTCAAAAGCTAAACATAATTTGAAAGTTTCTAAGATTAATCCCTCCTCCTTCAGTGATCACAAGGAAAAGAAATATACATATGTGGAAAGTATAACATAGTCTTTTATCAAACATCTTGCCATGAATTTTTATATTAATTGAATGATGTGGTTAATATACTTCCAGTAAAGCTGTCATGGCCTACTAAAGTGATAATGAACCTTGAGGGATAATGCTGATGTTGGTATAATTGTTCAGTGATGTGTAGAGTGAGGAAAATCATCATTTTAAGTGGTATTTTCGTAAGTCTCTATAGAATCTGGACATTTTTATTTTAAAAAAATCTGTTCTTGTGATTTGTTTCAATAAATTCCAACAAATATCTCGTCTTACACAAGCTTAGATTCAAATTTTATCTGTGAAGATTGAGAAAAGCACTGATTGGAAAAATATTTCATAGTGCTTCTAAGTACAAATTCACCATTCACAACTTCACAAGCATAAGACTGGTCCTTTTATGGAGGTGTGTAATTATGGAACATGTAGTTGCATAAATACTGAATACCCGGAGGGTAATGTCACAATTTACTGCCTTGCTTTTCCTCTGGAGTTCATTTCAATGCTTATGACAACACTGATTTGCTGCCTTGTGCCTGGCCTGTATCTATCTTCAGCTGCTGATCTGTGGGTTAATAACACCCAGGAGAAATCTGGCCTGCTAAATGTGTTTAGTCCTTTATACTCTTACATCCACTGAAAATCATTATTGGCATTTTCAATTTATTTATTAGGCAAACCTTTAATGCCAACCCACAAGTTTAGGTAGGATATCTTATGTAAATCATCTCTACAGCCATGCTTTGAATCACATGACCACAGAAGGACATACTGTTTGTACACAACAGAGCACAGATGTTTACCATATTGATAGTTTTCATAATAGCTGAGATATAAATATCCATACACTTTTGTATTCAAATAAGAGATAAATATAATTCCAGAAGTTAAACCAGGACTCTTTTTGCAGTATTCATGAGACAGTGAAGTATTATGTAGAGAGAGTTGATTTTGAAACAAATCCTGAATTCTTTGTTTAGATGTATAATTTTCTCAAGATGCAAACATTTTTCTGTATCTAAAATGAAGGGCATTATAAGCACTACAAAATTTTATGACAGCTGTGTATCCACTCCATCAAAAAAAAAAAAGAGGAAGAATAAAGAAGTCTGAACATTCTAGAAATAGACCTAACTTCTCAGATCTCCTTGACTCTATTCAGAAAGCCCAGTGTAAGCTGCATGCGTTAGGTTGAGGACTGCTTTCCTACTGGTAATCCGCAGAGATCAAGAGGAGACCACTACATACTTAGGGTAAGACTATCTTTCTCCAGTGACTGAACTTCTATTTATGGTGATTAAAGAGATTACTAGACTTTTAATAACACCCCCTACTTTCCAGGTGGTGCTAGTGGTAAAGAACCCGCCTGCCAATACAGGAGACATAAAGGACCGGGGTTCGATCCCTGGGTCGAGAAGATTCCCTGGAGGAGGAAATGGCAACCCACTCCAGTATTCTTGCTTGGAGAATCCCAGGGACAGAGGAGCCTGGTGGGCTGCCATCCATGGGGTCACAGAGTCAGACAGAACTGAAGAGACTTAGCAGAGCAGAGAGCACCACCCCCAATCCCTTAATACCAATTCTTATCAGCATGAGAGCTGCCTTAAATTCATCCGGACTTAGGTATTCATGCCTTTGATCCCTGTTTGCATCAGTCACCATATTCAATCCTAGATTCCCAAACCACCTCTTATCTTTTACATTATAACTTCCGTATGGTTAGGTACATCTATTCCTATTTCTTCCTCTACCCCAAACTTTAAAATTCTTCTACTCTGTCTTCTGGAAATCTAAGTCCATTATCAGTAAAAACGGTTATAACATCACATTTGTATACAAAGCAGCTGTGGGATATCCTATGTAACTGAAAGCGCTATTGGCTCTCTATGAAGTTTTAAAATAACTTCATTCTTGGTCTCTTATCATAACATATGTGATTTGCTTCTTGAATTATTGTGATTGTTTCCTAACATGTCTCTGGTCCTCCATTAGTATTTCCCAGAATACAGTTAATTCTCTCCATCTTCACTGCTACCACCATATCCAAGTCTCCATGAATTCTTATCTGGAAATAGTATCTTGCCTCCATGAAATAGTGTAATAGGATACTAACTGGGCTTATTCTTTGCGTGTTTGCCTTCTTTGGTTTACTTATAACAGAGCACATCATATTTCTTTTACAATTTAAGTATATTCAGGACACTCTGTCACAAACCCTCTCTATCAGAAAATAGTCCAAATATCTTTTCATGGCCTTACAGGTCCTTCTTCTTCTGGCTTCCACCTGCCACTCTGCCTCACCTCATCTTATCCTGCTCCTCTGCCCCTTAGTCCCCTCCACACAGTCCTATAGTTGCTATTTGAACATGCCAGACATGTGCTGTGTCTCCAGGTCTTTGCATAGTTTCTTCCTTCTTCCTGAAGTCCTTTGGGATATGCTTATGGCTCCCTTCCTCATCTGCTTCAAGGCTTTGCTCAATTTCTTTCTCAGTAAGGCCTGCCCTGACCACACCGCTAAAATTCTAGCTCCCCCTCCCATTAGCGGTCCCCCTTTCTCTGCTCTAGATTCTGTCATGCTTGTAACCTTTTGATTATATCATTGACTTACTTATTTATATCTGCTTTCCACTGAACCTGATGTAAACTCCATTAAGGTTGAAATTTTTGTTTATTGATACATTTGCTGTATTAGATTATTAGTAATAACTCAATAAGCATACAGAGAAAGCAATGGCACCCCACTCCGGTACTCTTGCCTGGAAAATCCCATGGACGGAGGATCCTGGTAGGCTGCAGTCCATGGGGTCGCGAAGAGTCGGACACGACTGAGCGACTTCACTTTCACTTTTCACTTTGATGCATTGGAGAAGGCAATGGCAACCCTCTCCAGTGTTCTTGCCTGGAGAATCCCAGGGATGGCAGAGCCTGGTGGCTGCCGTCTACGGGGTCACACAGAGTCGATCACGACTGACGCGACTTAGCAGCAGCAGCAGCAGCAGCAATAAGCATATATTGAATAAATTATCAAACAAATGAAATTGCTACCCATGTCAAACTCTTACACCTCATAGAAAACACAAAATCAACTTATTTAGTTTTTATTCCTTAAAATAATTTTATTCTCAATACCTTAACATATATGATTTTCTTTTTAAATTCTTGGGGTTGTCCCTTAACACATTTTTAGTCCTTCAGTAGTGTCTCCTTTCAAAGCATTGTTTTCATGGCTAGAGAATGATCTTCTAAAAATACAACTCTGTTAGGTTGTTCCTCGACTTAAATTCATTTATTGTTGTTCATAATTGCCCACTGAGTAGTATGCAGATCCTCAGAAAGGCAAATTAGGCTTTTAAACTTGCAACCCTGCCACGTCTATAGCTTCATCTCCTCCCAGGCTCCTGTTCTCTTACAGATCCCCCACTGTGATCATTATAAGCTGTATTCATATCTCGCACATACTGATTTGTGCCTTCTATGATGGTAGAGATTGTTTTCCTTATAACTTATTGCTCAATTAGAATCTAAAGTATCAGTGATTTCCTTAGTTCATTTTTTAGTTCATTCATTAATTCAATAACAGTATACCACAGATTGGATGGTTTATAAACAGCAGAAATGTACTTGTCAATGTTCTGAGGACTGGAAGTTCAAGATCAGGAATCTAGCATAGCCAGATATGGTTCTGCTTCGGGGTCAGGAGCTTATAGCTGTATTCTCCCATGGTAGAAGGAGCTAGGAAGCTCTGTGAGATTTCTTTTATAATATCACAAATTCCATTCATGAGATCTCCACCCCTATGATCTGATCACCTCTCAGAGGACTCACCTATCAGTACCATCACTAGGGACTAGAATTTCAACATATGAACTTTGATGGGACACAAGCATTCATAGTCTAGTACTGACCAAAAAATATTTGCTGGAAAATAAAAAATGACATACTACTTTTCTATATGTATCATATTCTCTTTCCTTCATGGTTTAGCATGTTTTAGTCCCTTTGCCTGCAATGCTATATTCTGCTTTCTTCACCTGGCTGGTAACTTTGGTTCTTTCAAATTTCAGCTTATGTGACAAACTCTCTCCAAGGATTTTTTCATCCTGAATGTGTTGTCAATCTCTCATACGTCTTTTCATGGCATCTACCACTTCCTTCTCTGTAGTAAGGGTAAAATCACAATAATACTGTAATTAATCTATTATTAATAGCTAGTTGAATATCTTTTCCACTGGGACCTGAGTTCTTTGAGTGCAGTAATAATGTTTCCTTCAGGTTATCCCAGCACACAGCATAGTGACTGATAAGAAATAGTGAATGAAATAATGTCAAATTATACATCATATGTAAACAATGTGATAGCCATGAAAATTGTTGTTTCTACCCTTGGAAGCTGTGGACAAGAGAGTGGCAATGATCTGCCCAAGTTACAAAGTAAGTCAGCAGTATCAGAGGAAATTTGCCCCAGATCATCTGCATCCAGGCCAGTGATGGCGAAGAGGATGGTTCGTGCTGTTCCTTGTACCCCAAGAAGCTCACCCCATAGTTAGCATTTAAAGAAGCACATTACATAGTGAGAGTCAAATAAAGATTATCATCAGTGTGGCTTGTTACTTAGCCTCTTTTAGCCTCAACATAACCAGCCAGATTTGCCCAACAGGTAGAAATATGTTTTTTGTATGTTTTTGTTTAAAAATATTGGTCTATTCTGATACATGACAAGCAGTTGGAATATAAGCTGAAAGAGATGAGTACAGTATATTTGACTGTTTGATTTCACTAGAGAATGCATCCATTCTGTCTCATTCATCTAAATGTTTCCAGGAATATGCAGAAGGCATGAAGATGATGTTAAAGATTTAACTTTGTAATTCAGAAGAATCTGCATCTCCTTAGAAGGAAGACTCCAAACAGTGTCCTATAGAGGAACACTGGGAGATGTTAGAGACATAGACATAGCATTTAAAGTTGACGAGTCCAAAGACCCAACATAAAGATGCTCCAAGGAAGCAGCCTAAACAGCAAGAATGAGGAGGAATCACTCAGATATGGAACAGTTATAAATAAAAGTCAAAAATAGCAAGTGCTTTAGATGAAGGGCCCCAAAATGGAAATTTAACATTAAGAGGAAAATTTGACACTTTCAACTTATTATTTGATTAAATATTTAATATAAGACAGTACAGTATGTAAAAGTAATTATGTTGGTGCTAGGGTAAAGTGTTTAATACAGTTTATTTTCTAAATTAAAGTATAGTTAGATTTGGTTGAACAATAGCTATTTTAACAGATCATGAAGGTAAATGGGAAATGAACATGAAATTATGAAAAAGAGGGCACTGTGAGCTAAATGAACAGTTGAAAAATAATTCAGAGATCAGAAATTCAGAGATTATATAGAGAATGTCGGGTGATTGATTACAATAGTCAAAGGGTGTGTAAAAGAAAATAGATAGATGAAGTAAGTGTTGAAGTTGCAAAGATTGATCTGTGTTGATTGATATTCCATTGATATTTTCACAGTAACTGAATTCTTTTCAAACACCTGACAAGGTCAGAGGCTCCAATGCTCTTCTGTCTCAGTATTAGAACTGGGGCCAGGAACAGCTTCCTTAGCTTTTTGAGTCTATTAACTAAAATGTGTACTGAATCATAGCACCCCAAACAATCAATTCCTATCAATTCCCACATTTGAGTATTACCTCATGGGTAATAGATTAAATATTATCTTTTATGGCAAAACACATGATTAAATTAAGAACTTTGAGAGAAGTAGCTTATCTTGAATTATTCTTGTAGGCAGTAAAAATAATTACATGTGTGATTGATTATAAAAAGTAGACAGTGGGGAATAAGACAAACACATAGAGGAGGATATAGACATACAGAAGAGAAGGTGATGCAGAATAGAGTAAAGAGATGCAGCCATAAGCCAAGGAATGTTGACCTTTGTAAGAAATGAGAAGGGGAAAGGAACAAATTCTCCCCTAGAGCCTCCAGGGACAGTTTGACTACTCTGCTGACATTTTGACTTCAGATTTCTGCCTTCCAGGTAGAAAGAGAATTCATTTCCATTGTTTTCTACCACCAAGTTTGTGGTGATTTGTGACAGCAGCCTTAGGAAACTAGTATATATGTGAAATGTGTATTAGTTAGGTTAGAAGCCTCCCTTAGGTTAAAGGCTTAGAGACATAAGGAAATGTGTCATTTTGTTAAATGATGAATGAATATTATTGTGGCATTGTATTAATATTTATTAGGATATCTATTTGGCAAGAATACTATATAAATTCAAAAAGGAAATGAAAAGGACTACTTGGACTGCAGGGGCTAATAGGCTGTGACCTTATCATTTAAACATCATCCATAATTTGAAGTTATTGAAAATATCTACCTACTCTTGGTCATGGTCATTTTTCTTCCAAGTTTTTGTCTCTGTTGTAGCCACCCCAGAAGTAGAGTGGAACTCTCCACAATGCATTTTAGATGTCAAGCCTGATGATGCTGCCCACACACCAAGAGTGTATGAAAAGTTTCAATTTTTACATAATGAGACTTTCTAGGGAGAATAAGGCAGGTCTCTCAAGCAGGTCAAAAGTTACTTGAGAGAGCAAAGAGAGAATACTGGCTTTAAGTTTTCTACGATAATTAGGTAGTGGGTTCATGGTGAGGACTGTGTGTGTAGCAGGGGCTTGTGTTGCTTGATTCTCCTGTCCTGATGGAAAGAGGAAGCACCAGGATTTCTTATCATGTTTCCCAGGTGCACAGCAGCAGGGGCAGAGGGAAGGAGGAATGAGACTTAAAAGTTGTCAGCAGTCAAATATCAAAAACTGGAGTGAGATTATTACAGTCTCCATAAAATGATTAAATGCAGTAAATATTAGTTGTTAGTGGCACCCCACTCCAGTACTCTTGCCTGGAAAATGCCATGGATGGCGAAGCCTGGTAGGGTGCAGTCTATGAGGTTGCTAAGAGTCGGACACGACTGAGCGACTTCACTTTGACTTTTCACTTTCATGCATTGGAGAAGGAAATGGCAACCCACTCCAGTGTTCTTGTCTGGAGAATCCCAGGGACGGCGGAGCCTAGTGGGCTGCCGTCTGTGGGGTCGCACAGAGTCAGACACGACTGAAGCAACTTAGCAGCAGCAGTAGTAGTCTTTGTTTATTACTTTCTCTACAGAGGTTGGTTTGTTTCCCCTCTCCAGTTCATCCTTCTCTGTATATTTGCCTCTGTTCTCCTCTGACTATGGATTAAGCTATTCACAGCCAGTGGCATTTTAATTAAGTAATTGAGGCTGAAGATCTTGACTTTGCTTAGAAGTGACAGGTATTGCTTCCCCAGAATTAGGGGTTTTTTGGCTTTCTTGTGTTTACGTATTAGTGTTTACACTCATACTCAAGCACTTATCAAAAACACAAGTAATCTAGTAATCTGTAATTATCTGGACAGCTAAAGCTTTCTGTCCTGTCTTGAAAGTAAGTATTGCAAAGTAGCATAAATACGTACCTGATCAAGTGAGAGGTCTCCTGAGTGTAGGATTCCAATTTTATGTAATGATGTTCAGTCACTATCTGATGCCACTCTATTTTATCAGCCTCAGAAGGTACCCAAGGCATTTTGCTATCTTCTGTAATAGCTGTCCCATCAGACAAGTGATTGTATCTCACTGGGAAAGTAGAAATGAGGGAACCAACTCTGTATTCCTTAAAGATTGTGAAATTGTCTGATTTAGAATAAACTAGATGGTTAGTCTATCCTCCTCACTGTAATGATGCTGCAGAGAAGAGAAAGTAGAATTTTGTCAAGAGAAATAAGTTAAACAGATTGCTCACAGAGTAGTTGCTGTAATTACATGCTGTGCACATCAAAATGAGTTTATGCATTGCATTTCATATCACTGTCCTTGTTCCTGTAAACATATTTTATTAGCCTAAAAGCAAATAACTGACATGTTAATGCCCAACATCACAGTCAAATGGCATTTATAATAATACCTAGTAAATCTATAAAACTCTTCACTACACTAACATAATTAAATTAGAAGGTAACAGCAGCAATGTAACACAGGATGTCTGTTAATTTCACCCATTTAGAGGCAAGGATACTTTCTAATTTTAGAACTGGCACCAAATAAAATGTAAATAATCATGCAAGTGAATAGAGCTCATGTATATCACTTTATCCTTTAAAACATTTATTTTTATGGTAAAAATTGTATTGGAAATATTATTCAATATTCAGATAAAGAAAGGATCAGTAACATACTAAAATTTTTGTCTTTTCTCTTTTGTAAATTGTTGATCTGCCATTTTTGTCACTGTATAATCTTCATGTAGGTAAACCCTCCATTTTGTTTTTTTTTGTAATCATATATATGTATTTATTGTATAGCATCCATATCCCCATTTTACTGATTTTTGAAGTATTACCAAGAATGTATTGTTTCCAGAAGGAAAGTGAGAAAGTTGAATAAAGGAATCCACAGTGGGTATTCAGAGGGCTTTATGATTACACGTAACTGAAAGAAGAACCACAGAAATTTCATAAGCCAGACTGAAGATGCTGGCCAATGAATGCATAGGCATTAATAGACACATATATTACAATTTGGTAGAGTCTGTGATATAGACAGAGTATCCCCACTTGCTTATATTTTATTTACCATATATAAAATGATCACTTAAATTAAGTACTGGACTCTTCAATTATATTTTGTTTAAATACAAATACATTATGTAAGAGGGAAAAGCATTATTAATAATATATTAAATATTCTAGATTTATATACTCAAAAATTTTTAGAACAAGAAAGAAATTAACAATCATGTAGTTTAGGAGACTAATTTACAAAAAGTATAGTAACTTGGTGAATATTACACAGTGATTAGGTGGCACAGCTAGGATTTTAAATCTTGTGGTTTAATCATTGTTGTTTTAATAGCTTAGAGCTATCTATTTGAATATGCTTGAATTCTGTGCTATTAACACTGTAATTTATTCATTGAGGAAGTAAACTAAGGCCAAAATAATGTCTATGACTATATCAACACTTGAAAAAGATGACTAGAATACATTTGAAGACACAAATACCCTCTTTGCAGTTAATATGCAATGCAGACAGTTATATGCTGAACTTTGTTCAAAGGGTTAAATATTATTTAAATTATTTCATTTGACTTTTTCTAAATATGTGCCACATGTCCATTTTCATTCTAATCTTGTATAAATCAGGAATGTGGCTTAGAAACTGGATAACAAATAAAGGATGATGAGAAGAAGATAAAACGGGAGAGAGCACGCAGGAGAGAGAGGAGAGGAAGGAATGAGTAATAGGAAAAAACAGGAAATCATGGGTCCTACCTCCAGAAAAGCATTCACATGCACACAGGCACCTACAGATATTTGCATAAAATTAAAGTGGTTCATATAAACTCACAAATTGCAAAGAGACTCTTATCTTAATTCCATAATCAAAAATCCAAATGATTCAAACATTTAAGAATTGTATGATAATTTGGAGGGTGAGCCATTTTCCTACCTATTCAAGTCCAAATCCCTTATTTCAACATTCAAGATTCTCTATCATCTGTCCTGATTTTTATGCCTGATCCTCAGTGTGATAGCATAGGACTTCTTATTGATTAAAAAGAGAAAAGCTGAATTCCAGAAAAATAAACGACCCAATCAAAAAACGGGCCAAAGAACTAAACAGACATTTCTCCAAAGAAGACATACAGATGGCTAACAAACACATGAAAAGATGCTCAACATCACTCATTATTAGAGAAATGCAAATCAAAACCACAATGAGGTACCATTTCACACCAGTCGGAATGGCTGCTCTCCAAAAGTCTACAAGCAATAAATGCTGGAGAGGGTGTGGAGAAAAGGGAACCCTCTTACACTGTTGGTGGGAATGCAAACTAGTACAGCCACTATGGAGAACAGTGTGGAGATTCCTTAAAAAACTCGGAATAGAACTGCCATATGACCCAGCAACTGCTGGGCATACACACCGAGGAAACCAGAATTGAAAGAGACGCGTGTACCCCAATGTTCATCGCAGCACTGTTTACAATAGCCAGGACATGGAAGCAACCTAGATGTCCATCAGCAGACCAATGGATAGGGAAGCTGTGGTACATATACACAATGGAATATTACTCAGCCATTAAAAATAATACATTTGAATCGGTTCTATTGAGATGGATGAAACTGGAGCCCATTATGCAGAGTGAAGTAAGCCAGAAAGAAAAACACCAATACAGTACACTAATGCATATTTATGGAATTTGAAAGATGGTAACGGTAACCCTATATGCGAGACAGAATAGGAGACACAGATGCATAGAACAGTCTTGTGGACTCTGAGGGAGAAGGTGAGGGTGGGACGTTCTGGGACAATAGCATTGAAACATGTATATTGTCATTTGTGAAACAGAACACCATCCCATGTTCTATGCATGGGACGGGTGCTCAGGGCTGGGGCATTGGGATGGCCCAGAGGGATGGGATGGGGAGGGGGGGGGGGGGGGTGGGGGTTCAGGATGGGGAGCACGTGTGGACCCATGGCTGATTCATGTCAATGTATGGCAAAAAACTACTACAATATTGTAAAGTAATTAGCCCCCAACTAAAATAAAAAAAAAAGAGAGATTCTAAAAGAACATTTCTCTTTCTCATTTTATTACTACTACTACTCATTTTATTGCTATTTTTAACCTGAAAGTTTCTCAGTTTCTCAGAAATTATGCGTTTCTGATGCATAATTGTTGCCCAGTAAATAATCAGTAATCTCAGTTTCTCAGAAATTATGCATTTCTGATGCATAATTGTTGCCCAGTAAATAATCAGTAATCAGATAAATTAATAAATATATAATAAAGCCATATCAGAGATTACTTTAAACTATTAAATTTTCAAACCTATTTCTAAGTAACTTTGGGTTAAAGTATTTGAACATGAGTTTAAACTCTGCTGTCTTTCACTGCATTACCAAACAACCTAACTTCTTGGGACTTCTGTTTTCTCATCTGTAAACTGTATATAATTATCTAGTGGATTATTTAATAAAAAAAAGATAAAGTTTAAGAGGAACATTTTAAAATAAAAATTTCTAATTTACAATGTTAATGGTGTTTATGTCCTTTTATTACAGAGGTCATAATTGGGGTAGCCTGCATGTTGGGCAATTTCAGCATGTTTTGTTTTGTTTTGCATCGTCATACTCAATACTTCAGTAAGTTTAATGAACAGTTAAGAACTGGAATATCTTACATAAAAATATCTATTCTAATATCTTAAAATAAAAGACGATGTTTGAAAACATTTCGGGAAGGAAAGCAATATACATATTTACATATATAAATATATATATAAAACATATATTTATATGTGTGTATCTCTATGTCCTACTGCTTGTAGTTGCTACAGTCCATTTTATATTTGAATTTGCAAATTTCAGTCACATTTGGTTACAGAAACTTACAAAGTACCACGAAAACTTTGCCCCTCTTGATCTTTAATTATATTTTCAATTTGGTCTGATTGACTCATGCACAGCAGCATGGCCCTTGTAGATTTTTGACTCTGCAACATCTCTTTTCTGTACTAAGTTTCCGAGTACTTGCATGCTCAGTCCATAAGTTGTGTTTGACTCTTTGTGACCCCATGGACTGCAGCCCACCAGGCTCCTCTGTTTGTGGGATTTTCCAGACAAGAATGCTGGAGTGGTTGCCATTTCCTTCTCCAGGGCATCTTTCTGACCCAGGGATCAAACCCACATCTGTGTCTCCTGCAGTGGCAGGAGGATTCTTTACAACTGAGCCATCATAGGTGCCAAATACATGTCTGTTTAGTGTGAATCTGATTTGATTTGAAGGCCTCAAGGAGTCAATGTCTCTGCCATAAAACCCTGCTTAGGCAGGGAATTTTGCTAGCTGTAGCTTCATCCTGGTTTTCTGTCCCAGCTTCATTATTAATTTTATTTTTATATTGGAGGATGATTGCTTTACAATGCTGTGGTATCTGCTGTACATTAATGTGAAATAGTCATAATTACATATATATATATGTGTATATATATATATATGCACATATATATATACACATATATACATATATCTAAAAAATACATTCTTACCCTCTTGTGCCTCCCTCTCTAGTCATCCTACCCCTCTAGGTCTCCACAGAGCACCAGGCTGGGCTCCCTGTGTTATACAGCAGTTTTCTGCTAGTTATCTGTTTTACACATGATAGTGTATATATGTCAATGCTACTTTCTCAATTCGTCCTACCCTCTCTGTCCTGCACTGTGTCCACCAGTGCATTCTCTCCATTTAGTCTCTGTAAATAAGTTCAACAATACTATCTTTCTAGATTCCATATATATGTGTCAATATTCATTCTGGTAATTTAATTCATTCTGTTCATTATATTGTAAATATCACTGCAAAATACAGTGCTTAATTTTCAATAATTTGTCAAGTAATGCTAATAATAGTTATTGAGTTTAATAGCAGTTGATACTTAAAATTATTCTGTGTAATACCAAAGACATTGCTTTTTAATTGCTGGTTTCTCTCATATTTGGACCCAGCAGACCATACAATATCATCAAAACATCATTGTTCAGGTCAGTTTCCTCTGTGTAGGCACAATTCTCAGTAAGACACTCTCCATCTGGGTCCAAGAAGGCATCAGGCTTATAGTCTTTTAGATTTCAATTTCCAATGGGAGTAAGATGCTATTTTCCCATTATCTTAAAGGGTTATCATGAGGATTAAAACACTGAATGAATGAAAAACACTTAGAAAAGAGCCTGACACATAGTAACTATACATTTGTCATTATCATCACTCCAGCAAAAATTTTGGGCCTCAATGATACTGGCCTGAGAGGAACTGCATGTATCTATCTATGTACATGTGTTTTTATGGATTGAATTTTATCTCGGTTACTGAGGAGTAGGATCCAGTATCCCAAGACTTTGTGGAATAGGAGAAGAGGGAAAATTGGAAATGAGAGTTACCTTATTAATAAAGAAGAGGAAAGGAGGTCATGCAGGAAAAAAATTACACACACACACACACACACACACACACACATACATATATATTAAACCTGCAGTAAGGAGAGGAAAACAATTCAAGCATTTGTGTAATCCTTAAAAAAGTTCCTAAAAACTTATTCTCTATATGCAATATTGACATAAACAGTAATGTTCATAGATGTCTATTTATGCTACCAGTTTTGAAGCAATATTGTACTTCCTTTTCTGCTATTCCACTTTAAGAAGACCATCATTACATTTGCAGGTAATGAGATTTCAGGGAATCCCATTATCTTTTGGCAGTCTAAATGAGATATACATTTCATCACCATCTTAAATCTGGAAAAAGCTAATGGCTGGATCCTGACCTTTTGTGCTTGATGTGAAGATATGCAACACCCTTTACACACATGGGTTAGTATTTTGGGAATATATTGAATGGTAGCAAGAGTCAGAACACATGCTTTACAGGTCTGTTAGGTGCAGAATTATGTTATGATTCAATAGCGGTTTATGAAACAGAAACAAAAACTTCTCTAATGGAAGAACTATATCATTTACAGGCATTAACTATCTTATTTTTCTGCAGATACTAGAAAAAGTTATATTTGTATAAAGCAACCATTTGCCAGAAATATTGATTCTGAACCCATCATTAGTGTGGCCAAAATAAACAATGTAAAAGCACCTTGTATCCATTTTAAAGTGTGGTTTAAATTGTTAAGTGAATTTCTGTGTGTCATTATGAGAAATGAGTAGGTATTTATAGATCTTGAATAATAATAATAGAGATTTACTTAAATTTATTTGAACACTTTAACATATTTATATGTCACTTTTACTGTTCAAAGTTGATACTAAATTTCAGCCTAGTTATTTCCATGTTATTAAAATAAACACATTACCAGGTACACACAATCAAAAATGTGTAACGGACTAAAGACGATTGATACAATTATCTGGTTGATGTTAAGATATAAGTTGTAAGCAAATAAAACCATTTTTTTTTTACATCAAAACAGCATCCTGTTTTTGATTCCTATTTCAAGTTGCATAAGGAAAACAAAAGGTTTGTTTTATCCTTTCTGATAAGCACAAATTTTGGTGAAGATGTGCTTGTGTATTACCGAAATGTATTCAGTTACAGATTCTCTTTGATTAGGACTTATTTTATTAAAAACACTATTTCATTTTTCATATGTTCTGGATTATTTTCAAGTATGCAACATACTATTCTAAATGTATGTAAATCTTCTCCAAAGGCAAGTTGAGCCATGTTTTAAATCATTGAAATAAAAATTTTCACCATTAACTCCCACCAAGTCTAACATATGGACACTCAGCATAAAGCATTTTTATTAACAATTTGTAGAGCCCTTTTAGGTCTTAGTATGGGTAACAGCTTTCACATAGGTCTATAGTTCTTTATAGATTATAAAACATTTTTATATCCATATTTTCTCCAGCACCTGTGTCAGATCTATGAAAATAAGGAAGTATTGGAGGAGGTATATTGCCGGCCTCATATTCCAAACTACAGATTGCCGCCAGGCATGCACTCGTGGTTAAAATAATCCATGTGTCTGCCTAAGCATCTATGACACTGTCAGACAGTGATATAAGAGGAAACTCAACCATCGATTATTACACCCACAAGATATTCTGCTGTTTCAGCCAAGCAGTTTAATTTTCAGGGTTACATACTGAAAACTTACACATTTTCCCCATTTAGATGACTAAGTGAAGGTAGCAAAATGTAGAAATTATTCATGAGGAAACATTGTTTTCCAAAACTGTTAAACATTAATACATATGACTATTATCTTTATATTACTCTTTCAAGTGACTAGAGCTGTTTACAAGCATACTATCATTTCACATACTTATTGTAAATATTTTCAACAATTTTGATTATTTTTTTGTGTCTGAATGCTTAAATCTAAGGAAACGTTGTGTCCATTTCCTCCACTGCAGAGGAAATACAGGGCTTTCTTATATTTGGCAGCACAGACATTACCAGTTTTCACTTTCATCATTCATTAATAAGATAAAATGTAGATAAATATACAGCAATAATGTATGGATCTTATTGGAGCTCCAGTATTCAAATGATCAAATAGGAAAAAGGGAAAATCCTGCAAACTAAACTCATCTGCCATTAATAAACCCCATCTGCCATTTTATGGCACATACACAAACTGCTATAGGAAGATGCCAAGACAATTTAGAATTTCCTTCTAAAAGGGTCTGAGCCAGAACTAATTTCATTCAAAGGATAAATGAGCAAAGTATTCCTTTGCCAACTGACAAAACATAATGATTCATGATTAATGGATCCTTGTTTTTTTTCTTCGAAGACCTCTTCTTTTGGTATGGCAATGCTGTAATCAGCGCAGAAGGAGAACCTGAAACTTTAAATGTGAAAGCAACAAATCTAATCTATATTTTATGGTTACGAATGGCTCATTATTAGCAAAGAGAATGATTGATGATAGAAAAGGCTGTCTTTTGAACCTTATAGGGCATATGCTAAAAATATTTTAAAACATTTGTCTGCTCTATATGAGACAACATTAAGTTTTCTTAGGAAACAAGTTTCTGCTGTTAAAATGTTTTTGCCCTGATGATTAAATCTAATTACTTAAAAAAACATTAAGAGCTATTGACTCATAAACTTTGATTTGTTTTTTTAATTATAAAATTGGAATCCCCTTTGATAGAATTAACAGTCTTTTTTAGTGTTAGCTGTAGGGTAAAACAGTAGCTTATATATTGCTAAATAATCTAGGAAAGTAATTCTGATGGAAAAAAAAAACTGTTCTTATCCTTAGCAATGAATATAAAAGAAATATGATTGAGAAAAAATTAATCAGCACCTGTTTTTTACTATCCTTATTGTCAAGAATATTCGTGCATAATAAAGTGTGTGAGAGTATTTCCCAGAATTCTATCAAAACAACAAGGTAATTCTCATTGATAATCTATTTGGCTTTCTTTTGCAACTCTGGGCAAATATTAACTGACACAATATACAACTGTCAGCTTACAGCCAGTATAATTTAACAGGTATCTTGCTCCTAGATAATGGGGAGATTTTGTAAGCATGAGAGTAATAAAAATGTAAAATGTGTTGATCACATTGTGAAGGGCTTCCCGGGTGGTGTTAGTGGTAAAGAACCCACCTGTCAATGCAGGAGACATAAGAGACAAGGGTTTGATACCTGGGTCGGGAAGGTACCCTGGAGGAAGGCATGGCAATCCACTCCAATATTCTTGCCTGGAGTATCCCATGGACAGAGGAACCTGGCAGGCTACAGGTTAGGGGGTATCAAAGAGGCAGACATGACTGAAGTGACTTAGCATGCAAGCATTCACATTGTGATAGGATGATTAGTCAGTTGAATAAAAGTTATATTAATAAGCAGTGTATACAGTCTGATTAAAAGCCAAAAAATGGCCACAATTTAAAATATGTCTTATGAAACAAAACTGTAACATACATACAAAAATGTTATTGGTCAATAAAATTCTTGCCTGAATAACTTTCATAGTTATAAAAGTTACATGTATATATATTTGCCTATTATATGCTTAAATGTTGTCACCATTAAAAGTTAAATAAAACCAAAACACAGTATATATTAGAATAAATCACAAAAAATTGAGTAATTCCATCTTTTTTTCACTACAAAAATGAGAATTGTATTTCTTCAATTAGTAAAAGAATAAGAATTCTAGTTGTCGCTGTTAAAATAGTCTCAAGTTATCCAATATGTGTATGACAAAGTTCTTGGGATAGTAACTGGCACAAACTATATACTCAATATGATAGCTCTCATTGTTTTTTCATCACCATTATCCTCATTATCAGTAAGGAGTTAACAGGATTAAGTGACAGGATTTCCAATATAAATAGCAATGGAATCGATGGAAAATCCCGGAAGATCTTCAGTGGCAATAAAAAATGAATGATTATCCACAACTGGTAGATCCCAAGACAAATTAGCCTTGGGATGAAGGTAACATAACTGCTTATTTAACTTATATACAGAGTACATCATGGGAAACTCTGGACTGGTTGAAGCACAAGCTGGAATCAGATTTCCAGGAAAATATCAATGATCTCAGGTATGCAGATGACACCACCCTTATGTCAGAAAGTGAAGAGGAACTAAAGAGCCTTTTGATGAATGTGAAAGAGGAGAGTGGAAAAGTTGGCTTAAACTCAACATTCAAAAAATGAAGATCATGGCATCTGATCCCATCACTTCATGGCAAATAAGTGGGGAAACAATGAAAACAGTGATAGACTTTATTTTCTTGGGCTCCAAAATCACTGAAGATGGTGACTACAGCCATGAAGTTAAAAGACATTTGCTCCTTGGAAGAAAAGCAAGACAGCATTTTAAAAAGCAGAGACATTACTTTGCCATTTGTCCTTATAGTCAAAGCTATGGTTTTTCCAGTAGTCATGTATGGATGTGAGAGCTGGACTATAAAGAAAGCTGAACGCCAAAAAATTGGTGCTTTTGAACTGTGATGTTGGATAAGACTCTTGAGAGTCTGCTGGACAGCAAGATGATCAAGACAGTTAATTTTAAAAGAAATCAGTCCTGAATAGTCATTGGAAGGACTGATGCTGAAGATGAAGTTCCAATACTTTGGCCACCTGCTACAAAGAGCTGACTCATTGGAAAAGACCTTGATGCTGGGAAAGATTGAAGGCAGGAGGAGAAGGGGACAGAGGATGAGATGGTTGGATGGCATCAACAACTCAAAGGACATGAGTCTGAGAAAGTTCCAGGAGTTGGTGATGGACAGAAAAGCCTGGCATGCTGTAGTCCAAGAGGTTGGAAAGAGTTGGACACAACTGAGTGGCTGAACTGAACTGAACATAGAACAGAACAGTCTACTTTTGAGGTTCTTCTTTTAATAAAATGAGATTATGTATAAAAAGTTAACCAGAATAGTGCTTGACTTACAGTAACATCTAAGAAAAAAAGATTACCTATTCTTTTGTCTTTAATGACATACATTAAGCTTTTTTTCCCCTGAGAACACAGACAAATATTATGTTCTTGATTATGATAAGAGACATGCCAATGGAATTTAGTATATCTTGAAAACTGAAGAAAGTCTCATTAGAAAAGTGAAAGAAAATATTCATATTAAAATTCACAGTGGGAAGCTATTGTTAAAGACTTTTCATTGGGTTGCTAGCATTAGTAATGATCATTATATTGATGTTGGCTTCCCTCATGGCTCAGGCAGTAAAGGATCTCCCTGCAATTCAGCAGACCAGGGTTTGATGCCTAGGTCAGGAAGATCCCCTAGAGAAAGTAATGGCTACCCATTCCACTGTTTTTGCCTGGAGAATTCCATGGACAGAGGAGCCTGGCAGGCAATAGTCCATGGGGTCTCAAAAAGAGTTGGACGTGATTGAGCAACTAACATTTATATTATAATGTATATCAGGGAAGAGTTTATTAAAACTTGTAAGTTAAGATGGACATTACTGGGAAGTCAGCAGTTAGGCTAATTCAGATATATTTAATTCTCTTGTTTTGTCTTGGTACTTACTGTGTTCTAATTTGAGACAAGAAGTGGATAGGTTCTATTTTTTTTTTTTCTAGAGTTGGTTGATTTTCAGAGTTATTTTTTTCAGAATTATTGGTATGTGCTCAGTCGTGTCTGACTCTTTGCAACCACATGGACTGTAGCCCACCAGGCTCCTCTGTCCCATGGAATTTTCCAGGTAGGAATATTGGAGTGGGTTGCCATTTCCTCCTTCAGGGGATCTTCCCAACCCAGACATTGAACCTGCATCTCCTGTGTCTCTTGCATTGCAGGAGGATTCTTTACCAGGTGAGAATTCAGAATTGTGAAGTGTTAGTTGCTCAGTCATGTGTGACTCTTTGTGATCCCATGAACTGTAGCCCACCAGGCTCCTCTGTCCATGGAATTCTTCAGGCAAAAATACTGGAGTGGGTTGCCATTGCCTTCTCCAGGGGATCTTCTCAGCCCAGGGATCAAACCCGAGTCTCCTGCATTGCAAGAAGATTCTTTACCACCGAGCCACCAGGGAACCCTCTGTCAGAATTATAGTACAACTCAAAATATTGAAGTATGATAAACCATGTTAAACCCTAATATTTTCTAAAAGACTTTTTAAGGTTTTCGGTTTAGTTTCGTTGTTTTTGTTTTCTGTTTGCTCTTAATATATTAAAAAAGAAACTTCTGCAATCCAGTCATGTACTTAGAATGCTTCATGGAGCAAAAGAACTCTTGTTGCCTGTGTAGATGTTTCAATAAAACAGTAAAAAATATTTCCTTTCCCTTTCTTTTCCTATTCCCTCAATTTCATTCCACATCGCACGCAAAGGGGGTTTAATTTTGGCTTCTAACTCAACCAAAACTTAAATATATAAATTGTTATTATCAGCCCTAAATTGGTTGTTGGATTAAATGAATTTTAATTATTCTTTTTCAAATTTTCCATGTTTTCAACTACTTACCTAAGGCTTAATGACCATGACAGCATAAAATGTGTTCATTGGGAATGAAAGAGAAACAGGAAAGAAGGAAAAACTTTGATTCAATGATTGAATTTTAAACATTAAGATTCTCAAAACCTGTAATTCCATTTAGTTCATGATGCAAATGAGTTGTCAGTACTTTAGTCCTGAGTGTATTTGTTGGGTGAGAATCTTTTGAGGGACGTTAGGTATCATGTTAATTCACAACATTTCAGAGAGTGAATTCTGTTTTTTCAGCTTTAAGTAGGATAAACATCGACTATGGTGTCCAGTAAATGAATGTTCTCCTTTCTGGGTGGGCTGTGGTATTGCATTTTTTCACATTTTCATCTTTTTTTTTTTCCCACAGTGAACTTAAATTGAACACAATGTTTTAATGTTGATTCAATGTCATACTGACTCATCTATTTGTTTTCATGTTTTTACTGGTAAATATATTTCCCTATTTCCTTCACCAGAATAGCTAAAGGCAAAAGACCAATCTGATACTATTCATACCCATGATGTTTCAATAGAAGATGTTTTGTCCTTTGGCTGGTAGGAGAGTTAGATAGCTGATTTGTGTAGAGATGCATAAAACTGTGACAGATGAGAAAATCCTCCAATATGCAACCCCAGAATTTCAGGCTAAATAATTAATGACATAGTCTTTCCCTTAAAAACCTCTTTCCCCTCAGAAAATGCTTCCAAACTGCATTCCTAAATAAAACCTCCCCAGGGGCACTTCTTTCCCACAGGCATCAAAAATATACAAAACTTTCCTTTATAAGAGATCCTTGGATTGGGCCTAAATGCATTCTGAAAAAGAGGATGGAGATTAAGAAGAAAAGAATTGCAAAGAGCATGGGGGCGTCTACCCATTTAGCAAAACCCACAGGCCTTGACACCTATCTCCTTGCTTTCTTTTCCCAAACTATATTCTTTTCCCTCTGCGATTTCCATCAGAAACCCCTCCCCTCTTCTGAGGATGTCTCTTTGGTTCACATGCGTGGTTGATCACATAACTTAGATTCAGGCTGAAGTCAAGTGACAGTGCAACCCGGTCTGGATTTTCCATCTTCCATTTTCCACCCCATTGTTGCCAGGCCTTTGATATTTGGTTAATTGGTCAGAGAAATGAATTGCTTTTCAATATTTACTTTTAAAAAATCCTTTTCAGTCTATCAGACTGTAGGGAAAATACTAAGCATGGAAGAGAAATAACGATTTCTGGATATAAAATAAAACCACAATAAGTGAAGAAAAATTTAATTTGCATAAAACGTCATTAAAAATGCTGTTATCTCTTTATCCTTCAGCATCTGTGAGTTAAGTACTCATTTGTTCTGAATATGTCACATGGCAGGATATTATGCTAACTCTAAAATATACAAATTAATCCTCTTTGCAGAACTAACAGTACTTAAGGAGCACCTGATGGGACCATCATAACTTAATAAGTAATATGCTCATTATCATTAATACACAGGGCTTTTGTTTGTTTATTTCAACAAAACTCCTTCATTAAAAGCACATAGGTGAATTTGAAATGTGTGAAAAAATGCTCTCCGGGCAGCCCTAGAGGGGAGAACTTAACTTTTTTTATTGTAAAAACTGAGCTTGAACTGAAAGATCAAACCTTCATGAAACAGGTTATCAAAGAATATAAATAGGGCTAAACATTTGCTTTTCTTCGCTCACTTATTCATTCACTCAGCAGACATGGTAGAGTATTCAGTGAATGCCTGATATAGTGTTAAGATGCTTGTCAAGTTGAATAGATTTTTATCCTTTCAAAAGCACTTCCTTAAATATTCTATCATTTGATACTAATAGTACTTTTTAATAATGGAGTAGATGATACGAATTCTCGCTCACTTTTTCAGTGTACACTGGGGGATATGTGCGACTCCATGGAGATCAGACAGATGACAGTGAAGTTCTGGCTAGAAACCAGAGCTCCTTCCTCTTGGTCCAGTGTCGTATGTATTACTTTGTAACTTTGAGACATTGTGAACCTGGACTTTCTGGTTACATAAATGTTCAAGGCCACCAAACAAATTACTTTTTTAAAGTCGAAAGCCCTGAGGATTTGTTAAAGAGTGTGTGTGTTCAGTTGTATCCGACATTTTGTGACCCCATGGACTGTAGCCCACCAGGTTCCTCTATCCATAGAATTTTCCAGGCAAGAATACTAGAGTGGATTTCCCATTGCCTTCTTCAGGGGATCTTCCTGACCCAGGGATTGAAACTGCATCTCTTGCATCTCCTGCATTAGCAGGCAGATTCTTTATCACTGTACCACCTGAGAAGCCCCCTTAAAAAGTGAATCCATGAATAAATGATCAAAAGCATTGAAGTACCCTCCCTTTCCAATCCTTGGTTGATAGTAACCATAATTTTAATATTTATTGTAATGTGTGTCCCCTCCTCAATCCAGAATATAAGCCCTAGTATGTGAATGTTATTTGTATATTGTTCAGTGATGTATCCCAATTTCCTAGAACATCTGAGACTTAGTGCAAAAAAAATATTTGCAGATTATGGAATAAAAGTTGAACCTATTTCTGAGCTTTGATGCGTGTGGTAAGGCATATAGTTGTGTGAGCATTTTTATTCTCTTAAGAGGTAACATAAACACAGTTTGACCGCCAATTATTTTCCATACCAAATAGTAGTAAAAAAAAATTCCTTCATGTCCTGTAATGATGATTTAATAAAATCAAACTGGTTCTTCGTTAATAATCTCCTTTAATAATAGAATAGAGAAAATAAATACAATTTACATACTAGGACAATTTCAGAACCTTATTATAAACTATGTTATTAAAGTCTTCCTAGGCAATTCTTTTGCACAGATAACAAAAGCTGACTCTAGTTCATTTCTTTCTATAATCTTTTGCCCCTTCTCTGGTACAACTGATTAAGAGAGTATTGGTTATGGAGCAAGTCAGAGAAGAAGCAAAGAATGAAAAAAGTTTGCAGTTTTATCATTGGCTCTTGAATAAGTTTTATATCAAATTCTAGAAAAGGAGGTTTTGAAAATCAACAGGTTTAATTTACATTGGCATTGTGTGTGTGTGTGTGTGTGTGTGTGCACGCCTGTGTGTGTATCTATATACATTTCTGTACATTTGACCTATCCACTTTGGAATGTTGTCTCTGTCTTCCATTGTCAGAGGTGGGTATTTTTGTTTACTTTGCTTCCTAAAGAAAGTATGTCCTATTTGGTAAACAAGAAGTGAAAATTCAAAACAAATGTAAGTAGAAGGATAGCTTATCCAGGAAAATTGAAAAACACACCACCAAGCCTATGACTTACATTGCATTCTCTTCCCCACCCCTCTTTTCTGCAGTGATTTATTTTCTCAATGTTTCTCATGGTATGAGTATGTTCTTGTGGATGGCCCCCTGCCTTCAACCCCCAGGCATAGAAACTTAGCTAACTCTTCAAACAAAGAGTATATAAATTTGTATAAAGATTTCTAAATTGCTCCTTTTTGAAAACATCAAAGAGAAATATGTCTTATCCTTATTTCGTATGTGTTTAAATAAATCCATTATACCTATAAGCCCTCATTAATGCATTTTAGAGGAATTAATGATACTTTAGTATCTTTTTCCAAATGTTATTGATTGAATAGTTTTAGAAATATGTTAATCAGACTTTAAAAGCAGACAGAAAAAGAAAATAACATATTTACTCTGGAACTAACTTCTCCAGTAACTTTTTGTGCCTGGACAAAATAAGTAATAATAAGGTCTTAATCCTTACAGCATCAGGATATAAGATGTTCTATTATTTGTTTTATGTTTGTGTTTATTTGTGTTTGGTTTGTCATTGCTTTCAGTACTGTATAATTTTAATAATCCTGATTTTGTGCAGGTATTCTTCATTTTCAGTGTCCATATCTTTGGATGTATTTATGTTATGGCAGTGATTTTAAATGTGTTCACTGGCATTTTAACGTCATGAGTTGATGAACTTAGGGCACTTGATAATTTTATTGTAAAGGATACCTGAGGTTCAGAACACAAATAGAAGAACTATACCTGAAAAACAATTCTGCAAGGAAAATATAAGTTATATAAATCCTTACTTTTGGACTAAAACAATTCCTCTGCCTTTAAAAGGGGGAGGAAAAAGAAAAACAATTTTCTAGAGGACCAAAACATGCAATATCTGTGAAGGAGATATAAGTAAATGTATCGTGTTTGCTCTCCCCACATTTAAGCAAGTATTTCAGAAAGTTTTCAGGTTGATCTTTTATTAAAGTGGAGAAGTAAACAACTGTGCTTAGAAATATGTATCCACAGTTCAAGTCCTAGATCCAATACATTAATTTAGGTTTCTTTCCTTTTGTCCTTCTTTCTTTCCTTCCTTCCTCTCTTCCTCCATCACTCCACTACTGTCGTCTTACCATCTATTCACTGACGTTTATTGAACTGATATTCTATCTTAGGAGTTGAGGGATATATACCTGAATAAGTCAATTAGACTCACTGCTGTAATGGAGCTCAAGTTTTTTTTTTTCTTTTTTTTTTAGTAAAATATGGGCAATGATGTGTATCTGATACAGTTATTTTTCATAATAAAATAAGCATGGTGTTTGAAAGGATTTAGCTAAATATCTATCATCTAGAATAAGACCTGAAAGAGAGGTAGTTCTTTCTTAATAAATTGGTTCCAGTTTTCCAGTTGGTCTGTTACAGGAGCTACTAATAGCCCTTATTCTTACTCTACTTTCAAATCTAAAAAATTAGGTGAATCCTTGACCGCTGTCTGGTGTAGACCAATGGACCAGCTGAAACAAGGCTGTTTTATAATTCTCAGTTCTTAGATCTATGGAGAATGGCTCACTTACTATATGAATGAAATATGGTTGGATCCCCTTCCTGTTCAGTTCTCATGCTTCACAATGCTCAGCGGGCAGTAGTCAATTTACTAAGGTCTTATCCATCACAAGTGAAAAGATACCAGGCATTGACTTGATGAATGGAAGATAAATCATGAGAAGGTTATCCATTCAGGCAAAGCTGAATGACACTGACAGAGCCCTGCGTGAAAGCTCATTTTGTGTTTGCCTGTACTGTTGTGAGCTTCACTTGCCAATGATATCGGTGGCTTCCCCTGTATGAAGCCTTCTCCCTTTATTCCCTTCAACAAGTCACCCAGTTGGCAAAATGAAAGAAATATCAAGGAGACAAGATGCTATTATGGTCTGAAAATTCAAGTTCAAAAATATTCTTTGTCTTTGTTCTTTGCTACAACAAAAACTAAGTGCATGCTTTTTGTTGTCATTATGTGGGAACAGTTGAAAAAGTTCCAATATATGAGCCTTAGAATGCTAATGGGGTGGGGAGGCATTACTGCATATTTAGCCTTAAAATTCTCACTAAGATACACTTACTCATCATGCTATTTTATTTGAAAAATAAGTAATAATTTTATTTTCTAAAGCTTTTAGAAGCCTAATTTTGGGAAAGTAAACATTTTGAGCATTTCATTAAATGTTATTATAATTTTCATGTAAAATGTTAAGATGAAATGAGTAAAGTATTTCTGTGCTTTCCCTCACATTTTTATAGCAGTTTGTTAAGTATTGAAAATCAGTGGACTATTCCATAACATACGACAATCATATTAAAAATCAAGTTAGTTTTCTAGAGGACCATATTACTTAGTACAAAATATTTTCACATCATGATATGAGAATTTGGAGAGACATCACAAAAAGTACCTCAGGTGTTAAAGCCAAACAAAGAAGGCCTGCTATTTTGCATTCCTGATACTGTTCAAAGAATTGGAATAATTTAAAATAGTCAATTATCAGTGACTCTCCCAATACTTGCTGATAACGTAGATAGAAATTTGAGTTATATAAGATTTTAGCAACTTTCTGCAAGACATTGGTAAATCTGTAAGCATTCTTTCATAGAATAAGGAAAACTACATAGTTCATTCCTGCTATTTGTAAATTAATCATTGTTACAGTATCAGAAACACTAAGGAAAAGATAAATTCATACAAGTCTAAGGTAAACTTGAAGTGAAGTTGCTCAGTTGTGTCCGACTCTTTGCGACCCCATGGACTGTAGCCTACCAGGCTTCTCTGTCCATGGGGTTTTCCAGGCAAGACTACTGGAGTGGATTGCCATTTCCTTCTGCAAAGGTAAACTTAGATGAGATAAAATTTTGAGATTATCTTTAAGATATCTGTTGTATTTATCAGGACAAAAGAGAAAAAAATTTTAAGAAAAAATCAAATATGCAAATTGACTAAATTTTTTGTATCTCACTTAACCATAAATATAACCAATCCTATAAAAACCCTTTAATGATCTTCATCTTTTAATTTGGAAAAGAAGAAAAAGATATTTTAAATTCTATAACTTCATTCTAAAATGCATCATCATTAGCTTAATTTCAACATAAAATGAATGAAAGTCTTTAAAAAATGTAAATATTACAACAATTTTGAAGATTTTTACTATATGTTATATCTTGAATAACGGAACTAAAAATGGCAGCCATTCAGTTGGGTGAAATAACAAGAAATCAAGAATTATGCCAAAGTATCCATTGAAAATAAACTTTTTCTTTGTTCCAGGATGCCCATAGTTTTTTTCTATGAAAAGTTTGATGATAATCAATCTTTTCATCTCATACTATCCTCACAGTGTTATAAATTAATAGCTTTTATACTGAGCGCTGAAGAATTGATGCTTTTGAACTGTGGTGTTGGAGAAGACTCTTGAGAGTCCCTTGGACTGCAAGGAGATCCAACCAGTCCATCCTAAAGGAGATCAGTCCTGAATATTCATTGGAAAGACTGATGCTGAAGCTGAAACTCCAATACTTTGGCCACCTGATGTGAAGAACTGACTCATTTGAAAAGACCCTGATGCTGAGAAAGATTTAAAGTGGGAGGAGAAGGGGACGACAGAGGATGAGACTGTTGGATGGCATCACCGACTCAATGGACATGAGTTTGAGTAAACGCCAGGAGTTGGTGATGGACAGGGAGGCCTGGTGTGCTGTGGTTCTGGGGTTGCAAAGAATTGGACATGACTGAGCGACTGAACTGAACTGAACTGAATAAATTTGTTAAGATGTCGCATGTTGTATCAACCTGATATATTATTGTTAGAAATGTCATATCCTAAAACATATCAAAATAGGAGTATTATTTCTTTATGAAGGACTATATGAAGAAAAATAATCTTTAAAGACATATTGCAAAGGCTAGTTTATTGTATGTTTATCTGTATCTACGTTTATTTCCAATGCAAGTAAAATCAAAATCTAAGGAATATTTTTCATTTTCTAAACTAACTTGGAAATAAATCCCTCAATGTAATTAATTGCATTCATTACTGAAAATGACCAGTTGATTTAAAGGATATACTGTTTTTGTCACTAAAGACACCATAGCTGTGTTTTAAAAAGAGAAAAAAAAAAACCAGACTTGCTCTTGATTGTCTGACTCTCTTAAGTACCCTTTTCATGGTTGTTATTAAATTAAAAACAATTGGTAGCTCTCTCTATTTCTGTGTATTCAATTGATTCAATATTAATTTAGTGTTAGTATGGAAGGAAATTTATTATGTACTCTTGGGTATTAAAGGACATAATTTAATTATGCATGTATTACATAAAGTACAGGCTTGTTATCATAAGAGGCAATGAAGTTTCAGGGGCATTGTTCATAGATGAGACCTGAACAGATGTCATAAGAGAAGTCACATTTGAAGTAAGTAGAAATGCACAGATCAAGAGAAAACTTCAAGTAGAACAAAATGGTCAGATTTGGAACATATTGATGGTACTGACAAAACCGTAGAATAGCAGTGCTCTTCTGTAAGGATTCTGGGTTTGTGTAAGAGAATAGAGTAAGGATAATTTTGAAAAGGATTATATTGCGGTGTGGATTTTGAAGTGCTCTCACTACTTGCTTGAGGAGTGGGAACAATTTGCGAAGGCTATAGGGAGATGGGAAAGTTTTTGAGCATGTGTATGACACAATTGAATCTGAACATTAGGATAATTAATAAGAGAGTTCTGGGCAGACTGCAATGTTCAGGTAAACAGTGAGTGGAGAGATGGAGAGGAGATTTCAAGCCTGAAGCAGTGATCAAATAAAGGGGAGTGAAAGGGAACTGAAATAACAGGCATATGAAATACAAGAGGGAGAATACACAAGGAATAACATTGTGTAGTCGAGAGAGAATGTGAAGGTGTCAAAAAGGAGAGCCTTTTCGAAACTGGACAAAATGGTATAGAATGAAATAATCCAGAATTCTTTGAAGAATCAGTGTGACTGAAGGTCTCAGGATGCTCCCATTTTCAGTGATTTGTCTCATCTGCTGATCATTTCCTAGATTTCAAATTAATGTAAATCATTTAATACATATATATACACATAATACAGGATATATAATATATTATATGGGATGTATATATCTGTTTGTTTATATACATATATGATTTTAGAAACTTTTACTTTTGCAGAATAAGGTATGTGAAATCAGTTTCCACATTCTCTTCCATGAAAGAATACTTTTCTTAATTTTGTCTATTACACACTAAAAAAAAATAATACATGCCTTAAGAAATATGATGATTCATCAAATTTATTTGCATAGCTTTTCAAACTCTTTACAGTCTGTCATTTAGTGTGTAATTTTTTTCTCCGTAGAAATGTATTAATAGAGCCTTGAAAAGCTTGTTTTCTCATAAAGTCTAGTTTCAACTATAGGCTTCCTCTATGATGAAACAAAATGCTTTAGACTAGGCTTAAGATAAATTCTTAGATGAAATTAAGAATTAGATGAAATGCATCACTGAAAAAACTTGGAATTTCTCTGTAAATATAATAATGAGTATAGAATTACAAAATCCATTTGTGTTCCAATAGGTGAGGCACACGTTCCCTTTTTCCCCCTTCATTTCTGTCAGTCCCCCACCTCCCCACCTCTCAGCCACATCCGCTTCTCTCATCCTACCAGCGTCTCTACATACTTTTCTCTTACCCTCTGACCTTCTGATTTTTCTCTTTCCCACCTTTCCTCGTTTCATTTATTTCCTATATATGTTTAATTTTCTCCCATGAATTGTCAGGAAGAGCATATACTTATTCTTCCTAGAACATTTATATTCCATGTAGTTGGAAATAGCAATTATATTAATTAATACGGCATTCATTATCAGTCAGAATGATTTTATGTTACATTTATGTTACTAAATGCGCACATTTTACTTGAAGGTGAAGGTGATGTTTTACACACACACTTGCACATACACGGACACACACCACTCTTGTCTGAAACAATTTACGTTGCTTTAAAAACACTGAGGAAAGCCTACTATTTTTTGTTCATTCATTTAGTTATTTCTTTAATATTCCCAGGCTTGGTTTTCTTTTCACTGATTTTGGGGGCAGAAAAAAAAGAAAATTCCTTATGATAGAACACTATAAAATGATTATCATCATTTTGTAAAGTATAAAAATCAAATTGAACTTTTAAACCACAGATTAATCCTATTTTGTATAATTTACTTTGCTTGTTATAAACAGCATTCTCCTGAACTATTCCCCTTTAAAATATTTTAAGCCACATTTGGCTATCTCTGGGGAGGGAGGGACACAGACCTTTATGAAGAGTAGGTTACTGTATACTTACTAATATTATTTACTATGTTTATCAAATAAAGGAATTATTTGATTAAATTTATTTACCATCTTAATAGGGAAGGTTAAGAGGTAAGCTGTGCACAGAGTTATTTAAAATAAACTTTATATTCTAAAAACAATCATAGCTAATGCAAACATTTTAACAAAAGGAAAAATCTTCATGATTTTACAATAGCACAGGAATAGTAAATTATGTAATTCTATAAGGGGATCAATTGAGTATAAGAACTGCATATAGTTATGCAGTTTATTAGTTATAAAATATGTGGTAAAACTCTTTTAAATTATCTTGAGTTCATGACATTAATTTAATATGCAAAATTTTAGTAATCTTGATTTTTAATATTTTTAGTATTTGGTTTTATCTAAGGAAATATTAAAAATGTCCTATGTTCATTAAGCATAACATTTTCAAATCTGTCTTCATTATCCATATTACTGAATAAATGGCTTGACCATAACATATGGCACTAATCCTAGGTATATGACCCACAACACTTTGCTGCATGAAGAACCTTGCAGGTTTAAATGTTTCACAATCATAAAACAATAGAATTTTTAAGCTAAACATGTACAGTTCAAAATGGATAGGTAGACAAATATGTGACTCCTTGGCTTTCTATGATGCTCAATATTTAAAACATGTTTTAAGCAATTTGAAAAAACAATCATATCATAAAAACACAGATTGAGTCCATATTAACTTTTAAAGGATAGAGTGCACAACATTTCTTGTAATATTGTCATTTATCCAATGAAATTAGGTGACAGTAAAACAAACTACTGGAAACATTCAAATGGTACCTTCAAGCAACGAATTAATGGATTATTAAGAAGTCACAGCTATGTTGGAAAGTTTAAAATTAAGTTGTTAACTGAGCCCTTTGATGTCCACAGTAGCATATGACTTTGTTTAGTTAATTTAAATGAAATAAACTTAAAATTTCCATAGTTTGTTGGATAATGGAAGTGTCATTTATATCATGGAGTCCATGCAATATTTTATAAATCTTTGAAAATATTAACGTGTAAAGATTATGGATATGCCCAACATTCTAATGGAATTCAAGTCTAAATGCTGAATTAGGCATTTATCCCTCATGTAATCATTACTGAACACAAGAAATACTCACCTTCTAACAAATGCTCGTGTCCTTAAAGGGGAAGAATATGATCTTTTCCTGTATGTAGTAAACAATAGTAACCAATAAGATGCATTTTTGAGACTTCTTATAATTTCTTACTCATTTTTACTCATGAAATATGAATTTACTCTCAAAGCAAATGTTTTCATCAATGTAATAATTAAACAATGTCATAACTTCATATGATCATTTTCTCATGGTAATTAAAATAACTCTAAAGTTGACAAATAAATTAACATTACTATGTCAAACCACACTAAATTTAAAATTGAGATCATGAATAAGTCATGATCATATTTGAGCAAAATTGTATTGCCTTATTTCAGATTATGATCATTTCTTTTTGAATTTACGAAGAAAAATGTTTTGTCAGGTTATCTACTGGGCATCAAGTATTAGTTTTCCTCAGCTATTTCCTTTCATGAAGTAGATTAAGTACCCACAATATTTTGTTTGGAACTAAGCATACATGTTTAGGAAACCAAGGATGTTCATAATTATAGTTGCTTGGGATTAGGGCACCTTACTGAATTAAATCCAAGAAGTATTTTAAATATTGCAGCACCATTTTTTCTGTTTTACTGAATAATTGGTAACACTAGATTACAAGATTTGCAAGCTCTCCGAGTTGCTGTATTTTCATAGGGAAAAGGTTCCTTTCATTCAGGCTTAATAAGCTTGGCCTATATCAGCTTTTCTCACATCAGCCCAAGTGTCACATTTGGGCTGGGGGAAGCTTGTTAGCAGTAATTACCAGCAGTAGGTTCTATTATTTGCCAAAGTAATTTTCACTGCTAAGTACCACCAAAACTGCCTCAAGCCTTTAATTTTTTCCCTTCCTCTTGCCTTCCTTCGCTTTCTTTTAAGTTAGTGCATTTTCCCATGGTACTGCCCTCTGTGGTGTGGGACAAGGCAGAGGGAAGGCTCTGGGTATCAATGTGCTCTTGAGACACGGGGTCAGGCCTAGCGAAAGCCTTTCACAAACAGAGCCTGAACTCTATTAGAGATGCAAATCCACTCTCTGAGTAAGGATTGTTTCAGCGACATAATGGAGGCCAAGGAATTCCACTGTAGCTCCCCTTTCAGCCTGGGCCCTTTGTCTGCGTCTTAGCAAATTTCAGCAGCCTGTTTAAACTCCAGCTATTGTCCCCTTGGCTTCATTGATTTCTCTGCCTGCCACCAACTCACAATGGCCTGATATGAACATCTTTGTTACTGCTTTTGTACTGTATATCAGAGTAATGTTTCAGCAGATTGAGGCCTAGGAGGAAGAATTAAACCTGTAATACACAGATCATGATGAATTGCAGGATTTACATATCATTTTGAGACTTTGGGGGTTGGCGTGGAAGGGAGAGGTTGTTGCTGAATGCTGTTGTATCTCAAAGGATGTTGTCCGAGGACAAAGTGACAGAAAAGGAAGTGATTTAGATAGTCCCTGACAGCTTAATATGCAGAATACAGACAAATTGTGGAAATTCACAGGCATCCTATCCTTTTCCTATATATAGCAGATTTGATTCTGAATCTTAGCATGGTTCACACGAAGGAGCTTTATGTGGTTGTCACGTTTTACTTTTTCAGAACTGAGGTGGTAGAAATACTGATATTTTTAGAAGTCATTATTCTTGGTTGACATGAAATTCTCCATAATTTGGAGATTTGCAAATAATGGAAGTAAATCTTTCATTGTTAAAAGCAGTAATGATTCCCAAAACATATAGTCACTTTATTAAAATAATTAAGTGATCTTTACCTATTTTCAAGGTTTTTCTAACTATGTAGAATTTTTTAAAGACATATTCAAGTGGTGGATGAACTATGAAATAATTTTCCCTCCAACATTGAAGGATAATTATAAAGAAATACCCAGTTGCGTACTATTAAGTGTTTGATAACTGATTCTTTCAGGGGAAAGCAAATCTGATGTGTTGCCTTTGCTATTTTTGTGATGCACGTACTTCCACCATAACCAGTTTCTCTTGCAAATGAAATCTCTGAATGTAGAATTGGGAAAGAAATATACCTAGTTGGTTTCTGTGATCTTTACAAGGCAGCTCCAGCATAAAGCTGGGAATATCTGATTGTTTTTTCTTTTTTCCTATCTTGTAAAACTTGTGTGAATGAGGCTGTAGAAATGCATAGGTAGTGGTACTTAAAATACTGTAACTATATTGGGTTTTCATCTGAGAGATGTATCTTATATGGTTGACATAATTTATGTGTAAATTATGTTTTTTCCCTTTATTTTTTAAAACCAGTATCTTTAGGTTCTATATGGTATGTGATCGGCATCAAAATGAAGGGGTAGAAATGAATCTGAATAGACTCATTTTATATGCTTCAACTTTCCAAGAAGTACACAGTTAGGATAGAAGGAAGTTTTCATTTCTTAGTTAAAAGAGAAGAATAATTTATTTAATGAGTTTTAATAAACATACTTAAAGGATAAAATGTTTTAACTTCTATTCACATGAACATTAGGCTCACAATACCCAACATGCACATCTACTTAAAAAATATGAGATTAAGAGAAATGCTTTTTTAAAAATCTCCTGTTTTATATCCCCTAAATTACTGAATTGCCTATAAATGCTGGAATACACAATGCAGTTTCACACTTTTATACTATCACATCTGCTGTCCTCTAATACTTTGAGTGCCATTACATCACATTTATAAATTCTTTAGTGAGTTGTCACCTATTTTCTACATGTCTAATTTGACATACATCTTACATTATTTGAATACATGTCTTTCTACCCTGTTAAGTTCAAAGCTCTTTAAGAGAAACCCAATGTGTTATTCAGCTTTCTATCACCAATGCACATGGCAGAGATCTTAGCAAACTGTATATGAACAAAAATTAATCGAATCATAAAGTATTGGCCTTTTTTTTCTATTTATATGCCTTTATACATTTTGCATTGATTCCTGGGTTTATTTTCTCTTTGCAATTCAATATTTTAAATATTCTGACCAGTTTACTGTCAAAGTGATTTTTGTCTAAATTATGACAGAATTCATCCAGCCTATTTTTAACATCTGTGCTTCCAGTTTTCTCAACTTGCTTATTCTTATGACATGGTATGTTGAATCCACTCAAAACTTGCAAAAGCAGTTTTCCTAACTACCTCACATTCATAATTTTAACGATGCCATTGACTGAGCATCAAGATATATGTCCTTTTAATAATCAGCATTTGCACAGTTTAAAAACATGTACCATCCAATCATATCTTTGTCACTTTTTTTATCATTTCACGATTTCTTTAAAGTGTACTAAATCATTTGTAACATCCAGACATGCAAGATTCACATATTTTTACATCATATCATATCCATGTTCTGTTATCAAAGAAAGAACTATACAATTTATAGCCAGAGTTCAGGAACGTTATTGTCCCTATTATTATTGTCCCCATTACCTTTTAAAACTTCCATTAGGAATCACCTTGTTGATCATTTAAGTTTTATTTCATATGCCATTTACAGCCACTGCTTAAAGTGAACCTAGGCACAGCCCTTACATGGTACACAAAAATTGACTAAAAATGGATTATAGACTTAAGTGTAAAAGGAAAAACTATAAAACATCTGAAGAAAACATATTCCAAAATCTATGTAAACCTGAGTTTAAAGATTAGTTGTTGAATACTAATATAATACCAAATGATTAATTCTTCAAAGAAAAATAGGTAAGTGGAACTTTATTAAAATTAAAACTTCTATTCCGAAGAAGATGCAGTTAAAGGAATAAACAACAAGTCACAGACTAAGAGAAAATACTTGGAAAAAAATATGAGAAAGAACGTCCATCCAAAATAGAAAAAGAACATATACAATTCAAGATCAAGGAAACAGACAACTTAAAAATGGGCAAAAGTTTTGAACAAATAAATTACCATAGCATATACCTACAAGATGGCAAATAGCACACTAGAAGCTCAGCATTATTTGTCATTTGGAAAAGGCAAATTAAAAGAATAACTATTCAGTTCAGTACAGCTCAGTCACTGAATCATGTCTGACTCTTTGTGACCTCATGGAGTGCAGCATGCCAGGCCTCCCTGTCCATCAACAACACCAGGTGTTGACTCAAACTCATGTCCGTTGAGTCAGTAATGCAATCCAATAATCACATTCTCAGACATCCCCTACTCCTCCCACATTCAATCTTTCCCAGCATCAGGGTCTTTTCCAATGAGTCAGGTCTTTGCATCAGATGGCTAAAGTATTGGAGTTTCAGCTTCAACATCAGTCCTTCCAATGAATATTCAGGACTGATCTCCTTTAGGATGGACTGGTTGGATCTCCTTGCAGTCCAAGGGACTCTCAAGAGTCTTCTCCAACACCACAGTTCAAAGCATCAATTCTTTGGTGCTCAGCTTTCTTTATAGTCCCATTCTCACATCCATACATGATTACTGGAAAAACCATAGCCTTGAATAGATGGAATTTTGTTGGCAAAGTAATGTCTCTGCTTTTTAACATGCTGTCCAGGTTGGTCACAAATTTTCTCCCAAGGAGTACGTGTCTTTTAATTTCATGGCTGCAGTCACCAACTGCAGTGATGTTGGAGCCCCCCAAAATAAAGTCTGCCACTGTTTCCACTGTTTCCCAATCTATTTGCCATGAAGTGATGGGGCCAGATGCCATTATCCTTGTTTTCTGAATGTTGAGCTTTAAGCCAAATTTTTCACTCTCCTCTTTCACTTTCATCAAGAGGCTTTTTAGTTCTTCTTCACTTTCTGCCATAAGGGTGGTGTCAGCTGCGTATCTGAGGTTATTGATATTTCTCCCAGCAGTCTTGATTCCAGCTTCTGCTTCATCTAGTTCAGCGTTCCTCATGATGTGCTCTTTATATTAGTTAAATAAGCAGGGTGACAATATACAGCCTTGACGTACTCCTTTCCCTATTTGGAACCAGTCAGTTGTTCCATGTCCAATTCTGACTGTTGCTTCCTGACCTGCATACTGATTTCTTAAGAGGCAGGTCAGGTGGTCTTGTATTCCCATCTCTTCAGGAATTTTCCACAGTTTGTTGTGATGCACAAAGTCAAAAGCTCTGGCATAGTCAATAAATTAAAGTAGATCCCCAAATTTTAATTATTTCTCTTGTATTTACTATTTTTTTCTGTTTTAATAGAAATCATTGATCCACTTTCCAAATTCCTAGTATTTTAATCACACTATGGTATTTACTGTAGTCTTCTGACCATGTCCACCTAATAATGTACTAACATTTCAGATTTAAAATGTCTAAAATTGACAATCTTTTTATTTTTCAATTTTGCTCCTTCATTGAAACTTGTATTTCAGTTGATAGGAACATTGGTCTCTTAATCTGAAATCTTGAAAGTATCTTTGTGTTATTGCTTTCTCATGTTCTATGTATCAAGCTCATACAAAAGTATAACACAATTTTCTTTCCCTGCTCTTCCTGCGCTCAGCGAGCACTATTGTAAATCAAGTACTTATTTTAGTTAGCTGTGGCTGTCGAAATAAAGTACCAAAGACTGAATGACTTAGCAGCAGAACATTTATTTTCTCACAGTTCTGGAGGCTAGAAGCTCAAGACCAAGATATTACACTGTTGGTTTCTTCTGAGATCTCCCTCCTTGGCTAGTAGAATACTTTTACTTGTGTCCCAACACCATCTTCTCTCTGTACCTGCCTGTGTTCTAATCTTCTCTTCTTACAGAACACCAGTAATATTGGATTAAAGCCCCCCCCAAATAACTTCATTTTAACCAAATTATCCCTTAAGATCTCATCTCCAAATAGTCACATTTTGAAGTTCTAAGGGTTAGGATTTCAATATGTGAATTTCAGAGACACAATTCAACATCACATATGTAGGAAACAGTAAATGTCTATGCATATAGGGAGGGTAAATTTATGTGAGTGTTGTTCTTGTTAAGTACATCAGAAATCTATTGCAATAAGGGACTAAGGCATGGTCTTTTGTACAAAGCCACATGGAAGAAACTGTTACTGTCAGTATCACTGAGGTAAATGTAGATATCATAGAACACGTGAAATAAATACTTGAGTTAGTCAGGCAAGATCATCCTGACTGAATATCAACCTGAGAGCTTATCTCCTTGTGGTATGATGGTCTCTATCTTCCTACATAGTTGTTGTATAAACTATCCACTCTGAACCCCCGTGATTGTCCCATTACATACTGCCTAGCTAACTCTTACTCTAGCTTAAACATCCTCATTTCTGATATTGTATCTCATGTGTTCCCCTGGCACCTACATTTACTTCCTCTATCAAAATATTCATCAAACTCTGTTGTAATTTTAAGAATACATTACCCTTCCATCTGAGATATAAAAGTCATTGTTTTAATAGCATATTTTTATTAGGGTACTTCAGTTATGATTTTATTCCCATAGCTGGAGGGAGAGAGGGAAGGCATGCTGCTTATATAACATTGGTGAAATAAATGTGAACAAGTGTGAATTAATTAATAAAAATCACTGAATGCAGAGTTCCAAAGAATAGCAAGGAGAGATTAAAAAAAAAAAAAAGGCTTCTTTAATGAACAACAAAAAGAAATAGACAAAAACAATAGAATGGGAAAGACTAGAAAGCTCTTCAAGAAAATTAGAGATACCAAGGAAACATTGCATGCAGAATGCGCACAATAAAGGACAGAAAAGAAAAGGACCTAACAGAAGAGGAAGAGATTAAGAAGTGGCAAGAATACATAAAAGAAATTGTACAAAAGAAGTCTTAATGACCCGGATAACATTGATGGTATGGTCACTAACATAAAGCCAGACATCCTGGAGTGTGAAGTCAAGAAGCCCTTATGAAGCATTACTATGAAAAAAGTTAATGGAAGTGATGAAATTCCAGTTGAGTTATTTCAAATCCCAAAAGATGATGCTGTTAAAGTGTTGCACTCAGTATGCCATCAAATTTTGAAAACTCAGCAGTGGCCACAGGACTGGAAAAGGTCAGTTTTCATTCCAATCCCAAAGAAAGGCCATGCCAAATAATGTTCAAACTACCACACAAGTATGCTCATTTCACATGTTATCTCAAAATTCCTTTGAGCTAGGTCTCAATAGTATGTGAACTGAGAACTTCCAGATGTACAAGCTGGATTTAGAAAAGGCAGAGAAACCAGAGATCAAATTGCCAACATCTGTTGGATCATAGAAAAAGCAGCAAAATTCCAGTAAAACATCTACTTCTTCTTCATTGACTACAATAAAGCCTTTGACTGTGTGGAACACAACAAACTGTGGAAAATTCTTAAATAGATGGAAATACCAGACCACCTTACCTGCCTCCTGAGAAACCTGTATGCAGGTCAAAAAGCAAAAATTAGAACTGGGCATGGAACAATGGACTGGTTCCAAATTGGGAAAGGAGTATGTCAATGCTGTATATTGTCACTCTGCTTATTTAACTTATATGTAGAGTACCTAATATGAAATGCTGGGCTGGATGAAGCATAAACTGGAATTAAGATTGCAGGGAGAAATATCAACAAGCTCAGATGTGCAGAAAACACCCTTATGGCAGAAAGTGAAGAGAAACTAAAGAGCCTCTTCATGAGGTTAACAAGGAGAGTGAAAAAGCTGGCTTAAAACTCAACATTCAAGAAACTATGATCATGGCATCTGGTCCCTTCACTTCATGGCACATAGATGGGCAACAATGGAAACAATGAGACTTTATTTTCTTGGGCTCCAAGATCACTGCAGATGGTGACTGCAGCCATGAATTTAAAAGACACTTGCTCCTTTGAGGGAAAACTATGACAAACCTAGATAGCATATTAAAAATCAAAGACATCAATTTGCTGACAAAGGTCTGTATAGTCAAAAGTATGCTTTATCCAGAGATTGGACCATAAGGAAGGCTGAGCACTGAAAAATTGATGCTTTCAAACTGTAGTCCTGGAGAAGACTCTTGAGATTCTCCTGGACAGCAGGGATATCAAGCCAGTCACTCCTAAAGGAAATCAACATTGAATATTCATGGAAAGGACTGATGTTGAAGCTCCAATACTTTGATCATCTGATGAGAAGAGCTGACTCACTAGGAAAGACCCTGATTCTGGGAAAGATTGAGGACAGGAGCAGAAGAGGACAACAGAGGATGAGATAGTTGGATGGCACCATCGACTCAAAGGACATGAGTCTGAGCATACTCTGGGAGATAGTGAAGGACAGGGAAACCTGGTGTCCTACAGTTCATGGGGTCAAATAGAGCTGGACACAACTGAGCTACTGAACAGCAACAACAACCACTAGATAGCAAGATATACTTTTTCGTACTTAATAGAACTCCATGTCAGGTTTTCTAAAAGATGAAAATGCAACTACCAAATAGTTTTCCTAATAATTTTTCACTCTCGAAAAAAAATTCATGACTCCTTTGATGTTATAGCATCCTTTGTTGGTCTAGGGAAATACTGGGACTCTTTCATTTCAAACTTGTAAGTGAATCTTTACTCAAGAGTGTATCACACTTGGTTTTCAAATTGGTATTTAAGTATGTTTTTTTAAACATGCAGTATCACCTTTGTGAGGTTTGTTTATTTATGGGTTCATGGCCTTTCTTCCTAGTTTCAGTTCAGTTGCTCAGTCATGTCTGACTCTTTGCAACCCCATGGACTGTAGCACTCCAGGCTTCCTTGTCCATCACCAACTCCTGGAGTTGCTCAAACTCATGTCCATCGAGTCCACGATACTATCCAACCATCTCATCCTCTGTCTGCACCTTCTCCTCTTGCCATCTTTCCTTCCCAGCATCAGGGTCTTTTCAAATGAGTCAGCTCTTTGCATCAGGTGGCCAAAGTATTGGAATTACAGCTTCAGCATCAGTCCTTCCAATGAATATTCAGGACTGATTTCTTTTATAATTAACTGGTTTGATCTCCTTGCAGTCCAAGTGACTCTCAAGAGTCTTCTCCAATACCACAGTTCAAAAGCACTAATTCTTTGGCACTCAGCTTTCTTTATAGCCCAACTCTCACATCCATACATGACTACTGGAAAAACCATGGCTTTGACTAGACAGACCTTTGTTGGCAAAGTAATGTTTCTGCTTTTTAATATGATGTCTAAGTTGGTCATAGTTTTTATTCCAAGGAGCAAGTGTCTTAATTTCATGGCTGCATTCACCATCTGCAGTGATTTTGAAGCCCAAGAAAATAAAGTCTCTCACTGTTTCCATCGATTCCCCACCTATTTGCCATGAAGTGATGGGACCGGATCCATGATTTTCATTTTTTGAATGTTGAGTTTAAGCCAGCTTTTTTACTCTCTTTACTTTCATCAAGAGGCTCTTTAGTTCTTCGCTTTCTTCCAAAAGGGTGGTGTCATCTGCATATCTGAGGTTATTGATAGTTCTCCTGGCAATCTTGTTTCCAGTTTGGGCTTCATCCAGCCCAGCATTTCTCATGTTGTACTCTGCATATAAGTTAAAAAAGCAGGGTGACAATATACAGCCTTGATGTACTCCTTTCCCAATTTGGAACCAGTCTGCTGTTTCATGTCCGGTTCTAATTGTTGCATCTTGACCTGCATACAGGTTTCTCAGGAGGCAGGCAAAGTGGTCTGGTGTTGCCATCTTTTTAAGAATTTTCCACAGTTTGTTGTGATCCACACAGTCAAAGGCTTTGACATGGTCAATAAAGCAGAAGTAACAGTTTTTCTGGAACGCTCTTGCTTTTTCTATGATACAGCGAATGTTGGGAATTTGATCTCTGGTTTCTCTGCCTTTTATAAATTCAGCTTGGACATCTGGAAGTTCTTTGTTCATGTACTGTTATAACCTGGCTTGGAGAATTTTGAGCGTGTGAAATGAGTGCAATGTTGTGGTTATTTGAACATTCTTTGGCATTGCCTTTCTTTGGGATTGGAATGAAAACTGACCTTTTCCAGTCCTTTGGGCACTGCTGAGTTTTCCAAAATTCCTGGCACATTGAATGCAGCACTTTAAGAGCATCATCTTTTAGGACTTGAAATAGCTCAACTGGAATTTCATCACCATCACTAGCTTTGTTCCTAGTGATGCTTCCTAAGACCCACTTGACTTCAGACGCTAGGATGTCTGGCTCTACGTAAGTGATCACACCATTGTGGTTATCTGGGTCATGAAGATCTTTTTTGTATTGCTCTTCTGTGTATTCTTGCCACATTTTCTTAATAGCTTCTATTATGTCCATACCATTTCTGTCCTTTATTGTGCCCATATTTGCAGAAAATATTCCCTTGGTATCTCTAATTTTCTTGAAGATATCTCTAGTCTTTCTCATTCTATTGTTTTCCTCTATTTCTTCGCACTGATCACTGTGGAAGGTTTTCTTATCTCTCCTTCCTATTCTTTGGAACACTGAATTCAGATGGATATATCTTTCCTTTTCTCCTTTGCCTTTAGCTTCTCTTCTTTTCTCAGCTATTTGTAAGGCCTCCTTAGACTACCATTTGCCGTTTTGCATTTCTTTTTCTTGTGGATAGTCTTGATCACTGCCACCTGTACAATGTAATGAAATCTGTCCATAGTTTCCTTCCTCTGTCCTCCTTCCTGGGTATATCTCAAAACAATCTGTGAAAGATGGGATTGGGAGGTGTGAGATAATAAGATATCTGTCTTTATATAAAGAACTGCATATAGGTCACTGCTCCTAGTTTCTAATACAGTGCTCCTAAAACCCCTGTAGTGTAATTTTTATATTATTGAGATTTTAGCTAAATATTACTCCGTGGTATTTACTGCTTCATGGTATTGCTGCCTCAACATCCATTTTGTTTGCCCAAGTGATCTGCAAGGACATTGAGCTGACACTTGTCCCTTCTATAATAACTGTACACAGAGTCACAAACATTTATAAGTTTCTGATATGACTTATCCAAGAACTTTTGTGATCAACAGTCTCCCCTTCTCCCTTTGCCTATAATTTGTGTGGGGTCCCTTTGATAGGACCCCAGCGGAGCTTACCGAAACCCCATACTTTAGGTTTGCCTTCACCATTTTGGTTCTAACCTGGGAAACTGCAATGCTCTCCACCTACAGACCCTAATGAAGGCATGAGCCCCAGGTCCTAATAGCTCTGTCTGCATCCTACCTTAACTTCCCTGTGCAGAACCCTCAAGGCATGGCATGTACTTCTTTCAGGATTTGTGAGTAATAAACTTCTTTATTTCCATTTCTATTGTGGTCTGTTGTTGACTGCAGCTTACCATCTGGTTCTTCGTGCTCCATTTTACAGGTTTTAATTTGATACTTTCATAACATATCATAATTATATTAAAGATAAATTATGTTATAGATAATTAAAAACAAATAGAAATACATGGCATTATAATTACTCTTATTATTGTTTATCATGTTAGCTCTAAAAAACATCCTATAACATTCTTAAGGATAGGAGCTATTGCTTAACTATTTATATAGTTTTCCACCCTATAAGAACCTCATAGCCCCTGCCTATGGCACATACTACTCTGTGAGGCATGGACTGGTTAGTTTTTCTTTATATATTTAAAATGATTATTTATTATATCAAGCTAGATAAGCTGTGAGCATTTGGAATAGTCTCTTTGTAGAGAAGGAAGTCACTGAATACTTTCAGTTTTAGATAATTTTAAAGAATCTAAACAACCTGTAAAACTTAATTCTACAGATGTCGCTAATATTTGCATTACATGACGTCTTAATGGAAATTCCTTCTGTTTTTGTCCTTTGAGTTCATTCTCCTTATTGTTAGCGTTTCCCAAAGCTTCCTTTTTAGCAGTATTTTATGTGGCTGTCTTGGCACCTGATCAGAAGAGGAAGGCATAAAATTCACACAATTCTCTAACCTTGTTCTCATTCCAGAGATAGATCTCCCCTTAAGGACCAATTTCTGAGAATTCAGACACCTGCTTTCTGAAGTGAACCCTGGAAGAGAGGCCTAATCACCGCTCAGTGTTCGCATACAAGTGGAATATGATTTTATACTTTTAAAAATGACGTTAGTATTCATACTCAGAGTTGAATCTTTAAACAATATTCTGAAGAAACCGAGACTCTGAGCAGAATATGCAGTAGAATTCTGGAACTAAAGAAAACGAAAACGCGCCTCTCTAGTAAAGGTTAGAATCTCAATGTCGTCTCTACTATGGGGTCAAATAGGCCAGGAATTACACAGGTTTATATCAAGCACCTTTGCAAAATACGAGACTACATAAATATAACCCCATACGACCCTGATGCTGGGAAAGATTGAAGGCAGGAGGAGAAGGGGGCAACAGAGGATGAGATGGTTGGATGGCATCACTGAATCAATGGACATGAGTTTGAGCAAACTCTATAAGATGGTGGAGGACAGGGAAGCCTAGCATGCTACAGTACATTGGGTCGCAAAGAGTTGGTCACAGCTGAGGAACTGAACTGCAACAGAACAACAAGCATTTACTGAATGGCTAGTATAGGTGAGATACTATGAATTACACAATGAATGTCAGGAATTAACACGTGTGTGTCCTCAGACACTTCAGTCATGTCTGACTCTTTGAGACCCCAAGGACTGTAGCCTGCCAGGCTCCTCTTCCATGAGATTCTCCAGGCAAGAATACTGGAGTGGGTTGCCATGCCTTCCTCTAGGGGATCTTCCAGACCCAGGGATCGAACCCGAGTCTCTTATGTTTCCTGGTTTAGCAGGTGGGTTCTTTACTACTAGTGCCTCCTGGAAAGCCCACAATTAGTAAAAAATAATTACTTTTGAAGATTATTTCATTTTGTGTTAATGACAATATCTATAAATACAAGTTTGAAATCCTTTTATCTGGTTCAAAATAAGTTAGATATCAAGACACTAACATTTATTGCCAGTTTTTTGTTATATGTGAAAATGAAGATGGATAGCCCATGGTTTTCACACTCAGAAGATAATTATCATGCATTTGAATATATCTTTATTTCTCTTCTAAAGTACTATTATTATCAGACTTAAATTTCATAACATTCTTAAACAAAGCCCCAAATCTTGATATTGTTCTCTTTGCCATACTTCTACAGTTTTCCTATTTATAATGTTCTCCAACTTTCCTGGCCACTCTCAGAGGTAGTGGATTAGTATGAATTTGCCTTTTACAGTTGGATTACTGAGGTTCATACAAGAACAAAGTCAGCGTCCTTCGCATTGACGGCACTTCAACATTTTGCCTTTTTGTGTGAGGTTGTAAAAATAAGGAAGGGTCTGAGAGAATTAAATTCTTAGCCTTTGAGCTCCATGGTAGATGCATCATTGGCCTACCCAGGGTTGTCAGGGATATTCTCAACTCTGTGTCAGGAAACTAAAATGCAAACTTTAAGGAAAATTGATTGCTTTCTTTTTGACATGAGTCCATTTTCTTTCTGCTTTCTGTCCCTTGGACTAATGTATTTCCTGTCATGCTTACCATAATAGATTATTTTGTTGAAAGGGTCTAAATTTCTTTTGATCTCTTTTGGTAAACAGCACTGAATAAGAATATTACTATAATAATTAGCACCATCTTCATCATATTGTAATTATACAAAGGATCAAATAATAAGAAACTAGCCCTTTTAAATGAAAAGCATTTAAGTCCACTCAAATTCTTTGTGAAGACATTCGTGTACTGAACCAGATTTCCTCCAGAAGAGTCACTTTCAATTATAGGCATGAATATATTCATTCATCAGTTCAAAAAAAGCTACCAGATAGGTTAACCGGTAAATGACATGCCCTTCCTTGGGATATAAAAATAAGCCTCTTATGAAAAAACTTTCTCAAATCTTCTTGATAGTTTTCCTTGTTATTTTGTAGCTACATCATCATCTTATTGTGAATGTGATTTACCTACACACTGTACTACCATGGAAGACTCATGCTTTGTTGTGATGGCTCTCATATTGCTGGACTCAGAATTCTAACTTTGAAAATCCCCAACTTAAAATAAGTTTATGCTCTGCAAGGACATAATTCATAAGCATTATTCCTGAGATACAGATGACATTTCATTTCCAGGCTCTTTCCTTGAACTGATTTTAGGAAAACACAGCCTTTAGGATCAGAATCTGACTACTAATGTATTTGAAGTTCTACCAAGTAAAACCCTCTTTTTTGATGCATCACATTAGGTAATAAATGTGAAAAATAAACTATAACATGTTATATATTTGTAATTAGTAATTCTGAAATTATTCTCTCATTTATTAGTTGATTTCATTTTTAATCTACCCATGACCAAGGCAATATGTTTATTTAATCTGTACACTACTAAAAAGCTAGGAAGTAGTCACTTGATAAATTACTTTGTTTCTTATACTATGTTGGACAATGGCCCCAGTTCTTAAGCCCTGACTGTAAAAAGCTGATTTTTCATTTTTAAAATCTGCTCTCTAATTTCCTATTCAGCTCCTGTGCTATTTAATAGGGATGTTTTTCTATCTTTTCAACTCCTTGTCACAGGGTACTGATGTTTTCTCATTTTGTCACTAGATTCTTTCTCCTGTGTATTATGTGATTTTTTAATTAGACTTAGATGAGAGGTTTCTCATTTTGGATAGAAAGGAAGAGAGAAAGAAAAGCAAGAAAAAGTAATTTTCCTTCTCTTTAAGCCTTTTGTATATCTTAAAAGTCACTTATAATTTTAAATCTGATCCTGCAAAAGCAGAGATAATCTACTGCATACTTTATAAAGTCCAACACAATATTTTAGAAGCAGCTCCAGAAACTTACGTAGTTGTATGTATATCAGTTTTTATGCAAATTATGTTTTCAAAATAGCAAAGATTTTAACCTCTGGGTTTAAAAAAGTTAAAAGTAGGCACAGCTGTCCTTTTAATAAGAATTATCTAATACTGTCATATGTACATTAATACTTTATCAATAATGGAAACATCAAAGACCTTAGAAATGAATGCAACAGCTTAAATAGAAAAAAAATTAAATAATTGGCAATGATTCCAATATTCAAAAGCAATTTAAAAAATCCTATAACAGATGCATTTTAAGTAAGTTGCAATGTTGGTAAGTCAATAGTTAAGAGATGCTATTCCATGAGCTGGGAGGTGCTCCTGACATGCCGTGTGTGGCATGTTACTAAGATGTGCTGATATCAGGACCCCTTCTGTTTGCAGAGAAACATATGAGAGACATTTCAGCATCTCTCCCAATTTTCTGATTTTATGGGTGCAGAAAACAAGAATTCTTAAATCGTCTTTAATTAATAATTAATTAAATAATTATTTATAATTGTTTGTATATTTATCAGAACACAACTTGTTCTGATAAACTCAGACTTTATTAAAGTGCCCTCTTCCCAGTGGATAATGTTGGTCCTCATCACTTAAGACAGTTTCTCAAATGTGTCTGATCATAGACTCACTTGATTCACTTGTAAATACCATTCTTATTTTCCATTATTATATATAATTAAATAATCATTAATAATTAAATAATTGATTCAAGTCTCAATTAATATTTAATTCAAGTTAAGTATCTTAGGAAACATGTTGTCAGTCAATGGCAAAGAATAGATGTGGTAAAGGGATAGAGAGAAATTGTCTTCTTTCTTCTCACCTAAATTTGTTAGGCATTGCGCCAAGTACTATACATGTTTCATTTTATTTAATTCTTACAACTCTAAGAGGTAGAATTTTAATTCTGATTTTACAGATGAAGAAAGTCTGCAAACAGGGTCAGCAACATAATCTGTGGGTCCCAACACAAAATAAAAATGATGGACTCAAAGTTCAAAACGGAAAAAAAAGTTTTTCTTTCTCTTGCAGTTTCTCTGTTAACCAGTCATGGTGTTTTTTTATTTGCTATTTAGGGTCACCTACCCTGGGGACAGGGAGCAATGTTCCTTTTCATTTGTTTCACATCTGACTTGCTTCTCTAGAATGTAAGTTCCAGGAGATCACGAACCAAGTTAACTTACATGGGATATTTGATTTTTTAATAAACAGATTCAGAGTGATTAAATTTGTCTGTGATTGATGGCTAGAGAAATCTACCTGCTATGCAAGAGGCACAGGAAACATGGGTCCAACCCCTAGGTCAGGACGATCCCCTGGATGAGGAAATGGCAACCCACTCCAGTATCCTTGCCCAGAGAATCCCATGGAAAGAGGAGCAGAGCAGGCTACAGTCCAAAAAGTCACAAAGTTGGGCAAGACAGAGCAACCAAGCATGTACACATCATGTTCTGATAAACTCAGACTTTATTAAAGTGCCCTCTCCCCAGTGGATGTTGGTCCTCATCACTTAAGACATTTTCTCAAATGTGTCTGATCATAGACTCACTTGATTCACTTGTAAACACCATTCTTATTTTCTATCCCCCAACTCCAGGAGATTTTCATCAAATTGGTCAATCAGAAGATCATTTACAAATGGAAGTCCTATCATACTGTTCCCTGCTAAGGCAAGCCAATGGCTTCTTATTTTATATAAAATAAAACTTCAGTCCCTTGTTCTGGCAAGTTGTTCATTGTTGTTCAGTTCCTAAGTCATGTCTGACTCTTTGCGACCCCGTGGGCTGCAGCACATCAGGCTTCTCTGTCCTTCACTATCTCCCTGAGTTTGCTTAAACTCATATCCACTGAGTCGGTGATGCCATCCAACCATCTCATTCTCTGTCACCCCTTTTCCTCCTGCCCTTAATCTTCCCCAGCCTCAGGGTCTTTTCCAATGAATCCAAACTTCTCATCCGGTGGAAAATTTTGGAGCTTCAGCTTCAGCATTAGTCCTTCCAATGAATATTCAAGGTTGATTTCCTTTAGGATTCATTGGTTTGCTCTTCTTGTTGTGTAAGTGACTCTCAAGAGTCTACACCTGCACCACAATTCAGAAGCATGAATTCTTCAGTGCTCAGCCCTCTTTATGGTGCAACTCTCACCACCATACATGGTGAGAGGAAATACCATAGCTTTGACTATATGGACATTTGTTGGCAAAATGATACCTCTGTTTTTTAATACACTCTCTAGGTTTCTCTTAGCTTTTATTCCAAGGAGCAAGCAACTTTTAGTTTCATGGCTGCAGTGTATTTGGAGCACAAGAAAAGAAAAGCTGCCACTATTTCCACTTTTCCCCCATCTATGTGCCATGAAGTGATGGGACCGGATGCCATGATCTTAGTTTTCTGAATGTTGAGTTTTAAGCCAACTTTTTCACTCTCCGCTTTCCTTTTAATCTAGAGTCTCTTTAGTTTCTCTTTGCTTTCTGCCATTAGAGTGGTATCATCTTCATGTCTGAGGTTGTTGATATTTTTCCCAAGAATCTTGATCCCACCTTGTGCCTCATCCAGCCCAGCATTTGGCATGATGTACTCTGCATAAAAGTTAAATAAGAAGAGTGGCAATATACAGTCTTGATGCACTCCTTCCCCAATTTGGAGCCAGTCCATTGTTCCAAGTTCATTGCTAACTGTTGCTTCTTGACCTGTATACAGGTTTCTCAGGAGGCACGCAAAGTGGTCTGGTATTCCCATCTCTTTAAGAATTTTCCACAGTTTTTTTGTGATCTGCAGAGTCAAAGGCTTTAGCATAGGCAATGAAGCAGAAGAGGACATTTTTTTCTGGAATCTCCTTACTTTTTCTCTGATCCAATGCATGTTGGCAATTTGATCTCTCATTCTTCTGCCTTTTCTAAATCCAGCTTGAACATCTGGAAGTTCTTGGTTCATGTACTGCTGAAGCCTACCTTGAAGGATTTTGAGCATTAATTTGCTAGCATGTGAAATGAGCACAATTGTATGGTAGTTTGAACATTCTTTGCAATTGCCTTTCTTTGGGTTTGGGATGAAAGCTGACCTTTTTCCAGTCCTGTGGCCACTGCTGAGTTTTCCAAATTTGGTGGCATACTGAGTGCAGCACTTTAACAGCATCATCTTTTAAGATTTTTAAATAGCTCAACTGGAATTTCATCACCTCCATTAACTTTTTTTTTCCATAGCAATACATCCTAAGACCCATTTGACTTCACACTTCAGGATGTCTGCCTCTAGGTTACTGACCACACCATTGTGGTTTTCTGGGTTATTAAGATATTTTTTGTCTAGTTCTGTGTATTCTTGCCACCTCTTCTTAACCTCTTCTCCTTTTTTTATGTCCTTGCTGCTTCTCTCCTTTATTGTGTCCATTTTTGCATGAAATGTTCTCTTTGTATCTCTAATTTTCTTGAAGAGATTTCTAGTCTTTCTCATTCTATTGTTTTGCCTTATTCTATTCTTTGCATTGTTCTCTATTTCTTTGCATTGTTCACTTAAGAAGGCTTTGTTATCTCTCCTTGCTATTCTCTAGAACTCTGCATTCAGTTGGGCATATCTTTTCCTTTCTTCTTTGCCTTTCACTTCTCTTCTTTTCTCAGCTATTTGTAAGGCTCCTCAGGCAACCACTTTGCCTTTTTGCATTTCTTTTTTGAGGAGGATGGTTTTGGTACAATGTTCCAAACCTCATTCTTCAGGCATTCTGTCTACCAGATCCAATCCCTTAAATCTATTGATCACCTCCACTATATAATCATAAGGGATTTATTTAGATCCTACCTGAATGGCCTAGTGTTTTTCCCGACTTTCTTTGATTCAAGCCAGAATTTTGCAAAAGGAGATCATGATCTGAGCTACAGTCAGCTCCAGGTCTTGTTTTCATCAACTGTATAGAGCTTCTCCCTCTTTGGCTCCAAAAAAATATAATCAAGCTGATTTTGGTATTGATCATTCTGTGATGTCCATGTGTAGAGTTGTGTGTTGTATTAACGGAAGGGGGCATTTTGCTATGACCACTGTGTTCTCTTGGCAAAATTCTGCTAGCCTTTGCCCTACTCATTTTCTACTGCAAGACCAAATTTGCCTATTACTCTGGGTATATCTTGACTTCCTCCTTTTGCATTCGAATTCCCTATAATGAAAAGGACATCTTTCTTGGTGTTAGTTCTAGAAGGTCTTGTAGATCTACAAAGAAAAGTTAAACTTCAGATTCTTTTGCATTAGTGGCTGGGGCATAGACTAGGATTACTGTGATGTTGAATAGTTTGCCTTGGAAACAAACTGAGACAAATATGTCGTTTTTGAGATTGAAACTAAGTACTGCATATTTGGACTCCTTTGTTGACTATGAGGTTCTACTCTATTTCTTTTAAGAGATTCTTGCCCACAGTAGTAGATATAATGGTCCTTTGAATTAAATTTGCCCATTCTCATCCATTTTATTTTACTGATTCCTAAAATGTTGATGTTCACTCTTGCCATTTCCTGTTTGACCACGCCCAATGTATCTTGATTCAGGAACATTCCAGGTTCATGTACAATATTGTTCTTTACAGCATTGGACTTTACTTCCACCAAGAGACTCATGCACAGCTGAGTGTCATTTCTGCTTTAGCCCAGCCTCTTCATTCTTTCTGGAGCTATTTCTCTGCATTTCCCCAGGAGCATAATGGACATCTACCAACGTGGTAGATTCATCTTCTGGTATCATCTTTTTGCCTTTTCATCCTGTTCATGGGGTTCTCGCAGAAAGAATATTGATGTGGTTTGTAATCCCCTTCTCCCGTGGACCACATTTTGTCAGAACTCTTCACCATGACCCATCTGTCTTCGATGGCCCTGCATGGCATGGCTCATAGGTTCATTGATTTACACAAGGTTCTGATCCATGTGATCATTTATTTTTTACCTTTCTATGATTGTGGTTTTCATTCTGGAGGCTGTGGGACTCTTCTGACACATACCTCAATTCTCTTTAACTTTCTCTCCCACCCTTGCTTGTGTGCTCAGTCTACAGGTTTTTAAATGTCCTGTGTTTTATAAAAGCCAAGCTTATTTCTGCCTCTGTATTTGGAATCTTATTCTATGTGGCTAGGTATCCTTCCTCTGATGCTTTCATGAAAAACATCTTCCAGTCATTCAGGTCCCCTTAGGTATTACCCCTTAGAGGAACCCTCCCTAACCACACAAATTGTGTCCCCTAGAACTCTATCACATCACTGTTTCATTTTGTCTTGTTAACATTTTAACATATAATTATATTGTTAATGCTTAATTACTTAATATCTTATTAGCTTTCTATAAGCTCCATAGAATATAAGATCATGGACCTTGATAGTCTTATTATCTTTTACATTCCTGGTGCCTGAATTTATTGTTCTTGTTTAGTTGCTAAGTTGTGTCTGACTCTTTTCTGATCTTGTGGATTGTAGCCACCCAGACTCCTCTGTCCATGAGATTTTCCAGGAAGAACAGTGGGGTGGGTTGCCATTTCTTTCTCCTGGATTACTGTCTGTCAGTCAATAAATATGAATTCATACTTCATCTCATTCTTGATCTTCACTACACCCTTTACACTCACCTTAATAATTTTCTTGAGATTATATCTGAAACAAAGATTATGATGCTTCCTGACCAGCATCTCACCCATACATGGCTTTGGTCAGAATATTTAAACATCACCAAATGGTATAAAATAGTGACAATTTTTGCTCTTAAACTATCACACCTAAGTCAAATTTTCAGTATTCTCTATTATCATGACTGAATTTAGAAAGGGATAAATTGGAGAGTATACGTGGGGTAAAGACCAGATATTTATTGTAATCAGATCATCCATTCCCTAAGTTTCTTGTTATTAACTATACTAGTAGCTTCTTGGTCATTAGGAAATGGTTTCATTCTTTTTACTCTTGTCTGTATCTTTTATAAATTAAATGTCAGAAGTTTCAAAAATTTTTTAAAATGTAAAAACAACAGATATAAACTATGCTTCATACATAGGTAGTTGTTGTTTAGTCACTAAGTCATGTCTGACTCTTTGTGTCCCTGTGGACTGTAGCTTACCAGGGTCCTCTGTCCATGGGATTCTCTAGGCAAGAATACTGGAGTGGGTTGCCATTTCCTTCTCCAAGCCTGTGCCCGTGCTTAGTCGCTCAGTCGTGTCTGACTCTTTGCCACCCCACGGACTATAACCCACCAGGTTCCTCTGCCCATGGGATTCTCCAGGCAGGAATACTGGAGTGGGTTGTCATTTCCTCCTCCCCTCCTCCAAGGGAGACTCTCAAAAATCTAAATGTGGTTCTGGCATTACAACTTGAGAAGCTAACCTTTGGAACATAGTGTATTTATTTAAAGTTTTCCAAAATCTGGGATATGCTGTCTCTACATACTGTTCTTGTTACCATTTATTTCCTGGAAGTACTGACTTGACTGCGTGACTTAACAGAAATCCATTTTCTCACATTTCTGGGTTCTAGAAGTCTGAGATCTGGGTTCTGGCATGGTTGCGTTCTGATGAGACTCTATTCCTGGCTTGCAAATGCCTGCCTTCTCATTTTGTCTTCAGATGAAAGAAAGCAGTAGACAGAGACAGAGAGAATGAGCCAACACACAAGAGAGAGAACACTCTGGTGTCTCTCTCTCTCTATTTTTTTTTTTTTGGCTGTGCTGGGTCTTTGTTGTGGTGTGTGGGCTCCCTGTTGTGGCATGTGGGCTTAGTTGCCCTGAGACATGTAGGATCTTAGTTCTTTGATCAGAGATTGAACTGCATCCCCAGCACTGGAAGGCAGATTCTCAAGCACTGGACTGTGAGGAAAACCCTGTGATGTCTCTCCTTAAAGTACACAAATCTTATCGGATCAGAGCCCCATCCATAGAGCTTCATTTAGTCTTATTTACCTAATAAAGGCTCTGTCTCTAAATCTCTAAATATAATCACATTGGCAGGCTGGGATTTCAGCATATGAATTTGGTGGAGAGGTAATTCAGTCATTAACAATCTCATAACAAGCAAAATTAAACTTGCATCTCTGTACTGTTTTTAAAATCTCAGAAATTAAGGCATATTATTTTCTTATAGCTTGAAAGCATGTAAGTATAGGTCAATAAGACTTATCTAATAAATAAATACATAATATTTATAAGAGTCTTTGCATGGAAATCAGAGGTTCAGAGAACCACAAACGTTTTTCAAAGGCTTGCACTAAACACATAAATTCACATATTCTTACAAGGTCCACACAATAGTATCTAGTTTTCACACTTACAGTAGGACTAAATAACAACTGCATAAAATGAGATCAAATAAATAAAATGCTCTTACATGCCTCTATGGAGCATGACATTGCTTTGAAATATTAATATAATAGTGAATTTGTATCAAAATATATAACTTTTCTTAGAGGTTATTAAAATATACAAGGGTTGGTTTTCTCTTTTTGGTATATCATCTGATACATTCTGTTGAATTTGGTCAGAAACTCAAACTTTACTGCCAGAATGTGTTTTGTGGATATATGTATATTGTGCCTGATTTCAATTGGTATGGAGACTTTTTCTCAAAACAATTATCCAGTATAGAATGCTGTGTTGGTTCCATGCTGTGTTGGTTCCATTAAATGAATTGCCAACACTATCTTATACTCTCTGTGTCAATATCTCTCTAAGCCAGAGATGAGCATGGAATAATATCCAACTAACTAACTTGTTCATTCCTGGCAAATGTCTGACTACTGAAGGGAAGAAAGTTTTCCCAATACATCATCAGGTACCAAAGAGCCAATGTCAAGCTTTAACTTAGTACTGCAAGTATGATTGTACCAAACATGTGTGATACAGTTTGGCTTATGTACTTCATGATTTTCTTTAAAAAATAGAAAGAAAAGTCTTCTCTCTTCATTAGTCTGCAGAGATATCCTTAATGCTATAATTCTCAAAAGACCCACAAAATGGAATATGTAATTTCTTCCCAGAAAGTAAATCTTCAAAAAAAAAAAATTAAAAGGTCCTAAAAAGGCTCTAAATTTAGTAAGCTCAAATATGATGGTTTCTTATTATTGGTTCTGCCCTGAAGAAGATGAGCTTATTTTGAGGGAAGACATAATCCTCTTAATATGTTTGCTAGATGGAATTCTAAGTATATTTAAATGGCATGATTTTAAACTATATAGCAGCTGAGAATTTAAATGGATTTCATTCTAGTGTGTGTCTTCTAAAGAATAAGACTTTGAGTTGAAAATTTAAAAAAGAAAATTCTTTCGAAGCAGGAATAATAAAATAAATAGAAATAAGCACATATTGACAGGTCTTTGAAGATTATATCCCTTTTAATTGTATCCTTTCTAATAAAAATATTGCTATAATTTTATTTTGTTTTCTTAAGTAGAGGACCTAGTTATACTTATGAACACTTATAAAAGCCAGCGTTGAGTTGATATAGTAGCACTTTAAAAGATTTTTCAAATGATTCAAGTATGAGCATTTTGGGAATTCCTGGGTGATCCGGAAATGGTTAAGACTCTGTGCTTACATTTCAGGAGGCACAGGTTCTATCCATGGTTGGAGAACTAAGATCCCACAAGTCGTGCATTGCTGCCAAGAAATAAAAGGATGAGTATTTGTATCATTAACTTATTTTGCTATAAAAAAGTGCTTGGTGTGCAATCATTCTATATAAATCACTAAGTACAAAATACAGTAGAAGAACATACATGAAACAGATTCCTTATCTGTGGATATTCTAGGATAGTTGGAGACCTATTACATGCTTATGTTGATGTTGTTATTGTTCAGTTGCTAAGTTGTGTCCAATTCTTTGCAAACCCCTGGACTGCAGCACACCAGGCTCCCTTGTTCTTCACTATCTCCCAGAGTGTGCTCAGATTCATGTCCATTGAATTGGTGATGGTATCTAACCATTTCATCCTCTGATACCCCCCTCTCCTTTGCCTTCCATCTTTCCCAGAATCGGGGTCTTTTCCAATGAGTCTGTTCTTTGAATCTGGTGGCCAAAATATTGGAGCTTCAGCTTCAGCATCTATTCTTCCAATGAATATTCAGGACTGAATTCCTTTAGGATTTGGTGGTTTGATCTCCATGCTGTCCAGGGGACTCTCAAGCATCTTCTCCAGCACGACAATTAGAAAGCATCAACCCTTCAACAGTCAGCCTTCTTCATAGGCCAGTTCTCACATTGCTATATGACTACTAGAAAAACCATAGCTTTGACTATGTGAACATTTGTCAGCTAATGTTGGCAAAGTCTGCTTTTTAATACACTGTCTAAATTTGTCATACCTTTCCTTCCAAGGAGCAAGTCTTTTTTGATTTCATGGCTGCAGTCACTGTCCACAGTGATTTTGGAACTCAAAGAAAAACATATAACTGTTTCCACTTTCCCCCCTTCTATTTCCCATGAAGTGATGAGACTGGATGCCGTGATCTAACTTTGCTGAATGTGGAGTTTTAAGTCAGCTTTTTCACTCTCCTCTTTCATCCTCATCAAGAGCTTTGGGTTTTTTTTTTTTCTCTTCATTTTCTGCCATTAGAGTGGTATCTTCTGCATATCTGAGGTTGCTGATACTTCTCCCAGCAATCTTCATTCCACCTTGGGATTCATCCAGCCTGGCATTTCCCATGATGTAATCTGCATAGAAGTTAAATAATCAGGGTGACAATATACAGCCTTGTTCTTCTTTCTCAATTTTGAACCAACCAGTCAGTTGTTTTATGTCTGGTTCTAACTATTGCTTTTTTATCCACATACAGGTTTCTTGGGAGACAGGTATGATGGTCTGGTATTCCCATCTCTTTAAGAGTATATAAATTATAATAAATGGAAAATAATGCCTGCCATAGGAAGTTTATAGACAGCATATTAAAAAGCAGAGACATTACTTTGCAGATAAAGGTCCAACTAGTCAAAGCTATGGTTTTCCCAATAGTCAGGCATGGATGTGAGAGTTGGACCATAATGAAAGCTGAACAGTGAAGAATTGATGCTTTTGAACTGTGGTGTTGGAGAAGACCCTTGAGAGTCCCTTGGACTGAAAGGATATCAGAACAGTCAATCCTAAAGGAAATCAGTCCTGAATACTCATTGGAAGGACTGATGTGGAAGCTGAAGCTCCAATACTTTGGCCACCTGATACAAAGAACTGACTCATTGGAAAAGACCCTGATGCTGGGAAAGATTGAAGGCAGGATGAGAGGAGATGGCAAAGGATGAGGTAGTTGGATGGCATCACCAGCTCAATGGACATGAGTTTGAGCAAGCTCCTGGAGTTGGTGATGGACAGGGAGGACTGGCGTGTTGCAGTCCATGTTGTGTCGATCAGACACAACTGATCGACTGAATTGGAACTGGATAGGAAGTTTAAGAGTTAAGGGAAGTGGTGATGGCAGAAGATGGAGACAGCAGACAAATCAGAGACTAGGACAGTTTGTGAAATACATGATGTTTGTATTTGTACTTGAAACTGATAAAATGTGGACATTTAGAGATTTTGGAGGATATGGGACATGCATGTGAGAAATGAGAGTTGAAAAAGGAAGGCGACTGTTCATACTACACGAAAAAAACTACAAAAGTGCATGGTTCTACATTCTTGAAGTTAGAGTGAGTATGAATTTAAAGAAATTAAGTGAATAGGGAATCAGAAAAGTTAATCTGTGGCCTGGACTTTGGAGGAACTCGAATCCACATATTGGTTGTTCTGGGATTTGTGAGCAAAGAGCAGTGTGCAAATTTTTCCCCTGAAAACAATATCCAGTATGTTGACTTCAAATACCTCTCAGAGTGGCATCCTATTACACAAGTGGACTTATCAGAGGCAGGATCTGGCCTTAAGCCTTGTACACTCAGAAGCTAGTTTAATGCCTCCCTTACAAAATGGAGAGGGGCACACGTTAACTGAGCCCAAGAGGTTTTTACAAGAAGTCAGAAATCTCAATCATTAATAATAAAAAGTCATTACTTCATGACCCTGGTTTCCTGGTAGATAGACAACTGTGAAAAAAAACTCTTAAATTTAATTTTATAAACATGGGATCAGAATTCAGGGAGTTTGATGATTTACATACTAATAACATTTGTTAACATTACTTTGTATATCTATTTCACAGAAGAAAAGTTCTGCAAGGAAAGCCGGTTCTAAAGAATCAATGTTTTCCTTATCAGTGTCTGAATGATACTGAAAACTTTTATTTCTAGGATTTTTCCCTTTTCTCTGATTTCACAACGGACCAAGCTTCCTCCAGACATTACCCTTATACGCTGATCATTTCAATCATCTCTTAATGGGCTCTTAATGGACATTATGGGTTGATTTTACAAGATAGCTCATATTTCAATGCTTTAGTTTGTTATAAAATAGACTACACATCTTGATTTAGCTAATTACGTATTAGTTAAAAACACTGCAACTTTCCATTACCTGCATTAAGTTTTATACTGTAATATTTGATTTACTAAGAAAGAGTGAAAGATCTTTTTGGTTATTGCAAAGAAATTTAAAACTCAAGTACTGAGGGGAAATTGTTCTTTTCTGACCCACGTGCCTAAGACTTTCATTGTATATTTCATCAGTGAATGAACCATCATCCGTCCAGTTGCACATATCATAAAACTGGGAGTCTTCTTTGACAGTTTCTCTTCTTTCATCCTTAAATCAACCCTCACATTGATTTACCCAACAAATATATCTTGAATGACCATATTGCTTCAGTTACTGGCAAATCAGCAGTAAAATACAAGGAAGTCACCTTTTCATCATTCCATTTAGGATGTAGCTGGGAAGGAATGTAGACAGACAATAAAGAATTGAAACAAGTAAAACATTTACTACATCAGAAGTTACTAAATGCCAGATCCCAAAAATAAAACTGTATAAGAGAACAGGATTATGTGGGAGAAGGGAGGTGTTTTTGTAAACATGAATGCATCTTGGATAAATTGGCTTGATACTGTTCTAAAAATCTTATAAATTGAATGTTGACTTTAATTCTTGAATCTTGATCATATCCATTTATTTCTTTTCTTCTTCACAGTCAACACAGTATGTGATATCCATGAAAATACATCTCTCAGATAATCTAAGTGTATTTGACCAAACAGCACAGTTGCTGTACTCTGAAATAATTCATCACAAAATTACGGTGAGACCCAGCTTTCCATGCACTGCTCCTGGCCTGTAACTGAGTCCAACAGGAATGCCAAGGTAGACCCTTTACTGGGAGCCATGGGACTTACTTAAAAGACTTCTCAAGAGCTTCCCATCAGTGGTGTTGAACAGTGGGCTAAGACTTCCCCACTCAAATGTCTTCCTTCTCTCCCACAAGAAGATGGGTGGTCTGATGACTCCAACAGCCTCTCCCAGTTCTCTCCCCATTTCTTTGCACATCTAATCTTTGCTTCTCCAAAGATCTGGATACACATATCCTGCTTGAGCTCTCTCACATTGTCTCTGGCCCTCTCTCCCTGTTTTAAGCATTTCACACGGTGAAAGATCTCATCATGTCGTCACTACTGCTTAGAACCCTGCAGTTTCATTCTATTGCTCTTCAGAGACTCAAATCCATAACAAGACATTCAAAACTCAGCGTGACTGTCCCTGGCCACCTTCCCAACTCTCTCATAATCCTCTACCTCTCACTCTCCCTGTTCCAACTAAGGTGCCCTTTTTTGTACTGTGAAGGTGTCTTGCTTTCACTCAACTGAAACAAACCACTATACATCCATCTAAAGTTCATTCCTGAATAGCATTTCTTCTTGGCATTTGATTTTTTCCCCCAATCCTAAGTAATTGAAAATGTTCTATATTAAAATAACATCTACATAATGGAAACATAGTAATATAAAATTGATATAACTTTTAAGACTATGCTGCTGCTGCTGCTGCTAAGTCACCTCAGTCGTGTCCCACTCTGTGTGACCCCATAGACGGCAGCCCTCCAGGCTCCCCGGTCCCCGGGATTCTCCAGGCAAGAACACTAGAGTGGGTTGCCATTTCCTTCTCCACTGCATGAAAGTGAAAAGTGAAAGTGAAGTCGCTCAGTCATGTCCGACCCTTAGTGACCCCATGGACTGCAGCCTACCAGGCTCCTCTGTCCATGGGAGTTTCCAGGCAAGAGTACTGGAGTGGGGTGCCATTTTATATCAAACTGCAAAGAAGTAAGACAGATTTACCGAGTGTTGAGAACTCACCATGGGATTGGCAATGTGAGAACTCCATAAAGTATTAACTCACTCAACTCTCACAACACCCCAAGGCAGTGTTCCTATGATTTCTTTCTTGGTGAAGATCCTGAGGCTGAGAAGTGCTGTCATCTAATGGTGGTTACCATGCTAAGGAGCCAGGGTTCAATGTAGGTACATATCAGTACATTGGACTCCAGAGCACACTCTCTTCATTGCTGTATTGTAGATCCTTTGAAAAGAATTTTGTGTTTTCCAATTATACTTACAGACTTTTCTGTGAAAGTGAAAGTCACTCAGTTGTGCCTGACTCTTTGTGACCCATGGACTGTATGTGCCAGGCTCCTCTATCCATGGAATTCTCCAGGCAATAATACTGGAGTTCCTTGCTATGCCCTTCTCCAGGGGATCTTCTGAACCCAGAAATCAAACCTGGGTAGACTTTTAAGGAGTATAAAACACATTTCTGCTTTGGGATCAACTTTAAACATCATGGTATGCTGGTATGTTTAAATCGCTTGTGATTTCTGGGACAAAACATGAAGTGCTTCACACTGTCATTCTGTAAAAATCAGCTTATATGTAGAAGCATCTGCAAGCACCCCCTGAACTATTTGCATGGTTGAGACAGACCCTCGTTATCTGATTTTTACAGCATCCTAGGCATAAGTCTAACTTAGCTTTTGACACATTGTATTAGTAATTTTTGTTCACTTGTCTGCCCTTCCTTAGTCTATAAAATCCTTGGGGGAGTAACAGTGTCATAATATGAGCAAATATTTATTGAGATGTTTATTGGGCCAAATATGACAGTAAAAGTTTTAATGAACTCAGTTAGTCCTACTAACAACTCTACCTATGAGGTGTGTGCATGCATGCTAAGTCGCCTTAGTCTTTGCAACCCTATGGACTATAGCTTACCAGGCTCCTCTGTCCATGGGATTTTCCAGGCAAGAATGCTGGAGTGGGTTGCCACTCCCTTCTCCAGGGGATTTTCCGGACCTGGACATAAACTTGCAGCTCTTATGTTTCTTGCATTGGCAGGCATGTTCTTTATCACTAGTGCTACTTGGGAAGCCCCACATATGAGGTAAGTACTACTATATCCATAATTTATAAACCTAAGGCAAGATAACTAGTAAGTAGCTGGGTTTGATTTCAAGTCTTTCCAGTTTGAAGTGTTTTCTCTCATCCACTTAACAGAGCAGAGCAGATCTTGGGATTTTCAAAAATGATTGCATATACATCACATTTGGTGAGCTCACAGTAGCCTCTCCTCACCTTCCTCCTTCTCCCTCCCTCTCTCTCACTCATCCTCAGTTTATGCCCTGCTTCCTTCTCTCTGTTTCTTTCCCTCAACCCTGCCTGTGTGTGTGTGGTGAGTGTGAGTGTGTGTGTGTGTGAAAGAGACAGAAAGAAACAGAAGTCGAAGGAGAGGGATAAGGAGAAATATTTTTAATTAGACTTTTTATTTCTCAAATACAATTGTAATTTCCTACCAAGAGAGTGTATCTGGGAAATTTCTATTAAAGGAAAACTGACAGAAAATGGTCATATATAAAATGAAAAATAATAGGAGATACTAACTTGAAAGATATAACATTCTGTTAGGATTTTCAAAAATACAGATTGATCAGAGAATTATCTGGGTGTTTAAAATACCTAAGCAGATACTCTAAGAGGGAAAAAAGCCATTTTTTTTATGGTAATATTATCTCCTCATTAATAAAAAAATTCTAAAAAACCACCAAGATGCATTTTTTTTACTTTTTAACTGAAATATACTCAATTACAATATTATGTTAGTTTCATGTTTACAGAATATTTTACAGAATATTTTACAAAACATTACAAAAATATTTACAAAATATTACAGAATATTTTATAGGTTATATTTACCTTAAAATTATAAAAAATAATGGCTATATCTCTGTGCTGTACAACATATCTTTGTTGTTTATCTGTTTTATACATAGTAGTTTGTATTTCTTAATCCCATACCTCTTTCATGTCCTTCTGCCTTTCTACCTTTCCCTGTCCCCATAGGTACCCATTTATTTTCTATATTTGTGAATCTGTTTCTGTTTTATTTTTAGATTCTACGTATAAGTGATAACATATAGATTCTATTTTTCCCTATCTGACTTATTTCATTAAGCAAAGTACCCCTCTTGGTCCATCTACAGTATTGCAAGTGTGTAGAATTTCATTCATTTTTATGTCTAAGTAATATTCCCTTCTGCGTGTGTGTGTGTGATATTTTCCTCACATCTTCTTTATTCATTCATCTGTTGATGAATACATGGTTTGTTTCCATATCTTGACTATTGTAAGTAGTGCTGCTAGGAGTACTGGAGTGCATGTACTTTTCAAATTAATGTTTTCATTTTCTCCAAATATATACTTGCAGTGGAATTTCTGGATCATATGGTATTTCATTTTTAGTTTTACGAGGAACTCCAAAATCTTTTCCATAGCAGCTGTAACAATTTATATTCCCACCAGCAGTGCACAAGTGTTCCCTTTTTTTCCACATCCTCACCAACATTTGTTATTCGCAGACTTTTTATGTCAGCCATTATGACAGGTGTAAGGTGATTTTTATTTGCATTTCTCTAATGATCAGCAAAGTTGAGCATATTTTCATGGGCCTATAAGCCTCTTTATATCTTCTTTGGAAAGATATATATTTTAGTCTCTGCCCATTTTTTAAAATTGTGTTGTTGCTTTTTAAATATTGAATTGTATAAGCTGTTTATATATTTCAAATATTAACCCATTATTTGTCATTTCATTTACCAATATTTCTTCCATTCAGTAGGCTGTCTTTTCACCGAGTTGATGGTTTCCTTTACTGTGCAAAAGTTTTTAAGCTTAATTAAGTGCCATTTGTCTATCTTTGTTTTTATTTCTTTTGGCTTAGGAGCCATATCCCCAGAAAACATTGCTACAATTTATGTTAAAGTGTGTTCTCCCTGTGTTTTCTCCTGAGTTTTATGGTTTCAAGTCTTAAATTTAGGTCTTTAATCCATTTTGAGCTTATTTTTATATGGAATAAGGAAATGTTCTACTAATTTTTCTTGGATTTAAAGAATTAACATTGTTAAAATGTTCATATACCCAAAGCAATCTGCATATTCAATCTATAAAAATGTCCATGATTTTTTTCACAGAACTAAAACAGATAATGCAAAAATTTATATGGAACTGCAAAAGACCCTGAAGAGTCAAAGCAATCGAGAAAAAAGACCAAAGTTGGAGGTACACATTCCCTGACTTCAGATTATACTACAAAGCTATAGTCATCAAAACAGCATAGTACTGATACAAAAGCAGACACATAGATCAATGGACAAAATAGGCAACTCAGAAATATACCCACATGTCTATAGTCAGTCTATGAAAAGGGAAGTGAAAATACACAATGAAGAAAAAACAGTTTCTTCAGTAAGTTATTCTGGGAAAACTGGAGAGCAGTATTGGTTTTTACTTTTAGGATCAATTATAAATTGGACATTTGTTTTAAATTAAATACTTTTTGAAATATAAAACTTCTCATAATTTATTGCTGTTTCCAACCCTCTTAGCATGTTTCTGATTTTCATTACATTTAACCTAGCTGTAGCTAATTAAATACTATGTGAACATGAAGACAGTGGGAAATAGATTTAGGTTAATGTCCTTTTCCCCATCCTGGAAACAAATGTAATTGACATAACTACATTAACAGATAAAACAGACTTAAATGTTCAAGCTTAACATATCATGTTCTTTATATCATTATGACTGGTGGAATCAATAGTTTATTGCAGGAAGAATTTCTCATCAATGTCATTCACAACTGACAATTCGTGGCATGTGAATCATTGAGATATTTCCTGTCTCCTTCGTTTATTAGTGAAATGACTCTAAAATGAACAATTTCAGTAATAGGTAGACTTTCCATCATAAATTCTATATTACTTTTTTTCTTTTTTGGTGGACAGTTTCCAGTATTTGCCAAGTAAATGGACAATTAAAAAATAAGCTGTTTAAATAAATCACTGCTTTATTATATGTCTAGTTAAGATATATATTTATGTACATCTCTCTGGAAAACTGGCATCCATAGTAAAGGCAGATAAATGCCCTAGGTTGCTGAAAATGTGAAAGAGCAATAAAAATTTTCCCCTGAGGGAACTTGTATCAAAAAGAATTACAATACAATTCAGTCAGAGTGAGTGAGAACAAATGACACAGTCAACTAGCATGTCATGTTATATGGTAATGACACACACACAGAACCACTCCTGTGTGAAAGTCTGGGTATCAGTCCTTGACAGAGATACTTACAGAAATCATGTCACTAGCTTGAGAGATGTCCAATTGGGCTAGTCTACATATTTTAGTATATTTTTAGGCTGACACATTTCCAAGAAAATTAAAAGCTATAAAGAAAGAGTAAGTAGTGAGTTTATTTGCCTATTTGAGAGGCTAAAACTGACAAGGTCATAATGCTGAAGTAAAACTCTCATCTCATAATTATGATAATTTCCTTTATTTATTGACAATGTATGGATATTTTAAATGCCAGTAAGATTCAGAGGAATGTCTATGTATACTGGAAATTAGCAGGAATGGGTAATTCTATATGATAAATACCGTAGTAAATAGTAGTTACCTGCAACCTGTCACTTGGAAAACTTTAAGAGGTAGGCAACATTTCTAACTGACTGATATGAGAAACTGCCCAGAGGATTTGCAACAAGGGAAATTTTCATTTTTGTGAAGGTCAGATGATTCCAGCTACTTAGGTTAAGGGGGCACAATATGAAAAATAGGAATAGACGTGTCAAGTAAAAACACTGCAAAGTAATACAGATATTGTGTTTTTATATGTGTCAAGTATATGTTCAAATGCCAAGAAAGTTCATTCTTCCTGTTGAACTGTCAAATCATTCTAGAAAGAAAGCTTTTAAAGACAAAATGTCAAGAAATGATGGTATAATGCTAGCGATGGTATTCATCCAGAAAGAACCAACTGTGTTGTCAGTACCCTTTAGGTGCTTCTATAAGCAAGTCGAAAAATTACTTCCAATGTATTGTCATGAAAATTGGACAGCATAAGCTCTCCTTTCATTCTCTATGACTGGCAAATAAATATTTATAGCTGTATCATGGATAATAGAAGCTTTTCATTATAAATAACCTTAGGAATGACCAGATCGTTGTTTGTGAGCTGGAAAAAAAGTTAAGAGATATCAAGTGACTCACTCAAGGTCATCACACAGATTTTTAAAGATGGGGGCAGAAAATAGTGGTTTTTTTTTTTTCACCTGAAGTTCAGTGTTTCTTTTTGTATTATAGCACGCCGAAGAAAATTTTCCAAATGGAAAACTGATTTTGGTCATTTAAGAATGTAAAACATGTTTAGATTAAAACAATCTTCTACAGTACTTGGTACAAAGGATCTAGCCTGCTCCAGTGATTTACAAATACAAAGCTATCCTTCATTTTATTTTAAAAATGCATGGATAAGCATAGTAGAAATTTGCTTAAGCGTGTGTGCCAATTTAAAACTAGTCATTATTTGGAATCCCTATATGGGAAAGACTACTGAAAGGTCAAGGTTGGGTAACGTAGACTGAATTTATTTCTGGTAATAATTACAGTAGGCTAGAGAGTAGCAGGGGCTTGAATTTCTCAAAAATTTGTGAAATATCTACACTATTTCTCATTTTTATCCTACGTTATGCATAGCAGTCTTCCCTGTGATTTATTTCATTACTGAGCAGGTCCATACAACAATGAGGTAATGTTTTGTTCTTTCTTATCTTCTCTTGACGGATGTAAAATATGCTTTAAGAAAGGCATTCGAACTAAGATATTGACATCAGACTACAAACATTTACCATTATTTATAAAAGACTAGAACAAAGCTAAATTAATAATATAGTTTTTCTCTCAAAAAATTCTGCCTTTCTCTATGAAGGATTGTCCTCTCAGGGTCAAGGTCATGGACAATGCAGCCTGGGAGAAATTCCTGTGCAGCTGCTTGCTTTGAGCAGGCATGTGGAAGATAAGCAGATGACTTCAATTTTCAGTGTCATTATTCACCCCATTCCTGACATTGTCCTAGCATGAACACACAGACCAAGAACAGCACCAGAGCTATATTCCCATATGCCTGATATTTGAACTAAAATATGTCAAAATAGATTTGAAGGAGAAGGTGTTTGCTGATAGATGGCATATATTCATTTTAAGTAAAGATGGGTAGGTCTTCACCTCAGCTTCCCTAAGGTAGTTGGATTCCCTGACTCCTCTTGGTTTTTTGTTTGTTTATTTAAGAAGCACCATCCAAAATATATGATATAAGCTGATATCATTAAACTGGAACTTGCCAACCAACCATATTGATGGTGTTGACCATCTGATAATGAAAAGTTATTCTAAGTTTTTAGTAGACTTTTGACAAAATTTGTCTACACATTAGAAAATAAGGCATTGGGAATTTAGATTCCTAATGAAAATGTAACAGAGATTTTAGACCTTAGACATCAAGTTTACTCTTATGTAGCTCTGGCTTTAAATCACATAATTCAAGACACTCTATGGCTTCACACTTTTCCCTCAGAGTGAAAAAAAAGATTTTTACACTTTGCAATTCTCTTCATCTCTTGGTTCCGAACAGAGTTCTTTAGATGTCTTCAGTCTAACCTGTAGTAGTCTTTTTGTTAACACAAATTAAAAGTTGTCTGTGATGTCACATTCAAGATAATGTTTTTATGGATGTAGTTTCTCAGATGCATATTTATGGAGTTTTAAAGAACCATTCTGCTTTTGCTGCTGCTGCTGTCGCTTCAGTCGTGTCCGACTCTGTGCGACCCCATAGAGGGCAGCCCACCAGCCTCCGCCGTCCCTGGGATTCTCCAGGCAAGAACACTGGAGTGGGTTGCCATTTCCTACCCCCATGCATGAAAGTGAAAAGGGAAAGTGAAATCGCTCAGTCGTGTCCGACTCTTAGCGACCCCACGGACCGCAGCCCACCAGGCTCCTCCGTCCATGGGGTTTTCCAGGCAAGAGTACTGGAGTGGGTTGCCATTGCCTTCTCAGAAAGAATCATTAGGTTTTTCAAAAAGTGACTTTCATTTGTGTAACTTTTACAGTATATGACACTCGCTTTCAGCATAGTTTTAAGAGCTTTGACAAAACACTCACTCGTATAACCACCACTGCAATTAAAACATAAACTATTGTTTCATGATTATTTGTAACAAGGAAATCTATTTTGCTCTCAGGACTAGAGTATATATTCATATCTTAGGATGTTAAAAAAAAGTCAGGGAAAAAGATCAGGATTTCTTCATCTAGGGCCTTTGGATCTAGAGATATATCCATGGAAGTAATTAAGACTGTCTGGGGACTTCCTTGGCAGTCCAGTGGTTGAGACTCTGTGCTTCCATAACAGGGCCCATGAGTTTGATACTTGGTGGTCAGGGAACTAGACTCCTGCATACTATGTGACATGGCCAAAATATAAAAATTAAAAAGAAGTGTTTGAAGACTTCCTGAAATTCTATGCAAAAATATTATGTGAGTATACATACATATATTTCTCAGGCAAAAGTGTTCATAGCTTCTATCAGAATTTCAATGATGACTCCAAAATTCCAAAATTGAAAACTCACTGTAATTAACTTAAAACCATCATAAAAAGAAATCAATTTCCAACTCCCTGCGTTTCTCCTTTACATTCTGGCCTATGACAATATCTCTCTCCTTGAAATTTTAATGTTGCTTGTATGATAATTATTTATCCATGAAAACATGTTTAAGTTCATATAATATGCAGAACACAGTGCTTTAAGGTCTGAAAGATAAAAAGATAAATAGGAAATGTCCCCATCTCTAAAAACCTCACAGCCTAGTAAACCTTATAGCATGTCTTTTATTATAGTATGACAAATTTTTGAATTGAGCAATTATGCATGAATGTTGCAGTTACAACAGTATTGAAATCAAGGGCAAAACCAGACATAGATGATTATTTCATAATTGGATGTAACAATGAAATCTACTTATCTCTAAGGACTAGGATACATATTCATATCTCTCTGAAGATCCCTGCATATCTAGAGCACTACATTGCATAGTGATTGCTAAATTAAAATAAGCATAGATTGATGTCTGCCCCTTGCCATTTAGTGTTGAGTGGATCAATTTTTTGAGGTATGAAGGCAGTATGATTTAATAAAGCAAGTTGCATTATTTCAAAGGAGAATGGGATCTTTGGTCTTGTGGTCTCGTAATGCTTATAGAATAATCTGCAAATTTCCAACAAATGGGCAGAAAGAATATGAGGAAATCTAAGAGAGAACGGCATGTCACCTAAGAAGTTTTGTTCTCTGGCCTTACATTCTTTCTTTTACCTGGATTTCCTTAAAAGTAAGCCAATTTTAAAGGATCTTCTATAGTTTTTACCAAGGATCTTGCAAAGAGAAAAAAAAATTGTGTATTTAAAATGATGTACTTTCTTTCTTTAAGTTATTTCATTCAAGTATAGCTAATTTAGCTCAGTTGGTAAATAATCCACCTGCAATGCAGGAGACCCTGGTTCGATTCCTGCGTTGGGAAGATCCCCTGGAGAAGGGATAGGCTACCCACTCCAGTATTCTTGGGCTTCCATTGTGGCTCAGCTGGTAAAGAATTCGCCTGCAATGCGGGAGACCTGGGTTCGATCCTTGGGTTGGGAAGATCCCCTGGAGAAGGGAAAGGCTACCCAGTCCAGTATTCTGGCCTGGAGAATTCCATGGATACAGTCCATGGGGTCGCAAAGAGTCAGACGGAACTGAGCAACTTTCACTTTCACATAGCTAATTTACAATTTTAATATCTGCTGTACAACAAAGTGACCCAATTATGGTTTCTCACAGGATATTGAATATAGTCTTCTGTGATACGTAGTGGGACCTTGTTGTTTATCCATTCTATAATTGTCTGCATCTGCTAACCCCAAACTCCCTATCTTTTCTCCCCCACCCATCCCCTCGTTGGCAATCACAAGTCTGTTCTGTGAATCTGAGTTTTTTTCTGTTTTGTACATAAGTTCATTTGTGTCATATTTTAGATTCCATATACATGTGATATCATATGGTATTTGTTTTTTTGCTGACTTACTTCACTTAGTATAATAATCTCTATGTCCATCCATATTGCTGAAAATGGCATAATTTCATTCTTTTTTATGGCCAAATAGTATTCTCTTATAGAAATATATGTACCACATCTCCTTTATCCATTCATCTATCAATGAACATTTAGGTTGTTTCCATATTTTGGCTATTTAAGTAGTGCTGTTATAAATATAGGGATGCATGTATCTTTTCAAATTATAGTTTTGTCAGGATAAGTGCCCAGGAATGGGATTGCTGGATCATATGGCAATTCTATTTTTAGTTTTTTGAGGACTCCCCATACTATTTTCCATAGTGGCTGGACCAATTTGCATTTCCACCAATGCTGTAGGAGGGTTCCCTTTTTTTCCACATGCTCTCCAGCATTTTTATAAACTGATGTTCTTTCTTTCTGATCCTCCTTAGAAATTTGAACATTGAAATCACAGAGATAAATATATACATATATGTGTGTATGTCTAAAATTATAGGTTTGTAGGAAAAGATCTTGTTTTGTCTTCAACTTCTATGCAACTTGCTCTATACTTGTGGAGTCATTGGCCCCAACAGAAGACTCAGACCTTCTTTGTAGTCTAAGTCCAATCATGACTCTAATTGAAATAAATTTAAAACTCAATTTCCAAAATATTGGAGTAAAAATTACACATTACACATAGCTTTAAATTCTATGAATTTTATCACTTAGTATAAGACATTGATAGGGTAAGGGTAGTGAGAGCCTAAGAAAAACTTTTTTTTTTTTTTTTTTAGAAAAGAGGTGAAGGAAAGACACACAGAGGTCATCAGTTCATAACAATAATGAGCTAATATGTGTATATGTGTGTATGTTATGTACACGTACCACAGGACCTTCAACTGCTATTATCACTGTAGCATCACATTCAATTTATCCAAATTATGTTCAATTCATAGATGTGGTCCCTGAAGTTGGTCTGATTCTAGACATTAGGATTGGGCACAGGTCCTACAAACCAAGCCATGGTGTCTGGTCATGTTAACAATAAAAGACTTAGTCTAACCCAGAGAAGTGACTGGGTATTTTGTGGATAATAGTATAATTTTTTACAGTATAACTACTATTTATTATATTTTTAACCCATAAAAGAACATTTTATCAGAGTAAAAACTCATTCTATAGCCCATTTCTATCAATATTTACCCATTTCTAATGCCTCGTCTATTTATTTTTCTAAAACGTCTGCAATGGCCAGATTATGTGTATTTCTGATAGCATTTTTATTGACTGACAGAAAGTATGTTCTCACATCCAACTCATATTCAGAATAAGGAATCTTAAAATAATACCAAAACTTGAGCCAAAAGTGTGTTCTTATTTCAAATACCACTCAAGTTGATGGATGACAGCTATAATAAAGCTCCTTACTGTTAACCAATTATCTTGTGTACGATTTTGAGTTATACAGAAATATTCTAAAAATTTTCAGAAGTACAATTTTTGTTCCTTATATTTATAACAAATAATGCCTGGGACTCTTTAACACAATTTGTACAAAATTTAAAACTGAAATTTGTATTCAAAGACACATGTGTTTAGGTAATAAAAAGAGTTGCTCTTTTCCCAAAAGTTAAAAATAAGAAGTGATATTGCTCTACTTAGACAATACTATTCCCCTAATAAATGTGTATTCTCTATCACCTCAGTCTTACTTTAATTTGGACTTCAGTGGCCTAGTGGACATTAGTACAAAAACATTTTTGAAATCCTTATAACATGCTAGAGTTATTAAAGTTCAAAAATACTTACTTTTGGTGTTTGTATAAAAGAAAGAAACATGAATCCTCAAAATATAACTAGTCTTCTAACTGATCTTACTTACTCTGTATGTATTATAATTTATTTCATCTACAATTCCTTCTTATTCTCTGGTCAATCATGTTTACAATATTATTTCATCTTCATGTACTGAGTAATAAAAGATGAAAGTGATTTGATTACACTGAACTCTGAATAGACAGGATTCACAGTATTATATAACTTGCTTTGCAATCATCTTGATTCATGTCTACACAGTAAGATCAATTCTGGTACCATTCTAATGTTTCAGATAACCAAATTGGGTAATATCATAAAAATAATAATATCTTTGATGGTACAGAATGAATGCTGGCATAGATAACAAAGTCCATAGACTATTAAAATCCTATAACAAATAAGGATGGAAATTTGAATATTTTACATGATAATAAAATATAATAAGTTTCTGTATATAAAGAATCTATTTTGCAATTTGAGTTTACCATTGATTTATTCCTCTATTCTCAAAAGAGTATGCATAAGTCTCCATTTATATCCCACTATGTTCTTCTAGACTTTAGTATATTAATAGTGAACAAAAATGAACAACTCTGTTTTGAAGTTCAAATTATGTAGATGATATAGGTATTAAGCAAGTAAGCAGAAATACAATATAATGGCAAACTACTAAGTACTATGAAATAAGTTAAAATTAATGTGATATTACTGAAATTTAACTAAGATATGAAGGATATGGAGCAATTATCCAAGGAAATAGTAAGGTTACAGGCATTTCAGAAAATGGAGTTACAGGAGAATAAAATCCTTTGTGTTATAAAAGAGTTTGGTGATATAAAAAAATTTGAATAACTTGGCATCGCTGGATGATGTGAAATAAGGCATGGATGAAATGAATGTGGAGAGATATACAGGTGTGAGACAATATTATGGTTCTCTAGATCATCGTAAAAATTCTGTAATCCCTATCTAAGTGCAATACGTGATTATTAAAGGTTCTTATTTATTTCTTTTTAAGAAGACAAATTACATGACAAGTTCTATATTTTAAAGAATGATAACTAGGCCAGAAGAGAGAATCCATTTAATAAGTAGGAGGTTGTTCTTGAGTTCCACAGAGATATCATGACATAGACTAAGGTAGTGAAATGAAGAGAGAGAGATAGTAGTGAACAAATTGCAATGTACTTTTCAGGTAATGTTAACGACACTTTGTAATGCATTGCATGAGGTTAGGCAAATGGAGGGAAAAAGGAAATTCCAAGATATCTGAGTTGAGTAACTGAGTCAGTGTCACATACTAAAATGTGAGAAGTGGTAGTTAGATGGTTATGATCCAGTGGTTAGGCAGGGCATATTAATTTTGTGACTTACACATCCCAGTCATCTGCGGAGGTGTATAAAACAATAGTATGGAATTCAAGGAAGACATTGAGATTCCACAACTTAGAAATATTAATTAAAACTGTGACTGGAAAAAGTAATCTGGATAAAAACATTTAGAGAGAAAAAAAGGAACTTAGGGTTAAATCCTAAAATAATGTGATCCTTGGAAGTCCTACTGAGGATTGAACCTAGTCATGAACTCTCCATGAGCCCAATAATGGTACACAGGAAACTAGAAAAGCATGCTATCATGAAAACCAAAAAATACATTTTAAAGGACTTTTAAAAACTACGTTCAATGCTACAAATTGATCTAGGAATATAATAAGGCTGAAAGATTCACTTGGTATTTAGACATTATGGAAGTTCTTAGTAATCGTCACAGAATGCTTCCTGAAAGGCAGAGTGATTAGAACCTAGACAGTTGTGGACAGAAGAATGCAATAAAATTGGGAATGTATATATTCATCACTGTAGAAAGCGGTAAAGTAAATTTAACTGAGAAACAACATGCTGGGAGAATTATTGCTTTGAGATTATCGATCACGAATTTCTGATGATTCCAACCTACAGGATCACATAATTTTCTTTAAAAATCAGTTGTATCCCAGACAGGCTGACGTTTCCCAGATTGGAGCAACAAACTTAAAAGGGTCAGACAAAGTATTATATGAAAATTATCACATTGATAAATTAGGGCATTTAACCTGGATAAAGAGAAATGTGTTGAAAGGGGGTGACAAATCTATTGAAAGGATGTGAAAATGTCAATGGATGAGGTTTAAGAACAATCTTTCTGAAATATTGTAGCAAACAAAGAGCTTTCAGCAGAGAGTGGAATGTTTGAATTAATTGCTTTAAATGTAGTTGGGTTTCTGATGATGATAAGGTGTGGTTGAAGAAGTGGATGAATTAGAAGCTATAAAATAAGCCATCATCAGATGAAGGAAGTTAAAGAATAGAAAAGGAAAAATGACACTAGATTTTAATGATAGTTGTTGAAATTATCTAGAATGATGACGCATGTTGGTATGGACAGGGAGTATGAACAAGGAGTCAAAAACTTCACTGATTTAAAGTGGATGAAAAAAGTTGGTATGTGGGATTAATGAGAAGAGAGTGTGATGTAGCATTATGATATGGGCTCATGGGCACAGGGAGTTTTAAAAAAATAACACGAGTTATTTATTTCTTTTTGATTATCAATTCATAATATAATTTGCAATAAGATTATAGATTAATATTTAAGACTGTTTTATTTAAATATACTTTCTATATGTAAGGTTTACATTTTTATAGCAAAATATTTATAAGGTTTTCTCATTTCCATGCATAATATTTTATTTACTTTTGGCATGCTTTTATTTAAATAGGGCTTGGTTAGTTCTGGGAATCTAGAAAATGAAAAGAAAAAAACAAGTCAAAGTTAGTTAAGGTAAAAACGTCCTCAACATATTTATTTCAAAGTTCAAAATGACTATAGTCATTCTATGAGTATTTAACTCTGCAATAAGACCACATTCTGACTACTCCATTTAATTTTTCCTACTGTATTTATAGGAAGGACACCACTAAGATTGAAAAGGTCAAGCAAAATGACAGTAACTAATTCAGAAATGAGATGTCAAGATTGAAGCTATAAAGCAGGGATTAACCTATAAGCAATTCAAGTACATTTATATAGATACACACACACATAGGCACACAGAAAAGTTAATATAAAAAATATCTTAAAATAAATTGACAAGGTCAACAAAAGCAGCAATTATATGAGCTGAAGAGTGAACTTTTGTAAAACAGGGAAAGTGAAGGAAAACTCTAAGACTAGAAAATATTTTGATGTTTTAGAAATAAAACATTTATACTATATGTACTACTATTGAGTATACTTATATATAGGAGAAATACATGTTTACATCATTGATATAAATTAAGAAACTAATCATACAGTTAATCTGTTTGTTTATTATCATTTATTTGTGATAATTATTGTGGATGATAGACTATGTTGCAGTTTAGGTTTTCAAGAAGTTATTCTACATTGAAAACACTTTAGTTAAAATACTAACAAATATTGTCTAATACTATTTGAATCTATAATTTAGAGAATGAGCTGAAAAGGAAATCAAAGTCATATATTTTCAGATGACTCATTGAATCATGATAATTTATTGAACATTTTCCAAGTACTAAGCATTTCACTAGCAATTCATGTCTTTTATTCTTCATCTTATCAGGTTAGTACTATTATCACCCCCATTTGACACACACAAAAACTGAGGCATGCATAAATCAAGTTTTATGCTATTAAATGCTGGACCTGAGTTCCCATATCCTTAACTAAGGTTTGTGACAAACCTTGAATTTTGTGAAATGTTGAGAGTGAATATATTTGAACCTCTAGAAATACTTTATAATGAAACATATGGTACTATTGTGTCCCAATCTGTGACAGAAACCAACCATCAATAATAACAGCGAAAGTTTAAGTATTGGTAAAATTACTGGATTCAAACAAAGAATGCACCTCAACAGAGAACTTAGAAAGTACCATCAACAGATGAAAGTTAACCCTTGAGATGAAACCTGTGAGCTCCACAAGGAAGACTCCAAGCTTTCTATCTCCAGGGTAAAGCACAAATCTTAGTACGTTTTTAATATTTATTGATGTATCTAATGTTAAAAATGTGTAGCCATGTTATAAATGTATAACTAATATTCCTAGGGAATCACCATGAATATTTATCTAAAGCATCTAGGTGATAATGCTTCTGTAGTAGATAAGGCATTGCAACTGAAAACTCACATAAGCAAGAATTATTGCATTTATTTTTCCCCCCAATCAACGTGAATCTGATTCTGAACAGGAATTTTGTGGTGCTGTAAAGAAATTTATTTAATCTTAAATATAATCAGTCATTAAGATCAAGAAAAGGGCAAGCTTGTCCTTACTCACCACTCCTTTTCAATATTACTGTGGAAGTTCCAGCTAACGCAATAAAAGAAGAAAAAGGAAATGAAAGGTATACAAATTGGGAAGGAAGAAATAAAATTGTTTTTATTCATTAATGGCATCATTGTTTATATAGAAAATCTGAAACAACGAACAAAAATTCTAGAAGTAATAAGCAATTATACCATGTTTGCAGGATAAAAATAGTTTGTCACTCAAATACCCAAAATAAGCAAAGGTAATTTGAAATTAATAACACATAGCATTTATGTTAGCACCACCAGAATGAAATATTAATATTTAGGTATAAGTCTAACAAAATATGTAAACAATCTGTATGAGTAAAACTATAAAACTCTAACAAAAATCAAAGAAGAACTGTAACATCTGAATAGATATTCCATGTTCATGGATAAGAAGGTTCAGTATTGTCAACATGTCAGTTCTTTCCAAGTTGAGCTATAAATTCAATGCAATCCCAATCAAAAATTTCAACAAATTATTTTACAGATTTTGACAGCAGTCCAAAATTTGTTTGGAGAGGCAAAAGATGTAGTATAGCCAAAATCATACTGACAAAGGACTAAGTTGAAAAACGGATACTACCTAACTTCATGATGTACTATAAAGCTACAGTGATCAAGACAGTGATCAAAGAACAAACAAATAGTTTACTAGAATAGAACACCCCAAAACAGACTGACATAAAAACAGCCAAATGAACTTTGGCAAAGTACCAAAGGCAATATAGTGATGCAAAGACAGTCTTTACAAGAAATGATGCTGGACATATAAGAATTCACATGCAAAGAAGAAAAAGCATTGTCTAGACACAAACTTTACAGCCTTCACAACTTAACTCAAAACAGATCAGAGACAAAAATTTTAAACGCAAAACTATAAAATGCTAGAAGATAACATAGCAGAAAGTCTAGATGATTTTGGAACTGATTTTTTTAGATACAACTCTGAGGACATTATTCAAGAAGGAAAGTATTAATAAGCTGAAGTTCATTAATTAAAAACGTCTATTTATAAAAACAGTACCAAGAGAATAAAAATACGATACATAAGAGGAGAAAATAATTGCAAAACACATATTTGATTAAAGACTGTTACCCAAAACATAATAAAGGACAGAAGCTGTATGGACCTAACAGAAGCAAAAGATACTACGGAGTGATGGAAAAAATACAGAGAAAAACTATACAAAAAAAGATCTTAATGACCAGAGAACCACCATGGTGTGATCATTCACCTAGAGCCACATACACATACACATCCTGGAGTGCAAGGTCAAGTGGACCTTAGGAAGCATCACTACAAACAAAGCTAGATAAGGTGTTGGAATTCCAGCTGAGCTATTTCAAATCCTAAAATATAATGCTGTTAAAGTGCTTCACTCAGTATGCCAGCAAATTCGGAAAATTCAGCAGTGGCCACAGAATGGGAAAAGGTCAGTTTTCATTCCAATCCCAAAGAAAGGCAATGCCAAAGAATGTTCAAACTATCTTACAATTGCACTTATCTCACATCCTCCCAAAATAATGCTCAAAATTCTCCAAGGCAAGCTTCAACAGTGTGTGAACTGAACACTTTCAGATGTTCAACCTGGTTTCAGAAAAGGCAGAGGGACCAGATATCAAATTGCCAGCATCTTTTGGATCATCAAAAAAGCAAGAGAGTTCCAGAAAAACATCTACTTCTGCTTTATTGATTATGCCAACGCCTTTGACTGTGCGGATCACAACAAACTGTGGAAAATTCTGAAAGAGATGGGAATACCAAACCACCTGATCCGCCTTCTGAGAAATCTGTATGCAGGTCAAGAAGCAACAGTTAGAACCAGATATGGAAAATGGACTGGTTCAAAATTGGGAAAGGCGTACGTCAAAGCTGTATATTGTCACCCTGTTTATTTAAGTTACATGCAGAGTACATCACATGCACTGCTGGGATGGACGAAGCACAAGCTGGCATCAAGATTTCCAGGAGAAACATCAATAACCACAGATATGCAGATGACACCACCCTTATGGCAGAAAGAAAAGAGGAACTAAAGAGCTTCTTGATGAAAGTGAAAGAGGAGAGTGAAAAGGATGGCTTAAAACTCAACGTTCAAAAAACGAAGATCATGACATCTGTTCCCATCATTTCATGGCAAATAGATGGAGAAACAATGGAAACAGCTAGAGACTTTATTTTCTTGGGCTCCAAAATCACTGCAGATGGTGACTGCCACCATGAAATTAAAAGACACTTGTTCCTTGGAAGAAAAGCTATGACCAACCTAGATAGCATACTAAAAAGAAGAGACATTTCTTTGCCAGTAAAAGTCCATCTAGTCAAAGCTATGGTTTGTCCAGTATTCTGAGAGGAGATACCCCATGGCTGAGGTCGAGGGGCTGCAGCCGAGAGGAGCTACCCAACGTTTAAGGAGCAGTGGCTGTGCGGGCACGGTGGGGGGGGGGTGTGGCAGGAGAGGAGCTACTCCACATTCAAGATCAGGAGGGGCAGCCATGAGAAGATAACCCTTGTCCAAGGTAGGGAGCAGCGGCTGCACTTTGCTGGAGCACCCATGAAGAGATACCCCACGTCCAAGGTAGGAGAAACCCAAGTAAAATGGTAGGTGTTACGAGAGGGCATCAGAGGGCAGACACACTGAAACCATAATCACAGAAAACTAGCCAATCTAATCACACGGACCACAGCCTTGTCTAACTCAATGAAACTAAGTCATGCCATGTGGGGCCACCCAAGATGGATGGATCATGGTGCAGAGGTCTGACAGAATGTGGTCCACTGGAGAAGGGCATGGCAAACCACTTCAGTATTCTTGCCTTGAGAACCCCATGAACAATATGAAAAGGCAAAAAGATAGGACACTGAAAGATGAACTCCCCAGGTCGGTAGGTGTTCAATATGCTACTGGAGATCAGTGGAGAAATAACTCCAGAAAGAATGATGCAATGGAGCCAAAGCAAAAACAATACCCAGTTGTGATATGACTGGTGATAGAAGCAAAGTCCGATGCTGTAAAGAGCAATATTGCATAGGAACCTGGAATGTTAGGTCCATGAATCAAGGCAAATTGGAAGTGGTCAAACAGGAGATGGCAAGAGTGAACATCGACAATCTAGGAATCAGTGAACTAAGATGGACTGGAATGGGTGAATATAACTCAGATGACCATTATATTTACTACTGAGGGCAGGAATCCCTTAGAAGAAATGGAGTAGCCATCATGATCAACAGAAGAGTCCAAAATGCAGTACTTGGATGCAATCTCAAAAATGACAGAATGATCTCTGTTCGTTTCCAAGGCAAACCATTCAATATCATGGTAATCCAAGTCTATGCCTCGACCAGTAAGGCTGAAGAAGCTGAAGTTAAACGGTTCTGTGAAGATCTACAAGACATTTTAGAACTAACACTCAAAAAAGATGTCCCTTTCATTATAAGGGACTGGAAAGCAAAAGTAGGAAGTCAAGAAACACCTGGAGTAACAGGCAAATTTGGCCTTAGAGTACAGAATGAAGCAGGGCAAAGGCTAATATTGTTTTGCCAAGAGAATGCACTGTTCATAGCAAACTCCCTCTTCCAACAACACAAGAGAAGACTCTACACATGGACATCACCAGATGGTCAACACCGAAACCAGATGGATTATATTATTTGCAGTGAAAGATGGCAAAGCCCTATACAGTTGGCAAAAACAAGACCGGGAGCGGACTGTGGCTCAGATCATTAACTACTTATTGCCAAATTCAGACTTAAATTGAAGAAAGTAGGGAAAACCACTAGACCATTCAGGTATGATCTGAATCAAATCCTGTATGATTATACAGTGGAAGTGACAAAGATCTGATAGACAGAGTGCCTGATGAACTATGGACAGAGGTTCGTGACATTGCAGAAGAGACAGGAATCAAGAACATCTCAAAGGAAAAGAAATGCAAAAAAGCAAAATGGCTGTCTGAGGAGGCCTTACAAATAGCTGGGAAAAGAAGAGAAGCAAAAAGTGAAGGAGAAAAGGAAAGATATTCCCATCTGAATGCCAAGTTCCAAAGAGTAGCAAGGCATAATAAGAAAGCCTTCCTCAGGTATCAATGCAAAGAAATAGAGGAAAACAACAGAATGGGAAACACTAGAGATCTCTTCAAGAAAATTAGAGATACCAAGGGAACATTTCATGCAAAGATGGGCTTGATAAAGGACAGAAATGGTATGGTCCTAACAGAAACAGAAGATATTAAGAAGAGGAGGCAAGAATACACAGAAGAACTGTACAAAAAAGATCTCATGACCCAGATAATCACGACGGTGTGAGCACTCACCTAGAGATAGACATCCTGGAATGTAAAGTCAAGTGGGCCTTAGGAAGCATCACTACGAACAAAGCTAGTGGAAGTGATGGAATTCCCGTTGAGCTATTTTAAATCCTGAAAGATAATGCTGTGAAAGTGCTGTACTCAGTATGTCAGCAAATTTGGAAATCTCAGCAGTGACCACAGGATGGGAAAAAGTCACTTTTCATTCCAATCCCTAAGAAAGCCAATGCCAAAGAATGTTAAAACTACTGCAGAATTGCACTCATCTCACACGCTAGTAAAGTAATGCTCAAAATTCCCCAAGCCAGGCTTCAGCAATACATGAACCGTGAACTTCCAGATGTTCAAGCTGGATTTAGAAAAGGCAGAGAAACCAGAGATCAAATTGCCAACATCCACTGGATTATCAAAAAATCAAAAGAGTTCCAGAAAAACATCTATTTCTGCTTTATTGACTATGCCAAAGCCTTTGACTGTGTGGATCACAAAAAACTGTGAAAAATTCTTAAAGAGATGAGAATACCAGACCATCTGACCTGTCTCTTGAGAAAACTGTATACAGGTCAGGAAGCAACAGTTCAAACTTGACATGGAACAACAGATTAGTTCCAAATAGGAAAAGGAGTACGTCAAGGCTGTATATTGTCACCCTGCTTATTTAATTTATGTGCAGAGTACATCATGAGAAACACTGGGCTGGATGAAGCACAAGCTGGAATTAAGATTGCTGGGAGAAATATCAGTAACCTCAGATATGCAGATGACACCACCCTTATGGCAGAAAGTGAAGAAGAACTAAAGAGCCTCTTGATGAAAGTGAAAGAGAAGAGTGAAAAAGTTGGCTTAAACTCAACATTCACAAAACTAAGATCATGGCATCTGATCCCATCACTTCATGGGAAATAGATTGGGGAACAGTGTAAACAGTGTCAGACTTTATTTTGGGGGGCTCCAAAATCACTAGATGGTGATTGCAGCCATGAAATTTAAAGACACTTACTGCTTAGAAGGAAAGTTATGACCAACCTAGATAGCATATTTAAAAGCAGAGACATTACTTTGCCAACAAAGGTCCATCTAGTCAAGGCTATGGTTTTTCAAGTAGTCATGTATGGATGTGAGAGTTGTATGGTGAGGAAAGCTGAGTGCCGAAGAATCGATGCTTTTGAACTGTGGTGTTGGAGAAGACTCTTGAGAGTCCCTTGGACTGCAAGAAGATCCAACCAGTCCATCCTAAAGACGACCAGTCGTGGGTATTCACTGGAAGGACTGATGTTGAAGCTGAAACTCCAATACTTTGGCAACCTAATGCATAGAGCTGACTTGTTGGAAAAGACCCTAATACTTCGAAGGATTGGGGGCAGGAGGAGAAGGGGACGACAGAGTATGAGATGGCTGGATGGCATCACCGACGTGATGGACATGGGTTTGGGTAGACTCTTGGAGTTGGTGATGGATAGGGGACGAGGTGTGCTGCAATTCATGGGATTTAAAAGAGTCAGACACGACTGAGCAACTGAACTGAACTGAACATGCATGTATGTGAGAGTTGGACTATAAAGAAAGATTAGTGCTAAGCAATTGACGCTTTTGAACTGTGGGGTTGGAAAAATCTCTTGAGAGTCCCTTGGACTGCAAGGAGATCAAACCAGTCAATACTAATGAAAATCAGTCCTGAATATTAATTGGAAGGACTAATAGTGAAGCTGAAGCTCCATTACTCTGGCCACCTTATGTGAAGAGCTGACCCACTAGAAAGGACCCTATTGCTGGGAAAGATCAAAGGCAGAAGGAAAAGGGGATGACAGAGGGTGAGAAGGTTGGATGGCATCACCAACTCAATGGACTTGAGTTTGAGCAAGCTCCAGGAGTTGGTGATAGACAGAGAAGCATGGTGTGCTATAGTCCATGGGGTCCCAAAGAGTCAGATATGACTGAGCCACTGAACTGAACTGAATAATCCAAAACATATAAAGGACTCTTTAAAATTCAACAATAAGAATAAAACCATTACAGAATCAGCCACTATAGGAGAAATCTTGTAATTTTTGCTCAGTATGGCAATACATGTAAAACTGCTTTAAAAATATAGTTTAATTTTTAAATTAGGTGAGGAATATGAATAAATATTTCTCCAAAGAAAATATACAAATGGCCATTAGGCACATGAAATAAATGCAGATCATCATGAAACAGTATGATGAATGAGGGAGGGAAACAACATGTTGGAATAGGAAGATCCTGAGCTTGCTTCCTGTTACAGATACATCAATACTGAAACCACATATAGAGCAACTATGCCTGAAAACAACCTAAACACTAGCAGAAAAGATTTTCCTCAACAACGACAAAAGCAACAAGATACTCATACAAAGTAGGAGAAGTGGAGATGAAATATGGCTGGGGCCCACACTCCTAGGGCAGCAACACACTGGTGAAAGGAGCATGGCAGTCATGGAGGTCCACCTTGAGAAACAAGGGCTTCAAACCTCATACTAGGCTCACCAGCTTTAACCTGCAGTGAGAAGATGAGTCACTATAACAGCTGGCTTTGAAAACCAACAAGGCATATTCTGGTAGAGCCAGAGGTCTGTAGGAAACTGAAATTCTGTTCTAAAAGGGGGTGCACAGGAACCTTCTAGCTCCAATTCCTAGTACAGAGGCAGCAACCTAAGTCACACATAGAGAATCACTGGTTAATTTAGGGCGTGTGCCTGAGGGGTAGGGATCTACAGGAATGTTATTCAGGTTTGGAGGCACTGGCTTGGCCAGTTTGTTTTTTTGTTTTTATTTTTTTTATTTTAGCTTACCTTCTACCTACCTGGCCTGATGCTGGCAGGTGCATTTGTGACTCTTCCCATCTACCTTACTAGCACTGTTCCCCCACTCCAGATTAAATGTGGACCCACCTCAACAGGTGCTTCTCCAAAGCAACCTGCAACTCTGGGGGCTTGCCTGGTACACCAGAGCTCCCAAAACAGTTTCAGCCAGGCCTTACAACTATCCATGGCAGGCACCAACCTCTCACACTGGTGCATTCCCACAATCATGGCTCAGCCAGAATAGGAGGACACGTGCAACCCCAAAGATGACACAGCTGGAGCACCTGACTCTTGCAACCAGGAAAAACTGCACTACCGGGCCTGCAGGAAACCTTTCTATGTAAAATCACTCCTTCACACTGAGAGATATAGCATATCAGTTAATACACAATAAACAAACAGAGAGAGTTCGGCAAAATGAGACCACAGAATATGTTCCAGGCAAGAGAACAAGACAAAATCTCGGAAAAAGAAGCAAGCAAAATGGAGTTAAGTAATCCAATGGTCATAAAAATGCTAATCAAACTCAGAAGAAGAAGGGAGGGGCACAGTGAAAACTCCAACAAAGTGATAGAAAGTATTAATAAAAGAGCCAATCAGAGCTGAATAATACAAGAACTGAAACAACAAATGCACTAGAGAAAACCTACAGCAAATTAAAAGATACTGAAGAATGACTCAATGATCTTGAATGTAGGGTAGTGGAAACCATCCTGTTGGAACAGCAAAGAAAGGATAGTTTAAGGGACTTCTAAGACATTAAACATTCTAACATCTGCTTTATATGGATCCCAGGAGGAGTGAGAGAGGAAAAGGGATCAAAGACATATTTGAAGGAATAATGGCAGAAAACTTCCTTAATCAGGCCCAGTAAACAGATACCGGTATTGTTGTCCAATGCATCCCTATAGTTTATATTACACCCAGTAGTTCCATATGGCATGCAGGATTTTCGTTGAACCCATGTTTTGGAGTGATAACTACTGAAATGCTAGGGCAGCTCCAATCAGCAGACTTTTTTTGTTAATCACTATGTTGTACAACTGAAACTAAAATAATATTTTATGTCAGTTATACTTTAATTAAAAAATCAAAAAGACAATGAGATACCCAATAGGATGGCTATATTTAAAAATAAAAATCATAGTGGAAAAATGAACCCTCATATATTGCCGGTGAGAATATAAAATTGTGTAATCACTCTGAAAACTTTTTGACAGTTCCTCAAAGTGTTAAACATAGCATTACTATATAACTCAGCATTTCACTCACAAATATCCAAGAGCAATGAAAACATGTCTATAGAAACACTCACACAAGAATGCTCACAATATCATTATTTGTCATAGCCAAAGAGCGGAAGTAATTCAAATGATGAAAGACTAAACAAAATGTGGTATATCCATATACTGGAATATTATTTGGCAACAAAAAGAAATAAAGTATTTATACATTCTACAACATGGATGGACCTTGAAAACATGATGCTAAGCGGAGGAAGCTAGTCACAATGAACTAACATGTTATATTATTTCATTTACACAAAATGTGCAAAGACTATAGATCTATAAACAAAGATGAATGGCTGCCAGAAACTAGAGTTGGGGTTAGGAATTGGAAATGATTAATAATATAAACAGGGTTTCTTTTTGGGCTGATTAAAATATTCTGAAATTAGATGGTGGTAATCGTTGCACACCTCTGTGAACATGTTAAAAACTTTATGGATGGCTTTATGGTGTGTGACGGAGAAGACAATGGCACCCCACTCCAGTGCTCTTGCCTGGAAAATCCCATGGACAGAGGAGCCTGGTAAGCTACAGTCCATGGGGTCGCTAAAAGTCAGACACGACTGAGCAACTTCACTTCCACTTTTCCCTTTCATGCACTGGAGAAGGAAATGGCAACCCACTCCAGTATTCTTGCCTGGAGAATCCCAGGGACGGCGGAGCCTGGTGGGCTGCCGTCTATGGGGTTGCACAGAGTCGGACACGACTGAAGCGACTTAGCAGCAGCAGCAGCAGCATGGTGTGTAAATTATATCCTCTATAAAGGTGTTAAAGAAGTGATCCAAAGGCCTTAAAAGATACCTCACCAAAAATGATATACAGTTGGCAAATAAGTAAATGAAAAGATGCTCTGCATCATATGTTATCAGGGAAATGCAAATTAAAACAGCAATGAGCTACCACCGCACACCTACTAGAATGACCAAAGTCCAGAACACTGACAGCATCAAATGCTGCTGAGATGTGGAGCAATAGCAGTTGACAGCATCAAATGCTGCTGAGATGTGGAGCAATAGCAGTTTTCATTCACTGATGATGGGGATGCAATAGAGAGACCTCTCTAACCTAAGGTTCTAGGGTTACTGATGACATGTCTGATGTTAGAGCACTCATCAGCTCTCTGGCTCGAGTTTGCAGGGTGTTGCTTGGGTCGTGAGAATCTTGGGCGAGATTCATATACCCTGATTTAGGGTCTAGCTTCTATAGGTCTTATTTCCTTCCAGGTCTTTCCCTGTCATGGGATTCCCTGACCAGACATGTAACCCTGACCATTTTAAGTTCTTTTCTAACACTTGAGCACATTGCTATCATCCTTCCCAGTCTGAGTTGCCCAGCACAGAGCTCAGTGTGCCCAGACATTTATAAAAGAAGACAAGTGCATTTGATTTCAAGCAGCATTTTATTTCCCATTCTAAATTTCCTAAGGAAAAAAAAAAAAGAAAATGTCTGCTTATCTACTTGAGTCTCTTTTCTCAGCAGGTCTTTAATTTAAAAAAAAAAATCACACCCAGAACATCAACAACTTTTGAAAGCTAGAGCTCAAGATACAGAACTACAGAACGAAGAGGTCATTTGATAAGTATTACTTGAGGTGGTAAAGAATTCCAAATGGCTTGAACTTTTAGGTGTGACTATCACTGCTAATTAAACCTGACTAAATTAAACCATATAATTTTCAAAGTCCCTTTGGAATGCTGCTGCTGCTGCTGCTAAGTCGCTTCAGTCGTTTCCGACTCTGTGCGACCCCATAGACTGCAGCCCACCAGGCTCCGCCGTCCCTGGGATTCTCCAGGCAAGAACACTGGAGTGGGTTGCCATTGCCTTCTCCAGTGGATGAAAGTGAAAAGTGAAAGTGAACTCACTCAGCCATGTCCGACTCTTCGCGATCCCATGGACTGCAGCTCACCAGGCTCCTCAGTCCATGAGGTTGTCCAGGCAAGAGTATTGAAGTGATCTCACATTAATTCTTTAAAGAAAGGCAGGAATCAGGGGGATAAAGTGAGTGGTTGTATTTTGCAGCTGGGAAGAATTGCAGAGATTTACTTCTCAAAATATGAACCTGGGTTTTCTAACTCTCCTGAAGAGTGCTTTATACTAAGTCTCACTGACTCTGAATTAAAAATAAAGTCCAGCCTTTAGAGGAAAGTCAAAATAGCTTCAACTATTTCTTTGTTGTTCCTCTAAGATGTTTGTTAAACAGCCTGATCCTTCTTTTAGCATATCAAGAATTCAGGCTTAATGTTTCTAATTCCAAAATCTCTTCAATCAGTCAACAAGCTTGCTTTAGGAGCAGTATTTTCTCTCATTTAGAATTTTAGATTCTGGGTGGGAAATATTTCTACTGTGATCTCTATTTTACAGCTATGAGAGAGCCTCAATTCCCACACCACCACTTGGACATTCCCTGTATTGTAAGCAACATCTGGAAATCATTGCATGACTATTATTAGCTAATCATTTGAAGATCCCTGGTAGGAAAAAGGGAAAACACTTTCTACGACCAAACTAAGCATGCTGTCCAAACCATTGGGAGCAATGGATGAAATTCTTAATAATGAGAAACAGGTTGTATTATTACTAAAGAGTTATTAAGTATTCAGTCAAGCTTGCTTAGAAGTAAATAAGAAGTTCCTTTTTCATGTTCTCACTCTCTTTTCTCTCTTCTTTACTTCTTGTTTCAAGGTCGATTTTTCAGAAGTGAATACAAATATTAATGATAGTTAAAAACACACAAAATTTGCATGTTACAGTTTTTGAGTTAAACAAGCTTAGCAAGTATTGGTATATTGGCATTAAAGTTGAATTTGATTATCAGAATACTGACACTTAGAAATTCAGCTAGTAATTATAAGCATAAAGACAATAAAATATATTTGATAGCTTTTGACTAAAATTGTAGAGGATAATACCATGTGCTTATCCACACACTGTTTTTTTTTCTGTTAAATCTATTGATTTTAATCATATTTACAGTTGAGACACTGCCAAAAGTACATAATTATTGAAGATCTGTAGTTTTGCCAATGATTCATAAATCATAGCCATCAACCTTTTGATAATGAGGACTTTCATTTTTCACATTGAATGTTATATAAAATGTTATATTTACTAGTGAAATTGTAACTGTATTTTCAGTCGTGTCCGACTCTTTGCGACCCCGTGGACTGAAGCCCACCAGGCTCCTCCATCCATGGGATTCTCCAGGCAAGAATACTGGAGTGGGTTGCCATTTCCTTCTCCAGGGGATCTTCCTGACCCAGGGATTGAACCCAGGTCTCCCCCATTGCGGGCAGACGCCTTAACCTCTGAGCCACCAGGAAAGACCTCATCATGTAAAGAGGTCAAAGAAAAAATAATGATCTCAACACATAATGTGACTGATTCAGAAATATAAATACATCAGTCATTCTATGATTGAAGATTTCTGCATTCATTAGAATTATTTTCACATAGATTTTAAGATGAACAAGTGAAGTATATAAATATGATAAGTCAGAAAATGTTTTTGATTTGTAAGTGGGTTTATTTAGTGAAACTGAAATTCTCAACCCCCAAATCATTTGGCATTGTGTACATTTTGAATCATTTGCATTAGAACTGAAATCTACCTGATTTTACACATTTTAGACTATAAAACTTTAAACATAGTAGTTTATATCTGGGGGAATAGATTTCTTTTTTACAAACTAAACATGCTGATAAACATTTCCAAGTCATATAGAATTTATATAACTGCTAGAAAATAGCAACTGAATCAAGTTTAAAAGTCAGCCAAGTACTTATTAAACTATCCTATAAAGAATAGAATGTTTAGCATACTAATTGTATTTATTGCTGTTCAGTTGCTCAGTCGTGTATTAATCTTTAAGATCCCATGGACTGCAACATGCCAGGCTTCCTTGTCCATCACCATCTCATGGAGCTTACTCAAACTCATGTCCATTTAGTCAGTGATGCCTTCCAACCACCTCATCTCTGTCATCCCATTCTCCTCCTGTCTTCTATCTTTCCCAGCATCAGGGTCTTTTCCAATGAGTCGCCTCTTCACATCAGGTGACTGAAGTATTGGAGCTTCAGCTTCAGCATCAGTCCATCCTATGGATACTCAGGGTTAATTTCTTGTAGGATTGACTGGTTTGATCTCCTTGCAGTTCAAGGGACTCAAAAGTCTTCTCCAACACCTCAGTCTGAAAGCATGAAATCTTTGCCACCCAGCCTTCTTTAGAGTCCAACTCTCACATATTTTGAGGCCAAATCAATGGTTCAAAAGCTAGTTTCTTTTAACTATCATATTTGTTCAATGTTACTTGAAATCTATTCAGTGTGAAGTGAATCCAAATGATAGCTTTGGGAGACATATGTTTTTGCTGAGTGATGATACAGGAAGACAACCAATGGAGAAGAAGCGTATTCCTACTTCTGTTTCTACAACCGAAGACACACATTCATGCAACATACACACACACATATATACATGTGTGTGTATTTATGTATGAATGTATATTTTTATCTGCATATACAGTTGCACACACAAATACATACATCTCATCTTTACCAGTGTACATCAAAATGAAATGTTCATCTTCCTAAATGTAAGACATTTATGAGCTTATTTTATTAAATAAATGTATACTAGTATATAAATGTCCACCTTGTGCTTGGGAACAAATATTTGCTTTAGTAATCAAGCAATATGTATCTACTTGTGTCTGCTTTAATGGTAAGTAAGCATATTTTTAATTTTATCAAGTTGAAGGAAGCTTATATTTAGTGAAAGATAAGTTATTATCTGGGGTGACTAATAAAAATTTCACTGAAAATGCAACATTTGCACTGGCCTTCTAAACTTTGGTGGTAATTGGACAACTAGGTATTGAGAAAATGCATTTTGTATTTTTATGATTGTGGAAAAAATACTAATCAGCCTAAAAAGACTATAATGAGGGCCAGGAAGTGTGGCAAAGGGTTAAAAACAAATGACAAGAGTAAAGAAAATTTGGATAAGTACAACTCTTTAACTTGCTACTGAGAAAACTTCAAACCATGACGCCCTCTTATTTTCCACTATTCCATATATTGCGAGAACATAGGAGCCTTACTGCCTCTAAACTTTTGTTGTATCATTTTTTCCACTGAAATGCTTTCTCTCCTCTTTGCCCTTCAATACCAACTATACTGAGCTTCCCAGGTGGCACTAGTGCTAAAGAACCCACCTACCAATGCAGGAGACATAAGAGATGCAAGTTTGATGCCTGGGTCAGGATGATCCCATGAAGGAGGCCATGGCAACCCACTCTAGTATTCTTACCTGGAGAATCCATGGAGAGGAGCCTGCCTGGCTATGATCCATAGGGCCATGAGGAGTCAGACTCAACTGAAGTGACTTAGCACATAGGCATGCATTAACTACATACTATGAGCCATGTATTCTTTCATCAAGTACACACTGACTTTTGTGGCAGTTCCTGTGCTGAGCAAAGACACAGTAAGTTATAAGGAGGTTAAGTGCTATGTCAAGTCTTTAGAATCATCTCTATACTCAAAAACATATTAAAAGGATGAGAGTGTTTGTTCTGTTCTCAAGTAACTTGTTTCATACAGAAAACATAAGAAGATGCATGAAATTTCTGTGCAAGGTGCTATTATTATCTTAAACACTGAAACATCTATGACATCTTCCTAATAATAATCGAGTTGATGATGCCATCCAGCCATCTCATCCTCTGTCGCCCCTTTCTCCTCCTGCCCTCAATCTTTCCCAGCATCAGGGTGTTTTCCAATGAGTCAACTCTTTGCATGAGGTGGCCAAAGTATTGGAGTTTCAGCTTCAACATCAGTCCTTCCAATGAACACCCAGGACTGATCTCCTTTAGGATGGATTGGTTGGATCTCCTTGCAGACCAAGGGACTCTCAAGAGTCTTCAACACCACAGTTCAAAAGCATCAATTCTTCAGTGCTCAGCTTTCTTTCTAGTCCAACTCTCACATCCATACATGACCACTGGAAAAACCATAGCCTTGACTAGACGGACCTTTGTTGGCAAAGTAATGTCTCACTAGGCAAAACAGGGCAATACATTATGTAACACTTAAAAGAGAATGGAGATAGGATCAATTATACTCTAAAACTATCAATGAGAAATTAAAACAAAGGAATAAAAAAAAACTGCAGGAAACTAATAAAAATTGTAGCGCAGCTTTAAATGTATTAAATAAGTCAGAAATATAAGCTATAATATATAAACATATCAATAAATATGTTACATATGCTACAACAAATATGGCAGTTAGCTTTGAAAAAAGACCTGACACTTGCTTGTGGAGGTTGGCATAGGAAGGGTTATAGTAGCTTGAGTGCAATAGTGAAATGATGAAGAAAAGTTATCTACAGTTAGACAGAAAGTTGTAACAGTATGTCAGGTTGGTTGTGCTCATAATACAGGTGGTGGATGGAGGTACCTGTCGATGTTAGAGGTGAGTGCACCTGTGTGTGTTGTAAATTGCTCTGTGGCTAGGTTCATCCTGGTGAAGTTTTCTGCGTTCACCCAGTGTTTCTCCTGGACCAAGTCACATATGTATAAGCAAACACAAAACTTGCATTTGCTCAAGTTGTTTCTTAATATATCAATCTTATTGGAAAACATTTTCACTTTTAAAATAAGCATTATAACCTAACTGTAGGTGGTGAGAAAGTATATGACAGCTTTGGCAGTGAATGGAAGGAATGAGAGCAAGTGTTGCAAAGTGTCAAGAGAATGAGAAAGCACTTAAAGCCAAATGAGACCAAATTAAGAAATATATGATTGATAAGGTCTCAAAATAACCTATCCAGGGGAATTTGTGTTCTGTCAAAATCAAACCTTAAATTGTACAAACCAAGCTCTAGCGATTGCATGTAAAAGAGAGGGGAAAATACACTCGAAGACGTATCAGTATTCTTTCCAGGGGCCCTGAAACCCCATTCTAACTTGGCACCCTGCTAAACCTACAAGTAAAATCATTCCTATAATAGAAAGATGTCTATATTACAAATATTAGAAATTTTTCAAAACTTCTTTTTAATTTTCTTTATGGGAATGTTTCTTTTCTTCTTTTCTTCCTCACCCTGTGTCAAAAGGTGTTAAATATTGACAAGTTTAGAATCTGTTATTTAGCAGGACAAGTGGTATTCAGTTTTTGCCTGATGACTTTCAGATCTGTTTGGGTTGGAAAATCATGTGTTATCCTTCTCACATCTAAGATTCTGTTGATTTCTCCTTTAACAAAGATAAAATATGTACTCTAAATGGATAAAATATAAATGCAATTTCAGATATTGGTTTTTGGAAGAATTGGGAATCATTATGTCTTTTGGAATAGTTGCCTTTTTAACTAAGGTCAATGTAGGGGATATTCAATTTTAGCTCCCCATAGGAACTTACTTATCTGGAACCAAATAACATAGAAAAGAGAAGCAGAAGGATATTGAAAAACCTTAGTTGACAGATTTGACTAAGTCATTTCTCAAGAATGTATTTTGAGTTTTAAAAAACATAAAGGGAGATCAGATCTCTATTTTAAGTTAATGGGGTCATTTGTTCCTTTTGCTAAAATATCTCCTTTAACAAAAATTACTCATGCACAGCTATAGCATCGTATTCTGTGAGCAAAACAAGTTTCTTATGTAGGGAAATTTTGAAAACTGGTGGATTTAATTCAAGAAGATGAAAAAAGACCCAGGGATCAAGCAAATCTTGATTTTGTAGAACAAGGGACTTCCAATATGCATATGTATCTTCAGATCTCACACAAAAACCAAAATGACTTCTCCGTTTTATGTAAATTCCAGCACTGTATCCCTAGTGTCTTGAGTAATTAGTTGGGGAAAATTCTCTGACCCTGTCTGATTTTCCATATTTTGCTTAAGAGAGTCTTTTACCAGGAAAGCCAGTGAAATTCACCTCTGGTTCAGTTTCTAATGCTTCACTGAGAAGCCCTCATTCATTCATCCATTTATTCATGAAATTTATTGACTTTTTCCCTTTTATAGCAATAATCAAGCACTTATTCTCCATTCTTTTTCATTTGAATATTTCAGTTTAGGAATATATGTGTGCATATTTAGTCGCTCAGTTGGATTTGACTGTTTGTCACCTCATGGATTGGAGTGGGCTGCCATTTCCTTCTCCAGGGGATCTTCCCTACTCAGGAATTGAACCGGTGTCCTCTGTATCAGACGTGACTTAGCAACTGAGCACATCCCTAGAAAATATGAAAATGAGATCATGAAACCCAGTGACTATTATGCTTAGTTATACAAAGGCAAATTTCTACTCTTATAAAATTTAACAAAGTTTAAGCAGGCACATTTGCATACTCAAATCCCTTGGTAATATAATTCAACCACCACTATAGTTATTAGAAATGAAGCAGAGCATATGCTTATCAGAATATATTAAATTCTTTTGCGCTGATAGCCTGTTTCAACAAAAGCTTAATTTTAGATTACTGTAAATTGAATATGGACTGTTTCTGGTTCTATATTACAGTAATGACAGAATAAGAGAAATATGTAAAGAAACATTTCTCACAAACTGAAAGACACCATGGGTGAACAGTACTCTTTTCAGTTGAAATGTATTTTTACAAGACAATAAGTTTGTTCTCATTGTTCATACTATTTTATAGACAATCAGATTTCCACCATTTCAGAATTGTTACTATTTCAAGTTAACAATGTTTTAATAACAATGATGTTAACAATGTTTTTAACAATGATGTTTTAATAACATCATTTTCAAATGATTATTTAATATAAAGATGGAGTTAGGGTTTATTATACGTCACTTGGTAACAGAAGGAAACTCATCTTAGATAATAGACCTACATCACAAAAAAAGTTAAAATCATTGTATATATTTCAAATTCAAGAAATAGTGTATAATGTCCAACTCTGAGTTCCATGTAATGAAAGTTAGCAAATCAGATTATGAAAATAACTGCTGATATTTGCCCTCAAAATGGTTGTTTCTCATCTCTCAAACAGGTAAGATTTTCTCTATTTTACATAATAATCCTCTTAAAAATCTCATCTCTAATACTCCTAGATGAATAGAAAACATTAGGTTATGTTGTGTCATTATCTATATTATATTTATACTAGATTTCTTATGAATCCAGTTGTATTCTGTGGTGTACTAAGCATTTTTTACGAACTCCCAAGTAGGAATGAAAAAACTGGAGTTATTTGAGGCTGGAAAAATGTTTGAGTTGAGTGGAACCTGAAACATAATCTGCAAACCACAGTTCCTCTTCATTTTATATATATTTTAAGGGAAATTTAATTCAGATGTTTATGATTAATGTGCACTTAGCTCATCAAACTTGTTGTGCAAGAGATATTTGATTTCCAGGAAGACTTTTTCTTTGCAAGACATTTTCCTCTGTACAGGGAAGTCTCGTTTTGCCATCATTAGTTGTTATGCAAAAGTGGAAAGTTATGTTGCTCTCTCTCACTCTTTGTAAAGTATCTGAGTTCATACTTTTGTTTGATGAGAACTTTTAAAGCAACCATGTCTCTTGTACTATTAAAAGCAATACGAGAAAATAACTGATATACTAGAGGTGACTCAATCAAACTCTACAAATTAGAAAAATAATTTGTAAATTTATATTACACTGAACCATGCAATCTTTGACTGCAAAATGGCTAACATATGCCAGAAGCAGTAATGGTAAGAAATTGAACCAAAAGTCAAAGTGTCTGGTTTCTAACTTCAATTTTGCCACACACTTTCTAGGTGATTTTAGAAGAATCACCTTGCTTTCCTTTATCTTTATTGGTAAAATGAGGGAGTTGTATAAAATGATTGTATCATAGTATCAAAAATAGTTTATGTATAATTTTACTGTATATAAAATATAGCTATATCTCTAAATAACACCAAAAAATCAGCTTTACCTCAAATAACAATCCAAATTCACCCAAATAAATTTACAGCAAAATACATCTCAGTGAAAATTCAATTAACTAAAGTCTCACAAAAATATTTTTGTTGTTGTTTTCTGTTATCTACTTTTATGGAAAAAAAGCAAAAGGTAACAGGGACTGAATTGTCAGTCCTCACTCACATTTTTCGAGATTAGATGGAGTTTACATGTAACCATATGTAGTTATTATATCAATGCTTTTTACATGAAAAGTAGTATAACAAATATCCTAAAAATCTGAAAACTTTCTTTTTATTAATTATAATAGATTGTTTTCTGCTGCAGTCAGAAACAGCTCCTGTATTTCAGTGGGATGAAACAATCAGGTTAATTCTTGCTCACATGACATGCCTTTTGTGAATTGTTTGGAGGCTACATTCCATGTCTTTTCTCAAGTGTCCAAGCTGATGGCTACTTCATCTCAAGATTTATTTCACAATTATGACATCAGGAGGAGGGACATGACAAGTGACTAACTGTTTCTCAAACTTTTAAAGAAGATTACATGTAATTTCTGCTCTCAAATTAGTGACCAATGCGAGTTATCTAACTAGACATGAACTTCAAAACCATGAGGAAGCACAAGTCTAGAAGTACTTAGGAAGCAAATGAGAAATAGATGGTAGGCAATATTAACGACTTCCACAGTTACACACACACAAATGGTAAGTGACTTTAGGTAGCAGGTTAGTTAAGAAAATTGATTGACTAATCCTTAGATCTTTGAAATTAAGAAGGGAAAGATTTTTTCTAGCTGAATAATTTCTAAATTGTGTAACTAGGGGATTTCCCTGGTGATACAGTGATTCAGGCTCCAAGCTTCCAATACAGATTGATACAGGTTCAATTCCTGGTCAAGGAACTAAGATCCCATATGCTGTGTTGTGTGGCCAAATTTATTCAAAATGTTAATTTTAATTAATATATTCAAAAATGTAAAATTATATTATTATTCTTAGTACTTTTTCCATAATTCTATAAAATCATTTTTTCATTTAATAGTGGAATCTATGGGTTTAGAAAAATTTACCACAATTTTAAGAAATTGTTAATATGCCATTTATATAGTACATGTCATATTTGCTTTTATTTATACATATCTTACATACTCTGTGCCAAGAATTAATAGAAGCTATTCCCAGTGTTAATACCCCCAAAAGAAGCAGTTTATTTTTATGGCCTCTACTCACAAATGTCCTAACAATATTTGTTTAGTAGGATCCTAGATATATTAATTTAAGACATGATCTATTCATGTCTTCCTTTGAATAAAAATTGCTTACCCCCTCAAAAGTTTCCAGTATACCTAGTACTCAGTTTTCAGTTCATGTTCTGTTTAATTATTATATCTAAAAATTAATAATGTTTATATCTTTGGGATTATTTTAAATAAACTGTTTATTGTAGAGTTAAAGTGAAAGTTAAAGTGAAGTCTCTCAGTCGTGTCCGACTCTTTGCGACCTCATGGACTGTAGCCTACCTGGCTCCTCCGTCCATGGGATTTTCCAGGCAAGAATACTGGAATGGGTTGCCATTTCCTTCTCCAGGAGATCTTCCCCACCCAGGGATCGAACCCAGGTCTCCCACATTGTAGACAGACGCTTTACCATCTGAGCCACCAGGGAAGTCAACAACTGTAGAGTTAAGTAGTATAATTTTATTATTTTTGATTATGTTTCCTTTGTACAATGTATTAAATCTCAATTTAGGCAGCTAACAGTGGATTATCCAGAAGTTATCTGATTCTCAGAACACTGAGCATTCTAAATGAGTTTTGCTGTCTGTTGAATTATTTTGGAAAGATCTAAGTGTTATCTATTAATTTGATTTGCCTGTTTTCTTGTTTGTAGGATAGAAGAGGATCTTGAATTAATGCCACATAGACCAATAGTACAAGGAAGAAATATTACTTCAAAGATACTACCTCATGCATATTGTATTTCTTCATTTTCTCTGCTACCACAGTGGATATGTATTCCTACACCATTTGTTGAGTTGAAACTAGAGCTTCTGTACTATATTGAAAATTTCTTGAGTACAGGGAACATGACATGTATTTCATAACTCCAAAACTTAACCAAAAATTGGGTGAAATTTAATCTTTACTGAGAATAAAGGATGTGCCAAGCACTTCATAAAATATTTTAATGTTTCATATATATATGTGTGTGTGTGTGTATAATCATCAAGCATGATCATATTTTATCATATAATTTTTACAGATGAAGAATACAACAGGTAGAAATCATAGAAAGCTGCTAGGAAGGATCTGAGACATCAAAAACTTAGAGCATGGTTACTTTTAGTCAGTCACAGAAGGTCCTACAAGAAAGCTACCAAAAATGAGAATTGTTAAAAGGACAAAGCAGCTGCATAAACACTGAATAATTTATTATTAAAAGTCAAAGTGATGGTAACAATGGGATGATTCTAAGGCATGTGTCCATGCTGTTTCTTCAGTCGTGTCTGACTCTTCGTGACCCCATGGACTGTAGCCTGCCAGTCTCCTCTGTCCATAAGATTCTCCAGGCAAGAATACTTAAATGGGTTGCCATGACCTCCTCCAGGGGATCTTCCTGACCCAAGGACTGAATCTGCATCTCCTGTGTCTCCTGCATCAGCATGAGGGTTCTTTACCACAAGTGTCGCCTTGGAAGTCCATGATTCTAGTAGTCCTACATTATTTAATGGTAATTGACTCCTCCTACTAATGATATTAGATTCTGTTATTCTTTCCTTCTGTGTAGTTACTTATCAAAATACTGATGTAATTCCTATCACCTTTTTAAACTAGCCAAGAGAATATATATATATATATATATATATATAACTTAATCAGAGTGTATCTAATAGAAATGGGAGACCAAACCCATAAAAAAATTCAGTGCATTGAGCTTGTATGTCCTCTCTGATATTTCTGGTTTGTTTTCCAAAACCACTGATTGCTATAATCTCACTTGAGATTCAATATGTTTTTATTTTTTACCTGACTTAAAGATCTCTTGTTATAAGACCTTACAAACTACCTTTTGCTCACAAAATATATACATATTAAGTCTGTGAACTGGAAACAATTTTTAATAAATATGTACCCATCCTTCCCATCTTCAGGGTGTGGCTGCAGTATTTTGAGGCACATTGCTTGCTAAAATGACATAGGCATCATGCACCTGCTTTTCTGTTTTGGCATCAGTTGATGGCATGGCCAAAGATGAATTTTCCTCATTATGCCTGTCTTCAGGGTAATCATTACAATTATTTTTTTTAATATATAGAATTCACATATTTATCAACCTAGCCTCCCATCCCCTCCTCTGAAATATAAGCTCTTACTTTTGAATAGCAGAAAAAACAGGCTTTTTCATTTAAAATTTTTTTTCTTAAATCTACTTGCCAGTTTTGAGAGAGAGATAAAAAGATAGAGAGAGGAAGAAAGACAAGAAGAAAGAGAGAAGGAAGGGAGGGAGAGAGGAAGGAAGGAAAAAAGAAAGAAAGAAGCTCAGATACTCTCAGATTAATATGGAGGTTGAATATCACTGATATGGGTAGGCTGGGACAAGATTTGTTCTTCAAACCACAGAAACCATGATACCAGCTTACTCACCAAACTGGTTATAATCGAGAGTTCAATGAAGAAAAATTACCTGAAAAGTCCTGCCATGTAAATATGTTTTTTATTTCAGCTCTTGTCAATAGCCCTGCTTTTGTGTGAAATGTGTTTCCCCACTGAGTGCTTTTCCACATTTGCCACACATATCCACCCCCCTCCCACCTTGGAATCTGTGTGTATTTTTCTTTCATAAACTTTGACAGAAAAATTGGAGACTTTTTACCAGTTAGATAATAAAAAATAACTTCCCCCGTTTCTCTCTATTACTCAGGGAAATCTCTGTTGTGCTGTTTTCTAATTTCCTCAAGTTATATATGATCATAATATATGCTCATTAATTCAAACACTTCGAACATTTATTTTATTTATGATTTTTGCTCCTTGGTATCCTCAGGAGATGTACATCTCAATTTTATGAGCGACATGGGGGTAAGTAGTTACACAGTCATGCTCCAGCCTGCTTTGGTGTCACGCATTCATAATGTTGAACACTCAGTCTACAACCCACAGCAACACATCACAGTCACAATTCCAATCACACAATGCTCTACTGCAGTATTTCATGCCATCCCTTTGAGACAGGCAATTCCTGATTAGCCCCTGGATTTCCCCTGCTTTTAATGTCTGGACCCATTTGGCCACTGACCTAGTACAAATGGGGATGTGAGCATGTCTTTGGTCTCCTGTAGCTGCAGAGGGCTCCGAGCAGACATAAAACAGGCCTACAGCCTTAAAACATCTGAACAGTGTTTCCTGTCTGTAGTTCTCATTTTTACACTTGGCATGAGCTGCAATGACCTTTACCCTGTTTTTTAAAGGGATGTCTTTTATGAAGGTTAAGAGTGACTTGGCCCCCAAGCTAACGAAGTCCTAGGCTCCCACTGCCCTCCAACTGTGCCTTGTGTGCATGGTGCTGTGAACGGTGATTTAGTGGTATGGGCAACAGGCCATCAGAACCCAGCACACAGTGATCACCGCAATTATGTGACTTGAAGATATTTGTGTACCCCACTGATCATTACCAGAGTTATGAAAGTTAGGCTTTGGGCTGCACTTATCTTGCCTACTCGGCAGCATTTTGACCACATGAATTAATGACAGCACAGAAAGTACATTCTGCAGCTACTTGTAACTACTCTTTTAAAGTCAAACACGGAAATTGTACTGAAAATAGAGTCTCAGTCGCTTGCCTCAGGGTAGAGCTATACATGTGCACTGTATCCTGCTCTATATATCGTTCTGATGACTGCACATGCATTGTTTTGCATGCGGGATAATTTGACCTAAAAATTAAATGTCGAATGGTATGCTTCTGCATTTTATTACTTAGGAATTCCATCCATGAGATATGGTGGGGGAAAAAAAAAACAAACATTTCCCTTCGCTTTCCATTAATATGATAGTTTGAGCACTCCTGAAAACTTTTGCAGCAAAAAATCTTTAAGAAATAAATGTAATGTATATTAACTGAAGAAATCTCCCTTTTGCAAAGCTGTAATGTTTTAGAATGCAAACTCTTTACTGAGGTTGTTAGGGTATTTGTTTTTTAAACAAACTTCTTTTATTCTACATTAAATATTAGTCAATGAGATAGATATAAACTTTTCTCACCTTATACATTTATCTTGATTTCTGATTATTTTGAAAATGCTGTTTTAATCATGCCTTCTCAGTAAGAGTAGAGACCTTGTTACTTACTATGATAACTGTAAACATATTATAGACAATTAAAAAATATTTCATCTGCTTTATCATTTCTTTTCTCTTTCAAGCAAAGCCCTTGAAATAATAACAGCAGTAACTTGTGAGCTCATTTAGTCCACCATGCCCAAAAGCATCTATCTGTAGTAAATGAGTCAGTATAGCCCAACACTATGCCTCTTCTGTTTTTCCTCCCATTGATAATTTTTTTTGGCTCATTTAATTAGTTGCCACATCCAATCATGAACACTGGAAGAGACAGAGTTATGACTTCTTTGTTTCTGATATACTGTTTCAAAAACAAAATCCCAGTAGCCAAATATCATTGAAGTCAGAAAACAAAGGGTTAAGGAATTTTCATTCCTAAATTCAGATTTGAAACAAGAATAAATATGAAATCAAGAGACTGTGTTCCTTGGTCCTTACACAGAAGATTTTTAAATGTATGCCCACACAAAACCCAGCACTCCCATGTTTACAACAGTTTTCTCCATGCTTGCCAAAAGGTGTTTAGTTTGTTTTGTTTGGCCACACTGCAAGGCAGGTGGAATATTGGTTCCCAGACCAGGGATTGAACACATGCCTCCTGCATTGGAAATATGGACTCTTAACCACTGGACCACCGGGAAAGTCCCAATTGCCAAAACTTGTAAACAAACAAGATGTCTTTCAATAGGTGCAAGGATAAGGAAACTGTGGACCATTTACACAAAGGAATATTTCAGTTCAGTTCAGTTCAGTTGCTCAGTTGTGTCCGACTCTTTGCAACCCCATGAACCACAGCACGCAAGGCCACCCTGTCCATCACCAACTCCCTGAGTCCACCCAAACCCATGTCCATCGAGTTGGTGATGTGATCCAGCCATCTCATCCTCTGTCATCCCCTTCTCCTCCTTCCCTCAATCTTTCCCAGCATCAGAGTCTTTTCCAATGAGTCAGCTCTTTGCATCAGGTAGCCAAAGTATTGGAGTTTCAGCTTCAACATCAGTCCTTCCAAAGAACACCCAGGACCGATCTCCTTTAGAATGGATTGGTTGGATCTCCTTGCAGTCCAATGGACTCTCAAGAGTCTTCTCCAACATCACAGTTCAAAAGCACCAATTCTTCGGCGCTCAGCTTTCTTTATAGTCCAACTCTCACATCCATACATGACCACTGGAAAAACCATAGCCTTAACTAGATGGACCTTTGTTGGCAAAGTAATGTCTCTGCTTTTTAATATGCTGTCTAGTTTGGTCATAACCTTTCTTCCAAGGAGTAAGCGTCTTTTAATTTCATGGCTGTAATCACCATCAGTTGTGATTTTGGAGCCCCCCCAAAATAAAGTCTGACACTGTTTCCACTGTTTCCCCATATATTTCCCATGAAGTGATGGGACCGGATGCCATGATCTTAGTTTTCTGAACGTTGAGCTTTAAGCCAACTTTTTCACTCTCCTCCTTCACTTTCATCAAGAGGCTCTCTAGTTCTTCTTCACTTTCTGCCATAAGGGTGGTGTCATCTGCATATCTGAGGTTATTGATATTTCTCCCAGCAATCTTGATTCCAGCTTGTGTTTCCTCCAGCCCAGTGTTTCTCATTATGTACTCTGCATATAAGTTAAATAAGCAGGGTGACAATCTACAGCATATTTAAAAGCAGAGACATTACTTTGCCAACAAAGGTCCATCTAGTTAAGGCTATGGTTTTTCCAGTGGTCATGTATGGATGTGAGAGTTGGACTATAAACAAAGCTGAGCGTCAAAGAACTGATGCTTTTGAACTGTGGTGTTGGAGAAGACTCTTGAGAGTCCATTGGACTGCAAGAAGATCCAACCAATCCATTCTAAAGGAGATCAGTCCTGGGTGTTCATTGGAAGGACTGATGTTGAAGCTGAAACTCCAATACTTTGGCCACCTCATGCGAAGAGTTGACTCATTGGAAAAGACCCAAATGCTGGGAAGGATTGGGGGCAGGAGAAGAAGGGGACGACAGAGGATGAGATGGTTGGATGGCATCACCGACTCAATGGACATGGGTTTGGGTAAACTCTGGAAGTTGGTGATGGACAGAGAGGCCTGGCGTGCTGCGACTCATGGGGTCACAAAGAGTCGGACATGACTGAGCGACTGAACTGAACTGAACTTACTTCTCTGGTGGCTCAGTGGTAAAAAATATGCCTGCCAGTCAGGACACATGGATTCAATCCCTGGGTTGGGAAGATCCCCTGGAGAAAGAAATGTCAATGCACTCCAATATTCTTGCTTGGTAAATCCCATGGAGCAGAGGAGCCTGGGGAACTATAGTTCATGGAGTCCCAAAAGAGTTGTCCACAAATTAGTGACTAAAACAAACAAATATGATTTAAGAGATCATTCTTACTTTCTTTTAAACAACATATGTTCTCTACATAGAAAATATGCTATGTGTATGTGTGTGTGTGTGAGAGAGAGACCTGAGGTATAATGACCTAAAAAGATTTAATTAGTACTTTAATCTATCACATTTTATCACTAAAACATGGGAGATTTTATAGTATGATATAAAGAACAAAAAAAAATGTTCTATCTGCCTTTAATTTGCTTAAAATCTCACGGAAAACAAAGCCAAATTTGAATCTACATTTAGCAAAATTTTTAAAAACTTAAAAAACTGCACAAATACAGAGAGGCATTAAAGGGATTCTGGCAATGTAAATCTAAAACTGAATTACTATGCACTATTGGAAAAACTAGCTCTACCTTCAGCAATCAAAGTTAACATTTTAAGTTTCGACATATAGATTCTGTAGGCATTTTACTACCTCCAGAAAACCCAGAGAAGAAGATGAAAAACAGTTTAATCAATATGCTCAATAAACTTTGCTCACCTAACTGAGGGGAGGGCAAAAATAGCATAGTGCATTTCATTTCATTGACAAGCCTTGGATACATAACCTACTTGCCTTTTCAAAGCAGAAAATCTTGTACTGTCTCCCTTGGATGATCTTTTGAAGGATATATAAATAAGCTTCTCACTGACTCCTTAACCCCAACTGAACTGTGAGAATAAAGGAGAAAGCTTGTTATTTTCTGATTTTTTTCAGAGCATAGTGAAGTATAAATTCATGATTTTGCAATTAGAAGCACTAAGCACTCAGTCACTCAGTCAGTTCAGACACTTAGTGTGTCTGACTACTTGTGACCCCATGGGCTGCAGCCCACCAGGCTTCCCTGTGAAAAACCAACCCACTGAGCTTGATCAAACTCATGTCCATTGTGTCAGTGATGCCATCCAACCATCTCATCTTCTGTCGTCCCTTCTCCTCCTGCCTTCAATCTTTCCCAGAATCAGGGTCTTTTCGAATGAGTTGGTTCTTTGCATCAGGTGGCCAAAGTATTGGAGTTTCAGCTTCAGCATCAGTTGTTCCAATGAATATTCAAGAATGATTTCCTTTAGGATACACTGGTTGGATCTCCTTGCAGTCCAAGGGACTCTCGAGAGTTGTCTCCAACACTACAGTTCAAAAGCATCAGTTCTTCAGGGCTCAGATTTCTTTATAGTCCAACTCTCACATCCATACATGACTAATGGAAAAACCATAGCCTTTACTAGACAGAACTTTGTTGGCAAAGTAATGACTCTGCTATTTAATATGCTGAGTAAGTTGGTCTTGGCTTTTCTTCCAAGGAGCAAGCGTCTTTTAATTTCATGGTTGAAGTCACCATCTGCAGTGATTTTGGAGCCCCAAAAAGTAGTCTCACTGTTTCCATTGTTTTCCCATCTATTTGCCATAAAGTGATGGGACCAGATGCCATGATCTTAGTTTTCTGAATGTTGGGTTTTAAGCCAATGTTTTCACTCTCCTCTTTCACTTTCATCAAGAGGCTCTTTAGTTCTGCTTTGCTTTCTGCCATAAGGGTGGTGTCATCTGCATATCTGAGGTTATTGCTCTTTCTCCCGGCAATCTTGATTCCAGCTTGTGCTTCATTCAGCCTGGCTTTCACATGATGTATTCTGCATATAAGTTAAATAACTAGGGTGACAATATACTGCTTTGATGTACTCCTTTCCCAATTTGGAACCAGCCTGTTGTTCCATGTCCGGTTCTAACTGTTGCTTCTTGACCTGCATACAGATTTCTCAGGAAGCAGGTCACGTAGTCTGGTATTCCCATCTTTAAGAATTTTCCACAGTTTGTTGTGATCCACACAGTCAAAGGCTTTGGTGTAGTCAGTAATGCAGAAGCAGATATTTTACTGGAACTCTCTTGCTTTTTCTATGATGCAACAGATGTTGCATTTTGATCTCTGGTTCCTCTGCTTTTTCTATACCCAGCTTGAACATCTGGAAGTTCACAGTTCATGTACTGTTGAAGCCTGGCTCGGAGAATTTTTAGCATTACTTTGCTAGCGTGTGAGATAAGTGCAATTGTGCGGTGTTGAACATTCTTTGGGATTGCTTTTCTTTGGGATTTGAATGCCTGTAATTATAGGGCATATTCTCTTTCACATTTTATAATTTTACATTTTCTTTATGAGCACATCTTGTGAGAGAAGCAGGGATAGTGGACAGGCTTCCCATGACACCTTTTTTTCACTGAGATTTTGATTGATTAATGAGTAGATTTTTTTTTCTATCTATCATAGCTTGTATGGGGAAGGTGTGTATCATTGTCCTTGGGTAGGGTGCTGCACCTCACTTATTCAATGACATAAGACATGAAAAATGCAATCATCACATTTTTTCACAGATATAAAATGATAGTTTTTAGAAAACTTACTTATAAGCCATTAGTAATGCTGTAGTAAATGTTTACTGTTTGTTTTATTCTGGCTTCCTGTGACCATTAGAAGTATATCATAAGTGCACTTAATACATTTATATTCAAGAGCCTCACCTGAATTGGCACTGTTTTACATCATTATCCTCAAACCAAAAGAATAATGCAGTTCCTGGACTATCCCAAAGTGGTTTGGAGGAGAAGGTTGGGCAATGAGGCTTGTTTGCTTTCTTTCTTATTTCTCAATATTGTGTGTCTTTTGGCAAATAAACCCTCCTTGGGCAATCAAGTAACACTGAGAAGTCAGAGGTTTTTATTTATATCTTACTCTACACTTGACCTACCATATTCCTTGTTACTTTAAGACATTGAATCATGCTTTTCAACTGGTAACAGAGGAGATATTTCAGCAATGTCAATGAAATATAACCAAGGATCAACTGTTGCATTGCTTCTATATAATCTTGTTTCAGACTCAACTTGAATTAATCTTTGATAATAATAGTGTAGCAAAATCAAGTCCTTGGACTTAGAAGGGATGAAAAAACTGGAATTCCTTATGCTATTGTAATACTGCAATGCCAAAAATCTGGGAAGGTATACTTCATAGTTTAACTTCACATTATAAAATACTTTGAGGCATTATTCTTACAGTCTTGTGGCACTTGGTTTCAGTTATGTTTCATGTAATATTCACCAGAGTTGCAAAATATAAGTACACATTGGCTTCTTCTTAGCCACCAAGTCTGCTGAAATAGTCTTACCTTCTCTTATGAACCAAAAGATTTTTTTATACTGACATATCTAGGCTCTGAAAAATCAGTGAATAGTTACATAGTAGTACTAGCAATAGAGAGCTGTAAATTCAAGTGTGAAGTTACCTTGGATATGCCTTAGATAATTGCTCAGGTGTTGTTTTAACTACTTTCTGTATTTCAGCTGGTCTGGTCAGCACAGAATTCTGGAAAGGTGATTTAATTTCATCTCACCAGGTGTTTTTAAACATCATGGAGTGTGAAGTCAAGTGGGCCTTAGGCAGCATCACCACAAACAAAATAGTGGAGGTGATGGAATTTCAGCTGAGCTATTTCAGTTCCTAAAAGATGATATTGTTAAGGTGCTGCACTCAATATGCCAGCAAATTTGCAAAACTCAGCAGTGGCCACAAGACTGGAACAGGTCAGTTTTCATTCCAGTCCCAAAGAAAGGCAATCTCAAAGAATATTCAAACTACCCCACAATTGCACTCATCTCACACACTAGGAAAGTAATGCTTAAAATTCTCCAAGCTAAGCTTCATCAGTACCTGAACTGAGAAATTCCAGATGCTCAAGCTGGATTTAGAAAAGGCAGAGGAACCAGAGATCAAATTGCCAACATCCATTGCATCATAGAAAAAGCAAGAGAATTCCAGAAAAACATCTGCTTCATTCACTATGCCAAACATTTGACAGTGTGTATCACAACAAACTGTGGAAAATTCTTAAAGACGGGAATACCAGACCACCTGACCTGCCTCTTTGGAAATCTGTATACAGGTCAGGAAGCAACTGTTAGAACAAGAAATGGAACATGGACTGGTTCCAAATAGGGTAAGGAGTACATCAAGGCTGTATATTGTTACCCTGCTTACTTAACTTATATGCAGAATACATCACGTGAAAAACCAGGCTGCATGAAGCACAAGCTGGAATCAAGATTGCCGGGAGAAAGAGCAATAACCTCAGATATGCAGATGACACCACCCTTATGGCAGAAAGCAAAGAAGTAAAGAGCCTCTTGATGAAAGTGAAAGAGGAGAGTGAAAACATTGGCTTAAAACCCAACATTCAGAAAACTAAGATCATGGCATCCGGCCCCATCACTTTATAACAAATCGATGGAGAAACAATAGAAACAGTGAGACTTTATTTTTTGGGGCTCCAAAATCACTGCAGATGGTGACTGCAGCCATGAAATTAAAAGACACTTGCTCCTTGGAAGAAAAACCAAGACGAATTACACAGCATATTAAAAAGCAGAGATACTACTTTGCCAACAAATGTCTGTCTAGTCAAGGCCATGGTTTTTCCAGTAGTCATGTATGGATGTGTGCCAGAGACCTGCTCCAACTGGACAGGGTTCCCTCAGGATGGACAGTGTCAGCGATACGAATGAGAAGACACAGCGAGTCGTGGTGTTTCCAAAAGTCTTCTGACTTTATTGTTTTCAGGGCAGCTTTTATATTTTTAGTTGTACATAGAGACAAATGTAAAGTGTAGAGTCATGCCAAATCAAATCAATGGGTCAGCAGTTTTTAACCCTTATCGGAACCAGGACACTGTTTGTGTTTTTCAGTTACAAAAAGTTTAAAGTTGTTTACATCATCTTCTGGCCTTGAGGCCTGCTAACATCTGGTGACTCTTTTATTGATAAGGGTAGATCAGCCAGGACACTTTTGCATCAGGCACAGAAATTATCAGGGTTACATTTTTTAAAGAAAACAGGCACAGCAGATTATGACAAAGAAAGGATTCACAAACTCAGAGTTTCAAGGTAAAACCTGTTTTCTGTACTCTGTCTTATGCCTTGAGCCTAACAGAGAAGAATGTGGTCCCATAAAGTCATGGCACAACAGCTGAAAGCGCCAAGGTCAGTGTTCAGCAAAATCGCCAGCTGAATTAACAATCGTCTTATTATTTGTATTAAAGCTAAACTTATATTTATATAAATCTCTAACTATTATGCTTTCATTATATAGGCTAAATAGGTTAAGAGCAAAAACATAGTGAGTAAATATCAACTAAGTAACAGTTTCATAAAGTAATACCTCTTATATTTCCTAATAAGCCTTTCTTCCCTACAAAGGGCTCTGTGCCCATCAGGGCTTTTTGTGTGGAAGCTCTCAATGCTGTTTTGTTGTTAAGGAGCAGCCATGCACATTAACTCCAAAGGCACAGGTATATTTATTAAGCAAACCAATATGCTAGCAAGAGGAATTTAGATTAGCATTCTCTATATCCTAGATAATTTTATTAGGGTGCTATCATTCAGGGTCCTTGTCTATTAAGGTTTCGGAATGATCTATTTTAGAAGAGAATCAGGAAAAGCCTTTTGCCTAAGTCACAGAAAACAAGAAGAGGTTTATTATAGCAAATATCAGAAAGACAGATATTATCTTTAAGGTGAGCGCTGAGGCAGCCTTCTGAGAATCCCTGAGGGCTGAGAAGCCGTGCTCAAATCAGTCCTCTTCCTCATGACTCTCACGGGTGGGATCTCATGGGCCGGCTCCCGGCAGATGTGAGAGTTGGACTATAAAGAAAGCTGAGCACTGAATAATTGAGGCTTTTGAACTGTGGTGTTGGAGAAGACTCTTGAGAGTCCCTTGGACTGCCAAGAGGTCCAACCAGTGCATCCTAAAGGAAATCATTCCTGAATATTCATTGGAACGACTGATGCTGAAGCTGAAACTCCAATACTTTGGCCACCTGATGCAAAGAACTGACTCATTGGAAAAGACCCTGATGCTGAGAACGATTGAAGGCAGGAGGAAAAGAGGACAACAGAGGATGAGATGGTTGGATGGCATCACTGACTCAATGGACATGAGTTTGAGTAAGCTCCAAGAGTTGATGATAGACAGGAAAATCTGGCATACTGCAGTCCATGGGGTGACAAAGAGTGGGACAGGACTGAGTGACTCAGGTGAACTGACCTGAGTTCTCACTTAACTGCAAGAGTTGCCTCACCAGTGGTCATATTTTTCCCTGGGAATGCTCACAAGCAGTAAGTAAGAGAGGTGTTAGGATAAAGACACTGCTAATTCAGCTTGCTGTGGGTAACTCTTACTGGAAATATTTTCTCCAGAGCTCCTCACTGGGTTAGTCTCATAATTTGTCAGACCTATGTCACTGTTTGACTTCTTTTCTTACCCAATTCTGTCTCATCTTCCTCCAAATGTTGTCTGGCACCCCAAACTCTTGTTCAGGATTTGCTTTGGGAGTTCCATACTCAGGGTGTTGTTTAAAACCTTTCTGATTTTTTGTCTACTATTTTTATCAACTATTGAGAAGGGACTGTTACAAATCTTTAGCTATAGTTGTAGATTTCTCCATTTCTCTCAACTTTATCCTGTCAACATTGCTTCATGAATTGTGAAACTCTGTTATTAAGTCATGCATATTTAGGATTATTGTGTCTTCCTGATGAATTACCCCTTTAATAATTATTAAATACCCCTCTTTCTTTCTTATATTCTTTGGCTTGCAGTCTAAGTTATCTGATATTAATACAGATTAATACAGACAGAACATTTTTCTTATCATACAGTTTGTATGATAGATCTTTTTCCATTCCTTAGTTTCAAATTGTTCACTTCTTTTTGTTTAACATCTGTTTATTTCAGAAACAACAGAGTTAGGTCTTGCTTCCTCACTGACTCAATAAATTGCTTTCCTTTTGTTGAAGTGTTATGTTCATCTACATTTAATATAATTATTGATAGTTGCTCAGTCATTCAGTCATATCTGACTCTGCAACCCCATGGAATGTAGTCTACCAGGCTCCTCTGTCCATGGAACTTTACAGCAAGAATAGTGGAGTGGGTTGCCACTTCCTAGTCCAGGGGATCTTCTGGACCCAGGAATCAAACCCACATCTCTTGAGTCTCCTGCACTGGCAGGTGGATTCTTCACCACTAGTACCACTTGGAAAGCCCCAATTATTGATATGGTTGAGTTTAAATCTATCATCTTGCTATTTTTTTCCTTCTGTGTTTGTCTTCCACCTTCCTATTTCCCTGATCTCTCTCTGGACAAGAGGATATTGTAGAACATTCAATTTTATCAACTGTATTAGATTTTTACCTCAGTTAATAATTATTACTTAAATAGAAGCTACAGTGCTTATAATATGCATCCATGACTTTTCATTGAACTCTTTGTGATCCCATGGAGCTTCCCTGTCCAATACCACAAACTCATGTCCATCAGTCAGTGATGCCATCCAACTATCTCATCCTGTCATCCCCTTCTCCTCCCGCCTTCAACCTTTCCCAGCATCAGGGTCTTTTTCCAATGAGTCAGTTGTTCACATCAGGTGGCCAAAGTATTGGAGCTTCAGCTTTAGCATCAGTCCTTTCAGTGAATGTTCAAGACTGATCTCCTTTAGGATGGACTGGTTTGATCTCCTTGCAGTCCCAGGGACTCTCAAGGGTATTCTCCAACACCACAGTTCAAAAGCATCAATTCTTCAGTGCTCAGCTTTCTTGATAGTCCAACTCTCACATCCATACATGACTACTGGAAAAACCATAGCTTTGACTAGATGGACCTTTGTTTGCAAAGTAATGTTTCTGCTTTATAAGTTAAGTAAGCAGGGTGACAATACACAGCCTTGATGTACTCCTTTCCCAATTTGGAACCAGTCCTTTGTTCCATGTCTTGTTCTAACTATTGTTTCTTTACCTGCATACAGATTTCTCAAGAGGTAGGTCAGGTGGTCTGGTATTCCCATCTCTTGAAGAATTTTCCAGTTTGTTGTGATCCACACAGTCAAAGGTTTTGGCATAGTCAATAAAGCAGAAGTAGATGTTTTTCTGGAACTCTCTTGCTTTTTCTATGATGTAACGGATGTTGCATTTTGATCTCTGGTTCCTCTGCCTTTTCTAAATCCAGTTTGAACATCTGGAAGTTCATGGTTCACGTAGTGTTTAAGCTTGGCTTGGAGGATTTTGAGCATTACTTTGCTAGCATATGAGATGACTGCAATTGTGCCGTAGTTTGAACATTCTTTGGCATTGCCTTTCTTTGGGATTGAAATGAAAACTGACCATTTCCAGTCCAGTGGCCACTGCTGAGTTTTTCAAATTTGCTGGCATATTGAGTGCAACACTTTCACTACATCATCTTTTAGGATCTAGGAAGAAATACAAATGGAGACAAAATAATCTAACTGGGTTGCAAATGTATGCCATATTTCCACTAAAGTGATGCACGGTAGGTGGGGAATACCGACCTAAGTCATTCTGGAGGTGAGTAGAAATTGTAGTATTAGAGCCAAAGGAATTGTACATAAGCACTGTGCCCTAGTTGATAAACTTATTTCTCACTCGGGTACAGGTTAAGAATTCTGAAACCACTGTACTATTTACCCAGAATAAATAAATAAGTGAATGGATATGGGCAATGTTAGGACCCAGGACTGCTGGAAAAGAAAGCTAACAGTAAAGCAAAGGGGAGAGAATAGGATGAACTATGCAGTGCTAGATTAGAGACGTGCCTGAAAGAAGTGAAAGTGTTAGTCTCTCAGTCATCTCTCAGTCATGCCCGACTCTTTGGGACCCCATGGACTGTAGCCTGCCAGGTTCCTCTGTCCATAGAATTCTCCAGGCAAGAATACTAGCGTGGGTAGCCATTCCCTACTCCAGAGGATCTTCCTGACACAGGAATGGAATTTGGGTCTCCCTCCTTGAAGGCGGATTCTTCACCAGCTGAGCCACAGGGAAGCCCTACATATAGCTTAATATAGATGCAGGTGATTAGAGAAAGAATTATAGATGTTTGTGTATCATGTGTTAATATACACATAAATATTCTCCAGTTTTGTCTGCAGAGAGAGCCTGTAACAAACCCACTACATCAGTGACAAGTGCATGCAGGGCCCAGATACAGGTTTCTACTGCCAGTCCCCAAAATCGGAAGCAGACCTTCTTGGAGAAATTGTCAATACTAGGAATAAGACAGAAAATGTACAATTTTCACCTCACTTTTCCCTCTGTTTCTTAAACTGAATTTTCTTCTATTAACCTTTCTTTAAATCCTCATACGTTGTCTTCCAGTATCTCCAGTATGCTGTAAAACATATTTAGTGAGCTTTACATTTCAGTTTCTTTCATTTTAGAATTTTTATTTGACTCTTTTTAATAGTTTCTAATTTTATAATTTTCTGCTGAAATCTCTATTGACTCACTAAAGCCAAAAACACCTCTTGTTAATTTGATTACATTTTCTTTTAATTTTTGAACGTATGTATATTTATATTAGCCTCCTTAAAATGTTCAGGCTTAGTTTCTCTTAAATGATATCTTTCCTGAATGATGGTCACATTTCTGATTGTATTCTGGCTATTGTGCAGATGTATTATAGAGACTTTGGATTCTGTTATTTTTTTCTCTGAAGAAGATTAATTTGTCTAATATACAATACAGTTACTAGATGATCATCTTGAAATCATGCAGGCTTATTTTTATGCTTTCTGAAGGTCAGTCTGTAGGAATCCCAGCATTCCTCAAATGCTTCAAATTTGGTAAGTCTAAAACTCTAAAGTGTGGATCTCTTCAGCTCTTGATTTTAGGCTTTGTTAAGGGAGACTTAGAGAAGACCATTCTCTTCAGTGAGATCCTTATTCAATACTACTTCAGTCACTATATTGTAAATTCCTTGACAGTAGAAATAGTACCTGGTAAATCTTTGTATTCCTCCAGGCTAACACAATACTTCACATAGAGTATGTAGCTCATAAGCAGTTGTTGAATATTTTTAAAACTCTTATTGGAGTATAGTTGATTTAAAGTGTTGTGTTACTTTCTGCTGTACAGCAAACTGCATGAATTATACATATACATGTATCCACTCTTTTTAAGATTCTTTTCTTATGTAGGTTATTAGGGAATGACTGATGAATTTTTTTAATTACTAAACTTTGATTTAGACTGTTCAATTGTTGATTTACTTAAGAGTTTAAATGGCCATGGATTTCTTTGTGCTAGGCCAGTCCCTCAACATCTGCCAGTTCTGCTTTACCTATCAGAGCTAATTTCAATTTCCAATCCAGTAGAAACTGCTTCCTGATAACCCAGCCCTGCATATATGCAGGCAAGCTCTCACCCTAGGATACAGGAAGAGACCTTTGTGCTTCCTCCTGCACAATTCCATCTCCAGCCACATCAGTTGTCCCAAGCTCTGATCTCATCTCAGCAGGACTTACCTGCCCTTCCTGGATTCCAACTTCATGCACTACAAATAGAGAATTGTCCAGGGGAGACATGGGGCTCTTTTTGTGGGTTACATCCTATCAGAGATCACAGGTGTGTCACTGTTGTCATCACTTGCACAGTGACTAGCCCAGAGAAGGGGCTCAATAATTATACTTTGAGTAATAAAAGCAAGTGGCTCACATACTTTGTCCAGTTTTATGACTGTTTGCTGTAAGATAGTTGGTCCAATACCAGTAACTCCATAATATACAGGATCTGAAGTCCTCTTAATAAACTATTAATCTTGATTGCATCTCATCTTTCATGGCCATTCTCTTCTCTTCTTTACATTGCCCCATAATTGAAATTCAGACTTGACTTGGATTTTCCAAAGTAAGACAAAATACTTGCACTTGTGATACAATTTACTGAGTTTCAGGAAACAGAGGGAATTTTATAGCACACAAATGCAAATAATTTTAAATTACTTGTTAGGCATTCTTGTGATTTAGGATATTTTCTTGTCACAATGTCCTTGCAAAATTTTGCTTGGTCATCTTTCTAACTAGTCTTCAGTCTCCTCACATGTCTTCCTTCGAACTTCGTTCTTTCTCCTTTTTCTACTTTCCTACTTCCAAATGTTTCATCATCATATTTTATTCATAAAAGTTGAGGTATTAGTTTTATTTTGCTGTTTATTTTCACAGTACAGCCTCAGGGTCTCATTTTCCACATCAAAGGAGTTTAATTTCCTAAACAAAATTTCCTCCTTATGAAAAACTTTGGTGCCAGTTGATAAAATAATTATATCTATAAATGCATATTTGCAGAGATTAAAAATATGAATATTCAACTGTACTATGTAATTATCAATTTAAGTCATTCGTTCATTTGACAGCCATTTATTTATTGATGGGTTTCAATATTTCATGAGCTGAGGTTCAGTTCAGTTCAGTTCAGTCACTTAGTCATGTCCAACTCTTAGCTACCCCATGGACTGCAGCACACCAGGCCTCCCTGTCCATCACCAACTCCCAGAGTTTACTCAAACTCATGTCCATAGAGTCGGTGATGCCATCCAACCACCTCATCCTCTGTTGTCCCCTTCTCCTCCCACCTTCAATCTTTCCCAGCATCAGTGTCTTTTCAAATGAGTCAACCCTTCGCATGAGGTGGCCAAAGCATTGGAGTTTCAGCTTCAGCATCAGTCCTTCCAATGAATATTCAGGAATGATTTCCTTTAGGATGGACTGCTTAGAAGTCCTTTCAGTCCAAGGTACTCTCAAGAGTTTTCTCCAACACCACAGTTCAAAAGCATTACTTCTTTAGCCCTCAGCTTTCTTTATAATCCAACTTTCACATCCATACATTACTACATGAAGTTAACAAGACTAAAAATATATAGTCCATTCCCCATATGAAACTCCTCACTCAAATCTAGAAATCAAAACAGAAAACAATTTATCAAGTTTTGTGACTGATATAATACAACATGGATTGCTATGGGAACATAGATAGTAATTCATACAGAAAGGATTGTAATTGCTTTCATAGAGAGCAACATGATCTGAGTTTGAATGCTTTTCTCTCTGAAGCTTTCCTTGATCCTCAGACTATAAAGCCATGGTATTTGTTAACAACACTCTCTATATTTTTCTTTGTGATTTTGATCACATTAACATATGTACCTCTACCACTAGATAATGGGGCTTCTCAGGTGGCTCAGTGGTAAAGAATCCACCTGCCAATGCAAGGGACACGAGAGAGATGGGTTTGATACCTTGTTTGGGAAGATTCTCCTGAAGAGGAAATGGCAACCCACTCCAGTATTCTTACCTGGAGAATTCCGTGGACAGAGGAACCTGGCAAGCTAAAGTCCACGGGGTCGCAAAGAGTTGGATACGACTTTACAGAGCATGCACACACACATCACTAGTTAGTAAATTCTGGGATGTTGGCTCTGTGTTCTCAGCATTTGCACAATGTCTTAAGTAAGTGAAAGTCACTCAGTCGTGTCCGACTCTTTGCTATTCCATGGACTATACAGTCCATGGAATTTTCCAGGCCAGACTACTGGAGTGGATAGACTTTCCCTTCTCCAGGGGAGATTCCCAGCTCAGGGATTGAACCCAGGTCTCCTGCATTACAGGTGGATTCTTTACTAGCTGAGCCACAAGGGAAGCCCAATGCTAGCACACAATAAATGCTCAATAATTATATTTTGAATGATTAAGTCAATGAATGAAAAGAGTTACAATGTGTATCCTTTGATGCTTAAAATGTAGATTTGTTTAACTATTTATTTTTGGTATGTGATTAATATCTTCAAAATACTGCCTATGATTTTTTAACATGTTTATAGTTGATTCTCCCAAGAATCAAATATATTTTCTTTGCTTTTCTTATTATTTGTATACATAAAAGAATGGTCTTAATTTATATGTAATTTTTGGTAAAGAGATATACATACTTTTGTGTTCCAATTTTTGTTTGTATAATTTAAGAAAAATATTCATTCTTTGTACAATTGTTTATGCTTTCTCAATGAAGGCAATGTTGTTAGGTCTTTGAGGATACTACTCATTGATATATTCAAAAGATAGATTATATGCCTCTTCAATTGACTTAATGCCTGTGACTGCAGCAGCAGGAGGGGAAAATAAAAGTATTTTTAGGTGTGTTAGAAAGAAGTGTCAAAACACCTCAGGCAGAGAAGACAGTCCAAGATAACACTCTTGCCTGATGTTAAAGACAATCTGTTCTTGCCTTCTCCCCACTCTGATTAGAGCTCACGCACCCCGACATTTCAACTTGGGAAACGTCAACACTAAAAGACTCATATTTAGATAGGTAAATAAGGTGATTTTGTAAGTTATTTTTGAAAGTTATAATACTGAGGGTGGATTGTCTGCTTCTGTAACGAGTCAATGTTCAACTATTCAAAACCTGTTTAGGGAGTGGTGTATCTTGAAAGATTTATAATGATATAGAATTATCAGCAGGAAGAAACACCAGGGCTCATTAGTTAGTTCCCCAATTTCTAGGCAGGACTGGATCCAAGCCTACCCCAGCATATGGATAGCCTTAGGAAAAGAGACTTCTCAGATCATTTCTCAGATCATTTCCATACCTAGTTTAGTGCCTTGAAATGTGTTGTTAAAAGAATACTCTGTAGGAAGTCACAACATCTGACTTCTATTTTTGTTTTCTGTTCCACGGCATCGTGCTTAAAAACTACTTGCATTTTTTAATCTATGATATTAGATTGGTCGGCCACAGGTTTTTGAAAAATCTCCCTGAAAAAACAAAAGTGAGTTTGAAAGAATGTTATCACTTTCAACATTTACAGAAAATAATCCTGGAAGTTATAAACAACAAATAGATGTTTTTATTATTAAGATATCATGAAAATTCACTGATTTCATTTTTATAGGCCTCAGTTTGATATTGAAAGCTATTTTTATTTAGTAAATTATGACTTTTAAGCTTTAAAAGCAATTTTGAAGTGTAAGTAGTATTCTTGTTTCTTCTATGAGGGGATTCATTACACATCTGGGCACCTAGAAGTAGGAGAAATATCTTGAGACTTTAACAAGCAAAAAAATAAACAATTGCACATTACTATTGGTATCTAACTCAACCAGGAATAGAAGGAAAGATTTTCTTTTTGGAGGTAAAATTACACCTTTTAATCCTTAAAGTACTATTTAGTACACTAGAACCCTCAGTGCTGACCTTAGATTTTGAGAATTCAGTTCAGAACTACATGCTCTTGCTCTATGTAGCTGTGTTTCTTATTAATAGAATTACGTGCAATGCTCATTGTCGATCATTTTATTACTGTCTACATCTTTCTGCGTCAAAAACCTCTGATAGTGGGAATTGGGAAGCCACATTTGTCACAGACATCACTTGTAGTACCATTGTAGCACTACGGCAATTGGTCCAGAGACCACATTTGGAAAATACTGTATCTGGATGGTATGAATAAAAAAAAACTGTTGGTCTTCTGCAGCTGGAGTAGAAGGCATATAAAACACAATGAATACTTTCAAGAACCCTGCCACCCTGAGAGCTCTTACACTGCCTTGCCCTTCTATGACACATCATCCTCGATATTTTTATTTACTAATTATGTTACTTTACTTTGTATTTTTGTTATATCAGTCAAGCTGCTACTTGTGCTCATTTGTCTCCACTTCAAAACCTGAAGACTTAGAAAAGGAGGTTTCTTCAGAAGAATATAAACATTTGGGAATGATCTTTGTGGTATTGGTCGAAAAAGACCACAAATTCCTCCCTATCTCCTGCATCCATGCCCATTGTAGGGGCCTCCCACTCTGAATCCAGACTTCGGTATGTGACTTGTGTTAACAAATGGGACAGTAGCAAAAGTGACACAAGTAGGGACTTGAAAATCACATATCTCCTTGCTGCTATTGGAATCCTATGACCACCACGTGGAACACCTGAGATAGCCAACTACAGAATGAGAATTGTGTGGCCCTGTGACTCCAGCTCCCCTATACCAATAGCTTCCACGTACTCAAGGTGTATGGGTCCATCTCCTAACAGCTGGCCATCACCCAGCTGCTAGGAGATTTGTGAGAAGATTTGCTTTCTCTCTTTAGGGTAAAATTGTAATATTATGGCATTAGATTCATTGGTTCATGAAAGTAAATATTTAATATGTTAAAATAATGAAAGTTGTACTGAGACAAATTATTGTGGTATTGTATTTTTTAAGAAACAGAAATGTTAGCTTCTTTTGGCTTCTGGTTGTGAAGTATTTAGCATCCTGCTGTGATTGTATTTGTAATTGAATAATTTATATATTTAAATTAAATAATTGATCATCCCCTTGAAAAACTCCTAGACCTCCAGCTAGGTAATATGAATTCCTGCAAAACAAATGATATGTATGACAAAGATGCTTTCTTATGCATATTTCCTCAAGTACATATATGATATATTTATGCATACACTACATAAGACGAACACATTTGAAAATGAGCACATTTACGGTTAATAAATGTTCTTAAATGTGTCAGAGTATAATTACTATGACTATTTAAGTTAGGATATTTTCTATGCAGTATGAATATCATACGGGGCTTCCCAGGTGGCTCAGTGGTAAAGAAATTGCCTGCAACTCAGGAGACGCAGGTTTGATCCCTGGGTTGGGAAGATTCCCTGGAGGAAATGGCTCCAGTATTCTTGCCTGAAAAATCTCATGGACAGAGGAGCCAGGTGGGCTATAGTCCATGGAGTTGCAAAGAGTAGGACACAACTGAGTGACTGAACACACACACACACACACACACACACACACACACATAAATATTATATATATTTATATATATATGTAATATATGTTTATAATGTTATATATGTCATATTAAAACTCTCAAAATTTACTTCACAGTAAATACTATATTATTTTGAATGCTTACATTTAATGGTAAAAACAATGTAACCCCTATGAATGCACCTCTCAGTGCTTAAATTATTATGCTATTGTAAATCACTTGGGTATACAGTCTGCTGAAGTATAAAAGTAGGTAGGTACCTTAGCCGTCTAAGGTGCAAATGGTGGATTCTTCGGTGCTTGGGGAAATTAGTTAAATAGGAAAAAATGTGATTTTGCATAAATATTTGTATATGTGTATGTGTGAATTTACATATCTGATATTATTCATAGTAAATAGTTGGGAATATTTGTATCATTTTTTTATACAGCAACAGAAGAAAAAAAGACATATTTTTAGGTATGTTAAAAAGAAATGGCAAAGCATTTCTGGCTGAGAATATCTGAATTTAAGAATCTATTTTAGTGTATAGATATTGTACATAAAACTACAGATATGTAAGATGGCCTCTCTTTAGTACTTACTAAAAAACATACCAATCTATAAACAGTTCTTACAGTGACCAGAGCTTGTCTAGCTTCTGAGACATATGTCAAATCCATATCCTTAAGACACCTACCCCGAATCCCATGAAAATAGTGTATGACCACTAAGATATGTATGAAAACAAATTATAGAACAATTCAATTATTATTTCTACATACCGAATAAAAGTATTACAATAACTTTTCTTTTTTCAGTAAATCAACTCCCTCTCTAGCTCCATAAAATTTTAATTCACACTGGGACGTGTGAACACCTGTTTATTTACAAAGCCTTCAGTCATGGAGGCATAGATTTAGAGAGTTGAGACAAGAATAAAATAAACTGGAGGACATCCTTTTAAATCCAACTGTGACTTTCATCTTTGTCACAAAATAAGCACAACATTTGGCAAGATTGGAAGCTTCATCCCCAGGCAGGTCCAAGTTGGCAGAGAATCACCTTGACAGGTTCCCAGATCAGCAAGAACCCTCTGCTCTGAAAGGCTCCTTTTGCTAAGTTTAACTTTCCCTGTGTAAAATGAATGAGATGCTCCTCAGGAGAAGAAAGAGCTTCAAGATCAAGGAGTGGAGACATTGGGCTAAGTCAGCTCATCCAGGTGTAGAGGATAAACACGTAGGCTCACGACACCTCGCACAAGAGAAATACAGAGTGCATACAAATTAAGATATTCCTGTGGATTGGGGAAGATAAATGATTCATTCTGTTCTGTTTCCCCCTGTGGGATCACATCATTTTCATTTTCTTTGGAGGCAGCTGGGCTCAACAGTAAGAGTAGGAAAGATGATAATTATGTTGTGTCTCGACGTTAGCACTTCTGAGTCTGAAGGCTATTTTCAATGTTAGGTTTTATGATTGGAAAAGACTCCAACTTTCTTCTGCTTAAATTAAACCCAAAGTAGTACCTGTAATTAAAAAAAAAAAAAAGTTTCAGCGCCGGCAAGCTGTGACACTAGCAGGCTGAGTCATGCACACAGCATGAACTTTGAAGTCAAGGATTTTTTGGTCTTTATTTAGATTCACGATTTGCACAGAGGGCTGTATCTTTTCCCACGTCACACAAAGTATGTTGGCAAAACCTTGATGAGATGTAGCTATAGTATAAGTGTGGTTATTTTAGGAATCGTTTTTGGCTCATCTCCCTGTAGAGTCAACTAAGTTGTCAAGCAGCATGAGAAAGTTACTTAAACTAAAAAGTGCCTTACTAAATTAAATACTGATGAAAAAAGGGTTCTTAATCTCCTGCCTCTGGACATGCATTTGCTGAATTCCAGCTTTATTTACTTAAATTCTCGTCCCTTTAGATATCAGAAAGAAAAGCTTATTACCCTGCTAGAGACAGAATTCTGTGCCACATGATGTAACTAGTTCTCTTTTTTCTGGATAAGTACAGTTCATTATATGCGCCTAGCTTGAATATCTTTAATCAGTCTGCATTGATGGAACTTTTCCCAGGCCTCATTCCCATATCTATAAAATACTGTTTTGCTAAGTTGAAAATGCTGCAAGTAGCATTCTACAGTGAAAGTCTTATGTACTTTACCAGCTGGTATTTTTCTCTTGTTCATTTTATTCTTCAGATTGCAATAGTTGGAGAACCTTAGGAAGCATCTGTTCTAAGCTGTTCATTTTACAATTGAGGGAATTAAACCTCCAAGATGCAGAGAAAGTTATCCATACACAGCTAATCAGTCAAATTAAATCAGAAACCAGGGCTACTGGCTTCTAGGGCTTTTTTCTCTGATAAACCTGCTCCCTGGAAGCTCCCAGTTTTTTGTTTTTTTCTTTCTATATTCTACATCAAAAAATGGAGTCTCATCCTATTTATCATCCCTCGACCATGCATGAAACCTCTGCTAGCAAGATAAAGCACTAAAGAATGATAGATACTTACTATTGCTCTCCCCAGTGACTTTCTTAAAGTCACTTGAACACTGAATGTTTAGATTTTTACATTTTTTCACATTTTAATATTTTTATTTCATCTGAGAAGCTTATTCCAAAAGAATAACAATAGGATAGAAAGAAGCATGAATGTTCAAATATTGTTTTTAAAGAAGTATTTTATTCATCTTAAAATGTATTTTTCATTTTGCGGGAAAAATCTAGTTACCAAAAATTCAATTCATTTTAAAATTAAGAAAAAAATCTGTTGAAATTACATAATATAAATATATTCTGTCAGAAGTTTCCATTCTGTGTGGATATAGCTTTCCCAAAAGACTAGAAGTTCCCTTTAGACCAGAAAATCATCTAATAATTAAGTTATTATCTCAGCTTTTGTTTTAAGAAAGTGAAAGTGAAAGTCACTCAGTCATGTCCAGCTCTTTGCAACCCTATAGCCTATACAATCCATGGGATTCTCCAGGCCAGAGTACTGGAGTGGATAACTGTCCCCTTCTCTAGGGGATCTTACTAATCCAGGGATCGAACCCAGGTCTCCTGCACTGCAGGTAGCAGCTGAGCCACCTGGGAAACTCTTTAAGAAGAAAGCTTCATATCCAAATTTTCCTGCAGTATGAAATTCTAACTTTCTTGTTCTCCATATTGCAAAATCATTCAATAGTAAGAGCCTCTGAACTTTGAATGGCGAAGCTCCCAAAAGTTTGAAAATACAAATGAAGTATAGGATCCAAGAAGCATCATTTTTACCTTATATGTACTAATCAGCACAAATTTTCAAAGGACTCTGGAATTTTATCAAGGATGGGCATAGATGGTACTTACAACCTGGGAAATATTGAATTGAACCTATGATAGGATCCAGAATTGGATATTTTATGGATCTTAGGTCATGTGAATGATTTACATATGAAGTATTTCAGGGCATGAAGGAATTTTTTTTTTACCCTGGAAAACATATTATTTTGACATGTGTATGTCAAAATCAAAGATTTGAGAGCCAATAAATCTGAGTTTCAATCATTACTTTTGATATTTATTAAGAGTAAAGTTTTGAGAAAGCTAATTTATCTCACCAATTTTAAAGCTCCTTCTCTGACAGAAAAAGGCATAATAAGTTAGTTACTGGTGGTTGTAAGCAGTAATGTAACACATGCTAACTGCTTCTCCTAGTACCTATTTTACAAGATGCAATTAAAGAAATTAGGTGGCTGTTATTCTGCTTATGTGAAAATCCATTTGTATCAAATTGAAGAATTGTGTTTAGGTGCTTAGCACAATTGCTAACCACAATTATTTTGGTTTATCTCTACAAATTTAAACTTCCATGCTCTAGTCTCCTAATGCATATAAATTGGGGGTATCTAATTCCAATACTTTGGCCACCTGATACAAAGAATTGACTCATTGGAAAAGACCCTAATGCTGGGAAAGATTGAAGGCTGGAGAAGGGGACAACAGAAGATCATATGGTCGGATGGCATCACCAACTCGATGGACATGAATTTGAGTAAGCTCCAGGAGTTGGTGATGGACAGGGAAGCCTGGCGTGCTGCGGTCCATGGGATCGCAAAGAGTTGGACAGGACTGAGCGACTGAACTGAACTGAACTGAATTCTAATATGTCTTCTTCCACCTTTTCTTCCATGTGCCCCAGTCTTCAAAACTGGTCCCCAGTTGAAATGTCAGATACTTTCCTTTTCAATCTTGCTCTCATAATCAGGGATTTGCATGGATTATAATCAGGAATTTTCAGAATGCTTGGCCATTCCATTATGCTTGCTCTGAAGATCAGTTTTGCAACATCTTCCTAGGACCAACTCAATAGACAGGGCTAGATGTCACTTTCGGGCCCACAAACAGTAGACCCAGTGGTTAACAACAAACTGTTTAAGGAGAAATCACCAACACATGTAATAAAAAGAATCAGTTTTACTGGTGGTATTATGCCCACATTCCAGGCCAGGACTATCCAATCAATCAATGAGGGAAATGTCCTTTCCTTTGCTGTTCTATATGATAGCTTTGACTCCTAAGCATTTGGCTATAAAACTTGACTACTATGTACTATTACACACAGAAAGTAGGTATTGCAACTGAAGATTTGATGGTATTAACTTTATTAATGTTCAAATTTAGATAGCCATTTGTGGCTAATATCTACTGCACTGAATATCATAGTTCTAGACTCTACATTTTTATAATAGAAATACTGTTTTTCTAAAGCTTTAAAAGACTTTTATTATTTAAAGTATTATACTCTGTGTTCCTGAGATAAGAATTAAAACAAAATTCAATATAAAATCTAAAAGTAAAATTATAGATATCATTTTATGTTTTTATAATTCATGTATCTTTATTCTTTTTCTACACTTCTCTCTCTCTGAAAATAATATTGCCTATTTTCTCTTGTTTTTTCTTCTCCATTTCCTGCCCAGGAGGCTACTTTCTGTAGCAGTGAAGGAAGTAAGATACTCTAATTCAGGCATTTCAAGTAGCATCTGTAAGAATAAAAGTACATAATAATCAAGGCCACATTAATTATGTAGTCCCTGAGCCAAATTAAACAAAAAATTGTCTAAGTGTAAAGGGTCAGAGCTAATAAACTGAACATAATCTCCTGCGTTCTATCCCTAAAGAAAATTAAATTTTAATGACCCTGAGAGCTCATTGTTCAGAAATGTCACTCTAACTAATCTTGCAAATGACAGTTAAACTCCGGAATTGCGTTGAAAGTTAAACATCCTCTGCAAATTGCTACTTAAGTCCAGAATATACTAGTTGCTTCAGGCAAGCTCTTAGAAAATCAGAATATTGACAGGTTATACCAAGATGCAAGAGGAAGCCTAGAGATCTGCAAAATCATTCACTACTGAATGACTTATTGAGGCACATCCTTGCAAAACATTACACTAAAAAGTATTTTAGACACTTCAGAATTTATATTGTCAGCCTCAAGTCATATGTTTCAGGCAACCCCCTTCTCATTGGGGAGAACTGTATCAAAAGACTTCAGGGACTGGCTCAGAGATAGACTTATAGAGTTCTCATTTTCTCTGTGGTCATGGGAGAGCATGTGAATTGAAAGATGGGGACACAGAGCAAGAGAGAGAGAATCACCATTAGATGATCATTGGGACTCTGCTTCTAGAAGGTTCCTAAACTTTCCCAGCCTAGACACTGCTGGGGGGGAGGGGGGTAGTCTGTTTCCTGTCTACACTTCAGCATACTAGAGAGCTCTGCATTTTTCTAGTTGAGGGTAGAAAGAAGTGGGTAAAAAGAAATATCCCTAGGATTATTTATTGCTATTTTACAACAACTCTTGGTGGACTAACTTGGGTAAAGTTTTTTTCTGATTTTGTCAGTTTATATGTTTGAGAGAAGGAGAATAGAGGTGAGATGGTATATTATCACTGAAGTTTACAAGGAGAATGAATGGAAAAGAAGAAAAGTAACTGGTCAATTAAAAAAATAAACATTTATGGCAAGAATGTATAAAAGAGACTGAGATGGCAACAAATCCAATAGTGATGAAGACTATGTGAATATAGATTGACACACGTAGCTAAATGTAAAATTTTATAGATTTATAAATTAAAAATGAGGAAGAAAATAATTTGAAAATGTTATTATTAAAATGGACACTGCTTTGCCTTGGAATTGGTGACTGTTTCAATTAAGTAATAAGAGGAAAACTATTTTTTAAATATAAAGACTATACTCATATACTGAATTGTCTTTAACAGATGACTGGAGACATGGAAGTTGGAAGAATGAAAGCTTTGTAGGGCAAGATAAGAGCAAGGTCCTGTTGGAGACCTGCAGTGATCAACTGTCAGCAGCAACAGGTAAGATACACTGGGCACGAGGTCCAGCATTGACTACAATTTTAGATCTCCTTTTATCTGAGATAAAAACTTGATAAAAAAGAACTAAGAAACAAAACAATGAATTGGACTGTCTTAAATAATTAGGACATCTTAAACTATGTATTAAATGACTACGTGAATGAAATTCATGGACGGTAGCCTTCCAGGCTCCACTGTCTGTAGGATTCTCCAGGCAAGAATATTGGAGTGGGTTGCCACACCCTTCTCCAGGGAATCTTCCCAATCCAGGGATCAAACCTGCAGCTCCTGTGCCTCCTGCATTGCAGGCGGATTCTTTATCACTGAGCCACCAGGGAAGCCCCATGTTGTTTGATTAAGACTATATTATTCCACAGCAAACCTTACATCTGGCAGAAAAGAATTTATAAATCTCTAATTATAGGTATAATGGAAATTTTTTTATGTATTTCTAAGAGAATTGATTTTTTTTCCTAAATTCTACCTTTGTTTTCAATTGAATGTAGAGGAAACCTTTACCCTCTGCATCCAGAACACTGCAATGTTTGATCAAAGTATACTTATAGAAATTATTTTACTATATACTCTCAAGTGATGAGAAAGAACACTTTCTAAGTTTCTTAGCTTCAAATAGAAAAGCATTCAGAGAGAAGACATTTTCACTGTAATTTCATATGAATCCTTTTTAAGTAAGACTATAGCCATGTTCTTTTCAGTAATTTCTACTTGGGATTGGAGTTGGGGTAGAAATGGGCAAATAATACTCACTGTTTTTATTTAAGAGAACAAAACTTGCTTTTCAATGCATAGTGATCAGAACACTGAGTTCTGTATTGGGTTCAGTACAGGCTTCAGTGGGTTCAAACTCTGGTTCTCTGGGAAGTCATCTGGGGCTCTTAGGCAGGGTACTCAGTCCCATTGTATTACAGATAATGCATTTTCAGATGGCAATAATAATAGCACCCCTCCTCTAAAATTGCAAAGAACATTAAATGAGTTAATATTTCTAAAGTTCTTAGCCTCAGTTCCTAGCATATCTGCTATGTTAATATTTTGTTGTTTTTGTGTTTTTGTTTAACTCACCTGTTTCTTTTTGATTCTTTTATTTTAATGAGATATTTAACTAGCCAAGCTATCTGGCTAAGGAAGCACACTTGAGTTTCACTTTTATAATATGCAGCTCCCCAGCTGTACCCCAGAAGTCACACCTAGGAAAATAATCTAATTTAATTAACCAAAGTAGAAAACTAGGTATACTACGTGCTTGTGAGCCCAAGAGTCCCTTCAGTTTTGAGCCTCCTAAAGCAGCCTACCCTATATGTGACTCTAGAATGCTTAGCTGTTTCCTTTTTCCTCTTTGAAACCATTGATGTTTGTAGGATGAGAGTCACTGTTGATCAGCAGCCTAAATGCAAAGAATGCCTATAATGCTACATCCTGCTAATAATGAACTTCTTTATCCAGGTCCTCAAATATATTCAATTTTGTTTTAATAGCTTCTTGAAATAGATGTCATCAGTAGAATAAAAAAAAATCTTTGAAACTGCAATATTTCCTATAAAGTCAGAATTAGATTTGATATGATGCTTTTGTCAAACATCACTAAACAGTGTTTCTGTTGCAACTTACTTCTTTACCGCAGTTTTTTTGCAATGAAGCAATGATCAACTGAGCACAAACAATGTAAAATTAATTAATTCTGCTTTTTGAAAGTCATAGATGACACTTTATTTGCTCATGTAGTTTTCTTGTTTTGATATAAGCAATTATAACAACTAAGATCTAAAGTCACTTATCTGACAAATCAAGGTGCACAGTGAAGGCACAGTTCTGAACATCAAGTCATATTCTTCTTTCTGAGCAGCACTAGATTTAGAGAATATTTTTTCTTCTTTAAAGTAATACTTGGGTGCCCAAATTATTTAAGTTTTCTTTCAGACCTGAAGAAGCAACATTGTTTAGTAAATGAATGGGGAAACTTTGCTCTTATGGTCCAGTTAATGCCTCATCCTAAATTCATTCATTATTCAGGAAGTTTATTGACCATCCTTATTCCCGCTCGTTAAGAGTAATAGATTTAACAATGCCCATCTGTGAAAACAGTCTTCAGTTTTAAACCCTTCTCAAGCCATTAACCATTATAATTTAGCAGTAACTCTTTTTCATAAGATTTCAGAAAATAAGTTCTCTGATATTTCTTTTCAACTTCGTTTTCTTTAGGATCCTCTGCTTGTATAACATAAAGTGTGAATGTAAAAACAGGAGGAAGTAAATCCTTTATAAAGAGTGGATAACATGAGAGAATGATATCTATACAACTGAGAATGTCAATTAAAAAAAGAGAAAAAAAGCAGAACCAAAAGAATAGATGAGAAACAATTTTAAATTAACACGAAAAAGTTAAGATAGTAATAATTCAAGAGTAGTTGAATCCAGGATCACAAATATTGTGTCCACTGCTTACTTTTAATCTCTGAGCCATATATTTCTCTGTGATACTTTGATTCCTGGGCCATCTTGAAAACCTGTCCCATTAGATTGTCCTTTCAGGTTTGATATGTTTATTCCTCTGTTGGTCTTTGTGGCTGAATTCCTTTCTAGGAGCTGTGCTCAGCTAAGGAGACCCACCTTTCCAAGGCCACAGTTTCTCTCCAGAAGCATTGTGGATCCAGTGACTGCTCAACAGAGAGTATAAAGACCCTGCCTCCTTGCCTCAGGTGGCCGTTTCTGAAGAGCCACAGGGCTCCAGGGCTCTGGAGAAACAGTTGCAGGCCTTGTGATTCATTGCAGCTCAGGCCTCCTTCCACCTAATTCTAATCCCTTTACTTCCTGCTATGGTCTGAATGTTTGCATCCCCCCAAACACATGTGCCAAAATCCTAACTCCCAAGATGATGATGTTAGGAAGTAAGGTTATGGGGGTGATTAGTTCATGAGGGCGTGTGTTAAGTCTCTTCAGTCAAGTCTGACTCTTCATGACCTATAGATCATAGCCTGCCAAGCTCCCTGTCCATGGGATTTTCCAGGCAAGAATACTGGAGTGGGTTGCCATGCCTTCATCCAGGGGATCTTCCCCACCCCAGGATGGAACCCACATCTCTTATGTCTACTGCATTGGCAGGTAGGTTCTTTACCACTAGGGCCATCTTGGAAGTCCCATGAGGGTGAAGCCTTCATAAATGAGATTAGCATCCTTATGAAAGAGACCAGAGAAAGTTCTCTTGCTCTCTTCCACCATGTGAGAATGCAGCAAAAACACACGGTTTTCTATGAACCAGGAAACTGACTTTCAGCAGACACCACATCTGCAAGCACTTTGATCTTGGACTTCCAAGCTCCAGAAGTGTGAGAAATAAATTTCTGTTATTAATAAGCCACCCAGTGTATGATCTTATTGTTATAGCAGCCTGAGCAAACTAAGACACTCTTTTCTTCATTGATCCTGAGACTACTCCCCAGTAAACTTTCTAAACACATGCCTCTGCTTAAAGTCTATTCCTGGGTAGCCCAACATGGGAGTATATTTTTATCTTGCTAGCTTCAACTTCAGCAGAATAACAGCTTTCCATTCATATCACTTCAAACAAAGCCCAGGAACTGATGCCCATTATCTTGACTTGGACTACATGTCCATTGTGAAACCAATCATTTTGGACAGCAAAGTGACAGGTAGGGACAACAAAGCATGTGTTGTCTTCTAGAGCTCTTGGGGGAAAGGGGATAATTAGACAACACCATTCAATGGGCATAACTGAGAGTGAAGGAACCATGACTCTCTGGAGAAAAGCTGAAATGAGTTACCAGCGGAAGATAAAATGGATGGTACTGAAGAAAAAGTAACACATATACCATACTAAAGAGGAGTTACACAATTTTTTTAAATTTCCAATTTAAATGTGCTTTGTTATTTTACTCTTACTTTAAAATTAGATAAAAATAAAGATAAGAGTTAACATTTATTGAGTTTTAACCAAGCTCTAGTTACTGTGTTATGTATTTAATTTTATTAATGTATTAGCGTGTTTTGTTTTAACAGTGATTGTATGATCCTGGAATTAAAATTCCCACTCATAGTTAAGTAAACTGAGGTTCAGTGAAGTTAAGTAAACTGCCAATATTACAGAATTAATATTTAATATTTCTTCATTACTCTCTCTTAATCTCCATGACAGTTCCATAACAAAAGTAAATTGCTTCATAAGCAAACAAGGGTTTCTGTGGTGGATTGAATTAACTTTTGCTGAATATTCAGGTCCTTTTGTTTGATAGCTTCTTAGAGAAGTTGTATATGTTTGCATCCCATCGAACTCAATAGTGTTCTTTGTCCAAAGAAATTTGAGTGTCACTTTTAGAAAGGAGCTCTGAGATCAAGCACATGACTTGCTAAGATTGTTTTTGCCACAATACTACCAATATCCTAGATAGAGATGTTATAAGAGCCTGTATTCCAGAATGAAGACAACATATAGTGAAGGCCAGAAATAGATATTTGATATTACCAGGAAGCAAACGTATTCATAGGTTGTGATAACACACAGTTAGTAATAAATATTGTGCATTTTTCTGGAGAGACTCCCCTGCAGAACTACTTGGTGAACTTCTGGCAACAAATGGTAACTGGTTAGATATTGGGAAACTACCACAAACAGGAAAATGTCACAACCTTTCAAGAGTAAATTCATATAACTCAGACAGTCAGTTCAGTCGCTTAGTCATGTCCGACTCTTTGTGACTCCCTGAACAGCAGCACACCAAGCCTCCCTGTCCATCACCAACTCCCAGAGGTTGTTCAAACTCATGTCCATGAGTCGATGATGCCATTCAACCATCTCGTCCTCTGTTGTCCCCTTCTCCTCCTGCCTTCAATCTTTCCCATCATTGGGGTCTTTGCCAAGAAGTCAGTTCTTCACACCAGGTGGCCAAAGTATTGGAGTTTCAGCCTCAGTGTCAGTCCTTCCAATGAACATTCAGGACTGATCTCCTTTAGGATGGACTGGTTGGATCTCCTTGCAGTCCAAGTGACTCTCAAGAGTCTTCTCCAACACCACAGTTCAAAAGCATCAGTTCTTCAGTGCTCAGCTTTCTTTATAGTCCAACTCTCACATCCATACGTGACTACTGGAAAAACCATAGCTTTGACTAGACGGACCTTTGTCAGCAAAGTAATGTCTCTGCTTTTTAATATGCTGTCTAGGTTGGTCATAACTTTTCTTCCAAGGGGCAAGCGTCTTTTAATTTCATGGCTGCAGTCACCATCTGCAGTGACTTTGGAGCCCCAAAAAATAGACTCTCACTGTATCCATTGTTTCCCCCTCCATTTGCCATGAAGTGATGGGACCAGATGCCATGATCTTAGTTTTCTGAATGTTGAGTTTTAAGCCAACTTTTTCACTCTCCGATCACTTTCATCAAGAGGCTATTTAGTTCTTCTTCACTTTCTGCCATAAGGGTAGTGTCATCTACAAATCTGAGGTTATTGAAATTTCTCCCAGCAATCATGATTCAGCTTGTGCTTCATCCAGTCTGGCATTTCACATGATGTAGTCTGCATATAAGTTAAATAAGTGGGGTGATGATATATAGCCTTGATGTATTCCTTTCCCAATTTGGAACCAGTTTGTTGTTCCATGTCTGGTTTTAACTGTTGCTTCTTAACCTGCATACAGATTTCTCAGGAGGCAGATCAGGTGGTCTGGTGTTCCCATCTCTTTCAGAATTTTCCAGTTTGTTGTGATCCACATAGTCAAAGGATTTGGCATAGTCAATAAGGCAGAAATAGATGTTTTCTGAAACTCTCATGCTTTTTTGATGATCCAGCAGATGTTGGCAATTTGATCTCTAGTTCCTCTGCCTTTTCTAAATCCAGCTTGAACATCTGGAAGTTCATAGTTCACGTAGTGTTGAAGCTTGGCTTGGAGAATTTTGAGTATTACTTTGGTAGCATGTGAGATGAGTAAAATTGTGTGGTACTTTGAGCATTCTTTGGCATTGTATTTCTTTGGGATTGGGATGAAAACTGACCTTTTCCAGTCCTCGGACCACTGCTGAGTTTTCTAAATTTGCTGGCATATTGAGTGCAGCACTTTAACTCCATCATGTTTTAAGACTTGTTCAGGATAATAGCCTCGGAGAAGGCAATGGCAACCCACTCCAGTACTCTTGCCTGGAAAATCCCAGGGATGGCAGAGCCTGGTGGGCTGCCATCTATGGGGTCACACAGAGTCAGACACGACTAAAGTGGCTTAGCAGCAGCAGGATAATAGCTCATGTTTAGGATAATAGCTCAGCTGGAATTCCAACACCTCTACTAGCTTTGTTCCTAGTGATGCTTCCTGAGGCCCACTTGACTTCACATTCCAGGATGTCTGGCTCTAGGTGAGTGATCACATCATTATGGTTATCTCGATCATGAAGATCTTTTTTGAAGAGTTCTTCTGTGAATTCTTGTCACCTCTTCTTAATATCTTCTGCTTCTGTTAGGTCCATACAATTTCTGTCCTTTATTGAGCCCATCTTTGCATGAAATGTTACCTTGATATCTAGAATTTCTTGAAGAGATCTCTAGTCTTTCCCATTCTGTTGTTTTTCCTCTATTTCTTTGCATTGATCACTGAGGAAGGTTTTCTTATCTCTCCTTGCTATTATTTGGAACTCTGCATTCAAATGGATATTTTTTCCTTTTCTCCTTTGCCTTTAGCCTCTCTTCTTTTCTCAGCTATTTGTAAGGCCTCTTGAAACAACCATTTTGCCTTTTTTTCATTTCTTTTTCTTGGGGTTTGTCTTGATCCTTGCCTACTGTACAATGTCATGAACCTCCATCCATAGTTCTTCAGGCACTCTATCAGATCTAATCCCTGGAATCTATTTCTCAGTTCCACTGGATTTGATTTAGATCATACCTGAATGGTCTAGTGGTTTTCCCTGCATTCTTCAATTTAAGTCTGACTTTTCAATAAGGAGTCCATGATCTGGGTCACAGTCAGTTCCTGGTCTTGTTTTTGCTGACTGTATAGAGCTTCTCCATCTGTGACTGCAAAGAATATAATCAATCTGATTTCAGTCTTGAGCATCTGGTGATAAACATTTATGTACATACAAATACACATATTACTAATAATTGAAGCATAAGTGTGCCTACACCTATGTTATGGCAGAAAGCGAAGTAGAACTAAAGAGCCTCTTGATGAAAGTGAAAGAGGAGAGTGAAAAAGTTGGCTTAAAACTCAACATTCCGAAAACTAAGATCATGGCATCTGGTCCCATCACTTCATGGCAAATAGATGGGGAAACAATGGATACAGTGACAGACTTTAGTTTTTTGGGCTCCAAAGTCACTGCAGATGGTGACTGCAGCCATGAAATTAAAAGATGTTTGCTCCTTGGAAGAAAAGTTATGACCAACCTAGACAGCATATTAAAAAGCAGAGACATTACTTTGACAACAAAGGTCCGTCTAGTCAAAGCTATGGTTTTCCAGTAGTCATGTATGGATGTGAGAGTTGGACTATAAAGAAAACTGATCACAGAAGAATTGATGCTTTTGAACTGCGGTGTTGGAGAAGACTCTTAAGAGTCCCTTGGATGGCAAGAAGATCCAACCAGTCCATCCTAAAGCAAATCAGTCCTGAATATTCATCGGAAGGACTGATGTTGAAGCTGAAACTCCAATACTTTGACTGCTTGATGTGAAGAAATGAATCATTTGAAAAGACCCTGGTGCTGGGAAAGATTGACGTCAGGCGGAGAAGGTGACAACAAAGGATGAGATGGTTGGATGGCATCACCGACTCAATGGACACGAGTTAGAGTAAACTCTGGGAGTTGGTAACGGACAGGGAGGTCTGGCGTGCTGCAGTCCACGGGGTTGCAAAGAGTCGGACATGACTGAATGACTGAACTGAACTGAAGTATCATGAATGCTCCTTTTGCATTTCTTGAAAGTTTACATGCTAAGGAAAGACTCTTGACAAATAGATAAAAATAGAATATTGTCTACATAATTTATTTAAGATGTATATTACCTTCTCTGCTAGGTAAAATATCTTTGTATTTAAAATGACTCCTAATCCTTATCTCTAAAATTACTCCTAATTCTTATATTGAAATAAGATTTTATTTCCCCCAAATAAGCTTTATTTTCCCCCTGTGGAAATTTTAGTGCATTAATTTATCGTTGTATTTGTTAGCATGATGTACAAGGATAATATACAGAGACATGAAGTCATGGGGATGTGGAAAGTTCAGAGACCTGATGGGAAATGCCATGAGCACTTTTTCACCCTGTGAATTTCTGGACAGTAAGGCTTGTAGGTAGTACACTGTGTCCATGGACATGTGAAGTGAAGATGTGAATGCAAAGATCCATATTTAATCCAATGGGTTTTAATATGACTGAGATTGGTAATGTGGGTGTTCAAATTAATGACTGCATTGGTTCTTACCTTTATCTTTTCTCTATGTATTTTCACTTTCCTATAAAAAGATGTATATACCACATGCACACAGCAAAATTTCCAGTATGTTAATATGAGTTGCTGAGGAAAAAAAAAAAAAGAGCCCAAGGCAAAGATCACATATTGATGCTTTATTGGGGAAAGCACAGAGGGAATAAGTTACAGACAGTGGAAGTGACAAAGAAAAAGGAAAATCTAAGTTTTGTATTTGACGCTGCCTTACTCAGAGATACATCTGGTTATTTAGTCAATGAGGGTGTCTCCTGAGAGGATGCAGGAGAACTCCAGCCTCTAGAAGGAGTTCATTCATGAAATGGAAGGGTCAAAAATTGATCTGCTGACTGTTTCTCTTTTAAGTCTTTCATTGAGCCCAAGTTTGCTGCATTTCTGAGTTGTGTAATGGCTAATCTGAACAGAGTCTGCGTGTATCCAGCAGGTACAGAGTCTGCAGCTGCCATCAACCCCCAGTGGTAGGTGCAAAGGCCCGGCAGTGCCACCCACATAATTTGGGAAGGCAGGTAAAAGGGACAAGCTGGGAGAAAAAAGTGACTGTGGTGGCAGCCACAACTTTCTAGCCATAAGAAGAGCGTGGCTGATATCTGAGATCACTTCGGCCAAAGAACTGTTGGGAGACAACTCTTCACGGATTTCTCCCGCTCTTGCCTGGTTAGAGCCTTTGGAGTTAAAGCACGTTTGAAAAATAATCATGCCTTGGAAGCTAGTCTATCCCTAAAGATAGAGACCCCAGAATATCTTAGGGTAACAAACCACCTGCCCCACCTCAGAAACACTTCGTTATATTCAAAGGCAAAGGGTAAACAATTTCTCTGGAGAGGAGGATGGGCAGGTGGGCCCGCACATATGAAAGCTTCCGGCTTCTGATGGTGGGCTTCCTTTCCTGTGATACCACAGGGCCCTGCAAGTGCAGCTGAACACCTGGCCTCCTCGAATTGCCCTGTGGGAATGAGGGCAGCATGAGGAAGTGATGTGACTATTACCCTGGCTGCTGCCTTTTGCTGTAAAACGTTAGCTGTGTCTCTGACCCAGGTGTTGCTGTTTTTTTTTTTTGTCAATATGTGCATATGAATCTGTAGCAGGTTTACTTACTAGGCTGCAAAAGGGGTAAAATCTCAGAAACTTAACAGTTCCTAACTTGACAAGAATGAGGAACTTGAGCCCAAGGCCTCAAGGAATCGGCGTTTGTGTGTAAACCTAGACCAGTTCAGTTAACTGGATCAGGTTGTGTTCATAATAAAATTATAATTTAAATTCAACACATTATAATTAAAATTAAAACACATTGGCTTCACTTTCCTTTCTTTCCTTTGCCCTTCAACCCTGCTGCTCGTACCCTGTGCCTTCTCCAGCCTTTGTCACAGGCCAGCACCTAGTATGTTTGCAACCATGTAAAATGGGTTTGTATGTCTGTGTTTTATAATTAATTAAAATTAAAGTCGAATCTATACACTAATTTTATAATTTTATAGTGATTGTGTATTTACTTGGGTCATTTTTTTTCATGATTCTGTGTTCTGTACCATTACGGGTCTCGTTTGTTCAACACAATTTATTAGATAGCACTTTAAAGACCCATGCTATGCATTATGTGCTATTAAAAAATGGAAAACAAAAACAAAATCAATATGTATTAGTAGATATGATGTGCATTGTTCTATTTGTTCTGTACAAGAACCATTTTATTCTTAAGCCTTCAGTAGTAGAAGTATTATTATTTACATTTTTAAGGAAGGGAAAGCAGAGTATCATAGGATTTAAACTAACTGCTCAGGGTCCCATGGTGAATAAAAGAAAATATCTTAATTTGAACCCAATATTGCTTAGATATAACCTACATACTTTTTGTTATTTTAATTCTGTGATTTTAAAATTTAAGGGAAGATAATGAGATATTTCTAAAAATATCTATAATACATTTACACTCACAAAAGGTTATTTTGGGGGATTCTGAAGTCTCAGAATTTGCACCTCTCCCCACTCTGACACTCTCCACAGGCATCTCATCAACACATACAGGTTCATTTGTCATCCATCAGCCAACGAACTCCTAATGTGCGCATCAGTCCCAAACTCTCTTCTAGACACATGCTTTTGATCTGTTTGAAAGTCAATGCACAGCTCATAGAGTATAAATCAAAACACTAAAAAAGATCCGTAATTTTCTAAAAGATTGTGTACTTGCCTACCTATTACAGGCTTCTCTCACAACTTTCTCATTCATGCTTTTCAAAGTTCTACAGATTTCTAAACTGTATTGTATTGCTTTCCAACACCGGTTACCAAGCAGGAAATTGATCCATTCTGTGTATATCCCCCATTGCCATCAGCCCCCACCCCACACACACACAGTACACATACATATAACTTCAGGTGGTTAAATCTTATTCTCAGGCTTCAATTCCAACATCACATTCTTACAGGATCTGCCACTGATACATTCAATGCTAAACAAGATGCCCTTGTTATGGCAAGATAACAGTATAAGTGAATTTTTTCAGAGTACTAGCTAGTTTATAATTGAGCATTATTTCTTCATAATAGTCATAATGGAATGTAAGCTCATGAGGATTGAGACTTATCTTTTTTGCTTATTATTGTATGCCTTATACTTATCACAGGCTTGAAACATGCAATAGTACTTGAGTGAATGAACAAATGAATGATTGATTAAAATAAGGAAAGAATGATACAAAATACAATAAGTAAAAGAGATTTTACTTCTGACTTAAGTGGTTATAAAATGTTTTATGGAAAAGTGACAATATCTTTTTAAAAGTTGCTGAGAATTTTGACAGACAGAGATAGATGAAGTGCATTTCAGTTTGATCAAAGTTTGGTTGGGAAAAAAACTAAAAGTATTATAACAAAGCAGTGAGAGATTAGTTTAGGAACTATTATCAAATGAACACCATATATATTCCACTCCCTTTACGGTAATACTGAAAAGCTAACCTCAGGAAGAGAGGAAAGCTTAACTCTGTTATCTAGCAATTGAACTGAAAATAATGCTCATTAACTTAAGATGAATGAATCTACTAGTAATTTAAACATAGTTCTTTATCAAATTAATATCCAATTGCTAGAGAACCATGGAAAGAAACCTAATACATATGACTTGAATTAGATTCCGATGTCATCTAGTACTACTTTTTAATTGGACAGAAAAGGATGAGATCTAGCTTGAAGAGACATGTACTAACTTGCAAAATAAATGATAAAGTTGGAAATAGAATTCAGGTCTCCATGTGAGTTAATTGCCATTGAGGGAAAATATTCTGTGAATCAAACACAAAATTCTATTGCCATAATCATGAGTATTATTACTTTTATTTAAATGAAGCCTAGAAGAAAAATGAACTGATTGCTTGAGTGTAAAAGATTTAGTCAAACATTATTCAGGGAGGTAATGATACACATATAGAGAATAAGATATATGAGTATACTTGATATAATATTTATTATGACTATTTCTGTACCCATTTTGATAGGTATAACTATTTAAATTATAAAAACACTTACATTATAAAATTATAACTGTTTAAATGATACACTATTTAACTAGTTAATTTTTTTTTAAAGTTAAGATTCACTTGGTATTCTTGTTTGGACTTACTTTTTTTCTTTGATAGTTTTTCTCTTGTATGATAAAAGATAGTCCAAATAAAATAGAATCTACCTTTGTCCTCCCATGCTTAATGATATTTTGGGGTTTTTTACCAGTTGAAAATTATCTCAGCGTAAATGCTATACAGATTTCTAGATACTTTGAAAATCTCCTACGTCAAACACAGTATTGTGTGCACTCTTCCCCTCACTATGTCCAATCTATTCACCCATCCCCTAGTGCGTAATTGAGATAGAGGAGATATGACAGGGGAAGAGACAGGCATCTCTTCACCATTTGTGAGTGTAATGAGCCCTTTCATTTGGTTTTATTATAATTGTGCCACCCCTGGCACTGATCTTTGGATCTTCCCCAAGTTATACCAACATCAATTTCTGGGCACACTGATGCCTTATCTCAGCTGGCAAGTCTCTGCATTTCAGGCCTCTGTTTATTGTAATATCTATGAGATATTCCTTTCTCTCACCAGAAGTAAACAGATTAAGGATAAATATAAAAGAGACTATTAATTAGCCTCTTTCTAAAAGGAAGAAGGCCGTTTGGGGCTTCTTTTTAATTCTCTGATATATACCATTCTTTCTCCCACTGTTTTTTTTTATTTCCATGACTCCTTTTGTAAAAGTCATACGTGTTTATATAGATTATAACAAGAGATAAATATCTTCTGGATTTTTTAAAGTTCATTCTAACATTTAAGAATATGTTCTATCAGTTGAGCACAGTTCTTTCTTTGATCAGACTCCAGTATTAGAAACGGTATTTATCAGTCACTAAATCACTAATGTGTAGTACAAGCATTTAACTATAAATAAAGAAGTGTGCTGAGACATAACGATCACACAGGCGTCTCCAACTCAGTAAAATGATAGGTCACTATTGCCTGGAAGGAAGATGGTTTTTCTCTCTTCTGTGGGAGGAAAGAAAATTTGCCTTTCCTATTTTGTTTCAATGAAATATCTACAAGACTCTGTAGAGCTTCTTCCCTGGATATGTAAAACAAAATCTCCCAAAGGCAACAGTTAGGGCACAAATTTATGTAAATAAAAGAACTATTTGACAGATAATTCTGCTTTAGTTATCCGTGATTTGTTTTGTCACTCTATTGATCTAGTCAACTGCAGAGACTTCAGTTGTTCAGATGAATGACTGAGTTTTAGAGCAGTCCATAGACACATTATTGCTTTCTGAACTGTAAAGAAAAATGTACATCATTTGCTTCTCCCAGGTAAATTTAATGAACACGTTCTTACTCAAGCTTCAGATTATTCATCTAACAGTGGAGAATTCCAAAGTTCAGTAAGGCACTTACGTAGTTCTTGACTAATAAAGTAATGGTTAAGTAACCTTTTCTTTCCATTTTGAGTTTATATAAACAGTACTTACCAATTTAGGTACCCCAGAAGGAAATTACATATTTCATAAGTAAGCACATTTCTAAGTTGATACACAATTAGTATCTGTACTTTCCTTTTTCAGAAAAAGAGTACCAGATAATTAATTTGGGCTTAAATATGCAATATTTTCATTGCTCATTTTAATCCACTTTAGGTCCTAACTTGGAAAATAGGCCATATTAACCTACTGCACAGAGATAATTGCTGAATGTATTCCAAGAGTTTGAAATTGCCCCATTATGTACGTTTCTATTTTCTTATTTCCGTTTGAGTCAATGAAAGGTAAAATGTTAAGTAGGGTGGACTAATTATTCCAGAACATTTAAAAAAGATTTTTCTTTGCACTTAGTTGAATGTCCTACACATAATGCAATAACAGATTCCTACTGATGACTTTGATTATTATAATCATGCTGAATAGCGAGGTATTTCTAAAACTTTTCTGGAAGATATTGGCATAAAGGAAGGTATAGGTAAAAATAAATCATGACTCAAAAGGTTATCCAGCTAGTAAACTACCATATAGTAGGTATTTATTCAAAGGTTCAAACTGTTTCTTTTTTCTAAACTTTCAGTGGCTCCTGTCATAATCCAATATATTTGTCAATTCTTTGCCTTTTCTGGTTAACATTTCATATTTTTATCTTATGATATTTACAGTTAAAACAACATTCAATTCAGATTGATATGTTTTTCACTAAAACATATTTGCAGTGGTTTTTTACTTTTGATTTTTAAAACAAGCTTTCTCACAAAGTGAAAAAGACCGCAGACCCCAGGGATACAAGCAATAAAACAATTAACTTTCTCATTAACAAGTTTCACAGGGCATGTGAGTTTAAAAACTGCAGTAATAACAAGTCCTTATTTCTGAAATGTTAAATCATACTGTGTTGCCTGTCATTTCAAGTTATAACCCATCCTAAATTCACAGAATCTCAGACATGGCCTGCAAATTGAAAATACAAAATGGTTTTGAGAAAGCAAATTAAACTTTAGATGTCTAAGCAATCAGAGTGCTGAGATTCTAAGCAGTAAAACATAAACTATAGGATAAATATAGTTTACATTAAAAGTTTTTCAATCAAGTTATATTAGAATCTAAGTTTAGGAAGAACAGTATAGAAATCAACAGTTGTCTCTAACTCTTAAGTTCATCTTAGTGCAGTTATTGTATTTTTTAAATTGTATGAAATAGAAAGGGGAGAAGAAATTGGCATCCCATGCAGAATCGGAGTAGGGGTAGCTGGAAGCAAAACCCTGAAATCTAAGATAAATTTGATTAGCAACTGGTGAAGTAATTGCAGGAAAATTTCAGAGGGAGTAGATAGCAGTCAAAGAAATGCGAATCATCACATATCGTTACAAGTTGAAAGGTAAGAATCAGAAAAGCAGATGTATATTAAAAAATTCAAGTTTTTTATTAAATGAAGTTACTTGAAAGTAAGAGAATAACTAATATTTAAACTAAAATGTTTACTGATTATCTCCTATGTAACAATGCTGGGAATAACAATGAATAAATCAGAATTTTTGCCTTAAAAATTTCTCAAAATTTAACAGATGACTAACATCTATATGCATCTTTAAAATTCAGCAGAAGAGTGTAGTTCTACTGCTTCTTGTGTTGGCTAACTAGATTCATTAGCAACAACCACCTTACTGAAGGCAACTAGAAAACTTAATGTTTAAAAATAATGTACTTGGAGAACTAAAAAGGCAGAAGAAAATAACAGGACCAAGATCCAAAGCAACAGAAAATCAGAGATGTGACTAGCATTTGGAGCTAATTTACCCTTAAAATGTTTTGAAATTCCAGATAAGGGTTTGGGAGTTTGGTGAGCTCAGAGATTGTGAGGTAGAGTAATAAACCCTCCTGCTTTGGGTGGGAATAAAATAAACTGTGGAAAAGTCTGAAAGAAATGGGAATACCAGACCATCTGACCTGTCTCTTGAGAAACTTGTATGCAGGTTAGGAAGCAACAGTTAGAACTGGACATGGAACAACAGACTGGTTCCAAATAGGAAAAGGAGTATGTCAAGGCTGTATATTGTCACCCTGCTTATTTAACTTATACACAGAGTACATCATGAGAAATGCTGGGCTGGAATAAACACAAGCTGGAATCAAGATTGCCGGGAGAAATATCAATAACCTCAGATGTGCAGATGATATCACCCTTATGGCAGAAAGTGAAGAAGAGCCAAAGAGCCTCTTGATGAAAGTGAAAGAGGAGAATGAAAAAGTTGGCTTAAAGCTCAACATTCAGAAAACTAAGATCATGGCATCTGGTCCCATCACTTCATGGGAAATAGATGGGGAAACAGTGGAAACAGTGTCAGACTTTATTTTTTTGGCCTCCAAAATCACTGCAGATGTTGATTGCAGCCATGAAATTAAAAGATGCTTACTCCTTGGAAGGAAGGTTATGACCAACCTAGATAGCATATTTAAAAGCAGAGACATTACTTTGCCAACAAAGGTTCGTCTAGTCAAGGCTATGGTTTTCCCAGTGGTCATGTATGGATGTGAGAGTTGTACTGTGAAGAAAGCTGAGCGCCAAAGAATTGATGCTTTTGAACTGTGGTGTTGGAGAAGACTCTTGAGAGTCCATTAGACTGCAAGGAGATCCAACCAATCCATCCTAAAAGAGATCAGTCCTGGGTGTTCATTGCAAGGACTGATGTTGAAGCTGAAACTCCAATACTTTGGCCACCTCATGCGAAGAGTTGACTCTAATGCTGGGAAGGATTGGGGGCAGGAGGAGAAGGGGACGACAGAGGATGAGATGGCTGGATGGCATCACCGACTCGATGGACATCGATTTGGATAAACTCTGGGAGTTGGTGATGGACAGGGAGGCCTGGCGTGCTGAGATTCATGGGGTCACAAAGAGTCGGACACGACTGAGTGGCTGAATTGAACTGAGGGGGAAAAAAAAAGATACTTGCGGGACTGTATGTCAGCTTCAAGTCATTATTTTTGATCTCAAATTCTTAGTCTATTCAAAAAAAGAGAGAAACACATAATGTTAAAACAGCTATAGAAAATGAAGTTATCAAATATAGTATTTAGCTAGTCCTGACATAATCAAGGAGATAAATAACTTTGGAAATTTTAGCAGAAAAGTGGAAATCATGAAAATGAAACAAACAGAAATCATAGAAGTGAAAAATATAGTGAATCAAAACCTTAATGGATGCACTTAATAATTGATTAAACAGAGCTGAAGAAAAAATTAGTAAACAATATTCAAAGAAAGAAAATGTCCAGAATGAAACACAAAGAAATAGAAGCGAAATTACAAAACAGAAAGTAAGAACACAGGAAGAGAGTAAAGAAAGATAATTACATAAAAATAAAATATCAAAAATAAAAGCGAGAGAGAAAAACAGAAATTATTTAAAGAAATGATGGCTAGGTATTTTCCAAAGTGATAGAAGGCATCAAACTCCAGATTCAAAAAATGAAACACACCTGAAGCAGGATTAACAGAAAGCTACATCCTGGCATATGACAGTAAACTTGATGAGAATCACAGTTCAGTTTGCTAAGAAAAAAATATTTTGTGCATTTTATAGCATAAAAGAAATTATGTGGACAGAAGTTCACAGGACTAACAATAGAAATAGATGCAGTTATAGTCAGAGATTTTAATACACCACTCTGTTACTGACAGAACAAAATAGCTAAAGAAGAACTATGTTATAATTTGCTCATATGACTAGCACTCATGCCAACAAATATTTAGTGAAGGAAATAACCTAGATAAATTATTAATAGCTACCAGAGATTAATTAAAATTTGGGCAAAGATTATTTTAAAATATGTATGTTTCATTTTTATTTTATCAATTCATCGGTTTCTATCATTCATCTCTCTCTATCTATATATTACTATTCCTACTTCCATTTTTATTGATTTTCTTTGAAAATACATTGCTGCCCTCTTCTAGACTACTCATCTAAAAATATTCTTGTTTTCATAATCATTATTTGAAAGAATTGTTGTGAAGAACTACTATCAGTTCTTTACCATCAACTGACTTACAGTCAACTCTACATCACCACATTTCAATGACATCACTTGATTTTCCGAAAGTACATCTCTGGTTTCACTTTTGGCTCACAACTTAGCCAAGATCCCCTTTCTCTTTATCCCATGTGTGACAGCAACCTTCATTAATTTTGTTAATACCCAAGTCTTGAAAAAGTATGAATCAGATTTCAATGTTCTCTATCATTTTGGATCATGAGATACACTTGTGGTTTCTAATCTTGGATTATAGCTGATTCCTTATGGAGTGAGCACATCTTTTAAAAGAAAAAATTCAGATGTACAAAAAGGACAGCTTAATTTTTATATAGCAATTTTTATTTAAAGCCCCATTTTGGTTCTAAAAATTAATCTACTTACTTTAGGTATATGCATCCTTTTGCGCTTCAACCAATGTTTTTCACTGATTTCCTTCTTCTTATCTCTAGAGTGTCATTTTAATTCCTCCTGGCTTATGTGAAAGTGAAAGTATTAGTTGTTCTGTTGTGTCTGACTTTTTGCAACCCTATAGACTATAGCCCACCAGGCTCCTCTGTCCATGGATTTCTCCAGGCAAGAACAGTAGAGTAAGTAGCCATTCCCTTCTCCAGGGGATCTTCCCAGCCCAGGAATTGAAGCCAGGTCTCCTGCATTGCAGGCAGATTCTTTACCATCTGACACACTCTAAGGCTTATATATCTACTCTGAATGTTAGAAAGGTAAAACCACAAGATTTAACATTTGCTCATCCTGATATCCCTTGAGGTGAATAATCCCATCAGTGTCTTGAACATGTGAAGAGTCTAATTATTTGTCTTAATCATATCACTACATTAATATCTGCTAAAACCTAACAATCAAGCTAAAACCTAAATATCAAGCCAATTTTGGAAGAATCGCTGGAAGTTTCTCTTCAAACTTCACCTTTCTCAAGGTAAGAGAAAATGTGACCTCTTTCTCATAATACCCCAGTGACATGTGATTCTTGGAAGGGATGCCTCTCTTATACCTCCAGAGGCTTCTACATGTATAACTTGTTGCATATCAGAACTCTGCTGGTACAAAGGAACATCTAAAATTTTGTGCCATTAGGGTCCTAATGGAAACTGCTTATGAGTTTCCTCCACCCTCAGATTTATCCCACTGCATTTAGATAGTTCCTCCATCACATCCTCTCCCTGGAACTAGTTCCTTCCCAGAGCCCAAGTCTCTAAGCCTTTCTCTTCTCCCACTCATGGGATTTTTACTTAGTTCATGGTGGAAAAACTGGCACCTACATTGGTATTCATTTTTCCCACATCTGTATTTATTCTGTAGATATTGGGTCCTACATAGTTCAAAGGTCCGTCTAATCAAGGCTATTTCCAGTAGTCATCTATGCATGTGAGAGTTGGACTATAAAGAAAGCTGAGCACCAAACTGTGGTGTTGTAGAAGACTTTTGAGAGTCCCTTGGACTGCAAGGAGATCCAACCAGTCCATCCTAAAGGAGATCAGTCCTGAATATTCATTGGAAGGACTGATGTTGAAGCTGAAACTCCAGTACTTTAGCCACCTGATGCGAAGAGCTAATCCATTTGAAAAGACCCTGATGTTGGGAAAGATTGAGGGGAGGAGGACATGGGGATGACAGAGGATGAGATGGTTGGATGGCGTCACCAACTCAGTGGATAGGAGTTTGGGTAAACTCTGGGAGTTAGTGATGGACGGGGAGGCCTGGCGTGCTGCAGTCCATGGGGTCACAAAGAGTTGGACACAACTAAGCAACTGAACTGAACTGAATATAGTTCAAAATATTTTGTAACAAAAAAAATTTGAAAATATCAATCTTTCAAATGATATTTTTATAGTGACTTTCTGAAGGCAATTTTTGAGCCCAAAAGCCAGGAATTTAACACCTCTTTCTCTGTTATTCAACTATTCAACTTCTGTTGCTTTAAGTTGATATTTCTGGACTCACATAACTGTTTCCTATAATGGGGAGACAGGGTGGAAGCAAATCAGAATGCCAGTAATGAAAAACACATTGATGAATATCAAAATATTGCTCCAGTGTACATGTTTTATTAAAGATAGGATTGTTCTCTACTGATGTTGCTTTTATGATTCTGTTCTTGCTTTCAGTATGGGTGAAAGTAGGCAATAAAATAAAAATGCTTTTATTTCAGTGTCTTTAGCCACAAGTCCCATTGGTTTGGATGTACTCGGATGTCTCTGCCAATTGAAAATACTTCTCATCACACAGGCAGTACCTTCCAGCTACTGCTCTAGTTCCTTTTGTTTACCGCCAGATTTCTCCAGGGAATCTTCAACACTTTGAGTTCATGTCTTCACTGCCCTTATCTTTTGAAACAAAATATTTACCTTAAGAGCAATGTTAAATAGATAAAATGCTTAACATTGCAAAATTAAATATTTCAAAATGACCTATTTCAGTCTGTGTGGTCTGGTTACTATCTACCTCTCTGGTTGTATTTCATATCAAATTTCCTCTTGTGTTAAATGCCCAGCCACATATCCTCCTTCACCTTTTAAATTTCTTTCTGACACTTGGCCTGTGCACATCCAAGTTCCTCTGTCCAATATGCTCATTCCTTCCCTGCATCTCTAATTTAAGAGTGGCTAAATTGACACTCTATGGAAGTTTTTCTAAAATAGGATCTCTTAAAACCACATCCATCTTTAACATCACAATCACAGTGTCAATTTTATATACATTTTTAATTATTTATTTAAGGTCAGGCACCATTCAGTTCAGTTCAGTCGCTCAGTCATGATCATCTCTTTGCAACCACATGGACTAAAGCACACCAGGCCTCCCTGTCTGTCACCAACTCCCGGAGTCTACACAAACTCATGTCCATCAAGTCAGTGATGCCATCCAACCATCTCATCCTCTGTCATCCCCTTCTCCTCCCGCCCTCATCTGTCCCAGCATCAGGGTCTTTTCAAATGAGTCAGTTCTTCGCAACAGGTGGCCAAAGTATTGGAGTTTCAGCTTCAACATCAGTCCTTCCAATGAATATTCAGGACTGATCTCCTTTAGGATGTACTGGTTGGATCTCCTTGCAGTCCAAGGGACTCTCAGGAGTCTTCTCCAACACGACAGTTCAAAAGCATCAATTCTTCAGTGCTCAGCTTTCTTTATTAGCCCAACTCTCACATCCATACATGACTACTGTAAAAACCATAGCCTTGACTTGACAGACCTTTGTTGGCAAAGTGATGTCTCTGTTTTTTAATATGCTGTCTAGATTGGTCACAGCTTTTCTTCCAAGGAATAAGCATCTTTTAATTTCATGGCTGCAGTGACCATCTGCAGTGATTTTGGAGCCAAAAAAAAATAAAGTCTGCCACTGTTTCCACTGTTTCCCCATCTATTTCCCATGAAGTGATGGGAACAGATGCCATGTTCTTAGTTGTCTGAATGTTGAGCTTTAAGCCAACTTTTTCCAACTCTCCTCTTTCACTTTCATCAAGAGCTCTTTAGTTGTTCACTTTCTGCCATATGCGTGGTATCATGTGCGTATCTGAGGTTACTGATATTTCTCCAGGCAATCTTGATTCCAGCTTGTGCTTCATCCAGCCCAGCGTTTCTCATGTTGTACTCTGCATATAAGTTAAATAAGCAGAGTGACAATATACAGCCTTGATGTACTCCTTTTCTTGTTTGTTACCAGTCTGTTGTTCCACATCCAGTTTTAACTGTTGCTTCCTGACCTGCATACAGGTTTCTCAAGAGACAGGTCAGATGGTCTGGTATTCCCATCTCTTTAAGACTTTTCCACAGTTAATTGTGATCCACACAGTCAGAGGCTTTGCCATAGTCAATAAAGCCAAAATAGATGCTTTTATGGAACTCTCTTGCTTTTCCAATAATCCAACAGATGTTGGCTATTTGATCTCTGGTTCCCCTGCCTTCTAAAACCAGCTTGAACATCTGGAAGGTCACGGTTCATGTATTGTTGAAGCCTGCCTTTGAGAATTTTGAGCATTACTTTACTTGCATGTGAGATGAGGGCAATTGTGTGGTAGTTTGAGCATTCTTTGGCATTGCCTTTCTTTGGGATTGGAATGAAAACTGACCTTTCCTAGTCCTGTGGCCACTGCTGAGTTTTCAAAATTTGCTGGCATATTGAGTGCAGCACTTTGACTGCATTATATTTTAGGATTTGAAATAGCTCAACTGGAAATTCATCACTTCCACTAGCTTTGTTTGTAATGATGCTTCTTAAAGCCCACTTGACTGTGCATTCCAGGATGTTTGGCTCTAGGTGAGTGATCATACCATCATGATTATCTGGCACCCTTAGTAGCCCAAAAAACATATCTGGTAGGTGTCCTGTTTTATTTCTGGGAATTGGTGTGGTTATTGCTTTATTATGGACACTCAGTAAATGTGTTGAAAGAAAGAATCTTTCCTTTCTAAGAAGTCCTTTAAGAAATATTCCCCTAACATAATAAAGAGATTTTTCAGTGCATCACAGATATTATTTCTCTTTCATATTACAGATTGCATTTTTTTCAACCACGTACATCTAAAATTTGTAATATCAAAAATCATTGCTGCTTTATTTTATCTTTCTTTGTGATAATTTTTGCACTTCCCTCTGCACAATGTTATAAATCCAAAGCATGAAAAAAGAAACTGTTTGACTATCAGGTCTAATGGGAAAGACAATTCTCTTCAATTTAGTCCAAGTTAACAAACCACTGCAGAGCAATGGAAAACATCACCGCCCTCTATGGTGAATAGTTTACAAAATTAATTTTATATTAAAATGAAGAGAGACACTGAGCAATCACTGTCGAAGATTTTATGTTAAAATAAGAGTGTTCAAAAGTCACATAAATTTCTACTTACTCTTGTCTCATCATTTATCCAATTTCTACTGGTGTTGAACCTTCAGATTATTTCCTAGCTTTTTTAATATTAATGATGGCTAGATAAGTATGTATGCATAACTAGTACCCTGTACTACTAGTACTCACTGAGGATAATAAAAAGCAGCTGTATTGTGTTATCACTCTCCCTCTATAACCATTCAGTGGTAAAAGTTCATGACTTTTCCAATCACTTTTATGGAAGAGCAAGTCTGATTGCAACTTAAATTGCTCAGTGTATTCTCAATTCAGTAATTAAATGCATCTAGCCTCACGTAATAATAGAAACTGAGCTTCATTCAAAGATAACATTCTCTCCAGCTTTTTCAGACCTTGCCTATTATAGATGGGCCTCCTGAATTCAGGAATAGAAGGTAGTTGGCCTTTTTCTTTTTTCTGAACCTCCTCCTTCTCTGCATGAATTCTGTGGACAGTTTTTCTTTGGTTCATTTGTTTGTTTATTTGTTTTGTTCTGTTTTGTTTATTTCTCCTTTGGGGTTGAAGCAGATAAATAAGAGGTGAGGAAAATAAGACAGTTTTCATGGGCTTGGCATTTTTGTAAACTAACTTGTTACTCTCAAGACCTGGTGGATATTTGAAGGCTACACTTTAGTGAATATTTTTCTAAATTTACCAGAGGCCACCACTGAGAATTCTCCATTGCATTTTGCATAATATGTCTTCCCTATTGTTTCTTATTTATTATGTACTCCTTTGAAAATGGCCAACACCCCTCCAGCTTCCAAAAGGTGAGATCACATTACTCGTTGGGGATGTAGTACTGGATAAGATCCAGTATCACCCTAACAGTTTCTTTATTTCTCGTGGCCCGTTTATGGATCATCAGTTCAGTTCAGTTCAGTCGCTCAGTCGTGTCCGACTCTTTGCAACCCCATAAATTGCAGGACTCCATGCCTCTCTGTCCATCACCAACTCCCAGAGTCTACCCAAACCCGTGTTCATCGAGTCAGTGATGCTATCCAACCATCTCATCCTCTGTCGTCCCCTTCTCCTCCCGCCCCCAATCCTACTCAGCATTAGGGTCTTTTTCAATGAGTCAGCTCTTCACATGAGGTGGACAAAGTATTGGAGTTTCAGCTTCAACATCAGTCCTTCCAATGAACACCCAGGATTGATCTCCTTTAGGATGGATTGATTGGATCTCCTTGCAGCCCAAGGGACTCTCAAGAGTCTTCTCCAACACCACAGTTCAAAAGCATCAATTCTGTGGTGCTCAGCCTTCTTCATCATCCAACTCTCACGTCCATACATGACCACTGGAAAAACCATAGCCTTGACTAGATGGACCTTTGTTGGCAAAGTAATGTCTCCGCTTTTAAATATGCTATCTAGCTTGGCCATAACCTTCCTTCCAAAGAGTAAGCGTCTTTTAATTTCATGGCTGCAATCACCATCTGCAGTGATTTTGGAGCCAAAAAAATAAAGTCTGACACTGTTTCCACTGTTTCCCCATCTATTTCCTATGAAGTGATGGGACCAGATGCCATGATCTTAGTTCTCTGAACGTTGAACTTTAAGCCAACTCTTGCACTCTCCTCTTTCACTTTCATCAAGAGGCTCTTTAGTTCTTCACTTTCTGCCATAAGGGTGGTGTCATCTGCATATCTGAGGTTATTGATATTTCTCCTGGAAATCTTGATTCCAGCTTGTGTTTATTCCAGCCCAGCATTTCTCATGATGTACTCTGCATAGAAGTTAAATGAGCAGGGTGACAATATACAGCCTTGGCGTACTCCTTTTCCTATTTGGAACCAGTCTGTCGTTCCATGTCCAGTTCTAACTGTTGCTTCCTGACCTTCATACAAGTTTCTCAAGAGACAGGTCAGATGATCTGGTTTTCCCATCTCTTTCAGAATTTTCCACAGTTTATTATGATCCACACAGTCAAAGGCTTTGGCATAGTCAATAAAGCAGAAATAGATGTTTTTCTGGAACTCTCTTGCTTTTTCGATGATCCAACGGATATTGGCAATTTGATCTCTGGTTCCTCTGCCTTTTCTAAAACCAGCTTGAACATCTGGAAGTTCACAGTTCACATATTGCTGAAGCCTCGCTTGGAGAATTTTGAGTATTACTTTGGTAGCATGTGAGATGAGTGCAATTGTGCAGTAGTTTGAGCATTCTTTGGCATTGCCTTTCTTTGGGATTGGAACGAAAACTGACCTTTTCCAGTCCTGTGGCCACTGCTGAGTTTTCCAAATTTGCTGGCATATCAAGTGCAGCACTTCAACGGCATCATCTTTGAGGATGTGAAATAGTTCAGCTGGAATTCCATCACTTCCACTAACTTTGTTCATAGTGATGCTTTCTAAGGCCCACTTGACTTCACATTCCAGGATGTCTGGCTCTAGGTGAGTGATCACACCATCGTGATTATCTGGGTCGTGAAGATCTTTTTTGTACAGTTCTTCTGTGTATTCTTGCCACCTCTTCTTATTATCTTCTGCTTCTGTTAGGTCTATACCATTTCTGTCCTTTATCGAGCCTATCTTTGCATGAAATGTTCCCTTGGTAGCTCTAATTTTCTTGAAGAGATCTCTAGTCTTTCCAATTCTGTTGTTTTCCTCTATTTCTTTGCATTGATCGCTGAGGAAGGCTTTCTTATCTCTCCTTGCTATTCTTTGGAACTCTACATTCAGATGGGAAGATCTTTCCTTTTCTTCTTTGCTTTTCACTTCTCTTCTCTTCCCAGCTATCTGTAAGGCCTCCTCAGATAGCCATTTTGCTTTTTTGCATTTCTTTTCCATGGGGATTGTCTTGATCCCTGTCTCCTGTACAATGTCAGGAACCTCTGTCCATAGTTCAGAAACTCTGTCTATCAGATCTAGTCCCTTAAATCTATTTGTCACTTCTACTGTATACTCATAAGGGATTTGATCTAGGTCATACCTGAATGGACTAGTGGTTTTCCCTACTTTCTTCAATTATTATTTTACCACTTTTTTATTTGATCACTACTGATTTTAAATATGTAATTAAAACATTTTTTTTGATTTGTGATCCTTTTTCAGAGAATTTTTATCATGTTCTTGCCAAGTTTCCAATTGGAATAATATTGTTTACCTATTTCAGGCAGTCTAAAAATCATGACAATATTCATTCTACTCACATCATATACATTGCAAATATTTGGAGTTTGTCCTGTAGTCCCCTTGAAAGTTTATACTGCCCTAGTACATCCTATGAGAGTTCCCTATGTCTCTATTCTCTCCATAGAAAACTTCATGACACTCAATATTGACATATCAAATTCTGACAGTGTAACTAATCTTGCTCCTCAAAGGATCAGCTCTCTATCGCCAAATAAAATGGATAAAGTTCTTTCTTTTATCCAGAAATCTCAAAATGATAACACCGTTTACAACACTAATGATGGTAATTACAATTTTTTATTAGGTGCTATGCTAATAGTTTTATATTCTATTTTTCATTTGAACCACAGAACAACCCTGTGAAACATTATTATCCCAATTTTACAACATGATAAAAAGCTATGCTTTAGAGATTGGACAATGTTCCCAGGGTACAGTAGGTTGAAAATGGTCCCTCAAAGTTGTTCACATCCTAGTCCCCAGAAAATGTAAATATGTTACCTTACATGGCAAAGGGACAGTATAGGTGATTAAGCTAAGGATTGTTAAATGAGAAGACAATCCTGAATTAGGTTTCTCTGGTTGCTCAGTGGTAAAGAATCTGCCTGCCAAGCAGGGACACAGATTCAATCCCTGGGTCAGGAAGATCCCCTGGAGAAGGAAATGCAATCCACTCCAGCATTCTTACCTGGGAAATCCCATGGACAGAAGAGCCTGGTAGGTTACAGTCCGTGGAGTTGCAAAAGAGTCAGACACAACTTAGAGACAAAATAACAACAAATCCCAAATTACCCAATTAGGACTAATATAATCACAAAGATCCCTATAACAGGGGAAGAAACGGATCAGAATCATGGAAGATGTGATGACAGAAACAGAGATTTGAAGATTCTGTGTTGTTGTCCTTGAAAATGAAGGAAGAGGCCATGAACCAAGGAATGAGGTGACTTCTGCCAGCTGGAAATAGCAAAGAAATAGATTTTCTCCCAGCACTTCTATAAGGATTACAACTCTGCTGATCCCTTTCAGACTTTTGACCTCAAGAATGTCAAATAATAGATTTTGGTTGTTTTAAGCCACAAATTATGACAATTTATTACAGCAGTAATAGGAAACTAATACTCAAGGCCACAGGACTGGTAAGTACTGAAGCAGTGGCCCTAACTCTTCTCTGTTAGATTTTCAAATTTCTGATTTTCTGTCTTATTTGGCCAGCCTATCTTTACAAGTCCAACTGAATCAATGATAATCATATCAAAATCTTAATTTCAATATTTTAAAATATTTTCTTCTAAAAATATGTATCTTAGAATCCAGCTAAAATGTTGCTTCTTGAAATGCTAACCTCAGTTTCTTGAATGTATTCTGAATTTGCTAATTTTTTAGTTGGAATCCTGCCCCCATCCCCCAGCCCTCCACACACACCAGTCATGCACAATTTCATCAGCACCCAACTCAAAATGCTACTTTCCCTGTGAATGCAGTCCTGATTTTATTCAGTATCTGTAACTCCCAGTTGTACCGTGTACCCGTTTTACAATCTTTTATTATACTATACCATGTTTTATGGTTGTTTATATCTGCCTTCTCTCTCTACTAGACTGAGAGTTGAGAGAGTCTGTGGATGATACTTGGCTCTTTTTTTATAACCATGAGTTCCTAGCCTAGGATATGTCTCCAGGTAGGTGATCAGTAAAAGTATGTCTAATTGAACCATGGCTGCTTAGAACTGTGTCTTTATAAAGCCAGCTCTCACCCATTTAATAACTTCTAGGTCTGCCACAAGGCTTTAATAAATATGGTGCAAGCCCCAAAAATGCACTTTTGGGTCAAATATATTGAGTTCAATCCTCTTCTCCACAAATATTGCTGAAATGAGCCTGGATTCCATCCCAGTTTCTGTCAAGGAGAACTTTATAGGCAACTCCTGGCTTTGGCTGAGGCCTTTATCCCAGGGACTCAAAGGCCATTACAGCTGCAAATGCTTCAAATCATAACAGAAAAGGAGGTTACATTACTAAATTATGTGAACTTTTTCAAATTCAACACATCAATCATTCTCTTTAAAACTGTAAATTCCCTATACAGTACAATGCATTTCTCAAGTAAAGAAAAACTATTTTATAACTTGCTGGTTAACATTAGAAAATGTATGAATATTTGTAGAATGTCCTATCTAGTCTCCCTACATTATTTGTTTCTGATTGGAAATGGCTCATTAGCAGAGAACATTTTTCTTAGTTGCCACAGGCGCTTCTTTGCCTCTTCTCAACATAGACATCTATCCTGGGCTATTTTGGACTTTTATTCAAATTCTTCTGAGAGGGAATATATAAAACTCTGGATCAAATCATGATACCTGTTTTAATTGTCTTATACTTTAACTTGTAGTTTCCTGATACTGTTTTAGTGGTTGCTAAAGAAGTCTTAAACATGTATGTTCCTCCCGGGATGTTGGAAAGTTTACAGCTAGATACAGTAGATACAATTTTCTGTAGGTACTTACCCTGACAAATGTCCTTGTCAGCTGAAGAACTCCAAAAATGTAGCTAGATCAGTATAGAAGATTTGTAATTCTGCAAGGGTTCTGTCATGTTAAAATTTTCCATTTTAGTGCCTCGGGTAATTATTTAAAGACAATTTTTTTTTTACGCTTCAAATATCCTGTGTCAATCTTTGCCATCCTTGGTCACTGGTAGATTCATTTCTTAAGTCTTCCAACTGGAGTGTCTTTGGGAGACCATTTACAGAATGATATTTGAGAAAACAGATCTTAAAAGCTCACTTTTCCCTAAAAGGTAACTTTAGGAAAGATTTCTCCTCCTTCACAATCTCAAGATTTCCAGATGAAAGTAATGGTTGTTGCTTTGGAGTTTAGGGAATTAAGCAATTGGGGATTATTCCTAAAGTCATTATTTTCAGAATGTGGATGAATTTTTGTGGGAGAAGAGAAAGGAAAAGAGGTCAAACATATTTTGGAGCCTCAGGAAGTTTGTTGTAGATGTTGTTGTTGGTCGGTTTATTTTCAAGTGTCTGTGCTCACACATTCAGAAAATACTGCTGTTACCACTTTTTGTAAAATCATTCTAATGTGTTGGGAAAGCGAGTATGTAGAGTCAGACAAACTTGGCTTTAATCCTCATCTATATTCTTAATGAAATGTGTCAACTTCCTTGTCTGTTAAAAAAAAAATTACCTGGTATTGTGAGAATCACAAGTGATATTTTACCTGCAGATCCTGATGTGTAGTGAGCATTTCACAAAGTTTTTCTTATTCCCTGCTTACATTTATAAAGAGAAAGATTAAACAGTTTTTCATTATCATTTGGGAGTTACACATCTGAATTAACGATCCTCACCTCATGCTTTACTGGCAAAAAGAAGTCTAAGTTTTAATTAGAGGAAAGGTTTGAATACTGTCAAACATTTTTTCACCAATTTTTAAATTGTAGTTTTGGGTATATTACAGGATTGTGGAACTAATGTTTCAAATGGAAACATTAAGGGAATAAGTACAAAGGAAAGAATAGCTGAAAAAGATTAGGGAAGAGAGAAAATTTAAAGGGGAGTTTCAAGAATATGTGCAGTATATCCACAATCTTAATTTCCCCAACTTCAATAAAATCTGTATTATTTTTCAATGGTTTTTATTTGAATTTGTATGTGTGCATATATGCACATTTTGCTTGCTTGCATTTGTACTCATCGGTGTCTGACTCTTGGTGATCCATGGACTGTGTAGCCCACCAGGCTCTTCTGTCCTTAAAATTTCCCAGCAGGAATACTTGAATATGTTTCCATTTCCTACTCCAGGGGATCATTTTGACCCAGGGATTAATCCCTCGTCTCTTGAGACTCCTGCATTGGCAGGCATGCTCTTTATCATTAGCGCCACCTGGAAAGCCCCATATATGTTATGCCCAGGTGCAATTGTACCTATTTTCTTTGCTGTAATAAAATACTTAGATAAGATCTAGTTTAAGCTGGTTAGATCTAGCTTAAAACTCAATATTCAAAAAACTAAAATCATGGCACAGGTCCCATCACTTCATGGCAAATAGATGGGGAAACAACGGAAACAGTGACAGAATTTATTTTCTTGGGCTCCAAAATCACTGCAGATGGTGACCGCAGCCATGAAATTAAGACACTTGCTCCTTGGAAGAAAAGCTATGACAAACTTAGATAGCATATTAAAAAGCAGAGATATTACTTTGCCAAAAAGGTCCATATAGTCAAAGCTATGTGTTTTTCAGTAGTCGTGTATGAATGTGAGAGCTGGACCCTAAAGAAGGCTGGGAAGCGAAGAATTGATGCCTTTGAACAGTGGTGTTGGATACAACTCTTTTGAGAGTCCCTTGGACAGCAAGGAGTTCAAACCAGTCAATCCTAGAGGAAATCCATCCTGATTATTCATGGGAAGGACTGATGCTGAGGCTAAAGCTCCAAAACTTTGGCTACCTGATGCAGAGAGCAGACTCATTAAAAAAGACCATGATGCTGGGAAAGATTGAAGGCAAGAGAAGAAGGGGATGACAGAAGAGGAGATAGTTGGATGGCATTACTGACTCAACAGACTTGAGTTTGAGGAAGCTCCAGGAGATGGTGAAGGACAGGAAAGACTGGTGTGCTTCAGTCCATGGGATCTAAAGACTTGGACATGACTTAGAGACTGAACAACAACAACAAGATCTAGTGTATTGAAATTTCAGACACCCAATCCTATTCAGGTTGCTCTTCTCGGACCCACCTAAAACATTACTATATAGTCATAGTTTAATCATTTTCAATGTGATATTATTAAAACGGTACAAAAAGGGGCAAAGAGAGAAACACAAACAGTTAATTTGATGATCTACTTCTTATGAAATGAAACTCAATTTATATGCTTACTAAACTCATGAATAAAAACTATCCATTGAAGTAGAAATGTCACCTTATGTAGGAAGGCTTCAGTGGACAAACCCAGGCAGAATCAATGTGCTCTCCAATCTGCATTTAAACCATCAGGACATGAACAAATATCCTGTAGCAGAGGCTTTCATATTGTGAATTTCCTCGATGCAGAGACTGTCTTGCTCATTTTTACATGTTTATCTCAATGAATATTTGTAGAATTATCTGCCTTAACAAAGGTTTAGTTTATGAAATAGAATACCAATTTTTCACATAAAATAGGATTTTTTAACATTCCTTTCTAATTCCTGGAATGACTATATTTGCAAACTGCGGCATCTTTTTATTACTATAAAAGTATATGCTGAGCATGCAATCCAGGCAAAGGGATTTGCATGGTCTTGAGGGATATTTCATTCAGGCTGTGGTAGAGCTTGTAAAATCATTTGCTTTTCTATAGAGTACAGATTTCTAATGGTTTAAGTGCTGATGCCTCTCAAATAATGCCTTGTTCTCATTCCAATAGTACTAAAAAAAATACTGATTTATTTAAACTTTATATTTTCCCTAAATTCCATACAGAATGTCATGATCCATATTTCTCTAAATAAATTAAGATTAATTAAATCACAAACTTCTTAATTTCCAACAAAGTTGCAAACCTTCTCTCTGGGTGGGTTACTTCTATAAATTATTTAATTTTTTTTAACTATGAATTTATTCCTGTACTGGACTTCCCAGGTGGTGCAGTGTTAAAGAATCTGCCTGAACACACAGGAGATGCAAGAGACGTGGGTTCGATCCCTGAGTCAGGAAGATTCCCTGGAAAAGGGCATGGGAACCCACTCCAGTATTCTTATCTGGAAAATTCCCTGGACAGAGGAGCCTGGCAGGCTACAGTCTATGGAGTCACAAGACATGACTGAGAGACCAAGCATGCATGCAATTTTGTACTAAAAGAATGAAATTTTACCACCTGATCCTCAGACTTTTGGAGTGCATGCTTCTTGGAGTCTACTGATGCTTGCCTAATCATGAAGATAGCAACACATGAAAAGCAAAGTTTTAGAACTTCTGCTATCTTCTAGATTTGTAAAAGAAATTATTAAGAAATCAATCTCTTTCTTCTGTGTGTATAAGATGTATGTGTGTGCCCTTAAGTGTGTTAAAAATCAGGCAATGAAACAATCATTTTCATGTATTTTAAAAAAATTGAATGAATTTACTAGTTATTTTAGTTTCATGTAAGTTTAAATTAAGGGTAAATAAAATTTGGGATACCTACTGGGTTAATTTCCATATTCATGTTAGATCTTGGTCTTATGCCTTCCAGAGCTTTTTTAAAACATCTGTAACTAGTGAATTGGGACAAAATAGTGAAACACAGCATCCAAATGAAACTATGGAGGTTTGGATTTCCTAATGGAAAACTGGAAAATACGTCTTTTCATACTTAGTGAACTCTCTTTCATTTGGCAGAATATTATACTTTAGGCTATAAATGAAAGAAGTTAAATACTGCATCAGCAAATAGTGACAGGGAAAAAACATACAGACATAAACATGTTCTTAAAAGGAAACTTTTGGGTGGCCTGAGCAAAACCTTCAATTAAAACCAAATGTTTAATGTGTATCCAAACAATAAAACTTACCTGTCAAAATTAACCCCATGCTTAGCTATTTAAAAACTCCAAGTCTGACAAAACAAAACAAAACAAAACAAAACAAAACCTACTAATTCCAACTTCAAATCATGTGATGGGAGACTATTAAGCCTTTTTGCCATTGTAGGATTCAGTCATTTCTATGAACCGCAGCATCATTTATATCTTTAGTTGATTACTACAAACATTTATTGCATTTCTATTGTATGTCTTTACTATGAGAAGCACAAGAACAAAGATACTTAAATCCCAGTTCTTTCATTTAGCAAGGTAGGTGGGGGTGGGACTGCAAGTTACTTTACTTTTTAAATCAATGAGATTGATTGTAGTTTCTAAAAGCAGTGCATTTTTTTTTCTTTTTCTTACGCTTATTGGGTTTTAATAAGATGTGGAAGAGATTATTTAATGAATAAATTACTTGAAAATGAAATTACCCTCACAGCCAGCTAGTCTTAGATTGTGCTTACATGCATGAGAGAACAGAGCAGATCTGTCATCTAACAAAGTCACATTTACCTCTTTTCTAGAAGCACACTCTTAGCAAGAATACACCATGTACATGAGAGAGACCTACCCCATTGTTTATTCAGATTGCCAAGCTGTGTCTTCAAATTATACCCAAACCATGACTGTCCTCAAGCTGCAAATCAAACTGCTGGAACTAAGTCTGTAAAGGATGTTTGTGTCTAGATATTTTGCATTCAAAATCTTTATCTCTGAGAGAGACATTATATTTCTTTTTCTTAAACTACCTTAACAGCAGCTACATTCCAACCGACTTGGTGAGATGAATGCCATTTACACTTCAGTTTGCACCTTTTTGAAAATGCTCATAAGGGAATAAATCTACACTTTCCAGAATAATTGTGCATACGGAAGTCTGGGGCTGCTAAGAAGAGGTGTTAGACACGTATGGGAATGTATTAGTTACAATCACACCTAAACCTCAATGATTTCCAAAGTGAGAGAGCTAAAGGGTACAAGGGAGCTGAGAGAATTGGCCAGGATTAATTATACTTGACTTTTGTTCATTATAGACAGCAAAAACTTTATAACTTCTATTGGTGGGACATTTGGATGTAAAGCTTTGTGGGAATAGATATAAGAGATATCACACAATAATTTATTAAAAACATTTGACTTACTTCTTTATACAAAGGAATATATGGGTTACAATGTCTTGGCGTTAAAATAGCACTAGTTTATACATAATTAGATTGTCTAGATTTATCAAGAAGTTGATGTGATTCCTCAAATTTTGTGACAATCACATGGCTGTGCCATTTGCTTTCCTATAGTGATTTGCAGCAGTCTTCAAACAATACCAAAAAAAAAAAAAAACCAGCAACAACAAAAGTGATAAAATTGAAAGACTATGTACTACTCAAAACTAGGCACGCAGGGAGGTGAAATGTAAGAGACTGAATGGGTAGAATACAGATTAGCATGGGTAGAAGTAGCCTTAAAGAACAAAGGAAAGCTAGCTGATCTCTGGATTCCTTTAGCAGCTGCTGCTGCTGCTAAGTCACTTCAGCTATGTCCAACTCTTTGCGACTCTATGGATTGGAGCCCACCAGGCTCCTCTGTCCATGAATTTTCCAGGCAAGAATACTGGAGTGGGTTGCCATGCCCTCCCTCCTCCAAGGGATCTTCCCAATCCAGGGGTGGAACCAGCATCTCTTACATCTTCTGCATGGGCAGGCTAGTTCTTTACCACTAGGGACACCTGGAAAGCCCTACCTTTAGCAGGGAAAGAGGCAAGCACTGGAGCCTGCTCAGCTGTGGCCTAGCAAGGCAGTGTGGATTGGAAAATTCTGACTTTGAAGGCATATAGATTTGGATTCAAATCCTAGCCCTGTGATGTATTATTTATGTAATCTTAAAGCATCTTTCCATCTCTTTAAGAGCTTCACAACCTTCAGAAGCTCTTAGAGATATGGTAATACCAGACCATCTTACCTGTCCCCTGAGAAACCTGTATGCAGGTCAAGAAGCAACAGTTAGAACCCTGTATGGAACAACTGATTGGTTCAGGATTGAGACAGGAGTACAACAGTGCTGTCTGCTGTCACCATCTTGGTTAACCTATATGCTGAGCACATCATGAGAAATGCCAGGCTGGATGAGCTACAAGCTGGAATCAAGATAGGTGAGAGAAACATCAACAACCTCAGATATGTGAATGATACTACTCTAATGGCAGAGAGTGAAGAGGAACTAAAGAGCATTTTGATGAGGGTGAAGGAGGACAGTGAAAGAGCCAGCTTAAAACTCAATATAAAAAAAAAAACAAGATCTTGGCATCCAGTCCCATTACCTCATGGCAAATAGAAGAGGAAAAGGTGGAAGTAGCGACAGATTTCCTCTTCTTGGGCTCTAAAATCACTGCGGATGGTGACTGCAGCTGTGAAATCAGACGATGATTGCTTCTTGGCAGAAAAGTGATGACAAACCTAGACATGTTGAAAAGCAGAGACATTACTTGGCCAATAAAGGTCTGTATAGTCAAGGTTATTGTATTCTCAGTGGTCATGTACAATTGTGAGAGCTGGACCATGAAGAAGGCAGAATGCCAAAGAATTGATGCCTTCAAACTGTGGTGATGGAGAAGACTCCTGAGAGTCCCTTGGACAGCAAGGAGATCAAACCAGTCAATGTTATGGGAAATCAACCTTGAATACTCATTGGAAGGACTAATGCTGAAGCTGAAACTCCAGTGGTTTGGTCATCCAATGTGAAAAGCCAACTCACTGGAAAAGTCCCTGATGCTGGGAAATTTTGGGGCAGAAGGAGAAGAGGGCATCAGAGGATGAGATGGCTGGATGGCATCACTGATGCTTTGGACATGAACTTGGGCAAACTTCAGGAGATGGTGAGGGACAGAGAGGCCAGGTGTGCTGTAGTCCATGGGGGTCTCAAAGAGTCAGACATGACCGGGTGACTGAACAACAACAAAAGCATCTTCACGGTCATCATTTCTAAACTAGTGAAGATAATACCTGCTCCATTAAGTTGTCTTAAAGAACTTATATAATGAAATTCATGTATAGGAGGAACCAACATAAGAGATTGATAAGGAGCAGCGAGAATACAGGAGAGACAACCAAGATATAATGCTGTTACAGACAAAAAGTGTGTCTTATGATGAGTACATAACCAGCAAGGGAGTATCTTATTATGGAATGAAATGATGCTGAATGTCATAGAAATTGAAAAGTATCTGTAGGATTTGGTAATAGATGAGTGAAAATGCCACAGGGTACAGCCCTCTCTCAGTATTGGCAGGCAATTGGTTTTAGGTTCCCTTGCAGATACCAGGAACTACAGATGCTCAAATTCCTTATATAAAATGGTTTAGCACAGTGAATACAGTCAGCCCTTCTTATCTGTGAGTTTTTATTTCACAGATATGGAGAGCAGACAGTAAATGTTTTCCTGTAAATAAGGGCTAAAAGAGGAGGAGCAATGGTTCCATCCTGGAATGGAGAAGACAGAGAAATGGGGCTGAAAGGGAGAAATTCTGGTTAGAGAAGAGGAGTGGCTAAGGGGCAGATGAAAATATGGAAGTATGATCAATAAGAATGTCATATAACCCCCACATTCATTTTATCCTTCTACTCTGAAAGTTTCATTAAAATATATCAACTTTTTATGAGGCATTAACCCTCAAACAGTCTAAAACACAGTGTTAGTAATTATATGAAATACTTACAGATTTCCCTTATGTGAGCTTTGGAGATATGGAACCCACATCAACACTCTATGCTTGGACAATAGCTTTTAGCACTGTATATTTGCCAGATTCATTTTAGGATTCACTGTACAACCTAAACTTACATTTCCATATTAAGACAATTTTTTTTTCCAGTGAGTAAGTGGAATTAGTGATAAGCAGTAATGCAATACATTTGAGGTAATATTGATTAAAAAACAGTTAACTTCTATTTATACTTGTTAATAAGACCAGTAAATTAAAAATTATGTAATACCAAATAAAATAATTGTGATTAACATGGCATTTATACTGTGACTGGTCTGTTAATTTCTCTATGCTTTTAAGAGAAAAAGATTCTTAAGTTGAGATTCAAACATGGTCAAATTGAAATAGGGTTGATTGTAATAGCAAACAGTACATCAGGGAAAACTACAATGACTTTCAGAATTCATGTGGCAGGAAGTGATTTTGAATACAGTCCTGCTTGAAGAAGTATGTGAAATTATCTTTAAGAGAAAATTGAAAATATCTGTCTCAAACTCTTTCTTATGAAGCCATCATGATACTCCATCTGTGTAGCATCCTTTGAATTCAGAAGTTCCAAAGGAAGAATTGTGGCTTGGTGGAGAGGAAGGAACTCAGCACATTATGAGTAAACTCCAAGCAGTGTTCTAAAAATGAATGCACAAAGAAACTTCCAAAGTACCTACTATATGCCTTAGGGATAAAAGAATAGAGACTGCCAAGTTTTAAAATCTGTTTCTAAGAGGTTTCTAGCTTTGCAGCATACTTGAAGTTTAACAAATAGGACATCTTCCTTTAGTAAGGGAAAAATAAAGAAACTCACAAGGATTTTGGATAGCTCTTATAAAACTATATTTTCATGATTTAATTTTAAATGGATTAGAAACATGCAGATTAATTTCTCTAGAAAGAAGCTACTTAGGAATTGAGAGTAGGTTGCTGGGCCAATGATAGCTTGGCACTGGACAGCTTAGAGTCTTTGAAAATAACTCTCAAATATTTGATGAGCACAAATGGCCGCCAAGTTCCCAGAAAATATTGGGCGGATGGTGGTTACTCATATGTAAGCTAAATCTCCTAGTGGATTTACAATCACTAAGACATTAACTATGGGATATGTAAGGGAAGTAAGTGATCAGAATAAATGCAAATAGAGCTCAATGTTCCTTTACTTTATACTCAGTTCCTAATTGACTCTGTCCCCTGTGTGTGTGTGTGTGTGTGTGTGTCTGTTTCTTTGAGTCCAGCATGATGGATACTTAGTCCACCAGTCACAGTATTGTACATTATATGGATATGTTGATTCTCATTATTATTTTTGTTTTGAAACACGTTTAAAAGAAATAAAAAGCAAGATAGTTCTCCAAAAGCTTATAACATTTTTAATCCATTTTTTAAATATTTGTTTGTATTGTAATATGCAAAGAAGGGCAGAAATCACATGCAAAAAAAAAAAAAAACAATAACAGGCAACCATATAAGAGGTGAAATACTAAAGCTCCTTTGAATTTTCTGCACAATCTGCCATTGTCTACTTATATTTCTTCATCTGTCAACTAGCTTCAGAGATTCTCAGTTCAGTTCAGTTGCTCAGTGGTGTCCAGCTCTTTGTGACCCCAGGGACTGCAGCACTCCAGACTTCCCTCTCCAACACCAACTCCCGGGACTTTCAGAGATTCTAATATCTTCAAATGTTTTATGCACTGTATCTAGGGTAATTTTCCTAAAAATTAGCTTATGGCCCCTAAAAAACATTGATAAATTGAATGTATTTCTCATCTTTCAGCTGTCTCTGAACACCTACAATCAGGCTTTTGGAATTACTTGGCCTCAATACCTCTGCAAATCATTGTTTCTTTTTTGAAATGTGGTGACTCGCCTTTTGTGTGGAGAGTGCATGTATGATGCAACTATGGTGTCACATCCACTTTAGAGCATTACTTACCTTCGTGGACTTGATGAAGAACCTCATCTCCTGGTTTCCAAGCTGTGCCCTACTTTTCCCTTAATAAATGAGAGCAGGTCTAGATTCATCCCTGCAGCCTTGTGTGGAAGAAGTGACTAATCAGACAACAAAGTTAATCCCTCTCTTCTGTAGGATAAACTTGTTTTTTATAAGCAGCTACACAAGGATTATTTTATTTCCCAATTTCTCTTGCATTTGGATGGAGTCTTGACAAATTAAAAAAAAAATGTGGAATTTGTCATTTCCAGAACAAAGCAATTAATAGGCAATGTTACCTTATCTTTCCTTTTTTACTCCTTCTTGTGATAAGAAGCATAGCCCTTTAAGGTGCGGGGGGATAATGGAGCCAGAAGAAGGGACCTATGTCCCTGAACCATCCCCTGAGAAAAGCTGCATGCCAAGCAGGAGCATCCTCACTGGACGGTTACATGAATCAGAATAAAACTTGTATTTTCTTACACCACTGAAATTTTGAACTTTGTTGCAGCAGCTAGAATTACCCTACATAGCAGGCACAGGACCACCAGGTAACTCAACCACTGCTGAAAGAAAAATGTGTAATTGAATAAAGTAGTGAGTAAAACTGCCCAGCTTTCCAAAAGTTCTCTTCTGCTAAGTGCAAGGAATGTCAGCCTGAGAGTTTATGTATCTTTGGTATTTGACCTCAATAAAAGCACAAATGACACTGAAGAAGGCAGACCTGTTATCAAACGCTACCAATTAAAGGTTTTAATTAGGCCTCTTAAGACTTCTCCAAGTTTCCTGTCTTCATATTCTAATATGTAACATGCTGCTAGGACATCCTACTGATACGATTAGTACTACTACCACCATGCTGACTAGTGGCAAATATTTATTGATCATTTCCAATTTATTGATAACAGGCACTGTTGTAAGCATTTTATATATACTCACTCACTTAATCTCATGACAATTGTATGAAGACTAAAGTAGATAGTGAAAATGAGGCAGTGAAAGGTTAGGTAACTCCAGCAATCAGACTCTAGAGATTATATTGCTTAATAGGTCTTAGTTAAATTGAATTTGCACAACAATGTAATAAGGGTTGGGACTGGAGAAGGGTATGGTACTAAAAGGCTAGAGACAAGGAAGACAAATGTAGTGTATGACACAGCCCTGTCCACGGTACAAACTGAGATGAAAAGTTAAAAGTCAACTTTTACTCAGTAATATCCTAGATGTTTACCAATGAATAACAAAGGAATTTTAAAACACGTTAACTCTGTTTTCAAGCAGTATGCAGTCTATTATGCCAGCTGGTGGGGCCCAGTAGATTCCATTTATTTAGTTTCCTAAGGAGGTATTGGGGTCACTGTGGCTTCCAGAAGCCCTGGAAATAGACGCACACTGCAGCTACATGCACCTATGCAGAGGCTCCTTGGAAATGTTAACAATGACGACATATGTTAAAAAAAAGGAACAACAATGGTAGGAACAAAACAGTTTCTACTTCCTTAGAATTGAATACGTTTATTCCTTTATTTCAAATTAAACAAGAACTGTTAGTGAGGAGTTTTAGTTCTCAAGAGCTCTAGCCATATACAAATGCAACTCAGGTGGTTTCCTCTCCTGGGGCTCAAAATCAAGTAGAGGAGAGAGGAGCCAGGCCAGCAGGTCTTGTGGTTTCCATTGTTTGGTTTGGCTACAGTTGCAGCCTTTGGCATATTCCATGTACTTATAGAAAAGCAAACCTCAAAGGTTTGGCTAGATTTTACAAGTTGTTTGTGAAATTCCCAAAGACAGAAAAATAAACCACAGAGCTTTGGGTGAAAAATGCGGCCCTGTGTTTCTAACGAAAATTCACTATCCTCCTTCAAGTGTGCAAATTCCACCCTCAAGTCTCCTTGCTTCACAGTATGTATTTTCACATATATCTTTATTATTTTTCTCTGAAAGAGGCTCTCAACATAAGTAGGATAAAAAATAAAACCTGAAAGCAAGTAGCAAGATTCACTGAAATAGCTTGCAGATGAAGAAATTAGGGTTTTATCCCTAATTTGCCAATAAGAATATTTAAGCTTCAATAAGTCACACAATCTTAGTTTCATATATGTATGAATTTCATATATATATAATTTGTGATTTATGATGCTAAGAATTAATTATGCCCTTTCATTTATGGTACATTCTCTGCAAGCTCCATCTTTTGTACCGTTTTATAGTTTTCTTATTCTGTTCTGATACTCTCTCTAGTTATTATCTCTCACAAAGAAACTCACTATAATTTGTACAGGTTATATCTTTGGGTACATACTGGGTACAATGGCAAGTCAAGAAAATATAAGCCATCTAGTGTTTCAAGCAAAGGACATTTCATGTAAGGGAATTTCTCTATAGGTGATAAGCCAAACAACAGATGTTGAAACAAACAGAATTAGGCTATAGCAGGAAATTCACATTTTTTCAGTAAATACCTTGGAGCAACACCCACCATGTGATCTTCCAGTTTAGGGGGATTGTCTCAACCTGCCCCAGCCTACAAGACCCATAGAGATATCTTCTAAGTGGCAAGGATCTAAATGTACATGGTATTATCTCCCAATCTCTGACACTGTCTCATTAAGGCATATAAGGTACTTACTTCTTGCTGCTTTCAGGATCAACCTGAATATCATCCATATAATTGAGTTATGTGGTGATCTGTGAAACGTGCTGATAATTAAAGTCTCTGAACAATATATTATGACAGAGGGCAGGAAAGGGAACACAGCACTGAGTGTTTCTTCTTTATTCAGTAGACCCTTGATTACCATTAGGAAGCTGTAGTTCTGGTAGTCATCACTGTTACCATGATGGTTACTGTAGCCATTTCTTAATTCTCCAAATACTTCCTTTCAGCCAGTGCTATACTTCAGGTAACTGTGTATTTAATGTCTCTGCCTGTGACAGATTGCTATTTCTTCAGTTTCCATCTGCAGGGAGGTTATCACCATATTAAAGATTAAGCAGATGAGTGTCTCAATCTCAGTACCCTGCATTAGGGTCTGTTTCCTGGAAACACTTCCAATAGCAAATACTATTTATTTCAGATCCAGTCAGAAAATGGAAACAGTTCTATTTGGAGTGAGAAACTCAGCATACTGAATTAAACAGCTGGTAAAGAAATTGAGAAGACAAACAAGACAGTGAAGCAATCAGAGATTACCAGAAGGAGACCACTAGCAAAAAAGACAGCAGGAGACCACTACACTCCCCTGTGACCGGAGTAACACTAGGAAAAGGGTGTTATTCACTAGAATCGAGACATCAGGGAAGTCCTGCAAGTTTCAGAATCATGTCAGGAGTTCTGAAGGAGTTAGGTCATAGAAATAAAATCTGTTTAGTGAAGAGTGAGAACCATGGAAAAGATACGACTACTGCTCAAAAGTGCCCACACAAAACAAAGAGAAAGAGAAGAAAGATAAAGTAAGCAGTAGAAGGGAGGGATAGGGAGACGAAGAGTTTCCTGACTCTTCCTCTTCCTCTCCAGCTTCCTCTCCAACTCTCTCAACAACTTAACCAGTTTTCTGTTAGCCAAACCTAACCAGACAGCACTTAGCAAAGGACCTGTGGGATTGTAGCTTGTAAGTGAAGGAGGGGAATGGATCTGAAATCAAAAAACAAAAATAATCGCTTATGTGTGAATCCTTGTGAAATAGACAACGCTGTGTAGTCAGTGTAGAAAATTTTTAATTCAGGCAAATGTCATGGTATAGACTTTATTCTCTTCTTTGCTTCTCTTGGTATCTTTAGCAGGTCTTGGTGTGACATGTGCAGTGCTGTAATAAATAGTATGGTTTGGAGCCACAAAAATTTATATCTTCATTTCCCTAGTGATTACCACCTAAATTGTCTCCACACCCTGATACCACAGTCAGTGCTGGAGCTTCCTGAACTTTGTTACAGTTAATTTACAGTGAAATTTTTGAATGTTGGGCTACCTGAATATTAATCTCATCAAGTATGACACAGTTCTCCAGAATAGACCACTCCAACTTCTACTGTAAGAAAATTAAGTATTTTTGCTATATTCTTACTAATAGTCATTAACCTTACTGATCAACTTGAATTTTTTGCTAATCTGAGCTGTGGAACATGTACTCATCACTGTCTTAATTGCATGGTCCCACTTACTAATAAGAATAACTCCAAGTATCTTTTGGCCATTATTTTCTTTCCACATGTTGCTTAGCCATAACTTTGTTTCTATCGTGTTTCTTATCTTTTGGTTCTGTTATTATTTATTTTAAAAATTCCTTTGGTATTCTAAATGTTAATATCTATTGGTTTAATTCATGCAAAAATATTCTATTGTGATATTTGTCTAGAGTTAGCATGTTAGCATTGTCATTTATATTGTAAAAACTATTTTTGATGTAACAAAATCCAATTTTTTATGGTTTGTGTTCTTCAGTCTTACTAAAGAAAATTTCTTCTAACACAAATACACAAAAATATTCTGTTTGTGTGCCCTTTTTTAAATTGTAAAATTTTATTTTAAAGAGATGGAAATACCAGACCAGATTACCTGCCTCCTAAGAAATCTGTATGCAGATCAAGAAGCAATGGTTAGAACCAAACATGGAACAACAGACTGTTTCCAAATTGAGAAAGGAGTATGTCAAGGCTGTATATTGTCACCCTGCTTATTTAAGTTATATGTAGAGTACATCATGCAAAATGTTGGGCTGGAAGAAGCACAAGCTGAAATCAAGATTGCTGGGAGAAATATCAATAACCTCAGATATGCAGATGATACAACCCTTATGGCAGAAAGCAAAGAGGAACTAAAGAACCTCTTCATGAACGTGAAAGAGGAGAGTGAAATAGCTGGCTTAAAACTCAACATTCAAAAAACAAAGATCATGGCATCCAGTCACATCACTTCATGGCAAATAGATGGGGAAACAATGGAAACAGTGACAGACTTTATTTTCTTGGGCTTCAAAATCACTGCAAATGGTGACTGCAACCATGAAATTAAAGATGCTTGCTCCTTGGAAGAAAAGTTATGACAAACCTAGACAGCATATTCAAAAGCAGAGATAATTACTTTGCCAACAAAGGTCCATATAGTCCAAGCTATGGTTTTTCCAGAGTTGGACCATAAAGAAAGCTGAGCACTGAAGAATTGATGCTTTTGAACTGTGGTGTTGGAGAAGAGTCTTCAGAGTCCCTTGAACTGCAAGGAGATCAAACCAATCAATACTAAAGGAAATACATCCTGAATATTCATTGGCATGACTCATGCTGAAGTTCAAGCTCCAATATTTTGGCCACCTGATGTGAAGAACTAACTCATTAGAAAAGACCCTGATGCTGGGAAAGATTGAAGGCAGGAGGAGAAGGGGACAACAGAGGACAAGACGGTTGGATTGCATCACCAACTCAATGGACATGATTTTGAGCAAGCTCTGGGATTTGGTGAAGGACAGGGAAGCTGGCATGTTACAAATCCATGGGGTCGCAAAGAGTTAGACAAGACTGAGTGACTGAAATGAACTGATTTTTACTCAATCCATCATAGTTTACCTTTGTTTTGCTTAAATATGACCTTCCTTTTTCTCTAGTGTGTCATTGCCCCACATTATATGCAAAATGTTCCAGCAATTCCCAAATAATTGATATTTTCTCATGAAGTTTCTCTGCTTATAAGGTACTCTCATTCTGATCCTTCTATTTTGTTCCATGTGTATTTGTCTATAACTAGGGCAATAGTACATTGTTTTAAAATGTAATGGATATATTGTATGTTTTATGAACATTTGATAAGGTGGATAATCACTCTTTGGCTTAATTACTTTTTTTTTTGGAAATTGATGCAGTTATTTATAGATCTTTTTTCCTATGCTTACATTTTATGATATATTGTTTAAAAAAATAGAAATATAATGTCTTTCTATAGCCTTCCGTCATTTCTATTGTAACCCAATTGTTTATTAATAGATTGCTTTGCATTTCAGACAAATAATTGTATATATACATATATATGCATATAATATACATATAAACTATTTTATATTTTAAATATACATATGCATACTTTTGTTAATTATTTCTAAGATTAGCATTACAGTCAGAAAATGCAGTCTTTGTTGTTTTTTTTAAATCTAGTATGGCTTTTGTTCATTTTTTATTAGTATTCTATGCAAATTCTGCCTTGTTCCTGGGCAGAGGAGGACAAGACCAGAATGCTGTCCATTCTGTCTGCATATGTGCAGCAGGGGTTCCTCACTGGCTGGTCTCTGGCAACTGAATCAGCAAAGGTTGGAGCTGTAAGGCTGGGATGCCAGGCGATCATCCTCAGAAAACAGGAATGCCATGGTCTGTTGAGTCTGCAAACAGTGCTGGCCATCATGAGTGGAGTGTCAGTTTTGCACCATGCTGTGCTCACTGCTTGATATATAATGGTTCATTAAGTCTCACAACACCATATGCAAAAGACCCCACCTATTCCCAAACAATCGATACTTATGAGGAGACTGCCACCACCATTCTCATTTTAAAAATGAGATGACTAAGGCACAGGAAAGTGAAGTAACCTGGATTTTTGAAAGAAGTGAAGAATATAGAATTTTATGTGATATCTCTATTTGTAAACTTTGGCAACATTTACAAATATTTTGAAATGGTAATTCAAATATTTTAATACACTACCACGAACAACAAAAATTAATCTTCATCTTAAGATACTAGAAGTGAAGTGAAGTGAAGTGAATTCACTCAGTCGTGTCTGACTCTTTGTGACCCCATGGACTGTAGCCCACCAGCCTCCTCTGTGCATGGGATTTTCCAGGCAAGGGTACTGGAGTGGGTTGCCATTTCCTTCTCCGGAGAATCTTCCCAACCCAGGGATTGAACCCAGGTCTCCCGCATTATAGGCAAACGCTTTACCGTCTGAGCCACAAGGGAAGGGAGTACTGAGTGTCAAATTGAAGCAGATTTAAAATTCAGTGCTTTTTCTAATGAATGTTCTCTTGTGGGTGTTATTACGTGGAATAATTTCCTAGAGTACAAAGTATATATTTATAACACAGAAACTTCTTGTGTAAGCACTATAGCAGCACATTCTATATTACACAATTGTAGAAACTAGTTAAAAGGCCAACCACATCTTCAGATAATCAGCGGATTACAAGTTTATAGATTTCAGAGATAAAAGGGGGAGTTACTTTATCATCTCTTCTTCATTCTTAAAAACACAATTACCTTCAAAAATTTTAAAGCACTATATATTAACGCTCAGTGTCATAAAGAAATAAAATAAAGCACAGTCTCATACAGAAATAATAACTTGAGGAACCTTCCTGATGGTGCACTGGTTAAGACTCCACACTTCTATTGCACGGGGCTTTTGTTCAATTCCTGGTGGGGGAATCTAAGAGCCCACATGCTGCCCAGCAGAGCAAAAAAAAAAAAAAGAATTAAAAAATGTACAAAAAAAATAGTAACAGAATTAGTGAAAAAAAAGTTGGAAGATAGGACTTGCCTGGTGATCCAGTGGCTGACTTCGCATTCCCAATTCAGCCAGCCTGGGTTTGATCCCTGGTCAGGGAATTAGATCCCACTTGCTGCAACCAAGAGTCTGCATGACACAGCTAAAAAAAAGATCTCACATACCACAACTAAGACCTGGTGCAGCCAAATAAATAAACATAGTAAAATGAGAGTGTCCTGTATCCCCAGAGGAAAGTACAAAGAAGGTATTATAATAGCAGATCTGTCAAGCTAGTGCTCTAAGGTAGTTCTCTGCCTTTGTTTCAATGGTCCCTAAAATAAATTGTAATGTGAATGTACCTGTGAATGTTACATGGCTACAAAACTTTTACTGTTTCTTTTTTAAGATAATTTTTTCTAGATTGCATCTTTCTTACATTTTGTCATCCCCAAATCCTTATTTTCTGAAATAAATTATGGTTGTAAACATTTTAGTGTTTTTTGTTTTGTTTTGTTTTCTTAAAAAAAGACTTTCCTTCTTTCTCTAAATTAAGATGTCTTGGTCTCAAAAATTCTTCAGAATTTTATATGTATTTCAGCAATACAAAATTCTGAAAACTGCTGCTATTACTTGTTACATCTGTGTGTATCAGAACACCCCTTTCTCTTCAGTTGTTATACTGAATCTTCAGTGATGTTAACCTGAGGCTGAGCGAGGGGTGTGTAGTCACATGTGGGTGACTGTACTAATGTGATCAATTCCAATGATCACTTTACTTAATATCCATTATCTATTAGGAAAGGCGAACTTTTGACCTGTATCTGAGCTGTCTTTGCCTCTGTGGCTTCTGGCTCCTTTGATGTCCTTTTATTAAATGATTTTTCTGAATTTATATTTAATTCATATTCTCCCAAAAGAAAATAAAGAATATGACTATCAAATTGCTTAATTCTTGGATGGAATTTTGAAAACAATCTATTAATTTTACATAGTTTTTGACTAAAGCAAATGGTTCTGACAAACCTAACACCTGATCTCTTTCAAGGCAATGAGTTTCTCATTGATCTCCTAGGCTGTTAGCCTGGGAAAAGTGAATTGATAAGTAATCAGCTACCATGAAAATAAATCCACAGCACTGTATTTTGGAAACGCACAGTCAAAAACAGCAAACGAAGAGGTGATTATCAGTTACCATAGATTTCTCTATTGGAAAAGATTTTACCGAAAATTAAATAGGTGAGTTCATTAAATATAAATAAATACTAACATTCATATGGACAGCAGAAGCATTAGCAATATTTTTGATTACTAGGCAAGGAACACTGAAAATGAATTTAAAATATATTTGTATTTTCATGAAATCTACATCATCTCATCCATTTTATATAGATTTTAGCACTTACAAATGCAATGCGTATCTTTTTCTCTTCATCATGATGTAAATATCTTAAAAAATATGCATTTTCTTATCTATTTGTTCTGAGTTTACTTGATGTTCAGTTAAATCATTCTAAATATATCATAATAAAAAAACTATGACAAAAATGTGCAAACAAACTTAATATTTGAGAAAGTACCTAGTATGCAGATGAAATGGATTTTCTTGGAATATATTCATGCATGTTATACTTTCTGCATATTTGTTTCTTCTCTGTCATCATTCAAAACTTATTACATATATCAAGAAAATGTCACTGATCTGCTAAATATGGATCACTGAACAGTCAAAAATATGACCTTTAAGTGAAATAAGAGAAGAAAGGGAAAGAACTAATATTTATTGTTTCATTATTATTTGCCAAGTGCTCTGCTATGAGATTATATATACATGTATATAAATCATCATATCAATTACATAAACTATCATTATTATTTTTATTCAAGAAAAGAAAAACTATGCTGAGAGATATTTTAAATGCCTAACTAAACTGTGTATTACTGTAGATAGAAATTTAAACCCAGAATCATCTTCCAGTCTTCTGCTTCCATCTATAATTACTTGTATCAGACAGACTCTTCTGCCAAGAAACTACTAAATCTGGCTAACATTAAAACAAACAAACAAACTGCAGTTTGAAAGAACCTTGGAGCAGACAAGGAAGCCAGGATTTGAGGAGCCACAAGCCTGAAGAGAGAAAAGCAACATTTTAAACAGCCTTCCATTCACCACTGATTTTTTTTCACTTTGGACATTTGCAAATCCCAAGACAAGATAAAGAGGCTGAGCAGAAAACAACATCATAGATTTTGTGGCCAACTCACTAAGATGGTATGGGAAAAATAGTAGTGGTCATGGTTTGACCAAATTAGGCAGCAGAAATTTGACATTGGCATACCTCTCCCCTCAAGTCTGAACCAATTCCTCATCTTTGCATGGAGGGAAATAAAAATCAAGAAATGAGGAGAAAAATCCAGTGGTTAAGATTTTAGAGTTATCAGAAACAAACTTTAGAACAACTTTGAATAAAATGTTCAAAAGCATTACAAAAATATATACAATGATGGACTTTACCAGAGGGATGACATCTGAAAATAAAGATGAATATTTTCAACCCAAAGTATAATTTCTGAAACTAAAAACTTAATAGATTAAAGAGTCTCTTGATTAAAGTGAAAGAGGAGAGTGAAAAAGTTGGCTTAAAGCTCAACATTCAGAAAACTAAGATCATGGCATCTGGTCCCATCACTTCATGGGAAATAGATGGGGAAACAGTGGAAACAGTGTCAGACTTTATTTTGGGGGGCTCCAAAATCACTGCTGATGGTGATTGCAGCCATGAAATTAACAGACACTTACTCCTTGGAAGGAAGGTTATGACCAACCCTAGATAGCATATTTAAAAGCAGAGACATTACTTTGCCAACAAAGGTCCATCTAGTCAAGGCTATGGTTTTTCCAGTGGTCATGTATGGATGTGAGAGTTGGACGATGAAGAAAGCTGAGCACTGAAGAATTGATGCTTTTGAGCTGTGGTGTTGGAGAAGACTCTTGAGAGTCCCTTGGACTGCAAGGAGATCCAACCAGTCCATCCTAAAGGAGATCAATCCTGGGTGTTCACTGGAAGGACTGACGTTGAAGCTGAAACTGCAATACTTTGGCCACCTCATGTGAAGAGTTGACTCATTGGAAAAGACCCTAATGCTGGGAAGGATTGGGGGCAGGAGGAGAAGGGGACGACAGAGGATGAGATGATTGGATGGCATCACTAACTTGATGGACATGGGTTTCGGTAAACTCCGAGAGTTGGTGATGGACAGGGAGGCCTGGCGTGCTGCGATTCATGGGGTCGCAAAGAGTCAGACACAACTGAGTGACTGAACTGAACTGAACTGAACTGAACAGCAGGAAAGAGAAACAGTGACTAGAATATTCCTCAGTAGAATGGAGACCAACACCTACTTCTCCTTTTAGTGTCATCACACTTGGCATTACTTCACTTTTGAAGGACTTGAGTTTCTTGTGACTGGCTCCTCACATTAGATCTCAACATCAATATCACTTTTTCAGAGAGATTTTCTACAATTGCTCAATTTAGTAGGTCTCCTCTTGCTCTACTTACCTATCCATCACACTTTCCTTTTCGTTTCCTTTAAAACACTTCTCAGTGCAAAAGACTTTAGCTAATAAAATTGATAGGTGGAAGGATAATAAAATTTATATGTGTAAGCTCCAATACTTTGTCCACCTTATGCAAAGAGCCGACTCATTGGAAAAGACTCTGATACTGGGAAAGATTGAGGACGATAGGAAAAGGAGGCAACAGAGGATGAAATAGTTGGATGGCATCACTGACTCAATGGGCATAAATTTGAGCAAACTCCAGGAGATGGTGAAGGACAGGGAAGCCTTGTGTGCTGCAGTTCATGGATCACAGAGTCAGACGTGACTTAATGACTGAACAACAACAACAAAGGATTACTTTTGCTATTTAAGCTTAGGTAAGTTACTTCTCTGGAAACAACTTTTTCTTCCCATAATAATAATACTAATTTGCCTAATTTATTTAACTTAAATATTATTATAGATTAAATGAAACAATATGTATAAAGCACCTAGCTCAATGTGAAGGTAATTTTCATTTTATCAAAGAGTAAAACAACATTTTGAAGAGTTGAGGGTATTTGGGAAAGTAACTGGTACCCAAGGAGTGGCTAAAATGAAAATAGCTGCCTCACAGTAGAAACCATAATGGTCCTGATGTCAGATGTCTTGGAACCAGTTCTTATTTTAAAGCTTAGTCCCTTTTTAGAATTAATAATTTAAAGAGAAAAAATGTACGTGGCATAATTCTAAAAATTAAAGGGAGAAAAGTTTCAGTGTAAGCCTGGTATTATCATTAAGTCTGCCCGCCACATAATTCACTTACCATTCCCCGATTTATCAAATATTCTAGAGTTTCCATTGTCCAAAAAGTGGTCGTCATTTCTCTTTTGCGGTTTGGTAATGTATATTTTGACATCTCTCTACTTTACTTCACCTTGATCAACCAGAGAAAGATATAGAAATGAGGTTCCTGTCTGGAAGTTTGCCAAAATTACATTGATTTTATAATTAAATGCTATTTCCTACATGAAGCATTTAATTTTTAGATGCCCAGGTATTGAAAATGATGTTGTCAAGTTAAAAAGAAGGTAAATTATCATTTGCTTCCTTAAATGAAATATTACTGAGGTTGGCTTGAGATCACTGAAGAGATCATTTATGGTGAGAACACTTTTTCATTCACTGTCCTAAGCACATATATACAAAACTGATTTTGTATTCTCTAAATAAGGACTTAGAGGCTATAAGGTCTCTGTTGGAACTACTCAACATTACAATTAAAGTTTAAAAGCAATCACAATATGTAAACAGGTAGAATGGCTATGATCCATTAAAACTTTATTTACAAAAACAGGCAACCAACTCTTGGCACATAATTGTCTTACCTCTATTTTAAGTGATTAAGAAATTGCTATGAGGAAAAATAAACATATAGACAAGGAAATGCTTTGCCTTTTTAAGAAAAATAATTTAGCATAAATCGATGACATAGAAGTTTTTCAGATAATCCAAACTCTAATAAAGAAAAATAAAGAATCCTTACTTGCAGCAGAAAGTTGCTAACTGTACATAAAACGTGTTCTTTTTTTCCCCTGAACACACAAACTCCCTTGCAGTGAAGTATGGCTGCAGTTTGGCCAACAGAAATGGGCAAATGTTTTTAAGATGTATCATTTCTAGGTTTGAGTCATAAAATTCCCCCATGTATAATCTTTACCTACTTCCCCATCTGTCAACCAGATCCAGAGGATCCAGCAAAAGACTGAGATGCCAGGAGATGGAGGAGCCTGAGTCACTAAGTGACTATGTGAAGCACAACCCCTAACCCCTCCGTGCCATCAACTGGACAGTTAACTTCCATTTTACCAACTTAACGAAATATCAGAGTTGACATTTTACCAACTAGTATTAACAACCATAAAACAAAATTGGTACAAGAAAATCGAAACGCGTAAAACTGACTTAATATGTTGGCAGCAGGTGGTGAGGACATAGTTGTAGTAGGCCTTTGACTAGAGACCCTGCTCTGCCATGAGAAACACATAAAATGGGGGGGCTGAGATTGGAAAAATCAAGAATGTGTGTTGGTTAGCTTATCTGCCTCTAACAAGGTATTACAAGACAGAGATGCGCTCACACAATGACTGACTGGCTTTCATGGTGAGAGCAAGGCCTTTATAGTTGGTAAAAGACGGTGTTGAAGGTCAAAAATGGATAAAGCGGAAAAAAATAATTTGAGTGCCACAGGCCTAGTAAGATTTTTCAGTTGACCCAAGTACTTGATCTTGTAGCAAAGATCAGATGATCAGATTGAGGGTGTTACCTTTCCACTTGAGATTACTTTTTTTCTAATTACCTTTAATTGTCTGCTATTATAAAAGAGCAAAACAGGGAAGAGAGGGAAGAGTGAAAGAGAAAATTAAAGATGAGAACAAAAGAAAGAAATCATGCTTGAGAATTATGTCTAGTAAAAACTTGGATGTAAAAACTGGCACATGAAACAGGATGGCAGGAAGTAACTTACAGGTTTCTTAGTTTTAAAGAGGTTTTATTTCCACAAAAACCACAAACCTGGACAAAAAATATTTTAGTGTCCAAGCCTTAGAACAACTTTTGGGTCCAAAGGCAAGAAAGGGATTGTGAAAACTCTCCAGTTCCCAAAGGTGATGGTGACGAATAAAAGAGGAAAATGCAGAGCATGGAACTAGACACCTTAGAGAACATCTCCCAGAAAGTAGAATCTAAGTTTGGATTTTTCTCCCATTCCTCTCTTGTCCCAGGGAGAAAATCACCACAAAGCTATGAAATGAAATAGAAATATGTCAAATAGGTCCAGTTCAAACAAAGAGAGAAAGAAAAGCATTTTGAGCATTCCTATGTATAACAATGATACAACTTATAAAACTGCATACCTGTGTATGTGGGCATCACAGATATGTATGTGCATGCATGCATGCATTCATATACATACACATTTAGCTTTTAAGAAAACAATATATGCTTTATACATTTTGTAGTTCATAGTCCACGATTCTAATCTCTGCAAATGTAGCCAATGCCTTGGGCATATCCTTGCCTTTGGCACACTCCAGGTGAAATTCCTCGCTGGTCCTTCTCAAACAGTCCTCTCATAGGACCTTGTGCATATCCTCTATTTCTATCAGTAGAGCAGACCCTCAAAGTACACTCAGCAAAATCAAGTAAGCACTGGTCACTCTGCTTTGTCATCCCTAACACAAAACCACCTTCTGAGTGATTGCTGAGCTATTTCAGTTATAGATTGAGATGCTTAAAATCTATTCTTCATAAAAATAAAGCACATCAATTTAATATGTTTGTAACTAGAAAAAAATCAATAGTATCAATATTTTCTGTCATCAATTTAATATGTTTGTAACTAGAAAAAAAGCAATAGTATCAATATTTTCTGTCATCATGTATAACAGAAAAAAAATGTCCCCTCTACTAGAGGATAAAAAAAAGAATACATCTCATCTCACTTACTGACTTTTAATGCAGAACAGCACTTTTTATTTTACCAATTCCCCAGATACAATACATTTTTAATTCCCTTTATAGTGACTGATCATCTTAGATAATTAAAAGTTAATGACCTGAAAAAATAGCAGAAGCTTAACTAAGTATATTATTTGTTTTTATCCCTATTTAGATTGCATAATCCAAATGACTTATAAATATTACTATCTTTTATTGTAAAAAAATGATTTTCACTTCAGAGTTCTCATGTTCAAATGCCACAATATAGGAAAGCCAGGGATACTATGTAATATATTATACCTTGTGGTGCTGTGGATACAGAAAATAACTGTAAACCTCTGATATATTTCTATGAAATTTTAGTATAAAACATATTTTTACTTTTTTGTTACATTTACAATTATAAATGCAGAGAAAGTCACTTTAAATCTGACACTAAGAAAAGTAAAACTGATTCTGAGACATTTACCCTTGCATATATCTTTTATTTAGATATTTTCATAAACAAGCCAATCCAAAAGATTATTAAGTTGTGTTGGAACAAGAGCTAAGATTTAATCCACAAAAGCATATCCTTAATATTTACCAGTTGTGTTAAGTCAGAATACTTCCAGGATGTGAATTGCAGGAGTTTCCAACATTGTGTCTTGGGGCTTTGGGCAGAAAGCACCCTGGATGTGGTTCAGAAATCGCTTTCTCTCATCTTTACCCTTTACTTTAGTTTTGGCTTGATGTGTTTGAAAAGCAAAAGAGAGCTAAGTGGCAGTAAAAATAAAGTAGATTCATTCTGTTTTCGAAATTTTAGATAACTTTAAAAAGTTACCACATTTGAAAAAACAAATTAAAAAATAAAAACATTAGATGAACTTAAAACTCGTCTCATACAACAGATGACAAAGGTCAATGAAAGAAAGTAAAGCTTTATGAATAGAGTTCAATAAGAAAAGTAAAGGCGAGAATAAATGCATATTTACCTTAGACACCACACGACAGTGCACCGAGCTCTTTGACAGGTGATAAAGATACAACTTGGCACAATCAACAATTATTTTGGACACCTACAAAAGAGGTAGTGAAGCAGAAAAATCCGTCCAAAAATTAATCTGCAGCTGCGCAACACAGTGCTTCATCAGCTCCAGGCTGTGATACGAAGCACCGTCAGGTATGTGGAAGTTTCTTAAATATCAGACCATCAGAATAAATTTTTAACAATTGAGTGAAGAACAGATGGTCTCCCTATTAGTAAATAGGTACTGTACACAAACAGAGGTAAGATTTTTTCATATATTTTACCTTCCATAAACTTAAGAGTCATATTGATTTTACTAGTAAGATATCTTCAAGAAATCTGATTATGTACAACCCCAAATAATTTCATCCTTTTCAGCAGCACAGTTTTTGCTGAAGCAAGATTAACAGTCGTAAGCAGATTCTGTGTACCCAGTTCAGGAGTTTGAGGATGCCCCTGCTTGAAACATGATGTGGAGACCCAATCATGGGTACCAGTCACTCTTGTCATGACTAATTAGATATTGCCTCCATTTCTCAGCTTCCACCAAAGCAAATATTGCTTTCACAAATGCACAGGATATCCTGTACTTAGTGCTGACCTGCTTATGTTAAAATCTGTCATTTTATGCTGCTGCTGCTAAGTCGCTTCAGTCGTGTCCGACTCTGTGCGACCCCACAGACGGCAGCCCACCAGGCTCCTCCATCCCTGGGATTCTCCAGGCAAGAACACTGGAGTGGGTTGCCATTTCCTTCTCCAGTGCATGAAAGGGAAAAGTGAAAGTGAAGTCGCTCAGTTGTGTCCGACCCTTAGCGACCCCATGGACTGCAGCCCACCAGGCTCCTCCGTTCATGGGATTCTCCAGGCAAGAGTACTGGAGTGGGGTGCCATTGCCTTCTCCGAGGAATAATAAAAAATTACATCCTATACACTGGCCTAGTTTTAACCAAGTAGTTGGTGATTCAGCTTGATATCCAGTAAAACTTTTAAACAAAGTGGGAAGAAGGAGATTTAATTTTAATAAGAATTTGTAGAATCACAAATATATAGTAAAATTGATTTTTGAAATAAATGAAAGGATTATGGCATTGATGTGATTTTCTTTTTGTGTTGTAATTGAATCTTGCTTCACTAATTTTCTTTTACAAAAAGTGATCAAGTATTATAACCTTTCTTTTTATCCTAGTGAATAATTATTGTTTTAGATGACTTAACAATATCCATCTCTCAGGATAAAATCTAATAATTAATTCATACCAAGCTGTCAACTCATGCATTTATTTAAATGCACTGATAAATACTGGTAGCTCTGCTGCTCTTGATTTTTCTTAAAATCATGTAAAATAACCAAATAATCTTAACAACTGATATTAAAGAGATTAAATATTTAAAGATCTTTTCATCTACAAGGTTTTAAGTTAGTACATTTCTGCTTTATTTCCAGATTCATTTCTCTTTTGCTCAACAAACTATCATTTAGAATTATTTGTAAATACAAAAACCAACAACTCAAAAAACATCTTATGCAGTGTTATCTAATTCCTTGGACTTGCACTTTAGTGTTTGTGTGAGGACTATAACCTGAACCAAAAATGCAGGATTAAATCTCAGATTTCCTCATATGTGAGTCTTACCAAAATCAATTGAAATTGCTCAAGGGTAATCAAGTGTACAACTGGAGTTAATAATTTTCACTTAGCTATAATATCATTGCTTTTGAGTGCTGGCTTCTTGCCTTGTGCATTATTATTTTGTTATGCTTAGCTTGCTTAAAATCATAAATCTGAATCATTTGCAAATGGATATCATAACTAGAAAATATTCACTCTTCATTCTCTTCTTGACCCCAATCTCTGACTTATATTCAGGCTTCATTTGTCTTTCCTAGTAATTAGGATGTTATTTTAAATAAAATTCACAACATCCTAGGATACCTGCTTTCTGAACTGAAGGTCTCCTCGTCAAATCCTTAGGAAGCACCATCGGCCTCTTCTTCCCCAATAACCAGCTGTTCAGCATTGTTGAAGCAGTTGTAACTTTAGCCAATTGGGCCTTACAGAAATGCATGCTCTATAACCAACACTACCATTTGACAATCTTAATTATGCTCTATAAGGAGAAGGTTCAAAGTTGACTTGTCCATTCATTTCACTTTTGTAGCTCCTGTTGCCTGGAACAGAAAGTCCTACTTGGTGGGTACTCAGTACACACTTGATAAATGAATACATCACTGCTTTTCAAATCATCTCCGATTTGTTCTGTCTCCACTACACTTCACTCTCAAGACCATTTGATACCTGCTTCCATTTCTTTCTCTTGTTTTTTCAAATCATAAACATTTTGTGAAGAGAGAAGTTAGAATTACTCTTGTTGGCTAGCTTCTAATTTCTGAGCTACTTAACATAGCTTCACTACTTGTACATATCTTTTTCTCCAGTCTCTCAAGAAAGACCAAAATCTGAGACTGTGTTTTGCTATCTGATTCAATGTTTGTGGTTTTTTTCTTCTCTCTCTCTTCATTCTTTTCTTCATAGAAGCGGATAGGTATAAAAAAGTAATTTACAGGTCATCTGGTTTATCTTTCTCATTTAATCTATGATGTAAGTAAGACAGAGAGGAAGAGTGGCATTTTGAAGATCACAGCATAGTCACAAAACCAGGATTAGAAGGACTGTTCCAGACACCTGTCCTAGGTTGTTTTTCCTAATCTACTATGACTGTCCTTTTTCACACTCATTTTTTTCACCTGTTTTGAAGAAGCATTTAATGATGTCTACAACAGACCTGAGAAGCCTTTCTCAAAGAAGGAACATTTAAGCACATCCTAAAAGAATAAAGAAGCATTTATCTAGTAGTGAAGTCACAAAACAACTTATACGAAAACAAGCAGTCCAGAAAGTCTGGAAAGTATAAAAAACTTGTTGACTTAAATGAAAAGACTGCTAGTAATTTCTTCAGCAAAGCTAAGTTTATTTAAGATCAGCAGAGAATTGTAATTTGGGGTCTGCAACTATGGTGAGCCACATTCAAGTCCCCTCATAGCAAGGGAAGGAAGCTTTTACAGAGAAGAAAAGGAAGTTCAGAGAACTATAGTAAATGAGGAGTTCATGGCTCTTCATGGGTTCAGTCTTTGCCAGAAAAGGAGTCTTTCTTATCATAGCAGAACTTGAGAGCCCTTCCTTTAGGTCTCCTAAATCTATTTAGTTGAAGTTTCTGTTAATTATTTTTTTCAAACTGAATGATGAAGGAGATAAGTGGGAAATGAAACAGGCACATTGTAAAGTCCTTTTATGCCATGCTAAACAATTGACAAGTTTGTTGAAATGATTAAAAAGCCATTGATATTTTTATAGTAAGGTAGTCACAAGATCATATTTTTGTCCCTAAAAGCTATGTGAAGGAAGATTTGGAGTTACGACTGGGGAAAAAAACTGTGTTACTTATATGTGTAATTGCGTTACTTGGGACTACTTTAATAGGTTGTCACAATTTTAATTATCTTCAAACAGATTCAAAAACTTAAAAAGTTGTTTTCTCTGTCAACAACATTTGAAAATTTTTTCTTTTTAATTATGAAACTGTTTAATTATCTATGGATAATGATACTGAAATAATTAGAACAAAAGTGTGTGAAACTTTCGATATTTTGCTTCTTTGGTTCTTCAGAAATAATCTGGTTTTATACAGATATAACAATATGTAAATTTATTTAGAACAGTTCAAGTAAACAGACCCATCTGTTTCTTCTATGTTATATAGTAGAGGGTTGCTAAAGTTTCTCTCTAATGAGATTATATTGTTTTAAAGGAGCTTTTGTGTGACTTCATCTTTAAGGTACACCTGTGACAACAAATCCTGAATTATTCCCTTACTACCTCCATCCAATTCTTAGTCTCTGATAAGAAGCAAGGTGTTAAGCTTTTCATATTTTTAAATGGCTGATCTCAGCTGAATTCGGCTTCCAAATAAAGAGTAAGAAAATAGCCCTATCTCAGATGCCAATTTAATGTAATATGAAAACCGAGACCTTCTTCACACTAGTCTTTGTACTACTTTCTAGACCTCAAATTCATGAGTAATATCTTACTTCCAAATGTGGTTGTAAATCATCTGCAAGATTTCTTCAACATGTAGATTTCTGGACCTCAAGAAAGACTTGGTTAACCTGAATCTCCATGATTGAGCACAGGAATCTGTGGTTAACATTCCAAGAGGCTACCCTGGAAGTTGGTGTGAGCTCTCCCTAGTGGGCATGGCGCGGCCATCTCACCCAGGGTTAGAAGTGCCATGGTGCCTTAAGCAGGTGACTCTGGCCCACTCCCAAACCAGATAAAAAAAAGTATGCTGATTTAAAGGTTGCAACCCCCTGGGGATTGTCCAGTCCCTGTAGATAGGGGTGGCTGACCATGGGGAGGGGAAACTGATCCCCTTACCACATGAACACACACCAGTTATGAGTTGGAGCCCAGGGAGATGTAAGAGGGTATGAACTCACCAGGAGAGCATCCAGTGCAGTAGGAGAGGACATTAAGTAGCAAATTTAAAAAATGAACATGACAAAGCAAGAGAGAGAGGACTGAGAAAAGAAGAGGTTTTACACTTTAGTATTTCAAATGACATCTTTTTTTTACTTGCTTATTACACAATGGCCCCCTCATTTTCATTTCTCAATGAATCTCACAGTTTGCATAGCTGGCTCTGCCTGGCACTGATCATAGGTGATTTCCAGTTTGATCTTTCATAGTGCAACTTCTGAAGATGCAGCATCATTTTTTTTTTGAGGAGGAGGTTGTAATTTTCACATAGCTATCGAAGTTAATGAGAAAATAACTTTCTACTGATCAATCAACTCAAACACCCATTGGAAGAAGGGGGCCTATATTGTTTTTCTTTGTTGTTGTTCAGTCACTCAGTCATGTCCGACTCTTTGGAACCCAATGGACTGAAGCATGCCAGGCTTATCTGTCCTTCACCATCTATCAGAACTTGTTCAAACTCATGACCGTTGAGTTGGTGATACCATCAAAACATCTCATCCTCATCATCCACTTCTCCTGATGAATTCAATCTTTCCCAGCATCGGGTTCTTTTCCAACAAGTCAGCTCTTTCTGTAAGGTGGCCAAGTGTTGGAGCTTCAACCTCAGCATCAGTCCCTCCAATGAATATTCAGGATTGATTTCTTTTAGGATTGACTGGATTGTCCTCTTTGCAGTCCAAGGGACTCTCAAGGGTCTTCTCCAACACCACAGTTCAAAAGCATCAATTCTTTGGTAGTCAGTCTTCTTTATAGTCCAACTCTCACATCCATACATGACTATTGGAAAAACCATAACTTTGACTGTATGGACTTTTGTAAGCAAAGTAATTTCTCTGCTTTTTAATATTCTGTATAAGTTTGTGATAGCTTTTCTTCCAAAGAACAAGCATCTTTAATTTCATGGCTGGAGTCACTGGCCACAGTGATTTTGGAGTCCAGGAAAATAAAGTCTCTCATTTTCATTGTTCCCGCATCTATTTGCAATGAAGTTATGGGACCAGATGCCATGATCTTAGTTTTTTGAATGTTGAATTTTAAGCCAACTTTTACACTCTTCTCTTTCACTTTCATCAAGAGGCGTTTTAGTTCCTCTTCACTTTCTGCCATAAGGGTGGTGTCATCTGCATATCTGAGGTTATTGATATGTTTCCCAGCAATCTTGGTTCCAGATTGTGCTTTATCCAGCCTGGCATTTTGCATGATGTACTCTGAAAATAAGTTAAATAAGCACATATTGCTTATTTAAATACAGCCTTGATGTACTCCTTTTCCTATTTGGAACCGGTCTGTTATTCCATGTCCAGTTCTAACTGTTGCTTCTTGACCTGCATATAGGTTTCTCAGGAGGCAGGTCAGGTGGTCTGGTGTTCCCATCTCTTGAAGAATTTTCTAGTTTGTTGTGATCCACATAGTCAAAGGCTTTGGCATAGTCAATGAAGCAGAAGTAGATGTCTCTCTGGAATTCTCTTGCTTTTTCTATGATCTGACAGATGTTGGCAATTTGATCTCTGGTTCCTCTGCCTTTTCTACATCCATCTTGAACATCTGGAAGTTCTCAGTTCATGTACTGCTGAAACCTAACTTGGAGGATTTGGAGCATGACCTTGCTAGCATGTGAAATGATTGCTATTGTGGGGTAGTTTGAACATTCTTTGGCATTGCCTTTCTTTGGGATTGGAATGAAAACTGACCTTTTTCAGTCCTGCGGCTACTGTTGAGCTTTCCAAATTTGTTGGCATATTGAGTGTAGCACTTTGACAGCATCATCTTTTAGGATTTGAAATAGCTCAACTGGAAATCCATCACTTCTACTAGCTTTTTTCATAGTGATGCTTCCTAAGGCCCACTTGACTTTGCACTTCAAGATGTCTGGCCATAGGTGAGTGGTCAATCCATTGCGGTTATCTGGATTATTAAGATCTTTTTGGCATAGTTATTCTGTGTATTCTTACCACTTCTTCTTAATGCCTTCTGTTTCTGTTAGGTCCATACTCTTTCTTTCCTTCACTGTGCCTATCTTTGCATGAAATATTACTTTGGTAGCTCTAATTTTCTTGAAGAGATCTCTAGTCTTTCCCATTCTATTGTTTCCCTCTGTTTCTTTGCATTGTTCACTTAGAAAAGTTCTTATTTTTCTTTAGTTAAAATTTATATAAATTGTACTTCTCTAAAATGGCTTCATGAAAAATGCTTCTTAGCTAATATATAGCAATAAATTCTTCAAATTCCCAGCTACTTCCCTGGTAGACCAGTGGTTAAGACCTGCCTTGCAATGGAGGGGACATGAGTTTGATCCCGGGTCAGGGAATTAAGTTCCCACATGATGCAGGGCAACTAAGCCAATTAAGCCTGCACACCACAAGGAAGACTCAACTCAACCAAATAAATATCTTTTAAAAAATTCTTCAAAGTTCTAGAGCTTGTAAGCCATCTTTTCTTAGTGTGTGTTTCACAAAATGTATTGCTTTAAGAAGTATTCACTCTCAGAAAGCTTCTCTAGGTTTCCTTTATTCAGAACAAGCAGAGTCTTTAACATACTAATGCGCTTTGTGATTCTCCAAAATGGAAACAGTCTCAGTATATCTTCATTTCTAAAATGCACTTTTTATACCCTATTTATTGACATTTTGAAATCAAGATCTTTTTGGAAAGTGCATGTACATTTGCTGTGTAACATTTCCATTTTTTTAAACAAAAAAATCTGTCCTTAAATCTGCAGTGTATCTGCAATGCATCATGGTTAATTTATTTTCATTGTTTAGAATATAATTTTTGAACAGTAAAATTTATCATTTTAGCCTACAATCCTGCAAATTTTGACAAATATATACATATGTGAAACAAACAGTATAATAATCAAGCTACAGAACAAATTAATTTATATCCCTTTGGCATTAACCTCTCCCCAACTCCAGGCACTAGTGACCACTGCTCTATTCTCTTCCCCTCTAGTTTTGTCTTTTCCAGACATAACATGGATGGAATCATACATTATCTAGCCCTTTACATCTAGATCTTTCCAGTTAGCATAAAGCATTGGAGATTCACACACATGTTTTTATAGGACAGTAGACACTGAAGTGAGTAACCTTATACTGGAAATAGGCATGTATATTCTTCTGCCAGGTCTTTAGTGTGGGGCTTGTGTTAATCTAGCCAGGAGTAAAATCAAGTTCAAATTGTATTATTATGATGTTTGCCTTCAGTGTACTGAGGGTTTCAAATTTCTCTGGTTGAACTTGTATTTTGGATGAGAACTGTGTTACCAGAGAGTTGTTGTCAGTGTCTGCTTCACACTCAGTGTCAGATCCTTACTTGGCACTGTGCCTCCTGTCTCTTGTCTCTCTCATCAAATTAGACTGTGGTTACTTATTATTCAGTGCTTGCTGACCTCTCAGTAGGGTAAGGGGGAAAGGAAATTCTCTGTTGATCGATCTATCTGGCCTCAGTCTTAAGCAGGTACATACAGTGCCTGAATCTCGGGAGTGAAGAATTCTCAGTGATTTTACCTTTCCCAGCCTTTAATTGTCTAGGCACAAGGTGTACCCACAACCCCTTCCCCCCTAGAGAGGGGGCTTTCCTGTTCCCTTCCCCCAGCTGCTATGCTCTTTTACCAGCGCCATAAGATGAAAGGGTTGGCTGCCTTTCCACTGGCTTGTAGGGCTCTTGTTCTCAAGGGGAGAAAGGTAGATGGATTGAGGCAAGGCTTTATGGCTTACCTCCTGTCTCCAGGAGGGATGCCCATACCATGAGGGATGCTTTCTCAGGACTCTTGTGCTGTCCAAATGTTCCTTATGAGCACCTGGTGAGGTCCATGGAGAAGAACACTGAGTGGTAGTTAATTCACCTTGTGAATTACCTGATGTAGATCTTAGGGATTCTAGATTCTCATAGTAGTCCACACTCAGACTTTAGCAATTTGTTAAAATTTTAGCTGAATTCTTCTTACCAGCTAGTAAGAATCTGTCCCTGGAAGAAGGCAAGTTATCCTTCCTTTACTTTATGGAGGGACTGTTTTCTTGGATTTGGAGTTATTTGGTTACCTTCTATCTTCATACCTGTGTTGTGGTAAGGATGAGAGCAACGTTTTTAGCATTTAGACTGAAAAATCCAGAAGTCTTGACTGGCTTTCATAACTGGTACTGCTGCTGCTGCTGCTAAGTCGCTTCAGTCGTGTCTAACTCTGTGCGACCCCATAGATGGCAGCCCACCAGGCTCCGCCGTCCCTGAGATTCTCCAGGCAAGAATACTGGAGTGGGTTGCCATTGCCTCCTCCAATGCATGAAAGGGAAAAGTGAAAGTGATAACTAGTACAGATAACAGTATTTTGTATTTTCTTAATATTCCCACAATTTAAATAACTTTGAGAGACTAATATGCTGAGGAATATATTTTAGAATTTGTTTTAGTGCATAGTATCTTTCAATCAGAGAAAATATTTTAGTGGCAGCTTAGTCCAATAATGAATCCTATAAATTGCATTTTAAAGGGAAAAATAAATTTTTTAACTCTATATAGAATTTTTCGATATCTCTAAGCAGAAAGTGGGGACACTTTTTTTACACAAGAATAATCTAAGAAGGTATGGTATTTGATAAGGAAATAGCATCCTGCTTGCTCTTACCTCTTGGCAAGCTATGTCCAGGCCAGCAGCAACAAAGCCTGCAGTAGAGCAGGTTTATACATAAGGAATGAAAGGTAACCGTTGGTAACTCTGGCACAACCAGAAATTCCCTCTGTTGTAAAATGGTAAGCTTCTGGTTTAAGATTCCTCTCAACAAGCACAGCCCTGAGGCCCTAGAATCACTGGTGCATCCTCAGGATGAACAAGGGAAGCATGAGTGATGCTGCTCACTATATTCTTGACCTTGCCTTTGTCCCCTGCACAGCTTGTCCTGGGTTTGATGGTAAACTAAGTTGATAGCTACCTTAACCTGATCAAGTCATCACCTAAGCTCATCCTCAACATTGACTCAAGTCAGGTTACATGTATATGTATTTTGAAATTACTCAAGTAGAGATAAATGACAACAGTGAGCGCTAAGAAGAAAATTGTGAAAGATAGCATTAGAATCAGAATACTTCCATTACGCATAGTTTTTCATATTCAGTTGAGTAGTTGATATGTGCTAGGCATTGATCTAGATGTAATAATGTCCATTTTGTCCTTTCAGGGTCACAAAATTCTTTGAGTGATTATTGTTTCCAGTTTACAGCTGATCCACAAGAAGCTTGGAGAGAGAAAACTATTTCCTTAAGTACATACAACTATTAATTGACTTTGCTGAAAGTTTATTCAGTATCTTTAAGTCTGAACTATAATTCTACTTGAGGTCATTTGAGAAAAGCTCTCACTCTAGACAGAACATCAAATGTGTCTTTTAACTCAAAATAGGCATGGGGTGCTCTTTCTTTACCTTTATTTTTACACAACCAAAATATTTATTATGATATTTGCCCCAAGCAGCTACATGGGACAATATAGAAATAATTTTCCATAAATGAATATATCAAAAATTTTATAAAACCCTCTAGGACCCAAGTTCTGTTATAAAAACTACAAATAGCACATATTTACTTGTACAAAATGAATTATAGAAGATATGTAATACATTTGTATCATCCTTCTTTGGATCCTCATCACAAAGCCTTGATGATAATCATTATTTAGTGTGAGTCAGTAAGTAATTTATTTCCAGTTGTATCATCTTTTGACTGGTCTGTGCCACAAATCTCATTTTTTTTGCTTCAAAGTTTGATACAACTTATTACTAGTGGTTCTTAGTTTGCTTATTATCCCTGGATTTGATTCTCACTGTAAGTGGAGCATGCTGGTATGTGATCTTTCCAGGGCATTAGTATTTCTTCCCTTTTTTATTTTTGGATCTGAACCTCATTCAAAGACCATCCATGGGTTGCTCCATAGAAAAGAGAGGTTCAACTTTTTTGGGCAAAGGAGCCACTTTCAGCCTATTTTTATTCCTTTTCTTTTTTGGCCATGCTGCATGGCTTGTGGGATCTTAGTTCCCTGACCAGGGATCAAACCCTCTCCCTTGGCAGTGAAAGCACAGAGTCCTAACCACTAGACCACCAGGGAATTCCCAGAGTCACTTTCTTTTTGAAAGTGATTTTCCAATTGCTGAGCACCAAGACACATTGTTAGTAACCCTGTATAGTTTCCAAGGAAGTTATCACTCATGCCTTAGAGTATGTGGCTTACAAATTGTACATAGCTTTGCCTTCTAATAAGATCAGTGTCAAGAGAACACTCGCAATCCCAATAATTTCCCAATAATTGTGCAAGATAGAAAGACCACAGAATCCAGTCATGAAAAATAGTTATATTATTAATTCACCTATCTTGCAAGATTATGAGATTGTGTCCTTTCACAAGTAGTATTCTGGCAGATTTGAGTCTGCTGTATTTATTTTTTTTTTCATATATTCTGAACTTTTGTTAATGTGTGAATGTTAAATGTGAAATCCTTGCAGTTAGAACTGGGGATTCTAATATTTCCTGCCTAAAATGAGAAGTGTATTTATTGGAACTCTACAAATGAAATGAATATATTGTAACAAACAACAAACAAAAAGACTGACATTATTGTTCATTGAAGCTGTCTTTTGAAAGAACTTCCTGATGACAAAGATGATAAAGCTACAAAGGGAGATCACATAGTCTCTGTAATTAAAAACAGGTGATCCATCTGTCTTTTAGTGTTCTTTGCTTGTAAGCAAGGAGACGGCTTGATTATAAAATTGCTTTAGGTCTTTAAAAGTATGCACTATGTGATTTGGTTTATATCACAGCCTCTGTTATTTTAAGCTTTTAAAAATGTTCTAATAAATCTGCTTCTTTCCATTTGCCTTAATTTTATATGGGTTTACAGAAATGATCTAATCTTTAATAATGCACAAAGATTCATGAGTAGTGTATTATGTCAAATTAACACAAAAAGTCTAACACTATTTATTCCTCCCCATAGTTCATTTTAATTAAAAATGTATTCCTAAATACTTCCTTGATTAGGGACTAATGCTCTATTAATTTGAAACACATCTACTGAGAACAGAGTAAATTCAGAGAGAGGAACTGACATTACATGAAACATAACTTATCACCCTGAAGAATACATTATGCCACTGTTCACAATGCATGCAGGTTTTCCATTATGCATTAAAATGCACAATGCAAGCATAATGACAGATTTGGGGAAAAGGCTGTAGCAGAGGAAACTCGTGAGGGATATTGTGCAGGTATGTATGCTAATAGTAGAAAAACATTTGCAGTTTGCAATACCAAGAGAAAAATAAGCATGATGGATGAACAGACATTCCACAGAAATGTTTCCTAACATGCAGCCATTGGTTTCTTAGTGATTAAAAACTTACACTAACTTATAAATGACTCTCTTAAGATTTATTAAATATCAATTGTATTAAACATTTAATACTTTGGAAGAAGTTTTTTAAAAACCTAAAATCCCAAAAACCCAATTAATTTCAGCCATTAAGTGTTCACAATCAAACCAGAGAAGGAAACAACACTCAACAAACCGAACACATCTACAAATATGCATTTTCAAGCAGGAAAAAAAAATTATTTACTAAGAATTCAGAGTAAAGAGATAGCTTTTAAGCTAGAATATGAAATTCAATGAGTGCTTTCTATTACTTCAGAGGAGGAATGAAAATATCCCACTTAGAGGGTAATGTCCAAATCAGATTAAGAATTTAAAAGGTTTGAGTGAGTAAAGAAGTAAAAAGACATTTTATGGAAAATATGCTTTGTAAAATGAAAAACAAAAGAGTTTGAATATCAGCGGAAATATACCAGATGGTGTGGGGAATGAGTAACTGAGGAATCAGAGTTATAACTGGTGATAATTGAATTTTAATATCAGACTGAATATCATAATAATCATAGCAAAACTGATATACTGCTATCATGCTTTCTAGTGATTTCTTTTACTTTTTCCAAAGTTTTAAGCACTTAATACACAATTGGTGTTTAACAAATCTTAAGGGAGTCACCAATAAATTGATGTAAGCTGCCTTTTTTGTGGGCAGCTTATAGTTGGATCTTGTCTTTTTTAAATTAAACTATTGTTGCTGTGCAATAGTATATAAGTTACAGGTGTACAATACAAGGATTCACAATTTTTAAAGGTTATACTCTATTTGTAGTTATTATAAAATAATGGCTATGTTGTACAATATATCTTAGTAGCTCAATAGTTTGTACCTCTTAATTCTGTTACAGAAAGAAATGGCAACACACTCCAGTATTCTTGCCTAGGAAATCCCATGGATGGAGTCTGGTGGACTATAGTCCATGGGGTTGCAAGAGTCGGACACAATTTAGTGGTTAAACCACCACCACCACTTAATCCTGTGCTCCTATCTTGCCCCTCTCCCCACTGGTAACCACTAGTTTGTTCTCGCTCTCTGTGAGTCTGCTTCTTTTTTGTTATATTTACTAGTTTGTTGTATTCTCTGGATTCCACATATAGGTTATATCATACAGTATTTATCTCTCTTTGTCTAACTTATCATAATGCTTTCCAAGTCCGTCCATGTTGCTGCAAATGGCAAAATTTCATGCTATTTATGGGTGAGTAGTTTTCCACTGTGTGTGTGTGTATGTGTGTGTACCACATCTTCTTTATCCATTTATCTGTTGATGAGAAATTAAGTTGCTTTCAACTCAACGGTTGTAAGTAATGCTGCTATGAACAATGGGGTGAATGTACATCTTCAAGTTAGTGCTTTTTCTCCAGCCATATAACCTGAAGAGGAATTCCTGTCTCATATGGTAATTCTATTTTTAATTTTCTGAAAAATCTCTACACTGTTTTCCATAGTGGCTGCCTAATTTACATTCCCACCAACAGCGTACAAGCGTTCCCTTTTCTCCATACCCCTGCCAAAATTTGTTCTTTGTGTTCTTTTTGATGACAGCCATTCTGACAGCTGTGAGACGAGGTATCATTGTTACTTTGATTTGCATTTCCCTGATGATCAGCGATGTCGAGCGTCTTTTCATGTGCCTTTTGGCCGTCCACATTTCCTCTTTGAAAGAATGCGTATTCAGCTCTCTGGCTACTTTTAATATTGTGTTATTTGGGTTTTTTGATGTGGAGTTGTGCTAACTGTGAAATAACTGATAAACGTTTAATTGCCTTTTGTTTTAATTCATCTGGCACTCTTCATCTTTATTTGTTGTGTTTACACTTTTTATTTAATGCATTTTTCATATGACTATGTTTATATCTATACACCTCAAAATTTATTTTCTATTCTGCTCACTTTTTCCTTTGCTACTTTTGTCCACTTACAGACGATTCAGTTTGTTTTATGATTTCATGCTATTTCTAATAATGGCTAATTTCTATAAGTATTATTTTATTTTTATTCTCCCTTGTGTTTATATTATGTATCTTTAATTACAGTCTAACCTCAATATTAAATTATATCAATTATAATATGAAGGAACATACAACAATGTACTTCTAATTCCTTTCTAATTTTATACTGCTAGTCATGTAAACCTATTTTACATATTCTGTAAGCCCACATTGCTAGCATTTTGGCATTAGATACTCAATTATTTTTAGTCATTTAAAGCTCCCTGTGTCTATTGTTCCTAAGGTTTCTGTACTCCGGCACTCATTTCCATTCAGCCTTGAACACTTCTCTAAAAATTTTACCTGTATTATTACATTCCTGTATGCACACCTGGAATCTCTTCCTGGAATCTCTGTCAAAGGTGAGCCAAACCTCATGCCCCATTTCCTCTCAGATAAGTTTGTTTTTCTTATATTTTAGATTGCTTACTTACTCTGCATCTTGTCTTTGATGGGTTCATAAAAAGTGACAGCCTTGTAGCTTTTCAATTTTTTCTTGTTGTTAGATTGGTAGCAATGCTCTTTTCTATGTTGTATGTGGAAGCAGACTACTTACAACTGAAGCTTAAGAGAGAAGAGCTGCCAAGGTAAAAGGTAGTAATTTTGAACTTATTACTTAGTGCATTATGTATACACTGTAGAGGAAACAAGTTAATTTTTTACTTATATTTTATGGAATATCAATTTTAAAATGAATGTTATATGGTTTTCTCATCTATAACTTGGGCTACCCTGGTAGCTCAGATGTTAAAATTCTATAACTTGAATAGGTCATTCAATTCGTAGAAATTAAGGTATGGCATAAATGTACAAAGAGTAAATCTATTTCAAATGCTTATACAAAAAATAATTATTCAGGCCTGCTATTGAAATTTAGGATGTTCATGTGATAAAGATTGTTCACACCGCTTCTCTTAATGTATGCAGAATTTCTGTTTATAGGTTATATTGCAAATATGTGCCCAATAAAGGACAGAAATTGTATGGGACTAACAGAAGCAAAAGATATTAAGAAGAGGTGGCAAGAAAATATAGAAGAACTACACAAAAAAGATCTTCACGACCCAGATAATCACAATGGTGTGATCACTCACCTAGAGCCAGACATCCTGGAATGTGAAGTCAAGTGGGCCTTAGGAAGCATCACAATGAACAAAGCTAGTGGAGGTGATGGAATTCCAGTTGAGCTATTTCAAATCCTAAAAGATGATGCTGTCAAAGCGCTCCACTCAATATGCCAGCAAATTTGGAAAACTCAGCAGTGGCCACAGGACTGGAAAAGGTCAGTTTTCATTCCAATCTCAAAGAAAGGCAATGCCAAAGAATGTACAAACTACCACACAATTGCACTTATCTCACACGCTAGTAAAGTAATGCTCAAAAGTCTCCAAGACAGGCTTCAACAATACGTGAACCATGAACTTCCAGATGGTCAAGCTAGTTTTACAAAAGGCAGAAGAACCAGAGATCAAATTGCCAGCATCCATTGGATCATCAAAAAAGCAAAAGAGTTCCAGAAAAGTATCTATTTCTGCTTTATTTACTATGCCAAAGCCTTTGACTGTGTGGATCACAATAAACTGTGGAAAATTCTGAAAGAGATGGGAAAGAAGACCACCTGATCTGACCCTTGAGAAACCTGTATGCAGGCCAGGAAGCAACAGTTAGAACTGGACATAGAACAATAGACTGGTTCCAAATAGGAAAAGGAGTACGTCAAGGCTGCATACTGTCACCCTCCTTATTTAACTTATATGCAGAGTACATCATGAGAAATGGTGGGCTGGAAGAAGCACAAGCTGGAATCAAGATTGCTGGGAGAATTATCAATAACCTCAGATATTCAGATGACACCACCTTCATAGCAGAAAGTGAAGAAGAACTGAAGAGCCTCTTGATGAAAGTGAAAGAGGAGAGTGAAAAAGTTGGCTTAAAGCTCAACATTCAGAAAACTAATATCATGGCATCTGGTCTCATCAGTTCATGGCAAATAGATGGGGAAACAGTGGCTGACTTTGTTTTTTGGAGCTCCAAAATCACTGCAGATGGTGATTGCAGCCATGAAATTAAAAGACGCTTACTCCTTGGAAGGAAAGTTATGACCAACCTAGATAGCATATTAAAAAGCAAAGACATTACTTTGTCAACAAAGGGCTATCTAGTCAAGGCTATGGTTTTTCCAGTAGTCATGTATGGATGGGAGAGTTGGACTGTTAAGAAAGCTGAGTGCCGCAGAATTGATGCTTTTGAACTGTGGTGTTGGAGAAGACTCTTGAGAGTCCCTTGGACTGCAAGGAATCCAACCAGTCCATCCCAAAGGAGATCAGTCCTGGGTGTTCACTGGAAGGACTGATGTTGAAGCTGAAACTCCAATAATTTGGCCACCTCATGCGAAGAGTTGACTCATTGGAAAAGACACTAATGCTGGGTAGGATTGGGGGCAGGAGGAGAAGGGGACGACGGAGGATGGGATGGTTGGATGGCTTCACCGACTCAATGGACATGGGTTTGGGTGGACTCCGGGAGTTGGTGATGGACAGGGAGGCCTGGCATGCTGCAATTCATGGGGTCACAAAGAGTCGGATACGACTGAGCGACTGAACTGAGCTGAACTGAAATGATGGGAATAGCTGACTCATTTGAAAAGACCTTGATGCTGGGAAAGATTGAGGGCAGGAAGAAAAGGGGATGACGGAGGATGAGGTGGTTGGATGGCATCACCGACTCAATGGACATGGGTTTGGGTGAATTCGGGAGTTGGTGATGGAGAGGGAGGCCTGGTGTGCTGCGGTTAATGGGGTCACAAAGAGTCAGACACGACTGAGCAATTGAACTGAAAAGGATAACAAAACAGAGATTTTTTTTAAAGCCATGGATACCAAATACAGAATGGAAGATTTGCTCATACCTGTGACATATTGTGTCACAGAAATTAAGACATTTGGATATAACTTACAGAAAGAAAATAAACCCAGTCATATTTTAAAATGTGAATGTTAGAGATAGAGCAATTAAGTATGATAAATATTGTAAATATTTTCAAAGAAATAAGGATTAATATTAGTACCTAAGAGCCAAACGAAAGGCATGATGTGCCAGTTTTAGACCAGTAGCTGAAAATAAAAGGCACATTTAGCAATTCATTATCAGGTGAGTATAAGCATTCTAGTTAGGTCTAAAAAGCCTGGAGCAGAAAATTATCAACTTTTGAAACATAATAGCAATAATATTCTTCCAGAATGTGTCTCCTCATTGAGAAGCAATTCATGAGAATAAAATATTTAAAAAGTAGAACAGAAAACGTAGAAGGGAAGAAAAGTGACTTTGAAGAGGCAAGTGAGGGAATAGACTGGAGCAAGAAAATCTAAGAAACCAAATCATCATTTTTTGATAAATGCATAGAAACAATAGGAAGCAGCTCTATTAAGTAATAAAAGCTATGCTGAACTAACCTTTTAAATATCCAGGAAAACTGATTTCACATAACAGTGAACAACAGAAAAGCGTTATGGCTCAAACCCAAGAGTTATTATAAGAAAAAAGAAGGTAGCAAAATAGCATACCTGCAGACAATAAAAGAACACCAGAAAGATATGAGTAGAAAACTGATCAAAACTATGCTTAAATCAGTGGTTTCTCCATGATGTTATAGGGAAAAAAGTCTCACTTTTGAAGTGAACTATTTTATTATCTTGCAAACTCACAAGTAAAGGGAAAATAATTATATTGTCTCTACTAGATGAACTGTACCACTAGGAAAGGAGGGGGAATAAAGTATCTTTCTAGAAGTATGCTATCTAATAATTGAAAGGAAATGATAACCTTAAAATATCATTTTTCCAGCTCAATCTAAATTCATGGATCTAGCCACTAAGTAACAACAGATGCTAACATCATAAATAGTGAGACAACCAAATACGAAATGTCTCCTGATGAAAGAACACAACATCAGCTAGAGCTGCAAAAGTGATCACATCTAAGTGACTTTAATTCTGGATCCAATTGCTGGAAATACAAAGAAAAAGAAGCATGCAGTCATCAAATGGCCTGGATTCTTCAACAAAATAATTGTAAAGGAAAAGAAAGAGAGGAAGATTTGTGGAATGATGGAGACTTCACAAGTAAATAGTAAAAGGATTGACTGAGGATGCACATTCGGGTCATTAACCTGTGAGGAAATATGAAAGTGAAAGTGTTAGTCATTCAAGCTTGTCGGACTCTCATGGAATGTAGCCTGCCAGGCTCCTCTGTCTATGGGATTCTCTTGGCAAGAATACTGGCTGCTGCTGCTGCTAAGTCGCTTCAGTCGTGTCCGACTCTATGGACCCCATAGACGGCAGCCCATCAGGCTCCACCATCCCTGGGATTCTCCAGGCAAGAACACTGGAGTGGTTTGCCATTTCCTTCTCCAATGCATGAAAGGGAAAAGTGAAAGTGAAGTCACTCAGTCATGTCTGACTCTTCATGACCCCATGCACTGCAGCCTACCAGGCTCCTCCATCCATGGGATTTTCCAGGCAAGAGCACTGGAGTGGGTAGCTGTTTCTTTCTCCAGGGGATCTTCCAGACCCAAGGATCCAACCCTGGTCTCCTGCTTTGCAGACAAATTCTTTACCATCTGAGCTATAAGAAGTGATAAATATGAATTTCAGAAGACTGAATAATCTGTGGGGGAAAAGGTGGTTGTGATTAAGAGGGTGCACATGGGAGACCCTTACAAATCTACACTAAGCAAATAACTACACTAAAGACACACCATTACTAAAATTGGGGGGAGGGGCAGGCTAAGAGATGAGATTCCAGTATATAATAAATAACTTGTCTTTTTGTTTTAAATTTATTTATTTTAGTTGGAGGCTAATTACTTTACAATATTGTAGTGGTTTTTGCCATACACTGACATGGATCAGCCATGAGTTTACATGTGTTCCCCATCCTGAACCCCCTCCCACCTCCCTCCCCATCCCATCCCCCATCACTCTACGTCATCCCATTGCACCAGCCCTGAGCACTTGTCTCATGCATCGAACCTGGACTGGCGTTCTGTTTCACATATGATAATATACATATTTCAGTGCTCTTCTCTCAGATCGTCCCACCCTCACCTTCTCCCACAGAGTCCAAAAGACTGTTCTATGCATCTGTGTCTCTTTTTCTGTCTTGCATATAGGGTTATCATTACCATCTTTCAAATTTCATATATATGCATTAGTATACTGTATTGGTGTTTTCCTTTCTGGCTTACTTCACTCTGTATAATGGGCTCCAGTTCCATCCACCTCATTAGAACTGATTCAAATGCATTCTTTTTAATGGCTGAGTAATATTCCATTGTGTGTATGTACTACAGCTTCCTTATCCATTTGTCTGCTGATGGACATCTAGGTTGCTTCCATGTCCTGGCTATTATAAACAGTGCTGCGATGAACATTGGGGTACACGTGTCTCTTTCAATTCTGGTTTCCTCAGGGTGTATGCCCAGCAGTGGGATCTCTGGGTCATATGTCAGTTCTATTCCCAGTTTTTTAAGGAATCTCCACACTGTTCTCCATAGTGGCTGTACTAGTTTGCATTCACACCAACAGTGTAAGAGGGTTCCCTTTCCTCCACATCCTCTCCAGCATTTATTGCTTGTAGACTTTTGGATAGCAGCCATTCTGACTGGCATGAAATGGTACTTCATTGTGGTTTCTATTTGCATTTCTCTAATAATGAGTGATGTTGAGCATCTTTTCATGTGTTTGTTAGCCATCTGTATGTCTTTTTTGGAGAAATATCTGTTTAGTTCTTTGGCCCATTAGCAACTTTATAGTATGATAGTGTAGTGACTGGTCTGCAGAGCCAGACTGCTGCCTGGGTTCAAGTCCCATGTACAGTCTGGCATCAGGACTTCAAACTGGCTTCCTAGTCTGTTAAATGGAGATAGCTTCCCTCACAAGTTAGCCATGAGGATTAAAAGAAATATTATGAAACAATTAGTTTACATTTGCAAATGAGATATTGTTTGAATCCCTGTTCAGAAGTGAATAATTACATTTTTTATGGTCATTCCAGTAAGGGTCTCAAGATGTCACATAGGTTAGATTCTGAAGGTAAAATTTAAGTCTTCTGAGCTGAAATTTGAAATGTAAAATATAAAACTTCAACTGAACTGCTCATTCATTGAGCTAAATTCATAAAGCATAGTGTGTCTTACAGGTGAAGTGGAAAATATTTCTCAAATACTATTGATTTCTTTAGGCTGCATCACTTTCATTACTAATTATTGCTCAACATCCTTATTGTGAGGTCCCTGTCTCTCCCTTACTCTCCATATCACTTACTTAAAGTTTTCAAGAAATGTTTTAAGAAAGGCAAGCTATTGTTCTGACTGCTGTGATTAGTTGGGTCAAATAAGTATGCACTATTTTGGAATTGTATAGGATATTATTGTAAAAGTTATGTTGACTAAACAGCCAAACTCAATTAAACTGAGCCTCTTATAGATGAAATTAAACTCTGCACTTTTTTCAGATTAAATTTAGAAATAATTTTTATATCTAGTTTGTAGAAAACTGGCACATATTTGGCTATAGTTCATTGATTCATTCCTTTCAAATAGCAGTTCCAAAATGGATCTCATATTTATGGTAAGTATTTTATTTTTGAAAATATTAACTATATCCTGGTTTCCTGAAAGATAAGGGCTTATCTACTACTTTCACATTTTAAAAATTATATTGTGAAGATAAATTTTTAATGTCAAAAACTTTGTTTTGTTTTGGCATAATTCCTTTGCTCTGTCACAAATGGTTAAAATATGCATTGTTATAAAGAAATATGGCTTCAAAATTTCATTCTCTTTAAAACATATTTGTTCTGATTAAAAATGCCATAAAAATCCTTAAAGTTCATACTTTACAGAAATCTATAAAGTATATCGTCACTCTCTCCTACAAATCCCCAGAGATAATTACTGCAAACATATTGCTCAAAAATGTCTTTTGTGTATCAAGTCACACATGCGTGTGTTTATGCAACTTAAATGTAATTATACTATTCATAGTTCATCTGCTTTTGTAGACTAAGAAAAGACTGCCTCATGTAGAAGACATTTATGTGCATACATATATCATACAGCTTTTAACACTTGATAAAAAAAGTTTGAAATAAAAGTTAAGTAAAAATTTTGAGATAAACCAATACTTATAAAACACTTTTTCATACTGATCAATAGCATATTTAAGGAACCATTTGAATGACTATCTACTGTCTTATGTTTTTGAAAGCTTATCAATTTGAAACTATTAATAAGATCCAGACTCTAAATAACACAGTAAACAAGAGCAAGCTTAATGATCTCAGAACACTCAAAACCATATTGATGGGTGAAAGAGAAATAAAGAATCGTCTTTTAACTCACTGTTTTCAGATCTCTTTTTCATATCAGCTTAGTGTGTAATTTAACTAATATCAGAACTATTAAATGCTAAAAGCTGCTCTATAAATACATCAAGTCATTTTATGCCATTGCTTTACAGACATAGCATTATGAAAAAAGGCATATTGGAATATATTTATTCATTCAAATTACTAACTTAGCCAATAAATATTTCTTCAACAGCTACTATGTGCTGAGTACTGTGTAGCCACAAGAGACAGCAGTGAGCAAGGACACTGAATTCTGCTCCCAGGTATGATTATTTTCAAGAGAAATAGGTACCTACCAAAAATCACAAATAAAAATCTAAAATTCACCGCTGTGATAATTGTTTCAATGGTAGGTTCCTGGCAATACAAAGAAAATAAAAAAAATTAGTCTCAATCACAAATATGTATTACCTAACAGCTAATAGATGCATAAAGGACTAGTAATAATGCAAAAACACCTGTCCTCCATTATCCCCAGAGTCTCTGAAGGGAAATAAGGAGTAAAAATATAATCACTAAGCAAGGCAGCATGTTGGTACCACATAAGCACCAAGAGATGAATGGGCACATCATAGGCATGACTAAACATGCCAAATGGTTTTCTAATGTAATGACAGATGTAATGCAAAACAATACACTGCTTCACAGTGTGTGTACTTCCTACAACATCTACATCTGAGCTATGAGAAAAATACATCGAGGTTGTATCAAGCTACACATACTCATTTTTTTCACATAAGCATTGATTACAAGTCTTCCTGACCAGTAGTTTCAATCATGATTTGAAGTTATTTGATTTAAATTATATCGTTCCTAGAGAAGATTTGTCCAAGCACATAGAGAAAATCTTCCTCTAAAGTCTTCCAGGTTTTAAATCAATCAGTAAATGGAATTTTAACAGAGGTAACCACATGACTTACCTTTCTGAAGTCCAACTTATTATTGTAAAGAAATTGCTGAATACTCAAGAAGAGTTCAACCAAAGCTTGTGTGAGTTCATTTCTAGGTTTGTTAATCTTTGGGGAAAACCTTTCCTGTGAGATAGAATGCACTGGGAAACAAAGAAACACTTGTTCATCCTTCACTAGGAATGATAGTACAGAGAGTTAACTTGATCTTTGATCTAAGTTTAGGGTTTGAACTTCAAGCTGTGGTGAACTTTATTGGGGCTTCCCAGGTGGCTCAATGGTAAAAAATCTGCCTGCCAATGCAGATGCCACAGAAGATGAAGGATCGATCCTTGGGTCAGGAAGATCCCTTGGAGGAAGTAATGGCAAGCTCCTCCAGTATTCTTGCCTGGAGAATTTCATGGGCTGAACAGCCTGGTGGGCTACAGTCCATGGGGTCACAAAGAGCCAGACACAACTGAGTGACTGAGTATACACTTCTGCAAACTTGTATTAATAGCCTGTGAAATCTCTTGTTATAACCTTCTTCTGGAAAGCTTGTTGTTGTTCAGTTGCTAAATCAAGTCCAACTATTTGCAATCCCATGAACTCCAACATGCCACATAGTCAGACACAACTGAAGCGACAGCATGCACATACAAGGCACTAAGATGCGTGAGACTTTGGAGAATGCCTGTCTTTCTGTCAGTCAGACTCTGATTCTTATAGTCTTTGTGGCATACCTATTTATGCAAATTTTCATTCATCCACATAAAGTTTAAATGAAGAATGTGCATTTTACAAGCACTCTTGAAAATTACTGAAACACATCGTTTTCATAAAGCTACATTGATAAATTTAATTTTAAAAAGTCAATATTAGATATCATATAGGCCAAGCTTGAGCCTAAATTGTAAATACTATTAAATCTCAGAAAGCTTTAGGTTTTACTTTATTCCCTTGTCTAAGTAGACTTTGGTGTGCATACCTAGCAGCCCATGTTTTCTACATACATTGATTGTGAAAAATGGCCAAGAATTCCTCCTCAAGTCTGACTTGGTCAAATCACCATATCTTACAGCCAGTAGGGCTGAAATTTTCTAGTCTTCAACATGTATAAGCAAACCCTCATTTTTACACCAAGGTGAGAAGCTTAGTCTTGTTAGTAATTCCTATATTGTCTCTTTCCTTGTTTCCTCAGTTTTTCAGCTTTTGGAGAGTAACTTCCTTAGGGCCCCTACAACCACTAAAATACTCCCACATAGTAAATCCCTTTGTCACTGTCTAGCTATATATGTACATATTACTGACTCACTAAATTCTATTATTGTGTGTGCATAGTCAGTCACTCAGTCACTCAGTTGTGTCCGACTCTTGGTGACCCTATAGACTGTAGCCTGCCAGGCTCCTCTGTCCATGGGATTTTCCAGGCAATAATAGCAGAGCAGGTTGCCATTTCCCCCTCCAGGGGATCTTCCAGACCCAGGGATCTAATCCATGTCTCTGGTGTCTCCTGCATTGGCAGGCGGATTCTTTACCACTGAGCCACCTGGGAAGACCACAATACTTTTATTAAATTATTAAATTCATTTTTGTTGGCTCAAATTTAATTCCTGTTCATTTATGTATCTTTGGAAATTCTTAATCTCCCTATTATAAAGTGAAAGAAAAAACTGAGTTATCTGATTTATAATTTGGAAAAGATATACAATTCTTCTGGACTGCTGTATGAAATAAAAACAAAACATCACGACAGAAACCTCTCTATATATGTTGCAGTTTATTCCAAAAAGATACAGGAACCAATGCTATTCCTAGCCAATTAAAATTTAGCGCTTGAACATGTCATGATTTGTTCTCTAAACTTGATGGATTAACTTGAGAAATGTCAAAAGTAGATGCCAAGTTTAGAGAGGAAAACAAGATAAGATTTATCCATACCTATAGATCTCTCAACATGTCTGGTTTTTATCACTTGCATTGCCAAACAATTGCATATTCTAGAATGATCTCTGTGAGTAAAAAGAATAACAAGATATACTCTACATCTTTTTGCCAACACTATTATATATTGGATTGTTTGAGCTTTAAAATGATGACAGGACATGAATAACGACAAGTATAACTACAATGTAAGAAACTTGTATTATATAGTCCAGGTGAATTATCATAGAATGATGGAATTTCAGTGCTTCAAGGAACTTTAGAGACAATAGAACTGTTTGCCTTTCAACATTTTTCCAAAATTTATTTTAGCCCACCAATCAATTGAAATACATCTTTGTACAGATAATCTTAAGTGTAAAACTTTCTTCGATTTCATTTCATTAAGGTGAACAACTATTAACTTATCTCTTAAGGAGGATAACTTCAAGTAGACTGTACAGTCTATAGATATAAATGGCAAATTCCTCAGATTTGAATCTACTCCTAGAACATTCCATATTCCTGTTAGAGTGCCTAACTTTTAGGAACAAAATCCTTCTGTTACTTAAAGTGAAAGTGAAAGTTGCTCAGTTGTGTCTGACTCTGCAGTCCATGGAATTCTCCAGGCCAGAACACTGGAATGGGTAGCCTTTCCCTTCTCCAGGGAATCTTCCAAATACAGGGATCAAACCCAGGTCTCCCACATTGCAGGTGGATTCTTTACCAGCTGAGCCGCAAGGGAAGCCCTCTGTTTTGTAATTTCAAAATTCATATTAGTGCTAAACATTCTAACTATTTTGCAAATTTAAGAAAAAAAAAATCTCACAGTGTAGGCTAAAGTATCAATTCTTCATCAACAAACAAGTTGGATTTTTGAACATTCTTCTGGCCTGAGCAAACAGTTTCCTAATAGATTATTCATTGCTCCTCTTTAGGCTTTAATTCCCATGGACGGAGGAGCCTGGTGGGCTGCAGTCCATGGGGTCGCTAAGAGTCGGACACGACTGAGCAACTTCACTTTCACTTTTCACTTTCATGCATTGGAGAAGGAAATGGCAACCCACTCCAGTGTTCTTGCCTGGAGAATCCCAGGCACGGGGGTGCCTGGTGGGCTTCGGTCTATGGGATCACACAGAGTCGGACACGACTGAAGCGACTTAGCAGCAGCAGCAGCAGGCTTTAATTCAGTAAATTTTCACTCCATTAATACTTCCATATTTTTATCTATTTGCTCTCTTCCATTTTATCAGTAAGCATGCATGTTGGAAGGCATGCTGATATGTTATGAATAGACTTTTTAAGCATAATTAATTAGTGAGCACAAATTAACAATTTACAAATCACCCAGTTCTACACAGATTTAGTGATATAAAAAAATATTTTGCAAGGTATTCATCATCAATATCATAAGCAACCTTCTTCAAATCACACATCCTTTGTTTTGCCTTACATTTTGCCCAACTGAATCAGCTGCTATGAGTCTAGCTACCTTCACTGCAAGGTGTCAGAGGCACAGCTATGCTTAAAAAGGAGTACAGCTTCACAACAACCACCGTGGCAGGCCGAATGATGAACATTCTTTGTTCACAGATACTTTCCCTCTGAATGACCAGTGGAAATTTAAAATCAAAATGGCTCCAAAATCTGTAAAAATATTTCATATATTACACTGATGCTATACTTTCAAGAAAACAGAAATTAACACAAATATATGCACTACTATGGTTTCCCAGGTGGCACTAGTGGTAAGGAATCTACCTTACCAATGCAGGAGACGTAAGAGACACAAGTTTGATCCCTGGGTTGGGAAGATCCCTTGGAGAAGGGCACAGCAACCCACTCAAGTATTCTTGCCTGGAAAATTCCATGGACAGAGAAGCCTGGTGGGTTATAATCCATAGGGTCACAAAGAGTCAGACATGACTGAAGCCACTTAGCACACACATATACGCTACTATATATACAATAGAAAATCAATAAGGACCTACTCTATACCACAGGGAACTCTATTCAATATTCTTTAATAACTTATATGGGAAAAGAATCTGAAAGAGAAAGGGTATAATTATAACTGAATCACATTGCTGTATACCTGAAACTGACACAACATGTAAATAAACTGTATTCCAATATAAAATAAAAATTAAATTAAAAAAGAAATTAGCACAAATCTTAAGTTTCTCTTTTTAGTTTTAAAATTTACAAATTTATTGTCTAATTATAAACTAGATTGATATGTTTAAGGGAATGCTGCTGCTGCTGCTGCTGCTGCTGCTAAGTCGCTTCAGTCATGTCCGACTCTGTGAGACCCCACAGAAGGCAGCCCACCAGGCTCCACCCTCCGTGAGGTTCTCCAGGCAAAACACTGGAGTGGGTTGCCGTTTCCTTTTCCAATGCATGAAAGTGAAAAGTGAAAGTGAATTCGCTTGGTTGTGTCCGACTCTTCGCGACCCCTTGGACTGCAGCCTACCAGGCTCCTCCGTCCATGGGATTTTCCAGGCAAGAGTACTGGAGTCGGTTGCCATTGCCTTCTCCGTTTAAGGGAATAGTTTTTTATAATACATAAAATTTTAAAACTTAAGCAGATTATTTGATGTAGTATTATTACAGCATATGGTGAATAATGAAAACTAACTACAATGCCAGAAAATTTTGCCTCTGTAGCTCATTTATTTAAACAAAGTAAAACTTGAAAAATTGAAATTAAAGCAAGACAAAGAGCTTTTGTGAACTGCGGTTCTGAAGAAGACTCTTGAGAGTCCCTCAGACTACAGGGAGATCAAATCAGTCAATCCTAAAGGAAATCAGTCCTGAATATTCATTGGAAAGACTGATGCTGAAGCTGAAGCTCCAATATTTTGGCCACTGATATGAAGATCTGACTCATTGGAAAAGACCCTGATGCTGGGAAAGATTGAAGGCAGGAGGAGAAGGGGATGACAGAGGATGAGATGGTTGGATGGCATCACCACACTCTATGGACATGAGTTTGAGCCATCTCCAGAAGATGGTGAAGGACAGGGAAGCCTGGTGTGTTGCAGTCCATAGGGTTGCAAAGAGTCCAGACATGTCTGAGCAACTGAACTGAACTGAACTGAATGAGCTTCTATATTCACTTCCAACTTTAAAAATTGTCATGCTTTAGTATCAAATGAAACTTTTATAGTGAGAATACTCAAATGTGAATCTGCTAGAGTTTTCTCTTTTCTGGCAAAATAAATTAATATATTACAAGCACATGCTATGAATGCTACTTCCAGACCACCTCTACTACTCTACTCTTTCACCTCTTCCCTTAAAAGAACAGAAGAAAAGGGAAAAAAATTGCAGTGAAAACTAGGTAAGCTGTGTCAAATGCAACTTTCTTCTTCTACGTGATCAGGCTACCACCAGACAGTTGTGCTGTAGGTAGAAGTCAATTCTGACTCCATGTTGCAACTGTTTGTTCCGCTTGCTTTCTGTCGCTTTTGTTATTATAATCATACATAATGGCCGGCGTCAGAGAATCCTGCCCCTCGGCCTGACTGTTAAACTAAAGTGCCTTTGTTCAGAATCCTTTCTTCCTAGAGGCAGGAAGGAAGAAATTAACACATCTCCCTGCCTGAGGCTTGCCATAGGAGGAGATATTTGCAAGGTAAGTGGACTTTTCACGTTGTTTCCTCACCTTTTCCCATATCTAATCCATTCAAGAATCTGGCATCCAGACCCAAGTAAGATGAATTTTTTGAGACACAAGTCTGCCATCTTCTTGGTCGGCCAGCTCCAAACAGAGTCATTATTCCTTGTCTCAGAGTCGTTTGCCTATAGTGCAGTGAGCAGAGCAAGCTCGGACTTAGTAACAGTCATTGTTGTTTAGTCACTCAGCCCCCCCATGGACTGTAGTCTGCCCCTCTATCCATGGGATTATCCCCGCAAGAATACTGGAGTGGGTTGCCGTTTCCTCCTCCAGGGAATATTTCCAAAGCAGGGATTGAAGCCGCGTCTCCTGTATTGGCAGGCAGATTCTTTCCCACTAGCCACCTGGGAAACTCTTACTACCAGAAGACTTGAGGTTTAGGTTGAAGTATCTATTATCATGCTACAGTACCTATTATCATTCAATTTTTACTTTCAAACCATGTTTACCAAGTTTGGCTCCTAGCTCTCGTAATTTTTTTCTCCCTTTACAGTGAAAAACATATCTCTTAGTTTAACCAGGCTGTGATTACGAGTTCATTTTCAGCAACCTATCTTCCCTTGATAAGCGTCTTTATGAGAGAACCATATTGTGGCTATGGTTTAAGTCATCCTGCTTCCTCAATGAGTGTTTGTAGAAATTAATATTTTAACTAATTAATTAGAAAAAGAATATTATCAATTTCCACACTAGCCTAAACAGATATTTTATCTTGCCTAGCTACCCTGCTATGGTTGCCATTACTTTTAATATTCAAATACATACATTTGTAAACAAATGAAATATACACATTACAAACATGAAAATAAATGTGAAAATATTGATTTTATGTTGTTGTTGAGTTGTGCAAAGCCACTTCAGTTGTGTCTGACTCTGCAACCCTATGGACTATAGCCCATTATGCCCCTCTGTCCATGGGATTCTCCAGGCAAGATTACTTTTTTATAAATGTACGCAAATTTTATAAAATAACTTCAGAGCAATTTCATCTTAACCCAATTAAATATTATGAAGACCAAGAAACATTAGCTATTAGGACTTGGTTAATTATGTAGTATTATTTCCTTGCTGCTTATGACTGAATTTTCTAGAAGAAAATAACTATCTACATATATCAAATAATCACTATTCTTTTACCAGTTAATGTTCCTTCATCTCTTTTGTGAAGGAATTTTTAGATGAAACTGAATTTGAAGAATATTTTAGTATTTTGTTCCATTTACTCTTTGAAGGAATGTCAAAATTAGGCTAACAAAGTTTTGAGAATTTCAAGTATACTTATACTCTACTCATTGAACAAAAGTTTAGAAAAAAGTTTTCATGGATATCAAATATTTCTTTGTCTCTGGATACAGTTGTTTATGTAAAAAACAAAACTTTTGGCAATCTGGACATATTTAGGATTTTTTTTTCTTTTCCTTTAAGTTGAAAAACACATGATAAACATTTGCCATAAATCGTAAGCTTACCTTTCATTCTTGGTTTTGATCCAGCAAGTGTTCTCTATCACAGACTCTTCATCTGGCATATTTAACTGATGACTCGGAAGATAAAGTTGAAAGAAGATGATTTAATAATTCCTTTCATGTTCTTTTTTCAGGTTAAGTTGCCCTTATTTTACATTTATTTCAAATCTTTTTCTTTTCTTTATAAGTACCTGTAAGTTTTCCTTCCTTTTCATATAGGAAAAGGTCCTTTTGCTCGAAATTGTTTCCTTTTTATTTTCATATTTCAGTGTACCCTTAAATTTCTTCAAAAGGTTTTGCTCTCTTTTAAAAAAAATTAAAGGAGGCTTCAATTAGCACCTATTTAAGAAACAACCTCTATTAAATACTTAGTATATGCTAAGTACTAAGCATAAAAATATAATTGATACTTTTGCATATATTTGATATAATATACATATTATATATATTTTTCATATATATTCTATGATATAATTATATATATTTGACATATAATATATATTTTTTGATATAACTGATCTTTATGTCAAGGACTCATGATATATCAACTTATTGACAATGAAAAGCAAAGCAAAAATTCCATTCAAAGAGGATAATGCAGTAAAAGAAAAAATAAAACTGGTTTGCAATCTCACAGACCTGGTTAAAAATCAAGGTTCAGTCATCACTAGGTGTATGACATTGGTTAAGTTCCTTATTGTCTCTGAATCATTACAGTATAATCTTTAACTTCCTAATGAGAAGAGAGAGTAGGGACCCTTAGCTAAAGGCAGTGATTTGTCCTTTATCTACTCAACGTGATTCTCAGGTGAATATTCAAAAGATATCATCATACAGAAGGAAAAAGAGTTTAGAAATCTGCATTTCTAAGGAAGAGTGTGAAAGAATGGAAAACACCTGCAGATGTGATGAATAGAACAAAATAGAGCAATGTGCACTTCTTCAGTCCAAACAGAGCCGTTTCAGTTCTCTAGGATTATCCTGTCTACAACTAAAAATCTCCTCGACATAACACAATAAACAAGTATAAGACTCTGAAAGGTAGAAACAAGAATGTGGACTGTCTAGGGATATTTAGACTTGGGGGATAACACAATGATGAATCCCCTGGGTTTTCTTATTGCCTCCTATGCATCCTGGGCAGAGTTCTGTGAAAGATTCTAGCCCAGAATCTCCAACAGGAAAAAACAAAACAAATTAACAAACAAAACCTACAAGTGAAGCCTGTTCCCTAAAAGGATGTAACAGAACAGAAAACAATTTTGGAAATATCCACCCTATTATAGGCAAATTCCGAGAGAACTGCTTACCTGTTTGGTTTCAGTGAGGCTGAGCAAGGAGCTGATCTGCTGTCCCACCTCTTTCTATCAAAACAGTTGGCAGCACTCTGACTTCCCAGGCCAGAGGTATTAGCTGGAACAAAGAGCTAATCTTCCACTCTCCACCTGGTGGAAGAAAGAAAAAAAAAAAAAAAAACAAACACTTGAAAGTATTAGTCACGCAGTCAGTTGCGTCCATCTCTTTGCAACCCCATGGTCTGTAGCCCACTAGGCCCCTCTGTCCATGGAATTCTCCAGGCAAGAATACTAGAGTGGGTTGCCATTCCCTTCTCCAGGGGATCTTCCTGACCCAGGGATCATCCAGGTCTCTTGCACTGCAAGCAGATTCTTAATCATCTGAGCCACCAGTGGAAGTAGGTGTTAAATACTACCCAATTCTCCTGCCAGCTGGTGTTGACAAACCAAGTAGAGAACTGATCTTCCTTTACCCATGCATTCATTTCTATAGAGCTAAAATAATAGATCAGAGGCTGAATCCTTTTTTTCACTACTTTTACACTGCCTGTCACCAGTTTAATTTTTTTTTAATCCATTTCTTCTGCTTTCATCACTTGGAACTCGTTTTTATACTATGTTCTGGCATTTGCAACAGTCTTGTTTATTTCTTCTGCTAAACACCTTCTTAATTGTTTCTATTCCTCTCAAAAAAATAAATCTTCACCAAGGAAAGTGAAGTGTGGAGAAAATTTCCACTTAAGTAATCTTCCAAAATGCTGACTACAAATTATTTGCGTATTTATGGTTTTTGTTTCAAGTTTACTGCATATTAGAAATGACTGTATATTTGTATTTGCTTTTACATCTACAAAAATGTTATTGAATTGTTAGTGTCATAATTAAATTTATAAGTATAAATAACATATCTGAGCAACCTTGAAATTTAAAAAGTAATATTTGGTGCTATCAAGAATAAACAAGAATATTTATTAATTTTTTGAGAACATTCCATACTGTTTCCAAAAACAACTATACTGTCTCACACCCCCACAAAGAGTTACAAGGGTTTCTTTTTTTTCTATATCCTCATCAATGCTTGTTATTATTACTTTTAATAGTAGGCATCCTAAACAAATATAAGGTCATATCATATTGTGGTTTTGATTTGCATTGCCCTGATGATTAGTGATTTTGTGTACCTTTTCATGTATTTCATATACTTCAGTCTGTTTTTATGCCAGTACTGTATGTACTGTTTTAATAATTCAAAATAGAATTGCCATATAATTCAGCAATACCATTTTTTGGATATATACACCCAGGAGAGTTGAAATCAGGATCTGGAAGAGATATATTCCATATTTACTGCATCCTTATTCACAATAGTCAACCTATAAAAACAACCTTGATGTCCACTAGTGAATAAATAGATTTTTTAAAATGTGACAAATACATGCAAGGGAACATTATTCAGCCATAAAAATGAAGGGACTCCTATGGCATGCAACAATATGAATGAACCTGAAGGACATTATGCAAATTGAAATATGCCGATCTCCAAAGGACAATTACTGCATGATTTTGCTTATGAAGTATCTAAAAAAAAAATCAAATGATTGTCAGAGACTGAGAGGAGGAAATAGGAGTTGCTGTTGGACAGGTATATGTTTTCAGGTATGTGATATTTTTAAGTTGCAGAGATCTGCTGTACAACATTGTGCCTATAGTCAACAATAATATATTGTGCACTTAAAATTTTTCTAAGAAGGTAGATCTCATGGTAATTGTTCCTAAATCATTAATAAATAAATAAATGAACTTTTTAAAAAGAATGAATTGGTCAATTAATCTATGACAAAGGAGGCAAGAATATACAAAGGAGAAAAGATAGTCTCTTCAATGAGTGATGTTAGGAAAGCTAGACAGCTACATGTAAAACAATGAAATAGAACATTCCCTCACACCATGTACAAAAATAAACTCAAAAATGGTGGAAAGACCTAAATATAAGATATTATACCATAAAACTCCTGAAGGAGAACAGAGGCAAAACATTCTCTGACATAAGTCATAGCTGTATTTCCTTAGATCAGTCTCCCAAAGCCAAAGAAATAAAAGCAAAAATAAGCAAATGGAACCTAATTAAACTTAAAAGCTCTTGTACAGCAAAGGAAATCATCAACAAAATGTAAAGACGACCTTACAAAATGGGAGAAAATATTTGCAAAAGATGTGATCAACAAAGTGTTAATATTCAAAATATACAAATGGTTCATACAACTCAATATCATAAAAACAGCCCAATCAAAAAATGGGCAGAAGACCCAAGTAGACATTTTCCCAATGAAGACGTACACATGGCCTACAGGCTCATGAAAAGATGCTCAACATTGCTAATTGTTAAAGAAATGCAAATCAAAACTACAATGATGTACCACCTCACAGGGAACAAAATGGCCATCATCAAAAAGTTCACAAATAATAAATGCTGGAAAGGGGTTTGAAGAAAAAGTAATCTCCTACACTGCTGGTGGGAATGTAAATTGGTGCAGTCATTATAAAGAACAGTAAGGAGGTTCTTTAAAAATTTTTTTAAAAAGAGCTACCACATGATCCAGCAATCCCATTCCTAGGTATGTCCAGAAAATATATGTGAATGGACCGAGGGAAGTAAGACAGACAGAGAAAGACAAATACTGGATGATATCACTTATATGTGGAATCTAAAAATGGTACAAATGAACTTATTTATAAAATAGAAACAGATTCACACATATAGAAAGCAAACTTATGGTTACCAAACAGGAAAGGGAGGGAAGGAAGGACAAATTAGGAGTGGGAAATTGACAGATATACACTGCTATACATAAAATAAATAAGCAACAAGATAAATACTAATACTCAACATGTTGTAATAATCTATTAATGAAATACAATCTGAAAAAAAATGAATCACTTTGCTGTACATCTGAAACAAACACAGTATTTTAAATCAATTATTCTTCAATTAAAAAATGAACGAGTAGAGTATAGTAAAACACAATTCCTTAAATTGTAATTCTAAAGGCTATGCCATTTGGCACTACCATTCATTTTACCTTAAACTCAGTAATACTTGAGAATAATGTTAATAATTTTCAGTTTTGTGCCCTTTTCATCTCACTTTTCATTTCCATAGTATTGGTAATTAACACTGAGAAATTAGTAGATACTGACAATGTCATCTTCCTCATAAAGACCTCTTTGTTTTTAAAAAACATTGTTTTAAAAGCATCTTGGTTGCTATTTTTCTTTAAAAAAAAAGCAATATGATTTTTATATAGTTTCATCAGCATGCTTTGAAATTTAACTGGGGATTGAAAAAGATTCTGCTCAGCTTAGAGCATTTTTTCCCATAAATAAATTGCTGTGAAAATCTAAACATGTAAATAATTTATAATGTGATGAGTTGTTTGCAAGCTGATAAGTTTGCAAGAACCCAAAATTGGATTTCCCTGGCTTCCCTCAGTTGACTTTACGGTGTCTCATATCAAAGCACACAGCTTTTTATCTCACCCCTATTTCACAGGGTCAAGAATTGATATTAACCCTTTTCCAAACGAACAACTACAGCTGAAAACTCACATAGCAAAAATATGGCCGCAGGATATAAAGAAAAGTAGCTGGGTAAAAGAGTAGAATGGTGACTTTTTTGAAAAATAGCCAAGTGAAAAAAAAATGATATTTTTAGATTCCTAAGTATCTTGAAAGAGAAAAAAAAAAAGAGAGAGAGAACAAGTGTTATGCTCTTGCCTGGAACTGACACTGTACCGAAAGGAAAACGCAAAGAAGGAAATGAAAAGCTGCTCAGTGACCTTTCCTTTAATGTACTAAAGATAAGGTTTGCTTGTTCTTTCTAATAATGTGGCTGGTAAAATAAGAATCCTTATACTTTACACTCTCCAATTTCCCCTATGGTACAGAGAATCACATACTTCAAACATAAAATATAAAAAATTACTGAGGTACTCATGGTTTTAGCTACTTAAATTTCATTTTTTTATAAATCTTATTACACACAAGCTATTTTCCTACTAAGGTGAACTGAAGTACTTAGATATATGTATATAATGAGAGCTCCCTGGAATACATACATGGATCAGTTTTGGAGGCCCCAGAGCTCCAGTAACAGTGCAGAATGTGGCAAAGAAGGAAGGTTACTCAGAAGGAATCAAGAGTCAGCATTGCTTAATTACACTTTTATTTAATAGGAGGATAATTCCTTTGAAATGTTGTGCTGGTTTCTGCTGTACAACAACATGAATCAGCCATATGTATCCCTTCCCTCTTGAGCCTCCCTCCCACCCCATTCCCATCCTACCCATCTAGGTAGTCACAGAGCACTGGGCTTGGTTCCTTGTGTTATATCCTTAATTACACTTGATTCACAATTTCACCAACACTCCAGGGAAGAAAAGATAAATATAGTATAGTTATAAAAATAACAGTAAGGGTATTAACTGTCTTACACAATAACAGTAACTGCTAAAATATATTAAGCACTCATTTCCTGCTAGGCACTGTGTCCTACACAATTTACTTGTAGTATTTCATTTAATTCTTTTAATAACTCTAATTCTAGGGGTTCAAATGATTAAATTGAAGTATAGAAAAATTAAAACAAGTATCTAAGATCGCATAATTCTCAGGTGGAAACAATAGGCTCCAAAATAAGGCAATTTGGTCTTTTAATCTATGTTTTTATCACTACATTATACTGTATGTATTTACATCTAAGAATCAAAGTATTTATTTATTTGCAAAATAAAATTGATAGTGTGGGTACATTCTTTTTATATGTTTTAAGTATATATATATATGTTCTCAGTCGCTGTCATGTCTAACTCTTTACAACACCATGACTGTAGCCCACCAGGCTCCTCTGTCCATGGGATTTCCCAGGCAAGAATACTGAATGGCCATTGCCTTCTCCAGGGATCTTCCTGACCCAGAGATTGTATCCGCATCCCCTTGACATTGGGGATACCAAGGGGATTGGCATTGGCAGGCGGGTTCTTCACCAGTGAGCCACCAGGGAAGCCATATATATATATACGTATATATATATATGTGTGTGTGTGTGTGTGTGTGTGTGTGTGTGTGTTTTATTCACATACATATATTTATACACACATATAAGTATATATATATATTATATATATATATAGAATAATCAAAATAAGACTTCAGTTTATGTAGAGAAAATTTATCTAGAATTTGATCCATAAAGTCAACTGTGATTGAGATACTCTGGTTCCCACAGAGCACACAGGCTGATTAAATGATTTTGTACAGAATGCCTGAATGAGATATCTTCCTTCAAGACAATGCCACATGCACAGATTTGCTCTCAGAAATTGTAACTGATTCAGCAAAAACTGCCATATATAGTGAATTTTTAGGGAATGTCCCATTTTCATATACTCCATCTCCAACTATTTGCAATAGGATTATAAGTAGTAGATTATGGAAACTTGTTAATATCTATCATTTTATTCCTCAGAAGAATTCCTCAACATTTACCTTTTCAAACATAAAACCAACAATATAATGCTGAAGCCCTCTGATATATATTCCCCATAGTATTTTATTAATGTTTCTTACATTCATCTTATGCAAAATAAAAGTGGTTTCTTTTTTTTTTTTTAAGTGGTTTCTTGTTGTACAGTTATTCTTTGTTGCTTATCATGTTTCTTGCAAGCTTACTCAAGCTGTGCAAATGAATAAAAATATTGTTTATCACAAATACCACATTAAAATAATTGGTGCTTTTTGCATAAAAGAAAAAAACTATCTGGAATATTTGGGTTTTAGTTCATTTATATTCATTTTTCTCCTCTACAGAAAGAAAAATTAAAACATAAAGTCTTCTTGTCCAGGACTCAGGTTCTACAGGCTCTCATAGTTCACCTACATTATTATATTGATCTTTTCCAAAATACACTCATGTTATGACATTTTTCACTAATAACCATTTAGCCTAATAGCTTAAAATTATCATTCCATGTATATTCTACATGTAAAATGCCTGATAATAATATAAATTTGTATTATATTTTACATAGCATTTTTACAACATATTCTAGGTAGGTGTAGTCTTCAACCTTCCACAATTGCATCCTATGTTTGTGAACAAGTCTTCCTACATTTTTACTCCAATTAAATTGGCCTACACAATATTATTTTTATAAGGCTACAAACTTACCTTTGCATTTGCCATTTTTTTTTATTTTCACATAACCAAACATCTCTGTCACTTAAGACCCAGTTCAAATATCTCCTGCTGTATAAGAATTTGCCCATTTCCTCCATCTATTTCCCTCTTCTGGATTCCTAGAGCACATTATTGTCTCTTACAGTGTTTTCCTTTCTCTTTTACTTGTAATTAAACATATGTACCACCTCTCCCTTTGGGCTTCCCAGGTGGACAGCAGTAAAGAATCTGCCTGCCAATGCGGGAGAGTCAAGATATGTGGGTTCAGTCCCTGGGTCAGGAAGACTCCCTGGAGTAGAACAGGCAATCTATTCCAGTATTCTTGCCTGGAAAATTCCATGGACAGAGGAACCTGGCAGGCTACAGTCCATGGGGTTGCAAAGACTCAGACATGACTGAGCACAAACACTTGAAGACAACCATCTCTCCCTTTACAAGGTAGATTTGTTGACACAGCATTCTATTCCTGTTTTGTTTTGTTTTTTTTTTCCCCTAGCCACATCTAGCACAGTACCATACACATTGTAAGAATTCCATATAGTATTTTTTATGGAAAGCATGAATAAACCTTAGAAGAGAATGCATGTGCATTCTTTCATCCTTTCCATGCAAAATACTATGTGGAATTCCCATGATGTGAAAAGAATCTGAAAAAGAGTGGATATATGTATATTAATAACTGATTCACTTTGCTGTACACTTCCAATTAACACAGCATTGTATATCAACTATACTTCAATAAAAAAATAAGGAGAATTTATATAAAGGAGAGGGTACATGGACAACTTGAGTGGCCTGCATCACAATTCAACCTAAGAATTCTGATTCTTAAGGCCCTGATGCTGGTAAAGATTCAGAGCAGGAGGAGAAGGAGGCAACAGAGGATGAGATGGTTGGATGGCATCACCGACCCAGTGGATATGAGTTTGGGCAAACTCCAGGAGATGGTGAAGAACAGAGAAGCCTAGCATGCTGCAGTCCATGGGATCACAAAGAGTGAGACATAACTTAGCGACTGAACAACAACAAAAAAGCCATTACTAGGAAAGAAGATAGTGAGGGATGAATCCTAAAAGCCTATCAAAGTGCTACCATACTCTAAAATCAAGTCACTCTACCTTCAAGCATAGTTCAGTCATTTTACCTGGAACTTGTTAGGAACTCATGATTTATAACTGTGGATTCATATATTAGTTTTCGTCTTTAGTTGTGCTCTAATCATTTGTTACATACTTTCTTAGATTTCTATGGGGAAAGATATTTTTCACCATTAATTCACCTTAAATTCGGCATGTTAATCTAAAACTGAATGGCTGAATGAAGAATAAGCAAACGAACAAAAACCAGAAACAAAAATTGGTTTCTGAAAATTTAGTAAGTCACTGGAGATATTTTTAATAGAAAATACAGGCATGAATGTAGTTACCCTGGGCTTAATATTGGTTTTCGATGTATTACATGACTGTAGCATGTATCTCTTTCAAAGTTGAACAGAAATTTAAAATGCCATAAAATCTTTATGCTATGACAAAACTGAAAAGAATTAACTTATAATTAGAAAACAATTTGTTGAGTTGGGTATCTCCTAGGGTTTTGTGCTTGAGCTGCAAATTCACATTTTGTGTTATATAATTATCAGGAGCATGTATTAGCTTTACCCTCTTTCCTAGTCTGCCTTTTTCCTAGGTACCACTGGCGCCTTTAAATCACTCTTTTCAAAGAGCTCATGAGATTGCCACACTTTGTAGGCAACGACTATAATTCTAAAATGTGTTAGAATCTGTCACAGATCTGCTTTATTATTTAGTTAAACTTGAAAAGAAAAGAAGATATTTTATCTCTATCCAAAGGCATTTTTGTATAAAAAATTACATACAAACACACAACACAAAAGAAACTGAAGGAGAAAAGAAAATTGGCATTTTGATTTGTGGACTCTCCAGTAGGTCTATCATTCATCCGGAGAAATATCGCTATTGTCACTCTTCTCGGGCAGGGAGACTAATTGGTGCAGCTGTGGCAGAACACAGGCTTTCTGTGGGGAAAGCTGCCTCGCAAAGAAGCAGAAGCACTAAAGGACCTGCAGGTGTTACGAATTGAGTCTAAAAGATGAGACTGTGTCTGATTAGAAAGAGTACAAAATGTGTAGACGGGTCTTTCTGAACACTGATTTACTATATGCTTTTTTTTGTGCAGATGACAGTTCATTCGTTGAGCAAATATTTTTGAATGTGTGCTCTGGACCAGGCAGTGCGCTAGTCACTTCCTTTAGCTTAAAAAGCAAACAAAATTTGACACGATGGAAAAGATGGCAAAGAATCAACCTAGAAAATGAACTTACACTTTGAGGTCACGCAGTGCCTTGTTTTGGTTTTCTGTATCAGAATGTGACTCCCATCCAGGTCGTATTAGAAACCATAAAGGTGATAATGATAGCTAATATTTACTAAGGTGCAGAGAAATGGAGTCATTTGCCCAAGGTCACATCCAGGTCTCCTGGTTCCCAGTGAAGTGAAACACTGACTTTCTTCTACTCTTTTGTGAACCAGTCGGATAAGAGTTCATGACCACAGCATTCATTTGCACCCCTTTGGTGCTTTAGTAGGAATTATTATTGATAATTCCAGGATAATAGGATCTTGCTCACCAAACCTGGATACCAGGTGAGAGAATGGGCAAATTTAATTCAGATGAAAGAAGGAGGAAACTCAGTCCTTTTCTGCAGTGTAAGGAGAAGCTGGGATTTTCCTGGTAGCAACGAAAAACAAACCTCATATCTCCCACCTCACAGAACTGTTTATCCATTATTCCTGCCAGTGTTTGGGGGGAAGACTCTGAATGGGGAGTGAGAAGGTTTGTTGTTTGGGCACTCTGGGATAGGTCTATTTAACCTCTATAGGTTTCAGTTTTCTCAGCATCCTCAGGCTACCTTTATCAAAGCATTTATTCTGCTATTTTTTTTTTTTTCCTTATCTGAGTATTCTTGAGGACAGAGACTGTGTTTTATCTGTGTAAGCCTTAAACCTAGGCCAGGACATACCAAACATTAAATGATAAATAACTAGGAAATCGAAAAATAACATGGGGCTAAAATATTATTCTTGTGTACCTCATGAAATTGCTACAAATATTAAATAATGGACATTGGGAAAACAATGTAAATCTTTAAAGAGCTGTGCAATGTAAATGAGCATACCCATGATGCTTATGATATCATTATTCTAAATGTTATTTTTTTTCCGCTCGTTTACTTCATTTTGCAAAAACTGACAAGAGAAATAACTGTTATTCTCTTTGTATGGATGTGAAAACTGAGCCACAGAGAGATGAACAAAAATGCCCAAAGAAACTTAACTGATACTTGTATGACCCAGGACATGCACCCATGTTGACCAATACCAGCATCTGTGTTTGAGCCAGTGCCTATTATTGCAATCGTGATGATTGATGTACTGCTTATCAATGTGCTTCTACCTTTCCCAACTGAAATATCAAATGACTTTAAAAAAGAGTAAATTACCACTGAAGAGTGGTGGATGAAGGTAGTGTTGAGATATAGAGAGACCACTGAGGTGACAGTCACACACTTGATAAATCCTCATTCTGCTATTCTCTTTTGTATAATTTTAAGCTTCTCTCTGAACATACCAGAGACCTGTTTTCCTCATCTATGAAATGGGTGTACTTTTAACCTATAGGATTGTTTTAGTATTGTGTTACATGGTACCAAGTAGGACTTCAGCAAAATATATAGCTACTATTATGTTATCATCATTGCCATTACTAATTTTTCTCTTTTTCTTTTATCTTCCCTTATTTTATTCTTTACATATTGTAGTAATACTTTCAACACTTATGGATTTAGCACCTACTATGAGTCAGGTATATCCCTAAGTGCTATGGATGGGTAAAGGAATAAAACAGACAAATATAGCTGTGCTTATAAAATGTATCTTCTAATAGAAAGAAAGGGGCAATATACAGATTAAATATGTAAAGGAAACTCTATGTTAGAATATCATAAGGACTGTGGAGAAAAAATAAAGCAGGTGGGTTATGTAGGGTATCTCAGAGGAGAGGGAGGGTTTATGATTTTAATAAGGTGGTAAGAAAAGGCCGCATTTTAAAAGTGACCATGAAAAGAACACTCGCAAGAGGTAAGAGGGTGACCAGATGAGTATTTGGAGGAACAGCATTTTGAGCAGAGGGCACAGCTAGCCTAAGAGGTCTGATTGGGATTGTGCTGCTTTATTTGAGGAACATCAAAAAAGCCTCTGTGAACAGGGTTGACTGAGGCAGGAGGAGAGAAATAAGATTGAGATCAGAGAAGTATGGGTGGCGCATGGGGTCCTCAAAGGAAGGGCACTCTCTAGAGTCTATTGTAAGCATTCTGAGTTTTATTCTGAGTGAGAGAGAACACCACTGAAGTATTTTGAGAAGAGCAGAGCCATGAGTTGACAGCTCTGGCTGGTTTGTTCAGCCATGATGGTAGAAAGGGAAGGATAATAGCAAGAAGTCAGTCCAAAAGCCTTTGCAATAAACTTGCTGAAAGATAATGGTGGCTTGGGTCAGAGTATATGACACTGGTGGAGCTTTACCATTTGGGTAAAGTGACATTTTATTCCATTTATTGGCCTGAAAGCAATGAGAAAAGGGGGAGGCAGATTTTGAGGAAGGCAAGATGTGTCATGCATCACCTCAGATGCCGTCTCCACATAGTCTACAGGCAAGAAGAGGGGGTCATCCTCTAGCTATGAGGAGTGGGTCGATTTGGCTGTTCACATGAATTTGGAGGCTGTAGCTCTTAAGCACATCAAGCTAGATTTTCTCAAGCTACTCCCAGGGCCACCCTCTTTTTCTCTCAGGGAAAATTTCAGCCTATTTCAAAACTCTATTATTCTCAAAATTTGGTCGTGGAACGTCAAATTTCAATACCACCTACATTCTGGCTGCAGAAGATAAGGGTCTTTTACACATTACATCAAGGATTTCTGATGTAATTTCACTTTGTGAAAACCTTGAGTTGATAATTGAGCGATTCGGTCCTATTAGCTTTTTCCTTCAGTGTATCAGAGTCACTTAAAAACAAGCAATCACCTCCACAGTCCCTATACTCACAACTGCTCTCGTAAAAGTAGCTTATTTAGGAGCAATGGTAATAATATAGGGGAGCCTCTACTAGGAAAGAAAAGAAGTGAAGAGAGAGTTGTCAAGAAAGTTATCCCTACAGGTAACTAGAGCTTAATCTCCCTGGGGAAGTCTGGAAGCTAACATAGCACTCAGCCTGCAGAGGGAGCCCAACAGAACACCAAGGTGAGGTGTTATACACACACTCCCCATAGTCACTGCCTCCAGGCCGCTGCCAGAGAGCTCTAACTCTCCTGCACTTACTTCCTGACGTGCCTGTGGTAGAGTGGATAATGAGATATCTCCCTCCTCACTCCTAGTATTTGGGTCATCACGAATAATCATATGGCCCGCTCCAGAGTGCAAGTAATATATCTATGTGGAAAGCAAGGAAGTGTTTACCTACTTTAGGAGACACAAAGTATTGCAATAATAGTTCATTCTAAGGTAAAAACCATATATCCAACCAGTACTGATTACTTTCTGCTCTGGGCATACAGCTTTTGTGCTATTTAAGGCGGTGGCAAGGTTGGCTTGCATTAAGAAGGTGGAGGTAATTGCAACCAAGGCTTCTGCAGCAAGATCTCCTATATGGAGTAGTTGCAAAGAGTCAAGATATTAGAAGTACAGCATTCTATACCAGAGGAAACAAGGAAAAGTTGAAACAGTTTGTGCAGTTGATGGAAACGTCTTTGTAAAAGACATAAAGCAAACAGGCTAAAAAGGCAGCAACAGTCATCGGGAATGAGTGATTGTCTAGGAAAGGGAACGGGTTCTGACAAGGTCTCCCCTACCTTTGTCACATTGCAGGAACCATTGGCAATGAGCACTATGAGCCACAGACATAGCCAGTTACAGGTGACTATTGAGGCTAATTGTTTCATAATAGGAAAGGAGAAAGGTAATTTATCCACCCTCTGATCACCCCTCCTCCACATCTCAAGATCAGATGTGTTCATGCATATGGCTGCTTTGGGAAACTGCCAGGATGTTTGTCCTTCCTCTGCAGCCATAAACAGAAATCCAATAGTCACCATTCTCCCTTTAATGATGACGTCCAAAGGAAAAATGACAGCTTCAAGGGAAACAGAATCTGTAGCCAGAGCACAAAAGCCATAGCAATGTTTCACTTCCTGAGAGTTGGAATCATAAACCCCCCAGGGATGCTATGGTGCTATCCTGGCAGCAAGAGGATCCAAAACTCATGTGTGTCATGTCTATCCAGTCATCCTCAATTGATGCAATGTAAATCTCCATCTATTCACTGGGGTCAAGTACATGTGAGGAAAGGGGGAGGAAAAGTGAATATTGAGTTACAGAATCATTAGAGTTCCTGCATACCAGAAATGCAGTGTGTGCGTGCATACCAAGTTGCTTCAGTCATGACCAACTCTGTGCGACTCTGTGGACTGCAGCCTGCTAGGCTCCTCTGTCCATGGGATTCTCCAAGCAATAATACTGGAGTGGGATGCCATGCCCCGCTCCAGGGGATCTTCCTGACCCAGAGGATGAACCTGTGTTTCTCACATCAACCTGAATTACTAGGTAGGTTCTTTACCACTAACATCAACTGGAAAGCCCAGAAACACAGTACTTTGTAACATTTTTTACAAACAGAAATCTCTGTATAATTTGAAATGGAATGACATCTAAGATGAGCTAAATGAACAGAGCAAGATGCAGAACAGTATGTTATATTTTTGTTAAATATATAAAATCCCTTATACTGTGGTGTCAAAATATGTGTCATGATTTATCCTGTGGCCTTTGTTCTTCATTCCCCATGACTGACACTTGGGGGTTGAGGAGCTTCACTGGAGCAGAAACTCTTTGCAGAGTATGGTAGTATCACAGTGTTTAAGAGTTCGGTCACCAAGGATGGTTGAAACAGACATTTCTTAGAAGTCATTACCAAAGAGACTGTTGTAGATCATCTTTGAGAGGGTCATCTTGTTGATCAATGGTATTTGCTATCCATGTATGATAGTAGCATCAACCACTAATTGCCATGCTAGGAGGCCTAGTGCAGTGATAGACAAAAATAGGATCCCACTGATGCATTTTATTATGTTAAGAAATTCCACTGTCCAGCAAATATTGTCACTCAGATGCTTGCTCACATGTGTGCTATCTGCTCCAGGGGCAAAGAAGCAGCTCCATGTTCAATACGGTAGTTGAATCCAATTTCTGCCCCTTTTGTGGGTTAGGTGTGTTTTCCAATCACAAGTTGGTCCAGATGCATATGGCACTTGTCTGATTTATTTTGTTATGCTTCTTGCTGCTGCTAAATGGTATCAAGAGGAACAAAAAGTAAGATTTAGCAGGCTTACATTCCTTTTGGAGGAATGGTTTTGTCAATGAGAGAAACATCCTATTCTCGGAAGTCAGGCAGCTTATGGGGTTTGAGTACCAGAGGCTTCCTCACTGGGAGATTTTGCAGATTCTTTTTGTGGATCTAGCTCACTGCTAGGCTACTTGGAAGAGCCATGAAGATTCTAAATAGTAAATGAGTCTGTCCCCCTTTATTTTTTAAGCTGACTTCTTCTCATCTATCTTCTTGGTTTTTCTATTAATAAGTGAAGTACTGATTCTAGAACTGTGTGTGGTCAAATTCCATCTCTACCAGTTAACAGACTGTGGGACTTACTATCATTAAATTAATTAATATATAAAATACTTTCAAAAATTCTGGAACAAAGTAAAGCATTTTTATTTATTAAGTTAATAAATTGAGCTTTCTTGTCTATTTCTTGCTTACTCAAAGAAATGTGTTCTGCCTCCCGCGCTGCTGTGCCAAGTCACTTAGGTCATGTCCAACTCTTTGCGACCCCTTGGACTGTCACCCACCAGGCTCCTCTATCCATGGGGATTATTCAGGCAAGAATACTGTGGTGGGTTGCCATTTCCTCCTCCAGAGGATATTCAGGACCCAGGGATCGAACCCATGTTTCCTGTGGCTTCTGTATTGCAGGCAGATTCTGCCTACCAGTTATCAATTTTTTTATAGATTATAGATATACACAAATATTTCTATTTGTCTCCAACTTGTTAATGTCTTTTTCTATAAAAAATATATTACATGATATCTAGTCAAATCTCTTCATTTTTCCTTATGGTTATGGGGTCCAGTTTAAGAAATTTTCACTATTCTAAGTTCAAAAAGATTCTTATGTAATCTTGCCTATTTGCCTTATAAATTCACCTTTGACATTTAAACATTTAACTCACTTATTCTAGTACAATCATCCCTTGGTATCTTCAGGTTATTGGTTCCTGAACTCCCTGAAGAAACCAAAATCTACAGATACTCGAGTTCCTTCCAAGATTCATGATGGGTTGAATACAAATATGGAACCCATGGATTCAGAAGACCCACTGTATGCAACATGCGTTAGACATACAAGTGTACTTTCCCAACAAAGCTGACTAAAAATGAATCCTTTGTCTACAGATTTATCTTACCACCATTAGTCATGCCAACTTCATATTTATAGTAAGAACTGTTTTTACATTGGTCTGCTTATCTTTATACCAATACCATTATGTTTTAATTATTATAGCCTTATAATATATATTAATATATTGGGAAAGGGAGTAAATCTCACCATTTTCATCTAATTTTTCAAAAATCACCTTTAGCTTGGGTGAATCTTTTCCTTTACAGACTAACTATATCAAGAAGTTCCAAAATCCTTCTGGCATTTTGTACTAAATTTGCTGTTCATTTGTCTCTAAATATTAATAGAACTGGCATCCTTATGATATTAAGTTGACCCATCCTTGAATGTATTAATATGATTAACTCTAGGACATCATGATTTGGAAACAATTTTCGTTTACATTCACATTGAAATGTGTTTTATCAAGAGACGGTTTCCTCATTAACTTAGATTTTTAATATCCTAAACTCTGTATCCCACATTTAAGTCTAAAGAAAAAAAGAAAGTATGTTGTAACATGGGTCAACATCATTGCAAGATTTCACTAAAATTAAGAACATCTTACTTTTTTCTGTATCTTCTCATGATTATCAAATAATATTTATTGTCACATACACATAAACTTACCACTGTTTTGTGACACATATAGAGTTGACTGAGAAGCTTAGTAATCCAAGATCCTCTTTCCGGGTACAATGATATATTACCCATGCAATAAATTTAAATAAAAGTTTTAATGGGAAAATTCTATTTGGCCTCTTGAGAAAATGTAATGCATCCAATTGCACTCTATTTTTTTTATTTTTATTTTTATTGGAAGTAAATTACTTTACAATATTGTAGTGGTTTTTGCCATATATTTGCATTCTATTTTGAACTAAAGAATATTGGTTTTATATGACCTTTCCATGAATATTTATTTAGTGTTTAGTAGAGATGGAATACTTCCAAATATGCCTTGTAAAGTGAGAAGTGGCATGATCACTGTGATGTTTACATCAGAGAAATCTACTAGGAAAGGCTGCATTGGTTGGGATTAGAGAAAATCTGATTATGAAAAATAGTCAAAGAAATGACACTCAAAATTTAGTTTTTTCAAAGCATTTAGTGATGCTTGTGTCATGTTAAGAAATCTGAACTTTCTTTTAGAATTTGGTGTCTGAAGGACTGACTTGCCACACTGCAAAAATATCCATGTGGAAGTTACATGATCATATATAGTATAATCATAATGATTTAACCTGTCACCAATGATTTATCACATAATGAGAAGTAATCCAAATTATTTCAAGGTTAAGAAACATGGACTTGAACATCAACCCAGTGTTATTAATCATACGATATCATTACTTAGCTAATAAATTCCTTAGTTTTGACAATAGCTTATTTTTGACACTTACTGTAGTCAGAATGCCCTAATAGGAAGAGTAGAGAAGATAATCATGAATAAAACACATTCTAAGAATTAAAAGGATTTGTAGGACAAAGGGGCAGGTTTACCAAGCCAAAAGCCAGGATAAAGTATAAGTTTATCTACCAAATTAATCTGGTAAGAATCTATGAAAGTACATATGAAAAACACCCAGTTTATTAAAAAAAAAAAAAAAAGAAAAAAAAAGAGAGTGAGGAGTCAGAGTAAAAGCACTTCTCAGAGATAACAAAACCAAATTAAATTTTGAGAAAGGAATAAAAGTTCAGCAAGCAGAAAATAAGGGAAAAATGCTTTATTTTAGTCATTTTGTTTTTACAATCATTTTTACTTCTTGAAGAAAAATATTATTCTTATCGTGGAAAACCTAAGATATATTGGGGAAAATAATAAATAATGTATTTTTAATGGATACACTATTTTGTTTACTTCTAATCATAGAGTTGACAGGCTTCCCAGGTGGCGCTAGTGGTAAAGAACTCGCCTGCCACTGCATGAGACATAAGAGATGCGGGTTATATCCCTGGGTCAGGAACACCCCCTGGAAAAGATCATGGCAACCCACTCCAGTATTCTTGCCTGGAGAATCCCCATGGACAGGGGGGCCTGGCAGGCTATAGTATATAGAGTCATAAAGAGTAGGACATGACTAAAGTGACTTAGCAAGCATGCAGTCATAGTGTTGGGCTTTCTAAGTGACTCAGTGGTAAAGAATCCACCTGGCATGCAGGAGCCCCCAGAAAAGGAAATTGCAAACCACTGCAGTATTCCTGCCCATGAAATCCCATGGACAGAGGAGCCTGGCAGGCTATGGCATCACAAAAAGATTGGGACATGACTTAGTGATTAAGTAAAGACATAGAGTTACATATTGGCTGTGCTGCTGCTGCTAAGTCGCTTCAGTCGTGTCCGACTCTGTGCGACCCCATAGACGGCAGCCCACCAGGCTCCGCCGTCCCTGGGATTCTCCAGGCAAGAATTCTGGAGTGGGTTGCCATTTCCTTCTCCAATGCAGGAAAGGGAAAAGTGAAAGTGAAGTCGCTCAGTCTTGTCTGACTCTTAGCGAACCCATGGACTGCAGCCTACCAGGCTCCCCTGTCCACAGGATTTTCCAAGCAAGAGTACTGGAGTGGGGTGCCATTGCCTTCTCCCATATTGGCTGTACAAAGACACAATTTGCTGTAACATCAATGTTTAGGCTTTCTACTATATCCAAGTATTATTCTGCACATAAAATATGTGTGATCATAACACAGCCTAGAGAATTTGAACAATATTTTTATCTCTATCTAACTGTAGAAACTTCAGTTTCTTCAGCATTACTGGTTGGGGCATAGACTTGGATTACTGTGATATTGAATGGTTTGCCTTGGAAACAAACAGAGATCATTCTGTCATTTTTGAGATTGCATCCAAGTACTGCATTTTGGACTCTTTTGTTGACTATGATGGCTACTCCATTTCTTCTAAGGGATTCCTGCCCACAGTAATAGATAGAATGGTCATCTGAGTTAAATTCACCCATTTCAGTCCATTTTAGTTCACTGATTGCTAAAATGTCCATGTTCACTCTTGCCATCTCCTGTTTGACCACTTCCAGTTTGCCTTGATTCATGGACCTAACATTTCAGGTTCTTATGCAATATTGCTCTTTAAAGCATTGGATTTTATTTCCATCACCAGTTACATCCACAACCGGGTGTTTGTTTTCATTTCATGGCAAACAGATGGGGAAACAATGGAAACAGTGACAGGCTTTATTTTGGGGGGCTCCAAAATCACTGCCGATGGTGGCTGCAGCCATGAAAGTAAAAGACGCTTGCTCCTTGGGAGAAAAGTTATGACCAACCTAGACAGCATATTAAAAAGCAGAGGCATTACTTTGCCAACAAAGGTCCATCTAGTCAAAGCTGTGATTTTTCCAGTAATCATGTATGGATGTGAGAGTTGAACTATAAAGAAAGCTGAACACCAAAGAATTGATGCTTTTAAATTGTGGTGTTTGAGAAGACTCTTGAGAGTCCCTTGGACTGCAAGGAGATCCAACCAGTCAATACTGAAGGAAATCAGTCCTGAATATTCATTGGAAGGACTGATGCCAAAGCTGAAACCCCAATACTTTGGCCACCTGATGTGAAGAACTGACTCATTTGAAAAGACCCTGATGCTGGGAAAAACTGTAGGAAGGAGGAGAAGGGGACGACAGATGATGAGATGGTTGGATGGACTCAATGGACATAAGTTTGAGTAAACTCCTGGAGTTGGTGATGGACAGAGAGGCCTGGCATGCTACAGTCCATGGGGTCGCAAAGAGTCGGACATGACTAAGTAACTGAACTGAACTGAACTGAATTGTAGAAAGTCTCTCTACCACAGGGAGAACTAAAGGGCCTTTCATGTGTCTGGTTTTTGACAAGGGTTTTTCTCCTACTTCTATGCCTCATTCAAAAATTGTACCATATTGATTATGGAGCTCTTATATGATCCTTAGGACTCATTTGTTCCATTGAAAAACCATCTTTTAGTTTGTGTAGTTATTATAGCACTGCAGGTGTCTTCATGGATGTGATTATCCGTGCATTGTTAAAGAAAAGTGCCACAACGGGAAAAATAACTGCATAAAACAAGTGAACCAGATGGATATTTGAAATTAAACACCTAAGATATATGTAGATTTTGTGGTTAATAACTGTTTACTAGAAAAAAACACACAATATAAATAAACTGTTGCAATTCTTATAGCCTAAGGTGGTTTTGTTGGTGGTGGTATTGTTTTTAATTCTCATTTGCATGTCTTTAGTTACTTTCAAAGGAAAGAGCCAACAAATATTTTTCATTGCCTTAGTGGTTAAGGGGAAAAATAGTTTATCATTTCCTTGGGCAATGACAGATGACAGGTTAGAGTCAACCCCCGGGAGTCTATGGGAAAGTTACCAGTTACAGAAAACTAGTAAATTCCACATTTGAGACACTGTGACTTCCAAGGTCCAAAATTAGAGCTTAAATCGAGCATGCTCTTACAGGATATATTTCTATCTTTGGAACAATGAGGATTTAAAGAGAAGCAGACTCCAGGTGGAGAGACGAAGCACAAGGCTCCATTCCCTTAAAGCCAGAAGCAAGTAGAGCTGCTGCTGCTGCTGCGTCACTTCGGTCGTGTCCGACTCTGTGCGACCCCATAGAGACCCCATAGATGGCAGCGCACCAGGCTCCCCCGTCTCTGGGATTCTCCAGGCAAGAACACTGGAGTGGGTCGCCATTTCCTTCTCCAGTGCATGAAAGTGAAAGTGAAGTCACTCAGTCGTGTCCGACTCTTAGCTACCCCATGGACTGCAGCCTACCAGGCTCCTCCGTCCACGGGATTTTCCAGGCAAGAGTACTGGAGTGGAGTGCCACTGCCTTCTCTGAGCTACAGTACACCAAAGGGCCAAGTGATGTTTCAATAGTCAAGACTGCCTAACAGCAAAGTCACCTTACACTCCTCCACTTTCCCCGAACACTGAGAATCTCATCACATATGATCTCATCGATTACAAAAGGAAATGAATTGACATTGTTTGGTACAATGTTGACTTGTGGATGTTCTTCCTTGTAGAGGCATCATTGTTGTGTGAACTTGTGTTACTACTATTTGAAAACATGGATATAAATGAAAAAATTTTTAATTAATTTTATTGGAGCATAGTTTGTTTGTTGTGTTAGTTTCTACTGTAAAGCATAGTGAATCAGCTATACATACACATATATCCTCTCTTTTGGGGATTTCCTTCTCGTTTTAGATCACCACAGGTTACTGAGTAGAGTTCCCTGTGCTCCACAATAGGGTCTCATTAGTTATCTATTTTAAACATAGTATCAATAGTGTACATATGTCGATCTCAGTCACCTAATTCATCCCACTACCACCCCCAGCCCCCTTTGTTGTCCATACATTTGTTATCTTCTACATCTGTGTGTCTGTCCCACTACTGGGAACATATCCAGAGAAAGCTATGATTCAACAAATACATGTTCCCTAATGTTCACTGCAGCATTATTTACAATAGCCAGGGCATGGAAGCAACATAAATGTCCATCAGCAGAAGAATGGATTAAGATGTGGTACATATATACAGTGAAATGTTACCCAGCCATTAAAAAGGAACAAACTGGGTCATTTGCAGAGACATGGATGAACCTAGAGACTGTCATATAGAGTGAAGTAAGTCAGAAAGACAAAAACAAACATCATATATTAATGCATATATATGAAATCTACAAAGATAGTGTGTGTGTGTGTGTGCATGTGAAAGTCATTCATAGAAAGATGGTATCAGTTTAGTTCAGTCTCTCAGTCGTGTCTGACTCTTTGCGACCCCATGAATCCCAGCACGCCAGGCCTCCCTGTCCATCACCATCTCCCAGAGTTTACCCAAACCCATATCCATCAAGTCGGTGATGCCATCCAAACATCTCATCTTCTGTTGTCCCCTTCTCCTCCTGCCCCCAATCCTTCCCAGCATTAGGGTCTTTTCCAATGAGTCAAATCTTCGCATGAGGTAGCCAAAGTATTGGAGTTTCAGCTTCAACATCAGTCCTTCCAATGAACACCCAGGACTGATCTCCTTTAGGATGGACTTATTTTATTTGCAAAAGAGATAGAAGTACAAATGCTGAGGCAAAGGTATGTACTCTGAGGTCAGTTTGCCAACATTCATTCAGTGTTTCTATTTCTCAGTAACTACTTCATCTCTCTATGGATCACTTTCCTTTAGTGTAAAATAGAGGTAAAAAGAGCACCTTAATCAGAGTAAAGTGATGACACACATAAAGGAACTGGTCCAGTGTCAGCCAATAGAAAGAACAAATAGTATTAATGTTTATGAATATTGATAATCTATGATCAATAAACCAAATGGCTTTGGCAAATTCTACATGTAATGGGGTTAGGATTTTGGGAAGAAATATTTTTAACAATGGAAATCTTTACTTTGGCCTTAAATATAATTTCTCTCCTCTATTTTATTGGTCTCTAAAAATAAAAGAATTTGATCTTTTGAGTTATGACATGATGTAGTTAATAGCAGTTTTCAAAAATAAGCTTTCAAACTTTACTAATTTTAACAGTAAGGCTGTTTTTTGTATATTTGGAACCTCCTGATGTTTTGTACTTATTTCTGGTGACCATTATTTACATTCACAAAGATCCATAGACTAAGAGCAATACATCAGATGCAGGATTCAAGCATTCATCACACAGTGCCTGGTATAGAATGTTTGATGAAATATATGCTCTTTTAGAATCAACTGATGAATGCATAGCTAATCAAGAGCATCATACTCATGTATTACAGTGGATAGATGATAAGAAGCATAATGTTTGTCCATACCTTTGAGCATTTTAAGTTTTATTCTATCGTAAACTGACCACTGAAAGGTAAAATGGTTTTTCTGGTTTTTTTATGCAGATAAAAGACTTTTACTAAATAGTAATCTAAAACTTATATTCAAAACTGAATAGATGTTGTGATGGTGAAGATGTCCTGGATGACACAACTTGGTGGCATTTACATAATTCACCAAATTTGGTGTTTCTTTCAGAGTTTAGTTCTGATTAAGCTTTGTTTACCCATAGCTCATTCCTTCTCTTGATGAAAATTAGAAGTATCTAATGTAACAGAGCAGACTTTCTCACAGCTGGCAGGATCTCAAACAAAAGTTTTATACTTAATCATAGCAACAATTTAAAAACTAAACTCTTGTTTTGCTTCTCTCAAGACCTTATTTTCTTCTTCTATTCCTATTTCAGAATTCTCAAACTGTCTTTTACAAAATATTGTGATTTATAGGAAAAAATGGTAACTAGGTGTTCTCTAAGGGAGAAAAGAATGTTAGTTTAGGACACTCTGACTAGACAAACTAACAAACTTGATCACATGGACAACAATCTTGTCTAATTCAATGAAACTATGAGCCTTGCCATGTAAGGCCACCCAAGATGGATGGGTCATGGTGGAGAGTTCTGACAAAATGTGGTTCACCAGAGAAGGGAATGGCAAGCCACTTCAGTATTCTTGCCTTGAGAACCCCATGAGCAGTATGAAAAGACAAAATGGTAGGATACTGAAAGATGAACTCCTTAGTCAGTAGGTGCCCAATACGCTACTGGGAATCAGTGGAGAAATAACTCCAGAAAGAATGAAGAGGTGGAGCCAAAGCAAAAACAACAACCAGTTGTGGATATGACTAGTGATGGAAGTAAAGTCCAATGCTGTAAAGGGCAATTATTGCATAGGAACCTGGAATGTTAGGTTCAAGAATCACGGCAAATTGGAAGCGGTCAAACAGGAGATGGCAAGAGTGAACATGGACATTTTAGGAATCAGTGAATTAAAATGGACTGGAATGGGTGAATTTAATTGAGATTACCATTCTATCTACTACTGTGGGAAAGAATCCCTTAGAAGAAATGGAGTAGCCATCATAGTCAACAAAAGAATCCAAAATGCAGTACTTGGATGCAATCTCAAAAATGACAGAATGATCTCTGTTGTTTCCAAGGCAAACCATTCAGTATCATGGTAATCCAAGTCTATGCCCCAACCAGTAATGCTGAAGAAGCTGAAGTTGAATGCTTCTATGAAGACCTACAAGACCTTTTAGAACTAGCACCCAAAAAATATGTCCTTTTCATTAGGGGGGATTGGAATGCAGAAGTAGAAAGTCAAGAAGTACCTGGAGTAATAGGCAAATTTGGCATTGAGGTACAGAATGAAACAGGGAAAAGGCTAATAGAGTTTTGCCAAGAGAATGCACTGGTCATAGCAAACACCCTCTTCAAACAACACAAGAGAAGACTCTACACATGGACATCACCAGATGGTTATTACCGAAATCAGATCAATTATATTCTTTGCAGCCACAGATTATACAGTGGAAGTGAGAAATAGATTTAAGAGATTAGATCAGATAGACAGAGTGCCTGAAAAACTATGGACGAAGGTTAATGACATTGTACAGGAGGCAGGGACCATCCACAAGAAAAAGAAATGCAAAAAGGCAAAATGGTTGTCTGAGGAGGCCTTACAAATAGTTATGAAAAGAAGAGAAGAAGAAAACAAAGGAGAAAAGGAAAGATATACCCATTTGAATGCAGAGTTCCAAAGAATAGCAAGGAGAGACAAGAAAGCCTTCCTCATCAATCAATGCAAAGAAATAGAGGAAAACAATAGAATGGGAAAGACTAGAGATCTCTTCAAGAAAACTAGAGATACTAAGGGAACATTTCATGCAAAGATGGGCACAATAAAGAACAGAAATGGTATGGACCTAACAGAAGCACAAAATATTAAGAAGAGATGGCAAGAATACACAGAAGAACTATACAACAAAAGATCTTCATGACCCAGATAATCACATTGGTATGATCACTCACCTAGAGCCAGACATCTTGGAATGAGAAGTCAAGAGGGCCTTAGGAAGCATCACTATGAACAACGCTAGTGGAAGTGATGGAATTCCAGTTGAGCTATTTCAAATCCTCAAAGATGATGCTGTGAAAGTGCTTCACTCAATACGCCAGCAAATTTGGAAAGCAGCATTGGCCACAGGACTGAAAAGGTCAGTTTTCATTCTAATCCCAAAGAAAGGCAATGCCAAAGAATGTTCAAACTACGGCACAATTTCACTCATCTCACATGCTAGCAAGTAATGCTCAAAATTCTCCAAGCCAGGCTTCAGCAATATGTGAACCGTGAACTTCCAGATGTTCAGGCTGGATTTAGAAAAGGCAGAGGAACCAGAGATCAAATTGCCAACATCCATTGGATCGTCATAAAAGCAAGAGAGTTTCAGAAAAACATCTACTTCTGTTTTACTGACCATGTCAAAACCTTTAACTGTGTGGATCACAATAAACTGGAAAATTCTGAAAGAGATGGGAATACCAGACCACCCGGCCTGCCTCTTGAGAAACCTGTATGCAGGTCAGGAAGCAACAGTTAGAAATAAACTTGGAATAACATACTGGTTCCAAATAGGGAGAGGACTGCGTCAAGGCTGTATATTGTCACCCTGCTTATTTATTAACTTATATGCAGAGTACATCATGCGAAATTATGTGTTGGATGAAACACAAGCTGGAATCAAGATTGCCAGGAGAAAGAGCAATAACCTCTAATATTCAGGTGACACTACCCTTATGGCAGAAAGTGAAGAATGAAAGATCTTCTTGTTGAAAGTGAAAGAGGAGAGTGAAATAGCTGTCTTAAAGCTCAACATGCAGAAAACTAGGATCATGGCATCTGGTCCCACAACTTCTTGACAAATAAATGGTGAAATAATGGAAACAGAGGCAGACTTTATTTTGGGGGGCTCCAAAATCACTGCAGATGGTGCTTGCAGCCATGAAATTAAAAGACGCTTGCTACTTGGGAGAAAAGCTATGACCAACCTAGAAAGCATATTAAAAAGCAGAGACATTACTTTGTCAACAAAGGTCCATCTAGTCAAAGCTATGGTTTTTCCAGTAGTCATGCATGGATGTGAGAGTTGGACTATAAAGAAAGCTGAGCACCAAAGAAGTGATGCTTTTGAACTGTGGTGTTGGAGAAGACTCTTGAGAGTCTCTTGGACTACAAGGACATCCAACCAGTTCATCCTAAAGAAAATCAGTCCTGATTGTTCATTGGAAGGACTGATGCTGAAGCTGAAACTCCACCACTTTGGCCACCTGATGTGAAGAACTGACTTATTTAAAAAGACCCTAATGCTGGGAAAGATTGAAGGCAGGAGGAGAATGAGATGACAGAGGATGAGATCGTTGGATGGCATCACTGACTCAATGGGCGTGAGTTTGAGTAAATTCCGGGAGTTGGTGATGGACAGGGAGCCCTGGTATGCTGCAGTCCATGGGATTGCAAAGAGTCAGACATGACTGAGTGCCTGAACTGAACTGCCTAGACAAAGTTCAAAATATTGTTTGTCTGCAGAGTATCTCCCAATTCTAATGTGCTCATATATATTTTGAATTTCTAAAAGAGAAATTACTATGAATTAATTTTCAAATTATTTTAGAACCTCTTTTGAAGAATATGAAGAACAGGCTTTACGGCATAATAGTCAGTATTATCTGTAGAAGATAGATGATAGATAGATAATGTGTTTTTTTCAGTTACACAAAAATACAAATGAATATATGCACAAGCAAGATACAAGAAGGCCCACTGGAAATTTTTAGCTATGTCCTTTGATCTTTGATATACATAGCTACTGATATAAAGTTGATGAATCTTCATTCATACTGCTGCTATGCATTTCCATATGTGTTATAGACAAAAGTTTTGTCTTATATAATTTGTTTTAACAAAATGGGTGTGATATTGTATGGATGCTTTAATGATTGGTTTCTTTTATAATTAAAAACATATTCGGTAACACATTTATTTCACTAATTGTGATTCAACTTTATTTTTTATAGTTATATATTATTACATAGTGTATATGTATCTATATTTATTTAGCAACGTACAAACCTGTGAAAATTCCCTGGATTACGAAATGGCAACCCACTACAGTATTTTTGCCTGGAAAATTCCATGGACAGAGGAGCCTGGCAGGATACAGTCCATAGGTTTGCAAAGAGTTGGACACGACTGAGCTCCTGAACACACATGCACACACACACACACACACAAACAAATTTGTGACTATTTGATTATGTTTTTTTCTTTGCAAACAAGCTCTGATAAATACAGTTGCCCAATGCCTCTGTTAAAGAGAGATACCTACAGGAGTTGAATGATTTATTAGTTTTTGTTGTGATAAAAAATAATTCTCTGAAAATATTAAATACATTTTAAACATTTCAATATTATGAAAGCCCACTCTTTAAAAGACTGCATTAATATTCATTATAATAATCACTGCATGAAATGAATAATATCCTTATATCCCCTTGAGTCCTAGATATTATCCACCATTTTCCTTAACTTTTGCCATTCTTATGAATAATGGTATATCATTCAGCTAATATTTACTATTAATTTATTTTGGAGAGATCTCAGTTTCAGAAATCTGAATTAGTCAAATTCCTTGGTCCATGGTACATGATCAATTCGTCTAAGGCCCTTTTCCTCTTTCACTTAATTTCACTTTATTTTTGTGTTTCCTCCATCATCACTGTCACTTTGTTTTTAGCTAGAGTACTCCTGCCCTCACCTAATGTCTTTTAGTAGGTGTGCTTGGATTTGTAAGTATCTATGAAAAGTATATGTTGTTGCTTTTATATGAAGGTGCTTAATTTTGTATTAAAATATATCATAGAACACATCTCTTTCCTAATTTTTATTGTGCATTAACTGGGTAAGCTCACTGTTGCTGGATGTATATCAGGCAGCTGCTAACTGATGCATGCATGCAAGGTTCAGCAGCCCCCAGTTTGTACTTACCCCTTAGCCACCTTGGCGGCCTCCAGTGCTGTAAGTTCACAAACAATTTGTGATAAACACTTGTGCATATCTGCTTGTGGACTCGCACGTAAACCGGGAACTATCCCTAGACAGAGAATTGCTATTGGCTAGGCAGAGAATTGCTGTGTCACAGTAGACACACATAATTAATTTTGCTAAGCACTGCCAAATTTTTCTCTGAAAGCCATAATAGTTTACACTACAGGAGCAGATCTCAAAGATTCTTATTTTCACACATCCTTGTTGACACTACTTTTATCTGACATTTTAAATTTTTTTTCTAATCTGATAGGTGGAAGATAGAGCTCATTGTGTTAACCTGACTTTCTGTGATTACCAGTGAATGTGAGCATCTCTTTTTTGTTTAGTCAACCATTTGGAGGTCTTCTGCGGTAGTCATAATCTAAAACCTTCATAATTTTTAAATTAGGTTTACAATTGTTCACTGCTTGCTAAACAGCAATTCTTATGTAGTCTATAGAATATTCTTTTGTGAGTCAAATATTTTAAATGTATGTTCAATCTGTCATTTGTTAGTTTTTTCATTGGTATCCTTCAATTAACCTTTAAATATCTGCTTTAATTTTATCAAACATCACTTTTTATAGTTATATATTATATATTTGAGCTTTTGTTTATGTACCTTTCCACCACTCCCTTGAATAAATGACAAAAATACTCTTTTACATGTCTTCTTTCTGTATTATTCAATACAGAGTATTTCATATTTGCAGTTTTAATCATCTTTATTTAGATAATATATAAAGAGCCAGGTTTATTTTTTTCATGGAGTAAGCTGGCTTCTCCATTTGATGTACTGAGTAATTTATTTTTATTCATAGATTCATGGTATGTGTGTGTGCATGCTAAAGTCACTTAAGTCGTGTCTGATTCTGTGACTCTATGGACTGTATCCTGCCAGGCTCCTCTGTCTATGGGATTCTCTAGGCAAGGGTACTGGAGTGGGCTGCCATGCTCTCCTCCAGGGAATCTTCCCAACTAGGGATTGAAACTGCATCTTTTATGTCTCCTGCATTGGTAGGTGGGTTCTTTACTACTTGTGCCACCTGGGAAGCCTTATTTATGGTATGCCTTTATTAAGGCCAAAGTTGACATTCATACATGAATAATTCTGAGTTCACTCTTCTCTTCCATAGTTTATTTTTTTGTTCCACCAGTGGTAAAGAACCCACCTGCTAATGCAGGAGATGTAAGAGATAAGTGTTCGATCCCTGGGTCAGGAAGATCCCCTGGAGGAAGAAATGGCAACCCACTTCAGTATTATTGCCTGGAAAACCGCATGGACAGAGGAGCTTGGGGAGCTATAGTCCATGGGGTCACAAAGAGTCTGACCCAACTAAGGAATTAACACTTTCACTTTCCACCGATACTTCAGATTATTCTGATATTTCAGTGTTCTTGCTGTCATTAAAAGTCAGCGGATAAAACTGAAAAAAAAATGATACAGGATTTTTCATTAGATGCTAAAACTTAGGGTAAAGATCAGTTCAGTATATGGCGAATTTCACTAATAAACATTGATTTGACAATCCTAAAAACTCAGTAATGTATAAAAGAATAGAACACTTTATGACAGCTGTGTTTATTATGGAAATGCAATATTGATTTCAAATAAAATGCAGTGCTGTAATCCACTAGATGAATAGTTTAAGTAGAAACTTAAAACATAATCCAAGAGTGGGAGACACAATACATATGACTTCCTTTTCAGTCTCTCTCACTGGGTACTCTTCTTCAGTCTACTCTGTTATTTCTGTATTATCTCTGCAACTACCTAACATAGAAGTATGCTGAGTTTCAATCTATGGAATGCTTCTTCTACATTACCGTCTATCCTTTAATAACGACACTGAGGCTCATAGTTTGAAATGTCATTTATAAGCCCAAGACTCTCAGACATGTATCTCCAACCTGGACTGTTACCCTTATACTTACCTATCCAACTGATGTAACATTTCCATTTGGGAAATAAAATAAATATTTCAAACATTTTCAAGTTTGGTTTCAAACTGAAACCAATTCACCAAAACCTGCACTGCTATACTCTTTCCCACCTCAGTTCAGTTCAGTCTTTCAGTTGTCCAACTCTTTGCGACCCCATGGACTGCAGCACGCCATGCCTCCCTGTCCATCACCAACTCCCAAAGCTTACTCAAACTCATGTCCATTGAGTCGGTGATACCATCCAACCATCTCATCCTCTGTCGTCCCATTCTCCTCCTGACTTCAATCTTTCCTAGCATCAGGGTCTTTTCCAATAAGTCAGCTCTTCGCATCAGGTGGCCAACATAGTGGAGTTTCAGCTTTAGCATAAGTCCTTCCAGTGTACACTCAGGACTGATTTTCTTTAGGATGGACTGGTTGGATCTCCTTGTAGTCCAAGGGACTCCTAAGAGTCTTCTCCAACACCACAGTTCAAAAGCATCAATTCTTTGGTGCTCAGCTTTCTTTATAGTCCAACTCTCACATCCATACATGACTATTGGAAAAACCATAGCCTTGACTAGATGGACTGTTGTTGGCAAAGTAATGTCTCTGCTTTTTAATATGCTTTCTAGGTTGGTCATAACTTTACTCTCAAAGAGTAAGCATCTTTTAATTTCATGGCTGCAGTCACCATCTGCATTGATTTTGGAGCCCGGAAAAATAAAGTCTGCCACTGTTTCCACTGTTTCCCCATCTATTTGCTGTGAAGTAATGGAACCAGATGCCATGACCTTAGTTTTCTGAATGCTGAGTTTTAAGCCAATTGTTTCACTCTCCTCTTTCACTTTCATCAAGAGGCTCTTTAGTTCTTCTTCACTTTCTGCCATAAGGGTGGTGTCATCTGCATATCTGAGGTTATTGATATTTCTCCCGGCAATCTTTATTCCAGCTTGTGCTTCATCCAACCCAGTGTTTCTCATGATGTACTCTGCATATAAGTTAAATAAGCAATAAATTGTCAAGGCTGACAATATACAGGCTTGATGTACTCCTTTTCCTATATGGAACCAGTCTGTTGTTCCATGTCTATTTCTAACTGTTGCTTCCTGACATGCATACAGGTTTCTCAAGAGGCAGAACAGGTGGTCTGGTATTCCCATCTCTTTCAGAATTTTCCAGAGTTTATTGAAATTTCCCACCTCAGGAGCTATCAGCTCTTCCCCCACCCGGTTTGTTTGTTTCTTTGGTTTTTGACATTTATTTATTTATGGCTGTGTTGGCTCTTCATTGCTGCACGGAAGCTTTATCTAGTTCCAGCGATTGGGGGCTGCTCTTCCTTCTACTATATTCTTCTTAGTCAATAGTGTTTTCTCTCTTCTATAGTGTGTACCTTTCGATACAGATTCTAGAAAAAGCAAAAGAGTAAACATACTTGCCCTCTTCTCAGTAACAGGGTGCATTGGCTGCGCTGCTACTCTTCAAGCCTTCTTAAAATGCTAGTAAGTCAAATCTCTGGTACTTGCTGTGGCCTCTAGCTGAAATCCTCTTTTCCACTATTCCTATGACCACGTCACTCATTTACTTTCTTTAGCTCCCCATGCCAGTTTCACCCTAATGGAAGACCTCTTTTAGTCATAATTTTTCTCCATAGCATTGATTGCCTCCTGAGCTCTTCTCACATATCCGTTCACTTACATTTTACCTGTCTCTTACTTCTATAAGTCAAAGATTATCTTGTTCAATTTTTCATATCCAGCTTTTCACTTTGTATGTACACATGTGTGTTCATGTATTCTCAGTCATTCAGTCCTGTTCAACTCTTTGAGACCCCATGGACCGCAGCCCACCATGTTCCTCTGCCATGGAATTTCACAGGCAAGAATACTGGAGTGGGTTGCCATTTCCTTCCGAAATGGCAGGGGATCTTCCCTACCCAGGAATCAAATCCCCATCTCCTGCATTGGCAGGCAGATTCCTTACCACCGAGTCACCTGGGAAGCCCAGTAGGTACACACAGTAACTTAATTTATGATTCAATTTTTTAAAACCCCAAAGTAACTTACTTTTCTTCAAATTTCTTAACTTCTCTTCAAATTTCTTGGGTTCTCCACTACCTCACTTGTCTCCGTTCCTTACCCTGCTTACTCCACCTTCTTAGTGACACTCTGTTAGAATTTCAATTGTTATGAAAAAAAGATTTAAAAATATATATTTCTGCAGGAGCACATGGGCATATAGATACAACTTTTAAAGTAATTTATTCATTGTCACTTTCCTTTATTTTAGCGTCGCTCTGATTTTTTCTTTTAGCTGAAACACTCCCTGTAATAATGATGTCCAAAATGATGTTTATATAGTGAAGCTTCTGAGACGTTGCAAGACTGAGAATTTTACTTTACCTTTGCATTTAAATGAAGAATATAAATATTGAGCTATGAATGTTTCAGTCCCTCTCACAATTTTTAAAATATTACCTCATTATCTTCCTGCGTGAGGTTTTACATGGAAAAGTCCCATGGCTGTGCTTCTGTTGTTAATTTTCCTAAGTGTATTTCGTTGTCATGAGGGAATATATTTGGTAAAATTACAGGTATTTTCTATTTTAGTGATTTTTCTTTTAACCAAAATTGCGGTACAAGATTTTAAATGTTTCATATGATTTTAAATATGAAGTTTATTTCCTAGCTATTGGTTAAAATGTTCACACTTATCAGCTGTGATATTTAAATCTACTGTTTTGTCTGTTTTATTGTAGATTTCATTTTTTTAGAAGGTGTTTAACTCTCAACCTGTGAATTTGAAATATGCTACTACTCCTTGAAGTTCTGTTAGGCTTTTTTTTTAATATATTTAAATTTACCATGGTAAACCCATATAAATAATGAGTTATAGGTACTTTTGTGGATTTTTATTCTTATCCTATTAAGGTCTTCTGAACTGAAATTTCTAACATCTAAAAAGAAAAATGCTACACCTATGTACTTTTTATTAGATTTCCCTTCCTTCCCCATATCATTTTAACTATTTTCAACCTTATTTTATCATTGTGTTTTATATAGGACCATCAGCATATAGCAAGATTTTTTGTCCAATAAAAAAAAATGGTTTTTAAGTAGAGAAATTTGTACCATGAACATTAATTGAAAATTTCGTGTTTATATTTGTTTCTATCTCTTTGTTTCAGCAATGCATTATCTTCTTTTGTATCTTTGCATATGTGCATTACATTTCTTTGAAAAATCTCCTTTTTTGTGTTCTCATAACAAAGTTAATATTCTAATACTTGTATTTTATACCTCTCATTCATTATGTTGGATTGCTTCAGATGTTTGAGATGATGTTTGTGTTTGCTGTAAGTTTCTCCCATAATTTTTGAGGTGTAAGGTGGGCCTGAGAGAAGTTTGTAACCGCACTATGTTCTAGATATTGGAGAAGTTCATTCCTCATATAGGTCACCACCACACAGGGCTGAAGGGTACTGCCTTTCCTTCTCCAGCCCAAGTTTTCCCACTCAAAGCCTCAGTCTGAAAACAGTGTCCAGTGCTGGGTACAAATGGATTTAAGAAAACACGCACAAAGTCACTCCTTCAGTTCAGTTCAGTTCAGCGCAGTTGCTCAGTTGTGTCCAATTCTTTGTGCCCCATGGACTGCAGCACACCAGGCTTCTCTGTCCATCATCAACTCCCAGAGTTTACTCAAACTCGAGTCCATTGGGTCGGTGATGCTATCCAACCATCTTGCCCTCTGTGGTCCCCTTCTCTCCCTGTCTTCAATCTTTCCCAACAGCAGGGTCTTTTCAAACGAGTCAGTTCTTTGAATCAGGTGGCCAAGGTATTGGAGTTTCAGCTTCAGCATCAGTCCTTCCTGTGAATATTCAGGATTGATTTCCTTTAGGATGGACTGGTTGGGCCTTCTTGCAGTCCAGGGGACTCTTAAGAGTCTTCTCCAACACTACAGTTCAAAAGCATCAATTCTTCAGTGCTCAGCTTTCTTTATAGTCACTTCTACCTATCACAAAAATTCTCTTTATTATTATTCTTGCTTTTTCCTACTTCAAATTAATCATATGGGTTTTCAGTTTGTTTGTTTTTTTAACCCTTCTCAAAATCTCTGCTTCTTTGCTCTATTTTTCCTACATTTTTAAGTATTAAAAATGGTTTTATTATAAAACAAGAATATACTTTCAGAAGAAGAGAGAGGTAGACACCTGTCCATTGTTTTTGTTTGACCCAATTGTAGATGCTGACTTGTGTAAAAATAGATTAGACGTGGTAGCTCACTGTTTCTGCTTAGGAAGCTGACAGATTACAAAAGCAAGAACCCAAGGAGATTGTGTGTCTGTGTGTGTCCACTTAGGAGCTGACTGTCGTTGGTTCTCACTCCTCTAATGTGTGGACTAGGAGGCCTGTTTACCTTTCAAATTTGTAAATCTGTCACTGCAAGCAATGCTGAGCATTCTACAGCTTATTCTGAGGCTATCTCTGTAAAGAAATATATGTTTTTTGCTTATATTAAGGATTATTGAATGACAGAGATAGAAAGAAGTGTTGGTAATTATATAGTATAGATTTTAATTTCCTAATAAGGAAAATGACTTTCAAATAAGATATGTGGTTTATTTACGGTCAGATGGATAAGGCAGAGCCAATGTTTCTTATCCTTCAGGTGATTTTTTTTTTTCCTATTGTATCAGGCCTGTCCCTAGTATAGGCCTGCACTAGTGGTTTGAACTTTTCATTTTCATAAATAAAGGAACCTAAGACTCATGTTGATGATTCACGGATTTATAATTGTTGCCGATTATTTCTCAAATTGTAAGTCCTCAGTTAGGCACTTTCCTTCTTTCTTCCTTCCTTCCATTCCTTCTTTCTCTACAGAATTTTCAAGTCAGTTGCCTATTTTGGTTTGCAGTTATTTATTTCTGTATTTATTTATTTACCAAATATATATTGACTTTTTGTTATATGCAAGTGCCTTGACAGGAATTTAGGAATAAAATATGTACAGAGGGATAAAAAATCAATACGCCCGAGCCTTTCCCCCAAGTGTGGTCATGTTTTATTTGTACCTAGACTGACATATCCCATATAGGTACTTGTTGTTTAGTGCATAAGTCATGTTCATCTCTTTTGCAACCCCATCGACTATAGCCCACCAGGCTACTCTGGCCATGGAATTTCCTAGGCAAGAATACTGGAGTGGTTTGTCATTTTCTTATCCAGGAGATCTTCCTGACCCAGGATCAAACCTGTGTCTCTTCCCTTGGCAGGCAAATTCTTTACCACTGAGTCTCCAAGGAAGCCCATATAGGTACTACAAACAAATATATAGTTTATCATGTTACAGTGGAAATATAGTTATCATCTTATAATGTAAATAATGAATTTTTTCTCTTCCCCTGTAGAGGTTTTTCTCTTTATTCCTGATTTCAGTTCACAGTCAGTGGAAGAGCTAGTATTTCTTTACATCCATTGTAAAAGCCCTACTTCTGATAAGAACAAATTTTTCTCAATTTTTAATGTTTGAGAGACTTTTACCTTATTTCTTATTTGTATATTGCTTATGTTTCAGTTATGGAAAGTAATATAAGAACTAAATTTATAGATATTTGAAATTCAAAAAAAAATAGAGACAGCTATTCAAAGCTTATATAATTCAGAATATAGAAAAGGAAATTTGATAAATCTCTTTTTTCTGTCAAAAAAGATACAAAAGAGCTAAGAGCAAGTGAGGAGGAGATTAATATGCATAATGAATGGCAGTACAATAAAAATCATTCTAAACCAAAGCAAAATTAGGATTTTTTTGAGTTTGATCTCATCAATATTTAAAGTTCTATTTTATTTCAACACTCCTGTGAGATTTCAAAGACACTGATACTTTAAACAATTCCTTAAAAAATTTATAATAAAAATGTATATGTAAAAATATTGCCTGAAAATTTCTCCTTCGTTTATTTTGCTCCAGATTCTTCCATCCCCTTGACTCTCTTATCCTTTTCTGCTCAACACTGTGGATCTTGATTTAAAGCTCTGGTGACATTAGAACAATAAAGTGAGGTCTTGGGAACGATATGCATGAAACTTATTCCTAATGAAACCCTGGACTAGAATAGAAGACGTAGGTATAAATGGATGAGTGTACTCAGAGCTGCAGTTCTGCCTATCCTTAGAGAACATAGTATTGTTACACCATTATCTGAAAAGGGTTTAATTATATTCACATTATATCCATCTGCCTTAAAACCCTTATCATGCCAGAACATGCTGAGAAATCTACTTTCTAAACACTCACCCTGCAGAATCCCTTGTGTAAATCTGCAACTTCCAATGGCTTTATGGAACCAAACAGTGCCTCTTGAGGTTTTCCTTTGATTTTCTCTGTCCTGCCTACATTGAATAAACAGAAAGACCATTAACTCTCAGTTATCTGGAAATCCATTTTACGTTTTATAATTTTTTTGCAGACAGGTTTTTTAATCCCTGGTGACCTGTGTCTGCCTTTGGGCTATTGCCTCTCCCTTAGATATGTTAACATTGGTATGATCTAAACAAAATTTTTTGAAAGAAAAGACAGCTGCATTCCAAATCATGATAAGCAATTCAAAACACAATATATTCCAAAATAAAAAAGCATCGGTGCTTTGTACGTCCTTTCAGAGAGTGACTGTGTGGTTGATAATAGTAGAATGTATTTAACTAAAGTAAAATGATAGAGGGCAATTTTTTTTTTCTTTTAACAAACAGAGTGATGAACATTGATGCCATTTATACGAGACTAATTTTTTCAATTTCAAGTACACATTTAGGAATGAAATGAAAAATGCACTCCATACTACAAAATCCTTAAAAAATACACATTTCTAAGCATATGAATTAACACATCTTTTTTTCTAATGTTAAGCTTTTACAAAATTTTTATTGGAGTGTAGCTGATTTACAATGTCATGTTAGTTCCAGGTGTACAGCGAAGTGAATCAGATATATATATGTATATATACATATATATACATATATATATATATCCATTTTTAAGATTCTTTCTACAAAATAGAAACAGAGGCACAGATGGAGAAAACAAACTGATGAATTAATATATCTTAAATTTCTCTTTTTTTAAATGTATACTCTCCCTAACTTTGGAGGGTATTGTGCTGAGTGAATTACGTCAGACAGAGAAAGACACTGTATGATATTGTTTATATGTGGAATCTAAAAAGTAAAATAAACTACTGAATATAACAAAAAAGAAAAAGATTCACAGATAAACTAGTGGTTGTCAATAGGGAGAGGGAAGTGGGAAGGAGCAGGATAAGGGTAAAGGGTTAAGAGGTATAAACTACTAAGTATAAAATAAATAAGCTACAAGGATATATTGTACAAGACAGGGAATATAATCAATAATTTATAATAACTATAAGTAGAATATGACTTTTAAAATTGTGAATTACTATGTTGTACACCTGAAACATATAATATTGTACATCAACAATACCTCAGTTTAAAAAAAAAAAAAGCTTTCTTCTGGTTTCAAGAGGACTTTTTATCTGTGTCATGTGCCTTTTTATATATGAACTATTTTTGGAGATTAAAAATAAATGAACATTAAACACTACAAGAATATCTATTAATCTAGTCATACATTTATGTAATAGTCTTATTTTCTGCATAAAGAAATGTTTGTAATCAATTGTGACACTCAAAAATTCTGTTTTCTATCCTATTTTCTATTTAGCTTTCTATTTATTTTATGTACCATATATAATATATATTGTTCAGCTTTAAAATCATCTATCAAGTTTCAAGTGGTAAAAAATGTTTAAAATTGTTTGAATTTTTAAAAAATTGTCTTATTTTCATTTGCCATTTATTCTATGCTATTCTTATTTCCTGATTTTTATGAGGCCACACAGGTGGTTCAAAGTTTTATGTTAAAAAAAAGTTTGCTTCTGTTTGCTCCTCGAAATCCATTCCAGATCATCCTCCACCCTGCTCCTTCCTCCCAGGAGGCTGGCTTTGTTAGTGTGTATCAATAGGCTCCCTTATACTGTGCTGCCTTCCTATTGATTCTGCCAATGGGAAATTCTACAGTTGATCAAAAAGGGTGAGAGAAGGATGCGGACAAGTTTATTCTAGTTCCATCTCTGCAGGGTCGCCCTGTGTTGGGGCTGCCCCTCAACTAAAGGTCAACGCCTCTCTGGAGGAAGCCTCTTCTACCCTATTCTCTCATTCTAGGTTCCAGTAACTGGTACCTCTCCGTACCCATCCTTCCCTGCTTAGAAGTGGTAACAGATCTGCAGATACACCCACTGGTTTGGCATTATTCTTTGTGACTTCTGTGCATTCTGCCCATACCTTTGCAAATAATTTTATAAGCCCTCCTTAAAAATGGTACACTTTTTGTGTGTGCTGTCTGTTTTCATTGCTTTCCACTGGGAACCTGACTTAGATAAATAGGTTTTTATCTTGGCTCTGGTGATTATAGATTCTCCACCCCCACTCCGGGCCCAGTTCTTCCTAATAAACTTAGATTACTCATGTGTGTTTCCTTTTTGATTTGAGATATGCTTCGGTGACTCCCAATAGGCATAACTTTTATCATTTTCCACCAATTTCCTATATTTCCATCCAAAAAAATTGTATGCATCAGTAAAAAAATTGAACTTCAAGTGTTGTTTTGAAATGTATTAAGAAAAGGTCTGTGAATGAAATCTTCACAAAGTGAGCAATTTGCAGTTGAAAAGCAATTCCAATTACCAGTAGCCAAGTTCCCAGGCTTCTTTGTGATGGTATTTGTAGCTGATTAAATTTCTTCTAATTATATGTACAGGCACACAACATGAAAATTAAATGAAACATATTACTTCTTTGGGAAATAACAATGTATTCCTGAAATAGCATTCTGAATATGACATTCTGCTCCAAATAAGTGAAATCACAGTTAGTGTTTTGTATTTAGAACAAATGTATTCCTACTGGGTTTACATAAAATAATACGTGGAAAATTAATTTTAAAAAGCTAGAATACAATTTCTAAATTTCCTAACATCATTCACTTTTCTTTTATTCAATTTGGCTAGAAAAAAATAAAGGACATTTTTAAAGAAACATTTTCCTATGGTAAGAACAGTAGACATTTTGAAGATGTTTCTAAAATAAAACATCTAATAATATATTTAAGGAATATATTAGGTTATAATCTAGTCAAAGGCAAATAAAGAAAATATAGATGATCTCTATGCAGTTTTTAATAGACTTTATTTTTAGAACAGTTTATATTTCCAGCATTATTGAACTGAAAGTACAGAGATTTCTCATACATTACTGGCCCCAAAACATGCATAGCTTCTAGAATTATCAAATGCCCACCAGGGCGGTACATTTGTTATAATTGATGAACCTACATTGAAACATCATAATCACCCCAAATCCACAATTTGCATTCAGCCTCACTCTTAGCATTGTACATTCTACAGGTTTGGAAAAATAGGGATATATATCCATAATCACAGTATCATACAGAGTAGTTTCACTTCTCTAAAAATCCCGTGTGCTCAGCCTATTTAGTACTCCCTCTCCCTAGCAATCACTGATCCTTTTAGAGATTCCACAGCTTTTCCTTTTCCAGAATGTCATATAGTCAGAATCATATGGTATATAGCTTTTTCAGATTGGCTTCTTCCACTTAGTAATATGCATTTATTCCTCTATGTCTTTTCATGGCTGTTTTATTTTTAGTGGTGAATAATATTCCATTGTAAAGATGTACCACAGTTTATTTACTCATCCACTGAAGGATATCTTGATTGCTTCCAAGTATAACAGTTACCTCTTCACTAGTGTCTGTGGGCATCAGCCAGTTGTTGAGAGCCTGAATGAAACAAAAAGGCAGAGGAAGGGCAAATATGCTCTCCACTTGAGCTAATCCATCCATCTTCTCTTGCCTGACAGCTTCAGAGGTCCTGGTTCTTGAGCCTTTGGGTTTAGACTGAATTACACCACCAGCTTTCCTCATTCTCCAGCTTGCAGATGACAGATTGTGAAACTCTTCAGTGTAAACAACTGATTGTTCTGTTTCTTTGGTGACCTGGTTATTACGGACAGAGATATGAATTGTACCCTGTTGACATTTACATTTGGATCAAGCCATCCAAGTTTCAGATTCAGAAGTTTCCTTCTGAGATTCTAGGCAGTTTGAAATATGTTGTCTGTTACTTGCTATCAAGTATATACTAAACACTAAAAAGGTAGTTCAAAGATAGATCTATAGTGTATAGCTTTCCTCATCTGCTCAACATGACATGCATTAATCAATAATTTTCCCTTGTTTATGAAAACATATAAAGAATAATACATACATAAAGGCTTTCAATATTTTATTTTTGTTGTGAAAAAGGTGTATCAAACTCTTCACATGATCTATTATTTCTCACTTACCGATATATCTTGGAAAGGCTTTCATATTTCATTAAAAGCTGCATCATATTTCCTCATACTTCTGGACCAAAGTATAGTCAACCAAACTCTTCTCAAAGATCTGCTTTTTTGGAAGGGGATTATTTTTGTGTTTGAAACAAAATCACAATAGACATCCTTGTTCACTTACTTCTAAACATTAGTATTTAAAAACTGTCAGAGAATGAAAGTATAGCTGTGTATACAAGAAGGGTATAGAAATGTGCATTTTTAGAAAATTACTATTCAACCTTTTGAAAACCACACCTTAATTTCTTTCTGAGGAACTGTTTGATGCAGAGTTTATGTGGGTTTTGTGGGGCTGATTTTACTCACATTCAAAAGTGCCATAAATTCATAAATTTCGAATCAGATATTATTATCATCCTGGTCACAGAGGGTAGCTAAAACATGGACATGGGAACCGATTAAAATAAGATCCTATGAGGTTTTACTAAGACCAGATGCTGGTATTCTTCTGCACACACAATGATACTTCCAGAATGCAAGTTCCAGAGGTGCCACAGCAATTTGGGAATTGAATCAACATAGAAGATGGAGATAAAAGTGAGAGTGAGAGGGAGAAATTAATCATTGTCAATATTTTGGGGTCCTGAATCAAGCTGAATCTGAAATCCTTAGCTTTTTATCTCACAAGCCAAGAAATTTTAGGAGTTCACCTAACTTGAATTAACTTCTCTCACTTGCTACCACAGTAATCCTACATAATAAAAAGATTATAAGTATTTAAAAATATATAGAGTAACATATTTTCCCCCAATTTCAGTAATTTCCATAAATTAGTGGGAGTATTCATTTCTGCACACATTTGCTAGCTCAAATCTTATTAAACATTTCAACTTTTGTCAATACTCTGGGCAGTAAAGATATCTTATTGTGATTTAATTTGTATTTTCTTTGTTGATGAAATTGAGTATTCTTTCTTATACACTAATCATTAGGATTTCATATTTGACTTGCCTATTCATTAGATGAATTTAATCCCTTCTGTTTCTAAATCACCCATTGTTATACTTGGGACTTTAAACATAGTTAAATCTTCCCAGCAAAACAGGCATTTACATTTTTGAAGACATTTTCTCAAGCATACCCCCATATTAACTCTGACTGACTTATTGATCTCTACTCTCACCTTTCTGCTTCTTTCTTCTGTGTAATAATTTGTAAAATGTTCACTATGCAATATCTAATCGGCTTTGTCTGAAATCCTATGCCCTATTAACATATTCAACACAAATGAGAGAAATATTTAATTTTTTGTACATTGTAATAATCTGGGGCTCTTAAGTACTGTCCCAATTGACTGAAAAATAACAAGTGACCAAAAGTCATGTTTTATAGGAATAAAGAAATAGTATATTGATATCACTAAAATGGTATCTATTAAATCATGTCTCAAAAAGTCATTTGGAAACATATTTCCATGAAATATGCTCTAACTTCTAACTTGAAATCAGTTAGCATAATCTTTTTGGTTATTCATTTTCTTTGAAACATCAGTCTGACAAAGCCTCAGTATATATTTTTCTGTGGCAATTATATTATATTTTATCATATCATAATATTTTAGCAGTATTAGTGCAGCTCAGATAAGAACTCTCCAGAATTAACCACTCTGTTTATCACCCAGCTAAACCTCACTAATGGCCATTTGATTTCACCATTTCATATTTTTAACATTTCTATATTAAATTTAGTCATAAGTTATTTAATTCAGTGTTTGCAAAATGTGAATCACATCTATACTATTTTCATGCCTTGTGCCTAAAAAGCCATGATGACGATAAGGAGGCTGAGCTTAAGGTGTGGGGGTGGGTGGGGGCCTGAGGCTGTGTCAGAATGAAATGAGGACCCCAGGATGGGCTGGGGAAGAAGCCAAAGGGCATATGTACTCACTGCACACAGCCTCACAGTTGGTCTTCCTGAGACTAAACTGTAGGCAGCTACTCTTAAAAAACTAAAACATGAACTTCAAGTGTCAGTAGATACCATGTCTTCTGAATATACCAAATGTGGCCCATCACCTATATATTTATGGGCCACAAGCTAAGAATGTTGTTCATATTTTTAAATGGATATATTACAAAAGATTATATAAGTACCAATATTCTATCCTCTGTTTTATCACTTAACTCCCCAAATGATTTATTTTTGGGGCCCTTTATGAAAGAGTTTGCCAGCCACTGACTGAAGCATAGGTGCCCTAAAACATGTCAGCAATTTTATTCAATATCCGATTAAGATGGATATTTCATCTATTACATTGTGATCAGATCAAGACAAGACAAGCAAATCTAAGTTCTATAAAAATGCCTTTTACTTTGCTTAAAGATTATGTGATTTTTCAAATATCATTAGGGCATAATTAATGGACATGAAGAATAGTATTGAAAATATTTACACTAATGAGCCCTCTGTGATCTATATTCTCTGAAGTGCCAGTAATCGCAATACTTCTTAAGTTTTCTGTTCAACATTATAAAAATATTTTTATTGATTTCTTGGAGTGTGGAGTGGGGAAGGGCATTTTATTGTAATAACAATATCAAGCTGTAAAAGAGAATGTCAAGGTTAAGGAATATAACAAATGCCTATGAAAGCAGGCTATAAGTCAGCTAATAAATTAGTGGTGGCAGATGACATCTATAGGTGCCTGTCCTCTGGATATTCTTGGAAGAATAAGTTCCTACCATGGTTGTCAAAGATTATGCATCACTGAAAGAAGTTCATGCTAATCAGTCCATGACTGACATTCTCCTTGGATCTGTTCAAGTCCTTCATGTGGGGCTAAGTCATCACTGAAGATACATAAATGGAAATAAATTAAATTGATTCTTTCAGCAAATTGCCTTGCAAGAAGCACGTCAGCAAAGTGTCCTTTAGAAAAGTGAATAAAAAGAAAATATTTTGAACATAATTGCATTGATTCATAAAAATAGGAACAACATTAGTAAAGTAAAAAATCTTCACTAAAATTTCTGTCAAACTGTGTTCTATTGTTAGCCATCAATGGACCACAGCTTCATTGATTGTTGTCTCATCAAAATATACATACTTAGAATTTTATGGTAAAATGTCAGACATATGAAAAGTGACATAAGAACATGTTTGCACCTGTAAAGTAGCTTAGCAAAAAACATTACCAAAAGCAAAATGTGTAGACCTTCATTAAGGATTACCCTAATCCCTCTCATATAAAGCTACAATCCTAAAAATGTAATTTTTTGGTCTATTCTCAGGCACGTTATCATATTAAAATTATCTATGATCCAAATAATATATATAACAGGATTATGGTAATTACTAAATGGTATTGTTTAGATTACTTTAAATTTTCTATGAAGTGGTATCATGCTCATGTGGACATTTCCTTCTGCACCTTATTTTTTCATTTAGCATTATATTTGGGAGATATTAACACAAATAACTCCAGCTCATTTACTTTCATTGCAGTGTGTGTGTGTGTTCAGTCGCTCAGTCATGTCCAACTCTTTGCAACTCCACAGACTACCGCCTGCCAGGCTCCTCCGCCCATGGGATTCTCCAGGCAAAAATACTGGAGTGGCTTGCTATTTCCTTCTGCAGGGGATCTTCCTGACCCAGGGATCAAGCCTGTGTCTCCTGCGTTGGCAGGCAGATTCTTTACCACTAGCACCATCTAAGCCCATAGTATGTATAATGGTGTAAATGTAAAACTGTTTCTATCAGTATCCTGTTACGTATCTCCCTACATACATGTGCAAGAGTTTCTCTGGGGTACATTATAGGGCTTTAAATTTCCGTGTTTATGATTATGCAAATTTGATCTAAGATATGTCCTGTTAACTTTTCTCCAATGTAGCTAGTCTATTTATTTTTTGCCCATCCATCTTCAGCAAAATAAAGTTTTTATTTTTTTCACATCACTGGTACCATGTGATATTATTAGACTTTTCAAAATTTGCAAGGCTTTTTGTGATTCGAATTCTCTGACTGAGGTTAATCTGTGTGTGTGTGTGTGTCTGTGTGTGTGTGTGTGTGTGTGTGTGTGGTTTCTTAGTCATTGTCATGCTTCCTCTTCTTTAACAGTTCATATATTTTTGTCAACTGTGCTTTTTGATTATCTTTTTGTTACTAGTATGTTTGGTTCTTTATCTGCTCTAGATATGAAATATATATAAGTGATATGATGACCAAGTCTCTCAGGCTTTGCTTGTCATTAAATGCTTCCCCATTTAAACATACCTTTTGAGAAATAAAACTTGTAATTTTAATGTACTCAAATTTATAATTTTTCTTTTCATCCATGCTATTTGGATTTGATTAAGAAAACTTCTCCTACCCAGACCACAAAAATACCTTTAAACATGTTCTTATAAAAATTTAAAGTTTTGTTTCTCACTTTTAGATCTATATTCTACTCAGATTTTTGTATATAGTATGAACTAGAAATTTGATTTCTTTTCTCCAGCTAAGTTGCTCATCGATGCATTAAAGGTGATTTTTTTCCAAAATATTTTATCTCACATTTTTAGTTGCTATTAATAGTGAGATTATTAAAATTACAGAAAACTAGCTAATCTGATCACACGGACCACAGTCTTGTCTATCTCAATGAAACTAAGCCATGCCGTGTGGGGCCACCCAAGACGGATGGGTCATGGTGGAGAGGTCTGACAGAATGTGGTCCACATTCTGTTACATATCTCCCTACATACATGTGCACGAGTTTCTCTGGAGTACATTATAGGGCTTTAAATTTCTGTGTTTATGATTATGCAAATTTGATCTAAGATATGTCCTGTTAACTTTTCTCCAATGTAGCTAGTCTATTTATTTTTTGCCCATCCATCTTCAGCAAAATAAAGTTTTTATTTTTTTCACATCATTGGTACCATGTGATATTATTAGACTTTTCAAAATTTGAAGGGCATGGCAAACCACTTCAGTATTCTTGCCTTGAGAACCCCATGAACAGTATGAAAAGGCAAAAAGATAGGACACTGAAAGATGAACTCCCCAGGTCAGTAAGTGCCCAATATGGTACTGGAGATCAGGGGAGAAATAACTCCAGAAAGAATGATGGGATGAAGCCAAAGCAAAAACGATACCCAGCTGTGGATGTGACTGGTGATAGATGCAAAGTCCGATGCTGTAAAGAGCAATATTGCATAGGAACCTGGAATGTTAGGTCCATGAATCAAGGCAAATTGGAAATGGTCAAACAGGAGATGGCAAGAGTGAACGTTGACATTCTAGGAATCAGCGAACTAAGATGGACTGGAATGGGTGAATTTAACTCAGATGACCATTATATCTACTACTGTGGGCAGGAATCCCTTAGAAGAAATGGAGTAGCCATCATGGTCAACAAAAGAGTCCGAAATGCAGTACTTGGATGCAATCTCAAAAATGATAGAACGATCTCTGTTCGTTTCCAAGGCAAACCATTCAATATCACAGTAATCCAAGTCTATGCCCCAACCAGTAACACCAAAGAAGCTGAAGTTGAACGGTTCCATGAAGACCTACAAGACCTTCTAGAACTAACACCCAAAAAAGATGTCCTTTTCATTATAGGGGACTGGAATGCAAAAGTAGGAAGTCAAGAAACACCTGGCATAACAGGCAAATTTGGCCTTGGAAGACAGAATTAAGCAGGGCAAAGGCTAATAGAGTTTTGCCACGAGAATGCACTGGTCATAGTAAACACCCTCTTCCAACAACACAAGAGAAGACTCTACACGTGGACATCACCAGGGGTCAACACCAAAATCAGATTGATTATATTCTTTGCAGCCAAAGATGGAGAAGCTCTATACAGCCAGGAAAAACAAGACTTGGAGCAGACTGTGGCTCAGATCATGAACTGCTTATTGCCAAATTCAGACTTAAGTTGAAGAAAGTAGGGAAAACCACTAGTCCATTCAGTTATGACCTAGATCAAATCCCTTATGAGTATATAGTAGAAGTGACAAAAATATTTAAGGGACTAGATCTGATAGACAGAGTGCCTGATGAACCATGGACAGAGGTTCGTGACATTGTACAGGAGACAGGGATCAAGACAATCCCCATGGAAAAGAAATGCAAAAAAAGCAAAATGGCTGTCTGCGGAGGCCTTACAGATAGCTGGGAAGAGAAGAGAAGCGAAAAGCAAAGGAGAAAAGGAAAGATATTCCCATTTGAATGCAGAGTTCCAAAGAATAGCAAGGAGAGATAAGAAAGCCTTCCTCAGTGATGATCGCAAAGAAATAGAGGAAAACAACAGATTGGGAAAGACTAGAGATCTCTTCAAGAAAATTAGAGATACCAAAGGAACATTTCATGCAAAGATAGGCTCGATAAAGGACAGAAATGGTACGGACCTAACAGAAGCAGAAGATATTAAGAAGAGGTGGCAAGAATACACAGAAGAACTGTACAAAAAAGATCTTCATGATCCAGATAATCACGATGGTGTGATCACTCACCTAGAGCCAGACATCCTAGAATGTGAAGTCAAGTGGGCCTTAGAAAGCATCACTACGAACAAAGCTAGTGGAGGTAATGGAATTCCAGTTGAGCTATTTCAAATCCTGAAAGATGATGCTGCGAAAGTGCTGCACTCAATATGCCAGCAAATTTGGAAAACTCAGCAGTGGCCACAGGACTGGAAAAGGTCAGTTTTCATTCCAATCCCAAAGAAAGGCAATGCCAAAGAATGCTCAAACTACAGCACAAATGCACTCATCTCACATGCTAGTAAAGTAATGCTCAAAATTCTCCAAGCCAGGCTTCAGCAGTACGTGAACCATGAACTTCCAGATGTTCAAGAGGGTTTTAGAAAAGGCAGAGGAACCAGAGATCAAATTGCCAATATCCGCTGGATCATCAAAAAAGCAAGAGAGCTCCAGAAAAACACCTATTTCTGCTTTATTGACTATGCCAAAGCCTTTGACTCTGTGGATCACAATAAACTGTGGAAAATTCTGAAAGAGATGGGAATACCAGACCATCTGACCTGTCTCTTGAGAAACCTGTATGCAGGTCAGGAAGCAACAGTTACACCTGGAGATGGAACAACAGACTGGTTCCAAATAGGAAAAGGAGTATGTCAAGGCTGTATATTGTCACCCTGCTTATTTAACTTCTATGCAGAGTACATCATGAGAAATGCTGGGCTGGAAGAAGCACAAGCTGGAATCAAGATTGCTGGGAGAAGTATAAATAACCTAGATATGCAGGTGACACCACTCTTATGGCAGAAAGTGAAGAAGAACTAAAGAGCCTCTTGATGAAAGTGAAAGAGGAGAGTGAAAAAGTTGGCTTAAAGCTTACGTTCAGAAAAATAAGATCATGGCATCTGGTCTCATCACTTCATGGCAAATAGATGGTGAAACAGTGGAATCAGTGTCAGACTTTATTTTTCTGGGCTCCAAAATCACTACAGATGGTGATTGCAGCCATGAAATTTAAAGACGCTTACTTCTTGGAAGGAAGGTTATGGCCAACCTAGATAGCATATTTAAAAGCAGAGACATTACTTTGCCAACAAAAGTCCGTCTAGTCAAGGCTATGGTTTTTCCAGTGGTCATGTATGGATGTGAGAGTTGGACGGTGAAGAAAGCTGAGCACCGCAGAATTGATGCTTTTGAACTGTGGTGTTGGAGAAGACTCTTGAGAGTCCCTTGGACTGCAAGGAGATCCAACCAGCCCATCCTAAAGGAGATCAGTCCTGGGTGTTCATTGGAAGGACTGATGTTGAAGCTGAAACTCCAATACTTTGGCCACGTCATGCGAAGAGTTGACTCATTGGAAAAGACCCTAATGCTGGGTAGGATTGGGGGCAGGAGGAGAAGGGGACGATGGAGGATGAGATGGTTGGATGGCATCTCCGACTCGATGGACATGAGTAGACTCCGGGAGTTGGCGATGGACAGAGAGGCCTGGCGTGCTGCAATTCATGGAGTCACAGAGTCAGACACGACTGAGCAACTGAACTGAATAATGAGATTAATTCAGGTGCACAGTGCTTATTATAGTCAGAAATGAGAGGTAGCTAAAAATTAGTTTAAAAATCCTAATACATTTTGACTATCTATTCTAGGTAAACTGTCTTTCATTTTCTAGTGCTTTAAAATAACTGTCAACCTTTTGTAATCTTCCATCACTGTTTTCTTAACTTTCCATCAAAATGCCTGTGAAGTTTATGCCTCTCTGAGGATTATAGTCATGAGTGAGACGAACAATTAGACTTTGTAAGATTAAGGAGGTTTTGCACCAAGGTAATGTATGACTCAATTCTGCAACATGAATAGAAATGGATGGACTCAGCATGGTAGACCAGCACAGACAGAAGGAACAACAGCAGGAGAAGGCACAGAGGCAGCAGCTACAAGAACCCTCACGGGGGGAGGAAGAGGCAGAGTGAGGCTGGCTGCATCCTCAAGAAGCTTGTTTGCCTTGTTGAGATCTCTTTGTTGTGTTGTCTGACTCTTTGTGACCCCATGGACTGCAGTACTCCAGGCTTTCCTGTCCTTCATGAGTTTGCTCAAACTCATGTCCATTGAGTCAGTGATGCCATCCAACCATTTCAACCTCTGTCACCCCATTATCCATTTGCCTTCAATATTTCCCAGCATCAGGGTCATTTCCATAGATTGGCTCTTCCCATCATGTGGCCTAAGTATTGGAGATTCAGCTTCCGCATCAGTCCTTCCAATGAATATTCAGAATAAGAATACTCAAGGTTGATTTCTTTTCAGATTGACTGGTTTGATCTCTTTGCTGTCCAAGGGACTCTGAAGAGTCTTGTCCTACACCAGAGTTCAAAAGCATCAATTCTTCAGCGCTCAGCTTTCTTTATAGTCCAACTCTCACATCCATACATGGCTGCTGGAAAAGCCATAGCTTTGACTATGAGGACCTTTGTCAGCAAAGTAATGTCTCTGCTTTTAAATATGCTGTCTAGATTTGTCATAGTTTTCCTTCCAAGGAGTAAGTGTCTTTTAATTTCATGGCTGCAATCACTGTCTGCAGTGATTTTGGAGCCCAAGAAAATAAAAGCTGTCACTGTTTCCACTTTTTCCCCATCTATTAGCCATAAAGTGATGGAACCAGATATCATGATCTTAATTTTCTTAAAAAGAGTTTTCTTAAAAAGAAAACTCTTGGGCTTCCCTGGTGGTCCAGTGGTTAAGAATCCACCTGCCAGTGCAGGGAACATGGAATTGATACTTGGTCTTGTAAGATTCCATATGCCATGGGGCAACTGAGCCTGTGCACCACAACTAGAGCTTTTGCCTAGAGCCCATACTCAGAAACAAGAGAAGCCACCACAATGAGAAGCCTGCACACCACAGCTAGAGACTAGCATCCACTCACCTCAACTACAGAAAAGCCCTCAAACAGCAAGAAAGACCCAGTGCAGCCAAGAATAATAAATAAATAAATTTTGAAAAAGGAAATTCTGATAGCAGTGTGTGTGTGTGTGTGTGTGTGTGTGTGTGTGTGTGTGTGTGTGCACACATGTGTGTGTGGCAAGTCTTTAGGGATTGGAACCTGGAAGCAGGATAATCATATATTTTAACTATGCAGAAATTCCATATAAGAGTTACCATGTCAGTACTAAGGGAATGCCGTATTCAAGCACAATTTAGTGGAGAGAGGTACCTGTATTTTGTGAAAATTGAATGTGGTGAGTGAAGGAGCAAAAACATTTAGAGAAGGGTCACACGGTTCATTTTCTAGCAGCTGATTGATATTAATAGTTGTTAGTTATCGATAGAGTGGCATACATCAGATCTTGAAGGATGACTAAAAGCTAAGATCTGATAAAACCAGTTCAGCAAGTAAATACTGAGTGCTTATTATTTGTCAATTCCTAGGCATTGATAGTATTCACCCTAGAGAATACAAACTTCATAACAATGTTGCTCATTTTGTGTGAAATAATATTGCCCGACAGCAGTTGGATGGCTCTTCTTCTTTGTTACTGAAGATCAGAAAAGTGAAAAGGGTCTTTCATTACATCTTTAGATGCAATGTCAAATTTCAATATTGTGCTGTACATTTTGAATTATTTTTGTATAAAGTGTTATGGAATCACATAAGTTCAATACAAACTGATTGTTGTAAAAAATTAAATCTGGAAGGGAATTCACAAAGGGCAGTCACTTGTGAATGGTTTGATTTGGGTGCTTTTTAATTTTCCACTATATTTTACTCATCTTTTCCCAAATATTGTATTATAGATATGCACACATTTTATATTCAGATGAAAGTTAATGGATTTCTTTAAAATCTGAATGCCTTAAGGTGTCTAATCCATCCTGAATTTTCATTCCAAGGCTTTGTCTTTGAGCTGAAGGTAGTTTTAACTGTGTAACACATGTCTGACTTTTCTGTAAGCATAGTTATTTTCCTTTAAGTTAAATTCAAAGCACAATATTTTAATCTGCCTCTGTATATCTTGACATGGTCTTTTTATTACTAACTTTCTGTTACTATTTTCAGCAGCTATTGTTTTGTGAAATAATTACAGAATAGGCATTCTCTGGGTCAACCATTGGCTTGCCATTCACCTATCTCTTTATGAAGATATATTGAATACTTATCTTGGATGTTTTTCGTAAATTCTCATTCATAAAATTTTAGAGACTTGAATACCTTGAAACAACCTGTTAATCTCCACTTATGAAAAATACCCAGTGCTATCCTGGGAGACCTCCATCTGTCAACACCTGATCTCAAATTACTCCTACCATTTTCCTGTGGTGTACATCCCTTCTTCCCCTTGCTAAACCCTGAAACTGACAGAGATGACTGGATTTTGCTCATGCTATTAGCCATCCACTGCCCCCTTTCACTATGCTCTGCTAGATAGAGAAGTGGCTGCTTAAAAGCCACTCAATGCAAGCTTTATATTCACAGGCACAGAGCCAAAAATAACTCTTGTTTCCCACTTACTGTGCAAGTAATATTAAAGGTGTACTGTCTCATGACCATGGAAGGCAGTCCTGCTTGAGCAGGAGCTGCTGCCTCTCCTTAATCAAGAGCCCACTGTGAGCTGGGCCATAAAGGCATTGGGCATCCCCTGCCAGCAATTAACATGCGACATGCTGATCATTCTTGGCAAACCCAAATAGGAGTCTGGTGCCAGAAAGGCAAGATCAGTCTTGAAAAAGTGTGGCCATCTGTTGGCACTGTCCATTCTTCCCACTGGGCTTAGAGATGCCACAAACACCCATGGTGCTTGTTTCAATGGATAGTGTTGTATTTCAGTTCTTATTTGTGAAGAAAAGTTTTCTCCATCCCCAGTTCCATAAGTTTTGCTCATCCCCAGTTCCATAAGATGAAAGTCTACAATTGATGACTTAAACTCCATAAAAGGAAAGTCTTCCTGCCAGATACTCACAAGAAAAAATTTATTTGGCTCCTGAAAAATGATTCCACTGGGATTCATCTGGCAATGGCAGTGGAAATCAAAGTGATACATACACATCCAGTGCAGTATTTCTTCACCCCAAGCTTCACCTCTAGCTAAGATTACCAGGCTTAGCAAATAAACATATAGAATGCCCAGTTAAATTTGAATTTCTGATAAGCAACACATTTTGGAAGGGTGTAGGGGAGCATACTTATACTAAAAATTTAAAATAAATAAAGATTCTAATGAATGTCTTTTGGAACATTGTATATATACGCCTTTTGTGTGTGTTACTCAGTCACATCTGACTCTTTGTGACCCTGTGACTGTAGCCTGCCAGGCTCCTCAGTGATTCTCTAGGCAAGAATACTGGAGTGGGTAACCATTCTCTTCTCTAGGGAATCTTCCCAACCCAGGGACTGAACCCAGGTCTTCTGTCCTGCAAGTGGATTCTTTAATTTCTGAACCACCAGGGAAGCTCATATATGCCTTTACATATTTACAAACATACCCATGTATATTTAAGTATGCTTAAAGAATAATATATTTAATTAGGAATCTTTTTAATTAAGTACTTTACCATAGGAAATTATAGATTATTTTTTTCTCTTTTGGGTATCAATGAATAATATTCTGAGGCTAGGAGGGAAGAGGTGGCAAGAATACATGAAGAAGTATACAAAATGATTTTTTTGACCCAGAGAACCATGATGGTGTGATCACTCACCTAGAGCCAGACATCTTGGAGTACAAACTCAAGTCGGCCTTTGGCAGTATCACTATGACCAAAGCTAGTGTAGGTGATGGAATTCCATTTGACCTATTTCAAATCCTAAAAGATGATACTGCTAAAGTGCAACACTCAATATGCCAGCAAATTTGGAAAACTCAGCAGTGGCCAAAGGACTGGAAAATGTTTGTTTTCATTCCAGTACCAAAGAAGGGCGATACCAAAGAATGTTCAAACTACCCCACATTTGCACTCAATTCTCATGCCAGAAAGTAATGCTCAAAATTCTCCAAGCTAGACTTCAACAGTACATAAACCAAGAACTCCCAGATGTTCAAGCTGGATTTAGAAAAGGCAGAGGAACCAGAGAACAAAATGCCAAAATCCATTGTATTATAGAAAAGCAAGAGAATTCCAGAAAAACATCTACTTCTGCTTTACTGACTGCGCTAAAGCCTTCATGTGGATCACAATAAGCTGTGGGAAATTCTTAAAGAGATAAGAGTACCAGGCCACCTTACCTGCCTCCTGAGAAATCTATATGCAGATAAAGAACCAACAGTTAGAACCAGACATGGAACAACAGACTGGTTCCAAATAGGAAAAGGAATCCGTCAAGGCTGTATATTGTCACCCTGTTTATTTAACTTATATGCAGAGCACATCATGAGAAATCCTGGGCTGGATAAATCACAAGCTGGAATCAAGATTGCCAGGAGAAATATCAATAACCTCAGATATGCACATGACACCACCCTTATGGCAGAAAGCGAAGAGGAACTAAAGAGCATCTTGATGAAAGTGAAAGAGGAGAGTGAAAAAGCTGGCTTAAAACTCAACATTCAAAAAATGAAGATCATGCATCTGGTACCATTACTTCATGGAAAATAGATGGGGAAACAATGGAAACTGTGAGAAACTTTATTTTCATGGGCTCCAAAATCACTGTGGACGGTGACTGCAGCCATGAAATTAAAAGACACTTGTTCATTGGAAGAAAAGTGATGACAAACCTAGACAGCGTAGTAAAAAGCAGACATTACTATGCTAACAAAGGTCCAAGTAGTCAAACCTATGGTTTTTCCAGTAGTCATGTATGGATGTGAGATTCGGGCCTCAAAGAGGGCTGAGCGCTGAAGAACTGATGCTTTTGAACTGTGGTGTTGGAGAAGACTCTTGAGAGTCTCTTGGACAGAGAATAGATCAAACCAATCAACCCTAAAGGAAATCAACCCTGAATATTCATTGGAAAGACTGATGCTGATGCTGAAGCTCCAATACTTTAGCCACCTGATGCGAAGAACTGACTCATTAGAAAAGATCCTCATGCTTGGAAAGCCTGAAAGCAGGAGGAGAAGGGGACAACAGGGGATGAGATGGTTGGATGGCATCACCCACTAGATGGAGGAGTTTGAGTTTCACTCTGGGAGATAGTGAAAGACAGGAGAGGCTGATGTTCTGCAGTCTGTGGAGTCGCAAAGATTTGGACACAACTGAGCAACTGAAAAACAAAAGGAAGAAATCATTTAGGTTTTTTTGGGGGGGTATTCTAAATCAAGATTTTATGCCAGAAAGTGAAGTTTTTAAAGAAAAACCTCAAGTATCTTATTTTTATCATTCTAAAAGTATATTAATGACAGTAGAGCTCCAAACACTAGGAACTGGAAAGTCCAGCGTTGCTGCCTCCACCCCCCACAAACACCCAACATCGGGAGTACTCCTCTTGGGTTTGGAGTAACTTGAGAAAGAAAACCCAGGTTCTAGTCAGGTGTGGACAAGGAGCTTGGCCGCCCTCTCTGCTAGTGCAGTGCTTTCCAGGATTTCAGGCTGGATGGCCACCCTCCCTGTGCCATTGCCACTGTCCCTCTCCTGCCACTGGCACTGGTTCCTCCACAATCTGCCCTTTGACCTTCTGTCAACTGTGGCAGAACTTCCTCTTTCTCTCAACCCAAAGTAGTTTCCTCAGATGTTAACAATGAAGGCATTTACTACAAAATAGAGACAAATCTTTCACGTCACTTTGACACAATGAATTCTTGTCTCTCATCTTTCTTTGTTTATGTTTTAGTATTTCCTATAAATTTTATTGCCATGACAATTTTAAAAAGAAATATTTTTTTTATTTAATTCTCGGGTAGATAATTATAATTTTAATAAGGACCAGTACAACTCATATGCTGTCCCAGGAACTGGTTCTAGCATAAACTGAATGATTTTGTGAGGGTTACAGACCAGAAATATGTTGTTGTTCACACTTTTCTGATGAGGAAACCAAGGCAAGAGCAGTTAACTTGGCCAAGTTCACTCAGCTAGTTAGTGGTAGATCTAGGTCTGTGAACCCAGGCCACTCAACTCCACATTTTCTACTCCTAAGGTGAAATTATCTGGGTGGTATTTAAAAAATAAAAGAGAACAAATTTTCACCACAAAGGCAAATTATACAGGTGTTTGTAGACTATACCTCAGATGTCATAAATGATGATGTTTCCTTCAGTCACTGCAGTTGTAATAAGGGTGAACCAATTTCTCCTAAGTTTTATGTCTCATTTGTAAGATATTAACTAAGTTGACAATTATAATAATATATATGAAATCATAGGGATCTTTTCCTATGGAATTTGACTGAAATGACCAATTATTTCTCACTAATCAGCCAAATATTAATTGTACTGACAGAGCTGTTTCCACTTTTGACTTTTAATGTAGGTTTTAATGTATTTTTTAAAAGATAATAGATTTTCCAAGAAAACCTATGATTCATGCAGTTTTCTAGAGGGCAATGAAACCCAGAACAATGTACTGAAGTGCCAAGATCAATTCAGTCAGTGTGCCCTCTAATGCGGGGGGATTTTTCAGAGTACTGTACAATAAAAATTCTCCTTCCCCCACACAATACCCTTCCTCTAGTTTTAATATCCTTCCTCTAGTTTACTTACATCTCCTACCTCATCATTAGTCTAAGTCCCAAATATTGCAGCGCATCCCCAGCAGATATGTGCCCCCAGACCCCATCACCTGAACCAATGTACTAAGGCAGAATCATAAGTTGCACACTTTGCTGAGGCAACAAGGTCAGTGGGGTCAAAATCTTTGCTTTTTTTATTACTTTCATTACTCGGGGATGATTACCCTGATGGTACAAAAAGATTTATTTTTTTCCATAATAGGAGTATTTGACATTTAAATTTTGCAAATGTTTTATATGAGTGAGTGAGTGAAAGTAGTCCCGTCATGTCTGACTCTTTGTGACCCTATGGACTATACCCCATGAAGAATTCATGGAATTCTCCAGGCCAGAATACTGGAGTGGGTAGCCTTTCCCTTCTTCAGGGGATCTTCCCAACCCAGGGATAGAACCCAGGTCTCTCTCATTGCAGGCAGATTCTTTACCAGATGAGCCACAAAGGAAGCCCAAGAATACTGGTGAGGGTAGCCTTTCTCTTCTTCAGGGGATCTTCCCAAACCAGGAATCAAACCCAGGTTTCATGCATTGAAGGCAGATTCTTTACCAACTGAGCTATCAGGGAAAAGAGAATCACCTTCCTTAAATCATTGCCGCCCAACCCACTTCTCAATAAAACCAAATCTTTGTGAGGAAGAATCAAATTGTACAATATAATTTTTTTGTGATTTTAAGGTAATCTGCCTATGTTTCCACATATTCCTAGTGAAATGAGGCAAAGAGAAGGAGAAAAACTTAGTTTTCTTTTCTCCACAGTGATCAGGTTAGTGCTAATATTATTTGTTAAAAGAGAATGTGGAAGCAGCAGAACTGGATTTAACTGCAAAAGCAAACTATGATCCCCCATCACTGAATTCTCAGTTTTTAAATACCATTCTCTAAAGTTACCAAGGACCCTAGGACAAATAGCTAATTCTAGGACAGAGGCAGATAATATGCAACATGAGCCCTGGAGCATTGGGCAGTACTAGAAAGCAATGCTCCAAAGTCAAATCAAAAGGTTGTGGCAAAGACACTCAGGTGTCAACCGGAAAAGAGCCCCCAGTAGTCAAAATGGGAATAATCTGAGTGACAAAATAAGTAACTTGACATTGGATTGCAATATGCCTGAGTCCATAATGACATAAATAGGAGAATAAATAAATAAATGAGAGAGAAAAGAATTCCAAATAATATAAAAAGAAATACCCCTCTTCTGAGGTGAAATTTCAATTCCGCTCCTTCGTGTTATGGATTTGTGTTTTGCTTCCAATGACTAGACTGTGGAAAGAGCAGCTAGTAACTCTACAAGGAGAAAATTGACAAAAGCTACCTTAAACAAGTGATTAAGTTAACACCAATAATACTAAGGCATGTTGATACCATGTGCCACCTGACAAAATGTGGTGAAAAGGGCATTTAATCTCAGAGCTACTCCTCCCAACACACATCACACAAATCTAATTATGAGAAAGCTTCAGCCAGTCAGTCCCAGATTGAGGGGCATTCTCCACACACCTTCTTAAGACTGAAAATCAAGGAAAAAAATGATATATTATCATGTACTATCATGGATTTGAAGAGAGCCAAGAGACATGAAAAATTTCCTTGAATTAGATCTTAGAATATAAGAAGGGCATTTGTAGAATCACTGGTGAAACCCAACTAAATAGTAATGTACCAATGATACAATATGAGATGAAATTGTGGGAAATTGAAATTGCTGAGGGGTATGTGAAATCTCTCTGTTTTAACTTTGTTAACTTTTCTGTAAATTTGAAAAATTAAATTTTTTTATTAAAAAAAATAGACTATGACCTGTAACCATAGGCAAGAAACTAAGGAAGGTGATCCTGACAGATGTGAGGTTAAATTTATTAGAGTATGATATTCTACCACTGCTTAGAAAGTGAGGCTGGAGACCCAAATACCTGTGCTCTTCTGTAGAAAATTTCCCAAAGCACCAAAGTCATCAAAAATGAGGAGAGTAGGCACAAAACCAGACCATCTTTGGCCTTATCTGTGAGTGTAACATTATCTTCATTGCTTTTGAATGATTCACTGCATATGTTGGCAGGCAAGTACCTCAGTCAGTAAAGAATCTGCCTGCAATGCAGGAGACCCGGCTTCAATTCCTGGTTCTGGAAGATACCCTGGAGAAGGAAATGGCAACCCACTCCAGTATTCTTCCCTGGAGAATCCCATGGACAGAGGAGCCTGGTAGGCTATAGTCCATGGGATTGCAAGAGTCAGACATGACTTAGTGACTAAACCTCCACCACCACTGTATATATTAGATAAGTTGAATTTTTATTTTAGTAATGATTTATTCAAGCAAAATGATTATAAGGGCAGTGTCAACAAATGAAGATAGTTGTAAAACTGAGAGAACTTCTTTAATGTACCTTCATAGCACTTCTTCCATTTGCACATTCTAGACATGGAAGGCATAGAGTAATAACTATTTCTGTTTCTTAAGTCGGTTGCTATGGTTACTCTGCAGCTGTGATGTAACAAAGAAAATTATCAAGACTTTTTGTGAAAAGGCAGATACAGCTTAGCTTTGCACAATCTCATTAATAATTTCAGGGGGGAGAAATGAATGTATATTGAATATTCGAAAACATGTATGAAGGGGCAAAACTCTGTGCCCTTGAGGAATATGAAGAATAGACTTTTCTTTCTGAAATGAGAACACTTTCAGAATCATTATGGTGATCATCTTTTCCCATGCAATGGGTGAATATATTTGCATAGGAAGGCACTAATTAATATATATATATATGTATATATATGCAAAACAAATAGGGTAGAAGCAGCAGATGTATTATTATATGTGATGAACAAAAAAAGATTACCCAAACATTGTCCCCAAGGTAGTCAAACAAACCAAATCCTTCAATATACTGCCAGTGTATATTTAGATACTCCACTCCAGGACTAAAAAATGTGACATTTTGAGCCACTATTTTTGCTTTCTGGGGCCCTTAGGTAAATTGTCTTAGAAAGAGCAGGTAACTAACATCTGAAAAGTTTGAGTTTTAATAAGTCTTTAATTTTGTCCTCTTCAAACTTCAACAAAGAACACTTTGACATGTGATATGCTGGAATATTAATCACAATACGCTACTGCATAGTAGATGCCAAATGTCAGGACCTTAATATGCAAAATATATTCTTCCTGCTTAAATGGGAACTTGACTCTGTTTGCCTTTAAGTTTCTCTTTGTCTCAGGTTCCTTGAGAGAGCTGATGTCATAACTTGACTGTAAAGGAAATAATGCACATAGAGCTATTTAATTAGTAACAAGGGTAAAATCCTTTTAATATAACCTGATCAGAGGTCAGTTTGGGGTCCCTCTCATAGAACAAGCAGATTTTAGGAACTGGATTAATACTGATCTCTAGACTTGAATTTCCCACTAATAAAGGGTAATATAATGTAGTCTAAGACTTTATATTTGTTCAGATCTTTTAACTCCTGAGGAACTAATATGCAACAACTGAGTAAATAACTCCACACTCTGTTTTAGCAGCTCGGATGACGTCTAAGGGAGCAAATGATCAACCCTATTCAGAATCAAAGATGGAAACAAGTCATTACCATTTGGAGAATCAAAAGTAGAAAGCTGTTTTCTACTTGGTTATTGGTTGATTTACATACGTTTGTAAAATATATAAGCATCAGCTGTTAATAAATTTTCATCTTAACCTTAGAGGAAAAATATTTTTGCAAAATAAGTAAATAAAGATAATAAATAAGGTATGAAAGGAAGCTATGAATTTCAAAGTTCTATCTTTCAAAGAAAAAAAATGTTTTAATTCAGAAATTGTATTTTCTAAAGTGATTGCTTTAACCTGACTTTGTATTACTTTCTAGAATTTTCCTTTGGAGTTCTCACAGGTCACCTTTTATTTTCTGTTTTCTTTGTGCCACTATAGCTGGACTGAAAACCCTTGTGTTCAGAATCAAGGCTTTATACAGTCATATTTTGCCTGTGCTGAGCAAATTTTCAAGTGGTTAGAGGGCACAAGTTTATGATATAAAATGAAAGAGTTAAATTGAGCTCATATAAATCGTTTCAGCATCTTTGTGATAGGAGCTGTTTTAGTTTGGGGAGCTTACTGTTCTAGCATTAGTGTTTTCTTTTTTAACTCAGAATCTTCCGAGGAAGTGTTGATATACCTAGTATTATATACTGGCCTTTAGAACTATTTTCACCTCCTTTTTCAAATGCTGTTATTTGAAGATCTGAACTCATATCCTGGAAAGTTTGGCCTTTGACTCTTATTTCCCTGCATAAACATTATAATGGCAACTTCTATTTTCAAATTTAAGCCCTCTCTTTCAGAATTTTAATCCAGTTAGTCCTTTCCCTGCAGTGTGTAATCAATACTCAGGGCTTATTCTGTCTTTTTGGAAGAGTTCTCATTATAAAAGTTAGTAGCTTTGTAGTCTCGCCTCGCAGCTCTATTTCCAGGAAAATAAATGAGGAAAATTTCTTTGGTTATGCCCAATTAATTGGCATTTCCTCCTGTGCTTTCATTAATTTCATTTACCGATTAATATTAAGCCACTTGGCTTTAGTCAAACCAAATTGTGTCCAAGTTACAAATTAAACAGCCTAAATTTTAATTTTGGAAGAGGAACTTGAATTGTGCCAATATACTATTAAGGGGGAAATATCATCACACTGTTTAGGGAAGTGATTAAAATAAAATTTATTATACAACTTATAGTTTTATGCATATATTACTCCCATATACAAGACATTTCCTACCCAACTAAGCAGTCTTTTTAAGGACTTCTAACTCTACACTATCGCTGTGAAAACTTCATCTGATACATGAAGATTATTTTGTGACATTGACTCAATTGGCTTCAAATGCATACCATTATTGACTTGTGACTCAGCTCTCTGAGCATTTCACCTACAAAGTTTGGTTTCCTTTTGCTGCCATAATGGATACAGAGATTGCCGATGTCAACTTAGGAGCACAATAAGTCATCCTTTGTGGAGTCCCCATCTCAAAGAGCTATTCTTGGTCATGTTTGTGCTCCAGTTAAGATGCCCCCTCAATACAACATACGTTTTCTAGTTTGATGACTGAAGGGGAAAAAAATGAATCAAAATTATGGATTGTATATTAATGTCCCATAGGAAATCTGAGAACTCTCTTTTATATCTTCTACAAGGGAAACATTTTTTAATTTATTAACTTCTTACTACTTAAACAGGCAGTTGATGTGTTTAATCAATACCATATTTTCTCTTAAAAAATAGTGGACTCACAGGAACTTATGAAAATATAATGTACGTAGTTTATTATTTACTTGAATTGAGATTTATACAGAGAAAGTTTTCTATAGTTGAGTATACTTATATAAAACATTTGGTGAAAAAAAGGTATCAAAATTTCATTGAAAATATATGGAATTTTATCATAGAACAAAGATTTCCATTAACTCTGCCTTACCATAGTTGACAAAACCTGTGTGCAACTTTAAGAAAAAATAGGTCAGAAAAAGAAAGTATAGTTATACAGAATTCTGGTCTCTTCAATTCATTTGTTAAGAATAATAAAAAAAAATCTCTTTGAACATAAAAGTCTATTGAATAATCTATGAAAATGACTAATAGAAACATATTCTTCAATTTATAACAGGAAGTAAAATTGCTTGAGGAAGTCAAAGAATTTCAGACAGTGTCCCTTCACGCCAACAGAAGAAGCATCATCAGCAGCCCAATATTTAAAAATTAAAATCTGCACTGGAGCCAGGGGCTGTGCTCACAAAATAGCCAATAAAAGGTAGTTGTAATTGCTGGGAAAATAAATTGCTCAGGAGAGCATGTGACAAAAGCAATTAAAATTTTTTCTTTTTCTAACCATGAAATGCCCTGCCCCCCCCCCAAAAAAAAATATAGAGCCTGATTTCCCATAGAAAATGGAGTAGAAAAGAATAATGTTAGAAAAAAAAACAAAACACTTTTTTCTTCCTCTGACATCAGCCTGAAAAATCTTTCTCTTTTTCCTAGGGACATATTTATGTAGGATTTTGTTGTGCTCTAAAGCTTGATTCAAATGTAGCTGCTAACATATCTTTGCCTCTTAAAGCTCTCATGGACTCTCTCCTCTTCTAACGGCCCAGGGAATGTGTGGTATCAAGATCCTTGGGCATCAGCTAATCACTCCTAAGTGCTAGAAGCCGGAGAGCTCTTACAGAATGAACAGCCATCAGATATGGTGAACAGATGGCTGCTCCACAGTGTAAGGGCTACTCCCAAAGACATCCTTCATTTAGGAGGTGCCAAAAAGCCATGGATGGCTCTATTAACACAGGGCTTTTTTATTAGTTAAACGGCTTTTGATATATTTAACTGAAATTTTAGAGAGCTTGCACAGACATATTTTGTCCTAATAGCTGTCAGTCTTCTCAATGAAAGATGCTTAACACTGACTGCATCTCAAATTCTCAGTAATTCACTGTATGACTTTGAGTTTTAGCTGATTCTTCAGTATAAATGAGTGCTTGCAATCAGGGAAATTGAAAAACTCAATGAAGTTATTACTGTTTTGAAAGAATTGTACATTTTTAGGATTTGAATACTTCTCTGAAGTAAAAAAAAAAAAAAAAATCACAAAGGTACACTGTACCAGAAGACAAGAGGCTATTTTTTTAATTTTATTTGTAATTATAAATAAGCTTTTGAAATTGCAAAGGACACTCTTTTATATTTTTTGACTGAGGAATAGAGAGAGTAAAGCCTTTTAGCAAACTTTGAAAAAGGAAGTAGTTTTCCATAGTTGGTTGATGGGTTAGCACCAAAGAATGGGGGTGAGAACCTGGATAAGATTATCCTTGGGTAAGTCATTCCTTTGGTATAGGATTTATCTTTATAAAAATACATTTGCTAAAAAAAAAAAACATTTTCTATTTCTGGTAAAAAAAAAAAACAAACACTTTTGCATTATTAGGTTCACAGTGCCGTTTGTTTTGCTTTTACTATAATTCATATGAAGAATTATCTGGCTATGAGACTAACTCGACTCAGGACTCAAAGGAAAACAGAGACCCCATGAACAGAATGAATTATTTTGTTGTGAGAGCTTACAGGGTACTATCTGTACAGCAGTTTAAGGAATTACAATGCTGAAAATATGTAGTATGAACAGTAGGCATTCTTTTGCATTTCTGTTTTCTCTATTGAGATGAAATCCAATAACTTGGAGCATAAAAAGCAAGATTGTATCTTGGGGAGACTCATATTATTCAGCCTTCCTATTATGAATCTAGAGTTTGAACATAAATCTTAAAGAACATAAAACTAGTCTTTTCAGGTAGACATTTACATAGGACCTTTCTTTCAACCTCCTATTCCCATTCCTCAAAAAAGGTCATCAGTTTGCTAATTGCTCACCGCAACCTAGGTTTTAATCACTTGATCCATCAACAAGCCTTCTCACACTTTCTTTATTCTTCTTGTCAGTAAGTGACATTCTTGGTAATGAAAACAACAAATCTATTGATAGCATCCCTCAATGGAGTGGAAGGCATCCTACATTAGCTCCGTCTTGGAAACCAGTCTATCCTATTACAATTGACCTTCTCTTGCTTATTACCACACAAATCATAGTCCTTTACACCCCCTCCCCATCTATTAGAGTATTTCTCCCGCAGCCTTTCAATTGCCTGACTGCAGTTGGTAATTGGATTCATGTTTGAAGCACAGCACTATAAGGAAAAGCCTAGAATAATTCAAATGGAACACCCTGGCCTAAGGCTGAGGCCATATGTTACACTCAGATTTGTATCACTGAAGCTTATTGCTTTAGCAACAAGGAAACCTATTCAAATGTCATAAAATTATTTTATTTTAAAAGTTTATTTACAGCTGTTGATGTAATCTAATGTCTACAAAAATCATGATATCAAAGGGATGGAAAAGTTACTTGACTTTGTAAAATATTTAAAAGAAGGAAAAAAATAGTTGGTAAATTATCCTGTCTATCCCACTGAATTTCATATTCTGCCACAAGTAGCTTTGAATGAAGTTATATAAAAATTAGAGGCCACCAAAAAGCCAATGATTTGGCAGCTAGTATTTCTTCAACGCTCACCACTGGATATATGGTTAAAAATATTCTAGTTTTGTATTACCTACCTCAAATTGATGAGTTCCATGTAGGCTATTATGTAAAGAGGCAAGTACTTCCTAATAAATTCACAGTTTGTGATAGAATAGTACAAATATATTTAGAAACACATATGAAAGTGACAAACACTGATTTAAACATGCATGTCATTAATAGGTTTGTGGTGTCCTATCAAACTTTATGGGTTACCCCATGCCTTATGTTCCTTAAAATGGATCTTAAGAATGATTTTATAAATTCTGAAATGCTAGAGTGAGTTTTACTGAGAGAGAGAGAACAGCTCTCTGGAGAAAAATTGGTTTCCTCAAATCACTACATTATTCAGTCAGTAAGTCAGTTCAGTGGCTCAGTCATGTCCGACTCTTTGTCAAAGCATAGACTGCAGCACGCCAGGCCTCCCTGTCCACCACCAACTCCTGGAGTTTACCCAAACTCATGTCCATTGAGTCAGTAATGCCATCCAACCATCTCATCTTCTGTCATCCCCTTCTTCTCCCGCTTTCAATCTTTCCCAGCATCAGGGTCTTTTCAAATGAGTCAGCTCTTCACATCTGGTGGCCAAAATATTGGAGTTTCAGCTTCAACATCAGTCCCTCCAGTGAACACCCAGGACTGATCTCCATTAGCATGGACTGGTTGGATCTCCTTGCAGTCCAAGGGACTCTCAAGAGACTTCTCCAAAACCACAGTTCAAAAGCATCAATTCTTCAGTGCTCAGCTTTCTTTGTAGTCCAACTCTCACATCCATGTATGACTACTGGAAAACCATAGCCTTGACTAGATGAAACTTTGTTGACAAAGTCATGTCTCTGCTTTTTAGTATGCTTTCTAGGTTGGTCAAAACTTTCCTTCTAAGAAGTAAGCATCTTTTAGTTTCATGGCTGCAATCACCACCTGCAGTGATTTTGGAGCCCCCAAAATAAACTCTGCCACTGTTTCCACTGTTTCACCATCTATTGCCATGAAGTGATGGGACCAGATGCTATGATATTAGTTTTCTGAATGTTGAGCTTTAAGCCAACTTTTTCACTCTCGTCTTTCACTTTCATCAAGAGGCTCTTCAGTTCTTCTTCACTTTTCTGCAATAAGGGTGGTGTCATCTGCATATCTGAGGTTGTTGATATTTCTCCCAGCAATCTTGATTCCAGCTTATGCTTCATCCAGCCCAGCATTTCTCATGATGTACTCTGCATAGAGGTTAAATAAGCATGGTGACGAAAGGCTGCCTCGATGCACCCCTTTTCCTATTTGGAACCAGTCTGTTTTTCCATGTCCAGTTCTAACAGTTGCTTCCTGACCTGCATACAGGTTTCTCAAGAAGCAGGTCAGGTGGTCTGCTATTCCCATCTCTTTCAGAATTATCCACAGTTTATTGTGATCCACACAGTCAAAGGCTTTGGCATAGTCAATAAAGCAGAAATAGATGTTTTTCAGGAACTCTCTTGCTTTTTTGATGATCCAGCATATGTTGGAAATTTGATCTCAGGTTCCTCTGCCTTTTCTAAAACCAGCTTGAACATCAGGAATTTCAAGGTTCACATATTGTTGAAGCCTGGCTTAGAGAATTTTGAGGATTACTTTACTAGCATGTGAGATATGTGCAATTGCTCAGTAGTTTGAGCATTCTCTGGCATTGCATTTCTTAAGGATTGGAAGGAAAACTGACCTTTTCCAGTCCTGTGGCCACTGCTGAGTTTTCCAAATTTGCTGGCATATTGAGTGCAGCACTTTCAGAGCATCATCTTTTAGGATTTGAAAAACTCAACTCAAACTCCATCACCTCCACTAGTTTTGTTCGTAGTGATGCTTCCTAAGGCCCACTTGACTCCACATTCCAGGATGTCTGGCTCTAGGTGAGTGATCACACCATTGTGATTATCTGGGCCATGAAGATCTTTTTTTGTATGGTTCTTTTGTCTATTCTTGCCACCTCTTCTTAATATCTTCTGCTTCTGTTAGGTCCATACCATTTCTGTCCTTTATTGTGCCCATCATTGCACAAAATATTCCCTTGGTATCTCTAATTTTCTTCAAGAGATCCCATTCTGTTGTTTTCCTCTATTTCTTTGCATTGATCACTGAGGAAGGCTTTCTTATCTCTCCTTGCTCTTCTTTGGAACTCTGCATTCAAATGGGTATATCTTTCCTTTTCTCCTTTGCTTTTCACTTCTCTTCTTTTCACAGCTATTTGTAAGGACTCCTCAGATAGCCGTTTCGCTTTTTTGCATTTCTTTTCCATGGGAATGGTCTTGATCCCTGTCTCCTGTACAATGTCACAAACCTCTGTCCATAGTTCATCAGGCACTCTGTCTATCAGATCTAGTCCCTTAAATCTATTTCTCACTTCCACTGTATAATCACAAGGGATTTGATTTAGGTCATACCTGAATAGTCTAGTGGTTTCCCCCACTTACTTCAATTTCAGTCTGAATTTGGCAATAAGGAGTTCATGATCTGAGCCACAGTCAGTTCCCAGTCTTGTTTTTCCTGGCTGTATAGAGCTTCTTCATCTTTGGCTATGAAGAATATAATCAATCAGAATTCAGTGTTGACCATCTAGTGATGTCCATGGGTAGAGCCTTCTCTTGTGTTGTTGGAAGAGGGTGTTTGCTATGACCAGTGCGTTCTCTTGGCAAAACTCTATTAGCTTTTACCCTGCTTCATTCTGTACTCCAAGGCCAAATTTGCCTGTTACTCCAGGTATTTCTTGAGGTCTTACTTATGCATTCCAGTCCCCTATAATGAGAAGGACATCTATTTTGGGTGTTAGTTCTAAAAGGTCTTGTAGGTCTTCACAGAATCGTTCAACTTCAGCTTCTTCAGAATTACTGGTAGGGGCATAGACTGGGATTACCGTGATATTGAATGGTTTACCTTAGAAACAAACAGATCATTCTGTCGTTTTTGAGACTGAATTCAAGTAATGCATTTAGGACTCTTTTGTTGACTATGAGGGCTACTCCATTTCTTCTAAGGGATTCTTGCTCACAGTAGTAGATATAATTGTCATCTGAGTTAAGTTCACCCATTCCAGGCCATTTTAGTTCACTGATTCCAAAAATGTTATCATTCTCTATTGCCATCTCCTGTTTGACCACTTCCAATTTACCTTGATTCATGGACCTAACATTCCAGGTTCCTATGCAATATTGCTCTTTATAGCATCAGACCTTGCTTCCATCACCAGTCACATCCTCAACTGGTTATTGTTTTCGCTTTGGCTCCATCTCTTCATCTTTTCTGGAGTTATTTCTCCACCAATCTCCAGTAGCATATTGGGCACCGACTGACCTGGGGAGTTCATCTTTCAGTGTCCTATCTTTTTGCCTTTTCATACTGTTCATGGGTTCTCAAGGCAAGAATACTGAAGTGGTTTGCCATTCCCTTCTCCAGTTATTATTTCATGTTATTGGGCTCCATTATTGGCAGAGACCCTAGTGGTGTATGTAAGTTCATATGGATTACTCCAACAAATAATTGATCTATTAGTGTATCATCCAAAATTGCACCTCACACCATTTTGGGATGAAATGGCTATGAAGTATCTCACTTGTCCCATTTTACAGATAAACAACTTAAAGGAAGCAAGCAAGAACTTGAAACAATTCAACAAAGAGGTTATAGAATCCAATTTCTTAAGACACAATTAGAAAATATTTCAATAAATTGTTTAATAAATAAATAACTTTTATTTATTTATTAACAAATAAATTAAATGCTTAATAAATAAATTTTACTGAGTAAAATTTAATAAAAATTTTAAAACATCTTAATATAAGCACCTCTATGGCAATAATTATTGGTTACCTTGTAGATGAAGAGAAGTATATGGATTTTTTCTACTTATATATGATGCTGAAATTATTTTTGTGTTTATATTTAAATAAGGATATACCATATTCTTAGGAAATCAAAACATTTCAAACAAATAGTAATGCAAGTATACTCAGCTTCACAAAATTTCTAGTGCATATGTCTAGGTGCTAGAAGTTTGTGTAATTTTATAAATATGCTCAAAAATTCAGCTACTACCTGCTATCCATTTCATTCTGGGAATGAGAAAGCATCGATTTTCAAAGTGGAAAGGAATTCACTTTCTTTTTAAGTTTAATTTTTTTCTGACTTACAAAGTGACTTTCCACTCCGGGATTTTTGAGTGTCAGGGCTTAAAAAAGTTTGTTTCTAAGTTTGGCATACAGAGAGTAAAACAAATTAATGAAATCAGTACTAATGAAAAGCTAAATTAACTAGGTTTGGTTATCTCAAAAAGGACTCTTTTGAAGTAAGAATTTTCAGATAATTATAATACAAATCAGTGCCTTCAGAAACCAGAGAGGCTAATGTGTTGCAATATAAACTTCTATTGATAAAATGACTTTCAAAGAGAAGAAGTTGGATATACCTACCTACTTTGAAATTAATAGAATTTTTCCTGGTTAATTTTTTTTCATGTAACCAAAATATTGATAAAGCTTTGTCAATATTTTCTTACATATTCATAATTTTTCTTTCAAAATAACACAATCATGATATCAAGAAATCTATATTTGCCTCAGTAACAACTATATGCTTTTCAGTTTCATGCAGAAAATCTTTATGAAACAATCAGATAATCACAAAATAATTATTTTTCAAGTTCATTCCATAACTATCACCACCACTTACTCTCTTCTATCATGATGTTGGGCAATCCAAATTTGCATTGCTTGTGAAATGCTCAATTCAAAAAAATAAATAAATAACAAGTTCTATTTATTATAAATATATTCAGTCAAATTGCACTCTAAATGTCTATTTAATAACCACATTTACCCTCTATTTTGTACCCTTAGGTATTTTTTAATACCATTAAGTACTTTAAACTACAAAATCCTATGTTTAATCTCAGATGCGTAGACCAGACTTGATGTTTTGTAGAATCTAGTGGGAATCTTTTCTAGTGAGAATCTAGGGAGATTAATTAGGGTTCACTCAACAAAGTGTAAAGTAATAGGAAATCTTCAAATATGTGTGTCTCAGAATTTGAAACCTATAAATAAAATTAGAATGAATCTTTAGGTTTCCAGGAATACAACTGTTGTATGTGGCTGGATTTTTAACAAGTTAAAAACAAGCTAGGAAAAATGCCTGTAACTGAAATCTGAGTATGTCAATACTGTAAGTTGTGAGGAGCATTTAATACTTTTTTTTTGAATGTCCAGTGGCTCTAAATTATTCAAAACAACACTGCAGAAATGTTGGGTAATTAGTGTCAATACTTTTCAGTAAGTGTACAGCTTAAAATCTATCTCTAATTCTTTTCTGAGCATCATACTTTATCAAGGAACTAACTCCCTTTTCTGGGAATCTTTGATCGTCAGAGTTGAGATTAGTGCTCTCATTTTCTCTTTATCTAAAATTCTTTTGTTCAGGGATTTATAAAAACTTTGAGTTGTTTTTCTGAGAGAGAAAGTTTATAACAATTTTCAATGGTTAAAAATAATAGAGAAAAAGTGAGTAGCAACTTTACTGAAGTAACCCCAAAGTCTACCTAAAATAGACCCCAGCTTGAGAATCTGGAGCTTTGATACCAGCCACTGATCACACGTGCCCTCTCTGGATATGTTACTGTCCTCACTGTCCTCAAAATCTTCATCTATGACATGGTGAAAAGAGGGAGAGGAATGATTTTTCACTGGAAACTTGTAAAAATAAAACAAGATATGTAAACACAAAGATTTTTGTGTGCTGACTTAAATAGTATGTAGTTATGCTTCCTGATATGCAGAAAATCAAAAGACTATAAATGTTTTTAATTATTTGTAAGTCAGACAGAAAAGTAGTGGAAAAATTCAAAGTGGCATTCACAAATTGTACAAATTGATGGTTTCAAAGTTCATTTGGAGAATGAGACTAATTAAGTCATGCTCTGGAGACTTAATGAAGTGAGTAACTTCTGGGGAAAATACAGATAACAAAATATTCCTTACTCAGAGGAAGTCAAGTGTACAAAGGAAAGCTTGGGTTTGCTTTGTACAATAAATAACTACAGTTAGAAAGGTAAAGAGAAGAGCATAAAGGTAATCAAAGAGTTGCCCACAAATTATGAATTGGTTTGGATTCTTTATTACGATTGACTAAGTGTACACAAAATATGATTAATTCTAAGCTTATAACACTGTCAAACTAATGGTGGTTTACTTAAATTGGAAGGAAGATACTCAGGAATTACGTACCATATCTGGAAAGCTATTTTTAAAGTGAAACCTATAACGTGGTGGTGGATGTCACACACATATCATGCTACCTCCTCACAGATTTATTCCTCAATGTCAAATTTGCCCTGTTCATGGAAGGTGAAAGTGTTAGTCACACAGTATGTCCAACTCTGCGACCCCATGGACCATAGCCTGCCAGGCTCCTCTGTCCATGGGTTTCTCTAAGCAAGAATGTTGAAGTGGGTTGCCATTCCCTTCTCCAGGGGATCTTCCTGACCCAGGGATGGAACCCAGGTCTCCGGCATATGCAGGCAGATTCTTTACCATCTGAACCACCAGGGAAGCCCCGTACATAGTAAACATATTTATTTAATTCATATTTGCCAATATTATGGCAATAATATTTTACAATTATTCTATAAATATTTACTGATGTTGTATTACAACACTTAAAGAAATGCCTTCTTGCTCTGAGTAATGTATCAGTCGAGCTTTCAATAGAATGGTATTTTGCAATGAATTAACATTTGAATTAAAGAAAATTACACCATTTCCAAAACCATAATATTTGGGGTTGATTTTTTTAAGTGTACAAAACTAGGGATAATATTTATATAAAATTGTAATTGAATATTTGTATATTTGTAATTAAGAATCTAAATGACTAACTCAGGAACAAGTTTTTAAATGTGCACAATTTCCAGAGAGACAGATGCCAATTAGAAATCCAGACAGTCACCAAAAGAATTCCAGAGACCCAAGACATTAGTTATAGTTCATAACTGGTGATGTTTTCCGATTTTAAATGCAGACAAAATTTTTTCATAGACATTGAATTCAGCAAGGTAAATGGTTTAGAATAAAAGGACAGAAGCATAGTGATTTATAAATCTTCAATATGGTATCTAGTCAAATGTCTACTTCAGAAAAATACACACACATACACACACACATTCCTAGGATGATTCCATAACCTCTCTTAATAGGATATTCCAGTCTATACATTCCCCTCCAATAAGTAAATAAATAAATCAATATGACAAAGAGGTCAAGCTGTATTATTAAATTATCTGCCGGTTCAGTTATATCTCTCCAAAGACCAAGTTGAATAACATGCTCTTTATCTTCTGGCAGAAATCCAAAACTGAAGGAAAAGCAAAGAGAGCTCTTTGAAGGGACAGGATAGGAGACTTACCCAGGCAGTTGGTAGATTGTCTAAAGACAAGGTTTCTTTCTGATGTTTTTAACAATACCAGGATTTATTAAAATACGTTTGTGGCTCTTCCCGCTCATATGGGGGTGTCTAGAGCACAGTTTTATATTACTGGAATATAAAAGATGACAAAAATAAAAATATATATTTTTATTTCTATAGAAATAACCTTGACTATACGAACTTTTGTCGGCAAAGTGATGTCTGCTTTTTAACACACTGTCTAGGTTTGATATAGCTTTCTGGCCAAGAAGCAATTGTCTTCTAATTTCATGGCTGCAGTCACCATCCGCAGTGATTTTAGAATGTAAGAAGAGGAAATCTGTCACTGCTTCTACATTTTCCTTTTGTATTTGCCATGATGTAATGGGACCGGATGTCATTATCTTTAATACTGAGTTTTAAGCTGGCCTTTTCACTCTCCTCCTCCACCCTCATCAAAAGGCTCTTTAGTTCCTTTTCGCTTTCTGCCATTAGAGTGGTATCATCCACGTATCTGAGGTTGTTGATATTTCTCCCAGCAATCTTGATTCCAGTTTGTAACTCAACTAGCCTGGCATTTCAAATGATGTGCTCTGTGTATAATTTAAATAAACAGGTGACAATAAACAGCCTTGTCACACTCCTTTCTCAATCTTGAACCAGTCAGTTGTTCCATACAGGGTACTAACTGTTGCTTTTTGACCCACATACAGGTTTCTCAAGAGATAGGTAAGATGGTCTGTTATTCCCATCTCTTTAATAAGAGTTTTCCACAGTTTGTTATGATTCATACAGTCAAAGGCTTTAGTGTAGTCAATGAAACAGAGGTAAATGTTTTTTCTGGAATTCCCCTGCTTTCTCTTTGATCCAGCAAATTTTGGCAATTTGATCTCTGGTTCCTCTGCCTTTTCTAAACCCAGCTTGAACATCTGGAAGTTTTCGGTTCATGTAATGCTGAAGCCTAGCTTGAAGGATCCTGGGCATAATCTTGCTAGCATGGGAGATGAGTGTAATTATCCAATTGTTTGAATATTCTTTAGTACCGCCATTTTAGGAAGGTAAATGTAAATTATTATTTTTTATTGGTTGCTCAAACTTGGTGGTATAAAAGAGTTTCTTCTTATTTTTCTGCCCCCCATTGTTATTTTGGTAGCACTCAGGAAAGATTTGAAAACTAATGTGTGTAACAGGTAAAATGCTTCAAAAATCCAGAACTAATCTTAATTTCCCTATTTCTGCTCTTCTTTCCATAGACAATACTTCCTTTATTAAGCTTCATTACATATTTTTAGAACATGTCAATGAAGAATTATAAAATGCTCTGTAAATTCCTAATTGGATAGACTTTATCAGTAGTCCTGTTTTTCTCAATAGCTTACATCCTGGTCGTGTGCTGATTCCTGAGCCTTTTCAACATTTGCTTGCCTTATTCCCTTTGATTATTGTCTCTCTTAACTCTAAGATCCTTTAAATCCTCTCTGTGGTCTCCAGGACATTTGAAAATGACAGGGAACCCAGTCACTGTCTTTCAGAAACTTCAAATCCCTCAGAAACTAAAATCTCCAATTATTGCTTGAGTTCCTGTTTTTTGCTATCTTAGAGCTTCCTCTGCCATGCCATAAATATTTGAACACAATACAGTCATTTAAAGATTCACAGTACTTGGTTTGTCAGCTTCTTTAGGAAGTTTTGAAAGGAGCTACATTTCTAATTAAATTGAACTATATAAACAGCAACAAATCATATTTTTTTTCCTTAAAAATGCTCTGCTGTGTATGATGGAACCAAACTGGAAGTATATACACAAACTCTTTAGTTTAAAATGTATGTGTATAAGTCTATCTACTTATTTATACACTTATATATTTAGAGAGAGATAAATATAAATACAGATATAAAACATCAAATTTCTCTAAAGAAAATGACTCAAAATCAGCTATCTTCTCTGTAAAATAGGGTCATTATAGTACTAAATCATAGAGCTTTGTAATAATTAAATGAGAAAAGGCTTATAAAAAAGGCCTGATATGATTCCTGCTATATTACTCTGAATTCCTAAATGGGCCTTTTATGAAGAAGTGACCTCTATTGAAAACTAGTTATGCCCTACAGCTCCCCTGTATTTCAGAAATCACTTCAGTCTTTTGGGGTGATTGTTAGTCTGAAACTGAGTGTAGGGGACCACCCCTTTGGTGTATGGAGCTGAGGTTTTACCAATGTAGAGGATACTGACTTTAGAGGTTGAAGTTAAAAAAGCAAAGGTGAAATAATTTCAGAGATCCCAAATTTAGGCCTTAGTCATGTTAGGCCTTAGTTATATTAGCATATAAATAAGTAGACTGAATCCCCTTTAACCTCAGTGGTTTGTTTTAGTTTTTAATTGAAGTATAGCTGATTTACAATGGTGTCAGTTTCAGGTGTACAGCAAAGTGATTTAGTTATATATATTCTTTTCATTATGGGTTATTATAAGATACAGAATAAGGTTCCCTGTGCTGTTCAGTAGGTCATTGTTTATCTATTTCATATACAGTAATGTATACCTGTTAATTCCAAACTTCTAATTTATCCTTCTTTTCTCTTCCCCCTTTGGTAACCATGAGTTTATTTTCTATGTCTGTGAGTCTATTTCTGTTTTGTTAATAATTTGATTTGTATCACTTTTTGAGATTCCACATATAAAAGATATCATATGATATTTGTCTTTCTCTGACTTACTTCACTTAGTATGATAAGTGGGGGAGAGTTAATTGTAAAATAACATTACTGATTTCACTTTCTTTTTATTTTAACTGGAACTCAACTTGTTCAGGAAAATACTAAGGAAACTTTTAAGAATATACATTAAGACAAGATAACATAATTTATAGGAAAGAAAGAAAAATTATATAAATTAATACATAAAGGAAGCCAGGAAGGAGGCCAAATCAACAGTCATACCATAAATAGCTATTTATACTATTTTAACAAGGGTACATAAATAGCTATATATACTATATTTAACAAGGGTACAAGTTTGGGCAAAATTATAATTTACTTTCATGAAAATTCAAGCATGATAATGTAAATAACAGTGCTTTACATTCCTATGGCACTACGGAAGTGCTACTTAATTTTTAATAAAATAGTATAGAATCCTTCAATAAATCCATTTTTTCATTCTCTCTCTCCAGTTCTTCTAGAATCAATAATCACATACTGTGGAGACTTTTCTGGTTCCTAGTCCTCAAAGCAGATAAGAAATAAATGAGCTTAATTTTTCAGAGTCTGGGTGGCATAGCTACAATGAAAAGTTGGGCCTTCATAAATCTGAATTGCTTAGAAAAAGGAGCCATACTCTCCTTACTTTCTATTTCCTTGACTTTCTTACAGAGATTCCAAAAGCTTTTCAACAACTAAACAGTTCTAACTATGGATACATATTTTAATATGATATATAAATTAAACTAATATAAATCTAATTAAATTTACCCTAAAATATCCACATGGGTTTAAAAATTCAACAGTATTAAAAATTATATTTTACATTCTTCCTAATACAAAACATTTGAAAAAATAATTCAGAGCAATAATTCAAAAAATATTTTCACTCTAATATATGGCTGGGTTCATTGAGCCCTTATGTGTATGCACAGGCATGCAAAAGAAACACCTGGGCTGTGCCAGAAATGAAATAAAACTGTACCACCTGGAAAAAGATGTACATATATCTAATATCTCAACATACCAGGAAACCTAACAGAATTCATATGTGTAACCAAATAACATTCTTGTAAGTAAGCATTGATTTTTCCCTTGTTGACAGAGCTGGAACATAGAAAATATTCTGGAAGCCATTTAAAGAAGCTTTTCTTTGTGTCTCATGCCCTGAAAAACTGCAAACCTCTGTCCTTGTCATGAGTTGATATGAATGCTGTTATTAATGAAGCTCAGTGCAACTTTGTATAATTCCATATTAAATCCCCCTAAATGTATAGTGTGAAACTTTCAAATAGTACCAGGAAACTATATTTATCTCCAATGTAGTGCAAATTAAAAGAGGACCCATTTCCTAGAGAAAAAGAGAAGTTTAAAAGCAATACCCATATCCAATATTATTTGCTATGCTGTCGCTCAAAATAATTATGAAAATTATCCAGTGACTTAAAATCATTTCATTATAATGTATGTTTTATACTATCTTCAGGAATCAAAGAGTCATAGCTGGAGTTCTAAGTCATGGTCATGACTGGAGTTCTAAGGAGGTTGAAATTTCATGAAACTCTATTGCTCTCAATTGATGTATTCATCCGAGAATGTTTACCACCTCTGAACTTCCCCTACTGATTTCGCTAAGGGTGCTCAGGACTTGGGCTTCCCTGTGACTCAACGGCAAAGAATCAGCCTGCAATGTGAGAAATGCTGGTTTGATCCCTGGGTTGGAAGAATCCCTGGAAAAGAAAATGGCAAACCTCATGGGCAGAGGAGCCTGGCAGGCCACATATAATCCATGGACTGGAAAAAGAATCGAACAAGACTTAGCAACTAAACAATAATTTGGGCTTAATCATTAAAGACAAAACTGCTCCTCTTGCTTCTATTACTTTTCTTCTTGATTCTCATTGCAATGATCCATTTCCTCCTCAGTAAATCACATTGATGGGGTTGGTTTTTAATCCTGTACTTGCCATGAAGACAGACCTAGAATGTGACCAAATTTTCTGCTAAAGTTTCTAACCTCTCTCCAATCTACTTTCTGCTTCCACCCTTATGGTTATCTTTGGGCTTCTGCAGCCATCTCCTGACCTGATAGTTTACTTCAACATGATTCTCTCTCCTCTTCAGTTTCCCTTACCAGGGTCTTTCATATCACAGCCAATGCTGTCTGCACTACCCTTTAGTCATGACTCCCACAGGTCTGATATTTTAGGATTCTTTATCCTTTTTTTCCTAAAAATTGTATTTTTCTTAGCCTACTTAGCACTAACTTACTGTAGCAACTGTTTTGGTACTGCTTTTTCCTGAGTTCTTTTCTAAATAGAAGTGTCTAGGAAGTGCATGCTCAGTTGTATCTAACTCTTTGTGGCCCTTTGGACTGTAGCCCACAAGGCCCCTTTGTCCATGGAATTTTCCAGCCAAGAAATACTGGGGTGGGTTGCTATTTCCTTTTCCAGGGGATCTTTCCAACCCAGGAATTGAACCCGAGTCTCTTGCGTCTCCAGCATTGGCAGGTGGATCCTTTACCACTTGAACCGCTTGAGAAGCCCTCGAAGTAGAAGACAAAAAGTTATTTCATTTTGATCTGATCACTTTTATAGTTGGATTTACTCTGTCCTTCAAATTTAATTTTTTTTTATTTTTAATTTTATTTATACACACACATCATTTCACACACATTTTTATAGATAACTGTAATCTTATTGAAAATAAGATAAGATCGTATCTGAATAAATCTTCATAGGAAAAGTGAAACCTCATGTCCAGACAGAAATTTTGGTCTTGATTTAATAACTGTAAAGATGTTTATAATAAACACTAGAACTAAAATGTATGGGAAATTTGATAATCAGGCTGACACTTCCTAAATTACATAATAATAAACTATATTTTTAAAAACCTGAATAATTACAACTCACATAACACTATTTAAGTAACTCTAATAAACTACTGAGAATTAGCATTATAAAAGCATGTTCAATATTAACTGCCATCAAAATATTAACATAAAGAAAAATAGGATGGCTAAAAATGTACAAGTAAAATAAAGGGAAAGATCAAGCCAAGTATTTGTCAAATAAAAAATGTGTGAGCAAATCTCATTTATTCTGTTTCTTAATATTAATAACTCTCCAAAATTAATGACCTGGGTCATACACAAAATTGATAGTTTGGAATTTTATCAATAAAAATTAAGTTCGTTATTAAGTGGTAGAAAATCTAAAATAATAGTAACTTAAACAAGATAGAAGTTCATATCTCTTTATACAATCCAAACCAGTCTCACAGGAAACTCTCATAGTTATCAGGTTTTCTGATTTCTTTGATAATATTGTCCTGTGCTCCTCCACACATGGCTACACTTCATAGTCAAATGAGGCTGCTTAAATTCAGCCATCACATGTGTTTTTCAGCCTAAAGGAAGGAAACGAAGACACTCTTTCCTGTTAGGAATATTTTCTAGAAGTCACAGCATCCCATTGCTAGAATTAAGCACCTGTACTCACCTAGCTGCAAGGGTCTCTGGGAAATATGGTGTTTATTGTGTCTAGTAAAAATCAAACTCCCCTTATTAAGAAGCTGAAAGTTGATATCCGAGGACAATAGCAGTCTCTCCCACAAGGTCATAACAACAAATTTTATACTTGAACACAAAATCAGTCTTCTACTTTCCTCCACAAGGAATGTCAATGACCCAATTCAAGCCAATGTCAGAGCTTATGAGGGACCTAGCAGATGAGAACTCACGTCTATTGCGCTAGCAGCCATGTTCTGATTCTGAACTCAATGGGGCCACTGATTAGAACCTAAGAACAGGGCCAACCAAAAGCCAAGCTATAGACCTGGTGTATCATTTGAACTTTCAATCAAACTGTGCCTAGAGCTAGTCTTACCTACATGTGTCAGTAAATTTGTTTACATAATGATAAGTCAATTTTTGTCAAGATTTTCAAGCTTCTAGATCCAGTATACAGAAGATAGTAGTCTGTATTCACAAAGGCAGTATACATCGCTTTGTTTATTTTAAATTCTTATCAGGGTTTATATATTAAGGTGATGTGTACACTTATGAAATCATAATCAACATTAATATAAAGAAAAATGTACTTTATATCTCACTAAAGTTTAAATTTTTTCCTTTTTGTATACTCTAGGCAAACACTGTCCAGTATAAATTTAATGAAAACCACAAGTGTGAACCACATATGCAATTTTAAATGTTCTTAGTAGTCATACTTAAAAGGTAAAAAGAAATAAGTAAAATTAATTCAATATATTTTGTTCAATCCAACATGTCAAATACTAACATTTCAACATGCATTCAATATACAAATTATTAAAAATATACTACATTCCTTTTTGTCATACTATGTCTGCAAAATTCAGCATGTATTTTATACTTGGAGTCAATTTCAATTCAACTAGACATATTTCAAGAGTTCAACAGCCACATGTGGCCAGGGGTTGCCATATTCAATGGCATTGCTGAAGTCCAAGTTAATTTATAGGAATGATCCATTCCTTAAAGAATGGAAAGAAAAAAACTATAAACCAGTTGTGTCTGATAAGTTTGATGGAAAAAGCTGAACATGTGGAAAATTTGATTATCTTTTAAAACTTCTTGTTTCCTTAAATCTATTTTGATCATATATGTTTTCAACTCTATAAAAATAGAGTTGGCATAAGCTTGCTTATAAGGGAAAAGATCGTCAAAGCTGCTTTGTTACTTTGAAAGGAACCGGAAACACAGTTTCAGTTGTCTTAAGGCTAAAAGAAAAAATGCGTTGTGTTGTGTAAAGTCCATGAGTAGGGTTGCTGCTGCTGCTGCTGCTAAGTCGCTTCAGTTGTGTCCGACTCTGTGCGACCCCATAGACGGCAGCCCACCAGGCTCCCCCGTCCCTGGGATTCTCCAGGCAAGAACACTGGAGTGGGTTGCCATTTCCTTCTCCAATGCCTGAAAGTGAAAAGTGAAAGTGAAGTCGCTCAGTCGTGTCCGACTCTTAGCGACCCCGTGGACTTCAGCCTACCAGGCTCCTCCGTCCATGGGATTTTCCAGGCAAGAGTACTGGAGTGGGGTGCCATTGCCTTCTCCGATGAGTAGGGTTAGATGCCTAAAACTTCAGATCCAGGGGCTCAGCTCTATTATGTATGTTGGTTTCACTTTCAGTACAGTAGAAAATTCTAAATTTATGTCCACTTGGTTCAGATTCAGCAGAAAAGAGCACTATTTTCTATGTCCATAAAAACCTCAGACCATTGGTCTAAACTGATTCACGTGTCTAATTCTTAAAGCAATTTTGGAGGCTTGGGTGGCAGTTGGAATAGATTAAAATGTTTTATTGCCTTAGATCACATGTCAAGAGCTGGAACTGGTGATGGAAACTGTCCTTTCCTAAATGCAATGTGGACAATGAATATTTTGTCAAAGAAAAACTGGAAAAATAGAGGTGACACTGAAGAAAAGCAGCAGATGCCTACTCCACCTCATTTAACCATTTGTAATGTCCTCTATGGTTACACTTGTGTTATCAATCACAGTATTATGCAGTTGAAATTTTCTCCTTTACTTCCTGCCGAAGTTGTTACATTCTAAGTATTTTATCTCACTTTTGAAAGAAATAAGACTATTGGCTTTATTTCTGCTTTCCTCTGTATTTAGTATATTCAGCTTCTATTTATGATGTTAATCATTTCCTTGTTTTTTTTCAGCTACTTGTGTAGTTGTCTGAAATTGTGCTAGGAATCAGGTAACAATTTGTCAGCATTCACCCCTGTGCTGAGTCATGTAATTATTTTCTACATGGTTACCATGTCATCCTAAAGTTGTGTGTAGCCTTCTGCCTTCCTGCCTTACACTTCTGAACAATTCACAATATTAATTTCAGGAGACTTTCACTGCAAATCCTGGTTTTAGTTTAAATTATTCCAATCCCAAAGAAAGGCAATGCCAAAGAATGTTAAAACTACCGTACAATTACACTCATCTCACATGCTACCAAGATAATGCTCAAGATTCTCCAAGTGAGGCTTCAATAGTATGTGAAACAAAAGCCTCCAGCTGTTCAACTGGATTTAGAAAAGGCAGAGGAACCAGAGATCAAATTGTCAACATCTACTGAATCATTGAAAAAGCATAGAAAAGGCAGAGGAACCAGAGATGAAATTGCCAACATCTACTGGATCATCCAGAAAAACATCTACTTCTGCTTTATTGACTATGCCAAAGCCTTTGACTGTGTGGATCACAACAAACTGTGGAAAATTCCCCAAGAGATAGGAATACCAGACCACCTTACCTGCCTCCTGAGAAATCTTATGCAGGTCAAGATGCAACACTAGAACTGGATATGGAACAACAGACTGGTTCCAAATTGGGAAAGGAGTATGTCAAGGCTGTATATCGTCACCCCACTTATTTAACTTATATGAGGAGTACATCATGTGAAAAGCCAGGCTGGATGAAGCACAAGCTGGAAACAAGATTGCCAGGAGAAATATCAATAATCTCAGATATGCAGATGACACCACACTTATGGCAGAAAGTGAAGAGGAACTGAAAAGTCTTTTGATGAAAGTGAAAAAGGAGAGTGAAAAAGCTGGCTTAAAACTCCACATTCAGAAAACTAAGATCATGATATCTGGTCCCATCACTTCATGGCAAATAGATGGGGAAACAATGGAAACAATGACAGACTTTATTTTCTTGGGCTCTAAAATCACTGCAAATGGTAAATGCAGCCATGAAATTAAAAGATGCTTGCTCCTTGGAAGAAAAGCTATGACCAACCTAGACATCATATTAAAAAGCAGAGACATTACTTTGCCAACAAAGATCCACCTAGTCAAAGCTATGGTTTTTCCAATAGTCACGTATGGATGTGAGAGTTAGAGTATAAAGAAAACTGAGCACTAAAGAACTGATGCTTTTGAACTGTGGTGTTGGAGAAGACTCTTGAGAGTCACTTCAACTGCAAGGAGATCCAACCAGTCCATCCTAAAGGAAATCCGTCCTGAATATTCACTGGAAGGACTGATGCTAAAGCTGAAGCTCCAATACTTTGGCTACCTGATGCAAAGAACTGACTCATTAGAAAAGATCCTGATGCTGGGAAAGATTGAAGGCAGGGGGAGAAAGGGATGATAGAAGATAAGATGGTTGGATGGCATCGCCCACTCACTGGACATGAGTTTGAGCAAGTTCCGGGAGTTTGTTATGGACAGAGAAGCCTGGCATATTTCAGTCCATGGGTTCACAGTCAGACATGACTGAGCTACTTGACTGAACTGAAAGAGGAATTAAATTATGACTGTGGTTTTTATTTCCTTCTTAGTTCACTTGACTTTATAGCTTTTATAGTAACTGTATATGAGATTGTAACCAAAAAATAATGAATATTATTTTAGAAAAAAAAAATTAAGTTTTTCCTAAAATATTTTTAATCACTCAATAATATAGTCTTCTTACCTTGGATATAGCCTCTTCCACTAAGTCTAGGATAAGTGGTTATAAAATTGACCTCTTTTCTAAGACTTCCTTCTTAAAAAAATAAATAAAAACAAAATCCCCAACTTTTTCCTACCATTTTGTCTCTGCTTACATACAGAGGAAGGGGAATTTTCTGAGAATTCTTTTAATTTTTATCTGTAGTTCTTTACCCAATGCTGGGAATCGATGGATTCAGCCACTTAAAGTCTCACCCAGATTTTAGTTTCCTGAATGCTTGTGTTTCCTTATTTTTGCTGTGAAACTGTAGCTTTTATATGTTGTGCGTACTGCTGATATTGGGGAAAAAAATCTCCTCTGTGTTGCAACTAATTTTCTAAAATACAAGCTTCCTGTAGTGTTTACCCTTTTAGTAAGGCAAACAAGCCCTTTCCAAATTTATTTTCATTTTTTCTAATGCTTTTTAGTTGAAAGAAATACAACCATACACTCTGTCAGTTAATGGGATTTATTAAAATAACTCTGATATATATAAGCATAATATTTTACAGACTTTTTTCTTTATGTGACTTTCTTCTCATATTTAGATAACTTACAAGAACTGCTTCCCTTGTTGAATTTATCAAGGAGAAGCTATTTAAGACACATATTTAACTTCATTTTAAACAATAGTTTTCTCTCTTCTGTTGAGAACTAGAGGTCTTTGTAATGGACTATAAAATGCTCTTCAACCCACAACATCTTGGAAAGGACCACTGTTTCTACAGAGTTTGAGAAAACTCTGTTGCTGTGAGGTTGTACTGACACATATTCCTTCAATTATATGATATGCAAGCACAAACTGTAGTTTCACAGAGAAGTTTAATACATTATTCCATACAGTGAGAATGGGAATTCTAGTGTCCTATCAAATAGTAAATTAGCTTAATTTGAGGGGGGAACATTGTTTAATCTGAAATAATTTTTCATTTTTCAATCTTTTCTTATTTAATACAATTTTTGTATAGGAATAAGCAATTCAAAATGGATTTATATGAGGTTTTCATAGTGGTAAGTTTTCATAATTACATATTGTAAGACACTTGGCATTTTTGTGTTGATCCATTAAATCAGCCATTCTAAGCACCTGCTTTGTGCAAGGGACTCTCCCAAGTTCTAGAACTTTTGTAGTGGAAAAAAAAAAAAAAACCCTTCCTGTTTCCTGCTGTTTTAGAGCTTAGAGAAAAATGAATGAAAAGGATGTTGAGTGTATGACTAAGGCAAATAATGACTGAGTGTTCTGTAGAGAAAAAGTAAACACACAGTACTCTGAGAGAAAGTAAAATGAAAGTGAAGTCGCTCAGTCGTGTCCGACTCTTTGTGACCCCATGGACTGTAGCCCACCAGGCTCCTCCACCCATTGAATTTTCTAGGCAAGACTACTTAAGTGGTTTGCCATTTCCTTCTCCAGGGGATCTTTCCGGCCCAGGGATCGAACCCAGGTCTCCCGCATTGCAGGCAGACGCTTTACCGTCTGAGCCACCAGGGAAAGTAAGAGGGAAACTAACTTGAAAGTGCCATTTTAGCTGAGATAATGCTGTTGTCCAAGATAATGAGAAGCAAAAGTGTTTTTGCCTAAGGGAATGGTGTGTGCAAAGGACCTTGGGCAAGAAGAAACGACTTGAGTGACAAACTGAAAGAAAGGCCATGTTATTGATATGTATGAGCTATAGTAAGATTATACCTTCTAAAGTTAAATGTTTTTTCTCCCAAGATCATTTTCCACAGTTGTATTTTTAGTGTCTCCTGATGTCCCAGCCTCTAAGAAATCATCAACCAGTACACATGCGCACATACATGCACACACATATATACTGAAGCTCATCTTACCAGCACAGCTACTATTATTTACTCGTTATTATTCCCATGGCCTCACCTCTGACCCTGAGTGCTGCCCATCTCCTAAAGAGCAAAATCCTCCACAAAATTCAGGCCAGACTCAGAGGAGAGCACAGAAGAAGTCCTCTGAGGTTTTACCCCTCTCCTTAGCCCTTCTGTTACCTTACTGCTCTCTCAATATTTCATCCTACATAAGTTTTTTTTTTTTTAATTCTAGATGGCTCACTCCTTATCTACAGAAAAATGCAGTTCATAACAGGAAAGATAATTAAAACATTTATCAGAAATAATTGATTGTCAGAGGACAAGAATCAATCCAGAAAATTTCTCACATCCAGGCATTAGGATGTCACTGAAAAGCATAAGCAGCTATGTGCTATGTAATGTAAGTTCATGCCTCAAAACTCTCCTCTTTCCCAAATCCCTGACTTCCACCAGACTAGTTCTTTGGCAGGCGTTACAGATTACTTAACCCTCCAGGCGTCCTATCTCTAGACTCTTTATTCACTCTTCACTGAAGTCCTCCGCAGTCATCTGTTCTCAACTCGTCCTCACCTTCTGCTCTTTCCTTTGAACTGAACACACCATGTGATCTCACCCCACCTCTTCTAAATCTTTTCATTCTCTGGTTAACACACTACCCATTTCCTCACACTCTTCTTAGAACATTCCATCTACCAACTGGCCCCAAACAAAACATGGCTCTTCACTGAGGATACAACTTCACATTCTCAAATACAGACTGCTTGTTCTCTAGATGCCTCATCCCTTGGGGTGAAAATGACATCAGCACATGCCTCAGTTTGTACTAAGTTGGAGAGCTCCATATCCCTCCACCTTTTGTATATAAGCCCTTTACTTCCTTTTAGCAGACTCTCGTCAGGCCCCCTTAGGCATCAACTTCTCTGCACTTTGCTCCCAGATATCTTCACCCCAAATCCTGCAGTCATCATGAATTATTTACAGTCCAGGAGGCTGATCCATTTGACATCCCAGCCTCTCACTTGCTCTCCCGGCTTTTACCGCCTCCCTCCATGTGTTCACCCCTTTTGTGAGCCCCTTCTTTCTTCATTCAGCTTGGATCCCCATGTTTCACAACTTCAGCTATTCTTTCTTCAATGTCCATGACTTCCTTCATCCATTGTCTTTCTGTCAACCTGCCTACAAAATCTCAACCCTTGATGAATTCAACCTCACCAAGCTTGCTGGATAGAGATGAGGAGGAACTGTTTATAGTTGTTCAGAATTAAGGTCATGATAAGCTTCATGGTATCCAAACTCAACAGTGCCTAGCTATTCTATGATCTTTCTCTGATGAGCATACGATCTCATTTTCCAGTGTGAATAATCCAGCTTCCCCTGTTGTCTTGAAACTCCAACTTCATCAGCATCTCTCTTTCCACATAAAACTTTTTCTGCTTCAAAACAAAGATAAAGACATCAGAAAAGAACTCTCAAACCTAAAACCTTACTTACGTCTGTGCCTGTGATTTTGTGTTTTGTTCCAGTTGCAATGAAACCTCTACAGCTCATTCTCCCTTCTTTTAGGCACTCCATGATCTTGTCCCCTCAACTATTCTTTCTCCTGCATCTTCAAACCTCACTGCTAAAACATGAAAATGCTTGCTTTTCCTCAGGTTTCCACTAAAGCCCCTGTCACTCTCCCTTCCCCTTTTCAGCAAAAAAGTATTGAATACTCTATCTTACTGTTTTTAATTCTTGGCATATTATTTATTCTCAAGCTACAGCATCCTTAATCTTACCTGCAACACTACAAATTCCCTAAGGAAGTTCATTGGTGGTCCAGGGGTTAAGACTGCTTCCATTTCAGGGGGCATGGGTTTGATCCCTGGTGGTGTTATTAAGCTTCCTCATGCCATGTGGTGCTGCCAAAAAAAAAAGAAAGGAAATTCCCTAAAATTGTTGTCTTAAAATCCACCTGATTTTCTTGTCTCACAATCAAGTGGAAACTCCTTAAGCCTTAATTTACTTCTATCTGGGGAGCACTCAACTATTTTTTCTTGAAGAAAGTGAAAGTCACTCAGTTGTGTCAGACACTTTGCAACCCCATGGACTATACAGTCCTTGGAATACTCCAGGCCAGAATACTGGAAGTGGGTAGGCTTTCCCTTCTCCAGGGGATCTTCCCAACCCAAGGATCGAACCCAGGTCTCCCACAATGCAGGCAGATTCTTTACCAGCTGAGTCACAAGGGAAGCCCAAGAATACTGGAGTGGGTAGTCTATCCCTTCTACAGTGGATCTTCCTGACCTAGGAATCTAACCGGGGTCTCCCGCATTGCAGGCGAATTCTTTAGCAACTGACACAGTCACTTTCCTTGACTTCTAGGATATGATATTGTCCTGGGTACTTTTATTTTATTTATTCATTTATTTTTTAATTGAAGGATAATTGCTTTACAGAAATTTGTTGTTTCTGTCAGACCTCAACATGAATCAGCCAAAGGAGAGAGGTTCAAAAGGGAGGGGATATTTGTATACCTGGGTACTTTTATTTTCTTCTTTTTAAGTAACTGATTAACCTGGCAGTTTTTTTCTTCATTTATTATGTCTTGTAAATCAAATTAATATCTACATGTGTGTACATGCTCAGTCACTTCAGGACAGTTGCCTGCCAGGCTCCTCTCTCCATGGGATTCTCTAGGCAAGAATACTAGAGTGGGTTACCATGCCCTCTTCCAGGGGATTTTCTCCACCCATGGATTGCATCCACGTCTCTTAAGTCTCCTGCATTGGCATGTGGGTTCTTTACCACTAGCGCCCCCTGGGAAGCTCTAATATCCACATATCATTACTTAATATATCAATATTTAGTGGGAATACCTATAAATAAGTTACTTTTAATATCTATTTTATTCTTAACTTTATTTCTTTTTCCTTTAAGTTTAATTTGTTATACTTATTTCTAGGCTCTTGCATTTAACCCTTAGAATATGTATTTTCAGTCATCTTTTTGCACTTTAAAGCTGTATGTTATCCCACAGACTGTGACAACTAGTATATTCACTGACATTTTGTAGGAAATGTACATTATCTTCCATCTTATTTTTTCTTTACCTCAAAGTTTAGCTAAGAGGATACATTTTAAGTTTCCCAAACATATGGGAAGGGTAAATATTTTCATTTTTTTGGCTGAAATATAATTTCATTTCAAAGGTTTGTTCCTTTGTTTTTGTTCCATTTCTCTATTTGCTTCTTTTCAAATTCATTTGTAGCTACTTCTTCATCTCTCTACTTTCATCTATCTATAGACTTGCCCTGAGCAATATACTCATTTCTATAGCTCCAATAAATATTTTCAAATGAATAGGCTTTTAAAATACGCAACTTCGAGAAGACAGAAAAAACTTCAGGTATAGAAAGGTTGATCAAATAATGTTTTAGTTGAGCTATTATTTATTCCAGTTTAAATATTGAAATATAACATTATCTTTAATCCTTCCTTTGATGTCACACTTTTTAAAAAACAACCTAATAATTTTCTTTAATATTCAAAATAAAATGGCTAAGTTAATGTCTATATTTAGCAACCAGCTATTTCTAAACATTGATAACTATTTGGCTATAACTTTTTGAAATAGTATTTTACAATTACTGCTAGTCACGTAAGTGGTGACTTTGATATTTTTATGAACAGGCAAGTGAAAATTTTCAAGACCCGGTGGTATTTTCCCTAACTATTTTCCCACAATTTTTTTTGCCTGAAATACAAAATGCAAAATTGTGGTACCTTTGGACTATGCCACACAGCTCTGGAAGAAAAGAACACAATGGGATATAAGTTAGGCATTAGATCATTTTTCTCAAAATGTTCTCAGAAAATCTCACATCACCTGGGATAATTAAAAAAATACAGATTCCTGGATGTCAATCTGGACTAATATAACAGAAATATCTGAGCATGGGGACCAAGACTATATATATTTTATACTCCACAATTTTTCTTGTGTATCTGCAATTTGAGAGCCACTACAGTAAATAATGGAATTCCAGAAGAACTATTCAAAATCCTGAAGGATGATGCTGTCAGGGTGTTACATTCAATATGTCTGCAAATCTGGAAGACCCAGCAGTGGTCACAAGACTGGAAAAGATCAATATCATCCCAATTCCCAAGAAGGGTAGTACCAAAGAATGTGCTAACCATTGGACAATTGCACTCAATGGATATGAGTTTGAGCAAGTTCTGGGAGATGGTGAAGGACAGGGAAGCCTGGTATACTGCAGTTCATGGGGTCACAAAGAGTTGGACAAGATTGAGCAACTGGAAAACAATAACAACCCATGCTAGTCAGGTCAAGCTTAAAATCCTGCATGCTAGGCTTCAGCATTATGTGAACCAAGAACTTCCATGTGTCCAAGCTGGGTTTAGAAAAGGAAGAAGAACCAGAGATCAAAATGCCAACATTCACTGGATCAAAGAGAAAGCTAGAGAATTCCAGAAAAACATCTACCTCTGTTTCATCAGCTATGCTAAAACCTTTGAATGTGTGGAGCGTAACAAACTGTGGAAAGCTCTTAAAGAGATGGGAATACAAGACCATCGTAATTGTCTCCTGAGAAACCTGTATGTGGGTCAAGAACCAACAGTTAGAACCCTGTATGGAACAACTGACTGGTTCAAGATTGAGAAAGGAGAATGACAGGGCTGTCTGCCATCACCCTGTTTGTTTAACCTATCTGCTGAGCACATCATAAGGAATGCCGGGCTGGATGAGTTACAAGATGGAGAGGTGAGAGAAATATCAACAAACTTAGATATGTGGATGATACCACTCTGAAGGTTGAAAACAAAGAGGAACTAAAGAGCCTCTTGATGAGGGTGAAGGAGGAATGTGAAAGAGCCAGCTTAAAATTAAATATTAAAAAAAACTAAGATCATGGCATCCAGCTCCATTCAGTTCAGTTTAGTCGCTCAGTCATGTCCAACTCTTTGCAACCCCATGAATCGCAGCACGCCAGGCCTCCCTGTCCATCACCAACCCCCGGAGTCCACCCAAACTCATGTCCATCGAGTCAGTGATGCCATCCAACCATCTCATCCTCTGTCGTCCCTTTCTCCTCCTGCCCTCAATCCTTCCCAGCATTAGGGTCTTTTCCAATGAGTCAACTCCTCGCATGAGGTGGCCAAAGTATTGGAGGTTCAGCTTCAACATCAGTCCTTCAAATGAACACCCAGGACTGATCTCCTTTAGGATGGGCTGGTTGGATCTCCTTGCAGTCCAAGGGACTCTCAAGAGTCCAACTCCATTACTTCATGGCAAATAGAAGGGGGAAATGTGGAAGTAGTGACAGATTTCCTCTTGTTGGGCTCAAAAATCACTGTGGATGGTGACTGCAGCCATGCAATCAGAAGAAGATTGGCAGGAAAGCTATGACAAATCTAGACAGTGTGTTGAAAAGCAGAGACATTACTCTGCCAACAAATGTCCGTATAGTCAAGGCTGTGGTCTTCCCAGTGGTCACATATGGTTGTGAGAGCTGGACCATGAAGAAGGCAGAACGCCAGAGGATGAGATGGCTGGATGGCATCACCAATGCAATGGACACGAACTTGGGCAAACTTGGGAGATAGTGATGGACAGGCAGTCCTGGTGTGCTGTAGTCTATAGGGTCACAAAGAGTCAGACACGACTGGGCGACTGAACAGCAACAAGAACAACAATAGTAAATAAATTATTGCCTAGTGGGACAACTGTGCCTCTTTACAATGTTTTCAGAATATGCTCTGTTTAAAGCCTCAAATGCTTCATAGAAGGCCTTTCTATGTAGTAAGGAGAAAATGCATACACTTATCGGTAAAAGTAGATTTCTGTGTCTTAAGAAATCATGACAAATTTCCATATACAATGGAATATATAGAAAAATCCTGGCATCAAAAGTGGCTTAATTCTGACTACTTACAGTTGGTTTCAATGTTATAGAGAAGTGTTTATCAGACTCTGGGCTTCCCGGGTGATTCAGTGGTAAAAGAATCCACCTGCTAATGCAGGAGATGCAGGAGACAAGATTCAATCCCTGGTTGGGAAGATCCACTGGAGGAAGGCAAGCCCACTCCAGTACCCTTGCCTGGAGAATCCTATGGACAGAGGAGCCTGGCAGGCTACAGTCCGTAGGGTGGCAAAGAATCAGACACGACTGAACACACACGCACACTATCAAACTCTATGTGCATAAAAATCAGCTGTGGAATTTGATAATCTGGATGTTTAGGAGGAGACAGACGGGAATGAGATTCTGCACTTCTCACAACTTCCAGGAGAGGCCACTCTGAGTAACAAAGTTACAGAGAAGAGCTGGCTCATGGGAATAAAAATAACGTGTGCGTGCTTAGTCACTCAGTCCCGTCCAACTCTTTGAGACCCCATGGACTATAGCCCACCAGGCTCCTCTGTCCATGGGGATTCTCCGGGAAAGAATACTGGAGTGGACTGCCATGCTTCCTCCAGGGGATCGTCCCAACCCAAGGACGGAACCCATGTCTCATACATTGCAGGTGGATTCTTTATCATCTGAGCTACCAGAAAAACCCAATAAAAATAACCTTTTCTAATGTTATTGGCCTTTCTTTTAAAGCACATTTGTCAATAAATAAAGATTAAAAAAATAGATCTTTAATTAAAGCAAAAAATGTAGGTGCTTTTGAAGTTATTGTTGATTTTGAAAATCTTGTATACAACATTACCTTACTTCTACAAAAATATGTCTTTTCTCTATTTGTTAGATAAAGCCCTACAGTAATATAATTAAGTACTCAGCAATGAATATCATATAATAATACCAGAAGCAAATACTTCAGGGATGAGAACACAGAGTTGTTTTAGATAATTTTGCCTGGCTGGATTAATACTTCTATTAGAATAATGTAATTAGAGAAAACACATTGAAAAGTTAATATTTTTTAGGATTCAAATGAAGATTAATATTTTTAAATGAATTCCTAAAAGTTAGTTCAATGCCTAATGAGTATTACACTTTCAATATAAAAATATAAGGTAGAAACATAAATATTAAACAGCTTGGGAATTTTAATTTTGGCCCAGTGTACAAAAGAGAGTAACATATGGGAGCATTCAGATCTGAGGATAGTTCAGGCTATTTTAAGAGCTGAAATCCCAGAGTTTCCAACTCCAGTAGCTGGGGCTTGGTTTGGAGTCAGCTAAGGGATTGGCTATTATTCAGACTAATGACACTTTTAAAGGGTAAAGACCCAGAAAACCTAGTAATGCTGACTCATAAGCACACATTTGTTCTGGGCTTCTAAGGGAATTAGGCATGCAACTCCCATTAACATTAACAGGAGACAGAAGTTCTATATCTAATTTCCTTCTCAGCAGGCTGGAAACCAACCCCATAATTTGGAGGATTTGCAGCTTTAAGGCAAACTACCTTGTGATCAAGAATTTCATATGATGACATGGAAATGATGGAAAAAAATGCCTTATCCTTAATTTTAAATGACCTTGTGTTTTACAAAGCATTTCAGGCACGAATTAGGGAACGATTGTACTGCAGAGTAGCCTTTATCCTTAAACATAAGAATTATGGCCCCAGTGCCCTGATCTATTAAACGCGGTGAGTTCAGCTTTCTTGAAATGCCACTTTGAAAATCTGTTTTGCCTGATTTGTACAATTTTGTCAGTAAAACAGCTCAACCTGGGTTTAATGTATAGAGCAGAACATAATGTTTAAGAGAATTGCAATGCTTCTCCTTGAAAGGGAAAAGCCACATGTGTATAAACATACTAAAGACTCACTTCTAGTGTCATTATTTTAGCTGACATCTGTGGGCCTATTTTTGTAGAGTTGCATCGTGATAGAGAAGAGCTTTTTCCTTCCTCTTTGGCACAGATGACAATCATTAGAGATGCTGCAAAAGAGTCAATGAAAAGTAACGCTAAGGTAAAAGGTTAGTACTTCACACAATTATCCAAGAGACAAACAAAAATGGTTACTGCAAAAAAATTTAAGACACCGGTTCCCTTCACTCTCTTGTTTGATAACAAACAGAAGATAACTCGGTAGTTTGAAGAATGATGTGTCTGAAAATTGAAGTTCAGTGCCAAGTATTTAAGGTTGAAGGGCAAAGTGGCATAACTTACATGTGTAACTTCACTAGAGTAATCCCAACATAAAATATGAAAAGGGGGTATTTCAGGAAGGGAGACTTATCATATGTTGACCACTGAGATTTTGCTAAATTCAGGAGCTTTTTCTCACTCACCATTTTCACTAATTTCTCATCTCCTTTTTACACTCATCCATCACTCACCCAACAGGTAGACATTCTTTTTGTCTCTGCATGGAGCTCCTCATCCCATTTTTCTCATGTTGCTTTTTCTCCTTGAAGAAGTGATGCATGTGCTGTGCTTTGTTGCTCAGTTGTCCAACTCTTTGTGACCCCATGGACTGTAGCCTGCCAGGTGCCTCTGTCCATGAGATTCTCCAGGCAGGGATACTGGAGCAGGTTGCTATGCCCTCCTCCAGGAGATCTTCCCAACCCCAGAGTCGAACCCAAGTTTCCTGCATTGCAGGCAGATTCTTTACTCTCTGAGCCACCTGGGAAGCCCAAGGATACTGGAGTGGATAGCTTATCCCTTCTCCAGGGGGTGTTCCCAGCCCAGAAATCAAACTGGGGTCTCCTGCATTGCAGGTGGACTCTTTCCCAGCTGAGCTTCCAGGTAAGCCAGAAGAGATGCATGTAGCCTTCCAAACAGAGTCATACAGGATGTGGCTACTTATTATCAGGAGCAGATGAGGGGTACTGCCCACGAGGACTTCACTCCTCCCACAATCCAATTGCATTTCTCTGGAAGCTTCTGTTACTGGCCATTTGCCAACAACATACCATCTACTAATTAACCCGGCTCTTCTGTCGTCTCTTCATGGGACCCTCTCTACACATCCTGTGCTTCAGACAAAGCAGATTACTCCTGTAAAAAGTAATTTTCCTCATGGTTTGCCTCAGTCCAAGCCTTTATCAGGTTCTTCCTTCTGTCTTCATTGTCTGAAGCCTTCCATGTTATGACTTTGAGGCTCACATGACCTCTCAAAAATCTCCTAGTGCCAATTGTTATTTTCATTGCAAAACATATTTTCCCTTGTATTATGAATATTGGTTAACTGCTTTATTCTTCCTGTTGGATTCTCTGATTCTGGTATATACTAAGTATCATCACTTTCTGAAATTTCTAGTCTAAAGCCTAGGATATAGTAGCCACTCAATAAAGATATATTGCAAGGTTGTGTTAAAAAAAACTTGCTTGTGGGAGTAAACATAGATGAATGTAAACATAAACAAAATTCTCACATTGTACACTTTACACATACTATAATTTTATCTGTCAATCATACCTTCATAAAGCTGAAAAGATATATCATGTCTTTCAAATGTACTTTAAAATTTTTGAATAAGTTTAAATATTTAAAAGTCATTTATTAGAATGTTTTAGGTAAAAATCTAAATGATCCATTTGGAAAATTATCACTGCACTCTCAGAGCCTAGAAGAGTGCCTAACTAATAGTAGACACACAATTACAATGGATTAAATGAATGAATATATGATTAAATCCACTTAGCACCCAGTATCCCTTTTTTATCTTACAATGTGTATCTCTGATTTCTAAATATATAATTTTGGCCAGTCGGACTGAAAATCAAAGCATATTTTTCCAGGTAAGTAAAATGTAGGTAGTATAAAAAAAGCAAGGTATGAGAAAGTTTAGATGAAAACATGTTTTCATTATTATAGGGAGCATTTGTTAGTAATAATATTGATGATGATTTTGATAGTTGTGTGATTGCATGCATGCTAAGTTGCTTCAGTTGTGTCCGACTCTTTGTGACCCTATGGATTATAGCCCATGAGGCTCTGCTGTCCATGGGATTCTCCAGGCAAGAAAACCAGAGTTGGTTGCCACGCCCTCCTCCAGGGGATCTTCCTGACCCAGGGATCGAACCTGCCTCTCTTAAGTCTCCTGCATTGGCAGGCAGATTCTTCACCACTGAGCCACAGTTATGTGATTACCATTTCTAGATTTTTAAACTATTTTACCAGCATTCAGTGAAGAATGTTAATTTTAAGGAGCATGTGAAGAAGGGTGATTTTCTTTAAATCTTCTTAGGTGCTATAAGAATCCCAAATTTTAAGATATATAATTTTATATGGAAATGGGCCTATTGTGTAAAATGTTTTATATACTACCTCTGGAGGTAAATGTCGACTGGGTGAGGTGAAATTCCCTATAGCTTCCAGCAGTGAACACAAGCTGACACCTTGCCATGTCTGGTAGCCTGCAGACATTCTTAAGAAGACCCCATTGCTAAAAGCAGTCAGGACAGAAATTTTTTGTTATCACCCCTTTCATGCTTTGAAATGTGGTAGATTTCTCAAAACCCTTAGATAGAGCTATAAAAGAACTTCGTGTTATTTTACTAGAGTCACAGAAAAGAAACCTAAAAATAAAACATCCTCGCTGATCCGAGGGTGTGAGCACTTCATGTAGCTTTGTGATGTGACATCACAAGAAATTCCAGGGGAGGCCGCGGACGCAGGGAGGAAGCCGAGGTCAAGGAGCCGCGGGTCTGGACCTGTGCTTGACTTCCTTTGATGAGCTTATTTGTTATATCAAATGGAGCAGAAAAAAGGCTCTCCAATGAGCATAAGAGGCTACTCTCGGTTTTAATTCACTCTCTTTCATTTCCCTCGGCAGCACAGATTAAAGATGGGTTTTTCTTTTCCCCTGGTGTGTCTCACTGTGATTACTCAGTAGGAGAAAGAAAGAGCCAGCTTTAAAGGATTCTTTGTCCAACACGGTCTCTTGAACTACCAAAACATCTTCCAGGATGAAGTGCTGAGGTGTTTGATGGGAGCTGAACTAGAAATCACTTTCTGTCAATCAAATGCAAACCCAGTACCTGGCAGCCGCCTTATAAAAACTGGACCAAATGATACAGAAGGGCAAAAAAAAAGTTCCACTTTAGAAAATCAATGTTGAATTACCTTACTTAATTCATTTACATAAATATAAAGTGCCAAATGGAAGAAACCATGAAAACAGATTAACTGAAATGAACAGGATCAGGACTGATATAAGAGGATGGTACCCAACTCCCCGGGCACATATCTCAGATAAAGGCTCTCGGGGGTGAAGTCACAGCCCATCCCCCTATCAGTTGATAATGGCAAGGCTGATGTTTCAGAATCAGTAGCCATTGCCAGCTCGCAAGAGCAGACATGTTTTAAACATATGTTTTACACGGTACAATCAATCCACGTACTAGTGATGCACCTAACACTATGTATATGGCACTAAAGGACCCCAAGAGCCGTGCTACGGAGAGATAACACATTTCCCAGATCATTGGAGGCTCGAATTCGCCCCTTATGCCTCACAGCACTTTCCAAGAAGTGTGTTATCTTGAAGTAACACACCCTTGGCTTGTGCCTTATTGCTATAATTATAATCGCAAAAATGTCAGATGAGAATAATTGCCATCCCAATTTGCCATTACCCATTGTAGGCTTTCTGACTTAACCTAAGTGAGCATTTAAAAAATATGTTCAAGTTTTATTGACCTTGGAGGTAGAGATTCCTTTACTCCTTCCTATAATTATACTGTGAGCAGAGAATGCCTGGGGAGAGAAGCAGAGAATCAAGGAGTTGACTATTTCTGCACTTTTTGTGTTTAACACAGTCCAGTTTCATCACTTTACCTGCCCTTAAGAGAGCACACTTTCCACTACATCACCACGAAGTCATGAATGCATACCATTGGCACTATATTTGGAAAAAGCAGACTTTATTTGCCTTTCACTGGCAGATTACAAGACTCTCTAGTCAACTCTATAGCTTCAATCTCTGAGATGTACTTTATCCTCTTCAGTCCTCTATGCGTACCATTTGTTTGTATTAAATGAGTTTGATCCACCTTACAGTAAATTTGAGTTTTCCCTGCCAACACCTCAAATGAGTAAAACATCTCTTAATGCTTTGTGTGTGTGTATGTGTGCTCATTTGTGTCTGACTCTTTGAGACCCAACAGACTGTAGCCCACCAGGTTCCTCTGACCATGGAATTCTCAAGGCAAGAATACTGGAGTGGGTTTTCATTTCCTTCTCCAGGGGAACTTCCTGACTCAGGAATCAAGCCTGCATCTCCTGTACTATCAGGCGGATTCTTTACCACTGAGCCACCTGGGAAGCTCACCTTAATAGTATTAATGCTTGATTTTTCCAACCAGATTCCCTAGTACAGGGAGTCATCTCTGCAGTCCATCCTAGCCATCACCACCAGAGGAATTTTAGAAGCCCAGCTCTGTGTCATTAATGTTCTAAAAAAATCTTAGGCTGCGTATTTGTTTGAGAATAAATATCTAGATTCCTAATCAAGAATTAAAAGTTCCAAACAATAGGACCTCAATCTGTTTCTTCAAATGGCTTTCAGTTCATCACTCTCACTCACCTCATGATTAAACTAAACTCAAAAACCTGCTTCACTGAGCTTGAGCTTTTCCACGTCCATGCTTTCCCTACACTGTTTCCACTTGGAGAATCCCTTCTCCCCGTTGCTCTCAACCCGCATTCTTTTTCTTTTTCCTTCTTAAATTCAGCTTCACCTATTCCTAAGTCTCCTGTCTGAGTCAATCTCTATCTGCACTCTGTCAGACATGGTAGCAGATGTTCCTGTGAGAAAATGAGCTCAAATCATCTAACCTGAAGGAGGTGGTCTTTGAGTAATAACTGTAGGAAGAGTATGAGCTTGGTCAGTGGGGGAAAGGGCAAGGGCTTTCCAGATGGAGGGAATGGTGAGCATTGTGGACCCAAATCCTCTCCGTATTTAGTGCCTTTGGTCCTGCTCAGGACCTGTCTCTTACCTGACCTCCTTCAACAGTCTCCTGCTTCCACTGCAGTCACCACATTACTACCAGAGAGCTTTTCATCAAAAGCCCAGTTACTTCCTGCTCAAGGATCATGAGATCATGTTTCATGGATCTTTTCGGTTTTCCCTTGCCCCGTTGGACACCTTCACACCTCAATGGCATACATGTTATGCCATCTGAATGGCATGCCCTTGCCATCATTTTTCATCAGGTTAATTCAGTGCAGTTCCTTCCTTTCTTGTACTTTTACAAAGCACATTTCATCACTTCCTCCTCTGTGATCTTACATGAATTGTATGTCCTTTTATCATAACTGTTGCTATTTTTGGAGCCCATGGGAATATATTCTTTACATATCTCCAGTGTATATCAGTTTGTCCTTTTATTGGCTGCCTGGCTCAGAAAACTCTAACAGCCACATCTTCATTCTCTCGGAAGAAAAGTCAAGTCAATGATTTGTATTTTTTCATTTATTTTATTTGTATTGTGGCATAATATCTGAATATATATTGAGGCACCACTTAAACTCTTTATGAGGTTAAGGGGGAAACTGCCTGACTTGTATTGAAGGCAACTACATTCCTGGCACTGTGTAAACACATGACCATGATATCTCCCAATCCCCCATCTCCTGGTCTCTCTCTCTCTCACACACACACAGAACACCAGCCACAACTGCCACCACCAAAAATAACAAAAACAAAGGAAAAGAGTGCATTACTCTACAGATAAGGGCAGCGATTAAGAACCTCATCCAAGAATGCATGGCTTGCGAGAGCTAAAACCAATTTGCAAGTTCATGTCCATTGGTTCCAAGGACTTTTCCCTTTCCTTGTAGCATACAACATACTGAAAGATTTTCTTTTCTTTCTTTTTTATTTTTTAGTGCTGTATTTGATCATGTCTTTGTGGTTCTTATGTGTATCTTATTTCTTACTGTGTCTTATTTTATATTAAAAGTATCCAACCTCCTTACTATAGGCAATAATTCTTCCGTGTTGTCCATATTTATGAAGAGAAAGAAGACGATCCTTCTGGGTTTTGCAGTTGTATCATAAAACTGATCATCTTACAATGAAGAAACAACTTTATTTCTTATGAAATTTCTGAATACTTGAGTTTCAAGTACAATATAGGATAAGCCTAGCTTATAAAATTTAATACACCGTAATTTTGGGTGGCAATTTTGGCCCCAACTAAAGCAGTCATGGCCTTTTTTAGTTTATTATACACTAGCTACTATAAGAAATAAACTCTCTATTTCAAAGACTTAAAAGTACAGGAGTTCATTTCTTGCTCAAGGAGTAGTTCAACATGGGTGTTCCTGCTGTCAGGGGAAGTGGTGAATCTCTACACCATAGAATCACTCAGGGTGATGGATGCCCTGGGCATCAGTATCCATCAGGCAGAAGGGAGAAACACAGCAGGGAGAAACACAACTCCCTTCTTCAAATCCCAGCTAAAAATTGCAAAACTGCCTTCATGCTTCATCTTCTGATGAGAATTAGTCATGTGCCATGTATCACGCTGCCATATCCAGATATGAGAGGAGGCTGCAATCTCCAAATACTGTGGATACTGAACCTTATACAATGCTGTTGTTGTTCAGTCACTCAGTTGTGTCTGACTCTTTGCGACCCCAGGACTGCAGCACACCAGGCTTCCCTGGCCATCACCAACTCCCTGAGTTGCTCAGATTCATGTACACTGAGACAGCGATGCCATCCAACCATCTCATCCTCTGTCGCCCCCTTCTCCTCCTACCCTAAATTTATCCCAGCATCAGGGTTTTTTTCCAAAACAATGCAAGAGTTCCTTTTTAACAATGAAAAAATTATTGATACAAAATAAGATATGAAGCTTTGAAGAGACCTTTGAAAGTGAGGAATATTAAAGCATAAGCTTCTTTAGTGTCACATCAAGTCAGCCTCAGAGGCCAACAACCTAGTACCTGAACTGGCAGCTACCCAATGTTGTCCACTCTCCTCTAAGATAGGACAGGCACATGCTAGGTGGACAGCTATCTCTTTCTGCCATATAAACCACATAACAGTGCTCTGGGAAGGTGAAAAATACAGTCAAACAATATCTATTATGATCTCTTATTTATTAAATGCTCTGATAAAGTAAGCATTTCCAAACAACTGTACAAAAAAGATATTCATGACCCAGATAATTATGATGGTGTGATCACTCATCTAGAGCCAGACATCCTGGAAGGTGAAGTCAAATGAGCCTTAGGAAACATCACAACAAACAAAGCTAGTGGAGGTGATGGAATTCCAGTTATTTCAAATCCTAAAACATGATGCTGTGAAAGTGCTGCACTCAATATGCCAGCAAAGTTGGAAAACTCAGCAGTGGCCACAGGAATAGAAAAGTCACTTTTCATTCCAATCCCAAAGAAAGCAATGCCAAAGAATGCTCAAACTACTGCACAATTGCACTCATCTCACACAATAGTAAAGTAATGCTCAAAATTCTCCAAGCCAGGCTTCAACAATACGCGAACCATGAAGTTCCAGATGTTCAAGCTGGTTTTAGAAAAGGCAGAGGAACCAGAAATCAAATTGCCAACATCCACTAGATCATCGAAAAAGCAAAAGAGTTCCAGAAAAGCATCTATTTCTGCTTTGTTGACTAGGACAGTATCTTTGACTGTGTGGATCACAATAAACTGTGGAGAATTCTGAAAGAGATGGGAATACCAGACCATCTGACCTGCCTCTTGAGAAACCTGTATGCAATTCAGGAAGCAAAAGTTAGAACTGGGCATGGAAAAACAGACTGTTTCCAAGTAGGAAAAGGAGTACGTCAAGGCTGTATATTCTCACCATGCTTACTTAACTTATATGCAGAGTACATCATGAGAAACGCTGGGCTGGAAGAAGCACAAGCTGGAATCAAGATTGCCGGGAGAAATATCAATAACCTCAGATATGCAGATGACACCACCCTTATGGCAGAAAGCGAAGAGGAACTGAAGGGCCTTTTGATGAAATTGAAAGAGGAGAGTGAAAAAGCTAGCTTAAAACCCAAAATTCAAAAAGACAAATATTGTGGCATCTGGTCCCAGCATTTCATGGCAAATACTGGGGAAACAATGGAAACAGTGACAGACTTTATTTTCTTGGGCTCCAAAATCGTTATGTATAGTGAGTGCAAACATGAAATTAAAAGATGCTTGCTCCTTGGAAGAAAAGCTATGACCAACCCAGACAGCGTATTAAAAAGCAGCGACATCACTTTGTCAACAAAAGTTGGTGTAATCAAAGTTACGGTTTTTCTAGTAGTCATGCACAGATGTGAGAGTTGGAACCCAGAGAAGGCTGAGTACTGAAGAATTGATGATTTTGTACTGTGATGTTTGAGAAGACTCTTGAGAGCCCCTTGAATTGCAAGGAGATCAAACCTCAATCCTAAAGGGAGTCAACCCTGAATATTCACTGGAAGAACTGATGCTGAAGCTGAAGCTGCAATACCTTGATCACCCGATGTGAAGAGCCAACTAATTGGAAAAGACCCCGATGCAGGGAAGATTGATGGCAGGAGAAGGGGACGACAGAGGATGAGATGGTTGGATGACATCACTGACTCAATGGACATGAGTCTGAGCAAACTCTGGGAGATTGTGGGGGACTGGAAGCCTAGAGTGCTGTGGTCCATGGGGTCACAAAGAGTCAGACAAGACAGAGACTAAGCACTGCACAGCACATGATGGTAATGACAATAAGGTAGAGTAATAACCTTATTAGGCAATTGCTTATAGAGTGCACTGTGTAATATTCATGTCACAGGGCCCCACTCATGAGGTTTAGGATTTTGAACAAGATACATAATTAGCTGTATCTCATATTATTCCTGTTTAACATGAGGGTGGTTATATACTACCTACCTGCAGAGTTGCCATGAAGATTAAAGGAACATATATAAAGGACTGAAAATAACACCTGGCTCATAACACACACACATTCATCAGATCAAACAATTGCTTTAAATGCAATCTCGTTTCTCTTTGAAATGATCTCAGTTTTTTAAAGCAGCTCAGATACAGATTTTATGTTCTTAATTATAACTACATATCTACTTTAAAACATTTCTTCAATATACATTTTTTGTTGTTCAGTAGTTGCTAGACTCACCTGTAGCTATACTTCCTGTAAGGATGAATACAATTTGGAATCCATTCAGTTCTGAAGAGTGTAGATTCTGTGGTCAAAGTCTCTTTATCACTAGTTCCATGTAAATATATTTATATCTATATTCCATTTCTTCTGATTTCTGAACCACTGATTTCCTAAAACAATGCTTTTCCTATCAGACCTCACCAAGTGTTTTTAGACAGTATTATAAATTTCATAATTTGTCTGGAGTGATGTTGATAATAACCAAGGCAATTGTTCTATCTTTGTTCAAAGTCTCTTACTGGAAAATGATTTCCTGTTTGTTGATTTATGGCTGCCCTTCATAATTTCATGTTTTAGAATTTCTGATATCCTCATTATTCTCTGAATCCTTTCAGCAGATTTCTATTAGTGAGACAGTAGAACTTGCCTATTATTATTTTGATTTATTAATTCATAGTCTTCATAGTACACTTGTGACAGAGCAAGGGAACTACACTATCATTCTGTTCCCATATTTATAACATTAACTAGTAACAGCTGATAAAAAAGCAGTACTTAAATTTAGCTTATGCTTCCAGGAAAAGTTGTACCCCATTTTGTTTTTATTTTTATATTTGATACTGACCTTTTTATTAAATATTTAAAAATAAGTTGTAGTTCTAAAATGCATTGCAAATGTAGAGTTCAAACCACTGAGTATTTCATATTCTTGTCTTTAAAATTACTTTCTAAAAGATAAGTTATATTATTAGTCATGGGGTAGGAGAGTGGGAAATGGCAACCCACTCCAGTACTCTTGCCTGGAGAATCCCTTGGACAGAGGAGCCTGGTGGGCTACAGTCCATGGGGTCGCAGAGTTGGACACGACTGAGCTACTGACACACATACAGTAGAGTGGGTAATGAGATGAACAATGTTAAGCCATTTTCCCATATGTTGGATCTATAAAAATTTTACACCCCACAAATAGAAATAATAAAAAGGGTAACTTTATTATATGAAATCGTTTATTTATAATGACCTAAATAGCTGCTCATAAGATATTCATTTGACAGAAAATCTTATTGTATACATACATATATATATAGGCATGCATTTGTGTGTGTATAATTTAGTTTCTAATGTTTCACATTTTATTTTTATTACAAACCAATTTCTTATTAACAAAAATATGTGTTATAACCAAATTAAGAAGGTCACATTTACATAATGTTTATTTACAATGCTAAATAGTATATTATATGCAAGTATTTCTTTTATTTTTATGTTTCCTGATGGTGTCATTTATTAGATTTGAAATTTGGGACAAGTGCATGGATCTATCTGAACATCTGTTTCCTTGTTTGTAAAACTCCAAAGACAGTGTCTTCTTTTCAGTGTTGTGATGCACAAACACAGGCACAAACTGTGTTACTTGACATAGCACAGTGTAGGGGCTGGAAAAGTCAATGTTCTGTCAATACGACTGCTATTTTTATTTTCATAATTATCAATAGCGTTTTAATTTTAAACCTCATGTTTAGGCAAGTATTATAGGAATATTTTTCATCAGAGTCTAAGAACCAATGAAAAGGTGTAGTTGCAACAAACCTAAATCATTGAGATTTTTTCTATGTTCTTTCTATTAATATAAGTACTAAACCTTGATATTTAGGTATTTCAAGGTGGTGCAGTGGTAAAGAATCTGCCTGCCTGTGTAGGGGATGCAAGAGACATGAGTTTGATACCTGGGTTGGAAAGATCCCCTGGAGTAGAAAATGGCTACCCAATCCAGTATTCTAGCCTGGAGAATCCCTTGGACAGAGGAGCCTGGTGGACTACAGTCCATGGGGTTGCAATCAGACACGACTGAACACCCAGGCACACACACAATCCTTGATAATTACCAGAAGTTCTGGTCAACATATTCCTCCCTTAGTTCATTTAACCCTTTGTGAGTATTATGAGGAGGTATTAGGCTCACTGTATAGACCTAAGTACTGAGCTGCAGACTAATTTGGAATAATTAGCAATAATTCTTAGTAGAAATAACCAAATTATGAGAACTAGATAGATGCTTATCAAATGGTAAATCATAAATTTACAATCATGAATTCCTGATTTTAATGTTCATACTTCCTCCTATTTGACCATACTGTAATTATATGTATTTCTCTTCTTTTTTTTTTTTTCTGTTTGGCGAATTGTGCAGCATATATCTTAGTTCCCCAGCCAGGGATGTAACCCACACCCTCTGTAGTAGAAGTGCAGAATCCTAACCACTGAACCACCAGGGAATTCCCTATACCTATTCCTTATTTTTTCTTTATGTATAGTTTTATATTTAAAAATATCAGCTAACAAAAATTTCTTCATAAAAATTTTTTATATTTATGATATTCATAAATTATAACATCCTGGAACATTCTGTTTCATATATTTTCATATGTTGTGAATAATTTAATAAAGTGACTCATATATTTACAGAATTAATACATAAATGAACATTGAATGAATGAAAATATTCTATAAATTAGTTATGAGGTAAGAGGTAGAAATAAAACTTAACAGTTTTGTTCCTTAGGCTTATTTATTGTCCAAATAATTATGACTGATAGGGAAAAGTTCTTTATAGCCTGATTTAAATAGGAACTATACACATGATTAAACCTTTGCTGAGATACAAATATTTAAAGAGTAATCTATGTTTACATTAACCTTCTTTAGGACCCAGAGAAATGATTGTGGATCCACATAGCCTAAATTTCTATGTATGACAGTATCTGAAGGAGGATTTTTACTTAGGATGCTATCAAATTTCCTGAGTAAGGAACATATATACCCCTACTTAAATGAGAAAATACACAACTGCAAATACTAGATGTCTGACATCAACTTCTGGTTCCTCCTAAAGATACTGTAACAACACTTGTTATTTTAAGGTTCACTCTGGCTTTTTCTCTCCAGTTTGGGCAGATTTTCCATTCCATCCCATGTTGTTCCTCTTTACATCTGCTAAAGTCAATCAATTAATCAATTTTTAAAATCGGAGGTCTTCTTAGTCCTTGGAGATTTGGTTTTTTCTCAGATTTGGCTGATCTAGTTGGCCAAGTTTTGCTTCAAGCATCAAGCTTTTAGCAATGTTTTTGGAGGAGTTTGCTTCTGTTGATAAATTGCAAAATGCCTGTTGCTAACAACCCCAGGATGCACTCGTCTCTCTAATCTGGATACTCCTTATAAAATCTGTGTGCTTTCCTGCCCTGCTGTGTTTGCCTCCTGTCCTGTTATGCTGTTGTTCAGTCGTTCAGTCATGTCCGACTCTTTGAGACCCCTTGGACTGCAGCATGCCAGGCTTCCCTGTCCTTCACCATCTCCTGGAGCTTGCTCAAAGGCATGTCCATTGCATCAGTGATGCCATCCAACCATTTCATCCTCTGTCGTCCTCTTCTCCTCCTACCTTCAATCTTTCCCAGCATCAGGGTTTTTTCTAATGAGTTGGCCCTTTGCATCAGGTGCCCAAAGTATTGGAGCTTTAACTTCAGCATCAGTCCCTCCAACGTATTTCTTTGGGAGAAACGTCACTCTCTAATTTAATTAAAACAGCAAATGAACTTCCACTCATTAGGTAGTAATATGGGTCTTCATCAACACACTTCTTCCCTTCTAATGAAGAGGTATGGAGTGCATATAATGTAATACTTAGTCTTATGTCGGCTATCCCTTGAACACTTTATTTAACAGTGTTTAACAGATGTATTTTTTTTTTTTTACATCACATAAAACATCCTTGACTGGATCTTTTCAGACCTCATGAGGGTCAAGGATTTGCTCTGCTATTCAGCTTGGTCAGTTTTTAATAATCTACGAAGAGTATTAGCCTACTACTCAGAAGTTTACGGAGTTTTCCCTGGTGGCTCAGTGGTAAAGAATCTGGCTGCCAATGCATGTTCAATCCCTGGGTCAGGAAGATGCCCTGGAAAAGGCAATGGCAACCCACTCCAGTATTCTTGACTGGGAAATCCCATGGATAGACAAGCCTGGCAGGATACAATCCATGAGGTCGCAAAGAGTCAAACATGATTTAGTGACTAAACAACAACAAAGAAGAAGTTTACAGGAACAATTCATCAATAAATGGTAGTGACTTTCATTGAAAGGTACTGGACTTTACCCAAACTGAAAATGCCTCCTTAAAAATTAAATATTTTTGATAACACATAAATATGAGCCATTAGATTTTGGGAAAACAGAAGTTCAGAGACAAATCAAACTCTAACATTTTAAACTTTTGCTACTAATCTGGGGAATATGTAACAAATACCACCAGTAAATGTCTATTAATTCGACTCAGTTTGTGGATATGTTGAAATTCCTCCTTGCTAAAGCATGCATTCTCTTAAATCTAGCTGTGTTCAGAATCTTAACTGCACAGTGACCTCTTGCTTTCTCATTTTTTTGTACATAGGAAAGCTAGTGAACTTTCCAGGTGCATTGTTTCACAGTACCCATGCTTTAGAGTGGGCATGGGCTGACGAAGATTCAAAATAATGACAGGTTTATACATTTTTCTTATTCTTTAAAAGGAAGTAAAAATTAAACAAGGTATAATATTTTGCCCTTATTCAAATTTATTCATTATATTTTCCTACTTGAAAGCATTTCTACCATTATATTTCTTTCCTTATAAACTTTAAAAATAAGACCATCATGCACAGGCTTAATTGAAATAGAACTGAAGTGCTGAGAGTATGAAATTATATGACTATGGGTTACATAACACTAAATAATTTATATTCAAGTATAGCAAAAATTAAATTAAAAATTTATCCCCATGCTGTAACACAAAATTCTACCTCATTTTTAGAACTGTTAAAAAACTATTATTTTATGGAAAAACAGAAGCTTCCTTTTTCTTAAAAGCCACACATTTCAATTGTTTTTACTGCATCATGCTGCTTCTTGCAGAAACCTATGCAAACTAACCATTACTTCACAGATTCTAGACATTATATAACAGTATATTTTCATTTGACAAGAAAACTGACAAAAGTGGTTGGTTACTCCTGTCCTAGGGCCTTGGCACTTACTGTTCTCTCTGCCTGAAATGTGCTTCCCTTATTTCTAAATAAACTTTATCATGTTTAGATTATGATTCAGGTGTCATCATTAACAACGTCTGCCCTGACCACAGTACTTAACATTACCATTCCTTATCCATCCTCTCAGTCTCTATTTTGTTACCTTACTTTCCAATTTTCTTTGCAGGTAATCTCATTTGATACGTATATAGATTTTTATTCATTTATCTTCTGTCTCCATCTACTAACACGTTGTCAAAATACAACATATTTTTCACTGCTGCATCAACAGTGTCTAAAACACAACCTACCCAAGGGTAGGACATCAACGGATATTTGTTTAAAAAAAAAACTGAATGAATAAATGAACACATTTGAAAGTTATAATTATGTATACCATGTTTAATAAAGGCTCTCAGAGAATATGTTGTTGGTTCTGTTTATTTACTAACTCTACTGTATGGTCACTTCCCTCCCTACTTCACACACACACACACACACACACACACACACACAGAGCCATGAATTACCTCTAATTAGTTCAGCTGGTAAAGAATCCACCTGCAATGCAGGGGACCCCAGTTCGATTCCTGGATTGGGAAGTTCCCCTGGGGAAGGGATAGGCTGCCTGTTCCAGTATTCTTGGGCTTTCCTGGTGGCTCAGACAGTAAAGAATCTCCCTGCAACACGGGAGACCTGGGTACAATCCCTGGGTCAGGAAGATCCCCTAGAGGAGGTCATGGCAATCCACTCCACTGTTCTAGTCTGAAGAATCTCCATGGACAAAGGAGCTTGATGGGCTACAGTCCATGGGGTCCCAAAGAGTTAGATATGACTGAGCAACTAAGCACACACATATATAGTTTTTATAGTTTTCTAACTTACCAGGTATGTTTTCCAACTTCATAAAATCATCCCAACTTGTATTTCATCAATTTGACCTACCTTTTAAAAGCATGAGACCAGCTAAGTTGACCACCTTGTGTAGAATAAGAAGTATACCTTAAAAATTGTCTATTTTGTCCAAAAACATCTATTGATACATGAATTGGAGGGAAACACATTCACAGACTGAGCAGTGCCTCCTTTACAAAGGATAATCCATATAGTTTGCAGAAACTGGAAGCCTGGTGTTTCCGTCTCTGTAATAATTCATAGGTTGTAAAAAGTGGAAACCGTCACATGCAGCCCTTAGACTGTCATTGCAGTCACTCAATAGTATAGACATTCAGGATCTAGGCCAAGGAACACATTTTGAATGTATGTCTAATCTCTCTCTCGTGTGTGTGTGTGTGTGTGTGTGTGTGTGTGTGTGTGTGTGTGTATGTATAAAACCTGGTGATAATGAGAAAACTTCAAGAAAGAAAATGAAATGGTGTTCTTTTCATCCCAGGCTTCTCACTTTCTAAAGACATTTCCTGTTGGGTGGGAAGCCAATAAGAATCTGCTCTGCCAACATCCTGACACGGCATCAGATCCTTCTCTTTGTGGCCATTTCTTAACATTAGTGGGAAGCAGCACATATTGACACTGAAATCTGTTTAAAAACAAGGTTCCTGACAGCTAAACTTCAAGAAGGCAGCGCCTTAAAAAATGTACATAGGCACATTGTGTTGACAGCAGGTGCTATTGACTTTTCCCGCTGAACAATCCCATGCCACGGGCTCTGTAAAGGCATGAGGAGCCTCAGAGAGAAAAGCAGCTGGTTTTTCCTTAGAAACTACCTGCTGTCAGTCAGTTTGGTATCATTTGGGGCAGCAGGTGCTCCACAGATAAAAAGAAAGATCGTTAGAGAATCTCTTTCTTTTTCTTGCAGTTTTTTGACAAATCACTGATGGTGGGACCTAGTTGTAATGAAAGTTCAGTTTACTTTGACAAGATAGCCTTTTCTCTTCAGGCTATTAACCCAATCATTGGCCTGTGACAGATTAGGGAAAGGGAAAACATAAAAACTTGTCTTTCCTTGTCTTGACTCCTCTTTTTTTTTTTCCTACACACACAAGCTATACTGGATAGAGAAGAACTTTGCTTGCATTTCAATCACAACTTCCCCAAATCAATTGCTATGTAAGTTTTTCACTTTTGTGTGTCTGTATTTTTTTTAAGTCTCTTCCTTTTGACAGCTGTGATCTATGGGAAGATTATACTATGCCTGATGTTATTGTGTTGTATTGCCTGAGGTGGATGAACTGATTGTAAGGTCAGTAGATTAAATGTATGTAACTCTGTGTTATGGTATTAGTCATAATTTACCATTAGAAACAAGTGACAGTGTACAATGTCACGCTTTCACAATTTGATTTCCTATTCCATAGTGATAGTACAAGGATATTTTGTGTCTGAATTAGGAGCCAAAATTGTGTCTAGATTAGTAGCCAAAATGTTTACCTGTCTGCAGAAAGGTCACAGAAAAATTCATGGAAGATGCCAAAGGTTATAAAACATCAAAAGTTACTACTAGTAGAAAACAGTGAAAAGTGAAGTGAAAGTGAAAGTCACTCAGTCATGTCCAACTCTTTATGTGTGACTCCATGGACTGTAGCCTGCTAGGCTTCTCTGTCCATGGAATTCTCCAGGCTAGAATACCAGAGTGGGTCCAATTCAGTTCAGTGGCTCAGTCGCATCTGACTCTTTGCTACCCCATGAATCGCAGCACGCCAGTCCTCCCTGTCCATCACCAAATCTCAGAGTTTACCCAAACTCATGTCTATCGAGCCAGTGATGCCATCCAGCCATTTCATCCTCTGTCGTTCCCTTCTCCTCCTGCCCCAATCCTTCCCAGCATCAGGGTTTATTCCAATGAGTCAGCTCTTCGCATCAGGTGGCCAAAGTATTGGAGTTTCAGCTTCAACATCAGTCCTTCCAAAGAACACTCAGGACTGATCTCCTTTACGACGGACTGGTTGGATCACCTTGCAGTCCAAGGGACTCTCAAGAGTCTTCTCCAACACCACAATTCAAAAGCATCAATTCTTCAGCACTCAGCTTTCTTCACAGTCCAACTCTTGCATCCATACATGACTACTGGAACAACCATAGCCTTGACTAGATGGGCCTTTGTTGGCAAAGTAATGTCTCTGCTTTTTAATATGCTATCTAGTTTGGTCATAACATTCCTTCCAAGGAGTAAGCGTCTTTTAATTTCATGGCTGCAATCACCATCTGCAGTGATTTTGGAGCCCCCAAAAGAATAAAGTCTGACACTGTTTCCACTGTTTCCCCATCCATTTCCCATGAAGTGATGGGACCAGATGCCATGATCTTAGTTCTGAATGTTGAGCTTTAAGCCAACTTTTTCACTCTCCTCTCTCACTTTCATCAGGAAGCTCTTTAGTTCTTCTTCACTTTTTGCCATAAGGGTGGTGTCATCTGCATATGTGAGGTTATTGATATTTCTCCCGGCAATCTTGATTCTAGCTTGTGCTTCTTCCAACCCAGTGTTTCTCATGATGTACTCTGCACAGAAGTTAAATAAACAGGGTGACAATATACAGGCTTGATCTACTTCTTTTCCTATTTGGAACCAGTCTGTTGTTCCATGTCCAGTTCTAACTGTTGCTTCCTGACCTGCATACCGGTTTCTCAATAGGCAGGTCAGGTGGCCTTGTATTCCCATCTCTTTCAGAATTTTCCACAGTTTATTGTGATCCACACAGTCAAAGGCTTTGGCATAGTCAATAAAGCAGAAATAGATGTTTTTCTGGAACTCTCTTGCTTTTTCGATGATCTATTGCATGTTGGCAATTTGATCTCTGGTTCCTCTGCCTTTTCTAAAACAGCTTGAACATCTGGAACTTCACGGTTCACGTATTGCTGAAGCCTGGCTTGGAGAATTTTGAGCATTACTTTACTAGCATGTGAGATGAGTGCAATTGTGCAGTAGTTTGAGCATTCTTTGGCATTGCCTTTGGGTAGCCATTCCCTTCTCCAGGGGATCTTCCCAACCTAGAAATTAAACCCAGGACCCCCACACTGCAGGCAAATTCTTTACTGTCTGAGCCACCTGGGAAGTCCAAGAATACTGGAGTGAGTAGTCTACCCCTTCTCCAGGGGATCTTCTTAATCCAGGAATCAAATTGGGGTCTCCTACATTGCAGGCAGATTCTTTACCAGCTGAGCTCCAGGGAAGCTCATGAAACAGTAACAAATCAAGAATGCAATTGGAAAATGCACATGAATATTACATGTAACAGGACTTCCCTGATAGCTCAGTTGGTAAAGAACCTGCTTTCAGATTCATTCTGGTGTATGGTAGAGGACAACACAATATTGTAAAGCATTTATCCTCCAATTAAAAAATAAGTTAAAAAAAATAACAGCTGATGGAGACATTTGGTTTAAACAATGAATTCAGTTTAAGTCAAAACTGTCACTATTACAACTGAAAGAAAGAGAGAAAGTTTTAAATGTTCTTGTTAAAGGTGAAGTAACATGGAGAAAAGAAGGCAAGGAGACATATATAACAAGCAAAATCAAAAAAGATTAGATTTGAGACCAAACCTATATTCCTCTAGCTATGATACAAAGTATATAATTGTGAACATTTACCTACAATAAAAATTTCACCACAAACTGCTAAATTTAAAATGATTATAAATACTACAAAGAACATAAAATCAAACATACCGTACCATTATGAACAATTCATTTCCTAATAATTTTTTCTACATTATTAGGCTCCATAATCTTTGGTTACCTCTTCATATGTTTGTAATGTCGATTTCTATAGATGGTAGAAAAAATAGTTGAGTCTTTTCCCCTAACAGAGCTGATCAAAATTTGTTATTTGGAATCAACAGTTTCAAACAGATTGATCCTGTCAGGTTTCACTACCCAAACTTGATCTGGCCTGGCAAGGTACATAAAACATGGAGCTTCGCACACAGGCATCCTCAGCTGGTCAAACTGCTCAAGGGTTATTCCCTAAACACAGGAGCCTTGAATAATTCCTATCCAAAAGGAGGCAAATGTCTAGTGTATTGCCAATTATTTATACTGTATTATCAACAGTATTCCTCACAGGAAGTTAACCTCTGTCCAGCAGCCACAAGTACCAAATTCTTCCCAAAATTGTCTAATGATTGGAAGAATTTTTAACAGACCACTTTCAGCTTCTGCATCTGAGTGGCAGACTGTTTTGTTGCCTGGGGCTCTGGACTAGGAAACCAAAAGATCAGGCTAAGGAGTTGAGTTTATTATGGTGGCAGAAGACTTGCCAAAAGTTGTTTTGTATTTTAGAAATAGCTTTATTGAAATACAATTCTCATACCATACAGCATGCCTGTTTAAAGTATACATTTCATGTCTTTCTATATTCAGCATAGTGAGTTATCTTCCGTCACCCCCCAAAAAACCCCATACCATTTAGCACTCACTCCCATCCTCTCTACTTCCAGCCTATGGCAGTCACTAATCTACTTTCTGTCTCTATAGATTTACTTATGCTGAACATTTCAAATATACAGAATTACTGATACTGTTCTTTTGAATCTTTTTTCAGTTAGCATAATGTTGTCAAGGAGTATCCATGTTGTAGTATGTATTAATAGTTTGTTCCTTTTTATTTCTGAATAATATTTCATTATATACATAATACTACATTTGATGAAGCCCACAAAGAAGTGGTCATGTGAGCACACAGCAAGATGATGGCAATCAGCAAGCCAGGAAGAGTTCTCACCAGAACTCTACCATGGCACCCTGGTGATGGCCTTTTATCCCCCAGAACTGTGAGAAAACAAATTTCTGTTGTTTAAACCACCAAATCTATGGTGTGTTGTTATGGAAGCCCAAGCTGACTAAAACAAATGTATATGGACTTCTCAGGCCTCAGTTACATGGGTATCATCCTTAGAGACATTCATCATTTGATAAGTGGCAGTGTTGTGAGATTTGTGGTCCATGCTCCATAGCTTTGATCTGAATTACATAATATGAAACATCTGATCATTTTCAACCATGGTGAGCACCTAAGATGTTTAAACCAAATCTGCTGAGTTCTCCATGAACCCTAAGATCTAGATGAAATTAAATCAAATTCCTATCTTATACCCCCATGTGTATATATTTATCCCAAATTTCTAGAAATGTCTTTGAGGCTATATTTTCTAACCACTTTTACTTCCACTGTTTTCACTAGGCTTGTAGATTATCTTTCATTTTCCCTGTTTTGTAACACAAGGAGTCAATTGCAATCCTCAGTCCATTCTTCTTACTCACATAAGCATACAAAAGCATATACACACTTTTAAATGTGAGTGATATGTGTTAAACTTTATTAAGAATATAAGGAGAAGTGGAATCTTTACTTTGTGGTAATCCTGGCCCTTGGGCTTCCCTTGTAGCTCAGTTGGTAAAGAACCTGCCTGCAAAGCAGGGGACCCAGGTTCGATTCCTGGGTCGGGAAGATTCCCCTGGACCAGGAAATGGCAACCAATTCCAGTATTCTTGCCTGGAGAATCCCCTCGACAGAGGAGTCTGGCAGGCTACAGTCCATGGGGTCACAAGAGTCGGACACAACTTAGAGACTGAACTACCACCACCAATTCTGGCCCTTACTAGTTAAATATTAGATATTCAGAAGTGAGAGTTTAACACTAACATTCATCATTGTAATTAAGAACCACTAATTCTGGCAATAAAAACCCATTTTAGCTATCTGGTAAGATGATTAATGAAACATCAGCCCTAGTTGTGAATTTCCTGATGGATGCTAGCTGACTCAGAGCTTTCTTGTTTATAACCTGAATGTTGTATTACAAGCAATGCATAATCTTCTTACTGTATATAAGTGTGGTGGAAGAACAATGCCTCCCCAAAGATGTTCAAGTCTTAACCCAGAACCTATGGATGAATATATTACCATTCATAGCCAAAGCGATTTTGTGGAGATGATGCAGGTTAGGAAATTTGAGATGCAAAAGAGTAGCCTGGATTATCCAGGTGGACACAGTCTAATCCCATGGGTCCTTAAAATTGGAAAACCTGTCTTTAATGTGGTCAGAGAGAGGGAAATATGACTATAGAAGAATGGTCAGAGAGAGGCAGAGAGATGCAATGTTGCTGGCTTTAAAGAGTAAGGAAGGATGCCACAAGCCAGGGAATGTTGGTGGCCTCTAGAAGCCATAACAATCAAGAAAATATTTTTTCCCCTAGAGCCACCAAAAGGCAGGTACATCCCTGCCCATTGAGTCTCTTGTTGAAGTTATAACCTACAGAACTGTAAGCTAATAAATTTGTTTTAAGTCATTGAAGTGATAATTTGTTACATCAGCAAGAAGAAATAAACACAATAAGAAAGTGTTTTAAGTAAATTATAGGTATTGTAAAAACAAGGTTTATGTATAGCAGAATTGCTTCTCTAGCTGAAAAATCAGACATCAAAATGATCAACAACAGGGCATTGTTTAATATAACATCCAACTAATTGAATAATCAATTATGTTGGTCCTTTTTTTCCTCCCAATACCCTTTGTATGATTTTATGACTATTGTTTCCCTGATAATTACAGAGATAATACTGAAATTAAAGTGAAAGATGAGGAAGTGGTATAGTCAATAATTATTAAAGAAAAATTAATAAACAGAACCCAGATGTTTCTACCACATTCTAACCTAATTATAACATATTAATCAATTAAATTGTTCTAATAGTTTTATGCTCCTGGATAGACGGATTAGATTATTCCTTAATTCAATTATGTTCTAATGCAATCCATGAAGTCTAGGATAGTTAATAGATACTTGCTTGAAGTCCATGCTAGTTTGAAGGATGACAGGATTTAGATATATAGGATGATCACTGTCAGGATTTTCTTTCATTTTATTTCTGCTATCAGAACCTTTTGCTATATTCCTAAATGAATTTGGTATACATGTTGGAGACAAATGCATAACTTGCAATATCTTTATCTGACAGTGTATGAAAGGATCAAATTTAAACTGCATGCTTGGAAAGTGTCAAATATCAGAATGTCTACAGCTTTCTTTACCATAATGTATTGATTGTTAGAAGGACAAAAGTAAGTCAAATAATGAGAAAAATGACTCAGAGTTTTTCTAGCACATAACTTAAAATGCATATTAAACAAACAAACAAACAAACAAAAGGTTCTTGAGAGTGGGAATTATGAAGTTTTATGGCACTTTCCATACTAACTCAATTTGGCTTCAAACCAGACTGAAATAGATTTGTGGCCAAGGAAAATGTTTCATGTTTCCTTTTACTACTGATATTACACAATTACATAATAAGCAAAAGAATTAAGTACATGCTTAACCAGCATTTCTTTAATGTTTGACTTAGCTCTTTCACGTTCAGTTCAGTTCAGTTCAGTCGCTCAGTCACGTCTGACTCTTTGAGACCCCATGAATCGCAGCACGCCAGTCCTCCCTGTCCATCACCAAATCTCGGAGTTTACCCAAACTCATGTCCATCGAGCCAGTGATGCCATCCAGCCATTTCATCCTCTGTCATTCCCTTCTCCTCCTGCCCCAATCCTTCCCAGCATCAGGGTCTATTCCAATGAGTCAGCTCTTCACATCAGGTGGCCAAAGTATTGGAGTTTCAGCTTCAACATCAGTCCTTCCAATGAACACTTAGGACTGATCTCCTTTAGGATGGACTGGTTGGATCACCTTGCAGTCCAAGGGACTCTAAAGAATCTTCTCCAACACCACAGTTCAAAAGCATCACTTCTTCAGCCCTCAGCTTTCTTCACAGTCCAACTCTTGCATCCATACATGACTACTAGAAAAACCATAGCCTTGACTAGACAGATCTTTGTTGGCAAAGTAATGTCTCTGCTTTTTAATATGCTATCTAGGTTGGTCATAACTTTCCTTCCAAGGAGTAAGTGTCTTTTAATTTCATGGCTGCAATCACCATCTGCAGTGATTTTGGAGCCCCCAAAAATAAAGTCTGACACTGTTTCCCCATCCATTTCCCATGAAGTGATGGGACCAGATGCCATGATCTTAGTATTCTGAATGTTGAGCTTTAAGCCAACTTTTTCACTCTCCTCTTTCACTTTCATCAAGAGGCTTTTTAGTTCTTCTTCACTTTCTGCCATAAGGGTGGTGTCATCTGCATATCTGAGGTTATTGATATTTCTCCTGGCAATCTTGATTCCAGCTTGTGCTACTTTCAGCCCAGAATTTCTCATGATGTACTCTGCATATAACCACGTTATTCTCCAATAAACCAGCACAAAAGAGCTATCTTACATAGACCCAATTCTGATCATTTTATTGTTATATTGTGGATTTTAGCACATACTATACCTATTCTTAGATACTATTTGGGATCTAAGTCTTTTTAAAGTGTGAAAGTGTTAGTCGCTCAGTCGTGACTGACTGTGACTCCATGGACTGTAGCCCACCAGGTTTTCATCCATGGAATTTTCCAGGCAAGAATACTGGAGTGGGTTGCCCTTCCCTTTTCCAGGGAATCTTTCTGACCCAGAAATAGAACCCAGGAGATTCTTTACCATTTATTGTCTTTGTTATTAGAACTGACAATAGTCTAAGTCATGTGTCAGCAAACCATGATCTGCATGTCAATTCCAGGCATAAATAAACCTTTATTGAAATTCAGCCATCCTTATCCATTTACATGTTGTCTAAGGCTGTCGGCTTAAAAGTCAACAATCAGAAAACTAAGATCATGGCATTCAGTCCCATCACTTCATGGCAGTTAGATGGGGAAACAATAGAAACAGTGAGAGACTTTATTTAGGGGGACTCCAAAATCACTGCGGATGGTGACTTCAGCCATGAAATTAAAAGACGCTTACTCCTTGGAAGAAAAGTTATGACCAACCTAGACAGCATATTAAAAAGCAGAGACATTACTTTGCCAATAAATGTCCATCTAGTCAAAGCTATATAGTCAAAGTTTTTCCAGTAGTTATGTATGGATGTGAGAGTTGGACCATAAAGAAAGCTGAGAGCCAAAAAATTGATGCTTTGAACTATGGTGTTGGAGAAAACTCTTTAGGGTCCCTTGGACTGCAAGGAGATCTAGCCAGTCAATCCAAAATGAAATGAGTCCTGAATATTCATTGGAAGAACTGATGGTGAAGCTGAAACTCCAATACTTTGGCCACCTGATGTGAAGAACTGACTCATTTGAAAAGACCCTGATAGTGGGAAGGATTGAAGGCGGGAGGAGAAGGGGACAACAGAGGATGAGGTGGTTGGATGGCATCACCTACTTGATGGACATGAGTTTGAGTAAGCTCCGGGAGTTGGTGATGGACAGGGAAGCCTGGTGTGCTGCATTCCATGGGATCACAAAGAGTCGGACAGGACTGAGCAACTGAACTGAACTGAACTAAGGCTGTTTTTGCCCAAGGCTGATAAAGTTGAGTAGCTGGGACAGAGACAATAGGACTTGGGGCGAATTCTTCAAAATATCTACCATCTGGCTTTATAGAAAATGTTTGCTGATCCCTGGCTTAGATGCAAAATAAACATAAATATAAAAGAAACTTTACAGTAGACTTAGATCAGATTTAACAAATGAAGAGAGCTAAGTGAATCATGAGTGGAAAGTTTTCATTAGGAAAAGTCATTAAGTAGTTCGATAGTAGATTGTACTGTAGTTTAAGAAATCATTGGATTATTGACTATTAATAGATTTGCTGGAATAACATTTTCAAAATACTGAAATAATATATCTAAGAAGTAAGAATTAAACAGTGTAACATCAATCAAAATCAAGTCTCAATGAGAATTAAAATCCATCACTCAGGTTATTATTTAGTATTAATATCATGATTATCATTCTCTGTTGATACAGTTATTTTCAAAAGCAAGTGCTTCTATTTTCTGCGAAGTGAACTCTAACTAAATAAGTGTGTGGTTAGCTTAATGCATATTGACTTTAAGAAGTAAACAAATGGCCAAAGCCACTTCAATACGTAAATGGATTGTTTTAGTTATCTCTTTTTTGGACTATATCCTTTTTGTTCCTCAGTATAACAAAATATGTTTTCAGGTTTAGTCTCACAATAATAAAAACACAATAAATCCACCACAATTAATAGGTGTCTATTTACACACATTAAGCCTGCAGATGTACTGAAAATAGTCTTATTTGTAATAAAATTGTTATACCAAATCTGGTTTGTTTCTATCATACTTTACAAACACATATTTATGTTGCTTTACATTTGAAAACTTCTATAGACTATTCCACTAAATATTTGTTTGGCCTTTATTTCATTTTATTTTTCAAATATACTAATGTATATTCGGTTATAGGTAGAATTTCATTTTACTGTCTCCTTAAATTCCTATCTATCTATATTTCTTTAGGACTTGAGTAGATTTAGCAACATCTTCAGCTGAGAAATACTGATTATGTTAGTTTCCTTAATTATGAAGGTATTAAGGAAGGTTAGACTAAACTTTAATCCCAATGAAAATCTGCCAGATAATTAATAATATACATCCACCTGTTATTACAATTCAGCTAATTCTTCATCCATTTAGCAGCTTCTGTGCAATTAATTTGAAACACAAGTGAAACTGTGTAATACACTGTTAAATCGTATTTTATACTTGACAGGTTTTTAGAAACAAAATTTGACCACATTAAAATAAAAATCAGATGAATTTATATATTTTAATTCTAGATTTAATGCTTTTTACCTTTGCTTATTTTAAAAGTACAAGGATACACATATTTTCAGCTGTGTTATTAATATATTTAATAAACTATTTTTCTTTAACTACTTTTAAATATCTTTTTCTATTTTCTTATATATGATTCTGAGTCTCTTGTATAAAATTTAGAAAGTTATACTTAACTCAGTGTTGCTTAAAATATTGAACTATAATGTATATAAAAGCATTTTATCACCTACAAGAGAGACACAGTCCTTGTCAAATCAGATGACATATAGTGACACCAGGATGGGTCAGACCAGATCCAAATGTGAGCCTTTTAAACTGCAACTGGAACCTTTACATTCTTCTGACCTTTTGGCCTTCTGGCTGAGTCTAGCTCATTATGAGAGAATTATTTCTTGTGATTGGGAAGGTTGGGAGTGTTTTGTATCATATGAAAACTTACTTCTTTGCCAACTTCTTAGCCCTGCAACAGTTCACCAAACGTGTATGCATATCTTAATCAATGCTAGATGAGAACACCATTTTTGTTCCCTGACAAGCGTGAAGGTATTCTGAGCCACCATATAAATCATGAGAAAAAAGGAAGTCTTGGTCTGTGCTAAAGAGGTTTGGGCTTTAGAAAAAAAGAGGATCACTGAAGCAAATGCATTTGTTTCTCATATCTCATTTAACTGTGTGTTATCCAATTTTATCATTATTTAGACTCATGAAATGTTAGTAGATCTAGTAGAATTACTATTTTAGAGGTAATAAAATTGAAGCTTAGAAAACTGTAAATCATGTATTCATAGTTACATCCTATAAGGGTTAAAATTCAAACTCAGGCTTATGCGAGTTGAATGCCTTTTCTTATTTTTATTACATTAGAAAATTATAATATTATACAGTACACATACATGTAACATACACACATACATATAACATTAGACATATCTCATTGTTACTATTACTAGATAATTTAGGAGCACAGAGACTCTCTGCTCCCACTCCCCTGATTTTCCTGAATGTGTTGTGTGTGTGTATGAGTCAGTGTATCTTCTTGGCTGCTTGTGCTCGTTTGCAGCAAGAAGAGATGGGCAAGGGTGACTAGAAATAGATGTGAACTCTTCAGGGAAGTAGAGTGAGTACACAGAGTGACACAGAGTAGCTCCTGGCTAGTCTTTTCCTCAGTACCTCTGAGCATTTCCCCACAACCTATCTATATTATGCAAGTGTTCAAGTTGATGCCTGAAAGCTTCTTTTCTGAAAGCTTTAACCCAAAAGCACATTACCATGCTGCAACCATCTAGCAGTAACAATTGATTTTGAAGGTGCCTGGCCCATTTTTAAATGTACAAAGTGTACTAGAACAAAATTTCTCCTGAAGTATGAATTTCCCCTAAAATCAAATTCTCAAAATAACAAGTGAAAACACAAGGTATCGGAGATCTCTTCAAATTGCTGGCAGGTTATCAGCAAGACTTGTGACAAATGTCTTCATCGAGCCCTCTGTAGCAGCACAACACAGAATTGCAAAGGACTTGCATTACAATGCCTGCCAGGCAGTATAGGTTACATATGTGCACGTGGGTGGTATTTGTCATAATATTAGGCCACAGGTTTCTGAATCGTCAAGTGCTAGACTGACTCCTCAAATCTAGGCTTTGACAGGCTCAGAATCCAAGAATTTCGGTGGATAATGTGATTCCCATGGACAAATAACATAAACTCTTCTTCGTTTCAAATCTCAAACAAGAGACTCCATCATTCTGAGGACTAGTGACCTCTGGGTTAATGTTGTCAAGGGTGCTGTCAACCCTATTAACATGTCACCATCATTTTTTCCTTTCCAGAAGCTCTGTTGTAAAGAATACTCACTCACCTTTGGACAGCTCTTTTTCCCAGTGATCTTCAATCTTACAGTTCCTACAATTATACATGACCTCATAAACATGAAAGTAAGTTAATGCATTGCAAAGATGTTTTCCCTAAGCTTCTTATTTAAAGGGAAATAGAACACAAAACAATCCCAAGAAAAACGACTTTAAAATGGTTACTAGTCATAATAAAGATACTGCTTTTTGTTACACTAACAAGAGGAAAAAACAAAAAAAGAAAAAAACTGAAAAAAGTCATGTTTTTGTCAAAAGAAATTACTTATAAAATTTTAATTCATGTATGCTTTACCTGTTTAAACAGAAATGTTCTTCCAAATGAAAATATATGCCACTCTCAAATGAGTTCTGATCTTGTATTCTTTCATTTTTTTTTTACAGGTGGACTATTGGTGATGTGGTATAATTTAAAGCAGTATATTCAAAACACCTGGCAACCCCATGTAAATTCCTATTCAGTTTTGCTGAGGTGGGGGTTTGATCATCTGCATAATATCAGTTCTATTGACCAAGGATCATACTTTAAATAATGAGGTTCTAGTGAGAGTTGGACTATGAAGAAAGCTGAGCACCGAAAAATTGATGCTTTTGAACTGTGCTGTTGGAGAAGACTCTTGAGAGTCCCTTGGACTGCAAGGAGATCCAACCTGTCCATCCTAAAGAAGATCACTCCTGGGTGTTCATTGGAAGGACTGATGTTGAAGCTGAAACTCCAATACTTTGGCTACCTGATGCGAAGAGCTGACTCATTGGAAAAGACCCTGATGCTGGGGAAGATTGAGGGCAGGAGGAGAAGGGGATGACAGAGGATGAGATGGCTGGATGGCATCATCAACTCGATGGACATGGGTTTGGGTGGACTCCGGGAGTTGGTGATGGACAGGGAGGCCTGGCGTGCTGCAGTTCATGGGGTCGCAGAGTCAGACACGACTGAGCGACTGAACTGAATATAGAAATAGCACCTGCTCCAGATAAACAGTATCCATCAGATCATAAATGTATGTATTGAGACGTGTGTTTCACAGAGTACTTTTTAATGGAGAAACACAAAACCTTTCATTGATGAACAGTTTCATTATAATTATAGATTGATTTCAGTTCCATTGTAAATTTATTAAAAGAGTGCCATAACCTCTACCCTATTTAATTCATTAATTTATTTAACAAATCCTTTTTGTTATGTATGTATAGTTACATAACCCTGTGTAACTATACAATGCTTATATATATTACAATACCTCTATAAACCTTATAACTATACAATGCATATGTTAGGCCCTGTTCCATATATTTTATGGTTAGAAACCTCCTGTCTTCCTTATAACCTATGAGGTAGGCACTGGCTTTTTTCCCCTCACTGTATATTATAGTGAGAATACTAAGGTATAGAGTGGTTATATGACTTATTTAATGTCATGTTCTATTAACTCTAGCATCTCAGTGGCTAAAAGGTTTCTAGATTTTCTTATAGGAGTGAAAATTCCACTTAGCTAAAATTTTCTCACTTTCCTTGCTAAATAATAATTTAAAAAGTCATATTCAACTTCTTAAAAAATTTAGTATCTAATATTGCCTAGAGCTATGCTAGAGAGTTCTCACCTCTTCCTTCATTTTCTTAATAACACCTTGAGACATATACCTTTATCAACAGTTTGCAGGTAAAGCTGCAAAGACCAAAATGAGTAAAGTGACTTGACTTCAGTTGGAAATCATTGGCAGCACCACATTCATATCTACAGAATTCAAGGATTCTTTTTTAATGTGTTATGTGGACTCCCAAGTAAAAATCACCCCCAAATTATGCAAATTATGTAAAAAGTAATAGAGTTCACCTATGAAAACTAGACATTTCTTTAAATATGCGTAACATTTGAGTTAGCATTTTATATCTCAACACAATTTAAATAAGTTTTTTATACTAAATAGTACATAGCTCGATAATTAATTTATTCCTTTTTTCAAAGTCAAAAAAGATTTGCTGTTACTTGTAAAAGTTTTAAAAAATAATTTGAAGACAAAGACATTATTTCAAGTTACTAATAGAGTGATTTGTAAATACCTAAATCAGTCACAAATTTAGTGAAAACTGGGCCATGAAGAGTTAAATGAATGTTTTCCCTTTTAGGTCATTATCTGAATGCTCTTGATATTTAATTAATCAAATCTAGTAATTATACAGCTGTATTCCTTACTATGAATTTAATTAGCAAAGCTTTCTGTGAATTTTCAGGAGGAAGAGACACCAGGAAAAAGCAACTAAAGGAACATGACCAGTTGGTTTTAAAACTGTAGTAGAAGAAATAAAATTGTATCCATAAATATACAAGGTAAGAGGTTATAAAACCCTGGGGAGGCCAATGACACTAGTGGAACAGCCAGAGTGGGGAGGGACAGCTGCTAGCTGTCTTTTACTCAGAGATGGTATTACTGTAGACAAACCAATCTGCAGCTGTCACTCAAAGACATAACCTTCACACTCACCTTTTGCAAATTATCAGGACCATATCCTTCCAATAACAGGCATGCATGCCCATGGATATGTATTGAGAGTGACACCTGACTTAAAAGGTTAATCCACATTTTAAAATAAATGTCTCCTACTGACATAAACAATGAATTTCTTTGGCTCTTACTTTTCCCTTTTTTATACATTTTCTCAACACGTATGTTGGACTTTTGATCTCATTCATACGTTTTCTTTCTTTCCTTCCTCTCCCTGTCCTTGCTTCTTTCTCTTTTTCTTTTCTTCTCTTACCTTCCCCCAGGGCCCCAGGACCAGTAGCAAGAGCAGAGGTAGCAAGAGCAGACCAAGCCAAAGGAACACCCGAGCAAACTTAAAATTTTAGAACATCTGCAAACAGAGGAACTGTATATATTTTCCCAACATTTCTGGGTGGGACTTGGGAGCAATTAGTTTTCTGTTTATTAAAATTAAAAGTCTTTTATTTGGTGTAACCTATACATAGGCTGTGTCCTTATGATCTGGCTCCTCTCAAACAAAGCTTTACTTTGTAAGAACCATCACAATTGATAGTTACCTCACAGTCTATAAGGGAGCTGGAAGAGGGAATTTACTAACAAAACATACAATTTTTCTTTTTTTAAAAAAACCATTCGTTTCTGTTTTCAGCCTCCAGACAACAGACCTCTGCTTCTCTTTGTCCTTCAGCACACAGCCTTCCGGGCTCCCCATTCCCACCTTTTAGATCTCACCTGCTCTGGGGCTTCTCAAGCCTTTTGTTTTTTACATCACCTTAATATCTGAACCCACTATTTAATATTGTTTTTAAGAATGTTAAAGATAGTAGAGGAGAGTGAAACTATTTGACAATAAACGCTGACAAATAAATTCTATCAAATTCTTGTAAATGGCATCTACCACAGAGGAGGGTCTGGGTAGTCATACAGAAGAATGACAAGCTTTTTGTATCATCATGAATGACTGCAAGCCTCTGTCCCCAGCCATCCCAGCATTTGCTCAGTTAACACATGAAGAAAAGTGGCTATGAGGCTGTGGGCTCAAAACAGGGACTACCCTTCCAAAACTTAACCTGGCTGGCACTAAGATCAGTGCCTAATTTCTATCAGCAGTAACCAACTAAGCCTAATATGGTACAGTTAGGCAATGAGATATTTCTTTTCAGTTACCAAATTATTAAATATTTAAAGCTGTGAGTATAAACAGATTGGCAAATCTAAGTTTTCTGATACCTTCGGCCAGTGGATGGGTACTCTCATCTTTGGGTGCCCAGTTAGAAAAAGGGTTTCCTTTACTAATGATCTGAGAATCTCTAATAACACACAGGCACAAGTTTGCTGAGAAGCTAAAGACTCTGAAGGCTTCCCTGTTGGCTCAGTGGTAATAAATCTGCCTGCCAAGCAGGGGACACAGGTTCAATCTCTGGGTCAAGAAGACCCGCTAGAGAAAGCAATGGCAACTCGCTTCGGTATTCTTGCCTGGGAAATCCCATGGACAGAGATGCCTGGTGGGCAACAGTCCACAGGGTCACCCATGGGGTTGCAAGAGTTGGATATGACTTACTGACTAAATAACAACAAAGATGGTGAAACTTCACAGCCTCACGTGTCCTAGCAAGGTATTCACACACCTGGGTCTGGAAATCTGCAAAAGATATATTTAATACTACTACCCAGTAATAATGCCTACCCTACGAAACTGTCAGCTTAGGCCTCACAAAACTGAATCTGACCTGAAAGTACATTCTTATTTAAAACAAAAACAAAGAAAGAAGATAGGACAAAAGAAAGAAAGAATGAGATTCAGTCAGAAATTCCTCAATGCAGTTATATTTAGTAGATAATTTTAATGTACATTTGGGAAGCTTGTAGTATCCCTTTGGAGATAGTAAAGCGTAGTTTTGCTTTTACTTAGCTTAGTTTTTTTTTATATTACTTTTACTATATGAGCATTCATTTTTTGATTCACATGACCCCTTTCTTACAATGCACTAAGACTGTTCCTAAGTTAAAGTTAAAAAAATCAGTAGGTAAGGAATAACCAGATATCTTGAATTTACACAAAGATTCTTCCTTTTCTATGAAGAAATAGAGGGTTTCCCCAAAGATCCAGAATGCTAACAGCATCAGTATTCACGGAAGCACATTTGATTAGAGCAAGAGGATGTTTTGACTTCTGTTGAAGAATGACATTAGCTACATCCATAAAAGCAGAATTAATTTACCACAAATGAGTTTATGGAAAATCAATCTTGCTATTTTAAATTCCTACAGAATCTGAAAGTCTTACAGAATCTCAGGCACTTCAATAATTTCACAAAATGATTTTTAAACTTGACATATAATTTTATAGAATGTTTGCTCCCATTGTCTAATAAATATTCATAAAATTCTCTCATAGGCTTACCAAAATATCAGTGGCTTCTTATAATTTACAGCAGATAGCAGGAAGGTAAGCTGGAAGTGCCAAGACAATTGGAACTACTCTTAGGGGATAGCAAGTAAAAAGAGTCACCTTTGGAGGAGGATTCTTTCACATTGCAGGGCTCAGCAAACAGAGGAGTCCTGATTCCCACCATCTTTCTTACTGTCCCTTCAGATGGCAACCTGGCTTGATGAAAACTTTTTCCTTGAAGACTGCTTTGTATTTTAAAAAGGTATTTTATCAATATTATAATAATAATAAGGATCAAGGGAAAGAGTGTAACTTATTCTAGAACCTATATCTTTTCAGAAATGGCTTTCATTACAGTTACAATATCACACAAATAGAAGGCAGTCCTCCCATTCTTTTAAAAGTGTGAATTGTATCCCTTTCTCCCAAATACAGGCAGATAGAAAAATCTTAAAAGACTGAGAGGAAATTTCATGAAATTCAGTATTTTAAAACAAACTCTTATTTTTATGTATTTTATGTATTAAATGTATTTTTATCTGTGTATTCCAGTTACATAGAGATTACAGAAATCCAGTAAGACTTTGATTTCTATTATTTGAAGTAGTCAGGTAGATTTTGTCAACTACTTCAAAATTATTATTTTTATATTTTAAATCTATAAATTAATGATATGAAGAGATTGTCCATAGAACAGAAAATTAATATATTTTCTTTTATATAACCTATGTGGTGGTGATTTAATTGTTCAGTCGTGTCTGACTCTTGCAATCCCATGGACTGTAGCCCGCCAGGCTCCTCTGTCCATGGGATTTTTCCAGGCAAGAATACTGACGTGGGTTGCCATTGCCTCCTCCAGGGGATCTTCCTGACCCAGGGATTGAACTCAGGTCTCCTGCACTGCAGGCAGATTCTTTACTGAATTCCCAGTACTGATTCTTTCTAGCGAATTCCCATGTAACCTATACACATAACAAATTATCATGAAAGGACATATTTTTCAAAATAAAAAGCTCTATAAATATTTCTAAAAGTGAAAGTGTTCAGTTCTTACAAATCTTGTTTGGTCAATAAAGTTTCTTTTGAGTAGAAAAACTTCAGAGCATAAAGAATGAGTGAGTTACATATTAAGCCTGTGCCTTTGCTAGATAGGAAACCTGAAGTTTTGGGAATCTTCCCAAAATATAGCCTAGTAACAATTTATATTAAATTACCACAAAGTAAATAATAGACAAGCATAGCATATTATAGGGTAAGGACAGTTATATTGAAAAGGATCAGATGAAAATATAATTATCTTCTCAGTGAACACACACATACTCAAAAAAAATGTAAATCCACATCACCCGCCAGGTCATTTTTCCTTTTTATAAAACAGGAAATTTAAAACACACAATTTATTCTACCTGTTGAAGTAATGTAAATGAAGGTTGGTTTAGCCCAATAACTGCATTTCTCTTTAGATTTACCAAATGAAAACTACGCAATTGTTGGGCATATATACTATCAAATAAGGCTGACATTCAATCAGTCTTGTAAAATATATGTTACAGGAAGAAAAACTGCAACAGTTTAGCTTTATGTAATAGCTATATAATGAATTATGAGAATTTGTTTTAGTTTTTCTGAAATAGGAAGGAAATAGAAATGTAGTTTTGGTATTCACAAAAGGTAAGTGGCTTAATTACTCAGTTTCTACATCTCCAAAATGAATTTAGTAATATCACCTACCTCATATTGTTATTGTAAAAGATACAGATAAAAATTGCAAAGAGCTTAGTTACTGGAACTCAACACACATTTACAAATATTGTTATTGTTTGGTAACTTAACTTGATCAGAAACAAAGCCAGGTCTTCCTGTCCCCACATCCATAATCTCTCCATTGCTGCTATTGGTCAGAATAAAATGGAATAAAGTCATCCTTGATTTTGCTCTCTTTAAATTCAGATAATAAAAAATAAGCCTGGGTCTATTCAGTGTATTTCCATTATGAGGATTGAAATAAACTGTCTTCCCCATTAATTCACATATTTTGTTGTTATCTTTACTCCCTGTGTGCTCTTCACTTTTTGAAATGTATAGAAGAAACTTAAAGTTAATCATCCAATAGGAGATTGTCGTGTCTAAAGCAAATCTTAACAGGTTTATCTGTCAATTTAGTCCAAAAAATGCTACTAAGCAGCTACAATCAATGAAATGTTCTGCCTTTCCCTAAGGATTGGGACATCCAAAAAGGATTGTATATATGACATACATACAGATATTATATCTAATGTATTATATATAATATATATTCTGCGCTGGAAATGATAAAATTAAGGAAAACAAGAAGAAAAGAGTAGGAAATCTTTATGTAATTTCATTCTGAAAATACATTCTCCATGACAGAATACATATCTGGCTTTGAGATTTCCAGCAACCAGTACGGGGAAAAGATACATTATTGGCAGTGCTCAGAGAATAAAAACAAATGAACTGCTATAGAAAAAATATTAAGAATGAAGGAAAGAAAAAAGGAAAGGAGGAAAAGCAAAACAAAATTTTTTTCCCATACTGAGTTATTTAGATAATTCTCCATTGAGCCATAATATTAATAAATATCACCAATATCACCCCCACCCTGATGCAATAAAATATTTGGATGAGTTTGGTTCTTAAGATATCTTTCAATGTAGATAGACTAAAATACAATTTTTTAAATTAAATTATGTAAAGAGGCAAAATAATATATCAAATATGTCAAAATAAAACAGCATATTTATTTTTTTTTCTTAAATAAGACCGTGGACTGGAAATATTTTAGACATTCAACAGAAAATATTTGTTGGAATCATGCTTTTATAAAGTTTTGGCATACCAAATCTTTCAAAAGTGCCTGAAATTATTTATCTGCGGATTAAGGACAGATTTGTCATTTTTAAAAGGCACCAGTACTAGGTGAAAATTAAGTGCTAGAGATAAGCAAGAAATCACAAAAGTATCAAAGTCCATGCCACCCCTTCAGGAAGATGACTGGGTAAAATAATCTGGGTGTGCTTCTGCTGCTGCTGCTGCTGCTAAGTCGCTTCAGTCATGTCCGACTCTGTGCGACCCCATAGACGGCAGTCCACCGGGCTCCCCTGTCCCTGGGATTCTCTAGGCAAGAACACTGAAGTGGGTGTGCTTCAATTTGCTGAAAACTGGTACGTAACTGAGGTTCCCAAGTTCCACCTGATAACAGCAGCGTTACTCAAAGTGTTGTGACAATACAATGCACTACTGTTACTTTCAAGGTATGGTGTAAGTAATTTGTTAAAATACGAAGTGTAAAAGCTTGTGAATGGTTGATGAAAGAATAATATTTTACATAACTTACTCTTCTATAAATTTAAGTTAACACTTAAAAACAGGCTCAAGCTTTCGAATCAATGATATTTCCAGTTCCCCATACGTACTATCCATCAGCCCTATTGTCTCACTTGGAGGTCAAGGTCAGCTGACCTTGACCTTTTATCCTAATGCTTACATTATTGTTTCTCCTAAAAGAAAGAAATCTTATCTACACCTAGGTCTCTAACAAAAGACAGAAAACAAAATGGAAGTAGAGGGTCACATATTTATAGAAAAATGGAATAAGCATATTTTTCAGTTTAATATGCATGTACTGAGCAGCTTCACTCATTGGCATTGACTACCTGATTCGCACAGGTATTTAAATTTGTCCACAAAGTTTATCAGGCAAGTGAGAGGATAAGGTAAGAGAATACAATGTGGCTGGATGCATATTTTTCGATAGAGATTTATTTTAAGGAATTCGCTCGTAGGATTATGGAACCTAGCAAATCTCCAAGGTGGACTAGCAAGGTAGGATACCCTGGATGAGCTGATGTTGCAGGTCAAATCTGAAGGCTGTCTACTAGGAGAATTCCCTCTTGCTAAGGGTAAGTCAATTTTAGTTATATTTATGCCTTCACTTGTTTGAACACGATCTATTCAAATTATGGAGAAGAATCTGTTTTACTCAAAGTCCACCAACTTGAATGCTGATCTAACCTGAAAACATCCTCACAGAAACATCCAGAATGCTTGACTACATACCTGGCCACTGTCACCCAACCAAGCAGACACATAAATTTAATCATCACGCAGCTCATCTCAGCCAGTAGTTCTCTATCAGCCAACAGTTAAACTCCAATAAAATTTCACACATTCTCCTTCATGTAGAATTTCTTTCTTTCATTTTCTCTTGTTACAGGACAATATGAAGAAAAACATTTAGCATAGAAAACTGCCAAGCATCTAGAAAGAGTTAATCTGGACCTTCTCTAGAAAGCTTGATAAATATAGGCATTTATTCATTTATTTAGCTGATTTCAATTTACAGCTTTAAGTGAGCTATAATTCAAAATGACATCAATTTGTGAATTTATTATTGCCATTAATATTTACCTTTGTGAGAATGTCAAAGTGATTAATTCTGAATTGTACCTAAATGTCTAATTATATCAATAGTTACAACATGTTTTCCTAACATGAAAGATTTTTCAGGTGGTATATAATGAACATTTGTACAAACCAAATGAATTTTAACATGTGTGTTAGAGATGTTAGCACTTCTAAAACTATTAGGCATTGTTGTGCCTTAAAGCTAATCATACCTCTTATAAAGTTATGCCATGTGATAAACATTAGTTGTGTGAATTTTAGACAATGTCTCTTGAGTAGAACTGCTACTTTTCTATTCAGAAACCTGGGAACTAGTGGACCATGCATGCTGTTTCTTCAGTCATGTCTGACTCTTTGCGACCCTGTGGAATGTAGCCTGCCAGGCTCTTCTGTCCATGGGATTCTCCAGGCAAAGATACTGGAGTGGGTCGCCATTCCCTTCTTCAGGGGATCTTCCCTGTATCTCCTGCATTGCAGACAGACTCTTTACCCACTTAGCCACCTGGAAAGCCCATCTAGTGGACCACTTGCTTCTAGTTTTCAAAGACTAGAGATGTGCTAGTAAGAGTGATTTTGTATCCAATTATTTTTGGATAGAGTATGAAATGTGTCAAAACACCAATATTATTCAGAACAGCAATATTATTGAAAAGTGATGCAGTCATTCTTTTTATTTTTAGAGATGGTCAGGACTTCTTAAAGGTTATCATGCATGAGATATTATGGCAGATATAGTTAGCTTTGTGGATAAAAAAAACTATATGTGTTTTTTTTTTAAAACCATTAGTAAATAAAGGATATTGCATAAGTAAATTTTATAGCAGGCTAATACAAAGGGGATCTCCAAAAGTACTTTAACTGGTTTACTTAACTTGCCCATCAGATGTAAGGTACAACTATTAGCAGTAGACCACAAATTTTTTAAAACTGAAACTGCTATTGCCAGTTGCTACTTTTGTTTGGCTGTAGTCACCTAAGAGGATTTTAAGAAAGTAAATCACTCAACTACTCTCCTATATATTTTCCCATATATTTACCTTCTAAGGTTTCCCTGTTGTGAGCATTTTTACAGAATATTACAGATTAATAAGTAGCACATAAAATCCTTGCGAGCATGCTGATGTAAGATTTGAGTCTCCAAAGTACAATCTTTTAAAGAAAAATTGGTCTCTTTAATTTTAATTTTTAAAATTTTTATTGGAGTATAGGTGATTTACAATGTTGTGTTAGTTTCAGGTATATAGCAAAGAGAATCCATTATATCATATGATATCACTTGTACACGGAATCTAAAAAAATAGAGTAAAAATGAAATTCTTTACAAAACACAGTAGAGTCACAAATGTAGAAAAAAACAAGGTTTGAGGAGATAAAGTGGGGAGATGGATAAATTAGAAGATTGGAATTGACATTTATATAATACTATATATAAAATAAATAACTAAGAAGAACTGCTGTATATAACAGGGAACTCTATTCAATAATCTGTAATAGCATATTGGGAAAAGAATCTAAAGGAAAAAAGAGTTCACTTTTTTAATATAATAAACTTTCCCTTGAGTTTTTTACTTTAAAAATTAAATTTCAATTATAACCGAATCTCCTGATGGGTCTATTTAGTCTCCTATGTTAGAATATTTATGGGAATCTATGAGCCAAATTATCAGTTCAGATCTTTGCCATTATATCAAAATTTTGTGATCTGAGGAGATAAGTTAAACACTTACTTATCCAACTTAGCTGGCTCAAACATATCCAAAAGAAATAAAAATTATACTTCACTTGAGAAATCTTATTTCGTTTCCTGGTATCTGACTAATGTTTCTTTTTTTATTTATTTACTTTTTGTCAAACAATAATCATAATTCACTTAATCAGTTTTCAAAAGCTGAATATGCAAAAATTAGAGTAGAGCCTGGATAGGTGAAAACATCTTAACTCTTTTCAAAGCCAAAGAAAACTCACTGCTATCTGTGAAGGGAATATTAAAATGGTTTCTTGCAAAAATAACAATAGTACTAATCAAAATGATCTTTCAATGAAGGAGAAGACAATTTCATATTTATTGGCCAATCCAGTGAGTATTTTAAACTGATTTTCAAATATAGGTATTTGCATACTTGTTTCCTGCTATTATATATTCCTTTTTAGGTAAGTATTCAAGTGGGCCCTAGGAAGCATCACTACAAACAAAGCTAGTGGGGGTGAAGTGATGGAATTCCAGTTGAGCTATTTTCAAATCCTAAAAGATGATGCTGTGAAAGTACTGCACACAATATACCAGCAGATTTGAAAAACTCAACAGTGGCCACAGGAGTGGAAAAGGTTAGTTTTTCATTCCAATGCCAGAGAAAGGCAAGGCCAAAGAATGGTCAAACTGCTGCACAATTGCACTCATCTCACAGGCTAGCAAAGTAATGCTCAAAATTCTCCAAGCCAGGCTCCAGTGGTACATGAACTGTGAAATTCCAGATATGCAAACTAGATTTAGAAAAGGCAGAGGAACAAGAGATCGAACTTCCAACATCCATTGGATCAAAGAAAAGCAAGAGAATTCCAGAGAAACATCTACTTCTGTTTTATTGATTATGCCAAAGCCTTTGACTGTGTAGAACACAATAAACTGTGGAAAATTCTTCAAGAGATGGGAATACCAGACCACCTTACCTGCCTCCTGAGAAATCTGTATGCAGATCAAGAAGCAACAGTTAGAAATGGACATGGAACAACAGACTGGTTCCAAATAAGGAAAGGAGTACTTATGAACTGTAGTGTTGGAGAAGACTCTTGAGAGTACCTTGGACTGCAAGGAGATCAAACCAATCAGTCCTAAAAGAAATCAGTCTTGAATATTCTTTGGAAGGATTGATGATGACACTGAAACTCTAAATCTTTGGCCACATGATGTGAAGTACTGACTCCTTGGAAAAGACCCTGATCTTGGGAAGGATTGAAGGCAGGAGGAAAAACAGATGACAGAGGGTGAGATGGTTCGAGGGCATCACCAACTCGATGGAGATGAGTTTGAGTAAGCTCCGAGTGTTGGTGACAGACAGGGAAATGTGGGTGCTGTAGTCCATGGGGTTGCAAAGAGTCAGAGACGACTGAGAGACTGAACTGAACTGAAAGAAACGTTTAAAGGTACTGAAGTGCTAAATAATATATGCCTAGATCATACTCACTCCTTGACAAAAAAAAATAAGAACAAGACAATTTTAGAAGAAAGCTTTACCAATAAACTTTCAGAAAAAAAAATCCTTTATATATATATATATATATACAAAATAATTTTTTGCATAAAACAGAGCTTAGTCATGAGAAACTAGTATAGTTTTGATGCCAAAGTTTCATAAAAATATTTAAATAAATGAAAAGTATTTTTTCATATAAACAAACTTGCAAAAATTACAAAAAAACAGCCTCACAGATATCAGGAACAAACTAGTGGTTTCAGGAGGAAAGAGAAAAACAGGGAAGGGCAAGGTAGGGTTAAGATATTAAGAAATACAAACTACTATGTATGAAATAAAGAAGTTAAAAGGGTATATTGTACAACATATAAAATATAACCAATATTTATAATAACAAAAATGGAATATAACCTCTAAAAATTGTGATTCACTGTATTGCACACCTGATTAATATAATTAATCAACTAAATATTTCAATGTAATATTAAAATTAATCTCATCAAACAGAGCTTATTAAATATTTTCTCACAGTCTGCCTTTTATCCACAAATTATTTATACTTCCCGCACACATAAACTATACTTCTCCCCTTCTAGGACTCCAAGTTCTAAGCTCAAGAAATCATCATTTGAATCAGGTTAAGCCTCCTTAGGCATACTTATCTTCAAACCAAAAGTCTTAGAATTAAGGGACAAGTTTTTATCCCTACATTCCCTGGGTTTGATCTCAGGGTGGGCATAGCAACCCACTCCAGTATTCTTGCTTGGAGAATCACAATGGACAGAGGAGCGTGGTGGGCTATAGTCCATGAAGTCACAAAGAGTTGGGCATGACTGAGGGACTAATCATGCACATCCCACATACCCACTATATAATGATGAGATAAGACAACCTAAACATAAACTTCCATTCAAAAGTGTGGGACAAAACAAAAGGCACATATCAGTCACTTGTTGTTCAGTCACTCAGTCATTCCAACTCTTTGTGAGCCCACGGGCTGCAGCACGCCAGGCTTCCCTGTCCTTCACAATCTCTCTGAGGTTGCTCAAACTCATTACCATTGAGTCAGTGATGCCATTCAACCCCATCTTATAGTATGTCACCACCTACTCCTCCTGCCCTCAATCTTTCCCATCATCAAGGTCTTTTCCAATGAGTCGGCTCGCCACATCAGGTGGTCAAAGTATTGGAGCTTCAGCAGTAGTTTTTCCAATGAATTATCAGGATTGATTTCCTTTTGGACTGACTGACTTGATCTCCTTGCTGTCCAAGGGATTCTCAAGAGTCTTCTCCAACACCACAGTTCAAAAGCATCAATTCTTCCACAGTCTTCTTTATGGTCCAACTCCCACATTCATACTTGACTACTGGAAAAACCATAGCTTGGATTATTTAGAGCTTTGTCAGCAAAGTGATATCTCTGCTTCGTAATATGCTGTCTAGGTTTGTCATACTTTTACTCCCAAAAGGCAAGTGTCTTTTAATTTCATGGTTGCAGTCACAGTCCACAGATTTTGGAGCCAAGAAAATAAAGTCTGCCACTGTTTCCGTTGTTTCCCCATCTACTTGCCATGAAGTGGTGGCACCGGATGCCATGACCGTAGTTTTGGGAACGTTGAGTTTTAAGCCAGCTTTTTCACTCTCCTCTTTCACTTTCATTGAGAGGTTTTTAGTTTCTCTTCACTTTCTGCAATTAGGGCATCATCTGCATATCTGACAGATGAGAAACAGTGGACACAGTGGCTGACTTTATTTTTTTGGGCTCCAAAATCACTGCAGATGGTGATTGCAGCCATGAAATTCAAAGATATTTACTCCTTGGAAGGAAAGTTATGACCAACCTAGACAGCATATTAAAAAGCAGAGACATTACTTTGTCAACGAAGGTCCATCAAGTCAAGGCTATGGTTTTTCCTGTAGTCATGTGTGGATGTGAGAGTTGGACTATAAAGAAGGCTGAGCACCAAAGAATTGATGCTTTTGAACTGTGGTGTTGGAGAAGACTCTTGAGAGTCCCTTGGACTGCAAGGAGATCCAACCAGTCAATCCTAGAGGAGATCAGTCCTGGGTGCTCATTGGAAGGACTGATGTTGAAGCTGAAACTCCAATAGTTTGATCACCTGATACGAAGAGCTGACTCATTTGAAAAGACCCTGATGTTGGGAAAGATTGAAGGCAGGAGGAGGAAGGGATGACAGAGGAGGAGATGGTTAGATGGCATCACCGATTCAATGGACATGAGTTTGGATAAACTTCAGGAGTTGTTGATGGACAGGGAGGCCTGGCATGCTGTGGCTCATAGGGTCACAAAGAGTCAGAGATGACTGAGCTACTGAACTGAACTGAATTGCATATCTGAGGTTATTGATATTTCTCCCTGCAATCTTGATTTCATCTTGAGCTTCAGCCAGTCCAGTATTCACATGATATACTCTGCATATAAGTTAAATAAGCAGGATAACAATATATACACTTGATATACCCCTTTCCCAATTTTGAACCAGTCCATTTTTCCATGTCCAGTTTTCCATGTCCGGTTTAACTGTCGCTTCTTGAACCTGTATACAGATTTCTCAGGAGGCAGGTAAGCTGGTCTGGCATTCCCCTATCTAAGAATTTTCCACAGTTTGTTGTGATCCTCACAAAGTCTTTAGCATAGTCAGTGAAGCAGAGTAGATATTTTTCTGTAATTCCCTTGCTTTTTATATGATCCAGTAGATATTGGTAATTAGATCTCCGGTTCCTCTACCTTTTCTAAATCCAGCTTATACATCTGAAAGTTCTTGGTTCACAAGTGCTGAAGCTTATTTTGAAGGATTTTGAACATTACCTTGCCAGCATGTGAAATGAGAACAATTGTACAATAGTTTGAACTTTCTTTGGCATTGCCTTTCTTTGGGATTGGAATAAAAACCTTTTCCAGGCTTTTGGCCACTGATGAGTTTTCTGAATTTGCTGGCATATTGAGTGCAGCTCTTTAACAGCATCCTCTTTTATGATTTTAAATAGATTAGCTGGAATTCTATCACCTCCACTAGCTTTGTTCACAGTAAAGCTTCCTAAGGCCCACCTGACTTCAGAGTACTTCAGAGTATGTTATTATAATTCCCTTAAAATATTTCCCTGTTAAGATCACCCCTTCTCTGTCTTGGACTGAGAATCTAAGGACTATTGAACAACACCTCTAAGAGTCTTAGAACCTTACAGTCTATTGAAAGAGTCAAAAAGGCAACATCTTATACTACTCTGATGTTTTAAGAGAATCTTGTGGCTATAAGCTATACGTCAGACACTGAAGAGATGATCGATAGATTTAGGTGATAGACTTTTTTTTCAGTGCCATGGATTTGATCTTTATCTTGAGATTATTTCTAACATTGAAAGTCTTTTGATGCCTAGGAAATTAGAGAATCTTGGAATAAGAAATAGCTTTATTTTCCAAAGAGTAAACATTATATTCTGGGTATTTTTCCTGGGTTCTGTTTTTACTTTATCATACCCAGATAAACAAAATAAATTGTCATTACTGATATTATGTATGGAAATTTCCTTATCCATGTCCACAAATATTTATGTTATATAACTCAATTCTCATTACTTGTGATAGCTACATTCAATAAAATCCACATAAACATGAATTAGCAAATATTGAATCATTGCTCACAGGGGAAATCAGGGTCAGGTTCCTCTGATTCTCTGGTCACAGTATTTTCATCAGCCACTCAGTACGTAACTTCTTCTTATGTATGTTTCTGTTTAAAAACACTTTAATGTATATTGCTGCTGCATTAACATTGAATTCACAGCGAATACAGTCCTATAACTTATGCCCGAACTACACATATTGCAGACTTGCTGACACTAGACAGTATGTCAGTACTTTCCTTGGGACAATTTTAAACAGTGAAATTACTAACATTGTGGTACTAAATAGAACGAAAAAGACATTTGTTTATGGTAGGAGAGCTGAATCAAGAAGGTAAAATGTTGCCTTGTTTAATCTCAATGGGAACCATACTTATTGGGTGACTGAAATTTCTCATTGCTCTGGGCAGGTTTACGTGACTACAAAAATGCCATGCAGCTTATATGTTATGTAAAAATATATGTCTACTTTTTCACATTATCTTGAGTGATCCCAGTGCCAAACTTTTCAGGAGTCAGCATAGAGTCCCTTTTTCCAATCTCAAATGATAACAGTTTCTCTGTCTCTGCAGCCTTTAATGACCATCTTGAGACTCTTTTGACTTCTGGCCACAACCAAGGCCCAAAATCAATAAGACATGTATTTGTTAAAATCCACTGGTGCTATTTTAGTGAAAAATGACTGAAAAGAATTGCTACTTAGATGTTACTCCTGTGATAAAAACTAATACATGTTTTATTTACATAAATCTATTTTAAATCTTAGAGGCTTCAAACAAGGATCATTTTCTGTATCTTACAGGTCTGTGGATTGCCTTGGATGAAACTGGGCAGTTCATTTGCTGGTCTTGCTTAGGGTCTCTCCTTCAATGATAGTCGGATGGCAAGAGTGGGCCTGGAATCATGAGGCTGGATTGGACTAGGATGTTGGGACGTTTGTTTCACACAGTCTCAAAAGCCTCTCCTCCAAGTTTCTCCCCTTGATTTCCTCATGTGGTTTCTTCAGCAAGGCAGTCTTATTTCTCATGTGACTGCACTCTGCATCCCAGGAAGTACAAAGCAGAAGGTGTCAGGTCTTTTTAAGACTTATACTGGAACTAACGCAGTGTCACTCCACTGTCTTCTAATGACTAGTCACAGGCCAGCCCGGGAAAAAGAAATAATCTTTACCTCTTAAGGATGGAATGAAACAATCTGTGGTTATCTTTAACCCAATAAAGAGCATATCCTTGCTTTATGTCTCAGCAATTTTCACTTCAGTAAAAATTTGCATATTTTAGCATTAAGCAGTTTGGGTTTTTTGTTTGTTCAGGGTTGAAGAAATGTTTTCCCTTAATCATGCTATGGAAAACTCTTATTATTCTCATTATGTTAAGAGTTATTAGAAAACAGTATCATAGTATTCAAGTGATCTTCAGTTTCTTTTAAGATTATATGTATTCTCCTTAGATGTATTAATATGGTAAATTTATAAATGGATACTGTTTTACTGAACCATCCTTGCATTTCTGGAGTCAAATTCTTATGATTCAGGAATGATATTTTTGGTGTATTATGGGTCTTTTTGATTATTCATTTCAGATTTCCATATCAGTAATTAAACATGAGGTCACTTTAGTTGTGTGGTAGGTGTGTGTGATCTTTCTCAAGTTTTGGTAGCACTCTTATTCAGCTGTGTGGAAAGTATTTTGGAAGAGCTCCCTTCTTTCCCTCTGATCTGAAAGGATTTAAATTTTATTCTGATTATTCTTTGAAATTGTGAAAGAGATCATCTGTGAACCCATCTGGGCCTGCCTAGTATTTTTTCACATATTTAACTATCTGAAAAACTTATCTTGATTTTGTAATTATTTCTCTATTAATTTTTTAAAATTTGTGCTGGATTATTTTGCTCATTTTTTTAATGTATAAATATTAAAAAGTTTATTCAATGTGTTTACCAGATTGAGTAAAATTCTTCAAATCCCACTGTCTTGATCAATTTACCCATTCTAAACTATAATTTGGTACATTTTGGCTTTCTCCCATTTTTTATTAGATTAGGAAGCAGTTTATCCATAAGAGAATCTCATGATTTGTGATCATATGAGTTAAAAATACAAAGTAGGAAAATTTATCCTGGAAAAATCCTTTGGGAATAATTCATCTGAAGCCCAATACACCATTTCTCAGTTAATCCAAGACAGCCAATTTTTCCTCAAGCATTGGAAGAGATTTCTGTGCCTTTGGATACCAGATGAAGTACTGGCTTACATTTAGAGACCAAGTTGTATGAAAAAGAAGTACATTTGCATACTAGAATCATAATTGCATGAAGCGGACCAAGATGCTCATACTATGGAAGGCAGAGGGGTAGTAAGATTGAGTTAACAGAGAATTCTTCTCACCCATCACAGGCTCATTTCAGCGCATATTCGTGAAGAAGAGTGGAAAAATAGAATGTGGAATTACTTCAGGACTATCACACTTACAAAAAAAGATTCAGCCAAAGATCCAAAGAGAAATCTGTTCATTTGGGGTATGTTTTCTCTTTGGCCCCATTTTTATGTGTTTGGCACATATTCTTCATAATTTAGAATCTGCCGTTATGTGTATTTCTTTGTTTCATTGGAGACCATATTTTTCCCTCTGTTACTTTTGTTTGTTTTCTGTTGGTTCTTATGAGCTTTCAAAGACAAAAATTGAATTAAAATGGTTACTCCTACACATTTAAAATCAAACCTATTATTTCATTTTATTATTTTTACTTTAGGAGTATCTAACATCTTACTTTATCAGAAATTATTACATATTAATAAACCTTGCATTTTGAATTATAATATTCTTATCATTTTGACCATTAATTTCCTATTTGCTTTTAACATTTGACTTTTAAAGTTCAAGTTATATCAACTTTAGAATATATATAATTTAATAAAATGTTGGCTTTTATAAATGTTGGGATATCAAAGTAATGAACAAGGTAACTTTCAGCCTCACTATTTTATTTCAAAATGTTAACAATACTTAAAGTCTTTAATTGAATATTCACTAAAACAAGCATGATGATTTAACTACAGTAATTAAATAAGAAAAATATGAGAAACCCAGAGTTCAAATACTATTATCCTCTTAGGATACATCATTTCTTTATTCATTCAGCTATTTATGTGTAAATGAAAATCTAGTGTGTGCCAAAAACCTCCCCAAATGGGACACCAGTTTTAAGGCCCATGCCTTTACTCATAGAAGTCTACCAGCTTTTTTCAATCATATATTTTACAAAACCAGCTCTATTTTCCAATAATATTGCTTTATAGACTAACTTCAATATCAAATTCCTGGCTGAACAGAAAATCTGAACATTTCTGAACATTTTGAAAGCCTGGTTTTCATGTTTTAATTGATATAGGGGAAAGTCAATTAATTCAAAAAAAATTTTTTAACGTAAGGAGAGGTAATTTAAAAATATAAGTCCAGTGGTAAACTAATAAAATGGAGTCATATATAATTTGTGAAAGTTCTTAATCTATATTAGAATTCAGTTTAACTATCAAACATTCACAGAATTGTTTTGAGTAAAAAATGACTAACAATTTTTCTACACATTGATATTAAAAATATTTATATAAGGAGGTGACTAAGGTTAAATGAAGTCAAGAGTAGAGCCCTAATCTGACAGAATTGGTGGTGTTATAATAAGAGGAAAATAACTAAATCAATCTCTCTCTACACACACACACATATATATGCTCTTCATAAGCATACATTGTGGAAAGGACATGTGAGTACACAGAAAGATAGTAGCTGCCTACAAGCCAAAATAAACTGGCCTCAGAATGAAACCCACCATGCTGACATCTTGATCTTGGACTTCTGGCTTCCAGAAATGCGAGGAATTGATTTCGGCTGTTTAAGCTAGCTAGTCTATGGTATTATAGCAGCCTGAGCTTACTAACACAGGAAGTGATCATGAGTTTGGTTTAACATATTTAAGTTTCAGATTGCTTTAAACTATTTAAGAGAAGTCTGCTAGGAAGTTGGAGGCAAAACTCTAAAACTCAAAAGACATCAATGTCTAGAAATCTATTTAAAACTACATATATTTGTGAGTTTGCTTTGACAATGTGGTAATTGAAGAGATAGATTTAAAGATTACTAGGGAAAAAGTATAAATTAAGAAATGTCTTAACAAACAAGCCTCAAAAAATATTAACATTTAAAATTGGATAGAGGTGAAGACTAGAAAAGAATAAGAAACTACCAGAAAGTTACATAGACTAAAAAGTGTTTTGGGGATTAAAAAAGAGAAGACACGTGTGATCTGCATGTGCATTCTCAGTCCTTTCCAACTCTTTGCAATCCCATAGATTGCAGTCCACCAGGCTCCTCTGTCCATGGAATTCTCCAGGCAAGATTACTGGAGTGGGTTGCCATTTCCTTCTCCAGGAGATGTGCCTGACCCAGAGATCAAACAAGTGTCTCCTTCACTGTGGGTGGATTCTTTATAGCTGAGCCACCAGGAAGACCCACATGTGATCTAATCATGAATGAATAGTAGTGGAGGAAAGCAGCAGCAAGGCACCAGGTTAGAGTAGATCAAGGAATGGTTTGGAAGTGAAGTAATGGTTCCAGAGACAAATCTTTTTAGAAGTTTAAATATTTAGGAAGTTAGTGAGAAAAGGCAGAAGTGAAAAGTTCAGTGAGAATATTTGTTAACTTGTTGGTGTGTTTGCTTGCTTTTTGGGAGGGGAGGGGAGGCAGAGAGTCCTTAACGAAAAGCAGGGAAAGATTCATTAGAATGACAGTTTAATATATAAAGGAAAGAAAGTGTAATTTTTTCTGTGAATTTCCTGCAATGAAGTTGAGATGCTAGACACCAGTGGGAGCATCACTCTTAGATAAAAAGAGGATATTATCTCTTCAGTTGCAGGAAGGAGCTTAAGTTGTGGATGGATTTAAGTCAGTTTTATATTATGAGGCTGAGGGAGGTCCCCTATGATGGATTTTCTTTTTCAGTACATCATAAAGGGAATCATTACTGAAACTGTGAAGGGAAGATGGCAAGATGGGAAAGTTTGACAGAGTGGAAAAGGTTTTAAAAGGGTATTGTTTAAATAGAAGTATGGATAGTCTTCCAAAGACATAAGCAAGACTTCTAAGCAAGGAACCCATTTAAGGTCAGTGGCCAGTAATCTATAGTGAAAAATAGGAAACCCAACTGGGTAATTTCTTGCTGTATTGCTTGACTACTTGGGTTCAGGTGCAGGGAAAGTGAGTGACTGCTTTCTTCCAGGGACTGAGATTTTGCCAAATGGATGTGACTAAAAGAGAGAAAGTCAAGGATGTACATAGTGTTGGGAAGAGAATAGTAATTAATTAATCTAAGCTGAATAACAAGGAAATGAAAAAAAGAGAAGGTTCCGGTGTTAAGATGAAAGGTCAATGGACTAAAGTTTGATTGCAATACAAAATTATCATAGTAGGAGTATTCAAATAGAATATAAGAGAAGTTAGTGGCCAATTGAGATGTTGAAGTTACTAGAAAGAATAAGTTGAAAGGGAATAAATATGGATGACTCTAGAGATAAGAAAGTCAAGAATTACATGTGCTTAGTCACCCAGTCATGTCTGACTCTTTGAGACCCCATGGACTGTAGTTCTTCAGGCTCCTCTGTCCATGGGGATTCTCCAGGCAAGAATACCAGAGTGAATTGCCATGTCCTCCTCCAAAGAACGACATATGAAGATAGAAAAACCATTTAAGTGTTGAAGTGACCCAGAGAGATGGCAGCACTTCTGTACTGAAGAACGTCTGTAAGATATATGTCAAAATCTTTGTAAGATTAGAGAAAACTTTCTGGAAGATATCATGAGACAGCAGCAAAAAAGGATTAAGTAATATATATGATGAAAGTCACTCAGTCATGTCTGACTCTTTGTGACCCTATGGACTGTAGCCTGGTAGGTTCCTGTCCATGGAATTCTCCAGGCAGAAACAGTGGAGTGGGTAGACATTTCCTTCTCCAAGGGATCTTCCCACTCCAGGAATCAAATACAGGTCTCATGCATTACAGGTAGATTATTTACCATCTGAGCCACCAGGGAAGCCCTAGTTTTTTGTTTTTAGTTTTACAAAAGACTGAATGATAATGCTCTGGATGGATGGAGCAATAAGAAGCAGGAATAACACCCATATCACCTCATGTCCTTGAGGCTTGATTAAAGTGACTTCTTGAAAATACTCTGTAAAATAAATTTTTTCAATGAGACAGTTTCACTTAACGTTAAGGACAATAGGAAAACACTCATAGAAGGGTGTGAAAATTAAGAGAACTTTGCTAGTTATGAAGCTGTGATTTCTAATGGGAACGGTGAAAGGATTCGTTAGTGTGGCAATAGGTCTGGATGGGAGCTGGCTTGGGTACAATAAAGGCAATGTTGTTTTAGAAAATCCATGATGAGAAGCTAACACATTTTTGCTGACTGGTGAAAACAAAGATGGGGAAAATATATGTTTTATCTAAAAAGTTGCTTAAAGGAGACTGGACACTAAGCCTTGAAATTGGTGAGTATGTCTCTTCCAGCTGAAGTGATGTTGAACACGGGCACCATATTTTCCTCCTGCTAATATGTTCACTATCAGACCTAGAATTCAGAGTCACATTCTGAGGATTCACATTCTGACTTGCATTGTTTTGGGGGTGTCTACAGTGGTTCAGATTGTAAAGAATCTCCCTGCACTGTGGGAGACCCAGTTGTGATCCCTGAGTCAGGAAGATCCCCCGGAAAAGGGAATGGCAACCCACTCTAGTATTCTTGCCTGGAGAATTCTATGGACAGAGGAGCCTGGCGGGCTACAGTCCATGGGGTTGCAAAGAGTTGGACCGACTGAGCAACTAACACTTTCACTGTCAAACACTATCAGCAGCATCAGTATCAATAATAGAGCATGTACTATGTGCCATGGCAATGTTCTAAATGTGTCATAAATAGTAACTTATTTAAACCCTCTCAAAACCCCCAGTGGATGCCTGAAACCATGGATAGCACTGAACCCCAATTATACTATATTTTTTCCTATATGTACAGATCTATAATAAAATCTAACTTATAAATAGAGATTAACAATAGTAGGAAATCAACTGCAACTGATAATAAAAAGAGAAAAATTATAACAATATATTGTAATAAAAGTTATGTGAGTGTGGAATTTCTTTTTCCTTCCTCACAGTTTCACAGATTTACTTTTACCATAGATCTCAGCAACCTCAGCAAATTTTGTTTTTCTTTTGTAAGGGTTAACTGAAGGCAAGCACTGCAATATCACAACAGTTGATCTGATAACCTAGAGGCTACTAAGTGGTGAAGGGACTGGATATGTTGTGGAAAGGATGATTCAGGTTCTAGGTGGGATGGAGCCGGAGAAGAGAGATTTCATCACGGTACTCAGAAAAGCACATAACTGAAGCAGTATGAATCGTTTATTTCTGGAATTTTTCATTCAATATGTACAGACCAAAGTTGACTGTAGCTAACTGAAACTGAGGAAAGGGAACCTGTGGATGGGGGTGGCAGGAGGGGAGACTACCATATAATGTATTAGAAGCTTCTCTCTAAAAGGAAATATAAAGATAAGGTGGCAGTTGGAGAGAGCAGAGGGTCTGAAAAGGTCAGTGTTCATTGGTTTTGCTTTGTATTAGTGGGGAAGTAAGTTGGAACATGTCTGAACCTGTTCCACAGTCAAATCCTGTGTATTTTCTTTTTGGCAAGGGGAAAATGGAAAGACTGAGAGGAGAAGAGGCATTTATTAAATGGCGTGAATTTTTTATTTATGTGTGGTGCTATAAGTGAAATTTCTAAATAAAATCAATTTAGTATAACATAATAAAGAAAGACAAGTGCCACACCTTAAAAGACAGAATACAAAATGTTTGTATCTGAATAACTTTAATTTATAGACTCTTTCTGGTGGTGGCTTAGTGTCTAAGTCGTGTCCGACTCTTGCGACTCCATAGACAGTAGCCTGCCAGGCTCCTCTGTTCTTGGGATTCTCCAGGCGAGAATACTTGAGTGGGTTGCCATTTCCTTCTTCAGGGGATCTTCCCAACCCAGGGATCGAACCCAGGTCTCCTGCGTTGCAGGCAGACTCTTTACCAACTGAGCTACAAGGGAAGTCTGATTGCTAATTATATCAGAATTTTTTTTTTACTTTTTATAAAGTAAGTTTTGTCTTATTACCAGATTCATTTTAAAGTTTCACTTGCACTTTCAACTTCTAAATAAGTTATCTTAAGAGAATATTTTCATAGTGAAATATCTGAAACTGAAATTGGGAACTTTATGGTGAATTTGAGAAGGAAGATCTCAGGAAGATTTCTATGGCGAATTGTTTATGTGCCAATAAATTCTCTAGTAGACATTTTCACCAGTCAGCTAAAGTTTCATCCAAGAAAAATAATAAAAGGAATGAATTTGGCTCATTTTCTGTTCCTCTCAAAACTGTAATTATATTTTTAAAAACCTAAATTTATACCATGTGCTTTTCTTTATATCTCAGACCTTAGAAAAGTTTAAAATTTTACTGAGAAGAAATAAAAAATCTACACATTAAGTAACTTGCAGAACTAAGCTTATATATTTGTATTGTTAAATTATGTGGAAAATAAAGTAAGCATTATATCAGTTCAGTTCACTTCTGTTCAGTCGCTCAGTCGTGTCCAACTCTTTGCAATCCCATGAACCGCAGCACGCCAGGCCTCCCAGTCCATCAACAACTCCCTGAGTCCACCCAAACCTATGTCCATCGAGTCAGTAATGCCATCCAGCCATCTCATCCTCTGTCATCCCCTTCTTCTCCTGCCCTCAATCCTTCCCAGCATCAGGTCTTTGCAAATGAGTCAGCTCTTCGCATCAGGTGGCCAAAGTATTGGAGGTTCAGCTTCAACATCAGTCTTTCCAATGAACACCCAGGACTGATCTCCTTTAGGATGGACTGGTTGGATCTCCTTGTAGTCCAAGGGACTCTCAAGAGTCTTCTCCAACACCACAGTTCAAAAGCATCAATTCTTCGGTGCTCAGCTTTCTTTATAGTCCACTTCTCACATCCTTACATGACCACTGGAAAAACCACAGCCTTGACTAGACGGACCTTTGTTGGCAAAGTAATGTCTCTGCTTTTTAATATGCTGTCTATGTTGGTCATAACTTCCCTTCCAAGGAGTAAGCATCTTTAACTTTCATGGATGCAATCACCATCTGCAGTGATCTTGGAGCCCAGAAAAATAAAGTCAACCACTGTTTCCACTGTTTTTCCATCTATCTGCCATGAAGTGATGGGACCGGATGCCATGATCTTAGTTTTCTGAATGTTGAGCTTTAAGCCAACTTTGTCACTCTCCTCTTTCACTTTCATCAAGAGGCTCTTTAGTTCTTCACTTTCTGCTATAAGGGTGGTGTCATCTGCATATCTGAGGTTATTGATATTTCTCCCAGCAATCTCAATTCCAGCTTGTGTTTCCATCAGCCCAGAATTTCTTATGATGTACTCTGCATAGAAGTAAATAAGCAGGGTGTCAGTATATAGCCTTGACGTAGTCCTTTTCCTATTTGGAACCAGTCTGTTGTTCCATGTCCAGGTATAACTGTTGCTTCCTGAACTGCATACTGGTTTCTCAAGAGGAAGGTCAGGTGGTCTGGTATTCCCATCTCTTGAAGAATACTGCAGGCCTAATTGGTGCATTCTAAGTGTGATAATCAACATGATTTTCTGTGCATAAAGATTATGACTGAAATTCTTTAAAGTATGACACAGTTTTGGAGGAAAGAAAAATCACTGTTCTTTATCACTGGTTCTATTAACTTTCCATCAACAGCTGCTTCAACAGAGCTCCTAGAGGCCTCTGTAACAATGTGGTATCACTATTACACATAAAGGGGTATATGTGAGGCATCAGGCCCACTCTCTGTTATGGCCTTGTTAGTGCTCCTTTACCTACCTCATTAATATCACTAAATAGGACTTCCCTGGTGGCACAGTGGATAAGAATTCGCCTGCCCATGCAGGGGACACAGGTTTGATCCTGGTCTGGGAAGATTCCACATGCCACAACTAAGCCAATGTGCCATGACAACTGAGCCTGTGCTCTAGAGCCTGCAAGTCACAGCTACCAAACCAATGTGCTGCAACTACTCAACCCCATGTGCCTAGAGCCTGTGGTCTGCAACAAGAGAAGCCACTGAAGTCAGAATCCCTTGCACCACAACAAAGAGTAGCCCCTACTCTCCGCAACTAGAGAAAGCCCACAGACCTAGGACGACAATTAAACAAGCAAACAATAAAAAACAAACCTCACTAAATAAATCAAAAAGGAACAAAAGAACATGTATCCAGTGATTTCCAAATTTAGCTATAAATTCAATTTTTTTGCTGCCCACATACATTCCATGTCCAAATAAGACTGTGTTATGTGCTCAGTTGTATCCGACTCTCCAACTCCATGGACTGTAGACCGCCAGGGTCCTCTGCCCATGGGATTTTCCTGACCAGAATACTGGAGTGGGTTGCCATTTCCTTTTCTAGGGGATCTTCCCCAACCAGGGACCAAACCGGCTCCTCTAGCATCTCCAGTTTTGGCAGATGGATTCTTTACCATTGTGTCACCTGGGAAGCTCCCCAAAATAAGACTTGCTCTCAAAATAAGGTTTTAGTTAAATATTTTTTGTGAACTACTGCATCTATCTAATTTTTAGAAAGGCGTTTTCACCTATACACTAAAAATATTACACGAAAGTAGAGATATTTATTTCTTTCACCATGTTAAAACTAACAATATCTTAAAATTGTATTCGACTATCACCAAAATGTAAGAACTGAGGTCACACAGGATTTTAGATAAATATATATTTATATATTTATTTCAATAGATAAATATTTTCCATGTGATTTCAAAAAAAATACAAGTGGGAATATGAGAAAAAATTTGTCGCATAGCAGTTATTTTCCCCAAAACAACCACTGTTACCAGTTAATTATCCTTCCATAGATAAGTTGTGAAAGCATATGAATCAATATGAATATAGAATCTACTTTTTAATAAATGCAAGCAGCAGCATATTTCTATGCAAATTTGTATAAAAATATGTCTAATAGGCATTGTGTTGTCCTTAAGGTGACCAAACGTTACTCCAAAGTCTTAGATAAAATTTCTCTCCTTGATACCCCATCCCACCCCTGCCAAAACTGCATACACAGCATACACAGCTATACACACTATTTCTGGTCACTTCTTATCTCATTACTCTGTTTCATCTTTTCTACAAAAATTCTCAGGTTTGAGATGATCTTCTTTTAAGAGTAATTGATTTATTTATATTCTTATTGCCTGTCTTCCACTATTAGAATAAAAGCTACTTGACCACAGAGACTCTATTCTTATCATCATTTAAATCCCAGTACCTAGAGCAGTGCCTACCAGAAAATAACTCAAGTATCATTCAGTCTAATAAAGAATATTTTTACCTGACTACAGGTCATTCACTGTATGAATGTAGCATAGTTTATTTTCCTAGCTACCTAATAATGGACATCTAGGCTGTTTATATTATTTTGATGAGACAAACAATGCTGCAGAATATACTGACATATATATATATATGCATACATATATATATATACACACATACATATATGTATATACATACATATATATTCTTTTTAGAATATAACTGTTGGATAAATTCCTAGAGTAAAATTGCTGAATCAAAGTATATATATACAGTTATGTTAATATACTCTGCCAAATTATTATCACAAGAGATTTTTCCAAACTAAACTATCTACAGCATTGTATGAGAATGAGTGTTTTCAAAAACTCTCGTCAATACAGTGTAGGTAAAATAGTGTTGTTTTAATTTTTATTTTTCTTACCAAGACTGTGAACATATTTTTAAACGTTTAAAAGTCAGTGTATTTTCTGCTGCTGAATTATCCTTGACACATAATTTTTCTGGGACCTTGTTGATTTATGGACTCTCATTATTATGAAAGTGAATAAAATAGACCATGTGTTTTGTTTTTTTTTGTTTTTTTTTTTTTTCATGCCACACACTGTGTGAAGCTGTGTGGATCACAACATACTGTGAAAAATTCTTTTTTTTTTTTTTTTTATTTTAGTTGGGGGCTAATTACTTTACAATATTGTAGTAGTTTTTGCCATACATCGACATGAATCAGCCATGGATTCACATGTGCTCCCCCTCCCAAACCCTCCTCCCACCTCCCTCCCCCTCCCATCCCACAGTGTCATCCCAACGCTCCATCCCTGAGCATCCGTCCCATGCATAGAACATGGAATGGTGTTCTGCTTCACATATGACAATATACATGTTTCAATGTTATTGTCCCAGAACGTCCAACCCTCACCTTCTCCCTCAGAGTCCACAGGACTGTTCTATGCATCTGTGTCTCTTATTCTGTCTCACATATAGGGTTACCATTACCATCTTTCAAATTCCATATACATGCATTAGTATACTGTATTGGTGCTTTTCTTTCTGGCTCACTTCACTCTGTATAATGGGCTCCAGTTTCATCCATCTCAATAGAACGGATTCAAATGTATTCTTTTGACTAGATTCTAGTCTTTTTCTGTACAATTTTAATTTTTGCACACTCAGAATGATCACTTTTTTCATTTATGACTCTTCAATTCACTTTTTGTCTAGAAGGGCTATTCCATTTCAAGACCATAAAAAAAGTATAATATACTTTTTACAGTTTCATTTTTGATATAATAATTGTGAGTCATCTGAAACTTATCTCCCTTAGGAAATAACGTTAGAATTCAAGGATTTCCCCCTCCCCCCATATGGCTAGCCAGTAATCCCTGCTATACTTACTAAATAATACTTCTAACCAATGTGCAGTTATGAAATAAACAATTAGTTTCAATATCTGGACTCTCTATTTGATTTTATATATACCATGATTACCATAGTTATATAGAATTTTTAAAATTTTTCATGGAGTTGGTCCCCCCCATTATACTTATTTTTACAGCTTTTCCAACTATATTTGCAATTTTGAATTTAAATAACTTGTCTATGTCCAAAAATATCTTGTTATTTAATTTGGATATATTAAATGTGTTAATTAAAATTGCATGCTCAATCAGTTCAGTCGTGTCCAACTCTTTGTGATGCCATGGACTGTTGCCTGCCAGGCTCCTCTGTCCATGGGATTTTCCCAGCAAGAATACTGGAGTGGGTTGCCATTCCCTCCTGTAGTGGATCTTCCCGACCCGGGGTTCAAACCTGCATCTCCTGTGTCTCCTCCATTGAAGGAGGATTCTTTACCCCTGAGCCACCAGAGGAGCCCTGATTAAAATTAAGTGTAATTAATATCATTATAACTTTAAAACATATTATACAAGAATAAAAATATCCATAAAATTTTCACCTGTCTATATTATTTTAACCTTTTTTTTGTTTTCACTTTTCTTGAGTTTATTTTTACTTTGTATTACTTTTTTTTTTGCTGTTGTGAGACCATTTATTCTATTATATTTTAAATGCTTCTCATTTGTATATAAGATTATTGATTTGTATAAATTAATTTTGTATTCAAAAACATGATAGTCTCTTATCAGTTTTTCAGTTGATTCATTTAGTTTCCTTTTACCTTCTTTTCAAATACTTTAAAGAGAGACTTTTGAAATATATTTTAGAAGATGAGTTGAATTTCATTACCAAAATCACACTGAAGGTGACTGGAGGCATGAAATTAAGATACTTGCTCCTTGGAAGAAAAGCTATGAAAAACTTAGACAGCCAATTAAGAAGCAGAGACATCACTTTGCCAACAAAGATCTGTATAGTCAAAGCTATGGTTTTTCCAGTGGTCATGTACAGATGTGATAGTTGGACCAAAAAGAAGACTGAGTGTTGAAGAAGTGAGGCCTTCAAATTGTGGTGCTGAAGAAAACTCTTGAGAGTCCCTTGGACTGAAATGAGATCAAAACAGTCAATCCTAAAGGAAATCAACCTTGAATATCCATTGGAAGGACTGATGCTGAAGCTGAAGCTCCAATACTTCGGCCACTTGATGAAAAGAGCCAACTAATTGGAAAAGACCATGATTCTGGGCAAGAATGAAGACAGAAGGGGTGACAGAGGATTAGATTGTTGGATGGTATTACCACCTAGATGAACATGCTGCTAAGTCGCGTGAGTCGTGTCCGACTCTGTGTGACCCCATAGACGGCAGCCCACCAGGCTCCTCCATCCCTGGGATTCTCCAGGCAAGAATACTGGAGTGGGTTGCCATTTCCTTCTCCAGATGAACATGAGTTTGAGCAAACTCCAGAAGACAATGGAGGACAGGGAAGCCTCGTGTACTGCAGTCCATGGGGTCATAAAGAGTCAGACATGACACAGCGACTGAAGAAAAATAACAACCTTTATGGTATACATACAGACATTTTAATTGTAGTATAGTCATCTATATAAACGGAGAAGGCAATGGCAACCCACTCCAGTACGCTTGCCTGGAAAATCCCATGGACGGAGGAGCCTGGTAGGCTGCAGTCCATGGGGTCACGAAGAGTCGGACACGACTGAGCGACTTCATTTTCACTTTTCACTTTCATGCACTGGAGAAGGAAACGGCAACCCACTCCAGTGTTCTTGCCTGGAGAATCCCAGGGACAGCGGAGCCTGGTGGGCAGCCGTCTATGGGGTCGCACAGACTCAGACACGACTGAAGCGACTTAGCAGCAATAGCAGCATCAGCAGCAACTATATAAATCTCTTTTTGACAGTTCTTTTCATGTCCATTTGCTATTAATGCATATTAATTTTCAAAAAACACTTCTCAAAATATTACACAAGATGACACAGTAGATCACAAATTAATAAATTAAGGTAATTATTTAACTCCAAACATTTGAACATTGCTTACACTCCTTATAAGCCTAATATGGGCTTCCCTGGTGGCTCAGTGGTAAAGAATCTGGTTGCCAATGCAGGAGACGCAGATTCAATCCTTAGCTCGGGAAGATCCCAAGGAGACTGAAAGGGCAACCCACTCCAGTATTCTTGCCTGGAAAATTTCATGGACCGAGGAACTTGGTGGCCTGCGTCCGTGGGATTGCAAAGAGTCAGACACAACTTAAGAGACTAAACAAGTAAGTCTAATACTTTCCTTAAATGCTTTTGAAAGCAGATAAAATCATCATACGTTATAACAATGATTATAAACAAATAGTTATAAAATTGCTAATACCATGAATTAAATTAATTTCACTTTCTCTGTTTTTATTCTTCCTCTTATTTTTTCTTACAGTTCTACTTACCTAACCTAAAGAATTGATGTTACCTTTGCATAGTAGCTGAGTTAGCACATAAAAAGTGGTGGATGGTACATGATGAGGTACATAGACTTATCTGGGCCTTCCACGGTGATACCCTAGTCTAGTATCTAGTTCGACAGTCCTTTCTGATAACCTAAGTAAGAACTGTCTAACTATTTGAATTTATTAACCGAACGTATACTCATTTTTGTGACCATAATCTTATTATTTCTGCTGGGATTTGATTTGTAGCAATTAAATGTAGACTTCTGTCATTTATTTTTACCAAAGCTAGACATTTTTTCTTCTGATCAATCAGTAAGACCCATGATATTGACACATTTATGGTTTGATAATTGACACATCTACAGTGAAATACTTCTAATATTGCATCACTTAATGTGATGTTTCTGTAGGCTTTTCTTAGATACCTTTTATGAAATTAAGAAAATCCCCTCTATTGATACTTTGCTAAGGATTTACATTAATATAATCAAGCTTCTCCATGATATCAAAATTTTTTTTAACCTACTGTTTTTTGTTTTAGTTATGTGTTTTTATTTCATGGATTTTTGTTCTATTATTTTATAGATGCTATTTCTTCAGTTACCACTTTGAATTCTAAACATATTTATACTGAAGATATTTTCAGATGCTCAATTTTTTCACCCCTTCTAGAATGAATGCATGCTTTTATTACTGGTTTTTATTTGTTCTTCCACAAGATTTACTCATGTTTTAGAATTATGTTGGCATATTCATCTCATGAAGCATAATGTTAGTTTTTCTCTGACCTAATTAAAATTGCATTTTGCTGAGTAAAAAAGAAAACAGTCGCTCAAATGAAGAGTTGTCTTTCTCACATAACAAGATGTACAGAATCAAGAAGCCAAGGCTGTTACAAAGCCCAAGATGACATCAAGGAAGCTGATTCTATCTGTCTTCTTGCTCTGTGATCCATAATGTGTGGTTTCATTCTTACAATTTCAATACAACAGCTGCAACTCCAGATACCATGTTACTTTTTCAGGCAGAAATAAATAGGAATAACTCAAGGATTTCCTTTTAATAAGATTATATTTGGGCCAAGAAGCCCTCAAAACTAACATTTTCATTTCAATGACTAGAAGGTGTCCTAATCTAAAGAAGTTTGAGAATTCAAATATGTTTGTATACGTAACTTGTAGTAAAGAAAACTAAGGATGAAAGTATAAGAGGGCTGTTTAAGAATCCAGTTTGTGATCTCTTCTCGTTATCTCTCTTCTTTCTGATTCCTCATTTCACTAAGTCTGGATTCATCACCTTACTGCACCTGAAGCATTGTTCTTTCCCACTGCTCTATTTTAGCCATCTATAACCTGTTTCTAGACCCAGAACTCAGTAGGCCTGTGACTTCAGCTCTCTTCACCACTGATCTCTTCACCACTGCTTTTGATTTGTGAGGAGACTTTCATACTGGGGGGCTTCCCTGGTAGCTCAGACTGGAAAGAATCTTCCTGCAATGAAGGAGCCCTGGGTTCAATACCTGGGCATGGAACATTCCCTGGAGAGGGGCATGACTACCTACTTCAGTATTCCTGCCTGGAGAATTCCATGGACTGAGGAGCCTGGTGGGCTACAGTCCATGGGGTTGCAAAGAGTCGGACACGACTGAGTGACTAACACTTTCACTTTCATTTTTTATATTGGGAGGACTTGGCACTAGCATTTATAATTTACATTTTACCTATTATTTTAATGGATTTGGAGTGATGAGAAGGATTGTTGAATCATGTCCTATAGTACTATCCTGATTAGAAGCACGTGTCACTTTTACTTTGAGATAATTTCATCCTACAGGACACTTTTAAAAACAGTATACTCTTTATCCAGCTTTCTCTTATGCTACTATCATACATAACCATAGAACAATTATCATAAATAAGAAATTAGACTTGAAGTAATGATTAGACTACAATTTGCTTGGAGTTCATCCTCTTCCCATGAATGCCTTTTTCTCTGTTCCAGAACACACTTCAGGATCCCACATTGCATTGTCACGTCTCCTTAGTCTCCTCCATACTTTAACAGTGCTTCTGTCTTTCCTTGCCTTTGACAAGGATACTTGTCAGTTGTTTTGTAAAATGGCTCTCAAATTGGGCTTGTCTGGTGTTCTCTCACTTCTTTATTGAATCCATATGCTATTGGGAAGACGACTGCAGAAGCAGTGTTCTCTCCTTTGTGCATCATTTCAAGACACGTGAGTATTACTACTGGTCATGCTAATCTGAATCCCATGGTTAAAGTTGTGTCGGCCAGGATTCTACACTGTAAAGTAACTACCTTCCTCTTAGCAATTACTGATTATTTGGGGAGGGATACTTTGAAATTATGCAAATATCCTGTTTCTCTTTAACTCTTGTTCCCTTACTTTAACATCTATCAGTAGATCTTGCCTGCAGCAATGATTACTATGGTTGTGGTGATTTCCTATTTTCCTCATACTACCTGAAGACTCTTGAGAGTCTCTTGGACTGCAAGGAGATCCAACCAGTTCATCCTAGAGGAGATCAGTCCTGGGTGTTCATTGGAAGGACTGATGTTGAAACTGAAACTCCAATAATTTGGCCACCTGATGCAAAGAGCTGACTCATTTGAAAAGACCCTAATGCTGGGAAAGATTGAGGGCAGGAGGAGAAGGGGACGACAGAGGATGAGATGGTTGGATGACATCACTAACTCAATGGACATTGGTCTGGGTGGACTCCGGGAGTTGGTGATGGACAGGGAGGCCTGGCGTGCTGCAGTCCGTGGGGTCGCAAAGAGTCCTACACAACTGAGCGACTGAATTGAACTGAACTGACCTGTATTTATTAACAAGATGTCTTCTGTCAGGAAGAGCTGTCCCTACTCCCTAGTTGTTTATTCAGTTACTTATACCTGTACTGACTCTTTTTAATTTGAAGTATAACCTAAGACCATAGTTATTTCTTCTGTCGTGCAAGTTGTTTCGATTGTAGCTGCATATGAAATCCTTGGCCCTATCTTCCTTTTTTTTTTTTTTTTTTAGCACTTTCTTACTTTCTGGAATTACAAAATGCTCCTGTTTTGTTTTGTACTTACCCTGCCTCAGTTAGGGTGTCCTTTAAGTTTCCAAAAAACCTTGTGTACTTTCACTGAAGAAAGATTAAAAACCAGGTTCTGGGTGCTCAGTATTTGATTGTCACTTATGTAGGTATTATTGTTTTTATTATCTGTTAGTTATTAAAGCTAGGAAAATACATGTCAGCACCCAGGTGCACACACACACACACACACACACACATGCACACATTGATAGTTATGTCCAAATATATCTGGATATATAACTTTTTTAAAGGGTCAGTATTAATAGGTCTTATACCTATCCAGCACCATGAAATTTATTCTAGCCTTCTTCCTTTCCTGTTTGTAACTTCCTTCTCAGACCTTGAAAAACCTGGCTATCATTACTTACTTGTTGGTTTAATCTTAGTCATTTCAGAATTGCCCACACATATCACTGTAAGAAGTAAATTTATCAGAATACATTTTCATGCAGGGTCCAGTATGCTTGGCATATTCATTCAAAATCCACAGGTACTTACAACACAGCAAAACAAAAGCCTGTGATATTAATTGCAGTTTAGGAAGTGAAGCACCCAAACCTTCCATACAATACTAGAGGGAAAGCTAATAGCATAGCTATTTTGCAAAAACAGCGTGGCAGTTTCTTATGTCTTAAACATACCTTTATCACACAAAAAATTACATAATTTACTTGTCAGTTCCCTATTCCCCACGCCCTTTAGTGTGATTACTTGATTCACATGTAATACAGTTAGATTCATTTGTCATAATCAGTATTCCACCAACAAACCCATATCACTGTGGTTTGTTTGTTTCTTCTGAAATTTATTCAGTACAATTCATTCTTTATGATGTGAAATGCTATAGAGTCTTGACAAAGGCATAGAATTAAATGTCCAAAGCAACAGTTTCATACAGAACAGTTCCAGTGCCTCTACAATTCTTTCCCTTTGTAGGAAACCACCGCTCCAGTTCCTATCCCCTGGCAACCTGTGGTTTATTTTCCATTTCTATAGTTTTGCCTTTTCCAGAGTGTCAGCTAAATGAAATCATAAAACAGTAGCCCTTTGGGTTGGAAAAACACATTTAAAATTTATCCATATCATTGCATGAATCAAAGGTTTATTCCTCTATATTCTGAATAATATTTCAGTATGGTGTCTGAGCTGTTCCCAGTTGGAGGATGTAAGTAAAGATACTATAAATATTCATCTATGGACTTCTGTGTAAACCTTACTTTTCATCTCTCTTATGCAGATGCCAAAGAGTAGGATTACTAGATGTGTGATAAAGGTAGGTTTAAAGATGTAAGAAAATGAAACTGCCAAAGATGTTTTTTTCAAAATAACTATACCATTAGCTTACCTTCTAGTATTGTGTGGAAGGCTCAGGTGCTTCACTTCCTAACCTGAAATTAGTATTGCCAGCTTCTGTTTTGCCATTGTTTTTAGTTTTAGCAATAACAATACATGTGTAGTGATGTATCATTAAGCTTGGATTTTGGTCTGCTATTCACTGGCTTTATGCCTTTGGGCAAGTTATATAACCTCTTTGCTTCAGTCTCCTGAACTGTCAAGAAGGGTAAATGACAATACCTACCTCATAGACTTTTGAGAGTTAAATGAGATAATGAACTGAAAGCCCTTAATGCATAATAAAAACTTTGTCTGATACATAATCCTCAAGAAAAAAATTAAATATTCATGCTCTTTTCTCCATCTAATGCCTTTAAATTTACTCCCTAACTCATCAAGTTTACTAAATACTTAGGATGAAAACATATTTCCAGGTAAATTGGATGATTTGTGTCTAAAGGGTGCATTGCCTAGCCGTGCAGTTGTTGAAAGTGAGAATATTCAAGGTGGTCTTGAAATTGTGAGGAGAGGAAATGATGTGAAGTAGTTACCTAGGAGAGTGGACAAGATGATGCTCAGATTTAGGACAGCATTAAAGGCTCATTTGAGGTTTAAGGTGAGACTGTCAGCAGGGAGTTTTTCTCTAGCCATATCTGCCTACAGGGATGAAGATTGAAGTGGAAGATAATGGAATTTAACTAGGTTTGGGGTGCTTGCCAGAAAATTGCAAAATGGGATATGAAAGGACAGTTGAGGGTATATGTAACAGCTTTTAACCTAATGAACTTGAATTTTAAGCTAGCTTAAGACCTGGTAGGGTCAAAATACTGTGGGAGTGAGAGCACTAGAAAAATGAATGGAATATTTGAAATTTTAGAATATTTTATAATGGAAAGATCAAGATCTTAACCATGGATATGAGAGGGGGAGGGTCAGTAGGATGAACAAATTCAGGAACTGATTACTCAGAGTAGGTAGTTTATATGAGTTTTAACAGGAGTAATATTGAAGAGAAGGAAAGTAAGCCAGGATCTGAATAAGACTGACTGACACGTTACTTACTGTATAAGACTGACACATTACTTTCAGACACTAGATTCAGAGAGTAATGACCAGAGGAGAAAAAAGTGAAATAGTCAAGGAAATATCTAATGACATGACATTGAAACCTCAGGTAAGGAGTTAGGAATTAGAGAGAGAAATGGTTTGGAAACACTGATGAGAATTAATGGGTGAACCCCTCCCCCCACCATTTCAAAGAGTGTGGTATAAGTCATTTAGAAAAAAACTAAGAGATGCAGCATCCTCAGAAGACTCAGATGTCAGTCAACTAGCTCACTCTGAGGGAATGATCAGGAAAGAGCTGAGCCTGTGACACAGGAAATTCTGCTGAAGACTTGTTATACCACAAGGTGCAGTGGAAGGGATTTTGGTATTTGAGCAGGGGTAAGGAGGGCAAAAATCAGCTACACCATAATGGGATGAGAGCGCTGGCCTAAAGTGCTGGTGACTAGAGCAATGGATTGTCCTCAGTGACTGACTGAAAGGACAAATTAGGTTAATCCTTCCAGTATCAAGGCAGGTAACAGCAAAGAGATACACCCATTATATGTGTGTAGTATGATTCCACTTGTTTTTAAAAACAAATACAACACATTTGTATTTGCATAAACAAAGTATGGGACAATGTATTAAATCTAAAAATTATTTTTTAAGAGGGAAATACAGTGTTGGATTTCTATAGAATATACTTGGTTATCGTCTGAATTTTTACAAGAATGCACTACTTACACAATCAAAATTTGTAAAGCTGTAATGGTAGTGGTTTAGTTGCTAAGTCATGTCCAGCTCTTGCAGCCCCATAATATAAGCAGCTAAATCAAAGTGTGTATATAATGATGCCAGTTATACTTTTTAATGTAGGGGAACAGAATGATAGCTGCAACCCATTCAAAATGACATACCAAATAATTTCTCCAGAGTGTCATCACAAGACAGATATTAAATCTTCCACCTTTTGAAGTTTTCACAAAACCACATTTAGTGAGAAAAAAGTAGAGACCAAGTCAGGGAGAAAGAGGAAAAAAGATAGTTGTGCTTACTCATCTTGTAAAATTTCTATCAGAGATAAACACACTGTAGACTTTTTTCCCCACCCAAATGTATTTGTTAACTACCAACCATATGCCAAGGATATTTCTCTTAGGCCCGGGAAAATGGCATTTTTCAAGATATTCAACAATCTAACCTTATTTATGTTCCAGACCAGCACTGTTCAGTAGAGATATAAGTGAGCCACACATGTAATTTTAAATTTTCTAGTAGCCATAGCAAAATGAAACTGGTAAAATTAACATTAGCAATATGTTTTAGTTAAACTCATATCTCAAAAATATTATTGTGCTAACATGTAATCAACTTAAATATTATAAATGAGATAATTTACACTTTTGTGCCATCTTGTTTAAAATCTAGTGTGCATGTTAGGCTTATAACATATTTCAGTTTGGACACTAAATTTTCATCAGATATATTCAATTTGCATTTAGAGTTGATGAATGTACAGTTTTTAAAAGTGCACTTGGAGGATATTTGCTCTAAATATTGTGCTGGTTTCTGCCATATGTCAACATGAATCAGCCACAGGTACACATATGTCCCAGAAATAGGTACGCAAATACTTCAACAGTATCATTACTTTTTTAATATTAAATAAATATAGCAAAATGTTAAGATTTAGAAAACCTAGATTTTGAGTGAGTGAGTATTCATCAGATGTTGTCTATGTTCAACTGGATGATTAAAATGTTGATAATAAAACTTTCAAGAGAAAAAAAGTACACTTACACACACTAGTTGGCCTAAACATAGTTCAAGGTTTCAAATAACTAAATCCATTACCAAAATAATTTTGATTTAATATTTGTATTCAAATTAATAAAACTACTTTTATAGAAGAATAATTTTTTTTTCATTTTGTAACAAAAGCATTTTGGTTTCAAAACTTGTCTGTCCAATTTAAGTACATTATTGTGGCAACTCAGTACTAGTGTTCTTCAGACTTTTCTTTTACATTTAGAGGATGATTTACATAATCCTGTCAATTACAATTAGATTTTGCATATTGATTCATTTGAAAAATGTGTAGATATTATCATTGATTTGTACTATGAAGAATTGCCACTTGAACATAAATTCTTGTACATGTCTTGCTAGATCACAAATTAGCTTTTTCTTTCTTTGGTGCTACAAATTCCACTTCTTCAAATGCAGCGTCATATTGATAAATTACGTAAATTACACTGCCATTTTTTCTTAGATTATTGGACATTTGGTAAGCATGCTTTTTGTTCAAGAAAATTTTCAATTAACAGTACAGTAAATCTTCATAGCATTTGTCCATAACACAACCAACAAAAATTGGCAAAGAACACAAGATAATTAAATTCATTTTCTCTTTTCTATTTCAACAGTTTCCGTAAACTGGTGTGATTCATAGCTCTTGGATACACATACTGAAAAATTTTTACAACTGTATACATTTTACTTTTTATATAATTGCTTCAGAAAACTGAACACAGATATTCTTAGTATATATTACACAGTGGGGTGAAACAATAAAAGAAACAACAGTTTTAATTCCAATGAATCTAGAATTTTGACCTAGCATAATAACTAGCTGAAGGATCATACATAAGGATAGAAATTAATTTTTCCATAATTGAAATGAAATTCATCTTTAGCAGATGGAAAAACTTCAGAAATATCTAAGAAACAAGCTTTATTTTTATGCTTCTAAATGACATGTCTTTGTTAATTTAAATGCCCTCTGAGGAAAAATGCTCCCAGAATACTGATTGGACCGTGTCTTATATGATGCATGACTTCTCTACAACTAAAGAAAAAGGTTTGCAAACTTCCCAATTTTAAATTAAATTTGACTGTTTTATTTATAGAAAGGGATTGTATTCAGAAAGTCATTGAGTGTTGGCCTAATTGAAAATACTTTACTTTAGTAATATATCATTTTAGTCTTTCTTTATAATTTTGTAACAAAGTTTCCATAACTGAAATAATTTTTCCATTCTTTCATATAAAAATCGTTTTATTTATTGTGCAAAAATCAAAGTTATTTTAGAGTTGGCCAAAATTACAAATTTAAATCATATTTAAAAACTAAATTAATAAATACAAATTCTAAAATATTGATTCTGTCACATTAGTTTTGTTACCTTTACTTTTTCAGCAGATTACTGGAAAACAGCATTTAGATAGATAGTTAAATTCTAATTCGAATATATATGGAACTGAAAAACTTATTTATTCAATGTACCTTGTTTTTCAATGACTGATTAGTTTAGATCCACCATCCTATTTTATATTTTCTCACTAATCTGCTTTTTGAAAACTACTTTAAATAATCCTACTCATACTGCTTTTAATTGGACAAATTTTTGTCATTCTAATTTTTCCTTTTCGATTATTTGGAAAGAAATAACCTTAATTCTATCCTTAAAATAGTTTTCCATAAAAATTTAATGTCATACATAATATATTAGAGGATACAGCACAATATCTTTGCTTTGCTTTTTTTTAAATTATGAGAATATTACAATGCTTTCAAATTTATCAATTCCAATTTTTTATTTAGATATTTTTAATGGCCAATAGCTTAAAACCACATTATATTTATACCTCCCAAAGTAATCACTAGACTGCCTTTTTTTATTAATGTCAATACTTTTTAGAAAAAATTCTGTTAAAATTAATTGTAAAATATTTTGTTAGACATATAATTCTGATTTCAGTCAACTAATACTGTTGGCACCCTAACTGTTGATAGAAAACTCATTTGCTAGACTTGTATGCTAATATTGTCCACTATATTATCTTAATTTTTAACATAGTGAATAATGTACTTTTATATTGCTCTGATGCAGCATATTGAAATTGGCATTCATCATAAATTTTTGACAAACTTTCTTCCACTCTTTTTTTCTATTCATTTAGTCATAGTACCAGTTCTTCTACCTCCATATAATTCTGTACAGTTGTATATTTTCATTATAAATTTATGGTGTGTCCATACTTATTTGTAAACTAAAATTTTAACTTGTATTATAATTAAAATTCTCTTATTATTTTCATTTGATTACCAATTACAAGTTATATAAATGTTACTGTAACGTGAGCCATTCACATATAATACTCAAATAAACACATTGTAATATTATACACTGTGTAAAAATAAAGTCATTTGAGTTGAACCAATACACTATCATCTAGATTTGTGATGCACACGATTATATCCAATATTGGAAATGAGGCATGTGTCCAACAAGCACACTAAAATAAAACAATAATATCTTAAAATGATGCAATAGGGAAAGAAAGTATAGTCTTACCAAAACTCTAACATTGTATTTACTGGAAAAACACTTTACATTCCTTTAGTTTTTAAATTTTAAACTGTCACTAACCACATTCTAAGTGCTCCATAGCCACATGTAGCTAATGGCCACTGCAATGGAACATGCAATTCTAGACATTTAAAAAATAGTTCCTTGAGGGCTTCCCTGGTGGTCCAGGGGTTAAGAATCTACCTTGCAATGCAAGAAACACTGGTTCTATCGCTGGTCTGGGAAGAACCGCATGTTGCAGAGCAACTAAACCCATGCATCACAACTACTGAAGCCCACATGCCTAGAGCAGGTGCCCGGCAACAAGAGAGGCCACTGCAATGAGAAGCCAATGCACTGTAATGAAGAGTGACCCCTGCTCATTGCAACTAGAGAAAAACCTGCACAGCAGTAAAGATCCGGCACAGCCAAGGAATAAATAAGTAAATCTTAAAAAAACAAAACAAAACCCAAAAACAGTTCCTTGACCATGTAAACCACGGCGTTAGACTAATAAGCCTGCTCTGGGTCTCCATTTCTTCTTCAGTGTATTTGTAAGATTACTATGCAGCTCCAGAGGAGATGGAACATTGGAGGTGTTACTCAGTAATAATGTTGTTTATCTTTTAAAATCTCTAAAAAATATATTTTAGAAACTCTTTGGATAATTTTCTATACTCAAGATAGTGCTATAAGTCACTCAGAATTACAGATTTATAGTAAATATATTCAAGTATTTGAAATGGGATCAATTTTGAATGCACAAAATGTAATTCCCAGTGAAGATTCTTTTTTCCTAAAAGAAAAAAAAAAATTGTACCTAGCATTATTGAAAATGAAGGATAAATAAATTTGTTTTCCTCTAATGGATGAACAAGATAATTATAGCATGTTCACAGAGATGAAGGATAATTTAGAGTTTTCTCATGGATAAGATTAAATACAGTATACCTCCTGAATCTCAGTAACTAATATGAATAATATGGTGTGGTCTCAACCTTTAAAATAATCATTTCCAATTTAGTGTATATATATTACATCTTATACTTTTTGGTTGACTGAGCAGTATGTGGTTATATTTCAGCTCATTTTCATCGTCTAAAGGACTGCAATTAACACTTCTTTAGTGAAAGGGTTCTAACATTGCAGTATTTCCTTTTAGAACACTTCTCACTTTATAGAGTAGGCCTGGCACGAAACCCAGAATGTGATTCTGACACACCATTCTCCTCACTGTAGGAATTAATACATGCTTTAGAAGTCATTTTCTATAAGCAACAAAAATCACTCTCAGCACATCTCCCAGGCTTTCTATCTAGAACCATATATTCAATTAAACATTTATTAGTAAGTCATTTTCTGATGGCTAGACACTAAACGGTACAGTGTTAAGAGTAAAACATGCTGAAAAGGTTTGGACTTAGGGCATTTACAGTCTCATCAGTGAAATGGAAAAATAAATAAATAAATGGAAGGAATTTATTATGTAAATATAATTTATGTATATTTTATGATATTTATGATTATGTAAATATAATCAAAGAAACCCAAGTCAGATGCAAGGTCTGGTCTTAAACCCAGGTCTAAGGTGCAAACAGGGGTGTGGATAGATTATTAACAGAGCTGAACTCAGTAATGCATAAGATACTAATGCTGTTGGATGTAGATGCTGTGTGTTCTAAATGGGGCCAAGTAGCATGAACAAGGTCTGAGAAGCAGAAAAATACTGGGCATACTTGAGAAATTGCTAGAGATGAAGATTACACGGAGTCAAAGTACATTATAGACATACAATGTTGTGAAAATTGTAGACAGTGAAAGAGTTTTGATATGGACAAAATTATGAAGGACCTTATACGGCTGGCTGAAGAGTCACTTTGTTCAATGAGCAATAAGCAGCCTTGACCCATGTGGTCATGGTCAAAATATAATACAGATTCAACACACAGAACAGAGACTGCTATCGAGTATTGTCACTGAAGCTTGAATGTGGATCTCAGGTCATTATTATCCTAAAAAACCATCAAAAATGTTTAAGTTATGTTGCTAAACTGTAACTGTTAAAGCATAAAGTGGATCTGTAATGTAAAAGAGAAAAAGAATTTCAGCAAAGTAATCATAAGTGTAGCTATGATGCTATTTTTCAGGGTTTTTGTGTGCTGGATGCTCACCCAATATTGTATCATCCTTCTTAGTCAAGGGAACAGATTTTAACATTGATTAAATGATTTGCAAAACTGCAGTTAGTGACAGAGCCTGAGTCAGAGTTTCTGAGCCCAAGAGTGCAGAACACTTGATCACTATTCCTAAACATTTGTGACTTTTTATTTGTCCACCTGGAAGAAAAACAAATATTTAGTCCTAAGAGATACATAATGCACTTCCTTTTTTCCTGGAAAGAGTTTTAAGAATGGGAAGTTTAGATGATGTTCCAGAAATTGAAATTTTCTTGGGAAGTGACTTGGATAAAGTGTACACATGATGTATTAAATGAATGAATCAAGAAGTGACTCTGTGGGGGCAGTGGGAGGAAGGTTCAAGAAGGAGGAGATATATGTATGCATACAGATGACTCCTTTTGTTATTCAGCAGGAACTAAGACAACGTTATAAAGCAATTATACTCCAATTAAAAAAAAATAAATGACTCTGGTTCCATCTTCATTTTTTTGGAGCACTTCACATTTTTCATGATTTTATGTGATACAAAAAATAAATGGTTTACGTGGCCCTCTTTAAATGTACACAGATCAATTAATATGATGTTAGTAACTGTGTGATTATTACAAGTATTTAGAATATATTGGAACAAAAGCATGAAGAAAAGAAGTCACAGCTCATGTGATGAAGCAGATAGCCAGATTTAGCTCCAATTTATGATTTAAAGACATTATCTTCAAAAATATACAAGAAATCTAGGAAACGTACACTTTAACTTTTTTGCTGTAGAGATGTATGGTTGGTTGTTGTTTAGTTGCTAAGTTGTGTCCAACTCTTCTTCAACCCCGTGGACTGTAGCCCACCAGGCTCCTTCTGTCCATGGGATTTACCAGGCAAAAATACTGGAGTGAGTTGCTATTTTCTTCTCTGTGGGGATCTTACTGACCCAGGGATCCAACCCATGACTCCTGCATCTCCTGCATTGGCAGGTGGGTTCTTTACCTTTGAGACACTGGAGAGACCCTTAAAGATACGTAAACTGAGATTATATGATGTGTGCTCAGTCATGTCTGATTCTTTGCAACCCCAGGGACTATAGCCCACCAGGTTCTTCTGTTCATGGGATTCTCCAGCCAAGAATACTGGAACGGGTTGCCATTTCCTTCTCCATGGCATTGTCCTGACCCAGGGATCAAACCCAGGTCCTCTGCATTGGCAGTCTGATTCTTTACCACTAGCGCCAACTTCTTGTCAAGTTTGTTAGCATAAAGCCATATCTAGTGTCTTTTTTAGGAAGTTGACCAATTCACTGATACTGTATGTCTTGGGGAGAGGGAAGGGGAAGAGGCCATGGTTGTGGTGGAAGAACTGAAAAAGTAAATGCGACTTGACATTTAATGAGAAGACAAATGGATGAGTTTTCCAAGAAAAAGGAAGAAGCCAATGAATGAGTTTTGAAGCTGAGGGTTTGTTTTGTTTTGTTTTTCTTAAGTTTCTATTCCTCAGCGATCAGTGCAAAGAAATAGAGGAACAAAATAGAATGGGAAAGACTAGAGGTCTCTTCAAGAAAAATAGAGATTCCAAGGGGATATTTTGTGCAAAGATGGGCACAATAAAGGACAGAAATGGTATGGACCTAACAGAAGCAGAAAATATTAAGAAGAGGTGACAAGAATACACCTCAGAAGAACTGTACCAAAAAGACCTTCACGACCCAATTAATCACGATGGTGTGATCACTCAAGCTCACCTAGAGCCAGACATCCTGGAATGTGAAGTCAAGTGGGCCTTAGGAAGCATCACTACGAACAAAGCTAGTAGAGGTGATGGAATTCCAGTTGAGCTATTTCAAATCCTAAAAGATGATGCTGTGAAAGTGCTACACTCAATATGTCAGCAAATTTGGAAAACTCAGCAGTGGCCACAGGATTGGAAACGGTCCGTTTTCATTCCAATCTCAAAAAAAGGCAATGCCAAACAATGGTCAAATTACTGCACAATTGCACTCATCTCACACGCTAGTAAAGTAATACTTAAAATTGTCCAAGCCAGGCTTCAGCAATACGTGAACCGTGAACTTCCAGATGTTCAAGCTGGTTTTAGAAAAGGCAGAGGAACCAGAGATCAAATTACCAACATCCTCTGCATCTTTGAAAAAGCAAGAGTTACAGAAAAACATCTACCTCTGCTTTATTGACTATGTCAAAGCCTTTGACTGTGTGGATCACCATAAACTGTGGAAAATTCTGAAAGAGATGGGAATACCAGACCACCTGACCTGCCTCTTGAAAAACCTGTAAGCAGGTCAAGAAGCAACAGTTATACCTGGACATGGGCAAACAGACTGGTTCCAAATAGGAAAAGGAGTATGTCAAGGCTGTATATTGTCACCCTGCTTATTTAACTTATATGCAGAGTACATCATGAGAAACGTTGGGCTGGAGGAAGCAAAAGCTGGAATCAAGATTGCCAGGAGAAATAGCAATAACCTCAGATATGCAGATGACACCACTCTTATGGCAGAAAGTGAAGAACTAAAGAGCCTCTTAATGAAAGTGAAAGAGGAGAGGGAAAAAGTTGGCTTAAAGCTCAACATTCAGGAAACTAAGATCATGGCATCCGGTACCATCACTTCATGGGAAATAGATGGGGAAACAGCGGAAACAGTGGCTGACTCTATTTTTCTGGGCTCCAAAATCACTGCAGATGGTGATCACAGCCATGAATCAAAATACACTTACTCCTTGGAAAGAAAGTGTGACCAACCTAGAGAGCATATTAAAAAGCAGAGAAATTACTTTGCCAGCAAAGGTCCATCTAGTCAAGGCTATGGTTTTTCCAGTAGTCATCTATGGATGTGAGAGTTGGACTATAAAGAAAGCTGAGCGCCGAAGAATTGATCCTTTTGAACTGTGGTGCTGGAGAAGACTCTTGAAAGTCTCTTGGACTACAAGGAGATCCAACCAGTCCATCCTAAAGGAGATCAGTCCTGGGTCTTCATTGGAAGGACTGATGTTGAAGCTGAAACTCCAATACTTTGGCCACCTGATGGGAAGAGCTGACTCATTTGAAAAGACCCTGGTATTGGGAAAGATTGAGGGCAGGATCAGAAGGGGACGACAGAGGATGAGATGGTTGGGTGGCATCACCGACTCAATCAATATGAGTTTGGGTAGACTCCTGCAGTTGGTGATGGACAGGGAGGCCTGGCGTGCTGTGGTTCATGGGATCACAAAGAGTTGAACACGACTGAGTGACCGAACTGAACTGAAAGTTTCTATTTGACAATTTATATAAATTGTTTCAGATAAGGAGAAAAAGAGGAAGAGGAAGAAGAAAATACAAGAGGAGAAGGAAAAAATAAGAAAAGGGGGGAAATATCACTTTATTGCAATAAAATTCAGTAACCTGAAAATTGGTTTTGAAGAAAAATATCCAATCTCACTGGTGCAGAAGCAAAATTTAATCGAGAGTGCTAAAGAAGGAGAAACAGAGAATCTCGTCTACTAGCCCATCTCAATTTCCACTCTCATGAAATGCTCCCCCAGGTTTCTTTCCTGAACCTCCAGGCACCCAACTTCCATCTTTTCCCTTACTGATTCATTTTCTTCATCTGTGTGTGTTAGTTGCTTAGTTGTGTCTGACTCTTTTTGATCCCATGGACTGTAGCCTGTCAGGCTCCTCTTGTCCATGGAATTCTCCAGGCAAGAATACTGGAGTAGATTGCCATTCCCTTCTCCAGGGGATCTTGCTGCCCCAGGGTTTGAACCCCAGTCTCCTGCATTGCAGGTAGATTCTTTACTGTCAGAGCCACCAGGGAAGCTCATCTATCAGTAAGCTTAAAATCTACACTTCATCTATAGTGAGCTTAAAATAGGCAAAATATTATATTAAAACTTAATGAAATTCATTTTAAAACCATTTATAAGCTTAATAAAAAGCATAATTAAGAAAACAAAATACATATCTGTTTAATCTCCATTAATTCATCCTTCAAATTTACTTTAAAGCTACTAGGCAACACTCACAACTAAGGTTAAACAACTGTTACTACTGCTCCTGTTGTAAATGGAGGGGGAAATGTATCAATGATTTTATGATACATTCTGTCTTTACTTCAGAGACAAATGGAGTCTTAATAATGTCATTAGTGTTAGTGTGTTCAACCAAACCAGAGAATTCAGGGTGGTATGCACAGGGAAAATGCTATAAAATCAGTCAATGGCACAACGTTGTTAAAGTATCTGACAAATAAAATAGGTTCCTTGATGATTATGAAGTTTGAGGAGAGTTCCTCAAGCAGAGATAATCTTTTCCAAAAGGACTTTAACCACAGGAGAGGGAGTAGACTGGCTGCAAGGGAAGGCTTCAGTCCAATGTTGAAAACATGCATACCACGACTGAAATATATTTTTATCCTCCATGAGATGGAGGAAGTTGTATGAAATCTATTTGCCAGAACTTGAATGGACCATTAGGCAGTTTCAAATGTCTGGAAGCAATACAAACAGACTTTCCTGGGTTGTATTTCAGAGAAGTGGGACAGTGAGGTAGGCACTTTTTGTGGCCTTATTAATGTTCCCTGCCAATGTTGATTTATGAAGGCTATCATTTTGTCAGTAAACCAATGGTTTAATGTGTGTACAGTGAAGAGAAGTGGGAATTTTAAAGTCTCCAGTAGGATTGGGTTGTTATTTGGTTCAAACCAGAGCTTTTTCTTTTTATCAAACCAATAATTGTTGAATTTCCCATCTTGTTTTTCCTTTTCTGAGGCTAAGCATTGGGCTTCTCTAACCAGGTTTTGTAAGATCATTTTGGGAAATATCCCTTTAGACTATGATGGAGTTTTGGCTGTTGTTGGTTCCCCTAGGGACAACATTCCTTGTGGAAATGTCAGAAGGTGAGTCCCCTTAGCTTCCAGAGAGCCGAGCTGGAATGCCCCAGAATCTTAATAATAGCTAACACACAAGTATTGCAACTAGTAACTCCTGAACATAGGAACATTTTTAATTCTATTTCCACTGGAAGTAAGGAAGTTACATTGCTTCCACAATATTCTGAAGTCATTAGCTAATCTGAAAGCATGTCTACTATCAGCATAAATACTGGCAGTTTGCACTTGGCTAAAGCACAAGCCTGTATAAGAGTATGTAACTCATTGTGTTGGGCAGAAGTAGCCACAGGTAAAGATGCTGCCTTTTGAGGCTGACATCAAAAGGAGTTGCAATAGCAGATACAGCGCAGTATTTGCCATAATCACATTGTAAATAAAAGCCATCAGTGAACCACGAGAAGTCAGAGTATGAAATTTCCTGTAGGTCATTATGAGGAGTCATGAAGTTATCCATCGGAGTTAAGAAGTTGTGAAGGACTTCATTGGTGAACAAGGGGAGAAGAGTAACAGAGTCAAGCTTAGTGTAAAAGAGTTATGTGAGGAGCAGTTAACAAAAGAACTTAACAGGAGAAGGGGGCTGACTAAGAAATGTTGAGTGTGATGAGCGTTCAGGAGAGTTTCAACTGCACAAGTTACCAAAATGGCTAAAGAGGATCCCAAAACAATTTAGGCAGTGACCATAATGGCTTAAGGCAAGGTGAATACTCTCATGCCACTAGGTCCAGTTACCAGCTATAATACCCCCAGGGTTAGTGGTGGTTCTATGTTTTTGGGTGAGTCTCCAAAGGGCATTCCTTTCCTTTTCATATACAGAATGGAAAATGGGAATCTAATAATTTAAAGGACCAAGAGCAGGTAGGTTCACCAAACACTCCTTGAAATAGAGTTGAAAGGCTTTGAATGCTATGTCATCCAGATCTTCCTATAAAAAACAGATCAGGGTTGTTATTGTTTAGTAAAACATACCAAAGTTTGCCATAAAAAGAGCAATTTGGAATCCAATTTCAGTGATAACCAGCTAGTGAGAAAACCTTGCAGGTGACACTTAATTTGGGGTTTTGGAAAACTTATGATGCTATGAATTCTATCTGGACCTAGGTGTAGTCCTCGTTCTAATAGCAGATGATCTAAATATCAAAACTGGGTTTGGACAAATTGTAATTTTTCCTTGGGGACCTTTTGTCCCTTTAAGGCTAACAGCTTTAGCAAGTGGATGCTGTCTTCCTGTGAGGAGGCTTGAGATGGTGAGTGAAGAAGCAAATCACCCATATGGTGTAACCAAGTAGAACCCCTAAGAAGCTTTGTATCATTCAAATCAGCATTCAGGATTTGTGAAAAATAAGAAGACTCTCAGTAAAGCACTGATATGTTACTGTCCAGGTGAACTATTCTTCCTAAGTGAAGGCAAAAGATATTGGCTAGCTTCACCCACCTACTGGAATACTAAACAATGCACTGCATAAATAACTATAGTAAAGCATTTACTTCCAGTTAGAATGGATGTTAGTGACATATGAGGCTTAGCAGAAAGAGGGTGTCAAGGGATAACCATGTTTACGGCTTGAAGGTCCTGGACAAACCTTCACCCTCAGCCGTTGGGTTTTTCCCCACTAGCAAAATAGGTGTATTACAGAGACCAGTATAAAGGATAATGAGTCCTTGAACTTATAATCTTCTATTACGGGTTTTGGAAAACTTATGACACCATGACATAATCATCTGTTATACCTTGTGTTTTTTATGTACAGGGTTTTAATTTTGGGAAGAGATTTTGAGGGATCTATTTGAATCTTGACAGGATGTGCACTGTGCATTTTGTTAACGTCAGTTGGAGATTTTGCCTATAAGAAAAGTAGTAGCTGATTCAATAGGAACAAAGCAAATCTGCTTTGAAAATAAAAATTTGCTTTTTGAATAGAAAAAGAGACAACAGCCAGACTGCATATAAACTCTGGCTTATTACCTGAAACAACCAGCCCAGGAAACCAAACCTTTATCTCTAGTAACTGGCCCAGGAAGCAAGCCTCCTATTACTACTCTCTTTGGTAATAATCTAGGACACCAAATAATAACCCAAAATAGCTAGGACATGATTAATAACTGATAGCTTCCCTAATTTTTGTCTCCATTTCCAACTTAGGACCAATCAGAGAGACACAAATATGTGTTCCTAACCAATCACAGTGGATGCCCTTCTTCTAGTAGCTTGCCTACAGCTTCCCCATGTCAACAGCTTCCAATTAGGGCATACTTGTCCTCAAATTAAAAAACGAAACAAAAAGAGTGTTAAATTATCATCCAGATACGTGACAACTCAGAGAATTCACCTTCTATTTCCCAACAGCTATGTAGCCTGTTTGCATGTCCAGGCCTTTCCATTTAAAGAAAAAGTCACTAATGAGATGCAATTAATATCTTTTAAAAATTATTTTCAGATGATCTCTTTATTTAAATCTAGTAAATTTTGAGTCCCTCTTACCCTTCTAAAATCTGAACTCATCTGTACAAGACCTGACAAAAATTTCTTGACCTTTCTGACACAACATATGCTGTTCTGTATTTTGAAATCTCTTGGTATGTCGATAGAAGCCGGGAGAGACAGGTGGATACTTGCTATTGACATGAATTTTCCTATTCAGTTGCATGTGATTTTATTTCCAAATTTAAAAACTAGGAAATGTATGGTTAAAGAATTCTCTTAAAAATATTCAAAGTAGACACTGTTCTGATTAAGAACGAAATAAATAACTCCCAATACAGTAAGTGAAGTGAACTGAAAGTCGCTCAGTCGTGTCAAAATCTGCGATCTCATGGACTTCTCTAGGAAGTCCATAGAATTCTCTAGGCCAAAATACTGGAGTGGGTAGCCATTCCCTTCTCCAGGGGATTGTCCCAACCCAGGAATCAAACCCAGGTCTCCCACATTGCAGGCAGATTCTTTACTAGCTGAGCCACAAGGGAAGCCCACCAACACAGTAAAGAAGTTAAAAACAAATAAATAAATCATAGTTCAAAAATAAAGAAAAATAAAAAATTACAATGAGGCATAAAGCTTAGAGAATAAGCTAAACAATGGAAACAAACATGTAAATTACATCAACAAATAAAAATCAGTTGAACTCATTGATTTAATTCCAGAAATATTTATTGAAATCTTAGTATATGCCAGGTTTTGTTAGGTCCAAAGAGGTTAGTAGTAAACATGATAGACACAGGACCTCCACACATGAAATTCAGTTTAGTAAGGAGAAGGCAATGGCACCCCACTCCAGTACTCTTGCCTGGGAAACCCCATGGACGGAGGAGCCTGGTAGGCTGCAGCTCATGGGGTCGCACAGAGTCGGACACGACTGACGCGACTTAGCAGCAGCAGCAGAGAACATATTAAACAAGTAATTATACAAGTGATGTGTGTCATCAAAAGAGATGCTCAGGGTGAATTAAGCACATGTCAAGGATTTTCTAAAGAGGTTTGAGAAATCCTTGAATACATTATCACACACCTAAGTGTTTCCTCATCATCACTGGTCAGCTATGCAACATCATATTTAATACTGAAATACTAGAAAGGAACACTTTTAATATAAGAAATAAGACAAGGATAACTACTGTAATGTTTTTATATATGTTCTCACCAAGACAAAAGTAACAAAAAACAATTCAATACTAGTATGGGAAAAAGCAAATAGATGAAGCATTACTTATTTCAAAGAATTTTAAAAAGATGAAGAGCTTCACTAGCATTAACTCAATCTTAATACATTATTTTAGGAAATATACTGTATTTCAAGGACTACATAAAAAATAGACATAAAATGGTGAACAATAAGTTTTCATTCTAGTGAGTGAAGACAGACAAGAAACAATTGGTTTATATATGGTGAAGACCAGGATAAAGAGTAAAAATAAAGTTTCATGGTAGTAAGAAAGCCAACTAAACCCTTCAGTTGTAAGTGGATCAGGAAAAGGCTTCCCAGAAGATGTTAGAGCCCTATAGGGCAAAAATGTATAAATGGAAAGATCATTCTGGACACCATAATTGTTGATTTAGAAATGTAGGAGGCTTGCTTCCCACTGTAAAGAAATTAATGTGGCTGAGACTAGAAAAGAGAAAGAAACCAGTCTTGAAAATTATCACAACTCAATCATAGAAGGAATTTAGACATTCCTAAGGGAACAATGGGCAATGATTAAAGAGTTATAAATGGTGAAATGGCATCATCAACTTTGATCTCAGAAATACGCTCAAAAGTTAAAATGCATGTTTAGGAGTTATTTCAGTAATCTAGCTGACAAATCTGTGACCACAACTAGAATAGTGGCAATAGGGTTGGAGAAAAAAGCTAGATTCTATAGATAATAAGGTCATAGAACTCATGGACTTGGAGGGGGGCAGGCAATGAGAAAACAGACTCCATGACAGATGGTGGTACATCCACTAAAACAGGGAACACAGAGGACAAAGGATTGTAATGTGAAGATGCAAATTGTAAAAGTAAAGATGGTAAATTCTGGCTTGGCTATGTTGAGTTTAAGATGCCTGTACAATGTTTCAACTGGAATGTATGATATGCAATCTAGAGATTAGAAAGAAGTAGAGTGGAGAGGCAGAATTGTGAGTCATCGGTGTATGCAAGAGAAACTAATTCTAGCTCTTTCGGATAGATATGATCATTTAAGGTAATAGGTAAGACAATTCCCTTCTCTTCCCACTACTAGTAGACCCAGTGGAACAGAAACATTTTTAAAACATTTTTATTAACTCATTTATGCTGTATAAGTAGAAGTGATGAACAGGTGACTTTACAGCTTATAATTTAAATATTGGCACAGTTAGCATGAGGTGGGGTTATCTGCACCAGTTGGTTATTCTCTTCTGAGATTTGCTAAGGTTGAATAAATCATTGCATTTAAGAGTGTGGGATCTTAACATAGAAGAATTTTCTCTAGGAACACATGACTGAAAAGATTCCTTCCTATATCTATTAACTGTTAGACATGATCTGAATTTTCTTTAGAGATAGGGAACCAGATTAGCATAAATTGTTATAAGGATATCGTCACTATTATGTCTTAAGAGGAAGGAGGATAACAGTGAGTTGGATACTGTTTAAGGCAAGACAAATGAGGTATTTATGGTATGTGGCCAATTATTATCAATTCATTTAACAATTATTTTCTAGTGGCTACTGTAAGCCAGGTACATGATTAAAAACATAGGATTCCATTTTGGGCTTCTAGAAGATCATAGTCTATTATTTAAGTAGAAAATGGACTTAAGAGTAATAGTTCCCCTTAACTAGTTGCTTCATTAGCTGAAATATAGAGGCACACTTAGTTAATACTAAGAATTTTAATAAGCATGATAAGAAATCAAACTCTAATGTCAAAGAACTAAGAGGTCAACTGCCTTCAAAGAAACAAAAAGTTAATTTAATTAAGATTTTTCTCATTTTGAACCTTTGTCTGGAAAAATTTGAACACTGTCATGGGCCCATTTCTCCTTTTAACTGTGGTGCTATTCCTCATAGGCCTTGCTTTGGGAGATGGTGATTGACTTGGACACGGTTTTCCAGGAAGTGGCTGGTGATTTTTACTACATATAAACTCAAGCCAGGAGACCCCTGGAGGCAACCGGTGGTAATTAACTAACTTAGTGAACACACAGTCTGAGATGGTAGACTCTTTTGGAGGAGGAGGAGAGGGTAAGGGGGCAGTAGTGGAAGAGGAAGAGGAGGAGGAAGATGAAGAGGATGAGGAGGACGAAGACATGGAGGAGGAAGAGGATGGGAGTACAAACTGCAACTGAAGGTTACTGTTTTTCTTCACATAGAGCAGCCAGTCTACAGTCTGGGGCTGTTGGCTTACAGCTTGGTTTTCGGGGGCTACTGTCAGCGAGGTCTTCTTCACATCAGCTCCCTGAGGGATACCAGACTCCGATGTAGGGAAAAATTGTGATATCTTCTCCATTCCTCCAAGATTGTCTTCAGGGGCTTCATCAAGCTGATTTTCTTTCACAGGGAGTAAAAAAGTAGTCTCTGGTAGGGAAAGGATAAAAACTAATTTCACCATTATCTCTTTCTCAGGAGTGAGTTCAGGTGTCGGGATGACAAACAGTGTGGCAGCATGGGGGTCTTTCTTTCCTGTAAGATGGCTACAGTGAGATTTTATGCAGGAAGCACAGGCTAAACAAACCATATAACTTGATGAAAGGCGGGGACCAGGACGAGGATTTGGTCTTCCCCTCATCCTTCGAAAGAGAATCTGCCTACAGAGATCCCTCTGGATTCTGGTCTTGGAGAGAGAATTGACAATTTTATTTACAACATCACTAGGGACAGTTCCACCTTTAACAATGCAGGGTTGAGTGTAATCTAAAGTCCATAGAATTTCTTTACTGGGTCCTGTCTCTTCATAATGACCAAAACTGCTTTTACGCTGGAGTCTGGAGCCCAGTGTTAAAGCAGCTTTGTTCCTCATGGAGTGCCTGGAGCTTAATAATGATTGACCTGAGACATTTGGTTTGGGATGAGGTGAGGAAAGATCTGTGGCTTTGTGTTTGTCACTTGGTGAAGTGGTGTTCTGCAATCTGGAGTGACACATTGCTGAGCTCGGGGTCCTGAAGTCATGATCAAGTGTTTTGGGCTGGAACAATGGCAAACTCTTTGACTGGTGGACAGAGTGTGGTAAAGGTGACTTTCTTGGTTTTGAATTGGACAATGGTAATCTCAGAACACTGGAATTGGACCTCAATACAGGTGGTGTCTGAAGTCTGGAGTCAGGTGACGATGAGCCCAGAGTCATTTGACTGGGCTCCAAATGATGGGCTTCAGGTGATGTCTGAAACAAGTCATTTATTTGAGAGGTAGAGTTGAGAGATGGTGAGCTCAAACATCTTTGATTGCACTCTAACAAAGATGACCATAGGCTGTCCAATGAAAAGGCTTTCTGAGGCTTGGATTGGGGTAATTCTGAGCTAAAAGCTCTTTGATTAGGTTTCAAAGATGACGATGTCCATAGGTAGTCTGGGGAAGGAGTTTCTTGATGTTTGACAGCATATAGTGATGAACTTGACACTCTTTGAATAGACTTCAGTGAAGGTGATGTCCAGAAAAGATCTAGGGAAGATGTATTCTGAGGTTTAGGAAAGGATAACTGTGAGCTCCAGTCTGTTTGACTGGGTTCTGGTGACAATGTCTTGATGGGGTCAAATGAAGATGTGTTCTGAGGTTTAGGGTGGGACAAAGATGAGCTCAGGTCTTTCTTATTAGGCCACAAGGGAGTTCTTCGCTGGAGGTGTAGTGAAGGTGTGGCCTGATGTTTGGAGTGAGATAATGGTGATTTTAGAACCCTGTTATAGCAGTCCCCTGAAATTGTGTCCTGAGACTTGACAGAGGGCAATTCTGAGCATCTCTGTACCTTCTGGCTAGAGTTCAGTGGAGGCACTACAAGGTTATTATTATAGGATTGCACTCTGACCACAGCTTGGTTATTGGGTTGATTTAACTTTTCATCTGTGTATTGATGTGTTAATGAGCTGGTTGCAGCCAGTTGAGAAGAGTGTCCTAATGGCACGAAGTGTTGATCATAATATGCTCGTGGCATCATCTTGTACTAGTCATAGAGGTCTTTCTGAAAGCAGTTGGCTTGCAGAGATGTTTTGGTAACTGATACAGTCTTTTAGCTGGATTCCATGGACAACAAATACTTCTAAACAAATAACTTAAGAAGTGTCAAACATCTGTCTTGTAACCTTTCTGTTAATTCCTAAATATTATAGGTGTCTCAAAATTGAGATGTAAATGAGGTTGAAAAAAAAGTGTCACCAGTTGAGATTCTTCTCTGTCTTCTCTTTAGCTTCCTAGAGTTTTTTCCTCTTGAGGAAATGACACCTGTTAACAAAACAGTGAAGTGGTTTCAGAAGAGGGCCTGATAGGGATATTAACTTTCTCAAACAATTTGTAGTGACAAGAGACCTACTCTGTGTGTAACTTTTGTGTAAGATTTTCTAAATATTCACCTGCTCATATGTAAAATAGGTAAATATAATGTTTAATTTATTACACTAAAGACTAAATAATATACCTAAAATGTATAACAGTGCCAAAGGTATAGGAGATGCTCAGTAACAGGTAATAGCTATTTTGGGTATTCTTTCAATGATTGCTTTAGTTAAAAAAAAATTTGAGATAAATTTATTGCATGAAATAATAGACTCTTAAAGTGAAATGGAAGTTCTTCTTATATGTGAGCATGAATGCTTAGTCACTCCTTCATGTCCCACTCTACCCCAGAATCTCCAAAACAATTCAAACACAAAACATATAAGAATCAATAAAGTTATTTCTCCTCATAAAGAAATCATCTTTTCTGCATCTTCTGTATTGGTCCCTAAAATCTAGTCATCTAATTCAAAATCTTTGAAATCATCCTGGACAGACTCACCTTCCAAAACCATCTAGATACCAGTACCTGTTGATTTTATCTCTTTCATATATTAATTCACCTTTTTTTCTATTCAATTCCACTATTTCTTATACTCTTTTTTTTATTCAATTCCAGTTATACTTTAGGCATATCTCATCTAAACTAATATATTTATGTTTATATATCTTCCCCCCATAACCTTTGTCAGTCTCTTCCCTCTCCTCTGCCACAAATCCAAAAGCAAACTCTTGCTGGTGAGAGATAGTTACTCCTCACCCAAAGAACTTCTTCATTTTGCTTCTGCCTGCATGAACAATAGGGCTTCCTGGTGGCTTAGCAGTCAAGAATCCACCTGCCAACGCAGGAGATATGAGTTTGATGCCTGGGTGTAGAAGATCCCTTGAAGAAGGACATGGCAACCCACTCCAATATTTTTGCCTGGAAAATCCTATGGACAGAGGAGCCTGGTGGGCTATAGTCCGTGGGGTCCCAAAAAGTTGAACACCACTGAGCATGCAACATGCATGAATAGTAACAACTAAAGTTACTTGTGATTGCTGGATTTTGTATTGTGTCTTAACATCAATACTTTAAAGAGGGGAGAGAACAGCACAACCTACTGTATATATATCACATTCTAACAGACTTCTATATAGTAATATAGAGTAACACCATGATCTTGATGTATTGAAAGATTTCTTAAAACATAGAAAGCTATAACCATTAAAAATTGATAAACTAAAATAAAAACTTCTTAGTCATCAAGAAATGCCACCAAAGAATGGGAAAAATAAATATTTCTAGTGCATATATCTGAAAAAGAGACTCATATTCATTATAAATTCTGAAAGTTACTAAGATAAGCAGTGCAGTTAGAATGACAGGCAAAAAATGGAATGAGCACTTCACAAAAGTGGATATCCAAATACTAATGCAATATGAAAAGATGTTCATGATTGTTAGAAACCAGTCAAATGCATATTTAAACTACAGAGAAATACTACCACACATTATCAGAATGTGACTAAAATAATATGAAAACTTACAAAACTAATAACTGGTGATTATCTAGCTTAACTAGTATATTACATACATATGCATACATACATATGTATATATTATATTCCACTCTTAGGTACATCTCAAGAGGCATGCAACGCATAAATATTGGCACCAAAATACTAGGATATTCATTGGAGCATTATTCCTAATAGCTTCAAACTAGAATTAACTGTCAATCAATAATAGAATATATAAGTAAATTGTGATATATTCATTCAATAAAATACCAAACAACAATGAAAATTAACAGAAAATCTAGCATCATAGAACTACATGAATAAATATCACATAAAAAAAACTGATTGAAAAGTATATGCACAAAAACTCATTTGTAATTTTATGTATAAAAGTACAAAATCAGTTCATACTAACTGTGGTGTTGATAGTCAAGATAATAATACATCTGTGGGAAGTGGAGATTGCGAGGGAACACAAAGCTTCTGGGGTGGCGATAATGTTCGTTTCTTGGCCTGGATGTTGACAGTGTAGGTGAATTCACGTTGTGATAATTGAGCTCTAACACTTACACTATTTGTATTTTTCCATGTTTCCTAACTTCAATACAAGGTTTAAGAATACATAGCCTGACGCTAATTTGAAAAGACACATCTGACACAAAATTTCACTGAAAAGTGAAACATTAAAGGATGAACCAAGTTCTGGCACCCAGATGCAATGAAAACTTTAAAAAAGCGGGGAGGAGAAGAATGCAGTGTGGAAATCCTGCTATCATATGGAAAAGAATAAAGAAATTCAAAACAAATGGAACTAACAGGAATTTAAGACAAAAAAAAATTAAGACAGAAAAAAATAACATTTCCAAATTTTTTCCACTTTCAAACCTACTCAGCAAATAAAATTCCGTTTCAAAGAACATGCTTTACTAAAGCATATAAACATTAAATACAATGCAAGACATTGTAGAGATTTGAATGAAGCTATGAAGATGGGGAAAAAATGATTATGACTTATGAAAGAATTAATTCTCAAATAATTATTGCTCAAATTCTTCTTGCAGTTGAGTCCTTTCCAACTTTCAATGAAGATATATTTATAATGTTATACAAACTTTGTCAGAGTATAATGAACATAGAAATATTATAAATTTGTTCTGTGAAACTGCTGTATGTAAATATGATATTAAAACATGATAAAAATAGTTCAAAACTAAAATAAAGTAATAACACATACCACATGCAAAATTCTGAAATAAAATAAAACATTTAACATTTCTATAACATAATAATCTGCTAGCACCAACTTGATCTCATTCAAACAATGTAATGATTTATTATCAGGAAAAATTTAATTTGTCATGTTCATAATTCACAAAAAACCTCAATATGTGTTCAAAAGTAATTTTATATAATTCAATGTCCATTTCTCATAAAACTCAGTAAACTACTAAGAAAAAACTAATTAATGAAAAAAACGTCAAACTGAAATCAAAATCAAATCGTTTGGTTGGCACTGAAATATGAGCTATTCCCATTATAGATTGATAACAGACAAGCATATCCACTATCACTAAAAGTGAATATCCACTGTCACTGAAAGTTAAAGTGTTAGCTGCTCAGTTGTGTCTGACTCTTTGTGACTCCATGGATTATAGCCCTCCAGACTCCTCTCTACATGGAATTCTCCAGGCAAAAATACTGGAGTGGGTAGCCATTTCCTTTTTCAGGGAATCTTCTTATTTAATTAAGTAGAAGAAAGAAAATTATAGAGATTGGAAACTAAATAAGATAGAAACAAGAAAAGCAATAATATAAAAAGCTGGTTCTGTGAGATCAATGAAATAGAAAATATCTAACCAGATATATCAGGGGAAGAAAATGACATAAATTATAAATATCAGGAATGAGATAGCTGGCATTACTATGGACTCTGTGCTGTGCTATGCTTAGTCGAGTCTGACTCTTTGTGACCCCATGGACTGTAGGCTGCCAGGCTCCTCTGTTCACGCGGATTCTCCAGGCAAGAATACTGGAGTGGGTTGCTATGCTCTCCTTCAAGGGATCTTCCCAACCAAGGGATTAAACCCAGGTCTCCTGCATTGCAAGTGGATTCTTTACCCTCTGAGCCACCAAGGAAGCCCATTATGGACTCTGCAGATATCTGAAAAGATAAGAAGATATTTCTGTGAATAATATTATGCCAATATACTAGATAACTCAGAGGAAAGGGGCATATTTCTTGAAAGATGAAAATTGCCAAAGCTCATTCAAGAATAAATGGAAAACCTGAAGATCCCTATATCTACTAAATAAATTGAATTGGATCTTAAAACTTTCCCATGAACAAAACACAAGACCCTGGTGGCTTCACTGGTGCATTCCACAAAACATTTAAGAAAAAGAATACCAATTCTGCAAACACTCTTCCAGAAAATTAAAAGTGAACAATTTTTTCCCAACTCATTTTGCAAGATAACTATTACCTGATACCAAATTCAAACAAAAACATTATTAGATTTTTAAAAACTAGAGACCACTATTCATATAGATGCAAGACTTCCAAACAAAATTTTATCAGGTCAAATCTAAAAATATGTCAAAAAGATAATACACTTTTCAAAATCCACGAACTCGATCTTATCATGAAAAGACATTTGACAAGCCAAAACTGAGGAAAATTCTACAAAATATTTCACCAACAGTCTTCAAATGTGCCAAAGTCAAGAAAAACAAGGAAAGACAGAGGAGTTATCACATACTGGAGAAATCTGAATATAATGATTAAAGGAAACTTGGTATCCTGGCCTGGATCCTGGGTCAGCAAGAAGATATTAAAGAAAAAACTGGTGCAATTCTGTTATATTAAAACCTGTAATTCAGTTAATAGTATTGTACCAATGTTAATTTCTTTGTTTTGATAAATATACCATGGTTATGTAAGATGTTAACACTACCAAAACCTAGGTAAAGAGTTGAAATGCAAAGGAGCTAGATAGAATACACAAAATAACTTTGAAAAAGAAGAAAGTTGGAAGGACAACATTAACTGATTTCAAGACATTAAAAAAGCAACAGTAGCCAAAACTATCTGGTATTGGCATAAAGGTAGACAAATGGATCAAGAGAAGAGAATAGAAAGTTCAGAAATAGACCCACACATGTATAGATAGCTGATTTTTGAAAAAAGTGTAAAGGTAATTCAGTGGAGAATAACACTTTCAAGTGACATTGTAATAATTAGGTATATACAACTGCAAAAAATAAACTTTGGTTCATACCTCACATTACACACAAAAATCAATTCATAATGGGATCATAGATCTAACATAAAACCTAAAACTACAAAAGCTCTGGAAAAAAAAGTCACAGGAGAAAATCTTTGTGATTTTGGCATAAATTTTTTAATGTGTCATCAAAAGTAAAATTAATAAAAGAACAAGTGAATAAATCAAATTTCATCAAATTAAAAACTTCTGCTATGTATAAGACACTGTTAAGAAAATAGAAAGACAAATCATAAACCTGGGGAAAACATTTGCATTTATTGTTATTAAGAGTTTATAGAGAGAGCTTAAGAAGGCAAACAATCCAATAAAAACTGAGCAAACTATTTGGACAGCTTTCCAAAGATGATATGTGAATGGGAAAAAAGCACACGAAAAGATATTCAACATTATTATTCATTAGGAAATGCAAACTGAAACTACAGGAGAGACAATTAAATACCTATTAGAACAGCTAATATTTTAAAAGATAGCCACACTAAGCCAACTCTACTAAGGAGATAGAGAAAATGGAACTCTCATACTGCTGGCTAAAATATATAATAAATCAAGAAGTTTGGGAAAAGACTGACATTTTTTTTAAAAAAAAGCAAAATATCCATGTATCATATAATCCAGCCAGTCTACCTCTAGGATTTACCCAAAAAGCAAGCATACTCCATGAAAAGGCTTACAGAAATATGCTCACTGAAGCTTTAGTTTAATAGTCCAAACTGGAAATAACCTAACGATCATTAGCAGGTGAATGGATTAACAAATTGTGGTAAATCCTTTTATCAATATACTACTACCACCAATCTCAACAAGTTTATCTGCAGATGAGTGTTTAGGAACAAGATGTTCACAAACTGATAGACAAAAAAATTGATATAAAACAAAGATAGATCCATGAGCCAACCTCTCAAATGTAAGCCTGTCCAAAACAAAAAGAGTACAATGAGGCAAATGCTTTGTGTTCTCAGTAAACCATCAAGAGAGAAATAAATTCTCTCTCCAGGAAACTCATATAATAAAAACATATTGCATAGATGCCTTAAAAATTGGTGAAGATGTATTTAGCATTAAAAATATTTAGTATTCTTGCTGTGTGTATAGATTAATTTTCTAAAAATTTCTACTTGAGTTAATACTTAGAATATGTAATATCTAGCTTTATTTTTGTTTTTGGCCTGAAGTAACCTAGCATTGTTTTTTAATCTATTCAATTGTTTGGTCTGTTTAAACCAAATTGACTCCTGCCTGCCAAACTCTCAAGACCTGAGTTAAAATTTTTACAATCCAAGAGATTTGAATTTAGAGAATTTTGTGGAAGCCAGGTATTAATGCACCAAATTCTGAGTGAGGATCGATCAGTCAAAAAGGATAATCCTCTTCTGGGAACCAACTGCATGTACGGAAGGCTCAGATGTACAGAAGACTTCAAAAGAAACCTCTGTAATCCAAGGCTTATCACTAGCCTGCCTTGAGTACATGGCATTTCCACCTTGTTGAGCTCAGACATTGAGCTTTAATCTTCTCTCATATGTAAACCCTCGAGAAAATCTCTCAGATTTATACCTCAAGGGTACCTTCTCTGAACTCTTTTATCATTCATGGTCACCAATCTACATATTTTTGGTTTTGAAAGTGCCTCTTACCAAGAAAAGTTTCATGAACACTAAAAATCTGGCTATTTCAATGATTCTTAGGGCAACTCTCTCGCCAGGCAATTTTGTAGGATATATGCCTACTTCATTCCCTATGAAGAAAAGTAATCTAGAGGAGACTATGTTCTAGTACACAGAACATAGTGCACTAGAATAAATAAATAAGTATATTTATTTATTAAAAATAAATATAATTAAGTATAATTGCTACTATTTCTGTAGTTCTCTATTCCATAAAAACTGTGACCAAATTCTGCCATTTTTCATCTTCAATCAAGTTGTCACTCAAACTTAGGGACCTGTTAGTGGAGTCCACCCATGAGCTCTACAGGAACTCATCCAGAAGCCAAATATCACTGCCACACAGCTGCATGCAACACTATCTATCCTCTGTCTTCATCTCTCAGACAAGTTCAAGAACCATCAGTCTGGTGTGCCAGTGTGTAACTAAGTCAGCCTAGATAGGCCACATGAGATACATTAGATATGTTCAAGAGGCTACAGAATAATAAGCTCTGTAAAAATCCATTAATTTTCATGCTCCTATATGTTTTGTTGTTGTTGTTATAATTTCAGAAAAATTTCCTCAGGAACAATATTAAAACATCAACCTTCCATATTTTAACAGAATAGAGGTGTCCTACCTACCCTCTCCCCCCATGACAAGAGCATAGGGTGCAGCAAATTTAAACCTGGTATGAAAACAAGAGAGACTGAAGAGTAGAGGCAGAGAGTGGATTACTGCGCACTGTGTGAATCAAGACAATTTGCTAGGATTCATCCATTCCCACCCACAGTATTCAAACTGGCATCACATTCTAGAAAATATCGCTGTGCGGTCCATTCAGAAAAGCACCATGGGGACACACACACAAATAGCTTTCCTGAAATGTTAATGGTATAGAAGAAAGAAGAGGGAATTTAATTCAATGAACTACTTTAAAGCCAGTATGATAGGTTTAAAAATATAAAGATTACTAAGGCTTTAGTAAAGGGGCTTCCAAGGTGGCGCTAGTGGTCAAGAACACGCCTTCTTCAGGAAACTCAAACAGAGGCTCTGTGTCAACCTAGAGGGGTGGGGTGGGGAGGGAGATGGGAGGGAGTTTCAAAAGGGAGAGGATATATGTTTACCTATGGCTGATTCACTTTGAGGTTTGACAGAAAACAGCAAAATCTATAAAGCAATTATCCTTCAATAAAAAAATAAATTAATTAAAAAAAAAAAGAACCCTCCTTCTAGTGCAGGAGACATAAGAGACTTGAGTTGGGTCACTGGGTTGGGAAGATCCCTTGGAGGAGGGCATGGCAACCCACTCCAGTATTCTTGCCTAGGGAATCCCATGGACAGAGGAGCCTGGCAGGCTATAGTCCATGGTATCACACAGAGTCGGACACGACTAAAGCTTTTTAGCATGCGTGCACACGTGGAGCCTAAAAGAAGAGGGAGTAAGTCAGGTGCAGATATAAAACAAAACTGACAACACATGGCAAAATGAAGAAAGTATTCTGGAAAATGAAGAATAAAGATAATGTTAGGAATTAAAGTGGTAAAGAAGGAAAGATTGCAGAGCTTAATATATAAGAACATCTGAGTGACTTACATTTGGAGGGAAGAGGGAGAAGGTTGAGGAAGAGAAGAGGAGGAGATGAAAACAGGAGTGAAAATAAAAGCCAATGTGAAAGGAAATTTATTTATAAGTCCAAAAAATAATATTGAGTGGCATTGAATAGAATTAAATTATAAAAGGATTTCAAGAGTTTTGACTGAGAACAAATTCTTGAGTTCACTGAAGACTTGCTCGAGAACCCAGCTCTAAAAGAGTAATATGTGTGAAAAGGAACCATTACCATTAGCCTGACTTTAAGGAACTTGACTGTGAAGAGTTAAGCACAGTTGAAAAAGATCATCTTTACAGGAAGTCTGGCTGACGTTAAAATAGAGAAAAACTCAACTATGTTGGTATAGGGAAGAAAAAGAATCACAGAGGTAAAGTCATGGCATGTCACATAGACCGGAGACAGAAGGATTAGTTGGACAATGGAAAACTTTCAAGGACTGATACTGAAGCTGAAGCTGCAATACTTTGGCCACATGATGCAAAAAGCTGACTCATTGGAAGGGACTCTGAGGCTGGAAAAGAATGAAGGCAGGAGGAGAAAGGGGTGACAGAGGATGAGATGGTTGGATGGCAACACCAACTCAGTGGACATGAGTTGGAGCAAACTCTGGGTGATAGTGAAGGACAAGGAAGCCTGGTGTGCTGCAGTCCACGGGATTGCAGAGTCAGACACCACTTAGTGACTAAACAACAACGAACAAATTCAGGAGTTTAAAAAGAAACATAAAGACGCTCTCTAAATAAAAATGAAAATGCTTCCTTTTTTTCTGATCTATCACATATACTAAAAAGGATGGAGGAAGGAAGGCAGAGGTTAAGTCCAAAAGAAAATTCTCTTTGTGGGGTACTTTTAGGAAATATATAGTTTGTCAATGTCTGAACACCACCCACCAGTCAAAGGAGCAGAGAGGGCACTGTACTAGAAACATGCATAAGCAAAATTACATATACCTTTGTCAAAATCATAAACAAAATCATTTATAGTCATACATCCAGCTTGATCCACCCTGACTTACAAAATGTTGTTGTTGTTGTTCAGTTGCTCAGCCGTGTTCTACTCTTTGAGAGCCCATGGACTGCAGCACTCCAGGCCTCCCTGTCCCTCACCATCTCCCAGAGTTTGACCAAGTTCATGTTCATTACATCCATGATGCTGTCCAGCTATCTAATCCCATGATGCTCTCTTCTCCTCTGGCCTTCAATCTTTCCCAGTATCAAGGACTTTTCCAATGAGTTGTCTGTGCTCATCAGATGACCAAAATACTGGAGCTTCGGTTTCAGTATCAATTCTTCCAGAGAATATTCAGGGTTGATCTCCCTTAAAATTGACTGGTTTGATCTCCTTGATGTCCAAGGCACTTTCAGGAGTCTTCTCCAGCACCACAGTTCGAAGGCAACAATTCTTTGGCATTCTGCCTTCTTTATGGTACAGCTTTCACAACCATACGTGACCACTGGGAAGACCAGAGCCTTGACTATACAGACCTTTGTCAGCAGAGTAAAGTCTCTGCTTTTCATAACACTGTCTAGGTTTGTCATTGCTTTCCCGCCAAGAGGCAATCGTCTTCTGATTTCATGGCTGAAGTCACCATCTGCAGTGATTTTAGAGTCCAAAAATAGGAAATCTGTCACTACTTTCATTTTTTCCTCTTTTATTTGCCATGAAGTAATGGGGGCAGATGCCATGACCTTAGATTTTTTTAAATTTAGTCCTAAACTGGCTCTTTCACTCCCCCTCTTCACCTTCATCATGAGGCTTTTTAGTTCCTCTTGGTTTTCTGCCCTTAGAGTGGTGTCATCTGCATATCTGAGGTTGTTGATGTTTCTCCTGCCTATTTTGATTCCAGCTTGGCATTTCTCATGATGTGCTCAGCATATAGGTTAAACAAACAAGGTGACAGCAGACAGCCCTGTAGTATTCCTTTCCCAATCTTGAACCAATCAGTTGTTCTATACAGGGTTCTATCTGTTGCCCCTTGACCTGCATACAGATTTCTCAGAAGACAGGTAAGATGGTCTGGTATTCCCATTTTTCTAAGAGCTTTCCACAGTTTGTCATTATCCACACAAAGGCTTTAGTGTAGTTGATGAAACAGAGGTAGATGTTTTTCTGAATTTCCCTTGCTTTCTCTATAATCCAGCAAATATTGATAATTTGATCTCTAGCTCCTCTTCCTTTTCTAAATCCAGCTTGGATATCTGGAAGTTCTTAGTTTGCATAATGCTGAAGCCTAGCATGCAAGATTTTAAGCATGACCTTACTAGCATGAGCAATGAGTGCGATTGTCTCAAGGTTAGCACATTCTTTGGTACTACCCTTCTTGGGAATTGGGATGAGGACTGACCTTTTCCAGTTCTGTGGCCACTGCTGGGTCTTCCAGATTTGCTGACATAATGAATGAAAAACCTTGATGGCATCCTCCTTTAGGGATCTGAATAGTTCTGCTGGAATATCATCGCATCCACTAGCTTTATTAACACCAGTACTTCTTAAGGCCCATTTCGAACTCCAGAATGTCTGGCTCTGGATGACTAACCACACCATCAAAGTAATCTGGTTCATTACGGTCTATTTTTTATACAGTTCTTCTGTGTATTCTTTCCATTTCTTCTGATCTCTTCAGCATCTATTGGGTCTCTACCATTTATATCCTTGATTGTGGCCATCTTTGGATGGAATGCTCCCTTGATGTTTCCAGTTTGCCTGAAGAGATCTCTAGTCTTTCCCCTTTTGTTCTTTTCTTCTACTATTAAGCACTGTTCATTAAGAAGCACTGTTCTTCTTGTCTCTCCTAGGTATTCTTTGGAACTCTGTGTTTAGTTGGATGTATCTTTCCCTCTCCCTTGCTTTTTGCTTCTCTTCATTCTTCTGCTGTTTGTAAAGCTTCCTTAAATAATCACTTTGTCTTCTTGCTTTTCTTTTTCTTTGGGATGGTTTTGTTGGCCACCTCCTGTACAATAGTACAGTAGACCTACAAAGTAGTGAGTGTCCGTTTATACGTCAGAAACTATTTCACATCATTTGGTTTGCCAGGCAAGTCCCAAGCCTGTGAAAGCTTCCAAGTTTATGTATAAGATTGTAGGTTCCCTGTGCATAGAAGAGCACCTCATGTTCACAAAAGCTGGAGTTCAATGTGTCTTTGTATGAAAGGAGTCTGGAGATGAGAGAACCTTAGCATTGTTATACAAAAACTAAATCCAAAGGGCATCACTTTTCAGTTCCATCCTGCAATTCTGTACATATCAAAACCTAATGTCATAAACAGAAGGGATCCTCCATATACTTTGAGAGAAACTAGGAGATTTAAATCTTTCAGCTTTGTTTCTAAATTGGGCAGCACAAGGTCAACTAGGATCTAGGGACTGTCTGCAATAATTGGCTTAGATATAAATAAAGATGTAAAGATATAGACAACCCCAGGTGGCTCAGTGGTAAAGAAACCTCCTGCCCAGCTGGAGATGCGGGTTTGATCCCTGGGTCAGGACAATTCTCTAGAGAAATAGAAACTCACTCCAGTATTCTTGCCTGGGAAATGCCATGGTCAGAGGAGCCTGGCAGGGGTTGCAAAAGAATTGGACACGAATGAGTGGCTAAAAAATCTGTTGCAAGGGGCTTCCCAGTGGCCCTAGTGGTAAAGAACCTGCCTGCCAATGCAGGAGATGTAAGAGATGTGGGTTTGGTTCCTGGGCTGGGAAGATCCCCTGGAGGAGGACATGGCAACCCATTCTAGTATTCTTGCCTGGAGAATCCCATGGACAGAGGAGCCTGGTGGTCTACAGTCCATAGGGTCACAAAGAGTCATACATGCTCACACAACCTGTTGGGAGAGTATCTTCAAACAAAACCTCTTTGTTCTGTTTTGTGTAGGAATCCAGGGTTTCTTGAGGTATATGTATTACCCTGGATCTCAAGATCACAAACATGAAAGAATGTCCAAATTCCGGGATGCTTAAGAGAACAGTTCTATCCTATCCGACTAATATCCTTCCTAATAAATCCCAACAATCTTCCAATCCCCTTCACCATACATTTTCCAGCGGTGGTGGTTTAGTTGCTAAGTAGTGTCCAACCCTTGAGACCCCCATGGTCTGTTTCCTGCCAGGCTCCTCTGTCCATGGGACTTCTCCAGGCAAGAATACTGGAGTGGGTTGCCATTTCCTTCTCTAGGGGATCTTCCTAATCCAGGATGCAAACCCGAGTCTCCTGCATTGCAGGCAGATTCTTTACCGACTGAGCTAAGAGGGAAGCACAGAGACTATATTTTCCAGAGACACTAGCAAATACTGAAAATGCAGAAAATGTGTAAATTGATCAGATGATATTTCAGTTTCAGAGATTACTTCAAACATCATTCTTCTGTACATTTGAAATTAAATTTAATTTTAGAAAGCAACTGGATTATGCACTATTTGGGATCATCTACTTAGTCAAGAAAATAACTTCTGGGCAGTTAATCTATGACAAAAACAGCAAAAAATACACAATGGAGAAAAGACAGTCTCTTCAGTAAATGGTACTAGGAAAATGGACAGCTACATATTAAAGAATGAAATTAGAATATTCTGTAACACCATATAAAAATTCAATATGAATTGAAAACCTAAATGTAAGAGTGAATACTATAAAACTCCTAGAGGAAAATACAGGTGAAACAATCTTTGACATAACTCATGACAATATTTTTTTAATCCATCTCCTAGAGTAATGGAAATAAAAATTTTAAATGAACAAATGGGACCTTATTAAATTTATTAATATTTTGCACAGCAAAGTAAACTGTAAACAAAATGAAAAGACAACCCTCAGAATGGGAGAAAATATTTGTAAATGATGCTACTGACAAGGGCTTAATTTCCAAAACACATGAACAATCATACAGTTTAACATTAAAAAAAAAAAAACCACCCAACAACCCAATCAAAAAATGGGCAGAAGACCTAAATAGACATTTCAAAGAAGACACAAAAATGGCCAACTAGCACATGAAAAGATGCTCAATACTTCTAATTACTAAAGAAATGCCAATCAAAACTACCATGAGGTATCACCTCATACCAGTCAGAATGGCCATCGTTAAAAAGCTTACAATTAACAGATGTTGGAGATGGCATGGAGAAAGACAGAACTCTCCTACACTGTTGGTGGGAATGTAAGTTGGTGCAGCCACTATGGAAAACAGTACAGAGGTTCCTTAAAAAACTAAAAATAGAGGAACCTTATGATCCTGCAATCACACTCCTGGGCACATATCTGGAGAAAACTGTACTTTGAAAAGATAGGTGCACCCCAATGTCCATAGCAGCACTAATTACAATAACCAAGACATGTCAGCAACCTAAGTGCCCATCGACAGATGAATGGATAAAGAAGATGCAGTATATATACACAGTTCAGTTCAGTTCAGTCGCTCCGTCATGTCCGACTCTTTGTGATCCCATGAACTGCAGCACGCCAGGCCACCCTGTCCATCACCAACTCCTGGAGTTTACCCAAACTCATGTCCATTGAGTCGGTGATGCCATCTAACCATCTCATCCTCTGTCGCCCCCCTTCTCCTCCTGCCCTCAATCTTTCCCAGCATCAGGGTCTTTTCCAATGAGTCAGCTCTTTGCATCAGGTGGCCAAAATATTGGAGTTTCAGCTTCAACATCAGTCCTTCCAATGAACAGCCAGGACCGATTTCCTCCAGGATGGACTGGTTGAATCTCCTTGCAGTCCAAGGGACTCTCAAGAGTCTTCTCCAACACCACAGTTCAAAAGCATCAATTTTTCTGTGCTCAGCTTTCTTCACCATCCAACTCTCACATCCATACATGACCACTGGAAAAACCATAGCCTTGACTAGACAGACCTTTGTTGACAAAGTAATGTCTCTGCTTCTCAATATGCTATCTAGGTTGGTCATAACTTTCCTTCCAAGGAATAAGTGTCATAATCTCATGGCTGCAATCACCATCTGCAGTGACTTTGGAGCCCAAAAAAGTAAAGTCAGCCACTGTTTCCACTGTTTCCCCATCTATTTGCCATGAAGTGATGGGACCAGATGCCATGATCTTAGTTTTATGAATGTTGAGCCTCAAGCTAACTTTTTCACTCTCCTTTTTCACTTTCATCAAGAGGCTCTTTAGTTCTTCTTCACTTTCTGCCATAAGGGTGGTGTCATCTGCATATCTGAGGTTACTGATATATACACATGGATTATTTATTACTCATCCATAAAAATGAATAAAATAATGTCATTTGCAGCAACAAGGATGGACCTAGCAATTACCATATTAAGTGAAATCAGTCAGACAAAAATAAATATCATATGATATCACTTACGTGTGAAATCCAAAAAAATGATATAAATGAATTATTTACAAAACAGAAACAGACTCACAGACATAGAAAACAAATTTATGGTTACCAAAGGGAATTGCAGGGCATGAGGATAGAGAGGAGATTTATTAGGAGTTTGGGGTTACATATACTACTACTATGTATAAAATAGACAAACAATAAGGACCTGTTCTATAGCAAAGGGAACTATATTCAATATATTGCAATAATCTTTAATGGAAAAGAATCTGAAAAATATACATATATAACTGATCATTTTGCTGTACACCTGAAACTAATTCAATATTCTAAATTAACTATACTTCAATTAAAAAAAAAGTGGGTGTGATATACTTGGAATTTGGGATTGACATGAACACACTGCTATATTTAAAATAGATAAACAAGAAGAACCTACTGTATACATAAATAAATAAAATCTCCACTCCACCAGAAAAAGTAGTCTGTGTACTCAAAAATCAATCATGTAATTCAACATTAAGATCACATCACTATTGGCCTATCAGTTTTATTTTGTAGCCAAATACTAGTTTGAGTTGAGATATGACCTATTTCCTCAAAGTCAGTAAATCTATTTATGTATCAATTGCCCAATAACAATACTTCTAGCGACTGAATGAAACACAGTTGCAATATGTTATATATATATACAGTATATGTGTATATATATAGTTAATATGTATATATATATATATACACACTATATTGTATGGCTAAAATTTGCATAAACATTTCTCCCTTTTTAATGAAGTCACAGTTTAAAAGTATATGGAACAACCTAAACATCTTGACTTTACAAAAATTGAAGCTATCAATGATAATGAAACAGTGGATCAAGTTTTCATAAGATCAAACATTTGTGCAAGCAACTTTCTTCCTGGAAATGGTCACTAGGTTTAAAACAGCAATGACAATAATGTAAGGGAAATGTGATATACAGGTCTCTAGAAAGCAGCTGTGCAAACAAAGGGAAGAACCTTATGGAAAACCGTGACACATTAAGAGACCTGTTGATTACATTTCATGTCTAATTCAAGAAATTTTGCTTATACAAAATCAAGAACATAACCTCAAATGGATAATTTACTAGGTTACACACTGCCTTCATATTGCTTGATTCATGTTTTTCACTTGACAGAACACCCTTTGCAGTCTGTATCTAAAATGATTAGATTTCAGTAATGCAGATTTTGTACCAAATGCATTAAACTAGTTGACACATACACATAACATTCCTGTATCTTTGTGTATTGAAAAATAGGATAATGTTTACCATTTTAAGAATGAAATAGGATATTTTAAAATATCGTATTTGGCAAGTGGCTAGCAATATTAATCTTCTTTTCAAAATCCAAGAGAATAGTTTTCTCATCATGGCAACATTTCAGAAATGTTGCCATGATGACAGGTAATATTTTAGTATTCTGTAACTTACCACATTTGAGTAATGCCTAACCTTTTGCTCATCGGAAAATGAGCTTATAGAACTTCTTGAAATAAACTACTATTAATGCCTTCAGCTAAATTTTTCTCACTAGTTTAGATCATTTCTTAAAAGGTCTTCTATAAAAGATAAATCTCCTATGCCCTTGATTTTATAATTAAAAGATATTTATCTGAGTTCTAGTATTTTTTCTGATATCCCTTCAAATAATCTTCAGAAAAACTATTATAAACAAAGATAAATCAATTTTGATATCTTATTTAATTAATGCTATCATTTTAAATGTATAAATTTAAAAATCTTTCTATAAGAGACAATTTTTCAATATTTCCCTTGAAGACATTATCTGATACTACAAAAGGAATTTTGCTATCCATTTTTACTAAAACACTACACTGAAAGTATAAACAAAAGTGAAAAATCTATTTAAACTTTTGTATCACAAATAGATCAGGATGAATCCATTAACCCTTAACTATTTCCTAATCCTCTACTTTTCAAATATTTCTAGTCATAGAAAAAGGGGGAATGGCAAATGAAGTAATACCGAAATAACACTAATTAATAATAATAATAATAGCTGAGAGCATTTACATTCTTCGTCTTTCCTTTCTACAGTAACTTTTTAGTGCTCTACAATCTTTTCAGTCGATATTAATAATAACTGCATTTGTTCAAGAACAATGATCCTGCCCTGTGGGACACACACACTGGGTTTGCCTTCATGATTTTTCTCTTCAAAGGTGGATAAGAAATATCCTTTTTAGTCTTTCCCTTGGATATAGAAGGCCATTTCTGTTTCTCTTTCTTTAAAGGATAAATAACCTCCCGAATCATCGTCTCCTCTAGGCTGACTGCTGCCAGCATCTGTTTTCAGTCATCCACTACATACCTTCCAAGACTTTTCTCTTCATCTTTCTGACCTCCTCTCTCTGACCCAAATCTCTGCACCTCTTTTCTCAATTTGCACTCATTTTTCCTGACTCCTACACTCTTCTCATAGTTTATATCAAGCTCGTTGTTTTTATATGTTCCTCACTTATAATACTATCAAAAATTGCTATGTCAACAATTTTAAGTATTTGAGGTAAAATCCAGATGTTTGTATTGAACAGCAGTGCCAAATACCAGACACTAAAGTATAGAAAGAGGGGGGAAAAAAAAGACACTTAATATAAACAATATGTTTACAAATCTTTACATACTGGGTGAAATATTTTTTAACTCATATAACTAGACAGAATACTGAACGTGTGTAAGAAATAAAAAGCATTAAAATTATTAAGTTTGAAAAATCATGTTTCTATATTGTTTCCACAACTTCAGCTGGATTTACCTGAGTGTGGAATTGTATTTTAGTTTTATTACTAAAAAGCAGACATAATATTACTTCTATTTTTAAACCAACAAGGATTGGTTATAAAAGCAATTCAACTAGAACATAGCTTATTTATATTGTGAAAAGAATCTCAATTTTCTAATTAATTAATCATAATATATGATCATTGATTGTACACAGGTTTCTTTATACTAAGAAACATAACAGGACTTTAAAAGAACTCATTATGATCAGGAAGAAAATTAAGCATCAGGAATAAAATTTTTTATACTTTTCATGTAGTATGTTAAAAAAAATCTAGGATAGATAAACCAATATTACAGCCTCAACTTTTCTGTTTTCTAGCTCTATGATCTTAGGCTAATTATTTAACTCCTGTACAATTTCTTCATATGCAAAATAAAGACAACAGTAGTGCATATCTCATCTTTTCTATGAAGAATAAATGTAAAATGCAGTTAAAAGTACTTTGTATAATGTCTAATTAAAGCATATATAATCAATAAAATGTAATTTTATTATTATAAAATAATTACCACTGCCCCATTATATAGTTCGGAGAAGGCAGTGGCACCCCACTCCAGTACTCGTGCCTGGAAAATCCCATGGACAGAGGAGCCTGGTAGGCTGCAGTCCATGGGCTCGCAAAGAGTCGGACACGACTGAGCGACTTCACTTTCACTTTTCACTTTCATGCATTGGAGAAGGAAATGGCAACCCACTCCAGTATTCTTGCCGGGAGAATCCCAGGGACGGGGCAGCCTGGTGGGCTACCGTCTATGGGGTCACACAGAGTCGGACACGACTGAAGTGACTTAGCAGCAGCAGCAGCAGCAGCATTATATAGTTGAAACTCAAATTATGTAAATATCTCTCTCAGAACACTTTACAGTTGGTTTGTATTTGGATGTGTTTGTCTATGGGAACCTCTGATGGCTTCCTTTAATTATTTAAGTGTATAAGGAATGGTATATTGAGATATATGTGTGAATACTCAGTAAGTATTTCAGAGACCAAACAGAAATTAACAGGACCTAATTAATGGGTATGTGTATGCATGTATGTATCCTATATGTAAGAATGTGTGTGTGCGTGTGTGTGCATGCTCAGTCATGTCTGACCGTTTGCAAACCCATGGACTGTACCCTACCAGGCTCCTCTGTCCGTATGACTTCCCAGACAATAATACTGGAGTGGGTTGCCATATCCTTCTCTGGAGGATCTTCCCAACCCGGTGATCAAATCTGCCTCTCCTGCATCTCCTGCATTGGCAAGTGGACTTTTTTTTTTTTTTTTTTTTTTTTACCACTGAGCCACTAGGGAACCCCAAACATCAACAAAATCTAGCATGGTATGTGTACAAAAGATATGTGGACCTTTGCCTTCCAAATGTGTTGTTGACTTTACTGCATAGCTATTTAATTTTTAGATTTTCCCAAGAACTGATAATTATTTAAAATCTCACAAATTACTATACATTTTTTTAACTTGCCTTAGCCTTGTTTCTGTTTTAAGCAAGACGGCCTATTTTTTTTTTTAACTAAGATTTCTACTACATTTTATTAAGATGATAATGAAGTGCTAAACTTTGGATGCAGAAAACTCCTGTAAAAACAGAGCCACGCACTGATATTCATTCTAATTGTTGTACTTGAAGCATGGATTTGGATAGAAAAAAGCCCAGGTACAGAGAACTGGTTCACAATGAATGAAAAAGGAAGACCTTACATTCAAATCAGAACTATTGTATCTAGATGTAGCAAGATAATTTCACAATAAGTTTAAGGCAGTTTTTTTTAACTAAAGAGAAAAGTGGTGTTCTCCATCTAAAAGATTATATTCCAATACACTCAGATTTTTAAAATGTAGAGGAATGTTCAGCAAAATATCAGGATATTGAAACTGAAGAATCTGACCAAAAAAAAAAAAACTCTACCCTTTATATCCCAGCATATATAATCAATTATGAAAATGCACTTTTCTATTGCTTTTTTTCTTCATACAACAGCTGAAGGAAGAAATAGCCTCAAAATCAGTTAATGTAGGAAACCAAGGAAGATTCCATTTAATCCTTGTGTTTCTTTATTTTTCTTCCCACAGTAATAAAATATCCCTCTCTGCAGAAGCTAAATTATTTGAATAAAAATGTGAAGTAGGCAAGTTTCAGACACCCTTATATCTTCCAAACCCAGATCATGAATAACAACAAATTTTAATCATTTTCTTGGCAAGAGATATAAAACTAAGCCAGGGTATATATCTTACAAAAAAAAAAACAGGTTTACACTTTTCTGATGTCGTGTGATTAGCTAATAGAAGTTCTTTTTGCTATATAATGCACTGTTCTTTCCCTGAAGGACTCATAAACTTCTCTAGGCAACACCTAGTTAAATCGGGCATTTATTAAATTTCACTATCCTTTTAATTCACCTTTGAACTCTTGGAACAGATTATTAAATGAGGCACCCAGAGTTCCCTTTTGCACCTGCAAATAACAATTGACTCTACAATCAAGGAACATTTCATCTTTTTTGAAATTCAAATAATGGCATTAAAACAGAGTGTAATATTTTTATCTGCATCTGGTCAGGCTATTTCCTGGCATTTGGGATGAGGTAACAGGATGACTGCATAAAAATGCTACATAAAGATGCTGAGATAATCTCTAGGTGACTTCAGAAATGCAGACAACTCCTGGACATTAAGAGTATACAGTATCAAAACAGACCACACATCTCTAAAGCCACCTTAAGGGGCAGGGTATGGAGGGAGGGAGAAGAGAAAATGATATACTTTTTTGTTTCTACATGGAAACAAAAAAAATTAAAACTAAATCAATATTAATATTTAATTTGGATGAAAAATATTAAGGAAAGTAGATTTCTAGCAGCCTTAGAGATCATTATTCATAAAGACTTAAAACATTTAATACAATTTACCCTTCCCCAAACAGTCATATACACTTTTCTCATATCCACTTTCATAAGCATATTCTCTGGAGCAGTTTTCATTTCTTAGCTACCAGAGCTCATGTAGACATTTCCAAAGCCTCTCCCACACAACTCCTCTTTGAAACCTGAAGACTATATTCAATATCTGTATTACGTTCACTATCTGTATTCATCTCTAACAGGGTATTGTGTATTATAACTACTCAATTTTTACTAGTATTGAACTCTTTCCCAGTTAATCTAAAAAGGATATTAAAATCCTCAACTCCAACTAAGAGTTTTCTAAATTTCATCATTTTTTGAAAGAGTTCTTTGCCACTATCATTTCCTGCATTCTCATATTCCTGAATTCAAAGTCCAAAATATGAAATAGACAGTAAAGTATTAACAAAGAACTAAAATGAATTTACAATACCCTTGTAATTTTATAAATTTTAGAGTTGCAAGAAATCTCAAATATTTAGCTCAATCTTACCATCTATGGATGAGGAAACTGAGTCCCACAGAGATTAAAAAACTTGTCGATGATCATCCATCTCATGACCAGCAGCAAGCCTCTGCCAAAATGTGTGCTTGACTGCATGTATGCCCCTTCACCAAAATCACATGTATCCTGACTCACCTCACCCTAGGCTCTTCAGAGCAGTTCCTCAGAGCTATCTGAGTTGCTTAATGGAATCAGCATTTCCCAAGACTGTCCTGGTGGAATTATTCCCTGTTATCTCTCAAAACTGTCCCAGTTTAAAAAGTAAATCATAAGGTCTAAAGAAACTGTAGTATATGTATGTATACAATGGAATATGATTTAGCCATGAAAAGGAATGTATTTGAGTCAGTTCTAATGAGGAGGATGAACCTAGAACCTATTATACAGAATAAAATAAGTCAGAAAGAGAAAAACAAATATCATATATTAACACATATATATGGAATCTAGAAAGATGCTACAGATGAACCTATTTGCAGGGCAGCAACAGAGATACAGACATAGAGAACAGACTTATGGACAAGAGGAGTGGAAGAGGAGAGGTTGGGATGAAGGGAGAAAGTAGCATGGAAACATATACACTCCCATATGTAAAATAGATGGCCAATGGGGAATTGGCTGTATGACTCAGGGAATTCAAACCAGGGCTCTGTGACAACCTAGAGAGGGGGGGATGGTGTGGGATGTGAGGGAGGTTCAAGAGGAAGAGCACATATGTATACCAATGGCTGATTCATGTTAATGTATGGCAGAAACCAACACAATATTGTAAATCAATTAAAAATACATTTAAAACAAAAACAAACAAACAAAAAATAAATCATACGGTCACCCTAGTTAATAAACTACTCAAGTCTAAACTGGAGGCTGGGTATCTCTCTCAAAACAAATTTTTTAAAGCACTGAATCCTAGTCTCTATGTATATTGGTAATGCCAACCTTTCCCTGGTTTTTAAAAGCAACTAAACTAAAATCAAAGCAAACTACAAAAAAATGTAGTAACTATTAGATAGGACTGTCTCTTATCAAGTTATTTGTTTCCTTCTGTTAGACTCAGCATTACTTTATACAGACCTCAAAATAAGTTCTATAAAAAAAAGAAAGCAGCATAGAAACTGCCAAAGAAAATTTGTCACTTGCCATCTACTTCTACAAAGATTAAATCCTGTGCTGCTGTTGGTGCTGACCTACAACACAGCCTGAAAGGAGTTCACAGTGGAGATCAGGAATGAGGTGCTGTGTGCTCTGGGAAAACCTGGAAGAACATGCCTTCACATAGACATTTTCAGAAGATTTTATGAGCCCAAATTCTTGCATCTTCTCATATCTAGAAAAACACTAAAATCATTAGTGGACACAACTTCTCCTCATGACTAGCAGCAACCTTCTCAGGACTAGCAGCAAGTCTCTGGCAAAATGTGTCTTTGTGCGTATCCCCCTTCACCAAAATCACAGGTATCCTGACCATGCCCCCCGCCCCCAGCTCTTCAGAGCATTTCCTCAGACCTATCTGAGATGCTATTTCCCAGACTATAGTCTTCATTTTGTCCCAAATAAAACTTAACTCATAACTCTCACGCTGTGCAATTTTTTTTCAGTCAACAAAACATGCAGCACGTTGTGTATTCAACATATCAATAAGACATCACATTATTCAAACAACTCATATGCTGTAATGCTGGTATCAACAAGGCAGTAAATGGCAAAGAGGTGCGGGACATGTGAGTTATAGAAGTTGGAGAAGGTCAAAAGGTAGAAGGTAGAAAAACGTTAGAAGAGATTTCATGAGAAAGATGCCATCTTGGGCAAAGATCTTTAACGAGACCCAATTTCAAAAGCCAGAATGCTGGAGAGTGAAGCAGAAAAGAGAGAAAATTATGACCGTATTCAGGGAATTTGAAGTAATTGAAGCAGGTTGAAGAAGAGATGATACTGTGGGAGTGGTGAGACAGGAATTTGGAGCAACAGTGTGTGTGTATGTGTGTGGTGTGTGCGCGCGTGCGCTTAGCCGCTGAGTTGTGTCCAACTCTTTGTGATCCCATGAACTATAGCCCACCAGGCTCCTCTGTCTATGGGATTTTCCCAGCAAAATACTGGGGTGGCTTGCCATTTCCTTCTCCAGGGGATCTTCCTTACCCAAGGATCTATCCCTAGTCTCCAATGTCTCCTGCACTGGCAGCCAGATTCTTTACTCCTGAGCCACCTAGGGAGCCCAGCACAATAGAGAGAGGAGTGTGAATGTACAGATGATCAGTTTGTGTTACCCATTTAGCCAGTGCGAAGCTAGTAAAAGTTTCAAAGAAGTTGACAACAAACACACTTTTGGGATAATCTGATAGCCGTTTGTAGATTTTCAGTAGAATTCATTTTAAAAAGTTGTTGCAAACATCTAGCTGTGAAGTAGAGAAAAATACTAGGTCAGAATTAATAAGAACATGGAATAGGAAATAGTCGCAGCTGGGTTTGAGTTTCTACAATTTACTGTGTGTTTTGAACAATTTTCTTAGCGTTTGTAATTTTTTTTTCCAGATTCCACCTTGGTAATCTAAGAAGGATTAATAGGAAACTCGGCGTTGTTTGCAGGAGAAGTGAAATGGAACAACATATTTATCTCAGGACATAGAAAATGGAAAGGATTCAGTAAGTGTTAAACATTACTGAGATTGATATTATTAAAGAAGTAATAGTGATAGCCCATTTTTAATACTAATCTGAGCAGGTGAATAACAAAGCAGTCCTTGATAACAGTGATTGAGTTTGATATTGTTTTTATGCCAAAATTCTTGCAATATTTTCATATTTCTGGTATTAGGAAATTATTTTGAGTTATAAAAATTGCTAATTCACACATTTTATGTAATATAATATATAGCATGTATATATTACGAGATCGGATTGAAAGTGTTTAAGAATAGCTTTGTAATAATATTATGATTTTATGATTAAAGTGTCCCTTTATGGCCCATAATCATGAAGGCATTGCACAATTTTCTAGTTCCTGCTAAACTCCAGTCGAACTTGAAATATAGTTTCTTCCATTTAACTGAGAGCAGTATGCCATGAATTCTGAAACATATGCCACTAATTGAGCAAGACCATTAATGGGACTTGAATTTGTTCTCTGTTAATGGCCCTCCAATAAGATAAATTCCTAAGTTTCCTCAAAGCAGGCCGTGATCTTGGAAGAGATAGATAGATAGCAGGGGGAGACTCCAGTACTATTAGCATTAAATTACTTAGATACCAAACGGAAAAATGGAAAATGAAATGTGTATGAAAATAACTAAACATGGAAGTTACTTGAGATTTTGAAAAAGGATAGTTAGGGCCTGAGGATGAAAAGGCACTGATCATTTTTTTGCTCTAATGAATAGTACATTTACTGAATTAAGCAGTAGATTTCAAGTAAATAAAGACTAGCTCAAATTTTACTTTCAAGTATATGGGACTTCATTCCAACCCAGAGTAAATTTTTCCTGATCATGAACACTAAGAATTTTGACTAGAAGACAGTGCTACTCACACTTTTCTGTTAAAAATGCTGTAAACACACACACACACACACACACACACACACACACACACATTCACACAATTACAAACAGATTTGTCCCCAAATTTGAAGTACTGACCATTTTATGAAGTTAATCTTTCCAGTATAACAATAGTATACCATGAAGTCTAGTGGTTTTTCTTTTTTGTTGTTGTTGCAATGCAATAGGCGCCTACCCAGAAAACTAACTGACTCACCAAAATTCCACATGCTATCAGTACATGTGAGGATTTTCCTTCCTCCTGAATAATCAGATAGCATTCTCAGGATAGCTCATCAGCTTCAAACAACGAATGTTGTTTTAATTATTTTAATTATGAACTTATGTAGAATTTCTTTTCTTTTAAAAGTTTATACACTTTTGTATTTTATAATTAAATTTAGAGTTGGTTTAAATTTCATGAAAGGATTGTGTTTAATGAGAAAGCCATCCTGTTAGCATGATATAATTCAACCATCAGTTTGACAATGAACTGTGGCCTGAAATGCTTTTTAGGATCAAAGAAGTTTTTTAAGAGAAAAAAAAAAAAGCTCATTTATATCTTTTTTCAATTTGTATCAGCTTCTCTGAATCCTAAAGTTATTTTGGTAGTATGTCACTAGACCTATTTTGGAATCTCCCTTAATGGGCTTGATTTTTAAAATTTTATTTAATCCAGTGTTTCAGTGCAGAAAACCTGATTAACCTTTCATCTGTTCAAATGTTACCACTTAAAAATTCACAAAATATCTGGCATCTGGTAATGAATATTACATCAAGTGTTTATAAGTTTTAAATATAATATGTTCCACCTTGCTAATTTGGATGAAGTAATCCAGATTTTAGGGAATATTTTGCAGTAAATATGACTACCTTATTTTGCATTTCCTTCCTTTCTCTTCTATTTTTCCATTTTTTTCTTCTTTCACATTTTCCCTGATATATATACATAATTGCACATTAATACTTGACTCAAGACATTCATTAATTATAAATTTCAAGATGTCCTGTGGATTTGGACCTACAATTTATATGAACCAGATTTTTTAATTCAGCCATTTGGTGAAGAAAATATCCACATTAAATTACTACAAATCCTACCATGTGATAATAAAGTTTAGGCTATCTATACAGTACCATATGTGCCTTGAGAATGTTTGATTAGAATGGTTTTAAGGGTTGTAAGTAAGTGAAAACCCAACTTGCCTGGTTAGCAATGAGGAAATATTTCATATGGGTAGTGGATAGGGTAGTGGATTCCAAGTGAAGGTAACCACTGAACCCTCTCTGAAATTCTCTGATATGACTTTGCCTTCCTCCCGGTATTAGTTTACCCTCAGTCTAGTAGTTGGATGATTTCATACTATAATTATTAGCGTCTCACCCAAATACACTTGAAAACATTCAGGGACAGTTAAAAGACTATTTTCCTTTGATTTCTCTTTCCATAAAAATCATTAAATTCTTCCCAGAAGCTCATCAATGAACTTCATCTCACATCCTACTGGCCAGAATCAGATTACTTGCCCACTCTTACATATAAATTTTTGTCCAGAGAGCTAGGATTACCAAAAGAGGGTTATCTATTCAACTTCTAGCCCCTGATGTGGAGGATAAAATCAGTTGTGTTACTTGGTTGGACACACAAGGGATGGATACTTCAATGATATTGGGAATATTCAACAATAGTCATTTAGGAAGGGTGAAATAGGATGGAATGAATATTTTAGGCAAAAAGTAGAACCCACTTGCAATTCTGATTTTTGAGGTGAAAATTCCTACTCATTAACCTCCAGGATCTGATCTGTAAGATCACATCTGAGATAGAACACAAGAATCCTAAGAGCACTTTTCCTTGTAGGTGGAGTTGATGACATAGAATTTACCTTAAGCATTGAACTTCTGAGGCTATTATCAGTCAGATTTGAGATTTCTTTGGAAACACAGAAAACTTTAGCAGGTTTTTAGTCTTCCAATAACTCTGGGAACTGCCATTATAATTTTTAGGAGCATTGTCTTGACAAAAGAGACATATATATATATATACACACACACACACATACACATGCATATATATGGCAGTTTTTCTTGTTCTGTAGATATAATATCCTCTCAAATTTCTCATGAGAATAGCTAATACTAGTTAGAAGGTGCGGTGCTGAGCAGCTGAATCCCTCTGTCCTTCATTGAAAAGTGAAGCATAAGAATGACTTCATGATCACATTCCAACACTGATTCTGATTCAGTAAGTCTGAAGCAGGACCAGAGCATCTGCCTTTATATCTAGCTCCTAGCTTCTCTTGATGCTGTTGGTCCCTGGATCACATGTTAAGTAGCAAAGCTATAAAGTAGTCAATCTTCCTAGTACTTACACAGACACTTAACATAGACACTTAAAAAGTTCTTTTAACTCTAGCTACTAGGGTAACTTTTACTACTTTTCTGGTTGTTGTTTAGTCACCCAGTCATGTCCAACTCTGCAACCCCATGTACTGCAGCACGCCAGGCCTCCCTGTTCTTCAGCATCTCCTAAAGTTTGCCCAAGTTCATGTCCATTGCATCGGTGATGCCATCCAACCATCTCATCCTCTGATGCCCTCTTCTCCTTCTGCCCTCAACTTTTCCCAGCATTAGGGTCTTTTCCCAATGAGTCAACTGTTCACATCAGGTGGCCAAAGCATTGGAGCTTCAGCTTCAGCAACAGTCCTTCCAACCTATTCAGGGTTGATTTCCTTTAAGATTGACTGGTTGGATCTCCTTACTTTCCAAGGGACTCTCAAGAGTCTTCCCCAGCACCACAATTAGAAACTGTCAATTCTGTATTCTGCCTTCTTTAGTGTCCAATTCTCACATCCAAACATGAATACCAGAAAGACCACAGCCTTGACTACACAGACCTTTGTTGGCAAAGTGATGGCTTTGCTTTCTAACACACTGTCTAGATTTGTCATAGCCTTCCTGTCAAGAAGCAACTGTCTTCTAATTTCATGGCTGCAATCACCATCTGCAGTGATTTTAGAGCCCAAGAAGAGGAAACCTGTCACTGCTTCCACCCTGACTCCTTCTATTTGCCATGAAGTGATGGGGCTGGATGCCATGATCTTAGTTTTTTTAATTTAGTTTTAAGCCAGCTTTTTCATTCTCCTCCTTCACCCTCATCAAGAGGCTCTTTAGTTCCTCTTTGCTTTCTGCCATTAGAGTGGTATCATTCACATATTCTGCATTGCAGGTGGATTTTTTACTATCTGAACTACCAGAGAAGCCCCTAACAAATATACAGTGATCTTAATTCAAAAAAGCATAAGCAAGATTTTAAATATTCATAGTTTTCAGAATTTTCATAAATACTAAGAAACAACATCTCAGAAATTCTTTTGCAGTTTTTTTTTTGAGACAAAGACTATTTTCACTTAAAAGAAGGTGTCTGTTATGTGAAAATATTTGGAGTGTTTATTACAAAACTTTAGTACATGTATTCTTTGTTCTTTTGCAACAACTAGCAAATTTCCCAAAGCATGTTTGTAGAAAAAATGAATGATAATTGCTTAACTTCTCAAGGTTGCAGCTTATTCAATGACTAAAATCAAGATAGTTCAATCTTGCCTATCACCCTATACCAACATGTAACATAACAAAAAGTATCCAAGTCTGGAGGTCAGAAACTTGGAGTTCTACCAAGTAATCTTGGTGGAAAAGCAAACTCTCTCCAGACATCTGTGAAACACAGATAATAATGTTCTTAATATTCAATTAGATAAGGAATATGTCAATATGTTGAAAAACTTAAAGTATTATACAAATACTTGTTACATTACTACTACTACTCCCACTAGTAGTACCACTACTGGTACTAGTATTAGTGACACTTTGCAGCAATTAAACATCTTTAGGGGCTTCCCTGGTGGCTCAGACGGTAAAGAATCTGCCTGCATCGTGGAAGACCCATGTTTGATCCCTGGGTCAGGAAGATCCCCTGGAGAAGAAAATGGCAACCGACCCCAGTATTCTTGCCTGGAGAATTCCATAGACAGAGGAGCCCTGCAGGCTACAGTCCATGGGGTCACAAAGGGTTGGATATGACTGAGCAACTAACACACACACACAAACATACAAACAAGTTCAGTTATGTTTGGTCACCTAGACCACTTAACATAGGTACAACATTGTAGAGAAAAGATATTTTCTACTGTCAAGTTTGCATATTATTATAGAATGATCAGAAAAATAGTTCACTGAATAAAATTAATCTCAATTTATATTATTGGATATTATACTGCTGCTACTGCTAAGTCGCTTCAGTCGTGTCTTACTCTGTGTGACCCCATAGATGGCAGCCCACCAGGCTCTGCCGTCCCTGGGATTCTCCAGGCAAGAACACTGGAGCGGGTTGCCATTTCCTTCTCCAATGCATGAAAGGGAAAAGTGAAGTTGGATATAATATGGGTGACATAAATATCTAAGAGTAGAATTTAAACAACCAAAGTATAACATTTTAATTAACTACAACTATTTTTGTTACTTATTTCAGTTTGGCAGACAACATTTAGAAAGAAAAGATCATATCTTACTTTTCTTTTAATCCGTCTAGATACAAAAAAGAGAAAAAAGATGATTATTGAGAATATTAAATGCCATGGACACCTACTTACATCTGATTTAAACAGCATTTATAAGTATTCTCAAATATAAATCACTCTATCATGTATGTTTTAATCTCCAGAAAATGAGTATTTTCTGAATATGATTGTATGGTATATAATTTTCTTAATTAATTATACAATATGTAAAACTACTTAGGAGAATAATTTTGGAACTAACTAGTGTAGCCTCTCTGAAATGAATAGTGATGAGCCTCTGTGTATACAAATTTTCATAAGCAGATTTTATCTTTAGATTAATTATAAGAGAAAATTAAAAACATAACATGCATTTGACTTTCCCAAATCTTCATTGTTTACCTCTTTGAGCTCATTTCTCAAGTTGAAAACATTTTTCAGTTTCTTATGTAATCTTCTCTTTAAAATGCTATATCACCATACTTCCCTAAGTTTATGTGACAGATTTTCACATGCAGCAAAAATTTTGTTAAAGGTTGTGGTTGGAAGTAAATAATTCATAAAGGCATAACCAATAAACACTAAATATTACTTTTTCATACATTAAGTCAGGGAAGCCATGTTCTAATAAATACATGTTCCTGAATTCACATTCTTTTATTGATAAGACTTAAAATACAAATATTAAAACTTAATCAACCCTTATTTTGTATGTAGTGATCTGTCCACAAACAAACCAATGATAGAACTTTGCATATTTTCAGAAAATGACATTAAGGGAGTGATGGAAGTTCTCCTAGTGATGCTGTGACACATTATATTTTTATTCTCTAAAACATGCATCACTAACTAATGTTGAAGTTTTAGTAAATTTTAAAAACTGTCTCCCTCAAGTATAACTTCCTTTAGAGTTTCCCTCAGATACTTTGAGGAGAAGTAAAATATTAAGTTAGTACAAGGTCTTATTAAACTCGACAGTGAAGTCAACGTCCATTTTACAACTGATCTGACTCAAGCTCATGAACACTGTATACAAAGCTCGTCAGAGTTATTTCTATGGAATTCCGTCATGTGAACATGTCTGCCATATGAACATGTAGTCCAACTAATGCTATGACAATTTAACAAAGAGACAAATATTTCAGAGCACAGTCTTTTTCAACGATTATAAACTCAGCAAACAGACATTTACTCATTTAAACAATGTGAAGTTCACTTAACAGGAAAATTTAGGTCTGGAACTGTTTGGAAGAAGGGACAGGTAAGGCTGAAATTATCTGTATAATGGATGAGTATGAATTTAAAGGATGAGTTAGATGAATATACTAGAGTTGAAATGGGTAGAAAAGGGCCATCAAGATGATAACAGTAGCCAGGCTGCCTATATTAATAAAGTCAATGAGAAGTCCCCTATAATAAGGAGCAAAAGGATGTTAACATCTAGCATGTGATTTTAAGTTTTTTGCTTGTTTCTTGCTAGAGAATTATGTGTATAATCCTTTTCCCTAAGAAGAAATACAAGTTCTATATAATAGATGTGAAGATTCATTTTTACCCACTCCAGTATTCTTGCCTGGAAAATCCCGAGAACAGAGGAGCCTGGGAGGCTACAGTGCATGGGGACACAAATTCTCCCAGCATTATTGCTGCCTAGCCAGTTACCTCAGTTCTCTGTGCCTTGGTTTCCTCATATGTACAAATGATAATGGGAGCAATTGCTTCAGAGTTGTTGTGAGGTGCAATGAGTTACATTAATATTCCCTGGAGAAGGGAATGGCTACCCACTCCAGTATTCTTGTCTGGAGAATTCCATGGACAGAGGAGCCTGGTGGGCCCCCATCCATGGGATTGCAAAGAGTTGGACATGACTGAGTGACAAGATTCATTTTTATAGTGATTAGATCAAAGGAAGAGAGGATAGGTAGAATATAAGCCACAAAGTAAAATTTACAAGATACTAGCAAAAAACAAGAATTTGGAGGAGGTGGGAAATAAAAATCAGAAGTGACTATGACAAAAACCCATTTAAAAGTTCCTGGGATGTTTCACAGGGAAATGAGACTTTATGGTAAGTTTATATGGAACATAAGTAGTGTGATTACTCAACTGAATTTTGAGTCCAAATCCAACATCATATTTTGAGAATATGAAATACCTTCCAGAATTAATTCAATTCTTTATTGTGACAGAGAAACAAGAATCAACAAAAATAAATCTTCTTTAACATTGTCTGGAGTCTCAAGACAGTGCTATAAATAAACAAAGAATTCAGAAATCCAAGAGAAGGAAAACTGTCTATATTTGCCAAACACATAATTCTTTATACAGGAAATCTCAAGCAGTCCACAAAAAACTACTAGAAACTAATAAACAAGTTTAAAAAGGACAAAGGATGGAGAATCAATGAAAAATCAATTTTACTTTTATATTCCAGTGATGAATAATCAGGAAATGAAATTAAGAAACAATTTCATCAGCAATAGCATCAAAAGGAATAAAATATGTAGGAATCAATTAGACAGGAAATGGGTAAGAACTGTACACTGAGAAGTACAAAACATTAATAGGAAAGTTAAAGATCAAAATGAATAGAGACATATTTCATGTTCATGGATTGAAAGGCTCCATATTCATTTTCAAGATATCCGTTCCCTCCAATTGATCTACAAATCCAATGCAATTCCTATTACCTCTTCCTTATTTCCTATTGAAACATTGAAGTCAAAATTTGTTAAAAAGAGTTTTCTTCCCCATGTGTTTTATTCTCAGTTCTGCTGAGAGAGCCTCTCTCACTGCCTGGTGAAGTCTTGGCTCCTCTTTTAGCAGCTACAGTTAATATACTGCATCATCATCTCAAAGATGCATTATTCTAAGGAAAATTTTTCTCATTTGACATGTCCAGAGTATAAGGCATCAGGTGGACAGGTAAAATTATTTTAGCCCTAGCTTCAAGAATACAAAATTAAAACAACATAAGTACTTAACAATAATAATACAATTGTACTATACCAGCTCATGTATCCCTTACACACTAGGATTTCCCAAGGCAAGACAGGATTTCCAGCGCTAGTTATCCATTAAAATCCACAAGTACAGCACCCTAGCCAGTCAGATAATACTAAGAGCAGTTTTAAGTTTTCCAGGAGAAAGAATGAGGGGCAGGACTAAGGAGGGGAAAAAATAGAGCGAAAATTTAAAAATAATTTCAATTGCAGCTTCACCAAAATGCTGGTAAGGTTAAAACTCACTTGAAAGAAATATCCCAGTGGGAGGTTACTTGTGACATGATCTTTCTAGATGCTGAGGGGAAAAATATTTAAACATTTTCCACTTTCAAAGAGTGACATGAAAAACATACCATATTTATGGGAGAGAAAACAAGGAGTGTAAGGTACAAAAGTACAAGGAGACCTTGTTAGATTTTTGTATCACAAGTGCCTCAGATTCTTATATATAAAATGGGATTCTCATCTATAAAATGGGATTCTCCTGTGCTGAAAGAATCTGTTGCGCTGCTGAGGTTCTTTTTCGTCTACTCCGTGCTGCCAAACTTAGTCTCCTGATCTGCTACACAGCTCCTCAGATCTGTGCAATGAGGCAAAGTGAACCTCTAATGTCTTGTACTATGATTGCAGCTTGCAAGAAAGAGGCCAAAGCAACAAGGAGTAGACAAAAGGGTACCTACTCATCAGTCTCTGTTCCTCCTGCTCCTTAACATAGAGAAACCCTTTCTACATTTTTCTGGATAAACATAAGTTGTGTTTATATTTTCTGTGACTATTACAATAGCTACTACATAGGGACAAAGAATGAAAAAGATACATGAATAAAGGTGTTCATCTATGAATCACTAGAACAATAGTTTTCTAAGGATTGCTCAATTTGGGGCTGGGATCCAAAACTCTAGGCATACTACACAACAAGAAAACTCTAAAAAGTGGATTGAGTTGTACACCTACATGTGTCGAACACTAGAGAATATCACAGATATGCATCAAAGCTCTTCACGAGCTGGAAGGATGAGGAGTTAAATGGACTATCTCAAAATACATATTCTCTTGTTTAATATTCATTTTCTTCAGAAAAGCAAAACAATAACCATTAGTGTGAAATCTCATTCTTATTTCTAGCACAAAAGAAATCAAGAAAGAAAATATGATCATAAGATGAAAATATTATATGAAAAAGGTAAATGTTTTTAAAAGCAACAGAGTTTCTTTTTGTAGAAGAAATCTAAGTAGGTGAATCAAAGAATGACTGCTCACCAGGATATCTTATACTTTATTAAAGCACTTTGTTTTCCTATTAGGAGAATGAAAATAAATATATTTCAGAATTTTTCAAATTAATGATGAGACCATTCTGTGAGAAAAGGTGATGCTATGGATAGTTACATGTGCCTCTTCCTATCCATTCTAATTTTTGTAGTAAAATATATAAAGTCCCCAAATAGAAAACTAAATACTGCCAACAATTATTTTGGACCACAAGTATTAGACCTGTTACTCCATTTCAAGATTCTTCTACAGGTGATATCTTGAAGATTAACAAGAAAACTGCTTTTCAAATGTTTGAATTTGGTGCTCGCTTCAGCAGCACATATACCAAATGTTTGAATTTGTTCAACAAAGAATTATTGAACACCTACTCAACTGAGTTGAAGATAATAAGTGTTACATATCAGAAAATAAGCAGAACCAGGCAGACACAATCCCCTACTCTCAAGGTGTTTACTGCCTAAACTAATCATCCACCTCTATCTAAAACTAAATCCAAAAATTTGCATTTCTGTGCTACAGGTTCAAAGATAAATGAAACTTTAGTTGTATTTTTTCCTACTGTTTTATTATTTGTTTTAAATTTACTTTCAAATGGATACAATTTCTTATAAATGTTATTTGTGAAAAATATGCCTAATGAACTTTGTTTGTTGCAGCCTGTACTTTGAAAGGAACATAGGTCAGAGTTGCTAACTTTTCAGACCTGTGACCTAAAAGACACTCCAGGAGCTGTTAGCCTGTAGGATAACTTGCTTGCCTCCATTCATTCAGTAACAGAAAAAGAAAATAAGGGAGGTACAACGGGCCAAATATTTGTTGCTTCTTATATATGTAAATGAAGACAATCTGAAATTCACCTATATCAGATTAACAACTGTTTTTTCTGGAAATATATTCACTTTGTTTTTTCTAACATATCAGTTAATCTAGTATTTTAAATGTTGAATTCCAAGGCTATATTTGTTTTTGTTTTGGCTTGCTATGTTTTCATAGGACGGTTTCTAGGTCATGGATGTTAGAAAATATTTATTTTCTCTCTCTGCGAAAAAAAATCCTCCTGATGGTTCAGTGAGATTCCGTAAAGAATTCTCCTACCAATGCAGAAGTGGGTTCAATTCCTGAGTCAGGAAGATCCCTGGGGAAGGAAATGGCAACCCACTCTAGTATTCTTGCCTGGGAAATCCCATGGACAGAGGAACCTGGTGGGCTACAGTCCATGGGGTCACAAAAGAGTCAGACACAACTTAGCAACTAAAACAACAGCAAAAACAAAGCCACAAAAGAAAAGGGTCACTAAATGTACACTGTCTTTTAGGAGAGGAGTAAAGAATTGGTCGGATGTTTGTTACTTCGTTTGTTTCTAAGGGAAAGATAATTAACCAAAATATCCTTGTTCTGATTTAAGAATAGAAATCAAAACATTTTTCAATTAGACAAAAAAAGATACCCAGGAAGAAAGAAAAATGATAATGACATGAAAAAAAAGGGTAATGAAGCAATGTCCAACAGATGAATACATAGAAAGTTAGAAATGAGAGCTCTGTCCACTGCAGGACCCAGCAGGTCAAAGATATAGATACAAATAGATGGACATAAAGATCCTTATAAATATTTCAAAAGTTAACCCATAGAGAGCCATGCAGAGAAAAGAAACATACATACTAAGACATATGCTCAAGTATAGAAAGAAATAGAAAAATTCTAAAACCTAATACAGAGACACATGTGCTATCAGATAACATTTTACTAACTGATAAATTAAATAGCAGATGGATTCTTAGCACTGCTACACTATTACATTTATGTCTTAAATATTGTTGAAACAATATTTACATTTTTTTCCAAGAAAAATATACAGACCCTTTGAATGAAGTTGTTTCTAGGATGATTTATGTTAAAAGTTGTCCTTATATCCTTATAAGCTTTACAACACCATTAAGGGCAAATCCAGATGGTTTTGGGGAGTCCTGATATGTTGGTAGAGTTCAATTTCTTGATAGAAGGTGGGAAGTGCTGTCTTTCTGTAAAATAAAAAGAATGTTAAAGTACTGAAAATATGAAATAAAGTCAGACAAACTAAACAGAAACTGATTGTAGCAAGAAAACTATTGCTGTATTGGGAGCCAGTGCTGCCTTGTGAAATGACCATGCTTTTTGATAATAGAGAGTTTCCCTACATACACAAAGAAACTGCCTGTGAGAGACCCAGGTTCAGTTCCTTGACCTGGAAGATCACCTGGAGAAGGGAATGGCTACACTCTCATTACTCTTGCCTGGAGAATTCCATGGACAGGGAGCCTGGTGGGCTACAAGTCCATGGGGTTGCAAAGAGTCAGACACAACTGAGCGCTAACACTTTCACTTTCACTATATTCACAGGTATCGTTAATGTTGGAAGAAGGAACCACGACATGGACACAATGATCTTGGGTATAATTATAAGAAGAGCTTTCCTCATTGATTAAGGATATAAATTTTGGAGATATGAAGAACAGAGTGCAAACAAAGTGAATCTGATGTACACTAAGGAAGAAAGTGAAAAACAATAAAAGCTAAGACACCTTTCTTCTGAGACAAGAGGAAGAAAAAAGCATGATAAATAAATTCCAAATGTATGCTGCACAAATTTATTCTGCATGTGTTGTCTTTAAATATATTTCCCAGTATTTAAATGCAGGAGTTTTAATAATAATTTTATTTAAAGTATTTTAATCTTTATGTCAGATGTTTTGCGTATAACTTTTGTGCCCAACTCCTATTACATAGGTTGGATACTATATAAATCAACAAGAGATCACTTCAGATTGGACCAGACAAACATTTGTTTCACTCATCCCTACAAAGTCATGTAATATTCTTAATTCATCCTTTTTTATCTGTCATATCTATTTGTGTATCATAATTTACATAACATACATTCCCAAGAACATAGTCCTTAGTCTGAACTGAAAAAATACTGTTCTTGCTTTTCCAGAATTCTGTATTTCACTCTCACTCTAAATTATCCGATGTCACCCACATGAAAAAATATCTATTTTCAATCGAACTTTTTTGCTGTAGAATTTTATGAATATTTATTCTCATTCATTTTATAAAAAATAATGAAAAAGCCTATCTTATTATTATATATACTGTAATCAGTGAATACATAAATCTCATTTCATATGTCTGAGGAAACGCCTAGAGCTTTCACTTTTGGGCAGATTATAAAGATTACATATCACATGGCAACTCTAACCCTTTAGTCATGGCTGCTTTGGATGCTGTATTTAGAAAGATCACAATGCTTTATTTAGGCTAATTGGCAATAGAAGACTATTAAGAATGCCTGCCTTGGGTGTGGGATGGGTAGAGTAGCAGTTTGGGCAAGACAGACTAGCCACTTTGTCTTGCTGATAAGTGGTAGCCAGGCATAAGATAAATGGCTATAGTATTAAGCAAAACATTTATTAACCACAACCATATTTTTGTTACTGAATAAAGCATCACATCTAGTTAGAGACAGGGAGATGAATCTCCATGGTGAAAATGCCTAATTCGAGCTTGGAATCTGCCAAGTAACAGTTTTACATCTATGATGTTCTAAAGTAGAATAGTTGTTCCAATCCCTGACTACAAGGTTAGCATTGCCTAAGGAGATATTAAAAAAATACCAGTGCCCAAGCTCCATCTCAAGACTAATAATATCAGAACCTCTCTGGGCATGATCAGTATTTTTAAAAATATCTTCCAGCTGATTCTAGTGCAGTGGGGGTGGGAGTGAGAGGGCCTTGGTTTTTCCCTCTGCCTTGATCCTTCATAACCACTGTAGAGCCTTCTGGAAAGAGCCTTAGAACGTCCTTTCAACCTCTCTAAAAGGAATCTTAAACAAGACCATAAGCAGGGCTCCCCAGTCTCTGGGATCTGGTACCTGATGATCTGATGTGGAGCTGATGTAATAACAGAAACAAAGTGCACAATAAATGCAGTGGGCTTGAATCATCCCCAAACCATCCCCCACTCCTTGCCCCCATCCATAGAAAAACTTCTTCCACCAAACCAGTCTCTGGTGCCAAAAAGAGACAGATGCTTTGGGACAGATACTTTAAAGGGTCTGAACTGACACTTAAAGCAAAAGATTTTTTTGTTGGTATTTATCTTATTATAGTGATTTATAAAATTATCTTTGCCATTGTTTGCTCCATACTCAAGAGAAAAAAAAAATTTAAAGCATAAAGAAACAATAAAAATGAACTAAATGAGTAATTTCAAATAACATTAATCTTAGAATTTTACTTCTTTTTCCCATCACTTGCCCTCATGGATTAAGGCTAATCATAACTAGTGAAGTCTGATTTTATGCCAGACTAAATGCTGCTGAAGAGCAGAGGATAAAGGTACCCAAGTGGATGTACACACGTACACACACCCACATACACACACACACTGACCTTGGGTTCCCTATATACAGTTGGAAGTTGTCAGCGGTAGCATAATGACAGTCCTAATTATTAAAATTACTCTTGTGTGGAGAGTGTTTTAAGAGTAAAATGCCGACAGGCATGCAATATGTTAACTGCATTATGGTCTTTTTCTTTTCTTTTAAAATGAAATTCTTTAGGAAATATTCCACTGGCTTTCATGAAAACATCTCTCACCACCCCAGTGACACGTACCCTCTCGCTCACACATTCCAAAGGAATTACTGATAAATTCTGATTTCATAACAATTCTAATGCCCTAAAGATATACTTTATATTCAGTTAGCTCAAGATATTTCTTTATAACCACAACTACAGAATCTATTACAGTCTCAATTTCTCATATTTCTTTAATATGTAATCACATATTCACTAATTCCCAAATATTTTACAATCACACAAAGATGCTGTGATTTAAATATTGCTAATTTGAAAATATTTTACATGTTAAATTTTAGATCTCAAGAAGAATTAGCTTTGATCTTTAAGAAATAATTTTATACCCTCTACTATAATGTAGGGGCTTCCTTTGTGGCTCAGACGGTAAAGAATCTGCCTGCAGTGCAGGAGATCAGAGTTCGATCCCTGGGTTGGGAAATCCCCTGAAGAAATCAATGGCAACCCACTCCACTATTCTTGACTGGGAAATCCCATGGCCAGAGACCAGCGGACTATAGTCCATGGGGTTGCAAAGCATCAGAGATGACTGAGCGACTAATACTAACACTATAATATAAATGTGCAAACACACAATGATTTCAGAAAAAAACACATCAAAATATTGCATAGCCTGTCGTGAATTTCAAGGATTATAGAAAATGTCAAGTAGAACTGTGGTGTTGGAGAAGATTCTTGAGAGTCCCTTGGACTGCAAGGAGATCAAATCAGTCAATCCTAAAGGAAATCAACCCTGAATATTCATTGGAGGGACTGATGCTGAGGCTGAAGCTGCAATACTTTGGCCACCTGATGTGAAGAACTGACTCAGTGGAAAAGACTCTGATGCTGGGCAAGATTGAAGGCAGGAGGAGAAGGGGACAACAGAGGATGACATGGTCAGATAGCATCACTGACTCAACGGACATGAGTTTGATCAAACTCTGGGAGATGGTGAAGGACAGACAAGTCTGGAATGCTGCAGTCCATGGGCTTGGAAAAGAGTTGAACATGATCAAGAGACTGAACAACAAACAACAATGGTATAGACAAGAAAAAGGGTTATTTTATTTTGCTCCAGGAAGAGTCAGAACCAATGGCTGGCAGTTCAATTCAGTTCAGTTGCTCAGTCATGTTTGACTCTTTGCGACCCCATGAATCGCAGCATGCCAGGCCTCCCTGTCCATCACCAACTCCCGGAGTCCACCCAAACCCATGTCCATTGAGTCGGTGATGCCATACAACCATCTCATCCTCTGTCATCTCCTTCTCCTCCTGCTCTCAATCTTTCCCAGCATCAGGGTCTTTTCCAATGGGTCAGCTCTTCGCATCAGGTGGCCAAAGTATTGGAGTTTCAGCTTCAACATCAGTCCTTCCAATGAACACCCAGGACTGATATCCTTTAGGATGGACTGGTTGGATCTCCTTGCAGTCCAAGGGACTCTCAAGAGTCTTCTCCAACACCACAGTTCAAAAGCATCAATTCTTCAGTGCTCAGCTTTCTTCACAGTCCAACTCTCACATCCATACATAACCACTGGAAAAACCATAGCCTTGACTAGACAGACTTTTGTTGACAAAGTAATGTCTCTGCTTTTTAATATGCTATCTAGGTTGGTCATAACTTTCCTTCCAAGGATTAAGTGTCTTTTATTTTCATGGCTGCAATCACCATCTGCAGTGATTTTGGAGCTCAAAGAAATAAAGTCTGCCACTGTTTCCACTGTTTCCCCATCTATTTGCCATGAAGAGATGGGACCAGATGCCATGATCTTAGTTTTCTGAATGTTGAGCTTTAAGCCAACTTTTTCACTCTTCTCTTTCACTTTCATCAAAAGGCTCTTTAGTTCTTCTTCATTTTCTGCCATAAGGGTGGCTGGCAGTTACATGGATGCAAATTTGAGATCAATATGAATATAATGAATAACGAGATCTGACAAAAACTGGGTAACTTATTTAGCATACCTATTACTTGTAACTGATTGTATGTCCAATTTGAGAATTCACCATCTCTGAAACTATCAGAGCTACAAATAAGAAGCAGAATAAAGCTGATATGATCTCAGCCTTCCCTCATCCCATGGACGTGTTACCAATACGTGGGGGTCCAGCTGCCTGCCAGACAAAATAAACAGGTCAGGTTGGTGAAAAGGAAAGTTTGCTTTATTTCACATGCTGGCAACTGGTGGGGTGGGCAGACAGAACTCACAGCATATGGCTCAGAAAATTATCTATAGCCATCGAGAAGGAACTAAATGTCCTTGACTTTGCTTAATGGGTGAAAAGTGAAAGTGGAAGTGTTACTCACTGAGTTGTGTCTGGCTCTTTGTGACCCCATGGACTGTAGCTCGCCAGGCTCCTCTGTTTATGAGATTCTCTAGGCAGGAATACTGGAGTGGATAACCATCTCCTTTTCCAGGGGATGTTCCCAACCCAGGGATTAAATCCTGGGACTCCTGCATTGCAGGCAGATTCTTTACCACTGAGCCACCAGGGAATCTTAATGGGTAAATTATTATTATTTGGTCTCCTCTGACTGTTTCACTTTGTTTCTGCATTTTCTCACTTCTGTGATACAACTTATTCTCAGACAAAGGGCAGGCTGAAGACATGAGGGAGCAAGGGCCATAGGGCCCTGCTCCATTTCAGAAGGAGTATCAAACATTCATTCTCAGACACAACCAAGCACCAGCCCAAGCTGAAGCACTCTTGTTTCTCTAAAGGACATTCTCTGCCTTCTTAACCAGGCCAGACATAATTAAATATTTGGGTTTTTAAATGCCTACCCTTCCAGCTCCAAGGCAACCTTCTGTTGGGACCAGATAACCAAGAAGAAAGTACATGCTCAAATCTTTATCTCAGGGCACAGAGGCAGTTGAAAAACCAAACATTAAATACCAACAAATGTGGCTATTTATTGTGTAAATAAACTAAATTGCCTCCCTATTTTTCTGTCATCTCATTTTCCCCTGTGCTTCAATCAGCAAAGTACATAAGTGAGAGGCAAGCCTTTTTTTATTTGAAAAAAAAAAGATATTATATTATCGATGCCTAGTAATCCTAAGTAATGCCACTTAGTTTTGATCCTTTTTGCATGGAAAAATATATGTTTGATATAAAGGACACTGAATAATTTATGTAATGTTTAATAATGCATTAAACTGGGGAGGATTCAGAATGACACTCATAGTGATCTAAATTATTTTCATGCTGTATAATTCCATATGTGCCCATACACTTGAAATTGTTAGCACAGGCAATTAAAAAGGAGAAATACTATTTGGAAATTAAGCAAGCAAGAAAAGCTACTTTTATTTTGAATGATAAGACAACAGCTTTTTAATCAAGCAATTTGAATTGCAAGAACTGATCATGATAAAATGTAAATTAATGGATTAGGATTTACAGTTATGTTGTCTTAAACTGAGCATCGTTTTCCCCATGCCCAGAAGCTGCTGACAAGGAGTAAATGTATTAAGGGTGATAAATGTCTATGATTCAGTGATACGGAATAGCAAGTGTCTCAGGAGCAAAGATGCTGCAGAAGTACAATAATTTCCACCCAAACTCAAAGCTATAACAATTTATTACTGATTTCTCTGTCTCTTAAATTTAATGCTATTTTGATCTGCTTATCTGAAGTTTGAAAATGCTACCAGGGTCTCCTTATCTCAGCTATGTGCTGAACTCAGGCCTGTGTGTCTTTAGGGAACAATCTGGTTCACTAGGAAGATGCAAAAGTTACAAACAAGATGCAAACACAAACACCATTTTCTTTATCCCTCTGATTTCCATTTCTCTGTGACTGGCTGAAGCCTCTATCATCCTATTTCATCCAAGCCTTCTAGAGGGCAATGAGGTTCACCTTGGTTTTCTTGTTTCTGAATTCTGGCATACAAGGGAAGACACCTCAGTGGAACTTAAAGTCTAAAGGGAAAATGTTACACTCTCCGCTGGGCACACCTCCTGAAGTGGTTTGCTTCGTGTTGTTAGGGACAAAGGAAATATACCTCCAGGGTCAGGCTTTAGGTCTTATAAAGCAGGCTCTGTATATTAATGTGACTCTCAAAAGCAGGTGAATCTTGCAACTCTAGCAGAGGCAGGTATTTTAAATGTTTTCTATTCCAAATATGAGGAAACAAAATCTGTAATACTCTGCCTTTTAAAAATTCCTTTAAAAAGATCTTCATAGGTACATTTTTACTGATCTTTCTAATTTTCTTAGGATATGTTACTCAACACAAATTTACATATAGTTTCCGCAAGATGTTACACTTTGGCCAACAGTTTGAGAGGATCTTTTTCCTTTGACTGTCATATTCTATAAAATTTCAAAACGTTTTACTAAAGGAGAGGCAAAATTACTACCTTGGCATTTGAGAGATAATAGAACATACATGCACAGGTCTCTGCCCCTGGTCCCTGATACAGAGCTCCTAAATCCGTTGTAATTTCCTGAATGATGAGAACACTAGGCACATCAGACTGAGGTGATTCTGATTCTGGGTAGACTCCTGGATGGCTCCTGGATGGGGGCTGGTGACCAGAAAGACCAAACAATGATTAGAAGCTTGCAATTTTCAGCCTTACCCCTCATCCTTCAGACAGGAAACAGTGGTTAGAAATGGAGTTAATAATTGATCATGCCTACATGATGAAGCCTCAGGAAAATCCGAAGAGTAGAGGATTCAGAGAATTTCCATGTTGGGAACATATCCACGTGCTAACAGGGTGATGCACCCCAACTCCACAGGGACAGAAGCTCCTGCACTCTGATCCTCTCAACCCTCGCTCTATGGATCTCTTCATCTGGTTGTTCATCTGTATCCTTTATCATACTTTTTAATAAACTGGTAAATGTTAGTGTTTTCTCTGAGTTCTGTGAACCACTCTAGCAAATCAATCTGGGAACCTACTAGTTCCCGGATTAGCACTTTGTGATTAGCACCTGAAATCAGGTGGGAGCAGTCTTGTGGGACAGAGTCCTTCACCTGTGGTTTCTGACACTATCTTCAGTGTCAGAACTGAGCTAATTTATAGGCCAGCCAGCTAGTGTTGCAGAGAACTGCTTGGTTGTGGGGAAAAGTCTCCACACATTTAGTGACCAAAGTGAAGTGTTCCATGTGAGAGTAAGAGAGAAAAGCAGGTAGAAAACTGAGTTTTTCCAACTCAGTGTTGTATCAAAGTTCCTGCCTTTGATTATTAATGATAAATATTTTGGTAAGTCTGTTGGCCATTTGATCATTATTTGTCTTTAGTTCCCTCAATCTAAACAAGCTATACTTCCTTCCCTTGATCCTTCCTAATGTTGACTATTCAAAAGGTCCAGGTCAGTGAACCTGTAGAACACCCCATTTTCTAGATGTATCTGTCAGATACATCTGTTTTCTCATCATTAGATTTAAGTCAAACATATCTGACAAGAGTCTACATAGAAGATTAGACATACTTCCCAATGCATTATATCATGAGTTAGTGGAGAAAGAAATGGCAACCCACTTCAGTACTCTTGCCTGGAAAATCCCATGGATGGAGGAGCTACATGTAGCTACTGGTAGGCTACAGTCCATGGGGTCACAAAGAGTCAGATACGACTGAACAACTTCACTTTCTTTCTTTCTATAGTTGCTTTTGGAGAAGGAAATGGCAACCCACTCCAGTGTTCTTGCCTGGAGAATCCTGTGGACGGAGGGGCCTGGTGGGCTACAGTCCATGGGGTTGCAAAGAGTCGGACACGACTAAGCAAGTAACACACACAGTGTTTATTAAATTAAAGCAGAGCCACACAAGGCAAACTGGGGTTAAAATACTATCAACCTCATTATCCAAAACATTCCTCAGAAAAACTAAAGAATATATACTTAAAGGTTACTAACAGACTAGATCTTAAATTCTCATTTAAAAAAAATGATAAATTATATGATGTGATGGCAGTGTTAGCTAACACTATGGTTGTAATCATATCGCAATATATAAGTACATCAAATCAACACATTGTACACTTTAAACTTATACAATGTTATGTTAATTATATTTTAATTAAATTTTTAAAAAAGAATATAACTTGGCCCAAAAGCCAAAACAAGGATATCTACTTCTGCCCATTGAAATGTACAAATTTAATCCATCAGTGGCTGAACACTTGACAAACCATGTAACACTCTCCTCACTCATATTCATACAGATTACATAAATTTACAACTGAAAAAGTAGATTTGTATAGGCAAGTTGTTCAAGCATACTTAAATATTTTCTAATAACTGCAGTTTTTCACAAAACAGAAATGAAGAAAGACAATGTGTTATTCCAAGCAAAGAAAAAGAACAATTCATAAGAGGAGAGACGATCTTTGATGCAATTAGAATGAAGTGAGTCATTCCTTCTCTATGAGAAGAGTTCAAAAGGATGATCCAGTGTAATTCACTTCTGCCAAATGAGCAGGAGACCTTTCCCTAACATAGTAAACTGTTAGTTTTTAATTTATTCATGATCTATTCTTAAAATACGACACACAGAAAAAGACAGGTCATTAATTTCATATAGTCAAAGCAATCAATATATTACGTATAATTTCTTCTTTTTGCTTAATTGTGATAAAACCACTGGGTACTCAGTCACTCAGTCATATTTGACTCTGTGACAACCTGGACTGTAGCCCACCAGGCTCCTCTATCCAAAGAATTTTTCAGGCAAGAATACTGGAGTGGGTTGCCATTTCTTCTCCAGGGGATCCCTCCAACCCAGGGATCAAATCTGTGTCTCTTACATCTTCTGCATTGGCAGGTGGATTCTTTATCACTGTACCACCTAGGAAGCCAATAAAACTGTATCATCCAACCAAAAATAAGATGAATATTTAGAATCTAGTTGTTTATTACTTATTTGTTCATACCACTTTTTAATTCATTTGAAATTTATTTTTATATACAGGGCATTTAATATTAGCTTTTCTCTTGGGGTATTCTCCTAGAGTGCTATCTAACAGAAATATATGCAAACTAAGTACATAAGTTCAAACCCTCTAGTCACCATATTAAAAAAATTAAACAAATGTGAAATTGACTTTAATAACATATTATATTTTACTTAACGAAACTCCAAATACTGTCATTACAACATTTACGCATTATCTGATAAATTATTAATGAAATATTATACATTATTTCTTCATACTGTTAAAGTGTTCAGACTCAACATAGAGTCTTCATGCTTACCCCACATCAGCAAACCAAAACTTAACTGTTTCTGTGCTCAGCTCTCCCAGAAATGTAAGGTCTAGGTCAATCAACCACTGCTTGACCAGCTTCAAGGTATATAGGACTAGCTTCAAGATTTCCTTTTGAGCCACACAAATAAAGTAATTTTGCCTTAGTTCAGTTAAGTTCAGTCGCTCAGCCATGTCCGACTCTTTGCGACCCCATGAATCACAGCACGCCAGGCCTCCCTGTCCATCACCAACTCCCGGAGTTTACCCAAACTCATGTCCATCGAGTCAGTGATGCCATCCAGCCATCTCATCCTCTGTCGTCCCCTTCTCCTCCTGCCCCCAATCCTTCCCAGCATCAGGATCTTTTCCAATGAGTCAACTCTTTGCATGAAGTGGCCAAAGTATTGGAGTTTCACCTTCAACATCAGTCCTTCCAATGAATACCCAGGACTGATCTCCTTTAGGATGGATTGATTGGATCTCCTTGCAGCCCAAGGGACTCTCAAGACTCTTCTCCAACACCACAGTTCAAAAGCATCAATTCTTCAGTGCTCAGCTTTCTTCACAGTCCAACTCTCACATCCACACATGACCACTGGAAAAACCATAGCCTTGACTAGACGGACTTTTGTTGGCAAAGTAATGTCTCTGCTTTTTAATAAGTTGTCTAGGTTGATCATAACTTTCCTTCCAAGGAGTAAGCGTCTTTTAATTTCATGGCGGCAATCACCATCTTCAGTGATTTTGGAGCCCCAAAAAATAAAGTCTGACACTGTTTCCACTGTTTCCCCATCTATTTGCCATGAAGTGATGGGACCAGATGCCATGATCTTAGTTTTCTGAATGGTGAGCTTTAAGCCAACTTTTTCACTCTCCTCTTTCACTTTCATCAAGAGGCTCTTTAGTTCCTCTTCACTTTCTGCCATAAGGGTGGTGTCATCTGCATATCTGAGGTTATTGATATTTCTCCCGGCAATCTCAATTCCAGCCTGTGCTTCTTCCAGCCCAGCGTTTCTCATGATGTACTCTGCATGTAAGTTAAATAAGCAGGGTGACAATATACAGCCTTGACATACTCCTTTTCCTATTTGGAAACAGTCTGTTGTTCCATGTCCAGTTCTAACTGTTGTTTCCTGACCTGTATACAGGTTTCTCAAGAGGCAGGTCAGGTGGTCGGGTATTCCCATCTCTTTCAGAATTTTCCACAGCTTATTGTGATCCACACAGTCAAAGGCTTTGGCATAGTGAATAAAGCAGAAATAGATGTTCTTCTGGAACTCTCTTGCTTTTTCGATGATCCAACGGATGTTAGCAATTTGATCTCTGGTTCCTCTGCCTTTTCTAAAACCAGCTTGAACATCTGGAAGTTCACGGTTCACGTATTGTTGAAGCCTGGCTTGGACAATTTTGAGCATTACTTTACTAGCATGTGAGATGAGTGCAATTGTGTGGTAGTTTGAGCATTCTTTGGCATTGCTTTTCTTTGAGATTGGAATGAAAACTGACCTTTTCCAGTCCTGTGGCAACTGCTGAGTTTTCCAAATTTGCGGCTGTGACAGCGTGCAAGTGTGGGCAGCTGTGAAGGCGGGCAAGCGCAGCCAAGAGGAGCTACCCCACAACCGACAACTGGGGTGGTGGCCAGGAGGAGCTACCCCACATCCAAGGTAAGGAGCAGCGGCTACATTTTGCTGGAGCAGCCGTGAAGAGATACCCCATATCCAAGGTAAGAGAAAACCAAGTAAGACGGTAGGCACTGAGAGAGGGCATCAGAAGGCAGACAGACTGAAACCACGATCACAGACAACTAGACAATCTGATTACATGGACCACAGCCTTGTCTAACTCAATGAAACTAAGCTATGCTGTGTAGGGCCACCCAAGATGGACGGGTCATGGTGGAGAGCTCTGACAGAATGTGGTCCACTGGAGAAGGGAATGGCAAACCACTTCAGTATTCTTGCCTTGAGAACCCCATGAACAGTATGAACAGAACAGTATTTTGCCTTAACCAATCATCAAATCCCTAGTGTAACTTCCTGGTTCCCGTTCACTTTGGTCTATAAAACCCTCTTACTTTGTAGGACTCTTTGAAGCGCCTGTCTATTTTCTTGACTGGAAAATTTCTGATATAAATCACTAAACAAAAGCTAACTCTTGTTGGCTTCCTTCCAATAATACTAAATCTTTGAAATCTGGAGTGTATGTTACATTTACAAAACTTCTCATTTCAGACACTAAATATTTATCAGCACTATTTTCTATATACTGAGATTTAATAAAGCTATAATTTAAAAAAATATATTCACATAATCGTTTTCCAAACTTAAAAAGTTTCCAATAAAGTATCAGTTTTAAATTAATAAAAATTAAATAAAATTTAAAATTCAGTTCTTCAGTCACACAATCCATATTTCAAGTTCTCAACATTACATGAGGTTCATTGCTATAATATTAGACAGGGCAGTCTAGAGAGTCCATATCTGCTTAGCGGCTAATCAGAGATTCAATTTGGAATCTCGTTATTTTTTAGCACTTTAGTATGTAGTTATAGAAACTCATAGCCCAGTCTTATTAGGACTTAATCATTTAGAGGAGACAAGGCAGAAATGATGATGACAGATGATATATTCTATCACAGATACAAAGTGTATCATTTTAGATAGATATAAGCTAAAATGTGTGGTAAATTTTATGTCACTTGTATGTAGACCTTATAGGATATCTGAAATTAAAAAAAGCAACATGGCTTACATTTGCTTCAAAACTAGGAGAAAACAGATTTGTTGTGAGCCCCACAAAACTCTATACCTTTAAAATGTATTTTTAATCTTACCTCAACCTTTGATGCTCTCCTCATTTAGTCTTAATAAAGAGAAAACTCTCATTCTAATTATGATAAAAATTTATCTTATTATTTATTTAAAAATTAGTAATAATAAATAAATAAATTCAATTGTATAAGAAAATTTACAGCAAATAATTTAAGGTAATAAAACTTATTTTGTAATACTATACCACAAATATCTGCAGTTTTAAATATTAAACATGTATTGCCGAATCAGCAGTTGGAATGCAAAATAGCTTTATTTTTAAAAACAACAGAAGCATTTTATTCTATCGCCATTTCTGTGAGCATAACAAAAGTATTTTACGGATGAGTAATCATAGGCACTGAAGTCAAGTGTTTATCACCAAAATTCATACAACAAGCCACCACTGTCCTGAACACTCATTGTGAAGTTGACTTCTCATCATTAAGGTCAGGAAGTAATGAAATGGCAGCATTTTTCAATAATTAAATTCATATTTAGATTTAATATCTTATAATAACAGGGGTTGGAGACTAGAAATAAGATATAATAACTAAATTTCTATTAAATAATTTATATTTGACTTGAACAAGTTTCAGAGGTACTAACCAATGTCTGTAACCTCATGAACAAATCATTTTGAAAATTTACTCAACAGTTGTCTATCTCATAGCCACAAAAAGGAAGTTCCTTTTAAGGACTTTAGTGGTAAGAGAGCTTCCTGAATAGACTGGCGGTTCACACTGCAACAAATCACGGAAGGAAAGCATGAGATTTTGCACGTAGAGATTTTTGTAAATGTCAGCCTCCCAATGATCTCAAGTATGGATCTGATTTTCACATGCTGCCATTGATTTCCTCATGTGCTACCAAGGGACATTTACAGTTACAGTTATATGAATAAATTTTTACATAAAAGAAGACCCTCCCAGTTTTGGAAATATATGGGAGTGGGTCATCTTCAGTTCAGTTCAGTTCAGTCACTCAGTCGTGTCCAACTCTTTGCGAACCCATGAATAACAACACGCCAGGCCTCCCTGTCCATCACCAACTCCCGGAGCCTGCTCAAACTCATGTCCATTGGGTCAGTGATGCTATCCAACCATCTCATCCTCTGTTGTCCCCTTCTCCTCCTGCCCTCAATCTTGCCCAGCATCAGGGTTTTTTCCAATGAGTCAGTTCTTTGCATCAGGTGGTCAAAGTATTGGAGTTTCAGCTTCAGTCCTTCCAATGAATATTCAGGATTGATTTCCTTTAGGATTGACTGGTTGGATCTCCTTGAAGTCCAAGGGACTCTCAACAGTCTTCTCCAACATCACAGTTCAAAAACATCAATTCTTTGGTGCTCAGCTTTCTTTATGGTCAAGCTCTTATATCCACACATGACTACTGGCAAAACCATAGCCTTGACTAGATGGACCTTTGTTGGCAAAATAAGTCTCTAATTCTTAATATGCTATCTAAGTCATCTTCAGAATATTCCAAACTTACGAATTTGATTAAAGTGCAGTTTTCATGATTTTATTCATGGAGCTTTCTTTTTTATATCAGTGAGCCACATTTGTCTGTGAAATAAAATGGATGTCCAAATGTTTTTAGTCATTTTGTGATGAAATTTGGATTTTTTTCTATTGAAGACTTTGGAGTTTGATTTATTGACTTAGTCCAGATAGGATTTCTCAACTACTGTTCAGTAAAAAGACCTCTTGTGACACAGAATGGTCCCAATTCAAGTTCAAATAATGACCCTAGAGCAGCTAAAAATACTTCACCCTGATGCATTTGTTAGGGAAGTTAGATATTATCATTGATTTTAAAACTGTTCCTGTAGTAAAGGATGATTTGAGTTTTTACTGTTTCATTTTATTAGTGACTAATAAAATGAACAATATGCATCCTTATATACAGTTAAAGACATGATTGCAGTCTTTACTAGGAAATGAAACAAAAATATAAATATGAAAAAAGAACCTGAAAGAAAAAGATAAAACGAAATGATCCTCCAATCAACTACTCCTTATTTGTATTCAACTTGCATATCATATTGATCATGTGTGCTACAATTTGTTTTAAAATAATTTTTTGTCACTTCACAGTCTGTTAAATAAGCTAATTTTTTTTTCTATTTGCTTCACTGTAGTGTAAGTGTCTGAAAATTAACTTTTTTGAATGTGATGCAAGTGTCTGACATTAAGCTTTTGATCGCCAGGGCATCTACTTCAAAGACATCCACCTTAAACAAACATACTGCCAGCTACACAAGGAGATAAGTAGTCAGGCTGCCCCACCCAGAAAGCTCCCCTCAGGTGACCCAGAAAATTGACCATTTGAGTGACCTTGTTTTTCTCTTTCAGCACTTTAATTCCAGCTCTTACGTCTTAAATTTATCAAAGAGTAAACTGAAGAAATCTGAGGAACCCTACCCTTGGTCCCAAAAAAGGCAGAACTCCAGATCTGCAAGCTCTCTATCTCTGTGTGGACCCAGGTGTGCCATGTACCCTCCAGGACATATGTGTGAATTAAGAAAACCTTTCAAAATTTCTTGATGTTTGTTGCCGAGAAGTGTCTATTACAAGGCCCAGACCAGCCACAGCACCAACTTTAGACAGAGAACTGTCTGTGGGGGACTCACCACAAATAGTGCCAGCTCAGGTGAGCACCCCAGGCATTCCTAGCTTAGAGCACCATCACTGATAGGCTGAGATGAATACAAAACACTCACTTTCCATAATTTGGTTCAGAGAGAATTTTAAAATACATTCCAATAATTAGTTTTCATTATGTTTTCAAATGAAAAGTTTTCATTTGTACCTGGCCACTGAGGCCACCCCACTGCCACCCTAGTCTCAGAAGTGATAGAAATAAATCATTTTCATGCGCATTAGAGGCAGCTATTTGGCAGGAAACACCACCTTGCCTTAGCCAATCTTGATTCTGGACAGTTAACTGGAATAGCTAGTTAATTTCTGCAAGCAGCCGCTTCCATTTTCTCAGAAAATGAGGGGAAGCCTAGAGTGGAAGCAAAGCAGGAACAGAGGAGGGAAAGCCAGGCAAATATGGAAATAAAGTGGATAACTGCTGAGGCATGGTTAATCAGAAAGGACACTCCATGCATATTATGGACCCATTGTGATAATAAAATTGGAATAAAATTGCCTACCCAAACCACTTGAGACACTCTGCATCTTTAATTTTTAAAGTTATAAAGACACTTGACACAGAAGGGGATCAATTATCATGAGTTTGCGTGCAAATACTTACTTAAGCAAGGCAGTGGGTCAGAGTCAGTAGGAAAATTGCAGGCTTGCAGCCACGTAATGGCAACTAATTACACTATTTCAGGGCCCCTTTCCAATGGTCTCAGTTGGCAGTAATGGTCATGGCTGATTTACTCTGAATCACTTTCAGGGGTCTGAAGTTATGATAAATTTATATGTTTGCTAAAGAAAAACTGTTCTGATAATGAATCCACCAAAACATTAAAACAAAAGGGAGTCCCTCCAGTTAACTTGTTATGTGCTCTGATCTTTGAAATAAACAGTTTGGCCTGATTTCAAAACAGAATAGAGGTGTCTGGTATGGGATGGGAGCAGTTCTCAGATCACAGTAGCCCCTCTTACAATGGTCAACCTTGAACATATACATTTTAGAAGATGAGAATTTTAACTGTCTCCCCTGTATGTGACAATTAATAGAGTACTTTGTGGCTCAGATGGTAAAGAATCTGCCAGCAATGCAGGAGACATGGCTTCAGTCCATGGGTTGGGAAGATCCCCTAGAGAAGGGAACGACTACCCACTCCAGTATTCTTGCCTGGAGAATTCAATGGACAGAGGAGCCTAGTGGGCTACAGTCCATGTGATCACAAAGAATTGGACATGACTGTGTGACTAACACTTTCACTTTATTTCATTTGAAATAAAGTAACAGGTGCTTTTCTTTAAGTGAATAACAGTTTTGAGGGCATGTTCAGGCACTGGCTTGGTTCTGAATTATCAAGGCAAATTTAAATTTTATTTGATTATACTATTCACCTAAGATTATTCAGCTGATATAGTAGGGAAGTCTTTACCTTTCTTTTTTTCTCTATCTTCACAAAGTCTTGAGAGATTTATATTTCCACAAGGTCAAGTCGGAGGGGAAAAAAATGAGCTGGCCTGATAGACAAGGAAACTGAACTTCATTACTGAGTTCAAGAAAACAAACCATTAGAAGCTAAAAGAGTACTGTCAGATTTGTGGTGAACAACAAAAATAAGCAAGCCTCCATTTATTGACTACATTTCATTAAGGAAAAATTCACATCTCTCTCATCTTATTGCCTATGTGAAAGCTATAGAAGTAGACATGACATTTGAAGACTGACTGTTCCCTTTTTTCTATTTCTTATCTGTGAGAAATTTGCCCATTAAGAAGTGAATTTAGTATTGGGAATGAACTGCTTTCTCGTTCTGTCCTACTAAATGTACTGCTTTAATGTATATGTGAAAATTAATCCATTACATATAAAAATAAATCCATTCCATGGTATTTCCCTGAATCTCTTTCAAAGGATATCACCTTTACAGTAAATAAAGCTTTGCTTATGAAAGAAGCCCTAAGCCATAAACCTAAAGTACAAGTTCTCAGCTGGCAGGGCCAGCTGCATGGCCACCTATACTATGGGTGGACATGACACACTGACTGCCATCAGATGCAGTGACTAAGAGGCAACACTATATATGCCACCAAGCAGCTGATTAAATATCAACATCAGTTCCTCGTTTTGTTGGCTTGAATCTAGGAGCACAATCTTGTTTGGTATCAACCCTTAAAATGTAAAATATGCATGTTCACACATTCAGCGTACTAAATGTTTCAAGAAATACATAAATATGTGTTCAGAATCTCTCCCTTCTTTTTCCTACCTTTTCTGAAGTTTTCACTTTCTTTCTTTCTGAAACTTACAATCTATCTGAACTAGGAAAAGAATGCTGACACAGTGCTGAGGAATACCTGGCTCAACAATGAGTAAATGATTCCATGCTGGCGCCTCAAATCCATACAGAGTCTGAAGAGGCAGGATTGGAAAGCTACTGCTCTCTGTTGATACCTGGGCCAATATGGTTAGTAGAAGTAGTAGTTTTCCTTTCTTCCATCTGCTCTGTGGTCTACTTGGGGGTGGGAGGCTGTTAGCAGTGGGATAGGAACTAACAGCATTACATGCTACAAAGAGCAATTGCCTGAGCAATTTTCCTAAGCCAGAGCCAAAGCAAAGCAAATGCAATACTCCCCCTCGCCTCGCTGTCAGCCACAGGAGAGTGGAGGTGCTCAGTGATATCCACAGGGTGAATTCCGTGACGGAAACTGAATTCTGTAGCCAATTGCATGGCAGCATGGGTCTGCCTCCAGTATAGAATTTAAATATTAAACACTACATAAATTTTTTTCTTTCTGGGGCTCTCAAAAATAAAGAATTTTAATAGCACAGGTGTATTTGTTTGACTTCTTTGAAAGAAAACATCTTCCAGCTAAAGCAAAATGCACAGCATTATTTGGAAATATTAGTATCACATTATGGTTTGGTATTTTAATATCAAGTCCAATGAAACAATGGTCAAAAAAACTCATCTTAAAATTACTCAACATTATATCCTTCAGCTAAAATACAGACAAAATGTTCCCTGAGATTTGAGCATTCAATGTAGAATGCCTCTTTCCCCCATTTAGAATGTTATATGTTTCAAAGAATTACCTCTTCACTTCTAAAGAGATAAGAGGAAAATGAAATAGAAAAGTTCAATTGACAGAGAAACCTTTTATAGATAACATTGAAAGCAACTGCTCTTTCCATATCCCATGCCTGAAAATACAAGTAAATTGTATTCACTGAATCTAAACCTTCAAAGTATATATAATCAATGGGCGTTAAATAACTATCGGCACTTAACTTTCTTCTTCTGCTTCTAGTTTTGAATAGAATTTTACTGTTTACATTTCAAATTCAAAGCTACATAATAATGATAGCCATTTATTTTGTGTTTTTATATGTATATTAGCATTTTTGTATCTTAAACTCATTCGGGTTTATTTTCTTATATTTTAAGTTTTTACATATAAAAGTTACTGATTTTTTCCAAAAAGAATACATACAAAGTCAGAATTAAGCATAGACTATGTTGAACAATCACTGGGATAAAAATATTATACATTGCTTTTTCATGAAACTACAGAATCTTAAATCCAGAAGATAATCTTAGAAATCAACTAATATAAATATCCTCATTTTACAAATGAAAAAGAAAAACATGAGGTTCAGGTGAAAATAAGTGATCTGCTTATCATCACATGGCTAGTAGATGACAAAGCTGACATCAGACTTTAGACTGTCAGTCTTAAAATATTTCTTACTCTGTGCGTGCATGCAAAGTCACATCATGCCCAACTCATTGCAACTCTATGGACTGTAGCCTGCCAGGCTCCTCTGTCCATGGGATTCTCCAGGCAAGAATACTGGAGTGGGTTGCCATTTTCTTCTCTAAGGGATCTTCTTATTCTCAGTTCAGTTCAGTTCAGTCGCTCAGTTGTGTCCGACTGTTTGAGACCCCATGAATTGCAGCACGCCAGGCCTCTCTGACAATTACCAACTCCCGGAGTCCACCCAAACCCATGTCCATCGAGTCAGTGATGCCATCCAGCCATCTCCTCCTCTGTCGTCCCCTTCTCCTCCTGCCCCCAATCCTACCCAGCATTAGGGTCTTTTCCAATGAGTCAACTCTTCGCATGAGGTGGCCAAAGTATTGGAGTTTCAGCTTCAACATCAGTCCTTCCAGTGAACACCCAGGATTGATCTCCTTTAGGATGGATTCATTGGATCTCCTTGCAGTCCAAGGGACTCTCAAGAGTCTTCTCAAACACCACAGTTCAAAAGCATCAATTCTGCGGCGCTCAGCTTTCTTCACCATCCAACTCTCATATCCATACACGACCACTGGAAAAACCACAGCCTTGACTAGATGGACTTTTGTTGGCAAAGTAATGTCTCTGCTTTTAAATATGCTATCTAGGTTGGCCATAACCTTCCTTACAAGGAGTAAGCATCTTTTAATTTCATGGCTGCAATCACCATCAGCAGTGATTTTGAAGCCCCAAAAAATAAAGTCTGTCACTGTTTCCACTGTTTCCCCATCTATTTCCCACAAAGTGATGGGACCAGATGCCATGATCTTAGTTTTCTGAACGTTGAGCTTTAAGCCAACTTTTTCACTCTCCTCTTTCACTTTCATCAAGAGGCTTCTTATTCTACAAGCTTCCTAATGGAATATAGGGCTTCCCTCATAGCTCAGTGGGTAAAGAATATGGCTCCAATGCAGCAGATCCAGGTTCTATTCCTGGGTCAGGAAGATCTCCTGGAGAAGGAAATGGCAACCCACTTCAGTACTCTTGCTTGGAGAATCCCATGGACAGAGGAGCCTCGCAGGCTACAGTCTATGGGGGTCACAAGAATCGGACACAACTTAGCGACTGAACCACCACCATTGTCCTAATGGAACATAGATTAAAATATACGAGATAGATAAATGAGTGCCTAGGACCAATTAAATCAGGATAGTATAAAATATAAAGCTTCAACAAGAAATAGATGACACACTTAAATTTGGATACTTGGAAGAAGGACTAATAAATGAATTGCTTGTCAAGGTGTGGGCAGGGAATAAAGAAATCATAGGAGATATCACCAGAGTATGGGCTAGAAAAAAAACTGGAGCTATTACTATTTCTAAACTTAACCTGAGAAAGAATGTGTGGCTCCTGAAAACCATAGAGAAGATCCTCCAGGATGAGCTACTTCAACAGTAGCTCTGATCTGTGGTTGAGAGGCAGAGTCAACAGGAGGTGGTGGTTAGAGGTAAGGAGACCTCTTGATATTCTGCCCACATAGATCTGTCTTCCGGGACAGGAAACAGAGTGGGAAGGGCACAATGCAAGTCAAAAAGAGGAGATGAAAGCATGCAGGTGAAGAATGAACAAAGAAAGCAAACAGGGAATGAGCTAAATGTGGAAAAGACATCAATTTTAAAGTTACGAGCAAAAAGTACTAACTCAGTACAAGGAGCAGAAGAGACAGAATGACAAAGTTGTGTTGGATAACAGATTGTAAACAAAGTCAAATTTCTGGAAAGAGAGAAAAAGAAGAATAAATGGAAAGTGGAGGGAAATCTGAGACCAAGAAAGAGAAGGTTAATGGAAGATGGGTATAAACGAATCAAAGCTTAACAAAAAAAGTTACTTGTTCATGTAAACGTGTTCCAAATGGCCTAAGCAAGAGATGAAGTTCCACTGAACTATACTGCTCTAATATTTATGCAAATTAAACACTTAAGCTTCGTGTGAATATTGAGACTTTCCAAGTTACCTCAGTCTTTGAAATACGCTCTCTTCACTCAAAATCCTTTCCCATTCCTTGCCTGGCACAGAAGACTCGTGCAGCATTTTTCTTGGTGTTTAGTTATCTAACTTTCCTAGGATTCCGCTGTGTGCCTATGCTGCCTCCACCCACTACCAATCCCACCCGCTTCCTGAACAGTGTCCATTCGAATCTTTCTCAAGACGACCTCTCACCGAGGCCATGCACATCCTAACCCTCTCCCTGGTTCACCATTTTCCTTCTGTAATTGCTCTGTCTCTCTTCTGACTGTTTAGTATTTGATTTCTTCCACAGGAACCCTCAGCTATATAGAAAACAAAGAAAAGAAATAAATCAAGTTTGTGGGGCTTGTCTCCCAATATTACGGGAAGCATAGAACCTGCTTTTTTCTTTTTTCTGGATATCTGCATGTGTTTCTCTGCTTCTCCCACATACCCTTTTTCTTTTACCAGCAAAGCATCATTCTCACTTTCTTTCCAGATTTTTGTTTTGCCAATCAAAACATAGACTTTCTCTGCTAAGACATTTACCAAACTCAGAAAGAAATATATTTTGCTTACAATTTAGGACTATGGTGTCATTTGCCTAGTTTTTATTTTCTTTGAGATTTCATTGACCCAAGCATCAGTTCCTGCATCTATAAAAGGTAAGTAATAATAGCTCCTTCCTCACAGATTTAAAATGATGTGAGATAATCCATGTAAAGTGCTGATTACAGTGCTGCAAATAATAAAAGCTCTTTAAATGTTAACTATTATTATTATTGCTTTCTAAATGGCTGTCCATGGTGGACTGATGATTTATTGTGAAAGACAGTAATTAAATAAGCTAAGGGTCAAGGCTGTTCTCCAAAGGGTGAAGATGAGGGAACAATGTGACCTCCATTATAATCTCTTGGTATCAATAAGCAAAATATTGCTAATGATAAGCTAGTCTTTTTCTCAGAAATGATATATATTTATCTCCATCAATTATATCAGCCAGTTCAGAATAAAGTTATATTTTTTAAGTGACCTTATTTTTTCAGAGTTTGTGCTTAATGAATCATACTTAGGGCATTCAACTTAATCTTAAAAAAATTAATAGAAATAATGCAGAATACAACTCTGTAGATATTTTGAACATTTTCAAGAAATAACTTTGCAAGTGGATCATCAAAGGCCTGAAAAACCTCTGTGCTATAAACACACAATCTAGGGAGGAATACAGGCCAGCTGACTGAAGTGAAAACTATGTGAGCTGAGGCTGAAATAGGATTAACAGAACCACAGAAAACAACTCAAATTAGAACCATACCAGATTATACATGAGATAATTAGTATATATAGTAAAATATTTAAATGTAGTCTCTTAAAAAATGGGTTTATATTAGAAGATACAGAAAAGTACAGAACAGTAATCTCACAAATACACTGTACCCACCTCCCAGATTTAATAAACATATTATCACATTTTCCTTGGAATTGTGAAAAGAAACAAAACGGCAAAATCTTGATCAAAGTCCTTTTTGGGCAGCCTAATTGATTCCCTATGCCATCCATCCCCCTTGCATCCTGGATGTAATCACCATTCAAATTGAGATGTATCCTTTCTATCCATGTTTCCATATCTTTTACATACAAATATATAACAGACATGTATATGTCCACACACAACATATATTGTTTGTATGTTTCAAATTTTTAAATAACAGATACAATAGAATTCTTAAGAGTTTGTTTTTTTCTATTCATTTTTGTTGTTCATTGTGACTGCTGTATATAATTTTATCCACTTATAATAATGGCTATTTAGGTTGTTTTTAGCTTTTTTCTATAAACACCAATCTTGAATTGAATATCTTGTGCATATTTTCTTGTGCACATATGCAAGAGTTTTTCTGAAGTAAATACAGCACTTAGCAGTGGAATGTTGGATCCTGATCAACCTAAGGATACTGCCAAATTGTACTCAAAACTAGGTGTATCAATTTATGCAACCACTATCAACATAAAAGGGTTCCCTTTATTCCTTATCCTTACCAGTACATGATATTGTTAAAATGTTTTTAATGTTTATTGGTCTGGTGAATGTGAGATTGAATAACACTGTTTAGTTTTTTTTAAGTCAAATTAAAACAAATTTTCAAATGCATGTCTTTTAAGCAGTAAATCACTGGATTATGGGTTTGAAGCAGCTTACTAAATTTCCATTTAACCCATTTTGTATCAATTTGTTATGGGATCATGTGTGATATTAGGAATTTCCCAAAGAATGATTGGTGAAACACAGTAGATTCCCTTTCTTTCCAAAACAGAGGAAGACAGTTGCTCTCAAGCATTTTTCTCAAGCCCAGAATTACCTCGACCCTTAACAAGAGCTTGCTTACCTATGAATTAGAACTTCTTAGGTTGATTTTATACTTTTAAAAATAATAGCATCCTTAGAAACTCTGTTTTCACCCCATTCCTCTCTTCCCTGTCCCCCAGCTCCTCTTCTTCCTTTTCTCCCTGTTGACTTTTTTCATAACAAAAATCCATTTAAATATACTGTTCTGTTGTGACGCTCGACTGGTTAGCTCCTTCTTAAAAGTGACATAGGCTACAACTTTCCACACAGACTTTGCATTTGAGTATTTTCATTAATACAGCAGCAGGATTTGAGCATTTCATTAACTCTTCATTTGGGCTTTGACAATCCTAATAAACCTATCTTTCTCCCAAAAAGACTGTATCCAATCATTTATTCCCATTACAGCAATGTCAAAACTTGTTCTGAATAAAATTTTCTGCAAACAGTATCTTTGTTTTTAAAGTTAGTCCCTAAAAAGCAGTTTTTTAAAAATTAAATGAAAATATCTATAAGTTGCCATACACCAGCAAACTAAGGACTATTAATTAATGGGTTTCCGTTTCACTGTACTGTTGATATTCAAGGAACAATGTAGGTTATGTATACATTCAGTCATAATTTTATTTAAATAATGACACTTTACTAGTGTCGATTGTATTTTAAAAATTATAAAGAGAATTTAAGCTCTTGTGAAATAATGAGAATATAGTTCTTTAAATATGCATACTATGAGTTTTACGACGATATTTGATTTTTATGATTTATATGTTATTGATTTCTTGACAAGCGAAGAGCAGCAATATTAATAACTACTTTGCCTTTTTTCTCCTAAATCAACTTACATATAGCTCAACAACTTTTGATAACTTATTATTTTATATCATATAAAAAATAATAAAACTTTTTTGCCTAAATTTCAAGGCCCTCAATAACCCAAACTAACCCATGTGTATTGAGTCATCTTCTATTATTTCTCTATAAATACTCTACACCTCAGCCAAATTTCTTACAATTTCTTACCTCTATTCATTAAAAACACTTCCTATTTTTCTCCCTCTGCATCACAGACCTACTGTGACCTTTACATGAACACTTTTACATCGATTTCCTATTGCTAATACAACAAATTACCACAAATTAAGTGGCTTACAAAACAGAGATCTCTCATCTTATAGTTCTGTAGGTTAGAAATGCAACATAAGTCTCACAGGGTTAAAATCAAGGGGTCATCAGGGTTGTGTCCTCTTGAATTTTCCGGAGGCCACCCATGTTCCTGGGCTTGTGGCATTCTATTGTCTCCAAAGCCAGCCATGTTACAATTTTCTAACTATCCTTCTGTAGTCTTATCTCATTCTCACAACACTAAGGGGGCTTCTTCAATTTGAAGGACCTAGTAATCAGATTGGGGCTTCCCAGGTAGCACTAGTGGTAAAGAACCCGCCTGTCAATGCAGGAGACATAAAGAGGCATAGGTTCAATCCCTGGGTCGGGAAGATCTCTTGGAAAAGAAATGGCAAACCACTCCAGTATTCTTGCCTGAAGAATCCCATGGTCAGAGAATCCTGGCAGGCTATAGTTCATGGGATCAAGAATTAGACATGAGTGAAGTGACTTACCATGCACACTCGTAATCAGATTGAGTTCACCTGCATAATCCAGCTCATTTCCACATCTCAAAATCTTAACTTAATCACATCTGCAAAATCCATAGATTAGCTCATGGATATCTTGGGGGATCCATTATTCTGCCTCCCAGCGCTTTCTTCTATCCTGCTACCTAACAAAGCTTACCTCTTTAGAGCATGTGGTGAGTGGTTCAGATGAAAAAAGAAATGTCATTCAATCCAACTTCCCATTTACAAGTGTGTCCAAGAGTATTACTGCTGCCAGATACTAGATTTTTAGAAAATATTTGTTAAATTCTGAATAGAACAACTAGCTTTTCTAGGCCCAGCTCAGATAAAAATGTTGCTTTGATGCCTCAATTATTCAAATTTAAGTAGATTTCTCAACCCACATTTCTTATCTGACCACTAAATCATAATCTATTATTTTATATGAGGACAAATATTACTTTTCTACTCTCAGATATTATATTCATTATGTTTTATTTTATGATGTGTTTATTACATGGTAATAGTTTATACTTTTTCCATTTATTTCCCTTTTCAATCATTCATTTCACTGTGCATTTTCTGTATTTTTATGTACTCTATTTTACTAGTCCGGGGCAATTCTAAGCCTAAAGGCAAGAGCAGCTGCCCCCAGTTCATTTCCCTTTTGAGCTCACCTTTATTAATTCCCCTCACCAGAAAGCATACTGGAGCAGAGGTCCTTGTAAAGAAAAGATTTTTCCACTCCCTGCCTTCTTTTCCAACATTTCTGCTATTGAGGTGGCAACTCAGATTGGATTAGTATGCTGGGCCCTGCTGTCTTTAATTTAAAAAGAAATAGGAAGTCCCATTTCTGTCTCAGAACTCTGTTCCTGTCATATTATTTTTTGTAACAGAAGAATCAGTTTTATTTAGCACAGCCAAGTTTATGGTCAGTGCATTACCTTCATATGTATGTGCTCAGTTTTTCTTCAGTTGTATCCAACACTTTGGGACCCCAAGAACTGCCAGGCTCCTCTCTCCAAGGGATTTTCCCAGCAGGAATACTGGACGGGATTGTCAAGCCCTCTACCAGGGGATCCTCACAACCCAGGAATTGAATCCGTGTCTCCCGCATTGAAGGTAGATTCTTAAGCTGCTGACACTTTGGGGAAGCCCTTACTTTCACATCTTCAGTTCAGTTCAGTTCAGTTCAGTCGCTCAGTCCTATCCGACTCTTTGCGATCCCATGAACTGCAGCATGCCAGGCTTCCCTGTCCATCACCAGCTCCCAGAGTCCACCAAAACCCATGTCCATCAAGTCATTGATGCCATCCAACCATCCCATCCTCTGTCATCCCCTTCTCCTTCTGCCCCCAATCCTACCCAGCATTAGGGTCTTTTCCAATGAGTCAACTCCTCGCATGAGGTGGCCAAAGTATTGGAGTTTCAGCTTCAACATCAGTCCTTCCAATGAACACCCAGGACTGATCTCCTTTAGGATGGATTCACTGGATCTCCTTGCAGTCCAAGGGACTCTCAAGAGTCTTCTCCAACACCACAGTTCAAAAGCATCAATTCTGCGGCGCTCAGCTTTCTTCACCGTCCAACTCTCACATCCACACATGACCAATGGAAAAACCACAGCCTTGACTAGACGGACTTTTGTTGGCAAAGTAATGTCTCTGCTTTTAAATATGCTATCTAAGTTGGCCATAACCTTCCTTCTAAGGAGTAAGCGTCTTTTAATTTCATGGCTGCAATCACCATCAGCAGCGATTTTGGAGCCCCAAAAAATAAAGTCTGACACTGTTTCCACTGTTTCCCCATCTATTTCCCACAAAGTGATGGGACCAGATGCCATGATCTTAGTTTTCTGAACGCTGAGCTTTAAGCCAACTTTTTCACTCTCCTCTTTCACATTTATCAAGAAGCTCTTTAGTTCTTCTTCACTTTCTGCCTTAAGGGTGGTGTCATCTGCATATCTGAGGTTATTGATATTTCTCCTGGAAATCTTGATTCCAGCTTGTGTTTCTTCCAGCCCAGTGTTTCTCATGATGTACTCTGCATACAAGTTAAATAAGCAGGGTGACAATATACAGCCTTGACGGACTCCTTTTCCTATTTGGAGCCAGTCTGTTGTTCCATGTCCAGTTCTAACTGTTGCTTCCTGACCTGCATACAGGTTTCTCAAGAGACAGGTCAGATGGTCTGGTATTCCCATCTCTTTCAGAATTTTCCACAGTTTATTGTGATCCACCCTGGCCTGGCCCAGCTCCTCTCGCCGCCGCCCCCGGCACCTGGCCTGGCCTAGCTCCTCTCTGCCATGCTTCTGTGCAGACCCGTAGCAGCTGCCTCGCTTCTGCGTGGAGCCGTCGCAGATGCTTCGCAAAGCCCCTTCACGACTCCAAGGAAATAAAATAGAACCTGGGTGATGAAATAAGAGTCTGACCTTGTTTCCCCTGTGCTGAGTCTAGTCGGCCGGCTACCCAGGCACCCCTTGCCGAGGCCTCGTGCTGCTCAGCTCTGACCAGGAAGCCTGGTGCAAAATGGCCTTTCATATCTTAGGCACTTAAAAAATGTTGGATCATAGAAAAAGCAAAAGAGTTCCAGAGAAACATCTACTTCTGCTTCATTGACTATGCTAAAGCCTTTGTGTGGATCACAACAAACTGGAAAATTCTTAAAGACATGGGAATACCAGGCCACCTTACCTGCCTCCTGAGAAACCTGTGTGCAGGTCAAGAAGCAACAGTTAGTACCAGACATGGAAAAACAGACTTGTTCAAAATTGAGAAAGAGTACATCAAGGCTGTACACTGTCACCCTACTTATTTAACTTATACGCAGAGTACATCATGAGAAATGTAGGGCTGGATGAAGCACAAGCTGGAATCAAGATTGCCAGGAGAAATAACAATAACCTCAGATATGCAGATGACACCACCCTAATGGTAGAAAACAAAGAGGAACTAGAGAGCCTCTTGATGAAGGTAAAAGAGGAGAGTGAAAAAGCTGGCTTAAACTCAACATTCAAAAGACAGATCATGGCATCCAGTCCCATCACTTCATTGCAAATAGATGGGGAAACAATGGAAACAGTGACAGATTTTATTTTCTTAGGCTCCAAAAATCACTACAGACGGTGACTGCAGCCATGAAATTAAACATGCTTGCTCCTTGGAAGAAAAGCTATGATAAATCTAGACAGTGTATCAAAAAGCAGATATCACTTTGCCACCAAAGGTCTGTAAAGTCAAAGCTGTGGCTTTTCCAGCAGTCATGTATGAATGTGAGAGTTGGACCATAAAGAAGGCTGAGCACCAAAGAATTGATGCTTTTGAACTGTGGTGTTGGAGAAGACTCTTGAGAGTCCCTTGGACTGCAAGGAGATCAAACCAGTCAATCCTAAAGAAAATCAACTCTGAATATTCAGTGGAAGGACTGAGGCTGAAGCTGAAGTTCCAATACTTTGGCCACCTGATGCAGAGGCTGACTCATTGGAAAAAACCCTTATACTGAGAAAGACTGAAGGCGGGAGGAGAAGGGGGCAACAGAGGACGAGAAGGTTGGATGGCATCACCGACTCAATGAATGTGAGTTTGAGCAAACTCTCCGAGATGGTGAAGAATAGGGAAAATTGGCGTGCTGCAGTCCATGGAACTGCAAAGAATCAGACATGACTGAGCGACTCAACAACAACAACAAACATTTATCAGGGCGTCCCTGGTGGTTTAGTGGCTACGAATCCACCCGCCAATTCAGGGATGATGTGTCTGATCCTTGTTCCAGGATGATCCCACATGCCACGGGGTAACTAAGCCCATTCACTACAGCTACTGAGCCAGTACACTGCAGGGTAGTTGCAAACTGCAACTGCTGAAGCCCACGCACCTAAAGCCTGTGCTCTGCAACAAGAGAGCCACCGCAATGAGAAGCCCACATACGGCAATGAAGAGTGGTGACCACTCTGGGTAACTAGAGAAAGCCCATGCACAGAGCCCCAGCACAGACAAAATAAATAAATAAGTAAGCTTAAAAAAATAGAAATTTATCAGATGAACAAAAAGATGCATGAAATAGATAAAAATAGACTCCTGGTCTGTTAGTGTGTCCAAACTTTGGATGCAAGAGCTGAGTGGTTAAGTCTACTCCACTTTTCTCAACCCAATTTGGATACTCATTCTTGAAATCCTTTGCATTGGTGATAATATTTTTTTCAGGTGCATATGTGATTGTTTTCAAGTGTAAAAGTCAGTAAATTGTCTTCTAAAAACATTAATGAAAAAGCTCAACAACCATTTCGGCCCAGGAATGATGCTGTAAAATCTTCTGTAAGAGAATACATAGTAACAAAATTATTCCAAAAGTATTTCAAAATATTTTTCAGTCTTACAGTACTTTTAGAACCCTCTAAAATGACTTTATTCAAAAATATCACATATATCAACATTAATGTCCCATCTAGTTAGTATATCATTATACTTTTTCGTATGTCCTTCTTCTTTAACAGATCTTGAACTCCTTGGTGTGGATAATACATTTTTATATACCATAGAACCTAAGACAGTTTCTTTTTTTTTTTTAAACTACTAAACGAATAAGTGTATATGGAATCAGTGAACTAAGACGGACTGGATTGGGTGAATTTAACTCAGATGACCATTCTATCTACTACTGTGGGCAAGAATCCCTTAGAAGAAATGGAGTAGCCATCATGGTCAACAAAAGAGTCCGAAATGCAGTACTTGGATGCAATATCAAAAATGACAGAATGATCTCTGTTCATTTCCAAGGCAAACCATTCAATATCACGGTAATCCAAGTGTATACCCTGATCAGTAACGCTGAAGAAGCTGAAGCTGAACAGTTCTGTGAAGATCTACAAGACATTCTAGAACTAACACCCAAAAGAGATGTCCTTTTCATTACAGGGGACTGGAATTCAAAAGTAGGAAGTCAAGAAACACCTGGAGTAACAGGCAAATTTGGCCTTGGAGTACAGAATGAAGCAGGGCAAAGGCTAATAGAGTTCTGCCAAGAGAACACACTGGTCATAGCAAACACCCTCTTCCAACAACACAAGAGAAGACTCTACACATGGACATCACCAGATGGTCAACACTGAAATCAGACTGATGATATTCTTTGCAGCCAAAGATGGAGAAGCTCTATACAGTCAGCAAAAACATGACTGGGAGCTTACTCCTCAGATCATGAACTCCTTATTTCCAAATTTAGTCTGAAATTGAATAAAGTAGAAAAAACCACTAGACCATTCAAGTATGACCTAAATCAAATCCCTTTTGACTATACAGTGGAAGTGAGAAATAGATTTAAGGGACTAGATCTGATAGACAGAATGCCTGATGAACTATGGATGGAGGTTCATGACATTGTACAGGAGACAGGAATCAAGACCATCCCCAAGAAAAAGAAATACAAAAAAGCAAAATGGCAGTCTGAGGAGGCCTTACAAATAGCTGTGAAGTGAAGGGAAGCGAAAAGCAAAGGAGCAAAGGAAAGATATACCCATTTGAATGCAGAGTTCCAAAGAATAGCAAGGAGAGAGAAGAAAGCCTACCTCAGTGATCAATGCAAAGAAATAGTGGAAAACAATAGAATGCGAAAGACTAGAGCTCTCTTCAAGAAAATTAGAGATACCAAGGGAATATTTCATGCAAAGATGGGCTCAATAAAGGACAGAAATGGTAGGGACCTAACAGAAGCAGAAGATATTGAGAAGAGGTGGCAAGAATACACAGAAGAACCATACAAAAAAGATCTTCATGACCCATATAATCACGATGGTGTGATCACTCACCTAGAGCCAGACACCCTGGAATGCGAAGTCAAGTGGGCCTTAAAAAGCATCACTACAAACAAAGCTAGTGGAGGTGATGGAATTCCAGTGGAGCTATTTCAAATCCTCAAAGATGACGCTGTGAAAGTGCTGCACTCAATATGCCAGCAAATCTGGAAAACACAGCAGCGGCCACAGGACTGGAAAAGGTCAGTTTTCATTCCAATCTCAAAGAAAGGCAATGCCAAAGAATGCTCTCACTACTGCACAATGGCACTCATCTCACACATTACTAAAGTAATGCTCAAAATTCTCCAAGCCAGGCTTCAGCAATATGTGAACTGTGAATTTCCAGATGTTCAAGCTGGTTTTAGAAAAGGCAGAGGATCCAGAGATCAAATTGCCAACATCTGCTGGATCATGGAAAAAGCAAGAGAATTCCAGAAAAACATCTATTTCTGCTTTATTGACTATGCCAAAGCCTTTGACTGTATGGATCACAATAAACTGTGGAAAATTCTGAAAGAGATGGGAATACCAGACCACCCGACCTGCCTCTTGAGAAACCTGCATGCAGGTCAGGAAGCAACAGTTAGACCTGGACATGGAACAACAGACTGGTTCCAATAGGAAAAGGAGTCCGTCAAGGCTGTATATTGTCACCCTGCTTATTTAACTTATATGCAGAGTACATCATGAGAAACGCTGGGCTGGATGAAGCACAAGCTGGAATCAAGATTGCTGGGAGAAATATCAATAACCTCAGATATGCAGATGATACCACCCTTAAGGCAGAAAGTGAAGAAGAACTAAAAAGCCTCTTGATGAAAGTGAAAGAGGAGAGTGAAAAAATTGGCTTAAAGCTCAACATTCAGAAAACTAAGATCATGGCATCTTGGCCCATCACTTCATGGCAAATAGATGGAGAAACAGCAGAAACAGTGGCTGACTTTATTTTTCTGGGCTCCAAAATCACTGCAGATTGTGCCTGCAGCCATGAAATTAAAAGACACTTACTCCTTGGAAGGAAAGTTATGACCAACCTAGACAGCATATTAGAAACCAGAGACATTACTTTGCCAACAAAAGTCCATCTAGTCAAGGCTATGGTTTTTCCAGTGGTCATGTATGGATATGAGAGCTGGACTATAAAGAAAGCTAAGCATCAAAGAATTGATGCTTTTGAACTGTGGTGTTGGAGAAGACTCTTGAGAGCCCCTTGGACTGCAAGGAGATCCAACCAGCCCATCCTAATGGAGCTCAGCCCTGGGTGTTCATTGGAAGGACTGATGTTGAAGCTGAAACTCCAATACTTTGGCCACCTGATGCGAAGAGCCCACTCATTGGAAAAGACCCTGATGCTGGGAAAGATTGAGGACAGGAGGAGATGACAGAGGATGAGATTGTTAGATGGTATCACCCACTCGATGGACATGGGTTTGGGTGGACTCCAGGAGTTGGTGATGGACAGGGATGCCTGGTGTGGTGTGGTTCATGGGGTCGAAAAGAGTCAGACACGACAGAGACTGAACTGAACTGATGTCTGTCTTCATATTTGAAATGCTGTCCTCCTCTAAAAGTTTACTTGGGTGTAAAATGTTGCATTGGGAATGATGGAACATATATTTTGGTACAGATACAGCATTTAAAAATATTTAAGTCCTATCTACTCCTAATTTATTTTAGGATTGATATTTCTAACTGGTGCTTGTTTTTGCACCAGTTAAATAATTTTTAAATAATGACGTTTTTGCATTTATATTAGTAGGATACTCTAATATTATTACTCTTTACAATTTCAAGAGTTCAAGGACAAAAAGAAAGTATATTTTTCTTCCTAGTTCACTGATGATGAAATAGGAGCATAAAATTTTTTAGTATCTTATTCTAAGTCATATAATGAGTCCTGATTAAAATCACTGCTGGAAATCAAAGCTTTTTGTTCAATGGGTTCAACAATGGGCTATTCATCTTCCTCGGACACTTTGCATAAGTAATAGCAGCTCACATTTAAGAACAATTCCAGTGGCTATAATATCTATATTCATTTTACATTAGAGGATTTAATTTTCTGTTTATGAATTCAGCATATTTCTCTGAACTGGATATAGTTCGGTGTTTTATTATAGGAAATCGTATTTTTTTTCTCTAGGTTGTCAGGAAACAGTTACCCAATTTTACTAAGTTATAACAATGGTTCTTATCCAAAAGCTGTTATAAGTCATGAAAATGAAATCAATTTACTGGCTCAGCTCCCAGATTAAGAATTGCTTTATGAATAAATAAAATAATAGATGGCATCTAAAAGGGGAATAGATAATTTATATATTTTCAGCTTACTTCTTATATTTCACATTTAGTAGTAAAATACTTACTATTTGGAATTGAGACGTCTCAGATTGTGCTAGTATTTTGCAAAAAAGGAAATAGGCAAAAAATAACTAGATATTACAATAATAATAATAAAAGCTGATTTTCCACAATACGCATTCATTGATAATTTTAATGTTTTATGAATTTAGATACTTTGACTTATGTCTTCTACTTCATTCTCAATTTTCCTTCCCTAGCATATTCACATTTTATCTTTCCAGTGATCACCTGCAAAGTAAATATGCCCACCTGAATGTTTGTTCAGAAAATGCTCATTATTTGTCACCTTTGTCTATCACATGAGGAATTCACATTTTGACAAGTTACCCTTTATCAATCTTATTATTTTATAGAATTTGATAGAACTAACAAAAGATGAATAACAGTTTAACATCATAAGTAAACCATTACAAATATAAGACAAAACATAAGAAACCAAAGGAGAAAAATTGATAACTTGGAAATTTCAAGGGAAAAAAGAACAAGATAACAGGATAACCTTAACATACTTAAAGCTAAAATGTATTTGAATTAGAAAGAGGGAGATTGAACATGGTTCTCTTCTTTTTTCATTCTATAGTCTTTACCTAGATAAATTATCTTAATCCAATTGACAGCTACAATTGTTTGGGTAATATATGTTTCCCTACTACCTAGACCTCTTTCCAGAGCTCTGAACACACTTATCAAATAGCTATTTTATATCTTCTCTTGCTTGTCTTAAATATGCTGTGTGAGTGTTTGTGTGTGTAGTGTACATGTGTGTGTGCTTGTTAGTGCCATATCTTGGGAAAATTGATACCATCCTTCACCCCTCCCCTCTCCATTATCAGTCATATCTAATCCAATCCATCATTAATTCATGATAGCTGTTTCCTCTGAATTATCTCCTGAATATATATTTGTTTCTCTCCATTTCTAATTCACCACCCTCTTCCAAGCCACCATCGTGGACTGTTGTAATAATCACTTAACTGTTCTAATTCTATCACTTCCCTCCAAACTGTCATCCACATGGTAGCCACATTGACCTTTCAAAAATACAATCATAATGTTATATTTCTGCCAGTAATCATTCAGGACAAAGACAAACATGGCTTCAAGACTTTGATCTAGTCATTTAAGACATCTCTCGATCCAAATCTAACATCACACTTCTTCTTGCTCTCTTCTAACTACCACCATCTTTCAACACCACATCTCCACTGTGCTTTCTCCCACTACAGGTTTTTGTTCACATTCCTTCTTTTGCTTAGTATGTTCTCTCCTCCCTTCTTCACCTAGTCAGTTCTTACTCATCCTTTAGATTTCAACTCCTTTGCACTTTCACTGGTAAAGATTCTCTTGGCAAGGTCAAATTACCTCATTCTATACCCTAAATAATAAGGCCTTCCTCTTTTATTGCACTTACTTGTGTAAACTTTTTAATCAATTCTGTTCCCTCCTCCAGACTGTAAACTATAAAACAGTAGAGAGGGCTTACAACTTCACTTATCATGATAACTTGAAGATTAAGCAAGTGAATGCAGATAGTAGATAACTTAAAAATTAAAAAATTTAATATGAACACCAACTATAGGTCGTTGATTGCAATAAACCATTATAAATAGTGGAGGAGGGATAAATTGGGAGATTGGTATTGACATATATACACAACTTTATATAAAATAGATAATAAGGACCTACTGCATAGCACAGGGAACTCTACTTAATACTTTGTAATGGCCTATATGGAAAAAGAATCTAAAAAAGAGTGGATATATGTATAACTCCTCACAACCAGTCCCTCCTATCAGGAAGCTTCCATAAGCCTCTTATCCTTATCCATCAGGGGCAGACAGAATGGCAACCACAGTCACAGAAAACTAACCAAACTGATCACTTGGATCACAGCCTAGACTAACTCAATGAAGCTATGAGCTATGTCGTGTAAGGCCACCCAAGACAGACGGTCATGGTGGAGAGTTCTGACAAAACGTGGTCCACTGGAGAAGGGAATGGCAAACCAATTCAGTATTCTTACCTTGAGAAACCCGTGAACAGTATGAACAGAAAAAAAGATATGACGCTGAAAGATGAACTCCCCAGGTCAGTAGGTGCCCTGGTGATAGACAGGGAAGCCTGGCTTGCTGGTCCATGTGGTTGCAAAGAGTCAGACACGACTGAGCCACTGAGCTGAACTGATGTATAACTATTTCACTTTGCTATACACCTGAAATTAACACATTATAAACCAACTATACTCCAATAAAAGTTTTTTAAAAAATTATAAAATAAAATTTTAAAATAATATTATTTAAATAACATAAAAATATGAAACATTTAAGGATATATTTAGCAAAATAATAAGTTAAGGACTTCTATACTAAAAACTTGAAAAAATTTCTGAGACAGGGTAGAAAAGAAACAAAAAGGATAAACCATAAACAACTGATAAAGTAGAATTCACAAAATGTAAAACTTCTATACTTCAGAAAACATTAAGAAAATTAAAAGACAACTAGGAGAAGATTTTATGTGTGTGTGTGTGTATGTGTGTGCATGAATACATGTGTATATATAGCAAAGGACTTGTATCTTAAATATATAAAGATAAGAAGAATTACAACTCAATTAGAAAACACCTTTATTCAGATTTTAAACGAAACACAACCCAAATTTGCATCAATGGGTAAATAGGTAAACAAATTTAGGTATATCCATACTGCTGCTGCTGCTGCTAAGTCGCTGCAGTCGTGCCTGACTCTGTGCAACCCCATAGACGGCAGCCCACCAGGCTCCCTCGTCCCTGGGATTCTCAGGCAAGAACACTGGAGTGGGTTGCCATTTCCTTCTCCAATGCATGAAAGTGAAAAGTGAAAGTGAAGTCGCTCAGTCATGTCCGACTCTTAGTGACCCCATGGACCGCAGCCTACCAGGCTCCTCCATCCATGGGATTTTCCAGGCAAGAGTACTGGAGTGGGGTGCCATCGCCTTCTCCATATCCATACTACTCATCCATAAAAAAGGAATGAAATAAGACATTAAAGTACATAGATAAACCTCAAAAATGTTATACTGAACAAAAGAATCCAGATAAAAACAGAGTACATATTCTAGGATTCTATTTATATGGAATTCTAGAAAATGTAAAAGTTATCTATAGTAAAAAAAAACTTGATTAGTTGTTGATTACAACTTAGGAAGAGAGTCAGTATACTGATGGCATAGGCACATGGGGAGTTTTTCTGGGTGATGGACATGTTCAAGAACTTGATTGTAGCAGTGGGTTACAATGGTGGATACACTGTCGAACTCATCAAATTGTACATAAAGGTGAGTGAATTTTATTGTATGTGAATTATATTTCAATGAAATTAAGTAAATGAAAAAAACAATTGAATATTTAAATACTATGGGTTTTAAAATAAGTAACAAATTACAATAAAATAAAAAGCCTTAGCCAATACAACTGATACCACTTCTTATTTCAAAGTGAGGCAGTAATAGTCACAGCTTCCTCAAAGAACTGGGAGAATTTTCTGTAATCATCTTATGTCCCTCTTTTCTTTGGGAAATACCAAAAGTTGCACCCCCTAAACAGTGCATTAAAAAGCAGAAACATCACTTTGCTGACCAAGGTCTGTAGAGTCACAGCTATGGTTTTTTCAGTAGTCATGTATGGATGTGAGAGTTAGACTATAAAGAAGGCTGAGCAGCAAAGAATTGATGTCTTCGAACTATGGTGCTGGAGAAGACTCTTGAGAGTCGCTTGGACTGCAAGGAAATCTAACCAGTCAATTCTCAAGGAAATCAAACCTGAATATTCATTGAAAACACTGGTGAAGCTGAAGCTGAAACTCTAATACTTTGGCCACCTGATACTAAGAACTGACTCGTTGGAAAAGACCCTGATGCTGGGAAAGATTGAAGGCAGGAGGAGAAGGGGATGACAAAGGATGAGATGGTTGGATGGCATCACCAACTCAATGGACATGAGTTTGAGCAAGCTCCGGGAGTTGGTGATGGACAGGGAAGCCTGGCGTGCTGCAGTCCATGGGGTCACAAAGAGTAGGACATGACTGAGTGACTGAACTGAACTGAACTGATACCCATGTTGTCATAAAATGACAAAATTTTATTCTTTTTTACGGCTGAGAAATATTCCATTGTGTGATATATATGTGTGTATACATACACACACATACACACACACACACACGTATCTATTCATTTATCTACTGATGATCACTTAGATTACTTCCATACTTTGACTATCATAAATAATGCTGCAATAAATATAGGGGTGCATATATCTCTTTCAATGAGTGTTGTGTGTGTGTGTATGTGCTTAGTTGCTTCAGTTGTGTCTAACTCTTTGTGACTCTATGAACTGTAGCCTGCCAGACTCCTCTGTCCATGGGATTCTCCAGGCAAGAATACTGGAGTGGGTTGCCATGTCCTCCTCCAGGGGATATTGCCAACCCAGGGATCAAACCCATAACTCCTGCATCTCCTGCATTGCAAGCAGATTCTTTACCCATTGAGCCACCTGGGAAGTCCTTGAATTAGTGTTTTCTCAGATAAATATCTAGGAGTAGAATTGCTGGATTTTATGGTAGTTCTATTTTAATGTTTTGAGGAATTTCCCTTTTGTTTTTCATAGTGGCTACACCAATTCACATTGTGCAACAGTGCACAAGTATTCCCTTTTCTCTACAACCTTGCCAACACTTGTTATTTGGTTTTGTTCTCTTTGTTTTTTGATGACAACCATTCTGACAGATGTGAGGTGATATCTCATTATGGTTTTGACTTGCGTTTCCCTGATGATTAGTGATGTTGAGCATTTAGTCACGTGTCTGCTGATCATCTGTATGTCTTCTTCTGAAAAATGTCTAGTTAGATCCTCTGCCTATTTGTTAATCAGGCTGTTTGGTTTTTTGGTGCTGAGTTGTAAGAGTTCTTATATTTGGGATATTAACCCCTTATTGGATAGATCGTTTGCAAACATCTTCTCCCATTCAGTAGACAGCCTTTTGGTTTTGTTGATGGTTTCCTTCACTGCGCAAAAGCTTTTCAGTTTGATGTAGTCCCATTTGTTTATTTTTTCTTTTGTTTCCCTTGCCTGAAGAGACATATATCTTCCCTCCAAATATTACCAAAACTAATATCAAAAAGTTTCAGGTCTTTCATTTAAGCCTTTAATCTGTTTTGAATTTATTTTTGGAAATTTTAGAATAACTTATTCTAGTCTTATAAAAAAAATCATTGGTATTTTGATGAGAATTACAATGAATCTGCATATATTGCCTTATCTTTCTTATCTTAAATACAATTTTAAGAACAACAGCAAAAAATTATTAGAGCTTAGATTTGACCTGTCAACCCATTCCAGAATTCTTGCCTGGAGAATCCCATGGACAGAGAGGATTGGCGGGCTACAGTGCATATGGTTGCAAAGAGTAGGACACAACTAAAGTGACTGATTATGCACACATAAACTTTTAAAACCTGTTAATTTCATTTTTCAGGTTTGCATTTGCTTTTTCAATATTTTAAATATATCATGTCTTATACTGTATCAGTTCAGTTCAGCTGAGTCACTCAGTCGTGTCCAACTCTTTGAGACCCCATGAACTGCAGCACGCCAGGCCTCCCTGTCCATCAGCAACTCCAGGGGTCTACTCAAACTCACGTCCACTGAGTCGGTGATGCCATCCAACCACCTCATCCTCTGTCATCACCTTCTCCTCCTGCCTTCAATCTTTCCCAGCATCAGGGTCTTTTCAAATGAGCCAGTTCTTCATATCAGGTAGCCAAAGTATTAGAGTTTCAGCTTCAGCATCAGTCCTTCCAGGGAACATTCAGGACTGATTTCCTTTAGGATGGACTGGTTGGATCTCCTTGCAGTCCAAGAGACTCTCAAGAGTCTTCTCCAACACCACAGTTCAAAAGCATCAGTTCTTCGGCACTCAGCTTTCTTTATAGTCCAACTCTCACATCCACCCATGACTACTGGAAAAAACATAGCTTTGACTAGACAGACCTTTGATGGCAAAATAACATCTCTGCTTTTTAATATTCTGTCTAGGTTGGTCATAACTTTTCTTCCAAGAAGTAAGCATCTTTTAATTTCATGGCTGCAGTCTACATCTGCAGTGATTTTGGAGCCCTGAAAAATAAAGTCTGTCACTGTTTCCATTGTTTCCCCTTCTATTTGCCATGAAGTGATGGGACAAGGTGCCATAATTTTAGTTTTCTGAATGTTGAGCTTTAAGCTAACTTTTCAGTCTCCTCTTTTACTTTCATAAAGAGGCTCTTTAGTTCTTCTTTGCTATCTTCCATAAAGGTGGTGTCATCTGCATATCTGAGGTTATTGATATTTCTCCCAGCAATCTTGATTCCAGCTTGTGCCTCATACAGCCCAGCGTTTCTCATGATGTACTCTGCATAGAAGTTAAATAAGCAGGGTGACAATATACAGCCTCGATGTACTCCTTTTCCTATTTGGAACCAGTCTGTTGTTCCATGTTCAGTTCTAACTGTTGCTTCCTTACCTCCATATTGATTTCTCAAGAGGTAGATCGGGTGGTCTGGTATTCCCATCTCTTTAAGAATGTTCCACAGTTTGTTGTGAACCCACAGTCAAAGGCTTTGGCATAGTCAATAAAGCAGAAATAGATGTTTTTCTGGAACTCTCTTGCTTTTTCGATGATCCAGCAGATGTTGGCAATTTGATCTCTGGTTCCTCTGCCTTTTCTAAAACCAGCTTGAACATCTGGAAGTTCACAGTTCACATATTGTTGAAGCCTGGCTTGTATAAGCCTATATTGTGTAAGGGTGGAAATTTTTTCCTCTACCTTTCGAGCTTCTTTCGGCTTGCATAATAATTTAATTGACAGATGATCAGTAGAAAAATTTAATTTTGTACATATGGGAGCCTCACTTAATCATAAAAGACTTCAAGTGAGTCACAACATTGAGGCTTAAATGCTACACTCAGCTGAGAAGAAGGGGTCAGGGTTCGGTTGCTTCAAAGGGAAGGAAGACATTTGACAAGATGGAAGAGCAAATGTTTGCTAAGCTAAAATTTGTCATGCCATGCAGAGACAATGGGACACAGAGAGGTATTTAAATAAACAGAGCGTGCTGTGCTCCCCACAGCTTACCACACCTAGCCCACACTGTTTGTTGTTATCCCTGGTGATGGTTCTCTTCCTGGGACCAGGCTTTCTATCTAAATTCTTTAAGGCAGCTTGAAAAGTAAAAAGTTCTTCCTGGGATTTTTGGACCTTATGAACAAAAGAATCCACATGTGAAAGCGGGTTTTTTGGACCTTGTGGACACATCTTATGGTGGCCTGTTCTGCTCCCTGTCAACTGTAAGATCTGTAAGTGCAAGTGTTATGTTCTTGTGGATCACAGCTATAGCTCCAGGGCCTAGAACATGATATGGCACATCGTAGGTCCTCAATATTTGTTGCATGCATAAATGAGTAAATAGTATAATTCAAAGGTGCCAAAATCTCAAGATTTTAATGGAAAAATTATTCTGAAGGATAATAACTAAGTTGTTTTAGTTTTTATCATGCAGTAGGCACTACTCAGGATGGTTATATATCTTTATCTTATCTCTGTATCTACAGATAGATCTAGATAGACAGAAATGTAGATTGGTCCTTGCAGATGCCTATTAAGTTTACCATTTTTATTTTGCTTATGAAGAAACTGGGCATACAAAATTTAAGTAATGTGCCCCAACCACAAAGCTAGAAAATGACAGCTAGGAATGAATATAGAGCCGTCTGATTCCAGGACTCAAATTCTTAATCACCATATAAGACTTTGTCTTAAATAAACACTCATCCATTTTTCTTTAAGCCTAACATTTTAGGAAGAGGCAATAAAATAACAAACTAATTTAATTAATAGTATTTTTAATGCATTAAGTCAGACTTTCCCAGTATACTATTATGTAAAAATCCATCAAAATACAGATGCAGAAACTGAGATTTTCCTAGACCTTAACTAATCTAAGGCCAAAAAAAAAATGAATTAGATCTATATTGCTGCACTAATTATTTCAGATTGCTCACGAATGCCTCAGTAACATACACATTATTATGTATAAAATGGGCTTCCCTGGTGGCTCAGATGATAAAGAATCTGCTTGCAATGCAGGAGACCCAGGTTCAAACCCTGGATCAGGAAGATCCCCTGGAGAAGGAAATGGTTACCCATCCATGGACAGAGGAGCCTAGCAGGCTACAGTCCATGAGGTCTCAAAGAATCGGACACAACTGAGAGAGTAACATATATATAAATAGATAACCAATAAGACCTATTGTATAGCACTGAAAACTCTACTCAGTACTCTGTAATGGTCTAAATGGGAAAAGAATCTAAAAAAGAATGGATATATGTATATGGATAAATTATTCACTTTGCTATATAACTGAAACTAATACAACATTGTAAATCAACTATACTCCAATAAAAAAATGTTTTTAAAGCTTCATAAAATAAGTAAAACCTCCATATCCTAATAGGGCTCCCCTAGTGCCTCAGATGGTAAAGAATCTGCCTGCAATTCAGGCAACCTGGATTCGATTCCTGGGTCAGGAAGAGTCCCTGGAGAAGGGAATGGCAACCCACTCTAGTATTCTTGCCTGGAAAATTCCATGGACAGAGAAACCTGGCGGACTACAGTTCATGGGACTGCAAAAAGAGTTGGACATGACTGAGTGACTAACTCAATGAACATGAGTATGAGCAAGCTCCGGGAGTTAGTAATGGACAGGGAAGCCTGGCATGCTGCAGTCCATGGGGTCACAAAGAGTCAGACATGACTGAGTGACTAAACTGAACTGAGTGACTAACACCACATCCTAATAGAATATACCTTTAAAATATGCAAATTTTAACCAGAGGAGTAAAGTGACATTATAAAATGTCTGCTTATTTTAGTTATTAATTCTTTGTTATATTTTTATTTCCTCAAATATTTGTAGCTGGTATGTCCCTCTGAGATCACTCATTGGATGTGACATCTGGTCAACAGCTTAATGAAGTGTTACAGTGCTGCATGTCTAACTCTTTTAATCCTTGTTCATGACAGCACACACCATGCTACCATGTTAATGCCACTGAACCAGGAAATGTTCTAGCACTAGTCTCTTCTCAGGCTTGGATAAAATCTTTACCTTCAGAATCTCATGTCTTGATATTTACTTCCTCATGATTGGTCCAAATATGCTACATGTAACATGCTGTGTAAGGACATTTTTTTTCTTCATTTCTGTTTGCCAGCCTCATCTGGCACCAATCAAGTACATCAGATCTCTTGTAAAGATCTGAGCTTATCTTGACCCAAATGGACAGCCCCATTCTTTACATCCACACAGATTTCTCCCCTCAGGTTTAAGCTCTTTTTGCTTCTTACATCTATGAGGGGAAGAAGAGACTTTAAAATCCTATCCACCCTCAAAGATGAGCCTGTTCTCTGATTCAGACAGATTGCTTTTACACTTTTTCCCAGAACTTTGAGGGATTACTTGCTTTATTTTTTAATTAATTTCTATTGGAATATAGTTGATTTATAATGTTGTGTTAGTTTCAGCTGTGTAGCAAATTGAGTCAGTTAAGCATATACATATATCCACTCTTTTTAAGATTCTAGTCCCATATAGGACATTACAGAGTATTGAGTAGAGTTTCCTGTGCTATATAGTAGGTCCTTATTAGTTATTTATGTTATATATAGCAGTTCCCTTGGACTGCAAGGAGATCCAACCAGTCCATCCTAAAGGAGATCAGTCCTGGGTGTTCATTGGAAGGACTGATGTTGAAGCTGAAACTGCAATACTTTGGCCACCTCCTGCGAAGAGTTGACTCATTGGAAAAGACCCTAATGCTGGGAAGGCCTGGGGGCAGGAGGAGAAGGGGACAACAGAGGATGAGACGGTTGGATGGCATCACTAACTCGATGGACATGGGTTTGGGTAAACTCCGAGAGTTGGTGATGGACAGGGAGGCCTGGCGTGCTGTGATTCATGGGGTCGCAAAGAGTCGAACACGACTGAGCGACTGAACTGAACTGATAGCAGTTTATGTGTATTAATCCCAATCTCCAAATTCATCCCTCTTGGTAGCCATAAACAGATTACATATGCAGAAAACAAACTTATGGATACTTGTTTTATATTGAATATCTATTTATTGACACAAGCTATACTGATGATTTTCTCAAAAGAAAGGAATTACTACACAAGCATGGTTTCTTTCCAATGAACAGAAACTAGTGAGTACTGTTATAGAAGAGCTTAGAAAAAATATTTTATCAGTTTAATAAAAGAAAAAAAAGAACACAGGTTTTTCAGTCTCCTTTCCTTGTGATGCATTCCAATGCATACTTTTGCCATAGATTTCTACAGTTGGTCTTGTCTCTAAAATGCAGCCAGAATGCAGCTGCTCCTCAACATCTTTGCCCCCAACAACCTGTTATAAACCACTGTGATTTCAACCTATGCTGTTCTCCCTGCTTTTGCCCATGTTCTTTGTACAGTTTATGCCCAACACAGACTGACTGTTTTAAAACTCATTTCAGATGATTTCATTTCTCTGTTCACTAACTTCCAAAACCAATGGAAGGAAAAATCAAAGTTCTCCATGATCTGGCATTTCCTACCACTCTCATCCTCTCCAACACCCTCCAGCCACACTGGCTTTCATGCTGTTCCACAACCACACAGGTGCCAACCCAAGGCCTTTACACTTCCTATTCCTGATAAACATAGCCTTCATTTACTCACGTCCGTGTAGTTTTTAATCCAAGGTTTTCCCTTCTCAAGGAGGTCTTCCTGAGTACCTGATTTTAAACTTTACCGAGAAAAGGAAAGATATACCCATTTGAATGCAGAGTTCAAAGAATAGCAAGGAGAGACAAGAAAGCCTTCTTCAGTGATCAGTGCAAAGAGATAGAAGAAAACAATAGAATAGGGAAGACTAGAGATCTCTTTAAGAAAATTAGAGATACCAAGGGAACATTTCATGCAAAGATGGGCACGAAAAGAAAAGAAATGGTATGGACCTAACAGAAGCAGAAGATATTAAGAAGAGATGGCAAAACTACACAGAAGAACTGAACTTTATATTTATATTGGGCTGCTCCAAAATCACTGTAGATGGTGATTGCTGCAGCCATGAAATTAAAAGACATTACTTGGAAGCAAAGTTATGACCAACCTAGGCAGCATATTAAAAAGCAGAGACATTATTTTGCCAACAAAGGTCCGTCTAGTTAAAGCTATGGTTTTTCCAGTATCATGTATGGATGTGAGAGTTGGACTATAAAGAAAACTGAATGCCAAAGAATTGATGCTTTTGAACTGTATTGTTGGAGAAGACTCTTGAGAGTCCTTTGGACTGCAAGGAGATCCAACCAGTCCATCCTAAAGGAAATCAGTCCTGAATATTCATTGGAAGGACTGATGCTGAGGCTGAAACTCCAATACTTTGGCCACCTGATGGGAAGAACTGAGTCATTTGAAAAGACTCTGATGTTGGGAAAGATTGAAGGCAGGAGGAGAAGGGGACGACAGAGGATGAGATGGTTGGATGGCATCACCGACTCAGTGGACATGAGTCTGAGTAAACTGTGGGAGTTGGTGATGGACAGGGAGGCCTGGCTTGCTGCTGTCTATGGTGTCGCATAGAGTTGGACACGACTGAGCAACTGAACTGAACCTAACTGAGTATTCCCGATTCCAATTTGCTGTTTTCCTTTTTCCCCACTGTGGAACACTGATTGACACTAATATACTCATATAACTTAAACAATTTTATTATCTATCACCCCCCACCCACATGTAAGCTGATGAGGGCAAAATATTTTAGTTTGCTCTTTGTTTATTTGGTTCACTGGTATTTTCTCATTTCCTAGAAAACTGTAAAGGAGACTAGGTAATTCATCCATATTTGTTAAACAGTTTTATCAACCAATACTATGATTTTTTTTTGTAACTGAGTATAGGGGAGAAACAAACAAGATATCTTAACACAGCAGATATTTAACCAACCAAAAATTAGTGATGAAGACAACTTGGATAACTAGGAAATGTTTATGTCTATATAAGAACAAGAAGGTTTTTCAGAACAACAAAGGAAAATAAAGAAAATGGCAATGAACTAGACAGCCAATCTTATATTTGATTGTATTAAAACTCAACATTTTCCACTTCCTGATTTGGATGCATTTATATTCTCTGTCCTAATACTGAATTACAGACTTGCATTTAATTAGATAATAAATTCTATACATTTACAGTTCCTGTAAAATAAGAGACCATTATCTTGACCTTTTTAATTGACTTAATCTGCCAAGATTCTGACCAAAGCTTGTAACATTTTGACACCACATTTTGCAAAAAGCTTTTATATATTGAAGCTTCATCAAATTCAATAATATATGTGCAGAGACTGGAAATATGTACTTTGCTCAGTATACTCTAATTAACATAATTGGCCTAGCACCAAAAATGAAGGGAAGAGTTACATTTTAAAACACATAGATATTAAAAAGACCACTCTTCATCTAAGTCACTAATAGTTTATATGTGTTTTTGTGTATGTAATTCAATCAATAATTTATATGGGAAAAAATAATCAGTAAAGAAGTAATGGGAATTATTGGAGCCTAAAATAGGGTTGATGAAAGAAGTCTAATAATGTAGTGGTCTTCAGAAAAAAACAAAAACAAAAACCAAAGAAAAAATGCTATGCTAAAATAAATAGGAGTTAATTAAGAAGACAAACTTGGAAAACTACTATGGGAAATGAAGATTATGATAAAGCTTATCTCAAGACAGTACTACTGGTGAGAGAAAATAAAAAGAAAGAAAATTCACATACTAATATCATCCTATAGATTTGGGTAGCAATGATGGCCTACGCAAATTGCAATGCACTCCCAGGAAAAAATTAACTTAAAATATAATGGGAATTATGGTGGCTACATGTAGTCGCTACAGTGGGATACAAATATATAAGCACATAAGTGTAATGGGGACAGTTTAGTAAATCCTGTGTTTGAAGCCTGTTATATTTAAGGTGGCTATTGTAAAGATGAAATCAAAAACAGAACTATCAAATGACTAGATAGAGAATACAGTTCACAGGTTTCTTGCTCACTTTCACTTCCAGGTGTCTGCTAACCCTCTATTCACTGGCTGAAGATTTTCACTTGTTTCATTGCGTTTTTATCCCACATCTTATTTCCATCATGATGCCTGGCTTTATTCTGGGTGACATCATTATCCACATAGATGATCTGCCTCACAACTCAAGTCTCAGTTCCTTGACTTCCTCATCCTTAACTAGCATTTTCTTTCCTCCACCTCAGCCACCTACTCATATGGTCACATCCTGGACTTTTCGATGTCAATAACTACTCTACATTAAAAATCTCCACTTTAGCATTCCATTTGCTGACCACTTTATACTTTTCTTCCTTTTCATTACCAATTTTACTGCTGAAGCCTAGCTTGAAGGATTTTGAGTGTGGGAAATGAGCACAATTGTACAATAGTTTGAACATCCTTTGGCATTGCCCTTCTTTGGGATTGGAGTGAAAACTTCTCCAGTCCTGTGGCCACTGCAGAGTTTTCCAGTCCAGTCCTGTGGCCATTGCAGAGTTTTCCAAATTTGCTGACATATTGAGTACATATATATTATATATATAATATGTATATTAATAGCATCATGGTTATCCAGGTCATTAAGACCTTTTTTGTATACTTCGTCTGTGTATTCTTGCCACCTCTTCTTAATCTCTTCTGCTTCAGTTAGGTCCTTTGGGTTTCTGTCCTTTATCATGCCCATTCTTGCATGAAATGTCCCCTTGATATTTCCAATTTTCTTGATGATGAGAGAGTCAATTCCTAGGCAGGCTGATAAGAAGTCCGGGGGTCCCCAAGGAGAGATGGGTCTGGGGTTCTCAAAGAGGAGACAGGGGTCTGGAATTCTCAAGGAGAAGGAAAGGACAATCTTTTCATTTTTTTTTTTTCTTTTCCTCTACATTCCTTAGTCCACACAACAAACAACTCAGTTTAAACTCTGTACTAGGCATTATATAACAACATTGTATCCTGTTTCTCTGTCCTGAAAACCTTCTGACTAATTCTGATATCTTAGAATGTAAATTATGGGAGTGGGTCTGGTAGGATCTTTCTATTGTTAAATTCTAATCCTGTTATCCTAAAATGTAAATTGTGGGAGTGGATCTGGTAAAATTTTCACAAGCTTGAGACATTCTTTTGATTTATTGTAATAACAAATTAAAAAGTACATAATTCCCTCGCTAAAGACTAGCAAGTGGGGCACTCTCCATCCCCTTCTGATGTCTGTGTCAGAAGCTTTCTCTGTCGCTTTTCACTGTAATAAAACTTGTGCCACACAAAAGCCCTGAGTGGTCAAGCCTGGTCTCTGGTCCCGAAGCTAAATCTTCAGAGATCAGGAATCCCACACCTTTTCACCATAAGCTATCAACAAAATCTCTAATTTTTCCCATTCTATTGTTTTTCTCTATTTATTTGCATTGTTATCTTTCATTGCTATTCTCTGGAACTCTGAATTCAGCTGGGTATATCTTTCCCTTTCTTCCTTGACTGCCAGGCTCCTATGTCCATGGGATTTCCCAGGCAAGAACACTGGAGTGGGTTGTCATTTCCTTCTCCAAAGGATCTTCCTGACACAGGGATCAAACCCCGGGCTCCTGTCATGTCTCCTGCATTGCGGGTGGGTTCTTTACAATTGAGCCCCCTGGGAAGCTTTCTAGCTAACCAAACTGTGCTTTCTAGCTAACTAAAAAGATTGTTATTTTGCCTTCAAGGTCACCCGGGAGCTATACATTCCCCAAATCCAACTGAATCTCTCCATTATATTCTTACATGATGGCTCAGTGACATTCAAGATAGTTTTTCACCCCTCCTTCTTGAACATCTCTCTTCTCTTGGCGTCTACATCACTCCACACTTCAAGGTTTCCTCCTGCCTCTCCAGTCCCTTTTTTGGTCTTAGGCTAGCCATTCCTCCTGTGATCATGTGCAATTAGGAATGGCCTCAGGAAACTATCTGGAATCACCTTTTCTCTTTGTCTTATGCTTTCTTCCCCAAAAAAGGAAATTTTGCTTCCTCTTCCCCCAATACTCTTCTCTATTCTTTAGCATCTCCGTAAGTGACATACCATCTTTTAACTTATTCTTCCAGTGTCTTCACTCCTTTTATCCAAGTTATCACCCTATTATTTCAAATTTACCTCCCAATTATAGCTCAACCTGCTGATTTCGATGGTCCTCCATCCTAGTTAAAGCATCATCATCATTTCTAACCTGGACAATTGCAAGTCTCGCTCTCATCTCCCTGCTTCCATTTTTATCTAACTATTGGCCATTTTCCATAGCTACAAAAATGATTCACTTTTAAAACATAAGTTGAATCACGTCATTTTTGTATGAAATGGTTCCAAGCTTTCTTACTGCTCTTTGGCGGAAAAAATGGCTCCTGTCAAATTATTTTTATCTCCTAATATATCATTCTATCTCTTGATCACATCTCACCAAGCCACAGCCGCACTGGTTTCCTTTACTCTCCCTCATTCCTGCCAAGTTCTTTCTGTCCTCAGAGCTTTTCACTTGCTATTCCCATGGCTAGCAATTTTCATCCCCTTAACATGGCTAGGTTTAAAAAACAAAACAAAACAAACAAACAAAAAGACAACTGTAAGTCTCAGAGGAAGAAAAGAAGGAAAGAAGAAAGGAAACAAAGAAACAGAAAGGAAGAAAGAGAAAAATAAGAAAGGAAGAAAGTTTCCCAACCACGCAATCAAAAATGGATGCTTTCTGCTTCTAGTTCCTTTAACTGAATATGCTATTTCCTTATCATTTTTCACAGTCTATGATCATTTGTTTTATGTATTTGCTTCCTGGTTTATTGTCCATCTCATGCTACTAGAATGCAATTTTCATTAGAGCAGGGACTTTATCTTAGTCACCATGGGAGTGTGACACAAAATAATCACTCTGGTAAATATTTTTGAGCAGAATAAAATAATAATCGAATATGAACTACTGCATAAAAGCTAATTTGGGAAAGCTATTATTTTCTATTTCTGCACAAATATCTTTAGTGTCAAAAGCAAAGCTATAGTATAAGAAGAAACAGGCTTCCATGGGCTGTTCAAAATGATAAATAACTCCCAGAATCTAGTTTATGACTAGCCAAGCACTAGAAATACCACTTAAGCCATGTGCTGATGAGTAAATGGTAAAATGGTTCCCTGAGTGTCTATCTGAAAAGAGACCTAAAAATAATGGAGAACTGACTGTGCACCAAACATTGTGCTGGGTATTTATCTAAATTATCTCTAGTATCAAACAACACTCTGAAGTATGCATTATCATCATCATTTCACCCATAAAAATTCTGACTTCAGGAAGATAAGAACTTGCCTAAGATTTCACAAATAGTAAACAATGAATATTCCATTAAGGATTATATCTGCCCAGCTCCAAAGCATATATTCTTTCTACAATATTACGTATCCTCTCATCTTTTGCTTCCTATTTCAGGAAATTTATGTTGGTACCTTTTGAATTTGAATTAAATATGAATTAAAGTGTAGGCCCAGGAGAGCTATAAGATTTCTAATTTTCATCTCCTAAGGGACCTCCCAAAAAGAAGGAGAAAGAGGGAGAAGGGAGAAACACTTAAGACTAATTGGGGTACACTGCAAAGGTACACTATCATTGGGTTAATAAGTGTGAGAGGAGAAACTGGCTTCTAGACCCAAACTAGTCCTCTCATCCAAATGACTCCCTAAAAAGGAGATCAGTCCTGGGTGTTCATTGGAAGGACTGATGTTGAAGCTGAAACTCCAATACTTTGGCCACCTCATGCGAAGAGTTGACTCATTGGAAAAGACCCTAATGCTGGGAAGGATTGGGGGCAGGAGGAGATGGGGACAACAGAGGATGAGATGGCTGGATGGCATCACCAACTTGATGGACATGGGTTTGGGTAGACTCCAGGAGTTGGTGATGGACAGGGAGTCCTGGCGTCCTGCCATTCATGGGGTCACAAAGAGTCGGACACGACTGAGCGACTGAACTGAACTGAACTGAACTGTGAGAGGAGAAACTGGCTTCTAGACCCAAACTAGTCCTCTCATCCAAATGACTCCCTAAAATACACCAGAATCATATAGCTAAATAAAAATGCAAAAGTGAAAGGTTAGGTTTGCATGGACACAGGTAAACTATTAATGAGCCATTAGTGAACCATTCACTAACAGAATCCATTTTTTTTAAAAAAATAAGACTATAAGGAGATCAAACCAGTCAATCCTAAAGGATATCAGTCCTGAATATTCATTGGAAGGACTGATGCTAAAGTTGAAACCCCAATACTTTGGGCACCTGATGCGAAGAACTGACTCATTGGAAAAGACCCTGATGCTGGGAAAGATTGAAAGCAGGAGGAGAAGGGGACAACAGAGGATGAGGTGGTTGGATGGCATCACCGACTCAACTGACATGAATTTGAGCAAGCTCCGGGATCTAGTGATGGACAGAGAAGTCTGGTGTGATGCAGTCCATGGGGTCACAAATAGTTGGACACGACTGAGTGACTAAACTGAGCTGAAGACTTGTATCAGTTCTCTGGGATACGAACTTTCAAAGACCAGAGCTGCTTTAATAACAAGGACAAAGTTGCTTAGAGCATTGATGAGTCCATGATCTACTTCTGAATTCTCCATCTTCAGGTCTCCACAGCTGAACCCAGTATAGCTGGGTTCTCCTACCAGGGTAGCAGCTTCTCCTACCCAACTACAGGCTCAGATTTGCTTAGAAGTATTTTGTCAGTGAACAAAGAAGCTGCTAAGGGTTCCTGCAAGCTGAGGTCACAGCAGCAGAAACAACAGGAGAAAAAAATTAGGGGAAAAAATTTGATGGAGAAATTGCCACTATTTTGGACCTCTGTATATATGTTGCACAGATGAATATATTTTGATTACACAGTCAGAAGTATCATAATATTCTCAATAATCAGGGTTTCTAGAAGTTAAGCCCAATCTATTAGCAGCTTCTGCCCTGGCTAGTAAGGCTATAATGTCATCTTTCTGAATCTCTCAATCACAATTTCATGAGGACCAAGTTACCCTTTAATTTCTCAGTACTGATATCCTGACTACAGAGGATTGTAGCAAGGATCAGTTCCTATCTCCAAGGCAGCCATCTTTCATGTAAGAAGCTAGCTCTGAGATGGCTTAGTCCAAGAACCATCTTCTATAGAAATTTCTATACTATGTACTGACTGACTTGACAAGGTAGAGCCTCTCTCATGAAATATCTGACTGAGAGGTATACAGAGAAAGTCCTCGTTTGGTTACAAAAAAAATGAATAGAAAGCCCAGAGATAAATCCACGTACCTATGGACACCCTATCTTCGACAAAGGAGGCAAGAATATACAGTGGAGAAAAGACAATCTCTTTAACAAGTGGTGCTGGGAAAACTGGTCAACCACTTGTAAAAGAATGAAACTAGAACACTTTCTAACACCATACACAAAAATAAACTCAAAATGGATTAAAAATCTAAACAGAAGACCAGAAACTATAAAACTCCTAGAGGAAAACATAGGCAAAACACTCTCCGACATAAATCACAGCAGGATCCTCCATGACCCACCTCCCAGAATATTGGAAATAAAAGCAAAAATAAACAAATGGGACCTAATTAAAATTAAAAGCTTTTACACAACAAAGGAAACTAGGAGCAAGGTGAAAAGACAGCCTTCAGAATGGGAGAAAATAATAGCAAATGAAGCAACAGACAAACAATTAATCTCAAAAATATACAAGCAACTCCTGCAGCTGAATTCCAGAGAAATAAACGACCCAATCAAAAAATGGGCCAAAGAACTAAACAGACATTTCTCCAAAGAAGACATACAGATGGCTAACAAACACATGAAAAGATGCTCAACATCACTCATTATCAGAGAAATGTAAATCAAAACCACAATGATGTACCATTACACACCAGTCAGAATGGCTGCTATCCAAAAGTCTACAAGTAATAAATGCTGGAGAGGGTGTGGAGAAATGGGAACCCTCTTACACTGTTGGTGGGAATGCAAACTAGTACAGCCACTATGGAGAACAGTGTGGAGATTCCTTAAAAAACTGGGAATAGAACTGCCATATGACCCAGCAATCCCACTGCTGGGCATACACACTGAGGAAACCAGAATTGAAAGAGATGCGTGTACCCCAATGTTCATCGCAGCACTGTTTACAATAGCCAGGACACAAAAGCAACCTAGATGTCCATCAGCAGACGAATGGATAAGGAAGCTGTGGTACATATACACAATGGAATATTACTCAGCCATTAAAAAAATACATTTGAATCGGTTCTATTGAGATGGATGAAACTGGAGCCCCTTATACAGAGTGAAGTAAGCCAGAAAGAAAAACACCAATACAGTATACTAATGCATATATATGGAATTTGAAAGATGGTAACGATAACCCTATATGCGAGACGGAATAAGAGACACAGATGCATAGAACAGTCTTATGGACTCTGAGGGAGAAGGTGAGGGTGGGACGTTCTGGGACAACAGCATTGAAACATGTATATTATCATATGTGAAACAGAACACCATTCCATGTTCAATGCATGAGATAAATGCTCAGGGCTGGGGCATTGGGATGACCCAGAGGGATGGGATGGAGAGGGAGGTGGGAGGGGGGCTCAGGATGGGGAACACATGTAAACCCATGTCTGATTCATGCCAATGTATGGCAAAAACCACTACAATATTGTAAAGTAATTAGCCCCCAACTAAAATAAATAAATTTATTAAAAAAAAATAAAAAATGGGTAAAGAAGCAGGTGAGGAGAGAAAGAGGAGGACCAAAGTAGACGAACTGCTTGTGCCCACTTTCCTCAGAATGGATGAAGCCAGCATCCACAGCAGATCATTGACCAGTGCAGGCTATCTTTAAGTGTAATTAATTGAACAACAGTTGCTTCTATCATTATGTCTGAACTTCTATGAAGTATCATGTATAATTATTTCTCTCTTTACTTTTCTAACTCATTATTTGAGGCCCTGTATAACTTATCAGAAGGAAATCTGTTTCTTCCAACTACAACCCACGTTTTCCTCAGTTTCTTGGGAAAGACGCTAAGGGCTTAACTCTAGGAATGAAAGTTAACCCTCTTCTGAAATTAGGTTTACAAGGACCTCATATTTACTCCTTACACTACTGCCTTTTTTCTCACTATTAAAAGTTGTGTTGCTGGGGGATGTTTATGTTTGCCCGATCTTGTAGGTATTTATTTTATCTGCCAAGATAGCCCCAGAGGGTCTGCATGATAGGGTCTGAAGACACAACTTTCCTAAAAACTGTTCACCTGTTGACTGCCCCTTACATAACATCTACAAAGCTATGTGTGTAAGGGCTTTCCTGTTCCAGCCCCATGCCATGTTGGTCCTTGGTATACTATCTAAAAAACCACCCAAACTATTACTTTCATATAGGAAATTTTATTTCAGGGATCTCATTGCCTCTGTCTGCCACTAGATCCTGGCGTGGGCCATCCAGGGTTAGTTATTCTACTTGGTCTCCTGTACTAAGACTTCCAAGGAGATGTACTTAGGCTATTTATTGACCTCTTCCCTTTGAGAAAGCCCCAGATTTTCATTTACAGATACACTTTCTCTCAAGGAACATATTACCTGACCAGTGACATTTGAGAGTGGTAACCTGAATGAACAAAGCTTCTGTCACACTCTCATCTCAGGAAAATGGCTGGATCTTAACCCTACCTTGGCACATGTGCAAGGCCACTGAGTTGTCTTTTGAGTGATTTGAGGTTGTGGGGGGGGGGAGGGTGGGGTTGTCTCCACCAAAACCAGCAAGAGACTGGCATTTTAAGTAACTTCTTCCATGGGAAACCCATTTAATCTCTACTTTGACTGATAGTCTGTTTTCACATTTATAAAAAGAAGATAGTTTAAGCCCAAACTTTCTACTATCTAAGCTCCTTGGCAGGAATAAATTAAACACTGGCAGGAAGTCATTAATTCTTAATAGCTCAACATGTGAAAGGAATAAAAATAAATCTCTGAATCCTTTGCCTCCCAAAAACTTAAATAGTGAATCTATAGCATTCATTTTCTTTCCCTGGCATAAAACTCTTACTTATTTTTCTTCTATTTCTTATGGTTATTATGTTGCTTTCTTACCTTAATTCTGAAAATATTTTAGAAGTATTAATCTACTCTACTCTCTTTTATATGGGCATTGCCAGTCAACAAAAATATAACTTGATAGCCTTATTTCTTAAGTAGTGCTATTTAGAAATAATTAATAATTTTCTAAAATAGTTTTATTTATTTATTTATTTTTTCTTTGTAGCTGTGTGGCCTTACCCAGCAATAAATGCAATGGCTAATCTTTGTTGGGTGCTAAACAGTGTATAGGGAAAAGGGTTCTATACACTGCTTTATGGTTTTTAATAGTGCTATTAAATTGTTTTCTAAGTGGTGATATTGTCTTTGATGAATTTAATTAGTGATATAAAAGTTAAATGTAACACTTAAGAAAGTATCACTTCAGTTTCTAGTCCTTGTTACCAGATCCTTTTTGTAAGCCTCTACTATTTTTTTACAAAATCTAATATTCTTTTTGGCTAACTCTTTTGTCTCATACATTGCAAACATTTTTTTTTAACATTACTACTTTAATTTCCTTTGCCTGCTCTCTGTGCTCAAAGTTTAGCCCAAAGAGAATAGTTTATTTTTCTAAGTTGAAAATTGTTTTTGCTTTCTTTTCTAAATACATTTTCTAATATTCCACTTATTTGTATTAATAACTCAATAAATATTAACATAACCGATCATGTTTATAATAATGAAGTATCTCACTAGCAGTTTAAAAAGTATTTCTGATTTCATAATCCCTTTCACAATTTGATACACAAAAATATACTAATATATTTTGAAGTTTTTAAAAAATGGTTTACAGGTTTAAATGAAATACTACAAACATAATAAAACATTTAATAGAATAGCTATAATAAATAAATACTTAACAGTAAATTGGATGACGAGACTCAAGACTGAAAGGAAAGTGAAGTCACTCAGTCATGTGTGACTCTTTGTGACCCCATAGGACTGTAGCCTATCAGGCTCCTCCGTCCATGGGATTCTCCAGACAAGAATACTGGAGTGGGCTGCCATTTCCTTCTCCAGGGGATCTTCCCAGACCCAGGGATCGAACCCGGGTCTCCCACGTTGGAGGCAGATGCTTTAACCTCTGAGCCAAGACTGAAGACATTGCTAAATATCTACATGAGATAACCATGGCATGATAAAAAAAAAATTTTAAATAAACAAGTACATAAAATGTTTAAAGATGAAAGTTTGTACTTCTGTTAACAACAAATACAACAAAATCCTAAGGGAATTTTAATATGCACCAAAAAAACTTTCAAATGCTATTTCTGTCAGCCTACCAATGCCAGGGACTACTCTCACAAGGTGAGGGACAATAATGAAGGTTTTCTCAACTACAACCCTCTTTCCCTTCCCTATTTTCTTTGAAGCAAGTGGGTTTGCACACTAGCTTTTGTATTTTTCAACTATTATTAATGTATAGGATTGGGGGGGCGGTGGGAGGCTCAAGAAGGAGGGGATATATGTATACCTATAGCTGATTCACGTTGTTGTACAACAGAAACTAACACAACATTGCAAAGAAGTTATATATTTTTTTAAAAAATTACAGGACTGAAAGGGGGAAGACCTAGAGAGTGAATTTGAAGAAGATGGAATAGGTCAAACACTTATAAAAATAAAAGTTTATCTGTCCATTAGAAGGAAAAACTTTAAAGACATAATGATATGAAGCAGAATTATCACTACTATTAATTGCACAGACATATTAAAAGGACCCCAGAAAGTGACCTCCCCTAAAACAGAGAATGCATGGAAAAAAATGTCTTAATCTTCTATTCTGCACTTAGATAAATGTCAAGTATATCTATCACCTCAATTAACCATAGGAAAAAAGCTGTCAAAATCTAATTCTTTTTTTGACAAGGCGTTTATTCTGAAACCAGCAAAGGGAGAAGCAGGCAGTTGCATTAGAAAGAGATGAGTGTCACTGGGGTCTGAGCCAACGAGGAGCTTCCCACGTGCAAAATGCTGATTAGAACCATGGTGAATTTGGGCAAGCACGTCCCAGGTTTGTTGACTTAGCTATTACAAATCTGCAACTTTGCAGTTTGGTTGACCTGGGAACATAAATTGTTAACAAAATAGATGTTTTCATTTTTAGCAATGCCATGCAAAATAAAGATGGATTGATGAAATGAAAGCACTCCACCTTAAAGAATCACATAGGCAATTGCAAAAATGGAAGTAAGTTGTTTATTATAAACGTTTATTCTACCTTTGTTATCTTGAAAAAATTAAATTATAGAGTAGCTTTTTATATCACTAATACTGACACAGTTAGTCAAAGTTAACAGATGGTCATCCATTCATTTAGTAACATAACAAATATTTATTGTGTACTTTGGCACACACAAAAAATGTGCTAGAAGCATTAGAATACATACAAAGATTACGAAATGCAAGTCCTTCCTTTCAGGGCACTATAAACAATAAGACAACATCGTTGTATGCTACTATAATATAAACTTTTTAAATATATTGGTCAATCAGCAATATTAACGTAATGAATCAACAGTTTAGAGATGTACTGTCCACCACAGAAACCATTACCCTATGCAGCTAATTAAATCTAAATTAAGTAAATAAAACTAAAAATCTAATTCCTCAGTCTCAGTACCCATATCTCAAGTACTCACTACTGCTGCTGCTGCTAAATCGCTTCAGTCGTGTCCGACTCTGTGCGACCCCACAGACGGCAGCCCACCAGGCTCCCCCGTCCCTGGGATTCTCCAGGCAAGAACACTGGAGCGGGTTGCCATTTCCTTCTCCAACGCATGAAAGTGAAAAGTGACAGTAAAGTCGCAGTCGTGTCCTACTCTTCGCGACCCCATGGACTGCAGCCTACCAGGCTCCTCCATCCATGGGATTTTCCAGGCAAGAGAACTGGAGTGGGGTGCCATTGCCTTCTCCACAAGTACTCACTATCCACATATGATTAATGCTTCCTGTGTTGGACAGCAGTGCATTTCCATCACTCTGAAGAGGCTCACTGAAAAGCGTTGGCTTTGAATATAGAAATATCCCATCAATCTGTAGGAATTTAATAAACTCACTGAGTTGAGTCTTCACGAGTGGAAAAAACACATAAAATTTTAACATATTCACAAGTTCACTAACAGAATAGTAAATAGAAGGAAATATCATGAACAAAAGTCAAGAAACCAAAAAGAAACCAGCACATGGGGTATATACAGGAAGGGCAGGCAGAGTCTATTTATTCATTTTTACTGATAGGATAATAAAGAGTAGAAGTGGGGAATACAGTTATATATTTAATTTGGACTTGTATCACTAATAAATATGAATGACAAAAATCTCCATTATACCATAACAATTTTAAGTTTGTTTTGGATACATGTCCTGAAGTATGGTATGCAGTATGATTTTAAGCGGTACACTGATGGGATTTTTTTTAAATTTTAACAGCTTCATATGTATTTTATGGGTATGTACAAAAATATAAGCACACAAAATCTGTTATATCACTGAGTAAAACAAGATTAGTTTTTCCATTAAAATAGAGTCAATTGAATCAAATTCATAGATGATCATTGTGCAGACAGTGACGAGCCCCCAGGTTTTATAGCTAAGACAGTACATAGTGTATTGTCTAAAATCATTAAATACCAGCTTTAACACTTTCCAACTATTTGACCATGGAAATACTACTTTTTTCTATCTTTTGTTCCTCTTCTGGAGAAAGATTAAGAATAGAGATGTTAAGAGTAACTATCTTACTGTATTTGTTTAAGGGCTAATGGTAAAGCACTTTAAAAAGTCAAAGATAGTACCCATGTCTGAACAGAGTAGCAGGCTATAGGAAAGTTGAGAAAGGGACAAATATATAGATATAATACAGCTAGAATAAATAGGACTTGATAAATAATTAAATAGAAAGATGAAAGAAAGAGAGAAGTCGAAAGAAATAAAGTTCCTAAGTCTAGGTAAAGAGGAACCAAGACACAGTGTAAAGCAGATATTTGGGAAGAATGATGATGGGTTTCATGTTAGAAATACTGACTTTGAGGTTCTGACAGGAACTTTAGGTTGAGGAATCACCCCCCCCACAAAATGGTGGAAATAAGGATCTGGAGCTCTCCAAAAAATAAAGTCAAACTATAGGATTGTCATCAGCATATGTGTGTGTGCTTAGTTGCTCAGTCGTGTCTGACTCTTTGCGACCCCATGGACTGTAGCCCGCCAGGCTCCTCTGTCCATGGGGATTCTCCAGGCAAGATTACTGGAGTGGGTTGCCATGCCCTCCTCCAGGGGATCTTCCCAACCCAGGGATCAAACCCAGGTTTCCCACATTGCAGATGGACTCTTTACTGTCTGATCCACCAGGGAAGCCCAAGAAAACTGGAGTGGGTAGCCGTTCCCTTCTCCAGAGGATCATCCTGACCTAGCAATCAAACCGGGGTCTCCTGCATTGCAGGCAGATTCTTTACAAGTTGAGCTACCTACTGTTAATTATTAAAAGCCTGATACCAAATGTGGCTGCTATTGGAAAGAGAGTGAAGAAAAGAATTCCTAAAGAACATCTTCTCTTTTAAGTAGCCTGAGACAACAATTGAGACTGAGATGGAAAATTCAGAGATGTGGATGAAAACCAAAGTACAGAAGAGTTACAGAAAGGAAGAGATAAGATCAGTGCTTAAGTGCTACAGAGTGGTTGAGGATGATGGGAACTGAAAGAAATCACTGGTTTAATAATCGAGAAATTACTGGTAACTTTAGAATGGAAAGTTTGAGATAGGTCAAAGCCAATGTTCAAGCTTGACTTGAAGATCAGACGTTGGTACTCTTTCTATAAATTTAGCCACAAATGGAAAGAGGCAAGTATGTCTGCTTGAGGAAATGACAGGAGTAAGGGGAAGTTCTTGCTTGTTTTCATTTTGAGCATATCTGTTGACTGAAAAATAGTGAATATAAAAGGTGGCTGAAAACTGAAACAGAGAATATAACTCAAAGAGCTAGATCCTGAAGCTAGTGAAACAGGAGTGAATTAAGAAAACATCGAGAACTCAGTCTTGGAGAGGGAGGAGAAATTTCTTTGGGGAAAAAAGATGAAGGAGGTAGGTGAAGATGTATAGAAAGGTAGACTGAAATTAATAATTTTAAATAACTAAGATCAAAAGTCCTCAACATTCATTCACTTATTCAAAAAATATTTGCTGAGCACCCACAATGTGCAAGAGATTTTCTGTTTGAGAAACTTGGTGATACAAAAATGAACAAGGCAGGCAGGAACCTGAACATACCCAGTCAATATATTTTTGAATAGGGAGAAATACGGGTGCAGATAAAGGAAGGCTGCAGTGCATGGTGGAGAACACCAATATTCAGAAGTAAGGGAAAAGAGAAACGAGGAAATAGGAAATAATAATCAAAACAATTAGAAATTATGGACATGGTTTTGGAGAAAATTAACTCAGATGATGAGATAGAGTGAATAGGTAGTTTTTGGTCAGCAAGGGAAGGCAAGGAGGCCTCTCAGAGTTTGGAAAATACGAGCTTAAATCTGAATGTGGTCAGGTCTACTATGGGTAGACCAGAGGGAAGACTTTTAAGAACAAGTTTGAAAATCCAAAACAGGAGTGATTTTAGCCTGGAGGGATTGGGGAAAGGAAAGAATGGCCATTGTATAGTCAAATGAAGAAGAAAGTTGGATGTCTTGAATGAATACGGGTGTCAGAAGTGAGTTTTGATTGTGAAATAGAAGAACTTTGGAAGAGATATAGGGAAATTTATAGTATTCAATAGCTATAGAGTCACATCATTTTCTGTTTTCTCCTGCTCATGTATGCTTCTCAAAAACTAGTGGACCTCAGCAATCTGTCCATAACATCTTTACTTCATCATCTACACTCACAGCCTAGCATGATTTCATCTAGTTTCTCAGTAACAGTTTTCTATATGCTTGTTGTTGTTGTTGTTCAGTAGCCCAGTCGTGTCCAATTCTTTGCGATCCCATGGACCGCAACACGCCAGGCCTCCCTGTACCTTACCATTTCCCAAAGTTTGCCCAAGTTAATTCTTCATTGAATTGGTGATGCTGTCCAGTATCTCATCCACTGATGCCCTCTTTGCCTTCAGCCCTCGATTTTTCTCAGCATCAGGGACTTTTCCAATGAGTCATCTGTTCACATCAGATGACCAAAATGCTGGAGTTCCAGCTTCAGCATCAGTCCTTCCAGTGAATGTTCAGGGTTGCTGTCCCTTAAAATTGAAACTGGTTTGATCTCCCTGCTGTCCAAGGGACTTTCAGGAGTCCTCTCCAGCACCACAGTTCTATATGCCAATGACTCCCAAATCCATGTTTTCATCCAGGACCTCTCTACTGAACACAATACCATTCCATCAGTTACCCACTTGGCAGATGGCAGCTCCATTTGGATATCTCAGAAGCTTATCTAAGTCAGCACACACAAACCAGAATTCTTCATTACTCTCTCACCCTCAAATACACTGCTCTTGAACCCCTTTTTGTAGTTAATAGCTCTCATCCACTTAACTGCTTAGGGCAAAGACTAAGCAGGCATACTGACTGTTCTACTTTCATGTCCCACATCTGTCAAACTGTCTTCTTTATGTACAAAATACATCCCAATTAAACCACTTTCACCAAATCCACTGTTACAACTCTCATTTATTTCTTCAATTTAATTTGTGCTGTTCTAACAAACTCCTAACCAGTCCCCCTGCTTCAACTCTTGTTGTTCTACAATCCATTCTCCTTAAAGCAGCCAAAATAATCCTTTCCTAAAAATATCTACATATAATTCGCATTAAGTACTTCCCTCATGGCTCATATGGTTAAAAAATCTGCCTGCAATGCAGGAGACCCAGGTTCTATCCCTGGGTTGGAAGATCTCCTGGAGAAGGGAATGGCAACCCATTCCAGTATTCTTGCCTGGAGAATTTCCATGCACAGAGGAGCCTGGTGGGCTACAGTCCACAGGGTCACAAAGAGTCAGACAACTGAGTGACTAACACACTTATTTCTTAAATATTTGATAGATTTTGCCACAGAAGCCATATGGGTCTAGACTTCCTTGGTGGAAATATTTTAAATTACAAATTTCAATCATATATTTTTTATTGACAGAGAGCTATTCAGGCTTTTTGTTTTGTCTTGAATCATTTTTGTAATTTTTATCTTCAAGAAATGTATTCATTAAATTTCTGAAGTTTATTAACACAAAGTTGTTTATAACTGTCTCCTCCTTTAAATACAGTACCTCTGTGTGTGTGTGTGTGTGTGTGTGTGTGTGTGTTTGTATTGAAGTCTAACTTTTCATTCTTAATATGGCAATCTGTGTTTTCTAATTTTTGCTGTATTAGTTGAGCTAGATCTTTATCAATTTTTTTATCTTTTCAAATAATTAACTTTTGGTTTCATTAAGTTTCTGTTTTGCTCATTTTTTTTCTATTTTAATTTCAGTAATTCCCACTCATATTCATTACTTTACTTGCATTAATTTAATTTGCTCTTTTTTGAGCTTCTTAAATTGAAAGACTTTAAGGTAATTGACTCTCATCCTTTCTTTTTCGTAGGAATTTACTATAACATTTTCCTCTGAATACCACTTAGGTACATCCCACAAATTTTGAAACATTGTGTTTTAACTTTTATTCAGTTCAAAATATTTTTCATTTCCTTTTATTTCTTATCTAATTCATGAGTTAAAGAGTATTCAAATATATGGGATTTTCCAGATATCTTTGATGTTGATTTCAAATTGAGTGCATTACTATCAGAGGAGAGACTTTCAATGACTTTTAAGTATTCTTTTAAATGTCTTTTTGCACTGCAAACAGGTTCATCAGTACCATCCTTCTAGATTCCATATATATGTGTTAATATATGGTATTTGTTTTTCAGACTTAGTCCACTCTGTATATAACAGGCTCTAGGTTCATCCACCTCATTAGAACTGACTCAAATGTGTTCTTTTTATGGCTGTGTGGTACTCCATTGTATATATGTACCGCAGCTGCTTTACCCATTCATCTGTTCACGGACATGTAGGCTGCTTCTATGTGTTAGTTATTGTAAACTGCGCTGCAATGAACATTGGGTACGTGTGTCTTTTTCAGTTTTGGTTTCTTCAGGGTATACACTATGGCCATTCTGTCCAGTGTGAGGTGACACCTCATTTTAGTGTGATTTGCATTTTCTCTAATAATGAGTGATGTTAAGCATCTCTTCATGTTTTTATTAGCCCTCTGGATGTCTTCTTTGGAGAAATATGTGTTTAGGTCTTTTGCCCACTTTTTGATCCAGTTGTTTGTTTTTCTGATATTGAGTTGTATGAGTTGCTTGTATATTTTGGAAATGAATCAACTTTGTCAGTTGTTTCAACTGTATTATTTTCTCCCATTCTGAGGGTTGTCTTTTCACCTTGTTTATAGTTTCCTTTGCTGTGCCAAAGCTTTTAGGTTTAATTAGGTCCCATTTATTTATTTTTATTTTATTACCATTATGCTACAAGGTGGATCATAAAGGATCTTGCTATGAGTTATGTCATACAGTGTTCTGCCCATGTTTTCTTCTAAGAGTTTTATAGTTTCTGGTCTTACATTTAGGCCTTTAACCCATTTCGAGTTTATCTTTGTGTATGGTGTTAGGAAGTGCTCTAATTTCAGTCTTTTGCATGTAGTTGTCCAGTTTGCCAGCACCACTTATTGAAGAGACTATCTTTTGAATGATACTGTGCCTTATTTCCCAGAATATGGTATATATTGCTAAATGTTTCATATAATATTGAAAATAAATATATTCTTCTGTGGTTGGGTAGAGTATTTTATAGATAACAGTTAGGTCAAATCAGCTAAGAGTATTAATTCTTCTATATCTTTACTGTATTTCTATTAACTTGTTCTATGAATTACTGAGTGGTAATAACTACAATTGTTAATTTATCTATTATTTCTTTCAATTTTATGAAGTTTTTCTTCAAGTATTCTGAAGTTTTGCTATTAGATGCATTAACGTTTATAACTGTTGTATCTTTATATTGTACAGATACTTTTATCATTATGAAATTTCTACCTTAGTGTCCAGTAATGACTGACACAGTAGTGATGCTTGTGTTAGGTCTTATTTAATCTTAATATAAACACTTCAGGTTTCATATGCTTACTGTTTGTACACTACACTTTTTCTATTATTCTAGTTTTAAGATATTTATATTTAAATTCCATCTTTTACAGTCAAAATATGTGAGAGTCTTGCTTTGTTTAATCTAGTGTGACAATATCTATTGATTTAAGTCTGTTCACATTTAATATAATTATTAATATGGTTGGACCTATTTCTGACATTTTCCTATTCATCTTTTGTTTGCCTCACTTGCATTCTAGTCCTCTGTTCCCCCTTCTCAACTTCTTTTTTGTTAAACAAATAATTTTTATTATAAAGTTTATTTTCTCTTTTATCACTAAGCAACACTTTAGTTTCTGATGAGAATTCTCTTTCTGGCTTGCAGACCACTGTCTTCTCACTGTGTCCTCACATAAGTTTTTCTCAGAATATATGTAGAGAGAAATAATGGTTCTCTGGCATTTCTTTTTATAAGGACACTAATTCTGTTGGATGATGGCCCCACCATTACATCTTAATTTGACCTTGATTACTTCTCAAAGGCACCATCTCCAAATACAGCTACATTGGGAGACAGGGCTTTAACATATGAATTGGGGGGAGAGGGGGAATTCAGGCCATAATAAGACAATATGTTATAGTGACTCTGAAATCTCTTTTCTTCTTCTTAGGATTATTGATTTTAGGTTTCCATAAGCCACACATGGACTTGCCTGGACTCAAAGTAAAATTTGTTTGCCCCACAGTGTGGAAAAAATGACAACTCTGCCAAGTTTTCTTGGCCTCTAGTTGCTGCTTTTGTAGCCTAGCTTCCGTGTTGGTCTCTTCTGTACCTGTTTAGTTTGAATGTCTGCCAAGGAATTTAGCTGAGATGATGCTCAGATTTTTAGGCTCATCCTTTTAATGGTTTCTTGCCTCCAGGGCCCAGCTAGTAAATTTCCAGTTGCTTTTCTTTTCTTTTTTCTAACCAATCAATCTAATAGGGCTACTGTTTTCTGCCACCCAAGTGCTCTGTGAACTAGAGACACACTCAATCAAAGGCATAACAAATTCCAGGCTTTCAACAGAATTAATTCTATCTTTCAAGAGACCCATCTCTACTTTCTTCCTGCTTTTGCATCAGAATCCCTGGGGTCATCAGAATACATGCTTACTCTACTGGTCATCCAAAGCATTTGGACAAAGTATATACAAAGTATATTCAAAAAATTAGATTTTTGAATTTCACCCCTTTTGTTGTACTCCTGCTTATAAAAGTTTCTCCTAAATATCCAGTGATTTTTTTCCTGCTTCGGAATTGAGGCATTTAGGCTGAGGTTTTTTATTTTTTTAAAAGCCACAAAACTGCACTTTCTACCTAGTAGAAAAGTACCTAGTAGACACAGTAGCAATCACTCAGTAGTAAACTCTTCTCAAGTCTCTGCCTGCCTTTGGTCATTTTCCAGCATCTTCAAATTTCTGCTTTTGGTTTTTTTTCCAGTTTCTATAATTCTTTTCTGCAAGAGGAATTGCTTGAACTTGTCACACCTCCTATCATCAGTGATAAATTTTACACACAAATCAGATCAAATCGCATAACACACACACACACACACACACACACACACACACACACACACTGGCTTAAAAAATCCAAAACTTTATTTTCTCTCCAACTAGTGTAAGATACAACACAACCTCAATATGCTATAGGACATTGTATAATCTATTCACTGTCTAAATATGTAGCCTCATTTCATTCGATTTTCCTCCTTATTGACTATACTATAGCCATAATAGCTATATCAGGTAATCAATAGGTTGCTTAATCAACAGTTTGCCCCATCCTATTCTTCTAAAAACAATTATACTTTTTTTCATGTTCTTGTTATTTTATACAGCTAAATACCTCAGTAATGTAGGAATTATAGGTTTCCTGCCTCCCCAGACATATTTACAGGTGTATGGGCTTCCCTGGTGGCTCAGATGGTAAAGCGTTTGTCTGCAATGCAGGAGACCCAGGTTCGATCCCTGGTCGGGAAGATCCCCTAGAGAAGGAAATGGCAGCCCACTCCAGTACTCTTGCCTGGAAAATCCCATGGACGGAGGATCCTGGTAGGCTACAGTCCATGGGGTCGCAAAGAGTCGGACACGACTGAGCGATTGTCACTTTCACTTTTTCACTTTCACCGGACACACCTAAGAATAATTGCATTCCCTTCACCAGTGATGAGTTCAGGATTGGTTATTTGAAAGATCTGGGTAGCCTGTGAGAGGAGGTCGACAGAGATTCTGAGAAAGTTCCTTCTCCTTCTTCTAAGAGACATTTAGGGATTAATTTCCTTGTCCTCTGAAATTGGATAAGGAAACTCTGATAAGACACCCCATAGCCACAAAGTGAACTGAACTTCAAGGGGTACAAATCAAAGGTTAATGTGAATATACTGCGGAAGAGAATGGAAAGAAGGAAAAAAAAAATTTGAGTTCTTGAGATGGAATCTGTTGGTAAAGGCAGTTTTATGCTGGCAGTCTCTCCAGCCAACCTTGGCTGCTTAAGAACAGGCCTTTGGCCTGAAACACATCCTCACCAAGAGCTCAAGAGTCCCCATGGCCTGTGTTGGGTTTATCACCTTGCATGGAATATCTTCCCCTGTTTCAGATTCCATGTGTTCTCCACTGTTCTGCTTAAGCGAGTACAGTATATGGTACCTGGACAATACCACTGCAATAGCTGCTCCTGCGGAGATAGGAGAGGCTCCTTCTGCTACAGCACAAGGCATGTGCATGCAAGTCAGTTGCTCTGCATTGGCTGTCAAAGGGACTGGCTGGCCCTGGAGAACCCCTGCCCACTACAGAACTGATCTTGCTGTATCCTTTCCCTACATCCAATCCAGTGCTCTCCTTGATGACTCCAATTAAGATGCAGTGGGCAAAAGTGTCTTTGAACGTCTACTCCTGATAAAAAAGGCAACAGATGCCACTGGCTCAACAGGATCGAACAAAACTGAAAACTATCAGACGTTTGCACTTCTAGTTATGTGAGCAGAAATATGTCCTATCACTTTAAACTATGGGATTTTTTTTCCTCTTTCTTGTGAAAGAAAGCATACCGGCTTTTCTTTCTATGATATCATAAAAATACTAAGCTTATTCCCGCCTTCAGGCCTTTTCAACTAGTATTACTTATTTTTAAGGTTTCTTCCTCCAGATCTTAATTTGCCTGCCTTCTTTTCAACATTTAAATCACAGTTCAAGTGCAAACTCTTCAGAGTCTTTCCCAACCAGCCTAGCTGAAGCAATTTATTTTCTTTTTTCTTCATATTACTCTTTAAAGTTTTATTCAATAAAAAGTTTTATTTTTCTTTTTGTTATTTATCTATCCTTCTCAGTAAGAATTTCAACCCTTTGAAGGCAAGCACTGTCATTCATTCTTGTATCCTCACTGCCTAGAAGAGTATCTCGCAGCTAACAGATCCTTAACAAATGGTTATTAACTTTAGAAATTGCATAAATGTATCAATGTGGATAGACACAGTTTTAATGATAAACCTTAGTTTTCATTAGAATAAAAATCTTCCAAATTTATGTTGTAAAATGAGCTTACTTGTAGGAGAAAAATGTCAGTAATATCAACTGAAATCCATATTGTTTAGTTCAGAGCTGTTTGTTCTCTGCTAATTCCTTGGAGATTTTTACTCTCCAAAATATTTGTATATGAATTTTTACAACAGAACAGTCTCTTCAATTTGAAAAATAGGTTTAAAGGTCATTTTTCCATCACTCAAATTCCTGGAAACAAATCTGTTTACTTGGGAGAAAAACCAAATACTATCGTCTTACCATTAGTCAAAAGACTTGCATTTTTATTAAATGCTATCCAAATGAAGTGTTTTTTTTCAACCAGACTTTGCAAATTTGCACTAGCTCATATGCCCAGAGAACAAAACAAATAATTTAGATAACACAGAAACTCTTCATTATTTTAATATTCAACGGCATCAGAAAAACTATTCCTGAGTGATGAAAAAAAATACGTATTTTTGTTGGTGTGAAGGGCTTTCATTGACCTTTTCAGAGTCAGGGATCTGTTTCCCCAGAGCACTGCCAGAAACAAAGTGAAAGGCCAGTTTTGAAAATACAGATTTCTAAATCCTAAGGAAATGTAAGTATAAAATATGGAGTTCTCTTAAAACTTCTTGTTTTTATCAAACCAGTCAATCCTAAAGGAAATCAACCCTGAATAATCATTGAGAGGACTGATGCTGAAACTGAAGCTCCAATACTTTGGCCAACTGATGCGAAGAGCTGACTCACTGGAAAAGACCCTGATGCTGAGAAAGACTGAGGGCAGGAAGAGAAGGGGCAACAGAGGATGAGATGGTTGGATGGCATCACTGACTCAATGGACATGAGTTTGAGCAAGTTCCAGGAGATTGTGAAGGACAGGGAAACCTGGTGTGTTGCAGTCCATGGGGTAGCAAAGAGTCAGACACTACTTAGTGACTGAACAACAACAACTAAGAGTTTTGGACCTCTTCTTTTTTAGTCTTAGTTACAAATAATATAGAGTGGTAATGATGCATGAAAAAGAAAACTCAGCTCGTGCTTAGTGACTATGTTCAAGTAGTGTCTTCAATACAGCCTTTCTCCATTCCCTGCTGCTGACCCTATATGACACGTTCCCCAACTCAGCTTTAAACATCTAGTTTCCAATCCACAATTAATGCTCACTCTGAGCATGATTTGCACAAATGAAGCCTCAACCATACACAGCAACTATATGACTCTTCTTTTTCACCTTAATTTCCTTTTCTACTCCCTCTTGTGAATTAGAAAGCTTCTCTTGAGAATAATAAAGAGACAGGCTGAGGTACAAGATAATTTTCTTTTCTTTTTTTTTTTTTTTAAAAAAGCACTTTAACTCACAGTATTAATTATGTTCCTATTTCTAAAATATTTCCTTGTTTCTTGCACTGGCTCCAATTACATATTTCACACTTACTTTGCCCCTTATTCTCCTTCAATAAAACCAAGACTTATTACAAAAAAATAAAAGACTCTAGAAAATAGTGATCACTTTAATATACCACTTAAAGTTACCCTGTATGTACCCATTCCCTATTAAAAATAAATGTGATGGGGGACACAGAATTACTGCTTGAGGAAATGAAGTATTTTGTTATCAACTTTAAGACTCATTTACAAACCAAACTTTAAGACTTGCTGACACAAAAACTTCAAATCTCTTTTAGAAAAACAAATTTCTCTTTTCTAATTTGCCTTATAGGTTGATTTTTATGCCTTCCCTGCCTCATTTGGTTTCTGGTCAACTCACTCTAGAACATGATGACAACATGATACCCACATACAGCTGTGGCTTAACCATTACACAAACTGACTGCCTTGGAATGCCGACTCGGCTTTGTCACGGACATGCTCTGAAGCTTTTTAATCATAGAACTGCCCACAGTTGGAAACACAGGACCTGGCATAGGCCTGTGGGTCTGTAGGACTTCAAAGTGCTAGAGTTTAAAATCCTCTGCTTGAGAACCAAATGCTACAGGGCAGGAAACCCACACTAAATAAAATCAGAGGAAAGAGAATATTGCCAACCTTAAGACTGATCTTCACCTTATAATCCCATCAGGTATAGTATAGAATCCATGATAATCTCCTTTCATAGGCTGAAATAGGCACCACCTTTTTCTTTAATCCCCATGGTAGTATTTATATAAAATACAAGCCTTTTAAAGGAGTTTGTTGTTAAAATAACAATACCATGTGATATTAATATAATACTATGAGTTAAGATGACATTAGAGAGTTGATAATCTGTGAGATTACATGACAAACATTAAGTCAACAACCAAGAAACTCAAGGGTTTCATAAATTCAACCCTTTAACATACACTTATTCTGGTGAATTCCCTCACTACAGTAGGAAACTTCAGATGACCCTTCTGGGTGTTGGGGTTCCTCTCTGACACTGATGTGGTGCCTGACCAAAGGGGCCCAAAGGATCCTGCACGGATAGTATGTCACAAACAATAACATCAAGTCCCCTCCGTGGGGAAGGGACACATGACTGAGACTCTCACTGCTTCAGGAGTGGTGATAAGCAGTGGACGCTGGAATGGCAAGTACACCCATTTACTAGATCGTCTGCTGGCAGGTGGAGGACCTGGGGCTTTCCCTGACTAATTAAATATGGTAAACAATGTTAGGGTTCCTCAACTTCTTGAACTTTTCTAAAGGCTTGAGAGAAAGTCAGCCAGTCGGAGAAAACAGAAAACTTAAACTTCATTAGTCTTATTCTCCACCTCAAATTCAGCCAGAATCATGAGTGATTTTAATATCCATGAACAAGAATTACACAAAGCCCAGTCTAAGAATTCTTAAATTGTCTTAATTTAATTATATTAACTTCGGCTCTATTTCGGCCACCAACCTGAGATCGGATGTCATTCAAAGCAGCTCTCTCTGACATCTTTAACATTAGTATCCTGCTTTCTGACCACAACCCTCAACTCTTCCAGCTTCCTTGTGTATTTTAATCCATTTCCATTTTAACCTCATTGGCAACAGAGTCCGTGGTTAAGTGTGTGGGCTCTTAAATCAATCTGCTTGGATCCACATCCTGGATCAGTTGCCTCCTAGCTGTGTAAACTTAGATAGGCCTCCACTTCCTCATCTAAAGAAAACGGAAGTATTATAATCTAGCAGATACACATGCCCATCTAACATAGTTGTTACGAAGATAAAACGGGGCAATGTGGAATATTCAGCATAGTAAAAGATACGGAACATATTACGTCTAAATAAATATTAGCTATTTATTTATTATTAAATAGCTATTTATTTATGCCCACTTATTTATTCCTTTTTAAAATATCTATTTATTTGGCTGCATCAGGTCATAGTTGTGGCACACAGGGTCTTCAATCTTCACTGCAGAGTGAGAACTCTTAGTTGCAGTATGTGGGATCAGTTGCCCAACTAGGGATCAAGCTCAGGGATCAGTGGCTTCCTTAGCCACTGGACCACCAGAGAAGGCTCTATTTATTCTTAAATTTGTTCATTTTCTCCTAATTTCTTCCATATCCAGCCTAAAATCTGGACTCCATTAATTTTCTTTTCCCTACATGAGACAGCAACAAATTTATCCTATTAGCTGCTCTGTTTTCACATCAACACTGGTAAAAACCAATGGGAAAATATATCACTGGGCAATAACTATCAAAAATGTAAGGCCTTCCAAAGCATTTGTTGTATTGCTATGGTTCAGTAAGCTTTCTACATGTCAACAATCAACAATATCTTTAAATACTGGACAGCATGTAATACAAACCAGATTCCTCAAATATTCTTTATTATCTCCTTTCTGTAAAAATTTTCAGAATTTTCCCTTTGAGACTATGTTGAGACTTTTTTTCCATGTATTTTCATAGTTCTGACTTTTTACTAGGTTTGCTTGCTGAGTCCAGAGCAACAGTACAAATGGAGGCAGGCATACATTGTTTTAAATATTTAAAAGTTATATATCAAACTAACAGAACATTCTGATTCTATCCAAGATGGAGTAAAAGCAACCAATTTACTGCCCCACTTGAAACAAACCCATGCCTTGAAAAACACAGAGAAAACATGTTAAAAAAAAATTTTTTTTTAAGAGTTTGGACAACAGTTAACAGATGACAGTGATCCTTGTGAAAAGGGGAACAAATGAGGTAAGCCCTATAACTTCTCTAATTTACTCTTTGAGAGAGTTTTCAGACCACAACATGGGAGGAAGAATCTGGGAGGACCCAAGAGACTCTGAATTGAGAAGACAGAGCTGAGCATCCAGGGAGAATAAGGCTGCTAGAACTCACTTCACAGAGAACCAGACAGGAGAGACTCACATGGAAACACAACTTGGGATGTCTGTAGAGGCTCAACTTCAGTATTTGGCAGAGAAATTATAGTGTATGCAAATGTGGACACTACCCCAAGCCAGGAGAAAATCGACAGAAACAATGCTTGACATGAACACAGGTGGTTAGGAAGTGCCTCTTCCCATCGTCGAGACCGAGAAAACTTCCCATTCACAAGTAATGAGGTGGACCACTCACAAAGATCTTGCCATAAGGGGAGGAAAAAATTAACCCCAGGATGAGCACAAAACTAGACCCAGTGAAAAAGTCATAATGGAAAAACCAAAAAGGATCAAATTTTCCTTTTTTGGAAATCAAAACTTTTCCTTTTGGAAATTAAAGTTTCCAAATAACTATCTTGGAATAAAGTTCAAGCATATTTATAGGAATACAAAAGATCCAGTACTCAAAAAGGTAAAGTTCACAATGTACAGCATACAGTCAAAGATGAACAAACTTGTAAAGTAAACAGGAAAATATGACCCATAATGAGGAGAATAATCAATAAAATGAAATTGATTCAGAACTAATACATGCTAGATTTAGTAAAGGCCAACAAAATGGGTATAATAACAACACTGTGTTACAAAATTTAAAAGAGACACGAAATATAAAAAAGACACAGATATTACTTCTAAAGATAAAAAACTACAGTAACTAAGATAAAAAATATGCTGAACAGGATTAGATGTAGATTGTTGTTATTGTTTAGTCGCTAAATCGTGTCTGACTCTTTTGCGATCCCATGGACTGTATCCTTCCAGGATCCTCTGTACATGGGATTGCTCAGGCAGGAATACTGGAGTGGTCTGCTGTTTTCTTCTCCAGGGGATCTTCCCAACCCAGAGATCCAACCCGCATCTCCTGAACTGGCAGTGGAGTCTTTACCACTGAGCCACCAGAGAAGTCCTAGAAGTAAATTAGGCGTTGCAAAAGATTGGTAAAATTGAAAATGTAACAGAAATTATTAAAAATGAAACACATAGGGAAAGAAATAATATTTGAAAAATTAAAGGACCTCCCTGGTGGTCCAATGGTTAAGAATCTGCCAGAGAATACAGGGGACACAGATTTGATCCCTGGTTTGGGAGGATTCTACATGTTGTAGAGCAACTAAGCTTGTGCACCACAAGTACTGAGCCCACACTCCACAACTACTGAAACCCATGTACACTTAAGGACAATCAGTTAGCTGTGGAATAACTTCAAGCAACTTAATATACAAACAAAAAAGCACATGAAAAGATGTTCAACATCACTATTTATTAAATAAATCACAACTACAATGCAGTATAAGCTTGCACCAGTCAGAATGGCCATCATCAATAAGTCTACAAATAATAAACACTGCAGAGGATGTAGAGAAAAGGAAATCCACCTACATTGTTGGTGGGAATATACACTGGTATAGTCACTATGGATAACAGTAGGAAGGTTTCTTTAAAAACTAAAAACAGAGCTACTGCACAATCCAGCAACGTCACTCCTGGTCACATATCTGGAGAAAATCATAATTCAAAAAGATACATGCAATCCAGTGTTCACTGCAGCACTATTTACAATATCCAGGGTCTGGAAGCAACCTAAATGTCCATCGACAGAAGAACAGATAAAAAAGGAGTGGTACATATATACAATGGAATACTACTCAACCATGAAAAGGTACAAAATAATGTCACTTGTAGCAACATGGACAAACCTAGAGATTGTCATACTAAGTGAAGTAAGTCAAACAGAAAAAGATAAACATTGCTTATATGTAAACAAAAAAATATATAATATTACATATGTGTGGAATCTACAAAATGGTACAAATGAACTTAGTTACAAAACAGAAATAGAGTCACAGAGGTAGAAAACAAACTTATGTTTACTGAAGGGGAGAGGAGGAATAAATTGGGATATTGGGATTGATATATGCACCCTATTATATATAAAATAGATAGCTAATAAAAATCTACTGTGTAGCACGGGAAACTCTAGTCTGTATTCTGTAATGGCCTATGTGGGAAAAGAATCTAAAAAAGACTGGATATATGTAAATGTATAACTGGTTCATTTTGCTATACAGCAGAAATAAACACAACATTGTGAATCAACCATACTCCAATTTAAAAAAATATACAAGCTTAAAGAATATTCAAGAAACACTACACCCAACATCAAAATACACATTCTTTTCAAGAGCAAACAGACTATTTGCCAAGATAGGCCACAATTTAGGCCATAAAATAAGTCTCAATAAATTCAAAATTATTCAAGTCATAAAAATGTTCTCTGACTACAACGGAATTAAAATAGAAATCAACAACAGAACACTCTCTTGAAATCATCAAATATTTAAAAAATATTAACACAGTTCCAAATAACTGATGAATCAAAGGAAAAATAAGGAAAATTAGAAAACATTTTAAACTGAATAAACACTAAATATCAGAAAGCAATATTAATGGGGAAATTATAGCACTAAGTATCTATATTAAAAGAGGTCAACCTCAGTTTTCACCTTAATAAAAGCAATTAGAAAAAGAAAAGCAAATAAACCTCCCCCAAAGCAAAATATGAACATAAATGCAAAAATTATAAACCAAATTTTAGTAAGTAGAATTTAACTCTCAATCTCAGTCTCTTATAGGCAGATATAAATATGATGGAGACTGCTAAAAAAAAATGGTATTAGAGAAAATTAACACATATATAATAGCTATTCCTAAAGTCTGACCACACAATTTCTACTGATGAGTTTGTGGTAAATAAGATCGCTTTTAAAATCTAGATGATAAATGGTTATATTGTGGCAATTAAAATAATACTAAAAGTCTTAATGTGATGTAAATGATTACGTATATTTTGGGATAAGATTTCCAGTAACAGCACCATAAAGAGATACACAAGAATAGATGATAGACTCTAAAAAAGCGGTGACTCAAAATAATGTTTCGAGTGATGAAAAATTAATGATATCTTATGAAATGTGACTTTTTAAATTAGCATTTAAAAACAAATTTAGTATTTGCTAAATATGTGATTTTAAGTAAGTTTTTGTAACTAAATTGGCCTACTAATGAGGAAAATGGGAGCAATTCTGCATTTAGTGTTTCTTGATATTGGGCATAAAAGGTTTAGCATATTACATTATTGATAAGGGAAATGACTACATGTTGTTAAGTAAAAAGTTTTTATTAAGTAAAACATAATGTGATATTTTTGTAAAAGGAGAATGTCTATTTCGGCAAAACTACCTCTTGGAAAGATGGTGACCAATATATTGACTGAGATTATTACTAAATGGTAGAATGAGATTAAAGGTAACTTCTTTGTTTCAATTATTCCCTCTCTCCAAATTTTCTACAATTAACATAATTTTTGTATTAGAAAAATGAAAGACAAAAAATGAACATCTTTGAAGCCATGTCCACTCTACACCTAATTGTTTGATTTATAATAACAGATCTATGTATCTAATAAGATGTCACTAATTTGTAGCATTTCACTCTAGTTATACTACTTTTAATTTCCATCTCTACATTTTTTAATATTAATGAGATTTTTTGTTACTTTAAATTGGTTACTAAAGAATAAGAAAAATCCTATTTGTAGTATATGTTCAAGTTATAAAAATACACTTAGTGAATCAAGAGAACCCAACAATCAACCTTTTCTTCATTTTTTAAAATTAGATAAGTAATTTAATTACAGTCCTTATTTTATAGTTCTGACAAAACATGGTCCACTGGAGAAGGGAACTCCAAACCACTTCAGTATTCTTGCCTTGAGAACCCCATGAGCAGTATGAAAAGGCAAAAAGATAGGACACTGAAAGATGAACTCCCCATGTCAGCAGCTGCCCAATATGCTACTAGAGATCAGCAGAGAAATAACTCCAGAAAGAATGAAGAGATGGAGACAAAGCAAAAACAACAGCCAATTGTAGATGTGACTGGTGACGGAAGTAAAGTCCAATGCTGTATAGAGCAATATTGCATAGGAACCTGGTATGTTAGGTCCATGAATCAAAGCAAATTGTAAATGATCAAACAGGAGATGGCAAGAGTCAACATTGACATTTTAGGAAGCAGAAAATTAAAATGAACTGGAATGGGTGAATTTAACTCAGATGACTATTATATCGACTAGTGTGGGCAAGAATCCCTTAGAAGAAATGGAGTAGCCATTATAGTCAACAAGAGAGTCCAAAAGGTAGTACTTGGATAGAATCTCAAAAATGACAGAATGATCTCTGTTCATTTCCAAGGCAAACCATTCAATATCACAGTCATCCAAGTCTATGCCCCACCAGTAATGCTTAAGTAGCTGAAGTTGAATGGTTCTACGAAGACCTACAAGACCTTCTAGAACTAACACCCAAATAAGATGTCCTTTTTATTATAGAAGATTGGAATACAAAAGTAGGAAGTCAAGAGATACCTGGAGTAACAGGCAAGTTTGGGCTTGGAGTACAGAATGAAGCAGGGCAAAGGCTAATAGAGTTTTGCCAAGAGAAAGCACTGGACATAGCAAACACCATCTTCTAACAACACAAGAGAAGACTTTACACATGGACAACACCAGATGGTCAATACCAAAATCAGATTGATGATATTCTTTGCAGAGAAAGATGGAGAAGCTGTAAACAGTCAGCAAAAACAAGACCGGGAGCTGACTGTGGCTCAGATCATGAAATCTTTATTGCCAAATTCAGACTTAAATTGAAGAAAGTGGGGAAAACCTCTAGACCATTCAGGTATGATCTAAATCAAATCCCTTATGATTATACAGTGGAGTTGAGAAATAGATTTAAGGGACTAGATCTGATAGACAGAGTGCCTGAAGAACTATGGATGGAGGTTCGTGACATTGTACAGGAGGCAAGGATCAAGACCATCCCCAAGAAAAATAAATGCAAAAAGGCAAAATGGTTGTCTGAAGAGGCCTTACAAATAACTGTGAAAAGAAGAGAAGCAAAAGGCAAAGGAGAAAAGGAAACATATACCCATTTGAATGCAGAGTTCCAAAGACTAGCAAGGAGAGATAAGAAAGCCTTCCTCAGTGATCAGTGCAAAGAAACAGGAAAACAATAGAATGGGAAAGACTAGAGATCTCTTCAAGAAAATTAGATACCAAGGGAACATTTCATGCAAAGATGTGCACAATAAAGGACAGAAAGGGTATGGATCTAACAAAAGCAGAAGATATCAAGAAGAGGTGGCAAGAATGCACAGAAGAACTGTACAAAAAAGATTTTCATGACCTAGATAATCACGATGGTGTGATCACTCACCTAGAGCCAGACATCCTGGAATGCAAAGTCAAGTGGGCCTTAGAAAGCGTAACTACAAACAAAGCTAGTGGAGGTAATAGAATTCCAGTTGAGCTATTTCATATCATAAAAGATGATGCTGTGAAAGTGCTGCACTCAATATATCAGCAAATTTGGAAAACTCAGCAGTGGCCACAGGACTAGAAAAGATCACTTTTCGTTCCAATCCCAAAGAAAGGCAATGCCAAAGAATGCTGAAGCTACTGCACAATTGCACTCATCTCACATGCTAGGAAAGTAATACTCAAAATTCTCCAAGCCAGGCTTCAACAGTACGTGAATCATGAACTTCCAGATATTCAACCTGGATTTAGAAAAGGCAGAGGAACCGGAGATCAAATTGCCAACGTCTGTTGGATCATTGAAAAAGCAAGAGCGTCCCAGAAAAACATCTACTTCTGCTTTATTGACTATGCCAAAGCCTTTGACTGTATAGATCACCACAAACTGTGGAACATTCTTAAAGAGATGGGATACCAGACCGTCTGACCTGCCTCCTGAGAAAAGTGTATGCAGGTCAAGAAGCAACAGTTAGAACTGGATATGGAACAACAGATTAGTTCCAAATCAGGAAAGGAGTACATTAAGGCTGTATATTGTCACCCTGCTTATTTAACTTCTCTATAGAGCACATCATGAGAAACCCTGGACTGGATGAAGCACAGCTGGAATCAAGATTGCTGGGAGAAATATCAATAACCTCAGATATGCAGATGATACCACCCTTATGGCAGAAAGTGAAGAAGAAATAAAAATCCTCTCGATAAAAGCAAAAGAGGAGAGTGAAAAAGTTGGCTTAAAGCTCAACATTCAGAAAAGTAAGATCATGGCATCTGGTTCCATCACTTCATGGCAAATAGAAGGGGAAATGGTGAAAGACTTATTTTGGGAGGCTCCAAAATCACTGCAGATGGTGACTACAGCCATGAAATTAAAAGACGCTTCCTCTTTGGAAGAAAAGATGCTTGCTCCTTGGTAGGAAAGTTATGACCTACTTAGACAGCTTATTAAGAAGTAGAGATATTACTTTGCCAACAAAAGTCCCTCTAGTCAAGGCTATGTTTTTTCCAGTAGTCATGTATGGATGTGAGAGTTGGATTATAAAGAAAGCTGAGTACCAAAGAACTGATGCTTTTGAACTGTGGTGTTGGAGAAGACTCTTGAGAGTCCCTTGGACTGCATGGAGACCCAACCAGTGAATCCTAAAGGAAATCAGTCCTGTATTCATTGAAAGGACTGATGCTCAAGCTGAAACTCCAATACTTTGGCCACCTGATACGAAGAACTGACTCATTTGAAAAGATCCTGATGCTGGCAAAGATTGAAGGTGGGTGGAGAAGGGGACAATAGAGAATGAGATGGTTGGATGACATTACCAATTCAATGGACATGAGTTTGAGTAAACTCCGGGAGTTGGTGATGGACAGGGGGGCCTGGCATGCTGCAGTCCATTCGGTTGCAAAGAGTCTGACACGACTGACTGACTGGACTGAACTGAACTGAACTGATCTTATTTCTAATTCATCAAAGCTAAAGGTATTCCAGGGGCTTCCCTGGTGGCTCAGTTGGTAAAGAACCTGCGTGTAATGTAGTAGATGCAGGTTAGATCCCTGATTAAGGAAGAACTCCTTGAGCAGGAAATGGCAACCCACTCCAGTATTTTTGCCTAGGAAATCTCATGGACAGAGGAGCCTGGTGCGCTACAGTTCATAGGGTTACAAAGAGTCAGACACACCTTAGTGACTAAACTACCACCAAAGGCATTCTTAGTCCATAGATGAGAATTCAGAGTTCTGTGTTGAGGATTAGCAAGAGAAAGTATCAAACTATTGGGTTGGCACAAAACCTCATTTGAGTTTTTCCATAATATCTTACAAAAAATCCAAATGAACTTTTGGGCCAACCCAATACATCAGCTACCCTGTTGCCCTGATGGAACGAGAAAATCAATCCTTGTTCCCTTCCTTGGATCCTGAAACTGTGGCTGTGTTTGTCTGCTGAGGGAAGAGAGAAGGAAGCACAAGAGAGATTCTTGTGAAAAGCAGAAGGACCCAGAGCAGCATCCCTGAATATTAAAGGGACACACTCACTCAAAATGGCTTCCTGGGTGTGTCTTCTGTTTCGAAATCTATAGCTCTCCACTGTCACTTAATGTCCTCTGTAGTTTCTTAATGCTTATTTTGGTTCGTTGTTGTAATTCATCTCCCAGAGATGAAGCTGAAGAAGGCTATTCTGGTAAGATTCTCTTTCAACACCTGGTGTTTACTATAACTCTGTGACGTTTACTCTTTTTTCCCCTCATCTTTGAATTTGGTGTATTTGCTTCCTTGAAACCAACAATTTTATGGATATCGCAATAAAATAAAATATTTGTTTCCAAAATTTTCTCTTTTATCCATCTCATGTTTCTTCCCTTTGCCCATCCCAATAAACATGAAGACAGCCTCAGCAATTAATCCTTCAAAGAAGGTATGTCAATTGATCAACGAATTTATACTTCTGCCTTAGTCATTCTGATTAAGACCCTATTTATTCACTCTGAATAAGACCCAAGGAGATGAAAATCGTTATGAGGATTCAAAATGAGTTCAAAAAACCATGTATGAATCAAAACTGAATTGGTATCTCAGAAACAGGGAAAAGGGAACAAAAGCAGAATGGAGAATCTGGCCTTTCAAGAAAAGGGATGAGTTTAATGAGAAAGTTTCCAGGGCATCCTATGTTGGAGAAAGTACATGGAGGTGAGAATAAAGGTATACATGTTGGGACACAATGAATAACCCTGTTTGGAGGAAACTGGTTTTATTACTGAAAGTGAAGGCACTTTTTGGAAGAAGATTGCATCACTAGTGACTCTTGGGATCCCATGGACGATAGCCCACCAGGCTCCTCTGTCCATGGGATTTTCCAGGCCAGAATACTGGAGTGGGCAGCCTTTCTCTTCTCCAGGGGATTTTCCAGACCCAGGGATCAAATCTGGGTCTCCTGTGCTGCAGGCGGTCTCCTGTATTGTGGGTGCATCCTTTACTGACTCAGCCACGAGGGAATTTCATTGAGGAGCAGTGAGAAGAAAGTGTTATGGATTATAGATGATCTTGAAGATCAGACTGAAAAGCATGGCTTCCCATAATAGACAACTTATACAAGCATACCTTGTTTTCTTGTGCTTCACTTTATCTGTTTCACAGATACTGAATTTTTTGAAAATTGAAGGTTTGTGGCAACCCTGAGTTGAGCCAGCCTATCAGCACCATTTTTCCAACAGCTTTTGTTCACCTCATGTCTGTGTCACATTTTGATAATTATCGTAATAATTGAAAACTCTTTCAATATTATATTTGTTATGGTGACCAGTGATATTTAATGCTACTAGTGCAAAAAGATTATGACTTGTTGAAGCCTCGATGATGGTTAGGACTTTTTAACAAAGTATTTTTTAATTAAAGTTATATAGGTTTTTAGATGGGGAAGCAGTGAAAACAGTGGCTGACTTTATTTTTTGGGCTCCAAAATCACTGCAGATGGTGACTGCAGCCATGAAATTAAAAAACGCTTACTCCTTGGAAGGAAAGTTATGACCAACCTAGATAGCATGTTAAAAAGCAGAAACATTACTTTGTCAACAAAGGTCCATGTAGTCAAGGCTATGGTTTTTCCAGTAGTCATGTATGGATGTGAGAGTTGGACTGTGAAGAAAGCTGAGGGCTGAAGAATTGATGCTTTTGAACTGTAGTGTTGGAGAAAACTCTTGAGAGTCCCTTGGACTGCAAGAAGATCCAACCAGTCCATCCTAAGGGAGATCAGTCCTGAGTGTTCACTGGAAGGACTGATGTTGAAGCTGAAACTCCAATACTTTGGCCACCTGATGCGAAGAGTTGACTCATTGGAAAAGACCCTGATGCTGGGAAGGATTGGGGGCAGGAGGAGAAGCAGACGACAGAGGATGAGATAGCTGGATGGCATCACCCACTCAATGGACATGAGTTTGGGTAAACTCTGGGAGTTGGTGATGGACAGGGAGGCCTGGCGTGCTGCGATTCATGGGGTCGCAAAGAGTCGGACGTGACTGAGCGACTGAACTGAACTGATATAGGTTTTTTTAGACATAATGCCATTATACATTTAGTAGTCTACAGTATATTTCAAATATAACTTTTATATGACTGAGAGATCAAAAAATTTGTGTGACTCCCTTTATTGCAATATTCACTTTCTTGTGGTGATCTGAAACAGAACCCACAATATCTTTGAGGTCTGTCTGCATCCATCACAATAGTTTAAGAAATAGTGTGGTGTAGCAGAATTATTATTTTTACACTGAACTGGTAATGAATTAAAGAATGAAAAGGTCAGATAAGATTCAAGAAAATTCATTAGAAAGATGTTGCAAGAACCTGGCTATGGGGTAATGGACCCTGAATTAGGGTGATGCTGAAAATGGAGCAGAGAGCATGTCAAGAAGAAAAATTCAGGAAATAAAAATAATAATGGGGTAACAGATAGGGTTATGGGAAGGCAAAAATATGAGGAGTTGAAGACATGTCAAAGCATACAGGAATTTTGGTACAAATGACAGAAATGAAAACATTGAGGTGGGACTCACATCACAGGATTTGGGCCAATTCATATGTATCATCCTTGCTAATATCATTTTTGGTTCTTTAAGTAGCTTTACTGGTGGCTTAGCTGGTAAAGTATACACACCTGCAAGACTGCCATCAGTGCAGGAGACACAGGTTTGATCCCTGAGTCAGGAAGATCCCCTAGAGGAAAATCCCAAGGACAGAGGAGCCTTGCAGGCTACAGTCCATGGGGTTGGAAGAGTCAGACACAACTGAACAACTCAACCACCAAGCAGCTAAAAGGATTTTGTTGTACTAACTTAGAAGTAATGAAAATAAAAAGCCTTTCCTGGCCACTCATTTAAAAGACAGTGTTTACATAAAGAAATACAAAAGGGTTTTCAGGAAATCCTAAAATGGTATTTTCCAATACAGAGTTGTATATTTCCACTACTCAGCAGACAGACCTGTCAAAACAAATATTACATTTTAGTCTTTAGGTGATATTAAAATTCATCATATATTTCTAACGATTGTTTTCACTTAACTTCGAATAAAAAAAACAAATATGTGTACGTGTATGTATTTTCCATAGTTTCTTCTGGCTCTACACACATAGCCTCTGAGTTTTAACAGTCCCTTTGAAGTCTAATTGGAATAGGCAATGCACTGTGTTCACTGATATCATTTTGAAACTGTCTGACCCGTTATTACATAAAGATGAGCGTTTCACTTAATAAAGACTTAGAGTAACACAATTTGTTACACCATAATTAAAGATGGACACATCTGTTCCATTTTAATTCAAACCCTTTGAACATAATTACATAAAGCATCAAGAACAGAAATTCTCGGTCTTAAAAATTTACTATCAAAAAAAAATCATTCTGTCTACAGAAACTACACGGGCAAAGGACAGTTTGTAAAATGAAGTCAAATCAATGCCTCTCCCTCTGTATCAAAGCATGAAATACACTAAGATCCCAGATTAAAGTACTGTCCCCATATGAAAACCATAATTAGTTAAGGAAACCCAGGTGAAGGCCAATTATTATGGAAAGTATTAACATTCCATAACCATGGAGAAGTACTATCTTTATATGTTCTCTTAGTCCACAGATACATAAAAAAGGAGGAAACAAATACTAAGAATAGTTGAAAGGAAAACAAGCAGAAAACATTCAACATTTATGTGTTACCTTTAAACTTCCTACTACATTCTAAATTTTCTATCATAATAATTTCATAGACCTTGCTTAAAAGTAGTGTATCCTCTTGATAAGGACCAAGCTATTTTATCGAAAATAGTTTTTAGGTTAACAGTTATCAGATGTGTAAATAAAGAAAGCAGAAGTAAGGGAAACATATGATTTCAGAATAAATTCTCAGTATTTAATAAAATGAGTTAAATGGCAAACCATTCAAACAAATATCCCTGAAATGTAGGCTGTTAGTCTGTTTTATTTATGTTTCCATATCCTGGAGATGGCTTAATGAGGAGACGCAATCAGAATTAGCTAAGCAGTGAGAAGTTGGAAGGAACAGGGTGGCAGTAAGATTTATATAAATATTTGCAGAGACTGGGAAGAGCAGATGCTCCTATAATCCAGACAATGTGTGTGCACTTCATTTTAAAATAAAATAAAACAGTTGAAAGCCAAAATATAATTAATCAGAGGAAATGCTTTAATCAACATCTTCCAAATCCTTAAGCTCTGCTGAAAAGATTAAAGAAACATAAAAGAAATTAAAATATGATATTCAAAAGGAAACTAGAATTGGTCTATTCCTGATGTTCTCCTTTTATTTCAGATGTGGGACTGAGCGTGCAATTAATATGTTTCCGACTGTCACCAACTAGTGAAATTTCCTAGGTGTTTAAGATACTAAATAAATCACCTAAGACTTATTGTATAATTTACAGTGTAGTAATGATAGTTTTCTCTCTTCATTATTAATTTATCATCAGAAATGTGCATGCATGCCCTTATTTCCTGTAGTTCTACACAGAGACCTTTCCAATGGAATAGGAGAAGGCAGTTTAAATGAGTGTCAATTTTATATTCACAGGTTACCTACAAAGATGAAAAAGAAGTTGCACATCAAGAAAGAATTATATCAACCTATGTAGATATCCAACTGAATCATATAGACCCAAAACAAGTATTATTAACTTTAAATCAGCTTTGGGCTCTGTTTTTCTAAATTCAGGATCTCTCTTGTATTATTTCTGGCTTTTTCTGCTCCAGATTTGATGAACTACTCATTATGAACCTGTAATTATTACTAAAGCTCAGAGAAGAACAATTTAAACAGAGGGTTTCAAAACAATGTCTCAAGGAAACAAAAAGCACATGTACTCATGTACTCATGGCAAATTCAAAATATACCAATATTTAAAGCTCAGAGCACTTGCTTTTTCCACAAACAAAATTTTGTTGGTGACAGGAGTCACTTCACATATTCATATACAACACCAGAATATTATAAGCAGTTTTTAAACATAAGATTAGCTCCTATAGACAGTTAACAGCTTAGCACTATTAATTGCAAGAACACATTTGAAACAGAACTTGAGCCTGATTATAATTTCTGGTAGAAATTTTACAAGTTTCTACTAAAATTTTACTGCAAAGCCTCTAGTCTCTAGCATTCTGAATTAGAAGTCATGAAATCTTAAAAAATTTGATCTTGCAAAAACACTGCCTAAATTATTATTACTGAAGTGCCATGGATCAGAATTTCTTGTATTTTCCCTCCTAAAAAAAAAAGTTAATGATAAAAAGACTAGTATATCTGAGAGATCCATTGTGAAATCTAGATTGGGAAAGCGAAAGCAGCTATGTGGCAGTTTTTTTCTGTTTTCTATCACTGTTATAATAACTTTGAAGGGCATATACATTGCACTTATTCTCTTCTTATATACTACTTGCTTGATATTCTGTTCTAACAAAAGAACAAAATATCAAACAGCTAGTATATAACTGAAAAGAAGATATAAAGATTCTTGACTCAGTCTCTAGAAGGCTTTTGGCATTTGTTTCATAATTTATGTGCAATGGCCCTTTAATTCTCAAATTACTGACCCTGTGGGGTGAGTTTACTATTATTAAAATAGTCCATATTTTACTATCAGAAAATAATTCTGAAAAGTTACCCTGTTGGATTTACATATCAATGCTAATCTTTATCAAGTAAGGTTGTGTTACTCAAATTAATGATTTCACACAGCAAACTCAACTAAAGATTTGTAACCAAGCCCAATAATAATGTTTATTAAGAATATGGTCAGCACACTCACTGGAGAGATAAGAAGCAGAGAGTGGTCACAAGAATGTTCCCTTTATTCTGTCTCCTATTTTCTCCATTCTTATCTGTACACCACAGAGAAGGACACAGAGTTTAATTATTGTGGTTTTTGAATATCATTATCACCATCTACCAAGTTTATCACTTGGCATAAGGAAATCAGAAATTAATTTCTGTTGGGGATGCTGAGGCTGGGACCCAATATCTGGAAATTCATTCTCATCTCTGCGATTATGTTGCATTGTAATCATCTGCATGGGTTGTTAAGATGAGGAGACTGGTATAAGGACATGTCACCCCAAGGCACTTGTACCCTGGGCATTGTCTGCAGCAAGTCAAGATATGAATGCAGCTAACTATGTATGAAAATCATTCTTAAATCTGTAACTGTGCTGTCTGACAAGACATCCCCTAACCAAATATAACTATTAAAATATAAAGAAATCAACAGTAAATAAAATTTAAAATTTCATTTCTCAGTCATTGAAGCCAAATTTCAAGTGTTCATAGCCCCACATAGCTAGTGGATTCCCGTAAGAAAGAAAATTCTTCATAAATGATTATGCTATATCCATTAGTTTTTGTAACTTGGGAAAATACACATCAAAATGATCAATGTACAAAATTATCACTCTGCTTCCAATAACAAATGGATGTAGCAGAGTCATTTACAAAATTGTGGTTCTTGCTGTGGTTCTAACACTTTTATTTTCCCTGACAATGGAACAAAACAGGCAAATGACTCTGCTTCCTTTTTAATAAGAAGTTCTGAGTATATATGTGAACCGTGAACTTCCAGATGTTCAAGCTGGTTTTAGAAAAGGCAGAGGAACCAGAGATCATATTGCCAACATCTGCTGGATCATCGAAAAAGCAAGAGAGTTCCAGAAAAATATCTATTTCTGCCAAAGCCTTTGACTGTGTGGATCACAACAAACTGGAAAATTCTTCAAGAGACAGGAATACCAGACCACCTGATCTGCCTCCTGAGAAATCTGTATGCAAGTCAGGAAGCAACAGTTAGAACTGGACATGGAACAACAACTGGTTCCAAATAGGAAAAGGAGTCTGTCAAGGCTGTATATTGTCACCCTGCTTATTTAACTTCTATGCAGAGGACATCATGAGAAATGCTGGGCTGGAGGAAGTACAAGCTGGAATTGATTGCTGGGAGAAATATCAATAACTTCAGATATGCAGATGATACCACCCTCATGGCAGAAAGTGAAGAAGAACTAAAGAGCCTCTTGATGAAAGTGAAAGAGGAAAGTGAAAAAGTTGGCTTAAAGCTCAACATTCAGAAAACAAAGATCATGGCATCTGGTCCCATCACTTCATGGCAAATAGATGGGGAAACAGTGGAAACAGTGGCAGACTTTAATTTTGGGGGCTCCAAAATTACTGTAGATGGTGACTGCAGCCATGAAATTAAAAGATGCTTACTCCTTGGAAGGAAAGTATGACCAACTTAGGCAGCATATTAATAAGCAGAGACATTACTTTGCCAACAAAGGTCCATCTCATCTAGGCTATAGTTTTTCCAGTAGTCCTGTATGGATGTGACAGTTGGACTATAAAGAAAGCTGAGCACCGAAGAATTGATCCTTTTGAACTGTGGTGTTAGAGAAGACTCTTGAGAGCTCCTTGTACTGCAAGGAGATCCAACCAGTCCCTCCTAAAGGAAATCAGTCCTGAATATTCATTGGAAGGACTGATGCTCAAGCTGAAACTCCAATACTTTGGCCACCTGATGTGAACAGCTGATTCATTTGAAAAGATCCTTTGCTGGGAAAGATTAAAGGCAGGAGGAGAAGGGGATGACAGAGGATGAGATGGTTGGATGGCATTACCGACTCAATGGACATGAGTTTGAGTAAAGTCTGGGAGTTGGTGATGAACAGGGAGGCCTGGGGTGCTGCAGTCCATGGGTTGCAAAGAGTCAGACACAACTGAGCAACTGATCTGAACTGAACAGTACTAAAGCATATCTTAGTGGTCATGCAAACCTCACAAAACATATACCCATATAATATTGTAGCAAAGATTTATTTCAAAGATTGTTTACTATGGCATATTAGTTCTGATACTAAAAGAAGAAACATACATACACAAATACACCACAAACCTCTTTTCAAATAAAGACTATCAAACAAAAACTAACTCCAAAATTAGTATATTCATACTAGTATATAGGCAAGCAATCTACGAATGATCTAAAAGTCTAGTGACTTAGATTTAACAACACTTAATGACATGATTTTATATAATTATTAAGAAAGAGAATAAAATAAATTCACACATGAGTAATTATAGAGTATCAGCATTATTTTCAAGCATACTAAAATGTATACATTCAGATATATGTTATTCAAGGAGTTACTTTTCAGAAAAATGAATTGCCCTTTACAGTCTCTGAAATATTCTTATTGATAACAGTAGTGGTGTCTATCATAATATACTGAATAACTGTTTTGCTTTTTAAAATAATTTAATGTCATCTAAAGCCAAATTTGGGTTGTAATTTCTGATTATAATCAAGGTGAAACTATAAAATAACATTGTGGGAGTAATAATAATAAAGAGGTAGTGTTTACTGGATATCCATGAAATATTAAGAGGTGTTGAGTATTTAACATAATTATTATAGTCTTTCTAATTATTGCCCCATCTCACAGATGAGGAAACAACTGTTCGTAGAAGTTTCATAACTTGCTTAATGTTAACATGGCAGACATGTTCCTTGTTCCAGATTAAGGATTCAGACTCTAATCTAGCTAGAGCAAATCTGTGATGCTAAGGTTAATTCTCAATGAGAAATTCTAAAAATTGGGTTTTTATTTATAATTATTATAACTTCCACAACTTCAGTTATAACAACTTGTAACATGATCCAGATCAATATCTAATATACATTTCATGATGTGATTTTTTAAAGGAAAATAAACTATGAACCCAATTATTCCTCTAAGTACATATTATTTTTGATGTAGAAAATCAATTAAACTCTTCAGTAAAAGCCTTCAAATATTTGTTTTAGTTACTTATAATTAAATATTAAATCATTTGGTATAGTTTTCATAAATTAACATGAAAACTTTAATTTTAATTGAAAAGTAAATATGCGCCCATGTAAATTTACAATGTGAAAACATAGAGAAAATCATTTGATTATAAATTTTAGTGTGTTTACAAAAGGCTAAAAAATTTGATATAAAATATTAAATTGACAAACATTGATTCCAATGTTTTAGTTTTTGAAGTTTATGAAATAGCATATTTCTTTCAAATATAACTTAGAATATGTCCTATATACAGTTCAATTAGACAAAGGTTCATATGAATATCATGTACCATTGAATACTATCAATCAAGTACATAAAACTAAGATAAAGCTGTCAGGTAGTATACTAGACAAAGTGGAATCATTAGAGAGTTTGTATCAATTAAGAAAGTTCAACTAGTTATTTAAATACTTGAGTCTATCCATTAGCCTGATTCAGAAAGCTGAAAGAAATCACCAAAATGTAATTATACCCAGCTTGGTGCTTGACACTTTGAAAACCCCACAGGTCATGACTGAACAAATAGCTTCTGATCACCAAAACCAGTGATATCTTAGAAGAATATAGAGAAGAGATCTTGGTATTTTAGAAGCTGCAATTTTTAAAAAGTAAAAAGATTTGAAATGGCAACTATTAATTGAGAAACAATGCCCACAAATCAGCATAAAATATATGTGAACTATTTAGTTTCCAAAAACATGTACATTAAACCACACGCAACTTTCCAAAAAAATTTGTGGATGCTATAAATCTTAAATTCAGTCTCAAAAGCAATGTTAACAAGTACATTCCCTCTTACTTAGAGGTTTCCTTTCTATAGATGTCTTAACCCATTTAATCATGCTCCTAAATACTACCACATGGCAGGCAATTAAGACTCTGTAAGTATTCAGAATATACATCTGTGGACCCATTTCTTTTGAGACAAGAAAAGAAAATTACTTAGCTGTAATTCTTACTCTCGATGAATTGTAATTACAATGACTCTAAACCTTGTGAACTCAAGCGCTTCTCTAGTGCATTTGAGATCAAAAAAAAAAAATTCCATCTTGTGAATTTTAAATCATTCGATGTCCTCACAAATAGGTGAATGCAACCTCTAATTCTTAAAGTCCAGCATATATCTAAATATACAAGCTATACATCTCACAATAGGTAGAATGGAGACAGTTATAATGATGACCCAGAAGATCAAGAAGAAAAGTTCAAAAAAAATTTACTGCAGTAGATCTAAATAAAGTGTCTCTCCACTTAAGGAAACAACCATAAGTTCTCACCCCCATAATTGGGAGCTGTTCTGGTTAGCATTCCTTTTCCCCCCAAATTATATGGTTCACCAATGTTCAAAGATTTATAAAGAGTACTTAATTTAGGCTGAAAATGATTTAACTATGGTTGATTCAGAACTTCCTTCAGCAGTTTTTCCCTGTCCCAAGCATCACCATTAAATACACACATCATTATTATTATGCAATCTTATAGGTGCAGAGTGTGTGTGTGCTTAGTTTCTCAGTAGTGTCCAACCCTTTGTGACCTCATGCACTGTAGCCCTCCAGGCTCCTCTGTCCATGGGATTCTCCAGGCAAGAGTACTGGAGTGGGTGGTCATTTCCTACTCCTGGGTGTAGGTGCACAGTATATAGGAAACAGAGTTTTCCTACATATATTTTAAAATATATGTAAGAATAAGTTTGCTTTTAGCTTACTTAATGGACATTTATCTCTCAATCATGAAATAAGAAATCCGAAACGAAATGTATCCATTGACACTTTTTAGATGTTGGGTTCGCAGATCAACAAATCTTCAGTATAGACAGAAATAATAACCAGCGTGTGCACATGGACACACACATAAAATCTTGTAGCACAAAACTATGTAGCCAAGAACTCACCAACACACTCTGCCTGCTGAAACTTCCTTCTCATCACTATAGTTGGGGTGACTCCTGAGTCTTCATTTAATTTTCACCAGTGAGGAAATAAATGTCCAGGATCTCCATTACCCCATTGCTTGAATCCTTGGTGTCATGAAAATGTCCTACCCCCACTGCTGGAAGGTGAGGGTGGGGAGTGTGACTAGGGGGCTGTGTTTCCACTCCCACCTTCAGGCCCACTTCATAATGGGAGATGTGTTCTAGAATCTTGGGTTGGAAATTAGAATTAAGTTCTCTCATAGTAATAGAAGTCTTAATATCTAAAACTTCCCAGATAACTAGTATTATAATTCAGCTACTTAATATGATTTTGTGGTCTAGCCAGGATAAACTACCTCATATAACATCAATATTATTAGAAAAAGACATTTGGAGCTTTAGAATAACTGAAAAATCAATTTTTTGAAATATATACTGTCCATAATAAGGATAATGTCAATAAATTAAGAGCACAAAGGAATAAATCAAGGTTAACACTCTGTAAAATCATAGATTTTTACATAATTTTTGGAGGACATACTTTGTGTTAACAAACGAACAAATTAAGAATAGTTAAATTTAGGGAGTAGAGAACATTGCCCAGGGTAAAGGAGACATGAGAATTCAAGTCATATATTCATGTGGTGATTTTTTTTATTCTAATTCAAGTGGCTGGATTTTGTTTTGCTTGTTTTTATTTTCTACACACCTGGTAATACTGGACAAATATCTTCCTTTTTATCCAAAATAATCACGTTTATTTTGGTTTTTACTGCTGCTGCTGCTGCTAAGTCGCGTCAGTCGTGTCCGACTCTGTGCGACCCCATAGACGGCAGCCCACCAGGTCCCCCCGTTATGCTAATTAGCATATCTGAACAACAAAACAAACTTTCTCTTGACCCCACTCTTCACATTAACCACTATTCATTTCTTTCTTCCCTATACAGCAAAACTATGTGAAAGAGTTGCTTTTACTTATAATTTCTAATTCTTTTCCTTTCATTCTCTCTTAAACTCACTCCAATCAAACCTAAAGCTCACCTTTCTACCAAATCTTTTCCTGTCAAGACTATTACTGATGTCCTTGTTCAATCCAATGGTTAGTTTCCTGTCCTTGCTTGATAGGATAGCAACATTTGACACAGATGATCATTCCCTCCTTATTGATTCATTTTCCAGTTTTTGTTTTATCTCTCTTACTTCATCTAGTTTCTTAGCTACTCTTCCCAATCTACTTCCTTAGAGACCGTAGATGCTATAGTTCCAGGACTTTATGTTAATACTTTGAAGACTTTGTTCCACCACCATCTTGTGGCGTCTATGATTTCTAATTAGAAGTTCATGATTTTATGAATCATCAATCCCCTGTAGATAAGAACTCTTTTCTTTCTTGCTACTTTCAAGATATTCTCTTTACCAATGATTTTCAGAAGTTTGGCAATGATGTGACCAGATATCTTATCAGTTATATTTACCTTGGTCTGAGTTTGCTTAGCTTCCTGAATCTGTAGTATATCTTTTGTTAGATTGGAGATATTTTCAATCATTTCTTTTTCTTCAAATACTTCTTCTGGGTTATTCTCTTTCTTCGCACCTGGACTCCAAAAACAGTTATGTTAGACATTTTTGTATTGCCCACAGATTCTAAATATCTATTCAACTTTCTGAATTTTTATTTTTTGCTTTTTCAGATTGAATAATTTCTACAGATCTTTCTTCAAATTCACTGACTCTTTTCTTTGCCATCTTTATTCTGCTGTTAACCTCACCCAGGGAATTCTTTAATACAGATACTGTGGCTTTTAGTTCTAGAATTTTCACTGGATTCTTTTTTTTATGTTTTCTATTTTTCTGACAAGAAATATATTTTCATTTTTTATAACCATCTTTACCTTACGAAGCATAGTTAAAATAGCAAGTTTAAAATCCTTGTCTGCTAATTTCAACATCTGCATTATTTCAGATTGGTCTCATTACTGTTATTTTTCTTTAGAGTGGTCACATTTTCCTGATTCTTCATAGTGTTAAGCAATTTCAGATTATAATCAGAACACAGTAAATGACACGTTGCAGAGAAGGATCTCTACTTTATATATAAAATATTCTATCTTACTCTTCTAAAGAGTGGAATATTTGCTTAATCAGATACTTAATTTAATTGAACTCAAACTACAAACTATCTCACCAGAGATAGCTGAAATACCAGTCCCTTATTTTGTTCTTTAAAGAAATCTTTCTCAGTCTTGTATGGTTCAAGTATCAGCAAGAGCTTTGATAGAGTTTATACATAGAGAGTAGGGCTCTCCCCTCTGGCTCTCTGTTTCCCCATTACTTTGTACTCTGTGGTTGCCCAGACTCTTATCTACTGATTCTTCAGACCAGAGAAACTTATTTTCTATTGTAGTTTAAAATATTCCTTGCACGAACTACTGAAGATGGCACTCAAGCTAAAAGTTGTAGAAAATGAGGATCTCACTCAGTGTCAATTATTTCTTATAAGTTTCGATTTTCTTCCATAATGTGCCTATTTTGGTAACTTCCCAGTGCCTCTGAGTAGTCGTTTTCAATATTTTGCTTAGAATATATTGTCCTTATTTGTAAGATGAAGACCTGCTTGACTACTAAAGCATTAAAATGGAGAACTGTTGCAGGAAGGGGGACCCCTTCCAGGGCCCAAAACTGGGCTCTTGTCTAACACTCGGAAGTGAATTGTCCGAGGAGATATACGTGCCAACAAAGCAAGAGATTTTATTGGGAAAGGGTACCCGGGGAGAGAGCAGTAGGGTAAGGGAACCCAGGAGAACAGCTTTGCCAGTCTCTGGCAGTCTCAGGTTTTATGGTGATGGGATTATTTCTGGGTTGTCTTTAGCCAATCATTCTGACTCAGAGTCCCTCCTGGTGGTGCACACCTTGTTCGGCCAAGATGGATGCCAGAGAGAAGGATTCTGGGAGGTGGTTGGACATGTGATGTCTCCTTTTGACTTTTTCTGAACTATTTCAGTTGGTGGTGGCTTATTAGTTCCCTGTTCCTTACCAGGACATCCTGTCATAAAACACTCATGCAAATTGTTACTATGGTGCCTGGCCAGGGTGGGTGGTTTCAGTCAGTGTGTTTCCCCTAACAGAACTAGCCCTCAATTCAGCCTCTTAATTTTAAATATTATCTGTATGCCTAAAATTTGTTAATAAATATCTCTAATTAAGATCTTCCAGGTTCATAAATCTAACAGCAGCCTCAACATTACAAGTGACTGTGAGATAGATATCTTAAACTTAATATATTCAAGATCAATCAATCTCAATCTCCTCCAACCCCAAACTTGTTTATCAGGCAGCCTTCCCCATCTCAACTGCATCCTTCCAGTAACTCAGGACAGAAAACTTTGTAGTTCTCTTGACTACTTCCTTTCTTTCATATCCTTCATCTGATACAGTAGGCAATCCTAGTAGAGCTGTGCTCTGTCGTTAAGTCATGTCTGACTCTTTTGTGACCCAATGGACTGTAACCCTCCAGGCTCCTCTGTCCACGGAATTTTCCAGGCAAGAATACTGAGGTGGGTTGCCATTTCCTTCTCCAGGGGATCTTGCTGACCCAGGGATCGAACTCACATATCCTGCGTCTCCTGCACTGGCAGGAAGATTCTTACCCACTGAGCCAGCCGGGAAGCCCCAATCTTATTTAGTGCCACCTTTAAAATATGCTCATAATTGAATCACTTGTGCTCACCTTCACAATGGCTACTGTCATCCCTTGCCTGGATTGTAGCAATAACCTTCTAACTGCTCTTGTTTTAACTCTCCTGGTCCCTTTGGTCTATATTAACCACACTAGGCAGAAAGAGCCTTTAAAAAGGCAAATCAGATTATGCTACTCCTCACTTGAACACTGTAATGGTAATGTATGTAATTTTACTCAAAGCAAAAGCCAAATTCTGTCAAATGAGCTGTGGGTCCTGAAAATCTGCCCTCCACTACATCTCTACCCTCTTCTCCTACTACTGTCCTATGCTTTTGCTTTTTCTAGGACTTTTGCTCATGTTGTTGCCTTTTCCTGGAAGACTCTACCTCAAAATATCAGGTTAGCTAACCTCCTCACCTCTATCAAGTGTCTGTGTAAATCTGACCTTCAAAATGAGGCCATCTTTGACCATTCTATTTAATACTGCAAGTATCTCACCCACCCCACTCTTCCAATCATTCTTCTCTGTGTTGGCCTCTAAGGATGATGCTTATTGAGGGCACAGATCTCTGCCCCAGTGATATCTCAAGTATCTAGAACACTGGTTGGTACATAGTAATTATTCAGTAAATATATGTTGAATATATAAATGTTAAGCCCAATCTTGCCAAATGGCAGAAAACAAAATCTTAGTCATTTCCTGCTATCCTTGGTCATTTCAGGTTTAAGTGTAAGTCATTCAAAACTTCCTTTCTTCTTCTTTCTCTTCAACCTGGTACCTAATTTCCAGGGCACTTATACAGAGGAGAGAGAGGCCAGGAGATCATGTCTGGCCTGTGGCTGCCCTCTGTACTACACCGTGATCTGTCAAAATGGCTTCTGCCTCTCCTGTCCTTTGGTCCTGCATCCATCTCCACTGCTGTTTTTTGAGAATCAATTGTTACTCCATGGTCTACACTAACATCAATCAAAACTGAGAAGTGACTTTTGATGGTTAGTTCTTTCAGTTATTTTCTTCACCTTCTTTGAAGGCAGCTGGAAAAATTAAGTATTTTCACATGCTTCTCTGGAGTCACCAGAACCCTAAATCTTTATCAAGACTTAATTGTCTTAAATACCACAAAAAGCCATAAGAACTCATACCTTATCAACACAAGAAATATTTTTAAGAGGAGAGACTGCTAACATGCCAGAATCAGTGTCCTCTGTCTTTTGGATATCCAAACTTATCTTACGGATCTATCAGTCTCCCTCATCCTATTTTGAAATAACTGCAAGTAGGGAATAGAAACACAGCATTGCCCAACCCTGCTGCTGTTGCTGCTGCTGCTAAGTCGCTTCAGTCGTGTCTGACTCTGTAAGACCCCACAGACAGCAGCCCACCAGGCTCCCCTGTCCCTGGAATTCTCCAGGCAAGAACACTGGAGTGGGTTGCCATTTCCTTCTCCAGTGCGTGAAAGTGAAGTCACTCAGTCGTGTCCGACTCTTAGCGACCCTATAGACGGCAGCCCACCAGGCTCCTCTGTCCATGGGATTTTCCAGGCAAGAGTACCGGAGTGGGGTGCCATTGCCTTTTCCATGGCCCAACCCAAGCAGGTTTAATTATCTTCCTTCCTCCCCTTTTCTACTCCCCACTACAGTTCCAAGGCAACAGTCGGGGGAATTCTGAATTGGATAACAAATATTCTTCCTAAATACTTCCTTCTTGCATAGGAAATAAAGCTTTTGAGTTTAAAAGCCAAGTGTTTGCTGTCTTTTTTATCCTTCCAGTCCTCCAACGATAACATCCAATGACTAATTTCTGGATGCCTACAAAGGAATAAAAGGTCTCCAAGTCCAAGAAAAGCAAATCAAAGAAGTTTAAGTGTGGGGAACAAGGTCAGGCAGAACAGGGAGGAAGTGACGGCAAGGAGGGTATTTCAGTCAACACTTGAAAATAGTCACAAATATTAGCTCTAATCTTTATCACTTGAAGAACTTATTATACCTGAGTTAGCCTTTTGCTTAAAAAAAATCATGTAGTAAAAAGAATAAAGATGAGAAAATGCAATTAATCTTTTCTCACAAGACAGATTTCCATAGTAATGTTGAACTTACCCAGTATTTTCATGCAACTAAAGAACATACACTAGCTCTGAGGTCTGATGAATTAAGAAAAAATCAGATTGGATAAAAGTATGAATGTCTTCCTGTCTGAGCCTAAGTATGATTTAGAGATTCAGGCACACAAAATGAAGAAAAGGAATTATCCTCCTTCGACACAAAGTATTGTGAAACAACCTGACTTAACGTATTAGCATCAAACAAAGCCAGAATTTAAATGAAGAAATTCTTTGCCTTAATGAAGGTCATATGTAAACATACAGAGAATTCCACACTAGCTTTAAAAGGAACCTTGGGAAATTAATTTCCACACATGATTAACTTTGAGGTTTTTAGAGGAAAGTAACTGCCTATATTCTGAGTAATATTATTTAAAATTTAGTTTCTTGTATAATTAATGAAGCAATTGAAAGTGATTACCTTTTTATTGCAAGTGAGTAAGTTTGTTAAAAAGTTAAATCCTCAGGATATTTATATAGGTTTTTCCCTTTACCAGGCACAATCTCCCCAGCCCTGGTTCTGCCTCAGCTGAAATAGCAGAGAGACCTTCCTGGATGACCTGCTGAGAAGGTCAATTCAAACTCATTTCTATTACTCATTAACTCTAAAATAGTGTATAGAATTTTGTAAATTACATGTTTGTTTATGTATTTACTCCTTTGTCATCTGCAGTCTACATCAGATTACAAACTCTGCAAAACAAGCCATGTCTTAATTCTTTCAAGTATATTCGTCATTTAGCATGATGCTCAGTATAGAGCAGGTAATCAATTAAATCTCTGCTAAATGAGTAAAAGACAAGAGAAATAAAATAGTTAATTGCTCTGAGAATTTTCTTAACTGACTCATATTTTCTGAGTCACAAATATATTAATACTTATTAAAAATAACAATCTTTTCTTCTTTTTAATCTTCTTCCAAGACTCCATTGCTTCTAAAACTGCTGTAGAGTGCTGGGCCAATAAATGATGGACAACCTGCTCTCTTAATAAAAAGTAATGAAAGTATACATGTCCAAAAGTTTATTCTGAATTTTACTGATATATAATTTACAAATAGTAATAAAATATACCATATTTTTATTGAAAACACCATATAGCAAATTAATTCTCATAGAACGCATTTGGCCAAACTTGTGTCCATAGCCAATCTATATTTGAAATCCACAAATGAGTGTAATTCCAATATGGATATTAGTTGACATTTTTGTCTGTTTGAATACAATAAAAATGACAAAAAAGAGACATATGTCAGAATTTCACACACTTGTCAACAGTGTGAGCAACTTTCTTTCTGAGTCAGACAATAGTTTTCAAACCTTAGAAAAAAAATTTTTTTGAATTTCTGTGGTCCTCACCATGTCACACCTGTATGCACAACATGTTTTTAAGTTTAATTTGCATCACTCATATGTTCCCCATCCCTTTCTTATGAGTAGACCAGGAGTAGAAAAACTTTCTCTGTAAAGGGCTGATTGGTAAATATTTCAGACTATAAGGGCCATATAGCTTATATTATAATTATTCTGCCTTGACATCATAATGCACAATGAGCCATAGACATTTTATTTAAAGAAGGATGTGTTGGTGTTTCAATAAAAGTTGAACTATGTACAACAGTACAACTGTGTACAAATAGTACAACTGTGCACAAAAGCAAGCAATGGGCTAGATTTGGCCCAAAAGATGCAGTCTGCCAATCCTAACAGAACTATGAACCAAGCCTGAATTTTAGCACATGCAATTTTTGTGGTGTAAATACTTCCACATTGCCGATTTCAAGCTACTAATGTGACATCACCACATGCTGAGTTAGGAAAAGATGAACAATAGAACAGAAATCAATATATAGTATTTCTAGTATATTTTATATATACATATATATAAAGAATATGGATAATAGCAAAAGCAATTAAAATAATTAGAAAGTGATGAGTTGGTTTATTAACTTTGTTTTAACACCCTTTCTTTAGAGCTTACATAATTTAATTTTTAAAGGCTGTGTTCAAAAACTGACTCATAAAATTCCTGAAAATTTGCACACCACAGCTATACCTGCTTCCTTGAAACTCTCTACAGCCTCTGCATCTCCTATTTTAATTGGGTTCTCCTCTTTCTTTGACTTTCCATTGTTTGTTCTCAGGTAGCTCCTCCTATTCTCATTTTAAATTTATAGCATTCAATGTGACTTTGTTCTTCTGTCTCTACGTAAGCCCACAGCACACACTCTTAGCTTAACTTCAGCTTCTCCTTCATTGCTGATTGTGCTCAAAAAAAAAAAATATATATATATATATATATATATATGTATATTAATATATACCCATTTGGATGGTTTCAACTCCCTACTGTCATTTCAAATTTAATGAGTCTAAAATCAGTTATCAAATTTTCCAGTCCCCTCTCCTTCATGCCTTAATTGTTCAAAGTATTTAAAATTTTTAATTCAACTTCTCTTTGGCCTGTATCCCCTCTTATCAATATTTCCTGCCAAATAGCTTCCATCACACCCCTCTCTAGTCACATTTCCACCACACAACACACACTTCAATCACAGCCATAGTCTCTCAGCTCATCTGCTTGTCTTCAACTTTTATCATTCTTTTAGGGTTTCTTGTAATGAGCTTATTTATTCTAAATCCTAAGTTTATCATACTTAAACCCTTGAGTAAGACCTAAAATGGATTTTATTGCCTACCTTACTAAGCCTAGTTTTCACACCTCAGTTTCAGTCTGTAATTCAGGCCAGTGTATCTTTAATAAGCAATGTATCTTCACTAATTGAGTATCTTTTCTAGTAAACAAAATTTTTAGATTCTGTAACTTGTACTTCACTTTCACATGGGTGCTCAGGGAATAATTTATTGATTTATCTCTTATTTGTCAATATATTTTAAATAATTGGAGTTACATCAAGAAACTCAAAAGATATGCTTTCATTGAATAAAAATACAATATATTAAAGAAGATGTAGATATCCTAAAGATGCTATATGAAAAACTTACTTATCCTCTCATTCAATAGATTGAATAAATAAGCCACGTCCTAAGAATTCTGCTACATGCTAAATAAGGACAGTAGGGTGAATAAGACACATTTTCTGACTTCAGAAAGCTGCAGTCTACTAGAATAACATTATAATCAACATATTTTAAAAATAACACTGCCTCAGAAACTTGGCATATTTTGGTGAAAAAAGCATTAAAAGCTAAAAATACACATGTTGTGTCAGGAGCATATAAAGGGCTTACTGAAGAATATTCCCTTCATTAGATAAATTAGATAAACCATTTAACAGAATATTTTTAAAATTAACTTTAAAAACATATGTTGAATTCCAAGCAATATTATAATATTTTAAAATATTTTATCTCATTCCAAATTTTAATAGGAATGCTGATGGTCTAAATATTTGACTTAATCTGTACTTTTATAAGAGAAGTATATTTACATTTTTTTTAAATTTTTGGTTGTTTCAGACAACACAAATGGTTTTGGGTTATAATGTGTTCTACCCAGTAAATCAATAGTGCTACTCCCACAACAGCATACACACGTGTGGCAAAAAATAAAAAACTTGAGTTTTAATGATCACATACTATACAGAAGGCTGAGCACCGAAGAATTGATGCTTTTGAACTGTGGTGTTGGAGAAGACTCTTGAGAGTCCCTTAGTCTGCAAGGAGATCCAACCAGTCCATCCTAAAGGAGATTAGTCCTGGGAGTTCATTGAAACAACTGATGTTGAAGCTGAAACTCCAATACTTTGGCCACCTGATGGGAAGAGCTGACTCATTTGAAAAGACCCTGATGTTGGGAGATTGAGGGCAGGAGGAGAAGGGGACAAGAGAGGATGAGATGGTTGGATGGCATCACCAACTCAATGGACATGGGTTTGGGTGGACTCTGGGAGTTCGTGATGGACAGGGAGGCCTGGCGTGCTGCGGTTCATGGGGTCTCAAAGAGTCAGACACGACTGAGCAACTGAACTGAACTGAACTACAAGAAAGGAAATTGAACATGCTTAAATGCCCTTTTTAAGCATTTTTTCAAAAATTCTAATCTTAGACCATATCTAATCTCTTGAGCAATTATTACTATTACATGGAAACTTACAGATACAAAAATATTGTAGCAACATTTAAAAATTATTACTTAGTTGAATTCTCTAAAGAAAAGTACATGGTGCTTGCTTTCACATTAATAAAATACAAGTGTTTGTATTGAGATTTTTTTTTCCCTAATGTAAATTCAGTACAAAGTCCTCAGTTGAAAGAAACTTGAAATTTCCCTAGAACTCTCAGAATTTAGAAGTGACTGTCCAGGGAATCCTGGTGTGCTTCAGTCCATGGGATCGAAAAGAGTCGGACATGACTGAATGACTGAACAACAACAGTAAGGCTCTAAGATGAGAAAATATGTCCATGATTCAGATGTCAATGGTATTCCGAAGAAGTTTATCATAAAATAGTAGTTAATGCATGTACAGAAATAATTATAATACACTCTGGGGATGCAGAGAAGGTGGAAGGCTCATGGAAGAGGCATCATTTGAACAGGATCTTAAAGGATAGGAAAGATTTGGACATGAGATTAAAGGAAAAGAATCCAAGTCAGGAAGAATTGTCAGTGATAACACAGTTACCCTTCCTAACTACAGCTCCCAGTCCTTAGGGATAGGAACCAGATGTCTTAGTTTTGTATCCCTCACAATGCTTTAAGTGGGTCCATATAAAAAAGAGTTCAATAGACACTGAATGAATAATGTTATTAAATATAATGTGAAATGTTTCCCCACAGGGAAAAAAAAAAGAAGTGACTCCATTGTAAAACTATTAAACAGCACAAGCATATGCTTAACTCAGCTATAGGGAAACAATGCATGCAATATTTCTGTATCATCATCATCATAATAATGAATAATGATTAAAATTCAGACTATTCTATAGTGAAATTAAAACACATTTAAGAAAAGGTATATATTTTAAAGGCAAATATTTTAAAAGACACCTGGATTTCATGAAATTCTTAATCTTCATTGTTATATGAAGCCTTAAAAATTAGCTTTCTTTGGTTCAGGAAGATTAAGTAGAAATCTGTCCTCATTATTCCATCAGCTCTAGTGGTAGATATTAAATCTCCTTCTTGAAATCAAATGTCTTAATAATGTGTAAAGATGAAAAATGAATCTTTCTGATGGATATTTTCTTGCATAATTTAGTGTTTCTAACATGATAATCTGAATGTTATCTTTAAACCACAATTAAACCACTTATAAGTAACTTAGAGCTGAGTAAGAAAGTTGAGCAAAGATCTATTTCAGTTCTAAAATGCTATGATCTTACACAATAAGCCTTTTTTTAAACTGCCTCAAGACCTCATGACACATTTTTTTCTAAAGTCAATGCAGATGTCATATCTTTCATCCAATAGATTTTTTAAAGTTATCCATTAGTTGTCCAGTACCAAGCCTCACAATAATTGTCAGTGACCAATCCAGTGTCAATTTTAGACATGCATGATGTGACGAGACATAAAATACAACTGTTTTTCTCACATGGCTCATAAGTTGACTTTGAAGGCAAATTCAGAAAGGCTTTCTAAATTTGTTTTATAAAAAGCAATACTATTAGAATATTTATACAAAGTTCCTAGTTTTGAGACAAAAGATACTAACTTGACCTCTATAAACTATGTACATTTACAAAAATAAATATCACAACTGTGAAAAGAAAATAGAAACACTAGTGGAAAGAAGGGCAGAAAAAAAAGAGGAGAGAGGAGAGAAAAAGTGTAATCAAAACCACTCTGCGGTCTACTAGTTACTTAACCTCAGAAAATTACTTAACTTTGGAGCATCATTTTTCTCACATGATTGCTGTGAGATGACATGAAAGTATATAGAAAACATTTGTTGCACACAGGGTTCTTTCACCTTACAACTGAAATAAGAAGTAACTTATTACTGACACCTTTTTTTTTTTTATTGACAGTTAATATGTACATGGGGGCCTCCCAGGTGTCTCAGTAGTAAAGAACCTGCCTGCTAATGCAGGACACGCCAAGAGACATGGATTCAATCCCCAGGTTGGGAAGATCCCCTGGAGTAGGAAAAGGCAACTCGCCTCCAGTATTCTTGCCTGGAAAATTCCACGGACAGAGAAGCCTGGCAGGGTACAGTCCATAGGGTCACAAAGAGTTGGGACATGACTGAGAGAGTGAGCACATATACATGGATTCCTAGTTTTAAAATTCTTGATAAAGAAGATACATGATTTGTTTGTCCAACAGCAGGAACCTAGAAACCTGGACATAAACCTAGAATGTAAGGTTAATTTCTCTGCTAGTGAAATATAAATCTATATTAAGGTGAGTTCTAAGTGAAAGCTTCAGTATGAATATGTTGGTTAAAATGTGGGGGAGAGCAGCACTTATAAGGTTTTGATTCTTTACTTCTTTGTGTCTCTCTGTAGGGCTTGCCCTGCTTGTCCTCCAAAAATTCACTAAATAGAGAATATATGTCCTTTCTGGAACATGAAGATCATGCTGTGCTGAATTCGTCTAGTGATTTTGAAATAGATCAATACCAAGGCCCCTGAAGCAGTTTGGGCCTCTTCGGGCTTCAGCCATCACAGATTTCTGCTCAGCTACCCTCTGCTCCTGCTGCAAAGCCCAGCCATCCCTCAAGGCTCTGCTGCTTCTAAGTCAGACTTAGGGGCCCCAGGGCACAATGTTGGAGCTGCCAAAGATCCCTGCCGAGGCACCAACAAGCTGTCTTCCCCTCAGACCTGCAGCCTCACCAGGGCTGTGGGATACAGAGCTCAGCATTTGTCCAGAACTTGTAAAGCACAGAGAAATCTTCCCAGTCTGGAGCGGAAACCAGACTCTAAAATTACATGCTTATCATTTTGTCTGTATCCATGAATCCTCTTCCTTTTGACTCCTCCATCATCCTTCCAAATTTCTCTAAAGAATTAGGCTTTCAGAAAACAAGATCCAGACAGATTTGTGGTCTCCTTTCCAATCTACTCATGCCTGGTTTGATGTCCACGATTGATTAATACCTCCTTAAACAGACAAAAGGAACAGGAAAATAGAATACAGGAGGAAAACTATAGGTTCACATTCTTAAATGTTATCAGTCCACAAGGATCTCATTTTACTTTTTTCTCATTGAAGTCATTTGAAATACATGAAGGCTCTTCAGAAAACTCCTTTTCTCTAATTCAGATACATTGCTTTCCTTTAAAAAAAAAAAAAAACTACTTTTAGTTCAGTTATGATAGATTTTACAGGGGACACAAAGGATGGTAGAGTCTATGACAAAAAAAAAAAAAAATGGCCCTTTTTCCAGTGATTTTTACCTCTCCACATTTCACATTATGGAAATCTGGTTAGAGAACCAAGGAGATTAGTGGCAAAGGCCTACCTTCTGACTCAAAACTAGTCTTACTTAAAAATAGAATCCCAAAGGATGCTCATATCTAGTCTCTGCTTCAGAAATGATACAGAATCCCTACCCTTAATAGCCCATGACTTATATTGTATTCACACACATAAGTAAGTAATTATACATTGACTGCCTTTCCAGTATCTTCAACTCTCCCTCTCCTCTGATTCCCTCTAGTTAGCATCTGAACACACTTAATTCTCTTCAATATTGAAACACAAGGGAATAGAACTGCCATATGACCCAGCAATCCCACTGCTAGGCATACACACCGAGGAAACCAGAATTGAAAGAGACACGTGTACCCCAATGTTCATCGCAGCACTGTTTACAATAGCCAGGACATGGAAGCAACCTAGATGCCCATTGGCAGACGAATGGATAAGGAAGCTGTGGTACATATACACAATGGAATATTACTCAGCCATTAAAAAAAATACATTTGAATCGGTTCTATTGAGATGGATGAAACTGGAGCCCATTATACAGAGTGAAGTGAGCCAGAAAGAAAAGCACCAATACAGTACACTAATGCATGTATATGGAATTTGAAAGATGGTAATGGTAACCCTATATGTGAGACAGAATAAGAGACACAGATGCGTAGAACAGTCGTGTGGACTTTGAGGGAGAAGGTGAGGGTGGGACGTTCTGGGACAATAACATTGAAACATGTATATTGTCATATGTGAAGCGGAACACCATTCCATGTTCTATGCATGGGACAGATGCTCAGGGATGGAGCGTTGGGATGACCCAGAGGGAAGGGATGGGGAGGGAGGTGGGAGGAGGGTTAGGGAGGGGGAGCACATGTGAACCCATGGCTGATTTATGTCAATAAAAAAAAAAAAAGAAACACAAAAGTTTTTCCTCTACTTGTAAACCCTCATTTAACTATCACCCCTCCTTCTTCAACCTTTAGAACCAAACCTGATGAAAGTGTCTACAGTCGGTCTCCAACTTCTCCATGCATCTTTCTTCAACCCACACAATGATTAAAGCAGCTCTGATCAAGGCTACCTGCTCACTGCTATATCCAATGGAACTTCTCAGTTCTTAACTCATTTCTAGTTTACTGTTTCTAGCCTGTGCCCTTCATTCAACTGTTAACTCTATAAGGGCACCTATGTATAGTGACCAGCACATAGAAGTCATCCAAAACCCACTGTCTAACGAATGCAAAATAGAAAAGCGCAGAAAGCACTAGTTCTACCTAACTCACAATTTTCAGCAAGGAAGATTCATTATTTCAAAACATAAAGAGTCAGTCTTCAATCTGAAACTAATTCAGCTATGCCTAGGATTTTAGTTTTATTTGTTTTCTTTGTTGCTTTGATATTGCCACTTGATTTTACAATGTATTTCTTCACTGGATCTTACAGAGGATTTTTTAATATTCTCTTCAAACTGATTTTCTACCCACACTATTCTTGGGAATCAACTCCAAACTAGGGAAAACAGAAGCCCTATTAAATAATTCAAAATATTTGGCTGAAACTAATCTTTCTCAGACTTGTCCTGAAACAAATCCTTATATTATAAAATTTCAAGCTATTTTTATGTTGGTTATTATATTACTTTTATAGTAGAGAATTGTCATGGTAGGGGAACTGTTATCTCTTATGTTCCATCTTATAATATAAATATCTTATTTTGCAATAATTCAATAAATAGCATGCAGTTAATGGAACCAACCTAGCTTGTCTAAAGATATATTTAAGTAATCAAAGGAGATAAACCAAAATTTTTCCAGTATCTATGAAATACTATTCTTATATTCCTTTTGTGGTTATCCTTTCCATAAATAAAACTTTCACTACATCACTGTTTATTTGATAGCATTTCAAAAACAACTGAAAATAAAAATAATAATGCAGAAGGAGCAGGGAAGATAGATAATAGAATAAAAAGAGGGAGAATTGCAAATTGAAGAAAAAAAAAATTTTAATGCATTTTTTACTTACTCTGGTTTGAAAATATAGAAACCCTAAAGATCAGTTTTGTCTCCCAGATAAAATGCTCTTCAAAAGTGATTTTTAAAAAAAAAAAAAAAAATCACAGTAGTCTTAACTTTTTACATATAAATCAACTAGTTTATTTAACCTTTTTACCTCCTATTCAACCATAATTCTATCTCCCCAGGTGGGTGGAACGGTAGACAGGGATTGAGGTGGAGTGGGAATTACCTCCATCTGAGTAATCACAGCTGACCTTAAAAAAATGAGGAAATAGAGACAGAAAAGAGTAGAGGGAAGAAGATCATATAAGTCATGGAATTATTACCACTTATAGTTGAACAGACAGTAAAGAATCTGTCTGCAATGCAGGAGACCCGGGTTTGATCCCTGGGTCAGGAAGATCCCCTGGAGAAGGGAATGGCTACCAACCCCAGTCTTCTTGCCTGGAGAATTTCATGGACAGAGGAGACTAGTAGGTTACAGTCCATGGGGTCACAAAGAATCCAACACAACTGAGTAACTAACACATGGTTGAACAATCTTTTTTATAGTAGACAACTACAAAAAACAGAAATTTGATCATCTCACTTCTATCACTAGTGCCTCCACTGACTACAAAGATACAGTTAGGCACACTGGGCTCAGATGGGTTTTGCCTTCTACTTGCCCCTTGTGACATATCTCAAGCTCTTCTTCCAACCATATCCAGGACTCGAGCAGTACCAAAATATATGCCTGTTTGCTTCATGCTCTCTCACAGTCCCTTGCTTCTCCATGAGCTAGAACCTATTTAAGATTGTTTACATTCGTTAAAATAACCAGATCAGGACCAAGATGGAGTTACTCCTGCTAAATCCCACTACAGTCTCCATCAGTAAGAAAAAAATTTAACTAAGTTTCTGAAATGAGCAATCCCAGAAAAGGAATCTCTAAGTCAACCAATCAACATTTGCCTGCTTATATAACTAGGCTCCAACACTACCCTTTGCTTCAAATGAGAAAAGTAACCTTGCTTTAACCAATCAGCAAATGTCCAGTGTAACTTCCTTGTTCCTGCTCACTTTCTTCTATAAAAACCTCCCACCATGTATGGCTCTTCAGATCTCCATTCTATTTGCTAGATGTGATGCTGTTCAATTCATAAATTGATGGAAAAAGACAAATAATGTCTTTAAAACTTAGTTGAATTTTATTCTTTAACATACATTTATCTTTCCCAACAAGATTTCTCTCATGTCACAAGCACTCCTTCTCTGCCCTTTCTATACTCTCTACACTTCTGATCACACTACAAGGCAAGTGTTTATTTCCTTCCATTTTTTTTTTTTTCAGGCTGTGGAAGGAAAAATCATTTATTTTATTCATCTGCATGTCCTTGTGATCACCTGAAGTGCCCTATACACACCTAGTAAAATAAATGAATGAAGACAGCAAACATATGACTCATCTCACTTCACAATTATACTGATATGGTCTAAATCAAACATTTATTAATAATCAAAATGTCAGTATTTGATGATATAAATAACACCCAAGTGTGCAGTACAAATGATAAAACAGTCAGGTCATTGGTAGGGAAAGCAAAATGCTTCCCTCACCCTTTAGTCCCGATATCCACTGTGATCCCCATTTAGCTTTTTTTTTCTCTGCTACCCTTCAGAACAGTGTAATACTTTGCCCTGCTCTGTCAGTGAGCCCTCTGTTAGAAGGGCTCATCCCATCACTACACAGCTCTGAATGCACCAGAGACAATGCTCAGCCCAGAAGACCCAGAAAAATTAGCCATAATAAAACCCTTCAATTGTATTAAGTCCTCTTTATACTTTATTCAGATGTTGAAGAAACAAACAAAAAAAAGAAACCTTAGAATTGAAGAAAGTGACACCAGGAGTTGGAGACTTTGATCCCTAGACTCAGAGAGGTACATCCCATCCTTGAGCTTGCCTAGTGTGCCATCTGACCAGGCAGATTCATCCTCTGGTTCTCCAGGCAAGGAAAGGATAGAGCAAAGGGTCTCCATCTGACAGCCTGATCCTCTGCTGTTACCTTTGTCCTCCAAATCTTACTTACAGGTAAAGGCAAAGCCCCTACTGTACTCAGACATATAGGTATCCACATGTGTTCTGACTGCATATATTCTTTTGCTCTGGCCCCAAATCCTCACCACCCACTCTGTACAGATTCAGCTTTATGTGAAGTGCCATGACAGGTCCCCCTCACGTAAGCTACTCTGAGAATGTGGTCCAGAGGAATTTGAAAAGTTTGAATAACCTGTGAGCTTCCACACCCCCAATGCATCAGTGACTACCAAGGCTTGGCCACATTTCCCAAACAACATGCTCCTATTAATAGACAATAGCTCTCTATTAACATGTCCCATCTGATCTCCACAATTTCTACACTAGCTTAGAAGTTCTGTTATCTGTGCTTTCTATCTATTTACTGTCTTGTTCTAGTGAATGTGATTTCATCATTTTCTTGTGCATTCAAGCAACACTCACCCTTCTTGATGGTCAAAAAGTATGGCCAATGTCTCTCAGCAAACCACCGAGAGTATTCACATTACAGCTGGACAACCCTTGTAACATACCCTCATTGAAATCTACTCAAACAGTTATCCACAATTGTCTGAGATTAGTGAAAGTGTGGGCATTACGTTAGCCTTTTCTTTTCCCATTTCTTTTTGTTTGTTTCCTTCATTATTGCTTTTGTTGTACTAGGTTAAATATATATATGTTTATATATAACAGGTAACAGCGCCTGTTACAAAGGAAAACAGTAGAGCATCAGGCTGTCAGATGGAAACCTCTTTGCCTTATCCTTTTCCTGCCTGGAGAAACCGAGGATGAATCTGCCTGGTCAGATGGCACACTAGGCAAGCTCAGGGATGGGATGTACCTCTCTGAGTCTAGGGATCAGTCTCCAACTCACGTTGTCACTTTCTTTGATTCCAAGTTTCTTTTGTTTCTTCAACATCTGAATCAAGTGTAAAGGTATATTAGTTATCTGTCTATCTATATAAAACATAAAATTACCATTTTAATCCTTTTGAGTGTACAGTTACGTGGCATTAAGCACATTAACATTGCTGTGCAATCACCCGTTATCTATTTTCAGAATTCTTTTCATCTTCTCAAACTGAAATGCTGTATCCATTAAACAATTACTCCCATTCCTCCTTATCCCTAGTTCCTGACAGTCATCATTCTACTTTCTGCCTCTATGAACTTGACTACTTTAGAAATCTCATTTAAGTAAAGTTATCCAGTATTTGTATGGTTACTTCCTTTAGCACAATATCTCCAACCTTCATCTACATTGCAGTATAGGTCAGCATTTTCTTCTTTTTTAAGGCTGAATTAAATAGTCCATTGTATGTATACACCACATTTTATTTATTCATTCCTCTGTCAATGGGCATTTGGGTTGTTTCTACCTTTGGCTATTGTCAATAATGCTGCTACAAAGATCAGCATACAAATAACTGAGTCCCTGTTTTCAATTCTTTCATATGGTAATTCTATGTTTAGCTTTTCGAGGAACCACCATACTGTTCACATTAGTTGCTATACCTACCATGCCTTAAAATGTTTTCCCCTTAGGTCAGCTATATATTAATACATTTGAGTATAAACAATAAGATCAGGTATATTAGTTATCTACCGCTGTTTCTATTAATATTATGATTGCCCCCCAAACTGAGCAGTTCAAAGCAACATTTTTATCTCACAGTTTCTGTGAGTTAGGAATCTGGGCACAGATTAGTCCTTGAATCAAAGTGTCTTACAAGCTGCAATCAAAGTATTGGCAAGAGCTATATAGTCAACTGAAGGCTCAAGCGGGGAAGGATCCCCGTCAACCTAATTGGGAAGTCTCAGAAGTGTACACAGGTTGTACACTTCCAAGTGTACTTCCAAGTGTACACAGGTTGGCATGCCTCAGGTGCTCACTAGCTGTTGGCCAGAGATATCAGTTCCTTGCCTTGCGGGCCTCTCCAAAGAGTGGCTTACAACATGGCAGACTATTTTTCCCAGAGTGGGAGCTCTTGGAGAGAGGAGGAGAGCAGGAGAAAGTCCAAGCAAGACAGAAATCATAGTCTTTTTGTAACCTAATTTCAGAATGGCATCCCATTACTTTTGCCATATTATATCCATTAGAATTCAATCATTATGTCAGCAAACACAGAGGGAAGGGGGTTAAAGACTGTACATATTAGGAGACTGAGATCACTGTGAGCCATTTTAAAGACTGACTACCAGAGCAAGAGTTGGCTTTGTTTTGGCTTTCATTGATGTAACCTAGAACAACTAGCGTCTAGAAGGCACTCAGATTATTTGTCCAATGAATGAATGAATATTAGGAGAAATGCAAAATCTGTCTTTTCACATGTTTATATGGTGTTTGAAATCAGAGCAAATTTAACACACTGTATTCTAACATGATTATCTGAACAACAAAAATATATTTTTTCCTCTCCTATTTTACTAGGTTACATTAAAGCATCAGAATCAAATTTAGCATCTCTCCCAGAAGACATTAGGGAAATAATACCACTTACTGACAACTTTTGTATATTTCCTGGTATTCTGGTGGAAACTTCATCATTTTATGACATATGGGAATAGATAATATGGTTGAAGATAATGTAGTCTATTTTAAGAATTTAACATTGGTTTACTGAAAGGCTTTTATGATTCAAGAGAAGAAAAGCAAAGAACATTACAATGAAGATATGCATGCTGTTTATTCTGTTTTTTTTTTTTTAGCCACATATTGATCTTTCAGAGACTTTTAAATTATATCAGTTAAAATAAGGAAAAAATATCTTTATTAAGCATGGATGGGCTACTACATCAGGTATCAAAGATATACCTAAATGTGTCCTATTCTTTTAATATTTTTAAATAATGTTATTCAGTGTTGATTCCTAAACAAATTGACCAAGAATTTTAGGATAGATGATAATTTATTAGGATTCTTGAAAATTATTAGACATGTTATACCATCTATTCCTTACAAATATGAAAGGAGTATTCTTGGAATTGTTCAAAAAACATTGGCCAGTTTAAGGAGAAGGTTGGAATAGTCAAAGGCAGACTTGAACAATCCTGGAGAAAATGTTATGTGATATCCTGTCAAGCCTTTCCAACAACAACAACAACAAAAGAGACATAATTCTTACCCAGACAAGATCATATGATATTTGAAGGCTGTTGTACTATAAGGTCAGGGCATAGACTTGGATTACCGTGATACTGAATGGTTTGCCTTGGAAATGAACAGAGATCGTTCTATCGTTTTTGAGATTGCATCCAAGTACTGCATTTTGGACTCTTTTGTTGACCATGATGGCTACTCCATTTCTTCTAAGGGATTCTTGCCCACAGTAGTAGATATAATGGTCATCTGAGTTAAATTCACCCATTCCAGTCCATTTTAGTTCGCTGATTCCTAGAATGTCGACGTTCACTCTTGCCATCTCCTGTTTGACCACTCCCAATTTGCCTTGATTCATGGACCTAACATTCCAGGTTCCTATGCAATATTGCTCTTTACAGCATCGGACTTTGCATCTATCACCAGTCACATCCACAGTTGGGTATCGGTTTTGCTTTGGCTCCATCCCATCATTCTTTCTGGAGTTATTTCTCCACTGATCTCCATTATCATATTGGGCACCTATTGACCTGGGGAGTTCATCTTTCAGTGTCCTATATTTTTGCCTTTTCATACTGTTCATGGGGTTCTCAAGGCAAGAATACTGAAGTGGTTTGCCATGCCCTTCTCCAGTGGACCACATTCTGTCAGATCTCTCCACCATGACCCATCGGTCTTGGGTGGCCCCACACGGCATGGCTTAGTTTCACTGAGATAGACAAGGCTGTGGTCCGTGTGATCCGATTAGCTAGTTTTCTGTAATTTTAGTTTCAGTGTGTCTGCCCTCTGATGCCCTCTCGCAACACTTACCGTCTTACTTGAGTTTCTCTTACCTTGGGCCTTGGGTAATTCCTCTCGCCGCCGCCCCAGCTCCCAGTCCCCAGCCCGGCCTAGCTCCTCTCTGCCACGCTTCTGCGCCGAGCCGTCGCAGCCGCCTCGCTTCTGCTTCTGCGCCGAGCCGTGGGCACCTCATGCGAAGAGCTGACTCATTGGAAAAGACCCAAATGCTGGGTAGGATTGGGGGCGGGAGGAGAAGGGGACGACAGAGGATGAGATGGTTGGATGGCATCACTGACTCAATGGACATGGGTTTGGGTAGACTCCGGGAGTTGGTGATGGACAGGGAGGCCTGGCGTGCTGCAATTCATGGGGTCGCAAAGAGTCGGACACGACTGAGCGACTGAACTGAATTGAACTGAACTGAACTGTACTATGAGGTGGTGGTGGTTATTCTTTAGTCACTAAGTCATGTCCAACACTTTTGTGACCGCATGAACTGTAGCCTGCCAGACTCCTCTGTCCATGAGATTTCCCAGGCAAGAATACTGGAGTGGGTTGCCATTTTCTTTTCCAGAGGATCTTCCCAGCCCAGGGTTCAAACCTGCACATCCTGTTTGGCAGGTGGATTCTTTAATATTTAGTCACCTGGGAAGTCCCCATACTTTGAGGAGAGAATAGTAAACAAGTTTATCTATTACCCAGCTCAGATAAACAGGGAGCAACTATTTCAAGGAATGTGTTGTAAAGCATTTTGAGGCCACTCCCAGGTCTTAGCAAAGATATGCAGTTATCAGCTAGTACTGGCTGCTAGTGGTGGGGGAGAAGAGAATAGTGTAAAAATATTTATGGTGCTGCTTATTGTGAGATAAGGATAACAATAAAATGGTGTCTGTCGTGTGTTTCACACTTCAGAGCAGCTAGCACATTTAATGATGAAAAGAAATAAATTCTAAAGACCCTTCTATCACCAAAAGCTTATGATTCTATGATAGCAATTTATACTAATGTTATTTTGAGTAAGTAAACATATTTCTTTCATTTTTAACAATAAGATGATATTGTATTCTGTTTAAAATTTTATATATTCTCAAATTCTGACTGTTGTTCATATTTCAAAATGGTTTTACAAACATGATTTTTAGCTTCTTAAAAATCCCTAACTCACTAGAACTTTAAAGAATCTATTAGTTTCTTAGTCATAAACTCTTCTAAAACTTAGAATCCCAAGAATGTTTGTTATAGTCCAAAGTGCTAATTATTACTAAAATTTCTCTGGAACTTTGCAACTTTGCTATAGGAACACATGAGTACACCTACAGAGTCTGAATTTCATTTGTTCGGTTCACAGAAGGAAATTGTACTCCTACCATCTCGAAGGGTTAATAGCCAATATTTCAACTGAGATATTTCAATTATTGCTATAAGTTTGGGAGCGTTAATTTAAATGTTGAATTTCTCATTTATAAGTGATTAATGATTAAAGGCTTAAAATAAAATCAACTTTGTTAGAAATAAAAATATTATGAAAAGAACAGAAAAAAGGTATAACCAATTAAAAAATATGCCCTTTATTATTGTTTGGAACTTAAAATGATAAGCAAAATTCTAGGGAAAGACAAAGACTTTGTCATAATTTTAAGGTCGAGAGCTTCTTAGAATTTCAGGCAGGGATATTTCACTCTAAACAAAGTCTGTTTGACAACCCTGCAATTTCTAATTGTATAATGAAAAATTCATTGATTGCTACTGATTAACTTACAAAAGAATAAGGTTCCCAGTGACTTTTCAGAAGAAATTCAACTCTCTTGCTTGCACACATGGTAGGTGGCAGTCTTTTCCTATTGCAATTTCTAATTAATGTTTAAAGCCATCTGAGCCAGAGGAACCCTATTCTTTGGTCATACTGTGAATATCTAAGTTCTCTAGAATCTATTTAGGCAGACTTGAAGTCTTTTATTTGATCCTTAAGCCCCTTCTTGATGTAGTTCCTGCATAAGACTTTCTTACTCCGGATACTTGAAGAGAAATGGGAGGTACCAATTAAGATATTATTTTCTATTGATTAAAACAACCGATTATTAAAGTATCATGTATTTATTTGGAAAATGAATCATATTTTGTATCATTTTGTATCATTTTCTAATAAAAACTTTCATTTGAAAGCATAATGTGATTACAAACTGGAAAGGGGCATTGATTGGACAGAGGTTCTTCAAGTCTACAAAGTTCCGGGCTTCAGGGCAGTTGTGAACCTTCTGAAATTGTAAGATACTCTGTGTTGATGAACATGTTCCTAACTAGAGGATTCAGAGAGAAAACACAAGATGGAACGATGACTTGAGAGTTTGTGGTCCAAGCAACAGAGTGGAATATTCTATTGACTGGGAAAGTAGGATTTCAGGTGATTCTGAGACTTTCAAGTGGAGCTAGGAGGTGTAGATCAAGTGTTTAGTTTTGTGTGGAATAACTTTGAAATGTCTGTTAGATAGGTTAAGTCAGTCAGAACTCACTGGACCCAGGAAGGTAAGAAAAGCAAGCAAACAAATAAAAAAGCAAATGCAGTGTTCAGGTAAGTAACTATGCTAAGAGGAACTGCTACAGAAATCCTGGGACATGGTTCTCCTGAGGGTTTGTCTCCAGATCTGTGCACAGGCTAATCTAGTCTTTCTCCCAGGAACATTTAAAGGCAAAAATATCAGTTTTACCTTTGAGAAAGAAACCATTTTATTTCCATATATATTTTTTGTTGTTGCATCAGTGATATATAGCTATTAAAGATGGTCATAAATATTTAAACTATTAATGGTTGAGTTACACATTATAAATAGCTCTATGAGCTCACCAAGCCCTGTAAGTGATACACTCTGGTTCCCCAAGGAACCGTGGATAAAGTCACTGCCATGGTGGAAGACATAATGTGCATTCATCAGTGACAAATGAGTGCTATGTCATAACAGATCCTACATGGAGTTTATTTTAGTCAGTAAAATTGGTGGCAAAGAGCAGATATTATGTAGACTAATATCTAACTAACAGTACACTAGGGTTAAGAAAAGAGTTTCTCATGAAATTTACACCAGAGTAACAAAATAGTGGGGTTTTCTAAATCCTGTATTTAAAGTAAAATAATGTATCAATGACATCACTTACTCCAGAAACTTACATTATGAGTTTTTTTCTACTCTTACCTATTTCTTTCTTTTTTTTCTGCCCTCATTTTTTCATACTCTCTCTTAGGGGATTTCTCCTGCTTATATTTAGAATCAGGGCTACAGGGTAAAAGTAATAACTTATCTAGGTAGGCACCTATAGCATAAGGTTCGGAAGGGAAGATGGGCTGACTTGACAAAGGTCCAGCTTGCTGGGTACAAGCTGTGTGGCCTTCCTTGTGCTGGTTACTTGATTTCCATGAGTCTTATGTTACACATATCCATTACTCTCTCTATGTCTCAACTTCCTCATTTGTAAAATATGAGGCATAAAATAAAACACAACCTAAAAGCTGTTTTGAAATTAAGTGAGTAAATGTAGAGAGTTGTGGGTATAAGATACTACATTATGTAAGATATCATTTTAATATCAGTTCAGTTCAATTCAGTCGCTCAGTCGTGTCCAACTCTTTGCAACCCCATGGACTGCAGCACACCAGGCCTCCCTGTCCATCACCAACTCCTGGAGTTTCCTCAAACTCATGTTCATCAAGTTGGTGATGCCACCCAACCATCTCATCCTCTGTCATCCCCTTCTCCTCCTGCCTTTAATCTTTCCCAGCATCAGGGTCTTTTCAAATGAGTCAGCTCTTCACATCAGGTGGCCAAAATATTGGAGTTTAGCTTTAGCATCAGTCTTTCCAATGAATATTCAGGACTGATTTCCTTTAGGATGGACTGGTTGGATCTCCTTGCAGTCCAAGGGACTCTCAAGAGTCTTCTCCAACACCACAGTTCAAAAGCATCAGTTCGTCAGCACTCAGCTTTCTTTATAGTCCAACTCTCACATCCATACATGACCACTGGAAAAACCATAGCCTTCACTACACGGACTTTTGTTGGCAAAGTAATCTCTCTGCTTCTTAATATGCTGTCTAGGTTGGTCGTAACTTTTCTTCCAAGGAGCAAGTGTCTTTTAATTTCATGCAGTCACCATCTACAGTGATTTTGGAGCCCCAAAAAATAAAGTCTGTCACTGTTTCCACTATTTCCCAATCTATTTGCCATGAAGTGATGGGACCAGATGCCATGATCTTCGTTTTCTGAATGTTGAGTTTTAAGCCAACTTTTCCACTCTCCTCTTTCACTTTCATCAAGAGGATCTTTATTAATTTATTTTAATATAATAATCAAGAGTTTCTAAAGGAGATAATATGTGTAAAGGGACTGTGTGTGTGTGCTCACTCAGCTGTGTTTGACTATTTGCAACCCTTTGTAGCCTGCCAGGTTCCTCTGTCCACGAGATTCTCCAGGCAAGAATACTGGAGCAGGTTGCCATTTTCTCCTCCAAGGGATGTTCTCAACTCAGGGATCAAACCTATGTCTCCTATATTAGCAGGAAGATTCTTTACTACTGCATCACCTGGTAAGCCTGTAAAGTAAGCTAGTTGTATTATCTGGTCCTCAATTATTGAGCTCCCGACTACATGGTCAGGCTCCTCATTGGGTGCTTATGGTACATTATTCATAATCTTCACAGCAACCCTAAAGCAGCATCATTTCTCTATTTTATAAGGTACTCAGAGAAGTGATGTTCTCAAAGTCACACACAGAATGCCAGATGGTGACTTCAGGCCAAGTCTGCCTGTTTCTAAAATCTGTGCCCAGTCCCTCACCCACAAAGACAGTGTCCAGATGGTCAGAGTGAAGGCCCTTGACTGAACAGTCGTGTGCCACGGGCAAGTCCAGGGAATATGTTTAAGCTGAGTGTTTTCACCCATAAGATTACAGATTACACTAGATGCTCTTTAGGAACTCAGAATAATTTCCCAGCATGAGTAAAGATTCTGGGATGTGTATGCTTTTCAAAGTGTAGTTTGTTTTTGCAAAGTTGGTTATCTACTTAAATCCTTTACTGTGCTCAGATTAGTCTCATGTAAGTACTGACGTCAACAAAGGAAAGGAATTTCCTTAGGTCCACAAAAGCAAGGGAAAGCTGCCTAGACTACATAATCTTTGTGTTTGCTCTTTCATTTTGTTACATGTGTTAAACCTTCCCCTCAAAAGAATGAGATTATATGTTACAATAGAGAGTGCAATATATTTTCATGTACTTACATAGTCTTTTTTAGGTATTAAGAATAGTTTATTAACTATTTTTAATAGTAAGGGATTATTTTCATGCTATTTGCTCATTTCTATTTAAATAAGGACTGATAAACTTGATTTAACTCTTCATTCTTACTTGAAGAATATTAATGTCCTCTGGAATTGAAAGAAATGAAAAAGAATTTATGTTTCCTACTTTTATTATTCTGTACATCAGGTTTTAGAGTCAATATATCTGGTCTATGTCAAGCTTTTTCAGTCACTCTTAGACTACCCCCATTAGGTAGAAAAATTGTCTTGTATTACCTAAAAGCCATATTACAAAACTCTTTCCATTTTTAATAACAGAAAGCCATTTATTGTATTTTATGAAGAAAAAAAGATACATATTCAGAATTGAGGATGGCTAAGGAGACTCCTGCATAGATTATTTTATAAGTATTTGAATATAAAAATTTAAGATGGAAAGTTGAAATCAGAAATTTTACTTCGTTTTGATTAAAAATGAAAATTAATAATGGGTACAAATTAAAACACTAAAATAAATCAGCATAATTCTCTGATCACTGCTGCATCTTTATAATTCATAAAATTTCTGTCGATTTTGTGATACAGTCCTAATTTCATAAGAACTCTCACATTAACTAAATTAGTGTACTGCATTTGAAGTAACACATGAGATTCTATGCAATAAAACATTATGTTGATTGATTGTGATACTTAACAGTGCTTAACACTTATTTAGCACTTTACATCCTCAAAGCACTTTACAAACATTAACTAATTAATCATCATGTCACTATGATGTCAGAAAGGTGGTAGAATTCCCATTTCTGAGATGAAGGAATTAAATAAAGTGGCTTATGGCAGTGGAAGGCTTCAGACAGTCTAAATATTAATACCTCAGGAAAGTTTCAACTCAGTGACTAGAGCAGGGAATTGACTGTGTTTACGAAATAAAGAAAGCAGTGCAAGTTAATATCATATTACAATGCCAGCCACATTTCAACGATGGCACTTAGAAGGACAAATGACCACTGCCAACAACCCATGTTTCCTTTCTAACCTTTGCTATTCTCAAAGAGCTATTATATAATTGATTTTGCCTAGTATTTTCCATTTTTAAAGTCTAATTTTTTCATAATTAAAAACTCCCTGTGAATTTAAAAAGAAAATTGTTCAGGAATTTTCCATTTTATATCATTAATCATGTTTGAGAAAAAACCATCAACTACCGGAAATGCTCAAAAAAATATTTTAAAGGAACGATATTAACTAAGAAGTTTAAGTTATTTACAGTCAGAATAATTGTTTTTCAGATACTAATTCCCCAAAATACTATCAATAACAGTTCTTCAGATTGTTAAGGAACCGCTATTCAGGAAGTGTCACTATTTAAATTTTACTGAAGACCTTTATTTGGCCTATGATACAGTACCATTGATCTGACTGACACTGAAATTCATACTCCACAGACTCCAAAAGTATACAAATATTTGGTGGAAGTATAACATAGATACAGAAAGGACAGCAAATCATACAGGTTAACAAATTTTACAAAGCACAACTGAGTAAGCACCCGAGAGATCAAGGAATAGAACTCAGACAACCTTCATGTCCCTTGTTCTGGTTACTGCTTTCTAAAGGTAATCTCTCCTAGGTAATCTACACTAACACTTTGCCTGTTTTTGAACTGTACAAAAAGGTAAGTATGTACTATGTACTACGTTTTACTATTTTGGGACTGTTGTCTCTCAGTATTTTTTACAAAAATCATCCATGGCATCAGAGGCAGCAGTATTTATTCATTTTCATTGCTATATAGCATTACATTAATAATGTAATTGTTAATTATGTACCTTAATAATCCATCAGTTAATAATGTGTTTGTATGTGTGACTGTATGTCCATATGCATGTCAGTTTACTTACTTGACTGAGCCCACTGTTGAAGGACTTTTGTTCCAGTTTAGAACTGTAAAATAAGTGCTACTATGAGCATTTTTGTATGTTTTAGTTCACGTGTGTGTACATTTTATTTTAATCTAGGAGGAGAACTTTTGGTTTATAGACAGTGGCAAACAATTTTTAAAATTCTTCTTCCAATTCATATTCCCACCAGTAGTGTATGAGAATTCCCTTGTTCCACAGTCTCTCCAAATTTTTGTAAATAAAATTTTTCTGTAACACAGGCATACACATTAGTTTAATATTATCCATGGCCTATTTCATGCTACCATCACAGAGATGAATAGTTATGACAGAAATCATATGGCCCATGTATTAGTTTCCTTGAGCTGCCATAACAAACTATCACAAACTGGTTGGTTTAGAACAAGAAAATGTATTCTCCCATAGCTCTGGAAGCCAGGATCTGAAATCAAAGTGTTGACAGAACAGCAATTCCTCTGGAGGCTCTAAGGTGAAGGTGGGGATCTTTGCTTCTCCCTTATTAGCATTCCTTACCTCCCTTGGCTTGTGTCTATAGCACTTCAATCTCTATCTCAACGTCACATGAAATTCTCCTCTGTGTGTGTGTGTGTTCTCTTCAGTGTGTCTTTTATAAGGATATTTATTATGTTTTGGCCCACCTGAATAATCCAGAGTGATCTCATCTTAAGATCCTTAACTTAGTTAAGCTAATATTTTTTCCACATAAGCTAATATTCACAGGTTCCATAAATTTTACATGGATATCTTCTAGGGGGGCATTTTTCAGCTTTTCATAGCCCACAATAAACACTATTTGGTTGATCTTTTCAGCAGAAATAGATCAATCCCTGCATTAAAATATATTTTATTATGTTTAATGGCCATTTGGATTGTCTCTTTTCTGAAGCACATTTTTCTACACACACACAAATATCAGAACATTTTTCTCTTATTTTGTTGCCCAAGGCTTGTCTTTTTAATCTCTAATTTTGGTATTTTGATAAACTGAGGTGCTTAATTTTAATGTATTAATAGTCTGTTTTACCCCCATTTATTTTATGTTGTGTGTGTGTATATGTTAGTATTCTGTATGTCCTGTTTGCCTACCTCAAGTCAAGAAGATATTATTTTTTCCTAAAAGCTTTGTTGGTTTACCTTTCATATTTAATTATAAAATCAAGAATTAATTTTGTGTGTGTGACATCATTTAAGAATCATGGAGGGGCACTAGATGGTGAGTAGGAAGATGCCAGACTTGCCTCTTCCCGACACATCAAAACCACATATAAAGCAACATCTCTGAGAAGTACCTGAAAATGAGCAGAAAAGATTTTGCTCAACTAAGGATAAAAAGAAAAAGCCCCATGGAGGTGGGTTAAAAAACCAAGACACGATCTGGACAGCAACCATACTCCCAGCATGGCAACCCACAGGCAGGAAGAACATCACAGTTACAGAGGTCTTCCCTGAGAAATGAGGGCTCTAAACCATGACTTGGGCTCCCAACCCAGGGGACCTGCACCAGGAAGACAGTCCCCTACAATGTCTGGCCTTGAAGAATAATAGGGCTTAGATATCAGAAAACTGGAGGGCTACAGGACACTGAAGCTGTTAAAGAGCAGGCACTAACTCACATGCTCTAAGTCCCAGCACAGAGGCAGCAGTTTAAAAAGTGCCTGGGTCATATATGAAGGAGATTCATTGACTAATTTTAGTGTATGTGCCCAAAGGACAGGAATCTGTTGGAACACTGGGTATATGGAGGCTGTCAGGTCCCAGGTTTTTCTTATCTTCTACTGAGTTGGCCTGGAACTGGAAGGTGCCATTCTGACTCTCCAGATCTACCTTACTAGCACTGCTTGCCTCACCCCAGGTTTAAAACAGACCAACCCTAGCAAATGTTCCTGCAGAGTGACATACCAACACTCCATATTTGGAATTTGCCCTTACCTGATATTTCCATACTTTTGCATTCCAGTACCCTATAATGAAAAGGACATCTATTTTGGGTGTTAATTCTATGAGGTCTTGTAGGTTTTCATAGAACCGTTCAACTTCAGCTTCTGCAGCATTACTGGTCAGGGCATAGAATTGGATTACTGTGATATTGAATGGTTTGCCTTGGAAACGAACAGAGATCATTCTGTCGTCTTTTGAGACTGCATCCAAGTACTACATTTCAGACTCTTTTGTTGAATATGATGGCTACTACATTTCTTTTAAGGGATTCCTGCCCACAGTAGTAGACATAATGGTCATCTGAGTTAAATTCACCCATTCCAGTCCACTATAGTTCGCTGATTCCTAAAATGTCACTCTTGCCTTCTCCTGTTTGATCACTTCCAATTTGCTTTGATTCATGGAACTAACATTCCAGGTTCCTATGCAATATTGCTCTTTACAGCATTGGACCTTGCTTCCATCACCAGTCACATCCACAACTGGGTGCTGTTTTGCTTTGGCTCTGTCTGTTCTAATTTTCTGGAGTTATTTCTCCACTGATCTCCAGTAGCATATTGGCAGATACCAACCTGGGGAGTTCATCTTTCAGTGTCTTATCTTTTTGCCTTTTCATACTGCTCATGGGATTCTAAAGGCAGGAATACTGAAGTGGTTTGCCATTCCCTTCTCCAGTGGACCACATTTTGTCAGATGTCCAAAAAAGATGTCCTTTTCATTATAGGGGACTGGATTGCAAAAGTAGGAAGTCAAGAAATACCTGGAGTAATAGGCAAATTTGGCCTTGGAGTACAGAATGAAGCAGGGCAAAGGCTAATACAGTTCTGCCAAGAGAATGCACTGGTCATAGCAAACACCCTCTTCCAACAACACAAGAGAAAACTCTACACGTGGACATCACCAGATGGTCAACACTGAATTCAGATTGATTATATTCTTTGCAGCCAAAGATGGAGAAGCTCTATACAGTCAGCAAAAACAAGACTGGGAGCTGACTATGGCTAAGATCACGAACTCCTTATTGCCAAATTCAGACTTGAAGAAAGTAGGGAAAACTACTAGACCATTCAGGTATGACCTAAATCAAATCCCTAACGATTATAGAGTGGAAGTGAGAAATAGTTTTCTGGGACTAGATCTGATAGACAGAGTGCCTGATGAACTATGAACAGAGGCTCTTGACATTGTACAGGAGACAGGGAGCAAGACCATCCCCAAGAAAAAGAAATGCAAAAAAGAAAAAAGGCTGCCTGAAGAGGCCTTACAAATAACTGTGAAAAGAAGAGAGGCAAAGAGTAAAGGAGAAAGGGAAAGATACACCTATTTGAATGCAGAGTTCCAAAAATAGCAAAGAGAGATAAGAAAACCTACCTCAGTGATCAATGCAAAGAAATAGAGGAAAACAATAGAATGGGAAAGATTAGAGATCTCTTCAAGAAAATTAGAGATATCAAGGGAACATTTCATGCAAAGATGGGCTCAGTAAAGGACAGAAATGGTATGGACCTAACAGAAGCAGAAGATATTAAGAAGAAGTGGCAAGAATAAACAGAAGAACCATACAAAAAAGATCTTCATGAACCAGATAACCACTAAGGTGTGATCACTCACCTAGAGCCAGACATCCTGGAATGTGAAGTCAAGTGGGCCTTAGGAAGCATCACTATGAACAAAGCTAGTGGAGGTAATGGTATTCCAGTTGAGCTATTTCAAATCCTAAAAGATGATGTTGTGAAAGTGCTGCACTCAATATGCCAGCAAATTTGGAAAACTCAGCAGTAGCCACAGTACTGGAAATGGTCACTTTTCGTTCCAATCCCAAAGAAAGGCAATGCCAAAGAATGTTCAAACTACTGCACAATTGCACTCATCTTACATGCTAGTAAATTAATGCTCAAAATTCTCCATGCCAGGCTTCAACAATACATGAACTGTGAAATTTCAGACATTCAAGCTGGTTTTAGAAAAGGCAGAGGAACCAGAGATCAAATTGCTAACATCTGCTGCAACTGTGGAAAATTCTGAAAGAGATGGGAATACCAGACCACCTGACCTGCCTCTTGAGAAACTTGTATGCAGGTCAGGAAGCAAACGGTAGAACTGGACATGGAACAATAGACTGGTTCCAAATAGGAAAAGGAGTACATCAAGGCCGTATATTGTCACCCTGCTTATTTAACTTATATGCAGAGTACATCATGAGAAACGCTAGGCTGTATGAAGCACAAGCTGGAATCAAGATTGCTGGGAGAAATATCAATAACCTCAGGTATGCAGATGACATCACCCTTATGGCAGAAAGTGAAGAAGAACTAAAGAGCCTCTTGATGAAAGTGAAAGAGGAGAGTGAAAAAGTTGGCTTAAAGCTCAACGTTCAGAAAACTAAGATCATGGCATCCGGTCCCATCTGCTACTGCTGCTGCTAAGTCGCTTCAGTCGTGTCCAACTCTATGCGACCCCATAGACGGCAGCCCACCAGGCTCCTTCGTCCCTTGGATTCTCCAGGCAAGAATACTGGTGTGGGTTGCCATTTCCTTCCCCAACACATGAAAGTGAAAAGTGAAAGTGAAGTCGCTCAGTCGTGTCCGACTCTTCACGACCCCATGGACTGCAGCCCACCAGGCTCCTCCTCCATGACATTTTCCAGGCACTTCATGGCAAATAGATGGAGAAACAGGGAAAACAGTGGCAGACTTTATTTTTGAGAGCTCCAAAATCACTGCAGATGGTGATTGCAGCCATGAAATTAAAAGATGCTTACTCCTTGGAAGAAAAGTTATGACCAACCTAGACAGCATATTAAAAAGCAGAGACATTACTTTCCCAACAAAAGTCCGTCTAGTCAAGGCTATGGTTTTTCCAGTAGTCATGTATGGATATGAGAGTTGGACTATAAAGAAAGCTGAACACCAAAGAATTGATGTTTTCGAACTGTGGTGTTGGAAGACTCTTGAGAGTCCCTTGGACTGCAAGGAGATCCAACCAGTCAATCTTAAAGGAGATCAGTCTTGAATGTTCATTGGAAGGACTGATTTTGAAGCTGAAACTCCAATACTCTGGCCACCTGATGTGAAGATCTGACTCATTTGAAAAGACCCTGATGCTGGGAAAGATTGAGGCCAGGAGAAGAAGGTGACGACAGAGGAAGATGGTTGGATGGCATCACCAACTCAGTGGACATGAGTTTGAGTAAACTCTGGGAGTTGGTGATGGACAGGGAGGCCTTGTGTATGGTAGTTCATGGGGTCGCAGAGTCGGACGTGACTGAGCGACTGAACTGAACTGAACTGGTTTTGCCATTCCCCTGAAGCAGCCTCTGTCCCAAGATCAATGCCACATACCAGAGCACCTGCCACAGTCAGTCAGGCCTTACAGACAACCACAGCAGAAGCTAGCCACACACTAGCATACCCACAGAAATCACATCACAGCCACAACAGGAGGGCACATGCAGCCCACATGGAGAGACTCTTGGAGCATCTGGCTCCAGCAACCAGGGGGATCACACTGTGGGTCCCTTGTGTCACCTTCTACATAGAGTCACTCCTTCAAGACAAAGAGGTGTAGCTAATATCCCTAATACATAGAAATAAACACAGAGAGTTAGGCAAAATAAGCAGACAAAGGACTATGTTCCAAATGAAAGAACAAGACAAAACATTAAACAAACAAACAAACAAAAAAAACAAGGAAGAAACAAAATGGAGATAAGAAACCACCAAAGAGTTCAATGCAGTGGTCATAAACAAGCTCACCAAACTCAGGAGAAGAATGTAGGTGAGAACTTCAGCAAAGAGATAGGAAATATTTAAAAGAACCAATCATAGCTTTAGAACGCAATATCTAAAATGGAAAATACACTAGAGAGAACTAACAGCAAATTAGAAAATTCAGAAGAACAAGTCACGAATTTGAATGACAGGGTAGTAGAAATAGCCCAATCAGAACAGAAAGAAAAAAAAAGTGAAGATAGTTTAAGGGAATTCTGAGACAACATCAAGCATATTAAGATTCACCCCAGAAAAAAAAGAAAGCGACAGAAAACCCATTTGAAGAAATGATCGATGAAAACTTCCCTAACCTAGGAAAGAAAAGTGAAAGTGAAAGTTGCTCAGTTGTGTCTGACTCTTTGCAACACCATGGACTATAACAGTCCATGGAATTCTCTAGGCCAGAATACTGGAGTGAGTAGCCTTTCCTTTCTCTAGAGGATCTTCCCAACCCAGGGACTGAACCCAAGTCTCCCGCATTGCAGGCATATTTTTTACCAACTGAGCCACAAGAGACAGACATCCAAATTCAGGGAGCACAGAAAGTACCAAACAAGATGAGCCCAACAAGACCCACACCATGACACATTACAGTTAAAAAGTCAAAAATTAAAGATAAAAGATAATCTTAAAAGCGGCAAAAGGAAGACAAATAGTTACATATGGGGGAGCCCCCATAAGACTATCAGCTGACTTTTCAGTAAAAACTTTATAGGATGGAAGAGAGTGGCATGACACATTCAAAGTACTGAAAAGAAGAAACTTGGAATCATGAATTAATTCTCTATCTGGCAAGGTTAGTATTCAGAATTGAAAACAAGGTAGAGAAGTTCCCAGACAATCAAAAACTGACCTTACAAGAAAGATTAAAGGCCCTTCTTTAAACAGAAAAGATCATAACCAGAAATACAAAAATTATGACAGAAAACACCTCACTGGTAAAGGCAAACATATAGCAGAGGTAGTGGATAAAACAACTTTATTGATAGTATCCAGATGGAAAGAAAAAAGTAGTCAAATCATCTATATTTACAGTAATTACATATGTGATACACAAAATACAAAAAATTAAAAATATAACAAAAACAAAAAATAGTATGTAGGTATTTTTATATAAAACCAAGAAAAATCTTTAAAGATAAGCACCATAATGTTACTTTAGTTATCTCTGGATAGTGGAATTTTAAGAACAAGAGCTGGAGGCTATTTTCTTACTACATTAATTAGTTGTAAGTCAGGACTGTGGGAGACTCTTGCTCTTTTTTTTATTAAATAGAAAAAAGGAAAATAAGCAATCAGATATTCCTGTAGTCTACATCATGATCTTTATGTGTGTCATTTGGTCAAAATTTTTCTAAATAATAGCATTGATTAATATTGCCTTTTATAAACAGTAGAGAAAAACAATATGATTGTTAATCAAGCAATTTGGAAATCTGTAGGCTAACTGATACTTAGAAGCACCTAACAGTAAAATTTGCACAATGTTTAAAAAAAACAGAGCACTACTAGTATTTTCCTATACTGACCATATTTCAAAGACCTATTTGGTTTTATTTTAATTTTTCTCAGTAATAATTTTCTAATTGAATTTTAGGGGCATGTCAATATGATGATACAGTTCCAGGTTGTCATGCAGCAAATATACCCCAAAGGAGTAACTCTAAAAAGGGAGATAATGTTGACATATTCTGGCTTCTGTGAATTTCATGCCTATGTCAGCCTGAATTGTACAAAACTGAGCTCTAAAGCTAAGAGTTCTGTAAAAACATTTTTCATGGTTTATTTATTTAACAGTCACACTGAATCTATGTCCCTTTGATTTTTCAAATATCAGATACCTTTTTAAAATCAGACCCATTTAATTGATTTTTTAAACTCCAATATTTAAATATAAGTATTTTAAATATGTATGCTATACATACATACTTAAGCATACTACATATCTAGTAGGGTGAGAGAGAGAGAGAGGAACATCAAGAAGAATAAATTCATTAAAGCATAGTTCATCCAAAAATTTTTCAGTTTCTTCTTACTTTGTGCCCCTCCATCTTAAACTATCAAAGTAAGTTTGAGCTTTGAAAAATTTTAACAAAAATAATAATGTATGCTCTAAATTCTGCTCAATCACTATTTTTTATTACTAGGTTCTAAGAGAAATTTTGAAATTTCTATAAATGTGTTAGGATGCACAGATTTCATAACCACAGAAAAATAAATCAATAGCTATTTTGAAAAAGAAAAATGAAAAGGGGAAGATTTTTGTTTCTCATGAAATGTCAGGAGGTTGTGTTTGTGTTAATGAGAAACATTATCTTACCAAAGAATCCTGGTATCCTCATTTCCATTTATATAGGAAATTGATTAATACTTAACTAATTGGCATGTGCAAATGGGGATTAACTGAATTCACTTTTCTTCACAACTCAATGACTGTAATTTAGATCCTTACTTAGATTTAAATCTTTTATTATTTTTGAAAGTAATCATCTTCCTGTTGTTAGAAATAAAATATCAAAGCACCATGCTAATTATAGCTTATTTGTGTCTCACAAATTACCTAATTAACATTACTGAAAAGTAAATGTACAGTGAGCAAAGTTTAAACTCCTGAACTGGAGTCAAGCCTTTTACACAATATAGTGAGGAGATATATACACTATTGAATGCCATTGGGTCAGATAAGACTTTGGAGCTAATAACTATAGTTAGATATTCAAGTTTTACTTCAAAAGAAAAGCTTATTCTGATGCTTCAATGCAATTGCATCTCTGAACTTTCTCAATTAGCTAAGAGACATGAGTCAGTGGGAAAACAGAAAGATGTGCATGGCTGGGAAAGTAAAATTAAGTAAAATCTCAAAAGGTTTATGGCATGCATGATTTGCTTGGGGAAACTATAAAATCAGTGTAGTCATGGCTTTGGAATAGCTGACTAGTGTATTTCAAAACGTAAGATTCTGGCAATGATAATTCCTTAGGTTCAGGGCAAAAATCTTGTTAAGCAGTTTATATAGAGGGAAATAGCTAGAAGGGTAACACTTTCTGAGATGTCTAAACCCAGTTCATTCACATGCAAATTTAATATATGGCGGGATAGTTATGTAGAATTGTAGGCACATTTTTAGGAGCAGCTCTGAGTTAGCTGTGAGGTAGACTTTTTCAGAAATATTGGGATCAGGACTTCCCTTGGCCATATACACATTAAATATTTATTGAGTAGTTACTACATGTATGAGGGACTACACTACAATCTCTAAGGTTTCCCTGGTGGCTCAGACGGTAAAGAAGCTGCCTGCAGTGCAGGAGACCGGGGTTCAATCCCTGGGTCGGGTAGATCCCCTGGAGAATGGCAACCAACTTAAGTATTCTTGCCTTAAGAATTCCATGGACAGAGAAGTACGGTGGGCTACAGTCCATGGGGTAGTGAAGAGTCAGACATGACCAAGCCTCTAACACTTAACACTACAATCTCAATATGTAAGAGTGAAAAAGACTGGTGAGGTTATTGTTACTGAGCAAAGGGCTCGCTGCCTGATGCACGCAGAAGTCAGTACTATGATTCAGGCTTTTGAGAAAACAAAAAGCTTTATTGCAAGGTCAACCATCAAGGAGACAGGAGACACAGCTCAAATCTGTCTTCCTGATCCAGGGTTCAGTCAGACATTTATGAGTTGGGGGAGGATGAGGTGATACTCTAAAGCAGCAGAAAATACAGGGCAAAGGATGCAGGAAATCAGAAGTTTAGGAATATCATATGGTTCTAGCATACCCCATCCTAAAGAACAAGGTGCCAAAGTCCTGATATTTACTTATGTACTATAAGCCAGGCTGTATCCGAAAGGCCCACACTTCAAAGATCCAGTCATCTGAAATTTTGAAGGGTATTCAAGATTTCTAACATGGAAATATTACAGTCTTGAATCATTTAGGTTACTCCAACTTTGCATGATGTAGCCCTAATGCTGTATTTGAACTCTCAGAATCCCTGGAGTAGCTTTCTTATAGACAAAATGTCTTGATGTGTCAGACATGGCCTCACTCTAGCTACACAAATCCCAGACAGGTTCTCACTCTAATCAGAAAAAGCCTAAAATTTGTTAAGTGGGCAGTTTGTTTTGGGGGTGAGGTCCTCATCTTTTAGCATCCTTCTTTTCTCACATTCAGTCCTTGTCTTCATAAGGCATCTTTTCAGTTGTCCCCAACAAATAGCCTATTTTCCATCATTCACCTGGATAATGCACCAAACACCTGATTTGCCCTTTCTCTCTCCCCTATAAAAATGCATTAATCTGCTCTCCATCCCTTCCCAGCCTTTCTAAAGAGTCTAATAAACTAACCTGTGTTCAGGCTGATAATGGCTTAATTCAGAGAAAGTGTCAGTAGAAGCATTCTGGAAAAACCTGACCTTCCGAAAATGTTGAGGGCAAATGCTGGCAACAGCCATTCCTGGAGTGGAAATCAAGCCCTCTACACTCTTAAAATTAGACCAAATGGAAGACTGCTTCACAGTGCTTTATACATTTCAGACCTTGAGAGTCGGTTTCCCAAATGTTGCAATGCTTGTTCTAAGAAAGAAGGTTTGCCTCAAATAAAGAGAAGGGTTTTAAATCATGATGTGAATACAGAAGGAAAGAAATTACTGGAAAGGGAAAAAAACCTTTCATCTTTGACCCAGTGTCCCACAGAGTGGAAAACATTTACTCTGAGATTCCATACACAGGTCAATGTACCACAGAAGCCAAGAGTGGTTTTTAAAAACAATAACACTAACCATAAGCCACCCAAGAATCAGAGACTATACAGACCAGTTTCTTCCTTCACATGCTCATTTTCAAGGCCACATGAGTTGGGGGGAAATTGTGCATCCTGCTAAATTGGTTTTCAGGGTGCATGTGAATGTGTTTTAGTCCTGACATATTTTCCTATTGGTAAGGGTGAAAAAAAAAAAAGAAAAGCAAGGGAAAGAAAAAGTTATAACTACTGCAAATTTCAATGTATAAATAAAGTTTCCCAGTAGATTCAAAACTATGGATAGACTGTTTAAAAACAAGCTTTGTTTTGGCTATTTGCACTTTAAATTCTTTGTTATTCAGTAGTTAAGTCATGTCCAACTCTTTGTAACCCCATGGACCTAGCAAGCCAGGCTCCTCTGTCCTCAGCCATCTACCAGAGTTTGCTCAAATTCATGTACACAGAGTTGGTCATGCTACCTAACCATCTCATCCTCTGTGACTCCCTTCACCTTTTGCCTTTCCAGCATTAAGTTCTTTTCCAATGAGTTAGCTCTTTGCATTTGATGGCCAAAGTACTGGAGCTTCAGCTTCAGCAACAATCCTTCCAATAAAGACGCAGGGTTGATTTTCTTTAGGATTGACTGGTTTGATCTCCTTGCTGTCCAAGGGACTCTCAAGAGTCTTCTCCAGCACCACAGATCGAAAGCATTAATTCTTCAGTGTTCAGCCTTCTTTACGGTCCAGCATGGCTACTGCAAAAACCATAGCTTTGACAATATGGACCTTTGTTGGCAAAGTGACGTCTCTGCTTTTTAATACGCTGTCTAGATTTGTCATAGCTTTCCTTGCTATTTCCTATTTAAAGAGTGTTTTGTTCAAAAATGTCATAAAATAGCCTTACTACAAAACATCCCCATATGAAAGATTATGTGCCCTTCCTTTAAGACCAGACTACTTCTTAGCCAATGTTGTGGTTAGCCAGCAGTGTTCATTTCTTTCCAACTTTGACTCCAAGAAGATGTCCCTGGCCACCATTAGTCATTGATTCTTGTGACACTGCACCGATATCACAGCCTTATTCTCTAGGTGTTCGATTCATTACATCTCCCCAAATCAACTTCTCTTCAATCTTTCTCTTGTAGATTTTAATATAGTAACATGAAAAAAATAAGATGACTGAATGAGCAATGTATGAGTAAAAGAATAAGTGAACCAAGTTCATTTACTTCCATAAATTCAGATAAATAGTTGTTTAGATAAATGTTAACCTTTAACAACTACCTAATATGAAAATAAAAATAAAACATAAGCAGAGTGAATGACAGAGTCAGTTTTTTGTCAAATGACTGTTTCCTCTTGGTATATATTAGGCCATTTGGAAAGTTTTTTCAGACCAGTAAAGGGCTTCCCAACCTGCCAATGCAGAAGTAAGAGACACGGGTTCAATCCCTGGGTGAGGAAGATCTCCTGGAAGAGGATGCAGCAACCCACTCCAGTATTTTTGCCTAGAGGATCCCATGGACAGAGGAGTCCATAGGGTCTCAAAGAGTTGGACATGACTGAAGCAACTTAGCACCCAGGTACAAAGTAACATTTCATATATTTAAGCAGTCATTTACTACATAATACCCTGTTTATGTGAAAAATTCATGGAACTCTCAACTCTTATAGAGAGCAGTTAAGGCTCTAGAGGGGTTAAAACTGCCTCTTAGAACCATGGCAGTAATCAGCAAGGAGCTACTTTTCCAATTTTGTAGATTCAGAAGAGAAAAGGATTATCTTTTGTAAAACATTTAATAATGCCAAATGAACTTGTATGGTTGGTATACTCAGTGAAGTTTCTCTAGCCATTCTCATTTTAATAAAATGCTATTTTTAAAAGAGATGGTATCAATAATACTCTAATATTTTAAGAACATAAACTGAACTTAATAAATTTGAGATTATTAGTAGTATTATCCTCTTCAAAAGCATTATCTTATTTAATTCCCGCAATAAATCTAAAATGAAGGTATCATAATTATCCCTAACTTACACATGGGGAAACTAGAGGAAAAGTAATTGACCCAAGCTAATTGAAGTTAGAGCTGAAATTTGAGTCCAATTATGTCTAACTTCTGAGGTCAAACTTTTAATCACTAAAATATCGTCTCCTTCATCATGAATAATCACAAGAACATTAGCTCCAAAAGGTAGATTTACTTATCTGTTTGGTATATCACAATGACTATTGAACTATTAGTCACTGAACTAATGACTACTAGTTCAAAGACTATCTCACATAATGGGTACTCGGTAAAGATTTGTTGAACGGAAGAATGACAAATAATGAGGATTATCTTATACCAACATTAGGCCAAGCCTCTCAAATCAGTTCTTGACTCCATAAAGTTAGAAGGAAGATATTAACCTGAAACAAAACAGTGGATAAGATGTACGAAGTTAGCATAATTCCTCACGTCTATTACACGTTTTGACAGATACCTCATCATGTGCATAAAGTGAAACTTTCTGGAACTGATGGTAGACTGTGTCACTTATAATGCCTCTTCACTATTTATGATAAAATAAAGACTAAGGTCTTTTTGTTCCTGTTAAACATATAACTATTCAGTTCAGTTCACATCAGTTCAGTCACTCAGTCGTGTCTGACTCTTTGCGACCCCATGAACTGCAGCACGCCAGGCCTCCCTGTCCATCACCAACTCCTGGAGTCCACCGAAACCCACATCCATTGAGTCGGTGATGCCATCCAACCATCTCATCCTCTGTCGTCCCCTTCTCCTCCTGCCCCCAATCCTTCCCAGCATTAGGGTCTTTTCCAATGAGTCAACTCTTTGCATCAGGTGGCCAAAGTATTGGAGTTTCAGCTTCAACATCAGTCCTTCCGATGAACAACAAGGACTGATTTCCTTTAGGATGGACTGGATGGATCTCCTTGCAGTCCAAGGGACTCTCAAGAGTCTTCTCCAACACCACAGTTCAAAAGCATTAATTCTTTGGTGCTCAGCTTTCTTTATAGTTCAACTCTCACATCCATACATGACCACTGGAAAAACAATAGCCTTGACTAGACGGACCTTTGTTGGCAAAGTAATGTCTCTGCTTTTTAATATGCTGTCTAGGTTGGTCATAACTTTCCTTCTGAGGAGTAAGTGTCTTTTTATTTCATGGCTGCAATCACCATCTGCAGTGATTTTGGAGCCCAGAAAAATAAAGTCAGCCACTGTTTCCCATCTATTTCCCATGAAGTGATGGGACTGGATGCCATGATCTTAGTTTTCTGAATGTTGAGCTTTAAGCCAACTTTTTCACTCTCTTCTTTCACTTTCATCAAGAGGCTCTTTAGTTCCTCTTCACCTTCTGCCGTAAGGGTGGTGTCATCTGCATATCTGAGGTTATTGATACTTCTTCTGGCAATCTTGATTCCAGCTTGTGCTTCCTTCAGCCCAGCATTTCCCATGATGTACTCTGCATAGAAACTAAAAAAGCAGGGTGACAATATACAGCCTTGATGTACTCCTTTTCCTATTTGGAACATCTGTTGTTCCATGTCCATTTCTAACTGTTGCTTCCTGACCTGCATACAGGTTTCTCAAGAGACAGGTCAGATGGTCTAGTATTCCCATCTCTTTCAGAATTTTCCACAGTTTATTGTGATCCACACAGTCAAAGTCTTTGGCATAGTCAGTATAAGCAGAAATAGATGTTTTTCTGTAACTCTCTTGCTTTTTCGATGATCCAGTAGATGTTGGCAATTTGATCTCTGGTTCCTCTGCCTTTTCTAAAACCAGCTTGAACATCTGGAAGTTCATGGTTCACGTATTGTTGAAGCCCAGCTTGGAGAATTTTGAGCATTACTTTACTAGCGTGTGAGATGAGTGCAATTGTGCGGTAGTCTGAGCATTCTTTGGCATTGCTTTTCTTTGGGATTGGAATGAAAACTGACCTTTTCCATTCCTGTTGCACCATTGAGTTTTCCAAATTTGCTAACATATTGAGTGCATCACTTTCACAGCATCATCTTTCAGGATTTGAAATAGCTTAGGGTAGGCTTAAAGTACATATATATATATATATATAATTAAATAATCTATTAAGCACAGACAGTAAAATCTGTAAATAACTGCTCAACACAGAAGAAATTTAATACACTGAACCAGGAGATTCATGGACACATTCAGAGTCTTTGAGCCAAAATAATCTGTTTGGTCACATTTTCCAAATTAGTTTTGGTGCTATGTATCCTACTATTCCAGTAGTCATGTATGGATGTGAGAGTTGGACTATAAAGAAAGCTGAGCACCAAAGAATTGATGCTTTTGAACTGTGGTGTTGGAAAAGACTCTTGAGAGTCCCTTGGGGCAAGGAGATCAAACCAGTCAATCCTAAAGGAAATCAAACCTGAATATTCATTGGAAGGACTGATGTTGAAGCTGAAACTCCAATACTTTGGCCACCTGATGCAAAAAACTGACTATTTGAAAAGACCCTGATACTGGGAAAGATTGAAGGCAGGAGGAGAAGGCAACGACGGAGGATAAGATGGCTGGATGGTATCACCGATGTGATGGACATGAGTTTGAGTAGGCTTTGGGAGTTGGTGATGAACAGGGAAGCCTGGCATGTTGCATTCCATAAGTTCACAAAGAGTCAGATACGACTGAGCGACTGAACTGCTATTATTATATTATTCATATTATCTCTGCTCTATTTTGATTATTTTGTAGAACCAAAGCACTTAAATGAAGGATGCACACATAGAATAAAGGGGGTGTAATGTACCAACAGGCCAAATGGCTTTCAATTTTGTAGATTATATTCAATCTGCTATTGTTTGTGCAAACACACCTCATTATTTCTTTTTTTTTTTAATTTTATTTATTTTAGTTGGGGGCTAATTACTTTACAATATTGTAGTAGTTTTTGCCATACATTGACATGAATCAGCCATGGGTTCACATGTGCTCCCCCTCCCGAACCCTCCTCCCACCTCCCTCCCCATCCCATCCCTCTGGGTCATCCCAACGCTCCATCCCTGAGCATCCGTCCCATGCATAGAACATGGAATGGTGTTCTGCTTCACATATGACAATATACATGTTTCAATGTTATTGTCCCAGAACGTCCCACCCTCACCTTCTCCCTCAGAGTCCACAGGACTGTTCTACGCATCTGTGTCTCTTATTCTGTCTCACATATAGGGTTACCATTACCATCTTTCAAATTCCATATACATGCATTAGTATACTGTATTGGTGCTTTTCTTTCTGGCTCACTTCACTCTGTATAATGGGCTCCAGTTTCATCCATCTCAATAGAACCGATTCAAATGTATTTTTTTTTAATGGCTGAGTAATATTCCATTGTGTATATGTACCACAGCTTCCTTATCCATTCGTCTGCCGATGGACATCTAGGTTGCTTCCATGTCCTGGCTATTGTAAACAGTGCTGCGATGAACATTGGGGTACACGTGTCTCTTTCAATTCTGGTTTCCTCGGTGTGTATGCCTAGCAGTGGGATTGCTGGGTCATATGGCAGTTCTATTCCCAGTTTTTTAAGGAATCTCCACACTGTTCTCCATAATTGCTGTACTAGTTTTCATTCCCACCAACAGTGTAAGAGGGTTCCCTTTTCTCCACACCCTCTCCAGCATTTATTGCTTGTAGACTTTTGGATAGCAGCCATTCTGACTGGTGTGTAATGGTACCTCATTGTGGTTTCTATTTGCATTTCTCTAATAATGAGTGATGTTGAGCATCTTTTCATGTGTTTGTTAGCCATCTGTATGTCTTCTTTGGAGAAATGTCTGTTTAGTTCTTTGGCCCATTTTTTGATTGGGTCATTTATTTTTCTGGAATTCAGCTGCAGGAGTTGCTTGTATATTTTTGAGATTAATTGTTTGTCTGTTGCTTCGTTTGCTATTATTTTCTCCCATTCTGAAGGCTGTCTTTTCACCTTGCTCCTAGTTTCCTTTGTTGTGCAAAAGCTTTTAATTTTAATTAGGTCCCATTTGTTTATTTTTGCTTTTATTTCCAATATTCTGGGGGGTGGGTCATGGAGGATCCTGCTGTGATTTATGTCGGAGAGTGTTTTGCCTATGTTTTCCTCTAGGAGTTTTATAGTTTCTGGTCTTACATTTAGATATTTAATCCATTTTGAGTTTATTTTTGTGTATGGTAAACACACCTCATTATTTCTTGTCTCCAGAATTTTTTTCATGCTATTACCTTACTGGAAATACTTTACCTTTTCTTCAGGTAGATATCCAATGGAACTTGCACTCAGCTAGCTCAAACCTCAGTTATGGGAAGAATTCCCCAAGAGAAATATTGAATTTAAAGTTTAGGAGCTATCTAAGAAATGAATTAAGCCATCTCCTCAACTTGAATTTGTGTATAAATTTACTACTAACTGGCATTACAACCTAGGCTTGTATATCACAAGAGACAAAAGTTTAAGATTCTAATCTGGACACATAGACCCCCATATTTATCTCCAAGCTAGATATTATATATGATATACCATATATATATACCATATATATATATCATATATATATACACCATATATATACACCATATATATATATATCATATATATATACCATATATATATCATATATATATCATATATAGATAAATGATTGACAGATGATAGATAGACAGATGATAGATAGACACATACACAGAGATAGACAGATAGATATATAAATACACAATCTCGTATACATGATTAAAACCAATTTAAAGTAGCAGAGATGCACAAAGAATGTACTTGGCCAAAGTTTATCTGTGAAAGATTCATCCAAAACATCTGGTTCAGAAAGACCTTGAAGAATATGTGAGATCTGAATGGGCAGAAAGCAGAAGAAAAGATTTTTTAGATAGGAGGAAAATCATGTGAAAATATTCAGAAGGGGAAGCAGATAATATTGGATAAGGATTGGTAGGAGATAGATTACTGACAGAAGATGAAAAATAAAATTAGGGTCATAAAATAAAATTAGAGTCATTGATGAAAGAACTCCAATGTCAACTAAATAACTTAGTACTTTTTTAGATAAACTTTGAGACACAGTATGATGAAAGTGATATTCATTTGTCAGCAGTATTCACTTCTCATCTCTCCTCTCCAACTAGATACCTTTTTCCAATGCAAAAACAAGATGACTCAGAGGTTATTTGCTGGGATCATTTTGAAGACAAAAATTTCCAAGAAACCAACTCTTGCCTATAAAATTCTGAATGTAATTAAATGAGGAAAAATCAAAACTTGTGTAAAACAAAAATAAATGTTACAACTGGCACACAGTAATATAGAAAAGCTCACTAATGAAAAAACACATTTTTTTTCAGGCAATAAAACTTAGCCAATACTTACGTGGTGGGAAATCTCAACCTACATCCACTTTGCTAGTATTAGGGGGTAGTTTTAATTATCAAGACTCCAGAGACTTCTCTCATATAAGAAAAATATTACTTACAGAATTAGGATATCAACTTTCACCTTATATGTTATAATACATAGAAGTTATTTTCATGGGTTTTCACCATGGCAGAAAATCCTTTCAAACAAATTACTTTCCAGTTTAGAATATTTTCTGTATACCAGTGGCCAACTCAATAATTCTGAACGCTTTGAGAAGTGAAGCACAGGAGATTTTTTCATCTTTGAGTTGGCATGTTTCCTCTTCCACACCATAATATTGCACTTAGTATCCGTTGGGCAAGCCGAGCTGGCTGTCCCACTGCCCTCCACAAACCACAACCATGAGTATATTTATCTTATTTGGGAGACCAAGTTCAAGTAAATGATTCTCAGATCCGGGTCAAAGGCATTCGCAGGTTGGCAAAATTGATTGTGGTAAAACAGAAATGCCCTTTGTAAAATAACATAAAAGCAAAAAATGTCCAATTGCTTTGTGTTTTGGTTTAAAAATAATTTCCTTTGGGATACCAGTCCCTCACTAAAAGTCAATAGCACACTGGAACTAAATTCACCAAATCAAACATTATCTGAATCCTTTGATTGCTTTCCCACGTTCTTTTTCTTTACAAAGTCAATAACCATTAATTTATTGTATAGTCTCAGAATTTAAAATGTATGTATTTGAAATGTCTTTATGGATCTGAGGATGATTCTTGTTATCAACTAATACTGAGATGGAATTATTCCTAGAGAGAATACTTCTGTGCTGCTGCTGATGCTAAGTCGCTTCAGTCGTGTCCGACTCTGTGCGACCCCATAGACGGCAGCCCACCAGGCTCCACCGTCCCTGGGATTTTCCAGGCAAGAGTACTGGAGTGGGTTGCCATTTCCTTCTCCAGTGCATGAGAGGGAAAAGTGAAAGTGAAGTCGCTCAGTCGTGTCCGACTCTTAGCGACCCCATGGACTGTAGCCTACCAGGCTCCTCCATCCATGGGATTTTCCAGGCAAGAGTACTGGAGTGGGGTGCCATTGCCTTCTCCGACTTCTGTGCTACCAAGTAGTAAAATATTAAAATCTATTTAGAGTTGGCAAGAGAGTCCACACTAGCCTGTACAAATAGAAAATTTAGTAACTGAAGCACCAAAATGGCATTGTTAAAAGACAGTTTTACACTAAATCTTAAGGAACTTCCCCCCATACCTTGTAGGATACAACTATTTCACAACATGATAAACATAGCATACACTCAATAAATACTTATTCATAGATATATTGTTTGATAATGTGCAAAGAGTACAGAGTCAGGAATCAATCAAAGTCACATCAGGGTCTTTTCCAATGAGTCGGGTCTTTTCCAATGAGTCAGATCTTTGCATCAGGTGGCTAAAGTATTGGAGCCTCAGCTTGAGAATCAGTCGTTCCAATGAATATTCAAGACTGCTTTCCTTTAAGATTGACTGGTTTGATCTCCTTGCAGTCCAAAGGGACTCTCAAGAATATTCTCCAACACTACAACTCAAAAGCATCAGTTCTTCAGTGCTCAGCTTTCTTTATAGTCCAACTCTCACACCCATACATGACTACTGGAAAAACAATTGCTTTGACTAGATGGACATTTGTCAGCCAAGTAATGTCTCTGCTTTTTAATGTGCTATCTAGGTTCATCATAGCTTTTCTTCCAAGAAGCACATTTCAGGAATATGAATGAAAATAGAAATCTCATTGTTATGTGAAATGGATATGCTATAAGTTCAGGATGTATTAGAAATAAAAATATTACACATAAATAAACAATTTTAGCCTATAATCATTTGAGCATTTGTTTGTTTGTTTTTCTGAATCTGGTGGAAATTTATCATAACCAGTTAAAGACTACTGTGGAACATATTCTAAAAATAGACTCCCCGATTCAATAATTTGGAAATAGTCAGAAGTCCTCTTCACTTTATTCTGACAAAAGTAATGACACACATATTCTTATTTCACTTTCCAATTTAGCTACCCATTTTATTTTAAAGACCAACAAGTCTCTAGTGTTCCTTTGGAGAATCATTACATGAACCTCAGGTGTAGCTGCTAAGTCACCTTGCCCACATTAGAGTTCCCTATCTGAGAAGCAGTTCATTTGAAAATGAGTATCTGCAATTCAGAGTATCTGTCCTTAAGATTTTCCATATGAGGCTCCATTTGCTTTCCATGTTTCTGATGTCTCAACCCAAGCATCTACTATGGTCAGTCTCTTGAGATTTTTGTGGTACCTCAGTTTTAGCTGTCCCCATTGATTATAAGTACCATTCAAACTTCATAGAAGTATGCACATGAATCTTCCATTACATGCCCTTGGAAAAACCCTGGGAAAATTCTAGGGGAAACCACTGCTTTAGCATCTTCAATCAAAACCATTTGAAATAACAATATGCTGAAAGCTCTGAAAGGATATTATTTTTAAAAAAGGACTTCTAAACAGAGCAATTATTGGCAAAGAAAACAGAAACATAATTTGTAGTTTTTAAGAACTACCTAATACATTTAAAAAATAGAATAGAGGACAAAGTTTTCCAGTGGGTGGGAGTTTATAAAATATTTCAACTGACAGGAAAGGTTGAATTGGATAAAGAGATAAGTGAGGGGAAAGTTAAATTTGCCAACTAGGGTAGCATTAGCAACTTGAAACAGGGACATTAATAAAGACCTTTTAAAGGTAAAACTTATCAAAAAATGTTTGGTGATAGGATCAAAAGATCGTCGCCTGGCATTCCCCTTGGAACCATCAGGTACCCAGTTATTAAAGCCAGATCCTCAGAATTCATCCTAGACTCTTTCTCTTTCTCATCCCCTACATTTATAAATCATCCAATTATTTTAAGTACCTTGATTCTATCTGCCCTGTCCCTCATCCTTGTCTACATCATCAATATTTTTCTCTTACCTCATTTTCCTCACTGTCCCTCCTTATTTCTCTAAACTTATTATTTTTAATATTTGTTTTATTTTTGAATAAGCTCAGGTCACTCTGATGTTTAGCATTCTTCAGAAGTCGATATTCTACAGGAGAAGGTCTAATCTCTTTGCACTAATGTCCAGCACAGGTGGACTGTACCCTTGCCTAAGCCAATCTCATCCTTCATTGCTTTTTGGAAGGCACCTTCTCAACACACTGACTGAGCTTATGATGATTTCCCAAAGACATCATGTTTTGTGTCTTGGAAAAAAAAAATTCTGTCTTTCCCTTCTCATTGCCTAACAAAGTCCTACCAACAAAAATGCAGCTCAACAGGCACTTCCTCTTTGAAGCCTCCTGACACCACCTCATGCCAAACTTCTTGCTCTCTCCTCTGTCACAGCACACCTTACCTCACTCTGTGATGACTTGTCATGTGTTCCCCCCCTCAGTAGACTCTGAGTGCCTCAAGAGCAGGAATTATTTCTCATGCAACTTTTTATGTGAATACACAATGTCTGTGGGAGACCTGGTGGCTCAGATAGTAAAGAATTCACCTGCAATGCAGGAGATCTGGGTCCAATCCCTGAGTTGGGAAGATCCCCTGGAGGAGGGCATGGCAACCCACTCCAGTATTCTTGCCTGAAGAATCCCCATGGACAGAGGAGCCTGGCAGGCTACAGTCCATGGGATCATAATGAGTCAGACATGACTAAGCACAGCACAGACACAATGTCTGTAATAGGTATCTATTAAATAGGATTTTAGATCTGAAGGAGTTAAGTCAATGTTGTCTCAAGTCCAGTTGCTTTGAAGCGGAACCTGGAATTGGATTTCTGCACAAGAGATTGATTAAGAAGCACTTTTAGGAGAAACCCAGGGGGCAGCAAGGAAACAGAACATGACCAAGAGAGAAGCTAAGCAAAGATGTGGTTTTCATTGAGTCCTCAGTTCAGCCTCTGCCTAGAGGGAGCACCAGAGTGGCCTAGGGGTATGTCCCTCTGAACCAAAGGGGCCAGGATTTTGGCCCCCTCTGTTAGACAATGGGTGCACCTTGTCAAGGGTTAGAAGGCAGTGATGGGGGAAGTACAAATTACCTCTCCATCTCCAGGTCAACAGCCAATGTCAGCTCAGGGAGGACAATTTCCTATAAAAGGAAATAACTGTGAGCCTGTATTGGCCAATGCTCACTGCAGCTGAATTGTAAGTGCTTGCACTTAGGAGGAATGGTAAAATACCACCAGCTTCTACAGACACCACACACGTCAGCATATTCTTTCTCTAAAGTAGGCTATCTAGAGAAACTTTTCAATTTCAGATTTGATTTCTCTCCTATTCCAGTGAATCCATAGCTCCACAGTTTGAGGGATTGACTTCTTAACTTGACATATTTGGGTGTCTTTTTTTACCTGACATATACATAACTATTAACTGTGCAAAGCCACACCAAGGACTTTAGTGAGCTGCAGTACAGTTATATTGCAGTACTGCTACAGTAGTTCTTCCCAGGGAAATTTCTGAACAAATTGAACCCAAGTAGAGTCCTGTGAAAAACTGTGTCTCAACATCTAGTGCTAACTACACATTAATATAATTGGCAGGCACACCAAGTCTCCAGCAAATACCAAAAAATATTTCTTTGGAACATTTGTTCTTTACACGTGCCATAAATTACACTCTTTTTATTGGTGTGGGAGAACCCTATGTGTTATATCTGATATTGGATCCTCATTAACTTCATCATACATGGGAGTCAATAAATGGTTGCTCATAGAAATGCTAAAGACCTTATAAGGCTAAGTCTGTGTGAGGCTTTATAATCTTTCCTAGTCACATGGAACTAAATAAATGGTGTATCATCATATTCTAGGCATTTATCTCAGGATAGAAGCATATTAAAGGTTTGCAGCCCATGGAAACAGTATTATGAATAAACATTTATTAGTATTCATGCAACATTTATGCACACCCACCCACACACAGATCGACAAACAAAACAAATGGAAATGATCTTTCTCCCATATTTCAGTATCTTTTCAGAATTAGTGCATTATAGTAAACAACTACTGGAGAAGAAAATGGCACCCACCCCAGTATTCTTGCCTAGAGAATCCTGTGGACGGAGGAGCATGGTGGGCTGCTGTCCACAGGGTCCCACAGAATTGGACACAACCGCAGCGATTTTGCATGCATGCCTGCATGCACTGGAGAAGGAAACGGCAACCCACTCCAGTATTCTTGCCTGGAGAATCCCAGGGACAGAGGAGCCTGGTGGGCTGCTGTCTATGAGGTCGCACAGAGTCGGACACGACTGAAGTGACTTAGCAGCAGCAGTAAACAACTACACCAAAATTATTTTTTAATTAATAGTATAGGGTGTCAAAGGACAATGGAGACAAAATTAAGTTCCAAAAGCAAATTTCTCTTCTATGTTTTAAATAGAGAAATTAAAAAACAAGACAATTCCTGCTAATACGCATGCCAATTTCAATCTCTAGCAATGCAAAGATGTGTGTATCAATAAGAAGCTGCCAATCTTTTTAAAATTCAATTTTCCCATTTTCTGTTTATTATATTCTGACCACACAGTCCTATTAAGATCATCATGTGTTAATAAGAGAATCCTACTCGCATATAGCTATTATGGAGAAGTGTTTGCAAAAGTACAGTGGCATCATGTGGCACTTTAGCAATGGGTATAAAGAGGTACACAACAAATGTCAATGGCAGTCATGTGTGACTGAGGGCAGAGAAGAGTGTCTATTAATTCAGGAAAACCTGGCCCCACTCCAAGGATTTTTACAATCCCTAGACTATTTTTAAGACGTTCTCAGAATTGAATCACACATTTAAAATGGAAAAAACAACTAACTGCATCCAATTCAGGTATGAAACTAAAGATAAGGAAATTCAAGCAGCTCTTGGCTGTATGGTTTGAGTAGATAAAAATGGAAACTGTCCAAACCCTCTGACTGTAGAAAAGTCTCAACATTTGCATTTTGCTTCATTTTATTCTTCAGGCAGTATATTAATACACAGGGGATTACTATCATAATTTTCATTAACACTGAATGCTCTACAATCCAGTTGAACACATAATGTATTATTGAAACCTTGATTTCTAATTTTTAACGGTTGAGAAAGCAAGTGATTATATCCAGTAGAAAAGAAGTAATTTAGTAATAAGAACCAAAATCAGGCCATTTCTACCTAGATGAAATGAGGAGATGGGTGAAATGCAACAATAAAATTAGCTGGATAATTCAGACGAATAAGTTTTAATTTACTGATATTGAGACAAATACAATAGTGGAGTAGGCAGAGCTTAGAAAAGGGTTATTTGGATAAATTAAGTTTCAGACAAATGGTGATTTGATACTTCAAGTTCTGGAACTTTCACTTTATTCATTTTATGAACACATTATTAAAACATGTTAAAATAGTCCATATGATCATATTTAAAGAAATGGAACACACTGATTTTCCTTAATGAGTTAGGGTTATTTTATGGACATTTTCATATATCAAGAAAATTTTAAAATTCGCACCTAGACTGATCAAATACCATTGTAGCATTTAAATGTGATAAAGAAACGCGCTGAGAATTGTTGAAGTAAATATGATTTTTCTCTTTTGTTGCATGTCCCCATATTTTTCTGGTCAGCATTTTTTCTTTGTTTTACACACAGGCAGCTTTGTCATCCTTTGATGTTTTTCACAGTACCTATCATTGCTTCTAATTTCAGCTTCTCTTGTCAGTTTCTGCCCTTCTTCTACTACATTTTTTTCTTTCTTATTTTCCTTTGTATTACTTAAAAGTTCTCATATGTCTTCACTTTGAATTTTTAAAAACTGATTTTGAAAGCAAGCACCATATGTGTGAATGCTGGTAACTGTTTCTCCTGTAATTTTTGCATTGCTAACTATTTGGTAATTTTTGTCAAGATTCATGCTCAGTAGCTTTATTTTCAAATTATTTTTGGTTTTTGATTATTTAAGATAGTTAAGGGTGCCAAACACCTGAGGGACTCTGTCTACAGTGACTAATGTCTTATTTTTTATAATACTGTAAAATGTATGCTTTCCTTCGAGGGCTTTAACGTATTTCCCAACTTTTTCCCTAGATAGTTGTTTCCTCTTTTGTTTTTTCGTAAATGTTTCCATCATAGTGGTGTTTCATATCAAAATATAAAAACACTTGTGGAAAATTCCTTTCCTTTAATTATATTGCTTGTATCAGAAAAAAGTTATTCTTTTCTAAAAGGCTGGGGGTGGGGCATAAATAAGTCAGAAATATCTTTATGTTAATACAAATTTATTACATGTCAGTCACATTCTCAAATCTAAACTACACGTAGTTTAAGTTTTTGTTTTAAAAAAATTATGTTTCATTGATTGATGTTGGCTGATTTATTGGTTGAACTTTCAGAATGCCGTTAAAAAAACAAATTAGCACTACGTTCATACAACTGAGACCAAAATGACATTCTTACTTAAGAACTGTTAAGATAAACTGCTGCTGCTGCTGCTGCTGCTGCTAAGTCGCTTCAGTCGTGTCCGACTCTGTGCGACCCCATAGACGGCAGCCCACCAGGCTCCGCGGTCCCTGGGATTCTCCAGGCAAGAACACTGGAGTGGGTTGCCATTTCCTTCTCCAGTACATGAAAGGGAAAAGGGAAAGTGAAGTCGCTCAGTCGTGTCCGACTGAGGCAGTGTCAAACCGAAAGAGGTTAGGCATGATTAGCCAACAGGAGCCTGGGGAAAGACTTATATAGACAAAGTGCAGAAGTAAAGAAAGGAAATTATTGGATTGGCTATTAGCTTAAAGCCTTGCTGACAGTTTATGATTAGTTGTCCTCAGCATTTTGATTTCATAACCTCAGGGCCTTTAGAGGCTTAGATTTTGGTTTGCTTATGTAGACAATCCAGGGCACTGGAGCCCTCTCAATGTAGTGGTCTCCTTGTTTTTTGAGCAACACAAGGTATATCGATGGGTTGTGTTGCTTTGATAGCTTCTGCCATAAAATCCAACCCTATTAGCTCATTTAAAAATCCCTTGGAAGCTACCTTCTGCTTATCTGTCTGGGCTGACATCTATCTCTATGTCCCAGCCTCACTGAATCACTTAGTTGTATCACCCTGACATACTTACGGTCACTTGATTTCTCTCTCCTAACCCCCATTCTCTTTGCCTAACTTTGGTTTCTTCTTGCTTTACAGGCTGTTTCTCTAAGAAACCTTCCAGATGCCCCTCCCAAAGTTCAGGCCAGAGTACGTAGCATCACTAGCATTAGGACTGCATTACTATCTTGACTTTCTGTGCAGTTTCTTCATTTCATAGCCAACACAGTCAATCAAAATTAAGACCTCTTCTGAAATGTACATTAATTAAAATTTATTTAGAATTAGTTTTGGTTTTCTTAAAGACAAAGCCAGGCTAACATTTATATTAAATTTTATTTATTTTATAGTAAAATGATGAAAAAAGAAGTTAAAGATACAATTCTAAGCACAGAGCAGAAGCTAACATTTATCAGTGAAGATCTTGCAAGAAGAGGGTATCAGAAAAAAAGGAGGACGGGGATGTCAAGTGGATAAAGAGGAGAAAGATACATGGGAAATATCACTAACAAGGTAGCTTTTACCCCATTCTGAATAAATGTAGTGGGAATACATTCCATTTGCAACTGAATCATTTATATGCTAATGAGGTATCTATAGCAGTGATGTGGCTACCAATGGAATTAATCATATGTTTTCTATTTAATCCAAAGACACTATGGGGTATGCAAATATTCAAATGTAATATTAATTGAAGCAAAATAATATGACCCCAGAAAAGTGGTCAACCAGAATTAATGTTTATATATCTTAAAACTCCATTGCTTGGAAATAAAATAACTATGAGGGAAAAGGCAGAGACTTGATTCTACCACATGTTTATGAATTCAAACCTGAGATTCTCTGAAGAAATACCCTGAAAAATACAATAGTGTCAAAAATAAATCAGAAAGTCAGAGTTTATAAAAAAGAAGAGGGAATGTGGACTGTGATTTCTTACTGATGATGTACGGAATATCTAAATGAGGCTGACATGTATCGTACATTCCACAGAAATAAAGAACATGAATAAAGAATGAAAATCTTCAGGGAAAAGGAGCCACTCGTGACTATATGGGCATAATCTTAAAAATGGACAATTGACAGATACATTTCTTGAGAAATCTCTCCAGATATTTTTAAGCTTTGGAATAGGATCAGTAAGGCTATTTAATGGGATGTCTATATATGTGTTTTTGCCTATTTATGTGTGTGAATAGGTAGGTGATGATAGAAAATGATAGATATTTAATATTTTTATATTTGCATACATACACACATGCATATACTTCCACAGGGAATTTCTATTAGATGTTATCTAAATCTCTCAAAACTCAAAGAGATCCAAAATCTACTCATAAAGTCATTATTCAGATAAATTTATGTCTGCACCATTAACTCAATTCCAGGGTCATCTGTCTCCTTTGACTTCCACAACTCACTAGTAGCCATCAGCGTATCTCTAATTCCTTGGTCTATAGGCCTCTTGTCAATGTACTAAACTAGTAAGAAGCACTATCACTCAAAGTTCATCTATCCACAGTAATCTTCTAAGAGTTGTTTCTAAATCTTTCTTCTAGTTGTTCATCTACATGAGCCACTATCAGTCCTCTGAAGGCAGAAATAATGCTTGAGAGTTTATTGTATGCCTACCAATCTAAGGACAGCTTTGAACTCATAACAAGTGATTCATAAATATTTACTCACAGAGGCAGCTTGAAATTCCTCCTTAAGAATCTCTCAGTCGTGTTCGACTCTTTGTGACCCCATGGATTATACAGTCCATGGAATTCTCCAGGCCAGAATATTGGAGTGGTAGCCTTTCCCTTCTCCAGGGGATCTTCCCAACCCAGGAATTGAACCCAGGTCTCCTGTATTGGAGATGAATTCTTTATCAGCTAAGCCATCAGGGTAGCCCCCGAAATAATCTAGCCTAGGCAATAAAACACTATTAAGATGATAAAATTTCAGCTATGACTTTTAATGATGAAGTTAGTCATATTATTTTCAGAATCTTATGTCAAATATGAAGCCAGTAAAATCTGAGCATCATGGCAAGAATACTAGGGGTCGGAAGGAAAGGAAGGCAGGGCAGTGTTTGGGGGTGGGGAAGAGGAAACTGCATAATAATGCATTTTTTAGAGTCTAAATTGAACTGTATCTTTGTGACAGTTATTTAGGAAATTCCAAGATTTTCATGGTTTCCCTAAGTATGGAGTCTGGCAATAAAGAAATAATCTGGCATTTATCTTGTGGAATTCAGGCAGCCGCTGAAGCCCAAATAAATCTAATTTCCGTGATTCTCATGATTTTAATAGCCATTTGCAGTGTGGAAACTGTGTGTTTGCTATTAAATTAGAACTATAAATATCATATAATCTGTAAAGTAGAAATATGAATAATTCTGAAATGACCATGTGACTTCAATTGTTACAAATAAAATCCAGGCTATGAATTCTCACTATATTGAAGCATCAATCATTTCAGAGGCTTTAGGTCAAAGAGAGCAAAGGCATTTCTATGCACCCTTCTTTCAGAGCTAATTTACATGCATTTTTAATGTAAGGTAGAAAATATAAGAATGTGACAAAGTGTCACTTTCATTGAAAACTTTAGGTTAAGCTTCTATCTACATCTAATGTTTCAAATTATTGGAGAGAGATGTGGTCCTGAAGTGAAAACACAGGGCAAAAATCATAAGATCCTTCATGTAAAATTCCAGAACTTCCTTGATATCCACTAGTATATAAAACTTCCCCACCAAATTCCTTACACATAATGCAAATGCTGAATTTCTATGTCAGCAAGTATCATGCCCAGTGAAGAATCAGTATTTTTTTATAGGAGTGTTTGTAATATTTTTGGAGGAAAAGCATGGGATGGTCACAGTAAGAACCCCTGCTCCTATCCACAAATGTTGGGACTCATGCAGAATCTTATGTGGTTTAGAAAACTCATATGTAGAAACATGAGTCACTGATGTTGAGGATCATCAAGCAAAGAGAACTTCAACTCTCCTCATATAAGGAGTTATATCCCTAGCTCTCTCCTCACCATGTGAGGAGGACACAGCAGTCTGCAACCTGGAAGAGAGCCTATGTCAACTACCAAATCCGTCAGTGTCAGGACCTCAGGACTTCCAGACTTCAAACTGCGAGAAATAAATTTCTGTTATTTATAAGTTAGCCAGTCTGTGGTGTTTTGTTATAGCAGCCTGAACAGACCAAGACAGCTTCTGACTACAAATGAGTGGCTTTTCCACATGAAGCAATTCTCCAGTTCTTTTGGGACACCAACTAGATGTCCTAGAGTTTAATTCACTTCTGACACTATCTGGAGTTAACACAGACCCCCACAGGTTAAGGGCTCCATCCACACAATTGCTCCCACTTCAGATGCCAACCACAAGTCCCAAGTGGTGACCTGAATGTCAAATCTGCTATAAATCAGGGCTTCCCACCACCCCCTCTTCTGTTCAATAATTTGCTAGCATGACTCACAGAACTCAGGAAAGTGCTTTACTTACAACTATTGGTTTATTATAAAATATAAAGCTTAGGAACCGTCACATGAAAGAAATCCATAGAAAAAGGTTGGGAAAGAACAGAGCTTCCGTGTCCCCCTGAAAGCACCACTATCCCAACACCAATGCGTTCATCAATCTGAAAGCTCTCTGAACTCCATCATTTACATTTTTTTTATGAAGGCTTCATTGTAAGTATCTCCTGGAGTTTGCTCAAATTCATGTCCATTGAGTCAGTGATGCGTCCAACCATCTCATCCTCTGTCACCCAAATGGCCCTCCATGAATAACAAAGGCACTCTTACCACTCAGGAAATTCCTAGGATTTAAAAGCTACCTCCCACAGATAGGAACAAAAGCCAGAAACTTCTGGGGGCAAATTCTTTGCTAAACAGCCTATCTGTCACAGTGGACTGCATACAGAAGGATCAAAACTCGAGAGACTGGAACTTAGTCAAAGGTCCCACAAGAAAGGGGAATTTTTTGAACCAACAGAAACCTCATTCCCTTGGAAGTGTAGCAGAGACAAGAAATAGGGCAAAAATGGCTTCTGGGAGCGCTTGCCTGAAATCGGGTGGCATGAACTTCAGAAAGGAGTGATGAGTGTAGATTCTAAAAGAATCCAGGCACTTCATAGAGAAAGTACCATCATTATCTACTGTTTGCTTAAGCCTAAGAGTGGCAGTAGAAATTCTGGGATCACGGGGACCAGAACAAGGAAATATTATGACAGGTTTCTTATGTGTGCATGTGTATACACCCATACAAACATACACACACACACACACACACACACACACACACACACATATCAGTACCAAGCAGACTAAAAGTGCTTCTTTCTCAGAGGCCAGAAGTTAGAAGATTTAGGCAAGAAAACAGGCCAAACAGACCACAAAAGCCATGCCGACAGTGATCTAAGAGACTGTTAGCCTGGTCCTTTCCCCAGGTGATTATTATAAAATCCTGAAAATGAAAAGGGGTGTCAGTTTCATAAAAACAGGACATGAAGATCTTAGAAGGCTATAACCTAATTCATCAGCATATTTAAGTCAATTACAGCATCTTTTAAGAAGATGGAGAAATCCCTGACACAGAATAAATCGACTCCAGATCTGCAAAAGTAAACATAGTTGGGATATAAATGGTTGAAGACCCATGAGATTTTTTTGACAACAAATGCCCATTTCCTACAGTTTTCTAGGATGGCTATTAAAGAAGTCAATGGTCCCATCCCCCCTTACTTCTGCTAGGGAATTTTATTCATAATAATCATCTCTACACAATGGATGTGAGAGTTGGACAATAAAGAAAGCTGAGTGCCAAAGAATTGATGCTTTTGAACTGTGGTGTTGGAGAAGACTCTTGAGAGTCCCTTGGACTGCAAGGAGATCCAACCAGCCCATCCTAAAGGAAATCAGTCTTGAATATTCGTTGGAAGGACTGATGCTAAAGCTGAAACTCCAATATTTTGGCCACCTGATGTGAAGAACTGACTCCTTGGAAAAGCCCCTGATGCTGGCAAAGACTGAAGGCAGGGGGAGAAGGGGACAACATAGAATGAGATGGTTGGATGGCATCACCTACTCGATGGACATGAGTTTGAGTAAGCTCTGGGAATTGGTGATGGGCAGGGAGGCCTGGCCTACTGAAGTAAATGGGGTCGCAAAGAGTCAGACGCGACAGACCGACTAAACTGAACTACACTCTCAACTTTACTAATCTCAAATTCTCTAATCCCAGAGACTTTGACATAGATGGAAGGATTAGAGTTTTATACTACAAGATATATTCAGTTATGAAATTAAGTTAATAACAACAGTTCTTTGTTATCCTTCTTCTGAACTGAAACAGCATGTAGAATTTTTTTTTTTTAATCAGACCATAAGCTTTTAGAGGGAGAGAAAATAAGAAAATAGATCCGACTCAGAGAATGATCAGGGACCCCGATGTAATCTAACTTTCAAAATGAAGAAATACAAAAAGATATTAAGTATCATGCCCAAGGTCACAGTGCTAGTTAGTAATATAACAAGATCTAGAAGGCAGTCTTCCTGAAGTGAAAGCCCCTCTCCCAAAACAAATCATCTAAAGCATTATATCTACAGTTCAATGATCAATTTCCCAGTTGAAATCCTGCAAAATATACACATGCATAAGAAATTAATCAAATGATTTTCTTACCATGCCTGTGCACATAAAGCTATGAAGGACAAGGTCAGAGTTCTCTTAACCAAAGGCTAAAGCATAGCAATTTTCTGCCTGCTAATATTTATCTCGCATCTCATAACTCATATAAGAATTTATTAAAGCCATGATTCATCCAGTTTTCCAGATTTCCTAAAAATTAGTTTTTGTACAACATTCCATATATCTTTATTTAATCCACTATCAACTTATTTACAGTGGTAACTTTGAAAGTAACTTGTCACCTTCCTCATTCAAACACAGCCAACTGAGAGAATCCAAATTATGAAAAACATGACTTTAGAAGACCACTCCTGCAACAGGCTGTGTTTAGTGAAGTGAGTGTAAAAACTAATACAGGCATAAAACTGAGCAGGACTCTGTGGGGCTCCTGGGAATGGAAGCCTTTCAAACAGTGGCTAATCAGGGAAAGGGGGTGGGGGGTGGATACAGAGACAAGGGAATAGCAGCCAAGAAACAGCAGTGTAGACTTGGGCAAGGTCCTGGCTCCATCTCAAGGGATAACACATCACAATACCTTTGAGCTCTTTACAGAACTATGTGCTTAGTCGCTCAGTCCTGTCTGACTCTTTGCAACCCCATGGACTGTAGCCCACCAGGCTCCTCTGTCCATGGAATTCTGCAGGCAAGAATATTGGAGTAGGTTGCCATGCCCTCCTCCAGGGGATTTTCCTGACCCAGAGATGAAATCCAGGTCTCCTGCATTGCAGGCGGATTCTTTACCTTCTGAACCACCAGGGAAGCCCTGAGATTACAGATTTATAATTTGTTGGGGATTACAAAACTATGAAAAGTAAAAGTGAAAGTTGTTCAGTCATGTCCAACTCTTTGTGACCCAATGGATTATACAGTCCATCGAATTCTTCAAGCCAGAATACTGAATTGGGTAGCCTTTCACTTCTCCAGGGGATCTTCCCAACCCAGGAATCAAACCCGGGTCTCCCACACTGCAGGCAGATTCTTTACCAGCTAAGCCACAAGGGAAGCCCATGAATACTGGAGTGGGTAGCCTATCCCTTCTCCAGGGGATCTTCCCGACCCAGGAATCAAACCTAGGTTTCAAGCATTGCAGGCAGATTCTTTACCAACTGAGCTACAATCCCTAACAAATGGAAGATGTCAGCATTCTTCACTCCTGAGAAACCAACTGAGGCCAGATTAAAGGAACCAGAGAAGCTCATCAAGAGATTACCTGAGACCATATTAAAAGTGTGCAGGCCCTGCACACCCCTTAATCCTTGTCAGCAACCCTGCCCTTGATCCATTGCTATAAAATTCCTCACCAAATCCTCCCAGGTTAGGACACACAGTTTTAAGGGGCAGGAGTCTGCTGTTTCTCCCTTTGCCTGTCAAAGTAATAAAGCTGTTCTCTGTGTGTGTGCTCACTCATGTTCAACTCTTTGCAACCCCAAGGACTGTAGTCCACCAGGCTCCTCTGTCCATGGAACTCTCCCAGCAAGAAAATTGGAGTGGGTTGCCATTTCCTCCTCCAGGAGATCTTCCCAACCCAGGGATCGAACCTGTGTCTCTGGCATCTCCTGTATTGGCAGGCAGATTCTTCACTACTGCACCTTCTCCCCAAACTCTGTCTCTGAGATTCAATCTGGCACTGGTGCACAAAGGCTGAGTTTTCAGCATCAAACATTCCTTGGAGGTACTGTGGGTTCAGTTCCACACCACTGCAATAAAGCAAGTCACATGAAGTTTTTGCTTTCCCAGCACATAGAAAAGTTGTGTTTATGCTACACTGTTGTATGTTAAGTGTGCAACAGCATTATGTATAAAAAAGAACATATCTTAATTAAAAATGTTTCATTGCTAAAAATTGGTAACCATCAACTGGGCCTTCAGTGAGTAGTATTAGTAATATCAAAGATCATGGGTCACCATAAAAAATATAACATTTTAAAAGTTTGAAATATTGTGAGAATTATCAAAATGTGACACAGACAGGAAGGGAGAAAATGCTGTTGTAAAACTGGCACCAAAAGACTTGCTCAACACAGAGTCACCAAAGACCTTCAATTTGTTTAAAAAAAAAAAAAGTGCAGTATCTGAAAAATGCAATAAAGCAAATCACAACAAAATGAGCTATGGCTGTGTGTAGATAAGACACACTGGTACCCATGTACATTTGTTTGAATCCTTACCCATATTTAAAGGTCTATTTTAAATGAGAACTATCTTGTGAACTCTTTCCCAGCAACCCAACCACAGTGATTTCTTCCTCCTGGGACATTTTACAGTGCTCAGTTTAAGAACAACATGTTCAGCATTTAGCACACCCTGCCTTGTTCTACCACTTCTTCCCATCTTCACACTGACCCTTTTGTTCTCCAAATTTAGGTGGGAAGAAGAGAGAGACGTTTTTTCATCACATGTCTTAGTTGAGATAAACTGGAATTCTCAAAAGGGGTTCTCCTAAAATGCTAAAGGAATTAGCAAAATTGAAAAAACAAGAACAATGACATAGCAACAAAATCACAGAAACTGTCTTATTTATGGTGCACATTTTTTAACCGTCACAGAAATTTGGTCTAACCACAGACTGGTTTGGCTGGCTTAATTATATAGGCCCTTAATTTTTGTCTTCACCAACTCTGGCCCAGATGCCGTAAGTCTAATCTGAAGAATATTCATGCTGCAGCCTTCATGCTAGTCATTTCTCTGGTTCCTGGGCCATCTCCATGCTTCCTCTGATGTTCAGACTGTTCTTTAATCTGGACAATTACCCCAGGTTAATTACCTCTGGGTTAGAAAAAAACCCAGGTTCTTACTTTCTGTGCCTTGTGGAAAAGCCATGCCTCTGGCAACTCCCTTCCCACCTTTCTCCCCAAATTTGAAGATACTCACTTACCAAAATATCTCAGGCTCTCTCCAGGTGTTCACAGACTCATGAAGCTCATGTTCAGAACCCATGTTTTTGAGTCTGATGACCTGATGACCTGATGACCTCAGGCAGGGAGCCCCAATTTGCAAACGTCTCTCTCCTTATATAATTCTCTGCCAGATTCTTCCCCCACAACCCCTGTTTTTCATCCAGCACCAACAACGGAAGATTTCTTAGGACGCCCATCCCCATCGGGACTCTCATTGAGTTACTTCCTGGAAAGGATACTCTTAATTTTCTGTTAATTTTAAGCAGAGAAGATTGATACCTGGCCCTTCTTAGAAGAGGCTGAAAATTTTTCCTCCTTTCTTAGTTCCTCCAAGAGGCTTTGCAAAAGTCTACACATTACAATTAGGCAGTGTTAAAATGCACTTATTAAGAAATACACATTAGGAAGAAAAGATCATTCTACTATGCTTTCTATTATTTTTTAATCATTAATCAAATTGAGATATTAACTTTTTTCCTTGCTATATATCCCCTTTCTCTTTCCTCCATTTAAAGACAACAGTGGCCTCTGTGACTCACTGCTTCAGGGGAGGCAGACCAAGAGGTAGCTTGAAAGCCTTTTTTATTTTGGAAATTTCTAAAGCCAAAACCCAATGTAGAATGTAGAGAATTCACGAACATAAACATACTATCTTTGAAGAACATAAAGGGAAGATGATTTACCCCAGACTAAAGATATAGCTTATGCTGAGGCAGAGAGACAACATCTGCAATTCTTCAGGGCACACAGGTCCCTGAAGGCACCCCACAAAACCTCATCCATCCAAAGAGTGTTGCCTATGAGGTGGGTATCACAGCTGTTCCTCACATCCCCAACCATGACAAGGAAGCCACAGACCATCACAGGATCCGAGGATGCCATGCAGAGTGGGCCCTGACTTGAATCCCTCATTTACTTACACAGGCACCGTGGTCCACCGAAACTTAGCATCTACAAGTACCCAGAACTGTGTGTGGCTGACTCTGGAGAAGGATAGGAAATCCTCCAAAGTAAATGACATCCAATTTTTCACACTAAATTAAGTTACTTTTTGGATAACGAAAAAAGTTGTCTTATTTTTTGTACAGTTGAGTTTGTGGAGTGGGATTTCTACTTTTTAGTTTATTCCTGCACCCTGTTTTGCCAATTACTTGTATGACACTTGAAGATAAAGATCAGTCTTAAACTCCTATATCACTAGAATTTGTCAGAGGGCCCTGGATGACTCAATGTTAATGAATTGTTTGATGATCATTATGGAATTATAAAATCTTTGAACTAGAAGCATTAGACAGTCTTTTATTCCAGTCTCTTTATTTCATAGACAAGGAAACTAAAGCCCAGGGGGATACATTTTCCAGGTCACACAGAAGTCTTCACAGTTGTGTTTTCCTTCCAAACTTTATCTTCTAAAATTTGAGGGTTCTATTGGCAGGTGTCCTTTTGAAGACTGAGTCTAAGGAATTGAAACAACAGAGATACTTAAAAGATCATGCACATTTCACTTGGTCTCTCAAATCCCATCTTAGTGTTCAAACTCCTTTTGAGAATTTAAACGACACTGGTCCAGACTGTCTTCTATACTTTCTGCTCCTGTAAGGATGTTCCCTCCCTCTGGACCACTAGTGAATGAGCCATGCTGGGTGACTGTATCTCTAAGTCTTCTCTACTATCTTCAGAAGAGTATCAGGCATCATTTCTGTCAGAGAGTATCCCACTCAGAGATGTTCTTAGGGGACAGTAAAACTAGAAGACTGAGAAAGGTCTTGCACCTTAAGGGAGAAGATGTGGCTTTGCCAGATGGTGCTAAATAAAAGCCTGCAGTGTTACACAGCTCCTTTGAAAGGGATCAAGTGCATGCACTCAGCCTGTTTTTAACTAGCATCACATTGAACTCAGAATACTTGCTGCTTACTTGCCGCTTACGTTTTCTTTTCTTAAGGCTGTGCTGACTTCATTTGAACCTGATTTTATGTATATCTGAACTATTTGAGGAGGTAAAAGACTAAAATGTTATGAATCTGGGCTCTATTTTCCTCTGTTTTCACTTCTCTCTTCTCTTGGGCTTATCCATAATCCATAATATATGCAATTTCATCCAAATCATCCAGTCTTCAAGAGTTTTCCTTCCCTTTAGGAGAGGGCGGGATGAATTGAGAGAGTAGCATGAAAATATATACATTACCACATGAAAATAGATAGCTAGTGGGAAGCTGTTATATAATATAGGGAGCTCAGCCCGGTGCTCGGTGACAACCTAGAGGGGTGGGATAGGGGCAATGGATGGGAGGAAGGGTCAAGGAGGGGGGGGATACATGGATACTTATGGCTGCTTCACGCTGTTGTACAGTAGAAATCAACACAACCTTGTAAAGCAATTATCCTCCAATCAAAGATGAATATTTTAAAAATTGGAGAAAAATAGTCTTCCTTCCCTTAAACATCTGCATATATCAACAAAGCCTAGCCCAGGGGAAGCAGGCAATAGAGGTGAATAGGCAGAGCACAGAGGATTTTTAGGGCAGTGAAGATACTATTTGATATTATAATGTAAATATCTGTCATTACACCATTTTTAAAACTCACAGAATGTACAAACCAAGAACAAACCTTAAGATCAACTATAAACTTGGGTGATTTTGATATATCAACACAGGCTCATCCTTGGTAAAAATGAATAAATAAATAAATAGCATTCTGGTGAGTGATACTGATAGTGGGGAAGGCTATGCATGTGTAGGAGTAGGGGTTATAGGAGAGATCTCTGTACCTTCCTCTCAGTTTTGTATAAACCTAAAATTGCTGAAAAATAAAGCCTTTTAGAAAATAGTTTTTTAAAAATTAAAAAAAAAAAAAAAACCCAAGAGCTCCCATGAGAGCACATTACAATGGGAAATTCAGCATCTCTTTTCTATTCCTTAGACTACAGACTCTAGCTCCAAGTCTTTAGGCCAGATTTAGGTCTCAACTTCCTGCCCCACAGTCTTGCTCACTGCAGCTGCTGCCTGCTCTATTTACCCAAATGAAGATAGAGGTTGTCCTGCATTTCCCAGAGCACCACTAACCTAAAGACAGTGGGTCTATTTTTAGTAAAGATATGGGGATAATTATGGGAGATAGTGGCACAGGACCAAATAAAAAATGACTTTAAAATAAATGTTTAGACATTTTTCTGTCTAAGCTTCATAATTAGCACTACCACTGGGAATTTCTCATTGATCACTTGTCTTTTTTGGTCTTAGTCTAGTAAAATGTCCTGGGTCCCATTATCATCTTCTGTCCCAATACCTGTCTCCTCTCTGCTACTCACTTCCAGATCCCTACAACCTATCATCCCTTCCAATGCTATACTACACTCCCCAACTTCCTCTTACTTAATCATGAATCATAATCTATCTCACATTTATTTTATTCTCTATTCAAGACAAAGTGCTAAGGTTTATTTTTATATAACAAAAAGTCCTGTAAAAGAAATTTACTAAACAACAAGGAGATGGATTATCACATTCCTATGTAATGTGGGAGCAGCAGAATTCATTTCCTTTTTTTAATAACTAGTTTTTCCATATGTGAAAACACTGCCCATCTGTGGGTCTAAGAGAAGCAGTCATCTAAGGAAGATTTGAAAGTCAAACAACCTTTACCCATGCCTACTGCTCCAGCTCAGGAGTGATCAAACCATCCTGAACAATCTCCACAGTGCTCTGGTTACAACTGCCTCTCCTACATCAAGTTCTGCATGTGAACTGTATTTCAAGGCTTTATCAACCATTATTTTGATCTAATAGTTTCCTTCCTTTTAAAAGTTTTGAGGTAGCTTATCAGAAATCTACAATCAGTTCAGTTCAGTCGCTCAGTCATGTCTGACTCTTTGCGACCCCATGGACTGCAGCATGCCAGGCTTCCCTGTCCATCACCATCTCCTGGAGCTTACTCAAACTCATGTCTATCGAGTTGGTGATGCCATCCAACCATCTCATCCTCTGTTGTCCCCTTCTTCTTCTGCCTTCAGTCTTTCTCAGCATCAGGGTCTTTTCTAATGAGTCAGCTCTTCGCATCAAGTGGCCATAGTATTGGCCTGCAAAGTACCGAAGTCTACGATAGAACCTTTAAAATAAGGTGCCAAGATGGTGGACGGTAATTGGTATGAGCCAGGCAACACTAGCTGGCCCTAGGAAGCAAGCTCCTGACATAAGGGGCATTGCTGGATGGGAGGCAGGCAGTCTCTACTAAGAAGTTGCCCTAAAATATAGTTTAGTGTGATCAAAAGTGATGGTATTATCATATACAAAGGACAGCTCCAGGCTGTCCTAATTACCTGCAGCAATAATTTAAGAAAATATCCACATCAATGTTAGGTAGCCAACTTCCAAGCAACTTTAATGCTGTTCTGAGTGATCACAGACAAGCGCATTCTGAGTGTCTTCACCACCAGCATTCCTTTTGTTGCAAAGGAAATTGTCCTTTCATTCAGATTATCTCTTTTATGAAGTAACTTAGAGCATCCTATGCACCTGGAAACCAAAATGGTGATGTTACCATTAATTGACACTTGTGTCTACTTCCTTATCTTTGCTCAGGTTGTTGGAGAGAGGCTGTCTTCTCATCTATGGGTACAATGCCAAGCACAGAGTTAGACTGTGTTCTCATCAAGAGAATGATCTACTAGACTGGATTGTGCTCCTATCAGCAAAATGATCTGATCACTGAGGAGTGATTTAATTTGAACTAGTTTATAAAGTACATGCTGATTAGTTACATAAATTATTTCAATATTTTTCTTCATAGAAAACTTAATTTATAGTTTATCTAATTTTCTAAGAGGCACATTCAACATGAAAGAAAATTTCAATTAAAAAGACTAAGTCAGTTAGTGTTTGAAAGCAACTGATGAAAATGAATATTTCCTAGAAGGTCTCTTCTAATAGAAAAATTAAAAAGTAAAGGAGGAAGAAGAATTTACTTTTTCTCTTCATTTTAAAAATGCTTGTTTTTTCTAAAAGCCAGAAATCAATTCCAGGATCTTTGCCATGATATATTGGGTGCCTTTCATTTACTCGTTCCATACCTTTGATATTTATGGAGGTACTGCTACAAACAAAGCATAACAAAGTGATTATGACAACTGGGTAGAACAACTTACTCTTGTAGCGATGGTAACAAGACTGCTTCTTCCTGACTTCAAAGGAATGATTCTAATGCCCAAGTATAACTTTCAATTGAAACTGATGCTGGGTTAGTTGTTTCATCAGAGCAGTGGGAAACCAGAGGATGAAGGAAAAATTGTTTCTTGCACTGACCTTATTGATATAAAGTCAATGAAACTTTTAAGCACTGAAACAATATTTTCACCTCACCCCTCACTGTGATTCTGAGGGTGAACTTTTTGGTGGTTATTTTTGCCTAGGCAAGTAGAAACAAATATGGTGCCAACTTACAAAGTAATATATTTGTGCAGAAATTCACAAAGCCCAGTGTTTAAAGAACATTAAAGGTCATCAGAAAGGTCCCAAAATTATAGCGACATAAGCTAATGTTCTCAAATAAGAGCTTTTCATTGCTTCAGTCTATGAAACAAAATACTAATTTTTAAGCATACCAAACATACTTGATATAAACAAACACATGAGCAAAACTACATGGTGCGAAAAACCCACACCAGTTATAAACTAGAACTTATCATGCATGCACTTGCATGAAAACAATTCAGTGTTACTGCTGCAGAATGTTTCCCCGTAATCTATAATTGCATTTAGACAAAGATATTTGGTATGTGCATCAAGGTTAAGTTCTGCTTGAATTAATAGTCAATACCTCAAGCCTGGATTGTTACAAACTCTGGATTGTCTTCTAGTCTCTCCACTACAATAGACTTCAGAGCACTGCCAGATTCATCTAACTAAAACACTGAATGGCTCCCCGTTGTCTAATAAATTAAGAAGTCATCACCCTGGCATTTGAGGTTCTCCACAATATGGTACTGATCTAACACTCTATCTGACATGTGAGCCCTCCATTCCAACTGCATGGTGTTTTTCACTGTTCCCCAGATAAACAATGCTGACTCCATTCTCCATAAACTTGTTTACTCTGTCATTCTCCAGATGTTAGACGTTCACAGAAAAACACAGATCCTTGACGAAACTTTCCTACTCTTTCCTTCCCACAGTGATTTTCCTCTGAATCTTGAGCCATTTTTTCAACCAGAACACTATTGGCATTTTGGTTCTGATAACTCTTGTGTGGCAGGCTGTCCTGTGCACTGCAGAAGGTTTAGGAGCATATTTGGCCTCTGTTCTACTGGTGACTCTACCAGTAGGAGTCACCCACTCAGCAATGACCAGCAAAAGTGTCTCTAGACACTGCAAAATGTCCCCGATGGGGGCAAAAGTTTCCCTAGTTGTTCCAGATCATTATTGCCTGTATCATTTATGTTGGCATTTAAAAATATCTCATATGTATGTATCTTACTTCCTAAGTTAGATTGTTTTAGTATAAGTATTGTGTCTTACTTTGTTTTGAATCCCTTATAGAGCACTGTAGTGAATACTCAATAAATACTTAAAACTTAAATGAGTGAGTGAAAGTCACTCAGTCGTGTCCTACTCTTTGCGACCCCATGGACTATACAGTCCACAGAATTCTCCAGGCCAGAATACTGGAGTGGGTATCCTTTTCCTTTTCTGGGGGATCTTCCCAACCCAGGGATTGAACCCAGGTCTCATGCATTGAATGCAGATTCTTTATCAGCAGAGCCACAAGCGAAGCCCAAAACTTAAATGCTTAGTATCTAAAAGTTAGAAGGAATGTGAAAGATCATTTGACCCAACCTCATTTTTTTTTTAACTGTGGAAACTCAAAAATAGGAAGTAAAACTGCTGCTGCTAAGTCGCTTCAGTCGTGTCCGACTCGGTGCGACCTCATAGACGGCAGCCCACCAGGCTCCACCGTCCCTGGGATTCTCCAGGCAAGAATACTGGAGTGGGCTGCCATTTCCTTCTCCAGTGCATGAAAGGGAAAAGTGAAAGTGAAGTCGCTCAGTAGTGTCTGACTCTTAGCGACACCATGGACTGCAACCTACCAGGCTTCTCCGTCCGTGGGATTTTCCAGGCAAGAGTACTGGAGTGGGGTGCCATTGCCTTCTCCGGGAAGTAAAACTAGTTGCCCAAAATGAATGTGTGTTGGCAAAATAGTTCTCTTCTACCCAATCAGGTAGTATTAATATTGTAGTATATTTCTTCTCATTGACTTTATTATGAGAGACTTAGTTAATTTCATATCAACATGAGCAAACACTAGTATATAACTTTATTGAAGGTTCCTTCTATGACTTTGCTTTAATAATGTGCATATGTTTTATTAATACCCTTATATTTTTATATTTAATGAAAAAAGAAAAACCCTGATATAAGAAAGAGCTCTTAACATCATGATTGAAAGACCAGAGTTTAGCATGTACAGCTGTGTGGTCTTCAGGGAGTCACTTAACTTCACTGTATCTCCAATCTCATCTTTAAAACTCTTATTCTGCTAAAAATAAACTCCTTTACAGAGGAAAAACTGTTTTGTTGTTGCTACCATATCCCCAGTACCTGGCACAAAGTATGACATTCACCAAATATTTTCTGAATAATAATATCTCCAAACTGACAAACTGGAGATATATTAGGGGCTTATTTTAACTTATCCTGAGAATAAAATGAGACCAAAAAAATCCTGGAGAGTGTGAAGTGTTAGACAAATTCAAGATATTTTTATGCTTTAAAAGTCTAAGCAATTCATATGTTTAAAAATAGTAAAGTAAGAAATCAAAATTAAAATTTGTGAGATGTTGCAAAGCAGTATACTTTGGGGAAAATATCAGTATTAAATGCCTGAATTAGAAAAGAAGAATGTTCCTGTATTAATAAACTCAGCTTCCATCTTAAGAATCTAGAAAAAGAATAAGTAAAATCCAAAGTAAGAAAGGAAATAATAATGATTGGAGCATAAATCAATAAAATTTAAAAATGGAAAATCACATGAGAAAAACTAATGAAATCAAAAGTTGGTTCTTAAAAAGACACTGCACACCATATGTTATCAAAGAAAAGCAAATTAAAAGAATTAGCTACTACTACACACCTATTAGAATGGCCAAAATTCAGTAACTGACAACATTAAATGCTGTTGGAGGTATGGAACAACAGAAATTCTTATTCAGTGGGAATGAAACATGGTACAACCACTTTGGAAGTTTGGAAATCAGTTTGACAATTTTTTACAAAACTACATATACTCTTACCCTAGTTCCAGAAATGGTACTTCTTGGTGTGTACTCAAAGGAGTTGAGTATACATGTCCATAAAAAAAACCTGCACCAGGGTATTTATAGCAGCTTTATTCATAATTGCCAAAATTTGGAAGCAATCAAGATGTCCTTCAATAGGTGAATGGATAAATTGTGTTACATTCAGACAATGGAATATTATTCAACACTAAAAAGGAATAAGCTTATCAATCATTAAAAGACATGGAGGAATCTTAATGCATTTTACAAAGTGAAAGCAGGCAATCGGAAAAGGCTACATACTGTATGAATCCAACTACTTGACATTCCAGAAAAGGCAAAACTATAACGACAGTAAAAGAATCAGCAGTTGCCAGAGGTTAGGTGGAAAGAGGAACAGATGAAGGACAAAGTATTTTTAAGGCAGTGAATATACTATCTACTACATAATGATAGTATCTGTCATTATACCTTTGTCCAAACCCACAGAATGTGCAACATCAAGAGTGAAGTTAACTGTATCTTTGGATGATTTTGATGGGTCCATGTACATTCATCCTTGGTAAAAAATGAACCATTCTGGTGAAGATGTTGGTAATGAGGGAGGCTATGCATGTGTGGGGGCAAAAGTATATAATTTTTAACTGTCTTAATACGAACATATGAATATGCCTTAATATGAAACTACTCTCAAATATGAACAGTCAGTCAAAGATCACCTGACATCACCTGACATTGGCGAAAAGCCTCTAACAAAAGAAGAAACTGGAGACAAAGCAGAAAACAAAAAACGTAAATAAACTAACTATCCTCGGAGACTGAAGAGATCTTTGAAATTAGAAAAGGAAAAAAATTCAGAGAAAAAAAATAAAACTAAATTTTTTAAAGCTCATTAAAAAATAGGATGAGAAATAAAATATATCTCATGAAATGCAGGGGGAAATGACGGGAATAAGGAAAGGAGATACAAATAAGAGTATCAATACCGAGAATTCAACCAACAGTTAAGAGCTCCAGAAAAAAAAAAAAAAAAAAGCTGGAGAAAATGAGAGTCAAAAAAATGATTCAAAAATTTCTCAGAACTCAAGGATTTGAGTTTGAAGCTGAAACCAGCACCGTGCTGTGCTTAGTTGCTCAGTCGTGTCTGACTCTTTGCAACCCCATGACTGTAGTCCACCAGGCTCCTCTGTCCATGGGGATTCTCCAGGCAAGAATACTGGAGTGGGTTGTCATGCCCTTCTCCAGGGGATCTTCTCAATCCAGGGATCGAACCCAGGTCTCCTGCATTGCAGGTGGATTCTTCACCACCTGAACCACCAGGGAAGCCCAAGAATACTGGAGTAGGTAGCCTATTCCTTCTTCGGGGATCTTCCCAACCCAGGAATTGAACCAAGGTCTTCTGCATTGCAGACAGATTCTTTACCAGCTGAGCTACCAGGGAGGCCTCAAAACCAGCACTAGATCAAATCAAAACCCTTAGCCATTAGCGAGTGCAGGAGATGCAGTTCCCAGCACCTCTGAGGTCTGCCTTCACAACTTTTCTAGAGGGTGATCAAACGGGTAGACCTAGATCTCAGTAGGCAAGTGACCCTGGTTTTCCTTGCTAGCTGTACTCTGGAGGATTAGTGCAGCCAGACAGAAGGATGACTCTGAGACAGGATCTGATAAAGTTAGAGAAGCTAGGAATGCCAACCAGACCCATAAAATATTTCATACCTGGAGCTCAGGTAGTCTGTATTCTTGTCAAGTGTGTCTCTCTTTACAATCCAACTTTTCTTTATATAAAAGGAGAAAAGGGAAAGAGACAGTGTCTTTATTATTGTTATTATCATTATTGTACAGCGTGATAGGAAGACAGTGCTAAAGATTTTAGGCAGTGGACTATTTTTATTCTTTAAACATCACTCAGTCAGCTTACAAGGACAGCATATAAAGGGAGCTTGACACCGTTGTACAGCCTTCAGTCTGTTTACACAGAGGATCAGGGCTCCCCTACCCCTCACCCCTGCATCACAGACAATGCCGTGGGATCTCTCCAGCCTATGGCAAAGCTTGTGGTGTCTTCTTCCCTCCTCGGGATACTTTAGATTAAGCTTTTACCCTGAGGCCCTTGTTAAAATGCACATCTGTCACCTAGGAGATTAACACAAGCGCCCATCTGTTTGGTTCAGAAAGCTGGCCAGTAGCAGCCTGACACTGAGCTCATGACAAGAGCTCATGACAAGCTCTGTTCAGGGTATCCTGAACAGAGGCCCTGACATGGTCATGAACAGAGCTGGATCCCAGGACCATCTCAGCTACTCATTTGCTGAGGACAAGCCTCAGCTTCCCCAGATTCATTTTTTTTATCAAGGACAAACTCTACCCACAGAACTGTACTCAATATAATTGTGCTCACAGACCTGTAAGATTCTGTCCCGCCTTAAAATTCAGTGGCTCTATATTCTGAATAGAATATATACTCTGACATCTCAGTCACCAAGAACAAGATTTGATTTTTTTAAAGAATAAATATTGTATTTTAAATATCCATATACTATATCTGAATATGTAATTTTTTGAAAAATGCAAATAATTCCAGCTGGTTAAATTTAGAATGCTTATATTAAAATCAATTCAACAATACTCTCTGGCACGATTCCCAGAACATTTTCATTTGATTGGGAATTGTTTAAATTTTAATTCATTTTAAGCTCTTCTTTCTCCCAATTGTGCTCCTCTTAGAAGGTCGCATTTGAAATATTGACTGCAATTGTACAGATTCTCTTATTAAATCATGGATCTCAGCAGTGATACTGCTACCATGTGGATGTTTTCTGGGTCACATGGAGAATGTATAGTGGGGTAGAGAAAATATATTAATATGATTATGAATTGTTTTTGTGGATTCCCGTTTCCTTCCAAGAGCACCTGCCAGAGGCTCACTTCTGCCCTATATCAGGATCAATACTAACATGCTCTAAGTCATCTGATCTTTCCCTTTCCTTTTTAAAACATTTAAGATAACAGCAAAACTGTCTTCCCAAACACTTTTGTCAGTACAAACTCTAGAAAAGCACAGAAAAACTAAATCAAATTGTGCAGATTCCATTAAGTCAAATAGGTTCATTTCCTATAAATTCATGGGCTTCCCTGGTAGCTCAGATGGTAAAGCGTCTGTCTACAATGTGGGAGACCCGGGTTCGATCCCTGGGTCAGGAAGATCCCCTGGAGAAATAAATGGCAACCCACTCCAGTATTCTTGCCTGGAAAATCCCATGGACTGAAGAGCCTGGTAGGCTACAGTCCATGGGGTTGCAAAGAGTCGGACACAACTGAGCGACTTCACTTTCACTTTTTCTTTCATGATCACACTGCTTTCCCTTTCCTGACTGGTGTTTTTGCTGTACTCTCAAATTTTATTCAATCTGTATCCCAATTTTCACTGGCCTTGGGAAGAGAAAGTGGAAATGGTGGCAGCAGAGGCTGGGGAAAGGGCTGCAGACAGGGCTCCCAGTGGATGATGAAGCTCTATTTTGGATACAGAGCCTTCCTGCATCTTCATACCTGGCTTTTACCACTCTGTACAACAACCAACTTACACTTTTTCTTAACAACTCTTCCTCTCCTCCTACCCCTTTACTGACCTAGCCACTGCTGGAGACTGAGATTTACCCTCTTATCCTAAGAGCTACAGTCCTTTATAGCTATATACCAGGCACTGAGTTAGCCATTTCATATAAATTTTATCACTTAATCCTCAGACAGTCTTACAAGTCAGGAATGGCCTTGATTATTCTAAAACTAGGGAAATTGAGACTGGAGAGTTTAAACAACTTGCATAATGTCCAAAGACAATACAGAGTTGAGGTTAGATGTGTACTCAGTTGTCCCACTGTTGAAAATATGTATTTATGTAAAGTGCGTAATAGCCAGGAGGTAGTATTGGATGAGCACAAAAGTGATAAAGCCAGTACTATGGTTTGATCAAAAACTACATTAACATAACATCCACATGTCTACAGGAAATGACTTCCATGATCTCATATTCAGTGATTGTAAATGGCACATTGTCAAACTAAGGAAAGCTTTCAGCCATAAGTAATAGCCCAACTTTTACTGGCCAAAACATATCTTTCTCACACACAAAAAAGTCTAGAGCCTGTAGCCACACTGAAAAAGTAAAATACAACATGTAAAGTTAACTTTAATAATATATTATATTTCACCCAATATATCCAACATATTATCATTTCAACATGCAATCAACATTAAAAATATAAATGATATAATTTTCTGTATTATTTTTTATACTGTCTTTGAAATCCAGCATGCGCTTTGTGTTAACAGTATATCTCAATTCAGACTAGCCACATTTCAAGGGCTCTTAGCCAGATGTGGTTAGTGACTACCATACTGGACCAAAGGGTAAGAGAAGTTACTGCTGGAGATAGATTCCTAGTAATTCTCAGAGCTTCCTCATATTTAGCACCTCAGATTGATAAAATGGTTACCAAAATACCAGACATTGCATCAGTATCCAAAACAAGAAAACGGAAGAGGCACCACTAGTAAAATCCTTCCCAGAATACCTCTATTTACATCTGTGAACTATGTCCCAACTTAACCCTTCATCACAAGAGGGGCTAGGAAAGTGGAAAATTTAAATTTTTCTTCTGATTTGCAGTGGAAGTATAAGAATATGGTAAGTCTCCTATGTACAAATGAGTTCCATTCAAACAGCACATTCATAAGTCCAATTTGTTCATAAATCCAAGAAAGTTAACCTAGGTACCCAATTTTTATAGATAACATCAGACATGTGAACTAACTTAACATGACTGGACATGCAAATGCACGTTTGCATCTTTGAAAGTCTGCAACTTGAAGGTTCATATGTAGGGGGTTTACTGTGAAGGGGTTGGAAATAGAAATATATTTATTAACTGGCTAGCTCAGCCATAAGTATTAATTTAAAAAAAACAAAAGAGACTGTATTTTAAATAAAGAAACATTCTAAGAATTACAGAAATATGCTCTGCTTCATTCCTGCAATATTTATATAATATTTAACTAAATGACAAATGGGTTTTCCTTTCAGAATAATACCTATATAGCTCACTCACACCATTTTCCACAAGAGACAGAGATAGAATATCAGGAATGAAGCATCTGGAGGGAAGAGTGGTTCTCAGAAGATGAGGGTATTGACCTCATTCTCCCCACATCTTTCCATGGAGAGCCTTTTATGAATACATGAGTGCACATAACTGAGCACCAAATGTAACACTATTTGCTCAAATTCCTCTAGAGCTGCTAATGTCAATGTTCATTTTAATACATCACAATGTATGAAAGTGAAAGTCGCTCAGTTGTGTTCGACTCTTTGCGACCCCATGGGCTATATAGTCCACGGAATTCTCCAGGCCAGAATACTGGAGTGGGTAGCCTTTCCCTTCTCCAGAGGATCTTCCCAACCTAGGGATTGAACCCAGGTCTCCTGCACTGCAGGCAGATTCTTTACCAGCTGAGCCACAAGGGAAGCCCAAGAATCACAATGTATATGCTTCTCTTAATAGTTTATAATTCTTCCCAATTATCTCTTTCCAAAATAAAATAGCAATAAATAGATCTAAAATAATACCATCTTATCAACAAAATTTTGTGGATACCTTAATAAAAAGGAAAAAGATCTTTAACTTCAGAAAAATAAATAATACATAGCTTTGACATAATTAACATTGGAAACTAAGTAACAGGAAATGGAAGCAAATTAATCTAATATTATACTGTAGATAGCTTGAATTCCTCTGTCTTATTGTACAGATACTAAATATTATGGCAAACCTAACTATTATCTTCTAAAGTATTTCTGTATGTTCTCTCTTCTAAAAAAGATCTTAAAAATATTCTCAGTTATCTTAAATCATGATATGACACGGCATATTCTATTTAATGATAGAAAACTAATCTATAATAAACTCATTCCACTTCATATAAATTAAAGTTGGTACTCTGTTTATTCAGTTTTAAATATGCACATACATGTATATGCAGGCTTTCATATAACTAATCCTCTGAATATTCAAACAGTCCACTAGGTCATCTAATGGGATTGTGTGAAGTAAAGTTGCCATGAACTGGAATATAGGGCGCACTGCATGAGCTGACAATTAACAAGGATAAAATTCCTCAGAAGAAAACATGAATGAGTTTAAACCATCAGAGAAATTAGGTCAATAATATACTCTTTAATTATAATCTCCTGAGATTTGCATTCTGAAAAGGAGTACAAATCCTTGGATTCTGTATGAGAAAGAGTAATCCCATTATAACTTCACTAGACTGTAGCAATTGAGATGAACTTTGTACAACATCATATAAAGGACATGTGTTGACCTCACCACAACTAAGCCCCAGTTTCAAGAGATTCCTATGATTGTTGCTTAGTACATTAAAAACCAAATAAAAGAACAATTTGCGCAACATAATATTACCACTAATACCATTAATATCACTTGAAATCCTCTGTTCTTGTTAAATGTTTGACAGCATGTCAAATGGTTGCATAACCCCTATACACATATGGATGCCTGACTCCTATGACACAGGATAATGATAGTGCACACTGCAAATCAGTGAGGGACTCCTTAGTGACATAAACTCAGTGCATAAATTGCCAGTGGGTCATACTTTCCCATCATTATGGTACTAAGTAAATATGCACTCAGGGCTATTAACACCATTGTGGGCTTTGACATATGCCACCATGCAGAGGCTGATGACCAGCTACATAAACACAGTGCATAGATCTCCTATATTGCCAAGGCCATACATTCCTTGGAGACCTGAAAATGATGCCTTTGTCATTTGAAAATGACATATGATCACAATGTTCTATTTGAGAACACTGTCGAATTAGTGATTATTTCAGAATTTAAGGGAGAAAAAATGAGAATACTTTCATTCTAATTAATTAAAAAGACTGAGGGAACACATTTAAAATCTAGTAATAACTCTGACCTCACCCCCAGCATCTCTCCTTGACTTAGACATACAAGCAAAAGACTTTTGGTGCTGTAGACATGGATGAAAGCTTGGAGAAATTTTGAAGAATCAAAAATTTTAAACTCAATGTTAGATCCTTATATGTGCCTCTCATGCACCCTATTATGTGACTCAACCCACCTCTCTACTGTCTGTTCTCCCCTCCGCTTGCTCTTCTCTTTGCCCACCCTTCAGAAAGGAAAAAAAACAAAAACAAAAAAACAACCTCCGATCTTCTTACAGAGTATTTCAGCTATTGCCAGCCCCTGTACCCAAACTCGGCAAAGCAACACCTTTTGTATATTCCAAAGTCATGTCAATGAGTCATGCTTACTCTTTCACTTCCTATGAATATTTGCTGAAATAAAGGAAAAGTATAGTGCTATGACTTATAATATCATACCTTAGAAAGCAGATGTTGACAAGTATATTTTAATCAGACTCTTCTATGATAAATGGATCAAACATTTAAATGACCTAAAATCTAACTGTTGGTAGTTTACTGTTGTGGTCTAAAATGTAAGCTAACAATTATGTAACTTAAAAAAATAAAGGTTAAAAATAAATAATTGGCAATGTCTGTAACATGATATACAAAAAAATCAAAATTAGAATCAAGCAATTGATTTTTATATATCTAGCTATAGAAAACAATCTACTCAGTTTTTTTTCCTATAAATGAGATGTCAAATTGAAATAATTTGTTGTTGTTCAGTCGCTAAGTTGTCTCTGACCCCATGGACTTCTGTATACCAGGCTTCCCTGTCCTTCACTGCCCACCAGAGTTTGTTCAAACTCACATCCACTGAATTGGTGATGCTGTCCAACATGTTGATGCCATCCAACATATGAGGATGGGGATTTATGGAAACTTCAAAACCTAAACTATGTATGGCATTTTCATAGTCTATATTAAGCTTATTATACAGAAGTAGATAATTTTATTACTAGCTTACAAGCCCAAACTCTGATAGAATCAAAACATCATTAGCCACATGAAGGTTTCAACGAATGTTTATCCCTATTGATTCCTAGCTTCCATCTGTAAATGCCTTGAGCTTCTTGATCCAAGACATGTCCACAGTTTTCATACTGCTTTATGAGAAAAATGAAAATAAATATTCTAATAGAATTTCACTTCCTCCATTTTCATACTGAGAACAAAACCAGCCATTCAGGAAATAAGTCATCTTGAGTTAGGTGGCACTTAAGATATCCAGCTGCAAATTAGTCACTTTTCTGTAAAGGTAAAGGAAGTATGCATAATATTATTTTATTTAAAATACTGATATATGTGGCAAACAGGAAAATGTTGTAATCAAAAGAGGATACAAACATATGTGAGTTTGATAATCTGCAACAGATAAAATCCATTTCAATATAAAATTACTATTTCTAAAAGTGGCTACATCTTATTTTTGAAATTATAAATGAGTATTACATGCATCAGAAAGTGATAAATTATCTTGGGATTTTGGAGATTATAGGATCATTATCAACTAATACTTCAACCAAAGCTTAAAGATCTACCTAACCTGGAGATTATGCTAATAATAATATTGAAACTTTTCAAAAACTTTTAGAAATGCCAAAACATTTGATTGCATCAAACTCTAATTTGAACTACATATTTTAAAAGCCTAACTAGTAATCCAAAAAACAATTATGCATATAATATAAGCAATTTAATAATCTTATGAGTCAAATCTTTCAAGTTTCCTTACACTCGAGCATCTACATTTGAAACTTGAAAGAATTTTGCATTTAATTTTATGACTTAAAAGAAGGTAAGCTAAAATGCATCTACCAACCAATGAAATATAATAGAAACAACAAACCCACGCATTAAAAACAGGCACTAATCATAATCTCATAAATAATGAATTAAATGTGTTCTTTATTCATTACTAAGTTTTAGTTAATAAATTTAGCACTTACTCCACTATAGGCAAATAAATATAATTTTATTTAATTTTTAAAATAGTCTCTTATGATAATTATGCCTATCTCCATGTGGTTATTGAGGCTCAGAAAATGTAGGCAACTTTCCCAGCATTCATGTAGCAAACCACAGTGGGAAGTCAGGAGATTGATTCCAACAATGATATTCTCAGTCACCCTTCTAGAATCTCTCACATAAGATTTGGAGAAACAGAAACTTAAAATAGCTGTTTGAAAGGTAACACTTTCTGAATATATATGTGTGACAACTAGCAGGTCAAGTTCCCAGAAACTTTATATCACCAAAAGAAATGCATAGTATAATTTATGAATTGATAAACTAGATATATGAGATATCCTTGATTCTACAACATATGTTTTTAAGCCCCAGCATTTTCTGTATTTTGTCTTGTGATCAAAGTCAAAGAAACCTCCTGTTTCCAGGCAGGGTATTTGTCTAGCTTTTGAGAACTTACCCAGTATCAGAGGCATCCGATTCTTGTCTTGGGTAGCACAACATGTGGTTACATTTAAAAAATTTGCACTACTAATTATGAGGAAATTATCTCAAAAATACTTAATTTTCATTAAAATGCAGCACTGAAATAAAAATCATTTTATTGATAAAAATCCGTTTTCCTCACCTATAAAATGCTGAAGGGCAGTTATCATCAAATTGTTATAAAGATTAAGTGTAAAGATTTAGAATAGTGCTGGGCGTGTAATAGGTACTCAATAAATGTGTACTGTTCCATGACAATGCTAATTATGAGACAGAAAAGGAGGATGCGAAAGAGCATGGAAAACAGCTGCAGGATATAAATCTATGAAAGAGAAGAAAGAACATTTCAACAGAGCCATGACCTACTTAATTTTTGGTATGGTAATAACTAAGTGCTTTACGGGACCTAGAAATGGGTAATACTTCCAAGGAAATAAAACAGTTTCATATTGTCATTGAAACATATCCAAAAATGCCACCTCAGACTCATGTAGTTTAAAGTACAGCTTACGTTTTCTTCCCCCCAAAATCCCTCACTTACTCCCTTTTCCCAAAGAGCATGGTACCTACACTGTTCCATGTGCTATTAACATTTACAGTGAATTGAACAGGGCCCCTCTCACCTCTAGATTCATGTTCACCTGTGACCTTTTTGGAAATAGGGGCTTGCAGATGTAATTAGTTGAGATAAGACCACACAGGAGTAGCATGGGCTCCAAATCCCATGACTCGGGTCCTTCAAAAAAGAGAAGAGGACCCACAAATGCACTGGAAAGAAGGCCATGTGAAGACAGAGGCCGAGTGGAATGATCCTGCTATAAGCCACAGAACATCAAAGAGAGCCAGGAGCCACCAGAAGCTGGAAGAGGCAAAGGAAGATTCTTCCCCAGGGGCTTCAGAAGGAGTGTGGCCCTGCCCACACCTTAATTTCAGACTTTCAGCCTCCTGATCTGGCAAAGAATAAATTCCAGTTGTTTTAAGCTACCGAGTTTGTGGTATTTTGTTATGGCAACCCTAGAAAAGGAATACACCGCCTCTGCATGCCCACTCCCATTGATATCCTGCCTAAATGCTCTCTTCTCTGTCCCAGTGTTAAGTGTTAGACGCTCAGTCCTGTCCAACTCTTTGAGGCACCATGGACTGTAGCCCACCAGGCTCCTCTGTCCATGGGATGCTCCAGGCAACAATTCTGGAGTGGGTTGTCATGCCCTCCCCCAGAGGATCTTCCCGACCCAGGGATCAAACCCGAGTCTCTTATGTCTCCACTTTGGCAGGTGTGTTCTTTAGTGCCACCTGGGAAGGCCCCAGTGGATCCATTCAATTCCTCTCTGAACCTCAATGCAGACCTCATTGACTTTCTCTGATCACATTAACTATCCCTCTTCTCAACAGCTAAAGCTTATGAATCCACTCCTCAAAATTTAGCAACAAGTTGTCAGCCCTTCAAGGGGAGAGCCAAGTCTTACATTTGTTTAGCCCCACAGTATCCAGCACTTACAAGATGCCCAACAAAAGTACCTAAGTGATCAAGTCCATAGCACAGGCTCCGATAAAGATTAAGAACACAATCTCTGGGACCAGGCAACTAGGGCTCAGATGCTGATTTTGCTGATTATAAATCTATAATGTTGACCAAATTCTCCTGTGTCCTCTTTCTGCCTCATTTGCCTTATAAGTAAAATGGAGATGATGTCAGTACTTATGTTGTGAGGTTCTAAGAGACTGAACGAGTTAACACTATAAAGCACTTAGAACAGGTCCTAGCACACAGTAAGTATGTGAAGCTATTCTTTTTATTACATTATTACCATATACAGAGAAAACACATATTAAAATACATTTGTTTAAGACTGGGTATGGACAGATGACTGAAAAGGAGCCATAAGTGAACCAAGTAAGCATAAAGAATTAGTCAAGCGTTTTGCTCTTCAAAACCCCCAATTATTTCTTGTAATAATCAGAAATGACATTGTTTTTGGAGGAATCAACTAAACATTTCTTTTCCTAGGAGTGTGATGGTTAATACTGTGTGTTTCAATTTCACTGGGCTAAAAGGGTAACAAGGTAGCTGGTAAAACATTATTTCTGGGTGTGTCTGTGAGAATGTTTCAAGAAGAGATCGGCATTTGAATTGGTAAACTGAGCAAATATCTTCACTAATGCACAGGTGAGCTTCATCGAATTCACTGAGAGGCTGAATAGAACAAAAAGGTGAAGAAGAGCCAAATTTGCTCTCTTTGTTTAAGCTAGGATATCCATCTTGTCCTGCCCTTGGATATTAGCACTCCTGGTTCTTGGATCTTCAGATGGAGGCCAGGATTTACATAATCGGACCCCTGTTCTCAGGCCTTTGGACTCAGACTGAATTAAACTACTGGTTTTCCTGGTCCTTCAGCTGGCAGATAGCATAGACAGTGGTGCTTCTTGCCCTCTATAATTGTATGAAACATTTCCTACAACAAATTCCTCATTCATTCATAGATAGATAGACAAACAGATAAACAGATAGAATATGGTAGTGTAGTTGCTAAGTCGTGACTGACTCTTGAGACACCATGTACTGTAGCCTGCCAGGATCCTCAGTCCATGGGATTTCCCAGGCAAGAAATACTGGAACAGGTTGCCATTTCCTTCTCCAGGGGATCTTCCTGACCCAGGGATTGAACCAGTGTCTCCTACACTGGCAGGCAGATTCTTTACCACTGAGCCACTGGGGATTTCCGATAGATAGATCCTGTTGGTTTCATTTCTCTGGAGAACATGGATTAACACCTTGCCTTCTCAGAATATATTAGCCAACATTCCAAGTATCCTCGTAGAGTTTAGTAATACCAAGTCCCCTTGTCTCCACTCAGAAATTGCCCTTGTCTACAATATCTTCTCTCTTTTCCCTAGGTGATCCTACTCCCACTTTGAAGGCCAATCTCCTACCTGTGACATAATTACTTTCCCAATTACTCAAGCCCACTTTAATTATTTCTTCCTGTGACCATAACACATAATTCAATGCACAGTCAAATACTGATAATTTATCATTTTATGTACATATATTATCTTTACACTAAACTATAAATTTAAGAGAAGAGTCAGCAATTTAGCAACAGATTGATTCCGAAATCCATTCTCTTTTTATATTTATGTATTTAAATCTGCATTTTGTACAAAGTGGTAAATGCTTTAATACAGTAAAAACATTCTAGACATTATAATATTTTTCCTAGGTCACTTAAGTAAACTCTGGCTTTTAAAAAATTGGGAAGGATAATTTACTGGCTGTATTTGGCACAAATAAAAATGTTCTTCAGTAGTATATACAAAGTCATATTTTGCTATTTGATAGTTACGTTTATAGAAAAATAATGAGAAAGAGAAAGTTATAAAAAATAAAAAGGCTTATAAGGAAAGTTTCAGAGAAATGAAATAATTTATACTAAAGAAAGGAAGTGAGATGGATGAAATAAATAAGGTGAGTGTTAAATTTGATGAAAACTTGAACTTAACTTTCTGCAGAGAAGAGCCAGGTAAGATATAAGAAAAAATGCATTAAGATATAAATTTATAAAACATAAAACCGAGAAAGAGACAAAGATTCTCTTCTTTTAAAACTACTCAAGAGAATAACTATCTGAACAAGAGCATTTCCTGTTGTGCCTAAAAGCCTGGGAAGGGTAAGGAGCCTTATTCTGTAAATCCTGAAATCCACTTGAAAGAAACATATATTAAACATGTTTGGTTTTTAAAATAAAACTATCATCTGTAATTTTACTCCTGCTGCTTTTCCTCAGAGAGTGATGATTACAATCAATTCTTTAACCTTTTTAATTACAGGAAAATGGGCAGCTTAATTACACATCATGGGGTCAAGTACAGTGGGAAGCAGCTGCAGTGGTTGGAACTCAGGTGAAAGAGCAACAAAGGCATTGTAAAGAAAAACACTTCTCATCTAGTCAAATAAATAAGCTATAAGACAAGGCAATTAGACAAGTAGAAGGGGAAAATCTCCACCTATATTTGTTTAGTTTGATATTTTAATTAATGAATGAACTTAGGGAAAGATTCGAAATAACTCAAAACCTATCAAATTTTGAATAGAATAATGCTTCACAGACTTCTTGAGAACAGAGATATTGTCATGTTTCCTTGTCTAGCCTCATTCCACAGCACAACCCTCAGAACCTCCATTGCAACTAAAGAAAATTCAGGTGTACAGCAGTCACATCCAACCTGAACCCAGATAGGAAGCATGGACGCATCACTGCAGCCATATAGAAGCCACAGAAACATCACTCTTAAAGCTCAACCTGTTGCTTAATGGATAGCCCTTGAATCTATGTCAACCAAGGAAAGAGTGGCTTTCATCCATTCATTTAGAAGCGTTTATTGCAAACCCATGACACACCAAGCACAGTTTTAAGTACTGAGGACACAACAGTGCACAAGTGAAAGGGCTGGCCTTAGGTAGGGACACAAAGTATTCATCTGTATCAACAGGAGGGACAGCGGAGTTTATACAGATGCATGAAGGCTGGTTGGTTAGGCATGTAAATATACAGCTCTTCAGCTTGTCTTTGTTTTCTCAGTGAAGTAGGAGGCAGATTTATCAGCTGAAAGAAGAGAGGGGGAGTACTGAAGGTTTAGGAGAGAGGAAAGTGTGAAATAGCCATCTTAGAGAGTGAAGGAGTCAGTGAATAGGAAATGAAATTCAACTCCCGGCAGTGCCAAGGACCCACAGAGGCAGGAGTTAGTCACTCAGCATGGTTGGGTTCTTTCTTCCAGCTACCTTCCGTCATTCAAGAGCAGGCACAGAGAGCCAGAGTCAGATTTAACCAGAATTTTGGTTTTGCCAGACAAGTACCACAAATGGAGAAAGGAATAAAGAGTCCACATATAAAGTAAAATGTCCTTTAAATGGAAAGGAACAGTGCTGATATTTATGTGTAAATTCACTTAATAACCATTAATTAAAATTGATTGTATTTCTAGCATATGTTTATTTATTGGCTTATAATAACACTATTTTTGGTTGGCATTGGACACCTCCTAGTGTATGAGGGAACTTTGTCAATACCAGAAAAATAAAAAAAAATGAATACACCATACGAGGAAGAAGGGAAGTACAAGAAGAATTAAAATAGCTTGAAAATAAAATAGGAATTTGGGGACAAAGCTGGACTGAGTGGCAGGAGGTTGGAAAAACTATTGTTTTGTGGAAAAATTAAGAAAAATGATTAAGTCTTGTATGATTCAGAAGCACATATGTGAGAGGGCAAGGTGACTTCTCATCACAGTTACTATGGAGAGGAAATCAGAGCCAGAAGTGAATTCGATAATTCACAAAATCCTCAGGCATACCAGTGGTCTTCCTACAAAGAGTGAGATGACAGTTATGTTCGTCATGTGACATAGCACCCAGGATGACCATTCTTCCCTGGAGCCGCATGGTTAACATTGATGAAACTGTTTTTTTGGCCCCCAAAGGGAAGGTTATTAAACTAGATATTTAGGCCCACTTTCAGCTCTTACATTCTGAAACTAAGGTTTTCCAAGAGAAAACAGAGTTAACTAACCCTAAGACGCTATACCCAACCTAACAGTGACAAACTGAATATAACCTAACTTGAGTTCATTGCTACATCCTTAACTGGCCCTGTTCCCACTGGGATATATGTCTTAATGGACAAAGGGCACTCTCCAGCTGTCCCCATCAGCTTGTTTAAAGTGATTATCACTGAGTGAAGTGGGAACAGGAGGCAATCACAATCAGGAGGCAGCTCTTCATGAGACAGGGCTCCCATAATCAAGCCACAAAGGTTTGGGGACAGTATGCTTTGCTGGCCTTAACCAGTTATTTCTGCCTTGTATGTATAATCTTCCTGCCTTGAGTGATTAAATGAATAGGAACACTATGTTCTAAAAGGTTAATTGTACGATACAGGAGTAAATGTTGTATCACTAGCTCTTTGTTTATCTTAGAAGGCTAACACCACTTCTTGAAAATGTAAAGCTGTATATTTTCCGTAACTAATTAACAAAGAACTTGATTAAAAGTTATGTACTTCATCTACTAGATGCAACATCTGGGTGAAGGATTTAAGAATTAAGATAGTTGCCAGGTGAAATGAAACAGATTCTTTAAAGGAAAGAATCTTATACAGCTACAATATTTACAATGCTTTTATCAAGACATTAAAACAGAAGCAGATGCTTCTCTATAATTCTAAAATATTAGTTACACATGGTATAATGCATTGCAGAAAACATAATAATAATAATGGATGATAGTAAGACAGAGCAGCTTTCTCCTGGAGTTGGATACAGAACAGATACCAGAGATTTTTCAAGTTAAACTTAATACAGATGGGACAACCGTAAATGTGCTGCAAAGTAAATATCACTCTAGAGAGATAAGAGGAAGTATCAATTTTTTTTTATAAATATCAGTGTTGGGGAATGATAGTGTAACACATATACTTACTCTTAATAAGTATGAATTGTTAATATTTAAATCATTAATCATGTAACTATTCTTAAAATATTTTCAATGATGTACTTATATATGACTTAAAAGTCTATTCTAAATCTGTTCTGTGGGTTCATATGATGAAACATGATGTAGCTATGACTGGATTGAGTAAGAGTGGGCTCCTTATTCTAAGCACTAGATCCCAGTGCTTAATATCCATACAACACAAATTGAAAAAGCAGTTTTGTGCCAGCACTGTGCTAAGTAGAAGGAATATAAATACACAATAACTTTTTTTACCCTGTGCCCTGGGTAACTCAGGAGAGAACATGCCAGAGGGCAAAGAGATCTCTTATCAGATTCAGTACAGGCAGGAAACTGGGCCTAGAAGTGAACTTGAGGATTCACAGAAGTCTTAGGAACACCAGTGGTCTTTCCACAAAGAATGAAATGGGAATTTATGGAATTAATTGTCCAGTGGAAAAGCAACTGTAGGTAGGGATAAGCACACAAAAGCGTGATAAGGACGTTGTTTCAGGTATGTATTAATATAAGGACCACAGGGACAGGGACAAAGCAATTAGGTACTACTGGAGCTGAATAAAGCTTTACCAAGAAGGAAGAGACATTCAAAGTGTATTTGGAAGGATGAGGAAGGGGGACATCCTATGAAAAGCAGGCAGTATCCTAAGTGAAAGCACAGCTTGAAAGAGCAGGATATCGTCTACCTCATAAAACCTTCCAAAGCTATAATTTACCTGTCTAAAGCAAAGCAACAAGAGACATGGAAAAAAGACTTGACATGCCCATAACATGTCTAATACGTATCCAATACTCTGCAGAATCTACAAAGAATCCAGAAGGCAATTTCATATGGCTCCAGTCTTGAAAAAAACTGTGCAAAGCTCAGCTTCCGCATGATGAAGTTTTGTTCTAGAAACAAAATTCTGTTTTCAAAACGTAAATATCTTTATTTTGATTCAAGAAATGTTTATTGTAAAAATATTCACAAAAACACAGGAAAATATAAAGGAGAAAATTAAATCAACCTCTTAGAAACAAACATTATTTACGCATCAGTGTATGATGTTCTAACACTTCCAGTGTATGTGTGGATGTATGTGCATGCCAGAGTGTAGTTCCAAATTTGAACAAAAAAGTACCACTTGGAATAACTTAATGTTGGAAAAGGCAGTCTCCTTGTGTGCAGACATTGATCCCACTGGGCCACATGAGAATGGACCTTAGATATATGTATAACTAAATAACTTCTCTGTACACCTGAGACTAACACAACACTGTAAATCAACTATATTTCAATAATAAAATAAAGTGAAATACAATTAAAAAAAAAGAATGGACCTTGGGCATGGAACACTTCTTCACCAAGAAATGATAAATCCTTATAGCCTGTGCCAGGAAGATTCTCTTAAGGGGAAATAGCTTTCCCTATTGTAAGCTCAATGCATGCTCCTTCGTTCTACTTAAGCATTACATCTTATTGTACCCACCCAATCCATTACTATATCTGTCCTGCACATGGAAGGGACAGGCTCTTGCACTGTAGCTCAGGAGGTGTAGGTAAACTGCCCTATGTGAACTGCCAGGAGAGAAACGCTTGCCTTGGGGGACCAATCCCCACCACTAAAGCCGATTTTGTTCTGCCTCTTCTCTCTGTAAGTAAAGCATTGCTCCATACAGTGCTTGACTGTCATAGAGATCAAGAGCATCATTTTTAATGACTGCATAGTATTTTATGATTATTTATTCACCCAATCACTTTTTATAGCTGTATAATTTATTTTTAAGCTGTCCTTAACTTCAATTAATATCTTGATTGCACAAATACTGAAAATATTCTCTTAGGTTATTTGGGAAGTAGACTAAAGTTTTTACTGTATAAATTCCTGTCCTAAAATAGAGTAAGCAGAGGCTGCTTCCTCCAAATGAAATTATCTGATCAGTCAGTCATTTCTGCACTCTGATTTTAAAATGTACACCTCCCTCTTCCTTCTCCCCATATTTAAGAATTCTTATTGACCCTCAAGGCCAGGCAAACTACCTGTGAAGTTATGACCAGACAGCAAGACATTTCCTTTGAAATTCTGGTGGTACATATTTCTACAACTCTTCAATTAATTTTTTTCTTTGAAAATGTGAAACCTTAATAGTTGTACAAATATTTAAATATTAACCATTAAATTTGTTCAAATGAAATGGAACCTCTTCTATTCAAAATGGTCTTCATAAACATCAAGCATTATCAATCACTGCTTAATCTAGGCTTGGGTTTTCCAAGGTCTGAGTAGCTTTCTTACTTTGCTTTTCTTCAAAAAATGCAAGAATTTTCAGGGCCAACCTCAGCATTTTTTTATTAAATGACCTGTTATAAGTCAAGTTTCTCCAGAGAGAAAGAACCAATAGGAGATATACGTATGTATTCCTGTGTATTTAATAATTCTAATTTCTTCAGAGTGGGCTTCCCAGGTAGTGTTAGTGGTAAAGAACCCACCTGCCAATGCAGGAGCCATAAGAGACGTAGGTTCAATCCCTGGGTCGGGAAGATTCCCTGGAGAAGGAAATGGCAACCCACTCCAGTATTCTTACCTGGAAAATTCCATAGACAGAGGAGCCTGGCAGACTATGGCCATGGGGTCACAGTAAGACATGACTGAAGTGACTTAGGATGGACAGACGGAACTTCCTCAAGTCATTATAGATCCCATATCTACTTCTCCATATTCACTTTTGTTATTGGTTTTAAAGTGTTCAATTTTCACATTCCTCTTTAAACAGAGTACAAATTTTTGATTAGCCAAAATACATCACAGTTAATAAATACCAACTGTATATTTTTTTTAATTCCAATACTGAAACTTTAGAGAAAACTGCTTGATAGATTTAATGTTTGTTTCTTTACTCTTCTGAATTTTAGTATCAGTTGCTGCTGCTGCTGTTGCTGCTAAGTCGCTTCAGTCGTGTCCGACTCTGTGTGACCCCATAGACGGCAGCCCACCAGGTTCCTCTGTCCCTGGGATTCTCCAGGCAAGAATACTGGAGTGAGTCTGACATAAATATCCCAGCCAGCCTCCCAATTCTCTCTGATTTTGAAACATGTCTATTTCATAAAGAGGCTTTGTAGAAAAAACATTGAGTCTGTTTTAAATTGTTGCAGTTTTTGTAGACCAACTGTCTCAAAGAAATTTGCTAAAAACTGTTTATACAATTATGATTTTCCTAGATACCACACCCCAAAAGTCAAAAGAAGCACCCCTTTGCCAGTTACTCATAATTAGTTCCAGAATCCACAGTAATCTCAAATCCAAAATTGAATCAATCTCTCGCCTCATCCTTATTCCTTTCCAGTGTTCCCATGCCTGTGAAACATATCACCTCTTACATTTGACCACAACAGAAAACTGGAAATTGCTGGATACTGCCTCTCCCTTACCACCTTACTAAATCACTCACCAATAAATGCTGATAACACGATTTCAAGAGTCTAAATCTGTTCTCTTTCTCTAATCCCAAGGTTACTGTCTAAGTTCAGGTCTTAACTGTTTCTTGACTGTATTTTAACATCAGCACGTGGCCTCCTTGCCTCAAATACTTAGTCATTTTCCTCATCCCATTCCCTATACATTCCCCACTCAAGAGCAAAAGAAATTTTTCAAAAAATCAAAAATGAAAGGAACAAACAAGCAATGTGGTCAGATCATGCAATTCTATTTAAAATTCTTGAACTGTGTTTTCCATTTCACACGGAATCAAGTCCAAGCTCTTCAGCATAGTGAAGACTCTCTCATAACGTTGCCACTACAACATCTTCAGTCTCAACATTCATTTATTATCCATTTGTATTCTTGATCCACCATTATAGAGAAAACTGCAGACAAAGTTCAGGAATGACTCCTTTATCCTTTCAGATTATAAAATAAATAAGTGATCCTATTTATAAGCAAAATTCAAATGTGTTATTAGTAAAAGATTTGCCAATCAAGCCCTTTATCTTTATTTATTTTGGCTGTGCAGGGTCTTGATTGCTTCATGGGCTTTTCTCTAGTTGTGGTGCACAGGAGCTACTCTCTAGTTGTGGTGTTCAGGGTTCTCCTTGCAGTGGCTTCTCTTGTTGCAGAGTGCAGGCTCTAGGGTGCAAGGGCTTCAATAGCTGCAGTTCCCAGGCTCTAGAGCACAAGCTCAATAGTTGTGGCGCACAGGCTTAGTTGCTCTGCAGCATGTGAGATCTTCGCAGACCAGGGATTAAATCCGTATCTCCTGCATTGGCAGGTGGATTCTTCACCACTAGGCTACTAGGGAAGCCCCAAGTCCTTTATTTTACAAGCAAGATTTGTTGTTGTTCAGTCACTAAGTCAGGTCCGACTCTTTGTGACCCCATGGACTACAGCATGCCAGGCTTTCCTGTCCTTCACCATCTCCTGGAGTTTGCTCAGATTCATGTCCAATGAGTCAGTGATGCCATCTAACCATTTCATCCTCTATCACCTCCCGCTGCTCTTCTGGCCCTCTATCTTTCCCAGCCTCAGGGTCTTTTCCAATGAGTCGGCTCTAAACATCAGGTGGCCAGAGTATTGAAGCTTCAGCATCAGTCCTTCCAATGAACATTCAGAGTTGATTTCCTTTAGGATTGACTGGTTTGATTTCCTTGCACCACTAGAGTCTTCTCTAGTGCCATAATTCAAAAACACCGATTCTTCGGCACTCAAGCTTCTTTATCATTCAACTCTCACATCCATACATGACTACTGGGAAAAGCATAGCCTTAACTATTGAGACCTTTGTTGGCAAAGTAATGTCTCCACTTTTTAATATGGTTTCTTGGTTTGCTACAGCTCCTTATTGCAAAATTCTGGCTTAAACTGAAAAAAAGTAGCGAAAGCCACTAGGCCATCCAAGTATGACCTAAATCAAATCCTTTATGATTTTACAGTAGAGGTGACAAATAGATTCAAGGGATTAGATCTGGCAGAAAGAGTGTCTGAAGAACTGTGGACAGAGGTTCATAACATTGTATAGGAAGCAGTGACCAAAACCATTCCAAAGAAAAAGAAATGCCAGAAGGCAAACTGGTTCTTTCGAGGAGCCTTTACAAATAGCTAAGGAAAGAAGAGAAATGAAAGGCAAGGGAGAAAGGGAAAGACACCCAACTGAATGCAGAGTTCCAGAGAATAGCAAGAAGAGATAAGAAGGCCTTCTTAAGTGAACAATGAAATGAAATAGAGGAAAACAACAGTATGGTAAAGACTAGAGATCTCTTCTAGAAAACTAGAGAAAAGGATCATTTCATGCAAGGATGGGCATGATAAAGGACAGAAACAGTAAGGGCCTAACAGAAGCAGAAGAGATTAAGAAGAGGTGGCAAAAATACACAAAAGAACTACACAAAAAAGGTCTTAATGACCTGGATAACCACAATGGTGTGGTCACTAGCCTAGAGCTGGACATCCTGGACTGTGTAGTCAAGTAGGCCTTGGGAGCATTACTATGAGTAAAGCTAGTGAAAGTGATGGAATTTCAGCTGAGCTATTTCAAATCCTAAAAAAATGATGCTGTTAAAATGCTGTATTCAATACATTAAGCAAATTTGGAAAACTTAGCAGTGGCCACCAGACTGGAAAAAGTCAGTTTTCATTCCAATCCCAAAGAAAGTCAATGTCAAAGAATGTTCCAACTTTCATACAATTGCGCTCATTTCACATGCAAGATAGCCTTAAATAATAGATTTTAAATTATTGGTTTCTCAGCCTATTTACTTAGTAAATATTTTCTTAAACTATTTCAAAAGTCAGAAGTGAAGTTATCATTTCTTCTTATATCATCATAAAAGAGGTGAACTAAGAATGTTGGTTCACAACTGCAGGAATTCCCTTGGTAAGATCTGAAATTAGCCCAGTACACAGAGTTTGAGGAGCACTTGAGGAAAGAGGCAGATGACTCCAGATGGATAGGGTGTAGTTATTTTATCTTGTTAACAAAAACATTTACTTATACTTGAGAATTACAAACATAACAAATGTAACTTTATATATGAAAAGTGAAAGTGTTAGTCACTCAGTCATAACCAACTCTTTGAAACCCCATGGACTGTAAGGCCACCAGGCTTCTAGGTCCATGGGATTCTCCAGGCAAGAATATTGAAGTGGGTTGCCATTCCCTTCTCCAGGGGATCTTCCCCACCCTGGGATTGAACCCAGGTTTCCTGCACTGCAGGCAGATTCTTTACATCTGAGCCATCAGAAAATTTTTTATATATTTTACATGTAATATATCAGTTCAGTACAGTTCAGTCGCTCAGTTGTGTCCGACTATTTGCAACCCCATGAACCACAGCACGCCAGGCCTCCCTGTCCATCACCAATTCCAGGAGTTTACCCAAACTCATATCCATTGAGTCGGTGATGGCATCCAACCATCTTATCCTCTGTCGTCCCCTTCTCCTCCCGCCTTCAAACTTTCCCAGCATCAGGGTATTTTCAAAAGAGTCAGCTCCTTGCATCAGGTGGCCAAAGTATTGGAGTTTCAGCTTCAACATCAGTCCTTGCAATGAATATTCAGGACTGATATCCTTTAGGATGGATTGATTGGATCTCCTTGCAGTCCAAGGGACTCTCAAGAGTCTTCTCCAACATCACAGTTCAAAAGCATCAATTCTTTGGCTCTCAGCTTTCTTCACAGTCCAACTCTCACATCCATACATGACTACTGGAAAAACCATAGCCTTGACTAGACGGACCTTTGTTGGCAAAGTAATGTCTCTGCTTTTTAATATGCTGTCTAGGTTGGTCATAACTTTCCTTCCAAGGAGTAAGCATCATTTTAATTTCATGGCTGCAAACACCATCTGCAGTGATTTTGGAGCCCCCAAAAATAAAGTCATCCACTGTTTCCACTGTTTTCCCATCTATTTCCCATGAAGTGATGGGCCCAGATGCCATGATCTTAGTTTTCTGAATGTTGAGCTTTAAGCCAACTTTTTCACTCTCCTCTTTCACTTTCATCAAGAGGCTTGTTAGTCCTTCTTCACTTTCTGCCAAAAGGGTGGTTTCATCTGCATATCTGAGGTTATTGATATTTCTCCTGGCAATCTTGATTCCAGCTTGTAGTTATTCCAGCCTAGCGTTTCTCATGATGTACTCTGCATAGAAGTTAAATAAGCAGGGTGACAATATACAGCCTTGACGTACTCCTTGTCCTATTTGGAACCAGTCTGTTGTTCCATGTCCAGTTCTAACTGTTTCTTCCTGACCTGCATACAGGTTTCTCAAGAGGCAGGTCAGGTGGTCTGGTATTCCCATCTCTTGAAGAATTTCCCACAGTTTATTGTGATCCACACAGTCAAAGGCTTTGGCATAGTCAATAAGGCAGAAATAGATGTTTTTCTGGAACTCTCTTGCTTTTTCGATGATCCAGTGGATGTTGGCAATTTGATCTCTGGTTCTTCTGCGTTTTCTAAAACCAGCTTGAACATCTGGAAGTTCACAGTTCATGTATTGCTGAAGCATGGCTTGGAGAATTTTGAGCATTACTTTACTAGCGTGTGAGACGAATGCAGTTGTGTGGTAGTTTGAGCATTCTTTGGCATTGATTTTCTTTGGGATTGGGATGAAAACTGACCTTTTCCAGTCCTGTGGCCACTGCTGAGCTTTCCAAATTTGCTGGCATATTGAGTGCAGCACTTTCGCAGCATCATCTTTTAGGATTTGAATAGCTCAACAGTAATTCCATCACCTCCACTAGCTTTGTTTGTAGTGATACTTCCTAAGGCATATATATATATATATATATATATATATATATATATATAATTATATATAGAGAGAGTATGTTGACATTTGGACACTGTTATAGCCATTTGAAAGTTTAGTATAATTTTAAATGAAAGTTTGTATTTAAATTTTCTAGTAATTAATTTGTTTTGTACTTTACAAAAGCATCAGTCCAAGACAGAATAAAAAAAATCTGGACTTCACCAAAGATAGTTTGAGAAGCTCTGTTGTAGCATACTTTTTAACTCTGCCAACATACCAAACACCTAGAGTTTGACTTTGCATCTACCCAATTACCATTAGCATCTGTTTTGTTCTACTAGCATATTTAAAAGCAGAGACATTACTTTGCCAACAAAAGTTCATCTAGTCAAGGCTATGGTTTTTCCAGTGGTCATGTATGGATGTGAGAGTTGGACTGTGAAGAAAGCTGAGCGCCGCAGAATTGATGCTTTTGAACTGTGATGTTGGAGAAGACTCTTGAGAGTCCCTTGGACTGCAAGGAGATCCAATCAATCCATCCTAAAGGAGATCAATCCTGTTCATTGGAAGGACTGATGTTGAAGCTGAAACTCCAATACTTTGGCCACCTCATGCGAAGAGTTGACTCATTGGAAAAGACCCTAATGCTGGGTAGGATTGCGGGCAGGAGGAGAAGGGGACGACAGAGGATGAGATGGTTGGATGTCATTATTGACTCGATGGACATGTGTTTGGGTAGACTCCGGGAGTTGGTGATGGACAGAGAGGCCTGGCATGCTGCAATTCATGGGGTCGCAAAGAGTCAAACACGACTGAGTGACTGAACTGAACTGAACTATACCTCTCTAGCATGGTCTCTTCCATGGTTGAGTTTCTAACACTGATACTCCCATGTGGCCCAGTGTCTACCACAGATACTGTCCAAAAGTCTTATTAGGTGCTATGTATCATGAGCCCAGTCCTGGCCTCCACAGACAGCCCACCTCAGAAGGGCTGATCAGTGCTGTTCAGGCTGTCCCCCACAGCTGTAGAAGAGCTTACCAAATGTGATAAATGGTGTCAGTTCCCACCAATAGGAATGGCATTAAATTCCAAGTCCTGCATACTACTGGCAGGGATAATCTGGTGAGATGAATTTGTAATTCTAACCCTGAAAAGCAACAGTCAACATCACAAGTACTAGTATTAGGTAGTCTATTCTTAAAAAGAAAAAAAAATTAAGCCTTTTTCATTCTAAATGACTGCTGTGTCTTACTATAATTCTCACTTACCCACTCAACTACCTATGTCATACTGCTTGAGTCCTTTTCTGGTTTTCCTCCTCATAAGTTAAACCTCTCAACTGGATTAAAGAGAATTTTTATTCATATTAAGTCTTTCTGTGGATGTCACTAAGATGACAATATAGGAGCCTCCTGAATTCCCCTCCTTCCATGGATGAACCAAGTATACAACTACACACAAATCAATTTCCTACAGAGAAATCTAGAAACTATTTGAGTGGCTCCTACACATCTGGTAACTGAGAAAATACCTCTGGGACAGTGCCTTACAGTTGGAAGGGAACTCCCACTCCCAGATTTTCCTTGGGAAGCAAAGAGTTTATACCTCATTCTAGTGTTACAACTTTTAAGTCTGCCAGCAAAGGACTAGATCACAAATCACCTAGCTCTGAAAGCCAGCAGAGTTTGCATCACAAGGCAAACTGACTTCCATATTCTTGCATTTTTTTAAACTTTTATTTATATATTTATTTTTGCCTGTACTGGATCTGCCTTGCTTCGTGAGAGCTTTCTCTAGGTGCAGAGAGCAGGGGGCTACTCTCGAGGCTAGTGCATGGGCGTCTCATTGCTGTGGCTTCTCTTGTTGCAGAGCAAGGGCTCTAGGGAATGTGGGCTTCAGCAGTGCAGCACATGGCTCAGTAGTTGCGGTTCATGGGCCCAGGTGCCCTGAGGCATGTGGGATCTTCCCAGACCAAGGATTGAACCAGTGTCCCCTGCATTGCAAGGTGGAGTCCTAACTACTGGACCACCAGGGAAGCCCCTTCTTTTGTTTTAAAAAGTTTTCTTTAAAAAATAAGTTCCAGAATGTCTAGTGTACATTTTATTGGGTAACTTCATAATAGGTTGACTAAATATACCAGGATATCTGGCCCATTTATTGGTGAGATGTCACCTATGTTGTTTTTCTATCCCATAAAACTATCATGAAAGATGGTAATGGAAGAACTAGCACCATTAATTGAATTCCAATTAAAAAATCCAGATATTTATTCTGATCATACCAACCTAGGTCCCATACCCACAACTAAACCAGAAGGATGGAATGAATACAATGGTGAGTTTAACATCAGCTTTCACCAAACATCATGGTTCTACAAATCAGTACTAAGAACAGAGTGGAGACAACTGGGTGCTGGTGGAAGGGGGCAGCAATCAAATAGTGTCTGCTATCATCAACAATACGAAAGGCAACCCATGGAATGGGAGAAAATATTTGCAAACCACATATCCAGTAAGGGATTAATATCCACCCTATACAAGGAATTCATACAAAGTAACAGTAAAACACCAAGTAACACAATGGGCAAAGTACCATAATAGACATTCTTCCAAAGAAGACATCCAAGTGGCCAAGAGGTACATGAAAAGGTGCTCAATGTCACTACTTATTGAGGGTAATGCAAACCAAAACCACAATGACATATTATCTCACACATTTTCAGATCATGGTACAGAGCATGTAACACGATAGGCCTTCCACAAATGTCTTACATTATGTAGGTATGCAGGTGTTTATGGATAGATAGATGGATGATGGAATAATGAGGTTAATTATCTCTATCCCTGGTAAAATGCTTTTCAAAAACCTAGGATAAATAGATTTGGTGTATCAAGTTTCATCATTATAATTAATTGACCTTCTCAACTACTAGAAAAAACAGTGAAAATGATGTATTTTCCATATGTAAGTTTAGACATAAGTAAATTCAGAATTAAAGTCTCAACTCGATAGTTTCTATAGGTTAGCATTAGCTGACGTCATGGTCCATGATCCTACTTACACCTTACCTCATATTACATTTTTTTTACTTAATTATCATCAAATGTCTAATTAAACAAGAGATGTTAGCCATTCCTTAGAATAAACTGTGGTGGATTAAGAGTTTCCTTATGTGAGTACTATCAGTAGAAAATATCCTGCCTTTTTGATCAAGGAAGAGTATCTTAGAAAGATCAATGATGTATTCTGGTTAATCTGAATTAACATAAGATTATGTAATATGGAAATAGGTAATTCCATTTTAACTAGAAGGTCAGACTTCTGTTCAATAACGAGATATTTGGCAAAACAGATTTCTCTGGGCCACATTCAGGACCCCAGAAATCCTCAAGTAACTTCAGAGAAAATGCCTATGTGGTGAATGTAACACTCCTTCCCCCTGAAGTTGTCATTAAAACTGAGACCCTGGTGAACACTTGGCAATCTTCATATATAACAAAGAGATATGGCAGTAGATTCCCAGATGATTGGTTTAGAAACAAGTTGTCTAGCTATTGGTTTTAATATCTTATTTAAGATTTCGGAAACTTGCTGAATAGAAACAGTTGTTGAACTAATAGAAAATGGACATAGTGAAGTACCTCTCTTTAATCTTATTTTGGATATACCCTTGAAATAGAAGATTTCATATGGAAGAGAGTAAATTATAAGATTAGTTCTGAGCTCTAACACTATGTTGAAGATCTAGTTCCCAACTGAGGCACCAGTTTGGAAAATTTCTGTGTGGGGCAAAAGTAACAGACACAGAGATGTGAATGTGGGGATTTCATATTCCATTTAGATGGTTCTAGAGCTCTCACTGTGTTAGGAATGTAGATTTATTTTATATAATCAACAGCTAAAGAACTTGTGTGGTCCTAAGGATCCTACAGTAGACAGACAGGTTACAGAGGAGTCCTGCAAAACTCCAAAGACCCTCATCACATGAGCAAACACTTCAAGGCCTCACCCAAAGAGGGCACCACCTACCACTTTCAGAGTTTAAATAGGCTGCCAATGAAATAGTTTACAGTAGGGTTGGAATTATGCTATCTTCCTCACTGCAAAACATTCCACATTTAAGATTCACCTTCATGAATCATCTGATAAATGCTATTATCTCTGTAATAATCTACACATGATTAATTTAATTATACATTTAGTCTCAACCAGGCTCCCTGTGAGGAACAGAAAATAGTTTGGGATTATGTCTGGGTTTGGAGGCAAGGTTAATTCTCATACTTTTGCTTTGACCTCCAGGAGTAGGGAAGATGTTAGCTGAAAGTTAGGATTAGAAACTCCTCCAGTTTCCTGGGTCCAAGTCTTACTGGTCAGACCCCCTACCTCATTATAAAATTCAGTGCTAGTGCTACTGACTCCAAAGCTGGAATAATTGCCAGATTTTGCTTTTTGTCTTCCTGTTCAGTTGTTTGGCACATCTTTTCCCTTGGTTTCTTGATCTAACTTTGTCCCTCACATTCATTGTATTGGTGGAAATCAAACAGCCCATTCCAAGAGGGAAAAGGCAAGCGATTGTTACGTTCTTTCAACTATTAGTGCCTTCAATTTCATCATGAGCACAACTTAATATCCATTCCATCCAAGGCAGGCCAGGGGCTAAATATGACTACATGCTAATGAAATAACCTCTAAGTCATTTTTAGCTTTATAGAATTGCTATTATTTGTCAATAGTATGTGACACAGTACCTTATGCTTCAGAAAACTAGCATCTTTCTTGCATGTTATCTATATGATTTCTATTACTAAGGATAAACGAATGATTTACTTAAATGTCATTTTAATTCATTTTTATACATGAAAACATTAAATTAGTATGTGTTATAAGATTTCTACACTTAGCAGATAAATAAAATGTTAAAATCTACAATACACATATACAACAAAAAACATCCTGTCCTAAGTTGTTGATATCTAACATTATCCCTCTAGATATTTATGACAAAAATTATACTTGACTATGAGTCATAGCTATTAAATAGAACAGTAACTCTCTGTATAAGAAAATATGTAAAATAATTCATTTGGTTGGAAACACCATGGAAATGTTTCCCATGGGTACTTAATCTGAGCCTGAGGAATTATGAAGTTTCCCATTCTTATTAACATAGTTTTTAAATAGTGTATGTGTATGTAAAAAGAAAGCATGATCAAGAAAATGAATAAAAAATTCATAAAACTTTGAAGAAAAATCTAAAGAAATTGATCATACCTTAAGAACTGAAATAATAAAACTAACATTTATAAATGAACTGTTATAAAATAATCCCTATGTATCTTTCTTCTGCAATAAACAGAATCAAATCATTGCTTTTGACTAAAAATAAAAGACTTTTTAAATGAGTAGGATCAACATCTTGAAGAAGTTCTACAATGATCTGTTGTGTGCCTTAATTTTAATTAAAAAACCAAATGAATAGCATAATGGAAGCAAAGAATCAACATTAATCTTTAAATCAAAAGGATTTACAATGAGATTATAATTAATTACACGCCAAAAATATCTTATTGAATAGGGTGGTGACCTCAGTTACTTTGTTTAATCACTGGAACAATTCAATCTCCAAATAAGAATTTGGATCAATTCCAAATATATCCAATTAAGATTATCAATTCACTAAGAACAGTGACAATAAAACTCAAAAATGAACTCTTTAAAAACTTTTCTTTTTGATTAATGTATCTGCACCATTTTTTTTTAGTACTTAGGTCCTTAAGGAAAACAATCTTGGCAGTAGGACCCTGCTAGCGCCACAATGCCTGGGAGCAAACATTTCCATAAGTAATCATGTTGATTTTTTGTTGTATTACTGAGCACATCAGTTGTCACTCACTAAATGCATTTGCAGCAGACCAAAGTAAAAAAAAAAAAAAAATTCTGTTCTTTTTATCTTGACTACATTCTGGACAGTGACAAATTAGCAGATTTTATCCTAAGGATTTGGAAAAAGCCTTTAGAATTTTGATATGTTCCTACATGTGTGCTTCTGAGACTTTTGTCTCTCAAGCTCTGCAACAATACTATAAAGGTTCTCTAGACAAAACTTATATTACCAAAAGATGATAATTCATTTCTCTGGAAACCTGCAGGATTGTTACATATAGATGACTCAGAAACTGAAAACAAGAATGAATCATTTCTGGCATCTTATAAATGAAAATGTATTTTACTAATGCAAAGCAACTTTCCATTTACCATTGAGTGGCCCTGGGAAGGCATTTATGAGAACACATTTTATTTTTTCAAATGTCTATTTTTTTTCCACATGAAATGACAAGTGTGTCAAGTATCCTAATTGCAAAATGTTAAATCAATTACAGAAGTTTCCAAGCAGCACCTTTCAATGAACTTCAGAGAGAAACTAAAACAAGCCTTCTCTAATCAAGACAGGGGTAAGGAAGTCAGTCTGTTTCTCTTAACTTTAGTACTTGCTGATACAGGTTATATATCTCTGAGACTCCATACATTCTTTTTACACATACATACACACAATTTAATGTTTTTTAAATAATAATTAATATCCTCAACTAGTCAAACTGCGAATATTTCTAGAGTTCCCCTCTATGCACAGCACTGTGTCAATTTCCCCCCAGAATTCTGCCAAAATCGTCTGACTCTAGCTTCAACCTTGGCATTTGGACAATCTTAAAACTGAAGAACTGTTGCCATTCCTAAAGTCACGTGTAATCAATGACAGGTGTTTGATTAGTTACCAACATATCTAATCAGTGTAACAACATCAGTAATGTAAATGAGACATGTCATTCGGATTTATTGTCATGCTCTGAAAATTTACATTCAAGTACAGATAAAAGCATTCTAGATGTAACCCAAATAAAACAATCGTATGTGCTTTATATGTTGAAACTCTGTCACTCAGTTGAACAGTTCACTGACACTGTCAAAATTAATTACAAAAATAATAGTCAACGATAAGAGCTGGCAGACTGGTTTCAGAAGGCTAAGAAGTTTCTTCAACATCCATTTAGGATCAAAACTCTGCAGGAGGTCTCAGAAAACCTAAAAACAGAGCTACCATATGACCCAGAAAGCCCACTTCTGGACACACATCTGGAGAAAACCATGATCTCAAAGATACATGCACCCCAATGTCCATACAGCATTATTTATAATAGCCAAGACATGGGAGCAACCTAAATGTCCATCTACAGAGGAATGGACAAGGAAGATGTGGTAATATATACAATGGAATATTATTCAGCCTTAAAAAAGAATGGGATAATGCCATGTGGAATAACATGGATGGACCTAGAGTCTGTCTACTAAGTGAAGTAAAGCAGACAAATGTTATACAATACCACTTATAAGTGAAATCTAAAAAAGAAAAGAATGAAACCCATGGCTGATTCATGTCAATGTATGGCAAAAACCACTGCAATATTGTAAAATAATTAGCCCCCAACTAAAATAAATAAATGTATTAAAAAAAAAAAACTAAAAAAAGAAAAAAGAAAAAAATGATACAAATGAACTTACATACAAATCAGAAATAGACCCACAGACATAGAAAAATAAACCTGATGGGTCAGTTCAATTCTGTTTAGTCGCTCAGTTGCGTCCGACTCCTTGCAACCCCATGAATCGCAGCACGCCAGGCCTCCCTGTCCATCACCAACTCCCGGAGTCTACTCAAAATCATATCCATCGAGTCTGTGATGTCATCCAACAATCTCATCCTCTGTCGTCCCCTTCTCCTTCTGCCCCCAATCCTTCCCAGCATCAGGGTCTTTTCAAATGAGTCAACTCTTCACATGCGGTGGCCAAAGTATTGGAGTTTCAGCTTCAACATCAGTCCTTCCAATGAACACCCAGGACTGATCTCCTTTAGGATGGACTGGTTGGATCTCCTTGCAGTCCAAGGGACTCTCAAGAGTCTTCTCCAACACCACAGTTCAAAAGCATCAATTCTTCGGTGCTCAGCTTTCTTCACAGTCCAACTCTCACATCCATACATGACCACTGGAAAAACCATAGCCTTGACTACACAGACCTCTGTTGGCAAAGTAATGTCTCTGCTTTTTAATATGCTATATAGATTGGTCATAACCTTCCTTTCAAAGTATAAATGTCTTTTAATTTCATGGCGGCAATCAACCTCTGCAGTGATTTTGGAGCCCTGAAAAATAAAGTCAGCCACCGTTTCCACTGTTTCCCCATCTATTTCCCAAGAAGTGATGGGACCAGATGCCATGATCTTAGTTTTCTGAATGTTGAGCTTTAAGCCAACTCTTTCCCTCTCCTCTTTCACTTTCATCAAGAGGCTTTTTAGTTCCTCTTCACTATCTGCCATAAGGGTGGTGTCATCTGCATATCTGAGGTTATTGATATTTCTCCCGGCAATCTTGATTCCAGCTTGTGCTTCATCCAGCCCAGCATTTCTCATGATGTCCTCTGCATAGAAGTTAAATAAGCAGGGTGACAATATACAGCCTTGACGGACTCCTTTTCCTATTTGGAACCAGTCTGTTGTTCGATGACCAGGTCTAACTGTTGTTTCCTGACCTGCATACAGGTTTCTCAAGAGACAGGTCAGGTGGTCTGGTATGCCCATCTCTTTAAGAATCTTCCACAGTTTATTGTGATCCACACAGTCAAAGGCTTTGGCATAGTCAATAAAGCAGAAATTGATGTTTTTCTGGAACTCTCTTGCTTTTTGATGATCCATGGATGTTGATCTCTGGTTCCTCTGCCTTTTCTAAATCCAGCTTGAACATTTGGAAGTTCATGGTTCACGTATTGCTGAAGCCTGGCTTGGAGAATTTTGAGCATTACTTTACTAGCATGTGAGATGAGTGCAATTGTGCAGTAGTTTGAGCATTCTTTGGCATTACCTTTCTTTGGGATTGGAATGAAAACTGACCTTTTCCAGTCCTGTGGCCAATGCTGAGCTTTCCAAATTTGATGACATATTGAGTGTAGCACTTTCACAGCATCATCTTTTAGGATTTGATATAGTTCAACTAGAATTCCATCACCTCCACTAGCTTTGTTTGTAGTGATTCTTCCTAAGGCCCCCTTGACTTCACATTCCAGGATGTCTGGCTCTAGGTGAGTGATCACACCATCGTGATTATCTGGGTCGTGAAGATGTTTTTTGTACAGTTCTTCTGTCTGTTCTTGCCACCTCTTCTTAATATCTTCTGCTTCTGTTAGGTCCATACCATTTCTGTCCTTTATTGAGCCCATCTTTGCATGAAATGTTCCCTTGGTATCTCTAATTTTCTTGAAGAGAGCTCTAGTCTTTCCCATTCTATTGTTTTCCTCTATTTCTTTACATTGATCACTGAGGAAGGCTTTCTTAGCTCTCCTTGCTAGTCTTTGGAACTCTGCATTCAAATGGGAATATCTTTCCTTTTCTCCTTTGCCTTTTGCTTCACGTCTTTTCACAGCTATTTGTAAGGCCTCCTCAGACGGCCATTTTGCTTTTTTGCGTTTTTTTTTGTTGATGATGGTCTTGATCCCTGTCTCCTGTACAATGTCATGAACCTCCGTCCATAGTTCATCAGGCACTCTGTCTTTCAGATCTAGTCCCTTAAATTTATTTGTCGCTCCCACTGTATAATCATAAGGGATTTGATTTAGGTCATACCTGAATGGTCTAGTGGTTTTCCTCACTTTCTTCAATTAAAGTCTGAATTTAGCAATAAGGCATTCATGATCTGAGCCACAGTCTGCTCCCGGTCTTGTTTTTGCTGACTGTATAGGACTTCTCCATCTGTGGCTGCAAAGAATATCATCAATCTGATTTTGATGTTGACCATCTGGTGATGTCCATGTGTAGAGTCTTCTCTTGTGTTGTTGGAAGAGGGTATTTTCTATGACCAGTGCGTTCTCTTGGCAAAACTGTATTAGCCTTTTCCCTGCTTCATTCTGTACTCCAAGGCCAAATTTGCCTGTTACTCCAGGTGTTTCTTGACTTCCTACTTTTGCATTCCAGTCCCCTATGATGAAAAAGACATATTTTGGGGGTGTTATTTCTAAAAGGTCTTGTAGGTCTTCATAGAACCATTCAACTTCAGCTTCTTCAGCATTACTGGTCAGGGCATAGACTTGGATTACCGTGATATTGAATGGTTTGCCTTGGAAACGAACAGAGGTCATTCTGTCGTTTTTGAGATTGCATCCATGTACTGCGTTTCAGACTCTTGTTGACTATGATGATGGTTACTCCATTTCTTTTAATGGATTCCTGCCCACAGTAGTAGATATAATGGTCATCTGAGTTAAATTCACCCATTCCAGTTCATTTTAGTTTACTGACTCCTAGAATGTTGACCTTCACTCTTGTCATCTCCTCTCTGACCACTTCCAATTTGCCTTGATTCCTGGACCTAACATTCCAGGTTCCTATGCAATATTGCTCTTTACAGCATCAGACCTTGCTTCCACCACCAGTCACATCCACAACTGGGAGTTGTTTTTGCTTTGGCTCCATCTCTTCATTCTTTCTGGAGTTATTTCTCCACTGATCTCCAGTAGCACATTGGGCACCTACTGACCTGGGGAGTTCATCTTTCAGTGTCCTATCTTTCTGCCTTTTCATACTGTTCATGGAGTTCTCAAGGCAAGAATACTGAAGTGGTTTGCCATTCCCTTCTCCAGTGGACTTCATTTTGTCATAACTCTCTACCGTGACCTGTCCGTCTTGGGTGGCCATATATGGCATGGCTCATAGTTTCACTGAGTTAGACATGGCTGTGGTCCATGTGACCAGACTGGTTAGTTTTCTGTGACCATGGTTTTCAGTCTGTCTGTCTTCTGATGGAGAAGGATAAGAGGCTTATGGAAGCTTCCTGATGGGAGAGACTGACTGAGGGGAAAACTGGGTCTTGTTCTGATGGGCGGGGCCATGCTCAGTAAATCTTTAATCCAATTTTCTGTTGATGGCCAGGGCTGTGTTTCCTCCTTGTTGTTTGACCTGAGGCCAAACTATGGTGGAGGTAATGAAGATAATGGACACCTCCTTCAAAAGGTCCCATGCAGGCCCTACTGCACTCAGTGCCCCCAACCCTGCAGCAGGCCACTGACGACCCAGGCCTCTGCTGGAGACTCCTGGACACTGATGGGCAAGTCTGAGTTAGTCTCTTGTGACGTCACTGCTCCTTTCTCCTGGATCACTGCTGAAACACCATCACCAGGAAAATGCTGGATACCACCAAAAAAAGATACCCTGCATCCAAGGGCAAAAGAGAAGCCCCAGCAAGATGGTAGGATGGGCAAAATTGCATTTAAAATCAAACTACATACCCACCAGAAACTCTCGGAGGGCTCAAACAAACCTTGTGTGCACCAGGACCCAGAGACCTCACAGAAACTGAGGCAGAGCTGTGTTTGAGTGTCTCTGTGTAGGTACAGGTCAGCAGTGGACTGCTGCAGGGGCAGCGGCTCTGGGTGCAGTAGACCTGGGCATGGCGTAAGCCCTCTTGGAGGAGGTCACTATTAACCCCACCATACAACTGCCAGAACTTACACAGGACTGGGGAAACAGATCCTTGTGTGCACCAGGACCCAGGAGAGAGGAGTGGGGTTAGAGTGAGGCAAGCTATGGATAAACCAAAAGTTGTACCTATTAGAATAGTGCATTATCTTAAGTGAACAAAATTGCCAATGATTGAATCCTATTTACAAGGCCAAAAAAAAGTTTTGGAAATTAAAACAATCCAGTGGTCACTGGAAAGGTTATTCTTTTCATATTTTTTGAAAGTAATGCAGAGTTTTTAAGGTATTTTTTTTCTTTAGAAAAAGAAATCATGCCCTCCATTCCCTCCAAGTGGAATGGCCACTACTGTCTCTATTGTTAATTTAGTAAGGAGTAGACAAAAAGTGAAAGGAGCTTCCATGAGGAGGTCCATTAGAGACTGGGGAGGAGCTGCGCTTGCCCAGGGAGCTTCTCAACTGCAAAGGTGCCTGAGCAAATCCAGAGCACCTGGCCTTCAGACTCTCTCAGAGCAAAGTCCTTCTGAAGTGGAGGGGGGAGCGTCTCAAAGAAACCCTGCTAAAAAGGACTTAGCTCTGGTCTCCCCAGGCTTCCTGACTTTGTGAGTGAGTAGTAGGTTCCAGGCTAAACCTCAGATTTCACCTCTAGCCACCCTCCTTTAGGGGAAGGGAAGGGGCAGATTTTTTTCTCATGGTCTGGTCCAACAAAGATACAGTAGATGAGAGATGGACAAGATGGAGGGAAAGAGGTGAAAGATAGGACCCCATGGCGAGGAAGGTAGAAAAGTGGACCTAATGGCCAGCCCTCCCACCACAGCTGATACTAGCGGGGGATCCTTGAGAGTCTACCTGTTCCCCTAGGACAAACTTTTCATGGCAGGAGCCTCAGATCACTTCTCCTGGCTGAGATTTACACCCTCTACACCAGGTCCCTGCCCTTGGTTCTAGTGTTATTGTAAGGATTGAGGTAGTTAGTTATTTTTACCAGAGTATCTATCACCTGTGGTTACTCAAAACCCATGCTCCCAAAGAGTTTTCAGTTGTTACATTTAAGGGGAAAAATATCTTTCTTTTGTCCTATCTTTTGTCCTGTTAGATCCAACCGTGTTAAGGTACCAGTAATGGTGCCTTCAGACAGTCCCCCAAGGAGGTGCGTAGGGCCAGGGTCACGGTTGGGGTTTTGACCCTCACCCTCTAAATCCAACTTTAGTCATCAGGCTTCCTCCCTCTCCCATGCCAGATAAAAAAGCCTTGTGAACCCAAAGGAAACTGAAGTTTTCAGGTGATGTTACTCTAAGTTTAAATATAAGGGAAATGTTCTGCATTTAAATCATCATATATTTGGAAGGGTAATAGTTTTATGACCCCTGATGTTAATGCAGATTTTTTTGCAATGTACCTTCAATTACTGGGTAAGTCTGTGCTGTTTTCTGTCAGTTGTCTGCAAACATGCAAACAGTTGCATGGTTTCAATGTCAAAGCCGCTAGGATCTCCCCGTGAACACATCAGGGGAAAGAAAAGATGAGAGAGGAGGAAAGGGTTGACTTGAGGCATAAATTCTTCTGTGAATGAGAAAGCTCACGTGGACCATATGGGGCTCTGTGAGGTCCCACAAAAGTACTGGTGGCTCCCTGCTGGGCACCGTTGAAAACTATTTACTATCTGAGCAGAATCTTGCCGGTGAGACTACACATGAAAACCGTTTTCTCGAACAAGCTACTATGGCAGTCTTCAGATTGCCTTTACTGTCCGGTTACCCAAACATGTGTTTGAAATTATTGTTTCATTCCTTGGGGATAGGACAAATTGTTCACTGTAGATTAGATACTTAAAACACATTCGTTTTACCTGAGTCACATCTTTATGGAAACTTTCCCAGGATTGAATTTGCAAGAATCCGTGACTGGCATTTATCATAGTTATTAAGCATAATGAAATCCAAACCAATACGGGTTCATCTACTATATCAGCCTCAAGGGCTCTATTTTGTACTCTGAGGGCCCAGGTTGTGAATACTGCTTGTAATTGCGGCCTGGTTACTATTGGTTAGAGATTCCAATTTGAGAGAAATCAGTTTAGTTTATTTCAAGGCCATTTTAAGTTTGATTGAGAGGTTTCTGCTTCATTTAAAATAAAATCTCTTCAAAACCAGTTAAGTTTAAATCTTTAAAGATCTTATTTTCAAGAAAAGAAAATGGTAATGACATAGTTAATAAAGTTACTGTTATTCTAAAACGTTATTAAAATATAGAAGGGGGAATTGGATGAAGACAGTCAAAAGGTATGAACTTTCAGTTACAAGACATTTACTAAGGGGTGCAATGTACAACATGATGATTCTAGTTAACACTGCTTGTATAGCATATTTGGAACTTGTTAAGGAAGTAGATCCTGAGTTTTCATCACAAGGAAAAAAACATTTTTTTACTTTTTTGTATCTATATGAGATGATTCATGTTAACTAAACTTATTCGTGGTAATCATTTCACAATTTATGTGAGTCAAAGCATTATACTATACACTTTAAACTTACACAGTGCTGTATGTCAGCTATGTCTCGGTAAAATTAGGGGAAGGGAAGAATTATACTTCACTCAGTCAGTTCGATTCCTAGATTGGGAAGATCCCCTGGAGGAGGGCATGGCAACCCACTCCAGTATTCTTGCCTGGAGAATCTCCATGGACACTGGAGCCTGGTGGGCTACAGTCCATAGGTTGCAAAGAGTCTGACACGACTGAAGCGACTAAGCACTGAGCACAGTCAGTTCAGTCGTTCAGTTGTATCTGACTCTTTGCGACCTCAAGGACTGCAACATACCAGGCTTCCCTGTCCATCACCAACTCCCAGAGCTTGCTCAAACTCAAGTCCATCGAGTCGGTGATGCCATCCAACCATCTCATCCTCTGCATCCCCTTCTCCTCTCACCTTCAATCTTTCCCAGCATCAGGGTCTTTTCTAATGAGTCAGTTCTTCACATCAGGTGGCCAAAGTATTGGAGCTTCAGCTTCAGCATCAGTCCTAGTGAATATTCAGGACTGATTTCCTTTAGGATTGACTGGTTTGATCTCCTTGCAGTAAAAGGGACTCTCAAGAGTCTTCTTCAGCACCACAGTTCAAAAGCATCAATTCTTCATTGCTCAGAGCTCTTTATGGTCCACCTCTCTATTTAGAGTAGTATCTATCACAAAATATACTTCACTATTAAGACGTGATCCTATAAAAGGTTGGAAACCCCCATATCTGGTCCGGACCAATACTCGATCTGCTTTAGAGCAGGGTTTCCCAACAATAGCAGCATGGACACCTTTGTTGTGAGGGGCTGTTCTGTGTATTGCAGATGATCAGCAGCATCACTGGCCTCTTTGCATTGCGTGCATGCGTGCAAAGTCACTCAGTCATGTCTGACTCTTTGCAGTTCTTTGGACTATAGCCCACTGGGCTTCTCTGTCCATGGGATTCTCCAGGCAAGAATACTGGAGTGAGTTGTCATGCCCTCTTGCCAAGAATCTTCCTAACCTCGGGATTGAACCCACATCTCTTATGTCCCCTGCATTGGCAGGTGGGTTGTGTACCACTAGCACCACCTGGGAAGCCCTGGTCTCTATGCATTAGATGCCAGTAACATCCCCTGCCCACTGTAACAACTAGAAACATCTCCAGAGATAAGCCAGTGTCCCCGAGGGCTTAGAATCACCCACAGTCAAGAACCCCATCTAAAGAAAGAGCTAGGATTATTTCAGGGTAGGAATGGGATCATCTGCATGAACAGTGTCCCTGTCCTTCAGTAATCCTGGTGTAGACACTCGCGTCCCCTGTCTAATCTAGATGTTTTCACCCAAGCCCAACTTCACATACTACTGATTCTACTGGTTTGAAAAGACTCTAGGAATGTGTAATTTGAGATCCCCTCCTCCAAGGCAAAGTTAGAGAACACTGACACTGATTTCTTCTGACGAAAGATATTCCCCATATCAGAAATTGTTCTTACACTTTGTGTTAATGGGCAGAATGTACATTCATTCTGTGAGCTAAAGCTGAATACTGCATTATGAATCTTTTCATTCATCACACAGAGCAATTCACAGTGTTCCTTTAGGTGGCTTGCACTGTACAATCACTAACAACAAACAAACAAACAAAAAACAGAAAAAATTGTCAGAAACTGTCACTACCTTCAAGAAGCTAGTAATCAACTCCTGAGCTATTCTGGAATGGTTTCCTTTCAGCATCACTCCTGCTAACCTCCACTCTCCACTGCCCTTCTCTGATAGATCCTGGCCTCACACAGGGAAACATATACACTTACTCCTGTGGTAGTTGTCCATTTATTCTGAAAGACAGAGTTCATTTTTCTGATATCTCAGTTCTTCTTGAATTGACCCTACAGTTCCCTTAATCTCACCAAGCTTTCCTGATCATATACTTATTTCAATTCTTTTCACCACTGAAGAGTGGTTCCCTTGCTTTGTACCAGTCTTTTGGTTTATATTTTTGTGAAACCGTGAGCACAGAAAGCAAATAAAAATATATAAAAAAGGAATGTTCATAATAGTCAGAATCCACCCTTATAAGTTCACATACTGAGCAGTTAGATGTTAGTAGCTACCTGGAGTACTGTGTTGAAAAGGATTCTCTTGCCAATGAAATGTGGATTTGGTTTCTAGCATGTAGAGAATGCTACGGGAACTCAGAAGAGGGAAGTCCCAGGAGATGTGTGGGATGGTGTTTTTAAAAACATGACTTTTCGCGAAGTTCCCATTCTCTGTGTGTTACTGGAGAACATTATAGGCAGAAGGAATTGCATTTGCAAAAGGTTTTAGCAAATTTAAGCAGCAATTCAAAGTATATGGGTTGGGTTTGGGGGCAGGATGAGAATATTGTGGAAAACAGGGCCAGAATGTTAAAAATTAAAAAAGAAGAACCCGGATTTTTTGTAAAAGTTTATCACTCTGGAAGCAGTGTAAAGAATGAATTGAAGACATTTTTTTTTTTCTGTAATGACCATGTTACCTTCTTAAAGAGAGTCCATCTGGGAGGATATTACAAAGGACTCCGAAGTTGAAGATCAGAATTTCAGCAGCATCCAAAGTGATATAATTTTAAATTTACATATAAAAGAGATAACACAAAACTTGCTCTAGGATGGTGCTATTTACACACTTGGTGAAAGTGGTAGATAACATTTTACTCTTTATATACACAGTCTCTCATCCTAAGCACTTGCCTCTTAGCACTCCTAACTCATCTCATCCTCATGGCAAATCACAAATTCTACCCAGCTTTGACTGTATGCTTCTTTGTGGTGTGAATTCCCACTTCTATCAAGGGATAGGGTCTGTCTCTCTACCCCTTTAACTTGGACTTGACCATGTGAATTTCTTTCATCAAAAGGCATTAGCAAATAGAGGCTTGAAAATGGGCTTGTTCTCATTTGTTGCTCTGAGAGCACCTTGTAAAGAAGCCTGGGTTAGCCTGTTGAATGATGAGACACGTTCGGACATGTAAATAAAACCACCCTAAGCTAGCCATCTTCAGCCAGGCCTCTCCAGATCAGAAGGATCTCCTAGCCAATCCTTGGAGTTGTAGAAATAATACATGTTTATTGTATTGAGCCACTAAGTTTTTGATGGTTTGTGACACAGAAGAAGCTTACGGATAAACCTCACTGCAATCCCAGGAGACGGGTACTAATATTTTTGGCATTTTAGAAAAAAAAATGAGACATTTAAAGACTAAGTAACCTATCCATGGTTATAGAGCTAACAAATGATAAAAGACCAGAATTTGAACCCATACTCTAGACAGATGTGGATTTTGAAGGGGTTTGATCTGCTTAGCAAGATAAATTTGCTTTTCTCAATTAAAGAAATTAAGATTTTGCTAGTACTTCAAAACGGGAGTGGAGGACATACAAGAACAAGAATTCTGGGATAAAATAATTCACCAGGTTTTCAATCACGGAATGCATGAGTTAAAGAGAAGAATGATAACTGTATTGCAGTGATTGTCAAAAATAGTAATTCATAGCCTATCAGTCAGCTACAAGACTCAGTAGCCTGCAGGGTCTTCTAGGTGGACCATTGCCAATCCACAAACCTATTAACATTAACATGTGTGATGTTACAACATGGCATGGATGTCTTTATTATGTACCTCCACAAAATGGTATCAAAATGCCTCACAGTTCTTCATATTCATTCTTTCTTTTCTTGTTTGGTGATGGCGGGTGAGAGGGATTTATTACCATGCCGCAGTCCCTGGACCCTAAGTGTTTGAGACAACACAACCAAGCATACAGCCAAAGATCCCTCCCAAATCTAAACCTGCCAGAACAGGAAACAAGAAGTTCCACAATAATTAAAAAGGTAGCATCAAGAATGCTGTAAAGCATAGGCATCACAGTAAATACAGAGTTCTACCATAGAGGTAAAAGAGCAAATTTTGATTTATTGAGCTCTAATTCCATTGAGGGTTTCTGGTGACTCCAGCTTCACACTTGTGGTTATAGTATTCCCAGAACCCCTCCATAGAGTGATTTCCTGAAATGCACAGCTGCCTCTTATTTATTTTATTAACTTTACATAAAAACCATGGGAGCACAGCTTTCACGGTATTTGACTATTATTGGCCTTGTCTTTTCAAGTTTGGGATGGAAGGGGGAAAAAAAGCATAAAATGCAAAGAGAACACCATTTAAAAACTAAAACTTTCAAAGGAGTGATAAGTAGAAAGACTTTCTGCTTGAGGTTATAATTTAGCAGTGAAATTTCCTCAGACTAGTATATGATAATTGATTATATTTCAAAACAGATCAAAATGCAGATTTTTGTACCATGAAGGACAGTTGTACAATATACAAACACCTAGTCAAAGAGACAGAAAAATTGCTGAACTTCTTGGTTGAAACCTTGTTATTAAGAAGTAAGGTAATGTAATTTGTTATAGAATCTATTATGATCCATTCAAGTTTTTTCATCTAGAATACATCTGAAAAGATCCTTTGAAGTTGTCATCATTATTCCAAAATGTCACTGAAAAGAGTATTACCTTTAAAACATAAACCATTAGAGTCTGGTCCCAGATTCTGGAGCTAAAATAGCACACTAGAATAGAAAAATCAGTTCACTGAGATGAGAAATTTAAGTTAAAATTATATAGTTATTCATTAAACTAATGATACTTTTATAGTTTTGAGATAAATTTGCATGTTTTAATAAATCCTAAAGAAGCTCTTTTGGGTAAAATCTCTAACCATTCAATGTCATTATAAAAATTAAATTAGTGCTAGTTAACCATGATATAGGGTTAATGCCAAAGTATTTTGTTGCTTAACCAAACAAGGGTATAATCAGAAATTCTTCAGAAAGTCCAGCATATGGAGCTTATAGCTCTTCAATTATGTCAACATTTATTAGTTAAATAGAAATCACAAATCTTCTTTAAGGAAGTGAGCCCAGATGCCTGCAATTAATATTTCTCAGACCCACAGAAAATACTTTAACTTAATTCCCAGTATCTTTACTTTCATGGGCTAAAAACTCACCAATTATGTCATTAGAAAAAGCAATGGCTAACCAGAGCTTTGTTGTCATGTATTTTCATTAGCTGAAGCTAATTGGAGCCAAATGAGTAGAGCAGTGTTGTAAGGGCACGAAGAGAAATCTTGAGTCTTTAGGAACTGAAATAAACGAGGGTAATCAGTGGTGTGTGCAGAATATCCTGCGTTCAATTAATATAAATAGGATGGCAGTCAGCTGGGAAGTGCCACGGATCATGATGGCTTGTGGTGGGCAGCTGATGTCTTATTACGCTATATAAACACAAACAACACGCCAGACGGAACTAGATCAAATATCAGGGAGTCAGGGAACCAGGAGCTCAAATGAAGGCTATTGCAAATTTCTCTGCTGCAGTTTTACAAAACACGGTCTGGTCTAGATTGTCAATTTGTGTGTTGGATAGTAGGAGGAAGGTAGGATGCATGGAAGTCCTCTTTTCAAAGATGAAAGATGTAGCTCAGGTAAGGTAAAGCTACTACTGTATTCCAACCATGACAATTATTTTCACCCACATACCTATATAATAATATGTTATATATAATAAGCATAAGAATGATTTTAAGCTTGTATTTGATTTTTACAATAAATTTTGATCTAAAATATAACACTTTCTGGAAGAATTTCTTGATGTACTGGCATTCATTTCTTAGAGGATAAAAATTATACCTTGAGTTTTATTAGCATAGTATCTTTAGGAAGTGTCTCTTCTTATAATGGACATTTAGTTCCCCTTTAAAAATGAAGTAGCATTAAACTCACAATTTGAAGCTATTTTGTGCACAACATATTTAAGTTTGTCACAACTATATTGGAGTTAAGACTTTTTCTCCCATTTTTTCTCCCATTCTGACTTAAAGATGCCAACCTTGTGGTCATCATTAAGCATGTGTGTGTTAGGTATGTGTTTTCCAACAGACACCGAAGTAAACAGTGATATTTCAGGTAAGTTCACATTGTTGTTATTAAAGCAATTTTGCAGTGAGAATCTTGGACATAGCGTAATAAGACGTCAGCTGCCCGCCACATGAGATTCATGAACCAACTCTGTGACTTTCCGATAGAGTGTCAGCCTCTCTGGGTTTCAGTTTACTCACCTTAAGATGAGCGACTTGGTTTAGATAACCTTAAAGGCTTTTCCAGCTCTCAGAGTCTGCGTAAACTGAGAACCAGTCAAACCATATGAAACCACTGATATTTAAGGCAGAATGGTCTTTTTTTATTGTCATCTTTATGGCTGAAACTATTTCTGAGACTTCTGAAGTTCTAATCATGAGTCTTTACAGGAAGTCATGTAGGAATCAGAGAGCAAGCCCAATTATATATAATTATTACAGAAAAAATTACAAAATACAGCCAAGAAGAAAAAGGAAAATATAAACCAGCTATCATCTTAACTCCAAAATAGTAACATTCTTAAGATTTTAGTGAATACAAGAGGGCAAGAGGATCGAAGTACAGTGGAGGAGATGGTGGGAGAAAAGAGACAGATGATGAAGGCAATAAAGCTAATAAATGATACAGTTGGTGTAGATATGGGTATACATACGGCACGTATAGGGGCTTCTGTTTTGGCTCAGATGGTGAAGAGGCTGCCTGCAGTGTGGGATACCTGGGTTCGATCCCTGGGTCGGGACGATCCCCTGAAGAAGGAAATGGCAACCCTCTCCAGTATACTTGCCTGGAAAATTCCATGGATGGAGGAGCCTGGTGGGCTACAGTCCATGGGGTTGCAAAGAGTCCAACATGACTGAGTGACTTCACTTTCTTTTCTATGGCATGTTAAGACACAAATGATGTAAGATGACGGAGCATACAATCATCATTTTTTAACTTGATTTGCACTTAAAAATATTTTCATAGGTTATTAAATGTTTTTCAAAAGCAACGTAATTAAAGACTGGTAAACATATATATGCTATACATAGATATATTCCATATGTGTGTAAGAGTGTATATTGTTGTGTTGTATAGTCACTAAGTCCGACTTTTTGCAACCCCAGGGACTGTAGCCTGCCAGGCTCCTCTGTCCATGGAATTTCCCAGGCAAGAATACTGGACTGGGTTGCCATTTCCTCCTCCAGAGTGTATATACATGTATATATATTGACTTATGTAATTTTATAAAAAATATCCTATAACTAAGTTATAATTTATGTTCATAATTTTTAGGTTAAATTCCAAGATATAAAAATAGTATGAGAGTGCTGTGTAAAATTTTAAAAACTTGAAAAGTCATAAATCAAGCATTAATGAATGCCTCATTTAGGACCTAAGGCACTATTAGGATAAAATGATGCCATCCCTGGTGCAAAGGGAAATGGGATGTGAGGAAGTCTCCTGTGCTATCTTGCTCTGAATGATTTTAATATTAGAGATTTGTTTCCTGAAGCGAGCTTCAGGATAGGTGTGTGAGGCGTAAGAAGTTGAGATCATCTGTGAGATGTCCTGATACAGGGCAAGAGCCACCATCCTCATTTAATTCATCCTCCTTCAGTTCTGGATGGAAGGGAGGCAGGACAAGTAGAACAGAGCAACAGAGACCAGTCTACAAGATCGTTTGATGAGGTCTTCATTTCTTCCAAAGACGAAAGCAACAGAGGTAACAGAAGCAAGAATTGTGCAAGAATGTAGACAGGTCTTTCAGTAAATTCACAAAAGGAAGCTACACTCTTGATGTTTAATTTCCAGACTCCTTACTCCCATTGTAAAATGAATAACTTCTCAAATTCAGCTTCAGAATTTAGTGGAGGTTTTTTTTTTTTTTTTAGTTGTTGTTTTTAAAGCTGTGCCATGAGGCTTGTGGAATTTTAGTTTTCCTGTCCAGGGATTGAACCCATACCCCCTGCAGTGGAAGTGGAATCTTAACCACTGGACCATCAGGGAAGTCCCTAGTGTTTCATCTTTGGAGATTTCCATGCCTTTCAAAGGGTTACATTCACTAATTTTTTTTTCTGATTTTTAAAAATCAAATATCAAGACATTGTCTGACCATCAGTTATGGTCATCGGTTACAACATTTTGCAGTGCAGTGTTGAGAATGGAAATGGAGAGGATCCCATTGACCTGGAGGTGGCTGGGTGAGGAATTCTGCTTTCTAGGGTTTATGACCCCATGTTGAGGAGCACCTTCCCCTCGCCCCTCCTCCCACTAGATATCCAAGGTCTTGCCTTCATTTTCTTAGGCTAACAGGTTTCCTTGAGTACCGGTAGAGGAGGGGCATTGAAAGTGGGTAGTGAAAGAAGATTCAGTTTTTTCTCCTTCACTTCTGCCCCCAAACCTTATCTAAGTACTTAATCCTATTTCTTTTGGGGTAAACCCAAACAGTTAATTTTCCACATTAAGAGTCTGCGTCTTCCTTTCCTGTAAGGTGGTGGTGAATTTTGGTAGTTGCCAAAATGCCTCAGTAGCTCCATGAGAAAGAATGTGTGTCATCATTCACTAGAAGGTGTTACACAGGTTGGAAGTATTGATATATTTGTGCAGGTCACCAAATCTGTCTGAGAAAGGGTTCAGAAATGCCAGAGCCCAGAATGGGTCACTGTAGAGTGCTGTATTTCTTTATTTCTGGGTCTCCCAAAGCCCAGAATAGAAGAAGCAGTCTGAAGGAATGTGGAGGGAGCCACTTTGTGAAGAAAAAGAGGAGTCAAAAAGAACGAGAACATAGAGAAGATCTTAGCATTAAGAGACAAAGGAGTGAGAATCAGATATTTCATCTTATTCCTGGGTGGGGTGGGGTAGATGAATTTGTTTCAAGATCTTCATACTTCCACAGAAAGTGTTATAATCACTGGCTCCAACTGGACAGGACTGATGATACCTATAGTGCTGTACATGTTTCTGGAGGAAGTTTCAAAGGAGTCACAATAAGCAAAGGAAATTCCAGCAACCACACATGGAAAATTAAGAGCAAAGTAGCCATGTGAGGGCAGGATAATGAGCAGAACACACTTGCAGAAGCTGTGTAGCCAGTTTCTTTCCTGCAGCCCACCCTTCCCTGGAAAGATTTTCTTTTAATCAAGGACGAAATTTGTAAGAACTTGTTATGGGACACAGGTGCTGTGAGACAATAGAATTTAGAGTGCTGTATTTCTTTTTTTATTTCTTTTGTGTGTACATATTAATTCTAAATACACACTTAACAACAAATCATTATACCCAGCTGCCTTCCTGTAGAGAAGTTGGAAATCTGCTGAAGTGTCGCCTTTCCAGGAGAAGATGATTCTAGATTTCTGAGAAACAACTGACATTTAAGAGGGGTCTTCCAAAAAATAATAACACAAAGGGCCTTCATGTCATTGGCCTTTTTTTTTAACCATAAAAGTTAATAGAAACAACATAATCAGAAAGGAAAATTTTAAAAATTTAAATGCCTATATAATTTTATGATATGAGGGACTTAAATATGTGTAGCAGTGAAAGGAAAGGACCTTATGAGTACAACAGTGAATTTGTTAAGCACAATGGGTAATACGACCAAATGACTAAAAGGAGTAACAGTCAATGTCACCGCTTAGGATTGCCAAGAGACAATGTGCCTACTTGGAAAAACAAAACAACAAACCTTTAGAATAATGATGTCTCTAAACAAGGGAATATTATGTATCTTTATGAACAGTTGGTGCTATAGTAGTAGGAATCTCAACCATAGTAGCTTAAAAATAAGAGATTTTTTTGAAGCCACCTCTCAAAAGAAGTCTATAGGTTGGTTAACTCAGTAACATGATGATGTCATCAAAAATCCAGGTTCTTACTCTGTGACATAAATCACAGCAAGATCCTCCATGACCCACCTCCTAGAGTAATGGAAATAAAAACAAAAATAAACAAGTGGGACCATAAACAAGTGGGACCTAATTAAGTTAAAAGCTTTTGCACAGCAAAGGAAAGTACAGAAGTGAAAAGACAACCCTCAGAATGGGAGAAAATAATAGCAAATGAAACAATTGACAGAGGATTAATTTCTAAAATATACAAGCAGCTCTTCCAACTCAATACCAGAAGGAAAAAAAAAAACCCAATCAAAAAGTAGGCCAAAGACCCAGACATTTCTCCAGACATACAGATGTCTAATAAACACATGAAAAGATGCTCAACATCGCTCATGATTAGAGAAACGCAAATCAAAACCTCAGTGAGATATCACCTCACACAGGTCAGAATGGCCATCATCAAAAAGATCTACAAATAATAAATGCTGGAGAGGGTGTGGAGAAAGGGAACCCTCTTGCACTATTGGTGGGAATGTAAATTGATATAGCCACTGTGGAAGACAGTATGAAAGATTCCTTAAAAAACTATACATAAAACCCATAAAAACCATATGACCCAATAATCCCACTACTGGGCATATTCCCTGAGATATAATTAGAGATATAATTTAAAAAGGCACATGTACCCCAGTGTTGATTACAGAACTATTTATAATAGCTAGGATGTGAAGCAACCTAGAGGTCCATCAATTGATGAATGGATAAAGAAGCTGAAGCTGTGGAACGTATATATAATGGAATATTATTCAGCCATAAAAAGGAATGCATTTGAGTCAGTGCTAATGAGATGGATGAATCTACAGCCTATTACACAGAATCAAGTAAGTCAGAAAGAGAAAAACAAATACTGCATATTAATGTAAAGGCTACCCACTCCAGTATTCTGGCCTAGAGAATTCCATGGATTGTATAGTCCATGGGGTTGCAAAGAGTCGGACACGACTGAACGACTTATACTTTCACTTTCAATGTATATATGTGGAATCTAGAAAGATAGTACTGATGAACATATTTTCAGGGCAGCCATAGAGACTCAGGGCTTCCCAGGTGGCACTAGTAGTAAAGAACCCACTTGCCAGTGCAGGAGATAGAAGAGATGTGGGTTTGATCCTTGGGTTGGGAAGATCCCCTGGAGGAGGGTATGGCAACCTACTCCAGTATTCTTGCCTGGAGAATCCCATAAACAGAGGAGCCTAGCAGGCTACAGTCCATAGGGTTGCAAAGAGTTGGACATGACTGAATGGACTTAACACACACACAGTGGAGATGCAGACATAGAGAGCAGACTTATGAACACGGGAAGTGAGGAGGGAAGGAGAGGGTGAGACAAATGGAGAGAGTAGCATGGAAACATAAAAACTGCCATATGTGAAATAGATAGCCAGTGGGAATCTGCTGTATGACCCAGGGAACTCAAACTGGGGCTCTGTGATAACCTAGACAGGTGGGATGAGGTGGGAGGTGGGAGGGAAGTTCAAGAGGGAGGGGACATATGTATACCTATGGTTGATTCATGTTGACATATGGCAGAAGCCAACACAATATTATATAGCAAGTATCCTTCAACTAAAAATAAATAAATTTAAAAAATAAAATCCAGGTTCTTTCCACTTGTTTTTTCACCGTGGCCAGAAATGACAGCTGCAGTTCCAAGAGTTACATGTATTAACATTAAGAGACAGAAACATGAAACACAAATTAATTCATTGCTTTTTATGAGTGAAGATTCAGTGTCTCAGAAACCCCCAGTAGCAGTCGGGGCCTACTCAAAAGAGAAATCACCCAGCCGGTTAAACACAGAAGTTTTATATAAGAATTATTAACTACAATAAAATAGTAACTATAAAATACAAAGAACCTCTCTATGGTATTTGAGACTTAAGGGTGAGTCCTGGAGGAACTCCAGCCTCACCAAAGAGGGTGCTTCAGCCACAGCAGAGCAGGAAACTTGGCCCATCTGGAGTCTCTGGTCACATCACCAGCAGCCATGCCCAGTGCAGGCCCGGGAGCAGGATCAGTTACCCATGGTATGGGTGTCCAGTGGGAGTCTGGCTCCCTTGTGTGCGGTGGGGAGAGGTAGCTAGAGAAGACCGTCAAAGGGCAGCACTGGCAGGGAGGGGCTTGCAGAGGGAGCTTTCTGTATGGATTCTGCACCTCCCTTCCCCTTGGGTCCCAGGTAGCTGAACACAGGTCAGCCAGGTTATGGTCAGGCCGAGACTGCAAGGTCACAGAGAGATTGAGTTCTGGGCCCCGGGCTCAGGCAGGTCTCACCCAAGGTCCCCACACCCACAGTTCAGGCTGCAAATTGAAGAAGTATGGGCTTCCCAGGTGGCTCAGTGGTAAAGAATCTGCCTGCCAGTTCAGGAGACATGAGTTCAATCCCTGGGTTGGGAAGGTCCTCTGCAGAAGGAAATGGCAACCCATTCCAGTATTCTTGCCTGGAAAACTGCATGGACAGAGGAGCCTGGTGGGCTACAGTTCACAGGATCATTAAAGAGCTGGACACTGCTCAGAGACTGAACAACTTCCCCCTACAATGTCTCTCCAGTGCCCTCTACTGAAAAATTTAGCATCATGAGAAGTGAGAGGAGTGAAATGTAAAAGGGAAATGGTTACAGGAATTTCATTATTTATCATAGAGTGTATGTCCAAGGGTGCATTCGGAGCTGAGAGGCAATACATTAAGAGCTGACACAGCCCCGGATGACTTTCCCTCATATCTCCCTGGCCAGAAGTGCATGACATGCACATGCCTAAACCAATAACGGGTGGAATTAATCACCATATTTGGCTTAGACTAAATCAAGCTCTTTTTTTTTTTTCCAGTAGTCATGTATGGATGTGAGAGTTGGACTATAAAGAAAGCTGAGTGCCAAAGAGTTGATGCTTTTGAACTGTGGTGTTGGAGAAGACTCTTGCAAGTCCCTTGGACTGCAAGGAAATCCATACAGTCCATCCTAAAGGAAATCAGTCCTGAATATTCATTGGAAGGACTGATGCTGAAGCTGAAACTCCAATACTTTGGCTACCTGATGCGAAGAACTGACTCATTTGAAAAGACCCTGATGCTGGGAAAGATTGAAGGCGGGAGAAGAAGGGGATGACAGAGGATGAGATGGTTGGATGGCATCACTGACTCAATGGACATGAGTTTGAGTAGGCTCTGGGAGTTGGTGATGGACAGGGAAGCCTGACGTGCTGCAGTCCATGGGGTTGCAAAGAGCAACTGAGCAACTGAACTGAACTGAACTGAATCAAGCTTTACCTCCCTAGGGCTAGAAAGGTGCTTTCTTTCCAGAGCACAAGACCCACAAGGCCAGTCAGGGCTCTGCCCTCAGGAAGAAGCCTGAGACTGGTCATGGGCAGACAACCCACAGCACATGCTACCCCAGGCTTCTATTTCACTGGTTTGGGATATCCCAGGTCAGACAATGAATGGCAGAAACCTACAATCTATTTTCTCCTAAAAAAAATTTTTTTAAAGTCTGAAACTTCAGCAAAAGCATCGGAAACCAGATGATACCAGAGAGCAGAATCTTATAATATTTAAGTAGCTGAGTTAGAAGATTCTGTGTGTTTTTCATGATGTGAAAATTATCATTGTCTAGAAACTAAAAGCTTGCTATAAGAAGGGAAAATGTTAATTTTGCTTGCTATGAAAAGAGAATGGGAGAAAACTTCAAGTATCCGTCAAAAAAAGTCTCTAATTCTCACTTAGAGAAGTCTCCAGAAACTATTTCACTATCAAACCACTGTCATCCTAGCCCTCTGATAGAACCTGACTTTTCCTTTTATTACTTGCTGATGTCTCTGCTCTTTTGCACACTCATCTGAATGATCTCATCTTCCTCTTCCTTGCCCTGCTTTCTCCATGTGATAAATCTGAATTCACATTTACCACCATACACTTTAACAGCCACACCTTCTGTCTCCATTCAAAAGGGGTTGTGCCAAAGGTGTGCTTGATGGTGAAGGTGTTGCTGACCAGTTCAGTTCAGTTGCTCAGTTGTGTCCGACTCTTTGCAACCCCATGGACTGCAGCACACCAGGCTTCCCTGTCCATCACCAACTCCCAGAGCTTACTCAAACTCATGTCCATAGAGTCGGTGATGCCATCCAACCATCTCATCCTCTGTCATCCCCTTCTCCTCCTGCCTTCAATCTTTCCCAGCCTCAGGGTCTTGGTCACAATGTTGGTCACAATGTTACTAATTTAGAAATTACATCTGCTCAGTCTGAAACATTTGGTGGATAGTTTTTCTTACCTGCAAAATATAAGTAAATATATGGAGGACAGACATTGTAGTCCATACACAATTTCGTGTTTTAAAAGATATTTTAACTTAATATACCGTCACTTTTAATGGGATAAAGTCAACCTTAACATTAAAAAAAAAAAATCAGGTTGCTTTTCCCACTAAAGAATTATCTCCTGCCAGCCCAATCAGTAGTCACCTCTAAAACCTGATAGGAATCATCCATTTTAGGGAACATTACAAGAATTTACCACTGGGAGTCATATTTCTGAGTGACATGTAACAAAGCTTTGGTAGCAGGCTAGTATGTCATTTACTTGCTGATGTGGGATGTTGTCACTGAGAAATATTTGAAAGCTGCCAAGACCTTCCTAAAGAACAGAATGGCATCTTTATTTTGGTGATTATGCCTTCTTTTGGAGAAGAGGAATTGTATTTATTCACAAATTTTGGATATTTAGTATATTCAAGACTTCGAAGCTTAACAACAGAGTTCTATTTGGATGTGTGACTTAATAGTCGAATCTCATTTAACACATAGCTAAAATGTATAGTCAACTCTAAGTAAAATTTGGCTTAGAGATTTTATATTGGAAGAGACACAAAATCTTAAACTCATCCTATAACTAACTCAGGTTCAGCACGTCGATCTCCCAAGTGTAGGAAGAGGTGAAGATCAGATCTAGGCTGAAATATGAAAGAGGAAGCTTCCTTGGTGCATCCCTCTGAGCAACCACCTTCTTCCCTATAGTCTCTCACTGTTACACCTGGAAAGTGCCCTCAGCTCCAGAATTTTCCATCACTTTTCTCCCATCTTGATAGTCAAACACTCCAATTACCACATCCTCATTCAACCAGGAGTTAAGAAGAAAGGACTCAAACATTATGGGGTGGGGGTGGGGGGGTGGGTGTTGAAGGCTGGAGGAAGGACTGGCCCTGTTTTAAGGTAATTGGGCAGTTTTTGTCTTATAGCTGAGTAGATTCAAATTCATGCAGTTGCCTGGATTCAAATTCCATGTTTGATCTAGTATTATCTGTACAACCTTGTTGATATTATTGAATTTCTTTGTGCTTCAGATTGCTCTTCTGCAAAATGCAGAGAAAAATCATACCTACCTGACATGGTTGTTCTTAGATTAAATGATTTGATATATATATAGTTCCTAAAATAATGCCTGAGACAAAGTAAGTATATCAAGTCAATGCAAAGCATTTTTCAAAATAGAGGATAACAATGTTACTTGATATCCACATGAAGTTTAAATAGTTCGAGTGTCAATAATTTATGAATATAAAAGTTTTTACTAATTTTGACTAGAAGGTAAATGAGCAATTAAATGATTGAAGTGCTGAATTATATATTTATTATATTAAGAAATTTTTAACAAGTATAATTGTGGCCAGTTTTTAACATGTGCTTCTGTTAAATTTTAAATACATTATTTTTGCAAATTGTGCTATTCAATTAAATGAGCATTTATTGAACAACTACTGTGTGTAAAGTTATTCCAATTATTTGTTATTATGGGAAAACCCACCCCAACACTTAGTGACATAAAATTGTAACTAATTTATTATGTTCATTATATTGTGGATCAGGAATTTGGGCAGAACATAGTTTCTCTCTGCTGCATGATAACTGAGGTCTCAACTGATGTTGAAGTTGAAACTCCAATACTTTGGCCATCTGATGCGAAGAGCTGACTCATTGGAAAAGACCCTGATGCTGGGAAAGATTGAGGGCAGGAGGAGAAGGGGACGACAGAGGATGAGATGGTTGGATGGCATCATCAACTCAATGGACATGAGTCTGGGTGGACTCCGGGAGTTGGTGATGGATAGGGAGGCCTGGCGTGCTGCGGTTCATGGGGTCGCAAAGAGTCAGACACGACTGAGCGACTGAACTGAACTGAAGTGAACAACTGGGTTGAGATGGTTAAACAGCAAAACTGAGGCCACATGTCAGGAGCCTCATTTCTGGGTGGCTGTTGCATTTCTTGATTCTTCCCCATATCACATCTGCTAAGTCTGGAGTGTTCAAGATGGCGTCTCCTCAAGTCCTATTCCCAGGACTGGGATGGCTGGAACAGATGGGGCAGCCCAGGTATCTCTCTCTCACCTATCCTCTCCATGTGACTAGCTTGGGCTTCCTCAGAGCATGGGCTTCTCATCCTTAGACTTCTCATATGACGGTTCATGACTCCAAGAGCAAGTGTTCCAAGAAGCTAGGCTAGAAGCTGCAAAGCTTTTAATGACTTATCTCAGAAGCCCCCAAACATCACTTTTGCCACATTGTACTGACCTGTAATTCACTAAAACTAGCACAAAATCAAGGGGAAGAAAATTAGAAATGGGAAGAAAAGCAAATAATTTGTATTTTTTAATCCATCTCAAGTCAATGTCATCGACTTAATATATATTTTTTCAAGCTACTGCCCATGACAGTTAACCTTCTCAAAAGAATTTTTACCAGGTTGTAACTACTCTCTCCTTAATGTCCTCTAATCTTGTGTTACCCCTCATTATATCACTTACACTCTTCTCAAAAAAGTTGTTAATGATCTCCATGTTCACAAATAAACTGGAAAATTTTCAGTATCATTTATTTTGATTTCCAAAGGGTTTTTTAACACAGTTGAACGCTTTCTTTAAAGATCCTCTCCTCTAGGCTTTTTGACACTTTTACTCTCTGATTTTTCTGTTTCTCTGGCTATTTCTTCTTAGCATTTCTACTTCCTTTTTTTTTTCCACCCTCTTCCTTATCACCACCACTATATCCTCACACACACCTCCATCAGTTGTCACCTCTGTTTTAATCAGTACTCAGTCCATTCATTTATCTTTATTTCTACTGCTACGAATCCAGTCAGAACCCAAACTCTCTAGCACCTGACTTTTTTTTGGTTCCTCAACTACCATGCTCTTAACACTTTAGCATCTTTCTCCACACTCATCTCTCCAGATGGAAAATGCCATTCCTCCCTCCCTCTCATCTGTGTCCTGGCTAAACTCTCACCCTACTCAGTGGTGAGTTTAGTCACTAAGTCATGTCCGACTCTTGCAACCCCACAGAATGTAGCCCACCAGGCTCTTCTGTCCATGGAATTCTCCAGGCAAGAATACTGGAGTGGGTTGCCTTTTCCTTATCCAGGGACCCTACACAGAGTCTCAGCTTAAATATCATCACCTCAGAGACAACCTCATCTCTCTACCTAAATTAGGTCTTCCCACAATTCTTTATCATTTTTCTTCATGAAATATATTACTAATTACAATTATGTATTTGCTTATTTTATTTCTTTAACATTGTCTCTAGTAAGTAGGTTGTAAGTTTGATGAGGGCAGGAATACTATTTTTTAAATCACCTTTGTTGATATAATAGTGATAATTTTTCTCTCTGGAGTTGGATTACCTAATGTATATTCTGAGTATAGGACTAGCTATGACTTTGGGGAAGGTATATAATCTTTTATGTTTCAGTCCTCTTATCACAAAAATGTGGATAATAATTAAATATGTCTAATGGGGTTGTGGCAAGGACTTAATGAAATAATATGTATTAGATTAGTAAAAAGTCTAGCACATGGAATTGTATGCTCATTAAATATTTTCCATTGGTATTTCTATCATTATTATTATTTCTGGTGCAGTGCATGGAACATAGTTGGTACTCAATAAACATTTGTTTTTCTTTTTTAATTTAAATTTATTTTTAGTTGGAAGATAATTATAATATTGTGTTGGCTTCTGCCATATATTAATATCAACATGAATCAGACATAGGTATATGTATGTTCCCTCCCTCTTCATGCTCCCTCCCACCTCCCACCCCATCTCACCCCTCTAGGTTGTCACAGAGCACCAGGTTTGGGTGCCCAATAAACATTTAATTATTGGATGAATGGTGAAAATTAAACATAGCTTGAGAAAGGTACTTTATTTCTATGTGATGTTCTAATTTTTATATACATTTTATATATTTTAAAAGATATATTTTGAACTATAAGGTAATAGTATATGAAAGAACTAAGGGAAAATTATATCAGGCTAAACATTTCCCTTGCCTCAGTGCCTGCTCTGTATTAAACTAAAACATGTCTTAATTATCTCTTTACAGATCATGTAAAGGTTAATTCCAATTAGTCCAAGTTGAATATTTACATATTTTGAATTAATGACATTCTGATTAATGAGTTTTTCTGTATGTATGGTTTATTCTAAACTAAAAGTAAATTATACATGCTGATAAATCATTAAATTTGATTCATATAAGCATTTTAATGAAATAATTGAATAAAATTTCTCATGAATAAGCATATATTTATGGAATTATTATTATAAGATAAAAATCGACGTGTGAAATTAAAAGCAAAATTACCTATTTAAAATGAAAAGGGAAAGAAAATGGTTCTTTTGTCTATAACATAATTATAATATATATTATATAATATAATATAAATATAACTAATTTATAATATGGTTTGGCTTTAACATTCTAGGAAAAGATTCATAGATGATAATCAGACTAGATTTATAGGGGCCAGTATAATAACAATATAACTTTTGTCCTTTTCCCTTTGCACCAAATTTCCTATGAGAAAATAGAAATGAAAATTCACTCAAATTACAGCTTAATATCTTACAAATTTCCAAATAAGTTATTCATCCATTGCTAAGCAGAAAAAAATAGTATTTCTATTTATGGTAAAATCCAGAAACAAATTTACTCATATATATATATATTTAGTCAGATTTATTCTCTTTTTTTAGTAATTCAGTTTCATGTTTTATTTCAGAATTAAATCCATTAATATTTCTGAAGGACATGTTCAGGGAATTGAGTCATGTTATACATTTGAATATGTCTAAAATGAAATTTTGTTCAGTTATAATGGTTTATATAATTAACCATAATCTGCTCAAACTTTGTTGCAAAAAAATTCTTCCTATGAGAATTTTTTAACAGCATTCATAAGAACACAAGGTGTGGGGCAGGGAGGTAGACAAGGAGCATATATTCATTTTGGTAAGGAAATCTTAGAAAAAGCCACTCATTTTATTAGGAAATGTTTTCCTAAGAAAGCAGTATTTGCTAATTCACTCCTTTTCTCTTAAGCCATAGAAAATCATGGCAATCCAAGATTTTGTTCTTATGCCTTTCCTTGTTTAAGAATGATAAATGATTTTATCTCACTGCAGCCCTTTGGCCAAGATGTATGGGGTTTATTGCAGTCATGAGAAAGTTGCATAAGATGCTGGTGGCTTCTTTGTCTTCAGATTTACTGAAAATGTTTCTATAATAATTTTGTTAAATATCATCCTAAGTGAATTTTACTCTAATTCTTTGAAAATTACTGATTCCTACATTGTTAACTCTCATTTAATCAGGGCATTCTGGTTTTGCAAACAGAATTTATTTAGTTTTTCTGATGCAATTTGGTTTTTTATTTAAATCAGTTGAAAAGGAGATGGAAATGTACCTGCAGATTCAATAGGAAGAAAAATCCTATCCTGCCTGTCATCCTTTCTGGCTTAAGTTGTGACCCACCACCTCACTATGCCATTGCTGACATCACACAGGTGTGGCAAGCAAAATTTCTAAAATGCATCCCTGCCTCCACCCACACCCACACCCCTGCCACATACACACACAGAGATGTCTCCCGTAACCCCAGATGAGATGTGATATGATATCATTCCTTTGCTTATGTTATGCTCTGTGAAAGTTGACTTTAAAGCAGGGAGATTATCCAGGTGGGCCTGAGCTGATCACATGAATCTTTTAAAAGCAGAAAGCTTTCTCCAGCTGATAGCAAAAAGGCAAGTCAAAGAGGTCTGAAGTGTGAGAACGACTTGCTGCTATGAGGATGCAAGGAGCCACCATAAGAAGGATTGCAGATGGCCTTCTAGAGATAAAACCAGAAGCCCACTGATGGCAAACAAGGAAATGGAGGCCTCTCTAACATAACTGCAAGGAATTGAATTTTGCCAATAAACAGGGAAGATGCCATGCTCCAATTAATTACAAAGCCTGCAAATACCCTCTGTTCAGCCTTGTGAGACCCTTAGCAGAGAACCAGCCAGGCCATCCCAGACTTCTGACTTGCAGAACTGTGAGTGATAAATGGGTTTTGTTTTAAACTGCTAAACTGGGGATACTTTGTTATGCAGCAACAGAAAACTAATACAACTAGGAACAATCCTAACATTTACCAAATGACTCATGGAACTTATATGATGATTTGGGTCTGTAACAAAGTACTTCAATTTGTCATATGATGATATCCTAACCACTGAGCGAGCATACACATTAAGACAACTATAGTTTGCTCTGGTCTTTTAAGTTCCTTTTTCAGCAACAATAAAAATTCTTTTCATTATTTTTTAAAAATTGAACAAAATCTACATTCTAACAACTCACAATTTACTAATAATATGACTGAAATTTGAATAAATATTGATTAAAGCTACTTTCTTAGAAGGGAGATTCCATTTTCACCCCAGATAGATACATATTAGGAATCATTCTTAACAATTTGATAATATTGCTTGTCAGCAGCAATATACATTCTTGTTCTAAAATGTACCTCTATCATCCAAAATATTATTCACAATTGCCCACATGTGCCTGCTACACATCTGTTTTCAGCTTTTCTATCCCTGTTCCTGGATTCTACTCTAACTTTTCAATGCAGTGATTTCTTAAAATTTCATCAACCACAAATTAACCACCCTCCCCCCACCCCATTTCCAAATGATTATCCACAGCTGAAGACTTTACAGCTTAACAGTACTTCTCTGCTTGCCTGGCATTTCTTTTAAGACTATTTTCAATAATCCCAGCATCTTAAAACATTTAAAAAATTGATATGGATGTGAATGACTTATTAGCAGTCCAGTTGAAAGAAATTAACAAGTGATTTAATCTGAATAAAGGGAGAAATAAAAAATAACACAAAAGTTTCGAGCAGATGACCTAGAGGAAGATGCCAGTAACGGTAACAAAAAAAAAATACAGAAAAAGCAGCAAATCTGGAAGGAAACAGTGAGTAGATTTTAGATAATATAATGTTTATTCAAATACTGAGAGATTTGTACTAAGATTTAAAATTTTATACAAAGATTTACAACTTTATACTAAATCCTAATCTCCTCTCCCAAATTTTGGATTCTCCAACCCTCTATTATTAAGTAAATCTGTACTTTTGTTTATGCCTAGAAACTTAATTTCGTTTGTATGTAATAAGCTATACTTAATGTGAGTATAAGCCTATCCTCTCATGTAAGAAATCATCTTCTACTATATTTCTCTTGGTAATTCAGGGATTGACAATCTCCTTTAGGAAATATTTTTCCAAACTTTATAGCTAGTTTGCTATTATGACCAAGCAAGGAAATTTCACTTCCAAGTATAACCACAAACCCAGCTACTTTCCTCTGTAAACTATTGTTCCAACATATTTCAGCCTGAAATTTTCCAGCTGTGCTCAAGGGCTTCTCGCAACCACATGGAAACTATTTCTTGAGGCTTATTTTTAATTATAGCCTTTACTCTTTTTTGGTTCTTCAGATATTTCTGCTCCCAAGGTTACATGATGCTCTAGAGACATAACATTTGTGACACCACCACTGTATGATATTCTACAATAAGGAATATCATAGGACAGATGGAAGCATTACCACAGAATTTGGATTAGTTTTTGTAGTTTATTCAGAAGGATGTCCATATTACCATTAATATGTGTGCTTTGAACTCATCAGATGTTATTCATTCGGTTAGATGCCTGTAAATATACCACACAACTAGGATCCCACAAAATGTCATGCTAAGCAAGATCCATACCCTTAATGACAGAAGTGGTAACATACATTACACATCCTTCCAGTAGGAAAATGCAGTAAAGAACATTGTGTAACATGTCTGTCTTGAGAAGCAAGCTCCTATTGACTGATGCATCTTACTGGCAAAGCCTTCAAGCGAACTCTCAAGTGAAGTCCTGTGTATTTCTCTCAAATCATCGAAAGTAAGCCAGAAAGTTCAATAAGGTAGATATAAATGTTTTCAGTTCAGCCTGAAATAATGATAATGGATATATTCCTAGTTCTTCCTCAAATTACTAGAATCTCAAAAGTTCAGGTTAATTCTAAAGTAAATCCAGAATTTGTGTATTCCAAGAAGTGGTTAAAGAGATCCAAGATGTAGTCTATCCAATAAGAATGCAGGGCCCACCATACTGCTTAAGGACTTGTCAAGAATTGGCCAAGAAGATTAAAATGATTCCTTTATGTGGGTATCTGGAACATAGTATCCTGCAGTGGCTTTTGCCTGAATTGTTAGAGCTTTTTTAATTAAAAGGATCCATACACTATATTCAGTATAATTTTTTTTTCAGTGAAGTGTGTATGAGGAAAGAGGTGGAGTGAAAGTAGTGTTTATTAACTGAAAATTAGTTAATGTAAAAGTGTTACTTATACAAGGTAGCTAATCATATAGGATAGTTCCCTTTCTACAGATGATGAATATGAGATTCAGAGACACAGAATGACTTTCCAGTAAGGGCTGAGGAAGATTTAAACTAAGGTGTCTGTTTTCATTTTGAAATTCCAGTTCCCATACTTCTTCAGCTATATAACACATGGTCCTCTTAAACTTATCACATTATTAATAAAATTTTTGTTTGAAAAATTACTATTGCCAGAGTTAAACAGCAAAAATAACTGTGCCACAAGACAGTGGTTTTCAAGGTGGGGTTCCCTAACTAGCAGCAGCTGTATCACCTGGGAAATGGTTAGAAATAGTCTTACATTGTAGTCCTAATGAATCAAAGTCACAGGAAGTGAGCCTGGGCAATCTGTGTTTTAACAAGGTTTCCAGCTGATTCTGGTACACATTCAAGTTTGAGCTCTAGAATAGGAATTCTCAACATTTGATGGTGTATCATTATCACCGGTACAACTTTTCAAACTTGGATGCATTCCCTGCAGTTATTGCATATGTGTAATTCTCACTTGCAGGAAAAGTTGTGTGACATTGCTACAGAATGTTCATGAGAGCGGCGAAATTCAGTTAAACAAAGAGTTTCATTATTTTCACATGTTTGGTCAATCTAATGATACACTAAAGCAGTGGTCTCAACAGAGGACAATTTTCCACAATATATTTTACAACATCTTCACTATTGTGAGGCTGAATTGTATCTGTAAGGATTTTATGTCAGATTTTTAATTGAATATAATTTTTATGTGTTGGAACCTGTGAGTGGAAACACAGTATGACCTAATATATTTAGAGTAACAAAACAGATAAGATCTTGCCTTCTAGATATATCTAGACTTGCCTTCTATCTAGCTAGACTCTACATATGGTTATAGAGAGATGACGTCTTTGAAGAATAATATAAATATGTATAGGAAAAAACACCAACCAGAGTGGAGAAACCTCATTGAATATACTGGTTTCATGGACTGAATTGTGTTCCCCAACATTCATATATTGAAACCTTAACCCCCAATGTAACTGTATGTGGAGATAGGAAATATAAGTAAATAATTAAGGTTAAATGAGGTCTTAAGGGTGGGACCCAAATCCAATAGTACTGGTGTGCTTATGTATAAGAAGAGGAAGAGACACCAAACAGTTCAATCTCTGTCAGTACATGGACAGAGAAAAAGCGATATGACAACAGTGAGAAGGTGTCCATCTACAGGACGGGAAGAGAACCCTCACCAGAAACCAACCCTCCTAGCACTTTGCTCTTCGACTTCTAGGCGCTAGTACTGTGAGAAAATAAACCTATGTTGTTTCAGCTACCCAGTCTGTGGTATTCTGCTATCACAGCCCGAGAGGACTACTACACTGGATGCAGGGAGTCCCCAGAAAAGACAGCTGTTTATATTGGGAATAAACTGCGGCGGCTGCTGCTAAGTCGCTTCAGTCGTCTCCGACTCCATGCGACCCCATAGACGGCCGCGCACCAGCCTCCCTCGTCCCTGGGATTCTCCAGGCAAGAACACTGGAGTGGTTGCCATTTCCTTCTCCAATGCATGAAAGGGAAGTCACTCGGTCGTGTCCGACTCTTTGCGACCCCATGGACTGCAGCCTACCAGGCTCCTCTGTCCATGGGATTTTTCCAGGCAAGAGTACTGGAGTGGGGTGCCATTGCCTTCTCCGGGGAATAAACTAGTCCTGGAGAATTGCTACATTTGCCCACCCACAAATGACTGAAAAGCATGGTTCGAATGGACCGCGCTTATTAGTAACTAAATGTAACTTAGCAGAACACAGGATGCTACTGCTGCTGCTGCTAAGTCGCTTCAGTCATGTCCGACTCTGTGAGACCCCATAGGCGGCAGCCCCACCAGGCTCCCGCGTCCTTGGGATTCTCCAGGCAAGAACACTGGAGTGGGTTGCCATTTCCTTCTCCAATGCATGAAAGTGGAAATTGAAAGTGAAGTCGCTCAGTCGTGTATGACTCTTAGCGACCCCATGGACTGGAGTGGGGTTGCCATTGCCTTCACAGTATAGACCTTGTTAAAGGAATGCAACAAAATCTACCACTCAAAACAAGAAATTTACCATGTCTAGCATCCAATCAAAAGCTACTAAATGTGCCCAAGAAGTAGGAAAGCATGAATCTTAACCTGTTTTTAAAAAAACTGTATTAATATAAACAGGCCAAGAAATGACAGAGATGATGGAAAGACCTTAAAACAACTACGATAAATATTTTAATATGCTCAGAATTTAAGAGAACATAAATATAATGAGGAAAGAATTGGAAGATATAGAAAATACTCAAATGAGACTTCCAGAAATGAAAAATCTATTATCTGTCATGAACATGTCACTGGATGGGTTGTCAGCAAATTAAACAATTCAAGAGGGAAAAAGAGAAGTAAATGGAAGATACTGCAATAGAAACTATCCCCCAAAAAGCATACAGAAAGTTTAAAAAATAAATAAATAAAAATAAATAGAATCTCACTGTCCTGTGCGACAGTATGGAGCAGTCTAATGTGTGTTTATGGTGTCTCGGAGTGAGAGGATGGGATGTGAAAGAAAAGAGCAGAAGAGAAAAAATATTTGAAGAAATAACTTTTTCCAAATTTGATAAAAACTGGAAACCCAAAGACTAAAACAACTTAAGCAAGATTTAAAAAAAAAAAAAAAAAGGAAAACTATATTGAGAACTTTATAGTTAAATTGCTGAAAATAGGTAATAAAGAGAAAATCTTAAAACCAGCCAAAGGAGAGGAAAGATTTGTTATGTATAGAGGGCAGTGATTAGAATGATTTCAGACTTCTTGTCAAAAATAGAAGGAAAACTACATTTTAACATCCTGAAAGAAAACAAAAAGTCAGAACATTTAGCCAGTTCTGAAGCACCTTCAGTGATTTCAGCATATAACAACTGCCTTCAGGACACACTGGAGCTGGAATTCTCAGTCTGAAACAGAACGTAAATGGTTTATATTGAATGACATAGCAAGTTCACTCAAAGGAAAGAGCCTAGTCTTTCTCACTTCTGTCAAAACATACTCAGCACAGTTTAAAGGATCTACATTCTTGCAAATTATGTATTGAACATAATCATCGGGATTTTTTTATTCTTTCTTTCCCCCTGAATAATAAATTCAGTGAATATTGCCAAACACAGTTTAGTAATTGAATAATCCAAATGTTTTTCAAATAAAGTCCTTTCAACTATCAAATTATCAAATTCATGGCTGACTAGAGAATTATGTTCCAAAAAACTAGTGAAATATCACCAGAATCAAACATTTTTAATGGGATTATTTACCCAAAAAGCTCTATTCCTTAAACTCTAAGCATCTCCTGTGCAAGGTATTTTCTGCAAAAATAAATATAAAATTAAGAGAAAAGAAAACTAATAAAAAAATTCTTAAAAGTTTTTAATGTTTAAGTTGGAATTTTCATAGTATATTAGGAAGCAAAAAACTAATCTTGCATTTTCTTATAAACCCTCCAATCGCTTCCCACAAATTCTGGAATAAAGTCTATAGTCTTTGTCATTTCACTCACCTAACTAAATGTTTCAGTCTCTGCCAACATGACAGGATCAAGACCATCCCCAAGAAAAAGAAATGCAAAATGGCAAAATGGTTGTCTGCGGAGGCCTTAAAAATAGCTGAGAAAAGAAGAGAAACGAAAAGCAAAGGAGAAAAGGAAACATATACCCATTTGAATGCAGAGTTCCAAAGAATAGCAGGGAGAGATAGGAAAGCCTTCCTCAGTGATCAATGCAAAGAAATAGAGGAAAACAATAGAATGGGAAAGACTAGAGATCTCTTCAAGGAAATTAGAGATACCAAGGAAACTTTTCATGCAAAGATGTGTACAGATGGTGATTGCAGCCACAAAATTAAAAAATGCTTACTCCTTGGAAGGAAAGTTATGACCAAACTAGATAGCATGTTAAAAAGCAGAGACATTACTTTGCCAACAAAGGTTCGTCTAGTCAATGCTATGGTTTTTCCAGTAGTCATGTATGGATCTGATAGTTAAAAAAAGCTCTTGATGAAAGTGAGAGAGAATAGTGAAAAAGTTGGCTTAAAGCTCAACATTAAGATCATGGCATCTGGTCACATCACCTCATGGCAAATAGAACGGGCTTTATTTTTTGGGGCTCCAAAATCACTGCAGATGGTGATTGCAGCCACAAAATAAAGAAAGTTTTTCCAGTAGTCATGTATGGATCTGATAGTTGAACTTAAAGAAAGCTGAGCACCGAAGAATTGATGCTTTTGAACTGTGGTGCTGGAGAAGACTCTTGAGAGTCCCTTGGACTGCAAGGAGATCTAACCAGTCCATCCTAAAGGAGATCAGTCCTGGGTGTTCATTGGAAGGACTGATGCTAAAGCTGAAACTCCAATACTTTGGCCACCTCATGCGAAGAGTTGACTCACTGGAAAAGAACCTGATGCTGGGAAGGATTAGGGGCAGGAGGAGAAGAGGAAGACAGAGGATGAGATGGTTGGATGGCATCACCGACTCGATGGACATGAGTTTTGGTAAACTCTGGGAGTTGGTGATGGACAGGGAGGCCTGGCGTGCTGTGATTCATGGGGTCACAAAGAGTCAGACATGACCGAGAGACTGACTGAACTGAACTGAGTCAAAGCTATGATTTTTCCAGTAGTCATGTATGGATGTGAGAGTTGACTATAAAGAAAGCTGAGCACCAAAGAATTGATGCTTTTGACCTGTGGTGTTGGAGAAGACTCTTGAGAGTCCTTTGGACTGCAAGGAGATCAAACCAATCAATCCTAAAGGAAATCAGTCTTGAATATTCATTGGAAGGACTGATGCTGCAGCTGAAACTCCAACAGTTTGGCCACCTAATGCCTCATTGGAAAAGTCCCTGATGCTGGGAAAGATTGAAGGCAGGAGAAGGGGACAACAGAGGATGAGATTGTTGGATGGTATCACCATCTTGATGCACATGAGTTTGAGCAAAGTCTGGGAGTTGGTGATGGACAGGGAAGACTGGCGTGCTACATCCATGGGGTTACAAATGGTGGGACATGACTGAGTGACTGAACTGAACTGAACTGACATGACAGGTCGTCTCCTCTCTTTCTCAGCCCACCGTGCTCAATGTGCTAAATAGTTTCAAGGCCTAGTAACATCATTTCAGTCTGTTGACCTTGCCAAACTCCTTCTCCCTGAGGACCTCCCCAAACGCTGTTCCCTCTGCCTGGAATGTTTTCTACCTGTCTAACATCATCTCCCTCCATCTTCTCTTCTCATCTGTAACAATTTAATATATTATATTCTTTATTTTTTGTTCATTGCATTTATTTCACATAGTAATTGTATCTTTTTATATCTTTGCACTGACACTATATTCCAGTAGGGAAATAACACGTTTATTTGGTCTCTTTCCTCATATCCAGCAAGTGCCTGGCACAGAGTAGGAACTTCATGTTTGTGGAATGAGTGAACAGCTTGATTTGCACATGAATTTATGAATGCTTTTTACCACAAATGCCATTTCATTCTTAGATGAAACCCACAAGCTGTGGTGGTATTTGCTATTATTTTATATGCTTTAGTGGGTCTTTCAAGAACACTGTATACTGAAATTGATTCGTTTGGCATTACATGGATTCCTCGTAATATGGAAGAGCAGTTAAAAGCATCATATGTGAACATTTAGAGGTAACAGATGCATACAAATTCTAATGTTCCTTCCAAAAAATCCAATGCCATACACATGTATGAACTTGTATTAGAAAATGGAAGCACTTGTTTATGATAAGGTGTTATAAAATGGAAAGGAAAATCAGTGCAGGCATTGGAAATCCCTGTTTCAATATGAGAACTCAGCATTCTGCCAGCATGGCAAGGTGAATCTGTGTTGCAACATCTCCACACTGTGGCCAAATCTAGAATCATTTACTTCTCTGTGGGTACACAAGCTTTTCAGGTCTTAAGTAAGGGTAATGCACACAAGCATTCATTTAATATTAAATGCAAAAAATTTGAATAATTTCTTGAAAATTAATCTCTCAGAAATTTATTAGCACCCCTTAATCATCATGGCTTAATGTTATGCTGGCAGAGTTTACTGTGGTTGCTTTTCTAACGGCTCACTCCTCTGTTTTTATCCTACTCATATCCAAAAGCAATTTTTTAAAAAAGTTAAATGCATGAATTTGAAAAACTGGAAACTATACTGTATCTCTCTTCCTCTATCTTGGCAGCAGTTTCCTTTATTAACCATTACTCCTTTCCCCCAAATATCTCTAATACACAATAACCTGAATTCTAACCTTAAGTTTAAATTTTACAGTTACTTCAAAATTTTGTGCCATTACATTGAATACTTAAGATCAACTGTTTTCAATATACAGTCACTTCAAAGTGCCTTTGTGTACACCTCTCTTTTTCTAGTATTAAGTGAAAAGTAAAAAGAGATTTCCTAAATGACAGGAAAAGTGAGAAAAATCTATCTAAATTTGCCAATTCTGCTTGGTCAAGCCTTTTTGATGACAAAAAAATTGAGTTGAAGTGAACACTCAAAGCATGTGGCACTTGACAATGAATTCTACTGCTTTGCTTCAAAAATATTAATCTATAAAATCTCTTGATTGGCTTGTGTGTTAATACTTTTACTATGTAATAGAGAAAAGGCATTTTGTTAACTGAATCATTCTGCATTCTTACTTCATCCAACACTCACAACTTTCTATATTAGATTCTATACATGGTATACTAAAGATTTTTCCTAAGTATGTACGTACTCAGTTCAGTTCAGCTGCTCAGTCGTGTCCAACTCTTTGCGACCCCATTAACTGCAGCATGTCAGGCCTCCCTGTCCACCACCAACTCCTGGAGCCCACCCAAACTCATGTCCATTGAGTCGGTGGTGCCATCCAACCATCTCATCTTCTGTTGTCCCCTTCTCCTCCTGCCTTCAATCTTTCCCAGCATCATGGTCTTTTCAAATTAGTCAGTCCTTTGCATGAGGTGGCCAAAGTATTGGAGTTTCAGCTTCAACATCAGTCCTTCCAATGAACACCCAGGACTGATCTGCTTTAGGATGGACTGGTTGGATCTCCTTGCAGACCAAGGGACTCTCAAGAGTCTTCTCCAACACCACAGTTCAAAAGCATCAATTCTTCAGCACTCAGCTTTCTTTATAGTCCAACTCTCACAACAATACATGACTACTGGAAAAACCATAGCCTTGACTAGACAGACCTTTGTTGGCAAGTAATGTCTCTGCTTTCTAATATGCTGTCTAGGTTGATCATAACTTTCCTTCCAAGGAGTAAGCGTCTTTTAATTTCATTGCTGCAATCAACATCTGCGGTGATTTTGGAGTCCAGAAAAATAAAGTCAGCCACCGTTTCCACTGTTTCCCCATCTATTTGCCATAAAGTGATTAGACTGGATGCTATGATCTTAGTTTTCTGAATGTTGAGCTTAAGCCAACTTTTTCACTCTCCTCTCTCACTTTCATCATGAGACTCTTTAGTTCTTGTTCACTTTATGCCATAAGGGTGGTGTCATCTGCATATCTGAGGTTATTGATATTTTCCCAGCAATCTTGATTCCAGCTTGTGCTTCATCCAGCCCAGCATTTCTCATGATGTCCTCTGCATATAAGTTAAATTAGCAGGGTGATAATATACAGCCTTGATGTACTCCTTTTCCTATTTGGAACCTGTCTGTTGTTCCATATCCAGGTCTAACTGTTGCTTCCTGACCTGCATACAGGTTTCTCAAGAGGCAGGTCAGGTAGTCTGGTATGCCTACCTCTTTCAGAATTTTCCACAGTTTATTGTGACCCAACAGTCAAAGGCTTTAGCATAATCAATAAAGCAGAAATAGATGTTTTTCTGGAACTCTCTTGCTTTTTCAATGATTCATTGGATGTTGGCAATTTGATCTCTGGTTCCTCTGCCTTTTCTAAAACCAGCTTGAACATCACGTACTGCTGAAGCCTGGCTTGGAGAATTTTGAGCATTAGTTTACTAGCGTATGAGATGAGTGCAATTGTGCGGTAATATGTGCATTCCCTGGCCTTGCCTTTCTTTGGGATTGGAATGAAAACTGACCTTTTCCAGTCCTGTGGCCACTGCTGAGTTTTCCAAATTTGCTGACATCTTGAGTGTAGCACTTTCACAATATCATCTTTCAGGATTTGAAATAGCTCAACTGAAATTCCATCACCTCCACTAGCTTTGTTCGTAGTGATGCTTTCTAAGGCCCACTTGACTTCACATTCCAGGATGTCTGGCTCTAGGTGAGTGATCACACCATCGTGGCTATCTGGGTCATGAGGATCTTTTTTGTACAGTTCTTCTGTGTATTCTTGCCACCTCTTCTTAATATCTTCTGCTTCTCTCAGGTCCATATGATTTCTGTCCTTTATCAAGCCCATCTTTGCATAAAATGTTCCCTCGGTATCTCTAATTTTCTTGAAGAGATCTCTAGTCTTTCCCATTCTATTGTTTTCCTCTTTTTCTTTGCATTGATCACTGAGGAAGGCTTTCTTAGCTCTCCTTGCTATTCTTTGGAACTCTGCATTCAGATGGAAATATCTTTCCTTTTCTCCTTTGCTTTTCACTTTTGTTTTCTCAGCTATTTGTAAGGCCTCCTCAGACAGCCGTTTTGCTTTTTCCATTTCTTTTTCTTGGGGATGGTCTCTATCTCTGTCTCCTGTACAATGTCGTGAGCCTCTCTCCATAGTTCATCAGGCACTGTGTCTATCAGATCTAGTCCCTTAAATTTATTTGTCACTCCCACTGTATAATCATAAGGGATTTGATTTAGGTCATACCTGAATGGACTAGTGGTTTTCCCTACTTGCTTCAATTTAAGTCTGAATTTGGCAATAAGGCGTTCATGATCTGAGCCACAGTCAGCTCCTGGTCTTGTTTTTGCTGACTGTATAGAGCTTCTCCATCTGTGGCTGCAAAGAATTTCATCAATCTGATTTCGGTGTTGACCATCTGGTGATGTCCATGTGTAGAGTCTTCTCTTGTGTTGCTGGAAGAGGGTGTTTGCTATGACCAGTGCGTTCTCTTGGCAGAACTCTATTAGCCTTTGCCCTGCTTCATTCTGTACTCCAAGGCCAAATTTCCCTGTTACTCCAGGTGTTTCTTGACTTCCTACTTTTGCATTCCAGTCCCCTATAATGAAAAAGACATATTTTGGGGGTGTTATTTCTAAAAGGTCTTGTAGGTCTTCATAGAACCATTCAACTTCAGCTTCTTCAGCATTACTGGTCATGGCATAGGCTTGTATTACCATGATATTGAATGGTTTGCCTTGGAAACGAACAGAGATCATTCTGTTGTTTTTGCGATTGCATCCAAGTACTGCATTTCAGACTCTCTTGTTGACCATGATGGCTACTCCATTTCTTCTAAGGGATTCCTGCCCTCAGTAGTAGATATAATCGTCATCTGAGATAAATTTACCCATTCCAGTCCGTCTTAGTTCACTGTTTCCTATAATGTCGACGTTCACTCTTGCCATCTCCTGTTTGACCACTTCCAATTTGCCTTGATTCATGGACCTAACATTCCAGGTTCCTGTGCAATATTGCTCTTTACAGCATCGGACCTTGCTTCTATCACCAGTCACGTCCACAGCTTGTTGTTGTTTTTGCTTTGGCTCTATCCCTTCATTGTTTCTGGAGTTATTTCTCCACTGATCTCCAGTAGCATATGGGACACCTACCGACCTGGGGAGTTCTTCTTTCAGTGTCCTATCTTTTTGCCTTTTCATACTGTTCATGGGGTTCTCAAGACAAGAATACTGAAGTGGTTTGCCATGCCCTTCTCCAGTGGACCACATTCTGTCAGACCTCTCCACCATGACCCGTCCGTCTTGGGTGGCCCCACACAGCATGGCTTAGTTTCATTGAGTTAGACAAGGCTGTGGTCCATGTGATCAGATTGGCTAGTTTTCTGTGATTATGGTTTCAGTGTATCTGCCCCCTGATGCCCTCTCCCAACACCTACTGTCTTACTTGGTTTTCTCTTACCTTGGACGTGGGGTGTCTCTTCCTGGCTGCTCCAGTAAAGCGCAGCTGCTGCTCCATACCTTGGATGAGGGGTATCTCCTCACAGTTGCCCCTCCTGACATTGAATGTGGAGTAGCTCCTCTTGGCTTTCCTGCGCCTGCGCAGCCGCCGTTCCTTGAACGTGGGGTAGCTCCTCTCAGCTGCCGCCCCTGACCTCGGACATGGGTAGCTCCTCTCGGCCGCGCTTCTGCGCGGTCCCTCACAGCTGCCACACACAAGTATTTTAAACTCTAATTTGCATAGTAAAACTCACATGTTCACAGTGAACTTCATACTTACACCTAGTCCAAAGCTCAATTCAAGTGGACAGGTTATATAAATTTTCTGTATATCTATATTTGGAAATGTAAAGGGATGTCTGAAAACATGGTATAGAAGCTGACTTGCTGCCCATTTCTTATTTAAACACCTCAAACTGTAACATAATTTACCCTCTATGGCTCTTAGTATTTATGTCATTAGGTATCATGGACATAGTTTTGGGCTCCAGTAGAGTTAAAACGGGTCAGATGTGTGTCAGAGGTTTTCAAAATGCATCCCTAGATAGACATCAGTCTCACCAGTGAACTAAGAAACCTAAATTTCTTGGGGGAGCGGTGGGGTGGTTGTGAGTGAGGCAGAAATCTGTGTTACAACAAACCGTCCAGATAGTCCAAATGTACACTGAAGTTTGAAGGTCTTAGTGGATGAAATGGGTTTAAATTACAAAGGAGCAGATTTCACTCAACATAAAATTTTTATTTAAAAAAATATAGGCTACTTGTAGTAATATTCTTGAAATAATAATCATTATGAAAATTTCTAAACAAATTCAAAAGTAGGCAGCCTAATAATCCCCATTTACCACTCACCCTGCTAAAACAACCATAATTTTTTCAGTCATTAATATATTCTGTTTAATCTTGTTAGATGTAACAATAGTGTAATTGTTCTGTTGGCAAATTCCTCCTCCACTGAAAAAAATTACAGTAGTTCCCCCCTTATCCTTGGTATCAATTTCTGAGGTTTCAGTTACCCATGTTCAACTGTGACCCAAATATATTAAATAGAAAGTTCCAGAAATAAACAACTCCTAAGTTTTAGATTGTGTGCCCTTCTGAACAGCATGATGAAATCTGCAGCCATCCCTCTCTGATGGTCACATTGTCTGTCACAATATATCAAAGCTTGCATTAAAGTAACTTTATTTTACCTGATAATAGCCCCAAAGCTTAAGAGTAATGATGTTGGCAATTCGGCTATGCCAAAGAGAAGCTATGAACTGTTTCCTTTACGTGAAAAAAGTTCCTTACTTAGTAAGGAAAGAAAAAAATTGAATGCTGAGGTTGCTGAGATCTAAAGGAAGAACAAATTTTCATAGATAGCATCAAGTTGTGAAAGTGGAAAAAGAAATTTGTGTTAGTTTTGCTGATGCAGGTCAAACTGCTAGCCATAGTGTGTGATAATGCCTCTTCCATCTTAACTAAGCACTTAAATTTACACAGTAAGATATTTAGAATGAGAGAGAAAAACCACCTTCACATAATTTTAATTACAGTATATTGTTTTACTTATTCTATTTTATTAGCTACTGTTGTTACTCTTACTTTGCCTAATTTATAAATTAACTTTATCATAGATATTTATGTATAGAAAAAACATAGTATTTGCTACTGTCTACTGGGGGTTAGTGGAATGAATCTCCTGTCGATAAAGGAGGACTACTGTATTTGCTGAAGTATTTAAGGAAGGGTGAAATAATATATCCAGGATCTGCTTTATAAAAGAGAAAGAACTTTTAATAACTATAGTTGCCAGCACATTAAATGAGCTATCTAGGGATACAGTGATTTCCATCTTACCAAATATGGTCTAAGAAATTTGGGTGCTGTAGAAAGAATGTCTGCATTACTTTTTAGAGAGGAATAGATAATCTCTAAGATCTCTTCAGACTCTAAACCATATAATTATATGATGAAATGCATTATTTTTATCAAATGTGATTTTAATTAAAGATATTTAAACTTTCAAAAATAATTTCTCATTGAAATCACAAGTAATATAAAAGCATAAACAAATATCTACTCATATAAATGATAGACATGAGTAATGTCATTAACTAAAAGTCTGTTTATATATCATAATTACGATATTAGAAATACAGTTTGCAAATTATTAAACCAAACCCTTACATATAACCACTATAATCACCATGGAGGATTTACTGCATAAATAATCATCTCCCAATACCAGAGGCACTATATATCTGCATTACAAATTATTGAAGAATATATCCCACATTCATGAAAATGTAACTGAAGAACTGACAGTATTCACAGATGTCAGCTTCATGATTCAAGGACATGGCCCGCTTTGAAGAACATAGAACAGAGACAGCATTTACCATGAAGCATAGAGACATCTAGATCTGAGATGATGGTTGGATTTTACTTCTCTTTCTAATGTCAATTGATTAGGAATGGTGTCTGGAAAAATGCACTGAAGAATGTGTGACCCTCTTTGAGCTCAGTGGGAAAAAAATGGGAAGATTGATGACTGGTGTCCACTACAGGTTGGGGGTATAGGAGGGCGGATGAGTTTGGAATCAAGCATTTGCCAATCTTCTGGTAGACTATTAATCACTGACTCTCCACAAATCTTTTTCCTCCCACTTCTACCACTTTGACTAGCTATAAAATCTCTCATTAATATTTAAATTGTTACCCCTTCTTTCAGAATACATCCTATTCCAGCAAAGTAATAGTTATTTTGAGTGGGCAGAATTCTCTTTTTTTTAAATATTGAGAGTGCATGAAACAGGGTGGCATTCCAGACTTCTTTTCAGCAGATACTCTTCATCCATCAGCAGTGTAACAGAAAACATTAATTTGGAAAAGAGAAACCAGAATGATGTGTATAATCATAGTAACCCCCCCTCCAAATTGCTGATTCAATGTTCCTCCTGTCTGGGTCCCATGATGTCCCTAGACTCTTCCTGAATAGTGATTAAAATTTTCCATTTTTGCAGCATCACTGCAGCTGTTAACTTCCACTGTTGGCATCTGCCCCAGTACCCTCTCTAGTCCTTGAACATTTTGTGATTTTGATTTCTACTTTATATTTTCATTATTATTCTTTTACTGTTAATTGTAGTTATAATCACTTTAATTTTTTCTTGTTAATGTCAGTTAAGATCTCTGAACTTGTAAGTAGTTGATTTACAGTATCGTGTAGTTTCAGCTATTACACCAAAGAGATTCAGTTATATTATATTCGGTTTTCAGATTATTTTCCATTTTAGGTTATTTCAAGATATTGAATATGTGTTGTAAATCTTTCTTGGTTATCTGTTTTATACATACATATTGTTCTTATTATTGCCATACTCCTAATTTATCCTGCACCCCCTTATCCTTTGGTAGCCATAAATTTGTCTTCTATGAGTCTTTCTGTTTTGCTTTTACAAAGTGTATTGATTATGTTTAAAATCTATGTACTGGCTTATTTAAATGATCTCCAATCCTTTTTAAAAATTCATTGGAGTATAGTTGATTTAAAGTGTTGTGTTTCAATTATTTTATGTGTTTGCCTATCCTATTGTGATTTTTCTCTTTCCTGTAGATTTTTGCTCCTTTTCTATTTAGAGATCTTTAATATGTCTTTTAGCGTAGATTTAGTATTGTTGAATTCTTTCAGTTTTTGCTCATCTGAGAAATTATCTCTTTCTGTTCTAAATTATAATCTTACCGGGTAGAGTATCCTAGGTTGGAGATTCTCCCCTTTCAGAACTTTGAATATACCATGCCACTCTCTTCTGGCCTGCAGTTTCTGTAGAGAAATCTGCTAATAGCCTTGTGCAGGTCCCCTTGTAAATTATTCATTTCACTCTTGCTTTAGAATCTTCTTTTTGTTTACCTTTTGCCATTTTACTTACAGTAAGTTTGGTGTGGGTCTGTTTGGTGTCACCTTGTTTGGGGCCCTCTTGGTGCTTCCTGTACCTTAATATGTTTCCATCTTTAGGTTGGGAAGTTTTCAGCCATAATTTCTTCAAATACATTTTCAATCCTCTTTTCTTTCTCTTCTCCTGACACCCATATTTTGGGTAGATTGGCAAGCTTTATAATACCCCATGAATCATGTATGTTGCTTTCCTTTTCTTGCTCCATTCGTCTTCCTGTCTGATATTTTGATTGGATGATTTCCATTATTCTGTCTTCTGGATCACTTATTCATTCCTCTGTGTCACTTAGTCTGCTATTCATTGCTTCATTGGTTTTTATCTTGGCAGTTCAATTTTCTAATTTTCATCAGTTCATCTTTATAGTTTCTATTTCCTTATCACAATGATCTGCACTTATATCAATAGTCTTTCCTAATTTCTTTAACATTTTTATTACCTCATTTCTGAACTTGGGGTGTAGTAGACTGGTGAGGTCTGTTTCATTATTTGTTCTTTCAAGGGATTTCACTTGTTCTTTCAACTGGCAGTAGCTCGTCTGCCTTTTCATTTAAATTTATCTGTCTTTATGAATTTAGAAAAAAGTTATCTATTTTGGTCTTGAAGGAGTGTTTTTATGTGGGAGCATCTCTGTATTGCTATGTGTCCAATATTTTCAATATGAGGGGTGACTTTGGTATGGGTGTCAGCCATCTCATTCCTCGGAGTATGCTGGACATTGTCCCCTTGATGGGTGACTGGTGTTGCAGTGTCTAGAACCCAAGCTGGATGTGAGTCCAGGCTTCATCTTTGCTCCAAGGTGTCACTGCCCTGTCCAGGGCAGAGTCCGCTCCCCAGTTGTTGGGGTAGAAGCCCTGTGGTGGGTTGGATTAAACTTGCCCTTGAGTGCATGCTCTGCCCAAAAGAAGGTGATTGGTGAAGCAAGTATGACCCATGGTGTCACAGCAGACCTAGGCTCCATCTGTAGAGGCATTGGCAGTTCCACCCAGAAGCAGCATAAGGTTGCATCCTTTTCTCTGTTGTGTTCATCCCAGGTCCAGTGCAAGGCTGTGGTGTAGATTAGGCTGAATGTCAGGGTGTTGTGGCTGCAGCAATTGAGGTGGCTAACCTGCTGCCTCTGTGCAGACGTCTTCCAGAACCTGTCTGCCCCAGAGCTAGGGTAAGCTGCAGAGTGATGTGAGTGGAGCCAGGGTACTCTCTCTGGGAAATGAATCTCTGTGTTCCCCTGCCCAGGGGCTGTCAGGCTGAGATTCAGCACTTTTTATTTGCAGCTCATTCTTGTGACACTGCTGTGGCTCCATTCAGGCCCTTGGGTCTGTTTCTGTGGAACTAGATAGAGTGCTCTCTCTGCCTGAGATTTAGTGCTTTGCCACTGCATGTTCTATGGCACCACCCACTGCATGCACTGACAATGGTCAGCCTGGCCTAGCCTGCCACCCCTATGTACGTGCTGACCATGGTCTCCAGGGCTCCTCTTGGATCACACCCCAGGTGCCACAGTCTCTCTTTGGAGCTAGATTGAACTTTGCCCTGATCTAGCGCCAGCCTGTGGTATGGGATGAGCAGAGCTGAGGTATTTGACTTTTCAGATTGAGAAGTGTGGTGAGGCAGCAGCCACCAGTGCAAGGCTCTTTCTGCTGACTTAGCAAGCCAGCACACGCACACTCCTCGCACGTAGAGTCTAGGCTTCTCCAGACCTCTGTCTGCCTCAGGGGATTTCTCAGCAGGAAAAGAAAGGGCTTTGTTACTTCATAGGGCACCCTATTACTGGGTTGCCTAGATTGTGAGTCTACATGCCCCCTACTCTGGGCAAGGATCCACCCATGGAGACCACCTCTTCCTTAGTGATCCCTCCCAGAGGTGCAATTCCCAACCTAAGGCCTTTTTTTTTTGTCCTGCCCAGTTACATGGAGATATTTCTTGCAACTGTGGTATGTGGTAGATCTGCCAGTTTCTAGTTAGTTTTCTGTGAGAAATTGATCCACAGGTAGATGTACTTTTAATGTGTTCATAGGGGGAAGTGAGCTCTGTCTGCCATCTTAATGACAGTTTTTTGTCTCTTTTGTTCACTGCTCTTGCATTCACCACCAAGAATAGTGCTTAGATCATAGTAGGCACAGAATAAATTCTTAGTGAATAAATGCTTTAATAGATGATTCAGTTAACAACTTTGCATTCAAGTGGGCATGCTGTGATTGGTTTAGTTTCACATTTGGAGAGATGCCTTACTATAAACAAAGTTCTGTATAACAGATTTGGGTCAAGTTATGCGAACTAGACCTAGGATAAAATTCAGATTAAGATATATTTAACATTTTATTGCTATCAATTATTAATAATTATTAGAGTTAATTATGTTTCTTTCCATTCCCAAATCACCACTGAATTCTAGATATACACTGCCTTATATTTATTCCATTGCTTTAATCTTCTAAATTGCTTCTCTACTCCAGTTGTTAATACTGTATTTTAATCTATTTTACAAACTGCTGTCAAATTAATCTTTCTAAAGAGCACCATGACAATCATGCCCCAGAAAATGACTGTGGCAACTAGATGCCTAATGCAAAGTCTCTCAAGCTGGCCCTAATCCACCTCTACAGACTTTCCTTCTACTATTTCTACCTCATCAACTTGTGCTCCCACCACTGAGCCTTTGTGAGTGTCACCAATTCACCTATAAAGATGATCCTCTATGTCAGAAACAGGCAACTATTTTGTGTTTAAAAAAAAAGATCAGACAACAAATACTTTAGGCTTTGTAAATCATACAGTCTCTGTTACAACTACTCAGCTCTGCCCTGTAGATACAAAATGAGCCCAACAGTAAGTGAATAAGCAAAGATGTGTTCCAGGAATATATGAATTTCACATAATATTCATGTGTTACCAAATATTATTTTTAAAACCATTTAAAAATAGTAAAGCCATCTTAGCTCGATGTACTATACAAAACAGATGTTGAGTGAACTTTGACTCCGGGACCAATTTGCCACCCTTTGTTCTACATGGATGTAAATCCTGCTCTTCATTTACAGTTCAGTCTATTCTGCGAATGCTTCCAAATTATTAGTACCAATTTCAGGTGTCTTCTCCCTATCAAATTTTCTTCTGTTTATATAACAAAAATGACCATATTCTGTACTTCTGTGTAATCCCAGCAGCACATTATGCCAATACTAGACACTCAGCATTTGCTGTTTGCTGTCACTACTGATAATAACTTTGATGAACATTAGTTATATCACATTCAACCGTACCTTATAAAAAGAAAAATTAAAGACCTGTTATTTTTAAAACACTTTTTAATATTAGCTTATTTCTTTCATCCTAAGACATTTCCTCACCGCCTCCACATACATTATTATTTAACATTTCTGATATTATATTTCTGTTAACTCTATATATCCATTGAGTGTGATGCCAGGTTTTGGCACCAAAAAGTAATTGAATCAGTGGTGCAGCTTACAATCAATGGAATCTTACAATCAGACAAATACAGGACACTTCAATTCTAATTAGAAAAAGGAAAAATAATTCTTCTACAAATTTTTCTTTTGTTTTGATTTTGAGCTTAGCAGACCACAGCTTCCTAGATCTAGGAATATGATTTTGATTTGAAATATTCTATACAGCACTCAGATTTTGTCCTATTTTTAGTTTCAGAAAATACTGCCATAATCTAAAGCACAAATGAAAGTTGTTTTCCTCCCAAATATCTGAGTCCATGAAATAAAAGTCAAGAAGAAATGGTATGAGTCCTGCCCTTCAAACTTGTTTGCCTGCATATCCCCTGAAAGAATGCTTGTAAAATTTACTCCCTCACAAATTTTGAGTTGACATCTGAAATATTACATTATTAAATAGCTGAAAAGAAGTAATTTCTATTTTTAAATAAGTATTAATTTTTAAAAATGTATCCAACTTAATTGTTTTTCTACCAACCAGTATCTATTTAAACATTTACAGACTTTTACACCTAGAAATTTTACTTGCACTCCTTTAATTTGTACTTTATTTCCCTGCTTTCTTTTATTGAACATTGATTTACAATGTTTCAGGTGTCAGAATATAAATATTCTTTTTCAGATTACTTTCCATGATAGGTTATTAAATACTGAATATAGCTCCCTGTGCTATACAGTAGGTCCTTGTTGTTTATCTGCTTTATATAAAATAGCGTGTATCTGTTCATCCAGGCCTGGTGTGCTGGTCCATGGGTTGCAGAGTCGGACACAACTGGGCAGCTGAACATCTGTTCATCCAAAATCCCTAATTTATCTCCACCTCCCTTTCACCTTTTGTAACTATAAGTTTGTTTTCTATGTCTGTTAGTCTACATCTGTTTTGTAAATAAGTTCTTTTGGATCATATTTTCAGATTCTGCATATAAGTGATATCACATGTTACTTATGTTTCTCTTAATTGACTTAGTCAACTTAATTGACTTAGTATGATAATTTCTAGGTTCATCCATATTGCTGTAAATGTCATTATTTCATTCTTTTTATGGCTGAGTAATATTTCGTTGCATATATATTAATTTGTATTTCAGTTGTCCCACAGAATTTTATCCTAATATATTTTATTTTTAAAAAACTTATGAATCACTGTATAACACTTCTATGCAGGAAAAAAAATCACAATTTTTAAAAATTTTACTATGTTTAAAGTGTTAAACATGTCTTCTGGTTATTATAAATTTTAGTTTTATACAATTGACCAAAATTCTGTAATTAATTCACACACTTCACTGAAAATCCATGATTTAATGAAGTGGGTTATTTCTTATATAAATCAGTTTGTCATCAGTTTTGTCTTTTAAATAAGCATGAGAAAGTACACTTACACTAATAAGTAGAGAGGAATGAAATTATAATAGTTGAGACATTTTCTAAGAGTTGTACATTTTAGTGTATATAAATTTTAGATCAAAAGGAAAAAAGCAGATGGTGATTTATTGCCAAGATTCATTTTAATAAATGATCTATCAGATGAAACTGTGTTTTTCTTTAATTTTGTTGAAACCAAGTAATTTTAATGCAAGCTTAGCAACCACTTGACTTGCAAAGCTTTTGTCGAATGATAATTATAGTGATTCCCTTTCCCTACACCAATTAATTAAAAGTTTTTATTTTTAAAATTTGAGGTTTTGATACCACAGAGTAATGCACTACAGTGAGGCGGAGGAGGGGTAAGAGTAACTGTAAAAGGAAGGTTGTAAAAAAGGACATGGCATAGTGCCTAGACCACAGGCCTGGTCCAGTCAGTATAGGGAGAGGGCAGGTATTGAAGTTAAGGAAATTGACTGCCTTAAAACCGTTTATATCAGTTTAAATTTTTGGAGTCTTCAGGTACTCTCAGAAGTACATTTTCCTGTTGGAAGTCCACTAGTACAAAGTCCATTCTATGACATAGACATAGAACACTCAGAGAAAAGCCTTGGCCACAAGATGTCACTAAAATTCCATGTTCTACTTTAAGATGTTATCACAAGCTTCTTCAAAATAATCAACAGCAACATTTGAGTTTTAAACAAGAGGGTGATAAAGTATTCTTGATGCCTTCTTAATTTCAAAGAAAAAAATGTGAAGGGGAAAGAAAGGATGATGAAGACAAGCAAGATAGTTTTTGCAGTATTATGCTATCTGAGCCTATACTAATTTGTTTCTAGCAAAATGCAATCCAATAAGCTGTTTAGATGGAATTAAAATTTAGTAATTTAAAGTAGGGTACTCTTAAATGGAACATCTTGTAAAAATAAGTATTTTATTAAATCTCCTAGTAAATTAATACATTTTGTGGATGAAAATAAACCTATCCATTTAATCAGATTTACCTTAGAAAATCTGTTTATTCATCTACATAGCTGGGCAGCCCCTAAAACTTTTTATAATGCAAGTCCACTCAAATTTGAAAACTTAGCTATTGCTTAGTTTTTCAAGAGTGATGTATATTTATAGTACTCACTATATACTTCAGGTATTTTGAGAACTTGTTTATTGGCATGCTACATTTATTACCAGTAAAAGTTAAACTAATCACTATGCAAAGTCTAGCAATTAGAAACAGGCATATTTTAAAGTTACCTGTGTACAGTTCTTGGGACTTTCTCTAAGGTGCAAACCCAAGAGTTTCAAAAGACTCAGCTTTATAAGGACTAACTTATAAAATGAAGAAAGATATCACAACAAGCCATCTGAATGTAGAGATATAAATAACATAAATTTGCCTATTTACTAATTATGATAATGAATGAATGCTTTATTTTGGCTAGGAAATAACAAGTATGAAAATCATCTGATGAAAATATCCCCCCATCTATGTATCATGCAAAAACACACCCTTGCTCAACATACATCTAAAAGAATATATACTGATTAATGATAACATTCTGAAAATGTTGGTAATTGTAATTTATAAAATGTGAGTGAAAGAAAATAGGATTTTTTTTATGTCATCTCTAACTTTTTATTGAAGTATAGTTGATTTACACCATTGTGTTAGTTTCAGTTGTATAGCAAAGTGATTCAGGTTTGGGATTTTTCTTTTGCAGATTATATCTCATTATAGGTATTATAAGGTATTGAGTGTTATGACCTGTGCTATACAGTAAACCCTTGCTGAAGAGACTGTCTTTCCTCCATTGTCTGTTCTTTGTCACAGCCTCCTTTGTCATAGATTAACTGACCCTAGGTGTGTGGGTTTGTTTCTGAGCTCTCTATTCTGTTAAATTTATCTGTACTTCTGTGTCAGTATCACACTATCATTTTAAAAACATTTTATTTTACATTAAAGTATAGCCAATTAACAATGCGATGATAGTTTCACAGCAAAGGGACTCAGCCATACATATACATGTATCCATTCTTCTCCAAACTCCCCTCCCATCCAGGCTGCCACATAACATTGAGCAGCGTTCCCTGTGCTATGCAGTAGGATTAGTTGGTTATCCATTTTAAACAGAGCATTGTGAACATATGGATCCCAAACTCCCTGTCTTTTCCCCCTATTCTCTCTCCCCTCCCTGGCGACCATAATTTTGTTCTCTTAAGTCTGTGAGTCTGTTTCTGTTTTGTAAATATGTTCATTTTTATCATTTCTTTTTAGATTCTGCATATAAGGGATATCACATTTCTCCTTCTCTGTCTTACTTCACTCAGCATGATAATCTCTAGGTCCACACATGTTGCCGCAAATGGCATTATTTCATTCTTTTTAATGGCTGAATATTAATGGAATCCAATATTCCATTATATACATGTACCACATCTTTATCCATTCCTCTGGGACGGACATTTAGATAGCTTCCACATCTTGGCTACTGTAAACAGTGCTGCAGTGAACACTGGGGTGCAGCTTTCCTCTTGGATACCTGTTTTTCTCTGGGTATATGCCCATGAGTGGGTTAGCAGAGTCATATGGTAACACTTATTTTAGCTTTTTCAGGAACCTCCACACTGTTCTCCATAGTGGCTGTATCAATTGACATTCCCACCAACAGTATAGGAGGGTTCCTTTCTCTCCACACCCTCTCCAGTATTTATTATCTGTGGATTTTTTTTTTTTTTGATGATTGCCATTTTGCCTGGTGTGAGGTGATATCTCATTGTAGTTTTGACTTGAAAGTGAAAGGCACTCAGTTGTGTCCAGCTCTTTGTGACCCCATGGACTATACAGTCGATGGAATTCTCCAGGTGAGAATACTGGAGTGGGTAGCCTTTCCCTTCTCCAGGGGATCTTCCCAACCCAGGGATTGAACCCAGGTCTCCTGCATTACAGGCAGATTCTTTACCAGCTGAGCCACCAGGGAAGCCCTAGAATACTGGAGTGGGTAGCCTATCCCTTCTCCAGTGGATCTTCCTGACCCAGGAATCGAACCAGGGTCTCCTGCATTGCAGGCGGATTCTTTACCAACTGAGCTATTAGAGAAGCAGTTTTGACTTGCATTTCCTTAATAATTCGCAATGTTGACCATCTTTTCGTATGACTCTTGGCCATCTGTATGTCTTCTTTGGAGAAATGTCTATTTATGTCTTCTGCCCATTTTTTGGATTGTTTTGATGATGTTAAGCCTCATGAGCTGTCTTGATTAATATATTTAGTCTGAAGTCTAGAAGGGTTATACCTTCAGCTTTGCTCTTTCCTTGGGATTGCCTTGGCAATTCTGGGTCCTTTGTGGTTCCATGTAAATTTAGGATTATTTGTTCCAGCTGTGTGAAAAATATCACGGGTGTTTTGATGAGGATGACATTAAGTTTGTAGATTGCTTAGGATGGGATGACCATTTTAACAATAGTCTTCCAATCCAAAAGCATAGGATATTTTTCCATTTCTTTGAATCATCTTCAATTTTATCAATGTTTTATAATTTTCAGCATATAGCTCTTTCACATCCTTGTTTAAGTTTATTCCTAGGTTTACTTTTGATGCCATTTTAAACAGGATTGTTCTTTTACTTTGCTTCTAAACCTTCATTACCACTGCTGCTGCTGCTGCTGCTAAGTCGCGTCAGTCGTGTCCGACTCTGTGCGACCCCATAGATAGCAGCCCACCAGGCTCCACCATCCCTGGGATTCTCCAGGCAAGAACACTGGAGTGGGTTGCCATTTCCTTCTCCAGTGCATGAAAGGGAAAAGTGAAAGTGAAGTCGCTCAGTCATGTCTGACTCTTAGCGATCCCATGGACTGTAGCCTACCAGGCTCCTCTGTCCATGGGATTTTCCAAGCAAGAGAACTGGAGTGGGGTACCTTCATTACTACTATCAAGAAATGCAAGATTTTTGTATATTAACCTTGTATCCTTCAACCTTGCTAAATTCATTTGTTACTTCTAATAGATTTTGTGTGGAGATTTTAGAGTTCTCTATATATCATGTCTATATATCAACAGGGCTTCCCTGGTGGCTCAGCTGTTAAAAATCTGCCTGCAATGCAGGAGACCTGAGTTTGATCCCTGGGTCAGGAAGATCCCCTGGAGAAGGGCATGGCAACCCACTTGAGTATTCTTGCCTTGAGAATTCCATGGACAGAGGAGCCTGATGGGCTAAAGTCTGGGGGGCAGCAAAGAGATGGACACAACTGAGTGACTCTCACTCACTCACTCACACACACACACACACGTCATCTGCGAATAGTAACAGTTTTACCCCTTTTGTTCTAATTTGGATATTTTGTATTTTTCTTGTTGGATTTCTGTCACTAAGACTTCCAATTCTATGAGAGTAGGCATCATGAGAAGCTATGAGTAGCCATCCCAGTAGCCAGGATGAATTTAGTGGGAAGGCTTTTTTTTTTTCACTGTTGAGTATTATGCTGACTGTGGGTTTGTCATAAATGGCTTATGTTATGTTGAGTTATAGTCCCTCTGTATCCACTTGGTTAAGAATTTTTATCAGGAATAGATGTTGAATTTTGTCAAATGCTTCTTTGACATCTTATTGAGATGATCATGTGTTTTTTGTCTTTCCTTTTGTTAATATGATGTATCACATTGACTGATTTGTGTATGTTAAACCACCCTGTGACACTGGAATGAATCCAACTTGATCATGGTATATGATATTTTTTATACATTGTTGGATTGTTTGCTAATATTTTGTTGAAGATTTTTAAATCCACAGTTGTCAAAGATACTAGTTTATAATTTTCTATTTTTGTGGTGTTTTATCAAGGTAATGGTGGCCTCATAGAATGAATTTGGGAATGCTCCCTCCTCTTCAATTTTTTGTAGTAGTCTTCAGTGAAAACAAGCTCAAATAAAATTTTCAGGATCATCACCCAAACAATGAGATCCAAATATCTGAGAACTCACCAGAACACCTGAGGAGTACCGAGAAGTCAGAGGGGCACAGTAGGTCCTTACTGGTACTGAGCGCCAGTTCCAGGTAGACTCCAGGCGTCCTCTGGTGAACGTCTCTGATATCCAGGCAGCTGCACCATGCATATGTCAACCAAAAAACTAGTCAATCTTGGAAAGAAATGGAAAATTTTGAGCCAAATTTGAGGATTATAACCCAGGAAGAACATCTCACAAAGTTCCAAGAACCATTCTACCCATCAGAAGGCAGTTATACAAGTTTTTTGAGACAGAAAGCCGTACATTGAATGATAGGTTATTGACAGTTTACACAATCCAGAGCTAAGTGCTCTGTAGCTCCTTACAAGATCAAGAAGGAAAGTTATCTTTTAAGAAGTTGTCTTGTTGATGCTAGGGCAATCTTGCTCTTTATGGTTAAGCAGCTATTTCTGCTGATTGGGGGAGGTTTGGTTGATGCATAATGTAGATACACAATACACGGTAGAGAGGAGAGAGGAAGTCAAAGGGCAGAGAAATAAATTTATGTTTAAATTCTTTCTATAAAATGAATTTTATTTCATAGCCAGCACTTCCACACTTTTCATGAGTCTACGCATCTTGAGCCCTTCTCTGTCCCAGTGGTTCTCCCCAGCATCCAATGGGGCTTGTCTGCTCTGTGGAGGACCCTATGACTGGGCTGCCCAGTCTGTGGCTCAGCCTCCTTGCTCCCCAGGGTGAGGGTCCACCCATGCGGACTGTTTCTTCCTTTCACATTCCTTTCAGGGTTGGAGGTGCCAACCCTATGCCTCTTCTTCCATCCTACCAGTATGTGATTTTTCTTAAAGCTTCTGTTGTGAATAAATTCTGCCAGTTTCCAGTTAGTTTTCTGTGAGGATTGTTCTGTTTGTGGATGTATTTTTGATGTGTTTGTGTGGGAATGTGAGCTCCATTCTCCTACTTCACCATCTTGATCTGAACCCTGAAAATAGGTTCTTTTAAAATTTTTTTACTCTAGTACTGAAAATGATTCAAAGTAGCTTTATTTGAGTGCCAAGTAAAAGGAGATAGTTAAATTGATCTGAAAAACTGCCAGAATATGGGTTATAAAAGGACAGAAAATAAGAGCATTGACTAGTTGCTAAAAAATGATATTGATTCCAGTTGTTAGGGAGAAAAGGTGATTACTGTGTTTTTTTAAACAGTATGTAAAATTAGGGTCAGCATAAGCTTTTAGTGTACAACTTGTTCTATAAGAATGATATGTAAGCAATTTTATCATATCCCATAAATCTGTTCTGTATTACCATGTTCATATGAAAGAGGAAGCTTGTCACTGCTTTGGTATTCTAATAGACATGTGAGGCCCCAAACCTCCTGTTTTTATGAATCCACATACCAAATTTCTTTTTAGTCATATACTTTCTCTCACAATAATCTTCTTGAATCATCATAAGAAAAATCTACCTGCAGATAAAGTTAAATGGGTTCCCAATCTGTCCTTTGCATGCAGCTCAAGAAAGAATTTTTTCATGTTATGTTGCAGTACCCTAATGTACCTAATGTTTCTGTAATAAGGCAAGAAAACGAGATAGAGGTTAGGTGGGGATAAAGCTCTATACAACAAAGCCATTTGCAGAAGACTTCTGTATTACAATTAACATTATGGACCTGAAGGGATGTCTCTTCAAGAAAGTAGGTCAACGGGTTGAGTATGCCACATGAGCAAGGCACCTAAAATCAAGGAAAAGCCATTTACTGACATTAACAGTGTCTGAAAGAAATATTTTTAATCTTTGCTCTGATCTCAAAACCTCATGTGAACACCTTTCCTCTAAAAAAGGAAGTATCAAGGAAAAAGTTTGCACCTCATACCCAGTGTTCGCATTATAAAAATGGTGTAGACTTAAAAGATAAAATTTGGTGTTTTCTTTCCCCTTCAGCATTGCATCAACATCTAGACCATTCATAGTTGATCATTAACTGTTCTTTTTTAACAAGATGAGTTGGCTTTTTTGCATAACACTTTAATTTACCTAGCCACCACCTTCATAGCTGCCCTAATAGATGGCATTCCATCATTAAAAGATCATACTACATACTTTCTGTGTGTGTCTGCTCAGCTGCTCAATCGTGTCCGACTCTTTGTGACCCCACGTACTGCAGCCTGCCAGACTCCTATGTCCATGGGGATTCTCCAGGCAAGAATACTGGAGTGGGTTGCCATGCCCTCCTCCAGGGGATCTTCCCAACCCGGGGATCAAACCCAGGTCTCCTGCATTGCAGGCATTCTTTACTGACTGAGCCACCAAGGAAGCCCACATCCTGTACTGAAAAATAAATTTTGGTGAACACATCCTTTTCAGTCTTCACCAAAATTTATTTTCCAGTAAATTATTATTTTCTATATACACAGATTTTCAGGGATGAATTAGGACAAGTTAAGGACTTCTTTGTCAATATATGTAACACACATATACCCAGTAATGAGTCTGAAAATATCCTAGAACACATATGAAAGGAATTACTCTTCTGTGTTGTCACTAAATTACAGAATTTTCTGATAGAACTTTTCCAGTACCATTTTTGTCCTGATTATATCTTATTAATGTTGAGACTGTTTTTAACAAGCTTTAAATAAGTCTTCTTTTTTATATTATTGCTATTACTGTTACAGATTTGACTTTTGAACTGAGTCTACAAGTTCAGACCCACATGTAATGGACTGCTTCATGGTTGTTGGGAGGCTAGTGTTATTATTTTATACATAAATAACTTCTGAGGATTACATTTGATGGCAGGAAACACAGGACAGATGGATATAATCATTAAGAGATGCTAAAATGTGCCTGAGTGTAGAGACTGATCTAAGGTGGGGGCCCTCCTAAGGTAGGGACTTCAGTTATTTATCTTAAATGAGGTGGCTTCACACTACTAGGTGCTGAGTGAGCTGTAAGCCAGGTGCCTGGGACAGAAACTGACAACACTATCTTACACTTGGCCTTAAGGAATGCAATTTAGGATGATGCTTCTATAATTTTGGACTCTTCCCCATCTTGTATAACATTTTAAACTGAGATATTTTATAATTACTCAGAAAAAATAAAATTACCTAACTAAATTCATTTACTAGAGAAATCAATGTTTTAAAAGGATCTGAAAACTTTAGCAACATGCAAATATTTGAGAGGCTATGTGCTACTGACCAATGGTATATAGATTCAGTCCAAAAAGTTTTTTCAGATGTTTATTACTGTTCTTCCTTATATGGTTTAGTTGATATTTTGAAGACATCTTTAGTTGATATTTTGAAGACATCACTCACAAAATCTCCTGCACAGAACATACAGATTCTAACTCTATTCACACTGAAGTTCTACTATTATGGAATTTTTGTGAACAGTGGTATTCATTACTATTCAATCATTTTTTCAGTTACTTATTTTTGTGAATTGGGAATAAAGAAGTATCAACTGTAAGATGCAAGTCTAATTAATTTACATGAAAATTAATAGAAAGTATCTTAGTGAAGATGAACACCTTGTTGACTTCATGCTGGCTAAAGTAAATTGACCAACAGTCCTTGTATACGTATGTATCTAATAACTAGAAAGAACAGTTAAAAATGAGATTTTCTATGAAAACCATATCTTACATTTAAAAGTTGGAAAACATGAATTATGTGCAAAAAATTGTAAAAATACATTTGAAAAAATATTTCATTTTCTTCCTTCTAAACTATGAAACTGTTTACTATGGTCTCCATTCTTTCAGCAGCATTGTTCTAATCTGAAAATTACAATTTTACCTACAATTCAGATTAAGCACCAAAAGATGTCAATGGTTAAAGTAGTAAGGGCATCAATGAGAGATCACAGAGAACCACCTTCTAATAATAAAATCAACTATTAACCAGTAATCATTGCTTTATACAAGTTAAAGTGAGAAAAACATTAAGAAATTAGAACAAACAATAAGCTCCTTTATGTACCAACTGTCTTCTGTTAAAATACCTGGTACATAGTAAGAGCTCAATAAACATTCACCAAATTCAAAGAACATTTAAGAGAGAACATTTATGTTATTTAAAATCAACTTTTTCTGTCAGTCCTAAACTCTTGCTCTAGCATAAGGTTGCTCTCAGAATTAAAATAATGGCTTATTCTACGTTTCTATTAATTCCTAGGAGTCTACTGTTCATTAATTTTGACTGTCCTATTACTAGTTCCAGCATTAAAGCTCCTGACATGATAAAATTTTCTGTTATCTAGTTTCTCCACTCTAAACTCATTTTATCATAAAGCTGTACTTCTCTAATAAGTGCAATCAGCACAGCAAAACCTTCTGTCTGCTCTACAGATGTTTTCCATTACACTTCCTGGAATAACTTAAGAGCAGGAGCAGTACCCATCCGGGGCCATGCTTCCCTCAGCAAAATCCTACCCCAAATCTGCCACTTGTCTCCAATGTCACTCCTACTAATCTCTTAGAGTCACAAATACTTGATTATTAACATCTTTATTTTTACTGGGGATTACTGGCAGTCTATAATTTGGCCTTCTGTCAACCACTTTACACTTTTCTTGACCATGGACTTATATTTTAACCATATGCAACAAAGCAACAAGTTGTACAGAACACCATGTTTTCACATTTAAGCATTTATAGTGATTAGAAAGTAGGACAGTATTTTAAAGGCTTCATACTTTTTTCCCTTTTTCTAGATATGACCTGTTATCTTTTTATGTATATTTCCTCTGTAAACAGAAGTACACACTTGCACACACATCCTTAAAAATGTTTGAAAAAAACAAAGAATGCAAAGTGTTTTTCAATGAGCATGATTTATGAAGCAGCAAAATAATAATTTCCTTAACAATGAACTACAAATTCACTTAAAGTATTTGTAAGTTGCTGAGAAGGTATACAATCACAAAATCATGTGTAACTTTTTAAAAAATTGTAGTAGACCTTAGATATCATCTGGTTCACTTTTACAAGTGAAGCAATTGAGTTTAAATTCCTTCAAAATAAGGAAGTAGCAGTAGTCAGACTGGACTTAAAGTGCAAGAAAAAAACAGGCTTTGTAATTTAAAAAGAAAAACCAAAAAAATAAAAAGCCAGAGGGAAAAAAAGTCTCTACAACAAAACTATGTGAACTTTAGCACATTATTTAACTTTTGGGGCCTGTTTCTTCATCTTTACAAAAGCATAGACTTTAATAATTCTGTCTACCAGTGTTGTTAATTTGAATTCATATATTATTCAGGAAAATAACTTTGGCTTTATTCATTAAATATTTACTAAGTATCTAATATATGTGCTACGTAATGTCTTTAGCAGATACACAAAAGGACTAGGAACATATAAGGCTCTGAATAAAAACTAGCATTTGTTCCCTTACTTATATCTTTACTAAACATTATTGAATACCTTGTCTCTGTGCAAAGCAATGGAAATACAATGGAAAAGTAAAACAGTCCCTGCTTTCAGCTTAAACTCTTAGTACGGGAAATTCAACTAACAATAATATCTAATGTGCTAAAACTGAAATAAAGTGCTCTGATAAATACCAATATTATAAAGAGGGTCCACTTTTGAGAAAACATTTAAGCCAAATCCTCAAAGATGAAAAAAGCAGCCATACAAAAAGCTGGGGAAAGATTATTCGTGATAAGACAAGGTATACAAAACTCAAGAGAAATTAAAGTTTGACTTACAGAGAAATTTTCAGGTTTTAAACTCCATTTCTATTAGAGTCCTTTTCTTTCTACAATAAGACTGGTTTGCAACAACAAAAAAATTAAATTCTCCAACTTTGGATACTTGCCAGTAAAAGCAGAGAGCTAAGTAAGCACAAGATAAATACAAAGACTACATAGCTATAGATGTCCGCTGGACCCAACAGTGTGTGAAAAGGAATGGAGTCAAAGCTAGACGGTGATAAAAAGAAGATTGTGATATCCGGATTTTATTTTGTAGGTAATGTAACACCAATGAAATTTCTGAATGTGGAAGATATGATGAAAGCTGTAGTACTTTAAGGAAATTTTAATGTCACAAATATGCAAGAAATATTAACGCAAAGAAATAAATTATTACATAAGTCAAGGGTTAGGTAAAGAGGGTCTAATTACAGCAGCTAAAACAGAAAACAATACTATAGATATGGTACATCCAGAAACGGCAAGAAACTGCACGTATGAAACAAAGACTATTTCTAAGGCCGAAAACACAATGGTGTTACAAACAGGAAGGAAAGAGAACTAGAGCTTGTGACACAGGGAGTTCAAGAAATCTGATATAAATTCTTACATTTTTAAAATTTTATTTAATTTTTTTAAATTTCCCAATTATCCAATTTATCCTTTCTCATAAGTAACACTGTCATACATTAACTTCTCTTTCTTCCAAGTGGTTTTATACCACTCATCAAGCAACTTAAGAGGTATAATATAATTACAAGAGGAAACAGTATGCATTAACACACCCACCTAATCCAGGTGAACAATTCAAAGGCATATTTGCTTTGGAAATGTGACAGCAAATGACAGTTAAGTCAAAAAAGATTCGCCAAAAACTACTTTAGGGACTTTGCTGGTGGTCCAGTGGTTAAGACCCCATACTACCACTGCAATGAGCAGGGGTTCGACCCCTGGTCGGGAACTATTAGCAAGATCCCACATGCCTCTCAATGCAGTCAAGGACACAAAACCCACAACCTACTGTAGATACAAGGCACTATGTATAGTAGTTACTACACACTGGCTCTCAAACTCTAAAATTTGTGTTTAACCCTAGGCTCTACTATCAGCTCTGAAAGCTTGGGAAATTACTCAACCCTATTTTCCAATAAGTGATAGCTGTCCACAGGATTAAATGAATTAAAACACACAATATGCACAAAAAAGTAACTCCCATATAATAAACACCCCGATTTAGCTATTATTTATATCGTGCAAGGCACAGGTGGGAATGATTGTGAAATAAGGAAGAATCACCAATTCCAGGAACTATTTAGGGAGACAAAAGTACCTTTAACAACTTGAGAACAATTAGTATAGTAAAAGATCAGAAATAGAAAAGATTAATTCAAGTTCATGAAATGCTTCAAGCAAAAAAGCTTTAAGTAGTTACGATGCTTTGTTCAGAAAACATCCCATCAGATAAGTAACACAATTGGCAGTGAACAGCAAGAGATTCCTTCAATCCTTAAACTCATTAACTCAAATATAACTAATTTCATACTTGAGATTTAAGTTGTTTTAAAACTTATGATGAAAACTGCCAACCAAAGAACCCTCACTAAGTGACTCACTGAAAAGATAAATGAAATTAGGTCAGTGATTCCAGAAACATCATGCCTATACACAAGGAATTCTGGAGTTTCTGGTTTAATATTGTGGGGCACATTATAACTCACAGTACATATCACTCAACACTTTACTGAAAGACTATAGGAAAGGTTCAAACTAGGAAAAATAAAGCTGAAAGGATTTAGTGCACTCTTAGACAATGCAGAAACATTTTCCTTCCAACTCTAGCAAAGAGCCTAATGCAGTTCTCACCTTAAGACATCTAAAACCAGAGATTTGAATTCAAAGTAAGTTTAGGTAAATCAATCTACTGATGTATTGTTTTCTCTTATGCTTGATTCACTGACTTAACAGATTGCAGATGTTCAATAAATACATGCATATAAACCCAGATGTAGAGTCTTGTTTTCCAGCACCACAGCTGTGCTACGTGCATTCAAACTGGCTAGATACACATTTTATCACTTTCTCCAAAGCACGGCCATTAAATTCATCTTGTCAAAATAAAATGAATTCTGCATTAATATTTTTGTTTCACTTGATACTATCTTAGTAGGTTCTGTCATAACATCTAACACTTACTGAAAAAAGAAAAACTCACAAGTTAACTATCATAAACTAACAGACTTTCTAGAGATTATTCTTAGTAAGATTTAGTCTTTTAGCTTAAGGACTTTGGTAAGAGCACAAAATCTTCTAAAAATAATTTAAGTCTGCAGGAAATAAATTATTATGGCAGGATTTGGATACCGAATATAAGGATCCCTACAGGACTCACAGATGTGCTTTAGGGAAGTCCATGAATTCACTGAATTATGCAAAAATTATAATACTATATGCAGAGGATGAGATAGTTAGATAGTATCACTGACTCCATGAACATGAATTTGAACTAACTCCAGGAGATAGCGGAGGAAGGAGGAGCCAGTGTGCAACAGTCCAAGGGGTTGCAGAGTTGGACATGAATCAGTGACTGAACAACATATGCAAACATAATTTTTATAGAGAGAGAACATAGCTCCCTTTTTTCAGAAGGTCCCCCACAACCCAAATTTAAAAAAGGGCATCTAAATTTGTGAAACTAGATGCTGAGAAATGGTTTTCACTCATTTTTGACTTTTTAAGCCATAAGAGCCATTTTGTTAAAATACAATGTTTCTGATTATCTTTTTTATTTAGTTATACTACTATTCTTTAAATCCTTTTCTGGAGCGCTATTACACTGTCTAACTGGGCTTAACTAACTAGCCTTCCTTTGGCATAAAAATGTTGCCTTTCTCATAGCCCAAGAATGTTTTCCTGTGTTTGCGATTTTCTAGTTGATTTAATAAAACTAGAGAGGGCTTTTTTACATTATTTGATATTTTAGTAAGACACATGAAATATGTTTCTTGGTATTCTAGATACTAGTAAAACATCCAAATACAACAAATATGTTTTCATTGTAACAAAAAAGGATATTGATGTGTCACTGTCAGCTACAGCCAATCAGCCTCCAGTAAACAGACCAGGTATCCCCTGGTTTGACCACTGAATTAGTATGAATTAAGTGCACTTTTGGATGTTCTCAAAGGCCTGGCCAAGCTTTAAGCTTCATGAACAAATTTCTTCAAGATCTTTCTCTGACAGAAGTACACACTTCCCCAAAACTGTTTCTAGGCATCTTGGTGGTGGTGGTGGTTTAGTCACTAAGTCATGTCCGACTCTTGCGACCCCATGGACCGTAGCTAGCCAGGCTCCTGTGCCCATGGGATTCTCCAGGCAAGAATACTGGAGTGGGTTGCCATTTCCTTCTCCAAGGCATCTAAGGGCCCTCCAGTACATCCTACTCTGACCTTTATGTCAGTAAATTTTAATGGGAAGTTAAAATTTTACCCTAATTTGGGGCCTAAATGTTTGTGCATCCACATATTAAATTTCAGCAGATTATATAACCCCAAGACCACCACTAATGACTAGAACCAAAGACAAAATCTAGATGCAAAAAAAGTCTTTTATACAGTAGGTTAAGTGTCTTTTACTCATTCATTCACCCATTCAGTTGGACATTAGGTCCCACTGCATAGCCAGCTGTGGGGATTCAAAGGAAATAAAATATAGCTCTAATTCTCAATTGTGCATAGTCACTCAGTTGTGTCCAATTCTTTGTGACTCCATGAACAGTAGCCCACCAAGCTCCTCTGTCCATGGGATGCTCCAGGCAAGAATACTGGAGTTGCCATTTCCTTCTCCAGGGGAATTCTCATTTAGTATATCAGAAAGATTTCACATTTTTAAAGGGTGACTGAAGGGACATGCAGATTGCAGCCTAACTTGAACATTACACATTCAAAAATTCAATCCTGAACATACCTACAGCTAATTTCTGCCCATCGTGAGCATCTTCCTTCGGTATTATTTCTACAGTATTTGACAGCAATAGAACAAAGAAAACATGGGAATAATTTTAAATTTTATCCTTTACTAAGGTTATCTATCAATTACATGTTAAAATGATACTTCAAACTTAAAGAAGAAAAAACCTACACAAAGCACTATTCTTACAGCAGACTAAAGGGATTTCCTTCCTTTATTAAGTTCTTATTTGGGGATGTATCAATTTGTACTCTTCATAAGAGGCATGGCACTAAAAAAATTGCAAAGATCAGTCTTTCCCTCCTTGTTTCCAAAATTTGGAAGTCACCCTAGATGATCATGAGCTGAGTTAAAGTTAAAAAATTAATACATACAAGTACCTCATCACAACATTTCCTAGCTGAATTTTTTCCAAATGACATTTCTGTAAATTATTAAATAAATTCAGATTCAGCAAGCAGCTGCTGGGTGATGAGGAATTTAAACTTGAAAACAACTGTGTAATCTAGCAATCTAATGTTGTAACTCAAATCCAGTAAAACAAATTAGAAGTGAAAAAAATCCTAATAATTTTAATTTATGATGTCGGAGTATATCTCAATATAAGTTTAATTTGGGGTATTTATGGTCGACTAAGATCATTCAAGAGAAAAAATTCATTTAAATTAGAAACTGGGTATACCTTTTAAAAAATTTCAACAGTATAACAAATGCTCTATAAAACTGTTAGCTGAAAGCTTAAAGAAAAAAGTGTTTTAAGAACAGCACTTATTACCCAAAATACTTCACAAAACATTGCATGTTATATTGCTTGGACAACAGATAACTCTGAGAAATGTTTGTCAAATATTTTAAAAAGCAAATTAAAATTTTCTCTACCAGCTAAATTACTGTACTTTTTGTATGAGAATGTCATTCAAGTTTCTAAAATAACCCCTGACTTTAAACATCTCTAAAATATGTACCTCTTTTTAAAGCAATACTGTCATAAGATGGATTTGTAAAATTACCTAGATTTAGAAAAAAGTAACTGAAAAACTTAAAGGGGAGCCTTGAACACTATTAATTTTTTCCCCAAGTGAAAAGTACAGCTAGCAGCAGCATACCCACTAAGTGAAAATATTAACTGGTTTCTAAGGCACACTTAGTTACAACATCTGAAGTGGGATTTATTTGACGAATTGCATGAAATTTTGAGAACATTTGCTGCAACTCAAGTAGAAAAGAGGCAAGTGTTCACATTAATATGTTAGCTTATAGCCAAGAAAGACATTTCAACTAAAATATGTCAACCCCCAAATATGAAATCACTTAGACATTTTTGATGTAGTATTTGGATGAATTTCTGTATAGAAGATTTTTCAGACTGACATTGTACTCAGTGCTTCAAGGGCTAGGTAAAATCAGTTCTCTTTTGTTCAACAGTACCTAATTTCCACTAGATGAATCTTGGTCTCCAATCCCACTGTCCAGTGCCTGCCTTACATGGAGTGGTACTTCACTGGACCACATAAAGTGTTTACATTATAAAAGGCTTCTAGGTCACTTGGTTCAAATGTAACAGCCGGTTTCATTAATGTTCCAGGAGCAAGGGAACTCTCTCCTATAATTCTCAGGTTGATAAATTTGATTTTCCAAGTATTCTCCACAAAAGGGCAGCGGATGAGTCCAAAAATTTGTTCAAAAATGCCCAAACAAGTGTTTCCTCGGTGGACAGTCCCAGCAACTCCAACCATAACAAGACCATGGGGAGAAGCAGCACATTTTAGTCCATGGGAATCTAGGTTGGGACTGAGAAAAAGATATTCCTCTTTCACTAGTGATAGCAGACGAAGGCTCACAATTTCTGCTCCATGGTAGTCTATCACATTTTGTTCAGATGTGTTGTAATAAAACCTAAGCTTGACATCGTGCCAGAAGTGCTGTGGCCCCCATTCATCTTGAGGTGGTCCCAGAAGAGGATTCTGAGAATTCAGAAGTTCAAAGAACCACTGACAGAATTCTTCACCTAATCGACGGAAATCAACCTTTTCCGCCTTTTTTTCTTCTTTCTCCTGCTGATTAATAAAACCAAGGTTAATTCTCGTATGTATTTTCTATCTAGGCTATTTCAGAGTCAAGTTTTAACGTACTAGTTATAGCAGAAAGGAAATGAACCACCTATGAACTCAGTGATAGTACACTCTTTCTCAAAAAGGGGAGGTCATTTAAGAAATTCTCAGTTTAAACTTCTGACACTTCTAAGAAATTAGGGTTCAACCGAGTCTCTTAAAATATCAGCATGAATTAAGTCAATAATAAAGATTTACGTAAGCATTTTCTCTTGATTGTGGCAGTGAATCATAGGTATGTTACCTGTCAAAACTTTCAAACTGCTTTAAATGAATACACCTTACTGTGGTATATTTCATATGCAGCAAAGTTTATAATAAAAATAGTCTTTAAAAGACACTTCTAAATTTGATTGAAACAGATTATTTTCTATGATTGGGATTAATTTCATACACAGGAAATAGGTTTTTCAAAGGAAATATTGTAAAAATACATCTGATAGACTACGATTCTATTCAACATGTATTCCAGAGCATAGTACTTCACCTAGATAGATGCTTAAGGTCTTATACTTACTGGACACATGCTACTACTAAACGTACTAGGCACTGTGCTTGGCACTAAAGTGCTATTTCCTTCTATCTTCACAAGTTTTATGACACAGATTTATTGTTAGGCCCCCTAATTTGAAGTCACATTTATATGATTTCAAAGTTAACACTCTTTTCAGTACATTAAGGAAGCCCTAGAAGATCCTTTCCTAATGTGAAGGCAAACATCTCTCACTTAATTTAATGTGAGTGTGTAGTTTAAAAACTTCAAGTTACCTACAGGGTCAATAGTTATTTAGATATTCACACAGTCTTTAAAATGCACAGTGGAAATACAAACAAATACGAACAGCCACTGTCAGCTGGAGGAAGTTACTAACAAGGGACTTTTTTATCGATAACAAAAATTTCTTTCATTTTTGCAATTTAATGCCAAAGAAAGTCTTCAAAATAAGAAAATGCTTACAACAGCAATCTTTTAAAGAAGGGGGAAAAAAAAGTAGAGAACCAGAGGCTAAATTAAAACTAAATTGACCCTGCAGTCTATTTTGGAGAGGGGCATGGCAACCCACTCCAGTATTCTTGCCTGGAGAACCCTTTGGAGAGAGGAGCCTGATGGGCTACAGTCCATAGGATCACGACTGAAGTGACTTAGCAGGCACAAATGCAGTCTATCTACTGTCTTTAAAAATCAAGTCTCCATTTGATAAAGGGCTGCAAAACATTTTTCCCTCACAAATCAACAGAATATCACATACACATTACTAAATATAAAAAAAAAAAAAAGGTTCAAAAGGTAGGGGATATATGTGTACCTATGGCTGATTTTTGCTGAAGTCTGACAGAAAACAACAAAATTCTGTAAAGCAATTAGCCTTCAATAAAAAAAATTTTTTTAAATACTTTGTCTTAGGTGCTTTATTGTTCTTCCGTTAGGATGCAAAAGATATAAAGCTAAAATTATAAAAAAATAAACATTAATTAACCATGTCACCCCAGATCTATGATTATCTAAAGATTCTTACACAGAACTATGGTTTAGGATATCACTATGAACTCCGTTTTACCTGTTCAAAGAGTCTAGTCTTATCTGGCTCTGGCATTTCCTTCAATTTTGGTTGTAACTGCTTTTCCCAGTAATCCTTTGCATGCTGAATAAGATTATGTTTTTCAGTAGCTGGAGGTATAATAACACCCTGTGTCGCCAAGTACTTAAATATGATTTCTCGGTGGACTTTTCTTCGCCTCAAAAGTTCTTCTGCACTTTGACTGTAGACTAATATTGCACGAATGGCATCTAAAAGAAAATTGTAAAGATTAGCAGAAAATCATGAGTCACTTGTAAATTTGTCCAGGGTTAGCAGAAACACTATCAAATGACATTTTATAAACTCTTCTCATGGCATTATTGTTTTGTATGAAATGGTCATCATTTTTACAAACCAGGAAGTGGGTTGTCAGGTTTTGGGTTTTAAAAATATTTCTTTATAAATTTCCCTACCTAAAGTTTCTCCTTGCTTTTACTTCTCATAAGAGATTGTGAATTTAAGCATTTTAAGGAATGGTTGTATTTTAAGAAAAAAAACTGAATAAGAGAAAAAACAATTTCTTTCTAATAAGGTCAATGGACCTACATTCATTTATAATCCCTAAAAACAGACAAAATTACAATTCTTTTCAGTTCAATCTCCTTACTCTACAAATAATGAAAGTCAGAGATACATGAGGTATCAACAATCATACTTGTAAGAAGTGGTAGAGCCAAGACTGTCTCTTTTTTTAATTTTAAAGAATTTCTGTTAAACAGACTGAGCATTATTTTTACATGTGTGAGGTATGTAGTTAAAGTCACTCAGTTGTGTCCAACTGTTTGTGACCCAATGGATTATACAGTCCATGGAATTCTCCAGGTCAGAATACTGGAGTGCGTAGCCTTTCCCTTCTCCAGGGGATCTTCCTGACCCAGGGATGGAACCCAGGTCTCCGGCATTGCAGGTGGATTCTTTACCAGCTGAGCCACAAGGGAAGTCCAAGAATACTGGAGTGGGTAGCCTATCCCTTCTCCAGGGGATCTTCCCAATCCAGGAACTGAACCTGGTCTCCTGCATTGCAGGTGGATTCTTTATCAACTGAGCTATTAGGGGAGCCCGTATGAAGTATACAGAATGGCAATAAAATGAACTCCTATATACACATGACATAGCTTAAGACATAGGAATAACCAGTATTTTTGAGGTCCTCATTTTACCTTTCCCTACATAATAGTATTACCTCTCTCTTCACCTTACATGTAGATACTCTCCTAAATGCGATTTATAATTTCCTCAATTTTCGTTCTTTTTGGCTGCCTCTCGGGGCTTGTGGGATCTTTGTTCCTCAACCAGGAATTCCAGGGATTGAACCCAGACCTCCAGCTATGGAAGCGCAGAGTGCTAACCACTGGACCACCAGGGAATTCCTTCAATTTTCTTTATAGTAGTACAACATAACCATGTATCCCTACAGAATATAGTTTGGTATTTCTCTGAATGGTCTATAAACCTAATCCATCATTATATTACTGTAATTTTAATTTTTATTGTTTCTGAGATTAAGCTATGTGGATAAACACAGCTGTAGTCAACTGATTTTCAGTACTGTACCTAAGGTAATTATAGACTATACCACAAGGCATTTACTTTTGTTTTATAGACTTATTATGTGTATCCAAGTACAAATACTATTGCTTTGAACATTCCCACACTATTGGTGAATGTGACTAAAACTGTAATAGATTAAAATGCTGAATATAATTGATGGTGGATCTAAAAGCAAACAAGAAAGGGAACTACCCAGTACAAAAATGTCTCCCAGCACAGAAGGGCAAGGAGAATGATCATCACCTGGAGCCTGTTAGAAAGGTAGAATTTCTGGGCCTGCTCCAAAACTACTGAATCAGAATCTGCATTTTAACAAAATCCCCGAGAGATTCATGGGCACGTTTAAGTTTGAAACACTCAGGTAAGCAATCTTCCATTTTAGGAGATAATATCAAACTTGTTTTCCAAAGTAGTAGTTCCAATTTACACTCCCCAGTAGTTGTCAAAGACTTACTTCACAAGATAAACAATATTTGATGTTTATATGTTGAGTTTTTGGAAATCTGGTACACATAAAAGAGACCACATATTTTGGGATTTTATTTCATTGCTTTCTAAAGATATTGACTATCTTTTCCTATGCTCTTCCCCACTCCCAGAAATGATTGTTCAAATCACCTAACATTTTTGTACAGGGTAGTTTCATTTCTTGTTTGCTTTTAGATCCACCATCAATTATATTTTAATCTATTCACCAATAGTGTTAGAAGGTGATTACCATGTAAAATATATAAATGCCAAAGAACTACATTAATTCTAAAATTATTTTCAGTCTAACGTCTTAGAAATTCATTTGGTGTTCATGGTTCACTTTCAAATGAATGCTCTTAAACGGCGAAAACGTAAAAGAACTTAAAAGAGAAAGGCAGTTTTAAAAGGCAGACTCTGATACTTAAGTCATAAGCTAATATAGGAGTCAGAAATTTTCCCATTTTAAATTTCAGCAAATTTAAAATAAAACTAGTCAGGTAATATACAAAATGATAAATGCTTAATGCTTAAGCTACTCATTACATTACAACCAAACAATATTTGTAACCCATGAAATCTACTCAACCGAAATGTTTATTTGGCTCTGAAAGGAATGTAGTCCTAGTACACAGAATCATCTCTGAAAAAATTTGGATCCAAAAAGAGACATGGATTCTAACTATATGCCGCTGTTTTATCACAGCAGTTGTTTTAAACTCATAAAGCAGCAGACTGATAGTATTCATGATATATTCCCCAAGCTCAAGAAAATAAGCAGCAGCTGACTCCTCCCCTGATCGAAACTGAAAAAGGAGAACACCCGACTTCCCAGAATTTTTTTTAAAAAATCACTATTCACGTACCTTGAATTTTCGAAACGAAACAAGCAGCATTTGCTCATAACATTTAAAGAATTAAAACCTGGAAAGCAGCGCCATTTTCAGCCCACCATTTCCCCCAGTGCTTGGCGAGGCGGGGCTGAGCCGTGGCTACGAGGCAACACAGCAGCTATAGTGGCCACGATTCCTGGGGGCTTCGCACAAGTGCAATCGCGGACAGGCCGTGAGCGAGACCTACCACGGCCTCCACTCAAACACGCTCCGGCAAGGTGGGGGCCGAGTGAGGCCCGAGGAGAGATGGCCATCCTTTGGGGGGTGGGGTCTACCCTTACCTTGGCGGTCCTCAGGCTGCACCAGACGGTTGGTGATAGTGTCACACAGGGCCATGATCTCGTCGTTGTCCAACAGGCTGAGCAGGTTACGACAGCCCTCCATCTCCGTGTAGCTGAGCCCCGACATCTCGACCCCCAGAATGGGGGAAGAGGAAGCCGCCAACAACGTCGCTTCCTTAGGCCCACCCGGCCGGCGCCTAGGCAACAGATACCGGAAGTGCCTTTTCGGCCGTTCGCCGCCAAAGAGCCTCGGGTATTCCAGACCCATGGGCGGAAGTAGTAGTAAATGAGGGCACTCAGGAAACTCGGTGCTCCGATCGGTGGTTCCGGGCTGCTAGGAACTGAGGGAAGTCTCTCGCATCTCACTTTAGGGAAGCTCCACGTTTACACCGGAACGCCGGCATTCCACAAGATAAAACGAAGCCCTCAATCCCTCAGGAGTCCAGCCTCCAAAACAGCGCCTGGGAGGCCTGCGCAGTACAGGTGCGTGGAAAGCGGGCATTGGCCCCCGCGCAAGGCGAGCTCCCGTGATGCAGCGGGGCCGGCCAATGGAGGCGTCTTTTCCCCGCCCGCGTGGTAGCGCTCGAAAGTTATCTGTGGCCAATTCATAGTTGGGTGGTACGCCTGTAGTTTGATATTCTTAAGTTACATAGTTGTGTGTTGAAACAATTACATAGTTGTGTGTTGAAACAATCTGGCTTTGTTTAACATTGTACTTGGAAACGTTTAGGAAGAAAATCGCCTACCCTATGCTAACGCCTGCCCGCCTTTCAGCTTAACTCGCCCACAAGCTGGGGTCCGCTCTTGCTTCTCTTCTGATCCTCGCCGGCTTGGCTTTCGTCAAGGCAATATCGCGAGTGGTTTAAGGTTGGGGACTCTGAAAACCAGATTGCCAGGATTTTATTCCGTCATTTATTAACTGTGACCTTGGGCAAGCTCCTTGGTCTCCCAGTTTTCTGTCTCGAAATGGATACAGTAGAGATACCTACCTGATGGGGTTGTTGGGGCGGGGGAGGAGGGTGAAGAACCGTAGCGCCTAGAAAGAGCCCAGTATGTATTAGCTCTTGTTATCACTGTTAGTGTAAACATTTACGAGAGGCAACCTTCAGGCTTAAATGCATTGTCACTGGCTTCTGTCTCCTTCCGTTGTTTAAGCCATCGTTTAGATTTATTAACATTAATTAGATGATTGCCAGTTAGTACCTGAAATGTACACACTTGCATATCCAGATAAACAAACTTAACTTTTATGTAAATTATCACAGCTAAATATCAGTCAAAATGTACTGTGAATATAGTCTTAAAGATAAGGCATTCAAAGCATAGTTAAACTGACTTGCCGGTGGATGTCATTTAGGGTACATTTTACTTATCAGATACCAATTCTTCATTTTTCAATAAGCATTGATCGCCTATCATGAGAAATGACACAGACCCTTCTCCGAGAAGCTTTTGGGAGTGTTGCAAATGAAGAGATAAGTGCTCACAATACTGGTGCGGAGCCACATGAAAGACTTGCCCAAACTGTGTGTGTGTGTGTGTGTGTGTGTGTGTGTGTGTGTTTCAACGTATTTACTGAGCACAACTTGCTCACTTTCACTTGCCAGGCACTGTTCTTTATGCTGGGAACCATTACAGGTCTTTTGGAGCTTGCATTTTAGTAGGAGGAGACAGAAATGTAATAATGCCAAGAAATTCTATGGCGAGAAGTCAGAGGGATGGGGGAGAGGATGTTGCTAATTTATATAGGCTGTGAAGAAAGGCTTCTCTAAGTGACACTGAAGGAAGAACTGAAAAAAGTAAGAGACTGAACCACAGGAGAGTGTTCTAGGAAGCAGCAGCAATGGAGGTTCTGAGGAAAGAATAGAGTGCTTGGCGTATAGGAAGGAGGCCAGGAGGCTGGAGCAGCTTGTGCAAAGAGGCAGCAGTAAGAAGTGAGGTTAGAGCTGTAGTCAAGATTGATCTAGAGCTGGGTTTCTCAACAGAGGCATTATTAACATTTTGGGCAGGATAATTCTTTTTTGTGGGTCTGTCCTGTAAAGGATGCCCAACTGCATCCCTGACCTCTACCCAATGGATGCCAGTAGCACCTTCTCCCCTAGTTGGGCTGCCAAAATATCTCCTTCCTCAAATATTTCTTTGGCGGAGTGGGTGGGGCAAAATTCCCTCAGTTGGGAACCACTGATACAGAACCACCTGTCCAAAAGTGCTTTCTAAAATGAAACTATTTTGCATCTGTGCTAATATAGTAATTGTCAGCTGGCCACACGTGACCATTGAGCTCTTGTAAGGCACCTAGTGTAGCTGAGTCAGTGAATTTTAAATTTTATTTGAATTTTAACAGTAACTTGTAGCTAGTGGCTACTGTATCAAATAGTGCAGTCTAGAGTCTTACAGCCCATTGTAAAGACTTTGGCTTTTATCTTGTACCTCGGTCTGCATTTCCTATTCTCAGTCTCTCCAGACTAGTCACAGTGGTTTTCTTGCTTTTTGTGTCTTAAACTTACCATGCAGGTTCTTGCCTCAGAGGCTTTGCTCTTACCTGGCACATTCTTCCTTCCTTCAGATGTCTGAGTGGCTGTCTTTCCCTTCATTATTTCCTGTTCAACAGTTATCAGAAGTGCTATCATCATCTCTTATCATCCTGTTTAAAATCACCACCTACAATGCCATGCTTACTTATACTTCTCTAGCTACTTTTCTCTATACTGTTTATATCGTACTTTTCCACCTTCCCCCCCAGTAGAATGTGAGTTCAGGGATTCAGGGGTTTTTACATGTTTTTTTCTTTTTCATTGTCTATTAACAGAGGCTGGCACATCGTCAGTATGCAATAAATATTTGTTGAATACATGAATGAACTGTAAAGCCATTGGAGGATTTTAAACCAAGGAATGGTATGATCTGACTCGTTTCAAACTGGATCATTTTGGCTGCTGTTGTCTAGAACAGACTGCCAGAAAGGCAAGGATAAAGGCAGGGAACTCAACTAGATTAATACAATAGTCCAGGTGACAGTGGAAGACATGATAACAAGTCAGGGATGACTAGAAAGTTTTGGTTTGGGCAACTGGAGTTGCTGTTTACTGAGAGGAGAAAGACTGGGAGAAATAGATTTCAATAGAGAAATCCAGAATTATCAAGAGAGATCTGCTTTCTGGAGAGTGTAATGATGCTCAAGAAGATTAAGCAAAGAATGAGTGAAGCAGAAAAAGAAGTACAGGTAGAGGGAGCAGCAGTGAAAAATGCATGGAACAGCATGACTGTTTTTGGCTAGAACAAGGACAGTGCAGGAGCCATAACATGAAAAGAAAGTAAAGTCAGTAAAATTGTAACAGGAAGGGCTCAGCACTAGGCCCTTCAGGCACTTAATTCTTAAACTTTCAAGATTGGCTCTCCCCTTTTGACAGGGAAGTCTGAACTCTGTGGGATGGGCTTAGTTGCCTTAAAGCTATTATGCTAGAATTTGAATACATTTGATCTCACATCTTTGAGCTCTTTTCATTAAGCTACATTCTGGTAGTTGGGAAGAAAAAGTTTTCTAAATTAGCAGATTTGGGGTATAAGATCTGTTAAGAAAATATTCATTCATTCAACAGTAGTTGTTTAAAACCTATTAAAGGTGACTTCCTTAAATGCCCTGGAAATTGGGTTTCTAAGAATGCTCTATACATTTAATAGTTTACCTGCTAGGGAAATATGGAAAACCTTGTTGATATAGATCTGTGGTTTTCAAACATTAGTGTGTATCAAAACCACCTAGACAACTTAAAGACAGATGGGTCCCTCAGTTGATCAAAAACTTAGCATTTCTGTTTTCTTGGGGGCAGGGGCACAACCACATCCTTGTGACTTATGGAATCCTGTGAAAGTGCCGAGTCCTAACCACTGCACTGCCAGAGAAGTCCCCCAAATCTAGCATTTCTATTAAGTTCTCAGGTGATAATGCTGCTGTTCTGGGGACCACACTTTTAAGAATCACTGCCAGTGAAGAGAATGAAACATCAACCAGCCATGTCTGTACCAGACTTCATCCTTTGTCTCTGAAATCACTGATCCTCAGGCAAGTCTAACCCTCTCCACTTGGATATTATCATTATCAGATCCACTCGTGCCCCACATTTGTAGGGAAAACTGCATGACAGAATGGAAACTACATGACATGATTTTAGGAGGAAACATCAGATTTTTCAGTGCCACCTCTGCATTTATTAGCTATGTGACCAGTCAGGTTATTTAACTTTCCTGAGCCTTTGTGTCTAAAAAGCACTGCTGCTAACCATCTTTGTGTTGTTTTAACAATTAGAGGTAACACACATAAAGTAAGCTGGTACACAGTAATTTTTCTCCATTTGCAGTACCCGTAAATAAGGCATGAATCTCTCTCCCATTTTTAGTTTTTATTCCAAGTAATACTAGATTGCCTCCAATTCAGGTATGGATGGATATACAGCCCAAATTTCTGGCCTCATTTTTGGTTGACTCTTGAAATCAGTATGAATTTTATGCTATGAAAGCAATCTGACTCATTTGTCTTGGAAATGTAGTTAATATTCGATTGCTTCCCAGCATTCCTCAAATTTCAGAAAAGAAAAAATAGAAAGTAGAGATAACCCCAGTAACTTTATATCTAAATACCTCAATGCATTTATTTAATCATCTAAGATCATATGACTATGAATCATAGATGGTGAATCCTAGATCTCAGCTCTGGAATGCTTTAATAACTTTCTCATAGTGTTTTTCAAAGCATAGCATTTGTAATATTTGCAAATCACCGTAATTAACAGAATGTCTATTCTTTCATTTTCCGTGCTATCATCGCATCAAAGAGCTTCTTTCTACTTCAGCTCTCACTTTTCCAAGTTGCAAATTATAGCAAAAATATAGGAGGTTTACCTTTGTTAATGAGCCAAAAGAGCAGGAGCCCTTGTGACGAAGGACCTCACTTTTAGGTACAGGTTACTAACTGGCTTAAACATGTTCCCATTGAGGTATCAATTGTACATGGATAATGTACAATTATGTACATTATCATAATGTACATCTTATTTCAAAATGACTTCGCAGTCTTGAAGTTCCACCAGAGGCTCGTCATCTCTGAAGAATTACCAATGTAGATCAGTCCATCCACTGTCCTGGAGAGTTCTGACATTTGTCTTCCATGTACTAAGTTTGCAGAGGCTACTATTTCTTACTGAAACTACTTACCTGAAATAACTTTAGTAAACAGTGTTCTATCAACTTGGAATTCCTGCATATGGACATTAGTTTAAACAGTGTCTAAAGATATCTATTTTGTATAAACTTTTAGAGTTTTCTGTTTTCCATGTATTTTAAAATCACTCAATAATCTGAATATAGTAATATTAACTGAAATACCTCATTCTCTTATGAAACATAATATAAATTTCTTATTTAACATTTACCTTAAGCCTAATTCCTTTTGAAGTAATGTGCTACATAAAACTGAACACTTCATTACCAACAAGGACAATGTTTTATTGAACAAATCTATGTACAGTACAAAAAATTTCTTGAAATGAGACACTATTGTTGATTTATTGCAGTTCAATGGCTCAGTTTTAATTTGTACTCTTATAAAATGCAAAGTAAAATAATTTAATGTTCAACAAGGAAGCACAAATTTCCTTTCTTGCTGAATCTGTAATACCTTTCACACATTAACAATTCCAAAATGCATATGCAGCATTTAGTCATTCTGAAAAGGTGTTTTACAGTACCAAATAAATTAAAAAATAAACACTACCATTCTTTTTAGGTTTTTCACCCATACTACAGTTTGAACCAAATATGAAAGGAGTACGGCTGTACTTTCAAGTGTGATTTGAAAAGAATCACAAGTTTGATGTTATAAGTTATCTTTTCATTATATAATTGGTGGTTTAAAAGAAAAAAAAAAAATATGGCTAAAGCCCAAAGTACCAGTGTCCTTGTCCACGAAGGGTCTCCTTTTCTACCTTCTCCATAATATCTGAGCAGCAAAATTTCAGATTTGCTATTCTTTTGACCTTACTGAAACATAGCAGAAAGCTAGTATTTAATATTTCAATGGAAACTTTTATTTGACAATGAAGGACTGAAACTTGGTCCATGTAAGATAAACACATCCTTAAAATAGAAGGAGTAGAGAAGAAAAAGAGAATTTGAGGAATAAGAAGAAAGCTTCCTTGTCTTCTGAATCCCACATTAGAACTATTGGAAGTTTACACACCTCATAAAAGCAAAATGATGTAAGTTTTATAAGGCATACATAAGAAAATGCACATATTCTTTCAATAGCAATTATTTGATAAGTAAAGAGGTTAGAATTAGAACAATGTGGTCCAATAGAATTTTATAAAACAATCTCTTGATGTATAAACCAATTTGATCTCAGTCTTTCAGAAAGTTTTCCCTTAGCAAAACAAAAGTAGAAATAAAACCTCAAAGACAAAAAAATAACAAGTGGAATATGTTTAAAACATTTTGGTATGAACTACAGAATGAATGAAAACAATCTGCAGACATGGATTTACGTCAATAGTTACAACTTATAAAAAGTAAAAAGTAAAAAATGTGATAAAATGTTAAGCTGTGATTTTAAACTTCTGGAAAACATACAAAGCAGAAATATTTCAAAATAACTTCATTGCCCATATGAACTAGTTTCCAAACAGGCTTTTTTATTACATGACTGAACTGAAATAGAACTCAAGTATTATATTTTAGTATCAGGAAGCATGGAAAATGTTTTTTTCTTTAGTTGACCTTAAAAGACATAAAAATCTGATCAAGTTGTTTATCTTATGTTATTTAAATGTAAAATCCATAGCCTAATATAGGCTACATAACAAAACAAAAACCTGATTTGATTGAAATGGACTGACAACTATCAATTGCATAGTAGTAAATGCCTATGATAAATAAACTAATAAAATTGGGACATTACTTTAGATATCTGATTTATCATGACCTGGAAATCCTAATTTAATAAAGTCTGGATGCTGCCCATGAAGAAAAGTCTCACTTCCTTAGTAGCTTCATTCAAGAAGCTTTAATATCCAAAAATTTATAATGTAGGATCTGATGAGATTATATACTTTGAACAAGGATATACCAGTTGGAATCACTGGAATATTTGGTGGACATATTTGTATGTTAATAGCTCTGTTTTTAAAGAATCTACCTTTGCAGCTTTTGTTCATTTTACCCCTGCTATAGATTAATACCCTATTAGGTAAAAGGAAGTCTTTAAGCTTCTTCTTTTAAAGACTATAAGTGGAACACATCTGAGAGGGTATTTTAAAAAACTTTTTAAACAATTTATTGGCTATTAAGTTAAAATCTTCCTTAGGAAAATTACTGGTCATCAAAGAAAATAAACGCATCAATATATCTTACTGTGTTCTTGCTGTGCAAGTTTTTGTGTAAATATTTCCTTTTATATATAAAAATTACTATTTAGGCCAAATTTATCAGAAATAAATAAGAAAGCATGAGTAATATGGCTTATTTTAGAATAAACTCTCCCAATTGAATAAAACCAATGAATTCTTGACCTGATTCTTGGCTGCATTTCTTTTTTTTTTTTTTACAGCCAGTTATTTTCATAGGACTGTACTTAGATAACTCACATTAATGTCTAAAGGACCTTACTATGAATCATCAAGCAATGTCCTAACACTACTCTATATACAAATAGAAATATCCCAGTGTGCTTATACCATTATTCACATTGAAGAATTTGCAATTCAGTGTTTTCTTTCAACTAAGACATCTAAGACAGCCTTTAATGGTCTTACATTCCTCCCATCTCTCCCCATAGTTACTGACAGTATGTTTTCTATTGAGGCTGCTGCTTTATAGCTCATTGGCATCATAAAAATGGAAAGTGGAAGGTTCTGTCAAGAGCTCATTAGCAAAGCACTACTGTCTCCTGTTAATTTTCAATGCTGGCATGTCAATCATTGAACTCTGACCTAATCAATCCTCTGGAAACAAGTTACAATCTTTTATGGCTAGGATGGTGATAAGTCAAGTTTTATTCTATCAGTTTCTAAATAATAATAAACCAAATAAAAATGGTTCCTTAAAGCATGTTTGACCCAAAAGAAGGACAAAATCTGATTATGCATGACAAGAATCCTATTTGTAGAATACTTTAAATTGTTTATTGTAAACCACTCCTTCTTTTATTTATATATATATGTATATATATACATATATATATAATGGGTTAGTTTTTCCCTTTGTGTAAGGCCATAGCTGGTTATTCTTTTTGACTAGTTGCCTGAACATGTTTCTCACATAAGCGAAACTGAACATGCTGCTATTGATCATCATCAACTTCTTTAAAAAAAAAATGTGGTTTTTATGGATAACTGGTACTTTGGGAGTCTTGTAATAACCCTTTTGGAGTCTAAACCAGCACATCTCCTCTGTGGGTTCATTCTAGAAAATGTGCTTTGTCTTTATCTTTAGTAATCCAAGATCGCTCTAAAATTAAGGCCATCAGGGAAATAGCAAACTGATGATGCATTTTCTTGTAGTGCTTTTTGCACACTACTGCTTGATCGACAGATCTTTCTGAAACATTTTTATCAGGCACCTGTAAAACAGAACACGTCTGTTAATTCATATTTTATAGATGTTCATCTAGTATTCTAAGTTAGATTTCCTGTTTATTTATACCCTTACTCATTCAAAGAATATTAATATTAGTAGAAAAGCATGTTCTTCTTTAGCTCAGTTTGTTTTTCAATTATTTTCTGTTTTTATTTTTTGTTTTTTTAAATTTTTGTTTTTGTAATAGAGGCTCAGCTTCACTTGGTTTATATTCTGGCATGCAGATGAAAAACACTTTCATCATAATTAGTTTGTCTTCAGATTTCTTATTACATAAAAACATGGAATGAAGAAAAGCCTCAGATAGTTAAAATGTATGATCCAAAAGTATGAAAAAATTGTTTAAGTTCTGGCTTCCACAAGTTCATAGGCCTATGCCTATGCAAATTACTTGAGAATGTCAGTTGCTTGATCTATAAAACAGGAACAGAACCTTATGGTGATTGTATGGTTTACAGGAAATAATGTATGGAGTAGTGCTTTATTATCTGTTTTATACAAATGTTAATTTTTTTAACCTTATGACGATTTATGGCATTTTCTACTTCTACAGATATACCTACTGAGAAGACAGCAGACTTACTTTCATCATCTGAATCAAATCCAAAGAGGGTCTGACATTTCTTTTGTGCAAGGTGAGCCTCAAGTGCTTCTGCGTTACAGTAGGTGGTCAGGCATTTGCCACATCTTAATCTTTTCACTGATTTTTTACAAACGTTATCTTGATCAGAACAGGCATCTACCCTATCAGTCAGAAATTTTCTGCGTTTTGGCATACTAAGGTACCGTTCATCAAGGTAACTGGGAGGCAATGGTCTGACATATGGCTTTGTTAAAATTAAGCCATATGAAGTATGTTCGCTCGTCAGATTTGGTTTGGAAAGTGCCTGAGATACTGGCAGGGTACTGTGTTCTTGTGGTACAACACTGGGTAAAATGGAACTGTTTTCTGTCCTCATTCTATTTGTATCAATTTTCAAAGCAGGATCTGATGAAACTAAAGGTGTTTGCTCTATTCCACTGTGTCCATTGATGTGTCCATTAATGTCCATTGTGTCATTAATACTACAGTTATTTTCAGAATTTGGCTCTATGTCAGGCATCTTTTGGTCTGTCAAGCTTGTATCAGAAACAGTGCCATCAGAATGTTCATTTCCATTCTGAATTAAATGGTCTGTTTTCTTTTCCATACTTTCTATACATGTCTTTGGTTCTGTAATATCTTTCCTTGATTTGCTAGTAGAAACTGGCAGACTAATAGTCTGTCTCTCATTACCAGATGAGTCTTTTTCCTGATGATTAGATTTTGAGTCTGTAAGAACATCCCAAAGGATTGCTTCACTTGGTTGTGCAGATGATTCTGGTGTTTTACTTAAATAGTGCTGAGCTTCATGTTCATATAGCAGAGGAAGATCTTCAAAAAGCTCATGGCATTCTGGAAAACTACACTGAGCTTGAAATATCTTGTGACTTTTTGTGTGCTGAGCAAGTTGGAATGGCAACTTAAATGCTTCATTGCAATTAAAATGCAAACAAAAATACACATTTGGATAGCTGTGTCTATTAAGGTGATCTATAAAATGTTGAGAATCTTCAAATTGCCTTTGACAAAATTTGCATTTTCCTTTGCTCCACTTCATTACTGTTTGCCGCACATTTAAATCAGTTGGATGTACAGTCCTTGCATGCTTATTCAGAAATCCAATTCTTTTAAATATCCTGACACAGCCAAGAGCAGGGCACTTAAAATTTCCTTCTTGATCTGTTGCATATATGTCTTTCGGATGGCATACAGCTGCATTGATTTTATGAAGTACTGAACTTTCTTGATTCAGGTCATAGTCATCTTCTTCATAATCACCTTCCTCATCTTCCTCCTCCTCATAGTCATCCACACAGATAGGTAATGGCTCTGAGACATTATTTAAAGAAGTATCAGGACTGCCATTTTCAGTAATGTTTTCAATAACATCTTCTGATACATTTACAGGAATTTCAGTGAATTCATCCACAGGTGCAGGGATGACGTCTTTGTTTCCATCACTGGAACCAGTAATAGTCTCTACTTCCAAATCCTTATTATCAGAATTCCCATTTTCAAATGAAATGAAAGTATCAGAACAACTCATTTCTTCCAAAGCAGGATTTTCTTGATCCTCTTGCTGAGCTGCAGCAATTTGCTGTCTCTGTATTTTCTTAACATGATTCTTTAAATGCTTTTGCATAAGTCCTCTGTTTCTAAATTTCCTGCCACATATCACACATGAAAAACTGCCCTTTTTCTGATGAGCCTGGGCATGCCTTACAATGTGACCACCTAGAAATTCCTTGTTACATAACATACACCGATGCCTTGGGACACTGTGATCTACTCTGGAAGCATTAAGAGCTGTAAGGTTTTTCTTTGCGTTAATAGGGCTTTTTGGTTGCACTCCAGATATATCATCAGGATCAAGCTCTCCAGTGCTCTGATCTGTAAGAGAGTCAAGCCCTTCCTCTAAACTGTGCTGATCCAATGCCTTTTTTACATTACCTGTAGAATTTTCCAGTGCACTTTCATTTAGAAATCTAACTGCTGATTTATCACTCAGTAATGCTACACAGTTTTTCTTAATCATTATGAAGTTCCAGAATTCAGGATCAAAAAACAATCCCTTTTTCAAAATTGGAAGTAATTCAAAACGAACACGATTTTGAACACTACTTGTGCCTTCATTGTATTCTTCATCTGGACGTTTGTAAAGCTCTTCAACAGTATGATAAGCTTCCAAGGAGCGTTCAAGAAAAAATATCGAGAGTGCACAAATCCTGAGAATCTCCAAATCATTTGGTAAAAAATGTGCAATTGTTTTATAAATTAGACATTTAGTTTTGGGATCATCATGAAGATCTAGTTGTAGAGCACAACCACATATTTCAACACAAATTTGTAAGCCTTCTTCTTCAACCTGTAAAAGAAAAATATTAGCACTGAATACCTTCTAAAAAATCATTAACACTTACTAGTTTATCTTTTTAAAATACAACTCTGGAAACGAAAGCTAAATAGTATTCTAAACATGCAATTTACTTCAATGGGTAGCCTTGTTTACTCTTTTTTAATATATAAATAAATTTCTTTTGTTTACTTGAGAATAATCTGGAAAAGATAGCATTTTAGCTTTAATTTATTTAATTTTCAAGTTGACGAGCCTTATTAACCATAATACAAAATGTTATAACCTTATGGTGATTAAAATATAAATGCTTCATAAACTTATGGTGATTAAAGTTTATTACAAATCTAGATTTTTTTAAAAAAAAGGACGGCTTATGGAAACTCTTTCATAAAGCTGCACTAAATAATATTACTTATTTTACTTATTAAGTAATATTATTGATCAAAATAAGCAGAGAAATGAAGAAGGCAATTACAAACTTTCCAAATCAGTAAGGTATCAGAATAATGAACGTACTGAAAGTTATCTGAAAAGTATTCAAGCTTTGAAACTTTACTGGTGACTCAAATGTAACTGCATCAAGCTTTTAGTTGGGAATTTGTTGACTATCCACCTGAATTCAAGTTATAAATAATGCCTCTAGTGATTTGGAATGATCTGCTCATTTGAATAGAAAGAGATAAAATAATATGTTTTTAACAGTTGTGTGTGTGTATCATATTGCGTGCATATGGTAAATTACGGATGACAGGGAGGAACACTACTTTGCCAGCCTTATGTTCTCTAAGTTCCTTATGTGCTATGTAACCCTTACTTACAGTTCCACAAGCAGACCTTAACTTTGCCTATCACTTTACCTAGCTGGTAAATTCCTACCTATTTCATACTCATTCTTTGAGAATCCTAAATCACAGGGACAGTATCTCATGTGGTTAGTATCTTCTGTGGTTAGCATAGGAGTTGGCATATAAAGACCTTTGATAAGTGTTTGCAGAATGAATGAGATCAGATATATTATACCAATTTTAGTCTTCTGTAAATCTACCATTTACAACTTGGAATCCTTTTCTAAATTTAAATTTCTTATTTCTTATTGTTACTTATAATTTCTAATGGTCAGTTACAAAACCTGCATAAATTTTCCAGATACAGCAAATTCAAGTCCACTGCTTCAAGACAGAATTCATTCTCTTTCTCCAAAGTTCTATCTACATCCTCTACCTTTCTTAACGAATTATAATGTACTTAGTTGCTGAGCTTTAAAAAAATTTCAGGATCATCACAAAAGGGAACAGGCTAAGGCTACTTTTAACCTGAAAGCCTTTAACAATTCCACTACATTTAGGAATAGTTTCAACTTTTAGTGTAATATTCAGTCCCTTTTGGATCTCTAGCAACCAGAACCCCACAGCAACTAAACTCTTTGATTAGTTTCCCCACCCACACTCTCCTGTTAATGCCACTGGACAGTTATGAGAATCAAATAATAAAATGAGGAAAAGAGGCTCTGTAAACTACGAAGTCCTCTACGCATATTAGTATTATCCTATTCTATCATTTAACACCCAGCTGAAAGCATCCTCCTTTGTGAAGCCTTTTCAGATGTGCTATCTGTAATTATTCCTTCTGAACTCACATGGCATTACCTGTGCCTCCTTTCACAGCAGTGAGGCATATGAATGATCTATTTATTCCATCAGACAAAAATGTTTTTAGTAGAGTGTATAAGAAATTAAGCACATTTTAAATACTTATTTCATCTTTGAATTTTTCTTACCATGTATTCTTAGTTGACCACGCATGTGAAATTGAGAAAGTTCTAAGATAATTGGCTGAACTTCAACTATATTTTAAACTTTCTGTAAGAGTCTCTCAATTTTTGGTGAAAAGTAAAAGTGTTAGTCACTCAGTCATGTCTGATTCTTTGCAACCCCATGGATTGTAGCCCTCCAGGCTCCTTTGTCCATTGGATTTTCTAGGCAAGAATACTGGAGTGGGTTGCCATTACCTTCTCCAGGGAATTTCCCGATCCAGGGATTGAACCCAGGTCTTCTGCACTACAGGCAGATTCTTTACCATCTGAGATGAGAATGATTTGTTTAAAAAATATAGAGAGAAATCTTTATTTTTAGAAAAGTTTTACAGGTGATTCTGACGCACTTCAAATATTAAGTGCAAAATTTGCACTCTACGGCATAGATTTTTTTTTCCCATTTTTTGGTGGCATAAGAGGTTAATTTTGATGATGCATTAAAATGACATATCACTATTTAATAATGAAGCTATTAATGCACTTAGCTAAAAAGAACCTAAAAAAGTCCTCTGATACAATGCTTTATATCATGGGAATATGATACAAAACTTTGTATCAGGGGACTATGATCACTACATGGTCATACATCTAATGAGTGATGTAATAATAAATATGATAAATGCATAAATGTATAAAAAATTAAAATATATTATTTAATGGATGCCTCCTTATGTATTTAAAGTAACCCACATAAAGATTCAGTTAAATGGAGCTATCTAAAATGTAAGGTAGCTTTATCTTTCCTATCTTTGTATTCAAAGTTCTGTTAATATTTGAGGAGAAAAAGTAACAAGATCTGTAGGATCTACTTTCATGTCTATATAAGAATCTTATGTAGAATTGTACACACTTGCCAGTACCCTATGAAAAACTTGCTTGAGAACTATTTTTAAAAACAGGTAATGGGTTTTTACTCTTATTTTAAATAAACACTTTAAAAATTTGTCCTTAGGTTTCAAAAATGCCTCAGAATTCATTGTTCCTTTTCACCTAAACATCAAACTTAAAACTATGAACTGTATTTCTCTATGACAGTGAATAGGTATTACCTATAGTTACACAAAGATCATTTGCAAATTAGTTAAGATTATATAAACAGGATTTAGAATAAGGTTAAAAGTGGCAGGCTTATTTAATTTTAAGAAAGATAACGGCTTCTTACAGAAGCAAGTTGTTCCCACATTAAACTTTATGTAATACTAAATTGGCTTTTTATCGCTTTTCTTTTTCAGTTATTTTCATTTATGTATAAGCTTTGTGTTTTGGGAGTTTTGAGGTTGGGGGAGGGGAGTATATAATATATGGAGCATGTGGCCTTAAAATCTTTCTTTACTTCAATTACATGATCAAATAAATTTTATAAGAGATGCAAGTTTCAGTGAATTGTCATTTAAATTTAACTTAAAATGAAGGGATAAATATATACTATTTACCTCATCTTTAATGATTTTCATGAAAGGAAATATGACTCTCACATTAGTTGCTGTTCTTAAGAGCTGGTAGCACTGATCTACAAAAACTTGTTTTGAAGGATTAGACTTTAGCTGTAGTTTACTCCATATGAAAATCAACTCCCTGTAAATGAGAAAAAAGAGAAATATCAAAAATACAGTTTATTCAAATTCAGACATTAGCTATCTTTCCTTGATTCCATAGTGCCTTGGCTGGGATGTATACAAAGTGGGTGTAAGTGGATATTAAGTTAACTCCAAGCTACTTCTGAAGCTACCTGTTTGGGACTAACAGAAGCTGGGGGAAAAGGAGAGATCAGAAATTATGATTTGCAATGGTACAGAATGTATCCCAATCATATGCTAACAAACCTAAGGCATCTCTAGTACTTGATCAAAACACATTCTAATTTCAATGTACCAATATTAATCAGATTACTTAAAAAATAACTTTGACCTTTAAATTAATATCCACTTAGAAATCAATGTTGTCCTTTCTGCAAAGAAGAAACAGTTCATACTTTTAAATCTATTAAGACACCAAAGGTACTACACATTAAAAGTGTTAAGTATATTATAGCACTGATTCTGAAATTTTATGTTTTACATCATCTACTCTTCCGTTACAATGTAGTACGTTTAAAGGAACAAGCTATGGACCATTTAAAATATTTCACAGGTAGATTCTTTTCTAAAATATGGAGAGCAGAGGAATCTGGTGTGCTTCAGTCCATGGGGTCACAAAGAGTCGTACATGACTAAGTGACTGAACAACAATAGGAGCAAGCAATGGGTTTTGAGGCAAAGGAAATTGTAAGGTATAATTGTAATGTTTGGATATTACATTTCAGCAAATTAGAATTCCTTGAAAAGTGTCATAAAAGTTACAGAAAGCACCATAGTCTAAAAAGTATTAAAATAATTGATGAAAATATATATATGTTTTTTTAAAGCGACATACTGATTATGTACTTTGAGCCCAGCACATAAAGCTATTAAATCTAAGGACAGTTTGACTACTATCATGAAGGTGCATATACTCTGTTTACAGAGACAATACAGCAAACACAAAACAAAAAATGATGGCAAGCAACACAGAAAGTAAAACCAAAATTTCACTTCCATTTCACACTAGCTATGTAGGTGTTCCTGTTTCAGTCCACCGCTTACTTTGTATTTTTTTTTTTTTTCTGCACACAGAATCCCTTTGGGAAGCTCATGAGGTTTCATACCATGCTCCCAAATCTCTAGCTCTGACTTCTTCTCCAGTTTGTGTAACTGGTTATTTCAATTTAGATTGGTTTCTATCACTTTAATCCATTTCAGTTCAGTTGCTCAGTTGTGTCCAACTCTTTGCGACCCCATGGACTGCAGCACGCCAGGCCTCCCTGTTCCTCACCATCTCGCAGAATTTGCCCAAGTTCATGTCTATTCAATCAGTGATGCCATCTAACCATCTCATCCTCTTTTGCCCAAAGACACTAAATATTCCTCTAACCTGTTCTTTTTTCACAGTCTCTATATTTTTATTATACTTTTGCCCACAGTTTTATCATTCTCAATGCTACCACCTTAGACCCTTTACTTTTCCATATGTACTTCTGTAGGGGTTGCTAAACTAATCTGCTACCAGTCTCCTAGATTATTTCATTTAATACTTGTTCAGTATGCTTTATGGTGTTAAAAGCAACAGAAACATGGGTTTTGGAGTCAGAAGGATCAGGATCTGAATCCTGGGCATTCTTCTAGGTTGGTTTCCTCAGTGTCAGTTAATGTGCTTTATTTATTCTCTTTGTTGTTGATTGCTCTACTTGGAAAATAATTATTTCTAAGATGAGCTTATCTGTCAAAGTCCTTATCAAGTACCTCTTCATGAAAACTTTCATGAATACCCCAAACTAAAGTGATAATTATTTCAGAACAGATCTTATCTCTCTTATTGATTTCATGCCTTTCATAAACTTCCTTGTTTTATAAGGCTTGTTTCCTCACGTTATTAATACATTGTAAATCTTCTCAATGACACACTGTATAGTGGAGCTAATAGAAAAGAACAGAGATTGGGAATAATCCCTGTACTCAAGAGGCCTACATCTCAATCAGGCATTATATACCAACTCGGATGGTACTACCCAGTTCACAGTGAATCACCATTTTCTAAGAATAGCCCTAATACACAGGGTTGGAACCTCAGTGGCCATGCCTTCTTTATGACCCTCCTCACTGTCCCTAAAATATTAATCTAAGGATGGGAAACTGACCTCAGTTCAGTTAGAACACCTGGAATGGTCTCAACTCTAAACTATGAAGCCTGGGGAGTGTTGGCATTCTTCTGGTCCACAAAAAGAAAGACTGAAGCCAACTGGCAGATCATAGATACTTTTAAAAAACCCCAGCAATCTCAACATCCTTGTTAGCAGTTATTTTTGAGGACCACCCATATCTCTGCTCTTTATGTGGCTTGTGTAATATCCCAGTATCCATTCAATAAATGCTACTTTTTCCCTGAACCAGTCAGACATAGAATGATATCACTTGCAAACTGACAAGCATAAATTCCAACTCCATTTTGTTATTATTAATAGCTGTGTGGCTTTTACCTTTTTTATCCAGAATTTTCTTACACATAAAAAGCATTAAGACAGATAAGTGAAAACACCTAGGTAAAATGTCTAGTATATACTGATGTTTAATAAATCGCTCACTGATAATCTTCTTTGTGAAGACTAGAGGGACAGTTTAATGAAGCTTCTGTTTTCTTTTCCCAAAAAGGGTCCTTACAAAAAACATGGGACTTCCCTGATAGTCCAGTGGTATAACAATCTGCCTTCCAATGCAGGAGATGCAGGTTTGATCCCTGGTTGGGAACTAAGATCCCACATGCCTCAGGGCAACTAAACCCACTCATGGCAACTAGAGAGCCTGCATGCTGCAGGTTAGAGAGCCTGCACCCTTAAGAGCCTGCGCACCACACAGGTAGAAAAGCTTGCATGCCACAATGAAGAGTCCCCACACCTCAATGAAGACCCAAGTGTAGCAAATAAAAAACAAACAAAAAGCCTCACAGCACTGACTTGGTGTACATACACATTTCCCAGGTAGCTCACTGCTAATATAACCATCAAGTTATCTAATTGCAGAGAGACTATAAAATGATTTACAGCCACCCTTACCACATAGATTTTTTTCATACTATACCCATTTTATAGTAAGTAATATTTAATAGCAGAGGCTGCTTAGGTTTGAATCTTGGCTTCATTTACCCCGTAAGATTGCTGGAGTAAATGAGATAATAAATATATAAAGCACAGACTAATGAAAGCACTCAGCCAATATAAGCAGCTATGATTATATTATTATTGATGGTGAGAGAACTAGATTAGTAGCTTGTTTCATTGGCTTGAGACAGAGTAAAACTGGACTGTACATCAGGTTTTATCCTCAGAGAGGGGAGATGCAGAACAAGCTGAAGACCAAGATGAAACAGACAACACAGACCTTGTAAACTGGAAGAATCCTGCTCTTCAAGTTACAGTGAAAATCAACTTTTAGAAAAAAAGACCCTAGCACTCAGAAATATAAAGGAAAGAGGTAAAAGAAATAAGGGGGCAGACAATCAGAACTCAGCCTACTCAGAAGGAAGGACAAAGAAGCAGGCTAAGGAGTCCTTTTTAGTTAGGCAGCTGGGAGGCACACACCCACCTTCTATTTTTAGGTGACTGTGGCCAGGAGCAGGAAAGATAGGCTCTGTTCTATTTTTAAAGTTCCTCTCTAAAGAGTAGAAATTGGTTAGCCAAAAGAAGAAGAAAATAAAATGTTTTCCTGGTCATTTTTTGGTTTGTTTATAGGTGATTCCAGTTTACTTATGAGTATGTCAAAATGAAAGACTAAAGATAGTCTTAAATAGTTTAATAAAGCCAAGGATAGAGAACATTCCTATCACCATAGAAAAGATATATTAAACAGTAATGACTATACATTGTTTCAAAATAATTACCTATCAAGAAATGATAATACTTTGAAAACTTCTTAGAAGTGTATGTCTTAACCACTATCTCCTGATCCTCTTCTCTATTTGCAACTCCAATTTACATAGTACACTTTTGAATAAAAATTTGTATAATCTAACTTATAGTCCCACAGAAGATAAGTTCACTAGTTTCTAGACCTAACTCTATTAATTAGCTTTTGACTCCATCTCTGAATCTAAAGATTTTAATCTATAACATCCATATTAAATAAGTTTATCTTTACACCTCCTTTAAGCTATTGTTTTAAGTATCTGCTGCTGCTAAGTCGCTTCAGTCGTGTCCGACTCTGTGCGACCCCATAGACAGCAGCCCACCAGGCTCCCCCGTCCCTGGGATTCTCCAGGCAAGAACACTGGAGTGGGTTGCCATTTCCTTCTCCAATGCATGAAAGTGAAAAGTGAAAGTGAAGTCGCTCAGTCGTGTCTGACTCTTCGCGACCCTATGGACTGCAGCCTACCAGGCTCCTCTGTCCATGGGATTTTCCAGGCAAGAGTACTGGAGTGGGGTGCCATTGCCTTCTCTGTTTAAGTATCTAACAACTTAAAATTTGAAAGCATTCATTAAAAAATATTTATAGCCCATACCATTTCATATTATTTTGTTAGGTAAATGAGACCTAGTTTTCTCTTAAGAATTGGTGACACGTCAAAGTGGTAGTATTATGTCTGTGTGTACTGAGGTAGGGGAGGCAAAAGTTATAGGACTTTTTTCTAATTATTCTTGATTTTATCTAATAGTAAAATACTCTCAAATTAAATACTCTTAAATTAAAATACTCTCAAACCACATTCTGAATTACATGATTACTTGGATCATGTAACTGGATGCTTCATATGTTCTAACAACTTTTTAATGGTTTTTTAAATGCTCAGAAAAACTAACAGTCACATAATACCATTTATATTAGCACCCCCCCACACACCCCCTAAATGAACTACTTAGCTATAAATCTAGCAAAATATGTATGAGATCTACATGAGGAAAACTACAGAACTCTGATGAGTGAAATCAAAGGAGTAAATAAATGAAGAGAGAGTCCATGTTCATGGACAAGAAGACTCAAGATTATCAAGTTATTAGTTCTCAGCTTAATCTACAGATTCAACCCCAATCTAAACCCTGGCAGGTTATTTTATGGATATGGACAAACAGATTCTAAAGTTGTTATGGAGAAACAAGAGACCCAGAATAGCGAATACAATACTGAAGAAGAACAAAGTTGAAGGACTGATACTACCTAACTTCAGGACTTAATATAAACTAACATAATGAAGACAGTGTTGTACTGGTTTAAGAATAGACATACAGATCAATGGGAGAGAACAGAGAGCCTAGAAATAGATGTACATAAATACAGTCAATTGTTCTTTGACAAAGAAGCAAAAGCAATGCAATGGAGCAAATATCTTTTTAAGAAATGGTCCTCAAACAACTAGACATTCACATTTAAAAAAAGATGAATCTAGACAGATCTTGCATGTTTAGTGGCTTCAGTCATATCTGACTCTGTGCAACCCACCCTATAGACCATAGCCTGCTAGGCTCCTCTGTCCATGGGATTCTCCAGGCACAGACCTTATACCCTTCACAAAAATTAACTAAAAATGGATCATGGTCTAAACAGAAAACACAGAAGACCTTGTGTATGGTGATGCCTTTAGACATAACACCAAAGACATGATCCATGAAAGAAATAACTGACAAGCTGGATTTCATTAAGATTGAAAACTTCTCTGTAAAAATACAGTATCAAGTCACAGACTCTAAGAAAATATCTTTAAAGACTCATCCAATGGACGACTGTTATCAACAACATACAAATAACTCTTAAAACTGGACAATAAGAAATCAAAAACCCAATTAAAAAATAGACCAAAGACCTTAACAGATAACTCACCAAAGAAGGTATACAGATGGCAAATAAGCATATGAAAGGGTGCTCCACATCATATGTCATCAGGGAAAAGCAAACTACAACTAAATTAAAACAACAATAAGATATCACTGCACACCTATTAGAATGGCTAAAATTTGGGACACTGAAAATAACAAATGCTGGCGAGGATGTAGAGCAACAGGAACTCTCATCCATTTTTCATTGGTGGAAATGAAAAATGGTACAGACCCTTTGGGAGACAGTTGGGCAGTTCCTTACAAAACTAAATATACTCTTACCATAAGTTCCAGCAATCATGCTCCCTGGTATTTACCTAAAGGAGTTGAAAACTTATCTCCACACAAAAACCTGCACACAGATGTTTACAGCAGCTTATTCATGATTGCCAAATCTTGGAGGCAACCAAGATGTTCTTTAGTAGATAATATATACATAAACTGTGGTACATCCAGACAATGGAATATTCAGCACTAAAAAGCAATTTAGCTATCAAGCTATGAAAAGACGTGGAGGAAACTAAAATGCCTATTACTAAGTGAAATAAGCCTATCTGAAAATGCTATATACTGTATGATTCCACTTATATGATCCTCTGGAAAAGGCAAAACTATGGAGATAGGGGGCAGGGGTGGGAGGAAAGAGATGAATAGGTTGAGCAAAGAGGATTTTTAGGGCAGCAAAAATACTCTGTGTGATATTATAATGATATATATCACTACATGTTTGTCCAAATCCATAAAATAATTAACACCAAGAGTGAACCCTAAACATAAACTGGACTTTGGGTGATTAATATATGTCAATATAAGTTCGTCTTTGGTTAAAAAAAAAAAATGTACCATTGTAGTGAGTTCTTTGATAACGGGGGAGGATATGCATTTGTGGGGACAAGGAGTATGTGGAAAATGTCTGTACCTCCCTCTCGATTTTGTTGTAAACCTAAAACTTATCTGAAAAATAATCTCTTAATTTAAAAATAACACTCTAAATGTAATGCAAAACATAATTATTTCATTATAACACATTTCTTAAATATTAACACTGTTTATTACTGGCACATGATCATTTTCTTTTTTAACCCTTAGGTCTTACAACCCATTGTTTCTTGCACAATAAATGTGTGTGGGAAAGGGGGAGTGGCTTAACATTTTCACATAACTTTTTAAAAAATAAGGTATAAATTCTGCTAATGAATTCTCCTTCTGCATCCCATCTCACCATTTCTTTGTCTGTATTATGAACACTTACCAGATACAGTACATATCCCCATTCTGGAGCTGAGAAATAAGAAAGGATTCACAAAGTTGCAAGGCTAACATAGTCTTCCCTTCTTTTTCAGTGTTACAGATGATATCAATTCCACTCTTACAATCAGTTTTCAGTAAATGCTATAAGATGAAAAGAAAACTTAGTTCATATCATTAAAAATATCTAGAAAGATAGCTGTAATAAATGTTTAAGCTTTCAGAAGAATTTAGATTTCTAATTTTCTTCTACAGAGACAATGAATTATACAGAACTATTTTTATGTTTTTCCATAGTTTCACTATATAGCACCTACAGTTTATAATGACTACTTTTAACCTCAATGTCCATAGCTTGCAGGTATATAGGGTCCATATTAGGAAAAGATTAATTCTTTCATCTTAAAAAAACACCAAAGTAACAAACATTGGAATTTAATTTCTTAGTATTTTAATTAAGATGCAAAATCCTGAGGCTTCACACCAGAAACTCGCTCAACATGAATAATGCTTATCAATGAAAATTTTAATTTCATCATTTGTTAATATTATACTCTAATTCAATGAGCTTAAAGAATGGTGTCAAAGGGAATACATCTAGATAATGTAATCTTACGGCCTTTGATAGTACTGTAAAAGGAATTTACCAAAAATGGGCTACATATTTTTTGGTAAGTTTAATAGGCAAACATAATCTCAAACAATACCTCCCGGAATAGGTGATCTTCTACAGGTGACATAAACAGACAGGTGAAGAGTGCTTGATGGAAGTACAAGTCTTTACTGATTTCTGGGTGATTTACACAGCATTTAATAAGAGCCATTGCTTCAGGTATGCGTTCACAAGCAATTAGGTATCTGGCACGTAGTTCAAAGAATAGTGGATTTTCAGAACTTAAATATTTGTTCACTATATTAAAAAGAAAACAGACTCTTATTACTCTCAAGAAAAGACTGTCTCAAACATTTTTCTTTGACACTTCAGCACTAACATGTAGTATCTAATTAAATCAACTATTTAATTAAGTAGCATTTTCCTTATTAGGAGTTTGTGAAAAGAATATATCAGTTAAATGATTGGGTAAATGGCAATAAAGGACAACAAAACTATGCCCAAGAAATATTTGCTGATTCTTTCTCAATCTAAAGAAAGAAACAAAATTAAAAAAAAAAAAAAAACACCTCTTTTTTTTGTTCTCTAATGTTAAAATATGTTTCAAATGACACAGGATCTGGAATTTCTTTCTAGTGTAAGATTATGTACTTTGTCTTCTTACCATTATTTTCATTACTGTAAGATTAAAAGGCTAAATCCTAATCTGTCACTAAAACCATATTAATTCAGATTAATTATAGAGAAATATAATATGAATTAGTGAAAAGTTCGGTCATAAAAGAAATACATTTTATTACTTTCTAACAAAAAAGTAAGCTAAATGTAATGTCAAATAGGACTGCTTATTAATATATGTCCATTAATATATGCCCAAGGATAATTACTAAACTTAATACTTGCTTTTACACAATTTTAAAATATATAAACACTTTTACCTACGTAAGTTTATTCAGACCTAACAACAACCTCATGACAGATATAATACTTGTTTTACAGATCACAACACTGAATCTCAGAGAGGTCAAATGACTTGCCCAAGGACAAAGAATTAATTAAATAAGTGGCAGAGCACGAAATGGAACCCATATTTCATGATTTGAAATCCAAAAATGTTTTAGTTAGTTATATATATTTAATCAATAGCTTCTGAAATGCCTATGAATAATGTTTTATTTGGGCTTCAACATTTGCCTTGCAACTCTATTTATAATATATGAGCAGCAGACACTGATTTGTATAGTTAATGCAAAAATAAACTTCAGACTGATCTTTACCCTAATGATCACAAGAGTCGAGTCATCCACATTAATGAGCTTCTAGAGCAGCTTTTCCCAAAATGAAGTATGCTAGGGTAAGTATAAAAGGAGTATGTATGAAAGGACTATACATAGTATGTGCTGTGCTGTGTTTAGTTGCTAGGTCGTGCCCGACTCTTTGCAACCCCATGGATTATAGCCCACCAGGCTCCTCTGTCCATGGGGATTCTCCAGGCAAGAATACTGGAGTGGGTTGCCATGCCCTCCTCCAGGGGATCTTCCCAACCCAGGGATTGAACCAGGTGTGCAGCATTGCAGGTGGATTCTTTACTGTCTGAGCCACCAGGGAAGCCTAGAAACTGTATATATATAGATAGATAGATAGATAGATAGATAGATAGATAGATAGATAGATAGATATAAAGGCTATCAGCCTCACACCAACCAACAATGGGTTTGTTCTAGCTCCTACTTAGAGAAACCTAAAAGTTATCTGAAAAATCCAAACTCTTCTCTCCTGTTCTCACTCCATATGAATCTGTCTTTGCCTAGCTCCTGTCCCTCTGGCCACATTCCCCAGTCTCCTCAGAGATTCCTTCAAGACTGTCACCCCTGCCTTCCCTATATTTGATGGTTCATACGTTCCCTCAATAATCCAACTCTTGCTCCTCCAATGTAACTACTGCCTCCGTCTTCAGTTTTTTTTTAATTCCTTTCTGAGACATTCACATCAAATGCTAGTTCTCCTTTCTATCCTTTATACAACGATACCACTGCCACATGTACCTTAGCTCTTTCCTTCTAGTCTCGTCCTACTCCCCATCTCATTCCACCACTCTGCATTATTTCTCCTGGTCTTATCTCTTTTTCCTTCTCTCACATCTCTTCTTGTCCCCTCCTTTTGTATCTGGGGGTCAGCTTGCTCTTAAACCCTAGAATCATAGCCCCTTCCCCACTCAGTTCTACTCAGAACCCACTCCCACCCCTTTACCTGGGACAAACAGAAAAATCCTAACATAACTCAGGCAATTGGTGGTGTGCAGTGTTTTCTCACCAGACCAATGTCTGAATGGTTCCAGCTGAGAGGTCTTGTCTTTTCCCTTTGGCCATGTTATAACTGCACTCCATAGGCTCTCTCCATGCTCTCAAATATGTCCAGACTTTTGTGCTTATTGTAAGTTTTGGTGACTCAAATGTTCTGAGGCTCAGAAGTAATATGGAAAATATATATATATATATTTTTTTTTTTGAAGAATTAATTAGAAATAGTTGACAGAGCTTCCTGCCTTCAAAAGGAGATTTTGGCTCATAGGACTCTAGATTAAAGAGAAAGTGATGTCAAAAAGGTATGCAGGTGGTAAGGGAATGAGGCAAAACTCCTACTGATAAAGGAAGTTTGGGAAATACTGCTCTAGAGTATTTGGAACTGAAATTTACTTACTCATTTAATTAGTCACACATTCACTTATGCATTCATGTGATCATTCATTCAATAAACAAGTACTGATACTGAGCACCTACTACTCTGTACCAGGCACTGGGCTGGGTGTAGGATATGTTAGTGTTTATCAAAACAAAAGCTAAAGGAGTTCCATCCTTCACAGAATTTCCTGTATAAGGGAGATTCCATGTGCTTAAGCAGGGTGTTTTTTTTTTTAAGGGTGTTCCTACTTAAATAGATTTTAAAAACATAACTGAAGTGACAAATACAAACTCTTTGTAAATAAGTAGCATCTGGATACTAAATATGTTAACACTCTGAATTCCCATTTTAATAGGGAATTACTAGAGATCGTTTTACCTAATCTTGTGTCAAATCACTTTTGGGCTGGGTTAATATAGCAAACTAAACGCACTTCATGTGAAAATACATTACTCTTATTCAGTATTGTAAAATAAAAAACACTAATACTGCTCTAGTTAGAAAATGAAATGTGTTTGTTTCTCACAAATATGTAGGTTTAGATTTGAGTCTCCTGTAGTACCTATCTCCTGAGATGCTGGCTGGGCTTTTAAAACAGCTTGCAACACAGGATCTTCCCATGGGCCACCATCTCTAATGATTCGAGTCACCAGTTCCAGATTCACATTTCCATATCTGCGGAGGTGATTCTGGCATTCCTAGGAGAGAAAAATCATTTTGGCTTTGAGAATTTAAAGGGGTTAAAAACTAAACTTGATCATCATTGTCAATGAAATGACTGATGGTCAATGAGGCAGCTGTTAAACTATGAAAGAGAAAGGGTTGCTTTAGTAACCTAGTTAGGGTGTCAAAACCCCATTAGTACACAAACAGGCTTTAATGCCAAAGGTTACACAGTTTGCCGATAACTGGACTTAGAAAATCCCATTATAGTGGGAATAAAGTGTAACCTAAGGAAAAAACATAAGGGATGCATCATTCCTAGGAAAAGAACCGGGTTGCAAAAATATAAAACATGTATGTTCAGTTATGTGAGGACTCATAAAGTTTCCATTAACAATGGCAGGCCTGACAATAAGAAGGGAATAAAGAGGTCCCTGTCCAATGCAGACTCTGGCTGGCAGGTAGGTACAAGTCCTTGTCCCTGATCCCAGATGTAGAATCTTGGTTGTGGCAGAGGCTGGAAGATGGACATTCTATTCCACTTTGTTGTATAAGTAGATTTATAGTCTTGAGATGAGAAATGACAGGCTGAAGGAATGAATCTAGCCTATAATATGAAGACTTTGCATTAGATTTAAGATAAAGATACTATTGATAAGTTGGGCATTAACTGATAATTTGTCTATGCATTTGTGGGGGTTACAAAAGATGTTTGAAATGTTTTTATAGACTGGTGATTAAAATATGAGTTATATAACATAAGTTTGTAGACAATGTTCAGAGAACTTGGTTTACTGAATTTATATATTTATTAGACTTAGATTTGCATGATTTAATCATTTGATTATGCATCTTAGATTTATTATGTACTTTGTTAGGTGTTTTTTTAAAATGTTTCATGGAATTTGATAATTTAAAAAGATTAACTGAATACCTAGTGAAGGTAGAGATAGATTTATTTTTTAATGCATAAATTGAATGTAAGGCCTTAAGAAAAAACTAGATACAGACATTGGCAATGCTAAAAACTGGAATAAAATGCACATCACTTATAATACAAACAACTGTCAAAATTTTTTTCTGTGCTCAAAAAATTCCTCAGACATGAAAAATTTAGTTATAAAGTGAAGCTTCAGGATAAAACCATATATATTTACAAATTTTACTTAGATGAATCATTAGGCTACATATTCAAAGTGGCAATTAACATTTTGCTTTTATTAAATTGTCATGTTCTTTCATTATTTCAGTTGTCCAAAGTGATATCTATATGCCACTTTTCATTCATTGTTAAAATACATGAAAGAGGTTTTGTCTTTTAAGAGAACAAGGCAGTAGAAGAAATCAAGTTTCAAGATAAAGAACCATTCAAAGAAGTATCATTAAGTCAAAACATGAAAATAACTTCTAAAAGTTATTTATGGAATTCCCAAATTAAAATAAGCAGGCAAGCAAACAAAAACCCTATAAACAAGTGGGCAAGTTACTTAACCTTTCTGCTTTTTCAGTTAACTCCTCTAAAAAATGGATACTAAAAACACCTACTTCATAGGATTGTTGTGAGGATTAAACAACACATAGTAGTGACAAGTGCTTGGGACAATGCCTGGCACATAATAAATACTTAATAAATGCAAGCTACTTTTTTTCTAGTATTTTTAAAGATTCTGAATAAATATTTAATTTTAGGACACCCAACCGCTTAGCATAAAATTAATTTCTATATTTCCATGTGTCAGCATGTTATAGCACTCATAAAAATAGGGTATAAAGTTATTTATCAGCCATGATTTTTTTAACACATGGAACATAGTAATGATCTGGGCAATGACTTCATGGATAAAAATAATAATCAGTTTCAAACCTCAAAGTAAACAAATTCCTAAATTACTCTAGACATATATATCGTTGCCCATACAAATTAAGCTACTGCAAGCTGGCTTTTAGTCCAAAGCACAAGAAATAAGGTGAGCTGGATGCCAGCCCATGAATCACTGGTGAGGCTTTCTCTCTGCTGTGGAACTCTTGGTGAGGCACCAATAATATGGCACTGTGGGACCTGAAATAGGACTTGGGCCTAAAGTCAAAAGATGATGAAACAGATCTACTGCTAATATCTGAAACTTGGCAGAAAATAAGAAACACTTGGAGGTCTTGTTAAAAGATGATTCCCAGACCCCAATTCAAACCTACTATTTTAATTACTAAACCTACTATTTCATTATTATAATTCAAAGTTTCTAAGGGAAAACCCTAATAATCTATATGTTTAACAATAGCTACCCCTCAGTCAGCTCTGGCATTTGTTTTGATTTACCTCCTACATTTAAAGTGCACTGTCATAAATGTTTATACTATAAAGTATATACTTGTACTCCTACCAATCCTTCTATTAAAATTAGTAAATTAGCTTAAGTTTATTTCCTAAGATAAAATTATATTTAAGTGAAAGTTTTGTTTTTTGGTGCGTGCACTCCTTGAGTCAAATACAACATATTTTGGAGACCCCTTCTATGGGGAAGTAAGTCTGGATAGGAAATAGAGATGAAATAAAGATTTCACTTTGGTCTATTTAATAAGACACAGAATGAAAGAAAAGTTTTTAAGTATCTTTTGGCTCGTTTTTCCTTAAATAGTATGGTGGCTTTTTTGAATGGTTTTCAACTTAAAAGCTCTCAAGTGAAAAAGGAAATACTTAAATCACTCTAGATTTACAACTTATCTTTTCTAGAGTATATTTAATTGTATTTTTTAGGAGGTTTAATTAAAAACTTGGACCTATATATTAACTTAATCCTTTATTTACCCCCACTGCATTGTGCTAAATATAATTCCCTTGGAAACTTACATTCAGCCTTGTGTCTTTGCCAAAGTAGAGAGAAAACATAACTTCCTCACTCTTCTTTTATAATCTGTTTAGTTCCAGAAGACTCTTCTTCCCCAAACTTGCTGCCACTTTGGAGTTGGCCACCACAACATGTCTGTGTAGCTGCAGGTCAGTGTTCTGGCCATTACACAAACTTAATCTGAATCCTTTCGTATATCATAGTATAAAAGTTCTTAATACCCAAACTTCATATTTAAGGACGTCTGAATTTACCAACCTAACTCATTCACCTATTAATGAATACCATGACTCCTCTTCTCCAGACTGGTTTTTAATGTCTCCCAAACTTATCTCGTACTTCCTTGCCTATGCCTTTTTTCCTACCACTCTCTCCTACAACTTTCTCCTGTCTTCCCACTGAGAAGCTTCCACTAGCTACCTCAGTACATAATAATTCTCCAGCAGTATTGAAAATCTGTACAACTCCACTCTTCTGGTACTCATTATATAGGAGAAAGGCCCCGAATTACTGACTAGGTGTTGCCATCTTACTTCCTAGGTAGTTAAGTTTCTTCAGTCAGAAAAGGAAAGGTATACTAGAGAAGACATATTCTTAAATAATAAATAACTTTTTAAATCAAATTAGGATTTTATAGAAATCTGTTAAAGTAGAAGCACTATGAAATATGTCTTATTTTGAATGAAATCAGATTCCAGAATAAAAGTATAAAATACCACGTCAAATTCATTCATAAGCAAGATATTGCAGCAGATCAAAGCAAAAATACAAAAGGTATGCAATGTGGTTGATTTATAAAAACAAAGACTTTAAAATACAGCAAAATCTTTATAACACTTTGAAATGAGAATGATCATATCTTTTACTATTATATTTTCATTAGCTATGGTAAAGTACTTCAAAAGGGGTAAAATTCAAAGATGTTATGAAGTTTTCTTTTACAAAAAGACAGTTCTCACAAATTTGCTGTTCTTTTCTGATAGGTTTCTGAGAAGTATTTATCTGATGTTTTTGAAAAAATTAGCATTCTGAGTTTTCTAATATAGAAAGAATAGTATACAGTGAGAAAGTTACTGCTCTGTAAAAGAAAGTTCTTAGGAGATGATCATTTAAAATAGATGTTTGGATGTATTTACATCATTATGTGACTGTTGTTGCCCCAAATCAATACCAACTATAGTGCTTGTATCTATGCCATTAAAAAAACTTAATTAGAATTTTCTGTTTAAAACATCCTTCATTTGGAGCATTTTAATGAGTTTTCAGTTTATTTGTTAAAAAATGGTTACTGTTCAAGAAAACAGTGATTTCAGAAACAACAAATTTAGTCAAATTGCAAAAAAATTACAAATTGCAAATTTTTATTAAAAATTTTTAATAATATGAACTTAAAATTTTTTAAAAATAAAGCATATTCAGTCATACTGGTGTCATTAAAGTTTCACACTGTTAAAATATTATTTTACTACATATTTTTATGTTTTATATTAGTTGTTGTTTAGTTGCTAAAGTCATGTCCAACTCTTTTGCGACCTTGTGACTGTAGCCCATGAGGCTTCTCTGTCTGTGGGATTTCCTAGGCAAGAACTTTGGGATGGGTTGCCGTTTCCTCCTCCAAGGGGTCATCCCAACCCAGGGATCGAACCCATGTTTCCTGTATTGGCAGGCAGATTCTTTACCACCAAGACACCTGGGAGCCCATACAGTATTAGTGAAAATGAAAGTGTCCATCACACTCAGTCGTGTCCCACTCTTTGTGACCCCATGGACTGTAGCCCACCAGGCTCCTCTCTCCACAGGATTCCCCAGACAAAAATACTGGAGTGGGCTGCCATTCCCTTCTCCAAGGGATCTTCCTGACCAGGGATCGAACCTGGGTCTTCCACATTTCAGGTAGATTCTTTACCATCTGAGCCACAGGGAATATCTCCAAATACTATAGTATTAGTACATGTACATAAAATAACAACTATATACATATTGGGGATGTATGTTCAAACTTTAAAAAAAAAGTCTGAATAGGTATGATATCAGAAGTGTAAGGATCCCTAGGTTTTAGGTATTATTTATTTATTTTTAATTTGTGTTTTGTATCAGTTATAAAACTCATCTTCTTCTATTGATCCTAATGGCTTGGCAGTTTTCTTCAACATCTGGTCTGCTTCTTCCTTGCCATTACCACAGTTTGCACTCTAGTCGCAACTGCTTCTAGATGAAGATAGCCTTCATCTGCTATCACTCAGATAGCCACACTGAAGTTTCTTATTTCTCCCTCTTCCCATTAGAGTGGTCTTGAAAAGGCTTTAAAATGTTAAGATCATGAAGCATTTAAGATAGGAGTATAAATAAAAACATTTTTTAAACCTATTCTTTTGACCCATACATTATTGCAAACACATGGTTGCATCATTTAGTATATTAGGGAACACTGGAAAGAAGGCTGAGTTGGGAATAGGATTCTATAAGCCTCAACTCATTTGAGCTTAATTTTCTGATCTATAAAATAAGGAATTATTGGATTAAATTTCTAAGGTGACTCTCATCTTAAAATTATAAAAAATTGATTACTGCATATAAACTTTATCCATATTTCATTTTTAAAAATAACTAGAAACCATGTACTTATAAATGGAACTATTGGGGCTTTTGAAAAAATAAAAATATTTATGTTCCCTATTTAATAAACCTGTTTACATTTTTATACATTTAAAAATTTTTGGTAACAATGTAAATGTTACTTAGTTCTTTTCTGAAGGGGAAATCAATCATAAATAAAGTAAAACCACCAACTCAGAGTATAATCAGATTTCAGAATTAATTGGCAGTTGCCATGATAATGGGCTTCCCTGGTGGCTCAGATGGTAAAAGAATCCGCCTGCAATGTGGGAGATCTGGGTTTGATCCCTGGGTTGGGAAGATCCTCTGGAGGAGGGTATGGCAACCCACTCCAGTATTCTTGCCTGGAGAATCCTCATAAACATAGGAACCTGGCAGGCTACAGTCCATGGGGTCACAAAGAGTAGTACATGACTGAGCAACTAAGCACAGCACAGCACTTTCAATTTAAAGACAGAAAATTTAATTTCTGCATATCTTATTAAGAAACATTTACTTCTAATTTAGTTTAAAATTATTTTTACATAGAAAGTCTGAAGATTACAAAGAAATATATTTCTATGTGTGCTATCTGAGCGTGAAAGCACAACCTACCCAACTATCAATAATTTAAAATAAGTAATGAAATGATATGGCCATCAGAGAAGTGCTATTGTTACAGTTCTAACCTGTAAGATAGACCCTGAAGCAGAATTAAGGTAGCTGCAAGATTTACTTGAGCACAGGTTCCTAGGCAAACTAAATATAAAATATGACTCCGTGAATAGGTCAGTCAAGAGAACAGGTCACAATATGGGTTATGCTACAAATTAAGCTCCAATAAATATTGTTGAATGAATGAATAAAATTTCTCAGGTCTTTGGTTTAATCATTTATTTAGAAATATCCTGGAAAATATATATTACTTCAAGTGTTAATATGTTCAGATAATATGGGAACATAATTTTGAAACTGCTTCTCACAGAATGTCTTGTTCTTAAGCTGATATTTGTTGTTCAGTTGCTCAGTTGTGTCTGACTCTTTGCAATCAATCCCACATACTGCAGCATGCCAGGCTTCCCTATCCTTCACCATCTCCCAGAGTTTGCTCAAACTCATGTCCATTGCATGGAGTCAGTGATGCCATCCAAACATCTCGTCCTCTGTCATACCCTTCTCCTCCTGCATTCAATCTTTCCCAGCATCAGGGTCTTTTCCAATGAGTTGGCTCTTTGCATCAGATGGTCAAAATATTGGAGCTTCAGCATCAAGCCTTCCAATAATAATCAGGGTTGATTTCCTTTAGGATTGACTGGTTTGATCTCCTTGCAGTCCAAGGGACTTCTCCAACACCACAGTTCAAGAAAGTATCAATTCTTCGGCGCTTAGCCTTCTTTATGGTCCAACTCTCACATCCATACATGACTACTGGAAAAACCACAGCTTTGACTAGACAGACCTTTGACGGCAATGTCTCTGCTTTTTAATATGCTGTCTAGGTTTGTCATAGCTTTTCTTTCAAGGAGCAAGTGTCTTTTAATTTTATGGCTGTAGTCACTGTCCACAGTGATTTTGGAGCCCAAGAAAATAGACTCTCACTGTTTCCATTGTTTCCCCATCTATTTACCATGAAGTCATAGAACCAGATGCCATAATCTTAGTTATTTGAGTGCTGAGTTTTAAGCCAGCTTTTACACTCTCCTCTTTCACTTTCATCACGAGGCTCTTTAGTTCCTCTTCACTTTCTGCCATAACGGTGGTGTCATCTGCACTCTGAGGTTATTAATATTTCTCCCTACAATCTTGATTTCAGCTTGTGCTTCACCAGCCCAGCCTTTCACATGATGTACTTTGCATGTAAGTTAAATAAGCAGGGTGACTATATATTCAGCCTTGGCTGCTCCGTTCCCAATTTGGAACTAGTCTGTTGTTCCATGTCCAGTTCTAATTCTTGCTTCTTGACCTGCATACAGATCTCTTAGGAGGCAGGTAGGGTGGTCTGGTATTTCCATCTCTTTAAGAATTGTCCATAGTTTGTTGTGATCCACACAGTCAAAGGCTTTAGCGTAGTCAATGAAGCATAAGTAGATATTTTTCAGGAATTCTCTTGCTTTTTCTATGATCCAACAGATGTTGGCAATTTGATCTCTGGTTCCTCTACCTTTTCTAAATCCAGCTTATACATCTGGAATTTCTCTGTTCATGTACTGTTGAAGCCTAGCTTGGAGTTATATTTAAAAACATTTTAACCAGAGCTACAAAGGTGGTTTTGAATACCAAGATGAGAAATTTGCCAAATCATTTGGGAAATTTATTCCAAGTAGTCTAGGAAGGGGACATGATCCAGGTTTTGAGACGGTTTTAGTGGAATGTCAATAGTTCTAAACTTATTCCTATTAGCTAAAATAATAAAATCTGGGAGACACACTGGTCTTATGAAGACAATGAATATATACTCTAACTTCTTTTCATGTGTGTATTAGTTGCTCAGTTGTGTCCGACTCCTTGTGACCCTATGCACTGTATAGCCTGCCAGGCTACTCTGTTCATGGAATTCTCCAGGCAAGAATAATGGAGTGAGTTGCCATTCCCTTCTCCAGGGGATCTTCCCAAGCCAGGGATTGAACCCCGGTCTCCTGCATTGCAGGCAGATGCTTTACCATCTGAGCCACCAGGGCAGCCACTCTTAAGATCAACACTTGCCCCAATAAAACAGGGTGGACATAACAAGCTATTAAAACTCCTCTCTTGTGGATGATTCTTTTACTTCTGATTATTTTTTGCTCTTCAAGATGCTATTGCAGTAAGATAGCCTTGGGCCTCCTCCTGTTCGGCAGTTTTTATCCCCTATTTTCTCCCACTTCCTTTCCCTGCTCACACAAAGAAGGTCAAACAGATGGAAAAATAGGGTGGAGTACCAAGAAAAAAAAAGCTTAACTAAGGCCAACTTCTATGCTCAGTCACTAAATTGTGTCAGACTCTTTATAACCCTGTGGACTGTAGCCAGCAAGGCTCTTCTGTCCATGTGATTCTCCACACAAGAATACTAGAGTGGGTTGCCATTTTCTCCTCCAGGGGATCTTTCCTGACCCTGGGATTGAACCCTGCATCTCTACAGAGCTCTAGCACTAATGCTTTTAGATTAAAGGTTGGGATTTTGTTGACTACTCCAGGGTCAATCTCTTTTTCCCCCCCTAAATTAAACAAGTGAACAAAAATCTATATAACATTTATTTTTCTCTTGATTAATAAAATGATACATTATCTTGACTTAAAAAGAAACAAATTAGGGAGATACACATAAAAACCCATAAATCTACCGTTATTGGGCATCATTCAGTCAGTTCAGTTCAATTGTTCAGTCGTGTCCGACTCTTTACAATCCCATGGACTGCAGCATGCCAGGCTTCTCTGTCCATCACCAACTCCCAGGCTTGCTCCAACTCATGTCCATCGAGTCAGTGATGCCATCCAACCATCTCATCCTCTGTTGTCACCTTCTCCTCCTGCCTTCAATCTTTCTCAGGATCAGAGTCTTTTCCAGTGAGTTGGCTCTTGGCATCAGGTGGCCAAAGTATTGGAGCTTCAGCTTCAGCATCAGTCCTTCCAAGGAATATTCAAGACTTATCTCCTTTAGGAGTGACTGGTTTGATCTCCATGCAGTCCAAGGGACTCTCAAGAGTCTTCTCCAACACCACAGTTCAAAAGCATCAATTCTTTGGCATAAGCCTTATGGTCCAACTCTCACATCCATATATGACTACTGGAAAAACCACAGCTTTTGGACCTTTGTTGGTAAAGTAATATCGCTGCTTTTGGGCATCGTTAGTACTTGGATATTCCAAAGATATTTAAAACTCTTGTGTCTAGAATGGAACTTATCTTCTTTCTATATCCCCCTCTTCCCCATATGATCAATGCTCAGTTAGTGAATAGCACTACTCTGTGTGGTTATTTCAAAGAAGGAAATGGCAATCCACTCCATTATTCTTGCCTGGAGAATCCCACAGACAGAGAAGCCTGGGGGGTTGCAAAGAGTTGGACAGGACTGAAGTCACTTAGCACAAACATGGTTCAGTTCAGTTCAGTTCAGTCGCTCAGTCATGTCCGACTCTTTGCGACCCCATGAATCGCAGCACACCAGGCCTCCCTGTCCATCACCAACTCCCGCAGTTCACCCAAACCCACGTCCATCGAGTTGGTGATGCCACCCAACCATCTTATCCTCTGTCGTCCCCTTCTTCTCCTGCCCCCAAACCTTCCCAGCATTAGGGTCTTTTCCAATGAGTCAATTCTTCTCATGAGGTGGCCAAAGTACTGGAGTTTTAGCTTCAACGTCAGTCCTTCCAATGAACACCCAGGACCGATCTCCTTTAGGATGGACTGGTTGGATCTTCTTGCAGTCCAAGGGACTCTCAAGAGTCTTCTCCAACACCACAGTTCAAAAGCATCAATTCTTTGGTGCTCAGCTTTCTTCACAGTCCAACTCTCACATCCATACATGACCACTGGAAAAACCATAGCCTTGACTAGACGGACCTTTGTTGGCAAAGTAATGTCTCTGCTTTTAAATATGCTATCTAGGTTGGTCATAACCTTCCTTCCAAGGAGTAAGTGTCTTTTAATATCATGGCTGCAATCACCATCAGCATTGATTTTGGAGCCCCAAAAAAATACAGTCTGATACTGTTTCCACTGTTTCCCCATCTACTTCCCATGAAGTGATGGGGCCAGATGCCATGATGTTAGTTTTCTGAACATTGAGCTTTAAGCCAACTCTTTCACTCTCCTCTTTCACTTTCATCAAGAGGCTCTTTAGTTCTTCTTCACTTTCTGCCATAAGGGTGGTGTCATCTGCATATCTGAGGTTATTGATATTTCTCCCGGCAATCTTGATTCCAGCTTGTGTTTCTTCCAGCCCAGCGTTTCTCATGATGTACTCTGCATAGAAGTTAAAGGACGTACTCCTTTTCCTATTTGGAACCAGTCTGTTGTTCCATGTCCAGTTCTAACTGTTGCTTCCTGACCTGCATACATTTCCCAAGAGACAGGTCAGATGGTCTGGTATTCCCATCTCTTTCAGAATTTTCCACAGTTTATGGTGATCCACACAGTCAAAGGCTTTGGCATAGTCAGTAAAGCAGAAATAGATGTCTTTCTGGAACTCTCTTGCTTTTTCGATGATCCACTGGATGTTGGCAATTTGATCTCTGATTCCTCTGCCTTTTCTAAAACCAGCTTGAACATCTGGAAGTTCACGGTTCACATATTGCTGAAGCCTGGCTTGGAGAATTTTGAGCATTACTTTACTAGCGTATGAGATGAGTGCAATTGTGCAGTAGTTTGAGCATTCTTTGGCATTGCCTTTCTTTGGGATTGGAACGAAAACTGACCTTTTCCAGTCTTGTGGCCACTGCTGAGTTTTCCAGATTTGCTGGCATATCGAGTTCAGCACTTTCACAGCATCATCTTTGAGGATTTGAAATAGCTCAACTGGAATTCCATCACCTCCACTAGCTTTGTTCAGTTACTTCAGCTTAAATGCCCAAGAATATACTTGATTCCTCCTTATTTTCCTTACTTCCATCCAATCAGTACTATAATCTGAGATTTTAGTTGTTGATTATTGTGTGTATACTTTTACTTAAAACTTATAGTTTCTTTTTTCAGAATCATTCCTGATATTAATAGGATTTTCATAACAACATATTAACAGTAGTGTGCTTACTTGTACTGGTTTCTTCAGATCAGTCTTATTTTTTTTTTCCTGTAACCACTCTGTGTAAATTCTTTGCTTTGATCACTTCTAAATCAGCTGGTTTCTTTCTTTAGTTTTCCTGATAAAAGATATGTAGCTAGTTTGTCTTCTAAGTATCTATACTATACTATTTCTGTTGCCCTCTCTCATAAACTATAGGGCTTGGCATCTGTATTATTAAGTAATACTTTAAAAACTCCAGATATTATTTGTTCTGGCATTTGTTACAATGAAGAAGTTCAATGCAGACCTGATTTTATTCTTTCCTTTGTGAGAATCCTAGTTTTTCTATGTGAGTCCTGCATCTGTAGGAGTTTTTTTAATCCTAAAAATGAAGACTGTAATAAGATATGGCTGTATGTAACCATGAATTGAAATTAATTTTTAAAAATTATTTACTTCATTGGTTTGGTTTTTCTTAGAGCTAATCTGCTGTTGATAGCCTTCACTATACTTTTAATTTAGTGGTTTCCTCTCCATACAGTATTTTACTTCCATACATTCTTGAGGTTGTCCTTTCTTTTAAATTTCACTTCAGTTTCATGGAAGATATTTGAGACTCAACCACAGTAAGAACATAACTGATCCTTAAAAAACAAAACAAAAAAAAACCCCCAAAAGCCACCTTTTATCTTACCATGTAACTGATGGTAATTCATGTTATTTAGTCTCTTTATTCATCTCTCCCTAGAGTATTTACAACAGAGAGCTGTTTTAGTAATGGATAAATAGGTCTCTGCCAAATTTTTCAAGTCCAAACAGAGAAGGTAAAAGTTTCTAAGTATGATTTGTTAAGAGTAATGGCCTGTGAGGCAGTAAATTATGAGGAAGCTATAGCTGGAGCTGTACAGCTGAGCTATTCAGAAAACTTTCTTACCTCTGGGTATTGGGACAGGCTGCATTTAGTTTGGGTCATACCATCATTCTCTCAATGAAAGGAATGCTCTCATACAGAGCCATACATGCCATTTTTAATGTAGGTTTAACAGTCACATCACAATTCCAGTTCTGTTGGTTCTGCTGCACACCTACTGTATTTTCAGGAAGCACCAACCAGAATGAGACTGGCCACATACCTAATGCCCCACTATTTGCTATTTCCTCCAGCCTCTACTGTTAAAAGCTGGTGGGGGGAGCCATATATTACTGGATAGCACTGGATGGTCCTCTCTTTTCTCTCTCTCATTTCCGTATTTAATCACATTCAGTTAATCAACTGCCTATTTTATAGCATTCACAAGGAATTTTTTTCCAAATTTTACATTATTTTTGTCATTTCATTGGGAGTCTATTTAATTAAATTAACGGATTTTGGAGACTAAGTGTATGAATTCAATTACAAGCCTATGGAAAGTTCACCAATGAATAGATTAAAAATAATAATAATGAAGTTGGTGCATCAGACAAGAAATGTGTCATCTTCTTATGCTGAGGTAAAGAAAAATTACAGAAGCCAAGTACCAAGAAAGCAAGCTTTTAGGAGCCAGCACAGATCCTCCTCAACTTACAATAGGGTTAAGGCCTAATAAACCACTGTAAGATGAAAATACCGTTAAGTCGAAAATGAATTTAATACATCTAACCGCCCAAACATCATAGCTTAGCCAAGCCTGCCTCAAAAATGCTCAGAACACTTATAGTGGGCTTGTAGTTGGGAAAAGTCATCTATCACAAAGCCTATTTTATAATAAAGTGTTGAACACCTCATGTAATTTATTGATTACATTGAAAGTGGAAAACAGAATGGTTGTAAGTGTATCAGTTGTCTACTTTCATGATGGCATGGCTAATTGGAGCTACTGGGAACTGCTGCCGCTGCCCAGCATCAGGAGACAGCCACCATATGGCATATTATTAGCCAGGAAGAGATCAAATTTCAAAATGTGAAGTACACTTTCTACTGAATGATATGCTTTCACACCATCATAAAGCTGAAAAATCCTAAGTTGAACCATTGTAAATTGGGGACAATCTGTATATGGAACATCTGGCTCTAAGAATGAAGTTTCCTCTTGGAATAAAGCACAGAGAAAAACACAGTCAATGGATAAGAAGAATATGATTTCATGAGTTCATGTACTTTACCAGACAGGCTATAGGGCTGCCTTAGGCCTTAAACCTGATCATTTTTCTAAGAACAATGCCAAACGGAGGACCCTATACAGCAAATACAATTACTGTTCCCACTTTACAAACAATGGAACTGACACCGAAATTATGTAACTTGCCCAAGGTGACAGAGTGGCAAGTCGGGAAATGGGAAGGAAGTGGGTGGGGGAAGAGAATGAACAATTAACTCAAATCTGCCAAGAATGTTAGTCCCTTGCTAATTCAAAGTGTGATCTAGGGACCAGCACCATCAGCATCACAGCAGAGCTTTTTAGAAATGCAGATTCTCAGGTCCCAACCCAGAACTACTGAATCGTTAACTTGGATTTTAACAAAATTCCCATGTGATCTTTATGTACACTAAAGTATGAGCAGCACTGTGTTTGTCCTACTTCTTATAGAGAAGAAAGAGCATGATCTTAGCTGATGTGAATCTGTATGAAACATGGATAGAAGTGTACCACTTGGGAACTAGGGCTTCCACTAGTAGAAAGTATTTAAAAAAAAATTCAAAAGGTGACATTGGGTTTGTTTGGATTATCAAAGGTCGGTCTAAAGCCTGGAAAATTCACAAGCTTACAAATGTGAGGTTTTAAGAGTACACAGGATGGGCTACATGTTGGCCTTTCTTGAGTCCCTTAGGGCACATGGCTGGGGAAGCACCAGCAGCAGCAGTTCAGATAGAAAATGACGACTCTTCTCCAGATGAAGCTAAAATGGGAACAAAAGGTGAAATTTCTCCAAGGAGGCAGGAATTAGACGCTTAGGAAAATTTAGAGTAGGAATGGGCCACAATATCACAAGTAGCAGAAATGCAGAGATTGAAAACAAACAGGAGAAGGGGTGGGTTTTAGAATTTGTCGAGGAAATAGAAAACAGTGCAAACCTATTGAGGTTGAGGAACTCTCTCTATTGAGGAATTAATTATTTAGATAACTGAATGGAAACTCTGTTGACAAAGCGAAAAAAAGGATATACCCTTCACAAATATTACGATTTCACACATTTAAAACAGAAGTCAAATACTGTCTCATCAACTCTAAAAACACTTCAGTATTTCCCACTGAAGTCATCGGTCACTTTCTAAAATATTTGTAATTTACAAAGGTTTGACTTCTCGTCTTTCTGTCTCTAAACTAGAATTAAAGTCCACAATAGCAAGGCTTTTCTGTTTTTGCTTATTACGGTGTTTTTCCAGAGCTTAGTGCATAGCGCACAGTGGGAACTAAATAAATATTTACTGAAGCAAAAATTCAAGAATAGATTACTAAGGACACAAGTGTCAGGAAAAATGGAATGGAAAATTATTTTAAAATACCTGAATATAGACTCTTGTTAGAATGCAGTTTCCATGAAAACAGGTATTTTTACCTCTTTTGCTGAATGTAAGGATGGATACAATAGAAAGTTCAATATAATGTAACTTATTCTAAGATGTGTTTTATTCATATTTTTATAACAATGAAATCAGATTGTTTTACAATACTAGCTTTGAATCCGTGTCAGCCTGGTAATGGTTATGATGTAGTTGTCATTCTGCACACAAGGACATTAAAGACAGCATGAAACCTTGCCAAAAGGTTTACTGGTGACTCAGAATAAAACCCAAGAGACTAGCAAAGCACTCTTTTAACTCTTGGATATCAAATGGTATAGGTAACGTATAGGATAATTAATCTAACTTAATACCCTGAAGCAAGAGTCAAAAGGTGACTAGTTAAACAGAACTTATTGTAAGTCATTTTAAGCTTTTAAAAACCCAGTACAAATGACTTTTAGTTCTTTTATTAATTATTTTAGGAAATGCTACATCACCAACACTTCCGATGCCACTGAAGACAAAATAGTGTAGAAAAACAGACACTGATGACTGGAGAGGAAAAGCAATTCTAGAGTCAGATTCTGAGTGGGAAGAAGTTTTAGATATACCTTGGCCAATTAAGTTTGCTTATAGTTTTCCTATTTTAGGACTTCCCTGATAGCTCAGTTGGTAAAGAATCTGCTTGCAATGCAGGAGACCCTGGTTCAATTCCTGGGTCGGGAAGACCTGCTGGAGAAGGGAAAGGCCACCCACTGTAGTATTCTTGGGCTTCCCTGGTGGCTCAGCTGGTAAAGAATCCACCTGCAATGCGAGAGATGTGGGTTTGATCCCTGGGTTAGGAAGATCCCCTGGAGAAGGGAAAGGCTACCCACTCCAGTATTCTGGCCTGGAGAATTTCATGGACTATATGTCAATGGGGTCGCAAAGAGTCGGACACAACTGAGCGACTTTCACTTCACTTCCTATTTTATGTATGTACCAGAAATGATCAATCATAAAAATTATTTTAATTCAATCTAAAAGCTCTTTAAGTAAACATGAAATAAAAATTATAGGGGAGAGAAAGCATTGCACAACTTCTCTGTGACTCGGATGATTTCCTTCCTCAATGTAGAATGCAATATGTTGTCTGAACAATTATACCCCTAGGGGGAGCTCAAAGTCCATCTTCCTTTATGAGTGTGTGCTCAGTCACTCAGTTGTGTCCGACTCTGCAACCCCATGGGCTGTAGCCCACCACCAGGCTTCTCTGTCCATAGGATTTCCCAGGCAAGAATACTGGAGTGGCTTGCCATTTCCTTCTCCAGGGGATCTTCCCAATTCAGGGATCAAACCTGTGTCTCCTGCATTAGCAGGCTGATTCTTTACCACTGTGCCACCTGGGAAGCCCCACATCTTCCTGTACTCCACCCCCAAAAAGGGCAATGAGATACTGCCAAGGACACATTAGTGAGCCACAGTACTATATATTGCTTCCCAACAAAATGGTAAAAAACATCAAATGATCTTGTATCTACAGGTGAGGTCTTAGATCTTTAGTCACTCCCTTCCAGATTTACTCTTCATTCATACAGTATATGCAAAAAGAAAAAAAAACAAACAAAAAAAAACACCTACCTCCTCTCTTGGGGAGGCTATTAATGAAATAGATGAGAAAATCAGAAACTAGCCAAGGGAAAAAGTGGCATGGGGACAGACAGCCTGCTTCTAGTCTAGGCAAAAAGAGTGCTTTTTCTATGGCTAAGTTCTGCCTGGGGTTTTTCAACGAAAGCCTTTAGCAATAAAAAGAATGCTAGCAATAAAAGGACGTGCTTGGGAAGCTACAGGGGGTGGTGGCAGCAGGCTCCAGTCTAGCAAATAAGGAATTAAAATCTAATGTATGAACTGCTTAGAAGTATAGCTAAAAGTTACTTTTAAGAGCTTTCTTTTGTGCCAATGTAAAAGAATCTTGAGCATTGCCACGTTAGGAAATCTAGAAGCTTATAATCAATAAATAATCAATATACTATTTTCAGGGGGAGCATAAGGGCCTGTTTCAAAGGTAGATTAAAATGAAATTATAAACTGTTTTACCTGGAATGATCCAAGAATATCCTTTAAGGGCTCTTCATAAAATTCATCTCTTCCAAAGAACAGCAGCAACTCAAAGAAACTCCTAGAAAGAATAAGTGAATGGATTGATTTTTTTTGCCCCAATTTAAAAGATTGTCAAGAAATAACAGTTACATAATATCAGATATTTAGTTTTAAAATAGTTGGCTTTGAAAAACTGTATTAATCATTTGGAGTGAAGTGAAGCTAAAGTCACTCAGTCTTGTACGACTCTTTGCAACCCCATGGACTAGACATACAGTCCATGGAATTCTCCAGGCCAGAATACTGGAGTGGGTAGCTTTTCCCTTCTCCAGGGGATCTTTCCAACCCAGGGATTGAACCCAGGTCTCTCCCACATTGCAGGCGGATTCTTTACCAGTTGAGCTACAAGGGAAGCCCATTAATCATTTAGGATTCATGTTATGTTTTTGGTAAAATTATAATAAAATGAAATATACTGAAGTTCTATAGCAATAGAATTACTTGAGTCTAGTAGTAGGAGTAGTGTTAGTCACTCAATTGTGTCCAATTCTTTGTGATCCCATGGACTGTAGCCTGCCAGGATCCTCTCTAGGCAAGAATACTAGAGTGAGTTGTCATTCCCTTCTCCAGAGGATCTTCCCAACCCAGGAATCGAACTCTGGTCCTCCTGCATTGCAACCAGGGGGGAAAAATGCAGTGGTATACCAGGTGGCAAAAACATGGCTACATATATCAAAATGATTAAAAAATCATAGTCCCACTTGACCCCAGTACAACAGACCCCAGAGAAAACACAAAATCTAATTTTTGTTTCAGAGGGACATAGTGGAAGCTCAGTCATGGCTGGCTCTGCAATCCCATGGACTGTAGCCCTCCAGGCTCCTCTCTCCAAGGGATTCTTCAGGCAAGAATACTGGAGTGGGTTGTCATTTCCTTCTCCAGGGGCTCTTCCCCAACCCAGGGGTTGAACCCATGTCTCCTGCATCACACGTGGACTCTTTGCCATCTGAGCCACTAGGGAAGCCAGAGGGATATAAGGGATGGGTAAAACTGACACTAAATATAAAATATATACACAAAAATACAAAAACGTTAAAGTCACAATGAAACTCTCAGTCAACATTTGTATTACAGCAAAATCACCAATTCTATAGCTAAAAAGTAACACATCAGTCCTCAAACCCTAGGCCAACCTTGATTATCCCATTTATGATAAACTGTCCAAACTCTGTGATTCCTCCTTTTTAAATAAGTTATTTGGAAAATACTGTTACTAAGTACTTTATGTGCCTTTAACAATTCATGAGTTCACACAGGAAGAAATATGACTTATTTCCTAGTCATGAGCATGGGAACTATTAAAAATTAATATTATTTAGTAATCCTAAAATAGCACAAATGACAAAACCCTAAATTTTTAAAAAAATCTTATTAATCTAGAAGACTCAACTAGGAATACCTGAATATTTTTTAAACACTTTTGGCTCCCCTTTTTGAGGCATAACTGACACACAATATATTAGTTTCAGGTGTACAACATAGTGATTCAACATTTGTACATGTGAAGTGATCACAATAAGTTTAATTAACATCTATCACCACACATAGTTGTAATTATTTTCTTCTGATAAGAACTTTTAAGATCTACTCTCTTAGCAACTCTCAAGTATACAATACAATATTATTAACTATGGTCACCATGCTGTGTATCACATCCCTGTGATTTCTTTTGTAACTGGAAGTTTGTACCTTTTGACTCTCTTCGCTCATTTTGCCTAACCCTCACTGTCCACCTTTGGCAACCACTAATCTGCTTGTATCTATGAGCTTGTTATTTGGGGGTTTTCTTGTTTCTTTTGGTTTAAAATATTCAACATATAGGTGAGCTCATACAGTCTTTATCTGACTTATTTCACTTAGCATAATACTCTCCAGGTTCATTCATGTTGTCACAAATGGCAATACCGCATTTTTTAATGGCTGAATAATATTTATTGTACATATATATATATATATATATATATATATATATATGTACACACACAAACCACATCTATTTTATCCACTAATCCACTGATGGACACTTAGGCTGTTTCCATATATTGATTACTGTAAATAATGCTGCAATAAACAATTGGTGCATATATCTTTTCGAGTTAGTTATTTTCTTTGGATAAATACCCAAGTATTATTATTATGCTGCCTTGTATAATAGTTCCATTTTTAATTTCCTGAGGAACCTCCAAATTGCACCAATCTACATTCCCACTAACAGTGTACAAAGGTTCCCTTTTCTCCAGTTCCTTGACAATGTGTGTTATTTCCTGTCTTTTTATTTTGCCTTTATTCAAAGTAAATCACTAATAAGGACAATTTTTAATGCAAATGAAGAATGTAACTGAGAATTTTTTTAATTATATAAAAGACCTAGATATTACACAATAATTACAAAGAACTTTCTAAATATAGCATAGTAACCATATTCCATAAATTGCTATATTTATTTATAAATTTGACTACTTATATGTTTTAAATGTCAACAGAACAAAACCACATAAAAGCAAAATAATACACTGAGAATCTTTGCTGATTTCCTTAATTAAAAAGCTTATACAAGTACATTTTTTTTAAAATTAACAACCTAGTAGAAAACTAGAAGGAAGACTACTTTACAGAAAAGAAATTCAAGTGGATTTTTTTCAAATATGAAAAGATTCTCTACTGTAACTAAATAAGTGAAATTATTAAGATGAAATTTCATCTTTCCTATCAAATTTACAAAAATAAAAACACTGAAATATCATATGATGGCTCTGAAGTACAGAAATAGGCTCTGACATCTAGTTGGGAGGTTGATAAGTGGCACTACTTCATTTAAAGGCAGCATGCTGCTGTTAAGTCGCTTCAGTTGTGTCCAACTCTGTGCGACCCCATAGACAGCAGCCCAGCAGGCTCTGCCGTGTCTGGGATTCTCCAGGCAAGAATACTGGAGTGGGTTGCCATTTCCTTCTCCAGTGCATGAAAGGGAAAAGTGAAAGTGAAGTCGCTCTGTCGTGTCCATAGCAGTAGTCAAAAAAGTTTAAAATGCACATATACACATTACACTTACCATTTCCAGTTAAAAGAACTTAATCCTCCAGATATACATAAGTTCAAACACACACATATAAATGGATATATATCCACAGATGGTTTGTAGCAGTAAAAGAATGGAAACACACTAAATGTCTACCACAGGGGACTGGGTAAATTAATTATAATATGTAGACTGGGTAAATTAATTATAATATGCCCATAAAATGAAATATAAATATTAATGAGAATATTACTGAGAATATGTCTACATCTGTATGGATAAGGGAAAAAAATTCCAGGATATACTGTTAAACAAAGATGGAGAAATCTATTAATTATATTATTACTGGTATAAAGGAAAGGAGAGAGTAGAGGACACATGTATACCAACGCAAAATACTAGACTTCTAGCAATAGCAACAACCTGGTAAAAAACAATTGCCTTACAAAGGGGAAACAGAAACAAATGGTCAGGTCAAATAATTCAAGGAGAATTATTTTTCATTGTCAACCATTATGCATTTATTTTACCATCAATAAGTAAGTGTAAAATAGCATCATCAATGTACTTCTGGAGTCTTCTCTATCCCTATTAATAAAGCATTAATTCACATCTGTCTCATCTTTAAATTTCTAACAGACCCCATCTCTTGTCTTGCTATTCCACTTTACTTAAAATCCATGTTCAACATAGCTGCCATTGTTATCTTCCTAAAACATAGAATGATTTAATTACTTAGACTTACCAACTGCTGAGTAGATTGTATCATCTAAAGTAAAGACCTCCAGCTGACGCATTTGTTTTATATATGGATAAAGTATTATTTTCAAATATTTTAGTCATTTTCCACTGTTTAAAAACTGATATTTCAGATTAAATATAGATTTCTCTGAGCTCTTAAAACACGGAAACCCCTTTATCTCCCCACAGCAAAATAAGCTGAGCAGGTACTACCTTTAGTCAGGGCATGGATTTTTTCCAATTTGCCAGTTTCCATCTACCTCCCATTTCCTCAACAAACTGTCTACTTGACTTATTACTTATATTCCCTTCCTATTCCATTTATGTACCTATTTGAGACCACTGATGAAGAGAAGGAAACTCAAATTCTTTATTTTGACATAAGAACCTTTATGTCTGATTCAAAACTACTTTTATACACATACTTGTTACCAAATTCCATGCACACGAATTGCACCATTTCCTACACGCCTTAAAACTACTGTGTGCATAAAGGTGTTTGGATCTGTTGCTTCCTCAAACCTATTTATAAGATTTTACCCAGGAAATTAGCCTAACAACTCCCTCCCTTCTCTCCAGACAAATACATAGGTGATTCATCTGTATTATCAAAATAGTGTACTTGGAATATATATAACATGGTGAAACAAGGAAATGTTAAATTTGCACTACGTAATGGGGTAGAAACTGCATCATTACATTGAGTAGATGGTTCTAATTACTAGAGCACTTAATTTTATTGAAGGAGGGAGAGATACAAAGTTTTTAGTAGACATAAAATATATTACAGCAGTTAATTTAGAGATGAGTGTGCAGATTTATATGACCTGGTAGATAATCAAACAAAATATGCAGAATTATGTCTGTATTATGTGAACATGAAAGGGGAGCCAACTTAACAAGAGATCTGTATATCCCTACCAGCTACTACAATAACGAGGCCCACTGTAATGACATTAAAATGAGAAAAACCACATGAAAAATAAAGAGTTGTTGTTTAGTCACTAAGACTCTTTTGTGACCCCATGGACTGTAGCCCACCAGGCTCCTCTGTCCCTGGGATTTCCCAGGCAAGAGTACTGCAGTGGGTTGCCATTTTCTTCTCCAGTTCAGTTCAGTTGCTCAGTCGTGTCCGACCCTTTGCAACCCCATGAATCGCAGCATGCCAGGCTGCGAGTTTACCCAAACTCATGTCCATCGAGTTGGCGATGCCATCCAGCCATCTCATCCTCTGTCGTCCCCTTCTCCTCTTGCCCTCAATCCTTCCCAGCATCAGGGTCTTTTCCAATGAGTCAGTTCTTTGCATGAGGTGGCCAAAGTATTGGAGTTTTAGCTTCAACATCAGTCCTTCCAATGAACACCCAGGATTGATCTCCCTTAGGATGGACTGGTTGGATCTCCTTGCAGTCCAAGGGACTCTCAAGAGTCTTCTCCAACACCACAGTTCAAAAGCACCAATTCTTCGGCACTCAGCTTTCTTTATAGTCCCACTCTCACATCCATACATGACTACTGGAAAAACCAAAGCTTTGACTACACAGACCTTTGTTGACAAAGTAATGTCTCTGCTTTTTAATATGCTGTCTAGGTTGGTCATAACTTTCCTTCCAAGGAGTAAGCGTCTTTTAATTTCATGGCTGCAGTCACCATCTGCAGTGATTTTGGAGCCCCCAAAAATAAAGTCTGACACTGTTTCCACTGTTTCCCCATCTATTTCCCATGAAGTGATGGGACCCGATGCCATGATCTTAGTTTTCTGAACGTTGAGCTTTAAGCCAACTTTTTCACTCTCCTCTCTCACTTTCATCAAGAGGCTTTTTAGTTCCTCTTCACTTTCTGCCATAAGGGTAGTGTCATCTGCATATCTGAGGTTATTGATATTTCTCCAGCTTGGTGTTGCATGTGTGTGTGTGTGTTAGTCACTCAGTCATGCCCAACTCTTTGTGACCCCATGGACTATACCTTGTCAGGCTCCTCTGTCCATGGAATTCTCCAGACAAGAATACTGGAATAGGTTGCCATGCCCTTCTCCAGGGATATCTCCAACCCAGCGATCAAACCCATGTCTCCCGTATTGCAGGCAGATTCTTTACCATGTGAGCCACCAGGGAAGCCCTAGAACAAGGTAGGACTCCCCAAAATATGCAGCAGTCTAGAGCAGAGCTGGCAAACTACTGTTTGTTCTTATTTTTCATAATGCATCAGACAAGAACACTTAAATTTAAAATTTTAAATTGTTAAAAACCAAAAAAAAAGGGGTGGGGCAAGAGAATAGTATTTCCTAACAGGTAAAAATTTCATGAAATTTCATTATCATTGTCAATAAGTACATTATTGTTCAAACAGAGCCACATCCATATATTTACATATTGACTATGGCTGCTTTCACAACAGATAAAAAAACTGAGTAACTGCAACTAGACCTTACTAGTTAAGCCTAAAAATATTTGCTATCTGACCCTTTACTCAGCCATGGTCTAGAGCCAACACTGGGTTTCAATCTCAGCTCCACTATTTCCTTTATATGTGACCCTAGGCAAGTCACTTAGTATCTCTGTGTCTCAGTTTCTTTATTTATAAAACAGGAACAATAATAATAGCTACCTCTTGTAAAGCACTTAAAACAATCCCTGGTAGTGCCATATAGGTGCTTGCTAATAATAATACAGAAAAATTTCTAATATTAATATTGCCATCAAAGTTTCCTTCAACAATCTAAGAGGAAACCTAAAGTCTTCACAGATGAGTTTTTCCCAGCTGTGCATATGTCAGTTTTGTTGAAATACAAGACACCAATTTTTCCTTACTTAAATTATGAAGATTTTTAAGATATCTAACAAAATTCATCAAAATGCTTTACTTTAAAAATGAATTATTGTATAATGTAATACTGTAAATGTTGAATGTGTTTCATACAATGCTTAATATTTGGATAAACTATATATTTAGTATAATGCTTAATATGTAACGGTCTATATATTAACCAATTATAATTAGTACTAGTCCTAATTATAGGTTACCTAGAGTTCATTCAACTAAACTGAAGTACTTATTCAAAATAGAAATACCTAAATAAAGTTATTTATATAAAACAAATTATTTGCAGTGGGATGAGTATATTATAGATGGCATGCCTTTTGAATTAAAAAAATTATACCTTTTATAGTCATTTTTACTTTTATCAAACAGTATATTCCTATTAGCTATGTAAGCTTAAATAACTAGAATACCACTAGAGTCCCCATTTATGAAACAAACTATATTCTGGCCTTAGAATTCAGATCATATTTTCACATATACTACAAGTGGTAATAAGGTACTTCCTAAAATACACAGGCACACAATAATAGACTGTTTGGTAATTATGACCAGAATTACTTTTCGTTTCTGGGTCTCTGAAACAGATTAAGTAATTTTCACATTGAAATACAAGAATGTGAATTTGTGCATTTATGTACCACAGGAAAATTCCACTAAATTATGATGCTTAACTACCCAAATACAAGAAATCCACTTACCAATTTAAGCCAAATAAAATTAGGTCTATCTACATGAATTAAATAAGTATAGAATAGAATGTTATAAACTCTCAATTTTTAACAATTTCTTCTATAATAATTCTAAATCTTTGATCATATGTTTCAACTTAAATGCTACTTAAGCTTAACAAAGAGCATTTAGTCATACTGAGCCATTCGAATGCATTTATCTTCAAAACAATTTCTTCAGTAATGTCTTTACTAAGGAAAGAAAAGGTCTGTATTTTTTTTCAAATATATACAGATAAAGAAACTGTACATTATTTTTTATAAATTATGAATCACTACCTTTGGTGATTCACCCTCTGAAAATAAGTAAAGCGCTGGCTAAAACAGCTGGCTTTTGCCTTGACTAAAAATTAAAAGTTATACTAATTTGCTCCTCCCATCAGTTTCACCACATTTCTAAGCCTCTAAGGAAGAGTGCCTGGTTGCACACTGAATTACACAGGAAAGGGGAAAAAAAGACTAATTTTAAAATCCTCTCATATAGGTTTTCACCTGAATTCATATTATGTACATGGTCCAAAAATTCTCAGGCCAAGACTTTAGCTAAGATTGGTCCTGTGCTAGTAGTATCTCCAGGTCTCTGGCTGAAACAAATGTAAATCCTTTCTAAATATCCACTTCAAACCCAGGCTTCAATTTTTACAAATAAATTTATTCCAAGAAAATACAAATTCACAATCTGTAAATATTGTAGTATTTGTAAATATTAGTAATAATGATGATGCCAATAAAAATCATAGCCTATATAAGGAAAGACAACACCATAAGCAAAAAGCAAAAGAAAATCCACAAAGACTTTATATATTTAAACCAGATCTAGAATATAAAATGAGAATAATATAGTTTAAGGAATATTATCCAGTCACTAAGTCATGTCTTGACTCTTTGCAACCCCATGGACTGTAGCCCACCAGGCTCCTCTGTCCATGGGATTATACTGGAATGAGTTACCATTTCCTACTCCACATTTAAGGAATAAAGAAATATTAAAAATTATAAAAAAGATAACAGCAATCAAAAACTTATAGAAATAGAATCAACAAAATTAAAAGTCAATGAACACATTTAACTGCAGGTTAGACATAGCTGAAGAAAAAAACTAGTAAAACTAGTAAACTGAAAGATCTATAAAAAAATAAAGTGCAATACAGAGACAAAGAAATGGAAAATACACGCAAGGGTTAAAGACATGAGGAATGGAGTGTACAATTCTAACATGACTAATTATACTTCCACAAAAAAAAAAAAGAGAGAATGAAGCTAAGACAAAAACTAGGTAAGTTTTTTATAACTGATAAAAGATACCAGATCTAGAAAGCCCAAGAAATTTCCATAATGATTAACCTATACCTACCTAATCACAATATTTATAAAACACCAAACAAAAGAACAATGTATAAACAACTAGAAAAAAAATAAAGACTATTTAAAAGACATGGGAAATTAAATGAGCAAGAAGAGTCTAAGATGCAAATTAGTAAAGTGCGTGTGTGCTCAGTTCTGTCCAACTCTTTTGCACCCTCATGGAGTATAGCCCACCAGGCTTCTCTGTCCTTAGGATTTCCCAGGCAAGGATGCTGGAATGGGTTGCCATCTCCTTCTCCAGGGGATATCTTCCGGACCCAGGTATCAAACTAGAGACTAGCGTTTTCTACTGCTTGAGCCATGAGGGAAGCAGATGCTAATTCACTAATGCAAATTAGTAAGCATACAATGACTAAAAAATCTGACAGCATGAAGCAATAATAATAATTTCATCTGGGCTTTTAAAAATCACAGTAAAAATATATAACATCAATAACATTAAAACTGGAATGAGAAGTTTCAGTCATTGTGTTCTAGTGCTCTTGAGCTGGAGGAAGATAAAAAGCATATAAAATATATTCAGTACTAAGTTCTCCTAATTTATTTATTTGTATACCTGAAAGTAGAAAGTTGATTATAAAAATGAATATCCATGAAAACCATAAAATAGCATGAGCAATGAAAAGCAACTAGCCAATATGAAAACATTTGAAATATTAAAACATTTGAAAGCCTTTATAATTGAACCAGCATTACACTGGCACGTTAACAAACAGCCTAATGAAATTTAATGGAAAATCCAAAAATAGGACAGTTGCATGGGAGAAGTGAATATGTGACAAAAGCAGCATCTCAAATCAGGGAAAATGTTGACTTCATATCGGATAGCCCAGTATTAAAAGACAAAATTGATTCACTCCAACTTCCAAACATAAGAAAAAAATTCAAAATGGATCAAAACCCTAAATATAAAAAAAATTAATACAAATATCAGAAATAATCACATTAAACTTGGTTATAGAGAAATTTTTCTTAATTATGATTCAAAAGTCAGAAGCAGCATAAGAATACTGATAAGATTTTCTGTCTGGCATCACACTTGTGCTACATCTTTTTGTAGTTCACACCTTCTGGGAATAAAATCTTTCAGCTTTTGCTTCCCTGAAAACATCTTTATTTCTCCCTCAAGAATTAATAGTTGAAAGACTTATTCCTGCAGTACTTTAGAGATGTCACTTGACTATGTTATGGCTTACATAGATTCTGAGATGTCTGCTGTGGTATTCTAAATAAGGTAATGTCTTTTTTCTCTGGTGGCCTTCAAGATTTTTTTCTGTGATTTTCTGAGTTTAAATGTGATGCATCTAGGTGATCTAGGTGGCAGGCTGAGACAGAGTTTAAAATTATTCTGTTTGTTGTTCTTTGTTCTGAGTTTTTTAGATCTATGGTTTAATGTCTTTCAGTATATTTGAAAAAATACACAGCTACTGTCTTGTATTTCTTCTGCCTAATTTTGCTTCTATTTCTGGGATTCTAACAGACTTATGTTATACAAGTTCATATTTTCTTAAAGTTCTTAGGCCCTCTGTTCTATTTTCTTTTTTTCTCCTTGTTATTTAGTTTAGGTAATTTCTTTTGACCTACACTTGAGTTCATTTATTCTTTCCTTAACTGTATTGTGCTAACTCTATGATGAGCCCATCAGAGGCATTCTTTATCCGTTACTGTATTTTTTATTTCCAGAATTTCCATTTGAATCTTTCTTAAAGTGTCCTAGCTCTCTGTTGAAATTCTCAATATATTTCAACCATGTTATCCACTTTTACCACTAGATCTTTATATGTGAATTTGATTCTACAGACTGCTTTGTCCCTTGATAGTGCATTATTTTTCTTTTTCTTTTTCATGTGTCCATAATTTTTGGCTGAAAGCTAGACTTCATGATTATGAAAGTAAAGACAGATACTAATAAAATTGGTGCCTGGAAAATGACATGCCTTTTCTTCTGCCAGCCTTTACTGTGGGGCATTTAAATGAATCTAGTCATAAGTTAAGTGGGTTTGTGTTATTGCTATCATGTGGGTTGTTGCTATCATGACCTTCAGTGCACTGGCTTCAAATTCCTCCGCTGTCATATTGTGTTGAAGGTGGAGCCTGGGTTGTCAGATAACATTTTAGGCTTTCTGAGCCACATTAAGGTCTCTCTCCTATTTTTTTTCCCTCCCCATTTCCTCGTCCCAACTGCCACCAACCTCACATTTTTTTTTAATACCATTGCTTAAGAATATAGTATGTCTTAGCTTGGGAGCCATATTAAAAATGAAAACAGAAACAGCTATGGACAGCATTTGACCCCATGGGCCAGTCTGCCAACTCCTGAGGTAAAAAATAATCATGTTAAGCAGGGAAACAGAACACATAAAACCCAACTGAAACTTTTATAAATAAAAAAATACAATGTCTGAGATGGAAAATACATTGTATGGGATTAATGTCAGATTAGACTGCAGAAGACAGTGTCAGTAAAAACAAGATACAGCATTATTAAAATAAAACACACACAAAGACTGAAAAAAATGAACAGAACAGCCAGTAATATGTGAGTCAACTGTGGATTTCCTTCAAGTGGTGTCCTTTAAGAAAATATAATGGTTGTTTCTAAAAAAATTCTCAAAGGAATTTTACAAATTTGGTAAAAAGTACAAACCCAAAAGTCCAAGAAGCTTAAGAGTAAGAAATGTGAGAGAAACTACTGTGTAAAATTACAATCAAATTTCTTAAAACCAGTAATAAACTTCAAAAGACACTAGTAAGAAAATGAAAAGGTAAGCCACAGTATAGGGAAAAGTATTTACAAATCACATATCTGATAAAGAATGTGTAACTAGTATAAAGAACTCTTAAAAGTCAATAAAGTAAACAATCCAATTTAAAAATGGGCAAAAGATTAGAATAGACGTTTTACTAGAGAAGATATGCACAGAAGATAGGTACATGAAAAGATCTACCATCAACAGGACTGAGGAAATGCACCAAAACTGAGATACCACTATGCAACTACTTGAATAGCTATCATGAAAAAGACAAAAAGTAAGTGTCAGTAAACATGAGGAGACACTGAAATCCTTATAGATAGCTGGTTAGAATTTTAAAGGTGTAGTCACTTTAGAAAGAGTTTGGCAGTTCTATGTTAAACATAAAGACTCTGTCTGCAATGCAGAAGACCTAGGTTCGATCCTTGGGGTGGTAAGATCTCCTGGAGAAGGGAATGGCAATCCACTCCAGTATTCCTGCCTGGAGAACTCCACCGACAGAGAAGCCCTCTGTCTGTGGAGTCGCAAAGAGTTGGACGACTTAGTGACTAACACTATCATGAAAGTAAAAGTCACTCAGTTGTGTCCGACTCTTTGCGACCCCATGGACTATACAGTCCGTGGAATTCTCTAGGCCAGAATGCTGGAGTGGGTAGCCTTTCCCCTCTCCAGAGGATCTTCCCAACCCAGAGATCGAACCCAGGCCCTTCCTCATTGCAGGTGGACTCTTTACCAGCTGAGCCACAAGGGCAGCCCAAGAATACTGTACTGGGTAGCCTATCCCTTCTCCAGGGGATTTTCCTGACCCAGGAATCGAACCGGGGTCTCCTGCATTGCAGGCGGATTCTTTACCAACTGAGCTATCAGGGAAGCCCACAACACTATCATAGGATATTGAAATTCCATTCCTAAATATCTAGTCAAAGAAAATAAAAACATTTGTCCACTTGTACACAAATGTTCATAGCCAAAAAACTGCAAATAGTGCAAATATCCATCAATTACTAGATTTTAAAAACAAAATGTACTGTATCTATAAAATGGATTACTATCCAACACAAAAATGAATGAGCTACTGATGTGCTAAAACATGAACTTCAAAAACATTATTCTAAATGAAAGCACTCATATGTAAAAGCCTACATGTGGTGACATATTGTTTACATGGAATGTCTAGGTATAGCAGCTATAATATTAAGATAGAAAACAGATGTTCCTTGGGCTGGGGAGAGACTAAGATTTGTCTGAAAGTGTGCATGAGGGATATTTTAGGGGTGGAGAATCGTAGTAATACTGGATTGTAGTAATGGCTGCACAGCTTTATAAATTTACTGTAAATTATTTGCTGTTGTTTTTTAGTCATTAAGTCATATCTTACTCTTTTGAGACCCCATGGATTGTAGCCCGCCAGGCTCCTCTGTCCATAGGATTTCCCAGGTAAGAATACTGGAGTAGGCTGCCATTTCTTTCTCCAGGGGATCTTCCCGACCCAGGGACCGATTAATAATACTTAAACTGCAAGAACTTAGTGGAAATTATGACTCAATAAAGGTATAAAAGAGATAACTAGCAATGGGTAAGGAGTGTAGAGATAGAGATAAAAGAAAACTGATGATATATTCATAATTATTAAAGCTGGTGATGGGCAGTTCATTATACTCTTCCTTTTAATTCTGTGTAGGTTTGAAAATTGTCATAATCTTAAAAATTTATAAAATACTGCATTAACAGAGATGTAGGGAATCAGGTCCCCTCTTATATGGCTGGCAATATTGTAAATTGGCTCAACTTAAACAGAGAAAATTTGGCACTATCAAAATGATAAACCTAACATTCTCTGATCTAGCAATTCTACTCCCAGGATACCTGTACAATATGCAAAACTCCTTGAAATCAAATATTTCAGATTCAGGTCCAGACCACTGCAATAAGGCAAATATTGCAATAAAGCAAGACACATGAATTTATTTTTTTGGTTTCCCAGTGCACATAAAATTTATGTTTACACTATACTGTATAGTCCATTAAGTGTGCAATAACATTATTCATAAAAATGCATATAGCCTAATTTAAAAATACTTTATTGCTAAAAAGTGCTAACCATCATGTGAGTTTTCAGTGAGCTGTACCAGTAACATCAAAGATCACTGATTACAGATGATAATAACAAATATAATAATAATGAAAAAGTGTGAAACACTGTGAGAATTACCAAAATAAGACAAAGAGACATGAAATGCGCAAATTCTGTTGAGCACTAACAGACCTGCTCAATGCAAGGTTGCCAGAAACCTTCAATTTGTAAAACAGTAGTTACCTATGAATCAAATAAAGCAAAATGCAACAAAACAAAATATGCCTGTATATATTCGTAGGGCCATTCATACATGGCAATTAATTAAGGGGTTGTTGATAAAGGGTTCTTGATAGCAACAGATTGGAACAAAATCTAAACACTCATTAACAGAGTACCAGTTAGTTAAAACTTTTATATATCCATAACATTTAAATACTCTACAGCCGTTTTAATGACTGATGATAGTCCTTCCATAACGGGAAAAGATATCCAAATGAAGAAAGGGTGCATACTGTAGCACCTTTTAGCATTTTTGTAAAATGGAGGAAAAGGAAACATGATTTTTTTTTGTATATGCATAAAATATCTCTGGAAGGAAACCCAAGAGAATGATTACATTGACTGTCTATGGAAATGGAAACTAGAGGATGTTTTCACTGTAAACAAAATTGAAGGATATAAACTGGACAATATCTATTTGTGTATGCACCATACTTCTTGAATTTTGAACCACGAACATGTATTATACCACCTACTCAAAACTTAAAAACTGATACAAAGAAAATCTTAAAAACAGCTCCCCCAAAGGGCACATTATATATAGGGAAACAAAAATAAGGATGCCAGACTTTTCATCAGGAAAAAAAAAATCACACAAGCCAGAAAACAATGGATAGACACCTTTTAAAGTACTAAGGTAAAAAATCCTATCAACCAAATATAAAATCAGTGGCAATACCTTTCAAAAACAGGTCTTTGATCTCCGTGACAGTCAGCACACCATCACACCACAGTATCATATCTGTCTGAATGCTGACAACATTGTGATGAACCTACAGGATGAAAGCTTCACCTCAGGGAAGCTTTATAAAGGGTAAGAGGAGTTCACCACTTGAGAAGAAAAACAAAAATCTCTCCCTTCCTTGGTGTTTAAGGAGTCAGCTTGGGGTCCAGCAAACCCCACCCTGCCCCAAGTATCAAGTGATGGTCCCCTCTGCTCCAGTCTTCTCCACCCTTCTTGGATAAACGAAGACTGACCCATTTTCACAGGAATGACTTTCCTCCTCACTGTGCTGGCCTGAGGTGTTGGAACAGCATGTTATTTTTCAGTGACTTCCTACAGTGCGGGTTCCTCCCTCAAGGTTGGGAGGCAATAACCACCATCCCAGGAATTCTCAGTACATTTTTATTACCTAAACTGAGGGGGGTAAAAACCCCAGACGTCTCAGTCAGTTATGCAGAAGGCAACTGCTTAGTGATTAGGTTTGACCAAGGAGGCAGTGGTAGAAAATTGAAGGAAGAAGGGAGCAGTAAGAGGTCTTTCCCCCTTGCTCTTCTTCTTCTGGGTCCTAGTTAGCAGTAATTATCTCTCTCCCAAGGTCTCCTCTCCCAAAGGTCAATACATCTTTCCCTTATCAACCATCTCCAGTCTCTGAGTTCTAGCATTCCATCTTTGTTCTTCTGTCCTGTTTCCAGGGAAAACAGCAACTTAACTACTAGTTGCTAAGTCTAGGTTCCTCTTCTTCATGGTCTGTTCTCTCAGATCTTCCAACAACTATGAAACTGGTTCTATAAATTAAATTCCCTCTACTGAATTATCTAGCATGATTTACATTTCCCTAACTAGAGCTTGATTTAAATAACCTATAAGTCTAACCTGTAACTTATAAACTTATCTTCACCTACTAAACCTATCTTTGGAGAAGAAAATGGCAACCCACTCCAGGAGTCTCACCTGAGAAATCCCATGGACAGAAGAGTCTGGTAGGCTACAGTCCATGGGACTGCAAAAGAGTAGGACACGACTGAGCGACTAAGCAACAATATAAACCTATGTTAATCAAAAAGAAGACAGGAGACAAAAATAAATTTACTTGTGATAATTCCCTATATCACCAGCAGGAAATTATATTCCATCCCCCCAGTTCCAAAATTAGAATGGAAAACTTGTTCAAAAGTCAATGGCTTAAGAAAAATATAACCAATAAGGTACAGCTAAGATGAGTCACATATTTATTTTTACGAAGTATTTTGAAAATATGAGTGTGTCTTGGTGCTTTCATTCTGGAATTTTTTAATTCAGATACAATTTTACATATAACATTATATTAGTTTCAGGTATATGATAATTCAATACTTGCATATATTACAAAATGATCACCACAACCGTCTAGCTTAACATCCATCACCACATATACACACAATGTTTTTTCCCTATGGTAAGAACTTGTAAGATCCACTCTCTTAGCATCTTACAAATTTATAATAAAATATTAACTAGTCACCAAGCTATACCTACATCCAATGACCTGTTTATAACTGGAAGTTTGTACCTCTTAACCATCTTCACCCATTTGGGCTACCCTCAACCCCCCACCTATGGCAACCATCAATCTGTTCTCTACCTATGAGTTCGGTTTTGTTTTAGATTCTACAACTGAAATTATTATGGTATTTATCTGACTTATCTTACTTAGCATAATACCCTCAAAGTCTATCCATATTGTCACAAATGGCAAGACTGCATAGTTTTTTATGGCTGATGAGTTATGTGTTTATAGATATATGAATACACATACACATACATATCACATCTCTTTATCCTTTCCTGTACTGATGGACACTTAGGTTGCTTTCATATCTTGGCTACTGCAAATACAGCAATGAACATAGGGATGGTGATATCTTTTTGAGCTAATATTTTTGTTTCTTTCATATTAATACCCAGAAATGGAATCACTATACCATATGGTAGTTTTTTAACTTTTTGAGGAGCTTCCATAGTAGTGCTTTCCATAGTGGTGGTACCAATTTACATTCCCCAAAACAGTGCACAAGGATTTCCTTTTCTCCACATCCTTGCAATGCTTATTACTTCCTGTCTTTTTGATAATAGCCACTCTAACAAGTGTGAGGTGATATCTCATTGTGGTTTCGATTTGCATTTCCCTGATGATTAGTGATGTTGAACACATTTTCATATACCTGCTGGCCATCTTCATGCCTTCTTTGCAAAACTATCTATTCAGATCTGCCCATTTTTTTTAATCTGATTTTTCTTTTTTTGCTGTTGAGTTGTATGTGTTCTTTATACTTTTATACTTTGCATAACAACCCCTTATCAGACATATAATTTGCAAATATTTTCTCTCATTCAATAAAGTTGCTTTTCAATTTATTGATGGTTACCTTTGCTGTGCAGGAACTTTTTAGTTTGATATAGTCCCACATGTTGATTTTTCCTTTTGTTTCATTTGCTTTTGGTGTCAAATCAAAAAAAAATTATCACTAAGAACAACATCAAGAAACTTACCACTTGTGTTTTCTTCTAGGAGTTTGATAGTTTCAGGTCTTGCATTTGATTCTTTAATCCACTGTTAGTTGATTTTTGTGTATGGTCCAGTTTTATTCTTTTGCATTTTGCTGTCCAGTTTTCCCAAAACCATTTACTAAAGAGACCCTCCAATCCCCACTGTATGTTCTTGGCTCCTATGTTATAAATTAATAATTCTGAGCTCTCTATCCTGTTCGATGACCTATATGTCTGCTTTTATGTCAGTACCATACTGTTTTGATTACTATAATTTTATAACTTATAGTTGACCCTTGAACAACCCTTGAACTGCACAGGTCCACTTATATCTGGATTTTTCTCCCCTAAATACATACTGTAGTACTACACAATCTTTGGTTGGTTGAAATCCATGGATGTGGATGGAACTTCAGCTGCAAGGGCTGACAGTAGTTACTTTCCACTGCACAGTGGATGGGAGAGTTGGTGCCCCTAACTTCCGCATTGTTCAAGGGTCAACTGTAGTTTGAAATCAGGGTATGATGCCTTCAGCTTTTTCCTTCTCAAGTTGCCTTGCCTATTTGGGGTCTTTTGTGGTTCCATACAAATTTTAGGAATGGTTAGTTCTATTTCTGTCAAAATTTTAATGTATTGTTGCAACAATTAATGTATTGTTGCTAATATTGAATTGAGGATTTATACATCTATTTTCACTGGACATTGACCTGTAATTTTCTTTCAAGATACCCTTGTCTGGTTTTGATATTAAGGTAATGTTGGCCTCATAAAATGAGTCTGGAAGTGTCCCCTTCTCTTCTATTTTTGGATGAGTTTGAGAAAGATTTGTATTAATTGTTTGAATGTTTGGTCGAGTTTCCCAGTAAGGCTGTCTGGTCCTGAATTTTTGTTTATTGAGAGGTTCTGAATTACTGATTCAATCTTACTAGTAACTGTACTGTTCAGATTTTCTATTTCTTCACGATTCACTCTTAGTAGGCACTATGTTTATAGGAATGTATCCATTTCTTCAGTTATTCAATTTCTTGGGTGCAATTCTTCATAGTACAGACAGCCCTCCATATCCATAGGTACAACACACACAACACATCCATGGATTCAGTCTACCACATATGGAAAATATTGGAAGGGAAGGGAAATTCCAGAAGGTTCCAAAAAGCAAAACTCGAATTTGCTGAGCACTAGCAGTGATTTACATAGCTTTTACTCTGTATTTACAATGATCTACATAGCATTTACATTGTACTATATATTATAAGTAATCTAAGATGATTGCAGATACCATGTTGTTTTATATAAAGGACTTGAGCATCTGTGGATTTTGTTATCTCTGCGGAAATCCTGGAACCACGCCCCCATGGATGCAGTGAGACAACTGTAGTCTCTGATGATCCTTTTCATTTATGTGGAATTGGCTATAACAACTCCTCTCTTGTTTCTGACTTTGAGTCTTCTCTGTTTTTTTTCTTGGTGAGTCTAGTTGAAAGTTTGTCAATTTTATCTTCCCCAAGAACCAGCTCTTAGTCTCATCAATCTTTTTAGTTTCTATTTCATTTAGTTCCACTCATCTTTAGTTACATCTTCCCTTCTACTGACTTTGGGCTTCATTTATTATTCTTGTTCTGATTCCTAGGAATATAAAGTGAGGCAACGCTGTTTGAGATCTTTTTTTTTCTTGATGTAAATATTTATTGCTATGAACTTTCCTCTGAGAACTCCTTCCATATACCATAAGTTTTGATATACTTACTGTTTTCTACTTTCATTTTTCTCAGTACTTTTTGTCTTTGATTTGTTCTTTGACTGTCAGTAGCATGTTGTTTAATCTCCACATATTTGTGAATTTTCCAATTTTCTTCTTGTAATTGATTTCTACTTTCATACCACTGTAGTTAGAAAAGATGCTTGATATGATTTCATTTTTCTAAATGTTTTAAGACTTGTTTTATGGACTAATATGATCTATCTGTCCCATGCATTTGAGAAGAATGTGTATTCTGTTGCTTTTAGATAGAATATTCTGTATGTCTGTTAAGTGTATCTGGTCTAAAGTGTCATTCAAAGCCAATGCTTCCTTGTTGATTTTGTCTGGATGATCTACTGATTAATTAAAGTCCTTTACTATTGTATCGCTTGCCTATTTCTCCCTTTAGGTCTGTCAATATGCGCTTTATGTATTTGGGTGCATCTGAGGGAGTTTACGATTTCTGTATAAGGAGCAACGAGCAAAATTTTGTCAAATTTTCAACAAGTAAAGATGTATTTCATATTTGTTTTGTTTTTTCTTCTGACTTTATTCCACAGTGAAATCTGACAGTATAATGATATAGTCTAGTTCTGTCAACCAAAGCTACTATGGGAAGGAAATCAAAAGAATGATCAAGCTTTCCTTCCTTTAGTTAGAAAAAAATAAACACCATTTTTAAAACTACACACATTCATCATTCTAGATTTTAATAGGTACTATAGGTGAGAATAGAGGATGTCATCTGATCACTTCACCTCTGCCAAAACAAATATACCAGTTAATAATCCCTTTATCTTTTTGCCTTTAAGAAGACTACAGTCTCAATGACTTCACTTCAAAATTAACAAAAGGAGTAATAAAAACCAAAATTACAAGGAAAAAAGATGCCAGTCCACATATAGCACCAAATGAAATTCTGAACATTTAAACATGGCCAATATAAGTAAATGCATATAGGTTTGTCTAATTTGACTTTAAACATGACAAATCTTGAAAACAAAATATTCTAATGTAATAGCAAAGAAAAAACAATGTTGAGAGAACTTAGTAAGGGAATTTAATTAAGACCCCCAGTGAGCTCAAAAGGGATTTCTTCCTTAGAGAGAGAAAATAAAGAAATAGAAGGCTAGACAATCTTCATTTCTCTATAAAATAAATGAAGTTCACCTGCCACAAATGATTAGTAAAGATAATGAATACAAAATTGGAGAAGGTTCAAAATAGTTGCAGAGTCAAGAAGTAACAGAAGTGTTACATGTTGTAGAGAAAGGATATACTGACTGAGGCCTACAAAACTAACACCTTTAATGGAGTCTTGGTTGTTTAGTCACTCAGTCATGTCCGACTCTTTGTGACCCAATGGACTGTAGCCTACCAGGCTCCTCTGTCCATGGGATTCTCCAGGCAAGAATACTGGAGTGGGTTGCCATCCCCTTCTCCATTTGTGGGGCCTACCATCACCCTCAAAAAAAGTCCTTTAGAATTAGCCTTTCTTCCTTTGATTTCTAGGCTATCCCCTAAATTAGTTGAAACCTGGACTTAAGTCATAAATGCAACCAAATAAAACATGGTTTAACACAGTAGAGACTCAAGTTAGGCTCAAATCCTATGTTTGAAATATGGTACAATACAGCAACATAATCAGAAATGGTCATTGATCTCTCATTATATGTGTGGCCCATGACAGTCTAGCCACTCTTTATTAAGAGGCAGAGTATACCCACTTAGTTCCATGAAAAAGAAGGCCCTTTGGTCTTTTCTCCCTATGCAAATTGGCATATATACTTTTAATGTTTGCCAGTGTATATACTAAATGCTGCTAGCTGAACTAGTTCTCACCTCCAGTACATCATGTGGGTCCTTTTAGACCTAATGTTGCTGCTGCTAAGTCACTTCAGTCGTGTCCAACTCTGTGCGACCCCACAGACGGCAGCCCACCAGGCTCCTCCATCCCTGGGATTCACCAGGCAAAAACACTGGAGTGGGTTGCCATTTCCTTCTTCATTAGACCTAATGGCTGCCAAGCAAATTATTACTCCCATTACTGAACTCTGCCTGGAATGCTGAAATTATGAACATTTACTTTCTGCCCAGATACAAGAGGCTAGAAAGGGAACATTAAAGTTTGCTTTTATGTAAAACTGATAAAGTTTACACTGTCTGTCTGAAGGCCCACTTAGTTAAAGGTGTTTGGCTTTGTTTTACTTGGAAAACTTAGAAATCAATATTTAACTGATCTAAAACAAGAAAACAATAGGAAAATATAAACAGAATTTAATTAGCTTAGATGTGCAAAAATCCCCAAACTTCTCAGGTCTCAGTTTTCTTATCTATAAAGGAATTAACTTAAGGTGCTTTTTAGTGCCAACACATATGTACACACATGGCAAAATTTTCATTTCTTTAGAAAATACAGCTTACAAGGAAAGTCAACCTAGATAAAAATTATAATTAGTCCTTTTAAGAAAATTCTCTACATGACTATTCATTTCCGTAAAATTTTAAAAAACACTCAGGTAAGAAGCCAGAAAACAGAAAGCAGAATCCAGTTTCTTCTCTGTAAAGAACATCTTAGAAAAAGTGTAGTTTTCAGAATCTCCCAGCCTATAGAAGGTAGATCTTCACATATGTATTAATTTACAAGGTGTGTATTGGTTTTTATGAAAGTGAACGTATATAGACCAGGACAATACTACCACAGAATATAGTGATTTTAACATATACTATATATATATACACACATATATATATATGTGTGTGTGTGTATGTATATATACAGTATATATTAGCATAAGACATAATGTTATAGCTACTACTACTTTAGCTTGCCTATACATTTTTTGTTAAGTGAATAAAACTTTGAAAATACATGATATATATCATAAATAAGAATTCTACAAACAGATATGAGTTATAGTGAAATACATTAATATCTTGACATCCTGTCCAAGCACCTTGAACATTCTGTTTGCCATTCCTGGAAGTTTCTTTTGCTCCTTTATCTAATTTACTCCCATCATTCCTTTAAAACTTAACTAAAGTATTAGTTCACCAAGCATATTTTCTCTGACCTCCTAACCAGGTCATGGCCCCTGTTATATTCTCTCACTATACCGTGTAATTCTTTTATACTTATAATATATGCTACTGGAGTTGCTTGTGTAGTAAGTCTATAAGATCTTTAAAACAAGATTTCATCTCTTATTTTCTATTTTATCTCTTAGAATGAAGCACAGAGATTTACAGAAGGAATGAATGAATAATTATAGAATAATTGTTAGAATAGTTTTCTGGCTCAAATATTCCAATAAAATAGAACACTATACAGACTCACTGTTCTTTTAATGGTACCATCATGTGGTTATTTCTCCATTTTTTTTTCTGGTATTAAAAATACAATTATCTTTTCCACTAAAGTAAATTCAAATAATGCAGAAAGTTTCCCCTATATGAAACATTACTATTTAACAAACCACTAAGATAATTTACTTTCTTTTGCCTAGCACTGTCCATCTTAGATACGATTTACTTTTGCTTAATACATTATTCTTTTCATGTGCAGTAGTAAAAAAAAAAAAAAGCTAGCAAGGAATGTAAGTCAACAAATGACTTTAAAAATCTGTTTAAGTACTTTTGAAAACTTTAAAAACATTTTCACATTACAACAGAAAAGTTAAATATTATATAGATGAAAGTGAGGGAGAAATAATCCAAATAGGCACTGAATCAAGAATAGTACTTCTTGCTTAAAATTAATCTATTTCTTTCAGTATTTATTTTCTTCTCTTCAGAAATCAGCAGAGAATAATTGAAAATGTTTTGGTAGCTTTCAAAATATTATATAAAAATATTTTTTGAAATGACATCCATTATTTTTGTCTACCTACCTAGCCAGCTATCTCACTACTTCATTCACTTCTTGAGTAAACTCCTTACCTTCCAACAAATCTGTGGTCCTCACATGGTAGCCAATGTAGTATCCTCCCTTCCCCTTTTCCCCCTAGCTATGGGGTGTGTTTACTATCAGACAGGCCAAACTCTTATCACACGGTGATTACTTCAAGCAACAGGCAAATACCTCAGCCAGGCCTGAGTTCCCAAAATATTTGGGAAATAGAAGTGGGAGCAGAGGGTTTCTTTTCCTTTGGTTAAAGTAACTTAACCCCAGAATTTTCAGCACTCCAAGAGAATGAAGCCAAAAAAATAGTGATGGAAAGTGACCAATTATAGATATTTTATTCTATGAATTCAGAAAATCCTGAAACTAGTTCTAGTCCTTGCTTTTCCATGGCTTAGTCATCTAATAAATTCCTCCACGACCTTATTTTGTTTAAACTGCCTGGGTAAAGCTTTGTTAATTATAATCAAGAAATCCTGATATTTCTCATATCCATTTAGGTATCACAAAAAATAAATATTTTTAAGTTATACACACACACACACACACACACACTTTTATAACTGGTACACTCTTACAAGTCTACATAACATCATACTCTAAACTCTTCTTCCTACCTACAATTTTTTTTCAGCTTTACTAGGGTACAAATGACAAATAGAATTTAAAGCATACAACAGTAATCATATTAAGCCAGTTAATATATCTATCACTTCACATAGCTCCTATGACTTTAAATACATATAAACTTTTAAAGAAGCATAATATACATGCTCTCTTTAAAATTTATATATATATATCATATATATAAATCAAAAAACCATAAAGTTCGTATATATGAAATCTACATGTCTTCGAGATTTAAAAATGCTAAGTGTACAGAAACGCTTCAACCCTGTCTCTTACTGCCAATGCCCCAGAATTAACAACTTCAGTATTTTTAATAGTTACTGATAATAAGCTTTGCTAGTATTTCTTGATTTACCAATTTTAACTATTATCTCTTAACTTCTTGCTATGATAAAAAAGAATTTAACTCCTCACACAACCAATTTCATCCTCCCAACAGTTACTCATTATTACTCCTCTATTATTTATCTTTGTAACTTTACTTACACTTTTATTTATGGTTTCATGTACTACTGAAACTCCATTTTGTAAAATACGAAATAAAGGAAGGCTATTAGTGCCCTTGTCCTTCACTTTCAACTCACAATTTCCATTAAGTAGTCTTATACTGAAAGGCTAATAATTTTCCTCTGTTCTGTAACTATAACTATTTGTGCTTTTATAAGCTTAAAGCCAATAAGCATCGTGTGTGTGTACGTGTGCACTAAGTCACTTCAGTCATATCTGACTCTTTGCGACCCTATGGACTATTACCCACCAGGCTCCTCTGTCCATGGCATTCTCCAGGCAAGAACACTGGAGTTGGGTTACCATGCCATTCTCCAGGGGATCTTCCCGACCCAGGGACTGAACCCACATCTGTTACGTCTCTTGCATTAGCAGGTGGGTTCTTTCCCACTAGAGCCACCTGGGAAGTACCCTAAGCATCATGTATATGAAGAATATATAAATACTATTTATATAAATAACATTCGGTGCATATCTAAGTAAGTGAGTTATCACTCTGTATCCTTTTCCTATTCAGGTTATTTTTAATTTCCTGGAGTATCTAATTGCTTTTTTATTTCCTTTGCCTTGTCTACTTATATAATTACCTTAAATGGTTCCAAAGTCTCAAGGTTAGTTTCACATCTCCTACTGAATACTTCCCTCTTGAAGTGACACATCTCTAAGACCTACTATCTGGCAGTGACCCTGGAACTTCTCTCCTCTCTATCTTAAGTAAAAAATACTGTTTTCTAGATCCACGGTCATATGATCTTTTTATATTATAACCCATTTTTCTGGAGCACATTCTCTAATAACTTCTCAAGAAAGAGAAGGTGGACAAATCAAACTCCCAGGTCCTTACATGCCTGGAAATACGGTTTCTACTCTCATACTTCACTGACAGTTTGGATAAGTATAAAATTCTACACTGAACATAAGTTCTCATTAAACCTGTAGAGATACTGATTCATTATTTCTACCACCCACTGTTGGTTGCATGAAAATTGATACCAATCTGATATTTGTTTCTTTATAGGTGACCTAGTTTTTTCTCTCTAGAAGGTGTTCAAATCTGTTTTTTCATTCTTGGTATTTTCAAGTTGCAAAATGATGTATTTATCTGAATATTTTTTCTAGTCAATGTGTTAAGCACTTCTTGGGCTCTTTCAGTCTGGAAGTTTACAACTTGTTTCTGGGAAATTCTTTTATTGTATCTTTGAAAATTTCCTCCAACATATATTCTGTAAATTATTTTTCTGGAACTCCTACTAGTTAATAATGAAACTCCTACATGAGGTCACTGGATCAGTTTTTTTCTGACACATTCCTTCTTTTAGTTTTATTTTACATTCAGGATTATTCAACTTTCCAACTCCCTAAGAATTCTAAATTTTAACCATCATATTTTCTTAATTTCCACAAACTCCTTTTTGGTATCTCATTATTCCTTTCACACAGCATCATACGTTGATGTTTTCCGTTCAGTTCAGTCGCTCAGTTGTGTCCGACTCTTTGCGACCCCATGATTTGCAGCACGCCAGGCCTCTCTGTCCATCGCCAACCCTCGGAGTCTCCCCAAACCCATGTCCATCGAGTCGGTGATGCCATCCAACCATCTCATCCTCTGTCGTCCCCTTCTCCTCCCACCCCCAATCCTACCCAGCATTAGGGTCTTTTTCAGTGAGTCAACTCTTCGCATGAGGTGGGCAAAGTATTGGAGTTTCAGCTTCAACATCAGTCCTTCCAATGAACACCCAGGACTGATCTCCTTTAGGATGGATTGATTGGATCTCCTTGCAGTCCAAGGGACTCTTGAGTCTTCTCCAACACCACAGTTCAAAAGCATCAATTCTGCGGCGCTCAGCTTTCTTTACCATCCCACTCTCACATCCATACATGACCAATGGAAAATCCATAGCCTTGACTAAACGGACCTTTGTTGGCAAAGTAATGTCTCTGCTTTTAAATATGCTATCTAGGTTGGCCATAACCTTCCTTCCAAGGAGTAAGCGACTTTTAATTTCATGGCTGCAGTCACCATCAGCAGTGATTCTGGAGCCCAAAAAAATAAAGTCTGACACTGTTTCAACTGTTTCCCCATCTATTTCCCATGAAGTGATGGGACCAGATGCCATGACCTTAGTTTTCTGAACGTTGAGCTTTAAGCCAACTTTTTCACTCTCCTCTTTCAATTTCATCAAGAGGCTCTTTAGCTCTTCTTCACTTTCTGCCATAAGGGTGGTGTCATCTGCATATCTGAGGTTATTGATATTTCTCCCGGCAATCTTGATTCCAGCTTCTGTTTCTTCCAGCCCAGCGTTTCTCATGATGTACTCTGCATGTAAGTTAAATAAGCAGGGTGACAATATACAGCCCTGACGTACTCCTTTTCCTATTTGGAACCAGTCTGTTGTTCCATGTCCAGTTCTAACTGTTGCTTCCTGACCTGCATACAGATTTCTCAAGAAGCAGGTCAGATGGTCTGGTATACCCATCTCTTTCAGAATTTTCCACAGTTTATTGTGATCTACACACAGTCAAAGGCTTTGGCATAGTCAATAAAGCAGAAATAGATGTTTTCCTGGAACTCTCTTGCTTTCTCGATGATCCAGCGGATATTGGCAATTTGATCTCTGGTTCCTCTGCCTTGTCAAAAACCAGCTTGAACATCTGGAAGTTCATGTATTGCTGAAGCCTGGCTTGGAGAATTTTGAGCATTACTTTACTAGCACGTGAGATGAGTGCAATTGTGCGGTAGTTTGAGCATTCTTTGGCATTGCCTTTCTTTGGGACTGGAACGAAAACTGACCTTTTCCAGTCCTGTGGCCACTGCTGAGTTTTCCAAATTTGCTGGCATATCGAGTACAGCACTTTCACAGCATCATCTTTCAGGATTTGAAATAGCTCAACTGGAATTCCATCACCTCCACTAGCTTTGTTCATAGTGATGCTTTCTAAGGCCCACTTGACCTCACATTCCAGGATGTCTGGCTCTAGGTGAGTGATCACACCATCGTGATTATCTGGGTCGTGAAGATCTTTTTTGTACAGTTCTTCTGTGTATTCTTGCCACCTCTTCTTAATATCTTCTGCTTCTGTTAGATCCATACCATTTCTGTCCTTTATCGAGCCTATCTTTGCATGAAATGTTCCTTTGGTATCGCTAATTTTCTTGAAGAAATTTCTAGTCTTTCCCAATCTGTTGTTTTCCTCTATTTCTTTGCACTGATCTCTGAGGAAGGCTTTCTTATCTCTCCTTGCTATTCTTTGGAACTCTGCATTCAGATGGGAATATCTTTCCTTTTCTCCCTTGCTTTTTGCTTCTCTTCTCTTCCCAGCTATCTCTAAGGCCTCTTCAGACAGCCATTTTGCTTTTTTGCATTTCTTTTCCATGGGGATTGCCTTGATCCCTGTCTCCCGTACAATGTCACGAACCTCTGTCCATAGTTCATTAGGCACTCTGTCTATCAGGCACTCTGTCTATCAGATCTAGTCCCTTAAATCTATTTGTCACTTCCACTGTATACTCATAAGGGATGTGATCTAGGTCATACCTGAATGGACTAGTGATTTTCCCTACTTTCTTCAATTTAAGTCTGAATTTGGCAGTAAGCAGTTCATGATCTGAGCCACAGTCTTCTCCCAGTCTTGTTTTTGCTGACTGTAAGAGCTTCTCCATCTTTGGATGCAAAGAATATAATCAATCTGATTTTGCTGTTGACTATCTGGTGATGTCCACGTGTAGAGTCTTCTCTTGTGTTGTTGGAAGAGGGTGCTTCCTATGACCAGTGCGTTCTTTTGGCAAAACTCTATTAGCCTTTGCCCTGCTTCATTCTGTACTCCAAGGCCAAATTTACCTGTTATGCCAGGTGTTTCTTGACTTCCTACTTTTGCATTCCAGTCCCCTATAATGAAAAGGACATCTCTTTTGGGTGTTAGTTCTAGAAGGTCTTGTAGGTCTTCATAGAACCGTTCAACTTCAGCTTCTTTGGCATTACTGGTCGGGGCATAGACTTGGATTACTGTGATATTGAATGGTCTGCCTTGGAAACGAACAGAGATCATTCTATCGTTTTTGAGATTGCATCCGAGTACTGCCTTTCAAACTCTTTTGTTGACCATGATGCCTACTCCATTTCTTCTATGGGATTCTTGCCCACAATAGTAGATATAATGGTCATCTGAGTTAAATTCACCCATTCCAGTCCATCTTAGTTCGCTGATTCCTAGAATGTCGATGTTCACTCTTGCCATCTCCTGTTTGACCACTTCCAATTTGCCTTGATTCATGGACCTGACATTCCAGGTTCCTATGCAATATTGCTCTCTACAGATCAGACTTTGCGTCTATCACCAGTCATATCCACAGCTGGGTATCGTTTTTGCTTTGGCTCCATCCCATCATTCTTTCTGGAGTTATTTCTCCACTGATCTCCAGTAGCATATTGGGCACTGGAGATGTTTTAATGTCCTACAAATCTCAACTCTCTTTGAAAAGGCCATTACAGATTTTATACTCCCCTTCTAATTTTTTTGTTTTCAACATTAACAGCATTTCTCCCAGAATTTTTTTAGTTTGTTTTCATTGTGTTTTTTCCATGATGAAGTCATTCCCCAAATGTCTGATAATTTTTGAATATCCATTAATATCTAAGGATTAATTGGGAACCCTATGAGCATGTTTAGAGTTTCGTGATTGATAAGTTTTTTCTTTGGGGTAATTAAGTGATGAGGTAGCTGTCTCAAAGAAAAACCTTTAATTGCCAGAATACACAGGTCACTGCTCCAAAGCCATTTAATTTCTTTAGAGAAAAAAAGAAAATATCAACGCTGTTTCCCCACCTGACAGGCCCTAAGGTCTGGTGAGTAACCTGAATGGAAAAACTGCAATTAATTCCTTTGTCTGTATTCTCCCAAACTATCTCATTCCCTACACTCTATTTCATACCTTGCATGTTCAAATTCTGTACCTCCCTAGGATTCCAAGGGGGAGGCAGGACAGATAGTCTTCCTCCCATCTTACAAGGCTAGGATAATTTTGTTTTATAAGCTACCCACTGTTTCAAAAACTGTTTTACAAATAATAAAGTATACACATACATAAAAATAACTATACACAACAAATTTTGCAGAAAATAATACTTTTCCTATGAGACACACTCTGATATTTTCTGTTGTATTTTGCAATGCTGATAAATGAATTCACAACCCATTAATGTGATATAAGTCTAATTTAAGGAGCCAAAAATAATCTAAAAAATTAAGTTGTGATTTGCTCTGCCATGTTTCAAAGACCACTCCTCTATTTGTTTTCTTTCCCAAAGAAAACTGCTGAAATTTTTTCATTCATTGATGACTCTTCTCTATTTTCTTTTCACTGTATTTCCCTCTTCTACTTCTTTACTACTTTAGTAGGATCTAGGAGGGCAAAAGCGATAAATACAAGTGCTCAGTTTGTGATCTTTAACTGAAAGTCCTTTACAAGTGTTTTTAAAGACCAAAGTTTCCTAACCTCTTTCTGACCTGATTTAAGTTCCTTCTGCTAACTATGATGGCCTCAATTGCTACTGGGACTTACAATTAAAGTTTGCCAAGAGACTCTGGGGAATTAAAAAGGAAAGGAAAGTGCTAATAGTTAACCTAAAAATCTTTATAACTATTCCATTTAACTCTAAAGCTAAAAGTAAAAATTATGGTTAAATGTTCAAAATTAAACCTAAACACACACATGAAGAAATGAAAATTTCTTTTTGAGGAAGACTTTAAGAAAGGTTCTGTCTGCAGAAGAAAATAATCAAAAACCAATTCTCAAATAGATCAAAAAAATGCTCTTATGAGAAGTAAAGAGTACTTACAAAGCAAGGCTACTCAAAACATATTGTACGTGCTCACATTCATCTGGGAATGATGCACTGGCTGATGTAAAACAGCAAAGTGCCGTCTGAAGAACCTGAAGCTGTGGCAAAGGGACCTGCCATCTTCCAGCATAATCTTCAACCACCTGATAAGGAAGCAATCCAAAAAGTACATTATTAGAGAAAATGTTAAATTTGGATAAAACTTACCAGATAAAACATTAGTTCAGCATGAACACAAATCATTTAGGAGGGAAAAAACATTCTTTATTGTTTGTTGTTGTTTAGTTGCTAAGTTATGTCCACTCTTTCGTGACCCCATAGACTGTAACCCATCAGGTTTCTATGTCCATGGGATTTCCCAGGCAAGAATACTGGAGTGGGTTGCCATTTCCCTCTCCAGGGGATCTTCGAACCCACATCTCCTGCATTGGCAGGTGGATTCTTTACCGCTGAGTCACCAGTGAAGTTCCTCTTCATTGTTTAGTTCCGTTGTATACATCTGAAAATAAAATGAACTATTACCTGAAAATGTGGGAAAAAATTATAGTATATAAAAGACCATATGGTTCAACTGCCAAATCTTTACCAAATGTTGTAATAATGCTTTCACATCCTATATCTAGTTATTTTTCCAAAGTACAAATTATCAAATATTAAAATAGCTAGACAGCAGAAAATAGTAATAAATAAAGTTAGAATTAAGCATCCATTGTTAGAATTAAGCATCCATTATTATCATTATAATTTATATAAGAATGAACTAAACATTCTGGCAACAAATGAGTATTAAAGATACAGTGGTATGATACTCTTTCATAAACTGTACCATATTATGGGGAAAAGATTACAGAATAAAATCAGTCTTGGCTCTGTCACTTAACTAGTTTTATGAATTTGGGTATGTCATCTACCTTCTTTATGCGTTAGTTTCCTCACCATAACATGAAGATAACAATGCTTATCTTGCAGATTTACTTTGAGGCTAAATTGGGAACAATTTATGAGACAACAATTTAGAACTATCAATTGCTATAAAATGTTAATTATGATCTCTCATATGCAAGACTACTGTATTCAAACTATCACATTCTAGAAATTCATCTTATAAAACCGGTTGACAAACTATGGCATGTAGGTCTAAGTCAGCCTACCACCATCTTTGTATGACCTACAATCTAAGAATGGGCATTACGTTTTCAGATGGTTGAAAAAAAATTTGTGATGCATGAAAATTACATGAAATTCAAATTTCAATCTCCATAAAGTCTTAATGCAACATAACCAGGTTTAGCCATTTACATATTATATAATCTATGGCTGCTTTCCTGCTATAACAGGTTGAGTTGTTATGATGAAATCATATGGCTAACAAAGTCTAAAATATTTAATATCTGCCCCTTTACAGAAAAAGCTTGCCAACTCCTGATTTAAAGCTGGTAAAACTAGAGAAGAGTAGAAAAGCCAAGAACATTTAGAGCTCAAGGACTTTTCATACTAATCACTTCCTGTTAGAGGTAATTTTCCATGGGTCCTTGTATTTCCAGTTAAAAGAGACCCAGACTGCCTTCATCCTTTCAAAGATGTTTATAGGAAACAGCCTTGAAATACAGAAATGATGTCTCTCTTCAAAGCAATGGCTCTCTCTGGAGCAAAGGTCAGGCAGATATGCTTGCCCACCATTGTAAAATATTGCTGTTGTTTGTTGTTGTTTAGTTACTAAGTCATGTCACACTCTTCTGCGACTCTGTGGACTGTAGCCCACCAGGCTCTTCTATCCATAGGATTTAAGATTAGGAGTCCCTAAGTTTGGGGTTCCTAAGCTGTGATATAAACTTACTATGAGTTCAGGATTCACCTGGACCATTCACATCACCTTTGTGATACTTGAGAAGCAAAGAGAACAACCGTGAACTTGAAGCTCATGTTGTTTGTTGTGCTATAAGCAAGAGTCTGCTATCTCTGACCCAGGAGTTTCATGTCTTTGGCCAGCGTTTGTGAAACTGTGGCAGTCTACCTTAGATAGAATCACTGACTTTTCACAGTTCTTTGACAATTCCAAATTGTAACGCCAGGTGGCTAGTATGTCTCCAATGTTTCTAGGAACAAGTATGGATAAAGAAGAAAGCTAGAAAAAGCTAGAGAGCATCAGCTCTGTGAACTTGTATCTCCCTTCTATAATCTAGTACTTTTTAACCTGGGAATTAAAAACTACTACTAACTGTGATAATCCCAAGTAGGACAGATTTTTCCAAACCACCATAGGCAAAAAAAAGAAGAAGAATGTTAGATAAACGGTGGTTTCCTGGATTTAAATTTTCTCTTCACTAAAGTGTCTGACCAACTTTACTGCCTTTTTGGCCCAAATAAAACCTCTCTGGTGCCACATTAAAAATAGGTACCTAACAAACTCACATTTTTCTATCTTTAGTTTGCCCTAATACATTTCTACTTAGAACCTTATTCATTTCCTATTTATGGGCTGGATTTATCTCCTTAGAAGAGAACCTTTCTATTTTTTCAGGTTCTATAATAATTGTAGCTTCCTTTATTCACCAAGATTCAGCTATTAATATCCAACCTGATCTATTCTGAACCCAAAATAGTAAAAGTACTTGTGTGCTGTACCTCCAATAGGCTTCCCATACTACCCATGAAGGAAAATAAATAAAACTAGTTGAAATTTACAAGCAGTTGGCCCTCAGTATCTGTAGAGGATTGGTTATAGGATCCCCCTGTTCAGTTCACTCAGTCCTGTCTGACTCTTTGCGACCGCATGAACTACAACATGCAAGGTTTCCCTTTCCATCATCAACTCATGTTCATCAAGTTGGCAATGCCTTCCAACCATCACATCCTCTGTTGTCCCCTTCTCCTCCTGCCTTCAATCTTTCCCGGCATCAGGGTCTTTTCCAATGAGTCAGCTCTTCCCATCAGGTGGCCAAAGTATTGGAGTTTCAGCTTCAGCATCAGTCCTTCGAATGAAAATTCAGGACTGATTTCCTTTAGGATGGACTGGTTTGATCTCCTCTCAAGAGTCTTCTCTAACACAATTCAAAAGCGTCAATTCTTCGGCACTCAGCTTTCTTTATCTCTCACATCCATATAGATTACTGGAAAAACCATAGCTTTGACTAGATGGACCTTTGTTGGCAAATTAATGGCTTTGTTGTTTAATGGAGAAGGCAATGGCAACCCACTCCAGTACTCTTGGAAAATCCCATGGACGGAGGAGCCTGGCGGGCTGCAGTCCATGGGGTTGCTAAGAGTTGGACACGACTGAGCGACTTCACTTTCACTTTTCACTTGCACGTGTTGGAGAAGGAAATGGCAACCCACTCCAGTGTTCTTGCCTGGAGAATCCCAGGGACGGCGGAGCCTGGTGGGCTGCCATCTATGTGGTCGCACAGAATCGGACACGACTAAAGCGACTTAGCAGCTGTTTAATATGCTATCTAGATTGGTCATAACGTTTCTTCCAAGGAGCAAGCAGCTTTTAATCTCATGGCTGCAGTCACCATCTGCACTGATTTTGGAGCCCAAAAATATAAAGTCTCTCACTGTTTCCATTGTTTCCCCATCTATTTGCCATGTAATGATGGGACCAGATGCCTTGATATTAGTTTTCTGAATGTTGAGCTTTAAGCCAACTTTTTCACTCTCCTCTCACTTTCATGATTCCAGCTTGTGCTTCATCCAGTGCAGCATTTCTCATGATTTACTCTGCATATAAGTTACATAAGCAGGGTGACAATATATAGCCTTGACCTACTCCTTTCCCGATTTGGAACCGGTCTGTTGTTCCATGTCCAGTTCTAACTGTTGCTTCTTGACCTGCATAGAGATTTCTCAGGAGGCAGGTCAGATGGTCTGGTGTTCCCATCTCTTTCAGAATTTTCCACAGTTTGTTGTGATCCACACAGTCTAAGGCTTTGGTGTAGTCAATAAACCAGAAGTAGATGTTTTTCTGGAACTCTCTTGCTCTTTCAATGATCCAACGGATGTTGGTAATTTGATCTGTGCTTCCTTTGCCTTTTCTAAATCCAGTTTGAACATCTAGAAGTTCATGGTTCACATACTGTTGAAGCCTGGCTTGGAGAATTTTGAGCATTATTTTCCTAGCATGTGAGATGAGTGCAGTTGTTTGGTAGTATGAACATTCTTTGGCATTGCCTTTCTTTGGGATTGGAATGAAAACTGACCTTTTCCAGTCCTGTGGTCATTGCTGAGTTTTCCAAATTTGCTGGCATATTGAGTGCAGCACTTTCATAGCATGATCTTTTAGGATTTGAAATAGCTCAACTGGAATTCTGTCACCTCCACTAGCTTTGTTTGTAGTGATGCTTCCTAAGGTCCACTTCACTTTGCATTCCAGGATGTCTGGCTCTATGTGAGTGATCACACCATTGTGATTATCTGAGTCATGAAGATGTTTTATGTATAGTTCTTTTGTGTATTCTTGCCATCTTTTCTTAATATCTTCTGCTTCTGTTAGGTCCATACCATTTCTGTCCTTTATTGAGCCCATCTTTGCATGAAATGTTCCCTTGGTATCTCTAATTTTCTTGAAGAGATCTCTAGTCTTTCCCATTCTATTGTTTTCCTTTATTTCTTTGCATTGATCACCAAGGAAGGCTTTCTTATCTCTCCTTGCTAGTCTTTGGAACTCTGCATTCAAATGGGTATATCTTTTCTTTTCTCCTTTGCCTTTTGCATCTTTTTTTTCCTCAGCTATTTGTAAGGCCACCTCAGACAACCATTTTGCCTTTTTGCATTTCTTTTTCTTGGGGATGGTCTTGATCACTGCCTTCTGTACAATGTAACAAACCTCCATCCATAATTCTTCAAGCACTCCATTATCAGATCTAGTCCCTTGAATAGATTTTTCAGTTTCACTGTATAATCATAAGGGATTTGATTTAAGTCATATCTGAATGGTCTAGTGGTTTTCCCTACTTTCTTCAATTTAAGTCTGAATTTGGCAATAAGGAGTTCATAATCTGAGCCACAGTCAGCTCCGGGTCTTGTTTTTGCTGACTGTTTAGAGTTTCTCTATCTTTGGCTGCAAAGAATATAATCAATCTGATTTTAGTATTGACTATCTGGTGATGTCCATGTGTAGAGTCTTCTCTTGTGTTGTTGGAAGAGGGTGTTTGCTATGACCAGTGCATTCTCTTGGCAAAAGTCTTGTTAGCCTTTGACCTGCTTCGTTTTGTACTCCAAGGCCAAATTTGCCTATTACTCCAGGTATCTCTTTCCTTCCTACTTTTTCATTCAAGTCCCCTATGATGAACTGGCATGTAGGGCCACCCAAAACAGACAGATTATGGTGGAGAGTTCTGACAAAACATAGTCCACTGGAGAAGAGAATGGCAAACCACTTCAGTATTCTTGCCTTGAGAACTCCATGAACAGTATGAAAAGGCAAAAAGATAGGACACTGAAAGATGTACTCCCCGGGTCGGTAGGTGCCCAATTTGCTACTGGAGATCAGTGGAGAAGTAACTCCAGAAAGAATGAAGAGATGGAGCCAAAGCAAAAACAACACCTAGGTGTGGATGTGACTGGTTATGGAAGTAAAGTCCAATACTGTAAAGAGCAATACTGCATAGGAACCTGGAATGTTAGGTCCATGAATCAAGGCAAACTGGAAGTGGTCAAACAGGAGATGGCAAGTGTGACATTGGCATTTTAGGAATCATCAAACTAAAATGGACTGGAATGGGTGAATTTAACTCAGATGACAGGATCGCCCACCCCATACCAAAATTTACAGATGCTCAAGTCCTTTATATAAAAGTGTATTTGCATATCATCTCTGAAATTACTTATAATACATAAAACAGTGTAAGTACTACGTAAATAGTTGCAAGCACACAGCAGTTTCAAGTTTTGTGTTTTGGAACTTTCTGGGTCTTTTTCCAAGTATTTTTAATACATAGTTGGTTGAATCCACAGATGTGGAACTCACAGATATGGAGGACTGACTGAATCTTCTTACACTGTTTAATGTCATGCCAGATACTAATATTGCACTATAACATTCACTGTAACACTTTTTAAAAATATTTTCCTTAAAATATATAAAACTTTACATTACATTGTCTTTTTACTTTGAAATGTTTCTCCTGCACTATAACTTATCAGTAAGCACTCTACTAATGAGAGATGGTCCCATGACATCATAATATGAAGGTCCTCTACCCGGCCACTGTGCAGCGAGGAACACGCCTTATTGTGTTTGTCATTTTCTTTGGTGTTCTATTAAGTAGCAGTTTCTACTGTTCCTCTATAAAGAACTGCTGTATAGAGAATTACATACTTTATTTACAAACATTAAAATACATCATCCAAATTACTACAGACTGAAATGTGTTCCCCTAAAGTTCATGTATTGAATGATGTCTTAACCCCAGTGTGACTGTATCTAGAAATAGGATATTTTGTTATGGCAGCCAGGGCTGCCTAACATACAAATGTATAAAAATAACACAAATGCATCAGTTTAAGAACACCTAAAATATCATATAAGGTGATCAACTAAAGTAAGATTATGTTTCTTAACTGAGTTCTCCTTTTTTCTAACAAAACAGTGAAGGCCGCCAAACACTAGTTTGTCACTAAGGAAACAATCCTGATATCTAAATCCAGGTTATAACAGACTAAGATCATTAACACAGTTATACAGGATGACTTTACTTCTATTAGCTGGCCATTCGCATCCATGTCACTCTCCTACCTGAAACCTCCCACTGTCATCAACATTATTTCAAACATTTCACAGGTGTCAACAGAGCTGTTCACTAATGTTAATTTCATTCTTGTTTACAGAAAATCCACCCACTTTTTAAATCTAACATACCATGGCCATGATCTTTTAGCAGTTAGTACTGTCATGTGATTAAGCCACATCATAATCATTCTAAGAGCTTCAAAAAATGGCTGTAATACATCCCAATCTATGCACTGAATAAATCTGTTAATCTTCTAAAAACCTAAAATAAACATTGTAACAAATATTGTTAGTCTTTTCCCCACCCCTTTCAGTATTATTAGGTTATTCATTTACAATACAGCTTACATATATATTTCCTAGCTCTGTCCATTGAGAGGGCCTAGGAGCAATGACACCTCAGTAGCAGTATACACACTTGGGACCCAAATCTTGGTTTCTAAACACTATTCTCCAATATCCTTGGGTCTCCTCAGGCACAAGGAACTTGGGCTGCTCAAGCCCTCCTCCAGCAGGGATGGAACTGGGAAAATATCAAGATAAGACTCGAAAACTTTGTGCTGCCAGAAAGTAATGAAATGCTGAAACAGTGATGGAATATAAGAACATGGGAGCCAACCTGAAGGCGCTCCGAGCAGTTAAAGCTAGAACAATTTGAGCAACAAAATAAATGATGGTATCTATGAGTCTCTACTGATAGAAATTCTAATTAATCAATAAATGTTAGAGATGAGACTGCTTTTACTCACAGAAGAATTAATACATATCAATGAAAAGAGAGAAACAGAGAATCACCATTGGGCAAATACTATACACAGCAGTGAATGTTGCAGAAAAGAACCACGAATCTATGCTATTATTAGTGGGCAAAAATTTTGAGGAGTTGCAAGATTTGCCATCTTAAAGCAATTCCCACAAGACAGCTATCAACTAAAAACAGAAAGATAGTATCTTTGAGTGGAGAAACCTCACAGACACAAACTTAACCAAGCTATCAAGGTAAACAGCACCAATAACTAGTAAAGCATGCTATCATAAACCTCTTAATATGATGCCCCAAGACAAAAGCATTTTTGTGGTAATTTTGCCAAAAATGCAAAAACCTCATTCTAATTATGAGAAATCTTCAAACAAACCCAAACTATAGGGTATTTTACCAAAAAAAAAAAAAAAAAACCTGACCAGTGCTCTTCAAACATGCAAAGGTCATGAAAGGAAAAACTGAAGAACTGATAGAGAGTGGAAGACACTAATAACTAAACACAAAGCGAGATCCGAAATAATATCCTGAAACAAAGAAAAAAAAGAGCAATGATGGGAAAACTGGTAACTTTCTAATAAGGTCTGTAATTTACTGGATATTACACAATGTTACTTCCTGAGCTTGATAAGTATATTCTTTTCTATAAGTATAAAATTAGTTCAGTTTTTAGGTTTAAAAACAAAATATTTTGTTTCAAACTTTCCCCTCCGATTTCAATGTTCTCACTTATTTTCTGGATGCTATTTTATAATATAAATACATTTACTTTCCTTACCTTATTACCTAATTACACACCAAGATTTACCCTTGCCTGTGGGTACCATTTGTAGAGTCAGAAAAATAAAGCAGGTAGATTGCCAGCACTGTGGGAAGAATACAGGTTTTGGAATCAAGACAGACGGCTTTGTCATTTATTAGCTGTGTAACGTTAGCAAAGTTATTAACCTTCTCAATCTAGGTTTCCAGTAAAATGAATTTAATATTAATCACAGAGCTATTGAAGAACTAAGGTAATATGTCAAAATCCAGGATAATTCTGGGCACATAACAAACAGCTATTATTACCAGTACACTTTGTTTCAAAAAACACCCAGCAAGCTTAAGCTTACTCTGCTGACTATTTCAATACATCAGCATGAACTGGTTAACTGTTTCCAGATGTAAAATTACAACAAATTTTACTCGCTATTATTAGCAAGCAGATAAGTCACTCACAAATAAAACCTATTCAAAAGCTATTGCTGAGTTTCAACTATTTTGTTCAATATTCATTGACAAATAAGTATATCCTAGATACAGCAATACAAATAAAATAACTTCATGCCTGAATAGATATTAATAGATTTTGGTACCCGTCAATTTTTCATTTGATTCCAAACTCACTAGGGAAAGCAATATACTAAATGCTCCCTGTATAAACATTAAAATTGGCATAAAACCCCCTGTGTAAACATTAAAACAAGGGAACTCCAAAATATGTGGAAATGTATATGAATACCAAATTAACATGTGGAGTGAACAGACCTCTTCATTTGCCTACATCTGGTGATATCCACAGATGTGTGTGTACATGATAAAGTCTTAACTAGCATGGGCTAAGCAGAACCCTGCATCTGACTTCAATTTGGCATGGCCACTAAGGCAAAAGAAATAAAAGCAAAAATAAACAGATGAGACCTAAACTTTTTTAAAAGCTTTTGCACAGCAAAGGAAACCATAAACAAAAGGAAAAAACCTACAGAACTGGAGAAAATAAATGCAAATTATGTGACCAACAAGGGGTGTGCAAAATATACCAACTGCTCATACAACTCAATTAAAAAAAAAATCCAATCACAAAATGATCAGAAGACCTGAATAGACATTTTTCCTAAGATATACAGATGGCTAACAGGCACATGAAAAGATGCTCAATAATTAGAGGAGAAATGCAAATCGAAACCACAATGAGGTATCAACTCACATGTGTCAGAATGGCTATCATCAAAAAGTCTACAGGTAATAAATGTTGGAGAGGATATGGAGAAAGGGAAACTCTTCTACACTCTTGGTGGGAATGTAAATTGGTGTAGCCAACGTGAAAAACGGTATGGAGATTCTTTGAAAAACTAAAAATAAGAATACCATATTACCATATGATCTAGCAATTCCACTCCTGGGTACATATCTGGGAAGGAAAAAAAAAACTTTAATTTGAAAAGATACATGCACCCCAATATCAAGCAGCACTATTTACAGTAACTAAGATATGAAAGCAACCCAAGTGCCCATCACAAATGACCAAATTAAGATGAAACATATATACACAATGCAATATTATCCAGCCACAAAAAAATTTTAAAAAATACTGCCATCCGCAGCAATGTGGATGGACCTAGAAAATATTCAGGTTAGTGAAATATATCAGGGAAAGCCAAATACTATATGATAGTATTCCAAATACTATATGAGGAATCTAAAAAATAATACAAATGAATGTTTATGCAAAACACAGACTCACAGATATAGAAAACCAATTTGTAGATACCAAATGGGAGAGGGAAAGCAGGATGGGCAAATTAGGGGTGTGTGATTAACAGATACAAACTACTATATATAAGAGATAATCAACAGAATATACGTAAGCGTAAGGAATTACGCTTATACCCATTATCTAGTAATAACCTATAATGGAATATAATCTGCAGAAATATTGAATCATTATGCTGCACATCTGAAACTATCACAAACTACTGTAAGTCAACTATACTACAATTTAAAAAAATTAGCATGACCTAGCATGATGGTATTGCAGGTGTTGTTGAGGCAATAATTATATTTTGAATCTTTTAAATGTCCTTTAGTCATACAGGTTTTTTAGATACTAGTAGGTGGAAATCTTTTTTTTTGTTCCTTCTGTCTGGTTTCTCAACAAAGGCCACAAGCCAAAGAATTAAACTGAAAAGCCAGTTAAGTTCCATATGGGTCTTAGAACACTAGTGTGTGTGAATGTCTAGACTTTAAGTTATTAATATTTGTCTTAGATGAGCTGACTTATTTTGATCCCTGTTAATTTTATTCTCAGAGAAGAGCTCTTATATTCATGTGACTTGCCCAAAGGCTTCTAGAGTCACTGTCATAATATGATCTCTAGTAACTTCTGAGAATGATATGTACACGAACTTAATCAAAGCTATAGATATCAAGATTTTATTTGAGTTCAATGAAGATGTCCAGAGGATTCTATTAAGTGCAGAGATAAAGAAAGGTCAAACTTAATGATTATTTAGGGCATAAATCACTTTCCTAGACTGAGGCAGAAGAAAAACTCAATGGAATTACTACACATCCAAAGCAGAAACTTAAAAGGCCTATGTCTCAAAAACTAACTTTAGGTACCAGGTATGCTTAGTCTCAAGAAGAACTAAATTTGTTTTTAAAAGATGACTAACTTTCAATCAAAATAACAGTGAAAGAGTTTAAAAAAAATAAAAGGAGGTCATGTTAAGATGGAAGAAAAGCAGGACTTTCTTAAGAATGAATTCAATCTCAGAAGCTAAACTAGTTAGATACGAAGAAAGAAAATGAAAATACACTGATATATACCAGAACTATGCATTCTTAAAGATGGACTTGGGGGGGGGGTGTATTTAGCTGTTACTCATCAGAAAGGAAGAGTGACTGATTCCAAATGTATCTAACAGAGGCACAGGAGGTAAACTGAAGCATGGAAGTTGCAGTGAATCAGAATGGAAATCAAACTATGGTAAAACAGTATTTTAAAGAAATAGATAGAAAATACAAAATAACAGTAAGAGTAAAAACCACACACCATGAAGAATGAGACTGCTATTCAGTAACATAAAATCTGTACAGATGTGAAAGGTTAAAAAAAAAACCTGAGAGATTATCATTGAATACCTGAAGCATTTCAGATGCATTTCAAATTACTAGTTATTATAGGAGGCAATGTCGGAGAAGGCAATGGCACCCCACTCCAGTACTCTTGCCTGGAAAATCCCATGGATGGAGGAGCCTGGTAGGCTGCAGTCCATGGGGTCGCTAAGAGTCGGACACGACTGAGCAACTTCACTTTCACTTTTCACTTTCATGCACTGGAGAAGCAAATGGCAACCCACTCCAGTGTTCTTGCCTGGAAAATCCCAGGGACGGCGGAGCCTGCTGGGCTGCCATCTATGGGGTCGCACAGAGTCGGACACGACTGGGGTGACTTAGCAGCAGCAGCAGCATAGGAGGCAATGTATGATATGGCACAGTGTCACAAAGAAAAATGCCCCAGGAACTCAAAGTTAGGCCTCAGGGAATGGACAGGAAAAGCAAAACTGAAGAAAAGCAAAATAAGAGGTTAAACCTTGGTTTGATGTTGAGCTGGTAAGATTTCCTTAAATCTTGGAGATAAGAATGGGCAAAATCTGTTTCATAGTGAATGCTTTTCAGTAAATTCCAAATTCCTTGACTTTTATCTCTGATATTATAGGAGATCTTACTGAAGATAAGAGATAACTGAAGAATAATAAAACCTAAGCCCAAAAGCAAACAGAAAGGGAAAGAAAAAAGGAACCAACTTAAGAACAGGCTAAAATATAGACAAAAACAGAAACCAACTATGTTTATATGAAATGGCATATCCTATCATTGCTGAAGGACTTTCCTGGTAGCTCAGAAGTAAAGAAATCTGCCTGCCAATGCAGGAGACGGCCCTGGATCAGGAATATACCCTGGAGGAAGAACTGGCAACCCACTCCAGTATTCCTGCCTGGAGAATCCCAGGGACAGAGGAGCCTGGAGGGCTACAGTCCATGGGGTCACAAAAAGTCAGACACAACTTAGTGACTAAATAACAACAATCACTGCTAAAAGGAATGTGACAAAAAGGAATGTTTACACTGCCAGTGAGGTAGAACAAATCATGCAAGGTCTAGAACAGTTAAAGTAGATTGAACCAGTCAATCCTAAAGGAAATCAATCTGAATATTCATTGGAAGGACTATGCTGAAGCTGAAGCTCCAATACTTTGGCCACCTGATGCCAAGAGCTGACTTATTAGAAAAGACCCTGATGATGGGAAAGATTGAAGACAGGAGGAGAAGGGGACGAGAGAGGACAAGATGGTTGGACGGCATCACTGACTCAATGGACATGAGTCTGAGCAAGCTCTAGGAGATGGTGAAAGACAGGGAAGCCTGGAGTGCTGCAGTCCACAGGGTCAAAAAGAGTCCGACATGACTAAGCGACTGAACGACAACAACAGAACAGTTAAAAGCAGAATAAAGAAAGGATTTAGAGGAGCAAGTGGCAGAAGACATACTATCTTCACTGAGTACAGACATCAGAAATATTAAAAGTAGCTTTATTTCATTATGGTTATTTTCCAAATAATACAAATAAGCGGCACAAGAAGAGTGCTTTTATGATTTTAGCTCAATAGGCCTAAGAATTTCAGGGGAAGTGGCAAAAGTCATGGTAACACAGGGCTAAAAATGTCTTGGAACAGGCTGGGGACAGAGAAATCCAGAGACGAAGGCAGAACATCAGAGCTATGTTAATTGCAAGGCTCGAGTCTTGTGGAGCCTTGCAGAGATTGCACTTTGAGCTTTACACACTACAAGTAAGTGATATACTCTTTACAAAAGGCAGTAAAGAAGCTATACCACTAAACAGAATCTATACTTACTGTAGCACAGGAGTTCCAGGACAATACAGAAAAAAATAGAAATTAAAAGTTTTTAATATGAAGGAAACCTTAAGGAAGAGATATCAAGTATGACCTGGTGCCCGGGGCTGTCATTCATGGAAATGTATAAACTTTGCAAGACAGAAAATCAGAAACAGCTTTCGAGAAAGCAGAAATGTTCAGGTAAAGTGCTTCCACCTCTCAAAAAATTATCATAAGCATAGAGTGGCACAACCGTTTGATGCATTTTCCCAGTAAAACTTTACAAGTTATAGACACTGGCAGTTGCTGTAACTGATTGGCACCCTGGTGAGGTTGAAACCAAAACTGACTTGATACCTTGATTTTTGTGCACCCATCTTTCCTCTAATATTCATTGTTAGTGATACCACTAAATCCTACTGGCAAAACTGATGGGAGTCAACTGTACTATGTACTAAGTTCAAGGAATTACTAGTGTTTCTAAGTTTAATGGGTGTTGGCTGGGTAGTGTAAGGAGCGTTTGCCCTACTGACTTTCTGGATTCTTAAAAAAGTATGGTTGGAGGTTAAATGATTTTCCTTTTGAGGTGCAAAAGAAGCCACTCTCAGTGAGAAGACAACCAAGCTACAGCTCCTGAAAACTCCCCAGCCCTAACCAGACAGGCACAATGGCTCTGATTAAGCAATATTCCAGGAAGGCAGAAATTTGGTATCTTAACCTGTTCGGGACTCTAATTTCTCTTTGTGGAATTAATCATAGGAGACCATTCATTTCATCCAAATGAAGTGTTTCTGACAGACATAACAAGAGGCAGGAGAATCCTTATTCAAGCTGAAGAAGGGGGCAAAAACACTAGAGGAGCTGAAAGTAAGTAGCAGAGACAAAAAGTAATAGGAGACAAGTTAAAGAGCTAGACAGAGGCTAGATCATCAAGCCCTGCAATCCACTGTAAGAACTTTGGCTTTGAACCTAAGACAGAAAAACATGGAAGGTTTAGTTTAGAAGAGACCTCACTCTTACATCTTTAAAAGGATCACTTGGCTATGTGGAGAAAAGAACTGAGAAAACTGAAGCAGGGAGATAAGATTTCCCAAAGGAAGGATGACCATGGCTTGGATCAAGGTCGTGACAGTGGTTGCAGCAGTCAGATAAACTTTTTCTCCCTTACTAGATGATTCAGTTTCTTGAAGGAAGGGGTTGTGAACTTTTTCTCCTTTAAGCTCCTATAATCATTAGGATGAAACTTTCCACATAGTACACAGCCAATGTTTTTTTTTTTTTTTTTTTTTAGGAATACCTTCTACAACACTTTATGTATATAGATCTATGCCTAAAATAATTAAGGATAATTCAATAGATTGATATTAAGAAAAAATAAGTTTTATATATATACTCTCAGACAGGCATATATGCAGCATTTTATAAATACCTATTGAGTTGTGAGCACTTAATAGTTATTGAAGTTAAGTTCAAAATATAAAACAGAATACAAAGAATCGCAAGAGTTAAAGGGTAAAACATGTGGAATCTAAAACATGGCACAAATGAACCTATCTACAAAACAGAACTAGACTCACAGACATAGAAATCAGACTTGAGTAGGGGAGAGGGACAGGGAGAGGGGTGCACTAGGAATCTGGGGCTGGTAGATACAAACTACTACATACAGAATGGATAAACAACAAGGTCTTACTGTATTGCGCAGGGAACTATATCCAGTCTTCTAGGATAAACCATAATGGAAAATAATATTTTAAAAGAAGGTATATATGTGTAAAACTGAGTCACTCTGCTGTTCATCAGAGATTGGTACAACACTGTAAATCAGCTATACTTTAATAAAAGAAAAGACTAGTAATTCAAAATAATAAAATTTTAAAACAATAATAAAAAAAGGAGTTAAAGGACAAAATGGCTTCAGTTAATATAGAGTTTTAAAGAAACTACAACTAGAATATTTCTTTTCAAAAAAATCAAGAAAGGACTGCATAATAAGAGTTAAGTCCCATAAAGGGAAGCAGAAATTGCATATTTGCTCTTCACAAGCACAGGATGAAATGGAGGAAATTAAAATAATAAAAAAGGATGAATGAGTTTTAAGATTCTAACTCAGTTCTAATTTTTTTTTTCAACTGCCTCCCCTCTTGATAAGTTATACATACTCACTGTAGTAAATCTGGATTATTAAAAAAAAATCATCCATCATTTTCTGCCCACATATAACCACTATTAACACCTTGGTAATTTCTCTTTTCTAGTGTGTGACTTGGGGTTAGTTGCTTAACCTCTCTGAGTCTCATCTGGGCCATTCATAAAATGAAGATTAAAAACAGTACCTATCTCACAGGATTATAGAAAAGAATCAAAAAGAAAGTAGCACAGGAGCTTAGATATTTTTTTTTAAAAGACCAGAAAGCTGTTTATGAGCCACACATTGTCCATCTCAACTACTTAACCCTGTTATATCATGAAAGCAGCCATGGAAAATACAGAAGTCCAATAAATTTTTATTTGCAAAAGCAGGCAGTCTTGCTTACGTCACAATGGCTTACAGCAAAGGTTCATTACTTGTTGGTGTGTTTGGACGACTGTGGTCTGTGTTTGTTTAGTAAGATTTGAAAATTCTTAGGAGAATCTGATAAAAAACAAAAACTTTAGACTTGCTCACCAAGGAAATGCAAGTACAACTTCTTTTGCAAATAATTTTAGAGTTCACAGACTTCCTGAATTCACAAATGGCTCCTATAGTTTACCTTCAAGAAATCCTATCTCTAGTGAAGTAGCTCATTTGATTTTTATTTACAGCATCACCCCCCTCTAAATTACAGTGCATACGGTGAGAATGGACCAGCCTATATTCAAACTGTACAGTCTTCCTACAAACAAATTTTTCCACCTAATTTTTTTGTCATTGTATTTTATCTTACTAGGTCATTATAAAGTCATTGAGAACATTTTTTAAGGCTGTATAGTTTATGATGTTGAAAAATCTTCAGCTGTTTTAGATGTTCTGGTTGCTTTTTTATTTTCAACTGATTCCTTTAATTACAGTTAATATTATGATGAATTGCTTTATATCCAAATTTATATTTCTCAGAAATTAATGTTGTAAGTCAAAAAGTACAAATTACTTTTAATGTTTCTAATCTATTTTGATGAATTATGGTTCAGAAAGGTTGTGGTGATTTCTGCTCCCATCATTTGAACATGAGATATCCATTTCACCACACCCTCATGAGCATGGAATACAAATCTTAAACTTTACTGATGAGTTCTATAACCTGAGAGATCTTTGGCAAGAGTTTCCAAAACATGGCAAAGGATAGATAATAAAGTCTAAAAATGCACATCCACTGCTCTGCATTAGTAAAATTTTAAGATACTCAAGATTAATCTAAATAATATGGAGAGACAAACTTTAAAATTTTAATCATTAAGAAAAACATCTGAAATATATTCCATAACCTTCAGCCTTCAAAATACTAGGTAATAACATGAAGTAACCGGTTTGTAATCAGCATTAATTCTTGCATTTTAAAAATGACCACTAAAGTGAGCCACTGCTTCAGAGAGAAGCATATCTCACTTAAGTGGGTTGGGGGAAAAAATAAAAAGTTTGAAAATCACTTATTAGAGAGAACTTCTGATCACTTACGTTTAATTTTTTTTCTCTCTTTCACAATCATCAACATCTTTAGTTTCTGCTGTATTGAGTATTTTTAAATCACTACTTCTACTCAATATACACCAATATATATGCACAGATACTATGACAGATACTGAATGCTTATTCCTAGATATAATATATGTGTATACTGGAATGGTTAAGTATACAGGCTCTTGACAGACTGGCCAGGATTCCAATCTGACTTACGCCATTTAATCTCTCTTGGTCTTAAATTTCCTAAACTGTAAAATGAGAATAACAGCACATACCACATAGAGTAGTGGATTAAATGAGACAGAAGAGGTAAAACACTTACCACAGTATCTGACACACAGAAAACACTCAAAATATCACTTATATTCATAAACTCCAATAAAATAAGTAAACCTTTCAGATAACTAAAAATATAACACAGACACAGCAAATCCTTGACAAGTGATTAGTGAATATTTAGAACATTTTAACTTCAGGGTAACTAAAACAGATATGGGTTAATTTTAGTAAACTCCAGTTACAGAACTATGTATTAGTAAATTGTATACATGTTTTATCAGAGTATCAAATACACACACACAAAGAGCAATGTTGTGTACCCATCTATTAATATCTATTGATACAACTACTTCTCTAACTTCTTTCTCTTTTCATTTCTCTGTTTTACCATAAATGTAGCCAGAAAACGAGGATGTCCCCTTCTCTCTCAAAGTTAATTAACTAATCAATTATAGTGTATCACTCAACACTGAATAAATATAGCTAATCATGTTCTCCATGCCTTCACCTACCCAGACAAGCCCTGAGGAACAAAAGTACAGACTAGTGGTCACTTTGTTCTCAAAATCAGCAAACTCAAATGGTTCTGCAGGTCAATTAAATCTATCTCTTTAAGAAGCTACCATTTTAGACCTCTGTTCACTTTAAATCTCTAACCACCCCCATATACTCTCAAGAGATGAAGCTTCCACCTACCCCAAAGCTCCTATACAAAGCACCTCTTCCATTTGTGCTTTGAATCTGATAAGATCTTTTTAGGATCTTACTTTACAGATTAGCTTTCATTATTTCTTCCTTTCAGATGAATCATTCTCATCAAATTTTAAACACAACAAATTCTCAACTATTTTAGGAAAAAAAAAAAAACAAACTTCACCTTCAGCCCACAATTTCTCATTTCCACCCATATCTTCCCATCTCCTTTATAAATTATCTGTATTTCTATTTATGTCTTTTCTTCCCACTCCTCAAACTATTCCAGTTTGACTCCTGCTCCCATCATTACATGAAAACAGAGCTTTGCTTAAAGTTACCAAAGATCTCCATAATAATTCAATGGTTGGACCTCAATAGTTTTCAATGCCAATTCACTTCATCCTTCATTCTTATCTTCTGTGACACCATAGTTCCCTGGTTTTCTCCAAGCTCTTTAATCTTTCTCAGACTTCATATCAAGTCTCAGAATTTCTATTAGGCCATTTAACTGTGGAGTTTCTTCACTTCTAAGTCCTTTTCTCTATATCTCTTTATGTGAGCTTATTCACACATGCATGGCTTCAAATACCATCCACACAACTATGATTGACCAGACCTCACTTCTGAGCTCTGGATTATGTAAACCCAATCATCTTTAAGATCTCTCCTTGGAGACACCTTAAATTCAACACGTTCAAACTAAAGCAAAGAATCTCAGTCAAAATCAACTTGCCCAAGAATACCTGCCTGCATTTTATATATACTGTTTCTTCATAGACCTTATCAAAGTTATAGCTATATACAAAAACAGGGACAGTGCCTGTTTGATTATCACTGTATGACCAATGCCTTATATAGTCATTCATCAGGATTTGGGAGACTGGTTCCAAGACCATTCCTACAACCTCTATCCTGCCCACAGATACCAAATCTGCAGGTGCTCAAGTGTTTCATATAAAATGGTACAGTATTTGCATATAACTTACATATATTCTCCCGAATACTTTAAATCATCTATGGATTACTTAAATACCTAATACAACGTAAACACTATGTAAATAATTGTCACTGTGCAGCAAATTCAAGTTTTGCTTTTTGGAACTTTCTGGGATTTTTCCCCCAATATTTTTTCATCTCTTGTTGGCTGAACTCGGGGCTGTAGAGCCGTGGATAAGGAGGGCCAATTTTATAAACAAGAAGCATCAACCCTAACATCAATCACTTTTTTTCCTACTGTTTAAACACAAAGCCTTTCAACTGTTTTTCACATTCACCACTGCTTTGGGGAATTGAAGGTATTAACTGGTTGGTATAAGAGTGTCAATATCCTGAACTTTAGGATCTTATGTCACACATTATAGAGATTGACCTCCTCTCATATTTAGTTGCCACCAAGTGTTCCACCACAGTGCTAAACAGGTGATGCTGATTTCGTCTCATCCCAGAGAGCGGACCTGTTACTGAACAGAGTGTACCACTGAAATGATGAGCCAATGTGTCAGAGATAAGCTAAAAAATAAAGGTGATACATATTACATGGAAGCTGAAGACTACCTTGTATTAGATTCATCTGAAATTACAAACTTTAAAAATACTCTCCAAATCAGACTAGGTATTGTAAAAATATAACTAGTTAGTATTTTAATAAATTATATTAGATTTTAAATGGCCTAATAGCCTTTTTATTACATATTAATATACACTTTATTAAAACAACAACTTTTGGCTGCAAGGCGTGTGGGATCTTAATTCCCTGACCAGGGATTGACCCCATGCCCCCTGCAGTGGAAGCATGGAGTCTTAATCACTGGACTGCTAGAGAAGTCCCAATACACATTTTAAATAGCATATTAATTGACCATATTTTATTTTTCAAATACCTCACCATATACACCTTTTACCATATCTTTCTTTAAAGTTTTCTTTTTTGCTTTTACTTGTAATTGCTAAGGTATAGTTTAGCAAATTTTGGCAAGAAAATAAAGATCAGTGCCAACAGTAACAGTACAATTAGTGCCTTAACATCTGTTTGGCAGAACTGTAAAATAATGGTATCACTCAAAGTTTTAAAGCAATGACTTCATTTAAAAATATTTTCTTCTACCATTTTATCTACAAAAACTGAAATAAATTTCTTTAAGCCAATGTCATGGGTGATTATTAGAAGGCAGTAATGAATATATATTTTAATGCAAGACTGAAGTTTAGGCTGTCATTGGTTAACCTAAAATTACAAACCAATTCATTTTTTTTAGAAAGCATTTCACATATTTTTGAGAAACAAAGGAGTTCAAATTTCATAATGCTCAAAATATTCTTGCATTTATTCACAGTGAAATAGAGAAAAAATAAAATGTATTTTTTATATTTTATTTTTCCTCTGATTATAAAGATAGTAGATTTAATGAAGAAAATACAAAAAAAAAAAATGTAAAGAAAAATATTCATCTACAAACATATCACTAATAAATTATCCACTGTTTACAATTTGATTTTTTTTTTGGTCTTTTTATTTACAAAAATGATATCACCTGCCTTCAGTGTCTTTTTCTGTTGTTATAATACCACTGACAATTTCCCATATCAGTGAATATCCAATAAATAATGACTCTTAGGGGCTTCCCAGGTAGCTCAATGGTAAAGAATCCGCCTGCCAAGGCAGGACACGTGGGTTTAACCCCTGGGTCAGGAAGAGCCCCTGGAGAAGAAAATCGCAACCCACTCCCGTATTCTTGCCTAGGAAATCCCATGGACAGAGGAGCCTGGCAGGGCTATATTCTATGGGATCACAAGAGTCTAAACAACAACACATGACTATTAGGAGAAAGGATTCCATTAAATGTAACATTTTCCTAACTTTTGTTATTAGCTAATTTTTAATAATTTGCTATTACAAATAATGTCATTATGAACAATTAGTAGTATTCAATGCTGAAAGTCAACCTTTCATAATGGAAAGAACTGAAAGTCAACCTGAAAGTCAACCAAAAAAAGCATGCTGCTAAGTTGCTTCAGTCGTGTCCAACCCTATGGACTATAGCCCGCCAAATTCCTCTGTCCATGGGATCCTCTAGGCAAGAATACTGGAGTGGGTAGCATTTCCTTCTCCAGGGGGGGAAAAAAGCATAAAGAATAGCAAAGCATTTAGCTCCCTAAATACAGCCAACAAGGTCTAGGATTCACTTTGTTTTGTTTTTCCTTTTTATAATAATTATAATAACTAACATGGAGGTAAACATCATACTTGCTAAAAGAATTGCAAGTGATTACTTCTGGGGAATATGCGGGGAAGGAACGGGACAAGAGTATGATCACTATTTTTTATTATAATCGATGGCAAAATAGGAAAAAGAAAAATAAAAACACAAACAAGAAAAGGTTGCCTCTACAATATCCATTCTTATTTTCTTCCTTCCTTATTAATAGAATCATGTGAAAGTTGCTCAGTCATGTCAGACGCTTTGGGACCCCATGGACTTAGTCCATGGAATTCTTCAGTCCAGAATACTGGAGTGGGTAGCCTTTCCCTTCTCCAGGAGATCTTCCCAACCCAGGGATTGAACCTAGGTCTCCTGCATTGCAGGCAAATTCTTTACCAGCTGATCCATAAGGGAATCAGAGACACATGTTTATCTGGGAGAAAAATACAAAAATATATCCTAACATTCTTTTCAGATGGGACTAGCTAACAAGATGGAAATCAAAGCTACTGAGTAGAATTTACAGCAAGATGTTTTTGGCTTACCCCAGAGACACCCCATTCCTGCTACATGGAACTGAGATTTGATGCTTAGAACTTCAGCAACTATTTTGGATCATGAGGCAAACTTGAGATAGAAGATAAAGATGACTAATATGAAAGAACAAATGATGATAAAACTACCATATCATCCCTACTAACCATTCAAGACTTTTCATATGAGAAATAAATATGTACTCATTTAAACTATTTAAGTCAGGTCTCTTCTAGCAGCAAAATGCAATTCCTCATATTTAAGTCTTATATGACTTATTAATAAACAAAGCACATACAAAAACATAAAACTAAATCAAAAAATAATTCCAGGAATAGTAAAAATGTATTATTATACTCTTAAGTAACTGCTCAAGAAACTATATTATGTAAACTTTATACCAAGACTAAGAGATAAGGGTTGTATTTTCCTAAAACAATTAAATTTTAATTTCTCTAAAGAGACATTAGCATGTATTTTGTAAAACTATGAAGTGAACTCTTTTTCTGCTAGATTGTTTATCTGTTTAAAGTGCCTGCTACACACTATGCTGTGCTCAGTTGCCCAGTCGTGTGGGACTCTTTGCGACCCAATGGACTGTAGCCCGCCAGGCTCCTCTGTCCATGGGGATTCTCCAGGCAAGAATATTGGAGTGGGTTGCCATGCCCTCCTCCAAGGGATCTTTTGAACCCAGGCCTCCCTCACTGCAGGCAGATTCTTTACCATCTGAGCCACCAGGGAAGTCCAAGAATACTGGATTGGGTAGCCTATGCCTATCGACCTTTCCAACCCAGGAATCAAACTGGGGTTTCCTGCATTGCAGGCAGATTCTTTACCAGCTGAGCTACCTGGGAAGCCCTTCTTGCTACCCAGGATGCACACCAGCTGCTTACAATTATTTGATGAGATGATTAAATACTTTCTTTCAAGACAGAGTATCCACCAAGAGTTCCAAAGTAAGGTTATAGCAGGATTTCTCAACTTTGGCACCAGATAGTTCTATCGATAATTCTATTGACCACTATGAACCAGATAATTCTTTGCTGTTAGGGCTGCCCGGTACATTGCAGGATGCTCAAAATCTCTGGCCTCTGTGCACTAGATGCCAGTAGCAAGCCCCTAAGGAAGACAATCACAAATATCTCCAGACGTTGCCCAATGTCTGCTACAAGAAATAGAATCTGAAAAACAATATAGTTATTTTTGCAAATCAGTTAGTGCTTCATTAGGAACATTTGGCTTTTCTAGTTAATTAACAATTCATTTTCTAAATTCTCTCTCAAGTTTACTGCAGGATACAAACTTCAAGTGACCTACAGATTAGATTATCTCTAAAGTTCCTCTTAAACCTTCAGAGGATTTCACGTGTGAGAAATATTAATAGCCTCTATCTATTTAAGCCTATCTATGTGCTAGGTATAGTACTGAGAACCTCATGTTCATTCTCTCGTTTTATACTTATGACATCCTCATGGGATGGCTATTTAACCCCACTATAATAAGAAATGATTTTAAAGTCTATTTTAATCAACATATCGAAGTACTTTCAGAAATACTTATATATCATTCACTATATCCATTCTGGCACTGAACTAATAAGAAGGGTATCTTTAACTTACTTAATTATAATTTGTGATAAAAAATTTCAGTGTATCTAGCAACAAAATTAAGTTGAATTACCACAACCTTCAAGTACTGGAGAAATGTTCACAGCGCCTAAGAAATCAGAGATAATTAACTGTTACTTGGAATATTTTTTATACTGTGGCATAATGAAAGAGTACTTTTAAAATTTTCCATCCATTATTCCCTGAGTTCTTCAGTAAGTTTTTCTCGTCTCTTGTACAACTTGACCAAAAAAACCATAAAAGTCACTTTATAATTATCTGAGGATTGATTTGTAATTTCAATCTATAGTTCAGAAGAAATCGACAGCTGGGTCCAAATATCCCAGCTTGTTCACCTGACAAATTGACTTGCTCAGGCCTCAATTTCAACAATATAACTTGCATAACAAGACCTATCTGAAGGCCTTAAGAGTTAGCAGGCCCTCTGTAAAAATTACATTTCTCTTCCTTTTATCCTCAAATTAAATATCAGCTAAGGGCCAATTCTATTTAAGCATTTGTTGGGAGTGTACTAATAAAAGCCAAGGGAGGATATGATGGGGCAGTCAGTCAAACATTATTCAATGTAACTGGAAATGAACATTTTCAGTCTCCCAAATCCATCATCTCAAAAATCAGTTATAGGATAAGGGATTATCCCCTTAGTTTGAGATTTATAATTACTAGTATTGTTTCTCAAATAGAAAAGTTTATCATTAAATGCATTGAGTACATGCATAATTTTTCACTTATATTATCTACAGTCTTCTGTTTTACTTTTCCCTGTGGTAAAAGACACAGAATCATTCTTGAAAAGAAGTGTTCCTTCCTCTCCCTTCACCCACACAACTAACTGCCAAGAAATTTTGATTCATATTTCTCTCTAAAAGGAGGAAGAAAAATTGGAGCCTTTCTTCTCAACTTAACAAGGCTGTGTGTATAATTCATATATTGAGTTAACTGTCACCAACTCAAGTACGTGTTATCCATTTTATGGATTACTCACAACTAGTAATTTACTAATGAAGGCAAGTTAACCTTAGCGAATATTAGGAAACCAAACATTTAAAAAGAAACAATCTTTAGGAATTAGATTGTATAATCCACTGCTTCCCTTACTGGCAAATAAAGCATAATTATTATACTAGAATCCTATTAATCAGTAAAATTCAACTTAATTCAGGTAATCTTTTATTCCATCTTAAAGTTTTAACACAAAAAAACACTTCACAAAGGTCACCTGCAAGGTGGAACCAGGATAGGAACCCTAAGAAGATATCTTTTGGTAATGTAGAGTATGATAAAATGTTATGAGATTGCAGGTAAAAGTTGGTAACATGAAAATATGTCAGTATAACACTCATAATTTAGCAATATAAAGGTTTACTAAGCTCTTCCTATTTACTTTTATTTCCTTGGATATTTTAGGAGGTAGTGGAGTTTTATAAAACAGTCAACTTCTTTTGTTCTTAAAATAATTTACTGTCACTATTCGGACACTGTATTTCACAAGCTAAATTTATTCATTTGTTCTTAAAATTGGTTTTAAGAAATAGAAGGAAAGTAATTAAAAGTTCTCCAAAAATGTTCTGGCCCTCAAACTAAATTTCGCATTCTACAGCAAATAAATTTACAAAGCTAAATGAAACCAAAGCCAAGATGCTCATTAATGATATAAAAAGCAAAATATAGAAAAAGATAGACTTTCTGTCTGTGACTCTATTAAAAAAGATCAATTGTAACATAATTTTACAGAAGTTTAAAACTCCTACAGGTAAATAATCTACTGAAAACATGGTTTCTACATGTAAAACATAGAAGACAAGCTCTGTAAAGACACAACCTCTAAATTCTGAATGCTAATACAAAAAAAAAAAATTTTTTTTAAGAAAGTTACTAAATAGAGAGCAATGCCAAAGAAAACTGACATATCCCGTATAACAAGACAATTTCCACCATCAAACAAACTTATCTATTTTGGAGAAGAGGGGGATGTAATCTCCCTGAAAATGTCAACCCCACCCTTTTTTCCAAGCAATCTCTCAAAGCTTGGAACGACATAAAATCAAATTTCAGCAAACATGATGCTCACTTCTGCTTAGCTTTATTTCTTACTTGCTACTAGAATGAAATTAATGGCTAACTTTAATAGGTAAAGGATCCAAAAGGTTTGGATCCTTTACATATTCACTCGTTTAATTACTATCCCGATTTGATGGTAAAGAAACTAAGGCACAAAGAGGTTAAGTAATCTGTTTAAGATAACACAGCTGGAAGTAGTGGAACCAAGATTTGAATCCTATACATTCAAGATAATAAACAAAGGAATGAGATGGAAAAGGAGCAATTAAATTTTTCCCAGGAGTTTGCAAAATAATTGTGCTATGAAAAAGAACAAAATGTTAAACTATAAATATATGCAGAGGTAAATGTACAGATTACATAAATTTTACCCCTGCACAAATATGGTACTTTAATATTTGATTATGCTTAAACGTTTTAAATACATTAAATCGTTGTGGCAGTCGACCAAGTAAGTAATTTACTGTCACTGTTCAGACACTGTTTTGTTGTTTTTTTTTACAGGCTAAATAAAATACACTATAATTTAAAGGAAGAGGGGGTAGTGGTGATGTAACCAGAGCAATAGTTTCAGGAAAGCTACTTTCTCTATTAGCAGTTTATCAGAAAAGAGCTTGTGTGTATCGGGGAAAGGGGGTAAGAAAAGGAAAGATGACAATCCCATGGCCTTAACCCCACCTCCCAAAAAAGTAACTAAATCACCGTGGGTCAGCGCCTAAGCCAACTGGAGAACTGGCCCAGCGGGATCTCGTGAAAGGATGACAGGAGACCCTAGCAGAGGGGGAAGGGTGGCGATGACAGGAGAGGGGGCGGTAGAGAGATGGCACGCCTCCCATATCCGAAAAAGGGGAGAATACGGGGGGCAAGGGGCGGAGAAGGGAAAGCAAGATATGTTGCCAGAGACTCCAAATGAGGTGACAAGAAACAGGATAGGAAATATAAGAAAAGCGGGACCCTCGGGCAGAAAGGGGTCTGTCTGGGGCAGGGGAGCAATGTCAGTACAGAGCTTTCCTGCCAGCTGACCCTCCGGTCCAGCCCCTCCACCCGGGACAAACTCTCACTTTCTCCGCAACCCTAAACCAGCGCGGGTCATCCCGAACCCACTCCCCGCCCCCCACCCCAAGCCGGATAGGTGGAGGGGGGAGCTTCAGCCTCACGCTTCTCGCTGCGCCGGTGGCGCGAGCGCCGGACACAGTCCAGATTCGGGGACGAGAAGAGCAGGAGAGGCAGGGAGGCCCAGGACCGGCTGACAAGCCCGGGCGGGCGGCCGACGAGCGCCTCACCTGACAGAAGCGTCGGCAGTAATCCCGACTGCTGATCCCGACGCCGCCACCACCGCAGCTGCCGCCGCCAGCGCCACCTCTGCCGTCGCCCGCAGCTCTAAGCCCGGCTGGGCCTGGCGGGGACTCCACAATAGCCACGAGCTCTTCTCCGAGGCGTTCGGCCTCTTGGTCGCTCTCTTCCTCCGCCATGAGGCTCTCGCCGCCCAGCGCGTACCAACCCCTGCGCCGCCGCCGCTGTAGAGGCCTCGGCTAACCTCCTCCTCAAGTTCCCTCCCCCTTCTCTCCTCCCCAGCCGGACAGGGGCCTCTCGGCTGGCTCTACTTCCGGCTCCGCCCACCCACGCCCCCAGTTTTCATTGGAGAAAGCTAGCCGCCAATCATGCACATGTCCGCCCTTTCACCACTATTGGTCAAATTTGCCGTCTGTCTGATAGACTTGCAGTCCGTTGGTCAATGTTGCTCGGCGGTTGCTGGGTACCGCCTACGAGCTCTGCCACTGGCGGCGCAGGAGGACGGGGCGCGGCGGGGGACACGGCGGCCGCCGCGGGGCTCGATCGGGCAACAGTGGCGGCGACGGCGGCGGTGGCTGCGGCGACTGGTCCTCCTCCCTCACCCTATTGCTCCTCCTATTCTTCCTCCTCCTTTCCTTTCCGGCTGTGTATCGTCCACTTCCCCTAGCGACGGCCCAGATCCTACGGTACCGAGGAGCTAGGGAGGCCGAGGGTGGGCCCGGCCGTTGGTGCGGGCTTTGGGCCCGGGGCCTTCCGTCCCGAGCGGGAGCCGGGGGCGGGGCCGGGACGCCGTTGTCGGCGGGAGGAAGAGGGAGGGGACGGGAAGCCTGACAGCGGACGCCTCCGCCAGGCGCCTGCCGCCTCCTCCCTTGAGACTGCCGCCAACTCGGCTGTCGAGTTCCCGGGCCCACGGCCGGCAGCTGGGACTCGGCCCTGCCCAGCTAGCGGGCAGGGGCGGTGAGACGCCGGCGTGCTGGGCTCCGCGCGGGAGGAGGGAGTCTAGACGTCGGGAGCGTCGCGAGCCCCGCCTTTCCCTCCTCCCGATCCCCGGGGCTGGGGCGCGCGATGAGGCTCAGATCGGGGCGGACGACTGAGGAGGGACTGGGCTGAGGAGAGCTGGGGTAAACGTTGGGATCCGGATTTATGGACTTAACTAGGGTGATTTTAAACACACCTGCGTGGTGGCTGTTGTGGACGTTCTTCGTTTTTTCATCCACCCTTCTTCCCCCTCCTCCATTTTTTCTTTCCGTTTGTTTTTCGTGTTTTACAGTAAAGGCATGACTTCCCAGCACCTCAGGGAAAATAGGGTGCAAGCCCAGAAACTGTTTCCCCATCACCACTTGTTGAAAAACTGATTTGAAGGCATATCCGGGTTTGAACAAACGGAAAGTGCCAGGATTTAATGCGTCTTTGGTTTTGCGCTGGAGACCCTTCACTACTAGGTATCAAGACGAAAAAAACTGGAAACTCATCCGGTAAACATTTAAACTTGAAAACTTCTGATGAGTTTTATTTTTACTCAGTAAATGATTTGCTTCTTTTCTTTTGTTGGCCAATTACTGCCCTTAACTTTTTAACTTCCTCGTTTAAAATATCTTTACTTCTATGGAAAACACTTTTGTTCTTCGCTTCTGTAAACTCGAGCAACCTCTACTGGGTAGATACTTGCCTCTGCAGTAACACAGATATACTAGAAAACTTAAAAGATTTTGTAATGAATAGGCCTTTCATATTAACACAAGTGATTGCGTGTTTTATGCTTCAGAGAATAGCAAACATGTTAATTGTTTACAGTTTGAAATCCAAAGATAGAAGACTTTAAACATAGAATGATTTAAGCATTACTAGGCACAAATATGTAATGTTTTCCATAAATAGCTTGGAACCATTCATTATAATTGAGACCGACTTGGTATAAGATTATACAACACATATCATAAAGTACAAATATGTGTAATGGTAATTCACTGTTAAGTGCGCAGGAATTGTCTTCTGCAATTGAAAACCTATAGCCTAAATAATACTTGACACATGAGAGCCTTGGGTTAACAGATTTTTATTGGGAAATAAAGAATAGAATTAAACCTATTAAAGCCTAAACTTTCCAAGAATACTGTGAAATGTTGAGTTCTCTGAGGTTATGTCCACAGGTGTCTAATACATAAATTCTTTTGAGAGAGATACCATGTTAACCAGCTGTGAATTCTGTAGCATAGATTAATGGAATTCTCCAGTGTTTTTGATTATGCTTATAAAGCACAGTTCTTCAGAACACACCTGGGAATTTTTCTCTAGTGTATTTAAACGGAACAGAATTCCATCTTGAAATCTATCAAATTCACTTCAGTTTCTTTTATCTGGACTAATGTAAGAGTTTAATCCAACAAATGGTTATCATTTACAACCTTTGTTATCTCAAGTTTTCAGTGCCTATATCCTTATGATTTTGGCAATGATCAGAAAAATCTGTTGTTGGGATAAATTGAGAAATTATTAAGCTGTTTCTGAGTTAAATATTTGTGAAAATAATCACTTATTATCCCATATCAAACAAATTGTGATTGAGCATCCATCATGTACTAGATACTGTGTTAAGTTCTTAGTTTTGGTCTAACTTAATAGTTAATAAATGAAATAAATATTAGCAAATGTAAACATTACTCTTCGATGTAAACAAAAGTGTTAGAAAAGCTACTTTGCATAGCTTGACTATCATCACCTTTTGGAAAGGTGTCTTAGTAGAGGTGTATATACATTAAATAAAAATGACTCATTAAATAAAAATGACTAATTTGAGCTCTATATTTGAATGTAAAATTTAATGTCATTGCTGCTTTTAATCACATTTGTCCTTTCTTGACTTTTACTTTCCTTATTCTCAGAACAACTTTAGAAATTATATTCATCTCCATATAGAATTATACCAGCCTAATGGCTCACGTTTGAATAAATTTTGCACATAATTCCTTGCAGTTGTTTTTCCTAAAATCTGTCATCCCAGAATTGTGACAGGAACAAAGTTTTTTAAAAATTGAACACACATCTAAATTAGATGAGATTCATACAATTGATACCATTAATGTAGACCTGTGGTTAGATTTTTCTAAAGGATAGTGACATCTATGATAGTTGGAGTTCTTTTTTAATAGTTTGAATTTAATTTCATCAAAATCAAGGAATGGACTTAGTTGTACTAGTAACTGCTCTGGTTTTCCCTTCCCTTAACATATTTCAGGTAAGTTAAGACTTAATAGACAAGTCTATTAATAATAATTTGAATTAAATTTTCTGAAGCCTTTAATCTTAAAATGTTTATACTTACCTTTTATTTTTGCTTCCTGCATGAAGTGTTATAACACTTACCTTTGTTTCTCTTGTCTTGAAAGAACCCCATTTAAAGTCAGAATGGAACGATTTGTAGTAACAGCACCACCTGCTCGAAACCGTTCTAAGACTGCTTTGTATGTGACTCCCCTGGATCGAGTCACTGAGTTTGGAGGTGAGCTGCACGAAGATGGAGGAAAACTCTTCTGCACTTCTTGCAATGTGGTTCTGAATCATGTTCGCAAGTCAGCCATTAGTGACCACCTCAAGTCAAAGACTCATACCAAGAGAAAGGCAGAATTTGAAGAGCAGAATGTGAGAAAGAAGCAGAGGCCTCTAACTGCATCGCTTCAGTGCAACAGTACTGCGCAAACAGAGAAAGTCAGTGTTATCCAGGACTTTGTGAAAATGTGCCTGGAAGCCAATATCCCACTTGAGAAGGCTGATCACCCAGCAGTCCGTGCTTTCCTGTCTCGCCATGTGAAGAATGGAGGCTCCATACCCAAGTCAGACCAGCTGAGGAGAGCGTACCTGCCTGATGGATACGAGAATGAGAATCAGCTCCTTAACTCACAAGATTGTTGACAAGGAGGTTACCACCATTGTGATCAAGATAAATAATGTGGAGTATTAAAAGTTATGTGTTGATTGTGTGGTTCATTTTTATATTTATTTCATTTTAAATCATGTGATGCAGAATAGTTTTGCAATGTATATACAGTTGCAGGCAAAAAATTAAAAAAAAAAAAAACTCACTGCAAAATGTATTGTTAATTTTAGTCACCAATGGTGTAAAGCAAAACTTAGGGTTTAGAGTGTGCTAGGATACCTGAAACCTGATGGTTATCTTTAAAATTGATGGTTTTTCTCCTGAAATGTTTGTGCATGGAAGAACTGCCCTGCTTTTTTACCCTGTTGCCATGTATAATTATTCCTTGTGAGATTACCTAATTACTTGGATTGACGACTAGCCTAGGAAATTGAAGCTGCTGCCAGGCAATACCACTCACAGTAACTTAAATTATTTCCCTGATGAGAGGATCCTCAAAAAAGAAGGGAAGGTGGGAAGCTATTCTTATATCTTCAGATTCCTAGCAGAAAAAGACTGTTCATTGCAGACTATGCTTTACTTGTATATGATGTAGTTACCTTAACTATCCTTCAGTTCCTCACTGTCTTTTTCCCCCTTTTTTTTTTTTTAAAAGCTTCGTATATTTAGTAGCAGCTTCAAGTGACCAAAAGACTGAAATCTTCATGTCAGTGCCAAAAGCCACGGGGAATTTTGCAGTGATACGATTTTAGTCTCTAACTATAAACAGATTTTTGAACCATAGCTTTCAAGTGTCATCCTGAATTTGCAAACTTCTTTTTTTATGTCATGGTATTAAAAGATTTCAAGATTGGCATTTTAATTTAAACAAGTAGATGTTTTATGATTGAGTTTCCTGTTTTTACAGAGAATTAGCAATTACTTTTTGACTGACAAATCAGATGAGATTACTTTTTATGCATTAATTTTCCATATGATTTTATAAAAGTTTATTTAGATAAATAGACTAGAAGTAAGTTTACTTACTTTCACTTTTACGTGCTTTGCCTCTGGTGGTACAAGGTTTTTAAACATAGATGATAAACCATTGTCTAGAAATACTGGCAAGGTTTTTTTGTAGTGGCGATCTGGCAGTATCCTGCATAACTTTGGGTGAGGAAATAAATCAGTTCTGTTAAAGGTCAACCATGTTCAGGAAATGAGCTCTATCTGAACTTCACTATCCTGTAAGGTTATTAAAGTAGCTTAGCCCAGTTGTCATCTTTGTTGGATACCCAAAATATATTTTTTAAAAATTGAACAGCTGAAAACTTGGACTAGAGCTTTAAAAAAAAAAAAAAAAGTCTTAAATTCTTTGAAAACATTCAAGTTAAAAGTGTTTATAAAATATATTTCTATTACAAGCACTGATAATTGATGCCCTATGTGATGTAGAGGGAGTTATCCTTGAGATCATTTTACCACAAATCTTCATTTAAAAAAAGCCAAAGTGAGTAATAAAAAGATTTTATGTTTTTCAGAAACAGCTTTCTATATCTTTTTTGGTAGATTTAAGTTCCTAGTTTGGGTTGTCAAAGTGCCCATCTGATTTTAGATTTATGTGAGGTTTTTTGGTTGTTTTCATTTTTAAATAAGCCTGCCACCAAAAAAATAATCACTTGTCAAAATTTGAGCTACCAGGTTTTCTCATGTTCAGTTACGTTAAAGTAGCACAATTAATGCCTAGAATAGTGCTCTCACTGATAAAGCACATGCAAGAGGAGACCAGCAGCAAAACATAACCAAATGTACTTTGTTTTTACTTCCTCTAATAAAGAATTTGCAGGCAACCATGTTTGATTTGAATTATCTAAGATGGTACAAGATCTACAAAGCTAGGAAAATAATTGAGTTTTATAGCATTCTTTTCAGAATACGAAGATAAGGTTAGATAATCATTCTAATTTTTTTCAAGACTCATGAATCGAACAGCTCCCTATTTAGATACTAATTTGCACTAACAGCAAACACGTAGTGGCAAAACACCTTTGAGTAGTCCTCAGCAGTAAACTGGATGATGTTGCACTAGAAAATCACCAATAATTCACATTTGAGTATTTAGTAGTTAAAACTAATTTGATAATCATTTAGGTCCCATATAGCTTGATGTATTTCTCCAGGCTCCTAACTTTTCACACATACACTATATCTAGAGGCATAATTTATCCTCCTGTTAGAATTATATCATGTCCTTAGAAGTGTTTTCAATCCTGTTGCGAAGGTTTAATATGTTTCTTTACTGATTGTGAAATTTTTCGTTCCCTGAAACTGGTTAACTTTACTTCATAGTTAAATAGATAAGGCAGAATGATTGTATTAGCCTGCTCAAACTGGTACAAATCTGTGAAACCATGGTTGGCATACATTGGATAACGAACAGAATATCTAAGAGGCATATGCTGCTGTGGCGTGTAGTGGACATGTGTACAGACACTTTCAATCTTAACTATAGTGTTAGTGTGATGCTATACTATTGGGAAAAAAATAGCACATTTTTTTCTATTTTATAAGTTGTATGCATAAACATAAGATTTGTTATGTTTCATTTATAAACTGCCTTCAACACATGCTTACCTGTTAAAATAGCGTTTTCTCAAAGTATGGTAGTATGTCTTCCAGAATTTCACTATATGCTTACAGTAAATAGTTCCTAACTTGTTGAAATGTTAAATTCCTTGTTGGTTTCTTTTGATTCTCCGGGGCATATAGCAAGCCTGAAAGACATTATAATCATTTCTTACAGGGTGAAAATTTAGATTGTGTATTGGAGCCTAAACAGTTATTTTATTCATTATCATCTTTGAGTAAGACTTTTAAACAAATGCTACTTCCAGTTAAGGCATTTGGCCCTAATGAATTTTCAGGGACCAAAATACTTTAAAGTTCTGCATCTTAAAATTGTACCAATTAAGTATCGGCTTGGGATTGTTCAGAAGTATTCATTGCTTAAAAACTATTGTGACAGTTGGCAAGATCTTCAAGCAGAAAGTTCCACATTCAGATCTTTTGCCTGAGAGAATCTGTATGTAAATGTTAATGGAAAGTACATTTAAACAAAATGTAAGGTGGCCCAAAACAAAAGCCACAATTCGTCATTTGGTGCTTAGTCTTTGTAAGGGCTCTCTGTGGTTTGACTTGCCCCAGCTGCCTTTAAATGAGTACAGATCACTTGCAAACATGTTTATTGAACAAAATTCATTGTATAATTTAATTGAAAATCTTAGCCTAAAATAAGTTGTTTTGGCTTCTAGTCAGCCCTGATTAAAATGTGAATAGTGAAGTGACTATCCTAAGCCTGGTTTATCTCAATCCATACTACCATAGATTTTTGAGGTAAATACAGTTCTTACGTAGTGGTATTCTACTTGTATCCAGAATACTGTATTCATTAAAATTTTACTATGTTCATTTGTGTATCCCTTGCTTATTTTTTTTGCTCATGCATGTATACTTAGTATAAATTGTTGCTTTTAAAGTTTTGTCTCTGTGACTTTTAGAAATAAATTTCAAAAATTGTTTCAGAATTTTTTGAAAGCATGTTTTGTTTTGTGGGTCAATAGCATATATTTCATAATTCCAACAGATAATAAAATTTTATGAATATAGATTTATTTTCCTACTAGTTACATCTCTTTGAAAGATTATCAATCCTTACCCCCAGTATCAAAGCATATATTCTGTCAAATCAAATTCACATCATAGCTACAGATAGCACCTTTCCCCTAAAATTATATAGGTAATATTTAAATACACTTAATCAGTACTTTTAACTGGAAACATACTCTAATTTTCTACCTTTAGAAATACTAACTATGGAAGTTCAGTTCAGTTCAGTCACTCAGTCGTGTCCGACTGTGACCCCATGAACCACAGCACGCCAGGCCTCCCTGTCCATCACCAACTCCTGGAGTTTACCCAAACTCGTGTCCATCGAGTCAGTGATACCATCCAGCCATCTCATCCTCTGTCATCCCCTTCTCCTCCTGCCCCCAATCATTCCCAGCATTAGGGTCTTTTCCAATGAGGTGGCCAAAGTATTGGAGTTTCAGCTTCAACATCAGTCCTTCCAATGAACACCCAGGACTGATCTTTAGGATGGACTGGTTGGATCTTCTTGCAGTCCAAGGGACTCTCAAAATCAAGAGTCTTCTCCAACACCACAGTTCAAAAGCATCAATTCTTCGGCACTCAAGGGCCTGATTTTCATCTCATAAGTTTTAGTGGGATTTTGAAAGATTTGCTATATCCTTATTCAGCACTGGAGGAAAATGTATAGAAGTGGAAACTGTCTTTTATTAGTTTTACATAGTTTTGAGGGCAAGTAGTCCTATTTACTGCTATTTGTAAAATATTAATGAATTTATATTTTTGATGATTCCCTGGTGGCTCAGTCAGTAAAGAGTCTGCCTGCAATGTGGGAGATCCAGGTTTGATCCCTGGGTTGGGAAGATCCCCTGGAGAAGGAAATGGCAATTCACTGTAGTATTCTTGCCTGGAAAATCCCAAGGACGGAGGAGCCTAACAGGCTATAGTCCATGGGGCTGCAAAGAGTCGGACACAACTGAACAACTTCACTTTTCAATGAATTTATAAAGTAATTGACTTGTTTTTTCCTGAAGTCAAAATGGTAGGTAGGGCCTTAAGAAATTTGTCAATACTCTTGTTTCCAGTTTAGTATCTCCAAACCATCAGAGACTTATCTTCATTCTTCCTAAAGAATCTCATCATAACCTTTATTAAATGTAAACCAATTGAATGAATGTGCTTTTGAGTTTCATAATAGTTCCCTTTTTTCTGTGTAAATTGAGTTGTACTATGCACCTATAATATGGTATCTCATGATGCAAAAATGTTCCTGGGATCAGACTAGCTAACCTAGCCCAGTGAAGATTAAAACTAGCAAGTAGAATAGGACTTGTGATGCATTTTATACATATGGCATGACTTCCATCTGATTACCACTCCAGTATGTTATTTGATTTCACTTGTTTTACATGCATACTACTTAGGATGAATGCTTGGCGCTCCCTTGTTTAAATGTTGGGATCATAATTTAAAAGTTCATGGCCTCAAGTTCTTGGTTAAACATAATATTCAATCAACTAGTACTTGGTGAGTTCTTATCATGTGCTTGAAGCTACTCTAGCCACTGGGGATATATGAGAGAAAATAAAGATGATTTGTTGCCACAACACAGTGAAGGGGGCAGAAGAGTGGGAGCACACATGTCTTTTCTAGCCAACTTCTTTAAACCAATTCCTCGTAATACTAGTAAATTACCAACAAAACACTTATCACTGGTTTTATCTTGATTCTCCCAGTCTCATTTTGTACAGAAGCAATAAAAATTGAAAATTTGCAGATTACATGGTATGCACATTCTTTGAAAATCTGGTAGTGTATTTTATCCATAAAATATCAATTTATAGATTAAAATCTGTTAAACAATGAAAGTGTGAGTCACTCAGTCATGTCTAACTCTCTGTGACCCCATTGACTGTAGCCCACCAGGCTCCTCAGTCCATGGAATTCTCCAGGCCAGAATACACTAGTTCAGTTCAGTTGCTCAGTTGTGTCTGACTCTTTGCAACCCCATGAATTGCAGCACACCAGGCCTCCCTGTTCATCACCAGCTCCCGGCGTTTACCAAACTCATGTCCATCAAGTCGGTGATGCCATCCAACCATCTCATCCTCTGTCGTCCCCTTCTCCTCCTGGCCCCAATCCTTCCCAGCATCAGGGTCTTTTCCAATGAGTCAACTCTTCGCATGAGGTGGCCAAAGCATTGGAGTTTTAGCTTCAACATCAGTCCTTCCAATGAACACCCAGGACTGATCTCCCTTAGAATGGACTGGTTGGATCTCCTTGCAGTCCAAGGGACTCTCAAGAGTCTTCTCCAACACCACAGCTCAAAAGCATCAATTCTTCGGCACTCAGCCTTCTTCACAGTCCAACTCTCACATCCATACATGACTACTGGAAAAACCATAGCCTTGACTAGACGGGCCTTTGTTGGCAAAGTAATGTCTCTGCTTTTTAATATGCTATCTAGGTTGGTCATAACTTTCCTTCTAAGGAGTAAGCGTCTTTTAATTTCATGGCTGCAATCACCATCTGCAGTTATTTTAGAGCCCCCCAAAATAAAGTCTGTCACTGTTTCCACTGTTTCCCCATCTATTTGCCATGAAGTGATGGGACCAGATGCCATGATCTTAGTTTTCTGAATGTTGAGCTTTAAGCCAACTTTTTCACTCTCCTCTTTCACTTTGATCATGAAGTTTTTACTTTCTCTTCACTTTCTGCCATAAGGGTGGTGTTATCTGCATATCTGAGGTTATTGATATTTCTCCCAGCAATCTTGATTCCAGCTTGTGTTTCTTCCAGCCCAGTGTTTCTTATGATGTACTCTGCACAGAAGTTAAATAAACACGGTGACAATATACAGCCTTGACGGACTCCTTTTCCTATTTGGAACCAGTCTGTTCTTCCATGTCCAGTTCTAACTGTTGCTTCCTGACCTACATACAGGTTTTTCCAGAGGCAGGTCAGGTGGTCTGGTATTCCCATCTCTTGAAGTGTTTTCCACAGTTTATTGTGATCCACACAGTCAAAGGCTTTGGCATAGTCAATAAAGTGGGTTGCCATTCCCTTCTCCAGGGGATATTCCAAACCCTGGAATCGAACCAGGGTCTCCTTCATTGCAGGCAGATTCTTTACCATCTGAACCGAAGCCCTATTAAACAATGGGACCAACCAATATAAATGCCTGTAATATAAGAACCTGCCACACATTTTAATTTTACTGCAATGCCCATGATAAATCAATAGTGTCACTGAATACTAGATATCAAGATAGTCACTGGTGTACTTCATCAATCAGACACTAACTAATGATTATGATCCAACCTCCTGGGTTGATATGTATATCTGATGACAGATTCCACAATCTTGTCTGTTTAAGCATACAAGCAATTAGTATGTAATAGAACACGGTGACTGTTTTATTTTTTTCTTACTATGCTCATTTAGTACCTATTCAGTAGTAATAATAATTTTATGCATTCCTTTCAATCTAACAAATTCCACTTTTATGAATTTATCAGAAAATAGCCAATGTATAAAGATATATGTAAAAAGTTCATTTTAATACTATAATCATAAAAAAACTGCAAGTGCTATGAATGTCCAGCAGTACTGGAATGGTCCAAAAATTATGACACAGCCATATCATGACACTATTCAAGTGATCTAAAAGAATAGATTAAAAGAGACACAACGTTAAATTTTTATATATATATACATACACACACATATATAAATACAAAGTGTATTTTGAAGAGAAAAAAAACAATGTTATGCAAAGCACAATATGTTTTTATGTGGTAAAAAAAAAACAAAAAACATACACCAAATGATTCAGATTAAGATTCCTAACGAGTGGTGATATTGAATGGGGCTAGGGGCAATATTTGCCTTGTTTTACACACTCTTGTATGTTGACTTAAAACAAGCACATGTTATCTGTGTCACACACAAAGAATATATAGTAGACTTCAGAGAAATATGCTACCACAAGTTATATCCAAACTGTAAAGAGTAGCAATATCACATAATTCATCTACCTTATTAATGAGATTGCTAAAAAATTTTAATATATGAACAAATATTTTTAAACATCTTTTTTGAATTCTTTAAAATTTACCTTTATAAAATTTAGTTGTATATTTACAAAGTAAAGTCATTTTCTTTTCCCCAAGTTATTCATTACTAAGTAGGTAACGGGGAGTCAGTTTCAAAACTATGACTTTAGTATCCCTGTATTCTATAAAGAGCCTAAATTTTCTAGTTTTTTACAGAAGTTATAAGGACTACTCCAAATGTTTCAATAATAACTATGACAAACATAAATCTAATATTAAACTGCTAAAACCCTGTAGGTATTTCCTAATCTGTCAGGTAATGATGATAAGATAAATGTCATAAAATATCATCAGGTAGTTTCTCTATGTAACACCTGAATATCCTATTTCAGAAAACCAGCACTAGATCAGGACTGGAACTCCATGTCTGATAATCATTTGTAATGTAATTCTGTTCTTCTCCATGAAGGTTGCTATTGTGGAATGTACATTTTTCTGAATACTCTTTTTTAACTAGTGGGTGACCGAATATCTCCTTGCTTACTCCCACAACACAACAGTAGTTCCTTTACTGTTGGGTTGGTCACTATGTTTGTTCACATTTTTCCATGTTCATGGAACAAACATTGTGGCCAACCCAATACTTAGTATAATAGTAACACAAAACAAATAAGGTGCATTCTTTCCCTGTTACCAATGGCCATCAGTCCCTAAATTTTCTTTCCTATCTGATTTCCTTTTTCCCCTCTAATGCTTTTTCATCTTCCCATGTGGATTTTTATGCTATTTAAGAATAGCACAACTATCTTTGACTAACACAGAATATTATCAACTCACTGTGAAATCACAAGAGTTGTAAGTAGGAAATTCATATCTAGATTCCATGTAGTCATTAATCCACATTTTTAGATGTACCTGAAGTGTGAACTCAAGTGAGCCACTACTAACAAAGCTACTCAAGGTGACAGAATTCCAGCTGAGCTATTTAAAATCCTAAAAGATGAGGCAGTTAGAGGGCTGCACTCATATGTCAGCAAGTTTGGAAAACTCAGCAGCAGCCACAGGACTGGTAAAGGTCAGTTTTCATTCTAAACCCAAAGAAGGGCAGTGCCAAAGAATGTTCAAACTAATGTACAATTGCCCTTGTTTCACACACTAGCAAGGTAATGCTCAAAATCCTTCAAGCTAGGCTTCAGCAGTATGTGACCTGAGAAATTCCAGATGTACAAACTAGATTTAGAAAAGGCAGAGGAACCAGAGAAAAAATTGCCAACATATGCTAGATCATAAAGAAAGCTAGGGAATTGCAGAAAAACATCTATTTATGCTTCATTGACTATGCTAAAGCCTTTGTGTGGATCACAAAAAGCTGTGGAAAATTCTTCAAGGGATGGGAATAGCAGACCACCTGACCTGCCTCCTGAGAAATCTCTATGCAGGTCAAGAAGCAATAGTTATAAAGGGACATGGGAAAACAGACTGGTTCCAAATTAGAAAAGGAGTACATCAAGGCTGTATATTGTCACCCTGCTTATTTAACTTATGCAGGGTACATCATGCGAAATGATAGGCTGGATGAATCACAAGCTGTAATCAAGATTGCCAAAAGAAATAACAATAACCTCAGAAATGCAGATGATACCACTCTTATGGAAGAAAGCAAAGAACTAAAGAGCCTCTTGATGAAAGTGAAAGAGGAGAGTGAAAAAGCTGGCTTAAAACTCAACATTCAAAAAACGAAGATCATAGCATCTGGTCCCATCACTTCATGACAAACAGATGGGAAACAATGGAAACAGTGAGAGAGTTGGTATTTTGGGGCTCCAATATCACTGCAGATGCTGACTGCAGTCATGAAATTAAAAGACACTTGTTCCTTGAAGAAGACTTCCCTGGTGGTCCAGTGGCTAAGATTCTACTCTCCTTTGACTGTGTGGATCACAATAAACTGTGGAAAATTCTGAAAGAGATGGGAATACCAGACACCTGACCTACCTCGTGAAAAACCTGTATGCAGGTCAGGAGGCAACAATTAGAACTGGACATGAAACAACAGACTGGTTCCAAATAGGAAAAGGAGTACGTCAAGGCTCTGTATTGTCACTCTGCTTATTTAACTTCTATGGAGAGTACATCATGAGAAACGCTGGGCTGGAAGAAGCACAAGCTGGAATCAAGATTGCTGGGAGAAATATCAATAACCTCAGATATGCAGATGACACCACCCTTATGGCAGAAAGTGAAGAAGAACTAAAAAGCCTCTTGATGAAAGTGAGAGAGGAGAGTGAAAAGGAGGTGGTCGGCTTAAAGCTCAACATTCAGAAAACTAAGATCATGGCATCTGGTCCCATCACTTCATGGCAAATAGATGGAAAAACAGTGGAAACAGTGTCATATTTTATATTTTTGGGCTCCAAAATCACTGCAGATGGTGATTGCAGCCATTAAATTAAAAGACACTTACTCCTTGCAAGGAAAGTTATGACCAGCCTAGATAGCATATTAAAAAACAGAGACATTACTTTGCCAACAAAAGTCCATCTAGTCAAGGCTATGGTTTTTCCAGTAGTCATGTATGGGTGTGAGAGTTGGACTGTGAAGAAAGCTGAGTGCCGAAGAATTGATGCTTTTGAACTGTGGTGTTGGAGAAGACTCTTGAGAGTCCCTTGGACTGCAAGGAGATCCGACCAGTCCATCCTAAGGGAGATCAGTCCTGGTTGTTCATTGGAAGGACTGATGTTGAAGCTGAAACTCCAACCCTTTGGCCACCTCATGCGAAGAGTTGACTCATTGGAAAAGACCCTGATGCTGGGAAGGATTGGAGCCAGGAGGAGAAGGGGACGGCAGAGGATGAGATGGTTGGATGGCATCACTGACTCTATGGACATAGTTTGAGCAAGCTCCAGGAGCTGGTGATGAACAGGGAGGCCTGGCATGCTGCAGTGACACTTAGCAGAGTCGCAAAGAGTCAGACACGACTTAGTCATTGAACGACAACAATGAGAGTGTAAAAGCTTTCAAAAAACAAAGATCATGGCATCTTGTCCCATCACTCCATGACAAATAGAAGTGGGAAAAGTGGAAGTAGCAACGGATTGTATTTTAGGGGGCTCCAAAATCACTGTGGATGGTGACAACAGCCATGAAACTAAGAATCTTGCTTCTTGGAAGGAAATTTATGACAAACCGAGACAGCATATTAAAAAACAGAGACATCACTTTGCCAACAAAGGTCCATATAATCAATGTTATGGTAGTTATGTACAGATGTGAGAGTTGGACCATAAGGAAGCACTGAAGAATTGATGCTTTCGATTTGTGGTGCTAGAGAAGACTCTTGAAAGTCCCTTGGAGTGCAAAGAGATTAAACTAGTCAATCCTCAGTTCACTTCAGTCGCTCAGTTGTGTCCGACTCTTTGCGACTCCATGGATTGCAACACTCCAGGCTCCCTGTCCATCACCAACTCCCAGAGTTTACCCAAACTCATGTCCATTGAGTCAATTATACCATCCAACCATCTCATCCTCTGTCATCTCCTTCTCCTCCTGCCCTCAATCTTTCCCAGTATCAGGGTCTTTTCAAATGAGTCAGCTCTTCGCATGAGGTGGCCAAATTATTGGAGCTTCAACTTCAACATCAGTCCTTCCAATGAATATTCAGGACTGATCTCCTTTAGGATGGACTGGTCGGATCTCCTTGCAGTCCAAGGGACTCTCAAGAGTCTTCTCCAACACCACAGTTCAAAAGCATCAATTCTTCAGTGCTCAGCTTTCTTTACAGTCCAACTCTCACATCCACATATGACTACTGGAAAAACCACAGCTTTGACTAGACGGACCTTCGTTGGCAAACTAATGTCTCTGCTTTTTAGTATGATATCTAGGTTGGTCATAACTTTCCTTCTAAGGAGTAAGCATCATCTTTTAATTTCATGGCTGCAATCACCATCTGCAGTAATTTTGGAGCCCAGAAAAATAGTCAGCCACTGTTTCCACCGTTTCCCCATCTATTTGCCATGAAGTGATGGGACTGGATGCCATGATCTTAGTTTTCTGAATGTTGAGCTTAAGCCAACTTTTTCACTCTCCTCTCTCACCTCATCAAGAGGCTTTTTAGTTCCTCTTCACTTTCTGCCATAAGGGTGGTATCACATGCATATCTGAGATTACTGGTATTTCTCCCAGCAATCTTGATTCCAGCTTGTGTTTCATGTAGCCCATCGTTTCTCATGAGGTACTCTGCATAGAAGTTAAATAAGCAGAGTGACAATACACAGCCTTGACATACTCCTTTTCCTATTTGGAACCAGTCTGTTGTTTCATGTCCAGTTACATCTGTTGCTTCCTGACCTGCATACAGATTTCTCAAGATGTAGGTCAGGTGGTCTGGTATTCCCATCTCTTTCAGAATTTTCCACAGTTTATTGTTATCCACACAGTCAAAGGCTTTGGCATAGTCAATAAAGCAGAAATAGATGTTTTTCTGAAACTCTCTTGCTTTTTCTATCCCAAAGGAAATTAATCTTGAATAGTCATTGGAAGGATTGATGCTGAAGATCCAACACTTTGGCCACTTGATTCAAAGAGCCAACTCTTTGGAAAAAACCCTGATGCTGGGAAAGGCTCAAGGCAAAAAGCCAAGGTGATGGCAGAGGATGAGATGGTTAGATAGCATCACCGACTCAAGGGACATGAATTTCAACAAACTCTGGGAGATAGTGGAGGGCAGAGGAACCTGGCATGCTATAGTCCGTTGGGTCGCAAAGCACTGGACACAGCTTAGCAACTGAACAATAACAATTGTATTGAATCTACAGAAAAACAGGTTCAGGTTGGTGCAAAAGGAAAGAGGGCTAGGAAAAAAGGTCTCCAAGGAAACAAATGGAATACATATTATTTTGTATTACATTCATATTATTTCTTTGATAATTTATTCTCCTTCATTTATTCCATTCTGGTTTTGACTTCTAAGACCTCCTTCTTGTTTTCTGAACATTTTCTTTTCATAGCATCCCATTTTAGGTTTATGACTGCAGAATTTTATCTTGTGACAACTACTTTTTTAAAAGCTTTCTTCTGCTCTTGCACTGTCTTTGTTTCCTCCAGGCTCCTCTATTTTGACTGCTTAATTTTAATCTATCTCTTCCTAATTGGAAACATTATTTAAGTATATAGTGATTCATAGATGCTCTTTTGTATTTGAGAATGAAATAGCTGATTGTAATCCATATGCACATAATTGGGACTTGGCAACAATTAATCAGAAACAATTTTTGAAGAACTCAAAAATCAAGTTGTTGAAAATCTCTTATCTAAGTGTTTTCAGTTTCTTTAAACTCACAGAGAGAAGGGTGACAAATGTAAATATTAATAAACAGAAACCTCAATCAAATAGAGTCTAAAGATCAGAAGGGGGAGCTGTCATAGCCTGTAATGATGGTAATGATGGCAGAACCCGACAGGAAAAAGAAAGACACCTGTACTTTTCCTAGCAAGGACTCAGCCAATGAAAAGCCATGAACTCTTTAAGACAACCCGTCCAACTTCCTTTTCCCTTTTATAAAAGCATTCTCATTCCTTACCATGTGTACAAATTTTTGTTTTCAGTACATTTATTTTTATAGTTAAGTCCTATTCATGGATATTTCACTTTGACTTTCCAGTTTTAATAGCTTTCTTTTTAAATAAATCTTTTGAAGTATAAAAAGCAAGTGAATGTAAAACACACCAAGGAAATAATAGCACTTGTGAGACTCAGGTAGAGCAAAATCCTCAAAGGCACCGTGTACTGCTACACAAATACGACAAAACACAAAAGGTGATAAGGCACAGAATGGCTAGCTGCTCACCAAACCAGCAGATAAGGAATTGCAGTTCCCAGCCTCCCTGCCCAGATGATGGAGTCCTGGAGTGGAAATCAAATTTTAATCTCAATCTTCTATTCTCTTCCTCCCCTGATGACTGAACTCCAGGCTCTAGTGAAAGGACGAGTTTGGGAGTTGAATTGTGTTCCCACAGAAATAATAGCAAGAGGTAATCTTCCTGGATGAAAGGCATATTGATGTGTGCTGCTTCATCATTTAGGAATATTTCCCTCTAGAAAGTCTTCAGGGCAGTGAACTTTATTTCACTTGATTGGTTGATAGTACAATGGAGAGACACACACAGAAACACACTCACTCACTCCACACGCTTGTACCTAGTATTCTACTTGTTATACTCCTTGCTCTGAGGTTTTTATTACATTATGTACAATAACTAGGTTTTTTCTTTTATCAGCATTTGAATAATCAACAGAATTCATCATATTACTTAAGATAATCTACTTTCTGAGGTTTAACGAAGAATTTAATACAGGCAAGGGAATGCTCAAATTACAAATGCATCTCATCTGTTCATTGTAGCAGGTGCATAGTAGGCTTGAAAGGATTTGGAAGCACCTTCCTCAAGTTGTGGGTGTATGACTATAAATTAGTAAAATCACATAAAAAAATTCCAAGGTTAAAGTTTTTCACTACTTAAGACTGACCTTTATCCAGTTAGTACCAAACAGGGTTCTTATAATAATGAGAGAATGAATGAATTTCTTAATATTATTTATATATGTGTGAATTGTTCTTTTGGGTACATGTTTATTTAACAAATTTATAATTATGGGTGACATATACTCACTTTCTATTATGTTTCTTGACTTATATTTTATGATGTCACTTTCATTTATTCAACACATATTACTGGGTACAAACTACTCACGTGTTGTGAGAGCACTCTTTGCTCTAGACCTAAGGGGACACAAGACTAGGCTGCTATTCTCAAGAAGAAGCTCTAATAGGGGAGAATATGGAGAGAAAAAAAAATTGCAGTATAGTACAATAGAGCTTCCCAGGTCATGCAGTGTTAAAGAATCCTCCTGCCAATGCAGGAGATGCAAGAGACACAGGTTCGATCCTTGGGTCTGGAAGACTCGCTGGAGTAGGAAATGGCAACCCCCTCCAGTATTCTTGCCTGAAAAATTCCATGGTCAGAGGGCCCTGGCAGACTACAGTCCATGGGTATGCAAAGAGTTGAACACAACTGAGTACACGTGCACACACACACATAGCATTAGTTCACTCTAGTCAAATAAAGGAAAATTAAAATATTAGTGAGATAACTATTTCTGGCTGGTAAAGATGATACTATTTTTTAATGTTAGTTAGTCCACTCCAGTACTCTTGCCTGGAAAATCCCATGGACAGAGGAGCCTGGTAGGCTGCAGTCCATGGGGTTGCTAAGAGTCAGGCACGACTGAGCGACTTCACTTTCACTTTTCACTTTCATGCATTGGAGAAGGAAATGGCAACCCACTCCAGTGTTCTTGCCTGGAGAATCCCAGGGACAGGGGAGCCTGGTGGGCTGCCGTCTATGGGGTCGCACAGAGTCGGACACAACTGAAGAGACTTAGCAGCAGCAGCAGCAGCAGTGTATGGGAAGAATGGATGTCTCAAATTGCTAAGATAATACGAATTATAGATTCTGGATACAAGTTGGGAATAAGCTATAAAAACCTTAAAATGTGCAAATCTTTTGGTCCAGAGATTTCACTTCTTTGATTCTGTCATGAATAAATATTCATCAATGTATGCAACCAATATGCTTCTAGGATATTCACCCAGAGTTGCTGTTACTAGTAAAAAAAAAATAAAAATAAAATAGTTAACAATTACTATATTTTTCTAAACCAGCCATGGGATTGAATACTGCACAACTTTTAGAAAAATATACTGTAGAAGAGGACTTAGACATGAAAAAATTTTCACATCATGTTTTTAAATGAAAAAAAATAAATTACAATATATCCATCCTTAGGTATTTACATTTATCTCTGGGTAATATAGTCACAGGGATTTTTATTTTCTGGTACATTCATATGTATACTTTCTAATCTGGAAATGTCCCTAGAGCAAACAACTGCCCATTAGGTAGTGGGAGCCTATCAAACCCATTACAAAGAGAATCTGTTATATATATGCTGCTTTTGAGTGTGAGAGGTACCTAAGGTATGGTGGTCATATTAATTTAGAATTATGCCCTAAAGGATCTGCATAAAAGGTGTCAATTGTTTCACTTTATGCTCAATACTCTGAAAATTCAGGAATCATTGATACTTTTGATAATCTATTTTATAAATTTGGCATCGTCCCTCTTTACCCAGCTGCTACTATGACACACTAGCATGTGTATGGTACTTAATAGCCCTGGCAAACTGGAATAGAGTGTGTGCTGATTTCTTTTTAAATAATTTTGTCTATACCTTAAGTCTTAAAACAGCTAGAGCTGATTGATAGTGGACTCATAAAGTAGGTGTTATATCCTCAGTGATGAGAATAGTCTACAGGAAAAGTACTGTCAAAAATTTTTAAACTTGTTCCTGGCATTTGAGAGAATTGGTTGTCACCCTAACTGAATGAGATTTGTCATTTCCTTGAAGTGAGATTTCTTATAATGACTGAATTTCTCTTATTTATAAAATCAATTAAATGAATAAATGCATTAATTATAAACCTTGGTGTTATAATTTTATCTACTCAAGTGCTATTTATCACCTGTATCCTCATTACCAGGCAAGTAGCCTGAGGAAAACTATGTTTGCCAATAAGTTAAGATGAAATCTATAGTTGATTTGCCTCTTATAGGTTCTTTAAGAGGGGTAAGTTTTCTACTAGATATCCGAGGTAGGGACTAACAAGCCAGTAGGTTCCTATGGAAGGAAAATGCATTCTATTGGGCTGGCCAAAAATTCATTCAGATTTTCCCCAAAGATGTTATGGAAAACCCAAATGAATTTTTGGCCAACCCAATATTTTTCCACAAGAAAGTATCCTGTAAACAGTCAAGAGTCAGTGGTTGCATAAGGCTAAAGTGACCAGAATTGTGATAAGAAACAGGAAGGATGTAACTGGGTAATCAGAGGAAATTCAATCATTTCTATGGCTTGGTGTTCTGAACATGGTTAATTTGGCATTTAAAAATAGTTTTCCATAGTATATAGTACAAGGAACTCTACTCAATATTCTGTAATGACCTATATGGAAAAGGATCTCAAAGTGGATATAAATATATGTATAACTGATTTATTTTGTGTACCTCTGGAACTAACACAACATTGTAAATCAACTATACTCCAATAAAAATTAAAAAAAAATAGTTTTTTAGTTTTCTAATAAAGTTCCATTTGAAAAATATACCAACAAAAACCACAAATGCTATCTGTACAACTGAAGAGGGTCAATGAACCCTCAATGTTACTTTAGGTTCATCCATAAATTATTTGCATGATTTGAACAAGCTTGTGTAGACTTCTATGAGCCTTAGATTTCACTCCTGTGAAATGCCAAATTTGGTCTATGTGAACCAAATACTTTGGGAATCCAAAATACTTTGTGGTTTACATTCTATCATTTAATGATAATGAGAAAAAGTCTGTGCATGCTGAGATGCTTGTAATTGCACACTCCATCTGTTTTAAAAGAGCAAAGAGATGGAAGTATTTAAACAGTGGGAAGCAAAGAAGGAACGAGTGAGGAGTAAAATGAGCATTATGAAATTTCTGTCTTCACTTTTCATTCACATTGGTATATAAACAACTTGGGCATAAATGTAAAATATCTTAGTGTAGACCTTAGAAGTGGTGATTAAACCATGTTTAATATTTAAATATATTAACATATAGAGAGCAGCATAATATAAGGTACAATGTAATACAACTATAGCAGTATTAATCTGAGAACAGAGAGGAACAAAAAGTTCCTTTCTTATGGGTACTGAAAAAATATATTTAAGAATATCATTTATATGCAAGAATTGCTGAATGGTAATTGGGCTGTTTGGTGAATTAAAAATGACTTCTAATTCGCTGACATTCCTCCTAAAACTGTGATACTTAGATTGGGACTTGACCCCATAGTCTTATAACTGAGGTCATACCTGGTCTCAAGACTTAATGAAGCCTGGGTTCTTGATGTCTCATTGCATAAAGAATTCAGTGAGAGACAAAGTAATAGGTAAGAAGTGGACTTACTTAGAAACACACTCCACAGAGTGCAGGCCATCTCAGAAGGCGAGAGTAGCACCAGGGCATGGGGTTGTCAGGTTTTATACAGGCAGGTAATTTTATAGGCTAACGAGTAGGAGAAGTATTCTAGATATTTGGGGGAAGGGGTGTGGAGTTCCAGGAATTGGGCCATGGCCCACTTTTGAATCTTTATGGTCCACCTTGAAACTGTAATAGCATGGCACCTGTTGTTGTTGTCGTCATTCAGTCACTAAGTTGTGTACAGCTCTTTGCAATCCCATAGACCAAGCTCCTCTGTCTTCCATTATCTCCTGGAGCTTGCTCAAATTCAAGTCCATTGAGTCGGTGATGCCATGAAACCATTTCATCTTCTGCCATCCGCTTCTCCTTTTGACTTCAATCCTTCCCAGGATAAGGGTCTTTTCCAATGAGTCAGCTCTTCACATCAGATAGTCAAAGTATTAGAGCTTCAGCATCAACAACAATCTTTCCAATGAATAATCAGGGTTGATTTCCCTTAGGATTGAAACTGGTTTGATCTCCTTATAGTCCAAGGGACTCACAAGTCTTCTCTAGCACCACAATTTGAAAGCATCAATTCTTCAGGGTTCAACCTTCTTTATGGTCCAACTCTCACATCTGAACATGACTACTGGAAAAACAATAGCTTTGATGATATGAACCTTTATGGGTAAAGTGATGTCTCTGCTTTTTAATATTCTATCTAGGTTTGTTATAACTTTTCTCCCAAGGAGCAAGGGTCTTTTAATTTCACAGCTGCAGTCACTGTCCACAGTGATTTTTGGAGAACAAGAAAATAAAATCTGCCACTATTTCCACTTTCTCCCCTTCCATTTGCTATGAAGTGATGGGACTGGATACCATGATCTTAGTTTTCTGAATGTTGAGTTTCACTCTCCTTTCACATTTATTAAGAGGCTCTTTAGTTCCTCTTTACTTTCTGCCATTAGAATGGTATCATCTGCATATCTGAGGTTATAGATATTTCTCCTGGAAATCTTGATTCCAGCTTGTGATTCATCCAACGCTAGCATTTCACATGATGTACTCTGCCTATAAGTTAAATAAGCAGGGTGACAATATACAGCCTTGTACTCCTTTTCCGATTTTGAACCAGTCAGTTGTTCCACGTCCAGTTTTAACTTTTGCTTCTTGACTCACATACACTTTTCTCTGGAGACAGGTAAGATGATCTGGAACTCCCATCTCTTTAAGAATTTTCCACAATTTATTGTGATCCACACGGTCAAAGGCTTTAGTATAGTCAATGAAGCAGAAGTAGATGTTTTTCTGGAACTCCTTTGTTCATATGTTCATAGCACCACTGTTCACAATAGCCAGAACATGGAAACAACCTAAATACCAGTCAACAGATGAAAGGATAAAGAAGATGTGGTACATATATATAAATGGAATACTACTCAGCCAGAAAAAAAGAATGAAGTAATGCCATTTGAGCAACATGGATGCAACCAGAGGTTATCATACTAAGTGAAGTTACTCAGAAAAAGACAAACACCATATGATATCACTTACATGTGGAATCTTAAAATACAGCACAAATGAACCTGTCTGAAAAACAGAAACTGACTCATAGATGCAGAGAACAAAATTGTGGTTTCCAAGGGGGAGAGGGGAGGAAGAGGCATGGACTGGGAGTTTGGGGTTGGTAAATGAAAACTATTACATTTACAATGGATAAACAAGGTCCTATGATATAGAACAGGGAACTATATTCAAAATCATGTGATAAACCATAAAAGTTAAAATCACTCAGTCGTGTCCGACTTTTTGTGACACCACAGACTATACAGTCCATGGAATTCTCTAGGCCAGAATACTGGAGTGGGTAGCTTTTCTCTTCTCCAGGGGATCTTCCCAATTCAGGTCTCCCGCATTGCAGGCAGATTCTTTACCAGCTGAGCTACCAGGGAAGCCCCGTGACAAACCATAATGGAAAAGAATATTAAAAGAAAACAATTTATACATGTATATAACTGAGTCACTTTGCCGTACAGCAGAGATTGGCACAGCATTGTAAATCAACTATACTTCAATTAAGAAATATTTTTACAAGACAAAAGCTGCCACAAGTACAGTGAGCTGACAGCTTCCAACAGCAGTGCCTTCAGGTTATACTCCAGGGTTCAAATCAAGGCCAAGCTGTCTTCAAGCAACTCCCTGGAGAGACTAAACACAGCAGGGTAGTAGAGCATGCAATTTCTTCCCAATTCGAAACTATGGACAATTTTGCACAGCACTCGCCCCTGGGCTGACTGAGACTTTCTCTGAGCTGCAGCATGGTCTGAGGCTCTTCCTCCCCAGTCTTGCTTCCCCTTTCACTTTCACATGTGTCAGACTTGCATTGTAGGTTGTAGACTTTCTTTGACCACTTTTGGTCCCTCTGCTCTTCATCTTACACATGTGCTATCTCCACTATAGCTCTTGCATTTCTAACTCCATGTTGGTGTTTGCTTCCAGGACAACACAAATAGGAGAAAATTAGTGTGTGTGTACTTAGCACAGCATAGCACAGCACGGTATTTATTTAAGAAGAAAGCCCAGCCCAGAAGACTTGCAATCTGATTTTTCCCATATGCTGCTACAAGAAATGGACTACTGTTACCCAGCATGCTCTGCTTTCCTTATTCCTTGTCCCATCAAGGCTTGCAGTGAAATGAATTTTGAGCTATCAAAAATAGATATATTTTTATTACACATCAATAGATTCTTTTTATTATAGCCTTCCCTGGTTTGACATAAAGTATATTAATAGTATAAAAAGAATAAAAATAGTATTAGCTCTTTAACTCATTTGTAGTTAACCAAATAGTCTCATTTTGTAGATCACAACTTATGATATTGGCTTGGCAGTACCAATTAGATCATTCTTGTTTACTTTTTTGGCTTTAAGAAATATGTGAGTGGTTTCTGACTTATTTAGAGTTAACATTTTCCATTTTCAATCTGTTGCTACTGTAAAAAACATTGAAACTGAACAATTCAGATAGGAATAATTCACAGGTATAAGCAAATTATAAAAGAATACAAAAATATAAAGAAAAGAATTGTTTTTAAAAACTTGATGAATTTTGGAAATGCAAATATAATTTCAACATTTTATTTTTATATTAAGGCATATTGACTTGGTAAAACATAAAGGACCTCTCTAATTACACTTAGTTTAGCTGTTAAAACACCAAAAATTTTTTGTTAAACATCAAATTTGTTAAAACATCAAGAGATTTATAGTTACTCCTCTATCTCAGTCAATCAAATCACTGAAGTTTATAGTAGAGAGTTTGTATTTCTCTAGACTGTAGCCTTTCTCCAATTACAGATACTTAGCCTGACAGTTAAGTATTCAAATTGGAGACATTTTATGAAAAACATGTGGTTTGTACTGGTGTGACTATGATTATTTACATTTCAATTTTTACCATGTATTAGTCTGCATACTGACTTTTTTGCTCTGTGGTTAGCATCAAATGTTTGGCACTGGCATATTTATATAAAATAGACTACTGTGGTGATACATTTCTGAGTTCACTGTTTATTTTTTGTGTCCACAAAACCCACAGAGCTACTAGGTGTCACATGACAGCTGCATTGCAACAAATTTTTGCTCAAAGCCACACTTACTTTTGCCCCAGTTTAGTAGATTCTTACTGTATGTAATCCAAGGCTTGTCCTTGGAAGAAAAATGCCTGGCTGCATATCACAGGCACTTTCCTGTGATTTTTTTTTTTTTTCTGAAATTGTAAATGTTCAAATTAATTTCAGTATAATAAAGACAAAAAATAGCAACTGACTTGTTACCTTGCATAGTAATTTAATTAAACATATCTTGCCAACATTTTCTTCATTGCTGCTGCTGCTAAGTCACTTCAGTCGTGTCCGACTCTGTGCGACCCCACAGACGGCAGCCCACCAGGCTCCCTCGTCCCTGGGCTTCTCCAGGCAAGAACACTGGAGTGGGTTGCCATTGCCTTCTCCAAGGCATGAAAGTGAAAAGTGAAAGTGAAGTCACTCAGTCATGTCCAACTCTTCAAGACACCATGGACTGTAGCGTACCAGGCTCCTCTGTCCATGGCCTTAAAAAAAACAGATGTCAGAAATCTTTGGGATATATTTTATAGATAAACAAGGTAAGAATATAAACAAATTTCTGGTACAGGAGATAATTCTGCATTAAAAGGGCTCAAGCTATTTAGTAGCAAAATAGAAAATGTAAGAAATCACTTGATAAGACTAAGAAAATAAAGCATTTTAGTAGCTGAACATGTACTAGGGATACACTGGTATCCCATTAGTCCTTGTTTCCATTAGACATATTCTAGAGGAGGAGACAGACAATAAGCAAATATATAAATATGACTTAATGTCAGATAGTGAAAGGAGCTATTATTAATAAACCATGTACTCAGAGAGCAACTATTCTAAGTAATTTAAAAAAAATAGCTGGTCCCTGAAGAAATGGCTGATTTCAGATCTTGGTCAGTAATAATAAAAGGTAAACTTACGAGTATCTTCTTATACCAGAAAGTAAGAGAGTTACTAAGATTACACAATATTATATCAAAAGGACTCAGAGGCCAACTCGAAGAACCTCTTTATCAGTCTAGATTCAACTAAGAGAAGAGCCACACAATTATTATGGGAATAATAATTCCCATATGGAATTTTTATTCTTTGTTATAAGAATCTGAATTTACATGAGTGTGGAAAAACTGAGAAAGCAGCCAGAGGATCACATCTCTAATTCTTCAGCATGAAGTTGAAGTCAGTTTGAAAAGAAAGAATTCTAGAAGAGTTTGAGAAGCTGTCATTCCACCTACAGTGACTCTGAAGTGCGAGCTCATGGACAGATCTGTGAAGCCAATGAATCTGTCCACAGCAAACTCCTACAAATAATGGCTTCTGCCTCCACTTTCAACTTTCAAATTTTGCATGCGTTCCTGTCACTGACAAACTCTGACCTAAAACCACACAAGAAAGGGGAATCTGGGAATGTGGTTTCCAGACTTAGAGAATGTGGCAGGCCCTCCAAGCAAATGGTGGCTCCCACTGTCCTAATACAGACAATTTGAATGCAGTATAACTACGATTAACTAAAATACATCAAATAGGATTAAAACCATGAGTTAATAATGATCCTAAGATTGATTACAAAAACAGCCTAAATTATTTCCTTTCCTTACGACATGACTGCAGTTCTTCTCATCAGAAGGGAGAGCATTTTTCTCCATCCCTTGAATCTGGACTAGCCCTCCAACTCTCTTTGACTGACAGAATGCAACAGAAAGGACAGTGTGCCAGGTCTTAGGCCTCAAGAAGTAAGCATGCTTCTGCTTGCTCTCTTACACAGCTGTGCTTTCTCATTTGTGCCACCCTCCTACCATGTTGTGAAAAAGTCCAGGCTAGCCTGCTGGTCGATGAGAGATTACATATAAAAGAATTAAGTCATCTCAACTGACTGAGGTCATGCTATACCAGCCAGTTGCCTGCTGACCAACAAAACTCAGCCTGAAGAAGTTGAACTGCCCAGATTACTTTTCAAGTCTATTTTTTAAACAGTTTTATTGAAATATAACAAATATACAATAAACTGCACATATTTAACCTGTAGAACTTGGTCAATTGTGACATATGTGTACATACATAAAGCCATCACTGTGAACGATTTGACAGATATATCCATCATCCTCATTTAATTCTATTTATGATTAGAGAATATACATTGTATGACTTTAATCTTTTTGAACTGAAATTTGTTTTATGGGTCAGAATATGGTCTTTCTTGGTAGATGTACCATGTGCATCTGAAATGAATGTCTTCTGTTACTGTTGAATGGAGTAGTCTATAAATGTCCATTAGGTCAAAGAGGTGGTACTCTCCTAGTCTTCTCTGTCATGTATTAATAGACTCTTCAATAAAGAAAAAGATAGTAAAAATATTAGGCTTTGCAGGCCATAGAGTCTTTGGCACAATTATGCAACTCTTAAGGTGGAAATTAAAGTAATTTATTTGAGATCTTTCTTTTTTTTGGCTCTTAGTGCTATAACTTTCCCTCTAATGCTTTAGTGGTGTTTCACAGAGTTTGATCTGTTGGTTTTTATTTTTGTTCTATACAAAATATAGGCACTGAGCACTCTAACTTTTCCCCCAAATACTACTATTTTGTTACAGTGTGTGAACAGCCATAGACACCTTCTGTTGTGATGCAAAAGAAGCCAGACACAATACATACCAGTGAAAGAATGTTAACATAATAAAATATTATTTACAAAATCAGGTGGGACAGACAGAGGATGGATTTTGCTCTCAGGCCATAGATCACTGAACTCTAAGGACAATTACTGATTTTACATCTACATGTTACATTAATTATTAAGACAACGGTATTAAACTCTCTAAATATACTTGTAGACTTGCCAAGTTTTCCTTATAGCTAGAAATTCTGTTTCATGTATTTTAAAACTTTGTTATTTGGTGAATAAACATTTAGGAATGTTTTGTCCTTTTGATAAATTGACAATTTTATCATTACGAAATGACATTCTTTACCCTGGTAAAATACTATGCTCTGAAATATATTTTGTATGATATTAATGCACACATGCTAAGTTGCTTCAGTCGGGTCTGACTATTTGCAACCCCATAGGCTACATCCACCAGACTTCTCTGTCCATGGGATTCTCCAGGCAAGAATACTGGAGTGGTTTGCCATTTCTTCCTCCAGGGGAGCTTCCTGACCCAGGGATTGAACCAGGGTCTCTTATGTCTCCTTCATTGGCAGGTGGGTCCTTTACCACTAGTGCCACCTGGGAAGCCATTCTTCCTTTGATTATTAATAGCATGGTGTATCTTTCCATTCTTATACTTTTACTATTTCTACCTTTATGTTTGAAGTGTGTTTTTTTGTAGGTAGCATACAGTTGGGTCTTGATTTTTTAACCCAATTTGACAATTTTATCCTTTTAATTGGGGTGTTTAGACAATTTGCATTTAATGTGGATAGTATAGGTAGATTCAAATATATCATTTTATTTTTTCTACTTTATCCATCTGTTTTTTCTCCCTTTTATTTTTCTTCCTTCATTTGGTTTAATTAAATATTTTATGAAATTTTATTTCCATTATTTCCTTATTAGCTGTAACTTACTGCTTTGTCATTTCTGTGGTTGCTTTAAGTTTTATTGTATATACCTTTATCATCCTTGCCTTGCATGCGAGCTCAGTCGTGTCTGAATCTTTGCAACCCATGGACTGTAGTCTTCCAGACTCCCCTGTCCATGGAATTTTCCAGGCAATACTGGAGTGGATTTCCATTTCCTACTCCATTACTTTATCATATGTATCTTTGAGTATATCAAGAGAACTTTACAATAGTACATACTTCCTTCTTCTCTTCTGACATTTGCATTATTGTGGTCATCATATTTTTTGTATATAGCTTGTCTGTTATAAACTCAACAGTTTTTGTTTAAATAATCAATTATCTTCTAAAAGATTTAGATAATAAAGAAATACTCATTTACCCATGAATTTACCATTTCTGGAATTATTCATTCCTTAGTGTTGGTCATATTTGCATCATTTTCCTTCTAACTAAAGGATTTCCCTGAATATCTCTTACAGTGTGGGTATACTGGAGATCTTTCAGTTTTTGGATGTCTAAAGATGTCTTTATTTTACCTTCATCTTTGAAATATTTTTCACTGGGTATAGAATGGACACTTTTTTTCTTTTCGGCGCTTTAATGTTCTTGCTTCACTGTCTTCTTACTTGCACTGTTTCTGACAAGAAATCTGCTGTCACATGTATATACTGTGTATTTTGCATTTTTTCATCTAGCTGGTTTTAAGATTACCTTGGTTTTGAGCAATTTGATTATGACGTACCTTGGTATATTTTTACTCATGATTCTTGTGCTTAATGTTTGGAGATGTGGCTTTATAGTTTTCTTTTAATCTAGAAAATTTTATCTGTTTTTCTTCAAATAATTTTTCTATCTTTTCCTTTCTCTCCTCTCTTTCAGGGACTACAAATATGTGTAGATTAGTCTGCTTCAATTGTGTTGCAGCTCACAGCTCTGTTCATTCAAAAAAAATTCCCTCTTTTTTTTGTGCTTTATTTTGAATAGTTCTATTGTGGTATCTTCAGGTTTATTAATCTCTCAACTTTTCTTTTAGAGTCTCTAATCTGCCATTAACTAGATTCAACATTTTCACTTCACACATTGCAATCTTACAAATTTGGTTTGGATCTTTTTAACTTATGTCCATTCTGGATGGGTTTTGATTAAGTAGCTTATAGCCTTATAATAGTAAGTCTTACTCTCTTGCTTCTTTCCATACCTAATAATACTTTATTGTCTCTTCTTAATTTTCTGCTGAAACTGTATGGGTTAAACCTGAAAACAGTTTGACCTTTCAAACTCTTGAATTTACGATCCTTCAGTGAGATCAGTTCAGTAAGAGTCTGGACAACCCCACAGACAGAGGAGCCTAGCGAATTACAGTCCATCCGGTTGCAAAAAGTCAGACACGACTGAGCAACTTTCACAACTGGTAACTGCTACAAGATGCTGAGAAACTCATTATTTTGAAACTTCTTTTTTTTTTTTTTTTAAAGAGAACCAATCAAGCATTTATCCCACCTTTCCTGTATGAACTCTACTGGTGGGTAACCAAAAAAATTGATCTGGTGAAGTTTTTCTTTATAACAGTACTCTAGTTAATAAGATAGAACAACAGAATTGAAGTTTATCATTTTAAAACTTCTAGTGCATTAATGGAGCAAGTCAATACCAATAAATTTCTGCCTGTGTCACAAATTAGATAGTATAATTTCTGTTGGAAGAACACCACAACCCCTATGAAGCAGTTTCACCAAGAAAACCACATATGATCCAACCATCACTTCACAGGAAATACCAAAGAGGAAAGTAGTAATGAAACTCATTAGCAAAATCCAGAATGGGAAATGATACAGAACAAATGATCAAGTTTTTTTTCAATAAATAGACTACCAAAGGAAGAGGTGGGGAAAAGAAAAGGAACTTATCAACAAATCAGTAATACAGCTTATTTAAATACTGATTCAAACAAAGAAAACCTGATATTAATCAGTAACTTGGTCCTTTAAGCACTGACTGAATATTTTCTAAATTAGATAATTATTATATTTTCCCAGTTCTATTGATAAATGATTGACATACATCAGTGTATCAGATTAAGGCATACAACATGATGGTTTGATTTATATATATTGTAAATGATGACCACAATAGGTTCAGCTAACATCTATTTACATATACAGATGCAATAAAAGTAAAAGACAGAAGAAAAAAAAATTCTCCTTATGGAACTCAATTTATTCTTACAATGACTTTTTATATACCATTCAGCAGTATTAAATATGGCCATCATGTTGTTCATTACATTGCTAGTATTTATAACTGGAAGTTTGAACTTTTGACCACCTTCTTCCAATTTACCCTCCCCCACACTCTCCTTTAGTGACCACAAATGAGATCTCTTTTTCTATGAGTGGTTTTCTCTCTTTCTCTTTTTAGATTCCACACATAAGTGAGATCACGCAGTATTTGTCTTTCTCTATATGTCTTATTTCATTTAGCATAATGATTTCACATTCCATCCATGTTGTTGTAAAAGGTATGAACTCCTCTTTTCTATGACTGAATAAATATTCCATTGTGTGTGTGTGTGTGTATATATATATATATATGTGTGTGTGTGTATATATATATATATATATATATCTCAAGACTTATTATCTTTTTTCAGTTATGATAATGGTATTATGATTGCTTAACAAAAAACTCTATATGTGTGTGTGTGTGTATATATATATATATATATGTGTGTGTGTATATATATATATATATCTCAAGACTTATTTTCTTTTTTCAGTTATGATAATGGTATTATGATTGCTTAACAAAAAACTCCATATAAAATATTCATGGATGAAAAGATATGTCTGGAAACTACTTCAAAATAATATAGGAGGGGAAAGTCAGTGTGCAACAAGGTAAAACAAGCTTGCCCATGAATTAGGTAACTTTTGAAGTAGTTCAGTTTGCTTTCCTATGTCTGGAATTTTTTAAAAATAAACATAAAAAGAGGAAAACATAAGGAAAAGTGACTGTATGACAATGAGTGCTGTTTTATTTGGGGGAATTAAGAAAGGTTTCTCTTTGAAGAGAAGGCTTTTGATCAGGAGACTTTTGAGAAGAGGCTTGATGGAAATAAAGTTGCAAAAGAATTAAAGTCTACAGGATTTTTCAGTTAGAAAGCCACTGATGACATTTATGATGGGTGAAGTGTAGAGGATGAAGTTTGAGTGCAAAGAGTTGAAAATGAGCAAGAGGAGACAGCATTATTCTTTCCAGTAGCTCACTGTGGCGAAGGTCAGTGGACAGAGAGAGACAGGGGAGGACGCATCTCTGCCTGGAATTACCTTCTGACTCTTAGATCCCTTCCTGGGGCCCCTTTTTCTGATCCTATTTTCTTTCAGCTTCAGGTACTTTTCTCCCACCTAGCTGTCGGTTCCAGCCCTGCATAATTCCTTTATGGAGCTGCCTTTAAGCCCCATATCACATACCAGGCACCATAAAGCGGCGATTGTTGGAACTCTTGTGCTGATGGAGGCTTTTATTTCTTCAGCTTTTGCACAAAGTGTTTTTTCAACCGCTTCCTCCTTTTGTCTGCTCTCTCCTATCCCGACTTCTGCCTTCATTATTCACTTTCTATTTTCAACCTTGTCTTGTCTTCTAGACTAGATTTTTAGCATTGTCTTCTTACCCATAATCTTCTTACCTGTTTACTAAGAATTAGGTCCTTTCTGTACACTGTTCGGGGCTGCCTATCTCAACCCAGCCCATGGAGATATGGGGTTTCCTGATGATATACCAGAGGAAACCACAGATTCAGTTATTAATCTACAGTTCTGGATCACCTCCACGGCCATTTCATGCCCAAATTAAAGTCCTCCATGGATAGCCAACCTGGCACTAAAGGTAGAACATTACTCAGAATCTCTGGGCTCATTAACCATTAACAGGGACTAGGGCAGAACTGCTGGCTCTGCGTTCAGAAGCCCAACCCCCTTGGCTCTGAGAGCCCTCTGGGCTCCATGCGTTCTCTCGGCAGTTCAGTCCTGCTGCTCTCTAACTTCTGTGTGATAACATGGGAAGTGTGCACAAAAAACTTTTGCTGAATAATGATGTATTTTGATGCTTTTCGTGACAAAAGAGCTTGGGCTCTAGTTTCCACTGCAATCTGAATTAGCTGTTGCTCTTCAAGGAATGCCATTTTTATCTCAAAGAGTGACTGGAAGACAAACGCTGGTTACCCAGATGTGGGCACCGGACACATATTTTCTCAAAAATAAGACTATCACTTCAAGGAAATTAACTAACTGTATTTGTTGCCAATTATAACTTTCAAGTTTTCAAGCAAGGGAGAGCACCTCACACATGAGGCTTGTTTTAGTTCTTTCCCTACTTAACTTTTCTCCACAATTATCCAAACTGAAGGCCAGAAAACTGCTTTCAATTAAGTGACTCATCCCATATGGTGCTCAGTATTTGAGACAATTCACTTGTGTAGTTTTGTGTGTGTGCATGTGATAAAGGAGCTATTTCCTATAAAATCTGATTTCAATGCCAAGAACTATACTTTTCAAATGTGATTTAGCAATTTTATTATCTTACCAGTAAGGGGCAGCAAACAACAATGTTTGTTTGAAATACTAAGCTAATTTGGAGCTTGTCCTCTTAGTTTTTGCTTTATGAATTCATCTCTGATCCCTGTTCCACTCTTTCTAGTAACGTGAAGCTACAGAGATTGATGATTAAAAGGTCACCCAGAAAATAGTAAACTATAACACTTACAATATAATTCTAAGAAAAGATAAAATCTGCCAGTCCTTTGTGTTGACCCATGGTGAAATCTCTTATAATTTCCAAATTACATCCTAGGAACTGCCACACACCAAGTTAAGTATCCATAAAACTTACTCATAGTCTATTAATGAGAAGGAAAAGGTGAAAGTAGTATTTTGCTTTAATTTTGTCTCACAAAATACTATTTCTCATCTGAGCTTTAGTCACCTAATTAAAAATTTTTTTCATTTTAATGATTATTTATTACTTTGGTCACCAGATGAGAAGAACTGACTCATTGGAAAAGACCCTGATGCTGGGAAAGATTGAAGGCGGGAGGAGAAGGGGACGGCAGAGGATGAGATGGCTGGATGGCATCACTGACTTGATGGACATGAGTTTAAGTAAGCTCTGGTAGTTGGTGTTGGACAGGGAAGACTGGCATGCTGTGGTCCATAGGGTCGCAAAGAGTCAGAAACGACTGAACTACTGAACTAAACTGATTAAGCATGTACCATAAGCCTGGAACCATTCTAGGCAGTGGAGTCAAATGATAAGCAAAACTGATATAATACCTGTCTAACTGCTGCTTTTTTTTTGAGTTGGGAAAAGTTACCCAAACTAAGATAGGGGCTAAAGGTAGACAACATAAAGAGAAACTCTGGACACCAAGTGTGAACAAAGACTAAGATGCTAGTGAAGGATGGACAAATGCCAAGTCCCACAGCTGGAGAGATTTATTCAGAAACTTCTTTTGAATCTTTCACTCTCTTTCAGTGAATCTTTCACTTTCTTTTTTTTTTTCTTAATTTTTACTGGAGTATAGTTGATTTACAATGTTCTGTCAATGCTGGTTTCAGGTGTACAGTGAAGTGAAGCAGTTACACATGTACATATATCCACTCCTTTTTAGATTCTTTCCCCATATAGGTCAGTGAGTCTTTCACTCTCTTTCAGAACCTTCACTTAAATCTTTCTAATCACAAATGCTGGTGTGAAAACAAATGTTAGCTTTATTTTTCTTGTATTTCGATGAGTACTCTATCTTAAGACCCCATTCTTCTAAAGAATAAAGCTTAATTATTTCCAGTAAACTCTATTGCTCTGGGGATTTCTGAGTATTTCGTGCTTTACTCAAATCCAGAATCTGCCCTCCATACCCCTCTTTCTTCCTCTGTTTGGGAAAGTACATCTACTTCTCTTGCTTGGTCTGTGTCAATGCCATGCTGCAATCTTTGAAATGTAACTCATGTTATAAGGTACTCTTGCACCCTTTCTCCATCATGGCATCAATATTAAGATGTGATTGCCGCCAAGATCTGATCTTCTGTAATATACCCCTAGGGCCCTTGCAGGGCAGATACTTCTCTCTCTCACTTCTATATCTGGGGTCTTTTGAAAGAACTCTCATGCCACCAGTGGCCCTAGGATGTTCCCTGGGCCTGCGTCAGTCCCGTTTCTGCCCCCACACCCTATGCACCTATATTTAAGAGACTGCTACTGTACTTTTCTAGAGTAGCTAAGTCTGTAGGAACTCAGCTGCTCAGGGTCATAGTGGAAAGTAGATGCAAAAACCTTTCACTCTCAGAGTCCCCTCAATATATTTTGGATTTTCTACCCCATAATTTGAAGTTTAATCACTGGGGACTAAATGAGACAAATATTCTCTTCTGATGCTATGTGTTATATTTGCATCATGGTTTCTGAACCTGAAGGGCAACATTTGACATTTATTCCAGAGAAATTTCCTTGAATGAGGAGCGCCAACTAGCGAAAGAAAATGCAGGGGGAAAAATAACATCAAGAAATATTTCATATACGGACCTCTAGATTTAACTACACTGTAATTTAAGAATCAAACCCAAATCGACATTTAATTTCTATCTTAAGCATATTTCTCTCTTTTTTTAATACTCAACTCAAAAGAGGTCTCCATTTCTCAGTCATCTAACAAGTAATAGTTCCAAGTCACATGGAATCTAGGGAGAAGAAACAGAAATACTTTATAAGATTTCATGAGCATTCTTGCTTCAAGTTCAGGAATATACATCTGTACTGGAATATAGGGGGGTTTTGTTTTTTCCAGAATTTCAATGTTATCTGTAAGTTTTAAGTCAGCCTGCAGAGGGCAGCAAATACGCTTGCAGGAGGAGTTGATTAGCAACACAGCACAAGTGCTAGTTCACTGTTTAAAGTCAACACTGAAAGATTTCATTGACATAAGGGAGTTTTTTGTGGCTTCTTTGTTTAAGTAAAAATAAGTGCTTGGTTGCTTGTTAGTGAAAAAGAAGCAGTCAAATCTATGTTTAGCACTTATTCCTCTGGTACTTCTAGATCTTTCTTGCAGACAACAGGACTTACTCCACCTTGGCTCTCCCCAGTAGGATATCACATATGCCAGGCACCCAGAATTATACCCCCTCCAACAAAAATAATTTTCTTGTATCTCTGCTTGTGTATGGTGATGGTGACTGCAGCCGTGAAATTAAAAGACGCTTACTCCTTGGAAGGAAGGTTATGGCCAACCTAGATAGCATATTTAAAAGCAGAGACATTACTTTGCCAACAAAAGTCCGTCTAGTCAAGGCTATGGTTTTTCCAGTGGTCATGTATGGATGTGAGAGTTGGACGGTGAAGAAGGCTGAGGGCCGAAGAATTGATGCTTTTGAACTGTGGTGTTGGAGAAGACTCTTGAGAGTCCCTTGGACTGCAAGGAGATCCAATCAATCCATCCTAAAAGAGATCAATCCTGGGTATTCATTGGAAGGTCTGATGTTGAAGCTGAAACTCCAATACTTTGGCCACCTCATGAGAAGGGTTGACTCATTGGAAAAGACCCTAATGCTGGGTAGGATTGGGGGCGGGAGGAGAAGGGGACGACAGAGGATGAGATGGTTGGATGGCATCACCGACTTGATGGACATGGGTTTGGGTAGACTCCGGGAGTTGGTGATGGACAGAGAGGCCTGGCATGCTGCAATTCATGGGGTCACAAGGAGTCGGACACGACTGAGCGACTGAACTGAACTGCTTGTGTATTCTTCTATGGGTAGTAATAATTTATATAGAATAACTACTCTTGTTATATGCACAATATCTTTAACAGACATATATTATTAAAACCTAAGTATCTAAAATAAAGCCATTACTAAAAAGAATAATTTGTATTGCAGGGCTCCAAAATCACTGCGGACAGTGACTGCAGCCATAAAATTGAAAGACATTTGCTCCTTGGAAGGAAAGCTACAACAAACCTAGACAGTGTATTAAAAAGCAGAGATATCACGTTGCTGACAAAGGTCTGTATAGTCAAAGCTATGGTTTTTTTTCAGTAGTCATGCATAGATGTGAGAGTTGGATCATAAAGAAGTCTGAGCACCAAAGAACTGATGCTTTTGAACTGTGTTGCTTGAGAAGACTATTGACAGTCCCTTGAACAGCAAGATCAAACCAGTGAGTCCTAAAAGAAATCAACACTGAATATTCATTGGAAGGACTGAGGCTGAAGCTGAAGCTCCAATGCTTTGGTGAAGACCCAACTTATTGGAAAAGACCTTGATGCTGAGAGATTGAAGGCAAAAGGAGAAGCAGGTGGCAGGGGATGAGATGGCTAGATAGCATCACTGACTCAATGGACATGAATCTGAGAAAACTCTGGGAGATGGTGAGGGACAGGGGAGCCTGGCATGCTGCTGTCCATGAGGTTGCAAAGAGTTGGACACAAACTTAGCGACTGAACAACCACAACAATATTTAAAGTAAGGTTTACTTGGCTAAGGACAGTGGAATGAAGCAAGATTCCCCAATATCTAAGTCAATAATCAAATAAATAACAAAAAAAACCTACAAAAGAGGGGAGGATAAAACTTAACAGCAGCAACAAAACAAAGGGTCACAACCTAATGCCATAAAGAAATGGGGTCAAAGAAAGACAAAGAAAATGCTGTCATGTTGTATTACACCTCTTAAGCTTCCCTTCATCTCCCAGAAGAATTACCATGAAAAATGAGTTTAGAGTATTTTACAAGTTCTCACTAATGTCATTTAATTTAGAAATACATACACAGAGGAGTTAAGTAGGCATCTCTGAGAAAAATGAAGAAGAGATGCATAAAAATAAACCCTAAGTTGAAACTTCATTAGTGATAAGAAGGGTTGATAAGCTGAATATCTTGAACGAACTGTACCATGTTGGAATGACAGTCAACCCAAGAATTCTCTCATAACAGAATCTCTGAAAAGAACTCAGATGCCACGTCTACAGCAAGGGTAACACACATCCACAGCAGGGCTCCACCCCTGCCATCCCCACACACACGGCCTGCACCTCTGCCGTCTCTGCACACCTACAAGCTTGAAAGAAAGACCAACTGGGTACAGGAAAGATGGGAAGTGATTCAAGGAAAATCTACACTATGTTCAGTTAGGTAGCAGTATCTGATGATAAATGTGACCAAGGTAAATCACATGGCAATTACAGAACTATGATAGAGTAAAAAAAGAAGGGAAAAAATGGAACAGAGGGTTGGAGGGGAAAATACAAAAAGAAAGGAAAAAAGAAAGACATAGTTCATAAAAGGCAAAAGTCTGGAAGTAAGCATATGGAAAACTACAGAGTGCCCAATGCTTTACGCTATGCAATAACATAATATCAATAAATAATCCAATAAAAGAACAGCCAAAATTAAGATGAAATTAAAAGGTTAAAAAGAGATTCAGAGATAAAATAATCTGAACACTGATGTATATTGTTGATGTTACCAATAAACCATAATACCAGAAACACAATATACTAAGTACCAGACTGGCCCTAATTGCTGAGCAAAACTATCTTTAAAAACCTTAAATGCATGCAAATATTAACCAAGAAAGTTAACACTACTTAGGCTAAAAATGAGTTAAAGGCAGGAACTCCAAAAGGTAAGTAAAGCACTGAGGTTGCTTTTTGCCTTAATGGCATTGCTGAGCTCAGATGATCTGAGGCATTAATTTTTAAGGTTTCAGGGATAAGAGACAAAGCCCACACTCCACTCAAATTAGGGATTATATTAGGACACCCCCTTTTAAATGACACTGGACCCCCGAAGTGTTATACTCCCAATTTAAAAATGAACTAGAACTATACACTGACACCAATCTAGAACTTAGAAAAACAAAATTGCCCGTCTTGAAACATGAACATCTTAATTCTGACTGGAGGTGGAAAAAGGATTTCTCCTGAAAATTCATAACCACAATCTGACTTCCATTTAATATTGTATCTTGAACACAGATCACATGGTATTATGAAATACACACACACACACACACACACACACACACACACACACACACAAACAAAACCCCTCCAGTCAGCAGGTAGTTTCGTTTAAATTGATACATCACTGTAATGCCCACAGATGTCTCATGGAAACAAACGCTAATCCTCCCATGGAGGAATCCACCTGCATCCCAAGCCTCAAAGAATTTTCACAGATTAAGTTCAAATAAAAATGAGAGCCTGAGGTAAAAAGAAAAAATGTCAGTGAACACACATGGAAACAAGGCATCATAAATATTAAGGCTCAAGAGTCTTCAGATATAGGAATTGTCAGAAAAAATAAAAATCAATTTGTTTAAAGTGTCCAAAATATAAAAGGCGTGAAAGTCATGCGTAAAGAATACATATTTAAAAACCCAAGACTTCTAGAAATGAAAAGTTAATAGAAACTTAAAACTCCATGGATGGTTTACACCAAATTGTCTGTAACTGAAGTCCAGAGATACAAAGAAGTAGAAAAATATGAAAGAGAAACGAAGGACAGAATAAGATGGCCTAACAGATATCTAACTGGAATTCCACAAGGAGGAGAATGCCGAGGAGGCGGGAGGAGTGAGCATGGGGTAGGGACTGTATTTCAAGATACTGATTGAGAACTTTTCACAATTGGTGAAAGAAAACAAGTATTAGAAGCAGGAACTCCAATGAACCACAAGGAGGACAACTTAAAATAAATCCGAATTTAAGATCCATTACAGTTTAATTGTAGATCGCTTAAAGAAAAAAGGGTTTCCCTGGTGGCTCAGATGGTGAAAGAATCCACCTGCAATGCGGAAGACTTGGGTTCAATTCCTGGGTTGGAAAGATCCCCTGGAGAAGGGAAAGGCTACCCACTCCAGCACTCTTGCCTGAGGAATCCCATAGACAAAGGAGCCTAGCAGGCTACAGGTCGCAAAGAGTCGGACACGACTGAGCGACTTTCACGTTTAAAGAAAAAAAGAAAGGAAAAGATGATGGAAAAACATCTTTAAAGCTACATGGCAGTTTTTTTTCAGAGGAAGAAATTTATCCAAATCTCATTCTCTACCTTATCTCTAAGAAATACTTTGTCTTATTCTTTCCATAAATACTTGGAAAAGTATATAGAGAAATTCAGGCTTTTTGTTAGTCAATTGGGACGGTTCTACTTTATTTGAACGGTTCGATTTTATTTCAGTTGACACCCGCAAGATCTTTTAAGACCAGTGTCAAGATGTGATATGAGCATCTGTATCTTTAAACAGGCAAACGTGGTATTCCGATTGCGCTGTCACCACAAAGTTAAATTCAGCTGAGTTAGGCTGACCAAGTACAAGACAAAGTTTGCTCTAAAGACTCATCAAGGAGATCCACTGCTGTGGCAAAAATCATTACCAGCAAGCTGAGTAGTCTGAAGTAAACTCGCCAATCTTTTACAGTCAAGTTAGTTCTACACGAATCCAGCAGCTGACGCGGAGCGCAGAGGTCTCGGGACTCAGGAACTCGCGGGCTCCTGAGACTGCGCATGCTCCAAGCTCCAAGCCCTCGAACTTCCGGAATGAGGGCCAGGCCCCAAGCGAACACAAGGGGGCAGGTGTGGCTGTGGGCTTGTCTCCCGTGGTGGCTGGCGGTTTCGATTAACACCGCAGCAAGCAAGGCTCCGAGACTCTCGAAAGTTCCATCATATAAATCGCAGCTGTGTATACTAAACTGATAGTATAATCTAAAGAAGGAGAAGGACGGAGAATGCGGAGGAGAGGGAGGAACGAAGAATCAAGTAAAATCAAACAACTCACATCTCTCCAGGAAGTTCAGTTACCTATTTATAGATATTTGAGAACAGGTGCAGATGTTTGTTTTTTTTCCCCTTATTATTTCCTTCTAATATAGTTTTAATAACTAGTGAATATATACCTCTCTCTATGGAGTATGTGCAGACAGGTTTTATTGAATCATCTCTGTAACCTCTTCTTCCTGTCCTCTTATAAGTGCCAACGTTTTTTTCACTTCATCTCTATTAAGATTTATTTTGAGAGGGAAAAGGTGAAACAAGCTGTTTCTCAAAATCTAACACATACATACAACGTGATTACACTCACAACTCTTCTTAGGAACTCAAAAATCAGAACTCCTTGCAGGCATGAAGAAAATTCCTGTCCTTTTTCATTTGCTCTTGAATGTTATTTAGTAACAACATATCAGTAACTACATTTTACTGATTTTTTTTAATTCAAGAAAATAAAAGGAATTGTCTTCACTCTAAACAGAATTTCACAAATGATAATGTGAATTCTTTGAGTTAACAGAAGGACCAGAAGTGAAGTTATTGTAGGTTATACTGTCAAATAAAGGAGACTCATTTTATATCTCAGTCTTCCATAAACACTGTGGAAAAACATTTGAACACTTAAAATCCACGTCTGCTTCATATACTCTTCCTTTGTAGTTTTTAAATAGAATGCTATAGGATGTTCTGAAATGATAAAAGCCAATACTCATTATTTGAAGGATATGGTTTATTTCACATTTTACTATGTTTTGGGGCTAAGCAACATCAAATTCCAGAATATATTTCTTCTTATTACCCTTTGAATAGCAACAAACTGAGCAGACTTTCATATTTCATAGACTTCAGAATTCATGTTTGAACATTTTCTATAGTTTGGGCAATTGCTATTAAAACTGTTAATTGTAAGTGGTTTTTCATTTTTTTTTTTTCAAAAGATAATAACCACTATATGTTATTTTTCATCATGGGAAGATTTGAGAAAAACACATTTAAAGTTTCGGCTCAGATTTAACAGTATACAGATACAATTCTGTTCATTGATTACTCAGTGGAAATACAAACATAAGAAGTCAATTATCCAACTTGAGCCACCAGATGTTTTGCTTATGATATACTATAAGAACAGGGAAAAGGACAGAAGATTCCTAAAGCACACATGCATTTATAATTGGAGTTACTTTTGTATAAGTATGGCAAGTAGAATAGATAGCATTTAAACTTTTAGATTAATGGGAAGATACAACAGAAAAGAAAATCAAGCTTAAAGTTATTGCTGGGTTGGGGTTCTATACTTTGAAACATCAGCATAAATGAAAATAGACAAAAATACAAACTCACAATTCACCTTTTATTCCCTTCCTTAGGAGTATGTAACTAGAACCTGAGTTCATGGATGAAGACGGACCCTTGGAGAACAAGGGAAGTTCAATCGGGCATCCAGAGTTAACACACTGTGTTCCCCACCATTGGAGTTGATTCTCAGGGACTTGTTGTAGAGCTGGGCAGTTTTAAAGAGTTGCCATTTCTGTGTCTAGTCAACCTAAAAGTGCCTGTACCATAATAATATGGGATAGTGAGGTGCATATAGGCCCCAATTACTTATCATCTCTTTTAAGATGCTTGGGATAAATGAAACTGTTAAGAAATGTTTCTCTGGCTTTTAAAAATATACAGAGTCATTTCCAGAATTCCCCAGGAAGTAAGAACTATTCCTTTTTAACTGAAGAACATATTGCATCTTCTACTTCACTGCAGAGATATTTCCTACTCTAAAATGCCATCCTCTTTTCATTCACATGCACATTTTGGAACAGAAGGGGACTGAGGCTAGGCAAGGAGTAGGAAGAGGAGATATTCATGTCAGGTGGGCAGGAAACCAATAGCTGAGTTTTAATATGACTAAGTGTATTTATTTATATCTGTTTTAGAATAGCAGTTAAAAGACTGTCTTTAGACAGTTTAAAGCATGTTTATATAGTGCATATATGGTTTACAATGTATAATTACCAAACAGCAAATTTTTCATAATGCATAGATAGTGCCAAAAGTTAATGTGCTATGAATTTCATGTCTTTCATTATCAAAAAATATTCTCTAATCATTGAAAAACAAGAACTAGCTTTCTATTTCTAGAAAAACACACATTACTTCTTAGTTTCTTTTTGGTAATAAGCGACTGGTATTCCTTTTTATTAAATTTAGGAATAAAGATAAATCAACTGTGAAAATTTCTAGTTACTAAGACACAGTGGAATTCACCAGGCCCACTTAGAGAAGGAGATCAGTATTCAAAAATATTTGTGATAAGTATGGAAGGAATATAAAGAAATAAACATATGTCCCTTAAGTAACTTGCATTACTCTTTTTAGTTGGTATAAGTACCAAACACTAATGAAGAAATTAATGATATGAAAAACAAATAAGGAATTATTGAAGACCATATTGTGTCCTTACAGTATTGAAAAAGAGTACAAATTTAGTTTCACAGAGGAAGTGGAATTTAATCTGTGCTCTGAAATATAAATTGCATCAGCGGGGGAGGTGGAGGGCACTTCACATAGGAAGGATAAAATGCTGAGAGAAATTGAGAGGAGAATGAGCAAGACACATTGAGGGCACAATGAAGAGAAGGACTGGGTGGAGAAGACAGCACATGTTGAGGTGAGAGAGGCTAGTGGGGAATACGATCTTCTAGAGAGTGGTTATCTTTTGTTAGTAATATTAAGGCCCTACTACTAGGACCAAGCCAGAGAGTCTAATGCAATGTAATAAGCAATAGGGAGACATTATTGAATAGTTGCTTTAAATTTAATATTTTTATATAAATTTGTAGTGTTTTTTCTTACATTCAGTAGAGTCAAAAAAAAATTTAAGCCTCCAGTCTTCATCAACTTAAAAGTTCTCATTTCGGAAGAAGAGTTCTCATGTCAAATGCTGTCTTCAAATACAAAAACCCTTTAGGAGTTAAAGGAGTAAACTAAAACCCTAATCCTGAAACATATGGGAAATCACTTTGAATATATCAATAGAAGAAATCCATGCTGGAATAATTGCAGTTCTGATTTTAATAGCATAGAAGGATTGTATTGCATTCTTCAAGAAAGCTAACCAGGTTTTCATAGTGCCAGGCTTTAGAAATAGGGATGGCAGGATACAGCAAGGAAGAGACTGCTCATTGTCCAGCAGGGTGGCTTTCCTGTAGCTGCAGATGGGGTTGTTGAGAGCTGTTGCTCTACTAAGGACAGAGTGCCCAGGGAGAGCCAAAAGCAGGAGGCCAGCAGTTACTCACTTCTCTCCAGATACAGACGAAGCAGTGCATAATCCAAAACACCAGGTTCCCTGTGGTGTGCTCTGACTCATTCCAGACCTACCATAGAGGATAATGATAATGCCTGTTTACATTCTGTGGTCCATTAGTGTTTTTCAAGGGTGTTTGCTTTATCTCACTCCACTTCCTTAGTCTTTCAGCTCGAATTTGAGGCAAGCAGGATAGATAAAACTTGCTCAACATCAAGTCAATGATTAGCAGAATCACGACTCCCTTTTAGACTTTTATGATTTCAGATCTGGCTACCCCGGTGGCTCAGTGGTAAAGAATCCACCTGCAGTGCAGGAGACCCAGGAGACACAAGTTTGATCTCTGGGTCAGGAAGATACCCTGGAGGAAGAAATGGCTACCCACTCCAGTATTCTTGCTGGGAAATCTAGAGACTATTTGACTCCTTTAAATTGTTATTTCCTATGTGATGAAAAACTTCCATTATTTGTCCTAGAAAATTTAAATAATATACTGATAATTTCTTTAACTGAGTGCTTTAGAATCCACTCAGCAATGATGGTTTTTAATTCTGTTCAGTTTTGCATTAGGCACTTTTCATATAGTGGCAGTTCTGACTGGACCTAACAAAATGATGGTACAATTTCATTTTCAGTCATAACTGTGTGTGTGTGTGTGTGTGTGTGTGTGTGTGTGTGTGTGTGTGCACGCGCGCGCATGCTCAGTTGTGCCTGACTCTTCGTGACGCCATGGACTGTAGCCTGCCAGACTCCTCCGTCCGTGGAATTTTCTAGGCAAGAATACTAGAGTGGGATGCCATTTCCTCCTCCAGGGGGATCTTCCTGACCCAGGGGTCAAACCTGTCTCTCTTAAGTCTCCTCCATTGACAGATGGGTTCTTTACCACGTGCCACTTGGGAAGCCCCCAGTTGCTGTAACTGTGTATATGTGTGTGCGCTCAGACATTTCCAGCTATTTGTGACCCTATGGACTGTAGCCTGCCAGGCTCCTCTGTCCATGGGATTCTTCAGGCAAGACTACTGTAGTGGGTTACCATGCCCTCCTCTAGGGGATATTCCTGACCCAGGGATTGAACCCACATCTCTTATGTCTCCTGTAGTGACAGGTGGGTTCTTTCCCACTAGTGCCACCAAGTATATCCTATAAAATACTTAACTAGCTAGCTGGGAGCTTTCAAGCAATGGTCTCTGGAAAAGCTCCTAGCTCCACCTTCATTAGAATAGCTGGAAAACCCTGCTAAAACTCAGATTCTGGGCCTCCATTCAGAATTCACCAACTGAGAGTCTTTGAAATCTGCCTTTGTAGCCAGCATCGCAGGTAATTCTTCTGCACACTGGTTTTTAAAATCTCAAATTTGAAGGACTCCTCTTTCTTTCTGCTGAAACTTGACTCTCCTTTCTCTTTCAAGTTCAGTTGTGTGCTGTGCTAAGAAAATTCTTTTTTTCCAGTTCAGTCCATCTTGAAGAAGTGAAGTGAAGTGAAAGTTGCTCAGTTGTGTCCAACTCTTTGAGACCCCATGGACTATACAGTCCATGGAATTCTCCAGGCCAGAATCCTGGAGTGGGGAGCCTTTCCCTTCTCCAGGGGATCTTTCCAACCCAGGGATCGAACCCAGGTCTTCCGCATTACAGGCGGATTCTTTACCAACTGAGCCACAGGGGAAGCCCTCAGTCCTTCTTAACATCTGCAAAATCACACACACACACTACTAGGATCCCAGATCCACTCAAATCCTAGCCAGGCCTCTAACACAAAGAAGAAATTGTCAATGTGTGTGTGTGGGGGGGGATGAGGATGAGTAAAATTTTATTTTATTAATAAGAGTGGAGACAGGGAAAACTCAAAGGCAGCAAGACCTAGCAATATAATGTAATTATAATTATATAACAATTAATGATGAAACATGAAATAAAATATGGTATAGTAATTATAATTTTTAGGAATGAATGTTAATTACATATGATTTAGGATTATTAACAAGATATAATGAAAAGTTTATTGGAGAGCATGAGAAAAAAGACATAACAAGTTTTGCTGTATCTTCATAAACCAGTAAGATCATTTTACTGTCCTTGCAGACCTAGAAACACTCCATGATAGATATTGGAACTATGACTAAACTTGAACTTTACTGAAAGGTTAGTTTGACAAGATTTATTTTCAATCAAAATAATATGATACATTTTTTCCTCAGAATTTATCATTTCTGGACTAGTCAGGGAGTGCAAATTCTTTGAAAAATTTTTATCTTTCTCAGGCAGATTTCAAGCACTATCATGTTTTGTGCAGATTTATTATGATGTTGGAAAATATTTCTCTCAACAAATTTCTCATTTAAATGATAGGGGAAAGCATATTGATTCACAATGCCATGAAATTATCACAGTGCCATAAGAAAACATTACTTTGTTCATGACGGAAATATTAACTTGCCTTTGGAACTACTTTCTGGCAAAATAAAGGTCTAAATATAATCATTTTAGTTATTAGGAGGGTATTAGAAACACATTTTCTAAAACAGTTTCATGTGGACACATTTTCAATTGAACAGGATTATTTCTGAAGGACTTTAACATATATTAAGGAAAAATCCTTCAAGTTTCCTTTCTACCGCAATACAGTAAACTGATTTTCTGACCACAAGTCAAAAAAGGTCTTGTGTAAATTCATGAAAGCTGTTCACTCCATGAGGTAGAGGAAAGCATGTCAGGAGGAAGCAAATAACTACTCCCACTTTCATGATATTTGCTGGAGCAAATGTCCTAGTAACTGGTTTCCAGATTTTCTCTATTTCTTTTTGACATAAAACTCTTGATACAGAGTTTAAGAGTTAAACTCTTAAGATTAAGATTGAGCCTGTGAATATGGGGATATGCTTTATAAGGAACTTCAAAATTTGGAAAAGCTAGAAGAATTTGGAAGTGAGTCCAAAAGAAGCTTTTCTTCACTTGGAAACAGGAAACTAGCATAACCTAGAGCACAGGGAGGGGTTTGAGGCAGGAGTGGAGGTGAATCGAGTTCGCCAGGAAAATGAAAGGATGATTGTTTTTAGAGATTCAAAATGGAAATTCATCCTATATACAGGCTGACCTAGCAACTGCCAATACCTGGATAAACTGTTTATGCTATGGATTTGACTGAGTGCTGGTGGGGGGGTGGGGCATCTATTGTGAAACAAAACAAACAAGGAGAAGGGACACATATTCTCATACCAACCCTCTAAAACAGACCGTGTTTCGTAAACAGAAGGGAATTTTCAAACATGATTTGTACATGGCTATGCCAAATGGTTGGGCTGAATTTAGTACTCGGTAGCTTGGCTTCCTATCTTTCTTTGGTGTTTTGACCTTGCCATTTACACATCCTTCATGTGAAAATATTTAGAAGATATTAGATATTTGGAAATATTAAATATTTAGAAATGTTAGAACAAAAACAAATCCTCCACTTACTTTTCTGGTGCTGATATATTTAAAATTTTAGCAGGAACTTATCCTTCATTAGCTCATATTTAACCATTTTCTGTGATATTTATTGGGCTTCCCAGGTGCACTAGTGGTAAAGAACCCACCTGCCAAGGCAGGAAACATAAGAGATGGGGGTTCAATCCCTGGGTCGATATTATTTTCTTCTACCTTATCAGTTAAATATATGCATTATTGTATCATTACACTTGTTATGGGTGTGAAAATTAATTTTCTTCAGGAGAAATCATCAGCTTTTAGTACCTTGGAAAATTTTCATTGAGAGAATAAATCCTAGGTATTCAGAGAAGCATATTATGTTATATGCAATCTGTTCTTCATACAATTTTTTAAAGTGCAAATTACAGGTTATTAGCCCCTATGTACCTACCCTTTAAAGACATTAAATAGAAATCACTCATATTAGTTTATCAGGAATGGCATGATCTATATCTTCATGTGGGGGAAACATGTAGATGGAATGATAATTACTATAACATGTTGTGATCCCCTTGGAATAAAAAAAATGCTTCAAACACAAAGAAAGAAACTCCTAATGCCCTGTCACTTAGAATACTATTTTCCTAGATTTGAGCTTTAGTCCAACTCAGAGAAGAAGGTAGTACATGCATATGGGTGAGCCTCACCCTGCTTGAAAATTTGTCCTTTAGGTTGATGGGTTATATCTCTTAGAGTTCTCTAATATTAATATAAAATTTCTGAGGTGGGTGTAAATAAATTAACAGATTATTTTAGCTTTAGCAAGGCCTTTGGATAAATAACAGAATCAAATTTTGGTGACAAAGAGAAAAAGAAATAAGCAGAGAATGACAAGGTCTCAAGCAGGCTTTGACTGTCGACACAACACACGGACCCTGGGAAATAAAGAGAAGAGGATAAAAGAGGTGACAAGAGCTTTAGATAAATCTCATCTGCTTCTTAGTTTTGCCTGGACCAGACTGCTCAGAAGGCACCTGTGAGCTCTCACGTGTCTTTGTGTGCTTGGTTGTACCCAAAAGAGAAGTCATAATTGCACTAATAGGCTCCTTCTCATGAGTTCCTCATTTCTGTTGAGAACAAGTTATCTCAGTGACTCATGTCTGTCTGTCTATCCACATGCTTATTAACATATTCGCTGTAGATTCTGCCTCCATAATATCTCTCTTCTGTTTCTTCCTTTATGTTCCCCAATGCCGGAATCAAGTTCAGGACATTATCACCTCTTGTCCACATTAATGATTGCTTCCTAACAAAAAGTTATTATGTACTCTCTCTGCTTAAATCCATTTAGCTTTTTTTTTTTTAGAATTGCCCTAAACTTGTAATATTTCTGTGAAAAAGCATCAGTGATCACTCATTGACAGCCAGCAACCAAACTGACTGTAGACTTCTTTTTCTAACATTCAAAATCAGTCACAGTAATGACCAATTTCTCTTTTAATCTCTTCTTCTGCATTCTAAATAGCTGCCAAACTCATTGGTATTTTATGATCATGTCCCACCAAATACTTCCAGGATGCAGTCTGAAATCTTAATGTTGCCACCACTTGAAGTATGCTCTTCCATATCTTGTGCTCAAATGTTGTTTCTTTGATATTCATATTGGATAAATTCTTTATAAAACTTTCCTGATTTTTCTCAACCAGATGCGATCAGTTTTTCTTTTGAACTATCATAAATATATAAACAACTTCCATGCCAATCTTTGTTTTTTCTTTTCTATTATAGTGTCATTTTTTTGTTTCGTTTTTTAGATTGTAAACATTTTAAAGCAAGAAATAGTGTATTATTTCCTATATCTTCTATATAGTACATCTCAATGCCTTATATAAAATTAAAATTCTGTAAATACTTATTAGGTTGAGAGTAATGTGTCATTGATACATAAAAAAATTATGTACTCTGAATCACATGACTGGGAAAGAATATTTACAATATATATAAAGGTACACCTTAGAACAAAAGGGAATGTATTATTTTTTTCAAATTATTTTGCTTGATGGTAGATTAAAAGGTAGCATATAACCTTGCTGGTTCAAATGAAGTGAAATTTTCTAAGAGCACGGTTCTTTTGTTTTCAAATCCCTGTATAAATATGTTAGATAAACTTACGAAATTGCTTTGGCTCACTGAACTTGTGAAGTGGACTAATTAGGAGATGTATACATTTAATATGTAATTAGTATAATGTGAATCTTTGTTCATTTCTATCAACTGGAAAATGATAGAGATTTTTTTGAAGTCAGTGGAAAGTTCTAAGAATATCTATCACATTCTCTCTAACAAAAAGGAAATATCTGCTAAAGTGGAAAGTACCATAGACGTTTTAGTTGGCAACTGAGCTTATTAACATTGACAGAAATGAAATATGTCATATTTTAAAAAAGACAGGCATATAATATCTATGGCAAGAAATGTAGGGTACTAAGTGCCTTCAATTTGATTCCTAAACATGACAAACTTAGAGCATCTCTCCCTAGACCCTCCCTGAGTTATTTCTACTAAGGTAAGGCTTTGATTTCAAATGTTGATAATGTATGATTATGAAAATATTCCTCTAGCAGTTCATATTAAACAAAAAGAATATATTAAATATTCAGAGTTCAATATCCAGAATTATTCTGCAGTACCTAACTCATTTTATGATTACTTTTTACTATCTAAGTACAAAGACAGTATCAACCTCTGATTTTCACATCTCCTCCTGTCACACTAAGTCTTTTTTAGCTCTCCCCTACCTCTTTTGCCCAGGGTAAGATGGAGAGGGGACAAGGGTTAGGTAGGAGAAATGTGTGCTATGTGGTGAATTTAATCTTTTCTATAAAACAATAGGATCATATACTAAAGCAGTAGGATTATATAGAAATTATGGATGGAGGTATGTTGTTAATAGAAAATTCTTCTGTAATTGTTATAAGACATAAACCTGAAAAATCAGTTATCAATAATATATATTTTTCCAGTTAGCTTGTTAGGGACTTGTCATAGGCAAAATATTGTTTACAAACAATAAACTATTTTCTAATTTCACATACTCTAGACTGATGGTCAAAAATGTCTTTAAATCAGCATATTTTATATGCATGTTGCTATTAAAATATATATTAATATCATCTTAGCAGCTTTAATTCCTTCTAAAAATTTAAATGTTTTACTTAACATTCATTTAGTTACTTCACCTCAATAGAATCCCAACCTTTTCATAATACACTTCTTTAAACTAATATCGACATCGCACAAGTTTTTGGAATGCTTTCTTGAAGTCTTCATTAAAGATTGTATAAATCAGTGGGTTTATAAGGGAATTGAGATATCCAAGCCATGTCAAAAAATTTGACATTTCTTCAGAAATCTTACAGTTTTCACAGACATTAACAACCAATTCTTTTACAAAGAAAGGAAGCCAACATATTACAAATGCACCCAAGATTAATCCCAGGGTAGTGGCTGCTTTGCGTTCTCTTGTGCCTGAGATCTTTTGCCTTCTCCAAGATCTCTCATGCTTGAATTCAGACCTGGGACTTTTCACCGTGCTATGAATTTTATCAAAGTCCGTTGATGGATCAGATAAAGACTTTTCTAGCATGTACGGTGTGGAGACCAGTCTAGTGCTTTTCTCACCACTCTCCAAAAGGACTTGGCCATTCGTTTCCTCCTTGGCAATCCTACTTGCTTGTCTCTTGTGGTATAACGTCTTTGCTGCCTTATATATTTTGTAATAGAGGATCAAAATCAATGTTAATGGGATGTAGAAAGCTCCAAATGTTGAGTAAATAGTGGAAACGATGTGGTCGTGTTTGATGATGCACTCATCTTCTCGACTAGTTCCTTGGTGCCTCCAGAATAGAGGAGGCATAGAGATAAAAATAGATATAATCCAAACTATGGTAATCATAATGCCAGCATGCTTGGGAGTCCTTTTCCTGGCATACTCTACAGCATCAGTGATTGCCCGGTACCGATCCAAAGCTATAGCAGAGAGATGCAAGATGGAACATGTACAGCACGTAATGTCAACGCTCAGCCAGATGTCACAGACCACTTGTCCCATAATCCAGCTCTCTCTCACAATATACACAATGCTGAAAGGCATCACCAGGACAGCTACAAGGAAATCTGTGACCGCAAGGGAGCAAATTAAGTAGTTGGCTGGGTGGTGCAGCTTTCGGGTAACAATAATTGCAGCAATCACAAGTGAGTTAATAGTGGTTGTCATCAGTGCCAGCCCGGAGAGAATGAAGGACACCAGAATTTTGGATGGCATTCTGTTTAACAGTTCTTCTGAGGTCAAGTTTTGATAAGATGAATTCAAGAAATCCATTTTTTTGTTATTTTAGAAGATTATTAGAGCTGTTGATACCTGTAACAGAAGAGGGGAAAAACAGTTCAGAAAAGGTTTCAAAGATTTTTCTCTTCCTTGCTGAATACTGTTTGTTTAAGTATACATATACACTTTCCTAGAATACTCTATGGATTTAAAAAATGGAGTTGAGATTGCAGTTTTCTTTTTCTTTTCGTTTAATTTAGGAAATCCAAAGGCAACAGTAACAAACAATAACTTTAAAAACATTTCTTAAAATAGGGCACAAATAAAACAATTTTTATGAGTCAATTAACCTATCAGTAAAATCTCCATTATAAAATTGTGTTTAAAATCTTTATTAATCTTAGGGGAGGAGAGGGTGAGATGTATGGAAAGAGTAACATGGAAACTTACATTACTATATGTAAAATAGCCAATGAGAATTTGTTGTATGGCTCAGGAAACTCAAGCAGGGGCTGTGTGTCTAGCGGGGTGAGATGCGGTGGGAGATGGGAGGGAGGTTCAAAAGGGAGAGGATATGTGTATACTTATGGCTGATTCATGTTGAGGTTTGACAGAAAACAACAAAATTCTGTAAAGCAATTATCCTTCAATAAAAAAATAAATTAAAAAAATCTTTATTAATCTTAGCTATGTTTTTCTCTTTGTCTACAGAAAAACTTTAAAAGCACATTTCATTAGTATATATTTGTGTACTATATAATGTAATATAATAAAATATCATTTTAAAAGCAGTATTCAAAATCATAAACAATTTTGTACTTAGCTCAAAATTATGTTGAGAACATTATCATTGGGCTTGTGGAGACTAAAGGAAGTTTCAGTGTATTTTATGTCAGGATATAAAGGTTATAAAAAAGTAAAATAAGCAAGAATAAAATCTTTTTAGTGTATTTTTGGCATTCCATGTTCATTTTATGAAATTAGGAAAATGTCACAGTGTTTAGTAGTCTTTGTGGATATAAGTAGTTAATCTGATTTAAAGGGACAAAATAAAACTGGTTGGAACCAAATAACCATACAACACTGCCCATTATTACAAGGACATATATGACCTAAAGAAAACACTGAACAAGGTGAACTTGCCAATAAGAAAAACTCATAATGGCATGCACTCTGAAATGGAAATTATTCTTTATAAGACCTTACTTATAACCTTATTTTTGAAAAGGAACCCTCCAAACTCAGCTTATAATTTTTATTTCAGTTCATGTTGTTATTTAATTGCAAGTCAAATAAGAGCAATTAGAGTGTAATGAAATAAGATTAATCTTTTATTTTTTTTTGCATCAGCCCTTCTCTCTTTCTTTAACAATTCTTTGGTAACAAACCACATCTTTGGAAAAGACAGAGAAAAGATGGAAACCTGAAACTTTATTCTTATAGTTATAACTATTATTGTATCTCTATATTCCTTCTTTATACTTTAAAATGGTTATGTTTCACTTATTGGAACTGATAGAACAATAATTTAAAAACTTGATATTTTTATATCAAATGCTTCTTATGGAGTGTGTGTATGTATATATACATACTATAAAAACTTGGAGTGCAGCGTATTTCAATTTCCTACTTGTGTTTGAGTTACCAGTACTAAATTCAATTTTTCTTTTCTCATATTCATTGAAGGTAGGTGCTGATGGCTTGCTCCCAAGCAAATTGAATGGCAGAAGAAATCTGAATACCTACTACTCATAAAATAAATATTAATAGTTTTCAGTATGTAACTGAAAAGGAGTTGTATGTATATCTAAATTATATCAACACTTAACCATTTGTAAAGGGCAACTAAGACAACTCCAGATAAAGAATGGAGGCTAAGGCTAAGAATAGCATTTCTCCTTAGAAATGCTGAACCAGAGGTTCTGGAATTTAGTTTGCCTCAGAGTCACCCTGAGGGCTTTTCAAACAGGAGCTTTGGGCTCCTCCCTCCGAGTTTGAGACTCAGTAAGTCTGGTGACTGCAACCATGAAATTAAAAGACGCCTGGTCCTTGGAAGAAAAGCTATGACCAACTTAGCATATTAAAAAGCAGAGACATTAGTTTGCCAACAAGTTCCATCTACTCAAAGCTATAGTTTCTCCAGTAGTCATGTATGGATGTGAGAGGTGGACTATAAAGAAAGCTGAGTGCCAAAGAATTGATAGTTTTGAACTGTGGTGTTGGAGAAGGCTCTTGAGAGTCCCATGGAATGCAAAGAGATCCAATCAGTCCATCCTAAAGGAAATCAGTCCTGAATATTCATTGGAAGGACTGATGCTGAAGCTGAACCGACTAATTGGAAAAGACCCTGATGCTGGGAAAGATTGAAGGCAGGAGAAGGGGATGATAGAGGATGAGATTGTTTGATGGCATCACCGACTCAATGGACATGACTTTGAACAAGCTCCAGGAGTTGGTGAAGGACAGGGAAGCCTGTTGTGCTGCAGTTCATGGGGTTGCAAAGAGTTGGACATGACTGAGCAACTGAATGAACTGAACTGAAGTTGGGGGCAGGCCCCTAAAATCTGCCTTAACAAGATCTCACAGGATGCTGATGCTATTGGTCTAAGGAGTCAGGATTCTGGGGGGTAATCCACACGGTTGTTCCTCAGTGCTTTGTCTGATCCTTTCACCTCTATGAGTTCCTTTCTGTTGAGAGCAGCTCTGACATTTCTGCTGTATAACTTTTTTAGCATCTCTCTTTCTTACATTCTTAATTTATTTCTTAGAGTTTCTCAAATAAATGATCTTTCTCTAGCTTTTCTTTTGACTGTTTTGAATCCTGACTTCCTGCAGCTCTTGGACCCTCTGCCCTAGACCTGTTAGCTCCCCTTCTCCCACATCATCCCTACTCTTTTCACCCTGTTGTGAGAGTTGTACCATATAATCATATTTTCTAGATCAGTTTGCACTACAGGACCTGGTAAGTAATGATGTGCTAATCTACACCGTCAGAACATCCAAGAAAATCCTCGATGTGTGCTTTCAACTATCAGTGGACCTCACAGTCTTCAGTTTTTTCCCTGGAAACATCTTTAAGGGGTCAGTGGTCACAATTGAACTGCTTACTCCAAAGCCAACTAGGCATTAAAAACATGGTAGATTAGGGGACTCCCTTGGCGGTCCAGTTGTTAAAACTGTGTTTTCAAACTGTGCCAGTTTGATCCTTGGTCCGGGAACTAAAGTCCCACATGCTGTGTGGTGCAGCCAAAGCTAATAATAATTTAAAAATTAAAAAAAAATTTAAAAACATGGTAGATTAATTAATTTCTACACTTTTTCCAATCTCTCCCATTCTTTCATCATAAAATCTGCACTATATAGTGAATAAAAACCTAAATATTTTCTTAATTGGTAAATTCCTTTGCAAAAGTGTTTATTTAGTGTTATGAGAATTGATTTAAAAGTGTTGAAATTTTTCTGTATTATAGGTAAAAATAACTTTCCACTTTAATTCTCTTGATAAATAGTTTTGGCAAAAGAGCCTCTTCAGGAGATAATCCTGAAATTACATTTTGAATAGAATATTAAACAAGAAAAAGTGTTTGGAAATAGTTATGTGTGTTTCCATAATAAAAATTAATTCTGTAGGAAAATGGACCAGCTTAAAATTAGAAGGTGAATTATTTGATAATTCACCTGATTTCTCTAAGCATCACACAGTAGCATTTAAATAGGCTCAATAAAATGGTACTTAATGCTAAGGAAAAAACTCAAATATGTCATATAAATTCTACTGATTATATAAGTGTTTTTTCCATTATTAAATTTAGAAAGTTAATTAATCTTATAATTGTTTTTGTAGAAAACAAAGAAAAGAGGGAAACAAATGTAGTCAATCATAATTGGGTTTCTTTTTGTCTTATTTTCTTTGCCACTTACAATTAGAATTTCAGTAAACCATCCACCTTCATTAATTCAGATACAACATCTAATCAGATTATTTCTTATTCCTCCCTTTACATTTTAAGTTCCCACTGTGAGTCCTTGTGGTACTAGGAACCACCTCTGGGTTACTGCACATAGACTATATCACACATTTATTCTCAAAGTATATTCTGTATTTTGAATGTGTTCATTGGGAAATAGGATTATAAGTAGAGCCTGTAGTCTCACAATTTATGTGTAGCCCTCTTCATAATAACTAAGAAAAACTTTCCCAGGCTTTACTCAGAATGAATATCTGCCAATGTATTGATTCAGCCACATGATACATTTTACTTCTCTGTTTACACAGTTTTTTAAATCTAATGTTGATTTATATTCAGGTGTCTGCTTGATCCTGATGTCCAAATGTACTGTTCTCATTCAGGTTAAACTCATTAGGGCATAGCTTAATTTATATTGTAAACAAATGGCAGGACTATACACAAATAATTTTAATGATAAGATTGTAGAGAGGCAAGAAAGCAAAATTTAATTCTAGCAAGACCTCAAAAGAACATACAACTTAGCTGCACCAATTAGAATAATAATAACAGTAATATTTATCTTTTCTGAGTATTTACTTCTGTAGAGACCATACTAAGTGGTTTCCAGTCCTGTGGCCACTGCTGAGTTTTCCAAATTTGCTGCATATTGAGTGCAGCACTTTCATATTTTAGGATTTGAAATAGCTCAGCTGGAATTCCATCACCTCCACTAACTTTGTTTATAGTGATGCTTCCTAAGGCCCACTTAACTTTGCATTCTAGGATATCTGGCTCTAGGTGAGTGATCACACCATCGTGGTTATCTGGGTCATGAAGATCTTTTTTGTGTAGTTCCTCTGTGTATTCTTGCCACCTCTTCCTAACATGTTCTGCTTCAGTTAAGTCCATACCATTTCTGTCCTTTACTGTGCCCATCTTTGCATGAAATGCTCCTTTGGTATCTCTAATTTTCTTGACGAGGTCTCTAGTCTTTGCCATTCTATTGCTTTCCTCTATTTCTTTCCATTGATCACTCAGGAAGGCTTTCTTATCTCTCCTTGCTATTATCTGGAACTCTGCATTTAGATGGTTATATCTTTCCTTTTCTCCTTTGCCTTTCACTTACTTCTTTTCTCAGCTATTTGCAAGGCCTCCTCAAACAACCATTTTGCCTTTTTGCATTTCTTTTCCTTGGGGATGGTTTTGGTCAATGCCTCCTATACAATGTCATGAACCTCTGTCCATAGTTCTTCAGGCCTTTTGTCTATCAGATCTAATCCCTTGAATCTATTTGTCACTTCCACTGTATAATCGTAAGGGATTTGATTTAGGTCATACCTGAATGGTCTAGTGGTTTTCCCTACTTTCTTCAATTTCATTCTGAATTTTTTAATGAGCAGTTCATGATCTGAGCCACAGTCAGCTCCCAGTCTTGTTTTTGCTGACTGTATAGAGCTTCTCCATCTTTGGCTGCAAAGAATATAATCACTCTGATTTCGGTGTTGACCACCTGGTGATGTCCATGTGTAGTCATCTCTTGTGTTGTTGGAAGATGGTGCTTGCTATGACCAGTGCTTTCTCTTAGCAAAGCTCTGTTAGCCTTTGCCCTGCTTCATTTTTTACTACAAGGCCAAACTTGCCTGTTACTCCAGGTATCTCCTGACTTCTGACTTTTGCATTCCAATCCCCTATAATGAAAAGGACATCTTTTTTTGGTGTTAGTTCTAGAAGATCTTGTAGGTCTTCACAGAACTCTTCAACTTCAGCTTCTTAGGCATTAGTGGTTGGGGCATAGACTTGGATTACTCTGATGAGGGCATTATAGAGGTATGTATAAAGTGTCCTAGAAATACTGGTGAGGAAGAACTAGTCATACCATGGTGAAACACTGGAAATCTCCCCAGGCTGAGGGAAAAGTATGAACAAAAATCAGAGTATGAGCAAAATAGATGCAGGATGTATTCAGACATGTGAATTAGTTGAATGTGGATACTGCAAGGGTATATTAGAACCAAGCCTGGAAGTAAGGGATGATAGTTAACTGAGGAAGAAAATAAAAGGGCTGGCAAGATATGATAAGGACACTGGATTTTCTTTTATATGTAATCAGAATATTTCAAAATGTTTAAGAAGGTAAGTGACAGGAGAAAATCTGTTTGGGCAGAGTGAGGTGCACAGGTAGGGTGATAGGGCTTGATGAGAGTGGAGCACCTGCTCTAGGGAGGAGGCATAATCAAGATTACAGAGCACTCTTCTAACTTTCTTGAGGCTTCCAATTTCTAAATCAAAGATCTCTCAGTAAATGTCACATTGGACTTGAAAATATGTGTGTTATTTTCAAATATCTTTTGATATTGATTTCCAACATAAATCCACAGGCGTAAGAACACAGGCTCTGTATGATTTCAATATCTTTAGACCATCAAATTTTTACACCTGGTCTTATGTCCCTGAATATGTTCTGTTGTCTCCTAGTTTCTAGTCTAATTGGTTCATAGTGCTTTTCAGGTCTACTATATCCTTCTACTTCTCTGTATATTCCTTCTATTAATTTTTGAGAGTTTGATATTGAAACTCCAAGTAAAAAATCTTAATTTATCAACTTAAAAAATAATGTACAGTAAAACTGTATGCAACCTTGTTCTATAATTTTCCAAGTCTCCTGTAAATGTGTCATCATATTTTCATAATTAAAAAAAAATTTAAAGGCAAAAAATTAAAAAGAGAGTTGAGAGCCCCCCAAAAAAGATTATAGAACACTCTTAAGAATGTATTATAGCTGAAATTAGGACTTTTATAAGGTCGTTGGCATAAAATTGTCCTAGGTTTTGGTTATCCTCCATCAGTGATTCGCAATGATGGAATATATATGTCAGAGAAAAAATTAGTTGACTTAGGATCTGGATCAGGAATTGGGATGCAAACTCTGGTCAAAGGCCAAGGGAAGATGTTAGTGACAATGCTAGATCAATGCTAGTTTCAGAAAAGACAAGACCAGAGAGGGCAATTCTGCACAGAAACAGATCAGGGTCTTAATAAATTTAAAGAGTAGGTTTAAAGTAGGCTCAGGTAATGTGCAAGGATGAGAGAAAAGGAGAGATTGCAGTTACTTTCAAAGCCTGAGACTGCAGAGTTTCAAAACGTAAGAAGTGATTCCAAGGCTAGGATATGGAAATAGTAAGAACTGCTCTAACTCCTTCAAACCAGTAAAGACTTGCTTACAGAGAGCCCTGTGGATCTGATTTTTACAAAAGCTTTACAGCACTTCTAAAGTCAATGAAACATTACTCACATATATGTGTATAAATTTTCTCTTCTATATTTCTTTATCACGGCCTGCTGGATTTGATCTCTAAGTCTCTTGAATTTTGGCCCTGATATACTCTGCTCAGATTTGTCAGCTCAGCTTCCTTCTTGGCATGAATACTCCTTCCCCACCACATCTTGCTTCAACTCAAATCTGCCCATATTCAACTTGGGTGATGTACCTGCGAATTCCCAGATGTCTGGCCTAGTCTGACTCTTAGTCGGTACATTACCTTCTCTTTTTTTGTCTGCTGGATCCAATTACTCCTGTTTCTCTCATATTCAAAATACATTCACCTTCTTTCCTGGTCTCCCAAAACTCACAATCATGGCACCAGTCTCGAAGTCCATAATCTCATGTTTTACATGAGGTCAAGAAGCAGATGAGGCTCCTTGAGGCCACAGTGCCTCTTGATTCAGAGACCTGTGAACTAAAAAGACAAGTTATCTGTTCCCCAATCCCCAATATAATGGTAAGTCAGGGACAGGATGACGGCAACAGACATCCCTTTTCAAAAAGATGAGGAAACTGGTGGCTCATAGTGGCCACTGATCTGAAATTCACCCAGAGAAGTCAGGGTACTCTACACTGAGGGTTAGAAATGCACCTTCATTAGGCCCACTTGGGCACTCTAATTCAATTCCCTAGTCCACTGTACTCTGTGGACCTTGAATCCCCTCTCTGAGCTCTTAACTCTCTTCTCAGAAAACTCCTTTCTTTTCTATGAGAAACAGTCTGGATTTACAGTTAAATAGACTTCTCGGCTTGCTTTCTGCCTATAGAAAATCTTTTCATTTCTATCTCTTTCCCCTTTGATCCAAGTTACTATTAAATTTCGTGTTTCCCTATGAATCTGCCCAGAAGTCACTACAAGCCCCAACATGCCACATAATATTTTTCAAGACATTCTTCTCTGTACCTTGCACAGAGTGTGAGGGCTGTGGGATGACACTTAAGATTCTTAAGGTCTTGCTGTCTAGTGCTACTATGGAAATCTCTCTTAAACCTTTTGGAGTCTTAAGAAAGGACTTTATAGTCAGATCTTTGCTCTGCTTTACCCTTAAGCCATTTCTACTTTGAGAATCATTTGCTACCCAGAGATGTCAATGATAGGAAATAGCTTTGTTTTCTTCTCTGCAAGCCCTGGCTCTTACATATTTCTTCTGAATTTTGCTTGCAAACTTTAATTTCTTTCTTTATTTCTACACTATATTATACACAGCTAAGAAACTGTCAATTGCCACTTTAAACATTCTGCCTGGAAATCCTCTTGGGCAGATGGACAAGTTCATGAATCACATTTTATCTTTCCTGGAGACTACATATCTACAAATTGTTTTGCTTGTTGCCCTTTTTCTAGTCTCTAAAACAGTTTCATCACCTCCTTTCTAGCCTCCACTAAAAGTTTGTTTGCTAACAGTCTCCTCACTCTTTTTTCAGTCTCTGCCTGCCAGCTGATCCCAAAGCCAATGTCATGCGTATCAATGCAGAGTTCATAAGAATGAACTGCCCTGGATTGTTGTCAATCTTGTATGCTGTAGCTCCCAATCCCTGAAATGTAGAGAAATAGGGAACTCCATTTCCCAGAATGCCCTTCTCTAAGGAGTCTGATTTTGGAGTTGGGTAACAAGCGGAATTCCTGCAAGGTTTGGGAGGCAGAAGAAGAGGGGAGTTCATGATTCTCTGAAGGTGGCTGCAGCCAGATGAATGTGCAGACACTGACAGCAGCTTCTGTGTGCTCTTGGAAATAGTCATTGGGAATTTTCTGATATTTTTGAGATCTAACAAGTTTCCAACGAAGCCTTTGAGAACTACCTACTTTGCGGCTTTAGGCTAAGGTGCTTCACTGTCTGCTTCTTTAACTGTATTGAATTAAGATTTGACTTCCCTGACATTTTCCCCTTAGCTTTCCCAACATTAATGTAAGCCCCAATTTCTTCATTAAATTCCTTTGTTCTAGGAATATTTTGAGTGACTCTATTTCCCTGATCAGTTCTAGACTAATGCAAGCAGTTATTTTGCTAAGTGGTTATTGAAAACTAATAACTAAAACAGCTTTAACCAAATCTTTAAAAATATTAAGAATATTTTCACTAAAACCATTAATGAAAGCAAATTTAACCAAATCTTAAAAATATTTAGAAAGAAGAGAGGAATTCTGATACTAAATTAAATTTACATATTTACACATTTCATGGTTAGAATGATTCAGGCTATTATTTTCATGAGACACCTGCTTGTCAGTCTGCTACAACTGGGGAAATAGTTAAATTAAAATTCCAACAATGAAAATCCTGCACTATATTCAACGGACTCTGAAACTAGCTTAGACGCACCTGCTGTAGAAGAGGAAGCAAAGATGTGCACAAACTCAGTATGCTGTACTGGTTCCTTTGTTGCTGAAACCTAAAGAGGAAGGAAGCTGAGTATGTGTGGGAGTGAAGGACAGGTGGGGGCATACAGGAAGATTTCGGTTGTGAAAGCAGTAAGAACTCATGTTTATTCCTGAGACTGACTCTTCAGTTTATTGAAGTTGGTATTGTGAATAAAACCCACAAGTCCTAGAGTTAAACAGAATATCACTTAAAGGCTGTCTTTCCTACTAATTTATTAGTGTGAGCTTAAGAGAACTGTTTCAACTTTCAGAAACTTAGTTTTAATACCTGCAAAATGAAGATAATAAAAGTGAAACCTTATAAAGTGTTTTTGAAGATTAAGTAGAAATCCCTTAGGTGCCTGGCACCTAATAAACTCAGTGTTTATATTTGTCAACTGTAGTAGGGGTCTAGAAACTTCTACATTTAGAATGATTAGAGAAATCATGAAATGATCTAACAGGGTAAAAAGTATTATTTTTATTTTTGCCTCAGTCTACATCTTATAGTGTCTAATATGAAGTTTGTTTTCTAATTTCACTAAAGGAAGGTTGTGTGGAAGGAAACAATGTACCATCACCATGAATGAGGAATTATGTACTTTCTCAATATTTGAGTTAAAATAAAAAAAAGAGTAATATGTTAGCAGGTTGGAGAAGAAAGTTTTGAAAGAACATGTTTATGATCTTCTCTCCTCTGGCCTAGCAGTTCCTCTCCTTGAGTACTCAGTATAAGGGTGAAAAGTTCACTCCACAGTGACAATGGATACAGTAATATCTTATGTAAGTGGTTGTCACCAGGAGCTAGACAAAGAATATGAAAATTCTGTACCCTTACTGGAAAGCTACTGAAAAATTGAGTTTTAGCTATATGCTAGATGTGAAGAATATTTTTAAAAAATTATTTCTCAAGTTAGTTATGTTAGGTAGTTAAAATAGGAGAAAGGAGTCCAGAATGGAGGTGGCTAAAAGACAGTTATGTTAGGTAGTTAAAATAGGAGAAAGGAGTCCAGAATGGAGGTGGCTAAAAGACAAGGAAGGGAAAAGCCCGCGAAAATAGAACAAAGGAAGGTCCGTCCGAGGACAGGAGTGAGGACCTCAGGTAGAACAAACAGCACTCCTGGATAGCCCAGTTTACATAGGGCAGGTCCAGGGGGAGGAAAAAACATACAAAAAGAGGAGCCAAAGGGCCAGGGGTCTCTCTCTTTCTTCTCTTTGCGTCTTTTGGGTCTGCATGCCCTCACGTGTCAAGGATGTATTTTCCTTTATTTTCTAAATAAAACTGAGCTGTAACACGGAGCTGTAAAACTGGTCCATCTGAGACCTGTGACACTGGTCTGTCTGAGAGCTGTAACACTGGCCCACCTGAGGGCTGTAATGCTGGTCTGTTGCTTCAAATTTTTGTTGTGACAAGACAAAACCAAGGAAATTACACACTCCCCCAACAGTTAATTATTAACAACTTGGTAAATGTTTTAATCTAGATTTTTTATTCTTGGTCTAGAATAAAATATTGGATTGGACAAATTCTATTTCAAAATTTGGGACAACAATATCTAAGTGTATCTAAACAAATAAAAATGTAATGATAAATTATTTGGAAAAAAATCACATGCTTAGGATGTGTTAAAACTCAATGGAAGCTATTATTATAAGGTTAAAAGAGATCTAATCTTAGTAATGATATTTGATTTAGCAATGTCCATTTTTATTGATGAATAATAACTAGTTCACCAAGCTAAGTTGGCAAGATTTAAGCAATTTCAAGCACAACGATATCACTCTATCTCTCTCTCTCTTTTTTTTTTTGCTTTTTGTTGTTGTCTTAACCAGCTTTTAAAAAGCATTAGACTGTTACTTATACTTTATGCAAATGTAACCAATGGAACTAAAAAATTTTTTTTCACTTGATCACAGTATATGAGCTTCCCATTTTATTTGCCTTTTGTAAATATGTTAAACTGGAAGTATTTCTCTTTCTCTTCTTTCATCTTTAATCCATGTTTTCTCCTTGGGCTCCTTCACTTAAGCTTTATAAAGTACTACTTTACTTCTGCCAAGTTTAATAAGTACCAGCTAATTAACTGAATCTCATAAATAAAATAATTTTTGTTGACATTTATTAGGCACCACTGGCTTGGTAGGATAGGTACATGAAGCAGAAATCTCGTAACATAGTGTGAGTGCTTAATTGCTGTCAGCTGAAATTAGATAGTTGATTTGTCATATTTAATTAATGATATTATAGAATGTTCAGCATTGAAACACAAGGCAGATATTATATACCCATGATCTGGAGCGCTGCTCAAATGCAATCTGGTCTTCCAGTCTGCTGGTTAACCAAGGCTATCAATACTAATTAAAATATGAAAAAAACACTTAACTTTAAAAGTTGGATAAGACGGGTGGTATTAAGACATATTTAGCCTAAATATCCACTGGTTTTATTTAAATACAAAGGACAAAGTAGTCGCAGTTTTAAATAAGAAGGATATCTTTTTATTTTTTCAAATTTAGTTGTATTTACTTAATGCTGTAGAATGTAATATCTTGTTTTTCACTCTTTTGCACAGTAAATCATCTCAGACTGCCAAGGTACAAACTGAAGCAGAGTAAGGTTTAGACAGTAATTCATCTCCACAATAATTATGGGAAATCTGTCTACATCTGAATGACAAGAAAGAACTACTCATGTATTTTGGCTTAACATTTTCCTTCTGAGATACTGAAATTCTACTATCAAATAATTTTTCTCTTCTTCAAGATTTAAAATAGATTTTTGGTTGTTTTTTTTTTTCAACCGTGCTTTAGGGCATTCGGAATCTCAGTCCCCTGATCAGAGATCCAACCTGCATCCCCTGTACTGGGAAGCACAAAGTCACTGCTAGGGAAATCCCTCTTCAAGATTTTTAAGCAAGATTTTTATAACTTAAAAACAAGTTCTCATTCAGTAGTTTCAATTACCTCCACCCTTTTAAAATCTTAGTGACTACTATATTAGTAGCTATTATAATCTCTAGATTAAAAGTATTTTAATATATGTATCTGTTTGGAATACCAGACAACCTCACCTGCCTCCTGAGAAATCTGTATGCAGGTCAAGAAGCAACAGTTAAAACTGGACATGGAACAACGGACTGGTTCCAAATCAGGAAAGGAGTACATCAAGGCTGTATTTTGTCACCCTGCTTATTTAACTTATATGCAGAGTACATCATGAGAAATGCTGGGCTGGATGAAGCACAAGCTGGAATCAAGATTGCTGGAAGAAATATCAACAACCTCAGATAGGCAGATGACATCACCCTTATGGCAGAAAGTGAAGAAGAACTAAAGAGCCCCTTGATGAAAGTGAAAGAGAAGAGGGAAAAAGTTGGCTTAAAGCTCAACATTCAGAAAACTAAGATCATGGCATCTGGTCCCATCACTTCATGGCAAATAGATGGGGAAACAGTGGAAACAGTGACAGACTTTATTTTTTTGGGCTCCAAAATCTCTGCAGATGGTGACTGCAGCCACGAAATTAAAAGATGCTTGCTTCTTGGAAGAAAAGTTATGACCAACCAGGACAGAATATTAAAAAGCATAGACATTACTTTGCCAACAAAGGTCCATCTAGTCAAAGCTATGGTTTTCCCAGTAGTTGTGTATGGATGTGAGAGTTGGACTATAAAAAAAGCTGAGAGCCAAAGAATTGATGCTTTTGAACTGTGGTGTTGGAGAAGACTCTTGAGAGTCCATGGACTGTAACAGGAGATCCAACCAGTCCATCCTAAAGGAAATCAGTCCTGAATATTCATTGGAAGGACTGATGCTGAAGCTGAAACTCCAATACTTTGACCACCTGATGCGAAGGACTGACTCATCTGAAAAGACCCTGATGCTGGGAAAGATTGAAGGCGGGAGGAAAAGGGGGCGATAGAGGATGAGATGGTTGGATGGCATCACTGATGTGATGGACATGAGTTTGAGTCAACTCTGGGAGTTGGTGATGGAGAAGGAGGCCTGGCATGCTGCAGTCCACGGGATCGCAAAGATTTGGACATGACTGAGCGACTGAACTGAACTGAATATGTGTATCTGAGACTGATACTAATAAAGTCATGTTTTTTAGAGAAAACTATTAAAAATTATAAACAACGTTGTGATATTTTAAAAATGACATGGTTAAATGATGATGGTTTATGTTACCTATTGTGATTTGGGACTTCCGTATAGCTCAGATGGTAAAGAATCTGCCTGCAATGCAGGAGACCCTGCATGGAGTTGTGGGTCCAATCCCTGGATCAGGAAGATCCCCTAGAAGAGGGCATGGCAACCCACTCCAGTAATCTTGCCTGGAGAATTCCATGGATAGAGGAGCCTGGCAGGCTACAGTCCATAGGGCTGCAAAGAGCTGAACACAACTAAGGGACTAGTACCCACATTGTGAGTTAGCATAGAACAAATCTAAAGTGTCAACCGAATAGAATAACAAAATATCAGAGAACTCAGTGGTTGAACTTCCTGATTTGTTTCCTAAGTTTTGAGCATGAATCAATAAATTTTATCAAGAAACACAGCATGTGTTAGGTTCTAAAGGTGATACATATGCATAAAAGATGCAATTCATGCCATCGAGAAGTATATCGAGAATCACATGGACACAGGAGCCTGGTGGGTTATAGTCCATGTGGTCACAAAGAGTTGGACACAACTGAAGTGACTTAGCAAGCCTGCTCAGAGAAAAGAGATATACACCTATTCAGCAAATGTTTATTTAGTTTCAGCACTATAGTTGGCACTCTAGATATAAAAATGAATATGTCATAAAACATTTTCTCAAAAAGTTCACTCTCAGATTATATGAATCAGTGTACTATGACAGTACATTATAGTAGTCACTAAAACCAAAACTTCCAAACCTTTTCTTTCTATAATAGTAAGGCTGTTAACAGCCATAATTGTTGGCTAATCTACAATAAAAAAATATCAAAATGTTTCTGTACCAGTCAGTAAATAAAATATTAAAACTATACTAAGAAGTAAATCTAATATACATTCTAAAATAATTTCACTGGTTCGAGTCAATCAAGAAAACTATTGAAAAACTGTCTTCTTCTTTTACATAGAATTGACATTAGAGATCTTGAATATGGAAAAATCTTGGCCAGAATTTTGAATATAATTGCTATCGGTTCAGCTATACATTCTAAAATAATTTCACTGGTTCGAGTCAATCAAGAAAACTATTGAAAAACTGTCTTCTTCTTTTACATAGAATTGACATTAGAGATCTTGAATATGGAAAAATCTTGGGCAGAATTTTGAATATAATTGCTATCGGTTCAGCAGAGGTTGAAGGAGGATTTGGCATGATGAACTATATTGCTACTGTTAAGAAATCTTTTCCAGTCTATGAGTTCTGCAAAGATGTTGCCCATTGGTGCCACTGAGGTGGGTAACAAGGTGTGGATATGGTTTCTGCATGGCAGCTGGTTTCCTTGGTTACGTGCTGAGGAGACAGAGGTGATAGCAGGGGCAGTTACTGCCCTGCTGCTCTAGAGCTGTCCAGCATGCTGAAGTGGCATTGTCGTCACCGAGACCGGTCTCTGGGTCCAGGTCATGTGGGAACCTGACATCTAGGTTCATCCCTGACCGTGATGCCCAGGCAGAATGCCTAGCAGTATTGATTATGGTTCCCTTACCCACACCACATCTTTTTAATTAGTCTCTTTGTTAATAAATCTTTTTTGAATTATCCTAATTTGAATATGCCATCTATTTCCTGTTAGAAACCTGACTGATAATAAAATTCATAACTCCCTGATAATGACTGTAAGTAACAACAATTAGTTCAGTAGTGGGCATGTCTCCAACAACAAGTGAATCCAGACAAGGAAGTTTCCAGTAGGGAGAATTTTTTTTTTAATTTTATTTTTCCACTGGATATATGTATTTAAGCTTGGATCTCTTGAAATGCCTTTGCCACCACATGAAGCCTGAGAATGAAGCCAATACTTATAACCTGAAATGTACTACATGATACATGCATTTAGTAAGTGCACAAGAAAGAAGCCATGATTATTCATACAAGTTTATCATAGTTCTGTCTGAGACTCAGGGACAGAGAAGCCCGCACACTGGAATTTAAATTTAATAAGACTTGAAGATCAAGTTCGTTAGGTCAACAGATGGTTGGGGAGTATGCTGCAAAGAAGGGTTTTGGGGAGAAGAAATATCGGGAAGCATATGGTACGAAAATAACTTGCATGGGTATTATAGTTGAGGCTGAAAAGCCAGACAGGAAGTAAAACCTTCATAGACCACAACCCTGGAGGCCACGGAGAGCCACTGGAGAATATGAAGCAGGACATGCCAAGAATAGAGGCAACGATAGGAGATCATTAGGTATTTTAGGTGACAGACAGTGAGTCTCCAGCCAAGGAATGAAACAGAAGGCTGGAGAGAGATAAATCACTTTTTAATATATGACAAAATGTGGCAGTTTATTCTGGTTTGGGAAGAGGTGAAGCTTGAAGAAGAAGAAGAAGGGTTAGTGTTAGAGTGACTGCTGTGTTCTGTGATGGGCAGCCGGTTGAACGACGATGCTATAATACATGTGACAGGAACACAGGAAAAGGAGGTTTGAGGGACATAGAAAGGGATAGGATCATGGTGAAAGTAATAGTTAAACACACTGAGGCAACATATGAGACAGCATATATGAAGTTGTCTAGAGGCAGACCTGGATTGGAAATTTAATTTATAATTCACACATTATTAGTTGAAATCCTGTGTGTCTATAAAATCACCAGGGATTGGTAAAGACAACACATCAAAGAATGAATGGAAGATGAAGAAAGGGAAAAAGTTCGTGTGAAGTGAGGAAAACATAAAATTTAGAAATTTATGAAAGGCAAAAAATATTTGGACACTTCAAGTTAAGAAATGTAATTTTTTTAACATAAAAATATTTTGATATATTTATGTAGCAAGGAAGGAAGCTAAAGCTCTCAGGCAAAGTAAAAAGTTTAACTGGCATTTGTTTATTATGTCTTTCCTTATTAGAATATAAGCTATATAAGAGGAGAGAGACTTTAATCCCTGGGTCTGGGACAAAATTTGTCTCATAGAGTAGCTCTAAAAATATTTGATGAATGAAAAATACTCTGTGTTAATTGAGAGTGAGGAAAAGCATGCACTCTTACACACTGCTGATATAAACTGGTCCAACCCCATGTAGACAATATGGAAATAATCTTTGATATAATCATGCTAAAAATTTATCCTAATATAAATAATAAATATCTAAGAATTTTCCATCTGTGAGAAATATGTACATCAATACAGATAAATTATGTACATCCTTCAGAGAACACAGAAGCTCTTTATATTCTGATATGAAAAGATTTCTAAAATATATTTTAAAGTCACAAACCAGAGTGTAGAAAAGTAAGGATAGTATGTTACTACTTCTGTAACATAAAGAACATTTATGAATACACTTGCTTATTTGTACACAGAATAACCCTGGAAGGATACACAAGCAACTGGTAACTGCTGTAATGAAAACAGAAGTATTTTCTCCCTTAACTATTGCTGAAGATTGAAATGGAAACTACAATTGTTGATAGCCCCAAACAGTGGTCATCCACAAATTCCTTTGTGATCAGTGACACTCCCATAGTTTAGAAAAAAACAACAGAGAGACTCTATCCGTTAGTCTGTTACTTTGTTATCAAGTACTTGGGTATTGGCACTATGTAGAGACATCCTTCAGAACACATGTGCTATCTTTCTTATTCAAATACTTACATAATCTGTACACTATCAAAAATGACTTTGCTCCAGTATTTTTGAAGGAAATACAAAAACCGATGGTGACAACTGTGGTTGTCTTGAGGGAATACAAATGTGTGTCTAGTGAAACAGGGTTTGGAAAGAGATTCTAAAATTTTCATTTATTCTTAAATATTTATTACCTGTTTTATAAGAGAATATGATAAACTAAACAATCTAAAACTAAAAACAATTTTATTGAGCACATTAACTTGTGTCAAACACTTTCCTAAGTACTTTGTCTGTGTGGTGTTATTTGAGACCAGGAGGAAGGAGATAAACAAAAGGGAAAAGTCTGTAGCTAGTGAACATGTGAGCTTGTATGTATTGGGGGAGGGGGCGGAAATGGCAGAGACTTGGAGGTTTTCATGTGTTATAGACTCTGTTTTTTCTTTGAATAAGAGACTGTCATCTGTTGAGTGGGAGGAGGCAGGGATCATGAAGACTAAGATGAACATTTGGCATAGTTGCAATAGAGAATAGGAACGGAGGTGATCAAAGGCAGATAAAAGAATTCTGTGTGTTGTTTAAAGCTGTATAGGCATCGATCTTTATTACAGCGCTATATTTTTCTTCAGAGATGCTCAGTGGCTCTGGTGCAAAAGTGGGAAATGAACACTGTTAGATTATATATCTTGCTGTGAGAGAATGATAAAGTAGCAAGGGAGTAGAGAGTTGGGAATACTAGTAGAGAAGTTATTGTTTAGTTGCTTCTGTTGTGTCCCACTCTTGGAGACTCCAAGGACTGCAGCCAGCAGGCTCCTCTGTCCATGGGACTCCCCAGGCAAGAATACTACAGTGGGTTGCCATTTCCTTCCCCAGAGGATGTTCCCGAACCAGGAATCAAACCCGGGTCTTCTGCATTGCAAGTAGGTTCTTTACCGCTGAACTACCGGGGAAGCACTTAGTAGAAAAGTAGCTAAAATCAAATGTTAAATGAAGACACCAAAAGAGAACTTCGATTCTCCCATAGCCTGTGGTTTCTGTTGTTCAGCACACAGTCTCAGAAGGTAGGCTTCCATAGTGAAATTCTTTCAAAAAGGCTCCAGCTAGCTCCGAGGGGCCCTCACCCACTCGGGGAAACAGCTGCAAACACCCTGCACATCTCTAGTTTTCCTCCAGCGCACGGATTCTCCAGTGCCTTCCCAGTCCAACAGCAGCAGCTGGGAACCTTTTGAAATGCAAATTTTTGTTCCTTTCCTGACACTGAATCAGAAACTTTGTGAGCAGAGCCCAGGGATTTGTGCATTAACAAACCCTGGGGAGAATTCTGATGCTAACAAACCTCCAGAGGATTCTGATACAGATTCAAGTAAGCCCAGCTGCTTTAGCCTGAAATAGCCTAACCTGAGACAAGCACTTGGTTAAATATAATAATTCTATCGCTTCCTTCAAGTCTGAGCAAAACTCCTACTACTCTACTTAATATTTCAACCCACCTTTACCTCTCTTCCTCTTTATGGTACCCCCTCCCTCATCTTCCTAAACTGCTTTAATTTTTCTTTTGTTCCTTATCAATTATAATCTTCTTTATTATATACTTGTTATGAAAGTTTTTGTCTATCTCTACCCACAAAGATGTAATTGATTTGAGTATGCGCATCTTTGTTTTGTTCACTGATATATTCCAAGTTCCCAGAACAAGTGCCTGATGTCTAGTACTACAGTTCAGTTCAGGCACTCAGTCATATCCGAATCTTTGCAACCCCAGGGACTGCCGCATGCCAGGTTTCCCTTTCCCTGTCCATCACCAACTCCCGGAGCTTGCTCAAACTCATATCCATCGAGTTGGTAATACAATCCAACCATCTCATCCTCTGTTGTCCCCTTCTTCTCCCACCTTCAATCTTTCCCAGCATCGGGGTCTTTTCCCAATGAGTCAGTTCTTCGTATCAGGTGGCCAAAGTATGGGAGCTTCAGCTTCAGCATTTGTCCTTCCAATGAATATTCAGGACTGATTTCCTTTAGGATTGACTGGTTTGATCTCCTTGCAGTCCAAGGGACTTTCATGAGTCTTCTCCAACATCACAGTTCAAAAGCATCAATTCTTAGGAACTCTAATTTGTTTATGGTCCAGCTCTCCATACATGACTACTGGAAAAACCATAGCTTTGATTAGACAGACCTTAATCAGCAAACTAATATCTATGCTTTTTAATATGCTGTCTAGGTTGGTCATAGCTTTTCTTCCAGGGAGCAAGTGTCTTTTAATTTCATGGCTGCAGTCACCATCTGCGGTGATTTTGGAGCCCCAAAAAATAAAGTCTCTCACTGTTTCCATTGTTTCCCCATCTATTTGTCATGAAGTTATGGGACCAGATGCCATGATCTTAGCTTTCTTTTTTTTTTTTATCTTAGCCTTCTGAATGTTGAGTATTAAGACAACTTTTTCACTCTCCTCTTTCACTTACGTCAAGAGGCTCTTTAGTTCCTCTTTGCTTTCTACCATAAGGGTGGTGGTCATCTGTATATCTGAGGTTATTGATATTTCTCCCAGCAAACTTGATTCCAGCCTGTGCTTCATCCATCCTGGCATTTCGCATGATGTAGTCTGGATATAAGTTAAATGAGCAGGGAGACAATATACAGCCTTGACATACTCCTTTCCAATTTGGAACCAGTCCGTTATTACATGTCCAGTTCTAACTGTTGCTTCTTGACCTGCATACAGATTTCTCAGGAGGCAGGCAATGTGGTCTGGTATTCCTATCTCTTTAAGAATGTTTGTTGTGATCCACACAGTCAAAGGCTTTGGCGTAGTCAATAAAACAGAAGTAGACAATTTTCTGGAATTCTCTTGCTTTTTCTATGATCCAATGGATGTTGGCAATTTGATCTCTGGTTCCTCTGCCTTTTCTAAATTCAGCTTGAACATCTGGAAATTGTCAGTTCATGCACTGTTGAAGCCTAGCTTGGAGAATTTTGAGCACTGCTTTGCTACCGTGTGAGATCAGTGCAACTGTGCAGTAGTTTGAACATTCTTTGGCATTGCCTTTCTTTGGGATTGGAATGGAAACTGACCTTTTCCAGTCCTGTGGCCACTGCTGAGTTTTCCAAATTTGCTGGCATATTGAGTGCAACACTTTCACACCATCATCTTTTAGGATTTGAAATAGCTCAGCTGGAATTCCATCACCTCCACTAGCTTTGCTCATAGTGATGCTTCCTAAGGCCCACTTGACTTTATATTCCAGGATGTCTGGCTCTAGGTGAGTGATCACACCATCGTGATTATCTGGGTCATGAAGATCTTTTTTGTATAGTCTTCTGTGTGTTTTGCCACCTCTTCTTAATATCTTCTGCTTCTTTTAGGTCCATACAATTTTTGTCCTTTATTGTGCCCATCTTTGCATGAAATGGTCCTTTGATATCTCTAATTTTCTTGAAGAGATCTCTAGTCTTTCCCAATCTGTTGTTTTCCTCTATTTCTTTGCATTGATCACTGAGGAAGGCTTTCTTATCTCTCCATGCTATTCTTGGGAACTCTGCATTCAGATGGATATATCTTTCCTTTTCTCTGCTTTTCACTTCTCTTCTTTTCTCAGATATTGTAAAGCCCCTCAGACAAACATTTAGGCTTTTTAAATTTCTTTTTCTTGGGATGGCTTTGATCACTGCCTTCTGTACAATGTCATGAACCTCCATAGTTCTTCACACACTCTGTCAGATCTAATCCCTTGAATACATTTGTCACTTTGACTGTATAATTGTAAGGGATTTGTTTTAGGTCATACCTGAATGGTCTAGTGGTTTTCCCTACTTTCTTCAATTTAAGTCTGAATTTTGCAACAAGGAGTTCATGATCTGAGCCACATTCAGCTCCCAGTCTTGTTTTTGCTGATGTATACAGCTTCTCTATCTTCGGGGGCAAAGAATATAATCAATCTGATTTTGGTATTGACCATCTGGTGATGTCCATGTGTAGAGTTGTCTCTTGTGTTGCTGGAAGATGGCTGTTTGCTATGATCAGTGCATTCCATTGGCAAAATTCTGTTAGCCTGCATGCCAGGCTTCCTTGTCCTTCATAATCTTCCAGAGCTTGCTCAAACTCATGTCCATTGAGTTTGTGATGCCATCCAACTATCTCATCCTCTGTCGTCTCCTTCTCTTGCCATCAAGCTTTCCTTGCATCAGGGTCTTTTCCAATGAGTCAGCTCTTCACATCAGGTGGCCAAAGTATTGCAGCTTCAGCTTCAGCATGCATCGTTTCAATGAATATTCAGGGTTGATTTCCTTTAGGATTGGCATGATCTCCTTGCTATACAAGAGACTCGCAAGAGTTTTCTCCAGCACAATTTGAAAGCATCAGTTCTTCAGCACTTAGCCTTCTTTATTGTCCAGCACTCACATTCATATATGACTACTGGAAAAACCATAGCTTTGACTACATGGACCTTTGTTGCCAAAGTGATGTCTCTGCTTTTTAATATACTGGCCAGATTTGTCATAGAAATCAGAATGTTTAATTTTTATTACATATTACATGGTCTTCCTACTTGGCTTTTACATTTCATTATTTATGTTGAGGCAAAGTGAGCATTTAAAAGCATGACTAGGTGATTTTATTCTGCTCTTCAGAATTCAATGACTTCATCATACTTAGAATAAATTCTAAATCTTTAACCATGCCCTTCAAGACCTTTCAAGAACTGGTCCTTGTCTATCTTTTCTGTCTTCTATGGCATCACTCTCCTATACTCACTATTCTTGTAGCAACACAGGCCTTCTTAGTTTGGCTACTTCTTAAATTCAAACTCTCTTCTAAATTAGGGCCTTTGCACTGGCTGATCCCTCTGCTTGGAAGATTCTCTCTTCGAGAACTTGCTCTTGTTCTCATTTTCAGACTCTATCTACTATTTTTCTTCATAGTATTTATCACTACTGGAAAATCCTATATTTCCTGCTTGTATGTGATATGCTTCCCCCACTAGAATTTAAGGTTTATAAAGTAAGGATTTAGACTTTCTGACTCAATGTAGTAACTTCAATGCAAAGAACAATATCTAATATGTAAGTTTTCAATAAATTATTTGACATTTTATTGCGTGCTTCCCAGGTGCCAGGCTGTGTATCGGTAGTACAATTTTAATATAAAAAATTTAGTCTTTGCCCTTAAGAAACCTTCAGAGTATGAAAAACAAGAAAAAAGAGCCAAATTTTCATTGTTGTAAGCGTTATATAAGAGCAAAGTGTAAGAGCTTCTATGGGCTATACAGTAGGTATTTGTTTGCCTATTTTATATATAGCAGTTTGTATATATCAATCCAAAACTTCGTTACTTGTACTGTATATAGGAGTTTTCAACATCAATAAATTATGTAGATAATTCTGAGAGCTAACTTCACAAAATAATAAAATGTATAGGAGTTGTTGTATTTGAAAGATTTCCTAGCCCTGTCAAATCAGTCATCATTTTATGAGTTTTAAAAAGCAATAACATAATCTAATTAATCAATAACTATTTATTTTATTCTTAATAACTAATGAAACTTTTTTTTGCCATTTGGGTTGAGTCAGTTGAGTCATCAACTTAAAGTTAAGACATTTACCACTTTTTGTCAGATATCACTTGTCAATAAAATGATAAAATTACATTGTAAAAGATGTCCATGTGACAGACCATTATTTTTCTATCAAAGCTTAAGTTTAACATGCAGTAGAAATCAAACACCATATTTAGCAATCAGTTTTCTCCTTTGGAAGGAAAAAGCTCACAAAAGTGGAAGAAAGATTGATTTAGGAGTTAATTATGCAACAGTTCTGATACCTCTCTTGGTGTTCTATTCTGTTTAGGAAAAGGAAAGACATAATATGAAGCCCCTAAAAGGCATTTTAGTAAAGAAGGTGTAAGGTCATCTGAAATGCAGAGGAACTAATATGGCTTTAACCTGGGTAGGGAAAGACTTAGTCATTAACCTTTTGGCGCTAACTTTAATAATAACTCATGACACATGGATATTCACAACTCATGGACACATGGATATTTGTTGCTTTGATCTCTCCTGGCTAATTTTCTATTGCACAAGTCATCTAAAATAAGTGTTTTGTCAGTATAGTCCTTGACATTTGTGTTAATTCTGTGCTTGTCTTATCCTCAAAATGCTTGCTTTTCTTATATTACTCGTAGGGAATGTTGCCACTTATTCTCCTAAAGATAGCATTATTATCTGGTATCCTTGGAATATGTCTATTGATTTTAGTTTTAAGAAGGCAGCACATGATCAAAATGTGTTTTTATCTTATACAGAAGGTCCAGAATGAAACAGCAGCCTCTCCTAAGTCTTCCCTTGGTTTTATAAGATCCAGCTCAATCTTACCATTTTCACTCTCCTATGTAATGATTTGACATTACTCCTTTGGGCTGAAGTTCATTTATATATATATATATGTGAACAAATAAGTGAAAGTTCCAAAAATAATAGGTAATATCTATTAAACAGCTTTTGGAACATGTTTTTAAAGATCATATGATATAGCACATTATTTGCAAGGAAACATATGCCACTAATTCAAAGAATTCATGCAAATTCATGTTAACTGGAGTAACCTCAATTTATGAAGGACATGTCCATTTATTTAAAAAAAAGAAAGAAAAATTGAATAAGCCAGCTTAATGAAAGGGGACCATTAGTACAAGTGACTTTATACCACACGAGGGCTACTCAGGGGAATGAAGAGGGATATGGAAAGGAGATTCTCTTACTTTTCTTCCAGATTTAAGTAGCCTGTCTCATCGGCATTTTTCTTTGCTCTTTCTTGTCTCTGCTTGCATGTCAACCAACATGAGATCCTTGCTACAGTGTTGGATAACCTTTCCATTCAGGTCCAGCTTCACCCAGCAGTTAATGGACACAGTATCTCCCTACCCTATTGATAAATTTTGAGAAGTTTGAATCAATTTCAGAGCAAGGTGTTTGGGTGATTATGTTGCCAGAGCTGGCACCAGATCCTTGCTGAAAATCCACTAATCCCCACCTCTATTGAAAGTGAAAGTGAGTGTCACTCAGGTGTGTCTGACTCTTTGGGACTCCATGGACTATCAGTTCAGTTCAATCCACTCGCTCAATCGTGTCTGACTCATCGAGACCACATGGGCCACAGCATGCCAGGCCTTGCTGTCCAGCACCAACTCCTGGACTCTACTCAATCTCATCTCCATTGAGTCGGTGATGCCATCCAACCATCTCATCCTTTGTTGTCCCCTTCTCCTCCCGCCTTCAATCTTTCCCAGGATCAGGGTCTTTTCAAATGAGTCAGTCCTTCACATCAGGTGGCCAGACTATTGGAGTTTCAGCCTCAACATCAATCCTTTCAATGAACACTCAGGACAGATCTCCTTTAGGATGGACTGGTTGGATCTCCTTGAAGTCCAAGGGACTCTCAAGAGTCTTCTCCAACACCACAGTTCAAAAGCATCAATTCTTTGGCACTCAGCTTTCTTGATAGTCCAACTCTCACATCCATACATGACTACTGGAAAAACCATAGCTTTAATGAGACAGACCTTTGTTGGCAAAGTAATGTCTCTGCTTTTTGATATGCTGTCTAGGTGGGTCATAACTTTCCTTCCAAGGAGTGAGCATATTTTAATTTCATGGCTGCAATCACCATCTGCAGTGATTTTGGAGCCCCAAAAATAAAGTCAGCCACTGTCTCCACTGTTTCCCCATCTATGTGCCATGAAGTGATGGGACCGGATGCCATGATCTTAGTTTTCTGAATGTTGAGTTTTAAGCCAACTTTTTCACTCTCCTCTTTCACTTTCATCAAGAGGCTCTTTAGTTCTTCTTCAGTTTCTGCCATAAGGGTGGTGTCATCTGCATATCTGAGGTTATTGATATTTCTCCTGGCAATCTTGATTCCAGCTTGTGCTTCATTCAGCCCAGGGTTTCTCATGATGTACTCTGCATATAAGTTAAATAAGCAGGGTGACAATATACAGCCTTGATGTACTCCTTTCCCTATTTGGAACCAATCTGTTGTTCCACGTCCAGTTCTAACTGCTGCTTCTTGATCTCCATACAGATTTCTCAAGAGGTAGGTCAGATGGTCTGGTATTTCCATCTCTTGGAGAATTTTCCACAGTTCGTTGTGATCCACACAAAGTCTTTGGCATAGTCAATGAAGCAGAAATAGATGTTTTTCGGGAACTCTCACTTTTTTGATGATCCAGCAGATGTTGGCAATTTGATCTCTGGTTCCTCTGCCTTTTCTAAACCAGCTTGAACATCTGGAAGTTCACAGTTCACGTATTGCTGAAGCCTGGCTTGGAGAATTTTGAGCATTACTTTAGTAGTGTATGAGATGAGTGCAATTGTGTGGTAGTTTGAGCATTCTTTGGCATTGCCTTTCTTTGGGATTAGAATGAAAACTGATATTTTCCAGTCCTGTGGCCACTGCTGAGTTTTCCAAATTTGCTGGCAAATTGAGTGCAGCACTTTCACACCATCATCTTTTAGGATTTGAAATAGCTCAGCTGGAATTCCATCACCTCCACTAGCTTTGTTCTTAGTGATGCTTCCTAAGGCCCACTTGACTTTATATTCCAGGATGTCTGGCTCTGTGTGAGTGATCACACCATCGTGATTATCTGGGTCATGAAGATCTTTTTTGTACAGTTCTTCTGTGTATTCTTGCCACCTCTTCTTAACATCTTCTGCTTCTGTAAGGTCCATACCATTTCTGTCCTTCATTGAGCTCATCTTTGCATGAAATGTTCCCTTGGTATCTCTAATTTTCTTGAAGAGATCTCTAGTCTTTCCCATTCTATTGTTTTCCTCTATTTCTTTGCACTGATCACTGAGGAAAGCTTTCTTATCTCTCCTTGCTATTCTTTGGAACTCTGCGTTCAAATGGGTATATCTTTCCTTTTCTCCTTTGCTTTTCACTTCTCCTCTTTTCATAGCTATCTATAAAGCCTCCTAAGACAGCCATTTTGCATTTCTTTTTCTTGGGGATGGTCTTGACCCCTGTTTCTCTTACACTGTCATGAACCTTCGTCCATAGTTCATCAGGCACTCTGTCTATCAGATCTATTTCCTTAAATCTATTTCTCACTTCCACTGTATAACTGTAAGGGATTTGATTTAGGTCATACTTGAATGGTCTAGTGGTTTTCCCTACTTTCTTCAATTTAAATCTGAATTAACCATGGACTACAGTATATGGAATGCTCCTGGCCAGAATACTGGGGTGGGTAGCTGTTCTCTTCTCCAGGGGATCTTCCCAACTCAGCGACCAAACCCAGGTCTCCTGCATTGCAGGTGGATTCTTTACCAGCTGAGCTGCCAGGGAAGTCCTCCATTAGGAGTTAACATAAATCTTTATCCTAGTCCCAAAGTCCAGAGATAAGAAAGGAAGATAGAGGAAGAGAAAAACGAAAGCCAGAGAGAACTAGATGGAATTAAATTGTTGAGAAATATAACCTCCAAGAGACACTGGGTCTCATTATGCACTGATTTTATCACATTAGTGCTTTAATGATACATCCACAGAAGTTATGACTGGAAGTCAGGGACCAAAAATGGGTAACAAGAGAGTGCCACCCCACTCCCTTGGAAAGCCTTGGCCCTTCCCCGGTAGTCTAAAGCCCATGTCTCCCTTTCATTAGCCTCATTCCTCCTCCCTTTGTATTCACTCTTTAAAATCAAATTCCTCTTGATTTGTGGGCCAGAAGTTGATATGTGAACTACGCTATGGCTTCTCCACTCTTTGGCCATTAAATAAAGCTTTGATTTTGTTATTTGGCTACAGAAACCCTAAAGGAAAAATATCTTTTTCTTCTGAGGCGGAGGACCTTGGCTAAGGCTAGGGGCTGAGCTGGGGTCAATATAACATATTCAATAATCCTGAAGAATTATATATTACTCCATCTTAATGATATTTGCTGGTATGATTATGTCAGGATAAAGAAATAACATCAGAACTTTAAGAGTGACTTACTTTGATCTGATGTATAATCAGCTGAAGATGAGCGAATTGTGTATGGGTAAGAGATATCAATATACTGCATTTTTATACTCTCGTGAAAGTGAAAATTGTTAGTCACTCAGTCGTGTCCAACTCTTTGTGACCCCATGAATTGTAGCCCCTCAGGCTCCTCTCTCCATGGAATTTTCCAGGCAAGACTACTGGAGTGGGTTGCCATTTGCTTCTCCAGGGGTCTTCCTGACCCAGGGATCCAACCCCGTTCTCCCACACTGCAGGCAGATTCTCTACCGTCTGAGCCATGAGGGAAGCCCTTTATACTCTAACAGTTGTGGACAATTTTATGGCATTTTAATTCCTACTTGCTATTAGAAGATCCTTGAAAGAGACTGAATACCTGGGCATTCTTCTTAGGCAGGGTGAAAACTAGATTAGATGAGTGTACCTGATGGCTGTATTTTGGGGAAGTGGTACAGATGCTTCCCCAATCTTTTTGAAATGTAGTTAATTTTTCCTTTCTAGGTCACCTTGTATTTGTAGGACTGTTATCAAGGCAGTCCCAGAGGAAATTACTCTAATTAAATGGTTTTTTTATAGTGCATGGCTTTTTGCCTGCCCTTCCTCTTGCTTCTTTGAAAAGAATTAATCTATTGATAAATCTTCAAGTAGAAGTGGGTAAGTTCGTAGAAAATTGTGAAAACTGTGCTCTACTATGCAGTCAATTTTACAGGAAAAGAACCTCAAAGGGCTTTTGTGGGTTTTGAGGAAAAATAAATTGGTTTGAGTTTTGGATCCTGCTGCAGAGGAAAAGGAAGGCCAAGAAACTGGCCTGGACTGGAGAAAGGTCACGTCACTAAACAGAAGAAAGATGCATTTAATTCCTTAGTATTAATCTCTGGATATTTAAGGAGCTCCTGAAAGTGAAAGTGTTAGTCATTCAGTCGTGTCCAAATCTTTGCGACCTCATGAACTGTAGCCCGCCAGGCTCCTCTGTCCATGGAATTCTCCAGGCAAGAATACTGCAGTGGGTTGCCATTCCCTTCTGCAGGGGATCTTCCCAATCCAGGGACTGAACCCAGATCTCCTGCATTGCAGGCAGATTCTTTACCATCTGAGCCACTAGGGAAGCCCAAACCAAGCCCATAATGAGCTCCTATCAAGTATGAAGTCCAGTGCTCCAGTCTATGGAAAAGAACTAATTGCTTTCAAAGAGTTTACAACTCAGCTGGAATAAAACTGCACACATATTGCTAGATAGGTTTGGATACGATAGACCATGAGTTTATATGGAGTTAAGATCACAACAAACTGTGGAAAATGCTTAAAGAGATGGGAATACCAGATCACCTTACCTGCCTCCTGAGAAATCTGTATGCAGATCAGGAAGCAACAGTTAGAACCGGACAAGGAACAATGGACTGTTTCCAAACTGGAAAAGGAGTATGACAAGGACATCTATTGTCACCCTGCTTATTTAACTTATATACAGAGTACATCATGAGAAACCCTGGGCAGGATGAAGCACAAGCTGGAATCAAGAATTCCGAGAGAAATATCAATAACCTCGGATATGCAGATGACACCACCCTTATTGCAGAAAGCAAAGAGGAACTAAAGAGCCTCTTGATGAAAGTGAAAGAGGAGAATGAAAAAGCTGACTTAAAACTCAACATTCAGAAAACTAAGATCATGGCATCCGATCCCATCACTTCATGGCACATAGATGAGGAAACAATGGAAACAGTGACAGACTTTATTTCCTTGGGCTCCAAAACCACTGGAGATGGTGACTGCAGCTATGAAATTAAAAGACACTTGCTCCTTGGAAGAAAAGCTATGACCAACCTACACAGCATATTAAAAAGGAGACATTACTTTGCTGACAAAGGTCCATCTAGTCAAAGCTATGGTTTTTCCAGGAGTCACGTATGGATGTGAGAGTTGGACCATAAAGCAGAGTGCCAAAGAATTGATGCTTTTGAACTGTGAGCTCTTGAGAGTCCCTTGGACAGCAAGGAGATCAAACCAGTCAATTCTAAAGGAAATCAGTCCTGAATATTCACTGGAAGGACTGATGCTGAAGCTGAAGCTCCAATACTTTGGCTACTTGATGCGAAGAACTGACTCATTGGGAAAAGACCGTGATGTTGGGAAAGATTGAAGGCAGAAGAGGAAAGGGATGACAGAGGATAAGATGGTTGGATGGCATCACAGACTCGATGGACATGAGTCTGAGCAAACTCAGGGAGCTGGTGATGGATAGGGAAGCCTGGTGTGCTGCAGTCCATGGGGTCACAAAGAGTCAGACATGACTGAGTGACTGAACAGAACTGAAGATCTCTGGCCCTGAGATAGAAACATAGATGCTTTGTCCTGAAACCTTTCAACATAATGGATTTTGAGGAGTCACAAGCCAGAAGTTGTTACAAAACTGAACTACAAAATCACAGATTTCCTGTACAGGAACCAATGTTGCAGGTTAACACTTTGAGGCTGACAGACATGTCAAGAGAGGGAGCTGCAAGATTTGCACCTTGCAAGGCTGTCACTTGCAGAGTTTTGTAGTGACACACTGGACTATGATACACAACCAGTGGCTCATTGTTTTCTTCTCTGTGGGCTTCATTTTAAGGACAAATAAGGTCTAGTGAGCGCATCTCTGGGTTTCTTAAGTTCGTTACATTTAGGTAATTTGGAAGATCAGGACAACCCAGAACCTCCTTCCTACCTAATATTCTTATATATTATAAGAAGTGTTCCTAGAGACAGTCGTAGCATAAACTTTTTCTATAATGTGATACTTTTTCATAAATATAGTATAACTTTCTTACTATTGTCAGATGCAAATTTTATTGCAAAATTTATTGAGGAGCCACTGCATGTTAGTTCTATATACATTCCAAATGTTTGAAACAAATTAAAACTTTCTTAACTGTGGTGGATTCTTCTTTTTTTTTTTTTTTTAATGTCTGAGCCACCAGGGAAGCCTGAAAATTTGCCTTATCTATTAAATAATCAGGTATGAAAAATAAATCAAGAAAACAAGGATATTTCAAAGAATAAGACCACTAATTCACACTTGGTAGATTTATTTGGTTTGAAAGTTTAAATGTGTTACAACCTTTGCCAGTAGTAGTCTTACTACTATTTTTTCCTATTTGTTAAAAAATTCAGTAAAATATCATTGTTTCAATCAGAGTATAAAATCACTGTTTTAATTAACTTTGAGGAAATTACTGAAAAGTACAAAATAACATAATTTTTTGATCTATCAGGAATTTGTGAAGAAAGTAAAAAAACAAAACAGTTTTTGGTGCTATTAAAGTGAGTCTTTATTGCATGCAACATTAAACTGAAGTACTGCCCCTGCTGCTGCTGCTAAGTCACTTCAGTCATGTCCGACTCTGTGCGACCCCATAGACGGCAGCCCACCAGGCTCCGCCATCCCTGGGATTTTCCAGGCAAGAACACTGGAGTGGGTTGCTATTTCCTTCTCCAATGCATGAAAGGGAAAAGTGAAAGTGAAGTCGTTCAGTCGTGTCCGATCCTTAGTGACCCCATGAACTGCAGCCTACCAGGCTCCTGAGTCCATGGGATTTTCCAGGCAAGAGTACTGGAGTGGGTTCTCCAAACTGAAGTACTAGAGAGAGACTATTTGGTGTTATGGTGAAGTGAGGAGTTATCTGCATTTGTTTAAAAACTATCTGGAAGCAATCTAATATTAATTATTTTTAAATGCTTGTTCCAAGTAAGAGCAAAGCAAAGTGTCACTTGCATTCTCTTTTTCTGTTTTTTTCTTCGTTAGTTACATACTACAGAGATATAAATCTGAGAAGTATTGAATATAATGAAATAAGATGCCAATCAATGCAATTAAAACAATTGTTTTCAAAAGAATATGATTATTTCATATCTCTAAATATGAAAGAAAAAATCTATTATGTTTGTAATGAATTAATTCATAATACAGATATTCATTTAGCTTACTTTATTTTTAGAAACAGCTCTCTGACAGTACAATTCTCCTATGTTGACTTAAGTATAATTAAGTTCATGCTTCCTCTTTGCATAAGAATTTCTCATCTGTCTTATCTTTAGTTTTATGATGAAGGAATGTTATATTTATTCAAATAAAAGCTGTTTTGGAGTATGTGAGTTAAACAAATCTGCATTTTGAAATAGCCTTTGTGGCTGTTTCTCACACTATCAATCTCTATTTCCCAAAGCAGTTTCTGCAAAATTTAATTAAGATTTCCTTTTTTTCCATTTTATTCTCCTTAAATACTGCTGTCCTAAATACTTGCCAAACTAGCAATTCTGAATTCCTAGGCAGATCTAGTCAGTATTATCTGTTTGCAAAAAATTGAAATTATCTTTCTTTTTCATTGTGGCATGTCAGTATTTGAAAGCTAAAAGATGCTTTTCATCATTTGTAGTCTCTGTGTGCTTTGTTTGATGCTATTTAGGTATTTAGCACATTTAGGTTGCCAGACAGATTTAACAAACAAGAAAGTAGAAAATATTCAGTTAAATTTGAATATTAAATAAACAATGAATATTTTTAGTATGTCTAGAATGCTTATATTGACAAATTACTCATTGTTTACCTGAAATTCAAACTTAACATGGTGTCTTTTACTTTATCTGGCAACCTTAACACACTTCATATTTCATAGGATTTGTGTAAACATTCAATTCCTTTTTAGATCCTATTTCTTCTCTTTTATACTATTTTCATTATCTCCCATTTTTCAGATTACAAAATGATAAAGAGTGAATTCAGTTCTATAATTGTTACATACAGAGAAGTTGTCTTGCTGGGTAAGATACTAAATACTATGTTTGTAGGTAATACAGTAAAATTATTAGAAAAAATCAAAAGCACAAGTAGTCATAACCCTGATGACATTTTCAACTCTAAATCTCTAGTCTAACTTTTCATTTCAGAATTTACTTTTAACCTCCCCCTTTCACCACTACCTCTCACTTCCAAACACACACACAGGTTTTAGGCTTCCTCTCTTGATCAGAGTTGGCTGGGCTGGGCTCTCTTCCAATGACAAGGAGGGACATGTTGTTGAAATTAGTTTTCTGGCTTTTGGCTAGTCATCAAAAAAAACATTCAACAGTATTCTCAGTATTCTCAGTATTTGTTCCTTAGAGCTGGCTCACTAAAACTACTAATGGGTGTCCCTATGGGGTGGGGTGGTCAAATAAAATCGGGACATTCTGGGTTAAAGGCATATATCTACTGTAGAACTTCTCTGAAGCTTAAGTATGCTTCTTTTCACTACAAATCCGTAAGAGGAGGCCAAAGTGAGACAGGCTGGGACCTGGGGCCATTTGCTGAGGTGCTTGCACCTGAACAAACATCTCCAGCAACAGAATACAAAGAAAACATAAGGGACTAAAAATAACTGTGTACATGAGAAGTGGGGAAATTAGGAGCAAGATACAAAAATAGCAAAAACCCAACTGCTGCTTCTGAGGTGTTGGGAGCAAAAGAAGGGTATTGCACGTGCACCCTGCACACAGCGCCACCTGGAGGGTGGATAGACCACTTAAGCCACCCTCCCAGCCTGACACATGAACTTACCCTTAACCACATAAGAAACCAGTTTGCACCCCCTCAGGGAGCAAACAAGGATTTGTTGTTGTTCCCTTGTGCTCTAGCATGAGTCCCACTAAAGCCTTGACTGAATTTCTCATCTGGTCTCTGATCAATTTCTATTGATGGGAGTCCAAGAAACCTGGTTGATAACAACAATATACTGGTTTTCCCTATTTTTTCATATAGTCAAAGTTATGGTTTTTCCAGTAGTCACCTATGGATGTGAGAGTTGGATCATTAAGAAGGCTGAGCACCGAAGAACTGATGCTTTCCGACTGTGGTGCCGGAGAAGACTCTTGAGAGTCCCTTGGGCATAAGGAGATCAAACCATTCAATCCTAAAGGAAATCAACCCTGAATACTAATTGAAATGACTGATGCTGAAACTGAATCTCCGGTACTTTGGCCACCTTGATGAGAAGAGCTGACTCACTGGAAAAGACCCTGATGCTGGGAAAGACTGAGGGCAGGAGAAGGGGACGACAGGATGAGATACTTGGATGGCATTATCAAACAAATCGACATGAGTTTCAGCAAACTCTGGGAGATAGTGCAGGGCAGGGAGGCCTGGTGTGCTGCAGTCTACGGGGTCGCAAAGAGTCCAATATGACTGAGCAACTGAACGACAACAGACCTTGTTGTGTGTGTGGCACCACAAGTACTTTTTTGTGAGACACTGAATTTTGGGAAAAATAGTTTGGGAATTCTCAATAAGGTTCCAGCTCATTTTCATCTGACTTCAATATCCCAGGGCTTCTCTTGTGGCTCAGTTGGTAAAGAATCTGCTTGTAATGCGGGAGACCTGGGTTTGATCCCTAGGTTGGGAAGATCCCTTGGAGAAGGGAAAGGCTACCCACTCCAGTATTCTGGCCTGGAAAATTCCAAAGACTGTATTGTCCATGGGGTTGAAAAGAGTCGCACACAACTGAGCAACTTTCACTCACTTCAATATCTCAGGTGGTTTGAGAACTAGAATAGTGTGACAATTCAGTCTACCACAGTATCAGTCAGGTTGCATCAACAGAAAATATTTCAAATGGCCCACTCTGAGCATTGTTGGGTTAATTTAAATTAAATAAACTCATACTAAAAAATAACAGGGACTAGGGAATCACTGATGCAATGGACATGAACTTGGGCAAACTCCAGGAGGTTGTGAGGTTAGGAACGCCTAACCTCAGTGCTGCAGTCCATGGGTTGCAAAGAGTAGGACATGACTGGGCAACTGAACAACAGGGAATACAGAAGGTACAGAGATCAGAGAGAGGGAAACCTGGAAATAACCTTTGTTGAGCACCTACATAATCTTAGAAACTCTGTAAATGTTCTGCACTCAATATGCCAGCAAATTTGGAAAACTCAGCAGTAGCCACAGGACTGGAAAAGGTCAGTTTTCATTCTAATCCCAAAGAAAGGCAATGCCAAAGAATGCTCAAACTACTGCACAATTGCACTAATCTCACAGACTACTAAATTAATGCTCAAAATTCTCCAAGCCAGGCTTCAACAGTACTTGAACCATGAACTTCCAGGTGTTCAAGCTGGATTTACAAAAGGCAGAGGAACCAGAGATCAAAATGCCAACATCTGAAGGATCATCGAAACAGCGAGAGAATTCCAGAAAAACATCTACTTCTGTTTTATTGACTATGCCAAAGCCTTTGACTGTGTGGATCACAATAAACTGTGGAAAATTCTGAAAGAGATGGGAATACCAGACCACCTTGCCTGCCTTCTGAGAAATCTGTATGTAGGTCAGGAAGCAACAGTTAGAACTGGACATGGAACAACAGACTGATTCCAAATAGGGAAAGGAGTACGTGAAGGCTGCATATTCTCACCCTGCTTATTTAACTTCTATGCAAAGTACATCATGAGAAACGCTGGGCTGGTGAAGCACAAGCTGGAATCAAGATTGCTGGGAGAAATATCAATAACCTCAGACTCATCTAGGGCGTTTTACAAATTGCAGATTAGCAACCACTCACAGGAGTAAATGAAAGCTCTCAGGTAGTGAAAAGGCAGCTGTTCTCACTTTGCTGGCTGCCATTTTGGAATCACCCCAAGGATTTAAAAAAATACCGATGCCTATGTCCCACTCCCAGAAATCCCGACTTAATTGATTTGAGGTGTGGCATGGTGTTGGGATTTTAAAATATTACCAAGGTGATTGTAATGTGCAGTCAGGCTGAGATCATCTGTTCTTATAGATCATGATGAGTATATAAGAATTTCCATAAATAAACAAAGGAAATATGTTAATGTTATTTTTAATTTAATAAACTCATTCAAAAAATAGCTGCTGAGTCAAAGGCCTTTTTCAAATGAACCAAGAGCAAGTTAAAACTCGGTATACTTTCCTATTTAAATGATATTTGTATTCATTTGGGGTACTGTGGTGTAAAATATGTACTTTTTTCATCAGGTAGGTCACTGAGTCATTCTTATTTAATCTTTAAAACTCATAATCTTCCCCCAAACCATGGTGGTTTCCCATCACATTTCACTGTAGATTTAATTACCCTGCTAAGAAAAGCATATTATCAAAACAGCATGAAATATCTCCATAGTAATGTCTTAAGTCTTTTATTAAGGCATTTTTTACATCTCATATTTCTTTCTCTCTTACTCCCTCTGTCAGAAGTCTCATAATAGAACTTAAGCAAACTACCACTTACTGAGAGTAACAACATTTTTCAAACTATTCTTTAATTTTGGATGTTAATTTGTTTTTTCTAAGTATCAAAGTTGAAGAAAAAGAACCTTTATTAGATTTGTTCTAGAAACAATATAGTGTAATTTTTTAGGAAATGCTAAAGTAGTGACAATAACAGTGGTGTTTACTGGAAAAGGGTAGTTTTCATTCCAATCCCAAAGAAAGGCAATGCCAAAGAATGTTCAAACTACTGCAAATTGCACTCATTTTGCATGCTAGCAAGGTAATGACCGAAATCCTTCAAGCTATGCTTCAGCAGTATGTGAACCAAGAACTTCCAGATGTACAAGCTGGGTTTTGAAGAGGCAGAGGAACCAGAGATCAAACTGCTAACATTTTTTGGATTATGGAGAAAGCAAAGAGGATCCAGAAAAAAAAATCTGCTTCATTGACTATGCCAAAACCTTTGACTGTGTGGATTACAACAAATTGCAGAAAATTCTTAAAGAGATAGGAATACCAGACCACTTTACCTATCTCCTGAGAAACCCTGTATGTGGGTCAAGGTACAAGAGTTAAAATCACACATGGAACAACAGACTGGCTCCAAACTGAGCAAGGAGTATGACAAGGCTGTATATTGTCAGCCTGCTTGTTTAACTTATCTGTAGAGTACATCATGGGAAATGTAGGGTTGGATGAATCACAAGCTAGCATCAAGATTGCTGGGAGAAATACTAACAACCTCAGATATGCAGATGATATCACTCTACTGGCAGGAAGCAAAGAGGAACTAAAGAGTCTTTTGATGAAGGTGAAAGAGGAGAGTGAATAAGCTGGCTTAAAACTCAACGTTCAAAAAACGAAGATCATGGCATCTGTTTCCATCCCTTCATGGCAAATAGAGGGGGAAAAGTGAAAAAAAGTGATAGATTTTATTTTCTTGGACATCAAAATCACTTTGGATAGTGACTGCAGCCATGAAATTAAAAGACACTTGCTCCTTGGAAGAAAAGTTATGGCAAACCTAGACAGCATATTAAAAAGCAGAGACATCATTTGGCCAACAAAGGTCCCTACAGTCAAAGCTACAGTTTTTCCATTATTCATTTATGGATGTAAGTGTTGGTCCATAAAGAAGGCTGAGCACTGAAGAACTGATGCTTTCAAATTGTGGTACTGGAGAAGACTGTTAAGGGTCCCTTGGACAGTAAGGAGCCCAAACCAATCAATCCAAAAGGAAATCAACCCTGAATATTCACTGGAAAGATGGTAAAGCTGAATCTCCAACACTTTGGCCATTTGATGTGAAGAGCCAACTCATTGGAAAAGCCCCTGATGTTGGGAAAGACTGAAGGCAAAAGGAGAGGGGGGCTGGCAGAGGATGAGATGGTTAGATAGCATCACCAACTCAATTAAGATGAATATGAGCAAACTCTGGGAGACAGTGGAGGACAAAGGAGCCTGGCAGGTATGTGTCCATGGGGTCACAAACAGACATGACTTAGCTACTGAACAACAGCAACAACAACAGGAAGGACAAATGTGACTCTGTATTAGTTCTGTTCCTTTTACTCTAACTTTTGTGTTTTGTTGCCTCTGTTTAGTCACGCTGGTTCTTCACATTTTTTAAAAGATGTTACCTATAGCCTTAAATTAAAAGACGCTTATTCCTTGGAAGGAAAGTTATGACCAACCTAGATAGCATATTAAAAAGCAGAGACATTACTTTTCCAACAAAGGTCCATCTAGTCAAGGCTATGATTCCTCCAGTAGTCATGTACGGATGTGAGAGTTGGACTGTGAAGAAAGCTGAGCGCCGAAGAATTGATGCTTTTGAACTGTGGTGTTGGAGAAGACTCTTGAGAGTCCCTTGGACTGCAAGGAGATCCAACCAGTCCATCCTAAAAGAGATCAATCCTGGGTGTTCATTGGAAGGTCTGATGTTGAAGCTGGAACTCCAATACTTTGGCCACCTCATGCGAAGAGTTGACTCATTGGAAAATACCCTGGTGCTGGGAAGGATTGGGGGCAGGAGGAGAAGGGGACGACAGAGGATGAGATGGTTGGATGGCATCACCAACTTGATGGACATGGATTTGGGTAAACTCCAGGAGTTGGTGATGGACAGGGAGGCCTGGCATGCTGCGATTCATGGGGTTGCAATGAGTTGGACACAACTGAGCAACTGAACTGAATTGAACTGAACTGATAGCCTTAAATATACAGGATAGCCAATTTTCAGGGCTCTGACCTCTAAGAGTTCATTCATATAGCAATAAAGAGTTGTAGAACAGAGAATAACATTTGTCTTGTTAAAAGTTTACAGGGATATCCTGACCTGACCTATGTGAACAGTTGCAAGAACAATGTATTCCTATACCAAGAAGTTTGCAACAACTGATCCGCCCCTCCATCACCTTGCCTTTAAAAGTGCCTTTTGAAACACTTTGAGGAATTTGGGGCTTTGCGGGCATGAGCCATCCATCTCCTTGCACAACCCTGCAATAAAACTTTCTTTGCCCAAATCTCTGATATTTCAGTTTGTTTGATCTCATTGTGTGTCAGGCATACAAACATGCAACCACATATATGTGGTTAATTGATTTTTGAAGAATGTGCCAAGGTTGACATAAGAAGTCTTTTTTAATAAATCACATTGGAATACCTGTTATTCACACGGAAGACTGAATACTGGTCCTTCATAGAAACACAAAAAAATACTTTGAAATGGATCACAGACTTAAAAGGAAGAGCACAAATTTTAAAAACAATAGATGGAGGCATAATATTTGAGACTGTAAAGTAGTGACAACCACAGCCCAGAATATGCACCAAGCTGAATGAAGCATAGAGTAGAGCCAGGTTATCTTGGAGAACCTGGAAAGACTGACAGTGTACAAATATGTAGATGCGAGTAAGGTGAGAGGTTGAAGACAGAACCATATAGTTTTCTTCTGACAATAGTCTTATGAGAATGATGCCCAATTTTACAAATGAGGAAACTGAGGCTCAGAGTGGTTTCTTAAAGTCTGCCTGTTTCCATATCAATATCTCCATTCAATTAGTGGTTTTGGAGATGCTAGTAGCTTTGGCTGCCCTTGATAAATGGATTCAAATGCTTTTAGAAACTAAAAGACCAGGTATAACAAATAATAAACATTAGAAGTACCCATTACTGTAATATTTGTTAAAAAATCAAAGTAATAAAAATTTATTGCTATACCTTAGTAAAATATAAATAATATCCCTTATTCAAATGTTATCTATTAAATCAGCTTGGAATGTGACCTTGTCTCCTATAAGTAAATCATTGATTTAGGGACCCTGACTGGATAGGATATGAATTAATGTTACTTTGAAAACAGAAATGCTCAACCAAGATGTTCTTCAGTAGTTGAACAGAGTGAAGTTGGGAACAACCTATGTCACCATCTTGGTGACATCACTCTAGTAGGTGAATGGATAAATAAACTGTGGTACATCCAGTCAAAATGGAGTATTATTCAGCCCTGAAAGAAATAAGCTACCATGCCATGAAAGACATGGAGGAAGCTTAACTGCATATTACTAAATGAAAGAGGCCAATCTACAAAGGCTACATACTGTATAATTCCAACTACATGACACTCTGGAAAAGGCACAACTATGAATACAGTAAAAAGATCAATGGTTGCCAGAGGTTAGTGCCAAGGGAGGGATGAATAGGTAGAGCACAGAAAAATTTTAGGGCAATGACACTATTCTCTATATTATAATTGTGAATACATGCCATGTCACTGCAAATTGGTCCAAACTCATAGCGTATATAATACCAAGAGTGAACCCTAAAAAAAACTATGGACTCCAAGATATAATCATATGTCAATATAAGTTTCATAAATTGTAACAAATGAACCATTGATAATTGAAGAGGCTGTGAATATGTTGGGGCAGAAGGGTATAGTGGAAATCTTTGTACTTTCACTCAATTCTGCTGTGAATCTAAAAGGGCTCTAAAAAACAGAGTCTATTTTTTAAAAAGGTCTGGGATAATTTACCAATACACATTAATTAGTTCTTTAGCAAGTACTCATTGAATCATCTTGATTTCCTTTTGCCTACATTGATCATTTTTACCAAGTGGATACTCATAGCGTCTGTCTCCTGGGGTTGTTGACAGGAGAAACTAAAATGATACATCTAAACTGTAGAGCACTTCAGTTCAGTTCAGTTCAGTCACTCACTCGTGTCTGACTCTTTGAGACCCCATGAATCGCAGCACGCCAGGCCTCCCTGTCCATCACCAACTCCTGGAGTTTACCCAAATCCATGTCCATCAAGTCGGTGATGCCATCCAACCATCTCATCCTCTGTTGTCCCCTTCTCCTCCTGCCCCCAATCCTTCCCAGCATCAGGGTCTTTTCCAATGAGTCAACTCTTCACATCAGGTGGCCAAAGTATTGGAGTTTCAGCTTCAACATCAGTCCTTCCAATGAACACCCAGGACTAATCCCCTTTAGGATGGACTGGTTGGATCTTCTTGCAGTCCAAGGGACTCTCAAGAGTCTTTTCCAACACCACAGTTCAAAAGCATCAATTCTGCGGTGCTGAGCTTTCTTCAACGTTCAACTCTCATATCCATACATGACCACTGGAAAAACCATAGCCTTGACTAGACGGACATTTGTTGGCAAAGTAATGTTTCTGCTTTTAAATATGCTATCTAGGTTGGCCATAACCTTCTTTCCACGGAGTAAGTGTCTTTTAATTTCATGGCTGCAATCACCATCAGCAGTGATTTTGGAGCCCAAAAATATAAAGTCTGACACTGTTTCCACTGTTTCCCCATCTATTTGCCATGAAGTGATGGGACCAGATGCCATGATCTTAGTTTTCTGAATGTTGAGCTTTAAGCCAACTTTTTCACTTTCCTCTTTCACTTTCATCAAGAGGCTCTTTAGTTCTTCGCTTTCTGCCATAAGAGTGGTGTCATCTGCATATCTGAGGTTATTGATATTTCTCCCGGCAATCTTGATTCCAGCTTGTGTTTCTTCCAGCCCAGCGTTTCTCATGATATACTCTGCATAGAAGTTAAGTAAGCAGGGTGACAATATACAGCCTTGACATGCTCCTTTTCCTATTTGGAACCAGTCTGTTGTTCCATGTCCAGTTCTAACTGTTGCTTCCTGACCTGCATACAGGTTTCTCAAGAGGCAGGTCAGGTGGTCTGGTATTCCCAACTCTTCCAAAATTTTCCACAGTTTATTGTGATCCACACAGTCAAAGGCTTTGGTATAGTCAATGAAGCAGAAATAGATGTTTTTCGGGAACTCTCTTGCTTTTTCGATGATCCAGCAGATGTTGGCAATTTATCTCTGCTTCCTCTGCCCTTTTCTAAAACCAGCTTGAACATCTGGAAGTTCACAGTTCACGTATTGCTGAAGCCTGGCTTGGAGAATTTGAGCATTACTTTACTAGCATGTGAGATGAGTACTTAGCACATAGTAAACTTTTAATGTACTGTTATTGTTGTTTGTTGTCGGTGGTGGCGGTGGTGTAAACAATATAACGTTTCAGACAATATGCTGGATGTCTTTGATAAAAGTGGTGTGTAAAAGCTTATAGTCTGAAATCACAGCAATCACCATATAACTGACTCCACTTGCAGTAAGCAGTACTGGAATAGGAAAAAAATCAATTGATGGGGTTTCTCAGGTTTTACAGCCTGGCCACTGGTTAGAGAAATTTTCAACAATGTGGGACTCGCCAGAACATAACTGATGTTGACCCTGAGGTCCAAGATAAACCCAGGAGAAAGTGAAACCAGGGACATACTGATGAACTGAAAGACTAGAAGAAATTAAGAGTTTGTTATATATGAATGAAGAATTAAAAGTGGGGAAGGAAACATGATTTTAGAACACCAGATTTTGGAACTAGAAGATTTTCCAATTGAATAGATTGGTGTAGGCTTAGGAAGATCCCCTGGAGGAGGAAATGGCAACCCACGTCAGTATTTTTACCAAGAAAATCCCATGGACAGAGGAGCTTGGCCAGCTACAGTCCGAGCTTGCGTGCTAAGTTGCTTCAGTCATGTCTGCCTCTGTGCGACTTTATGGCTGTAGCCGGCCAGGCTGCTCTGTCCATGGGATTCTCCAGGCAAGAATACTGGAGAGGGTTGCCACGCCCTCCTCCAAGGGATCTTCCCAACCCAGGGATCCGACACTGGTCTCTTACTGTCTCCTGCATTGGAAGGCGGGTTCTGTACCACTAGAGCCAAGTGGAAGCCTGAGCTACAGTCCATGGAGTCACAAGGACTGGACACGACCGAGAGACTGAGCACACAAGCACACAAACTAGTTAATAGAAGCCCAAGAGGGGGCAGCATTTTGAGGATGACAAAACAAAATCTACATGAAAATTGTTCCAACTGGGAACTGTGAGGCTACACTGTCTTGTGTTTTCAATTTCCAAGTGTCCTGATAGGGAATAGGAGAAAAAGAAGACTTACATAAACCAAGTCTAAAAAATCTCTGACCTCCTACCTTTAGGTCGGCAGATGGTAATAGTGAGGTCACAGTATGGGTGATACAAAGAAGATGGTGTGTACTTCAAGAAGCAGAGGATTTTGGAGACAAGTGAGAGTAAAGATATGAAAGTGTCATCTCCTGGCTCCAAGAGGCAGAAGAAAGATGACAGTAGCTTTCATTTGAACTTTATAACCTGCCATTAAGCTGTTCCCTTTTCCCAGTATCACTTTTTTTCCCCTCAACACATACTTAAGGCTTGCAGAAATTTGGCAGTCCTTACAGTAGCTTATCTTTCTGAAAGAACTGTCATTCTCCAAGAACTGAGACAGAAGAGGTATGGATTTTTAGCCTAAAATGACCTTTTCTTGAAATGTGCATGCATACATTCAAGCTGCTTCTATGCTTAGTAACTGACTGACCTGGCAGTGGTAGATGCTTTTAAGTAATTACCCATTTCGTGAGTATTTCAAATAGAGGTATATGTAAGGCAGCCTTAGAAACTACTCTATAAAGGATCTTTGGTCTATTAGCAATACAGTTAACTTCAATTGTTGTGTGTGTGTGTGTGTTTTTGTGTGTATGTGTGTCTTTGTATACAGAACTTCTTTTGTCTCTGAAGAATAAATTTAGACACATTTTATTAAGGAGGAAGTCTGGTTTAAGAATTATCTTTGCAAACTATTTCTAAAACCTAAGCAGTAAATAATACTTACCTTATTTACTAAGGTAAATACTGATTGAATTTAGAGATACAAAATTTGGTTTAAAACAGAATAGTTTATGTAGCTAATCTGTAAATAAATAGACTCCTTCTTTTACACTTAAGTAGATATGCTTAGAGTAAGGGATTAGTGTTTAACAATACTGAGAGTGTTATTATGGTCAAGTACTTCTAATGGAAGGACTTTTCAACACAACTATCAGTGCTTTTATCAGAAAGTAAACATAATATTAAAAATCAAAGTCTTCACAGAATAGACCTGAAATTGTGATATTAAAAGAACAGTATATAGAGAAGGCTACCAATTGGCAGGAGAACTGAAATGGGACTTAAGTCCTCATCTTATTTGGGACTTTCAAATTTATGCATACAGGGATTTAATGAAAGAAGTAACTTATCAGTACAAAGATATGAATTTTTAGGCACAGTATATTGTCTTGGAGCCTTTTTATCCTAGTGACCTCTGCCTTTTTAAGTAAGGGTAGCTGTCTTTTGGTCTTTGAAATCCGTTTAGTTCACAGAAGGTACTATAATAATTAAGTAGGCTGCTCTGAAAATTTGGGGTGGCCATCTAAAATGAATGAAGCATTTAAAATAGTCAAACTAAAATTCAGACCTTTTAAAATTGAGGTCAACTATATTTACTTTTCTTTATTCCCTCTAGGATTTAGGATGCAGGATAAGCCTTGATTTTTTAGAATATTTTTCTGAATATAATTATTTTCAGTAAAGTAAGTATCTGCAAATATTAATATTACTGGATAAGAATCTTTTTTAATTCGAACATAAAACTATACGTATGAGTAGTTTAATAAATTTTAAAACATAGCAGAAGGTATGATCCTGACAGTTTCATACTTTGTTTTTGCAGTATTAAACCAAATTTAAAGTCATCAACATTATTCTAGCTGGGTGTATTAAAGGAGAAACATTAGAATATCAAGTCCAATGGTAACTATCCTTGGTAAAATAAACACAATAATAATTCTGATAATAAGGATAAAGTTGGTTAATATTTTTGAAGAGTTGCTTTGTTCCAGGCATTTGAGTTTTCACATGCATTATCCCCATCAATCCTCACCAAAATCTTGGGTGGTAGGTGTTATTATCACATTTCACAAATGAGATAAATAAGGCTTAGAAAGTTTAGATAATTTTCACAAGGGCCTGAACTAGGAAGTGGCTATTGTTGGCTTTTTGGACACCCAAACTCAAGTTTTTAAATGCCATACTATAGAACTTCTCTAATACTTTCTGTACCTTTGACATTTGTGGCTACAGCTAGCAAAAATATTTCTATCTTTCTAAATCTTATGATTTTTATGTAATACCATATGTGAAAATAGTTCTTCTAAAGTTCACTGAGCAAAAGAAAACTATCAATAATTTCCTCTTAGACTTAAAATTGTAATAGTCGGAGAGGAGGAATTTATTTTTATTAAAATTTTGTTAATTTAAAGAGAGAATTATTCTAATGTTTCCCATACAATCAATTTATCTTATATACCCAAGCCACCTTTTTTCTTGTACTTTATCTAACTTAAAGACAATTTGAAAGCAAAATACATCTATTTTTAAGCAATATTTTTTTTCTTTCAATTTTTTTTTGGCTGCACTGCACAGCATGTGGGAAATTAGTTTCAAAACAGAGACTGAACCCCTGCATTGGAAGCATGGAGTTTTAGCTACTGAACTGCCAGGGAAGTCCCAAGATACCTACCTATTTTTAGCACAGTCCTTCCAGTAATGAAAATTTTAAATTACTCTGAATCAAAAGAAGACAATATTGTGATAGCAATAATATTATTTTCGTAACAAAAGTAATTGTATTAAATAATACTATAAGCTGCTGATATTAAAATACAAGTTTCAGCTCAATCTGAGCTGTACAACTCATTGAATTTTTATACATGCTTGGTGGGCTACAGTCCATGGGGTCATAAAAGAATCTGGCATGACTTAGTTGGGGCTTCTCTGGTGGCTCAGTGGTAAAGAATCCGCCTACCAATGCACGAATTCAATTCCTGGGTCAGGAAGACACACTGGTGAGGAAAATGGCAACTCACTCCAGTATTCTTGCCTGGGAAATCCCATGGACAGAGGAGCCTGGTGGGCTACAGTCCACAGGATCACAGTCAGATAGGACTTAGCGATTAAACAAACAAAAAACCATATCTGTGTAACCACATCCCAGGCAAGATGTACACAGAAGACTCCAGCACCCTAGAAGTTTCCTTCTCAGTCCATAATTCCTTCAAGGATAATCACTGTTTTTTGAATTCTGTCACCATTATTTGAGTTTATTTGTTCTTGAACTTCATAAAAATGGAATTAAGCAGAATATACTCTTTTGCGTATGGTAGCTATCACTTAGCATAATGTCTGTGAGACTCATCCATTCATTAGTGGATCAGTGATTCTTTTTTTAAATTGCTCTGTGGATTCCATTGTATACTGTACGACTAATTTACCCTTTTAAATGTTGAAGAACGTTTGGGATATTCTAGATTTGGTTGTAAACAAAGCTGTCATGAACATTCTGTCAGCTTCAATTGGCACTTGCTAACTAGTAATACCTTTACAAGGATTAAATCGTGCTGCTGCACTGCTGATTTTCAACACCCCTTGAAAGGAGTTCAGAGTGTAGAGCAGAAATGAAGCACTTGATGGTTGCAAAAAGCTGGCAGGACAGGTCTTCAGACAGTTACATATTTTCAGGAGTTGATTTTATAAGCCCAATTCTTGTATCTCCTCCTAGCTAGACAAGCACTAAAATTGTTCATGGTGACAGCTGTTTCTTATGACTAGCAGAAAGCTTCACCAGACTAGCAGAAACCTTCTGGAAAAATATGTGCTTGACTGCATGTAAATCACAAATATACCAACCTTCCCCACTGCCTCTTTGGAGCAGTTCCTCAGAGCTATCTGAGGTGCTGTCTCCCAGGCTGCAGTCCTCATTTTGCCTCAAATAAAACTTAGCTCGCAACTCACATGCTGTGCATTTTTTAAGTTGTCAATTAAAAAAAACTAGAATAAAAATAAAATACATATTTCATTTTAAAAGGGGTTTAAAGATACTCATTGAAAGAAATGCTTGAAAATAAGCCCAAAGGTGTCCCCGGACTCAAAATATCCATGACCATTTTAAATACAACCATTAAATGATAAAATTAATGAATCAGAATACTTTGGGACAGGATAATATTGTTTCTCTCCTTTTTACTCTTTCTCTAAATTTATCAGTATACATGTGAATTATCTCTATCCTTTTATCTATATTTATCAGAAACATTCAACTTGTAGTGTAAATAAATATTTTAGAAAAGTTAGAAAAATTGTATTCAGTTTATTCTTATCAAAAACAATCAACTTGGAGAAGGAAATGGCAACCCATTCCAGTATTCTTGCCTGGAAAAGTCCATGGACAGAGGAGCCTGGTGGGCTGCAGTCCATGGGGTTACATGACTGAGCACACGTGCATGAGGGTGGAGGGAGATGGGTTGGTAGCAATAAACTGGTAGAACTAAAAAAAAAAAAAACAAAAAAAAAAAAACAAAAAAACACAGTCAACTATATACGTTCAACTACCATAGTGTAGTATGTTCTTTGGGTGGCAAGATTACAGACTCTCTTATTTGATTATATTTTTTCAATAGTTTTCAAAAGTCTTAGGATTTAAACGAAGAACAAAATGAATCAACGGACTAGGAAAAGTAAATTAGAGTGGGCCCTGCAGTTTTAGCTTCATCTCTCTCTCTCTTTTTTACTTTCTGTATTCATGAAAATGAAAAAGTTAAAGTGAAAGTCTCTCAGTCGTGTCCTACTCTTTGCGACCCCAGGTACTACACAGCCCATGGAGTTCTCCAGGCCAGAATATTGGAGTGGGTAGCCTTTCTCTTCTTCAGGGTATCTTCCCAACCCAGGGATCGAACCCAGGTCTCCCTCATTGCAGGTGGATTCTTTACCAGCTGAGCCACAAGGGAAGCCCAAGAATACTGGACTAGATAGCCTATCCCTTCTCCAGGGGCTCTTCCTGACCCAGGAATCAAACCGAGGTCTCCTGCATTGCAGGCGGATTCTTTACCAACTGAGCTATGAGGGAAGCCCTGTATCTATAAAAAAATGCAATAACAATTGACTTTTACAATAACTTTGAGACATTTCAAAATTCTACAGTCTATTAGAACAGAATATTTATTATGGAAGTTCAAGTAAAATCCTTTTAAACCCACTGTTGCTAATGTTCAATGTTTTCAAGTTGCATTTCTTTGCTTCTCATTCAAATGCTATGAGGAGGCCAATATTTACATAGTTTAAATGAGTGAAAAAGATATGCCAGTATTTCCCCAAATATGAATAAATTAAGATTTGTCAAATATGAATAAATTAAGATTCCATAAGCGTTTTCAACTTTGTGAATCACTTAATCATGCTTCAAATTTTTTAGAAGCTTTTTTCCGGTTATTAAAGGCACATTACAAAAAGTATGAAAACTACATATTAGGAAAAAGGAAGTGGGGCTTCCCTGGTAGCTCAGCTGGTAAAGAATCCGCCTGCAATGCAGGAGACTCCACTTTGATTCCTGGGTGGAGAAGATCCCCTGGAGAAGGGATAGGCTACCCACTCCAGTATTTTTGGGCTTCCCTGGTGGCTCAGACTGTAAAGAATCTGCCCACAATGCGGGAGACCTGGGTTTGATCCCTGGGTTGGGAAGATCCCCTGGAGGAGGGCATGGCAACCCCACTCCAGTATTCTTGCCTGGGTAGTCCCCATGGACAGAGGAGCCTGGCGGGCCACAGTCTGTGGGGTGGAATAGAGTCGGACATGACTGAGCGACAAAGCACAGCGCAGCACAGGGGAAAGGAAAAATAAATGTCCCATAATCAATATTGATTTTCCACTATAGACTATAATAAAGATTTACTTTTTTAAGGTAAATAAGTGCATGATTTAAAAAAATTAGTAATTTTTCCTTCTTAAAACACTCAGTTTAAGACTGACCATGGAATTGGAGGCAAAATCTGATGATTTTAACCAAATGTTGCAGCAGAACTTCTGAAAGGCAGTAAGTTATAAAATATAAAACAAAAGATAGCTGCAGTGAACTTTGAAGCACGAAACTACATAATTTAAAATTAATTTCATACATGAAATCATGGAACAGAAACAACTAAAAAATTTTTGTTTGGGGTTCAGAGGCATCAATGATCTTAATAACAAACCTGCTTTACACAGAGATGTGCAAACATACAAATCTGTTTGACTAAGATGCTAATCTTATCTTGAAAATTCTCCATTGTGTAAGACTTGTCAGAGTATTAATACATTATTTAGAATGTGTGATAGACAGGGGAGATCAGCAAATACTCATGAACCCTAAAGATGTGGGGAAAATGTTATTAAGCTTAAACTTCTCAAAGATATTAATTTTTTTGCCTAAAGCATTTCATTTGTAACCATTAAATGAATTCATAACATGGAGATATTTAATGAAACTCACAATTTTATAATTTTAGGATATCTTTCAACAAAACAAATTAATGAAATATTAAAATGTTTTATTTCCAGATTATTTCATAGTTCTAAATTTTAATTGGAGTACTTTTGGGAGAATATCTGGAAGCAAGCAGAACCCTCCAGTTCACCTCCCCCCAGTATAAAATGGATCAACTAATGATTAGGACAGTAGAGTCACAGACTCAGTGTCTGATACACATTCCTGAGTTGTTTCACAGTTACTGTAACTGCCACCAGAGTACATGACATAGGCTGTTCCATCTTGAATAGTGCTAAATCTACGGCTAACACAATTCTAAGAACTGCCCTCAAGAGAATGGGATTAACGTTACCACTCATAATGATCTATATAGCTTTTTGGGCATCAAAATAATTGCAGCTTGCTCTGTCCATATAGGTAAGCAGGCAACTAAAATTGTCAGCAAAGATATGCTATACAGACCCATGTTGACATCTTCCACTCTGAGAACACACACCGTATGTCAGCATGAAGACATTATAGAAGATGGACCTTCACCCCCTAATCCCATAGAAACAGAATGAGGTTTGACAGTGGGAAATTGAAATCAGCTTTCTTGCCTTTCCTGTTTGCCCACTTCTGTTCCCTCTAACCTCGAAAAAACCTAATTAACCTGTTGATTGTTTTCCTTTACAAAAAGAAGAACAAAGTAATTAAAAAATGACTAGCTCTCTACCTCCAACACCTCCCTTAGCAATTCTGCATGTAGATCATGCAGGCAAGATAACATATGAAGAGAGAGTCAGCCAGCCTGTGTGTAATGGGGAATGATGCAGAACCCAATCTCCTGCCTCAATGAATAATTCACTGAGATTCTTACCCATTTTTCTCCTTTAAAAACTGTCATGGCTGCGCAGAATCTTCAGGGTTGGTCTCTGGGCATTAGTTTACCTTCCTCCCAGATTGCAAACTTTTCTGATTAGAGCACCTTTCCTTTCTATTGACACTCTCAAATAATTGGCTTTTGAGTGGTGAGTGGCAGAACCTGAGTTCAGTAACATATATAATCCAGTTTGAAATTTTCAACTTGTAAATTTCCAGTTTGGGAGTAGGCCTTATGACTGAATAAAACAATTTGATTTAGTAAGAAAACCTTAGTGAGTTCAGGGAAGTTGTAGGAGCCTCACACTGGTAGAATTATTTAGCTGAAAACTGGGACAAGTTGCCCGCCCTCTTATTTTCTGGAGAGGAAAGGGAATGAAAGTGAAAATGTGAAAGTGAAAGTCACTCAGTTATGTCCGACACTTTGCAACCCCAGGGACTATACAGCCCATGGAATTCTCCAGGCCAGAATACTGGAGTGGGTAGCCTTTCCTTTCCGCAGGGGATCTTCCCAACCCAGGGATTGAACCCAGGTCTCTTGCATTGCGGGCAGATTCTTTACCAGCTGAGCTACAAGAGAAGCCCAAGAATACTGGACTGGGTAGCCTATCCCTTCTCCAGGGGATCTTCCCGACCCAGGAATCAAACCAGGGTCTCCTGCATTTCAAGTGGATTCTTTACCAACTGAGCTATCAGGGAAGCCCTAAGAAGAAAGGGAAGCCCTAAGGCGAACATCTCACTGACTTAAAAACAGTCAGTGAGATGCCAAGCTACCAAGAGATGGAGCCTGGTGGCAAGGAGCTGTGACATGAGTATGGAGGAGATCAGGTGTTACTCACACTCCAGGTCTTTTTTCTTGATGGTGTTTGGCTGCTTGTCAGTATTCTTCACATTGCTGTGTTTTTTGTTTTGTTTGTATTTTCTTTTGTGCTAGCCCTTCTAGTGTCATTCAACACAAGTGTTGATTTTTGTGGATACTAGAGATAATCACTCAAGACCCATAAAATTAAACTCAAATCTACCAGATGGTTTACAGACAAGCAGTCAATTTTAAGGTAGAATTATAAAGTGCTGCTGCTGCTGCTAAGTCACTTCAGTCGTGTCTGACGCTGTGCGATCCCATAGACGGCAGCCCACCAGGCTCCCCTATCCCTGGGATTCTCCAGGCAAGAATACTGGAGTGGGTTGCTGTTTCCTTCTCCAATGCATGGGAGTGAAAAGTGAAAGTGAAGTCGCTCAGTCATGTCCGACTCCTAGCGACCCCATGGACTGCAGCCTACCAGGCTCCTCCGTCCATGGGATTTTCCAGACAAGAGTACTGGAGTGGATTGCCATTGCCTTCAAAGAACTTTTTAACAAGTGATATTAATATAGTGCTTTTCAGTTTACAATGGTCTTTCAAGTTATCTCATTTGAATCTCAGCAGAGTTCTAAAAAGCCTTCTCATATACAGAGGAATAAACTGAAGCTCAACAGAGGTAAATACATTGCCGAAGGTATTAATTACAGTTAGTAGGAGCAACTTCCTCAGCTTGTAATGAGCATACAGTAAATAGTTGTTGAAATCGTAATAAAAGTGAGGAAATATAACAAGATTTCTGATTCCAAATCTTTACTATTACATTTAGTTTCATTTTTAGAAAAGAAATACTGACTTTTTTTATTTCTAAGACCTAACTTTACTGTTGGTGCACCAATAAAACTTTGTAATTCTTGTGATAAGAGTCTCCAAAACTTTTATGCTCAGATGCAACCTTAATATTATCATCTGAAGATTGCGGCTTATTTTGGATTTCAGATCAGAGTATTTAAGGTATGTAGAGGGCACACCTACCCAGTGTCCATTGAAGATGAGCTCTCAGCAATTCTCGCTAGTAAAGTAATGCTCAAAATTCTCCAAGCCAGGCTTCAACAATATGTGAACCCTGAACTTCCAGATGTTCAAGCTGGTTTTAGAAAAGGCAGAGGAACCAGAGATCAAATTGCCAACATCCGCTGGATCATTGAAAAAGCAAGAGAGTTCCAGAAGAGCATCTATTTCTGCTTTATTGACTATGCCAAACCCTTTGACTGTGTGGATCACAATAAACTGTGGAAAATTCTGAAAGAGATGGGAATACCAGACCATCTGACCTGTCTCTTGAGAAACCTGTATGCAGGTCAGGAAGCAACAGTTAGAACTGGACATGGAACAACAGACTGGTTCCAAATAGGAGAAGGAGTACATCAGGCTGTATATTGTCACCCTGTTTATTTAACTTATATGCAGAGTACATCATGAGAAACGCTGGACTGGAAGAAATACAAGCTGGAATCAAGATTGCTGGGAGAAATATCAATAACCTCAGATATGCAGATGACACCACCCTTATGGCAGAAAGTGAAGAAGAACTAAAGAGCCTCTTGATGAAAGTGAAGGAGGGAAGTGAAAAAGTTGGCTTAAAGGTCAACATTCAGAAAACTAAGATCCTAGCATCTGGTCCCATCACCTCATGGGAAATAGATGGGGAAACAGTGGAAACAGTGTCAGACTTTATTTTGGGGGGCTCCAAAATCACTGCTGATGGTGATTGCAGCCATGAAATTAAAAGTCGCTTATCCTTGGAAGGAAGGTTATGACCAACCTAGATAGCATATTGAAAAGCAGAGACATTACTCTGCCAACAAAGGTCCGTCTAATCAAGGCTATGGTTTTTTCCAGTGGTCATGTATGGATGTGAGAGTTGGATGGTGAAGAAAGCTGAGCGCCGAAGAATTGATGCTTTTGAACTGTGGTGTTGGAGAAGACTCCTGAGAGTCCCTTGGACTGCAAGAAGATCCAACCAGTCCATCCTAAAGGAGATCAGTCCTGGGTGTTCATTGGAAGGACTGATGTTGAAGCTGAAACTCCAATACTTTCGCCACCTCATGCGAAGAGTTGACTCATTGGAAAAGACCCTAATGCTGGGAAGGATTGGGGGCAGGAGGAGAAGGGGATGACAGAGGATGAGATGGCTGGATGGCATCACCAACTCGATGGACATGGGTTTGGGTAGACTCCAGGAGTTGGTGATGGGCAGGGAGGCCTGGCGTCCTGCGATTCATGAGGTCGCAAAGAGTCGGACTCGACTGAGCGACTGAACTGAACTCAGCAATTCAGATTCGCTGATTGTCCAGAGACAGAACTATGCCCAGAGCTAGACCAATCAGACACTCTTCTCCAAGACCCCTGAATATTTGAAATGAGAGATACAGAGACCAGAAAAGTTTGGTGGTTGAGGCCTGTTGATGGCAGTGGTCTGGAGGCAGATTCATGAGGATCTCAGAGCTACCTTAGTTTCTGATGTGGTCATTCTTTCTTGGTTTTTGTGAAATATCCCTGTATCCAAATATGCTTTCTGGCCAAATTGCTATGATTAATTTCTGTTGATTGAAACCCAAAGAATCTGAATCAATAGAATATGGTAGAAAGTGCATTGAGTGTGTAGGGTATCTGGGTTGAAGTACAGAATATTATTTCATATATGAAAGATGTTAAGAGTTGGGAAAGACTAACAAAACGGCAACCAGGGAGACTCTTCCCTGCCCTCTTGGACACCACGTTGTCTTTGACACATCACAGTCAGAAACAGGAAGTCATTCTGCCCTGATGCAGGACCACTGCATTTTCTCTACCAGTAAAGTGCCAGGTGCCACACGCTTCCTGTTCACGGCCATTGTTTACCGTTGTACTCACTACAGCCACCAACACTGTACGAATGGGAACCACCTTAACCATTGAACCTTGCTTCTAGACCATAGCTGATTCCTGTTAGACTTGAGCTCTCACGCATCAAATCTAAAATTCATCATGCCTCACATCCCTGTTCATCTCCAGCTGACAAGGCAATATAAAAAGTTAAGATGTTTAATTTCTCTGAACTCATACACTGCAATCTTGCCAATAAAAATGGATGTGTTATCACATTATCACCAATAGAGCTGCTCTGAGAAGCTGTTGGACTCAGTTCTTTTTCACTCATAGCTTTCTTAGCAACAGGATTACGTGGGAACTGATCTTTGTGATCCCTATGGACTGTAACCTGGCAAACACCTGTCTGTGGGATTATCCAGGCAAGAATACTGGAGTGGGTTGCTATTTCCTCTTCCAGAGAACTACTGATATAATTACTACTGATATAGATAAACACAATTTGTGGCACAAAAAGTGATTTTACAAAATAATTTATTCAGAAACTAGTAGACATTATATATTTCATGATTACCTTTGATACAAAGTTTTTAAAACATACTTTAAAATTAATGCACTATAGAATCAACATCTGTCAACTTCTTTAACTGATATATTAATGTGTTGTTAGTTCACTGAAGACCTATTTGCTATTCACTGTTCCCTGTCTGAAATACTTGTGTATGCAGTATCTAGCACTGTGCTTTATACAGGGTAGGCATCAATGAACTTCTGTTGCATGATAAATTAGCAAATGCAGTAATCCAGTCAAAATGTTTGCAAATCCCAATTTGTATTGTACAAATAGCACAAATGGTTGGAAAGGAGAAATCAGAAAAAATTTGCAGAAAAAAGGTTCATATTTATTTTTGCCTTTTTTTATTCAAAGAACAATTACTTTTATAAAATGTGGCATTGGGGAGCCTGATTTTTCTATGAAACATTGTCTGGGTTTACTTTACACGCGATTCTTTTCACTGGTAACATTCAAAATATAAACTGCTAAACGGATTTTTTAAATTTCAACAAACCATTTTCACAAATAAGAGGAAGACAAATAAATATTTCCTGTAATGGACGTGAAGGATCTTGTGTTCCCTTTCTTTCATAGTCTTTTCTTACCCATACTAAGAAACTATTGTCTTTTTATCATTCAGCTGTATTTTAGGCACTTGCTTTAACTATTAATTTATTTCCTTTGCAGGCCCACCAGTGATAATTTGCTCTTTTAAGAGTTATACCATATACCCATGGTACTCATTTTCTGCTTGACAGGACAGAACCCTTGAATTTGGGTAAGACTTCTGACTGTCATTTTTCTCTTTTATCTTCTAGTAAAAGCAATGACCAAATCTACTATTGCCCTCCTGGCTGTCACTTCACCCAGTTGTTGAATTTAACTCTAGGCCATTTAAACTAGCTTGTTTCATAGTAGAGCCTACAGGAAAATATTTAACTGAGTAATCTTCAGAATCTTCAGGAGACAGTAGTGCTGGGAAAATACATTTCGGCGAATTCCTTGGTGGTACAGTTGTTAAAACTCAGCACAGGGCCTGGGTTCAATGCAGTGTGGCCAAAAATAAAAGAGGAAAAATCTTTTGTTAGACAGCTATGGATAACAACACTTTTCCTATGTGACACAAGATTTTTCTCCACTTCATAAAAGTTATTAATATGAACCCCAAGTGAACATAGTGACAATGTATATTACTGGAGAGATCAATGAATTTTCTCTATCAAGATCTTTCACAGTATAAAATCAACTGGAAAATATGTGAGCAATACTTAAGTTGGGAGAGTAAGAAAAAATAAATCAATGTTACCTCGATAATGACTTCCCTGGTGGCTCAGATGGTAAAGCGTCTGACTACAATGCGGAAGACCCAGGTTCAATCCCTGGGTGAGGAAGATCTCCTGGAGAAGGAAATGGCAACCCACTCCAGTATTCTTGCCTGGAAAATCCCACGGATGGAGGAACCTGGTAGACTACATACAGTCCACGGGGTCGCAAAGAGTCGGACACGACTGAGCGACTTCACTTCACCTTCAATAATATATATCTGTTTCATAATCTCTTTGAAATGTAATATGTAATAGGTGCTGTTATTGTTGTTGTTTAGTGACTAACTCGTGTCCGACTCTTTGTGACTCCATGGACTGTAGCCCACCAGGCTCCTGTGTCTATGGGATTTTCCAGGCAAGGGTACTGGAGTGGGTTTCCATTTCCTTCTCCAGGGGATCTTCCCGACCCAGGGATCAAACCCGCATCACCTCCACTGCAGGCAGATTCTTTACCACTGAGCCACCAGGGAAGCGGCAGTCTAAAATACAAGAGTTAATGAGAAATATTTTACCAAAGGAGGTCCACAGAATAGGGAACATGTAAACAAATTAATAATTAGAATGTTATCAATGTTTTTTGATAAAGAGAAAAATAAAGGCTATTGCAGCATATAGGAGAGGCACCTACCTGAGGCTGTGCTGATAAGTGTGAGGCAAGAAAGACTGTTCCCAGAAAAGCTTCGCCTATATACATATCCTAATTTTATCTGCTGACTGAGGTCAAGTATCTGGTTCATCTGAAGTTCCTGTTGAACTGGAGAGTCAGCAATGAGTCACCTGTAGGGAGGACCTTTTAAGGGAACTGTGCACATAACATCCAAGGCTCAACTACACACAGAAGATCTATCAATGCCAATTTAATCCACATTTAGATACTCTCATTTCAGTAATGTCAAAGGAGTATGAATATGAATATCTGAATGACTGTATTGCTTTGTAAGGCACTCATAAAAGCTCATGCCTTAAAATAAAACAGGTATTTCTTGATGCCAGTGCAATGACTAAAGTTACAGTAGCTATCCTAGGCCAACATGGTGATCTTGAAGATACAACCTTAAACTGAGAAAGGCAGAACAGAACAGACTTGAACCAGGATTCCTAAAGACACTACGGATCTTCCATCCTGGACCTAGATTTCATGCTCAGCTTCTTTTACATAAAAAAAATAAACTTCTCCATGCTTAAGGAAATCTTTTTTTCTTTTTTTTAATTTCCATTTCATGCAGCTGAACTTAACCCTTTTGACAGAGACTGATTCTGTATCTCCAGGGCTCTTGAATTTCCTTTTATTTTTACTTTAGAAAAAAAAATTTTGGTTATGCCATGTGACATATAGGATCTTAATTCCCTGACCAGAGATTGAACCCACATTCCCTAAAAATGGAAATGTGGAGTATTAACTATTGGGAAATCCCTCTCCAGGGAAATCCCCAGAGATCTTGAATTTCTATAGTGTTTACCACTAGTAGGCTTCTACAGGGAAAAAGAAAGGGAAAATATGATTTGATGCAATGAATCCTTTAAACACATATCAATAAACTGTTCCACTTTTAAGTCAAGCAGATGAAGCATATCATGAATGCCAATCTACTTGTTTTTTTCCCCCTGTTAGCGAATGTACACATGGTCTTGAAGAAAGCTCCTGTATCTACAGACTGACCAGAGGAATTCTGAAGCAAACGAGTTAGGTTGTACTGTGGCTATGCGTAAATGACAAAATTTCTATGTCTTAAAATAAAATTTCTTGCTCTCTGTACACGGCAAACACGGGTTGATGATGGGCCCTTTTCCATGTAGTCACTCTATACCATATGAAAAGTTTTGGTTTTTTGCAAGAAGGGAAGAATGAGTTGGATAGTTGGGCACCAGTATTTACTGCTGATGATATACATCTCCCCTCATATTTAATTTGTCAGAACTAGTTATATGGCCATGATTAATTTCAAAGGTATGGAAGTATAGACTTCCTCAAACCCAGAAACAAAGGAGAACCAAATATTGTGAAATAAGAGTGGTATTCACTACCCTACTAAAATGTAAAAGAATCTATGTGAAAACTTTCAATGCACAATAATAATGTTTTTACCTTTTGGTCACAAAATTTCACTATAATTAATTCAATTTCTTTAGAAAGATTTTCCACCAGAAAGAAAAAATAAAAGAGTTTCAGATGATAATGTCTATAAGACTAGTTTCTCTTTTGGCAGGTGTGAGGTAATTTGACTGAGATACAACAAGTCTCTTTGCTTGAGAAGATGAGACTGAATCTTAAAGATCAGCAAACACCCACATGTTCATTCATCCATTTATTTAGCAGACACAGATGGAGCATCTGTTAAGCACAGTTCAGATAAAAGCTACTAAAACGAGGGCATAGTGAGAAAGGTTTGAGAAGGGAAATGGGCATGATTCTAAATATTTTTAGAATTCTCTCTCAAAATATAATTTTATTTGGAATATAGCAACTACAAAATAGCCTCCAAATACCTTTACATTTTCAGATAGCTCTTGGAAATTTATTATATCATCATGATTAAAATACTTCTGTGACATTTATTCCAATTGGGGAATTTTAAAAAAAGAATACATTTGAGTAAACAAATAAGATTTCTCCAAGGGTAAGCTCTGAAGAAGACTTTCTTAACCAGCTGACACTAGCTAGCTACACAAACATTTTGAAATAATATAATTATGTGACTATTTTTCACCATATTCAAGCATTTTAATTCAAGAGTCATCAATCTAATTTATTTCCTTAAAATGGTATATACTGAGCTGCTCTAAATATTACTGAACCATAATCTCTTATAAAAGGTTCACAGCAATATAAGGCAACATTTTTAAATAACTTGAGGAAAAAATCTATGATAGGAAGTATCTCAATAAGGAAATTGCCAATTATGTATTTATGTTCTAAATGTGTTGGTGTAACATTTTTGGATTTATTTGAAAAAGTATTTTTCCAAATTCTGGTTATGTATTTAGGATAGATGGCTCAAAATAAAAATATTAGTTCAAAAAGTATAAACACAAATTTAAAAGAGTAAATTCAACATAGTTTCAAAGTGCTTCCAGAAATACACTAATTTACACTCCAATATACCACCAGTATATTAATAACTCTTCATTTTAGTTTAAAAATCTTATCAAAATTATTCTATTTCTTTGCTATTTTCCCACCGCTTTTATGCTGAAAAACTCTTTCTCTTTTCAGAAACCACATTATTTATTTATATTTTTTCTAGTGATTACAATTTTGCTTCACTCTTACTTTTCATCTATTAATAATTTACTAATAAATTGAGGAAAGTAGGGAAAACCACTAGTCCATTCAGGTATGACCTAGATCAAATCCCTTATGAGTATACAGTAGAAGTGACAAATAGATTTAAGGGACGAGATCTGATAGACAGAGTGTCTGATGAACTATGGACAGAGGTTCGTGACATTGTACAGGAGACAGGGATCAAGACAATCCCCATGGAAAACAAATGCAAAAAAGCAAAATGGCTGTCTGAAGAGTCCTTACAGATAGCTGGGAAGAGAAGAGAAGCGAAAAGCAAAGGAGAAAAGGAAAGATATTCCCATCTGAATGCAGAGTTCCAAAGAATAGCAAGGAGAGATAAGAAAGCCTTCCTCAGCGATCAGTGCAAAGAAATAGAGGACAACAACAGATTGGGATGATGTGATGATTTAGTGATGGTGTGATCACTCACCTAGAGCCAGACATCCTGGAATGTGAAGTCAAGTGGGCCTTAGAAAGCATCACTATGAACAAAGCTAGTGGAGATGATGGAATTCCAGTTGAGCTATTTCAAATCCTCAAAGGTGATGCTGTGAAAGTGCTGCATTTGATATGCCAGCAAATTTGGAAAACTCAGCAGTGGCCACAGGACTGGAAAAGGTCAGTTTTCGTTCTAATTCCAAAGAAAGGCAATGCCAAAGAATGCTCAAACTACCGCACAATTGCACTCATCTCACATGCTAGTAAAGTAATGCTCAAAATTCTCCAAGCCAGGCTTCAGCAATACGTGAACCATGAACTTCCAGATGTTCAAGCTGGTTTTAGAAAAGGCAGAGAAACCAGAGATCAAATTGCCAATATCCGCTGGCTCATCGAAAAAGCAAGAGAGTTCCAGAATAACATCTATTTCTGCTTTATTGACTATGCCAAAGCCTTTGGCTGTGCGGATCACAATAAACTGTGGAAAATTCTGAAAGAGATTGGAATACCAGACCATCTGACCTGTCTCTTGAGAAACCTGTATGCAGGTCAGGAAGCAACAGTTCGAACTGGACATGGAACAACAGACTGGTTCCAAAAAGGAAAAGGAGTCCATCAAGGCTGTATATTGTCACCCTGCGTATTTAACTTATATGCAGAGTACATCATGAAAAATGCTGGGCTGTAAGAAACACAAGCTTGAATCAAGATTGCTGGGAGAAATATCAATAACCTCAGATATGCGGATGACACCACCCTTATGGCAGAAAGTGAAGAACTAAAGAGCCTCTTGATGAAAATGAAAGAGGAAAGTGAAAAAGTTGGCTTAAAGTTCAACGTTCAGAAAACTAAGATCATGGCATCTGGTCCCATCACTTCATGGGAAATAGATGGGGAAAGAGTGGAAACAGTGTCAGACTTTATTTTGGGGGGCTCCAAAATCACTGCTGATGGTGATTGCAGCCATGAAATTAAAAGACACTTACTCCTTGGAAGGAAGGTTATGGCCAACCTAGATAGCATATTTAAAAGCAGAGACATTACTTTGCCAACAGAAGTCCATCTAGTCAAGGCTATGGTTTTTCCAGTGGTCATGTATGGATGTGAGAGTTGGATGGTGAAGACAGCTGAGCACCACAGAATTGACGCTTTTGAACTGTGGTGTTGGAGAAGAGTCTTGAGAGTCCCTTGGACTGCAAGGAGATCCAATCAATCCATCCTAAAAGAGATCAGTCCTGGGTGTTCATTGGAAGGACTGATGTTGAAGCTGAAACGCCAATACTTTCGCCACCTCATGCGAAGAGTTGACTCATTGGAAAAGACCCTAATGCTGGGAAAGACTGAGGGCAGGAGAAGAAAGGGACAACAGAGGATGAGATGGTTGGATGGCATCACAGACTCAATGGACATGGGTTTGGGTGGACTCTGGGAGTTGGTGATGGACAGGGAGGCCTGGCGTGCTACGGTTCATGGGGTTGCAAAGAGTTGGACATGACTGAGCGACTGAACTGAACTGAACTGAAGAAAACTCAGAAGGAAATAAGCAACATGTTATTGGAAACTGGAAAAAAGGGGATTACAGTGGCAGAAAACTTAAGTAGAATTGTGTTCTGCAGTTATATAGAGAATAGAACTTGTAAGTAATGAACTCAAATATTTAGTTGAGAAGATTTCCAGTCCAATTACTGAATCTGTGGCCAGATTTCTTTTTGCTTCTTAGAGTAAAATGTGAGAGAACAGAGACACAACAACAAACTATTATACAAAAAGGATCAGGATTTGATGACTTGGGGCATTCTCCATCCATCTGGATTGCCACAGACACTAAAATTAAGACATTCACTGTCAGGAAAATGTGTTCTAGTAAAAGGAAAACAAGTTGGGGTGTAGCTAGACAATCTTTTGCTAATGCTTCCAAAAAGATTTAAAGGTCACGGACTTCATTCACATAAAAGGTTCTTTAAAAAGACTGTGTATGATTCAGATCCTTTCAGCCCTTCATGCGTGTGTGCATGCTTAATCATGTCCAATTCTTTACGATCCCACCAACTGTAGCCTGCCGGGCTTCTCTGTCCACGGAATTTTTTTCGGTAAGAATACTGGAGTGGGTTGCCATTTTCTCCTCCTGGGGATCTTCTTGACCCAGGGATCGAACCCATGTCTCTCGTCTCCTGCATTGGCAAGCAGATTCTTTACCACTGAGCCACTTGGGAATCCTTTAGCCATCTCAGCAGAAGATATGTTAGAGGAAGATGACATGTAGAGAAGTCAGAAAAAACTGACATATTATATATGAAAGAGCAACAATTTCAATGATTCAGTTTATCACAGATAATGAAAGCAAGAAGAGAGTAGATCACCTTTGAAGTGCTGGTTTCTAAGTAAGATATGTGGAGGAGACTCTTCTACAATGAATTTGTGTGACACATGGGAGATCCATATGCACGCTAAGCTGCTTCACTCATGTCCTACTCTTTCGTGACTCTATGGAATCTAGCCCACCAGGCTCCTTTGTCCATGGGATTCTCCAGGCAAGAATACTGGAGTGGGTTGCCATGCCCTCCTCCAGGGAATCTTCCTGAGTCAGGAATCCAACCTGCGTCTCTTAAGTCTCCTGCATTGGCAGGAGGGTTCTTTACCACTAGCGCCAACCATAACTTCCTTGAAAATTTTATATCAGCAGAAATACTATCAGTTTGAATTTTAAAACAATAGGGAGAGTACAAAATGTAAAAAATAAAGGAAGGCTATTGGAATTCCAGAACTCTATAGGCAAGATACAGGATGATAACACTACTCAGCTACAAATACATAACTTCACAAAAGGAAGAATTACTCAGAGGATGGCACATTGATTCCAAAGGGTGCTGCTCTGTATCACAAAGGACCATCCCCCAGCATTGAAAACAAACAGAGCTTGCTTCTTTGGATTTCAAAATTGCCTGTGACTGGTGTTGTGCAGACCAAGAATGTTTTATCCATTGAAAACCTTCTTAAAGAACAAAGTCAAGTTAAAGACATTTTCAGATAAAAGAAAACCAATAAAATTCATTGTAAGTAAACATGTACTATAGAAAAATGCTATAGGACATTCTTCTGGCAAATGGTAAAGTGAAGTCGCTCAGTCGTGTCCGACTCTTTGGGACCCCATGGACTATAGCCTACCAGGCTTCTCCATCCATGGGATTTTCCAGGCAAGAGGACTGGAGTGGGTTGCCATTGCCTTCTCCAGAGGATCTCCCGCACCTAGGGATCGAACTCGGGTCTCCCGCATTGTAGGCAGACACTTTACCTCCTGAGCCACCAGGGAAGTCTTAATGATATCTTTAACCTGTAGGAAGGAATAAGGCATATCAGAAATGGTAAATATGCTGGTAAATATAAGAAGTTAGCCTTTCCCTTCTTAATTTATTTAAAATATACATAGTTGATTAAAAGAAATTATAGCAATGAATTGTGGGTTTTATAACATATATAAATGTAATACATATGAAAAACATAAAGGATGGAGGAATAAATGAACAACGTGGTTACATGGCTTTGTATTTCATGTTCAAAGATACTATATTAACTCCAAGAAGTATGTGAAAAGTTACGGATGTAATTCCTAGAGCATTCACCTAAAAATAATTCAGAGGGAAAAAAAAATCAAAGTGTACCTAAAAATACAGCAGATAAAAATGAAAATCAACAGAGGAAAACACAAATTTATGTAACTGGAAGAGCTATGGAAAGGAATTCACCATGTAATTTTCACAGTGCAAGAGGAAAGAGTTATTTTTGTGTTTTCTAAAATATTTATGAGCTCTATGGCCTTAAACTTTAGCAAGAGAAATTTAAACCTGGTATAATAAAGACTGTAAGGCATGTTGAATATTGTTACCCTATATAAGGGCAAAAAATGGTTTGTGTACCTGTACAGGTTAAAGTCAGTAATGGCAGTTGCTATGTTAATGGAAAGTTAGCCCTTTATAAAGGAAATCATCTTCCTTTTTTCTTATAACTGGAGATTAAAGAAATATCATTTCTAAGCAGTGAAATGTTTCATCCTAACTTTTTGAGCTTTACTTTAAAATGTAATTATTTGGGCTTCATTCAAAATAGATAAAGTATGCACAGTGATAAGAGTGAAAAATGTTCTTAATAGGTAAACCAAATTCCTAGTAAAACAAGTAAAGACATGTTCTCAGTATTTTGCCTACAAGAAAAAGCCAAAATTTTATACTTTCTTAGGTACAGTGGGTTCTGAATTGATGATACTATTTTACATGTAAGTCAAAGTAGTCACTCTGGCATTCTTGTCTGCAGTTATTTATTCAACTTCTCACATTTTTATGAGTCCAGAGGTTTCTGAGCACAACACTGAAATATTCCAATTATTATGCCATGTCCTTACTCAAGTAAACAACTGCTGAACTCTGACAGAGATAAACTCAATATTCTGCTCTGATTCTAAGCCTGGATCTTAACAAAACTGAAAAAAAAACATGGACAGTTCACTGTGTGTATTTATTACAACAGTGATGCTGAGAGGGGAAAGTTTAACATAAAATTCAATTAATAGGTTAGTTTATCAAAGTAACCAAGAATGACTTTGGATTCAGGAAATAACAATAACCGATGGGGGTGGGGAGTGAATGCCAAAGAAGGAGGCATGTCTGAATACAGATGTGGCCTGATGTCAGAGTTTCATAGAGAAAGGACAGTAAAAGAATTCCTAATGTTCTCCAAAAATTACAATCCAATGTATGTTATGCCTCAATTAAACAACAAAAACTGCCACCCAGTATTTCAATGGCACTCATATATTTACACACTATGGAAGTACCCTGGTACTTATCAATTGGTATAGTAAGTTAAAAGCTACAGTTATTGGTTTCAATCTAGACAAGACAGTTGATTTCACAACTACCTACAATTCATAATTTTTTTTCCATTTTCACTTTAAAAAAGTATGTTACCTAAAACATCATTAATGCAAAATTACATATTCAGATTAATTATGATACAGATTTCTAAGCAAAATTCCATATCTATGCAGTGCATTTTGAAATTTTCTAAGTTGTCTTCCATGTCAAGTATAACTTTGTATAAGTGGTCATGTCTGAAAGATTGCATCCTTAAGAATCATGCTTTTAGTGAAGATTAAATGTTCATACCTTTCTGGTTTTGTTATTGTTTTCCTGTTGGGTTTGGAGTCTATGGCTTTCTAGTGAATTAACGGGCCAACGAATTAAAAATATTTATGATTTTGGTCTCTAGATAATAGAACACACAGCAAGGTATCTATTTTTTTCTTAGTTATATTGAGGACTAGACTTGAAATTAAAAAAGTGAAAACTGAATATATCTTAATCATAATTCAGCATTTGTTGCTTTCACCAGAATAAGGCCTAGGCTGATTGCAATAAGCTAAAGCTTGGTGGTATATGCCTACATAAATGCAACAAAAGAGAGGCAGAGTCATGGCAGGTTTCAAACATGCTCTAGTTTCTAGAAACCCTGTGCTTCTCATGTGCTTGTATGTGGAATGTCACATCTTCAGCAGCTTTTTTAGTTCATCAAGCACTGCTGAACCATTCGCAGTATACAAGGTTGCTCCAAGGACATAAAAGCAATGTAAGTGCATTTCCTGAGATCATTATAGTTTTGTTAATATGCTTTCATTGTGTGATTAGAAATCAAATTCTAAAATTTGATTTGGTAAATATTAAGTGCCTTATTATGGGCAAAGCACGCAGAGTTATTCAAAGATAAAGTGATATAATCTATCTCCTAGCAGCTTATCAAACCAATGAGAACTGTTATACAAGGTAGTAGTATTAAGCCACTAGTTATAATAGAATTTAAAAATCAGGATAAATGTATATAAGGTGTGAGTGCTAAATTACTTCAGTTCATGTCCAGCTCCTTGTGACCTTATGGACCGTGGCTCAGGCTCCTCTGTCCATGGGATTCTCCAGGCAAGAACACTGGAGTGGGTTGCCATGTCCTACTCCAGGGGATCTTTCTAACCCAGGGATGGAACCTATGTCTATGCAATGTGGGAGACCTGGCTTCGATTCCTGGCTTGGGAAGATCCCCTGGGGAAGGGAAAGGCTACCCACTCCAGTATTCTGGCCTAGAAAATTCCATGGACTGTATAGTCCATGGGGTCACGAAGAGTCGGACAAGACTGAGCGACTTTCACTTTTACTTTCTTTACCACTGGGCTTCCCCCGTAGCTCAGATGGTAAAGAATCTGCCTGCAATGCAGAAGACCTGGGTTCAATCCCTGGGTTAGGAAGATCCCCTGGAGAAAGGAATGGCAACCCACTATAGCATTCTTGCCTGGAGAATTCCATGGACAGAGAAGCCTGGTGGGATATAGTACATGGGGTCTGCAAAGAGTCTGGACAGGACTGACTAACACTTTCACGTTCACTTTTCTTTACCACTAGCACCACAAAATAAGCCCCATATATATATATATACATATATAAGGCAGCCATGTCTATTATATGTACTAATCAATCTAATCAAATATATATATATATATATGATGCTACTTTATATACTACCAGCACATACCAATGAAATCAGTACAAACAGTAGAACAGCATACAATTTACTTGCAAAATTAACTGTGCAGAAAACAATCACAGGAGTTAGAGAAAGAGAGGAGTCCTTCACGTTAAAGCACGCATTGATTTGGACAGCAGTAAACAAATGCAAAGCGAAGAAAGGACTGGTTTCTCTGATAGAACCACACACATGGTAGAACTACTTTCAAGAGTACTGCTTGTTAAATTTTCTGGAGATCTTGTTATAATTCAGATTCTGATTTAGCAGGACTGGATTGGGGGTTAAGGTTCTACCTAACTAACAACTTTCCAGGTAATGCCAATGGTGTTGGACCCACCAGAGCAATTTACTTCAGAGCACACACTTCAGACTAATTTACATCCCAGTCTCTCTCTAGCCTACCTTAACCACAGAATAGATTCACGCAACTGTTTCATATATTAACAATGATATTTTTTGAAGGCAGGAATATACCCTTTAGGAGTAAATATAAGAGTAATAAATGATACAATGCACTTATATTACAAATTAAGTTGTTATATGTAAACCTCACGGTAACTGAAAAGCAAAAATCTATGGTCAGTTCAGTTCAGTGGCTCAGTCACGTCCGAATCTTTGTGACCCCATGGACTGCAGTATGCCAGGCTTCCCTATCACCAACTCCCAGAGGTTGCTCAAACTCATGTTCATTGAGTTGGTGATACCATCCAATCATCTCATCCTCTGTTGTTCCCTTCTCTTCCTGCCTTAAATCATTCCTTGCATCAGGGTCTCTTCCCATCAGTCAGTTCTTTGCATCAGGTGGCCAAAGTGTTAGAGTTTCAGCTTCAGCATCAGTCCTTCTAATGAATATTCAGGACTGATTTCCTTTAGCATGGACTGGTTGACTCTCCTTGCTGTCCAAGAGACTCTCAAGAGTCTTCAACACCACGGTTCAAAAGCATCAATTCTTCAGCGCTCAGATTTCTTTATGGTCCAACTCTACATCCATACATGATGACTGGAAAAATCGTAGCTTTGACTAGACGGACTTTTGTTGGCAATGTAATGCCTCTGCTTTTTAATATGCTGTCTAGGTTGGTCATAGCTTTGCTTCCAGGGAGCAAGTGTCTTTTAATTTCATGGCTGCAGTCACCATCTGCAGAGATTCTGGAGTCCCCAAAAATAAAGTCTCTCACTGTTTCCATTGTTTCCCCATCTATTTGCCATGAAGTGATGGGACCAGATGCCATGATCTTAGTTTTCTGAATGTTGAATTTTAAGCCAACTTTTTCACTCTCCTTTTTCACTTTCATCAAGAGGCTCTTCAGTTCTTCACTTTCTGCCATAAGTGTGGAGTCATCTGCATATCTGAGGTTATTGACATTTCTCTTGGCAATCTTGATTCCAGCTTGTGCTTCCTCCAGTCCAGCATTTCTCATGATGTATTCTGCATATAAGTTAAATACACAGGGTGACAATATACAGCCTTGACGCATTCCTTTTCCTATTTGGAACCAGTCTGTTTTTCCATGTCCAGTTCTAGCTATTGGTTCTTGACCTGCATACAGATTTCTCAGGAGGCAGGTCAGGTGGTCTGGTATCCCCATTCCTTGAAGAATTTTCCACAGTTTGTTGTGATCCACACAGTCAAAGGCTTTGACATAGTAAATAAAGCAGAAGTAGATGTTTTTCTGGAACACTCTTGCTTTTTCAATGATCCAATGGATATTGGCAATTTGATCTTTGGTCCCTCTGCCTTTTTTAAAACCAGCTTGAATATCTGGAAGTTCATGGTTCACATACTGTTGAAGCCTGGCTTGGAGAATTTTGAACATTACTAGCATGTGAGATGATTGCAATTCTTCAGTAGTTTGAGCATTCTTTAGCATTGCCTTTCTTTGGGATTGGAATGAAAACTTACCTTTTCTAGTCCTGTGGCCACTGTTACACAAAAGGTAATGTGAAAGGATCTAAGCATACCACTAAAGAAAGTCATCAAACCACAAAGGAAGAGAGCAAGCAAAGAAAGGAATAAGGGATCCACAAAAGAGCCAGAAAACATCAAAGAGCAGTAAGTATTACCTATCAATAATTACTTTAAACGTAGGTGGACTAATTTCTTCAATCAGAAGAATGGCTGAATGAATTCAACAAGGGTCACTGTATGCTGCCTACAATAGATTCATTTCAGATGAGAGGACTCAAAATGGATTAAAGACCTGAAACCATAAAACTCTTAGAAGAATAATCAGTAAGCTCCTGCATGGACTTCCCTGGTGGCTCAGATGGCAAAGAATCTGCCTGCAATGCAGGAAACCTGGGTTTGATTCTGGGTTTGGGTAGATCCCCTGGAGAAGGAAATGCTACCCACTCCAGTGTTCTTGCCTGGAAAATCCCATGGACAGAGGAGCCTGGCAGGCTACAATTCATGGGATCACAAAGAATCAGATATGACTAAAGTGACTGACACTTTCACTGAGTGAAGCTCCTTTATGTGAATTCTGGTGATGATTTTTTTGGACTTTACACCACAAGCAATGACTACAACAACAACAAACACAGAAATGAATATGTGGGACTACATTAAACTAAAGCTTCTACACAGCAAAAGAAACCATCAACAAAATGAAAACACCATCTACTGAATGGGAGAAAATACTTGCAAATTATTTATTTGATAAGGGGTTTTATAGTCAACGTATGGTTCAAAATTGGGAAAGGAGTACATCAAGGCTGCTTATTTAACTTGTATGCAGAGTACATCATGTGAAATGCCAGGCTGGATGAGTTACAAGCTGGAATCAAGATTACTGGGAGAAATACCAGCAACCTTAGATATGCAGATGATAACACCCTAATGGTAGAAAGTGAAGAGGAACTAAAGAGCCTCTTGATGAAAGTGAAAGAGGAGAGTGAAAGAGCTGGCTTAAAATCCCACATTCAAAAAACTAAGATCATAGCATCTGGTCCATCAATTTATGGCAAATAGATTGGGAAAAACTGGGAAGAGTGACAGGTTTTATTTTCTTGGGCTCCAAAATCACTGTGGATGGTGACTGCAGCCACAAATTTAAAAGACACCTGCTCCTTGGAAGAAAAGCTGACAAACCTAGACAGCATATTAAAAAGCAGAGATATCACTTTGCTAACAAAGGTCTATATAGTCAAAGCTATGGGTTTTCCATTAGTCATGTATGGATGTGAGAGTTGGACCATAAAGAAGGCTTAGAGCCGAAGAATCTATGTTTTCAAATGGAGAAGATTCTTGAGAGTCCCAAGGAGATCAAACCAGTCAATCCTAAGGGAAATCAATCCTGAATATTCACTGGAAGGACTGATGCTGAAGCTGAAGCTCCAATACTTTGGCCACTTGATACGCAGGGCTGACACACTGGAAAAGACCCTGATGCTGGGAAAGGTGGAGGGCAGAAGGAGAAGGGGACAACAGAGGATGAGATGGTTAGGTAGCATCACTGACTCAATGCACATGAATTTGAGCAAACTCCTAGAGATAGGGAAGGGCAGAGAAGCCTGGCATGCTGCAGTCCACGGGGTCACAAAGAGTCAGACACAACTTAGCTACTGAAAAATGACAACAGTCCAATATATGTTTAAAAACTCATACAAATCAATAGTAAAAAACTAAACAATCCAATTTAAAAAGTGGACAGAGGATATGGATATAAATTTTCCAAAGAAGACATACCGATGATCAAAACAGATATGAAAAGATGTTCAACATCACTAACACTAGAGAAATGCATATCAAAACCACAGTGAGATATCATCTAATACATGTTAGAATGGATAGTATATAAAAAAAAGAAATAATAAGTGTTGAATGATGTGGAGAAAAGAGAAGCCTTGTGAACTCTTGGGATTGTAAACTGGTGTAACCATTATAGAAAACAGTATAAGCTTCCTCCACAATTAAAAACAGACCTGCCATATTATTCAGCAACTCTACTTCTGGGTATTTATCCAAACATAAAGTATACTAATTTGAAAACATACATACATCCCATGTTCACTTACCTCAGATTTGTGATTTTTGCAGACTGGATATCCAAAGGAACTGGAATTGGTCTGATCCATTATAAAGTTCTGACTTTTGTGGTAAAGCATCTCTCTATCATTCTCACTAAACATATCATACTTGGTTTTAGTAGGAGAAAGTCTACATACAATGTCCCATTGTTGTATAAACAAAGAATATCCATCCTTCCCAGATAAAATTAATTTTATAGGTGATTGTGGATATTTGAAGGAACTGAAACCTCATCCAAGAGTATGGTATTTCAGGGTTCCAAAATACAAATAATAACATTCAAGAAAGTAAAATTCTTGTATAAGAAGTAAAATATGGATAGGAAAAAAGGTGAATTGATATGGAGTTGTTTCATGTTGGTAGAAAGAGAAGACTAAGAAGGAGCAAAACACACAAGATACAGTTGTCTTCCTAGACCAATCAAGGCAACATGCTGGCTGAGGGTGAAGTTTTTAGATTCAGTCCCAATACAGACAGGTCAGACTGAGCAATGTTCATAACAGATCACAAGCCACAATGAGCTGGGCTTATTCAGGCTTGGGCACAGCTTGAGGAACACACATTTTTACAGTTCTCTGTATACTCTGGCCACCTCATGCTAAAAGTTGACTCATTGGAAAAGACCCTAATGCTGGGAAGGATTGGGGGCAGGAGGAGAAGGGGAGGACAGAGGATGAGATGGCTGGATAGCATCACCGACTCAATGGACATGAGTTTGGGTAAACTCCGGGAGTTGGTGATGGACAGGGAGGCCTGGCGTGCTGCGATTCATGGGGTCGCAAAGAGTCGGACACGACCGAGCGACTGAACTGACTGAACTGAACTGTACATGATTTCACTCAGTGAAAGTTCTAAACTCACATTCAATATGTTCTAAAGACTTTTATTAAGCCTTGAACTCCTTTATTCACAAAAAGCATCCTGAAATTTACTGAAAGTAATTAGACAAGGTCCTGAGTTTGAGATAGGGGAGTAGAGAGTGTTATGATACTTTTCCTCTTCTTACTACTGCATTCCTTACCAAAGGGGAAACAGAATAATGGCACACTTTACCATCTTTCTTTCCTCTCTCTTTTATTTACTTTATGACATTAGAAAAATTTAGTTTGATAATAAAAACAATAGTGATATCATCATATCTTATGGTAGGCAAAATAATAATCCTTAAAGATGTCCATGCTCTAATCCCCGGATCCTGCAAATATGTTACCTTATATGATACGAACAGACTCCACAGATGTGATTAAGGGTACAGATCTTAAGATGGGAATATTATCCTGGATTATCTGAGTGAATTCAGTTTAATAATATGAGAAATATTTCCAACTGGGTCAGAAAGAAAAGACAGAAAAAGAAGGAGAACGTTGAAATGTGAGAAGGACTCAGGCTGTTGTTCCTGGCTCTGAAGACGGAGGAAGAGGGGCATGTGCCAAGGAATGTGGCTGGGCTCTAGAAGCTGGAAAAGACTAGAAAATACCTTCTCCCCTAAAGTCTTCAGGTGGAATAGAGCTCTGCCAACATTCATTTTAGCCTAGTGTGGCTTGTATTGGACTTCTCACTTACCAAACTGTAAAATGATCAATTTGTATTATTTAGACTGCTACATCTATGGTAATTTATTACAGCAGAGGGGCTTCCCTGGTGGCTCAGTGGTAAAGAATCTGTCTGCCAATGCAGGAGATGAAGATTCAATCCCTGGGTCGGGAAGATCCCCTGGAAAAGGAATGGCAACTCATTCCAGTATTCTCACCTGGAGAATCTCACGGACAGAGGAGCCTGGCGGGCTATACTTTATGGTGTCTCAAAAGAGTAAGACATGATTGAAGTGACTAAGCACGTAAGCATGCCACATCAACAGCATAGAATATTAGGCTGCCACTAAGAAGAGTGAACAGTTCAGTTTTCATCCCAATTCCAAAGAAGGGCAGTGCTAAACAATGTTCAAATTATCAGACAATTGTGCTCACTTCCCATGCTAGCAAGATTATGTTCAAAATCCTTCAAGCTAGGCTTCAGCAGTACTTGAATCAAGAAATTCTGATGTACAAGCTGAGTTTATAAAAGGCAGAGGAACCAGAGGTCAAATTGCCAACATTTGTTGGATCATAGAGAAAGCAAGGGAATTCTAGAAAAACATCTACTTTTGTTTCATTGACTATGTGAAAGCCTTTGACTATGTGGATTACAACAAACTGTGGAAAATTCTTAAAGAGATGGAAATAACAGATTATCACACCTGTCTTCTGAGAAACCTGTATTTGGGTCAAGAAGCAACAGTTAGAACCTTACATGGAACAACTTACTGGCTCAAAATTGAGAAAAGAATACAACAAGGCTGTATATTGTCACCTTGTTTATTTAACTTACATATAGAGTACATCGTGTGAAATGCCAGCCGGATGAGCTGGTTAGATAGCACCGTTGATTCAATGGACATGAATATGGGTGAACTTCAAGAGGTGGTGAGTGATGGGGGAGGCCTGGTGTGTCGCAGTCCATGGGTCACAAAGAGTTGGACATGACTTAGCAACTGAATAACTACAAGAGTGAATTAGCATGGTTGATTTTAAGACCCCAATGAAATTGTTTTAAGCAATAATAGTAAGATGCAAATAAGTATATGCAATATAGTATTTTTTAAAAGTGAATATTGATAAATCCCAAATGTGCATAATTACATAAGTAAATTTTGAAAGATTATTATCTATGAGTGAAAATGAATGCCTTGAAAATTACAGGATAAAGAGGAAGTTAATAAAGATAGCAATAAAAAACTACATGGCATGCTTTCATCTCAGTCAAATCATACCTATGTAAATGATACATACATAAAGAAATCAGAACAGTAGATCTATCTGCTTGTCAGATGATCATGATACACTAAAGGAAAAAGATCTGCAAAATAGTGGATATAATAGTTTTGTTTTGTAAAACAGAAATTAAAAACAAATATTTTAAAATGTATCAGTTTATATCAGCTATGAGAAAAATGTGGAAAGATGTACATTGGTAGGCAGGTAGAAATGGTTCACTTTGCATTTAAACATAACTTTTGCTTTTATTAATAGTTTTATTTCTGAAATTGCTCTTGAGTAACCATAAATTACAACTACTTGTAGAAACTTTGGTATAATTTTAGACACACAATCTAATCAATTTCTGATTTTTAGGAGAGGGAATTAAAAATGACCATAAGTGAGGCACAAGCAGTAGTTCTTAGGAAAATTTCAAAAGTATGAGATTCATTTTGTTTAATTTTTTTAGGTGTTTAACTTTCACAGGAATTTAGAATTTCAAATAGTATTTATCAACTCCCCTTTTACCCTTATATATTTGCTATCATAGTTAGTGGGATAATGGATTAATACTTTCTTTCATGCCCTTTCAAATATAAAATGCAATTTTAAAGAAGAGTTTTCATTGCCAGTTATTATCAAAATGAAACCCTAGAGCAATATTTATAAGCTCACTTTGCCATACAAAATGCTTTTAAAACTTATGCAAGACATGGCTTTAACTTCGGTTTATTCAATGTGAGGTTTCTTCTAGCCTCAAGGTGGATGTCATTGTTTAATGGTTAAGAGCACAGGCCTGCAATATTACAAGTTCTGTAATCCTTACCACCTGTGTGACCTTGGAGAACTCACTTAACCTCCCTGATTCTCAGTTTCCTTATAGGAATGACAATGGTACCTATTATACTATACTAATCATAACAGTACACAGGGATGATTTAGTACCTTCTTTATGTGACTGTGAAGATAATAATAATCCATTGTTTACGCAAAATTTTCAAAAAGTTAACAGTATGACTCTTACACAAATATAAAATAAACACGTCAAAGATTTTATTCAACTTGTTGATTAATGACTAAATCAATCAGATGACAAGGCTAATTCACCACGATTTTGAGGAGCTGGGTATTTATAAGCATTTTGAAACATTATTAGTACAAGATTTTAGGTAGGATAAAAAAAACTGATCAATGTCCTATGGGATAATAAATCCATAACAGTTGGATTTATTTTTCTCCTGGATAGAAATTATTTCTATGTGTGTTAGAAAATAAATCTACAAATTAATATGTAAGTTTACCAAATCTTGACTTTTCATCAATAACAGTGAATTTAACAAAGCACATTCTCTATTAAATAATTTGGAATTGGTCTGTTAGATATTAAAAGCACTCACTCTTGCCTTATTCACATATCTAAAATAACTTTCTGAATACCATTTAATGGATAAGGACACTGTGAAAATTAGTTATTTTTTTATCACTATTATGCATTTTACAGGTCAAAATGTTTTGTCACCCAATTAGGTTATCATTTTTCTGTATCACAATGCTTGTCCACCATGTTAGCAAATTCCTTTCATATATATATGTATATATATATATAAAAGAACATCTCAAGAGTATTTTGGAGGACACACATTGCTCTTACTACTTGCAGGAACCAGAAGGATAACTATAGATTTATAACAAATATTGATTAAGTAACTGATTGTTTCATTCATTCACTAGTGTTTGAATGTGACTCTGAGAATACTACACTGGATAAAGACAAAGTGCTTTTCATGGAACTGTAGCTAATATTTATTTTTATGTAATATTTATTTAAAACTCATTTCTACTTCAAATGTCAATACATATGCCATTAGCATTGACTCAAAAAGGAGCCTACAGCAAAGTATTTTTGTCAAGTCATATCACCTTTCACCGAGGAACTTCTTTTCACAACTTAAATTATCTGGAGCAAGTTTATATAGCAGCAGCTCTTCTAGTTCTGCACACTTATTTTTTTAAACATTCAAAATATTTTTCTGTCTTTAAATAACAAAAATTTAGTGAGATGTCACTAAATGCTCACTAAGCACATCTTATTAAATCCATTTTGCAGCTACTAATTTCTATTTACTTTTTCAATAAAAGAATTTTTCTATAAAGTAAATATGAGATATCATCAGACATTAATAGATTTATGATAAACCAGAGCATATATAATAAAATTGTATCATTAAAATATATATCTTTTATGTTATGGCCAAGAATATTCCTGTTCTGACAATATATCTATGTGCATATGCTGATAGACTCATTGGTATTCTTCACACTGCACTTCATTGAGTATGGGTATTTGTCATTATCTAAAAACATATATATATATAGATATAGATATAGATATATAGATGAATTTACACACAATGAAGGGATTTTTCTCTATGCTATGGTTCTGAGGAAATCCATTTTACTTTTTCTCCCAACATGATATATACAAAGTCACGTATGTTTTTGCATATAATTTCAAGGGGCTCACAGACTCGTTAGGATTATATTTTAGTGCAACAAATATACTACAGAAGACTATGTCCACATTCAAATCTGAATGCCCAGAGAGAATATAGTTTTTTATGCTCTGCCAAACTATTTTCAAGATGAAAAATTCATTTCCAAATTTAATGATGGTACTCAATTTATTTTGTAAATAAGACTAAAGATAAGTTTGCTTAAATTAGAAGAATACAATTGGATATGCGAGGTTAAAGGTTGTTTTTGGTTAAAAATTTTAAACAAGGAATAGTGGTTAGTTATTTCACTGAGATCATATTTATAGTTCTATGGCTGATATTAATAATAGGTTTTAAATGAGGTTATCAGTAATCTCTGAAATATTTATGAATCGTATACACCTTGATTAAATAGTGAGGTCCAATCATTATTTTTACAATTTAAATAAGTGATGATTTCTCCACAGGAGGATTTGTGTATTACCTCTATGAGAATGACAGTGTATCCTGTGAGGCTGGTTTACTTGAAGCAACAGAGTAGTAATTACATGCTTCACTAAGAGAAGGTAAGTGTGCAAACCTAGATGCAGCACTTCTCTGCACCACTGAAACCAGTGTGGAAGTGGGGATGTCATCAAGAGATCCCTAGGGAAACAGGAAATCCTAAGAGAATAACTGTAACAGGTACAATAATGAAGGCATATCCTCCTTCTCAGCAATGGAGGATTTTACCCTGTGCCAACTTTGGAGGATTAAGATTTTATTAGGAAAGGTGATGATCTCTTTTGGCACATCCAACATATCATATGCTTCATTTGGCAATTTCAATGCCACATTTCAGATTCTTCATGGTACGTAAAAATACAGAACATTATTTATCCTCTAAAAATTATAAGTGAAAAATAAATATCCTTTTGGAAATAATTTTCACCCAACCAAAACATCAGCATTTGGAAACAAAATTGAAGCTTTATAATAGGCAGAAGGAAGTGTTGTTGAGGCTGTAAGGAAGCTTCCTGTTGAACTGGCAGGCTGAGTGATGAGCCTTTTCAAAGGGAGAGGCAAAACCAAAGATAGCAACAGGGCAGATCTTACTGACTTTTCAGTATTTTTTGAATGCTGATTTTGCCCAGCAAATAAATATCACTTGTCTACCTTTGAAACAAGACCACATCTGCAAATGGTTTTCGGTTGATAAGCCACATTTGAAAAATCCAGAATGGAAACAAAGTGATTTTCTTGTTTGGTTTTGTTGTTGTTGTTGCTTGGGAAGAAATAGAGTTGATAAACTATGAAATAATTATTCGTATTGTTTGATCCAGAAAGTGGAATCAAAGTACTAACCTATATTTTCAACGAAAACTCACACACTCAAAATGTTTTGTATTTAGCTCTTAGAAAGTCTATTTCTATTATAAATCCAAAATGAAGATTTAATTCATTTTAAATTTCAGGTATTAATATGAATCTTGTGGCTGATTCAAGTCCTTTGGTCTCTGACTTCACTCTGTTTCCCTTGCTCTGTACTTAGTGTCTAATTTACTATTGATCAATCCCTCCTCCATGGGTAAGGTGTCAAATAAAAAAAGAATCTACACAAATTAATTCTCAGCTCAGAGCAATATTAAGAAGCTTAGTGGGAACAAAGGTTTATTGTGTTCCTTTAAAATAAAATTTTGGATTATCTGTAGATTTCAATTTTCCATTACCATTGTTATAGATAATTCAGTTGTATTTATACTGAAACTGAATTTGTTATAAAATTCTTTTTAAAGTAATGAAAAAGGCCTAAAAATATTCTTATCTTTCCCTAAGTATGAGATTAATATTTTTTAATACTTAACTAATCAAACTTAAATGACACTCTCAGTTCATGCTATGTCAGCGAGTACAAGTTCCCCACTTTGTCAGCCACTTTACAAAGTAGGTTTTTAAAATTCACATATACAAACTGAACAATGTAGAGACATATGACAGTCTACTGGATTTCTTAAGGGATGAGCTGGAACTTACAGAAGGACCTGAAAATAATGTAAATACTATAAAACATCACAAATATGGAAAGGGACAGTACAGTTACCTCTCCATTCACATTCCTAGATACAAATCTTCACACCTTCTCATGTAGGTCTACGACAGAGTAGACTTCAGTTCAGTTCAGTTCAGTCACTTGGCTGTGTCCGACTCTTTGCAAACCCATGGACTACAGCACACCAGGCCTCCCTGTCCATCACCAACTCCAGGAGTTTACCCAAAACCATGTCCATTGAGCTGGTGATGCCATCCAGCCATCTCATCCTCTGTCGTCCCCTTCTCCTCCTGACCTCAATCTTTCCCAGCATCACAGTCTTTTCCAATGAGTCAGTTCTTTGCATCAGGTGGCCAAAGTATTGGAGTTTCAGCTTCAACATCAGACCTTCCAATGAACACCCAGGACTGATCTCCTTTAGGATGGATTGATTGGGTCTCCTTGCAGTCCAAGGGACTCTCAAGAGTCTTCTCCAACACCACAGTTCAAAAGCATCAATTCTTTGGCGCTCAGCTTTCTTTATAGCCCAACTCTCACATCCATACATGACCACTGGAAAAACCATAGCCTTGACTAGATGGACCTTTGTTGGCAAAGTAATGTCTCTGCTTTTTAATATGCTGTCTAGGTTGATCATAACTTTTCTTCCAAGGAGTAAGCATCTTTTAATTTCATGGCTTCAGTCACCATCTGCAGTGATTTTGGAGCCCAAAACATAAAGTCAGCCACTGTTTCCACTGTTTCCACTGTTTCCACTGTTTCCACTGTTTCCCCATCTATCTGCCATGAAGTGATGGGACCGGATACCATGATCTTAGTTTTCTGAATGTTGAGCTTTAAGCCAACTTTTTCACTCTCCTCTTTCACTTTCATCAAGAGGCTCTTTAGTTCTTCTTCACTTTCTGCCATAAGGGTGGTGTCATCTGCGTATCTGAGGTTATTGATATTTCCCCCAGCAATCTTGATTCCAGCTTGTGCTCTATCCAGCCCAGTGTTTCTCATGATTTGCTCTGCATATAAGTTAAATAAGCAAGGTGACAAGATACAGCCTTGACATACTTCTTTTCCTATCTGGAACCAGTCTGTTGTTCCATGTCCAGTTCTAACTGTTGCTTCCTGAACTGCATACAGATTTCTCAAGAGGCAGGTCAGGTGGTCTGGTATTCCCATCTCTTTTAGAATTTTCCACAGTTTATTGTGACCACACAGTCAAAGGCTTTGGCATAGTCAATACAGTAGACTTAACTGCTAGATATTTAAATGTTCTATCTTTGATCTTTACACTTCAGTGATTAAGATCTGGTGCAGGCAACTGCAGGAGTTCATTAAGTTACCTTAGGAGAGAAGGAGATAGACCCTGAGAACGTGTGATCCTTTTTGGCCTGGCTGTTTTGAGGTTAAATATTATATAGTAACTGGATGCCAATTATTCCTACATCTCCTCATCCTTCTCAAAGTAAGGTGTTTCTCTCAGGGCTATCATAATTGGGATGTACTGGTTTTGCCTCAAAGTTTGTTCAGGTCATTCATAATATTGTATGGAAAAACCCAAATGAAATTTTTGGCCAACCTAATATTTCTTGGCACCAAAGGGCAATATGAAAGAACACTGGGAATAAAAGGTGAGTTTACCTGGAAGGCTGTTGAAATTGTGCTTCATTGCTTTCCAATTTATTTATTTAATACAATGACTAAAATATGACCCATTTTTCTAAGCTTCTTTTTTTTTTTAAATAGGGTTTTGAAATTTCTCAGCTTTGAAATCTCAATTGCATGCATGCTTAGTCATTCAGTCATGTCCCACCCTTTGCGACCCCATGGACTGTAGCCTGCTAGGCTTCTCTGTCCATGGGATTATCCTGGCAAGAATACTGGAATGGGTTGCCATGCCCTCTTCCAGGGGATCTTCCCAACCCAGGGATCAAACCTGTGTCTCCTGCATTCATAAAGACAGATTCTTTACCACTGAGCCACCTGGGAAGCTCTGAAATCTCAACTTCAGAATGTTAGTTTCATGCAAATGAGGAGCACACATACTGGAGTAATTGTTTAGGTTTTAAAATCTTTGGTGCTTAGGTTATATGAAAATAGTGTTTACATAAAAATCATATTTGTTTATGATATAGAATACAAGATGTATCCTATACATTTTATTCATGGTTTGACCAAGAAAATCTAAGGAAAGAAAATTCTTTAAATAGGTAAGGGCAACAATAGAAACAATGATAATAACACCTTCCATTTTACATCAATTAGCTATGGACCTTCAAACACATTCTAGGTGCTGTGGTAGTGTCATCCATTCAAGGAATTTATATAATAGTGGGTAAGAGAAACAGTACACAAATACAAATATGACAGGACACATGCTTATAGAGATGTATCAAACTGGAATGGGAGCATTAAACCAGGAAAACTGACTTACCGAGATGAGGCAAAGGTTGACAAAGCTTTATAGAGAACTCTACCTGAGAATATTAGATATTTACTGGACTTAAAAGCAGGGAAAGGCATCCTAATTCAAGAGACTGGTCATGTAAGGCACAGAGGAGGGAAAAAAACCATAAACTTTATGAGGAAGACAAGCAGCTGAAAAGCATAAGTGTCAGAGCTGATTTTTAAAAATATGCAAGTACAGAAGGCTAAGAAATCTGTAGTTTTACTTATAACCTAGGGAGAGTCATTGATACATATTAAAATAAGCAAACTGCACAAAGAGAAATAGTTTCCAGCTTTTCTAGGATGAGGATTGCAGAAACATAAAAACAGGTTTCCTGATATAGAACAGTGTCTCATTCAGGTTCCCTTATCCTGGTTGAGGGAAATAAAAGAAATTCTTGCTACCCAAAAGAATTCAGTACAAGAGGGCCAAGAAAACATGCAGGGTTTCTGCAGGTGTGTTCAGAGTAGCATGCGATGGTGCCTAGAGGTGGTAGGAGAATGCAAGATGAGAACTAACATATGGGGAGCATCCAACACATGTCATGAAATATCTTTTAGCCCACGGAATCTTATTCAGTTTTCACAGCAATCCTATAAAGTGTGAATTATTATCTCAAAGTTAAATATGGTTAAACTAAGCTCCAGGGAGGGGAACTTGCCCAAGATAATAGCAGTGTTCAGGCAGAGACAGGACCTGAAGCCCTGCCTATGTGGTATCACAATTTACAGTATCACAATTTACACTCTTTTTGTAGAATCTCCCACCTCAAGTAGCATCTCTGTGATTGAATACATAATAAGTGGACAACCAACCATTCCCCAACCCTACTGCCTTTCTGGATGTGATTCTGAGCTGACTGTTCTCTGGTTTTATGGGGAAGGAGTGGTGCAGTCAGAAGCCAGATCAATACACCTTTGTGAGGCCCGAAAGAGTTAATCTCTCAAAGAGGTCACAGTGCTAAAGAAAAGGGAATAGATTCAGAGATGGATCCAGATATATTTTATAAGCAGAACTGAGAGGATAAGGCCACCCATTCAGCATATGAAGTGAAGGGGAACTGAGCATTAAGGAATGACTCTTCTGACTTGGGAGTGAGATGAAAGAAGGTCCAACCAACCAACATATGAAACATGGGAGGAGATACAAGCTCTATGATTAAGAGATCAAATTTGGCCTGCAAACAATGAGACATACTTTAGTAATTATTCAAATGAATTCAGAAGAGAGAAACCAGGGATTTTGCAATAGCATATTTCATACATTTCCTGGTAATTAATTTATGGCAGGCCCAGGCAAATGAACATTATAGTGGACTATAAAATTCATTATCAGTTAGGTCAGAACAACTCTGATGACTGTTATTCAAAATCACTTAAATACATCAAATACAACTTTAAGATCTGAAACTCTTTTTCTGGTGAGAGATATGCAAATCACACTGGAAAGTTCATTTATTATGCTACAGTATGAAAAGCTATAAGGACAAATAAGACATTATGAAGAGTAGGAAAATGGATTTATTACCATGACATATTTTTATGTACTTTGGCTATTGCATAATTTGGGGTGATTTGGCATAATAATAGTTCTTATGATCAGTATCTTCAAGTCTGAACATTATTTTTGACTCTGAGAGGAAATACAAAATACGTTCCTAAACATAAAAATTCAGGAGTTAGGGAAGGATGTTTGGAGAGATGGACAGTTCAAATAAAAACAAAAAAAATTTTTTTTCCTTGTCTTGTTTTGAGAGCTTTCATCTTTACAGAATTATCTTGAGTTGAAAATAGGTAGAATTTATTTCTTTGAATCAACATGACATTTTGGGCTCTCTGTATTCAAAAGAAATGCAAGAGTGTGTTTCATAGGTGAATGTGTTTATGAAAGCACACCTTAACACACTGGTGGTCATGTGTAGCTGTCAATCTTATTCCCATAATTCCCATAATCTGTTTCTACTGACAGATTTATACTATGACTATGGTTTAATTCATTCATGAGTACTACTGAGTGTCTCCAGTGTATCAGGCAGCATTCTAGGTATGGACCTGGGAATAAAACTGAAAATGTCCTTTCTTAGGGGGAGAGACAATAAATAGATCAACAAATAAATACAATTTCCATAGGAAATTTCTGGTTGAAATTTCTGAGTGAAAGATGAAAAAGCCCGTATTACATAGATGAGTTTGAAATGGTGGCCAGGAATCCAATCATGTAGCATCTTACAGAGTATGATAAGGACTATATGTTAGTACAGAACTGATAGGACTTGCTGATGATTTGGATAGGGGGTGAATGGGGAAAAGAGGAGTTAAGAATGACACTCATAGTTTGGCCTGTGGTTTATGGTACCATAAGAAAGGGGCTTCCCTGATGGCTCAGATGGTTAAGAATCTGCCTGCAATGCAGGAGACCTGGGTTCAATCCCTGGGTTGGGAAGATCTCCTGGAGGAGTACATGGCAACCCCTTCAGTATTCTTGACTGGAGAATCCCCATGAACAGCCTGGTGAGCTATAGCCCATAGAGTCACAAAGAGTTGGACATGACTGAAGAGACTTAGCATGCACGCAGGCACCATAAGAAAAACAGGGAAGATATGGGAGGAACTTCAAGAACACGATTTGGGACATGGTAATTAGACATACAAAGAAGACATCTTTGTAGATAGATAATAGGATGGATGTAGATTGAACATTCAAAGGAAGATGTGGCAGAGCCATTTGAGATCTTAGTTTAGAGGTCACGGGCAATTCAGTGCTGGGACTGTACATCTGGAAAACTGTATGTAAATTTTTTTAAGTCATAAGAACAGCTGAGATAACCTGAGTGTGGATAACAAAGGAAAAGGAGAAACTCCTTGAGCATTCCAACATCTTCAAGTCCTGTAAAAGAGGATGACCTGCAAGATTAGACTATGAATGGATCAGAGGGTCTTAAGTTAGAATACCTTTGCTTTAACTCAAACTGGTAGCCCACTATGGCTTATAAACTGTTGACATCCTCTATCACAACTGAGAATCAGTGCACTGGAAAAACAAATCTTTTAAAATAAATGTTATGCAGAATGGGGACCACTGAGATTTCTAAACTTAGAAATTAGTATAAGCAAAAATATTTTTCACAGATGGTAACATTATGGCTATCCATTTGGGAAAAGAAAATGGCTCAATTATTAAACAGATACTTCGAGTTGTGGTACTATAGCATACATGATATGATATGCCATGCAACTGTTCAAAAATATCAAAGTCCATATACATGGTAACACAGTTATCTTATGGTTGCATTAATCTTTTAAATAATAATGTGCACTTCTATATAACTTGACACTTTAATCTTAATTTATCTACTTAAAAAATATTGCAATATACGGTGGTGGAAACACCATAGACTGTTTCCCTCCAGGCTCCTCTGTCCATGGGATTTGCCAGGTAAGAATACTGAAGCGGGTTGCCATGCCTCCTCCAGATCTTCCCGACCCCAGGGATCAAACCCAGGTGTACTGCAGGCAGTTTCCTGCTTTGCAGGCATATCCTTTACCGACTTCCCTTTACCAGGGAAGCCCACTGTAATATATAGTGGAACTATAACTTTGTTCTGTATGTTCCAAGCCTCCTGCAAATGTGTTATCATACTTTCATAATTGAAAAAGGAAAAAAACCTGAAATATTATAAAACACTATTTGATTAACTGAGATGACTGTGTAAGTCTGGAAGGTAAATATTATTTATCACCATTATGCTAATAAGCACTCTGGGATTCAAAGAGACTGATTAATTTGAATGATGTCATCTGGCTATTAGCTAGCACATATATGACCTGAACAAGGAACTTATAACTCCTAATCCACCACTTTTCCAAGATCACTATTTATCATATAGTTTGATTTCTTTTTTACACTTAGAATCAGAGGCATATCTGTTGGCTGTACAAGTGGTGCGCTGCATGGGTAGCTATGAGCTGTGCCCTCACACTGGGCAGTAAGCAGCTTGAGCAACACAAGCAGCGGCTATGATTAAAATAACACTTTAACACTTAACTGAAAGGAGCGGTCTTTCAGAAGCAGACACACAAAGCTCAGAAGCTAGAAAGGAAAACGATACATTCCGAATCCACACCAGTGGGAATAAAAACATATCTCTGTATATAGATGGCAACAAAGTCCAAAGACAACAAATGGGCGCGTGGAGTAAATGCATTTGCAATCTGGAGAACATGGATTTCAGAATGACTGACCACAGTCGTGGGTGGGAATGGCAGGTGTAGGCAGTAGGGGGAGAGTCAATAAAGAAAACCCAAAAATAAATAAATAAAACAAAACAATATACTTCAAATAGTCTCAGAAACCTTGTGAGATAAGAGCTAAAACCGATTTGTTATTCCATCAGGGATAATTATCATTTCCCCAAATAATAAAAAAGAAAAATTGGATTTGTCAAATGATTATTATCTGTTAAATCTAAAATTTTGTTGTTTTCTTATGATATTTTGTGTTTGTTTTTAATTTTCCATAAATATTTCTCTTAATTCACTTTTATCCTTAATTCGTGTTCACTCCCTCAAATGTTCCCTTACAACCTTCTAAGTTCCTCCCCTATCTTCTTCCAGTAGGTTCTCGGGCCCGTCCTTCCTTTCACCGTTAAACACTCCTTACCATAAGCGAACCAATTAATCAGTGGTGCTGGCCTCTCCTGGAAACAGGGCTCGTAGTGACTTTCATCCCCCACCCACTTCCGCATGTGACTTCTGCTTTAGTTCCTTGATTTACCACATTTTTTTCCCATTTTCTTCTCAGTTCTCAACTTCTTTTTCTTCATCATTTAAATCTGAGAATGCTCATCATATTGTGATAGATAGAATTACAGTATTGGTTTTTATCACCACTCTGCCTCCTTACATTCCTACTCTTGTGAGAAGTAAGGATCACAGTCAATTTTATCTCACTCTCTCTTCTTAGCCCCTCAAGAAAAAAAAAAAAAAGAATGAAACAAATTATTTCTCTTCTATTCTTCTGAAATCTTTCCAGCCACTAGAAAACCTGGCTCTGAAGTATTGATATAGCCATAGTCCCTCCTTCCTCTCCCCTACCAATAACCACTTTTTAATGAAACATCAAATTTAGAAGTCAAAAGAAAATAAAAAAGCTGTGTGGGTATGTGAATATATAAATCGTAATAGGTGAGTTATAAAGTGCATACTAAATGAAGATACTTGGCAAGTTATTTTTGTAGTTAACATTTATCAATCTACCAGGCCTTTGATTAGAGAACCAATTAGAGAATTGGAAGTAATTTAATTGTGACACTTGGGACAGTGGTTTCATTGAGCTGCTCCTGATGACATTATTTACTCTACGCAGGGGAAGAATACGAGTGTTACCAATAATTCAAAGGCAATCACGAATACTTTGGGATTCGAGCTTTACAGGAAGATTATTTCTAGCAGGTGTGGGACATCAAGTCGCCAACATTTTAATACAGAGTAAGCTAACAGCCATTCCATGCTTTGTGGAATTAAGAGTAGAACACCATAGATTGCTGGCTGGGGTCAATTTCTTATGAAAAAAAAGGAACCCATACTATTGGTTTTATCTATTTCATAGAGTTGATAAGAGGATCAAAAGAGACAATATACTTGAAAGTAGTTTGAAAAATATAAATATTATATAAATGTAATTCATTATGAGTTCTTGTAATTCTTTATGATGATTTTTAAGAAAATAACATCATGCAGAAAACGTGAATCTAATAATCCAATTAATGTTTTTCATAGACTTTAAACACTCCCTATACACCAAAAGCATATATCATTCATTACTTAGTATCTTTAGGAGGAATAAAATGTTGAATAAAGCACTATTGGTACAAAATGCCAAATATTACTAAAGGAGTGGTTTATTCATTGGCAGTCCTATTGTTCCTTGTCTAAACCAGTTAGTTAGGAAATCAGTGGACACTACCTTCAATTGAAAAATAACTGGTTTATTTGAAATGTTTAAGGGGATGCCAACACTGACTTTTGATTTAGTATTGTTTGAGATAAAATTAAAATTTTATTTCCCTGTTAATATTCAAATACAAAACATAATTAGAGTAATAAATACTACTGCTGGGGTTAAATCTGAAAATCTTAGTCACTTAGTTTTAGGCTCATTCTTCTCTCTTTAAGACAGAAAATTAGTAATACGAAAAATGAATTTATGAGATTGATTTTAGCCAAGTGTACCACTATTAACTCTCAGGTTTATTATTTAACACTTACCTTCTGAATTTAAAGAATGTAAAAATATGATCATTTTATGAAGTGTTATTAAGTATGACTCTAAAATCACATATTAGTACATTTCCAAATATCTAATTGCATCTTTGAAGGTATGTGGCCACTGTATTGCATATTTCTGAACATTTGGGGGATGGTAATATGCAACACATTCCATTCTCTGCATATGAGCATAAATCATGTTAAAATAGTTCATAATTCTAGGAAACCAGTGTTACTGAGATCTTTATTTGTGTATATCTTTTGCTTTTAGGATTTTAGGATTTAAACTTACTCATTATTACTACTTTTCAAAGTTGGACTAAAGTATTTCTACTGCTCAAAAAGAAACTCAAACATGCACATAAAATGTAAAAAAGCAAAATATTAAAGTGAAAAATAAAAATTATATGTCAGCAATATCCTTGAAAACAGGGTCAATACATTTGAGTTAAACCGTTCACATTCAATACTTAATTTTTTCCTTGTTTTACTAAAATCTATAGTACGTCAATAGTAAGTATGAACTTTGGTTGAAATATTAACTGATATTGAATCACTTGGGGGAATTTATAAAGTATAAAATATTTTGCTTCATATTATCTAATTATCTTTTACTATCCTATAAACATTACTCTTGCCATGGATGGAGGAGCCTGGTGGGCTGCAGTCCATGGGGTCGCTAGGAGTCGGACACGACTGAGCGACTTCACTTTCACTTTTCACTTTCATGCGTTGGAGAAGGAAATGACAACCCACTCCAGTATTCTTGCTTGCAGAATCCCAGGGATGGGGGAGCCTGGTGGGCTGCCATCTATGGGGTTGCACAGAGTCGGACATGACTGAAGCGACTTAGCAGCAGCGGCATACATTAAAAGTTTATAATCTTATACGTTGGCATGATAGAGATACTGGTTAATTATAAAGTTTTTTTGTTAATAAATAATTCATATCTCCCAATTTTATTTCTTGATGTAACTTACCAAATCCCAGCATGAATATAAATGTGTAAAACAGAGAATAAGATATTTTTAAAAGGAACAGTATTTTAATGATAATGTCAAGGAAAAAAAAAAGAATAATAAAGGAAAGTCTAATTAACATGAGGTAATTTTCTAAACTTCTCTTATCATTTCGTGAATTTAGAAGATGCATACATGCAAACTAGATAAAAAATAAAACTACCCTATAATGATGAGCCAAAAGATAATTGACATTGATACATAAAAATATTCAAGGGTGAAGAAAAAAATCTTATGCTAATTGTATCAACATTTAGAATACTTGACTTCCCTGGTGGCTCAGACGGTAAAGCGTCTGCCTACAATGCAGGAGACCCAGTTTCCATCCCTGGGTTGGGAAGATCCTCTGGAGAAGGAAATGGCAACCCACTCCAGTACTCTTGCCTGGAAAATCCCATGGACGGAGGAGCGTGGTAGGCTACAGTCCATGGGGTCACAAAGAGTTGGACACGACTGAGCAGCTTCACTTTCACTTTCTTTTTTCTATGTATCAGTTCGTGAGTAAATGAACATAACCATACAATTTTAGTGACAATTGATAAAAAACCTTGGCAGTAAGCAACATATACCCCAAATGTTCATATCCCTTGACTAGCAATCCTACTGGGGTTTCCCAGGTGGCACACTGTTGGAGACACAGGTTTGATCCCTGGGTCAAGAAGATCCCTGGAGTACAAAATGGCAATCCACTCCAGTATTCTTGCCTGGAAAATCCCATGGACAGAGGAGCGTGGCAGGCTACAGTCCACGGGGTCACGGGGTCAAACACGACTGAGCACACGCTTCAGCAACCCTATTGCTGGATATTTATCACAAAGAAATAACTTAAAATGAAGTAACACAGTATGCACATGAGACAATTTACTGAACTGTTTATAACAGCAAAAAACTGGAAGAAAATTCTCTTTGTTGTTCTACACATAACAGGATGTCGAAGGATATTTTTTTCTGTTTCTTGGAATTTCAGACCAAAGCTAAAGACAGAAGGCAATAAGAACCCAATAGTAAGTTTATAAATTTACCAACAAGGTTCTGGCTTTTGAAGCTAGACAAATTTCTATAGAGCTTACAGAGAAGTTTCCAAAGTTACTCTGCGCTACAGACTAAATTTCTATGTCCCCTCCAACTTCATATTGTTGAAACCTAGCCCCTTGGGCTTCCCTCATAGCTCAGTTGGTAAAGAATCCGCCTGCAAATGCAGGAGACCCTGGTGAGATTCCTGAGTCAGGAAGATCCCCTTGAGAAGGCATAGGCTACCCACTGCAATATTCTTGGGCTTCCCTTGTGGCTCAGCTGGTAAAGAATCCACCTGCAATGCAGGAGACCTGGGTTCAATCCCTGGGTTGGGAAGATCCCCTGAAGAAGGGAAAGGCTACCCACGCCAGTATTCTGGCCTGGAGAATTTCATGGACTGTATAGCCCATGGGGTCACAAAGAGTTGGACACAATTGAATAACTTTTACTTTTAGCCCCTGTGTGATAGTATTTGGAAGTGGTGTTTGGGGGAAGTTCCTTCATGAATGGGATTACTGCCTTTATAAAAGAGGCCCCAAAGAGATCCCTCCTCCTTTCCATCCTGTGAGGACACAAAACTAGGAGATGATCATTTATGGACAGAGAAGTCGTTCTCACCAGACACTGAATTTATCAGCATTTTGATCTCAGACCTTCCAGCCTCCAGAACACTGAGATATAAATTTCTCACAGCCTGTCCATGGCATTTTATTATAGCAGTCCAAATTGACTAAGACACTCCATTATACTCTCCCCTCACACCTGTGTCTAGGGTAAGTCAAGTGATGTTCCCAACGTACAAAATTCAAAAGGGTACTTGCACAGCCCTGAGAGTAAATGCTTCCTTATCCAGGCTTCTTTCATATCAGTTATAAGTCTGACCTGTAGACGGAACTGTGGATCACAGTAAACTGTGGAAAATTCTGAAAGAGATGGGAATACCAGACCAACTGACCTCTTGAGAAACATGTGTGCAGGTCAGGAAGCAACAGTTAGAACTGGACATGGAACAACAGACTGGTTCCAAATCGGGAAAGGAGTACACCAAGGCTGTATGTTGTCACTCTGCTGCTTATTTAACTTATATGCAGAGTACATCATGAAAAATGCTGGGCTGGATGAAGCACAAGCTGGAATCAAGATCATCGGAAGAAATGAGGTTATATCAATAACCTCAGATATGCACATGACACCACCCTTATGGCAGAATATGAAGAAGAACTAAAGAGCCTCTTGATGAAAGTAAAAGAGAAGAGTGAAAAAGTTGGCTTAAAGCTCAGCATTCAGAAAACTAAGATCATGGCATCTGGTCCCATCACTTCATGGCAAATAGACGGGGAAACAGTGACTGACTTTATTTTTGTGGGCACCAAAATCACTGCAGATGGTGACTGCAGCTGTGGAATTAAAAGATGCTTACTCCTTCGGAGAAAAATTATGACCAACCAGAGAGCATATTAAAAAGCAAGGACATTACTTTGTCAACAAAGGTCCATCTAGTCAAGGCTATGGTTTTTCCAGTGGTCATGTATGGATGTGAGAGGTGGACTATAAAGAAAGCTGAGTGCCGAAGAACTGATCTTTTGAACTGTGGTGTTGGAAAAGACTCTTGAGAGTCCCTTGGACTGCAAGGAGATCCAACCAGTCCATCCTAAAGGAGATCAGTCCTGGGTGTTCATTGGAAGGACTGATGTTGAAACTGAAACTCCAATACTTTGGCCACCTGATTCAAAGAGCTGACTCATTTGAAAAGACTCTGATGCTGGGAAAGACTGAGGGCAGGAGGAGAAGGGGACAACAGAGGATGAGATGGTTGGATGGCATCACCGACTCAATGGACATGGGTTTGGGTGGACTCTGGGAGTTGGTGATGGGACAGGGAGGCCTGGCATGCTGCAGTTCATGGGGTTGCAAAGAGTCGGACATGATTGAGCGACTGAACTGAACTGAACTGTAGATGGTATGTCTGTAGCTTACATAAATGAGGACGCCACCACAAGAGAGAGACAGGGATAGATGGGTAGGGAATGGGGGACTGAAAGAGACATGCAGTGGAAGAACCTACAAGTTCATTATTGGCCATGACATGGGTGCAGGTCTCCTATGGATCAAGAGGACACCTGGGACGATATTTAGGTCTCCGTTGCCATCTTCCACCATTCCTCCTGCTCCCCAGGTCTTTTGGCTTCTGGATTTCCCTGAAGACTGTTCATGGAGTGGTACTGGCAGGATGGCTCAAATACAGCATCAGCTAGATTTCCCCTTGAAATTTAGGAAATATGCCACCTTCCTATGCTGAACTATGGGTTTCACTCTTCACTGTCACCTTTCCACAGTCCTATCGCTTTGTACAAGGATTGTTTTTAACGTTCCTATCCAAAACTCTCTGGTCTTTCTGACAATTAGTATCAATATTGTCAATACTGAAAAAAAATATGGAGAGTTTTGTCATGTATGTATATGTTTAGTTTAGTTCTTTACAGATTCTCTGATTCACTCAGAGGGTTGTTTTATATCTTAGCAAGGTCTCCTTGTTGAGAGCTCTTTGAACACGAAGCAGATAAATATGTACAAAATTCCCAGCTATATTGCATCTACATAATTCTTCAGTAGAGCAACCAAGAATAAATCACAAGAACTCATTTTCCTCTTTAATAAGGGTGTCCCTTTGAAATCCTACAAAAGTAGAGTGCCATTTCTGATGGTTATAAGACAGTTTCCACGGAATTTGTACTTGTCAATTCCATTTCTGACAAGACATATCTTTCTACTAACTCTCCTGAATTTGACAGAGCTATTCTTTATATAGCATGGCTTCATCAGTAACATGAGCAATAGTACCAATGTAGCATCTGCAAAACCATGAATGATGAACATTTTGACACATATTTTAACACCTTGGTAATCTTACCATTTGTCTTTAACTTTTAAAATTTAAACTTCTTTTATTTAACTTGGAGTAAAGGCATCTGAAAAATTGTTGGAAGCAGAGGCCAAACCACATTCCAGCAGTGCATCTCATTTGTAAAACTTAACAGTCTGCAGAATGCCAAAAAGCACTGCTTAGCTCATATACAGAACAATAATAAAAGGTCAGAGCTCTAATCAATTCAACAAGTGTAGCATTCCCAACTGGTTACAGTTGCAAGAAGTCATATTGTTAGCTAGCTAAAATGCATACCATTCTCTGCAGCAATTTTGCAAGGGGGCTGGTAAGGACTTCTATCTGACTTTTTAAAACTGTCATGTTTTTATTGCTTCCAATCCTGTTTATAACCATTAAGAAAATCATTATCACTATCAAAAATGCTTCTTTATCGACTATTTGTGTATAACAATACATTACATATTACAGTTGACCCTTGAACAACACCAGTTTGAATGACACGGGTCCACTTATACATGGATTTTTTTCAATAGTAAATATTGAATTTGAATTACAATACCACACAATCCACATTTTGTTGAATTTGCAAATGCATGACAGTGAATACAAAGGAATCATGGATACAAAGGAATCTTGATTGTGGAAGACTGACTAGAAGTGATACATGGATTTCTGACTACTCAGAAGGTTAATAAAAATTCATGCATTGCATAGCGTAGATGGGTTAACTTCTGCCTCAGTGAAGACTTGGATTAAAAGCCTGAAATAATTACTTACATGCCTGGCCTTGCATGTGTCCTTAGTCATGTCTAAATCTTTGCCACTCTATAGTCCAGGGTCCTCGGCCCATGAGATTTCCCAGGCAAGAATAATGGAGTGGATTTCCACTTACTTCTCCAGGGAATCTTCCTGACCCAGGGATGGAACCAGTGTCTCCTACACTGGCAGGCAGATTCTTTACCAGCTGAGCTACCAGGGAAGCCCCTGAAGGACAATTCTGCATCTGAGGTAATCAGTAGTTTCTAATTGTACTAACACCTTTAGTGTACAGTAAGTTAAGAATTTTAATCAGCAAACATTAAAGTAGTAGGAATGTATATGTCCTACCATGTTACCTCCCTAAACAGAAACTTTCAATGTCTCTCTGGTAATAAGCTGTATAACCTCAGATCATCCACATATAATTGGGCAGCAGTTTCCGCTTCTATAGTATGAGATGATGCTTTATGAGTAGTATTGATTTGAGAATTAATAGAAACATAAAGTAGCTAATATAGTATTTGCATCTTCAAATATGTTAATTATATAGGAAATAAGAGACAGCTCATAGTGCTTTTTAATATGGTACCAAGAGCTTCCCTGGTAGCTTAGCTGGTAAAGAATCCACCTGCAGTGCAGGAGACCCCCGTTCAATCCCTGGGTTGGGAAGATCCCCTGGAGGAGGGCATGGCAACTCACTCCAGTATTCTTGCCTGGAGAATCCTCAGAGACAGAGGAGCCTGGTGGGTTATAGTCCATGGGGTCTCAAAGAGTTGAACACTGTTGAGCAACTAAGCATAGCACAGCACAAGTTACTTTTGCAGGCTTTCCAAGTGGCATTAGTGGTAAAGAACCTGCCTGCCAATGCAGGAGACATAAGAGACACAGACTTGATCCCTGGTTCAAGAAGATCCCCTTGAGAAGGAAATGGCAACCCACTCCAGTATTTTTCCTGGGAAATCCCATGGACAGAGGAACCTGGCAGGCTACAGTCCATAGGGTTGCAAAAAGTCAGACAAGACTGAAGCGACTTAGCATGCCCAAAAGCGACTTTTGCAGTGTATCTTCTGATTCTGCCCTAGGTTTTTGTTGCTTTTGGAATATACTAGGTTAATCATTTTTAAAGAGCTAAATTCTTAAAATTTTGTGTCAGCTCATGTTTTTTTAGACTCACCCAAAATATCTTAAACCTATTTCTATTCATCACACTCCTGAGAACACCATTTTTGAGCATGTTTAAAACTGAGGTATAGTTGATTTACAATATTTTATTAGTTTCTAGGTTACAATACAGCAAAGTGATATTTATAAATATTCTTTTCAATTATGGCTATTACAAGATACCAAATATAGTTCTCTGTGCTATACTGTAGGACTTTATGTTTATTTTATACATAGTAGTTCATATTTGGTAATCCCAAACTCCTAACTTATATTTGGTAACCATAATTTTATTTTCTATGTCTGTGAGTCTGTTTCTGTTCTGTAAGTAAGTTCACTTTTATGGTATCATATTTTAGATTCCACATATAGGTGGTATCACATAGTATTTGTCTCTGTCTGACTTACTTCATTTAGTATGACGATCTCTAGGTCCATCCATGTTGCTGCAAATGGCATTATTTCATTCGTTTTTATGGCTGAGTAATATTCCATTGTGTATATGTACCACATCTATAACCATTCACCTGTTGATGGACATTTAGGCTGCTTTCATGTCTTGTCTATTATAAATAGTACTGCCATGAACACTGGGGTGCATGTATGTTTTCAAATTAGAGTTTTCTCAGATATATGCCCAGGAGTGTAACTGTTGGGTCATATGGTAAACTCTATTTTTTTGAATTTGGAGAACCTCTTCCATATTGTTTTTAAATGTCAGGCTTTTAAGCCTTCCCTGTTTACTATAGCCACAAGTTATTTTCTTCCATGAACTCTCATGGTATCTTATTTCTACTATCTCTAAAATTGTATTTTTGTGGCAAATACCACAGGTTGGCCAACTCAATACCCCTTCCATATTTCTTCTCTCTCTTTTCACCACAGAGGCCGCACAATGATAAGCAATCACATCAACTCCTGAAGATTATCTGTGTGTCCCTGCCCTATAGCTTTTTCAAAGTTTTGTGCTTATTTTGACATTTCAAAGATAGAAAGGCAAACAAACGTAGTTAAGTTTTCCCAAATTCTGCCTGTGGTGTCTGAATTTCTCAGCAAGTCTTCCTCTTTCAAAAGATCAATTTTCTGGTAGCTATATAAGTGTGTCAACACTACAGGCATTGTCATGTCCTTACTAAATGTACCATATCAATTCTGACCTCATTTTACTCATTTCCAATGAATAACGACAGAAGGAAGGAAATGAGTCATATGAAAGATGAAGAAAAATATTATTATCTATTTCTATACCAAATACAGCCTTATTTATTGTGTCTTTTAATCATCACAATATGTATTGTGTTGTTCATTATTCAGAATTTTACAGACGGATATTAAGGCTTAGTTAAAGTACACAATTATACCAAAATCACACATTAAGTGATGTTGCTGAGAATCCAAGCCATGAGTTTCTGGTCCTATGGTCTTAATCACTCTGAATCACACCACACTGCCTCATTCACTACTTTAAGTGTGAAAGTACATACCATCAGGCACAAGGTATTTTTTATTTTTACCAATTAGATCTTATATATTCTGGTAACCATTTTTTAATGTTCAAAAACTATACCAGCAGCATGCTGGAGTTGGCTCCCACTGGCTCCTGAGTCTTGGGGCACATTTCTTCCCAGTTCTGTGTTCAGTGACTTCATGTTGGTAGTTCGAAACTGATCATATCAGGAGTATTTACACTATGAAAATTGGCAAACCCTACAAATCTGAGATCTTGCTCTCCCTCCTCCAGCTGGCTGTTAAATATTTACTAGAGCACCAGCTGGAATGCTTTCATTCAAATCTTCAAAAGCATCTTTTTATAATTATAACATTAACCTTCTTCCTTTGCTTTTATATACCTTTCAGAGCTCAGTTTTCATCTGTTGACTTTTGAAATATCATTGTCATGCCCTTTATACTTCAGTGACTTTCCACTATTACAAAATAAAATTCATCAAATTCCCCTTCCTCCTTATTTACTTACAGCCTTTCTTTGTCCCCTTTGAAAATTTCAATTTCAATGTACAGTTGTGTCAACTATCACATTCAAGTAGTTTGAGCGCTTGTCTATAGAAATGCTTCTTTGCATGACAGAACTTTAATTGAAATCCTGAAAATAACTGAACTGCAAGGAAAGATATACAGGTAATCATTTAGAGAAGCCAATGAGCCAGAGTATTAGATAATTCCCAAGTTTATGACCATGGTTCACATAAAATTCAAAATATTTCCTAAGTGAAAGTCTAAGAAGTATGGAGTAGTCTTTCTGAACTATGAGAAGAAATAAGTTAAAGAATTATGTGAAATCAGGATTATATACTAGTATCTACTGTATAGTCAACAAGTACATAAAAAAGAGAGTCATATTATTTTGGGAAAAACAAGAGAAAATTTTAACATTTTCTAAGTACTAAGAGCTGATAGAAGATCTATCTCAGATAGAGTTCATTATATACATATCTGGCCAAGTGTTTTTTAAAATTAATAATTCTTGTGCAAAGTTACTCTCTATCCTTCCTCACATGAAATATAAACTGAGTCAAAAGCCACAACTCAAGAAATTTATTTACCTGATTGTATATGATTCTTCACACATTTGAGTTCATACTGAAATTATTTATAAACCAGTAAAGACAGAAATGGGCTTCCCTGGTAGCTCAGCTGGTAAAGAATCCACCTGCAACGCAGGAGACCCTGGTTTGATTCCTGGGTTAGGAAGATTCCCCTGCAGAAGGAACAGGCTACGGGCTCCAGTATTCTTGGGCTTTCCTGGTGGCTCAGACTGTAAAGAATCTGCCTGCAATGCAGGAGACCTGAGTTCTATCCCTGGGCTGGGAAGATACCCTGGAGGAGGGCATGGCAACCCATTCCAGTATTCTGGCCTGGAGAATCCCCATGGACAGAGGAGGCTGGAGGGTTACAGTCCATGGGGTTGGGGTCGCAGAGTCAGACATGACTGAGCAACTGAGCGACTAAGCACATCACAAAAATGGAAATGACTGAGATATTGTTAGAAACTAGTGATACCTAACATCTTGCTGGCCAAAATATCAGGAGTTTCTCTTTGAGATAGTATAACTCAATTTGATTTAAAATCATAGAGAATGGAAATTTAACTATTTTAATTGGGCCTTATTTAAAAAAAACTGTTTATGTCGGAGTGAGTAAAGATAATGTTGGCAGACGCAATCAGACACACTGTAAATGTGGGTTAAATAACAGCAACAAAAGAAGGTTTGGGCGGGAATGGAAAGTATTATTCCTATGCTTGTTGCCTGCTTGGAGCCCTGAGAGGCATGTTAACAACCAGAAATATGTCATCTGGTCGAGCCTGGAACTGGGCACTGCTGAAGTTTATTGTGGCAAGGACAGTAACACCAAATGAAATCAAAGACAGCATTTTGATGAAAGAAGTTTCTTTGTGGACTGCCTGTCCCCTCCACTTTCTATCAGAAAACGCAGTCTTGGAAATGATAAGGAATTTAAAGAATGACCAATATCAATTTTTATTTGATAGATATCAACTATCTTTGGTTATAATTCTAAAAAGAGTAAATAAAACAAGAAATTACCAATCAATGTCAAAAGACAATGACAAAATAGAGTAACTGACAAAACAAGAAAGGAAAAACAAGAAAACATTGAAAATTGGTTCAGGTAAAATGAAACCTGATATTTATAGTAGCTATTAAAACATTTATGAATTTATGAATCCACCTATTAAAAAGGAAAAAGATCCAGATTGACTATCCAGAATTAGGTAAAAAGAAAAGTTAACAATATTTTGCTTACAGTGAAAGTCACTCAGTTGTGTCCAACTCTTTGTGACCATGTGGACGAATTCTCCAGGCTAGAATACTGGAGTGGGTAGCCTTTCCCTTCTCCAAGGGATCTTCCCAACCCAGGGATCAAACCCAGGTCTCCTGCATTGCGGGAGGAGTCTTTCCGAGCTGAGCCACAAGGGAAGCCCTTTGCTTATAAGAAAACTCCAAATATAAAATGACTCAAGCCAACAAACATTCATTCAGTTCAGTTCAGTCATTCAGTCTTGTCCAACTCTTTGCGACCCATGGACTGAAGCATGCCAGGCTTCCCTGTCCATCACCAACTCCTGGAGCCTACTCAAACTCATGTCCATTGTGTCGGTGATGCCATCCAACCATCTCATCCTCTGTTGTCCCCTTCTTCTCCTGCCTTCAATCTTTCCCAGCATCAGGGTCTTTTCCAATCAGTCGGTTCTTTGCATCAGGTGGCCATAGTATCAGCATCAGTCCTTCCAATGAATATTCAGGACCGACTTCTTTTAGCATGGACTGGCTGGATCTCCTTGCTGTCCAAGGAACTCTCAAGAGTCTTCTCCAACACTACAGCTCAAAAACATCAATTCTTCAGCGCTCAGCATTTTTTATAGCCCAACTCTGACATCCATTCATACATGACTACTAGAAAAACTACAGCTTTGACTAGACAGACCTTTGGTGGCAAAGTAATGTCTCTGCTTTTTAATATGCTGTCTAGTTTGGTCATAACTTTTCTTCCAAGGAGCAAGTGTCTTTTAATTTCATGGCTGCAGTCACCATCTACAGTGATTTTGGAGCCCCCCAAAATAGAGTCTCTCACTGTTTCCATTATTTCCCCATCTATCTGCCACGAGGTGATGGCACCAGATGGCATGATCTTAGTTTTCTGAATGTTGAGCTTTAAGCCAACTTTTTCACTCTCCTCTTTCACTTTCATCAAGAGGCTCTTTAGTTCTTCTTCACTTTCTGCCATAAGGGTGGTGTCATCTGCATATCTGAGGTTATTGATATTTCTCCCGGCAATCTTGATTCAAGTTTGTGCTTCTTCCAGCCCAGCATTTTGCATGATGTACATTGCACATAAGTTAAATAAACAGGATGACAATATACAGTCTTGACGTACTCCTTTCCTGATATGGAACCAGTCTGCTGTTCCATGTCAGTTCTAACTGCTGCTTCTTGACATGCATACAGATTTCTCAGGAAGCAGGTCAGGTGGTCTGGTATTCCCATCTCTTGAAGAATTTTCCATAGTTTGTTGTGATCCACAGTCGAAGGCTTTGGCGTAGTCAATAACGCAAAAGTAGATGTTTTTCTGGAACTCTTTTGCTTTTTCGATGATCCAGCTGATGTTGGCAATTTGATCTCTGGTTCCTGTGCCTTTTCTAAATTCAGCTTGAACATCTGGAATTTCATGGTTCATGTACTGTTGAAGCCCGGCTTGGAGAATTTTAGCATTACTTTGCTAGCGCATGAGATGATAAAAAAGTATAATAAGGCTAATATAAGACAAAATGAATTCAATTTAAAAAAAGATAAAATAAATTTCACATTGGAAAATTTGATGAACATATATCTTGAAGTGACCAATAATCAAATACCACAATATACAAATAACCTTACTTTGGCTATCCAACATGGAATCAATAAATATGATTATAAAGGAAGACTTAATGGATCTCTATAAATCAATAATAGGTCAATCATATAAAATAACAAAAATATATATATATATATATATGTTGAACATAAGGATAATTTTAATATTGGACACAGCACATGATTCACTGTTTTTCAAGTGTCCAGTGTATTTTACACAAAGTAAACATTTGTAGACCAAAAAGCAAACTCTACTAAAGCATCTCAATAAAAATTATTCTGGTTACACTTTCTGACCACAATATAATGATTAAAAATAAGCATCAAATGAACATATTTGAACACAAACCCTAAACCCCATCATTTATAACAGCCTCTTCAGAATAACTGTTAAATCAAAGAGGAGCATTTGAATTCATTGGTACACTATTTGGTTTGTACTACTGAGAATGATAAATAGTAATTCTAATCCAATAGCTCTATAAATATAATTATATTCTTTTGCTTTGCTTAGAATATAAAATAGACAAAATTTTAGATTCAGAAATATTTTGGCCATTTTAAACAGCCAACAGAATAAACTAAAAATCCATTCCTATTAATAAGAATTAAGCAAACTAAATAAAGACAAGCAAATAAAAACAAATGAGTGTTCTAGCTATAAGCACAAGGAGAAATATCCTCAACTATAACCACAAAAAAGAAATAATTATGACTCATGTTAATATTTCATAACACAAAATACCAAGTAAAGACCCAAATAAGAAATGTGTGGAATGCATAAGAAGTCAATTATAAAACTTTATTGACAAATATGAAATTAGTTCTAAATAAATTGAGAGATATCATATTCCTCCATGGGAAATCCAGTCAGGCCTTTCACATTAATTTTTACTCAAAATTCTATTCCAATAAAAATCTTAACTTTTCTGATATCTCACAAAATTATCATGTTTACTGAGAGGGAACAAACAGGAAATAATAAAGAAAATTTTGGAGAAGAGTGATTTTAAAAACTCTTGCCCTACAGTTGTTAAAATGTTACAAAATTTATAATAACTTAAAGTAGGACAGGTATACTGCAACTATCAAGAGGGAAAAATGAAACAGCATTGATTACTGTAAACAGAAGCACCTAGTAGGTGATAAATTTTACACTTCATACTTATGAGGACAGAACAACTTTTCAAGACATGGTTTAGGACAATAGGCTAACTCTTTAGTAAAAAGATTGAGACAGAACTCATCACACATGATATATAAAAATAAATTACAGCTTGATCAAAGAGCTACATACAAAATAAATAAGATCATTAGAATTGGCAACTATCAACAAATATCCAACTGAGCTTGGGATGGAAAGTTGTAAGCTTACTTCTGGTTTCATGAAACCAAAACCAAACCAAAGTAAAAAAAAAAAAAAAAAAGCTTAATCACATAAAATTTAAATGTTCCATTTAAAATTTAAATATGCCATCACATGTTCAAAGACTATGACATCACCAGTTCAAAGACGTCAACAAAGTGGAAAATTTGCAATATATGACAGACAAAGATTTGGAAAACGTAAACATGTCTATGGTAATACGAACAAAAAACACTGGTAGTTAACTTAAAAAGGAGAAATTCAAACGACCATGAAATTTAAAAAATTATATTCAACTTTTTGTTGTTGTTTAATTGCTCAGTCATCCCTGACTCTTTGTGACCCCATGGACTGTAGCCCACCAGGCTCCTCTGTCCATGGAATTCTCCAGGCAAGAATACAGGAGTGGGTAGCCATTCCCTTCTCCAGGGGATCTTCCTGGCTCAGGGATTGAACCCAGGTCTCCTGCACTGCAGGCAGTTTCTTTCTTTACCATCGAGATACCAGGGGTAATCAAATAAATATATATCAACAAGAATTGAGATATATAATATTGGCTATCAATTCCAGAAATTTTTTTTTAAATTTGACATAATGCTTAGTTTCTGTAAGAATGTTGAGGTAGAATTATGGAGAAATTTATTCTTTAAATGGGGCTTCCCTGAGAGCTCAATTGGTAAAGAATCTGCCAGCAATGAGGGAGACCTGGGTTCGATGCCTGGGTTGGGAAGATCCCCTGAAGAAGGGAAAGGCTACCCACTCCAGTATTCTGGCCTGGAGAATTCCATGGATTATACTCCATGGGGTCACAAAGAGTAGGACTCGACTGAGCAACTTTCACTTTCACTTTATTCTTTAAATATTATAAATATATGTTTTCAACAATGAGGAAAATGTTATAAGAATAAAATCACACTTTTATATTTGGAAACACCTGCAAGTAACAAGAAAGATAATATTTCTTATTTTTAAATTTTACAATTCATTTTTGTTTTAAGCTAACAATGAAAATGGTAAAATTCACCTGAAAAATGAGTTCAGAGGGAGATGCAGTTTTTTCCTCAAATATTTTAGGGTTGAAGGCAACATATTCTATATTTGGATGATGACTGGGATGAGATTAAATGTGGATTTGTGTCCCCTAGTTCTATCACTGATGAGCCCCAAGCAATAGGACATACTGTTGGGAATCACACCCCTCTTGATAAAATGGGGATAATCACTCCTGATAAGGTGTGATGGAATGCAGTTATACATTGGAATACAGCTGTGAAAATGATCAAAAAGTTTGTTCTTAAGCCATTACGAGTGTACTCACGGAATTATTCGTAGTTCAATCAGTTGGGAAAGAATCCGCCTGCAATGTAGGAGATACAGGAGACGTGGGTTCCATCCCTCCTTTGGGAAGATTCCCCTGGAAAAGGAAATGGCAACCCACTCCAGTATTACTGCCTAGGAAATCCCATGGACAGACGAGTTTGGCAGGCTTCAGTTCATAAGGTCACAAAGAGTCTGACAAAACTGAGCAACTAAGCACGCATGCACCATTTTGTTAATGATTTACTTAGTTTGTATGAAGGGCAGGGTATTTCTACTTTTAATTTAGTGAGGTCCAATAACACCTTTGTATGCTAATCATAATTTCACTCACTCCAAAAGCTCTTACATCCCTATTGTTTTACTACGAAGCCCACATATCTATCTGTATCTTACATCAAATCAGATGTTTTTCTGAACAAACGTTCCAACATGTGACACTGGTTTTCATCTAACCTTCTTTAGTCACTGCAGATTTATTGTCCATAATTTTACATTTTTGGGAGCTCCAAAATCACTGTTGATGGTGACTGCAGCCATGAAATTAAAAGACGCTTACTCCTTGGAAGGAAGGTTATGACCAACCTAGATAGCATATTTAAAAGCAGAGACATTACTTTGCCAACAAAAGTCCGTCTAGTCAAGGCTATGGTTTTTCCAGTGGTCATGTATGGATGTGAGAGTTGGACGGTGAAGAAAGCTGAGCACCGAAGAATTGATGCTTTTGAACTGTGGTGTTGGAGAAGACTCTTGAGAGTCCTTGGACTGCAAGGAGATCCAACCAGTCCATCCTAAAGGAGATTAGTTCTGGGTGTTCATTGTAAGGACTGATGTTGAAGCTGAAACTACAAACTTTGGCCACCTCATGCGAAGAGCTGACTCATTGGAAAAGACCCTAATGCTGGGAAGGATTGGGGGCAGGAAGAGAAGGGGACGACAGAGGATGAGATGGTTGGATGGCATCACTGACTCGATGGACATGGGTTTGGGTAAACTCTGGGAGCTGGTGATGGACAGGGAAGTCTGGCGTGCTGCAATTCATGGGGTCGCAGAGAGTCGGACACAACTGAGCGACTGAACTGAACTGAACTGAACTGAACTGTGGTGCATTTATGTACTTTTTTAAAAGTGCAACACTCTTTACAGCTTTTCTCCACTTCGGTCCTGAAGTAGCTGTGATGTTCAGTGAAAACCTGCAAATACTTTTAGTGAAAGGGCATATTTGGGAAGATATTGATAGGAAGGAAACTTACATAGATTAGAGCTAAATCTTGGTAAACTTATTTAGGACAAAAAATGAAGTCTGTCAGGATTTTAACCATTCATTTGAAAGCCCTTTCCGAGACTATGACTATGAAGGGAATAATATTAGTTTCTCTCTTCCGGTACCTTCCAGGTTGACGATGGCTGATTGAATCTAATCAGGTAACAGGGAAAAAGATCTACAGATGAATGTGAGACAAGATGGCTCTTTGAGAATTTAAAATCCAAGCTCCTTTTCTCAAAACAGAAAGGCTCCAAACTGTACAGTCTAGTCTTTAGTTATGCAAGGTAAGAATAGAGAGTTTCAGTGCTCTTTTTCAACTAGAATAAAAAGACTGAAGGGTCTTCGCCTTGTCAAGCACAGCTGCCAAGATTCTAAAGAAAAGCTAAAAGATGCTTTGAATTGTTAGCACTGAATTGTAGCGGCTGCCCTGGATAATATGCAGACAGAATGTTGAATGACCACTTTCCAAATCTGGAACTCATTATTTCAAGCACTATTTAATAAGACACTATAAAAATATGCAACTGATCTAGACATTGTTACTTGTACCATATAACTAAGTCACCCTCGCTTATAAATTGAGCCAAATTAGTCTTTTCCTGAAATGATCTTAGCCCAGAAGTAGTCAGGAATTTTGCTTGCTATGGTGAAGAAAACAAAATCATACCTTATATACTTTTAAAAATAACACAAATGCCTCAAAAAGCCAAGTACTGTAAGGCATAAACTAAAACATAATTGTAAAATTAGGGCTTTTTATGGCTAGAGAATTTGCATATAACCCTGAGTGACTTTAACATATATACTGGTTTCTACTTATATAAAACATCTATCTCAAACAAGATTTTATTTCATGAATTCTCATTATGTGTGTGTTAATAAACCGATATATATTAATTTACAAGATGAATAAATAACACAGAGATGAAAGATTCCAATTGAACTGGAGCCAAAGATCACTGCATCTCAGATAAGGTTGAAAGTTAAGCATTTGCAAAAGATGAATGAGTATCAGTAACTCTCGACTTAATTGAGAAACTTTTATTCAATATTAGTTGACACTGTCTTAAAATAGGTGAAAGGCCTGAAAATGTAACCACATATTTTCCATTTTAAAAAAGAAGAGAAAGTGACTTCAGCAGTGTCGATTCATATTGCGTAAAAAACTAAGGTAGCAGGACACTTAAGTGAGTTATTGAGTGAGGTTATACAATTTTCTTCCCTTGAGATTTTATTATTAAGAAAAATAGCCATCTGTCTTGGAGATTGTGGGTACAGTAGATTATGTTAAGAAGCTTCTCTGAGTTTTGTTTTGTTTTTTCTTTTAATTTTATGAGAGTTTGAAAGAGTAAAATGCCATAAAGAGAACCACCACTGACTAGAGAAAAAGAAGTTTTTGAAGCGATTTTTTTAAAAAAAAATCACTTCCTCTCAAGGGTATTTGTGAAGAGTTCAGTGTCACAACTTGTTGACAGGTGTTCTTACCCCAGGAAACAGTAGTAGAAGCAGTTTCCCTTTGACACTCTTTGTACCAAGTACTATGGTTCATTTGGTCTGGAGAAACAGATGAAAAAGACTCAACTCTTGCTTCCAAGGACTCAGTGGTCTAATGGACAGGAGATATGTGTAAAATAAATAAAATACAAGCCGCATGGGGACTTCCCTGGTGGTTAAGTGGTTAAGACTCCCCACTTCCACTACAGGGAGGGCAGGTTCAATTCCTGGCTTGGGAACTAAGATCACACATCCCAAATGCCACATGGTGAGGCCAAACAATTAAACAAGAAAAAAAAAAACAGCATGGTGAAGGTAGTGTGGAAGCGAAAGAAAGGGCCATAACCAGTGTACAAGAGTGGGTTATTTTTTTTGGCTAAGAATAGACTCTGGAAAGGAAAACAAATAAACCTGCATTTAGTCAAATGATTAAGAATTTAGTTAGATAGCATGACAAACTCAATGGACATGAACTTGAGAACTCTGGGAGATACTGGAGGACATGACTTAGTGACTGAAAAACAACAACAATAACTAAGAATTTGGTAGGCAGAAGGAAGGATATTCAGAGCCAAGAGATGAACAGAGAAGAAAACCACACATGTCAGATAAGTGTGAGACATTTCCTACTGCTGAAGCATAATAGCTGCAGGTGGACAAGGTGGAGTGGCAGGAAGTAAACAGAAGCAGAAATACAAAAAGAAGGCTGGGAAAGTGAGGTACGTGGCTTGGCTTGTTCCCAGAAGGAAAAGGGGGTGGTGTCACCAAAGCATGGGATAGAACTAATCTCTAAAATTAATTTCATGAGAATGTGGGACAAATGATTCATGGAGGGAAGGCTAGGTCCAGGGAGATGAGGTTGAAGGTTTTAAAAGAATCCAGGCCAGGCATATTGAGTTAAAGCAAGTTAACAGATGATCAGGAAAACAGATTCAAGAGACCTATCAGACTGAATTTGAATGGGAATGGAGAAAAACTTTTTTTGACAAAAGAAACCGTGACTTTTTCTGACAGGATATGGAATATAGCAGGCTTGGACCTGCCTGGTAGCTCAGATGGTAAAGAACCTGCCTACAATGCAGGAGACCTGGGTTTGATCCCTAGGTTGGGAAGATCCCGTGGAGAAGGAAATGGCAGCCCACTCCAGTATCCTTGCCTGGAGAATTCCATGGACAGAGAAACCTGGTGGCCTATAGTCCTGGGGGTCACAAAGAGTCGGGCACGACTGAACAACTAACATTTTCACTTTCAGATATTTAAGGAAGAAAGAAGATGAATTTAATTAAGAACCTGTTGACAGTGCCTAAGGGTCATTTCTTTGCCAATACAGTGATCTCCAGTGTCTGTAGTTTAATGGGGGCTTTGGGCTGGATATGCAGAAGAGAGGGGAATTTTCCCAAGCGCAAGTCCCACTGGTGCTACTCAACATTGCTCTACTTGTACTAGGTCATGGCATTAAATACTACTGTGTCACACAGTGAGGAACTGATTCCCCTTTCAATTTTCTTTCCCTTTGGAGTAATCCCTTGAGAGAGTTTCAGTTTGGTCAAAATTTGTTTTTCACTTTTGCTATCTCCCTTGTAAGCTTCAGGTTCAAGGCTTTTAGCTGGCAACAAGCATCTGATTAAAACAGTATCATCATTATTTTTGTCATAGTTCTTCTTAAAATCATTTTCTCTCACAGGTAGCAATAATATTGATTTTCCACTAAAACAGTGATAAGAATTTAATTTTTATTTATTTAAAATGTTTTATTTAAAATCTGATTCAATTTAAAGAGAAAGTATTTAAAGGAGAAATAGTGTGAAGGACTAGAAAAATCATGAAGATAGTATGTACTGTTAGGACTTGGATACAGCAAAAGATAACTGTTAATGGGCAATATTGAAACTGAGATTCATCCTTACATTTGGAAAAACTAGGATCTATCATCTTATTTGGGAGTAGCTAATAAAATTATTTCATAATAAGGGCCAGGAAGGATTCCTTTTTCCCATGGATGGGCTTCAGTTAGTCTGCTAATTGACAAAAATTATTGCAAAGGTTTATACTTTTGTGCAATTTTTTTCTAGAAAGCAGTTGAGTAAAGGAGTGAACAGGAGACTAAATACAGAAGGTATTCAGGAACATTAGAGGGCTTTCTGTTTGCTTGTTTTAAGTATGGGCTTGGAGAAGGAAATGGCAACCCACTCCAGTATTCTTGCCTGGAAAATTCCATGGATGGAGGAGCCTGGTGGGCTACAGTCCATGGGGTCGCAAAGAGTCGGACACGACTAAGCGACTTCACTCACTTATGATATGATCACAGTACTATACTTAAATGATGAAGTCATTAAATCAAGAAGAGGATAAAGTGGCAGGTGATAAAAGGAATGGTTTATGAAGCAAGGTTCAGATTGGAGTGGGGCAGCTGTGGGACCCAGAGCAGAGAGGGAGGTCAGCAGGATTACACAACTGTGAGGAAGGGAAGCAAGTAAGCAGATAAATATGCAGGAGTTAGAAGTGGTGAAGGACCTTCACTCCTGGGAGTCTCTGAATCCCCAGGAAAGAATTATCCTAGGAGTGAAAGAGACAGAGACAGAGTTAGTTTTGAGAAGGGTGGCAAGGTGTGGTCCACATGCTAAAGAGAACTAGAAAGGATGTCCCCCCAAAAAGCAGGTTAAAAAAACAAGATGTGATGAGAAGCTGAGTGTCCAAATGATATTAGAACTAAGACTTTACAGTAGCATCCCTTAGAATAGTTTATACCAATGTCCCAGGCAGCACTTAGCTTTAGGAATGCAGGAGACTGACCAAAGGACTGATCCAGATCTGAGGATTTGTGTGCAAAGGTCCCTGTTCTGTCATGCTAGTTCCATCCTTAACTAGTTTCTGGAATTTTATCTCTACCAATTATTAAGGGGTTTTACTCCCACCGTTGTCCTTTTTTTTTTTTTTTTAAAGAAATCAACATTAGACAGTAAAGAATTCTCCTGCAATGCAGGAGACTGCGGTTCATTCCTTGGGTCGGGAAGATCCCCCAGAGAATGGAATGGCCACCCCTTCCAGTATTCTTGCCTGGGGAATCTCATGAACAGAGGAGCCTGGAGGGCTACAGTCCATGGGGTTGTAAAGAGTTGGACACGACTGAGCATGCAGACATATTTCTGTCTAGTTCATTCTCATTGGTCTAATTCCAACATTAAAGCTCCCATATTAAGAACAGATCTCCATGGTCTGCTCCAGCTACTTTCAATCCACTTCTTGAAGCTCTTACTTTATACAGAACATTCACTTCCTCACTTCCCATTCTTACTTCTGCACCATTATTATTTTAAAGTACAAATAATCTTTTAGTTTTAAATATAGATTTAGTATTTTAAATAATTAATCTATGTGCACATAACTCAAAGGTATTGACGTCTATACAAGACTTAATCTCCCTTTCTTACTACCACTCACCCCCCTGCCCCCTGTAGGTAAACACTATAATCCACTCTGTCAGTACACACTTTCAAAAATAGGTTCATTTGTGTTTTTTAACAAATGATAACGCAACATGCACACTGCATTATAACTTTTTCTTCTTAATATACCTTGAAGATCTTTTCATATTAGTATATAGAATGCAGCCTTAATAATTCTAGCAGCTAGATAATATTCCATTGAATGGATGCACATGGCTTATTTTGCTTGTTTTCCATTTACAAGTGTTAATTTTCAATTGTTTATTAATATAAAAAGCTTCAGGGAATACATTTGAACATATATTATTTGTTCAAAGTAAAAATATGTCTATAAGATATATCCTAGGATTGGAATCACTAGGCCACCAGCCTTTATTCAATCCTTATCAGTCAATCTTTTGTCACCACCATTTCAACTGAAATAATTCTTATCAAGGTCATAATTCCAAGGCAATTCTTTGTCCTCATATAATTTAACTCTTCCATAGCACTGGACATAGTTAATCATCACTTCCTCCTGCTTAAACACTTTCTTTTCTCAGCTTCCAAGATCTTATATCCTTCTAGATTTCCCCCTATTTCACTGACTGCTACGTCTCAGTTTCCTTTTCTGGCTCCTGTTCTTTTGAGTGTCCATATTTTGAGCTGTTCTAGGGATCTTTTCTCAGTCTGATCCTTTATATACATTCTCTCCTTAAATCATTTTGTAAGACCCCATTGTTTTAAATACCAGTTATACACTGATGCCTGCACCTGAATATCTAATCAAAGTGTGACTGTCCGTCTCTCAGTCGTGTTCAACTCTTTTTGCCACCCCAGAGACTGTAACATGCCAGGCTCCTCTGCCCATGGGATTCTCCAGGCAAGAACACTGGAGTGGGTGAATACAGGGGATCTTCCTTACTCAGGGATCAAACTCAGGTCTTCTGCAGTGCAGGCAGATTCTTTACTATCTGAGCCCCCAGGGGCAGCCCCCAGAATATCTAATAGGCTGCTCAAAACTTCACTGCTTCTCCTTAATCTTCCCAAATCAGCTGGTGACAAATGCATTCTTCCACTTACTCTGGTCATAAATCTCAACATAAGCCTTGGTTTCTTTTCTTCTGTCAGCAACCACATCTAATCCTTCATCAAGTCTTGTCACCCTTACCTCCAAATACATCCAGAATTCTGCCACTTCGCATCATTTCCATTGCTATCACTCTGGCTGAAGACTAGGCTAAGAAATTCTAGTAACCTCTTAATAACCTCCTTACCTTCCCTCTTATCTTTCAAGAGATATCTTGACACAATACTAAGAGGATCCTGGTAAAAGTTTCCCACTAGAAATTCCTTAATGATTTCCCATTATACAGAGAAGAACACAGATACTCCATACCATGGGCTAACAGACCACATACTACTTTTGAGAGAAGGAAATACCACCAGGGAATGGCAGAAATTATCAGGTCAATACTCTCCTTCCTTTTTAATCCTTGTATGTACTCATTGATATAATTTTTACCTATTTATGTCCATCCCTGGGCTCTAAAACATTTCTCTTTATATTTAAGTGGAAGTATTAGTTTCTGCTACAGATGCCAATTTCAAGTTTCCTTACAGCATTTCAAGTGTACTTCACTTTTAGAAAAGAAATTAGTATCTCTCACCTGTCTAAGGCTGAGGGAGTGGAAAGCAAGGTTTCTCACTTGACTGTGATACCGAGCACAGGGGCTATGGCTCTATATCAGATCACTACAGAAGCCTCCTTAGGGCTCTCAGGACTCCACCACCTAAGGGTTATTAGTGCTCTCTGTTAATAGCAATCAGGAAGTAACACTGCATCTCGTTTACTCTGCCTCAAACAGCATCCTTCCCACCTCTTAAACCAAAATTGAAAAAAAAGAATCCTGCCAGGGCTTTTCAAATATTATCATGTCCATGTTGTTTTACATCAGCCATGTATTATTATTATATCAGAAGGTCAGCTCAGTCGCTCAAACGTGTCCAACTCCTTGCGACTCCATGGACTGCAGCACACCAGGCTTCCCTATGCATCACCAACTCCTGCAGCTTACTCAAACTCATGTCCATCGAGTCAGTGATGCCATTCAACTATCTCACCCTTTGTCGTCCCCTTCTCCTGCTGCCCTCAATCTTTCCCAGCAAGTACCTTTCAAAAATCTTCGAAATAATTTCAGTAACAGTTAATCAAATTCAAAAGGACCACACTGACTAGATAAGAAAAAGGTAAGAAAAATCAAACTATCACTCCTCTTACTTGTAATTAAGAATTAAGTTATAAATTAACAAGTCTTTGAAAAGAGACAGGTATACAATTTTAAATTAAAAAATTTTAAATTTCTTAAGAAATATGGATTAGTTCAGTTCAGTCGCTCAGTTGTGTCTGACTATTTGTGACTCCATGAATCGCAGCACGCCAGGCCTCCCTGTCCATCACCAGCTCCCGGAGTCTACCCAAACCCATGCCCATCAAGTCGGTGATGCCATCCAGCCATCTCAGCCTCTGTCATCCCCTTCTCTTCTGCCACCAATCCTTCCCAGCATCAGGGTCTTTTCCAATGAGTCAACTCTTCACATGAGGTGGCCAAAATATTGGAGTTTCAGCTTCAACATCAGTCCTTCCAATGAACACCCAGGACTGATCTCCTTTAGGATGGACTGGTTGGATCTCCTTGCAGTCCAAGGGGCTCTCAAGAGTCTTCTCCAACACCACAGTTCAAGAGCATCAATTCTTTGGCACTCAGCTTTCTTCACCATCCAACTCTCACATCCATACATGACCACTGGAAAAAACATAGCCTTGACTAGATGGACCTTTGTTGGCAAAGTAATGTCTCTGCTTTTAAACATGCTATCTAGGTTGGTCATAACTTTCCTTCCAAGGAGTAAGAGTCTTAATTTCATGGCTGCAAGCACCACCTGTAGTGATTTTGGAGCCCCCCAAAATAAAGTTGGACACTGTTTCCACTGTTTCCCCATCTATTTCCCATGAAGTGATGGGACCGGATGCCATGATCTTAGTTTTCTGAATGTTGAGCCTTTAGCCAAATTTTTCACTCTCCTCTTTCACTTTCATCAAGAGACTCTTTAGTTCTTTTTCACTTTCTGCCATAAGGGTGGTGTCACCTGCATATCTGAGGTTATTGATATTTCTCCCGGCAATCTTGATTCCAGCTTGTGCTTCCTCCAGCCCAGCCTTTCTCATGATGTACTCTGCATATAAGTTAAATAAGCAGGTGACAATATACAGCCTTGACGGACTCTTTTTCCTATTTGGAACCAGTCTGTTGTTCAATGTCCAGTTCTAACTGTTGCTTCCTGACCTGCATACAGGTTTCTCAAGAGACAGGTCTGGTATTCCCATCTCTTTCAGAATTTTCCACAGTTTATTGTGATCCACATAGTCAAAGGCTTTGGCATAGTCAATAAAGCAGAAATAGATGTTTTCTGGAACTTTCTTGCTTTTTTGATGATCCACTGGATGTTGGCAATTTGATCTCTGGTTCCACTCCCTTTTCTAAATCCAGCTTGACCATCTGGAAGTTCACAGTTCACGTATTGCTGAAGCCTGGCTTGGAGAATTTTGAGCATTACTTTACTAGCGTGTGAGATGAGTGCAATTGTGCGGTAGTTTGAGCATTCTTTGACATTGCCTTTCTTTGGGATTGGAATGAAAACTGTCCTTCTCCAGTCCTGTAGCCACTGCTGAGTTTTCCAAATTTGCTGGCATATTGAGTGTAGCACTTTCCCAGCATCATCTTTCAGGATTTGAAATAGCTCAACTGGAATTCCATCACCTCCACTAGCTTTGTTGGTAGTGATGCTTTCTAAGGCCCACTGGACTTCAGATTCCACGATGTCTGGCTCTAGGTGAGTGACCACATCATCGTGATTATCTGGGTCATGGATATGTTGCATTATTTTTATCAGCACCTTTATGTAAGTCTTTTTAAGAACAATATGCCTAAAAACTTTATAAAGTAGCTTAGTAATATATTTATGTATTTAAAACAATGAAGAAACTGCCTTTACAAATGTGCTACTATTGCTTAATCCCAGCCATCTATAAAATTTGCCTGTGACGTAAAGCGGCAAAAACTGACTTATCCTTTAAATCTCATTCCAACAGAGATCTTTATGCATTGCTAAGAGAGAACAACCCCTTGATACACCTGAAGCTCATCAGCTCTGTAATAAGTCTTAGTGGATGAAGTTTGGCAAATGATTCACACTGACCAAAGGAGGTATAGGGAAATATACTAAAATTCCCTTGGACAAAACAAATAAATAAGCTATTTTTCATATCTGGGAACTTCTCAGCTAATACAGGGGGCTGCCCCTGGTGGCTCAGCTGTAAAGAATCTGCCTGCAGTGCAGGAGACACAGATTCGATCCCTGGGTCAGGAAGATCCCCTGGGGAAGGAAATGGCAACCTGCTCCAGTATTCCTGCCTAGGAAATCCCATGGACAGAGGAGCCTGGTGGGCTACGGTCTCTGGAGTGGCAAAAAGAGTTGCACATGACTTAGCGACTAAACAACAGCAGCAAAGCTAGTACAGGAAGGTATAATATTTGTTCTACAAACATCTGAGTTTAATGAACTATCTATCCAAAGCATAGAACACAACTTCGGATTGTAAACAGTGAATAACTACTTTACTTATGAAGCCAGACCCTGTCACAGATCAGAAGAGGTGGAGGGGAGCAAGAAGGACACATTGCTGGGATACACAAAGTGATGATACTTCAACCTGCTTATGTGTTTGAAGGAGAAAAGAACAGACAAGGAGGAACAGCATCTGAGAGTCCAGAGGGAAGACAGAGTCTTGCTTAGGTTTGCTTTGGCTGTTGACACGCCCACTTATTCAGTGAAAGCCAGCTCAGAGTGGAGTCCACCTCTCTCATCTAACACATAGACAATGGGGCAACTTAAACTTAAGGGTCATTAGATGGTTGATCAACAAATCAAATTTTAAAGATCTGGATGTAAATGGAACCAGGAGAAAATCATTTTGACTGTGTGCTTCATTTTACTGGCTTTGGGTGTAGCACACCAGACTGCAACGATATAACAGCACAGATATTCCAGAAAAACTGAGGGGCGGGGAGCGTGATGCTTCCTGCTTACATGTCAAATGAAATGTTCACTTAACAAATCAGCTTCACTACATTACAACTGTCAAGATGCCTGGGCCGTACTTTACATGCAGGAAAAGAAGTCTTCTCAAGGTTTGTTCCAAAGCGCATTTTCTGTTCCCACCTTATCAGGGTCCACCTCTTTCATGCAAATGGAAATCACCCCAAACCCAAACACAGCACTGAGGCACCCAAAATGCTAATCTCTGGATGTATTCTTCCTCCTCGTCTCCGTCTCCTCCACTTATTCCTTAATTTTCCAGGCACACGATGCGGCTCTCCCAGCTTCCATAGGGACAGGAGCCTTGAGGATGAACCCTCACTCCAATCACCGTTTCACCTTTGCCCCTAAATCAGAAGGCGACTTCCTTCGACGGGCAGGACCCACAGCAGTCCAGCACCTTGCTAACGCGAGGTGGAAGCTCTCTCCCGCCCTTCTAGCTCAGGGGTTCCTACCCTCGGGGAATCAAGTAGAAAACTGCTGCTTTCCCCGCCCGCCCCCCGCCCCTCGCCATCTAGGCTTCCTCCCGGCTCTTCACATCTCTTAATTCCTTTCCCCCGAGTTCTCCCCAGATCCCCCCGAGGGATGTATTCAAGACTCTCCTGCCTGTCCTTCCAGGGCTGCATTCTGGCCCGAGCCCCTTCTCTCTCCACCACAACGCGGGAACGCTGGGAGCCTCTCCCCGAAGTGGGGTGTCGCCGGCTCGGACCGCCAGCCCTCACCCCAGCGACCGGGCCGGGCCCCCGCCTCCCAGTCTGGACCACCTTCTCCGCTTTGGCCCATGTCTGCTTCGCACAACTTCAGCCCGGCGGAGCAGAGGTTGTACACCGAATGCAAAAGGGCGACTCTGGAATTCCAGAGCCGCTCTTTTGCCCCAGAAGAACTGAAGGAAAGGAATTCGGCTCCAGCCCCGCAAGGCTTCCCAGCCCTCCCGCCCACGGCAGGCGCAGCGCTTAACTGCGCTTAACTCCCCCGCGTCCCTTCCCCACCTGCGCTCCGGCCGCGGGCACTGCGCGCTCTCCCGGGCTGAGCGCAGAGCTGCACACTCACCAGGAGCGCTCGCCGCAGCAGTCCGGAGCAGGAAAGGTGAATCCCGGGCCCGGGGTAGGGGAGGGGGTCGGGGGACGCGCGGGCGGGCAGGGGCTGCGGTGCGGGACGCCGGCGGCCGCCGGGCGGAGGGCGGCGCGTCCCGGCTGCTCTCGGGGCCGCGGAGCTGGCTGCGCGCTGCGAGACTCTGGCTAAGCGCCGGGGCGGGTGCCGAGCGCGGGTGGGCGGACGCCCCGGGCTCTCTACCATCCGGGAATACTCCTCTCCTGTTGCCCTCATCCGTTCCTTCCTTCAACAGCCCTGTTTCATCTGTCTTCTCTCACTTTTCCGCCTCCTCCCTCTTCTCTCTTCCTTTTCCTCCCTCCCTTTCCACTGATGCGTGGAGAAGGGCGGGGGAGGAAAGAAGTCCCGTCTCTTTAACTTGAGGGATACCTTGCAGATCATATGTTCATGGAATCTGGAAATGACGTGAATAACCTCTCTGAAAGCATCTAAAATAAAACGACTTTAGTCTCCTTCTCTTCTCCACCCCTCCTCCCTTTTTTTTTTTTTTTTGCTTCTCCTTCCCAGTGGTTCTTTTTTTCCGGTTGGGTGGCTAGGAAGGAGCTGAGGTCAGATACGGAAAGCGGAAAGCGAAGAGGGAGTAATAGAGGGCGGTCCTGGGAAGTGGGACTGAAAACCATCCACCGAGAGAGGGCCCAGAGGGCCCAATTGGGTCTCTTAATCCACAATTTCACAAAGCAGGCATCTCCTGAATATAATTGAGATTGACGTGGGAGAGGAGAAGGGAGGTAGGCAGGGTAATGGGGCCAGGGTTTAGTTAAGGCTTTAGTCCATGCTATCTGTAGTGATTTACTCTCCATATGCATTAGAATTCATCTCTAGTCTTATGACCTGGATTTGACCTTGAGAAAATACTTGGCCTTTCCAGTTCCGGGCGTTAAATCTCTTCTTTAATCCAATGCTTTTGTAGCCCAGTAGACTGTCTCCCTTCAGTTGCAGCCTATCAGAACTCCAAAGACCTGCATTGACTTGGGTCCTGGGCTGGAAAGATCCCCTGGAGGAGAGAATGGCAATCCACTCCAGTGTCCTTGCCTGGACAGTCCCGTGGACAGAGGAGGCTGATGGGCTACAGTCCATGGAGTTGCAAAGAGTGGGACATGACTGAGCAATTTAGCAAGCAGGGAAGTTTGAATGCTTCTTGGTAATGTAAACAGAGCAAGACCCTATGGGGCCTTCCCTCTGCCTGCCTCTTGTCTATAGAAAAGTTTTAGCCTCCTAGGCCTTCCTCAAGTTCCAAAGAATATATTTAATTGGAGCAGGAGAAAATGGAGAAGGAAAGGAAAACTGTTAAGCAAAACAGAATAATAATAGTTTAGCTATTAAACAAAGTCAAGGACCTTTTGTTCCTCCTCAAGGGCCATAGATAATATTCTGAGCCATATCCTTTAAGCAGTTTGGCAGATACTGAAACCTCTACCAAGTGGAAGAAGTTAATTGTATGCTCCCCATAAGCAGGTAGGCCTTGGATGAGTTGAAACCAGGTTGATGATGTTGACTCATTACCTGTCCACAAGCTGATCATACAGTCCACAACCCCTGTCTTCACCTGTCTTTAAAAACCTTTTCTTGGGACTTTGCTAGTGGTCCAGTGGTTAGGACTTGGAACGTTCACAGCAGAGGTCTAGGGTTCAATCCCTGGTGAGGGAACTAAGATCTGGCAAGTCATGCAGTGTGGCAAAAAAAAGTAAAAAGTGTTTCCCTGAAAGCCAACTAGGAATTCAGGTCTCTTGAGCATTAGCTGCCTGGACTCTATACTTGGTGCCCTGCAATAAATGCTACACGTTCCCTCATCACAACCCAGTGTAGTAGATTGGCTTAACTGCATGTATGTGCATGGAACCAAGTTTGCTTCTGTATCAGGAGGTGGCAGTTTTCCAGCACTAGACCAGGTCTCTAATGCTGGTACAGTGGGACAGATATTTTGTACAGAGCACAAGTGGATCCACCCAGGACTGAGTTTACCCTGAGTCTATTGTCTTAAGTCCTTTTTTCCAGAAAAGAACTCCAGTCACTGAAAGCTTCTTTCTGCTCTCTCACCTGACAAAATTTTCTGCCATCCAAAGATGATCTTCTGTAAATGTTTCTTATAGATTAAACGTGTATTTTCTAGCCCATCTTTCTTCTGTTGGTGAGCTCATGCTTGTTCTCTGACATCATATATTTAAATGAGATCCTGTATATAAAACACTAAAAATAATGCTTGGCATTTAGTACTCAAGAACTATTATGGGTAATGACTTTGGGTTATCATTAGCATTTATTTCATTTTTGTATTCGCCCATGTAATTCTTAAACGTCAGTTCCCTGTGCCATGATTTGCATGATTCCAGCCCTTATCTTACAAAATGTCTGACTATGTGGTTATGACTACTCATTTAGGAAAGCATAGTGAAAATAATCCAAGAGGAAATCGAGATTTATAACCTTCCTAATGAACCACAGTAATTTCCATAGAAGATACAACATTGACTACCCCAATTTTACACTTGTTCCCAGAGTAATTTGTAACAAATATTTGTAGATGACAGCCATGGAGAGAGTCCAAGCTTATACTACCTCAACAAACGGATTAGGAATGTATTTACCCTCTGCACTGAAGGATGTTTCCAGGTGCCATATTAGGACTTGTGCTGGGAAAGATTGAAGGCGGGAGGAGAAGGGGACAACAGAGGATGAGATGGTTGGATGGCATCACTGACGCGGTGGACATGAGTTTGAGTAGGCTCCAGGAGTTGTTGATGGACAGGAAAGCCTGGAGTGCTGCAGTCCATGGGGTCACAAAGAGTTGGACACAACTGAGTGACTGAACAGAACTGAATCGGAGCTAATAATTCTATAATACATTTGGGGGAGTAGAATATATTCAGTGAAGATGTATGGAAAGTCTCACCTGTGATGTGAAGAGGATGTAAGGTGCTTCTACTATTGCTACTTCAGCAAACAAATTTGCTTAGGTATCAATGACGAAAATGCACCTTGCGAGCTGCAACATGGCATTGTGTTCTGGAGATACTCCATTTGCTATTCAGTACACAGATTCTTAATCCAGTAAAGGCACAGTCACAGCATTCAGGGTTACAGCCAGGGTTACTCTGAGTAAGTAGAGGATGAGTAATTAGGATGCTTCTTTAGATATGTTATTGCATTTTAAAAGCCTGATTCTCAGAGAGAAAGAGGCTAGAATCTCAGTTTTTAAGTTTACAGTTTTTAAGTCTTTTGCGTGAATTAAGTCATCACAAATTCTTTCAAAAGCTTAGTTGAAAGATCCAGAAAGTGTCAGTGCTTAAAGGTCTTGTTTATTTTTAATCTTAAATATGCAGGGATACTTACATAGATTAATAGATAAGCCACTAATAATCTATTTCTTGATCTTTGGCCAGAAAGTTTTCATTAAATGGCACAATTTTGATAATAATATCTATCCTAGTGAAGACTAAGTTGATGTTCTCTTGTTTCTTTCAATTAAGCTGACTGCACTAAGATAATTGTAAAACTCATCCATAAGGTGCAAAATGAATGAAAAAAGCTGGGAAGCTGTAAAATAATGTAAGTAGTGTAGAAGGACACAAGTAGTGCAGACCTAAATAATGTAACCTTGACTTAATGGCTATGTTTTCCTTGAATTATTTGGCTAACTACAGAAGATTAACTTGACCTCATAAACCTCACAAGTAAGATCCACTGACTCATTCTATGACATTAAAAGGTCACTTTTTAAAAGCATTATTTTAAGTATCTTTTTTTTTATTTTAGAAAAAAGACTGCAGAGTAAAATGAAAATTCATAATGCAAAGTAAATCAATAAAATAAGCAACCTCTCCCTAAGTTTATGGGAAAGCATTTTATTTTTTTGTAATAATTAAGATTGACTTCATTCATTCATTAAATTCATCAGATGATAGCTCAGTTCTTTTGGAAGGAAGTCAAATACAAAGGTATGAAGAGGTTGAATAAATATAATTTAATAATTCTATAATACATGAGATAACCCCTGTTACAAAATAATGATTATTTTCATGTAGGTATAAGCTGTGCCTAAGCTAATCTCTAGAGAACACTATCATAACTAAACTATCAATGGGAAAATTGGGTTCATAATTTAGATTGGTTCTTTTGTATAAATCATTAAAATTCCCATTCTAGCTGGCTAAATCCACGAATTATTTTCAAACATGGGCAAAATGATGGAGTGGATAGACCACTTAACTACAAACTTCCAGGTCTGTCACTATGAAATTGTGAATTGGGCCACAGTTAGTTAATCTCTAAAACTGGATTGAGGAGTAGTGAACAAAATATATACAAATACTTAAATGATAGTCTTATCTGTTGCCACGTTGTTCTTTGTTCTCACAACTGAAAGAATGGCAGCATGGTGTTTTGCACCCTATACTGTGTAATATAGCTGGGCAAAAATGTTGAAGAATATGTGATTGTAATAATGGATAGTTAGTAAAAGCCTATTATGAGGAAAGGAAAAAACCTGATGATCAAATTCATTTAAACAAATATGAACAACATTAAACTACTATATAATCAAACTCGAGCTAAAAATTTGAGTTATCTCAAGAGATAATCAATGTTAATAAATTCATATTACTTAGTAACTTTGATGATGTTTTGTTATAACTGTGTTTTACCTACAACCATTGTTTATATAAGTTTTAATATTTTCGATACCATTTAACAATTTCTCCTTTATTCTGTATTTGGTAAGGCAACAGGAAAATTAGAGTTATCGCAGTTATCTGCATTCATGAGTAAACCAGCCATAAAGATAATGAAGGAGACTTGCATTAGAATTGAACTAATTTGAGTCTTAATTTCATCTAGTCATTAACTAGTTTGGTAACTTAAAGAAGGTATCTAATTTTTTCCCCAATTTCATCTTCCTAAAATTACATATGAAAGTAATGCCAAAGCTTTCTTTCTCCAACAGTTACCCTGAATATATTGGGATACAGATTATGTGAACTTCCATTGAGAGGGTAAACAATTACACAACAACATTTAATCAAACATGTGAAGAAAGCAAGGAAATCAGAACAAAACAATTAGGTTTTGACACAATGAAGTATTGTCAAGGTCACAAATCATTTGATCAAAACCTTGTTAACACATACAAGCTAAATTTTAAAGATATCTCATAGAAATGTAGTTTGCAACTAAACAGCTTCTGGATATCCAGATATGGTGCCTTGCATGCTTTTCTACCAGTGAGTACTCAACCAATTGGAAAATAAAATGGGAACATCAAAAAAATCAGTATGTACTTAAAATAAACAGTCTCTATTTCTTGCCCTTTGTCCTGTGGTTATTTCTACATAGTTGTAGTTATAGAAAGAATGTCAATGCAAATAAGGATGCCTTTGAAAAAAATCAACATAAATGCTACACCTGAATCTTTGCCAGTGCTTAATAATATATATCAAACAGACTTTACTGTTATTAATGGAAATTTACTAGGACAAAGAAGTAGACTCCAAGTGTTATAATGGAATAAAATTATCTCAAAACATTAATATTGAAGATTGATTAATTTGTGTCCTTGGTGGAGAAAAAATTGTGATTATTTTTAAGATGATATGTTTATTATATTTTTATACTTTTGTTTCTTCTTATGAATGTGGAATGAGACTAACAGCTTAGTAAAGCTTTTGATAAATTATTATTGCTTATTAAGGGCAATCCCCACAGGATTGTAATATAATTTCTCCAAAGTTCTATGCCAATTATGTAATGATTTAAAGTGTCATCATAGTCATAGTCCAAAGTTGAAAATGAGAGCCTAAAACAGGGTTTAATTAATTAAGCCTGCTACTGTGTAAGAGGAGTCCTACTAAGTACATTGGATGAGTAGTTTTTTTGAAATAGGGTTCACCCATAAAGTTTTCAATTTTTAAAGATAAAAGTTTCTTAATGTTTTTTAATTATAAAGTTTTCTTTATACTTTAATTCAAAAACCAAACATATTATTAAGAGTAGTTATGCGATGTTGTATAGCATATACTTCAAAGTCTGAGTTTTTGTAAATCTCTAGGATCAGCCTACCAACTCCAATTCCAGCCTGTACTTTGTTGTTCAGCCCTCTCCCTGGGACTCTTTTCTCCTTTCTACCCTTTCCCTGTTTCTTTGCTCTTTCACTCACCCTAGTTTCATAGATTAACCCTAGTTAACAGTTTCTCATACCCTAGTTACAGATTTTTTTAACAGCTTTTTTGAGATGCAATTATTACATGAATTATATTAATTATTATATAAAGGAGAAATAATTTATATAAAGAGCCTAGTATGATATATAGAAAACATCTGGTATATACAAATTCCCCATTAAATATTAGGCATTATACTTGTTTTAAAAACCTCGACTCCAGAGAACTCCTTGTCAAACATCATTTTAGTATTGCTTTTGCTTGTTGTTACATACCACACACTCATTTATCATCAGGATTATTTGTACAATTAAATTTTCACTGCTCAGAGCTCCCCAACTTTCATTTGTTGCTTTAAACCCTCTTATAGGTTCATGTCATAAACTTATGCTTGTTATTTTTGATGAACTCTTTTAAATCTGTCTATCTAAATCTGGATGATATGTAAAATCTAGCCCAGTGCATCTTAAACTTTAAAATGTAACTAAGATTTATTATGGTGATGACTTTGTAGTGTGTACAAAGATTGAATTATCATGTTGAAGACCTGCAACTAATATAATTTTATTTAAATACCAATTTTAGCTCATTTAAAAATGCATAGAAATCATTTAGTTAGAGATTTGTTAACTCTAACTAGATTTGCTGCTGCTGCTGCTAAGTCGCTTCAGTCGTGTCCGACTCTGTGCAACCCCATAGACAGCAGCCCACCAGGCTCCGCCGTCCCTGGGATTCTCCAGGCAAGAATACTGGAGTGGGTTGCTATTTCCTTCTCCAGTGCATGAAAGGGAAAAGTGAAAGTGAAGTCGCTCAGTCGTGTCCGACTCTTCGTGACCCCATGGACTGCAGCCTACCAGGCTCCTCCGTCCATGGGATTTTCCAGGCAATAGTACTGGAGTGGGGTGCCATTACCTAGTTAAAAATAGATTTTAATTCTGTCAGTTTGTCATAGGGTCTGATATCATAACTTTCTACCAAGAATAACAAAGTTGCTGTTGGTCACAGGACCACATTTTGTGTAACAAAGTGATCCTTTACCTTTGTGATTAACACTCACGCTTGCACTTACTCATTTATCCATAAAATATTTATTGAGGACCAGCTGTTTGTCAGTCATTTAACAAGTGACTATAATGCAATGATGAATAGAGTCTGAAGAATTGGAAATTAGTCCAAGAATTACAAAAATATGAGTAAAATTACAACCAGAGACAGTGTATCTCTTCTAGGACAGTTTGTTCCTTCAGTATTTTTTATTCTATTCTATTTTTATTTTTAATTGAAGTATAACAGACCTGCATTACTATATTAGGTTCAGGTATACAACATATGATTTGACATTTGTATCATTACGAATTGATCACTACAGGGGAGCCTGGTGTGCTGTATGTAGTCCATGGGGTCACAGAGTTGGACATGACTTGTTTACTTGTTAATGGCAAGTTTCAACCTTTTAATCCCTTTCCCTATTTTGTGAAACGCCTATTTCCCTCCTCTTTGTTGACCACCAATTTGTTCTCTGTATCTGTGAGTCTGTTTCTGTTTTGTTTGTTCATTTGTTCTGTTTTTTGGATTCCACATATAAGTGAAATCATACAATGTTTGTATTTCTCTATCTGACTTACTTCACTTAGCATAATGCCCTGTAGGTCCATTCATGTTGTTGAAAATGGCAAGATTTCATTTTTTTAAGGCTGAGAAATGTTCCACATTTTAAATATATCATTTTAAATATATATTAAGTATATCATTTAAAAATGTTCCACATTTTAAGTATAGCAAGGTATAAATATATCCCTTTTGGCCTGTAAAGTTTCTGCTGTAGCTCAGATGGTAAAGAGTCCATCTGCAATGCAAGAGCCCCAGGTTTGATCCCTGGGTTCGGGAAGATCCTCTGGAAAAGGGAATGGCAACCTACTCCAGTATTCTTGTCTGGAGAATCCCATGCATGGAGGAGCCTGGTGGGCTACAGTCCATGGGATCACAAAGAATCAAACACAACTGAGCAACTCACACTAAGATTAGTCTTAAAGGTGCTCTTCTATCTGTAACTAGTTATTTTTATCTTACTGCTTTTAAGGTTTTCTGTTACCTTTTAAGGTTGTCTCTTACTTTTGACATTTTAATCGTAATATGTCTTGGAGTAGATCTCTTTTGATTCATTTTATTTGGGATTCTGAATCTTAAACTTGGATATCTATTTCCTTCATCAGATTAGTGAAGTTTTCAGCCACTATTTTTGCAAATAGTTTTCCTTTACCTTTCTCCCATTCTTCTCCCTCTGTGATCCATTAATATAAATGATAGTTTACTTATTGTTCCAGAGGTCTCTTAAACTAGTCTAATTTCTAAAAATTATTTTTCTTTCTTCTCTTATGATTGGATGATTTTTACTACTCTATCTTTTGGATCGCTGATTCATTTTTCCACATCTGTAGTCTATTGATTCCCTCTAAGGCATTTTTCATTTTACTTACCATATTTTTCAGCTTTGATTGATTTTTTTGTATATCTTATATCCTTTTTTTTTTTTGACATTCTGACTGAATTCGTGCATTCTTCTCCTGAATTTGGTGAGTATCTTTATGACTGTTACTGTAAACCCTTCATTTGGTAAATTGCTTCTCTATTTCGTTTAGTTATTTTCCTAAATTTTGTCTTATTATTTCATTTGGAAGGTGTTTGCTTGTCTTCTTATTTTACCTAACTCTCTGTGTTTGTTTTTATGTCTAGGTTTATCAGTTACATCCTCCAGTCTTGACAGAATGGCCTTAAAAAGAAATTGTCCCTTGGAGTCCAGTGGCACACTGTCCCCTGTTCACCAGGGCTAGATGCTCCAGGAGTATTTCCTGTGTGGGCTGCGTGCATCTTCTGACTGTGGTTGGGCTGTGATTACTGCAGGTACATAGGCAGGCAGAGTCGGTTCCCAGGCTTGCTGGCTGCGAGGCTTAGTCAGAGTAGCTGCCAGAATCCTAGTAAACATCACTGGCTAACTAGACATGGATCAGCTGTGACTGCTGCAGTTGCCCTGGTGGGCAGGGCTGGCCCCCCAGAGTAAGAGTCACCTTGGGGAGATAGTGTTAGCTGGGGTGGCCTGCCAGATGCGGCAGGTGGGAGCTACTTTGGAGGGGCCAGCTGTAGTGGGCAAGTTGTGCAGGGTGGGTCCTCAGGGGGTAGGTGGAATGAGTTGCTTTGTGTTAGCTAAGGTGAGGGAGAATGAAAGAAATGGTATCAGCCCACACCAGCTAGCTGTGTGGAAGGAGGGTAAAAGAAAGTGGTGACGCCATTGCTTCCATCCTCAGAGAAACTTCCGCCAGATCCCTGTCCCTCTGCAAAAGCCCTGAAATTAGTCCATCTGTCCTTCTCATATGGCCCGGGTACTGTATAAGCGTTTGCCTCTGATCTGGGCCTGGGGATGAGTGAGTTTGTGCACGAGTCCTTCAAGAGCTGTGTTTCAGTCCTGGGTAGAAGCCCTGCTAGGTTTCCCAGGCTGGGGACCTGATACGGGGCTCACAATACTCATTTCTTGGGGAGACTTCCACAGTTGGGATAGCTCTCCCACTTGTGAGTTGCCACCCTTGAGGTGTGGGTTCAGACTAGACCACGTCTCTGCCCCTCCTATAAGTCTCAGATTGGTCTTTTCTTTATGTCTTTGGTTGTAGAATATCTGTCTGCCAGTCTTCAGTCACTCTCAGAGACAGTTGCCCTGTGTGTCGTAGCTTTGGTGTGTCTGCAGGAGGTGGTGAGCTCAAGACCTTCCTACTCTGCCCCCTTGTTCTGGCTAGTTCCAGGACACTTGTCATTCCTTATCTCCCTGTTCTTCCCAGCACACAATGCTGAGAACTGAAATTTGTTTTCTTTTGTCATAAAACTGACCCTTGATTTAAAAAGCTAGCCCTGTTTGCTTTGTGTGTACCACTCTCTACATTTACTTTGCTTCTTCCTTTCTCCATTGTATTCTCTCATTTTCCTCTTCTAATATGTGCTCTCTGTTCTCTCCCTGCTAACAATGATCTAGATCTGCTCAAGGCATCTCTTTGCTGCACCTTCCTCTACCAGATGCAACCACCATTTGTTTTTCTCTTTGTACAGTGAAGGCAGCTGAGTATAGAGCATACCTTCCTGTCTTCTCATTCAAAATGAATATTAAACTGATCTTTGAAACAGAAAAATAATTAAAATAAATATATTACTATTGTTTAAGACACTAATTATTAAATTTTAGAATAGCATATATGATAATATTAGAGCTTCCCTTGGGGCTCAGCTGGTAAAGAATCCGCCTGCAATGCAGGAGACCTGGGTTCAATTCCTCAGTTGGGAAGAGCCCCTGGAGAAGGGAAAGGCTACCCACTCCAGTATTCTAGCCTAGAGAATTCCAGGGACTGTATAGTCCATGGGGTCACAAAGAGTCGGACACATCTGAGCGACTTTCACATATGATAATATAAAAGTATTTGATGTTAAAACTTTAGTAAACATGATTATAACTCCACAAAAAATAGCTCTATTTCATTAGAATAAAATACATCAATCTTTCTTTGACATTTGAATAAAATAACCTTCAGCCAACTTTCTGAATAAAACATTCAGAAATACCCTTGCTGCTGCTGCTAAGTCACCTCAGTCGTGTCTGACTCTGTGTGACCCCATAGATGGCAGCCCAGCAGGCTCCGCCGTCCCTGGGATTCTCCAGGCAAGAACACTGGAGTGGGTTGCCATTTCCTTCTCCAATGCATGAAAGTGAAAAGTGAAAGTGAAGTCGCTCAGTCATGTCCGACTCTTAGCGACCCCATGGACTGCAGCCTACCAAGCTCCTCAATCCGTGGGATTTTCCAGGCAAGAGTACTGGAGTGGGGTGCCATTGCCTTCTCCGCAGAAATACCCTTAAAAAGAGCCAAAAACAACTCTAGTTTCCAGTAAATTGAATATTACTAAGTAAGTAAAAACATGGCCATGATATTTATTGTGTTATCCTTCATATAATAGCATGTAATTAAGAAAACATTTGATACACAATTAGTAAAGCTGGCATCATAGGACAATATCTGTGATTATCCCATACCGTTTCAGATGGCTAGCACACATCATTTCAATGAAAACACTAACTTTTTTCCTAGTCCATGGCAACCACATATACAATTTCAGCTGATTTTAAGTAAATGTAAAACTGCAACACTTTTCCATTTCAGATAAAAGTTATTTGCAATTAACTTGAAGGCAAATAGTCTTATCTATGGCATTCACCAGCTGCAGCATAACTCTGCTAGACTTCCTTCCCTGTTTAATGTCTGCCTTATGTATATTCGAATTTTATAGTCCAGCATATGTAGAAGCTTCCATAATTTCATATACATAATTCATGCATAGCAAAAGCCAAGAACACACATTTAATATGGACAATTTAAAAATTCATAATCTTTTCAGCCACTTGGCAAATCAAGGTAGTCAATGAAAATCTGTCCAACTGGTTTTTGGATTAACTTGAACTATTTACATATAAATTTGCTTGCATATCTGATGATCATAATGATAAACTTAGTTAAAAGATAGTCATATATTAATACTTTCCAAAAGTTTGTAGCATGGGTTAATCACTTGCCATTTTATATTTGGGTTTAGTTTGACCTTTGTCATCCACTTATACAGGTTTAAATATTAGTTTATTCTTAATTAAGTATGAAGTTGGATTCATTGTTTTCCAAGGTCTTATCCTGGTTTAATTTTTATGATTTCATTGAATTTGCCATTACTTGGCTGGTTTGTATTTGTACAGTTATGATATTTATGATGCTGTATGTTTCCTCCTACATATTTTCGTTGCATTAACATAACCTCTCACTAGGATGTCACAGTCCCGTCAGCCTAATGAGGTTTTTTCATGTGTAGTTGTGTTATAGATTATTGAGTACTTTTCAATTTTTCTGTGTGTGTGTATAAAAAGTTAAAAATATCAGAAACGTAACTGCAAAAATGGTAGCTTCTCATTTGAACTATCTACAAGGTTAGGTAAATTGTTTGTTTCCAAAAAGAAAATGTGCCTATAATTATCTATCAAAGGCTATCTATCATGGAGTCCAGAAAATGGTGTGAAACTTTCTTTACCTTTCCTATTGTGATTTTCTTCATTTGGTACTGGGTAATCTAGGATACTCTTCTCTATCCAACCAATGACTCTTTTTTTGCCAAAAGCAGAAAGTCGAGAAGAGGGTTAGATGATAGAGAAAGGGTTTACAGGGAAAATAAAATTCTTGCTTTCCTCATGCTATATAATATTTTTAAAAAGAGAGAAGCATCACTCTGAGTATTATCTGAAGAGCTTCTAATGCCCCATTATAGCTGAGTCTTTTTCATTTTATTTTTTATCAAAGACAATTGAATCTAATTCCATTTTTCATTTTGGACTTAGGAAAGTGAAAAGTGAAAGTGAAGTCGCTCAGTCGTGTCCGACTCTTTGCGACGCCATGGACTGTAGCCCATCAGGCTCCTCCATCCGTGCAATTTTCCAGGCAAGAGTACTGGAGTGGGTTGCCATTTCCTTCTCCAGGGGTTCTTCCGACCCAGGGATCGACCCCGGGTCTCCCGCATTGCAGGACGAAGCCCCTTGGACTTAGGAAGACAGAGCTAAATCAACCTACACTTTTTAGCTTCTCCAGGATGTTGGATGGTGCTGCATTTTACTCTTGGACCTCTAACTGCTATCCAAACCTTGACAAGCACTTGATAGCTTGTTTCTTCCATTTCCTTTCCTTCCTTTTCTCTTTTTTTCTCTTGCATCTTCCTTGCCTCCTTCCCTTCCTCTCCCATCCTTCCTTCTTCCCAATTACTGTTGACATTTACTCTATTTTTTATCCTTAATACACTTAATAGGTAAATAACAACATCTCTCTTTGGAGAAGGGAAACTGCCTTTAAATTTCGTAAGGCTTGGCAAAAGTTAGAAACTTAAAGGATCAACAAACTAAGCCCCAAGTTAGCAAAAGGAAGAAATGACAAAGATCAGACTAATTTATGATGAAGGAGCCAAGAGCAAGCAATGGGAAGGGTAGTCTTTTCAATAAATGGTGTTGGGAAAACTGGACAGCCACATGCAAAACAATAAGTGGACCCCTGTCCTACATCATATAGAAAACTCAACTCAAAATGGGTTAAAGACTTGAATGTAAAATGTGAAACCATGAAACTCCTAGAGGAAATCACAGGGAGAAAAATTCCTTGACTTTGGTCACAACAATGATTTTTAAGATCTGACACCAAAAGCAAAGGCAACAAATGCAAATATCAGCAAGCAGGACTCCATCAAACTAAAACCTTCTACACAGCAAAGAAACCATAAAAAAAATAAAAAGGAACTTATAGACTGGGAGAAAATATTAGTAAGTTGTATATGATAAGGGGTTGATATCCAAAGTATGGGGCTTCCCTGATGGCTCAAATGGTAAAGAATCTGCCTGCAGTGTGGGAGACCTGGGTTTGATCCCTGGATTGGGACGATCCTGTGGAGGAGGGCATGGCAACCCCCTCAGTATTCTTGCCTGGAGAATCCTCATGGACAGAGGAGCCTGCTGGGCTACAGCCCATGGGGTCACAAAGATTCAGATATGACTGAGCGACTAAGCATAGCATAGCATAGCATATCCAAAGTATATAAAGAACTCATAAAAATCAATAGCAAAAAAAAAAAATTCTGATGAAAGAGTGGGCAGGGGAACTGAATAGATATTTTTCCAAAGAAGATATACAAATGGCTATAGGTGCATGAGAAGATGCTCGACATCACTAGTCATCAGGGAAATGCTAATCAAAACCACAATGAGATGTCACCTCACAGCTATTAGAATGGTTATCATCATGAAAGACAAGAAATAACGAGAGAATATTGATGAGAATGTGGAGAAAAGGGAATGTGTATTGTTGTTAGAAATGTAAATTGGTACAGCCACTGTGGAAAACAGTATGGAGGTTTCTCAAAAAGTTAAAAATAACATTACCGTAGGACCCATTCTCACATCTGGGTGTATATATCTAAAGGAAATGAAAATAAAGTCTCAAAGAGATATATTGTACTCTTCAACATTCATTGCAGCATTGTTCACAATACCCAAGGTATAGAAACAATGTAAATGTCCATCAATAGTTGAATGGGTGAAGAAGATGTTGTATACTTACACAAGAGATTTCTATTCAGCCACTAAAAAATTCCTGTCATTTATGACAACTTGAGTGGACTTTGAGGGCATTATGGTAAGTAAAATAAGTCAGACAGAGAAACACGATGATATCACTTGTATGTGGAACTGAGAAAAGCTGAACTCACAGAAGCAGAGAGTAGAATAGTGGTTACCAGGGGTTGGGATGGGTAAAATGAGATATTGGTCAAAAACAAAAATTCCAATTATAAGTTGAATACGTTCTACGGATCTAACACACAGCCCAGTAACTATAGTTGATAATACTTAGTATATACTTGGGTGTTGCTAGGAGATTGTGTCTTTAAATATTCTCACACAAAAATGAAATGATAGTTATGTGATGTGATAGAGTGTGAACTAACACTATAGTGATAATCATTTTGCCGTATATAAGTGTATCAAATCAACATGTTACATAACTTAAACTTATACAGTGTTTTATGTCAACTCAATAAACCTGGAAAATTAATTTAAAAACAAAAGGAATTAAAAACATGAGAGGATCACAGCTACATGATACATCATAAAACATCTACTATTCAGTATAATTTTAGTACTGAATGAGGTTATGGCATTCAATTTTTTTCAAAATCAGTAATTCGCATATGTATTTACTCATGCATTTATTTGTTTATACATCCATTCATAAATGTTTATTGGATATCTGCTATATGTCAGTTATTATATCTATGGTAACAAAGTAATAAAAAATCACAATCCCAGCTCTTGAGGAGCTTATAATAGAGCTACTAATATCTTTTTTTTAAGCTAGAAAAAGTAAGAAAACTAAAATTTATTCTGTGAATAATTTAGATAAGAGAGACTTTATTTTGTACACAGGTAGACATTAGTAGTTGTCTATGAAAATCTATCTCTTCCTTGTTTTGCTATTAGCGTTCTCTTATTTTGTTAGGAACAAGATGCACAGCCCTGGGCAATGCATAATGTTTGTTTAATCCAGTCCTTAGAATTTTGTCCTCTCTTTTCCTGATCTCTCCTGCATCTTAGAGTGCCAACGAGACCGAAATGATAACACATGGAAGGGTTTCTGCAAAGGCTTTTCCTCTCTTGCAATAGAGAACACTAGAGGTCAGAATCAGTTGTTCTCATTCTTGTCTGCATAGAAAGCAGACAGGTTGTGGACCTATAGCAGACATATTGTGATCATAATCTGGGTTACATGAGAAAGAGATTAACTCGCTAAAGATGGTGCAGCAGAGAGGTAGAAAGAGCTATTCCTTGAGATGTTATTGAGCAGTTGAACTGACTATAGCCACCTTCTACCTTCCAACTTCTCATGTGAGAAAAATAAACCCCTATTGTGTAAGTCATTATAAATTAGGTTAACTGTCACAGTAGAACAAATTCTTTATAGATCAGTTCAGTTCAGTTCAGTTCAGTCTCTCAGTAGTGTCTGACTCTTTGCGACTCCATGAATCGCAGCACACCAGGCCTCCCTGTCCATCACCAGCTCCCGGAGTTTACCCAAACTCATGTCCATCAAGTCGGTGATGCCATCCAGTGATCTCATCCTCTGTCATCCCCTTCTCCTCTTGCCACCAATCCTTCCCAGCATCAGGGTCTTTTCCAGTGAGTCAACTTGTCGCATCAGGTGACCAAAGTATTGGAGGTTCAGCTTCAACATCAGTCCTTCCAATGAACACCCAGAACTGATCTCCTTTACGATGAACTGGTTGGATCTTCTTGCAGTCCAAAGGACTCTCAAGAGTCTTCTCCAACACCACAGTTCAAAAGCATCAATTCTTCGGCACTCAGCTTTCTTCACAGTCCAACTCTCACATTGATACATGACTACTGGAAAAACCATAGCCTTGACTAGATGGAACTTTGTTGGCAAAGTAATGTCTCTGCTTTTTAAGATGCTATCTAGGTTGGTCATAACTTTCCTTCCAAGGAGTAAGCATCTTTTAATTTCATGGCTGCAATCACCATCTGCAGTGATTTTGGAGCCCCCAAAATTAAAGTCTGACACTGTTTCCACTGTTTCCCCATTTATTTCCCATGAAGTGATGGGACCCGATGCCATGATCTTAGTTTTCTGAACGTTGAGCCTTAAGCCAACTTTTTTACTCTCCTCTTTCACTTTCATCAAGATGCTCTTTAGTTACTTCTCACTTTCTGCCATAAAGGTGGTGTCATCTGCATATCTGAGGTTATTGATATTTCTCCCGGCAATCTTGATTCCAGCTTGTGCTTCTTCCAGCCCAGCGTTTCTCATGATGTACTCTGCATATAAGTTAAATAAGCAGAGTGACAATAGACAGCCTTGACATACTCCTTTTCCTATTTGGAATCAGTCTGTTGTTCCATGTACAGTTCTAACTGTTGCTTCCTGACCTGCATACAAATTTCTCAAGAGGCAGGTCAGGTGGTCTGGTATTCCCATCTCTTTCAGAATTTTCCACAGTTTATTGTGATCCACACAGTCAAAGGCTTTGGCATAGTCAGTAAAGCAGAAATAGAGGTCAGGGGTGGCGGCTGAGAGGAGCTACACCACGTCCGAGGCCAGGGGTGGCGGCCGAGAGGAGCAACCCCATGTCCAAGGAGCGGCAGCTGCGCAGGGGGGCTGAGAGGAGCTATTCCACATTCAAGGTCAGGAGGGGCCGTCGTGAGTAGATACCCCTTGTCCAAGGTAAGGAGCAATGGCTGCACTTTGCTGGAGCAGCCGTGAAGAGATACCCCACGTCCAAGGTAAGAGAAACTCAAGTAAGACGGTAGATGTGAGAGGACATCAGAGGGTAGACACACTGAAACCATAATCACAGAAAACTAACCAATCTGATTACATGGACCGCAGCCTTGTCTAACTCAGTGAAACTAAGCCATGCCATGTGGGGCCACCCAAGACGGTCGGGTCATGGTGGAGAGGTCTGACAGAATGTGGTCCACTGGAGAAGGAAATGGCAAACCACTTCAGTATTCTTGCCTTGAGAACCCCATGAACAGTGTGAGAAGGCAAAATGATAGGATAATGAAAGAGGAACTCCCCAGGTCGGTTGGTGCCCAATATGCTACTGGAGATCAGTGGAGAAATAACTCCAGAAAAATGGAGAGATGGAGCCAAAGCAAAAACAATACCCAGCTGTGGATTTGACCGGTTATAGAAGCAAGGCCTTTATAGATACACATACACAAAAGATGGAGAAGGCAATGGCACCCCATTCCAGTACTCTTGCCTGGAAAATCCCATGGATGGAGGAGCCTGGTGGGTTGCAGTCCATGGGGTCGCTAGGAGTTGCACACGACTGAGCGACTTCACTTTCCCTTTTCACTTTCATGCATTGGAGAAGGAAATGGCAACTCCAGTGTTCTTGCCTGGAGAATCCCAGGGACCGGGGAGCCAGATGGGCTGCTGTCTATAGGGTCACACAAAATCGCACACGACTGAAGCGACTCAACAGCAGCAGCAGCATACACAAAAAAATCAATAGGGATGTAACAGACTAATATATATTAAAGCCAGTGGTTACAGGACAAATTTTTATTCCTAACGTTCATGTGAATTAAGTGAGTCATTGGTAAGAGCTTGGAAATCATTGTCATATTAATTTTTGGTTATAATTGGGTTTGAAATGTGGTACAAAATGTCAAGAATTTATTTTTAATAGAGAATATAATCTCTCCTGTAGAGATCAATGATGGTGGCTACACATTAACATTTTATCTCTTACTGTCCTTTCTTTCAGAACTAAAAGTGAGTTTATCATCTAGGATAAAGAAAGAACTTTGAAGGTATTGGAAGTCTCTCTCAAATAGGATTTTCAAATGTACAGCATTTTATTCTTTACTGAATCATGAAATATGGTCCTTTGTTTACAAGATTAGAGACAATTTGGGAAGGAGACAGGGCAAGCATAGTGATTGCAGATGTGTGCTTAGTTGTATGAAAATAAATCTCCAATTAATGTTTTTAATCCCATTCCTTCATAGAGAATATTGGTTATGTGAGTTATTAGGGAAAGTGAAAGTGTTAGTCTTTGTCATGTCCAACTGTTTGCAACCCCATGGACCGTAGCCCACCAGGCTCCTCTATCCATGGAATTCTTCAGGTGAGAATACTGGAATAGGTAGCCATTCCCTTCTCCAGGGACTCTTTCCAACACAGGAATTGAACCCAGGTCTCCTGCACTTAGGCAGATTCTTTACCATCTGAGCCAACAAGGAAACACAGGAGTTACTAGAAAACCCTCACTTGACTAAAAACCGGTTCTGATTTTATTATCTGATTTTATGTTAAGCATGTGATATATCCTAGGCAGCGCTCTTCTCATTGGGCAAACAAGTGGTATATACCACTGCTGGTTGCATGGGACTCGCAGCTTATTGGGGAGAAAAGCACTTAAAAATAAGCACACCAGTAATACAAATGTATGTGGATTGCTCTGTAAGATCACAGAGCAGAGTGCCTCACTGCATGGGGGGGGGTGAGTGGGGGCAAAGATGGCCAACCACTTTTCTGCTTTTCCATCTTCTGTCATATCCAAGGCTCACTTCTCCATTTGTGCTCTAGATTCAAACTCACCTCACCTCTTCTAGGACCTTTTGAGCAACATGTGTTGTTTCCTTTCTCATCTATATTTTCAAGTGTTTCTAAGTTCTTTTCTCACAGTCTAAACATGCTCATTCTCATCTTAAAAATATTAAAGATGGCCTATCACAGGCCACTCCCCAACAATTCCCTATTTCACCAGCGTGCTTCTCAACACTTCTGCCTACTGTTGAAGTCTTCACTTCCTTTCATTCCACTCATTTTCCCATACCTGTAATTCGGGTTCTATTCTTACTGCTGCACTGAAACTGCCTTGTCTACAGTGCGAAATGACCCATGTAGATGGCAAGCTCCATGAGATATGCACTCTGTCTGCCTCCTGCACAACCTTACCTGGCACAATGTCGGAGCAGTGATAAATGTCTGTGAATTAATGAGTGATATCTTTTCTTTCTTCCTGCAGTCTTTTCAACATCATCCTCATTTTCTTTAGGCCATTCTTGCCCTCCTTGGTTTCTGGTACACCACTGTCTCTGTTCTCATTTTGCTTTCCTGGACATTTCCTATACTTCCTCTACTGGATCAACATGAAACATTAGTCTTCTTTCTGAATTTTATGTTTGATTATTTTTTCTTCACACTCAATGTACTCCCCTAAAGCTGTTTGTGGTTCTCAAATTTATATTGCTATAAAAAATTACTGTGAGAATCAGTATCAGTTCAGTCGCTCAGTCTTGTCCGACTCTTTGCAACCCCATGAATCGCAGCACGCCAGGCCTTTCTGTCCATCACCAACTCCTGGAGTTTACCCAAAAAACTCATGTCCATCAAGTCGATGATGCCATCCAGCCATCTCATCCTCTGTCATCCCCTTCTCCTCCTGCCCCCAATCCTTCCTAGCATCGGGGTCTTTTCCAATGAGTCAACTCTTCGCATGAGGTGGCCAAAGTATTGGAATTTCAGCTTCAACATCAGTCCTTCCAATGAAAACCCAGGGCTGATCTCCTTTAGGATGGACTGGTTGGATCTCCTTGCAGTCCAAGGGACTCTCAAGAGTCCGGGGCTTATTTGACACATCTGTTTATACTTCCTATGTTTGCTCCTATCAACACAGTGAAATCTTCTTGAAAAATTATTCCACCTCCAGAATTTCCTGTAAAATAAGAGACAGTGTATCCTAAACTCAGAAATCTAGTAATCACTATAAAATAATCTTCTTTCCTCACCCCTCTCCCCAGGCTAAAAGACACTAAGTCTTGCAGGCTCTATCTTCTTATTATGTCTGATATCTGACTCTTGAATCTCTCATATTGAATAGCTTCTTATATGGCTACCAAAGTAGATTTTTAAGAGTTCCCTGAGCTCAATCATGTGCTTCTTGAATTCTTTCTACACCTATATCTTAATGATCTTTCTAAAGTATAAAACTAGTGATATTACATTTCTAACTAAAATATTTCAATGGCTGCTTTAGGGTACTATATCAGAAAATTTAATACTATGAAAAGATTCTCATCACTAATCATCAGGGAAATGCAAATCAAAACCACAATGAGATATCACCTTACACCTGTCAGAATGCCTGTCATCAAAATGAACGCAAATAACAAATGTTGGCAAGGATGTGGAGAAAAGGGAACACTTGTGCACTGTTAGTGTGTATGTAAGTTGGTGCAGCCACTATTGAAGGTTGAAGGTTTCTCAAAAAACTAAAAATAGAAGTACCCTATGACCCAGAAATTCCACTCCTGAATATATACCAGAGAAAATCCAAAAACACTAATTTTAAAAGATAAATGTACCTCAATATTCATAGCAGCATTATTTACAACTGCCAAGATATGGAACAACCTAAGTGTCCACCAACAGATAAATGAATAAAGAAAAAGTGATAAACATATACACAATAGAATATTACTCATACATAAAAAGAATGAAATTTTACTGGTAGCAAAAACATGATGCTAACTGAAGTGAGTCAGACAGAGAAAGAAAAAAAACTATCATATCACTTATATGTGGAATCTAAAAAACTAAAACTAACTGTTGAATATAACAAAAAAAGAAGCAGACTCACAGGTATAGAGAAAAAACTAGTGGTTATCAATGGGGAGAGGGAAGGTGGGTGGACATAGGAACAGGGGACACAGAGGTGCAAACTATTAAACTACAAGGATATATTGGACAACATGGGGAATATAGCCAATATTTTATAATAATTGTAAATAGAATATAACCTTTAAAAATTGGCACAGCGGAGCAACTGAACTGAACTGATATAGTATACCTGTAACATACAGTATTATACATCAACTATACTTCAATAAAAATAATAATGCTGCTATTAAAAGAGAAAATTTAATACTATGTCTAAAAGTAAATTAACTGGATCATCCTATTAAAATACAGGGTGAGCCTCATGCATTTTTCCCTGCTTTTCTTTTACTCTCCCCATCATTTCATTAGCTTCATTCTCTTTGTTTAGTTGCAAATGAGATAACTATCTTCTGTTCCCAGAAGAAGGGCACTTCCTATCAGTTTTCAAAACCATTTAAAAAAGGTCTTGAGCTTCATGCTATTGATAACTGGACCTTCTTTGAACAATTCCTTTTGGATAAGGAATTGCAGTGTGTTGATTCATTTAGGCCTTGGTTAGCGTCTCTTGCTGAAACAACCACTATGGCAAGGGAAGCAGGAATACCCTGATAGTTGAGATCAATCACAGTCTACCCCTGAGCTTGGAGTGGGGTGATCCCATGCGTAGAGCAGCCACATAATGTGGATAGAGTGGGTAAGCATAAGACAGATTCACTGTGCCCCAGAGATGACACAGTTCTTCTGTAAAGTGACCTTCTGGTCTATCCATTTTTATCTCTCGTGAAATGCTTGTCTGTATTGTGGTTTTATGTGTATAGATCTGCTTGCCATTCTCTGAGCACACCAGTCAGTTTCCTGCATCTGTGTCTATACTCATCTGCACTCTCTCTGCATGAAAGGGAAACTCCTATTCCTTGTTTAAAAATGGGTGAAGACCCTCACCTCTGTGAAGCTATCTGTGATGCCACATTCCCTAGGAAGAATTTTTTAATTCCCTGTGGACTTCTTCCCCACCTTTACTCGCTGAATGGTATGGCATTTATTTTTTGTATGTTTGAATTTTAAGCCTTTTGAATCAGGGGGGTTTTCTCAGTTGCCTTGTAATCCTTAATACTTATACAATGTCTGGCAATAGATAAGGCTCATTAGAGTCAAGGACAACAAATGCCACTTTCTCTAACACTTTAGGCAAAGGCACACTTCAAAGGGAAATATATTTTCCAGTGAAAACTTTTCTTTTTTAAAATTAATTTATTTATTTTAATTGGAGGATAATTACTTTATAATATTGTGATGGTTTTTGCCATACATCAACATGAATCAGCCACAGACATTCAAGTTTCAAATGTATAGTCAGGATCTGGAAGAAAAAAACTTTCAGGTTAGGCCATACACAGAAAAACATAAAACGTTTTTTGGCAAATAGAGTAAAAAATCAGTCTGAAATAGATGGGGACTTGGAATGGATGGTTAGGAAAGTTCTGATTTCTCATTCTGTTTCTTGACTGTTTGGGGAAAGAAGAAGAAACCTTGGTAAATGTCCCAGAACCCAAGCTGGCAGCCAACTTTTCAGTAAAGGAGCAATGCAGCAGACATTTCTCACTTGTGAGAATAAATAAATGCTTACCTCTATTTCTGCTAGTAGAGTCTTCAGATTCTCTCTATCTAAATGCCATCATCTCCCTTGTCCCCAGTATCAAATAAGCCATTAGATCCTATTTATTCTTCCTTAGAAATGTCTCTCATGTTTGTCCTTGACAAACAAAGCTTTACAAAGGAATAGTGAAGGTATAAAGGAGTCATTCTGCCGAGAAAGTAAATTATGAAAGGGAAGATGGATTTGGAAATGTCTTAGGACGCACAAGTAGAGAAAGTAGCCAGGACTCTGAGGTAGTGGTCAGACTTTAAAGGAAAGAATGTAATAAATGCCTTATCAATAACATTCTCAGTTAACTGAAACCCTTCCCTTACTTACATAAAGAGAATACTACCTTAGCATTTTTCCTAGGGAAAGTAATATATCCATTTTCTAGGATGCTTGAGAATTTTGGAAAGCTAGGAAGTTTAGAGCACTTCCTTGATGTTCTTATTGTCTTGCTCCTTATTAAAATGCAGTTTCTATACAAAACAAATAAAACTGCCATTACCAACACAATTGGCACATATGTAATCACTCTCCAAATAGCCTTTAGTGAGTGTTCATAGAGAAAACAAAAAAGGTAAAACATCAATCAGTTCTTTTTAAAATGTTTTTGGTTACATGCCTTCTTTGATATTTTAGGTGGATATCTTTCAGCAAAATGATAAGAAAATACCTTGAGTTTCCAGAATTAAATCAGGTATTCTTTGCAGATATAAGACTGGAAAAATAATTTCAATATTAGCCTGAGACAAAGAAATAGTTCTACTTCATACAGATGGGGAACTGGGAAGACATAATTATAGTTATCAATGAAAAGTGAAAAGTAAAATGAAAGTTGCTCAGTCGTGTCTGGCTCTTTGAGACCCCATGGTAACAGACTGCTTTGAGCTCTGAAAAAAAAGACACAACACACATGAAAAGATGCCAAACATTGCTAATCATTCAGTTCAGTTGCCCAGTCATGTCCGACTCTTTGTGACCCCATGAATCTCAGCACAACAGGCCTCCCTGTCCATCACCAACTCCCGGAGTTTACCCAAACTCATGTCCATCTAGTCGGTGATGCCATCCAGCCATCTCATCCTCTGTTGTCCCCTTCTCCTCTTGGCCCCAACCCTTACCAGCATCAGGGTCTTTTCCAATGAGTCAACTCTTCGCATGAGGTGGCCAAAGTATTAGAGTTTCAGCTTCAACATCAGTCCTTCCAGTGAACACCCAGGACTGATCTCCTTTAGGATGGACTGGTTGGATCTCCTTGCAGTCCAGGGACTCTCAAGAGTCTTCTCCGACACCACAGTTGGAACACATCAATTCTTCAGCGCTCAGCTTTCTTCACAGTCCAACTCTCACATCTATACATGACTACTGGAAAAACCATAGCCTTGACTAGATGGACCTTTGTTGGCAAAGTAATGTCTCTGCTTTTTAAGATGCTATCTATGTTGGTCATAACTTTCCTTCCAAGGAGTAAGCGTCTTTTAATTTCATGGCTGCAAGCACCATCAGCAGTGATTTTGGAGCCCAAAAAAATAAAGTCTGACACTGTTTCCACGTTTCCCCATTTATTTCCCATGAAGTGATGGGACCAGATGCCATGATCTTAGTTTTCTGAACATTGAGCTTTAAGCCAACTTTTTCACTCTCCTCTTTCACTTTCATCAAGAGGCTTGTTAGTTCTTCTTCACTTTCTGCCATAAGGGTGGTGTCATCTGCATATCTGAGGTTATTGATATTTCTCCCAGCAATCTTGATTCCAGCGTGTGCTTCTTCCAGCCCAGTGTTTCTCATGATGTACTCCGCATATAAGTTAAATAAGCAGGATGACAATATACAGCCTTGACAGACTCCTTTTCCTATTTGGAACCAGTCTGTTGTTCCATGTCCAGTTCTAACTGTTGCTTCCTGCCCTGCATATAGATTTCTCAAGAGGCAGATCAGATGGTCTGGTATTCCCATCTCTTTCAGAATTTTCCACAGTTTATTGTGATCCACATAGTCAAAGGCTTTGACATATTCAATAAAGCAGAAATAGATGTTTTTCTGGAACTCTCTTGCTTTTTTGATGATCCATCGGATGTTGGCAATTTGATCTCTGGTTCATCTGCCTTTTCTAAAACCAGCTTGAACATCTGGAAGTTCACGGTTCACGTATTGCTGAAGCCTGGCTTGGAGAATTTTGAGCATTACTTTACTAGCATGTGAGATGAGTGCAATTGTGCGGTAGTTTGAGCATTCTTTGGCATTACCTTTCTTTGGGATTGGGATGAAAACTGACCTTTTCCAGTCCTATGGCCACTGCTGAGTTTTCCAAATTTGCTGGCATATTGAGTGCAGCACTTTCACAGCATCATCTTTGAGGATTTGAAATAAGCTCAACTGGAATTCCATCACCTCCACTAGCTTTGTTCATAGACATGCTTTCTAAGGCCCACTTGACTTCACATTCCAGGATGTCTGGCTCTAGGTGAGTGATCACATCATCATGATTATCTGGGTCGTGAAGATCTGAGCTGGCAGTGAGCTGAAATAGTGCTTAGAGTACATTCACTTCACTGACAGGGACCCAACACCTTCAGAATGTCACATAGTCCTGGTGTCTTAGAGCTCTGGCAACAAGAATCCCATCATTTCCTGTATATATTTAAAAATACCTAGGTTAGTGTTCAATAAAGATGTGAAATGTGAACAGTTTCTATAAGAAAATTTAATAATATAGGAAATCTTATTAAAGGTATATTTAGATAGAGCCTTTCACCTAGGATAAACAAATTCTCTGTCTTACTTAATTTGCACTTGAAAAGAAAAATTAAATTTGAACAACTGCTTTTCTAACTTTTTTAAAAAAGAAATTTATGTTTCTCAGATTTTGGAAGAGCCCACATATCTGACTCTAAATCTAAAAATAATTATTTTAGGACTGCTCAGTATTTATAGCTAATATTAATATTTAATGACTATAATAGTAATCATGATTTATCAATAAATAGCTAAATGTATTCGGAGTACTTTTTTAAAGAAGGTAAGAATATATGTAATGCATTTTAAAAAGATGACACTTTAAAATTCTTTAAAATAGATCTCAAGACTTTTAAAAAGATACTTTAGCAGTGTTACACCATGCTCAAAAGACATTTATTCTCTTAGAAATTTGTAGCACTATAATGATCATTTAGTTCAAACCCCCATTTTTTTAGTCCATAAGTTTAAGTAGCTTGCTTACGTTTACACTGTCAAAGAGTGGTGGCTCTCTGACGTAAATCACAGCAAGATCCTCCATGACCCACTTCCCAGAGTAATGGAAATAAAAGCAAAAATAAACAAATGGGACCAAATCAAACTTAAAAGCTTTTGCACAATGAAGGAAACTATAAGGAAAGTGAAAAGACAGCTTTCAGAATGGGAGAAAATAATAGCAAATGAAAAAACCAACAAAGAATTAATCTCCAAAATATACAAGCAGCTCATGCAGCTCAATACCAGAAAAATAAATGACCCAATCAAAAAATGGGCCAAAGAACTAAACAGACATTTCTCCTGTTTAGAAGAAATGTCTTCTTCTAGAGAAGACATACAGATGGCTAACAAACACATGAAAAGATGCTCAACGTCACTCATTATCAGAGAAATGCAAATCAAAACCACAATGAGGTACCATCTCATGCTGGTCAGAATGCCTACCATCAAAGTCTTCAAACAATAAATGCTGGACCTATGACCCACCTCCCAGAATATTGGAAATAAAAGCAGAAATAAACAAATGGGACCAAATCAAACTTAAAAGCTTTTTCACAATGAAGGAAACTATAAGCAAGGTGAAAAGACAGCCTTCAGAATGGGAGAAAATAATAACAAACGAAGCAACGGACAAAGAATTAATCTCAAAAATATACAAGCAACACCTGCAGTTCAATTGCAGAAAAATAAACGACCCAATCAAAAAATGGGCCAAAGAACTAAACAGACAGTTCTCCAAAGAAGACATACAGATGGCTAACCAACACATGAAAAGATGCTCAACATCACTCATTATCAGAGAAATGCAAATGAAAACCACAATTAGGCACTGTTTCACTCCAGTCAGAATGGCTGCTCTCCAAAAGTCTACAAGCAATAAATGCTAGAGAGGGTGTGGAGAAAAGGGAACCCTCTTACACTGTTGGTGGGAATGCAAACTAGTACAGCCACTATGGAGAACAGTGTGGAGATTCCTTAAAAGACTGGAAATGGAACTGCCGTATGACCCAGCAATTCCACTGCTGGGCATACACACCGAGGAAACCAGAATTGAAAGAGACACGTGTACCCCAGTGTTCATCACAGCAGTGTTTATAATAGCCAGGACATGGAAACAACCTAGAAGTCCATCAACAGATGAATGGATAAGGAAGCTGTGGTATATATACACAATGGAATATTACTCAGCCATTAAAAAGAATACATTTGAATCAGTTCTATTGAGGTTGATGATACTGGAGCCTATTATACAGAGTGAAGTAAGCCAGAAAGAAAAATACCAATACAGTATACTAACGCATATACATGGAATTTAGAAAGATGGTAACAATAAGTCTATATGCGAGACAGAAAAAGAGACACAGATGTATAGAATAGACTTTTGGACTCTGAGGGAGAAGGTGAGGGTGGGGCGATCTGAGAGAATAGCATTGAAACATGTATATTATCATATGTGAAACAGATCGCCAGTCCAGGTTTGATGCATGAGACAAGTGCTCAGGGCTGGTATACTGGGATGACCCAGAGGGATGGGATGGGGAGGGAGATGGGAGCGGGGTTCAGGATGGGGAACACATGTAAACCCATGGCTGATTCATATCAATGTATGGCAAAAACCACTACAATATTGTCAAGTAATTAGCCTTCAACTAAAATAAACAAATTAATAATAAAAAAAAATGCTGGAGAGGGTGTGGAGAAAAGGGAACCCTCTTACACTGTTGGTGGGAATGCAAACTATTACAGCCACTATGAAGAACTGTGTGGAGATTCCTTAAAAAACTTGAAATAGAACTGCCATATAACCCAGCAATCCCACTGCTGGGCATACACACCAAAGAAACTGGAATTGAAAGAAACACGTGTACCCCAGTGTTCATTGCAACACTGTTTACAATAGCTAGGACATGAAGCAACCTAGATGTCCATCAACAGATGAATGGATAAGAAAGCTGTGGTACATATACACAATGAAATATTACTCAGCTATAAAAAAATAACACATTTGAGTCAGTTCTAATGAGGTGGATGAAACTGGAGCCTATTATACAGAGTGAAGTAAGCCAGAAAGAAAAACACCAATGCGGTATATTAATGCATATATGTGGAATTTAGAAAGATGGTAACAGCGACCCTATATGAAAGACCTCAAAAGAAAACAGATGTAAAGAACAGACTTTTGGACTCTGTGGGAGAAGGTGAGAGTGGGATGATTTGAGAGAATAACACTGAAACATGTATATTACCATATGTGAAATAGATGACCAGTGCGAGTTTGATGCATGAAGCGGGGCACTCAAAGCTGATGCACTGGGCCAACCCAGAGGGATGGGATGGGGAGGGAGGTGAGAGGGGGGTTCAGGACAGCGGGCCCCATGTACACCCCTGGCTGATTCATGTCAATGCATGGCAAAACCCACCACAATATTGTAATTAGCCTCCAATTAAAATAAATAAATTAATTTTTTAAAAAAGAGTGATGGGACCTCAATTTGTAGCTAGATTAATTGATTGCAAAGTCCAGTTATTCTTTCAGCACATCACATAGTATAGGCAAGATTTTTTTTCTCTTTAGGAAAGTCAGAAACTTAAAGTCTCAAACAATAAATGTCTAAAGAAAAATAATGAAAAAATATTTCAATTGTATCAAAAAAGTTTTAAGTGAAGCAAAGAAAAGAAAGGAGCCATTATTTATTTGAGCCAGTGAATGTGTCAGAAGAATTCATGACCTTGTCAGTTCTGGTAATATTTTTCACGCTTTCAGAGGTAGAAAAATTTCAAAAGACTGAAGTGATCTGACTTTCTTAAGATCATTTCATGTTTAAGTGGTACATCTGGAATTATACCCATTATCTTTCAAAGAGAGCATCTGATTGCCAAGCCTATATTCACAAAAGGACAGTCAGTGGTGACTTATATTAGACTTTGCTGCCTGGTTATGAGGAGATATGAACAACCTTACATGTGGCAGTTTAATCTTACAAATCTATACCATATTTTCTAAAGGAATAACTCTTATTGGAGGTAAAACTGTCCCCGTAGTACTCGTGAAACATGAGTCAGCTATCCCTCTGAGAAGCTCTTCTAAGTATCGAGGGTAGCCATTTTGGAGAGATCACCACAGTCTTCTGAAAGCTATATCAGTTACAGAAGGTGTTCCTGTAGACACTTGAAGGAGAGAAGAAAGTTAACAGTGGCTTTTGTTTAAGAAGTGCCATGGAGTGGGGATGGGGTAAAGTAAACTTGGAAACAAAATTGTTGTTTATAATTGTAAGAATTCCTCAGTGAGGCCTATGTTGGCCAGGAGACACAAGTTGACACTGTCTCTCAGAGCATGTCCCAGTCATATGGTGTAGTTCCCAGTTCATTCTGAATGGTTGAGTCTAATTCTTGGTTTTGGAGACACTCCTAGAGGCAGTTTGGCTGATCTGTTTGGTTCTTGCATGCCCTCAGTTGGAGGATATCTGTGCCTTATGGAGCGTTAGAGGATCAGCTATAAAAATAAGGGTAGGAAAGATCCAGAAGTACTGACAAGCATTTTATGAGGGATCTGTGGGACATGGGACATTTTCCTGCTATTTCCAATTGACTTGGTGCCTGGTTAAGTGGAATAATGATCAAAGAATCATCAAAGATCTCTGGTATGGATATAAAACCCAGGAGTTAGTTAAATTCAAGCTGCTCACAAACAGCTGGGAGACTGGTGACAGGGCACTGTCTTTTACAGAGAAGCTTTCAAGGGCAATTCTGAAATATAAACGATCATAGGATCCCTCCCTCTCTCACACCTCCCAGGTCTAAGGTATTCCTTCCTAAGGTGTCAGGTTTGTTGCATTCTTTCGGCTACTCTAAAATCTATATGTGCTGTCATAGTTTCTGGAAAGTCATCTTTTTTTTAAACCATCCTCTGCTATCATCCGAAGGGATCTGGTACAAGAGTGACAGGGTTTTAGAATTTTTGTCAAGCCTTCAGAGACCCAGGAAACTCCCTATTTTAGTCTTGTGGGTTTATTGCCTAGTGTGTTCAACCAAAGAGTCATTATCATTATGTTCTAAAATTATGGACATTCAACAAGAGAATCCAGGTGACTGGGCCAGAATTCAGTTCAAATCCTCTAAGGCTTCTTTTGGTTCAGTTGTAACTGGGAGAATGCACTACCTCTTCCAGTGTCAGTTTTCTGTTAAGGGAAAGAAAGAAGCCTAATGCTCAAGATTGGTCAGACTGGAGTCCATAATTTTCAAAATAGGTCTACACATCCTCCCATAACATTCATCCTGATCATTAGATGCTCATTTAATGACCCAACTGCCATAATCAGGTGTGTGGATTAGGAGGCATGGAGGAAAGTAGACTGAGAAATCTTTTTGAGCTGGTGTTTAGAAAATTTTCCAATACTCAAAAATACTGGATGCCTGGGGGTGGTGGGCAGTGTGGAAGAGCCATCAAATACCCATCAGGGCATTGTGGACATTGTTTAATGGCTTGTCATAAAAGGAGCACCACAGTCAGACTGCAAGGGGTCCAGAAAGTCAAACACATAATAGAGATTAAGTTTTAAGGATCACAACAGGGTGACTGGAGTCAGTTGTCTGGGGTGGGAAGCAATTCCTTAACTTGAAAATGTGCTAACAACATTGAGGCATCATTAATTGCCTGAATAAGGGGATCAGAGAGCTAATGTAATTAGTCTGTAAGCACTAGGTGGGGGCCAAGTCCCAAGTAACTTGGTTTTCCCACATTGAGACAACAGGGCCACCTTCAGCAAGAGTCTGGCATGTGGTGGTAGCCTCTTCATTAGAAACAGAATCCTTTCCCCTGTGTCCAGGATATGATGGTGGGTGGATTGCCATATCTCACATAGTGATGAATCTAGGCAGTGACTCTTGACAATCTGGGCAGTGCAGGCTCAATCAGCAGTATGAGTCCGGTTGGCCTCATCAGAGAATGAATCCTTTTTGTGGCCATCTGTACATGTAGCCCAGATAGTTTGATTTGAAGCCTCATTGTGATACTTCATGGCCCCAAAGAAAGGTGTCTTTAATCTGACAGTTTGTAGTTTTCCATGTGGCTGACCAAACCTTTAGGCTTTTTGCAACAGCTCAAAATCAGTGAAAATGTAACAGAGTTCGTCATGAGAAGTATTTGTCTGAGCTATGAGAACAGTTGGAGATTTGCCCACAGTGGAGAATCAACATAATGCTTTTCAGTCTGGCCCAGCTGGTCTGAGACTGAGCCTGCAAAAGCCCTGTCACACCATTACATTTCAGTTTAGCAGAGCTGTCAGTAAACGAGGCCATGCATTTTGGGGGAATCTCAGCAACAAGAGGACCCATTGAGCAGGCAGCTTCTCTTCAGGCAGTGGAGAGGGGAATAAAGTACCCCTCACAGGTCAGCTGCCACTTTCATGTAAAGCTAAGATTGCTGCTGGAGTTGGATGAATATGCCGTTTCTACTTGATGAGTAAAACTTTTTGAGTATACTTTATCTTGTTGGTTGTGGACTCTAAACTGACTCCAAAATAGGGATGTTATGTCAGAGGTTTATGAGGCCTTTCTGGATAAATGTTTGGCTTCAAACCAAGGCCAATAGTATGCTAATGAATATTTATCAAAAATGCTATATTTAGTAGCCATTTCAGGGCAGCAGTTCTAAAACCTTGAGAGGGAGCTCCAACAAGAGGCTACCTCCAATTGCTGGGGACTTCAATATGCAAAGTGAAATTTGTGGTTCAAAAGGGTCATTAGGATTGTCACACTCAAAGGTAGAGAGCATGTTGTATAATCTTCAGGAAAGTTTCAAATGGGACTTTTAATTAAGATACAGCTCAAAACAAGCTGATTTGTATTACGGTCAGTTACTGGAATCAAGTAGGAATTTCAAGTTGGGAACAAACTGCCTCAATGCCTAAAGAGTCCAAGAATATTGTTGGGGCCTCTCTTTGGTGAGGGAGTGCCAAAGATAGCTAATCTGACATGCTGAAGGGATTGATGGTTGTGATCCCACACATAGCTCCAAGGCTCAGAACTCTATCTGGATTTAGCTACCATCCCTTGAGTCAGAGGCGTTGTTACATCAGGTAAATGAGCATTTATGTTTCTCCTCACTCTGTCTGTGTATGTGCCTGTGTGTTCCTCCTTAGATTTGGGGCCAGTTGGTTGTTACTTGACCTCAGTCCCATGACAGGTTTTTAAAAATTTGTGAATGTAAAGTTAGTCGACAGTTGCTTTTTGTGAGCATGAGAGTGGTGTTTCTTCCTGCTCTCTACATTCTAGAGTAGAAAAAAAAGTCATATGACTAGCTTCTGAGGAAGAAGCTAAGGAGAAAATAACAGTTCTCTCAATCATATCACAAACTGATTTTTAAATAAATATTTAAAAATTTCTTTTATCATTTTAAACATGAACTAGTGGCCCTGTGCTACTCAGTGAATTTAATTTTCCCTTTAACTGCCACCCTTATTCTTCAGTGCCACCTTTATATCCATCAACCTGTTAACTTTCACAGCTGTTCTAGATTTACTTCCTCCTCCACCGGTCCTGTGGAGAAGGCAATGGCAACCCACTCCAGTAGTCTTGCCTGGAAAATCCCATGGACGGAGGAGCCTGGTAGGCTGCAGCCCATGGGGTCGCGAAGAGTCGGACACAACTGAGTGACTTCACTTTCACTTTTTGCTTTCATCCATTGGAGAAGGAAAGGGCAACCCACTCCAGTGTTCTTGTCTGGAGAATCCCAGGGACGGCAGAGCCTGGTGCGCTGCTGTCTATGGGGCTGCAAGAGTCGGACATGACTGAAGCGACTTAGCAGCAGCAGCAGCCACCTATCCTGAGTAGATATGATCTACATTATTACCAGTTTATATTTGTAGGTGATATTGCAGGTCCACTTTATTTTTTGTTGAAGTATAATTGAGTTACAGTATTACATTAGTTTCAAGTGTAGCACACAGTGATTTGATATTTTTATACATTACAAAATTATCACCACAATAAGTTATCATCTGTCACCATACAAAGGTATTAAAATATAAAATGTTCTTGACTATATTCGGAGAAGGAAATGGCACCCCACTCCAGTACTCTTGCCTGGAAAATCCCACGGACGGAGGAGCCTGGTAGGCTACAGTCCATGGGGTCACTAAGAGTCGGACACGACTGAGCGACTTCACTTTCACTTTTCCCTTTCATGCACTAGAGAAGGAAATGGCAGCCCACTCCAGTGTTCTTGCCTGGAGAATCCCAGGGACGGGGGAGCCTGGTGGGCTGCAGTCTATGGCGTCACACAGAGTCGGACACGACTAAAGTGGCTTAGCAGCAGCAGCAGCAGCTTAACTGTATTCCCTGTAATATATACACTGTAATGTTGTGTATTATATCCTTGTGACATATTTATTTTATAACTGGGAATGTATTTTTTAATCACCATCTCTTTTTCACAAATACCCCCACCTCTCTGCTCTGGCAACTGCTAGATTATTCTCTGTATCTATGAGTATGTTTCTGTTTTGTAATGTTTGTTTTGTTTTTAAATTGCAAATATTAGTAAAATCACATGGCATTTGCCTTTCTCTGTCTGATTTATTTCACTTAGCATAATACTTTCTAGGTCTGTCCAGGTTTTTGCAATGACCACACATTATTTTTTATGGCTGAAAATATTCCATTATGTTTTTTTGTGTGTGTATCAGTTCAGTTCAGTCACTTAGTCGTGTCTGACTCTTTGCAACCTCATAGACTGTAGCATGTCAGGCTTCCCTGTCCATCACCAACTCCAGGAGCTTGCTCAAACTCATGTCCATTGAGTTGGTGATGCCATCCAACCATCTCATCCTACTTCTTTTTTAAAAATCAGTTCATCTATCAGTGGACTCTTAGACTGCTCCCAAATCTTAACTATTGTAAATAATGCTGCAGTAAACACAGAGACACATATACATTTTCAAGTTGGAGTTTTCTTTCTTTTTTTTTTTCAGATAAATACCCAGAAGTGGAATTGCTCAGTCATGTGGTAGTTCCTAATTTTAAGTCTCTTGAGGAATATCCATATGGTTTTCCATAGTGGTTGTACTATGTACAACTTAAATTTCAGCTCGTGAAGGATCTACCTGCAATGCAGGAGACCCCAGTTTGATTCCTGTGTGGGGAAGTTCCCCTGGAGAAGGGATAGGCTTCCCACTCCAGTATTCTTGGACTTCCCTGGTGGCTCAGATGGTAAAGAATCTGCCTGAATGTTCAAACTACCACACAACTGTACTCATCTCACATGCTAGCAAAGTAATGCTCAAAATTCTCCAAGCAAGGTTTCAACAGCACATGAACCATGAAATTCCAGATGTTCAAGCTGGATTTAGAAAAGGCAGAGGAACCAGAGATCAAATTGCCAACATCTGCTGGATCATCAAAAAAGCAACAGAGTTCCGGAAAAACATCTACTTTTGCTTTATTGACTATGTCAAAACCTTTGACTAAGCAGATGAGAGCAAACTGCGGAAAATTCTTCAAGGGGTAGGAATACCAGGCCACCTGACTTGTCTCCTGAGAAATCTGTATGCAAGTCAAGAAGCAATAGTTAGAATCGGACATGGAACAACAGACTGGTTCCAAATAGGGAAATGAGTATGTCAAGGCTGTATGTTGTCACCCTGCTTATTTAACTTATATGCAGAGTACATCATGAAAAATGCTGGGCTGGATGAAGCACAAGCTGGAATCAAGACTGCCAGGAGAAATATCAATAACCTCAGATATGCGGATGACACCACCCTTATGGCAGAAGGTGAAGAAAAACTTTTTAGCCTCTTGATGAAAGTGAAAGAGGAGAGTGAAAATGTTGGCTTAAAACTCAACATTCAGAATACTAAGATCACGGTGTCTGGTCCCATCACTTCATGGCAAATAGATGGGAAAACAATGGAAACAGTGAGAGGCTGTTTTCTTGGGCTCCAAAATCACTGCAGCCATGAATTAAAATACACTTGCCCCCTGGAAAGAAAGCTCTGACCAACCTAGACAGCATATTAAAAAGCAGAGATATTACTTTGTTGACAAAGGTCCGTCTCGTCAAAGCTATGGTTTTTCCAGTAGTCATGTATGGATATGATAGTTGGACTATAGAGAAAGCTGAGCACCAAGGAATTGATGATTTTGAACTGTGGTGTTGGAGAAGACTCTTGAAAGTCCCTTGGACTGCAAGGAGGTCCATCCAGTCCATCCTAAAGGAAATCAATCCTTAATATTCACTGGAAGGACTGATGTTGAAGCTGAAACTCCAATACTATGGCCACCTGATGCAAAGAGTGACTCATTTGAAAAGACCCTTATACTGGGGAAGATTGATGGCAGGAGGAGAAGGGGATAACAGAGGATGAGATGGTTGGATGACATCACTGGCTCGATGGACATGAGTTTGTGCAAGCTCCTGGAGTTGGTGATGGACAGGGAGGCCTGTCATGCTGCAGTCCATGGGGTCGCAACAAGTCGGATATGACTGAGAGACTGAACTGAACTGAACTAGAAATTGTGAAGGGTTCCATATTTTTGGAGGCTTCCCAGGTGGTGTTAGTGGTAAAGAACCCACCTGCCAATGCAGGAAACATGAGACACGGGTTCCTTCCCTGAATCGAGAAAATCTCCTGGAGGAGGATATGGCCTACCCATTCCATTATTCTTGCCTGGAGAATACCATGGTCCCAGGATTCTGGCAGGTTACAGTCCATAAAGTTACAAAGTCAGACATGACTGCAGAGACTTAGCAGACTATAAAAGTTAGAAATGCATATATGACTCATTTATGGTTCACGTCCTATTTCTATTCATAAATGTTGATTTTTAGAACTTGACTGAAGTTTCCTGTAAAGAGTAAGATAGTAGGCTTTGTGGCCTTTTCAATTACTGTCACATTTTTTTTCTTTTTTTTTTAAACAATTTTTCAAATACAGCTCACCCTTGAACAACACAGTGGTTAATCTTAGTATAACTTATAGTTGGCCCACTGTATCTGTGATTTCTCAGCATTCATGGATTCAGCCAATCACAGATAATATAGTACTGTAGTATTTACTATTTAAAAATATCCACATATAGGTGGACACATGCAGTTCAAGCCTGTACTGTTTAAGGGGCAACTATACATAAAAATCATATTAGCTTATGGGCCAAAAACAGTAGGCCCCATGATATAGATGGTCCACAGGCCATAGGTTTATAGTCTACTGCTTAGAATATTACATCTCTTCTTTCAAAGGCAAGAAAATTGTAAAATCTAATGAGAAATAAAACTAATGAGAAAGTTTCATGTTAATTAAAACCATGTTATTGAGATTTTTTCTGAAAAAACTTGAAAGGGATATTCAAAGGCCGTTTACTTAAAGTGATTTTAAATTCTAGTATGTAATCAAAGGTCAGTTTTCATTTCAATCCCAAAGAAAGGCAAAGCCAAAAAATGTTCAAACTACCACACAATTGCACACACTCCACATGCTAGCAAAGTAGTGCTCAAAAATCTCCAAGCAAGGCTTTGATAGTACGTGAACCAAGAACTTCCAGATGTTCAAGCTATATTTAGAAAAGGCAGAGCAACCAGAGATCAAATTGCCAACATCCATTGGATCATTGAAAAAGCAAAAGAATTCCAGAAAAACATCTATGTCTGTTTCATTGATTACGCTAAAGCCTTTGACTGTGTGGATCACAACAAATTGTGGAAAATTCTTAAAGAGATGGGAATACCAGACCACCTTATCTGCCTCCTGAGAACCTGTATGCAGGTCAAGAAACAACAGTTAGAACTGGACATGGAACAATAGACTGGTTTAAAATCAGGAAAGGAGTATGTCAAGGCTGTATATTGTCACCCTGCTTATTTAACTTATATGCAGAGTATATCATGAGAAACACTGGGCTGGAAGAAGCACAAGCTGGAATCAAGATTGCCAGGAGAAATATCAATAACCTCAGCTAGGCAGATGACACCACCCTTGTGGCAGATGGCGAAGAGAAACTAAAGAACCTCTTGATGAAAGTGAAAGAAGAGAGTGAAAATGTTGGCTTATAACTCAACATTCAAAAAACGAAGATCATGGCATCTGGTCCCATCACTTCATGGCAAATAGACGGGGAAACAATAGAAACAGTGCAGATTTTATTTTCTTGGTCTCCAAAATCACTGCAGATGGTGACTGCAGCCATGAAATTAAAGATGCTTGCCCCCTGGAAACAAAGCTATTACCAACCTAGACAGTATTAAAAAGCAGAGACATAACTTTGCCGACAAAGCTCCATCTAGTCAAGGCTATGGTTTTTCCAGCAGTCATGTATGGATATAAGAATTGGTCAATAAAGAAGGCTGAGCATGGAAGGATTGTTGCTTTTAAACTGTGGTGTTGGAGAAGACTCTTGAAAGTCCCTTGGACTGCAAGGAGATCAAACCAGTCAATTCTAAAGGAAATCAATCCTTAATATTTATTGGAAGCACTGATGCTGAACCTCCAATACTATGGCCACCTGATGTGAAGAGCTGACTATTTAGAAAAGACCCTGATTCTGGGAAAGATTGAAGGTAGGAGGAGAAGGAGGACAACAGAAGATGAGATGGTTGGATGACATCACTGACTCAATGGACATGAGTTTGAACAAGTGCCGGCAGATGGGAAGGACTGGGAAGCCTGGCATGCTGCAGTCCATGGTGTCACAAAGAGTAGAACACGACTGAGCAACTGAACAACAATGTAATAATTATATCAGCTGTATTTCTGAGCACTTCACAGATTCTACTAGCTCAATCACCATAAAGTCGGAAAGCAATATGATTTTTCAGTTGAGAAAATTGAGGCAGAGAAAATTGTCACTTTCTTAATTCACATAATTAGTGACTGATGGTCATGGGATTCAAAAGAGGTAATTTCTCTCCCGAGTTCATGCTTTTAACTAATACTACATACTTTCTGTGGTGGCTTTGTAATGTGGAAAAATAGCTAAATCAAATTACATTTCTCAGAATTCCCTTCCATTTAAGAGGGTTACAAGGAAGATTCTTGGGAAATTTGGAGGACAAAAGGGAAGCAACAGTCATTTTGTGGCTCACACCCACTGCTACTGATTTACAGATTCTCTCTGGTGGCCTGAATCAGTAGCTGGGCTTGAAACTGCCCTATGATTCCCTATATCCTTGTTCAATTTCTAGACAACTAGTCAAGGTGTATGTATTTGGCTTTGTGGTAAGCGTTCTTGGTTTCTGTAGGAAACCCTTACTACCACTGTTAAGTCAAAAGCTTGAGTGTTTCTCACCTTCCTCATGGAGTTCCACCTCATGTGGTGTGGGTTCCAGACTATTCTTGAACTACCTTGTTTTAGATCCACCTTTGTGACTGTCAGCTCTATGGACCAGAATCACTATTCCTCCATTTCAAAGGAAACGTTCTTTTTTTCCAAAGTTATATTTCCAAAGCCTATAGTGTTGCATAGAATGATGTAATTTATTTAATTATTCTCTAATTGATGGGCTTTCAAGATGTTTTTTTTTTAATGTTTCTAAAAACAGCTTTGTAAATTTATTCTTAAACATTAGTTTACATTTTTCTGAGTTGTTGGGCTCAAGGATAATATGTATTCTCTGAAAAAGTTGTTTCAATTTGAAATCCCACCAGAAAGGCATGAGGGAATTTTTGTCCCACTCATCTGTCAGCATTAAATGCGATTGTACTTTTATTTTTCTAAACTGATAACTGACATATGTGCATTTGTTGCTTTAATTTGCATTTCCATGAATAATACCAAGCTTGAGCATCTTGACCTATGTATATTCTTAGTTGTTTTGGTTTCTGTTTCTTGAATAGCCCTTTCTTTTTATAGATAAATCAGAGTATCAGTTTAAATTTTTCTTTTTAATATGGGTTGTTAAGATATTATTCCTTAATATCTAACTACTTTGTTAATGTTTTTATATTTTTTCCACCAATTAATGAATCAAAAAACAAAAATGTGGGCCATCTACATACAATGGAATATTATTCTTTGGGTTATAAGATACACGGAATTGGGTGGCCAGATCTTGTGCAATTTTATTTTTAATTTTTGTGAGGAACCTCCACACTATTTTTCATAATGGCTGCATCATTTATACTCTCACTAATGACATATAATGTTTCTGATTTCTCCATATCCTTACCAATACGTGAACCCTTGTTACTTTTTGGGGGGAGAGGAGAAAATAGCCATTGTTGAGAAACTTTTTTCTAAGGTAATTTAGGTGAGAAACTTGTTAGAAACTTTCCTTGTCTGTATTTCCAGGTCTTTTTCTCTTAGGCTTGTCAGATTTCCCAGAGAAAAATTTTCCAATATTTTGTGTGGAGACTAGTAGTTTGGCCATCAGATTTTTTGGTGTTATATTGTAGAAAGGATATGTGGTACCCAGCACTTACCATTCAGAATGCATGTGTTCACTAATCCCCCTATTTTCAAGATAGAGCCAGATCCTCAACTGTATCTAGTGTATTCTGCCAGAAAGACTCTCCATTATATCCTCCTTAATGGAAATATTAAGGAGATCCTGGAGAATCCCATGGACAGAGGAACCTAGCAGGCTACAGTCCATGGGGTTGCAAAGAGTTGGAGATGACTGAACGACTTCACTTTCTTTTTTTTCTTTCTTAATGGAAATATATATCTAGTAAAAAGTAGTAGGGGTAAAGGAATTGGTGGGGTAGCGCTTTATCCAGGAGTATAAAATGACAATCTGAATGCTACTCAAACAACTTGAACCCAATCCTCCTGACATTTCTGCTTCCTTGCCACCCTGCTTATAGAGGTATCTGGTGCTATATGTCTATAAAACATTTGAGAATTCTATGCTATAAACTGCTCTATTTCTCAAACTTCACTTGCTGAATTAAGGTTTAGTTTTCTTGATATTCTGTATCCATCACCTGTTCTTTCATTAATCTTCTGTTGTATACTTTGCTGTTCTTCCATGCTTGTTGGGTTATGTCTTTAAAATCCCTTTACTATAGATTTATTGGATTTTCAGGAGAAAGTGATATTATATTGCCATTTAGTGAAAAAATTCAAAAAGTTCAATTTAAATGCCCGAGTTTTATCTGGGGAAAGCTGGAGGACATTTGTTCCCTCCAATTTACTCTGAAAAATGCCTACTGCATGTTTCACGGAGTTGACTTTATCTCTGTTTATGTATATACAGAGAGTGTGCTTTTTTCACTTACTCTAAGTCCTTGGCCATCCCTAGTCACTGCCTCTGCATTTTGTCCATACTGTGTCTTTAAATAGGACTGTGTTCTACCATCTTGCACAGAGAATATCTTCTGACTCAGCTTTGCAGGGTAAAAGAATCCTTCTTTGATCTAACATAGGACTGATAGCACTTTTCCTCTATAAATCTTTAAAATATTCTTCCTGGTCACATAGTTCAGGATGGTTCTAATTAATCATTTCATGTTGAGTGTAACATGAGCTGTAAAATAAATCTAAATGCTCAGACTTCAGACATCAGTTTGAGGGAAACTGTGAAAGTCATATCAACATCTTTTAAATTATAGAATACAAGTGACAACTGACCCTCTCTTTTCATAAGAACATCTGTTTTGTATGTGTGTATATGTGTATGTACATAAATTTCTGCCTAAGTGGAACAGTTTTCTTTCTACTTGTATGAACTTTTAGATAATGATACAAATTTGTTGTTGTTGCTTTTTAAATCTGCTTATGTTAGTCTCATGAGATACCATGTCTGATACACACAAGCACAGAGCATGTACCATATCATATTCATTTATATAAAATCTGCCTATGCTATTAGAAAAGTGTAGGGGAACTTATGAGTAATTATTAAGATCTGTCTTTCTCAATAGTAAATTGGGAATGTTATAGTTTTTATTATTTAGATTTGTCTACTAATTCAGCTCCAGTTGAGTCCTATATAGTCTAGAAGAGTTGTAATAAAAGCTTTCCAAAAATTTTGATGCATAAGCATCAAAGTTTTGAGATCCTCTTAGCAAAGTGGCAAATCCAGGTCAGAGAGAAGTCCTCCCAAGTTCTCTATGTAATTTAGAAATAAGCAATTTGTAGTGCTTTGTCTCGGAGAAGGCAATGGCACCCCACTCCAGTACTCTTGCCTGGGAAACCCCATCGACGGAGGAGCCTGGTAGGCTGCAGCCCATGGGGTCGCGAAGAGTCAGACATGACTGAGCGACTTCACTTTCACTTTTCACTTTCATGCACTGGAGAGGGAAATGGCAACCCACTCCAGTGTTCTAGCCTGGAGAATCCCACTAGGCTCCGCCGTAGTGGGCTGCTGTCTACGGGGTCGCACAGAGTCGGATACGACTGAAGCGACTTAGCAGCAGCAGCAGCATACCTTCTTACAAAGGTATGTGAAAGTCAGGTTTATGTTGTAGACACCAGAGTACACAGTAGTGTATCTTACATTTTTACCCTCTCTTCAGTTCAGGCCAGCATATTCTAAAGGCCTTATTGTTTTAAATTTTTCACACATCCTAGACAATGACTATGGTATCATCTCTGGTGAACTCAAATCCTCTCTTGTGAGAGTCAATCTGAATATCTTCAAACAGAATGAGAGGAAGTAGTTCTCTCCTCAAATACAGAGAGAGGAAGTCCCAGATACTTTGGATTATTTGTATTTTGTAAACCTGACCTACTATAACCACAGTCTTTTAGAAGCATACAATTTTGCCCACAAGCAAGTTGATATAACAACCCGATTAAAACTAACTGTGAAACTTTAACTACCTACGTGTCCCAACTATTTATCCGAACTATTTACAGCAAATGAAGGTTTTTCTGTCAAGTTTTGGGCTACTTTTCTATGACCAGTCTGAATCTATTTCTTGTAAGTTCATGCATGAGAGTAATCACTCTATTTCTAACCCCTATTTGACACTTCCAACCTCTAATTCCCATCCCCCTAGTCATCTGCCTCCGTCATGGGACCAATTTAATTTTTAATTTGCTGCTCTCCCTGGGTTTCTCTGCTAAGGGACTTCATTATAAATGCAATTTGGCACTTGTTTATGGTTTTTTCCAATCAGTCTGATGTGGCTGACAGAGGTATTTCATCTGTAGTGGCAATGTAGATCATTTGGAAAGTTGTTAAGCATCCTAAACAGACTTTTTTTTTTTTTTTGAATAGTAAAGCCATATTCCATTGTCAGGAAATCCTAATCAAACTTTCAGTGCCTGTTAGTTAAGGTCCTGAGAATGTATGTCTGATTTCTAGATAGTGGGTTGATATTTCTGTGTTCATTTAATTCCATTTCATTTTTTCTTCATGGAACATTACAGGGTTGTTATTCTGGCAATTTTTCTGTGAAAAAAATCAGAGACACTGCACAAATTTTCCTTGAAAAGAACTAGATAATTTATAGAGATAAATGATGTCTGTGACAATCAAACACATTAAAATGAGCTTAGTTCAACTTCTCAGTTGTGAGTGTTAGCTAATGGAGATGACTGCAATTTGCAGAGCAATGAATACTTTTGGAGTAAAGAGAGCAGATTTGGAAAAAAGTTCCATTTTAAGGATTTATCTACAGCAGGCTAAGTGTAGAGTAAAAGCTTGAGAATTGCTAATTTTCAAGATTGATTGAATATTATTTATGGTATCTGTAAAACAATATCTTTTAAGTGTAATTTTGTTTATATTATTCATGATCTATGTAGAGCAATTTATTTTATGTGTAATTTTATCATTAGGCAGTGTCCCCACAGCTAAAGCCATGGTTCTCAAATTTTACTTTGCAACAGATCACTCTGGACTGGGTTGTCATTCCTGGGTGGGGAAGATGCCCTGGAGAAGAAAATGGCAACCCACTCCAGTATTCTTGCCTGGAGAGTCCCATGGACAGGGGAGCCTGGCGGGCTACAGTCCATGGGGTGTCAAGAGTCGGACAAGACTTAGCTACTAAAACCACCACCACCACGAACATTTAAGGATTGTTGTTTGAATGCTTGGAATTTTATTTTCTTTTGTTTTCCGAGCTCTCTTAGAAGGGGATGACAGAGGATGAGATGGTTGGATAGCATCAGCGACTCAATGGACATGAATTTGAATGAGCTCTGGGAGTTGGTGATGGACAAAAAAGCCTGGTGTGCTGCAGTACATGGGGTTTCAAAGAGTTGGACACGATTTAGTGACTGAACAACTACCAGAGAGATGTGGTCTTGCTTGCCCTGGACTACACTTTGAGAACTACTTGCTCTAAAGGTAGCTTTCACATTTGTACTCTTCTAGCATCTCTTATCTGATTGAATCTGCTTCATAATCAGGCAATTTGATACCTTTTATACTCTAAATATCCACTTTCTTTGGCATTAGTTATGTTCTCCACAGCTCTCTAGTCCTATATTATTCCAATATCCAACTTTTGAGAATGTTTGCTAGGATTTCTCAGTTATATGGCAAATTCATAAAATAACATTTATTCATTTAACAAGTATTGTTTGTTTGGTTTCCTAACATGTACCGAATGAACATCGTTCAGGCCCTAAGGTATGTTCTGGGAAAGACAGATAAAGTATCAACATTCCCTGATTATATAAATTAATAATGGTAAACCAGAAAAAAACAAGTGAATAAACAAAATAATTTTAAGTACAGAGTGTGATAAAACAGGGTGATGGAAATCAGGGAGATGCAGTGATGGATATGGAATGTGGTATTTTAGAAGGTGATATTTTAAACTAACAATGAACTATAAGAACATAATTTCTTGTTTAGAATTTAAAAAAACACACAAAAAAGTTCTGGTTAATCTTCTATTGGAAACATGTCTATTTTAAATTCTCTAAATTTCTCAATTGTCCAGTCTTTCAACTTTCCTCTTTACCCTTTCCAAAGTGCGGTTGCACTTTGTTAAGAATAAGAGACCTCCTCAGATACACAGTCTTTTTGGAAGTCCTCTGTACCTTTTTCATTTGTATCTACTACATGGAAAAGATGATCTATGTCTTTGCTTATTGACTTCTGCTTTCCTCCCATTATAGTGGGAGGATAAGCTACCTTCCTTTCCATTGCTGGGCCAGCCACTGATCTTCTTCCTGCCTCTTAAAATACTACACCCCAAGTTTCTCTCTGAATTGTTTCCTTTTCATTCTCTCTCCCGTTTAGAAACACACTTAATCTCCTGTATCTTCTTATCTATCTATCCATCATCTTTATCCATCTTGCCCTTGAACTTGCTACATTTAGTTACCATTTTATCACTCTTTTCCCTAAAACATTTGGAAAATGGCAGAGTGGAAAGTGAAAATTTGGGAGTCAAGAAGACCAGTGTTTAGAAAGCATAAAGGATGCATCTTTCCTTAAATATTTAATACAATATCTTTCAAAGTAGTCTGCCATTGACCTGCAGCAGCTGAAATCACAGGTGCAACTTCCTGAAACCTGAGCCCTTCTTCTGGCACTTCCCTAGTTATCAGTTATTCCTGACAAAGAGAGCTGCAACTCATTGAAGGAAAACATTTTGATTTTTTTTTTTATTGTATATGTAAGAATATCTTTTCATACTGAGATTTGTCTTGTTGCACATGAACGTCAATAATTGAGATTTAAGCAAGTCTATTGTTAGATTTTTCATTAATATCAGGCATTAGTTGAATCTGGTGAATTTGGTGTACTTATACATACCCGTTAGCATACTATTGAAAAATGAGTTATTTAAATTATGTAGCTTATTAAGACAGACTTTCCTTTCAGTTTGCAAAATCAAAAGCAATAAATCCAATAGACTATTTTATTGTTCACTGCAGGAGAGTTACCACTCATAAAGACAAATTTCTGAGTAACTGTCAAATTAGATCATATGCTAAGGAGCTCTTTTGGAACTTCTTTTGGGAATTATGGACACTTAAATATAACAGATAAATACTCAGTTTAAACTACAATAATTCATCAGAAAAAAATATGCTTCAGATCCAAGAAAAGTAGATTTATCCCCAAAGACTACTTTGAAAGACATTATATTAAATATTTAAGGGAAGATACATCATCTAATGTCATTATATTCCTTTATGAAAATTGAGAAAGAACAGGAAAGCAAATATGGATCTCTGGCTTTGGGGTGGGAGTAAGATTTAGAAACATGTTTAAAATGATTTTTCAACTTGATACTTATAGTCCAAAATCTACCAATTATTGTGGAATGCCTTGGCTGTGTTGAATTTTCCAGATTTTTATTGTGAGATTTAAGTTTTTTAATGAAAATATTATCAGTAATTAAATCCTGGTGTTAAGTTTAATTAAAACATGTTCTGATAAGCACTTGGCTGAAGTTCAGCAACATTTCATAACAGTCAGTAACTACCATATCTAGATTAAATAGAGTTAATTTATCACGTTGATGGCAGATGAATTATCACCTTCAGATGGTAGGTCAGCAGATAATGGTTTTCAGCTAGCAGGACAATTGGTCGCATTAAAAAAAAAATAGAGCACTTTTCAACATTTTGCATAACTTAGTGAAATGAAAAAAGAAATATCAAGTAAGATAACTTTATTTTTCACTTTAAATGGTTTCACTTGACTTTAGGGACATGAGGATTAAAACAGGAGTTCAAAGTTTTTCTTTCATCATTGCCTCTCCTTTACTCTATGTCACTCATATTGAGAATATTTTTATTCTTTAGTTTTCCTATCTTCCAAACACGTTTTGAAATTAATTCTTAAGCTTTTCTAAAAGGGAATACATTTTAAAAAACAATTAAGTTTTAAATGCCAATTATGTTTCTCTAAGATAAAGGTAAGATAAACTTTATTTTCAGACATCACTTGATTTTTATCTGTAAAAAAATTTATTTTGTATTATTCCATCCCTTTTAAAATTCTCTCTTTCTCTCTCACCCAATCTATCTCTCTATCCTCAATTGGATTTCTCTGCCATATACTTCCTATTTAGTTGAAGTGTGACCAGTCTAAGGGAAAGAGTATTTGGCCTTGATGTGAAACAAATTTTAATAGCATCATAGAATCCACTGTCAATTTCTGGGACAGTATTTGAAACACTGGCACTTCTTTTAGCTCTCTGCCACCCATGAGTGAGCCCACCAGCATTTAACAGGGCAAATTTAGCTTAGCCCAGGTAGGTTCTGTACCTGCATTCCCCTGAAGCTACAACCTAGAAGTTTCAAGCCCATGCTCTTGACAGGGAGTATGAATGTTGCTGTCAGAGACAGAGGTGGATTCGGAAACTTATAGAATTTTGAAGGCCTCTTTTAAGGAAAAAAAGAATACAAGTTATTTTTCCAAAAATATTACAGAAAGAATTTGACTATAGGAACATACTACTAGGGCCTCTTGTAAGGGACTGATGCTAAGGAGCTTTTTTCAGGAAGTGGGTAAGACATATAAAAATTCCTGATTCCATGGAAAAAATAATTCTTGATTCAGAGAGAAAAATCCAAATGTTTTCTGATGGTCATGGTTAGCCAGCCTGATTCCATAAATACATTTTATAGGTAGATATTTACTTATTCATCCATTAGTTCAATGTTCTGTCAATGAGCAGGCAAATGCCTCTCTAAGATTAGGTTGAATTATAATGTAATTTTCACAAGCAGTTGCAATAGTGCCCTTTGAAAATGCTCAGCAAATGCCAGTGTGAAGGCATATGACCAGTGGATTTTGCTTTTCCTTTTTTCTTATTTCATATGACCACATTTATTAGTTCTCAAAATATACTTTCAGCAGTATTAAGACACACTAAGAGGTTTAAAATGAGGGCGGAGGAATATCTACATTCCAACTCATAGTTTACAAAGATGCTATCACATTGGATTAGAGGACCATTCTATATGGGTACATGTTAACTATTTACATCTGCAGTGATTTTATTTCCAAACAAGGTCACATTTGAGGGTACTGGGGCTTAGGACTTCAAAATATAGATTAGGGAAGGGGGGCATAACTCAAACCATAAAAGTGAGGCATGCTTTTTGTAAGCTTTACTTATTTAATCTCTTTCACTTTAGCACACTGATTGATTTTGTAGATCTAATGAAAAGATGATTTAGATGGTTTATTCATAGACTAGATGGTTTAAACAATAGAAGTTAATTGTCTCACCATTCTGGGGGTTGGAGGTCTAGGATCAAGGTGCTGGCAGGCCTGGTTTCCTCTGAGGCATCCCTCCTTGACTTGCAGATATGCCCTCCAGCTGCTTTGTCCTCCCTTGTGGTCCTGCTGTGTGCACAAATCCAAGTACCTCCTTCACTTACAAGGACACCAGTCATATTGGGTCAGAGCCACTCCTATGGTCTCATTTAACCTAATTACCTCTTTAAATGTTCTATCAATGAATAAAATTACATTCTAAGGTACCAAGTGTTAGGACTTCTGGGAGCACAAAATTGAGACCATAACAGATGGCCTACCATGTTTTTTTCTTATTAAAACCTGCTCCTTGCCAGTGAAAATTTAATTTGGGTGTTATTTCAGTTACTACTCCTCAATGTCAATTGTATTAGTTACACTAGGCATAAAACAGTCTGCTTGAGTACCTTTAGTGTACAAAGTTTACTGATTAATATAAGGCATACAAAGATGAGTTACATGATAATCCTTGACCTTAAAGAATTTTCTAAAGAAGTTAGGAGAAAAAAGGGAAAAGAAAACTGAATGAGACTGTTGAGTGAATAGGTTTTTTTTCCCCCAGTGGGGTAGGAATGACATTGCTACTGACAGTCGAAAAGATAGATGTTAGGGTTGGAAACACAGAAAACTTTAAGGAAAAGGTACCTTATAGGTGCATCTTGAAGGATATGTGGGTTTTAAATAGGCAAAAATCATGTCTCAATGAAGCCAAATATATAAATACCCACACTATGAAAAACAAAGCTAAAATTCTGTCTCTGATACCAACAGACCATGAAATAACTGTAAATATTTCAATAAAAAGTCTATTTAGTTGCTTATTTGTGTATTATTATGTGAAAATTGGGATCTATTGGATCAGTCAATCGTAAAGGAAATCAGTCTCGAATATTCATTGAAAGGACTGATGCTGAAGCTGAAGCTCCAATACTTTGGCCACCTGATGTGAAGAACTGACACAGTGGAAAAGACCCTGATGCTGGAAAAGACTGAAAGCGGGAGGAGAAGGGGACGACAGAGGATGAGATGGTTGGATGGCATCACTAACTCAATGGACATGAGTTTGAGCAAGTTCTGGGAGCTAGTTATGGACAGGGAAGACTGGTGTGCTGCAATCCATGGGGTCGCAAAGAGTTGGACATGACTGAACAACTGAACTGAACTGAACCAATAGTAACAGCAAATGTTTATTGAAAAAATTACAGTTTCTAACACTGTTCTGAGCACTTTATAGTTTTCACATAGTTAGATTTTACAATTAATGTATCGAGTAGTAGTTGTGATTATCCCTGTTTTGCAGAAGTACACACACACACAGACACACAGTTTCTTTTGTGTCACAGTGAACACCTTTCTGTATACAGTGGTGTTTGTAGTTTAACAGGTTGGATGAATAATTTTTAACTGATTTATAAAGAAAATCAAAACCACAATGAGGTACCATTTCATTCCAGTCAGAATGGATGCTATCCAAAAGTCTACAAGCAATAAATGCTGGAGAGGGTGTGGAGAAAAGGGAACCCTCTTACACTGTTGGTGGGAACGCAAACTAGTACAGCCACTATGGAGAACAGTGTGGAGATTCCTTAAAAAACTGGAAATAGAACTGCCATATGACTCAGCAATTCCACTGCTGGGCATACACACCGAGGAAACCAGAATTGAGAGACACGTGTACCCCAATGTTCATTGCAGCACTGTTTATGATAGCCAGGACATGGAAGCAACCTAGATGTCCATCAGCAGATGAACAGGTAAGGAAGCTGTGCTACATATGCACAATGGAATATTACTCAGCCATTAAAAAGAATACATTTGAATCAGTTCTAATGAGGTGGATGAAACTGGAGCCTATTATACAGAGTGAAGTAAGCCAGAAAGAACAACACCAATACAGTATACTAACGCATATATAATTTAGAAAGATGGTAACGATAAGCCTGTATGCGAGACAGCAAAAGAGACACAGATGTATAGAACAGTCTTTTGGACTCTGTGAGAGAGGGCAAGGGCGGTATGACATGGGAGAATGGCACTGAAACATGTAAATTATCATATGTGAAACGAATCGCCAGTCCAGTTTTGATGCTTGATACAGGGTGCTCGGGGCTGGTGCACTGGGATGACCCAGAGGGATGGGATGGGGAGGGAGGCGGGAGGAGGGTTCAGGATGGGGAACACATGTACACCCATGGTGGATTCATGTCAATGTATGGCAAAACCACTACAATATTGTAAAGTAAAAAATAAATAAATTAAAAAAAGAAAGAAAATAAATGATTGTCTCTGGGCTGCAATCCAAGATATTTACACTGCTATTTTTCTGTAGATTTAAGTATGATCACAATAACTTTCTTTTCTTTGGATATTTATCTTTTCTTAAGCAGGAAGCATTATAATGTGATGTTGTTACTAATTATGGTGGTAGTTAAAGTCTACTCAGGGGAAAATTCTAATCTATTGAATGAGTAAATTTGTTCTACAATGTGTTCTAGTTGCAACAGGATGTTCTTTGTTCCTTAACCTAAACACTTTCCTGCTTTCAAAATGTTTTCTTAGATGTTTGCCTACATGTAGAATATGCTTTCTCAAATCTGACTATTACTTTTACCGCTGTGGCAAACATAATTGTCCCATAGCTGCCATGAATGTGCCAGGCACCGTCTGAAAGACCAATGGGCTAGGCAGTGAGCTAAGCATTCCACAGATCTTATTTAATCCTCAGAACAAGTCTATGATGTAGATATTATCTTCATTTTACAAAACTAAAGCTTTAAACACCATGCATACTACTTACATCATCAAAACCTCCATTGAGTACCCACTTTCCCCATGAAACTTTCTAAATTCTTTCTTTTTTATGCTTTCACAATTCTTTGATCTCAATGTTTAAAACCAGATTCACATTTCACTTGTTATTCATGGAATGCCTTGACATATGTAATTCCCCAACAACATTTGGGAATAATCAAGAATATTGGATCAAAAATTATGCCCTACTCTTTATTAAAATGTTTGTATGTTAACTATTTTGCTTAGATATCTTGATAACAATGTAGTACCAGAGAAGGGCAAATAAAAGGAACTGGAGTGGAAAAGTTGCTATATGCTTATAGATAAATGATAAAGGATCTTTAGATTAGAATGAGAATGATAAAAGCTTTATTAAAAACAAAATGAAAATCCTCTAAGAAGAATAAATCTAATCTCTAAAGAGTAGAATGAATGTGCCTTTCAAAGTCAAGCCAACTAAAATGGAAATGCTAATTTGTGGAATAGGTTAATTAGTTTCTGGTTTTCCTAAAATAATGAAATAAGGAGAAATAATAAATATAATTTAAAAGAATATCAATCAAAAGAAGTTGATATATGTATGATCCAAAAGGTTGACTTCAAAAAGGAAAACTAGCCAGTCTTCTGTTGCCAAGAGTGTTCATAATTATAGCAAGAATGTTTTCAAGTATGCCTCAGCTGTGAGGGGTAAAGATGCAAATAATGAATAATAAAGTAACAAATCTTGCTTTCAAAGAAAAAATCATACTCTCGAGGTAGATAGATGAGATCAAATATGTATGATAATATCTATGTTTTTATAAAGAAATGATATTTATTTTTCCAAAAAATACTGAAAAAATTAGAACATAGTTTACTGTGGTAGTGTTATTTTAATTGCTTATTTTTTGACATCTTTTGAATGTATTCCTTCTGTTCTTCAGAATATTGTTTTTCACTCTTATAGTGTTATATTCTTTATTATTCTTAAATATTTTGTTTAGCATCTTTTAACTATAACTATTTAAATGTTTAAACACAATAAATTTTACTTTAATCTTTTTAATGATCACTTTAAAAAGTTTTTCATCTTTCTCCAAAAATATTTAATAGTTTAGTATTCTAACTTTTCCTCAGCAACATAATTCTTAATTCCATAGTCATTTGTTGAAGTTCTAATTTTGGCAAGTTTTCATTAGATTATTACTGTAGTTGTCATTAGAAAGACTTCTGTTAGCATTTTATCTGTCTTTTCTTTCTCTTTACGGTATTGACTATGTTTAGCCTCCCTCTTCTGTATTCTTTGCAGCATGCCATTAGGCTCCTTTTCTGTTTTATTTTGTAATATTCAAATACGTTTGTGGGAGCAGGATACAATTGATAAATATTTTGTAAGTACATTTTAACTTTTGGGAATGTTAGAGTTTGTCTCATTATAGTCATGTAGCAGCATATTTAGTTTAAAATATGCTATATTAACACTCTAAGGTGCAGACTAAATACAAATTTGAAGATTAAATAATTATTTAGAATGAAACATAAATGTTGTAAGCATTTCCTGGGTAGAATTATTTTAATGTTCTATACTTAATATTCAATATTTACTCATTGTACTTTTTTTCTAGCCCATTGATTATTTTAACTTTTGTCACAAGTCACCTTCTATTAGTAATTATTTGGTTAGCGGAAATGTGTACTATTTCCCCCAGTGGGTGTCAACTTTCTTGAGAACAGATATGTTTATATGTCTTTTTATTCTCCACAGGGCATAGTAGATAACCTTGCAAATAGTAGATGTTAATAATTATGAATTATTTGATTACATTTTTGTGAAGACCATGTTCATTGTATTGATGAACATTGCTAAACAATTGATTGTTCCCTAGCTATCTAGACAAGTAAGGCCTTCTATGTTCTTTTTTCATATGACTGGCCTCCCTAGATTTTTTTCTTTGATGGGAGTGAATTAGAAGGCACTGAAAAGCAGTCAGTCTGACTTTGAGGCCAACCTATAGCCACTCTGATGAGGCAGAGAGCAAAATAAAACCTGTCCAGCCTCTCTCCTCACAGTCTGCCAACCACTCACTTCACAGTAATGACATATTGGGAAAATGAAAAGCATTTTTTTGCTTGTGGACATTGAATGACAAACTATGTCATATTTGTGTGAAGAAGATGCCACCTCTGCATCAACAGTTTTGCAACTGTTAACTTGTAAGCTACATCCCAAATTTATCTGGCTTTCTTATAATAAAGAGTAGTGGTGGTGGTGGTGATGGTGTAGTCACTAAGTCATGTCTGATTCTTGCAACCCCATGTACTGTAGCCTGCCAGGCTCCTCTGTCCATGGGATTTCCCAAGCAAGAATACTGGAGGAGTAGGCTTTTCTAAAAACATCCTGTAAAAACTCAGTGAGATTCTAGCATCCAAAACAATACATGACTCACCCTATACCCTGCCAAGTCCTCAATGTATGGCATATCTCCATCAATAAGGTAGTCTTTTGTGGATTATACAATGCTCTCAAGTGATTACTTTCTTTCCTGTTTTAATTTTTTGAGAGTCAAGGTTTGAAAGAATTCAATCAATTATTACTTCGTGCAGAAGTCCTCCTTTTAATTGCAATTACTCATGGAAAAGATAGCATGGTAAACTCATAACATCAAACATACTGAAATGGAGGGAGAGAAAACAAAAACGTAAGGAGAAAAATTCAAACACCTTTTACATAATTTTGCATCAAGGCCAGACCCATTCAGAGTAAAAGAAAGCCTTCTGCTTATACACAACTTAGAGTTCTTTTTCACTTCCAGCTTTCATCCATGCTCTTTGCATTGTTTGGATGCTTTCCCAGCCATTCCAATCTCATTTATCAAGTTAATATCTACATATCCATCAGCTCTCAGCCAGAATAGTACTTCTTGAGCACCAGCCTTCCTCACCTTAGGCCTTCTGTTATTCTTTTTCATCGCACTCTGTAACTTTCCATTGTCTTGTGCATTCGGGAAAAATATGAGGTCAGGATCATGTCTGTCTTGACCATTATGGTAATTCCTGCTCTGGCACAGTAACTGACAAAGCAGGGATAACACTAGGAAGGTTATAATGATCTGGCATTCTGTTTATTCTTGTGAAACCAGGTCAATCCACCCATATAATCACATTGCCAATCACAGTTTCAGATTTTATACTAACTCTCTTGAACTTACTGTTGCTTATTTTTCTCAAGAGATATGAGGGGCATTGCTTTATTCACTTACTCTCTTCAAATGATGACTTCCTTTCCTGTTTTAATTTTTTGAGAGTCTAGGTTTGAAAGAATTCAGTCAATTGTTGCTTGTCACAAGTTTCTAGTTTTTCTCTGTATGATGATAGTATAGGATGTATAGACTCTCACAGAGGATATTATAATGATGCCCAAGCAAAGTCTGATTCACTAGAGTGAAAACTTGTTAACCTCCACATCGCAGGTAAACATCAAAGTGGTTTTCCTATTGTCGGGCATGTACTTGAAAGTGAAAGTATTAGTCGGTCAGCCGTGTCCAACTCTTTGCAGCCCCATGGTCTGTAGCCCGCCAGGCTCTTCTGTCCATGGAATTCTCCAGGCAAGAATACCAGAGTGGTTGCCATCTCCAGGGGATCTTCCTGACCCAGGGATCAAACCCAGGTCTCCTGCATTGTGGACAGACTCTTTACCTTTTGAACCACCAGGAAAGTTCCAAACAGGTACATGAAGAGATCTTTTTATTTTGGGCACAGTGTCCAGAAAGATGCAGATGGATTAAATGTGTATCCCTGTCTTCACGGCAGCATTTCTGTTTGAAAAAAAAAGCACATTGGGTTTCAGGTAGCTGCAGGATACAATAGGTTGCTGTATTTTCTTTGTGATGTTCTCACCTTCCCTACCATAGCCTCAGGGAAGGTAATCAGCCAGACTTTCTGTGCATTTACTGATAAATATATGGATTCTTAACCTACATAATTAAACACTTCAACCTACTTCAAGATTTAGATCCAAAGATGTATGATGAGAACACAAAGATGACAAAAAAGAATGAATATCAACCACAGTCAGCGAATATAGTCTGTTGTGATTGATCCTTTATTTATTTAAGGCAGGATTTTTAATGATCTGAATAAAGTTATCTCATATGTATGTTACTTAAACCACTATCTTCTTTTTGTTTTTGTTTTTTTTAATGAAACCTCTTATGACTAGATTCATGCAGAATATGAAAGAAAAGTTACAACAAAACCTATAGCTTCAGTACACGAAACAAATATTAAATCCTCAAAGAGGGAAATACTGCTCATACAGAAATCTAACATAAATTTGAGGGCAGGTTGTTGGAGCACTGCTGTCACAATTGTCAGCTCACGACCGTCCATGGAGCCGCTCCTATTAAAGGTAATTATCTGTTCGTGGAGGTGAAACATCCAAACAGGTTATAGACACTTTTATGTGATGTGGACAGATTTTAGAATTACTGATCTTGACTCTTTTTAGCCCCAAATAGTGCTGAGCTACTTGCATTGTGATAGATATTATGTCTGGATATTTAAGACAAGAGTATTCTAAATTAGATGTCTTTCAACCCTTTTTAAATTATCTAAAAGTATAATCAATCTTTTGAAAATGTTACAGCTAAGCCCAAAAATAAAGTAACATTTCTGAGGTAGGCAAGATAGATTATTTGATTAATGTTCTGTTTTCTCTAGGTATGTGTGTGCATGGTCAGTTACACAGTTGTGTCAACTCTTTGTGATCCCATGGACTGTAGCCCACCAGTCTTCTCTGTCCATGGGATTTCCCAGCCAAGAATGCTGGAGTGGGTGCCATTTTTTCTTCCAGGAGCTCTTCCCCACCCAGATATTGAATCTGTGTCTTCTGTGTCTCCTGCACTGGCAGGTTGATTCTTTACCACTGAGCCACCTGGGAAGCCCTTTATTTGGATATAGCAATATTTAAATATAACAAATGGCCTGTCATATTTTCAAATGTGTGTGTGTATAGTTTGTATTTTCCTGTTTACTTGTAACTATATGATGTTATATGATGTTTCCTTATATGATGTCTGAATCTTTTTGACCATGACAGACAGAACATCAATAAAAATTTAATTACATCATTGCAAGTGGTGCCAGTTGGTTCAAACCGTCAGATGTTCAGTTTGCTTCATGACAGTAGAAAAACAAAAGACACATGGTAATAATAGCTCAAAAATCACATTATATACATGTTTTTGTCATTTTCTTGGGGCCTACAGACTGGCATATGACTTCCCAATTCCTAATGTCATGTTCAATCTTTAAACACTTAAAACTAATTTTCCTGCAGAAATCCACACTTGAGGCTCAACATCTCAGTTCTTCAGCCTCTATCACATTTTACTGACAATCAAAAGACAAATCAATCAATCAATCAACACAAATTATAACTTTTGATATCAAGTGACAAATAAGATACACCTAGGGATATGGTGGACACAACAGGGAACAATAGAAGTTTGCACAATTTCTTTCAATAGAAAGTCCAAACTATTTTTACCTACTGCTAGAAATTGAGGGGATTCTTTTTTAACGTGGATTTTATCACCAGGAGGCAGGATCTTGTATTAATGAAAGCTGGTTTCTTTGCCATTTTAAGACAGATAAAGCCAATTTCATAAGGAGTGTATTTTGTATCTGGGACAATCATCTAAGTGCAGAGAAAAGATAGATCTTAGATTAGTTTTAAGTACATAATTTAGATTTTTCTAGTTAGGATAAAATACATAAGTGGATTTTTTGTTAAGCTATTTTAAGTTTAGTATTAAAACTCTCTGCTAAGATTGTTTTATTTATTGTTTGGTGCTAAATAATCATTTAAAAGGAATTGAAAGTGAGAGCAATGCTTCTCTTATATCCATAGTATAGTTATTCGTAACATCTACCTACCACACATGTGAATTATACCCAAGGAAGAAAGAGTACGACAAGGGAGATTTCAGACTTGATTTATTTCTTCATGGAACTTATCATTAACAAATAATCTCTCATGTGCACACATGAACATACAACACTGTGCTAAATGCTATGAAGGAAAAGTAGATGGTGCTATCAGAACATATCATAAAGAAAGTCTGTCTAATCTGGGCAGGGATAGCTAGAATAAATGATGTTTTAACCCAATAAAAAGTGATATTTAAATAGGACTCTGGAAAATGTGGCAAAAGTTGGGAAGAATTTTCATGTGGTGGTTACAGTGAACAGACCTTGAGCAGGAATGAAGAACAAAGATGGGTGTGGATCACTGAGATGGTCTGGGAAGCCAGTGAGTGGCCAGATCCTGGAGAGCCCAGGAGGCCAAGTTAAGTAATGAGACTTTGCCTATAGCTGTGGATGCCAGTGAACAGGAGAGTTAAATGACAAATATGCACCCTTAAAAAGAAAATACCTTACTTGGAAAAACAGTTGATAAAAATCTATGCTTACTCTTCTTTTTATTTTTACTTTTAAATTTATTTATTTTTAAATTGAAGCATAATTGCTTTATAGAATTGTATTAGCTTCTGACAAACATCAACTTTTTAAAAAAAATTGTGTAGTTAATTTACACTGATTCAAGTGTACAGTAGAGTGAATCAGTTATATATATAAATATAAATATATATGGCTTCCCTGGTGGCTCAGATGGTAAAGAACCTGCCTGCAATACAGGAGACCCGGATCCAATCTCTGGGTTGAGAACATACCCTGGAGAAGGGAATGGCAACCCACTCCAGTATTCGTGCCTGGAAAAGTCCATGGACAGAGGGGCCTGGCAGGCTATAGTCCACGGGGTGGCAAAGAGTGCCACACAACTGAGCGGCTAACACTTTCACTTTCATATATATATTCTTCTTAGATTCTTGTCCATTATAGGTTATTACAAGATATTAACTATAGTTTCCTATGTATACAGTAGGTCCTTGTTGTTTATTTTATATATAGTTGTGTGTATTTGTTAATCCCAAATTCCCAATTTATCCCTCCTCCGCTTTACAATTTGGTAATCATAACTTTGTTTTCTACATCTATGTGACTATAATTCAGCCTTCTATGTGATTGATTTTATGCAAAAGCTGTTAAAAACCTGTTTACTGGTACCTACAATCTCAGAGAGGCCAGGATCCTACTGGGCTGTGAAGAGTGATAAAACTGAATTCTAAAAGCTCATGGGCCATTTGTTCTAAAACCAAACAAGTTGCAAAGATTGTGGTTATTTTTACCCCTAATCTGGCACTATTGTGATATTAAAATCAAAGGCTGGTTGTGAATAGCTGAAAATTCCATAAACAAAGTTAAAAGGCAGACAACAGACCAGGAGAAAATATTTGCAAGATTCAGTTAAAAAGTCAACCATTTTTGCCAACTTAAGGGAGTTTTATTCTTACATGCTTACTCTTCATATTTCCTCCTCCCAGCAGACTCAAATCTGTACAATCCCAAAGTCTTGAACTATGTTCTAGTACCATCAGGATTTTTCAGAAACAAAGATTCAGTCATTGAGGGTGATCCTACTTTAATGATCTACACATTCACTGATGATATAAAGGTCCCAGTACGAATCTAATGCTCTCAGTAGGTTGCATAGATAAGAAAAAGCTAACAATTGTAAGGTGTTCTCTTAAGAATAAGTTTTATCAACCTGGTGGTAGCAGAAGCAGTGGAGTGGCTTACGGTGTTATAATCCCCAGGGTTATAACAAATAAAAGACAGAGAGAGTCTGTTTGACTCCTTAGATTGATGGATGATCATCAATGGATAGCAAACGAGCAATTTGGCAAACAGGAAACAAAGGAATCTCAAAAAACGTGTCTGGACTTGGAAATTGAAGGAATCTGGCCTAGAGTCAGGAGATATTGATGGGTAACATGTTAAGGATATTGGGCATCTTTGATGGACCAGTGTAAGAAGACCTATAGCTCCTCTTGTATCTATATACCTGCCCTGGTTTGGGTACCTGAGTGCATCATGATTTTTCTGGCAGTAGTGTTTATCTTCTTCTGCTCAAACATTGTTCTCCCTTAAAGATCCTCTGCATCTATTTTTTCCCTTCCATTTCTCTTTCTCCCCCACTCTCTTTTTAATCTATCATAGTTTATTTTTAATCTCCCACTTCTCTTCCCCATTATTCCTTTCCTTTCCTTTCTTTTTCTTAAATGAACATGGTATGGAACAGAGGTGAGTGATTTACAATATTTGTTGTATTTATGTTTTAAAAATTTTATAATTTCTACACATTATTTATAATTTATCTCAAACTACAAATCACATAATTGAAATCACTGATAAATTGCTGTGTTTGGGTAATATTTATTTTTATTATAAGTCAGTGTTCCTTGTTAGGGAAAAATAAAACAGAGGTATTCTGCTGAAATCTAAAGAAAAGAAGATGTGCTGTGATACCACTGTTGTTGTTGTTTAGTCGCTAAGTTATGTCCTACTCTTTTGCAACCCCATGGACTGTAGCTTACCAGGCTCCTCTGTCCATGGGATTTCCCAGGCAAGAAGACTGGAGTGGGTTGCCATTTCCTACTCCAGGGGATCTTCCTGAACCAGATGGAACCTGCTTCTTTTGCATTGGCAGGCAGATTCTTTACCACTGAGCCACCAGGAAAACCCTGTGATACCATATCGCAGTAATAAAAACTCAGATTCACATTGTCTCCTATTTAGAGTGGATATTTTTAGTCATCATCCAGTTAGTAGGTGAATGATAATATTGATTGATGAATCTTGAAAAGAAACAAGTTGACCAAGAGTTGTTAGGAAATTAATAGTAGTGCATACCTAAAGAAGTGCTGGGCTTAAGGTTTTTCATGGATAATCCTCCTTAAATCCTCATAATAGTCTTAGAAGAGAAGAACTGGCATGTTATAACTTTATCAACTATAAAATTGAAGTTTAGAAAGGTCAAATTAATTGCTTTCTAAAGAGGCAGTTAAAGAGATATGGGATTCAAACCCAGGTAGTCTTACTCCAGAACTAAAATCGAACTTCGCTTGCATGGCTCAACTGTCTCTTACTACTCCTACATCTGTAATGTAGCATCAACTCTGCAAAATAGTGACTGTTAGTAATTCACAGACAAAATATTTCAACTTAAAAATTAAATTGCACTTTCTTTGGATAACTATAATAGTTATGACTAAACAATCTTTCTCTATTTCACTTTATTTTATTGGCAATAAATAACATCTTTGTTCACAGGTAAGAATATTGCAAAACAAAATTCTAGCACAAAACATGCTATTTAAAAAAATTAAAGCTATAATTTGAGAATAAATAAAATTATTGAAAGCAAAGCAATGTTAAATTTGATTTTGCATCATCACATTTCCTTGGAATTTTCTAAAAGATACAAAGTGGTTGTAAATCTTTTTTTTTTTAAAACATATTCATAGTGAGTATAGCATATATTTCCAGTAAGCAGAATCTGGTCTTGGTAATGTATTTGCTCATTTATTTTTTATTGTCCTACTTTTAGCATAAAGTGTGCTGTTAGTTTAAATGATTGGTAAATTGTCAGGAACAAGCCAGTTCTCATTCAGAACTTGCCAAATCATCAAATTGGCAATGGGGTTTTCAGGTTTCTAAAAGCTTTCAATACTTTGAGAATTGGCTACTATCCAAAGTCCCTGCAGAGGTTGAATTAGAATAACCCCATATGCCTGAGGGCTTCCTTGGTAGCTCAGGCAGTAATGAAACTGCCTGCAGTGCAGGAGACCTGGGTTTGATCCCTGGGTTTGGGAAGATCGCCTAGAGGAAAAAATAGCAACCCACTCCAGTATATTGCTTGGAGAATTCCATGGACAAAGGAGCCTGGTGGGCTACGGTCCATGGGGTCACAAAGAGTCAGACACAACTGAGCGATTAACACACACACACACACACACATCTGAAAAGAAACATAGGTTCTCTTGTGGAACAATCTTATGAGCCTGCAGGCCAGAAAAAGGTAGGATGTCTTTGATCTCTTACTCTTGGTCAGCAGGAGCCCTGGTCTGGGATGGCTTATGCTGCTAGAAGATTGGGAGCCCTCATTGCCATTTTGTTTGTGTTTTTTTCTCATCTCTAGACACCATCTTCTTTTTTTGTGGATTTCACGTATCCACCATAATGTGGAAGAAGTATCAAGAGGTAAAGGGAAATCATTAGATTCTAGGTAAGGTTATTTTGATTCTGATTCCTATCAGGAATGTACTAACATTGATGAGCTAGTCCTATGGTTTCTCTGATTTCTGATTCTCGGTTACCATATTTATAAAATAGAGCTTGTACGTGGAGCAAAAATAAATTATATATGCCTCACTATGAATCCTTCCCATAACTTAAAAATATCTGAGACATATAATAAAAAATAAACACATAATAGTTCAGAATAGCAACTGAAAATTCATCTTACAAAAATGGAATGGTCCTAGGATGAAGACCCATTTGAAATGCAAAGTAGTCCATAGGAGTAAGTGTATTAGAAAGGGGTGCATTGGCTATAGAATAAAAGAAAAGGAAAAGATCACAGAGGAATATTTTGCAAAATTGTGCATTTTTACAAGTGGGTGGGAAAAGTGATTTGAAGTAGATGAATTAGTCCCTGTTTTTCTCCCCAAATATATGGTTTGAAAGAAACAATTTGAGCTTAAAATAAAGACTGTGTATGTAGCTTTGTCCCACATTCAATAGGAGGACTTTGACAGGCAATGGCAGACTTTTGGGGGTCTATCTGTTTGGATTCTGTCAGTTTGCCCATCTGGAAAGAATGGTGCTAACAGGCCTAAGTGCTTGATCTTTTACCTCATCTCAAATTACTGATTAAAATTTGGATTTATCCATCAATCTCCAATTGTTTGGGTTAGCCCCAGTCAGCAGCTCGAGGCAAAATAATACATCACTAAAGTGTTAGAGAAAAGATGATACCGGGCATATATTAGCAGATGCTTTATAAATGTTCATTGAATGAATAAAGGAGTTAATCTAGTTTATTAGATTAAATGGAGACTACAGAATATGGCTTGTTATAAAATATCTTTCTAGCAGTGACTTTTCTTAAGATAAGACAAGGTATACTGAAAAATGCCATTCCTTCTAAAAGGAACTTCTAGCCTTTTCCCCTTCTATTTTTTTAAAAAGATAAACAACTTTATTTGCCCACTTTTCTTCCATATTTTCTCATAGAAGAAGGAAGCAAAACATGTTAACACTGAACTCTGATGCACTATTAAATAAATCTTCACATCTAAATGTGCCCCCAAGGTTTTGCTCTTATATTATTATATTTGTGCATTTATTTTTGATTAAAACATGATTTCAAAGTACAAAGCATTTTCTTAATGATCTCAGAATGTCAATATATTAAAGTTACAGAAGTAATTTCTGCCTAAATACTATGGTATTTCAGTAATGGAGAAAAATCACAATCTAACCACTGAAGTATTAAAATCATAAGTTGTTTTTCATGTTTCTAGGTTTATCTAAGACTCCTTGGAATTTGCACTATTGTAGTTCACTTATGGCATGATGCAAAAGGGGATAAATAAGACGATTTCATTAGTTATTGTGTTCTAACAAAAATACATAGGTTAATGATTATATCCTGTGCTTTATATGGCAGGCCAGAGTTTGTATTTTTCTTTTCTGACTGGAGCACTAACCAGGCTAGAAAAAAAAATTATCTAGCATAATAATTTACAATAATCATGCAAGAAAGAATAACCTTATACAGAGTGAAATAGATTCTGTAGATATTAACCTTGAAGCCAGCCTGGCCAAGCTGACCATTGTCACTTTCCCTTTATTCTTGGGTCACCAGCAAACTGGACACCATGGAGTGGGGACAATGGGCTGAACAGACAGAGGAAACCATGGGAAAGGGGTGAAGAAAGAGGAAGTTGACCAGCTGGACCCAGCTCCCTGATGATGCTGGCGAGGGGGAAATCTGTATTATGAGGAATAATTATGTTACTTAAAAAGGGCTTTTATTTGATCAATCTGGTGCAAACATGGAGTAACACCACAGAGAGGCTATGAAAGTGAAAGGGATTTATTATGCTCACAGGTGCCAGAAGAGGGAGACGTAGGGTGTCACATAGGGAGACACACGGAAGGAGCTCCCAGAGAGGTGAGAGAGAGTGGGGGCCCCTTGGCAAGTACTGTAGTGGAGGGCAGGGTCAGGGTGGAGTGTACAAGCAAAAGCAGTGGAAGAATTTCATTGAGTGATTGGATGTCACTAGGTCATAGTCAGAGGAGGGCACGAAGGGGGACTTGTGGCGGGGACTAGCTTTATCACACTGGTGGACCTAGTCACCTGGATGGGTACTTATAGCCTGTTTCTGGAGACGTTGAGGCATCAGGAAAATATGAAGTTTTGAAAATTTACAGTACAGCATTATATGGCTAGATTCTCTAGATTTTATTCTCAGATTTTAAGAAAAAGACCCCTGTGCCTGTGAGAAATGGATGATAATTTTCCACCCAAAATAGCTCTGTACAGGGTGATATAGGCCATTTGAGTTTGGAGAACAGAATGTTCTGCCTGTAGCTCTGATCATCAAGTGTGACTGATGAATAAACCGTACAATTTATTATCATAACAGAAAGACCCTCCCATATTTTGATATTGAAGATACTGTAAAAATTAAAAATTTTGAGTGAGATAAGAATTTATTGAGAGATAATTTTCTATATAGGGCAATGGAACTTTGAACCCAGGAAGGTTAACTGAGATCTAGCATAACACTACCTCTCCTCCTTTTGCAAATGAGATAATTTATTTTTTTTCCAGTAGCCATGTATGGATGTGAGAGTTGGACCATAAAGAAGGCTGAGTGCTGAAGAATTGATGCTTTCAAGTTTTGGTGCTCTCAAAAGACTCTTGAGAGTCCTTTGAACAGCAAGGAGATCAAATCAGTCAATCCTATAGGAAATCAACCCTGAATATTCACTAGAAGGACTGATGCTGAAGCTGAAGCTCCAATACGTTGCCACCGGATGCAAGAACTGTCTCATTTGAAAAGACCCTGATGCTGGGAAAGATTGAAGGTGGGAGGAGAAGGGGACAACAGAGGATGAGATGGTTGGATGGCATCACCGACACAATGGACATGAGTTTGAGTAGGTTCTTGGAGTTGGTGATGGACAGAAAAGCCTGACATGCTGCAGTCCATGGGATGGCAAAGAGTCAGACATGACTTAGTGACTAAACAACAACAATGTTTAGAGAAAGGGGCTACGACCTATCAGTCTCATCAGTCAGTTCAGTTGCTCAGTCATGTACGACTCTCTGCAACCCCATGAACCACAAATGCCACGCCTCCCTGTCCATCACCAACTCCTGGAGTTGGTGAATCACAACAAATTCTTCAAGGAATGGGAATACCAGACCACCTGACCTGCCTCTTTGAGAAATCTGTATGCAGGTCAGGAAGCTACAGTTAGAACTGGACGTGGAACCATAGACTGGTTCCAAATCGGGAAAGGAGTCTATCAAGGCTGTATATTGTCACCCTGCTTATTTAACTTATATGCAGAGTACATCATGAGAAACACTGGGCTGAATGAAGTACAAGCTGGAATCAAGATTGCCGGGAGAAGTATCAATAACCTCAGATATGCAGATTGACACCACCCTTATGGCAGAAAGTGAAGAAGAACTAAAGAGCCTCTTGATGAAAGTGAAAGAGGAGAGTGAAGAAGTTGGCTTAAAATTCGATATTCAGAAAACTAAGATCATGGCATCTGGTACCATCACTTCATCACAAATAGATGGAGAAACAATGGAAATGGTGAGAGAATTTATTTTTTTGGGCTCCAAAATCAGTGCAGATGGTGACTGCAGTGATGAAATTAAAAAAGATGGTTCCTCCTTGGAAGAAAAGTTATGACCAACCTAGACAGCATATTAAAAAACAGAGACATTACTTTGTCAACAAAAGTCCATCTAGTCAAAGCTACGGTTTTTCCAGTAGTCATGTATGGATGTGAGAGTTGGACTATAAAGAAAGCTGAGTGCCGAAGAATTGATGCTTTTGAACTGTGGTGTTGGAGAAGACTCTACTGCATGGAGATCCAACCAGTTCGTCCTAAAGGAAATCAGTCCTGAATATTCATTGGAAGGACTGATGCTGAAGCTGAAAACTCCAGTACTTTGGCCACCTGACATGAAGAATTGACTCATTTGAAAAGACCCTGATGCTGGGAAAGATTGAAGGTGGGAGGAGAAGGGGACGACAGAGGATGAGATGGTTGGATGGCATCACTGACTTGATGGACATGAGTTTGAGTAAACTCCAGGAGTTGGTGATGGACAGGGAGGCCTGGTGTGCTGCAGCCCATGGGGTCACAAAGAGTGGAGCATGACTCAGCGACTGGACTGAACTGTTGTTCCTGTCCAGTTCTAACTGTTGCTTCCTGACCTGCATAAAGATTCTCAGGAGGGAAGTCAGGTAGTCTGGTATTCCCATCTCTAAGAATTTTCCACTGTTTGCCGTGATCCACAGTCAAAGGGTTTGATACAGTAAAGCAGAAGTAGATGTTTTTCTGGAACTCTTATGCTTTTCTGATGATCCAATGGATGTTCATAGTAGGTTGTTATCCTGTCAGGATTAGAATGGAAATTTTCTAGTGGCTTTTTTTTTTTTTTACCACTTATCCACTATATTTTGATTTTTTATTTTTAGTTTGAGGAAAATAACATGATAGTGAATTGTTCTTCTATCTAAAGTATTCTTTATGTATCTACTGTAAGATGTAAACAAGTCTATGATAAAGTTAGACACTAAGAGCCTGCATTTTTTCCCCCAAGAAATAATAAAACCTGAAGATATATTCCCTACAGACGCTGCCTGCAGATAAAAGGCCCACAGCAACTGGAAGTGTCTTTAATGTCTTAGAGTCCTGAATTGGACACTGGCTTAGTGAATCTCAAACTTGGTAGCACTTTTTAAAAAGTTTTCTTTTTTATTTTTGGTCTTTATCCCCAAAGAAAGAATAGATGCAAGACATGTTCAGGGTGATAACAGATATTGGGCACTATGTCTTTTTACCACTTTAATCCTCAGATATTCTTAAATTTAACAATTTTATTTATTTAAGAATAAAAAGGGATAGGTTGTAATTTCCCTAATTTTACCGATAAGAAATATGCCAAAAAGGAGTTAAGTTACCCTAACTAAATAGTAATTCTGGAATTCAAATTCGGGTGTGTGGGCTCTAGAGATTGCACTTTTAAGTTCTATAGTAAGTGCTGCATAAAAAGCCAAACCTGCTGAAAGGTCGAAGCTATGTTTTTAGTGGTATTTTTCAATCTTTTGGATTTTATTCTAACTGACATGGTTTCTGTACCCCCACATCTCTCTGCCAATTCTAAAGACCTATTTTAATAACACTTGTCTTCTAGAAATAATTCCCAGACCCAGTGTTTGTCTTGTGTAGCCCTGGTAGCTTGGCATCTGCTAAGCATATACATTATTTCCACTATAAACTTTATATTTGGATTCCAGATATCATACTCCTAACTCCTCCATTATTTTTCTCTACATTCTGTGCTCTTCTCTCACAGTACCTCATCCTTTTATCTAAGATCATTGCCACCAAACATCTACTTGGATAGATTTTGTCTTTAGATTTTGCCAAATCCCCTTGGACACTGACTTATACTTATCTCGTTGGATTTCCACTTTTAGTTGAAACAAACCCTGAGATCTCACACATATGTCCTCTGCCCTGTAGTGTCTACTATTTGGTCCATAACTTTTCTAACTAGTGAGTTTACAGATGTAACAGCAAATCAACCCTAGATATTCATTGGAAGGACTGATGCTTGAAGCTGAAGTTCCAATACTTTGGCCACCTGATGTGAACAACTGATTCATTAGAAAAGACCCTGATGCTGGAAAAGATTGAAGGCAGGAGGAGAAGGGGACAACAGAGGATGAGATTGGTTGGAAGAGATCAACAACTCAATGGACATGAGTTTGAGCAAACTCTGGAAGATGGTCAAGAACAGGAAAGCCCAGTGTGCTGCAGTCCATGGGTTCACAAAGAGTTGGACACAACTGAGTGACTGGACAACAAGAAAACAGCATCCTCTCTTACTAGTTTTGATTTCAGAAAATACTAGAAAGTATAGTCAGAAAGCTGAATGGTGAAAGGTTATGCCCCAAATGGATCTATTACATATTTTTAAAGGGATGAAATGTAAGTACTGTATAGTCTGATAAAATATTGAAAAAAGCCAAACTCATATTAGAAAAATTAAGAAAGACCTGATCTGCAGTTCCAAGTCAAAGTTTGCTTTTCTAGGAAACAAACCAATAGCAAACTAAAGAGATGTGGAGACACAATTATTCACAGTTTCTAGTGCTGACTATTGTTTGTTGCACTTAATCCATCAAGAACAAATCTCTGAGGGTGACAGGACCGTAACTGAGCTCAGGCATTCTTAAGCAGAACTGCACTTTTTTTTCACCTGAAGAGCTTTTAAAAATACGGATGGCTGGCCCTCACTTCCAGATACTGATTTAATATATCTGAGATGAGACACAGACACTGGTATTTTATTTAAAAGATTCTAAGGTGAATGTGGGGCTTCCCTGATAGCTCAGTTGGTAAAGAATCTGCCTGCAATGCAGGAGACTTGGGTTCGATCCCTGGGTTGGGAACATCCCCTGGAGAAAGAAGAGAAAGGCTCCCCACTCCAGTATTCTTGCCTGGAGAATTCCATGAACGGTATAGTCCATAGGATCACAAAGAGTCCAACACGACTGAGCGACTGTCACTTTATGGGGTACTAAGGTGAATGTATTATTCAACTGGGAATGAGAGCATGTAAAGAACCCTTGGCAAAATAACTGAGAAAGTCCAGTGTGTCTTGTTCCGCCTATCTTTTCAGTCTCTCCTTTCCAAGCTTGTGGCCATCTGCCTACTGGGGTCTCAGAGTGCCAAGGGCTCCTGACTCAGTTCTTTCTATGTTTGGCCACTTTTCTCTTGGAGATTTTCTCATGTCATGGACTTGCCTCTCTGCTCTTGTAAATGGCAGGAACTGCTTGCTGAATCAAGTTTTCTAAGAGGTGAATAGATAATTGGGATTTAACATGATGAGTAGTAGTAGAGAATATTTTTCTCTTTACCCTAAAGTGAAAAGTCTCTATTGAAATTGAGTAAATTTAGAGACAAAAATGATCATCTAGTGCTCATCTATTCTTACATCATAACTGGCTTCTTTGTCTGTTCAAAAATCTGTCTCTGAAAGCTGGGAGTGAATGGGCTTATTTTTCCCAGAGGCCTCAATTGCTTCTACAGATACTAATAGCTGTGAAAAAGCAGACATGTTTCCTGTGTAGTTGGAGCTTCTGCAGGTGGATTTATTAGGAAGGCATATAAAAATAACAACAACAATGAAACAATTCAACTATGATTTGGAAAAATACTGAATGGAAATACACTTATTCTCCATATAAATGTTTTCCCTTTTGTCAAAGAAAGGCAGAAAATGTTTACAATGTGTAGGGCATTGAATGAGTTTTCAAAGTATGTGCCACTAGAAAAAAGGCTTAGTTTTGGAGACCTTAAAGATTGATATTTTAGGTACTGCTTTATTCTGATCACACTTGGGTACCTAACAAATCATCTTAGAATTCAATAGAGGAGCTCTGTTAAGAATCGGTGCTATTGAAGCATCTAGGAGAAAATAAAACCTGCGGGGAGGGTGTTTGCTGTTTGTTTTTAAGCAAATAGAGATAATTTTGGCAAAGACTTGGTGGTCTAAGGATGAAACTGCGATAAGTAAGTGTGTGCCTATGGTTCTGGGGAAAGACACTAGCTTTGTAAAGTATCAATTATTTCAACATTAAACTCATAAGAAATAATTATAATATTGACATTGTAGGAGATACTGTTAGTAAAATAGGCATTTAACTAGGAAAATTAAAACCTTTGTAGTTAGTATTCTAACTACAAAGAATAGATACTAAAAGAAAGAAAAAGGTACTCTACAGTTGAATGAAAAATACAAAGACCTGGGAATGAAAAGGCTTGGCATAAGCTGGCTGTGTGACCTTTAGCAAAATGACTTCTCTGTACTCTATTTCTTTAAATGTGGCACTGGAAAAAATCATGTGTTAAAATTTTAAAGGTCTCTCAGGAAATTTAACAAAATATAAAAAATACTTTGAAGAGCATAAGAAATTTTACAGCTTTCCTGTTAAACAGAAACACAAAATTAAAACTACAATATATGTAGAAAACTTTTATTTAGATTAATCCATAATCAGAGATGATAGCTTTTATCTCTTTTTATAATTAAACAAAAAAAATTAAAAATAACCAAAGGATTTCAACTCAAGATTAGGAGAAGACAACAAATATTGTAAGATGTAAAGAAATAATCTAGAAGAAGAACTCATGAAATAGAATTTTAAATACAGTGTAGCAACACAATAACTACCCCTCTCTTTAGTGGAATTTGTGGATAGAAAAATGGATTCTTTTAGGAGTATCATACAGGAAAATCCATGAAAATTTTGATCAAAGAGTAAAGGAAAAACCTTAATATTAGGAAGGAGAAAAGATATATGACCCTAGATATATAATAGAGTAAAACAACAAAAAGATAACAAATAAGTGTAGAAATATAAAAAATGGAAATAAGTGACAAGTGCAATAATACATGTTAAAATTTATAAGACCTGGCCAAAACAATACTAAGAGGGTAACCAGTAACTTTAATCTCTATGGTAACTCTTCCTGAAATAAAGAAGGGAAATACAGACAAATAGCTTCAAAGAATATGCTCACAGTTAGAGAGCATGCTAAATTATATAAGAATGAATCATGTTCAGCTTTTCTCACACACACACACCCCCTCCTGGAGCCTACAGTGCTGATTCTCTGACAAGTTCTCTGATCCTGTGGACTTTGGAAAAAAATTCTGTAATTGCTTAGGTTTGATGTTTCACCGACTCTACTACTCATCAGAAGTGCTGCTTTGAAGAAAATCTCAAAAATCATAATCACAGAATTAGGAAATAAAATTTCAGTCGGCTGGTACCCTATGTAAGAAGGCTTAAGTTATGGAATTAATGTATTAATGGATAATGTGAATTTCTTAGCACTGTCAGTTTTCTTCATCTTACACGTGCAACCCTTGTGAATACCATGATAAACTTTGAGTACTTCCAGAATCACAGATTGAAAGATGAAGGAAAATGAGTAACAAAGAATTGATACGATCGGTGAACAGTTCTTTCTTAAAAAAGAACACCTTGAAATCTTGCTGAGAGGAAGAATCTGACAAATTAGTTTATTTGCTCTTTCTTTGCTACTGTTCAAAACTGGACTCACCCTTTGAAGTAGTTTGCATTCAGATGTCAGCAGCAGCAAAATCCTCAAACTGCCATTGCATTTGGTCACAGTAACATTTAGTTTCAAGGACACAGGGTGAGTGATGTGAAAAACAATTTCCCTGGGGCCTAAACAGAGTTAGTTAGTATGAGAGTAAACGTTTAAGTTTATGGGGTGTTCTATGTTGGTGTGTGTGTGTTAGTTGCTCAGCTAAATTGACTCTTTGTGACCCCATGGACTGTAGCTCGCCAGTTTTCTCTGTCCATGGGATTCTCCAGCAAGAATACTGGAGTGGATTGCCATTCCCTTCTCCAGGGGATCTTCCTGACCCAGGGATTGAATCCAGATCTCTTGCAATGCAGGCAGATTCTTTACCATCTGAGCCACCAGGGAAGCAGCTCTGTGTGCTGGTGTGGAGTGCCAATCCTGAGTTAGAGTCAATTCATGTTCTTCAGCAAATTTACTTCTAGTGTATTTTTAGTACATAGAACCCCTAAATTTCAAGGGTATAGAGAAGTGACCCTTCATACAAGTTCTAAGAGTTGTACTTGTTAAATATATATGATTTTGAGTCACTGAAAATGTCCAGTTGGAATATCCAGGAATCAGGTAGCTAAACATATGGATCTGGAACTAAAAAGAATTAAGAATTGTCCACATGCAAATGGTTATTGGACTAAACCATCTTTCCAGCCAGTCAGCTGTTTGAAGTTCTCATTACCAAGTTCACTGACCAGAGATTTTCACAGAGTGGGAGAAGTAGAAATTGAATGAGCCATGGCAGCTTAATATCAAGACTTTGTTTTATTGTTGACTAAAGCATTTATCTGTCATTATGAAAATGACAACCTAGTAGAAGAGGTAGGTATTTAGCACTGAAAAGGAAGAAATTAAAATAAAGAGATAGTTTGGAATATTTAGGAAAGTTCTTCCTGAAAGAGTAATATGAAAACTGGTACTTAAAAAATTAGTAGTACTTTATCTAGGTGAAGGGGGGCTGACAGAAGATATTCTTTGAAAATGCCATGAAACTTGAGTTATTCAAGAGATAGAAACAAGACATGGGTAGATTTTAGAGGTTGGAGTATAAGTAGGTTTTAAAATGATTATCTTGTGAGTTCTGATAGGGATTTTAGAAGCCATATTAAAGGCATTTGGAAGTTACCAAAGTGTATTTGGGAATAACTGATAAGATTTTAATTTTAAAAATTTATACTCCAACTTATGTATTGAAAAGAGGTCAGAGTTAAGAACTAAAAATGAGTAGAATGTTACTGAAGTAGAGAGAATATTGTGTTTTGGATAAAAGTGTTGATAGTAAGAAGAGAGATAGAATAGAATGAGCAAATTATTTATAAAATAGAATTGGTAATACAATGATTGGTCTAGAGGAAGATGTCAATATGGTGTCTGGCTTTTGGCACAAGCTGTTCTGTGGATGGGGTTATCATTTACTAAGTGAGAGAGGAGAAGAAGGAAAACTGATTTAGATGTGTTTGTGTAAGTGGAAATGCCTCTGACACCTAAGTGAGGATGTCAACAGGCATTTACACAAATGTTCTGGAGATGTAGAGAGAGAGGTCTTGACTAAAGATATAAATGTACTGATCAAGAAAAACATTGGTTAAGAGAAAGAGGTTCAAGATGATGCCTGGTCAACTCAGTCTCTGTTATGTTCATTGTACTATGTAGTCAGTAAAGTGCTGGAATATTTTTTATATTTTGTCTAGTTCTCATACATCTAGCTAATTCATCTAACTTTGATTTATTTGATATGTTTTGTTTTTTTTAATGGTACCCATAAAACATCCTTAAAATAGAGTATTACATGCTGATGCTTCTTACAAAGACACTTAGCCGTTATTTTTGCCTTTTCCTCATGATTAGCACTAGCCATCATGTATTAGAAAGACAACCAAAATAGTTAAAAGGCCAGTAGGAGTTAAATAGAAAATTGTCATTATTTAAAATTTCATTTATTCGACAAAATAGGCAAAAATGACGCTGAACTTGGACGAAATAGTAAGATATGCATTCATGAAACAATTAGATGACATTCAGCACCCAAAATCTAATGATTTGTTAAATGTTTTTTAATATGCTTAAGTCTCTTAGAAAATTCTTTTCACTATTGCTCTGTTTCACAAAAGGTAGTCATTTTGTATCTAATAAAGGGGAAAATCACATTAAGACCCAATGCTGTTATTATCTATTTTAAAATTTCAGCCAAACTAGCTGAGAGATATTAAAAATAAATTATCAGCCTGCAATTACCACAGGTGCATATTGTGCTGTCACCAAAAAAATAATGGGTGAATGGCAGATGCAATCCACAGTTGATGAGGTGCTATTTGTAACCCAGAACATGGTTCTGATAAATCATAAACTGTATAATTAAGACAACAGAAATATGCACGTTGAGAGATAGGCTTGTTTAATATTCATCACATGAGGATACATATTGTTTAGTTTTTCATGCTTTTACTAAATAATTAAACTATTTCAGTTTTAAATAGGGCTCATACCTTTTGAGCTTCCCTGGTGGCTCAGAGGGTAAAGCGTCCGCCAGCACTGAGGGAGACCCGGGTTCGATTGCTGGGTAGGGAAGATCCCCTGGAGAAGGAAATGGCAACCCACTCCAGTATTCTTGCCTGGAGAACCGCACGGATGGAGGAGCCTGGTAGGCTACAGTCCACGGGGTCGCAAAGAGTCGGACACGACTGAGCGACTTCACTTTCACTTTCACGTTCATATCTTTTAATGAAGGCAATGGAGTATACCGTTCTGGATTCCACTTGTGAAAGTAGCTTTAGGATCGTGTGCAGAAAGTGTTTGTTGAGGCTTTAGGCTCAGCCCAATTTCTCTGACATCCCCACCACTACAGTCCTCACCCTCCCATCACGTGCATCATTTTCCCATTTTTAGACATCAGTTCTGCACCATGTAGGAGTAAACTTGGAAGTTTTTCAGCTGTTTTTTTTTTTTTTTAAACTCAAATTCTGATAGTATATCTCATGTTAGAAAATGGTTCCAGTTTTTAGCAAGCATTTTAACATTCTAGTTTACATGTATTCCTTCATTATTAATTCAACAAACATCAAAAAAGCCAGTGCCCAACTGCTTTTCCTATTTGGAGGGATTCACCGACAAGAGAGGAAGACCAATATGTTAATATTATGAGCACTTAAAATAATAGGTGTAAGAAGGCAGATGAGCAAAATGATTGCAGAGCAGACAAAGCAGGGTTTAGGAGATAATCCTCACAGAGGTGGTTGATAGTCACTGAGGCATTTATCAGGGAGAGATATTTTTAGGCAGAGAATACAATGATATGGAGGTGCAAAGCAGTGGTATGTGGGAGGTTTGCAAGTAGTTCACTAGGCCTGTTGGCAAAGTTTGGGCAACTGACACAGGATGAAGCTAGAGAGGTCATATGGGATAGACTATAAAAGCGTTCTTATAAGGTGGTAAAGAACCTGCCTACAGTGTTGGAGACCAGGGTTCAATCCCTGGGTTGGGAAGATCCCGTGGAGAAGGGAATGGCTACCCACTCCAGTATTCTTGCCTGGAGAATTTCATGGACAGAGGAGCCTGATGGGCTATGGTCCACATGGTCGCAAAGAGTCGGACACGGCTGAACAACTACCACTTTCTCTTTGACATGGAGAATGCAGAGAAGTCAATATTGCATATGTTATTTGATCATCAAAAATTAAGTTAATGTTTTTGGGGAGATGTTTACATGAGTTTTGAGGAGGCTTTGTCACATACAGTTAAATCAAAAAAGAGTCTTCTTTTTCCATGTAAATTAATCAAACCGTGTATGTGTATATGTGAGTCTTTGTGTGAGTGTGTATGTATGTGGGTAATTGCTGAGGGCAGAAAACCCAGTGCTTTTTCTATCTACAAGTTAATCTGAGATTGAATTTTCACTATATTGTCACAAAGTTAACATTTAAACCATGATTATATATATATCAGTTTAGTTCAGTTCAGTTCATTTCAGTCTCTCAGTCATGTCCCAATTCTTTGTGACCTCATGGACTGCAGCACTCCAGGCTTCCCTTTCCTTCACCGACTCCCAGAGTTTACTCAAACTCATGTTCATTGAGTCGGTGATGCCATCCGACCATCTCATCCTCTGTTGTGCCCTTCTCCTCCCGCCTCCAATCCTTCCCAGCATCAGGGTCTTTTCCAATGAATCAGTTCTTCACATCAGGTGGCCAAAGTATTGGAGTTTCAGCTTCAACATCAGTCCTTCCAATGAACACTCAGGACTGATCTCCTTTAGGATGGACTGGTTGGATCTCCTTGCAGCCCATATATATCAGGCATTTTATAAATGATAGCTCATGTAATCATTAGAACAATTCTATGAACTAATTCTCTCTTAATTGATAAGACTGAGCCTCAGAGAAGTAACTTACCCTTATGTGATCACACCACTCATAAGTACACAGAAGAATCATCACAAGTGCACATTTAAATGGCAGTTCCTTGGGTCACACAAGCATAGATTCTTATTCATGAGGCCTGGGATATGGGTCTAGGATTTTTCATACTTAAGAAACCAAAATGATTGTGATGGAATTAGTTGAAGGATTCCATTTGAAAGCTAGTGTTGTGAGAATTTTGACAATTTAAAAAGTAAGAATGGAAAACCTTTTGAGATTATGAGGTAAAAGCAAAAAGATGGAAAATGTGACAGCCTTCCTTTTGAGTGCTGAGTAATATTCTATTGTAAGGGATATTTGATTTATCCATTTTTCTGTTGATGAATGTGGGTGGGTTGCTTCCACATTTTTTGGCTATTCTGAATAATGCTGTGTGAACAGATAGATATCTCTTTCTCTTTTTAAACAATTTTAAATAAAATTCTCAATGTCAATTTAAAGTGAAATTAAAAGGATTCCTGGACATTTTGAAGATGCAGAAACCTTTCTGCTTTCTATTATCAAGTCTCATTAGACAATATTGTTTCATAAAACAGTTTTTATCTCTCCTCAAAGCTGAATTCTTGGGAGAAATTTTGACTCAGACCAAACTTATTTTTAACTTCAGATCTCAGTATTCTTCCTGCTTTAAGTTTGCAATAAAAATACTGTGAACTACACGAAGTACTTTTAGTCCTCTTGTCTGTCTGAGACTTTTTTTTTTGTCTGAGACTTTTGATGCAACCAGAATGGTGATGCTATATAAGACCTTTCCTCCACCTTTTCTCAATGCCCCTGAAAATGTAGTGACCTCAAAGGAAACCTTGGCAACAGTTATGTTCCCATGTCCCATATGTCTCATAGCCAGACATCCTGGAATGAGAAGTCCAGTAAGCCTTAGGAAGCATCACTACGAACAAAGCTAGTGGAGGTGATAGAATTCTAGTTGAGCTATTTCAAATCCTAAAAGAGGATACTGTGAAAGATCTGCAGTCAATACGCCAGCAAATTTGGAAAATTCAGCAGTGGCCAAAGGACTGGAAAAGGTCAGTTTTCTTTCCAATCCCAAAGAAACACAATGCCAAAGAAAGCTCAAACTACTACACAATTGCACTCATCTCACACGATAGCAAAGTAATGCTCAAAATTCTCCAAACCAGGCTTCAACAGTACATGGATCATGAACTTCCAGATGTTCAGGCTAGATTTAGAAGAGGCAGAGGAACTATAAATCAGATTGCCAACATCTGTTGCATCATCGAAAAAGCAAGAGAGTTCCAGAAAAACGTCTATTTCTACTTTATTGACCATGCCAAACCCTTTGACTGTGTGGATCACAACAAACTGTGGAAAACTCTGAAAGAGATGGGAATACCAGACTACCTGACCTGCCTCCTGAGAAATCTGTATGCGGGTCAAGAAGCAACAGTTAGAACTGAACATGGAACAATAGACTGGTTTCAAATAGGAAAAGGAGTACGCCAAGGCTGTATATTATCACCCTGCTTATTTAACTTATATGTAGAGTATATCATGAGAAATGCTGGGCTGAATGAAGCACAAGCTGGAGTCAAGATTGCTGGGAGAAATATTAATATCCTCAGATATGCAGATGACACCACCCTTATGGCAGAAGTGAAGAAGAACTAAAGAGCCTCTTGATGAAAATGAAAGAGGAGAGTGAAAAATTTGGTTTAAAACCCAACATTCAGAAAACTAAGATCATGGCATCCGGTCCCATCACTTCATGGAAAATAGAAGGGGGAAGAGTGGAAACAGTGAGAGACTTTATTTTGGGGGGCTCCACAATCACTGCAGATGGTGACTGCAGCCATGAAATTAAAAGATGTTTCCTCCTTGGAAGAAAAGTTATGACCCACCTAGACAGCATATTAAAAAGCAGAGACATTACTTTGCCAACAAAGGTCTGTCTAGTTAAAGATATGGTTTTTCCAGTCGTCATGTATGGATGTGAGAGTTGGACTATAAAGAAAGCTGAGTGCCAAAGAAATAATGCTTTTGAACTGTGGTGTTGGAGAAGACTCTTGAAAGTCCCTTGGACTGCATAGAGATCCAACCAGTCCATCCTAAAGGAGATAAGTCCTGAGTGTTCATTGGAAGGACTGATGTTGCAGCTGAAACTCCACTACTTTGGCCACCTGATGGGAAGAGCTGACTCATTTGAAAAGATCCTGATGCTGGGAAAGTTTGAAGGCGGGAGGAGAAGGGGATGACAGAGGCTGAGATGGTTGGATGGCATCACCAACTCAATGGACATGAGTTTGAGTAAACTCCAGGAGTTGGTGATGAACAGGGAGGCCTGGTGTGCTTCAGTCCATGGTTTTGCAAAAAGTCGGGTACAACTGAGCGAGTGAACTGAACTGATGCTCCCATGAGTATATTGTCTGCAATGGGGAAAGGTACTGAAATACATGTGGGAAGGATATCTGCATATTCCAGTCATCTTATGTATGTATTATAGTCTTTCAAAGACATGGTGTTAGTAGGTGTCAATTATTTCAGGCTTTTGATTTACAATTCCCCTCTCTCTACTAGGTTAAGGTTCCAACCAAATGGAACAGGCCAACTGTCAGTTCTCAGAGTTAAGTTTCCTCAATGCGTTTTACAGTTTGTTCCAAGGTCTACATTTTTTTCTTAATTATAAAAATCTATTTTAAACGCAAGTTAGAATAACTTAAGTTCACTCCAACTGTTACTTATACACAACACACACACACACACACACACACACACACACACACAGTCAAAATCTGGTAAGGCCTACATATTTAATTTTAGTCAATGTATCTGTTCTTCACTGAAATGATGACCAATGTTATTGTTACCCTCATGCACAATTATCCTTTTGGTTTTGATCACCTTGAAAATGATCTCAGAATGCATGGGGCTGTTATTAAAAGTACAGACATCTTATCATCTTGGTCATATTGAATCATAAATCCTCAGAGTGCTTTACAGATACTGTGATTTTTTACAAATTGAAGGTTTGTGGTAACCCTGTGTTGATCAAGTCTATCAGTGCCACTTCTTCAGCAGCATTTGCTTACTTCATGTCTTTGTGTCATATCCTGGTAATCTTCACAATATTTTAGATTTTTCATTATTCTTATATTTGTTATGGTGATATATGATCACTGGTTTTTGATATTATTATACTACTATGACTTGTTGAAGGCTGAGATGACTGTTAGCATTTTTTAGCAATAAAGTATTTTTTAATTAAGGCATGTACGTTTTCAGGCATAATGCAATCACACAATTGATAGATCAAGTATAATATAAACATAAATTTTATATGTACTGGGAAACCAAAACATTTGTATGACTCGCTTCATTGTAATATTTACTTTATTATGGTCTGGAACTGAATCTGCAATATCTCTAAGGCATGCTGTATTTCTAAAGCTCTGGGGTGCACAGATAAAAATTATGATTATTTATATTGAAACCCTACCTGGAAAAAAAAGCATTTTTTACCTGCTTTGTGAAATTTCCTCTTCAACTCAGAAGGGCGTATCTCACTTAGGAGTGAGCATTTTTATTGTTCATATGTAAGGCTACCAATATATTCCATTTCATTTTGGTGACAAAGTGACTAGAATCTGATATTGAACTGCTAAATTTTTCCTCTGCCATTTTAATTTTCTCTGCTATTTAGGAATTGTGAATAATTATCAAAGCAAAGTTTTATGGCCCTTGAGAAAGCCCACATGTAGCATTCAGTCATTTTTCCCCCTGTATTCTGAAGGTAGAATTCCTCTATTGTAGAAAAGCATAACTTAGTTCCTTCTGCTTTTGGATATACTTTCTTTCAGAAGAAAAATTAAAAAATGTAAAGCAAAACATTTTTTTCTATGCTATTTTGTACTTAATATCTGAAGGTCTTTGTGAAATAAATTTTCACCTTAAAAGGTTTCCTGATGATTATGTATGTGTTTATGCATATATATTCTCAATATATCAGTTATGAAAGCCAAAATGAACTACATATCCATGTCTATTCATACTGCAACTTGAATGAAAGAATATGCAAGGTAGAATGTTTCTTTGAAAAGAAAATCTTGACAAATTCCATGACCTGAAAGTGCATTTTTTTTCTCTTTTCTCAACTTATCTCTTAAATAGCTATTTGCTATGGTGATTGTTTTTAAAATCAGTACAATATTGCCCGTTTACTGCCACCCAATCAATTGTTCCATGAATAACAAGAGAAGAAGGAAATTCCTCTTAATTTACATAAATACTACCTAATGCTTACTAATATCTGATATTTAATTCATTTCAGTCGCTCAGTCGTGTCCGAATCTTTGCAACATGCATGAACTGCAGCACGCCAGGCCTCCCTGTCCATCACCAACTCCCAGAGTCCACCCAAACACATGTTCATTGAGTCGATGATGCCATCCAACCATCTCATACTCTGTTTTCCCCTTCTCCTCTTGCCCTCAATCTTTCCCAGAATCAGGGTCTTTTCAAAAGAGTCAGCTCTTCACATCAGGTGGCCAAAGTATTGGAGTTTCAGCTTCAGCATCAGTCCTTCCAATGAACACCCAGGACTTATCTCCTTTAGGATGGGCTGGTTGGATCTCCTTGCAGTCCAAGGGACTTTCAAGAGTCTTCTCCAACACCACAGTTCAAAAGCATCAATTCTTTGGCGCTCAGCTTTCTTTATAGTCCAGCTCTCACATCCATACATGACTACTGGAAAAACCATGGCCTTGACTAGATGGACCTTTGTTGACAAAGTAATGTCCCTGCTTTTTAATATGCTGTCTAGGTAGGTCATAACTTTCCTTCCAAGAAATATGTGTCTTTTAATGTCACGGCTCCATGATTTTGGAGCCCAAAATAAAAAGTCAGCCACTGTTTCCACTGTTTCCCTATCTATTTGCCATGAAGTGATGGGACCAGATGCCATGATCTTAGTTTTCTGGATGTTGAGCTTTAAGCCAACTTTTTCACTCTCCTCTTTCACTTTCATCAAGAGGCTCCTGATGCCAGTTTGGCCCCTGAGTCGGGAAGATCCCCTGGAGAAGGAAATACTCTAGTATTCTTTATTCTTGCCTGAGAAATTCCATGGACAGTGGAGCCAGGCTGCTTATAGTCAGTGTTGCAAAAGAGTTGGAGACAGCGACTAAACATCAACAACAACATAAAAGAATTGATGTCTTCTTCTTTTATACATACCACTTTATTACAACATCTATAAACGACTGTTACATAATTAATGTGTTAAGACTTTGCACTTTAAATTACTGTGGGAATAATTTTACAATCAGTTTAGAAATTCGGTCTCTTTAGAACATTTTAGTTTTTATAAACCAACCTTAGTTTTTAAAATTCAGCAAGTGAATATATTTATGTCAATATATTTCATAAAACTGTACATGTAAGTATAATTAGATAATAATATATATCATTTTTAAGCCAAAGGTAACTTTTTCTTTCATTTTTAAATTATATCAAGTGTTAATTCTTTTGAATATATGCAAGATTATATAGAGAAAATTCAATCATAACATTAAACATAAAAACCTGCCTGCTTTATAATACATGAACATATCTTTCTCAATATTCTAATTTCATTATTTCTTACATGACCACATAAGAAAAAAACTGGCTTTATTTCTTTTAAGTGATACAATATTAAATTTCCAGTTTTCTAGGATCTTACCAAACTTAGATTCCTCTGGTTTCTTGTTTAAACTCAAAGTTGAAGAATGAAATATTTTCGTAAAGAATATTTTCGGTATACTTGGTATGCTTTTGAAGTCCTCTCCAGGTCTGCAGACTATGAGTTATAACACAGCAGTTGTTTGCATTTATCTTTAACAGGTAGAAGCAGGTTGGCAAGAGATTTGAGGAAAAGAAGAAAAAAAACTTTTATATTTAAATAGCCAGATAAAACAATAAAATGCACTAAGTAATTCTGCAGTGTAGATCTTGACATCAAAAGATAGCTCTTTTTCTTTTGGTTCCATAAGTATTCTTGGGATGCGGGGAATAAAAAAAAATTAATATCTCTGTTTTCAGCCTTTATTCTCTCCCACAATTTTTTTTTTTTTTTGTGACATCAAATGGTCTTTTAAGTGGGGTCCATAGTTATGTATTGAAGAAACAGTCCAATTTATGGCATGAATTCCACAAAGAATAATTTCATTTTCAATTATTTCTTATAGAGATGTCATATTTGAGAACAGAAGGTTTATTTATTACATCCTGTGTATTATGGTTTTAAAGAACTCTTCCCCTAGGAAGCAAGTAATTGTAGAAGTGAATAATCTTCTATGTTTCTAGAAAAGTTTGAGAGAAGCCACTAAATTATTTCTGAGTAATCAGGAAAATGTACTTTCACATCTACAAATTTGTTTTCTCTCCTCCAAAACCAGTATCTGTGGGGAAAACACAAACTTTCTTGATAAAAATTAAATAAATTATACTCTAATACAATAATATTATTAAAAAACAAATACTTCTCAAATCTTGAAACCTATTCAATTTCTTGGGGATTAAAAAAATTTCTCTGCACAAAAACAGGTCCTATTACATGGTTTCTATGGTTAAATACCTTCAATGACTTCTGTTGGTCTTTTAGGGGAAGAGACAAAGAATGATGCTCTTTCTTTTTTAATCTTATAGAAAGTAAAATTTATAAAAACCTAGTATATAGCAGATATAATTGTCTTATTAGCTTCCAAAATTTCCCAAACAAGTTACGAGTACTTTTGTGGTAAAAAGAGATTGAGCAAAGAGAGATAAGGAGACAGAAACAGAAAAAGTAAGAGAGAGAGTGCTATGCATCTGCAATTATAAATTCAGGTCTTAGTGAATTTCTTCTTGTTGATACATGTGGATCTACCCCCATTTGTGTCAAAATTCCATAACATGTTTTAACCATTAATCTATTAATAGTCAATGAATTATTTTTCTTTTATGCCACAATTAAGAAATAGTGCAATAAATATTCTCCTGTTGGAATAAACGCACATTTCTTGGTCTCCCAATCAAAATGTCTCATGCTTGCCCCCATATCTTTACCAGCTTGTTTCCCTGTTTACTTATACACATGAAATGTTCTAGGCAAGCTGATTTAATCACAAAATAATTGTTCACATTCTACGATCTCAGTTCATTGCTTGCACCAAATACTCACATTGATTTGGGTTGGCCTCACATTTATCTCTTCATTTACTCAATCGTGTGCATTTGTCAGGTTCTACCTCTCTTTCCACCAGCAGTGATTGCTTTCTCTTCAGTTATGTAAGACATCTTGTGTTAGTTTAAGGGCGTAAATATATTATTTTTTTCTTCCTAGCTATAGACACTTTAAAGACTTCTGATTATTCCTGGAGTTTCTAGCATAATTGCATATTTTCCTACTCATGGGAGACACTAAATAATAAAAACTTGAGAGTAACGATTCCTAGATTTCTTTCTTAGTCAATAGCAGTGTTAAAATTCTTAGAAAGTGAACAACCCACAGGTATCAACAAATCAGAATTGAGGACTGACTATGAAAGTGTTACTGGCTTGGTCGTGTTCAACTTTTTGCGACCCCATGGACTGTATCCTGCCAGGCTCTTCTGTCCACGGAATTTTCCAGGCAAGAATACTGGAGTGGGTTGCCGTTTTCCTACTCCAGGGCATTCTCCCGACCCAGGGATCCAACCCTGGTCTGCCGCGTTGCGGGCCGACTCTTTACCATCTGAGCCACCAGGGAAGCTCAAATACACAAGTGCTGGGGAAAACGCCTGCAGCTCTCCGGAAGTATCAGATGTTTCTCTTTTAGTTGCTTGATTATGGAGAGATCAGATGCTGCAAGGAAGGACCTTGGCAATTGTGGTCTTTAGGAAGATACTTGAGGACTTAGGACACTGATTACGTAATTAAAAAGCCTGAATGAAATTATTTCAACATTTTAACAATAGGCCATGCAGGTGATGGAGGAAGTCATCTCCAGGGTGTGACTGCAGGTTAACCCTGACGCGGGAAATCAGTGGCTCCTCCTGCCTCCCAGTCTTTGTCTTCGGCGCTCCTTTCTGCTCCTGGCTTCCCTAGCGGGAACCATTTCAAAACAACACTGCAAGGCTTGAGAGAGGAAATAAAGCGCTACTGAGACTATCTGGGCTGTACTGCATGTGACTGAGCCCCATTAAGTCGTCTTTATAAACGCCTAAGATTCTGGGGAGTGGATGCACAAAGCCACAGTTTTGAGGCGCCTAAGTAATACGAAAATTCACTTGTTGAGACTGCCGCCTACAAATCTGGAGTGATTGGCGTCAATCTCTGTCTCTTCTTGCCCTCTGTACAGGGGATCTCGTTTGGGATTTCACCCATGGAACTCTCGGCGTTTTGAACCAACAACAGGTTAGTAATGTGGGAATATTAGGTCTGTTAACCCAGACTTCAGAAATAGAGCGTATTTGGGGTTTGTGAGGGCTGCAGCCCGGGAGACACAGATTCAAGAAGCACTTGAATTGTCTTCTGATGGACTACAAAATGAAGAGGCTTATGAAGGCAGAAAAGCGACAAGGCCACAGTTAGTTACAAGGGTTGTTCATGAAGAATTGTTTGGAGCTGGCAAGAAATAAGGGTGGTTGATAAGAAAGTATTATTTGGGTCCAGGATGGTTGCATAGTTACAGGTTATAAGACCTGTAAGACTTTGATACCATAAGGTAGCAGCTGGCAGGTGTTTTTCTGAATATAACTGGCAGTGTCCTTGGGTCTGGTATGGTTTATACAAAGTTCAAGTTCTCAATGGTCCAAGGGTGTGTCTGAGACCAGATCCTTAATGGCCACTCAACTCCATTTTTGTCTGTCTGAACTTTTATTACTCCATTATAATTTCAAGTTGTCCTCAATTCTATTTTTGTTCTGTAAAAATTCACCAGTGTCAATAAGAACTGATGGAGGCAGACATGGAGCTATGAGAGATATTTGGTTTGTTGAAAGATGAATAGGACTTGACCATTAAACAAGGAAAAAGAATAGCAGATAGTGCTGTGTTTTATTCCAAGTTGAAAACCCATGAGTAAGAGTCTGTGATTCTTGAGAAACAGTGTAAACTTCTGTTTACGTGGAAACAATGGTAATCAGAGACTGTTGGAAATTATTGGAAGACATTATCAGTTCAGTTCAGTTCAGTCGCTCAGTCGTGTCCGACTCTTTGCGACCCCATGAATCTCAGCACGCCAGGCCTCCCTGTCCATCACCAACTCCCGGAGTTTATCCAAACCCATGTCCATCGAGTCATTGATGCCATCCCACCATCTCATCCTCTGTCATCCCCTTCTCCTCCTGCCCCCAATCCTTCCCAGCATTAGGGTCTTTTCCAATGAGTCAACTCTTCGCATGAGGTGGCCAAAGTATGGGAGTTTCAACTTCAACATCAGTCCTTCCTATGAACACCCAGGACTGATCTCCTTTAGGATGGACTGGTTGGATCTTCTTGCAGCCCAAGGGACTCTCAAGAGTCTACTCCAACACCACAGTTCAGAAGCATCAATTCTTCGGCACTCAGCTTTGGACTTCCACCTATGAGTATGGAACTCTAGGAATTTTAAACAAAATCAGGATGAAATGGGTGGATTTGTGTTTTGAAAAGTGTTCAGTAAAGCAGATTTTTTTTTCAATATTAAATACTACAATATTTCACAGTTTAGAGTTTGTAGTATCTGTGGATGTAGAACTGTGGATATGGAGGGCCAGGTATAAGTTCCATATGGGTTTGCCACTGTGCAGAAGGTGGACACCCCTAACCCCACAATTGTTCAATGGTCAACTGTAATGGAGGAGTGTGTTCCTATGTAAATTTTTATACTGGGAATCTCAGTTGCTCACAGACTCTCTTTGTAAAATAACATTTAGATAGTAACTGCTATGCTGAAGGTATTTTATTTTAGGTGTTGTCTCCACTACTGATTTAATTGATAATATCTGTTTCTGACCATTTCCTAATTAGGGTTGAAAAATAAAACACTTGTTGCTAATTGAGCATACAAAAATGATACAGCTGCAAAATATTTTTGTTCAAGGAATAACGTATTGGTAAAATGAATAAATATTACAAGGTCTGGCTGACAAATTAAAGAGAAATTCGTGAGTAAAACTTTCAGTGTAGCGGGCTGAATGGTGACCTTCCCACAACCATGAAAAGTGAAAGAAAATGTTTGTTGCTAGGTCATGTCCTACTCTTTGGAGCCCCATGGACTGTAGTCTGCCAGCCTCCTCTGTCCATGGAATTCTCCAGGCAAGAAAACTGGAGTGGATAGCCATTCCCTTCTCCAGGGGAATCTTTCTGACCCAGGGATTGAACCTGAGTCTCCTGGGAGCCACTAGGGAAGCCCCTATCTGTGTTCTATTTCCTGGAACCTGTGAATGAAAGGAAATGGCAACCCACTCCAGTGTTCTTGCCTGGAGAATCCCAGGGACGGGGGAGCCTGGTGGGCTGTCATCTATGGGGTCGCGACTGAAGCGACTTAGCAGCAGCAGCAGCAGTGAATGAAAAAGAGATCTTTGTACACATAATTAAGGATTTTGAGTTGAGGGTGTAAGGAGATCCTGTGTTACGCAGATGAGCCCTCAATCCAATGATAAGGATTCTTATAAGAGATGTACTCCGAGGAGGAGGCCATGTGATTGCAGAGACAAACATTGAAATGACGTGGCCGCAAATCAAGGAATATGAACCGCCACTAGAAACTGAACGAGAGGCAAGGAAAGAATTCCCCCTATATCCCCTGAGGGAGTGCAGCCCTGCCAACACCTTTATTTCACACTTTTGGCTTCCACAACTGTGAGAGAATAAGTTTGTGTTTTTTAAGTGACCAAGTTTGTAGTAATTCGTTAAAGCAGCCATCAAAAATAATGCCCTAAGCTTTTTAGATAAATGTTTAAATATCTGTGGCCAAGATAGCCGTTGAAAAAATTTCACATGGGCCGTAGAAAAACCAGAGTGATTTGAACAACTAAGGATCATTCACATATAATCTCAAGAATTACTGTGACAAATGTGTAATTGTCTTATGATCTCACTTAAGCTGGCTGTGAGTGAAAGACAGTTTCTGCTACTGGGGATTTTCCTTTTATGTCCTAACAGTGTGGTTCCTGTATTGCTGAGAGATGGGCTGAGGGGTCATGTGGGAATTTTCAGGAACAGGAATTCTCTAAAACAAACAAAGATTATGCTGAAGTATTTGTGAAAGTTTGGCATGAAAAAGCACATGAATAGGCAGGTTATAAAAATAGGTCTAACATTCAAAGTAAATAAAAATGTATTTTACATTTGGTTTCATTTTTGTGAAACCATCTTTGCCAAACAATAACACAGAGAATAGAGCCTAATGAGTTGTTACCATTGGACCCGATCTTTTCAGTTCTAAATTCAGTATGATTTGTTTATTTTTTGGGGTGCTGTTCAGACAGTATCTCATTAATCTTTCTTTTGAGACATTTTAAAAATTATTGTACTAGTTTCCTAGGGCTGCTATAACAAATGACGACAAAATAGTTGGCTTAAAACCACAGAAATGTGTTCTTCCACAGTCTGGGAGCTACAGGTCTGAAATTATGGTGTTGGCAGGGCTGTGTTTTTCTGAAAGTTCCGATGGAGAAATTATCCATCTCTCTCCTAGTTTCTGGTGGTTGCCAGTGATCCTTTGTGTTACTGAGGTGTACATGCATCACTGCAAACTCTGCCTCCATTGTTGCATGATGTTTTCCCTGTGTCTCTATGTTCAAACTTTCTTTTTTTTTTTTAATCAAGACATCAGTTTTTAGATTAAGGTTTATCTTAATCCAGTATGACTTCTTATTAACTTGATTATATCTGCAAAGACTCTATTTATAAATATATTGATTGAGGCTCTCCAGAGAAGCAGAGCCAATGGGACTTATGTGTGTATATTTATTTTAAAGAGTTGGCCCATGTGATTATGCCTGGCAAGTCCTAAAGTTACAGGGTGGGTCAGCAGGTTGCAGACCAGGGAAGAGTTGATATTGTAGTTATAAAGTTATTTGTTGTCAGAATTTCCTCTTATTTGGGGAGAGTTCAGACTCTCTTTAAAAAAACAAAAAAATGTATCTGTCAACTGATTAGATGAGGTCCACCCTAAATCTCGAAGGTATCTACTTAAACTCTACTAATTTAAATGATACCCTCATCCAAAAATACTCTCTCAAGGAATATCCAGACTAATGTTTAACCGCATATCTAAGGATGTGATCTAGTGAAGTTGCCATATAAAATTAACTGTTAAAACAGTCATATTCATAGTACCAAGACTTGTGACTTGCCTATATCTTTTTGGGGGCCATAATTCAACCCATAATACTTTTGTGTGTGTATATATATATATATATATATATATATATATATATATATATATATAATTTTAATAACTTTCTTAAATATTTTCTTTTTTGCACAATACTGCTCCTTCTTTATAGTTGGAAATATAGGAATAAAACTAAACCATGTGTAAAAGTCCTGAATTTACAAAAGACAATTTAAATGTTCAGATTATTTTAGGCTGATATGCAATCAAGTTTTAGTTCTTTGCATGGGAAGAAAATATTCTCTTGCTATGTCTATGTCATCATTATAACCCTGTTTAGCTTATAATTCAGTCATTTTCTCCGTAGTAATATCCACACTGCTTTTATTTGTGATCAGGGTTTTATTTATTTATTTTGTATTTTCATTCATTGAACTGATGGTTATTTGTTACTGGGGAAAGGAAAAGCATATATGGGCCTTGCTTTCATGATAAAAAATAAACAGGAAATAAACAAATTGATAATGCTATTGGAGATAGCAATTTAGAACCAAGGAAGAATAAAAACTGTGGGTTGATAGAGAATGAATTGAGGTGGGAGTGCATACAGCAATATTAGATTGTGATTCCTGGGAAAGCTTCTCTGAAATGAAGACTGACATTTCAACTGAAAAACACTTTGACAGGAAAGAGCCACTGACCTGAATGTTTGGGACAGAATCTTTGGATAGAAAGACCAACAACTGGAAAAGTCCTGAAGACAGAATAAGCATGGTGAGCACATGAGACAGAAGAACAGCAAGTGTGGCTGAGACTTAGTGAGAGAAGGGGAGAAGTCTGAGATCAAGACTTAGGAAAAGGGTAAAAGTTGGAAATTTTCTATTTTCTTAGAGTTTTATTGGGAAGTTTAAAGCAGGGGAAGAAGCATTATTTGAACTATATCTTAAAATATATGCTTTAAAAATCCTAGTCTTTTGATGGGATAATATTAAGGAGGCAATAATGGAGACAGGTTTTTTAATTAATTCAGGAATGTGCTGATGGTTTGAAATATGGTGATTACAATAGAAATGTTAAGAACTTCTCAGATCCTGGTAGGTGAAGTTCAGTTCAGTTCAGTCGCTCACTCGTGTCCGACTCCTTGTAACCCCATGGACTGCAGCATGCCAGGCCTCCCTGTCCATCACCAACTCCTGGAGTTTACTCAAACTCATGTTCATTGAGTCGGTGATGCCATCCAACCATTTCATCCTCTGTCATCCCCTTCTCCTCCTGCCCTCAATCTTTCCCAGCATCAGCGTCTTTTCAAATGAGTCAATTCTTCACATCAGGTGGCCAAAGTATTGGAGTTTCAGATTCAGCATCAATCCTTCCAATGAATATTCAGGACTGATTTCCTTTAGGATGGACTGATTGGATCTTCTTGCAGTCCAAGGGACTCAGTCCAAGGGTAGGTGAAGGTAGGTCTTTTTCCCACAGTGAACTCTCTATGCACTTAATGATATGTCAACTGTAAATCTTTCAGCAGTACCATTTATGGACTTTGCTTCACCTATTGACAAGATAAAAGTATACCTGAGGTTGGGGGTGATCATTTGCATATCAGTGTCTGAAGATTAAATGTCATTTACCAATATTTTAGGTTTGACTAAAAGTATATTTTATCTGTTTTTCTAATAGAAAAAAAAAAGTAGTAAAATGTGTAATTTACCCTAAAAGACAGACTTAGAATAATGATTTTATCTACTTAAGTGTCAGTTTGAACAAGAATCATCTAATCCAAGACATGGTCCAGTAAGTTGAATGTAAATTGTTTGAGATATGAAGGTGTTAATTAGTTCAGAAAATGTTGACCTTTCCCAAATGTCCTTTTTGTGGTTTTATTATCAGTTTTCTCTGAGAGAAACTGATAGAATTATGAATTTCTCAATAGAATATAAAATTAGCTGTGGGGTACTTTTCATTAATATTTTTGAGTAAGTAAATCTTTCTCCCATTCTTCCCACCAGCCAACCCATAGTAGAGGGCCATGAATATAATGGAAGCGTTTATAGCCATGTCTACTTGAGACTATTTACTTGTATAATTTTTAGTTTACTTGTTAATAGAGACCATTAATAACCTTTCTTTATGCATTGACATAATAGGATTAGTAATCTCAGTACAAAAATGGTTAGAACTTTGAAAAATTCTCACATGTGTTTCAGTTATCATTGTAATACAACAAACTACAATTTAATAGCTTAAAACAACATTGTTGTTATGCTCACAGATTCTGTGGTCAGGAATTTGAACAGGGCATTGCCAGAAAGACTGGTATTTGCTTCACAATGACTGGGGCTGGGGAGACCCAAAGTCTGAGGATGAATCTATGACAAAGGGTGGAATCATCTGAAGACTTGTTCAGTTACAAAATTAGCACCTGAGTTGGGTGACTGGTCATCTAGGACTATTGACTAGACTGGAAGTCTAGGGAGTATTTAAATTAAAAAAGCATATATCCTATGCTATACGGATCCCATTTCAACTGTATCTTGAATAATTTTTTGAAGAATCCACATATAAGGATGCTCACTATGACATTGTTTTGATAATCCAGAGCATATGATTTCCAAGCAAGGCAAGAGCTTATATGAGCCAGACTTGGAAAGCTGCACAGCATCACCTCTTCCCATCTATATTTGTCTACGCCATTATAAATCTTTCCATATTCAAGGGGAAGGCAAGTAGACACTAACAGTTGGTAGGGGATTTACAGTGTATTGTAAAAGGGCATAAGGGCATATGGGAAGGGAGAAAACATGATTGCTATCTGAAGAAAAGGCAACCTGATACAACATATAGAATATTTAGCACAGGATTTTTAATATGTGAGAAGCACTCAATGATAATTATCATTAGTATTTCAAGATAATAGTAGTTATAAAATATTCTTTAGAATATTTTGGACCATACTCCAACTTGAGCTTTTTAATTATCCATGTCAATTGTTACAGTAAGAGCTTTTCATGTTAAAAAAAAAAAAAGACCCTCAGATTCCAGAATGAAATTTAAATAATAGATTTGTGGTTTCAATTGGTGAGAAAATTTGATCCCTTTATTGAAATGTAATAGTTAGACTTAATTGTGGATGAAGCACAAGCTGGAATCAAGATTGCTAGGAGAAATATCAATAACCTCAGATATGCAGATGACACCATCCTTATGGCAGAAAGTGAAGAAGAACTAAAGAGCCTCTTGATGAAAGTGAAAGAGAAGAGTGAAAAAGTTGGCTTAAAGCTCAACATTCAGAAAACTAAGATCATGGTATCTGGTCCCATCACTTCATAGCAAATAGAAGGGGAAACAGTGGAAAGAGTGGCAGACTTTATTTTTTTGGGCTCCAAAATCAGTGCAGATGGTGACTGCAGCCATGAAATTAAAAGACGCTTACTCCTTGGAAGGAAAGTTATGACTAACCTAGACAGCATATTAAAAAGCAGAGACATTGCTTTGCCAACAAAGGTTTGTCTAGTCAAGGCTATGATTTTACCAGTAGTCATGTATGGATGTGAGAGTTGGACTATAAAGAAAGCTGAGTGCCAAAGATTGATGCTTTTGAACTGTGGTATTGGAGAAAACTCTTGAGAGTCCCTGGGACTGCAAGGAGATCCAAGCAGTCCATCCTAAAGGAAATCAGTCCTGAATATTCATCGGAAGGACTGATGTTGAAGCTGAAACTTCAATACTTTGGCCACCTGATGCGAAGAGCTGACTCATTTAAAAAGACCCTGATGCTGGGAAAGATTGAAGGCTGTAGGAGAAGGGGATGACAGAGGATGAGATGGTTGGATGACATCACTGACTCAATGGACATGAGTTTGAGTAAACTCTGGGAGTTGGTGATGGACAGAGAGGCCTGGCGTGCTGCAGTCCATGGGGTTGAAAAGAGTCGGACATGACTGAACGACTGAACTGACTGACTGATAATGTCTACAATTTTTAAGAGCTGCTTTACATTTTGACAAGGAAAGTTCCAAAAGCAACACATGGCAGTTTGACCACTGGAAAAACTTGTCATAATAAACTTAGAGTGGAAACTTTTATTGTGGACATAACAAAGAAAACAATTCAGTGCCTGATCAGTGAGGGAGTATATTAAAAAAATTAGTCTCTTCATTTGATGAGATGTTAACCTAGAACATTTGATAAATGTGTGTTGAGTATTTAAAATAGACATTGAATATAAAAGGCTGTTTGTGGAAAAATATTTACAGTAAATTTAATTACCTAATTTTTGCCTTATATATGATACAACAGTATTTGTTACTAGGGAAGTAAACATGTAACTGCTGCTGCTGCTGCTAAGTTGCTTCAGTCGTGTCCGACTCTGTGCAACGCCACAGACGGAAGCCCACCAGGCTCACTCGTCCCTGGGATTCTCCAGGCAAGAACACTAGAGTGGGTTGCCATTTCCTTCTCCAATGCATGAAAGTGAAAAGTGAAAAGTGAAAGTGAAGTCGCTTAGTTGTGTCCGACTCTTCGCGACCCCATGGACTGCAGCCTACCAGGCTCCTCCGTCCATGGGATTTTCCAGGCAAGAGTACTGGAGTGGGTTGCCATTGCTTTCTCCGAAACATGTAACACAGATGTACAAACCTCTTTGCATGCAAATCTAAATTTTGTTAACGTTCATATAGGAGAAAGAGAAGGAATAGACTATAGAGAAAAAATTGAGGTTACAGCTGCACCTGTAATTGTAAAAATATTTTGATTAGTCTGACAAAAGTTAATTTTTATTTTGTCTGGCTAGCACACCAATACTGTTATATTATCTATTATAATTTTCTGTTTTAAAAGTGAAAAGTGGTATTGACTCAGGGAAAATTATGCTACAATCACTGATATCTTAAAAATTAGGCATCCTTGTGATTGTAACTCCAGCTGGAGAACTTCCTTTTGATATGATAAATTTCATTCCCTTTTTAATGGTATTGATAATTTTTAAATTACTGTTTTATGTCTATTTTTTAAAAAATTGGAAAATAGGTAAACTAGCACCAATTCGTTTTCTTAATTTGCTATCTAAAGAATTTCTATGTAACTATCTGTCAAAGCTCTGTACTTCACAGTTCTACCATAAAAGGCATATAATAAACTTGTCCCTGAAGCATCATGATAGACACAGATAAGAAAAATGAATCAGGAAAATCAAGAAAGATTATATGGGATACTAAGCAGCAGCTTGTATTCTTTAGTTGTGATTCTTTAGTTATTAGAAGCATGAAATATTATGTTAACCTCTTTGGATTCTGTTTGAAAGGTACATATGTATGTAAGTTTTCCAACAAAGCTATTTCTGCTTTGCAAGTTTGGCAAGATTTTGGCATGTTTGGGGTCATCTCATATTCTGTGTGTGTCAGCCTTCATCCTCTGAATCAGTGCTTCTCCAAAGGTAACCCACAGACTGTTAACCAGTTAGTATGTGTTACCAGTCCACAGTGGAATAATGCACTTCTATCAATGTAAATCAATCATATCATAGACATTATTTATTTCAGGTATTTAAAAAAATACAGTATGAGTTTCTCAAAGAAAGAAGCAGTGCATTTACTTCCATTCTGATATTGAAATGGACTAACTTGGATTAGTAGGAAAAAAAGAAGCAGCAGTTGCAGCAAGGATAACATGTTTATACTTTGTTTGGGAAAAGGACATCCAGGGCAGTGAGGATAGGGTGGAAGGGAAGTGAGGCAAAGAAAGAAGCAATGCAAGCAGTGTAACCGTGAGACATCAGGCCATTTGGCACCGTTCACGACGAGCGCTGAAGGGATATGGTTGGTCCACAGCACTTTCTTAGAAGAGTTACAAGGAGACACATATAGCATAGTGGGAAAATAGATTTTATAAATATTCATTGAAATGAACTTTGAGTATGGAAGAATATTAGGACTCTAAATTTTTAGAATTTCTTCAATGTTAATAAATGACAAAGTTTTGCATCAAATTTATTATGTTATATCCCCAAATTTTCCTTTAGTATGGTAGGGGACCATGTTGGTACCCTATCCAGGGAACACCCGTCCACCAGCTTGTTAGGAGTGTTGGTTGCTAATGACTCATAGCTGCTGCCTTCTCTAGAGAATTTCTCTTGGCAGAATGGGAGCTTCCTTGCCCAGAAGGTTATGTGCCCTTTCATATAACCAGTGACTGGCATGGAGATATAGATGGTAGGTCTCTTGCCTCAAGGTGGAGTCAATTCTGTGTCATAATTTATGTGCCAGAGGCTGCAGGGGATCAACCTGAAGCTGGACACCAGCTGAAATTCATCCTTGCTTAGCTTCTTCCCCGGCTGTGTCTGCTTCCTTTGTTCCCTTTCTCCTGAGAGCACTGCCACCATAAATCACGTGCGCCCAAATCTCTCTCAGCTTCTGCTTCTAGGGACATCAGCCTAAGTCATGAAGTTGGAAGAACTGATTGAGAGAACTTTTGAAAGAGGAATCACCAGAAATGGTTTAACGACTGGATACTGAGAGGAGATTTGATTTATAAATGGCCCTAACATTACGAGAGAGTGCTTACGAGGCTTCTATGGAGAAAAACATTAGAATAGGGAGTAGATGACAATTTTAGATATCCTACATTTGAGATAATGAGGAGGCTACAGTCCATGGGGTCGCTAGGACTCGGACGCGACTGAGCAACTTCACTTTCACTTATCCCTTTCATGAACTGGAGAAGGAAATGGCAACCCACTCCAGTATTCTTGCCTGGAGGATCCCAGGGATGGCGGAGCCTGGTGGGCTGCCGTCTATGGGGTCGCACAGAGTCGGACACGACTGAAGCGACTTAGCAGCAGCAGCAGCAGCAAATGGAAAAAGCAGAACAGAATATTTAGCATTTAGATCTCCAGAACTGTGATTTAGATCAGTAAATAGAACTAAGACTGATTAGGAAGGAAGTGACTTTTGAAGAGATAAAAACATATAATTCTCAAGGAAAAATCTTTAAGAACAGAGGGCAAATGAATGTGCATTTACAAATAGAAGAGGGCAAATGTTTTTACTAAAATAATTCTTGTGAAATTCATATCTGTTTTTCAGATAGTGAGCTTTATTTGAACTTTTGAATTGAAAGCCCATGTACTTATATAAAGTTGGTCTTCCCTGATAGCTCAGTTGGTAAAGAATCTGCCTGCAATGCAGGAGACCCTGTTTCAATTCCCAGGTCAGGAAGATCCTTTGGAGAAGGGATAGGCTACCCACTCTAGTATTCTTAGGCTTCCCTTGTAGCTCAGCCGGTAAAGAATCTGCCTGCAATGTAGGAGACTTAGGTTCGATCCCTGAGTTGGGAAAATCCCCTAGAGAAGGGAAAGGCTACCTACTCCAGTATTCTGGCCTGGATAATTCCATGGAATGTATAGTCCAGGGGGTCACAAAGAGTCAGACAAGACTGAGTGACTTTCACTTTCACTTATACAAAGTCTACTTTCTATTTGTAAAATAAATTTGATGTCAGCTTTTAAATCCATGTAAAACCATTGGGCTAAGCCCTTATTGATCATAGAGCCTTGAAAATATTTTAAATGTAAGTTTTAAGTTTAAAATCCTTTATAAGTTTTTCAATTTTAGTTTCTGTTTCTGAAATACAATATTATCACTTTTGACATTTAACTAAATTTGAATGAAAGATTAAGTAGATGAAGCAGAGTCTCCCAGGCCTCATCCATCTTAGTCAGTGGTGCTCACAGCATAGGCTGCCTCCACAAACCTCAGAGAATTACCTCAAAATGCCCACCCTGTGCAAAATGTCCTGATCTTTCCTCAAGATTTGCTTGAATGTTAAAATATATATATATATATATTTTCTTCTAAAATAAAAACTAAATACTCTTATGTCCCTTCTTGCTGGAAAACTTGCTTAATATGTGTCATTTCTTTAGCTGCTTAAAATGGTTCCACTCAGGTTTCACATTTCTATGTCTAAGATATGGACAATAGTGCTTTTTATATATAGCATGATAAAATAAACAAGCATAACTTGTTATAAGAATAATGTGAAATTACAGTATAATCATTGGATTCCTCTAAAGGAATGTCCATCAAATCTGATAAATTATTAAATTCAATAAATAACTAGACAAAAATTCGCTGAGCACTATACTATCAAGTGGCATACCACAGTAGATAAAAGAATCATGGTAATAAAGCACTATGGTGTTTACATGAATTTCTTATTAGATTTTAAAATGAATATGAGAGGCAGTGAGTTACTAACACTATAATTAAGAGTAAAATAAGGGAAAATCTGAATTTGGGAAAGATCAAATAAACCTTAATATTTTCCTTATATTTTTTGTTCCTATTTCTTAAATAGTCTTACAAGGAAAGTTCCTAACAAAATAAAATCACTAGGTGAGCAAATTATATGAACTCCTCTCTCCTTGTAGTAGATGAATAGAAGGAAATCAAGTTGTTACAGGTTGTTATTCCGATATATATGTGTTTAAGGTATGAGAAACAGAAAAATGTAGACTACAGTCTCTACTATAGGAAGACTATGGAATCAGCTTTTAACTCCTGCTATGGAGAGAAATACCTGAGTTATTAGTTCTTTTTAATTTATTTCAGCATAATCTCCTAAATGGTGATTCCAGTATACTTGTTCCTTGAAGGTTAAATTTTCCATGTAGTATTCACAGAGGTCAAGACACTTTCTCTCTCTCTCTGTGTTAAATGTCTGTGCATATTATAGCACAATTTTCAGCACTGGCCGCAGGACTGGAAAAGCTCAGTTTTCATTCCAATACCAAAGAAAGGAAATGCCAAAGAATGTTCAAACTCTTGCACAATTGCATTCATCTCACACGTTAGCAAAGAGTAATGCTCAAAATTCTCCAAGCCAGGCTTCAAAGCTATGTGAACTGAGAAATTCCGGATGTTCAAGCTGGTTTTAGAAAAGGCAGAGGAACCAGAGATCAAATTGCCAACATCTGATGGATCATTGAAAAAGCAAGAGTTACAGAAAAACGTCTACTTCTGCTTTATTGACTACGCCAAAGCATTTGACTGTGTGGATCACGACAAATTGTGGAAAATTCTTAAGAGATAGGAATACCAGACCACTTTGACCTGCCCATTGAGAAATCTCTAAACAGGTCAAGAAGCAACAGGTAGGATCGGACATGGAACAACAGACTGGTTCCAAACCGGGAAAGGAGTACATCAAGGCTGTATATTGTCACTCTGCTTATTTAACTTATATACAGAGTATATCATGTGAAATATGGGCCTGGATGAAAAACAAGCTGGAATCAAGATTGCTGGGAGAAATATCAATAACCTCAAATACATAGATGACACCACCCTTATGGCAGAAAGCGAAGAAATAACAAGCATCTTGATGAAAGTGAAAGAGGATAGTGAAAAAGTTGACTCAAAACACGACATTCAGAAAACTAAGACCATGGCATCTGGTCCCATCACTTCATAGCAAATAGATGGGGAAACAGTGGAAACTGTGACAGACTTTATTTTTTTGGACTCCAAAATCACTGCAGCCATGAAATTAAAAGACGCTTGCTCCTTGGAAGAAAAGCTATGACCCACCTAGATAGTATGTTAAAAAGCAGAGACATTGCTTTGCTAACAAAGGTCTGTCTAGTCAAGGCTATGGTTTTTCCAGTAGTAATTTATGGATGTGAGAGTTGGACTATAAAGAAAGCTGAGTGCTGAAGAATTGATGCTTTTGAACTGTGGTGTTGGAGAAGACTCTTGAGAGTCCCTTGGACTGCAAGGAGATCCAGCCAGTCCATCCTAAAGGAAATCAGTCCTGAATATTCATTGGAAGGACTGATGCTGAAGCTGAAACTCCAATACTTTTGGCCACCTGATGCAAAGATCTGACTCATTAGAAAAGACCCTGATGTTGGGAAAGATTGAAGGCAGAAGGACAGAGGATGATATGGTTGGAAGGCATCACTGACTCGATGGACATGAGTTTGAGCAAGGTCTTGGAGTTGGTGATGGACATGGAAGCCTGGCGTGCTGCACTCTGAGGATCAGAAAGAGTCAGACACGACTGAGTGACTCAACTGAACTGGGACAGTGTGCTCTGATTCCAAATTCTATTTTTCTTTAATAAAAGTGGTGATCCAATAAAGTATTTTATTTCTAAACAAACTTTTTTCCAGAACAAATGTTGCCATATACTAGCAAGTTAAATGGATTTAGCAAGTTTAACAGTAATCCATGTGTCTGATGTTGCCTTGAAGTTATAACTTTGTCAGCTTTCACTTGTAAGACAAAAAAAAGAAATGTAAAATTTGTGGAGAAAGTGAATATTTTTATTAATTTGTACTTTTATTAATATACTTATCTAAGTATGAATTATCAAATCATGTAAGAAGACAGTGGAGTTCAGTTCAGTCTCTCAGTAGTGTCCGACTATTTGCAACCCCACGAACCACAGCACACCAGGCCTCCCTCAGTTCACTTCAGTTCAGTCGCTCAGTCGTGTCCAACTCTTTGCGACCCCATGAATTGCAGCACGCCAGGCCTCTCTGTCCATCACCAACTCCCCGAGTCTACCCAAACCCATGTCCATCGAGTCGGTGATGCCATCCAACCATCTCATCCTCTGTCATCCCCTTTTCCTCCCGCCCACAATCCTACCCAGCATTAGGGTCCTTTCCAATGAGTCAACCCTTCGCATGAGGTGGCCAAAGTACTTGAGTTTCAGCTTCAACATCAGACCTTCCAATGAACACCCAGGACTAATCTCTTTTAGGATGAATTGATTGGATCTCCTTGCAGTCCAAGGGATTCTCAAGAGTCTTCTCCAACACCACAGTTCAAAAGCATCAATTCTTTGGCGCTCAGCTTTCTTTATAGTCCAGCTCTCACATCCATACATGACCACTGGAAAAACCATAGCCTTGACTAGATGGACTTTTGTCGACAAAGTAATGTCTCTGATTTTTAATATGCTGTCTAGGTTGGTCATAACTTTCCTTCCAATGAGTAAGCGTCTTTTAATTTCATGGCTGCAAGCACCATCTGCAGTGATTTTGGAGCCCAGAAAAATAAAGTCAGCCACTGTTTCCACTGTTTCCCTATCAATTTCCCATGAAGTGATGGGACCGGATGCCATGATCTCAGTTTTCTGAATGTTGAGTTTTAAGCCAACTTTTTCACTTTCCTCTTTCACTTTCATCAAGAGGCTCTTTAGTTCTTCTTCACTTTCTGCCACAAGGGTGGTGTCATCTGCATATATAAGGTTATTGATATTTCTCCTGGCAACCTTGATTCCAGCTTGTGCTTCTTCCAGCCCAGCGTTTCTCATGATATACTCTGCATAGAAGTTAAGTAAGCAGGGTGACAATATACAGCCTTGACATGCTCCTTTTCCTATTTGGAACCAGTCTGTTGTTCCATGTCCAGTTCTAACTGTTGCTTCCTGACCTGCATACAGGTTTCTCAAGAGGCAGGTCAGGTGGTCTGGTATTTCCATGTCTTTCAGAATTTTCCACAGTTTATTGTGATCCACACAGTCAAAGGCTTTGGCATAGTCAATAAAGCAGAAATAGATGTTTTTCTGGTATTCTCCTGCTTTTTCAAAGATCCAGTGGTTGTTGGCAGTTTGATCTCTGGTTCCTCTGCCTTTTCTTATTTTTTTTTTTAATAAATTTATATATTTTAGTTGGAGGCTAATTACTTTACAATATTGTAGTAGTTTTTGCCATACATTGACATAAATCAGCCATGGGTTCACATGTGCTCCCCCTCCCGAACCCTCCTCCCACCTCCCTCCCCATCCCATCCCTCTGGGTCATCCCAATGCTCCAGCCCTGAGCATCCATCCCATGCATAGAACATGGAATGGTGTTCCACTTCACATATGACAATATACATGTTTCAATGTTATTGTCCCAGAATGTCCCACCCTCACCTTCTTCCTCAGAGTCCACAGGACTGTTCTATGCATCTGTGTCTCTTATTCTGTCTCGCATATAGGGTTACCATTACTATCTTTCAAATTCCATATATATGCATTAGTATACTGTATTGGTGCTTTTCTTTCTGGCTCACTTCACTCTGTATAAAGGGCTCCAGTTTCATCCATCTCAATAGAACCAATTCAAATGTATTTTTTTAATGGCTGAGTAATATTCTATTGTGTATATGTACCACAGCTTCCTTATCCATTCATCTGCCGATGGACATCTAGGTTGCTTCCATGTCCTGGCTGTTGTAAATAGTGCTGCGATGAACATTGGGGTACACGCGTCTCTTTCAATTCTGGTTTCCTCGGTGTGTGTGCCCAGCAGTGGGATTGCTGGGTCATATGGCAGTTCTATTCCCAGTTTTTTAAGGAATCTCCACACTGTTCTCCATAGTGGCTGCACTAGTTTGCATTCCCAACAGTGGAAGAGGGTTCCCTTTTCTCCACACCCTCTCCAGCATTTATTGCTTGTAGACTTTTGGATAGCAGCCATTCTGACTGGTGTGTAATGGTACCTCATTGTGGTTTTGATTTGCATTTCTCTAATAATGAGTGATGTTGAGCATCTTTTCATGTGTTTGTTAGCCATCTGTATGTCTTCTTTGGAGAAATGTCTGTTTAGTTCTTTGGCCCATTTTTTTGATTGGGTCGTTTATTTTTCTGGAATTCAGCTGCAGGAGTTGCTTGTATATTTTTGAGATTAATTGTTTGTCTGTTGCTTCGTTTGCTATTATTTTCTCCCATTCTGAAGGCTGTCTTTTCACCTTGCTCCTAGTTTCCTTTGTTGTGCAAAAGCTTTTAATTTTAATTAGGTCCCATTTGTTTATTTTTGCTTTTATTTCCAATATTCTGGGAGGTGGGTCATGGAGGATCCTGCTGTGATTTATGTCGGAGAGTGTTTGCCTATGTTTTCCTCTAGGTGTTTTATAGTTTCTGGTCTTACGTTTACATCTTTAATCCATTTTGAGTTTATTTTTGTGTATGGTGTTAGGAAGTGTTCTAGTTTCATTCTTTTACAAGCGGTTGACCAGTTTTCCCAGCACCACTTGTTAAAGAGATTGTCTTTTCTCCATTGTATACTCTTGCCTCCTTTGTCGAAGATAAGGTGTCCATAGGTGCGTGGGTTTATCTCTGGGCTTTCTATTTTGTTCCATTTATCTATATTTCTATCTTTGTGCCAGTACCACACTGTCTTGATGACTGTGGCTTTGTAGTAGAGCTTGAAGTCAGGCAGGTTGATTCCTCCAGTTCCATTCTTCTTTCTCAAGATTGCTTTGGCTATTCGAGGTTTCTTATACTTCCATACAAATTGTGAAGTGATTTGTTCTAGTTCTGTGAAAAATATCATTGGTAGCTTGATAGGGATTGCATTGAATCTATAGATTGCTTTGGGTAGTATACTCATTTTCACTACATTAATTCTTCCAATCCATGAACATGGTATATTTCTCCATCTGTTTGTGTCCTCTTTGATTTCTTTCATCAGTGTTTTATAGTTTTCTATATATAAGTCTTTTGTTCTTTATGTAAATATATTCCTAAGTATTTTATTCTTTTTGTTGCAATGGTGAATGGTATTATTGAGATAATCATATAACATTGAGTGTGGTATCAAGGGGAAAATAATTTTTTCCACCAAATATATTTTTCAGCAACTGATACATGCTAAGTACTCTTACAGGTAGACACTGTACATGTACTGCTGATAAAGTAGCAAACAAAACAAACCAAAAAAAAGCTTACCATGTGTTATACACCTGGAGCTTACAATCAAGTTACTTGTAGTGTTGGGTAGACATATATTACTCACAGTGGACCCTATCCAACCTCACCTCCCCCCATAACATGCATACTGGATTAGGGATCTTTTGTTCTTGATCCCGAGGCATCTTGGAATGTACACAATGCACTTACCAAATTGGACTAAACTTGTTGATGTCTTCTACATTAGACTTCGTGGATAAGAATAACTTCTTACTCATCTCTATTTCTCCACTGCTTAATTCAGTGCCTAGAATAAAGGGTTCCTTAAATTTTTAATTGAAAGAACAATCCCACATGTTTAAGAGCTCATAGTTTCTGCTCAATTACCTGACATTCTAAAAATCACTAAAATTCTGATGCCTCCTCTAGGACTTTTACCATCTCCAGTCATTCCTGCCATGTGAAGCAGTCTAATATTTATTTATTATTTTAACTTAGACGTCTCATTATACAATTTTTATGTATAAAAAATGATTTCTTAGAGAATATCAATCATAAACATTTCTTATGAACTATTAGTGTTATCTAACCTTTAGCTAGCTAGGTATCTCTGAATACCATATGCATGCATGCATGCATGTTCAGTCCTGTCTGACTTTTTGCAACCCCATGGACTGTAGCCTGCCAGGCTCCTCTGTCCATGGAATTTTCCAGGCAGAATACTGGAATGGATTACCATTTCCTCCTCTAGGGGATGTTCCTGACCTTGAGATCAAACCTGTGTCTCCTGCATTGGCAGGTGGCTTCATTACCACTGAGCCACCGCCATAAATCACAGGGTTAAGTAACTCCTTCTGACGCTCTTGGGATGCTAAAATCTCTGCTGCTCCCACATTCACATTGAATACCATAGCAATTCAAATCTCCCTTATTTTGTAATATTGAAAACATGGAAAATTAAGTTAATAGTTAAGACTATGCATGTGTGGCTAAGTTACTTCAGTTGTGTCCAACTCTGTGTGACCCTATGGACTATAGCCTGCCAGGCTCCTCTGTCCATGGAATTTTCCAGGCATGAATACTGGAGTGGGTTGCCATTTCTTCTTCCAAGGGATCTTCTCGACCCAGGGTTTGAACCCACTTCTCTTAAGTCTCCTGCATTGGCAATGAGGCTCTTTACCACTAGTGCCACCTGGAAGCCTAATTAAGACAATAAACAAAGTGAAATATAAAATATTAAGAAACAATTGAGACTCCATCCTTGATGAAAGGAGTGAAGTTAGATTGAAATGACAAGGAAAAAAGATTTTTGTAATATTTACCTGTTCTTTTAAAATAGGAAGATCAATGTGTAATTAGTTACAGTATTCTGCAAGGGCTTGCATTTTCATGTAACAAGCTTCAAATGCTCTCATAATTTTACATTAAGCACAAAAGATATAAATAAATTAGTAAAATATTGTAAAACATTAAAGAATGTTAAGCTAAACAAAGACAATCTTCCAGGCAGTAACCTGAGGGAAAGAAAGCGCATTTGAACTTCAGTGTTAAAAGCCTCTGCTAACCTCAGATCCAGCCACATAAAGAATTATATTCTGTGCGTGACTCGGGGATCAACAGATGAAAGCATAAAACTAATTTTAAGCATCATTGGTTAGAGCAACACTAAACCAATACTTGATCCCTTTCTGTCCTCTATCAGTCTGTCAGTCCCTTTCTTTAATTCATTTTTGTTGGCCCCCACCTCTTCCCAAGGACCATGTTCTTTATCTTGATGCCTTTAATGTTTCCCACTTTTAACTCTTATTGCCTCACTGAAAGGCATTAACAAATAAAAGCACACCAGAAACTGACTTCCTGAAGAGTGAGAGGGTGAGAAAAAGCTTCAGAGAGAAACATGGGGATGATTACTCCTAGGAAGAGAGGGTTTGAAAACTGCTGGCAAATAAATAGGAAGTTTTCACAGAAAAATTAGGGTGCCCTAAAGTGGTCCCTAACGAAGAACTATTAATAGAATCAGAGTAAACAGTGGAGGAGAAAACCTCCATGTGGACTACAGGTGCCTTCATACTTGGTGTGATTTTAGAAATATCTGGTCATTTCTTAAAATTTTGTTTTTGAATATTTGAATCAAAATTACTATGCTGAAGAGACTACTGTGCTCTCAGTTTTTCCTCTTCTAGTCTCTGCAGTTGGGCAAGATGCGAATCTTTAAAAAGTCACATTTTCCCCATGTATGTTGTAAAATGGTGTAATAATAGTAGCTATATTATAATAAGATTGATTCGAGGAATAAAAAAATTTATGTATTCTTCATGGCACAGTGCCTGGTATATAGTGACTACTCTATAAGTATTTTATTTATAATTATAAAGTTTATAAGGAAAAATTCTTTTATACAGCTAAACCTAGTGATTCCCTGATAGCTCAGTTGGCAAAGAATCCGCCTGCAATGCAGGAGACCCCAGTTCCATTCCTGGGTCGGGAGGATCTGCTGGAGAAGGAATAGGCTCCCCACTCCGGTATTCTTGGGCTTCCCGGGTGGCTCAGCTGGTCAAGAATCTGCCCGCAATGCGGGAGACCTGGGTTCAATCCCTGGGTTGGGAAGATCCCTTGGAGAAGGGAAAGGTTACCTACTCCAGTGTTCTGGCCTGGAGAATTCCATGGACTACAGTCCATGGGGTCTCAAAGAGTGAGACACAACTGAGCGACTTGCATTCTCATTAATGATTAAGACACCTCATTATACCGTGTCTATGAAGCTAAACCTTCACAGTTTACTGGACCTGGAGACAAGAGTTTACAAAGATTCCAGTTAAAAACTTTGTTCTCTAGTTCCTTGTTTGCAAGGCTCAAGACATCTTTGTACACAATTTAAATTTTCTAACATCTGATTGGGTCTAAATTGAGAAGTTTATATACAAAAATGTTTACTACATTTTGGATCTTCTATTAAAATCAAACATTAATTTTAATATTTAAATTATATATATGGAATATAAAAAGCTAACATGCTATTTTCTTCATTAATTATATTGCATATCATATATATCAACATCAGAAAGGAAAAATTTGTGAATTAAATTAAAATTAATTAACTATAATGATATGAATAGGCAAAAGTTTATCTATAAGAATGGTGAAAATGTAAAAGGGGATGCTATACAAAAGTACAATATGATATATAAAGTTGTGTGTACACAACGAAACCAAAACCCAAGAATAATCAAATATTATTAGTTTCTTTTTAGGAGATATACTTTGAACTTATCCAGCTTCTAACTCTGGATTTCTGGGGAACCAGGCCCTTCATCTTTCCCCCCTGAAATATTTTATCCAACTGAGAACTTCCCTGGGGCCACCTTAAAGCAATCAGATATTTTTGACAAAAAAGCTTTTTCCCTGAGCCTGTGTTTTACTCGGGATAAGTCTGAAAAAGTTTTAAGAGCCAAAAACATTTCTCTGTTTTACATTTTTCTCTGACAGTAGATGAGAAACTCCCACTTTCAAGTCAAGATACTGAGTATCTGGACTAGTTATTTTTTCTTTCACGTCTACTTGATAATGGGCGATTCTGTTCTGTGTTTGTCAACTGTGAAAATAGCAATCCATACTAGTAATATTCTATTTCGAACTTCATTGCCCAAAGTCAAAATTTCATCAAGTGCATTTTCTGCTTTCCAAATTGGGATAGGAAAGACTCATACTTTATTATAGTGAAAGTTAGTCGCTTCAGTCATGTCTAACTCTGTGTGACCCTGTGGACTGTAGCCTGCCAGGCTCCTCTGTCCATAGAATTCTCCAGGCAAGAATACTGGAGTGGGTAGCCATTCCCTTCTCCAGGGGATCTTCCTGACCCGGGGATCAAACCCAGGTCTCCTGCATTGCAGACAGATTGTTAATCTGAGCCAACAGGGAAGCCATTTTTCCCATACGCTCCAAATACAGCCTGCAACCCAGTACCATGTATGTGTGTATGTGTGTATTTAATAGCAAAATTCCAATGTTAGGTATCAGTTCTATGGTTTTTGCTGTGGTGACAAACAACTCCCAGGTGTGTATATGTATATTTAATAGAAAAATTCCAATGTTAGATATCAGTCCTATGGTTTTTGCTGTGGTGAAAAACAACTCCAAAATCTCAAGATCTTTAAACATGAACATTTATTTCTTGCTTTCCCTATATGAGAACTGAGGTCAGCTCCACATATCTTCTCATTCAGAAGTCCATGCTACAGCAGCAGCCCCTTATTTTGGTTAAGCGGTTGTCATGGAAGAAGACAGAAGCTAAAGAGATTGAACTGAATATGAAATTATTTGCAAAACCTCTATTTCAAAGGATGTGGCATATACTTCTTGTTCACATTTTATTCGTCAAAGCAGTTTGACTGTGGATAGGGGAAATTTATGCAAATACAAGAGGGAATATGAATATTTGGAAACAGTAGTGTAATCTTACTCCATCATGTTAACCTTTCTGTGTCATGAGAAATGTTTTTGTAGATCTCCAGACAGGAATGCTAGAGAGATTAATACATTGAGTGAGATGTGGGCCAATCAGATTTGTAAGTTACAGGTTGAAATGCTTTAGATATCTTTGTGCTAAGCATTTTAGGTAGATTAAGCATGACAAAGACCTGGGTACTATTTCTTAACCACCTTTTTTAAGATTGAGAGTAGAAAAACAACTTTACAAGCAATTTTATTGGCTTCCAGAGCCTAGGTAGATTGTTTGTCTCATAAGGGAGAATGACTAGAGAATTTGTTTCTCTTTCTCTCTTTTTTTTTTCTTCTGCAGTTGTCAGGTACTTAAAAAAAAAAAAAAAAAACCAGAGGTAAACCCAGGTATAGTCTTTCTGGAACAAGAAAAGAATGGGGAGAGAATATAGTATTCTAATAACAACTCTAAAGGATCTATGAAATAAATCAAAATATTTACTGTGGCTGTATCTAATGGCCACAGGCATGTTATAATATGTGATATTGGTTTTGTAACACAAAGTACAGCTCTTCTGGATGATTTGAAGATAATTCTCTAGACTGTGCAAATCTGTACAGGAAAGAAGATATACTTGCGCTTGCTTTCTAGTGATTAGGCATCAAGGAAGTTGAGCAATCTCTGCAACTCTTATTGTTCCTTTCTACTCCTAGTTAGTATTGCTTCAATTCCATTTGAAGAATTGGCATTTTCCTGATTTGATTTTAGAGACTGTTAATGTTTAATGTTTTGTATGGAAACATTATCTCTGCTCTGAAGGTTAATTAAGAAGATAGATAAATTAAATGTGTACCTATAATAAACTCAGTTGTGTTAAAAACCTTTGCCTAGGAAAATGAATGAATGTGCTGCCTGCTTAATAAGATTTTGATTGAAAGCATTCTGATCACCAATTACCTCTTAAAGTAGATGAACTGACTTCTGTGTTAGTCATTAAAATGGCACTTTACTTGCCCTAGAGTCTTATTCTTTATACTTTCTATACTCTCTTCTTCCTGTCTATTTTAATAATCATTTTTGATGTGATTCCTTATTCTAACAAGAAAAAATAACTTAGAAACAAATGGCAGAATTTTCACTTGCTAGTTGAGAATCAGAAATTCCTTTTCTAATTCTTCCTCCTTTCTTCTTTTATTCTTGGAATAGGTCAATGAATTTTATCTGCTCTTTCCTGTGAGAAAGAGTTATAGATTTGTAATGCTTTGGAGGTACACTTTAATTTTCTATTTTTAAGTATTTCCTTTTGATAAAGAGACATAATGAGAACAGAAATGGTATAAAATTAATATTTCTTAAGATAAATTTTAGACTATAACCACATGATTCTTCTTGGTTCCGGTTCGAAGTTAATTACTTTTCTGGTAATTTCTCTTTGCAGTGTGGATAAATGTTGCCCTGTAATTTTGTTGTAATTTGTTTTGATCATAAGAAAAACTGATCTCCACACTGTAAGTCAAGGGCTGATGTCAGCATCTCCAGTAATAATTGAATAATTCTTTAATTTTCTTAAAAATTGGTAATGCCTGAGTGAGATCTGAACCTAGCTAGAATAAATGGGAAGCTTAATTGTTAAAAAGACGTCATTTTCAGTATGTCTATGATTTCTGGTTGAAGGTATATATATCTTGAGAGAAAATTAAAGAAAATGCCAAATATGATGCAAATTCGCCTCACAGCCAGTATGAATGCAAGATGTATTAAATTAAGATAAACAATATTGAAACCAAATGCAGACATGAGATTAGAACTCAAATTAGATCACAGAAAATATAATTATTCCTTAATGAGCCAGATTCTGTCAAACCGTGGTTGCTGGTTGCTCCCTAGTAGAAAATATGAAGCTTATTAACCAACTGCAGTAACTCTCTCAGGCTCCTGAGAGGGCTTACTCATGACTTGGGTTGAATTCAGAAAACAACATTAAGAATCTGGAACACCTGTTATTCAACATGAAAATACCTTTTCAGTTTCACTTCTTACAATGCCAGTGGGAATTCTAAACATAATTTTATCTCCATGACTGACCAACTCTATAATTTATGTGGAACCAAGCTGGAGTACTATTTTAACTTGTACTGACTTTATAAAAAAATGCTTTGAAAACACTGGCTTAAGAATATGACAATAATAGTCTTCTGACATTGTATGCACAACTTACAATTATCCCACGCTTGTTGTACCTCCATACATAATGTTGCACAGAGATTTATGTGGAGAGTGGAAAACTCTTAGTGTTACTTGGCTTTCTGTAAAAGCATTGCTTTTTATCAATATTGGTTAAGATACCTAAAAGGTAGAAACCCAAATGAAATGTCCTTTAGATGAAAGTAGAAAGAGAAAACCTATACAGAAAACTGGTTATAGAGCTTTGACATAGTCAGGTATGATCAAAGAACTGAACACATCCAGTTCTTTGAGTGTCTGTTGTCAGAGATGAAATATGCTGGAGCCATTAAATTGGGTCTAAATTGGGATTTTGTTGATTAAGTTTAAGCTCTGTGACTACTGGTATAGTTATAAAATAGCTCTAATTTTTTTCTATTTTTGTTCTTTGATTATTTTTTAAAATTTATTTATTTTTAATTGAAATATAATTGCTTTACAATATTGCATTGGTTTCTGCCATACTTCAACATGAATCAGTAATAGGTGTACATATGTCCCTCCCTCTTGAAACTCTCTCCTATTTCCCACCAAATCCCACCCCTCTAGGTTGTTACAGAGCCCTGGTTTGAGTTCCCTGAGTCAGAGCAAACTCCCATTGGCTTAAATAACTCTTAAAAAATTAAAAGGCACTTGTTCCTTGGAAGAAAAGCAATGACCAACCTAGACAGCATACTAAAAAGCAGAGACATTACTTTGGCAACAAAGGTCTGTCTAGTCACAGCTATGGTTTTTCCAGTGGTCATGTATGGATGTGAGAGTTGGACTATAAAGAAAGCTGAGCACCGAAGAATTGATGCTTTTGAACTGTGGTGTTGGAGAAGACTCTTGAGAGTCCCTTGGACTGCAAGGAGATCCAGCTGGTCCATCCTAAAGGAAATCAGTCCTGAATATTCATTGGAAGGACTGATGCTGAAGCTGAAACTCCAGTACTTTGGCCACCTGATGTGAAGGACTGACTCATTTGAAAAGACCCTGATGCTGGGAAAGACTGAAGGCCGCAGGAGAAGGGACCGACAGAGGATGAGATGGTTGGATGGCATCACTGACTTGATGTACATGAGTTTGAGCAAGGTCTGGGAGTTGGTGATGGACAGGGAAGCCTGGCATGCTGCAGTCCATGGGGTCACAAAGAGTTGGACACGACTGAGTGACTGAACTGAACTGAACAGTTTGTTGTGATCCACACAGTCAAAGGCTTTGGTGTAGTCACACCTGAGCCAGATCTGCCTTTGAATGTTTGAGTGTCTCCTGTGGCACGGATCAGCAGTGGCCTGCCCTGGGGACAGGGACTCTGACTCCAGCAAACCTGGATCACCCAATGTGTCGCATAAGCCCTTGAGGAAGTCGCCATTAGCTCCACCATAGAGCTGCCATGCAGACGACCCACAAGTTGCAGGACAATTATACCAAAGAGTTTCTTGCACTGTTAAGAAAGTTCTAGGACCCAAAACAGATTTCCTAATTTGGGGATCCAGCAAAGGGACTGAAAAAACCCCAGGGAATTTGACTTTGGAGGCCGGTGGATTTGATTACAGAACTTCCATGTTAAAGTGAAAGTGTAAGTCACTCAGTCGTGTCTGACTCTGTGACCCCATTGACTCTACAGTCCATGGAATTCTCCAGGCCATAACACTGGAGTGGGTAGCCTTTCCCTTCTCCAGGGGATCTTCCCAACCCAAGGATTGAACCCAGATCTCCCACATTGCTGGTGGATTCTTTACCAGGTGAGCCTCAAGGGAAGCCCTTGTCCCAGAATTTTCAAAGGACTGGAAAAAAGACTTTTGGAGGGCACAAACAAAACCTGTGCACACCAGGATCCAGGAGAAAAGAGCAATGACCTCACAAGAGACTGAACCAGACTTGCCAGTGGATGTGCAGGAATCTAGGGAGAAGCATGGGTGGAGAGTTTGGCCTCAGGCCAAACAACAGGGAGGGAACACAGCCCCTCCCATCAACAGAAAATTGGATTAAAGATTACTGAGCGTGGCCCGATGCATCAGAATAAGACCCAGTTTCTCCCATAGTCAGTCTCTTCCATCAGGAAGCTTCCATCAGCCTCTTATATTTATCCATCATAAGGGCAGACAGAATGAAAACCACAGTCACAGAAAACTAACCAAACTTATCACATGGACCACAGCCTTGTCTAACTCTATGAAACTATGAGCCATGCCATTTAGGGCCACCCAAAACGTAAGGATCTACTGATTGGAAAAGACCCTGATGCTGGGAAAGATTGAAGGCAAGAAGAGAGGAGGGCAGTAGAGGTTGAGATGGTTGGATGGCATCACCGAGTTAATGGACATGAATTTGAGCAAACTCTGAGAGATAGTGAAGGACAGGGAAGTCTGGCATGCTGCATGCAGGCCATGAGGTAACAAAGAGTTGGACACGATTTGGTGACTGAACAACAGCATTGTTGTCTGCCCGTGTAGAAGTAAATGATTTCTTCTTCTGAACTCCATCAGAGTTTATGTTACTTGTAATCTGTTTTGTACTTGGTGCCTTCTTAGTTGTTGTTGTCCTATACTATTTAAGCCATCCTTGTTAGTATAGTGGTGACTATTCCCACCTGTCACACTGGAGACTGGGATTTGATTTCCAGACAGGGAGGCAACACATCCTTTGGGCTCACCCTGTTGGCTCAGTAAATATCTGCCTGCAGGACAAAAGAAGTAGGATACTCCTGTTCCATCTCTGGGTTGAGAAGTTCCCATGCAGAGGGGAATGGAAACCAACTCCAGTATTCTTGCCTGGAGAATTCCATGGACAGAGGAGCCTGGCGGGCTACAGTCCATGGGGTTGCAAAGAGTTGAACACAGTTGAGCGACTAACACACATATGATTTAAATATTTATTTCTGTCTAAATTTCAATATATTTGTCATATAATTAGACATATAATCCTTAATTAGAATACATATTTTGTGGTATATCTTAATAGTTTTGAAAGAATTGTATATCATTATAGCCCCTAAATCCTAGCATCATGCATTGCTCATTTCAAGTACTCGGCATATTTTCTTAGGCCTGAATTATACTTACAACTTACAGTTTTTCATAATGATTAGTATCTTCTCAGAGAATTAAAGTAAACATTGAAGAGAATCACTAATTAATTTATTCATTCATTCTTATAGCAAATGATACTGAGTTCTCTCTAAGTGCTGGAATCTAGGATAGAAACATTGAATAGCTAAGAAAATTTTTCTCATGAAATTTAGAGTAAGACTTCTTTCATGTGCTTCTGAATCACCTGGAGGTTTTGTTAAAATGCTGATTCTGATTCAATACTTCTGAGATACAGCCTGAACTGTCTGTATTTCCAACAAGCACCCAGGTAGTGCTGATACTCCTGGTCTGGTCCTAGGAACACTCAATGAGTAGGAAGCACTAAACTCTCCATAGCTGAACACCTTGCTGAACACTTAATACTGGGTCACTTCTCTCTCATTCAGTCTCTCCTGAGAGAGGCGGATCTTGATTTGAAACACCCTTACATCCTCTTTAGCCCAGAAGAAGTGAACTCATCAGTGTGACACTTGGCCAAGTGAGGTATGTATGGGAAAGAGGCTTGCTTGTAGGATGTCAGTTCTCTGTTATAAACTCTTAACAAGTATGCTCACCCAAATTTCACTGAGGAGAGCTTAGTCAGAGAGTACCACCATGTTGCCTCTCAACCCAAAGAGTCTTCTCTATTAGTGGGCTTTAGCTCTACTCCCAGAATTTATTGCATTATGATTATGTGATAAAAACATGTTCTGTAATAGCACCCATTTCTGATGTGCTAGGGCTTGGGGTCTGAGTGAATATAGATAATGATGCTCTACTGTCCTAGCTCAGCTTTTGATTTCTCTCACCTTTAAAAAGGCACAAGAATGTGTTATTGATAGAATTACATGAAGTGATTTTCTAATTATGTTAAATTTTATACACTTCTGCTTATCTTTAATTTAGATTGTCCACAGCAGCCCAGTAATTTTATTAAATAATTTACATCAAGCATACATGGAATCATTTAACATCTACAGTTTTCACATCTAACCTCTTATTAAGAAGAGCGAACTCTATTTATGCTCTGAAACATCAGATGAAGTGACAATTCCACACTGTCTTCTCAAGCCATTTCCAATATTTCCCATTATGTACTTATGTTATTAGCTTTGAAATAGTCCTTATGTCCTAATTTTTCAACCATTTCTCAGATGGGAGCTTCTCAGTATGATTTTCTAATAATTCCTTATTATCTTGATCGACATTTTTATTGCCCCTGCCCTACCATGCCCTTGAGAAGTGACAGTTCTAGAACAGATTTCTATTCTTCATCTTTTTTTTGCTAGTTTTATAATACCCTACAAATCAAGATTAAATGAAAAATTATATTGCTGTCATAGCCTCAAGTTACTTTTGGCAGTGAGATCCTGGTGACTCATGCACAGTAAGTAGCACCGTGACCATGAAATATGCAAGGTTCCATCATTATCATACAGGATAAGAAGCTTACAATGCCACATAAGGACAAAAGACACACAGTAACCATGATGATCTGAGTGGATTTCTGAACCATGGGGCTTGTGATTTCCTAATTCAGGGGCTAAAGAAGAATATTACTGGAGATTCTTCTTGTATTATAGAGCCATGAGTAAACTCGTTTATATGAGTTGACTAGAAAACTAATTAGCTGCCTCTTAATCCTTTCTTTTCAGAGTTTACCACACAACTCAGTTGCTTTTTATTTTATTTTCCATTAATTAATTTTTCTTATGGCCCTTTAAAAATAAATAGGCTTTAAAAATTATCATTAATTTTTAAGCTTCAGTATACATCACCCATTTAATCTCTCTCATATTTCTCTAATGTTTCTCAGAAAAGTTGTCATAATAGTCTTGGATTTAGTCTTAGGAAAGCACTACTTATTGTAATTTACCCAAAGACTTAAAAATAATCTTTAAGTGACTGATGCAAATGCAAACAAACAAAAATATTCTTTCCCACCCAGGCACCTTATTGAGTTTTATAATGTTCATAATATGAGGACATTTGTAGAAGGAGTTAAGGAAGATTCCTGAGCCAGGACTTTATATATATACATACATGTATAATTTTTCTTTTAGAAGAAAGTTTTCTATATATACATCCAGGAGTGGGATTGCTGGTAACAATAATATGGTAAATCTAGTTTAAATTTTTGAAGGAGCCTCTATATTGTTTTCCATAGTGGCTGCACCAATTTACATCCCCACTCTCAGTGTAGGAGGGTTCCCTTTTCTCCACACCCTTTCCAGTATTTTCTTTTTGTAGACATTTTGATGATGGAAACTCTGACCGGTGTGAGGTGATAACTCATTTTAGTTTTGATTTGCATTTCTCTAATAATTAGTGACGTTGAACATCTTTTCATTTACCTGTTGAAAGAAAGTGAAAGTGAAATCGCTCAGTTGAGTCCGACTCTTTGCGACCCCATGGACTGTAGCCCACCAGGCTCCTACATCCGTGGACTTTTTCAGGCAAGAGTACTGGAGTGGGTTGCCATTTCCTTCTCCAGGATATCTTCCTGATCCAGGGATCGAGCCCAAGTCTCCCGCATTGCAGGCAGACACTTTACCGTCTGAGCCACCAGGGAAGCCATCTATATATTTTCTTTGGAAAAATATCTATTTAGGCCTTCTGCCCATTTTTTGATCACTTTTTTTTTTAATATTGAGTTGTATGAGCTGCTTGTATATTTTAGAAATTAATCCCTTATAAGTTGCATCAGTTTCAAATATTTCCTCTCAGTCTGTACTTGTCTTTTCGTTTTGTTTATGGTTTTCTTTGTTGTGTTTAAGCTTTTAAGTTTGATTAGGTCCCATTTTTAAAATTTTTGCTTCTATTTCTTTTGCCTTGGGATACTGGTAAAGATCCAGATTTTAAAATTTACTTTTTAGTATTTTCCTAGTGGTCTAGTGGCTTAGACTCCGCGTTCCCAGGGCAGGGGGCCAGGGCTCCATCCCTGGTCAGAGAACTAGATCCCACAAGTCACCACTGAGACTTTGTAGTCTATCTCTAGACTTTGTAGTATCTCTCTACAACAGAAATATCTGGAATGCTGCAACTAAAGATCCTACATGCAGCAACTAAGACCCAGTGCAGCTAAATAAATAGATGAATATTTTTTTAAATTTCAGTAAAATTTACTTTTTAAATTGCTATTTTATTTTCTGCTGAAAAATTCCTTTATATTTCTTTAAAAAATTTTTTGCTCTTTTCTCTGGATATTAAAAACTTGATTCCTTTCCCCTCAGTCTTTTTAATAACTGTAGTAATTACAATATCCATATCTTTACATACATGAACTCTAGACTAAGGACTCTTGGTGCTACTTTGGCAATATTCTTTTAAGGTTTTATTAATAGTGTGCTCATCATTAATTTCTATTATAGATAACTGTTGCATTTGTTTTCTAGGGCTGCATTATCAAAGTACCACAGACTGGGTGGCTTAAACAACAGAAACTTAATGTCTCATAGTTCCAGAGCCTAGAAGTCCAAAATGAAGGTGTTGGTAGGGTTGATTTCTTCTGATAGACTCTCTGAGTAAAGGATCTGTTTCAGGCCTCTCTCTTTGGCTTATTAATTGGCCATCTCCCTGTTTCTCTTTGCCTAGTCTTCCCCCTGGGGCTTCCCAGGTGGTGCTAGTGGTAAAGAACCCAACCTGTTATTGCAGTGGTGGGAAGATCCCCTGGAATAGGAGACGGTAAGCTGCTCCAGTATTCTTGTTTGGGAAATTTCATGGACAGAGGAGTCTGATGGGCTACAGTCTATGGGCCACAAAGAATCAGACACGACTGAGTGACTTAGCATACACAGAGTCTTCCCTCTATGGATGTGTCTCCAAATTTTCCCATTTTTGTAAGGAATTTTGTTAGATTGGGCTTTTCTGGTGGCTCAGATGGTAAAGAATCTGCCTGCAATGCAGGAGACCTGGGTTGGGAAGATCCCCTGGAGAAGGAAATGGATACCCACTCCTGTATTCTTGCCTAGAGAATTCCATGGACAGAGAAGCCTGGCAGGCTACAGTCCATGGGCTCGCAAAGAATCGGACATGACTAAGCGACTTTCACTTCACTTGTTAGATTGGACTAGAGACCTACTCTCTTCTAGTGAAGACTTCATCTTCACTTAACTGATTGCATCTACAATGATGGTATTTTCAAACAGGGTCACATTTTAAAACACTGAAGTTTAGAACTACAATGTATGAGTTTGGGGAAACACGGTTCCAATTATTAACTTTGTGATACAAGAACCCCACTATTGTGTATGTGCTTAAGTAGCTTTACTCCAGAAGGGGAATAACTGGGGCATTAGGAATGTTGTGTTGTTATTGCTGTAAGTAAAAAAAATATGCCTTGATGTAGGAATTTCATGTTTTCATTCAGGTTAATATAAATAGATATCCATTAAAATATATCAGTTGTATGTTTTATGAATGCTACTGTGAAAATGCAAAATCAGTTGAATAAATTTAAAGATCTAATTGGCTTTATTCAATGATTCATAAATTAAGTATTATCCCTTCTAGCAAATAGAAAGGAGCTCCAAAGAACTGTACAAGTGGAAGACTTTAATAGGCAGAAATGGGTGAAGGACAAGGAAAGAGTGGATTGTTTCAAGCAAGGTCACCTTCCTTTAGGGGACAAAAAGGATATATCAGTATATATCTGGTGCTGACCAGAAAATTCCAGACTGACAAGTTAAGATTACATTCCTGGGGGAAGTTAACAGGGCAGTTAGGTTAGGTATTGCCTTGGGTCTGATGATATGGATTTAGAATAAGTGACTCCATTTTGGGCCTGTTGTCTCTTTTAATACTACTTTGTAGGGAGATTTCTTAGAATGTATAATAGATAAAACAAAGTTGTAATATTCAAAAAATGAAATGCCATTTTCTTGGGGAAAAGCAGTTAGATGTTCTTGAATAATCCTTTTCATAGTTTCATTTTCCTGTGTTGTCCTATTAAGCAATTACCTGCTGATAAATCTTATCTAATTTAGTTTTTTCTCCCTTTCATACCACCCTCTGCTATCAGCTCTACATATATTTTGTCATAAATGTGTTAAAGGGCAAGCATATAAATAGTTTTGGCTTTTGAATATTAAATTTCATTGCTTTAGATTCTGGTTTGACAAGGGAATCTACATCTTTTTTTAAATGCTATTTTTCTCTATGCTTAAGATGTTGCAGTGTCTTAGATGAAGACCAAATCTTTCACAAATGCTTTTCTACAGCAGGTCAGGATAACATAACTGTTTCAGCCACTAACACAGTTTTGGCATCACTTTTAAGAGAAAGGGGAGAAGAACAAAAATCAGTTGCATGACTGAAACAATATGGGATAAACTCAGAGAGATAATGAACTCCTTCCCTTGAAGGGCACTTTATTGAAAAAATAAAAATTACCTGCATAAATGGTTTAAAGACATTTGGAATGTTGCCCTTTTGATTAGAAAAGAGTTCCTTCTGAGGTTTCTGATTCTGTATTGTCTAGAGGAGAAATTGAAGGCATCAAGCCTAAGTGTTGCTATTATGCAATATTACATGTAGTGAAGTCACTCACTGAGGTGCTCGCCAAGTTGCAGATAGTGCAGTTTCCAATACCTGCTAATGAAGACTTTCCAAACGAGTAGGTGCACTTTTGCCTAGAATGGAAAATGTTTGAGGTTAGAAGATTGTGACTTGTTCTTATAATTGGTTATAGTTTTATATTGAAATTTAACTATATTACCTAAAAAAAAAAGAGAGAAATCATGGGGAATTAGTGAAATAGAAAGCCTTATATATTTCTCTAAGGATTTACTTGCTTGAAGTGGTAACTGCTAAAATCATGGAGGCACATTTTATTACAAACTTGGTTGTTATATATAACTAGAAATTTGATCTTTTGATGCTAATGTTAGTTAGAACTTTTAGGTCAGATCAACAGACTGAGGTAGAAAAGAATACAGTTCTTTGAGATACAGTCTAGTCTTAGTTTTTTGAAGTGAGATACAATTCAGTCTTTGTCACTTGTCCTGTGTCCTTGGACAAATTACGCAACCTTCCTAAATCTCAATTTCATCATCTCTAAAATAAGAATAATATCTATATTTGCCTCAAGACATTTGTTACATTTAAATAAAGTAAAATAGATTATTTAGATTATTACTATTAAATGGATTATTTAGCCCAGTGGCTGGCACATACTAAACATTCAACTAATTAGCTTTATTATTACTAACCCTAAATAGGAAAAAGAGTTAGCCTAAAGATAAAGAAGTCTTTTACAATTTAGTCCATAAATATTTGTTATGGGTCAGGCATTGTTATAGGTGCTTGGGAGAAAGTGATAAGTAAGACAGATAGGATCCTTGTCTTCAAGGAGTTTCCATATTAGTGGATGTAAAGAGGTGGGTATAGAAAAAGACAGTAAACTAGTATGAAATGAAGTAAAACAATTTACATTATGAAAAACGTGGATAAAGAAATAGAAAGGGACTAGAGTGCTAATACTGTCTTAAGAGGTATCATGTGACTTGATACTTAAGAGGTATCATGTGATACCAAGGAGAAGGGACAGTGAGTGCAAAGTAAGATGTTTGTGAGCTTGTCATCACTTTAAGAGCCATAAAGGCCAATTACCTGGAGCAGAGTAATATGGAAGGTAAGGGAGTCATGAAAGGCACATAATGACCAGTAGGTGTGGATGTGTCATAGAAAATTTTGGAGACCATCATCATTAAGGAATTGTTGAGGAATTATTGATTAAGAAATCAGTAAACTTGTTGTTTGTCACTGAAAGATTTTAAGCAAGAAAGTGACATGCCCCAGATAACATTTTAGAAATGTCTTCCTAACTCAGAGGGGGATAGATTTAGGGCAGCAAGAATTAAAGCTAGCAGAGCAGTCAGGAGGTGATTGAAGTAGTCGTCGATACTTCTATGGGGAATGAGGCTAACTTGAGCTAGGATTTTGCACTGAGATTACTAAAAAGGTGGGATTTGGAATATATTTTTCAGTTAGAGGCAACAGGATGAATTGGATGGAAGGTATGAACAAAAAAGAGAAACAGTAATGACATTAGAGTTTGTCTGTCTAAGCAGACGAAGAGGTGGACTCATATTTTCTTTCTTGACTAAGTAGAATAGATTATTTAGACTATAAGTAAGGGTATATTAATAGTAATGTGCAGACAGAGAAAAACAACTTCAAAACAAGAAGGGACCAACCAAGTTATTATGAGTTTAACATTTTAATGCAGAAACGCTGTATTCTAAGAAAGCCCTGAAATGTTTGGTTTGATTATTCTTAGTATTTTGAGTGACTTTCTCCAGCAAATGCATCTTCATTTTTTGGCATTCTAGACTGAATTCCCATCTCCTTGGAAAATGAAGACGATGAAGGATATTTCTGGTTGATCTATACTGCTCAGGAAATATTTGCCTTAGTTATTTGTGTAACATGTGAAAAATTGTTTAAAGTGTAGTGAGAAATAGGAATGTGAAGTAGAAACATAACTTTAGTGTTGAATTTTTGAAAGATTATTATAAAATCTGTCAGCCTACCATTCAATAATGTTTTATCACATCTTTATGAACTTTCTCATAATTAAAAAAATTAAAAATAGCCTTCTTCCCCAATAAAACAAACAAATGAAGTTTTCCTAAATTTAAATAGAAAGCCAGCAAACAAAAAGGCAGAAACTATAAAGTGCTGTATTTCTTTTGGCTGGAGTCAGAGAGATTTGAAGTATGGAAGGGACTGAACTCACCATTGTTAGAGGGGTGGCCACATGGAAAGCAAGAGAGGACTTCAGGCAAACTACAGGAGAGAACACTGCCCCTCTCTGCATCCCTATATCCAGCAGACAGCCAGCCAGGAAGCAGGGCCTCAGTGACATAAACACAAGTAACTAAATCTAGGAAACAACTTGAATGAACTTGGTGTAGATATATTCCTAGAGCCTTCAGCAATCTTGCTGATATCTTCATTTTGCCTTTGTTGTTGGTGGTGGTGAATTGCTAAGTGGTGTACAACTCTACGACCCCATGGATTTTAGCATGTCAGGCTTTTCTGTCCTCCACTATCTCCCAGAGTTTGTTCAGATTCATGTGTGTTGAATCGGTGGTGCTATCTAACCATCTCATCCTCTGCTGCCCTCTTCTCGTTTTGTCTTCAGTCTTTTCCAGCATCAGGGTCTTTTCCAAAAAATCGGTGCTTTGTATCAGGTGGCCAAAGTATTGGAGCTTCAACATCAGTCTTCCAGTGAATATTCAAGGTTCATATCCTTTAGGACTGATTGATTTGATCTCCTTGCTATTCAAGGGACGCTCAAGAGTCTTCTCCAGTGTCACAATTTGAAAGCATCAATTCTCGGGCTTTGTGATACTTTAAACAGAAGACACAGTTAAATTACATTGTACTTGGATTGCTGATGAACAGAATTGTGAGATACAGGAGTTGGTTTAAACCTAAATATGTGGAAATTTGTTATGATAGCAACAGAAAATTAAGATGTTAAAAAAAACAAGTTGTTAAACATGTTGAAGAAGGACAGCAGGACCAAATTGAAGTCACTTGTGCTAAGCCAGAGGTCAGCAAACCAAGACTTAATACATAATCTGATTGTAGTTTCAACCACTCTCAGGAATGTAATCTTAACTCAGTCCATCCGGAATTTCCTGGACAACACCAGTGATGTAATCCATCTGATTACCCCTTTCATCTCCCGAATGTAGATGAGACACTTCGCTCCTTCCTGTTACTGCCCCATTCTGTCTACAAAAGTCTCCCATTTTGTACAGATCCTCAGAACTCCTTTATGTTTGCTAGATGGGGTTCAGTCCAACTCATGACTTATTTAATAAAGCCATTTGATCTTAAATTCACTCAGTTGAATTTTGTTTTTTAACAGACTGGTGAACAAAGAAGTAAAGAGTAACACAAAAGAGGAAAGACAATCCTCTATATTTGTTTATATAAAATAACTATCTATAATGTATACTACTGATCATATGAAATGATTTGCCTTCCTTGTAATTTTAAAAAGATAATTTTGAAGTGAAGAAAAAAATAATCATTTTCCAGGAAGAATTATGCTCTATGTCAAAATAGATAGGGAAGTTTTTTTTTTAAAAAAAAATTAGCTATATTATTTCATTTAAAAAAGCTTAAAACTTTTTTAAAAGCTTAGAACTTAAAACTAAAATATTTTTAGATTCCAAAGAAATAGTACAATTGTTTTATTGATCTTGGAAGATTATGTGATTTTATCAGAGCAACTAGAAGAGATTTCTGGACTCTTTCATCTATATTACTTTGACCCTTGGCCAGTCACCTAACCTCTCTGTGATATATCTTTCTTATCTGAGACTGTGAATGTTAATGGAATCTACCTCATAAAGTTATTAAATGAGTTAAATGAGTAGGGAATCAATTAGAATTATAGACTAACAGAAACAAAGTTTAGTACTGTTTAAGTTAATGGTATTTCTGTATGAAAGGTTGCACTGGAGAAGGAAATGGCAACCCACTCCAGTATTCTTGCCTGGAGAATCCCAAGGACGGCGGAGCCTGGTGGGCTGCCGTCTATGGGGTCGCACAGAGTCGGACACGACTGAAGTGACTTAGCAGCAGCAGCAGCAGTATGAAAGGTGGGCTATTAGATATAAATGTATTGGGCTTCCCTGGTGGCTCAGAGGGTAAAGAATTTGCCTGCAATATTGGAGACCTGGGTTCGATCCCTGGGTTGGGAAGATCCCCCTGGAGAAAGGAATGGCTGCCCACTCCAGTATTCTGCCCTGGAGAATTCCATAGACACAGGAGCCTGGCAGGCTACAGTCCATGGAGTCACAAAGATTTGGACATGACTGAGCGACTTCCACTTTCTTTCATAGATACATTTCCCTAAAACCAACTTGCATGAGAAAAACTCACGTGTTTATTTGTACCTACTGTTTCAAATAAATGACCTATCTTTCAAGTCCTCTCCAGCTCTCTTGTATCTTAAACATCCTTATTGTCTCTATTTCCTGTTGTTATGATAGATTATTAACCTTCACAAAGCTGCTCTGTTGCAAGACCACCAATAGAAGTCTATAAATAAAAATATTGTATCCTCTAGTTTATTGCATTATGGGAGAAATGCCTATATTGAAATAAACTACCCTGTAAACTGGGTGCATGAGCTGTATCTTATTCAGCTTGAAAAGATGTTGACAGCAGTTTCTGGGGCATATAACAAGTACTTAATCAACACTCAATAAAAATATAATGTTTGACCACCTTGGCATGAAAATTTATTTTTGTCAAGAGAATTTAACTTTCTTATTAGATTTTTCTGGTTCCTCTTCCTAGCTCTAAGTATCTAATTCTAGGTAGTATTTATTGAGCCTTGATCATGCTTCTCTGAATTGTGAGTGCTTCACCTATTAACTAATTCTATTATATTCAGGCTGTTTCCCAGCTATGTGCTTTCCTTGTAGCCTTGAAATATCTTTACTAACCTTGAACATTCCCTGCTTTGCAATTTTTTTTTTTTTTTTTGGCTAAGATGAGAGAACTCTGTTTTCTTTCTTAAGATAGTTCATGATCTGGTTGAACTTCTAGCCTTGGCTCTAATATCATCAGATCTGTCATTAGCCTTATGATAATCTTCCCCATGAGAGGAGGCAGAATTTGACTAATTCCTTCCCTTCATCTAAGAGTGAATTTACCAGAGGAGAAAATGGGAAGAGAAATAAAGAGATGTGATGTTATGAACATCATTGTCTATTTGAATAGTTACTACCTGAGTTAAGTGTCTTCTCACATGTGACTCGAAGATGGACAGCTGTGTCAGGAAGTTCTTTATAACACTAAGGAGTGTCTGCTGAAAGCACTAAATGCATTTCCTTCTGACGAACGGGAAGGTTGAATTAGCTGACCTCCGGCAATTACCATCCACATCTCTGTGATTCAGCAACTTTGTTTGAATGTCTAAAGGAATGTTAAATTACCAGTTTTATGCAGCTGCCCTCCCTGCCGATTCCGTGGCAAGATAATATGTAACCTCAGTTATTGCAAGCAATCTTCTGGGTCTATAAAGTGAGTTAGAGTGCTGCATGGAATGGCCAGTTTAAATTATAGTTATGGTTCATTTTTGGGCTGTATTACTCATCTAAATCAATTTGGCTGCACAAACAAATGCTATTTATAATGTGTATGTTTGTTTTCTTTTCACTTTTTTCATACATCTTTCTTGGGGAGTTAAGTAAAGATATTCTTCAAACTTAGTATTGAGTTTCTCAGGCAGTAGGAGCTGGGCCACTACTCACCAAAATAATGTCACCAGGTTCTTTACATCAAATGCTTCATTGTTTTTGATAACTTTGTCCTTGGGGTAACAGTTCTGACCTCATTATTTACCTATGTTCTTGGTTTCTTTTCTAAGACCAAGCAGAAGTAAGTAATAGTGGCCCAGTGAGACAGAGGTAACTAAGTGTTTCTCTTCTTCCCAAACTGCTAGAACTACTGCTGGTCTCTCCAGAGTTTGAGCTGAGTTGTCCAGCTGAAGACTCTTGTTTTCCAGATTCTCTTGCATCCTGGTGTGCTTTATCAGGTTGAAAGCCAATGGAAAGTGAGCATAAACCATTGTGACCATTTCCAGTTCTTGGTCTCAAGATACTGAGGAAAGAGGTGGAAGAGAACATGTAGGCACATACAAGCCTCCCCAGAAACATAGACTCTTAACTTTGAGACTATTTGTGAGAAATAAACTTCTGTCTCAATTAAGTTACTATCATTTGAGGATATCTTTGTTACAGCAACTAACAATTTACCTTCACCTATATAGACTGTATACACTTCCCAGTTGGTGCTAGTGGTAAAGAACCTGTCTGCCAATACAGGAAACACAAGAGACCCAGGTTCAATCCCTGGGTCAGGAAGATCCCCTTGAGGAGCGCATGGCAGTCTACTCCAGTATTCTTGCCTGGAGAATCCCACGGACAGAGGAGCCTGGAAGGCTATAGTCCATAAGGTCGCAAAGAGTCTGATATGACTGAAACGACTGAACACACACGCATACAGACTGTTGCTCAATTGCTACTTTGGATAATAACTTCAATTTAGTCCTGTAAAAACTGTGCTTGATTTAGAGGTAGAATGTAATTGTTGGTTAACAACACTAGCCTGAGACACAGGAGACCATGGCTCAAGTTCAGGTTTGCAACCAATGTGAACTTGAGCAAATTATTTAGCTAATCTTATTCATGATAATTATCACTATCAAATATTACATAATGATATACCAAAAATTTACTTATTTGTTTATTGTCTACAGTCCATGGAATTCTCCAGGCCAGAGTACTAGAGTGGGTAGTTATTCCTTTCTCCAGGGGATCTTCCCAACCCAGGGATCAAACCCGTTTCCCACACTGCAGACGGATTCTTTACCACTGAGTCACCAGGGAAGCCCTCACAAAAGGTAGGCTGCACAAATACAATTAATTTAAATACTTGTTAAAACAAATAACTTATCTCTGGCACATAAAATAGGCTTGGAATAGTATCTATGCAATAAATATTTGTTAAATTAGTTGAACTTTTCTGGTCCTCTCTATACCATATAAAAATTGGATGAAATAATCTCTCAGGACTTTTCTAACATTTTATGACAATTAGTTTTAATAAAAATATGGGAATTCTGTCACTCATTATGATCTTATCAATATTAAAATAAATTATGAATTTACATTAGCATTCAGCAAATAGCTAATATGTAATACACACTCAACAAAGTCCTGGGAGAAAAAGGGCCTGGGTGATAATACTGTTGGGTTTAAGAGGATGGACAGAATTAAGGAAAGGTGGTGATAGGCTATGAAATATTAGTAATTACCCTATTGCCTGGGATTAAGATGCAATGTATCGATACTATGATGAAAGTATGACAAGTTTTAGAGACATGTAGAAAGTGCTGTGAGAACAGAAGGGAGAAATGTAACGTTTTATTTTCAGTGAATAAAGTGAGAAAGATTAGAGGTATTTAAGCTATTCTGTGCCCTCGAAGAAAGGCATAGAAAAAGTCATTTTGGACAGAGAGATTGATATAAATGATGTGTACTCCAAGAATAACAAGTAACTTCTTTGGCTAAGGTACACATTGAAAAGAGTAGAAATACATGGATAGACATGAGGAACAGATTTTGATGACAAAGAAATCTGACTTCATTTGTACCAGCCTGTTTTTCTCCCACTCCCATTATGATAAATATTTTAGAAAAATTATGGTAACAGCAGTTGTTCTGTAAGTGGGGAAACAAAAGCAGGAGTGACACAGAGACTTAGGGGATGTGAAAGGGGTGTTGTAGGGAATTAGTTAGACAAGGTTGGTCAATGAAAAGCAAATTATCACATACATAAAAATTGTCCTAAGTTGATTATATTTTTAAAAATAGTCTACAGAACTTCTGTCATATTCTAAAAGGTTAAGCCATGGAGTGTTTAACTTCCACATATTAACATAATCTCAGCTAAAATCTTTAAAACATAATTTAAATATATAACCACTGAATTAAGTAGGAATGAGGACAGGTAGCATTTTATTAAAATATTTTCATTTTTTTTCTCTTTCCCTTGTCTACCTAGGTTTTAATCATAGAGAGAAATTTGTCCCCAAAACTCTTATTTTTTCATCCAGTGTGTCTAGACATGTCAAGAAACCTCAGAGAAAAATTGATTGTTTGACGAAGGCAGGGTGAGAACAGGCTGTTTTAATTTCTTCTGATCTTTTTCTCCAGACACCTAGATTGGCACAGGAAGATTGTAGAATTCCTCTGAAGAGATGAAGTATCTTCCTATAGAGGGAAGAATAATAATATGAAGCAACTGCTATCAGTACGTGGAAAACCAGAAACTGTTAAAAAAAAAAAAAAGCCATGATTTTTCTAAAGGAAAAGAGGAATAGAGCTTAGGACTAATTCTTTAGAACTCTGTATTGTTTTAATTTTCTCTCTCCAGGTCTGGAGATTTGGGGAAAGTAGGAAGGCTTCCAGTCTTCTGCATACTTAAAGGTGCTAAAATCTATCTAATGAATTGGTATAGGAAAACTCAATATTTCCCCATTGTATGTTTTAGAAGATCTGTCACAGTAAACAGTATTTTTTCACCATCTGAATAATGGTTCTTTGAAGCTTAGGAGGAGAAACCCTTTGTCTTTAAAATGAGGTGATAATGTTAAACTAAGAACAAGTTATTTTAACAGCACTCTACTGCTAATAGAAGGGTTGATACTAAATGATGCCTTTCTCACAAAAATCACTTGGTCAGTAACATTTCAAGGGCCTTAAAGAAAAAAAGTAAGAGTAGCTATTTTAATGTTATAAAGGAAACTTAAATTTTTATATTTTGAGCATTCTGAGCACTCAGAAAGAGATACTAGGGTAACATCTGGTTTTTTTTATCCTGACAATTTAAAAAACACAATTGCTCTTTCATTAGATTGTAAAATCACAGAAGTGTGATAATGTTATATACCTTGTCGCTAGCCTAACCCTGTCTCTACAGAAATCTCTTCCATGTTTTCCCTGTCAGATGTCTTTCAGCCTGTGCATAAATAAGTCCAGTGATTAGTGCTGGGGCCTTCTTGAATTCTCAAATGCAGACTCTTGGAAGCTTTCCTTTATTTTGGTTCACAGTATGCCTTCTACTAATTACATTTAGGTCTTTTTTTGTCATTTTGATCACACGGCGTAATTATCTGTCCACTTTTCTTTCAACTTTTCCACAAGTGGTATGGTTGGTTACTCCTCTCTTGATTTGTTTTGTTTGGTTACTATTATCTAACATAATGGTGTGTGTTTAATAACATGGTGAAGTCTTTTTTAGAATTTAATGTGATACTATAAGATTGATTTGGTAAGTAATATATTGAGCAGAATGATTACTGCCTCAATTCTAGACATTTCTGTTAAGACAAGGCTAAAAGCAAATTCACTCTTATAGAGGTTTTATATGGACATTTACATATCTTTCATTCAATCAATCTAACATTTTTTTCTCATTAATATTTATAAACCAGCTCCCTCCTCTTCCTCCACCTAATTCCCTTCTGATACTTACGTAGTTGTTTGCAAGACCTCAAAGTGGGCTCTTATTCTACTATTATCTTTGGCTTTGTCACAGTATTTTAGTCTTTCTGATTAATCTGTCTTTTAATCTTTCTATTGTGTAAACTGAAATGTAACACTTCAAAAGTTCAGGATTCGCTTTCATCATGTCATTAGTTGTAGTCATTTTTAAACTTCAGGTAGAAGACCCTAAAAAGTCACTTGAAAATAATTCTGACTGGGATATAAATCAAAAGAAATGGCAAATGATTTAGAAGCACTTTTAAAGAAAATCGGTAATAATGCTTCTTGGAGCTTTGCTAAGTTGTAAAGATCATCCGCTGTGCTAGTAATAATGGTAAATACAGTGTGTGGGTGGTTAATGTTAGATCATTCAAATACCCTTTGGAAAGCTTCAAATACAGGAAAAGCCTAAAAGAAATGAATGAAAAGGAAAACTATATGATCATTTTTAGACTAATGGGAGATGCTTGTTTGAATCGCTACCCTAGGAAACTACTGTCACAGAAGCAATTATGTTTTGTGCCTTCATCTTTGCACGTGTTCCTTCCTGAAATAATTGCATCCATTACATAGCTGGGATTGGGATGGTAACACAGTTTCTATCCTGATTTCTTACAGAGCCTCCTTCCTGACACAGGCACATTTGGGAAATACTCAAAAGGTGTTTGACTCATAGGAGATCTAAAACTTCATACTCTCTAATTACACACTTGGTTAATGAGCCTCTGAGTAAACAACCATGCTTAAATATTTAAAAAAAAAAAGTTTGCTTTGAAATATCTCATTAGTACCATGCATCTCATAAAGAGTCAAAAAAAATTGTGAAATTTAAAGCGGAAGAAGCATTATTTGGTCATTGCATCATATGATTGTGATTGGAAATCATCAAAGGAATTCATGTGCACTGTGATCATCTGGTGAATTAAAACATACCAGGTTCCAGGTTCTTCCCCAGGCCGACTAAGTCACACTTTCCAGAGCAGTGGATGTCTGTTGGGGTCCTTTAATGGACCGGGAGCCTGGTGGTACAGAGTCGATGATAAGAAAGTAAAAGAAAGAAAGAAGGAAAGAGGCTGATTGTTTCTGGTTTACGCAGAACATCAATATAACTCGAAGACAAAGAGTTAGCATCGCCTACGTAGGCTCAGGGCACCCTCTCGAAGAGGTCTTGAAAGCCCAGGTAAGTAAGTAGGCACAGCAGGCCCCCATGCTCCAGAGAACTAGCCTGAAGGAGAGAGAGAGAGAAAGAGATGAAGAAAGACATGGGGACCCATTCTCTGATGGAACAAGAGCATTTATTCAACATATTGTGGGCATATATATACTGTCTTACAAGATAGCTTTTTCAGCAAAGATAGGGATCAAAAATCTTACAAATCACCAAGGAAACTTAAGGCTCAAAGAGAGAGGGTTGTAAATAATCACTTTCCATATCAGAAAGGAAGAGGGTCGTAAATAGGTACTTTTCACCGTATGGAAAAGCTAACGAAGGAAATGCCTGCATTTCTCAGTCCTGGGAGCGGCTTGCCGGCTCCTCTTGCACCTGCATTCAGGTGCTAATAAGGAACAGAGGATTTATGTGAGACAGAAAACAGCACATAGGAAGCTTCCTGTTAAATGCTCCTTAACAGATGTCATGTTTGAAGGAGGGACCTTTTAAAAATCCCAGTGCCAGGGCCACATTTCAAACCAGTTAAACCAATTAAATCAGAATCTCTGAAGGATGGAATTTAGATATCATAATTTTTAGTCTTCCAGATAGTTCCAATGTCCAGACAAGTCTGAGAGTCAGGTGTAGGTCCCATATACTTGACTGTTTAAAAAGCCCTCTATGCTATGTACTAGGTTGTTTCAGTCATGTCTGACTCTTTGCAACCCCATGGACTGTAGCCCACCAGGCTCCTACGTCCATGGGATTCTCCATGCAAGAATACTGGAGTCAGTTGCCGTTTCCTTCTCTAGGGGATCTTCCCAACCCGGGAATCAAACCCGCATCTCTTACATCTCCTGCGTTGGCAGTTAGGCTCTTTACCAAGCCCTCCAGATCATACTGAATTCAGGTCATCTTGTGAATCACTGATGTGAAGAAGAACTACCCCAGGACTTCCCTGGTTGTCCAGTGGTTAAGATTCCATACTTCCAATCCAGAGGGCCAGGGTTTGATTCTTGGTCAGGAAACCAAGATTCCACTGCCTAAAACAAAAAATAAATAAGGAAAATAATAACTATCTCAAACAAGCAAATTGTCTAACCTGAGGCACTTAGATAGTCTTAAGAAGGACTAGGAAGTCTGATTTCTGGGTCCAGTGTTCTTCCCATTCCACCTATCTTACACAATTTCTAAATTCTACCAATATTATAAAATATATTGTGCCAATATTTTTAGGGGTCTTCCCAGGTGGCACAGTGGTAAAGAATCTACCTGCCAATGCAGGAGACCTGGGTTCCATTCCTGGGTAGGGAAGATCCCCTAGAGAAGGGAATGGCCACCCACTCTAGTATTCTTGCCTGGAGACTTCCGTGGACAAGCTCCTCTGTCCATGAGATTCCCCAGGCAAGAATAGATCATTAAAGTAGAAGACCTGAGATTATTTACTAAGCCTTTGACAAAGTTAAAAATATTTTTGAGGCGAGCATGTGAAGGTGTTCAAGTACATGCCAAATGAGTGGAATTTTGAGTGTATCTATAGGAAGAGGAGGTCTCTGGGGCCTTGTCTAAACATTGCACTGTGGAGAGTCATCTGTTGATTCAGTTGTCTAACATTTCCGTCACATCAGTGTGGTTCATCCCAAATTATATGAGACATGAGATGACAGATTTACCAAAAGAGAGAGAGAGAGTGTAAGTCTTTTACTTTCAAATATATTCTTTTGTAATGTGGTGGTGTATTAGTTTTGTAGGGCTGGTGTAACAAGTTACAAGGAAATGATGACTTAAACAAGAGAAATTTGTTTTCTCACAGCCCTGGAAAGGCTAGAAATCTGAGGTCAAGGTGTTGTCAAGGTGTTGAGGTCTCTCTCTTCGCTTGTAGTTTGCCACTTTCTCCCTGTATCTTCACATGGTCTTCTGTACATGTACATATCTGTGTCCTCACTTCTTACAAGGACACCAGTGAGATTGGGCTAGGTCCCATCCTAAGGACCTGATTTTAACTACCTCTTTAAAGACCCTGTCTAAGCACAGTCCTATTCTGAGGTACAAGAAGTTAGTACTTCAACATATGAATTTGAGGAGGACACAGTTCAGTCCATAATAGGCGGAAAGAACACTATTCAAGCACACTCAAATGTCTGTTGTTTAAAACACAGAACACTGCTATTATCTACATCTGGAATGTACATTTGGATCACAGAAGGATAAAAAAAACACAACTTCAAGGTGATTGGCATTGTTAAAGTAGGATAATTGTGTCATCTTTCTGCTTGAAAAGTAGTACTCACACAAATGTGTATCATAATATATTTCCAAGTCTAGATAATTGTCTGTCAATTCACTATATATCCTGACACTTGAAAGTTTTTCTTTGGATGTTTTTGACTAACCAGCCTCTTCATTCTATATGAAAACTCAATAGTTTTAACTCAAAAGCCCACACTAAAAAACAGAAAGTATTAATGAACCTATCTGCAGGGCAGGAATAGGGATGCAAACATAGAGAACAGACTTGTGGATACAGTTGGGGAAGGAAAAGGTGGGAGGAACTGAGAGAGTAGCATCGAAACATGTACATTACCATGTGGAAAACAGATAGCTGGTGGGAAGTTGTGGTGTTACACAGGGTACTAAACCTGGTGCTCTGTGACAACCTAGAGGTGTGGGCTGGGGTAGGGGATGGGAGAGAGGTTCAAGAGGGAGGGGATATATGTATACATATAGCTGATTCATGCTGTCATATGGCAGAAATCAACACAATGTTATAAATAAATTATCTTCCAGTTAAAAATAAACTAAAAAATTAAATACACAGCTTAAAACAAAGCAACAAAATTTGAGAAGTTTTTTAGGATTATGCTTTACTAACATGATTCAGGTACATTTGTTACAGATGTGTGCATGAGCTTTCATAGCATTCTGACATTAGAAACTATAAAAAAAACATGGATGATTCAAGGAGGTTGATGGCCAGCACTGAGATAAGTGAAAAACCTCAGTGTGATTTTTATAAACTAGAGCTGTGAGGGCCTCATGCTATTTGAAAAACCATAACATATGGTAAATCCATAGTGATTTGTGTTTTTCACAACTTGTAAACTACAACACATAGCAGTATTTTATATTAGAAAATAATTTTTAAAATCTTTTAAAATGTATTCTTTGATAAATTTTTAAGGTATCTTTATTTAGTTTAAAAAGATTTAGGTCTAATTTATTTGCAACAAAAAGTATTGACTATAAGAGTACAGTTTTAACAAATGTTTATACCAAAGTAACCATGGCTTTACAAAGATAAAGAATGTTCATCCTAGAGAAATTTCCATGCCTTTTCCAAGTACATTACATTGAATCATCTTTTCTCCCCGTTTCAATAAAATTTTCCTCTTTCTTTCCAGCCTTCGCTAATACTCTCTTCTAGACCTTTCTGCTTCTGTCTGCTACCCAGTGTCAAAAACCATGACATGTCTTAGTTTTCTTAGACATCAGAATTATGCTTGCAGTAGTGATTTTGGCTTAATTACTAAATAGAGTTTTGCCCATTTTTTTTTTCTTTTTTGAAACTACATATAAATAGGATGATATAGTATGAATGCTATAGTGACTGGCTTCTTTTGCTCAATGTAGTATCTGAGATTCATCCAATTTTTTCACATGTATACTTAGTTTTGCTTTTTTGTTACAGTGTAGTATCTTACTGTATAACCTCAATTACTCATTTTTATGATGAACATTTAGTGTGTTCTTAGCTTGGGGCTGTTATAATTTCTATGAAGACTTTTGGACTTATTTTTGGCAAAATTGTGTCCTTATTTCTCTCAGAGATATACTTGCTGTTGTTCAGTTGCTCATTCATCTCTGACTCCTTGTAACCCCATGGACTGTAGCATGACAGGCTTCCGTGTCCTTCACCACCTCCCAGAGTTTGCTCAAATTCATGTCCATTGAGTAGGTGATGCCATCCAACCATCTCGTCCTCTATTGTTCCCTTCTCCTCCTGCCTTCAATCTTTCCCAGCATCAGGGTCTTTTCAAATGAGTCAGTTCCTTGCATCAGGTGGTCATAGTATTGGAGTTTCAGCTTCAGCATCAGTTCTTCTAATGAATATTAAGGATTGATTTCCGTTAGCATGGACTGGTTGATCTCCTTGCAGTTCAGGAGACTCTCAAGAGTCTTCTCCAACACCACAGTTCAAAAGCATCAATTCTTCGGCACTCAGCTTTCTTTATAGTTCAACTCTCACATTCGTACATGACTACTGGAAAAACCATAGCTTTGACTAGATGGACCTTTGTTAGCAAAGTAATGTCTCTGCTTTTTAACATGCTGTCTACGTTGGTCACATCTTTTCTTGCAAGGAGCAAGCATCTTTTAATTTCATGGCTGCAGTCACCATCTGCACTGATTTTGGAGCCCCAAAATAAAGTCTTTCGCTATTTCCATTGTTTCCCCATCTAGTTGCCGTGAAGTAGTGGGACCAGATGCCATGATCTTAGTTTTCTGAATGATGAGCTTTAAGCTAACTTTTTCACTCTCCTCTTTCACTTTCATCAAGAGGCTCTTTAGTTTTTCCTCGCTTTCTGCCATAACAGTGGTGTCATCTGCATATCTGAGGTTATTGATATTTCTTCTGGCAGTCTTGATTCCAGCTTGTGCTTCATCCAGCCCAGCATTTCTCATGATGTACTCTGCATATAAGTTAAATAAGCACAATGACAATATACAGCCTTTACGTACTCCTTTCCTGATTTGGAACCAGTCTGTTGTTCCATGTCCAGTTCTAATTGTTACTTCTTGACCTGCATACAGATTTCTCAGGAGGCAGATCAGGTGGTCTGGTATTCCCATCTCTTGAAGAATTTTCCACAGTTTGTTGTGATCTACATAGTCAAAGGCTTTGGTGTAATCAATAAAGCAGAAGCATTAAATTATCAAATATTTTACCATAATTAAATTGTACTATTTTCTCTTTATGCATCTGTAATAATAATCACTGAATTTCTTTTATTAAAATTTTCAGTTATATGGTGAATGTAATAGTTTGTGACTCTTATCCCGGTATATATGCCAAACTGGACTGTTTTATTAAAATGGCCTTGAGAGCCTCATTCTTTAATCCCCTCTCTTTATAAATAGTATAAACTAATAATGTATATGTTAATAGAATATGGATTTAAACAAATAAAATTTTTTAATAAACTTTTATATACATATTTAATTTAAACTTAACAATGCCCCTGAAAATGATATTATTTTGTTTTGCTAGTAAAGGAAACAAAAACCCAGATTTTATAGAGGTTTAAGTTGCTAATGTTCATAGCAATTTAATAACATATGTGGAACTTAAATCTATCTTTTCTAGCTACAGATCCAAAGCTCTCTTGTCTCTCTATAAATAGTAAGCATATATTTAAAGCATGAATTCTATTATTTTCAAAGCAGAATGGTAATTTCAGCATTTAAATAAATCATATTTACTAGAGAATATTAAATATTTTTATATATTTTATAATATATCTTTATAATAAGATCCTTGTATAAATTTAGTATTATATTCTAAAATTCATTGTTTTAAATGCACTGAATTTGTTCATAGTAAAAATAGCATCTTATTATGAGAATAAGTTTTTTAAAAATGATATTTTTAAGCCAAAAGTGTTTTTCACATGTATTTTTATTCTACTTTGGTTGTCAATAAAATATATTGCAGAAATCACAATTGCTCCATAGTCTGGTGCTCTGTGATTATAGGCATGCTCTTTAGTATCTTTGAAAGAAAGACACTTTTAGAGGAAATTTCTTCCTGTTATTATACTAAATTGCTTTGTCTTGCTAGAATGCTCACTTGGTCTGTAGAAACTATTCTAGACTAGGAAATCTACTGTTTTTCTTTTTTTAAGCTTAGGTACACCAATACTGATAGTGTATGCTATTTGGATTGTTTCTTCATAATCATCTATGAAAATATATGAGCATCACATCTTTGAGGCTAGAAAAATGGTTTAACTTATTTGACGTATTTTAAGTTTTCAAAGGCATCCTGTGAAAGTAGACTGGCAGTCAGAAACTATAGGTTCCCAGCTTACATCTGAAGCTGAAAAATCATTGCAGATCTCATTTTTTTAACTGTAAAATAAGAGATTTACACTAACTGAAGCTCAAAGATCTATATAGCTCTAAAAATGTATGTACTCATTTTGTGTATGGTCTTCTTTGTTTTTTTAAATCATGGTGAACCTGTCTGCTATTGCAGTTCTTGTTTTGAAATAGGGGTTTTATTTTTTCCTTTTTTAAATGAGAGGGAAATACTTCTTGCCAGATTATGTCATGCTCATTTGATTAAAAGCTGAGGCTTGGGCTATATATTACGATACTAATATCAGAGTCCTTGTTTTAGGTTCTTCTGGACAGAGGCTTTATATTGCTTTTGAATAGAGTGCCATTCTTGCAGAAGGCTTGCTAGAAGCCTCTCCCTTTGAAGAACAACCCTTTATAGCTCTCCAGTCTTCATTTCCTCTTAATACTTTCAATGAGATTTTCATTTCATATCTCAATTGACTTATATATTTGAATAGTGCACCTTGTTAAGATGATTTCACAAAACGAAGCTTTATTGAGAGTTTTTTCACTTACTATCTTTCAGAAGTCATTTAAAATTTTTCCATCATAGTTGCACCTCATAAGCAGTCACTGGCATGTAATGAGGGTTCAAAATTGTTTTTTTTTAGTTGAACTGACCTCAGTTGAATTACAAAGAAATAAAATATATGAGTTTGTAAAATATAAATGTTCATTTGTTTTAGCACTATTTTTGGAAAGACTATCCTTTTCCTTCAATTACCTAGGCACTTTTATGGAAATAAATTGACCATATTTGTGTGGATATCTTCTTTTTGAATGTGCTTATTCCATTTTGTGTTTTCATTCTTCATCTCGTATTACTCTGTAGAAATTCTTTATATATTATAAATATAAATCTTTCACTGAACATATGAAAATATTTAATTCTGTGTTGATTTTTCACTATCTTAATGATGTCTTTTGATGAGTGAGTTCTTCATTTTAGTAAAGTTCAGTTTATCACTTGTCTTTTTTGTGTTTAGTGCCTTTTGTGATCTGTTTAGAAATGTCTGCCCAACCTAAAGTTAAGAATATGTCCTTTTATTTTTCTAAAGCTTTATCATTTACTTTTACATTTATGTGTACAATCTATGTACAGTTGCTTTATGTATCATTTAGGCATCAACATTCATTTTTTTCTCCATATGGATATTCATTAGTACAAATAGTATTTATTCTTAAGCCCTCTTTTTCTCACGTGTGTGTAGTTGCACATTTGTCATTAATTAGGTAAACATATCTCTGTGGATCATTCTGGACTCTCAATTCTGTTTCAGTTTTTTTTTTATCCTTGTTTTAATTACAGCTTATATAAAACCTTTGACATCTGATAGGACAAATTGTTAGTTGCTCAGTCATGTCCAACTCTTTGCGACCCCATGGACTGTTGCCTGCCAGGCTCCTCTGTCCATGAAATTTTACAGGCAAGAATATTGGAGTAGATAGCCATTCCCTTCTCCAGGGGATCTTCCCAACCAAGGGATCAAACCCAGGTCTCCTGCATTGCAGGCAGATTCTTTACTACTGAGCCACGTTAGGATAAGCCCTCAATTTTATTATTCAAGATTGTCTTGGCCATTCTTGGCCCTTAGTTATATAAATTTTGAAATTGAATAGTCTATTTTAACTATAATATAGCTTAGTATTAGCTTTCATAATAACTAAGCTGGCTTGTTCAAATCTCCACACTAGACAGGTTGAAAAGTCTACTATTTTGTGTGACAAGTTATTTTAAAATACCAATGTGACCTATTCCAATTATTTGAATCTAAACAGAATCTTTTAAAAATATCAGTAAGAAAGTGATTTATGTTCTTTAGTCATTGGAAAGTGGTACTAAATTTGCCGACCTTCCCTGACATCAAAGTGGTAAAAATAAAACATCAACAACATTCTGTGAAGCAAAAAGAGAGAATATAGTCTCGGCAAAGATAAAATGTCTCATGTTCCTGAGCATGGTAGTTTTCAACCCTATGGTACTTGAGAGAAGTCCCTCAGGTGGGTGGAAGTGAAGGGCATGTGTTTCCTAGAGCAGAGTCCCTACTGCCCATCTGTGAGAGACAGTCAGGCAGACGCCTCAGTGCCAGGTGTTGTTACCAAGTGAACAAGCTGGAGCATTGTTGATAATTTTATATTTGTATATGGTCTTTCTTGGTGATGGAAGATTTTCATCTTGCTTCCCACCCTTTGCCTGTGGATAACTACTTCCAATTTTCTTCAGTTAGTATTAAAGTTGTTTTTAGTACATAAGAAACATTTTTTCAAAGGAGTCTGTGTCAAGCCTCTCAATAATATAAGCTTCATTGTAGAAGAAAATGTATTTAGACAAACACATGCTTATCAATCTTTAAGAAGTGGGAGTTTTTGAAATTATGATTTTAAAAAAATCCAGATTCTACAAAGAATGTTTAAGTGATTCCTGAATAGTAAGAAATAGCCTGTTGTTGTTCAGTTGTGTCCCATTCTTTGCGACCTTATATACTACAACATGCCAGGCTTCCCTGTCCTTCACTGTCACTAGGAAATTGCTCAAATTCATGTCCATTGAGTTAGTGATGCCATCCAAACATCTAATCCTGTGTTGCCCCCTTTTCCTCCTGCCCTCAATATTCCCCAGCATCAGGGTCTTTTCCAAAGAGTTGGCTCTTCATGTCAGGTGGCCAAAGTATCGGAGCTTCAGCTTCAGCATCGTTGGAGCTTCAGCTTCAGCATGTTGGAGCTTCAACTTCAACATCCAGCATTGGAAGGAACTCCAGTCCTTCCAATGAATATTCCAGATTGATTTCCTTTAGGACTGACTGGTTTGAGCTCCTTGCAGTCCAAGAGACTCTCAAGAGTCTTCTCCAACAGCACAGTTCAAAAGCATCAGTTCTTCAGCACTCAGCCTTTTTATGGTCCAATTCCTACATCCATACATGACTACTGGAAAAACCATAGCTTTGACTATATGAACCTTTGTGGCAAAGTGATATCTCTACTTTTTAATACACTGTCTATGTTTGTCATAGCTTTTCTTCTGAGGAGCAAATGTCTTTTATTTTCACGGCTACAGTCACTGTCCTCAGTGGTTTTGGAGCCCAAGAAAATAAAATCTTCCACTGTTTCCATTTTTTCCCCATCTGTGTATCATAAAGTGATAGGACTGGATGTCATGATCTTAGTTTTTTGAATGTTGTGTTTTAAGCCAGTTTTTTCACTTTCCTCTTTCACCTTCATCAATTCCATTTCTGACTGCTTCCTATTATATCTAAAAGAAATTCTTGGGCAATTTATAAATTATATCAGAGGACACAGATTATTTCAAATTTGAAGATGTGGAGGATTTTTGTATCAACTATTAGTAAAGCCCCTTATGTTGTATTCAGAATTGACTTAATGTATTTTTCCCTATTTTTAAAAAATATTAGTCTCAGGTGTACAACATTGTAATTCAATTTTTTTTTTTACAGATTATGCCCATTAAAATTATGATATAATAGCTTTAATTCTCTGCCCTATACAGTATATCCTGTTGTTTATTTTATACACAGTAGTTTGTATTTCTTAATTCCATATTCCTAATTTGCCCTTCTCCCTTTTTCCCTATTTTTTCAGCTTTATTTATTGACCTTTCTTATCCACCGTGTACTGTGTCTACATTTCTCCTTCATTTAAAGCTCTGTGCTTGTTGATTCCTGAAGTGGTTCATGACCAGCTCTAGATCAGATCATCACGAGACAGATTTGAAGATGTAAAAGCAGTGGTTTCCCTCCTACAATTAAGTGTTTCTCCCGTAAAGAAGTGGGTGAACTTGATCTTTATCCACTCTGGGATTATTATAATGAGTTGGTCTATTAGGCTGTCAATAAACTAAAAATATTTATAAACAGCACAAAATGAAAGAATGTCACAGTTTTTGTTGTTGCTGTTATGTCATCTTTTTTTGGATAAAATATATCAGAACTATGATTATATCTGTTTAGTTCTAGATGTTCTAAGGGTATAGGTTGGCAACCCCAGAGGTCTCCAAATATGCCTTATTGTGGGTGTACTCTTTCAGATAAGAAATATTGTCTTTGACATTGTTTTTATTTGGTGAGTTGTTACGCATACCACAGAAATCTGATTTGTATTGCAGTTGATATTTTACGTAATATTGTAATGATTTTCTAATCTTTTTCCCATTCAGATAATATCTTTTTTGGTCGTTTTTGTGATATTATTATATAAATAGATAGCAAATAATCAAGGTACAGAATTTTAAAGTATGTATACTGAACATTACAGCTTCTCTCTTTCCCCTGTCCCTCACACTCAATTTTCAGCAGCTATAACCACTACTTTTCTGTAATTTCTAAAGATATTAAGAGCATTTGTACATAAATGGATTAATACATATAAGATAGATATAGATATATTTTTTCACCAGTGATTGAATAGTATATATGCTGTTTTGCACCTTGCCTTACTTCATTTAATGATGTATCTTAGATTATTTTTCATATTTATCCCTGTAGATTTTCTTTAATACTTTTAATGATGACATAGTGTTCCCTTATATGAGGTTACATTAAATATCTTTACCCAGGGTTTTAGCCAACTGGACATTAAGGTGATTTCCAATACTAAATATAACAAATCATGTCGCAGTGAAGATACTTCTACATTAATTTCTTTATACACATACCTGTTCCAGTTACCCACCCACCATTTATATGTAGCTGTATCTCCTTCACACATCCTTTCCAGCATAGTGTCAAATTTTTTTTTGTCTTTCCTAACTTAAGAACCACCACAATATTGTGAAGTAATTAGCCTCCAATTAAAATAAAAAATATAAGTGAAAATAAAGTCTTTTATGGTCTTAATTTGCATGGGTGTTGATCTGAATGAGGTTCAGTTTTTCTTTCTACGTTTGAATCATTTGCATTTTCTTCGTTAAGCTGCATGCAAGTAGAGTCTAATAACCAACTGAACATATCACTCAATTTAAACTGTCCCTTCTATAGATAGGAATTTCTCGGCTCTGGGAAGGACTCTACTTTATTTTTTACTTCTTTTTAATCAGCCCTAATATGGAAAACTCAGCAGTGGCCACAGGACTGGAAAAGGTCAGTTTTCATTCCAATCCAAAAGAAAGGCAATGTCAAAGAATGCTCAGACTACCACACAATTCACTCATCTCACACGCTAGTAAAGTAATGCTCAAAAATCTCCAAGCCAAGCTTCAGCAATACATGAACCATGAACTTCCAGATGTTCAAGCTGGTTTTAGAAGAGGCAGAGGAATCAGAGATCAAATTGTCAACATCTGATGGATCATCGAAAAAGCAAGAGAGTACCAGAAATACATCTGCTGCTGCTGCTGCTGCTAAGTCACTTCAGTCATGTCCGACTCTGTGCGATCCCATAGATGGCAGCCTACCAGGCTCTGCTGTCCCTGGGGTTCTCCAGGCAAGAACACTGGAGTGAGTTGCCATTTCCTTCTCCAATGCAGGAAAGTGAAAAGTGCAATGAAGTAGCTCAGCCGTGTCCCACTCTTAGCGACCCCATGGACTGCAGCCTACCAGGCTCCTCCATCCATGGGATTTTCCAGGCAAGAGTACTGGAGTGGGGTGCCATTGCCTTATCCAGAAAACCATCTACTTCTGCTTTATTGACTATGCCAAAGCCTTTGACTGTGTGGATCACAATAAACTGTGGACAATTCTGAAAGAAATGGGAATACCAGACCACCTGGCCTGCCTCCTGAGAAACCTGTATGCAGGTCAGGAAGCAACAGTTAGAATTGGACATGGAACAACAGACTGGTTCCAAATAGGAAAAGGAGTTCTTCAAGGCTGTATATTGTCACCCTGCTTCTTTAACTTCTATGCAGAGTACATCATGAGAAATGCTGGGCTGGGTGAAGCACAAGCTGGAATCAAGATTGCCGGGAGAAATATCAATAACCTCAGATATGCAGATGACACCACCCTTACGGCAGAAACTGAAGAAGAACTAAAGAGCCTCTTGATGAAAGTGAAAGAGGAGAGTGAAAAAGTTGGCTTAAAGCTCAACATTCAGAAAACTAAGATCATGGCATCCGGTCCCATCACTTCATGGCAGATAGATGGGGAAGCAGTGGAAACAGTGGCTGACTTTATTTTTCTGGGCTCCACAATCACTGCAGATGGTGACTGCAGCCATGAAATTAAAAGATGCCTACTCCCTGGAAGGAAAGTTATGACCAACCTAGACAGCATATTTAAAAGCAGAGACATTATTTGCCAACAAAGGTCCCTCTAGTCAAGGCTATGGTTTTTCTAGTGGTCATGTATGGATGTGAGAGTTGGACTATAAAGAAAGCTGAATGCTGAAGAATTGATAGTTTTGAACTGTGTTGTTGGAGAGGACTCTTGAGAGTCCCTTGGACTGCAAGGAGATCCAACCAGTCCATCCTAAAGGAGATCAGTCCTGGGTGTTCATTGGAAGGACTGATGTTGAAGCTGAAACTCCAATACTTTGGCCACCTGATGCGAAGAGCTGACTCATTTGAAACGACCCTGATGCTGGGAAAGATTGAGGGCAGGAGGAGAAGGGGCCGACAGAGGATGAGATGGCTGGATGGCATCACCGACTCGATGGACATGGGTTTGGGTGGACTCAGGGAATTGGTGACGAACAGGGAGGCCTGGCGTGCTGCGGTTCATGGGGTCGCTAAGAGTCGGACACGACTGAGCGACTGAACTGAACTGAATCAACCCTTAAATTGCATCTGGTTATTCTAGACCCGGGATAGAGAAACACAGGCAAGACAAAGACCAGGAAAATCTTACCTTCGTTGTGCCACTTGAATCTTTCACTGGCGTCTGTTAAGTGTGACAATGCCAACAATGACTCTTTCACTTGTAGAATATTTTTGTAGGTTTCCCTGGAGATTTGCCTACTGGGAATCTGTGGGTGTAGCTTCTTTGGTGAAGGCCATGCTGTCTTTGCTTGGCTACTTTTTACTCCAATCCAGTCTCTGGGATTCCTCCAATCAACCCACTCTTGGGGGCCCTTTGCCTTACCAAGTGGTTATGTTAGATCATCTGCTTCTTAAGATGGCTCAAAGTGGGTCTCTCAATGAGTTCATGCCTAGTCTCACAGCATCACATATTTTGATGTTGATGAACATCTAGGGAATTCCCAAACAGCCCTTTCTTTGTGTTTAGACTTCGGTTAGTTTTTTTTTTTTCTTTAGATTTATCATGGCAACTGTTTTACTCCAGTTATTGGTTCGTTTCTTTCATTTTGCCTGTGGTGAAAAGAAACCAAAATTCCATCCCAACAACTTTGCCCAAAGAAAATTCTCTGACTCTTTAGCCACAGACTTGCAGTTATTTCACTTAATGTAACTTAGAAATGAGTAATGCGCTGGCAGAATTTGCTTCATAATCACTGTAATGTCTTGGATTTTAGGATATTTGGGATTCTGTATATTGCTTTCAGTCTTTTAGGGATCAGCCCAAACTTGAAGAAAGCAGTAACAGTCTCATTCAGCATCTTATTACACACATGTGATACAAGAAAACCCCAAATCCCAGCAACAAACGGTTCTCTTTTTCTGATTTCCCCAAAGCACAATAGTTCATCCTAAGAAGGGAAATAATAATAAAAAAACTAATATAATGCATATTTATAACAGGAACCAACCTAAACATTTAAAATATATTTAACCTCATTTAATTCTCACAGATACTATATCAGGTAGATACTGTTATCTTTATTTTATATAACAGGAAACTGAGTCTGAAAGATATTAAGTAATTTGTCCAGAATTACACATCTAGTTATTACGGAGCCCCAATTTTGAAAATCTGTTTCCTGAGTCTATGATCTTAACTATTACATCATACTGATTCCCATTAAAATCTTTGTTTGTTTCCAGGGAAACAAAATGAAATATAAGTACAAAGTACCTTCATTTCTGGTTGCCTTCACATCTTTTTTTGGCAACTGAACTATTCTTGATGTGCAGACACAAATTTGTTTAATCGGTAATTTTCAAATTATGCTAGAAATTGAAAGACACCTAAGAGGAAATTTTTTTTAAAACCCAAGAATTCCACTTAAAGATTATTTAGAATAAACTAGCAGCTCAACTTATGAAACAAAGTGGGACTGACAATTCTTGATTAAAAATGTAGCAAAGGCCGACCCAAAGTGCATATTATAAACATTGATATATAAATACTTGCAATCAATGAAAATGACCGTAGAGAAGAGAAAAAAATGGGGGAAATTTATTATTTGAATATTCATACTTTGAAGCTCCAAAGTTCTCTCCACCTTCTCTTTTCCTATTTTTTCTGTCCTATTTTTCAGTGTTTAAAAACAACCAATAATAAGTTTGTATTCAAAAGTAGAAAGAGAAAATCATAATGGGATGTATCTTCCTTTTTAAAACAATAGTTTAAAGAGTTTGTATAGACAATTCAGAACAAAGTATCTTTGGATGATCTCATCTTAAATTTATCTTTTATCCTAATGATATTTTTACTGAGTTAATAAATAAACATTTTAATATCAGGACTATGCTAATATTAATATTTTTTCATCTGGGAAGTATTTTCTAAAATAGGCTATATTTAACAAATTTATTTGCTTCATTTCCTATGTGGTCAGTTTAAATTACCTCCCATTTTTCCCATTTTAATTTAACTGCAATTATTTTCATAAAATATATTATTTTTGTGTAATTGTTTCAAGGAAACTGGAAATCTATCAACTCTCTTGATCACATTTTATTGCTTATGTTTCTGTTATCGGAAATTTTTAAGCTCATTATTCCACCCAGTCCAAGATTCCTGGCTCAGTCTGATAAATGTATGCCAGAAGATTAGATTTTTCTTCAATTTTTAGGTGGTTGCAAATTTGCCATGTGCAACTTTAGATGTTGTCAACTTCGTATGTCATTGATTATTTCTGTAAGATATACATTGTAAAAGTCTCCATTAACAGACTTATGTAAACAATAAACTTTACTTCCTTTTCCATAAATCAATTTACTTTCTAACTCTAATACCCATTCCTCAGCCAGGAGAAAACTTCCCCTCAATTATTCCTGACACTGTGACCTTCTCTGTAAAATTGTATTTCCTCTGTATAACACATGCAATTGCATCAAGGATATCTTATTCTCAGTATCAGGTCCACTTAAGTTGGTAAAATGCCTGATTCTGGTCCTCATGACTCTTCACATATTTCTTTTGATTTTTTAGAACAGAGATAATCAGTGAGGCTTCCTACCTTTGTTCTCATCTATGTATATACAATGCAAGCTTTTCTCTTTGATATCTGTCTACTCATCTTCCTTGAGTGATGATGGCAAACAGAGCACAAGTTCCCTTGCTCTGATAGTATCGGGACATCTCTTGGCTTCACTGCTTGATGTTTTTGTTTTAATCTTTGGGGCAATAACCCCACTTTCTTTCCTGTTTTGCCAGGACACAATCATTGCCCCGAGATCCCTTTCATTCATTCATTATTATTTTTTACGTCTAAATTCTTCTTAGGGTTTAGGGCAGGTAAAAACAAACACTTTAGACCACTTCTATATTATATGCTCCTACCAATTTCCCGAGGCACTGAAATAAGGGTTGGGCTGCTTGCTTGAGTGAGACCCAAACAGAAACAATAATAACAACCACTACCCCACAAACCAGAAGAAAATAGGAGCGAAACTATTTCAAAATAGTATAAAGCCATGTTAGTGTATTATAAAGCCACGTTAGTGTAATATTTATGTGATCAATTGCCAAATTTCCAAATGTTATAGAATGTTATAGAATGTGATACTTCAGTCAGGTTACTTTTGAAATATATAGTAAATTTTCCCTTGGGATGTTTCAGCTGCTGTGAGCTTTAGTTGTATTCATTTTTCTAGCAGTAGTATTAAATTAATTGCTGTGAAAGATTCAAAGTATGCTTTTCTTTTAGTAAGAAGCTGAGGACATTCATAGAACAGAGATTTGTTAGATAAGTTTTAGGCAACGTGAAAATTGTTGGATTCTGGCAAGTGTGTATTCATTATAATGGGGAAAAATTATGTATAACAGGACAAGTGTTGGCTGCTCTCCATGTTTCTCCTTGTTTTGAGTTTTAATTTTTTTTGGAGAGAAAAAGAAACAAATTTACAGATTTGTGAGGACACCTAGGAGGTCAGAGGTGCAAAATTAAAGCCTTTATTCATTTTCCACTGAAATTTACTGAAACAGGAACAATTATGATGATTTGATGTACCCCTGACTGATTCAACATAACTCCCATCCACCCAGCTCCATGAGAGGGGAAATTCACCAGGCACATGGGTGCAGTACAAGGGTCTAGGTAACCTAAAAGAGAACTTATTTACAGTTTGTGTGTTCCTGATCAAGGGAGCTTATCCTGGCTCAATCTGTGTGTATGTTTTGAAGTGACAGTTTAGCAGAAAGTGTTACATAGATTCCTGTGTGTATAAAAATATAATCTGTGTCACCTGGGGCTCAAGGCCAAGATTACTGCTGCTGCTGCTGCTAAGTCGCTTCAGTCGTGTCCGACTCTGTGCAACCCCATAGACGGCAGCCCACCAGGCTCCTCCACCCCTGGGATTCTCCAGGCAAGAACACTGGAGTGGGTTGCCATTTCCTTCTCCAATGCATGCAAGTGAAAAGTGAAAGTGAAGTCGCTCAGTCGTGTCCGACTCTTCGCGACCCCATGGACTGCAGCCTACCAGGCTCCTCCATCCATGGGATTTTCCAGGCAAGAGTACTGGAGTGGGGTGTCATCGCCTTCTCCGGGCCAATATTACTAGGACTCCGCAATTATTAAACATAACCCAAGAAGATATAATTCCTCTTTTCCTACCTTACACTAGTGTGGAGGCATGTCACAACAGTAGACAATGGAGACTATGGAATTGAATCTATATGCTTCCCAGGTAGTGCTAGTGGTAAAGAACCTGCCTGCCAATGCAGGAGACATAAGAGACACGGGTTCGATCCCTGGGTCAGGAAGATCCCCTGGAGCAGGGCATGCCAACCCACTCCAGTATTCTTGCCTGGAGACTCCCATGGACACTGGGGCCTGGCAGGCTACAGTCCATAAGGTCACAAAGAGTTGAACAGGATGAAGTGACTTAGCTTGTGGCAACAAAAGCCACAACAGAGCAGCAACTGGCGTGCGAAATTTGCCCAGACTTTTCCATTTTCTTTCCAAGATGTAATTGGCACTGACTGTGATTATTCTTTTGGATAACTGAAGCCTTATAAAATTCTTGGATTTTCCCCAGTGGTAAAACATTTTGCCTTCATTTCAGTTCAGTAGCTCAGTCGTGTCCGACTCTTTGCGACCCCATGAACCGCAACACGACAGGCCTCCCTGTTCATCACCAACACGCTGAGTCCACCCAAACCCATGTCCGTCGAGTCATTTATGTCATCCAGCCATCTCATCCTCTGTCATCCCCTTCTCCTGCTGCCCTCAGTCTTTCCCAGCATCAGGGTCTTTTTCCAATGAGTCAGCTCTTCGCATCAGGTGACCAAAGTATTGGAGTTTCAGCTTCAACATCAGTCCTTCCAATGAACACCCAGGACTGATCTCCTTTAGGATAGACTGGTTGGATCTCCTTGCAGTCCAAGGGACTCTAAAGAGTCTTCTCCAACACCACAGTTCAAAAGCATCAATTCTTCAGCCCTCAGCTTTCTTTGTACTCCAACTCTCACATCCATACATGACCACTGGAAAAACCACAGCCTTGACTAGACAGAACTTTGTTGGCACAGTAATGTCTCTGCTTTTTAACATGCTGTCTAGGTTGGTCATAACTTTCCTTCCAAGGAGTAAGCATCTTTTAATTTCATGGCTGCAGTCACCATTTGCAGTGATTGTGGAGCCCAGAAAAATAAAGTCAGCCACTGTTTCCACTGTTTCCCCATCTATTTGCCATGAAGTGATGGGACTGGATGCCATGATCTTAGTTTTCTGAATGTTGAGCTTTAAGCCAACTTTTCGTTCACCTCTTTCACTTTCATCAAGAGGCTCTTTAGTTCTTCTTCACTTTCTGCCATAAGGGTGGTGTCATCTGCATATCTGAGCTTATTGACATTTCTCCTGGCAATCTTGATTCCAGCCTGTGCTTCCTCCAGCCCAGCGTTTCTCATGATGTACTCTGCATATAAGTTAAAGAAGCAGGGTGACAATATACAGCCTTGACGGACTCCTTTTCCTATTTGGAACCAGTCTGTTTTTCCATGTCCAGTTCTAACTGTTGCTTCCTGACCTGCATACAGGTTTCTCAAGAAGCAGGTCAGGTGGTCTGGTATTCCCACCTCTTTCAGAATTTTCCACAGTTTATGCTACTGGAGATCAGTGGAGAAATAACTACAGAAAGAATGAAGGGATGGAGCCAAAGCAAAAACAACACCCAGTTGTGAATGGGACTGGTGATAGAAGCAAGATTTGATGCTATAAAGAGCAATATTGCATAGGAACCTGTAATGTTAGGTCCATGAATCAGGGCAAATTGGAAGTGGTCAAACAGAAGATGACAAGAGTGAACATCGACATTCTAGGAATCAGCAAACTAAGATGGACTGGAATGGGTGGATTTAACTCAGATGACATTATATCTACTACAGTAGGCAGGAATCCCTTAGAAGAAATGGAGTAGTCATCATAGTCAACAAAAGAGTCTGAAATGCAGTACTTGGATACAATCTCAAAAATGACAGAATGATCTCTGTTCGTTTCCAAGGCAAACTGTTCAATATCATGGTAATTCAAGTCTATGCCCCAACCACTAACTCTAAGGAAGCTGAAGTTGAACAGTTCTATGAAGACCTACAAGACCTTCTAGAACTAACACCCAAAAAAGATGTCCTTTTCATTATAGGGGACTGGAATGCAAAAGTAGGAAGTCAAGAAACACCTGGAGTAACAGGCAAATTTGGCCTTGGAGTATAGAATGAAGCAGGGCAAACGCTAATAGAGTTCTGCCAAGAGAACGCACTGGTCATAGCAAACACCCTCTTCCAACAACACAAGAGAAGACTCTACACATGGACGTCACCAGATGGTCGACACCGAAATCAGATTGATGATACTCTTTGCAGCCACAGATGGAGAAGCTCTATACAGTCAGCAAAAACAAGACCAGGAGCTGACTGTGGTTCAGATCATGAGCTCCTTAATGCCAAATTCAGACTGAAATTGAAGAAACTGGAGAAAACCACTAGATAATTGAGGTATGACCTAAATCAAATCCCTTATGACTATACAGTAGAAGTGTGAGATAGATTTAAAGGACTAGATCTGATAGACAGAAGGCCAGATGAACTATGGATGGAGGTTCATGACATTGTATAGGAGACAGGAATCAAGACCATCCCTAAGTAAAAGAAATGCAAAAAAGCAAAATGGCTGTCTGAGGAGGCCTTACAAATAGCTGTGAAAAGACCAGAAGTGAAAAGCAAGGAGAAAAGGAAAGATATACCTATTTAAATGCAGAGTTACAAAGAATAGCAAGGAGAGATAAGAAAGCCTTACTCAGTGATCAATGCAAAGAAATAGAGGCAAACAATAGAATGGGAAAGACTAGAGATCTCTTCAAGAAAATTAGAGATACCAAGGGATCATTTGATGCAAAGATGGGCTCAATAAAGAACAGAAATGGTAGGGACCTAACAGAAGCAGAAGATATTAAGAAGAGGTGGCAAGAACACACAGAAGAACTGTACAAAAAAGATCTTCAGGACCTAGATAATCACAATGCTGTGATCACTTACCTAGAGCCAGACATCCTGGAATGTGAAGTCAAGTGGGCCTTAGGAAGCATCACTACAAACAAAGCTAGTGGAGGTGATGGAATTCCAGCTGAGCTATTTCAAATCCTCAAAGATGATGCTGTGAAAGTGTTGCACTCGATATGCCAGCAAATCTGGAAAACTCAGCATTGGCCATAGGATTGGAAAAGCTCAGTTTTCATTCCAATCCCAAAGAAAGGCAATGCCAAGGAATGCTCAAACTACTGCACAAGTGCACTCATCTCACACACTAGTGAAGTAATGCTTAAAATTCTCCAAGCCAGGCTTCAGCAATACGTGAACTGTGAACTTCCAGATGTTCAAGCTGGTTTTAGAAAAGGCAGAGGAACCAGAGATCAAATTGCCAATATCCGCTGGATCATCGAAAAAGCAAGAGAGTACCAGAAAAACATCTATTTCTGCTTTATTGACTATGCCAAAACATTCTGCCTTAGAAATAAGGAAATAGGGAAATGGGTCTTACAGTATTTAATTGTTGACCTTATACTTAAAGTTATTTTTACCAGCAAATGTGTTTATTTGGGAATGGCAGCGGAATTACTTGGACATGACAAACCACTGACAGATCTGCAAAACACAGGAGAGGAATGAGGAAGAAGTTGGGAGGGGCTACTTTGAAGGAAAGTCCATTGCAGGAAAGTGAGAGTTTCTCTTTGGCACTTTTGGTGATCTCTAATTATCTGGGCTGTTGAGAGCTTTCCTTTCAGGGCTTTCTGATTTCATTTTAAATGAGGTTTTCCTTTATTGATTTTCACAAAATTAAATACTAAAGATAAATTTTAGCCAACCGTGTATTGAAGAAAAATATCAGAAGACTGACACCATTACTTGATATCATGATTTTCTATAAACTATTGCAACTAAGACTGTGTCCTTGTTGATAGAATAAACAAATAGATTAATGGAAGAGAACAAAGCTTCCAGATATAGACATAGAAGAAGATAGTCAACTAATCTTTGACAAAAAAGCAAAGTGATTCAATGGAGAAGGATAGTTTCAATGAATGCTGTTAGAAGAAGTAGATATCCTTATATAAAAAATAAGTCTAAACACAAACCTTTCACAAAAACTAACTCAAAATGGATCATAGACTTAAGTGTAAAACACTAAACTATACAACTTACGGACAATAACTTAGGGAAAAATCTAGGTGGCCTTGAGTTTGGCAATGAGTTTTTAGATACACTTAAAGCGTAGTCTATGAAAGAAAAAAACTGAAGGTTGTACTTCATCAAAATTAAAATCTTCTGATCTGTAAAAGATACTGCTCAGAGAATGAAAAGATAAGCCACAGACTTGGAGAAAATACTTGCAAAAGACATATTTGATGAAGGATCAGAATATACAAAGAACTCTTAAAACTGAACAATAAGAAAATAAGCAACCCAATTTAAAATTGACGACAGATCTGAATCTTTGCCAGAGAAGATACATAGATGGAAGATGAGCAAATGAAAAGATATTCCGCATTATATGTCATTAGGGGACTGCAAATTAAGCAACAGTGTGATACTGGAACTACCTATTAGAATGGTGAAAATCCCAAACACCAACACCACCAAATGCTGACAAGAATCTAGAGCAACAGGAACTCTCATTTATTGCTGGTGGGAATGCTGTATGTTACTTTGGAATTCTCTGTATTTTCTGATAAATTTTTCTTGAGTATAAAACTGCTCTAGAAAATAAAGTAATTAATTAAAAAAATTAAATCTACTCTGTAAAACAAACTGGTAAAATTTGCTATGTAACTTATGTGCAGGTAAGAAAATGAATGCACAAAAAAGTGTAGTAACTTATCAGTGGTCACTTTTTTTTAAGGCTAAGCCAGCCCTGAAGACTTTGTCCTGGTTCAGATAACTAGTTATCAACCTCATTCTATCACCTGTCTCCACACAAATAACCTCTGCTTTATACTGTATCAGTCTGTTTTGTTATACTACCATTATCTCACGTAAAAAAATATTCAAATATTTATAAGCATAATCAGTCCAGTTCAATCACTCAGTCATGTCTGACTCTTTGCAACCCCATGGACTGCAGCATAGTAGGCCTCCTTTTCCATCACCAACTCCCGAGTCCATGTCCCATGTCCAAACCCATGTCCATCGAGTCTGTGATACCATCCAACCATCTTATCCTCTGTTGTCCCCTTCACCTCCTGCCTTCAATCTATCCCAGCATCAGGGTCAAGTCTTTACTAAAAACTTAGAAGTTATATAGAGAGGCAAAATAACACATCAAATGTAAAACAGAAAATGGCATATCTAATTTTCATACTTTTAAAAGCCTCAAGCCACTTGCTGCTGGAATTTTTTATTCAGCCCATTATCTTTGGAAGAATCCAACTTTCTATTATTTTTCTTACTTTTCACTTGTTCTTCAATCATTTCTTTCCTTTCCCTTTTTCCTCAGTAAAACTTTCTAAGAGAAAAAAAAATGAGAGGGTGAAAAATATTACCCAGTATTTCTTTTATGTTATCATGTAAAATATCCCAGTTATTTCTTTTCTATTCTTTTGGCTTTCCATACGAAGTAACCTCAGGATGTCACTCACTAGCCTGACACTCATCAGTTTATTAACACCTCACCAAAGAAACATTACTCTCCAAAGAGGAATATTGATGGTTCTCCTGAGCCACACTGTATAGATAGTTCCGTTTTGCATTTCCATAATACTCTCAAAATTAATGTCAACATTCATAACATATAAGTTCTGTTTAGACATGCCGAATACAAAAACTACTTCTTACCAGCTATGTAACTTAGGGCACATTACATGAATTTTAGTAATTTCCTTTCTTTATCAGTAAAATGGATATGATAATGGTCCTTAATAAGGTTATTGTGAAAAATAAGCAGGTTAATATATGAAATAAGCTGAGAACAAGGTATCAGTGTTTTAATACATTATGGCTTTACTAATTTCATGTATTTAGTTCAGTTCAGTCGCTCAGTCGTGTCCGACTCTTTGCAACCCCATGAATCGCAGCATACCAGGCCTCCCTGTCCATCACCAACTCCCAGAGTTTACCCAAACGCATGTCCATCGAGTCGGTGATGCCATCCAGCCATCTCATCCTCTGTCATCCCCTTCTCCTTCTGCCCCTAATCTTTCCTAGCATCAGGGTCTTTTCCAATGAGTCAAATCTTCGCAGGAGGTGGCCAAAGTATTGGAGTTTCAGCTTCAACATCGGTCCTTCCAATGAACACCCAGGATTGATCTCCTTTAGGATGGACTGGTTGGATCTCCTTGCAGTCCAAGGGACTCTCAAGAGTCTTCTCCAACACCACAGTTGGAAAGCATCAATTCTTCGGCGCTCAGCTTTCTTCACCGTCCAACTCTCTCATCTATACATGACCACTGGAAAAACCATAGCCTTGACTAGACAGACCTTTGTTGGCAGAGTAATGTCTCTGCTTTTAAATAATGCTATCTAGGTTGGTCATAACCTTCCTTCCAAGGAGTAAGTGTCTTTTAATTTCATGGCTGCAATCACCATCAGCAGTGATTTTGGAGCCCCCAAAAATAAAGTCTGACACTGTTTCCACTGCTTCCCCATCTATCTGCCATGAAGTGATGGGACCAGATGCCATGATCTTAGTTTTCTGAATGTTGAGCTTTAAGCCAACTGTTTCACTCTCCTCTTTCACTTTCAAAGAGGCTCTTTAGTTCTTCACTTTCTGCCATAAGGGTGGTGTCATCCGCATATCTGAGGTTATTGATATTTCTCCCGGCAATCTTGATTCCAGCTTGTGCTTCACCCAGCCCAGCATTTCTCATGATGTACTCTGCATATAAGTTAAATAAGCAGAGTGACAATATACAGCCTTGACGTCTCCTTTCCCTATTTGGAACCAGTCTGTTTTTCCATGTCCAGTTCTAACTGTTGCTTCCTGACCTGCATACAGGTTTCTTAAGAGACAGGTCAGATGATCTGGTATTCTCATTTCTTTAAGAATTTTCCACAGTTTATTGTGATCCACACAGTCAAAGGCTTTGGTATAGTCAATAAAGCAGAAATTGATGTTTTTCTGGAACTCTCTTGCTTTTTCGATGATCCAGCGGATGTTGGCAATTTGATCTCTGGTTCCTCTGCCTTTTCTAAAACCAGCTTGAACATCTGGAATTTCCTGGTTCATGTATTGCTGAAGCCTGGCTTGGAGAATTTTAAGCATTACTTCACTAGCATGTGAGATTAGTGCAATTGTGAGGTAGTTTGAGCATTCTTTGGCATTGCCTTTCTTTGGGATTTGAATGAAAACTGAGCTTTCCCAGTCCTGTGGCCACTGCTGAGTTTTCCAGATTTGCTGGCATATCCAGTGTAACACTTTCACAGCAGCATCTTTGAGGATTTGAAATAGCTCAACTGGAATTCCATCACCTCCATTAGCTTTGTTTGTAGTGATGCTTTCTAAGGCCCACTTGACTTCACATTCCAGGATGTCTGGCTCTAGGTGAGTGATCACACCATTGTGATTATCTGGGTCGTGAAGATCTTTTTTGTACGGTTCTTCTGTGTATTCTTGCCACCTTTTCTTAACATCTTCTTTACTAATTTCATGTATTAGAGACATAAAAATCTCTAAATTTAAAATATGCTTAATATTTTAATTATTTCATGGGAATTCTCTCATTTTGAACCTATTCCCACAAATATTTGAATTATTCGTATATCAGCAAATTATACTTTATACTTACCATGCTAATATAATTGCCCATCACAGAAGACTGCTTACTATAGATGATCCTGATGGTCAAAGCTAGTGAGTTCTGGCCTCACAGAAACAATCAGAGAGAGTCCAGAATTAGTCCCATTCCATCCAAACGAGGTAAAGTATTAAGACAAAGATGATCACCACGTTTTGGAGGAAAAGTGTGCTAGTAGCTGAGAAATAAAGTGTAATAAGAATTTGATTCTGTCTTAAGAATTACCAGGCCATCCTAAATCATATGTATATATGTATGTATGTATGCATATATATCCATATCTATATCTGTATATCTCTGTGTATATATAGTATAAATGAATATATTAAGTAAATATATTTAAAATGTCTGTGATCCTTAATCTTATCAATAATGGACTCCAAAAGGGCTGGGAAAGCAGAAAATATAAACATAAATCTTGTTGAGAGAAATGTTTTCATGAAGGCAGGTACTTTCACAGGAGAGAGTCCCAAAGTCATTGGGACTTCAACCTGTATTTGAATAGCCCACAGAAGCCCTTTCTTATTAGTGCTCAGCCATATAGGAGGATTTTGGCATCTTACATTTTTGTGGTACCCGTAGTAAAGAGCACCTCTGGATATTTTCTCATTGTTTAATACTTCTAGAAACAAAGGCAGCATTTTGTTTTTGAAAACTGTAAATTACCTGATGTCATATATGCAACAATCTAGCTTCCTTCCAAAGCCATAACATATAAGTAATACAGGAGAAAAGGAAAAGGGCAGGAAAATTGCAGAAATGCCCTAAAATAATTAGCTAGATCAGAATCAGACCTGGAATGCGCCTGAATCGCTTGGGAAAACTTGTTAAAATACAGATGACAGGACTCCATCTGTTGAGATTCTATTTTGGTAGGTCTGTGATGGGCCAGATACTCATGTTTAACAAGCTCTTCTGATGATCCTAAAGCACACTGAAATTTGAATAAGACTAGTAGAAGGAACAAAAGGAAGGTCTGGATGTAGGCCTATGGGCAGTCAGGCCTTAAACTCAAATCCCTAAGTGTGAATGGCAGGTTCATTCTTCGTTTAGATTAGTTGATCTTAATATTAGTTTCTAAAATCTTGTATGTATTAACATCTTGGTTAATTAAGGCTATTAAACTTGTTTCTGTCAAAGTGACCAAGGATTAATTTATCTATCTATGTACTGAAAGTAAAAGTCGTTCACTCATGTCTGATTCTTTGTGATGCTATGGACTGTGTAGCCTGCCAGGCCCTCTGTCCACGAAATTTTCCAGGAAAGAATACTGGAGTGGGTAGCGATTCCCTTCTGCAGGGGATCTTCCTGACCCAGGAATCGAACCGGGATCTCCTGCACTGCAGGCAGACTTTTTTACTGTCTGAGCCACCAGGGAAGCACATTATCTACCTACAAATATGCAGTGATATTCTCAACACAGTTATTTTGTCTTTGCCTAAGAAATAGATCGGAGAAGGCAATGGCAACCCACTCCAGTACTCTTTTGCCTGGAAAATCCCACGGACGGAGGAGCCTGGCAGGCTTCAGTCTATGGGGTTGCTAAGAGTCGGACACGACTGAGCGACTTCACTTTCACTTTTCCCTTTCAAGCACTGGAGAAGGAAATGGCAACCCACTACAGTATTCTTGCCTGGAGAATCCTGGGGACGGCGGAGCCTGGTGGGCTGCCGGCTATGGGGTCGCACAGAGTCGGACACGACTGAAGCGACTTAGCAGCAGCAGCAGCAGCAGCAGCAAGAAATAGGTAGGAAAAAAGATCAGCAGTTACCCAAGCTAAATATGTATATTATTTCCAATGACACTGGTTTAATTGTTTGTGCTGATTCTTACCACACTATGTAATGATAAAAACAAATAAGATCAAATAGAATAAACAAATAAAGGAAAATTAAGAAACACCAACTTCTACAGAAACTTCAACCTAAAACATTATAAAGCAAGCTCTTCAAAACAAGGTGACAATAAAGGATCATGAACAAATATTTAACAATTATGGAAGTGTTTATCGTAAACTATTTTACTACATCTCTTACAGTGTATACTGAAATAAATTCCAGATATGTTAAGCAGATATGATACCTTAAAACTATAAAAACTCAAACAGAATATTTTATTTCACCAGTTGATGAATATCTTTGTTTATGTGAAGAAAGTAGAAATGGCAAGGAAAAAAATAATAGACATAAATGTATACATTCATATATAAACACTAAAAATTGAAGTACTGTAATAGCTTAGAAAAAGTTGTATTTCCATTTCCACATAATGGCTAGATGGCTCCAAAAAATAAAAAGCTAAATAAGATTTATAAGAAAAAAGGCCAGATTCTAATAAATGAGGGAGCCAAAGTTGTAAAAAGAAATTTACACAGAAGAAAACACAAAACAAATCAGTTTTGTTTACTTATGTACTTCTAACTTTCATGCTACTCTGCACTGAAAGAGATTTGTAGAAGAAAAAGTAAAGAAACAGATAGGAAATATTAATTCTCTTTAGTAATTAAATAACGAGTTTAATTACAATTTTAATCTCACCAAATTACATGAAATCTTTTCTTAAAAGAAACCTATTACCAACACAAGTCCAGTTTGCAATTCAGTTCAGTTCAGTCGCTCAGTCGTGTCTGACTCTTTGTGACCCCATGAATCTCAGGACGCCAGGCCTCTCTGTCCATCACAAACTCCCGGAGTCTACCCAAACCCATGTCCATCGAGTTGGTGATGCCATCCAACCATCTCATCCTTTGTTGTCCCCTTCTCCTCCCGCCCCCAATCCTACCCAGCATTAGGGTCTTTTCCAATGAGTCAACTCTTCACATGAGGTGGCCAAAGTATTGGAGTTTCAGCTTCAACATCAGTCCTTCCAATGAACACCCAGGATTGATCTCCTTTAGGGTGAATTGATTGGATCTCCTTGTAGTCCAAGGGACTCTGAAGAGTCTTCTCCAACACCGCAGTTCAAAAACATCAATTCTTCGGTGCTCAGCTTTCCTGACAGTTCAACTCTCACATCCATACATGACCACTGGAAAAACCATAGCCTTGACTAGACAGACTTTTGTTGGCAAAGTAATGTCTCTGCTTTTAAATATGCTAGCTAACCTTCCTTCCAAGGAGCAAGCGTCTTTTAATTTCGCGGCTGCAATCACCATCAGCAGTGATTTTGGAGCCCCCAAAAATAAAGTCTGACACTGTTTCCACTGTTTCCCCATCTATTTCCCATGAGGTGATGGGACCAAATGCCATGATCTTAGTTTTCTGAACGTTGAGCTTTAAGCCAAATTTTTCACTCTTCTCTTTCACTTTTATCAAGAGGCTCTTTAGTTCTTCTTCAATTTCTGCCATAAGGGTGGTGTCATCTGCATATCTGAGGTTATTGACATTTCTCCTGGCAATCTTGATTCCAGCTTGTGTTTCTTCCAGCCCAGCGTTTCTCATGATGTACTCTGCATAGAAGTTAAATAAGCAGGGTGACAATATACAGCCTTGACGGACTCCTTTTCCTATATGGAACCAGTCTGTTTTTCCATGTCCAGTTCTAACTGTTGCTTCCTGACCTGCATACAGGTTTCTCAAGAGACAGATCAGATGGTCTGGTATTCCCATTTCTTTCAGAATTTTCCACAGTTTATTGTGATCCACACAGTCAAAGGCTTTGGCATAGTCAATAAAGCAGAAATAGATGTTTTTCTGGATTATAATTTATAGTGGTAATGCTATTATAGTTGACAGTATCTTTTGGAAAGCAATATGACAGCAGATAGATAAAATGAACCATAAACATAAGCATACATTTGAATGAGTAGTAAGATTAGCTATTGATTAGTAGTATAATTTCAAAAAGAAAAATAATATTTGATGAAGGATTTTCATCACAGTATAATCTTTCATTTCAGCTAAAAGAACACTTCTTAATTTCTTATTTCCATTCAATTATTTTTCTCCAAAATAGTAGAAATGAGTTGGTAAATTTAAATAAATAAAATAATATTCTGAAGTTTCTTATAAAGTAATTATTGAAACTAGGGAAAACCAAAAATTTATGAAACAATATCAAATATAACAGTATAAATTAGAATGTCTATCTATTGCATTTCTTGAAAAATCATTCATTGGAAACAGATTGGACATTGGGAATTCTCTGGCAGTCCAGTGGGTAGGACTCTGGGCTTTCACTGCTGAGGGCTCAGTTCAGTTCAGTCACTCAGTTGTGTCCACCTCTTTGCAACCCCTTGGAGTGCAGCACCCCAGGCTTCCTTGTCCATCACCAACTCCAGAGCTTGCTCAAACTCATGGCCATCAAGTCAGTGATGCCATCCAACCATCTCATCCTCTGTCATCCCCTTCTCCTCCTGTCTTCAATCTTTCCCAGCTGAGGGCTAAGGTTCAATCATTCCTGGTTGGGGAACTAAGATCTCATAGGCCTTGTGATGTGGCCAAAAAAAAAAAAAAGAAAAAACAGATTGGACATTTGAGATTCATTCATTCATCTTGTTATATGTATCAGTAGTTCATTCCTTCGTATTAGTATCCAAATGTATAGATGTATCAGAGATTGTTTATATATTCACCTGTTGAGGGATATTTGGATACAGGTTTTTGTGTAGTGAAAACAACCAGACTCAAAAGGCTACATACTATAGGCTTCTATGTGTGACATTTGGGAAAGAGACAAAGTTATTGCAACAGAAATCAGATTTGTGGTTGGGTTGGCAAGGGCTGGAGAGAAGAATGGATTTCAAAGGGATGAGTAATTCATTTCCTAGGGCTGCTGTAGCAACTTGCCACATACTAGGTTACTTACAACATATTAATGTTATAAGTGCTTTTGGTGAATTTCTCAGATGGAAATGAGAAATGTGTTATTAGACATGGGGTAAAAAGATGATTTTTGTTATTGACAGAATACTTGGCAAATTGTGTTCTGACTTTGAGTGGGAATTAGAATTTGTAAAGTGATGAATTTGGATACTTAGATAAGAAGATCCCTAAGCAAAAGGTCGAAGGCATGGCCCAGGTTTTCCTTGCTGCTTATGGCGGAATAGAAGAGAAATGGAGGTAAAGTAAGGAAGGAACTGTTAAACTAAAAGGAACCAGCAATTGATGATTTGGAAAATTCTCAGCCTATCCATATTGTTAAAGATGAGAAGTTTGCCCCAGGTTGGATCACACGCAGAATCTCATCTATATTTGATATAGATGAGTTAGAAGATGAGACTTGGGACTTACTGAATTTATCATATTTAGATGAGATTTTGGATTTAGAGTTGATGCTAGAATGAGGTTAGATTTTGGGGAATGTTAGGAGTGAGTGAATGCATTTTGCATGTGAGAAGGAAAAGAATTGGGGGGACCAGAGAGTAGACCACTGTTGGTTGAACTATGTCCTCCAACAAAATATGTTCAAGTTCTAAATCGTGGTGTCTATGAAAGGGGCCTTATTTGGAAACACAGTCTTTGCAGATGTAATCTATTTCAGATTCAATCATTCTGGGTTACAGCAGGTCCTAAATCCAATGACTGGTGTCTTTATGAGAGTGAGAAATTTTTGACACACAGATGTACAGGGAGAATCACATGTGAAGATAAAGGCAAAGATTATAGTGATGTCCCCACAAGCTAGAGTGCCAGGGATTGCTAACAGAAGCTAGAAGTGAAGCATGAAACAATTTCTTCAGAAGGAACCAGTTTTATTGACACCTTGTTTTGGACTTCTAGCCTCCAGGACTATGGGAGAATAAATTTCTGTTGTTCTAAGCTACCAAATTTGTGGCAATTTTTTGTAATTTATGGTCATTTGAAATCCATAGGAAATTAATCCAAAGCATGAGCAAAAAAAAAAAAATTGGGAGTGATAGGCCTGTTCTAGATCTTGAGTTCAATGTTCATGACACAATTATATCTATGTATCAAAATTCATAGAATTGGGCACGAACAAAGTGAATATTCCTGACATACATTTAAAAGATGAATTTTAAAAACACATTGAAAGGGACTGTCAGGAGACAATGGGAAAACATGAGGAAAGGAAATTAGACATGAAATTGCACATTGAACTTGGGGTAACTTGAATAGTGTGTGTCTAGTTATTGGATGGGTATGTCTATGACTTGTTTTATGGCATATTAGTCATTATTATGGTCAACTGCCATAGCTCTGTTCTAAAGTGAAAATGTAGATGCAAATTGTATGCTTGTATCAAAGTACTATGAGAAATTCAAATTAATATGTAAATTCTTAATAAAGCATAAAATTAAAATGAACTACTTCTTACATTTAATCTTAATTTCTTTACAGTTTTCCAAAAATCCTGAGGGAATGAATAAGTGTATATCAATTGAAGCTGGTAGTATAGTTTTCAAGATTACTTTTTTTCATTTTGGTGAAAACTGTATTATAGGACATTAGCAGAAAGATAGAAAATGTAGAGTAAGTCATAGCCCGTGGCTGTATTGGTGATTCTGGGTTAGTAATATTTCCTCTTTCCATTTAAATGGCTACTAATTCCAGATAATTTTTTTTCACTTAAAGAACAGTGCCAATGAAGCCACCCATCTATAAAGAATCTTTTAAAGAATTCTATCTTATTGATCCATGAAAGATACTTCAAGCCATATGTACCCTCTTTCGAGCTGAAATAGCATGATAGATAGTTGGAATCTTTGAGGCTTAAATATACTTCATCACAAATATCTCCTGGTTCTGTTGACCTGGTCTCTTCTACTTTAAACAGGTGTCTGATGCAGTAAGGAGAAACTGGAGAAATAGTGGACGTGTGTGTGTGTGCATATTTCAATGATTCTGGATAGTCTAGATATACTATATGACTAATGTACATTCTGCTGGTCAAAATTGGCTCCCTGCTCTTTGTCTTTGCCTTTTCACACATAACTTTTAGGTAGATGGTCAACTTTATGAGGATAACTGTTGAGAGTACATTTAGCTCATACTTCTTCTGAGTTCTAATGTCTTATCTCCATTGTATTCAACCAAATGGATAGTTAATGAAGTCCAGCTGTCGTTTCAGGCTCAACATGCCTAAACTAGGAACATCAGTTTATTATTTCATATGCTCTGCTCCTTCCTGTACAAAGGGATGTGTTGACTTCTTCCTTTTCTTCTTTCATATCTCAACACAGAGAATCCATTGTATAATTTTATCAGTTGTATCAGCACATTTCTACCATTCATTCTTTTCTTGTTCTCCCTACTGCAACTAGACAAATTCTGTTTCTTATAATCAGTTCAGTTCAGTTCAGTCACTCAGTCCTGTCCGACTCTCTGTGACCCCATGAACCGCAGAATGCCAGGCCTCCCTGTCCATCACCAACTCCTTGAGTCCACCCAAACCCATGTCCATGATGTCCAAACCCATGTCGATGATGCCATCCACCCATCTCATCCTCTGTCGTCCCCTTCTCCTCCTGCCCTCAATCTTTCCCAACATCAGGGTCTTTTCCAATGAGTCAGCTCTTCACATCAGGTGGCCAATGTATTGGAGTTTCAGCTTCAACATCAGTCCTTCCAATAAACAACCAGGACTGATCTCTTTTAGGATGGACTGGTTGGATCTCCTTGCAGTCCAAGGGACTCTCAAGAGTCTTCACCAACACCATAGTTCAAAAGCATCAATTGTTCTGCGCTCAGCATTCTTTATAGTCCAGCTCTCACATCCATACATGACCACTAGAAAAACCATAGCCTTGATTAGACAGACCTTTGTCATACAATAACAAAGAAATGTCTTTGCTCCTTTTTCATCCCTATCCCTACTTATTTATTTCTTCCAATTCATTATATACATTGAGACATTTATCTAAATTATATATTCATAGAAATATAATTGATAGCCATACTAATTTGAAAGTATAATAAATAAATATATTTGACTTATAATAATAAGCCAAGGTAAATAAAAGTTAAATACATGTATGTTTTTAAATAATAACATTAAGAATCCTTCAAAAATGATTCTGTTACTCTTTTGGTCTAAAAATTTTTTATGAGGAAAAATGTGAAAAAATACTTACCATGATGATGCATTTATTTTATAGCTTTTAATAAGTGAATGGGGAAATTCAATAACAACATTTAACACTATGTAGAGAATATTCACTGGAAGGACTGATGCTGAAGCTGAAACTCCAACACTTTGGCCACCTGATGCGAAGAACTGACTCATTAGAAAAGACCCTGATGCTCGGAAAGATTGAAGGCAGGGAGAAGAAGGGGACAATAGAGGATGAGATGGTTGGATGGCATCACTGACTCAATGGACATGAGTTTGAGTAGGCTCTGGGAGTTGGCGATGGACAGGGAGACCTGGCATGCTGCAGTTCCATGGTGTCACAAAGAGTCACATATGACTGAGTGACTGAACTGAACTGAGAGAACATTTAATACTACAGCACAGGAAGAGCTGGAGGGAAGTGAGAGCATGAGTGAGGTCTGTTTTTCCAGTCTCCACACTTTTTTCTGCTTTAAATGTGTGGCCACCCCAGAAGATCTTCCACTGTAAATGCTGAGTTTTTGCTCATTAAAAGCTTTTCACAATAAGAAAGTGATCTATCATGACTTTGGAGACAGACGACTTTTAGCTAACAATTAAATTTCTCTTGTTGCTCTTTTTATTTTTAAAATTTTATCTTGGGTCAATGGTAGCAATTTGTTTTTCTAGAAAATTGTCCATTGAACTAATTATTTGAATTTATTGATATAAAATTTTAACTACATAAAAGATTAAAATATTTAATTTTTAACTCTGTCCCCTTTTTATCCTACTGTTGAGTCTCTTGTATTTTTAATTAATTAAAAAAAATCTTGTTTTGTTTTTAGAGATTAGCTAATTCTATTATTAGCCTCTTTAAAAACCACTTGCCATATGTAAAATAGATGACCAGTGCAAGTTTGATACATGAAACAGGGCACTCAAAGCCGGTGCTCTGGGACAACCCAGAGGGATAGGGTGGAGAGGGAGGTGGGAATGGGGTTCAGGTTTGGGGGGGGCACATGTACACCCATGGCTGTTTCATGTTGCTGCTGCTGCTGCTGCTGCTGCGTCGCTTCAGTCGTGTCTGACTCTGTGCGATCCCATAGATGGCAGCCTACCAGGCTCTGCTGTCCCTGGGATTCTCCAGGCAAGAATACTAGAGTGGGTTGCCATTTCCTTCTCCAATGCACGAAAGTGAAAAGTGAAAGTTAAGTCGTTCAGTCGTGTCCGACTCTTCGCGACCCCATGGACTGCAGCCTACCAGGCTCCTCCGTCCGTGGGATTTTCCAGGCAAGAGTACTGGAGTGGGTTGCCATTGCCTTCTCCGGCAATAACCACTACAATATTGTAAAGTAATTAGCCTCCAATTAAAATAAATAAAAAATAAAAAAAGTTTTTCTTCAACTGTGTTGCTGAGATTCTCTGATCTTAACTCCTCATTCAATAATTTCTGGTTTTATTTTGTATTATTTCCTCCTCCCTACTCTCAAAAATGGAATTTATGCCATTATTGATTCACAAGCTGACTCTATTATAGTCCTTTTATTTCGAACATTTCTTGCATTTTAATACCCTGAATGCCACTTATTTTTAAGTACAACTTTAGTTTTGTTTGTTCGTCTCAAGTGAGACTTCAAGTCTTGTTATTTTCATTGTCACTTAATTACAAACATTCTGTGATCTCCTTTTTGGGTTTTCTTTTCATCAGTAAAATACCTAACATGGAAGGCTCCACGGTGTAGGGGAGCAGAGACTGGGCCCTGGCCCCACACTGCTGTGTTCAGTCCATCCCTATACTTGATAAACCTGAGAACATAGGCAAGTTAATTATCAGCTCTGTGTACTGTTCTCTCCTCTAAAAATGTGCATAAAGAGTAATGGCCTCACACGGTTGTTATGAGGACTAAGTGAAGGGATGTCTGACCAGCACCTTGAACTGTACTCTGCTTCTTAAACTCTAGCGCCCTCAGTTTATCTCAGGATGGAATGAGCTGTTTTTCAACCTTTTAATTTATGCATAGGTAGCATTTTGGAGAGTACTTGCAATATTTTAAAAATATATTTGGATTGGGCCACTGAGAAGAGAACCTCTAGCTGTCTCCTTCTGCTTCAAGACCATTTATCCACTTCAATATCCTCTGTCTTTGCCTTTTTGTCTTTTTCTCTCCCATGATGACATTGTTGTTTCTCGTTCAATTGTGTCCAACTCCTTGTGGCCTCATGGACTGCAGCAGGCCAGGCTTCCCTTCCTTCACTATCTCTCTGAGATTGCTCAAACTCATGATGACATCTTTGTTCTAAAATACATGTGCATGTGCACACATACACTTTAAAATATTTAATCTATAACTTCTGTTTTTGAAACAGAGGAGGTCCTCAAAGCTAAATTAAATTCTTATTGGAAGTCCACAAAAACCAATGTTAGAATGTCAGTGTATGGCGCAAAACCACCACAATATTGTAAAGTAATTAGCCTCCGATTAAAATAAATTAATTTTAAAAAAGCAAAGAGGTGATTGAATAAATGAATGAGGGACTCAAAAAAAAAAAAAAAGAGTATCATCCTTACCTTCCTGAGAATTTTCTGACACCCAAGAGAGATGACACGTGATAGCCAGGAAAGTATGGTAAATGTGTTTGAAGACATTATGCTTTTATAGAAAACAGTGCTCAAGTGAGACTACCTATTTCTCAAACTCAGAGTTGTCAATATGCATTAAGAATGGTTGCTTAAAAATTAGACACAGATGAGGTTTGCATTTATAAGTGAGAAAAATATGACTTTAAACTAAACAATCATATTTTTTACAAAAAATTATTTTCAAAGGGTAAAAACCATGGTTGCTCTTTACAGTCATACAGATATTTAAAAATATTTTAACAAAAAACAAACATGTTCATGGCACTTAGGTTGCAATGAAAATATACCCATGAGACAGGCAGAAATAAACTCAATATGAAAATACCTAAAAGTGATACTTGGCAGGTTTACCATCAGTTATAACAACGTTAGATTTTTTCTCTCACATCAGAACTAGGGTGATGGCATTGTGTATTTTTAAAATGAAAGGCTGAAAGCTTATGAGAGCAAAAAACAAAAATGAATGCTGTGTATCCTAAGATATATTTTATTTTGTGAGAGATGGAACTAAATCTAGAATCAACAATCTTGATTGATTGATAGAAAAATATCAATTTGGGGGGAGACGGGATGATAGGTTTGGTGGTTCATCTTTTAATATCAGTCAGACAGTTCAGTCATTCAGTTGTGTCTGACTCTTTGCAGCCCACCAGGCTTCCCTGTCCATCACCAATTCCCAGAGCTTGCTCAAACTCATGTCCATTGTGTTGGTGATGCCATTCAACCATCTCATCCTCTGTCATTCCCTTCTCCTCCCGCCTTTGGTCTTTCCTCAGAGTCTTCTCCAACACCACAGTTTAAAAGCATCAATTCTTCACTGCTCAGCTTTCTTTATAGTTCTGCTCGCACATACATACGTGACTATTGGAAAAACCAAAGCTTTGAGGAGACAGACCTTTGTTGGGAAAGTAACGTCTCTGCTTTTCAATACGCTGTCTAGGTTGGTCATAGCTTTTCTTCCAAGGAGCAACCGTCTTTTAATTTCATGGCTGCAGTCACCATCTGCAGTGATTTTGGAGCCCCCCAAAATAAAGTCTCTTACTGTTTCCATTGTTTCCCCATCTATTTGCCATGAAGTGATGGGACCGGATGCCATGATCTTAGTTTTCTGAATGTTGAGCTTTAAGGCAGCTTTTTCACTCTCCTCTTTCACTTTCATCAAGAGGCTCTTTAGTTCTTCTTCGTTTTCTGCCATAAGGGTGGTATCCTTTTAATATATAGTATCTTTTAATATATAGGATAATTCAATTATATGTATTTTAAAAGTATTGCATGTTCTCTCCAAAATGCTACCTATGAACAAATAAAGAGGTGGAAAACAGCTAGTTCCATCCTGGGACAAATGGAGGGTGCTAGAGTTTAAGAAGCAGGGTACAGAGCCTGAGCAGATGAAATTGTTCTCTTTTGCTCTTTTCTTCCCAACACTGGAAAGTTGAGGATGTAATGGGAAATTTGGATCTTAGCCTGTACTGGAAAGGAACAGTTCAATTTTGATATCTTATCTTAAAAGTTGGCACAAAAGCTTGGCTGAACCATGTGGGACATATGTGTGGAGCAGATCATAGTATAGACAGAATAGCCCTCCTTGAACATGTTCTTCAATTATGGTCCCTTTAAAAAGTGTTTAGAAATTATGTACTATTGAGAGTTAAACCTGTGGCTAAAAAAATCTTCCAGGAAGCAGTGTGAACATTCAGTTAAAACAGAAGTCAAATGGTAAAACATTATAAAAGTAATGAAGATGCAATGCTGTTTTATCTGCTTACTCTTCTTTCAACCGAAAATGCAGGTTCATCCCACAGCAGGTACTCTCTCCAGCCTCAGTTAGAATCTGTCTAGGCCACTCATTGCCGCATTGATTATGTTCAAGATCTTGAGCTAATATATTTCTTATTATCTTCTTCCCACCTCTTTCTGAATTTGTCCCTCATTTCTCCTTTTTTTTGTTTTTTCCATTTTCACTGACCCACCTTCAATCTCAACCAGCATTTCAACACACTAACATTTAGTGTTTTGCTAATTTTCTCCAACCCTATCTAGGTCTATTCTCTCACACTGAATTTTCTTTTGTCTCCTCAAACCCACTTACATCCTTAGCCTCTGTGATTAGAGTAGAACTAAATCCTAGTTTAACTCTCTAAAGCAATCCAAAATAAGATGAACTCATTCATTTAAGTCTTTGCATTTAAAAGGGACTATTATCACTCAAATAATGGACATTGCAATGTTCTTATGAAGTATGTATGGTGAACTTATGAAATCAACCATGTAAGCCCACATCCCTATCCTCACTCTTCATCTCCAAAAGTGGAACTCACATGTCTCAGTAAATCAAAGTGTTGTAAAGTAGAAATTAAATTGAGAATCACAATTTCATCAATGTTGATGAACTATAATTCAAAATTTATTCCAGCTCATCAAATCAACCCTGAATTTATAAATTCTTTACTAAAATATTGATAATACAGTTCAAACTAAGATAAGTTATTCCTTTTTTTAAAAAAATAAATTCTCATTTATAAGCAACTCTGTAGAGGACAAGCATTCACCAAGTTTAAAAAAAACAAAAAAGTTCTTTAAAAAATACTGGTTTCAAACTATATTATGGTCATGACTACTCCCTTTGAAACATAACTACAAAATCTCAAAGGGAACCAAATATTAGCTGGACTCATGAAAGAAAACTACAACACCATATATCATCAGTTCAGTTCAGGTCAGTTCAGTCACTCAGTCATGTCCAACTCTTTGTGATCCCATGAATTGCAGCATGCCAGACCTCCCTGTCCATCACCAACTCCCGGAGTTTACCCAAACCCATGTCCATCAAGTCAGTGATGCCATCCAACCATCTCATCCTCTGTCGTCCCCTTCTCCTCCTGCCCCCAATCCTTCCCAGCATTAGGGTCTTTTCCAATGAGTCAACTCTTCGCATGAGGTGGCCAAAGTATTGGAGTTTCAGCTTCAACATCAGTCCTTCCAATGAACACCCAGGACTGATCTCCTTTAGGATGGATTGATTGGATCTCCTTGTAGTCCAAGGAACTCTCAAGAGTCTTCTCCAACACCACAGTTCAAAAGCATACTGCCTAATTACGATATTAAAGTGAGGGAGGCTTACCTAGTGGCTCAGTTGGTAAGAATCTGTCTGCAATGCAGGAAATCTGAGTTCGATACCTGGGTCAGGAAGATCCCCTGGAGAAGGGAATGGCATTCCACTCTAATATTCTTGCCTGGAGAATTCCATAGACAGGAGCCTGGTGGGCTACAGTCCATCGGATCCCAAAGAGTCTGAGCAATTAACAGGACTGAGCAATTAACACTTTGTTTCACTTTGAAAATGAGGGAAAGAATCTGACCTGAAAGTAAAGTAGGACAAAGAGAATTTGTTTTCCTACTAAGTCAGCGAAAAGTTTGAAGAAATATTTAAGAAGTGTTATGAAACTTGTGAAGGCAAGGATATCTTGACTTTACAATCTTCATTTTTTATTTGCATTTCAGAAAACTAGTAATACCTTCCATATGTATAACAATAATTTGTGGGTCATGGAACAAAAACCTCATGTGACAAAGGAAAATACATTATTATGGAAAAGAAAAAAATTACTTGTGACAATAACATTAAGAAATGTTATTGTGTTATGCAATTAAGTTAACCAAACCCAACAATGTAGCAAATTGACTACATTAATCTCTCCCAACTTATTGCCCTCATTGTTTTTTTTTTTAACATTTGGATACATCTTATGTCATTAAGAGTGACAAGTTTAGGCGACATCTATTTAAATCCTTTAAAACCTTAAGATAGACAGAATGGTGGCAGTAAAAAGCATTTAATTAGGAGTCAGAATTCCTGGCTTCTCATTAAAAATCTTAATGCCCTATATCCTCTGAACCATCAGAATAACTTGGCGTTTAATTACAATAATAATTCTCATAAACAATGAATTTCCCTTAGCTTTTCAGGTTTACTGGAGAAGGAAATGGCAACCACTCCAGTACTCTTGCCTGGAAAATCTCATGGACGAGGAGCCTGTCAGGCTACAGTCCATGGGGTCACAAAGAGTCAGACACGGCTGAGCGACTTCACTTTTCAGGTTTACTGTATTATATTCTAATTTCCCTTCTGTGTATCTTTTACTCAACTATGAAAGTATTTATTGGAGAGCAAACAAGTTTACAGGCATGACTCATTAGTTGCAATCAAAAAGAGAAAAATAGAACCGGGAATTAAAAAAAACCAGCAAAGCTGAAGAATGAGTAAAATTACAGGATTTTCCAGTGATACAATCTTGAAAGAATAAAAGATGCTGAAAAACATATGAACATGATCCTTAGAACTACACTCATACAGCTATTAGGAGAGAAGCAGGACAACATGTAGCAGAGAGTGACAGAATCAGGCCAAAGTTCCTAAGTGCTTGGAGTATGTTGGTATGAAGTCCTTGTGGGTGATGTCTTGAATGGAAATGCAATTTTGAAAGTCTATATGTAATAATATCTATCTGACTGGCTTCCATGAAGATTGCTCAGAGCTTTTGCCCTTTGAAGCACTCCAATTATTATTTACCTCTAGAGATGATGGTTGAATGCTGGAGTTAGGTAAAAAAATCTCAAATCATTGTATTAGGAAAGCATTGAGAATGTGGGCAGATTTCTCTGAATCTCTCTTTCCCAACTTCACTCTCTTGACTTTCTCTCATACACACAAATAATTACATACGTCTTAATATTTCTACCCTCAGCAACAAAGCAAGAAATACTACAAAAATCTCATGAAAAATGGAAAAATTTAGGTGTTCAGTAAATAAGAATTCTATTATTATAAAGTACACCTTTTATTAATTTGCTTATTTATTTATAACTCATCTATTCCTCAAAGGAATTGAAGTGGGTACTTTAGGATATGTTGATGATTCCTTTATTTAGTGTGCTATGGTCATTGTTTTATTTTTGTTAAAGTTTTTAAAAACAGAATTTTCTAACTGCTTCACTCCTCAGATTCTAAGTCTTTTTTTTTTTTAAACAAGATCTGAAGTATTTCAATTGCATAAGGATTTTAGAAATGTATCCTACGTTAACAATAGGATACTCCGTGTGGCAATGTTGCTACGAAAGTAGTTGACACATCAAGTGTAAAGTAGTGCCTCTTGTTAGGTCTGAAAAGAGAAATTCCAATGGAAAAGCTTTATTTCTTGAAAAGGAGAAGGCTTTTCTGCTATATGACTGACTTCTCACCCAGCGCAGAGTGTATTTGAAACAGATCTCTTTTGCCATCTGTAGGCAGCACAGCCCTGTGACAAAAAGCATTGTAGTGGGAGGCAGAATGCCAGTAAAGCACTATGTAGATACAGCAGGTAAAAGTACTTGAAAAAGATGTGTAATTATTCCAAAGCTTTCAAATACCTGTTTTTACATACATTTAGAAGCTGATATAAAATATAAAGGAAAAAAAGACTATGGGAGTTGGTCTTTCTTTGCTGACAGTGCTTCTAAGATTTTTTACTGCATTCCTTACTAGTCTTGTCTAACAAACTAACAAGGAAATCATTTGAAAATAGCTTTGATTGATAATCCAACAGTTTTGATGACAAGCTAATGTTATCCACTTTGTCAAATTCCTGATCAAAGAAGCTTTGGCTGTTTTGCAATTCATAAAAAGCAATGCCATCAAGTGCCCATGTTGAGCCTAAGGACAGTATCTCAATGAGGGGAACCAGCATTCCTTTGGAGAAAGTGCTGATTTTCAGCCTGGGCAGGACACGTGCAAGATGAGATGGTAATATGTCACACCAAATAGCAAGGGACTGCTCAAAACGCTCATATGTAGAGGCTCTCACTGACTAAAAATCAGACAATTAGATCATCAAAAAAGATAATAACCACAAAAGATTGCATCGCTTCAAATATATTTAGATCTGTAGGTTTATAATGGTACTAAAATATTAACTAATAGCTCACAATTAGACCATGTCAGTGAACTAATCCTTTACTTTGAAAACTGGCACAAGGAGATCAAGTATGTATGAACGGCTGCTAACATCACAGAAGGAGAGAAAAGCAGATATTATGTGTCTCAGGGTGAAAGATGATTACATTACCTTTTAAGTAGTCTTGTAAAAATAAAGAAAATAAAAACCAAGGCAAATTTGATGCAGTCAACAAAATTCAGACTATGGGCAATTTCAAAGGGCACACTCCTCTTTCTTCAACACATAAATTTCATGGGGGAGGAAGGAGATGGAGAATATGACACTAGATTAGAAGAAAATTAGTCAGTTGCAATACTTGGACCACAGGCTTATGCTGGTTACATGAAAGAGCATGGATGCAGACATCGTCCATGGTTCCTGGCCCACAGAGAATGCTCCACGATTATTATTTCTTTATAGAGAAGAAGGAAATCTCTCCTCTGTTTTCACCTTTGGAGGTATTAAAAGATAACAATGTAAAATATTTTAAGCTAATTGGTAGAACATATTATTTTGAAGGGTGTATTTCTTGACTTTTCACTAAATTCTGTTTTTAGTTCTTAACATTTTTGGAGCGCCGATATTGCAGATAGATAACTTCCTGAATTTAGCAATAGAGAAGGTCACTTTTCTCTTAGCAATCTGAAAGAAGTGTGAGAATGAAACACATCTGACTTTTCCTGCCTTGCTTATTATGACATTTACTGAAGAAACTATTTTAAATCTTGGAATTTTCCCAGCGTCACTTTCCATCTTGTTGTAATATTCAACTTCCTATAAATAACAGCTTTCAATATTATCCACTGGTGACACTGATTATTTTTGCTAGGACTTTGGTTACTTGCTTTGCTCTTTTAAACTTGTTCATAACTGATTTCTCTTATTTTTCATTGTTAGCGTTTCCAAAAGAAAAGGAAAAAAGGCTTACGCTAGAGTCACAATATAGTTCAATTAGTAGGAAATAAAACTCATGATGACATCCTTCTAGATATTTTAAACACATATTTGAAACATACTGTAAGTATGTGTGACATGGAATGCATTACCATTCCTTTCTCCAAGGAATCTTTCTGACCCAGGGATTGAAACTGTGTCTCCAGCATTGCAGGCAGATTCTTTACCATCTGAGCTACCAGTGAAGCCCCATATATATGCATATAGGACAAGTATGAAAAAACTTAACTAGGTGCTCTGAATGCCATAGTAGTTGACACTGGCATTTATTCTGCTGACTACCTGAATTCCCTTATACCTTGAGGGAATGTCCTGTGTGCAGTCTTCGGTGGGATGCTGAGCCTGACTTTCCCCTATTAACAGCAAAGGGGGTTGGGCATTTCCTCTCCCCACCCACTGGCACTGGTTAACTGGATGCTTCCACATGAGACTTTGCATTTGGAGTGAATAAAATCAAGATATCATGACAGCTGAGGATTACTCACTGTGGCCACGGTAGGGTCACAACACAGGGATGAAGATGGCACACATCAGTGTTCATACGGTGTCAGCAGTGGGTCAGGAAGTATGCATCCAAGGCTCAGGATACTTAAAGGAGTGCCTTAACCACACTGTGCTTGTGGTATAACACTGACTGACTTTTCTGCTGCCTAGCCTTCTGTGTTAGTCTGGGTTTTCTAGGGGAATAGAAATAGGACTTCTAACCTCCAGAAGTGTGAGAATAAATTTCTTTTGTGTAAGTACTAGTTTGTGGTATTTTTTTTTTTACAGCAACCCTAGAAAACTAATACAAAACCTTTATCACTTTTACAATCAGGTTTGTTTAGCAGTAACTGTATCTGGTTTGCTTTGGTAAAATAGTTCTCAGCTTTATCAGATTCTTTTATAATAGCCAATATCACTCGCTCCTACTATGCTGAAATAAAATTCATAGATAATACAATCCATGTACATAAAATTACCAATATTTTATTCCAATATTTGATGTGCCAAAATTATACAATATCATGCCTTTAGAACCACCTAGTCAGTAAGAGTAATTTATTATAGTTTTATTAATTTGTAATAAAGTAATAGATGTTTCAATATTTAAATGTCTTAGCAAGGCTTCAGTAGAAGATGTAGAGAAGTAGTCAGATGTTTATACCAGAAGTGAAACATGCACAGGTTTTTTGTTGTTTGTTGTTAATGATTCAAATACCCTGGGCAGCATTACAGTTTATGTTATGATTTTCTGAAACAGTTAACAACCTTTGTTGCTTTCCAACAAATAAAATGATTATTTTATTTTATTTGCATGATAATTTCATCATTTACTTGATGATACCATGCTAAGTTATCAAAATTCAGGCTAATGATCAATTCTCTTTGGAATCATTAACAACATTCAATCATAATTATTCCTTCCTTATATTTCCCTACATCTGTACCTGTTCATTTTTATACATGGATATGTAGGTATATGAGCAGCCTGATGCTGGAAGTGCTTTAGTAAGAAGGTGCCAAGTGCTTTTGGTTCTGTAAGAGTGAGACGATCCCATCACAGCAATTGTGGCAGGCACTTCTTAGATATGGGAGACGGGCAGGGGGCAGGTCTGTGATGAGGACCCTTCATTTACCTGAATGGGCTTTGGCTGGGACCACTCAACTCTAGGGCCCCTCAACTCTAGGGTCCCCTCCAAAGTGTATTGGTAGGAAAAGCCTATGGAACACTAAACATCTGTAACCACAAAAGTAAAACAAAACCAAATCAATTTGCTAACTATGGTGTTGACCTAGAGAGAAAATGAACTGAACAGTGGGTTAGGGTTTGTGAGGGAGCAGATACCTAACATTATTCTTCAGCTCTCCTAAGCTTATTTTACGCCCTGGAAAATGGCAGTGTTTGTGAATTTTGTAGTGATTTAGTCACCTCTGAAAGTTGTGATATCTGAGGCTCCTTCATGTAGGAGGATTGCCTTGATATCTAGCAGGATATGTCTATCACACCTGGATCTGGATAAAGGAACTGAGAAAACCTTGACTTTGACAGGTCAGGCCTCCCTGGTCTCCTTTTCAGGATCACTTTTTACCAAAATGAGCCCCCCACCACCACCCCCGCTTGCAGAATTGTCAACACCATTGTGTATGCTATCCTTAGACCAGGGTTACCATTTGAGCAATGAGTCAAGAAGGCTTCAGCAAAAAGAACAGCCTTGTCCCTGAAATATAACCACATCAGGTAGACATTTCTCCCTCTCTTGATCATTGGTAACTGTAAGGAGAGATAAGGCAGGATGGCTTTAACACATAAAATGAAGGTTAGAAATGAACTTTGGTGAAGTTGGAGAAGACTTACAGGAATACCAGAGGGTAAGAGCCCTAGATCTGACCAAGATGTGTTTTTTTGCACTTAAATTATCAAGAGCCCTGATTTGTTTAAATACTTGTAAATTCTGGTTCTCTTCTTTTGCTCTATGTTCTACTAGCATGGGTGCTTGATCAGTCACTTCAAACATGTTCAACTATTTGCAACCCCATAGACTGTAGCCTGCCAGGCTTTTCTGTCCCTGGAGTTTTCCAGGCAAGAATATTGGAGTGGATTGCTATTTCCTACTCCCAGAGATCTTACCAACCCAGGGATTGAACTTGCGCCTCTTGCATCTCTTACACTGGCAGGCAGATCCCTTACCATTGTGCAGCCTAGGAAGCCTTCCATTACCTTAACTTTTTTTTTTTGAGTAAGGAAGTCAGTTCATTTTGATTTAGTCTATATAATACACTGGCCTATTCCTTTCCTTTTAATTGTTTAAAGATTTGTGTAACTTTTAAAATTATGAGCACATATGTACAGTGTAGCTGTGAAAAGAAGGGAAGTGAAAAGCAAAGGAGAAAAGGAAAGATATACCCATGTGACTGCAGAATTCCAAAGAATAGCAAGGAGAGAAAAGAAAGGCTTCCTCAACGATCTATGCAAAGAAATAAAGGAAAACAACAGAATGGGAAAGACTAGAGATCTCTTCAAGAAAATTAGAGATACCGAGGGAACATTTCAGTAAAGATTGGCTCAATAAAGGACAGAAATGTTAGGGGCCTAACAGAAGCAAAAGATATTAAGAAGAGGTGGCAAGAATACACAGAAGAACTATACAAAAAAAGATCTTCACAACCCAGATAATCAAGATGGTATGATCACTCACACTCACCTAGAGCCAGACATCCTGGAATGTGAAGTCAAATGGGCCTTAGGAAGCATCACTATGAACAAAGCTAGTGGAGGTGATGGAATTCCAATTGAGCTATTTCAAATCCTGAAAGATGGCTCTGTGAAAGTGCTACACTTAATATGTCAGCAAATTTGGAAAACTCAGCAGTGGCCACAGGACTGGAAAAGGTCAGTTTTCATCCCAATCCCAAAGAAAGGCAATGCCAAAGAATGCTCAAACTACCGCACAAATGCACTCATCTCACAGGCTAGTAAAGTAATGCTCAAAATTCTCCAAGCCAGGCTTCAGCAACATGTGAATGATGAATTTCCAGATGTTCAAGCTGGACTTAGAAAAGACAGAGGAACCAGAGATCAAATTGCCAACATCCGCTGGATCATTGAAAAATCAAGAGAGTTCCAGAAAAACATCTATTTCTGCTTTATTGCCTATGTCAAAGCCTTTGACTGTGTGGATCACAGTAAACTGTGGAACATTCTGAAAGAGATGGGAATACCAGACCACCTGACCTGCCTCTTGAGAAACCTGTATGCGGGTCAGGAAGCAACAATTAGAACTGGACATGGAAGAACAGACTGGTTCCAAATAGGAAAAGGAGTCCGTCGAGGCTGTATATTGTCACCCTGCTTATTTATCTTATATGCAGAGTACATCATGAGAAATGCTGGGCTGGAGGAAGCACAAGCTGGAATCAAGATTGCTGGGAGAAATATCAATAACCTCATGTATGCAGATGACACCACCCTTATGGCAGAAAGTGAAGAAGAACTAAAGAGCCTCTTGATGAAAGTGAAAGAGGAGAGTGAAAAAGTTGGCTTAAAGCTCAGCATTCAGAAAACTCACATCATGGCATCTGGTCCCATTGTTTCATGGCAAATAGATGGGGAAACGTGGAAACAGTGGCTGACTTTATTTTTCTGGGCTCTAAAATTTTTTCTGGGCTCCAAAATCACTGCAGATGGTGATTGCAGCCATGAAATTAAAAGACACTTACTCTTTGGAAGGAAAGTTATGACCATCCTAGACAGCATATTAAAAAGCAGAGACATTACTTTGTCAACAAAGGTTCGTCTAGTCAAGGCTATGGTTTTTCCCGGTAGTCATGTATGGATGTGAGAGTTGGACTGTGAAGAAAGCTAAGCACCAAAGAATTGATGCTTTTGAACTGTGGTGTTGGAGAAGACCCTTGAGAGTCCCTTGGACTGCAAGGAGATCCAACCAGTCCATCCTAAAAGAGTTCAGTCCTGGGTGTTCATTGGAAAGACTGATGTTGAAGCTCAAACTCCAATACTTTGGCCACCTGATGCAAAGAGCTGACTCATTGGAAAAGACCCTGATGCTGGGAAAGATTGAGGGCAGGAGGAGAAGGGGACGATAGAGGATGAGATCGTTGGATGGCATCACCAATTTGATGGATATGGGTTTGGGTGGACTCTGGGAGTTGGTGATGGACAGGGAGGCCTGTCGTGCTTCGGTTCATGGGGTTGCAAAGAGTCAGACACGACTGAGCGACTCAACTGAACTGAACTCACTCATTCTCTCTCTAGTGATGTAGAATCACTGTTCCTCTTAGGTATATAACAAGAACCTACTTAGTAAGCAGGATTTTTGTATATTAATACAAGTTATACATAAAGACATAAATCATGTGATGCTTTACAAGTTTTAAGAAACTACTGTGTTTCCTGTCCATTTTGTTTCTAAGTAAGATTTTTACTCTGTAATTTACAAAATGTAATTTAAAAATAAAAGCTATCTTTACTTAAATTTCTCAGTATCTTCTTTCATTGTCATTTTAGATCGAGTTTAGTTGTCTCATTTTAAGATTTTTTTTTAATTGTATGTGTGATAGAATGCCAAGGCCTCAATAAAGGCATTTAAGAGATCAAGGGAAATATATTTAGTTACCATTTTCAACTTTCTATCTCTTTAAATATTTTGATGGAGGGATACGAATTGTGTCATATGAATATGAGATATGGAAAGAAATTGAAATCCTAGGTCTGGTAAGTTATGTTAAGATTTGATTACCTGATTCAAAGAGTCACATGGAAACACTAAAGTTAGGCAAGGCAATTGCATATTGATATCTCGAAAGATCATTTAGAATTCGTTGTGGAAAATAGGTGATAAAGTTTGATGACTAAAGGCAGGAAAAGTGATTTTATATAGAAAGTTTTGCATAGGAAGTAATTACACAGATTTCGTGATGGAATAGTTGTACAAATGATGAAAGAGTCAAGGTTCATGGCACAGGTAACACAAGACCAGGGTCAAGACTGGACAAGGAACATCCATTCTTCAGCAAGATAAACATGGGCTGTCAATGGGATAGCGAGGTGGAACGTTCAGTTGTAGATTTGAAGTCCAGGAGAAAGCTTTGCCCTAAGACAAAAAGCAGCGGGGACTGGTGAAACCAAGCAGCTAGAATATAGCTAGTTGGAATATAGAAAATTAAGCGTTTCAAGAAAGCGAGATTAATTAACACTCTCTCAAGATGCAGAAAGCAAAGCAGATAAGATTGAGGGATGTGTAAGAGGTTACAACAAGACCACGTTGTGCAATCATTTTCAGGAAATAAATTATGGCACCTACACTAAGTAGAATATAATGAAACTTGTAATATGTGGCCTTCATGTATCAAGTTGGAAATATAGAAATATTGAAACCAAAAAAGTAACATGTACAGTAAGGTGTTATTCATATGAATTGTTAAAATATAAAATATTTAATTAATATTGCATGATATTACAAACACAGATATACACACATATATATATGGGAAATTTAAAAAAAGACCAGTAGATTACACATAACTTCAAGGTATCAGGTCTTTCCACAGAGAGGTTGACAGTAATGGGTGCATTAGGTGTGACTTTTAACCACATTGGTAAAATTTTACTTACTTTAATCAAAAAAAGAAAAGTGATCTAAAGCAAAGAATGACAAAATAGAAGCACACATTAACTCTTGATGATAAGGGAGACTTATTGTTTAAATTTGTTGTATGTTTGAAATATTTCTTAATTTTCTAAAACAATTAGACTTGTACTGCATTTATGCAACATGAATAGATAAGAAATAGAGTCAAATTTTAGTAGGGGTCAAGTTTTCTGGATATTTAAGAAACCCACACTTAAGTGAATGTGAGGAGTGAGCAATAGAAGCAGCAAATATTTGAGATTGTTTCAGAAATGGTTATACTAGCCAAAATTCAATTAATGCTCAAATATAAGGAGAATACAATTATACAATTTTCATTCAGCCACATAGTCTTTACCAAACAAGCTGGCATATGTAGTTACAGTCATAGTTAATCTCAGCCTATTAAAAATACTTCAAATTGGAAAATGAGACACTGTGTGTTAATTTGAGTCTTCTGCTTACTGTTTTTCTTTAACAATGATACTTAACTATGGACACAGAAATTCCTTTGCCATTAATAATGTGCATAATATGCTAGATATATAATTTCTTTTTATAAAGAGGTTTGATCATTTAAATTTATGAAATAGTCAAATAAAGCCTGAGTTTAAGAATAAATAATACTGACTTGGTGGAGAAATGTAAACTCTCATAGCATTTCTATTTTTACTTTAAATAGTTGAAGAAAAGAGTTATATATATTTTTCCAAATAGAGATACCAAATACATTTTTCTTTATCTATAGTACATATATTAAACCTTCATTTCCTATTAGCTGTTTTAAAACCATCATTAATTGCCATAATCCAGTTTATTAAAAGTTTAAAAGATTTGTCAAAAATGAAAAAAAAATTCTAAATATTTCCCAGATATGGAGATTATAGTCCTTGAGTTCACTGTCTCAGAAGAAAAACAGTAACATACTACCATCATAAACTGGAGAAGGAAATGGCAACCCACTCCAGTATTCTTGCCTGGAGAATCCCTTGGGCAGAGGAGCCTGGCAGGCTACAGTCCATGGGGTCACAAAGAATCGGACAAGACTTAGTGACTAAACCACCACCACCACCATCATAAATAAAAAGAACTTCCTTCAGAGAATTTAACCCTAGATTCTCTAAGAATTATTTGTATCAGCATACATGAGCCAATTTTAACAGCCAAGTTATGACAGTATAAAGCCTGTAAATGATCTATGCTTATTTACATCAAGCTTTGATTACAGTTGTAATAGTTCTTTCTTAAGATAATAGCAGAACTGAAAATCTCACAGGGAGAACACATGTCTCCTGCATGGAACTGTCAGAGTAATTTTAGATATCTTGATTTTGAATTTTTATCTCCCAGGGTTCAATCCTTGTCTGTTTTGAATCCTGGAGGACTATGAAATTTGATATGTTCCAATGTGAAAATAATGAAGTCAAGTTCAAGGTCATCAATAAGCATTGTTACTTACAGAAAATAGTAACAGCTTGTTCTGACCAAGGAATAGTCAAGTGAGACAAACATTATTCTCTTAACTTTTCTGTAAGTTGGAGCACAGCTTTATTAAGATTGTCTATATTTATTTCTGGAGAAGGAAATGACAACCCACTCCAGTACTCTTGCCTGGAAAATTCCATTGACAGAGGAGTCTGGCGGGCTACAGTCCATAGGGTCACAAAGAGTTGGACACGGCTGAGTACAAACACACACATATTTATCTCAGGCAGGCCTCTCAAATTTGAAACCGTTGTGTTTTTAATCAACTGTTCCACATGTGATATTAATCTTTGAAAATCTTAAAACTGAGAAGGTCATGTTTTTCCCATCTGCTGTGAATCACCAGAGATCGGTTCCATCTTAGAAATTTCACTCTCCAAAATGAACCCGCTTTCAGTGACACACAGTCTCTATTTGGAAAACAAAATTAATTGCAAAGCACCAATTTGTCTTGGATATTCATTATCTGTGCTTATTACTGTCCTAGAAAATTGTGTTACAATTTCTTTTTAATTGTCTTCCTGAGGATACACCTCATTTCCTGATGACAAGTGGAAGACATCCAAATGACTACCAGCCATAATTATGATATGTTACTTATTCAGAAGCTTTAGTAACTGTTCATGGTCACTGAATGTTTATTAACTTGTGTTTCAAATTGTGACATTTACCTAATCTGGCCCATAAAATATTACAGTATATTATATATATGTGAAATTCGATGAATTGATTTTGATGACTTCATAAGATTATTTTGTTTTGGAAAAATGTTTTACTATTGGCTTCTAATCTGTGTGAATAATTAAGCTATACATAAAACATATATACATAGAGATATGGAACAAATCAGGCTACAATGGTTCAATTATTATAGGAGGTATTATAAGGAAATAATTATATGATTGGTTAAGAAAGAGGTTTCCATAGTACCCTGAAGGCTTTTCTGTATGGAAGAAAATAATTACTGAAGCATTGGTGTGGGAAGAAGAAAAATGATATGATATTTATAGGAAAAATGTAAGAATTTCTCCTTAGATAAAGTAGAGATTCTACGTCTGATTGCAAGTTTTGAGAGTAAGTGGAACATGTGGACACATATTTGAGAAAGGCCAGAGGCCAACAGAGTTCTTTTTAAATATCCAACCATATTATTCTGTTGGCTTGAGTGTTTTATTACATGTGCTGTGATCAAAGAGAAGCCCAGACAGAACTGAAGCCACATCTGCAGGAGTCATAAGCAAGATTTAGTCATGCAAATGAGGAAAGTGACATTTTACTATCACTTTCATGTACCAAATCGATTTATGGGGCAAGCACTCAATAAATGTTAGCTGTTACTATCCTTGGTGATGTGATTGAAAAGAAATTTCTGGAGCAAGTGCAGCTGTTGGATGCTTCCAGCAGGGGGAAGCAGACCTCTTCAAAGTGAGGGTGGCTGATAAGGGTGTCCATTTGCGACTGGAAAGTACCAGGGAATTGCTTTGGCGGCATCTCAGGATCGTCTTTATCCACCGTTTCAGTCTTCCCTCTTCTGTAGGCATTTATTCCTTCAACCTGCATTTCTTTAGTTAAATCTGATGGAGGCAGTAAATATTTTAGGAACAGCATATGAACGTACATTATGTATTTTGCACACTGATAAATTACTCTAGTGCAGTCTTATCAATTATGGATATCTACTCCTATTGAGTTTGGAATCTAGAACCACAGACTACTTGGCAGGCATCCTAGCCACAGACAAGCTAGAAATGTAAACATAATATTGATACCCTCACAACTGTGCCACTCCAGCTCAACTGTGGCTATGTCCTTGACCTTATCTTCTTCAGTTCAAGGAGAAAAGCTGGCAAAGTTCACATAATAATTATTTTTCCAGAATTCTAAGCTCATGGTTAAGCCCACCCAGACAAGTGGGGCTGCTGGTATCCACATGCCCTTGTTTCTCCAATTGCTGGAGTTTTCTCCAAGGTAAGGTGAGATTAGCCAAGATCGCTGGGTTTCTCCCAGAAACTCAGTCTCATCGTCTGATATATCAACTTGGACATGACAGTGTGCTTAGAATTCTGAATAAATTGTTGGAACCTTATGGAATCATGATGGACTCGTAGCACATGACTCTAACCCTTGAATTTGTAGCTTTGGAGTTGCCCGGGTATTTTTCGGAGAACAATGTCTACCATGAATTATTTATTAATTATTATGGATAATGTTGTAATTGTTTAGTTTGCTTATTTGTAATGTTAGTTTCATAATCTTATTTGGAAAGCAAACAAAAAATTAACAATGGGAACACTGAGGGTTGGACATACTATCAATATGGAGTTTTAAGTTTTGTGTGTGTGTGTGTGTGTGAGTGTGTGGGGGGCAGTGGGGGAGGGAGGGAGGATCTCTTTGGATACTATGAAATTCAAGATGTTTAAAGATTGCAACAATGGTTAGTGGCACCCAGAGGACCGAGGGGAGGTAGAATGTCCATGTCTGGGAGGGAAGTAGGCCAGAGAAACCTGAAGGTGCAGGGATGCTGCATGGCAATATACACGCGGAATCACAGTGAAGCAGGCAGAGGAGTTTCTAGATGGCAGATGCAGGGCCATTGTGTGCGTTTATTCCCAGTATTGCCCAGCACCTGGTCTTTGTGTGTACTGCCCTGTGGCCTGTACAGGATAGGATCCCCTGGATTACATATAGTAGTACTGGACATGGCAAGTAACAAAAAGCAGCTCAAGAAAGTCCTAAAAAAATATTTGTGAGGATTACATGACTTCATGTGCGATAAGGGTCTGAAGGAGGAGGCAATGGTAACCCACTCCAGTACTCTTAAGGGTCTGAAATATTTAGTTTGGGTAGTAAAAGAAAGGATGACCACAGAACACTAGAAATTTCAGAGTGGTGAGACAACTTTTTAGTTTTAAAAAAAGTCTCACTAAGAACTTGTTACTTGCTCAGTCGTGCCAATTCTTTTGTGACTCCATGGACTGTGCCATCAGGTTCCCTGATCCATGGGGTTTCCCAGGCAAAAATCCTGGAGTGGGTAGCCCTTCTCTTTTCCAGGGGATCTTCCTGACCCAGGGCTCAAACCCATGTCTCCTGCATTGGTAGGCAGATTATTACCACTGAGTCACCAGGGAATCCCAACTTTGCTCTTATCCTAGCAACTAAGTGTTTTCCCTGTATGCTTACCTTGTGATTTTACATTCAGAAATGATCTATATTTCTCATTCCCTTAATGAAAAAATCTGGTAGTTTTACTTTTCCTGCTGTCTCTGGGTTTCTGTACTATATTTCTTTTACTGTTCCCTTGAAATAATTCTTACCTTTCCCTTCTTACACCCTCATGGCTGAGCCTCCTTCAAGTCAGTGTTGTATTCAATCCCATACTTTAATCACATTAAATATAGAAAATCTATTATCATAAAAATGCATAAAGAAATATGTACTTTTAATTTCCACTTATTGTCCACTTACCACTAGGAATGGCAGGAAAGTCACTCTGCCGTGAGTGGTTATCTCTTCAATGTAAATTTTACTCTCTTCCACATTAAATGGGCTTATCCGGTAGCTCAGTTGGTAAAGAATCCACCTGCGATGCAGGAGACTGCCTGCAATGCAGGCAGCTGGAGTCTAGAAGATCCCTAGGTCAGGAAGATCCCCTGGAGAAGGAAATGGCAGCCCATTCCAGTATTCTTGCCTGAGCAATCCTGTGGATAGAGGAGCCTGGCTGGCTACTGTCCATGGGGTCACAAGAGTTGAACCTGACTTAGGGACTAAAACACCACCACCACATTATTAACAAATGATAAAATCAGAACTACTTTTTTCCCCATTGATGGCAGTTTAAGAGTATTATGCTTCCGCTTCTCAAATAATATCTCAGTCTGTGTGATGTGTTTGGAAAGGAGCTGGAAATGCCCGAATCAATGTAAAATGATTTGCATTGATATAGTTGATAGTAGTTGACAGGCTGTTTTACTAAGCTTTCTATGTTTTATTACCTAGAAGGGACAATACATTAGCAGATTATATTTTCCTGATATAATATGTGTTTCTGAATTGTTGAGCTCTTACTTAACCTTTAAGCCATTGCTGAGACACCCTCTCCTCCGTGAAGGCAAAAGATTGCTTCCTTCTTCTGTAAGTGGACTTCTGTGCTTATATATCCTCTCACGGCTAATAGCGTCTGTTTTGGAAATGTTTACTCTATGTCCATAAATGGCTTTTGAGCAGTGATCTGAGGTTCCTCATCACAACCACCAGCAAACACCTGACAGGAAAAAGCTGGCAATAAATGTTTTCTGAATTGGACTGAGCAGGAGAAAAGTTAAGGAAGAAGCGATTAGGGGCATTTCCTGTGTGCCGATCCTCTACTTCCGCAGGTGGTGATCTTTTAAACTTTCCCACAATTCTCTACCAATTTTGTTAAGAAAACAACGTCCAGAATGACTCAGAGGGAGAAGAGTTGAAATTTGTCTTTCATTACCCAGGATATCTTGTTTCCTACTATATTCCAAATGATTCCTCCACTGAGATCAATGAATATTTGTATCTCAGCCGACTCAAATATCATTACAAGTAGACAAGAGAAGTGGGTGGTAAAGGCATTTTAAAATTTATAAGACATGATTATGGCCACTTGACTCGTAAGAAAAGCAGATACTGGCCATATTTACATAGATATCTTATTACTGGATCGAAAATTATTGAAGTGATTACTTAAAAAAATACTCAGTAAATGATTCTCTTATTTAGCTTAAAATATTTGGAATCACTATTAACACTGGTTAATGAGAGGAAGGTTGTAAAATGTACTGTAGCTAAAGAGTTAGCAATAGAAAAAGTACCTTATGACCTTCCCTAGATGAGGGCTTCTACTACCATTCCCTAGTACCCCAGTTTTTGAAACTGTTTCAAAACCCCCATATTTTCTTAAAAGCAGAGTGGATAATTATTATAGAATTTTAGATGGGTATGTGTGTATACATGCATATATGTGTATGTGTGTATAAAACTATAGTGAAAATATTTAGAAAATCTAGCAATGCTGGTGAAATGGAAGTTGGTTGTGTACAGAAGTAGACACTTAGCATTTATGGCTACTTAGAATTTTTTGAATAGTTCTTTTTTTCATATTTTGATTGTTCCTCATATTCTCACAGTTAATTACCTTTCCCAAGATAATAAAATAAAATGAAAGATGTATAACTTAGGTCTCACAAAACAGGCATAAGCATACAAGAGGTGGAATTGAAGTTGACCTTCATGGGGCATCAGTGGGACTTGCTTCTTGCTGCTGGCATGGGTAGAGGCAGGAGCTGGGTACCTCTATGCTCTGCAGCAACATTCTCTCTCTTAGCAGGCCGATTATGCAATGATGTTTGGGAAATTATTTCTGGAATTTCACCTGTTAGTCTTCCTACAGTACTGTGAGGTTTTAAACAACCTTTAATAAATTCATTGGCACTCAAATTAGATAGAATTGATTATTTTCTTGTCTGCAAATAGGGGACATATGTCTTATTTTATCAAAAATTTTTTTTCCTCTTCTTTTTTGGCTATTCTGTGCGGCTTGGGGGATCTTAGTTCCCTGAACAGGACAGAACTTGCGCCCTCAGCAGTGAAATCTGAGTCCTAACCACTGGTTTGACAGGTAATTCCTTCATGTGTCTTATTCTAAAATATTAAATCTGATGCCTTAATATACCCAGAAACTCATACTTAGCTTCACTTACAATGATTCTTTGAAAAACATTTGTTGATGACGATAACAGCATTTGCCAAAATATGATTTGATGAGCCTTATTGCTTAAAATTTGTGTTTACCTTTTTTATTTTTCTCTGTAAGAATGTAAGTACTCTACTAAAATACAGTAGATATCTATATTGTTAGTAAAAAGAAGATGCATGCATCATGAGGGATATTTTTAAATTCTAACTTGAAAACTTAACTTTGCCAAGAAATTTGGTGTCTGAAACCCCTGTAAGGATAAACATATATATAAGCCAAATCTTTCTTTCCTATATCTCTTTTGGAACTAGTTCAGAAACATTTCTGCAGCCAAATATATCTGTCAGTTTCTTCTCTATAAAAGGCAAAGTTTATGGATTTCACCAAATCATTGCACAATAAAAAGAAAGAAAATTGAGTAATATGAAGTATAAAAATGTTCTTTTATCAATTCAGTGCTCCAAGTGTTCTTTGTCTTCAGTCTTGTATATCTACATTAAAAAAAGATTTACTGTTTAAACTTTTCTTTATTCTATAACATATAAGAATGAGAGATGATATGATAGAATCGATATTTAATTTAAAACATCACTCATCTTGCTATCCAACAGCTTGAAATATTTCCTTTGCTATTTTATTAGAATCATAAGGAGTTCAAGTCTTATCAGTTTATAAGTATGCTTGAAACATCCCCCTGACACATTCTCATCATTGATCCATGTTTGACCTTTTTAAATTGTTCCTTCCTCATTTGCTTTTTAATGGTATGATGAACATCTCTGATACTTTCTGGCTATAGTTTATATTTTTCATATTTATACAATATGCACTCTTTGTAGAATACCAAGCTACTATGGGAGATGAAACCGAAAGAGGAGGTCTAGCTTTAGTAAGTGAATTGGAGTCTTTTATAGGGAAAGGATACACTCATCATTAAAGAAAAATTTCTTATAAAGAATACTTGTCAGCATAGCAATTCTGATACAGTTATTGCTTTTGCAAAATACAACTACTAGAAGGTTAGAAGAACATTAAATTAACAGATGAGTTTTTGGAAAACAAGGCTAAACTAACCTGTATAAGTCATGGATGCTCTACTCTTTGTATTTTAGCATCATGTGCTTTTAATAGATGACACATAAATTCAAGCCAACAGAAGAATAGTATTATATTAATAGATGAACACTCTACTGCTCACTTATCTCCAGCTATGCTGAAGGTACAGATCATTCTTTAGAAACTTTAACTGGTATAGCAGGTAGAGGAGCTAGAACAAGAACAAAGCTATTAATAAATCTCCTTCAAACAAGTACATTATAAAGAATTCTTATGACCTCATACTTCCCTTCTAGGATTAAGCATTATGTTATAATTCTATAAATGTATTGTCTATTCTTATTTTTGTATATGTCCCATTAAGTCATTCTCGTTATATATAGATATATGTGAGCTTTTCTTGACCTAGAAGATTTCTTTATGATTGTTTTACAATACTGGTTTGAATTCTGTCATCAATATGAATTAACCATAGGTGGACATGTGTCCCATTCCTCTTGAGTCTCCCTCTCACATCCTGCCCATTACCACCCCCTCTAGATTATTACAGAGCACCAGTTTGAGTTTCCTGAGTCATACAGCATATTCCCACTGGCTATCTACTCAGTTCTATGAAGACCTAAAAGACCTTCTAGAACTACACCCCCAAAAGATGTCCTTTTCATTATAGGGGACTGGAATGCAAAAGTAGGAAGTCAAGAAACACCTGGAGTAACAGGCAAATTTGGCCTTGGAGTACAGAATGAAGCAGGACAAAGGCTGATAGAGTTTTGCCAAGAGAACACACTGGTTATAGCAAACACCCTCTTCCCACAACACAAGAGAAGGCTCTACACATGGACAGAACCAGATGGTCAACACTGAAATTAGATTGATGATATTCTTTGCAGGCAAAGATGGAGAAGCTCTATACAGTCAGCAAAAACAAGACTGGGAGCTGACTGTGGCTCAGATCATGAACTCCTTATTGCCAAATTCAGACTGAAATTGAAGAAACTGAAGAAAACCACTAGACAATTGAGGTACGACCTAAATCAAATCTCTTATGACTATACAATGGAAGTGAGAAATAGATTTAAGGAAGTAGATCTGATAGACAGAGTGCCTGATGAACTATGGACGGAGGTTCGTGAAATTATACAGGAGACAGGGATCAAGACTATCCCCAAGGAAAAGAAATGCAAAAAGCAAAATGGCTGTCTGAGGAGGCCGTACAAATAGCTGTAAAAAGAAGAGAAGAAGCAAAAATCAAAGGAGAAAAGGAAAGATATACCCATTTGAATGCAGAGTTCCAAAGAATAGCAAGGAGAGATAAGAAAGCCTTCCTCAGCGATCAGTGCAAAGAAATAGTGCAAGGAAAACAATAGAAGGGGAAAGACTAGAGATCTCTTCAAGAAAAATTAGAGATACCAAGGGATCATTTCATGCAAAGATGGGCTCAATAAAGGACAGAAGTGGTATGGACCTAACAGAAGCAGAAGATATTAAGAAGAGGTGGCAAAAATACACAGAAGAACTATACAAAAAAGATCTTCACGAACCAGATAATCATGATGGTATGATCACTCACCAAGAGTCAGACATCCTGGAATGTGAAATCAAGTGGGCCTTAGGAAGCATCAGTACAAACAAAGCTAGTGGAGGTGATGGAATTCCAGTTGAGCTATTTCAAATCCTGAAAGATGATGCTGTGAAAGTGCTGCACTCAATATGTCAGCAAATTTGGAAAACTCAGCAGTGGCCACAGGACTGGAAAAGGTCAGTTTTCATTCCAATCCCAAAGAAAGGCAATGCCAAAGAATGCTCAAACTACTGCACAAATGCACTCATCTCACATGCTAGTAAAGTAATGCTCAAAATTCTCCCAGCCAGGCTTCAGCAATATGTGAACCGTGAACGTCCAGATGTTCAAGCTGGTTTTAGAAAAGGCAGACGAACAAGAGATCAAATTGCCAGCATCTGCTGGATCATCAAAAAAGCAAAAGATTTCCAGAAAAACATCTATTTCTGCTTTATTGCCTATGCCAAAGCCTTTGACTGTGTGGATCACAATAAACTGTGGAAAATTCTGAAAGGGATGGGAATACCAGACCACCATACCTGCCTCTTGAGAAGCCTGTATGCAGGTCAGGAAGCAACAATTAGAACTGGACATGGAAGAACAGACTGGTTCCAAATAGGAAAAGTAGTCCATCAAGTCTGTATATTGTCACCCTGCTTATTTAACTTATATGCAGAGTACATCATGAGAAATGCTGGGCTGGAGGAAGCACAAGTTGGAATCAAGATTGCCAGGAGAAATATCAATAACCTCAGATATGCGGATGACACCACCCTTATGGCAGAAAGTGAAGAAGAACTAAAGAGCCTCTTGATGAAAGTGAAAGAGGAGAGTGAAAAAGTTGGCTTAAAGCTCAACATTCAGAAAACTAAGATCATGGCATCCAGTCCCATCACTTCATGGCAAATAGATGGGGAAACAGTGGAAACAGTGGCTGACTATATTTTTGGGGGGCTCCAAAATCACTTCAGATGGTGATTGCAGCCATGAAATTAAAAGACGCTTACTCCTTGGAAGGAAAGTTATGACCAACCTAGACAGCATATTAAAAAGCAGAGACATTACTTTGTCAACAAAGGTCCATCTAGTCAAGGCTATGGTTTTTCCAGTAATCATGTAGGGGTGTGAGAGTTGGACTATAAAGAAAGCTGAGCGCTGAAGGATTGATACTTTTGAACTGTGGTGTTGGAGTAGACTCTTGAGAGTCCTTGGACTACAAGGAGATCTAACCAGTCCATCCTAAAGGAGATCAGTCCTGAATGTTCATTGGAAGGACTGATGTTGAAGCTGAAACTCCAATACTTTGGCCACTTGATGCGAAGAGCTGACTCATTTGAAAAGACCCTGATGCTGGGTAAGATTGAGGGCAGGTGGAGAAGGGGACAATAGAGGATGAGATCGTTGGATGGCATCAGGGTTGATTTCCTTTAGTATTTACTGGTTTGATCTTCTTGCAGACCAAGGGACTCTCAAGAGTCTTCTTCAACACCCCAGTTCAGAAGCATCAGTTCTTCTTTCTCTGCCTTATTTATGGTCCAATTCTCACATCTATTACATCCTCCTAGATTCCATGAAAGTGAAAGTGAAAGTTGCTCAGTCACGTTCAACTCTTTGCAACCCATGGACTGTAGCTTGTCAGGTTCCTCTGTCCATGGAATTCTCCAGGTGAGAATATTGGAGTGGGTAGCCATGCCTTTGTCCGGGTAATCTCCCCAACCCAGGGATCAAACCCAGGTCTCCCACATTGCAGACAGATTCTTTTATATTCGTTACTATACGATATTTATTTTTCTCTTTTTATGGGAGATCTGATGAAGTTGGAGTGATGCTACGTTTAGATGATTTTAATATTTGGAGTATTGTTTTTGGTGAAAATTGGGTGGCAAATTGCAAAGGAGCCAGTGTTGGGGGTTTTCATGGTAATAACCAGCTGAGACATACAGTAATGGCAAATGCTTTAAAAGAAAGTGTATACATATGTGATGGTTTTCAAAGGTGAATCAACGGTAAATGAGCATCATTTTTTATTTTTCTGTTACATTCCTACATTAGTCTTCCAGGGCTGCCATAACAAAATTCCCCCACATTGTGTGGCTTAAACAACAGAAATGTATTTTCTTCCAGTTTTAGAGGCTGGAAGTCCAAGATAAGGTGTCAGCCAGTTTGCTTTCTCCTGAGGCCCCTTCCTTGGCTTGAGGATGGCTCCTTCTTCTTACCTCTTCACTCAGCCTTTTCTCTGTGCTCACGCACCCCTAGTGTCTCTTCTGTGTGCTTGCATTTTGTTTACTTATTAAGACATGAGAGATGGGGCTTCAGTCCCTGGGTAGGGAAGATCCCCTGGAGTAGGAAGTGGTGACCACTCCAGTATTCTTGCCTGGAATATTCCATGTACAGAGGAACCTGGCAGGCTACAGTCCATGGGGTCACAGAGTGTCAGACACAACTGAGTGACTAAGCACAGCACAGCACAGCAAGGTTGAATTAGATCTTAAAATCAAGTCTAAATGGGCTGGTTTTAACTTATTGTTTTAAGGTCCTATCTCCAAAAGTACATAGTCATACTCTGAGGTGTTGGGGTTTGGACTTCACAGAATTTTAGAGGGACACAGTCAAGCCCATGATGATCCCCTTACTTGAAATACAATCATCACCCAGACATACTATGAACAACTATATACCAAACAAATTATAAAACTTCCCTTTTCCTGAACAAACCAATGTTTTATTGCCTTGTCACTCATAAAATATAGTCTCTCTATTTTTCTCTGTCATAATTTTACTCATCCTTCAAGACTTCACTGCGTCTTCTGGAGACATTTTTAATCCATCTGGATAGAAGTGATCTCTGCCCTTGGCCTCCATTTGTCTTTTTTTTTTTTTTTTGTCACACCCTATTAGTACTTTTATCAATGACATCTTCTATCAAAATTGATGTGTGCCTTATTTCTTTATTCATATTATATTTTATAGAACTCAGTCTTATTTGTTTTGAAATCCCTGCACTACATAGTGTGATGTCTTGTGTATGATGGATATTAAATATGCTTTTTTGACTGTTTAAGACTTAATGATATAAAAAGATTGGTTATATTTTTTACTCCAATCTTTTAACATTTTCCTAATATTTTCAACTTTATTCAAAGAGGATTTAACACAAAAATCCTTCAAAATTCATGGTACAGTTTTAATGACTGACTTGTTTAGCATATTTTATGCATCTTTGACATGATAGGTAGGCAGACAAAAACAGCAGTGAAGACAGAGATTAAGAAACTTAATCTAATTAGTTTATAGAGAACACAAATGATTATTTATTGGAAATAATATAAAGACAATTTTCCTGTTTTGATGGCATTCTTAGAATGGGTAGAAAATACTATGGATGTTTAATATAGGCAATATGGAGTAAACACATAAGGAAATGGAACATTTATCAATAATCTACATGAGGAGAATAAAAGTGGTGGGTAAAATACTGCAGGACTTTATTTTCTGTCTAGGAGAGACTAAGAATTTATACTCAACCTTTAAACAACTCAGATCATGGCATCCGGTCCCATCCTTCATGGCAAATAGAAGGGGAAAAAAATGGAAATAGTGACAGATTTTCTCTCCTGGGCTCCAAAATCACTGTGGAGGGTGACTGCAGCCATGAAACTAAAAGATGCTTGCTCTTTGGTAGGAAAGCTATGATAAACCCAGAGAATGTATTAAAAAGCAAAGATAACACTTTGCCAACAAAGGTCCATATAGTCAAAGCTATGGTTTTTCCAGTAGTCATGTACTGATGTGAGAGTTGCATCATAAGGAAGGCTGAGCACTGAAGAATTGATACATTTGAACTGTGGTGTTGGAGAAGACTCTTGAGAGCCCCTTGGACTGCAAGGAGATCAAACCAGTCAATCCTATAGGAAATCAACCCTGAATATTCATTGGAAGGACTAATGCTGAAACTGAAGTTCCAGTGCTTTGGCCAACTGCTGCAAAGAGGCAACTCATTGGAAAAGAACCTGATGCTAGGAAAGATTGAAGGCAAAAGAAGAAGAGGGTGGCAGAGGATGAGATAGTTGGATGGCATCATCAACTCAGTGGACATGAATTTAAGCAAACTCTGGAAGATAGTGAAGGACAGGGAAGCCTGATGTGCTGCAGTCCATGGGGTTGCAGAGTCAGACATGACTTAGCAACTGAACAACAGTAGCAAAAACGACAATAAGAAGTTATAGACTAGGAATCACAAAAAAATGTGCAACATTCTTATGTTTTTTTATTTGGAATTTCCTATTTCCCTATAGAGACTTATAGCAAAATCGTTAAGTTGAAAAAAGTCTGTCTTTGGGAATAGCAATTAACAGAGTTGGAATGTGATAGAAAGAGTGCTTTGGAAAGTGCAACTGTTTCCCCAGCTATGTTTTATGGGAAATGAGAGATCTAAGCTCTTGAGAAGAAGTAAAATAAGATGTAAAATTTGGGGGCTCACTCTTTGATTCAGAGAAGATAAGAAGAGGGACTTCTGGAATGATATACTCTGTGATGCCACATACGGGGTTCCCACACATGGGAGTTTTTGATTCTGCTTTGTTTTCCCTTATGGTGTGTAAAAGAAGGAGCTTTTCATATTTCTTAGTTTCTGACAATCCATCCAGGAGGCCAGTCTTTGAACTCCTACACATTCATTCCCACAGATTCTAAATTTATCTAGAGCACATTTTGTCTCTAAACTCAGAACATATGGAGAAGGATGCTGTCTAAGACAAGCAGAAATGACAGAATTACCTGCTGGTTTGAATGTTCTTCATCAAGATCATTTATTGTTTTAATGCTGTGACCGCATCCTCTTCCTCCAGGGATAAGTGACTGCTGGCTTAAGTGTGGCCAGAAGAGATGAGCAGTATTATTACATTTTTTTCCTGGCCAGCAATAAAGTAAAAGATAAACATGGAAAGAGGATAGAAGGTTGGGGGAATGAAAGAAAGGTCTTTCCCTGAAAAGTCATATTCAGTAGTTTAGGTGAGGCAAAAAGTGATCTGGGGAAGTACATATAGGAATCTATATATTTAAACTCAGATCTTATAGAGCAGATGAGTGGGAAGAACATTACCAAAATTTTCTTTCTTCTCTTTGAGTTCATGGTGATTAAAAAACAAAATTATACCAAAACATAGGAGTTGTTATAGAAATGATACATTGACCTTCATTGAAATAAGAAAAAATGACTAGGGATATTTGTAAGGAAATTTTGAGGAATATATCTAGGCTAGATGAGGGTTTACTTCTGAAATTGAAACCTAAAAGTGGTAAATTTAATGGCTGGTCAGTTGTCTTGAATTCAAAGATAAATGTGGAAACTTATGAATGTGTTGTCATAAGTGGATGCCTGTCATAAATTCTAAATTCCCAGAGTATCCTGCATGTCCCTTGAAATGCCATCTTAGTATTTGTGGATGTGCTATACTGAATTAGTAGAAATTCAGGGTACATTTTTATTAACATTAAAATGAAGTATAACTTTTTCATAAAGATATAAATAAAGTATAAATCTTGATTTTATATGTTTTGCACCTTACATGGAAATGCTTGCAAATATGGGATAAAACTAGTCATGGCCATTCCAGATCTGGTCTTAGATCAGTGAGTGCTTCTCAAACTTGAATATTATACTAGTCACCTGGGGAATTTGGATAAAGTCTTATTTCTGATTCACTAAGTCTAGGACGGATTTCTGAATTTCTAAGAAGTTCCCAGATGATGTTGTTGTTACTGGTTGAAAAATCACACTTTAAAGAGCTGGGCCTTAGGTGACTAAAGATTCCCCCTCACCCACACACTTGTATCAGATATTTTCCTAATGAGTTTCAACACAAAATTTTTAATCAATTGTTTTTGGAGAACATTTGAAAAATTAAAAGTCCTTAAAGTTGTGACAGAGATAATATGTGAAATATGATTTCTACTTTTATTTATATAAATATGACCGTAGGACATAAGAAAAGAAAAATCAGTAGACACCAGATACATATATGAACACAGTTTAATTTTGTATTTAAAATATATAATTCTTTTGACTTAATGTTAATAATTTAAGTTGATTTCTCAGTCTTCCTCTCAGACATCCATTTATTTGAGCATTTAGCAGAGTTACTGCCATTTTTAGTATTCAATAAACATTTTCTAAATGAATGAATGAAAAAAAGAGTAATATACTTAGAAGTTTATTCTTCATGGCAATCATATGTTATGAATAGTTCTTTAAATATTTGTAACCAATATCTTTATCTTTGGGAAGAGGCCTTATCAAATCTTCATATTTTTCTATTTGCCTTGGATCCATTTTATATACATTCACATGTATTTACATGAATGCAGAGTTCCAAAGAATAGCAAGGAGAGAGAAGAAAGCCTTCCTCAGTGATCAGTGCAAAAAAATAGAGGAAAATAATAGAATGGTAAAGACTAGAGATCTCTTCAAGAAAATAGAGATACCCAGGGAAAATTTCATGCAAAGATGGGCTCGATAAAGGACAGAAATGGTAGGGACTTAACAGAAGCAGAAGATATTAAGAAGACATAGCAAGAATACACAGAAGAACTGTACCCAAAAAGTCTTCACGATCCAGATAATCATGATGGTGTGATCACTCACCTAGAGCCAGACATCCTGGAATGTGAAGTCAAGTGGGCCTTAGGAAGCATCACTACGAACAAAGCTAGTGGAGGTGATGGAATTCTAGTTGAGCTATTTCAAATTCTGAAAGATGATGCTGTGAAAGTGTTGCACTCAATATGCCAGCAAATCTGGAAAACTCAGCAGTGGCCACAGGACTGGAAAAGATCAGTTTTCGTTCCAATTCCAAAGAAAGGCAATGCCAAAGAATGCTCAAACTACTGCACAATTGCATTCATCTCACACGCTAGTAAAGTAATGCTTAAAATTCTCCATGCCAGGCTTCAGCAATACATGAACCATGAACTTCCAGATGTTCAAGCTGGTTTTAGAAAAGGCAGAGGAACCAGAGATCAAATTGCCAACGTCCGCTGGATCAACGAAAAAGCAAGAGAGTTCCAGAAAAACATCTACCTCTGCTTTATTGACTATGCCAAAGCCTTTGACTGTGTGAATCACAATAAACTGTGGAACATTCTGAAAGAGATGGGAATACCAGACCACCTGACCTGCCTCTTGAGAAACCTGTATGCGGGTCAGGAAGCAACAGTTAGAACTGGGCATGGAACAACAGACTGTTTCCAAATAGGAAAAGGAGTCCGTCAAGGCTGTATATTGTCACCCGGCTTATTTAACTTATATGCAGAGTACATCATGAGAAACGCTGGGCTGGAAGAAACACAAGCTGGAATCATGATTACTGGGAGAAATATCAATAACCTCAGATATGCGGATGACACCACCCTTATGGCAGAAAATGAAGAAGAACTAAAGAGCCTCTTGATGAAAGTGAAAGAGGAGAGTGAAAAAGTTGGCTTAAAGCTCAACATTCAGAAAACTAAGATCATGGCATCTGGTCCCATCACTTCATGGCAAATAGATGGAGAAAGAGTGAAAACAGTGGTTGACTTTAATTTTGGGGCTCCAAAATCACTTCAGATGGTGATTGCCGCCATGAAATTAAAAGACGCTTACTCCTTGGAAGGAAAGTTATGACCAACTTAGACAGCGTATTAAAAAGCAGAGACATTAGTTTGTCAACAAAGGTCTGTCTAGTCAAGGCTATGGTTTTTCCAGTGGTCATGTATGGATGTGAGAGTAAGACTGTAAAGAAAGCTGAGTGCCGAGGAATTGATGCTTTTGAACTGTGGTGTTGGAGAAGACTCTTGAGAGTCCCTTGGACTGCAAGGAGATCCAACCAGTCCATCGTAAAGGAGATCAGTCCTGAGTGTTCATTGGAAGGACTGATGTTGAAGCTGAAACTCCAATACTTTGGCCACCTGATACGAAGAACTGACTCATTTGAAAGGACCCTGAAGCTGGGAAAGATCGAGGGCAGGAGGAGAAGGGGACGACAGATGATGAGATGGTTGGATGGCATCATCAACTCGATGGACATGGGTTTGGGTGGACTCCGGGAGTTGGTGATGGACAGGAAGGCCTGACATGCTCGGTTCAATAGGTTGCAAAGAGCCGGACAGGACTGAGCGACTGAACTGAACCTGTATTTACACACCAGGTTTCATGATTCAAGTAAAGGAATTATGTCTTATTCTTTATCTCCAGTACTGCTTTAGAAACCATCATACAGAGATTCACTGGGATAAAAAAGTCCCAAAATTTTTAGGAGAAAGTGGTATCACTATAACTAGTGATACCAGTCATATCATAACTATGTTGATTTTTATGAAATAAATGTTGATTTTTTTATGAAAAAAAATTCCCACTCTGAAAAACGGGAGGTTTAATAAAGAGGGCCAAGTAGACATTAAATGAAGATGCTGACAAAAGTGTTAATAAGAGAGATCACAGAATATAAGAACAAATTACGTGAGATAATTGATCTTAACTGGTGAATTATACTTTAAAATATTGCCTAGAGCCAGCCTCAATTCTTTTCCTTTTAAAAAAGCAAACATATGAGCAGGAATCTTCTCTATCTTCTTTATCTCAAAGTTAAATCTCTCTTGCCTTTGGATTCCAGAGAACACTCAGATTTTCTCTACCTCTTGAAACACCTCACCACAGTGTGCTGATTAACTTCAGTTCTGATGCTGTGATGTGTACTACATTTGTACCACATTTCTTATTATTAGTTGTCTCATCAGGAAAAATGTGTGTGTTAATATGATAATTTATGTGGTAAAAAAAGAAAAGACAGCTGATTATAAACCAGAAAACTTAGCTTTTGTTCTCAGCATTTCCATTCTTTCTGTGTGACCTTGTGGAAGATATTTAATGTTTCTTGGTTTCAGAATGACAGTGGGTGGACTTCACCAACCTCTCTGATTTTGAACGTCTAAGTTTCGATCTTGTGAAGCATTTTTTGATAATCTCACTTAAAGTAATTAAAATAAATATAGAATGCAAATCACAGACATTTGGTGTTGTCAATTTCTGTTAAAAGATAGCTTTCATTTGATTTGAATATATACTTGACATAATCAACCTTATGTTTCAATGCAGTGTCCTTGAAAACACTGAATTTCTAATGAAATGGAAACTGACTCTGTATCATGTTTTTAGCATAAGTGTATTTTAAAGAACCATGAGATTTATATACATGATGTATTTTTATTCTTTAGCTTCTGAAGTAAATATTAAGTCAGAGTTTAATTTTAGTGTATAAAGGTGTCAACATTTTCTGTAATGGAAATGTCTTGGACATAATTTTCAAAGTCTAGGAGAAATTAATTCTCTCTTTATATCTATATACATACATCCATATGTGTGTATATGTGTATATATATGTGTGTGTATATATATATATATATATATATTCTTTGTTTCAGTATAGATACTTAAGCCATTAAGAGAAAACTCAGACTGAAATCATGTAATTACATGATTTTTCAGCATTAATCTGTCAATGAATTGAGGCTAAATTCTAGTTCACTGGTGGGAGGGAGATTCAAGAGGGAGGGGACAAATGCACATCTATGGTTAATTCATGTTGATGTATGACAAATCAAACCAATATTGTAAACCAATCATTAATCAATTAAAAATAAATATAAAAAGAATATCCTTCTGAATATAAAAGCCAAAATAAATCCAATATAATTTTAAAATAGTGCAACAAACATGTTTTTTCCCACTTAAAAAAGGAAACGCTACACACTCTGAAAAAAATCCAAGAATGTCAAATACTTTAAGCTAAGAGGCAAAAATTCACCCTTATTAGGATTGTCTTGAATTATCCCTGATGCTCCATGGTTCTGAAGAAGACAACCAAGAAGGAGTTATTCCTGTAACTGTCTTTTGGCAATGATTATAAGAATTTGTTCAATGTGAAACTGTCTCAAATGTTAGAAATAGGAATTATAAAATATACACATAGCACAGTGTCAATTGAAGTAGTCATGATAAAACTGAATGACAAGATGCTTTAATGCACAATTATAATCTACAATATACACGTGTCTTGGGAATAAAAGAAATCCTAGGTAATTTTCACTAGTTAAATATATGACATGAGTTATTACAACATATGTCTCTATATTAATTCAGCAATCATAAGCGTACATAAATGATAAGGTTGTTTCAAGAGTCTCAACAAAAATCAACAGGAATTTGGTGAGATAATAGCACACTTTATTTTTTCAAGGGCTACTTTAAAGACATGATGCAATATGTAATTCTTATTAATTAATAGGTATCTCCTAAAACAGAGGTGTTAGAAAGTCCGTCTGCAATTCAGGAGACCTGAGTTCGATCCCTGTGTTGAAAAGATCCCCTAGAGAAGGGAATGGCAACCCACTCCAGTATTCTTGCCTGGAGAATTCCATGGACAGGGGAGCCTGGCAGGCTACAGTCTATGGGGTCGCATAGAGTCAGACATGACTAAGCGATTAGCACTTTCACTTTCAAAACATGAGGAATAGCAGCTGTTAAAATTAACTACTAATCTAAAATATTAGAATATTTACAAAATCAATCAATATAGTTAGTGATTTTTTTTAAACATTTCACATTACATTGTATCTTTTACAGCCAGACTCCTTCAAAATTTATGTAAGCTCAATGTATAACTTCTGGTGGATTATTCTAAGTTATACAATTCAAAGGGTTTTCTCTAGTTCTCTGTGATCTCAGAACTCCATTAGGGGTTTCATTTTATTCACCAGTCTTTGATCCAGTTCCAATTTGGATTTATTTTTCTCAAGATGCTCTACAGAGTTTCAGAAATTTAAGTACTGATCATTTCATTTAGTTGACTATTTCTGATGTTTGGTCTTTAGTAAAAATTTAATAACAATTACCATCCTCACAAAAATTAGGTATGAGGGTGAGCCTGGGTGTTCTCATAATGGAGACAATTAAAGACCTGAAAAATCAAGATTAATAAGGTTTTAAAAAACCTATGATGGATGATCTAAATAATTTACTTGAATCTTTCAAGAATAATCACTTTAAGTGGTGTTTGTAAATACTTTTGTCATCTGTTTAACTAAAAGTTATTCTATTCCTAATGTCATTTTTGTTGTTTGTTTCACCCTGTTGATACACTTTTGGTAATAAGATTTTACTTTATCAAAATATAATTAGAAGTTTCTTTTGGATTTAATTAATTTACAGATAAAAATAGGAAAAATTCTTGATGGTGCTCTAATGGTTAAAAGTTCCATTTTCTTGGGCATATTTGGAACATGAACATTTGGATTAGGAAAATTAAATATACTTTTACCTTCTTTATATTTCAAAATCAGACAGAAAACTAATGCAAACCTAAGGTTTTTTACAGTGAACTCTTAATGATTCATTTAGGAAATAGTCATCTGTCTTGAAGAGAATTGCTAGTTGTTTTCTCTTCTAAAAGGTAAGAATTTCCCAAGGGGAGATAAGAAACTAGACTTGCCTTTCAAAATAGTCAGGATCACATAGACTTGAGCCACTGAGATATGTGGTTGAGGGTGAGTTGGGGATTTGAACCTCAAAATGCCAACATAACTTGCCTTGTTGGGAGGGGCATATTATGGGCTTGAAGTGTGTTAGAAGGTTGCGAAGGGACTGGTGATTCTACTGCAAATCTACCCCCACTAATGGGGATTGCCTCTTGGCAGTGGGTTCTGATAAATAACACATGGAATTCTCAGATCCAGGAACACTCTGGAAGTCCAAACCCTTCTCCCCAAACAGTGTCAACTGTTCAACCCCTCATCATCAAGCTGTTGATAGATTATAATGCTGAATATAAAGCTGAACAAAAAAGCTGTCAAAAATAATTTTCTAATAAATTGAATAGATTTAGAATAGACTATTTTGCTAATCTCTGAACCTAAATGGGTGATTCTATCCAAAGAGTTGCTTGTCTCACTGATACCTAGAATCATGTTAGCTGGGTAGGATTACCTTTTATTTCATGATTCAGGTAACATTTTAGGTGACTCTATCTCAAAGGAACACACTATTTTTAATATCTAATTTATTACAGCAGATCAATATCAGGTCTATTTTTTAGAGCAACTTTGACAGAAAGAGGAGGAAGAGAGAAAGACCACTCTCTGTCAGGGAAGAGAAGGAACAGAGAAGCAACATCTAGATGTTTGTGTAACAAAATGGGGTATCATTCTTGCTTATTGTCTCCTCACACCACAAGAGACTCTACTCAGCACCCTAATAACAGATTTAACACTATGATGCATTAGCAAATGATGATACTTTAATGCAATAGTAAGAGTTGCAAGAGAAATTTTTTGTTTTTTGTTTTAACTGGATAATTGTTTTACATTGTTGTGTTTGTTTATGCCATACAACAATGTGAGTTACCCATAGGTATATATATGTTCCCTCCCTCTTGAACCTCCCTCCCATCCATCTAGGTTGTCACAGAGCACTGGGTTGAGCTCCTATTGTCTTGACACAGCAAATTCCCACTGGTTATCTATTTTACGTATGGTAATATATATGTTTCCATGCTACCCTCCCAATTCGTCCCTCCCTCTCCTTCCCCTGCTGTGTCCACAAGGTTGTTCTCTATGTCTGTGTCTCTATTGCTGCCCCACAAATAGGTTCATCAGTATCATTTCTCTAGATTCCATGTATATGTGTTAATATACAATATTTGTTTTTCTCTTTCTAACTTACTTCACTCTGTATAACAGGCATAGGTTCATCCACCTCACTAGAACGGACTCAAATTCATTCCTTTTTATGGCTGAGTAATAGTCCATTGTGTATATGTACCACAGCTTCTTTATCCATTCATCTGTCAATGGACATCTAGGTTGGTTATTGGAAATAGTGCCAATATCAAAACTTAATAGTCTCTCTCAGGATCATGGATTTTTGTCCCAAGTTCACCAGGCACCTCATGTCTCCTTTCTTTCTCTCACTCCAGGTCTAAAATGATTTCTCTGGTTCTGTCTTTCTGATTTGCTCTCCCCTTACACTGGTGATCTGTGTTTCACATATGATAATATACATATTTCAATGCTATTCTTTCAGATCATCCCACCCTCGCTTTCTTCCACAGAGTCCAAAAGACTGTTCTATACGTCTGTGTCTCTTTTTCTGTCTCACATATAGGGTTATCGTTACCATCTTTATAAATTCCATATATAGGAGTTAGTATACTGTATTGGTGTTTTTCTTTCTGGCTTACTTCACTCTGTATAATAGGCTCCAGTTTCATCCACCTCATTAGAACTGATTCAAATGTATTCTTTTTAATGGCTGAGTAATATTCCATTGTGTATATGTACCACAGCTTCCTTATCCATTCATCTGCCGATGGACATCTAGGTTGCTTCCATGTCCTAGCTATTATAAACAGTGCTGCGATGAGCATTGTGGTATACGTGTCTCTTTCAAGTCTGGTTTCCTCCGTGTGTATGCCCAGCAGTGGAATTTCTGGGTCATATGGCAGTTCTATTTCCAGTTTTTTAAGGAATCTCCACACTGTTCTCCATAGTGGCTGTACTAGTTTGCATTCCCACCAACAGTGTAAGAGGGTTCCCTTTTCTCCGCACTCTCCAGCATTTATTGTTTGTAGACTTTTGGATAGCAGCCATTCTGATTGGTGTGAAATAGTGCCTCATTGTGGTTTTGATTTGCATTTCTCTGATAATGAGTGATGTAGAACATCTTTTCATGTGTTTGTTAGCCATCTGTATGTCTTCTTTGGAGAAATGTCTGTTTAGTTCTTTGGCCCATTTTTTGATTGGGTCGTTTATTTTTCTGGAATTGAGCTGCAGGAGTTGCTTGTATATTTTTGAGATTAATTGTTTGTCTGTTGCTTCGTTTGCTATTATTTTCTCCCATTCTGAAGGCTGTCTTTTCACCTTGCTTATAGTTTCCTTTGTTGTGCAGAAGCTTTTAATTTTAATTAGGTCCCATTTGTTTATTTTTGCTTTTATTTCCAATATTCTGGGAGGTGGGTCATAGAGGATCCTGCCGTGGTTTATGTCGGAGAGTGTTTTGCCTGTGTTTTCCTCTAGGTGTTTTATAGTTTCTGGTTTTACGTTTAGATCTTTAATCCATTTTGAGTTTATTTTTGTGTATGGTGTTAGAAAGTGTTCTAGTTTCATTCTTTTACAAGTGGTTGACCAGTTTTCCCAGCACCGCTTGTAAAAGAGATTGTCTTTTCTCCATTGTATATTCTTGCCTCCTTTGTCAAAGATAAGGTGTCCATAGGTGTGTGGATTTATCTCTGGGGTTTCTATTTTGTTCCATTGATCTATATTTCTGTCTTTGTGCCAGTACCATACTGTCTTGATGACTGAGGCTTTGTAGTAGAGCCTGAAGTCAGGCAGGTTGATTCCTCCAGTTCCATTCTTCTTTCTCAAGATTGCTTTGGCTATTTGAGGTTTTTTGTATTTCCATACAAATTGTGAAATTATTTGTTCTAGTTCTGTGAAAAATACTGTTGGTAGCTTGATAGGGATTGCATTGAATCTATAGATTGCTTTGGGTATTATAATCATTTTCAGTATATTGATTCTTCCAATCCATAAATATGGCATATTTCTCCATCTATTTGTGTCCTCTTTGATTTCTTTCATCAGTGTTTTATAGTTTTATATATATAGGTCTTTTGTTTCTTTAGGTAGATATATGCCTAAGTATTTTATTCTTTTTGTTGCAATGGTGAATGGTATTGTTTCCTTAATTTCTCTTTCTGTTTTCTCATTGTTAGTGTATAGGAATGCAAGGGATTTCTGTGTGTTAATTTTATATCCTGCAACTTTACTATATTCGTTGATTAGCTCTAGTAACTCTTTGGTAGAGTCTTTAGGGTTTTCTATGTAGAGGATCATGTCATCTGCAAACAGTGCGAGTTTTACTTCTTCTTTTTCTATCTGGATTCCTTTTATTTCTTTTTCTGCTCATATTACTGTGGCCAAAACTTCCAAAACTATGTTGAATAGTAGTGGTGAGAGTGGGCACCCTTGCCTTGTTCCTGACTTTAGGGGAAATGCTTTTAATTTTTTACCATTGAGGATAATGTTTGCTGTGGGTTTGTCATATATAGCTTTTATTATGTTGATGAATGTTCCTTCTATTCCTGCTTTCTGGAGAGTTTTTATCATAAATGGTGTTGAATTTTGTCAAAGGCTTTTTCTGCATCTATTGAGATAATCATGGTTTTTATCTTTCAATTTGTTAATGTGATATATCACATTGATTGATTTGCAGATATTAAAGAATCCTTGCATTCCTGGGATAAAGTCCACTTGGTCATGATGTATGATCTTTTTAATATGTTGTTGGATTCTGATTGCTAGAATTTTATTAAGGATTTTTACATTTATGTTCATCAGTGATACTGGCCTGTAGATTTCTTTTTTGTGTGGCATCTTTGTCTGGTTTTGGTATTAGGGTGATGGTGGCCTCATAGAATGAGTTTGGAAGTTTACCTTCTTCTGCAATTTTCTGGAAGAGTTTGAGTAAGATAGGTATTAGCTTCTCTAAATTTTCTGTAGAATTCAGCTGTGAAGTCATCTGGTCCTGGGCTTTTGTTTGCTGGAAGATTTCTGATTACAGTTTTGATTTCCGTGCTTGTGATGGGTCTGTTAAGATCTTCTATTTCTTCCTGGTTCAGTTTTGGAAAGTTATACTTTTCTAAGAATTTGTCCATTTCTTCCAAGTTGTCCATTTTATTGGCATATAGTTGCTGATAGTAGTCTCTTATGATGCTTTGTATTTCTCTGTTGTCTGTTGTGATCTCTCCATTTTCATTTCTTATTTTGTTGATTTGATTCTCCTCCCTTTGTTTCTTGATGATTCTGGCTAACGGTTTGTCAATTTTATTTATCTTCTCAAAGAACCAGCTTTTAGCTTTGTTGATTTTTGCTATGGTCTCTTTTGTTTCTTTTGCATTTATTTCTGCCCTAATTTTTAAGATTTCTTTCCTTCTACTAACCCTGGGCTTCTTCCTTCTCTAGTTGCTTTAGATGTAGAGTTATGTTATTTATAGGACTTTTTTCTTGTTTCTTGAGGTAAGCCTGTATTGCTATGAACCTTCCCCTTAGCACTGCTTTTACAGTGTCCCATAGGTTTGGGGTGGTTGTGTTTTCATTTTCACTCGTTTCTATGCATATTTTGGTTTCTTTTTTGATTTCTTCTATGAGTTGTTTATTCAGAAGCATGTTGTTTAGCCTCCATATATTGGAATTTTTAATAGTTTTTTTTTTCCTGTAATTGAGATCTAATCTTACTGCATTGTGGTCAGAAAAGACGCTTGGAATGATTTCAATTTTTTTGAATTTACCAAGGCTAGATTTATGGCCCAGGATGTGATCTATCCTGGAGAAGTTTCCCTGTGTACTTGAGAAAAAGGTGAAATTGATTGTTTTGGGGTGAAATGTCCTATAGATATCAATTAAATCTAGCTGGCCCATTGTGTCATTTAAAGTTTGTGTTTCCTTGTTAATTTTCTGTTTAGTTGATCTATTCATAGGTGTGAGTGGGGTATTAAAGTCTCCCACTATTATTGTGTTATTGTTAATTTCCCCTTTCATTCTTGTTAGCATTTGTCTTACATATTGCAGTGCTCCGATGTTGGGTACATATATATTTATAATTGTTATATCTTGTTCTTGGATTGATCCTTTGATCATTATGTAGTATCCTTCTTTGTCTCTTTTCACAGCCTTTATTTTAAAGTCTACTGTGTCTGATATGAGTATTGCTGCTGCTGCTGCTGCTGCTGCTAAGTCGCTTCAGTCGTGTATGACCCTTTGTGACCCCATGGACTGCAGCCTACCAGGCTCCTCTGTCCATGGGATTTTCCAGGAAAGAGTACTGGAGTGGGTTGCCATTGCCTTCTCCATGAGTATTGCTACTCCTGCTTTTTTTTGGTCTCCGTTTGCATGAAATACCTCTTTCCAGCCCTTCACTTTTAGTCTGTATGTGTCCCTTATTTTGAGGTGGGTCTCTTGTAGACAGCATATATAGGGGTCTTGTTTTTGTATCCATTCAGCCAGTCTTTGTCTTTTGGTTGGGGCATTCAACTCATTTACATTTAAGGTAATTATTGATAAGTATGGTTCCGTTGCCATTTACTTCATTGTTTTGGTTTGAGTTTATACACCCTTTCTGTGTTTCCTGTCTAGAGAAGATCCTTTAGCATTTGTTGAAAAGCTGGTTTGGTTGTGCTGAATTCTCTCAGCTTTTGATTGTCTGTAAAGCTTTTGAATTCTCCTTCATATCTGAATGAGATCCTTGCTGGGTACAGTTATCTGGGTTGTAGATTTTTCTCTTTCATTACGTTAGTATATCCTGCCATTCCCTTCTGGCCTGAACAGTTTCTATTGAAAGATCAGCTGTTATCCTTATGGGAATCCCCTTGTGTGTTATTTGTTGTTTTTCCCTCACTGTTTTTAATATTTGTTCTTTGTGTTTGATCTTTTTAAATTGGATTAATATGTGTCTTGGGGTGTTTTGCCTTGGGTTTATCCTGTTTGGAACTCTCTGGGTTTCTTGGACTTGTGTGAATATTTCCTTCCCCATTTAAGGGAAGTTTTCAACTATTATCTCCTCGAGTATTTTCTCATGGCCTTTCTTTTTGTCTTCTTCTTCTGGGAAGCCTATGATTCGAATGTTGGGGTGTTTCACATTGTCCCAGAAGTTAACAGATGATTCTTACAAAGCTGAAAACAAGCAAAGAATGTTCAAGTCAATGATAGATTGAGCTGACTATAATACCCCACATCCTCCTGCTCTGTAGTTTCATTTCCCCAAATTTGTTTAGGACTATAGGTGGGGAAGGACATGTCTCAGAAGGTACTGAATTAAGCATGAAGTCTTTAAGAAAGTTCTGGATGTGCCAGTAACATCCTTTCTGTGTATTTTAAGGTGTATCTTAGGCAAGCTTTTAGGTTTTTAGTGCACATTAAAAAATACATTAACCTATGTGAGTAAATTTGCTTTGAGGAGCACCACACACTTATGTTAATTGAAAACGATTAAAGGAATTGCATGATAAAATAATATTGACTAAGAAAGTAGATAAAATTGCCATCATAAGTCTTCTAATTGAACTACAGCAGTTCTTAAATCTGGAGAAGGAAATGGCAACCCACTCCAGTGTTCTTGCCTGGAGAATCCCAGGGACGGGGGAGCCTGGTGGGCTGCCATCTATGGGGTCGCACAGAGTCAGGCACGACTGAAGCTACTTAGCAGCAGTTCTTAAATCAACCCCAGCAACTTCCCCCTTTTTGTATTTCACAGTCCTAAGTCGTAAGCCTTTGGTATTTGCTTTTATAAGCTTTTAGAGTGATTTACTAAAGTTTAATTATTCCTCACTCCAGGAGTTCAGTGTTACCACCAATCCGTAGGCAGCTTAAGTGTTCCATGCAATGTTATATGAGTTGGGAGAGAGGATTATGCATTCTTTCACTGAAGATGAACACAGCACAAATGATTTAATTATTGTGACCATCACTTTATAGTGTTACATCATGTAGTGTATTTTTGTTTGTTCCCAAATTATAAGCTTTCTTTGTGTCATTTAATTAGCTGATTAATCTTAGTTTGTAAATATGCATGTCATTCTTTGGCAACTGAGCTATAAAGAAAACATCACTGTCATTTGGCTACACCATAGATTTTATATTGAAGAAGATAAATACTAACTGGAATCCAACTGAGAGAGTTTCCCACTTTGAAGAAAAAGAGTGCCAGTTCACCTCCATAAAACTCTCTGCCCTACAGAGATCAAACAAGGGTTTTTTCTTCCCACAAAATACACTTTTGGTCCTGGAGTCTTCCACCAAAATTTGTCGTTATCTAATAGTGCCCCTCGTTTTATCAGCCACATTGTGCTGTGTTGTACTAAGTTGCTTCAGTCGTGACTCTGTGTGACCCCATAGACTGTAGCCTGTCAGGCTCCTCTGTCCATGGGATTCTCCAGGCAAGAATACTGGAGTGGGTTGCATGCCCTCCTCCAGGGGATCTTCCTGACCCAGTGATTGAAATCCTGTCTCTTATGTCTCCTGCATTGGCAGGCGGGTTCTTTACCACTAATGCCATAGAGAAGGCCCACTTTGGAGGTGGCTAATGTCATAAAGTTACCAACTACAATAAAATTTTTCTAATTATTATAGTATTAAAGCTCTTGGATAGCAATCAAAATTTTTGAAAATCTGTATCTCTACATCTATATAAATATATATATTTGTATAGTTTGCAGTGTTAAGTTCTTGTCATAAAATAGTATATTAAAATAATAATTTATAGATTTTTACCTTAAGTAAAAACATGTGATCATTTTGGAGACTTCATCAAAAACATCTCTTATTTTACTTGTAAGATTTAATGGTAATTTTTCAAAACTTTTTTTCTTCCTTATCCTTCTATTGGAGAATGTTTTTTAACTCAACAATGTTAAGATTTTACATCACATTTTATTCCTTCAAGTTTTTTTGATCACATCTATTATCTACCTATATTACTACATATCTACATACATATAGCTTAGTAGACCTATTTGAACTCCAAAATGAGAGAGAACACACAAGTGCTCAGGGCTGGTGCAATGGGATGACCCAGAGGGATGGGATGGGGAGGGAGGTGGGAGGGGGGTTCAGGATGGGGAACACATGTAAACCCATGGCTGATTCATGTCAATGTATGGCAAAAAACCACTACAATATTGTAAAGTAATTAGCCTCCAACTAAAATAAATAATTTTTTTAAAAAAAGATCAACAATATACTTTATATTTTAAAAGATTTCTAAAAAAAAAAAAAAAGAGAGAAAATCCTAGATAATTACAATTCTTTTAGTAGAGGAGGAAATGAAAGGCAGATTTTAGTCTTAAACATCTCTTTAACTTCATCTCAAAGTACAGTAGGGACCTAGCTGACAGAACTGTAGTGAAGATTCTATGGGGATACTCTTTAGAAATCATTTTGTGCCAAGTACATAATGAATGAAGAGAAATTCTTAATTATTCTTGTGCCTGGTATATAATAAAGATTTATACACTATTGCTATGTGGTTGTTGGTGGTAGTATTTTTCTTGTACACAACTTATGGAAATGTATTCTCCATTTCCCTGGGATAGCTTCCTTCCAAGACTTTTCCTTGTTGTTTATGCAAATAGATCACCAGATATCTTTTTCACTGGACAATAGAACCTTGGAAAGGAATCAATTTACATCCTTGAACTAAAACACTTGATAGATCAGTCAGCTTCTCAGTATCTTCATTTTCCTTCTGTAAAACAGGAATTCAAGTATGGGATAGGCCAAAAAGTTCTTTCAGGTTTTTCCATAAGATGTTTTAGGAAAATCCAAACCAACTTTTTGGCCAACCCAATAATTGCCTTCTCACAAGATATCGTGCTTGTTGTTTTCACATTTTTTTCTTTTATGTGAATCCAATAATTATTTTCTGAATAATTGCCAGGTTATGGACTTGGCAATAGAAATAAACTAGAAATAAATGGAAGGAATAAACTCAGTGTTTATCTTCAAATGGGCCACAGGTATGAAAGCCGCTTGGGAGTTACAATGTTCTGTTAATGTGAAGTAAAGTAATAATGTAGAAAAAGGAGTATCTTAGTGATTATAACCTCAAATATCTTTAATATTGTGGTTAATTTTAAATTTTAATTTAAAAATCAGTTAATAATTTATCATGCAGAATTACCTGAATTAATTTTCTATGAGTGCATATTTTTTAAGTGGAAAGAGTATGTGGAACAGGGTTGTACTCTGAAGTGTTTTGTATAATTTATATTTTAATAAAATAATAATATTCGTGTCATAAAGTAATTTAAATTTGGCATATATATTTAAATAAGCTCTGGATATGAATATTTTAAATTTCTAATAACACATTAATTAGTTGTTTTTGTTTTTCATGAGAAAGCATGATCATTCAAAGATACAAGGTACTTCTAAAATTTAGTTAAGACTCTAAACTTGCTTTCAGTCTCTTGTAGAATGAATCACAAACTAAATATTTTGAATTTCTTACTCTTAGTTATACAGCCATATTGTTGGCTCTTTTGACATACATTCTGCTAATTTGCACAAAAGTACAAAAGTTTTTTTTTTTCAATTTACAAAGTAAACATAATAGTCAAGAAATCTATTTAATTCCCTAGCATATTTAGGGCATAGTTCTGCGCTACCTTATATCATTTAGAATAAATTCAACCATGCAATTACACTGAAGCCTAGACAAAATGACTCAAACTAAAATCATGAATCTTAAAACTTAATATTTTAACATTGGTATTAAAATTATATTTAACAATAGCCAAAAGTGGAATTTCTATCACAAAGCCCTGTTATCTGTTTCCACAGATACATGTAGTAGTGCATTATATCCCTTGAAATTGTCATATACACTGCATCCTATAAGCAGTAACTTCTTATAATATGAATTCACAACCCTTCCGGTTATATATGTTCGAACTTTACCTAAAGAGAGAAGAGCCTGTATGCAGACTTGCTGTTACACTAGTAGTAGTTGTTTTGAGAGCCTGTATGCAGCTTTTTTTTAAAGATAGTATTTTGGAAAGGATGTTAACAAGATAGACTATATGAACATTGTTTAATAAATCATAATCAGATTTCAATTTTAAATAATAATTTAGTGACTTGGTTTACTTTTAAATTTGGGGGTGAATAATATTGATCTAGAGCTGTTTATGATTTTAATGTTAGTATTTCTACTGAAATGAAACTTAGGCAGATAAATGATATATCAAGCATTTTTAGGTATTGAAAAGTTACCTTGTCCAAGTTCCCTTTGTGAATCTTCTTCAGCCTCAGACCCTTTCAGTGAAATACAAGCTAAGTTTGTGATAAGAGAAAACCAGACAATAATGACCCACAGATTTAAATCTTTTGCAAATTGCAGACTTACTTTTCCACTTGAAGATTTCATTCTTAGTAACATTTGTAAAAATACCTGTTTTTAATTAAATCCAATTTGGTCAACACTTGTTGAGAATATACTATATCCTTAATGCTGTGAGGAGAAAAATGACATCTAAAATAAGGCTAGTTAAGGGGAATAATGATGGCCTTATATGATTATAATTCCCACACCCATCTTAAACCTGTAGGTAATTCTGAACCATTTTCTCTTTTTGCCTTGAACTATTTCATTCTTTAAAGGGCCCAATCTTTTCCTCAGCCTTCAATTTGACAGTCATTACTAGAGCCACTCTTGTCTCCATACTCCATAGTCATTCATGATTTGTAGACCCTGATTGTCTTATTTATTTTTCCTTTTTTCATTTGTTTCTTCAACAGGTATTTATTTTTTACAACTGGGCTGTGTTGGATAGAAAAATACCTTGAAATACATAATTTCAAAAATACATAGAGGAAAGCCTATTATCACATCAATTTTGGTGGGTTAGACATCTGGATAGAGTTTCATACCTATAAAAAGTTCCCTATAAAAGTATAATGTATCTGTATGCTTTGTGTTTTATGCTCACACCACTTATCAGAGAAAATGGAAATATTATTAATTCACCTTTGTTTCTAAATCATATGATGATCTTTATTCAAATTGCAAAAGAAAGAATCACTGGAATACTTATACTAAACAGTTGTTTTAAAGCATAACAATAACAAAGAAAGTCTTCAAAATTTAATCATTACAGTTCAGTTTAGCAGTCATGCATTTGAATTCTCTTTTGCCATAAGTTGAAATTGACCTAAGTGGTTATGGATATTCCTAAAATTAAAAACATGTGATGCAGAGTGGCTGTTCTACAGAATTTCTGTTAACTCTTTGTAGGTACTCTGCAGGTTCGTGAAAATGAAACTGGGTCAGCATTTATTAATATTTAGAATTGCTTCTCATGTCTGTGTTACACTCTTGCCAGTACTTGATTCTCCACAGAAAATTAGTCTGATAAAGTGAGCAAGTTATCCAACAAAAGTAAGTTGTAACTTCTCAATTATTGATGAATAATTACTGATAAAATCACTTTCTTATGTCTTAGGTATTTTTCACTCTCATCTGAGTAATGTGGGATTTATGTTTTGCTGTACTAATATAGCAAATAGTATATTAGTATATTAGTCATGAAAATTATATTTTCATGACTGCAGCTGTGAAATTAAAAGATGCTTGCTCCTTGGAAGAAAAGTTATGACCAAACTCGACAGCATATTAAAAAGCAGAGACATTACTCTGCCAACAAAGGTCCATCTAGTCAAAGCTATGGTTTTTCCAGTAGTCATGTGTAGATGTGAGAGTTGGACTATGAAGAAAGCTGAGCACTGAAGAATAGATGCTTTTGAACTATGGTGTTGGAGAAAACTCTTGAAAGCCCCTTGGAATGGAAGGATATCAAGCCAGTCAGTCCTCAAGAAAGTCAACCCTGAATATTCATTGGAAGGACTAATGCTGAAGCTGAAACTCCAATACTTTGGCCACCTGGTGCAAAGAACTGACTCATTTGAAAAGACTCTGATGCTGGGAAAGATTGAATTCAGGAGGAGAAGGGGACAACAGAGGAGATGTTTGGATGACATCACCGACTCAATGGACATGAGTTTCAGAAAGGTCTGGGAGTTGGTGATGGACAGGGAAGCCTTGCATGCTGCAGTCCATGGGGTCACAAAGAGTCAGACACAACTGAGTGACTGAACTGAAACTAATATAGTAAATATTAGTATAGTAACAGCATCATAAGTTAGAATATAAAACAGCATTTTCAGAAATTTAAAATGCTCGGTAACTTCCCAGGAGGCACTAATGGTAAAGAACAAACTTGCCAATGCAGGAAAGATAAGAGATGCTGGTTTGATTCCTGGGTCAGGAAGATCCCTTGGTGGAGGGCACAGCAAGCCACTGCAGTATTCTTGCCTGGAGAATCCCAAGGACAGAGGAGCCTGGCATGCTACAGACCAGAGAGGGCAAAGAGATACAACTGAAGCACCTTAGCATGCACGTACGACCATGAACCTGTTCCCAACTAGTTTTATTAAACATTAATTTTACACATCATTGTGCAGTCATGCTCCATGGCCAACACCGGTTTGTCCCTTGTTGCTATTTATGGCACCTTTACAATGTGAGCTTTCAAGTTCAAAAAGATTATTCCAAGGCAATCTATATACTGAAGTTTCCTTCCACACCATGTGGCTTTTTGAAGTTAGAAAGAATCATCACTATTTCCTACACAAATTCCCATGTACAAATTCTTGGCTCTGCTGTTACTAGTTGTTGTTTTGAGACATAAACCAAGAGGGTGAAGTTGTAGTGCTGGCTAAGCCAGCTTTTCAAATGCTTCTTTAAATCATATAGAAATGACTTCAAAGTATATCATGGACATTTTGTTTTTTCTATCATAAGAATATTTTTAAAAACTATCAGTGACATCTTGCTTTCCCTAAATATTATACCAGCAAAGCAAAACATGATTTTGAGTTTCTAGATATAGTTCTAGAACTTGTGTGGTGTGTGTATATAAAATCTCTATATATGTGCTAGTAGTAGGGCTTCCCTGGTGGCTTAGCAGTAAAAAATCCACCTGCAATGCAGGAGCCATGGAAGACATGGTTTGATCAATCTTCCCAGGATGCTGGAGGAAGGCATGGCAACCCAATCCTGTATTCTTGCCTGGAGAATTCCATTGACAAAGGAGCCTTGCATGCTACAGTCCATAGGTTCGGGAAGAGTCAGACATGACTGAAGTGACTTAGCATACATGCAGGTGCTAGCAGTAGCCATTATACTACTTTGTCCTCTGACAAACTTGAAGAACAGTAATTCAGAAAAGTATATCATAAGGTTGAAATAAGTGGATAGAACAAGGCATTATGGCATTATTATAAGAATTTAAATGTTTTGCAAATATTAACTTGGTAAAGATAGCATTAATTTTGTTGGATTATTTAAAAAATTCTTATAGGAGACTCTAATTCACAGATTAATAAAATATTAGAACTAAGACCAAAGACAGATATGGTCTAATCTGACTTTCACATTTTACAGATGAGCAAAACAGGACCAAATCAAGTATTGTATCATCAAGTAATGTGTCACACACAGAGGACATTTGACCTTGTCTTTGAAGCTAGTTCGTTGCTTTTACTGGTCTATGGCTACCTCTTAAAATTTCTGCAATGCCGACATTAAAGAACTTCTGACTCCCAGGTCAGTGCTCTTTAAATGACACATTGACAAGGAGGTATGCTTTAAACAGATAAATAAGAGGAACATGGTAAGGAAAAAAAGTAGACAACTTTGGGAACACCATAAAAGATGAAAATAGGAAAGTGCCAGATGAGACTCTAGTATTTACATAAAGAAAAAATAGACTAGAATGGAAAAATGTGTATCAGAATGTTGAAAAGGAGAAAGATCTATCATAATTGTGAAGGATAGAGTTATAGAGCTTAAGTTCTATTTCATGGGCAATGAGAATCCTAAGTTTTTCGAGTAGGAGAGTGAGGTGGAAAATGTGATTTGCAAATGATAGTTTGAAAATGATGTTCATGAAGTTGGAGAAATAAAAAGATGTGGAATATAATTAGCACAGGCTACTGTGTAATTTAAGCATGAGGGAATAAAATCTCTACTAATATATGGTAAAGAGAAATCAGCCCATGACAATGTAACGGTTGTGTTAAGGAAGTGCGGGAGCAAAGTTTCACCAGTGCTTCTGAGCTTTAATTCATGAATTCTTAAAGGAACTAAACTACAGTTTAAGAATATGAAATCAGAAAAGGGAATTGGGGTTTTATTGGAGTGGGTAGTAAAGGCAGAGAAGATCAGTTTAGTTCTAGAAATAGTAATCTTGAGAAAAATGGAGGTCTAACCCTAAGTTAAAGGGGCTTCCCTGGTAGCTCAGACGGTAGAGAATGAGCCTGCAATGAGGGAGATCTGGGTTCAATCCCTGGGTTGGGAATATTCCCTGGAGAAAGGAATGGTAACCCATTTCAGTATTCTTGCCTGGGAAACCCCATGGACAGAGGAGTCTAGTGGGCTACAGTCCATGGGGTCCCAAAGAGTTGGACAGGACTGAGCAACTAACAACGCTAAGTAAATATAAAGTGCGTGCGTGTGTGCCATATTGCTTCAGTCACATCTGACTTTTTGCGATCCTGTGAACAGATGTATTAATAGCACAATTAACTTCCGGAAAAGTTAAAGATAAAAGTTGCCATTTACTCCTAAATTTGTTTTTTGAGAGTTCCAAACTTAGATACCTTTTGATTCCAAAGGGTAAGTCCAGACATTTGTGATTAATTTTATACATTGGTTTGTTTGCTGAGTAAGAAATGTCTGTATTTCCTCATATTAGCCAAAGCAGAGTCATTTTACAGAATCTGATGAGTAGCATCTTTCATTTAGTCTTTCCAAGAATATCAGTTCTCTTTATTTTCTATATTAAATGTGTTTCTTCCTCTTTTACTGAACAATATGTTTATTCCTACATCTGTATCTTTTTCAAATATTCAACCTTTTCTTTAATTTCTCTTATGATTTTTCCATACTCAGATTATGCCTTCAATATAGGAAATCTCCTTATGTCATTCTCTATTTGAGTAAATTTGCTTGCGTTCTGCTTCCTTTCCAAAAAATAAAAGACAGAAAAAAAAAAAAAGAAACACATCTTAATGTATTCCAGGTTACTAGGCAAATGGAAGTTCTGGCTTAAGTCTTTCAGAGATTATTTCCTGAAAATCTCACTAACAGTTAAAACTTTAAAAAGCAGTATAAGTTCATGATGCAACAATAACCAAAAATTAGTACAATATAAAATTTATAATATCTGTCACATATATTTCCTCATTTGTAATTCACAACAGATTGAAGTAGTTTGGTTAGAAGGAATCTAGGTTCAGAGAAACTATTTAGCAGATTACTCATGACTGTACCACATTGGAAAAGCTCAAGGCACAAACTTGCAACTAGTAGATAAATACATTCTAGAGGCCTAATACACAGCAGAGTGTATTAAATGTGTTTCTTCCTCTTTTACTGAACAATATGTTTATTCCTACATCTGTATCTTTTTCAAATATTCAACCTTTTCTTTAATTTCTCTTATGATTTTTCCATACTCAGATTATGCCTTCAATATAGGAAATCCCCTTATGCCATTCTCTATTTGAGTAAATTTGCTCGCAGTAAGTTTGTCTATAGACTATAGACAACAATACCATACTATAAACGTCAAAGTTTCTAAAATAACAAACCTTAATTGTTCCCATCACACACAAAAAATAATTATGTGGCATATGCTATAATAGTAGTCATATTGAATATATAAATGTATCAAATCAAAACATTGCATACCTTAAACTTTATGTTATACATCAATTATTTTTCATTAAAAAATTTCAAAACTTTGCTTTCTGAAGCTATTTGCTGGGCATTAATGAACAGTATCTATGTAGCACTTTATAATTTGTAGTTTGGAATAATTTGAAGTACTTTATCTTCCCAAAGCTTAGTATGCTTATTTTATATCAACATATATTAGAATAGAAATAAAAAATTCCTATTTCAAATGTTTCTTTGTTGGGGGCTGGTGAGGATAGAGTGCCTTAAAATTATTTTAAATAGTGTTCATATATTCGTAGCTTCTAAATCTGAAATGTAAATCCTAGATTTGCTCCCAAAATTTAGGATTCAAGAGTTGTGATATAAAAGTACTCACTGTTGTTAGAACTGGGACCTGATTCCTGTGACAGTAGTTTGACAATCCCACTTATTCACTAAAACAATATTTCAGTCAATGGCAAGAGAAGTATTTTTTGTCATTAAATTTTTATTTTTACAGAATACACTTCTGGAAAATTTAGTTAGTAATTTTGGAGTCTTTATGCAATTTTCAAAGATTTAACAATTACTATTCCTTTTCTCCAAAATGTATCTTAAGTTTTGTGATAGATGCTCAGTAGAAGAAATACAAGGAATAACATGTAATGTAGTCCTTTGCCAAGGGCATCAAAACATTTCATTCCTTGCCAAAATGATGCAGAATACATTTGCATGAATAAATGCTAAATACTCTGCCATGAAATGACTTTGATTTGGCTCATGCTGTCATTTTTTCCCCATGAAACTTAGATTGAAAGTGAAAGTGAAACTCACTCAATTGCATCCGACTCTTTGCAACCCCAAAACTATCCAATTCATGGAATTCTCCTGGCAAGAATGCTGGAGTGGGTAGCCTTTCCCTTCTCCAGGGGATCTTCCCAACCCAGGGATTGAACTAGACAACAAAATCCCCATTTTCTGAATTACTGCTTTCTCTGGTACTTGGTTTCTTTATTAACTGTATGAATTTTTACAGAGTCATTTAAATTACTTTGGTTCATATCTCAATTTGTTTTATTTTAAAATTTACATGATGAAAGCACAGTTGGTGGTGACTAAAATAAACTTATTTTTTTTTAATATTTTTTCAATATATTTGGATATAAAATAACAGTGAAAGAAAGAAAGAAAGTGACATCGCTCAGTCGTGTCCGAAACTTTGAGACCCCATGGACTGTAGCCTACCAGGCTCCTCCGTCCATGGAATTTTCCAGGCAAGAGTACTGGAGTGGGTTGCCATTTCCTTCTCCAGGGGATCTTCCCAACCCAGGGATTGAATCTGGGTCTCCCACATTTCAGGCAGATGCTTTACCATCTGAGCCACCGGGGAAGCCCAACAAAAACAAGAAACAAGGCTCAGAGATCATGTCCTTCTTCAACAGGTAAAAAAAAAAAAAACAATGCTTTATCTGAAGTATTCTATATTAATCTCCTCTCTGTCAGATGATTTCAAAAATGCATAAAGATACAAATTTAATATTTGTAGGATGTAGAAAAAGCTATTCTCTTTCAAAGATAAGGACATTTCTAGTAATAAAATGATTAATTTGCATATGGAAATCATCAAAATACAAATCAATGCTTGAACTTTGGTCACAAATATCATACAACTACTATTTCAACAAAAAATTGGGTTAAAGATTTACTGAGCATGGCCCCGCCCATCAGAACAAGACCCAGTTTCCCCATCAGTCAGTCTGTCCCGTCAGGAAACTTCCATAAGCTTCTGAAACTTATCCATCAGAGGGCAGACAGAATGAAATCCACAATCACAGAAAACTAACCAAACTGATTACACAGCCCACAGCCTTGTCTAACTCAATGAAATTATGTGACATGCCGTGTAGGGTCACCCAAGATTGACAGGTCATGGTGGAGAGTTCTGACAAAACATGATCTACTGGAGAAGGGAATGGCAAACCACTTCAGTATTCTTGCCTTGAAAGCCCATGAACAACATGAAATAGCAAAAATATAGGACACTGAAAGATGAACTCCCCAGGTTGGTAGGTACCCAATATACTACTGGAGATCAGTCTAGAAATAACTCCAGAAAGAATGAAGAGACAGAGTCAAAGCAAAAACAACACCCAGTTGTAGATGTGACTGGTGATAGAAGTAAAGTCTGATGCTGTAAAGAGCAATTTTGTATATGAAAGAGGAAATTTTGGTCTATGAATCAAGGCATTGGAAGTGATCAAACAGGAGATGGCAAGAGTGAACGCTGACATTCAAGGAATCAGCGAACTAAAATGCACTGGAATGGGTGAATTTTAACTCAGATGACCATTATATCTACTACTGTGGGCAGAAATCCCTTATAAGAAATGGAGTAGCCATCATGGTCAACAAAAGAGTGAAATGCAGTACTTGGATGCAATTTCAAAAATGACAGAATGATCTCTGTTCATTTCCAAGGCAAACCATTCAATATCACAGTAATCCAGTCTATGCCCCAACCAGTAATGCTGAAGAAGTTGAAGTTGAATGGTTCTGTGAAGACCTACAAGACCATCTATAACTAATACCCAAAAAAGATGTCCTTTTCATTATAGGGGACTGGAATACAAAAGTAGGAAGTCAAGAAACACCTGGAGTAACAGCCAAATTTGGCCTTGGAGTACAGAATGAAGCAGGGCAAAGGCTAATACAGTTCTGCCAAGAGAATGCACTGGTCATAGCAAACACCCTCTTACAACAACACAAGAGAAGACTCTACACATGGACATCACCAGATGGTCAAAAACGAAAACAGATTGATTATACTTTTTGCAGCCAAAGATGGAGAAGCTCTATACAATCAGCAAAAACAAGACCGGGAGCTGACTGTGGCTCAGATCATGAACTCCTTATTGCCAAATTCAGACTTTAATTGAAGAAAGTAGGGAAAACCACTAGACCATTCAGGTATGACCCAAATCAAATCCCTTACAATTATACAGTGGAAGTGACCAATAGTATCAAACGATTAGATATGATAGAGTGCCTGAAGAACTATGGATGGAGTTTCATGACTTTGTACAAGAGGCAGGGATCAAGACCATCCTCAAGAAAAAGTAATGCAAAAAAGGCAAAATGGTTGTCTGAGGAGGCCTTACAAATAGCTGAGAAAGGAAGAGAAGCTAAAGGCAAAGGAGAAAAGGAAAGATATACACATTTGCATGCAGAGTGCCAAAGAATAGCAAGGAGAAATAGGAAAGATTTCCTCAGTTATCAATGCAAAGAAATAGAGGAAAACCATAGAATGGGAAAGACTAGAGATCTCTTCAAGAAAATTAGAGGTACCAAGGGAATATTTCATGCAAAGATGGGCTCGATGAAGGACAGAAATGGTATGGACCTAACAGAAGCAGAAGACATTAAGAAGAGGTGGCAAGAATACACAGAAGAACTGTACAAAAAAGATCTTCATGACCCAGATAACCACGATGGTGTAATCACTCACCTATAGCCAGACATCCTGGAATGCAGAGTCAAGAGGATCCTTAGGAACCATCACTGCTAACAAACTAGTGGAGGTGATAGAATTCCAGTTGAGCTATTTCAAATCCTGAAAGATGATGCTGTGGAAGCGCTGCACTCAATATGCCAGAAAATTTGGAAAACTTAGCAGTGGCCACAGGACTGGAAATGGCCAGTTTTCATTCCAATCCCAAAGAAGGGCAATGCCAAAGAATATTCAAACTACCGCACAATTGCACTCATCTCACATGCTAGCAAAGTAATGCTCAAAATTCTCCAAGCCACGCTTCAACAGTACATGAACCATGAACTTCCAGATGTTCAAGCTGATTTAGAAAAGGCAGAGGAACCAAAGATCAAATTGTTAGCATCCATTGGATCATCAAAAAGCAAGTGATTTCCAGAGAAACATCAACTTCTGCTTTATTGACTATGCCAAAGCCTTTGACTGTGTGGATCACAACAAACTGGAACATTCTTCAAGAGATGGGTATACCAGACTGCCTTACCTGCCTCTTGAGAAATCTGTATGCCAGTCAAGAAGCAATAGTTAGAACTGGACATGGAAAACAGACTGGTTCCAAATTGGGAAAGGAGTATGTCAAGACTGTATATTGTCACCCTGCTTATTTAATTTACATGCAGAGTACATCATGCTAAATGCCGGGCTGGAGGAAGCACAAGCTGGAATCAAGATTTCTGGGAGAAATGTCAATAACCTCATATGTGCAGATGACTCCACCCTTATGGCAGAAAGTGAAGAAGAACTAAAGAACCTCTTGATGAAAGTGAAGAAGGAGAGTGAAAAAGTTCACTTAAAACTCAACATTCAGAAAACTAAGATGGCATCTGGTCCCATCACTTCATGGCAAATAGACGGGGAAACAATGGAAACAGTGACAGACTTTACTTTTTTGGGCTCCCAAATCACTGCAGTTGGTGACTGCAGCCATGAAGTTAAAAGACACTTGCTCCTTGGAAGAAAAGCTATGACCATCCTAAACAGCATATTAAAAAGCAGAGACATTACTTTGGCAACAAAGATCTGTCTTGTGAAAGCTATGGTTTTTCTAGTAGTCAGGTATGGATTTGCGAGCTGGACTATAAAGAAAGCTGAGAGTTAAAGAACTGATGGTTTTGAACTGTGGTGTTGGAGAAGACTCTTGAGAGTCTCTTCGACTGCAAGGAGAGCCAACTTGTCAATCCTAAATGAAATCAGTCTTGAATATTCACTGGAAGAACTGATGCTGAAGCTGAAACTCCAATACTTTGGCTACCCGATGCAAAGTACTGACTCTTTGGAAAAGACCCTGATGCTGGGGAAGATTGAAGGTGGGAGGAGAAGGGAATGACAGAGGATGAGATGGTTGGAGGGCATCACCGACTTGACGGACATGAGTTTGAGCAAGCCCTGTGAGTTGCTGATGGACAGGAAAACTGGCATGCTTTCAGTCCATGGGGTCACAAAGAGTCAGACATGACTGAGCAACTGAACTGAACTGAACTATTTCATTAATGTGTAATCCTGGAATGAGCCTCATATCTGTAAATATTATTTTCAGTTATAATAAAGAACAACATTTTAAATAGGAATTATAAAATAGATTTAGTGATTATGAAATTTATCAAAATTTATAAATACAAATCAGTAAACAACATAATGTCTACCCCTAGAATGTTATTATATCTCCAGATGCCTATTTTTTTTTTTTTGCTAGAACTCCAAGGTTATTATTCTTATCTTAGAAAAATTTTAGTATCCAAGAATTGATACAATTCAAATATAAAACTTATACAGTTACAGGTTAAGATAAAGTTGAGGTTATTTCTCTTGCAAGCGATATTTATGTTTGAATTTTATATATGTACAATAATTTTAAAACAGAATTATTTCTCTGGTTTGGTCAAAATCCTGAAAGCATTATTGCTACCAGTTAGTAAGTCAGTTAATGTAATCTCATGACAGTGAGTTAATGAAAGTATTAATCTAGACATACAGGATCCATGTTCATCTCTAATGAACTCGGCATGATTACGTCTGCGTATCAACCTCTGTTCTTCCTGAATTCAGTGATGATGTGAGAGTCTCACTGTGACCTTTGGACAGTGAGGCTGCTCTGGACCCAGCTAATGGACCCAACCATTGCCTTCAGTCTTGAGACCCTAGCTCTTGGCAATCTTAAGGAATTTTTGGACCCCTAAGATTGAAGGCAGGAGAAGCAGACAGCAGAGGACGAGATGGTTGGATGGCATCACTGACTCAGTGGACATGAGTTTGAGCAAACTCCGGGAAATAGTGAAGGACCGGGAAGCCTGGTGTACTGCACTCTGTAGGATCGCAAAGAATCGGACACAACTGAATGATTGAACAACAAATACACAGAGCACCTGTGAGAGGGATTCCTCCGTCTGGGTTATCTATTTAGATCAACATTTGTCGTTAAAGTTTAATGCAGCCCACAAATACAAACTAATGTGTTATTTTAAATTTTCTAGTAGCCACATACAGAAAAACTATAAGGTAACAGGTAAAGTTAAATAATATATTTTCTTTTTCCTAGTGTATCTAATCAAACCAACACTAATCAATATAGAAGATTAATAATGAGATATCTTTATATTTTCTTACTAAGTATTCCTAACACAGTATATATTTCACAGTTATAACCCAGATTAGTCTGCCTAATTTTAATTTAAAAGCCATATGTTGTTAGTGACTACCATATTGGACACTGCATATTTAAACACCTCTCCCAACTAGGCAGCTATATCAGTCCTGTATCGTGATGGATTCACGGACCCTGGGATACACTGTATGCCCTATTCACTGGGACAATGGGCCACTATCCCTGGTGTCTTGAATTATTTTATACCTACTTAATGCTTTGATAGAAGTTACACCCTGCCTGTTCCATCAACATATTTGGGACACTGAGCCTGATTCCCTCACTTTTTCTCTTCCTTTACCCAGATCTCTGTCTCCACCAACACAGAAATCTTCTCATTTCCTTCCTGGCATCATAGGGGCTCCTTTCCATCACATTCTGAATTCTCTCCTCCGGTGTGGTCTGAATGACCTTCAGGGTCACAAGTCCTGGATCCTTACTTGCTTATATCACTGTAAGGAATTGAGGAAATACATTTCTCTCTCAAAAACACCTGACTATTAAGACAATGGGGATTTAAAAAACCATTATGATAATCCTCCTTTCTCTTTGAATTCTAATTTAACAATCTCAGTCTTCTCTGAGGTAAATAGATGCATCTGGACAGTGGTGTGCTGATAGTTAACAACTTCCTTTTTTTTTTTTTGGCAGGGGGATTGTGTTGATTTGTAGTGATTACCTATTTCTGTTGCTTCAAAACAATGCTCCCCAGCTGAGGTGACATGAGATGATTATTAAGCCAGAGATGAAAAGGGATGTGAAATCTCATAAATATTTGTGCCATACAGATATAGTCATAGTAAATACACTTCAGAACATAACTATTAGTAAAAATGTAGTAAAATAATTAAGAAGGAGAAATTTTGAGTACTCATTACCTTGTTTTTAATATAATTTATTTAGATACAGATTTATAGAGTTTAATTTTTAACAACTAACAGTTTGCAAGATTTCTGAAAATTTAACCATCATCTCCTGCAAACCAGTACAAGTCAGTTCTGGCACACCACTTGCTTTGAATCACTAGAGGAAAGAGATGTTTAAAGAAATGTAAATGCTGCAATGAATATGGAAACACAAATATCTCCTACATACACTGATTATAATTCTTTTGAAATATATACCCAGAAGTGGAATTGCTGGATAATATGGTAGCTCTGTTTTTAATTTTTAGGAGAAACTCCATTACTGTTTTCCATAAAGATTGTATCATTTTACATTCCCATAAACAGTGTACAAAGATCCTAATTTCTCCATATCTTCACCAACACTTACCCTCTTCTATTTTGTTGATAACAACCATCCTAATATATGTGAGGCAATGTCTTTTTTTTTTTTTGAGGCAATATCTTATTGTAGTAATAATTTGCATTTTACTGTTGAATAATAGTGTGGACCATTTATACATCTTTGGAGAAATATCATTTCAAGTTTTTAAGGGTAAGACTGTTTGGGTTTTTCTTTTCTCGCTACTGAGTTATAAGAATTCATTTCATCAGATATATGCTTTACATACATTTCCTCCCATTCTCTACAGTGCCTTTGCCTTCTGTTGATTGTTTCCTTTGCCATAGAGAAGCTCTTTAGTTTGATGTAGTCTCACTTGTTTATGTTTGTATTTATGTCTATGCTTTTAGTGTCATATCTAAAAAATCATTGCCAAGAGTGATGTCAAGAAACTTTTTGCATATATTTTCTTCTAGGAATTTTATAGTTTCAGGTCCCATGTTTAAGACTTTAGTTCATTTTGAGTTGATTTTTCCTCCATTGTATGTTCTTGACACTCTTGTCAAAAATCAGTTGACCATATATGCACAGGTTAATTTCTGGATTTTCTATCCTATTTCATTGATCTATTTATCTGTCTTATGCTGGTACCATACTATTTAATTACTGTAGCTCTAACTTATTTCAAAATCAGTAAGTGTGATGCCTCCAGCTTTGTTCTTATTTCTCATGATCAATTTGGCTGTTCTGGGTCTTTTGTGATTGTGTGAATTTTAGGATGGTTTTTCATATTCATGTAAAAACTGACACTGAAATTTTGATTGCTTTGGGTGGTATGGACATTTAACAATATTAAATCTTACAATCCATGAACATGGGATGGCTTTACATTTGTCTGTGTCTCTTTTCATTTCTTTCATCAACATTTTGTAGTTTTCACTATACAAGTACCATGTCGAATAGAATTGGTGAAAGGGGCGTTCTTTGTCTTGTTCTTGATCTTCGGAGAAGAGTTTTCAATTTTTCACTGTTGAGTGTATTGTTTTCTGTGGGCTTGTCCTTGCAGTTTTTGTTGTTCAGTTGCAGAGTCATGTCTGACTCTTTATGGGTCCATTTCTTCTATACCTAGTTTGTTGAGCATTTTAAAGTGTTTTTGTTATAAAAATGTATTGAATTTCTTCAAACACTTTTTCTGCATGTATTGAGGTGATAATGAGATCTTTATCCTTCATTATGTTTCTGTAAGGTACTACAGTTATGGATTTGTGTATGTTGAACCATCCTTGCAGTCCAGGGATAAATATCACTTGGTCATGCTTTAGACCATAACTGTAACTTGGCACTACATTAGATAAGATAGTTTGTTAAAATATTCCTCAGAGTTAAAATTTACCCTGGTTCTAGTGTAGACAAAGTCTATAGAAATGTGAAAGAAACTTACATCTTCTGGAAGCAACACTGTGGCAAAACATCTTTGGGGCCCACCGGTTCATGATTTCAAGTTAGGTCTTGCAATGTAATATTTAACTGTTTAACAGAGCTGAGCCTCAGGTTCCTCTCTGTAAAATGGATGTAAATAATTCCTGAATGGTGGCTGTATGTATACAACAAATTAAATCATGAAACGTATGAGTGCTATTGTCATGAAGTTGATGAAAATCCCTATTTTCCACGTGAGCAGAAAGCACTAACATATTGAAACATTTGTACAGAAATCACAGTCAATAAATTTACTAAATAATGAACAATATGGTATTTGCCCCATAGAGTATAATTGTGCATGTCAAAAAATGTTTTAGCTTGGTGAAAAAAATGATTCTTTAAATGTTCTTTTGAATTTAGTTTGCTAATATTTTATTGGGGATTTTTGTTTCTATGTTCATCAGGAATATTAGTCTATAATTTTTTTTCTTCTATTATCTTTGTCTGGCTTTGAATTCAGTTGGTCTGATAAAATGAGTTGAAAGCATTCCTTCCTCTTTACTTTTTTGCAGGAGTTTGAGAAGAATTGGCATTAATTCTTTTAATTTTTGGTAGAATTTAGTAGTGAAGCCATTTGGTCCTGGGCTTTTTTTGTTGGAAAGTTTTGATTACTGATTTAATATCCTTACTAATAACTAGTCTTCTCAGGTTTTTAATTTCTTCATATTCAGTCTTCATAGATTGTATGTATCTAGGGATTTTTCCATTTCTTCTAGGTTATTCAACTTTTTAGGACATAAAAAATTGGAAATAACCCAATCATACATTGACAGAAGAATGGATTAAAAAATGTGGCATATATATGTGTGTGTGTTAGTTGCTCAGTCATGTCTGACTCTTTATGACTCCATGGACTGTAGCCTGCCAGGATCGTCTGTCCATGGAATTCTTCAGGCAAGAATACTAGAGTGGGTTGCCATGCCCTCCTCCAGGGGAACTTCCTGACCCAGGGATGGAACCAGCAACATTTTTGTCTCCTGCATTGTAGGCAGATTCATTACCATCTGAGCAGCCAGGGAAGTCCAACATATACATATAATAGAATGTTATTAAGCCTTTAAAAAGAAGGAGATCATGACATATGTGAAAATGTACATAAACATGGGAAATATTTATTTATGTTAAGTGAAATTAACAGTTACAGAAAGAAAAATAGTACAAATACTCTTTATATGAATATCAAAAATAGTCAGACCCACAGAAGCAGAAAATATAATAGTGGTTGCCATGAGACAGGTTTGGTGGAGGGTACAGGGATTAGTGAGTTAATTCTTAGGTAGCTTAATTCTTAGGTAGATTCAGGGCCCTCAAGGAGGAGAAAGGGTCCAGGGCTCACAAGGAAAAGAACAGGACAAATTTTTTTCTGCATTCCTTCATATTAGTACATAATACATTTTTTCCCTGAGCTCTGAGTTGTTATGACAGCAATCTATTTTGCCCAAGACTAACTTTCTTTAAGCTCTAATGATTACACAACCAAATAACTCATCCTGCTCAAGGGTATGTTTTTTCCTTAAGCTCTTACTAATGGTTATATTCATGGCAAATAGATGGGGAAACAGTGGAAACAGTGGCTGACTTTATTTTGGGGGGCTCCAAAATCACTGCAGATGGTGATTGCTGCATGAAATTAAAAGACACTTACTCCTTGGAAGGAAAGTTATGATCAACCTAGAGAGCATATTAAAAAGCAGAGACATTACTTTGTCAACAAAGGTCCATCTAGTCAAGGCTATGGTTTTTCCAGCCGTCGTGTACGGATGTGAGAGTTGGACTATAAAGAAAGCTGAGCTCCACAGAATTGATGGTTTTGAACTGTGGTGTTGGAGAAGACTCTTGAGAGTCCCTTAGACTGCAAGGCAATCCAACTGGTCCATCCTAAAGGAGATCAGTCCTGGGTGTTCATTGGGAGGACTGATGTTGAAGCTGAAACTGCAATACTTTGGCCACCTGATGCAAAGAGCTGACTCATTTGAAAAGACCCCGATGCTGGGAAAGGTTGAGGGCAGGAGGAGAAGGAGATGACAGAGGATGAGATGCATGGATGGCATCACCGACTCAATGAACATGGATTTGGGTGAACTCCGGGAGTTGGTGATGGACAAGGAGGCCTGGTGTGCTCGGTTCATGGGGTTGCAAAGAGTCGGACACAACTGAGCGACTGAACTGAACTGAACTGGTGAGTGAACTGAACATAAGACTGGCGAGTGGGACACTTCTGATATCTATGTCAGAAGCTTTCTCTGTCCAGAGGGATGGGATGGGGTGGGAGGGGGGTTCTGGAAGGAGAAATCATGTACACCCATGGTGGATTCATGTCAATGTATGGCAAAACAAATACAATATTGTAAAGTTAAAAAATAGATAAATAAATTAATTGAAAAACAAAACAAAACAAAACTGCTTACCTGGTAGCTCAGCTGGTAAAGAATCTGCCTGCAATGCGGGAGACCCTGGCTTGATTCCTGGGTCAGGAAGATCCCCTGGAGAGGAGATATGCTACACAATCCAGTATTTTGGGGCTTCCCTGGTGGCTCAGATGGTAAAAAAATCTGCCTGCATTGTGGGAGACCTCGGTTCAATCCCCGGGTTGGAAAAATCCCATGGAGGAGGGCATGGCAACCCACTCCATTATTCTCGCCTGGAGAATCCCCATGGACAGAGGAGACTGGGGGACTACAGTCTGTGGGGTCTCAAAGAATCAGAGAAGACTGAGTGACTAAGCACAGCACACAGCACCAAACTCTGCTACACAAAAGCTCTGAGTGATCAAGCCTCGTCTCTGGACCCAAAGTTAATTCTCTTCTTTGGAGATCAAAAATCTGACACCATTTACTGTAAGATATCATTAGTGTTTATTGAGCCAATGAGCATAAAATTTCATTTATATATATGAAGGAAGATCTATCTTAATGTTAAATATCTTTACTACAAAAACAAACAAAACAGAAAGGAAACAGGGAGATGTAAGATATGAATTATCTAGACAGTGGTGTTGCATCATGGCTGTTGGCATATGTCCAAACTCATCAATTTGTACACTTTAAGTTTGTACAGTTCTTTGTCTATCCGTAATATCTCAATCAAACAGTTAAAAGCTGCAAATGAAAAAAACTCATTAATGTATTTGGAAAGATGTAATCCCCATTACACAAGCATTGAATTAAACAAGATAGATTGTTAAAATACTCCTTGGCATTAAAGTTTGTCCTGTCTCTAATGTTGAAGAGGCCTGCAGAAGAGGCCTGCAGGAGAAATAAGAAAGCACCTTATCTCTTCTGAAAACAACAATATGGAAAAAAACATTAGAGTCTATTAGTTCATAATTTTAAGTTAAGTCTTACAATCTATTATTTAGATGATTTAACAGAGCTGGGTCTCAGGTTTCTCTCTGTAAAACAAATATAAATAGTTCATGAAAGTGGCTATGAAGACAAAGCAAGTTTAATCATAAAAAGTGAGACTTGCTGTTATTGGGAAGTTGTTGAATATCCCTATATTTCACTTGAACAAAATGGTCACAGAAAGTACTAACATGAACACAGTGAAACTCATATTTTACAGAACTCATAAAGGAACCTTAAATATTCCTCGATGACTATGAGGCAATCTTTTGCTAATTGCTGCTCAATGGAAAATGAGGAATTTATTCTCCTGTATTACCTTTAACTTCACAAAATTAAGGTACAACTTGGTGCAATCTCATGTTCCTAAAGGGTGCCCCTCCCAAGATGTTTAATGATGATAACTTCATTAATCAACATCCAAGTTGATTTTCCATTAAAGTTTTCTCTATAATATAGATCAGGCAATACATTTACCAAATAAAAAACAATATGATGTTTGTCACACAGAATATAACTGTACTTCAAAAGCTTCTTTGCCTTGGTGAAAAAATTTCTTAACTGTAATTCTGATAAATGTTTTCTTTAGCTCCGTAGTTCCGAAACATAAAATGTTAAAAATTGCCTGAGAAAAGATTCTAGAATATAAACTTTAAAAATTATGCCCACTATTCCTTCTTTCCTCTTCACAGGTAGTAGAAATTAGTGGTTTGTATCTGAGGTCGTGGACACTCAGTGTAAAGACATCTTTCTCAGCCTCCTTTGGTCTCCAGAGCAGACCATGTGACAGATTTCTAGCTGCTGGGATTGAAAGAGAAGTTTTATGTGGTACCTCTAGCAACCTTCTTTATTTATTTTTAATTAAAAAACTTTTTTTTTAATTAGAGGATAATTGCTTTACAATGTTGTGTTGGTTTCTACTGTACAGCAATGTGAATCAGCCATAATTATATATATATAACCGCCTCCTCTTGAGCCTCCCTCCATCCCGCCCATCCTACCCCTCTAGGTTGTCGCAAAGCTCCAGGCTGGACTCCCTGTGTTATATAGCAGCTTCCCACTAGCTGTCTGTTTTACACATGATAGTATGTATATATGTCAATGCTACTTTCTTGATTACCCTCTCCTCCCTCCTCTGTGTCCACAAGTCCGTTCTCTACATCTACGTCTCCATTTCTTCCTTGTAAATAGGTTCGTCAGTACTGTTTTTCTAGATTCTGTGTATATGCATTAATATATGATACTTTTCTCTTTCTGACTTACTTCACTCTGTATAACAGACTCTAGTAGGAACCTTCTTTAAAAGGAAGCCACACATAACTGTGGCAGTTTTTTCTTCCCTTGTTCTCTCTTACTTTGAGGATCCAGAAACCACCAACTTGGGTCATAGGAACAAAGGCCACCCTTATAGGAATGAGAAAACTTGAACTGGAACTGGAAGGAGACTAACTCTTTGAGAAAAGAGTTGACTTACAGGTTCTAAAATGCTTACATTATGATAGAATGTTACTTATTTAAGGCAGAAAGGAACTTCTGTAATTAAAGCACTGTTATAATTTTAATTGTTACGTTTACTCTTTCCTTATTTTAGGTAATGCAGTAGGTGTATGATAATAATGCTTATCTACTTTTTATCTGTTTTAATCTTTTTATATATCTTATTTTTATTTTTAACATTTCATTTCATTATTTTGTGCACTTAGCTACCTACAAAGTAATTTTTGTTTTACTTATATTGTTAAAAACTACACTAAAATAAAACTTTGCATTTATAGATACTGTTACTTATGTTTATTTTTTGAACAATGCAATTAATTATTTCAATATTCTTAAGGAAAATATTTATTTTTGCTTTTTAAAGATATTGACATTTGTATCTTCATATTTATCACATACAGTGATTTAAATGATACACTATTACACTTGGGAATAGTTACTTACCAATAGTTAGTTCTATAATTTTCATTCTGTACATGAATTTCCCAAGAATGGCATGATTTCAAGAAAGATGCATACACACCGAGGAAACCAGAATTGAAAGAGACACATGTACCCCAATGTTCATCGCAGCACTGTTTATAATAGCCAGGACATGGAAGCAACCTAGATGCCCATCAGCAGATGAATGGATAAGGAATCTGTGGTACTTATACACAATGGAATATTACTCAGCTATTAAAAAGAATATGTTTGAATCAGTTCTAATGAGGTGGATGAAACTAGAGCCTATTATACAGAGTGAAGTAAGCCAGAAAGAAAAACACCAATACAGTATACTAACACATATATGTGGTATTTAGTCAATCGGTAAAGATAACCCTGTATGCGAGACATCAAAAGAGACACAGATAAATAGAACAGTATTATGGACTCTATGGGAGAGGGTGAGGGCGGGATGATATGGGAGAATGGCGTGGAAGCATGTAAATTATCATATGTGAAACGAATCGCCAGTCCGGGTTCAATGCATGATACAGGGTGCTCGGGGCTGGTGCACCGGGATGACCCGGAGGGATGGGGTGGGGAGGGAGGTGGAAGGGGGGTTCTGGAAGGGGAAATCATGTACACCCACGGTGGATTCATGTCAATGTATGGCAAAACAAACAAACAAAAAAAATGAACTACAAAAACAAAAATAAAAGAAAGATGGTTCTTATACTGTATTCTCACAAGGAGGAAAACTTAATAATTAACTTAAGTTTTATATTTTGAAATTTGTACTTATGAAATTAAGACAATTTTTATAAGGAATTAAGTTAAAACTGAAGCCAACTATAAGATAACCACTAACATCAAGTCAGAAGAAAGAAAAACAGACTTCTCATTTAGAATGTTAGGTCATCAATGTTAGATGAAAACAAAACAGGAGAGAGTCTGCAGAGAAGATATTTTGGAAATTTTGTTTAGTTTCTGATCTGATCAGGTAGTATTTGTAAATGGGGATAAAGAAAGTTAAAGAGGAGCAACAAAGTGAAGTTGTTGCTCTTTAGTCGCTCAGTCGTGTCTGACTCTTTGTGGCTCCCATGGAGTGTGGCCCACTAGGCCCCTCTGTCCACAGGATTATCCTGATGAGACTACTGGAGTGGGTAGCCATTTCCTTCTCCAAAAGTGAAGTTAGTCGTTTGGTAAATGGGGTTTGAATTGAAGAAGTTAACATTTTTGAATTGCTTTTTTTGTTTTTTGACTTTGACATTTTACAACTACCATTGAGTGGGAGTATAGAAAGGCATTTTTCTACTTTATATTTTCTGGCTACCTCTTGTGAAATCACAAAAATCTCTGTTAGGACAAAGTAGAAGCTCCATCTGTTAGCCTTCTTCATAAAATAAAATGTGAACACACAGGACTGAGTATCTGAGCAGTGGTAATAATATTTGAGCGTGATATCCAGAAAAAAACTTGTATGGAACATTCCTAAATATTATTTTTAGAGTTTCATGAGAAAGATACCGTATTATAAATATTTCTTATTACTCCCAAGCAATATTTCTCTAAGAAAATCTTTCTCCTTTTCTTGGTCAAAGAAATATGTTGCATGTTTTGGATCAGTTTTGAATCTTGTGGAAGGTGTAAATTCCATATCTACAGATAGAATATCGATTGTCTCAATGTACTTATCAATATGTCATGAATAAAGCTGTACTATTTTGAATATTTTATTGTTTAATCTAGAAGTATACACCATTTGTTGTAATAAATATTTAGCTATATATTCACTATAGTTGATTCGCAAAAGAAATAATACATTAACCTGGTATTGGTATTGAGAGCTCTGATGAGCTACGGATATAATTGCCATTGAAATATAAATCACCAAGAGAAGGGAAAGTCACTCAGTCATGTCCGACTCTTTGCAACTCCATGGACTATACAGTCCATGGAATTCTCCAGGCCAGAATACTAGAGTGGGTAGCCTTTCCCTTCTCCAGGGGATCCTCCCAACCCAGGAAGCCACCTGCATTGTGGGCAGATTCTTTACCAACTGAGCTGTGAGGGAAGCCCATAAATCACCAAAGAGACTTGCAAATGAAATGAGACTTTAATTACCATTTTAAAAGAAAGGACGTACTATCAGCAGTTCAGTTCAGTCCTGACCAACTCTTTGCAACCCCATGGACTGCAGCACGCCAGGCTTCCCTGTCCATCACCAACTCCCAGAGTTTACTCAAACTCATGTCCATTGAGTCGGTGATGCCATTCAACCATCTCATCCTCTGTCGTCCCCTTCTCCTCCCACCTTCAATCTTTCTCAGCATCAGAGTCTTTTCCAATGAGTCAGTTCTTTGTATCAGGTGGCCAAAGTATTGGAGTTTCAGCTTCAGCATCAGCTCTTCCAATGAATATTGAGAACTGATTTCCTTTAGGATGGACTGGTTGGATCTCCTTGTAGTCCAAGGGACTCTCAAGAGTCTTCTCCATCACCACAGTTCAAGAGCATCAATTCTTTGGTGCTCAGCTTTCTTTGTAGTCCAATTCTCTCATCCATACATGACTACTGGAAAAACCATAGCTTTGACGAGATGGACTTTTGTTGGCAAAGTAATGTCTTGCTTTTTAATATGCTGTCTAGGTTGGTCTTGAGTGGAAATTGGTAGGCAGGCACTTTGACAAAGGGCTAAAAGAAATGAAAACAACCTCAAAGAAATAAAATATATTTTTCCTGTTACTATATCTCATAAATTTTTATGTCTTTGTAGAGAAAAATGAAAATTGTCAATTCCTAATGTGTATGAAAAGACCCAGAACAATGGACATAGTAGAAACTGTGATTGACATGCAGGTAAGATTGGCCAATTTTAATCTTAGGAGGAGGGCAAAATTTTGTACCTAGAGAAAAAAATCTATTATCACAGTAATAGCGTGTATGGGGAAATACATTATAAAATTAAAGATCGTGGACTTGGACCTAGCCTCCATCTCTCCTATTAATTAAGCACATTTAATTCTAATTTCTTCACTATTTCTGTACTACTGTTTCTACCCAGTATGATCTTTCTCATTCTTTCTCTACAACATTTCATACCTACTGGCCCCATTTTTACCTACAGGCTAACTGAAGTTGATAAAATTGTAGGCATGGCTACCACCAGATAAATTTCAGATTTCTATGAGTTCTAGTATGTTTTCTTCCTTCTGTTAAGCAAAAATGAAAAATTGTTAATGAAGCACTCCAGAGAAAAGAATAAAGAAACAAAAGACTTACTAGTAAGGAGACAGTGAGGTGAAGCAAAAATAGAAAAGCTGGAAATGATGCTATTTCAGTTCAATTAACACTTTCTGAATACCTAGACTGGAATGATACTGTTCTGAGTACTAGTACTCCGAAGATTTCTGCCCTCAAGGAGTTATAAATTGAGTGAAAAGGAGAGATATAGTTCTTTAAAAAAACATTAAATACAACAAAGTAAGCATCATGAGAGCTGAAGAAATGAATATATAAACAGAGCTGGTGTATACAGGATTTCCTGTGTGTACACAAAGGTGATTCAGAAAATTTTCCCTGACAGGGAATAACCTGGCTGAATCTTACTGGAAGAGTACTAGTCAATTAAAAGAATTTGGAAAGAACCAGGGAAAGGATGTTTCAGGCAGAGTAATACAAATAACCGAGAAGGAAAAAGAAGTGAAAGGCAGGGAAGAAAGGGAAAGATATACTCAACTGAATGCAGAGTTTCAAAGAACAGTAAAGAGAGATAAGAAGGCCTTCTTAAACGAACAATGCAAAGAAATAGAGGAAAACAATAGATTTAGGAAAGACTAGAGATCTCTTCAAGAAAAACATCAAGGGAAAATTTCATGCAATAATGGGCATGATAAAAGATAGAAATGGTGAGGACCTAACAGAAGCAGAAGAGATTAAGAAGAGCTGGCAAGGATACACAGAAGAACTATACAAAAAAGGTGTTAATGACCCAGATAACCACACTGGTGTGGTCATTCACCTAGAGCCCGACATCCTAGAGTGTGATATCAAGTGGACCTTACGAAGCATCACTACAAAAAAAGCTAGTGGAGGTGATGGGGTTCTAGGTGAACTATTTAAATATTTAAAAGATGATGCTGTTAAAGTGCCAAGCACAATTTGTCAGAAAATTTGGAAAAATCAGCAGTGGCCACAGCACTGGAAAATGTCAGGTTTCATTCCAATCCCTAAGATGGGCAATGCCAAGTAATGTTCAAACTATCACACGTTCCTTGCATTTCACATGCTAGCAAGGTTATTATCAAAATCCTTCAAGCTAGTCTTCAGCAGTATGTCAACTGAGAACTTCTAGATGTACAAGTTGGATTTAGAAAAGGCAAAAGAACCAGAGATCTAATTGCCAACATTCGTTGGATCGTGGAGAAAGCAAGAGAGTTCCAGAAAAAACTTCTTCTTCATTGACTACACTAAAGCCTTTGACTGTATGGATCACAACAAACTGTGTAAAATTCTTAAAGAGATGGGAGTACCAAGCCACTTTGCCTGTCTCCTGAGAAACCTGTTTGCAAGTCAAGAAACAGCAGTTAGAACTGTCTAACAACTATTAGAACTGTGGTAGACTAACTGAATGGACATGAATTTGAGCAAACTCCAGAACATAGTGGAGGACAGAGAAGACTGGCATGCTGCAGTCCATGGGGTCACAAAAAGTTGGACATGACTTAGTGACTGAACAACAACAACAGTAGAATAATGAGAGAATACATCTGAGGGAAATAATTCTGGAGTTGGGGGATTTAGTGAGGAGATATTGGAGTAAGCAAGATAAAAATAAGGACCAGAAGTCTTCTTACTTGAATAAAGAAGACATATTGGATATTAGAAATGTTTTGGAAGTAGAATTATATGGCCTTAGGAATTGATTGTTGTGTACAATAAGGAACAGACATCTAGGATGACTTACTTACATTGCATAACAGCATGGAGAGTAGTGCCAATATGTGAGGTGAGATTTAGGATGTAAAATTATGGCATTTAAGATGAGGTGAACTCTTTCAAAAGGAAAGAACTGGAGAATGTCCAGAAATATATATTTATCAGTTTATAAAATACAAAGTATATATAAAATACAAAATCCAGGTGCCAAATTAGAATTATACATATGTAGATATGAAGGAAGTGAAAAGCAAAGGAGAAAAGGAAAGATATACACATTTGAATGCAGAGTTCCAAAGAATAGCAAGGAGAGATAAGAAAGTCTTCCTCAGCGATCAATGCAAAGAAATAGAGGAAAACAATAGAATAGGAAAGACTAGAGATCTCTTCAAGAAAATTAGAGATACCAAGGGGACATTTCATGCAAAGATGGGCTCAATAAAGGACAGAAATGGTATGGACCTAACAGAAGCAGAAGATATTAAGAAGCGGTGGCAAGAATACACAGAAGAATTGTACAAAAAAGTTCTTCACGACCCAGGCCATCACGATGTTGTGATCACTCACCTAGAGCCAGACATCCTGGAATGTGAAGTCAAGTGGGCCTTAGGAAGAATCACTATGAGCAAAGCTAGTGGAGGTGATAGAATTCCGGTTGAGCTATTTCAAATCCTGAAAGATGACGCTGTGAAAGTGCTGCACTCAATTTGCCAGCAACTTTGGAAAACTCAGCAGTGGCCACAGGACTGGAAAAGCTCAGTTTTCATTCCAATCCTAAAGAAAGGCAATGCCAAAGAATGGTCAAACTACCGCATGATTGCACTCATCTCATACGCTAGTAAAGTAATGCTCAAAATTCTCCAAGCCAGGCTTCAGCAATATGTGAACCGTGAACTTCCAGATGTTCAAGCTGGTTTTAGAAAGGGCAGAGATCGAATTGTCAACATCTGGTGGATCATTGAAAAAGCAAGAGAGTACCAGAAAAACATCTATTTCTGGTTTATTGAATATGTCAAAGCCTCTGACTGTGTGGATCACAATAAACTGTGGAAAATTCTGAGAGAGAAGGGAATACCAGACCACCTGACCTGCCTTTTGAGAAACCTGTATGCAGGTCAGCAAGCAACAGTTAGAACTGGACTGGAAGAACAAACTGGTTCCAAATAGGAAAAGGAGTCCGTTAAGGCTGTATATTGTCACCCTGCTTATTTAACTTATATGCAGAGTACATTATGAGAAATGCTGGGCTGGAGGAAGCACAAGCTGAATTCAAGATTTCTGGGAGAAATATCAATAACCTCAGATATGCAGATGACACCACCCTTATGGCAGAAAGTGAAGAGAAAGAAGCCTCTTGGCAGAAAGAGCCTCTTGATGAAAGTGAAAGAGGAGAGTGAAAAAGTTGGCTTAAAGCTCAACATTCAGAAAACTAAGATCATGGCATCCAGTCCCATCACTTCATGGCAGATAGATGGGGAAACAGTGGAAACAGTGGAAACAGTGGCTGACTTTATTTTTCTGGGCTCCAAAATCACTGCAGATGGTGATTGCAGCCATGAAATTAAAAGATGCTTACTCCTTGGAAGGGAAGTTATAACCAACCTAGATAGCATATTAAACAGCAGAGACATTACTTTGCCAACAAAGGTCCATCCTGTCAAGGCTATGGTTTTTCCAGTGGTCATGTATGGATGTGAGAGTTGGACTACAAGGAAAGCTGAGCGCAGAACAATTGATGCTTTTGAACTGTGGTGTTGGAGAAGACTCTTGAGAGTCCCTTGGACTGCAAGGAGATCCAACCAGTCCATCCTAAAAGAGATCAGTCCTGGGTGTTCATTGGAAGGACTGATGTTGAAGCTGAAACTGCAATACTTTGGCCACCTGATGCAAAGAGCTGACTCATTTGAAAATACCCTGATGCTGGGAAAGATTGAGGGCAGGAGGAGAAGGGGACGACAGAGGATGAGATGGCTGGATGGCATCATTGACTGATGGACATGGGTTTGGGTGAACTCAGGGAGTTGGTGATGGACAGGGAGGCCTGGTGTGCTGCTGTTCATGGGGTTACAGAGTTGAACATGACTGAGCGATTGAACTGAACTGAGTATATAGTCTTGATTTAAATATAATAGCACATACAATCACCTAGAAAATAAAGATAGATTAAAATATGAAAATTCAATGAATAAAAATTTGTTATAGAAATCAGTAATACATTATGAGAGAGTGAAGAAAGAAGTTCACAAAGAAAACAAATAAGAAAAAAGACCCAAGGAGTTTTGAGAAGAACCAGAAAAATGACATGTCACAGAAGAAAAGGAAGTAGTTTTCCAGAAGTCAGAAACGATCAGTACTGTGAAATAGTTAATGAGATCACTGTAGGAGGAAGACTGAAAAATGCCCAATAGATACAAAAATATGAAGATTAGAGGTGACAGTTGCCTGAGGAGTTTCAATTAATGATTGGAGTGTGTCAGGAATGAATTGGAAGAGAACTAATACTGTATTTTCAAGACCGTTGGCTAAGACAGAAATGTGCTTAAGGATAGGAAGTCCTTTTGTATAGAATAGGCTCTGGAAGGGGACTTTACTAGAGCCCCACAACTTGACTTTATAATACTCACAACCATTTTCATATTATTAACTAAATATTTTCATGTTAAGGAACTATATATTTTCATATGAATTTTACTTTGAAACTATATATTTTCATATGAATTTTACTATGAAACAAAATACTACTCTGATTTGCTATTTGCCTTATTTATAATAGAATCAGGTCATCTGTAAAAGTTTAAGTGATCAAGTACTTAACTTTAGATAGCCTCTTAAATATGTGGATGTTTATTTTTATTATTTAGCACATTAACTGTCCAAGACTGGTATGAATTCAATAATGATGTTTATTATGTTGTATATACACAAAGTGTAAAGATTAAGGATGTAGTAATTCACTCATGGTTCATATTTGCTCAATTAGCCTTATAAGAAATGTGTAAAGAGTATTACAAAAGCATACTTTAAATTGATATAGAAGAAAATAAAGACATTTTAGTTGCATAAATACCAGTTTATAAAACACAAAGTGTATATAAAATACAAAATCCAGGTGCAAATAATAAAATAATTTTATTCATAATATTATTTAGTTGATTTTGGAACGTGAGGAAGCAAGAGATAAACTGCTTGTTTAAGCAGAGAAGACATTTTAGAAATGATATAGAATGTATGCCCTTGTCTATGTAACATGTATAAAAGTGGATAGAAAATTTGCAAGAGGAGAGCAAAAATTATTCTTAGAGATTTTGGTAAATGAGGTTTAAAGAAAAAAACACTTTTTGATTTACCTTCCACTTTTTTTTTCATTTGATAGCCCCCATTGCATTTAGAAAGCATCTTTGCAGTCTGAATTTTCTGGTTATCATCTATAAATTTAACCAAATTGCCCTCAAAAATTCTGAAGTTTTCCTTGGGTCCTTCACGGTATAGAAAAAGAGCCAAATCCTTATTTTATTTTCTATTTGTTCACATCTTTAAGGTTGTAAAAGTTATTTCACAAAACAACATCACTGCCTTAAAACATGCAACCATAGTATGTAAACCATTTTGAGGTTTTTCTAATATCTGGTTCTCCTCTGCTTTCATGAACAGAAAAGATAGCCCTTCTCTGGTATCATCCTGGTAGGTGGTAGCTCCTTGTGTTAGCACCACCCTGGTAGGTGGACAGGACCTGACTAATTCTGGGCTATGAAATAAGTGCAGACTGTTGTCTGTCACTTCTTTGCTGGAACAGTGAAGAACTCATGAACAGTTTTCCCATGTCTTTCTCTGCAGTGGTGATTGTGAAGAAGACAAATTAAGATGATGGGTCCTTAACATAGAAGTACCCTGAATCAATGTTTCTGCAGAAGGACAGCTATCCTGAGGCTGTCCAGACCTGCTGCTGACTTTCTGTGAATAAATAAACTGTAGATGTGTTGAGGCGCTGAGTTTTGGAGATTATTTTTCATTGAGAACAACCTACCCTATCTTGACCATATAACATTCAGAGTGTCCTATGAATCTAAAGCAAGACCTGTCGCCTAATTACCTTTTTCTTTGGGTTAGTATCTCCAAAGGAGAGTTGGAAAAGAAAAAGGAGGGAGAAAGTGAGTGAAATGGAGCCAAATGAGATGTGAATAAAATCCCAAAGACCATTTAATGGACTACACATATCCATCATGTTTTTTATAGTTAGAATAAACTTAAATATATTTTTTCTTGCCCTCTCCAACTCATGAAGAAATAACTTGATGTAGTTGTTAAAGACAGTTCCTTACTCAGGTCTAATGAGGCAGCTGTCTGACATTTTGACTCTCTCACAGTTTGGATTCTTTTGATTACTCGTACATTGTCAAAAACAAAAAAAGTAATAACTCACTGCATTTCCTTTATCAGCAAAGTTTTGCTCTGTGAGTTTACATATAAGTGAAGATATGTATCATTATTATATCCTTCCTTTTCCTTCATCTTGCTTTCAATGCTACATCTGGTATTCTACCAAGTATTCTAATTTTCTCATTATATCCTTTCACTTGCTTTTAATTACAGAGTAAATCATGAAAAAGTACTGTTTGGGGGACATCAAATGATTCTACCACCTATAACATACAAACTTACCACCTTCCTCCTAAGGTTCACAATAGCCTCGGACTGTAAGAATTTTTCCTGGGTTGTCCTGAGCTGTACTGTACAAGTGTGGATCAACACATACATGTGCTTCTACATATGATTAACCCTGGATATAACAGTGAGTGGAAAGACAGAAGATTTTCTGTAAGGATTTAGGAAAGCTAACAATCTAGGATTTTACTAGTCACTAAAGAATGAAATTTCATTTTGTAAAGGTACTGACAAGAAGTAATAAAATAAGATGAGAAACATATATACAAATAAAAAGCAGTATGGCAGTCCTGTTATGATCTTCTCTGTGTCCAGCTGGAGGGTTTTGAATAGTGAAACAGTACTAGCTGATTAGCACAATGAGATATTCTTCTAGAGAAAGTATCTCCTTAAAGAGATTAAGCTAACATAATTCTTTAGGATAATTAATTTTACCTATTTTTTAAAAATTGTTCCTAACTAACATGTCATTCCAGTTCCAGAAAATGTACTTGGGCATATTGGTATCATTTCCCTGTTAACTCAGGTAACACAACATTCCTGACTGTTCCAAGAACTTTTGGCTCTCACTGCGGTAGTGCAGCCCAGCAATCTGTCCACTCTTCCAGGACTGTTGCTCTTATTTGCATCTGTTATTCAGACCCTATTAGTGGGTCCTTGGGATGTTGCCTGCATGCTGGTGATCATAAACAGGCTTGGTCTTTGATGTGCTATTTATCATTTATATTTAGGTGGTATTGCGGATGGACTGGGCCCCCCTTGCTGTACTGTGTTTTGCCTTCATCCATTAGTGGATATCACAGCGAACATTCCTTCACTCTGAGAGAGAGTTGTAGATGTGCCAAACCCCATCATCCTCTCTGTGTTTTATGAAGCATGTTGGGACCAGATGGTACTCTAAACAGAGCTTTAGAAAGAATCTTTCAGCACGTTGTGTTTCAGGAGGTATTTCCCCCTCTTCTGATGAAGAGGTGGCTTCTTATGGGAGTTACCAGCCTCTTGCTCTTTGTTTTTCTTCTTTATCTAGACTCCTGAGACATTTTCATAAAGAGAAGCAAATGAAAATTTTATCTACTCCAAATCTTGAAACATAATGAATAAACAATAGTTATATTCAAAATGCTTTTATCTAATACGTCTTTTTAGTTTTATATTAATAATAATTCCTAAAAATTATCTCTGTTTTAAGGTGGAAAATCTGAGAATCAGAAAGCTTAAATTCCTTGACTCCTGTCACAAAGAAAATCCATGATGGAGCTAATCCGATAATCCCAATTTTGCTATTTTATTTCCTACTCTTTTCAAAGTATTTATTAATGGCTTCTATGTCAAGATCCAGATTATAACCATTTACTGAGAAATGAAATTGCTAAGAGGGAGAATAAGTAAATTTACTTCCATTTTATTTTTCCAAACAAGGAACAAGATACATGTAGAAATTTATAGTATTTTGATGAGGAGGGAATAATTAATAACCTGGATATCAGTTCCCAATACCTGATAAAGAACACACAGAAAAATAATTTTATCATATCTATGTATAGCTTGCACTATATATGCAAAGGAAAATACTTGTATCCAACCACTTTTGTTCATTTGGTGGGTTCTTCTCAAAACAAGTATCAAATTTAATGATAACCTATTTATCATTAAATCCTTTGACCAAAATCTAATTGATAGACTTCTAGACATTAATTTTTAGTTTAGTAGATTTTGTTCTTTCCCTTTTCTAGGCTATTTAATGCTAAAAGTTTTATTTTTGCTCTATATATTGGGAGTCTGTATTTCTTTTCATGGCCAAAGATATTAAAGAGGTTTATGCCAATACTTTTAAAACCCATAAGTTCTCTTTGCTTCATTGGATCTGATTTAACTAAAATGATTAAAATTGTGTTTTTTTTCTTCAGTTTACCCTCAAGAAGAATAAATACATTTCGTAATTAAAACCCTAAATACAATACGAAAATATAATAATGTATTTTTATAATTCCAACCTTAATTAACTGAAATATAAGATGTCATAAAAGGGTAATCATTATACAATAGATATTTAAAATTCCACTGAATATTCACAAAAAGTCAGGGGATTGTTTTAAAAGTGAAAATTTCTAGAAAAGGTTTAGAAATGTTTTACATCTTTTTAAGTGAGTTTATATTGTCATTATATCCTATTTAACATAAAATGCTGCTTTCCAACTTTATATTGAACATGTTTTGAAATGTTCCAATTACAAGTAACATGTAAAGTTTTGTTTTAAGTTAAATGGAGAAAAGAGGACCTGTAAAGAGTTTCCTATTTTTAGATCTAGAATTGAGGATTCATTTTGAGGGATCTAAATTGGGCTATATCTAGGAATAATTATCTAAGATGCAAGTTTGCTTTCATTATTTGCCCACCTTTAAAGTTTATTTTTTCTCATTTAAGAATTCCATGTAACTACAAATATCAGAGCTGCCAATCCCTCAGATACCCTTTAGGTGGCGCACTGTCAGGGACAAGAGAGCCTTGCTAGACAATGACTATTCTCAGTCCTATATTGGAGAAGGCAATGGCAACCCACTCCAGGACTCTTGCCTGGAAAATCCCATGGACGTAGGGGCCTGGTGGGCTGCAGTCCATGGGGTCACGAAGAGTCAGACACGACTGACCGACTTCACTTTCACTTTTCACTTTCATGCATTGGAGAAGGAAATGGCAACCCACTCCAGTGTTCTTGCCTGGAGAATCCCAGGGACGGAGGAGCCTGGTGGGCTGCTGTCTATGGGGTCGCACAGAGTCGGACATGACTGAAGTGACTTAGCAGCAGCAGCAGCAGTCCTATATTTCCTTTTCACCATATATTCAATCAATTTTGTTAAAGAAGAAAAGCTATATTTTAAAATGATGGATAAAGGACACAGTAGGTGATAAAACCCAGTAATATGTAGTTTCATGGGGCAAGATCTTAACTAAAACTCAATTCATAATAGCATAGTTGCAGCAAAGTTGCAACATTGGCATTTCTTTCCTCAAGTTATATTTTTCTAGACTTGTTTTAAAATGCGTTTCTCCTTATATCAATCTTAAATAAGATTGTAATACAATATGACCCTACAATGACTTAAAGTCAGGAAGAGATAGCTGTAATTACTTCTATGAATTTATTTATATATATATACATATGTATATATATATAACAAAAGTACATAAATATTTGGTTTTAGCTTAGTGGGTTCATACCCTTAATCAACAAAAGTTTATTGTGGACTTGCAGCATTCTAATCTCTGTGAAGCCTAAAATCTAGTGAGTTTCATGATAGCAGATGACTTCTCACATTTCATTTATCTTATACTTCATATAGGGCTTACTTGGTGGCTAGGACGGTAAAGAATCCTCCTGCAATGCAGGAGACACAGGTTCAATCTCTGGATCAGAAAGATCCCCTGGAGAAGGGAATGGGTACTTTTTTCTGGTATTCTTGCCTGGAGAATTCCATGGACAGAAGAGCCTGGCAGGCTACAGTCCATGGCAGGGAGTTGCCGGGGTGGGGTGGGGGTGGCGAGGTGGTCGAAAAGAGTCAGACATGACTGAGCTACTAACATACTTCACATAATAGACACACTTTTCATGTATTGCCCATAAACTTCTGCCTTGGCAAGTGGTCTACCACATGGCATTTGCAATTTGTGACTCTTCCAGTCCTTATTTCTAGGAGGTCCTTTGCATGTAGTCAGGCAGATAGAAAAAATAGTACATAGAAAAGTCCTATTAGCTGCGTATAGCTCCCATCCTGAAAGTGATGCATGTTATTTCTGTTCACATTCATTTGGCAAAAGCAGCTGCATGCTGGGATTCTGGGAAATAAGAAATCAACTTGTCACAACTCACCTCAGAAAAATGGCTAGTCATAAACAGATGTCAATATAGTGGATGTGAGAACTGGACCATAAAGAAGGCCGAATGCTGAAGAATTGATGCTTTTGCACTGTGGTGTTGGAAAAGAGAGTCCCTTGGACCGCAAGGAGATCAAACTAGTCAATACTAAAGGAAATCAGTCCTGAATATTCATTAGAAGAACTGATGCTAAAACTGAAGCTCCAATACTTTGGCCACCTAATGTGAAGAGCTGACTCATTAGAAAAGACCCTGATGCTGGGAAAGATTGAAGGCAGGAGGAGAAGCGGATGACAGAGGATGAGGTGGTTGGATGGCATCACTGATTAAATGGACATGAGTTTGAGCAAGCTCCGGGAGCTGATGAAGGACAGGGTAGCCTGATGTGTGCAGTCCACTGGGTTGCAAAGAGTCGGACATGATTGAGCGACTGAACAACAGCAACAACAATGTAGTGGTAAGGATTAGACTGCGTGATTTGAAAAATGGAAACAGTTGTGGAACATATTGGAAATAAATTATGAAAATGTATTAAGGAGATAATCCTGAGACACATGTAAAACTTATCTTTCAAAATTGTCAGTGTCTTCATATTTAATTCCTCATCAGGGTATATGTTTGTGAAGATTTTAGGGTTATAAGCAATAGAAATCATCTAAAGCTTGCTTTAAAACAATGCTTACTTTTGTGAATTTAAGAGTGTGTTTCAAAACCAAAGCTCAGAAACGTAGTAATGTGGGAAAGACACTGGGACCAGGGACAGATAAATTTTGAAGGTTTTATTGCTCTCTTATCTCTAATGCTTTCAGTACATCTCTTGTCACCTTTTTTCACTGGAGACCCAATCTCAACTTCTTGGCCCACAGGCAGTTGCAAGTTGCTTATGCTATCATTCTCAGGTTTATGCCTTTTACACTCTGGAGCTAGGCTTTTTTAATCTCAATCCAAATTTCTAGAAGATAGCACCTGATTAATCCCATTTAGCTTTATAACCCTAGACTAAACCAGTGTAAGATGACCCATGATATAAATCTAAACTGAGTTATTGTATCTGAAATGTACCGTGGTGATCTTTGCCTTATGGGAGGCAGCTCGAGAAAGGAACTAAAAGGTTTGTGGTTATCTAATGTAAGAACTAGATTGATGTATATGAAGTAGAGGATGCATAGATGCAAGTGGAAATAGATGAAAATGAGATATGTGGGTTTGAGGCAATTATAAAAAAGACAGTGCCACACTAAGCAAAGGCATGAGGGCATGATCAGAGTGATGATTTGGAAAGATCATTACAAAGGCATTGAAGAAGCTGAACTGGAATGAAAAAGTGCTCTAAAATTCTACTCAGTAATTGCCCTAGTTGGAAGTGTTTAGGGAGGAACAGTGACTTTCAAATGTGATCTGGATATGGCAACTCAATACAGTTTTCCTTTCATTTGAAACTTTTTGGCATAAAAATTAGGTTTTCATCATTTTTGGAGGTTTACTTAACCACATATATTAATTACTGCATTTGAAAAATATACCCACAATGAATAATATTTATAGTATATTTGCTGGTTATTTTAGTGAATAAAATATTTTGATAGCAATTTTTACAATGTAAGCATTTACCTGGTTAAAAAATGCTTCTGTACCTAAACTTTCATTATTTTACTTTCTGACATTTCTGGGACATTCAAGACATTTCATACTTTAAAATTTAAAAGTTTAGGAACCATAGGAATATGTACATAAATCATGTGTTTAGTTCTTAAAAATTCAAAATACATAAAATTTGTATACATTTCTGGTATTTCATTGAGGTAGAATGTACTTTTTCTTACTAGGGATAATGAAACTGTTACAGAGATAACATTTCCAAAATATTTAACCTGTATTCTTTAAATTCCCCAATAAACTATGTTTCTGTTTAGCCTTTCTATCATGAAGTCAAAACCATATACTTCCTCACCTGAAGGAAGGAGAAGGGAAGAAGAACGAATCATAGTGCAGTTCTTGGGCTTCTCCGGTGGCTCAGACAGTAAAGAATCTGCCTGCAATGCAGGGGACCTGGGTTGGGAAGATCTCCTGGAAGAGGGCATGGCAATCCACTCTAGTATTCTTGCCTGGGGAATCCCCATGGACAGAGGAGCCTGGCAGGCTGCTACAAAGAGTCAGACATGACTGAGGGACTAAGCACAGCCCAGCGCAGTTCTTATTTGGGGACATTTGAAATTTACAATCCCTATCTGTGCACTAATTTAGTTATTAAGCTAATATAGTCACTTAAATAAGTTTATTTTAAAGGAGAAGACTCTTTGCTGGCTCTCATTGTATTTAGCCTAAATCCAAACACAAACTGTTCGCTTTTGCTGTTGTCATTTAGTTGCTAAGTCATGCCTGACTCTTTTGTGACCCTATGTATTATAACCTGTCAGGCTCCTCTGTCCATGGGATTTCCCAGGCAAGAATGCTGGAGTGGCTTGCCATTTCCTTCTCCAGGGCATCTTCCCAGACCGGGGATCAAACTCGTGTCTTCTGCATTGGCAGACGGAATCTTTACCACTGAGCCACCAGAGTAGCCCAAACCTTTCACTATGAACCATAAACTTTGGTATGAGACAGTCTCCCATGGGATGATTTTCTTCATGAATGTGATGCCAAGGCTACTACAGAGATCAAAAGACAAAGCAATAGCAACAACAAAAACCAACTCTTCCAGCAAGAAGAATAGAGCCAAGGGAAGAACAAGAGATGGAATTGGGCTGTTGGATTATATTGCTCCTGAACCTCAGTCTTTATTTATATTTCCAGTTGTGTAATTTATTGCAGTTCCTTAGTGTTTGAGCCAGTTTCAGTTGGATGTTTTGTTACCTGCAGTCAATTTTATACCAATTACTCCTGTCTCCTAATTGCATTTCAAGCTAAAGAAACATTAAATATGTATTTTAAGTATTTCAATGTGATTGAAATTCCTGTAGAGAACTTGTGTAATAAATCTACTCTCAAATAAAATTATTTCATAATCACATTTTGTATTCCACATCTGGTAGATGATTTGATCCATCACACAGAATCCCCTTCAGGAATGAGGTTTGCCTTCCCTATCCACACTCTATGTGCTGAGAGTGCTCCTTGCAGCTCCCTAGGGGATTCCCTCACCTCAGAAGATCCACTTCTCTTTAGTTATGCCCTCCTTCAGGACAGCCATTATGTAACAATTGACTAAGATGAGGCTGTAAAGTGCTGACCTTCTCAGGTGTCTCAGTGGTAAAGAATCTGCCTGCCAATGTAGGAGACACAGGTTTGATCCATGGGTCAGGACGATCCCCTAGAGGAGGAGATGGCAACCTACTCCATTATTCTTGCCTGGGATATCCCATGGACAGAGGAGCCTGGCAGGCTACAGTCCACGGTGGGGCAAAGAATCGGACATGACTGAAAGACTGAGCACGCATGCACTTAAAGTGCTTGCACCCCTGCTCGAACTTCGATCAACTCTGAAGGATCATCTTAGATTCAGATCCCTCTATTGGCTTCAGGAGGCTTCTGTTAAGACTACACACTACTTTATATAAGATAGATAACTAATAAGGACCTATTGTATAGCACAGGGAACTCTTCTCAATATTCTGTAATGACCTACATGGGGAAAAAAATCTAAAAAAGAGTGGTAACAGGTTTATGTATAACTGATTCACTTTGCTGTACAGCAGAAACTAACACAACATTGGAAATCTACTATACTCCAATAAGGAAAAAAAAAAGGCTGCTTCAGAATTCAGGTTCCCCCTTATCCATGCAGGCTGCACTCCATTCCCATCCTTTCTCTTCCACAGTTAATCCCAAGAGCACTCTGCCATAAGCTTTCCACAGCTAAACTCAGCACAAGAGTGTTTTCCAGGGAACTTGACCTGAAGTACAGGATAACAGTTTCATAGAATCAAAAATTGTTACAATATCCATTAATATGCAATATTTGTGTTTCTCTTTCTGACTGACTTCACTCATAAATGTGGAATCTAGAAAAATGGTACAGATGAATCTATTTCCAGGGCAGGAATAGAGACACAGCCTTAGAGAACAGACATGAGGATGCAGTGGGTGGAAGGGGAGGGTGGGACAAGTTGGGAGATTAGGATTGACAAACATACAGTACCATGTGTAAAATAGACAGTTAGTGGGAATCTGCTATAGAGCAAAGGAAGCTCAACGTCGTGCTTCGTGATGACCTAGATGGGTGGGATGGTAGGGGAGAGAGACCCAAGAGGGAAAGGATATATGCAGACATATACTTGATTCACTTAATTGTACAGCAGAAGCTAATACAACATTGTAAAGCGATTGTACTCCAATTAAAAAATAAATGGTTACATTGAGGATTAATCCCCTAATACTGGCAAAGCACAATACCTTTTGAAAACCTGAATTCTTGCATTGTTGATTAACTTGCAATTTACTAAAATGAATGCCTGCTTGCTCTGCCCTGGGGACTCCTCAAAACATCCTCAAGTTGTGTTGATTAACAGGCTGTCATCATAGAGAAGTGTTTAAAGTTGTACAACTTTACTTCTATTTATTGAAATTTCAAAAAAAAAAAAAACCCAGAGTTTTGGATTTTTTATTTTAATATCCTCAATTTTAGACAACCTAAAGGCCCTAAAGTGATCTTATTTTTCAATGGTAAGGTTAGAGGTTCCCATGGTGAAGATAGTCTTTTACCTTCCAGACTTTGCGGACTCAATTTGTAGCATGTATTCTAAAAGTTATTTATCTACATTGTTGTTACAAGGTCACCTCTTCACTATACCCATCACTTCCTTATGTTTAATCAAAATCTCTGCAGTCTCTCTACACATCAGTTATTTGCTGTACTTTTGTTTCCCTTTCAGTTTCCCTTTTTCTTCTCTGCTCTCCTGGGGCAATAATTTATAAGAATGAATCTAAGGTAGCATATAATATCCACAGACACTCACTGCTGCATGGAATATAGATCAATATCTTTGAAATGGCTAATAATAGAATTTCTTCTCAAACACAAGTAATATTGCAATTTCCGGGATCGCATCAAGGTGAATTTGAACTTGCCAAGTTTGTGTGTGTTGTGTTCAGTAATTAAAACTATGCTTAAACAGATATATCAGTTCAGTTCAGTTCAGTCGCTCAGTCATGTCCAACTCTTTGCAACCCCATGAATTGCAGCATGCCAGGTCTCCCTGTCCATGACCAACTCCCGGAGTCCACCCAAACCCATGTCCACCGAGTCGGTGATACCATCCACCCATCTCATCCTCTGTCGTCCCCTTCTCATCCTGCCCCCAATCCTTCCCAGCATTAGGGTCTTTTCCAATGAGTCAACTCTTCACATGAGGTGGCCAAAGTATTGGAGTTTCAGCTTCAAAATCAGTCCTTCCAGTGAAAACCCAGGACTGATCTCCTTTAGGATGGAGTGGTTGGATCTTCTTGCACTCCAAGGGACTCTCAAGAGTCTTCTCCAACACCACAGTTCAAAAGCATCAGTTCTTCGGTACTCAGCCTTCTTCACCGTCCAACTCTCACATCCATATGTGACTACTGGAAAAACCATAGCCTTGACTAGACGGACCTTTGTTGGCAGAGAAATGTCTCTGCTTTTCAATATGCTAGCTAGGTTGGTCATAACCTTCCTAAAAGGAGTAAGTGTCTTTTAATTTCATGGCTGCAATCACCATCAGCAGTGATTTTGGAGCCCAAAAATATAAAGTCTGACACTGTTTGCACTGTTTCCCCATCTATTTCCCATGAAGTGATGGGACCAAATGCCATGATCTTAGTTTTCTGAAGGATGAGCTTTAAGCCAACTTTTTCACTCTCCTCTTGCACTTTCATCAAGAGACTCTTTAGTTCTTCTTCATTTTCTGCCGTAAGGGTGGTGTCATCTGCATATCTGAGGTTATTGATATTTCTCCCGGCAATCTTGATTCCAGCTTGTGTTTCTTCCAGCCCAGCATTTCTCATGATGTACTCTGCATGTAAGTTAAATAAGCAGGGTAACAATATACAGCCTTGACGTACTCCTTTTCCTATTTGGAACCAGTCTGTTCTTCCATGTTCAGTTCTAACTGTTGCTTGCTGACCTACATACAGGTTTCTCAAGAGGCAGGTCAGGTGGTCTGGTATTCCCATCTCTTTCAGAATTTTCCACAGTTTATTGTGATCCACACAGTCAAAGGCTTTGGCATAGGCAATAAAGCAGAAATAAATGTTTTTCTGCAACTCTCTTGCTTTTTCAATGATCCAGCAGATGTTGACAATTTGATCTCTGGTTCCTCTGCCTTTTCTAAAACCAGCTTGAATATCTGGAAGTTCATGGTTCACATATTGCTGAAGCATGGCTTGGAGAATTTTGAGCATTACTTTACTAACATATGAGATGAGTGCAATTGTGTGGTAGTTTGAGCATTCTTTGGCATTGCCTTTCTTTGGGATTGGAATGAAAACTGACCTTTTCCAGTCTTGTGGCCACTGCTGAGTTTTCCAGATTTGCTGGCATATCGAGTGCAGCACTTTAACAGCGTCATCTTTCAGGATTTGAAATAGCTCAACTGGAATTCCATCACCTCCACTAGCTTTGTTCACAGTGATGCCTTCTGAGGCCCACTTGACTTCACATTCCAGGATGTCTGGCTCTAAGTGAGTGATCACACCATCGTGAATATCTGGGTTGTGAAGATCTTTTTTGTATAGTTCTTCTGTGTATTCTTGCCACCTCTTCTTAATATCTTCTGCTTCTGTTAGGTCCATATCATTTCTGTCCTTTATCAGGCCCATTTTGCATGAAATGTTCCCTTGGTTTCTCTAATTTTCTTGAAGAGAACTCTAGTCTTTCCCATTCTGGTGTTTTCCTCTATTTCTTTGCATTGACCGCTGAGGGAGGCTTTCTTATCTCTCCTTGCTATTCTTTGGAATTCTGCATTCAGATGGAAATATCTTTCATTTTCTCCTTTGCTTTTTACTTCTCTTCCTTTTACAGCTATTTGTAAGGCTCCTCAGACAGCCATTTTGCTTTTTTGCATTTCTTTTCCATGGGGATGGTCTTGATCCCTGTCTCCTGTACAATGTCACGAACCTCTGTCCATAGTTCATCAGGCACTCTGTCTATCAGATCTAGTCCCTTAAATCTATTTGTCACTTCCACTGTATAATCATAAGGGATTTGATTTAGGTCCTACCTGAATGGTCTAGTGGTTTTCCCTACTGTCTTCAATTTAAGTCTGAATTTGGCAATAAGGAGTTCATGATCTGAGCCACAGTCAGCTCCCGGTCTTTTTTTGCTGACTGTGTAGAGCTTCTCCATCTTTGGCTGCAAAGAATATAATCAATCTGATTTCGGTGTTGACCATCTGGTGATGTCCATGTGTAGAATCTTCTCTTGTGTTGTTGGAAGAGGGTGTTTGTTATGACCAGTGAGTTCTCTTGGCAAAACTCTTTTAGCCTTTGCCCTGCTTCATTCTGTACTCCAAGGCCAAATTTGCCTGTTACTCCAGGTGTTTCCTGACTTTCTACTTTTACATTCCATTCCCCTATAATGAAAAGGACATCTTTTTTGGGTGTTAGTTCTAATAGGTCCTGTAGTTCTTCATAGAACAGTTCAAGTTCAGCTTCTTCAGCGTTACTGTTCGGGGCATAGACTTGGGTTACCATGATATTGAATGTGCCTTAGGAATGCTAATTTTGAGCCAGTGTTACCAACCCATAGAAAACAAGTACAGGCCTAATGTGCCTGCATAAATCTTATATCTCTAATGGAAAGAATCAGCTCATTCTTGATTCTACTTTGGCCAGAACACTGGCAACTTATTTTTCCTGTTGCCATTTGCATCTCCCAGACTTCCAGGCCATTGTCACCCCATACACTGCTTGCACTGAACTTTGAAAACTATAAAGAGAATAACACTGTTTAAAGGGAAATCGTTTTATGATACATGAGGGAGAAAATATGACCAAGATAAAAGCTAACTTTTGGCAATATTTACATATAGGGATAATTGTGAATGGACAATTTTCAGTCTTCTCTTTCTAATCCCACTTTCTCTTTTTTCAGAGAATAAAAGAGCACAATTAATCTAGACCCTAAATTATGAGGGCATAGTATCTGACTAAACACATGCTGTCTATCATGTTAGAGTCTTAATTTGCTCTCTAATCAACATTAGTCTTTGAAAAGGCACGCCTTAGAAAAGAAATGACCCAAAGGCTTAAACGCTAATAGCAAAATCATAGGCATCAATGAATGATTTATATTGGTTTGGAGAGCTGTTAAAATCCCAAATACTCTAAATTGGTATTCTTTTTCCTTGGCATTATGATGCTTTTATAGATTCGCAGAGTAAAAATGCTCTTTTGCCTTCCATATCTTCATATGATTCAAAGATAAATTTAGAAACTTTGGCATGTACCTAACTATAAACAAGAGATTCATCAGTTAGTCTTAATTTTCAGACATAAAGGAGTGTGAAAAACTTTCAATCTCTATAAACTAATATTGGCTTTTAGAGTCCACATTAGTTCACTGAATGATGACTAAAACAATATTTTCTCTAGATGAAACTCATATTTTACAGCTCCTACAGCATCTCTAATAACGTTGGAAATGAAAGTTCATGAAAACTTAATAAATGCATATTAAAATATTAGAAGAATGACATATTAATCCAATGCAAAAATGTGAAGAGTCTTTACCAGAGAATGAACTGAGGTGGTAAAGATTTCAGGAAGATATTTATGTTTCAGAAAATAAAACATGGAATTGAGCATCACATAATAGCTGATAAGTGAGTCATAAGCTAATTCTTAGAGTTACTCTTTCTTATTGAAGCATAATTCATACCAGTTCTTCCTAAATTCTGGACTTCTCTTGTGGCTCAGCTGGTAAAAACCTGCCTGCAATGTGGGAGACCTGGGTTCAATCCCTGGATTGGGAAGATCCCCTGGAGAAGGGAAACGTTACCCACTCCAATATTCTGGCCTGGAGAATTCCACTAACTGTATAGTCCATGGGGTCGCAAAGAGTCGGACATGACTTAGCCACTTTCACATTGAAACAACCAGACCTTTATAATCATGCCCAGGAGTGGCACCATCAGATGGTTACCATGACTATGAGACTGGAATCACAAGAAGCTATAAATAACCTCATTGCTGCTGAGGGAACCCTCCCATGAGTACTTGTACCAGGGAATGCTTTGCCACTAAATAAACTACAATTTATTTCAAGACAGGTTAATAGATTTGTCTCTAAATAAATTAAAATGACCAAGCACAATAGGTGATTATTATGGAGACAAATAACTTCTTCCAACATTTAATTTGATGGATGTAGTGAAACTCATCGGAGAAGGCAATGGCAACACACTCCAGTACTTTTGCCTGGAGAATCCCATGGACAGAGGAGCCTGATAGGCTGCAGTCCATGGGGTCATTAAGAGTCAGACATGACTGAGCGACTTCGCTTTCACTTTTCAGTTTCATGCATTGGAGAAGGAAATGGCAACCCACTCCAGTATTCTTGCCTGGAGAATCCCAGGGACGGGGGAGCCTGGTGGGCTGCCGTCTCTGGGGTCGCACAGAGTCGGACAAGACTGAAGTGACTTAGCAGCAGCAGCAGCAGCAGTGAAACTCATTATGAAAATTTTAATATGTGTTGAGCATCCTCTTAGCTCTAGTTAGATTAATGACAAAAAACAACAGTGGAAAAGTTTCCTTCAGTATTGAAGAGAAAAGAGATTTCAGGATGCCTTAGGATATAGGATGTATATGGACTTAATTTTGTGAATGATAGAGATTAGACAGTTGCACATGTTCACTGAAAAATGTATAACATTAAAAAAAACACCCTGTAGGTTTAAGTGCATTTGAATTGATGTTTCCCCTAAAGTCCTCTCCTGGAAATAATGTCACTTTTGGACATTACCTTCAAGAATAAGGAAGGGAAAGAGGAAGAGTAGGGGAAAATATGTTCTTTGTTTACCTATTCTATAGAAAGTAGTTTCAGAATTACTAATCCATTGGAAGTAATGCATCAGCTTGATTCATTATGATGATATAGTGTTAAATGCATCACTTTAACTCTTTCCCCCAGCTTTATAGAGCTATAAATGATATATAACCTTGTGTAAATTTAACACTTAACAACACATTGACTTGATCCACTTACACATTTCATTCTGGGAGATGGTGAAGGACAAGGAAGTCTGGCATGCTGCAATCCATAGGGTTGCAAAGAGTTGGACATGGCTGAGCGACTGAACCACAGTAACATCAACAATACATTACAATGTGATTACCACCATGGCGGTATTAGTCAACACCGCCATCATATCACATAATTACCAGTTCTTTGGTGTAGTGAGAACATTTCAGTTCTACTCTCTTAGCAACTTTGGAGTATATAATACATATTGTTAACTATAATCACAATAATATGCATAAGATCACTGATTCTCCTAAATAAAATTTGGTATCCTTGACCATTTCTCCCACCTTTCAGTGCCTGGTAATCAATATTCTACTCTGTGTACTTTTGGTGGAAATGTAAATTGGTAGAGCCATTACAGAAAGCAATATAGAGATTCCTCAAAAAATTAAAACTAGAACAACCATGTGATCCAGCAATCCCACTTCTGGATATATATCCAGAGGAAAGAAAAACAGGACATCAATGAGAAATCTGCACTTTCATGTTATTGACAATTGTCAAGAGAAGCAAACAACCTAAGTAGCTGTCAACGGATGAAAGGATAAAAAGATGTATATGTATATGTAGACTTCCCAGGTAGCACTAGTGGTAAATAACCCTCCTGGCAATGCATGAGACATGAAAGACACAGGTTCAGTCCCTGGGTCGGGAAGATCCCCTGGAGGAGGTCATAGCAACCCACTCCAGTATTCTTGCCTGGGCAGTCGACCTGACTGAAGGGACTTAGCACATACGCACACATACGTATACACGATGGAATATTTTCAGTTATAAGAGAGAAAGGAATACCACTTTTTGTGACAACATGGATGAATCTCGAGGGCAATATGTTATGTGAAATAAGTCAGACAGAGAAAGACACAGACCATATGGTATTTATATCTGGAATTTAAAAAGGTGAACTCACTGAGTGTTTTTATTAAAAAAAAAGTGTGAAAATTTAAATGAGCTTAGGAAAGTAAATGATATACAAACCTTTTTGACTTATTAGTATCATTTTAAAATTAATATCTGATTCATCATGTGTTTTTAGTTTTATGGACAAAAACATTTTGAACAAATCTAAAATATAACATATTTTCAGTGCCTTTTCCCCTTCTAACAGATAACATCTGTAATCTAGACTAGAACAATAGACAGGTTTGGTGTTACTTTTGTTCTCTCTCTGCTTTCTCTCATTTTCAAGAAGGGAGGGTTACCCGTAGCTTCACGGGTCTTTCTCAGGAACCTCTGGTTCTCTTGATTGTTACAAGGTATTTAAAGGCATAGTCTGCACACTACCTTGAACCTCTCATTTCCTAGAATCAATCTCCTCCCTCCATTGACAGAATCAATTACCAACTTTGTAGGCACAGGTACATTTTTGACTGAAGACAAAGGAGAGTTTCAAAGGGTGGCTACCTATAGGAGGAAAGATGTTAAATATTCAGCCTCCAGGGCTTTCCCTTGTGTCTCAGAAGATTATTCCCGAGGAGAGGGCCTCCTATAGGCATGTCCTTCATGAAAGTTTGTTGGCTGAATCACGGAAAAGACACTGGGATTCTTGGCCTCCAGAGGAGAAGAATTCAATCCGGGGCCAGAGATGAGGCTTGATCGCTCAGAGCTTTTGTGCAATAAAGTTTTATTAAAGTATAAAGGAGACAGAGAAAGCTTCTGACATAGGCATTAGAAGGGGGCAGAAAGAGTACCCCCTAGCTAGTGTTAGCAGTGGAGTTATATACTCTAACATAACAGGATTAGCCAGAAGGTTTAATCCAGAGACTGACCTTCAGGCAGGATACATTATTGTTATAATCCTTGTAAAGACAGACCTACTCCCTTAATTTACATTTTAAGATAACAGAATTAGAATCCAGAGACTGTCCTCAGGCAGGATACATTATTGTTATATAATCCTAAGGAATGTAGAGAGAAAAGAAAAAGTCTTTTCTTCCTCCTTGAGAATTCCAGACACCTCTCTCCTTGGGGACCCCTAGACTTCTTATCAACCTGCCTAGGAAAGGACTCTCTCACTTCATTCCAAGCTACAGGTTTGAGCATCCTGCTCCCTACTCTTTGTAAGTGATCTTTGTCTTCATATAACCTTATTCAAAATGCCATATCCCTCCCTACCTCTTGCAATGAAGGATAATTCTACTTTTCCTTAAGAGAAGATAAGTCTTTATAAATCCTTTACCATAATCTCCCCACTCAAAGTAAAGCCAAATATTAGTGGTAGCAGTTAATGGCTATACCATGGATCTCTTCTTTCTCAGTGGTTCTCAACCTGGTTATACATCTAAATAACCCGGAAAAGATTTTAAAAATATTTATGCATCAGCACCAAAGTCACCCTCCCCCAAAACCATTTTTTACTTTAATTTTTTAAAATTAATTTTTATTGGAGTATAGTTGCTTTAAAATGTTAGTTTCTACTGTATAGCAAAGTGAACCAGCTACATGTATACATGTATCCTGTCTTTTTTTGATTTCCTTCCTAAAAACTTTTATTTGATTGGTGTTAATGGGTGTTGGGAGAACACAGTTATAAATACCAACTACAACCACATGGTCAGTTACAGAAACAAAGACTAAGAATTATGAATATTCTTTCCTTATTTTGATGTTTGTATATGATGATGATTAGTTTTATGTGTCAGCTTTGTTAGCCTATGTTGTCCAGATATGGTATAAAATATTCTGGATGTTTCTATGAGGGTATTTTTAGATGATATTAACATTTAAATCATTGCATGTGGAGTAAAGCAGATTACCCTTTGTGATGAAGATGAGTCTTATCCAGTCAGTTGAAGGCCTGAGTAGCACAGAAGTCTGATCTACCCTAAGCAAGAGAAAATCCTGCAGGAAAGAGTCTTCAAACTTGAACTATCAGATTGGCTCTTTGATCTATAGATTTGAATTGCAATAATGGCTCTTTCCTGGGTCTCCAGCCTGCCAGATCACCATGCAGATTTTATACTCTCAAGCTTCAATTATGATTTGAACCAATTCCCTAAAGTAAATCTTTTTCTCTCTCTTTACGTATCAAATTGATGTTCTGTTTCTCTGGAGAACTCTACCACTGATTTTGGGAGTGTGAAGTGAGGTGCTGCTGTAACAAATGTAAAGAAAATTTGAAAGTGGCTTTGGAACTGGGTAATGGTTGCAGGCTGAAAGAGTCTTGAGGTGCGTGCTAAAAAAAGCCTACACAGCCTTGAGGAGACTATTGTTAGAAATATGGTGAGATGTTGGTGAGATCTCAGAGATGAGGAACATATTATTGGAAAGTGATGGAAAGGGAATCATTGCTTTAAAATGGCAAAAACTTAGCTAATTGGTGTTCTACTGTTTTGTAGGAAGTAGAAGTCAAAAGTGATGAATTTGAATATTTATCTTAGAAGATTTCTTAGTAAAGTATTAAAGGTATAGCCTGGTTTCTCCTTGCAGCTCATTATAAAATGCAAGAGAAGAGATACATTAAGGCAACTTGTTAGGTTAAAAAAAAAATAGAACTTGAAGATTTGAAAAATTACCAGCTTATCCATATTGCAAAAACATGAGGAAATGCTCTGGAGAGAACACCCAGGGTGTGGCTGGAAACCCATTTGATAAAGAGATTATGGGTATGACTCACAGATCTAAGGAGACATCTCAGCAGAATCCAGGAATAGAGGTGAGGTTACATTGGCAGGAATACTGCCAACCTGGGAACAATGACATTGCAAAATGGAGACCACTGTACTTGTGGGACAGTAGAGCTGTCTGGCTGCCAGCATGTATTGTCTTAAGAGGAAAAGGGAAGAATGATCCTGAAGCCTGAAGAGACAGGCAGGGAAGCTACTCCCACCGCTGGTCCAAAGGGTATACAGGTCCAGGGGACAAGGCTCTTCCCATCTCGGTTTTGGTACATCAGTCACTTGCCACCCAGTGACTTGCACAGCAAGGCTGCTGTGCAGGGCTCAGAGGCAAAGTCAGAACCTGAGGCCAAAGGGGTTCAAGAAGGGGCTATCAATTCAGTGGGCCCAGAGGTCAGATAATTGTGCCAAAGAAGATAACTCTAGAGCTTTAAAGACAGAGGGGAAGGAGAGAGTGGAGTGAATGGAGAGCAGCATTGACATATATACACTACCATGTTAACACAGGGAGCCCAGCCTGGTGCTCTGTGATGACCTAGAAGGACGGGAGGGAGGCTCAAGGGGGAGAGGATATATGTATACGTACAGCTGATTCACGTTGTTGTATAGCGGAAACCAACACAGCATTATAAAACAACTATCCTCTAATTAAAAAAAAATCCATACAATGGAGTACTATGCAGCTGTTCCTCTGTAGAAGTATTACAGCTATTAAAAAGCAATAATAAAATTCAAACATCACCATTTTGCACTCCTAAAAATGAAAGGTTCTAAACAATGATCATAAATGACTATTAACACTACAAAAAGAGAAAAAAACCAGATATTATATGCCTCCTCATGGAAGCTTATGAAACGGTTAGGAAAACAGCAAAATCCAAACTGTGGGAAACTAAATAGTAGAAATGACCTGATTTTCTTCAGGAATAAATTGTAAGGAAAAACAGAGAAAGGGAAAGGAAAACATATAAATTCAAAAATATTAAAGATTCAGATCATGTTTAAAGTTTTAGAAACAGGTGGTGAAGATGGTAGTACTATATTGTGAATGTTATTAAGGCCACTGAACTGTACACTTAAATGGTTAAAGTCACAAATTTTATATTACACATTTTTTACCACAGTGAACTTTCTTAAAATTAAAAGAAAAGTCTATTGGAATTTGCCTTGCTTGGTTTTGGACTTGCTTGGTGTATCCCCTTTTTTCTTTCTGATTCTCCCTTTGGAATGAAAAATTCTATCCTATGCCTGTTTCACCATTGTATTTTTTTTCTTTTTTTTAAAGAGAGTTTTTTTCTTTTTTTTTAGACTAATTTATTTATTATAATTGGAGGCTAATTACTTTACAATGTTGGGGTGGTTTTTGCCATACATTGACATGTATCAGCCAATTTTGTAAGCACATAACTTGTCTGGTTTCATAGGTTCACAGTCAAAGAATTTTGTCCTGGGATGAATCATATTTTAAGTTTCACACATACATGATTTCATTGATATTTAGGTGAAAGTTTTGACTGCTGTTGCTGGAATGTGATTGGATTTAGAGTTAAGGCCTCTGAAGAGGAAATTAAAGATTTTTAAGCAAAGTCACATGGGTGGAATGCTCGTCTAAAAGGACTTACAAAAGGGAGAGACACCAGGAGTGTGCATGCATGCAGAAACATGTGAGGGCACAGCCAGGTGCAAGTCAAAGAAAGAGGCCTCAGGAGAAACCACACCTGCTACCACCTTGATCTTGCACTTCTAAACCCTGGAAATTCCTGGGAACGTAGATTACTGTAGTTTAATTTTCCCAGTCTGTGTTTTTTGCTATGGCATCCTAGAAGATTACCAGTAGCATCAGCATCACTTGGGAACTTGCTGGAAAGGCAGATTCTACTGGATTATAGACTGCATGGACTGGATCTCAGCATTCTGTACTCTTGCATGTCTTCGGAGTGATACTGACTGATGCACCTAAAGTTTGGGAAGCACTGGAATTGCCTGCTCAGGTTGCCATTAGGAAAACCACAGAATGGATGGTTTAAATAGCATAAACTCAATTTCTCACAGTCTGAAGGCTAGAAATCCAGGATCAGTTGGACTGCTAGAATGATCAGTTTCTGGTGAAGCCTCTCTTCTTGGCTTGTAGCTGTCCACCTTTCCTCTGTGTGCTCACATGGCCTTTTTCTCAACAGATGCACAGAGAGTGACATAAATACTCCTTCCTCCTCTTATAAGGATACCATTCCCATCAAATCAGGGCCTACCCATATAACCTCATTCAATCCAGATGACATCCCCAGCGGCCCCATCTCCAAATACCATCACACTGTGGGGGAGAGAACCTCAGAAGTTTTGGTAGGGACAAAGTTCCGTCCATAACAACCACTGGCCTAGGGAATCAGTGTAGAAAAACAAGAGTTCCAAACCCAAGCCTTGGGAGTACTTCATATTTAGATATGGAAATAGTGAAAAGAAGCATCCAAACAGACAGAAAAGGGATAGCTAGTGAGGGAACAGGAACATCACAAGAGTCTGGGTCTTGGAAAGCCAAGTAAATTATGTGTAACAAGGAGGAGAGAATGACGTATTTGGAAAAAATGGTACTGACAGGTCAAGTAAAATGAGAACTGAGAAAGGACCACTGGATTTCACCATGCAGGCTCATTATTGGTCTTGGCAAAAGCAGTCTAATTGGATAATGGAGGCTAATGCCTAATTGGAATGGGTTAGAGAGAAATAGGAGGAGAAGGATTACAGATATAACATGCAGATGTTTTCTTTAAGAAAGGGGAGCAGAGAAACAGGCTGATAGTTGGAAGAAGATGTAGGATTATGAGAGTTTTATTTTTAAGGGAAGTTACACCATGTCTGTTTTCTGATAGAAATAATTCTGGAAGACAAAAACCAAAATTTTTCAAGTGAGAGAGGACAGAATTTCTAGAAGAATAGCCTTGTGCAGATGGGATGAAATGGGGACTGATGAACAACTGCAGCTATTGGTCTTCATAGCATGCAACACAGCAAGGAAAGGAATATTTATAATCAATAGATAAGTTAGACTTTCATAACGTAGTCAAGAAGTGAAGTTGCTCAGTTGTGTACGACACTTTGAGATCCCACGGACTATAGCCTACCAGGCTCCTCCATCCATGGCATTTTCCAGGCAGAGTACTGGAGTGGGTTGCCATTTCCTTCTCCAGGGGATTTTCCCAACCTTGGGATAGAACCCAGTCTCCCCCACTGCAGGCAGACACTTTACTCTCTGAGCAACCAGGGAAGCCCCTAACATAGTCAAACGTTGGCCTCTTCATGTTCTGATTGCCACTAGATTCACTGGTCCTTAAATATTATAAAAGATCAGTTTATATATTTAAAAACTTGCCAGTGGTTTGTGAAATTCAATGCTGAGTTCCTCTTTGTTCTGAGATACATATATATCTTATGATAACATTCTATTTGAACACTGCAAATGGACATAACATATGTGCATATGGGAAATGTAATTTGCTTACTGAAGAATAATTTTAAACTAGAGAAGCAGTCAACTTAGTGAATCAAAAGTAAATTGGCAAATCAGTCAACAGATTTGTAGATTCTATCTGGAATTTTCTTTGCTGGGGTTATGTGGCTTCAGCTATTTTGTTAATTTAGTTTTAGTTTTATAGCTAGCAGTATTAAATTTTACTCTTGAATTTTGTTTGTCTTTAAAATCCTAATGAGAAAAAGAAAAATATTCGTTTAAGGGAAAAAGCAACAACTCTGATGAGCCTGTTTACTGGGAGACAACAGTCAATATTTTCTTGCAGCACATTTCTTATATTTCATTTTCAAGGTTTTATGATACTTTTAACATGGACCAGAGAGCATACACCACTGCAAAATAAAATCCTTTATAATATATATTTCCCTTTGGTAATATCCTTTTACATATGTTGCTCAATGGCTATCATGAAGTATTAGCAGGTGTAAAATGTTCTCTCTTTTCCCTTTCTCTAACCCCTTCCTCTTTTGATTAGTTCTAAACTCATATTTAAATTGATGGAGGTACTGTTCTATGCCAAGTTGCTTCAGTCATGTCTGACTCTTTGTGACCCTATGGACTATAGCCCACCATGGGATTCTCCAGGCAAGAATACTAGAGAGGGTGGCCATGCCTTCCTCCAGGAGATCTTCCTGACACAGGGATCGAACCTATGTCTCTTTTGTCTCCTGCATTGGCAGATGGGGTCTTTACCACTAGCGCCACCTGGGAAGCCCAAACTGATGGATATGGGGCTGCTACTGACCCAAGAAGAAGCTGACACAGAAGGAACCAGTAAACCAGTCAGCTAATTCTTTCCATTTAATATTGAAATCATGACCCACATTTAAGGCAGAAATTTGGGACAAATAAGATTTTTCTCTAAGAGAGAAAGAAAAAGAGAAACTTCAGGGTAGAACTGAAAAAGAATTAGGAGTATTAGATGATTATAATAGAACCAATCACCCACCTAGCTGTGCTTAGCTCCAAGGGAAGGGCACATCAAGTGGGTGTCTGAGAGGAGACCTGGATCCCTGGGAAATGGTGGCCTTCAGTAGCTTTCATGTGCCTTCATGAACGTAGAACTAGCTATGTGCTGAGTTTAGGCAGAAAGTACTCTTCCCTGGTGGCTCAGACAGTAAAGCGTCTGCCTACAATGTGGGAGACCTGGGTTCGATCCCTGGGTGGGGAAGATCCTCTGGAGAAGGAAATGGCAACCCACTCCAGTACTCTTGCCCTGAAAATCCCATGGGAGGAACTTGGTAGGCTACAGTCCATGGGGTTGTAAAAAGTCGGACACGACTGAGCAACTTTACTTCTCTCTCTGCCTACATAAACTCCCAAATTTCCTATGTTCACAATGTATGGGAAAAGAGCATCAGACTCTTTCTGAGGGGATGATGATTCAGTGGACACAAAAGGGCCTCATATTTGTCATAAGATGATAGTGTGGCAACAAGCAGCATGGGACATCCTGGTATTGAGCGGGTGAGATAAAATGGCTCACTAGACACCAGTGTGAAGGGGTTATGAGGGCCAAGAGTCAGCCAGGCCAGGTACATCTCTCAGATACCAGTAAGAAAAGACACTAACCAAAGAACAAATATCTCTCTCAGCTCCCTTGGCTATACGTAAGAACCCCACCCCATTAGGACTTAGATCATAACCATTGGTGAGGAGGAAGGAGGAAGTAGAGAAACACTTATTTGACTGAGTTGAGAGTTGAAATGAGGGTGTTTACTCATAAATGACAATAATGGTTTTCTGTTATTGGGGACAAAGGGTGTCAAGATTAAATTCAGTTATTGAAAAATAAGGAATGCTTATCGTCTTTGTATATACATGTCTTATGATTTCACACCCCAGTATCAAACAGTGGAAACAGTGGTAGACTTTACTTTTTTGGGCTCCAAAATCACTGCAGATGGTGACTGCAGCCATGAAATTAAAAGACACTTGCTCCTTGGAAGAAAAGCTATGACCAACCTAGACAGCATGTTAAAAAGCAGAGACATTACTTTGCCAACAAAGGTCCATCCAGTCAAAGCTATGGTTTTGCCAGTAGTCATGCATGCATGTGAGAGTTGGACTATGAAAAAAGCTGAGTGCCAAAGAACTGATGCTTTTGAACTGTGGTGTTGAAGACTCTGGAGAGTCCCTTGGCCGGGAAGGAGATCAAACCAGTCAATCCTAAAGGAAATCAGTCCTGAATATTCATTGGAAGGAACGATGCTGAAGCTGAAGCTCCAATATTTTGGCCACCTGATGTGAATAACTGACTCATTTGAAAAGACCCTGATGCTGGGAAAGATTGAAGGCAGGAGGAGAAGGGGACAACAGAGGATGAGACGGTTGGATGGCATCACTGACTCGATGGACATGAGCAAGCTCTGGGAGTTGGTGATGGACAGGGAAGCCTGGAGTGCTGCAGTCCATGGAGTTGCAAAGAATCGGACAAGACTGAGCGACTGAATTGAAATGAACTGAACTGAACTGAACTGATTGAACACCTTTAAACTGTATGTGGTCTATTTGACAAACCATTTGAGTTAAAAAGGTCAGTTAATTTTCCAGCTGTTTCATCTGTTTAACCCCTTTCTACTTCCTGAAATTTCACAAATAATCCAATTCTCAGAGTCGCACTGATTTGTTTGGGTATAATCAGACATACCTGTGTGCCTATTCCTAGTTCTGTAGGGGATCTCAATCCCTTCCTAATATTTCCAAAAGGCTTGGTGGAGGTAGGCTCAGATTATATTTTTCCAGGTCATCTCTTGCTCAAATTTCCTACTTCAGTTGGCACAACTATTTTCTCAACTAATGCAATTTTGTTTTTTAGTATGTCAGGTTTTCATTGAAGTCATAGAAATTACTTAAGGCAATTAAAGCACAGTGCAGTACAGGCAGTAACTTTAAATATGAGACGTTCCTTCTTTTTGACCAGTATCTGTTTATCTCCTGATGTGAACTTTTCCCTTACAGTTCTATTTTCTTGTTGCCCTACTACTTTTTTTTTTTTTTTTTCCATTTTTAGCCATGCCCCACGGCATGTGAGATCTTAGTTCCCTGACTAGGGATTGAAGCCATGCCATCTGCAGTGGCAGCTTGGAGTCTTAACCACTGGACCACCAGGGAAGTTCCTTTTGGCCTACTATTCACTGTCTTTTCACAGTCTTTCCCCATAGCTCTCTATTCTGAATGTTATATTTCTATAACACACTATTCACACACTGAGTATTTCTGAATCAATTTTTAACTATTCATTTAGATGTGTGATACCATGTAAACATACCAATAATGTATTTATTCATCTAAAATAATTAAAGCTCAACTTAATACAACATATTTAACTTGTGTAATTCCATGGTTTTTAAATTTAAAAATTATGACCTCCTAGCTTAAGTAACTTTACCAGTTGACTTCTAAAAAGTCCTGGGGAAAAAAAGAATCATTACTCAACTTTAAAGAATTATTTCAATTTCCATTGAGTTTAAATATATATGGAATATGAAGAGATCACTTTATATATTTGCATAAAAATATTGCCATTTTCATTAGCTATTTCCAAGGCTTAAATTCTGAAGCATAAAATTCCAGTACAATCTTTCTGCATCTCCTATAATACCAACTTAGAGAGCCCTATAATCTCTCCCTATCCGTCTATGAGAAAGCTCTTTTTCAAAGCTCAAGAAAGTGCCACATCTTTGGTGAATGCTTCTTCTAATCACTATAAATCACAATGTCCCACACATCTGTGGTACATGTATGTGCAGTACATGTATGTGTAGTACAAACATAATTTTATTCTCTAAATATTCTTCTGGGTGTGAAATCTTGTGTAACCATGCTATAGCTTAAATTTTTAATAGATGCTTTTTAAGTTGTAGTTGCCTATACATAAAACCAAGAACATGATATGCACTCAGTAGATTTTTTTAAATAAATTTCATCAGATATTAGTTACAGCATGCTGCAATTTTATCAATGTTTAAAGACTAAAACTCCAACCCATACTTATGATTACATATACATTTTTGTTTGGTAAGATAGTTTTTTGCCTTTCTGTGGATATAATTTATACAGAGTCAGTTGCACAGATTCTAAGTTTGATGAGTTTTGACAATCTATGTCTCGTACAATCTATGCCCTTGGGCCCCTAGAAAGATATATACTTCCATCACTCCAGCTAATTCCCTTATGCACTCCCTTCAGGGGCAACTCATATTGTTAGTTTTATCACCGTATATTACCTTGGCTTTCCTAGAACATCAAACACACAGAATTATACCATATGTACTGTTTCATGTCTGTTTCATGTCTGCCCTCTCTCACACAGCATAATATGTTTTGAGATTCATCCCTGTTGTTGTAACAGAAATTTATTCTGTTATATTTCTGAGGAGTATCTCATCATGTAAATGTACCACCCTTTGCTTCTCCATTTTCTTATTGATGTTCATTTGGGTTTTCCATTTTGGGACTATTAAGAATAAAGCTCCTGAGGATAATTTTTGTACATCATTTTGGACATATGTATTTTTGCTTATTTGTTTGTTTTTTGTCTAAGATATCCTAGATATCTCTACAGAGGAGTTGCTGGGGCATAGTATGGATATGAGTTTAACTTTATAAGAAACCACTAAGCAAACTGGTGTTTGTAAAATGGTTATCATCTTGCATTTTTAAAGCAATTTTAGGGATTTGAGTTGTTCAGTATCTTTGCTGTGTTGTCAGTCCCTTTAATTTAGCCATTCTTAAGTGTGTACTAGTATGAGTTTACATTTTCCTAATGAATAATCCTGTTTTATTGGGCTTACCTTGTGGCTCAGTGGTAAAGAATCTGCCTGCCAATGCAGGAAATGTGGGTTCAATCCCTGTGTTGGGAAGATTCCCTGGAGAAGGAAATGGCAACCTACTCCAGTGTTCTTGCCTGTGAAATCCCATGGACAGAGGAGCCTGGTGGACTACAGTCCATAGGATTGCAAAAGTGTTGGATACAACTTAGCAACTAGATGACAACAACAATCCTATTTTCATAAACTTGCTGCTCATTTTCACATGTTTTCATTTCTTATGTATATGACAGTTTAGATATCCTCTTGTAAAAAATGTGTTCAAGTCTTTTACCATTTTTTGGTTGGCTTGGGTTTCTTTTCTCACTGACTTATGTGAATGTTTGCACTTTCTAAAGACAAATCTTTCCTTAAACAGATGTTTTGCAAATGTTTCATCACACTTTCTGAGTTGGCTTTTCATTCTGCTAATGTGTTTTTTGATAAACAGAACTTCTTAATTTTAATATAGTTAAATTTATCATTCTAGTCTTTGATAGTTTATGTTTTTGTCTCTTTTCAAGAATTTTTGTTTACAGTTCTAAAGGGAGTCTCCTATGTCTTACTCTAAAATATATACGTATATATGTGTATCTGCTTATTCTGCATTTAGATCTGCAATCCATCTGGGATTGATTTTTTGATAAAGGGTTATGAAGGAGTCAAGATCAGTTGTTTTCCATATGGATATCCAATTGTCCCAGCACTATTTGTTGACGGGTTATCATTTTTCCTCCAAACTTCACCGACATCTTGCCGTAAATTAGGTGACAGTACATATGTGGCTCTTTCTGGGCTTGCCTTTCTATCTTGTTGGTTATTTTCTCTCTTCTTTTACTATTTTATACACTATTGCTTTCTCATAGGTCTTTGAAATATCTGGTGGTAGAAGTCTTTCTTGCAATGTGTGCTTGCCTTGAATATTCTTATCTTTTATATTTCTTTGTGAATTTTTAGAATTATTACTGTCAATTTCAAAAAATAAACATAAATTTGCTAGGACCTTCATTAGAATTGCATTGAGTCTAGAGATTAATTTGAAGAAAATTGACATCTTTACATTATTGAGTCTTTCAGTCCATGAACAGAATCAGTTAACTATAGCTACACTAACGCTATGTTACAACAATCCCAAAATTTAGTGTTTAAAACAAAACTGCCATTTATTGTTACAGATGTGGTTCCTGGGTGGGGCTGTGGTGACTGGAGTGAGTCATCACCACATGATTCTGCTCCACCTGCCTCTCATTCTGCTGAAACAGGTAGGTAGACCAGGACATAGCCTTCTCCTGGCAATGGAAGAAGTGCAAGAATGCAAGGATAATTGCACAAGCCTATTTCAAGCTACTGCTTGAAATTCATCAGCTAAAATTGTATTTACACAAATAAGTCATTTGGCTGAGTTCAGAGTTTAGGGTAGAAACATTAAGCTTCTCCAGCTTTGGTGGAGGTACAGCAAGTACATAACAAAATGTTGCAGCATCAGGTTGGTTGAGTAATTGGGTCTCATCTAGGAAATACATCAGTCTAGGCAAGCTAGGATTCCTGTTTCTATGACTAAGATTTGGTTTTGTCAAAGCTGCAAAATCTTTGGTGTACTAAAATGTTCCAACATTCTTTTTAGACACCCCTCATAGCCCTGAATGTTTATTTCATAAATAGAAAGAGTTCATGTTTCCCCAGTTCTGCTTTAATTCATTTTATCTTTTAAAAGGTAGAGTGAATGTACCAAATTTTAAACATTTCCAACCCAGTTTGTTTCTGTCTGCTTGCCCTCTTTTTCTAGCTACAGTCAAACTAGAGTTTTAAAATTGTTAGAATTGGCTGAGCAATCTGGAATCTGTAGGACTTCATTTCCTGTCTACCTCCAGTCTGATTTCAATGCTCATTCAGGTCACTCATATAAAAAAATAATCATTGCACCATTGTTTCTGATAGAAAAATTACAGAATGCAGACTCTTATTTTTCACACTATAAAATATTATTTAGCAATAGAAATGAACAAATATTATCTACATATGTCAACACGTATAAATGTGAGAAATAAAATATCGAATAAAATAGCAACTGCAAAAGAATACACTGAGTGTGATGCCATTTATATACATCAAAGAAGTGTAAACAGTAGTCTATCATCTTGTGAATGGATGTTAAATAGACAGGCAGGTGTGCAAACAACACTCGCCAACTCCAAGGGCCGAGAGCATTGGCTGTTTCTTTAATGTTTTTAGTTTTAAAACAACATGAATAAGAAACAAACAAGACAGTGTTAACATCTCTTAGATCATAGGGGCCAGTAAATACATGGGTATTTTTCATAAATTTGTATTTTCTCTAGGTTTGAAATATTTAATTGAGGGACTAAACTTTTGAAAAATAAACATTTAAGACATAATTTTATAATTGTACTTCACCTTCTTTCTTCAAATGCTCACTACTCTTTTTAATGTTAACCCCTAGATGGTCATTGATGTTTTGTTTATATATCTTTAACTTGGAGCTCCCTTTATAGCCAGAAGATGGCGGTGCACTGAGTATTCTTTATAGACAGCAGGATAGTGTGACATTAAAAACTCTCAAATATTCTGTTCATGTGCCTCTTCCAGGGATGGACGTGTAAGAACACTAGAGCTATTTCAGAGTCTGATTCTGAGTAGGACATGAAGTATTGCTTCTGACTGACATATACTTGGCTTGTCAGTGAATATTTTATGGTTGGATGCACAGTACTAATGTTTTTTCATAATTTGAAAGCATATCATGCATAACTAAACAAATTTGGGGCTTGAATTCTCAGTGAATGCTAGCAAGTCTTTTCATGAGTAGATGGAAGCTTGATTCAGTATGATCTACAATGAGAAGGTGCTTTTCCATGGAGATTTGCTGTTTTGTGTTTTGTCTAGCTCCTTTTCCACTGTAGTCTCCCCTCTACCAGATTTTAGATTTGCTTCCTGACAACAAGGCAATTATTGGGTTAAGACCTGATGACTTTTATAGAAGTCATATATGATGTGGTATTAATGAATCCATAGATAAGTTAATAAATGATTTAAAATACCCTCTGTATTATTAGTGCCAAATGTAGTTTGTGCTGAATATTATTTATTATAACAAGGTTATTTAAATAATAGGAAATGAATATTTAAAAGATATTTTATACATTATTTTATTACCATAGCACACAAGTATATGTAGAGCCATATACCTCAAGTACACACACATTCTATAGAGCGATAACTGTAGTGAATGTTTTATATTTTGTAAGATTTATTTAGTATCCTGCTTCATATGTTCTTAAAGTATATTTTAATATGTCATTTTTTATTCTACTGATTGACTAGGTTGGCTAAAATCTGACTTGGTTACTAATTCTCCAACTCTTAAATCTCTTTTTCAATTACATGCATTTTTACTTTTAAATATAGTAGTAGTTCATCAATATGAAATTCTAAGGTAATTTTATGTAAGTAAAATTTTCTAAATACCTGAGGCATATGCACTTTAGTACCCACATTATTTAGTACCCATATTTTATCTATGTTAAAATAGTTTTAAAATGTTCTATGCCCTTTGATGCATCCTCAAAGTGAGGATAATGAACATATTTTGTTGATAAATTTCCATGATCTTTTAAGGAGTAATAATTGCACTGTATAGATTAGCAATTCTGTTCTGCATTTTAATTTTTACCTCACTCTGCCTTTGTCAATTTACTTTTGATGAGATTTTTGCTAACTCTATCCAAAGCTAAATGTTTTTCTTTCTATTTTCTTCTAATTTACTTTGGGTTGAAGAAACAGATAGAAAATCTTATTATGACTATACATTAGTAAGTGTGCATATGGCACCATTTGGAGAAAGCTTACGAAACAGATATCACAAGATATTTGTCACTTTTTTTGGATTACCTTTTTGACTCTCTTGTTCAGATACTGCTTTAAAAGAGCCCTGAAGAAGTGAGTTGCATGCACTGATACAAGTTTTTGAAATGCGCATTTTTAAATATTGCATATATTCCTGATTCAGGTTGCCTTTTAATAATTATTATACATGAACCATCTGTGTGTACAGCTAAACAGTAACATTCCTACTGTTAGAAAAATGTCTTTATAGAAAAATTAACAAGATGCTATTTGACAAGACTCTAGGTGCTGTGGTATTAAAAACCTAAATAGTATTCTCATATGGTTACTTCCGAGGAAATGGATCTCACACTGCAATTGTAAAATGCTCTTCAAATTGGCTGCAGCCTACATTAGGTGAATTTACCTCTGTCCTTGCCCTGACAATTCTAAAACTGAGATAGCATCAACATAAATATTTCTACCACTTCAAGCCACCAGCTTGATTACACCTTCAGTTCAATTTAGTTCAGTCGCTCAGTCCTGTCCAACTCTTTGCTACCCCATGGACTGCAACACGCCAGGCTTCCCTGTCCATCACCAACTCCCAGAGTTTACTCAAGCTCATGTCCATTGAGTCCGTGATGCCATCCAACCATCTTATCCACTGTTTTCCCCTTCTCCTCCCTCCTTCAATCTTTCCCAGCATCAGGGTCTTTTCAAATGAGTCAGTTTTTTGCATTAGGTGGCCAAAGTATTGGAACTTCAGCTTCAGCATCATTTCTTCCAATGAATATTCAGGACTGATTTCTTTAGGACTGGTTGCATCTCCTTGCAGTCCAAGGGACTCTCAAGAGTCTTCTCCAACACCACAGTTCAAAAGAATCAATTCTTCAGCACTCAACTTTATTTATAGTCCAACTCTCACATCCATACATGACTACTGGAAAAACCATAGCTTTGATTATATACCTTTATTGGCAAAGTAATGTCTCTGCTTTTTAATATGCTGTGTAGTTTGGTCATAGCTTTTCTTCCAAGGAGCAAGCGTCTTTTAATTTCATGGCTTCAGTCACCATCTGCAGTGATTTTGGAGCCCAAGAAAAGGAAATATCTTACTGTTTCCATTGTTTCCCTGTCTATTTGCTATGAAGTGATGGGACCAGATGCCATGATCTTAGTTTTCTGAATGTTGAGTTTTAAGCCAACTTTTTCACTCTCCTCTTTCACTTTCATCAAGAGGCTCTTTAGTTCTTCTTTGCTTTTTGCCATAAGTGTGGTGTCATCTGCATATCTGAGGTTATTGATATTTCTCCCGGCAATCTTGATTCCAGCTTGTGCTTCCTCCAGCCCAGCATTTCTCATGATGTACTCTGCATATAATTTAAATAAGCAGGGTGACAATATACAGCCTTGACATATTCCTTTCCCAATTTGGAACCAGTCTGTTTTTCCATGTCCAGTTCTAACTTGCTTTTTGACTTGCATACAGATTTCTCAGGAGGCAGGTCAGGTGGTCTGGTATTCCCATCTCTTTAAGAATGTTCCACAGTTTATTGTGATCCACACAGTCAAAGGCTCTTGCATAGTCAGTAAAGCAGAAGTAGATGGTTTTCTGGAACTCTCTTGGTTTTTCAGAGATGAAACAGATGTTGGCAATTTGATCTCTGGTTCCTCCGCCTTTTCTAAATGCAGCTCGAACATCTGGAATTTCTTAGTTCACCTACTGTTGAAGCCTGACTTGGAGAATTTTGAGCATTACTTTGCTAGCGTGGGAGATGAATGCAATTGTCTGGTAGTTTGAACATTCTTTGGCATTGCTGACTTCCCTGATAGCTCAGCTGGTTAAAGAATCTGACTGCAAACCAGGAGACCCTGGTTCAATTTCTGGGTCAGGAAGATGCCCTGGAGAAGGGATAGGCTACCCACTCCGGTGTTTTGGGATTTTCCTGGTGGCTCAGGTAGTAAAGAATCCACCTGCAATGAGGGAGACATGGGTTCAGTCCCTGGGTTGGAAAGATCCCCTGGAGAAGGGAAAGGCTACCCCCTCCAGTATTCTGGCCTGGAGGATTCTATGGACTGTTTAGTCCAAGAGATCGCAAAGAGTCTGACATGACTGAACAACTTTTACTTTCACTTTCCTTTGGGACTGGAATAAACTCTGACCTTTTCCAGTCCTATGGCCACTGCTGAGTTTTCCAAACTTGCTGGAATATTGAATGCAGCACTTTCACAGCATCATCATAGAATAGATACAAGTAATTTAAATATACAGGTAAAAGAGTAATGTTTAATTATGTTAAGGTCTGTAAAGTATGAGATAGTAAAATAATTATGAAAGCATCACAGTGATATGAAAATTATAAGTAAAATCTGAGAATTTTTAAAGTTAAGCTTCCCATTCTCTTCTGCTCAGCTATCCATTGCCATTAGAATCAACTGATTCACAATTTGTAGTTGTTGGATTCCCCTTCTTTTCTTGGTGTGCATTGATGGTAGCCATTTGAATGCTCAAAACTTGGATTACAAAGAGTACTTTATGTCAGTTAATCCTAGGTGGAAAGTTCATTTCTTGTCCCATTTTCTTAATATTACCTGGATTTAAAAAAAAAATCATAACCAGATGACCTTCACATTTGAAGCACAAATAAAAGCAAATATCTTTTGTATATAGCCTTAGCAAACAATGTTAATTTGCTTATGGCTGTGAATAAGAATGTTAAATATGAATCAAAACATAAAAACAAGTAAATTTTAAGTAGCATCAATACTGGAAATCTAAAAAATAAAAATCATCCTCACTAAAGATTGCATGAGAAATTTTTAAATTTGCCTTTGTGCTTTGTGCTTCCTGAGAAATGAGGAAAGACAAGGAAGGCTGTTTGTCAGTGAACTGCAGGTACCATGACGAGAAAGCCCCGCTCATCTAACAACTTAGAATGGTTTAGTTCCTGGTTACTAAACCTGTCTCACAAGCAAAATAAATTAGATGTGCAAATAATAATCAGAATCCTGCTTCTAATGACATGTCTTAAAAATAAGTAAACTAGAAAATAATAGAACATTAAAAAAAAAATCTTTCATAGAGTTTGTTCTACTAGCCTTGGGGAGATGGACCAAGGTATTACCGACCTAATGCTGGAATAAGGGGTAAAATGGGGAACTGATAAACAGGAACTTTCAACTAAACTGGATGTCACCCTGAGACCTCACTTACCCTTTTGACATTCTACTGAACACTCCAGATATACAAAAATAAACAAGTCATAGTAGAAGTAAAACAAAACTTATCTGTCTCTTCACAAAGAATTCCTAGTACAGAGAATTATATTTGGGGATCTACTCTTGATGCCACCGCAACATCCTCTGCCTACTCTGTCTGATAGACATGTCTTTTTACTTTTCAAGGAGTGACGTTTTAAGAATGTTTAAACAAATGGGAATGGTAAAAAGTGAGCTAAGCATTTTTCCTGCCCTTAATTCCTCAGATTATTGAAAGATGTGTTTTGTGTCTGGAATATCTTTCCCTTTGCTCTATCATAGTCCCAATTAGATTGTAATTTTTTTCTCTCTAAGTCCAAGTTAGACGTGCATAGGGACAGCTGCTAATCAGAAAACAGTTATCACCATCTGGGCTGAGATGAACTGTAAAACCCTATTCAAGATTTTCTTGTGTGAGTTCATCGCTTTGTTGAGCTGCTGAACACCTTGCCTCTCTAGACATTTTTTTTTTAAGGCATTTTATTAAATGTGAAAAATAACCTCCATTTAAAAAGCCACTTAGATGCACTTTTTGTTACTTACATTCAAATAAATACCATCTGATTAATGAACTCTATTCTAAAAAAAGTGTAAAAAAAAGTTTTCCTATTATTTCCAGGTCTTAAATTGAAAAGATTTTGCCATTCAAAGAACTCCAAGCCTGTATGATTCCCACTGGAAGAGGTCCAACAGGAGGAAATGGCGTTTTTCAAAGCCAGATATTTTAGATACCATCAATAAATATGTATTAAGAAAACATTGAGATTGTGGCAATACTTAGTCATAATAAAGTGCAAGGTCACCACCCTCAGCTTTTATAACTTAATGAAAGCCTGAGGGAGCACAAAGCAAATTGGTATTTTATGCACAAGATTGCAGGCAATCAAAGAGCCTGTAAATGTGGATGGGGGCCAAGAAAATCTGGATGCAATCTAGTTAGCATAGAAGGTGCTGCTTAGAATTCTCAGGGGTGGAGAGATAGGGGAAGAAAAATATGTTTATAAGATAAAAGATAAAAGTGTTTTCTTGGAAGAAGTTCACTGTGAAATGCCAGTACCATAATGATAGACACAACAGCCTGGAAAAGATATTGCTTGGAATTAATGTTTTTTTTTAAAATCAACAGATTATTTTATGAAATGAACAAAATATAAAACAAATAAAAAGGATTGTAGTTTGGATTCTTTGTATATTCATTCATGCCAAATTTGGAGATCCTGAGACTATTGCAGGAGTCTTTGGAATAATCTATATTCTATGTTTTCAAGTAAAAATAATTAAAACTCTCCATTAGAATAAGTAGGTCTAGAGGCAGCATCACAGTGTTTAAACTATCATCCTTGTAATCAACTAAATCTTAATGTATTAAGCATCTGGACTTTTTTGCTCCACCGGACAAGAAAAAAATAGAGCTAAAGTATTAGGAAAGGAAAATGAACTGATATGTAAGGATGTCAGTGGTACCATATGTTTATGTCAACAAGATGAAATTCTGCCTGGAGTTAGTGGAATAGCAGAAATAGTCACATCTTCAAGTTTCTTCTATTCCTAATGCTGATTAACTTACTATTCTTTTAATTGCATTGAACAGTTGCAATTTAATTGCAAATAATTGTTGCTGTATCGAAAATCTTAAGAAAAAAGTTTTAAAAAAATTGCAAAAATTGTTGAAAGAGTATCAGTCCTTCAGTTTAGATGGGATATTGCATGCATGATGTAACTGTGCCATTGTGCTAGCACAAAGAACGGGAAATCTTTCTGTGACCATAATTTGAAAAATCAGTTTAAAAAACCCCACAATTTACTATATCTTTTAAAAATCCTTATCTCCGTGTACAATTTAAACTGAGTGATGAACACAAAGCTTTTATTAGGATTATTTAAAATTAATCTGAGTGATGAAATTTACAAATGAATTACTGTGAATATTGTTAGACATTCTTTGGTATTATCTTAATTATAGGCTCTAGAAGAATGTATCATCATGAAGAAATGGTAGCTGTGAAAAATTTCAGTGGATTAAAATTGAAATCTATAACAAACTGAATTGATGAATGAAAGTTGTAGAAAAATGCAAACGAAGACAATTTAAATATGAAGCAACAGAAAATACCTTTTTTCTTTTCTCTTGTGGAAAAAGTTTCAATGCTTTTATGTGCTAAGTCAGTAACAAATACCATTTTATCTTTTTTCTCTAACATTAATTTTAATTACAAAATAAACTACATTAATCATGGAGAAATTTATAATAATAAAGGAAAAAAGAAATTCCATCATTCAGAGAGAACAACTATTTCATACTGATATTTACTCTATTTGCTATTTTATTTATATTGTTTAAAGCAAAATATTTCAATCATTAAGAAACTGTTGGATCATCTCTTGTGTATGTTTTGTACATATGCTTCAGAAGAACTTTTTCTATGATATATCATCCATATATCTTTTGTAACCAAACCCAGGTTCTGCTGCTTGTCACTCATAAGCCAACAATTTGAGAGGCAAATGTCTATAGAAAGGAAAGATGCTTTAATCATAAAAGCCAGCAGGCTGAGGAGATGGTGGACTCGTGTCCAGAGATCGGATTCTAGTCAGCCATGATAGCTTTTAAAGGGAAAAACTGGGGAGGAGGGAGAATCTCAGTGAATCATCAAGGCATGAGGCTGGGTTTTGCATCATTTTCCATTGAGTGCAGACTGGCTGATTCTCTCTGCAGCCTTCTTGCCTGTGTGATCTGCCTGCATGACTGCTAAAAGGGGGCTGTTGAGGGTAGAGAGCTAGTCTTACTTCTTTTTATCTAGGGTAAGAATCTACAGGTTAGACAATGCCTTAGAGCGTAAGTCAGGAGTTAGCTTCTTTCTTTGTTTTAACTTTTTTTTTTTTTTTTTTTTGCTGACAAAGCAAGAGATTTTATTGGGAAAGGGCACCCGGGTGGAGAGCAGCAGGGTAGGGAAACCCAGGAGAACAGCTCTGTCACATGGCTTGCAGTCTCAGGTTTTATGGTGATGGGATTAGTTTCCCGGTTTTCTTTAGCCAATCATTCTGACTCAGAGTCCTTCCTGGGGGTTAACTTTTTATATTATATTATAGTTAGGCTTCCCTGATAGCTCAGTTGGTAAAAAAAAAAAAAGTGCAAGTTAGTCTCACAGGCATGTCCGACTCTTTGCAATTCCATGGACTTCACCCTGTCCCCCTCCTCTGTCCCTGGAATTCTCCAGGCAAGAATACTGAAGTGGGTTGCCATTTCCTTTTCCAGGTTGCATTTCCTTCTCCAGGGATCTTCCTGACCCGGGGATCAAACCCAGATTTCCTGCTTTGCAGGCAGATTCTTTACCAGCTGAGCCACAAGAACTCTGCAGTTGGTAAAGAATCCACCTGCAATGTGAGAGACCTTGGTATGATCCCTGGGTTGGGAAGATCTGCTGGAGAAGGGAAAGGATACCCACTCCAGTATTCTGGCCTGGAGAATTCCGTGGACTCTATAGTCCATGGGGTTGCAAAGAGTCAGACACGACTGAGTGACTTTCACACACAGAGTTAGCCAATAAACAATGTTGTGATAGTTTTAAGTGCACAGCAAAGCGACTCAGCCATACATAAACATGCATACATTCTCCCTCAAACTTCCCTCCCATCCAGGGTGGCACATAACATTAAGCAGAGTTTCTTGTGCTATACAGCAGGGCCTTGTTGGTTATACTTTTAAATATGGCAGTGTGTACATGTTGATACCAAACTTCCTAACTATCCCTTCCCCCCATCTTTCTCTTCTGGTAACCATAAATTCATTCTCTGAGTCTGTAAGTCTGTTTCTGTTTTGTATATAAGTTCATTTATATCATTTCTTTTTATAGTCTACATATAATGGTTATCATACAATGCTTCTCTTTCTCTTTCTGACTTATTCTCTACAAGTTAGTGTCAATTTCTTAGTGATCTCATTCCTATAATTAGATTCTTTTAAGGTTAGAGGGGAACAGAAATGGGCAAACAGGAAAAAGGTAAAGAGCTTCTTTCACTTCCCCACCATCAAACATCATTCCATTTCTGGGGGATTAGGGATGAATTCTATCTTCTGTAACTTCTTCATGCTGACATAGGGTGTCATATTCCCAGAGTGATGTATGTCTAGTGGGGTTAACATAGTATCTCTTTGCCGACAATTTTAGTTTCCCACTTACATACATGGGCAGAACAAGCTACAATTATTTTGATGCCCAACAAAGATAAAGATTATAATCAGTAATGTTAATCCCATTCTCTTGAGGCTCATTCTTAGAATTGTACTAGCCATAGACTTAGCACTGCTCAAGATGGAGCAGCTTATGTCATGGCTGCAATGTGGTTATCATATAGTTATCATTTTCTCCTCCAATGGCAGTTATAGTATCTTTAAAACAAGTCAGGAATGTTTATCAGACACTGAGTCTGTGACTCTATTGTCCTAATCATTAGTTGCTCAGTTTTGTGCTTGGGGAAAGCCGGCAGGGTTCTGCTTGGTTCTACTTTAGTACTGTTATTATGTTATTTTTACATTTAAATCTTAAATTTGAAATATTTTTATATGAATAAGATAGGGATCTAATATTTTCTCCCAAATAGTTACCCAAGTTTCTGTGTTATTTACTTTGCCACATTATGGATTGGTTTATATAAATATGCTTTGATTTATTTCAGGGCTTTCTGTCACTTCCATTGATCAGAGATTAGTATAACATTGTTTTAATATTGTAACTTTATAATACACTTAGTATTTGGTATTAGGTGGGGCTTCCCTGGTTGCTCAGTGGTAAAGAATCTGCCTGCAATGCAGGAGATGTGGATTTGATTCCTGGCTGGGGAAGATGCCTTGGAGAAGGAAATGGCAACCCGCTCCAGTGTTCTTGCCTGGGAAATCCCATGGACAGAGGAGTCTGGAGAGCTATAGTCCATGGGGTCGCAAGAGTTGGACAGGACTTAGTAACTAAACCACCACCACCAGTAGGAGAAAACTCTTTACATTCTCTTTAATCAAAACAAAACTTTTAGGTTATTTAAAAAATTTTGTTAGAAAATATCTCTCGTGAGGATTTGGAATCACAAAATTGAGAGATTTGACAGAAGACAAATTAAGTAAGGGACAAATAAAGTCCCTTACTTTATTTGTCCCTTTTATTGTCAGGTTGTATTATAGTAGCATTGCTGTTAAGAACAATGGGCATTTGGCATTGTCTTCATCAAGTCCATGACTGAAAATCCGTGAAAGGATTTCCCTGGTGGTCCATTGATTAAGAATCCATATGCCAGTGTAGAGGACATGGGTTTGATCCTTGGTCAGGGAAAATTCCACATGCTGCAGGGCAACCAAACCGGGGTGCTACAACTACTGAAACCTGCGTGCCTTATAGCCTGTGCTGTGCAGCAAGAGAAGCCACTCTACTGAGAAGCCCACAAACCCCAACTAGAGAGTGATCCCCACTCACTGCAGCTAGAGAAAGCTCGTGCACAGCAACAAAGACCCAGAGCAGCCACAAATAAATATGCAAATAAATAATGGTAATAAAAGAAAATCCATGAAAGATTCACACTCATGGAACTGGATAAAATACCTTATCAGCTAAATGCATTTTTTTTAAGTGACAGAGTGTCTTTAGTATCTGGTAACATATTGTGACTTTTAGTAGAAGGTAACTAAAACATCTTCAGGAAAATATTTGCGGATGTATTAAGAGGGATGCTGAAGAAGACTAGTCCATTGAGGAGTTCCAGTAGTAAGATGTGGAAGCCATGTTCAAGAAGGATCTGAATGTATTGTTATCACTCTGACCCATGCTCTCAGAATCTCAATTCTGCTGGAATGCTTGGACCACCATGAGGCTAACTGCCATCATAGCCCCTACATCTATGATGGAACACAGCTCCAAACTGGTATACATGTATAGTGTTGTTGTATATAAGTTCTTCTTCAATCAGAAAGTCAAAAGAGTTGTGTATTTTCTGCTTGCACAGAATTTCTAAAAATAAAATACTTGGAGATTAGTAAAGCATAGATTTTATTATTATATTGTTGCTTGAGCTGAAAAATTCCATTCTGCCATCCAAATTTCCTATAACCATGGTATTATATACCAAAGTGATTCATCAGCATTATAATAAGTTGTAGCATTTGACTATGGGAAAAAACTCAACATTGATTCTGATTGTACTAAATGTTTTCTCTACATAATATTTTAGAATAATTTCTATTAACTCAGCAACTGAAAAATAAAATAGCTCACTATTTTATAAGGGTAAAATTTCTGGTTGAAAAAAAAGGAAGAAAGAATATGAATAAAACTGAGTGTTTTATAACCTATATTTTAGTGTCAGCCTGCATGTAAGAATCGTAGATGGTATTAATCAACAGAGGCTAGTAAAGGAAAAATAAAATGAATAATAGAAATTCTGAGAAGACAGGAGATATTGTTGAATATATGCTTAAATATATATTTAGTGTTTATCTTAAGTTATTTTCATGTAAACTGTTCTATAAATTTCAGTTGCGGAGAAGGCAATGACAGTTGAGGATTAAGTATCTGTTCTTTCATTTTAAAACAGGTTACAATTCCCTTACTTTATTTTCATTCGAGCTATATGTATCATCACAAGACGGACTAAAACTTTATGCTCAAAGTAACACCTCCATGGTGTGTAAGACATCATGGTATTCACCCTAGCCAAGCCCATATTAATGGGTGAGGCTTGGACAGCCATAGTTCTCCCTGTGCTGTGCTTAGTCACTCAGTTGTGTCTGACTCTCTGCGACCCCATGGACTGTAGCCTATCAGGCTCCTCTGTCCATGGGGATTCTCCAGTTAAGAATACCGGAGTGGGTTGCCATGTCCTCTTCCAGGGGATCTTCCTAACCCAGGGATCAAACCTAGGTCTCCTGCATTGCAGGTGGGTTCTTTACTGTCTGCGCCACCAGGGAAGTCCATAGTTCTCCCAGCCATAGTTAATTAAAATAGAAGTGAACAGTTTCTCCAGGGTGCAAACAAAATCCTCATTTTCAGAATTTAGCAGAAAGAAGTAATATCTAGGCAGATGCAACAGCAGCTAAAGCTAGAAGAATGCAGGATCCATGAAGTAGACTCTGTGACAACTCATGAGTTACCTCAAGTTATGAGAATTCATGAGTTAGCCTAGTGTACAAGGGTTGATAAGTTAGCTTAAGTTATGAGTTTGTTACATCAAAAGGAAGAAGGAACTATGAGAAGTGAGGAAGCCAGCAACTCAATGTGGGAGAAGAAAACATAGAAAATCATAGGTAGATTGATGCATTGTCTTAATTCTAGAATGATTCCATTCCCACTGTCCTGACCCTAATTCAACCCTGTTTTTGATTCTCATGAAATCATCTCTTCCTCCAACTAAATCCTGTAAGTGGGGATTTGATCAGTCAATCTGGAGCAGCTGCCCATTCAACAAATATTGTGATAACAGGCCCTTTGCAACAAACCAAAAACAAAAACGTTCTTTTTTCTTAAAAAACAATAAGTTCTTAGATGAAATAGCTGGAGAGAATGCCTATAAACTCAAATAGCGGTTCTGGATGTGTTTAAAAGAAACTTTGCCATAGAAACCCAGTTTTTACTTGCTCTCACACAAAGAAAATACACCACCAAAGTGGCAAGTTATTGTAGAAAGATTCAGTGGAAATGTTGAGTCCCATGTTAGCCATCCTCAGTTAAATATGATAGCCAGAAACTAAATGAAAGAGAGGTTGTGAATACAAAAGATAATTTTGAGTCTATATTGAAGAAGTGTGTTTGTGATTACTTTGCATATTGATGAAAGGAAGCATTCTTTTTTAAAGATTTTATTTTTTTGTTTTCAGCTGTGCTGGGGCTTCATTGCTGCATGCAGGCATTTCTCCAGTTGCAGAAGCCATGGCTACTCTGTACTTACCGTGTGTAGGCTTCTCATTGCAGTGGCTTCTCTTGTGGAACACAGGCTCTAGAGTTCATGGGCTCAGTATTTGCTGTTCACTGGCTCCAGAGCACAGGTTCAATAATTGTGGTGCACGGGTTTATTTGATCCGTGGCATGTGGAATCTTCCTGGACCAGGGATCGAACCCATGTCTCCTGCACTGTCAGGCAGCTTCTTTATCACTGGGCCACCAGGGAAGCCCGGAAGCTTTCTTTAACCTGAGAGTTGATCTTTTTTTTTTTCTTTCAAGCTTTTACATTTGTTTCCAGATTTATCTTCACTAGTGTACTAAAAGCTTTCCCAGAGTAAGATCTTTAATTTGTTCATTATTATATCATTAATATTATTAACCACCTATGGTATAGGAGTGAGTATCCAGAAAATGGTCTGGATAAATGAAACTGAATTCTTAAAGTCTTTAAAGGTGTTTTGTAGGTCCACACCTTCCATGGGGATTCCCTAATTCTTCTAAGTCATAGCCAACTGTTTCTTCTCTAAGCTCTTATTAGTCTGAACCTCAGATGTAATCATAAATGGATATTTGTTTAATTATGTTATTAAGTTTCAATTTTCTACCAATGAAATTGTTAGAACCTTAAGAAAAGGGATCATGTCATAATTTCTTGATTGTTACTTAATTGATTGAAACTCTAATTGGGAACATTCAGTGAATGCTATGCCTCTATCCAACCTTTCCTAATTTCCTCAGGCTAGGCAGAAGAAAATATTTGCTTACTAGTTGCCAAATCACTTAGATTAAAATTATATTTCTATCTTCTTGGCTCATTTTTATCTCCATGAGGATGGATATTTTATTAGAAAGCACTTCACTGCAAGGGGCAAAACCAAACTAGGAATAGTTTCAGAAAAAAGAAAAAATGTATTGTCATAACAGTTGAATGTCTCACATGGCCCAAGGGAAGAAATGTGCCTGGACTTTAGGAATAACTGGAATTAAGGCTGCTAAATGCTTCCAAAAAGAAATCTTTCCCAATGTCAATTTATTTTATCCTGATGCTTTCTGAATATCTTTTCCCCTTTAGATTGCCTCCTTCTGCCCTCACTCTGCTCTAATGTACATGGTACAAATTTGACTCTGAACATCTCTAGAACTTTAAATCTTATGATTCCAGTAACACAAAGTTTGATTGAGTTTCCAGTCCAGTATTCCCAAGGAAAGGGTACACTGTACCCCATCAATCTTTTTGTTTAAATCTCCTATGGACTAAGGGCAGGGGCATACTGTGATATGACTGCTTCCTCTGGAATTTTTTTCTAAAAGTAAGGAACACTGCTGAGCTAAAGATAGGAGAAAAAAAAAAATAGACATATTTTTCCTCCAACTAGATTTTGCATGTAATCCAGTACATTGTCTCACTTACTGTCATCAAAGGCAATAGTCTAAAAGTGATCTTTGTTCTTTCTTACTCAATTTAGTTTCTTTGTCTCCTTCCAGTTTTTAATGTTTTAAATTTCTCATTTCCTTAACAATATAAAATGTAGTAAAGTAGTATGTACCACTGATAAGATTGCTTTTTTCATATTTCTATTAATGATTTTCAAATATATAGTAGATTTTTCAGTAGATTTTATATTACAATAAAAATATTTGTAGATCAATGTGTAGAAACTACTCACAGTATTTATACCAATGTATAAACTTGAAAAGATGAAATTAAAAAAAAAAACTAAATATAATCACACCCTCCAAAATGGTCACAAAACTATCAGCAGTTAACACATTACTGACTGGGGTTTTTTTGCAGAAACTAACACTTGTAGTGTTAATACTTTTCCAGGCAATACTGTGTTAACATACATAGGGTAGTGTCATCTATCGACAAGGATTTTTTTTCTTTATTGATTTTTCTAAAAAAGGAAAAATTTTGCACTAGTTCAAATGGATTCCAACCTAATGTAATCCCCAAACCAAAAACTAAGATTTCTCCATTTGTCTAGTTCCTTTTATATTTTTATATGTGTTTAGAATAATTGAATCGATATTTGTGTTCAGTCTGAATTTTAGAGGGAATAAAAGATGAGCCAAAATAAAGCAACACAGAGGGGAAAAAAAAGAGGCTTTTATGAAAAAGGAACATAATCAGTAACTGAACAGCTGAAGGAAGTAAGAGACGTGCTGAGGCGGCAAAATCAATCACGGGCACAATTTGTGGATTTTTATTTTTTCCTTTTCCACTTATTAATTGGTTCTGACTCACCACTCAGCTGAGACTACAAGGAAGCAAGGAGGAATTTTCTATTTCTTTTATAAATCAAAGTTTCATTGTTTGGGTGGAGGAGGAAATGCATTTTTAGCAATTGATAAACTTTAATTAATTCTGAAGCACAGTAATCCCAGTGATATAAACACGAAGAAAAGTATCCAGCACTTCCTGCCATGCACAGGTAATGACTTTGCTTCCTATCTCACTGAGAAAACAGAAGCAATCAGAAGAGGAAATACACAGGTTCCTGCCATTCAAGCACTCACCTACATCCAGTGTCCCCATGTATTTTGCCTCCCCCCATCCCTGGGATAATGGATTGGATAAAATCTCTATATTACAAATAAACTAAACATTACTTAGATACTAGATACTATTCTTTCCAGCCCACTCAAGGACATTCCTCTAGCAACTCTTTCCTCTCTCCTGCGTCATCAGTTTTTCTTTCCTACACAATCCTACACAACAGTTCCCCTCAGAATTCAAATGAATTTTTACATACCCTTTCCTGTTATTCACATCCTCCTTCAGCTCCTGTTCCCTTTCTCTGCTTCTCAAATAGTAATGGTAGTTGAAAATTTCATAGCATTAACTGTGTGTCAGACACAGCTGTAAGGGCTTTATGTCATTTAGGTTTTAAAATTCATTTGGTTCCTCAATAATTAAATGAGAAAAAAATTATTTTACAGATGAGAAAATCAAGGCTGAGAGAGAATGAAAAAGTTACGCAACATCACACTGCTAACCAGTGAGGGAGGCAGGGTTTAAATCTAGGCATCTTAGCTCCCACTGTATTCTCTTTTCTGAATTACACTACTTTAAACAAAGCTCCTAGAAAAAATTATCTGTACTGGCTGTCACTGACAACTCTCTTTCTGGGATCTCTGGAGCCACTCCAATCAAGCATTGTCTCCATCAATGCATTAATTGCTTTTATTAATGATGACCTAAATGTTGAAAAATTCAGTGGTCAGTTTTCAGTCCTCATCTGTTATGGTCTCTCAACACTATTTGCTGCCTGGTCACTCCCACATTTTCACTTGGTTCTAGGACTCCCAGTCCCTCTGGTCTTATTCCTACCCCTGGTGCTTTTCCTCAGCTTCCCTATTCCCCTTGGGGAATTCAATCTCCTTTCCCAGGTCTCTGAATGTCCTGTGCCCAAGGGCTTTGTCCTCAAATCTTTTCCTTATTTCAGTGCATGCTCAGTGATCCAATTCAGTGTCATTGTTTTAAATACTATCTATTTATAAGCTGATGATGCCCAAATTTATCTCTCTAGCTCAGGTCTTTTTCACCAAGGTCATTTAATAGTAAAGGTACTAGGTTCTGTGGTTCATGTTTTCAAAGAGTTTAACAGAGTAATGATTTTGGGAAATTATTTCATAATGGAGTGTCAGAGTTATTTTTGTTTGTGAAAATGCACACCATTGTAATATAGAGTTAGACTAAAACTTAATGGGTAACCAAACCTACTTTGACCTTATCTACTCAAAGTTATCAAGAAATAATCTTACTTTTAGTTAAATCAGAAAAGTGATCTTTTTATTTTTAAAGGTTTTTTTTCTGTACTAAATACGTACATTTTTAATTATTCATGTGCTGTACAGGAGATTCAAGTAAGTAAGTATTATTTACAGACTATAAAGACAGTATTATTAAACCCAGAAACCAAAAAAAGGACAAAATCAAGCAACTGTAACTAAAAAAGATAACTAAGATTACAAAACAAAAGATAAATTTATGCAAATTAAAATAACACCTCCAGGACTTCCCTGGTGGTCCAGTGGTTAAGATTCTAGGCTTCCAATTCAAGGCTCACAGGTTCATCCCTGGTTGGGAAACCAAATTCCTGAATCCTAAGGCACAGCCAAAAAACAAAAAACTCCAACATTTGAAAAGAGTAACTAGAGATATGAAAATAAAGATGCCATTTAAAATATTAATATAGAAATTATCCTATAAATAAATAATTCCCAAGACCTTTTCGGGGAAAAATATAAAAAATTTTAGTGCACTAATTTTAAAATGTTTACATGAAGAACATAATTTATTGGTGTCAAAGCAACATTTAAAAAGTAGAAACTGATATGCAATATTACAAATACATAATATCCAAAACACACAAGAAACACATAACTCAATAGCAAAAACCAAATAACCCAATCTAAAAACAGGTAAAGACCCTAACTACACTTTTGTCAAAGAAGACATACAACTGGCTGGCCAACAGGTACATGAAAAGCTGCCCAATATCACCAATCCTTAGGAGAATGCAAATAAAAATTGGGAATGTGTGCATATATACCTTCACTCCAAACAAACAAACACAAAAAAACAATGCCTACAGATAACAGCATACTTCCATCCATACTGTCTTGGCAACTTGCTCTCCTCTGTATAAAATATTGCCAGATCACCACTTAAAATTTCAAAATTCACTCTGTAATCTGAGCTGCCTATCCAAATATTTCATGTTATTTTTACAGATTCAAATTACTGACTTATTATGGTTTACTTTACCAAAGTTGAGTGACAGTTTCCATCCTTATATTTTTCTATTAGCCCTGTTATTTTTAGTGTGCAATGAGGTTTTTCAACAATGCAGAAACCATGCTACACTACATATACCTGTACATGTACATTACATAGTTACATAGATCTGCACTATCTAATAGGGCAGCTTCTAGCCAGATGTGGCTCTTGAGATTTTGAAATACGGCTAATAAAAATGGATTGCCCTGTAAGGGTAAAAAAGAACATCGGATTTAAAAGACACAAGGTAAAAAAGAATAAAATGTCTCAATAATTTTTATATTGATTACATGTTAAGATGATAATTTCTTAATATACTGGGTTAAAAAAATCTGTAAATTAAATTTCACTGGTTTTTCTTTTTGTTCTTAATATGGCTACTAGAAAAATATAAAATAGTAAACACAGAGATATCTATTGGAAAGCATTGACATGGGTTCCAAAATCACTGTGGATGGTGACTGCAGCCACTTGCTCCTTGGAAGGAAAGATTGACAAACCTAGACAGTGTATTAAAAAGCAGAAACATCACTTTGCCAACAGAGGTTCATATAGTCAAAGCTGTGTTTTTTTTCCAGTACTCGTGTGCAGAAGTAAGAGTTGGACCATAAAGAAGACTGAGCACCAAAGAAGTGATGCTTTCAAATTGTATGCTGGAGAAGACTCTTGAGAGTCCCTTGGACTATAAGGAGATCAAACTAGTAAATCCTAAAGGAAATCAACTCTAACTATTCACTGGAAAGACTGATGGTGAAGCTGAAGCTCCAATACTTTGGTCACCTGATGCAAAGAGCGGACTCATTGGCAAAGCCCCTGATGCTGGGAAAGATTGAGGGCAGAAGAAGGGGGCAGCAGGTGATGAGACGGTTAGATAACATCACAGACTCAATGGACAGAACCTGAGCAAACTCTGGGAGATAGTGGAGAACAGAGGAGCCTGTGTGCTACAGTCCATGGGGCTGCAAAACATCAGACATGACTTAGCAACTGAAAACAATCACCACCACTCTGTTCTAAGCAGCAGTCAATAATTCTTTTATCTGCATTTCTGAAATATAAAAGTTCTAAAAAACATTTAAAAATAATTTGGTACAAACTCATTTATTGGCAAAATATGACCTGAAGTTATTTATAGAACTACTTGTTAGAGCCTTCCATTCTAGAACTCTATGGGAATGTTGTACCACACAGGCCTATAACTAAACAACAACAGCAAAATAACATCTTACACAATCTGGAGCCAGCTATCCTTTCAAAACTCAAAAATCAGAATCTGGAGAAGCACCCTACAATCATTGTCTTAACTGCTGAATCAAATGTATGGATATTTACTCTAAGTAGAATAATTAAAGACTATTAATAGTATCTCAGATTATTTATATAGTATAGTATATTTACTTATATAGTAAAAATAATTTATATAGCTTATTTATATGGTATCTCAGTTTATTTATATAATTTATTTACATAGTAATTTTTATTACTATATAAATTAGTTAATGGTAAATTAGTTAATGGTGTAAATGATTTTATATTGCCTTTTAAAATAAAATCAAACTTCAAGCATATACAATTTTAAGCTCAGCTAAATCGTTGCACCTATACCTGTAAGAAATGACTATTAAATCTGTTCTTTTGAGAATCTCAGAATAAGTGTATGCTACTTTTGTTGTCATTTTGTGGGATCTGGACCTCTGAGGAGATGTCAAAAAAGAGATTCTTCAGAGATGAACTATGACTTAGCCTTTAAAAAAAAAAAAACAGTTTTGTTGAGATATTCACAAATGCACAATTCACTTATTCAAAACTGAATCATGAGAGTAGCATGGAAACACACACTACCATATGTAAAATAGATAGCCAGTGGGAATTTGCTGTATCAACTGGTACACTATCACAACCTAGAGGGGTGGGATGGGGTGGAAGACGGGAGGGAGGTTCAAGAGGGAGGGGTATATGTATACCTATGGCTGATTCATGCTAAGGTATGGAAGAAACCAACACAATACTGTAAAGGAATTGTCCTTCAATTAAAAATAAATAAATTTTAAAAATAAAAATAAAATGTATAATTCAATGTGAATTTGTGTATATTCACAGATAAGTGCAATCATCATCACAGTCCATTTTAGAACATTTTCATCATGTCAGGAAAAAACTTTGAACACATTAGCTATCACTGCTAAATCCCCATCTCACCTAAACCCTGTTGCTGCTGCTAAGTCGCGTCAGTCGTGTCCGACTCTGTGCGACCCCATAGACGGCAGCCCAACAGGCTCCTCCGTCCCTGGGATTCTCCAGGCAAGAATACTGGAGTGGGTTGCCATTTCCTTCTCCAGTGCATGAGAGTGAAAAGTGAAAGTGAAGTCGCTCAGTCCTGTCCGACTCTTAGCGACCCCATGGGCTGCAGCCTACCAGGCTCCTCCGTCCATGGGGTTTCTCAGGCAAGAGTACTGGAGTGGGGTGCCAACCATAAATTTACTTTGTCTGTGTAGATTTCTCTAGTCTTGATTTTTCTATGAATGGGATGATATAGTATGTGGTCTTTTTTGATTGGCTTCTTTCATAGCATATTTTCAAGGACTATAACTTTTTAGAGCCTGTTTTCAATGTCGTCTGGGCTATTAACATGGGTATGTTTCCAAGCAGCTTTTCTTTAATTGTCTCAACTGCTCTGACCTCTTGTGTTTTGCTCAAGGCCAGCAATTAACTGATAACACAGTTTCACCATATCATCTAGAGAAATGTTTTTTCACAAAGTCAGCATCATCTTCTCAATTATCCTCCTGCTTCACTATATTTAAAACTGTTTCAGCAATATTCCCATCCTATAATTTTCCCTTGAAGGAATGCATAACAGGCACATCATTGTTAATGTTCAGCATTTCTCCAGTGCTGAGCTTTCTCTGGCTTAATTGCACTTTCACTGATGCATATTTGGTAAACTAATAAGATTTAATGTAGTCTTTTTAATAGTATCAGGAAATCCTTTACAGTCTTCTGCTGCATGCTTGTTTTGAAGTTTCTGCAATGTCCTCACTTTCTAGCCTCTAACTATTGGCATATGCCTCATTTTCTATTTCTCTGTTACCTACAGAGGTATCTGAGCTATTTCAAACTCTTCGTGGTGTCATCAGTTAGAAAACTGTGAGATAAAGCATCAGTGAATTGCATCATAACCTATGGCTAAGAGGAATCTGAGGCATAATTCATGCCTCATGTCAAATCAAATTCTGCTAATAAAATAGCTTTGGCTCCAAGATTACCAAACGTTTAGTTTACAGAGTTTTCTTTTTGGGTGATAATGAGTAAAGGGTAATGAACCTGAATATTATGTGTACTAAGTAGTTTTTGTAAAAATGCAGATAATTCTGGATCTCGAAATGCACCTAGCCCCAAGATATTCAAGTAATCAACTGGTTTGGTGTCATGGGCCATATATAAATATTAGGTTAAGTTGTTTGAGAGGTTGTGTTATCCAACAAAACTTGGATCTGCTTACCTATGTGCAGTAAAACCAATCTACTGATGAAAAGTGCAGCATTTATTGCAGGACACTCAGCAAGGCATCCAAGTAGCTAGTCCTTAAAAGGCTCAAACTCTTTGAAAAGAAAGACACAGTGAGGGAGGGGAATTGTAGGGTGTGTGATCAGCTCATGGATGTTGTTCTGATTGTTTGGTGGTAAGGTAATCAGAAGTCAACCTCATCAACCCTCTGGTTCCAACCAGTCTGGGGTCTACCTGCTTGTGTGCAGTATATAGTTAACTTCTTCCACCCAGTGGGAATTTCAATATCTGCAAAATAGTTCAAAGGACATGGCTCAGAATATTGTCTATAGACTTTGAGAAGGAACTAAAAACACTTGACTTTGTTTAATTGACTTTGATTATCATTTTGTCTTGTTTGACTATTTTCCTTTCTGTTTTTTCTCAATTTTCTAATTAAGTTTGCTCAGTGGGACTTGGGGAAGTTCTAGGAGGCTAAAGTTTCTCTACAGACAAGAGGCAGGTGGAAGACATGGTCAGGGGTTTTCCTCCAGAAAGGTCCCAAATGGTCCTGCTCAGTTACATTTATACCAATCTTCCACATCCTGACTAGTATATCCTTACTGGCTGTTCTATCAATTACTGAAACAGAGGTGTTAAAATCTTCAACTAAATTTGTATATTTATTGGTTATCAGGTGTATGTACATTTAGGATTCTGATAACTTCTTGATTAATTGATTTTTTAAATTGATTTATAGTTTACATATAACATTGTATAGATTTAAGATGTACAACATATTGGTTTGATATATTTATATATTGCAGTAGAATTACAATGATAGCTTTACTAGCACCTCTATCATCTTACATAATTATCATTTCTTTCTTTGTGATGAGAACATTTAAAATACAGTTTCTTAAAAAGCTTAAAGTATATAATACAGTATTATAGATTATAATCATTATTCTGTGCCACTTTTATCAGTATGAAAGGACCCTCTTTATTTCTAGTAATGACCTTTTTTGAAATCTACTGGGTCTGATAGTAACATAACTTATACAAGCTTTATTATGTTTAATGTTTTCCTGATATATCTTGTACACAATATATCTTCAAAACACACATTTTCACAAGTAAAAACACATCAGGAATCTTGCCCAGGGTCACCTGCAACCAAGGCAAATAGGTAGGAGAACTTTCCTGTTTACTTTATATGCTGCTGCTTAGTCTCTAAGTTGGGTTCTACTCTTTGTGACCCCACACACTGTAGCCCTCCAAGCTCAGAGATTTTTCATGAATTTTCCACTTAAAAATAGAATACCAGAGTGCGTTGCCATTGCTTTCTCCAAGTTTACTCTATATACTTATATATTATTTGATTTTTTTTTAATGAGTGCTGGCCACTTTATTAGTATACAATAAAAAAATGAGAAGACAAAACAAAATGAAAGAAAACAGAACCTGTGTCTTAATGTATACAATATCCCTTGTAAACAGAGTTGTATCTTTCTTTTTAATCCAGCCTGACAGTTTCTACCTTTAGATTAGAAATTTGAAATTTTTTATTTATTTATTTTTGGCTGTGCTGGGTCTTTGTTGCTGCACAGACTTTTCTCTAATTGTGGCGAGTAGGGGCTACTCTCTCAGAGAAAGCAGTGGCACCCCACTCCAGTACTCTTGCCTGGAAAATCCCATGGATGGAGGAGCCTGGTGGGCTGCCGTCCATGGGGTCGCACAGAGTCGGACACGACTGAAGTGACTTAGCAGCAGCAGCAGCAGCAGCAGGGGCTACTCTCTAGTTGTGGTGTGAGGGCTTCTCATTGAGGTGGCTTCCCTTGTTGCTGAGCATGGGTTCTAGGGCACATGGGCTTCAGTAGTTGAGGCTTCCAGGCTCTAGAGCACAGGCTCAATAGTTGTGGGCTTAGTTGCTCTGCTACACGGGGGATCTTCCCGGATCAGTGATTGAACCTGTGTCTCCTGCATTGGCAGTCAGATGCTTCACCACTGAACCACCAGGGAAGCCCCCGATTGGATTTTTTGATCCAATTACCTTTTTGATATCTGTTTTTCACCTGTGCCTTTTGTTCTCCTTTGTTACTCCTTTTCATTCTTCTGAAATGATCAAATATTTTAGTATTATATCTTATCTCCTGCATTAATTCTTTAAGCCTTAATACATTTGGGTAAATATCTCTAGGAATTCCAATACGCATCTTTAAAATAATTTATTCTATTTCAAATTAATATTATACTATTTCATGCATAATATAATACACTTACAAAAATATAATTATGTTTAAACTTCCTATTTTTTGTGCTCTTGTTATAATTTATTTTTCTGCTATTTATGTTACAGATGTTGTAAACTTTTCTATAACTTTTATTTGAGAAATCAATTGCCTTTTAAAGTATAAAATACAGTATTATTGATTATAATCAACAATTATAGATTGATTTAAAAAGAAAGATTTTATTTTATCCATTTATTTCACATTTGAAAGACTCTGGGCTTCCCTGGTAGTTCCAATGGTAAAGAATCTGCCTGCAATGCACAAAACCAAGGTTCAACACCTGGGTTGGGAAGAGCTCCTGGAGAGAAGGGAATGGATCCTCACTCCAGTATTCTTGCCTGGAGAATTCCACGGACAAAGAAGCCTGGAAGACTAGAGTCCATGGGGTCACAAAGAGTTGGACATGACTGAGGGACTAACACTTTCTGCTTTCTTATAAATCTGAGTTTCCATCTGGTTTCATTTTCTTCAACCTAAATAACCTTATCTACTGGCAATAAAATCTCCCAGCTTTATTTATCTGAAAGTGTTTTTACTTCACCTTCTAAGATATTTTCCAATATATTTTCATGACGTATAGAATTTTTAGGTTGGCAGGTATTTTATTTTTTCATTAGGCATTTTAAAGAAGCGATGTCATTTTCTAACCTCAGCTTTTTCTGATATGAAGTCAGTTGCCATTCTTATATTGTTGTTTACCATACTGTTGTTAACCCTATCTAGCTCTTTTTATTATCCATTTCTTTACCTCTGGATTTCTGCAGTTGCACAGATGGGCCTACTAGGGTTTTCTTTATATTTTTGCTATCTGTAGTTGACTGGGCTTCCTGAATTTGTAGGTTACTTTCTGTAAACAAATTTGGAATACATTTTACACAATGTTTTTTCTTTTCTTCAAAATTTTCCTCTAAGTGCTTTGATATGGTGAAATTAATTGACATATCTTCAAGACTACAGATCCTTTTTCAGGATCTGTAGTCTTGTATCTAATATGCTATAAAAAGAATCCAGTTAAATTTTTATTTTAGAAGTGTAACTTTTCAGTTCTATGATATCCATTTAGTTTTTTTTTTAATATAGTTTCCAAAAGATCTTGAAATTACCCATCTCATCAAACGTTATACACATTTTGTCTTTCAGAATCTAAATATTTATCTCAGTTATTTTTCTGACTATAAGTTTTTGGGGGTTAACTGTCAGATCTTTGGTTGTAGGAAAGATAATTGATTGTTGGCCCTGCCCAGTATACTCTGAAACTCATTACCTTGTTCACACTGAAGGCAGAGGTCCTATGAAAACTCTTCATAAGATTAGCTAAAAAAGAGTGAAAATACCGAACTAGATTTATAGACAAATTGAATTTTAAACAGTTCCAAAGTTAAAATAGGCAAGCATTGAATCTAGCCATATTCGAGATCATCTGTGAAAGACTGTGAAGAGGAAAAATCTTCCTAATGGGTAGAGCTACAAGGGCAAACCTAGTTATCTACTTCAATTGAAGCATAAGTGGGACAATATGAGAGTACATATAGATTCCTGATTAGGGGCTTTAAAATAAAAGAACTAGAAGACTGGAGACAAGATTGGAGACAATGGTATGGAGTAGAGACATGCGAATGGAATGACTGGTAAGGGTCATGAAAAGTGAAGACTTTTGTATCACATGTTAATATCCACCAAAAAGCATCCACTGCTGAAGAAGCACAAAACAATGATACAGATTAGTTGATATAAGCCTTTATCATTGACTCAAACTGGCATGATGGGCACTTACATGAAGTGCCATGGTAACAAATACAGAGGCTATTATGAGCCCAACACCGTGGACTCTTACTATGGGCTTCCAACTACTTACATTTTGAATTTTCAATATATCAGCAACAGAGACCAATACTGAACCCAATTTATGATGTAATTTCTCAAGGACACCAACTGGCTGCTTAGTGACAATTCAAATGCACCAAACCCCTTCTGTCCTGAAAAGACAGATAGTTTATCCTCAAAGAAATAGATACTTATTCCAAGTATGTGTTGTTTTCTGACCATGGGATCCACTGATTATAATGTATATATCATCATCTGGCCTCATAGAATGCTAGAACTGGCTACTAATGGTATACGTAAAGCACCAGCTGAATAACAATATGGAAAGAGGGGATGTCATCCTTCAGAAAGCATTGGATAAGATACTTCAGTGTGACTCTATGTCCTTAGTAGGATAATACATGATTTTGGATGTATTATAACAAAGAGACGAGAACAAGAATAGCCCTTCCTACTGTCACTTCCTGTGCTTCACTGGGGAATTTGTGCTTCTCATCCTTACTATTTTGGGCTCTGCAGGCTTAGGGATTTTGTTTCCAAAGAGAGTGCACTCTTGCCAAGCAACATAATGACATAGTTAACTTTAGGCAGCTTGATAAGGAGTCCAAGATCCCTTAAGTAAAATTAAAAGTTGTTTAGTCACCTCCGAATCTGTGACACCAAGAACTATATAGGCTATGGAGTTCTCCAGGCCAGACTGGAGTGGGTAGCATTTTCCTTCTACAGGGTATCTTTCCAATCCAGGGATCCTGCATTGCAGGCGAATTCTTTACCGGCTGAGCCACAAGGGAAGCCCCCCTTAAGAAGGAGGTATATATTCTTTGCTTGTAAGAAACAATACATCTTGCTCAAGAATATGTTTCTCCTTAGGCTCTATGCTAACGATTATATAACAACAATGTATTTGCTCGAGGACATGTTTCACCTTCTTAACAGAAACCTGTTCCTTCTGGATAATCTTCTACCTTTGTTATCTCAATATGTATGTTGTGGAAGTAGGTGGAGGTGATAGAATTCCAGCCGAGCTGAATCCTAAACGATTATGCTGTAAAAATGCTGCACTCAATATGCCAGCAAATTTGGAAAACTCGGCAGTGGTCACAGGACTGGAAAATGTCAGTTTTCATTCCAATCCCAAAGAAGGGTAATGCCAAAGAATGTTCACACTACCACAAAACTGCACTCATTTCACACGCTAGCAAAGTAATGCTCAAAATTCTACAAGGCAGGCTTCAACAGTACGTGAACAAAGAACTTCCTGATGACCAAGTTGGATTCAGAAAAGGCAGAGGAACCAGAGATCAAATTGCCAACATCTAGTAGATTATAGGAAAAGCAAGAGAATTCCAAAAAATATCTCCTTCTGCTTCATTGACTATGCTAAAGCATTTGACTCTGTGTATCACAACAAAATGTGAAAAATTCTGAAAGGGATGGGAATACCAGGCCACTTTCCCTGCCTTCTGAAAAATCTGTGTGCGGGTCAAGAAGCAACAGTTAGAACTGGACATGGAATAGCAGACTGGTTCCAAATTGGGAAAGAAGGACCTCAAGGCTGTATATTGCCACCCTGCTTATTTAACTTTCATACAAAGTACATCATGTGAAATGCTGGGCTGGATGAAGCACAAGCTGGAATCAAGACTGCTGGGAGAAATATCAATGAACTCATACATAGATGACACCATCTTTATGGCACAAAGCAAAAAGGAATTTAAGAACCTCTTGATGAAGGTGAAAGAGGAGAGTGAAAAGCTTGCTTAAAACTCAAAATTCAGAAAACTAAGATCATGGCATCTGGTCCCATCACTTATTGGCAAATAGATGGGAAAATAATGAAAACAGTGACAGACTTTATTTTCTTGGGCTCCAAAATCACCTCAGTGGTGACTGCACCCACAAAATTAAAAGACGCTTGCTCCTTGGAAGAAAAACCATGACAAATTCTAGACAGCGTATTAAAAAGCAGAGACGTTACATTGTCAACAAAGGTCCATCTAGTCAAAACTATGGTTTTTCCAGTAGTCATGTATGGATATGAGAGTTGGACTATAAAGAAAGCTGAGCGCCAAAGAATTGATGCTTCTGAACTGTGGTGTTGGAGAAGACTCTTGTAAGTCCCTTGGACTGCAAGGAGATCAAAGCAGTCAACCTAAAGGAAATCAGTCCTGAATATTCATTAGAAGGACTGATGCTGAAACTGAAGCTCCAATATTTGGGCCACCTGATGTAAAGAGCTGACTCATTAGAAAAGACCTTGATGCTGGGAAACATTGAAGGCAGAAGGAGCAGGGGTCGGGAGAGGATGCCATGGTTGGATGGCATCTCTGACTCAATGGACATGAGTTTGAGCAAGCTCTGGGATATGGTGAAGGACAGGGAAGCCTGGTGTGCTACAGTCCATTGGGTTGCACAGAGTCAGACATGACTGAGTGACTGAGCAACACAACATGTGGGAGAGGGTCTGGTAGAAATTTTACAACCTTGAGACACTCTTTTGTCCATTGTTAGTAACTAATCAAAAGGTATATAATGCTCTGCTCAAGCTGAAAGTACGGGTATTCTCTTTTACCCACTTCTGATGTCTATGTCAAAACTCTTCTGTTTCTTATCAATAAATTCTCTTTCCTCACCACAAGCCTTGAGTGTTTTCTGTTATATGCCTGGCTTGATGAGGGAATTCCTCTCCTCACAAGAGCCGTTAGCTCGGCTACAGCCTATACTCCATGGCTTCATCACAATGGGACTTCAATAATAAGGATCCTGTGCTACAAGGTTGCCTGCAAGTAGGGAACTTTGGTGCTGTAGTGGTGAGTGGCCGAGGGGAGATAACCCACGTCAAAGATAAGGAGCAGCTGCTGCACTTTGCTGGAGCAGCCGTGAAGAGATACGCCACGTCCAAGGTGAGAGAAACCCCAGTAAGATGGTAGGCGCTGAGAGGGGCATCAGAGGGCAGACAGACTGAAACCACAATCACAGAAAACTAACCAATCTAATCACATGGACCCCAGCCTTGTTTAACTCAATGAAACTAAGCCGTGCTGTGAAGGGGCACCATACATGTATGTATGGAAAGACAGGTCATGGGGGAGAGTTCTGACAAAATGTGGCCCACTGGAGAAGGGCATGGCAAACCACTTCAGTATTCTTGCCTTGAGAACCCCATGAACAGTATGAAAAGACAAAAAATAGGACACTGAAAGATGAACTCCCCAGGACGGTAAGTGCCCAATAGGCGACTGGAGATCAGTAGAGAAATAACTCCAGAAAGAACGAAGAGACACAGCCAAAGCAAAAACAACACCCAGTTGTGGATGTGACTGGTGATAGAAGCATGGTCCAATGCTGTAAAGAACAGTATTGCAAAGGAACCTGAAATATTAGGTCCACGAATCAAGGCAAATTGGAAGTGGTCAAACAGGAGATGGCAAGAGTGAACATTGACATTTTAGGAATCAGCAAACTAAAATAGACTGGATTGGGTGAATTTAACTCAGATGACCATTATATCTACTACTGTGGGCAAGAATCCCTTAGAAGGAATGGAGTAGTCATCATAGTCAACAAAAGAGTCTGAAATGCAGTGCTTGGATGCAATCTCAAAAATGACAGAATGAACTCTGTTCGTTTCCAAGGCAAACCATTCAATATCACGGTAATCCAAGTCTATGCCCTGACCAGTAATGCTGAAGAAGCTGAACTTGAATGGTTCTATGAAGACCTACTAGACCTTTTAAACTAAGACCCAAATAAGATGTCCTTTTCATTATAGGGGACTGGAATACAAAAGTAGGAAGTCAAGAAACACCTGGAGTAACAGGCAAATTTGGCCTTGGAGTACAGAATGAAGCAGAGCAAAAGCTAACAGAGTTTTGGCAAGAGAATGCACTGGTCATAGCAAACACCCTCTTCCAACAACACAGGAGAAGACTGTACACATGGACATCACCAGATGGCCAACACCGAAATCAGATTGATTTTATTCTTTGCAGCCAAAGATGGAGAAGCTCTATATAGTCAGCAAAAACAAGACTGGAAGCTGACTGTGGCTCAGATCATGAACTCCTTATTGCCAAATTCAGACTTAAATTGAAGAAAGTAGGGAAAACCAATAGACCATTCAGTTATGACCTAAATCAAATCCATTACGGTTATACAGTGGAAGTGAGAAATAGATTTAAGGGACTAGATCTGATAGATGGAGTGCCTGATGAACTATGGACGGAGGTTCGTGACATTGTACAGGAGACAGGGATCAAGACCATCCCCAAGAAAAAGAAATGCAAAAAAGCAAAATGGCTGCCTGAGGAGGCCTTACAAATAGCTGTGAAGAGAAGTGAAAAGCAAAGGAGAAAAGGAAAGATATACCCATCTGAATGCAGAGTTCCAAAGAATAGCAAGGAGAGAGAAGAAAGCCTTTCTCAGTGATGAATGCAAAGAAATAGAGGAAAATAACAGAATGGGAAAGACTAGAGATCTCTTCAAGAAAATTAGAGATACCAAGGGAAAATTTCATGCAAAGATGGGCTCAGTAAAGGACAGAAATTGTATGGACCTAACAGAAACAGATGATATTAAGAAGAGGTGGCAAGAATACACAGAAGAACTGTACCAAAAAGATCTTCACTACCCAGATAATCACGATGATGTGATCACTCCCCTAGAGCCAGACATCCTGGAATGTGAAGTCAAGTGGGCCTTAGGAAGCATCACTACCAACAAAGCTAGTAGAGGTGATCAAATTCCAGTTGAGCTGTTTCAAACCCTAAAAGATGATGCTGTGAAAGTGCTGCACTCAATATGCCAGCAACTTTGGAAAACTCAGCAGTGGCCACAAGACTGGAAAAGGTCAGTTTTCATTCCAATCCCAAAGAAAGGCAATGTCAAAGAATGCTCAAACTACCGCACAATTGCACTCATCTCACACGCTAATAAAGTAATGCTCAAAATTCTCCAAGTCAGGTTTCAACAGTATGTGAACCGTGAACTTCCAGATGTCCAAGCTGGATTTAGAAAAGTCAAAGGAACCAGAGATCAAATTGCCAACATCTGCTGGATCATCGATAAAGCAAGAGAGTACCAGAAAAACATCTATTTCTTTTACTGACTATGCCAAAGCCTTTAACTCTGTGGATCACAATAAACTGTGGAAGTATGCAAGTCAAGAAGCAACAGTTAGAACTGGACATGGAACAACAGACTGGTTCCAAATAGGAAAAGGAGTATGCCGGGAGCCAGCTCACGAGATCCCACCCATGACAGGGTCATGAGGAGAAGGACTGATCCAAGCAAGGCTTCTCAGGCCTCAGGGATTCTCGGAAGGCTGCCTCAGCGCTCACCTTAAAGATGCTATCTGTCTTTCTGATGTTTACTATAATAAACCTCTTCTTATTTTCTACGACTTAGGCGAAAGGCCTTTCCTGATTCCCTTCTAAAATAGATCATTTTGAAACCTCAAATCAACAAGGCCCCTGAAAGGTAGCACCCTAAATAAAATTTTCTGGGATATAGAGTATGCTGATCTAAAATTCCTTTTGCTAACATATTGGTTTGTTTAATAAATGTACCTGTGCCTTTGGAGCTAATGTGCATAACTGCTCCCTAGTAATAAAACAGCATTGAGAGCCTCCGCACACAACCCTTCGCAGGAAAAAAGGCTTGTTAGGAAATATAAAAAATATGCTTTGTGAAACTGTTACTTAATCTATATTTACTCACTATGTTTTTACTCTTAACGTATTTGGCCTATATAATGAAAGCATAATAGTTAAAGATTTATATAAATAGAAGTTTAGCTTTAATACAAACAATAAGACAATTGTTGATTTAACTGATGATTCTTACTTAGAGCTGAACTTCAGCTTGCTGTTCTATGACTTTATGGAACCACATTCTTTTCTGTTAAGCTCAAGGCATAGAGTAAATTACCAAAAACAGGTTTTACCTTAAAACTTCCTGTTGATGAATTCTTTCCTGATGTGCCTGATACAAAAGTGTTCTGACTGATCAACCCTTGTCAATGGAGAGTCACGAGATGTTAGCAAGCCACCAGGCCAGAGGATGATGTAAACAAAATGAGGCTTTTTGTAACTAAAGACATGCAAACGGCTTCGATGAGGGTCAAAACTGCTGGCCCATTAAGCTAAATTGATAGACCCATTAAGATATATCCATTAAGCTAAATTGGTATGTCCCTTAAGCTGAATTGGTATGACTCTATACTTTACATTTGTTTCTATGTACCACTAAAAATATAAAAGCTGTCTTAAAAACAATAAAGTTGGGAGACACTTGGAAACGTTAAGACTCCCTGTGTCTTCTCATTCTCATCGCCGACACCGTCCATCCTGAGGGAACTCTGGACCTGCTAGAGCTGGACTCCGGCAGGAGTACATCAAGGCTGTATATTATCACCCTGCTTATTTAACGTATATGCACAGTACATCACGAGAAACACTGGGCTGGAGGAAGCACAAGCTGGAATCAAGATTTCTGGAAGAAATATTAATATCCTCAGATATGCAGATGACATTACCCTTATGGCAGAAAGTGAAGAACTAAAGGGCCTCTTGATGCAAGTGAAAGAGGAGAGTGAAAAAGTTGGCTTAAAACTCAACAGTCAGAAAACGAAGATCATGGCATCCGGCCCCAACACTTCATGGCAAATAGATGGGGAAACAGTGGCTGACTTTATTTTTGGGGGCTCCAAAATCGCTGCAGATGGTGACTGCAACCATGAAATTAAAAGACGCTTGCTCCCTGGCAGGAAAGTTATGACCAACCTAGACAGCATATTAAAAAGCAGAGACATTTGTCATTACTTTGTCAAGAAAGGTCAAGGCTATGCTTTTCCAGTAGTCATGTATGAATGTGAGAGTTGGACTATCAAGAAAGCTGAGCACTGAATAATTGATGCTTCAGAACTGTGGTGAGAAGACTCTTTAGAGTTCCTTGGACTGCAAGGAGATCCAACCAGTCCATCCTAAAGGAGATCAGTTGTGAGTGTTCATTGGAAGGAAGGACTGATGTTGAAGCTGAAACTCCAATACTTTGGCCATCTGATGTGAAGAGCTGACTCATTTGAAAAGACCCTGATGCTGGGAAAGTTTGCAGGCAGGAGCAGAAGGGGACAACAGAGGCTGAGATTGTTGGATGGCATCACCGACTCAATGGAGATGAGTTTGAGTAAACTCTGGGAATTGGAGGCCTGGTATGCTGCAGTCCATGGGGTCACAAAAGGTTGGACAAGACTGAGAGACTGAACTGAACTGAACTGAAGACACTTTGGATTTCTTGAACTCAGGGACCAGTGGATACAAAGAAAAGTGAGCATAATTTTAGATGTAGAAGTGAACCTGATTTTAGGAAGAAGTGAGACTGCTTTTATACAAGAAAAAAAGAAAGTGTGAACCACAGGTGATGCATTTGCCTGCATTTTGGCACTGCTTTGATTTTCAAGTGTGTTTCTTCTGGTATGTCAGTGGACAACAAGGTATTTATTGAGTCTCTTTAATTTGGCAGGACTTGAACTCAAAACTCTGTTACCCTTATGTTAGGGGTGGGTATCTAAAATCTCTCCTAATCACCATTAACTTTACACCTGTAGCTTCGTACTGGGCTCCTTGGAGTCTTTTTGTGCGCAAGCAAAAAAGGTTTGGAGCTAGAAAAGAATTTGAGGAGATTTCATATGCAGATTTCCAGACTCCTTGGTTTCTTTTTCTCTCTCTCTCTTTCTAGGATTGTGTCCTTCAATTTGTTGTCATTTTGGCAAAATCCCTCTCTGAACTTTTTGTTCCTGCTCAGTTGCTTCCTTAATGTCTGACTCTTTGGGATCCCATGGACTATAGCCCATCAAGCTTCTCTGTGCATGGAATTCTCCAGGCAAGAATACTGGAGCAAGTTGCTATGCCCTTCTCCAGGGGATCTTCCTAACCCTGGGATTGAACACTCATCTTGTTGTTGTTGCTGTTTTTCATGTCTCCCGCATTGACAGGTGGGTTCTTTACCTCTAGTGCCACCTGGGAAGGCCCCTCTGAACTTTATACTCTGCATAATCAAGTCAATAAACATTTAGCTTTCTGGTTAAACTTTATCAGCTTGTGCTGATCCGACTGAAAGTGAAAAAAAGTAAAGTCGCTCAGTCGTGTCCGACTGTTTGCGACCCCATGAACTGTAGCCTACCACGCTCCTCCGTCCATGGGATTTTCTAGGCAAGAGTACTGGAGTGGGTAGCCATTTCTTTCTCCAGGGGATCTTCCCAACCAAGGGATGGAACCCAGGTCCCGGGTCTCCCACGTTGTAGGCAGGAGCTTTACCGTCTGAGCCACCAGGGAAGTCCAGCTGATGAGAGTACTTAGACAAAAATCTCTCCCATTAGGTCTCTCTCCTTTCCAAGGTGAGATTCTCTCTAGTTTCTGCCTGATTTTGCTGGTTCTCCAGTGTTTTCAATATATCTTTTTATTATCTTCAGAGTTAATTATTGTTATTCATTATGTGTGGTAGGGTTAGTCCAACGACAGGGATTCCACAATTACTAGGAGCTAGAATACTCAATTAGCTTTTTAACAACAAAAAAATCTTAGGACATTGTTTTGGCTTGTCTTTTATTTAATCAATGTCTTAATAGTATAGTCTTTTTGCCTCATAGCATGTGCTCAATAAATATTTTTCAAATTAACAACTGTGATTGGATATTCAATGATCATGAAACAATTCTTTTAAAAAATCTCAAACATGAATGGGAGATCAAAGTACAGACAAATAAGAGATAGAGAGAACAATACAGGGTGCCACGAGATAAAGGGAGATATTGTATCTCTGAAACAAAAATGATATAAATATGGAATGAGTGGATAACAGTAAGATGATTAAAAAAAGCTATTGGAAGTTTAAGAATATAGATAAAAATATTTTATCATTATTGTTGGAAAATAAAATAAAGGACATATTCTAAAAATAGAATTAAAGGATGATTTTAAAAATTGGAGACAAAGATGGCACATTTACATGATTAATTTAGGAGATCCAGCAGCTTAATAAGTGGTAGGATAAAGACCAATGTAAGCGAAAGTGAAGTCAGAGAACATAGAGAAGAAAATATCAAACATAAAAGTATATTGCTTGTTACTAAGTGACACAAGACTCTATATTTAGTGAGCTAAATCATGACTGGAACAATAAATTGGGGGAAGCTAACATAAGCCAGGGAGAATCATGGGGTAATTTAGAATGCAAGCATTAAAAAAAAAAAAACTCTTAGACCTTCTAAAGAGAAAAAAAATAGTTCACATACATAAGCTTAGTAGTCAAAATAGCAATGAATGTCTCACCAGCCAAACTAAAACAAGAATACAATAATAGAGGAATTATTTTTAAAATACAAGTGAAATTATTTTCAACTTAGAATTCTATACTTATGAATCAATCAATATAAAGATAGAGTAAAGCAAATTCCAAATATATGATGATTCAAAGATGTTTATCTTTTAATGTTATCTTTATTAAGAATTTATTGATCAGCATGGACCATAAACGGGGATATAAATTTTGTGATTTGTTATGGGGAGAAGATGATGGCAGTGGAGCAGATATTAAAAATCACCAGTTGAATTGGAACTAAAGGAAAGAAGACCTTAGGAATATTGATTCCAAGAAGAGAAATGGAGTTGGGAAGATGGAACTCATAAATAAAAGTTTAGATAGGCAAGTGGCAGGGGATTTTGAGATTTGGAAAGCTAATAATGGATACACTAAAGTGTCAAATGAAAAATTAAGCAATAATTAATTCTAGGGGAAAAATTTAAAGGTACACAAAAAGGAGGTATAGGCATAATTTAACCCTGACTCAAAAGTAAGAAAAATTTATTGGAAAAGAGAGGAGAAACAAGTTATCAGGTTCGAAGGTGAAAAATCAGAAGATAATGCCTAAAATACTTTTGTCAAGGTGTACCAATGCCAACGTTAAAGGGAAAGTAGCCATAAAAGTTGAGAATGGGTGATGCTGATAAGCAGTATTTTGGACAAAGTTCAGTTCAGTTCAGTTCAGTCGCTCAGTCGTGTCCGACTCTTTGCGACCCCATGAATCGCAGCACGCCAGGCCTCCCTGTCCATCACCAACTCCCGGAATTTACACAAACCCACGTCCATCGAGTTGCTGATGCCATCCAACCATCATCCTCTGTCGTCCCCCTCTCCTCCTGCCCCCAGTCCTTCTCAGCGTTAGGGTCTTTTCCAAAGAGACAACTCTTCGCATGAGGTGGCCAAAGTGTTGGAGTTTCAGCTTCAACATCAGTCCTTCCAATGAACACCTAGGACCGATCTCTTTTAGGATGGACTGGTTGGATCTCCTTGCAGTCCAAGGTACTCTCAAGAGTCTTCTCCAACACCACAGTTCAAAAGCATCAATTCTGCGGCGCTCAGCCTTCTTCACCGTCCAACTCTCACATCCATACATGACTACTGGAAAATTCATAGCCTTGACTAGACGGATCTTTGTTGGCAAAGTAATGTCTCTGCTTTTAAATACACTATCTAGGTTGGTCATAACCTTCCTTCCAAGGAGTAAGCGTCTTTTAATTTCATGGCTGCAATCACCATCAGCAGTGATTTTGGCACCCAAAAAACTAAAGTCTGACACTGTTTCCACTGTTTCCCCATCTATTTCCCATGAAGTGATGGGACTAGCTGCCATGATCTTAGTTTTCTGAATGTTGGGCTTTAAGCCAACTTTTTCACTCTCCTCTTGCACTTTCATCAAGAGGCTCTTTAGTTCTTCACTTTCTGCCATAAGGGTGGTGTCATCTGCATATCTGAGGTTATTGATATTTCTCCCAGCAATCTTGATTCCAGCTTGTGTTTCTTCCAGCCCAGTGTTTCTCATGATATACTCTGCATATAAGTTAAATAAGCAGAGTGACAATATACAGCCTTGACGGACTCGTTTTCCTATTTGGAACCAGTCTGTTGTTCCATGTCCAGTTCTAACTGTTGCTTCCTGACCTGCATACAGGTTTCTCAAGAGGCAGGCCAGATGGTCTGGTATTCCTATCTCTTTCAGAATTTTCCACAGTATACTGTGATCCACACAGTCAAAGGCTTTGGCATAGTCAATAAAGCAGAAATTGATGTTTTTCTGGAATCTCTTGCTTTTTCGATGATCCATCAGATGTTGGCAATTTGATCTCTGGTTCCTCTGCCTTTTCTAAAACCAGCTTGAACATCTGGAAGTTCATGGTTCACATATTGCTGAAGCCTGGCTTGTAGAATTTTGAGCATTACTTTACTAGCATGTGAGATGAGTGCAATTGTGCGGTAGTTTGAGCATGTTTTGGCATTGCCTTTCTTTGGGATTGGAATGAAAACTGAACTTTTCCAGTCCTGTGGCCACTGCTGAGTTTTCCAGATTTACTGGCATATCGAGTGCAGCACTTTCACAGCATCATCTTTGAGGATTTGAAATAGCTCAAGTGGAATTCCATCACCTCCACTAGCTTTGTTCCTACTGATGTTTTCTAAGGCCAACTTGACTTCACATTCCAGGATGTCTGGCTCTAGGTGAGTGATCACACCATCGTGATTATCTGGGTCGTGAAGATCTGTTTTGTACAGTTCTTCTGTGTTTTCTTGCCACCTCTTCTTAATATCTTCTGCTTCTGTTAGGTCCTTACCATTTCTGTCCTTCATCGAGCCCATCTTTGCATGAAATGTTCCTTTGGTATTTCTAATTTTCTTGAAGAGATCTCTAGTCTTTCCCAATCTGTTGTTTTCCTCTATTTCTTTGCCTTGATCACTGAGGAAGGCTTTCTTATCTCTCCTTGCTATTCTTTGGATCTCTGCATTCAGATGGGAATATCTTTCCTTTTCTCCTTTGCTTTTCGCTTCTCTTCTCTTCCCAGCTATCTGTAAGGCCTCCTCAGACAGCCATTTTGCTTTTTTGCATTTCTTTTCCATGGGGATGGTCTTGATCCCTGTCTCCTGTACAATGTCATGAACCTCTGTCCATAGTTCATCAGGCACTCTGTCTATCAGATCTAGTCCCTTAAATCTATTTCTCACTTCCACTGTATAATCATAAGGGATTTGATTTAGGTCCTACCTGAATGGTCTAGTGGTTTTCCCTACTTTATTCAATTTAAGTCTGAATTTGGCAATAAGGAGTTCATGATCTGAGCAACAGTCTGCTCCCAGTCTTGTTTTTGCTGACTGTATAGAGCTTCTCCATCTTTGGCTGCAAAGAATATAATCAATCTGATTTCAGTGTTGACCATCTGGGGATGTCCATGTGTAGAGTCTTCTCTTGTGTTGTTGGAAGAGGGTGTTTGCTATGACCAGTGCGTTCTCTCGGCAAAAGTCTATTAGCCTTTGCCCTGCTTCATTCTGTACTCCAAGGCCAAATTTGCCTGTTACTCCAGGTGTTTCCTGACTTCCTGCTTTTGCATTTCAGTCCCCTATAATGAAAAGGACATCTTTTTTGGGTGTTAGTTCTAAAACATCTTGTAGGTCTTGATAGAACCGTTCACGTTCAGCTTCTTCAGCATTACTGGTCAGGGCATAGACTTGGATTACCGTGATATTGAATGGTTTGCCTTGGAAACGAACAGAGATCATTCTGTCGTTTTTGAGATTGCATCCAAGTACTGCATTTTCCACTCTTTTGTTGACCATGATGGCTACTCCATTTCTTCTAAGGGATTCTTGCCCACAGTAGTAGATATAACGTCATCTGAGTTAAATTCACCCATTCCAGTCCATCTTAGTTCACTGATTCCTAGAAAGTCGACATTCACTCTTTCCATCTCCTGTTTGACCATTTCCAATTTGCCTTGATTCATCGACCTAACATTTCAGGTTCGTATACAATATTGCTCTTTACAGCATCGGACTTTGCTTCTATCACTAGTCACATCCACAGCTGGGTATTGTTTTTGCTTTGGCTCCGTCTCTTCATTCTTTCTGGAATTATTTCTCCACTGATCTCCAGTAGAATATTGGACACCTACCGACATGGGGAGTTCATCTTTCAGTGTCCTATTTTTTGCCTTTTCATACTGTTCATGGGGTTCTGAAGGCAAGAATACTGAAGTTGTTTGCCATGCCCTTCTCCAGTGGGCCACATTCTGTCAGACCTCTCCACCATGACCCACCTGTCTTGGGTGGCCCCACATAGCATGGCTTAGTTTCATTGAGATAGACAAGGCTGTGGTCTGTGTGATCAGATTGGCTAGTTTTCTGTGATTATAGTTTCAGTGTGTCTGCCCTCTCATGCCCTCTTGCAACACCTACTGTCTTACTTGGGTTTCTCTTACCTTGAACGTGGAATATCTCTTCACGCCTGCTCCAGCAAAGTGTAGCTGCTGCTCCTTACCTTGGATAAGGGGCATCTACTCATGACGGCCCTTCCTGACCTTGAATGTGGAGTAACTCTTCTCACACCTCCTGTGCCCACACAGCCGCCTCTCCTTGGACCTGGGGTAACTCCTCTCGGCTGCCGCCCCCGGCCATTGCAGCCACTGGGCTTTTCAACAAAGTAGAAAGCTATAAGATGTTGCTACCTTCACACAATACATTATTACTATGATTACATTTTTATTTTAAAATAAATATTCTAAAATTTCAAGAGAGGTGGAGAAAAATAATAAAAACCAAGGATTTGATGAATATGGAAGGGAAAATCTATGGAGAGGCAGTGAAGATTCAAGCCTGATAAGAGCTGTAGATTTTTATTGTGAAATAGTGAAACATCAAGTTGGAGGAGATATAGGGACTTTCCTTGCATAGATGAACCTTATTCTATAGCTTGTGGGTGGTCAGTGACCATTTCTGATCAGAGAAGTTGTTTAGTTATTAAGCATTGCTGTGAAATAAGAATAAACTGTAGGCAATTAGGTGAAAGGTCATGAATGTAAGGACTAGATCTGGGTTGGGGGGAAAAAAAAGAAATAGGTCTCAGAAGGAAACCCACCAGACGAGATCTGGATAATTGATAGATTATTAAATCTGAAGAAAGCATGAGGATAAAGATGTGATATATCTATATCTACATCTACAATATAATAGTAGTTGTAAAAAAGTTTGCAACAACATGGATAGACCTAGAGATTATTATAATAAGTATAGTAAATCAAACAGAAGAGGACAAATAGCATAAGAGATCATTTGTATGTGGAATCTAAATTATGATACAAAAGAACTTATTTACAAAGAAGAAACAGACTCACAGACATAGAAAACAAATTTATGGTTACAAAAAGGGAAAGGGGGTGGGGCATGGATAAATTAGGAATTTGGGATTAGCAGAAACAAACTACTATATATAAAATAGATAAGCAACAAGGCCTGCCGTACAGCACGGGGAACCATATTCAATACCATGTAATAAACGGTAATGGAAAAGAGTATATATATGTGTGTGTGTGTGTGTGTGTGTGAGTGTGTGTGTGTATTTAGGAAAAGGGCATGCCAAACCACTCCATTATTCTTGCCTGGAGAATCCCATGGACAGAGGAGCCTAGTGGGTTACAATCTGTGGTATTGCAAAGAGACTGGGACACAATTTAACAACTAAACAGCAACATATGTATATATAAATGTGTCTGACTCTCTGTATAGCCTGCCAGTCTCCTTTGTCCGTGGGATTCTCCAAGCAAGAACACTGGAGTGGGTTGCCATTTCCTTCTCCAGTATATATAGCTATATCTATATAAAACTGAATCACTTTGCTGTACACCAGAAACTAGCACAACATTGTAAATAAATCAACTATACTTCGATAAAAAGAAAAAAAAAAAAAACTCATGAGACAAAGAAGACTTGGAAATCTACATCTGAAGCAAAAATACAGATATACATGTGTGTCATATATACATACACAAAAAACAGCCAATTTGGGGTACAGCAGGTTTATTTTTTCATTTTTAGAGTGTGGGGAAAGGTGATGGAAATCTATTAAAAGAAGCATTTATTTGAACAGCCATATGCATACTTAAACTGATGAGGTGACTTTTAATATAACAACTTCTTTGAAAGTTATATTTTAAAAATGCATTAAAAATATGAAGGGTCCTCCACAAATGTAAAAGGTGTCACCTTTAAAGAAAAGAGCATCCTAAAAAAACATTTCATTGTTAAAAGAAATAGTGTACCTTTAAATCAATAAAAAATGAGTCTTATGTAAATTCACCCACTAAGTGAATCTGTAGACGTGAGCAGCTAAATGGAGAAGCTAATGCTCCATACTATCACAGGCCCATCAAATGCTACAGGCACAGATAACCTGAAGGTTTCAGAGATCTCTCTTTTCCAAAGTGAGATAAGAGAATATCTGATTGTTTACCAGCAGATCAGGAGTGCAGTGAAATCTGATATGCCTTTACTTTTTTTTTTTTAGACAGATTAGTCTATTTAAATTCCTCAAGGGCACTCGAAATAAAACGGAAAAGCATGGCAACAATAGCTATTCATCCTCATAAAGTAAAGGTACTTCTGAAGAGTGAATAATACATGATAGCAAAAAACAAAAAAAGAAAGTATACAAAAGATGTAAAGCAAATGAAAATGGATTGTTCAATAATTGCCTGAGAGAACTCTGAGGAAGGAAATAGTACGTGAGATTGAAATCAGACTTGCTCAAGGCTCCTGCACTCTCAGGTTACTTGAAGATTACAGAATGATTTTCAGAAGGAAAACAGAAACAATAGCTTTGTAAATGATCTCACTAGTACTAGGGATCTGTATGTAAACAAACAAACAAACAAAAAGACATTTTTCGAAGAAAAGGCAAAGGCTATAAGCACGTGTTAGTCGCTCAGTCATGTCCTATTCTTTGTGACCCCTTGGATTGTAGCCCACCAGGCTCCTCTGTCCATGGAATTCTCTAGGTAAGAATACTGGTGTGGGTTGCCATTTCCTTCTCCAGGGGATCTTCCTGACCCAGGAATCCAACACGAAAAGAACTGCAGGCAGATTCTTTATCATCTGAGCCACCAGGGAAGCTCATATGCAAAATATAAAGAGGCGTCCTCTGTTGGCAGCTAAAGCATTTCACAGAGTAGGCGTTGCACAATTTTCATTAAGTGACAGCTTTCTACTAAGTCTTACATCATTTTTAAGGGCATTATCATTGTTAAGATTGCATTTTTTTCTGTTCAAATAGACTTTTCTGGTCATGTTACCATCTGTGAGTACATTCAGCTCAAACAAAGGAGTCTTATGTAAAATAATTAAATTTATGTCTCATACTAATCATATACCTGGAATTCAATAAAATATTGTTTTGACATTTTCAAATTGCAAATGAGACAATATAAAAAGAGAGAAAAGTAGTAAACTGGTAAACATAGATTCCAGAAAGGAATAAGCACACATATGTCTTTTATGTTGACTTTATTTTCCAAAACAGAGTTATTTACCTAATTGATAATAACACCCAAGGCAATAAATAATACCATGGAAAAAAATTAAAATGATAAAGCACTATTGAAATAAAAGGTGTTAGTAATCTACCAGCCCATAGATAATTTGATTTGGGAAACCAACTTATGATTTTCTGTTCTAACAAACCAGTAAATATTCAATCAATTTTAAGTGCTATGACACAGAAAGACAGCTAGTAGGCCTATTTTGATGGGACTTTCTTCATACATCTCAGAAGAGTGACTAACATTTAGGAAGTGTACCAAAAGGAATTAAGTCTGTCACTCAGAGAACTCAGTTCTTTCCTGTTGAGCTACACTTAGAGCAACTGTCAAATTTAATGCTGGTGTTCAGAATACAGAGCTCTGAATTTGAAGTGAATCAAACAATATGCAAGACAAAAAATCCGAAAGTCTCAATTTAACAGTTCATTCAGTATCAGGAGCAATAAAGATCAAAATTAAGAGAGCCAAAGGAAACAATTCAGGCAAAAGTTTACTGATTCCTAATGCTTTTGAATACTTTGGCAATGCAAGACCAATTCTTTTAAGTACAAAAAAGAAACCACTGAAGGGTTTAAAGCAAGGAAGGTTGATTTACAAAGAAACTTATTTCTGCTTTGGGGACGATAGATTGAAAGTGAAAGACTGAGAAAGGGGAAGATTCTATTAGAGTAAACCGGATGAAAAAGACAATGGTCCTCCCACTCTACTGGCTGTTCTTTTTCATTCTCTTTCCTTGGTTCCTCCACTTAGCTCTGTCCCTTAATTTTGAGAATTCCAGAGCTCAGCCTTTCTTCTTTCTACCTACATTCACTTTTTGGTGGTCAAGCCCCAAGGCTTTCACTATCAAATATTTCCCAGTAATTCGCAAATGTCTGCCTTTCGCCCAAACTTTAGGCTCAGGTGCCTACTTGATAGTTTTGCTTGGATGTCTAACAAATGCCTCACACTCAAATGTTACTCCCAGACTCTTTCTCGTATGTGTTCCACTTACATTTCAGTAGATGGTAAATCCAAACGTTCAACTGCTCAAGTGAAACTATAAAGTCACTTTTGATTTCTCCCTTTTCTCAACCCACATTGCCTCTCTTAGAAAATCCTCTTGGCTATGCTTTCAAAAATATCCAAAATCTGAGGATTTCTCACAACATTAACTGTTAACACTTTCCTCTGAGGTAGTATAACCTTTGCTTGGATACTGTATGATAGTTTCCTAACGTGTCTCCCTGCATTAGCTCTTTATAGCTTATTTTCAGCCCAGCAACCAGTATTTGTAAATATAAATCGGCATCATATCATGATTCTGCTCCAAACCTCATAGAACTCTCCATTTTACTCCACAGCTAGAGACCAAATGCCACAAAGCTATAACCCCTGGTGAACATAGACTGGGTCAGTTTTAATATGGGTTAGTATTAGCTGCTACCTAATGAGTTACACCAAAACTTAAACAATGAACATTTATTATCTCAAAGTTTCTATAGATCAGGGCTGTAGTTGGGACATTTCTGTAAATCAGGCAGCTTAGTTGGGACATTCTGGCTGAAAGTCTCTCCTGGTGTTGTTGGTAAGTTTTTAACTGTGTTTGTGGTCTCACCTGAGGAGCTGAGCAAGGACCCGTTCCCAAAATCAGGCTAATGGATAGAGTATTCACTTCCTTGCACATGGGCCTCATGTATTTATGACATGTCATCTGTCTTCCTAAGAGGAAGTGATTAAAGAGAAAGGGAGCATGCAAGAGTTCCCCTGACAGAAGCTTCAGTCTTTTAAGCTTTTCAGTCTTAGCCTAATCTTGGAAATGACATGTCATTATTTCCACTATATTCTATACACTAGAAGCAAGTCACTAAATCACAATGAAAGAGAGGAGAATTAAGCTCCACTTCTTGAGTACCAAACTGCCCAGGTGGGAGTCTCAACCTCAAAGAAATCATTGTTTTGTCCACTGGTGGAAGTATTCCTGCTTTTGAAAGGATTATTTCTAGATCAGCCAAGTTTAAAGTAGCAGGGACAGGAAACAAAAGTATACTAGTGGGTTACTAGGGGTAACAGTGAGAGGAGTCAGTCCCATTTCCATCTTTTGACTCTGAGCTTGTGAACGCTGGCTATGCATATAGGTCTTTGATTCTATTACTATGCCTTTTCATATGAAGGATTTTAGCATCCTCAGATTTTGGTATCCTCAAGGGTCCTGGAACCAATCCCCCATGGATACCAAGGGACAACTGTATATACAGATTTTATTTTCTGTTTTAGATACATGAATAAACACCTACATGTTGATAGACATTATTTAGATGAAATCCTTTTCTTCCTTACAAAAAAATTCTGTAATAACCTATATTTGAAAAAATCTGAAAAATAATGTATATATCAGAATATATGTATATGCTACATGCTAAGTCACTTCAGTTGTGTCCAACTCTTTGTAACTCTATGGACTGTAGTGTCTTCCCGGTGCCTCTGTCCATGGCATTCTCCAGGCAAGAATATGGGAGTAGGTAACCGTTCCTTTCTCCAGGGAATTTTCCCGACCCAGGGATAGAACCTATGTCTCTTATATCTCCTGATTTGGCAGGCAGGTTCTTTACCACTAGTGCCACCTGGGAAGTCTCATATATGTATATATATCAGTATATACGTAAAACTGATTCACTTTGCTGTACACCTGAAACTAACACAACATTGTAAATCAACTAAACTCCAATGAAAATGAAAAAAAAAAGATATTCATGGCACATTTTTGTTTTCATTCAACAGGTATGTGATGAGTGCCTTCCTGGTACCAGGCTCTATGCTAGAGGCAGGAGTAGAGGAGCGACGGGACAGTTAGATGATGGATCAGACAGCCAGCCTCAGCCTTGGTGAACCTTAGTTTAGCTGGGACAAATAGAAGCACATTTGCAAGCTACAGTGATAAATGGTGATCACAAAATCTTGGCTTCCTGCCACCAGGAACACAGATGTAGCCACAGCTTCCTTCCCCTTTGAAAATAATGATCTCACATAAAAAGAGCTCATGTTTTCAAGATAAAGGTAGAATAATATATTTGAGATAATATGAAAGGAAGGTCAGGATGGCATAATGGATTAGACAACATAGAGACCTGTATTCCAGAAAAATTTTCTCTTTTAATCTCAGTCTTTTTTTTTTTGAAAAATACGATCTTAAGTTTTTGAAGTTTCCGTTCTGATGAAGTTTTGTGGCTATGGAAACATGAAATGAATTAGTAAAGAATTGGATTCAGATATTATATTGTTTTCTATGCTGCCATTTATAAATTGCCACAAATTTAGTGACCTTAAGCAGCACAAATATATTTTACATTTCTGTAAGTCAGTAGTCTAATATTACAGGTCTCATTGGGCTAAAATCATGATGTTAGCTAAACTGACTTCCCTTATATAGGCTCTAGGAGTCAACCTGTTTCTCTGCCTTTTCCAGCTGTTAGAGAACTCTCTGTATCATTTTTATGTATATAATTAAAATGAAATGCCTTTCCATGAACAAAAGAAAACAGCACTGAGATGTTAAATCCTCATGCTGACAACTCCCTCTAACCGCAACTGAAAAGGTCCTTCACGTTTAAGGACTCAGTGATTCCACTGGATCTATAGTAGAAATTCCAGGATGAACTCCTTATCTCAAGGTCTTTAACCTTAGTCATATCTGCAAATTCTCTTTTGCCTTATAAGGTAAGCTGTTCACAGGTTCTAAAGATTAAGGTGTGGACATCAGAAGGACTGTCATTTCTCCTCGTAAATATTTGTAAAATAAATATTTAAATTCTGCTGTCAATTGATCAGTGCATACATAAATACAGAGGCATTTTAAACCAACTTCCCCAGAATGCACAGCACCTGTGATAGGCTAATAATAGTTCCCTCAAATATGTCCATAACCTAATTAGTTAACTCTAATCTGGACATATACTCCATGTGTCCCTGACAATGAGTTTCTACCACATGTCCAGACATCTATTTTTTTTTTAATTGAAATATAGTTAATTGACAATGTTGTGTTCGTTTCAGATTTACAGCAAAGTGTCTCTGAAGTGTGTATGTGTGTGTGTGTGTTTACATATACATATGTATGTATATATATTCTTTTTCAGATTCTTTTCCCCTTATACATTATTATAAATATTGAGTATAGTTCCTTGTGCTATAGGACCTAGTAGGTCCTTGTTGTTTCCCAGCCTCCTAATTTATTCCTCCCCTCTTTCCCCAGACATTTATCTCTGACAGAACTCTAATATGATTACATCAAAAAAGGAGAAGATAAAGATAATATTTCCTGATTTTTATGTATTAGAAGTATTCATTGTTTGGGCTGGCTGGCTGTCAGTTACACTATACCATAAGTTGCCAAATCTACCAGTTCCTTCTAACTGTGAAACTATTAAATGTCTTTCAGAATTTTAAGTTATCATCTAGTGATTCTAGTCCATGGACTTGTGTCCAAACAGGAGGACGTTTAAATACTACATGCCATATGAACACACAAAATAGATCAAATTTCGGGGATGTTAATTGCTATAAGCATCATATATCAATGCTTTGATTTGAGGGAAACAATAAAAATATTAATCTATTCCCTTATAAAACTGAAAGCAAGTTGGTTAGAATGCAATTATTTGAGAGAAAGTGATATGTCAGGCCCGAAAGTACTGACATATTTTAAGCAGTTGATAAATGAAAATAGATTCATTCATTTTAAATCATTTGATCAAATAAAACTATATAAAAGGCAATAATTCTTTATTTTTTAAAAAAGGAACATTTTTTATTTCCAGAGATCAGATCTCAATTGAAATTTGCCTAAACTCATGTAGTTTGAGTTTACTAATTTTCATCCAACTTTTGAGAGGAGTGGAGGCATACATAAATTAACTACTTTCTCTTAATCTTCTGAATCTTGAGGTATATGGTATTTTTAAAACTAAAATATTTAAAATTAAATCTTATATTTAACTTATCTGGTAATGTAATTAAAATAAATTAAATAAAACAAACATTTATTAAAGTTCTACTACAAAATAAAGAAGCTTTCGGAGTTTCCTGGCAGTCCAGCAGTTTGGACTTTGCGCTTCCACTTCAGGGGTACGGGTTCAACCCCTGGTCTCTGGTTTGGGAACTAAGACCTCAAGCCAAGCAGTATGGTCAAAAAAAAAATTAAAGACAAACTTGCTTCACAGCTAATTTGCTAATTTGCAAGAATAGTAAACTGTTGTATTATGTTTCACATTTAGGATCCAAAATTAAGTATGTGTATATGTTACTAGTTTTACTAATAATAAAGTGCTCTATCAAACTCTATAATCTCCATTTCACAAGCTGAATGGAGAAAACATGGCAATAGTTGACCATAAAAACAATTTGATTAGTTTTTTTATCTGGTTTTTAACTTTACAATATTGTATTGGGTTTTGGTCAAAAAATAAATAAATAAATAAAAATAAAAAACAGTAGAAATCTAAGAAAAAAATAATAATTATTCGGTTGTACTTGATGCATAACTGTCTGTAATTCTGAGGACGAATGGATGCCATATGCAAGCTGAATTCCAAAGCCAACCCTGGGTGAATGTTCTGAATCTGCTTTGTTTCTGAATCCTAATCCCTCACAGGAGGTAGTCTTTAGGCCCTCCTTTTTGTGTAGAATGTGAAGAAAGCAGAAGAGCAAGTTCCTTTCATCTTCTTTCAGCTGCCTAGACCCATTTCTAAGCACAGTTCCATATTTGTATAGTTTGGTCAGAAACCAAATATTGATATGAAATAAAATCTACCTTTCCATGGTCAGTATGGCCCCTGTATGATCCTCCATATGCCTTCTAGCTTCAGGGTAAATGTACTTTGTCCTGGAGAAGGTAAAAGTCACGTGCAAGGCCACTGCCACCGAGGAGGCTTGCCTGACTGTGATCACTGTAACTTTCAGTCTGTTAAGGTCTCAACATTAGAAACAGGCCCCTAAAACTTTTCAATTCAATACTTATAGGGTTGTCAGTTAAGATGAGAAATTTGGGTGAGAAAATTGAAGCTATGACTATTCCTGATATTCAGATAATTCTAATCTATTGTTCCAGGAAATGAAAATAAATAAACATGTTAAGTTGTGAAGCATTATTGCTTGTTGTTGGCTTTAATTTTTCCATTTGGCCAATAAATCAGTTGCTCTGAGATTGGAAGTTCAATTCTAAAAATAAGAGTTAATTATTTGGAAAACTATCCTGAAGATAATTGTTAAAGATAATACAAATGGTGTATAAGTAGAGAAAAACGTAACCTTTCTTCTGAATCTGACTTTCTAACATGCTCTGTCCTTCTTGAAGAAAGACTTCTAAAATACAAAATATACTTTAAAAAGAATTTAAAAATCCAGTTTTAAGCTGATTAATTATATTTGTAGAAATATTTTAAAAGGAATATTTCCTAGTCTTTTTCAAGTAAATGTCTATATATATACTTTTGAAATATAACTTCCCATTGATATTTTTAAAGTCAGTTTTGAAGACTTTAAGCAAAATGCAAATATTTAGACATGACAAAAATACCGTATTAGGAAAAGTGCTTTGATATGTAACAAACTGCAAAAGCTCAGAAGCCTTTAGCCAACAAGAGGCATGATAAGTGACAATTAAATGATATATTTATAATTAAGAAATGTACTTTAGAAAAATATTCACAACTGCTCCCAACTTGATATTTGAAACTCAATTTTTTAATACTTCTGCAAAAATGCAGTGAAACTCTCGTGTAAATATCTATCCTTTTTTTTAATTGAATATATTCAGTTTTCTTTTTCACTTTTAAAGCAACTTATAATTGGGGAGAACCTCTGACCAAATGAGCCATGACTCAGTTCTGTACTGGTGCTTGGCCTATTTGTCCTGGGAACCATTCCTCATGCTTCTTCTGCTCTGTTGGTTTCCACATCCTGCCCCACTGCCACTGAACGGGAGAGCATTTTCTATTTATAGGTTCCAGAGTCAGCTGCCTTCTGGCAGTGTTTAGCCTTTGGGAAGAACTGAAAGGAATCACCTAGCCTGGGCAGAGTCTGCTACAAAGACATCTTTTTGTTGCTGTTATTGTTGTTCGTCTTTTATAATTTTATGTATTTAGGTATTTTTGGCTGTGTTGGGTCTTCGTTGCTATGTGAAGGCTTTGAGTTGTGGTGAGTGGGGGCTACCCTTTAGTTTCGGTGCACGGGCTTCTTGTAGTGGCTTCTCTTGTGGTACGTGGGCTCTAGGGCACCCAAGCCTCAGTAGTTCTGGCATGTGGCCTCAGTAGTTGTGGCTCCTGGGCTCTAGAGCATAGGCTCAGTAGTTATGGTGTATGCACTTGGTTTCTCTGCAGCATGTGGGATCTTCCTGGACCTTCCTGGATCTTCCTGGATCAAGCACATGTCTCCTGCATTGGCAGGTGGATTCTTCACCACTGAGCCACCCAGGGAAAGCCAAAGAATGTATTTTTAGTTTCAAGACCCTTAGAACAGGTTCACCTTGTTTCAAATTCTCCCTCTAGTGCTGACTCCTTGGTACAAATAATAGAACCTTTTCCCTTTCTCCTCTAGCCCTTTGTCCTAGAGGTGGTCATGGTTTCCAGATAGCTTCCTAGTGTGTTACCATTCCTTCTTTCCTTCGATTTTTACCATTTGTGTACCAAATTCTTGCACTGTGTTCACTGTTCACTCTGCTGTAAATACTTGCAGTGCTTTTTTTTACCATTCCTGATTAGTATTTGATGGTTACAAAATCCCAACTGTGTTCTGTAACTAGAACTGTTCATTGTCTACACACTATAACGTGGAATTTCTAAGGACACCTTTGGATGAAGAGAAGGTTCTGAGTCCACATAAAATCTTTGAAATTCTCAGCCTAAGTGCAAAATCCAAGTTCCCCAGGACCTTAATATCTTCCAGTCTCTATCCCCAACCTGATCTGCCATTTTAATTCCTTGTTTCTGTCCAAAGTGAACTCTAGGAACTCTAGCCATATGCTTTCCTGTGATCATACATATACTGATACCATTATCCCTTACCGAATACTGTTCCTTCTCAACTGTACATCTAAAAATCTAATCCGAAGTTCATGACCCTGAACAAACACAGGAGATTTTCATCATTTGCAGATTTTATATTCGGAAATTTGCCTACCCTCTAAGCATAGTATCATGTCTCCACATTTTTTTGTGCGTGTGGTTTTTCTGGGGGTGGGGGTGGGGGTGATTTCACTTTTTAAAATAGCCCCCAAGTGTAGTGCTAAAGGGCTGTCTGGTATTTCTAATTGCAAGAAGGTTGGGATATAACTTATGGAGAAAATATATGTGTTGGATAAGCTTTGTTCAGTAGTGAGTTTTATGCTGTTGACCATAAGTTCAGTGTTAATGAATCAACAATAGAACAGGTCCACCTAGTTAGAATTCCTAAGTATCACTGACATTTATACACTATCATGTGTAAAATAGATAAATAGTGGGAAGCTGCTGTATATTTGCACACAAGGACTTCATTGAACATAACTAGCGCCACTGGGTAGCAACCTCTGATAACCCTATTATTCATTTATGTTAACATCTAGCCATCTCCCACACAGTATTCATTATAAATATTTCTTGAATAAATACATGCAAGAATAGATTGTTATATATTCCATTATATAAAGGACCTAAGAGAAGCAGAAGATATTAAGAAGAGGTGGCAAGAATACACAGAAGAACTGTACAAAAAAGATCTTCATGACCTGGATAATCACAATGGTATTATCACTCACCTTGAGCCAGACGTCCTGGAATGCAAAGGGCCTTAGGAAGCATCACTACAAGCAAAGCTAGTGGAGGTGATGGAATTCCAGTTGAGCTATTTCAAATCCTGAAAGATGATGCTGTGAAAGTGCTGCACTCAATATGCCAGCAAATCTGGAAAACTCAGCAGAGGCCACAGGACTGGAAAAGGTCAGTTTTCATTCCAATCCCAAAGAAAGGCAATGCCAAAGAATGTTCAAACTACTGCACAATTGCACTTATCTCACATGCTAGCAAAGTAATGTTCAAAATTCTCCAAGTCAGGCTTCAACAGTAGGTGAACCATGAACTTCCAGATGTCCAAGCTGGTTTTAGAAAAGACAGAGGAACCAGAGATCAAAATGCAAACATCTGCTGGACCATTGAAAAAGCCAGAGAATTCCAGAATAACATCTACTTCTCCTTTATTGACTAAGCCAAAGCCTTTGACTGTGTGGATCACAACAAAATGTGGAAAATTCTTCAAGAGAAGGGAATACCAGACCACCTGACATGCCGCTTGAGAAATCTGTATGCAGGTCAGGAAGCAATAGTTAGAACTGGACATGGAACAACAGACTGGTTCCAAATAGGAAAAGGAGTATATCAAGGCTGTATATTGTCACCCTACTTATTTAACTTATATGCAGAGTACATCATGCTAAATGCTGGACTGGATGAAGCACAAGCTGGAATCAAGATTGCCGGGAGAAATATCAAAAACCTCAGCTATTCAGATGACACTACCCTTATGGTAGAAATCGAGGAAGAAATAAAGAGCCTCTTCATGAAAATGAAAGAGGAGAGTGAAAAATTTGGCTTAAAATTCAACATTCAAAATACTAAGATCATGGCATTGGGTCTCATCGCTTCTTGGCAAATAGATGGGGAAACAATGGAAACAGTAACAGACTTTATTTTCTTGGCTCCAAAATCACTGTAGATAGTGACTGCAACCATGAAATTAAAAGACGCTTGCTCCTTGGCAGGCAAGTTAAGACCAACCTAGACAGCATATTAAAAAGCAGAGACATTACTTTGCCAACAAAGGTCCATCTAGTCAAGGCTATGGTTTTTCCAGTGGTCATGTATGGATGTGAGAGTTGGACTCTAAAGAAAGCTGAGTGCTGAAGAATCGATGCTTTTGAACTGTGGTGTTAGAGAAAACTCTTATCTTTAAGGAGATCCAACCAGTCAATCGTAAAGGAAATCAGTCCTGAGTATTCATTGGAAGGACTGATGCTGAAGCTGAAACTCCAATACTTTGGCCACCTGATGCGAAGAACTGACTCACTGGAAAAGACTTGATGCTGGGAAAGATTGAAGGCAGGAGAAGGTGACAATAGAGGATTAGATGATTGGATGGCATCACCGACTCAATGGACATGAGCTTGAGCAAGCTCCGGGAGTTGGTGATGGACAGGGAAGCCTGGCATGCTGCAGTCCATAGGGTCGCAAAGAGTTAGGCATGACTGAGCAACTGAACTGAACTTATGCTCTATTAATATAAAAACTTTTACTAGTTAACAATCTGATTATCAGAATAATTTTTTATTGCTTAAGGTTCACTTCCATAGCTGTGGCTGCTTTCTTTTAATTTTTGAAAAGCTAGACAAACTCCTTGTGTAATCTAACATAAATCAAGTGTAATGTCACCAGTATAAGTACTAAATAACTTTCAGTTATTTTTAAGGAAGTTTAGTAAATATAAAGCATATTAAATTAGCTATGTTTAATAGATCATGCTTTAGAATTTTGAGTTTAAAATTTAAGAAATGAACTTTAAAGAACTAACATGTTTATAAGGAAATGATAATCTTTCTGTTGGTGAGTGCCATTACTTCATATTTGTATCTATCACATTTTTTTAAAAGCTTTTTGGCTTTAGAAAAAGCAGTGAGTGTAGATTAAATTTTAACCCAAAGTGATTGTTAATAAGAAAGTGATAGCCTTGCTTCTTCATCTCATGTAGTATAATAGTAACTTGAATTTAATCTGCTCCTCTTAAATTCTTTTCTAACATTATAAAGAACTTTTCCTAAATGTTTGGTCCATTAAATTATGTATTATCGTTCAGACATTTTTATGGGAAGAAGGATGCCAGATTTATTTGAAAACAATAATTTTCAGAGATATATGGAATTGACATATATAATTTCTCATTCATCCTTTACTTGGAATAAATAACTCCTAATAAAAAGTTATGTAATTCTATCTGCTCATTTTAGTTTCCAATTTTGTTGGTAGAAAACTATAAGTTGGAAATTAATCATCTTACAAATCACTATCTTTATATATTGCCACCATTTTCCTGGTCTAAATGACATGGCTTTCCACAAAAGAAAATCTACAAGTCACGTTCAAAAGCTTTATTCTAGCATTCTCCTGATTTCAAAAACTATGATTGGATCTTTTTTCAGTTCTGACTTTAATAGGCCCTTTCCATGAAATTGCTAGACTCAATAGCATAGAAAGAAAAAGCTTGATCAAGGAGAACATTTGATATTCCCTGCAAAGCTCCATTGTATCTTATTGCTACTTAAATTTCCTGAGGGATGAAATGGATTGTGAGGTGATGATCTGGAGAGATGTTAGAGCTAAAAATAGATCTTTTCCATTATAGACATGATTTTATTTGGTGTTTCTATCAGGACAAACTATTTGTAGTTTTACTTTTAGCAGACATATGTATTTTAGCCATATTCCAATGTCCCATTGTACAATATTGTCAGATATTTCACTGAACCATATTTCCTTAATTCTGGTAATGCATATCAATGGCCTGAACAAAAGCTTTTATTCATTGCAGATGAAGATAGGATTATTTATTAAATAAGAGTAGTTCATCAAATTATTTGAATGTAGAGACTCAAAACTCACATGATAACAAGAGGTTTGGCTATCACACACACACACACACACACACACACACGACTCCATTGTTCTTAATATCTCTTTTATGATTCTAGCAAATAATAATTTTTCTCAGGACAAGGAGATAACTGCCTTTTCCCCCACTTTCCACCCAATAACTTAGAAATAAGGGGGACAGAGTTGACTTTTGAGGCGTGAACAAAAAAACCTTAGACCTGTAATAAAGGAAGACTCAAACCATGGAAATAAGCATCAGTCTAACCCTGCATCAGTTAGGGATGTGTTGAAAGACAGGGAACCAGGAAGAGATAGTAGAATGAGTGAGCTACAATGTGATGGCATAGATCAGTCACTGGCTGCAGTGGTGCTGACCCTGCAGCCAGTGCCCGAGGACACAATAATCTAAATGACAAGAGAGGACTCCTGTGGAGGAACAGGATATTTCAGTAGGTTTCATTCTGGCCTTGATAAGTAGCTCACAAATCAATCCATTTACCTTTGTTTAAATTCTATGCTATATCTGAGCAGATTCTCAGGCACCTTGCATAAGAAAAAGAAATACAGTGTTCTAGATAATGGATGTGAGAAGTCCAATGAATAGAAAGCTGTAGTTTCCATCATCAATTAATAAAGACAGTGATAGGTGTTAAAGAAATAACTCGTGAAGCTGGAGCCTCCCAGGCTCCCTTCTCACCCCGTTTGCCTGTTGGGTTTACCATGGGGGAAGACCTGCTGGGAGAACAAGAGAGCAGGATGAAGCTGGGCTATCCCTCTCCTTGGTTCTATGTTTTAGGGTCGCTGGCAGCAGTTGCATTTCTTCCTGCTCCTATTGGCCAGACTTCACTGCTTCCAGCTTCCATAGGGTAACCTCAGCCCTAAACCATAAACCCACCTCTTCCCTGTGACTTTCCGATCTAGGGGTGATAGTGGAACCCTGCTGTCCATAAACTCTGTGTCGTCCCAGAGTCTCTCCATCTGAGAGACTTTTTTTTACTTTTTTACTTTTACTTGTCAATAAGCCATATATAGTCGCTTCAGTCATGTCTGACTCTTTTGCGACCCCATTGACTGTAGCCCACCAGGCTGCTCTGTCCATGGGATTTTCCAGGCAAGAATACTGGAGTGGGTTGCCATTTCCTTCTCTAGGGGATCTTCCCTACTCAGGGATAGAACCCACATCTCCTACATTGGCAGGGGAATTCTTTACCACTGAGTCACTAGGGAAGCCCTGATCCAATGCTTAAGAAAGTACAAGCCTCTAGATTTGAGTCCCATACTCACATCTACAGACTTGAATCTGATTTCATCTTCTCCTGTCTAATTATAATAGTGTCCCTTCCCCAACAATGGCAAACTCCCCGACGTGCCCTTTCTAGCCTATCGCCTCTGCTGTTCTGTATTGCTTATTTCTTTAATTTTAACTTTTTAATTATGTATATAGTTCATAGATACAATTAGATTCTAGCAGAATCATCTTTCTAAAAGCCCTTTTCTTTACTTTAAATTCCTACCCAGCGACTGCTTCATTTTCTTTCTTTCTTAGCAAATCTAATCCAAATGTTGTCTAAATTGACATCGTCCACGTCTTCACCTTGCAGTCTTTTTCAAGCTAACTTCAATCATCATCACTCTACCTGAAACCTGGTGTCAAGTTGGACCAATCTTTAAAGTATGAGACCAAGTAAAATCTTTTCCATCCGCATTTCCATTGCTTTTCAGATAACTTTTGACAAAGAGCCAGCATTTCCTTCTGAAAGCTCTGGTCTCTCCCAAACTTTAATATTCCACAGTCTTCTGGGTTTCTTGTTTCACTGCTGGTTTCAACATCCCCATCTCATTTCCTGGCTCTATCTCTTCAATTTAACCTCGAAGTTCAGGACTTCCTAAGTGCTTATAACAGGTCCCCTAAATGTCTCTGACCTTATTTACTCACTGGGTGACTTAATCTTTTTCTGGCTTTGAGAAGCCTCTCTTTAGTGAAGGTTCCTAAAATTTTAACTTAGTTAAACTTTCATAAACTTTTCTGAGATTCATATCCATTTTCTAACTGAAATCTCTACCTAGATGTTTCATGGGTATCTTATAGTTAAGCTGTACCAATTTAAATCTCCATTTTCCCAGTGTTTGGTGTCTTACTTACCTCATGAAATTAGATCAATACAAGCCTAGTAGCCCTTGCAAGTACTCTGGGAGACATATTCCGATCTGTTAGCAATGTAAGTAACTTTTCAAAATAATTTTATTTATTTTTGGCTGTGCAGGCTTTTCTCTAGTTAGGGAAAGCAGGGGCTAGTCTGTAGTTGTGGTGTTCTAGCTTCTGATTGCAGTTGCTTCTCTTGTTGCAGAGCACGGGCTCTAGGGCTCATGGGCTCAGTCATTGTGGTTCCCGGGGTCTACAGCACAGGTTCAATAGTTGTGGCACAGGGGCTTAGTTGTTCCACTGCATGTGGGATCTTCCTGGACCAGAGATTGAACCCATGTTTCCTGCATTGGCAGACAGATTCTTTACCACTAGCACCACCTGGGAAGCACTGTAAGTTCAGTTCAGTTCAGTTACTCAGTCGTGTCCAACTCTTTGCGACCCCGTGGACAGCAGCATGCCAGGCTTCCCTTTCCATCAACTCCCGGAGCTTGCTCAAACTCATGTCCATCAAGTCAGTGATGCCATCCAACCATCACATCCTCTGTTGTCCCCTTCTCCTCCCGCCTTCAACCTTTCCCAGCATCAGGATATTTTCCAATGAGTCCGTTCTTCACATCAGGTGGCCAAAGTATTGGAGTTTCAGCTTCAGCATCAGTCCTTCCAATGAATATTCAGGACTGAGTTCCTTTAGGATGGACTGGTCGTATCTCCTTCCAGGCCAAGGGACTCTCAAGCATCTTCTCCAGCACCACAGTTCAGAAGTATCAATTCTTCAGCACTCAGCTTTCTTGATAGTCCAACTTTCATATCCATATGTGACTACTGGAAAAACCATAGCTTCGACTAGATGAACCTTTGTCGTCAAAGTAATGTCTCTGCTTTTTAATATGCTGTCTAGGTTGGTCATAGCTTTTCTTCCAAGGAGCAATCATCTTTTAATTTCATGGCTGCATTCACCATCTGCAGTGATTTTGAAGCCCCCCAAAATAAAGTCTCTCACTGTTTCCATTATTTCCCCATCTATTTGCCGTGAAGTGATGGGACCAGATGCCATGATCTTAGTTTCCTGAATGCTGAGTTTTAAGCCAACTTCTTCACTCTCCTCTTTCACTTTCATCAAGAGGCTCTTTAGTTCTTCTTCACTTTCTGCCATAAGGGTGGTGTTATCTGCATATCTGAGGTTATTGATATTTCTCCTGGCAATCTTGATTCCAGCTTGTGCTTCATCCAGCCCGGCATTTCGCATGATGTACTTTGCATATAAGTGAAATAAGCAGGGTGACAATATACAGCCTTAACATACTCCTTTCCCAATTTGTAACCAGTCCATTGTTCCATGTCTGGTTTTAACTCTTGCTTCTTCACCTGCGTACAGATTTCTCAGGAGGCAGGTCAGGTGGTCTGATGTTCGCATCTCTTAAAGAATTTTCCACATTTTGTTGTGATCCACACAGTCAAAGGCTTTGGCGTAGTCCATAAAGAAGTAGATGTTATTCTGGAACTCTCTTGCCTTTTCAATGATCCAACAGGTGTTGCCAATTTGATCTCTGGTTCCTCTGCCTTTTCTAAATCCAGTTTGAAAATCTGGAAGTTTGTGGTTCATGTACTGTTGAAGCCTGGCTTGGAGGATTTTGAGCATTACTTTGCTAGCATATGAAATGAGTGCAACTGTGTGGTAGTTTCAACATTCTTTGGCATTGCCTTTCTTTTGGATTGGAATGAAAACTGACCTTTTCCAGTCCTGTGGCCTATGCTGAGTTTTCCAAATTTGCTGGCATATTGAGTGCAGCACTTTCACAGCATCATCTTTTAGGATTTGAAATAGTTCAGCTGGAATTCCATCACTTCCACTAGCTTTGTTCGTAGTGATGCTTCCTAATGCCCACTTGACTTCGCATTCCAGGATATATGGCTCTGCTGCTCTACCAGGGAGACATCCCTGTATCAAACTTCTTGAACAGCCTGTCCAGTTACCAGGGACTCCAAGGTCCACAGCAGTTGCTGGTGCTTGAATCACTTTGGCCAGACTGTGGAGCAGGTAGTGGGGGAATGCTCATTTCCTACTGCCCCTTGGCCAGGTAGAGTCCTGGTGCACATCCTGTGTGTCCTTGAACTACAATTCCCAGGAACCCCTGGGGGCATCCCTACACTATTTACCAGGGGTGGAGGGGACCAAAGATTGATGAGAAATGTAGTCTGTGAAACACTCAAAACCTCATGTTTCTGTGTAAAGATCTTGGCCACCTCTCCCAAAGGTATTATATGTATATTTTTATGTGCTATGCACCATGCTATGCTCATTACAAATATTAATTATTTAATCTACATAAGTATATACTATTATTTATTTCATTTTTATGGATGAGGAAACTGCAGCAGAAAAAGCTTAGGTGACATACTGAAGGACATAAAGCTAGTGAGTGAGGTAGCCAGGATTTCAGGGCAAGACCATTCAGTTTCTGAGCTCAAGTTTATAACCATTACAGTGTGTTTCAAATTATAATAAAATCATAGCTAACACATTTATTGTATTTAACATGGCCCATGCACGCATGCATGCTAAGTCACTTCATTCATGTCTGACCCTGTGCGACCCCATAGACGGCAGGCCACCAGGCTTCTCTGTCCCTGGGATTCTCCAGGCAAGAATACTGGAGTGGGTTGCCGTTTCCTTCTCCAGGGCCATGCATAGTTGTGCTTTAAATATACTAAGTTTTTTATGAGAGTCTATTGTTATACTGATTTTATAGATGAGGAAATGCACAGAAGTTTAATAATTTGTCAAAAGCCAGTAACACAAAGAACCAGAATGTAACACTGGCTACTCTGGCTCCAGTGACTTTGCTTTTAATTACCATGACATACTTACTCTCAATTGTCCCATGGTTTCTACAGAATAAAATAAATTCTCATTTTTTTTTTCAAGGTAGAAAAACAAAACCATACTAAAATTCTTAGGAAGGGAGGCAGAATGTATAACTTGTTAGGAAGCTAGGACGACAGTATGACAGTCAAAATCTTCCAAGTTGGAGGAGCTCAGGCTACAGAGTGCAGGGAGATGTTTAAGATTGTTGTTAAGGTGCTTGAGTCCAGCCACTTGAAAAATGTAGGCCTCACAGGAGGAGAACCCACTATTAATTCCTTCAGCAAGCTAGCTAAACATTACTGTTAAGCAGAAAGAAAGCAGAATGTCTTTTTAATTCTTATGGGAATGATATGGATATGGCAGGCAGACATATGTCAAATGTATAGCCTCTTTTTATAAGAATCAAAGAGGGAAAAGAGGGTATCTACATTGTTAAACTAATCTGCATGTGATCTGCGATTAAGACCTAGGTCTTCTGGTGGTATTCAGTGATAGTAAAGATGTTAATTGCTCAATTGTATCCGACTCTTTGTGACCCCAAGGACCATAGCCTGCTAGCCTCCTCTGTCCATGGAATTCTCCAGGCAAGAATACTAGAGTGGGTAGCCATTCATTTCTCCAGGGAATCTTCCCGACCCAGGGATCGAACCCTGGTCTCCTGCATTGCATGCAGATTCTTTACCATCTGAGCCACCACGGAAACCCTCAAATGACCTTCTTATTATATCATGTAGTCCTTCCACTGGCTCCTCATAGGAGTTTTCATAACATCCCAAGAAATAAGGCAGTAGGCTTGACAGAAGCAAACAAACAAAATACATGAGAAAGCAATACCAGTTGTCAAGAAACAAGGGAATTGATATCTGGTGATCATCTTACCAAGGAGAACATTTAAAAGGTTAGCTTTATTAAACATAGATCTTGAGTGATAATATTTTAAAATATGTGTATGTAATTTGGAGGGAAAGAGGAAGAAAGTAGTGATAGGATTGACTTTTGCTTTTTAAAAATTCTCTTTGCATTCTATTTATTTACAAAATATTTTAAACTGGGATACTGAAAAGAGCTACCAAAGATATTTCCACAATTGTAAAAATATATAATATGTAGGACCAGTGCATTTAGCTATTATTTAGATATATCATGAGAGACATGTACAACAGAGAACTTCCAATAGAAGTATCAGCTGTACTAGAACCCGATATAAAAAGATCCATATTTAAGTAAAAAATCTTAAGAAATATCCCTGTACATAGAATACATTGTCACTAAATTTTAATAGAAGGTACATTTGTACTCAATGTTCAATTTTTACATTGCTATATACTGTGAATATTAAAAGAATAGAATTCATGGCATCAGATGCAGAGGCCCTGTGTAAAGGTGGATTGAATCGGAGCTATCATAGACGCATAGACTACAGTTTAATGAATGACTTTATCACTATTGTTTTCATATTTCCTGAAAAACACTGAGAAGAGCGCTAGTGCAGGAGAAGAGTCATTTGTCAAAAATTCTTGGATCGAAACACGGAGAAATACTGTTTGGTATCACTTATACTCGGAATCCAAAAAAGAGCGGGGGTTGATTTTATAGAAACAGTGAATGAAGTGGGGATTTCCATGTAGGGGCTGTTAGGGAGAGGAGGAAATGGGGAGATGTAGTCAAGGGTAAGAACTTCCTTTTGTAAAATGAGTAAGTTCTAAGGATCTACTGTACAGCATGATGGCTATAGTTAATAACACCATATTGTATACTTAAAGGTAACTGAGAGTAGATTTTTTTGTTCTCACCACACAAAACACACACAAACACACAGAAAGAGTTAACTGTGAGGTGGTGGATGTGCTATTTATCTTGATCTTGGTAATCATTTCCCAATGTATTTATATATCAAATCATGTCAATTATTTCTCAGTATATTAGGGGGAAAAAATGAGATGATATTAAAAAAAGTTCTTCAGCCAGATGTTTCTCAAAATTTATAACCTGTTTTATTTAAGAAATATAATATGAAGCATATTTCAAATATTGCATAGCCCTCCCCAAGGAGTTTTGGGCTACCCTGTAATCAATCATATTGATACTTACAGTAAGTGGAAAGATAGACTATAAATAGTCTATTGTCAGATTAAGTTCAATCAGGTCAGGTTTTGCCCTTCCAATGTATGTTGAAGTAACTCTTGGTTTTCTGATATTTTGGTTTTCAAAATTGCACAGCAAGCTTTGTGGACTTAGCCAGGAGCATCGTGGTGGTTAAGAGTGTCATCTAGTGGCAGCACATTGATCTGCATACAAATAAATATTTGCTCCCTTACGGCAAAAAGTGAAGAGGAGTTAAAGAGCCTCTTGATGAAAGTGAAAGAAAAGAGTGAAAAAGTTGGCTTAAAACTCAATATTCAGGAAACTAAGATCATGGCATCTGGTCACATCACTTCATGGCCAAATAGATGGGGAAACAATGGAAACAGTGAGAGACTTTATTTTCCTGGGCTACAAAATCCCTGCAGATGGTGACTGCAGCCATGAAATTAATAGGCGCTTGCTCCTTGGAAGAAAAGCTATGACCAGTCTAGACAATATATTAAAAAGCAGAAACATTACTTTGCCAAGGTCCGTCTAGTCAAAGCTATGTTTTTTCCAGTAGTCATGTATGGATGTGAGAGTTGGACTATAAAGAAAGCTGAGTACTGAAGAATTGATGCTTTTGAACTGTGGTGTTGGAGAAGACTCTTGAGAGTCCTTTGGCCTACAAGAAGATCCAATCAGTCAATCCTAAAGCAAGTCAGTGTTGAATATTCATTGGAAGGACTGATGCTGAAGCTGAAGCTCAAATAATTTGGCCACCTGATGCGAAGAACTGACTCATTTGAAAAGACCCAGATGATGGGAAAGATTGAAGGCAGGAAGAGAAGGGGATGACAGAGGGTGAGGTAATTGGATGGCATCACTGATTCAATGGACATAAGTTTGAGCAAGCTCCAGGAGTTGGTGATGGACAGGGAAGCCTCGTGTTCTGTAGTCCAGAGGGTCCCAAAGAGTTGGACACGACTGAACGCCTGAACTGAACTGATTGTTTAAAATGCTGGTAAAACTTAAATTTAATCAAGCAATTGCTCAAATATTTTGTATCTACAGATACAAAAATAGATAAGAAATTTTCTTCTCCATAGAAGATTTCTGAATCTACTATTGGATAAGATCAAATACATTATGATGAGTGAAATGGAAGGGACTCACAGAGGAGAGAAGTCCTTAGATGAAGGCCAAGATTTTGTGGAAGAGTAGACACATGAGTGAGTTCTATAAAGAGGAAAAGGGATAAAGTTATTTCTACAAAGGAAAGTCACAGAGGACAACAGAGGCACAAAAAAAAAATTGATCCAGCAATTGATTTAAGATGAAGTTAGTCAGGCCCAGAGGAATGATTCATGATTCATATATAGTAACATCCTGAATGTCAAATGGTAAGCATGTTTGCTTATTTCTATTTTTGAGTATTCTATTTAGCTTAATTTCATTGCTCTTTATTATCAACACTTAATAGAAAACAAAATAAAACCACATATTCTATTCTGTGTGTATCAGTCTCAGAATTTTTGGAAATATAAAAATTATTTAGAAATAATAAAAGTAATAATTTAAATAATTAATTGCAACCATTGCTATAAACTTTAAAATAATGATCAATAATCTAGGTTTGAGTATAAAAGGGGCCTCAGTAAGAGAGATACCCAGATTCTTACATCACAACAAATAACCATGAATTCCTCTCTTGATAAAATACAGTAAATTATTATTTCATAATTTGTCTTACAACTGCCCTTCCTTTTTTCCATTTTATTTGCTATCATTCTTGTTGAATCCCATTTTAGTCTTAATTATTTTGAAATTTTGTTATGATAGTAGATGCTCTGGCCCATGTTTCCCAAATAATAGCTTTATTTTCCATTTTTAGTATTTTCCATATATATATTTTTTTCTGTTTGAGAATCTCCCAGGTCACCCCTCATGGAACTTTGATTGCTCTAGTTAGGACTGTGCATGTGTCAAACCGGAATGATTCAGACCCATTGCAATGCAATGGCTCTTTATTAAGATAAAAAAGGATTTACCATATTCCATTCTCTAGGTTTTAGATTCCTGAGTTGGGAAGATACCCTGGAGAAAGGAACAGCTACCCACTCCAGTATTCTTGCCTAGAGAACTCCATGAACAGAGGAGCCTGGCGGGCTATAGTCCATGGGGTCGCAAAGAGCTGGACACAACTGAGCCACTTTCACTTCACTTCACATTCTCTAGGTATGATCAGGCTACCTCTATATGGACACTCCCATTCACAGACACACACACACACAGCAAACAAATGCAATTTTAATTTGATTGAACAATATTCACACTTATTAATGCATTACAGTCTGATATTTTCTAATATAATTCTCTGTTTTATTTTTACTTTTTTAAAAATGCTATCACAGCCCTCTCTGTTGATTTTATAATATGTTAATAGATCTATTAATTAATATTAATAGAAATATTCCTCCAGAAGAAATGGTAATTTTCTTTCAGGTTCTAAAGAGAGAGGTCAGAAAGGATTTCTTGAAGGAAATAAATCTTGACACTGGCCTTGAAGGATGGCTGAGAACTGGTTGTACAGAGTAGGGCAGCATCACAAAAAAGACTAAATTTTAAAGACATATGGATTATTTTGTAAAGTCAAACAGATAATAACATTTGGCATATAGTAGATTTTTAATAAATACTCGAATAACAAATGGATGTTCAAATGTTTAATTTTATATAAGACTTAATAAAAGTGATAGAGAAAATTAAAATATACATACCTCCAGTGGCTCAGCAAGAGACTCTGGTTTGACCCTGGATTGGGAAGATCCCCTGGAGGAGGAAATGGCAACCCACTCCAGTATTCTTGCCTAGGAAATCCCATGGAGAGAGGAGCCTGGTGGGCTAAAGTCCATGGGGTCACAAAAGGATCAGACATAGCTACTAAACACCAAAACTCCAAATGTAGGTATTTCAGTTCAATTAAGGAGAAGGCGCTGGCGACCCACTCCAGTACTCTTGCCTAGAGAACTCCATGAACAGAGTAGCCTGGTGGGCTGCAGTCCATGGGGTTGCAAAGAGTCGGACACGACTGAGCGACTTCACTTTCCCTTTTCGCTTTCATGCATTGGAGAAAGAAATGGCAACCCACTCACTCCAGTGTTCCTGCCTGGAGAATCCCAGGGATGGGAGAGCCTGGTGGGCTGCAGTCTATGGGGTCGCACCGAGTCGGACAAGACTGAAGTGACAGCGATGGCAGTTCTATTAAAAATATGTTTTTCTGTAGCCTAATTACAACTTGTATGTAGGTACTTCTATGATATGCTTTTCACAAACTATGAAATCAGTGAAAAGAGAGAATTGGAAAGAAGCATAAATCTTAAAAACTCAAAAGAGAAAAGCAAACTTTGCCCAACTCAAATCTTCAGAAGGATTAGGAAGAATGAAAATACTCTAAAAAAGAGTAAGTCAGTTGCACTTCACTCTTCATATTGACAGACCATTAAAATCTTAATAAAATGGATCCTTTCCAATGACCTTGAGGAAAGAGTTCTTCCTAAATAAGGGCATTTTTATATCATGGCATAAGAATTTTTGACTATCCTAGGGTTTTATCTAAAAATGCTGCTTTTATTGTTAGTTTTCACTGCCTTGTCTAACAATGAATTCAAAATGACACCAAGATTTGGAATTTGATTACATTTCCACTACGGATTCTGGGCAGACTTTTCTGGTGATTAGTGGGATATCAAATTGAAGATTGCTGATAATTCTCCTAATTTGGTGCCTATATCTCAAATATGTTCTGCTCCTACTTCTGCCATAACCAAGTCAAATGACTCAAAATATTTCATCCATTTTACCAGCATGTTTCACCCATTTTCTACCTGTTGAAGTTCTAATTATGCTTCAAACCAATTTAATAGAAGATTCATGAAGCCCTTCTTGCAAAGCTTCTCTAGGCTTTTGAGACAGCTTTCAAATTGCTCTCTCTTCCTTCCATATTCTTACTCTCAACTCTATCCTCTTCCAAACCACTAAAATCTGACCTCTAGAGTGTAAGGGTTAGGGCATGAGCACTGAGAAGTATCCAATTTAAAAGCAGAAAAAAGACAGGAAGAGCCAGGATAGTGGGATCAATAGAAACCTAATGGGAAACCAAGGATTGGTACATAATCCAGGTGGGGAAGACACAATACAGCGTGTCATACCAAAAACCCTGTGCACCTTGGATGACCAAAGGGTAGTAGGTTCAACAGAAAAATAGAATCGAAGCCAGACTCCAAGGAGATGAGGAATGTCTCTTCATACCTAGCACACTTCCTTGGTACTGGTCTTTCTATCCTGCCATGTTCTGTTATGTTAATAGTTGCCTGTTCATAGTCTCTCTCTATGAGATATGAATGCTTTATGAAAAGTCCACTTTTTTTTTCACCTTCTTACCCCTTGGGTATGACAGTACATATGTATTTCATTTATTTAGATTACTGTTAACTTCAAATCACTTCTTTATTAATTTGTTCTCACACACTTGTGTGCTGTGCTAAGTCGCTTCAGTCATGTCCGACTCTTTGTGACCCTATGGACTGTAGCCCGTCAGGCTTCTCTCTCCATGTCATTCTCCAGGCAAGAATACTGGAGTGGGTTGCCATGCTCTCCTCCAGTATTCTTCCTGACACAGGGAACTTCCTGACCCAGGGATCAAACCTATGTCTCTTATTTCTTCTGCATTGGCAGGTGGGTTCTTTTCCCCTGTTAATAACCCTAGCACCCGAGAAGCTGAATAGGGCTGTGCCAGTGAGAGCAAGAACATAGGGTCTTCAGCACAGCTTAGAGGCTGTAGCAACTCTCTCAGAGGTCTCGAGTTCCTTTTGCTTACCCCTGAGGCCGTGTGCCTCATCGTAAGTACACTGAAATATCAAAGAATATTTTTTTACCACATCTGCCATTGCTCTTTAGTTTTGATTAAGATGATTTCATTTGTGGAACTAACAAAACTACAGATTTAGCCAATATTTTAAGATCTTATAAACTTTTAATTTCCATCCATCAAAGAGGGGATGCAATGTTATCCAACTCTTCTATAATTGAGAAAAAAATATAATAATTTTAATTGGAAAAACTAAATATAAGTTGGCTAAGAGCCTGATGAAGCTGGCAATAAAAATATTCTACAAAACATCTATTTTGGAGTTGGAAGAAATAAATTGTAGCTATCCAAGTGAAAGTCACTCAGTCGTGTCCAACTCTGCGACCCCCCTGGAATTCCCCAGGCCAGAATACTGGAGGGGATAGCCTTTCCCTTCTCCAGGGGTTCTTCCCAACACTGGGATCAAACCCAGGTCTACTGCAATGCAGATAGATTCGTTACCAGCTGAGCCACAAGGGAAGCCCGTAGTTATCCAAAGCCATGAGTTAAGTAGAAAAAAGAAGGAAGCAAAGGAAATTAAAGGTAGATAGGCCAGACTGGGAGAAAAATAATGATTTTAGATGAGTCAGTCTTTTCCAGTTCCTTGAATAAACAATTTTTACAAAGAGAGATACAGGCTTCATGAATGTTCCCTCTCAAATGTTTTATAACAACTAAAAGAAGTTCTGAAAGTATATTCCCTTTAGATACCAAGCTGTCCCTTTTTTCCCTTCCTACATGAGGTTCTATAAAATTGCTGATTAATAAAAGAGATGCAATTTTATTAACCTTTTGACTGCTACTGTTTATTTCTCATCTTGGTAAAGTGGGATATGACTCATTTCCTGATCACACTCTTTAACATCCGTTAATGTTTAACATCGTGTCATTGTCTTGGTGGTTGGGTTACGGGATCCTGATGTTTTTTGTTTTTTACTTCCTCTGCTTTTCCCTTAGGTGACGTTCCTGTGTACTATAGCCTGCCGCTTGTCTTTTTATATTCTTTGCCAAGTAAAAAACACAGAGCTTGCTACTACCCTTCTCGTTTTCTTTGAATTGTCACTCTTTTATTGACGCTTTCATCCTACTTTATATTGATTTTACAGCATTTTTTACTGTTTTCCTTATAGTTTTTATTTTTGTTTCTATACATACAAGAATATTACTGGGCCCACTTTTCATCAATCTTGTGACAGTCCATTCAGTAATTCAACAAAGCCTCTGCTGACTATGGCTCTCATAATTCAAAAATTTTCTCACCTTCTGAATATGGTTTTTTCCATGAATTTGGCTTAAATTCCTTTTGTCACATTTTAATATTTTAAGAAATAGCTATCTTCTTACCAGTGCTTAAGTCTTTGTGTTTTCAATAATCTTACCTGAATTCTTTTCCCTTTCTCCATGCTTTTATTAAATTATAAAACAAAAATTATATATTCATATAAAAATCATGGCCTTCCTCTAGTGAAAGATACAGATATGTGTGTCTCATAGCATCATAAAAAATACCTCTAAAACTACATAATCCATTAATAGAAATCAGATAGCTAATATGCAGCTGATCTGTAACTCAAAATCAATTTTTGAGACTAAAAATGTAGATATTTATAAAAACAAATATTTACCCATACTATTAATTTAAAAATTATTGAAGGAATTAAAACCCATTCTTTTCAATCCTTCCAATTCCACTTTCCTAGATTACAGCTGATAAGAGTTGTACAATCTTCTCCATTTTCTCTACTTATACAGATATGTCAATATGCATATCAATACACATATCTATTTATACAAATCTCTCTTTCCATACACATGTTTGGGTATAATTGCTGTCATTCATTTGCTAAGTTGTGTCCAAGTCATGTCCAAATTCTGTCCAACTTTTTGCGACCTCATGGACGCACACCAGGCTCCTCTGTACTCCACTATCTCTTGGAGTTTGCTCAAATTCATATCCATTGAATTGGTGACGCTATCTAACCTTCTCTTCCTCTGCTGCCTCCTTCTCATTTTGCCTTCAATCTTTCCAAGCATCTGGGTCTTTTCCAATGAGTCAGCTCTTTGCATCTGGTGGCCAAAGTCTTGGAGCTTCAGCAACAGTCCTTCCAATGAATATTCAGGGTTGATTTCCTTTAGGATTTACTGTTTTGATCTCCTTGCTGTCCAAAGGACTCTCGAAGAGTCTTCTCTAACACCACAATTCAAAAGCATCAATCCTTTGGTGTTCAGCTCTCACATCCACACATGACTACTGGAAAAAACTGTAGTTTTGACTATATGGACCTTTGTCAGCAAAGTGATGTCTCTGCTTTTTAATATGCGTCTAGATTTGTTAATAGCTTTCCTTCCAAGGAGCAAGTGTCTTTTAATTTCATGACTGCAGTCACCATCTGCAATGATTTTAGAGCCCAAGAAAATAAAATTTGTCACTGCTTCCACTTTTTCTCTTTCTATTTGCCATGAAGTGATGAGACCAGATGCCATGATCTTAGTTTTTGAATACCAAGTTTCAAGCCAGCTTTTTCACTCTCCTCTTTCACCTTCATCAAGAGGCTCTTTAGTTCCTCTTCACTTTCTGCCATTAGAGTGGTATCATCTGCATTATCTGAGGTTTTTAGTATTTCTCCCAGCAATCTTGATTCCAGCTTGTGATTCACCCAGCCTGGCATACATTTATACATATTTCTTATTGTATATCAGCATGTAACATTTTTTTTTTTACTTAAAAGTGGTTTATTCCATATTTCCTTTAAAAATATACATAGTGCACTGATGATACATTGGATTGTTTCAATTCTTTGCTAATATAAACAATATTATATTAAATTTATATATATACAGGTCTGTGTGTATGTCTATATTTACCTACCAATAATCATGCATAATATGCAATTATTAATGTGTTACAATAGGAACTGTTGGATCATGAGATATGTATTTTTACATTTCTATCTTTCTTCCCTATATTTTCTGATTTTAGAAATAAATACAAATGTAATTTTGCGTTTCTCATATGTTTCCTAAATCACATTCTCACTCTCTAAACTCAAAATACATTAAGAATTTGCAACAACTTTGTCCCCATATTGATTTGTGCTAACTCCTCTCTCTTTTTATACAAATTTTAATATCACCCATGCTTTATTGATTTTTGCAGCAATGGCCTTGAAATAGTCCCTGCATATTAAAATCCAATCCTATTTCTTCTCACCTTCTATTACCATTAATGTAATATTGTCAAAGAAAGCCATGTGCACCCTTGGTTTATCTGTAAGTCTCTGTCCTTTTTTTTCACATTTATCCTTCATTTTTACTCACTTATATGTTTGCTCAAGAATGATTCTCATTCAGCTAAGAGTTACATGAACAGTTTTGTTTCTTTAATTTCCTTCATCTATCTGCACAGAGACCACAATCGCCCCTGGCAGCCTGTGTCCATGTTTAATCAACCATTTAGTGAAGAAGGCATTTGGAAAATGAAGGTTATAATTAAATGTTTCACTTTACCTGCAGTGGCTTTGATTACACTGGGCCTTTGGCCAAGTCACCTCTATGATCCTGCTTTTTGGCAGTAATAAGAAGGTAATGTCTGTGAAACAGAAATAAAACTGTTGCTTTCCCTCAGCTCCCTTGAAAACTCAGGCCTATAAACCATTCAGATGAAGCTTAAAGTCATGCTAAAGAGAAAAGGAAAACTGTCTGTGAAACTTGATAAGCTTCAGATCAATATATGTCCTTTTTTAAAAAAACTGCACATATTTTATTTTCCACCAACTTTGGATTTTATATCTTATAAACAAACTAAAAACATTTCTTATGGGATCACCTTAATGGATTTTAGTTCTAATGCTGAGCACTATGGATTCACTTTCAAAGTTCACACTCTCTGCAGTGTTATCTTTTTCTCTTAACACATACACCATCTTGACCCAGATTGATCAGAAGCACCCTTTGCTTGAGCAAGAATGCAAACAAATTTTTCAATTTTTTTTTATCATATGCATGTTACCTTGCCACCTGCACACCTGCAATTTACAGCACTTGACTCCCACTTTAATCAAGAACACAAAATGTTTGAACTCCGGATAGTCATTGAGAGATTAACTGTCTTATTTGATAAAGGTGGGAGCCATTGATTCAAGACCAAGTTAGGAGCCAAGTTTATTTCTGAGCTAGATAAAACAAAATGCATATCAAGTAGCCGTCTCTTTGATTTTCTAAGCTTCATATATATATAACTGCAAAGCTATCCACCGAGATTATTCACTTGTATTGCCCTACAAATGACTTCAATAAATGGTAATTTAAATAATGCAATGTTAAAGAGGCAGTCACCTAAGAAAATATTTCTGCATCATCTACCAAAATACTCTCATTTCTATCTGACCCAGAGCATATTGTTTTACCTTGCTAAGACACAAATTTCTAGGGGGCAAAATTAAAGTCTTAGATGACACAGTTTAAAATTTTTCTAATGTTCTATTTCTATTATTTTGTAATGTCATATATTACAGAAGCTCTATTCAGACTAAAAAAATGGGAAAACTTGTATATTCTAAAAAGCTGAATGCTTCCTTTAATTAGAAAATAGTGAGAAAATCACCCATTGTGCTTTCTCTCCCCTTTGACAGCTACAACACACTCAATCAAATTTTATGTTCAGTTGCTATGGTTTCCTTTTCCCAGTTTCCTGGCATAATATCTACCAGCTCTTTTCTTGGCTTAATATATATATATATTTTTACATAAACTTTGCCTGTAGTATATGTATTTTACTCTCATCACCTCAGATCTTTTGGGACTTAGATACAACATAAATATGTATATGACCATTTTCACTTTGACCATCCAGCTAAAAAATCCAGTTTGATTTTTAAAAGTTTTTAAATTGAATATTTCTGCACAGACTTTTAAATAAATCTTTTGCCTGATTAAAAAAATTCTATATTTTTAATAGAAAATTTTGGATAATTCCAAAAGTACACAAAAGAAATTTTAAATTATCCATAATTTTTTGTGATTTGTTTGGTTGTTAAAAAAACATAAACATACCCAAACAAGCTAAAGCCATGAGGGACATTGTGCACATATAGAGGGGCTATCATGAAACTAGAACAAGAAAAGACAGATGACGCTTAAAAGGGAAGAATCAGGAGCTATAGGGGTCTCCTTTCCCCTTTGTTTTGGTCAGCTTTATCTCCTTTCTCTAAATTTGGCCTTGCTGCTTTGATGTACATTCCCAGGTGGCAACAGGGGTAAATAATCTGCCTGCCAATGCTGGAGACACGAGAGACAAAGGTTCAATCCTTGGATTGGGAAGATCCCCAGAAAAGGAAGTAGCTACGCACTCCAATATTCTTGCCTGGAAAATCCCATGGACAGAGGAGCCTGGTGGGCTACAGTCCACGGGGCCGCAAAGAGTTGGACATGACTGAGTGACTGAGCACATATGTATGTAGTTAAAAAAAATAACTGAACCAGTCTTAGTTTTATCATGAATTCTGGTTTCAAATTCCCAAGGACAGAGGAATTACTTGACTTAGTTTGTGTCAGAGCCTACCAACAGGTACATCTAAAACCTAGATCTTCAAAAGCAGCTGTAGTTAATAGATTTCAAAGAACAGGGTGTGGGAGATCCAACTAACTCTCCAGAGATAACTAGAACCCACAATCTCCTTAATGTATAAGTCACTGTTTTATCTATATTTTTCCAAATTTATTTTTTATGTTCACTTTATGAATATAAGTGATATTTAAGGTTTAAATCCTATAATGTTCATTTAACTGTAGCATAAACATTTTGTTTTCTTCTTACTAAAGACAAACCAAAAACCACATTTTAGGACATACAATTTTCTGTTACTTCATAGCAAGTAGGGCTTCCCTGGTAGCTCAGTTGGTAAAGAATCTGCCTGCAATGCAGGAGACCCCAGGTTAGATTCCTGGGTCAGGAAAATCTACTGAAGGGATAGTGTACCCACTCCAGTATTCTTGGGCTTCCCCTGTGGCTCAGCTGGTAAAGAATCCGCCTACAATGCGGGAGACCTGGGTTCCTTTCTATACAGAAAAATACACATAATTATACAAGTTTCTGACAGAAAAAAAAAAAAAAAAAAACACAGGCCTGTCAGGAATGTAATTACAATTCACACAAAAATCAGAATGGTAAAAATGTTTCCAGCATTTGTGAAGAGAAATAATTTCCTAAATACAAAAAGCTTTTTTTTAATTTTTGATACGCACCATTTTAAAATCTTTATTGAACTTGTCGCACTATTGCTTCTGTTCCATGTTTTGGATGTTTTGGCCACAAGGCATGTAGGATTTTACCTCCCAGACCAGGGATCGAACCCATACTGCCTGCACCAGAAGGCAAAATCTTCAACCCTGGACTGCCACAGAGGTCCCCCCAAAGAGTATTTTTAGTAGAATATGAAAGGACTAACCAAAAAATACACAACACACTAAAGGAAGTCAGTTTCAGTCATACTTAAATAATGAAAAATTTAAAAATGAGATTTTGCCATTTACTTGTTATAGTGGCAAATATTGAATAATCTGAATGTATTAGTTTTCTATTGCTGTGGTGGCAAATTGTCACGAACTGAGTAGCTTAAAACAACACACATTTATTTATTTGTTATGTTACTATTCTGGAGGTTAGAGGTCTGAAATGAGTTTTATTGAGCTAAAGTTCAAGACTTGGCAGAATTGTGCTCTTTTTGGAGATTCTAGGGAATAATTTGTTTCTTGGCCTTTTTCAGCTTCTAGAGGCTGCCCACATTCCTCGACCCATGGCCCCAGCCAGCATCTACATCAGTACAACCTCTTCCCTTTTCAATTCTCCTTCTCTTCTCCTTTCACTTATAAAGACCCTTGTGCTTGCATGGGGCCCACTTAAGTAGTCCAAGACAGTCTCCCATCTCATGATCTTTAACTGGATCACCCCTGCAAAGTCCTTTATAAGTCCCTCTTATAAGTAAGATAACATATTCTCAGATTCTGGGGATTAGAATGTGGATGTCTTCGGAGGAACATTATTTTGATAGCTATTACTTTGATAGCACCCAAAAATGACAAGGTTGTAAGGAAACAGAAAAATTGATGCAATTTTTAATAGATCCATTTTATAGCCCTCAAATTAAAATCCCACAGATACTTTGACTCAGTAGGAAACCATACATCCTCCTACTTTTGAATCCTATATCTACACTCTCAGTTCAGTTCAGTTTAGTCGCTCAGTCATGTCCGACTCTTTGTGACCCCATGGACTGCAGCACACCTGGCCTCCCTGTCCATCACCAACTGCTGGAGTTTATGCAAACTCATGTCCACTGAGTCGGTGATGCCATCCAACCATCTTATCCTCTTTCGTCCCCTTCTCCTCCTGCCTTCAATCTTTCCTAGCATCAGAGTCTTTTCAAATGAGTCAGCTCTTTGCATCAGGTGGCCAAAGTATTGGAGTTTCAGCTTCAGTGAATACCCAAGGCTGATCTCCCTTAGAATGGACTGGTTGGATCTACACTATAGAAAGATTAAAAAAAATAAGTACAAGAGAGTTTAGTACAGCATTTTTTGTAGTAGGTAAAACTTTTAAGAATTAACTATTCACTGATCAGGGAGTCATTTAATAAATTATAATAAATCTGTGTAATGATTTTCAATATGTATATAAAATATTATGGAATATCTTTATGTCTTAATATAAAAAACTTGAAATACAGAACCAGTTGCAAATGTCAAGTTACATAATTCTGTTAACATGACCTTATTTAAAAATAGGGTCTTTGCAAATGTAATTAAGTTAAGATGAGTGATACTGATTAGGGTGGACCTTAATCTAATATGACTGATATCCTATGAAAAGAGGGAAATTTAAACACAGAGACAAAGAGAATGCTATAGACAATAAGGCAGAGATGAGAGTGATGTAGTTGGGAACTGAGGATTGATGGCCACTACCAGAAGCTAGAAGAGGGAAGGGTTTCTTCCCTACATTTTCAGGGGCAACATGGCTCTGTCAACACCTTGATTTGGGGCTTCTGGACTCTAGAAGTGAGATAAAATATTTTTATTCTTTTACATCACACACACACATGCACACACACAGAATCCCATGATCTCATATTTGTGAAAAAGTTTTGTTTACTTTACATACTTTTCTACAGTATTGTGGGGTTTTTTTGTCATAAGCAAGGATTAGTTCAATTACAAAACCAAATATAACACAATGTTATGACACTCACATTTCTTAGTAAGCAGAGGCATTGGCAACTTTTTGTGCCAGACTATTCTTTCAAGGATATTTGTATAGTGAACAGCCTTAGAAGACAGAATAATGTCTCTCTCATAAGCAGAGGACAGATTTATTTACTGTCTATATAATAAAAATAATGTCTCTCTCTGGTGCAAAGATTGAAATAATTTGCTTGCTTTCTCCTTATGAAAGATTGAGGTTTCCCCAACTCTGGACTCTCTAGTTGTGAGACAGACTACTGCATGTTCAGAACCCATCTGTAGTCACCTGCGTCTCACCCCTGTGGATTTGGTGGGGGCAAGGGGAAGAAGCACGGATGCAAATGTAAGGCTTATCCTGCTTGCTGTAACTTGAGTAAAAAAGTCCTTTGTCTCCAACCCCAGTGGCTGTGCCTTCTGCCAGTGACCATGAAACTGCAGGCTCAGTTGTTATTTTCCAAGTGTAGTAAAACCCCTTCATGGCTCTTGACACAAAATTTGATTAAAATAAGATACACAAAATTGTAATCTAAGTTATATAAAAATTGACTTTATAAATAAATTTAACATTTGACATACAAAGTTAAAAGAAATACCCTGAATGATCAAATTGTTCATTAGGAGAGAAAAAGGAAGAATTTAGCATCCAAGTTATTGTTGGTATCCCAAAAGAGATTCACTTAAAATAGTCTCTGACATACGGTAGATGTTTTTGTTTTAATGTGTCAGAAACCAACATCCCCAACTATTAGCATTATATTGGGAAAAAAACAATGTAGTAGCAGAATATAATATATCAATAGACTATTTGAAGGATAATAATACAAGAAGCATCAAAATTTCATGTATTTCTACAAAAAAGACAATTCATATTTTTGGGGGGAGTTCTAGTAACAGATTCTTAAAGACTAAAGGGAAATAGTCATTTTTAAAAAACTATTACAGAAACATTAAATAAGAAACAAACTTTTTATTATTAACAGCATTTTTTTGAATGATTTGCATACTTTGTATATTGAAAATGCTTTCTGCTTTTATGACTAGTAGTAACACCCAGGAGTTGAGAGAATTAAAATTAAGTGGTCTCATTTACAATCTGCTTCCTTCTTCATCCATTTTACAAATTCTCAAAAGCCTACTTAGGACATTTTTCACTTGGCTGGTACCAATTGAGAAAAGAAGGAACAGTTTCTTTTTCTCCACAGGCCAAAGGGACTTTGAGCAGGGCTGCTCTGAATCTTAGTTCAAACTTTCCTCAGATAATAAGGACTAGAGATTGTTTGTGCTCTTGCATGTGGAGGCAAATAGTTGTTTGCAGTCACTGATGGATCTGCAGTCACCTCGCTTTCTCTTTTTCCTCAATTTCTACTTTATTCAGTCAGATCATCTCACTTCCTTGGTCCAAAGCCCCACACTGGAAGATGGCCAGAGTCTTACAAATCTTAAATCACTCACATGGTCCTACATGACCTGGCCACTCAGCTCTGTCTTCACTTCCATTTTCCCAAAAAGCAAAGCCTGGAAAAATGCTTACACGCAAGAAGTTTACTTGGGGAAGTGATTCCAGGGAAGCAGAGCGAGGGAACTAGAGACAGCAAAATGGAGAAGCATGACCAAGGGCATATTATGAAGGTGGTTTTCTCTATGGGCAACTGCAGCTACATCCTGCCAGTCTCCTTTGAGGTCACAGGTCCTCTGTGCCTGCGTGTGATGGGGGAAGATTTATTCATCAGCAGTCACAGCCCATTAGTCATGCGCTGCTCCAGGGGGAGATATCTTGGCACTTCAAGGTGTGTTCGGGAGACAACAGAGCAAAGCAGGACCTACAGGTGTCCTCCCACCAGGAGCTCTAAGTGCACAGTGATACAGGCCCTACTTGCTCAGCTGAAGCAGCAATGTCCAGAGCTACAGAGGGACAACACCAAGAAGATGTAAGTATTCATGGCACTCACCCACCCCGCCACACACACAACCCCTCTCTGAGCTCCTTTCTGCTATTTTCCCTTTCTTTGGCAGTCCTTCACCAAACCAGGCACCACCTGCCTTAAGGCATTTGCTTCAACTTTTCTGTGTGTGTGAAATGCTATTTCCCTAGGTTTCTTTAAGTCGTTGTTCAGATTGCATTTCTAAAGGACAGATACTGACCGCTCTCATTAAAATCATAACAATGCCCTTCCCCTCTGCCCTACACCCCAAAGGGTTGGGAAAAATTAACAAACTGAAATCACACATCCTATAACTCTAGCAGAGCCCAACAGAAGGAAAGGCTCCTTGGACTCAGTCAATGAAAAGCCACAGCTTCTTTGTGTGTTACAGCCCTCCCAACTTCCCTTTCCCTTTTATAGAAGTCTTCTTCCTTTGTGAGGAGAAGATTTGCAGACTCTGATTTGCAATTCTCTGCTGATTTTGAATGGGGCTTCCCTGGTAGCTCAGATGATTAAAGAGTCCACCCACAATGCAGGAGATCTGGATTCGATCCCTGAGTCGGGAAGATCCCCTGGAAAAAGGCATGACTTCCCACTTCAGTATTTTTGCTTGGAGAATTCCGTGGATAGAAAAGCCAGTTGGGCTACAGTCCTGGGGTCACAAAGAATCAGACACGACTGAGCAACTAACGCACGCACGCACACACACACACATACACACACACTGATTTTGAATGCATCCATCTTTGCTGGAGAAATATCTGTCAGTCTGTTTGTTTCAAGTCAACACTATCAAATCCTCACACGTTTGATCCCTCACAAACTCAATCCATGAACCCTTCTGTTTTCTTCATCTCTTGGCAATTGTTACCTTTAAATTTACCTTCTCGCTTATTATTTGTGCTTATCATTTATAACCAGTCCTCCCATCCCTGATCTATAGAATGGGAGCTCTTTGGGGATCTTTGACTTGTTAACTGATAAACATTTTAAGCAGTCTTTGAGGGCAAGTTCTGTTTCATACATTTTGATTCAGATAATTACTCAGGTTCAAAAACTGGAAATCAAGGAACAAAAGGGCTTACCTTTTTTCATTAACTATTATATGTTAATGCTCTTAAGAGGAGGTAATCAAAGTGCTCAAGATTAGAAAATGCTAATGCTTAAATTTAAAGCAAATTGCACTTTTATGAACCTTTTAATGGCACCAAGTGCAAATCTCTTGTAATTTAGGTCATTTTCTCCTTATTATAAACCATAGGTCACTTGAATATTTAATGTTAAAAAGGTGACTGCATATTCTAGTGATAGCTAATCAAATGTTGTAAGGAAATAGTATTATAAATTTTATTATTGAAACTTCATTTAACAAAGTTAGAAATTCCTCACTCATTTTTATTCACCTGCTAGAGAGTAAAAGCTTCCATAAACCTCTTATCCTTATCCATCAGAGGGCACATAGAGTGAAAGCCACAATCACAGAAAGCTAATCAAATTGGTCACATGGACCACAGCCTTGTCTAATTCAATAAAACCATGAGCCATGCCATGCAGGGCTACCCAAGATGGACGGGTCATGGTGGAGAGTTCTGACAAAATGTGGTCCACTGGAGAAGGAAATGGCAACCACTTCAGTATTCTTGCCTTGAGAACCCCAAGAACAGTATGAAAAGGCAAAAAATAGGACACTGAAAGATGAACACCCCAGGTTGGTAGGTGCCCCATGTGCTACTGGAGAACAGTGGAGAAATAATTCCAGAAAGAATGAAGAGATGGAGCCAAAGCAAAAACAACACCCAGTTGAGGATGTGACTGGTGATAGAAGCAAGGTCTGATGCTATAAAGAACAGTATTGCATAGGAACCTGGAATGCTAGGTCCATGAATCAAGGCAAATCGGAAGTGGTCAAACAGGAGATGGCAAGAGTGAACATCAACATTCTAGGAATCAGTGAACTAAAATGGACTGGAATGGGTGAAACCCATACCAAACCCATTACTCAAACCCATGTCCATTGAGTCAGTGATGCCATCCAACCATCTCATCCTCTGTCATTCCCTTCTACTCCCACATTCAATCGTTCCTGGCATCAGGGTCTTTTCCAATGAATAAATTCATAGCATCAGGTGGCCAAACTATTGGAGTTTCAGCTTCAACATCAGTACTTCAAATGAATATTCAGGACTGATTTTCTTTAGCATGGACTGATTGGATCTCCTTGCAGTTCAAGGGACTCTCAAGAGTCTTCTCCAACACAACAGTCCAAAAGTATCAGTTCTTCGGTGCTCAGATTTCCTTACAGTCCAACTCTCACATCCATACATGACTAATGGAAAAACCATAGCTTTGACTAGACAGACCTTTGTTGGCAAGTAATGTCTCTGCTTTTTAATATTCTTTCTTCCAAGAAGCAAGTGTCTATTAATTTCATGGCTTCAGTCATCATCTGCACTGATTTTGGAGCCCAAGAAAATAAAGTCTCACTGTTTCCATTGCTTTCCCATCTATTTGCCATGAAGTTATGGGACCGGATGCCATGATCTTAGTTTTCTGAATGCTGAGTTTTAAGCCAACTTTTCACTCTCCTCCTTTATTTTCATCAAGAGGCTCTTTAGTTCTTCTTCACTTTCTGCCATAAGTGTGGTGTCATCTGCATATCTGAGGTTATCGATATTTCTCCTGGCAATCTTGATTCCAGCTTGTGCTTCATCCAGCCTGGCATTTCACATAATGTACTCTGCTGCTGCTGCTGCTGCTGTTAAGTCACTTCAGTCATGTCCGACTCTGTGTGACCCCATAGACTGCAGCCCACTAGGCTTCCCCATCCCTGGGATTCTCCAGGCAAGAACACAAGAGTGGGTTGCCATTTCCTTCTCCAATGCAGGAGAGTGAAAAGTGAAAGTGAAGTCAGTCGTGTCCGACTCTTAGCGACCCCATGGACTGCAGCCTACCAGGCTCCTCCATCCATGGGATTTTCCAGGCAAGAGTACTGGAGTGGGGTGCCATTACCTTCTCTGAATGTACTCTGAATATACGTTAAATAAGCAAGGTGGCGATGTACAGCCTTGATGTACTTCTTTCCCAATTGGGAACAAGTCTGCTGTTCCATGTCCAATTCTAACTATTGCTTCTTGACCTGCATAAAGATTTCTCAGGAGGCAGGTCAGGTGGTCTGGTATTCCCATCTCTTGAAGAATTTTTCACACAGCTTGTTGTGATCCACAGTGTCAAAGGCTTTGACATAGTCGATAAAGCAGAAATAGATGTTTTTTCTGGAACTCTCTTGCTTTTTCAATGGTGCAACAGATGTTTGCAGTTTGATCTCTGGTTCCTCTGCCTTTTCTAAATCCAGCTTGAACGTCTGGAAGTTCACAGTTCACCTACTGTTGAAGCCTGGCTTGGAGAATTTTGAGCACTACTTTGCTAGCCTGTTATATGAGTGCAATTGTGCTTTAGTTTGAACATTCTTTGGCATTGCCTTTCTTTGGGATTGGAATGAAAATTGACCTTTTCCAGTCCTGTGGCCCTGCTGAGTTTTCCAAATTTGCTGGTATATTGAGTTCAGCACTTTTATGGCATCATTTTTTAGGATTTGAAATAACTCAACTGGAATTCCATCACCTCTGCTAGCACTGTTTGTAGTGATGCTTCCTAAAGCCCTCTTGACTCCACTTTCCAGGATGTCTGGCTGTAGTTGAGTGATCACACCATCGCGATTATCTAGGTCATGAAGATCTTTTTTGTATAGTTCTTTTGTGTATTCTTGCTACCTTTTCTTAACATCTTCTGCTTCTGTTAGGTCCATACCATTTCTGTCCTTTATTGTGCCCATCTTTGCATGAAATGTTCCCTTGGTATCTTAAATTTTCTTGAAGGGATGAAGCAAAGTTAGAAAAAAAAAAACGTGCACTGTTGAGACACGCTAGCAAATTGAACTCCATAATGTACTCACAGAGATTAATTAACACACCAGACTGTCTTCATTATAGCCAGCATTGCTTTATTTTTTAAAGTTTGCTGATTTAGTAGTTAAAGTAAAAACTGACCTCAGAATGACGAGCATCCTCTCTTACACCACTGCTTTTTGATATGATATTCTGTACTTTTCCTAAATTATTTTGTCAAAAAGTAAGTGGAAGCTTCCTATTGTTTGTGTACAGTTCTCATTTGAAACAAAAATTATTGTTCAATTATATCATCATCCATTGAGAACAGTGCTCTGAGCAATTTACAACCAGGGAGTCCTCATTATCTGTAAAAGCCAAGTGTAATCAGTTAAGTTAAATGCTTCAGTGAAGCTGAAAGAATTGCCCCCTAAATATTTATCATGATTACATGCCAAGAGTATAATGTATACATAGCTAAGGCATGAGTTTCAGAATAACAACCCTGAGCAGACCTGCCTCTCTAAATCTTAGCATCAAGCAGTCAGTGATGACCACAAATTTAATTAGTATCAGTTGATACTGACTAAACAGTATAAACAGTAAATTACAATGATTCAAGATTTTGAGTAATGAGTAGCAGAAGTTTTTTCTCCTTCCAAATCATGAAGTGCAAAGTTAAGTCCATGGGATTTACAGCTTAAGCCACTTTCCTATTAGTTCAACATTTAAATAGTAGTTTTTCGTGACTGCTCCTGTTTATCTCCGTATGCCCATGATATATGTATATGTTGGGAGACATGCAAAGTGTGTCTCAGAATTTTTCTACTCTATGCCTATAGAAAATCTGAATAATCTTGATCTCCCTTTTGAAATCTATATTCAATTACCTAGTGGCTGTTCTTAAGAGAATCAAATTCCAAATATTCAAAGTTGAACTTTCATCTTTCCACTCACAACTTTGCTTATGCCTAGTATTTCCTATCTCACTGAGTGGTTTCACCACCTTCCTAATTGCTTAATTCAGAACCCAGAAGAACTATACAAAAAAAGATCTTCATGACCCAGATAACCATGATGGTTTGATCACTCACCTAGAGCCAGACATCCTGGAGTGTGAAGTCAGGTGGGCCTTAGAAAGCATTACTATGAACAAAGCTAGTGGAAGTGATGAAATTCCAGCTGAGCTATTTCAAATCCTGAAAGATGATGCTGTGAAAGTGCTGCACTCAATATGCTAGCAAATTTGGAAAACTCAGCAGTGGCCACAGGACTGGAAAAGATCAGTTTTCATTCCATTCTCTAGGAAAGGCAATGCAAAAAAAAATGTTCAGACTACTACACAATTATACTTATCTCACACGTTAGCAAAATAATGCTCAAAATTCTCTAACCTAGGCTTCAGCAATATGTGAATTGAGAACTTCCAGTTGTTCAAGCTGGATTTAGAAAAGGCAGAAGAACCAGAGATCAAATTGACAATGTCCATTGGATCATAGATAAAGCAAGAGAGTTCCAGAAAAACATCCATTGCTTCATTGACTACGCTAAAGCCTTTGACTGTGTGGATCACAACAAACTGGAAAATTCTTAAGAGATGGGAATACCAGACCACCTGACCTGCCTCCTGAGAAATCTTTATGCAGGTCAAGAAGCAATAGTTAGAATTGGACATGGAACAGCAGACTTGTTCCCAATTGGGAAAGAAGTACATCAAGGCTGTACATCGCCACCTTGCTTATTTAACGTATATTCAGAGTACATTCAGAGAAGGCAATGGCACCCCACTCCAGTACTCTTGCCTGGAAAATCCCATGGATGGAGGAGCCTGGTAGGCTGCAGTCCATGGGGTCGCTAAGAGTCGGACACGACTGAGCGACTTCACTTTCACTTTTCACTCTCCTGCATTGGAGAAGGAAATGGCAACCCACTCTTGTGTTCTTGCCTGGAGAATCCCAGGGATGGGGAAGCCTAGTGGGCTGCAGTCTATGGGGTCATACAGAGTCGGACATGACTGAAGTGACTTAACAGCAGCAGCAGCAGCAGCATTAGCAGCAGCAGCAGAGTACATTATGTGAAATGCCAGGCTGGATGAAGCACAAGCTGGAATCAAGATTGCAAGGAGAAATATTGATAACCTCAGACATGCAGGTGACACCACATTTATGGCAGAAAGTGAAGAAGAACTAAAGAGCCTCTTGATGAAAATAAAGGAGGAGAGTGAAAAGTTGGCTTAAAACTCAGCATTCAGAAAACTAAGATCATGGTATCCGGTCCTATCACTTCATGGCAAATAGATGGGGAAACAGTGGAAACAGTGGCTGACTTTATTTTGGGGGCTCCAAAATCACTGCAAATGGTGATTGCAGCCATGAAATTAAAAGACACTTACTCCTTGGAAGGAAAGTTATGACCAACCTAGACAGCATATTAAAAAGCAGAGACCTCACTTTGCCAACAAATGTCCATCCAATAAAAGCTATGGTTTTTCCAGTAGTCATATATGGATGTGAGATTGGGTTGTAAGAAAGGCACCAAAGAATTGATGTTTTCACAATGTGGTATTGGAGAAGACTCTTGAGAGTCCCTTGGATAGGAAGGAGATCAATCCACTCAATCCTAGAGAAAATCAACTCTGAATATTCATTGGAAGGACTGATGCTAAAGCTGAATTTCCAATATTTTGGCCACCTGATTCTAAGAGCCAACTCATTGGAAAAAACCCTGATGCTGGGAGAGATTGAAGGCAGGAGGAGAAGGGGACGACAGAGGATGAGATGGTTGGATGGCATCACCAATGCAATGGACCTGAGTTTGAGCAAATTCTGGGAGATAGTGAAGGATAGGGAAATCTGCTGCAGTCCATGTAGTCCCAAAGAATTGGACATGACTGAGGGACTGAACAACAACAAGAAACCCAGAAATTCAATTACAATCTTTCTCCTTCTCAGCCTATTTGTTTAGCTGATTACTATCTTCTATTCTTAGTTCATGCTGTCATCCACTGTTTATTTAGAATCTAAAGTTTCTAGGCCAGTACTTCACATTCTTTAATGTGTAGACAAATCACTGAGATCTTGTTTGGCTACTAATTGAGGTAGTTCTGAGGAATTTTGAACTTTTATAAGCTCCAAAAAGATGCCAAAGAGTCTGGTCCACAGAGTATAATTGGAATAGCAAGATGCTAGGAAATCTAGTAGCCAAGATGCTATAGTTACCTGGGGTCTTGGCCTCAAGTAGCTTACACTGTAATAAAAGGAGACAGAAAATGAACAGATATACATAAAAAAATAGGCACTGTGGAAAAAAAAAAGAAATAAATAGGCATAGTTATAAAGGGAGTAGAGAGTGCTAATTAAGCTATTTAATAGGGTGGTCAGGATGAACCTTTCTAATAAAGTGACATTTGAATCCTTGCATGAGAAGCAAAAGTAGAAAAAAGGATTCCAGATTGGAGTTGTTTGTCTCCTTTTCCCCATCCCTACAGCCTGAGTTCTAACTTTGGGCCATTGCAGAGGTCCTCTTTCCACTTGTACTAGTCTCTGACCCATTCTCTACACTGTTTTCAGAATGATCTTTAAAAGCATAAGTTCAACCAAGTCATCTTCTAAAAGTTCCAAATGGCTTCCATTGTGCACACTATAAAATATGATTAGACACTCTGTGAACCTTACTGCATTAGCTTCCTCTTTTCCAGTGCTATCATGGTGAAGTAAATAGTGGCTTAGCATTCTTAATGTACAGCGCATTCCTTTCAGCTTTTGAATAACTGCTTGCTGTATCACTGCCAATTTTTAGATCCTTACTGAATCTTTTAATGCATTGTTAAAAAGCTCATGTAAGCAAGAAACATTCTTCCCATCATCAATTTCTGTTTTTATGGAGAAAATGTAGACTTTTTCAACTCCGAATGTTTGCAAAAAAAAGAATGCAAAAATGTTCTTTTTTTTAATTACTGTAGTATAGTTGATTTACAATGCTTCATTAGTTTCAGGCAACATATGGGAAACAAGTACAGCAGAATATGGGAAAAAAAATTTTTTAATGGATATATATGGAGCCCATTATACAGAGTGAAGTAAGCCAGAAAGAAAAACACCAATACAGTATACTAATGCATATATATGGAATTTGAAAGATGGTAACGATAACTCTATATGCAAGACAGAATAAGAGACACAGATGCATAGAACAGTCTTATGGACTCTGAGGGAGAAGGTGAGGGTGGGACGTTCTGAGAGAATAGCATTGAAACATGTATATTATCATATGTGAAACAGAACACCATTCCAGGTTCGATGCATGAGACAAATGCTCAGGGCTGGGGCAATAGGATGACCCAGAGAGATGGGATGGGGAAAGAGGTGGGAAGGGGGTTCAGGATGGGGAACACATGTAAACCCACGGCTGATTCATGTCAATGTATGGCAAAAACCACTACAATATTGTAAAGTAATTAGCCCCCAACTAAAATAAATAAATTTATTTTTAAAAAAATGGATATATATACATGTATAGCAAAGATGGCCTTTCATATTTCAGATTTTAATTTCTCCTACAAATGGTGGGCAATAAATTTAGAACTTCTTTAAACACGTGCAAATTCCCAAGATCCCTTATTGCTATGAGAAAATATGTTGACTTGGTTTTAGTAAGCTAGAAGTATACATTTTTCTCAAAAATTAAAATTTAAAGGAGTGCCAATTCTGCATACTTGATTTATCCTTTTAAAAGTATTGTCTCATTTGTTCTCTTTCTTGTGCATCACCTACCTGATGGATATGAGTTTGAGCAAGCTCCAGGAGTTGGTAATGGACAGGGAAGCCTGGTGTGCTGCAGTCCATGGGATCGCAAAGAGTCGGACACAACTGAGCGACTGAACTGAACTGATGTGTGATTAACTCATGGAGTTATAGCCCTAGTAACCAAAAAGAGAATTGTTGATTGCATACATTCTCAGAATCTTAATGAGAATAAAGGCATGCCAAGTCTATGTTGAGATCTACTTATCAATTCATAGATACTTATCTCCTCACATAAAGGGGAAGTTATTCTACAAGAAAAACTTGTACCAAGATGAGAGCTTCAAAAAACTGAGGGCCTTCCAATCCAAGGTAGTTCCTATACATATCCAGCTGGATGTTAATCTATAGCTATTTCATGTAGGATGCTGGTCAAGTTAAAGAAAGTCAGGTTCTCTTTCTTTTGTAGCTTTCTTGTGACTTGGCAATTTGAATATATGACACTAAGTATACTCCCACAGAACACAAGGGTTGGAAACATTTTAACTGTATAATGCAAGGCTCAAAAGCTCAAAGGCCTAGTCTAGGCCTGGTTGAGCCTAGTCTCTCTTCTTAGGAAAATCCCACAGAATAGCAAGACAAACTACGAAGGAAGTGAACTTCTACTTCAAATCCCCTAGGCCTAGAATTTTGGGCCCTTTCCCTGCCTCCACTATATTCTTTCCTATTCAAATTCCCAGAAATATTCTGACACTACAGTTTAAATAAAGTTTCAATTGTTTTGGGAAACTTAATGGCATAGAAGAAAAATGATATATTGTTTTCATGATTTTTTGGATTGTCTGTGTTCAGCTGGATGGTTCTTCAGGTCTAGAAAGTATCAGCTGAGGTAATTTGTGTATCTGCCTTCCACTGAGAATTGGGCTGTAAGGGGATATTTGAGGCGGTCTCAGTTACATGTCTGGTACCTCAGCTGGGGTGGATGAAACTGCTTGAGTTTGACTGGTATTTTCTTCCTAACAAGATTCAGCTCCTAACATGGGGCCCAGCTTTCCAAACAGCAAAGTTGAAAGCTATCAGGTCTATTTTTTGCTTGTCCCAGACTGATATAGGGTCACTTTGCCACATTCTTTGGGTCAAAACAAGTCGTATGGCAACATATATTAAAGAAAGGGGATATTAACTCTATTTTATGATGAGAAGAACAGCATACATGTGCAGGAGTGGAAGTTACTTCTGCTGCCCATTTTTGGAAATAATCTACCAAAAAAGAATCTTTTTCTATAATTCTATTCAGTTTCAACTTTATAATTGTGAAATAAAAGTATTACTGTGCTCCCTTAAAGAAATTCCAAACCTTATCAAATTAGCAGAATTTTTTAGTGATAGTGAATGCTCCCGGGAACCATCTAATCAAGATATAGGTTTTATAGGCCATATTTGCGTTCCCCAGAATTCACATGTTGAAGTTCTAGCTCCCATTATGGTGGTGTTTAGCGGTGAGGTCTTTGGGAGGTAATCAGGTTTAGATGAGGTAATGAGGAGGGGGCTTCCACGATGGATTAGTGTCTTTATGATAAGAAGAAAAAAGACCAGAACTTGTTTTCTCTTCCATGTAAGGACAGAGAAAAGGCATTTGTCTTCAAGTCAGGACGAGGACTGTCACAGAAACAAAATCTGTTGATACCTTGATTTGGATTTCCCAGCCCCCAAATTGTGAGAAGTAAATGCCTGTTATTTAAGTCAGCCAGTCTATGAATTTCCTTATAGCAATAAGGCTGACTAACACAGTAGGCAAAGCTAATTCTTTATTTAGAAAAATACTCAGGACTTTCCCCACTAACAGTTCCATTTTGCATTTTTTATGTATAGAATCTAAGTGACTTAGATTCTAAGTCACCATCAAATTTCAATAGCAAGCATCATGATTTTTTTGTAATCTATAAGTCAATATAAGCTGAAGTCAATAAAAATAAAGTTTTTGGTGCATGCAGAATATCTTCATGTATTAGAGAGCTTTGCTGAAATTCAGTGGGCAGCAACAGATTATACATTATAATAAACATAATATGCAATAATATTAAAATTATTTTTATTCTTGTTGCTCACAGACCTATGGGGCCACCAGGGCAGCTCTGATTCAGGGTGTGGGTCAGCTGGGCTATGGAGGGGGTTCCTGTGTTCTCCATGGGTCTCATTCTAGGACCAGCAGGTATCCAAGGAATATGCTTCTTTGGAGAGCTAATAAGGGCATTAGAAAGCAAGCAGAAGTGCACAATATTTGTTAAGACCTGGTAAGACCTGGAGAAGGGAATGGCCATGCACTCCAGTATTCTTGCCTGGAGAATTCCATGGACAGAGGAGCCTGATGGGCTATAGACCATGGGGTTGCAAAGAGTTGGATACGACTGGAGTGAAGTAGCATGCATGGCAAGACAAACCATACTGCACTTGCTGAAACAAGTCAAAACTAACATGCATGGGAGAGGGCACTGTATTTCACAGACTCAAGGTCCCTGCAAGGTCACATGCAGAGGAAAGAAGTAAAGAATAGCAAACAGTATTCCCATGTACTCACAGCAGGACAAATGCCATAAATTGACCAAATCTGTGGACACACTTGGAGTGGCATATATGGTACGTAATGAGTTAAAGATAGTTGATGTTAATAACAATGATCTTGAATCATCTAGAAAACATTGCATAATGTTCAATAATTTTAGTTCTTTAGCAAATCAAAATGTTTCTAAAACATTTTAACACCAAAAACGCTTGTCTCTAATTTCACCAATTATTTTTTTGTTGAACACATCCTGTTATGATGCCATATAATTGATACTATTGTACTTAATTGAAACCTCCTTCTAATATCCTATTTAAGACTATGATTCCTATACTTCAAAATCATATTGTTCAGATTTTTCTCTATATTCACACTAAAACTGTAGTAGAGCTGAACTTTAAAAAAAGAGATACTTTCTTAATTTTAATTTTATCTACGGAAATTCTAGAAATATATGCTAAAATAAGGAAAGCATAAGCATTCAAAACTGCCCATACTTCCACTTCACCATACTGAAACAACATTTAATATGCTTTTAACATGTTTCTTTTCCTTTGAACTTGTAACTATTGGAGAAAATCATCAAGAAGACCTGACTGTCTTCTGATGCTTGAATGTGACCTGGGGAATTGGAGTCTCCTCACCTGCTCCTTGTCCTTGGATTGTGAATTCTGCCCACTTTCCCTGTCTAGGAGTTGCTTATGGGACATAGCCACGAAAGAGCAATATGTTGTTGAAACCATCTGGATGGTTTATGTGACCGAATCCAGTATTAAGACCTCTGTATAAATTTTATATACAGATTCTGATTTGCAAGTGCCAAGATATACTCGTCTTGCACCTGCCCCAAACAAACCTCTTTTGTCTGTCAGTTCCCTTGCTTATTAAACCTGACACCTACAAATTTAAAATGATCTGCCTCTTTCTTCTGTCTCTACTTGCCTCCCACATATAGGGGCCAGTTCCCACCTGGGGAACTCCCAAGGTTGTCAACCAGGAGTTACAAAACAACATTTTCAAAAATTGTAATGCCATAAATTTCACTCTAGTAACAATTCATTTTACATATTACCAAACTTTTGAATGTTCTTAACAGTTGTGGTCCATGAAATTACAACACATGAATTAAGTTGAAAATAAAATACATACTACTGTTCTTTCTAGCCCCTTGTCTCTTTTGATGTGCTAGGATAGAATACAGTTAAGCTTCCTAGTTGGCTGTAGTGGTAAAGAACCCACCTGTCAATGCAGGAGACATAAGAGATGGGAGTTCGATCCCTGGGTTGGGAAGCCCCCCTGGAGGAGGGCACAGCAACCCACTGCAGTATTCTTGCCTGGAGAATCCCATGGACAGAGGAGCCTGGCGGGTTACAGTCCATAAGGTCATAAAGATTCTGACATGACTGAAGCAACTTAGCGCACATGCCTAGGTACAGGAATACCTGGTTTTGTGCTTCGCTTTATCGTGGTTTGCAGATACTGAGGGCTTTTTTTTTTTTCAGGTTGAATGTTTGTGGCAACACTTACTTCAAGCAAGTACATCAGCACCATTTTTCCAACGTGACATGAGCACCGTTTTGCTCACTTCATGTTTCTGTGTCACATTTTGGTAATTCCCCAAATATTTGAAGCTTTTCCATTATTATTATATTTGCTATGGTAATCTGTAATCCGTGACCTTTGATCTTCCTAATGTAATTGTTTTGGGGAGTCATGATCTGTGCCACCCATAAAAGACAGTGAACTTATCCAGTAAATGTTGTGTGAGTGCTAACTATTCTACCGACTGGCCATTCTTCCATCTTTCTACCTCTCCTTGGGCCTCCCTATTCCCTGAGATATAACAATATTACAGTTGGGCCAATTAACAACCATACTATGGCCTCTAAGTAATCAAGTGAAAGGAACAGTCACACGCCCCGCCCTTTCAATCAAAAGCCAGAAATGATTAAGCTTAGTGAGGAAGATGTGGAAAGCAAAGATAGACCAAAAGTTGGCCTCCTGTACCAAAGAGTTAGCCAATTTATGAATGCAAAGAAAAAGTGCTTGAAGGAAATTAGAAGTGCTACTCTAGTGATCACATGAATGATAAGAAAGCAAAACAGCCTTCTTACAGACATGGAGAAAGTTTTAGTTGTTTGGATAGAAGACCAAACCAGCCTCAACTTTCCCTTAAGTCAAAGCCTAATTCAGAGAAGGTCTTAACTCTATTTCTTTTAATACTGTGAAGGTGAAGCAGAAGCAAGTCTGAAGCTCCCCGAGTTTAGTTCATGAAATTTAAGGAAAGAAGATATCTCCATAACATAAAAGTACAAGGTTAAGCAGCAAGTGCTAATGTAGAAGTTAAAGCATGTTATCCAGAAGATCTAGCTAAGATAATTAGTGCTATGCTCCAACAGTAAAGAATCTGCCTGAAATGTGGGAAACCCAGGTTGGATCCCTGGGTAGGGAATATCCCCTGGAAAAGGGCAAGGCAACCCACTCCAGTATTCTTGCTTGGAGAATCCCACGGACAGAGGAGCCTGGCAGGCTACAGCCCATGGGGTTGCAAAGAATAGGACACAACTGAGTGACTAACGCTTTCACTTTCAAACAACAGATTTTCAATGTATACAAAACAGCCTTGTATTGGAAGAAGACGCCGTTCTAGTTCTCTCAAGAGAAATCAGTGCCTGATTTCAAAGTCTCGAAAGACAAGTTAGCTGTTCTGTTTGGGGCTAATGCAGCTGGTGACTTGAAGTTGAAGCCAATGCTCACTTATCGCTGTGAAAATCCTAGTGCCCTTAAGAATTGTGCTAAATCTACTCTGTCTGTGCTCTATAAATGAAACCACAAAGCCTGAATGACAGCCCATCTGCTTATAATATAGCCTGCTAAATATTTTAACCCCAAATTTGAGACCTAATGCTCAGAAAAGAAGATTCTTTTCCAAACATTACTGCACATTGACAATGCACCTGGTCACCCAAGAGCTCTGATGGAGATGTACAAGATTAATGTCATTTTCATTCTTGCCAGCAAAGCATCCATTCTGCAACCATAGATCAAGGAGTAATTTTGACTTTTGAATCTTATTATTTAAGAAGTATATTTTGTAGGGTTATAGGTGCCATACGTAGTGATTTATCTGATGAATTTAGGCCAGAGTAAATTGAAAACCTTCTGGAAAGGATTTACCATTCCAGATGCTTTTAAGAACACTTGTGATTCATGGGAAGAGGCCAAAATATCAACATTAGCAGGAGTTTGAAAGAAATTGATTCCAAATCTGATGGATGACTTTGAGGGATGCAAGACTTTAGTGGAGGAAGTAACTGCAGATGTGGTGGAAACCGCAGGAGAACTAAAATTAGAAATGGAGCCTGGTGATGTGACTGAATTGATGCAATCTCATGATAGAACTTGAATGGACAAGGAACTGTTTCTCCTAGATTAACAAAGAAAGTGGTTTCTTGAGATGAAATCTACTCCAGGTAAAGATGCTGTGAAGACTGTGGAAATAGCTTCACAGTGTTTAGAATATGAAATAAACTTGGTTGATGTCACAGTCACTCCACTTAGAAAGTGCCACAGCCATTCCAACCTTTACCAGCCATCATCTTAATCAGTCATCAGCCATCAACATCAAGGCAAGACCCTCCAACAGCAAAAAAGATTATGACTTGCTAAAGATTTAGATGATGCTTAGCATTTTTAAGCAATAAAGTATTTTTAAATTAAGATATGTGCATTTTTAGACATAATGCTATTGCACATTTAACAGACTATAGCATAAGGTAAACATAATTTTTAAAAGCACTGAAATTTAGTTGAAAAGCAATTTACTTTATTAACAATATTGGTTTTATTGCAGTGGTCTAGAACCGAATCAGCAATTGTCTCTGAGGTATGGCTGTATTTAAAAATTATGGCAAATTGCATGATAAGCTCTACTCGTATTATTTAAATTATATTTCACTGAATTGAAAAGCTATTCATTTTGGAAGGGGAAAAGAAGAAATTTAGTTACAAATTAAAGTTTTTATAGTCACAATTCAATCATTATATTTCTATAAAATATATTTATTGTATGTATTATTCCTTCTAAATTGGACATAAATTTATATTATAAGTTGAAATACCAACAAATGCCCCCAAACTAAAGTATATATTAACATATTAATGATAAAACTATATTAAGTTCTGAATACATGTACACATATCAAAATCATTCAAGCTATTTCCTTTATTTGGAATTTTCTTTCCTTATCTTGCTAAAACTGTGAATCTTATTAGTGATAAACAAGTTTATTTTTCACCTTTAAAATTGTTATTGATAATAAATGCTAGTCACTCAGTCATGTCTGACTCTTTGTGACCCCATGGACTGTAGCCTGCCAGGGTCCTCTATCCATGGAATTCTCTAGGCAAGAACATTGGAGTTGGTAGCCATTCCTTTCTCCAAGGGATCTTCCTGAACCAGAAATTGAACCCAGGTCTCCCACACTGCAGGCAGATTCTTTACCATCTGAGCCAACAGGGATGGGGCTTCCCTGGTGGGTTAGATAGTTATTAATAATAAAACCTCTAAATTTACTTACCTTAAATAATTCCTTCATTTCCCTGAATTCTTAGAGTGTTTATTGACTATTACTTCTCTGTGAAATTTAGCTGATGTTGGTTTGTATTTTAGTTGTCTTTTATAGGGGCTTCTCTGGTGGCTCAGACAGTAAAGAATTTGCCCATAATGTGGGAGCCCGGGTGCAATCCCTGGATCGGGAAGATCCCATGGAGAAGGGAATGGCAACCCACTCCAGTATTCTTGCCTCGGAAATTCCATGGACAGAGGAGCCTGGTGGACTACAGTCCACGGGGTCACAAAGAGTCGGACACGACTTGAGTGACTAACACCCACTTACTCATCTTTTATGTGTTATGTCTCTCCCCAAAGATCATAAACTCTTGGATCTTGGGAACTGAGTCTTATAACTGTATCCCCTGGGCCTCACATGGTATCCAATTGTGATTACTGCAAGTCAGAGGAATTCATTACGGAGTAATGGATTTTGAGGCTTCATTAAATTACATGATGATTGATAAGGAGAAATCACAAATACACATATACATACTTTATTGTTGTACTTTTGTTTATGTAATTTCTTCATGTAATTTGAGGGGGAAAAGATAAATAAAACGTGTATTTTAGAGCTAGTTTGGTTAATTCTTAAAGAGTCAGATAATAAATATTTTAGATTTTGCCAGCTATATTATCTCTGTTGCAATGGCTCAGCTCAGCTGTTAAGTGTAAGAACATCCACAGACTTTGCACAAAGAAATGAGCAGAGCTATTTTCCAATAAAACTATATTAACCAAAGCAGGTGGTAGAATAAATTCTTCTGCCTAACCTAGTGTGTGGTTCTAGAGTGTTGACCAGGATATATTAAACCAAAAAAACATATATCTTATTTCATTTGTACTTAGCACTTCCCTTTTGGTTCAACTGGTAAAGAATCTTTCTGGAATGCAGAAGACCAGAGTTTGATCCTTGGGTCAGGAACATCTCCTGGAGAAGGAAATGGCAACCCACTTCAGTATTCTTGCCTGGGGAATCCCCTGGACAAAGTAGCCTGGCAGGATACAGCCCATAGAATCGCAAAGAGTCAGACACAACTGAAGCGACGTAGCATGCAGCATGCATGGCTTTTCCAGTAGTCATGTATGGATGTGAGAATTGAACCATAAATAAGGCTGAATGCCAAAGAACTGATGTGTTTGAACTGTGGCATTGGAGAAGACTCTTGAGAGTCCCTTGGACTGCAAGGAGATCAAGTCAATCTTAAAGGAAATCAATCCTGAATATTCATTGGAAAGACTGGTGCTGAAGCTGAAGCTCCAATATTTTGGCCACCTGATGCAAAGAGCCAATTCACTGGAAAAGATCTTGCTGCTGGGAAAGATTGAAGGCAGGAGGAGAAGGGGGCGGGACAGAGGATGAGATGGTTGGATGGCATCACTGACTCGATGGACATGAGTTTGAGCAGACTCAGGGAGAGAGAGAAGGACAAGGAAGCCTGGCGTGCTGCAGTCCATAGGGTTGCAAAGAGTCAGACATGACTGAGTGACTGAAAAACATCATTTTTTAAAATTAATTAATAAATACATTTGAGAATCTATTAAATTAAACAAATTCCACTTTAAGGGTTATTCCAGGCACCAGGAAAACTATACAACTATCTCCCTTCATCCTGTTTGTCTTAGAAGGACATTTGATGTGCGTTCTCTGTTTGTCTGTCTCTGATGTGCCTCCAGATTTTCTTCAGAAAAGATCACATTTAGACAATCATCTGTTTAATTCAAACATACGGAGTTTGTCCAAAGTTAAGCTTTGACACTTATTTACAGCTATTATTTAAAACATAATACTAGTCTCGTTTTTGAGAAAAGTTTGTTTTCCTGACAGTAGTCAATAGCTCCAGGTAAATTTTAATAATTTCTGTTTTCTTGGCTCTCGATGTGTGGTACTGCCACCTGCTGGTATATTTGAAGAAATGTCAGTATCATGAATAAAAGCAATTACATGTGGAACATCGTGTAAAAATGCGTTCAGTTCAGTCGCTCAGTCGTGTCTAACTCTTTGCGACCCCATGGACTGCAGCACGCCAGGCTTCCCTATCCATCACCAACTCCTGGAACTTACTCAAACTTATGTCCATTGAGTCTGTGATGCCATCTAACCATCTCATCCTCTGTCATCTCCCCTTGCCTTCAATCTTTCCCAGCATCAGGGTCTTTTCCAATGAATCAGTTCTTCGCATCAGGTGGCCAAACTATTTCAGTTTCAGCTTCAGCATCAGTCCTTCCAATGAATATTCAGGACTGATTTCCTTTAGGATTGACTGGTTGGGTCTCATTGAAGTCCAAGGGACTCTCAAGAGTCTTCTCCATTACCACGGTTCAAAAGTATTAGTTCTTTGGCACTCAGCTTTCTTTACACTCCAACTCTCACATCCATACATGACTACTGGAAAAACCATAGCTTTGACTAGACTAACCTTTGTTGGTAAAGTCATGTCTCTGCTTTTCAATTAGGAGGAGCTAGAAATTTTTTTTTTTTAATGTATTAGGAGGAGCTAGAAAATTGAATAATCTTGATTACTAACTTGAGGTATATAAAGTTACTTCACCTAGTTAGTATGTATTTTATTTTTCAGAGTTTCACTATTAAATGCAGTGAAATTGTCTATTTTAGACCTTTAGCAAAGTTTTTTATAACTGTAAAACTTGCTAAATTTCTTCATGAGTAGTTTCCAACTTTAGTTACTACAATTTGTTTTCATTCAGATTTTTTGCTTTGAAATTTTTAAAATATTTCTCTATACTTAGCTTTCTCATACAGAACATTCAGAACATAATTTAGCTGATGCTTACTCATCAATGGCAAGCATGCCCTCAATCAACTTTCCACTATATTTCCCAAGTTAACTGATGAGCAACTACTGCCTGTCAGTCAGAGTATTTCATGATACTAGCCACTCTCTTTCCCTTCAATTTTCTTTTTATAACATCTTATATTCATGGAAACTACATAACCAGGTAACAACCGCTTTTAAAATAAAGATCTTAAACAATCAGAATGGAAGTATTAGTGTCAGAATGCAAAAAGAAGTTTCAATTTAATAGCAGAGTATTTGTAGAAGGAGGATAGAGGACAGATCTCTACCTTAGAAAGCTTCCATCTTTTCTTTTTTTTGTAACAGATGAAGGAACCAAAAGTTTTAGCACCATGTGTTCAAACTCAGTGCATGCTAAGTCACTCTTTGTGACCCTATGGACTCTAGCCCACCAGGTTCCTATGTCCATGGGATTCTCCAGGCAAGAATACTAGAGTGGGTTGCCATTTCCTTCTCCAGGGGATCTTCCTGACCCAGGGATCTTCTCCTATATTGCAGGCAGATTCTTTACTGCTGAGCCAGTGGGAAAGCCCCTTCACTCTTAGTAACTGACTCCAATTTTCACTCTTCCCATTCCTTCAACATCTTTCCAACAACAGTTAACTGCTCTTTTCTTGGGGCAGAAAAATAGAGGAAAAAAACGACAGATCAGATTCACCCTGAAGGTGAAATAGTGTAGCAGACAAGTTTATATAAATGGAGTAGTTTCCTCACATCAACTTTCTGAGCATTTCTAGAACCCTCTCTGGTAACAATTCTGCATTTAGTATCCATGCCTTTATCCTGCTCTCCAGTTACACAGTGACCTTCACTAAATATCCACCACTGGAATATTCACTGTCTCCATTAATGCGGTCGTCAGTATGTCATGACCTTCCTTGGACCAAAAACTATGGTACCACTTTCTGCCTTCCTTTTGCTACATGGTTTCCAATAATTTTTTTTACTACACTTTTGGAGATTTGTTTTAGCTGCTCTCTGAGGCTTGAAGGATCTTAGTTCCATGAGCAGGGGTTGAACTGCCCCCCATCCCCACCCCCCAATACAGGGGAAGCATGGAGTCTTAACAACTGTACTGCCAGGAAAGTCCCCTACTCCATTTTTAATAGTAAAATTTTAAGTGCTTTTGCCATAAGCTACCTTAAATTCCTAGCCTAGGTATAACGATTAAACATAGTCAATAAATGGATACCTTTTGTAGGATTTTATTTCCCCTGAAGACCTTTTCCTGAAAAATGATCATTAGGACTAGTGAATTAATAAATTCCTGGCTAAGGCTTTGCATGGTTGACCCTTTTCAAAACTTTGTATAAACCAAAAGGAGTTAAATTAATGTGAGTTTTTGATCTACTTGATGCGTTGGTAGCAGGTTTTGGGTAAGAAACAAGGTCTTGTGGAAGTCCACAATTTGTTTTTTGTTTTTAGAACCCCAAATGAGAGCTGACCCTACAGGAATTTAACAGTGAAGTTGCCAGGCCTAACCTCATCTTGGTTTCTATTATTATCACAGCCCATTTTGACAAAACAAACAAGCAGAATTTTGAAACTTCCATAGGCTTGCTAATGTAAACCAAATCTAAGGTGATTTCTACAGGAAAAATATTTAACACTTTGTAATTCTTATACAAAGCATTAAATCTACCAAAATGTAGCAAAGCCATGCGTCATCACCTATCACTGTGGAGATACATGGCTTGGCCTGAATAGAGAATACTATGTATTGATTCAAAGCAATAATCTCCTTTGGAGGAGAAAACTCACACTCGTATCCTGTGTTGCTTTATAATTAAATGGTGGTCAGTGCTGGCCATCTGCTTGGTGAGCAACAGGAAAAGTGACTAATTCTAATTGATGTTGATTTGTTGAGGAATTGAGTTGGCACGTCATTGAGGAAGCCTTCTTTCGTTTCCTAAACAACTTATCTCTTTTTTGCAAGTTTGCTAATAGTACCTTTTCTGTCTCTAAAGAACTATTTAAAAAGATAGGTTTAGTCTCAAGTAAAAGCTTCAATGTATCCCATTGCATTTAAAATTCTAAACCTGTCCTTGGAAACTGTCTAGCCTATCTTTGACAGGACACAATGTACAATCGCGTCATGAAAAATCACTCTGTTGAAGTAAATTGGATACCTTTGAAGATGTGTGGACTACCAAAACTAGCAGAATGAGATTTAGTAAAAATGAATACTAATTTATCAAGAAGTGCCTGCCTATCTGACAGAAGGTTATTTAATACAAGGAGACAATGACAGATTTTCTGCTTGTGTGTTATTAATGCTTATTGTGAGTAACTAGTAGTCATAGAGTACTTCAAAGGTAGGAAGGTTAAGTGCAAGAGTGCCTACAGACGTGAATGTCCAGTCAATATCCTGATGGCCAAATGCCAAAACTTGGGACCTCCCAAAGCACACTAAGTTTTCCCCAAATCATAAAAGTCCTATGCCAAGAAATACAAAGACTCAATTGTTGGCCCATTTGCCTACCTAAGCTGTGATCAATGCTGGTATACTTTGCCATTGTGGATGCTGATTTGGTATGTAAAGTTTTAACACCAACTTAACCATGGAGATTATAGGTAAATATCAGTTCAATTCAGTTGCTCAGTCGTGTCTGACTCTATGTGACCCCATGGACTGCAGCACACCAGGCTTTCCTGTCCATCACCAGCTCCTGGAGCTTGCTTAAGCTCATGTTCATCAAGTCAGTAATGCCATCCAACCATCTCATCCTCTGTTGTCCCCTCCTCCTCCCGCCTTCAATCTTTCCCAGCATCAGGGTCTTCTCAAATGAGTCAGTTCTTCGCATCAGGTGGCCAAAGTATTTGAGCTTCAGCTTCAGCATCAGTCCCTCCAATGAACATTCAGGACTGATTTCCTTTAGGATTGACTGGCTTGATCTCCTTGCAGTATAAGGGACTCTCAAGAGTCTTCTCTATCACCACAGTTCAAAGCATCAATTCTTTGGTGCTCAGCTTTCTTTATGGTGCAACCCTCACATTCATACATGACCACTGGAAAAATCATAGCTTTGACTAGATGGACCTTTTTAATATGCTGCCTATGTTGGTAATAGCTTTTCTTCCAAGGAGAAAGCATCTTTTACTTCCATGGCTGTAGTCACAATCTGCAGTGGTTTTGGAGCCCAAGAAAATAAAGTCTCTCACTGTTTCCATTGTTTCCCATCTATTTGTCATGAAATGATGGGACTGGATGCCATGATCTTAGTTTTCTGAATGTTGAGTTTTAAGCCAGGTTTTTCGGTCTCCTCTTTCACTTTCATCAAGAGGCTCTTTAGTTCTTCGCTTTCTGCCATAAGGGTGGTATCATCTGCATATCTGAGGTTATTGATATTTCTCCTGGAAATCTTGATTCCAGCTTGTGCTTCATCCAGTCCAGCATTTCTCATGATGTACTCTGCATGTAAGTTAAATAAGCAGGGTGACAATATACAGCCTTGACATACTCCTTTCCCGATTTTGAACCAGTCCATTGTTCCATGTCCAATCCTAACTGTTGCTTCTTGACCTGCATACAGATTTCTTAGGAGGCAGGTCAGGTGGTCTGGTATTCCAATCTCTTGAAGAATTTTCCACAGTTTGTTGTGATCCACACTTAAAGGTTTTGGAGTAGTCAATAAAACAGAAGTAGATGTTTTTCTGGAACTCTCTTGCTTTTTCAGTGATCCACTGGGTGTTGGCAATTTGATCTCTGGTTCCTCTGCCTTTTCTAAATCCAGCTTGAACATCTGGAAGTTTACAGTTCACACAAATATAGAGCCCACCTAACTTAAAAGCAATGAATGACATTATGGTAAACAACCCTTCACTTTGAAATGATGTGTTTTCTCAAGTATTCAAATCAAGTTGTTTGCAGCTTAAAACTGCCAGCTTACCTAGGTAGACATTCACATTATGTTTTATATATTATGTTTACCAAGAACGGCAGTATTTAAGCAATTTTCTTATTCATAGTTACTTTTAAAAATATTTTGATGGAATATTTACAAGATGGAGAAATGTGACAGTGTTAATCTGTTCTTCCCTCAAGCAACAACTGTGCAGTCTATAAATAAGCCTAGCCTCTTTCTGACATCTGTGTCCACAAAAGGGACCTTTCCTGAGTTGCATTTGACTTGGTAATGCTTTAGCAATATTTGCAGTTTGAGAGGAAATTGCAAAAATTTTTCAAGTAACCATATAGATGACTTGAGTCATACCTTAGGGAAGACGATGAAGAATAGCTTTGGACAGTGCTTCATTCTAAGCACATATTTGTAAGATCAGATTGTGGGATGTTATGGTAACATTGGTGGCAGGGTTTTTTTTTTTAATCTCAAATCCTTTTTCATAGTAATATTTTGGCTTAAGCTTGTTTTATCATGAATGCATGTATTGCCTTGTTCTACTGTAAGATTTACAACTCTTTAGATGTAATATGACATAAGATATTGACAAATAGAAGAAACGATCACGTATCTGATCATCTGGAATATGTCACTATCATTGTTAGGGTACGGGCTTCCTAGGTGGTGCTAGTGGTAAAGAACCCGCCTGCCAATGCAGAAGACAAAGAGACATGGGTTCGATCCCTGTGTCAGGCAGATCCCCTGGAGAAGGGCATGGCAACCCACTCCAGTATTCTTGCCTGGAGAATCCCATGGACAGAGGACCCTGTCAGGCTACAGTCCAAGGGGTCTCAGAGTCAGACAAGACTGAAGTGACTTAGGATGCATGCATGCACTGCTGCTGCTTAGTCCCTTCAGTCATGTCCAACTCTCTGTGACCCCACAGACTGAAGGCTGCCAGGCTTCTCTGTCCATGGGATTCTCCAGGCAAGAATACTGTAGTGGGTTGCCATTCCCTTCTCCAGGGGATCTTCCTGACCCAGGGATTGAACACAGGCCTCCCACAATGCAGGCGGATTTTTTACCATCTGAGCCACCAGGGGACCTACAACCTGGCCAACATGACATAGAAAAATAACCATCATAGTACCTAATGGGGTTAATTTCTCTTTATTACCATTTTTTTCTATTAATTTCCCCAAAGCTTGAGTGAAATGATGAAATAGTATCTCATAAGGGGAGGTTGCTACTTTTGAAAAGCTGCTACACTTCAGTTTTCGTTAAAATGAAATTACTTTCCTTAAATAATAATTATTTTACTTGATTTTTGTTTAAAAAACTGGCTTGGACAGAAGTGAAAAATGGAAAACAATAAATGCTCTGAAAACGGGACAACTAATCTAAAAGACACCATTGTGGAAAGAAGAGTCTGTTTTTAACAAGTTGCAAAAATAGAAACTTTAAAAGAGCATTTATTCAAATGAAGGACCTGAACTGGTCAGTGGCATGACTTATAGCACAAATACCCTGGTTTTTTCTTTTTTTCCCCTAATCTATGTATTCTTTTTATTATTGGGGCAGTAGAGATTTGGGAATATTTCGTTAGACCAAATGTTGAGAAATATGTAAGTTTGTTTCACTTTCTAAATAAGAACTAACATGGCACAGATGGCATTCTTTACACCTGCTCTGCATTATCATAATGGTTTAATTCAACTAGCATTCTGAAAATATGTGCATGCCCCAGGATTCACCTCTGCAAAGTCTCTGAGACAAATATTGTGAGTTTTTATTAATATCCCAAGATGGTAGATCAACTTACTGTTAGAATACTTGTAAAAGAATATTGCTGATACTATCATGTATTGCTGTTCCTGTTTGTGATGCCAATTGCCTTGCTGTTCACATTGTCCTCACTGTTCACTGAACCCATGGTAGGCAAAGAGTGAGCTAAGAGGCTAGGAGGAGACTCGAGGAGCTATAGGAACTGCAGACAAGTTTATTCACTCCTGGCTGGCACAGCAGCCATACCAGTATTCTCTCCTAGCTGATGCATCAACTATAGTAGCAGATATGCTGTATTCTCTCCTCTCATGGTTGACCCAATGGACACAGCAGCAGTGATGCAGCAGTAAAATTCCACCACTTTCTAGGTGGAGCTCACATATGCATACCACACACAACCCCAACCCATGACCTGGTGAGTACCTCCTGACGCACATGTGCAGTGCTACAAATGCACTCAGATGTTACACAGTCATTATTTACAAAGGCTTCCCTGATAGCTCAATCGGTAAAGAATCTACCTGCAATGCAGGAGACCTTGGTTCAATCTCTGGGGTTGGGAAGATGCCCTAAAGAAGAAAATGGCAACTCACTCCAGTATTCCTGCCTGGAGAATCCCCATGGACAGAGGAGCCTGGCAGAACAGCACAGGGGCAAGAGAGCCTGAACAATCCATCTTGGCTAACTTGCTCGCTCCCCAGGTATCACAACTGAAAACAATGAACAGACTCTACCAATTCTCCATTCACGCTCACTGAAACCTCATCTGTCCAATTTTCTTTCTTCCATTATGCCGATGCTGCAACCAAATAGTTTGGTATTAACGAGCATGACAAGTAACATCTATAGACCCCTCTAACAACAACAACAACAAAAAAACTGTGGGACTAGGGTAGAAGACTCCTCTGAAAAGTCTTCTCAAACTGAGTTTATCATCTAAGGAATCTGATGATTTCTCAGAGGACTAGATAATTTCAAAAGTCCCTTCTGGCTTTAATGTTCCTAAGCAATATTAGCATGATTGTGCCTGTCAGATATTTTTAATATTTCCTTCCTAAATGTCAGCCTTCAAGATTAGTTTTAATTGTATCATTGGAGAGGGAAGATTGATGAAAATTACATCTATAATAATATTCACAGTGTTTGATATTCTTCCGTATTAGTCTCTTCAGATCAAAATTAAGAGGCAAAAAAATGAATTAGATAATTGAAAGGCCAAAAAAGTAATTACCAGTAAACAAACAATCAATAAACATCTTCATTAGTGATGAAAAAGAATCAAAGAGCAATAATCAGATACTGCATTCTTTCCATCTCTCAATACCTATTGTTGAAAACTTCACACACATAAATAGCTAGTCAGAGAGTAAATTTAAAAGGCCTTTATAGAATGTAATTTAGTAATGCACATCTCAACTCTTAAAATATTCCAATTTTTTGAAGAATACATTTTTATAACAATTCATTTTTAGTAGTCTAGTTGAAGGAAGCAGTCATAAATATTAGCAAATATTTACATACAAAATTTTCATTGTAGCATTCAGTTCAGCTCAGTTCAGCCACTCAGTCCTGTCTGACTCTTTGCAACCCCATGAACTGAAGGACGCCAGGCCTCCCTGTCCATCACCAACTCCCAGAGTTTACCTAAACTCATGTCCATCTAGTTGGTGATGCCATCCAGCCATCTCATCCTCTGTCATCCCCTTCTCCTCTTGCCTCCAATCCTTCCCAGCATCAGGGTGTTTTCCAATGAGTAAACTCTTCACATGAGGTGGCCAAAGTATTGGAGTTTCAGCTTAAACAGCACTCCTTCCAGTGAACATCCAGGACTGATCTCCTTTAGGATGGACTGGTTGGATCTCCTTGCAATCCAAGGGACTCTCAAGAGTCTTTTCCAACACCACAGTTCAAAAACATCAATTCTTCAGCCCTCAGCTTTCTTCACAGTCAAGCTCTCACATCCATACGTGACTATTGGAAAAACTATAGTGTTGACTAGATGGACGTTTGTTGGCAAAGTGATGTCTCTGCTTTTTAATATGCTGTCTAGGTTGGTCATAACTTTCCTTCCAAGGAGTAAGCGTCTTTTAATTTTATGGCTGCAATCATCAACTACAGTGATTTTGGAGCCCAAAAACATAAAATCAGCCACTGTTTTCACTGTTTCCCCATCTATTTCCCACGAAGTGATGGGACCAGGTGCCATGATCTTAGTTTTCTGAATGTTGAGCTTTAAGCCAACTTTTTCACTCTCCTCTTTCACTTTCATCAAGAGGCTTTTCAGTTATTCTTCATTTTCTGCCATAAGAGTGGTATCATCTGCATATCTGGGGTTATTGATATTTCTCCCGGCAGTCTTGATTCCAGCTTGTGCTTCTTCCAGCCCAGTGTTTCTCATGATGTACTGTGCATAGAAGTTAAATAATCAGGCTGACAATATACAGCCTTGACATACTCCTTTTCCTATTTGGAACCAGTCTGTTTTTCCATGTCCAGTTCTAACTGTTGCTTCCTGACCTGCATACAGGCTTCTCAAGAGGCAGGTCAGGTGGTCTGGTATGCCAATCTCTTTCAGAATTTTCCGCAGTTTATTGTCATCCCCACAGTCAAAGGCTTTGGCATAGTCAATAAAGCAGAAATAGATGTTTTTCTGGAACTCTCTTGCTTTTTCGATGATCCAGCAGATGTTGGCAATTTTATCTCTGGTTCCTCTGCATTTTCTAAGTCCAGCTTGAACATCTGGAAGTTCATGGTTCACGTATTGCTGAAGCCTGGCTTGGAGAATTTTGAGCATTACTTTATTAGCATGTGAGATGAGTGCAACTGTGCAGTAGTTTGAGCTCTTTTTGGCATTACCTTTCTTTGGGATTGGGATGAAAACTGACCTTTTCCAGTCCTATGGCCACTGCTGAGTTTTCCAAATTTTCTGGCAAGTGCAGCACTTTCACAGCATCATCTTTCAGGATTTGAAATAGCTCAACTGGAATTCCATCACCTCCACTAGCTTTCTTCATAGTGATGCTTCCTAAGGCCCACTTGACTTCACATTTCAGGATGTCTGGCTCTAAGTGAGTGATCACACCATCGTGATTATCTGGGTCGTGAAGATCTTTTTTGTACAATACTTTTATGTATTCTTGCCACCTCTTCTTAATATCTCCTGCCTCTGTTAGGTCCATACCATTTCTGTCCTTTATCAAGCCCATCTTTGTATGAAATGTTCCCTTGGTATCTCTAATTTTCTTGAAGAGATCTCTAGTTTTTCCCATTCTGTTGTTATCCTCTATTTCTTTGCATTGATCTCTGAGGAAGGCTTTCTTACCTCTCCTTGCTATTCTTTAGAACTCTGCATTCAAATGGGAATATCTTTCTTTTTCTCATTTGCTTTTCACGTCTTTTCTTAGCTATTTGTAAGGCCTCCTCAGACAACCATTTTGCTCGTTTGCATTTCTTTTCCATGAGGGTTTTCTTGATCCCTGTCTCCTGTACAATGTCACAAACCTCCGTTCATAGCTCATCAGGCACTCTGTCTATCAGATCTAATCCCTTAAATCTATTTCTCACTTCCACTGTATAATCATAAGGGATTTGATTTAGGTCATACCTGAACGGTCTAGTGGTTTTCCCTACTTTCTTCAATTTCAGTCTGAATTTGGCAATAAGCAGTTCATGATCTGAGGCACAGTCAGCTCCTGGTCTTGTTTTTGCTGACTGTATAGAGCTCCTCCATGTTTGCCTGCAAAGAATATAATCAATCTGATTTCGGTGTTGACCATTTGGTGATGCCCATTGCAGCATTAAGTATAATTAAATATTGAAATTGCTTTAAAAGTTCAATAATTATTGATAAATAAGTTAATAATGAGGCAACATGATATAGACATTTAATATGTTTTTTAGACTTTATTTTAAGAACTGGAGAAATGCTCATACTGTTACCTAAAAAAATGATACAAATTTATAGTGACAGAAATTATTAACCAAGTTATGTTTGACTGACTAAACAGATATATCTTAATGTTTTTCATGCCTCTCCTGTCTTCGTCTTTCCTTTCTTACAAGGGAAATGTCATTTGGGAAAGTAGAGGCTATGAAACAGGAGACTGGAATGGAAGAAGTTAAAAATAGCCTTTCTGATCACCAGAGAAGGGGCTTACAATTAAGATGGTTACTGTTGCTCCCAACAATGCCTGATTGTATGCTCTAACTAAGCACCTGACTTTAATCTGAACAGAGAAGAAGGAAACCAATGTGAAAACATTAGATAAGTTGGGTTTGCATGAATTATATATACATATACAAAATGTATGTATAATGATAAATGTATATATTACAACTATGGAGAAAATAAGTTTAGGACTTTAGTTTCTTTAATCAAAATCTTCCTTTACCCGTAACATTTTGTTTGCTAATAATGATTTTACTTTTACTTGTCAATAAGCCATATATAGTCGCTTCAGTCATGTCCAACTCTTTGTGACCCCATGGACTGTAGCCTACCAGGCTCCTCCATCCGTGGGATTTTCCAGGTAAGAGGACTGGAGTGGGTTGCCATTGCCTTCTCCAATGCACACGTATTATATATATTATACACACACACACACACACACACACACACACAAATGTGTATATACAAAATCTATGCTATCCTTCTCTCCAGGAATGAAAGCATATCTGTCTAAGAGAAAGGAGAGTTGTGTTGTAGAGGTGGTCTTCATTAAGGATGTATGAAACTCTGAAACAGCTGGACAAATGAAATAGGTTATAATTAAAAACTGATGTACATTTACATAAAATTAGAACTCATACACTAAATGTGATAAAAATTTACATAGGCAAGTCTTGATAATGGTTAGGTTGCTTTTATTTTGTTCCCATTAAACTTTAGAAGGTGAGGACCATTGCCCTCCTCCATGCATTGCCTGTGTTCTTAGCAGTCATGAGCTGTCCCACCAGGGTGCCCAAATTAAATGTTCCCACCATTTAATCCTAAAATCCGAGTCAGTATATGTCTGATATATATCTACTTGGGCTTCTGTTCTAAATACTTCTGACAGGTTCTAGTTATGATGATCCATAATTATGTTTCTTCAACCATGCCAGAGATGCCTCACATAGAGCCCTGTATCCCAGTTTATTCAGTTCACACCTGTTACCCAGGATAGTTTTTAATAGAATCCATTTTGCTTCTAAAGGCTGCCCATATTTGATTGATAAATTATATGATCACCTTAATCATAACAAAAGGGACTATTTTAATAAAGAGATAACTAGTTGTTATCATCAAAGACATGTCAATGGAGGTAATTAACAGGGAGCAAGAAAGGTGTGGTCAGCAACATAATGTAAAACAAGTATTAAAATCTTTTATGTAGAACTAGTCCTGATATTGGCTTAGTGTTAGAAATTGAATTGTTCAGTGCATTATGATGATTTTTTCATTCTATTTTCTGTGACTGATTAAATTTTTAAAGCTTAATTTCCTCATCTTTAACTAAGACTAATAGCTCTTATACTAATTACCCTCAATGAATTGTATAGTTTAGTAAACTGTTCATCTTAAGTTCATTGGAAGAGAAAATATGTAACATTATTTTCAAAGATTTGCCTCTTTCTGTCACATTTACTTTGGTTACTTCTATTTTTTAATTAACGCATCTCATTCTTTGTACTTCCATGAAGCATTATAATTTATTCTGTATCTTCCTAATAAGCCTAATTTCCTACTAATCACAGGGGTTAAGTTAGAGTTTTTTAAACTTCCTATGAAATTATTCATTTCATTTTCAAATATAATCTTTTAGATTTTAATGCTAAATATTAATTGAACAGAGTGTAGATGTTCTTTCTCTCCAAGCTATGCATTCAGTAAACAGGATAATACAGCATCACAAATGCACATTTAAAACCACCAGATGCCAGCATCTAGCTCCTTCCAATGCAATGAATGAGGCCAGGGAGTAAGTAGAAATGGACATGATTCTTACTTATCTCAAAGGTGTAATTTAGAAAACATAGAAAAACTTTTATTCTAAAGAAAAAAATATATATGAAGAGATTTTTAAAGAGTTGTATGATAGTAATATTCTTTTTAGTCTTTAAAAAAAAATTCAACAAGCTCTAGCTCCTCTCCACATCCAAGATTATTTCTTTGCTTATTTACTTAGATAAAACTACATTTGGGTTTTTAAAGAAGAATCAGTGTTTGAACCTGGTAGTGTAATTAAGATATTGCCCAAGTGGCCATGAAGACAAGTGAGAGAGCAGTCCCCATTGCTCCCTGCATTTCCTCCAACATCCTCTGCAGCTTTTCTCATTTGGTCTTAGAGTTCTGCTATCCTAATTGCCTTTCCTCTAGTTCAATTACTGCTCATTTTTAATGCTGAATTTCAGCCATATAACTTTCATAATGACTTCAACTTGAACAATATTTTCTTTTCACAATCTCCTTTGAGTAAGTCTTAGAATTTAGGCTGAAATACTTTTTGAAGAATTTGTATTGTTCTCCTTACATTTTCCATCTTTTCTAACATCTCTTCAGGTGCTTCCATGACTTTTATGGCAAGGCTTTGTGGGTTATGTTTCCAAAACTCTAAGCACTTGAGGAAAGGGAGAGGTGAGCCTTCAGAGTCTTCAGGCCAAGAGAATAGAGTGATGTTGGTATTGAAGAGGGGACTGGCAGACTAGTCTCTGGTAGGAGGAGCCAAGGACACCAGGAAGGATACACAGAAGTGCTTGAAGAGGTTTAGTTCATATCCAGAGCTCTGTGCCAAAGATTTCTGTTTCTCAGTAATGGCATAAGTGTAACAATGAAGGATTGAAGTGACCGTATAGGTTGGTACAAAACATATCTACACAGTAACCAGTGTGATCAGATGATCACATCTTCAGGGACTAAGGACCTCTGAACAACAGAGGGGGTGAGGATTTTCAAGAAAGTCTTAAATTACATTTCCTTCCAGCCTTATGAGATGGGATCTTTGAGTTTAAAAGGACACTGCTTATAGAAATGATCAATTACAGTCTTTCTTGTGCAGCTGAATTTCTGAATGGAAATGTATTGTTTTGTTTGAAATTGTTTGAAATGTATTGTTTGAAATTGTTTTATAGAGACTTATCTGGGAAGAAATTGTGCCTTATCATGATTCTTCACATTAAAGTAGAGCTGGTGGGAAGCAGTTTCTAACAAATTCCTTGATGCTTTAAGTCTCATCCTGAGGAAGAAAGTACACCAGCTTTAGAGTTCAGACACCTGGGTGGTAATCCGGGTCTGCCTTTTCCTCATTGTGAGAACTTGATGATGCTGTTTAACCTCTCTGGACCTGTGGTGTTTGATCTCTTGTTCTATATTACATGGATAAGGTAAAATCTCAGATCCCTTCCCCACAAATGTATTTTTTCCAACTTCTAGTGGGTGGTGTGGATGGAGAGAGAAGTCTTTTAGAAGAAGTATTCATTGAAGTTTTGTTCTGGCAGGTGATTGCTGTTTTTGATTGAGCTTACTTTGCCTTGTAGATGCTCCATCCCCAATGTCATGGGTACTGTTCTGCCTGGAAGCAGCAGGCCAGTGTCTCCCAGACAGTGTCTCCCACCCTCAAATGCACAAGGTGGAGGCAGGTCCTTGTGGTGGGAGTAGAGAGGAAGGGAATCATGGAACAGGGATCGATCAAAGATTTCTGGCTCCCATCCTGAGTCTCTGTGTGGTTTGCTTTTTATGAATATCCCTACCAATACCAATTACCACTCAGTTTCCTTACTTTCCTCTACTCCAAACTTTTTTTCTCCGCAGGATTTTTTTTTTAATTGGGTACGAACTTCTCTTAAAAATTCTGAATTTCTGCTTCCTATTTCTAACCTCTCTTTCACTCTAAGTGATCCAGTTTTATATTGGATAACTCCTGATTTTTCTTGCCCAACATCCTTATTTTCTTTAATTTAACTTCAATATTTTTTTGGATGGCTATATCTTCTGTTCATTGTGTGAATATATGTATTGGATTGGCCAAAACATTCCTTCAGTTTTTCCTGTAAGATGTTATGGAAAAACCCAAACCCTATATGCGAGACAGAATAAGAGACACAGATGCATAGAACAGTCTTGTGAACTCTGAGGAAGAAGGTGAGGGTGGGACGTTCTGGGACAATAGCATTGAAACATGTATATTATCATATGTGAAGCGGAACATCATTCCATGTTCTATGCATGAGAAAAATGCTCAGGGCTGGGGCATTGGGATGACCCAGAGGGATGGGATGGGGAGGGAGGTGGGAAGAGGGTTCAGGATGGGGAACACAGGTAAACCCATGGCTGATTCATGTCAATTTATGGCAAAAACTACTACGATATTGTAAAGTAATTAGCCCCCAACTAAAATAAATAATTTATTAAAAAAAAAATACCCAAACGAATCTTTTGGCCAACCCAATAGTTTAGTGTGGCCCCTAAACCCAGGGTCCCAACAATTATGAAGCCAAACATTCACTTTACCATAATAGCAACACAAGTCTGGTATAGTATCAACATATTTATCATTGTTTGTTTCTATTATCTTGAGATTTGTTTTCTCTTTCTTTCTTATTTCTCTTCCTTCCTTCTTTCTCTCTCTCAATCTTATTTATATATGTTTAAAAAACCCTTATATAGCATTTGCATTTGTGGCAGAAATTTTTCTGGGTTGAGCACCATTTTTTTCAGAACTGAAAGTATTCAAATTAGTGTATTTATGATGATTTTGATATACAGACTTTTACATATGTATGGAAAGATAAATCTGAATGTCTTCAAAAAATCTTTTTATTTTTTTCTTTAAATTTTCTATCATGAGATAAAATAATCACCTATATATTCTACTTGTAAGACTACATTTTAAAAATAATAAGCACTTTAATCTATGTTTACTTACTTGATATATAATTCAGAGTGAAGCTTTTTTCCCAACATATTTTTCAAAAGTGAGCCATGTCACAGAGCCATTTATTAAATAACGTTTTATTTCCCTACTGATTTGTGAAAATGCCTAACATCAGAAACAAAATTTTCATGTTGATACTTGATTATATATATTATATATAAATGATTTTGAAATTGTCAATAGAATTCAACAAATTATTGTAAATACAAAATATTAAAAATGTTTTTTCAGAAAATAATTCTATTATAATGTTTTTAGGTTAAAAATCTTACCTTCTTTTTTATTTTTCAAAGTGGACAAGTGACCTTTTACAGGTGATGGGTATTGAGTTGAATATGCTGATGAAATCACTTGGTTTGAGAGATGTTTGATAAAAAAATGAAACCTTAAACTACCAACTGTGTTTGAACAGATGATGTTTTTCTGCCTAATGCACCAATATTCATTAAACAGAAATATGTGTCCAAAGTTCAGGTATGAATAAAAATGAAATGGATTTTCTCTGTTGCTTACATGTTAATCTCCATTAAGTCATCATTTCTCAATAACTTTATGATTTGTACTTTGTTCTTCAATATAAAAAAGCAATTAAAATATTACAAAGCTTCTGTGAACTCTGAAGAACTTTTGTTCTCATTACTAACCATTTTTAAACTGGAATTCTGTAGTTAGTTAGCTTTGCAAATTTGCGCAATTGGCTAATTCTAGGAACGTGTTCCATTCCTATTTTCATCCTTCTTATTTCCCTAAAATTTCTATCTAGATTATGGATATCAACTACTAGTAGAGGATATACTAAGAATAATGTTAAAAGACAAAATTCTTTGTAATATCTTACATTATTCTTACTATATCATAATTAAGTGAATCATATGTGATGTATTTATCTTTTATATCAATATTTATCAAATATGAAGAATGACCAGAACTCCCTGCTATATATGCCTCATGTGTCTCTTTCTACCTAACATTACACTAGATTCTCTCATTATACAAGCAGATCTTTTAAACACACAGTACGTCATTAACCCTCTCTGGTCCATCCATCTCCCTTCCCCTAACCCTCTCTTCCTTACCATCCCCTTCACCTTTCCCCTCACCCTCTCCAACCTATTTGACCCCTTGGAAAATATATAGAGTTAAAGTAAGACAAGTAAGAAGCATATTTATTTCACTGTATATCAGCTAGTCAATACATTTGTTTATTAAAGGTAAATCTATTTTGCAAAATAATTATCATGTATTTTTTGTCTTGTATTATCAATATTTTTATCACTCATCATTCATGACTTTTCAATCATTGATTCAATTTTTCATTATAAATATAATGATCATATTCAGTTTAACGTATAATTATTTTTAAGTGATCTTATCTCATTGAGTGAAGTAATTAGGTGATTCTGACCATATTTAATTTTATAGATGATTCCATTAAAACTCACCTTTTAATTTTCAAAGATCCTAAGCATATTGGTGTCATTGGTTTTATCACTTTTATTGGCTTTGCTTATTTTATGTGTTCAACTTTATAGTCATAAACAATCAAGGTCAGTTATTGTTTTACTGTGATTCATTATTTATCATGATTTAAAATGCAAAATTTAGCCGATCTGGCTTTAAAAAATTCTGTCAAAACACTTTGTTTATACTTTACATGTTCTCTGAGAACCGTGGGAAGAACAGCTTTATCCTCAGAGATAGCTCCTTTCTTTAATGTACAACAGAGTGGTTTTCATTTGCAGAATCAGTCTGGTACAGGGCAGGTGTCTCAGTGAAAGAAATTCTAATTTTATTTACTCTTTTTTGAAACCTTCATTTTTCGTAATTAAACTTCTAGGTTCCCGTCAAGAGTCGTGTACTTACTTTCATTTTTATTCAGAAATCTAAGATATAGGCAGCTAGTAAGTCATAAAAATATATGTGTATACCCACACATACACACGACACACACATATATGGTAAATTGCTATTTTTCAGGGCATAGGAAATAATTCTATAAATTGTTTTAATCTGTTGTCTCCATTTTCCCCTGAAGAAAAAAGCTCATTTTACTTGCTTGATAAGAAGCCTAATAAAGAATCGAAATTACCTCCACGGACTTGTTCAATTACTACGTTGAAAGGGTTCTTGTACTTGATGAAAATATATGAAGGGATTAAGATTTCTGAAGCAAGTACAAATCAGAATATTTGGATATTTCTGTGATAGTAACACACAAAAAAATACAAAGGAAATATTTTCAACTAAAGAAATGTAAGTAGAAAATTTATATTTAAAAATCTACATATCTGACAATATTGGGAAAATACAGAACGGAGATCAACATAAAATCACCTGGATATTACAAAACTACAGTCATCTAAATAACTTATGATGGGAAAAATACTTCAAAGCACAGCACAAATGGGTCACAAAGTACAATAAACAATAATTGAATCTGAATTCAAATTAGAAAAAAGTCTTATTATTTACAATACAAGAATGTTTTATCCTAATAATTGGGCTCGAAGCAGTACTACAAGCCTTTGGGCCAAGAGAGGCCCTCAGACACGGGGGTTTTTCAGTAAATTTACTTAGTTCTGCCACATTCACCAAGCCATTCAGTTTTCCCCCATTTTAATCATTAATTGAAAGATTTAGCCACATCTGATTTTGAATAGTATAGATTTATGAAAGTTTTGTAAACACTTTATCTGCTCATGACATTACTGCCTGATAAGTTGTTTTTGTTTTTCAGTTGCTAAGCCATGTACGACTCTTTGTGACCCCATGAACTGCAGCATGCCAGGCTTCACTGTCCTCCACTATCTGATAAGTAGAAAATATAAACGCAGCATGAACATGGTATTAAAAAATAAATAAATAAAAAAACAAGGATAAGCATAAGAGGAGATGGTATAGTTGACATTTCAGGCTAGGTAGTCTTAAAGGAGCACATAGTATGAATTTGTTTTTTGAAAGCCTTCTAATTTTTCATTATGATCAGTAATACCTTGCTTACCTTCACTTTTATGAACATTTTTCTTCCAGTTTTATTGAAATATAATGGACATACAGCACTGCTTAAGTTTTAAGGTGTACAGTATAATGATTTTACTATTTATATGCACTGTGAAATGATTACCACATTGATGTTATGGAAGTATTTTTTTTAGCAAATGTTGTGAATTACACATAAATGACTGGATTTTTCAGTTGACATATTTCAGCCCCCCTCAAAAACAGCACAAAACACTGAGGCTATCCCAAATAATCAAAGGGAGCCTTTGATCTCTATCAGAGGAAATGAAACACCTTGCCCTCTCCTACTTTGGACCCCTGTTTACCTCGTCCTCCCTCTACAATCCCTACAATAGATTATCTTGTGTCATGAACTAAGCCGCAGCCAGATGATGATAATTAAATAATCTCACTGCAGTAACTAAGGAAAGCATTTGCTTCTTTCATCTTCAGAGATGACTAAATGAAAAAAAGGAGTCAGACTTACTCGGCACAGTATCAATTAATTTGTTGTGCTCTATATACATTTCTTGCTACACCACATGATATCCTTGTGTCACCCAATAAGGCTACTAGGGAGCTAATCTTTTTTTTTTTTTAAACACTGTGAGTATAAGGAATAACACTATAACTTCTAATTTAGGTTCAAATAGCAAGCATCTCTCATGAAAGATTTACTCACTCTAAACTGTACAAGCATCGTGTGTTAATGCAGTATAATTAAACTCGGAGCAAAGAGATTTTTCAACTAAATTAATTCAAGCACAGCAGTCCATTGTTTAGACTAGACTTACTCTGGTTTAAGTGAGTGAAGCAAATAATAAATCTACCCATAAACTGTAGTACAACAGGGATACTACCCTTGTGGGCGAGCATCATTCCTAAGTCAGTGTCTCACCTTGACGTTTATTTTCCATAAGTACCCAGTTTACCCTTTAGACAGCATTAAGAAAGCATTCATCTTCAGCAAGGCTGCAAGTCATTGACATTATCTCTTCCCTGGGCAATAAAGAACCTTGATTTCTAGATATGAAAAGATTTAAGGGAGAATAAACTGCATAATGCACACATTCGTTGCTGCTTTCACTATCAATAAAGAGCTAAATATGACCTGCATGATGGATGCATGTTTTGAATAATGTCTGCTTCCAATGTAACAAAGTTTCTTTTCAAGCCATATGGCTGCATAATCTTTTCTTTAAAAACTGCTTTGAGTAAAATTTATCATCTTTTTGAGTTGTGGGAATACTATACTTTACCGTCACTTAGACTAACTGAATAAATTAATTTAGATTCATTTTCATATCCTGATGGGAATCCCCTGTCTTAATTCCTTTCTCTCTCCACTCTCAATAAATCTCCTTCTGTATATATTATATATATACGTATGTGTGTATATATATATATGTATGTAACTTATAGGTACAAATTCTAATTAGTTCAAAGTGACTTAAATTACAAGTTGGTAAAGAAAGAATATTAACACCAGTTGAACACATTATTGAATAGTGTTAAATTATTCAGCAGTGCCAGTCCATTACCCAACAACAAATAATATTTATATTAGTCATGTAGTATACTGGTAATAATAGGGCTTCTCAAGTGTGGCACTAGTTGTAGAGAACCCACCTGCCAATGCAAGAGACATAAGAGACATGGGTTAAATCCCTGGGTCAGGAAGATCCCCTGGAGGAGTGTGTGGCAACCCACTCCAGTATTCTTGCCTAGAGAATCTTATGGACAGAGGAGCCTGGTGGGCTACAGTCCATAGGGTCACAAAGAGTCAGACATGACTGAAGTGACTTAGCAAGCACACATGCACATACTGGTAATATACTATAATAATAAACCCAATATAGGTTTTTTAGAGAGGTTCACATATTGAAAAGATGAGAACACTGCATCTTATAGAGAATTAGCTCTTTTTCAATGTTTTCTCCCTGAAGTCATGTGACAAGCAAAAATCTGAATATAGAGCTATATAACTAGAGATACGGAACTAGAGTTTGATAAGTCTTAAAGTCATTATACCTTTTCCTTATACAATAAAAGGCAGTATTATGTAGCTTCAAATGAAGGTCTTGGATTTCTATATCAGCTCCACTACTTACTGTATGACTTTTGGTAAATCTTCACCCTCTCTGTTCCTCAGTTTCCCAGTCTGTAGAATGTTGCCTAGCTAACTGGATTAATGTGAGAATCAAATGAAGCAATAGACATACAGCACATAGGCTTAATAAACATCAATATTTATTACTTTAAAATTCACTGATTAATAATTATTAACATTTATTGAGAACTTATTACCTACATGGAATTGTCTTAAATAAAATGAATATTAGTATTATATCCATTTTGCAGAAAAGGTAAACTGAGACACTGTAAGGTAATGTTACTTCCCTGTCATTATACAGATATTACAGTGTCAATCTTGAGTTCAAGGCCAAAGAATTTGGCTCTAATGTATATCTACTGGGTTGGCCAAAATGTTCCTTTTGTTTTAAGTAAAAATAAAATAAATGTTTTATTTTCATGAAGAACTTTATTATTTTTAAATTGACTTATTTTTAATTGAAGGATAGTGAAAGTTGCTCAGTTGTGTCTAACTCTTTGTGACCCCATGGGCCGCAGCCTGCCAGGCTCCTATGTCCATGGAATTCTCCAGGCACGAATACTGGAATGGGTTGCCACTTCCTTCTCCAACTTGAAGGATAATTACTTTAAAATATTGTGTTGGTTTCTGCCATACATCAGCATGAATCAGTCATAGATATGAATACATCTCTTCCCTCTTGAACCTTCCTCCCACCCTATTCCACCCCTCTAGGTTGTCACAGAGCTCTGGTTTGAGTTACTTGAGTCATATAGCAAATTCCCACTGGCTATCTATTTTACACATGTTAATCTATATGTTTCCATGCCATTCTTTCCATTCATCCCACCCCCTCCTTCCCCGCCTGTGTCCAAAAGTCTGTTTTCTATGTCTATGCCCTGCAAATAGGTTCATCACTACCATCTTTCTAGATTCTATATATATTCATTAATATACAATATTGTTTTTATCTTTCTAACTTACTTCACTCTGTATAATAGATTCTAAGTTCATCTACCTCATTAGAACCGACTCAAATGTGTTCCTTGTTGTGGCTGAGTAATATTCCATTGTGTATGGTTTCTTTATAGCTTCTTTATCTATTCATCTGTCGATGGACATCTAGGTTGCTTCCATGTCCTGGCTATTGTAAATAGTGCTGGAATGAACATTGGGGTACATGTGTCATTTTCACTTATTATTTTATCAGTGTATATGCCCAATAGTGGGATTGTTGGGTCATATGGTATATTTTCCCCTAGCTTTTTAAAGGAAACTCCATACTGTCTTCCATAGTGCCTGTTTCAATTTACATTCCCACCAACATTGCAAGACATCAAAGATGACATAAATAGATGGAGACATATTCCATGTTCCTGGGTTGGAAGAATGAATATTGTGAAAATGACTATACTACCAAATACAATAGTCACTAGGTCATCTCCAATTCTTTGTGATTCCATGAACTGCAGTACATGAGGCTTCCCTGTCCTTCACTATCTCTTGGAGTTTTCTCAAACTCACGTCCATTGAATTGGTGATGACATCTAATCCTCTGTTGCCCCTTTATCCTCCTGTCCTCAATCTTTCCCAGAATCAGAGTCTTTTTCCAATGAGTCAGCTCTTCACAACAGGTGGCCAAGTATTAGAGCTTCAGATTCAGCATCAGTCCTTCCAATGAATATTCACAGTTGATACCCTTTAGGATTGACTGGTTTGATCTCCTTGCTGTCCAAGGAACTCTCAGGTGTCTTCTCCATCACCACAGTTTGAAAGCATCAATTCTTTGGCATTCAGCCTTTTTATTGTCTAACTCTCACATCCATACATGACTGCTGGAGAAACCATAGCTCTGACTGTACAGACTTTTGTTAGCAATGTGATGTCTCTGCTTCTGGGAAAAAAAGAATAAAAAATGATGTCTGTGGTTTTTAATATGCTGTCTCACTTTGTCATAGCTTTCCAATGGTATTTTTTACAGAACTAGAAAAAAAAATTTCACAATTCATTTGGAAATACAAAAGACCCTGAATAGCCAAAGCACTCTTGAGAAAGAAGAATGGAGCAGGAGGAATCAACCTTCCTGACTTCAAACTATACTGCAAAGCTACAGTCATCAATACAGTATGGTACTACCAGAAAAACAGAGGTATAGACCAATGGAACAAGATAGAAAATGCATAAATAAACCCAGGCACCTATGGGCACCTTATCTTTGACAAAGGAGGAAAGAATATACAATGGAGAAAAGATAATATTTTCAATATATGGTGTTGTGAAAACTGGACAGCTATGTATAAAATAATGAAATTGGAATACTTCTTAACACCATACACAAAGATAAAATGAATTAAAAACCTAAATTTAAGATCAGAAACTCTTACAGGAAAACATAGGCAGAACACTGTGTGACATAAATCACAGCAAAATCCTATATGACCCATTTCCTAGAGTGATGGAAATAAAAACAAAAATAAACAAGTGGGACCTAATTAAACTTAAGAGCTTTTGCACAGAAAAGAAAACTATAAACAAGGTGATAAGACAACCCTCAGAATGGAAGAAAATAATAACAAATGAAACAACTGACAAAGGACTAATTTCCAAAATACACAAGCACCTCATTCAACTCAATACCAGAAAAACAAGCGACCCAAACAAAAAGCGAGTAAAAGACCTAAACTGACATTTCTCCAAAAAAGACACGGAGATGGCTAATAAACACATGAAAATATGCTCAACATGGCTCATTATTAGAGAAATGCAAATCAAAACTACAATGAGATATCACCTCACACCAGTCAGAATGGCCATCATCAAAAAATCTACAAATGATGAATGGCAAGAGGGTGTGGAGAAAAATGAAGAACTTTATTGAACAACATATTCACTAATCGAAAGAAATTTTGGCCAGACCAATTCATGCTGAAAGACTACTACATTTCTCAATTCATGCCAAAATGAAGACAAGTAAGAAAACAAAGATGTGAAACCAGAAAAAATCATTTAAATTTTGGAAGTAAATTATGGAAGTAAATAAACTTAAATATTATTTCCTAATAGCATTTTTTCTATGTTTATATATTTTTGTCAAAATATGATTATTCTGTCAAAACTTAATGTATTTAAAAAAAAATAACTGTTTACTTAATTGAAGAGAAGCCAGAGAATGACCCAAACTAAAATGTATGCCTGACCAAAGTATCTACTCTATTTTATTACCTTAATTTGAAGTGAATTTTTCTTATTTACCTGATAGTTTTAAAACTGTGTTGTAACTTTTATTTGTATCTAAGCAATTATAAATGGACAGGGAGGCCTGGCGTGCTGTGGTTCATAGGGTCACAAAAAGTCAGACACAACTGAGCAACTGAAGTGAGTGAGTGAGTGAATTATAAATGAACCCTATTGCAACATTATTTACAACGGCCAAGATATGGAAGCAACTTAAGTGTCCATAATTAGATGAATGAATAATGTATGATATCTGTATACAGTCAAATACTACTCAGCCATAAGAAAGCATGAAATCTTGTCATTTGTGACAACATGAATGGACCAAGAGTGTATTATTCTAAGTGAAATAAGACATGCAGAGAGAGACACATACTGTATGATTTCATTTATATGTGGAAGTTAAAAAACAAAACATATGAACAGAACTAAGCAGAAACAGAGTCATAATACAGAGAACAAACAAGTGGTTACCAGAGGGGAGGTGAGTGGAGGGAGGAGAGAAATAGGTGAGGGAGATTAGGAGGTACAAAGTTCAGTTACAAAGTAAGTCAGTCATGGGTATGAAATATATAGTATGGGAAATATCATCAATATTATGTAATACTTTGTATGGTAACAGATGACAACCAGATTTATCAATGTGATCATTTTGAAATGCATAGAAATATCAAATCACTATGTTGTATACCAGGAACTAACATAGTGTTGTAGGTCAATTATACTTCAAAAACAAACAAAACATAATAAAAGAGGTCAGATTTGTGGATACTAGAGGTGGGGGTTAGGGGAAAGAGAAACTGGTTGAAGGTAGGGCTTCCCTGGTGGCTCAGGCGGTAAAGAATCTGTTTGCAATGCTGGAGACCTGGCTTCGATCCCTAGGTTGGAAAGATCCCCTAGAGGAGGGAATGGCAGCCCACTCCATTATTCTTGCCTGGAGAATCCCCATGGACAGAGAAGCCTGGTGAGCTACAGTTCAAGAGGTTGCAAAGAGACATGACTGAGTGACTGAGCACAGCACAACGCAGTTAAAATGTACAAACTTCCAGTTATAAAATAAATAAATAGTAGGAGCATAATGTACAACATGATAAAGATAATTCACACTACTATTTGTTATATATGAAAGTAGTTAAAAGTGTAAATCTAAAGAGTTCTCATCACAAGGGAAAAATTTTTCTATTTCTTTAATATATCTATATGGGATGATGGATGTTCAGTAAACCTATTGTGGTAAACATTTCATTATGTATTGATATCTAAGTCAAATCATAATGTTGTACACCTTAAACTTATACAGTGTTATATATCAATTGTATCTCAGTAAAAGTGGGAGAAAAAGAGTTTAAATCAATTAACTCTAAAAACATAATGCATGTGCCAGCTTAAAATGTTAGAGGAATTTTTTAAGCCTTCAAAATAATAAAAAAAAACAACAAGAACAAAAACAAAACCTCTAGACAAAAAATGAATTTTAAAACTTAAAATCATTAAGAAATGCACAAAGGTAATGGTCAACATATTTAGTTCATGTGCAAAACATTATTTATGCCAATGCCCAAAACGAATGTAAAAGACAGGAAATTTTTAAAAATTTAACCGTAAAATGATGGAAACAATGAAAATTAATACTTAATATATATTAAAATCATAAATTGATAATAAAATAAATATTAAGTAAAAAGGCAAACATAACATGTTAGTTAACAAAACAATAAATACATACAGCTAATGTAAATATGCAAAAATAGCATATTAGCAATAAAATACAATTTAAATTAATAAAATGCTACTGTCTTAAGAGACAAATAGAGCTAAGTGATTAAACTTTAATTTATTAATACCACTGAGAATGCAGCAAAAGTGTAAGTTTTATTTTACTAACGCTATTTTGAAGTTGTGGAACAGCATCAGTCACATTTTGAGGGTATCTTCCCTGTTGACAATCCTTCCATCCCTCATTGTCTACAAATGCCTGAAAGCTTTCAGAGCAAACCAATCCATTCACAAGTGTGAACAGAGGGAACCATGTTGTTCTTTTGGAACACAACAAAACCCATGGCCAGTCAGACTGTTTCCCTCATAAATGTAGACTAAGGAACAGCAGAGTAATCTCTTTGTTTAAAAGTTTAAGGTATGATCTGGAGATCTGTGTGGTGGCCAGAGATGTACTCAACCTAGGCTGTGGTGTAAAGAGTGAGAAAGTGAGAGACACAGAGTAAAGGAAACAGGAGAATCAGAGAGACATGGCAGATGACTTTCATTTCCTATTCAGTCTCTCCCTATGGCCCGGCCTCTGTGAGTTCTAAGAAACCTCTGTGTTACTTAATAACAAACAACTATTTTTTGTTCAACTTGATCCTGGTATTTGAAAGAAACCAAATCATAATAGAACAAGTTGTTTGAAAAGCAGCTTGAAAGATAAGCCACAGGCTGAGAAAAGACATACCTGATAATGGATTGTTACGCAAAATATATGAAGAACCCTTAAAATTCTACAAAAGGAATAGTAAATTAAGAAAACAATGAAATACCATTGATAAGAATGGTCAAAATCCAAAATACTGGCAACACTGAATGCTGGTGAGGATGTAGAGCAACAAGAACTTGCATCATTGCTGGTGGGAATAAAAAATGGTACAGCCATTTTGGAAAACGGTTTGTCAGTTTCTTACAAAATTAGACATATTCTTACCATACAATCCAGCAATCTTGCTCCTTGGTATGTACACTAAAGAGTTGAAAACTTATGTCCACACAAAATCTTGCACACAGGTGTTTATAGTGAAAGTGAAAGTCTCTCAGTCGTGTCTGACTCTGCGACCCCATGGACTATACAGTCCATGGGATTCTCCAGGCCAGAATACTGGAGTGGGTAGCCTTTCCCTTCTCCAGAGGATCTTCCCAACCCAGGGATCGAACCCAGGTCTCCCTCATTGCCAGCGGATTCTTCACCAGTTGAGTCACAAGGGAAGCCCGGTGATAGTAGCCATATTCATAATCTCCAGGCTTCCCACGTGGCTCAGCGGGTAAAGAACCCGCCTGCAATGAAAGAAACACAGGAGATGCATATTCGATCTCTGGGTCAGGAAGATCCCCTGGAGGAGGGTCATGGCAACCCACTCCAGAATTCTTGCCTGGAGAATTCCATGGACAGAGGAGCCTGGTGGGCTATAGCCCACAGGGTAGCAAAGAGTCGGACACAACTGAAGCAACTGAGCACACACATTCATAATCATCAGAACTTGGAAGTAAGGAGATGTCCTTCAGTAAATTAATGGATAAACTGTGGCACATCCAAACAATGGAATATTATTCAGAGCTAAAAAGAAAGGGTCTACAAACCCTAAAAAGATCTAGGGAAAGCATAAATGCATATTACCAAGTGAAAGAAGCCAATGTGAAAAATCTACATACTGTGTGAGTCCAAACAAGTGTCATTCTGAAAAGACGGAACCATGGAGATCAGTGGTGCCAGGGGCTAGGAGGAAGGGAAGAATGATAGGCAGAGCAAGGGGAGGATTTTTAGGGCAGTAAAACTATTCTGTATGATTCTACAATAGTTGATACATGTCATTAAACATTTGTTCAAGCTAGTAGAAGACACAGGGGTGAAAGTTTGTATAAACTGCGGACTTTGGGGGGAGAATTATGTATCATTATCAGTTGTAACAAATCAGTTACAACAAATCAGTTCATCAGTTGTAACAAATATATCACTCTGGTGCAAGATATTGATAGTGAGGAGGACTGTGCATATGTGGGGGAGGAGTGCATGCAAGAACCTTTAGTACTTTCTGCTCCACTTTGCTGTGAACCTAAAACTGCCCTTTAAAAAATCTTTTGTTTTTATAGCAATTTGAGACTGTTTTCAAAAACTTTAAAAATATCATAAGGCAAACTCATAATTCCATTTCTAAGAACCCACCCAAAGGAGGAATATTCAAAACAAGCCTACAGATAAATTGTAAAAATGCATTGTGTAAAAAAATATTTTGGACAAAGAGTTAACTGCGTTGTTATGTGTGCATTGTTACGTGTGTGTTATGTGTGTTAACTGCATTGCTATATATATAAGTGGCGCTAGTGGTAAAGAACCTGCCTGCCAATGCAGGAGACATAAGAGATGTGGGTTCGATCCCTGGGTCGGGAAGATCCCCTGGAGGAGGGCATGGCAGCCCACTCCAGTATTCTTGCCTGGAGAATCCCATGGACAGAGGAGCCTGGTGGGCTACAGTCCATAGGATCCCAAAGAGTTGGACATGACTGAACATGACATGACACACACATATAGAAGTGAAAAGCAAAAAGCAATACAAACAATAAAGAAATAATAAAGAAGTAGACAACTAGCTAAATTGTAATAGATATATATATAGTTCAATAATCAGCCAAAGGAAATTTACAAAAGCTGATTTAAAAATCTGATAAATTAATAATTTACAGTGCAAAATAAAGATTGTAATGGAAACATCTATTTCCTGGCTATATACAATTTTAACTCTAACAGTGTGGCTTCCACTTCACAGCACAAATAGTCAAAAAGTAATAAATGATTATTAAAAAAAAATATGTATAAAATTGCAATTTTAGAATATTAGGTAGCATGGCAAAGACTGGTGAGTATTCTTTGTTGCTGTTCCAGGCAAGTTTTACAGTGCTCCTCTTTATTATTGGGTTGATATAATTTATTGACATATTCCAGTGACCTAAACTATAGCAAAATTGTTAAGAGAAATTCTGAAGTGCTATTCTTTCTAAATACCATTTAGTTTAATTTTTTAACTAAATTTTCTTAGCAAATTCTCTTTATAAAAATTTTCTTAAATTTTTTTTAATTAAAATGTATTTCAAATACATTTTTGTATATGTGAATTCTAAAAATTACAAGAATTCTGCAAGTGTAAAATAAATACTTTTGATTACTTGTAACCTTCTTCTCTCATTAGTGTAGACTAAAGGAACTTAAAAGAGAATTCAGAATGAAAAATATGTCATTTTTAGAATATGTCATTTTCATGTAATATCTAACTAACTGTTTTTCTACAAAACAATTGGTTAATGACAAAGCATTCAAATTTCAATTTTTGAAAGCATATTCTCATCAACATTAATATTAAATTTAGCACAAAGCAAGCAATCCCAACTTAAACATTCCATGATATAAAATTTCAAAAAAAATTTGAATGGAGCATAAGTTCTTTCTTATGTCAATAATATCTATGTTTTTCAGGTTATATATCATCCCTATATCGTCCCTAGTATACATTCTAAAGACAGTACTGTATTTATTTATTTATATATATAAACCACGATCATTGTGAAATTGTCATACAGATAATTATCTTCAAAACAATTATGTATAGTATTTTTTTTCATAGTCTTATAATGTCAATATACTTTGTGTGAAAAGTTTGTGTCCAGTGAAGGTTCTGCAGCAGAATGGCTAAGATCAGAGGCTCTGACAGAATTAAGGTTAGTGAGAATGTTACAGATCTCACAAAGATGTTGTGAAATTTGCTGACATAACTGTGGAAAGTGACTAGAACACTGTTGACATCTAGTAAGAGCTCACTAAGTGAGTACATCTGGTTGAGCAAATTGAAATCAAGGGAGAGATACTGTTGCTCATGTTCATCTTGTAATATTTTATCATTTCCTATTTGTGATATAGGAAAAGTTCAACTGTTCTTACAGTTTTTCAGGATTGCACTGTGTATGAATCAGTAGTCGGTAATATAGTCATTCTCACATTTAGTCTTCTATGCTTCTTTAGAATTAAATTTAAAGAGTCTGCTTCTTAAAATTGTGTCCTGTACTTTTATGTTATTTTTCAGATTTAATGAAGTTATCAGAAAAAAGGGAAAAAAAATCTCATACATATAAATTTGTCATTGTGTTCGTAGCAAAGAGGCACCCAGTATCTTTCAATTCATTGCAGCATTATTTCTTCAAGGGACACTTTTTTTTTTTTAAGTTCTTGGTTCCTTTCTAAAAGGTCTGAATCACTGAAGTTGTCAAATTAAGTTTCAGATTTCTCCTTTGCCTTCAGTCCCTACCCAAGAACCAGCTTCCCCTCTTGGGCATGGATTATGTTTGGGTAAGAAGGAAGACTGTCCAGATTGATAAAGCAATACCCCTGGGAAAAGATGATTAACATGTATAAAGGGATTTCCCTGCAGTATAAATACCAGCATGCGCTCTCTTGGTGCTTCAGAGCCTCCCTGATGTATATATGCAGGTAGTGAGATTTGAAACGGCCCTTTGAGATGGTAATATAATAAAACTGATTTGCGGAGTGGCACCTCTTCTCCATTTTCTATTCTTTTGTGGGAATGAGTTGCCAACCTTTTACTTCGACTGATACCTTTATACCTCTGAATTCTGAGTCTTCTGCAACTCTGCCTCTGATAATGCATCCGAGTGCTGCGGAGTGCCTACCCGTCTCCAACCACGCCACCAACGTGATGTCCACAGGTACCAACTTCAATAACGGTCTACATGCGGCTGCGCCTTAAGATGTCAGGATGGGTGCTTTGAATCCTGTTAGTTTAGAATCTCATTTTTTAAATATTTTAATGTGTATTAAGTTAAATATTCAGGATATTAAATAAGCCAAAATGCCTAAGAAAATATTCAAGAAATATTAGTAAGGGTAGTAATTTCAAGTATTGTTGGCTTTATTTTAAAGATCTGTCTTCTATATAAGTAAACAGTGAGTCTGAAAACCATTTCTATGGACACATGTATGGGTAAAGAGTAAAACTGAAGAAATAGTGTAAGATAATTTAAAAGGTGATTTTTTTTCATCTTAGAGATTTATTTGGTTTTTAGATTACAGTTACTACCATGTCTAAAAAATGCCATACACCTCATAGTAAACACAACTGAATGATTCCTAATACCAACAGCAGTGGGTTTCAGAGAATAAAATAATTAGATGTTTAAATACACTTGACTCAAACAGTAAAGAATCTGCCTACAATGCAGGAGACCCAGGTCTGATCCCTGGGTCAGGAAGATCCCATGGAGACGGGAATGGCAACCCACTCCACTATTCTTGCCTGGAGAAGTCCAAGGACAGAGGAGCCTGGCAGGTTACAGTCCATGGGGTCGCAAAGAGTCGGACACAACTGAACGACTAACACTCACTTTAAATACACTTAACTTCTTTAGAATAATTAAAAACTCAGAAATCAAAGCTAGAGGCAATATAATATTTAGAACCCATGAACTGATTTGAATTTTTTCAAAATTTAGTTCTGAAGAGATTTCAACCTTTAACCATGTTTTTATATTTTCTTATGTAACTTTCTTATATGAAAATTAAACTTAATTCAAATATATCGTCTCAAACACAACCAAGCAAATAAGTATGCTTTGTTAATGTGTCCACTTTTTATTCAGTAAAAAAGGGTTTTGATTAATAAACAAAGTCTTGGGTAAATGTCTGTTTAATAGCACTTTTCACTTGTAAAGGAATCTAAATATGAACTAAATTTTATAAATTAAAAAAAATCAAATTTGAGTTGATACATTTATATGCCAATTTAAAATATTTTAGCCTTATATTTTGTTATAATTAAGCAGCTTTGAAAGTTATATGTAAGTTTGGTATTAATCTTCAACAGGATTTTCAAGTATCTGAAGATCATATATTTAGATTTTGGGAAAATTATTAATGTAGAGATGCTTTTTATCTACTGAAGAGTCTCAGAATTTAATTAAACATGTACTGATGCAAATATCCTCAAACAGTTTTAAAAAATGTAAAAAAGTATTTTTATGAAGAGGTGTGGTATAAGTAAATTTAAACAATTATCACATATTGTTGTATTGTTCAGTCGCTAAGTCATGTCCAACTCTTTGCAACCCCGTGGACTGCAGCATGCCAGATCTCCCTGTCCTTCAGTATCTCCTGGAGTCTGCCCATACAATTATCACATAGCTAATTGTATATTTTAAATAATGGACATTTAAATAGATTGAGAATGAGAAGGATAATGCATTGTTTGCATAATATACTGTGTGTAGATAGTATTTGGCTAGAATAAAAATTGGAATTGAGGTTAAAATTAAGCAAATTAATTAAAATAAATAAAATTAAAAGTAAATAAATAATGTATCTAGTAAATTAGCTTGTCATTTATACGTCTTCCCCAAATCAGCAAAACAAAAGGAATTTAAACCTTGGAAGTAAAAAAATTCATAATTAGCAAAAATGTCCTAATGGCTATTGTTATTGTTTTAAATAGCAATAGCATTGATTTTATAATTTCTCCACCACATAGTAATCATATATATCTAATTGTCTAGGTATCGAATTAGAAATGATTATAATAAGAGGAGCAGTTGGATATTCAATGCGTTTCATGTTCGTTTCATTTTGGAATGCATAGAAATCATTATAACACAAAATGACTTCAGTCCTCTCTATGTGTCAGTAGTAAAATGAAAATTTATAAAGATACTTTAAAATAGTAAAAATGAGTTATAGTTAGAAAAAATGTTTTACTTTATGTCTTTAATTGATAGACCTATATATTTTCAAAAAGGATTATAAATCTCTTCTAATATCTCATATTATTCAAGAAGATACAGTTATATTTTTGAAAATCCACCACTCTATTCAGGATATAATGGGAAAAAGTAGAAAATAAGATACATAATAAAACATTGATTAGTGATTTTATTGTTAGTAGTTCATTATGATTCACGTTTAAAGCTTGATAAAAGTTAAGTAATTCAAATATAATTTCAAAGTACACTTTAATTCAATGAGGCTTGTAGCTATTTATAAATGAAGTTAAGTTATATGCTGGATTCAACCTTTATAAACCTCTAGTTACTCAATGATCAATGAACTTATTTTTTGACCAGCTTCATCATGAGAATTGTTCAATAAATTGTGTGCATGCAGAAAATCTACAAGCTCATGGTTTCAATACCAGCCTAAATAAATTGTACATTATCACAGAGTTTTTGTAAGCCTCTGAATTTAATGGAATTTTATGATCATACCCAATAAAAGGCTAGTGGCTCTGCCACTTCCTCTTTGATGGAAGAAATTTGTTAGGTGAATAAGCAGAAGTAAAAGTAAAGACACATGAAGAGTTGATTTCTGTATTCATTGCTCCAGAAAAAGACAATTTTATAGTACCATGTTATATGAGAATGTTAAGAGACTATCCACCGGTCAGTTCTTTGCAATGTCTATATTGGGTGAAACCTGCAAGAATTCTGCAGCTTCCAGTTGTATGCATGTGCTCAGTCACTCACTCATGTCCGACACTTGGCAACCTCATGGACTGTAGCCCACCAAGGTTAAAACTGGTCAGTCACGCCAACCCAGAGCACTGGATATAATTAATGAAGGCTCTAGTTCACTCTGATGATTCATGAACTCGTTACATGAGAAAAAGTTCAACCCCTAGTTTTAGCGTACTCATCAGAGAACTGCCCCCAAATGAGAACAAATTATTGGCATATAACTTTAAGAATAGCATAAATGTGTACTTTTGAAATGAAACGAACGTGTCTTGAATCCTCATACATTTCCTTACCAGTCCCGTCTATTTTGTCTTTGATCCAAACTCCTAAATGTTTGTGCACATGTTTCATGGTGACAACATTGGGAAACACAGCAACAGGACTTCATTATTCTGTTCCTTCCTGTCATTATGGAAACCAGTCATCGACCTATGGCGTGATGGCAGGTAAGAAAAATTGTCTTTACATGTAAGACTGAGTTTGGGGACGCTTGGGTGCATTTTCTGGGTCGAAGGGAATCTTGACCAGAGTATCATGAAATTCAGATCTCCTAACCTCGGAAATTGCTGCTAAATCCACCACTTACTACAATGGTCCCTTATCTGTGACGCCTTCAGAGATCATAATAGTTATACCCGATCACCGCTGTTCTCCACAAGCCTGAAATGAACTGCTATGCTCCTTAACTCTTGTGTTTGCTTTGTATGATTTTTATTCTAATTCTCTATTGCCAAATTGCTAATTGTCACTTGTTTATGCCATTGGTGGGCTTGCCTCCAGTAATAATAAAGTAGCTACTAGCCTTAGGTAACTATTTAAATTTAAAAGTAAATTAACTGAAATAAGGTCAGATTTAAAATTCCTTAGTTGCCAACAGTGAGCAAGTCAGCAAAATCTTTAAATGACCACTTCATTGCCCGCCTCCATACCAACAGGGTTAACGATTATGAGGTAGGGAACTTAGTAAGCATCATTTCCCTTGAGATTTTGGCTGTTCCTTCAGTTCCTGAATTTAAAATGAAACAGGAAAATGCTTAATAATCTTTTGTAGCTACCAAAGCAGATAGACTAACTTATAGAGTATTTTCCTCATCACAGTATTTCTTTTGGCCATTTGGTCTGTAAAGATAAATAAGACATTGAAGGCTAAGAGAGATTTGCAGCTGCTTTAGCAATAGTTGAATCTTTGGCAGCCCTGTCTGAGATGCTCTGAGTCTTGGATAAGATTGAAATAATGTAAGTTACATACTTATTTCCCTCTGGATAAAGAAAGCATCACTAGATCAAGATAAACTATCTTGTTTGTTGACACTTAAATGAAGATATTGTTAGCAAATTTCTTAAGGAAAAGAAAATCTGACCTAAGAGATCCACTCATCACAAAATTTATGACTTAATTTTAGACTATGGCTGCATAGTAATTTTTTGTGCACAGAAATTGTTTAGGTATCCCTTAATCTTTTATATTTATTTCTGCAGCAAGACACAATTTCAGTGACAATAAACTACTAATGTTCTATGTGAAAAATATAAATGTGTGTGTGTGTGTGCATGCTTGTGTGATAGCTGTTATCTAGAGTAGGTAATTGAAAAAAATCAAGCATAGATTTATGCCTATAAATTTGAAATTAAATTGAACAAAGAATTTAGTTCACCAACCTTTAATTTCTAAAACTTTCTCAGATTAACACTAAATAAAACATTAAAACTTTAAAATAATATATTCCAGAACAAATTAGCTTTTGCTACATTCTGTTAGAAAGCATTCTGAATAAACTCATCTCCTCACCTTTATGATGAAGTGGGAACTGATGTTCTTAATGGTTACCTTTAAATCCTAATGTTTCTCTTCAATAATTAAAAAATAAAGAAAGTCATATTTTTCTTCCTCTGTGAAAATGGACCATTTATGATTCGTGTACTTAGCTGTTAATCAGTACCCATGGTTAATGAGAGGATCTCTCATTGAAGATGAACTACTTTCATTATAAAAATAGTAGAACAATGCACATTTAACCACTAGAGGTGCCAGCCAAATGCTTTCTGTGGCCTCCACCACACTTGGATTACAGAGACAAGAAATGATGAGCTCATAGACATGTGCTGCTCTTTCTTGGAGGAGAGAGTCCTTGCTGTTCCTTCACAGTAATTCCCAGGAACTCGGGTGCAACTTAAGTCACCTCTGCACCCAGCAAGGGGCAGCAATGAGTGGAGGTTAGCACTCAGACCAAACACTATGAGATGGTTTTTACTACTACCTCCCTCCCACCAGATCTAGGTACAAGCTGCTGAGTCCACAGCTGGCCTGAGAAATATGACATCCTTCCTGTTTCCAGGATTGCAGATAACAAGCCCAGGTTCACACTGAGAGTCCACAGGCAACTCAGGTTGTGCTGGTCCAAGTTTCCTCAGCAGACCCTCAGCAAACTCTCATCTTCATTAAAAGTTAAAAAGGAGAGGTCTTTGGAAAAACCTTTTAAAATGATTAAAAGCCTGGGTTGATGATAATAACAAAAAAAAATGGATGTTCTAAGCTTTGGAGGTATCGCTGTAGTCTTAAACCAAAATTACATACATTTTGTCGCTGAAAGAGAAATTCACCATGGCAAGCATAGAGATTATATTTGAATATTTTTGAGAGAGAGAGATCTTTAAAATGTGATGTGCTTTGTTACAATGTCACTATTTTGACATATATTAAGTATCAGCCTTTGCATCACGGCGGATTAAATCTCAGAGAATCTGAACCTTTCTGCCGTCATCCCCAGAGAAGCTATACAAATTGAGTTATAAAACACAGGGACTCAGAAGTATTCAGGAATTCAGAAAAGGTTTAAAATACACAAGAGAAACCTGGTAATGTCATTTGAATTTTCTGAGAAGTCTCAAGGCGTTCATCAAATCAGCCACTTCCACACAATCCACAGAAGCGTCTAATCACCAACAATGAAGGTTCATTGTCACATACTCCATATAAAAGTGAAGCTGCAGAAAGAGCAATATTTCAAAGGGTGTGAAATTGCTTTATTTGAATATGGTTATTTTATCCCTATACTCTGATGCTTACATTTAGTCTGAGCATTTCATTAAATTAATAACCCACTGGAAAGCAAGAGCTACAGCTCATATTTTAAGCTAAGGTTGGTAGGAAGGATTCTAATCAGATGAATCCTCTGTGCCTCATAGTCCAGGTGTGGGAATATCAAAGAGAATGATTGGTGGGGAGAAATGAATTAGCCACACCAGGAACTAATTATAAAGCTCATTCAACTTAGCATTTCAAAGTGTTAGTCTCTTTATATCCAAGTTGTGATGGGTACCATACATAGCTCTGTCGGAGTTGAGTTGTGGCAGCTTCCTACCAACTCAGCCTGGTTTTCTCCTCGATCTTCTCTTCAGATACATTCATAGTTAAATTTCTTCTTCTGTCTCTTCTTTCCTAAGTACTTAAATAATTCAACAGCCTACAGGATGGATAATAGGAAACAGGGAATTACAAATACTATTCAAAAATCTCTTCTAGATAAACGCAAGAGAAAACTAATAACAAAAAACTTTCAAATTCTGATTTCTGGGTATACAAGGTGGTGTCTGTTCTCATTTGTAAAGCTGGGTGAAAGTTGGAAAACAAACTTAATGAGCTGTGTACCTTGTCCACTGTCCTGTGTAAACTGGGCAAATCAGCTACATAGTAATGATTGCTAAACCCAGCAAGGTTATGTGTTGTAATGGCCACCAAAGATGTGCGGTAAGAGTCCTTGATTAAAGATTGATCTTAAGAGGAAAGCAAAGTAGCTGATGTTGGAAAATTATTCAAGGAGATGAATGCTCTTTTTTTATGAGATGTGGATAATAAGAATAAAAGATGAGTATAGCTGAAAAGTGTCTTTTCCATCTGGGCTAGAACAAAAGGTAACAGAAATATGTTTCACATTTACATAGGAAAAGAGTCTACTTTGGAGGCAATCTCTTCATTCTTAAGTTGTCTTTTTTCTATTTCCTTTTTTTCTTTTTTGTTTTATTTAGTTTTATTTTTGCCTCACTTATTCTGGATGTGCTGACACTAAGGGAAGAAGTAATTCTGACTATCTTTTGCCTCTGGATTATGAAAGGCGCCTGCAGTAGCATGGACACTGTATTTTCCTTCAATTATGTAGCATCTGTCACAACTTCACAACTCAAAAGCAGCCACAGGCAATCTGTAAACAAATGGCCATGGCTGTGCTCCAAAATCAACCTAATTTACAGAACTAGGCAGAAGACCTGTTTATATGTGGATAGCATGTAGCAATGCACAAAAGAGAAAAAAATATCACGATTCAAATTTATGATTTGTTTCACATTGTCATGCATAAACGTAAAAAACGAAAATAAATGGAAATATTCAAATGAACTTTGCTGTGCATGTCTACAGCGAGGTGGGGGTATTTTACCATGTCCTTCTGCTTCCCCTGTCTGTTCTTTTAAAGCATCCAGCCCACAACCTCAGAGATGTTGTCAGTTAGCCTCTGGCTGGCCATGTGCTGCAGAAAAGCAGTCTGCCCCATATCACAGGACCTTGAATCAGGTGCCTGTAAGGCAAGCTGGACCTCAGCTTCCCATCCTCTGCTTTAAAAGAATTAACCTCTGTTCCTCTCCCTCCTCTGCCATCCAGAAGTCCATGCAGAGCAGTTCAGAGAGGATATGGTGGATTAATCTTCAGGGTGAAAATCCATCTTGGACTGTAAAGAATGTACAAACCCTTCCAAGCTATTTAGGTGTGCACTGTTCTAGGCTTACAGACAACTTTGCTTTATCAATGTTTTGGAAATTGTTCATGAAACTTCTGCAGCATACAACTCACTGCATCTTTTCTCTCCGTGCTCAAATCCCAACATCTTAATATTCCAGGCTTTAGAAAAACCTTTTAAAATACCTTGTCACATATACCATATCAATCATTCTCCATTTTCCCCCAAATATAGGATCATATAATAGAAATCAGTTTGTCTGACTGTGCTTGTAACTGTCCCAAATTTCTGTTTAACATTAGTTTCAGGAAAACTGTATCCCTGCGGATAATCATGGATACTTTCAGTTAATGAAAAATAACACAGCACACATTGTGTTTTCCTTTCTCCTCTGGATGCCAAACTTTTGAACATGGTATTTCTTGTGTACTTTTTATGGACTCACGTTCAAATTTATTTTCTAAATGTCCATTTCTCCAGAGTATTTATAATGTATACATTAGCTTTAAATTTTTCCATAAATAGAAGTGTCACACTTCCAATATTTTAGTAAGTATTTATAATACTTTTGTTAGAAAGCATTTGTTTAACGTAGCCAAATATATTTAAGATGCAGAAATCTTTGAGTCATTTGATTTCCCTGACTACAGATTATCTGAAAAACGAACTGATTATTTTGATGTGGCTTATTGCGATGTTCACTGGGCTTCACTTCTAGTTTCAATTGTATAGTGAATTCATCTTAGCATCCAAGGAAAGTTGTTTGTTTTTATATAAATTTTAAATTGTGGATAAAAAATACACATCTTTTCTCTGAAAATAAAGCAAAAGTCCTTAGATAAATATTAAGTAAATGTTAACATAAAGGTGATCAATTTTTTTATATATTAGTCTTTTACTTAACTAGTAGAAATCTAAGACTAATATTGGGCCAAAAATGAGCTCTGAATGTAATAAACATTTTAAAAATTGAATTTTTTAATAAATTAAAAATTGATAAAATTGCTTTTTAAAATTTTATGTGGTCTATTCAATGTACCACCCACTAAAGCAAAAAGTGGATAATTAACCAAAAAAAAACTGGTTAGTTTTGATTTTTTAAAGTAATATGAATTGCTTTAGACAGAAACAGTTTCTTTTGTACATTTTTTATATCCATGAAACAGCTAAACTTATTTTATGATATTTTGCTTAATTTCTCACTTGTATGTATTTTGCTTCAGAAAAATAATAGTCTACTGGATAGGAGTATACTTCAAAATTATATTTTCTCATATAAATAATATGAGCCAACAATTTACTGACTTATAATATTCTTTGCTCATTACATATTGATATATTAATGTAAGATTTATATATTCTGGCAAAATACACTATTACTCATGTCTGATTTGTGACTGTATTTATAGAGAAATTATAAATAGCATAGAACTGATGTATTTTTTAGTAAGTTTCTAAGAATGATTACTGCCTATATCATATAGTCATTTATATTTAATTTATACTCGTAAGAAAAATGATTAATTATTGAATATTTTATTTATATCAAAATGTCTTGGTTATACCCGTGTCATTTAATATAAAGTGAAATCCCTACAAATAAAAATGTAATATACTGCTGAAGAAAACAAATAAAATGTGTGGGAATTTGGCTTATAGCATCCTGTCACCCATATTCCCTGACTGAGACAGTCTCGTCTTTCCAAATGAAGAGTGAAATCTAGAAGCAATTAAACAATTAAATCATGTAGTTTTTTGAGATTTCTCATTTAACTAACTCAATGGATTCAGTGCTTCATCATTTATGAGGGATTATATATCATATCTAGAATTGCACCCTTCCTTGACACTTACTTTTGCTTCTTAAATAGTAATCAAGAAATGATTCCATCATATGTTTTGCAAGAATCTTGTTGCTGACTTTCTAATAGATCTTTAAAAGTTACTTTTTGTCAACATCCATCATTAACATTAAATCTATTTAAACCTTATTAATGTAGTTTGTGTTCTCATAATTTTCTTTTTACCTGCCTTTACTAAATTAAGCATTTACTGATAAAACATTGGATTTCTTAATGCTGTAAAATAAATTTTTCAATGCTATGAAAGATTCCCAGCATAGTACTTAACATACACCTTGATTATAATTAAGAAAATAGAGGTCAAAATATACATTCTGGTAGAGTTGAACCTCAGATTCACAAGAACAGATGAATAGATTTTTGTTTGTTTGTTTTTGGGGAGCCATACTGAATTCCATAACCAGGAATCAAACCCAAGCCCCCTATACTGGAAGGATGAAGTCTTAACCACAGTACCTCTAGGGAAGTCCCTAGATGTCTTTTAAGAGAAAAACAACGATGGAAAACTCACACTTCTTTGAAATTTGCTTATTTCTATTTTAATTATTTGCAAGCCCCTGGTTCTTTGCTTTGGTTTTGCATAATCTTTGTTTTCGCTGCTCCCAGGAAGGTGGAAAAAAAATGATCGCATTTATACTAAGCTACACTGACTTCTACTTGAGAAAACTGAATGTCAGGTAACCTTTGAGAACTGAGACTGGCTGTCACAGAATAATTTGATGGGCCAAAATTTTCCATGTATCAAAATTAGGGATAATTACAAATGGTTCTTTTCTTGTTGTTACAGGGAGTTTAACCCCTTGTCTTTATAAGTTTCCGGATCACACGCTGAGTCATGGTTTTCCTCCCATGCATCAGCCCCTCCTTTCAGAGGACCCCACTGCCGCTGATTTCAAGCAGGAGCTCAGGCGGAAAAGCAAATTGGTTGAAGAACCAATAGACATGGATTCTCCAGAAATCCGAGAACTTGAAAAGTTTGCCAATGAGTTTAAAGTGAGAAGAATTAAGCTAGGTAGGTGCTTGTTAACAGCTGTGGGACACATAATCTGTTCTGCAAAGTCTTACTCTATTACTGTTTAGTCTCACACTCTGCTCAGAAGTCCAACAGTTCTCATTCTACATCTCTACTGTAGATGTAAGTTACTTGAATTATGAAAACTTACAGAAACCTTCATTTCCTTGTAAATTCTTAGCAGCCAAAATACATAGGTTTCTAAATTAATGGTCTCTTTTTCAAATATAAGTTTAGAAATACCTTTGTTTTATTTGAATAAATACCTTTGTGTGATTCAAAGGCTAAAAAGCTGTGTGAGCTGTATCCCTCTACTTATCCTTCCTGTTTATCAATGTTATTAGTTTCTGCGTATCCTTCTATTCTATGCGTATTCATATAAGCAAATACATGTATTTCTTCATACAGACGTTTTTCATTTGACTATTTTGGAGAGCTTTCAGTATTAGTTTTTTAGACAGCTCTTCTTTTTAATGCATCTCTCAATTCCATTTTATGAATATATTACCAGTCTCCTACTGGTGGAATTTAGATGGTCTTCAATCTTATGTTACTGAAGACAATGATGCAATGATTAACTTCATAAATAGCATTTTGCACCTACAAAAATATATGTGTAGGCAAAGAGTTAAAAGCAAAATTGCTTGATTGAAGAGTGTGTGTATTTGTAATTTTAGTAGATGTCAAATTGGTCTCTATGTTAAGTTCTAACAAATTTTATTGCCACCATGAGTATCTCCTTTGCCACTCTTCAGAATATGAATTCTGTTAAGGGAGAAGTTTTTTGTTTTTTGTTTATTTCCTTTTTCTTTCTCCTTAATGGCATATCCTCAGCACTTGGAACAGTGACTGGCATGTAGAATAAGAAATAATTGTTGAAGGGAAAAGATGCTATTAATCTTTTGGACCTTTGCAAATCAGTTAGGTGAAGGTAGTAGTTTCATTTTAAATTTCCCTTATGAATGAAGAGTGAAAGAAGTTCTTTCATGTGTTGGACAGCCATTTGTAATTCCTTTTCTGTGAGCTATCTGTTCATAGCCTTTGCTCACTTTCTAGGGTGAAGTGTTTTTAATGTAAATAATCATAATAATTAACCTTGATTTAAATGCATGAAATATATTTTTAATGGATTGAACTGATAGTACAAACTTCTGCATTTGTGGACTGAGCCATTGGTAACTTTTAATGGTATCAATTGATGGGCATCATATGTAATCATTTTATGTATACAGGTATATAGCCTTGGGCCCTGAATTAATATGTAGTTACTATTTGTCATAAACACAGCAGTAGGCATCTTTATAACATTCATTTTCAATTTGCTTTTTATATGACTGTGAATGTTTCAAATTCTACATTGATGACATTTATCAACTTATATTCTGAGAATGTTTGAGACAATCTATGAAAACTTTTTGCCTGGAGACAGAAGCATTACCAAATGATATAATAAATGCTTGGTGATATACGTAAAATGTTGTGTGACCAAAGTCTCATAATAAGTATGCTTTTAGGGAAAGTAAACACAATTCTTAGTTTTATTTGGTAACTTCAACATGTTGAATTTTTCACTCTTACAGTTGAGATAAAAATATTTGTGATATATCACCATATATTTTACATATTATATTTTAATATCTATATATTTTGAGCATATTTCAACAGATGTCTAATAATAATGATTAGAGAGAATTTTTAAATGTCTTCTAAAGTGTGTATGAGGGATTGCCTGGTAGAACAGCTGGTAAAGAATCCACCTGCAATGCAGGAGACCCCAGTTTGATTTCTTGGTCAGGAAGATCCGTTGGAGAAGGGACAGGCTACCCATTCCAGTATTCTTCGGCTTCCCAGTGGCTCAGCTGGTCAAGAATCTACCTGCAATGTGGGAGATCTGGGCTCAGTCCCTGGGTTGGGAAGATCCCCTGGAGAAGGGAACAGCTACCCACTCGGGTATTCTGGCCTGGAGAACTCCATGGACTGTATAGTCCATGTGGTTGCAAAGAATGGTCTGGCTACACTTACATTAGGTTATAAAAATGATTCATGTATAATTACTACAGTATATAGCACAATGGCAAAAAAAATCTGGATACATTAAAAAGAATCATTTCACTACTTTACACCTATGCCACATTGTCTAGAAACTTTTCTTATATATTTTTGCAAAGTGTGTATGACACATTTATCATATTTGGCTGATTATGAATGGCAGATGTTCCTGTATGAATTCTTTTGACTTCTAAAATATTAACTTATTAACTAGAAGGGATTTTTAAAAATACTAGACAATTCTACACTGAATAACCTTACTGTTATTCTAAATTGCCAACAAATAGATGGTTAAAAGCAATATTTAATAGTTGACAGAGATACATACACAAATTTGTACAATAGTGGACCAAAATCAGTGTTTCTTGCAAAACTGAAGCTGATGGCCTTTATTGTTCTTTCACAGGATACACCCAAACAAATGTTGGGGAAGCTCTGGCAGCTGTGCATGGCTCTGAATTCAGTCAAACAACTATCTGCCGATTTGAAAACCTGCAGCTCAGCTTCAAAAATGCATGCAAACTAAAAGCAATATTATCCAAATGGCTGGAGGAAGCTGAGCAAGTAGGAGGTACAAAAGCTGTGTTTCTGGAAACAGTGATGTTTTAACCTAAAAACAATGGTTCCCCTCGGTTGGATTTGTGCTAAAGCGAGAGGTTTGAAGTATGGTTTGATTTTTCTCCTTGACATGAAAAATAAGTATCTTGTTTCATCACACAAGAAAAGCAAGGCCAGTGAAAGTGTAGAAATAAATTTATTGAGAAGGTAAATAGAGAATAAAATATATAGGTAGGGAAAATTTCTAGACAATGTGGCATAGGTGTAAAGTAGTGAAATGATTCTTTTTAATGTATCCAGATTATTTTTTCTGCTGTGCTATATACTGTAGTAATTACACATGAATCATTTTTATAACCTAAAATAAGTGTAGCCAGACCATTCACACACACTGTTCTTTCTAGTGAATAACAAGCAATTGCTAGATGAACAATTTAATGTGATAAAACTATCCACTTATATTAATGTCAAGGCTGGCTAAAGAGCAAGGTTTGATAGCATTTACAGCAACTGTTTCAACAAAGATAGGGTATGGTTTAAAGACAACTGTTAATATTTATAAAGTTAATATTTTTCTGTGTTAACATTTTTAATCTAGGGCTTGTAATCTAAAATGATGTGGACTGCAAAAATTTAAAACAAAAATGTATGGTAATTTTATTTGGTATTGTTTCATAAAGAAACTTTAAATTCAAATCTAATAGTTAAAAAAAACTGTTTTGTTTTTGTAATTATTCATTGTTTTCACATCACAGCTTTATACAATGAGAAAGTTGGTGCAAATGAAAGAAAAAGGAAACGGAGAACAACTATCAGGTATACTTTTGAGATATTAAAAGTTAGTGGAGAAGAAAATGATATTTTTACAAATGGAATGAGCATTTGAGTACAATATAGGTTCAATATAACATAGAAATGAGTAGAGCCAATTGAGAAAATAAGATAGGTGAAAAAGCACAACATTCAATAAATTACTGCTGAGAAACAGCTGGAAATTTAAAATTTGATGGAAAAATATGTATTGTTTGATTCCAGAACAGTTTGCTCTGCAAGTTTTGGATAAAACAGAAGCTGTACAATCACAGCTAAAAAGAATGACTGTTTCTACTGTCCTTTTAGACATAAGTCTTGCTCCGGAAATATGTTATCTATGTTATTACAAACAACAAAACTGGTCACCAATATTTTAGTTGCTTAAAGTTCAAAGTGACTTGTAGCATTTCAAGCCAGATTGTTCATTTATCTTTTTGTAGTTTCCGTGAGGCTCATGGAGGAATTGCTAAAATACAGGTTTTGTTTTGGTTGGTTAGTTGTACACTAAACATTTCAATAACCTGAGTTCTGGGAGACATTTAGAAATGCATACAGAATTATTTTCTTCTCAGTAAGTCAGTGCCCTCTTGTGGCAGAAAGTGGATAAACACTGTCTGGGTTCCCCTCCTTAATTTCTTCCCGTGACTCTGGTAAAAGTAGCCTACATGAGACAAGCATCTAAATGTTCAAAAAACTTCACATTGATTATTGTTGAAGAGCTTTGAAGGTGTTCTCAGAGTCTTTAATTTCCTTTTTACGTTAGTGTTAATACTAATATTTAGGAAATCTAACCTCACTTGATTTCGATGTGCCTAAACCATCATCTCTCCTCTCTCTCCTGCCAACTCCCCACCTCCCAGTATTGCTGCTAAAGACGCCCTGGAGAGACACTTTGGAGAACAGAATAAGCCTTCCTCTCAGGAGATCCTGCGGATGGCTGAAGAACTGAACCTGGAGAAAGAAGTGGTGAGGGTTTGGTTTTGCAACCGAAGGCAGAGAGAAAAACGGGTGAAAACAAGCCTGAATCAGAGTTTATTTTCTATTTCTAAGGAGCATCTTGAATGCAGATAGGATCTCCTATTGTGTAATAGCAAGTTTTTCTATTTTTCATTCCTTTCTCTTCTCCAGCCAAAATAGAAATTAGTTGTTTGGTTGCTTCAAAAAACATATCAGTAATTTTTGCAGAAGTGTTTCTTTTCTACCTTAAAAATAAATACAATTTAAATTATGTTGATGAATTATTCTCAGAAGGCACATTGTACATTTTAAGCCAAAGACTAATAGGATTAAAACAATGATTCTGTCCCTCTCACTATATCTTTCCCTCTATCTCTCCTTAACACACACACACACACACACATACACACACACACACACGAGTATGCACATGTGGTCTTTTAGTTTAAAGATTCTTTTCCCAAAGGCTGTATATCTGCTTTTTAATATTTTAGTCAGTTATGTCACATAAAGAATATCACCAGAGAAGATTCAATTAGAAAATTCCTTAACTGATGCCCTGCTTGTCATCAGCTTTAATAGTTTGCTTGAACTAAAATTTTTGCACTTAAGAACCAGAGGTGCCTTAGAATTTTATTATTGCATTTAGGAATAAATCTTAATCAGAAGCGACACCTTTGAAGTAACAATTAGGGCACAGAGCCCAAAGAAGTGTTTCAAAAGAAATTTGTAGAAATATTAATTTATGATCTTTTTATTCTTCCCAGACATTAGCTTTTTTGATGTTTAGCTATGGAAAGTATCTTTATGGATTCTTGAGCCCCACACTACTGTTTCTATAAGCTATAAAAGTACAAGGAAGATGTCTGGCTTACTTGCTATTTCTCCAGTGCCTGGGAAAGCCTTTGCTCACAGAAGAAAGAAATCTTTGTTAAATGAACAAGGGAGTGTACTCTTAACAGTGGCTACAAACTCGAAGAGAGTCAAATTTTATACCATAGCTCATTTTTGAAATCTCACAACCTAGTAAATCATCTGGGGTCCCATCAGAAAAGAGGATCATTTTTGGTTTAACTGGTCAGAATATGATTTGTTGTTAATGAAAAAATTTGCTGTATTGAGCTTTTCAATTCAGGGAGTTGTACTTAAGGAACATGTATTTAATTAATAAGACTGCTGTACAACATATGGAATATAGCCAATATTATGTAGTAACTTTAAATGGAGTATAATCTATAGAAATATTGAATCACTGTTGTATACCTGAAATTAACATAATATTGTAAATCAACTATACTTCAATTTAAAAAAAGAATGCACTTCTTTAAAACTTGTAAGCAGAAGCAAACTGTAATGTGTTACCACTATCAAATAGTGACTTTGTTTTGCATTTTGAATGTCAATCTGCTGGCAATGTTTATCTAACTTATTTTATATAACAAAAAATGGGAACAGTTAGACTAAGTTTCATTATTTAGAATGCTTACTAAATAAACTATACTGTCCTGCCTCTTGCTTTTTGTAATATCAATAAACACTAAGGATTATGCAGATCATAATCTATGTAGATTATACATATATGTGCACACATAATCAACATCAATTGGATAGCTGGAAACATTGACATATTATTAAAAACAAACAAGCAAAAAATCAGTTTTCAGTGGCCTGATAATTCATGCTTAAGTACACATCTAGCACCCAGGAAGTGTTAAATACTATATAGATACATACATATACATATATATATACACACACAAAGACTTTTCTTGAGAGTAAATTCCAAATTATTCAGCTATGTGGATTTATAAGTACTTTTCTCTTGATAATTCATTTATTTAAAACATACATTAGTTGGGGAAGTGATTCATTAGTTTGTAAAAGGTGGAGCAAAATGTACATACAGACACTTCTAAAAATATGTGTATGCATGCTGTTAAATTTGCAAATAAAAGCAAATGTAATGCATTATAAATCTAGAATAGTGACTCTTTGCACTATTGCAAATATGAAACTTCTGGGAATGTTTAATCTGACTCTATATAGCAAAAACATGCATGGATATGTGCCTCAGTCATCATTACAGATGTAAGTTTAGATTATAATCAGACATTCTTCTATAAGGTCATTCTTTTCAACTTTAGATACAGTTAGCATTGGAAACCAGTTTTTCTCCCTAAAAAATATTTTGAGGCAATATTTAATATTGAAATAGCAATCCCTTATTTACTATTTATTACTAGTAATAATAATAATACTAGTCCCTTATTACTAGCTATTTACTAGTTGTAAATGTACTGGTATTTGCTATTAACTCATTTGTATAAATGAGTTTTGAGCCTATATTTTCTAACTATTTAGATAGTATTTTAATAGATACTGGCTTCCTTAAAAATAGAAAATGGTGAATGTTATTTAGAATTCTAAACTGCAATTAAACAAGCGACAAATGTGATTTACTGTGCAGTGTCTATGTGTTTAACATTTAGGAATACATCCAAGGCTGACATTAGCCACACAGCCTTTCCATTTCTTGTTTTTATAAGCTCTTCTGTGGGAAATCTTCAGGAATTTGGCAGAGTTCCATTAAAATGGAAGGATCTGTTTGTCACTTATACCTATTGGTACACTGTTTTACCCTGTAGAGGTGGCTGAGAAATTCATTTAACTTATCTTTCCATATCTAATGGTAAAAATAAAGAATCTGCCTGCAAAGTGGAAGACCCAGTTTCAATCCCTGTGTCTGGGAGAGCCCCTGAAGAGTGAAATGGCAACCCACCCCAGTATTCTTGCCTGGAAAATCCCATAGCCAGAGGAGCCTGGCAAGATATGGTCCATAGGGTTGCAAAGAGTCGGACACAACTGCGCGGCTAACATTTTCGCTTTCCATATCTAACGGTAAAAATAGTTAAAAAGAAATGTTTGGGACAGAGATGTTTGTGTGTGTGCGCCCGTGCATATTTTCAAGTTCTTGGGAGGATGGCTTGTGGGGAGGGGGAGTGTGTAGGCTGTTCCTATAGCTGGGTACCTGAAATCAGACTTCAGAATCCTCAGGCTTCCTTGAAGGGAAATTCAATCCAGTTGACTCATGAAAGAACTAAGTAATAGGAATTGTCTTAAATACATTTATGGACTCAGGTCCTACAGAAATTGAAAAGTTAATCTATTTTTCTGTAGCTGCAAAACCCTATTCATGTAGAGTAATGGCATCAAAAGAGAAAGTCATCACAGGTCTCTTTTTCAGATTTGCACATACACAGTTTAAACATGGGAATGTCTCAAACAGGAGTACGTATTTAAATGGGGCCCACTAGGACCAGACTAGGAGTGTGGCTACTGGGCTAGTAAGGCATGTATATGTGTTCATGGGGTGAGGGTGGGCTTCTTCTAAAGGCATTCATTACAAACAATACACCTCACTGTGCAGGTAACATGAAGCTCACAGGTCACCAGATTTCCCACTCTGGTCTACATAGGCACAATTACTTTAAAATTTATTTTTATTGAAGTATAGTTGATTTACAAGGTTGTGTTAATTTCTTGAATTCATTTCCACTACCTCTGCCATAACCAGGCACTCCCCCTCCAAACATAGAGTAGTCTGTGCAACACAACCAGCTGACAGATGGTCATTTTATATTTTCTAAGACGAGTATTGACATTTTTGTACCAAATTCTACCTCTCTCCGACTCTGTGATCTCCTCCATCCATGACATTAACACCCAGTAATAGAATATGACACTGGGCTGCATCCTCCAGTAAGAGAAATTGCTATTCTCCTCTGCTCACTTTCTATTGGCAAACTTGTCAGTCGCTAAAGAAATCCTTTTGCCAAAAGTAGGAAATGAGGAAAATCAAGTAAACATATAAATCAGTTGTTTCATTAAACTCTGTGTGTAAGAATCCTTGTTTACTAATTTTAAGGGTCTAAAAGGAAGTTTGTTTTTTGCTGACAAAGGTCTGTATACTCAAAGCTATGGCTTCTCCAGTAGTCAGGTACAGATGTGAGGTGGACCATAAAGAAGGTTGAGCACCGAAGAATTGATGCTTTCTAACTGTGGTGCTGGAGAAGACTCTTGAGAGTCCCTTGGACTGCAAGGAGATCAAACCAGTCAATCCTAAAGGAAACCAACCCTGAATATTCATTGGAAGTACTGATGCTGAAGGTGCTCCAATATTTTGGCTACCTGATGTGAACAGCTGACTCGCTGGAAAAGACCCCGATGCTGGGAAAGATAGAGGGCAGAAAGAGAAGAGGGCGGCAGAGGACGAGATGGTTAGAGAGCATTACCGACTCAATGGACATGAATTTGAGCCAACGCTAGGAGATAGTGAAAGACAGGGAAGGCTGGCGTGCTGCAGTCCATGGAGTCGCAAGAGTCTAACACGACTTATCGACTGAACAAGAAGCATAACTTACAAATTTACAAACAATGCTCATGAAAACTAGAGCATTTTATAAATATAGCAAAATCAAAATCACTCTACTCTTTCCTTTGAGTCCCAAAGTCTTTTGTGGCATTCATGTTTGACTGAAATCTTTTTAAAAAATCTCTAAGACTTATCTGTTTAAAGATTTAAAAATGGTTATCCCCTGCAAGTTCCAGGAAAGAAAGTATCCTATAAATTTCATGTGAAACCATCAACTATTAGACTTATTTCATTCACAAGCATCAGTTCTATACTAACTTCTAGTTCTTAAACAGGCAATTATTGTAAAAATATAAACAGCATCGTTATCTAATTTTTCCTTCCAAAAAAGGAATAAAAATCATTCTTTTGAAAAATCACCAGATATGCATAAAACTTTTAACTTTAGCAGAAATCAAAAATAGAGTAAAAGAGATAAGGGGAAAAAAACATAACAGCAATAAATCTTTATTGAGGTTTTTTTAACAAAATAATTTTAAAAACAAAAACCCCCACATGTAAACAAGAAAGTAAATAAACTTAGTTGGCATTATTATGTACATCCAAGAATCAAAACAAGTCCTGTGTTAACATTCCATAATCAAGTAAAATGTTTTGACCCATCAACGTTCAGGGTAACTGTATTTAATGTTATCAATAATGGAATCTTATCTTTGAACATTATAAATGGTTTATGGATTATAAAGTTTAGGTTTTCATTTTTCTCATCAATCCTTATACCATATGTCAACTAGTCCTAAAATGTATTTATGTTGTCCATATTAGTCCAAAACATCCATTGTCCCAAATTAACCAGGTTACAGCTATTTGATCTCCTCCAGAAGAGTTTTTAAAGGGTGGGATGTGCTAAAATCCATATATGACAACATCATTTTTCAAAGCTAACCTAATTCTAAATTCTATCTAACTAATCTGGCATGTCTTCATTTCTTCTCACTTTCTATACATACATTAAATACCATAGCAACTTTACCTTAAAAAATGCAGTTAATACATTAATACACATTCAGGCAGTAATTTCTGACAAAGTTGTAGTTTATTTACCAAGAAAAAAATGCTAATTTTTAAAATTTAGGTTGAGTACTGTCATAGTAGTGCTACTTAATTGAGAATGACAGCTTCATCAAACCCCAGTGAGGGTTTGATATACACATTAATACAATTCAAAACTAAAGAGATTAAATTATAATTCATATGGAGGAAATCTCCTCAGTTCTGGAAAGAAAGACCAAAATATATTGTTTTATTAATATAAAATATTATTAATTCAGTGTCTGTTTTTGCTAATTATATTTAATTCACTTTTTAAGCTTTAAAAAAAAAAAAAAAGAGCCTGGCTAATTTTTGTAACAGGCTTCAATTTGAGTTTAAAATGTCATTCTTTTCTGTCATTTCAAATAATTTAAAGATGTGCACAATGTGTTTGTACTGTTTAAGGCAGGTGCCAAGCACATTTTCAAAGGTAATAAACTTACCAAGCAGGATGTTCTCCCAAAGGAAAATAAAAGAAAAGAAAAGCTCATAACAGATGTTCAAATAGCACTCTTCTTTTAGGTGATTTAAAAATAATTTGGCAGCTGAACCGCCTATGGTCATAACACATATCACTTACAAAGGACAAGTAACAGACACAGAATTAATGGTATACTTTTAATATTCTTACAAGTCTCTTTAAGTTGGTGCCTCGTGGCTTTAACAAGATTTGTATCTGTGTAAAACGATTCAGAACATAAATACACTAAGGAATGAATATAATTTCTCTATGCCATGCAGAAAAGAAGTCAACATTTTACACATCATCACTCTCAAACAGTTCTAATTAAAATCCAAACTGTTCCCATTTTTGCATCGTTGTCATTCTTTGGCAAAAGATTCAAAATAGCCATGGGTTAAGAAACAACTGTTTATTCATGGTCTTCATTTTTGCAAAATAAATGTACTTTGTACAAATGAATCGTCACTGTGCCTGGTTTATACTAAATAATTATAATAGGCAAAATAGAATGGCTTTTTTGATTAATCTACTCCTAAAGCTTTGAGTTGCCGTTCAATCTCTTCATCGGAGATTGTAGACTTTGAAGTAGAGGCAGATGGTAAGCTTCGGGCAGCTGATGGAGCTTTGGCCATCTATATTAAAGAGAGAAAAAGAGGGAAAAAAAAAGTATATTAACAAACTTTCGGGTTAGGACATAAAGGATGTGCTGCAAAGAGGTGTAATTTACTTTTCAAACAAATATTAAAAAACATACACCTAACATAAAGGAAAACTTAAAACAATGAAGTGAAGAGAAAATATTTCCATCTGAGAGAAAAGAACATTAGTTCATACCTTTCCAGAGATTTCAATTCCAATTTCATCAAGAACTTGATTCACAATATCTTGGCTTTCTTCTTCATCATCAGAGCCATCAAAGATGTCATCAAGTGTGTCATTGACTCGAGGGGAGAAGAGGAAGCAAAGCAGTCATTTTCAAACAGATTTCAGGTTAGGTTTGTATTTTTAGAAAAAGGCCCAGCAATGTAATTTACATAGTGCAAATAAAATCTATGACTAGATGGAGAAAAGTAAATATCTTAGGTAGTTTACACTTAAGGAGAACAGAAAAAAGAAACACAACAGATTCTGATAAATGGAAAGGTAAATGATTACAAAAGTTTCAAAAGGAAGAGATGACACTCATCTGGAAGGAAGAAATACTTGAGATGGTCACTGAAGGACACATAGAAATACAGTAGCATGAGCAAAGACATAGTGGAAAGCAACAGGGATACACGTAAGGAAGAGTAAGTTCTTCTGTTTAACTATGTAAGATGTACAAATGGAAAGTGGATGGGAAGGAAAGAATTACAAAAACTGGCCTATGGTTGTTATTAACATGATCACTGGGGAAGGTCCCAGAGGAAGAAAGACAAGTAACCTAGCCTGATCTCTCTGTAAGTACCCTGCTAATTGGGTGTCTGATAAACAGACTAATACTGTTATTAGTTATTAGCAAGAGAGTCCCTGTTTATGAACTTAGCAGGCTGTTTTTGTTTTAGGATTGTTGTAGCTGCAACCTATGGGTTTTTATCTATGAGTCCCTCAAAAATAACACGTAAGATAGGTGATCATCTGAGGTATAAATTTAATCTATTTCCTACATTTTGTAAATGTTTTGTTCAACATGAAATAAGCAAATAGATTAGACATATCATCTATGATGCTTATGTCTGTTATGGGAAGAAAAGATTTCGAGAGTCATTTTGGATGGCCCCGTCACTCTCCTTGTTCTGCATGTGTATCTTAATAGCTTGTATCCTTGACATTGCTAATAAAGTTTGATATTGGTTAAGATCTCTACTGAGCATTGTTTGATAATTTTAAGGCCAAAGAAAAAAGGAACACCATCTCTGAAGAAGTAAAGTGAATGCTAAACTTTTATTTAGAATCTCAGTTCTTACACTTAGCAACTGGGCAACTTTACGGGAAGTCACTTTACCACTCTGGGCCTCAATATTTGCATTGAGAAAAGAAAGAGGCTTGATCTGAAAATTGTTTTTGATTTATGATGTGGAACTTTATTTATGTAGTCAGAAAAGTACTACTATGGGAATCTGATCAGAGGTAAGCCTCTAGAAAAATTATTTAGCAGTGATACTCGGATGGTAGTGAAGTAACAAGGGCTGTAGGGAGTCCAGGTTAGAGTTAATAAGGGACTGAATGAAAAACTACTCACAGAAAAAAATGAAAGCAGAAGATAGAGAAGAAGCACCAGAATGGTGTAATCAAGGATTAGCAGAGAAAAATGCTTTCAGGAAAAGTGTTAACAAAATTAAAGATGTAATAAAAATTTCCCAAAGATCTTGTCTCTAAAACCTGAATGTGAACAAGCATTGGAACAACACTGTACAATATAAATTCTAATTTGAAAAAGATATGTCTATCTAAACCTTGTATTTATCTTTGGATGAAAATACTAATGTTAATACACTTTATTGAAAAACGAGTAACCACCAATAACTACTCTTCTTTCAGACTTGCAAATTACTAAAATACAAATGAGAACAACTGTTGATAGATATGAGTTTTAAATACATGCTTATTGATTCTCTTCATTATGGCTTAATGGTATATTTAATCCTCCACTAAGATATGCTCACACCTGTGCCAGCACTGGAATCCACATAAACATGTTAGATACTATGATCATTATATAAATGACAATTCCCTCAGTCACTTAAAAATTCACTAATGATGTTTTTGAAAAATTATATTTTTAAAAGTAAAGGTTAAAGTAAAAACTAAAGAATTTTTGAAACTGTCAAAGACATATGCATGTGTGCTCAGTCATGACTGACACTTTGTATCCCCATGAAAGGTAGCCCATGAGGTTCCTCTCTCTGGAGAATTCTCCAGGTAAGAATACTGGAGTGGGTGGCTATTCCCCTCTTCTACAGGAGGTCTTCCCAACCCAGGGATCAAACCCAGGTCTCCTGTATGGCGGGCAGATTCTTTACCATCTGAGCCGCCTTGGAAACCCCAAGGATACTGGAGTGGGTATCCATTCCCTTCTCCAGGGAATCTTACTAACTCAGGGATTGAACCCGGGTCTCCTGAATTGCAAGCAGATTCTTTACCATCTTTACCATCAAGGAAGCACAGTGTCGTTAAACCACAGAAGGAAAATAGATACTCTGAAATAAAATACTAGGACTATCGTGAATTTAGTAATCCTAGTAATTTAGATACTACTTTATACAATAGATGCTGTCAAATTAAAATGCTAGGAGATAAACAACAGCTAAACTGACATATCCCTATATAGTTGTAAAATAGTTAGACACTATCTTTGTGAAACAACGATGCCAGTTTTGACATATTTACAAATAACAATTCAACGTATTATACAAGTAATAATTCAGTGCTGACCAGGGTGAAGGGGTCACTCATTTGTTATCGGTGAAATAAAGATTGGATAGTCCTTCTGAAATAATCTGGTAGTTTGAACCAAATTGAGAGTTCCTTGGACAGCAAGGAAATCCAACCAGTCCATCCTAAAGGAAATCAGTCCTGAATACTCATTGGAAGGACTGATGCTGAAGCTGAAAATCCAATACTTTGTCCACCTGATGCGAAGAACTGACTCATTTGAAAAGATCCTGATGCTAGAAATGATTGAAGGTGGGAGGAAAAGGGGATGGCAGAGGATGAGATGATTGGATGGCATCACTGACTCAATGGACATGAGTTTGAGTAAACTCCGGGAGTTGGCTATGGACAGGGAGGCCTGTGTGCTGTAGTCCGTGGGGTCGCAAAGAGTTGGACACGACTGAGCGACTGAACTGAACTGATGAACCAAAAGTCTTATAAAAGTTAATAGTCTAAAAACACTGAAGAAATTCAGACAAAGATATTACAGAAACATATTTATCAAAGGACTGTCAAATAAACTGAACATTTTAAAACAATCTTACCAACCAACATAAGAATTGTTCAATAAATTAGGATATATTGATGTTTAGAATATTAAAGCCATTAAAAAAACAGAAGAGTCAAGGTTATGAGGACATGTTTATGTTATACTACTATGTTTTTTAAAGGCAAGATAAGATTCAAAATCATCTATGTTTTCTCACTTTATAAGATATAGAAAAATATAGGAAAGAAATAAATAATATTAACACTATAGGTGGTGTAATGATAAATTTGTTTATAGCCTTATTCCTCTTATTCCTCATATTCTACCACAGTATGTAGTTTATCCTCAACAAGAAGAAAATTAAATATTAAATTTAGACTCTGGAAGAAGAAAACGAAAAAGAATGAAAGAGCTCCATTGTCTCTACCTCTAATATAAATAGATCTTCCAGAGTATGAACTATATAAGATCTTCTATAATATGAAAATATATAAATATATCTTCTATATATTTACAGATCTTCTACAGTATGAAATAATCAACACAACTCTTAAATTATCTAACTTATACTAGGAAGCGTTGTTTTATTCACGAGTTGGCTTTGGTTCTCTAATCTATAAAGCAAAGGTCAAATAGAACAGAAACATGGCATCACATATTTTACATTTTTCTTTCAGCTAAATGTTAATAGAATTTTGAGCCTTACACAAAAACTCGATGAAATTCCAATACAGACATCTATTTAGAAGGGAGCTGCATCATTTCTTTTATCATTTTTGCCTTCATGGATGAGAATATGAGGTTGTTAGTAAATAAACTTGCTAATTCAAAGATGAAAAAACTGAAAATTTCATTACAAGTGATTAAACTTACTCATTTCTTCAGTCATTTCCATTTTCATGTTTTCCTTCTGGAAATTCTGCATTGTTTGTAATGTCTTTTGTGGATCCATCTTCTTGTTTACTGCCTGCATTGTCTTTAAATATATGAAAAGATTCATGTTACGTACATAATTATGAAAATTTTACTATGGAATAAGTCCAAAGGGAACACATCAATAAAGGTAGATTTTTTTAAAAGATAAACATTCTGCCATAATCAAACATAAAAGTGTTAATATTATAAAAAAAAAATTAAACTACTCATTTGGAAACCATCTGCTTAACATCTATATAATAAAGACCACTGTGGAGAAACTCATCTGAACAGTAGGCAAAAAATTATGTAATAAAAAAATACTGCTAACAAAATCCATTGCTACTCATATAGGAAAACTACATTTGCCTATTATTTGGCAAGCAGGTAATGTCTAAATTAAAAAAAAAAATTAATTTTTTCCCCAAAATTTTCATGTCTGAATTAAAGGACACATATTTAACCTATTTATTCATTTAAAACCATGATTTCAAGAAATGATAAAAACATTGAGCTTTGCAAAAAATATGTGAATATTTTATATTCACAACTGATTTTATTAAAACAAATTAATGATATCAAGTATGGCCAAAGTATTTTATATATTATTATCATATATGTATCTGGGTATATGTGTTTATTGTATGTGTGTTATATAAAACATGTCTGTTCAAAGATAGGAAGCAGTCTTTTATGCATGCTGCAGCCAAAGTAATTTTTTCAAATACAACACTGTACCCTCCCATCCCCCACCAGCTCACACATACCTAATTCTCTAGGGTCTTTGCGTTGTTCTTAGCATTGCAAACCCAATTCCATAAATTGACCTGTGAGACCAAACATCCTGACCCTGCCTAACAAGTCTCATTCTGCACCACTGCCTTCTAGGTACACTGATCTTCTATTTCCTTAAATGTACTATGTTCCCTCCTGCCACAGGACCTCTGCATATACTGTCCCTCTGCTGGAACGCTCTTCTTCATTTGCTTTCACTATAAATACTTCAGATTTCAGTTTCCCACCTTAGGGCAGCAGTTTCTGACACCCCAGGTTAGAACAGATACTCCTATTAAATCATACTCACTACAGATAAAAGTTTATTTTATGTATTGGTGTAAATTATATGACTTTACTTGCAAATTACAGTATTGTTACAAAAATATACTAATAACAACTATGAAGCTGACAGTGATAACAGAGCCGCTAATGCCGATATATATTATTTCTGTGTGCCAGGCACTCTTCTAAGCACTATACGTATTCAATATAATAATATTTAAAGTTAAATACATTTAAACCTAACAAGTCTTTATGTGCTAGGTATTACCATTTCCTCTCTATTACAAATGAAGAGCTTGTTGAGATCACACAGCTATCAAGTAAGATATGAACCCAAGTAATCTGACTCCAAAGCTCATGTTTCTAATCACTGAATTAAAGGGAAAAAAAGTAAAAGTGCTAGTCATTCAGTCATGTCCGACTCTTTGTGAACCCATGGACTGTGGCCTGCCAGGCTCCTCTCTCCATTGAATTTTCCAGGCAAGAATACTGGAGTGGGTAGCCATTCCCTTCTCCAGGGAATCTTCCTGACCCAGGACTGAACCCAGGTCTCCTGCATTACAGACAGATTCTTTACCATCTGAGCCACCAGGGAAGCCCAATCACTGAACTAAAAACTACCTTTCAAATGGGCTGCTTTGTAAATAGACTTTAACCAGCACTTGCCTGGTTATGCTTCCCATTTCATCTTCATCACTTACTTAGAGGACCTAAACAAATATTTCTTGAATTAACAAATTTTTAAGAAATTTAAGTGAAAGTTCTAATTCGTACATTGCTATATGGCAGGACCACATTAAGTATGTTTTCTTCCCCTATCACTTGCACAAAATTGCAAAATGAGTTGTCTCCCTCCTCAACATTGTTGAACATTGTTATCCAGCCCAGGTGTGTGATCTTCAGATAGGACCTTATCTTCAAATTAGACAGATATTTAGCTCTATCGATTTGTAAAACCAAAAATGGAAAACAAATTTTTTGCTCTTAACCATGCATTTCCACTGTAAATGACCAAGATCCATCAAAAGTAAGTAAACTGACAGAATAAGCTTTATTCAGAATAAACAACTTTGAAACAATCTGTTTTTTAAGGAACACAATGTGCCACTGTACTTACTGCACATAAAATGGACACATTCTATTTCATGTGTTCTGTGGTCTAAAAGGCAATTTTAGTTAATCCTCATTTTTTCTGGATTCCTTATTTGCGAATTTGCCTAATCACTAAAATGTATTTGTAACCTCAAGTCAATACTTGCAGTACTTTTATGCTTGTTTGTGGACATGCACAGAGGAGCACAAAGTTTGAGCTGCCCAACAAGCATAATTCCAGCTTAGGTATCCCAAGATGACACTCTGCCGTCTTGACTCAGCCCTAATAATGTAAATTAGTGCCATCTTTGTGGTCTATTTTTTTGCTTTTGGTTGGTGATTTCACTGTTTAAAATGCTCCCCTAAGCATAGGACTGAAGTATGGTCTAGACTAGTTAACAACAATTGTGAGCAAAGGCTCACAGGAACCTAATCCTCCATTTCCCCTAGGAACAATGGTTCGATATTCCCTAATTCGGTGTTCCTCAAACTTTGCAGAACGTAATTACTGCAAATAATGAGAATTAACAGTTATGGACTATTTCCCTAATATATATAACCCTGTACTTTCTCTCCTCTGTGGCTAATCTTTTCTTGTTGCTCTTCATATTCATACTCTTTCTTCCCTTTATTTAAAGCCTACTGATAATTTTGGTCTTCCGGAAAGTCTTTCACATCATTCTATTCAAGGATCTGTGCAATTCATTGAAACAGGGAGCACAGAATGTTATAGAGTGCAAAGCTTCCTTTTTAGCACATCTCAACCTTCTCCCTCCCCCAAAATGAACTATGTAATAAATGTGAGAGCAGAGCCTTTGTCTTGAACTTCTTCTGGTCTCTCACAGTTCTTAATACACATCAATGAGCTCATTATTTATTAAATGTCTGAAAGGCTCAGTCTTTTAAGTTCTACAGTAAAAACATTAAGTTTTTTTAATATAAGGACTATAAGTTAAACTTACATTCCTGATAAAATGAACTAATAAATTCTTCTGAAAATACTCATGCATCTTTTTGACACATTCATGAAAATGAATCAAGAGCAAATTATAATTCAAATTATTATATCAAAATATACAGCATATGAAATAAGAAGCCCCAAAATCTTTTTAAAATTTAAGAAAAAAAAAAAACTAAATAATGTTGTAAGTCAATTAAAAAAATTTAGAAGTTACATGTAATCCTGGAACAGTGGAAGTGCCTAAAACAAAAATTTAATATTAAAACAAATTGATAGAAAGCCTAGAAATATTTATCTGGATTATGTTTAATTATAACTCATTTGATTAAAAATTTCAAAGATTCTATACCATATATACGTTTTTTATATATATATAAAAGAGGGAGCTTTAAATCTAATTTGAATGCTGATATTTAAACATCTCAGATGAAATCACAAAGCTATGGATATAAAGGTCCCCACTTACTTTTGCTGTAGTAGACATGGCTCCTGCCATCTTCATCTGAGAATTCATCACTTTTGTTTGTGTGGACATGGATGTGACTTTTGAACTTACAGCAAAAGTTCTTGTTTTCTGTTTCCTTAGATGTACAAGCTGTTTGGCTAAAACTCTGCAAGCTTCTTTATTACCAATCTTGGCCATTTTCTTAATTTCTAATTCCTAACAGAGGAAATAAAAAGAAGGAGTAAGATCATTAAAGGGGGAATCCTCAGTGATTTGAGAAGAATGGACTGAGCATATACATTACACCTTTTCATCCAGATTATGAAGAAAGAGGCTTTTACAAAGTCATATAAATAGTCATTTGAGAGGGTAAATTGTTCTACATGTTTATATGGATAAGACGGAACTAGTACTGTGTTCTACACATACAAAGCAAGTCTACAAAACAGCACTCACATAAAGCCCAAGAGAAAATTTAAAAACTCAATCCAAAAGTAGGTAGGAAAAAAAATCAAATGAGGAATTTGTAGAGGATAGCAAAGAAAAAAGAGTATAGTGGTAGATTTGAAGCTAGTCATACAGACAACTATCTTCAATGAAAAGGTCCATTTACTATCTTAAGTAAGAAACAGATTGGCAAATTAGATGTTGTTTAGTTGCTAAGTCATGTCCGATTCTTTGTGACCCCATGAACTGTAGCCTGCCAGGCTCCTCTGTCCATGGGATTCTCCACGCAAGAATACTGGAGTGGGTTGCCATTTCTTTCTCAGAACATAAAAATATATGCTATCTCAAGAAACCAACTTTAATTAGAAAACAAAGCTAAATAAAGCTAAATGAAAGGATAGAACAAATATATTCTATATTAATACTTAGTAAAATCTGGAAATTTGGAGTGGTTCCATTAACTAGATTAAAAAAAAAAGAAAGAAAGAAAAAGGACTATTATCAGAATAAAAGGGGGCATTTCATAATAAAGGAATCAATACATAAAGATGTCAAACCAATCCTAAATGTGTATGCACCTAAAACAGCGCTTTCAAATTTATGAAGTGCGACTGATACAACTGAAAGGAGAAACAAACAGAGACACAAGTAGCATAAAGGACATCAACAACTCCTTAAGTATATTGCTGTATTTTAGGACAAGTGGACAGAAAAACTATAAAAATACAGATTTACAAAAGCACTATCACCAACTTGACTTAACCAACATTCACTAAAAACTCCATCACCAACAGCAGAATACTCTTTGCAAGTCACATTAAATAAAAAAAAAAGGAATTACCAAAAATATACCACATTCTGGATCAGAAAACAAGGCTCAACAAAAATAAAAGGATTGGAATCCTACAAGTATGATCTCTAACTACAGTGAAATTAAACTAGAAAGCAGTAAGAAAAATAAGAAAGGAAAATAACAAGCAGAAATTAGACAACATGGTTCGAAATAAGTCATGCAAGAATTGATGCTTTCCAATTGTAGTGCTGGAAAAGACTCTGGAGAGTCCCTTGGACAACAAGGAGATCAAATCATTCAATTCTAAAGGAAATCAACTCTGAATATTCATTGGAAAGACTGATGCTGAAGCTGAAGCTCCAATACTTTGGTCACGTGATACAAAGAGTCAACTCATTAGAAAAGACTCTGATGCTGGTAAAGATGGAGGGCATGAGGAGAAGGGGGAGACAGAGGATGAACTGGTTGGATGGCATCACCGGCTAAATGGACATAAGTTTGAGCTAACTCTGGGAGATAGTGGAGGATAGGCAAGTCTGATGTGCTGCAGTACATGGGGTCGCAACAACAACAACAACATAGAAAAAAAAAATCACAGGGGAAATGAGATATTTTGAACTTAATAAAATAAAAATGCACATTATCAAAATGTGTGAGCTGCAGTAAAAACAGTTCTTAGAAATTTAAACCATTAGAGCTTACATTTAGAAAAACTGAGTATCTAGTAGGCTTCAAAATAGAGAAAGTACAAAAAAGCAGAGAAAATAAAACACGAAGTATATAGAAAGAAGGAAATATATAAACAAGAGAAGAAATCTATAAACTAGAAAGGAAAAAAATACAGAAAATTAATGAGTTCAAAAGCTTTTTCTTTTACAAGAAATTGATCAAATTGATAAACCACTGCCAATCAGAAGACAGAAAAAAACTGAGACAGAGAATACACAAATGGAAAATATTGAAAATGCACAGAAGGGCATCACTTAACAACCAAAAGATGTTAAAGAATAGTAAAAAAATATTACAAACACAATGTTATTACATTTTAAAATTTAGTAGAGATGAACAAATTATTTGACAGATGTGCACTACCAAACCTCATTCAAAACGTAGAAAGCTTGATCCATTCTATGCTTATTTTCCAAAAACTGCAAATATTAGAATTTAAAAATCTAGCCATAAACAGATTTTTGTTTAGTTCAAACATCTATTCACAAAGAAAACTTCACTCCTAATGACTTTACTGATGAAACCGATCAAACATTTAAAAAAGAAATACACAGACCCTTCCAGTAAATGAAACAGAAAGGGACACTTGCCGACTCATGCTTTAAGGTCAGCAGTACTCTGCTGTTAAACTACATAAGGACACCACACAAAAAGATAACTACAAATTAATAGTTTTTATGATCAGAGATACTAATATTCTTATGAAAATTTCAACAAATTGAAATAAAATACTTTTTAAAAAATTCATCATTACTAATGAAGTTTATCCCAATAGCAAAAGTTTGATTCAACTTTGGAAAATCATCAGCTATGTAATTCACTATACTAACAGACTAAAGAAGAAAAACTACATAATTATCATCTCAATAGATGCAAAGAAAGACAGCACTTGACAAAATTAGTTCCTGATAAAGACTCTCAACAACTAGATAAAAGAACTTCAACCTGAGAAAGGGCCTCTACAAAAAGCTTACAGCTAATATACTTAATGATAAAAGATAAAAATTTTTATTTACACAGATGACATGATTGTCTATGTAGAAATCTAACAGAATCTACAAAAAGGTTACTAGACTAAGTGAGTTTAGGAAGGTTACAGAATAAAAGATCAATGTACAAAAAAATGAATGTATTTCTATATACCAGCAACAAAAAGGAGAAGGCAACGGCAACCCACGCCAGTACTCTTGCCTGGAAAATCCCATGGACGGAGGAGCCTGGTAGGCTGCAGTCCATGGGGTTGCTATGAGTCGGACACGACTGAGCGACTTCACTTTCACTTTCCACTTTCATGCACTGGAGAAGGAAATGGCAACCCACTCCAGTATTCTTGCCTGGAGAATCCCAGGGACAGAGGAGCCTGGTGGGCTGCCATCTATGGGGTCGCACAGAGTCGGACACGACTGAAGCGATTTAACAGCAGCAGCAGCAACAAAAAATATCAGAAATATGATGAAAGTAGCACAGGATCAGCATAATCCTGAAATGACCTGCGAAATGACCCAAATGTTCATTAGCCGGTAAACGGATAGTCAAATTTTGCAATGTCCACACAATGGAATAACACTTATCAATAAAAATGATGATACATGTAACGACACTGATTAAGCTCAAAATAATTATGAATGAAAGAAGCCACATAAAAATGAATTCACTTTATGATTTCATCTATATAAAATTCTTGAAAATGTAAAATCTACAATGACAGTGTTTGCCTAACTGAGGAGGAAATAGGGAGGAAGGGGATGGGTAGAAGTGATTACAAAGGGAATAAGGAAACTTTTGGGGATGATGGATATGTTCATTACCTTGAATGTAGTAATGGTTTACATATGTAAAAATGTGTCAAATTATATGCTTTAAACATGGACAATCAATTGCATGTCAACTATACCTCAGCCATGTTGGTTTTTAAAAATGTTTTAAGCAATATACATTTAAAAACATAACAGAAAAATACTTAAAGATAGCCAATCCATTTTAAAAGGATATTCATTATTACAGACATTGTCAGTAACAGTTAAAATATAAAGTAAGACACCCCATTGGTTAACATAGTTATTTTCTTGCAACCCTCTCTTGTTTTCTTTTTTATTTATTTATTTTTAACTGGAGGATAATTGCTTTACAGTATTGTGTAGGTCTCTTGTTTTCTAGGACTATTTTATCTTTGCTGTTGATTGAGAAGAAGATGGCTGTTTTGAGCAATCTTTTTTCCTAGGCATTTATGTCTTTCACAAACAGAAGAATAATTTGAATTTATATTGAGCAGAATAAAGACTCCTGATAAAAATCAGGAGAATGACACAGTAAACAAAGGTAAGCAGAAATTGCAAGAAGGTATTAAATGCCATTTCTTAGTAAAGTAAATCACTTACCACCTGCCATGTGTCTTTTTCCTAGTTAGCTAATTACTCCAACACTGACTTCTAAATTTGTTAGAAAAGTTAAACTGAAATTTAATGTTCTACTTACCAGCTGTTTTTCTTGTTTCTCTAAAGCTGCCCGATCTCTGATTATAGCCCTCTGTGTACCTCGTAACTCTCGATTCTGTTCCTTTATTACATCTAAGAGAATCACAAAAGAAACATAAATGTATGAATTGTAAGATCTTCTTTAATACCACTTAAAACATTGGACTTAGAAACCTCAAAAAAAAAATTACAAGATGTTAAATTTTTGTGTTTCAAAATACTAAAAATTAATCAAATGTTAGAATGAATTATAAATATTAATTATATAAAAAACCACTGAAGTAAAAATACACTATAGTCTGAGGTTTAGTCAAAAGAATATATAAATCACACTAAAATACTCCCTTAGAGAACTGATTATTATACATTGCTTTTATGACACATATATATATGTATGTCACATGTATGTGAGCGAGCAAGCAAACACACACACACACACACACACACACAACCTTTTTCATCTCTTCCCTACTTCTATATTACATGAAATTCCCAAAACGAAGACAGGCAATGTGTTTATTAAATCGTTTTTTCTACACTAAGTTGTCATCATTATAACAGAGTAAAGAGAAGCAACCAGCCTTCCAATGAAGCAGACAGGGATTTGAATCACACCTCTGCGACTGGATCATTATATGATGGTTTCTTGTAAAGTTAGTTAGCACTCTAAACCTCAGTTTCTTATAAAACAAAAATTATCATGAAGGTGTAAATAATATTCACAATGACCCAATATATTTTAAGTGTCCATTCATTTAAGTGTCTTTCTCATTTATCTCAATTCATGAGGATCCATCAGTCTTACCTTTTGAAGAATTAAGGTATTAATCTAACTGATTGACTATAATTTAGATTAATTGTTACTAAATAGTGATTACTTCAAGAGATCACAGATATGGATGGTAATGTTTGCCAAACTGTTCCCTCACTGTGAGGAAACTTGCTAAGTACTTCACATACAGTTAAGTATGTGATCCCTTCATGGATCACAGCCTTGTCATGGCGAACGGGCTTGTGTAACTCAATAAAGCTATGAACCATGCCATGCTGGGCTACCCAAGAGGGACAAGTCATAGTGAAGAATTCTGATGAAATGTGGCCAGCTATTTAAAATCCTAAAAGGTGATGCTGTTAAAGTGCTACAATCAGCATGTTAGCAAAATTGGAAAACTCAGCAGTGGCCACAACTGGAAAAGATGTCTTCATCCCAAAGCCAAAGAATATTCAAACTACCACACAATTGCACTCATTTTACATCCTAGCAAGGTTGCACTCAAAATCCTTCCAGCTAGGCTTCAATAGTATGTGAACCAAGAATTTCAGATGTAAAAGCTGGACTTAGGAAAGGCAGAGGAACCAGAGATCAAATTCTCAACATTCTATTGGATCACGAAGAAAACAAAGGGATTCCAGAAAAACATCTACTTCTGCTTCAATGACTACACTAAAGCCTTTTGACTGTGTGGATCACAGCAAACTGTGGAAAATTCTTAAAGACATGAGTACCATACCATCTTACCTGTCTCCTGAGAAACCTGTATGAAGGTCAAGAAGCAACAGTTAGAAACTTACATGGAACAACTGACTGGTTCAAAACTGAGAAAGAAGTATGACAACGACAGCTATGTATTGTCACCCTGCTTATTTAACTTCTATGCAGAGTATCATCACAAGAAATGCTGGGCTGGATGAATCACAAGCTGGAATCAAGACTGCAAGAGGAAATAACAACCTCCTATATGAGGACAATATCGAATAGTAGAAAGTGAAAAGGAACTAAAGAGCTTCTTGATGAGGGTGAAAAAAGAGAGTGAGAAAGCTGGCTTGAAACTCAACATTCAAAAAACTAAGGTCATGACATCTGGTCTCATCACTTCATGGCAAATAGAAGGGGAAAAAGTGGAAGCAGTGAAAGGATTTTATTTTCTTGGATTCCAACAGCACTGTCAATGGTGACTGCAACCATGAAATTAAAAGACACTTGCTCCTTGAAAGGAAAGCTATGACAAACCTAGTCAGTGCATTAAAAAGCAGAGACATCACTTTGCTGACAAAGGTCTGAATAGTCAAAGCTATGGTTTTTCCAGTAGTCATTTATGGATGTGATTGTTTACCGTAATGAAGGCTGAGCACCGAAAAATTGATGCTTTTGAAATGTGGTGCTGGAGAAGATTCTTCAGATTCCCTTGCACTGCAAGAAGATCAAACCAGTCAATCCTAAAGGAAATCAACTCTGAATACTCATTGGAAGGACTGCTGCTGAAGCTGAAGCTCCAATACTTTGGCCACCTGAAATGAAGAGCCAACTCACTGGAAAAGACCCTGTTGCTGGAAAAGATGGAAGGCAAAAGGAGAAGAAGGTGGCAAAGGGTGAGATAGTTAGATAGCATCACAGATTCAATGGACATGAATTTGAGCAAAGTCTGGGAGATAGTGGAGTACAGAGGATCCTGGGGTGCTCCAGTCCATGGGGTCACAAAAAGTCAGACACGACTTAGCAACTGAAAAACAACAATTCAGTATAACATTCACAATAATGTCATGGAGTTGGTTTTTCTATTATTTTATATGTATCAGAAAATATGTGTTAATAAGTTTAAATAACATGCCCAAGGTCACAAGGTAGTAAGTAGTAACGCCAGATTTGAATCGAAGTTTTGTCTCCTGAATCAGTGGTCTTAATCATTTTACCAGAGTACCTTTTCAGTAAAGAGGTATAATTTAAAACTACCACCACTACAACAGATAAAAGAGTCTCCTCATCAGATGTCATTGGGAAAACTAGTCAGCTACATGAGAAAAAAGAAAGAAATAAAGAAACTGGACTCCGGCCTCATACCATATATAAAAATTAACTCAAAAGAGAAGAATGACTTAAATATAAGAGCTAAAAATCATAAAAGTCTTAGAAGAATAGATAGGAGTAAATTTACATGATTTGGGATTTGGCAATCGATTCTTAGATATGACACTAAAAGCATAAGTAGTAAGAGAAAAAATAGATAAAGCAGACTCCATGAAAACTAAAAACTGTGACTAAAGGGCATTATCAAGTGAAAAGACAATATAGAAAATGGGAGAATATATATGCCAATTACATATGAGTCAAGAAACCAGAAAATATATATATATATAAACCTCTTACAATTTAAAAGCAAAGGACAACTCAACAAATGAGTGAACACCTTGCACAGACATTTCACCAAAGAAAATACATAAATGGCCAACAAATATTTGGGAAAGATACAAGGTATCACTACTCATTAGGGAAATCAGAAACCATTTCCCATTTGCCAAAATGGCTATAACCAAAAAAAAAAGGTTGGGGGTGGGGAAGGGGAATAAGTGTTGAGGAGGTGGAGAGTGGTAGCTCTGTACATTGCCAGTTCAGTTAAGTTCAGTTCAGTAGCTCAGTTGTGTCTGACTCTTTGCAGGCTTCCCTGTCCATCACCAACTTCCGGAGCTTCCTCAAACTCATGTCCATAGAGTTGGTGATGCCATCCAACCATCTCATCCTCTCTTGTCCCCTTCTCCTCCTGCCCTCAATCCTTCCCAGCATTAGGGTCTTTTCCAATGAGTCAACTCTTCGCATGAGTTGGCCAAAGTATTGAAGTTTCAGCTTCAACATCAGCCCTTCCAATGAACACCCAGGACTGATCTCCTTTAGGATGGACTGGTTGGATCTCCTTGCTGGCCAAGGGACTCTCAAGAGTCTTTTCCAACATCACAGTTCAAAAGCATCAATTCTTCGGCACTCAGCTTTCTTTATAGTCCAACTCCCACATCCATACATGACTACTGGAAAAACCATAGCCTTGACTAGACGGACCTTTGTTGGCAAAGTAATGTCTCTGCTTTTTAATATGCTATCTAGGTTGGTCATAACTGTCCTTCCAAGGAGTAAGCATCTTTTAATTTCATGGCTGCAACACCATCTGCAGTGATTTTGTAGTCCCACAAAATAAAGTCTGTCGCTGTTTCCATTGTTTCCCCATCTATTTGCCATGAAGTGAGGGGACCAGATGCCATGACCTTAATTTTCTGAATGTTGAGTTTTAAGCCAACTTCTTCACTCTCCTCTTTCACTTTCATCAAGAGGCTCTTTAGTTTTTCTTATGGGTAGGAATGTAAATTATCTCAGCCTTTGTGGATAAAAGTTCAGTGGTTCCTCAAAAGTTGAACGTAAAATTACCAACTCACCTCACAATTTCCCTTCTATTTATCCAAAAGAACAGAAAAAAAAAGTACCTAAACCATTACTCTACACAAATGCAACACTATTTAAAATAGTCAAAAGGTGGAAACAACCCAAATGTCCATGAACTGGAGGGAGGGGGGACTGGTGAGTCATTGTTTAATGGATACAGGGCTTTATTTTACAGTGATGATAATGTTTTGGAACTAGAGATGGTGGTTATACACTATTGTGAATGTACTAAATGCTACTGACCTGTTCACTTTAAAATGATTAATGTTAAGTGAATTTCAACTCTTTAAAATAACAGCAAAGCCAGCAACCATTATCCTTTTTAGTGATGGAGCATCACAACTTATATTCTACACATTTCTTATATAATGAAACTTTACTGAGAATAAAAATAACTAATTATACTGAGTATTAGGTATATTAAGTGCTTCACAACAACCCCCCAAAGTAGCTACTATTATTTCATTTGTTTCAGAGGCAGGAATTGGTATTTGGTGAGGTAATCTGCCCAAGGGAGAAAAAGTGCTAGGCTTCACCCCACAGGCATTCTGATTCCAAAGCCTCTGACTGTGAAGCTTGTAGGAAAACAAAAAATAAAGTTATCAGGGACATAATCCTTACAAATAGAGACAGATATCAACAAATAATACTGTTAAACAGAATGAAAAACATTTCAAGTCATTATATAAAATCAACTACAATGACTAAATAAAAGTTAAAAATAAGATGTCAGAGCTCCTATATCCTACTTACAAGATATCTATTTCTCCTCCTTTACTTACTCTGTTTCTCAATTAAGTTATATTGGTGGACATCTCACATTTAGGATTTACTAAAGACACATTCTATATGTTCCTTACCCACAGGAATAGGAAACCATACAATATCTATACAGGAGAAGAGAGGGAGCTCTCTCCCCCCACTAACTTCCTTCTGGATGGGAAACATGTTTCACTTAAAAGAGAGGAAGGAGATAGTCTGTAGGCAAATATATTTGGGAAATGTTCAAGTTGAAAAAAATTTTAAACCAATTTATTTGCTTCAAGGCTTCTAAGAACATTTAATACACAAAAGTACATTGTCAACCTTCAAGGGAAGAATATGTGATCGATTATTCTCCACAGTCATTAAAGAAGGAATCCTCTTAAAGAAACCTCTATTAGCATTTCTTGGGTAGAAATGTTTCATGGAGCACTGACTGGGATCCTATTCTTAAAAAACATGACTTACTAGTTTGCTAGGGCTATTATACCAAACACCATAGACTGGATGGCAGAAACAACAGAATTTTATTTACTCCTAGTTCTGAAGGCTAGAAGTTCAAGATTAAGGTGCTGGCAGGGTTGCTTTTTTCTGAGCCCTCTCCCTTGACATGCAGATAGCCACCTTCTTCTTGTGTCCTCACATGGCCTTTACTCTGGTACCTTTTCTTCTTCTGATAAGGACACTGGTCCTATTGGATTAGGGCTCCACCCTCATGACCTCATTTAACCTGTTATCTCTGTAAAGACCCTATCTCCAAATACAGTCACATTAGGGGTTGGGGCTTCTAGATGTGAATTTTAGGTGGACATAATTTAATTAGGTCTACACACATGATGTTTTTCCTCTGAAATCTACAGACTGACACTAAACAAAAGAGCAAAGAAAGCTCTCACTTTCCTATCTTTCAAAACAATCATCAGCCTTTTCATCCTCACTACTTAAACCCCGCCCCCCCCCAATTTCCATTTTTTGGACATAGTTCCCCTATTTGGGGGCTTCCCTGGTGGCTCAGATGGTAAAGCATCTGCCTGCAACGCAGGAGACCTGGGTTCAATCCCTGGGTTGGGAAGATCTCCTGGAGAAGGAAATGGCAACCCAATCCAGTACTCTTGCCTGGAAAATTCTATGGACAGAGGAGCCTTGTAGGCTACAGTCCTTGGGGTCGCAATGGGTTGGACACGACTCAGCGACTTCACTTCACTTCACTTCCCCTATCTTGCCCAAGACAATGGATTTGTATGAAAACACTGACCACTTATCCTATTTCAACAGAAAATATGCCCTAAATTTAAAACTGTAGTATTACAAATGAACTTTTGGAATACAATCCTTGTGCACACTAAAAACTTCCTGAATTCAACTAGGATAAGATGAAATATTAAGCTAATGATGACAGTCTTCTAAAGTTACAAAAGTACTGAGCTGAAAGAGAAGCCACCATATTGATAAGTTGAATTGTGACTAGGTAATTGCCACAGTGTAAAGCAACTGCTGAAAGCCTTGACTGTTGGATCTAGAATGTTATCAATACACATTTTTTCATTACTAAGGTTATATAATGAAAAATTTATATTTGGTCTTTGTCTTGAGTTCCTGGCACAGAGCTCCCAAACCCTTGGAATTTCCTGAGTGATGGAAATGTCTTTTGATCTAAGGAAGTGTACCTCTGGAGAGTTCAGGATGGGGCTGCTTACCAGAAAATCCAAATTCTTGATTAGAAGGTGACTTTCAGCCCCGTCCCTCAGGGGAGGGAGTAGAGCCAGAGACTGGGTTATAAAAACTCTTAAAAAGACTGGAAGAGTTTCCAGGTTGGTGAACATACTGATATTCTGGGAAGGTAACATGTCCAGAGAGGGCATAGATACTCTGAGCACTACCCCTCACCCCATCCCCCTGCACAGTACCTTGCTTCCATTTGGCTATTCCTTAGTTGTATTCTTATAAATAAACTGGTAATACTAAGTACTTTCTTGAGTTCTGAGAGTTGTTCTAGTATGTTTTCAAATCTGAAGAGGGAGTTGTGGTGACAACAGTGTTTATGGCTGGTCAGTCAGAAGTACTGGTGGCAATCTAAGGCTTGTGACTGGCCTCTTAAATGAGGACAGTCTTATGGACAGAGCCGTTAACCTGTGAGGTCTGTACTAACTCCAAACAGTTGTTGTTAGGATTGAACTGAAGTGCTGGAGACACCCACTTGGTGTCAGAGAATCAGAGTAAAGAATAGATACAGCCATCTTTGTTGAAATACAAGTATTATGACATGATATTTTAATGACATGATACATTAATAAAACATAATTTAATTGAAATCGTTTGACTTCACTTTTCTTAACTTTATGTAACTATGTGTACTATAACTGTCACTGTATATTAGAGAAGAAAAAATAAAGAAAATTAACTACCACATATTTCACAGCCTACTGTTAATGACCTATTAATATTTAAAGAGTTCTAAGCTATAATCTGAGAGCATCTAATGTTATACACTAGATTGTATAAAATAAAATTGTAACACTTTAAAATATATTAAGGTAAGAGGGAAAAGACAGTAAAATATTTTTTTCATATGAGATAATGGATGTATCCTATAAAACAAATTTTCTTTAAAAACAATTCCTGTACTAAACTCATAGTTAATAATTTGGTCTTCAAATAATTCAGAAGGAATAACATGAGACAGGTTCTGAGACACTCTTAATGTTCTGAAGTCAAAGTTCATTTCCCATTAAATTTATGTCTTAGCAGGTCTGATTTCTTCCTAAGATTACCAGCTCTTTAAGAGCAAGAAGTATATTTTATTTATTTACCTATTTGTATTCCCATTTTACTTTATGTCAACAACTATACCAATATATTAGTTAACTGTAATCTAAGGGACTACAAACATATATATACACCAAAATGTGAAAGGATTTATCTTATAGCCATAATTTAACAGGTTCTTAAAAATATGTAATAAAATTTATTGGTTATCAGGAAAGATGGCTGATAATTTAACAATAAAATCTACTAGTTATCAAGAAAGATGGTTGATAATTTAACAATGGCAAAATCTGAGCTATGACAGATTTTATGACATTTTCTACAAAGGAAAAATGGAGTCCTAAACTTCCAAACTGTGAAAATACATGGATATGCCTATGGTGTGCTCTCTCTGTTACCACTTGGCTATGTCAGAGGGATCCCAGGGCTGCCTCACCCACCATCTTCTCCTCACCCATTCAGCACAACACTGAGAAAAGGCCACTCAGGCCAGCTCCACCCTGGGCATTAAAGCCTTTCAGGCTCTTCTTCTTGAACAAAGTAACACATATGTATAAGAGTGATAAGACAAGTGACTTAAATTTTGTACTTAAGAAGATACAAACAAACCTAAGGTCATTCTTTGGTTCCAGGTCAATAAGGTCTATCTGCTTACCAAAGAAAAGAAAAACAGACAGCCCAAAAATAAAAAGTGAAATATAAAAGGGTCTTTCATGTAATCTAGCTCACTAGAATTTTCTACTGGGTTTGAGGCCAAGCCCCAACTTGAATCATAGCTGTTATTTCTAGACTCTGTTCATTTCCATACTGTCTGCACATCTGAGGATTAAAGCAAAAAAGTAATTACAAGTGCAAATTTGGGACCCCACAGACTACACAGTCCATGGAATTCTCTAGGCCAGAATACTGGAGTGGGTTGTCTTTCCCTTCTCCAAGGGATCTTCCCAACCTAGGGATGGAACCCAGGTCTCCCGCATTGCAGGCGGATTCTTTACTTGCTGAGCCACAAGAGAAGCCCACGAATACTGGAGGGGGTAGCCTATCCCTTCTCCAGCGAATCTTCCCCACCCAGAAATTGAGCCAGAGTATCCTGCATTGCAGGCGGATTTTTGTTTTACCAATTGAACTATCAGGAAAGCTCGATTTTTTTTTTTTTTCATCCTTTCAAGTGCCTATCTTTTGAGAGAAGGGAGGGAGCTCAAGCTTGCAGTCAGGATTACTATGCCTCAGGAGCACTAAGGTACAACTCACAGACTATACCACACAGCTGTGTTTAGGCTGGTCTCCTAGACAGCACCGGCTCTACTATGTACTCAGTCTGCCACTTTACTGTAAGGTCATGATGGACTTTTTAATTTAATATATACCATATTCTCTGCTTTTAAATGTATTTCTTCAGAGAAAAACCATTTTGACTTATGCAACTTTATTGCCTATCCTGAATCTAACAATCACATGGATTGAAAAAGGAGCACAAAATGCTTCCATATCCTGCTTTACCATCTCCATGAACTGGCTTTTGGGGATCAAGATCCAAGAGGAAAGCGAAGGTCCTCTTCGTATTTTATGTGCAAGCTCTGCAAGCTAGTATCGGAGGAAAGAGTGGCTACTGTGGCACTAGTAGAGTGGGTGAAGGAGTATTAGATAAACTCTGATTATGGCTATGAACAGAAGAGCTGGGAGCGTGAGTTCAGCTAAAGCTGTCATGTGGAGCTCCACAATGAACAATAAAGGGGGATGGGGTACTGGCCATGTGGGGATATACCATCTCCTTGGGTTGATGAGGAGAAAAAAAAAAACTGCAAAAATGCTACAAACTCAAAGGTTAAGGGGTAAGAAAGAAGTATTAATATTAGAGGTCGGTAACTAGATAATACCGGCTTTGAAAATCAAATTTACAGAGGCAAAAGGACAATGACAGTGAAAGAGTGGGTGAGAAGAAATCAGAATTTGATATGCAAAGCAAACTTGTTTCTCAGGCTTTGGACATGGCATATCAGAAATCTGAGAGAAAACGTATCACCTTAAGTAACCAGTTTTAATACGTGATAAAGAAAAAATAAAAACAAAAAATGAATAAACAACTATGGGAAACAGAAAGGACAGTAGAGAATCATGCCAACAGCTTTACTCTGTACTTGGTCCAGACAGCCAGGGATTTGCTTAAAAACCAGGCTGAAGTTGAAAAACTCAGCAGGACTCACTTGAAAGGAAGAAGCCTTTGGTATCATGTTTGGAATGGCAAAATATAAAGGAAAGACATTTCGTATAGAAATCTCTCTTCTGGGCTTCTGAAAGGGCCTCCTACTTTACTGTTCCCTATGCCTAGAAGGCTCAGGTACCGATCATTGCATACTATTTCTTTCTCAACACTGTGCTTTTGTCTCAAATGCCACATAAGTAGGGAAGTCTTTTCATCACCCAGGTAATCACTTCCCCCACAAACAACAGCACTAAAAACAGCAGTAATGAATTGGGGGGGGGTGTGAAATTTGGAATTTCACTTCATATTATTTAAATAATGCTATTGGGAGTTCCCAGGTGGTGCTAGTGGTAAAGAACACACCTGCCAATGCAGGAGATATAAGAGACACAGTTTCAATCCTTGGGTCAGGAAGATCCCCTGGAGGAGGACATGGCAACCCACTCCAGTATTCTTGCCTGAAGAATCCCATGGACACAGGAGCCAGGTGGGCTACAGTCCATGGGGTCGCAAAGAGTCAGACACGACTGAGAGACTTACACCTTCACTTTCACTTCTGTACACTGTTAAATTTTTTGAGAGTCATAATGGCATTGTGGTTATACAGGTGAATACCCTATTCTGGGAAATATCTGCTGGATTGTCACAGTTTCATTATGTCTATAACTTACCCTAAATAATTCAACAACAAAAACCTACATATGTGTACATATGTGCTTATAAAGACATATACACATAGAGGAGGGAGAGAAAACAAATGTGGCATAATGTTAATAATTGGTACATTGAGGCAACGAGAAAATGGGTATTCACTGAATCCTGTCATTTCAGCTTTTCTTTAGATCTGAAATTGTTCCAAAAAAAAAGTCTCCTATAAATAAAAGGTTGCAATATTTTTGCTCAGAAAAATGCTCAGAAGAGTACTGTGTTCGTGAATTCCTTATTCAATTATTTTTCTTTGGTGTGCCAAGAATTTAGGAACTAACCAGAAAGCAAAATTTGAGTTTTTAAATATTCAGGAGAATAATCATTCTGGGAACATATACCAGGCAAAGAAAGATCTGGGTACTGTAGGTAGCACCATGAGAATGTTGTAGTTTATCTGGAAGAAGGCAGGGATATTTCTGAAGGGGATCTAATTTATGAAGATGAAAAATTTTATCCCCTCTTGTGCTATCAAAAATGTGGCATCACAACTGACTCTTGACAGATTTATCTAACCTAGTCAAAATTTCACAAGTTCTGAACTCTGGAAAACCAGCATACATAAACAGCACCTAATAAGGCAAAACCCAAGAAGCTTTGTTCCTCTACTGTCAATAACATTCCTCAAATTATCTCTAAACTTGCACTAAGGTTCAAGGTGGGTGGTGATAATATGGATGTAGACTGTAGGATGCTCTGGATACTGAGAGCACCACTCTTGCTTAGTAAATGCCACTATTTTGGCATTTAGTCTCTCAATTCTAAACTGCTGTAGAGTTATTCTCATTTATGCTGAAGACTCTCTGCAATCATCCAAATGTGGAATGTGGAAAAACTTAAGAAAAGCATAATCCAACTTTGGAAGTGCATGAAGATCTACGTTCATTCAGGAAAATACAAATCAAGAAGAAGTTATAAACAAAGTGGGAGGGGGCACAAGGAGTGAGGTATTTAACATAGTTTGCAAAACATCTATTTCTGCTTTATTGACTATGCCAAAGCCTTTGATTGTATGGATCACAATAAACTGTGGAAAATTTTGAGAGATGGGAATACCAGACCACCTGACCTGCCTCTTGAGAAATCTGTATGCAGGTCAGGAAGCGACAGTTAGAACTGGACATGGAAAAACAGACTGGTTCCAAACAGGAAAAGCGGTACGTCAAGGCTGTATATTGTCACCCTGCTTATTTAACTTATATGCAGAGTACATCATGAGAAACGCTGGGCTGGAGGAAGCACAGGCTGGAATCAAGATTGCCAGGAGAAATATCAATAACCTCAGATATGCAGATGACACCATCCTTATGGCAGAAAGTGAAAAACTAAGGGGCCTTTTGATGAAAGTGAAAGAGGAGAGTGAAAAAGTTGGCTTAAAGCTCAACTTTCAGAAAACTAAGATCATGGCATCTGGTCCCATCACTTCATGGCAAATAGATGAGGAAACAGTGGAAACAGTGGCTGACTTTATTTTTCTGGGCTCCAAAATCACTGCAGATGGTGATTGCAGCCATGAAATTAAAAGATGCTTACTCCTTGGAAGGAAAGTTATGACCAACCTAGACAGCATATTAAAAAGCAGAGACATTACTTTGTCAACAAAGATCTGTCTAGTCAAGGCTATGGTTTTTCCAGTGGTCATGTATGGATGTGAGAGTTGGACGGTGAAGAAAGCTGAGCGCCGAAGAATTGATGCTTTTGAACTGTGGTGTTGGAGAAGACTCTTGAGAGTCCCTTGGACTGCAGGAAGATCCAACCAGTCCATCTGAAAGGAGATCAGTCCTGGTGTTCATTGGAAGGACTGATGTTGACGCTGAAACTCCAATATTTTGGCCACCTGATGCGAAGAGCTGACTCATTTGAAAAGACCCTGATGCTGGGAAGGATTGGGGGCAAGAAAAGAAGGGGACAACAGAGGATGAGATGGCTGGATGGCATCACCAACTTGATGGACATGAGTTTGGGTAAACTCCGGGAGCTGGTGATGGACAGGGAGGCCTGGCGTGCTGCGGTTCACGGCGTTGCAAAGAGTCAAACACGACTGAGCCACTGAACTGAACTGAACTGAGGTGGCACTGAAGAAGAATTTCTAGAGAAAGAAAAAAACCTGAGACAGTTCAAATTAGCTACAGGAAGAAAAAAGGAGAACTCTACACATAAAGGTATCATAACTAAAAATATGTCAGAGTGAGAAAGAGTACGGTATATACAGATGAATATAAGAAGGGTTCTTAGTAAAATGACATGGCTAGTAAGGAAGACAAGGAACAGATCAAGCACGGCACTCACTTGATCCTTTCGTGCTAGAGACTCAATAAATGGATTTGTACTGAGGAGTAGCATAGTAAGTTTGGGATTTCATAGGTACCAATCACACAGGCAACTTTACAGACAAATGATTTAAAGGCTATGAAGCAACAAGAAGGAAATGCAGAAAAGTGATGTAAAAAAGTTTAAGATAAATGGGACCTGAATGAGAAAAAAGAAAGATCATATGTGACAAACATTTAAGAGACAAAAGGAGGACTTGGTAATTAATTAAAGGTAGAAGGCAAAATCAAGGACTGCTACACATTGGAAGAGGAAAACCCAGGAAAAGAACTGACTTGAAGGAGATGGTGAATTCTTTTTGGGACCTCTTTTAATTTGAGGTGCTCTGGGGCATCAAGGTGGAGATACTTAGCAAACTATTAGATATACTGATCTGAAACTCAGGAAAATATATCTAAAGATGCACAATTGTGATCCATCAGCACTTAGGTTATAACTAAAATAAGAGTTTAGATAAGATCATGTAGGGAGAAAATGTACGGTTAGAATAATGGTAATCCAAGATGGAACCAACAAAAACACTAACATTTAAAGAGAAGGTTAAAATAAGAAAGGAAGGAAGAAAGAAAAGAAAAACATAAAAGGAAAAAGAGTAGTCAGAGGAATTTGTGGAAAATGAAGACAGTGTTATGTCATGCAAACCAAAAGAGAATTTCAAGGAAGAAATTATTATCAAAATCAAATGCAAAACATAGCCCAAGAGATGGTCACTAAAAGTGGGATTCGGTGATCTAGAAGTCACTGATGGTCTTAGCAAGATCTCATTTATTACATGAGATGTAAATCAAATTGCTGTACAATGGCAGGTGGCGGGACATCAGAGAAGTAAAGAAGTGGAGATAGGAGACATCACCACTCCTTTGAGAGATTTAGATGAAGAGTAAAATGAGATTGAAAAATACTTCCTAAGAAAATACTGGGTTAAGGGAAAATATTTCCTCTAAGAGAATTTTGGCTTATAGACAAAAGGTATGCCTTAACATAGTATCTTACATGCCTTACATGGTATCTTACATGGTACCAAATGCTGAGAATTCCATGTACTTAGCAAGAATAGCAAAATTAAATTGTGTCACAGGCTTTTCAATAAGAAACGAATAACAATGATAATGCCCAAAGAGAGGAGGTCATGACTCTCACTTAGTAGCTGAATGATACTGGGCAAGTTACTTAGTCCTTTGCTTCTAAGTTTCCTCATCTATAAAATGGAGATGACAATAGCGCTTATAGGTTTTGTAAGAATTAAATAAGATACAGATACAATATGCTAACACAGTGTGCTGGCTTAGACTAGCAGCTCAAATTTGTCTTTGTTGAGGATAACAGACGAAAAGTATATACTGCTTAAAGAGCTTCACTTTTTAACAGGCATATTTAGCTGTGCATTCACAAGTCCTCATGGCATCTTGATTTACAGGTTCATAATTAGATTCAAAAAACAGGTCACCATTAGTCCACTTAGGGAAAAAAATACAAAAGATAAACAAAACAAAAACATATATGTGTGTGTATATATATACATATATATATACAAGTCGTTTCAGTTGTGTCCGACTCTTCATGACCCTATGGGCTGTGTAGTCTGCCAGGCTCCTCTGTTGATGGAGTCTCTCCAGGCAAGAATACTGGAGTGGGTTGCCATGACCTCTTCCAGAGGATCTTTCTGACCCAGGGATCAAACCCACATCTCTTACGTCTTCTGCATTGCAGGTGGATTCTTTACCGCTGAGCTACTGGAGAAGCCCTATATAATGTCTGTGTGTGTGTGTGTGTGTGTGTGTGTGTGTATACATATCTTATAAATCAGTAAAAGAAAACCAAGTAGTCAATTGTAATTTCAAATTCAAAAGAATCTTTCTCTTCCTTAGCACTGAGCTACAATTCTCATTAATTTCTGTAACAAAGTATACACTGCAGAGACTTGTTCATCTTTGTGTCAAAAATGAATTAAACATAACTCTGAATAGTAATAAGTGCTGTAATGTTTTCTCCCCTTTTAATTTACATATGCAGTATTCTTTAATGATATCGTATGCAACTCTTCTAGCCAATCCAAAGAGACAAGAAAGATTCAATTATTCTCCAGCTCTATAAGCAGTTACATATTTTTCTTATATATCAGAATTTCATTACTGCTGAAACAGGTAAAAAGATAGCATACAGTAAAAGATCTTATGATCAATAATCAACGAGTCTGAGGATCTGGCAGAAATGCATAAGAATACGTTCACTTTCAAAATATATAGCCTCATTATTGCTAAGATGAATGCTGTCACCTTTTAAACAAAACATCTTTTTTTCCCTGAGAAAATAAAGAATAAAAGCATCAGCAAAACTCCGGATCAAAATAATAAAAGTACAGATATAGAATTAAGATGTCATTAAGTGATCTGAATTGACATGATAATTTAAGAAAACATCAAATATGCAGTTTGGTGGTTATAGTAAAGTGTACATAGTGGCCAAATTTATATTCAGAAATTTCACACTTAGATCTTTAAGTCAGTAGTATAGTTCCTTCCAAAAGTCCTTAAGATCTTTTTCTTGCAAGTAAGTCTACTTAGCAAAAACATCATTTCTTGGATGAACTAACCCAGCTGCAAATAAGTATACAGTTAAACATCCTCACTCCACATCCTCATTGTCTTTTTTTTTTTTTCTGCTCTATACTTCAAGTACAATAGTCACTGGATTCCCAAAAGCACCAGGAAGCACAGCACTGAGAATATAGAACTGATTTTTATGTCTTTGTAATTTGACAGACATCAAGCAATTAGAGCTAGGACGTTTGGCTTTTAATGTTAATTAAAAAAAATTAATTTGTAATATCATAGTAAGAAGATGCAACCCTTTCCCTCTGTTTAGTAAATTCTCACTCTATAAGACTTAAACAAACAAACAAAAAAACCTTTTTTTTTCCCCCTGGAGTACTATACAATAACTGAAAACCATAATGTTGGTACTGAACACTGAAAAAATAAACTGTCATGTTAAAGATTAACATTCTCAGGTAAAATACACATAAAACTCATTTCACGTAATTGTATTACTTCCTATCCAAACTTGATAGTTATTTCAAGAATTGTAAGTGGTATTTCTCAGTTAATAAAAAGTCAATTTCACCCAGTCAGAATAACCAAAAATTATTATTATGTATCACACAGTATTATGCTGTGTGACAAATTAGGGGTAAAAAGACATGTGCTGAAGTAAAAGGTAGTGCGGAGGGTAAAGATGCTGTTTGTCATCCTCCACAAAATAACTGTGGCAGCACTGGAACAGTCAATACAAAGGAATGAAGGAGTTACCCCACGTCTGGACTGAGCACCCTGTTTGTACCAATCACTGTCTAGCTACCACTGCTCCTTTTGTGCAGTTAGACCCTTACAAAGAAGTGATTCTTTGATTGAACCAGCAACAACCTAGACTCAACATGTAATGAGAAATACGATTTCTAAATAACTTGAATGAATCTGATTCCTGGTAAAGTCAATGAAAATATCAAGGCTAATTAAACAGCTATATAAGCATATATGACAATCATTGCTTATAATCACCTATTTGTATATTCCTGTATTCACTTTTTCCCCTTAAAATGACACTGAGTTAAATGTCTGAAGCAATGCAAGCGTCTACGCACATAATGCAAACCACATTTCTTACTTTAGAGAGCAAGATATTTTTATGGGACAGAAGTCAACTATGAAAACGAAATCCAGGTACCTCCGTTGGATTTCTTTTATTTTTCTACTGGTATCAGTCGAGAAGCATTTATTTCACATCTCTGTTGATGGTGTGTTGCCTGGGCAAGACTGGTCCAGATCAAGTTCATTTGGTAACTGGAGCCTATTACACCCTCCCCCCACGTCAACACAGGTTTCCGGTTTGGATGCCCCCAAGTAGTACAGCTCCAAACTGAAGGAGCAGTAAACCACTCAGAGGAAACCAACAAGAAATTCATCAAATCACCAAGTCTAATGATACTCAAGGGTCAACCGCATCCTGCCTCCTGAAAATGCTCTGGATACAGCTGAAGGAGAAACCTGGGGACGGGGCGGGGCTGTTAAGGATTGTGTTATCAGAGAGAGAAAGCCAGACTGCCCAGGTGAGACTGAGGTAGGGCGAGTCCGAAGAGCCAGGGAAGCGTCAAGTGACGCACGAAGGCGGTCACCTGTGGGGCCACTTGATCCAGCCCCGCCCCCAGGGACAGCAACAAGAGTCAAGGCCGGAAGTCCCCCAAATAAGCCTGGGAAACGCAGAGCTAGGCCTTTTCGGCCAGGCACGGAACTCACCATCTACGGTTTTCTTCTTGAAGAGGGACGCCATGGTCAGGGACCGCACCCGGGCAGCCCGGCTCGGCCCGATCCGGCCCGCGAGTGAGAAAGAACAAGGAGGGATATGACAGACCCTCGAAGGGTTCGGGATGGCGGAGCGGATGGGCAATTGAAGAGGGCGGGGTCTGCAGTCAGGACCCGCACAGAGCGGGTATCCACGAAGCCTGCCGCAGCCGAGTTGCCCGGAGCTCAGGTGACCGCGAACTAAGACACTTTTTGGAGAAGTCACTTCTAGGCGGCGCCTGCGCGGTCTGCGCGCGCGCCTGCGCACTGCGGCGCGTGAAGCCGCGGCCGCTGCCCTCACTTGAGCGACTGCCCACTCTCCAGCTTGCCGGGGTCCTGGCCCCGGGAGTGATGCGCCGCTTGCGGTATTAGCAGTACTTGGGGGATCGCGGGCGGGGTCAAGTGACTTCTAGGTCCGGGTTCCGCGCTGAATGCGGACAGAGATGATCCTTAGCGCTCTCCGTGCCCACCAAGAAGCTGGAAGTAGGGGTCCCCAGAATCCTAGGACAAGCGTGGGTCGTCCTGGAACCAGCTGATTTATGACCATCCCCTTGCTGTATGTATCAAGCCTTTCATAAGTGCAGGGGCTGATGATAATGCTGATGTCCGTGTCCTGGTGGTGTTTGTCTTGGGAGTTTTCCGCGGTGACTGGCTCAGCAGTCTCCCCGACGCCCACCCGCGCAGCCCCCGGCCGGACCTAAGGCGCTTACTGCGGCCCTGTGCCCGGGGTTCCTATCACCCGGTGTGGGTCTCCAGGGATCCGGTTTCTAGGCTTGGAAGTGGCCGGGAGAAGGGTGGGGAACAACTTTCTTAATGCAACGTTTTTTATTTAATGCTCTTGACTGGAAACAATAAAAAAGAAATCCACATATATTTGTTGTACACCGGTTTAAATGTCCCCAACTCTGTTTTTTAATATCTCAGTTTCTTGCAGTTGCTCAAGACAAATTTATGGCTATACTATGAACCTATTACAATGCTGCTGCTGCTGCTGGTAAGTCCGCTTCAGTCGTGTCCGACTCTGGGCGACCCCATAGACGGGCAGCCCACCAGGCTCCGCCGTCCCTGGGATACTCCAGGCAAGAACACTGGAGTGGGTTGCCATTTCCTTCTCCAGTTACAATGCTACATACCTGTATATTGGTGTTCACTGTGGAACAAAAGCTTTATATTATGTACAAGGAAAAGCATAATTAATTATTTAAAGAATCCTTCTGTGTCTAAGCATAAATATAGGAAATATTATGTTTCGATCAAGATCTTAAATTCATTGTTCATTTTTGTGTGTGTATGTGTCCCTCTCCCTGCCTTCCTCCTTCCCCTGCTTTCACTCTCTGTGTTTGTATTTGTACACATCTCTGTTTAATATATTACTTTGCTATTTATAATTTTAATTTTGCATTGAACTCTTTTTCTCCCAATCTATTAGTGCTTTAAGCAACACTGCCTTCCACAGGATGAAAATAATAGTACTTTTTTCCAAAGATGTGATTTCTGATAGGAAGACACCTCAATAACAGTATCAGTATTATCAATCACCTCTGGTTTTATGAATTATGTCTCAAGGATTTATAAGTATTTGAGGTAGTCAGATTTCCCTTCCTCATTTATCCCCCTCTAGAAACATCAAAGCCCTCAGGGCTAACTGTTCTTCCTGCCGTTGTTACTAAAATTTAGCCAAGAATCTGCTCAGGAAAACTTTCTTTTCTCAAGAAAAGTATAGTCATCTTACTCCTTCTCAAGTTATTTGAGATATTTTGGGACGGTGAAAAAGTAAAGAAATGGGAAAAAAGGTAAGCAGGACACAGTCTGTGCGCCCAAAGCCTGGCCTTTCCTGGAGTAAGCTCTATGGCAAAGAGACAGTTTACCCTGGCTGCCTGTTGTAATGAATGGCGTTGAGTGGTGCTTGAATGCCTGACAGGCAATAAGCTGTTATGTGTGTAGTGATCCTGTTCTTCCCTGCTGCAGTCACCCTTGTTTTATTACTCCTACACAATCCCCCCCACTGACCCAATTGTAACAGTTGGGAAAATGCCAAAATACTTAGCAGCAACCATATGGAGGACCTTCCAAAAGTGCACAGCAGGAGCTCAAGATGGGGCTTCTTTATTACAATAAAGACAAAATAGAAATGTGTAGCATTTAAACCCAGCACTGGAATAGCGTCATTCTCCCCTAGTTTGAAGCAGGCTGATAGCTGGATAAGCAAACTGGAATCTATTCTGATTAGTTGGTGGCCAAACTGTACCTGTTTATATTTTATAGATCACTCAGAGAAGGAAATGGCAACCCGCTCCAGTATTCTTGCCTGGAGAATCCCATGGACAGAGGAGCCTGGCAGGCTACAGTCCATGGGGCCGCAAGAGTCAGACAGGACTTAGCAACTAAACCACCACCACCACCTTATTGAAGGGCATGTACACTTAAATATAACTGAGATTTAGGACACCATGGAGTCATAGGGGCTTCCCTGATAGCTCAGTTGGTAAAGAATCCTCCTGCAATGCAGGAGACCCCAGTTCGATTCCTGGGTCAGGAAGATCCACTGGAGAAGGAATAGGCTACCCACTACAGTATTCTTGGGCTTCCCTTGTGGCTCAGCTGGTAAGGAACCGCCTGCAGTGCAGGAGACCTGGGTTTGATCCCTGGGTTGGGAAGATCCCCTGGAGAAGGGAGAGGCTACCCACTTCCAGTATTCTGGCCTGGAGAATTCCATGAACTTCATAGTCCGTGGGATGGCAAAGAGTGGGACACGACTAAGAGACTTTCACTTTCAAGGAGTCATAAAGTAGAACACTATGGTATTTTTCATTTCTTTAAAACCAACATTATCACCTACAAACTCACTGAATCAACAAGAAACATGTATAAGCATAGTGGACAGAGAAAACTTTCTAATGTTAGTTTTAAATCTTAAGAAATAATGATTTAATATCCTATGGTGATTATGACCCAATACTAGTCTTCCAAATTATTCATTGAAAAATATGTGTTATATTCCTAATGACACATACCATGTTATGTGTTGGGGACATACTATGAAAAAACAAATTGTGTTCCTCCACCATTTTCTCTTACTCATCTTCCTACCAGGTGTTTCATCTCTTATCATTCACTTATTGCACTCCAACTTCAATTCCCATGTGTGGGATTTTTTTTTACACCAAGCAGTTCTCCAACACCATCTGGGTATCCTACAATTAAACTCGGTTCCAACAATTCCAGCACTATTTACTCAGAGATACCATCAGATCCCCAAAGATTCCACCACCACCACCCCACCCCCCCGCCTTTAGGTGCCAGTTGCAAGTCCAGATTGTTAATTGTGCCTCTAACCAACCAGCTATAAACTAGATGTTCCTATAAGCCACCTACCCCGACCTTTGAAGGCATGCTAAGTCACTTCAGTAGTGTCCAACTCTTTGCAACCTTATGGACTGTAGCCCACCAGTCTCCTCTATCCATGGGATTCTCTAGGCAAGAATACTGGAGTGGGTTGCCATCTCCTCCTCCAGGGGATCGTCCCACCCCAGAGATCGAACCCGCATCTCTTACATCTCCTATATTAGCAGGCAGATTCTTTGCCTCTAGGGCTACCTGGGAAGCACCCTCTTTGGGTTTAGTTAGTTTGTTAGAATCTCAACAGAATTCAGGAAACCAGTTTACTCTCTAGGCCAGTGGTCTCCGACCTTTTGGCACCAAGGACAAATTTTGTGAAAGACAGATTTTCCACAAACCTGGCAGGCAGGGAGGGGGTTTGAGATGATTCAAACATATTATATTTATTGTGCACTTTATTTCCAATCTAAAGCTGCTGCTGATTTGACAGGAGGTCCCAGCCAGTCTCCCCAGAGACTGGAGACACCTGCATTAGACTACCAATTTATTACAAAGGATATTAAAGGATATGAATCAACAGTCAGATGAAGGGATACCTAGGGCCAAGTTCTGACTGCAGGATCTTCTGTCCCCATGGAGTTTTGAGCCCAAACAAGGTGGCATGTGGATGTGTTCTGGCTCACCAACCTGAAAGTTCCCTAAACCTCGATCTTTTGGATTTTTAATGCCTTATATAGGCAGGACTGATTAAATCGTTGATCAGTGATGACTGAACTCTATTTCCAGCCCCTCTCCCCTCTCCAGTGGTTGGAGGAAGGAGACTCAAAATTCCAACCCTCTAACACATGGCTTATTCCTCTCATGACCAGCCCCCATCCTTAGAAGCTTTACAAAAGTCACTTTATTATCATAAACTCGGTGTGTTTGAAAGGGATTTGTTTTAAATGTCAGTACATACTTATCGCTTTTATCACTTATAAATTTTCAAGGGTTTTAGGAGCTTTATGTCAGAAATGAGGATGAAAACCAAATATGTATTTTTGTATGTGATGATAGCACACTTGTCCATCACAGAACAAGCTTTGGCTCAGTATAAAGAAAAGAGCTTTCAAAAGCAGAACTCTTCGAAAACAGGATGGGTGCTGGAGGAGATAGTGAGCTTTTTGTCACAGAAGTGCTCAAGCAGGAGCAAGTTGTGGTAGAAAGAATTCTTTTGAAAAATCAAAGGCTTGATTGGAAAGTTTTAAGTTTCTTTTAAATTTTGAAATTCTTTTATGAATAAAATATAGCTCAGGCCAAATATCTTGGAATAGGGTGTCCCATTCCCTACAAGTAATGCCATCAAATCTTATTGGCTTCACCTTTAAAGATATGGTAAAGCCAAAAGGATAATCATATTTTACCATTTTGAATCATCCTGATTCAAGTAACCTTCATTTTCCTCCAGATCATAGCCATCTATGTAATTGATATTTCCCTGCTTTCATCTTCACCTCACTGTTCTTTTGTAGCAATATAGAGACAGAGTGGTCCTGTCAAAATGTGAATCAGAGCAGAGCATGCTATTCTGTTTCTGAGAAGGGGATAAACATAATCTCAATACTTATGTCTGGACCACACATACAAGTGTGAATGTGTGTGCACGTGTGCACACACACACACACACACACACACACACACACACACCTGTTCCACAGATTGAACTTCTGTTATTTCATCATATGTCCAAACTTTTACTATCCAGGTTGCTTTCCTATTCATTTCCCTTCATTATGTATCACTCACATGGAACATAATTATTTACATGCGATCTTAAAATTATGCCATTTGTTATCTACATGGAATTTCTGATAGAACTCCTTTTAATTATATTACCGTTTTTGAATTACATCAAGAGTTTAGTCAAGTAAAAGTTTTAGTCTTTTTTAAAAATATAAATTCCTATTCAGTCTTCCCATCCTATTCTTGATTATGGATAACTGTAGCCCAAATATAAAAGTTTTCCTGCATCACTGGAGATATTCATTCTTGTTTGTATTGATTCACTTATAAGTACTTTAGACACTTAGGGCAAAAAGTTGTTGGCAAAATCCAAAAATCTCTTATTACTTAAAACACAACAGTTAAGAGAGAAATCAAAAGGCTTTTCAAAGCTGTATAGCTAGCAAGGTGTTGAGTCAAAATATGTGGGAACAGACTCCTTTGCTGAGTTCATGCTTCATAGTCAATGATGTTGGCCCTTGTTTGTCAATTACCATGTGACTGTGAATGGGTAGGTTGTGTGTACTCAAGGGACAGGACAGCAAAGGGTGTGGGCTGTCTAAGGTTGCTGCTTCCCACATTTGCTCACAGAGGAACCCGAGGTTTGATTTCAAGGAAAGGTATGCTGCAGAAGGATCTCCTGTTTTGCTTTCACTTCCTAGCTTCCATCTCTTGTCAGGTCTCAATATCTATACACGAATGCCCCTCTCTCAGCTTCTTCTAAATTCAAAACAAAAGGCATCACTTATTCCATCTGACTAAATAAAGGACAAACACTCAGACGGGATTATCTCAAACACATGTATATCCATTTGAAGCCAAATAATGTATGCAACACTTATGCAACAAATAATGTGTGCAAGCCAAATGCAACATTTTCCCACGTGTTAGCATGTTCACCATGTTTTTGCATTAAAATTTCAAATATTCTCTATAATTTCTGCCTCCATGCTTTTATAGTTCCAGAAATTCATCTCATTTTTCTCTTTGTCAAATCTTGCTTTATAAAATATCTGCTATAAAAAATGAGTTGGACAAGTCAGACGTTTAGTCAATGAAAAGCTAAATGAGTACCCTAAATGTGTATGGCTGCACATCATTGGTTTTATAGTCACAAAGTGTTCTTCTGTTATTTGGAATATGTAACAGTGTTATCCTTTTTGAAAAATAAACTAAACTTTGCCCTGAATTTCTCAGTGTTAATAGGAGTTGCACATGAGTAAATCAAGACTGAATTTGTGCCCCCTGGCACAACACAGCATATGTGTATATTGGTCTTCAATCCAATAAGAACTCTAGAGTACAGAACTACTACCATACACAATAGAAATGAACTTCAACATAGGGGTAATGATTTTGCTTCTTCAATAAAATAAACCTTAATAGCTATCTCACTTTCTATTTCACATGAAATTAAGAAAGGCTCTGGATATTGGATCTTGGTAAATTAGTAAGTATGAATAATTTACTAAAACAATGGCATTGAACTTTCTATACAAATAAGTTGACCTTTTAGAGTAGTACTCATTTCAAGCTACATTTATGTGGCTTTCTTGTCATTGCTTATTCAGTAACAAACAGTGAGAGAACACATGTGCTATGAAATATTTAGTGCTAGTTAGTACTCTGAAAATGAAAGTTACTCAGTCATGTCTGACTCTTTGTGACCCCATGGACTATACAGTCCATGAAATTCTCTAGGCCAGAATGCTGGAGTGGGTAGCCTTTCCCTTCTCCAGGGGATCTTCCCAACCCAGGGATTAAACCCAGGTCTCCCCCACTGCAGGTGGATTCTTCACCAGCTGAGCCAGAAGGGAAGTAACTCTGAGGATCTAAAATGAGTTAGACATGAAGATTATTCTAGAGAAGTTAAAAGTCTATTACAATTACTAGTGGTATGTCAAGAATTAAACAATTTGAAAACATAAATGTACCCCTCTGGGGCTTTCCTGGTGACTCAATGGTAAAGAATCCACCTGTCAATGCAGGGGATGTGGGTTTGATCCCTGGGTAAGGAAGATACTGTGGAGAAGGAAATGACAATCCACTCCAGTATTCTTGACTGGGAAATTCCATAGACAGAGGAGCCTGGCGGGCTATAGTCCATGAGGTCACAAAACAACTGGACATGACATGAGCATTCACACATGCACTCAAGAATTAAATGTCACAATATATGGTCTCTCGAGGCCACTAACAAAATTGCATCTTTAATTGAATGTATGACTATAAATTTTAAGTTTGGAGATCTTTCAGATAGTTGGGCTATAATTAATGTATTGTATTTAGAGATATAACCTCATTTTAAGTCTCATTTCTTCTTAAACATGTTATACTCAAAAAATTGGCTCAGAAGCTCAAAGATGCCTAAGAGTAGATGAAAAATTAAAATAATTTTGAAAATAATTTTAGTTATTTTTGATGCAAAAAATGTAAGAATGTCTAAAGTTCATAAACTGGACCTGGTTGATAGACACAATTGCAGTGATAAGTAATATCTATGTACAATGTTCATATGCTGGAGGAATGCTGTATCACATTTTCACAGTTTAATATGAGAATTTCATATTTTCTCTCTCTACTTTATATGTGAAAATTACAATTTAGGCTACAAACTAGCCTCTTCAAAACATACAATTAAAAATGTAGTATTTCTATATTATAAAAATTTAAGACAATCACTCATAAAAGAATTCTGGGCATTCAGTTTGTTGAAATCTTGTTAATATGTATTTAGACTCAGTTGTGGAATTCTCTCTAGCTGAATCTAACTTTTTACATGGTCTTTACAATAGTACAAACCATAATCATATTTAGTGATTATCCGTTCCATGTACAGCATAAAGAAGTATAAAGAAATATTAGATAAGTTAATTGCCAAATTAAGAATAACATTATAGTGATGACAAGTAACCCTACAAGAAAAGTAATTGTATTAGGAGGGTTAAATTTGTAGTCAAGAATAGCAAGTTCATTTGACACATCAGAACAAACTTCATAGTTTAAAACCATTTTTATGATAACAGCTGTTGCATTTGGAGATACGGAGAGTCTAAGTACAAGTCTGAGATCAGCTGGAATAGGATACTGACTTATAAAGAAGGCTGTTCAGAAGTTGTCTACTCCCAACTTTTCCCTTGAATGGCTACCCCTGACTTTATTACCAGAAGGATGCTGTATGAGTTTCCTATTGCTGCTGTAACAAATTATTACAACCTTAGTGACTTAACTCAAATGTAACATTTTAGTTATTGAGCCTGGGAATCTAAAATGGGTCTTAATAGACTAAAATGAAGGTTTCATCAGGGATGTATTCCTTCTAGAGGCTGCCTGAATTCTTTGGGCCCTTGCTCCTTTCTTCAAGTCTTGCAGGTTAGCATATTCAAATCTGTCTCTGACACTGTCTTCTAACCTTCTTCTACATGGAAGGTCACTTGTGATCACACTGGACGCAGTCAGACACTCAAGGAAAATTTCCTTGTTTTAAAGTTAGCTGATTAGCAACTTGAATTCCATCTAGACACTAATTTCCTTCTGCCATGTAACAAAGCATATTCATAGGTTTCAGGCTTTGGGAGGCAAACATCTTTGAGGAATAGCATTCTGCCTGCCAGAAATGAGGCTATGTTTTTATAAAAAGCATGAATCTTTGGGCTGCATAGCATTCTTTGGGATATTTGAATTTTAGATTGTGTCCCCAGTGATTTTCAACACCACCCATGTGGTTCTAAAGAGCACTGTTGACCCCACTGACATGAATAGACTGCTCTTTTCTACTACTATACACATAGTCAGGTGTGTTCAAAATATTAACCTACCCTATTTTCATTTTGGTGGGAGTATTCTTGATGCTTTCTCACATCAGCTCTAGCAAATTTCTATGAAAGGGAGTAAAAGATCTTTGGACAAAGGTCTTTTGTCCAAAAGATCAGGATCTTTTTTGTCCAAAAGATCAGGATCCATCAGGATGGAATTTTTCCATCCTGACATGGAATTTTTCATTGAAACAGACTTGGCTTAATGCTTTGTTCTAAATTCTTTCTTATGGCTATAGTACATTTGTATTTAATGAAAGTTTTATTTAATTGATGTTTAATTTTGGACTCAAGCTGCATTCATAGTGTTGACAATCAACATATTTAAATGTTTAAATGACTGTCTGCCTTTTTCGTTTATCCTCCACCTATGTTTGACAACTACGGTTTCAATAAACTTTATATCAAGTCAACAATATTCAAACATTATTTAGCATATAATTTAAATACTTTTCAAAAATTCAAATTGGATTAATGCCACTGAATTTTATTGTAAGAAATAAATACATTTCCTGGAGAAGGAAATGGCAGCCCACTCCAGTATTCTTGCCTAGAAAGTGCCGTGGACAGAGGAACCTCGTGGGCTACAGTCCATGAGATCACAGAGCTGGACATGACTGAGATACTGAGCAGAGACCAGAATGCTCAATAATTTATTCAGTCATTTATTTCTTCATTTTTTTCATTCACTTATGCTAGAATTTTAGAGGTGAAGGGGATCTTAAAAGTTGTCTATTACAAGCTCTTCATTTTATGAATAGCTATCATGACCCATAACAAAGAATTGCTGAAGCTCACTGTCGGTCAGTGGGAGTTCTACAAGGAACCCCAGTGACTCAGGTCTCAAGCCAGTGCTTGTCCTTTCCTATAGATCTGTCTTAATAAAGAAGCAGATAATAAAGAAGAATAAAGAAAGGATCTGGAAGGCAGTCTCCGAGCAATGTGCAGGCATTGAGACGTTCTGGTTTATGAAGAAATGATGGTATGTTCCTACCACTTTCAGTGACCAGGATATAATTCATGTAGCTCATTGAGGTCAGGTGTGTAAATATGACAGGTCAGCCCTTTGGGTAAACTCTCCATTCTCTTGGACACATTTCAGGATATGTTTGAGCTGGGAAATTTTTTCTTTCAACAAGTGATTTCTGCCATCAATATGGATATTCAGAACACTAATATTTTTATAAGTATATTTTGATTTTAATGAAGACAGAAAGTTATTTTAGGTCAGAAGCATAAATGGCAAAGCTGAACTCAGCCCCTGAAAGGAATGATCCCGAAAAGGGTTTGGGAACATGAGGGTGGGATTGGGAACATAAGAGTGGGAAGCCTTTATCCACAATCTGCTAAAGAATTTAGAAAGCGATGAAGGCAGTTCTCATGAGCAAATCAGAATATACACATGCACTCAGCTCATCATTCAATTTCTAAACCGTTAGAAACATTTCTGAAGTCTCACAGTTCCCTTAAATTCAGTGTAAGGTGATTCAGGTTAGAATGGTGAAATAGAGACTGACAGAAAATACTTGTTTTGGGACACATTCTGCATTTAAGAAGCAAAAGGCACAAAAATAGACAGGGCAGGCCTTTTACCTAAATTAAAATCATGAAGATGCAGTATCTTCCAGAATATAGCTTAAAAATTGAAAAATAAATTACAAAAAGTTTTATGTCAAAATAATGCTTAATGACAAGGAAGATTTTCCAAAATTGAGTCAGAAATGTTGGTCAGATAAGTCATATGAATACAAGTATAAATTATGGTTAACCATCATTTTAGTAATATCTGATGTTACAAAAGTGGGCAGTTGCTTTTTCTACATTTTGCACATAACACATTACGTAGAAAAGCAGATCTAAGCACAGAGTTCTGCTACCAAGGGAGGATGGGGACTTTCTCCTTGGGGGTCATAAATATAGTTTTCCATCTGCTGGAAACTGTTTAGGTGAAACATGCCTGAAGTCAGGGGCTGGATCAGATGATCTCTAGGGGTCTCTTCCAGCCTTTTGAGTCTTTGAGAGAAATTTCTAATCAGCATGTTAATGACTACTTTAAATTTGTATTCTGGTTTCCTTGAAGATAATTACCAGAAACACTAAGCAGAGAATAGCATTTCTAAATGCCTGTTTAAAAGACGAAGAGAAAGAAGAAAGAAAGAAAAAAAAAAGATTCTGTTTAAAAAAAAAAAAATAGAGGTAAGAAAATGTGACCCACTCAATATCAGAGAAAGCAATTACCTGAGAAGGTAGTATGGTTCGGCGGTCTTGGTAACGTCTGAGAAAGTCCAAGGATGCTGGATCTTTTCCTTGTTGTTAGATGTCTTGCTGTGTGACCCAGGGCAAGTCACTTGACCTTAGTTTCTTCATCTGAAAATGCAAGACCCCAGGAGTTGTGCTTGATTACCTGACTAATATCAAGGTACAAGAACTAAATGAAGAATGGAATTTCATTTTGGGCTTCATCACTGCTGCAGAGATGACAGATGGGAATCATATGAATGAGGTTAGTCCCTGCGCTTCATTAACTGACAGGAAAATAAAAGTCTCAGCAACATGGATGGTAAACTAAACTTTGAAAACAGTTTAAAAAATCTTAATTTGGATATTGTAGAGATGATACATATAACAAAGATGTATTTAATTTCTACATAATATAAAATCAACTTTAATCTTATTCTGTATGTTCAATATAGTTTCTCCAAAATTAGCCAGAGGAGAAAAGGAGTGAGGGAAATACATACTATAGGCCAATATGTTCTCTTTCTATACCTAGTGTTTAGAGGGGGAAAGGCCTTTTTATTAATATTGATGTATAGCTGCTTTATAAATAGCAAAAATGTATCAGTCCAAGTTATTTTTCCCCCTATGTCCTCCTTTTCTTTACCAGTAGTAAAATAAGTTTAGTCTGAATTTTCATATGTTTCTGACACAAAACGTCATTTACCCTAGGTGACTAAGCTGGCATGTTTCCACATAGGGTTAAGAGCTTAGCTCCATGCTATTTCCAACACATTTTTCCCACCAGAGAGTGTTGTTTGTTTTAGTAAACAGGTCCAAATGTGTATGTAAAACTGAATCACTTCGTTGAACAACTAAAACTAAAACCAAATTGTAAATCAGCTATACTCCATTATAAAATAAATTTTTTAAAAATGTCCTAAATAAGAACTCAAATGGGGAAAGAATTAAACTTATACCTAACACAAAAGATAATACTTTCCAATAATCAGCTAAAACTTATCTCTGAGTACTACTGATAATCATTACCTGTATTTTAATGAATAATATATTCTACTTACAGTGAAAGAGCCAAACCCATTCTGGAAAAGTAGTTGGCATTTTGATTAAAGATTGAAATTATATGCAGCTTTTTGTCATGAACATTAAGGGGAGGGCAAGGATATCACAGGAAATACTGCTCTACGTGAGGTTTGGGGAATCATAAATTCTGGTTCCGACTCTGCTATTCAGGTTGTAGATGGCATTATACCTTAGTCCCACCATCTGTACAGTATGAATAATCATATTTCTCTAACTCACAGGTGTGTTGTAAAGAGCAGACTGTAAAAAGTAACTGAACATACAACCATCCTCAGAGCCCAGATGATAAGGAAAACAAATGGTTAACAGATAACCAAGTAAGTGAGTTGAACTTTCTAATAAAACTCTGAGAATCACATTTAACCTGATAACAAAAAATCTGTTCTGAAAATGTTCACCTACCAAGATTTTCATAAGGCTCAATTTTATTCACAAAATGTGCATGATTCGGACTTTTGGTTTTATTCCAGAGTCTGTGAGGGGCATCAAAAGAGAAACACACTTCCCAACCCTGCAGCATTTGGTATGTCTTATATGAGGGATCAGCAAATGGTACATTCTCACTGTGAATCTATGCAGTATTTAATATTGAATTACAACTTTAATTGAAAGAGTGAAAAGTATACTTTAGTTGAATAAGAGGGACTAGGACGACTGTTAGGAGCTGAAGAAATGCCTTTTTATTCCAGGTATTGACATTTATTAACATGACACAGGTAAAATGCCCAGAAAGCCTTTGTGTTTCTTCCTTCAAAATTTGGGATTCCAAGGATACTAAGTCAATATGCCTAATTCAGATCAAATATTTACCCCTGGATATTCAGATACACTCAGAATCAGCAGGTTAGAGTATAATATAATCAGGCTTAGTATAATCAGGCTTCCCTGGTGGCTCAGACAGGAAAGCATGCACCTGCAATGCAGGAGACGGAGGTTCAATTCCTGGGTCAGGAAGACCCCCTGGAGAAGGGAATGACCATCCACTTTAGTATTCTTGCCTGGAGAATTCCATGGAAAGAGGAGCCTCGCAGGCTACAGTCCATGGGGTTGTAAAGAATCAGACATGACTGAGCAACTAACACTTAGCCTATTAGTGGGTTATTCGCAGATACAGGAAAATCTTTGTGAACCAAGAAATCACCCCCTTGACTTCTATAAGCATGTTACTAAATGTATATTACTAAATGTTATTAAAAGCAAGTTAGATCCTTTGGTATATGGGAGAAAGATAACTTTCTTCTCTTCATGCTTAAAAGAACATTTCCTGTCTCTGCTGCCTGATAAACACCTTTTTGCTTTAACTCCTTTACCCACCATTGAAGAAAACCAGTTTTGAAATGTGGGGTTAAAAGTTATGAAGCTGTATGTCTCCGGTTCTTTTCTTTGTATGACTTTCTGTGAACACTTTGTTCTCAACATACCATTTTTTTTTTAAAGAAAGCAATTTCACTAAGCTGCTTTCTTTTGTGAAATGTGAGCTTTAGCCAAGAAAAATTAAATAAACAACACAGATAAATAAGTTGAGGATCTCTGGTTTAGTGTTAGGAAAACCAGAAGGAAAGAGAATTTCAAGGATGGGTAGTCAAAATTGTGAAAATCATGAACAGTGGATGAAAAGTATGGGTGAGAGAAAAAGGAAGTGCAGTTTCATTAGTGTAGGAGCAGAAGATCAAACTGCTTTAAGATACAGAGCAAATGATGGTGAGAAAGAAAGTGGGGTCATCGAATAAAGAATATACTTCAAAATTTTGAGAATTAAAAAGATGTAGATTTTTTTTTTCAAGGTAATTGAGATATAACCTCACAACATCTTGTGGGCTGATTGTATGGTCTGGCAAAACTCTTTCAGTTTGTGGACCCAAGCATACTTAGGGAAAATGTGAGAAATGCCTTGAAGTTTTGTACAGGACTTTCTGTAATCCACACACTGTCAACTTTGAATGGGTGCCCATGAGTACTTTTACCTTTTTAAAAAATCTATTCATAATTTTTATCTTTTTCATCCTTCTGGTTTTCCTCACTCCCAAAGGACCAAGGTCAACAATGTACCTTGCTGTCAGAACAACTAATATTGGTTTTGGATTTCATCCTGTCCTGAATTTGGAATAGTTTACAGCATCTGGATTCCTTTGAGTATAACATGTAAAAGGTAAACATTTCTCTACTAATATTGACAACCTTAAAGGAAGAAAGATCTCAAAAGAAAAAATAAACTTTTATTCCCCCATGAGTGCTTTTATAATATCATGAAAGCTCCTAGTGAAGACAAAGATTGAAACTGATGGCACCATTGCTTTTCAAACTGAGCTGAAGACTACCTACATCACCATCAATGCCATATTTATCTATGTCACAGGTGTGCCAGGCAAAGAGCATTTGAAAGTTAAGCTTTAGAAAGGAAAATTAATATCTTTGCCTCTGAGATTTAAACAAATAGAGAGAGAGAGAGAGAGAGAGATTGGATGAGCTTTATGGAAGAGAGAACAGGTGATCACATAAATAGCTTACAACATCTGGATTCTCTAAGTGATGTAGAAGGTAAACCCCTTTATTGAGAAATAAGTAAATGGGTTGAATTGTGACCGGATAAAAATCAAGAACAACAGCAACAAAATAATCAAGAAGTTCTGAAATTGTTACTTGCTGAATTCCATAGAAATCAGTAATACTCTGTTGTTCATAAGGGATAATATTTGTCTAACATTTTAGCAATTGATGACAACTTAAAATCAGCGCTGATTAAGTCTTAACGTAACTGTTATTTCCAGCACATATAGAGACTCCATCATGGCACTTCATATAGTATTTTAAATTGAGTTATGTGCATTGTTGAAAATGTCATCAAAATGATTACTCTGATTCAGCATTGAAACAGTAAGTTATTTTGTAGTCAGAAAGACATGGTAACAGAGCAGTGGGACATGAATTTGATATTAATGAAGCAAATGTTCATCAGAGGAGAAATGAACACAATTCTACAATTTCTTACCAAAAAAACAACCAAAAGCATTAGTGAGATCCAAGAACATAAGACATGCATATATTTATTAATGAGATGTCTGTAAAAAGATTGGCAATTACGCACCAGGCTCTGTAACTAAAGGAAAGAGAAATTTCCATATGTCTCAGCCTAGATGGATGAAGTTTCAAATTAGTGAGAAGATGGTATGACCAACTTAGTTGTAACACAGATTATTTTTAAAATGCTTGACATCCATTTGCCAGAAACGTCAGCTAATTTAATATTACCACTTTCACTTCCAGCAACATGTGATTCAGTTGAAGAAAACTGAATAAATTCCAATTTAGTCAAATAGGATAAGCTGATGAATCCTGCAGCTCTTTGACATGCCTCCAAGTTAGACCATCAATACCAAAGCACTGAGAAGATGAAGCTTATGGGCATGGATGAAGAAAGACACTGTATCACCAAGAAATTGTGCATAATTGCCAATGGTCAAATGTTTCTTCCATGTTGCATTTTAACCTCAAAATATTTCTGAAAATTATCTCCTCGGAAATGTTACTCCATATTTGTATGCACATACATAGGTTCATGTACACATACAGTTGGTTGAAAATTGTCTGAACTATTAGACTGGCTATATGTTTTCTGGAAGAAACAAGTAGGAACCTATCCTAGTGAGTTGCAATATTTCACTTCTTGATTTATTTAATGGGCATGCATTGAACCAGTTTGAACATAAACTTACCCAAAACTATAATGACTTATTTGTTAATTGCTGCCATTGTGAGTGGATAACTGCAACCTCATAATTTTCAATCAACCAATCATTTAAGGTCCATTTAAAGGAGGGTGTGAGCCCTTGTTGCTGAAAGATAGCGATCTGTTAACACCTGCTAAGATTAATCTAGTGTCAGATATAAAAACTGCCAAATGGGAATCTAAATGAAAATCTTGAAGGAAATAGTGACTATGTAAAAAATAACCATGCATCAAAAACACATTTAGCAAGACAAAAGATGACAATTAATATGAAAACATGCTCATTGATGAAGGAATAAAAAAAATTCAAAAAAGTAGTCTCTGAAAGGAAACATATTTCAGAAATTGCATATCAATTGAATTTGAGACTTAGAAAATTATGTATCCTCCCCAAAGTGATATAGTCTTATATTTTTCTTTAAATATATTCATAAATTATATTTAAATTTTTTTTACATCTAAATAAGTCTAAAAGCTCTTCCAACAGTATAAAATAAAAAAAAATATGTTTCAGGAAAGTATATCATTTTATTGGCAGATTTTTTTCCTTCTCAATTGCACATAAGTGATGGTACTTATGAGAACTGATGTCATCTTAGATTAAACCAAGTACTATAATAGGGATTTTCACAATGTTATTTGTCACCATTTTTTTCTATATACTCTCACTCATTCATCTATTTGTACAATCCATAATAAGTAGCAGTTTTGTTCTAGGAATTCTACTAAAAACTAGGGATAAAATGTCTAATGAGGTATAGTCTTGCGATTAGTGTCATTTCAATCTAGCTGGGGAGAAAAGGAGAAGTAAATAGTTATAAGGTGATAAGCATTGTATTGTGCTGTGCTTTGTCACTCAGTCATGTCCAACTCTTTGCAACCCCATAGACTGTAGCCAACTAGGCTCCTCTGTCCATGGGATTCTCCAGGCAAGAATACTGGAGTGGGTTGCAATGCCCTCCTCCAGGGGATCTTCCCCACCCAGGGATTGAACCCAGGTTTCCAACATTGCAGATGGATTCTTTACCATCTGAGCCACCATGGAAGCCCAAGAATACTGGAATGGGTAGCCTATCCCTTCTCCAGGGGATCTTCCCCACCCAAGAATCAAACCAGGGTCTCCTGCATTGCAGTTGAATTCTTTACCAGCTGAGCTACCAGGAAAGCCTAAGCACTGTATTATGTATGTGTGTATGTACAAAAACACTATTATTGGAGTAACTATGAAGTCACTGGCTCTGCCTGAGAGATTCTGAGAAAACAGAAGAAAGATTAGGGATTAAATCATGAATAAGTGCTTATTAGACAAAAAGGGAACACATTTTGAGTAGAGGGAACAATATATGCAAAGATCAGAGTGACAGAAACAGCAGTATTAGAGGAACTTAGAAGAATAAACTGGAAACAGATTTTGAAGTATTTAGTTTGCAATGAGAAGACTGTAGTAATTGGAATCACTGAAGACTTCTCCAGCATTTCATTTTTAAATATATTTTCATAAATTGTACATGACAAAAATTTTACCGTTTTAACCATTTTAAGTGTACAATTCCATAGTATAAGTACATTCACGTTGGACTGCCAACATTAAATTTTGAGAAGGTCATTTTGTGGTAGGTAAACTGGAGTTCAAAGTCATTAGACAAACAGTGAATTGAGTATTTTAATTGAGGTATGATAGGACCAAAATTAGAACTGGAGACTAGAAAATAGAGACTACTAAAATAAAGTTTGTAGGAGGGGGATTATTTAAGGCAGGTGGTGCTAGTGATAAAGAATCTGCCTGCCAATGCAGGAGACACAAGAGACAGCAGGTTCGATCCCTGGGTTGGAAAGATTCCCTGGAGGAGGAAATGGCACTCCACTCCAGTATTCTTGCCTGGAAAATCTCATAGAGGAGCCTGGCGGGCTACAGTCCACAAGGTCACAAAGAGTCAGACATGACTGAGAGACTAACACTTTTACCCAAAGAACAAATAGTCAATAAAGGAGACCGTGAAGGAATAGCAAAAGGAAGAATTAAGAGAGGCAGACAACATAAATATCAAGAAAAGAAAGTATTTCAAGTGACAAGAGCATCTAACTGTATGAAATATTAATACTCAAATAGAATAAAACTTTTTAAATTGTTCACTGGATTTGACAATTAGGAGGTCATTGGTGAGTATAGGAAGAGCAGTTCTATGAGATAATTGGGGGTGAGGTCATGGGCATAAGTGAAATATAATGAGTTGAAACAATAGTAGGAATAATAAGAATATGAAAGAATAAGAATGATGATATTTGCTATTTATGGGCCACTTACACAGTGCTGGGTACTGTACAAGTGTTATGTAACATTATGACATATAATTGTCCTACAAAATTTTCACCATAGGTATTAAAATTTTACAGACTTAGAAAATTTATATAACTTGCCCAAGGATATACAGCCTACTATAAAGGCTAAAGCCAGGTTCATACTACTCTACATACCATTGACAAGGAGTAAGTAAAAATTGAGAATATTTACAGAATTAAGAACAGGAAGGTTATGACTAACCTAGATAGCATATTTAAAAGCAGAGACATTACTTTGCCAACAGAAGTCCGTCTAGTCAAGGCTATGGTTTTTCCAGTGGTCATGTGTGGATGTGAGAGTTGGACGGTGAAGAAAGCTGAGCACCGAAGAATTGATGCTTTTGAACTGTGGTGTTGGAGAAGACTCTTGAGAGTCCTTTGGACTGCAAGAAGATCCAACCAGTCCATCCTAAAGGAGATCAGTCCTGGGTGTTCACTGGAAGGACTGATGTTGAAGCTGAAACTCCAATACTTTGGCCACCTCATGCGAAGAGCTGACTCATTGGAAAAGACCCTAATGCTGGGAAGGATTGGGGGCAGGAGGAGAAGGGGATGACAGAGGATGAGATGGTTGGATGGCATCACTGACTCGATGGACATGGGTTTGGGTAGACTCCGGGAGTTGATGATGGACAGGGAAGCCTGGCGTGCTGCAATTCATGGGTCGCAAAGAGTCTGACATGACTGAGTGACTGAACTGAACTGAACTGATTCTTCAAGATGTTTGACCACAAAGGGAAGGAAGAAGATAGTCAGTAACTGAAGGAGATAGTAATATTGAGGAAAGTTGTTTTATTTATGTATTTGTTTTGAGGGTATTGATGTGAGAGGCAGAGTTTTGAGATTGAACAAATTGAACAAAACTCAAATTGTTTTATAATAATTAGTTTAGAAAAACAGTTTCAATAATGTAAAGATTAAGAGGATATTTAGTGAAATGAAAGCCCAGAGTATGAAGAATAAAATTTCCAGTTTATGAGTCAAAAGTTTACTCTCTGAGAATAGGAAAAATCTGAATTCACAGAAAAAAAGGAAAAAAGAATGTATGGGATTACATACAGATAACTGAGCATGGTAGTAAAGTTATGGAGTTTTTGAGTGTTACTCAGTTTTTTTTAACAGTGTAGATTATGTTTGGGGTTTTGAAAGGCATATAACAGTAAGCACAACAAGTGTCACAAGGAGCTGGAAAAGAAGAGAATTATAGTAGTAAACACTTTAGTAGTATAGTTGAAATGAGAAACTATAACTTGAGTGAACTGCAATAAATATTTTCATGTGATTCATCATTACCAGTGTGTAAGGCATTAATAGTAAAATAGAGTTGAAGACAATTCTTGTATTGATCCATGGATAGTGAGGGCATACGGGCTTCCCAGGTGGCTCAGATGGTAAAGAATCTGCCTGCAGTGCACTAGTCCAGTGTTCGATCCCTCGGTTGGGAAGATCCTCTGGAGAAGGAGTGTCTCATTGTGAAATAATTTTGCTAAAGAAAGAGGAATGAGAAATGCCCCAATTAAAATCATACCTAAGTATCATATCATAAGTAAATAGGAGTTTAAAAATTTGAATTTTTACTCCTAGTTGAGTAATTCTTCTAGCATACCTTTCACTAGCAGCTTTGAAAAAGAAAAATAATTCTCAAGAATACAGCTCTTACAAAAACACACTGATTCCTATACCTAACTTCTGAGTTCATGAAAAGCAATCCTTTTTCTCACTGCTATCTTAAACAGACCTACTACTAGTACACAGGACTGACAGTAGTACCTTTTGAACCCCAAATGCCGGTTTATGTGGGTACTGCTGTTAATCTACTTCTAGAAGCCTGTATTTTCTTCAAGGTTAAAGCTTGGATTCATGAGAACAATAACCATTCCTCTTCTTCAGCAGTTAATTTTTCTGTTTATGATCAGTCACTGAAAATTGTCAATCATTTTTGAAGAAATTTGCTCATGGTTTTCTATCTCTTTATTACTAAGACCAAGCTTAAATAGTTGCGTAGTATAAATTTGTATAATGTACTCCATCAGCATTTATGTGATAGTTTATTATTTTATCTCTTCTATTGTTTTCTCACTCTTTGTTATTGTTTTTTTAAAGTTTGTTTCAATGACAAAGGCACCCAAAGATAGAGTATAAGCAAATATCCATGCCTGCTATGTTTAACATTTTACTATTTAGATTAAGTTCTGGGTAATAAAGCAAGAGATTTCTTACTTAGTTGCACCTGATTCATGTTTTTTCTTTTTTTATCTTAATCAAAAGTATAGAAATCACCTGAAACTGAAATCCAAATCAGCTGACCTCTATTTACACATTTTCTTCAAAACTAACTTACTTTGAAGGTAAGGAAGATGGGCTCTTACCATGTGTCCTGGCCAGTTCAAACACTACTTATCACAACATCTTTCCTGATTTCCCCAGGCAGAGTTAATTACCTCCATGTCTCAAACAACTCTGCTTATGTATGTCATTTATCATTCATCATATTGTATTGTGCAATCTGTATATAGGTCTAAATCTTTCTTTAGACTTTGCCTCAACTGGGGATAGAGGCTGTCTTATTTACCTTTGAATCCATGAAAAAAATAGATGTGTGACTCAGATTTTACGTAATTCAAGACAAGTCTTTACACATTTGAGTTCTAGTAATCGCATAAGGAAAGTTGTAAAAACCCTAAGCATACAATTTGAGGAATAATAAAGAGTACCCAACTTTCATTATGAAATTTTTCCCCAGAATCATTCTCAATTACCTCTCATTTAGAGGGACCCACAGAGCTACACTCATGATTCCTCAGTCACTAAACCTTTCCCTTGTCTAACAGTAACCACACTCAAACTTATAACATTATATTAATAGATTAGTTCTGTAGTAAATAGTAAGAAACTATTTTACATTGTTGTTTTGGTCCTATGTGAATAAATCTGTGCCTTCTTTATTTTATATCTATCTATCTATCTATATATATATGTTTGTGTTTTATTCATATGTATATGTTCAGTTCAGTTCAGTTGCTCAGTCGTGTCCGACTCTTTGCGACCTCATGAACCGCAGCACGCCAGGCCTTCCTATCCATCACCAATTGCCAGAGGCTAACCAAACCCATGTCCATTGAGTTGGTGATGCCATCCAACCATCTCATCCTCTGTCATCCCCTTCTCCTCCTATCCTCAATCTTTCCCAGCATCAGGGTCTTTTCCAATGAGTCAGCTCTTCGCATCAGGTGGCCAAAGTATTGGAGTCTCAGCTTCAACATCAGTCCTTCCAATGAACACCCAGGACTGATCTCCTTTAGGATGGACTGATTGGATCTCCTTGCAGTCCAAGGGACTCTCAAGAGTCTTCTCCAATACCACAGTTCAAAAGCATCAATTCTTCGGCACTCAGCTTTCTTTATAGTCCAACTCTCACATCCATACATGACTACTGGAAAAACCACAGCCTTGACTAGATGGACCTTTGTTGACAAAGTAATATCTCTGCTTTTTAATATGCTGTCTAGGTTGGTCATAACTTGCCTTCCAAAGGGTAAGCGTCTTTTAATTTCATGGCTTCAGTCACTATCTGCAGTGATTTTGTAGGCGAAAAAAATAAAGTCAGCCATTGTTTCCATTGTTTCCCCATTTATTTGCCATGAAGTGATGGGACTGGATTCCATGATCTTAGTTTTCTGAATGTTGAGCTTTAAGCCAACTTTTTCACTCCTCTTTCACCTTCATCAAGAGGCTCTTTAGTTCTTCACTTTCTGCCATAAGGGTGGTGTCATCTGCATATCTGAGGTTATTGATATTTCTCCCAGCAATCTTGATTCCAGTTTGTGCTTCCTCCAGCCCAGCGTTTCTCATGATGTACTCTGCATATAAGTTAAATAAGCAGGGTGACAATATACAGCCTTGACGGACTCCTTTTCCTATTTGGAGCCAGTCTGTTTTTCCATGTCCAGTTCTAACTGTTGCTTCCTGACCTGCATACAGGTTTCTCAAGAGACCGGTCAGGTGGTCTGCTATTCCCATCTCCTTCAGAATTTTCCACAGTTTATTGTGATCCACACAGTCAAAGGCTTTGGCATAGTCAATAAAGCAGAAATAGATGCTTTTCTGGGACTCTCTTGCTTTTTCGATGATCCATCGGATGTTGACAATTTGATCTCTGGTTCCTCTGCCTTTTCTAAAAGCTGCTTGAACATCTGGAAGTTCACGGTTCGCGTATTGCTGAAGCCTGGCTTGGAGAATTTTGAGCATTTCTTTGCTAGCGTGTGCGATGAGTGCAATTGTGTGGTAGTTTGAGCATTCTTTGGCATTGCCTTTCTTTGGGATTGGAATGAAAACTGATCTTTTCCAGTCCTGTGGCCACTGCTGAGTTTTCCAAATTTGTTGACATATTGAATGCAGCACTTTCACAGCATCATCTTTTAGGATTTGAAATAGCTCAACTGGAATTCCATCACCTCCACTAGTTTTGTTCATAATATATGTATATATATATATATAATGACAAGTTCAAGATCCAGAATAATTCAAACTTAACTATTTTAACTATTTCAATGAAATTAGCAAGTAGTATTAATAAGGCTTATCTAATTTGAACACCCTATATGTATGACAACTATTTATCTTCCAGCAACAGAGAAACAGATCCCTGCAATGTGATCATATTAGGAGCTGAGGCCTTTGTGAGGTAAGTAGATTTAGATGAGAACTTAAGGATTGGGTCTTTGGTGATGCGATTAGTGCCCTTATAAGGGTCACATTAGGTAACACTAGTGGTAAAGACAAAGTGCTGACAAAGGTTTGTCTAGTCAAAGCTATGGTTTTTCTAGGTGTCATGTATGGATGTGAGAGTAGGACCACAAAGAAAGTTGGGCAACGAAGAATTTATGCTTTTGAACTGTGATGTTGCAGAAGACTCTTGAGAGTCCCTTGGATTACAAGGAGATCCAACCAGTCAATCCTAAAGGAAATCAGTCCAACCAGTCAATCCTAAAGGAAAGCAGTCCTAAATATTCACTGGAAGGACTAATGCTGAAGCTGAAGCTCCAACTGTTTGGCCACCTGATGCAAAGAACTGACTCCTTAGAAAAGACCCTGATGCTGGGAAAAATTGAAGGCAGGAGGAGAAAGGGATGACAGAGGATGAAATGGCTGGATCGCATCACCAACTCGATAGATGTGAGTTTGAACAAGCTTCAGGAGTTGGTGATAGACAGGGAAGCCTGGTGTGCTGCAGTCCATGGAGTCACAAAGAGTTGGATAGACTGAGTGACTGAACTGAACTGAGTTGTGAAGAATCCACCTGCCAATTCAGGAGACGCAAAATATAGGTTCAATCCCTGGTTGGGAAGATCCCCCAAAGGAGGAAATGGCAACCCACTCCAGTATTCTTGCCTGGAAAATCCCATGGAGGGAGCAGCCTGGTAGGCTACAGCCTATGGGGTTTCAAAAAGTCAGACTCAACTGAGCAGCTGAGCACTCACACACAAAAAGAGACACCAGAGAGCTTGCTCCCTCTTTCTCTCTCACGTGGTACATGCAAAGAAGAGGTCATGTGAGCACATAGTGAAAAGGCATCCATCTGCAAGTCAAGAGACGATCTCTCACAAAAACCTAATCATGTTGGCACCCTACTCTCAATTTCCAACCTCCAGAACTATGAGAAATACATTTCTGTTGTTTAAGCCACTCAGTCTGTGGTATTTTGTTATGGCAGCCAGAGAAAACAAAGACACTGGTATTTACAGATGTTCATGGTATTTGGACCTTAAGCCTGTATATGCATAATGATGTTTCAGCTTCCCAGAATGTGTGCAGGAAATGTACATGCAGCCCAGCTCTGTCTTGCCACAGCTAGTGTGTGTATCATTTTCACATTTTGCAACCGAGAGTTCGGTGATAGTTCCTTTTTCCAAAGTTAATGATGCAAGTAAACATTATCAAATTTAGATTAGGTCTTCCACTTAGAGAAATAGTTCTCAATGAGCATGATTTTGCCCCTCAGAAGACGTTTCTGCTTGTCACAACTCATGCTGTAGTGTGGAGTGTGCTAATGAAATATAATGGTTAGAAGCCAGAGATACTGCTAAACCCAGTGTCGTAATACTAGGAATGGTACCCCACAATAAAGAATTATGCATCTCTACATGTCATTAGTGCTGAGGTTGAAAACACCTGGCTTAAAAGAAATTTTCGTGGAAGTAATTTGATTTTATATTAGCTTGGTATTTGTTGGATTTTGGGGATGCCTATGATTTGAATTACATGTGTCATTTTTCTTTTGCTTTTCATTTTTAACTTAAAGGGATGGAATAATACTGATTTAGGGAAACTTAAGGGAAAGTAAACTAGAAATAACAGGAGAAATTTGGGAGCTAAAAGTACTCAAATATCATTTCTCATACATTCTACCTTACAAGTTTCAAAGATGGGGCTGCTCTGGTTTAAATGTCCTTTGGAGCATGCTCTGTTCCAAGTAGATATGATTACTTACAGTAATAATTAAAAATATTCTGAATCATCAAGAAGTATTTTTCTCCTCTTAACATTACTGAACTTTATTTCATTAACTATGATACCACATTCTAAACAATTCTTTTCTTAAACTTTGATTTGAAGATATTCACATTCTCTTTCTATGAAAATTAATAATATGTGAAAACCACTTTTCTAGTGAAAAGGATGCCAGATATAATCTACTCTTTAGAGCATGAGTCATGAAATATTCCTTTACTTGAATGTTATATCTGGCTTTTAAAAAATGATTACCTATAAGCAGTGACTCTTATATGACTTTGCTGAAGGTAAAACTCTTGCCAGTGGTGTCAGTTTGGTAGAAAAATGTTGCTGTTTACCACTTACTATGCTTTACAATAAAGCATGTATACTAGTAAAGAATGAGAAGAGGAGAGAGGCGAAGAAAGAGCTGCAGAAGAGATAGATTACATGGGGCTGTGTGTATTATCACCCTGAAGTCAGTAGGGACGGCTGCTAAATGCTCTTACAACTGTAATAGCCTATCTCATGTTAATTCTAGCCTGAAGCTTCCTGACTTCTTGTTCAGAGATAATGGGGACAAGACTACTCTCTCCCTCTTTTTTTCTTTGCTGGTTGAACAGCAGATTTTTTTCTTTTTCCCAAGGACGTCAAATAAATTAAGCAGTCTTTGCAAACAGTAATACCAAAGCCTTTTGCTTTGTAGGAATTCCCAGTAATAACATGCAAGAGTTATTACCCTTGATACTTAGTAGATTTTTTTAATGGCTAGCAATAATCGTTTTGATTGAATATTGGCTTATAATAGGCTTGTAAAGAAATTCAAGCAACCTTAACTGCTTTCAACCTTAGCTTCATGTGCCTCAGGAAAATCCTTGAAACAATAGATCTTGGAGTCATTAACATGGAAATATTTTATAAAAATGAAAGTTAATACCTATTAGCCTCAAAAGTGAAGCCAATTAAATGGACTCCTTATATCAATTTTTAGTGCTTTAATATATTATTGATCCTTTTCTTTGAAAGAGGAGATAATTTTATGGCAAGTTGCTGTTTTAATTTCCTTGGACATTCAACTTCTTTTTTAGCAAAGAAATTTCATAGTTTTCCTAATTCTTGATTTACAAATCAACTGAGATTTTATCTGCTTAACACCTCATCTAAGTATTCCAGATTCCTTCAACCAATTTGGGAAAGAAAATAGGATGCTTATTCCATGAAAATATATTATTTGAATTATTGGAAAGCAAGGTTGCTTCAATATTTTGTTTGAAATTTACGTCTCCTCAGTGAGAATGCTTACAGGCCATCCTCTGTTTTCGTAGACTTTGAGTAAGAAAGAAATACTCCAGAGGCTAATCTACTGAAAAATATGTGAAGTGATTCCACCATGAGGCTGTGGAATCCACTAAAACTCAGCTTCCACAGCATGAAGGATTGCAAGAGAAGCAGCTTTGAGGCTAGATTGGACTCTGAAGAATTATGAAAAATGATTTCTTACCTGTTATTTTATCACTTCCTATCTATCAGGGCAGGATAGTATCAGTAATTGAAAAACACACTAGTTGAGACCCTGGAGTGTTTCTGCCCAAAGGACACTAGAGCATTAAAGCTGGAGGAAGATGGTTGTAAATCGAAAGGTTTGCATCTGCTACTCTTTGCCTCTTTTGAAGCCCTGGGTGGTAAAAAGTGACAGAAGCTCAGATTGCCAAAGAATTTCCATTTTTATCAGTTTTTTAAAAGGCACTAAATAAAGCACTCTGAACAACTCTTGCTACTCTCCCATGTCTATTTAAATATTTCTTTAGTTTTCATTGGTTGATGATTTTGACTCTATTCCATATATGGAGTATTGAAATGCTTACTTTGTCTTCCCAGTAAGGAGACAGTACATTGCCTCTTGGAACACATATAATCTTAACACTACGTGAACATTATTAGGTCAAGAAACCATATAATAGGCTTTTATGTGATAGTTGCTGAATTAGTGAAGATATGCTCACATATTCTTGCACTTTTAAACAGATCACTTGATTGAAACAATTAATTAAAAATCACTTGGTCATAATTTTAGGGTATAATTTCTGACTTGGGGCTTCCCTTATGGCTCAGCTGCTAAAGAATCCACTTGCAATGTGGGAGACCTGGGTTCGATTCCTGGGTTGGGAAGATCCCCTGGAGAAGGGAAAGGCTACCCACTCCAGTATTCTGGCCTGGAGAATTCCATGGACTGTATAGTCTATGGGATCGCAAAGAGTAGGACACGACTGAGTGACTTTCACAGCTCTGACTTGTATGTTAATAGCAATAACCCATACTCAATAGGATATGTGTATTAAATGATTTCCCAATGTTGGTTTTGGGTTATGCCAGTTCCTCTACTGGTTACAAGGGCACAATTGTGATATTGACTTCTGGGACAGATGGCAGGGCCTGTCACTTTAAAATATAAACTACGGGGTAGGGGAAACTAACTGCTTATGGTACAAATCAAACATGGGACTTTAGACCAATTAGTATCATTTTCCAGGTAGGCATTTAAACATAATGTTAAATTCTGGATTATGCACAACATTCATATTAAGGAGCGATCACCTGTCCTAATGCCTCTCCCTCGCCAGGCTTGGTACCTCCGCCCCTCTTTAGTGTCTTTTCGCTACCACTCTGTAACTATCCCGGGACTACAAGCCTCCTTTCACCCCACCACACACCCCTTACAATGCTGTCTCAGGCCAGACTCTTTGCTGACACCTGCGCTAATAGCAGGGTAGATTATCTGCTCTTCTTAATTATCACTCCCACAGCTCGCTTCCATTAGCTTGGATAATTGACTGTATGCATAACATTCATATGCAGAACAATGTGCTATAGGAAAAAAATTAATGAAGAGAAAAAAAGGAATCTTTACATGAGGTTTTCTCTGTGTGGTGTCACGTATAGGGAATCTGGAGTTTGGGGGGAGCATCTGCTTTTCTTTTGTTGGAAAAGTCATTAAGAATTTGGAATGAGACTTTTCAAAGAATAGGAGGAAGTGTTGTGTAGGTTTTTCATTGAGAGGGCATTCAAGAGACAGAGATCAATGAAGGAAAATTGTTGCACTCTCATGAGTGAGAAGACAGGAAGCAGCAAATGATGAGGCGTGAAGAAAAAAAGGGTCGGCCATGAGTTACAGAGCTTTGGAGGAGGCCTAGAGAGGCCAAGGGGGTGAATTCAATGGAAACTGGTCATCACCAGAACAATTATGGAAGAAGAAAAATACCTCTCCTATATTCTTTGAGCCAATCCTATAAACTGCCCCTGTAATTTTTGTCCCTATGAAGTAGGTAGTTATCCCTATTATATGACTGGCAAATTCAAGTATTCGATAGATTTAGTGATTTCTCCATTTGACAAATGATGAGACTGGAATTTAAACATGGAGTGTGATGCTAGAGGGTATATTGTGATTCAGTAGACTATTTGAAACATTTGGACTGTTTCAAAAATTATACCTCACAGTTGTACTGCTTTAAAAGCGGGTAAATAAGAACAGCAAATACAAATAATGTGAAATGATTGCTACAAGTCTATATTACCTTAAATTACAGAAACAGTGAATATAATATATTGTTGTTGCTTAGTCACTCAGTCGTGTCCAGCTCTTTGCTACCCGATGGACTGTAGCTCGCCAAGCGCCTCTGTCCTTGGGATTTCCCGGACAAAAATACTGGAGTGGGTTGCCATTTCCTTCTCCAAGGGATCTTTCTCACCCAGAAATCGAACTCTGTCTCCTGCTTTAGCAAATGGATTCTTTACCACTGAGCCACCAGGGAAACCTGAAAATAAAGAAAGTGAAAATGAACATAAATTTGTGATTTAGTTGTCTGAGTTCTTTTTTAACAGCAAAGAAACTGCAGAAATACTTAGATTGAAAACAGGATTAGAAAATTGTTCAGCTGTACAATAATAATCCAACATTTTATCTTTCTTTGTGTTAGATTAAATAACAGTTTGAACTTCTTTAATTTTGCATAGTTTCAAATTAATTCTCATAATAATGATAAAAGTCACTTTCCTATCATTAGCCCCTTAGATGACCTAAGACTTATTGGTATATTATTATTGAGGTTTTAGGAAAAAAGGAGGAATTTTGCTCTCATACCTCTTACAGGTTGACCTCACAAGAATGAGTACACAAAACAGAAAGTGTTCTTTGAAGTGATTTATTAATTGATCTGGTGTGAGATGTAGTGGCTTAAAGCTTTTTTGAAAATTCAGATTTCATCTTGCTCTGTTTGTTTTCATGTGTTTGAAGCTGAAAGGTTTTCATTTGTGTTTCTGCTGACTTGCACATTTCACACAATAGGCCTCGTTATTAAGGGCCGATCATGATCAGTGCAATTTGCAGTGTTAGCTAATTTTTGAAACTAGCAGTGAATTTGAAATTAATTGCAGACTATTTTGGGTTCATTAGTGTTCACAGAGGGTTTTGTGCCTGTTTGTTTGTTGTTTCATTGAGTAGAGGGGACCAAAATAACAAAGGCCACTTTCTCTTTTATTCAGAAATAAAGTGGTGCAATTTTCAACTAAACCAGTGATAATAGTAGCAGCAAAGACAATACAAACCGAATGCTTTGGCAACGAGAGGGCATGTGCAGCTATCCTATTTGCCATTTGTATATCCCAAAGCATGGAATAAGTGGGGCAATGTTCAAATAATTAAGTGACCAAAACAAGGAAAATAATACAAGCTTTGCAATTTACCTATTGCAAGGTAAATAAGCTTTGCCTATTTACCAAAAGGGGTCAAATTCTAAGCATTCCATATAATCAAATAATTTATTAGGTTTGTGAGGTTAACTGCTTACAGCTAAACAACTTGTAGCTTAATTGCTTCTCATACTAGAGTAGAGTCAGAAATGTCTTTCTGCCCCCTATCCCCAAAGCAGGAAAACCCAGCCTCAGGCACTCAAAGTGCTATACAGGAAACAGTAGGTAGCATAATTCAGCCATGTCAAATTAATGTTGCTATCCTGGGAACATAGATAGCATAATGAAGGAAGAATAAGGACATTCAGGAGAGAAAGTCCTTCAGCAGGACATCCCTTCTGGTTTTTATTTCTGTGCAGAAAATAATGATTTATGTCCCATTAAAAATAATAACGTTTGGAGTTTGGGATTAACATATACACACTACTATATATAAAATAGATAACCAACAAGGACTTACTGTAGCACAGGGAATTGTACTCATTATTCTATAATAACCTATATGGGAAAAAAATCTGAATGAATGGAGGTATATATATATATACATATTATATATATACATACATATGTATAAAGCTGAATCACTTTCCTGTACACCTGAAACTAACACAGCATGATAAATCAACTATACTCCAATATAAAATACATTAAATTAAAATATTATCCTGAAGATTAATTTTGAGAGACTAAGTATATATTTTATTCATCCATTCATCCTTCTTCTACTTTTTAAATATTTGTTTAATTCTCTGTAGTAGCTCTGTAAGTTTCCAAAAGGGGTAGAGAGCATGGAGGATTGTGTAAAACATGAACAAGGAAATATCGAATTGAATCTGTTTTGTGTGTGTGGAGTTCAAAGAATAAATCTCCTTGGAAGGCACATCAATGACTGCACTCTGCTCCTGTGGTTTAAAGCCATCCTTGCTCTTGTTAGATGACAGATTATCAGCAGAGAGAAACAGCAGGTTTGAATTCATGATGATAGATAATGGGCTGAATAAAAGTGTGTTCTTGAACTTGGTTGAACAGCCAGCCTCATCGCTTGAGACATTTAAAAATACACTGGATAAAGAGAAAGAAAATGCCCTTCAGGGAAAATCACTTCCTCTACGCATAGATAATCTGTCTTTTCAAGATTTTGTTCTGTATGAAAAGTGGAACTAATGATATACCAAAAAGAGTCTGAGAAATCTTTAAATTCACAAAAAAAGAACTGATAATTGGGATGTGAGTGAGATGGAGAAAGGCAGTCTGTCCTTTAACACTGAGCCGGAGTGACAGGTCTAGGATGGTTTGGCTCGTCTCAGTGTTTATCATTTAGCAGAGAATCTAGTGGCATGCTCCAGTACCATTTCTGTAATTCACACAGAAAAAAGAGGAACTAGAGACAATTCATGTAAATGATTACAAAATGATCTAAGATCATGAATAGAGGGGATTTCACTTTTCACATGACTCAAGAAGTGATATTTTGACACACTCTAATGACCTTTGTGGAAATGATCTCCTTGAAATATTCAACAAAATACATAAAGTACAGAAAGGTAAGAGTTTCTAAATCAGCACTAAAAAATCCTCAAAAGTATAGTTCTCAAAACAATTTAGAAAATTACATTTATTCAAACACTGAAGTATTAGTTTTATTTCCAAAATAACCTTAGACACAAGCACAGTCGTGATTAAAATAAGAGAGAGAGAGCGATGGAAGGCCATCTTACTCCATTATTTGTTTTAATCAGCAATAGCAAATGAGATATGACCTGTTCCAGATATTTGGATTTCTTAATGTGTTGTAGTAAATAGATTGTTGCTCATATTATAATAGATTGGACTCACTGCCTGGGAGGGAGACTGCCTTATAATTAAAATGTTGCCAGAGGGGTTACCAGAGAATATTTCCCCATGTTCTTAAATTCCTTTAACCCGAGAGTTCATTAAGTTTTATGAGCATTTATTTGTTACCTTTGAGAAAACTTTTGAGGTTTTGATGTTTTATTTCCCTTTCTGAGAGAAACATTAGGGCATTTTATGTTATCTGTTCGAGTACATAATGTATCTGTGGCTAAGAAGAGATTAGTTCTTTAAGGACACAGGGGGTAGGGGTGGGGGAGGAGAGAGTGGGATGAATGGAGAGACTCGGATGGAAACATGTGCACTACCATATACAAGATAGAGAGCCAGTGGGAATTTGCTGTATGAGTCAGGGAGCTCAAACCTGGGCTCTGTGACAACCTAGAGGGGTAGGATGTGGTGGGAGGTGGAAGGGAGGTTCAAGAAGGAGGGGACATATGTATACCTACGGCTGATTCATGTTGATGTATGGTCAACAAAATATTATAATGTAATTATCCTTCAATTAAAAATTAAAAAAATTTAAAAAGAAGAGATTAGTTCTATAAAGAAGACACTAAATACTGCAGTGGTGTATCATCAAATTTTTATATATCTCTGAATAGTATGTCATGGTGTATATAAATATATCCTGTAGAAAAATTTATAGTCAATTTCTGGGAAAGAAAATTTGCATAAGGAAAAGTTGCATTATCTTTACCTGATCCCCATATCTGCCTCTCTGTCTCTCCCATTCTCATTTTTCACAGTATCAATTCCAGTTCCTTTGCCAGGGGTAAGGAGAGTTTTTCCAGGGCAAGGATCACCTTGTTCTCCCAATTCACCCCTGGGCTACTCTGGCCCCCTTCAAGGTGAATGATTAGCACTGGGAGATGTAAAAAATAGAAAAGAGCGTACTGAAAGGCACAGGTGTCATCTAGTGAGGGAGCCCTGAGAATGTTTGCTCGTACTGATGCTCAGGGAACGGTTTCCTGGGTTCCTCAGGCACCTGCCTTGCTGGGGGCTCCTGATTGCAGTACCTTTAAATTGGGAAATTCTGGCCTCAAACAGTCCATTTGCTTATGATCCCACTGTCAAGCCCCTGGGCATGCAGAGTGTCATCCATTTTTTGGAGTCCCATTGACCCACCAGGCAGTCATTTATGTAACATTTAAAAGGGCTCAGCTTGAACACAGAGCACCCCTTGCCCCAAAGTCAAGGAACAAGAACCTTTTTTCTGCCTTCAGTGGTTTGCTCCCATCATAGCTTCTTTACTGTGCCATGCACTCCATCCTCTGAGGACTTTTCAGATATAGTTCTGGTAATGGTTTCTGTATCTAACAAATTTCTAGGGCCTAATATTTCTCTTAAAGACCCTGCCATTCACCTAAGATCAAGAGGAAAGAACCACTTTCCCCTCTGCCAATACTTGGGAGTGCAGGATTCTATGTGTGTGTGTGTGAATGTGTGTGTGTGTGTGTGAATATGTGTGTGTGTGTATGTGTGAATGTGTGTGTGTGTGTCTGAGTGTGAAGGGAGATGTCTGTTAAAGCACTATAAAAGTTCTCTTCAACCTCAGCCTGGAAGTGGGTGAAAGGTGGAGGGTTGCAAATCAGACTTTTCAACTTTTTCAGTCACTCCACCTAGAAAGTGCACCACCTCCTTTTCAGAATGTGGCAACTCGTAGCACCTGTTGCTTTGTTCTAGACCTTTTCATGAGAACTTAATTAAATGCAGAAAGAGTTGTGCTTTAAAATCTTTTCCCATGCATGCGTTGGTTTGGTTTTTAGCCTTAAGGCCATGAGTTGCCACTGTACAATTTTAGGTAGGTAAATGACACAAATAGAATTATGTTTATGGAGTTGACTCCAGCAGCAGAACGGGCAATGGGTTGGAGGAAAGGAGAGTGATTTGAAGGGAATGTGTCAGGACACAGTTGCAGGAACTTAAGTAAGACTCAGTGAGGCTTGAAGTTACACAATTGCTGTGAAGAATGGTGAGGTGGTGGAGTCAGATGGCAGAGATATCATGGAATTAGAATCTGTGTGACTTGGTTATTTATTATGGACAGAGAATGAGAGAGTGGAGGATTTCAGGGTTTCTGGACAGAAAGTGGTGCCATTAATTGAGATAGGAGTTATAGGATGAGGAACAAACATGGGTGAAAGACGGCATCAAAGAAATTGCCAGTTATGTAGCAAGGACAGGCATGGGTTTACACACATGTATGCCTGTAATCTATGCTAACATTACATATATCATATACATTCTTCTTAATCAATCCTTTCTGCCACCTTTATAAGGATTCAGTTTAGAAGAATCTTTCACAAAAAAACACAGGAATCAGGTGGCTTCCATTGTAAACTACAGGCAGGAATGCTGTTCTTGGAACAGGAAAACACATCATAAGCAGTTTGTACATTTCAAAACCTCAGATTGTTACAGATACACTTTCAGTTAGCAAGATCATAAGCAGATAGCTGAAACACTCACTTTATATTACACGATTATGTGGAAATTTGGAAGGCCAAATCAACTGGGGTTCTATAGAGTATTTTTTTAATGAATGCAAGTTTGTTCACCATTACAACAGCTACTCTCATTCAGCTAATTCAAAGTAATTTAAATTTGACTTATTGACATGAAATCAAGAGGCTTTAGCCTGGAAATATTTCCTTGTGAATCAACCACCAAATAGTTTAGTTGAACCATGGCTAAAATATTTCAGGGCTTTCTGAGGCCAAATGGACTGGCTGTTTTTTGCTTCTTCCCATCTTCTTGTCAATATTATAAAGAGAAGTCCTCAGAGGCAAAAAAAAAAAAAAAAAAAAGGAAGGAGGAAACAGAAAACAGTCAGTTTGTTAATTACAGGGCTCATGATGTATACTTTGTACTCAGATCAGGCCTCAGCTCAGTTAAAGATTTATTTCTAAATTATGCAGAGTGTCTGTGGTAGATTGTAGGAATGACCATAATTCTTTGCAGTTACTTCCATTAAGAGATTGAGTTTGTTCCTCCATTCCTTGAATTTGGGTTGGCTTTGTAACTTGCTTTTGTCAACAGAATTTGACAGAGTGATGTACAGGTCTTGAATCCAAGCATCAAGAGGCCTTGGGTGATTTTTCCCTTTCTCACTCTTGACTGCTATGTGAACAAGGCTCAGCTAAACTTCTACATGAACAGAGACTGGTTTAGTTATCCTTGTTGTCCCTGGATTTCATTTGACTAACATCCAGCTAGGTTAGTCCAGATGGCCACTACCTAGTGATTAAGATGAACCAAGTCTGACCCAGATCAGCAGAACCACCCAACCAAACTGTACACTTGTGAACAATGATGATAAATGATTGCTACTTTAAACCACTATATTTTATGGGTGGTTTGTTACAAAGCTAAAGCTAACTGGTACAGGAGCTAATCTTAATAAATTATCCAGAAACTTAATTTGCCCAAATAGCCCAGTTTTTGATAAATTTACTAAAGTCTGACTACAGGTATCTAAATGACAGGCATATGAGCCAACATAACATCTAGACTTTGTCTACAACCGTAGCTTTTTATTTGTGGTTTATTTATATTTATTATAAATTATACTGACAGGGCTTCCCTGGTGGCTCAGATGGTAAAGAACCTGCCTGGAATGTGGGACACCCAGGTTTGATTCCTGGGTTGGGAAGATTCCCTGGAGAAGGAACTGGAAACCCACTCCAGTATTCTTGCCTGGAGAATCTCATGGACAGGGGAGCCTGGTGGACTATGGAGTCACAGAGTCGGACATGACTGAGAGACAAGATGACATGACATGATGCAGATACAACTAGGTTATTTAAGGAGCTATAGTCTAACTTTAAGATATCAGATTATTTCATTGCTAAAGAATAGTAATGTCATTAATATTTTGAAAACAGGAAGCAAAGGATAGTTTCCTTCATTGTTTGCCTTGTATTTTAGAATTTATATAAAATATAAAGGGAGTTGAACAATTTTTTTTTACCCATTTCAAATTACTATTGTACTGCTAATTATAACTATGTGGTAAAATCATTCATTCTAAAATTAAAGATATTCAGACCAAGATATAAGAAAAAAAATGTTAAATACATTTTAAAAAGGACTATATCAGCAAATGAGTAATAGCACCACCATTTACTCTCATATTACACTGTCCAACATTAGTGGTTTAAATCCACCTAATTTTTATTGGGACCAGCAAAGAGCAAACTGTGACTAGTTATCTAATCTATACCTACAGGGTTTTAGCTATGGTCTCTTGTTCAATTAAAAATATTCACATGTAATACAGGACTTCCTGTAGATTTGTAAAAAATTTGGGGTATATTGAATACTCAGTACAGTTAGTTATTATACTAAGTTACATGTCTCATTTGGAACACTCCCCAAAAGCAATGGTCAGTATAAAAATAGATATCCTATCTTTGAAGTGAAAACATTATATTTTATTCATGATAAAATGTGCGTAGAAGTCAACTGAGTTCATTCTATCACATTATTAACACTTAATAAAATGATTTTTAAAGGAATAGTATGAGACAATAAGAATTTCATGATTGATTAGCACAAGCAAATCGGCATCTTTCACAGTTTCGTGTCTAAGCATAGTGTGTTTATTTCTTTTTATTCATTTAACCACCACTAATATAATTTATTCTATGGCAGACACTGTTATAAGTGCTTTTGAATATTAGGTCCTTTTTAATTCTCATAACAACCCTAGAGATATTATGTTCATTTTACAAATGTAAAGATTTAGCCAAAGAGAAAAATCTAAGAGAGAGAGGTAAAGAAACTTGACCAGGTTACCTGGTTAGTCAATAGCAGAATATGGATTTTAACTCAGGGTATCTATTCTTATCATCCATATTTTAAGGATTATTCTACAACATAATTTTGCTTTCTTAATTTATCACATTGATGTAATTAAATATTTGGTCTCATATCCTAGGAAAAAGACAATATTTCTTAAGCCATTGAGATCATTTCCTTGGTATGGGCTATTTTCAGCTATTCTATGTAATCTTTTGTATGTTCTTGCTTTCACAATACTCAGAGCTGATTTGGCCATCCTTAAAGATCTAGAGGGATGCTAGATATATAGATGAAGTCTGGAAATGTTTGTCAAATATCTGACGTATATAGCCTAACAGATGCCAGGTATAAAAAAGTTCTTGAGCACTGGAGTCAATAATATTACTTATTGCATTATATAATATATATGTATATATAATACATACATAAAAATAAATTTTGTAGCACAGAAAAACATTCCAAATATTCAATATTCTAGTTGCCTAAAACTCAAAGTGAAGCAACAGATGGAGGGGAGGATACAGAGAGTCGCCAGGGGTGCTTGCTAATTATCATGTACTACTGTAGGCACAAGCACTGTATGTAAATTGTCAGTTGTATATTATATTTATCACCAATGTCATCCTTTATCTGCAGGCTATTTTCAGAAGCTAAGTACTCTGCCCGAACTATTAACCACTTCATTTAGTACAAAGTGGAAAGGGGGCTTTTATGAGTAGAAATGTATGGAGGTGGCAGTTGAATTCATAATTTAGCAATGCATCATGAATCCTTAACTTTCCCATTTAAATATTCTACTTCGTGGGCAAATATAGATTCTCTTTCAAAATATGGTCATAAAATATTGTCTCCAGGAAAGAAAAAAAATTATTCTAATGTGGCATAGCACCAAGATATTATTTCTCAGTAAACTTTTAGCTATATTTTTCCTTAGGGAAATATTTAATGCTTCCATTATAAAGTATTTTGACAGGACATAATTTCTGTAAACCTAAATGCTGCAAGGGATTTTTGTGAGATAAACTCAACCATATTGTGGAAAAATCAAATTAGCTTTTTTAAACTGGAGTGTTATGTTCAATAGAAGGACATATGATTAATATTCAGACAAGACAATACTATTTCAGCTGAAACAATATTATTCTTGCAATATTCTATTCAAATGAATCCAAATATTATATGTTAAGGTGAAAAATGTGGACAGATGATGGTTAGAAATGTAAGTGTAGGCATCATCTAGAAACGAATTATTTTTAAAGTCAAGAGAATGAAATTAAATAGCAAAAGTTTTGGTGATATAGAATATCAGTATTCTGGCAACAAATATTTGAAAACCCATATGGGAGAAGCAGTAAGAAATTAACCTGGTGGCACACTAACAGTGGGTGAAGGTATGCGTTCTTTTCTGTTTGTTTTCCTATTACTTTTCTCTGGGCTTCCCTGGTGGCTCAGATAGTAAAGAATCTGCCTGCACTGCAGAAGATAGAGTTCAATCCCTGGGTCAGGAAGATCCGCTGGAGAAGGGAATGGCAACCCACTCCAGTATTCTTGCCTGGAGAATTCCATGGAGAGAGAAGACTGCCGGGCCACAGTCCATTGGGTCCAAAGAGTCGGACATGACTGAGAAGATGTTTGAGAAGATGTTTAAGAAAATGACTTTTCTCCTGACTTGTACCTATGAAAACAATGAGGAGGAAAGAGTGACAAAGTTACCTTTAGGCGACTTTAAGGGAGATTATTTATGACAAACATTCAGAGAGAAGTTAAACACGTAATCATGTTTCAACACAGAGGTCTTTTTTTCTGGAAGGTTCTGTAGGGCCCACCCCGATCAGCTGTGGCATGTACATAGTGAGGAGGACTTATTCTGAGGGCTTATGAGCTTAAGGTCTGCCAGAGAAGTCAACCACAAATAACATAAATTTTCTTCAGCATGCTAGAACGAAAATGAACAACTAAGTTGTGTTATTGTCTACATTTCAAGGGAAGATGGGAAGAGACTTTATGTGGACAATTCTGGTTCAGAATGAAAGTAAGAAGTGAAAAACAAGGAAAAATCTACAAGAGGAGGGATGATCATAAAAGGAGAAACACAAATAATAATGATCCAAAGAAATGCAAATTAAAACAAGGATGATATATTGTTCTTTGTCCATCAAAATGAAAACATTTTTTAAAATAGAAAATTAAAATATTAAGTATGATATAGTGCCATGGTTCTCAAAGAGTGATCCATAGATCCCTGGGACTCCTCCAGAACTTGTCACAGAAAGCACATGGTCAAAGCATCTTCTTAACACCACGATATCCCTTGCCCTTTCACTCTCATTCTCTCAGAGGGTACTGGAGAGTTTTCTCCAGGTTACTTAGTGGGTGATGAGTCATCACTCTGATAACTAGTGAAAACTGTGCTTAGTTGTTTACATCTTTTTCTAGTTTTAATTTCTAATATGGCAAATAGCTCTGACTCACATAAACAAAAGCTTTCTGGGGCCTTCAGTAAAATGATCTGGCAACTAAATAGATTGAGGGCTGCTGATATTGGTGTAACAAGCATATCAACAATCTTTCTGAGTGTGGACTACTTAAAAATAATACTTTTCTTGGTGTAGTACTTACGCTGTTAGCAATCAAATCTCAAAGGATCATCGAAAAGGAGACTAAATATTATTACAATGATAAACTTCACTCTATTAAAATAATAAATATTTGACTTAAAATCGGAAATGTTTAATAAACGATACTAAATCCAGGGAATGAAACATTAGAGAATTTAAGAAATGATTTACAAACAATAGTAGTGTTAAAATAATAAACCTTAATAAAATTACTGTGGTTTATCTGCCTAACAAGGGAGCAGAATGCTTGGAAACAAGTACTGCCATAGGTTAAACTCTTGGCTATAATGTGGCATTTTACAAAAAACTTAATCTGTTTAAAACACATACACTACATTAACCATTGGAGCACTCTACTGGTTTCTATCAAACAGGGTTGTTGTATTAAACAGATGTTACATGTAGCATTTAGCATGAAGCTTGGTCAATTCAGTTCAGTTCAGTTCAGTCACTCAGCTGTGTCTGACTCTTTGCAACCTCATGACTGCAGCACACCAGGCTTCCCTGTCCATCACCAACTCCCGGAGCTTACTCAAACTCATGTCCATTGAGTCGGTGATGCCATCCAACCATCTCATCCTCTGTTCTCTCTTTCTCCTCCCACCTTCAATCGTTCCCAGCATCAGGGTCTTTTCAAATGAGTAAGCTCTTCACATCAGGTGGCCAAAGTATTGGAGTTTCAGCTTCAGCATCAGTCCTTCCAATGAATATTGAGGACTGATTTCCTTTAGGATGGAATGGTTGGATCTCCTTGCAGTCCAAGGGATCTCAAGAGTCTTCTCCAACACCACAGTTTAAAAGCATCAGTTCTTCAGCACTTAGCTTTCTTTATATTCCAACTCTCATTTCCATACATGATTATTGGAAAAACCGTAGCTTTTACTAGATGAACCTTTTTGGCAAAGTAATGTCTCTGCTTTTTAATATGCTGTCTAGTTTGGCCATAGTTTTTCTTCCAAGGAGCAAGCATCTTTAAATTTCATGGATGCAGTCACCATCTGCAGTGATTTTGGAGCCCCCCAAAATAAAGTCTGTCTCTGTTTCCATTGGTTCCCCATCTATTTGCCATGAAGTGATGGGACTAGATGCCATGATCTTAGTTTACTGAATGTTGAGTTTAAGGCAACCTTTTCACTCTCCTCTTTCACTTTCATCAAGAAGCTCTTTAGGTTCTTCTTCACTTTCTCTTGTGAGTGGGGTGTCATCTGCATATCTGAGGTTATTGATATTTCTCCCGGCAATCTTGATTCCAGCTTGTGCTACATCCAGTCCAGCTTTCTTGTGATGTACGCCGCATATAAGTTAAATAAGCAGGGTGACAATATTAGGCCTTGAAGTACTCCTTTCCCGATTTGGAACCAGTCTGTTGTTCCACGTCCAGTTCTAACTCTTGGTTCTTGACCTGCATACAGATTTCTCAGGAGGCAGGTCAACTGGTTTGGAATTCCCATCTCTTTAAGAATTTTCCACAGTTTGTTGTGATCCACACTAATGGCTTTAGCATAGTCAATGAAGCAGAAGTAAATGTTTTTCTGGAACTCTACTGCCTTTTCAATGATCCAGCAGATGTTGGCTATTTGATCTCTGGTTTCTCAGCCTTTTCTGAATACAGCCTGAACATCTGGAAGTTCACGGGTCACGTACTGTTGAAGCCTGGCTGGGAGAATTTTGAGCATTACTTTGCTAGTATGTGAGATGAGTGCAGTTGTGCGGTAGTTTGAGCATTCTTTGTCATTGCCTTTTTTTGTGATTGCAATGAAAACTGACCATTTCCAGGCCTGTGGCCACTAAGTTTTCCAATTTTGCTAGCATATTGAGTGCAGCACTTTCACAGCAGTATCTTTTAGGATTTGAAATAGCTCAACTGGAATTCCATCACATCTGCTAGCTCTATTCATAGCAATGCTGCCTAAGGCCCACTTGACTTTGCATTCCAGGATGTCTGGCTCTAGGTGAGTGATCACGCCGTCGTGATTATCTGGATTGTGAAGATCTTTTTTGTACAGTTCCTCTGTGTATTCTTGCCACCTCTTCTTAATATCTTCTGCTTCTGTTAGGTCCCTACCATTTCTGTTCTTTATCAAACCCATCTTTGCATGAAATGTTCCCTTGGTATCTCTCATTTTCTGGAAGAGATCTGTAGTGTTTCCCATTCTATTGTTTTCCTCTATTTCTTTCCAGTGATCACTGAGAAAGGTTTTCTTCTCTCTCCTTGCTGTTCTTTGGAACTCTGCATTCAAATGGGTATATCTTTCCTTTTCTCCTTTACCTTTTGCTTCTCTTCTTTTCTCAGCTATTTGTAAGGCCTCCTCAGACAACCATTTTGCCTTTTTGCATTTCTTTTTCTTGGGGATGGTCTTGATCCCTGTCTCCTGTACAATGTCACGAACCTCCATCCATAGTTCATCAGGCACTCTGTCTATCAGATCTAGTCCCTTAAATCTATTTCTCCCTTCCACTGTATAATCGTAAGGGATTTGATTTAGGTCATACCTGAATGGTCTAGTGGTTTCCCCTACTTTCTTCAATTTAAGTCTGAATTTGGCAATAAGGAGTTCATGATCTGTACCACAGTCAGCTCCCAGTCTTGTTTTTGCTGACTGTATAGAGTTCCATCTGGCTGCAAAGAATATAATCAATCTGATTTCAGTATTGACCATATGGTGATGTCCATGTCTTATGTTGTTGAAAGAGGGTGTTTGTTATGACCAATGTGTTCTCTTGGTAAAACTCTATCAGCTTCATTTTCCCTGCTTCATCCTGTACTCCAAGGCCAAATTTTCCTGTTACTCCAGGTATTTTTGACTTCCTACTTGTGCATTCCAGTCCCCTAAAATGAAAAGAACATCTCTTTTGGGTGTTAGTTCTAGAAGGTCTTGTAGATCTTCATAGAACCATTCAACTTCAGCTTTTTCAGCATTCCTGGTTGGGGCATAGACTTGGATTACTGTGATATTGAATGGTTTGCCTTGGAAATGAACAGTGATCACTCTGTTGTTTTTGAGAATGCATCCAAGTACTGCATTTCGGAGTCTTTAGTTGACTAGGATGGCTACTCCATTTCTTCTAAGGGATTCTTGACCACAGTAGTAGATAGAATGGCCATTGGAGTTAAATTCACCCATTCCAGTCCATTTTAGTTTGCTGATTCCTAAAATGCTGATGTTCACTCTTGCCATCTCCTGTTTGATCACTTCCAGTTTGCCTTGATTCACGGACCTAATATTCCAGGTCAATATTACTCCAGCATCTCACTTTACTTCCATCACCAGTCACATCCACAACTGGGTGTTGTTTTCGTTTAGGCTCCGTCTCTTCATTCTTTCTGGAGTTATTTCTCCACTGATCTCCAGTAGCATACTGGGCACCTACCAACCTGGGGAGTTCATCTTTCAGTGTCCTATCTTTTTGCCTTTTCATCCTGTTCATGGGTTCTCAAGGCAAGAACACTGAAGTGGTTTGCCATTCCCTTCTCCAGTGGACCATGTTTTGTCAGAACTCTCCCCCACGACCCGTCCATCTTAGGTGGCCCTACATGGCATGGCTCATAGTTTCCTTGAGTTAGACAAGGCTGTGGTCCATGTGATCAGATTGGTTAGCTTTCTTTCACTGTGGTTTTCATTCTGTCTGCCCTCTGATGGAGAAGGATAAGGGGCTTATGGTAGCTTCCTGATCGGAGAGACTGACTGAGGGGAAACTGGGCCTCATTCTGATGGGTGGGGCTGTGCTCAGTAAATAAATGTTAGTTATTGTAAACATCTATGTAACATATTAAAAATTTAACTAAAAAGTATTCATTCACTCAACAAATGTTTGTTAGACTTGGGTCACATCTGGAAACAAAAATATTACAAAGGTACCCTCATGGAAAACACATTAGAGATGGTTCTTTTTGGCTATGCGTGGTATAAAAACTGGATCTCCACCACATACAGTCATAAATATGCACACTCACTCACTGCCCTTCTCCATATGCTTAGAAAAGTAGTCTGAAAGGAAATATTCTCACATATCTGGGCAATTATATTTTTAAAATATTTTCATGAAAGCTTGTTTTATTTTTACAACCTGAACAAACAGCCGTAACAATGAAAATTCCACGAATATCTTGTTTACCCTGAAGACTGTGCACTTTTCTCATTTTTTTGCTGGGACTGTGCTGTGGTCTCAAAATCTTTTGAAAGAAAAACACTCTATTAGACTCCCAATTCCCATGACAAAGCTGTTATCTTTAATCCCTCCTTCATTCTAGGTATCCACAGCCAGCATGCCACCAAGTCCTGTCATAACCTTCTAAATATCTGTAAGTGTTCCCAGGTTTGTCCTCTCTCCACCTTCTCTTCTCCTGTTTAGCAGAAATCTAAATCCTCAGCTTTTGATGTGTTGCCTCTGACTGTGATCCTTGCCACATTCTCACCCTCCACAGAGTTCCCAGGAGCCCTTCCTAAAAGTCCTGCCTATTCATGTCATTCCCTTGCCTAAAACTTTTCAAAAATTATTTTGTTCATATAAGATGGCTCTTCTAATCTGATCTCTGATTACTTTTCCAGCTCCATGACTTATCCTATCTGCAGTCTACCAAATCATTTGCTTTTTCAATTACCCCACATATCCTTTCAAAGGTCAATGCCTTTGTTCTGCTATCACCCCTCCTGGAATATGTGTTACCACCTATGAACTTAATGAACTTAACAACAGCTCAGTTTTCAAGATTCATTCCCTTCTCTCTTATCCTTCTCTGACATCTCCTAAGAAGACTTTGGGTGTTCTTTCTCCATGCTCCCAGAACACCACTATCCTAACTTTGCACTGTGGCAGTGTGAGTGTTAACTTAGCAATCTCCTTCTAGTATCTTTAAGCTTTCTTGTCCTCAGAACCAAAGCATCTGGCACTTGAAGGTTACCACAAAACATCTTTCCTTCATGAACATTTCCCTTTTCTGAGCTGCATTTCTCTTCTGAGTTTCTCTCTTGGTGGAAGGTTCCTCTCAAGTACATCAAGAGTGGAGGTGAATGGTTTCACCTGGGAGTTCCCTTTAAGTTATGGAGCATGGATAAGGAGGGATTTTGTAACCCTTGAAAAGAACTTAATTCCCAAATTCTCAAGCTTTTTTTCCAGAGAAGGGTCAAACTCTCTTCTCAAAAGGTTGTGGTGAGAATGAAATATTTTTCAGAAATTACTTAGCATAGTGCCTGGCACACAGAGAGAACTCAACAGGCCTTAGTTGTTATTATTACCTGTATTCTTGTTGCTGTTGATGTTATTTAGTCGCTAAGTCGTGTCTGACTCTTTTGTAACTCCATGGACGGTAGCCTGCCAGGATCCTCTGTGGGATTCTCCAAGCTAGAATACTGGAGTGGCTTGCCGTTTCCTCCTTTAAGGGATCTTCCCAAATAAGGGATTGAACACGTGTCTCCTTACTGGAAAGTGGATTCTTGACCACTGAGCCACCGAGGAAGCCTCTGTATTCTTTTATATCTTACTAATAACTCTATTGATAGCCCCAATCCTGTTGTTTGTGCATCTTGTTTCAGCTATTTTTTGACCCTTAATATTTGACCTACACATTTTATTGATAAACAACTTATGTATTGTTTATATTGCAAGGCCAGAACTTGATATCTTATCATTAAATTGTATTATTTTTTAAAATCATTGACTTTATAATTAAAAATGTAATATCTTGTAAATGGTGTTAAGTAACAAGATGTAGCACATGCTTTTAAAACTATATTTTAATGTAAAATATAGTTTTAAAAGCCAGAACAGACTTTTTGGATAACCCAATAAATTAAACTTTAAATATAAAAAAATCAAATTATAGACAAGCCAACATCAAAGAGGTAACTTCTAAATAGAGGAATAACACAGGAAATATGATGAAGCTATAATGTATTTGATTTTAAAAGCACATAAACTTAAAAGAATATAGACTAACAAGCCCCTAATAAGTGATGAAAAGCCATGACAAGCACTTTGCATAGCAGAAAATGAATTAGCAAACATGAACACATGCTGAACCTCATCAGTAATAAAAGAAACATGAAATCTGAATACAAATAATACATTTTTAGTAGTACAGCAAAGATGTAAAATAATTAAAATACTCTTTGCTATTAAGAATGAGTTGAAACTTTTAACCAATATGCTTAAAATTGAAAGAAATATTTGGCAAAACAATTTAGGTTTGTGTTTTAATTTGTTTTTTAAGTTTACTCTCTTTACCTAATAATCCCAATCTTCATAAATTCTTTGCTTGAGAAGGAAAATAATGAGCCTTAGTATACATTGATAATGCATCCTGATTAAAGATGTTTTAGAATGCTTATGCATTTGCCTAGCTCAAATGCAAAAGAACATTCTATTTTAGCCTATTTTCTTATTTAACTTGCCATCATGTTAAATTACTGTTTAAGTCAATTAATCTGTTTCCGAATAAATCCAAGATGAAAATAATAATTTGTATTAATATGTTTAAAAATACATGAATTTCAGTCTGAGGTCTATAGTATTATTATCTGAATTACTTTTTTATGACTTTTTTTTAATACTTAGAATTACATTTCTATATCATATTGTGAACTCATTGCCAGACTAGTACTTGCTAAAGAACAAAGCTATTCTCCTTTGTCCCTGTACCTTCTGTCCTTAGCAGGGCACCTGGCATGGTGAACACATGTAATACATTTCTTGATTGAGTGTATGAATGAACATCTTCTAAATATTTATATCTTCTATTTAGAAATTTTGCTTTATCTTTTCTTCAAGGTTGTATTCTTTGTGTTTTAGATTAGTTGTTTCTATTTAAATATATTCAGACCCTAAGGGATTATATTCATCTAGTTTTATTCAGATGGTTCCAATCTTAAAAACAAACACAATCTTTCAAATCATCTACCGTTACTAATTTTTGGCCATTTTCCATATTTTTTTTTTCTTTGTCTCAACTTCTGGGGTATTATATTAGCCTGATTTTTCAAAGCTAAGCCACAGCCTTAGCAACAGAATTAAGAGTTGGGAGGAATTTTTAGAGGCCTAGTAATCCTGTAAGTAAATTTAGAGATGAAATAATTGTATATTAAATAATTTGCTCATGGTTCTAAAAATACATAACTGCAAATTTAGGACTAAAACCCAGTTCTAGATTGCATTACTTCAGTCTTCTTTCCATTATAAGCCTAAATTTTGAAGGTTTTTCCCTTTTTTTTTCCTTTAAACTGTTCTTTTAAAAAACCATTTTTTGAGGGCACACTTTTTGCCTGGCCCTGTGAGGGTCATGATTAATAAACAAGAATGCAGGGAAAGGTCATTGTTTGATTTGAATAGACATGCATAGCAGTTAGAAATATGGAAATATTATCTCTCCCATGTGTAATACTTCTGAAATCTTCTCAGATTTGTTGTTTTGCATCTTAAACAAGCTGATTCAGTCTAGTGTTCAACACTGAATTTCTTTACTACTTTTTAAATTATAGTCTTCCCTTGAGAAACTTGATTAATTCATATTGCTGAAATTATCACCTTAGTGCAAATGACATATGGTTTCATTCTGTTTCTAGTCTCTCTGGTTTGGAACATATTTTTGAAACACTAATAGATTTCTTACTCTGGAAGCCTCTTAATGCTTTGACATTAAACATAGGCATTACAAAATGTAGCAGTGTTAATTGAGAATGGTAATCAGGATGTCACCACTGGGTCCTATTTCGTGATAGTTAATGTAACTCAATTATGTGTGGTATCCTTAGAATGGAAGTTTAACAATGAGCTATTGTTTTAATTTTATATTATTTCTATGCAAAACTGTGCTCTTTGTAAAATAACAGTATTTAAAGTTTGCAAAATATAAGTAATATTTAATTGCTACCATAGCTGATGCTAGTGTTTACCAACATTCTGGAGGTCTCTCTTTTTTCAAGTTTAATCCTTATAAGGGATATTTAAACATTTAAAATGCACATATTCCTTGTAATATTTGTTTTTACTATTTAAAGAAAGCCATTCCCCCTTAAGCTTGAGAATTCAGTTAAATATTTTAAAAAACTGCCAGTCAACAGAACTAAACAATAATAATAGCTTCTTGCACTAAAATATCCATTAAAAAAATATAAGGTTTAAATCTAAGATTCTTCTAAACCAGATTCATTTTCTCCTGTTCTACATGGACTCTACCTTTGTGATAATACCTCCAGAGAGTGAAACTGGGACCAGTGTCGAAATATCAGAGCATTGAAAGGGCTGTCCACAGAAGACAGTGAGTTCATTGTGATGAAAATGATCAAGGTCAGTGTTACTTGACTCTGGCAGGATACTGCACGACCTGTATCTTTAAAATTCAATGAGACAGATTGAAATGATGAGTACTAAATGTCCTCTTGGAATACTGAGAAAAGCAAATTTTATGCCAGAAAATCTTTCTGGAAGGCAACTGGTGATTTGTCTTTTCAGTAATTGATTCTGGTTCTTTTTCTTATATTTTTGGTTTGTTTTTAGAGAAAGATGCCCACATTTCATTCTTTGCTTTTTCGTTAGTCATTTTCTTTCTACCCTCTCAACATTACTCTTCTGCCGATTACAACTTGGGTTTTGTCTCTCTTTTTACCTCCCTCACCCCAAGCCATTTGGTTTTGTCCATTCACAGGCTTAATTTATTTGCTAAAATTAGCCTTTGGAACAGATATCCTGATTCAGTTCCTGGTCTGTGTATCAGGTTGGCAAGTTTTAGCCACTAATTACAGAACATGTCATTTTACAGCACCTTATACACCAAGTTAGGAAATTATTTCATGTAACCAAAGTCCATACATCTGGAGAAGGGAATGGCTTGCCCGCTCCAGTATTCTTGCCTAGAGAATTCCATGGACAGAGGAGCCTGATGGGCTACAGTCCATAGAGTCACAAAGAGTTGGACACAACTGAGGGATTAACACAAAGTCCATAAACAGAGCAGGCCATAGAACAGTATGATCGGATATTCAGCAATGTCTTTCGGTGTGTTTCCTCTATCATTCTGTCATTCTCAGTGTCAGCTTCACACTGAGATAATTCATTTGTGTTTGCATGACAAAAGGCAAGGCTTGTAAATTTTTTGGAAAGAAAATCTCCAAATGTCCTCAGCTGACTTCTCATGTCCCACAAGTCTAGCTTGGATATTGGACATGGGATTTCCATGATTGATTTATAACATCCATTTAGGCATCAACTACTAGCATATGGACTCAGTGAGAATGTATACTATCTAACTCATGACTATTCCCAATGCCTAGATATTTTCTGGCACATAATAGGCTTTCACCTTATAATTTTGAATAGATATTCAAATACTCATGACTACTACATATGGCAGGTAACTACAGATGATGTTCCCAGAAATCAGCTAAAAGACCATCTGTCCATTATCTCCCCATGCTTTCTTCCTCTCCTTGAAATCCCTATCCATTCAATCAGCCCTGCTTTAACTCCTAGACCTACCTAGACTTTACAGTTTGTCAGCCCTTTTTCTGTCTTTAAGACCTTTATTAGTATGGATGGAATTAACAATACTACCTTAAAGAGTGATTGTGAGGGTTAGAAAAAAAATGTATGCAAAGCATCTGACACTGTGCCAGAAATACAGATGGAATTTGATTAGTGGTGGTGTTATTTTCTGTTTTCTTTGTACCAGACTAAGATTATGCTATCCTCCCAGGCTCCTCCCTGTGCCACTAGTTATATTTGTGACAAACCTGACCTGAGTCCATGATTCACAGGGCTGAAAACTTGGACCCCATGTGGTTTTCAAGTTCCTGTTCTGAAGATGTTTCTAGCACCAGAGTATCTATACTCAAGGTCCTAACTGTACTTGTCTCTGGCTTCAGCTTCTGATTTGGTTTCTATCTTAATTGATGCTCTCATTGCTAATTCCTTAATGCCCCTGAGGTGCTGACTTTTGTTTTGTTCTGATGTGCTCTATATGTGGGAGCTGGAATTGCCTCAGAACTCAGTTGAAAACTTGGGCTTCCATTTTTAAGGGCTGACTTGCTCAAGGTCAGTGTCTTCCTGCCTAAATGGACATCCAAATGTCATCTAACTAGATTAACATCTTCATGCTTGTCTATCTTACTAGTATATCTCATTTCTAAAGCTTTAAACCTCAAACCTAGGTGTTGCATGAAAATCATTATATTTTGTAATTCTATGACTTATGTACTCTGCAGAATGGCTGGTAGCAGTCAAACCAACTCATAACAATTCTGCCCTCTGGGATATTTCAAATGCCAACATTTGGCTCCATTTCCACTTAGGCTTTTATTCAGGCATTTGCAGCCATACCTTCTTTTCAACTTTACAGTTGACACCACCCATTGTCCCTTTGAATGTCTGTAGATATAAAGAGTTAAAGAATTTCCTTCTCCAGGCTTATTTTTAAGAGAAAATGTATAAGACTAAGTATGGAATGAAAGAAAGATACATTTAAGATGATGAAGGAGAGGTAAATAGAAAAATAAGAGGAAGTTTTACTGAACTTATATTTTTTAATAAAATAATCATGATTGGTTATTTCCATCTCAAAACAGTTTTTAATTATTTTCTTCATCAATGCCCTTCTTGTAGAGATTTCTTTTTCTTGAAGGGAAGGCAATGTTGAAAGAAAAGGCCTCTGCTTGTCTTAGTTATTAATGATTCCAAATAGGTGAGCTCTTCTGACTGTGCAGGGAAAGTGTTTTATAATATATCCAGTGGTGCATATCTGATGAATAAATGGCACTTCACCAGGTATTGAGCTGTCTCTAGAGAACTCTGCTCAGTCCTGATGATTGGAATAGTTTATATATTACCTCTGTTCATGGTAACTGATGATGTGGTGGTTTGCAGTTTTTGCACTCCTCCCAACTACTTTTATTTTTCTTCATTATCTTGTCTTGTAAGGGAATTATTTCTATGATCCAACTCAAATTATTTTTTGGATTCAAATGGATTATAATGGTTATGACAGAACTTTAGGAAAATCCCCTACATGTTTCTTGAGAGTATTTTCTTTGCCTGTGCCATGGTTTTCCTTACTATAGAAAGCAGATTGATTTGACAAGGCCATGACTCTTGTTCTCAAACAGGATGCAGTCAAATCTCTGTTTGCCTTGTAATAGTGTGCATAGACACCACACATGCTCTGTTAAGATAGCTGCATGTGTTTACATACATAAATGGGCATGTTTTCATTTTATATGCATGTATTTACTCATATAGATATATCTAGCTAGAGAAAAGAGTATTTACATAAGTATATGTATATATATGATAAAACATGCCCGTTATATGTATATATCTATATTCATATCCAATTGTAAGTTTACATCATCTTTGGTGTAACTGTTCTATGCAAGTCAAGGAGCCTTTGTGTCTTTGTTAATTAATGAACCCCAGATACATAGATAAGTGACTCACAAACTTTGAATGATAAAAGGGATGTTGTTACTGTATGTTTTATAAAATATTGGAGAAAGCTTATCAATTAGTGTTCTAATAAAAAAGATTGTGATTGACATATTTGTGAAATAGTTACAGTGCTTAAAACATCTTCTCCTCCAGTTCAGACATCTAATCTTGTTCACAAGTGCTTAGCTATAGGTCTATGGAAAACCTGCCACTGTCAGCCTCCAGGGCCTTTTGAACTCTCTAGAATCTGGGTCCTGGGATTCTCTGCAGAGTAATTGACTTTTACTTTCAGGCAGAAATCTGGAAGCAGTGTGGGCATATGAGATAGTCCTAGTATTTTTACATTTATAAAGGAAGGAAACAGCATATAAAAACAAAAAGGTTTGCATTCTTGAATAGGTGATATGGTAACTGTGAATTTCCGAATAATGGCTCTGGGCTTCAGAATATACCACATGTAATAGTGGAAACACAATAAAAAATAAAATCAATGTCAAAAGTCTAAGAACAAATTTAAAATCAGAGCTAACAAAAATGTAGTATTTCCTACCCTAAATGTAGGAAATTCATAGGGCTTTTATGTCAGCTGAAAAGACAACAAAAAATTGGGTAAACATATGGCTGGTGTAGTGCCTACTTTTTATTCAGTGCTCTCTTAAAAAAACAAACAAACAGCTTTCATATATAGCTTGATTTCAGTTGGAATATCAGACTCAAACTCAAGGGTTTGATTTTGTAACTGAGACAACATATGTCACTTTTAGTGGTGGGAATTGAGTCGATAATCTTATGTCTATTTTTTCATCTGCAGTATAGGAATCTGGACTATTTAAATAACCCCTTTTCTTGCACTGGCAATGGTTAGTTATTAAGTTTATTTCCAGAGGTCTATCTACTCTAGTTCTACAGAAAGCAAATGATACCACGATGCCTACACGCCTGCATTCTTGACATGTAGTGATTGCACCCTCTTCCTTTTATGGCTAAGGACATCCCTGGGCACTCTACAAAAATGTTAACTGAAATCAAATCCTCAATTGGCTCTCTATTCTTACTTGAGTAACACACCCTATTTTCAAAGAAATGCTGACATATGGAAGATTAGCATGAAGGTGAGAGGGAAGAAAGAAATCAAGGCAGTAAACCCTAAACTTATGTATGTGTTGAATATTTCATGGGTAACTGCATAGGGATTGTGTTTTTTTAAAGTATGTGTAACATCTGGTTCTTTTCTTCACTGAACTCATGTGCAGTGCTTTTTTTATACTTAAGAACAGATTTTCTATTGTTTCAGAAATAATTTTGCTTTTGTACCAAAGGCATTTGTATTAACTCAATATGGTGCAGTAAAAGTATTTCGTGGAATGGATTTGACCATATTGTTTATTGATCTCTCCACGTATTTGCTTTATGTTTATCTTTAGCCAGCCATCACATCAAGTTTTTTGGCATTCATCTGGATGCAGACATTAGATATCGAAGGAAACCCTAAAATTCATGTGGTTTTTTTGTTGGTTTTTGGTTTTTGCCTTTTTGTTTTGGTGTTTGGAATGCAGGAGGTAGGAGGGAAAAGTAGAATTTAATGCCACTTCATTTTGCAAGGAAGAAATATGTATATGTAAGTACTTCTGTTCCTGCTCTCCACTTAACAAAGCAACAGCGATGCTGTGAGTGTATGAAGCTTGTCAGTAAATAGTAGACCAGCAGAAGGACTCTGTTCCATCTTAGGGTTGCATTTTGCTGCACAGGTTAATGGACAGAAAACAGACCTGAAATATTTTTGAACACGTGGGAAGAAAAACTGATTAAAATCTGAACCTGTCAGTTTTACAAGCAGAAAAAATATAGAATATTTTCAATTTCATGATAATTATGACTTCCATTTATACTTACAGTCTTAAATTCCATTGTTAATAGGATGAAAACCTCACCCTATGCTCAGTGATCAAGCCCAGTCTTCTCTCTCGACCCATAGGCACACTGCAAAGTATCAATCTTGTATATTTGCCCTCATGCTAAATTTCTGTTCTGCTCCACTGTTAATTCAAAATGAGCATGCCAAACCTGAAATCAGTGTTTGTTTCCCACAAAACTAGCATTTTCTTCAACTTCTTTTAACAGTGGACCCATCACCTCACCATTGCTGCTTACTGCACTTCACATAATTCACGTCACCTGCTTAGATCTTCTAACTGGATCAGAAAACTGGTATTTTGATTGATGGATTTTAATACATATCATCTGCAAATATATTTTAATACATACCTCCCTTGCTCAAATATTTTCAGTGATTTTCAGTGATTATTTGTCTCCTAAAAAGTAATTCATAAACTTTTAAGCTTGGCATGAATAGTTCTACACAATCCAGGCATAATGTACCTAAGAGTGTACCCTTTGTCACTGTAAAGTGCTTTTGTAGAGATAACCTTGTTGTGAAAGTTATGGTTGTGAATGCTACATTTAAGCTGGGTCATATTCTCATCTCTTCCAAATTTATTACTCTTTGATTCATAACTTTTTTACTTTAATTCTCACTTTTTCCTACTATCCCTGACACAAATGTTATTTATGTTAAATTAATATACATGTTGGATAGAAAACAATGTTTGAGGTGTGTATTCCACATAACTGAGACTAGATTACCTATTAAAGACTATTTTAAATTTCACCTTATTCACTCATTTTTTCCTGTCCACCTAACCCCATCTTTCTGACCTTCTGTTGCATTTACTGTTGGAATCTCTTACTTAGTATTATAATTTGTTGGTGTGAATTACTATTTGTTTTTCTGGTAATGTGTACTTCTGATGGTAGATTGTAAGATCCTGAGTAAAGAGAGTGTCTCATGTCACTTTGTTTCCCCATTTCTTGTACAATCTCCCTTACTATCCATATTACAGATACCTGTTGAATATTTCTGGATGATTCAATGATCCTTTAACTTTACCACCTGTGTGACTCCCAGTTAATTTTCCACACCTATTAGCAATCTGCCTGCTGCATTCGAACTTGCCTGACTATAAAACCTGAGTAACTTTACATTCTCAAAGTTCTTTCAAACTTTTAGCCAGTTTCATTTTTTATTGTCACCACCAATAATTTCTTTCTCTCTCTCTCACTCCCTCTGTCTCCTTTTAAAGATTCTAGACATATTGTAAGTATGTATTGTAAGTATTTATGATTGACTGGTAACTCCTCTGGAAATATCTCTTTCTCCAGGTCACAAATCTGGAACACAATTGGGTGATCAGTATCTCTGGGACTGAACAGTAGTATACATACAACCATGGAGTACAGTTCTTTAACTCCAAGAAAGTAGATCTCATAACATCCAAACTAAAGAGCTATTCAAATAGCTCAGTGAGAATTTGCCAACCAGCTGGAAGATCGAGATGACATCTCTCCACTAAGATACACCGCTCCATGTACTCTGCTTCTCTGCATGCTGCTCTTTAGTATGGGGAATTTGGCACACGTTTATCAGACCAGCCAAAAACCTGCATGGTGAAGAGATAGTTCAGAAACCATGGGTCACACTACCAGATGAGCAGTCTCTGTTATCGTAAGGTAGGTATCCCCAGTGACTAGCCACACATTTTTACATGACTTTATTCACTAATTTCGTGCCAAAGAAAGACAACAGATGTAGACAGCTGGGCCAAATGGATGTGGCGCCACTGCTCCCCAAAAATGTCAGTCCTAGTAAACCGGGGCTATGAAGACAGCCAACGGGTGGGGCGGCCCAACACAAATATAGATAATATTTGTGGTTTAACTCCCACACAGTTATGCAGAAGGCATTATGAATTGGCTTACAGTTTGAGCTGGTATTTTTAAAAACACTAAAGCATAAATAAAAACATGATCTAAATGCATAAATAGAGGTTTCTGCCTACCATGTGCTAGAAAAATATCTCAGGGTCTCAGGACTAAAATAAACATGATTTCTACCATGTGCTCAAACAGTTGAATTTTGCCCAATTCAAAATTAGGCAAAGCATGAGTATTTACTAGTAAGATTAACTTATTTTCTCCCTTTTCTCAATATAGCTACAGGCAAAGAGAGGAAAGATAAGCCATTATACAGTGCTTTCAATTGATACATGAAGTCAATTGTGTTAACTCGTTATAGAAAACCAACTTCTCTTCTCTGCCCCTCACTTCTATGCAGAGGAAATTGATGTACTGAGGATAATTACTTGAATCTTCTTTACGTTTATTCTATAAACATATCACTAGACTTACACTTTTCAGTAAAAAATGTGTAAATAGGGAAAAAAATAAGGAAAAAAATGCCTCCATATAGAGATGAATTTCAAAGCTTTGCTATTGTTTAAATTACTATGAAGAAATTTGTTTTCCAAAAGGAAAACTAAAGATAAAATGGAATAAATTGAGGAGTGAGTCTTAGGCATCAAGTAAGTAAGATTTCCCTCTGAGTTACCAGGTAAGCCCTTTAATAAGTAAGATTTCTTATCAATTCATATTTGTGAGTTTGTTTTACTATAAGAAAGTACATAAACTCCTTTTTTTCAGGGAGAAATTAAAATTATATGTGATTTCTGTAAGGCAAAATTACCTTTTCCCCACAAATTTATAAGTAGTTGGGCCTTGTATAGGCTCTGCATGGTTATTATCTGCCTACACTAGTCCTCATATTTAGATCTTTTCTAACTTAAAGAGATACCAGGTTTTCACACCTTAAAAAGGCCTGAAACAGCACAGCTAATGTTGACACTTTCATGTAACATATTAATTACCACAAAATTGGTATAGTAAAAAATGTACAGGTTTTGCACCACATAGATAAGAGTTCAATTCTGAACGCTATGTTGTAACTTTCAGCATATCACTTCTTTTCTCTGCATCTTAATTTTTTCATTTGTAAAACAATACTAATTTTCAGCTTTGTTGAGATCATTTATACAGTGCTTGACACATGGTAGACTTAAAAAATTGGGAGGTTTTATTATGGCCTTTTAATCAGAGACTTACGCTATAATTAATTGTTCATATATGACCTTGGAAAGAGCTTCCCTAATAGCTCATTGGTGAAGAAGCTGCCTACCAAAGCAGGAGAGGAGAGTTTGTTCCCTGGGTCGGGAAGATCCCTTGGAGAAGGAGATGGCAACCCACTCCAGTACTGGAATTCTCTTGTCTGGGAAATTCCATGTACAGTGGAGCCTGGTGGGCTACAGTCCATGGGATTGCAAAGAGTCAGAGATGACTGAGCATGAACATGAAAGATCTTGGAAAAATAGTTCAGTTCAGCCGCTCAGTCATGTATAACTCTTTGCAACCCCATGGATTGCAGCACGCCAGGCTTCCCCGTCCATCACCAATTCCCGGAGTTTACTCAAACTCATGTCCACTGAGTCAGTGATGCCATCCAGCCATCTCATCCTCTGTCATCCCCTTCTCCTCCCACCTTCAATCTTTCCCAGCATCAGAGTCTTTTCAAATGAGTCAGTTCTTCATATCAGGTGACCAAAATATTGGAGTTTCAGCTTCAACATCAGTCCTTCCAATGAATATTCAGTACTGATTTCCTTTAGGATTGACTGGTTGGAAAAATAACTCATTCCTAATTTCAGTTTTTACAGCAAAGAGAACAAACTAGATATATTAATAACACCTGGAATACAGAGCTGGTTGTAAGATTCAATGAGAATACGGACAAATCAACCCAGCAAATAATTTTATCACACAATCCAGAAAAGGAAAGAAAGTTATATGATGAAAGTAGAAAGTGTAGGAAATCAACTATGAAGTTCAAGGATAGGAGTACATTTCAGTAACCCAGTTTTGTTTGTTTGTTTGTTTGTTTTTAGCAAAGGAAGGCGTTAGTCTCTAATTAGAGAATGGACAATTATGAGCTCCTGTCTAGAGCACCTGCAGCACACATCTCCTGCCAGCTTGGACCAGGCTGCTTTAGAGGGATCTCATCAGCGGGGAGGGGCTGGAGTTCTCGCGGGACTGTGCTGCTCTCGCTCAAACCATCGGGCCGAAGGACAAGTCTCTGCACACGGCCCGCCGCCACCATCTTGAATTGAGTGTTGCTTGCAGCGCTTCTGTAAAAGGTCTCAGCTGAGGTGTCAGCGCAGCTGTTTCACACTGGGAACTCTGGTCAAAAGTGCCAGGTACAGGTCTTCTGCGTGAAACAGGACTAAGCACGAGGGGCGAAAAAGGTTAGACTTGATTTTATTACCTTTTCTATTTTTATTTCTCGAGAAATATTAGTAATCCAGTTTTTATTACACAGTGTATTCCAGACAAATCATGTACTTTTTTCCACCTTGACTTTTCTACTGGTCTAATATTCTCTACTCATTTTTCACGCAAAGGAGAAAAAGAGAGAAAAGGCAGAGATTGAGATCATGGTTATATAAGCCATATGTGAGAATATTCCATTGCATAGTAAAGCAAAAGTTGCACCATTGAGGAGAAAAGATGAAGCACTGTAAGTTGTCTCTATAGACTAAAGAGGTTTGGATTTTCAATACGCTTTACTCCCCAAAATTTAGAGCCACACAATCTAAGATCCTTACTTGCTGTTTCAAAACCAAAATTCCACAAGCAAAATATTAGAGATATAAACTTCTTTTATCCAGGTGTAAATGGTAACTTTGAATTGCTTTTCTCTTTTTCCTCCTTCTGTTTTTACTTCACTTATAATTGTGCTAGTATTTCTCTGCTTTTATGATTTGAAAATATCATCCCACTGATGCATACACTTAAAAAGTTACTTGGTAACTGTATTCATTCACTGTATATTCAAGTAGCATGGGGAGAAATACTGTACATGAAGATAGAGAAAGAATTTCTAGACTTTCAGAGATCAGTGGATTGAAACTGAGAGATCCCTGCATCTACCCAGCATGAAAATGCCTCTAAGCTGAACAGATCTTCTAAGTGCACCTGAGGGAATTCATTCTGCTCAGGACTCAGTCATGCTTTCATGCCAATTAAGATGATAGACTGTATATTCAATAAGTTTTTCAATTGTGAAAGAAGATATATATTGTGAAACAACAAATCACTAGGGTATGTTTTTATTATAAAAACCTTTAAAACACTGAGTGACAATAGGAAATGGCTTTTTGCTGTAATTATTTTGAAGTTGTGCTACTTTCATTCTTGGTTGGCACACTGTAGTATTTATACTTGACTTAACCTGTGGGCCATTTCTCAGCAGGAGGAGGCTTACACAGCAGTGAGTGCAACCTTTAATGGGAAGATATCATCAGCAACATTATTAGTATCATTTATATAGTGTAATAAAGAATGCTTATTTCTAAACTGATGTCAGGAGAGAGAATCCCTGCCTTGAGGATCTAGCGGTAGGATCCCGGTGTTCTTAGAGATTGTATTTGTGTATGGTTTGGGTCAAGTCATGCAAATATATCTCCGTTTATCTTTCTGACTTAAGTGTCTTGTTGCCACCTACTTGACTGAAGTACACTGAGTAAACTGGATGGAATCCACTCTTTTTGAATTTCCCAAACTCACTAAGAATGAGGGCTAATTCTGATTGTTCATGAATGATCATAGTTCACAATCTGGAGTTTGACCATATGGTTTGTTTTCCATCCCATGACAATTGCAAGAGTGCATGGGGCTCCATGAATAATTAACCTAGGAGAACTATAAACCAGACTACTTCATGTAACCTTCGTGGTTACCTTTGTTATGTGCGAAGCAACTTCATTAATATCTGCTCTCTTGCCTCTCCTACTAGTGGATCACGTGAATACAAATTAGGAATTTTCAGCTCTACCATTTACTGTTTGCCAACTGTATAGAATATCCTTTTTAAAACTTTGATATACATAAGAGTTATCTGACAATCTTTTTAAAAAGCAAATTTGATTAAGAAAAATAAATTTCTGAATTATATTCTGATTCTTGGATTGAACCTGAGAATCTGCATTTTCAGGGAGTAAGCAGGTGATGCTGATGCAGTTGGTTTGGTGTTCACACCTTGAATAACAAGGGAAAAGAATTTTAGCATCCTAGCTAAAGGGTCATTTCCTGAAGATGATGCTGTCTTCAGAATGATAAAAAGGTATTTCAAACTTCTTGTGCCCCATCCCAGGAATGTCTGCTAGCTCACACCTTCTCTCTTTGTTGTCCCTTCTTTTCCACCACTCATCTCTTTCTGTTTTCCCTCCTTCCTTCCCCCCAGCACCCCTTCTCCACAACCTGAAAACACAGTGAATCATTCTTCCTTTAGTTCTGAGCTAAGTTGTTTTTGTAGATCTCTTGAGTTTTGTTGGGACACATTTTGCCTTTCTTAAACAAAAAACACCAGGGAGGAACAGGGCAATGCACAGGGCAGAAAGAGGTTTACTTGAACAATGTCCTTTTGTTTGGTTTTCTAATAGAACACCAGGTTTATCAGAATTAATGCAGTCAGGGTTAGCACAAATCCTTCCCCTTGTAGGGAAGATTTTGCTTAGCAGCAAGGAAATCAGCTGAGCGGAGCGAACAATATTTTATTTGACCAACAGATGGCAGTAGCAGTCTCTCTTTCTCTGTTGCAGTAATCAGAACATTGAAACTAACTTGCTCCTGAGAGCCTTCTAAGAGTGCTCATCATTTTTTTAGGTTCTTTGAGCTCCTGGCTGATTTCAAAATGTTATCTTACTCTTTGAGCACTGGACCACTTAATCACGCTTACAAAATGTAACCCTATTTTCAAGAGACGTGCTACCTACCCAATCCATATTTGCCTAATTTAAATGGAAAACCAGGAGACCATGACTGTCTCATTTCCAATATGCATAATTTTTTATTTTATGCATCTGAAAATTTTAGCTACACTAAAAATACAATTTTAAAAAAGAACTCATATTTTGGAAAATTACATATGTTTTCAAATGAGTCAGTGTAAATCATTTCACCAGTCTCCATCAAGAGCCAAGCTTCAGAGCTGTGCAGTTGTACACGTCAAATATATCAAATGTGTTTCTATCTATGCTGTCTCTGAGAATATTTATTACTTTTGTTAGTATATTTGGTAGGATGTGTATCTACTAAAGCCTGCTCAATACTCCTTTTTACAAACATTCTCCTTACTAGTGGGCAGAACTTCTTATAGAATTTCAATTAAGAGATACAGAAAAAATACTTTGATCCTCAGTGTGAAAATCTACATATCATTTACTTGTCATTCTAGAATTATAAACATTTATATATGTGTAACTGTTTCCTATTTAACAGCTACCATTTAACTATAACATGTCTGAGCATCATAATTTAACTGCTAGTCTTAAATTTAAACTCAGATTATCATTGATACATTTTGATTCTATACATAGTGATAAAATGAATTTTTATAATTCACACTGATACTGTCCTTCCTTGATACCTGTTCTAACTTCTGGTTAAAGCTCAGGGTTTGAAAGTTTGTGTTCCAGCTTTTGCCTTGGCTTCATTTCACTCACCTGTTTTAAGGGTGGCTCAGCCGGTTAAAAAATCTACCTGCAATGCAAGAGACCTGGGTTTGATCCCTAGGTTGGGAAGATCCCCTGGAGAAGGGAATGGCAACCCACTCCAGCGTTCTTGCTTGGAAAATCTCACAGACAGAGGAGCCAGGCAGGCTACAGTCCGTGGGGTTGCAAAGAGTCGGACACATCTGAATGACTAACACACTTTGCTTTTAGACACTTAGTTCAGAATCTCTTATGTTCATACCCTGTAAATGTTTGAAAATGAATTTATAGAAAAATTGAGTGTTCTCCTCTAAGATTGTGAACAAGGCAAGGACGTTACTTTTCACCTCTCACTCAACATAGTACTGAAAGTTCAAACCACTGTGAAAAGGCAAGAAAATGAAATAAAAAGGCATACAGATTAAAGGCAGAAGAAGTAACATTGTCTCTATTTTCCAGTGCTATGGTTGTCTACCTAGAAATCCCAAGGAGACTACAGATACACTCCTAGAAGTAAAAAGGGAGTTCAGCAAGTTATAGGATTTGAGAGCAACACATGTTTCTATGTCCTACAACAAGTATGTAAAAAGCAAAATTAAAGGTTAGTATCATTTACAATTGCCCCAAGAACAATCAAATATTAGGTATAAGTTCACAAAAAGTACAAGAAGTGCTACTATTTCATCTGTTTGTCAAAATGCAGTGAAAGAAACCCCAAGAAGACCTGAATAAATGGAGAGGCATATCATATTCATGGATTACAAAATTCAGCATAATAAGATGTCAAATTATTTCCAAATTGGTTTATAGTTTTGATACAATTTTCCTAAATATCACAACATGGCTTTTTGCAGACACAGAGAGGCTTATTCTAAAATTTACATGGAATGGCACAAAGATTAGAATAACTAAAACAATCTTGGAAAAGAAAAATAAAGTGAGAGAAATCACTCTTCTGATATTAGAACAATATATAGCTTCAGAAACCAAGACTGTGTGACACTGAGGGAAGGATAAACACATACATCTATGGAAACGATAGAGAAGCCAAAAGTATGCCCACAAAAATATGCTGCACTGTTTCCTGAAAAAACTGTGAAACAATTCAATGAAGGAATAATTCAACATCATCGGCAAAGAAATGAACCTCAAACTAAAATTCATACATTACACCAAAAATTAAACCACAATGAACCACAGACTTAAATGTAAGATAGAAAACTTTTAGAAAAATTAGGTGAAAATCTTTGGGATCTTGAGCTTAACACTGAGATTTTACACTTGATATCCAAGCATGAACCATAAAAGGAAAGTTTGATACACTGGAATTTAGCAAAAATAAAAAAAAATTTGCTCTGCAAAGGATACTATTAAGAGAATGAAACAAACTAATAAGCCTGTGAAGAAAAAATTGCAAACCACATACATGACAAAGGACTAGAATGTTAAATATATAAAAAGCTCACAAAACTCAGTAGTAAACACACAATCAATCCATTTAGAACATGGGCAAAATCAATGAACAGACATTTCACTGAATAGGATACATGTAGATGGAAATAAACACATAAAAATTTATTAAATATAATTATCCATTATTGTTGTTGTTTAGTTGCTAAGTCATGTCAAGGTCTTTGTGACCCCATGGACTGTAGCCTGCCAGACTCCTCGTTCCATGGGATTTCCCAGGCAAGAATGTTGGAGTGGGTTGCCATTTCCGGGATCTTCCCGCCCCAGGAATTGAACCCATGTCTCTTGTGTCTTATGAATTGTAGGTGGAGTCTTTACCACTGAGCTACCTACTCCAAAAAAGTGTTAATGTTATGTTCCTTTTACAAAATTATCAGATGTCTGTTATGTATTATATTGATGTTGTCACCAAACCAAGAAACAAGTATCGAGTTACTTGGAGTCCACATAAGGTAATTTAAGTAAGTTTCTTCAATAAAAATATCTTTCTACCATTCTACCCTTATTCTTTAAATCCTACCATTCAGTTTATCACTTTGATTATAGCACTAAAGTCCCCTCTAAGAAAATAGTGTCCTCAGAAGTGTCATTTGTCCCTTATGTACATACTACTTGGAAGGGTAATGTAACAAACCAGCAATGAATAAGTATTCTCAGAAGGATTTTTTATGCAAAAAATGTAGGATCTTAAGTAAATCATTCATAGGACAGATAAGTTTGATTCAAAAAAGGAGTCAAAAGAGAAATATAGGGATCAATGTGAAGACTTCAGAATTTTGATTCTCAAAATGTTATCCTTAACTTTAAGATTATAAGTCAATTACTTGATTCATAAAGGTCAGTAAAGAGAGAAATTCCATAGAATTTCACTTGTTTGTACTACTAAGAGTAACATACTTACCCTTAAGGACAATTAAGGGAGACATGTTCAACTCAGGAGGATAATGACTGGTCTTCAAGATAAGGTTACCAATTATCTTGCAAAGTTCCTATTATAGACACTTATGGATAATTACAATTAATGGTTTTCTGGAAACACATTGTTTCATGAATCGCATTAATCTTTGGTTGGTTTGGGTCCTTTTTATCTTAGTCTTGTGTGTGTGTGTGTGCATGTGCATGTGTGTGTGTAAGTTGCAGTGAGCTTAGCTTCTTCATTATCAGTTTAATTTATTGTAGATAGCTGTTTATACAACAACAGAGGGTAAGCACTGCCTATTTTTGGCTTTTAATTTAATAATTAAAATCTAAGACTTGTATACCTTGTCATTAAAATATGAATCATGCATATATCTGCAGCTAGGGCAGATTGATATATCATCTATTCCTATCTTGGAATTTGAGTCATTTAACCTAAAACATACTATAAAAATAAGTAAAATGAAATTATTGGAGTTTTTTGAAAATATATGCAGGATACAATCTCACAAACTGAAATCATACACCTAACAGAAGCAGAAGATATTAAGAAGAGGTGGCAAGAATACACAGAACAACTGTACAAAAAAGATCTTCATGACCCAGATAATCATGATGGTGTGATCACTCACCTAGAGCTAGAAATCCTGGAATGTGAAGTGAAGTGGGCCTTAGGAAGCATCACTACGAACAAAGCTAGTGGAGGTGATGGAATTCCAGTTGAGCTATTTCAAATCCTGAAAGATGACGCTGTGAAAGTGCTGCACTCAATATGCCAACAAATCTGGAAAACTCAGCAGTGGCCACAGGACTGGAAAAGGTCAGTTTTCATTCCAATCTCAAAGAAAGGCAATGCCAAAGAATGCTCAAACTACCGCACAATTGCACTCATCTCACATGCTAGTAAAGTAATGCTTAAAATTCTCCAAGCCAGGCTTCAGTAATACGTTAACCGTGAACTTCCAGATGTTCGAGCTGGTTTTAGAAAAGGCAGAGGAACCAGAGATCAAATTGCCAACATCTGATGGATCATCAAAGAAGCAAGAGAGTTCCAGAAAAACATCTATTTCTGCTTTATTGACTGTGCCAAAGCCTTTGACTGTGTGGATCACAATAAACTGTGGAAAATTCTGAAAGAGATGGGCATACCAGACCACCTGACCTGCCTCTTGAGAAACCTGTATGCTGGTCAGGAAGCAACAGTTAGAACTGGACATGGAACAACAGACTGGTTCCAAATAGGGAAAGGAGTCCGTCAAGGCTGTATATTGTCACCCTGCTTATTTAACTTATATGCAGAGTACATCATGAGAAATGCTGGGCTGGAGGAAGCACAGGCTGGAATCAAGATTGCCAGGAGAAATATCAATAACCTCAGATATGCAGATGACACTACCCTTATGGCAGAAAGTGAAGAAGAACTAAAGGGCCTCTTGATGACAGTGAGAGAGGAGAGTGAAAAGATTGGCTTAAAGCTCAACATTCAGAAAACTAAGATCATGGCATCCGGTCCCATCACTTCATGGCAGATAGATGGGGAAACAGCGGAAACGGTGGCTGACTTTATTTTTCTGGGCTCCAAAGTCACTGCAGATGGTGATTGCAGCAATGAAATTAAAAGATGCTTACTCCTTGGAAGGAAAGTTATGACCAACCTAGACAGCATGTTAAAAAGCAGAGACATTACTTTGCCAACAAAGGTCTGTCTAGTCAAGGCTATGGTTTTTCCAGTGGTCATGTATGGATGTGAGAGTTGGACTATAAAGAACGCTGAGCACCGAAGAATGGATGCTTTTGAACTGTGGTGTTGGAGAAGACTCTTGAGAGTCCCTTGTACTGCAAGGAGATCCAGCCAGTCCATCCTAAAGGAGATCACTCCTGGGTATTCATTGGAAGGACTGATGTTAATGCTGAAACTCCAATACTTTGGCCACCTCACATGATGAGCTGACTCATTGGAAAAGACCCTGATGCTGGGAAAGATTGAAAGCAGGAGGAGAAGGGGGCGACAGAGGATGACATGGCTGGATGGCATCACAGACTCAATGGACATGGGTTTGGGTGGACTCGGAGTTGGTGATTGACAAGGAGGCCTGGTGTGCTGTGGTTCATGGGGTCGCAAAGGGTCGGACATGACTGAGCAACTGAACTGAACTGAATGCCCAAATTCTTCACTTGTAAACTCATAATTTTTAAGTAAACAAACAAATACATTGAAATATATTGTAAGGAACAAGTTTGTTGTTAGTTCTTTATATTTTATCCTTTTTGCTTTTACTGGAAAATGAGAACGTGGGGCAGGCACGTCTCAGGATCCTTTAGTCTCCTTCAGTGAATACTGGTCTATGTTTCTGAGACTTTTCTGACCCAGGAAGCCAGAAGGCAGCACAAAGGTACAGAGATTCAGAGAAAAGGAGGGAAGAAGGAAGGAAAGAGGGTAAACCCTGCAGAAGGGAAGACTGCTGAAGACAAACATGGTTGGTCTCCCAGTTGACCCTATTTACCTCATTCAAATCTTTCACAATTTATTATATTCTACTTTTGGCTTTTATTTCAATGTTAAGTTTGTGCATTAGAATGTGGGATAGTCTGTTGATATAGAGAAAGCAGATTTACAGTCCAGATCAGGAAAGTTTAAATGGATATTGATGGAAGAAGATGCTGTAAAACACATTTAGGATTGAATACTACATGATACATTAGAGTGAAAATTGTGTGCATATATGTACATAACTCTAAAATCTTTTATGTGTACACACACACACACACGAAACTTTATCAGCATGTGTGTTATCAATTCTAAAACCATGTTGCTTGGGGTCAGTAAGGACTTTTAGTTCTCAAGCATGTTCCTTATGTATTCTGACTTTTAACTCTGCTCCCACAAGTAGTGAATCCCCATGGAAATGGATTGAGAAAGGGAACATATACAGCAATAATTTTTCTGGTAAAATTTCCATTTGTCAAAGATAGAAGTAACTGTGCATTATAAAATTTGCCTTGTTTTAGAAACTATTCAACAATATTTTTATATTAGCATTTTTGTATCTGCTTAACAAAAATATAGGGTTTATTAATGAGTAAGGTAAAAAAATATATTTTTAAAAAATAAATGGTGCTTAAGGTTTGTAGAAGTTTCTTGCTACCTATAGACTTAAATGTGAAGGCTTGTGCCATACCAAAGAATTTTTAAGAGCAGTGCATTTTGTTAAAGATGTGAAAATTTAACTATGATGTCAGCTTAACATCTATAATGGTAATTAGAAAAAATAAAATGAAGGTAATTATGGGGAAAGAAAGCCACATGGGGAACTGAGTAGGCTGAGAGGAAACTAAATCTTCCCCTGTCATTTTCTATTTTTTCTTTTTGAGGTAGGAAAAGTGCAAGAAAGTAGATGAGAGAAATTATAACTCTTTATTAATTGACAGCTAATAGTTGCTTTCATTCTAATTGCACATAAGCCAAATTAAACTGGAAATATTAAGAGGATTTTAATTTAATTTGTTAGAAGAATTCTAGATCAAGTGATTTTAGGAGAGCATATGGATTTGTGTAACAGTTCATTAGGGTTATCGTTTGGAAAGGAAGAAAGGATAGAATGGAGGAAGGAAAAGAGACTAGGGAAGGAGGAAGGGAAGAAAGAGAGGGAGGGAAGAGGATGACTAGCAGAAAATGGATACAGGAGAGTGTGCAAGCCTTCCCTGGAGTATTGTGTCTTTCCTCAGGCTTTAATATCCAAGAGCAACAGTGTAATTTTTACACTATTTTATACACATTATTGAAAAGATTCTGCATCACAGAATTAATAAAAGACCATCTATAGTAAAGAGCCTCCTCCAGTGGACCACATTTTGTCAGAACTCATCACTATGACCTGTCCAACTTGGGTGGATCATACTTTCATTGAGTTATGCAAGCCCCTTTCACAACAAGACTGTGATCCACTGAAGAGGGATCCACTGGAGAGAGAATGGCAGCTCACTCCAATATTCTTGCCACGAGGACCCCTTGAACAGTATGAAAAGGCAAAACCATATGCCACCAGAAGATGAGCCCCTCAGGTCAGAAGGTGTCCAATATGCTACTGGGGAAGAGGAGAGGGCAATTGCTAATTGATCCAAAAGGAATGAAGAGGCTAGGCTAAAGTAGAAAAAGTGCTCAGCCATGGATGTGTCTGGTGGTGAAAGTAAATTCTGATGCTGTAAAAAACAATATTGCATAGAAATCTGGAATGTTGGGTCCATGAATCAAGGTAAATTGGACATGGCCAAGCAGCAACTTGCAAGATTGAATGAACATGGACATTTTAGGAACAGTGAACTAAAATGGGTGGGAATGGGTGAATTTAATCCAGATGACCATTATATCTACTACTATGGACAAGAACCCCTTAGAAGAAATGGAGTAGCGTTCATAGTCAACAAAATAGTCCAAAATGCAGTACTTGGGTGCAATCTTAAAAGCAACAGAATGGTCTTGGTTCATTTCCAAGGTGAACCATTCAAAATCACAGTAATCCAAGCTTATGCCGCAACCAAGGATACTGAAGAAGCTGAAGTTGACCAGTTATATGAAGACCTATAGCACCTTCTAGAACTAACACCAAAAAAAGATGTCCTTTTAATTATAGGGGATTGGAATGCAAAAGTAGGAAGTCAAATTGTACCCAAAATAACAGTCAAGTTTGACATTGGTGTACAAAACGAAGCAGGGCAAAGACTAACAGAGTTTGTGAAGAGAACATGCTGGTCATAGTAAACAGCTTTTTCCAGCAACCCAAGAGACAGCTCTACACATGGACATTACCAGATGGTCTATACAAAAGTCAGATGGATTATGTTCTTTGCAGCTGAGCATGGAGAATTTAGTCAGCAAAAACAAGACCTGGAGCTGACTATGGTTCAGACCATGAACTCATTGTTGCAAAATTCAGGGTTAAATTAAAGGAAGAAGGGAAAACCACTAGGCCAATTAGGTATGACCTACATCAAATCCCTCATGATTATACAGTGGAGGTGATGAATAGATTCATGGGATTAGATCTGGTAGACAGACTGCCTGAAAATTATGGACAGAAGTTCAGAACATTGTATAGGAGGCAGTGATGAAAACCATTCCAAGGAAAAAGAAATGTAAGAAGGTGAAGTGTTTGCTCTGAGGAGGCTTTATAAATAGCCAAGGAGAGAAGAGAAGTGAAAGGCAAGAAAGGAAGGGAAAGATATAATGAACTGATGCAGAGTTCCAGAGAACAGCAAGGAAAGATAGGAAGGACTTATAAAATGAAAAATGAATAGAAATACATGAAAACAATAGAATGGGAAAGACTAAAGAGTGCTACAAGAAAATTGGAGATATCAAGGGAACACGTCATGCAAGGATGGGCATGATAAAGGGCAAAAACAGTAAGGACCTAACAGAAGCAGAAGAGATTAAGAACAGATGGCAAGAATACACAAAAGAACTATATAGGAAAGGTCTTAATGACCTGGATAACAACAATGGTGTGGTCGCACACCTAGAGCCGGATGTCTTAGAATGTGAAGTCAAGTGGGCCTTAGGCAACATTACTATGAACAAAGCTAGTGGAGGTGATGGAATTCCAGCCGAGTTATTTAATATCCTAAAGATGATGCTGTTAAAGTACTGCAGTCAACATATCAGCAAATTTAGAAATTTCAGCAGTGGCCACAGGACTGGAAAAGGTCAGTTTTCATTCCAATCCCAAAGAAGAGCAATGCCGAAGAATGTTCAAGCTACTCTACGATTGTGCTCATTTCATATTCTGGAAAGGTTATACTCAAAATCCCTCAAGCTAGGCTTCAGCAGTATGTGAACCGAGAACTTCTAGATGTACAAACTGGGTTTAGAAAAGGCAGAGGAACCAGAGATTAAATTGCCAAAAATCATTAGATCATGGAGAAAGCAAGGAATTCCAGAAAAACATGTACTTCTGCTTCATTGACTACACTAAAGCCATTGACTGCGTGGATTATAACAAACTGCTGAAAATTCTTAAAGAGATGGGAATACCTGATCACTTTACTTGTTTCCTGAGAAACCTGTATACAGGTCAAGAAGCAACAGTTAGAATCAGACATGGAAAAACTGACTGATTCCAGATTGAGAAAGGAGTACATCAAGGCTGTATATTGTCACCCTGAGAGTACTTCATGCTAAGTGCTAGGCTGGAGGAATCACAAGCTGGAATCAAGATTGCCAGGAAAAATATCAACAACCTAAGATATACACATGATACCACTTTAATGGCAGAAACTGAAGAGGAACCAAAGAGCCTCTTGATGAGGATGAAAGAAGACAGTGAAAAAGTAGGCTTAAAATTCAACATTCAAAAAACTTAAGTTCATGGCATCTGGTCCCATCACTTCGTGGCAAATAGAAGGGGAAAAAATGGAAGCAGTGACAGATTTTATTTTCTTGGGCTTTTAAAATCACTGTAGATGGTGACTGTAGCCATGAAATTAAAAGCCACTTGCTTCTTGGGAGGGAAACTATGACAAAGCTATACAGCATATTAAAAAGCAGAGACATCACTTTGCTGACAAAGTCTGTCTAGTCAAAGCTATTGTTTTTCCAGTAGTCTTGTTTGGATGTGAGAGGTGAACTATAAAGAAGGTTGAGAGCCAAAGAATTGATGCTTTTGAATTGTGGTGCTGGAGAAGGCTCTTGAGAGTCCCTTCGACAGCAGGGAGACCAAACCAGTCAATTCTAAAGGAAATCAACCCTGAACGTTCATTGGAAGGACTGATGCTGAAGGTGAAGCTCCAACACTTTGGCCACCTGATGCGAGGAGGTGACTCACTATAAAAGACCCCGATGGTGGGAAAGATTGAGGGCTGGAGGAGAAGAGGGTGGCAGAGTATGAGATGGTTAGCTATCACAGACTCAATGGATATGAATTTAAGCAAGCTCCAAAGGATTGTGGAGGACAGAGGAGCCTGGCATGCTGCAATCCATGGGGTCAGAAAGAGAGGGAGTGACTGAACCATAATAACAATAAGTAATGAGTGGTAGAGATGATTGTTTTAATGATTTATCTTTCTATATAAAATGTAAAATTGTAGTGAGATAGGAACTGTTTGTGACAGCATCTTATCAATGAAATGTCCTATGAGAAAATATTGATTTGCTTTTTTCAGGGAAGGAAACTGCCCAGATCCTTTACCTTTGAGCAGATCATTATGGCCCTTATTAATTATACCATCTAGACCGGGGGAGCTTGCACTAGAGTGATGTGTGAAAGAGTCTTTGTTTTACAAAACAGCCTGAAACGTCCATATTTAGGGCTCTTGGATGAGGCCATTCATTCACATGTGGAACCTAGAGATGGAATTATTCCATGTATCCCCTCCTTCCTCCTGCCAGCCACACACATAAACACCTCAGGACAGCTGAGGAAGATGGTACTTGTGGTCTGAACCTAGTACCATGTCAGAGGAGAAAGAAGTGTGAGGGGATTCTGGGTTCAGATTAAACCTTTCCAAAATCACCTTGCATCCTGAAGAGGTAGGGGCAGGAACCAAACGTGTTCCTTTTTAGGAGTTACAAAAATGCGACTCATGACTGTAAGGGTCTGAGCCAGCTTGACAGTGCATAATTCATATACATTTGCTACTCTAACAATTGCTGTAGCCGGTCAATGGCCTGCCCCCGCCTCTCAGAGGATGCCTTATGCCATATAAACTTAGGCAGTGGAATGAAAGGCTTGGACGATCCTTGTCAATCAGCATGAGAGCTCTCCCCATTGACAGGAAACACATAAAACGTGAAGGTCCACTACCCTAGGTGGTGTGACTTTGGGGTGAACATTTTGCTCTAGACTGTATGTATATAAGGGACAGGTTATTAATAAGAGTGTGAAACATCACACCGAATTTAGAAAATGGTTAACCTGAGAGAAGCTGTATTGTAACTGGGGGCAATGCAGCCCTCTGCCACCTGCTCTGACATTTCTGCTTCCAGCTCTGCTTCTTCTGTGCGGTGGTTTCAGCCTCATCCTCTACGTCCTCCTTGAGCCAGTTTCTAGACTCCATATTTCAAGCTTTGTCATGCAAGGAAACTGAGCTCCATTCTCCCGTCTTTAAAATTTAAGAAACAAGATCAGAGTTCTTAAGAAAGAGCTTTGTCTGACCTTGCTTGATTTGTCCTTAGATCAGGGTTTGTCACCTAGGCATATTGACGTTCTGGGCCAGCTAACTGTGTCATGGATGGCCATCCTGTGTGTTATAGGAGGTTTAGCAGCACCCCTATCTTCTACCTACTAGGTGCCAGTAGCCCAGTATCTCCTGTTGGACAAAATTGTTCCTTGGTTGAAAATCATTGCCTTATTCACCGTGATCAGAAATACAGGATCCCTTTATATCAGAGCAGGATGGTGAGGTGGGATTGGGAGAAAGAATAAATCCTCCTCAGTTTATTGGGAACTAGGCAGCCACCACAACTTGAACTTCTGCATATCTTACATCTTCCAGTTCTACTTTAGCCATATAGGCTCTCTCTAAGCTTTTGCACTGATAACATTCCCTAGTCTTTGTTGCCACATGGTTATCTCATTACCATGGAAAGTTATTTAAAAGGTTTGGATGAGTGAAGAATAAGAATTTGGTAAAATACTGGATAACAATTTTTATAATATTTTCCCACATTGAAACATAAGTATATTCAAGAAACTTATCTCAAAGGTACATATAACATAAAATTATTAGCCATAATTAGGTTTATAGATTATTATTTTCCTTTGACAAGGAGGACAAATTATTCATTGTTTTTCTATTTTACTTATATCAAGGAAAATCTTTTCATTGGTTAAATAAAGGGGAGTATAATTTAAGAGTAATTATAATAACTGTGAAGGTCCTTCCCTGGTGGCTCAGATGGTAAAGAATCTGCTGCAGTTCAGGAGACCTGGGTTTGATCCCTGGGTCGAGAAGATCCCCTGGAGAAGGGAATGGCAACCCGCTCCAGTATTCTTGCCTAGAGAATCCCATGGCCAGAGAAGCCTGGCAGGCTACAGTCTGTGGGATCACAAAGAGTCAGACACAACTGAGCAACTAACACTATTATAATTTTGAAGGTCAAGCTGATAATTTTGAATGTTTCACAGGATAAATATCTATGTGGTTATCTATAACTAAAGAAGCTCATATGTCATTCACATATTATTTCACATGTTAGGGTTTATTTATTGAGTTCATTTCCAAGATTCTTCTTGATTCCTTTTTCACAGATATTGCAATTACATCTGAAGAAACTACACCATATCATTGTAGAGTATCTATTCATTAGGCCTTGCAAATGTGGACATATTAAGGCAGAAAAAAATGTAAGCATGAGAATTCTGGCTGACTGACTTTATAGAATCAAAGGAAAAAATCTCACCCACCCAAGAAGTCCTCAGAAAATGATCAGAGCATGTGTTTTGTCCTTGAAATTTTTGCTATTCTTTTGATTTATAAGCAGTCTAAAGAAGAATCCTATAAATTAAAACATATACTCCTGCATCTTAATTTTTATACAGAACCCAGTGGTAGATTTACAGTCATTCAAGACCTACTTCATCATAATTAAATTGTACTTGTCAGCTTTTTATTGCTATTCTTAGAGATAAATCCTTATCTGAGAGGTTCCCACAGTGATTGTCATCATGGCTTCTTGCTTTCATCATGGAGAGGGGCTTCTGACAGAATCATAACTCCTGCAGATCTTGTATGACATACCTTCAGCTTCATTTCTTTATCACAAAACAGTTATTTTGTTATCTAAAAACATTCTGATTGCTCATTTTTTCAAAGTTTTCCAGAGCTTTTTTTTTCCTCATTCTATTTCACTTCCTCCCTTTTATTCTTTCCTTTTTCTTCTAGCAAAAAAATATTGTTGATTTTGCTTGACCTTGTTTATAATCACAGAACTTCCTATTCCACTGTGTTTAATGGAAGTTTGCCTCCATATTACTCATTAGAGAGTAATAAATATTCTTGCTGTAAATGTGAAGGTCTCTGATGAAGAAAAGTATCCTTTATCTCTAACCTGCCTATCCCAAAATTAAAACTACATATGCCATCCTTTTATTCTCTTTTCCCCTATTTATTTATTAGACTTCTAATAAAATTTAGATATAATTTTTCCAAAATATCTCATGCCATAATCATCAAATAAGGGGAATCAAAAATATTTTTTTGTTGGTGGTTTTTTATCTATTTTTATGAAGCAAAAATATTTTATAAGATTTATGAAATGGTTCTTGTTTACTTAATGCATATAGGAGTTAGTTTTATATCAATCTTAAAACTAAAGGAAAAAATGTATAGTAAATATGACAAAAGCGATAATTTTAACATATTGATGAAAAAGAAACACTGAAGTTACAATAAATGAGGGAAAAAATATAAAAATATTGAGAGACAGCTTACATAAATGTCCAGAATACCTCATCAATTTTAAAATTCAATGAAACTCAGAACAGTTAAATGTCATACTGATGTTTAAATTAACAAATATTTTTGAAAATCAGAACAGGTAAATATCAATACAAATCTTTTATATTAGCAAATATTTTGAAAATATTACTATATTATTCTCCCAGGCTGCTGTAGCAAAGTACCACAAACTGGATGGCGTGAAACAAAATAAATGTATACTTTCACAGTTCAACAAAATAGAAGTCTCAAATCAAAGCAATGATAGGGATGTGCTCCCTTGAAGAGCCAACTGATTAGAAAAGACGCTGATGCTGGAAAAGATTGAAGGCAGGAGGAGAAGGGGACAACAGAGGATAAAATGGTTGGATGGCATCACTGACTCACTACACATGAGTTTGAGCAAGCTCTGGGAGATGGGTAAAGACAAGGAAGCCTGGTGTGCTGCAGTCCATGGGGTCACAAAGGGTCAGACATGACTGAGCGACTGAACAACAACAACCCTTGAAGAGAGAATCTTTTTTTTCTCTTCCAGCTTCTGATAACCCCAGACCTTCTTTATGTTATGGTACTGTAACTCCAGTCTGTGCCTCTGTCTTTACATGGACATCTTTCCTCTATGTCTATGTCTCTTCTCTTATAGGAATACACATCACATTGAATCAGGGTCCACCCTAGTTCAGTATGACTTCATAGGTGGCACTTGTGGTAAAGAACCTGCCTGCCATTGCAGTAGACATAAGAGACGTAGGTTTGATTCCTGAGTCAGAAAGATCCCCTGGAGGAGTGCATGGCAAAGCAAGAGAATTCCAGAAAAACATCTACTTCTGCTTCATTAACTATGCTAAATTCTTTGACTGTGTGATCACAGAAAACTGTGGGAAATTCTTCAAGAGATGGGAAACCAGACCACCTGACCTGCCTCCTTAAAAATCTGTGTGCAGCTCAAGAAGCAATAGTTAGAACCGGACGTGGAATAACAGACTGGTTGCAAATTGGGAAAGGAGTACGTCCAGGCTCTATATTGTCACCCTGCTTATTTAACTTATATGCAGTGTACATCATGTGGAATTCCAGGCTGGATGAAGCACATGGTGGAATCAAGATTGCTGGGGAAAATATCAATAACCTCAGATATGAAGATGACACCACCCTTAATGAAGAAAGTGAAGAGGAGCTAAGGACTCTCTTGATGAAAGTGAAAGGGGAGAGTGAATAAGCTAGCTTAAAACTCAACATTCAAAAATTGAAGATCATGGCATCTGGTCTCATCACTTCATGGCAAATAGATGGGCAAACAATGGAAACAGTGACAGACTTTATTTTCTTGGGCTTCAAAATCACTGCAGATGGTGACTGTAGCCATGAAATTAAAAGATGCTTGCTCCATGGAAGAAAAGTTATGACCAACCCAGACAGCATATTAAAAAGCAGAGACATGACTTTGCTGACAAAGGTCCATCTAGTCAAAGCTATGGTTTTTCCAGTAGTCACGTATGAATGTGAGAGTTGGACCATAAAGAAAGCTGAGTGCCAAAGAATTGATGCTTTTGAACTGTGGTATTGGAGAAGACTCTTGAGAGTCCCTTGGACTGCAAGGAGATCAAACCAGTCCATTCTAAAGGAAATCAGTCCTGAATATTCATTGGAAGGACTGATGCCGAAGCTTCAACACTTTAGCCACCTGATGTGAAAAACTGACTTATTAGAAAAGACCCTGTTGTTGGGAAAGATTGAAGGCAGGAGGAAAAGGGGACCACAGAGCACAAGACGGTTGGATGGCATCACCAACTCAATGGACATGAGTTTGAGCAAGCTCTGGGAGATGATAAAGGACAGGGAAGCCTGGCATGCTGCAGTTTATGCAGTTACAAGGAATCAGACATGATTGAGTGACTGAACAATGGCAACAACTCCAATAAATAGACTCGTGGACAAATTTATGTGCATGTCCAAGATTATTTCTATAAAATAAGTTTGTAGAAGTGGAATTCGTAAACCAAAACAGGACTATTTCTAAGGCATTGATTTGTACTGCCACACAATCTTCCAGGAAGCTCTTTACCACTGTGTGTTCTTGTTTTCACTGTAGAAGAATGCTCATTTCCTAATTTACTTACCAATGGTGCTCTGTTATTGATATTATATACTTGCTTTCTTTGAATTTTGGTTAATTTTATGTTAGAAGTATAATCTAACTGAAGTCTTGTTTCTGCTGACTGTATAGAGCTGCTCCATCTTCAGCTGCAAAGGATATAATCAGTCTGATTTCGGTATTGATCATCTCATGATTTTCATGTGTAGAGTCGTCTCTTGGGTAATTGGAAGTGGGTGTTTGCTATAACCAATGCATTCTCTTGGCAAAACTGTTAGCCTTTTCCTGCTTCATTTTGTACTCTAAGACCAAACTTTCCTGTTACTCCAGGCATTTCTTGATTTCCTACTTTTGCATTCCAGTCCCCTATGATGAAAAGGACATCTTTTTTTTTGTTTGTTTGGTGTACTTCTAAAAGGTCTTGTAGGTCTTTATAGAACTATTCAACTTGAGCTTCTTCAGCATTAGTGGTTGGGGTATAGACTTGGATCACTGTGATATTGAATGGTTTGCCTTGGAAATGAACCAAGATCATCCTGTCATTTTTGAGATTGCACCCAAGTACTGCATTTCGGGCTCTTTTGTTGACTGTGAGGGCTACTCCATTTCTCCCAAGGGATTCTTGCCCACAGCAGTAGATATAATGGTCATCTGGATTAAATTTGCCTATTCTGGTCCATTTTAGTTCACTGATTCCTAAAATGTTGATGTTCACTCTTGCCATCTCCTGTTTGAGCACTTCCAGTTTACCTTGATTCATGGACCTAAAATTCCAGGTTCCTATGCAATATTGTTCTTTACAGTATCGGACTTTAGTTCATCACCAGACACATTTGCAACTGAGTGTTCTTTCTGCTTGGCTCGGCCTCTTCATTCCTTCTTGGGCTATTTCTCTGCTCTTCTCCAGTAGCATATTGGGCTCATACCGACCTGGGGAGTTCATCTTTCAGTGTCATATCTTTTTGCCTTTTCTTACTGTCCATGGGCTTCTCAAAGGAAAAATGCTGAAGTGGTTTGCCATTCCATTCTCCAGTGGACCACATTTTGTTAGAACTCTCCACCATGACCCATCTGCCTTGGGTGGCTCTGCATGGTATGGCTCATAGTTTCTTTGAGTCTCTTCAAGGCTGTGAACCATGTGATCAGTTTTTTTGTTTTTGTTTTTTTCTGTTATTGTGGCTTTCATTCTGTCTGGCCTCTGATGCAAAAGGATAAGAGGCTTGTGGAAGCTTCCTGATGGGAGGTTCTGGCTGTGGGGCAAACTGAGTCTTACTCTGATGGGTGGGGGCATGCTCAGTAAATCTTTAATCCAGTTTTCTGCTGATGGGTGGGGCTGTGTTTCTTCCCTATAGTTTGGCCTAAGGCCAAACTATACTAGGGGTAATGGTGACCTCCTTTAAAAGGACTTATGTCTCCGTGCTGCAGCTCCCAGGACTGTTGTATTCAGTGCCCCTGACCGCATGGCAGGCCACTGTTGAGCAACGCCTCCGCCAGAGACTCCTGGACACTCACAGGCAAGTCTGGCTGAGTCTCTTATGGCGTCACTCCTCTCCTCCTTTCTCCTGGGTCCTGGTGTGTACAAGATTTTATTTGTGACCTTCAAGAGTCTGTTTTCCTAGTCCTGTGGAAGTTCTATAATCAAACCCACTAGTCTTCAAAGTCAAGTTCCCTGAGGATTCTCAGGCTCTTCTGGATCCCCCGGTTGGGGATCTGGCAAATTGTTCTGCAGTTTGTGGGTCATTTGCTCGGCAGCTCTGTGGTGGGGCTAATGGTGACCTCCTCCAGGAGGACTTATGCCACAGGCAGTCCCTCCCAGTTCTGATGCAACCAGAGCCCCCGTCCCCACAGCAGGCCACTACTGCCTCATGCCTCCACAGGAGACACTCAGACACAGGATTATCAGTTTCTTGTGGGGTGCCTGGGTCCTGGTGCACACACAGTTTTGTTTGCATCCTCCAAGTGTCTCTGGTGGGTATGAGATTTGATTCTAAATGCAACTTGGCCCCTCCTGCTGTCTTGTTGGGGATTCTCCTTAGCCCTTGGACACAGGGTATCTTTTTCTGGTGGGATCCAACATTCTCCTGTCGATGGTTGTTCAGCAGCTAGTTGCAATTTTGGGGTTCTCACAGGAAAAAATGAGTGCACGTCCTTCTACTCCGCCATTTTGGATGCTAAGAAATTATCTTCTTTATCCCACTTAGGAAAACCATTATTGTTGCTTTTGTTCAGTTGCTCAGTCATGTCCGACACTTTGCAACTCTTTACTGGAGTTAATTGCACTGAAAAATTGCAAATTAAATATTAAATAGTAAGAAATAGGTTTAATAAATAATAAGACATCCAGATAATAAAGTGCTATATATTTAATGACATGGGAAAATGGGAGATAAACATTTTAAAGAGGATAAAAGAAAATTACAAAACAGTATTCATAATATTATCTCATTTGTATGTTAAAGCTAATTTATGAATACAGAAGAGACTATGAGTCTATAAACTAGATTTTAAGAGTGGTGAGATTGTGGGGACTACACATGCTTTTGAGGATTAAATAAGTTAAAACAGCTTTCAATACCATACCATTTGCCTTCTTGAAGTGGTTCACTGACTCAGAAAGATTTTATTGCTATTTTCATTTTGGATACATTCGTAGTATTGGAGTAGATGAATGCTTGAAGAATGTTGATATTTATAAGTGGGGAGGACCTAGAAGAAAACTTAATTTTGTTCTGTTTTCTAGAAGACACAAGGGATTCAATTACAAAAGGGGAAATTGCATGTTTGTAATATTTAGCTTTTACAGGTAGAAAAAATGCAATTTTGGCTGTTAATATAAAAAAGATAGCTTAGTTTTTCAATATCTGAAAGCTAGGAAATGATATTTTAGAAATAAAGCAAGCCTATAAGGAAGTAAAAAAAAAATTACATTTAAAATATATTAGTCTAAAAATTGCAAGATTTGGGGGTTTAGAGATTACTTGATTAAAAACTGATTACATATGAAAAATGTTAGGATATTTTTCTTAGAAATAACCACAAGTTGGGTTCTGTGCAATATCATCACACTGTTGGAACTTCTTTTTCTGCTCTGTTAAATTTGTGGCTCAATTATTATAATTCCCAATATACTATACTTTGTTTTTATTCTACAGCCTTTTCTGTGTGGTCACGGTTTTAACATTGCTCTCTTGTTCCAAGACACATGAATGCCAAATGAACTTCAATAACTCCTAAGACAGTGTTTCCCTTTTCTTAGTCTCTGTTCCTTGCCCTTAACTAATGAAGATCTTTGTATAAAATCAGGAAGTTGGCTATACGTATTTTAGAACAAGCCAGAAGGGGCCTCAGCAGATACATACAACAGATTTTTATGCTCACATAAGGTTCATCTTATTTCTTCCAACAGTTGGTTTTGTGGGCAGTTTCTGTACATTTCCTATGGTTTGTTCTTTTGGACACATCCTTCCATAAAACTAGAACTAAGGGTGAGTCTTCGTCACTGAGCCTGTTAACACTGACTCCTGACTTAAAACGTGTAATGCGACTTTTGTGCTCACACAAGGCCTGTAATATTGCTTCCAACAACTTGTTTTATGGCAGTTGGTCCCTTGCCAGGTGGGACTTTTCATAGGCTGCCTCCTGACATGGCAGCTCTATGCTTCCAGTTTCAGCAATCCTAGAGAGAGAAATGGGAGAGGAACATTGACAGGAGGGAAACCCCTGTCTTTTCATAACTTCATCTCAGAAATGACATTCCATTGCTTCTACAATTTTCTATTCACTAACAGTGAATCAATAAGTCCATTCTTCACTCTACATGAAGGAGTTACACTATGGTATTAGTTGGGGAGGAAAGAATCATTAGAGGCTAAATCACCACCTAGTGATTGGTTGAGAAAAAAAAAATCAAGTAGATTGGGTAAGCAGCTTTTAGAGATATTATTTGGATGTGGATTTCAGTGGATATATATTTCAGGACCCAGGTAGGGGGACTGGCCAGAACAACATGTAACTCTGGCCACAGAACTGACATTGTGAAGAAGGGCCACCATGTCCAGAAGACTGCAGGAACACTAGGGAAATAAGAACTTAAGTTTAGGTCTGGGACATGGGCGCATGACAAGGAAGGAGTTGTGACACAGAAGCTAACTTAGAAGCCGTTTGCTTCTATAAGGGCAATTTCTGCCACACTACTGTTTCAGTTCAGAAACTGGGTAGCTAAAGGTGACGTGAATCTGGGAAGCTTCATTGGCTTAGCCTGAAGAACAAGAAAAAGGCAAGGTTGATGTGAACCACAGGACAGTGGTTCTCAAACTATTTGGTATCAGAATCACTTGTTAACTTAGTAAAAGTGCAAAGACCCAGATCCTATGTTACTTCAATAAGCCTAGCGTCTGTATGCTTCATTTTAATGCTCCAGGTAATTCTAATAGACACCAAAGTTTGAGAACCACTGCCATAAAAGGACTATTATGTTCCCTAAGGAGTATGCCATTTACTGATTCATGCTAATTAATTCTTTAAATTAACAGATGAACACTAAACTCCAACACAGTTCATGGTAGGAATATGAATGTGCATCCTTGCATGCAGAAATGGAGAAAAAGATGGTTATAACTAAAAGCATTCCAAAGAAAAGGCCTGTGCTTTTATGCTGGAAGAACAAATCATGGCTGGCACTGATTAATAGATTCTGCTCTCTTAGGCTGGCAATATCCAAAAGAATTTTCTTTGCCAGAAATAACAAAATGGACACCCAAGCCAGCATCTGGAAGTTATTCTTAAAGAAATATGGCATTAGCTAAAATTAGAGTGGTGGGTCAGTTTCTATTTATCCATTCATTGGTCCATGCTGATGAAAGGTTAATGCAAGTTAAACTAAAATCTTCATCCTGTTTTTCATTCTCTTCCTTCTTGTTCCATCATGCTTATTTCCAAATGTGTTTGACAAACATATATTGGTGGCACTTTGCTAAGACTTATATGGACTATTTGCTTAGCTGCTCACTCATGTCCCATTCTTTGTGGCCCCATGAACTGTAGCCTGCCAGGCTCCTCTGTCCATGAAATTTTCTAGGCAAGTATACTGGAGTTGGTTGCCATTCCCTACTTCAGGGATCTTCTCAACCCAAGGATCAAACCTGCAGCTCTTGCATCTCCTGCACTGGCAGGAAGATTCTTTACCACTAGCCTAAGAGTGGTAAATACTTTTTTATCACTCAAGTGAGAGAGTTCAAGCATAGAATGTATGCAGTCTTTGGACCCAGAGAGACCTGGCTTCAAATCCAAATGACACCACATACTGACTGTAAAAAATTAAGTTACTTGTCTTCTCTAAGTTCTCTATTTGTATATATGTGTGGATTAACTAATTGCTTTGAAAGATTATTATTAGAAGTGATGTAGGCAAAATGCTCGACTCATAGTAAGTGCTCAGTAAACTGAAGTATTTCTGGTGTTGCTGACTGATACCTCTAATTTTGTGAACATAAAAATACATTAGAACCACTGTTTGTTCAGGATCAGGTGCCGTTTGTGCCCATTAGATTGTATTTTTGATTTTCTGTTTTTTTTTTCTTTTTCTTTTAATTTATTTTTAATTTGAGGATAATTGCTTTACAATGTTGTATTGATTTCTGCTGTACAACAGTGTGAATTAGCTATAAGAAAACATATATCCTCTCCCTCTTGAGCCTTGTCCCAACCCTTCCTCATCCCACCCCTCTAGGTCATCACAGCACTGAACTGAGCTCCCTGTGCTGTATACAGTGACTTCTCACTAGCTATTTATTTTACACATGATAGTGTATTTGCAGGGGAGGAATAGAGATGCAGATATAGAGAACTGACTTGTGGACTGACTAGTGGAAAGAGAGAGTGGGATGAGTTAAAAGAGTAGCATGGGTTTCTGTTTTTAAGTAAGAATTAAAGTATAGTAAGTAAGAGTGCACGTTCTAGATTCAGACTGCCAAATTCATATCTTCCTTTATCATTCACTAGCAGTGTATCTTTGGATGATTTATTTCGTAGACAATTCACTTAGCCTCTCTGTTTTGCTGACCTCATTTTTAAAAGAGGCTTCCCTGATGTCTCAGCGGTAAAGAATCTGCCTGCAATGCAGGAGATGCAGGTTTGATCCCTTGGTTGGGAAAATCCTCTGGAGGATAAAATGGCAGCTCACTCCAGTATTCTTGCCTGAAAAATCCCACTGATAGAAGAGCCTGGTGGGCTACAGTCCAAAGGGTCACAAAGAGTTGGATGTGACTGAGCACCATCTTTAAATTAGGTTTAATAATGATGCATCTTAGGAATTTGTAAGGATTAAATATATATTTGTAAAGCATTTTACAAGAAAAAGCATCATGTGTGTTAGTAATTGTTGATCTCATATATATATATATTTGGTTTTTTTTGGTAAAGTTCATCCTTTACCTGTGCTTTTTTACTTTATCATTAGTGAATATGGTTTATCAAAGAAAATTATGGGTTAAATTTTACTTTTGCATTGGTCTCAACTTTTTGATGGTGTAATAGTGCTATATGTCTCTGGATTGTTTTATAATCCTTACCCTGAGTAGAGCATCCAGTTCTTCCAAGCATGTGAGCTGTTCATCAGGAGTCAATTACTTGTGGGAGCTTCAATTAATCATCCAAATCAGAGTAATTCCATTCTTAGAATTACTTTTAGTAAACTAATTAGTGCCCATGTGATCCAAACACGTGAAAGAACTATCTCAACATACCTGCTACTGTTGCTGCTGCTGCTGCTAAGTCACGTCAGTCGTGTCTGACTCTGTGCGACCCCATAGACAGCAGCCTACCAGGCTCCCCCGTCCCTGGGATTCTCCAGGCAAGAATACTGGAGTGGGTTGCCATTTCCTTCTCCAATGCATGAAAGTGAAAAGTGAAAGTGAAGTCGCTCAGTCGTATCCGACTCGTAGTGACCCCATGGACTGCAGCCCACCAGGCTCCTCCGTCCATGGGATTCTCCAGGCAAAAGTACTAGAGTGGGTTGCCATTGCCTTCTCTGCAACATACCTGACTGACTCTCAAAGAAGTAACATTCCTTATGAGAGCTCTGCTCAGAATTGAAATAATGGGAGAGAATGATCTAATCTTTTTGCCTTTCTGACACCATATAGCAATAAAATGTTCTGAGCAGTGGATGCCAATATATGTGATGAATGCTAATGTAACAATAGAACAATATTTTCCTACATATAAGAGAGAATATCATATTAATGCACTTTTTTCATGTTGTCTACTGGAGAAAATTTATTTCAAAGACTGCCTAATTCTTAAAATAAAAACCATTATACCTGTATTGTTAGAAGAGAAGTTTCTGAGATCATAAAATTTGTTGTCATGGCCATTTGGGCGGAGAAATATCCTCAGGTGACCAAGAGTGTGAATATCCTGTGAATACTGTTACTGATGTTAATTTATTGTCTAGGCTGGTGGGTGATAAGTGTATGCTGCCTTGAGAAAATTTCCTAGAAAGTGTTTCCCCCCCCCCCCCCATCTGCTTTGAGAATTCACATCTTGAAACGAAAAAGATGCACGTGTAACACGCATTGAATTGATGTTAAGTATCAAAATTTTCCTGATGTCTGCACAGCCCCAGGGATAGAAAGCCACTTTGCTTTCCTCTTATAGCTGTGATAAGAGCACTTCCAATGAATAGAGAAGCAGGGTATCATGTGTCAGCCTGTTTGGATTCCCAGGGAGAGGGCAGTTGTCTTCTCAGTGACTTTCACTAAGCATTCAGAGGTTTATTTCCACCAGCACTAAGATTCTCATGGTTGAGAACCTCCTATGATGCAAAGCATGAGGAAGTCTGAATGTGGAAGTTGGAATCTATGGGGGTTTGGTAGTCACTGAGGGAGCAATACCTTGAAACTTGCCCCTTGGGGACCAGCACACAAAGTGTGAGGCATGGATGCAGGGCAGGTGGCCCTGGGAGGACAAGGCCAAGCGACAACGGTGTGACAGACCAAATACGTGGAAAGAGGAGCTCAAAGATAGAAGCAGTCTCAGTAGAAATGTACCACCTTGTCCAGAACGTGCAGCTGCAGAAAAGAGAGAGTGTAAAAGCAAAGGGAAGAGAAGAGAATGAAAGTGTAGAAAGAGGAAAGACAGCTTATTTGGATTTACCTCACAGACCACAGGACCCTTGTAGGACCCCACCTAGATACTGAGTAAATACAGTGGTTCTCAGTTCTCTGGGGACACATACACAGATTCAAGAGAAAAGCAGAATAGAAGATAGATTTTCAGGAGCAGGAATGACGTGCTGATGGGGTCATCTATGGCTGGAGCATATTTATGGACTTTTTTTGTGAAGCAGGCTTACTATTCAGAGCTAAACTCATACTCGTCTTATATGCTTATATGTCAGGTTTATTTTAACTATTCATTAAAATCAGTTAATGGTTTATCTTTAGTTTTGTCACTTTTAAGCAAATCCTGTTTGTTTTATAAATTCAAATAAAGTATTTTACAAAAAGCATGTTTAATAAGGCATGTTTCCCCACTAGTATTCTTGGCATTAAAAATTAATTGTTGGATTTGCTTTCAATGTGACTGCATATGAAATAATAAAGGTGTGCACATAACAAGCAGTCTGGAATATCTGAAACTTCTCAAGGGATGTACTTTGAGGTGGAACTGCTCAATGTTACTGAAAGCTCTGTGAACAAAATACTATTCTAGGACATTCATCTCATGGTATTAAATTTCCAGGGAAGACCCTTGTTTTGATTATTGCAGATTTCATTATAATGATTCATCACATCATTAGTGCAGTAAAAGAAATATCCCTTTAAAACATATTTATTATGAAGTCTGTTTTGAGAGAATATTGTTTGTGATATCACCAAGTCCTATTTATGAGGAGCATTTTTCTTCATACCTGAAAAAGTACTGACAACTAGTTTGCTTTTATCTTGTGGACCATCAAATCATATAATTGATTATGTTTCCCACTTTATGTGGCTTCTAGAGAGATTTTAGAGGCAAAATTGTGGCCCATCTAGATCAAATTCACTGGACCTTATTACACATATTTCATGTACTAAACTAATCACTGGTTTCAGTTTCTTGACCCTCATTTTTTTTATTTTTCCTTTCCTCCAGTTTCCTCTAATTTAAAAAAAAACAACACTGTTTACAGCTCTAACCCTTCTTTGAAAAAGAAAAAAGGCAAGAAATAGATGGACTTGGTAGATGCTCAGATGTGTTTACTAAAGCCTGGGTAGCTCCTAGCATCCTACCTGCAGACCTCCTGGTTAGAGGAAGGTCAGGGCTTGCAGTTCAATAAAGGTAAGTTACCCAAGCTTTCAAGGAGATCCATCTAGTCATTCCTAAAGGAAATCAGTACCAAATATTCACTGGAAGAACTGATGCTGAAGTTGAAACTCCAATACTTTGGCCACCTTATACAAAGAACTGACTCTTTGGAAAAGACCCTGATGCTGGGAAAGATTGAAGGTGGGAGGAGAAGGGGAGGACAAAAGAAAAGACTGTTGGGTGGCATCACCGACGTGATGGACATGAGTTTGTGTAGGGTCTGGGAGTTGGTGATGGACAGGGAAGCCTAGTGTGCTTCAGTCCATGGGGTCAGAAAGAGTTGGATATGACTGAGTGACTGACAGAGAGGGAAATGGCAACCCACTCCAGTACTCTTGCCAGGAAAATCTCATGGACCGAGGAGCCTGGTAGGCTACAGTCCATGGGGTCTCAAAGAGTTGGACACGACTGAGCGACTTCACTTTCACTTTTCACTTTCATGCATTGGAGGAGGAAATGGTAACCTACTCCAGTATTCTTGCCTGGAGAATCCCAGGTACAGAGGAGCCTGGTGGGCTGCTGTCTATGGGGTCATACAGAGTCAGACACGACTGAAGTGACTTAGCAGCAGTAGCAGCAGAGCGACTGAACTGACTTGAACCAAGCTTTCTAGTTCTCACTGATGACCAGTTCTTTCTGTTCTTTTCACTGCCCTCCCCTCCCCCATACATTACTGCTGTGGCTTTTTTGTTAGCTTACTATCTTGACTTTTTGGAGAAGACTTTTTGCTCTCTGATTACTCAGAAATGATTGTACTTCTTTCTGAAATGAAATGTTTTTTTAGTTTGATTAGAGGTCTCCTTGATTATATAAGCCATTGCTTATAAAAGATTTATGAAAAAATTAACACTATTGTGCCCTCTCCTCACATTATATTTAACCAAATATGTAAAAAGAAGTGTCTTTGATCAAACTTCATCATTTAAGTTTGCCTAAATAAATGAGAGTTTGACTTACGTCTTAAGCCAAGAAAAGGAAACAATTCCAGAACTTATAGAACAGGTGGCTGGGGGAAAATATGGTAATGTATTATAGCAAAATCTATTAAATGACACAGCAAATTCAATTAATAATGCTGAGTTTAGGTACAGAGAGTTCAGCAGAAAGAAATTTTTTCTTAAAGGTTAAACTGAATGATAGAACTACTCTGAGAATAAAAAATAGATTGTTTAAAAACAAAATCCCAATTTTACCTTACAGGATACCTTTAGGATACCAAGAATGCACATGCATGTATGCTTTCAGTTCTGGTCCAACCCCCAAACCTGAGTTTCTTGTTTCTACCTATATGATTCTTTCAGTATTAAAATGTGGCTAATATTCAAACAGAGGGTGGATGGAAAGTGAGGCAGTGGCAGAGGATGTAGCAAAGAAGTCTGATGAAGTGATTTTGAACAGAAACCTGGACCAAAACTTGGGATCTGCAGAAAAAGAACATCCCAAGCAGAGAGCACATCACTGCAAAAGTATACCAGCCCTTCAGTAATGGCTTAGCACACAGTTGGTTTTCTTCTGTAGGATCATGTATGGCCGTGTAGGTGATAAGGGAAAAACCTGTAAGAAACCTTATACTCACACATATGTATAGATCTCCAGTCTTAAAATTACAGCCAGATTTGTTTTAAAAAATTAACTTCCTTAAAAGATAATTCATTACCTATGATGCCATTATAACTCTCTAATCAGCTTTTGTAGGTCTTCCATTTCTAAACATATAAAGGGATAAAATAATTTATAAGAAAATGGAGCCACAGGAAAGAAGGAAAATGATAGCATTTTGTGATATTCATAACTGAATGTTTCCAGTTTCAAATTCTGAATGAAATTCAAATTCTGAATAATATCTCAAAAGTAACTTTCAACTAACATTTCATGAATATCAACTCTTTCAGTTTATCCTGGAGGGCAGAGCCAGGTCTCCCTTACAACTCAGTGCAGTGACCGTGAAGCTGCAGAACTGTGTCCCTCCACATATGTTACAGAATGATTTAAAATCCAATTAAGTAATTCCAGAATTTGTTACTACAGCTCATCTGGCTCTTCCATCCTTATTTAAGCTGAACCAGGATAACAGGATTAACTGCAGGGGGCAAAGCACATATGATGGATTGTACAGTGCATGCCTGGGGGTAGAAAGAGGAAACCAAGCAACAGTATCCTTGTGTCACAACTTGCTGACTCTCTATGTTTTCAGAAAGTCTGGCAGCCCTGTCTCTTTCCGACAGGGGCCCCCACATTTCTACAAATCAGATAGCCATCTGTCAGACTGAGTTGAATCAGATTTCCATGATATGGAAAAAGGGCTCAAGAGTATTGTAGATAAAGCCATCGAAATTATGTTCCACCTGTGGCCATAGCCAAGCAAACCCTGCCAATTTTATCCCATGGCAGATCTAGTGACAGCTCTCATCACTTGGCTTTGCTTGCCTCGTTCTGCCTTTCTGAATTTCACTCCAAGCTGGATTTTCTTCAAGACAATATAGGCTTGAACAGCAGGTGAATCCAAATGATGAGAAATTCACTGAAAAAAAAAAATCTGAGCCTATTTTCACATGCATAATTCACATTTGTAATGGTTTCATTCAGGTGGCTTATTGAATTCTTTTAAATACAGTGGGGTTTTTGTGTGTGCATGCCTTGACAAAAGGGATTTATCTTACACTGTATAAATACTCAGGATAAACTATTAAAAATTGCCTCAAACTGACCAAAATGTTTTCTATAGTATATATAATTAAATATAAGGAAGAATATAAAATTTAAAATTTGTGGCCTTTGTCCTTTAAATTTTACCTTTCCAGAGTAAATTTAGAGTCCTTGATATATATTAAGGACTGTCCTTGATATATGTTAATAATAAGAGAAAAACTAAGAATATTTAATGTAGCTGTTTTGTAACACATTAGGAGTTATTAGGAGTCCACAACTCTAAAGCTGGAAAATAAAATTAATTTAAATACAGAATTCTTTCTCTGAATGCAAGTATGTTATTATATATATATATATATATATATATTTACACACACATGTACTTGTTACATGTCAAACCAACCTCACACACACACATATACACATATATACATATACACACACCTAGATACACATATATATTATATACATAGGTATAGGTTCATGTGTGTGTTTGTATGGTTGATTTGGTTTGGCAAATAAAAAGGAGACAAATAACCTAATAATATTTCATTCTGATTCTGTCTTTAGCACCAAGCTTGCTATTGACTTGTTCTAACTTCCCAAGCCTTACTTTACTCTTTTGTAAAAAAGAACTAAAGAAATGGAGAAGATTCATTGATTTTACATAGGTATAAAGGCCAACAATTGGACTTCCTCAAATGGTGCTGTGGTGAAGAATTAACCTGCCAGTGCAGGAGACACTGGTTCCATCACTGATGGAAGATCCTCTGGAGAAGGAAATGGCAACCTGCTCCAGTATTCTTGCCTGGAAAATTCCATGGACAGAGGAGCCTGGCAGGCTACAGTCCATGGGGGTCACAAAGAGTCAGACACAATTGAGTGAATGCAAGGGCTGACAAATACAGATGGGATATATTTTTTGCTGGCTATACTATTATGCATGAAGTGTCTGTTGATTATTCTACCACTGTGAAGCTGAATCTTAAAACTCCAAAGTTGAAAATCCAAATTTCATTATTTGTTATCTTCAGGTAAGCTTCAGCTCCCTAATACTGACAGATGTCATTTTAAACTCTGCTGGAACAAGGAAGAAAATAAATAAACACATTCAGAGATACAGATCTTACTGAACTTAAAAGAATTTCAGGCAAGAGGCCAACTTGGGATTTGGACTGGAAATGACAGTATGTCCCAGATAATGTTATTAACTAACATTTATTGAGTGCTTACTATGTGCCAGATACTGTTCTAAATGCCATAGCATGCTAACTCATTTAATTCACTTAAAAATGACTATCCTAATTTTACAAATGAAGAAACTATGCCTTAGTGTGGTTATGTAACCCAACTAAATTTTCCTGGATTTAGAATCGGGGAGTCTGATTCCTAAGTGGTATGAGTATTCCCAGGCTAATAACAGTCATCATCTAAGTCACTTCATCTCTCTAAGCCTCAGTTTTTTTCATCTGTGAAATAGAAGTAAACCAAAGTGCTTCTTTCCTAAGGTTTAAATGAGATAATAAGAATTTAGTATTCTAGGGATTAAATGAGACAACACTTACAACTACTTAGCACAAGGAAAACAGTTTGGTAATTACCTAACATGCACTTATAATATGACCCAATGGTTCCATTTTATTTATCAAAGAGAAATGAAAACATATATTATCACAAAGACCTTACCTGAATCAAATGCTTTATTCATAATTATAAAAACTGGAAGTAACCCTAAAGTAAATCAATAGGTAAATGGAAAAACTGTGGTATTATAGAATATTTCTCATCAAAAAAAGGAACAAAATATTAATACATGCAACAATATGGATTACTCTCAGAGTCATTATGCTAAAGCAAAGAATTTAGACGCAAAAGGCTAATGATATATATATATATAAGTTACAACTCCATTTATATGAAATTCTTAAATCAACAGGTACAGAAATCAGATGATCACTGCTGTGTAGTGTCTAGAGGTAGGGTTTTGGGGAGAGAATTGATTACAAATGGGGACAAATGAATTATTTTGTGTGAATGAACAATTATATAATTTTGGTGGTGTTGCATGACTATATACATTTGTCAAAACTCAGAACTTTTCACCCAAACAGGTTGAATATTAATCAACATAGATTAAACCTCAAACAAGCATTTTACAAAAAATGTTTAAAAAAAGAATATTTAGCAAAGTTCCTAGTATATGTGTGTATGTGCACAGTTGCATCCGACTCTTTGTGACCCCATGGGCTATAGCCCACAAGGCTCCTCTGTCCATGAAATTTCCCAGGCAAGAATGCTGGAGTGGATTGCCATTTCCTTCTCCTCCTAGTATATAGCAATCATAAAATATTATATATTCTTATGGATGATGATTACAGCCACAAGGTAATGTGGCTTGCTTGCTCCTTGGAAAAAAAGCTATGACAAACCTAGATAGTATATTAAAAAGCAGAGATGTGAGAGTTGGACTGTAAAGAGGGCTGAACACCAAAGAATTGATGCTTTCAAATCATGATACTGGAGAAGACTCTTAAGAGTCCTTTGCACAGCAAGGAGATTAAGTCAGTCAATACTAAAGCAAATCAACCCTGAATATATATTGGAAGGAATATTCATTGGACTGATGCTGAAGCTGAAGCTCCAATACTTTGGCCACCTGATGCAAAGAGCTGACTCATTAGAAAAGACCCTGATGCTGGGAAGGAGTGAGGGGAGGAGGAGAAGGGGGTGACAGAGGATGAGATGGTTGGATGGGATCATTGACTCAGTGGACATAAATTTGGGTGGACTCCGAGAGATGGGGAAGGACAGGGAAACCTGGTGTCTATGGGGTTGCAAAGAGTCAGACGTGACTTTTAGCTATTGAATAATATATTCTTATTTTTGTTTCATATTTGATCTTTCTTTTTAAAACATAATATAGAATGGCTGAGTCTAAATTAGAATAAAACTGCTTTATTAAATGGATGGCTATTAAAGAGTAATGCTCTCTAAGGCCCTTAGTACATTACGCTCAAAACAACAACTATAAATTTTCTCTTGATTTGATTTCTTGTGAGTTTGGGGCTTCCTTTCACATGTCTTCACCTTACTGAACAGTCTTAATGGTCTAACTTTTATCTTCAAATGATAAAGATGACTGTTCCCTCAAACTACATACCACACTGAAATCATTTAGAATATCCATCTCAATAATGTTCAGATAAAATACAATTCTCTGTATTCTCAACTGCCAATGAGGTTTTTTATGATGAATTCTCTTATCTTCCATACCTCCTGTATCATTCAGGGGTTTGGGGATGCCACTGAGAGAGCTGCTGTAATTTGGGGTTCACAATTCACTTTGCCAACAAAGGTCTGTCTAGTCAAGGCAATGGTTTTTCCAGTACTCATGTATGGATGTGAGAGTTGGACTATAAAGAAAGCTGAGCACCAAAGAATTGATGCTTTTGAACTGTGGTGTTGGAGAAGACTCTTGGGAGTTCCTTGGACAGCAAGGAGATCCAACCAGTCCATCCTAAAGGAGATCAGCCCTGGGTGTTCATTGGAAGGACTAATGCTGAAGCTGAAACTCCAATATTTTGACCACCTGATGTGAAGAACTGACTCATTGAAAAAGACCCTGATGCTGGGAAAGATTGAAAGTGGGAGGAAAAGGAGTTGACAGAGGATAAGATGGTAGGATGGCATCACGACTCAATGGACATGAGTTTGGGTAAACTCTGGGAGTTGGTGATGGACAGGGAGGACTGACGTGCTGCAGTCCATGGGGTCACAAAGAGTCAGACACGACTGAGCGACTGAACTGAACTGAACTGAATGTGACAAAATCGTAATCACTGGTAGGTCTGAAGGACAAAGGGGATAAGGTGGCTCTTGGAATTCAGGGAGGACTGTATAAGGAGAAAGCAGCCTGACTGGAGAAGATCTTTGGAGGAATTTCATGGCCAAACCACAGTGACCTAACAGGAATGGGAAGTAAACGTGAAAGTATTATTTGCTCAGTCATGTCTGATTCTTTGCAACCCTATGGACTGTAGCCTTCCAGGCTCCTCTGTCCATGGAATTCTCCAGGCAAGAATACTGGAGTGGGTTGTCATTCCCTTCTCCAGGGAATCTTCACAACCTAGGGATCGAACCCATGTCTCCTGCATTGTTTTCAGAGTCTTCACCATCTGAGCCACCACAGAAGCCCAATTAGGGAGTAAATATCTGACCTCACTCTCCTTTCCTTCAATGTCTGCAGGTGACTTCCACTGCCAGAAGAAGGAGAACCTGTTGGTGGAATCTATAGAGATGTTGAGGTTGTCAGGCTTCCAAGTGGCACAGGGGTAAAGAATCTGCCTGCCAATGCAGGAGACACAGGTTTTATCCCTGGGTCAGGAATATCCCTGGGAGGAGGAAATGGCAACCCACTCCATATACTTGCCTGGGAAATCTCATGGAGAGAAGAACCTGGCAGGCTGTAGTTCATGAGGATGCAAAAGAGAAAGACATGACTGAACGACTGAGCATGCACGCATAGAAGCTGTCATCACAGACACATGGTCAATACAAGTGCAGAATGGATCTGGAGGGGTTACTAGAAGATGGCCAGCACATTGCCCTAAAAATATTCAGAACCACAAAATTTCTCTTCTAGTATTTTCTGTTTTGCTGATTAATTTCCCATTCTCTTTTGTTTGTTTTGCACATTTTCAATATTTATCACTCTCTTCATTATTTACCTTGCTCTTGTCAGATCCCTTTGTCAGTCTGAAAATGCAGGCAGGGACCTGCCTCTATCTATGGCCAGACCACCCTGAATGTGCCCGATCTTGTCTGAAAATGCGGGTGACTGTCTTATCATGTTGACCTAATTCAGGGTATTTCAGTTTGGCCAAATGGCCGAAACCAAAGTTCTAGAATGATGTAGGAAGCCGAACCATGGATGGAGCACATACGCTGGCCCCTGGAAAGAGTCACAGTTCTGAGAAGGGGGTGAGTAGGACAAAAGAAGTGAAAATTTACAGTTTTAAAAGAAACTGGGGCTGTGGGGCAAGTGAGGAGCAGTTTGTCATAGAAAAGTGTCTGGGACTTGGAGTAAACTATCTGGGCTTTGTTCTGGGCTCAACAGAGATTTACCATGTGGCTTTGTACAACTTATTTTACCTAGTGGACTTGGGTTTCCTTATTTATAAGAGGAGAACTACCAGGGGCCCTGTGCGGGGATAGTACAGAGGTTCAGGTGTGGTTATAAAAGCCAATGTGCCTGGATTTGAATCCTGACTTTGCCACTTATTAGTTGTACAAGTTACTTAACTTCTCTGAATTTAAGTTATCATGAAGTATCTATCTAGCTCATAGAAATTATTTAATAAAGGTGAATTACTAGTATGCCTGGCCTAGAGGTCAGTTACAGTCATATTAATCCTTCAGTTAATTATTAGCAACATAAATTAGATTATAAATGATGATTTAGTCAGTATTTAGTAAATTATCCTTAGGGTTTGGGCTATGAACTGTCAATCACTCTATTAATAATGTATAGGGTATTTCTGTGCTGTTGTTCAGTTGCTCAGTCATGTCTGACTCCTTGTGACCCCGTGGACTGCAGCACACCAGGCTTCCCTGTCCTTACAAGTAGGATAAAATTCTTCAAATGTTTATATGCTTAGCAATGAGAATTTTTAATAAAAATATGGACTTTAATAAATATTATTTTCAATATTCTGGTTTTCAGTGTCATTTTGTCCTAATTTTGTTCAGTTCAGTTCAATTCAGTCACTCAGTCATGTCCGACTCTTTGCGACCCCATGAATCGCAGCACGCCAGGCCTCTCTGTCCATCACCAACTCCCGGAGTCTACCCAAACCCATGTCCATCGAGTCGGTGATGGCATCCAACCATCTCATCCTCTGTCGTCCCCTTCTCCTCCTGCCCCCAATCCTACCCAGCATTAGGGTCTTTTCCAATGAGTCAACTCTTCGCATGAGATGGCCAAAGTATTGGAGTTTCAGCTTCAACATCAGTCCTTCCAATGAACACCCAGGATTGATCTCCTTTAGGATGGATTGATTGGATCTCCTTGCAGTCCAAGGGACTCTCAAGAGTCTTCTCCAACACCACAGTTCAAAAGCATCAATTCGGTGGTGCTCAGCTTTCTTCACCATCCAACTCTCAAATCCACACATGACCACTGGAAAAACCATAGCCTTGACTAGACAGACTTTTGTTGGCAAAGTAATGTCTCTGCTTTTAAATATGCTATCTAGGTTGGCCATAATCTTCCTTCCAAGGAGTAAGCGTCTTTTAATTTCATGGCTGCAATCACCATCAGCAGTGATTTTGGAGCCCCCCAAAATAAAGTCTGACACTGTTTCCACTGTTTCCCCATCTATTTGCCATGCAGTGATGGGACCAGATGCCATGATCTTAGTTTTCTGAACGTTGAGCTTTAAGCCAACTTTTTCACTCTCCTCTTTTTCCAGTGGTCATGTATGGATGTGAGAGTTGGACGGTGAAGAAAGCTGAGCACCGAAGAATTGATGCTTTTGAACTGTGGTGTTGGAGAAGACTCTTGAGAGTCCCTTGGACTGCAAGGAGATCCAATCAATCCATCCTAAAGGAGATCAATCCTGGGTGTTCATTGGAAGGACTGATGTTGAAGCTGAAACTCCAATACTTTGGCCATCTCATGCGAAGAGTTGACTCATTGGAAAAGACCCTAATGCTGGGTAGGATTGGGGGCAGGAGGAGAAGGGGACGACAGAGGATGAGATGGTTGGATGGCATCACCGACTCGATGGACATGGGTTTGGGTAGACTCCGGGAGTTGGTGATGGACAGAGAGGCCTGGCGTGCTGTAGTTCATGGGGTCGCAAACAGTCGGACACGACTGAGCGACTGAACTGAACTGAACTTTCATCAAGAGGCTCTTTAGTTCTTCTTCACTTTCTGCCATAAGGGTGGTGTCATCCGCATATCTGAGGTTATTGATATTTCTCCCAGCAATCTTGATTCCAGCTTGTGTTTCTTCCAGCCCAGCATTTCTCATGATGTACTCTGCATACAAGTTAAATAAGCAGGGTGACAATATACAGCCTTGACGGACTCCTTTTCCTATTTGGAACCAGTCTGTTGTTCCATGTCCAGTTCTAACTGTTGCTTCCTGACCTGCATACAGGTTTCTCAAGAGACAGGTCAGATGGTCTGGTATTCTCATCTCTTTCAGAATTTTCCACAGTTTATTGTGATCCACACAGTCAAAGGCTTTGGCACAGTCAATAAAGCAGAAATAGATGTTTTTGTGGAACTCTCTTGCTTTTTCGATGATCCAGCGGACGTTGGCAATTTGATCTCTGGTTCCTCTGCCTTTTCTAAAACCAGCTTGAACATCTTGAAGTTCACGGTTGACGTATTGCTGAAGCCTGGCTTGGAGAATTTTGAGCATTACTTTACTAGCATGTGAGATGAATGCAATTGTGCAGTAGTTTGAGCATTCTTTGGCATTGCCTTTTTTTGGGATTGGAACGAAAACTGACCTTTTCCAGTCCTATGGCCACTGCTGAGTTTTCCAAATTTGCTGGCATATCGAGTGCAGCACTTTCACAGCATCACCTTTGAGGATTTGAAATAGCTCAACTGGGATTCCATCACCGCCACTAGCTTTGTTCGTAGTGATGCTTTCTAAGGCCCACTTGACTTCACATTCCAGGATGTCTGGCTCTAGGTGAGTGATCACACCATCGTGATTACCTGGGTCGTGAACATCTTTTTTGTACAGTTCTTCTGTGTATTCTTGCCACCTCTTTTTAATGTCTTCTGCTTCTGTTAGGTCCATACCATTTCTGTCCTTTATTGAGCCTATCTTTGCATGAAATTTTCCTTTGGTATCTCTGATTTTCTTGAAGAGATCTCTAGTCTTTCCCAATCTGTTGTTTTCCTGTATTTCTTTGCATTGATCCAATTATGTTAGATCTCCATTAACAGCGAATTTTTTTTTATAATGACATAAAATATTTCCAAATGATTTGCTGTATTTCTCATATGTATTCATAGTAAAAAAAAAAAATGCATTTACTACAGTACCTATTTTTCTAATTGAGACTCTAAAGAGCTACATGGACAAAGTCAAAAACACGTATTTCTAATCTTCAATTTTGAGCTTTGTTTCCCCTCAGAATAAAGGTCTATGAAGATATATGACATATGTGTGCTTCAGTCATGTCCAGCTCTTTGTGATCCCATGGACTGTAGCCTGCCAGGGTCCTCTGTCTCTGGAATTTTCCAGACAGAAAAAATTGCATTGGGTGGTCATTTGCTAGCCACTGTAGTTAATTATTATTAGTTAATTAACCCAGTGTAGTCAATTATTAATCACTAAAATATTTAAATTACTATTAATTATATAAATTAATTTTAAGTGACATAAGTTTGTTGAACTATTTCTAAATTGAATACTGAATTAGATTGTATTTCATTGAGTTTGCTACAATTGATTTGTTTAATTAAGTATATCAGGATGGAAACAATCCAACACATTTATCAGGAAGCATCAATAAAATATTTCTAAGTTTCTCTTTTAACAAAGGAAAATAACTCTTTCCTGGGTATCTTCTCCTTATATTTATCTTGAGCTATTTAGGGAGTCCAGCAAGATCTTCTTTACATATAACCTTTCATGAGATTGTAAGAGATGCAAAAATTAGTCTATTAGTCCATTTAGAATAACAATTTATGGCATTATTATTGATTGGTTGGCAGTATTTGTTGCTGTTGTTTTCCAGTTAAGTTTAAAAATGGGAAGAATCAACACAACAAGATAAATTCAATAATTGTCACCTACTAATTTATGGAGCAAAACTTTTTTGTAAAGTCTGACTTCAAAAGAAAATGATAAATTTTTCCTGAATAACAGTATTCAGGAACATTGTTTAATGAGATATATCTGGCTATAAATATCTAGAAATTTTACTAACTTAGCAATAATTAACAATAATAACTAGTAGTTGTTAAACAATAATTAACAATAATAATAATTAAGTTAACTTTATTAACAATAACGTTTGTTTTATTGGTTCCTCTATTAGCACTCTAGACATTGAAGTTCATTTTTTGAAGTTATGATATTAATTTTAAAGACTTTTACTATGGCATTTATAAATATCAAAACTGTTTCATTTGCATAGGAAATGAATGTGCGTGTGTTTTTGAAATATACGCTAAAAATTCATTAATTTCATTAGTTTCTTTAAATGACTACAGATGATCCACACCTGTTTTGTATTTTCTGAAACAAATTCCAAGAACAAAACAAAAAAACAGCCTTTAGAAAACATTTTGTCTTCTGGGAACAGGAAAAAAATGCAACTTCACATGAAGGATTTTTAGATCATATATGTTAGAAAATTATTTCTAAAATAAACTGTTTATTGCAGGCTGTCATGGAGTTAGATTGAAATTTCATTTGCCATAGTATTATAACTTGTTAATTTTGAGAAAGAAAATTGTTTTTAAGCCAATGTATCCAAACTGAAAATAAAAATAATAAATATTCATCCATTGTTTCATTTATTCATTCAATAGGCATTTTCTGAGTATCGATTAGAGGGCAAGTATTGTGTTAGACACTAAGGTGAGGGGATGAGTGGCCCCTTTCTTGAGGTGTCTACAGTCTAGTGGAGACAAAAATAATGACAAAATTATGAACAGGATATTAGGAGCCACTAAGGATAAGTGTCTATCTCAAGCAAAGGAGTGGAAAACAGAACTGAATCTTGAAGGATAAATAGTATTGTGTAGTCGGAGAAATGAAATTTAGTACTCCAGGAACTCAGAATAATTTTGTTTTTTTTCTACTGAAATAACTTGTAGCACTCCTTAACCTGAATGCTGAATTTTATCAAGTGCTGGATAGTATCGAATCTGTTTTCTTGAACTCTGCCTTAAAGCTTAAGGACATTTAACCCTGTCATCCAAGATGGCTGAGTGTGTTAAAAAAAAAAAGTCTATTTAATTGCAGTATATTACCAACATTTAACATAGGATTCCTATGAATCTTATATATCCTAGTGACTTCTCAGTTTATCTGTATTCAAAATACCTGTTTTTTTTTTTAATACAAATAATATAGAAAATGATGCTAAAAGCAATTATGGTTGACCCTCAAACAATGCAGGGTTTATAGGTTGACCCTCAAACAATGGAGATTTTCAACTGAAATGCAGGTTTCCAACCCTCCAATCAGTTGAAAATATGAGTATAATTTATAATTGACCCACCTTACACACTGTTCCTTAGTATCCACAGTTCCATATTCACAGATTTAACTAACCACAGACCAGTATAGTACTGTGGTATTTACTACTGAAAAATATCCTCATATAAATGGACCCATGGAGTTCAAACCCATGTTATTCAAGGATCAATTCTAATGTAAAAGTAGAAGCTTAACATAAATATTAAAACAAATGCCTAATTAATATATAATCAGCCTGTCAGTGTATCAAGCTTTCCTCCTTTAAGTCTATTAAAACATTAGAGATTTGATTTTTTGGGGAAAAATTTCCTCCAAATATAATAATAACACATTTAAAATATGCATATTGATAATTTAAAATGATATTTAATAAAATATTTTATTAATATTACCTAGAAATTACAAGTTTCAAATATAAAGTATCTGTTAGATATTTAATTCAACATCTTAAGTATTAAAAGAAAATAATAATGTGCTAAAAGAAATAGGACATACTATAGTCACTTGAAAAATTCAACCCACTAAGAAGTAAAAAAGCAGTCCCTGATATCCAGAAACTGGCCTGACATGAGCAACAAGGCCTCAGTGTCTTAAAAGCTGGCCTGGCCCTCACAGCTAGGCCATTCTGTTCTTCTGGACACAAACAATCTCAAAGAATACCAAGATCAGATGAAGTCACTCTGAGACCATGATAAAATGAGACAAAAGCAAGACCATTGCACAATTTTTTCTAGGTGCCAACAAAAAAACAAGGTCATTGTGTAAACCACAAAATACCAATCATCTTCTTCTCATGACTAACTTGAGTGACTGCTGATTCTTCACTAGTTACAGCTTGATCTTCACCCTAGTCTTTTCTTCTTTTTATAGGTAGAATTTTTTGAGATAGCCAATCATAGATTTGCACTCACTTTCTGACAGCATCTGAAAGTGGAGGAAAGTGAAAGTCAGTTGTGTCTGACTCTTTGAGACCCCATTGGTATTCTCCAGGTCAGAATACTGGAGTAGGTAGCCTTTCCCTTCTGCAGGGGATCTTCCCAACCCAGGGATCAAACCCAAGTCTCCCACGTTGCAGGCAGATTCTTTACCAGCTGAGCCACAAGGGAAGCCCTAGTGGATTCTGAGAGCATCTAGACTTGGGTAAATCCTTCCTTCCTTAAGCCCTCCCCAAAGTCATCCAACCAAAGCTCAAATTGAAAATAGCTATTTCTAAAACTCTCTTGCAGATACCACAGCTTTCCAAGATGTGAGTTCTTCCATGCTATGGTGCAAAACAAACCCAACTTCTTCAACTCCAGGTATTTTCTAGTGGTCCTTGGCTGTAGGAAATGAATACTAGCCAAAACCCTGCCCTAGATTTAGATTCTGTTGCAGTATAACACAACCACATTACTAGTTACTGTGATACTGTGTCTTAGTGCAGGTCTTCACAGCAGATCTTTTATTTAAGAGCTTGCACTTTGGATCCATATTCTGTAAAGTCAAATTGTAGCTCTGTCATTCACTAGTTATGTGGTTCTTAGTAAATACTTCATCTCTGAGCCTCTCTCTATTGATATATCCATATAGTGGGGAAATAATTGTACTTCTTTTATAGGTTTTTATGAAAGTAACAATTCTTTGGAACATTGTTAATGCTAAATAAATGGTAGCAATCATTATTTAAAATGATCAATACTCAAAAAGAAGGAAACTTTTTACCTAAAATATGAATATTTCAGTAATGAGAGTAGCCTGAAACTTGATTTATGAAACATATTTTTGCTAACATACTGTCATAAAGATGAAACTCAATATATTGATCTTTCGGTATTGTGTGGAGTAATCTGAGACATTAAATTAATAGATATTCTATACCAATTTAGGCCCTGAGTCTATAAATTCTTTAAGTTCAATTTTTTCTTTTTACATAGGGGTTCTCTCTGGATTTTTATATACAGTCTTAATTTGAGGTCTGGTAACTGATCTTCAAAGATGGCTCCCCAGTGAGGCATGACTCCTGGTATATCCAGGCCCTTGGGTGGTACCTTCCTCTTGAACTTAAGTTGACACTGTAACTTATTTTTGAAGACTAGAATATGACAGAAGAGATGCCATATGACTCCTGAATCTGTATCACAAGAAAATTGTCTCTTATTGCCTAGGTGTTGTGGGATACTTGCTCTTTGGACACTCCATCTTGAAACCAAGCTACCATGCCATGGGAAGCCCATGGCATATGGATAGGTAGGTTTAATATGCTAAAGTTTATAACACCAGCTAAACTTAGAGCCAACAAACTTCATCAACTGTCAGGCACGTGAGTGAACCATTATGGCTATATAGTCCAGTCGAGTCTTCATATGACTTTATCTCCTGCTGATATCTCACTGCAAGGGTACAGAAGACTTCATCTGAGACCACCCTGTGAGCTCAGTCAAGCCCCAGATTCATTAGGATAATAATAAAATGTAATTTCAAGATATTAAGTTTTGGGTGTTTGTTACTTAGCAATAAATAACTGAAAAAGGTGTATGGTTTTAACAGTTTGTGTCCATTTGAATATTTGAATAGACTGACTAAAGGAAAATTTTTGCTAGCCAACATATTTTTGATGTGGTCACTAATTTAATAAAAATAACACAAAGAGTCCAACACCTTTGAACACACTCCATAAGTATTTCCTTCATGGTCAGTGTTCAAAGACTTTCATTCTCATTTCTCTTTTATTCTGATATTTTAAGTTCTGGTATTTATCTTTTCCATATGGCAGAAAAAGAACATATTAGCTGTTGGATAAAAGGGGAAAGAATCTGTGACTTAAGCAACACAAGAAGTGGTTTATCGTTCTTGATAGCTCTACAAGAAACAGATGTCACCATGGTGACTTCCTGCCAGGGAGTGTGAGAGGAATTCTGGGAAAGCAAATTGGATACCAGCAGAAGTGTGCTAATGAATCATGTGATAAGCCACATGTTAATTGCTAATAAGTGGAACAAATGATTACTTCTGGTGGAATGACAACTTTGATTGAAATACTTCATGTCTAATAGTCTCAATCAACTTCATATGTGCCTTCTGGATGCTCCGGGGAAAAAGTACTTTTCAGATGTTTTTAAATACAACTGAACTTTCCCTGAAACTACCTCCTAAATTGTTGGTCTGATTCACTACCAAATTTTATGAGTTTCATATTGGCATCAGAGATTCCTTAAAGTTACATAGATGGAAATCTGGATAAGAGGCAAAACAATTCTAATGAGCCTGTAAAACCTAAAAATTTAGACAAACATGAATTAGTAAAACAAGATGGAGATATTTAACAGCAGAAATAGATGGAAGAGAAATGTAAAAATATTTTCAGTAATCATCAAACTAATGGACTCTAGGATTTTTTTTCTCTCTCTCTCAAAGGAAAGTTTGGAAATGTGATGATAGGTAGATAAATATTTTTTTTCCCTTAAAGGTGTAATTTTAAAATGTAAGTCATTTCCCTCATTTTATTTCCTTCATCTTTGTTATATTTATCAAAATTGACAATCTCTCCCTCAGTCACAAATAAGTAGAATTTTGCTTGTGATTCCATCGTTACTACTATTTTTCCAAAATATTTCTCTTCCTTAGTAAATAATGTTGCTTTAATCTGGTTTGGTGGTGCCAGACCATATATTTATTTTATTTTATTTTTTGGATTACCTCTTGGATTCTCTGCATTTATGAAGCACTTTCCTGTTTACAAGCCCTGAGTATAATTAAAGGAACTATGGGTACTTGCAAGGAATGCAGAAATTCTGGCTTCAGTTTCCAGTCATAGGTTCACTCTGCAGTCACACTTGTTATTTGCCATGTTTCTGGAATGTTATATGAGAGGTGATATGTTCTTTTAAAAGAATCTTGGGCTGACGTATCTTATCCATGTGAAAATCACCGAAGTAAGGAAAACAATGGGGCTTACTGTTCCCTAAGAGCCACTCTCCCATGTTCATTCAAATGAATGACAGTTATTTTTTATAAGATCTGATGGCAATCGCCTCTCTTTCTGGTCTCCTTTCTCCATTCACACTATCTCCTTTCTCCTTTCCACTATTACACAGTTGAGCTTGACTACCTAGTCCCCATTTCCAGGCCATGGGCCGTAAATGATGAGATATGACCTTGTGTTTTCTAGTCTGGTCTGAATTGTTATAATTTCCTGGAGTGAGAAAAATCCAAATCCACACACCACTGGCAATTTGGCCAAACTTATTGAGACTGGGTATTTTTGAGTGTTTCAAGCTACACATGGCCTTAATAATGAAACAATTCCTGGCTTGATCCCTGACTTCAAAGATTAAAGATCCAGTTTTCCTAGGATACATCCCATTCTCAATCTTTTCCCCTTGATTTGTGTCCCCAAGTGCCCCCTATATTTCTCAAAGCATGTATTTACACCACTTTGCATTTGGAAATTGTCAAATTTTACAATTTGCAATCCATCCAACACACTGTTGCTGGAGTTATCTTTATAAAGCACAGATCTTATTTTTTTCTGATTATGGCACTTCTTAACTCAAAGTCCAAGTGAATGGTTCTCCCTCTAAAGCCTTCACTTGGTCTGTTAGAGCATGACACAGGTGTACCTCAGAAATATTGCGGGTACTGTTCCAGACCACTTCAATAAAGTGAATAGGGAAATAAAGTGAGTTGTACAAATATTATGCTTTCCCAGTGCATGTAAAGTTATATTTATACTATACTGTAGTCAATTGTGTATAGTAACATTATGTTTAATAAAAAAAATGAACATACCTTAATTTTTAAAATGCTTTATTGCTAAAAAATGCTATCATTGATAATACAGGGTTGCCACAAACCTTCCATTTGTGTAAAAACTGCAGTAACTGTGAAGCTCAATAAAAAGAGGTATGCCTGTATGTTATCATTATGACAGATCTTCTCCTTATTGTCCCACATTTAAGAAAAAACAGGCACTATCAATTATTACAAGAAAATAGATACAAACCTAGAATTACAGTCATGCTAACTATAGGCCACCCTACTCCTCATGATTTAACACACCAGATCCTCAATCATTCCACAGCCAGGCGTTTCAGCTTTCCAGTAGTTTTTCTTTTCCTCAAAACAATAATTATGATTGCTAATATTAATGTAGTAACTCATTGCATCCTCACAACGACTCAAACAATTGATCTCATTATCCCTTGTACATATGAGGAAACTGAAGCACAGAGAACCTAGGGAACTGACTAGTCACCTGGAGAATGTGAAAGTGTGTGAAAGTGAAAGTTGCTGTCAAGTCTGATTCTTTGTGACCCAGTGGACTGTAGCCCACCAGGCTCCTCTTTCCATGAAATTCTCTAGGCAAGAATGCTGGAATGGGTTGCCGTTCCCTTCTCCAGGGGATCTTCCCGACCCAGGGATTGAACCCGGGTCTCCTGAGTTTCTGGTGGGCTGTTCACCATCTAAGCCACCAAGGAAGCTATGGGAGAGCCAAGATTCAAAGGGGAACGAGACTGGCTCCAGGGCCCTTGCCTGTTAATGTTACTCCAAGCTGTTTTCCTGAAGTATTTTTTCATTCATTTACTTCCTAAATTTCCATTCTTTAGGAAGAATAACACAGCATTTGAGAGAAGAAGTCCTGAAGTCAGAATCTCTGGGTTCCAGTTTGGGCTTCACCATATGGTTGGCTTTGGGTAAGTTACTCAAGTTTTCTAGGATTCCATTTACTCCGTTTTCTATGACCCAGTTTTAAGGGTCATTGTGATGACTAAGTTAAATCATGTAAAGATTTGAGTATATAGTAAGCTCATGATGATTAGTTTCTATTATTATTAAATGCTACCTCTTCCTCAAAGAACTTTCGTTTCCCCATTGTTGTAGCACTTTGTTTTCTTGCTCTGAACCCTGGAGAATTACTGACTGGAGAAACACTTAAAGACTTCTGATGCAGTTCAGATTTAATATCAGCGTTTCTAGGGGTCGGACTAGCCATCAGTGATTTTTTTTTTTCAACTTACCAGGTGATTCAAATGCGTAGCCAGTGTTGTGAAAACTGCCTTAAAATTTTTCCAGTATGAAAAATCTTTGTGCGTATGTTTCTTTTTCCACAAATTTCAAGCTCCTTGATTGAAAATGCTCCATCAAATTCATCTTTGTATTTCCAGTGGTAACTAGCACAATGCCTTATATAGAGTTGGCACAATTATTTATTCCTCTGAATTAAGACATCCCCCAAATATGCTCACTGTTATAGAATGAAGGATAAGCTCTTTTTGCCATCACTAAAGAACTCAATGCCTGTGTTAATCAAAAACTGGCAGGATTCAGGTAAACAGATTTGGATGGGAAAGTGGCAAGAATGTGGTGATAAAACAAAACACCTCATTGTTAATTTTAAAATAACAAGCTGCAAAGTTGACTATGCTTTATAATCATCTGGGAGGATTTTTACCAAAAAAATTGAGACCCTCTGTTTCCCAGGAAATTTCAATGTTTTATCAAGCTTGAGAAATACTGACTTAGATGGATCATAACAGACTCACAACCTGCCTCCTTTTACCCCAAGGTTGAAAGTAAACCACTGCAGTTTACATTTAGGTACCAAGTGATGAAAAGAATAGAGAACATCCTGTTGTGTAAGTGTACCTGCATATCTAGGAGAAGCATGATATCAGGACGGGGAAACATACACATGCATGTGCAGACACACATAATACACTTATCTGTTTTAAGTTACCCTTCACCACAGACATACAATGAGAACCAGAGTATAGGATCAGTCCATAAAGACAGTATGTCCAAGACATTGTTATTGGTGAGGTAATTCTTTTTTGGTGAAGGAGTCAAGGAGATAGCTTTGCCAAATAACCAGCAAATATGCAGAGTCATTTTTAAGGGGGACACTTAAGTTTAACTTCCTGTATGATAATCTGGACTGAATCTAGATGATGATAACTTGCTACCTTAGAATTACCATATCTAGTGTTGTTAAGTACTAAAACCATTTTCACCATATTTCATTCGCAATTAATTCTCAGGTGGGAAGACTTTACATTATAATGTTAGCCTGTTCAGTGCTCGTTAATATTTTAACAAATAATAGTAAATAAAAGATTAAGGTACAATATATTGACACAGTGATAAATAATACACCTGCCAGTGCAGGAGAGGCAAGAGACTCGGGTTCTGCCCCTGCGTTGGAGGATCATCTGGAGAAGTAAATGGCAACCTGCTCCAGTATTCTTGCCTGGAAAATTTCATGGACAGAGGAGCCTGGTGGGCTACAGTCAGTGGGGTCACAAAGAGTTGGACATGATTGAGTGACTGAGCACACATACCAAAAACAAGAATATGAATGCTTGTTCTACGATGTACAGATTGCTAGCATTTCACACGTTATTTCAAACTGAGATAAAACAGTGCTTGTACCATATTATATTCTTTTAAATTTCTGTAAACTTTTTTTCAACATGCCACATTATTCATTCAAATATCTTTCTATTTAAGTTAATCTTAAAGCTATTTATTTTCTCTTTCTTGATAAGAAAAAGAAAAAACATGATAAACATAACGTGAATAATGTCATATTTTAAAAAATTAAATTTTTTTCAAATTTTTTCAAAAATATACCAATAATACATCCCCAATTATTGGTCTTAAAATAACATCTTTTTGGTAAACAGATCAATTAAACTCTCTATAAGATGATATTATTGATGTACATAAGACATACTTAAAGCCAGATAATACTGACATGTAGTGGGAAATTCTCATCATATCATCCATCTACTATGAACAGATAAAAATGAGTAAAGCATGATTTCTATAATCAACTTCCCAAAGTCAACTGCAGTGTTTTAAACAAAAACAATTTAAACAAAAACATGCAATAATTATGATTTCTTCCTCTGTGTGTCCCAGAGAACTTTAATTACACTTTTTAGTCTCTATTTAAAGTTTTTACATGTTATACTAAGTTATTAAATTATAAATTCCTTGAGAGAACATATCTTAAATGTTGCTGGATTTTTTGCAGTTCCCAACAGGGTAATTTTTACATACAATGTGTTCAATAAATATTTTATCGAACTAAAGTGTAAAGCAGTTTTTAAAGGCTGCCACATTCTAACCTTGTATTAAAGCAGTATAAAATTAAAATGTGGTCCATGGATGAGCATCAGCATAGCTGTGAACTTGTTAGAAACACAAGTTCTCAAGTCCTGCACAAGGCCTGCTCTCTCAGAATCTCTGCGGTAAACCTATGTTTAACTAGCTGATCTTTTAATCCAGGTAATCTTTCTGTCCTCTTAAGTGAGGGGACTGATAGTATATTTCACATAAATTTCTTATGCAAATAGGTAATACATATTAAATCTGCTGATTACCACTAAGCTGGCAATGATAACCAATAGACCCATCATTTTGGGGGGAGGAAGATTGAATTGAAATTCTAAAACTAGAATACTTTTGTTTCTAACAAAATAATATTAAACATAGATAAACATAGGCCATTATACATTAACCATATACTTTTTTAACAGCAACTATTTGAGCAAATTCTGGGAGATAGTAGAGGATAGAGGAGCCTCATGGGCTACAGTCCATGAGGTCACAAAGATTTAAGATAAGACTTAGTGACTGAACAACAACAATAGCAACAACATTATATCAAATACTATGCCAGATAATGGGATGGATACAAATAAATTTCCTGCTTTTAAGGAGGAATATTTAGACTGAAGAGACAGTTATCCACACAAATAACTTAAAGTTCAGTGAAGTAAGTGTGTCAGTTGTTGAGCAATTGTCTCCCAGTTTCAACACCCACCGCCATATACAGCTTCTTTAATGTTTGGGCTGGACACCACAAACCAAATTTTTGGATGGGCAGTTGGCTCCCTTTTAAGCTCTGAGTGGGATGCTAAAGGAAGACAAAAAAGTTAGAAAAAGAAAAAGGGACTTGCTGTTTCCTCCTTGTTTCCATTGGGTTTCTACTGTAGTCAGCATCTTTCCAGCTTCACTACTTCATTCTAGTGTTAGTTGCTCAGTCCTGTCTCTTTGTGATCCCATGAACTGTAACCTGCCAGGCCCTTCTGTCCATGGAATTCTCCAGGCAAGAATACTGGAGTGGGTTGCTGTTCTCTTCTCCAGGGGATCTTCCCAAGCTAGGGATCGATCCCAGGTCTCCTGCACTGTAGGCAGATTCTTTACCATCTGAGCCACCAGGGAAGTCCTTACTAAGGTGATAGTTGGTTCCAATCATACCAGCTGAATCCAGTTTGCAGTTTTTTTTGAATACTTTTAGAAGCAGCCTCCTCTGCACCTCTTTAGAAACACCAAAACTTGTGGGCTAGTCCCCCTCCACAGAGGTCTGAATTCCAGCTGCTCAAAGTCCTTTTTCTGGGCTAAGAACCAGTGCCAGCTCAGAGGCCCTTCATCAAAGCATCTTAGTTTTAATAATTCCACCATCTTCTGTTTGTTTTCTGGTCCTACATGTGGTTGCTGCTTCCTCCAGTTACTCCCACTGCAATAACCTAGTGCTCCATTTTTGCCTTTGTATCTTAATCGACTTTAAACCCATTAACAATTTTTTATATTATCTGTGTTAGAATAACTGGTGAGTTTTCTGTCTCCTCACTGGACATTAACCAATATAATAAATGGTAGAAGATAGGGACTGTGAAGTGGTTAAACAACAACAACAATCCCTAAACTATTTAAGTCATGGAGTATATGTAATTGAATTCGATTCTAAGACTCACACCAACCAAATTTTTGGCTAGTTGAGAAGAAATCACTTTTCAGGTCTGACCTCATTTTGGAAATGAATTTTAATTTTTTGCCAAATGTAGAAAACACCTGTATTCGGGAACCATTTATTTGATATTGTTGTACAGTGACAGCCTGTAATTGGAAAGGTCATTATTAATTAATTATTGGGGTTCTATGAAAATGGTATTTGTATATTAATTTTAGTATGTCCTTTTCCAGCAAAATAAGTGTTTATTGAAATGTGTAGAACATGCAAAAAGAAGTAAGGTAAAGGAGTGCATAAACTGAATGTTTATGCCCCCATATAATTCATAGGTTGAACCTAATCCCTGATGGGATGGCATTGGTAGGTGGCACTTTTGGGAGGTAATTAGGTCTTCAGAGTGGAGCCCTCATGAGTGGGATTAGTGCACTTATGAAAGAGAACCCAGGGAGCTCACTCAAACCTTCTACCAAGTGATGACAAAGTAAAAAGAAAGTCATCTTTGAACCAGGAAGTGGATTCTCACCAGATGTTGAATCTGCCAGCACCTTGAACTCTGACTTCCCAGCCTTCAGAACTGTGAGAAATAAATTTCTTTAAAAAAATATTTTTATTGAACTATAGTTGATTTATAATGTTGTGTTAACTTCTGCCGTATAGCAAAGTGACTCAGTCATACTTTATTATGTTCTTTTCCATTATGGTTTAGCTCAGGATATTGAATATAGCTCCTTGTGCTATACAGTAGTACTTTGTTGTATACATTTCTGTTGTTTATAAGCCACTTAATCTGTGGTAATTTGCCAAAGCAGCCTGAATGTACTAAGACAGGGAGTAAGGTCAGAGTTAGAGGAGGACATTGGAACATTGTACTTGACCGAAGCCTGCGTAGGTGGTCAGGTACTGGAGCAGGGCGGTGTATTAAGAAAGTAATTGTAAAGAACTTGGGCAAAAAGGCTAAAAAAAAAATCCCTCCTATCCCTGGACCCTTCAATCCTAGTAATAAGCAAGGTCAGAAACCCCTGCAGCTGAGGTTTGTCCTTGTCTCAGCTTTCATAGGCCATCTTTGAAATGCTCTGTTCCAGAACAGCATGTACACATGGAAAGTGCTTATCTGTTAGATGGTTGCTTTTTCAATCTTGGTTTTTTTCTTTTTCAAGTTTGCTAAGATAGTTGCAATAAATTTGAACTTTATGTTATATTGGAACATGATACGAATTCTATTGACATTTCCAACAAAAATATTAGAAAATTTTCTACAATATCATCATCAGCCATGACAACAGCACATTTTATTGGAATATGTTCCTTTAAAATTTATCCAAACCTAGTAAATAGACAGCAGCAAGAATTCTTAGTGTTTATGAGATATTAGAAACACATGCATGCCAATTTCTATAAATGATATAAAAAGAACAATCTTATATAAGATTGGCAAGTGTGTTGGGATTAACTAGACAAATCTGCCAAGTTTTAGACATAGCATTTTGTAGACTTTACATACAAATGTATTAGGGTGGATTCATATTTATGGGAATTGTCCTATTATTTTGCTTTTACTTAAACAATGCTGAAAGTTGAATATTAAAAGTGAGGGAGACTATAATCTGTGTTCTTTGTTTATAATATGCCAAATATCCCATTATTTTGAATATCCAGGTGTTTAATTTCACTTAGACTCTAATGTTTAGTTAGTGAACTAACCTTTAATTTTGTATATCAGTGCTATAGCTTCATAAATACATAATCAAGAAGGCAAAGTTTTAGTTTTCCAAAATTAGAGTGTGTACATGAAGTTTGATTATGTATTACATAAGAAATTATAAAATTCCTATTGTGGCAGGACATTAGATAGAATTCTCTAGATATCTACTATTCATTGACATGTATCTCAGCTTTACACCAACCAAGCTTTCTGACTAATGAGAATAGAAAGAGTATTATTTCACCTGATAATGTAATGTTCAGAGGGAAACTTTCAAGGAACAGGATTGAATATTTTCTTCAACGGTTCTTAAAGACTGTCTTGGAGAAGGGAATGGCAATCCACTCCTATACTCTTGCCTGAAGAATCCCATGGACAGAGGAGCCTGGGGGGGCTACAGTCCATGGGATCACAGAGAGTCGGACATGACTGAGCAACTAACACAACACAAAGACTGTCTAATAAACATATTAGGATTAAACACAATACTTTCCACTCTTCTTGGAAGTTTAACACACATTTTAAAGGTTCACTGAAGTGATGTCATGTGGCCTATGACAAGGATCCTGCTTATTTAGATTCATTTATCATTATTTTCATTGCAGAAGACTTGTGCTACTGAGACATGTTTGTCTGTAAGTGAAATTCTGGAGTGGACAACTGTATACTTAAATACACATTTTAGCTATGTTGGTCATTTAACTATATTTCCTTCCCAATGGTTCTATATAAAGCCAAATCACCGAGTTAAGTGAGAAATGTTTAAAATCCCACATCAGAGCCAAAATCTGATAAAGTCTGTGTTAGAAATGGAAGTATACGCTGGTGAATCTGACTTCAAATATCTATTCTCTTAAGACAATATGAATACAATAAAAATGGATTGTTTTTCACTTCTGATTGATACTGATTACAAAAGTACCAAATATGTTTACTTCTCAATGGAAGATCTGGTTTCCATGGGGACCAAACCAACCTCATCTGCTGTTTTGCAGACCATGCTCCATGTACCACCTCCACTTTGGCAGGACTAGAGAGTGGCTGAACACAGCTACCCTGGCAAGTGTGCACAGCCCTCTATACAGTTTCTTCTTCATTTTCCATCCCCTTCCAAGAACAGAGCCCAGGGGGGGTTTCAAAGATGTGCAGCTTTCCTCCCACTTTCAAGTTGCATCACTTGTGATGCTCTTTGAAACTGGAACATTCTACATGATGATGATAAACATCCGCCATGTGTCACAATGTTTCTTCAAGTTAAGTGTCAAATTATCTGGCAATATAAATAAGTGCCTATTTTTTATTGTTTTAATGCCATTATTACAGATCCTGCACAGATCAATGATATTTCTTACACAGATGGATCAAATATCTATCATATGCTGGCAATTTGCCCTATTTGATAGATATTTACTACTGATTCAGGTGTGCATCCTACACTTAACAGAGTTTGCTATGTGCCAAACATTGTTCTAAGCCTGAAGGATATAGAGATGAGGAAAACAGAGTTCTTACTCTCAGTAGCTTAGAATCTAGAAGAGAAATAAGAATCACAGAAGCAGTATTTATAAACCACTGTGGTAAGTTTAATGATACAATATTTACATTGAAAGATATGGGGTCACAGCAGGGACCCCAATCTCATCCTGTGGCATTAAGAAAGGCAAAAGGAGGCTCTCTGGGAGGCTGGCTTAAAAGAATGAAGACAAATCAGATGGTGAAGAAGCAGTAACTTCAAGCAGTAAAGTAAGAAACAGTAGCTTCTGGTTTCAGAGCCAGAGGCAATTTTGTGCTTGACCAAAACTTGTGAGGTGAGAAATAGTAAAACCAGTGAGCTGAAGTCAGGTCATCCATTCCCCAGTGAATATTAGAAAGCCACTGAAGACATAATGAGGACCACTGGTCAGTTGTGTGTTATTGAGTAACAAGACCCTGTGAAATATTTGAAGATCATGAGATGCTTTAATAAATAAATAAATGGTCACTTGGGTGGACCGGAATATAGCCCTGATGAATGTTAAAGCCAAAACTATTAACATCTAAGACTCAAGATTTCAGTGAATACAGTTCATGTGTTATCTTTAAAATCAATGTGTTACATTTTAATTTATTTCTACTTAGCTTAGAAAAAAGGATACAGGGAGTCAAGAATATTCCTAAAATTTGAGCTTTTTCCTTTGGATTATTGAAAAATATAGTGAGTTTTTCATTGTCAGAAGTATAAAGGTAGAAACCTAATGATTTGAAGGTACTCATAGATTACTAGTTCAATTATTTTATTTTATAAAAGTGCAAATAAAGACCAAACAGGTAAAATGATTTGACTAAATCACACAGGGATTTCTGTTGTTCTTTGTTCATAGTTTTTTTTTTTTCTCTTCAGTTGAACAAAGTATAGAATGAACAGAAGATATAAAAAGATAATTTGGGGCATTGGGAGAGATACGAAATATAAGCATTATATGGTCCTATCCTAGTCTAACAGTCCATGGGTTTTTTAAAGATGTTCTACTTTTAAAATTTGATAAAATGTTGGCTAATGAGTTGAAACCCTCTGACTCCTCTCCAGTCAAAACTAATTCATTTGAAATAACCACATTTTCTTTCATTATCTTATTTCTATTACTTTTTTACTTGATACTATTATTACCTTGTTGACAGTTTAGAGTGTAAATTATTGTTTACTATAATTGTTCACAGTAAATTATTATCTATTTAATACATTTATTGTTTACTAAACATGAAAGCTGAGCGCCGAAGAATTGATGCTTTTGAACTGTGGTGTTGGAGAAGATTCTTGAGAGTCCCTTGGACTGCAAGGAGATCCAACCAGTCCATCCTAAAGGAGATCAGTCCTGGGTGTTCATTGGAAGGACTGATGTTGAAGCTGAAACTCCAATACTTTGGCCACCTCGCGCGAAGAGTTAATTCATTGGAAAAGACCCTAATGCTGGGAAGGATTGGGGGCAGGAGGAGAAGGGGATGACAGAGGATGAGATGGTTGGATGGCATCACCGACTCGATGGACATGGGTTTGGGTAAACTCCGGGAGTTGGTGATGGACAGGGAGGCCTGGCATGCTGCGATTCATGGGGTCGCAAAGAGTTGGACACGACTGAGCGACTGAACTGAACTGAAACATGAATTGATGGGCTATATAGGTAAGATAGTTTCTCTATTCTAGAGGAGGGTGCAGCCAGTGGCATGATCATATATCATTAAAACAACAAATCTTAATCCTTAGGAAATTGACGTTAGATCATTCTGCTAGTCATTTACAGCAGTGTTTTGCAATAACGCAAATAACCAAGCAAGGAGCAATAGTAACTTAAAATGTGAAGCCATTCATTATGAGAAGAAACTCAGAATGGGTGAAAATTTGTTTATTGAAAACTAAAAATATAAATCTGGTAAGATGAAAAGCCAAAGATTGTGAATAGTTTAAGGAAAAGTCTTTAGAAGTATTTTGGCAAATACTATTAGACTATTAAATGAAAAGGTAAAGCATTTGTCTTTCATCCGGAATAGTATTAACTATTATTCAATATTTCAAATTACAAAATGTGTGGACATTTGTGTCTGTGTGGGTGCCATTCAGTTTGGTCTTGGGCAACTGAAATGGCTAAATAACACCCATATGGTAAACAGCTTGATACACCCAGTAAAAAGGAAAAGGTGTTGGCAGGGAATCTGTGAAGGAGGCATTATTATTTGCACTCTTAGAGGTGATGTAAACGTCCAGCTTCAAGGGCTTTGTTTCTTTTCTTTAGTTTTTTCTTTTTATTTTCTTTCTTTCTGTAGAGGTGTTAGACTTTGGCTGGGTTTTCATAGAATAGAATAGTTTTCAATATTAAATACTCATGTCCAGATAAAAAGTATGTAGTTTGTTACCTTGGAGGATGATGGAAGGAAACCTATATATTTAGTTTCTATAACAAGAATCAGGAGTGTTAGAGAGTTATGGGAAAACATAAAATGATTTTTATCTGACAAAATCTTGCATTCTTTATAGGGCAACATGACATGTGAAGGAAAGATATTCAATAATAATAGTTAATCATATTAACAGTTAACATATACTGAATATCAATTATCTGCCAGGGCCCTTGGAGAATAAAATGGCAACCCCCTCTCTTGCCTGGAAAATCCCATGGACAGAGGAACTTGGTGGGCTCTGGGTTCACAGGGTTGCAAAGAGTTAGATCCTACTGAATGACTGAGAATGTCAGGGCCCTTGTTAATAATTTCCATGTATTGTTGAATGGATCTAATTTCTTTTCATTCCCAAAATATGTCTATGAAGCTAGCATTATGATGATGCTGATTTTACAGGTTTAGGAACTGAAGAACTGAGAGGTTAATTTAACCTGAGTTAAACTAAAACCACTGAGTGTGGGGTCAGGAATCTAATCCAGGCAGTCTTGTTCCACAGCCAAACTTGTCACTAGAGTGGTATGATGCCTTTTTGTAGTAAGATACCAATTTTTAATGTTTTTGCAACACTTAAAAAGTTGTGGGACTAGAGAAGACATTTAATATCATGATGTTTATAATGGATGTGGGCAAGAGCTCAGAATTTGGAGTCAAGAGAACATAGCTTCACTTCTCCACTCTGCCAGTCTTAGGAAGTATTTACCCAAAAAGGTGAAGTAAGTCTCACCGTCTTCATCTTTTTTTTCTCTTTCGTTTTTATTTTTTAAATTATGGATATGGGTATTTTAATATAATATAAATTATATTTAAAATATATTTAAGGTTCTGATAACACATTTACAGAAGACTTTTAAAATGGCAACATCTTCCCACATAGTGTTGTTTCCAGGATTAAATATATACGTGTAATGCATTTACCTAATTGCTTGTGTCCTTTCAGTGAACTGTTATTTTTTTCAAAGCAAAGATCTAATGTCTACAGAGTATATATTGTGTGAACCATTTATCTTTATTTAAGCAGAGTGACATTTGAGTGTCAAATAAGTTCCAAGGCTTATATTTCTGAATTAGAAGATGAACATTAAGAAATAATTTCCTTTTTTGTTTAATTTTGGAAGTCAGTAGTACATATACTTAATTCTGGTACAATATGATAATTGTAATTTTGAACTTGAGTTTAGAAGATTCAAACTGATGCTCACCAAAAGTAAAAATTGAATTATTTGTCTGGGTTACATGAAGCAATGTTTTTAATACACAGTTTAAGATTACTAACATCAGGGACATTAAATATTATACTCAGACTAAATCAGTAACTTTTTTTGAGGTTTTACATGGATTTTTCAATAGAACTTAAAAAACATTATATATCCATTCCTAGAAATATTTCTTAGTAATTACCATAGAGGGTGATGTGGAAGACAATTTTTATGTTTTCTTCTTATGTAACAGAAATCAAAACTTGAAATTCTCACAGAAAATTTAACTAACCTGTTAATTTTTAACATGTTTTGAAATATAAGATCACTAAAATAATACATCTTTGAGGTGGAATAATATCCCTTATTAAAAATTAGTCAAAACATGACACAATAACATCTTAAAACATTTTCTTATTATATTTAAAATAAATTTTTAGATATTTTATAAGTACATTCAGGCAGATCAGGAAATGATGTCCACAATATAAGAATATCTTCTGAAAATAAATGTAAAAGTGATTAAGCACTATATTTAGTGGGAATAGTCTGTCATAGGCAATTGAACTCAAACCAATTTAAGGAAGATATGTCATAAATATGTTAAATATATAAAAATCTGATGTAGAGCTCATATATTACATAAAAAGAAAAAATACGACACTTTGCTTAGACTTTTTATGTATTTTATACTTACACAAAATAAACTATCAGTTAGATCTAAACTTTTAAGGATTTTCACTTATAAAGACTCAAAATTGTAGGGCTTTCAGAATCATCTGCCTTTTGACATAGATTTGAAAACTTCAAATAACTTTTAGTTTCAATTCTGTGGCAACAAGGGAATCATCAGCACATGCTGAAGTATTAATATTATTTAACTCTTCTCCTGGACACTTAAAGGAGCACCTAGGATGTGGTTTGGGACATCTGGATCCCATGTGCCTTGTTTTCAGTATTTATCACTGGGGTAGATGAATCTCACCTTGAAATGTGGGCAGAATAGTCCCTTCACTCAGCGTGCAGAAGGCTATGTGGCAGGGTTGAAATCAATATTCACACTTGGCCTGTGAAATCTACTTGATTCAAAGTTTTCCCTTTGTGGTATTAGCAATGGTAAAGGATGATTTTCAAGCTCCATAACCAATTGGAATTCATGAATTTTAAATTAAAATTTGAGTCTTCTACAGTAAAAAAAAAAATCATATCTTCTCCATCTGGGGTACATGGAAAGACTTCAGGGGACCAAGGGGCCTGGAACCATGATGAGATTGTGTGCTGTTCCATGTGTATGCACATTTTTCTGTGAAGAGGACTCTTAACTTCTATACTTCTGTTACATTCTCAAGAGGATATGTAAACTATATATATATAAAGAATGTAAGAATCATTATGTTGAGAGAAAAAGAGCTCCAAACTTCTGTCACATGTTTTAAAGAAGCCAGGAACAATTGACCTAAGTTTAAATTTTGTGTCAAAAAAAATTGCTTTGTACAGGCTCTCTAAATAGTATTCAGAAATGCCCTGAGGCAATCAGGGAATTATCCTTCATTAAATGGATGATCTGATACTGAGAGGACTATGCCTGAGAGTCTGAAATACACAATCAGAGGGAGGGGTAAAAGTTAGAAGGTGAAAAAGTCATCAGCAACTATTTAGTAAGCATTATCTACCAGCCACTGAAGTAGGCATGTTACATATGTGAATATAGAGGGATCTCAAACATCAGTTCAGTTCAGTTCAGTTCAGTCGCTCAATCGTGTCCGACTCTTTGCGACCCCATGAATTGCAGCACGCCAGGCCTCTCTGTCCATCACCAACTCCCGGAGTCTACCCAAACCCATGTCCATCGAGTCGGTGATGCCATCCAACCATCTCATCCTCTGTCATCCCCTTCTCCTCCCGCCCCCAATCCTACCCAGCATTAGGGTCTTTTCCAATGAGTCAACTCTTTGCGTGAGGTGGCCAAAGTATTGGAGTTTCAGCTTCAACATCAGTCCTTCCAATGAACACCCAGGATTGATCTCTTTTAGGATGGACTGGTTGGATCTCCTTGCAGTCCAAGGGACTCTCAAGAGTCCTCTCCAACACCACAGTTCAAAAGCATCAATTCTACGGTGCTCAGCTTTCTTCACCATCCAACTCTCACATCCATACATGACCACTGGAAAAACCACAGCCTTGACTAGATGGACTTTTGTTGGCAAAGTAATGTCTCTGCTTTTAAATATGCTATCTAGGTTGGCCATAACCTTCCTTCTCAAACATCACTTGGCAGTTATCACCATTATTCGCAATAGACAGATTACAAAAGGAAACAAAAGTTAAGAAGCTGGATGAAGTTAACACAAATGGCTTAAGAGGGAGATCTGAAGTCCTCACCAAAGTCTGACTAGACTGCAGTATTTCTGATATATCATTATTTTTTGTGTTTAAAATCTTAGCATTCTATAAGTAAAAAATTTCAAGAATTTTGTTTTATTCATCAGTATGTAAGGTTAAGTTTGGTGCCTAGAACAAAATAGGAACTAATTGTAAAATGAATACCTCTAGCCCAAACTACCATTTAACAGAGAAAATATGAGAACAAGAGAGGAAAAATATCTTATTAAAGGCCACTTACCTAGTTTGTGGCAAAAGTCATGGAAGCCCAATATCCTGTATCCTAGATAAAGATGTTGTCTACTACATATGAGTGGTAAAGCCCATTTCAGAATATCTCTTTATCTTGGATCAGTACTGGCTCTCTGAAGTAGACGACTTCTTCTAAATTATTCTACGTAATTGCACCCACAAAACACTCTATCCGTAACAAGTTTTCATTCTGTTCTTAAAAAGAATTTGTCCTTAATTATGATATAGTTTCCTTCATCTGGTGTATTTTGCTAATGTTCTTATTTTGTACTTCTGATGTACAAAGAATCATATAATTCTTCACATCCTGTAAATTCACCTTCACTATATGTCTAGCAAATAAAAGGGAACATGTCCCAAACTGATCTCTTTCTAGGACTGCCTTCCAGGCAATGTAATTTGTGCTGACCACAGAGCAGCCCTTGGTTTAAACTTTCAATTGCTCCAGCTATATGGTTTATTCTTCTGAATCCTGATAGAACTTTTTACCTCACTTTAAGCAGTCACCAAGATTTATAATTATTCTTGTTTGTGTATACATTTAATCTTTCCTAAAACAGAACTTACATGTGATTTTATACCTTACCTACAATAAATAACTCTTCTTAGGTGGTCATGCCTTGCTAATAATGCAGCATTGCTCTGAATTAGAGTTGGGACTTTGAGGTACTTCTAGTCTTGAAAAGTTATTTAGTAGCTACAATATTTGTAGAAGCTTAACTTTCCCTCAGCAATTACCAGGCTACTTCCTCTGTCCTTTTACATTTCCTCATATATCCTTAATTGATCTCTGTACGAATGTATATTTTCTGATCATCTGTTTATTAGGTAGAAAGTTAGGCCTGAGCCTAGGAGAAAAGGATGCAAGCTGATCTCTAAACCCCACTCCAGTCAGGGGCCAACTGGGCCCAGGAGAACTCACAGGTATCTACAAAATAACCACAGAGAGGTTTCCAACTCTGGCACCTGCATCCTAGACACACACTGGATAAAAACTAACCCTAGGGGCTTCTCCAACTCCAGTATGTGAATCCTTGATGCACAGCTGTGTCCCCAAGTGACCTTAGGCAGCTGGGAGCCCCTTAAGGGCTCATAAACATTCAATACACACATACATCTGATTATAACAGATGGAATTATGGGAAAGACATGCTCAATAGAGCCTGTTGTTAGGTAACTTGCAACTGTCAATCAAAACTGTCAGTCTACGCCCACCTAGATGAATATGTAAAAGCCATATCTTGAAAGCACTGTACCTCATCATTCCAGCACCAGGACATTTCTTGGCTTGGCCCACCTCTCACTGAGGTATTCTTTCCTTAATAAACTTGTTTTTGTCATAGGTAAGACTTCAGATTTTTCTGTGTATCTTTACCAAGAACTAACACCTACGAGGAAGGGTCCTCTTTGATGCTCCAAAATCCAGTAACATATTAATTCATTGGCCAACACTGATCTCAGCTCCCTGTTGTGTCTTTTAGTTGTCCTAAAGATTCTCTAGGCTGAGAAAATTGTTGATTTTGCTAACTATACCTCCTGACATCAATAAGATACAATTATCATCAACTTCTCATGAAATGAAAACAATATAAAACAAGGCCACATAGGTCCCAAGGAACTATATTTTCTGAGGTACAGATTGCACTTTAAATTCTGAATTTTACTTTAAGATACTGTTTATCTCTACCTTTCAATCTGGAGAGAAACAGATATGTATAAATATAATTTAAAAAAATTAATTCTATTACAGTTACCACAAGTTTTTCTCCCCTCTCTATGGGAAATATACTTGGCTTTAGAAAGGACTGCAAGAGAAAGACATTTGCATTTATTGTGTATGCCAGCCACTGCTGAGGAAAATCATCCTACTTCATTTGTTTACCATGTTCTTTCAAAGTAAATTTCCTTCAGTTAAAGGGAGATTGTTAATGTCAGATCTTTCTGTGTCTAACCAAAATGTATCAAATATTGTTCAAAGAGCTGACTCACATTATGTCTGTGTATTGTACAAAGGGTGGGTTAAATGTAAGTTTTTAATAACCAAGAAATTACTGATAGATAATCCTTAAAAAGAAGCCAAATAATGAATGTGGGATTAAGCCCTTAACAAGAGTCCTTGATACTTGCAGACATCCTGCAGCTCTCTGAATTCCCATCATGTTTTTAATCATAATTGCTTTCTTAGCACCCATCTGGGCTGCTATCAACAGAGGCCTATTACTTCCAGAAAAGAATAAATAGAGAGACAAGTGAATTCTTTGGAAGCTCCAGTTCTGCCTTGGTACAGATTTCTCCGTAATAAAATAAAAGAAGGAAGCATTAAAAAAAAAGATTTAACTGAAGCAAGTATCCCTAAATAGATTATTTTCCACAAAGAATCAGTGGGTGCTAAATGTTCCCTTGTTGGCTATAAAATCACTGGGGGAGAAATAACAATTATGGCAATCACAGCATTAGTTTAACCCTACAAACTTAGATACAAAGAAAAAATGAAAAATACTTTCAAAAGACCATCCTAAAGAAGGCCACACAATTAAGATGGTCATTAGTGGGAGGTTTCCAGCTTCTTTGCTTTTGCGGTGGAAAGGGCTCCATAGGGTCTATGATTACCCTTCAAAGCATAACAATATGTGTTTCTGTTCATGGATTTGGGGGATTCAATATGTTATTAAAAGAGTTGCTGTAGTTTCATTGCTTCTAGTATCTCCTGGGGCACTGTATACAGCTGCATTCAAAGAAAATGAACTGTTTTAAACTTGATCATATTCGTCCCTTGGGCTCATCTGATTACAAAATTGCCCAATGAGCTGTTACAGTATTTTCAACTAATTAAGTAACACATATATTGGGATTTCTTTCTTCTTCTTCTTCTTTTTTTTTTTTGCCTGTATAGTATATATTTCACCTGTCTCTAACAGTGTGAATGTCTCGGTGTTTGTTGTGCTGCCAAAACACTCAAATCACATCCCTAAAATATATCTTTTCTCACATTCCTCTTCATGTGAAGGAGATGAATAGTGTACATTTCTTTTGCCATTTTATTGATTCTTAATCAGAGCCATTAAAGAGAAAAACTATGCAATCCAGGAACTCAGAGAGCTACATTTGACTACCAGATCATGCAATTTCCTAAATCACTGGGTGACAATACAAGAGTCCTTTGGGACATAGTTACTACACTGAAGCAAGGAAACAGAGACACATCCTCAGTAAAAGAAACTGTCGCACAGAGGAAGAAGTGAATCCTTCAGAATGTGTATTTTTGCCATGTTGCAAATTTCTCTTCGAAATCAAGGAGAGAGGGTTCCATGCAGCACTGTTTTGGGATCCCAGCTTAACTCAAAGGGAAATTTTTGTAGTGTCTAGAATCCTTGATATACTACAAATGAAGGAAGAATATGTCCTCAAATTCCTTATATCAGGAACCCATCAGGGGGCACCAATCTGGACTTCCAAATTGAACGGTACATCTACAAAAGGAAAAGCGATGGCATCCACATCATAAAAACTTAGTTCCCAAAACCTAAGATCATGGCATCTGGTACCATCACTTCATAGATGGGGTAAAAATAGAAACAGTTGCAGACTTTATTTTCATGGGCTCCAAAGTCACTGTGGACAGTGACTGCAGCCATGAAATTAGAAGACACTTGCTCTTTGGAAAAGCTATGACAAACCTAGACAGTGTGTTAAAAAGACGAAACATCACTTTGCTGACAAAGGTCCATATAGTCAAAGCTATGTTTTTTTTCAGTAGTCATGTACCAATGTGAGAGTTGGACCATAAAGAAATCCGAATGCCAAAGAATTGATGTTTTTGAGCTGTGGTGCTGGAGAAGACTCTTAAGAGTCTCTTGGTCAGCAAGGAGATCAAACCAATTAATCTTAAAGGAAATCAGCCCTGAATATTGATTGGAAAGACTGATGCTGAAGCTGAAGCTCCAATACTTTGGCCACCTGATGTGAAGAGTCAACTCATTTGAAAAGACACTGATGCTGGGAAAGACTGAGGGCAGGAGGAGAAGGTAGAGAGGGGATGAGATGGTTGGATGGCATCATTGGCTCAATGGACATGAGTTTGAGCAAACTCTGAGAGGTGGTGAAGGACAGGGAAGCCAGTGTGCTGCAGTCCCTAGGATTGCAAAGAGTCAGACACGACAGAGTGACTGAACAGCAACCACATCATAAATCTGAAGAGAACCTGGGAGAAAGTTCTTCTAGCAGCTGTGTCATTGTTGCCATTGAAAACTCAGCTGATATCAGAGTCATATCCTCCAGGAATATTGACTAGCGAGTTGTACGGAAGTTGGCTGCTGCTGCTGGAGCCACTCCTACTAGTGACTGCTTCACTCCTGGAAGATTTACTAAGCTGGATCCAGGCAGCTATTGCTCTGTGTGACACAGACTCTCCTCTTTGTTATGTGGACATCACCATGTGAGCAACAGCAAGAGAACTCACTCAGTGGGTCTGATGTGCAGGATGCTGGCCTAGGAAGTTCTGCACACACATGGCACCATGTCCATGAGCAACCTTGAGAGGTCTTGCCTGATGTTTGTTTTTTCAGGGATAGTAAAGAGATTTCTAAAAAGGCTGTGACCAAGGAGGAAGGTCACGGCAAATGGACCAGTCCAGCTCCTGAGTTTACTACTACTCAATCTGAGGTCACAGACTAAAGTCACAAAGGAGTCCTGTGTCTATCCAATGGTTTCCTACTAAAGATTGGTGGTGGGGCTTCCCTGGTGGCCCAAACGGTAAAGAACCTGCTGGTAATGTAGGAGACTGGGTTCTATCCCTGGGTCAAGAAGATCCCCTGGAGAAGGAAATGGCAACCCACTTCAGTATTCTTACCTGTAGAATCCCCATGGACAGAGGAGCCTGGTGAGCTACAGTCCATTGGGTCACAAAGAGTCAGGCACAAATGAGCAGCTCACACACACACAAAGATGGTGGTACTCAGCCCACCACCAAAGGCTCATGAGCAGCTCCCACTGCTCAGGCCACTGAATGGCTAGGAACAACCCCTAATGGTTTTAACCTGCTCCTTAAGCTTAAGAATCAAAGGTGCGGGGGAAATAACCAGCTTTTTTGAAAAAAAGGATTCAATAATACAAGTGTTATGGATAGAATGTGTCCCCCTAAAAGGCATGCATTGAAGCCTTTCCCCCCAGTGTATTTGGAGACCAGGTACTTAGGGAGATAAGTGAGGCTAGATGACGTGGACCCTGATCCCACAGGACTGGTGTCCTTATCAGAAGAGAAAGAGACACCACAACTTGAACCCTTTTCCCTCAAGAGCTGAGGGAAGAAGCCATGTGAGGACCCAGAAGGGGCAGCTGAATGCCAAGAAAAGCACTTTCTTCAGAAACCAACCCTGATCTTGCTTGCACTTCTGACCTCCAAACTGTGAGAAGATTAATTTCTGTGGTTTAAGTCATCCCAGTCTGTGGTATTTTGTTATGACAGCCCTAGCAGAGTAATACAGTGATCTCTAAGGAAATTATTCTATGGGAGAGCAAGGACAGTGTTCCTAACAAAAAGAAACAGTTTGTTGTTTAGTTGCTCAGTCGCGTCAGATGCTTTTCGACTCCATGCACTGTAGCCTGCCAGGCTCCTTTGTCCATGGGATTTCCCAGGCAAGAACACTGGAGTGGGTTGCCATTTCCTTCTCCAGGGGATCTTGCTGACCCAAAGGATCGAACCCACATCTGTTGCATTGACAGGCAGATTCTTTACCACTGAGCCACCAAGGAAATCCCATATAATTCAAAATAAGTGAATAAAAGTGCAGTAAATGCCAAAAAAGCTATATTCTTGCCAGGATAATCATAAGAACAAAATGCCTGTCTGTTTTCATTCAAATCTGCATTAGAATCAAAGGACCATACTAGTCACATGTCACAGAGCTTCTCAGAACCCAGCTTACTTCTGTGTTGTCTTTTAACAACCTATATATGACACCATCCTTTTTGATAGTGGACTTTGAGATGCTGCAATGAACAGCATGAAGATTGCATAAAAGCTCATAATACATTGTGGGGCTGTTATTGGTTTAGAGAAGGCCTGTGCCTGAGAGGTCACAATCCATCCAAAGGCAGTAGATAGATGGTCAGTTCACGATGTTACTTGGAACAGTGCTATCTTCAATGTCTTATCAGATGCCTGAGTGGATTTTTATTAAATTAATACAACAGAATAATATAGTGAGTGTGATAGTCGCAAAGTTGTGTAAAAGTAGGTAATATGATTGCTAGAATCAGATCTAATAATATGCCATCTCAACAGGGTATATTTGACTTCATGCAAAAATTTCTTCTTATAAAGGAGGTATCAGATAACTGAAATAATGAGATTATGTTTGTGAAGTTCCCATTGGCATTATTCAGAGGGTACCTCAACGTTCTATTTCCTAGTTATATGTGTGTAGCCTAAATGTCCCCCAACCCCTGAGCCTTTCCCATGATTAGACATAAATCTCATTTCATGGAAGATGCAACAGCTATCACAGTACTGTGGATGATTGCTTAACAGGAGGAGTGTTTTTCTGTGGTTTCTCTACTACTTTGGATTCTCAATTCACTCCTGTCTTCTTGTTTCCTTCAGCTGCTGTTCTTTGTTGTGGCTCCTGCTACTGCCCTAAATGGGCAGAGGCCATTTCTTCTGTAGTCACCAAAGTAAATCTAACATGAAACTTCTGTGCAGAACAGAACTTTTACTGAAAATTTGGAAGTAACAGAGGAAAAATATCCCCAACAAAAGGGGAAAACACATAAAAACTGCTCTTTTACTGTTGGTTGCTCTTGTAGCAGGGAATTTTCTCTAACTTGCTCACATTACTGGGGATTTTTTGCAAGTCCTTTTTTATCCTTGGGAAGGGAGTTGTCAGTTTTCCCATTGTTTAACTTATGCGACCATAAGGAAACTGCATAATCCCAATTATTTCATTTTACAAAGCAAATTATCTCTCATTTTGTTTTATGGTCATTTATCAGACCAACGCTGAAACATATATTTCAAATCATTATTCATTAAAATTGCATTTTTCCTCTACTGTCTTAAGATCTTTAATACATATTCACAATTAGATTGCAGAACAGTTCCATCACTCAAAATTCACTTGTTCTATGCCTTTATAGAAAGCCCTCCCCCAGTCCTGAGCCTTGACAACCGTTCATCAATTCTTCATCACCATAGTTTTTTGAGAATATCACATAAATAGAATCATAGATTATGTAACCTTTTGAGGGTGTTTTCTTTCACTCAGCACTATGCTTTGAAATTCATTCAAGTTATTGGATATATCAATCATTTCAGCCTTTTTATTGCTGAATAATGTTCCATTGTGTGGATATACCACTGCTTATGTCTCATGTGCTAAAGAACTTTTGAGTTGTTTCTGGTTTAGGTGATTATAAATAGGACTGCTGTAAAACTCTGCATAGAGAGTTCTGAATAAGCATGAGTTTTTTTTTTTCCAATTTCTCTGAGGTAAATACCCAGTATTGGAACAGGTAGGACATATGGTAAGTGCATGTTTAACTTAAAACAAAAACCTGCCAAACATCCAAAGTAGGTATATCGTTTTTTTTTTTTTTTTGCATTCCTACCTGTAATGTTCAATCCTACCTGTAATTTCAGTTATTCTACAACATCAGTCACACTTGTATTGTCAGATAATTTTTAGCCGTTCTAGTAGGTATACAGTGGTATCTCATCATGGTTTTATTTTGTATTTCCCTAATAGCTAATCATATTGAGCATTTTTCACATGCTCATTGTCCATCCTATATCCACTCTGATGAAGTATCTTTTCAAATCTTTAGCCTACTCTCAAACTGGGTTGTTTGCTTTTATAATAAGTTTTCAGAGTACTTCAGATATAAAAAATTTGTCTCATCTACAACATTTTCTGAAGATTAATCTCTAAAGGGCAGTTATTCTGATATTTTCTCCCATTACTGCTTTTTAAAAAATACAAGCTCAAAATAAATACCCTTTCCACTTGCTAAGCCTAAAGTCAGTACCTGTGTTCATCATCTGTATCCCTTAATTTGTGCTATCTCTGTCATGCTCCTTCAATTACATTCTTTCTTTTTGATAGTTCCAAAATCTTTTGCACGGTCCATTCTTTCTTTTAATGTTAAAATCTTTATATCTAATATGAAAATAACTTATGACTCCTCTCTAAGTCACTGCCTCTCTCTCATTGCTGCTAGGCTTCTTGAAAAATATACTATATTTTCTGCCAAATTTATGCAAGTCAAACTCTGCTTTCATTATCATTCTAAAAACGATCTTAAAACAATCATCAGTGACCAGCAGCTTCCTCTTTTGATGGCCTCTTTGTGTTCATTTTTAGATGACATTTTTGCCCACCACTTCTCTCTAGATAATGAAAATATCATGGAGAAATCAATCATTGTAGTCACAGAGAAAGCGTAAAGTAAATATTTTTGGAAACAGAATCTTAATGCTTTCTGAAAAAAAAAAGTTTTATAGAAAAATTCATGTGGATGAAAGATGCAGAAATGCTCAGAATTTAGCATCCACATAAAATTTAACTGGGTATATTTATATGTGAAAGGCATTTGTGTTCATGGTATCTTGTTTCATTTGAACTCGTTCTTCCAGATTGAAGTATGTGAATTTGGCTTACTGATATAATCTTTCAATGCTTTGTTTTTCTGATTTGCAAAATGGAGATAAAAATAGTAGCTAACCCAAAGAAGTTTTGTAAATATTGTATGAGATTATGAGTGTAAAGCATTTATTAGGGTAATTGAAATACAGAAAACAAGTAATAGGTAATCTGATCATTTTTTTTTTCATTTGCAATATTCTTCTAATTCATTTAAAAATACATTTTAAAGATATGACAGTTCATTCAGCATGAATTATCATTCATTATTGACACTGGTGACCTATGAATTTTGTGGAGCTTTGAACAGTTTTTTCCTTTTAATTGTGAATGTCTAGATGTAGAATAGATGGTGTTTATGTGCCTTTTACATACGTTTGGTAAGTTTTATCTCTGCTTCCCTGCAAAGAACCTCTACATAAACCAAATTTGTAAAGTTTAACCCGCTCAGTGGGAACTCTACATTATGCATGTACTTGAACTGACAGAGAAGAAACTCATGAAAGAGTTCAACCAAAACTTTGAGTGCTGATTAACAAAAAGATAATACAAAATGCTTATGCTTAGTTATCTTTTCTTTCTTACCCAGGGATTGAACCCGGGTCTCCTGCACTGTAGGCAGACGCTTTACTGTCTGAGCCACCAGGGTGTCTCTTCTTAAAATCAGTTACTTGTAACAAATTTATTGCATAAATTTTTGCATATAATTCAGGTCCCAAGATTTTCCTGGGTGTCTTTTTTCTGTGTAATTCTGTAAAACATTCTGCATTATCTATCATCTTAGGAGTTTGATGATTTATTCTCTATAGGATAGCATATGCATACACTGGAGGATTTTTGTTTTGCCTATTTTCTTCCGAAGACTCCCTTGTCTAAATAATTCTGTTGAGAGTTTCTTGTATAAACCACATTGTCTTTCCCTTTTTTATTGTTAAGTATTCACCTGTGCTCTTATAATTCCAGTTTTATAAAGAAGCAAAGGCTATTAATCAAATTTAACTGAAAATAGCTCCTCTTAGGACTGTTTCTTTTGGCAAGAGCAAAGAAGTGAATCATGTAAAAGGAATCCATTAGAATCATCATATCTAGCATTCCTAGAAAATAACATGTTTATGGGTTTATGGCTAATTATAATAATGTTCCTTGGTAATATCTTGATTTTATACTTGAACACATAATAGAAAATTGCTCAATGTTCTTATTTCTCTTCATCCACTAAAGATGGGACAGTTATTTTGAAACAAGTTTCATGGGCATGTGGACTATGCATCTGTGTTGGGGGTGGGTGGGTAAAATCTTATTTTTTCCTGTAAATATCTGGCATATATTTATTTTAAAATGGTTTTTAATATGTTTGTTTTAATTTTTAAAGGTGCATAAGAATCCTTATTATATAGGATGTCACTTCTGAGTGATTTTGAAATATTCAAATTTTAATTTAATTAGTTTTAATGTTGGTTTCAAAATTTTCCATGCAAATGCACTTGTTTATTTATTTGTTTGTTTGTTTTTTTGTTTGTTTGGTAAAACATTCAAACAATACAAAGTAGGTGAAGCCAGTGGATTGCATTATCACATCCACTGGTGATAACATAATATGGCTTTATTTAGGGCTTGGCCTGGTAGCTCAGTTGGTAAAGAATCCATCTGCAATGCAGGAGATGCAGCTTTGATTCCTGGGTTGTGAAGTTCCCCTGAAGAAGGGATAGGCTACTCACTCCAGTATTCTTGGGGTTCCCTGTTGGCTCAGATGGGAAAGAATCTGCCTGCAATTCAGGAGAAAGTGATGTCGCTCAGTCGTGTCCAACTCTTTGTGACCCCATGGACTGTAGCCTACCAAGCTCCTCTGTCCATGGGATTTTCCAGGCAAGAGTACTGGAGTGGGTTGCCATTTCCTTCTCCAGGGGATCTTCCCAAACCAGGGATCAAATGTGGGTCTTCTCCATTGTAGGAAGATGCTTTTACCGTCTAAGCTGGAGACCTGGGTTCAATTCCTGGGTAGATCCCCTAGAGGAGGGCATGGCAACCCACTATAGTATTCTTGCCTGGAGAATCCCCATGGACAGAGGAGCCTGGTGGGACACGACTAAGTGACTAAGCACTGCACACATGTCCACACATTAAAGTTGATGAACTACAATATTAATTTTTTCTCACAATTTATCAACTCCTTTAGATAAAGGAAACTCAAGTAAATAATATTAATTTGAAACTAGTTGTGCAAGGTATTTCATCTAGAAAGGGGAGAATTTCAGGTCAAATCTGTAGTCCTCTATCTTTTCATCTCAAAATTTACTATATGTACTGATTACCTAGTAGTATTTTAGTCAATCTGGGCAGCTCTAACAAAAATACCATAGACTGGGTGGCTTAAGCAACACACATTTTCTTATTATGGTTCTGAAGGCTGGGAAATCCAAAATCAAGGCACTGATATAGTAGGTGTCTATTGAGAACCTCTTCTTGGTTCATTGCCCTTAGGCTTATTGTGTCCTCACATGGCCAGAGAGCTCTCTAGAATCTCATTTATAATGACAGTAGTCCCATTCACGAAGACTCCACTCTCATGACCTAAATACCTTTCAAAAGTCCCCATCTCTAATTGCCATCACTTTTGGAGATGGATTATGGTTTTGTTAGGTAGTTAGAATAGGAAAAAGGGGTCGAAAATGGCGTTATCTAAAAGACAAAGAAGGGAAAAGCCCTCAAAAGTAGAACAAAGGAAGGTCTGAGGACTGGAGTGAGGACCTCAGATAAAACAAACAGCCCTCCAGGCTAGCCCAATTTACATAGAGCAGGCTCAGGGGGAGGAGACCAGTGTATAAAAAGAGGAAGCGTAGAAGGATTGAGGCCTCTCTTTGTCTTTTGGGTCATCGGTCTTCCCACCCTCACTCCTTGAGGGTGTACTATCCTTTGTTTTTCCTAATAAAACTGAGCTATGACACTGGTCTGTCTCTCACTTCAGATTTTTGCTGTGGTGAGACAGAACAGAGGAAATTACACACTCCCCCAACAGTTTCAACATATATATTTTGGGAGGACACAAACATTCAGTCTAGAATACCTAGAGAATCTCGCTAAAAGGCAGATTGTGATTCAATATATTTGGGGTGGGACCTGAAATCCTGCTTTTCTAATGGCTCCTAGGTAATACTGATACTTTCCCTGTCTAGACTGGGCACTGTTAAAAAAAGTTATTTAAGAAGACAATTTAGATAATATAAACAAAGTTTATTTAACACTTCATGAAGTGGATGGTCTCTATTTGGAGAACTGCAAAATGGGGCAGAAGACAGGAAGTTTTTATAGGATAAAAAATAATCAACAAAGGAAATATAGGAAATATGTGATTGGCTAGGGCCATATAGATAAACTTTCTTGGCATGGGAATGAACAAGAAAACAAGTATAGAGTTGGCTTGGCATTCCAGAATTGGTTATTAGATGTACTGCATGTATTGTCAAACAGAGCATTCATAGTGATGCAAGTGTTACCTGAGTTTAGGTGTATTGTCATGAAACCCCAGGCAGGAACATCTCCATCCCGGACGTAGAAATTTATTTCAACAGTACTGTGATTATTCTCCAATATTCAGCAGTTTCTTATGTGGAGTCAAGGCTATCTGGTAATAAACAGGGTACTCTATTACCAGTGATTTCTATTTTTTTTTTTTCTTTTTCCTTTTGATGTGCAAACTTTGTAAACTTTTTGTTTTGGCCTTGGCATTGATGTCAGACATTGAGAAGGGAAGAGGTGTAAAGATCCAAGCCTAACTTTTACCAGATGCCAGCAATGTTCAGACCCATTTGGATAGAACTTTTCTAGTTCGTTATGGGTAGGTTCTGCCTGTCACAAGCTGTCAGTGGGCCTCCCTGAGTGGGGCTTAAAGTGGTCATTTCATTGCTGGACAGATTCTGGCATCCCTGCAACTCCAGGTGTCATGATTCTCAAAGGCTGAAAAAAAGCATCAAAAGCATTTGGTATTTTAACTTGTGTAATTTTGATTGTTTAAAAGAATAAAGAAGTTCTTAGTTTTTAGCAGAGTGTTTTATTGGCTTTTAACAGTTTGATCCATAAACATCCTAATACCACTTCTAGTCCTGTGTGGATTCCTAAGTATGTAGGTGGTACCTAGTTAAGGCAAGAATGGTTGCTTAATTCTTTCAATAACAGCTGGATCTGGATTTTCTTGTTACATCTTTTTAAGTGAAGAAAGCAAACATACAGAGGGAATATGGAAATGTAATTTATAAAAGGTGAGAGAAGAGACTTCCCTGACCCCTAAAGAAAAATAAAGCAAGACATTTGAAAGCTCCTAATGCTATTGCTATGTTTAAGGCATTTCTTATATTTCTATTGCTTTTGCATTTTGCTTTGTTTTCCCAGAATAGCTTGTTATTTGTGGGCAATTGTCTGGAAACAATAGGAAATTATTTTTAAATTGTAGACATCAATATGCTACAAAGCCTTTGCGTTAGGCACTGGCTTCTATAAATTCATAAAAAGAGTTATTGAAAGGAGTCAAACTCAGAGAAGTTTCAATCATCCAAATATTTTAGACCATCAGGAACTCAAAGGTTCTTGTACATGTAAACACAAAGGCAAGTTTAACAACAGGCTTTGTTTTGCATGAGACTGATGCATAAATTACTCTCAAGAAAGCAGAGAAATTTATTGCTCCACCCTTCCCTGCAGGAATACTTTGAAGGAAAACTAATTAACAGCACTTCGCAAATTCTGTAAAGCTACAGGAACATCACAAAGTCATTATCTATGGCAAAGGTATCTTAATGTGCTTTGGATGCTAAATTCATCTTTGATGAGGTGAGAATGCAAGGTCCATCCTGCTGAGAAGTCCTTGTTAAAAGATTTGTGAGGGACAATGTACTTGCCTCCAACACAACCAATGGTTCTTGGACCTTTGTATTTCAAAGATGAATAAATAACAAAGCAAAAAAAAAAAAAAAAAAGACATAGTGTAAACAACTAATTTAACCAAAATAAGTGCTTCAAATAAATCAGTTATTATCACTATTATTTCTATAAAGAAATGACACTGTCATTACTATCATTCCTAAAAAGAAATAGCATGTTAACACAGAAATGTAAGTAGGGAAAGTCTCTAACATGACACATGTTGACCAAAAAAATAGTCACAACCTAGAAACTGAGAGTTATATTTTATTTGGTGGGAATTGTTAGGACTTGCTTAGTGGGTAAAAAATCCACTTGCAATGCAGTAGACACAGGAGATATGGGTTTGATCCCTGGGTGGGGAAAATACCCTAGAGGAGGGGATGGAGACCCACTCCAGTATTCTTGCCTGGAGAATCCCAAGGACAGAGGAGCTTGGCAGGCTATAGTCCAAAGTGTTGCAAAGAATTGGACACAACTGAGTGACTGAGCATGCATGTATGGTAGGATTTTAAGCCTGCATACATTTAGTACTAAAGACTAGTATAGGATCTCTCAGCTGTCAGTAAATTGCTCTCATTCTCAGACCATGGAAGTGATGTAAGTTTTCTCTTTGTCTTTTTCATGTGTTTGTTTGTTTTTGTGTTACAAATAGAAACTAACTACAAACTGGTGAAACTTCATTTCATTGGGGGAGTTTGTAATTTCCTTAATTCTGTCTTGTGGTGACAAAGATTTGAAGTGACAGACAGACCAGTGTTACAGCCCTTAGACGGACCAGTGTTACAGCCCCGTGTAATTTCCTCTGACAGACCAGTGTTACAGCTCCGTGTTACAGCTCAGTTTTATTTAGAAAGTAAAGGAAAATACATCCTCTACGTGTGAGGGTGGGCCGACACAAAAGACATAAAGAGAAAAGAAGCCCAAAGCTCAGTTTTGGCTTCTCTTTTTATACGTTTTTCCTCCTCCCCCTGAGCCTACCCTGTGTAAATTGTACCAACCAGGAGGGCTGTTTGTTTTACCTGAGGTCCTGACTCCCGGTCCTTGGACCTTCCTTGTCTATTTTTGAGGGCTTTTCCCTTCTTTGTCTTTTAGCCACCACCATTCTGGACTGCTTTTTCCTATTCTAACTACCTCACAATTTCAAACATAGTTCAAGAATAACATACTGGGAATTTTTCCCTTGGTAGAGTGGCCAAAGCACTAAGATTACTGATTCAATTAGAATTAAACTTATGGAAATCTAATGAATTAAAATTTAGCATAGTTTGTTAATAGATTGTGGCTTTCATGAGGAGAGGAGTGGTAGCTTAAATTCTTTTTTTAAAAAATTATGGTCTCTTTATGAAACCATTCTAAATTAATAATAAAATAAAGTTTTACCACAACAGGATATACATACAAAGACAGAAGAACACCTTCCATGGAAACTCATACATCCCCTTCTTATTGTAACCAAGTGCCCCACTCACTTGGAGGGTGGGAGGATGCTGGCATGTCACTTAACTGCACTATGAAACATTAATGCTAAATCATGTTCTCAATTGCTGTGATTGTTGATCCTTCTTAAAACTTCTTCTTCAGAGGAAACAGGCACTTTCAAGAGAGACTAGAAATTAAGTCATTGAGATGTTTTCACTGATAAATGTATTATATGCATATTTAAGTAGTCATAATCATTTGCAATATTCAAAGCAATAATTATACTATAATGTTTGGTTCGTATAACAGTGGATCCCTTGAGAGCTCATAAAATATGATGCAATTTAAAGTATATTAAATATATTAATCTTCCTGGGATAAGAAAATATCCAAGCTAAAGCAAAGGCCAGTTCAACAAATTAGTTTTTAGAATAAAATTTGACTTTACATGCTCATTTTGAAAGATGACTAGAAGTAAAACTGGAGGAAGAGAGATAAACAATGCTGTCCTCTTATAGCATAATTATACTGTGTTAAGGGAAATAAAACAATATTAAAATATTTAAAATATGGTATTGGAAGCGCTCATTAAGAGAATGATAACCACTTTGGTTCTATTTAATGAAACTTAAAAATATCAGTGCATTAGAGTACTGAACAAAAATGAGATGGTGTGGTAAATATTTGGCTGAATTAAATATCTAGTGTAATGTTGGGCACTTACTATGCATGAATGCTAAGTCGCTTCAGTCATGTCCGACTCTTTGTGACCTTGTGGGCTGTAGCCACCAGGCTCCTCTGTCCCTGGGATTCTCCAGGCAAGAATACTGGAGGGGGTTGCCATGCCATCCTTCAAGGGATTTTCCAGACCCAGAGATAGAACTCACATCTCTTCTGTCTCCTGCATTGGCAGATGGATTCTTTACCACTAGTGATACCTGCACTTACAAGGTATTTAGGAAATATAAGCTTAATGAGTGAATGAATAAAAAGGCAGCTGAGTTTTTGAGTTTCTCACTTCTTTGATAGTATTTCTGCATGTGTGTACATATGCAAATTATATAAATAGCCTGAAATTTAAAAGGGCTTGAAGGACTTAATTGTTCCATGCTTCAGGCATGGGGGGATCTTAGTTCCTGGGACCAGAGATCAGACTTCATTCCCTGGAGTAGAAGCAAGAAGTATTAACCACTGGGACCAGAGAACTTCCAAAGTGTAGGGATTTAAGATGAACGCATAGATATCCTTACTCATGAGAAATTCATAACTATACAATATTTAAAATGTGGAATTGACAAAGTAGGGAAGAAATTTATTTCTGTTACCACAGACTCAGTGGGTATTTTCAGCTCATGTTGTACTTTATGGATAGAAGTTCTATGTTTATGTTCAGTAAATTATTTAAGAAAACATGTACATTGCAAAGTTGAAAATTTTAGAATTTTTCTCAGAAAACTTGGCTATATGATAACCTCAATATCAGATGGAGACAAAGGAAGTAATTTTCCACAGGAAAAAAATTTTCCTGTCCTCTTGAGTACAAGTGAATGATTGCCAAAGGAAATACCAGTTGTAATATATATGTATATACTAATCTCTGGGATAGATAGATTAGTTTGCTAAAAAGACAGTAACATAAATCTACTTATTAAACCCTTTAATATCAATAGCTCTTGAATGCAGAGTAGGTTTTTTTTTTCCCCCTAAGAACACATCAGTCATTTTCTTCTGGGCAGGAGTTAACCTTTCCAAAGCAGCTTTGTTAGAAGAATGTTTCTTGATGACAGTTTTACAAAGAATATGCAGGCAACTTATCTCAGTGCAATGATTTGGACTGACAACTGCATTTTTGTACACAGTCTACTGATGCATAGTAATATATATTAAACTCTAATTGGAAGATCGTGAACTGCAATGATACAAATTGCTTTTACAGAATATTTCTACATGACACAGAAGCATACAGTAATATGTCATTAATAATAATAGTCTTTACATCAATTAATATTTTATTTCAAGCAACAATGTTTACTTTCACTTTCATCTTTTTAAGTAGCTGTATACGTAATACAATGCAATGTATATGCAATGTGAGAGACCTGAGTTTGACTCCTGGATTGGGAAGATTCCCTTGGAGAAGAGAAAGGCTTCCCACTCCAGTATTCTGGCCTGGAGAATTCCATGGACATGTATAATCCATGGGGTTGCAAAGAGTCTGACACAACTGAGCCACCTTCACTTTCACTTTCACATATGTAATGTCAAATACGGTAAGTCCCCTACATAAAAATGAGTTCCCTTTCTGAGAGCACATTCAGAAGTCCGACAAAGTTAGCCTAGGTATCCAGCTAACATAATCGGCTATATAGTACTGTAAAGTAATAGGGTTATAATACTCTTTACACAAATAATACATAAAAAAAACAAACACAAAAATAAAACATTTTTAATCTTACTGTACAGTCCCTTGTAAAGCACAGTAGTACAGTATAATAGCTGGCATACAGGGGCTGGCATTGCATGAACAGGCGAAAAGAGTTACTGACTGGAGAAGGGATAGGAGGTCGGAGATGGTAGAGCTGAAGGATCATCAGCATTAGGAGATGGAGGCAAGCTATAATTTTACTCACACCTGATGTTGATGGCACAGGTTCTGGTTCCTTGCAGATTCAATTCTATCTACCCTCTTGAAGAACAATTCAGTGATTTCTAGGTAGTCACTCTTTTTTGCTCATCATAGATGACCTGGTAGCACTGGATTGCATTCTGAATGGCTACTGCAACCTTCATGAACAATTCTACGTTTGGGTCCTGTGTCTCAAAAACTAGCAGTGCCTCCTCAAATAAAGAAAATCCTCTTGCCGTTTCCTGCATCGTGAATCTTAGGTTCTTCAGCTACTTCTTCTTCCTCTTGGCTCTCTTTGTTTTTTCTCTGGGCCTCCACTTCCATCAGGTCTTCATTAGAAAAGCTCCTTGTGTTGCACAGCCAGGAGTTCAGTGAAGTCTTCCTCATGCAGATCTAGCTCCAGCTTCCTGCTGAGGGTCAATAAGTTGCTGAAGACCTCTTTGTATTTCTCATCCACTTTGTTTTCATGTATAGTGGTTCTAAGCAGACTATTCCTATAGAATAATTATTTAGTCACTTCAAAGTGTTGATTGAGTCCTCAAATGAACACCTGAGCATTATTAGAAACATCTATTGATTCATACAAAAACTCTGGAAACCACTCACCTTGTTCTTTAGGTGATTATTGATGCTGCTCTCAACTCTTCAAGCAAACCTTTTGTAGAAAAGTTTATCGGTTATCACATAAATGTGAAATAATCATTCATTGCCCTCTGACAGTACAAAAAAATAGGTGGCCAGCTATATTTGGACCATTGGCTGTAGTTTGCTGACATGTGTACAAGATAATGATTCTGAGAGATGTACACTTCTTGGCACAGAGTAGACCCTCAATAGGCTAACTCACTATTATTAAAAGTGTGTGAGTGTATATGCACACATACATGTATAAATATTTATATATCTATGTGTCAGTATATGTTAATTTTTTTTTGCATGAATTCCACTAAAAATAGACATAGATGAAAATATAAACCATACAACCCTTTTTTTGGAACAGTATTATGTGCTGGAGATAGCTCAGACGAGTCAATTGTTAAAATTACTAAAATTTTGAGCCCCACATTAAATTAGATATATTTACAGTGAAACAAACTATACTAGAAAGATAACAGTTACTCAAATTTTACCTATACATAATTATCTTGCCATATTTTACTGTTACATATATTCTTGAGGTTATGTCTATTATATTAATATCTTTGTGGTGGAAATAATATACAAGGGTGTGCAACTATGAATTACTTTCCAAATCTGTATTCAGCAACTACACATAATACATGTTAAAATTGGCTATGATGGGTATTTACACACAGTGATAGGCAAATTCCACAAGTCAGGACTTGATGTATAGTTTTGTTGATTGTCTAGAGATAAGAAATTAATGGAGGAAAGAGTAATACAGATTAAATATAAACATGTATTGGGTCTGTAGTCATTACATTATAGAAAATGCACACATATACATATCACATTTGAAAACTATTATCCAAATTAACAGGGAAGTTGCTCACAGAGAAGTCGCTTCACTATAACATGAATATCTGATGTATATCCATGTTTTATTTCCTTTCACTCACTAATGTGCTTGACAATATCAGAGGGCTGTTTGGTGACCATTCCCAGTCCACCATTGGTCCCTGAGGCTGACTGCTTGGACCCTACAAGGGTGATCCTTGGTCACTGGGTGTTTGAGTGCCTTTTAAAGGAATGACTCCAGAGGAAAAGGGGGAAAGCACAGAGGAAGAGCCTCCCTGGGGCTGCCTCCTCATAGTTATCACTGTGTTGATAGCACAGTGCCCAGTGTTCAGAGTCCTCTGTAAATATCAGCTTAGCAGAAAGTGATAACCAAGAACTGATCCCTCAGGGCAGGGTTGGTGAGGGTCATGTGGCTCCCTGAAGTGCAGTTCTGAGGCCCTTCCAGGGAAATCTCCTACTGCTCAGAATGTCTATCGCTTCTGTCACACCCTGCCTTGAGACAGAAAAAGTCCAATCAGTCTCAGTCCTGCTTTTGACCCTGAGGGTGTCCCTGGCAGGCCTTATGGGCTTTACAGGGGCTGGGCAGAATGGAGAGCAAGGGTCAGAGAACATGCTGGCCTTGGCTCATCCAACCATTCCCTCCCTCCCCATCGGATGCTTATTGTTGAGCTTGCCAGGCTGATAAGGGTTCTTTGTACAGATGGAGCTAGACAGTTCAGTTCACTCACTCAGTTGTGTCTGACTCTTTGTGACCCCATGAATTGCAGCACGCCAGGCTTCCCTGTCCATCACCAACTCCTGGAGTTTACTCAAACTCATGTCCATTGAGTCGGTGATGACATCCAACCATCTCATCCTCTGTTGTCCTCTTCTCCTCCCACCTTCAATCTTTCCCAGTATCAGGGGCTTTTCGAATGAGTCAGTTCTTCACATCAGGTGGCCAAAGTATTGGAATTTCAGTTTCAGCATCTGTCCTTCTAATGAATATTGAGGGCTTATTTCCTTTAGGATGGGCTGGTTAGATCTCCTTGCAGTCCAAGGGACTCGCAAGCGTCTTCTCCAACACCATATTTTAAAAGCATCAGCTTTTCAGTGCTCAGCTTTTTTATAGTCCAAGTCTCACATCCATACATGACTACTGGAAAAACCATAGTTTTGATTAGGTAGACCTTTGTTGGCAAAGTAATGTCTCTGCTTTTTAATATGCTGTCTAGGTTGATCATAACTTTTCTTCCAGGGAGCAAGCGTCTTTTAATTTCATGGCTGCAGTCACCATCTGCAGTTATTTTGGAGCCCCCAAAATTAAGTCTCACTGTTTCCATTGCTTCCCATTCTATTTGCCATGAAGTGATGGGACCCGATGCCACGATCTTAGTTTTCTGAATGTTGAGTTTTAAGCCAACTTTTTCACTCTCCTCTTTCACTTTCATCAAGAGGCTCTTTAGTTCTTCTTCACTTTCTGCCATAAGGGTGGTATCATCTGCATATCTGAGGTTATTGATATTTCTCCCGGCAATCTTGATTCCAACTTGTGCCTTATACAGCCTGGCATTCTGCATGATGTACTCTGCATATAAGTTAAATAAGCAGGGTGACAATAAGCCTTGACATCCTCCTTTCCCTATTCAGAACCAGTCTGTTGTTCCATGTCCAGGTCTAACTGTTGCTTCTTGACCTGCATACAGATTTGTCAGGAGGCAGGTCAGGTGGTCTGGTATTCCCATCTCTTTCAGAATTTTCCACAGTTTATTGTGATCCAAACAGTCAAAGGCTTTGGCATAGTCAATAGCAGAAGTAGATGTTTTTCTGGAACTCTCTAACTTTTTCAATGATCCAACAGATGTTGCCAATTTGATCTCTGGTTCCTCAGCCTTTTCTAAACCCAGCTTGAACATGGAATTTCACGGTTCTTGTACTGTTGAAGCCTGGCTTGGAGAATTTTGAGCATTACTTTGCTAGCGTGTGAGATGAGTGCAATTGTGCAGTAGTTTGAGCATTCTTTTGCATTGCCTTTCTTTAGGATTGGAATGAAAACTGACCTTTTCCAGTCCTGTGGCCACTGCTGAGTTTTTCAAATTTGCTGGCATATTGAGTGCAGCACTTTTAAAGCATCATCTTTGAGGATTTGAAATAGCTCAACTGGAATTCCCTCACCTCCACTAGCTTTGTTCGTAGTGATGCTTCCCAAGGCCCACTTGACTTCACATTCCAGGATGTCTGGCTTGTAGGTGAGTGATCACACCACTGTGATTATCTAGATTGTGAAGATCTTTTTTGTATAGTCCTTCTGTGTATTCTTGCTGCCTCTTCTTACTATCTTCTGCTTCTGTTAGGTCCATACCATTTCTGCCCTTTATTGTGCCCATCTTTGCATGAAATATTCCCTTGGTATCTCTAATATTCTTGAAGAGATCTCTAGTCTTTCCCGTTCTTTTATGTTCCTCTATTTCTTTCCATTGATCACCGAGGAAGGCTTTCTTCTCTCTCCTTGCTATTCTTTGGAACTCTGATTTCAAATGGGTGTATCTTTCCTTTTCTCCTTTGCCTTTCACTTCTCTTCTTTTCTCAGATATTTTTAAGGAATCTTCAGACAACCTTTTTGCATTTCTTTTTCTTCAGGATGGTCTTTATCCCTGCCTCCTGTACAATGTACAGAACCTCCATCCATAGTTCTTCAAGCATTCTATCAGACCTAATCCCTTGAATTGATTTGTCACTTCCACTGTATAATCGTAAGGGATTTGATTTAGGTCATACCTGAACGGTCTAGTGGTACTGTACTTCATGAGAGTACTGTACTCAAGTCACACTGAGGATTGAATAAGTGTGCTTTGCATGAAAAGATAATCAATATTGCTGGTTATTAGAGAAATGTAAATCAAAGCCACAGTAATGTATCACCTCATACCTCTGAGAATGGTGACCATCAAAAAGTCTACAAACAACAAATGCTGGAGATGATGTGGTGAAAAGGCAACCTTTCTGTACTATTGGTGGGACTGTAAATTGGTACATCCACCTTGGAAACCATTGTGAATGTTCCTTAAAAAATTAAAAACAGAATTTCCATATGATCCAGCAATACCTGTCTTGGGCATATATCTAGAAAAGATAATAACTCTAATTCAAAAAGATACATGAACCCCAGTGTTCAGAGCATTATGATAGCCAAGGCATGGAAATAACCCAAATGACTTTCAACAGATGATTTGTTTAAGATGTGAGACATCTATATATATATATACACACACACATATATATTACTCACCCATAAAAAGGGATGTAATATTGCCACTTGTAGCAACATGGCTAGGCCTAAAGAATATCATACTAAGTGAAGTCAGACAGAAAAAGCTAAATATTATATCACTTGTATGTGAATCTGAAAAATAATGCAAATGAATATGTATACAAATGAGAAACAGACTCACAGGTATAGAAAACAAGCTAACAGTTACTAAAGGGGAAGGAAAAGGGATAAATTAGGAATATGGAATTAATAGATACAAACTAGTATACATAAAATAGACAAGCAATGTGGATTTACTGTATAACACAGGAAACTATATTCAGTATCTTGTGATAATGTAATGAAAAATAATCTGAAAAAATATGTAACTGAATCACTGCTATACACTTGAAATTGACACAATGGTATAAATTAACTCCAATTAAAAAAAAAAGTGTGTTATGCTCTGCTTACCCTATTGCACTTGGAACATTCCCCACTAGAAGAAGTCTGTATGGTTCTTTTGTTGTGGGTCTTTGCATAAGAAACAGATCTGAATGGAGCAGACTTGAAACTCAAGCCCAGCTGTGTCTAGGGTACTAATCAAAAGAACTAAAATTGAAGGAGTAAATGCTTATGGTCATAAGCTACAGGGATTTGAAGGTTGTTCATTATGTATGTTATGCATCATTGTTATTGCAGAAAAACCTGCCTAATATACATATATGCACAGAGAAGAACTGATCCATCCAAATACCCTCCATCTCCTGCCCTAAAAGCACTGGAAATAGTAAGTGATGAAAAATGGGTCTTCTCTCTGAAGACATGGACATATGTGATATGCACAGTCAGCAAACAATCACATACATATATAATTATATAACTACACATTGTCACATGTGTGAGCCAAGAAAAAATGGAACAGCACAGGGTGTGAAAATAAAGAGATACAGGAGGAATTAATTTCAACTGGGAAATCAGTGAAAGTTTCTTCAAGTACTTCTTATTTAAAACATGAAGGAGTCAGAGAAAACAAACAAACAAACAAAAACTAAAGTAAGCATTTTTGTCTGTAGGAACAGAGTGAACAAAAGAGATGCAGGACTTTGGGACTCTTAAGGCACTAGCTGAGCCAAAGGAGGGGTTTAATGGGTTTTATACTAAACACAGTACAACTCGTGAACTAGTATTCCTTTAAATTTATATTTATTTATGTAAACATATTAGTCTCATAACTAGAATAAATTCAGCCTTCAGTATACACAAACTTGAAATTTTGAATGTCTCCAGATGTGAAATGTTCTTGCAAAACTCTTGCCAGAGTCTGTATTAGAGGAGACTTTCAAAATTCCATCAATCAAAGTACAGCCCATATCCCATCTAGAAAAAGGAGAAAAGGAAAGAATTTACTTATGAATTTCACTTTTAGATAAATGACAGCTATGAAATGTTATCCTAAGAATTATAATTTTATATTTTAATTTTTGAAAATTTAATTGTAATCTTTGAAAATTATATTTTTTCATTTGAGGACTTATCACTTAACTATAATAGTGAAACTAAGTAAGAGAAAAATTCCTCCTTTAGAAGAGACAAAAAATTGCTATGTTTCTGGATAGGCAGAAGAGCCTTGCTAAATATCAACAACATAAATCCTGTAATAGCACTATCTAAAACTCCAGTAAAATAGAAATATTTACTCATAAGATTCTCATTTATAAATATACATTTATAAATCACTATTGAAAGAATTATAATCTATGAAATTTCTATTTGAATTGTTATATAATCACTTAAATAATATCAGTAAAGTAAAAATTTAGGAATGCCAGGCTGGATGAAGCACAAGCTGGAATCAAGATTGCTGGGAGAAATATTAATAACCTCAGATATGCAGATGACACCACCCTTATAACAGAAAGAGAAAAAGAACTAAAGAACCTCTTGATGAAAGTGAAAGAAGAGAGTGAAAAAGCTGACTTAAAACTCAACATTCAGAAAGCAAAGATCATGGAATCTGGTCCCATCACTTCATCACAAATAGAAGGGGAAACAATGGAAACAGTGACAGAATTTATTTACTTGGGCTCCAATATCATTGCAGATGGTGACTGCAGCCAAGAAACTAAAAGATGCTTGCTCCTTGGAAGAGAACAACAAACAGCATATTAAACACCATATTAAACAGCCTAAACAGCATATTAAACAACCTAAACAGCATATTAAAAAGCAGAGACATTACTTTGCTGACAAAGGTCCATCTAGTCAAAGCTATAGTTTTTCCAGTAGTCATGTATGGATGTGAGAGTTGGACTATAAAGAAAGCTGATAGTTGAAGAATTGATGCTTTTGAAATATGGTGTTGGAGAAAACTCTTGAAAGTCCCTTGGACTGCAAGGAGATTCAACCAGGCAATCCTAAAGGAAAGCAGTCCTGAATATTCAGGAGAAGCTGAAGCTCCAATACTTTGGCCACATGATGTGAAAAACTGACTCTTTGGAAAAGACCCTGATGCTGGGAAATATTGAAGGCAGGAGGAGAAGGGGACAACAGAGGATGAGATGGTTGGATGGCATCACTGACTCAATGGATGTGAGTTTCAGCAGGCTCCAGTAGTTGGTAATGGACAGGGAAGCCTGGCATGCTGAAGTCCATGAGTTCTCAAAGAGTCATACATGACTGAGTGACTGAATTGAACTGATATCAAAACAGACAAAGGTCAAAAATATTTTAGAAGACCAAAACAATTGTTGTATTTCTGGATTATTTTAGTAGAGCTGTTGACAATACCAAAAATATGATAACTATACTATTTTCAAGTAGAGTAAGATGAAGCAATTACACAATTCACCTTTAAATAACTTAAAGTTACAAAGCATTATCTTAAAGATTTATGATTCTATCAAGGTTTCATTTGATTTAATGCATAGTCACTTAACTAATAACAATAAAAGCGAGAGAAAAAAATCAAAATGACTTCAGCAGAGAGAGAAGAAAATGTCTTAAACTGAGGTTCTGGATCTTCAGAACTAAGCATATTGGAAAACAGAATCAACTCAGAAGCAGAAACACTTCTGCTTTCAGGCTGAATGGTGGGGAAGAGTGAATTCAGCCCTGGTGCAGAAACATTTGTTGTCCGTGAAGGACGCTGCAGGTCATGGAGATCTCTTGAAGGAGGATATTTCTGGATAGGCTTGTTCTTGCTTTCCAGGAGAGGGGCAGGCCAACAATCCCTCTTTTCAGAAATTTGCTCTTGGCCCCTTCTGTAACATGTGGCTTCTGATGGGAGGGTAGGGTGCAGGACCAGAATGTCCATTCAGACTGGGAGGGTTAGATCCAAAAAAGGTCCTGTTTCTGCCTTGTAAGAGCATCAGGACAAGCTCTTTCTTTGTCTTGTGGAGGAGCTGCTGTATCTTTTTCTAAGGTCATAGGGATGGCATCCCCTTACAAGTCATGAGACCATCAGTCCTGGTCCCGTCACAGCATCTTATAACTCTTTCTGCAAGATCTGTCAAAGAGAGAATTCCCTAGTTGTATTCCAGGGCCTATGCTGAATGCCCCATTTAGAACATCAGTGACATAAAAATACTTTTCAAAATGTTCAAATTAAATTCTAACTCAAATTTTTGTCTGAAGTTTTAATTTTTTTCTCCTTAAGCCATCAAAGTTATTCTCAATCATCAATATTCCCTACCTGTAATCATGGGCTTTCCCGTCATGGGAAATATACTCTGATACTGATAATTACCAGTAATTATTTCCAACCTTTCTGAAAGATTTTGAATTCTACTTTATATGTGTTCAGCTCTTCACATGCATGGCTGATCTATTTCTTTTGAAAGACTCTCCTCTTTTCACTCTAAATTGAGTATTTCATGAAGATGAGTTTTGTTTTATCTTTAATGAAGTTCAGAAAGGACACTAAGTCTCTATTGAAGCTTTTGCTTTTTACTTTCTAACAGGTTTTCTGATTGCAGAAAAACTGTTCAGTTTGGATACTTTTATTATGATCTTTAGGTGCGTTAATTATGCTGTTTTCTTCAGCTAACTTAGTGTGCATTTGGTTTCTTTTTTCTTCAAAAGTTTTTGAAGGATATTAGTTTCCTATGGCTGCTATAACAGATTAAAACAAACAGTGTCTTAGGGCCAACAAAGGTCTGTATACTCAAAGTTGTGGTTTTTCCAGTAGTCATGTATGGATGTGAGAGTTAGACCATAAAGAAAGCTGAGCACTGAAGAATTGATGCTTTTGAACTATGGTGTTGGAGAAGACTCTTGGAGTCCCTTGGACTGCAAAGAGATCAAATCAGTCAATCCTAAAGGAAATCAATCCTCAATATTTATTGGAAGGACTGATGCTGAAGCTCCAATACTTTGGCCACCTGATGCAAAAAACTGAATCATTAGAAAAGACCCTAATGCTGGGAAAGATTAAAGGCAGGAAAAGAAGGGGATGATAGAGGATGAGATGGTTGGATGGCATCACTGACTTGATGTACATGAGTTTGAGCAATCTCTGGGAGCTGGTGATGGACAGGGAAGCCTATCGTGCAGCAGTCCATGGGATTGCAAAGAGTTGGACATAACTAAGCAACTGAACTCAAAAGAGTGGCTTAAAAAAAGCACAAACTTATTATCTGACCACAGAAGGCTGAAATTAGTTTCACAGGGCTGAATTCAAGGTATCAGCAGGGTGGTGTTTCCTCTAGAGGCCAGGGGAAATTCATTTCTAGTGCTTCATACCTGCCTGCATTCCTTGACTCATGCTCACATCACTTCAACGTCTGCTTCTATCACATTATTTTCTATTCTAACTCTGACCGTTCTGCCTCCCTCTTATAAGAGACCCTTGTGATTACACTGGACCCACCCAGATCACCCAGGAAACACTGCCCATCTCAAGTTCCTTAACTTAATCAAATCTGTCAAGTCCCTTTTGCCTGGTAAGTTTCTGGGGATTATAACATGAATATCTTTGAGAGGGGCAACCTATTACAGAGTTTTATTTAGCCACATCAATTGGTTTCTTCTAAAATTCTACTAAGAGGTTTCCATATTCTGATATATTTGTTTTATGGGATTCCCAGTTCCCATAATCCATGCTCTTTTCTAAGAAGAGGATCACATACAGCCTTAGAGAAATTCACCCAGCAATATGATTTTTTATTTTATAATAACTTACTACATACATGGCACTTTAGAGTTTTGTAGGATTGCATGTTGTGTAATGTTCAGTTACTCTTCTTTTCCATCGTTCTACCTGTGAAGGCAATTTTATGCTCTTCTTAAGTTTGGAATTTTCATTCACAACATTTTTATTTTATTAAACTTATTTATTTATTTTAATTGGAGGATAATTACTTTACAATAATGTGATGTTTTTTTCCATACATCAGTATGAATGGCCATAAGCATAGATGTGTCCCCTCCCTCCTAAATGCCTCTCCCATGTCCCTCCCCACCCTATCCCTCCAGATTGTCACAAAGGCTTTGGGTGCCCTGAATCAAACATTAAACTCCCACTGGCTATCTGTTTTACATATGTTAATGAATATGTTTCTAGGCTATTCTTTCAACTCATCCTACCCTTTCCTTCTCTGACTGAGTCCAAAAGTCTGTTCTTTATATCTGTGTCTCCTCTGCTGCCCTGCATGTAGGATTTTCAGTACCATCTTTCTAGATTCCATATATATGTGTTAGTATATGATATTTTTCTTTCTCTTTCTGACTTCACTCTGTATAATAAGTACTAGGTTCATCCACCTCATTAGAACTGAGTCAAATGCATTCCCTTCTGTAGCTGAGTAATATTCCATTGTATATGTATACCACAACTTCTTTATCCATTCATTTGCTGATGGACATCTAGGTTCCTTCCAAGTTATAGCTATTGTAAATAATACTGCATTGAACGTTGAGGTACATGGGTCTTTTTCAATTCTGGTTTCCTCAAGGTGTATGCCCAATAGTGGGACTGCTGAGTTGTATGGTTGTTTTATTTCTAAATGTTGTCTAAAGTCACGTTTGTTTTTTTTTTCCCTGAAGTATAATGAAGGTGGTTTTAGTTGCAGCTACTTGAAATTTTCAGTGTTTTTATGTACCATTTATCATTTAAAGATAATGAAAACTTATGGAAAGAGAGATGCTATATTCTTTTTAATGGCCTCCAACTTTGGTATTTCTATTAAAGTGTTCTCCATTTTGACTTCCATTAAAGTTAATTTAATTCCTGCAAATTCTTCTCTATAATGATCTCAAAGATGTACTCTCTTTCCTTCAGAAGGACAGCCACTCCAGTGATCAGTTCTTTATCTCTAAATGTGTAGAGGCCTAATGATTACAGAATCCTACTATTACTAAAACTAGTATCCTCTACTACAGTAATATGCACAGATCTGGGGCTGGTCTGAGGTCTCTTGTCAGTACTGCTGGCACTGCAGAGCATCACAGCCATCAGTTGACTCTCCATGGCCTCAGAGGCCAGAGCTGAGACCCATCATGTTGCCAGGCCAGACAGTTCTGTGGATATTCTTCCTAGAACCACACCAGTGTGCAACAATCCCATCTTAGTGTAGGTGGGAAGAAATAGCAAGAACAGTGGAAGAGAGCCTCCCAACCTTCCTAACATGGTGACATAGCAGGGATCGTAAAAGAGGCCCACAGGGGATATAGACTAAGCCCCACAGTGACGTTGCTGTGGGGCTCAATTCTCTATGCAGCCTTGCCCAGTGCCCCAAGCACCCTGGGAATCCACATCTTGTCTCCCCTTTAAGCCATTCAAAGGCCCTGGTTGGAATGCTCCACTGGTTGTGAGGGCATGGCTGCGAGGATTTGCAAGTATCTGACTGTCACATATATTTTATCTTCTCTTAAATAAACTTTTAATTCTGTGGCCCTTCTAAGAGTGCCAGGTTTGGCAAATAAAAATACAGGGTATTCAGTTAAATTTAAGTTTTATGAAAAATGTAGATATTTTAGTATAAATATGCTCCATGCAATAATTGTGACACATTCATAATAAAAAAATATATATTGGGGGTTTTTTGAAGTTCAGATTTAACTGGGCATCCTATGTTTATCTGGCAACCTTTGTCCTGGAGGCATCATTCTCACAAGGACAGCATAAAACACTACTTTCAGTGCCAGAGCAACCTCGAAAGTGTTTGGGGGGAAGGTATGGAAAACCCAAGAAAGGGTTTCAACCAGGGGTATACTGAAGCCAGATCCCACCAGCTGGCTAGAACTGACTGTAAGCATCTTCTCTCCACCCTGTGCTCAGCAAGGTCTCAGTCATAGCTTGAGACAGACCATGTCTAGCATTTAAACCAAAGATATAGAGAAACACTAGGCATCAAATCTGTGTCTACTGACCAACCTGACCAGCCTCCAGAAAGATGATTGTTTTAACTTGCACATGACTGATCATAATCAATCCTCTTTAACTCTATCATTCTTAGGATGTGGAAAAAGCACTGTTCCCTTCTTAGAGTAAAGGTGAAGGAGAAATACCATTGCCACCAGAGGTCACTCTTAATCTCCTGAATCCAAAATTACCCAGGCTACAAAAGGAATCTCCTCCTGGAGCACAGAATCAAGAAAGACGTTTTCTGTTCCATAAAGTAGCGAACCTAAAATTCAGTCCACATTTTAATGAACCACTGTGGATTTTCCATAGAATATAAAATAGTTAAAACCAGTGTTATGAATATTATTTAGCATCACTTTTCTGTTGATTGTCAAGTGTAGAAACTTACTTATTGTAGTCTTCTCCCTTCAGCATGATAAAAAAAAAAATTAAGATGTGGAGGGAACTGTACTTCATTAAGGTTTACTTTTATCTACACATACCTTAGGTATAGAGTGAACATGTAAAACCAAAGAGAAGGCTTCAGTGGAGGTAAAACACCTTGGTGCTCTCTTGATTAAAAAGATGTCATGATTCATAGAATTTGACTTAAAACATAACTTTGCTTAAGACAAACCTCTATTCAGCCTATATTTTCTTGAATATTTGTTACTTACTAAAACTAAGTGTTTATTGGGCATTGTCTATAAGTTGTTTGAAATGAATAAAATATTACCATTCTCTGAACTCAAGAGTCTCCTGGAAGAATTATATATACATATCCCTGGAGGAAGGCATGGCAACTCACTCCAATGTTCTTGCCTGGAGAATCCCCATGGACAGAGGAGCCTGGTGGGCTACAGTCCATGGGGTCACAAAGAGTTGGACACAACTGAGCAACTAAGCACAGCACACACATTTATATAATAGTACTTGGTTTAATAAAGCTTTCAATGAAGTATGAGAATTCAGGAATATACAGCAAGTCACTCTTTTCTCTTAAATTTGTTGGCTGATTTGTGACTTAATGCCACCTTGGTATGAACAAGAAGCTTACATTCTATTAAGGAAAGTATTAAAAAATAAAAAGGTAGTAAGTGATAATTCTAAGTAGTGCCAAGCACCATGAAGAAACTAACACGGGGTAATGAAATATAGAGACTGGGGTATAATCAGCAGGGTCAGATAAGTCCTCTCCTGGGGGAAACAGCTGAGTCCTGAACAAGGAGTAAGTTCTGTGAACGTCTGAATGTAGAAGACTAGAAATTTAAAAAGTGGGAACTTAAGGATCCTTACAGAGGTGAGAATTAATGGACTTATGAGATTGGTTAATAGGCATGTCTGAAGAAATGCCCTTGCAAGTGTAATGGGCGAACATATTTAATGAACCTCTCTGCAATGTGAACTGGATGGATTACTTTGTTGCTAGGTGCAGTCAGTCTTTTGCAGACTCTCGGATGAGATGAAAAATGTGCCCCCAAGAGAAACGGTAAAAGACCCTTGTAGGAGAACAGCTTGCTCCAAAGGTGCTGACCATCAGATCTGGCCTCAGAAGATGGACTCCTTTTCAAACAGTCTTGGGAGATGTGAAAACATCTGCCTGTGCTTAGCAACTCTGACTGTCTAATGTGCTGAAATTGAATGACATGAAAGTTAGAAGAGGACATTGTCTAATATTTGAAGTGATGAAAGGCTTTTGAAATTTGAAATCATTGTGAGTGGAGTTATATATATCTATAAAACTGATAAGGGATTTTTAAGTCCTCTTAATGAACTTAGGGGCTTCCTACGTGGCTCAGTGGTAAAGAATCTGCCTGCTAAGGCAGGAGCCTCAGGAGACTTGGGTTCAATCCCTGGGTTGGGAGGATCCCCTGGAGTAGGAAATGGCAACCCATTCCAATGGGCTTCTCTTGTGGCTCAGATAGTAAAGAATCCGCCTGCAATGCAGGAGACCTGGGTTTGATCCCTGAGTTGGAAAGATCCCCTGGTGAAGGGAATGACTACCCACTCCAGTATTTTGGCCTAGAGAATTCCATGGAGAGAGGAGCCTGGCAGGCTATAGTCTATGGGGTCACAAAGAATTGGACACTACTGCATGACTTTCACTTTCACTTTCAATGAGTTTAAGCTTAACAATCATGTAAAACTGATAAGGGATTTTTTTTTAAGGCATCTTAAAGAATGAACTTAACAATCAAGTGCAAGTAGCTTTGTAAATTATTTTAAAAAATCTACAAAGAGGAATTGTTCACTAGATTAAAAATGCTGAAGAGGAATTTTTTAAAAAGAGGATACAATAAGACTTTCCTGGTGGAAAAGTGGATAAGGATCTGCCTGCCAATGCAGGGGACATGGGTTCAATCCCTGGTCCGGGAACATTTCACATGCTGCGGGGCAACTGAGCCCACATGCCACAACTACTGAAGCCGTCGTGCCTAGACTGGGGCTCCGCAACAAGAGAAGCCATTGCAATGAGAAGCCCCACACACAGCAAGGAACAGTAGCCCCACTCACTGCAACTAGAGAAAGCCTGCACACAGCAACTAAGACCCAGCGCAACCAAAAATAAAAATAAAATAAATAAAAAGAGTATACAATATAATTTGCTTTCTGTTTAGACCAGTTTTCATGAATACTGCCTCTAATACTAACAAAACCTATGCTGTGATTCCATTGCATGCTAGGCAATTTACTCATTTTGTCTTTTCAGGTCCTTAATGGCTCAGACGTGGGCTTGAGAGACAGAGTCTTCACTGAGTGTCTAAACCTGGAAGCAGAGATCAGGGACATTGGAGGATTTATGTATCTCTTCCCCTGGGGATGTGTAGATGTCACTTAACTGAATAACCCATTTGTTCCTTTCATTCATTTATTCTGTTTTGAAATCAGATTAACACAGGCTTAAATTTTCTTTCATGTATTTACATATGACCCTAGGTATATAATGGATTTCCAGGTGATCCACAGTTAAAAAATTTGCCTGCCATTGCAGAAAAAGCAAGAGGCGCGGGTTTGATCCTAGGGTCCGGAAGATCCCCTGGAGTAGGAAATGACAACTCACTCCAATATTCTTGCCTGGAGAGTTCCATGGACAGAGGAGCCTGGCAGGCTGCAGTCCAGAGCTCACAAAGAGTTGGACATGACTGAGCAACATGCACACATGCCTGCTAGCTACATAAGTTACTCAGCTCTCTAAAATTCACCCATATCAACACTAAAATGAAGATACTACATACATTATTTGATGGCTATTGAGATTGAGTAAGAATGTAGATCAAGTGTTTAATACAATGCTGTGGACCTTTGCTCTCAGTAAACAATAGATTGCTGTTTTTTTTATTATTCATTTACTAATTCTAAAATTATTTACTAAATACACTTATTATTATGAAAACTGTTTTTGATTCTAGGATCAGAACAACCAATAATAGACTTTATTCATCCAATATGTTATATACATGTATCTAATATATTGTTTGATCTATTACATATACAACTACATGCTGTGTAGTAGTGTGTGTAGAGAAATAACTCTGATTATGTTATCTGTCATGGGGAAGCCAAGGCCCAGAGAGAATGATAGCTTCTCCAAGATGGTATAGCTCATAGCAGAGCTCAGCCCTGTTGTCTCAACAACCAACACCAAAGTGCCTGGTTCAACAGAGAGTGGTTAGTTCCTTGTGGGATGACAGTTGGTGAGTATTAGGAGAGGCTTAAAGAGGGATATCCTTTAAGCTGTCTTTGGAAAGAAAGGTAAGTATTTATCAGATGGGGAGGGAGGAGGGAAGATGGGGAGAATTAGTAGCAGAAAGAGAAGCTAGCATGTTCTTTCTATCAGCTGTGGAAAATAAAAAGCCTCGTTTCGATACTAGCAATTGCAGACAATTTTAAATGAAAATCTCTTCCATTAAGGGAAAGCAGAAACTATTACCCTTTTAATATCAGTTATAAAGTTTTGCTCTATTCATTTGTTAAGGACCTTGCAGGAAGGCACACAATTAATTCTCATAAAAGGTAAACCCATCTTCTTTATTAAAGAAAGGATAAAGAAGGAAGAGTATTTAGAGTTCCCTTACCTTAATGGTTGGGCTTCCCTTGTAGCTCAGTCGGTAAAGAATCTGCCTGCAGTGCAGGAGACCTGGGTTCGATCCCTGGGTTGGTAAGATCCCCTGAAGAAGGAAATGGCAACCCACTCCAGTATCCTTGCCTGGAAAACCTCGTGGACAGAGGAGCCTGGTGGGCTGCAGTCCATGGGGTCGCAAAGAGTCGGGGACGACTGAGCAACTAACACTTACTTACCTTAATGGTTAACAAAGATAAACTAGAGCTCATATTTTGTCCTTTCTTAATGTGTGCCTTTTGCTGTTGGTTGGGCTTGCAAAAGAAGGAATTGCTGAGTGGCAGGTCAATGTAATTTGTTACACACTTCTATATTCTCAGGACTTATATGTAGGTTACCTGAAAAAATTAGTGGGGAAAAAAATGTGTTGCTGCTATTGGTGAAAGTGAACAAGTGATTTGTTCAAGTGGTTAGTGCCTATGACTGTGGTGCTAAAGCAAAAATAATGTAAAATATTTTATTTCAGACATAATTTCAGCATTTCTGTGACCTTTTGGTCCATAGCACACTTACTTGACTCCTACCCACCTGGGAATCCATGGACAAAGACTTAGATGCTGCCATTCTTATTCCTCCTTAGATTTTTCTGGAAACAGCCTGAAAATACCAAGTCTGGGTCTCTATCGCCCTCTGTTTCTTTCCTTCTGCCCAGAAATACTAGTGGAACAAATTAATATAGCTCCTTACCCCCCAGCCCCAGATGAATCCACTAGTATTTAATAGTTTCTAATCATAGCCAGGTTCTCATTGTTGTCAACCATTCCCATTAAATGCTAATCTATTTCCCAAATTATTGCCAGATTCACCCATTGAACTCAAGCACCTTACTTCTCTTGTTCCCAATTCTACTTCAACATTATTGCTCTTACTCCATTATTTATTTACCAGAAACTTCTCTGAATATGTTTTACCATCAACCACTTCCTCTCTAATAACTTGTAAACTTAGTTTCCACATGTTGTCTAGCAAGGGAAGGCAGCTTTAAATAGACACCGGACCTGGATATTAATTGCTGCTCCATCCTTTCTGGACCTGTTTGTTACCTCATGTATGAAATGGCAATAGTTAAAATACAGCACATGATTTTATTGCGAGAGTGAGATCAGATACAACACATGAAGAATCTATCGTATACCTGGCAGAAACAAGATGAAGAATAAATACAGAATCCCACTCTTTCCTACTTGTTAAGGCATGTTTTGCTTCTACTCTTGATACTTTAACTGTTCCTTCTGTGAGTTCCTTGTGAGTTGCTCTTCTCACTTCAGTGTTTTCTTTATAGACTTCTTTTTATTGTTCCTATAATAATTTTACTTACAACCACAATTTGAAGCCTCCTTCCATGTATATTTGTTCCAATTATGTATCTTTGATTTATCAAACCTTGAATTTGAAAGTAGCCTTACTGATCAACTGACTGAACTTCATTATTGAGAAGAGACAACCAAGTCCCAGGGGGATTGCATTGCTTTTCTAGAAACATAAGAATTAATGGGGATATAATCTCCATCTTCTGAATTTTGGATAACTGAGTTGCCAGTTCTTTCTCCACAGTTTCAATATTTCATTTTGAATCACTTGGTCATCTTATAAGAATCTTACATTTTTAGTAATTAGCAAAATATTAATATACTTACCATCTCATTATCTCTAATTTGCCTTTGAGCACACTGAAACTAAGTAAATTTAAACAGTTCCTCAGGTTGTATAACTATTTGTAACAGGTCAGGAATGAGACTCAAGACTTTAACTTTTGTTTCCGAAGAGCTCTGATAATTCTTTACAAAATCTGTTGCAAGAATCTAGTTTTATGTTTTTCATGCCTTTTAGATGGTTTACTCTGGAGAAGGCAATGGCAACCCACTCCAGTACTCTTGCCTGAAAAATCCCATGGATGGAGGAGCCTGGAAGGCTGCAGTCCATGGGGTCGCTAGGAGTCGGACACGACTGAGCGACTTCCCTTTCACTTTTCACTTTCATGCATTGGAGAAGGAAATGGCAACCCACTCCCGTGTTCTTGCCTGGAGAATCCCAGGGACGGGGGAGCGTGGTGGGCTGTGGTCTATGGGGTCTCACAGAGTCGGACACGACTGAAGCGACTTAGCAGCAGCAGCAGCAGCAGCAGATGGTTTACTCAGTGTTCTCTATGCTGAGGAAGTGATTTCTGAGTACTACTGTGTCTTAGCTGTAAATTATAAAGATTATACCAAAAGCACATGTAAATTTGTTATTAAAATATTTTAAGAAGCATAGGATTACAACCCACTATTCACTGCCCCCCAACATATATATTTTCTGTTTCTTTATGAATCATATTATATAATATATATCATGTCAGTTTATTTTAAATCAAATGGAACCAAGTTATTCTTTTACCTCCTTCTTTGTCAAGATTATTTTGCAGGCAATGCAAACAAAGAGTTGCTATGTGGTAAATTTCCTCAGGGATGATTTAACTACCCAATTTCTAGACACTCTCATGTAGCACTCAGATATATCTTAATGTGAAGTGATGACAAAGACATCTCTTCACTGGCTGTTATAGGGTGGTGCTAATAAAACACATCTAACCATAGGGAGTACATTGGAATATTTTATGACTAGGAGATGATTGCATGAATTATAAGTAGTATAACCTGGTTACACTGTGATAGACTCAACAGCTTCAGTAAAAAATACATATCAAATATACAATGCAAATGTAACATTCATTAGCATCATGTTCTCCATGTATACCTGCTATTATTTTCAGAGTGGAAGCTTAGAGTCATTCTCTTTGAAAACATCTTTATTCTCCACAAATGAAGTTGTATGTACTCTATTCCCCAGATCATCTACATTTCAGTAAAGGTGGTAAAATATTATATAACTTCAGATTATTTCTTGAACTAGAATATGACAATATATGTATAAAAATAAATGTTATTTGAATTGGAATATTGTTATTAATAAAAGTTACTTATACATTTATAACATATATAATATAATTTACTAATGATTATTAACTAATTTGATATTATTAAATTTTATGTCTGACATATAATTTATCTGATTTATTATTATGTATTAATCTATATACTTATGAAATATATAATCTGGCTAGCTGCAATCACAGCACTCACACCAGGAAAATTATTCTAACATGTATTATGGGCCATGTCAAGAAGGTTAGAACATTTAAATTTCAATGTTAATTACATGCACTGTGTCATGGTTGCTAATAAAGCAAATGTGACATTAAACCACATTAATAAATATATTCTATATTTTAAATAAGGAAGACGATAGCACAATGTATAGCACATAGATCACATCTGGGTAGATGTTGGCTCCAGACACCACATTTTATATTTATTATTTTCTTTTATTGATATATAATTGATTTGCAATGTTGTTTAATTACTGCTGTACAGCAATATGATTCAGTTATACATATATATTCTTTTTCATTATGATTTATATCATAGGATATTGAATACAATTTCCTGTGCTATAGAGTAGGATCTTGTTGTTTATCCATGCTATATATGATAGCCTAGATTTGCTATCCCCAACATCCCACTCTATCCCTCCCCCAATCCCTTTCTATTGGTAACAAGTCTGCTCTCTGTAACATGAGTCTGTTTCTGATTCACAGTTTCATTTGTGTCATATTTAAGATTCCACATACAAGTAGTATCATATGATATTTATCTTTATTATCTACTTCACTTAGTATGATAATCTCTAGTTGCATATATCTTGCTGCAAATGGCATTATTTTGTTCTTTTTTTATGACTGAGTAGTGTTGCATTGTTGATATCGACAACCTCAGATATGCCACTCTAATTGGCCAAAGTGAAGAGGAACCTCTTGATGAGGGTGAAAGTGGAGAGTGAAAACACTGTCTTAAAACTCAACATGCAAAAAACTAAGATCATGGCATCTGGTCCCATCACTTCATGGCAAATAGGAGAGGAAAAGGGATTTTATTTTCTTGGGCTCCAAAATCACTGTGGATGGTGACTGCAGCCATGAAATTAAAAGGCACTCCTTGGAAGAAAAGCTATGACAAACCTAGAGACCATATTAAAAAGCAGAGACATCACTTTGTTGACAAAGGTCCACATAGTCAAAGCTGTGGTTTTTCCACTAGTCACATACAGATGTGAGAATTAGACCATAAAGAAGACTGAGCTTTCTCAGTGTTGATTCTTTCAGCCTTGAAAAATTGGTGTTTTCACATTGTGCTGGAGAAGACTCTTGGGAGTCCCTTGGTCAGCAAGGAGATAAAACCAGTCAATCCTAAAGGAAATCAACCATGACTATTCACTGGAAGGACTGATGCTGAAGCTGAAGCTCCAATACTTTGGTCACCAGATGTGAAGACCCAACTCATTGGAAAAGACCCTGATGCTGAGAAAGATTGAACACAAAACGAGAAAGGGGCATCAGAGGATGAGATGGTTAGATAGCATCACTGACTGAATGGGCATGTATTTGAGCAAATTTCAGGAGAGAGGGGAGGGATAGAGGAGCACCAGTTCAGTTCAGTCACTCAGTCATGTCCGACTCTTTGCAACCCCGTGAACCGCAGTGTGCCAGGCTTCCCTGTCCATCACCAACTCCCAGAGTCCATCCAAACCCATGTCCATTGAGTTGGTGATGCCATTCAGCCATCTCATCCTCTGTCGTCCCCTTCTCCTCCTGCCCTCAATCCTTCCCAGCATCAGGGTCTTTTCAAATGACTCAGCTCTTCACATCAGGTGGCCAAAGTATTGGAGTTTCAGCTTCAACATCAGTCCTACCAAGGAAAACTAAGAGCTGATCTCCTTTAGGATGGACTGGTTGGATTTCCTTGCAGTCCAAGGGACTCTCAAGAGTCTTCTCCAATACCACAGTTCAAAAGCATCAATTCTTTGGTGCTCATCTTTCTTTATAATCCAACTCTCACATCCATACATGACCACTGGAAAAACCATAGCCTTGACCAGATGGACTTTTGTTGACAAAGTAATGTCTCTGCTTTTCAATATTTTGTCTAGGTTGGTCATAACTTTCCTTCCATAAGTAAGCATCTTTTAATTTCATGGCTGCAATCACCATCTGCAGTAATTTTGGAGCCCAGAAAAATAAAGTCAGCCACTGTTTCTGCTGTTTCCCCATCTATTTGGCATGAAGTGATGGGACTGGATGCCATGATTTTAGTTTTTTGAATGTTGAGCTTTAAGCCAACTTTTTCACTCTCCTCTTTCACCTTCATCAAGAGGCTCTTTAATTCTTCTTCACTTTCTGCCATAAGGGTGGTGTCATCCGCATATCTGAGGTTATTGATACTTCTCCCGGCAGTCTTGATTCCAGCTTGTGTTTCTTCCAGCCCAGCGTTTCTCATGATATACTCTGTATATCAGTTAAATAAGCCGGGTGAAAATGTACAACCTTGATGTACTCCTTTTCCTATTTGGAACCAGTCTGTTGTTCCATGTCCAGTTCTAACTGTTGCTTCCTGACCAGCATACAGGTTTCTCAAGAGGGAGGTCAGATGGTCTGGTATTCCCATCTCTTTCAGAATTTTCCACAGTTTATTGTGATCCATACAGTTGAAGGCTTTGGCACAGTCAATAAAGCAGAAATAGATGTTTTTCTGGAACTCTCTTGCGTTTTTGATGATCCAGCAGATGTTAGCAATTTGATCTCTGGTGCCTCTGCCTTTTCTAAATCCAGCTTGAACATCTGGAAGTTCACAGTTCACGTATTGCTGAAGCCTGGCTTGGAGAATTTTGAGCATTACTTTACTAGCGTGTGAGATGAGTGCAATTGTGTGGTAGTTTGAGCATTCTTTGGCATTGCCTCTTTGGAATTAGAATGAAAACTGACCTTTTCCAGTCTTGTGGCCGCTGCTGAGTTTTCCATATTTGCTGGCATATTGAGTGGAGCACTTTCACAGCATCATCTTTTAGGATTTAAAATAGCTCAACTGGAATTCCATCACCTCCACTAACTTTGTTAGTAGTGATGCTCCCTAAGGCCCACTTGACTTCACATTCCAGGATGTCTGGCTCCAGGTGAATGATCATACCATCATGATTATCTGGGTCGTGAACATCTTTTTTGTATAGTTCTGTGTATTCTTGCCACCTCTTCTTAATATCTTTTGCTTCTGTTAGGTCCATACCATTTCTGTCCTTTATTGAGCCCATCTTTGCATGAAATGTCCCCTTCGTATCTCTAATTTTCTTGAAGAGATCTCTAGTCTTTCCCATTCTATTGTTTTTTTTTTAATTTATTTATTTTAGTTGGGGCCTAATTACTTTACAATATGGTAGTGGTTTTTGCCATACATTATTCTATTGTTTTCTTCTATTTCTTTGCATTGATCGCTGAGGAAGGCTTTCTTATCTCTCCTTGCTATTCTTTGGAACTCTGCATTCAAATGGGTATATCTTATGTAGAGGAGCATGGCATGCTGCAAACTATGGGATTACAGAGTCAGACACGACTCAGCTACTGAACAGCAACAACAAAGTAATCCATTCTATATATGTACCAATTTGCTTTATTCATTCATCTGTCAATGGACATTTAGGTTATTTCCATGGATTGACTATTTGAATAGTGTTGCTATAAACATAGGGATGCATATGTCTTTTTGAATTATAATTTTTCTGGGTATATGCCCAGCAGTAGATTTGCTGTATCATATTGTACTTCTACTTTTATTTTTCTGAGGAATCTCCATACAGTTTTCCATAATGGCTGCATCAACTTACTTTTTTTCCATTAATATAGTATATTCCCTTTTCTCTACACCCTCTCCAGCATTCATTATTTGTAGACTTTTAAATAATTGTCCTTCTGACCAGTGTGAGGTGGTACCTCCTTGTAGATTTGATTTTAGTTTCTCTAATATTTAGTGATGTTGAGCATCTTTGCATATACCTATTGACCATCTGTATGCCTTCTTTGGATAAATGTCTGTTTAGGTCTTCTGCCAATTTTTGATTGAGTTGTTTGTTTTTTTCTTGCTGAGTTGTATGAACATTGTGTATATTTTGAAAATTAAGCCCTTGTCAATCAGATTTTTTGCAAATACTTTCTCCCATTCTGTAGATTGTCTTTCTGTTTTGCTTATGGTTTCCTTTGCCATGGAAAAGCTTGTAAGTTTGATTAAGTGCCATTTATTCATTTTTTAAAATTTCTATTGCCTTGGGAGACTGACCCAAGAAAGTGTTGATGCAATTTATGTCACAGAATATTCTGCTTATGATCTCTTCTAGGAATTTTATGGTGTCCTGTCTTATGTTCAAGTCTTTAAGCCATTTTTAGTATTGTCTGAAGCCTGGAAAGGCTGTGCTTCCTGCTTTGTTCCTTTTTTTCAGAGTTGCTTTGGCAATTCTGAATCTTTTGTGATTCCATATAAAATTTTAGGATTATTTGTTCCATCTCTGTGAAAAATGTCATGGGTAAATTGATAGCGATCATATTAAATCTGCAGATTCCTTTGGTTAATATACCATTTTAACGATATCAATTTGTCCAATATAAGACATGAGATATATTTCCATTTCTTTGAATCATCTTTGGTTTCCTTTATTAATATTTAATAGTTCTCAATGTTTAAGTCTTTCACCTCCTTGGTCAGGTTTATTCCTAAGTATTTTATTTTTAGGGGTGTGATTTTACGAGCTTTTTTTTTTTATGTTTCCTTTCTGATATTTCATTTTTTATATAAAAAATGCAACTTCTTTCTGTATGTTAAGCTTGTATACTGCTTCCTTGCTGAATTCGTTGATCAATTCTAGTATTTTTTGTGTGGAGTCTTTAGGATTTTTAATATAAATATTATGTCATCTGCATATAATGAAAACTTCACCTTTTCTTTCATATTGGATACTTTTATATCTTTTTTTGTCTGATTGCTGTGGATGGGACTCCCAGTACTGTGTTCAATAGAAGAGGTGGGAGTGGGCATCTTTGCTTTGTTCCAGATTTTACCAGGAAGTCTTTCAGCTTTTCACTGTTAAATATCATACTGGCTATGGATTTGTCATAAATAGTTTTTATTATGTTGAGATATGTTCCCTTTATATCCACTATGGTAAGAGTTTTTATCATGAATGGGGGTTGAATTTTGTCAGATGCTTTTTCCGCATCTATTCAGATGATCATACGGTTTTTGTCTTTTGTCTTATGTGGTGTATCACATTGATCAAATTGCATGTGTTGATACACATAGCAGTATATTTTAGATAAATATTGACAAACTGATGATTCCAGGGGAAAGCAATGAGAATGTAAACCATTTGCTCATTAGAAATGGTAGATGAAATGGAAGATATTAAGGATAAGGAAAAAGAAATACTGAGGTAAGTGGGCAGTGAGGAGATAGGACTGGGAATTTGGTGGATTTAGTGGGCTTCAGAGGGATGAAAACTGTAATGTGAAAGGGGAGTTACCCTCATTTGTAAACCATCAGAAGACAGATTACGATAATGGCAGTGGAGGAGTCATTTTACAAAATCAGATTTAAGCTCCAAGAAGGAACTTTATGACAATCAGTGATGCCTAAAAAGAGACCAGATTGCCATTAGGTGTGTTGGAGAGGACCAACATACACTGAATCCAAGTAGAATAAATTTTTAAATAAGGTGCTCACATATTTTATATTCCCAATATAACATATTTAAGAGTGAAAGGGATTGCTAATAAAAGTATGTTGGGACAACAGTCTTAAACAGTAATATGGATCATGGAATCCATAATCATGGTGATGATGATGATCATAGAAATCACTTAACTAGCATTTCCCAGAGGCTAGGCAGTGTTTCAGGTTATTTGCGTAAGAGATAGGGAACATTATTTTCTATATTTTGCAGAGAAGGATAACTGCAGTTCAATTTTCTATATTAATTTAACATCTTATAGTTGATAAGACATAAAGCCAGCTGGTAAGAGGTAAAGATGGAAAGATTCTAATCCAGATAATCTGTTTCTAGATCTCATGGACTTAACTACTATACTATGCTACATGTATATGTATATAGATATTTTAAAACTTTATTTAGAAATAATTATAGATCCACAGGAGGTTTCCAAAATAGTAAAAGAGGTCTCATATTCCCTTTCCTTAATTTTCCCCAGTGGTTACATCTTATGTAAGTAAAGTATATTCAAATCCAGGAAATAGACATCAGTGCAGGGTGTCGAAATCCTTTCTATGCCGTTTTATCACATGTCTACACAAGTAACCACCACTGGAATCAAGATATAGATCTAGTCCTTCACTACAAAGAGGTCCCTCATTGTTATTCCTGTGTAGTCATGCCTACCTTCCCCTGCTCATCATTCCTACCACCTGGCCACTACCAGCTTGTTCTCTATTTCTATAATTTTGCCATTTCGAGTACATTATAAATGGAATCATACAGTGGTAAACTTTTGTGATTGGAGTTTTCATTCTGCATAATGCTGAACGGACATGTTTAATAGGAAAATTTAAGTATTCAATTGCACAGTTTCTATAGACAAAATTCCATTTGATTTGATAATAATTTGCTTAAATATTATTTTATAAATAACATGCAATGCAGAAAATACAGTAGAATCAATAATATTTTTGGGCATAAGTATATTAAGAACATTTGATGAAAAAATAGCGTTCAGATTAGCTTAACCATATAGGAATTGTCATTTTTATCATATTTGTTATGATTATTTTCTAATGACTGGCTGTTTATTTTGTGTAACATCTTAAATGACCTGTTTTGTTGCCGATAAACAGAGAAGCAACTTGATGTGCTGATGGGAAAGAATATAATTTAGCAATCAGCATTCAAATTTATTTTAAATTACATTCCCAGATATTGGGAAATATTAAAAAGAAATTAAGAAATTTTCTCCATTAGAGTTTTAGTTAGAACCACTTCATTAAATGACAGCTTCAAAGTAAATATGCAGGCAATTATGATTCTCTGCTAATCACACTGGCTGGTAAAATTGTTTCTTCACTTCTTATTTCCAGTTATCTCCACCAAATAATGTTATCTATAAGAAAATATTCTGACTGAAGAACACAGGGAAGGCAAATAAGCAAACCTAATTGCCAATAACATTTACATCTAAAACATTTCGTTATAAAACAGTTTAAAAACTCAACAGCTAACGAGATGAACAGGTGGTTTTTTTTGTTTGTTTCATTTTAGTTTTTATTTCATTACATTTCATTTTGTTTGTTTTTGGTAAAAAGAAATGCTAATGCATTCTAAGCTTTCATGCACATAGATAGGAAAATCCAGGAAAGGTAGTTGAGCAGACTCTGGAATGTGAGCCTTGATCTATAGCTTGGCACAGCACTGCACACACAAGCTTTGCCCAGATGTTTGGACAACAGAATAGAACAAAACAAAGAAAATGTACAATTAAGATTTTAATTCAACTTTTCAATCTAAATTATATAAGTGAAAATTTATCTCTCTTTTTTTTTCCACATAGAAAGTGGTAAAATATATGTATATATGAATCATGCAGATAACTAACAGAAAAAATTTAAAAAAAATTATACTTCATTGTAGGCAGTCCTGTTGTCATGTTCTCTTATTTTTCAAAACAAGTTAAGTTATTCTACCTTATACATCCATAAAATCCTGAAACACATGTGTTATAGGGCATCATAAAAACAAAACCCATGAATGGTCAATGTGAACACAATATTTCCATTCTCATATTTCAATATAAACAAACAAAAGTCAGTCAACCAATCAACAAGGAGACGGAAAACAAAGAATACACTACCCATTCACAAAAAGAATTCACTTTTGTAAATGAACTTTTATGTTGTGCTTCACTTGTTAAAATGAAATCTATCTAGCTAAAGGAAATATGTTTCCTTAGAATTGTACTGAACATCAATGCATCCTTTCACATTAGTCTGTTAGTTAACATGAATCATTTCCTTATATACAGTTTTAGATTATATAATTATACCATATATGTTCATTCACTTGTTAATCAACAAATATTCACCAAGTTCTTACTATATACAAGCATTGGAAACATAAGATAAATATTTGGTTTGTCCTCCAGAATATAGCTGACAACCATACATGTGGAAAATTAGCCAATATATATAATAAATGCTAGAAATGAAGCATTTATCAACTCTAGTAAAGGTGCTGCTACAGACAGAGTGAGGACGAATGATAGCAAGCATAATATGGCTCCCTAAGATTAGGATCAAAGGTAGCAACCCAGATAATTAAATCCAAATGCTTCATCTTATAGGTGGAGAAACAGAGGTTCGAAAAGTTATCACAGCTAGTCAGAATATATCTTGTCTATAAGCCAAAATTTAAAATGTCTTGATTGCTAATTTTACAAATGTTGCTGTGAAGAATAAATGAAGTATAATAAGAAATATTTGGTAGATGTGAAGTATCAATAAACCTCTAGGAAGAAGTCTGTTGCAGTGGAAACAGCATGCATTTAGACTATAATATCCTTGGGTTATACTTCCATCTCTTTCTAAATGTGGCACTTAATTCATCATTGCTTGGTCTCACATTCCTCCTTTCTAACACAGGATCAATCATTCCCAATATCTCATAATCATTTATCTATGCCAAAATCGATGACTTGATAAATTTGTCATATCATTACTCACTATTTGATAAAGTTTTAAAGAGGAGATTTTTGTTTGGGGGAAATAAAAACTTGATTAATGCGTTGGATTTGAAGATGATATGTCTACAATATAGCTAAGAGAGTGTTAATTTGTAGACCATAAGAACATTTGATAATTTTGTTTTGATTTTCTGGTCTCTGAGTGGAAATTGAGCAAAGAGGAGCCAACAGTGTGGGAATTGAAAGGCCAGTGTCCACACTATTAAAAATACTATGAGAAAGAGTATAGTGGGATTTGCTGATGTTTTGCTGTGAAATGAACTTTTCTATAATTCTAAACTCTTAACTACAATGTATTATACAAGTGAATACTTTTTTGTTTTTTTATCAGAGATTAAATAAATCATGGAGTTTTACCTTGGGCTAGGGTGAAATGAAGCAGAGATAATTATATGGAAGCAGGACCCTGGAATGGAAAACATAAGCCTCTTGGGTACTTACTGATATCATACGGAGAAAATAGAACTTCCATAGAGCATGTAGTAGGGGATTCAAGTCCATAATAACTCAAAGGACAGGAAGTCCTCAGTTGACATCTCAGTTGCATTGGATGTGAAGATTCAATGAGATAGTGAAAATGATAACCTGGTTATCAAAGCACATTTTGGAATGTGTGCATAGGCAGTGATGACCCTTTTTTCTCTTTGGTCTCAAACCTTAATCACTGGCTGTCTGACCTCTGCTAATCAAAACAGGGTTGGATTCTCACCCATCGCAGTGAGATATCAATTCCTAAAAATTTGAAATTAACTGACTGGAATTTAGTATTTATGTTGCACTAGAACTATTATGTATGATTAGAAGTATGGATATAGCCTGACAAATGGACAATAAGAAGGGAAAGTCAGGCAGCAGAACTGAGAAGAAGCAGCATTCTCGCCAATAAGAGTGCATTTTATTTAATTAAACCATTGTTAAAAATCTTGGAAACATTTATTTCTTGGTAATTAGGTACATTAAGCCATAGGAATACAAAATTCTGGGGACAAAAAACAAATTACTTGAGTAATTTACTAGAGGCAATAGTGATAGAAGCCACCCCCATCCTTGTCCACTCTTTGGTTTCCAGGTCCATTTATTCTGACTTTAGAAGAAACAGCTCAATTTGTTGTTTATAGGATCAAAATCATACTCAAGGCCTATTTTGGATCCTATAGGATAGCACCCCAAACACAAATGTTCTCGTAACTGGCCCCATAACTGAGTGAGTGTTCGTCAAGCCTTCTGACGTTCTATAAGGAAGCTATATGGGATGATGAGATACAAAGAATTGTAAAGCCCATTTGACTCACATTTAGCAGAAAAATGAGATCCTCACACTGAAATGGGATACAGTAATCATGAATAAGGTAATGGATAGTGGTATGGAAAGAAGCATTAGGGACAAGGCAGGCACATCCATCCAGAATAAGTGTGTATTACCATGAGGACAAAATTTTGTAATCTTTCTGGTGCAAGAATTCCAGTGTAATCACTCTGCCTGTGGATGTCTGGTAAGTGCATTAGAGAATAGAGCCATATTAGGAACTTAGCCTTAACTTCTGTTGTTGCAGATGCAGAATACAGCAGAGACAGTATTCAGATAAGTCTTGTCATGGGGAATATCATACTGTCAAGTCTAAAACTTTATCTTTGTGCATAACTTGACTAAGCTTGCCAATATAGATACCTTTTCCCCCATGAACTGTGGAAATATTGGCTGAGTGATACACTCAGAACTGATTATACTGTCTACATGAATATTAAAGTATAAGTGTTAGTCACTCAGTCATGTCTGACTCTTTGTGACCCTATGAACTATAAACTGCCAGGCTCTTCTGTCATGGAATTCTCCAGGCAAGAATACTAGAGTGGGCAGCCATTCCCTTCTGCAGGTGATCTTCCTGACCCAAGGGCTAAACCCAGGTATCCTTCATTGCAGGCAGATTCTTTACCGATTCATTTGAGCCACCAGGGAAACCCATATGAATATTAAGCCCCTCCTGTATAATAGGTGACTTTGGTCAATCTAGATGAAGGGTCTTTTTGCTTTTGTTTTTTAAACCAATCATCACAGGGAACTTGTCAAGAGATTCAGATTGAGAGAGATGGGAGAGGGCAGGAGCTCAGGTGCCAGGAGATCTTGTGCTAAATATATATGAAACTTCCCTGTGCTCTCAGAGACTAGAAAAACCTTATCTAACTCCACTGGTGATTAGAGTTCTTCTATGCACTACTTTATGATTTGGTGTATCAGATTACAGCAGTTCATAAATGGGTAGATCAGTCTACCTGCTCAATTGGTGTTCCAGATGTGGCATTCCACCTCTACCATAGCCTAGAAGGAAGCCCAGGAGCTGTTTCTCAAAGTGTTAAGTATTTTGTGTGCAATAACACATAGCTGCAATCTAAAAAAATCTGGGAGTCTGAATCATGTATCAGTGATTCCGAAAGCATTCATTTTTGTCACCATTCATAACTGCCATAGACATTTGGAGCACTTTTAAATCCGTTGGTTCTGCCAGTTCACAAGGCCCAAGAAGGAAAGCCCTTTACACTGTGTGTGCCAGCTTCAGCATCTTTCATTGCTCTAGTCTGATATTAGTTTTCTATTGCTGAGTAACAAATTACCACAAACTTAGAATCCTGAAACAATAAAAACTTCTTACCTTTCAGTTCAGTTAAGTTCAGTCGCTCACTTGTGTCCGACTCTATCAGACTCCATGGACTGCAAAACAGCAGGCTTCCCTCCATCACCAACTCCTGGAGCTTGCTCAAATTCATTTCCATTGAGTTGGTGATGCCACCCAACCATCTCATCCTCTGTTGTCCCCTTCTCCTCCTGTCTTCAGTCTTTCCCAGCATCAGGGTCTTTTCCATGAGTCAATTCTTTGCATCAGGTGGCCAAAGTATTGGAGTTTCAGCTTCAAATCAGCCCTTGCAATGAATATTCAGGATTTATTTCCTTTAGGATTGACTGGTTGGATCTCCTTGCAGTCCAAGGGACCCTCAAGAGTTTTCTCCAACACCACATTTCAAAAGCATCAATTCTTCAGTGCTCAGCTTTCTTTATAGTCCAACTCTCACATCCATATGTGACTACTGGCAAAAACACAGCTTTGACTAGATGGACCTTTGTCAGCAAAATAATGTATCTGCTTTTTAATGTACTGTCTAGCTTGGTCATAGCTTTTCTTCCAAGGAGCAAGCATCTTTTAATTTCATGGCTGCAATCACCATCTGAAGTGATTTTGGAGCCCAAGAAAATAGTGTCTCTCACTGTTTCCATTGTTTCCTCATCTATTGGCATGAAGTGATGGGGCCCGATGCCATGATCTTCCTTTTTTGACTGTTGACTTTTAAGCCAACTTTTTCACTCTCCTCTTTCACTTTCATCAAGAGGATCTTTAGTTCTTTTCTTTCTGCCATAAGTGTGGTGTCATCTGCATATCTGAGGTTATTGATATTTCTCCCTGCAATCTTGATTCCAGCTTGTGCTCCATATAGCCTGGCATTTTGCACGATGCACTCTGCATATAAGTTAAATAAGCAGGGTGACAATATACAGCCTTAACATACTCCTTTCCCAGTTGGGAACCAGTCTCTTGTTCCACGTTCGGTTCTAACTGTTGCTTTTTGACCTGCATACAGATTTCTCAGGTGGCAGGTAAGGTGGTCTGGTATTCCCATCTCTTTCAGAATTTTCCACAGTTTATTGTGGTCCACACAGTCAAAGGCTTTGACGTGGTCAATAAAGCAAAAATAGTTATTTTTTTTAACTCTCGCTTTTTCGATGATCCAACAGATGTTGCCAATTTGATCTCTGGTTCCTCTGCCTTTTCTAAATCCAGCCTGAACACCTGGAATTTCATGGTTCACATACTGTTGAAGTCTTGCTTGGAAAAATTTGAGCATTACTTTGTTAGCTGTGTGAGATGAGTACAATTGTGTGGTAGTTTGAACATTCATTGGCATTGCCTTTCTTTGGGATCGAAATGAAAACTAACCTTTTCCAGTCCTGTGGCACTGCTGAGTTTTCCAAATTTGCTGGCATATTGAGTGTATCACTTTAACAGCATCACCTTTTACAATTTCAAATGGATCAGCTGGAATTCCATCATGTCCACTAGCTTTGTTCATAGTGATGCTTCCTAAGGCCCACTTGACTTCGCATTCCAGTATGTCTGGCCTTACGTGAGTGATCACACCAGCATGGTTATCTGGGTCATGGAGATCTTTTTTATACAGTTCTGTGTATTCTTGCCACCTCTTCTAAATATCTTCTGCTTCTGTTAGGTCCACACAATTTCTGTCCTTTTTTGTGCCCATCTTTGCATGAAATGTTCCCTTGATATCTCTAATATTCTTGAAGAGATCTCTAGTCTTTCCCATTCTATGGTTTTCCTCTATTTCTTTGCATTGATCATGGAGGAAGGCTTTCTTATTATCTCTCCTTGCTATTGTTTGGAAATCTGCATTTAAATGGGTATATCTTTCCTTTTCTCCTTTGCCTTTAGCTTCTCTTCTTTTCTCGGCTATTTTTAAGGACTCCTCAGAGGACCTTTTTGCATTTCTTTTTCTTGGGAATAGTTTTGATCACTGCCTCCTGTACAATGTCATGAACCTCCATCTAAGTTCTTGAGGCACTCTGTCTACCAGATCTAATTCCTTGAATCTATTTGTCACTTCCACTGTATAATCATAAGGGATTTCATAAGGGATTTGATTTAGGTCATACCTGAATGGTCTAGTGGTTTTCCCTACTTTCTTCAATTTAAGTCTGAATTTTGAAATAAGCAGTTTATGATCTGAGCCACAGTCAGCTCATGGTCTTGTTTTTGCTGTTTTGCTGACTGTATAGAGTTTCTCCATCTTTCCCTGCAAAGAATATAATCAATCTGATTTTGATATTGACCATCTGGTGATGTCCATGTGTAGAGTCTTCTCTTGTGTTGTTGGAAGGGGGTGTTTGCTATGACCAGTGCATTCTCTTGGCAAAACTCTATTAGCCTTTGCCCTGCCTCATTTTCTACTCCAAGGCCAAATTTGTCTGTTACTCCAGGTATTTCTTGACTTCCTAATTTTGTATTCCAGTCCCCTATGATGAATAGGACATCTTTTTTTTGGGTGCTAGTTCTATAAGGTCCTGTAGATCTTCACAGAACCATTCAGCTTCTTCAGCATTTCTGGATGGGGCATAGACTTGATTACTGTGATATTGAATGGTTTGCCATTAGGTAAAAATGGTAAAAATATTATTACCATTTTAGTTCTGTAAATAAGAAATTCCACATGGATCATTAGAATAGCATTTATATCTGGTGTTTTTAGGGGGGAATCCACTTCCTTGCCTTTTCCAGCTACTGAAGGTCACCCACATTCCTGATCTTGTGCTCTTACCTCTTTATTTTCAAGCCCAGCAATGCTGCATATCTCTATCTTTCCAAAGTCACATCTCCCTCTTTTACAACAGTTAGGAAAGGTTCTCTGCTTTTAAGAACCCATATGATTGGATTGATCCTACCTGGAAAATACAGACAATTTCCCCAACTTAAGTCCTCAACTTAATTGTATCATCATAGTCTCTTTTGCCAAGTAGTATTTTCACGGGTTCCAGAGGCTATGGACATCTATGGATGGTCTTTGCTATGCCTGTTATCAAAACCACCCATTAACATGATTCAGAGCAGCGTATCGATCATGCTTTCAAAATCCAAGGAGGCAAACTAAGCATTGTGTCTCATTCTGAGTTACAGAGATACAGGCAAAGGAACTTGATTTTTACTTTAGAGGGGATATCTATGTGTTTCTCAGTTCTGCTGGATTCCCAGAATCTCATGAAGATGACATTTCTCTACCCTTTCATGAGGTTTATCCTTTACCTCTGGGATGTATATATCTTATCAATACATTTGGGATATTTGCTGCTTCCTGATCACCAGTTCAAATTTGCTCACACAGCAAATCCAGAAGTTTTCCTAGGTACAGTGCATCAAAGCTATTCTCTTGTAATGTTTTGTGAAATCAGCCCTCTGTGCCTTCCTAGGGGCCATGGTATGAGAATAGATCAACTCCAAAATTTCCTTCTCCTCAGACCTTGAGTCCTATCCCGTACATTATACTGAAACAATTGTGACACCTGACCTTTCATGTAGAACATATTGAGTCAAGGTTTAATTCAACCACTTGAGTAAATTGTTGGAGCCTCTTCTACCCCTTGAGCTAACTCAATAGATCCAAGGTAGTTATATCTTTAAACTTAGCCCAAACCAGTGGGCTTCTGGCCCTTTTTCTGGCCTGCTTATTCTCTGGCCCTTTCCAAATATATCTCACCCCATGATTTTGTCAATGAGAGCAAAATTTTATAGTAATTTTGGAGTATAATGTGTTTCCTTATGGTTAGATTGTATAATCCGGGGCCATGTGCTAATTATGATTCTGGAAAAAGTGAGCGGTGATGAGTAGATCTTAAAGACACTGGTCACTCTTTGTGAGCTGACTGCTTCAAAAGAGATAAGAAAGGGCTTTTCCCCTCACTCAAGGAAGAAGAAGCTGCTTCCTCCAGGAAGCACAGCAGGACTTAGAGGCACTTGTGTCTCAGATTCATCCAGATAAACCAAACGTTTCCACATCTAATTTTTCAGGTTTATTTCCTTTTCATAAGTACTAAAATCTTCAAATTAGAGTTCTTTAATGAATCATGAGAAACGCTGGGCTGGAAGAAACACAAGCTGGAATCAAGATTGCCGGGAGAAATATCAATAACCTCAGATATGCGGATGACACCACCCTTATGGCAGAAAGTGAAGAAGAACTAAAGAGCCTCTTGATGAAAGTGAAAGAGGAGAGTGAAAAAGTTGGCTTAAAGCTCAACGTTCAGAAAACTAAGATCATGGCATCTGGTCCCATCACTTCATGGGAAATAGATGGGGAAACAGTGGAAACAGTGTCAGACTTTATTTTGGGGGGCTCCAGAATCACTGCTGATGGTGATTGCAGCCATGAAATTAAAAGACGCTTACTCCTTGGAAGGAAGGTTATGGCCAACCTAGATAGCATATTTAAAAGCAGAGACATTACTTTGCCAACAAATGTCCGTCTAGTCAAGGCTATGGTTTTTCCATTGGTCATGTATGGATGTGAGAGTTGGACGGTGAAGAAAGCTGAGCACCGAAGAATTGATGCTTTTGAACTGTGGTGTTGGAGAAGACTCTTGAGAGTCCCTTGGACTGCAAGGAGATCCAATCAATCCATCCTAAAAGAGATCAATCCTGGATGTTCATTGGAAGGACTGATGTTGAAGATGAAACTCAAATACTTTGGCCACCTCATGCGAAGAGTTGACTCATTGGAAAAGACCCTAATGCTGGGTAGGATTGGGGGCGGGAGGAGGAGGGGACGCAGAGGATGAGATGGTTGGATGGCATCACCGACTCGATGGACATGGGTTTGGGTAGACTCCGGGAGTTGGTGATGGACAGAGAGGCCTGGCGTGCTGCAATTCATGGGGTCACAAAGAGTCGGACACGACTGAGCGACTGAACTGAACTGAACTGAATGCAAATTACATTATAATTTTTAATCCTGAATTCAGTTTACATTATTATCTTTCAAACACACAGAATTAAATTTTCAAAACTTGCTTTTGCCTATATTGGGCTTCTTTGCTCTTGTAGAGCAGGAGTTATTTTATTTCAGTCATTTTCAGTCAGTTATTTTAGGTCAAACACACTAGTTCTCTGTTTATAGCTTTAATAGAGAAATTAAAACTTCAAAATGATCATTTTCTTTATGTCATCCTTCCAATGTAGCCAGAAGTAACCAGCCCACACAGAACCCTTGCAACTATCACTTCTACCCTAACAGATACTTTGTCCAAATGATACATATGACCAACATCACATTTTCTTTTGGAACTGAGGTCATCACCACCATCACATTCAATCAGGACATATAATTCCTCCTAGATATCCATCTTTGAAGGATTGCTTCTTGGAAATACTCCTGGGCAAAGAAAAATACTACATTAGTCAGAGTTCATTCAAGGAAACAGAAATCAATCTGTATATTTCAAGCAGAAATATTTAATACAAGATCAACTGCTTGCAGTATTGTTGGAGAGGGTTGAGTTATAAGCATTGGGGATGATGGCCAGGCATTATAAAACTGCAAGAAGATAACAACCAACACACAACTCTTTTCAGGGCTGCCCAGGTCTAATCACATTATTCCATTCTTACACTTCTGCCGTAGCTTCTCAGCAGAGCCTTCTCTTGACCACCTATAACTCATCTCCACAAAGCAGGCAGAGGAATACTTTTTAAAAGGCAGAAACTTACATTTTATTCTTATTTGGAACCCTCCAATTACTTTTTTTTCTTTTTTTTTTTTAGTGTGGCACTAGTTAGTGGTAAAGAACTAGCTTGCCAATTTAGGAGACTCAAGAGTCAGAGGTTCAATCCCTGGGCCAGGAAGATCCCCTGGAGGAGGGCATGGCAACCCACTCCAGTATTCTTGCCTGGAGAATTCCATGGACAGAGAAGCCTGGCAGGCTACAGTCCATAGGGTTGCACAGAGTCGGACACAACTGAAGAGAGGCACGCACACAATTACTTTTTATTGCAAGTAGAGTTAAATCCAAACCCTTACTAGATTCTACAAAATCATGTATGTTTAATCTTGCCTGTGTCTCTGCTCTTGTCAACTACCACTTTCTGCCTCTTGGACAGCAGATACTTCTCACTCACCAAGTATTGCTTCCTGGTGTTTCTCAAACAACTGAACTTGCTCCTGCCTGTCACTTTGCACATGCTATTCCTTCAACTTGAAATGAACTTTCCTCAGATAATCCTTTGTTTGATTACTGTCTGTCATCTGGGTTTCACATGGAAGATTGGAGAGGAAAAAAAGGATAATAATAAGGAGGAGGAGGAGGAGGGGAGGAAGGAGAAAAGGAGTTGGAAAGAGAAATTTAGAAGTTATGGAAAGCAAAGAACATCATCAGACAACACAAGATGAATAGATGCATTTGTTTCTTAGAGGCAAACTGTACTTACACTGCAGAACCGTAGATTGTGTGAGGGGTCTACTATATAGCCCGGTGTTTCTCAAACCTGATTCCTTCATGCTTTCCTAGACAATAGATTTTTGTTTCTCACCCATGTAGCTGCCTTCTAGCATCTGCAACTTTAATCAGCCATGGAGATGATTTTTTTGTAGGTCGGCTATATATTTTTTATGTTGTACTTATTTTTGTATTTTTACTATTCTTGGAATCACTAGACTAGATATTATACCAGTATTTCTATAAGAAAAACATAAATAAATTGTAACCTATCACCAAGAATATCCCACAAGCATAGTGAAATTGACCATTAATGAGAATTTAAGCATATCTTGTTTTAAAACCCTTAAAGGAAGAAAAATATCTAAACACAAAATACTGTAATTTAATAACGTATACCCTGCTTATAGACTTGGAATCTATTTAACATCCTGTAATTGTTGTAATGTTGCACAATTTATAGCTTATTTTCTCCTTTTGATAGTTTCCATTTCACTTACAAAGACAACAAACATTTAAACTTTAGATATTGCTACTCTCACAGGACTGTTTACAAGGCTCAAAGAAGTCATGAGTGTAAACTAGAAATTAGGAGTTGCTTCCCTGTCTTAGCCCTTCAGTAAAAGGTACATGTTAAGCTTTTGTTCTCCACTATATGATGAATGTGTCAAGGATCTTTTCTGAACTTTGTGATGTCTTTGTAAACATATCGCTATGTGACCCATTTGTACTCTCTGTTCTCCAGTGGTACATTTTTTTTTAAATTTCTCAGCAAAATTATTTGAATTTCAGTCACAGTTTAGACTCTAAGAAATTCATATTCTTCTCAGATATTTCTGAGACTTCCTGGAGATTGTGCTTACTTGTCTCGGAGCTATTTGTTAGTGCTTAGGCCAAATTCTTGGTTTTGGCTGGCTTCTCCCTGAACATTGTGGCCATCTCTCTCCACCTCCACATAGTCCTTTAGCCTTCCTGATCGACTTTACCTCAAACTGTAATTTAGACTTTATTCCACAAAACACAGAAAAGAGACACCATACTGAGTTAGTAGTTACATTATGTTAAAGATATGGGGAGAGTTGACATTAAAAAATTATAGCAGAGAATAGGAAATTGATCTCTCTAAACTTATTGACCACATATTGTCTCAGGGAATATTTAAATAATTGTTGTTTAGTCTTTTAAATCATGTCCAACTCTGTGACCCCATGAACTGTAACATGTCAGGCTTCCCTGTCTTTCACTACCTCCACAAGTTTGCTTAAACTCATGTCCATTGAATCAACGATGCCATCCAACCATTTAATCCTCTGTCACCTCCTTCTCCTCTTGTCCTCATTATTTTCCAGCATCAGGGTCTTTTCCAATTAGTCAGCTCTTAGCATCAGGTGTACGACGTATTAGAGCTTCAGCTTCAGCATCAATCCTTTCAATGAATATTGAGTTGATTTCCTTTAGGATTGACTGATTTGGTCTCCTTGCTGTTGAAGGGACTTTCAAGAGTCTTCTCCAGAACCACAGTTTGAATGTATCACTTCTTTGGTGCTCAGCCTTCTTTTGGTCCAACTCTCACATCCATACATGACTACTGGAAAAGCCATAGCTTTGACTATATGTTTTTCTCCAAACTTGAGCTTAATCACCTATGCTGCTACGACCTGTTCTCTCTTTCAAAGATTTTTCTCCTAGTTCTTCCTCAATATTCTCTAACCCTGACTACTCTACCTTCCCCATCTTTCACAACATTCACCCCCAGTAAAAGTACAAAAAAAAAAAAAAGAAGCAACACATGCACACATGTGTATATGTTTGCCTAAGCACACATGCACACACACACACGCTTCCTGCCTCAGAGGTTGTCTGTTCAAAGCTAACATTATTTTATGTTAAAATAATCTCTACATCAGCAAAAGCAAATATTATCTTTATTATGCAAGGTACTTAATTATGTTTTCCTGTTTTATCAAACTCTGCCCTATCTTTTGCCTTTTATAATGAAAAAATAATATCTTTTTTTTTTAAAGAAATAAGTCATCTTCTGCCTGAGAGGAATTATGCAGTTGCCCACATATAGAAAGTATGCAATCATTTTCTTTCTTTTAAAATGGCAATATTTTATTGTAGCAATAAATGAAGTACATGCTCTTTTAACTTAGAATACACTAGGAGTAAGACGGAGGGGCTTATATAGAAAAGCTGAGTACAGAATTTTCAGTTTTCAAGAGCTTGGAATCCTTCAACACAATTTCAGATTCTCAATATTCACTGCTCATTAGAATCACTTGGGGCTTTAAAAATATCCCAGTGCTCAGGCCTCATGCCCAAGCTATCATATCAGAATCTCTAGGGGTGGGATCCAGGAATCAGTAGTTTTAAAAGCTCCCTCAGATGATTCTGATGTGCAGCCAAAGTTGAGAATGATTCATTCAGAGAAAACTGGTATATTTCCAAGCATGGCTAGTTAGAGGATGAATGCGGTCTTGTCAACAGCACTTGCAAACTATATCAAAAGTAATTTGGGGTGATGAAGAAGTCAGAGCTCTGCCTGTTCATATTCTTTATGAAGAGTAGGAGTTGTTTCTTAAGAAATATTTACTCATCCATGTGGGGCTTCCCTGGTGGCTAAGTGGGTAAAAAAATCCGCCTGCCAATGCAGAATATGTAAGAGATGCAGGTTCGATCACTGGGTCAGGAAGATCCCCTGGAGGAGGAAATGGCAACCCACTCAAGTATTCTTGCCTGGGAAATCCCATGACAGAGGAGCCTGGTGGGCTGCAGTCCATGTGGTTGCAGAGTCAGACATGACTTAGCAACTAAACAACAATTCATCCATGTAGATTATGATACAAATGAGAAAGCCCATATAATAAAAAAAATGAGTGGTGGAAGTTTGGGTTGGGTGGAGTGTGTGTAGCTGACCTATGTCAACTTATCAAAGCATTTGTGTGTGTGTGTGTGTGTGTGTGTGTATATCACATTGTTTCTTCAAGTTTTTGTTAGGAAGGGAGTCAAAACCATTTGATCTTAGATATCAATTCTGAAAGAAGCCATCTCTATCAATTTGCCATTTCCTTTTGTTTTGTAATAATATGGAAATAGAATTTAAGCATAGAAATGAGCCTCTATGATAGTGAATTTTAATATTTCTTCTTAACCAATGGACAAAGTAAGTAGCTTTACCCATAGCTTTATAGCAAGTTAGAAATAGAGCTGAGATTAGAATCAGACACCTTAAGTATAATGTTCTAGAACACATTCCATTGCTTAAAAATGTTTTTCTAGGTATACTTTTCTTCTTTTTAAAACTCGGATGGTCTGTATAAATATCTAGTGAGTTCACATTGAAGTCCTCTAAAGTTATTTCTTTCATCTCAGCCTTAATGATTTCCCATTATGATTATTACATAAAAAGAGAAAAAAAGTAGAGACTGACAAGATTAATGTAACACAAGCTCTTTGCCTCACCACCTGGTTGAAAAAGTATTAAATCATTGGAAAGCAGAGTTATTCTCAAATTTTATTATGAGTACAAAATGAAAAATAATATTAAAAAGGGACAAGATGTATTGAGTCAATTAGCACTGTATTCAATTTTTTTTGTCAGTCAGTGTCTATTTTGGGACTAAGGTGATGGTTATAGATGTTTATGCTCCATATCTACAATTGGTAAAATAATTGATGTTTATGAGGATAGGTTTGGAACAAAGGGGAAAGATTTTTATAGAGGATTTTTCTTTGGAAAATGAGGAAGTGAATAATAAAAAAATGTTTAGCTCTTCTGACTGATAAAAGAAGAAAAGGGATTGTGAGAGATGCTTAATGGAAGAATAAGAGGGGGAGATTGAGATATACGACAGTGATTAAAGTTTTGTAATCTGACTTTAGCTCAAGAGTAATTGGGTTTGAATAGAAGGTTTACCACTTCTTCAGTCTGCAATTTAGGGCAAATTGCTTATAGTGTCTATAAGTTTGATAGTGTCTATCAGTTTTCTCCTTCTCTGTAAATTGGGAGTAAATGAGCCCTTATTTTATAAGTTGATGTGATAGTTAAATTAGTTTATGCCTAATAATCAATTTTGGAAATAGAAATAATTTCTACCTATCTAATATACTTATAAATACCTAATAAGTATTCAGCTAGTATTAGCTATTGTTCCAGGGCAATGAACTTATGCTGGGAAAGAATGACATAGGCTGGTTAATAATATGGAGGAATAATCTTATCCATAGGTAATAGAATCTGGTATGAATTGTATATTAAATATGAAGTTAAGATGTAACAAAGTGCTGCTGTTGATCATTTTGCTAAAGCCTTTTGTTCAAGGTTGTAGCATGACATTTAAAGTGGTGCTTGGGTTTCTCTAGTCTTCTCTCTCTGTCTCTCTCTGTTTTTTTCCTTCAAGATCTTTACTTTGGGAGAGAAAAATGCGTATGTGGAAATAGATGTTATGTATCCAAAGAGTCATATAGAATTAGATTCTAAGACCACTGGAGGTTTACAGGTGAAAATAGAAAAGAAGGATGACTGTTGAGACTATGCTTCTGAATTTTGAATCACTCTCAGTTACAAATCTCCGAGGGAGTGATGGTTTAGAGTTTTATCAGCAAGCCTTCTTGCAGTTGTCTGTATCAATATGACATAAGAATAAGCCAAGATCACCATTTCGTTGAGAAAATAACTGAGGTGTTGTATGCTACTGGCAAATAAGTTAGTTGTGATTCTATTAGAACAGTTATCTCAAAGCTTCTCTTTCTATAACAATGGTCATGTGGTCCAACATAGATCTTAATCTTATTCCAACAGACTTGAAGGCCTCAATTTGGAATTTGGGGATAAAGGGAAAGAACTAAAACATGCTGAATTATAACAATTTTAAGAACTAAATCTATGCCAAGAAAAGTACATTACAAATTATGGAAAATATTCCCATAATTGCAAAATAAGAAAATATTTTTCTCAATTTTATGAACTGCACTGACATTCAAAAGTAATATTTATTCTGATAAGTGGTATGTGTGTGCATATGTTTGTGTGTACAAGTGAGTGTAAATAAAGAACAGTCAGGTATCTTAGTGGTTTAATCTCTAATTTCCTCTTGCTCAAATGTAAACTTAACATAGAAACCTTCCTAGGCCCCTCCTATCTAAAATAGGTCCCCCAATGCTCTCTCTTCATCTTACTTCTTTATACCTTTTCTTCATACCCTTTAGCACTACCTGGCATACATACATATATATCCTGATATATATACATATGTATATATATTAATATCTTTCTATTATCTTCCTGTTATTGATCACTCTTGAAGCCATATAACATAATAAAATTAAATTTATTATTTATTTTAAAACTAAACTAACAGTTATTTCTAGGTTTGAAGTAGGTTAATAGATCATGCATAATATGATTATGTAATGCTTTGAAATGATTTTGTAGTTTGATGCAATAATTAAAAGTGTGAGTCATAGGCTATGTGTTGTGTTTTAGTAGTGTTTATCTCAGTTCTCTTATTTTCTTATTTAATCTTTCACTTAAAAAATTAGCACTATGTACTTATCATATACTAGAAAATATACCAGACACTGCACTAGAGCTGAAAATAAGACAGCTATGGACTGCTGTCGTGTTCCTTACAACCTAGCAGGGAAGACAGTGGTTAAACAAGTAATCATTCAAATGGGTTTAATTGCGATTGCAATTAGTACTCAGAGGAATTAGAGAGCTTTGGTAAGTGTATGTAGAGAGAGAAAAGCTGGTTTGTAGTATAAGGAAAGCCTTCTCTAAGTAAAACAGAGAAATCTGAATCCTAAACCAGCAGTAGAGATACCCAGGAAAGGAGCAAGTTAGTGCTGCCCAGTTTCCCAGTTCTCAGCAATCAGTCTTTCCAGGTTTCATGGAAGTAGGGAATAACGAGGAGAGGATAAGCTAAGGTGGGTGCATTCTAAGTCGCTTCAATTGTTTTGTGCGACCCTATGGTGAATGGGTTATAACCTGTTTACAGTTAGATCCCATATTCCCTTCCATAAGAGCAGAAGCATGGAAATTTATAGTATCTGGAGAAGTGAACTCAAAATCTCCATATTGGAAGATACCATGTACAGTTTCAATGATGATCTGGAGATAGTAAGAGTCAGTACTAAAAAGAAAGTAGTAAAACTAACAAAAACACATTGGATATTGAAGCTCTCAGTCCTTTTCTTCAACATGGGTTTGAGAATTCTGCTAACCAGGCTGCTACAAGCTAAACATTGAGCATGAGAAAGTGTCCTTAGACAATCTGACAAGGCCTAGAGGTAAAACTTAATAATATAATAGTAACTATGGTTTTCCCAAAGGTTCATATCTGCAGTCAGATCTCCCTACTGAACCCACATTGGCGAAGTCCCACTCACATTCAGAAATACCACTCACTTTCACTATCCCATCATTATATATGAGTAGTCAGCTGAGACTTATCAGACATCTGAGAATACTTCATTACTTGAAAAAATAGAGACCAAAATAAATAAATAAAACAGTTTGAAGAAAGAACTAAATAGTGAAGATAAAACAATAAAAGCTCTGATTAATAACTTGAGAGATTAAAAGATATACAAACAGGAAACAAGAACAGATTACTATTAAAGAATACTATTTAATATCTAGAATACAAAAAATAACTGTGATATTAAAAATAGGAACATAGCAGAAACAAAAAGCTAAAGGATATGGAACATAACTTAGGGTATATAGTCCAGATAGTAAAACAGAAGTACAAAGTGGGAATATATTCCAGATAGTAGAGCAAAAATAGAAAAATAAGAGATAACATAAGAAAATTAGAAGATAAACCCATGAAGATTAATATTCAGATAATAGTCATCCCAAATAGAAAGAAAAGGAAAAACAGTGGAAGGAAATCATCAATGGAAGAATTTAAGAGTTCACAAAGACAGAGGAACATAAATTTGCCCACTGCAAAATCTACCTATGCTCCCAGAACATCCTATCATGATATTTCAAATGGGTAAAATTTAGAACCTACAAACTTCCAGAGAGAAATACAAAACAAATCCCAAATAACAAAATCAAAACAATGAAAAAAAAATGTACAAATATATAAGCCAGACTCAAAATGAAGTTTTCAACAACAACCCTGGAAGCACAGAAGACAGTGACACAGTGCTTCCAATTTTGAAGGAGCTCTATTTTTAGTCTAGAATACTATAGTACCCCCGTTATCAATGAATTGCTAAAATAGAGCAAAAAATACACTTGAAATATCTCACCTCCTAGTCAGAATTTCTCTGGAGGCTACTTCTCAAATAAAACAAGGGAATGAAGCAGGACATAGAAAGCCTTGAAATAAAACAGGAAACACAGGAGAAAGGTAAAAGGAATCTCTAGGAGAATTTTGAAAGGAGATGAAAACCGGGCCTGGAAGCCAACTTAATTACACTGGAGCAGGTCACCAGAAGATTATCCAAGAAGCAGAAACTGAAAGAATATCTCCTACATGGAACTTTAGATATAGATAACACTGTGCAATAAGTTTGGGATAAATGGAAAAATAAGCAGTTAAAAAACTAGGTAATTATAGACTGCAGGTATATGAAATGCTGTACAAGAAATTAAAGCTCCACTCTGATAACTTATGATGAACGATGTCAGATTCGTGATCTCTGAGGAAGAAGATTTAGCTTCAGGGATCAGAAAGTGAAAGTGAAGTAGCTCAGATGTGTCTGACTCTTTGTGACCTCATGGACTGTAACCTACCAGGCTCCTCAGTCTGTGGAATTTTCCAGGCAAGAGTACTGGAGTAGGTTGCCATTTCCTTCTCCATGAGATCTTCCTAACCCAGGGGATCTTCCCGACCCAGGGGGACTAGGCTTAATTACTTGAGCTTTAGTGTGGCAGAAGTTTTATTACAGTGAATAAGAGAAAACTTCTGACACAGACATCAGAAGGGGTATGGAGAGTGCCCCCCTTGCTAGTGTTATCAAGGCCTTGTATACTTTTACCAGACCCACTCCCTCAGCATACATCTTAAATTAACACGATTGGAACTAACAATAGAAAGGTCTTATCAGACCCACTCCCATACATGTCCTCAAGCAAGATACATTGTTATTACATAATCATTCAGTTCAGTGAAGTTCAGTCACTCAGTCATGTCCAACTCTTTGCAACCCCAAGGACTGCAGCACACCAGGCTTCCCTGTCTTTAACCATCTTTCAGAGCTTGCTCAAACTCATATCCATTGAGTCGGTGATGCTATCCAACTGTCTCATCCTCTGTCATCCCCTTCTTCTCCTGCCTTCAGTCTTTCCCAGCATCAGGGTCTTTAATAATGAGACATTTCTTTGCATCAGGTGACCAAAATATTAGAGTTTCAGCTTCAGCATCAGTCCTTCCAATGCATATTCAGGATTGATTGGTTTGATCTTCTTGCTGTACAAGGACTCTAATGCCACAGTTCAAAAGCATCAATTCTTCGGCAGTCAGCTTTGTTTATGGTCCAACTCTCACATCCATACATGACTACTGGTAAAACCATAGCTTTGACTAAATGAACCTTTATCAGCAAAGTAATGTCTATGCTTTTTAATATGCTGTCTAGGCTGGTCATAGCTTTTCTTCCAAGGAGCAAGCATCTTTTAATTTCATGGCTGTAGTCACCATCTGCAGTGATTTCAAATCCATTTACCTTCTCCCACCTCTGCCATCAATATCCTAGTCCAAGTCACCAGAGTCTCCTGACTGTATTATTTCACTGTGCATCTGTTTTTTAATTTTAATTTTTATCAAAGTTATATGTGCATACATGAATGCTGCATGAATTAAACATTCAAATAATTCTATGTATAAGAGTTGCAATATACCCACATACTCCCAAACACACACACACACACACACACACACACACACACACACACACACACACACACACACAGAGGGTATCCTGGCATCTTCCTCCCCATTTCTCATCTCCAGCCATTTTCAATTTTATTAGTTATTCTTTGAGCATTTATCTCTTGACCTCTACAAAATAAGTATTGTTATTTCTTGATTCAGAGTTGAGAGAGTTAATTCTTAGGTAGGTTGACAAGAAGTCCAGGGTCCTTAAGGAAGAGAAAGGGTTCTGGGGCTCTTGAGGAGGAGAAAGCAACAATTTTTTTTTTCTGTATTCCTTTGTCTTAGTCACAAAAGATGCTTTTTCTTAAACTCTGAGTTGTTATGACAACAATCTTTAAGACTAGCTTCCTTTAAAACCAGAGTTAATGGCTCAAGGGTATGTTTTTCCTTAAGCTCTGCACTAATGATTATATGAAGGTCAAGAAGCAGCAGTTAGAACTGGACATGGAGCAACAGACTGGTTCAAAATTGGGAAAGGAGTATGTCAAAGCTGTATATTGTCACCTTGCTTATTTAACTTACATGCAGAGTACATCATACAAAATGCCAGGTTGGATGAAGCACAAGCTGGAATCAAGATTACTGGGAGAAATATCAACAACCTCAGATATGCAGATGACACTACCCTTATGGCAGAAAGCAAAGAGGAACTAAAGAGCCTCTTGATGAAAGTGAAAAAGGAGGGTGAAAAAGTTGGCTTAAAACTCAACATTCCAAAAAAAAAAAAAATCATGGCATCAGGTTCTATCACTTCATGGCAAATAGATGGGAAAACAATGGGAACAGTGACAGACTTTATTTTCTTGGGCTCCCAAGTCACTGAAGATGGTGACTGCAGCCATGAAATTAAAAGATGCTTGCTCTTTGGAAGAAAAGCTATGACCAACCTAGACCCTGATGCTGGGAAAGATTGAAGGTGGGAGGAGAGGGGGATGACAGAGGATGAGATGGCTGGATGGCATCACTGACTCAATGGACATGAGCTTGAGCAAGCTCTGGGAGTTGCTGATGGACAGGGAAGTCTGGCGTGCTGCAGTCCACGGGGTTGCAAAGACACGGATATGACTGAGCAACTGAACTGAACTGATATGGATGATGAGGAATATTGAATCATCAATTTATATTTTTTTGTTTATTCATGGGCAATGGTGTGATAACATCAATGGAAGGAAAACAAAAATAATTAAAAGCATACAAGTTATCTTCCATAATTACTTAGAGAATTTGACATGAATATATTGAGTAATGACTCAGTGTAAGGGTCTGGAACTCAGAGAAAAATCTAGACTCGAGACATTACTTGGAGTACTGGCCTGGTGTGACTCATTAATTATTCCTTCAGCATATGGGATGGTACATATGTAGAACCAATTACCAGAAAATGTAGCAAATAAAGACTAGTCTTTCTATTAGCTGTTTATGACGTCTAGTCAAGGCTATGGTTTTTCCAGTGGTCACGTATGGATGTGAGAGCTGGACGGTGAAGAAAGCTGAGCACCGCAGAATTGATGGTTTTGAACTGTGGTGTTGGAGAAGACTCTTGAGAGTCCCTTGGACTGCAAGGAGATCCAATCAATCCATCCTAAAAGAGATCAACCCTGGGTGTTCATTGGAAGGTCTGATGTTGAAGCTGAAACTCCAATACTTTGGCCACCTCATGCGAAGAGCTGACTCATTGGAAAAGACCCTAATGCTGGGTAGGATTGGGGGCGGGAGGAGAAGGGGACGACAGAGGATGAGATGGCTGGATGGCATCACCAACTCGATGGACATGGGTTTGGGTAGACTCCGGGAGTTGGTGATGGACAGAGAGGCCTGGCGTGCTGCAGTTCATGGGGTCGCAAAGAGTCGGACACGACTGAGCGACTGAACTGAACTGATGAACACAGACGGTCTCCCTTCTTCTCTTCCCTGCCCTCAGATTCCAGCTGATCTTTCTAAACCTCTGGCCTCTTCTCTAAGGTCCAGTTGTTTGTGTTCCTCAAGGTCATAAAAATGGTGCATCTCGGTCACATCATAATGATATAATCTTACTGTCTTCTCCATAAAAGGATGTTTAGTTCTGTTTCTTCAACCTGATAAGTTGTAAGTTCAAAAAAAAATGTCTTGACTCTTTTACTCAGTTTTATGATGCTGTCCTCCCATCAAAATGCTTGTGGGATGAGATGGTGTAGACGATCCTTCCATGTTAAAGTGACATTGAGGACTGCAAGTTAACCTGGAATAAGAACTTACAGTGAGAACAGAAGAGAGTATAAAAAGGAGTCCTGAGAAATTTCAACACTTAAATGTTGAGAAGAAGAGAAGCAGAAAAATTGTGAAATAGTGGCCAAAGAAAGAAGAGAGGAAAGCCAGGAAAATTTAGTGTCTTTGAAGCCAAGATAAGAAAGAGTTTCTATGAAGAAGAAACCAACTACATGGAAAGTTAATGGGAAGTTGTTTTTAAAGTGAGTCACTAAGAAGATCCATTAGATTGGACAAAATTGTGATTTTCTAATATAAATTCAATGGAGTGATAGAAGCCTCGGTGATATTAAAGAGTTGTTTAGACGGAAGCTCTGACTTCTCACTTTCTCTTTAGATATTTTAAAGTCTTGAATAATAATTTGTCAAAGCTTAGTATATCCAGGGATCATGGTGAGTGTTTGGTTTAAAATAGGAAGTGGTAGTAACACTTTCACTTGAGTTTTTCCCCTTTGGAAATTGATTCACATAGCTTATACTGTGATTTCATTTTAAATATACACACATTCACATATGGAACCACATATGGCTAATAACTGAATGAAATGTTTGTAATAAAAACAGACAAAAAGCTGCTTTTTCTTATATTTAACCAAATAAGTTTGCTTTGTTTACATTTGCTAGAGAAATGTTCACTTTAATGTGTGGTACTGAATATAACACTATAAGTACAAATTTAATTGGAGAATTATATATTTATTGGAGAATTGGAGAAGTATATTTTGGTATAATAAAAAATCAAACATTGCTTAACAATGGCTTGACTTTATTTGACTTGCAATATCTTACTGTTTATTAAGCTTCTACTTTATGTTAGACTCTTGCAATTATGTAACTTTGTCTGTATATTAATCCTTTTAATACAAAATAAAATTGATGAATAGGATTAGAAATTAAGTGGATTAATTTTGAGTTTAAAAAGGCCATTGTGTAACAGTTTGATTTGTAGGCCAACAGTTGCAGGACCCACACCTATTAGGGTCTGGAAACATTCAGGTCACGTTGCTTCCAGGATTATTTGATATCCTTCTATTTGAATAGTCTTGGATTATGTTAAAAGTCTTTAGTCTCTCTCTGTGTACATTAGAGGAATGCTTAGCAACCTTGTGGTTGTGATACTTTTTAAACTGTTGGGTCACTTTCAGTGAATATCAATTCAATCAACATTGGTCTTGAAAAGACTGATTTACTGTTTTGCATTTAGAACAAGACCAACACCTCCCTTCCTGGTCTCAGGGAAGCTGCCTCAATCCATACTCTCTCTTTTCTTTGCTGTATTTGCTCCTGCAATGTCTATTAAAATGCTGTAGCAAAGGTAGACAACCCCAAAGTGTTATCCTTGTAAATTGTACCCTTCTCAATGGTCTGAAAGGACCTGCCATCCTGTTCTATTTAGATCATCCATAGAGATGTTTTTTTACCCATCCTTTTAGCTGTTTCAGAGGGTTAAAGGAGCTGAACTTTTATTCAGTGTCCCTACTTGACTGCTGCCAAATCAGGCTTTACCACTATAGCATATAACAAACAATAAAACCTTGGTAAAAGGAGAGAGCCATGGCCAAAATTTTATTTGACTCAGTAAAAAATTGGAAAGCTGATAATTTTTTGCTTACAACATAGTTGGAAGGATAAAAAGTTATAACAGGGTTGTAATTTAGACCAGCTAAAACTATTGCCCAGAAGCTTCTAGGTCTTTGTTTAAACCCATGCTAAGGGGTAGGGTTGGTAGTAGAGTAGAGGCAGCAGCAATGTGATAATGAAAGGCCAGATTTGCCATGGACTTTGTGTGACCTTGGAGAACTCATCTCTCTGGTCTGAGATTTCCTAATCAATAAAATATGAAGGTTCTACCAAGTGGCTGCAGGGTATCTATTCTGCTCTTATATTCAAATTCATTACCCTCTAGGATGGGCCTTAGTGGAGAGCTCTGAATATGTGGTTGGTGAGGATATTACTCATAATAATTTCAGTGAATAATTAGTGCAGACCTAAAGAATAGATTTTCAAAACAACTCTCCCTGGTGCCTCAATACAGCAATACTTCTTTATTGTATGTTTGCATAAATATGCCTCAAGATGCAATGATTCTTTTTTTTTTTTACCTCCTAGAATATAACAGTTTCAATTACTTACCACGTATCTAATGTTTTTAAAAGGTAAAGGACATTTACTTCCCTCCCTCAAATGTCATTTTGCTTTTCTCTCAAATATAATTGTATTTTAATAGTTAAAAGTAAATAAAAATATTTTAAAATGATAAGGTTTTAGGATTAAGAAGAGTGATATCACCAGAATTTTAAGATTAACAGCTAACAAATAATTAGGTTAAAAAATTTTTAAGTTGTATTAAGTATTTATTGAGGCAAAGAAAATTCTTTCCAAGAAATCCTAAAATGAATAAACTTCTCGTTTGTAATACGCTGATGCTATAGAGTCAGACATGATTTAGCGACTGAACAACCTTGCTATGTAAGACAATGTTGTATATAATGAATCTTCCCAAATAATGATGTAGTAAAAATATGTGTAAGGTGATTTAAAAAAATCAGAATTAGCGAAATGCATGGAGTTGATTCATGAAGTCCATTCAGAGGTGTATGCTGTCAGCCTGCTCATTAGTGCCACATTCTTTCCTTGGGTTCTTTGAAAGATGATGGGCTGTACTACTGCAAAATGTTACAACATTCTTGCTGAAAAGCTGTTGTCTTGAGAGCTTTCCTGCTGCATTGTTAATAACAGTAAGATCTTAAATGGAGCTATTACCTCCACTCTATAAATCACAATAGTTTTTAATCAAATAACATTAAAATGAACTAGTTCCCACTGAGAGATTATTCCAGTTAAAAGGGATTTTAAGCTGACCTTAAGCAGTCAGACTTGGAGTAGACACATGTATTGCTTTTGTGGAGGAGGCAAAGATTTCATTCATACATCGAAGGATTTCCATTAGCAAAGGTAAAAGACAATCATTCTACATATATTACAGAAAAAGGAAAATACAAAATTTCCATCAATACATAGGTCTCATCACTGGATTTCTGCTATGGGTTTACAATGTTCAATTCTGCTACCCAGAATCCTGGGAGGCAGGAAAAGAAAAGAGTTCTGGAGAGGGAAATATTATTATTTATTTATCAACTCTACCCTTGAAGATTTTCAGTCCCTTTCAATTATTACCTGACATTTTTTTAATCTCAAAATATTTCACAAACCCACATATGATAGTAAGTTTGAATGGATAGCCATTCCTTTCTCCAGGGGATCTTTCCAACCCAGGGATTGAACCCAGGTCTCCTTTATTGCAGGTAGATTCTTTACCATCTGAGCCACCATGGAAGCCTGCCAATTTTATACTTAGTGTCCATTAATTATAAAAAAACAAAGGGCCCAAATCTATAATAAATTCAGAAACCCTTAAAAAGCTATTTTAAACAAAAAATTGTAAGTATAAGTGAGATGCACGTGTGAGATCAAGCTTATTCCATCTCTAGGAAATTCCTGGGCCATCTTATGAATTTGCACATATTGAGGAGTTACAACCCTCAGATACTCTAAGTCAATGTTTCTCTCAATGGTTCTCTTCAGATTTTCTGTTCAGTCACTCAGTCTGAATCTTTGGGACCCCATGGACTGCAGCACACCAGGCTCCCCTGTGCATCACCAACTCCTGGAGCTTGCTCAAACTCATGTCCATCGAGTTGGCAATGCCATCCAACCATCTCATCCTCTGTCATCCCCTTCTCCTCTTTCCTTCAATCTTTCCCAGCATCAGGGTCTTTTCCAAGGAGTCAGTTACTTGCATCAGATGGCCAAAGTATTGGAGATTCAGCTTCAGCATCAGTCCTTCCAATGAATTCAGGACTGATTTCCTTTACGATTGACTGGTTAGATCTCCTTGCAATCCAAGGGACTTTAGAGTCTTCTCCAACACCACAGTTCAAAAGCATCAATTCTTCGGCATTCAGCTTTCTTTATAGTCCAACTCTCACATTGATATATGACTACTGGAAAAACCATAGCTTTGACTAGACAGACCTTTGTTGGCAAAGTAATGTCTCTGCTTTTTAATATGCCATCTAGGTTGGTCATAGCTTTTCTTCCAAGGAGCAGGTGTCTTTTAATTTCATGGCTGCAGTCACCATCTGCAGTGATTCTGGATCCCAAGAACAAAGTTTCTCACTGTTTCCTTTGTTTCCCCATCTATTGCTATGAAGTGATGGGACCAGATGCCATGATCTTCATTTTTTAAATGTTGACTTTTAAGCCAACTTTAACTATCCTCTTTCACTTTCATCAAGAGGCTCTTTAGTTCCTCTTCACTTTCTGCCATAAGAGTGGTGTCATCTGCGTATCTGAGGTTGTTGATAATTCTCTAAGCAATCTTGATTACAGCTTGTGCTTCATCCAGCCAGACATTTTGCCTGATATACTCTGCATATAAGTTAAATAAACAGGGTGACAATATGCAGCCTTGACGTACTCCTTTCCCAGTTTGGAAACAATCCGTTGTTCCATGTCTGGTTCTAACTGCTACTTCTTTTCCTGCGTACAGATTTCTCAGGAGGCAAGTAAGTTGGTCTGGTATTTCTATCTCTTTCAGAATTTTCCACAGTTTGGTATCATCTACACAGTCAAAGGCTTTGGCATAATCAATAAAGCAGAAGATTTTCTGGAATTCTCTTGCTTTTTTCTATGATCCAAAGGATGTTGGCAATTTGATCTCTGGTTCCTCTGCCTTTTCTAAATCCAGCTTGAACCTCTGGAAGTTCTCAGTTCATGTACTGTTGAAAGGCTGGCTTGGAGAATTTTGAGCATTACTTTGCTAGCCTGTGAGATGAGTGCAATTGTGTGATAGTTTGAAAGTTCTTTGGCATTGCCCTTCTTTGGGATTGGAATGAAAACTGACAATTTCCAGTCCTGTGGCCACTGCTGAGTTTTTCAAGTGCAGCACTTTTACAGCATCATCTTTCAGGATTTGAAATAGCTCAACTGGAATTCCATCACCTCCACTAGCTTTGTTCGTAGTGATGCTTCCTAAGGCCCACTTGACTTCACATTCCAGGATGTCTGGCTCTAGGTGAGTGATCACACCATTGTGATTATCTGGATCATGAAGATCTTTTATGTATAGTTCTTCTGTGTATTCTTGCTACTTCTTAATATCTTCTGCTTCTATTAGGTCCATACCATTTCTGTCCTTTATTGTGCCCATCTTTTCATGAGATGGACCCTTGATATATCTAAGATTTTTGAAAAGATATAGAGTCTTTCCCATTTTATTACTTTCCTATATTTCTTTGCATTGATCATGGAGAAAGGCTTTCTTAGCTCTCCTTGCTATTCTTTGGAGCTCTGAATACAAACGGGTATATCTTTCCTTTTCTCCTTTGCCTTTCACTTCTCTTCTTTTCTCAACTATTTTGTAAGGCCTCCTCAGTCAGCCATTTTGCCTTTTTATGTTTCTTATTTTGGGGGATGGTCTTGATCAGTGCCTCATGTACAATGTCACGAACCTCCGTCTCTAGTTCTTCAGGCACTCTATCAGTTCTAATCACTTGAATATGTTTGTCACTTCCACTGTATAATCGTAAGGGATTTGATTTAGGTCATACCTGAATGGTCTAGTGGTTTTCCCTACTTTCTTCAATTTAAGTCTGAATTTTGCAATAAGCCTTTCATGATTTGAGCCACAGTCAGCTCGTGGTCTTGTTTTTGCTGACTGTATAGAGCTTCTCCATCTTAGGCTGCAAAGAATATAATCAATCTGATTTCAGTATTGACCATCTGGTGATGTTCATGTGTAGTCTTCTCTTGTGTTGTTGGAAGAGGGTGTTTACCATGAACAGTGTGTTCTCTTGGCAAAACTCTGTTAGCCTTTTCCCTGCTTCATTTTCTACTCCCAGGCCAAATTTGCCTGTTACTCCAAGTATCTCTTGACTTCCTACTTTTGCATTCCAGTCCCCTATGATGAAAAGAACATCTTTTTGGGTGCTAGTTCTATAAGGTCTTGTAGATCTTCATAGAACCATTCAACTTCAGCTTCTTTAGTATTTCTGGTTGGGGCATAGACTTGGATTACTGTGATATTGAATAGCTTGCCTTGGAAACGAACAGAGATTAATCATTTTTGAGACTGCATCCAAGTACTGCATTTCAGACTCTTGTTGACTATGAGGGCTACTCCATTTCTTCTTAGGGAAGTGGTTCTCTTTCTGCACTGTAATAGACTCAGTGACTGAGATTCCTGTTTGCTATATGCTACGGAATATTAATTGACATATCAAATAGTGCTTTAGTTGTTTTAGGTGAGTCATTCTAAAAGCAATTAATAGTTTTGTCAATAATAAATACAGCTCTTTAAAGACTTCACCAATATTATGGGTTATGCACAGTTCCTGGTTCAGTAGCTATTTCTAGTCTACCACTTTTCTCTGGCTTCAAGAAACATTGAATGTTGTAGCACATAAAATTGATGTGTTTTATAGCTACTCTTGAATCTGCTTTAATTTTTTAAATTAATCATACATTTTTTTCCTTTTCTATTTTTGAAAAGTGACTCAATACCTTTCTTAAAACTGTATCTATGTTCTATTTGAAAATGACTAATAGAAAATAGGGCTTCTCTGGTGGTTCAGTGGTAAAGAATCTGCCTGAATTCGCAGAAGATGCGAATTCAGTCCCTGGGTGGGGAAGATCCCCTGGAGAAGGAAATGGCAACCTACTCCAGTATTCTTGCCGGGGAAATCCCATGAACAGATGAGACTGGCAGGCTGCAGTCCATGGTGTCACCAAAGAGTTGGATAAGACCTAGCAACTAAACAACTGACAATAGGTTCGCTTTTGATACTGTAGATAGCCAAACGTTCAGAGCCATGGGGTCAGGGACAGGTTGCATCAAAATGTCCTTGTTCAAAGTCAGTGAAACTGATGAAATTCTGCTAAACAAAATGTAGGTGTGACTCTCCTGACTACAAGTTCTAATATTCAGCTAAGTTTTAAAAGATTTAGTTACATCTGATTGACCTCAGTCAAAAGTGCTGGTGTGATTGCAAAGATATGCTAATTGATCAGCCATTGCTCAGAAGGCCTTTAGGAAAAGACAAGACATATGCTCATGTAGCATCAGTTCAACTCTCAGCATGTTGCCCTAATTACATGCTTCGGTGTGTGTGCTTAATGACAAGTGGAATGAATGCCAGAACTGCCTTAGAGAATACAAGGCTACTGGTTCTTTCCTGGATCCTAAATATTTCACCATTTTCAGAAGATGGTCTCGTGAACTGAAGCACTATTTCCTATCTTCTGATAGTTTTTATTTTCTGAAAATTTATAGTACTTTTTTTTAAGACATCTTTCTTTGAGTTATTTGATTTTATTTTCCTGTTTTATTGTTGCAGCCAAGGATACTAAGTTGACAGGCAATTGGATAACATCACTTTCTCCATGGCACCAATAAGGAAGAGGCCATAAAAGAAAAAGAGGAAATATAAATGGTGAGATGGATGAAGTCATTGATAACCCTGGCCCCTCCTCAGTTACCAGTGTTTTCTGCTCAACATATTATGTTGCAAATCTCATGAGGCACAGAAATTCAATTTTTCTGAGCCTTGACATCTTCCTTTTCTTTCAAACATTTTGTTTAAGTAAGGAATTTGAGACTTGTTTATTTTGATTCCCAAGGTGAATACTATCAAACTCACAAAGTATAATCTTCAGTTTCCTTCTGTTTCATAGTCCCATCCCCCCCAAATCATTTTCCTGTTTTTTATTCATAATTGTGTATTAGTTTTTTTCTCTTTTCCTTTTTTTTTGGACTGCAGTGTGAGGATGGTGGTATCTTAGTTTCCTGGGCAGGGATCAAATCCCCATCCCCACCCCTTGGAGTCTTTATAACTGGACCATCAGGAAATCCTAATTAGTTAAAATTTTTTTATTGACGTGTAGTTGATTTGTCATGCTGTGCTAGTTTCAGGGGAACAAATTACATCAGTTCTACATATACTGATGTCCACTCTTTGCTTTTTTAGATTCTTTTCTCATATAGGTCATTACAGAATATTGAGTAGAGTTCCCTGTACTATATAGCAGGTTCTTGTTAGTTATCTTTTTATATATGGTAGTGTGTATATGTCAGTCCCAACCTCCCAATTTATCCCTTATCCCATCCCTTGGTAATCATAAGTTTGCTTTGTACATCTGAGATGAATTGCAGGCCTCACAAAACCTGAACCAAACCCTACTTACACAGTATAAACTGGTAGTCCTTCCAAGGGTCTGACATTTACACAGAGCCCAAAGCTTTAAACAAACAGATGAAATAGTTATAACTGAATTTCAGGTATGTGGAAATGAGGAACAAAAAACTTTTCCAGAATGTAAAGGCAAATATTTCTGTATCTATATAGTAATTTACCAGCGGGCTGAATTTGCATGGGAGTCCTCTGAATTGTTCTCCTTTGTTTTCTACTTGATGACTAAGCCTTCTTATGCACAAAATTGGCAATTAATAATAATAATGATGGCAGGAATAGTTATAAATCATTGAACATTTAATAAATACCAGAAACTTTGCTAAACTATGGCTTCCACTGCAAAGGTTAATAAAAGTAAATGAAGAAGTTTCCTGAACATCAGATATGGACCAGGAGGTAAAGAAAAATTCAAGTCTGGAGGTAGCTTATAGGTTCAAAAGATGCAAGAGAACAGCTTTTATTTATATACTTTTTACTGAGGTATAGTTGATTTAATTATTGCTGTATAGCAAAGTGATTCAGCTATAGATATATACACATTCTTTTTTTAAATGTTCTTTTCCATTATGGTTTATTGTAGGCTAGTGAACTGTGTCATGTAATAAGACCTTACTGCTTATCCGTCCCATATATAAAAGACTACATCTGTTAACACCAACCTCTCTTCCATCCTTCCTCCAAACCCTTCCCTCTTGACAACCATCAGGGAATTTTCTCTATGTCTCTGTTCTCTATGTCCATGATTCTACTTATGTTTCATAGATGGGTTCATTTGTGTCATATTTTAGATTTCACCTGTAAGTGAAATCATGCAGTATTTGTCTTTCTCTTTCTGACTTGCTTTACTTAATATGATAATCTCTAGTTGCATTCATATTGCTACAGATGGCATTATTTCACTCTTTTTTATGGCTAAGTAGTATTTCATTGTATTGTTGTAGCTGCTCAGTTGCCCAGTCATGTCCTACTCTTTTCAGTCCCATAGATTGCAGTATGCCAGGCCTCCCTGTCCCTTACCATCTCCTGAAGTTTGCCCAAGTTCATGCCCATTGCATCAGTGATACCATCCAGCTGTGTCATTCTCTGATGCCCTCTTTTCCTTCTGCCCTCAATCTTTCCCAGCATCAGGGACTTTTCCAGTGAGTCAACTGTTTGAATCAGATGACCAAAATACTGGAGCTTCAGCTTCAGCATCAGTCCTTCCAGTGAGTATTCAGGGTTGATTTCCCTTAAGAATGACTGGTTTGATCTCCTTGCTGTCCAAGGGACTTTCAGGATCTTCTTCAGCACCACAGTTCAAAAGCATCAATTCTTTGGTGTTCTGCCTTCTTTACGGTCCAACTCTCATAGCCATTTGTGACCACTGGGAAGACCATAGCCTTGACTATACGAACTGTATTGGCAGAGTAATATATTAATTCCAGCTTGTAACTCATCCAGCCTGGCATTTTTCATGATGTGCTCAATTTATAGGTTAAACAAACAGGGTGTCAGCAGACAGCCCTGTCGTACTCCTTTCTCAATCTTGAACCAATCAGTTGTTCCATACAGGGTTCTAACTGTTGCTTCTTGACACATATACAGGTTTCTCAGGAGCCAGGTAAGATGGTCTGGTATTCCCATCTCTTTAAGAGCTTTCCATAGTTATTATGATCCACACATACAAAGGCTACATATATGTATATATACATATATATACATATATATGCCACATCTTCTTTATCCATTCATCTGTTGATGGACATGTAGTTGTTTCCATGTCTTGGCTTTTGTGACTAGTGCTGCTATGAACATAGAAGTGCATCTATCTTTTTGAATTATAGTTTTGTCCAGATATACACCCAGGAGTGGGATTGCTGCATCATATGATAATTCTATTTTTAGTTTTTTGGGGAACCTCCATATTGTTTTCCACAGTGGTTGTACCAACTTATATTCTCACCAACAGTGTAGGAACGTTCCCTTTTCTCCACATTTTATCCAACATTTGTTATTTGTAGACTTTTTAATGATAGCCATTCTGACTGGTGTGAAATGATACTTCATGATAAGTTTGATTTGCATTTCTTTAATAGTTTTTAGCAACATTGAGCATCCCTTCATATGCCTATTGGTCATCTGCATGTCTTCTTTGGAGAAATGTCTGTTTGGGTCTTCTGCCCATTTTTTGGATAGTGTTGTTTGTTTTTGTTGTTGTTGAGCTGTATGAACTGTTTATATAGTTTGAAAATTAAGCCCTTGTCAGTTGCATCATTTGCAAATATTTTCTCCCTGTCTAAGGGCTTCCCTTATAGCTTAGCTGGTAAAGAATCCACCTGTAATGTGGGAGACCTGGGTTTGATCCCTGGGTTGGGAAGATCCTCTGGAGAAGGGAAAGGCTACCCACCCCAGTATTCTGGCCTGGAGAATTTCATGGACTATACAGTCCATGGGGTCCCAAAGAGTAGGACACGACTAAGCAACTTTCACTTTCACTTTCTCCCTGTCTATAGACTGTCTTTTCATCTTGTTTATGGTTTCCTTTGCTGTTTGAAAGTTTATAAGTTTGTTTAGGTCCCATTTAGCCTTATTTTTGTTTTTATTTCTACTTAAGAAAACATTGGTACAATTTATGTCAGAGACTGTTTTGCCTATGAGAAGAGATTTTTACAAAATTTTAACATTAGAAAAAAGTCAATATTTTGAGCCAAAGTTTAAAAAAAATCTTTAAAAATAAGTAATCAATCTCTTTTTACCCCTTAAACGACCACATTTCAGGACACAAGACCAAAGAGTCATATAATATTCCAATCAAAAGCCCCTGAATTACCAGTTTCAGTCTTTCCCTTATGTGAAGATCCTCTCTACCATCTTAACAGAGAGACCACTTAACTTCAGCTATGTCTACTCTTGTAAACATTTTCATTATTTTTGGCCAAATCTGTGTCTCTCTGGCAGAGTCAGTAAACTATAGCCCTCGAGTCAAATTCTGCATGTGTTTATGGCCTACAAGCTAAGAATGGAAATTACACTTTTGAATGGTTGAGAAAAATCAAGAGAATAGTAATATTTAATGACACAAGACAATTAATAATAATTAAATTTGTGCCTTTAAATAAAATTTCAGTAGAACACAGCCATACTCACTGCCTATTTATTCACTATGCTACTCACAGGCTACAAAGGCTCTTCCGTTCTCTCACTTTTAAAATTGGAGAGTATTTCATTTTGCCTTCACAATTTTTTCTGAATTGAGATAATTACAGATTTGCATTCAATTGTATGAAGTAATATGAGATCCCTTGTATATTTTTCCCAGTTTTCTCCAAAGGTTATACTTTGCAGCACTATGATTTAACATAACTCGTTATATTGACAGCGATACTATCCACTGATAATATTTAGATTTCCTCGGTTTTATTTGTACTCGTTTGTGTGTGTGTATAAATTATATACAACTATTGTCACTTGTAGTCACAAGTTCAGAAAATGTATTATTCCTGTGTTTTTTCCTGAAAAAATTAGATGTCAGCACTAAATGACTGAGCAATGATTCAAAATAAACAGAAAAATTCCAAAATTAGAAAATTATATATTATAAAGGCTGTGTGGTCTTTGTCCATATTACTTTGTTTTCCTCAATTAATAACTTCTATTTTGGTGGACAAAACCAACAGTTGTGACTTTTGCTAAGTCTAAACCTCAAATTAATGAGAAACATAATAATATCCAACAGGATTTTAAAAATATAATCTAAACATTTTCTAGCATCTCATTTATTAAGCCTTTAGCTTTCCATTAATCACAGTCTTTGTACTACTCATCAATTATTTTTCTAATTTATCCTTCACTTTATTACATTCAATTTTTAATTTTTTTATTTTGAAATAGTTGTAGATATTAAATAATATATAGGCATTCGGATTTTGCTATTTTTTCCACTGAAGTTTATATTTCTGTTCCAAGATTGGATCCAGGCTCCACATTACATTTAGTTATTATTTAATTTGTCCTCAATTCCAGTTAGAAGAACAGAACATTTCCTCAGTTTAAAAAAGTGTATTTTAAAAATTGTTGTTATTCAAGAAGAGTACTTTTGAAGAGAACTGGTTTGGTATTGTTTTTTAACTCAACAGGCACCTTTGTGAAGTCAACCAAAATGAATACATAAAAAATTGTCTTATTTTTAAAAATATGAAAGTGAGACCCATCTAGTGGACAAAATATTGTATCACACAATAACCAGATGCAACTCTATCTTTCTGCATGCACATATAAATCATACTGGTACACACATGTAAGTCAATCAAATATTTTCTTCTTGGATTTTCTCCTGAAACAAAAATTTTTACAAATCACTTCATAATCCAGTATTATCTGTCTTACGAAAGGATGTATCCAGAAACTTCTACACGTTGTCTTGAAAATAGTAATCTCAACTCTCATTTACATGTTTTTCAAACACAGCAGAAATAATTAATTGAAAAAAATTTACTTATTTACATGTGTTCTATTTTATTCCAGGTAATGGACTTTTACAATTTTGGAAATTGCACTGAGTAAAGGTCTTGGAATTTTGTGTATACTTTCATAACTTTACATCACTCCGTGACAAATAGGATTAATTTCTGCCTGATGGCCAATCTCAAACAATGAAGGGAAAGCTACTAGTAATAAATCAAACTATTTTTACTACAGATAACTAGCCTTCCAAGTGAAATGGAACATGTTCATAATTTGCTTGATAAAATGATTTGAATTCCTCTATTTAAGGGGGCAAGTAGAATGAGCTGATCCTTTTCTTAAGTATGGAAGCTATATGACAACCAGAATATATTTCCTTCTTTTGAATTGAGCACTTTTTGGCACACAAGTGATGGACAAAAGGAGGAGAATATTTCATCTAAGACCCAGGTTCTGAAAATTTTCAATATATGCAACTACCTTAGTGATGGGCTAAGGGAAGGAAATCATGAAGCCTAAGCAAAGAAGGCAAACGGAATTGGAAGCCATTCAAGTCAAAATCAGAAGAGAATAAAATATAATTTTGTAAAAAGATAAAATTTCCCCTTAAGCTAAACAATGGAGTGCACCTTCTGGTTTCATTTACATTTGTATTTACCCAGAGTAGTTTTCTCTCAGGAAAAACAATTTTTTCCTCTTTGAGTAAAATCTGTAAAATGTAAACTGTTAGATATCTGTAGACTCTTCTAGAATGCACAGCTGGAAAAACAAGGATATTTAAACCCTCAAATGGTTTGGGTCCATTTCAAGGTTTTGTTCTTGGCCTTATGAACGAACCAAAAAGTTGACCTTGGCCTCTAAATTTGGGAATAACAATTTAAAACCTTTGAATGTTGTGTTTCATTGGTGTGTATTTTATATAAAATTTGTCCATCTAAAACATTTAGTATTTAGCAACTTTAATAAAGGACTAAAACATATAGGTGGATGTTAATAATATTTGATTTCTTTTCTATGAAAATGACACCTTTTCTAAGCTTGCACATTAATCATATCTTTAGGCAGATTGTTTTATCTGAAAGTTGATAATTTTCAATTTAATTTTCCCAATGTAGTTAAAAATTAATGTTTCAATATATTTAATATATGTCATTGTACAAGATGGTTTAAAAAAAGAATCTGTATGCATGAACACTCATACAGTAATAATAAAAAAGTGATATTATCTTTTGTAACAATGTAAATCAAACCTGACAGCTGGTACTTGGCAGTTAAAGACCTACAAAATTATTCTTACAAATTACGATGAACAACTAAACCCAAAGCAACCCCTGGCACAACTGGCTAATAAGTTAGTCAAAGAAAGAAGTACTAGCAATTATGCTTTCTGATTGCTTACCAGCTGACAGCAAAATTTGTGGTTGATGTAGTCCTATGTATGTCTGTTTTCTTACCTAGCTTCTTGTTTTGGCGCTTAAAGCACCAATGACAAAAATGTTTACATTTTACTTCAGAATCAGAGTCTTTGTTCAGCCTTAAATATCTTCTGCTTCTGCCTTATGTTAGCTCATGACTATAACTACTATAATGTATATAAGATTAATGTCCTAAAATCAACCATTGTGGATTTTCTGTGAGCCTTTCTGGAAGCATATTTTCATGGATTTGGGAGGAAACTGGCAAACCAGGAGAGGGCAAGACTTGATGAGATAAGAGATATAATGTCCAAAGTCCAACTTCTTTCCACCTCACCATTTGGCCTGTAGCAGCATTGGGCTTCCCTTGTGGCTCAGCTGGTAAAGAATCCACCTGCAATGAGGGAGACCTGGGTTCAATCCTTGGGTTGGGAAGATCCCCTGAAGAAGGTAAAGGCTACCCACTCAAGTATTCTGGCCTACAGAATCCAATGGACTGTATAGTCCATGGGGTCACAAAGAGTCAGACACAACTGAGCAACTTTCACTTTCAGCATTGGTAGAAGTAGTAGTTTTAGATCCTGCCACTTGTCTCTGCCTCATATCCTGTTTGTGATGTGGGACAGAATAATATTGTTAAGCTATTAACTATGTCTCCTTTTCTTTGTCCCACCTGGATTTATTATTTCCCTTCCTTCCAACACCAGTAAATAGACCTTGCCATGTTCATTTCTTCCAGGAGGGAAGCATCAAAGCAAAACCAAAATGCCCACAACAGCCGCAACAGCAACAAAAACAATAACAATTCTTTTAAAAGATTCTGTTTGAGATTCTTCTTGGCCTTGGTTTTCAGATATTTAAGGCCTTGGGAGAATGCAGAAGATTTAAGATATAAAGATACATGAAAGAAAAATAATTATCTTTCCCACCAACTCTTCCAACAGTAAGGACAAGAAATGGAGAAGACGGTATAAGAACAGAGGCTAGGAGGGACGTGAGGAATGGAGAGAGATTGATTAGGGTGCCCTCCGTCTTTGGGTAGGGTCCCGAGAGGTTGACATCAAGACCTAACATAGACATCATTACAGCAATTTCTGTAACATGTCATAGGGGCATGTATGTTAAGTTACTTCAGTCGTGTCCAATTCTGTGCAACCCCACGGACTATAGCCCACCAGGCTCCTCTCTCCATGGGATTCTCCAATAGAAGCACCACATTAATAGCAAATAACAAACCCACTAGAAGGGGCCATGGGAGTAGGAATTTCAGTATTGAGCTTAATAGTCTGGTGTCCAGTGACCACAGGCAGAAAGGCAGGAATGAAATTGTTAAAGATGTGGTTTACCACCTCGTAAGCACTTGGAATTATTTAATTCTCCCAAAACTTAAACCCAAGCCCAGGGAAAGGGGCAAGGGGACTAAATTGACTTACAACAATTTTATCCTACACTTATGAGATGAATGCTCAAAATAAGATTAATTTTGTTATAAAAAAAAGTGAAGTGTATTTCTTATGCACTGAGTTCTTGCACACTTACTGATTGATATTCACATCTACTGTCAACATAGGATACAAACTCCTTGCAGTGAAGAAAGGTGAAAGTGAATGTGTTACTGCTCAGTCATGTTTGACTCTTTGCGACTCCATGACTGTAGCCCACCAAGCTGCTCTGTCCATGGAATTCTCCAGACAGAAATACGGGAGTGGGTAGCCATTCTCTTCTCCTGGGGTTCTTCCCAACCCAGGGATCAAACCCGGGTCTCCTGCATGGCAGGCAGATTCTTTACCATCTGAGCCACCAGTAAAGGAAGGCTTTGCACTGTTGGCAAAGGCAGCAACATTAGAGCAAAGTTGGAAAGATGGGTAGGAACACGCCAGATGAATAATGCATGAGGGGCATTTAGGGAAAGGGAGACTACACACAACACTGAGAAAGGAAAAGGGAGAACTGTGTGTCTGAGTAAAATCAAGAGGTAACACATGGAACACAGTCACCTAGAAATTAGTTAAGCAGAGAACCCTGAGGGTGGAAAAACAGACACAGCTGGAACATTAAAGTCCCTGTGAAGAAGTGTTGGTTTAGTTCTATAGTTGACAAGGATCTATGAAAATATTTTAAATAGAGGCATAGCATGAACCAATCTGATCTGTACAAAATTAATTCAGATGGAGTGTGTAGAATTCTTTGAAAGGCAGACAGATCTGTTAGGAAGCTGATGAGAAATTATTATGGTTTAAACTGTAGGAGTGGAGATAGAAGACAGCTCAGATTTGCTTGGCATGTATAATTGATGGGATTTAGAAAATTAGACATTAGTTATGAGGGAGTGGTTGATGATAGCTCCCAATTTCTGAATGGAATGCTAGTATAATTAATCAAGCAAGATAAGGAATATAAGAAAGAGATATGTAGAGATGGCCAGTTGAATGTTGGAGATAGATTTTTGGATTTCTGGACTAAAAGCAGATTAGAGAAATTCCATAACCACAAAGCATGGTTTGAGTAAATTTGTACAGATTTTCCAATATTTGTGGTCTTTACCATGCTTTTGCTATTTCTCTGTCACTTTTCTTCTTCAACCTTGAATCAGCCAACACATCTGATGCGTTTGATGGTGCTCAAATTTGACATTCCTTGTGCCTCTCTTTGACTTCAAATTTGAGCCCAATCTGCCTTCCATAGCATTGTCCCTCTGCTGATTAAATTGTGGAATCTTGACCATAATCCCCTTGCTTGAGGATTATTTGAAATTACCTTGTCCTTCTTTATGGCAAGAAATAGGCCATCAACCATTTCAGCAAAACAAAAAAGTAACAGATTAGGAGACACTATAGTTCCAGACACTATAGTTGGAAAATCACCTTGTCAACAGATCAAGTTGGCATTCACTCACCATCTGAAATGAGACACCCTGGTGGCTCAAACAGTAAAGCATCTGCCTACAATGCAGGAGACCCGAGATCAATCCCTCGGTTGGGAAGATCTCCTGGAGAAGGAAATGGCAACCCACTCCAGTATTCTTGCCTGGAAAATCCCAGGGACAGAGGAACCTGGTAGGCTATAGTCCATGGGGTCACAACGAGTCGGACACGACTGAGCGACTTCACTTTCACTTTCACCATCTGAAGAGGCAGCAGCCACAGAGGATCAGTGAATTGCCAGATATATCAATTGCTCCCACCTTTATAATAAGGGATAATAAATATGTAGTGATGTTTTTATTCCAGGCTCATATTTTAAGTGCTTTATGTATATTAATTCATTTAGTCCTTTGCCTCAACCCTGTGAAATAATTACTATTATTATCCCTATTCTATAGATGAAGAAGCTGAGACGTAGAAAAATAAAATTGATCAGTAATGCACAGAAATGTGGATTCAAACCCAGGTAGTCTAGCTTCAAAGACTTTACACTTGCTCAATATACAGTACCCATTTGCATTAGCTTTCTATGGCTACTGCAACACAATACTACAAACTTAATAGCCAACCTGTTATCCAGTACTTAAGGTCAGAAGTACAAATGGATCATAGCAGACCTCTGTAGGTCAGCCTTCCAAAAGGATCTAAAGTCAAGTTCTATGCTCATTCTGGAGACTCTAGGGAAGAATCTGTTTCTTACTCTTTCTAGCTTCTAGAAACAATCTGCCTTCTTTGGCTTGTAACCCTTTTTTTCATCTTTGAAGTCAACATGGAGCATCTTCACATCTCTTTCAAAATCTGCTTCCATGATTATGTCTCCTTCTCATCCTTGCTGCTAAGTTGCTGCTAAGTCACTTCAGTCGTGTCCGACTCTGTGCGACCCCATAGACGGCCGCCCACCAGGCGCCCCCATCGCTGGGATTCTCCAGGCAAGAACACTGGAGCAGGTTGCCATTTCCTTCTTCAATGCATGAAAGTGAAAAGTGAAAGTGAAGCTGCTCAGTCGTGTCTGACTCTTAGTGACCCCATGGACTGCAGCCTGCCAGAGTCCTCCGTCCATGGGATTTTCCAAGCAAGAGTACTGGAGTGTGTTGCCATTGCCTTCTCCGATACTGGATATGAATTTTCCAAATTTGCTGGAAAAAAAGTTCTTAGACTGAAATATGTATAGCTCAAGCGGGATAAATAGAACTAAATCCACAACTAAATATGTCATAGTAAGACTGCAAAATGCTAAGAGCAATGAGAAAAACTTACTAGATCCTCCCAAATCCCTCTTACAATGATGTGTGTGTATGCTCAATCACTTTACTCGTGTCTGACTCTTTGTGACCCCATAGACTGTAGCCCTCCAGGCTCCTCTGTTCATGGGATTTTTCAGGCAAGAATATTGGAGTGGGTTGCCATTTCCTCCCTCAGGGGATCTTCTCAACCAAGGGATAGAGTCCACATGTCCTGCATCTCCTGCATTGCAGGGGGCTTCTTTACCACCAAGACACCTGGGAAGTATCTTACAGGAACACTTGTGATTAAATTGGGCCCACCCAGATAATCCAGCATAATCTTCTTACCTTGAGATTTTTAATTTTATCATATCTGCAGAGCCCCTTTTCTACATAGGCAACATGTTCCCAAGTTTCAGGGCTTATCACGTGGACATCTTTGGGGAGTACTGTTCTTTCTACTTTACCATCATTGACATTTTGTAGATAATGCAGATATTTCCTCCCTCAGATACCTCAGTATTAGCCTTGTAATTTTATGAGATTATTTGGTATAAAAATAACATCCTTCTTTCTCATGGACAAACACACATATACACCCATGCACACACACTTACTTATTCATACCACATAATTTTCCATTATGGAGCAAGAAGTTTACCTTAAGCACATGAAAAAATACTATGGATGAGAGCTGGTATCCCATGATGGTCAGCATTTATATTCATACCTAGATACTCAAGGAGCACCAGAAAATTTAGTCAGCAACCAGTGTGGAGAACCAACTTCTTCCATTGTTTATGTGCATGCATTTATATCACACCAGAACCCTGACAGATACTTTGGGTAATGTATTTACTTTACACTACTATTTTTTTTCCCAAAGAATTTAAAGTGATAAATTGCCATTGAAACTGAATCATAATTATAATTTTCAGTTCTTTTGTTGTTAATATAGTCTCACCAAATATGGAGGAGGATACCCAAAAATTAATGATTCAGAGTTACCTATGTTTCATTCCAGAATCCTTACACTTGAGTCACAGGTAAAAAAAAAATACATCAGGAATCACCTCATCATCTTTTTGGGTGGCATAAAGGTACATTCTCTTGTGGGAGAACTGATGACAGAAGACCAAGGTCATGGATTCCTTGGACTTTTATAATAGACTAAACAGTTAGAAAAGGCAGAGGAACCAGAGATCAAATTGCCAATATCTGCTGGATCACCGAAAAAGCAAGAGAGTTCCAGAAAAGCATCTATTTCTGCTTTATTGACTATGCCCAAGCCTTTGACTGTGTGGATCACAATAAACTGTGGAAGATTTTGAAAGAGATGGGAATACCAGACCATCTGACCTGTCTCTTGAGAAACCTGTATGCAGGTCAGGAAGCAACAGTTAGAACTGGACATGGAACAACAGACTGGTTCCAAATAGGAAAAGGAGTACGTCAAGGCTGTATATTGTCACCCTGCTTATTTAACTTATATGCAGAGTACATCATGAGAAACACTGGGCTGGAAGAAACACAAGCTGGAATCAATATTGCCGGGAGAAATATCAATAACCTCAGATATGCAGATGCCACCACCCTTATGGCAGAAAGTGAAGAAGAACTAAAGAGCCTCTTGATGAAGGTGAAAGAGGAGAGTGAAAAAGTTGGCTTAAAGCTCAACGTTCAGAAAACTAAGATCATGGCATCTGGTCCCATCACTTCATGGGAAATAGATGGGGAGACAGTGGAAACAGTGTCAGACTTTATTTTTTGGGGCTCCAAAATCACTGCTGATGGTGATTGCAGCCATGAAATTAAAAGACGCTTACTCCTTGGAAGGAAAGTTATGGCCAACCTAGATAGCATATTTAAAAGCAGAGACATTACTTTGCCAACAAAAGTCCGTCTAGTCAAGGCTATGGTTTTTCCAGTGGTCATGTATGGATGTGAGAGTTGGACGGTGAAGAAAGCTGAGCACCGAAGAATTGATGCTTTTGAACTGTGGTGTTGGAGAAGACTCTTGAGAGTCCCTTGGACTGCAAGGAGATCCAGTCAATCCATCCTAAAAGAGATCAATCCTGGGTGTTCATTGGAAGGTCTGATGTTGAAGCTGAAACTCCAATACTTTGGCCACCTCATGCGAAGGGTTGACTCATTGGAAAAGACCCTAATGCTGGGTAGGATTGGGGGCAGGAGGAAAAGGGGACGACAGAGGATGAGATGGTTGGATGGCATCACCGACTCGATGGACATGGGTTTGGGTAGACTCCGGGAGTTGGTGATGGACAGAGAGGCCTGGCGTGCTGCAATTCATGGGGTCGCAAAGAGTCGGACGCGACTGAGCGACTGAACTGAACTGAAGCAGTTAGCTTAGAACTTCTCAGGTGGTACAGTGGTAAAGAATCCATCTGCCAATGCAAGAGACACAAGAGACACAGATTCAATCCCTAGGTTGGAAAGATAACCTGGAGGAGGAAATGGCAACTTGCTCCAGTATTTATGCCTCGAAAATTGCATGGACAGAGGAGCCTGGTGGGCTATAGTCCATAGGGTTGCAAGGAGTCAGAAATGGCTGAGGATACACACACACGTGTGCACGCACGCACACACACACACACACACACGCATGCAGCGATCCACCATTTGCTTTAATAAATCCTTCATATGCTGTGCTTAGTCACTCAGCTGTGTCCAACTCTTTGTGACCCTATGGACTGTAGCCTACCAGGCTTCCCTGTCCTTGGGGATTCTTCAGGCAAGAATACTGGAGTGGGTTGCCATGCCCTTCTCCAGGGGATCTTCCCAACACAGGGACTGAACCCAGGTCTCCCTCATTGCAGGCAGATTCTTTACCATCTGAGCCACCAGGGAAGCCCAAGAATACTGGAGTGAGTAGCCTGTCCCTTCTCCAGGAGAACTGCCTGAACCAGGAATTGAACTGGGGTCTCCTGCATTACAGGCGGATTCTTCACCAGCTGAGCTACCGGGGAAACCCAGTAAATCATTCATAGTCTTATTATATTTCCAGATGGCCTATAATATAGAATTACACATTTAATAAAGTGAGTAAATCTCAGACATTTTAGTGAGAATTATTTTAACTTTAGCCTCTATTTTTAGAATATTTACAGAAGATTAAAGTGCTAAACAATTTTTTTCTTTTTCACATGAAGAGGATGAATCTACTTTTGAGTCATTGTTTTAGTTGGGGCCAGTCCTAGGTTAAAGATCTTGAATGGTTTTTATACCAAACTTTCCATGTATCATTCCTTAAGATTTTCATTCTTCCCATGTGTATATTCCCTGTGGTCTCCAGAAACAAGTAGAAACAATCTCCTTTCACCCTTTTTGTGTTCTTTGTGCTGTTAGAATAAAAGTAGAGGTTTTGTAAACGAGTTATATCTTGCTCATGTTTCTTAAACTGGCAAATTGGTACAACTCCATGTTATTTTTGACTGTATTCCATGTTATTTTTAACTCTGCTTCCTAGAAGCTACCTATCTATTTTTAAATATTTATACAATTATTCTTTTTTATGGATTGACAATTCCTATATATATTCATTGCTAAATACTTAAAGAAACAAACTGTCAAATTTGAAACTTTTATATTGTTATGGTGCAGCCAGTTTTCTACATTCCTGGGAGAAACAGGTAATGCATATTAACTAAACAAAGACTAGCTTCCTCAACTTCCATTTGATGTAAAGCACTTGGATAATAGGCAAAGCATCTTTTCTCTTTTTTCCAGAACTTAAATTTAAAGATATGTCTTAAATCCAACTAAGAAAATATGTTAAATTTCTTTCCTTTGAGAAGAAGAATGTACTAGGCACCGTATTGACTCTTTACGTCTGGATTTAAAAAGTAAGGCAAGTTGACTACTAATTGGCAGAAATGACTCACTTAAGTTCTTGCTCTTCTTCCAAGAGGTAACAAAACCTAATCTTAGAAATACAGCATATTTGTTTTAGCTGAAGGGGCAGACTAGGACTTCCCAGCCTTTTATAAACTTCCTAGTTCTACTTGCCCAAACTCAGATGTGTGAACAGGAAGGATTGTGAGCAATGCAAATTATTGCACATATGACCAGATTCTCATTAGATGCCTGTTGACTGAGTTGCTAGCTAGAGTAAGACCTGACACTGAGAATGTGGTCTGGGAAGTGACAGGGATGGGGGATGGTTAGGGAAGCAACACAGGGAGCTAATGGAAAGTATGCTGTTTAGAGCAGAACAAAATGCCAGACTGATTCTGGATTTATGGCCCAAGTAAGAGGAAGAGCAGGAGAGAGTTGTGATATATGTATATATATACATATACATATATTTTTTTATTTTTTATGTAAAATATAAAATATTTTTATAAAATATAAAAATAGTTTATAAAAATAAATGTATATTTTATTTTTTATTTTATATATTTTATTTCTGTTTTATATATATATATATTTTCTTAGAAGTGGAATTTATCATTGCAAAACTGGATCACAATTGGCACTAAAAGAAAAGAACTGGACTTGAGGATCAAGAGAATAAGATTTTAACAAATCTGAAACCTGCTCTGATATCACCTAGAGTGTAACTTCACCAGCATTGTGAATGGCTCTTCCTTTGTACAGTGCTGCGTGTGTACTAGTTCACGGAAGAACATTCCCAAGGTCCTCAGGACCGTGTTGTTGCCTGTCCACTTGAGAATAAGTATCTAGCATCACAAAATTCAGAGCATCAAATTATCCATTATTTTTAAAGTGAAAAGTTTGAATTGGGTCTAAAGTTGTTTGCGAACTGCTTGTTAAGAGACTGAATAAACATGAGTTAATCCGGAAACCCTATTTAATCAGTAGTTTACTAGAGAAAGTTTTCTTTCAGTCATTCACTCCACAAAGATTGATTAAGCAGCTGTCCCGCAGCAGACAGATTAGCAGACAGTGGAGAAACACTGATGGGCCCCAAACAAAGAGATCCTCTCAATTATTATTATTAATTAAAATCTTATATTAACGTGTTTTGGAAGGACCCTTGTGAAGAATTTTAGCAAACATGAGGTGTGTAACATCCCTTCTCCTGCTTGAACAGTCAGACTCCAGACACTCCCCCCATTCCAAAGACATAGTTTATTGCTTTTGGGCCAAGTAACCAAGAACAATAAAGCTGGCAATAATTTAGAAGTATGGATCTGTTAAAACAATTTATAAGCTTGTCCCCAAAGAAATCCTGGACTGGAATAAACTGAAATCTTTTATTCTTCTTACCTGCATTTCTCCAGTATGTGACTATGCTGTTTTGCTAGTTTATTTACAGAAAATAAATATATTTCTTCCCATGATTTGTAAAAGTCCTTTTATAGGACTATTTTCAAGGGAGCTGTTGCACCACAGCTGGGACTGTGTTCTATTTTAAAAGGAAATGAGAGTTTGCTCTGTGCAGTAGCAAAACAAAGACACCTAGGTGCTGCCACCCTGGCAGATTCTCCTGGAATAGCATAAAATGATGAGATAATAACATACAAGTATGGAATATTTGAGGAGATATTTGTGGCAACAACAAATGCACATGTTGTCTGGTTTCTTAACCTTTCCTCTGATATTTTTAAGCATAGTTTCTCTCATCATTTGGGGTTTAGTAGAGATTTTACCATAGACACAGGCTTCTGGAGTTGTCTTGTATCCCGGAGTGTTGCCTTTGCTCTGCTATCCTCATTTAACAAGCCAGCAGGGATTGCTAAGGGCTGCTCGTTACTTTTTTGTCTCATCATGGAACTTCAGAGGGAATAGCAACACTCCTGAGCCAAGGAGCCCAGCCTGCACAGAAAGTCAACCTCAACACATCCAGGAGGGGTGTGATGTCCACTGTTTCGGTCTTTATACTCCACAAGTGAAATGGCCAACACTCTGAGGCAAAGAATAAGTATGGCTGTACGCTGATACTTTTTCCATTGTGTGATTTTGTCAAATAATTCCCTAGTCTCTCCTTTTAAGAGGGTAGAGAGTGAATAAGAGAGCGAGACTCTCTATGTCTTTGTGTGGTGAGTGTTCGGTGAAGTATTTGGGGAGCGTTTAGTAAGGCGCTAAGAGTATGACTGAAGTGACATCTGAAGAGTACATGTCTTAATACAACTGAAGCGACATGAATTCTCTCAGTCCTTATATTTTCATTAAAATCATTTGAATGAATGTATCTTAAGTGAATTAATCTGAAAACTCAAGATGATTTACCATTTCTGTGGACTGATATAGAACACTGAATAGAATGAATGGCTTTTAATGAATGCTGTATAAGGATTTTCTATTAGTCCTGGATCTTGAGCTATAGCAGTTTGATTTATCACAATTATGAAATTTGATCAAAACATTTTTAAAAGAATCAAATTACAAAATATTAGGTGAGTTTAAAAATAGTGTATCATGAAATAAAAATGTTAGTAATATTGATAATTACTGATAATTAACTGAAGTTTCAGTTTTCAGTTTAATATTGATAATTATAATTAATATGACAATATATTATATAAAGTTCTTTACCCAATCATTGACCTATTTTATTTATTAAATTTTTATCCAATCATTGGCTCAATAAACATTAAACAAGTCCCTTCTATGTAAAGCAGAGTGGGTACTGGAACTGCAGAAAGAAGAAAACACCAAAATGCCTTTATGGAACTTGTAGTTCTAGAATTAAATGTCACATCCATTTTTCTCTCATGGTGAATGTATGAAGAGATAACTATCAGTGCCCACATTTGTAAACATGGAACTGGAAATTTCAGAAAATAAGTAATTATCTGAGTATACCCAGCTGTTTAGCTGACTACTGGGAGTTTGAACTGTTTGTTGAATCACAACACTGTTCTTAGGATCTCAGGGCTCCTTAAGTAGTCTGTGAAAAACCAGTGTGACTGAGATTTAAGATGAAAATAAGATTGCTTTATCACTGGTTAGCATGAATAAAAGTGGAAATATGAAGTGTTTTGAAGTATTGACAGTCAAGAATAATAGTAATTTCATTCTCTGACTGTAAAGAGTCTACTCACACAAAGCAAAAGTTTTACAATAAATGATGAGAGAGGACATGACTGACAGATAAAATACTAAAGAATTTTCCTCTAGAAGAAAAAAATGCATTTTTTCAAGTAAAATTTAAACTGCAAGTTAATTTGATGTCATAAATTTCATGTATAAAATTGAAAGATATCAGCCATCTTTTGATTGTCAGTCTATTCAATAGCTGGTCTCTAAAATTAGAAACATATGGATGCCTGAATTTTTAAAATATCTATTTGGATTATTTTGACATTGGTCTAAATTTCTGGTGAAAGCTTTAAAGTTGGAAAAATATATTTGAAAAATTTCTCTAATATTAAAAAAAATTAGCATATAACTTATGAAATTGTGAGAATGTATCATAGCAGAAAAGGGGGAAAAAATGACCATTTTCATGGAAAGAGGAATGACTTGGAAAATAATATATACAAACACTGCATTTTTAGTGAAATTAAGTCCATGTGCAATGCTGTTTTCCAAAATATAGAAACTAAACCATCTTTTCTGAATATAAATTAAATGCAGAAGAGGAAAATAGTTCCCATCCTATCCCTCTTCTCTTTATGGTTTGTATAAAACCAATTTTGAAGTCTTTTTATTTTATTGTAATTGCTTACTGACATTAAATAGAAGCACATTTTAATGCTTCAAGTGTAGTTGATAGTTTTAAAATAACCTTTATACAGTACATATTGACATAATAGATTTTTTGATACCAGAACTTTTATGGCCTAACATTAGACTTGTAATCGAAGTTTGTATATTTTCTTAAATGAGCTAGAATCGTGAAATGTAAGGGTTGAACTCAGTCAGAAAAGGGTATGCTATACTGTGGTTGTTGTTTTTGCTAACAGCTCCCAAATCTGAGAAATAGCAACAGGTTTTCACTCATGCTATCTGTCCAACACAGGCCATCATGGTGCATGGTTCCATTTCAACCTCCAGTCATTACAAGTGAAGAAGGGAGAAGTACAAATCATGCATTGCGGTGTCTTAAATTGACAAGGATCATATGTCTTTTCCTGAAGAAGGGAAAGGCAACTCATTGCAATATTCTTGCTTGGAGAATCCCATGGACAGAGGAGCCTGGCGGGCTACAATCCATGGGGTTGCAAAGAGTGGTACACTACTGAGAGACTAACACATGCATACATACATACATATGTCTTTTCCACTAAAGTCAGTTGATCATGCCATACTTCAGCCTAAAATGGACCAGCTAAGGGGGAGAGGAGAATAGTTAGAAACAGACCTAATGAAAGATCTATAGAGAGAATCTTCAGATCATCTAGTTTTTATCCATTTTACAGATACGGAAAGTTATTTCTAGCAAAAGAAAGAAGATAGCTCAAAACTATAAACTAATTAATTTGGATACTGGTTATAAGCAAAGGCCTTGTTTTATTCTTCTAAAGATATATATATTTAAAGGTACTCCTTGGAAGGAAAGTTATGACCAACCTAGACAGCATATTAAAAAGCAGAGACATCACTTTGTCAACAAAGGTCCGTCTAGTCAAGGCTATGGTTTTTCCAGTAGTCATGTATGGATGTGAGAGTTGGAATATAAAGAAAGCTGAGTGCCAAAGAATTGATGCTTTTGAACTGTGGTGTTGGAGAAGACTCTGAAGAGTCCCTTGGACTGCAAGGAGATCCAACCAATCCATTCTAAAGGATATCAGCCCTGGGTGTTCATTGGAAGGACTGATGTTGAAGCTGAAACTCCAATACTTTGGCCACCTGATGCGAAGAGCTGACTCATTAGAAAAGACCCTGATGTTGGGAAAGATTGAGGGCAGAAGGAGAAAGTGATGAAAGACGATGAGATGGTTGGATGGAATCATCAACTCAGTGGACTCGGGTTTGGGTAAACTCCGGGAGTTGGTGATGGACAGGGAGACCTGGCATGCTGCGGTTCAATGGGTCGCAAGGAGTCGGACATGACTGAGTGACTGAAATGAACTGAAAGATACATTTTGTAAAGATACATTTAAAGATACATCTTGTAAAGATACATTTCATGCAAAAAATGGGCACAATAAAGGACAGAAACAGCAAGGACCTAACAGAAGCTGAAGAGATTAAGAGCTGGTGAGAATACACAGAAGAACTATACAAAAAAGGTCTTCATGACTTGGATAACCATGATGGTCACTCAGCTAGAGCCAGATATCCTGGAGTGTGAAGTTAGTGGGCCTTAGGAAGCATTACTGCAAACAAAGCTAGTGGAAGTGATCTAATTCCAGTTGAGCTATTTCAGAACCTAAAAATGATGCTGTCAAGATTGCCAGGGGAAATATCAGCAACCTCAGGTATGCAGATGATACGACTCCAATGGCAAAAAGTGAAGAGGAACTAAAGAGCCTTTTCATGAGAAGAGTGAAAAAGCTAGCCTAAAACTCAGCTTTCAGAAAACTAAGGTCATGGTATCTGATCCCATCGCTTCATGGCAAATAGATGGGCAAAAAGCAGAAACAGTGACAGATTTTTTTCTTGCTCTCTAAAATCACTGCAGAAAGTGACTGCAGCCATGGAATTAGAAGACACTTGCTACTTGGAAGGAAAGCTATGACAAACCTAAACAGTATATTAAAAAGCACAGACACTCTGCTGACAATGGTCCACATAGTCAAAGCTCTGTTTTTTCCTGTAGTCATGTTTGGATGTGAGAGTTGGACCATAAATAAAACTGAGCACTGAGGAGTAGATGCTTTGAAATTATGGTCCTGGAGAAGACTCTTGAGAGTCCCTTGGACAGTAAGGAGGTCACACCAGTCAATCCTAGAGAAAATCAACCCTGAATATTCATTGGAAGGAATGATGCTGAAGCTGAAGCTCCAATACTTTGGCCACCTGATGTGAAGAACTGACTCACTGGAAAAGACCCTGATGCTGGGAAAGACTGAGGGCAGGAGGAGAAGGGGACGACAGAGCATGAGATTGTTGTATGGCATCACTGACTCAATGGACATGAGCAAAAAGTTTGAGCAAACCCTTGGAGGTAGTGAAGGGCAGGGAATCCTGGTGTGCTGCAGATCATGGGTCACAAATAGTCAGACACGGCTTAACAACTGGACAACAACAGCAACAAAGATATGTATGTACTGAATAGCTTCTTTGTGCCTGTTCTGGGTTAGGTAGGATCTTGAAATTTAAAGAAATAAGGATAAGTTATTGAAATAATTTTCACAGGAGAGGGACTTCAGAGTAACATCTTAGATTAAAAGTAAAGATTCATAAAAACAGGAGAGAAAAAAAACCTTTTGGTGGACAGAAGAGAATCAGAAGAGAGACATGAAATATTAATATTATAGCACTGTTTTCACTGAGCCACAAATAAGTTAGTTTGGATAGGTAATAAGGTACAAATGAGAGTGTGGTCAACTACAAATTAAAGAGGGAACTGATATGAGGGAAATACAAAGGAGTTTGAATGTTTTCTGTGATACACTATGAGGGAGGGGATCTTCTGACTTCCAATCCGACATTATTTCAAAACTCTGTTTTACTGCAAAATATAGCATATAAATTCATTACTCAGTTCTTTCCAAGGGAGAGGAGATTTCAGGAACTGTATTCAGGGGTCATTTGCATGTACTTGAGACAAGTGCGGCTGAATCACCATCTTTTATGACTAGATTTTCTGACTAGAACTAATAAGTGATTCAGAAGGTCAACAAGGATAGGTTCCAGATTCCCAGTCTCCAGACAGGATTCAGCAGAGTGAGAGTGGAACCCCTGAGATTATCCTACTGCCTTTGCAGGCTCTGCTGTGTCCCAGAGCCAGAGGGACCAGGCATGCACTTTTATGTGCTTGCGAGGTATCTCTCTCCCAACAACAGTCAGTGGTTGATGACACAAGGAGAGTTGGGCTTTCATTTTCCTCAGCAGGGTCTGAGCTCTACTGAGTTAAAGCCTCTCCTCGTTTCACCTTGTATCCCACCCAGCCCCATGCCTGGGAAGATAGCGTTGATTTTCTTGACAAATGTGGGAAATAACTGCACAGACAAATGTTAAAATTCAGAGAAACCAGAAACTTGTTTCAAAGATAGTGTTAGTGAATCCGACTCTCTAAACAGATCAATATTCGAAAAAGTATGGCTCTTTTCTTTCTTTTTTACAGATTTGTAACTTTCCTTATGGTAGGCAATTCTATATACTTGATGAAAAACCATGAATAAGCGTGGTTGAAAATGTAAAACAAAACAAACAAACAAACAGAAGTCTAAAATGATAAACTTCTTCAGCAACCAAAATGCCCTAGACTACAACAAACTTCAACTCTGACCACATGCAAAGCACGTTGCTTAGAAACCCAGAGCAGCGGGATTGCCCAGCAACTTCAGATCCCACCAGATGCCCCTGGGAAGAGACTGACATGGTGACCACAGCATGCAAGAAATACAGAAATGCAAGTCATCTGTAAAGGATAAGGGAAGGAACATAAGTGGATCTAAACATTTTAGTTGTTGTTTGATGTTTAAGAAACTATAAAAAATGAAGCCCTGACTTTCATTGTTTGGGTCTAAGATTCATATTGTTTATGAGGGTATACCCCACGTGTTATGGCTTCCACCTTCTTTGGTCAAAAACTGTCCAAACATAATGTTAGCTTTTAGTAGTCAGAATGGTATTAGGCTTAAATATGTTCTATTGGCCTATATGTTTTATTGATCTCACAACCCTATATGCATTAAACTCCCCTTTGATTTCTCATTAGGAATAACTAGACAGGTGTAATAATTCCAGATTATGGAATGGATAGAGTGAGATCACCTCTTAGCTGGATTATTGTTATGTTGTACATCTGTTTCAGTGCGGTCTGGCCAATCCTCAGATCATAGTTTACACTAATAGAAAAAACTTTCTAAAAAGTAGATCTGGTCTTGTCACTCTGCTACTTAAATGTTACTGATGGTTCACCCCTAAAATCATATTAAAATCTAAATTCTTTAGTATGGTATCCAAAGTGCCACTATTGCTTTCCAGTAATTCGTTATATTTCCTCTGTTTTCTGAACATGCAAAGCCCTTTTAAACCTCCACGAGTTTGTTCTAGCTCTTTCATAGCCCTGGAATAGTCATTCCTCTCCTCTCAATCTGATCAGCATCCATGCTGTGCTGTGCTGTGCTTAGTTTCTCAGTTGTGTCCAACTTTTTGCAACACCGTGGACTGTAGACCATCAGAGTTCTCTGTCCATGGGGATTCTCTAGGCAAGAATACTGGAGTGGGTTGCCATGCACTCCTTCATGGGATCTTCCCAACCCAGCGATCCAACCCAGGTCTCCTGCATTGCGGGCGATCCAACCCAGGTCTCCTGCATTGCAGGCAGATTCTTTACCAGCTGAGCTACCAGGAAGCCTGATAAGCATCTACTCACACTTAAAAATCCAGCAAAAATATTTGAGGAAAGCCCTCCTGATTTCTTCCAAAGTAAAGTAACTACTCTATTACAAATCCAATGTTCTAGATCTGGCCCAAAGGAGGAGCTTAATTTTGTTAACTTATGAATTAGAGTCCTTTTCCAGGACATACTTGAATCTCTGATATAAGTAATCTTCTGGTTGTAATTTTAACTTCATTACATGTGAGTTACAGTCCTAAAGTAGGGGTAGTCAAGGAAATTTGCCATTGTATCACTATATAAAATCGTATCTATTTGTTAACTTACATTTAAGTTTTGGAACCATCTTCGTCTTAAAGAATTTATGTCCTATCCCCAAACTGTTTCATGAAAACAGATTTCAGAATACAAATTTTTCCTTTAATGAGCATTCTGGTTTAATCCAGGTATAATAGAGAAAACCCAATTTTTCATAATTACATTAATATATGGGATACGTTAATTTAATAAACAACATGTGAGGAATCCATTTTAGTTAAAAAGAATAACAGACCATGTGATTATCTGGCAATTTTTATAGTATTTGTATTCTAGGTCTTCATATTTCTCTGATTCACTCCCATTCCCCATCTAGTCTAATAGACACTCGTATTGAATCAACTAAGACTTCTTCCCTGAATTGTACAAATGAAAATTAGTTACTAACTTGTGTGTCTTCTTTAGAATGCAAACTACGTGAAAGCAGGGACCTGGATATGGCAACTTGCTTAAAACTCTTATCTTAGTGCTTTGCTCAAAGTTTGAAATGTAGTAATCTCTTTAACAAATATTCATTAAAGAAACAAATGTAAATATTGAATGCTCAATAAACATATTGGTCTTCCCTGGTGTCTCAGCAGTAAAGAATCTGCCTGCAAAGCAGCAGACAGAGGAGACACAGGTTCAATAATGTGGTGGGAAGGATCCCCTGGAGGAAGGCATGGCATCCCACTCTGGTATTCTTGCCAGCAAAATCCAATGGACAGAGGAGCCTGGCAGGCTATAGTCCACGAGGTCACAAAGAGTCAGACACAACTGAAGGGACTGAGTACGCAAACAATATACATATTAATTTTTCCATTTTTAAAAATACTCAACACAAAATTTTTCCATAAAGTGTTTGTGGATATTTAATTTAATAAAAACACATAAAAGTAACCAGTGCTAACCTCTCAAACATTCTTTTAAATTTTCCTACAGAAGGATGTATTGAGTACTTACTACTTGTTAAGAACAATGTTTACAGTAAAGACTGAGCCAACCTGGAGATATTTCTGCAACAAATCTAGTCTAGCGACTGATAAACAAGTAGTGATGTGGGGAATTAGATTTTTTGGTTTTTTTTTGAGTCACTAAGACGAATTTGACTGTTTGTGACCCTATGCACTGTAGCCCACCCAGGGAACGGGTAAGAGCAAGAAAACCCAGCAATATATGTTGCTCTGTTGTTTTTCACTGATATTATCAAACTTAATAGCTTTTCTCTGGTGCTTTTTGAAATCTAAAAAAAGTACCTACATTAGAGGCAGCTTATTAATAGGAAATCGAGTGGGGAGGTTAGAGTATAGTTCAACAGGAGAGTGACTAAACAATGGGGACTATTTTTTCCTTGTTTACAAAGGCATGCTGTTCACATTTTTCTGATGTGCAATAATAGTGATGAAAATTGGTTAACATTTTGACTGCTTACTCTCTAGGTATGATCCTTATGCATTATCTATTTAATATTCATAGTAACCCTAAGAAGTTGGTTATATTATACTTCTGATTTTTGAGTGAAAACATTGAGGGAGAGAATGGTTAAATGCTCAGTGACTAGTCACATAGCTAATAAACAGTCCTCAGATTTGAACTCTAGTCTGACTGACTCAAGAGCTTCTATTGTTGGCTTTGTTATTGCCACCACATCAGAGAAGGAGGGTAGCTTATCCCTAGGTGTGCTGAGTGACAAGATCTCAGGGAATTGGTGTGAAGAGCGTGAGAAAGAGTTGAGAGAGCTAAGTGAAGTGACCCAGGGAGAGAATGTGTATGGGCTCAGTGTGAGATCTAAAACCTATTATTTGGTGAAAGTATTCCAATGATGAAGAAACAGAGTTTACTTACATGAAATCCGGAGTCCCATTTTCCTAAAAAAAGGTTATAAAGGGATAATTGAATGCACCATACTTGAAGGCCCAGCCTACTCAATATATGATATACCTTAACATTTCTTCCTTAACCTCTTTGAAGCTGATGTTTAAACTCTGCACGAAAATCACTTAACCCATCACTGTATCCATGCTACATTTTGGATGGAACTCAGAAATTATTTTAAGTCACTTAAAAATTCAATTTAAAGAGAGAGAAATTAAAATTAATACTTACAAAAGAGATTCAAAAGTAATAACATACCCCTCTCCAAATGGACCTATTCACATTGTATTCACACGGATGTAGTGGAAAGTGCTGGGTAGTTTCTTAATATTTAAAGTGACCACTGAAATAAAAGCATAAATTTAGTACAAGTCTTTATAAATTTTTAAAGAACGTTTGGTCTTGGAGAAATTTTTGTTACCAGAGGAGGTATCCATTACGTTGCTCTAAGGACATGAAAACTATATCTGATTTTTTCTATGTTATGGAAAGTTCTTAGTTAACTCATGGGAATTCTCTGGCAGTCCAGTGGTTAGGACTCTGTGCTTTCACTACTGAGGACTTGGGTTCCATCACTGGTCAGGGAACTAAGTTTCCACATGCCACAGTGTGACCAAAATAATAATAATAATAATAATAATAAAATATAGATCCCATGAAATTCCTTAGGAGTTATCAGAAATTCATTTGCCGTTTCACAAATCTGATGCATTGGAATCTCTGGTTTACCATGTGTTGTCTCTGTAGTTGTCTGGTATCTGTTCGATAGAGTTAGATGCGGTGCTATATTATGGTGGCTGGAAGTGAAGACTCTGAGTTCTTACATACCTTGAAACACACATGACTTAGTTAGCTAAGCAAAAGTAAAAATATTCTGATTCCTCCATATGTTCAAGTTTACAGAATTTGTGTTTAAATAAAAAAAATACACAGATAAATTTAGTGTAATTCTGCCTTATGTGATATTGGAAACATACACTAAAATATTATTTATGGTTGAAATTTTATCTGGCAATCCTAATCATAATGCTGATGATGGCATTCAGTGATTTAATTTAAACAGTTTTGTTTGAATATATAAATAAAATTATGGACTGGAAATTTTCAAGTGACTAATATTCATGCATTTAAATATGTTAATTTTGCTACATAGGCTAACCTTCAATCTACGTGTGAGTGTGCTAAGTTGCTTCAGTTGTGTCTGACTCTCGGTGACCCTATGGACTGTAGCCCGCCAGGCTCCTCTCTCCATAGGGATTCTTCAGACAAGAATAGGAGTGGGTTGTCACGCCTTCCTCTAGGGGATACTCCTGACACAGGGATCAAACCTGCATCTCTCATGTATCCTGCACTGGCAAGAGGGTTCTTTACCACTATCACCACCTGTGAAGCCCAACCTTCAATTTAAATGTATTCTTATTCAACAATAGCTAGAGATCATTTATTCAACAGCTACTATAGAAGCTGCTAGGTTACTTCCATTCATTGGTAAATGATGAGACATCAAACAAGAAGAAATGACTGCACAGAGTGATACCGATCCAAATTCAAATCAGTCAAGACTTTTACTCAGTATGGTACAGATACAGAGAGACCATGGGCCAGAGGTCTTTGAGAAACATCCTGCAAATAAATGTACCAGGTATTATTGCCCCATGGGTAGGATGAGTCCACGATGTTGAAGACCAGACAGGAAGATAATGTGATAACAACACAGATAAATATAAAATTACAACTGTGGTAAGTACACTAAAGAAGGTATCAACATGTGGTGCTGTAAAAGAACAAATGAAGAAGTTTGGATGTACTCAGAAAAGTCAGGGAAGGTTTCTCTGGGAAGCAATAATAGGATTGAGATCTAAAGGATAAGAAAAAGATAAGTAGGAAAGAGAGATACAAGAATATCATTTTAGGTAGAGAGAATAGCAAGCACAGAGATCCCAAAGGGGGAGGTAGCATGATGTTCAATGAAACAAAAAGAGGACCACTGTGGTCACAATGCTAGAAGAATGTGAACAATCTGAAAGGTAAATAGGGGCCAACCCATTGGATGGCATCACGGACTCAATGGACATGAGCTTGAGTAAACTTGGGGAATTGGTGAGGGACAGGGAGGCCTGGCGTGCTGCAGCCAATGGGGTCGCAGAGTCCTACATGACTGAACAGCAGAACTAAAACTTGGGCTTCAAGTTGTTAGTATTTATCCTAAGTGCCAGGGAAATCATTTGAGTAGAGTGAAGGGATGATGAATATGTGTTTTTAAAGTTGGTTCAGGCCGCTTTGTAGAGAGTGGCTTGGAGGAGCCAGTGGGAACTCTGAATGGAATCAGTAGAAAGTTTTTCCTAAAAAATAGAATTTAAGATAAATCTTGGAGTATTTAAAATGAAGATGAAAAATAAGGTGCAAAGGAAAAAGAAATATCTGCTGCAAATTCTGCATCCAGGAGTACACTTGTGTGATTGGAAGAGGGTCTATTCAGTGGTGGAAGAGAGTGTCCATTTAATGGAACATGGAAAATGTTTGTAGTGGTGGAGGTGGAGTAGGAGGAAATTCAAAAACTAGTAGAAGTACCTTGTGAATAAAGGTAAATTGTTTACAGTAACCCTGTAAGTAATGAGTAGTTACTGAAAGTTTTTAGTAGAAACATAATTATGAGGAGTGCATTGATTTTTTTTAAAGTTCATACAGCATCAAGAATACATAATTTAGGCTATGGAATATAAATTGGAAACGGTGGGACTAGTTGGGCTTCCCTGGTGACTCAGATGGTAAAGAATCTGCCTGCAATGAGGGAGACCTGGATTCAATCCCTGGGTTGGGAACATCCCCTGGAGAAGGGCATGGCAACCCACTCCAGTATTCTTGCCTGGAGAAACCCCAAGGGTAGAGGACCCTGGAGGGCGACAGTCCATGTGGTCTCAAAGAGTCGGACATGACTGAGCGACTAAGCACTTAGTTACACATCTGCTGCTGCTGCTGCTGCTGCTGCTGTTTTCTTGCTAAGTTGTGTCAACTCTTTGTGACCCCATGGACTGTAGCCCACCAGGCTCTTCTGTCCATGAGATTTCTCAGGCAAGAGTACTGGAGTGGACTGCCATTTCCTTCTCCAGGGGATCTTCCTGACCCAGGGATCGAACTCATGTCTCCTGCATTGACAGGTAGATTCTCTACTGCTGAGCCACCTGGGAAGCCCCTACACATCTACTGTAGTACGATTACTGTGAAGAGGAAAAAGTGTGATTTAAAGACTTGATTTGGAGAGAATGGAAGCAGAAAGATAAAAGTAATGATGAACGAGCAAAGAAGAGGTTGGGAATTAAATGCAGTCATATATCAAGCCCAAGGGAGTAAAGAAAGAAACTCAAGGAAGTGAATTTCAAATGTAACCTGAATTTAAGTAGTTTCCAAGATGTTTATCAATCAGTTTTGCTATTATCATTTATGCTGAGGTCACAAACTCAAAGCCTTCATTTTATACACCAGCACATGTTCATTTCTTAGGCTATATGCAGACTATGGAGTGACTGTGACTGTGTGCCAGGCATCTTCTTTCCTAGATTCTGGCAGAAGGAGCAGCCCTCTTAAGAACTCCTGGTTCTCCTGGTAGAGGAGAAAGTGTGAGGAAGAGTCATGAATTGTCCCTTAGAGCTTCTACTCAGAAGCTGCATACGTGCTTTTATTGACTAAAGAAGTCATACAGAGAATCCTGATATCAAAGGGCAAAGAGTATAATCTACCTATAGGGAGGGGCAGTAAAAAAATGTTTAAATGAAATTAAACAATTATTAGCATTCTGACTCAGCAATCCGCTTCTAGTTACTTACCCAAGGGAAATGCAGACATAAAGCCACACAAATCTGTATGCTAATGTTTGCAGAGGCTTTATTCCTGATCATCAAGAATGGAAACAATCCTAATAGTTATCAACTAGTGAATGGAGAAATATGTGGTGCATCCATACAACAGAGTAATATTCAGCAATAAAAAATCAGCAAACTACTAATGATACATGTAACACCATGGATGAATGTCAAAGACATTATGCTAAATGAAAGAGCCAGATTTAAATGGTTACATACTGTATTACTTCATGTATATGACATTCTGAAAAGGATAAAACTATGGAAAAAGAAAACAGACCAGTGGTTGGCAGAGACTGGTGGTGGGGGAGGCCACTGACTACAAGTGGAAACAAGGACATTTTTGTAAGAATGATGGGAGTATTCTATCTTTTAACTGTGATGGCAGTTAGACGACTGTATGTTCATTAGAACTCATCAAACTATACTCCTAAAGGGAGAAATTTTATTGTATGCAAGTTATGCCTCTATATGGAGTAACATGTATTTGTTAGTTAGTAGGAAATCACTTTTACTTCCATGAGTTACTTCATACATAATTAAAAAATGAATAGATGCCTAAAAATAAGTAATTGATTAATAGAGATAAAGCAAACAAATGAGTATGCAAATGCTCATTTATCTACAGTTTTTTTTGAGGGGAACAGTAATTCATGAGTTATAGTTTCCAAAAAATGCACTTAAATACTAAATTTTACAATTAAGGAATTTAGCTTTTTATTTCCCTTATTTATTTAAGGAAATAACCCTCAGCATATAATGTATATCATGGAGTTTATGGCCTATGAGTTTTACAATATAAGTGGGCCTCAGTAAATAATTATAAAATGCTTTTGAGTCATTTCAATTCCCAAAGAAATACTGCATAACCTAAATAAGAAACACTGCATTTTAATGGACATAATATTTTAATTTGGTAGTTGCATAAAACTGCGTTCTGGCAGTTTATAAATTGTATGAACATGTGCAAATTCAACTGACATGCATTATTCAAGAATGAATAATTGTCCAGAAAGATGAGCAGAGAGAGAAGAATGAAATATAATTTCTTTCTCTCTCTCTCACTCTCTCATTTAAAGATAGCACAGCAAATAAAGAAAAAGAGGGAAGGATTACTTGGTTACTTTTACTAGTGATCCAGTAGACAGTAAAAAATAACCTATAATAGTATTGGAGAAAAATAGTTCAAATCATTGTTTCTGTCCAAAATAGTCTTATACAATTTAAGTAATTCAGTCAAAGAACTGGTGAATTAAGATAAATATCAGACTAATTTTTTTAACTAAGTGTTTTGAAACAAAACAAAATCAAATCACATTGATTGCTTATGGGTATTTTCAGGGAGGGTAGCGGGAGGTTAAATTTATCAGTACTGATGTATTAGACACTTGTACTACAATGTACTGAACACTTCCATGTGGTCTGATCGTGAAAGATCTTTTTACAAAATGAGATTATTGCTGATCACAATTCATGAACTCTTTTTGTGAACCCCAAGATAGCAATGTAATGCTACAGTTCAGCATCTTTTGATTGATATGGACCAGAGACAGAGGGTATGCTCTCATTTCTGTCTTGATTCTAGAATCCTGTGTAGAATTTTGATGGGAAGAGTCTTGTTCTGTTTGAAATTAGAACCTAAATTAGGTTCCCTGTTGGGGCAGCATTATGACCCTTCCTGTCTAACCATTCAACATTCCCTAGGCATCTTTAGTAAGGAGCACTACCAACTATTTCATGCCTAAAGGTGTGTGCATTACAAAGGCACTCTGTTGCTTTTTGTTCTCCTCACTGTCACTTCGTTAATCACAAACCCTTTGAAAACCAAGGTGGTTGATTAGGAAGATATTTAGAGTAATCAGAAATCTACTTTTATCCAAGTACTCAGCTATCCTCTCAGAAAAATTGATAGCAAAACGCAAGATCAATTATTTATATTCTTTTTCATATTCTTTCCATTATAGCTTATTATAAGATTGGTGGCTCAGTTGGCAAAGCGTCTGACTGCAATCTGGGAGACCCGGGTTCAATACCTAGGTTGGGAAGATTCCCTGGAGAAGAAAATGGCAACCCACTCCAGTACTCTTGCCTGGAAAAATTGAATGGACAGAGGAGCCTGGTGGGCTACAGTCCATGGGGTCGCAAAGAGTCAGACATGGCTGAACGACTTCACTTTCACCTTTTCATAAGATATTGAGTATAGTTCTCTGTGCTATACAGTTGCTTATCTGTTTTATATATGGTAGTTTGTTTATGTTAATCCCAAACTGCTAATTTATCCCCCTCTCCCTCTGCTATTTATTTTGGTAACTATAAATTTGCTTTCTATATCTCTGAGTCTTTCTATTTTGTAAATAAGTTCATTTGTATCATTTTAAAATTTTACACATAAGTGATATCATATTTATCTTTCTCTGACTTACTTCACTTAGTATGATAATCTCTAGGTCCATCCATATTCTGCAAATGGAGTTACTTCATTCATTTTTATGGCTGAGTAATATTCCATTATATAGATATATTATATGCCACATCTTCATTATCTATTTTTCTGTTAATGGACACTTAGTTGTGTGCATGTGTGCTAAGTCATTTCAGTCATGTCCAACTCTTTGTCACCCTATGGACTACAGCTCAGCAGGCTCCTCTGTCCATGGGATTCTCCTGGCAAGAATACTGGAGTGGGTTGCCATGCCTTCCTCCAGGGGATTTTCCTGACCTGGGGATTGAACCCACATCTCTTATGTCTCCTTCATTGGCGGGTGGGTTCTTCACTACTAATGCCACCTGGGAAGCCCTTAGTTGCTTCTATGTCTTGGCTATTCTACATAATGCTGCTGTGAACACTGCAATGCATTTAAGAAAGATCTCATTTAACAAAAAGTGGGCAATGTTATATATTTATATATCTCCACTCCTGTTTAGTATATTTTGTATATATATGTTTCATCCTGCTCCCAATGATAGAGTCACAATTCTTCCTAATAATAAGTGATTTGTAATCCGTCAGTAGGCAAATATTCTGGATATTGTGGGCAATCAATCAACATCATGGAGCAACCAAATAATGTTCCCTGGGAAGACTAGAATGATGTGTGCAGGTTATTACTCTCAGTCACCCCAAAGTCGGCAGCAGACAAGGAAGAGATTTCCATTATGTAGAGACGACGCAGTTGGCTGCAATTTAGTTTCTTGCCCAGCACAGCTCCTGGGCATTAGAATTGTGCTTCTCATAAGATCTTTGTTCCCACATCCTTGCCCCAAGAGTTTCTAAAAGCAGATCCACAGTAAGACCATGTTTAGAGACATTCGGCTTTTGGCTTCTTCAGGGCTCTAACTTTTCCCAACTTCCCCAAGAATTTTCACCCAAACCCTTTTGTTCTCATAAATAAATACACAAATTGTTTTTTTTTTTTGCCTCCTCTTTCCTTGTAATAGGACTATCAGACTCTTGGAGAGGAGCACAGTCATCTGTTAGAACAGACCCTGAAATCCATTAGCAATTTAAAAAATTATTTAGCCTTCCTTAAGGATAGAAAGAACTTTGTTTTAAGAAACACAGTGTTCTTGCCTGGCTCAAATTACAACAGGGGAATGAAGAGGCTTCATTTTGTCCTTGGAAGGAGGACCCCTAAGGAAGAAATTGAATGGCTTCTTCTAGTGTAATGCAAAGGAAACTTGGATTTTCATATCAAAAACACAAGTTGAATGTATACATGTATTTTAAAACAAAAGAAGAAAATCTTAATTCACTCAATTGCTTTTAAAATTGTTGTTTCATTGTCCTATGTTCTTTTTTCCCTTCTTTTCCCTCTCCTGTTCCATATTTATATAAAGTATGCTCCATAAAGCAGTTCAAAAAAATTATCAGGATCCTAGGTCAAAGAGAAAAAATGAAATTAAAGAAAAGCATCTATTGATTTCCTCTTCCCTCCAAAAAAGATGAAAGACTTTTAGTTATTCAAAGGCTGCTATAAAATATCCAAATACTCACCAAGGCACAAAGGTAGTAAACTATAGCTGAAAGAATATTTGAATGGAAGTACACTCTTTTAATGACTTGGTCAAGTTTTTCAACTTTTTTTTTTCTCAGCTTCTTTATATGAAAATGAACTAACTCTGCTAGATCCTGTATTTATAGAAGTCTATGAATCTTCCCCATACCTGCTTTTTATTACCCTTAAGCATTAAAACAGCTTTATAATGTGATATATAAAATCACTCCTATTTATTGATTTCATACAACTAAAATGTTGTACTAATGAGTTATAAATCTGCCCCCTTTACCCAGCTAACTACACACATGCTTACACTTGGACAGACTTCTTTAATGTCAGATAATCTCATACCACATATTTCACAATAATGATAAAACAAGGAAACACACACACACACACACACACACACACACACACACAGGGTACAGTGGTCACCACTGGCCTCCTTTCTTCTCTTTCCCCTATCAAATCTGCTCTTTTCTTATTTGTTCCTATCAAGATGTATATGATTATAGATCAAAATGTAAGATATTAGTAGTTCAGTGGTATGTGCATTTTAAAAGAGAACAAAGATGGAGCTCTAACCTCGATATTTCAGTTATGGATGAAGGAGAGGGCAGGAGCATCACTCTTTGTTGTTGTTCAGTCGCTCAGTCGTGTCCGACACTTTGCAACCCCATGAATCGCAGCACACCAGGCCTCCTTGTCCATCACCAACTCCTGGAGTCTACCCAAACCCATGTCCATCGAGTCAGTGATGCCATCCAACCATCTCATCCTCTATTGTCCCCTTCTCCTCCTGCCTTCAATCATTCCCAGCATTAGGGTCTTTTCCAATGAGTCAACTCTTCGCATGATGTGGCCAAAGTATTGGAGTTTCAGCTTCAACATCAGTCCTTCCGATGAACACCCAGGACTGATCTCCTTTAGGATGGACTGGTTGGATCTCTTGCAGTCCAAAGGACTCTCAAGAGTCTTCTCCAACACCACAGTTCAAAAGCATCAATTCTGCGGCACTCTGCTTTCTTCACCTTCCAACTCTCTCATCCATACATGACCACTGGAAAAACCATAGCCTTGATTAGACAGACCTTTGTTGGCAAAGTAGTGTCTCTGCTTTTAAATATGCTGTCTAGGTTGGTCATAACCTTCCTTCCAAGGAGTAAGCATCTTTTAATTTCATGGCTGCAATCACCATCAGCAGTGATTCTGGAGCCCAAAAAAATGAAGTCTGACACTGTTTCCACTGTTTCCCCATCTATTTCCCATGAAGTGATGGGACCAGATGCCATGATCTTAGTTTTCTGAACGTTGAGCTTTAAGCCAACTTTTTCACTCTCTTTCACCTTCATCAAGAGGCTCTTTAGTTCTTCTTCACTTTCTGCCATAAGGGTGGTGTCATCTGCATATCTGAGGTTATTGATATTTCTCCCAGCAATCTTGATTCCAGCTTGTGTTTCTTCCAGCCCAGCATTTCTCATGATGTACTCTGCATATAAGTTAAATAAGCAGGGTGACAATATACAGCCTTGACATACTCCTTTTCCTATTTGGAGCCTGTCTGTTGTTCCATGTCCAGTTCTAACTGTTGCTTCCTGACCTGCGTACAGGTTTCTCAAGAGACAGGTCAGATGGTCTGGTATTCCCATCTGTTTCAGAATTTTCCACAGTTAATCACTCTTTGGCACCCCTGAAATCATTCAGTGATGATTCTGCTGGCAGAAAATTCAATGTGTTGAATAAGACTTTTGGACACAACAAGAAGAGAATATGTCCAAAAGTGGCACAAGACCTAGGAAACTATAAGCTGAAGGAATATTTGTATAAAATATAGATGAAAAACCAATCTGTCAAGATATTCATTATGGGGTTATTTGCCAAACAACCAAGTCATGAAAACAACAATATACCAACCATAGAAAAGTAATTTAAATCATAAACTATTCAGGTAAGAGCATTCATAGTTCTTAAAAATGATGGTTATAAAAACCAGAGAGCAACATGAGAAATGTTTACCTATTTTAAACATATTTTTAAAAATTTGATATATACCACCTAAAAAGTTACAGCAGGAGTATTCATCTGCTTCATTTTGTGTACCCCTATATCCCAGGCTCTATGAATCATTCCATGAAGACCTACAAGACCTTCTAGAACTAACATCAGAAAAATATGTTCTTTTCCTCATAGAGGACTGGAATGCAAAAGTAGGAAGTCAAGAGATACCCGGAGTAACAGACAAGTTTGGCCTTGGAGAACAAAATGAAGCAGGGCAAAGGCTAATAGAGTTTTGTCAAGAAATGACTAGTCATAGCAAACAACAACACAAGAGATAACTCCAGCAACACAAGAGATGTCTCCAACAACAAAAGAGACACAAGAGACAACTCTACACATGTACATCATTAGATGGTCAATACTGAAATCATTGATTATATTCTTTGCAGCCAAAGATGGAGAAGCTCTATACAGTCAGCAAAAACAAGACCATGAGCTGGCAGTGGCTCAGATCATGAACTCCTTACTGAAAAATTCAGACTTAAATTGAAGAAAGTAGGAAAAACCACTAGACCATTCAGGTATGACCTAAATCCAATCCCTTATGATTATACAATGTAAGTGACAAATAGATTCAAGGGATTAGATCTGATAGACAGAGTGCCTGAAGAACTCTGGTTCTTTAGGACAGAGATTTGTAACACTGTACAGTAGGCAGTAATCAAAACTATCCCCAAGAAAAAGAAATGCAAAGAGGCAAAATGGTTGCATGAGGAGGCCTTACAAATAGATGAGAAAAGAAGAGAAGTGAAAGGCAAAGGAGAAAAGGAAAGATATACCCATTTGAATGCAGAGTTCCAAAAAATAGCAAGGAGAGATAAGAAAGCCCTCTTCAGTGATCAAGCAAAGAAATAGAAGAAAGCAATAGAATGGGAAAGACTAGAGATCTCTTCAAGAAAATTAGAGATACCAAGGGAATATTTCATGCAAAGATGGGCACAATAAAGGACAGAAACCATATGGACCTAACAGAGGCAAAATGTATTAAGAAGTGGTGGCAAGAATATACCAGTAGAACTATACAAAAAAGATCTTCATGGCCCAGATAACCACAATGGTGTGATCACTCACCTAGACTCAGACATCCTGGAGTGAGAAGTCAGTGGACCTTAGGAAGCATCACTATGAACAAAGCTAGTGGAGGTGATGGAATTCCAGCTGAGCTATTTCAAATGGTAAAAGATGCTGAGAAAGTGCTGCACTCAATATCCCAGCAAATTTGGAAAACACAGCAGTGCCACAGGGCTGGAAAAGGTATTTTTTATTCCAATCTCAAAGAAGGGAAATGCTGAAGAATGTTCAAACTACCACACAATTGCACTCATCTCACATGCTAGCAAAGTAATGGTCAAAATTCTCCAAGCTAGGCTTCAACAGCATGTGAACCAAGAACCTCCAGATGTTCAAGGTGGATTTAGAAAAGACAAAGGAACCAGAGGTCAAATTGCCAACATCCTTTGGATCATAGAAAAAAGCAAGAGAATTCCAGAAAAACATCTGCTTCATTGATACACTAAAACCTTTGACTGTGTAGATGACAACAAACTGTGGAAAATCCTCAAGAGACGGGAATACCAGCTCACCTTACTTGCCTCCTGAGAAATCTGTATGCAGGTCAAGAAGCAACAGTTAGAACTGGACGTGAAACAATGGACTGGTTCCAAATTGGGAGAGGAGTACGTCAAGGTTGTATATTGTCACAGTTTATTTAATGCATATGCAGAGTACATCAGGCAAAATGCCTGGGTGGATGAAGCACAAGCTGTAATCAAGACTGCTTAGACAATTATCAACAACCCCAGATACGCAGATCACCCCACCCTTATGGCAGAAAGCGAAGAGGAACTAAAGAGCCTCTTGATGAAAGTGAAAGAAGAGAGTGAAAAAGTTGGCTTAAAACTCAACATTCAAAAAACCAAGATCATGGCATATGGTCCCATCACTTCATGGCAAATAGATAGGGAAACAATGGAAACAGTGAGAGACTTTATTTTCTTGGGCTCCAAAATCACTGCAGATGGTGACTGCAGCCATGAAATTAAAAGATGCTTTCTCCTTGGAAGAAAAGCCATGACAGGCCTAGACAGCATATTAAAAGGCAGAGATATTGCTTTACCGACCAAGGTCTGTATAGTCAAAGCTATGATTTTTCCAGTAGTAATGTATGGATGTGAGAGTTGGACTATAAAGAAAGCTGAGCACCGAAGAATTGATACTTTTGAACTGTGTTGTTGCAGAAGACTTGGAGAGTCCCTTGGACTGCAAAGAGGTCACACCAGTCAGTTGTAAAGGAAATCAGTCCTGAATATTCATTGTAAGGATTGATGCTGAAGCTGAAGCTCCAATACTTTTGCCACCTGATTCGAAGAACTGACTCATTGCAAAAGACCCTGATGCTGGGAAAGATTGAAAGCAGATGGAGAAGGGGACAACAGAGGGTGAGATGGTTGGATGGCATCACTGACTCGATGGACATGAGTTTGAGCAAGCTCCAGGATTTGGTGATGGACAGGGATGCCTGGCATTCTGCAGTTCATGGGGTGGCAAAGAGTCAGACATGACTGAACGACTGAGCTGAATCGATATCCTAGGCATCTTAAACAGTATCTGGCACATAGTAGGTGCTCAATAAATGTGTGTTGTGTGATTTTATTGATGAGTCATTTAAAGTAAATATTGAATGATAATACACCAATAAATGCAATGATAGATCTATGTTAGGGTGTGGAATTTTGGTACATACTTTTTCCTAACTTCTTCCTTCTTTCTCCCACCTTGCTCTCCATATATCCTGTTGATATGCAGTCATGCATATTTTTCAGTCTCCCTCTACCCCAGTACATGTCTGTTTATGTTTGCAATCTGAGCATAAAAGATAATTCAAGGAAGAGGGAAATTAAGAATTTTTAAAAAGATGATATTTCTTTGAAAAACAAAAATCAAGATATAATATGCTATGTACTTTTTGTAGTTACAGTCCTGTCTACAGCCAGGGACAACTACATAGCACAGAAATGACTTCTTTCTGTTTCAGTCATGAGCTAGTTTTTCCATTGTACATTTATTCCACAGTTAATAAAACAGAGCAATTCTACTTGTTTTTAATGTTCTGCCAATGAACATACTGCTAAGAACAATAAGTATGAAATAAATTCTTGTGTTTTTTTCAGAGAGAATTAGTTTCTTACCATGAAGTTTAGCCAAGTCAGGCAATTAAACCTAAACAATAAAGCTTCAATTAGACATGTTATAGCGCAGACTTATGTGTAGAGTTTCTGAGCAGATTGTAGTTATGGAAATCAACAGATATATAACAATACACATTAACCTCTGGTTTTAGTTATATTTTAGTAGCATGTGAAGCCTGGGACAAACTGCACTATTTTCAAACTCAGAATTGCAACCTGGTACATAGCTTGATGCACATCATTGTGGATGGTTCCTTTCTGTTTCAATGTTATTTTTCCATCCATTCACTGTTTACTTCTTCAGGAAATTCATTTGCTAGCTGTATAATCTTAGATGAGTTGGTGAATAATTTTGGCTTCAGTTTCCTCATAAAGGGCAGGCAGTATTTGTCATTGTCTTATACTAGTTGCTGCGGTTGAGTTACATATGCAGCATTTTAAAAGTCTTGGCATACCTCAAAAGTGTTATCTCCTTTTCCTGTGCCCCAGGCACTCTACTAGGAATTGCAGGTATGGTGATGAAAAGGATAGGCTTGGTTGTGGTTCATGGCAGCTTGTATCAAAGTGGGTATCTTCATCAAAAGACAATTCTCTATGGCCCTCTAGAGTTTCTGCATGGCTTATGAGCAGAAGCACTGACAGCCTTTTGTCCTGATATCTTTTCAGGGATGTTTATATGGAGAACAACCTTGGAAGATAGAGATAGCGTCTTCCCCCAGAGAAGAGAGCTGTTGGCTTGTTTTCTACCATTAAAAAAAAATAATAATAATGCCTCTCTCTCTGGGACAGATTTGCTTGAAGCCAGTTCTGAAATACTGACACTACCTAAATTTGAGATTCCTTTACTGCAACCCATTGTATGTACACATGTCACCTAGATCCTGTCATTCCTCTGTGTAGTAACTGGGGTCTCAGGAAATCAGGGCAAATGTTGATATTTAAATATAGCCATTAATGTGAATAATCTTTTATTTCTGATCCAGGACCTGTTTGCCTTCTCCTAGCATCCAAGTTAACTTGTTAACTTGCAAGTTGGATAAAATTTCAGATTTTTCACAATTGCTGACAATCATTAGGTAAATTATCAGAAGCGTATAACATGTCTGAATAAACACAAAAATGTACATACATATACATTCTTCTGAGTGTAGAAAAACTGATACCTAATGTTATAGGAATGTTGTACAGTAGGATGAAGTTGGTATTAATCTAATTGACACTAAAAACCTTAGAAACATGAGAATTATCCAATCAAAACTACTAGCTAATGTTGGGAGTTTATGCCAGTCTTGCCTACTACTTTTTCTTCACTGCATATTAGAATAACTGGCATATAGTATAGTATATTGGACATACTGTTAAATAAATATGTAACTTATGATATATTTACTAATAAATGTGTTCTTTTTACTTCTTTCCAATTTCCATAATAGGATAGGTGCTTCTGCATGGGAAATCCAGTCCTTGGTTGAATGTCATTTTTGGAAGTTCTTCCTTACTGTAATAGTCAAGCTTCCTTACTGTATTACATTGTGATAATATAAAAAGCACAACATAGTATTGAATGGCATTGCATAATAAAAAGTTTATTTCTCTTCTAATACCATCATTCAGTATAAATTAGGAAGCTCCCCTTCCTAGAGGCTTTCTCTTTCATGAGATAAGTCAGAAATCGGGGCTCTTCTGTCATGTTGTTCCAGCCAGGTGCAAAATGAAAATGGCCACGCTGTCTCCAGTGTACTTAATTTGAACTAAGCTTTCGTTCCTTAAGCTTAGTTCATCGATTTCAGTTCCTTCCTTGGAACAAAAGAAAACAACAACAGCAATGAAAATTTATGCTTTTCACATGATATGACAGATATTATAATATTTATTTCCTTTGGTCTCTACTTTTTCTAGCCTCAATTTTCACAGTTTCCATAATCAGGCCTTACATGAAATCATTCTCAACTACTTTACCATTTTGATTGTTTTCCTATGGACACCTGTTAGGTTGTCCATAGCATTCAAAGAATGTCATTGAGAATGGAATACATCTGAATATATACAGGTTTTGTCAGAGAGATTAGAAAGGCCAGTGCCTCTAGTCTTTCCTATTATCTCATGAGAATTATAGGACGCCAGGAGGGATAGTATTTTTCAGTATTAGCAGATGCTGGCCTAGCTCATTTCATTTTACCCAGTCACTTTTCCTCCCTTTAGGTCACTAGACTTCAGGCGGGCACTGCCTCAAGGAGGAGTGGTAGCTATGGAAACTGGACAACAAATATATCAAATTCTTAACTTCTAAATTTTGATAAAAACCATGCAAGAATACTTGATGATCAAGTTTTTCCTGACTTTGATGAGATAAGAACTCTCTAAGCTAGAAGAAATAGGGAAATGTTGTAGAAGAAGATAGAACATCAAACACTGGTGAAGGCATAGGAGAGCAGGTTTTGGGCTCCCTGTCCATTCCCCTCCACCCTCACCTTTAAAGTCAGTTCTAGAAAACGGAGGAGGAAAAACAGAAGTCAGTCATAAGTGAAATTGGAAAAGACAGAATACCCAGGCCTCTGCCCTGTCTCCTGCATGCTGAGGGAGGCAGCATCCTTCAGGTGGCCAGGTGGGGTATCAGGCTGGAGAACTCCAGGCAACTGTGGGCTCCCGTGCATGGCCTGGTGCCACAGGTGCATCGGTGTCCTGACCCTGCCACACCCCATCTTCAACAGTTTAATATTTCAGGCAGGAGTAGACAGGGAAGATCTGAAATGTCCAGTTTAACCTGAAATCATTGAATACATCCAGAAAAAGTTGAAAAAAATTCTGAAGTAACTTGAGTTCATTTATACCTAAGTGAACTTATACCTAGGATTAACTTGTCTACCTTTAGGAAGACTGAGAGTTATAATAGGAAATATGTCATATCTTAGAAAAATACAGCCAACTCTTTTGCATTTCTAGGGACACAACTTAAAATATTTTGACAACCATAGATGGTTTGTTGTGAATGGACAGGTACTGGATTTGGCTTTAGAAGATCTAGGTTGAAGTCACCTTTTCTATGTTATTTGGCCCCATGAGAATTTCTCTCTTAGCAACAGTTTTATAATAAAAAACATGTATGTATTATGACTTTCTCATGGGCAGAATGAGGGTATGAAATGAGATAAGTGCCTAGAATATGATTTTATAGTGTAAAAACTGTCATGAATTTATCACCATTAGCCTATTTCTACCAGGTGGCTGTGGTCTTAAAATTAGGCTGAATTTAACATATGTGATTTGATGTTACACTTTGATATTGGGTATAGAAAAACACTCCAGTTTAGTGCGTCTTGAATTTAACATGCATAGAAACCACCTGGAAGATCTTATCACAGTACAGTTTCAGGTTCAGCAGGTTTGGGCTGCAGCCCGAGGTTTTCTACTTCTAACAAGCTTCCAAATGATAATGAACCTGTTGAACTATAGATCACACTTGGAGGATCAATGCTGAAGTTAGTGACGAGGTTTTGCATAGTTCCTGAGCTGAAAGTAACAATTAACATTCAATATTGTGTCTCACATTGCCCTAGAACAGCTTTATCTCTCCCATCTGTTCATATCAAGCTCCTCATATTTGTAGCCAATCTGAAGCTGATTATGTCATGACCTGATTATCAAATGCTCTGAAATTACTTTTAGATTTTTTAAAATATTTATTATCCGTAAAGAACATGGTGTACTTCCAGGGAAAGTATAAACAAATAGTTCAGTCCTTGAGAATTTATGAAATTTAATCCCACAAAGTTGGCAGCTGATATGCCATTATTTCAGTTATCCACTTTTAAGAAAGAATAAAATTTATATTTGGATACTATAAGTAAAAAATAAACTAGACCAGTATTAAGGCAGCAGAGGTACTATTTTATTTTAGATGGTTTGTGTGCATCCATATCCCCTCAAGATTCCAGGAAGGTGATATACAGAGAGGACAGGTTATCATTCATGCATTTGTCCCTCTGGTGAATAATACCACTACTGTCCAGAACATAGAACATCACTGCAGACATCAGAGATGAAAGTTGTCTGTTGAATCAAAGAAAAAGTTGTAGACTAGAGACTGTGGTTTCCTATGGGTAAATTTATTCAGAACTGCCAAAGTCATACATCAACTTTCTACAAAACCCTCTTTGATACAGAATGTTTGGGTGATCATTTAACCACATGATATTTGATTTCCTTATCTATTGTGAGGATTAGATGAGTTGCTAATAGTAAATGTAAAGCATTTAAGACCTGCCAGACACATAGCAAGCGCTATGTAAAGGTTAACTATGATTATTATTGGTGTTATTACTATTACTGTTATCATTATTTCTTAATTCCCCTTTCTTGATCAAGTTTCTGTTATGATTAGATAATTTTAGGAAGTCCACCCATAACTATACCACCAGGATGGACTTGACTTTGCAATCTCTCTGGACATTAATATATAAACGATGAGCTACTATAATTTATAATAACTGGAGATGATATATATCTCCTGAAATCTCAGTGGACTCTGAATTTTTCAGTTGTAACATAGTTGTACTATACTAAAGAGATTGCTTATGTTAAAATCCTTAGAAAATGAAAAAAAAGTATTTTCAAAAGTATTACTCATCAACCAAACATTTTGACATTATTCTAAAGAAAATATGAAAATTAGGCTAAAATAATTAAAGGTATATTTTCTGCCTAATATTCATACAAATAGTCCTTTGCATTTGTGTTCTTCCTGTTTGATGTTTAAAGAGACTAAAGCAAGACCATTTATAGATCAACGATCCACAACATTCACTGATGACAGAAAGAGTCATTCAATTCAAATTTATCTAAGCAGGGTCACAGTGTACCCACTTTTGATGCTGTGGGAAGCACCAAAGAAATATCTAACTCTACCTTCTCCCTCATAGAATTTGTCTTTTGAATCTTTTCATGATGGAGGCAATTATGATAACTGAAATGATCAGATCAAAATAAAGAACAATAAAAATAATAATAACGATATACAATCAAGTCACCCAATATAAGGTGCAGGCAATACAAATCATAAAGGTATAAAGAAAGTTAATTTTCAAATGTTAAGATACATTACCTAGAAGAAGTGATGCCTATATTGCACATGGAAGTAGGTGGGGTTTTGAATATGTTCCAGGCATCTATAGCCACAGGGATAATAATGTTAAAACATCCTTTCCAGTGACCTATTTATACAATAAGAACAAAGTGGGCAGCTGGGATGCAGCTAAATTACTCTAAGGACTTTAAATGTGTACATACCTTTGTAGGCATGGAACAAACACAACGCATGAAAATCTGGCAAAAAACTAGCAGCCAAACAGAGGAATAATTTTTTTGTTTGTTTGTTTCATAAAAGCTATTGGCCTTCAACATGGTCCAAAATGTTTTCCTTAAACACAAAGCCTCTTTTGTGCTTATTAAACATAAATTACCTATAAAAGTCATCATTTGCCCTCATGTTCCAGGCTGACACCTCTTGTGTCAGTGAGAGTACAGCCTATAGTGTCTCTTAGTGCCAAGTGGTTGTGGGGAGGCGTGAGGCATCATGTTTCCTCTCTGCCTTCTCTCCTCTGAATGACAGCAACATGGGCCTTTGGCTTCATTTATCCTAAAATATTTAAATCAAATTATAAAACTAATGTATTAAAAATGAGAAATAAATTCAAACCAGATTATGCTGGCTGCTGTGATTTATTAGTCCAATTGGTCTTTGTCTGTGGCTTGTTAGCCTGGTGGGTTAGAACACAGTGTTAATGACGCCAAGATCAAGGCTTTAGTCCCTCCTGGCCTATTTAGCTTTGTTCCATTCCAAGGACAGAATTGCACCCACACCAGGCCAGACTTCATGTGAATATATTCCACTTGTCACAGCTGACAGAGAGAATGTAGTTAGATTTGTCCACATCAGCCATTACTACCAGCAAAACTAGCAAAACAGCAAACAACCAGCTCAAGGTACACATTGAACTAATGGTCTGTCATTAGCTTCTATGAGGACAAATGATCCTTTCATGGTGAAGTACATACTCTTTGTTGACTTGTTAATGCAGGCTAAGAAGTGTCTTGGTGTCTGCTCATCTTATCTCACTGTTCCCAACTTGGATTCCTTTATTATTAAATCTCTATTAAGTATATAAATAAGTAGTACTATAAAATCTTACACTTCCAGCCAACGTTACTAGAGGAAAAATAACCTCAACAAAATTTACACAGGGAGCCTGCTGAGTGTTTCAAAACTGCATTCTAGTAGTAAACAGAGGTACAAAGAGTTTCAGTGAACCTCCGGTGAGTGAGAAATTAGTGAAGCAGGTGATGATGCCATTTTCTGTAAGTCTCTGCTGGATTCACTGGAAATGAAGTGTCATTTTTATTAAACAAACAAAACTAGAAGGATTGCAAATAGACTCATTATTAAATTTTAAGTAGATGAAACTTCATCCTTGGAGTCTTTACATGAGAGCTTCAACTTGTAACGAGCACTGTATGCCCTGACCTAAACACATCATAAGAGAAGTAAATAAGACAGAGAAGTGACACTTTATTAGATGTTGAAAGTCATCAGGAAAAAAAACACCATCTTGAATCAGAGTACAAATAATATCTCTGTAAGAAACCCTGCCTAAGAAATTCTTGCATGGATGTTTTTAAAACAATCTACAGAGAGAACATGCTGACTCTGATAAGCTTAGCCATTAAATTTCACCAGGCTGGAGAGAATAGAATAATGCAAAACACAATAGGCATGTGCCATGCACAACTCTTGCATGTCCTGTGCCCTAGATTGTCCATGGATTCACAGGCCTGGCTAGTTGGCTTGTGCATTTTTAGATGAGAATTCTTAAAAGGACCCACAAATTATTTTTTTAAAGTATTTAGTTGTTCTGTTTCACAACTTGCTGAGGAAGGTTTGTGACAGGGAAATAAGCTAACATTTTGAAGTTCAGCATGAGTTGATTTCTCCCGTATGAACCTTATATATATTACTTATTAATCCTCACACAAGTCCTATAACTATAACTATCTCCATTTAGACATAAGAAAACTGAAGTTCAGACTTTTGTCTGGAGCTAAGGCTTGTACTCTTTTCATTCTTCATGTAAGTATCTGAAGGCTCTTTGTGACAATGATTTTACTAGTCACCCTGCAGCACAGCCAGCCCCTGCTCACTTGGTAAGGAGCTCAGCCAGCTGGTGACTTCCCTGATCACCAGGGAAGTGACACTTCCCTGTCCCCTACAAGACTTGCTGTCCTGTCCACCTGCTTACTCTGGCTACTCTGCTGTATTCCCTTCAAAGTCTGTTTCCTACAACTAAGGCCACATTTCTGGTAATATCAAAAATTATTTGATTTTCTTCTCTCTTTATCAAAATAAAATTGACATAAATCTGTAAAAGTTTTTAGAAAAAGGAATCCTTCTATGTTGCTGGTGGGAATGTAAATTAGTGCAGCTACCATGGAAAACAGTTATGAAGTTTCCTTAAAAGAATAAAAACAAAGAGTTACCATATGATTCTGAAGTCCCATTCCTGGGTGTATATCCAGAGAAAACTCTAATTTGAAAAGTGACATGTACTCCAATGTTCATCACAGCATGTTTTACAATAGCCAATATATGGAATCTACTACCTAAGTATCTATCAACAGATAAACAAATAAAGGAGATGCGGTGCATATGCATAATAGAATATCACTTAGCTGTAAAAAAAAAAAAAGAATGAAATAATGCCATTTGCAGCAACATGAATAGACTAAGAGATGCTCATACGAAGTGAAGTAAGTCAAACAAAGGCAAATGTCATATGATATCACTTATACATGAAAAATAGGCTCACAGACATATAAAAAAACTTATGGTTACCAAAGTGGAGGTGTCAGTTGCTAGAATTGTGTCCAAATTTTCGCAACCCCACGGACTGTAGACTGCCAGGCTCCTCTGTCCTTGGGATTCTCCAGGAAAGAATACTGGAGTGGATTGCCATTTCCTCCTTGAGGGAATCTTCCTGACCCAGAGATAGAACCCTCATCTCTTATGTCTCCTCCGCTGGGAGGCAGGTTCTTTCGCACTGGTGCCACCTAGGAATAACTGAATCACCTTGCTGTACAACTGAAACTAACACAACATTGTAAATGAACTATACTTCAATTTAAAAAATGTTTAAAAGCTGTATAAGTTTAAAGTGTAATATGTAATATGACTTATGTACATCATGAAATGATTACCATGGTAGGTTTAGTGAACATTCATCATCTCATATAAATACATTAAAGAAATTGAAAAAAAAATGCTTTCCTTGTGATGAGAACTCTTAGGATTTACTCTAATAACAGCTTTCAGAGATAATGTCAATTATCTCTACATTGTTGCACATTACATTGCTAGTACTTACTTATAACTGGAAGTTTATATTTTTTGACTACCTTATTCAATCCCACCTAGCCCCACCCCCACCTCTGGTAACCACAAATCTGATACTGCTTTTAATAGATTATGAAAAGAACCAAATAGAAATGAAAAAATTAAACATAAAAGTACTTTTCAGAAAAAAAAAAAAACTTCTCAATTCTACCCAAAGAGGAAATTTTGAAGCTACTTCTGTAATCCCTAGCAATTAATTTTTTTAATGCACTTCAGAACTTTCAGGAGCTCCCTACCCACTTCCTTCTAAACCAGTTCTTAAAGCCAGAAACTCAAGTTCAGCAGGAAATGTTAATTAAACTGACCCATTAGACAAATAGTTGAAGGAAATTTTTGTAAGCCTTATCAATTCTATTATCTATCTTTTTATCTCTTTCACAACACAAACACATAAAGTTAAATATTTATATATATATATATAGACCATTTGGTTAGACTTAGTGTTCATTAATTTTTATATAATGTATGATGTGATAATAATTTTTTAAAAAACACAGGTGTTTTGGAATCAGACCTGGGGTCAAATCCTGACTCAGGCACTCACCAGCTAGGTGATCTTTAAGCTATTTAATTTTTCTGACCTTTAGCTTTTTCATATCTAAAATGGTAACACCATCAAATTCATGGGATTTTTGTGAAAATTAAATGAGTGAGAGAAAAAGAATTTTAGCATAAATGCTGGTTCATTGCAGGTGCTCATAAAATGTGAGTTCCCATTTTCATTATCTTCCCCATGAAGATGCAAAAATCCTGGTCCATATAAACCTCCAACATTATTCATCCTCTCATAAAGCACATGCTTTAAATCATCTAACAAGTCTATAACCTACATTTTGGGTGGTGAAACATCTACTGCTAAACAAAGCCTATCCCTATAACTGTGACAATATTGAACCCTAAACGAAATTATCCTTTCATAAAGCATACAATCATGATTTCATTAAGTATGATACAATAATGAATATGAACAAAACATGGGCTTCCCAGGTAGTGCTAGATGTAAAGAACCCTTCTGCCAAGACAGCAGAGGTAAAAGATGTGGGTTCGATCCCTCAGTCGGGAAGATCCCCTGGAGGAGGGCATGCCAACCCACCCCAGTACTCTTGCCTGGAGAATCCCCATGGACAGAGGAGCCTGGCAGGCTATAGTCCATAGATCGCAAAGAGTCAGACACAACTGAAGTGACTTAACATGCATGCATGAATAAAACATATATATTTTATTCCTTCATGGATCATAGTGAGGAGACAGGAAAAAAAAGAGGGGGTTAAAAAAGCCTGTATATCAAAACAGATAAATACTAGGAAGGGGGTGTGAGCAGGCTGTTATTGGAGAGAATAGTGGGGGCAGAATGGGGGTGCACTTTAAATTGAAAAATGTATTTGAGGAAGCTTGTTTAATCTAAGCTCTAAATAGTAAGTAGGCCAAGTAGGGGGAAATTTTTTCCAAGGAAAGGGTGCATGCAAAGACTTAGGGAGAGGGCTCATTGGACTGAAGCAAGTGGTTGGATGACATGTGCTAGAACAAAATTGCAGAGTGGATAGGAGGAAATGGGTAGAAATGGTAGAGGTTAGCTGGCAGAGGCAGAGAGAAAGAACATAGAGAGAAAGAGGGGAAGAGAGAACTTACGATAAAACATTATATTCACCAGTGAGTTAAAACTTAGTAGAGCTAGCTGGATTAAGGATCAAATGGGAGACATGAATCCTTTATTATTATTCCTTGAGTTGGTCTAAATTCCTACTTGGCTTCCCTGATGTCTAGGACTGTAAAAAATCTGCCTGCAAAGCAGGAGACCCAGGTTCAATCCTTGGGTCGGGAAGATCCCCTGATCCCTTGGAGGAGGAAATGACAACCCACTCCAGTGTTCTTGCCTGGAAAATCCCATGGACAGAGGAGCCTGGCAAGCTACAGTCCATGAGGTCTCAAAGAATGGGAAACAACTGAGTGACTAACACTTTCAGTTTCTCTTACACTATATATATATATATATATATATATATATATATATATATATACATCTTCTCAACCTGAGTATGATTTTAGCATTTAAAGATTGGTTTATGTATTTTTTAAAAGACATGGTTCCTAAACATGGATCAATTTTTCACCCGATGATCAACTCAAGAAAAGGCAAACTTTTCAATGCTAGAGGTAAAATTGTCTGTGTTGAACTTTCTGAGACACAGTATATGTGATTTTGTTCACTGCAGGGATTTGAAGAAATTTTCAATAATAATTTGGGCCATGCATGGTTTCACTTGCTTTATTTATTGACTTTCAATTCAGTTCAGTCGCTCAGTCATGTCTGACTCTTTGCAACCCCATGGACTGCAGCATGCCAGGCCTCCTTGTCCACCACCAACTCCCGGAGTTTACCCAAACTCATTTCCATTGAGTCAGTGATGCCATCCAACTATCTCATCCTCTGTCATCCCCTTCTCCTCCCACCTTCAATCTTTCCCAGCATCAGGGCCTTTTCAAATGAGTCAATTCTTCTCTCAGAAGGCCAAAGTATTGGAGTTTCAGCTTCAACATCAGTTCTTCCAATGAACACTCAGGACTGATTTCCTTTCGGATGGGCTGGTTGGATCTCCTTGCAGTCCAAGGGACTCTCAAGAGTCTTCTCCAACACCACAGTTCAAAAGCATCAGTTCATCAGTTCTCAGCGTTCTTTATAGTCCAACTCTCACATCCATACATGACTACTGGAAAAACCATAGCCTTGACTAGATGGACCTTTGTTGGCAAAGTAATGTCTCTGCTGTTTAATATGCTGTCTAGGTTGGTCATAACTTTCCTTCAAAGGAGTAATTGTCTTTTAATTTCATGGCTGCAGTCACCATCTGCAGTGATTTTGGAGCCCCAAAAAATAAAGTCAGCCACTGTTTCCCCATCTATTTGCCATGAAGTGATGGGACTGGATGCCATGATCTTAGTTTTTTGAATGTTGAGCTTTAAGAACACCATATAAGATATAGTTCCATTCCATAAGTCTTGGGCTCTGGGCTAGATGCTAATTTTTGAAAGTAACTTGCATATAGAGGTGATTTGAAATGGATGAGATCTCAGGATGAGGGGATAGAGTAAGATGAGGAAAAAAGCCCAGAAAAAGACGAAAAAACTTGATATTTAGAGTTTAAGTATAGGGACATTTGGTGAAGGAGATTAAGAAAGAATAGCCAAAGTATAAAAAGGCAGATTAGCAAAGAGGGGCATAATGGTAGGATGTCAAGAGAAGAGGTAAATTTAAGAAGGAATTAATCCACAGTGTCAAAATCTACAAAGCATCAATTAGGATGAAGTTAAAGACATAAAGTTAAATTGTTAACATGATCATTACTGGTGACATTAATAGATTTTGGTGAGGTGATGAGGCAGAAATATGATTGTATATGGGTGGAAGAGTAAATAGAAAAGGAGAAAGTGGATTTTTGAGGGTTGGTAATGGTGGGTAAGATGGGAAACAGTAGTTATAAGAAGATGTGGGTCAGCATGCCAGAGGAACACAGTGAAGTTGCTGGGCACTGAAGAGAGTACCCTGAAGGCAGGTGATCCTGAATGACAACTTCGTAAGTGGTTTAACTGTTTTACATGTGACTTTTGATCTTCTGTTTTTACGTCTATTCTACTAGTATTATCAGCATCACCTTTTGGTCCAGACATCTAGAGTCCCTCCTTGGCCCTTGAGATTTAGAGAGCCTCTCACTGGTTCCTCTCCTATCATTCCTCTCCTCAGAGGCAACTGTAGGGCAAAGGGGACATACCCACCAAAGTCCTCTCTTCTAGCCCCCCCTGCCCCCCATTAAACTGGTAGTTTCCTACTGCTGCTGTAACAGATCACCACAAACTCAGTGACTTCAAGCAATGCAAATTTATTGTCTTATAGTTCTGGGGGTCTGAAGTTCAAACTAGTGTGATTGGCAGGATTGCATTCCTTCTAGAGACCACAGGGGAGCCTACTTCATGCCTTTTCCAGCTTTTAGAGGCCATGTACTTCTTGGTTCATGCTTCTTTTCCATCTTCCAAGTCAGGGATGGCCTGGAGAATCTTTCTCACTTCCTGTCAATAGGACACTGACTCTTCTGCCTCCTGCCTACCCTATTAAAAAGACCCTTGTGATTACTTACACTGGGCTCACCCAGATAACCTGGGATCATTTTTCCATCTTAAAATCTGCTCATTAGTAGCTAAATTCCACTACAATCTTAATTCTCTTTTGCTGTATAAGATAACATATCCGTAGGAATTATTCTGCCTAGAACACCCATGTTTTTGTATTCAAGGGTTGACAACTTCCTGAGCAAATGAACCAAGTCTACTTCCTCAGAGCCATACTTCCTAGAGCAGGCTGCATTATCAGTGGGCTCAGCTGAGGCCAGAGGGCTGGCCGAGAATCAACTCTTTATACCCTAGGAAGAATGTTTGCATACACATGCTGAGCCATCCAACATGTGCACTGCAGATCTCATTTGTTTTCTCACACTAAGACTCTAAGCTAAAGACAAGTCTAGTTGTCATCCTTCTAAAACAAAAGGCAGCCCCCACTTTGCCCTATCTTATCTCAAGAGATATTTGGGAAATCCACTTCAAGTTACCCCTCCAAATGAAACTGATTTGCGGAGTTTACCTCATTAAATTACAGCTGGAAAATTTGAAAATATTCTGGGAAATTTGGTGTGTGGTGCCAAAAATATAGTGACTGTAAATCCCTGACTCAGAGAGTTGGAAACATTGAAAGTCATCTAAGTATTCTATTGGTGGTTTCCCAGGTGGTGCAGTGGTAAAGAACGTGCCTGCCAATGCAGGAGATACAAGAGATGTGGGTTCGTTCACTGGGTTGGGAGGATCCTCTGGAGTAGGAAATGGCAATCTGCTCCAATATTCTTGCTTGGAAAGTTCCATAGACAGAGGAGCCTGGTGGGTTATGTCCATGGGATTGCAAAGAGTCACATTCAACTGAGTATACACACATACAAGTATTCTATTAGAACCACAGTGGCTGAGATATAAAACAGTAGGAAGATAAACACCAGATGGGTAGGCTTGAGTTTCACGTCACTCAACCAGAAGAGGAGTGGAGCAGACTGAAAGAAGAAAATAAAGACAAATGAGTAATTTTTGAGGTACTTGAACTCAGAAATGCAAATCATAAAATTCCATCCCATTACTATGTTATTCCAAATAATTGTGACACCTCTGCATGACAGATATGAAAATTAGTACATCATTGGTCAGAGTGAAATCTCTGGTCTGGATGACTCACTACTGTCAAATGCAATTGGCCTACATTCCCCCCAACCCACTCCTTTTTCACAACTCTAGGTTCACCAAAAGATGATCTCATCTAAAACCTCTGCTTATATGCATAAATGAATATGCATGAATAGGTACATGTTTGCATACCCACATATATATGTGTGCATGTAAATATATATGTGCATGTAAATATGTGTGTGTGTGTGTGTGTGTGTGTGTGCATGTGTTTGTTTATATATATTATTGTTGGTGGTAGAAAACTGAACTAAGAGTCCAGAGACTGGGAGTCTTTCATTTTAGTTCTGCCTCCATTTCCTTTGTTGTTGTTTGGTAGATCAGTCATGTCTGACTCTTTGTGACCCCATGGACTGCAGCACATCAGGCTTCCCTGTCCTTCACCATCTCCCATAGCTTGCTCAAACTCATGTCCATTGAGCCGGTGATGCCATCCAGCCATCTCATCCTCTGTCCCCCTCTTCTTCTGCCTTCAATTTTTCCCAGCATCAGGGTCTTTTCTAATGAGGAGGCTCCTCTCATCAGGTGGCCAAATAATTGGAATTTCAGATTAGCATCAGACCTTCTAATGAATATTCAGGATGGATTTCCTTTAGGATTGACTGATTTGATCTCTTTGCAGTCCAAGAGACTCTCAATAGTCTTTTCCAACACCACAGTTCAGAAGCATCAATTCTTCAGCATTTAGCATTCTTTGTGGTCCAACTCTCATATCCATACATGCCTACTGGAAAAATCATAGCTTTGGCTAGGCGGATGTTTGTTGGCAAAGTAATGTCTCTGCTTTTTAATATGCTGTCTAGGTTGGTCATAGCTTTTCTTCCAAGGAGCAAGTGTCTTTTAATTTCATGGCTGTAGTCACCATCTGAAGTGATTTTGGAGCCCAAGAAAATAAAGTCTGTCGCTGTTTCCATTGTTTCCTCACCTATTTGCCATGAAGTGAAGTGACTGGATGACTTGATCTTTTTTTGAATGTTGGGTTTTAAACCAGCTTTTTCACTCTCCTCTTTCACTTTCATCAAGAGGCTCTTTAGTTCTTCTTCACTTTCTGCCATAAGGGTGGTGTCCTCTGCATATCTGAGATTATTGATATTTCTCCCAGCAATCTTGATTCCAGCTTGTGCTTCATCTAGTCCAGCATTTTGCATGATGTACTCTGCATATAAGTTAAATAAGCAGGGTGACAATATACAGCCTTGATGTACTCCTTCCCCAATTTTGAACCAGTCCATTGTTCCATGTCTGGTTCTAACTGGTTGCTTCTTGCCCTGCATATAGGTTCTCAAGAGGCAGGTAAGGTGGTCTGGTATTTCCATCTCTTGAAGAATTTTCCACAGTTTGTTGTGATCCACACAAAGGCTTGAGCATAGTCAATGAAGCAGAAGTAGATACTTTTCTGGAATTCTCTTGCTTTAGATCACTTGTTTGCTTATCTTTGAAAGAAGATGTTGTAGACTAGGTGATCCTTTTTATTCTTTTCTATTCTAAAACCCTAAACTTCTACCTAGGGGAAGTCAGACATATCTCCTCTCCTATGAGAACTCCGACTTAGCTTTCCTTAATAGGAATTACTCTACTTCTCTGTCTGAGCATAATTTATCTTCATTTTCTTCTATCAGTGCAGGATAGGGAGGAAGAAAGACACCAAAACATATATATTGCATTATAGAAAATTTTGCCAAACACCTCCAGACTTTTGAGTCCATGATATTAGTGTCCGAGAACTACATCTTTGTCATACATTAAATATTTGCAACATACTAAACAGAGGCTCTATGGGGCACGAAGAAGATGCAGAAATTGGAGCATGAACATGTTGGAGCTAGTTCTGCCTTTATTTCCTAAGTCAACAAATAGAACCTGAAAACCTTCTAAATGTTAGATACACATGATATATATGATTCAGCAATAGTCTAGTGGAGGAGATATATTGCACACATAATTGTACAAAAATAATCAGTTATAGATATATTATCTGAAGATAAAGTTAGGAGTGTTAAGTGACTACACTTCTTCCTAGAAAGGGAGGTCTCAATTCAGATGGGTGAATGGACAGTTGCAGGAGATGGTCACATAGGTAAGAGCCAAAATTTGAATGTTAAAGAGTTGGGACTGCAGACTTTTGAGAGCTGCTGGGGAAATTTTTCTAAAAAGAGGGGCAAGCATCATTACTTTGTTGGATTTGCAGTGACTGGAATGGAAGAGAATAAGACAAATGGATCAGAAGAGGTTTGAACTTGGGGCCTGGAAATCAGGTAGGCGCCTCTTGCAGGATTCTGGGTGAGAGATCTCCCAGTGAACTAAGGATCATAGCAGCAGAGATAAGGAGATTAGGGGAGAGAGTCAGTAGAAAGGTATAAGTAGGGGTGAAATGGACTTCAAGACCATATGTGGGGACTGTGATGTTGGATGATTCCCAGATTTCCAGCTCAGCAAATAGGATGGGAGTTTCAATACCTGAAATGGAGATCAAAAGAGGAAGATCAGGTTGGGGCTATGGGGAAAATATTAGTGCTATTATGACTGAGGTCTTACAGAAGATCTGTGTGGAGCCACCCAGAGAGAAGCTAAAAAGATGAAATCTGGAACGGAGAAAATGGGTATGACCAGTGGTTTTCAACTTGAGAAAAAGCACTAATAAGCATTTTAAATAAATTTGTATATGTCTTATTTACTGTCACCCTATTTATTTAACTTATACACAGACTACATCATGAGAAAAGCCCGGCTGGATGAGTTACAAGCTACAATCAAGATTGCCAAGAGAAATACTGCCAACAGCCTCAGATATGCAGATGACACCACTCGAATGGCAGAAAGTGAAGAAGAACTAAAGAATCTGTTGATGAGGGTGAAGGAGAGTGAAAAAGATGTCTTACAACTAAATATTAAAAAAAAAATCCAAGATCATGGCATCCAGCCCAACACTTCATGGCAAATTGTTGCTGTTTTTCAGTCACTCAGTCATGTCCAGCTCTTTGCGACCCCCATGGACTGCAGCACATCAGGCTTCTATCACTGTCTCCCAGAGATTGTACAAATTTATGTCATTGAGTAGGTGATGCCATCCAACCATCTCATCCTCTGTTGTCCGCTTCTCCTCCTGCCTTCAATCTTTCCCAGCATCAAGGTGTTTTCTGGTGAGTTGGCTCTTTGCATCAGGTGGCCAAAGTATTGGAGCTTCAGCTTCAGCATCAGTCCTTCCAGTGAATATTCAGGATAGATTTCCTTTGCGATTGACTGGTTTGATCTCCTTACAGTCCAAGGAACTCTCAAGAGTCTTCTCCAACAACACAGTTCAAAAGGATCAATTCTTTGACATTTAGCCTTCTTTATGACCCAACTCTCACATCCACACATGACTACTGGAAAGACCATAGTTTTGACTATAAGGACCTTATATTTCATGGCAAATAGAAGGAGGAAAGGTGGACACAGTGACAGATTTACTCTTCTTGGGCTCTAAAATCACTGCAGATGGTGACAGCAGCCGTGATACTAAAATATGATTGCTTGTTGGCAGGAAAGCTATGACAAACCTAGACAGTATGTTAAAAAGGAAAAATATCACTTTGTCAATCAAGGTCCATATAGTCAAGACTGTGGTCTTTCCAGTAGTCATGTATGATTGTGAAAGGTAGACCATAAAGAAGGCAGAGCACCAAAGAATTGGTGCTTTTGAACTGTGGTGCTGGAGAAGACTTTTGAGAGTCCCTTGGACAATCTTAAAGGAAATCATCCCTGAATACTCATTGGATGGACTGATGTCAAGCTCCAATCTTTCAGTCACGTGATGTGAACAGCTGATTCATTGGAAAAGACCCTGATGCTGGTAAAGATTGAAGGCAGAAGAAGAAGAAGGGGACAGAGGATGAGATGGTTGGTTGGTATCACCGATGCAATAGACATGAACTTGGGCAAACTCCCGGAGATGGTGAGGGACAGGGAGACCTGGCGTGCTGCAGTCCATGGGGTTGTAAAGAGTCAGACATGACTAGGCAACTGAAGAACAACAACAACTGATAGGAATATGTCCTCTGTTACAGAGAGCACAAAGTCTAAGTGGTGAAAGCCCTTAATAAATATATTTTTAATATTCAATTGATCAGAGAATGAGCAAGTGAGTAGGAGCTACTATGAGTAGCTAACAGTTCCTATCTAATTACTACAGTTTGTATATTTGAGTGTATGAGGGAGGGCATGTGTGAGGGTATATGTGTTTATATATTTGTGTGTCTGGCTAGTTATACATAACCATAAACACATTTATATTTATAATTTTATAGAAATTAATAATATAATCAGTATATTAGTACTATACATCTGTATTAGTCTGCTAAGGCCTCCATAACAAAACATCACAGACTGTGTGGCTTAAACATAGAAATTATTTTGTCATAGTTTTGAAGGGTAAAAATTCAAGATCAAAGTACCCTCAGAGTTAGTTTCTGGTGAGGCTTCTCTTCCTGACTTACTTCTCACTAGGTGTTACAAGCCTGCCAAAGCAGACAGACCTCTGGTATCTCTTTCTCTTCTTATAAACACATCAATCCTAGATTAGGATCCTGTCTTTATGACCTTTATTAACCTTAATTACCTCCTGATAGACTGTGTCTCCAAATACAGTCTCATTGGGTGTTAGGCTTCAGCATGTGAATTTGAGGGGGCCACGTGTGTCTGGAACATCAGAACATTTGACATCCAGATTAACTTCTCAAAGGCTAGTTCCGGCAAACAAAAAAGAGATTGTTCTGTGTTGCATATAGAGGGAGGGATATACTTGGTCAGAGACTTTGCTTATTTACAAAATAAGTATAATTCTTTTCTACTTTACTTGATTATATTGAAATACAATTATATTGGAGAAGATTGTAAACCACTTGCAATTAAATCTTTAAACAACAGCTGGATGGGTTTAATCGAGTGTCACTGTTTGTTATTTTATGGAAACCAGGCTGAAAAGGCCAGAGAGGTTGCCATCCCACAGGAGGTCATGCCACGAAGGTGTAAACTTAAAGCGGAGGTTGTAGAGAACCGTGCTGCATTCTTGGCATGCGTGCTCTTGCAACGAAGTTAGCACTTAAGGTTATATTTAATGTAGGAGCTAATCCCACTTCATTTTGCGCCTGCTTTGTTTTACCTCTTAGTACTCTTGGCCTTCATTTAGCCTCGGCCTCTACGTTGGTGTTCCCTGTAAAATCTCCTCGGGGCTGGGAAGCCCTCGCCCCGGCGGCCAGGTGACAGGAGATGGGCCGGGAACCCGCGGAGCTATTTAAGGGCGTGGAGCCTCTCGCATACCATTCCCTCCCACCACCACCCCACTGCCGGGAGGCGGAGAGGGCTTCCAACTTCGCTCCAATCCGCGGCCGGTCCTCCCCGGGGTCCCCCTGCTGGGCGACCGGCCCGCCACCGCCGAGTTGGAGGAACTTCGCCCATCTGCGCGTCAGACCCGGAGAGGAGAGCGCTCCCTCTCCTCCCCGGCCAGCCCCCTCCCTGTGCCCCCGCCTCCCGGTCCTCGCCCAGCCGGGAGCGCCGGTGATAGGACGAGCCCCGGGCGTGCATTGTGTATATGCAAACCAGAGCCCGGCTCCCCAGGTCTGCCCAACCAGGGCCGGCGCTCCGCAGCGGCTGGCGCGGCCGTGGGCGCCCGAACCCCGCACTGTCATGTCCCCGCCGCGCGGCGGGCCATTGCGTCCCCGAGTCGCTATATAAGCGCAGGCCAGGGGACACCCAGAGGGGCTGAAGATGAGGGTGCCCGCGCATGGGGCCCCGCTAACTGCCAGCTCCTCCCGAGCCCCGCGCGGCGCGCGGAGCCCGCGGCCGCCGAGGACCCGCCTTGGCCGCAGTAGCAGCTGGAGCTGCGACAGAGGCGGCGGCGGAGCCCGTCGCTCGAGCGCGTAGAGCCGCGGCCGCAGCTCCGGGGCCGCCGCTGCCCCGGCTGCCATGAGTTGTGCGGAGGTGATGTATCACCCCCAGCCGTATGGAGCGCCCCAGTATCTGCCCAACCCCGTGGCAGCTGCAACCTGCCCCACAGCCTGTTACCACCCGGCTCCCCAACCTGGCCAGCAGGTGAGTCACCGACTGGGCAGCCTGCCGGGGGCGGGGGCGAGGGGCACGGAGAGTATCGGTCTGGGGCTCCCGCGACGACGTCCCTCTGGGATGGGTGGCGCGGAGGATGCTCTCAGAGTTGCGGGAGCGCCCTTGAACAGAAAGCCATCGGAAGAGGAGAGCAGAGCAGAGTTTCAGGAAGGAAGAGCAGCCAGGTGGACGGGTGGGGATTCCAAGAGAGACGTTACCTGGCTGGGGGCTTCAGTGAGCTGTGGTCATAGCCACCCTAGCTCTTAGAGCTCAGTTCTTTGAAGCTCACCAAGGGCACCTGTTTTAAGAATATGTGAGTAAACTTCCTTTAAACCAAATATTTTGTTTCCTTTGAAAAGGTGGAGTGTACTAGGGTTTTCTTGATTAAGAAGATGAAATGTGTCACTGACAGAGGGGAGGCTATCCGGATAGTGAGCGCGACCATGGAATGTCTCTTCTGGGACTTTTCTGGTGGAACATGGGTCTAGTGTGATATTCGTCAAATGTTATTAGAAGTTCTCTGTAAACTCTGTCTTCTTCCATACTGTGACTTAGAGGGCAAGGATTGATCCTCAAATCCCTCATCTATTTTTAATTCCATCAAAGCACAGAGGTGCTATGGTTCAGTCTGTTGGACAGAACCCTTTCCTTTCCCAGCCAAGAAGTAACCTTGGATCACCGGATGCTGGATCTCTACTATGCCAAGAGTGACTGAATGCTGTTGGACAAGAAGGGTTCAGAAACTAGGGAGATGATAGCGTTCCTTTAGAAGGGAGAATAGGGTTCTGGGGAATTTAGCGCTTGGTATCCCTGGATGTTCCTTTCGGAATGCCAACAGAGTGTCAAGGGTTAGTCAGCCTACATAAAGCACATATGTGAGCATGTGGCCAGGGTGTACCAAAATAGGGTCCTCAGACTCTGGGAGTTAGGGTGGGTTGATTTGGTGAGACTTAAAAAAATGTGATTTATATACTCTGAGGTAGAGATGCCTATCAGGGATCTAGGTACCTTTCTAAAAATAACATCCACAGTATTTATTGATTTTTTTTTTTTTTAGTTGCTTAAAAACCCTGTGCTTTATTGTGGTCTTCAGGGTTTGGCTCTTTAATTAATCTGGTCATTTAATTTACTTCCTCTGCTTCTCTCTCTTTACTAGATTTGTTGTGCTACTCTTTGGAAAGAAATGATAACTTCTGTTTATAATTTAGGGACTGAAATTCAGCTGATTCTGGAAGGGTACATACTCTAGATTCATCTGCTGAACAGTACTGCAAAGAGACATTGGATATCTGTTTTGTGTGTTTTATGAACACTCTGTTCCAGATGAACCACCCTCTTCTTTCCTTTCTTCCATCTCAGACACTGTAGAGGCCTTCAGTTATCAATCGGAACATAGATGAGCAATAAATTCAAACTTTACTAAGCATTCATAAAGGTATTTTTCTCCATCAAAAATAACTTTAGCAGAATACTTGTGAATAAGATTTTATTTTCTAGAGTTGTGGAAATAGTTGCATTAAAATATGAATATCTAGTGGGGGTTAGAATTGGAATAATTTTTTGAGCTAGAAAATAAAATCTGGTACCAGAAAAATTGTAAATAACTAATCACAAAATATAGTTTTTACTAAAAAATGACTCCAATGCCTTAACTAACTTTTGTAGTAGCCCCGGAACTCAGTTCTCAAATTGCATTCTTTTGCTAAGACCATCAACAAATCAAAAAATGAGCTTTCTTTTTCACTTGAAATGTCTACCTTGATGAGTATCACATATTAGGAAATAGTAATCAATTTCTGCTACCCTTTGGGCTTCTGTAGATATTGTTTAAGTAGGTATTAGGCTGAGTTGAGCTTAAGAATTTAGTTGAGAAGCGCGCTTGAAATTTTCGTCTTGCTTTTGCTACACTGGCTTGTTTGAGATTGTTTTGTGGAGTAAAGAAACTATTTGACTATAACTGGCTAGCAAAATAAAAGACAGTAGTGTAACTACTGTTCTTTTACTGTCAGGAGTTTATTTTGATGACCTATATTTTCTGTTGGAAAAAAGATTAAATCAGGAAATTGTTATCAAGCTAACAACATTTTTAGACTATGTGGTGCGTGGGTGAAGTGGGACTAATATTGACTTGGCCTCAACGTAGTCATCTGAGAATACATATTTTGGTAGTTTTTGCATTCCATAAGGTTTTATCATTATTATCCATGAAGATTGTTTTCTCTATACATGGGAAGTGACCCCTAGCAGCATCTTGCCTGAAAGACAAAAATAAGAGCTGCAAGTCCTACTACATTTGAAAAATTGATTTGTTTAGGACAAGAAGCAGAAAAGGTGATAGAGTGACCAAGTTTAATCGTCATTTAGGAAATGTTAGAAAAGATAGCATTACAGTTTTTCTGTCACTTCTGTATATTCAATGATTGTAGTGTATCTTTGAACTGATTTTTTTTCCCTCAAAGCCATATAGCTCTGAAGTCCTTGTAAATTATTATGTCATAATGGTTTATTACATTGGATTTTAAACTTAAGTATATTTTCCTTTTAACGTATGAACATACAGCAGAAAATTCTTTTTGAAATAGTAAAACTTCATATTCCAGGCACATGTACTCTCAGCTTTTCCTCTAAAAGCACAGTGTATGCTTGAAATTTTAAGTTTTATTTTTTTTATTTGAACATACTATACATTGTTGGTGGGTAATAGGTTAGTACCTTATGTAAATATACCTGTAGAGTCAATTTTATAGTCCTTGACGTTACTTCCTAGAAACTGCATGGCTGTGCATAAATTTTACAGTGTGGTTTCTAGAGCCAGGATTTGTTGAGGGATGCTAAGCTCTCTGGTCCCCGTGCCCACCATTTCTTCCTAGCTCGAAAACATCAGCCCCTACTATCTCCTCAGGAGAATTCTTGACTCAGTCTCTCAGCACGTGCTCCAAAGGCATGATGACACTGCAGAACATGTACAGAAAGGAATGTACTTGTATCCTAACAATGACAGTAGGAAAAAAGAAAAAAAATCAAGATATGTGTCAGAAAAAATTGAGGGAAATAATGTGAAATCATAAATTCCCTTCATACTCTGTGGATTCCTCATCTTAAATGCAGGCAATCTGCGGTTGTCTAAAATCTCCCTCCCCCTCCCCCCATACTTTCATAATGTTAACATTAGGGAGATACTTAAAGCAGAGCTTTCAGAACTGGGTAGTTCATAGATGAGGCAGTGTAAACAGAGGAGAATAACCCTTGTTCACTAATTGTGCATAGGGGTTTTTAACAGTCACACTTTGGGCTTCATATATGAGTATATTTAATCTCCCCTCTTCCAGAGTGACAGCTGGGTGACTATACATGCATGCTTCCACTTAAGAGAATTAAAAGTCTTGGGAGGCAGAACTCCAGTTATAAGTTTGTAAGGGATTTTTCAAGCTCTTTCTCTGGCCTCTGCCACCTTGGTTAGGTCATAAAATCTCTCTGAGATTTTGTTTGTTAGGGAAAAAACCGTGGAAAAACACACTTCAACCCCTCCTTTTCCAGATGGAGAAATGCATGTTTATAGGGCTGAAATGCCTGAGTAAAGATTTCAAAGCTAATGGGTGACAAAATCAGGACTACCAGATCCCCTGCTCCCTAGTATAGCATCTTTCCACCATACCATGTGGTCCCCTAAGATTTTTTTTTGCTATTGCACAATAGCCTTATTTTTGTCTTTAGTGCTCCAAATCAACTTTTTGATAAAGAAGATTAATATGCAGTAGATTCTTTGGCCTTGGGGCTTGAAATTCTTTCTAAGTCCTTGGTAGTGTATGTTTTTAGTTTAGGCATTCCAAAGTCCTTTTGCAAGCATTTGTATTATGCTAGTGACTTTTGCTATCCATGTTGCATCCTTTGTTGATGAAGCAGAATATCAGTTAGCAAACGAACATGTATTTATTTGAAAATAATATTCAGGAAGTGGTATTAACAGTCAGCTTTAAGTGCCTTATATATCATTGCTATTCCAACATAAGTTTAGATTCATTAAGAGGAAAGCATACAATTACATTCTAAATAGTTTCAATACACAGGCCACTTATTTAAGTGGGAGGATCTAATTTTCTTGCAACTGTAAGCAAGGACTTAAGTGGATTTGTAAGAGTCCATACAGGACTTCTTTGAGAAAGAACAGCCTCTCTGATTCCATACTACACAAAATAACTTGACTATAGAGACTGAGAAGCTTCAAGTGCTTCAGAGCTTTATGCTCCCAATAACTTTCCAGCCAGAAAATTCAAAGCTAGAAGGAAAATTAAACTTTAAACTAACTAAACTGAACTGTTGTCTCTGGCAGTCAACCAAAATGGAGATTACAATACCAATTGTACGGGCAGGCTGGAAATCCATAAAATCACGTGCAGTAAGGCTTCATTCACCAGGAAACCAAATGCCAGGACAAGAAAGCATTCTATGGAAATTTAAGTTAAGGATATTTTCTCTCAATGCATGGAAGTCCTTCTTTACCTAGTGCTTGGTAGAGGCTCGCATCTCACAGAGTTGGAGAGGACCGGGAGATGATAAAGGCAATGAGGGTGATCAAGGGGTAGAATGATCCTTCATGGTGCCCCTTTGGGCAACTACAGAAGAGATGTTGTGTTGACCCAGTTGGACAATATGTACATTTCTGTCTTATATCTTTCTGTGCAAAGGGGGTTTTCAGTAAGACTAAAAATATTATGCTCGGCTGTTATACAGAGTGAAGTCAGAAAGAGAAAAAAAAATATTGCATATTAAAGCATATATATGGAATCTAGAAAGATGGTACTGATGAACCTATTTTCAGGGCAACAATGGAGATGCAGACATAGAGAACAGACTTGCAGTCACAGGGAGTGGGGAAGTAGAGGGTGGAATGAATGGAGAGAGTAGCATGGAAACATATACAATACCATATGTAAAATAGCCAGTGGAAATATGTTGTATGACTCAGGGAACTCAGACTCAGGCTCTGTGATGGGGTGGGTGGGAGGCAGGTTCTAGGGGGAGGAGACAAATGTATACCTATGGGCTGACTCACACTGATGTATGGCAGAAACCAACACAATATTGTAAAGCCATTATCCTCCAATTAAAAATAAATAAATTAAAAAACGAAAAATATTATGCTTGGAATGCTTAATTCATATTCTAAAGCGAATATGAGAAGTTAAGTGACTGCTCTTCTAAAACCTGGACACTTAACTTGAATCTCATTCTCATAGGCCCTATTTCCAGCTGGCTTTAAAAAGAAATCTCAAAACTGATATATCTAGTAATATATAACAATTTATGGTATTATCTCTAGGAAAAACATTTTCATTCAAGAAACAAAGCTCTCCAATACTTAAGTTTCCCGACTCTGGCAGAGACCAGTGAAGGAAATAATTTTGGTCAAAACTTTGCACTGAATCTTTCAAAATCACCTCTTTCAGCAGCTGGTTTTTTGCTTTAACTATTCATTTAGGAAGACCCTAAGAATGCCTTGAACCATTAGATACAAACATTTGCTGCTAGAAGTAAGTCATAAATGCCATATTTATCGATATTTCAGCGGATATCAGATTTAGGCCAGTAATTTACAAGTATGATCTGGACTAGGGTAACTGAACTATTTTTCACTTCTCTCCTACTTTAGTAAAGAAAAAAAAAGGAAAGAAAGAAGGACCTGAAGTGAACAGGTGTCCTTTTCTCTTAAAACTGTATTACTTTAGTGTGCCAAACCACTTGTCCTTAGTGGATGGGGTGAGAGGATTCGAAGGATGCCTCCTTTCCGGTTCCTGTGAAGGTAGCTAAAGGAATTACCCAAACTAATTCCTAGGAATTGAGCTAGATGACCTACGTCTGCAAAAGATTTAGTCTTCACTAATCTGTAGGGTTTTTTGGCCAGTGTCCTAAAAAATCAGAAGAGGCAGCCAATGTAAGAAACAAAATTAAGTGTGAATTTGTCTAGAGCTCCAGCATGTTTCTTATTAGGATACAGAATTGTACAAGACCTCTGAGATAATCAAGTCAAAATTCCTCCTTTTCAGGAGAGGAAGTTCAGGGCCAGAGGTTTCGGTTCTTTACCCAGATTTATGGACTAGTTTTGGTCAAATCTCCCTAACCATTCCAGTTCTTCTTTCTACTGTGTTCCCTTCCCATCTGGGCTTCTTTAGAAGCAAGGAAAGCAATTAGTAATTTACCCAGTGTTACTGTCTTGTTTTCTCATATAAAATTTTTTGAATATTAGCCACTTGGAGAAATTAGACAATTAGCCAGGTAGATAAACCCTCAAGTTCTCTTTATCATTTTCCTGACAACCCTCTCTCAAACGCTGTGACTATCATTTTTGTGACTCCAAGTCTTTGCACAATGACTGACACAAAGTGGGAATTAACTGACAATTCCATGAATAATAGATAAATTTTTAAAAGTGAAATCATACCCTAAATCTAGTAATGGGATTATACAAACATACCAGAAATTTATACATCAGAAATGTTTCATTCAAAGCAGTCAGTTTGAGAGAGAACACATACCCTCATGATGTGATCATTGCTTAAAACATTTTGGGAATGCAAATTTTGAAATTCTCTCAGCCTGTGGCACATTTTTTTGAACATCTTCAAAACTGGAAAATTTTCATCCTTTAAGGGGGTGGGTTTGATTTTTTGATAATGACCAGAATCATTGCGCAGCAAGTGTGCTCAAAAAGAGCCAGTGTTACTTTTGGTTTGCTTCTCCTACTGTTAAGAAAAATAAAAACAAACACAAAACTAACAAACAAGTCTTGAGGTATGCTCATATTTCCAAAATAGTATTTTAAGAAAAACTTTATTTTGTTTCTGACTTGCTAAGGGGACAACACATTTCTAGATATAGAAGGGCAGTTTCCTCTAGGTATACATATATTTTGAAAAACAATGCTTTATTTAATAACCATATTTTGATATGTTTGCATTCCTAATTTTTAAATGTTATAAATAACTTTTGACTTTACTTAGCATATGATACCATGCTGCCTGTGGGCTTCTGTTTGTTTATTCAATTAAATATTATATAGAGGCTCATTTTCTTTAATCTGTTTTCTTGGCAGATGCTTTCTAGTCAGACAAAAATAAGTTCTAATCCCATCCCTACCATTTACTAGTTAGATGCTGGCCAAATAAATCAGCTTTTGCATATATAAATTGAGAATAATTATTTAGATTGAATATTTGTGCACTGGTGAAAGTTAGTGAAACAAAATACATTAAAGTTCTGTGAACTATCTTCCTTATCCTGATTCTTATCCTGACCTCCCTCCACCTGATTCCCCCTCCTCCAAATAGACTAAGGGCCAAAACTTCAAGTCTCACTGAGATAGATTTAAAAATCTGTTATTCAAATAAATTCAGAAAAATATGATCAAAGAGCAATATACTGCTTTATGGGATTTATAATTTTCAAACATTGACTAGGGGCTAGTGGTCCTTTCTTATAGGCCCTAACCATGTCTGTCTGGATGAAAGAACCATTGCCTTAGAGAAGATAGTCAGTAGAATTTTTTTTTTAAGTTATTTCCAAATATTCAGTGATTCATTAAAATATTTTTGTTTCCTTAGGAAAAAGTTTCCACATATGCACAGTAATCATTTGGCATTTTGTAGGCTTAAGCCTTGGGGAGTTAGTGGTATTTGGCTCCTGACATGGAAGTCTTTCTCTTGTCAGACAAATCCTTTCCCCGGCACATTCCTGTGCGAGTTTGTTTCTGTTGTGCCTGATGGCAGTCTGTGAGGTGGTTTGGTATGGTTTGCACTGCCTAGCCAGACTTCCTTCACACTGCTGCTTTCAAGTCTTTCGGAGTTAATTTTAACTTTGTGGCTGTTAGCTCAGTCATTGTTTCATCTAACTGAGGGTTATTTTACCTGAAGAAAACTTGTTATTATTCTGAAATGAAGGGTACATTCAAGAAGCCAACTTGTAGTCTTTGAAATTCCTTCTGATGACTTATTTTTGTTAACAATTTTTAAGTGTCTAGTAAGAAAAGCATGAATACTTCTGACAGACTGGGCTATTTTTAGGGAGTGATAGTGCATTTTAAGAAAAATATGAACCACATTGCCTTTCAGCCTTGATTCAGGAAATCTAGGTTCTGATGATTTGAGATTTATTTTCAACATTTTGAATTTTGTATATTCTTTTCAAGAACAAACATAATGCTAGGGAAGTTTCATTCCAAGGAGCATACACCAAGTAAATACAGGATATGGCAACAGCGTACATAAGTAACATACTTAGATTTTTTTTTTTAAGGCAAAGGATTGATTTATAGTCACAGAAGAACAGATAACAGAATGTAGTCGGGGCTTAAGGATCAATGGAGAGGAAGATTAGGATGGTGTGAATGTCAGCATGTGAATCAATTGCTGTTTTAATTTTGTGTTCCCGTTTTCTTCGTGCTCACACTTAATGTTTGAGAAATGTGTGTAAGTTCAGTATTGGCCTTTTAGGAAGCTATCTGGCTAATCAGATACTTTAGAATTCTTATTTTAACCAGTGATGTTGATGATGAGGTCATAAATGTGCTTGTGTTGTAAATGTAAATATTTAATTGGTTCACTAAAATTTGTGAAAATTGATGCAACTTTTTCTCAAAAAAAGTGCAAGAGGTGACAATAAATATGCTTTATGCCTTGTCCATTGTCGATATGTCATAGGCTTCTTTTCTATTTTATTTATTTGATGGTCTCTAGCAAATTCATTTAATTAGTAGAAGATCTGCCCCAAAAAGCTAAGAGAGAGAAAAAAAATTTATTTTATAATCATCCCCTAAGTGTATTTAAATAAAGATGTATGATATAGATATTTAGGTAGTATTGTGTGTATTTGAAAGGAATATTTCAATATATATTTATATAAAACCATGTGTATATATATAGATGTATATTATATATAGGAAATATAAAGATTATAGAGAATCAATGCATCCGTTAACAGAGAAATGACTTTGAGAAAACAGACAAATAAAAGTTATTTTGATGCAATAGAAGATTTTGCTTATCTTTCCCCATTTCATAGTGAAAAATGTGTAAATTTTAGATTAACTTATTTGTATTCAATCACTTAACAATTGGTCAAAAAAGAATAACATGAAATTGTATAGCAGTTAGAAAATTGCATAATCTTTAATAGACTGAAAATGTACAGTTTAAATTCAACTGCCATCAATGTAAAAATTAAGATATTTTATTATCATCATTTTTGATCATAATACTATGTTATATTTGCATACAAATGGAAGCTATATTTGTATTTGATTTGCAGTCCTCAAGTCTTTCACATATAACTTGTTTTATTTAAGTATCAATTGCTAATTGGGATGAAATAAACAATTGCCTTTCTTTGGATAATTAACATAGCCAGGGCTCTTTCATTTAAGGAATAAATGTTAAAATTAAACAAATGAAACAAGTAGATGCAAAGCCTGACTCTCACAAACTGATTCTGTGCTGAATGTTAACAGGGAAGAAGAAATCGATTTAATAGATAATACTGAGCACTTGTGGCAGTGAAGCCACTCTGTAGTAGTTTTAATTTTTTTCCCCATATAAAAACAGTGCTTCTTTCTAACATGCCTGAGAATTCGGCAGAGTGTGTGCATTTGCTCAAAATTGTATAACTTTGGTAAATGCACATGTCAATAGAGAAACAGTGCCATCAAGAAATTATACTATTCGTTTAACTTCATAATGGAATTTATAGTCAGGAGTAACTTTAAAGGTCAGTTAGTTCAATATTCTCATTTTATATATAACCTATGTTACTATGGTGTTTTTATTATTGAAGTTAAACATAAACATGTTCAAATCTGTGCAGAACAGATTGTAGGAATTTTGTAACCACTCAATCATTACAATCACATATTCATCAGCAAGGCATGTTCACTCATAGGGAATGAAGTATCTATTCATCATGAATCAATAACCCTACTGAAACAAATTTTAAATAAAAAGGAATATATGTATATATGTATGTATGTATGTATATGTAGGTACACACACACACACACACACATATATATGACAGCCCTAAATAACCAACAGCTTGTAATGTGCCTGAACATTTCAGAGCCTACCTCACATAAAAACAACACATTCATTGCTGGGGAAAAGGGTTCAGTTTTTTGAATGATGCATTTATAATTTGTGGCTATAGATTTTGAAGCTACCATTAGAAAGAAGTTACCATTAGAAACATTAAGAGTCTGGCTTATGTGTTTTGATAACATTTGACAATCTATGCTTACTGATATTCTAGAATGATTCACTTCTTATCTATTCACATTTATTTTCCAGCATGCATTTTTCTCTGAAATAAGAACAATGGTATAACAAATGGTCAGGTTTTGTAGGTATACAGATGATAGGATGCTCATTTTGTCATTAAAATAGTGACATTTATAATTTTTCAGCATTATCTTTGTATATATAACTTATAGTGAAATTGTTGATTATAAAATTGATATGTGCTCAATGGAAAATATTTGGAAATATTGGAAAGCAGGAATAAGAAAATAACAACTACAAGCCTACCACCCAGAAAAAGAATACAAAACATAACATTTTGGTGATTTTTTTCCACACTACATATCCTTCCCTGCCTTCCTCCGACACACATGCACACACATGTGTACATCTGTATATTTTTCGTATTCATTCTGGGCCCATCACTTGTATGTTCTGTGACCTTTTGCAAGTTACTTCACTTCTCTGTGCCTCAGTTTCTTCATCTTTAAAATATGAAGAGTAATAATAACAATGTTTGTTATAGGATTGTAAAGATTAAATGGGGTAATAAATATGAGCATCAGTCATAATATAAACTATTTCTATAGCTATGATTATGTATTTTGAAAATATTTTAAAGTTATCAAGCACTTTTTATTTTGATTTGAAAGCCATAGTAGCCATTGCTAGCACTTGTATTATTTTCAGTAAGTCATCATAATACCTTTTTTTCCTCCTTTTATGATAATGGTGGTAAGTGGAACATGTAAAAAATATGTTCCATGCAAAAACGGATCTTCACACAGGCTCGTTTTGTCATTTTAGTTTGATTTTGGAGAAATGAGTTCAGCACATCTGCCAAATCCTTTCATAAGACGCTACATTCCTGTTTTTATCTTAGCGTATTTCATTTATGAAAAGCTCTCTTCTTCTCCACCCCTCCCCCAGGCAGTGAGGCCTCCTTCTCTATTCCTCCCCATCCTGAGCTATAATGCTGCTGCACGTTACATCTTTAAAATAGAAAACAGGAACAAAAGTGCAAGGGATCCTTCACTTTCTTTTTTAAAAATTCCTTCTCCTTTTGGTATACCTAGGTTAAGGAAAGAAAAAAAAACTGCCTTTCACAGTCTGAGAATATATCATGGGATAAAGGACATTTTTTTCCCACCAAATCTGAAATAACAGTTTTTTTTTCAGAGTGGGAAGCAGAAAGCCGGTTTGGGGAGAGGGGTGGATGGAGTAAAGCAAATGAAGAGGAATCAGTTTACGAACATATGTTAATATTTCGATTCTTTTTTTTTTAAGTGAACAGTTAACTAGTTAATGCTTTTTTTTTTTTTTTTACAAACTGTCTTTGATACTGTGTTTTGTTTATTCCATCCCAGAAGAAGTTAGCTGTATACAGCAAGATGCAGGACTCTCTGGAAGTCACCCTTCCCAGCAAACAAGAGGAGGAGGAGGAGGAGGAGGATGAGGAGGAGGAGGAGAAAGACCAGCCTGCCGAGATGGAGTACCTTAACTCTCGCTGTGTCCTTTTCACTTATTTCCAGGGAGACATTGGGTCAGTAGTGGATGAACACTTCTCAAGAGCTTTGGGCCAAGCCAGCACCCTTCATCCAGAATCTGCCATTTCAAAAAGCAAGATGGGGCTAACCCCCTTATGGCGAGGTAAGAATTCCAGAGCAGATGCTCTCCAGGCCACTGGCTGTGTTTCGCAACGGTCTGTACCAGGTTCCAGCTGGAGACCTGCCCCTGGAGGACGGATATCCACTCGCTTTTTAATTTTTAAGGACAGCAAGGAATTTCTTTCAGACAAACAGCTGGATCAGTTTTGTCACATGTGGAATGCAGGGTTGGAAAGGATGCAGTCACACCCCTTAAATTCCTCATGGAAAGTAGTGATGCAACCGGCCTGAGTTTATAGTGGCAGGACTGAGCTGCGAAGCACCATTCCTTAAGCCCCGATGGCCCAATTTGGATCTCTAAATAATGGGCGTGCCTGGATCAGCGTTTAAAAATTAGCTCTTGCTCATTCCACTAGGTGCTATGTGGTGACATAGCAGAGATCTGAGTCTGCCCCAGGAATACAGACTTTGAAAGCCTTCTGTGTTTGCTTGATGGCTTACTCTGTCCCACTCTGTTGTGATGTTAACTGTTTGCAGTGTACAACCCAGATATCAGTGATTGTATCCGCCTGGTTTCTGCAATTTTTTTTTTTGTTTAACCTCAGTAAAGCAAAGCAATAGATTGGGCTTCTTTTCCTTTATTTCCCTCTCCATAGAGGTCACAGAAGTGTGTTCAAATCTGATTTCTGACTCACAGAAAATGATCAGGTGACAACTTAATTGGGATAATTACAACATTAGAGCAAAACAATCCATCATTCCAATGATTGTTTTAGAGAAATGCATTTTGAACGTTTCTTCTGAACTCACCTGGTTCCAAGAAGAATCTAGTGAAATGGTTCTCAAAGAGTGGTTTCCAGGACTGGGAACATGAGCATCGCAAGGGAACTTGTTAGATATGCAAATTCTTGGGCTAAGCCCCAGACCCACTGAATCAGAAATTCAGAGGTAGAGTAACCTATATTTTAACCAGCCCTCCCAGGGATGCAGGTGCAGGCTCAGGTTTGATAGTTGTAGATCTAGTGCTGTGAAAAATCACAGATTGCTGCCTCCTAACTCAGACCTTTGAATCAGACATAGGGTCCAGAAAAAGGCTCTGGGAGTTACTGTAACAAGTGCCCCAGGCGATCCTGTGATGAGGAAAGGCTGGACACCTGTGTTAGGGGCAGGTGCGAGGTGATGAGTGAGCGCTTCCTTCTCAGCATTAGTAGAAGGGTTCATACTTGCCTGCCTGTCTGCCTGCTTTTCCTTCCTTTTTCTCCTCTTCCCCCCATTCTATCCTTTCACCATCCCTCCCTTCTTTTCTCCTTCCTTCTAGTAAATATAAAAATGTTAATATACACAGAGACCGTAAAGAGGAAGGTGGAATCCATACTGAAGTGACCTAGACCTTGACATAGGTGAATTGGGATGCATACTGCTTACTTGATTAGTAATTATGAACTTACCACAAGAAACTTAGTCCTTCGAATACTAAGCTGCTAATAGAACCAATGATGTCCTATTAGATAGCACATTGTGAATACTTTTAAAAACTGTGGAGGGTGAAATTAGGAAAAGTTGAGTGACCTATCTGGCTTTAGTAAAGTGTTTTATATATCAATAATAAATCCTATCATGACAGCCAGTCCTGGGAGAGTGAGTGAAACTGTCAGTCACCCAGTTGTGTCCGACTCTATGCAACCCCGTGGACTATAGTCTGCTAGGCTCCTCTGTCCGTGGAATTCTCCAGGCAGGAATACTGGAGTGGGATGCCATTCCCTTCTCCAGGGGAAAATGCAATGCCTAATTCTTTTAGCATACTGACATATGCAGCCCAGTGACCACTGAATTTGGGGTATAGGAATGAAAGTTCCAAATTACAAATAGATGTAAGAGTGATTGTCTAAAGTATCATAACCAGAATAGTTTTAAGTGAAGCGTTGTGTAAATGTAACAACTCTACAAGTCAGTGTTTTCCTATAATCTGCATGACTTAATGGAGAGGACCTTTAGAAAGATGTCAAATTTTAACATCGAAAGGGTGGATAATGGTAGTGTTTTAGTATTATTAGAATTTTCTTGGCATTATCTTGAATTTGGCCTACAAACCTATCTCCTGTTTCATTCATTGATGTTGACTTATGCAGCAGATATTTGTTAAGGTTCTGCTGTGTTCTAGGTAGTGGGAATATATCAGTGGACAGGAGAGTCTAAGCTTGTACACTCATGGAGCCTTCTAGTAGAAGAGACAGACAGTAAATATATCAATATATTGAGATGCAAGGTATTGTTTTACCTTGTTTTATTTAGGGTGACAGTAGATGGTCTAAGATTTTTATTTCCGTACATACCCTAGGAAAATAAGAGTGCTTCTCATCACACAAATATCTAGATGAAGATTACTGAAGACAGATGAAACAGCCAGTGCAAAGGACCTGAGGAAGGAATGAACTTGAATGTTCAATGAGAAGCCAAAATGCTGGTGTAAGTGGAGTGAAAGGAAAAGGTGTAGGTAGAGACCAGAATTTTTAGAGCTTTGTAAGTTAGTTTATCAGAGTAGCACAGGCAAACAGACCATGCTCTTCAATCTTCATCTCTCCCTCTTAGCTAAGACTATACGTGTCCTATTTAGTTATCTCACATCATTTCCCCAGTACTCAGGATAATGCATTTCTATCTGAAAAATATGGAATATAAATGAACGATCAAATGATTAAATTAAACGAACCAAATTCATACCATGTACCCAGGATAAGAAAACAAAAAAGTCCTTAATAGAGAATTTATAGTAATAAGTTGTATGAAATCTTTGGGTACAATTTTATTTATAAAATAAGGGACTTGTATTAAAGGATTGTTGAAATCTTTTCTCCATGGAGTTGTGATTTCAAATGTATTATTTACTATCCAATTGTAAATAAAACTTTGCCATAGTTGTGAATTGGTGTTTTTAGTTAAGTGCACATAAGTTGAATAAGATTCATAGGAAATCTATAACATAAAATTAAGGATTTAGTAACTATGTTATAGAAAAGTGTAATAAGGATTCCCATGTCTAGTGAAGAGAGTTGCTTAAAATATTATATTAACTGCCAAAGCAACGCCAGTTTGCATAATGCTGTCTTTGGTTGGATTATGTTTGTTTGGGGTTCAAGATTGGACCTTATTATTGCCTAGTGGCAATGTTATCTCGATGCTCGAAATATCTCTGAGAGTAACTTCAACTATAATATGTGTTTATTAATACGCATCTCCTAGTGTTGTTGTAAAGATTTTTTGATGATATATTTGAATAATTTAGCATAGGGCTTGATGCAATGCATTAACTGAAGGTCAGATGACTTTTCTCTCTTAAGTGAGTTTTCACTCATTTGGCTCACAGAAAACCAACCTTGTATCTTTATTCAGAAACATTGTTTTCTGGAAGTTTGTATTCCTGACAAAAAGCACAGTGTCTTGAACATAATAGATACTGAAGGCTATTGACAATTTTGATGGCCATGGCAGTAATACTTTATGAGGAGCTGTTGACCAGCTGTATTAAATTAAAGGGTCTAATTTATGGCATGAGGTTTTTTACAGTGCTGCACAAGTGCTGCAGTGCTTCAAAGGAATTTAAAATTGAATTATGTTTGATTGAAGAATATATTTCCACAGTAAATCTTCAGGCAAATGATAGAGTGTCAGCTAATGGTGGAATCGTGGTCATACTTTGAGCTTGTATCTTGATGGACTTAGGAAAGCCCTCTTTAGATGTTTTGTGGCTTTTCCTGTCAAAAATTGACAGGAAATATTTGTTCTTTATTAGGCACAGCATCACATGAACTACCTCTTCTCCCACTATGTCTTCTACTGGATTATACTGGGCCTCTCAGTTAAGAAAACCTAATGAATCTGATTGTCTCATCCCATCCAAATAGAAACATCAGCTTCAAATATATCTATTCACTGATTTCAGAGCTTAAATTTTATTACAGAAAGTGTGTATGTGTGTGTTTGTGTGTGTAGGAAAAGGGAGTAGTTAAGTCAAGACATAGCCAAATAGATCACTGACTTAAAAACTATGCTGAATGGTAAACTTGATATTTTTTTTTATTTTTGTAGTTGCAAAGCAAATATATTCTGCATAGTTGATCTACACAGTGTCTTCTTGGAGGAACATTCTCATAAGAAAGATCTCTCAAAATGAGCATTAAACTTAGCAAAAAGGAAGAAGGGGAAGGAGGGCCTGTCTCTTGGGTCAGCTGACACAGGGAAGGAGAGAGTTGCGCGGCCTCTCCAGTAGGCCATTGAAAGTGATCGCTGTGGGGAAGTTTAAAATAAACACTTTGGAGGAAATTTAGGCCTGGTTTATCTCAGTTACCTGCCTTCAAGGATTATGGGCATCTGATAGCATCCCATGAAATTCTCATTTTAGAGTCACAAGGACTATTTTGAGCAACTCTAGAACAAAATAAGTGGAGGGCAATCTTTGTACATAATAGTAATGCTTAACTACTGAGTGACAGGTAACACTGAAACACATATCATTTCACCTCTGACCCCAAAATTTATTTTTATAGAAAGTAGAACAAGAGGAAGAGAATTGTAGACTGAGAATGGAGGAACATTGTTTTTCACTAAGGTTAATTAAAAAGGTAAATCTTATCTTTTAGCATGGATGTTTTCAGTCAGTATTCATTCTAAGAATATGTTTTCTGGAAATTTTTAAGATCTTAAGAACCCATTTTTCATTTTAATATAGCCTTCATTTTTGGTGGCTCAGACAATACAGAATCTGCCTGCAATGCTAGAGACCTGGGTTTGATCCCTTGGTTGCATAGATCCCCTGGAGAAGGGAATGGCTACTCACTCCAGTAATCTTGCATGGAGAATTCTATGGATAGAGGAGTCTGACGGTCCCCAGTCCATGGGGTCACAAAGAGTCGGACATGACTGAGGGGCTAATACTTTTACTTTCGTTTTTTTTTTTCAAAATTAATAAAATATTTTTTTAAATTACATGTTTAATTTTCTCTTGCGTAAGTGTTTAGCTTTAGATTCTTTTCAGAGAAACTGAATGTTAATGTAAAACGTATCCCAGCTACTGTGAAATTGAAAAGAACCTCTTGATGTACTATGTTAAGCTCTTTTATGTCTCTAAGACATATTTCTGCTAAAAATCACACCAGTGAGATTACTGGGTATGCAATGGGTGGGTTGTATTAGACAATTTATTTCTTTTTTTTTCCTTTTTGTTGTTGTTTAGAAATAGGGTATGTATGTTTATGTGTAATATTTTTTAATCCCAAATGCAAACTGAGCCAAAGTATATCTAGACATTTGTACATGTTAGACTTAGTGTGAACATCATCCAAATATTGTGTCATTGAGCCCAAAGTCACCATAGAGTGTTAATATCACATAGTTCTGAATTGCTGAAAAGTAATATTGCATGGAAATACTGTGTGCAGTTTTTCATAAGCTTTTTCATCCAAAAAATATGGCTGTGATTAAATACTTGTAAGCAAAGAGTCATGTAATGAAAAAAATTTACATACATATGAAATAAGCATACTGATTCCCAGGCATGAAACAAAGAATATCATCTGTTTCTTTGTATCAAGAATTTCTTTTTTAACAATCAAGATACCAGATAGTGATTTTGAAATGTAGACTTTCCCATAAACATATTTTCTATTCAATATCTTTTCATTTATTTGTAGAATGCAACATTATTTTTTCAAAATACTGCGTTGATCTTTGCAAACTTTGTGTTAATCTCAGGAGACACACTGACTGGGAAAATATTAAGTTGCTTCTAATTTGATTTTTCCCTGGCACATTATAAAGCTTTGTTCAGCCTTTATAGGGTGTGTTTTTTAGAACAGATTTCTACTTTCAATGATAACATGTTCACTAACCACAATACAATATGCAATAAATAGGATAATATTTTTGTGAGGAATTTTTTCATTATTCATATTTCTTCATGCATATCCAAAATGTGTAAACATCTGTAAAATAAAATTATGTCCATGGGCATGTATGAAAAGAAACAAAAGAAAAGCATCCAGGAAAATGACATATACTCTCTGTACTTCTGACATTTTAATGGGAGATATTAATAAGGAGAACTCTATCTCTGGCACACACCTGTGGGTTGAGTTCAGCTGTTTTTATAATGGGATTCTGGTCCCACAAGAGATTAAACTTATGAGCAGAATGAAGGGTTTGGAACCAAAGACTGGATCTCTGAGAGCAAAGGAGCAGATCGGTGGTGGCAAAGCTGCACTGTGTAATATAAGAAGCCTCTATAAACTCTTTTATGAGTTTTAAACTTTAAATGTTGACAGCTTTCACTGTGAGTATGATAGAAATATTCTACAAATGTCCATCATTTATAGGCTTCCTGGGTGGCGCTAGCAGTAAAGAACCTGCCTGCCAATGGAAGAGACACAAGAGACATGGTTCAGTCCCTGGGTCAGGAAGATCCCCTGGAGGAGGGCATGGCAACCCACTCTGGGTATTCTTGCCTGGAAAATCCCATGGATAGAGGAGCCTGGCAGGCTACAGTCCATGGGGTCACAAACAGTTGGAAATGACTGAAGCGACTTAGCACTGCCATCATCTAAGGCAAATTTAATTTTCTTCCTACACCTTACACAATTTTCCTTCTTGTCATTAGCAGCCAGGTTTCATATGTCAGAGGAGGACTATGCTTAAATAGATCACATTTGCCCAATGCCAGTAGGCTTGACTTTAAGTGCTATTTTCTAATAAATTGTGATAAAACCAAGTCATTCAAGTAAAACTTTGCCAGGTCTGCTGGAAGGTTTGAAGAACAGTTTGCTTTCCACCCTTTGCCTCTACAAGATCATCATCATTTAGGTTTCCTCAAGGGTTTGAGATCCAGGGAGATTCTGGGCAAGGGCTAGGGAATTGAGACACTGAAAAGCTGTCTGTGGATGGGGTGGATGATAGCTCTGCCATGAGGCTGACGGAGAGAGAGAGGAAGAGCTTACAGTGTAGTGACTTAGTCTTTAGTGAAACTAAAGAAAGGAAATATTTGAAACAACTCAGTGATATCCTAATTATGTTAATCAAAGTACATATATGGGGGTTGAGTTAAGTTACTTAAGATTTCCCTCAAGTAAAAAAAAAAAAAAAAAAAAATGTCCTGGAAGTTTATGAAGTAAGGATGTGGACATATCAGACTTCTGAATACTTTTATTACACAAAACTTCTTGGGATAGCCTTAATTCCATGGAGCTATCTAGCAAGGTTCTTTTATGTGGAACCCAATCTAAAAATACTGTTGTACTGTACATGTATAACTAATGTACTAACAACCTTATCTTTATAGATAGAAATAATCCGTAGGACATTTCACAGAATGGTTAGAAGCGTGGGGCCAGAAGATATTTGGAATTAAATGAGCTCAAATGCCTCATATTTGATTGGAAGACACTAAGCCACAGACAAGCCAACAGATCACTTGGGGTCCTACAATAAGAGAGGATGATTGCTGGATACCAGCTCTCGACCTGGGCTCTCCAGACTCCCAGGCCAGGGCTTGCTCAGTTACCTGTGCCAGAGGCAACAGGCTATGGCTGGAGTAGCTCTCTCTCTAAACACAGATCTGACCATAATCCTTCCTAGGAACTATACTCCATAAAAATTAATTTAAAAAGTAAAAATAAAACTCTTTTTAAGCTCACTGGACCTCCTCAGGATATTACCCACATTTAGTGCATGGCTTGTAAGGCTATGAAAAGCCAACCTAGACAGCATGTTAAAAAGCAGAGACATTACTTTGTCAAAAAGGTCTGTCTAGTCAAAGCTATGGTTTTTCCAGTAGTCATGTATGGATGTGAGAGTTGGGCTATAAAGGAAGCTGAGTTCTGAAGAATTGTTGCTTTTGAACTGTGGTGTTGGAGAAGACTCTTGAGAGTCCCTTGGACTGCAAGGACATCCAACCAGTCCATCCTAAAGGAAATCAGTCCTGAATGTTCATTGGAAGGACTGATGCTGAAGCTGAAACTCCAATACTTTGGCCGTCTGATGCAAAGGACTGACTCATTTGAAAAGACCTTGATGCTGGGAAAGATTGAAGGCAGAAGAAGAAGAGGAGGACAGAGGATGCGATGGCTGGATGGCATCACTGACTCAATGGACATGAGTTTGAGTAAACTCCGGGAGTTGGTGGTGGACAGGGAGGCCTGGTACGCTGCAGTCCATGGGGTCACAAAGAGTCGGATACGACTGAGCGACTGAACGGAACTGAACTGTAAGGTCATACCCATGAGGTCCTTCTTGGACCATAATATTTGCCACCATCTGCCTACTGAGTCTTTTTTGATCCCTCAAATGCTGCTTTGTGCCAGTATGTGTACTTTTGGCCTTTCTCCACATACTTTTTCATTAGCCTAAAACACTCTTCCCTAACTCTTCATATGGCAGCTTTCCTGACCCTTTGATTTTGCTGTTACTTTCTAAACCAGTTTCAATGCCCTGTCTGTGTATTTCCCCTCCTGAGAGCGCAATCTAAGTTACATTGCTCATGTCTGTTTACTTCTCTATTCCTTGACAGATGTGACTGAAGATGGCATCTGTCCAATCATCCCTAGTCCCCCCATGTTTCACACATAGTATGTCATCTATAAATATGTCATGAACATTGAGTGGAGAAATTGAAGCAAAGCTGGGAATTGTTCTCTCTCTTGCTTATTTATCTCCAAGTGCTATTCTTTGATATCATTCCCCCCTTCTCAATATCTCCTCCAATCCATAACCCAGCTGAATCTCCTGCACTCATGATTTCCACAGAATTTTCACCAAATTCTAGGTGTTCGGGTTATAGTTATAAGTGTGCTGACTTGTGGCATAGTTGCAATGAGTGACAGCCATTCCTTGCCTCAACTTCCACATCTCTATAATGCGGGTAATAACAGTAACTACCTCATAAGTTTGGGGTGTGGATCCAATGGGATCAATCCATGAAAAGCTCCTGGCCTTGTATCCAGTACTGGGTCACTGACATTAAATGTGAACTATTATTATTTCCAGTCCAGAAACTCCCAGACTTCTATAGAAAAACTAAGCTGGGAATGCAACCTTCTTGATGTAAAGTGAGTGTTGGCAAGCATCCTTAAGTATGATCTTACTTCCGTTTGTTAGTTTTGGCATTAAAATAGTTAGTTTGAGTGAAAATTGTATTTGCCTTTTAAAGAAGTTGGTAAACATCATTTGCAATCTACCTGAATCATGTCTATGGCATAAGCTTTTTTTTTTTTTAACCTGTGACGTATGTACCCGTGACCTCTGCTCAGACCTAAGGGCATTAAGACACACAGGAGAAAGTGAAGTTTTCCAGTCCTAGACTTGTCCATTTCAGCCTAGACGGTGACAGCCTAAACTAAGCCAGCAACACTAGGGATTCATTCATCATCTGGGCCCCGGCGCATTGGCTTGGCGTGAAACCTCAGTATCTGGTATCATTACCTGGTATCGTTCACCTCTGTGTGGGGAGAGAAAGAGTACATACTCATTAGCTTGCTTGAAAATACTGGACAAGTAGAGGCAAGTCTATCCCAGAACTGAATCTTATGTAAATAATGTTATTTTTCTGTCTTCTCAGACAGCTCAGCTCTCTCAAGCCAGCGGACTAGTTTCCCGACTTCCTTTTGGACCAGCTCTTACCAGCCCCCACCCGCACCCTGTTTGGGGGGCGTTCATCCTGACTTCCAGGTCACTGCACCCCCGGGCAGCTTTACGGCCACTGACCCCAGCCCCTGGCCGGGACACGGGCTGCATCAGACTGGCTCCGCCCCTCCACCTCCGGTGTCGGAGTCCTGGCACTACCCGCTGGCATCTCAGGTGAGCCCGTCCTACGGCCACGTGCACGACATGTACATGCGGCACCACGCCCCGCACGTGCATCACCGCCACCACCACCACCACCACCACCATCATCACCACCCTCCTGCGGGCTCCGCCCTGGATCCACCTTACGGGCCCCTTCTGATGCCCTCCGTGCGTGCGGCCAGGATCGCCGCGCCCCCATGTGACATCACAAAGACAGATCCAACGACAGTCACCACCGCTACCTCAGCGTGGGCCGGAGCCTTTCACGGAACCGTGGACTTGGTGCCAAGCGTGGGCTTTGATGCAGGTGAGCCCGGCGATTTCCTCCTTTCTATAGAAAGAAGAAAAATGCCTGAAATGAGTCACTGAAAATGGAGGATGTTTTAAACATTTTGAAGTGTTTTTTTTTTTTTCTCTTACATGAAAAGTTAAGCTTTGTCCATATGATTTTCAATTCGCCGTTTTGCAACAGTTCCTGCATTCCTGCAGAAACTGGTGTGACTGCCTGAGAGAAGAAGTCTCAGAGCTTTTCTCCCATTTCTTAAGCTAGTGATCTGTTTATTTGAATTGGAATCTCTGGTACCTTATGTTTACAAAGATTTAAGCACATTGGTTAAATCTCCCATGTCTCTGTACTCTCTAAGGGGGATGTGTTTAGTTCAGTTCAGTTCAGTCGCTCAGCCATGTCCGACTCTTTGCAACCCCATGAATCGCAGCACCCGCCAGGGCTCCCTGTCCATCACCAACTCCCGGAGCTTACCCAAACCCATGTCTATCGAGTCAGTGACGCCATTCAACCATCTCATCCTCTGTCGTCCCCTTCTCTTCCTGCCCCCAATCCTTCCCAGCATTAGGGTCTTTTCCAATGAGTCAACCCTTCGCATGAGGTGGCCAAAGTATTGGAGTTTCAGCTTCAACATCAATCCTTCCAATGAACACCCAGGATTGATCTCCTTTAGGATGGATTCATTGGATCTCCTTGCAGTCCAAGGGACTCTCAAGAGTCTTCTCCAACACCACAGTTCAAAAGCATCAATTCTGCAGCGCTCAGCTTTCTTCACCATCCAACTCTAACATCCATACATGACCACTGGAAAAACCGTAGCCTTGACTAAGATGGACTTTTGTTGGCAAAGTAATGTCTCTGCTTTTAAATATGCTATTTAGGTTGGCCATAACCTTTCTTCCAAGGAGTAAGCATCTTTTAATTTCATGGCTGCAATCACCATCAGCAGTGATTTTGGAGCCCAAAAATATAAAGTCTGACACTGTTTCCACTGTTTCCCCATCTATTTCCCATGAAGTGATGGGACAGATGCCATGATCTTAGTTTTCTGAATGTTGAGCTTTAAGCCAACTTTTTCACTCTCCTCTTTCACTTTCATCAAGAGGCTCTTTAGTTCTTCTTCACTTTCTGCCATAAGGGTGGTGTCATCTGCATATCTGAGGTTATTGATACTTCTCCCAGCAATCTTGATTCCAGCTTGTGTTTCTTCCAGCCCAGTGTTTCTCATGATGTACTCTGCATATAAATTAAATAAGCAGGGTGACAATATACAGCGTTGATGGACTCCTTTTCCTATTTGGAACCAGTCTGTTGTTCCATGTCCAGTTCTAACTGTTGCTTCCTGACCTGCATACAAGTTTCTCAAGAGACATGTCAGATGGTCTGGTATTCCCATCTCTTTCAGAATTTTCCACACTTTCAGTGATCCACACAGTCAAAGGCTTTGGCATAGTCAATTAAGCAGAAATAGATGCTTTTTTTCTGGAACTCTCTTGCTTTTTCGATGATCCAGCGGATATTGGCAGTTTGATCTCTGGTTCCTCTGCCTTTTCTAAAACCAGCTTGAACATCTGGAAGTTCATGGTTCACGTATTGCTGAAGCCTGGCTTGGAGAATTTTGAGCATTACTTTACTAGCATGTGAGATGAGTGCAACCGTGCAGTAGTTTGAGCATTCTTTGGCATTGCCTTTCTTTGGGATTGGGATGAAAACTGACCTTTTCCAGTCCTGTGGCCACTGCTGAGTTTTCCAGATTTGCTGGCATATCGAGTGCAGCACTTTCACAGCATCATCTTTCAGGATTTGAAATAGCTCAACTGGAATTCCATCACCTCCACTAGCTTTGTTCATAGTGATGCTTTCCAAGGCCCACTTGACTTCACATTCCAGGATGTCTGGCTCTAGGTGAGTGATCACACCATTGTGATTATCTGGGTCGTGAAGATCTTTTTTGTACAGTTCTTCTGTGTATTCTTGCCACCTCTTCTTAATATCTTCTGCTTCTGTTAGGTCCATACCATTTCTGTCCTTTATCGAGCCCATATTTGCATGAAATGTTCCTTTGGTATCTCTAATTTTCTTGAAGAGATCTCTAGTCTTCCCCAAGAGTGATGTGTAATGCCTGATAATTCAGAAATAGTATGTTTCAGTAATTTTCCCTTCTTCCTTTTTCTCAGATCTTATGACTTATAAACCAAATTACTTTCTGAAATGCAATTCATGGAATATAATCATGGTCTTTGAAAGGAATTAGGAAATGAATTTTAAAGGAATGGATTTCTCTTCTCTTCCTACCCCTTTCCTTCCTCTTCATTTGCCTTTTTGTTATTTCCCTCCTTCCCTCCCTCCTTTCCTTCCTCCTCCTCTTCTTTCCTTTCTCTCTCTCTCTTATTTTAAAGCATCAAACTTAAGAGGCTACTCCAAAGTTTATATTCAACAGATTTGGGGAAAAAATAACAGTAAGGGAAATATTTCTTCAAAGGACGTTCAGCTCCTGTCTGAAATTCACTAGTTCTGAAAGCCATGGTATTAAATGCTTGAGCTTGTTTTTTTGACCAGACTACTCATATTAATAGTGTCATTACTTGCAAGTTCACAAAAATCACAAACATCAGAGGGTAAAAAAACAAATAAAGTCAGTGATTATATCCCCAGAAACTACATTCTAAAGGCAGCCACCACCACCTCCAATCCCAGGTTCTTTTCTGAGAATACTTTGTGAAAAATTAGGACTTTCTTTCCAGAAGTTTAAAGAAACAAACTTTTTAATTTTTTATAAATTTTAATTATTTTCCTTATTTTTCCCTTTTGATGAGCAAACTCACTCTTCTCATAGTGTTCCTTAGTTTTCCTCTTAGTGTTGTTCAGTCACTGAGTCACGTCTGACTCTTTATGACACCATGGACTGCAGCAGGCTAAGTTCCTCTGTCCTCCACTACCTTTCTGAGTTTGCTCAAATTCTTGTCCGTTGAGTCAGTTATGTTAACCATCTCATCCTCTGCCACCCCCTACTCCTTTTGCCTTCAATCTTCCCATCATTAGGGTCTTTTCCAGTGAGTCAGCTCTTCCCATCAAGTGGCCAAAGTATTGGAACTTCTGCTTCAACATCAGTCCTTCCTTATTCTCCGTGTGTTGTTCAGTCGCTCAGTCATATCCAACTCTTTGTGACCCCATGAACTGCAGCACCCCAAGCTTTCCTGTCCTTTACTATCTCCCAGAGTTTGCTCAAACTCATATCCATTGAGTCAGTGATGCTATCTAACCATCTCAACCTCTGCTGCCTCCTTTTCCTCTTGTGCTCCATCTTTTGGATCATCAGAGTCTTTTCCAATGGGTTGGCTCTTTGCATCAGGTGGCAAAAGTGTTGGAACTTCAGCTTCAGCATCGGTCCTTCCAATGAATATTCGGGGTTGATTTCCTTTAGGATTGACTGGTTTGAACTCCTTGCAGTCCAAGGGACTCTCAAGTCTTCTCCAGCACAACAATTTGAAAGGATCAGTTCTTTGGCACTCAGTCTTCTTTATGGTCTGGGCTTCTGAGGTAGTCTAGTCATACAGAACCTGCCTGCCAATGCTGGAGACATAAAAGACAGGTTTATTCCCTGGAATGGGAAGATACCCTGGAGGAGGAAATGGAAATCCACTCCAGTATTCTTGCCTAGAGAATTCCATGGACAGAGGAGCCTGGCAAGCTATAGTCCATAGAGTCACAAAGAGTCAAGCAAGACTGAAGCGACTTAGCACAGCACACACTTCTTTATGGTTCAACGCTCACATCTAATCTGTACATGACTACTGGAAAAACCATAAGTTTGATTTATGGATCTTTGTTGGCAAAGTGATGTCTCTGCCTAGATTTTTAAAATGCTGTCTAGATTTGTCATAGCTTTTCTTACAAGCAGCAAGTGTTTTTGAATTTCATCATTGCAGTCACTGTCCACAGTGATTTTGGAGCCCAAGAGAAATAATCTGTCATTGTTTCCATAAATGTTTCCCCATCTATTTGCCATGAAGTGATGTGACCAGATGTCAAGATCATAGTTTTTTGAATGTTGAGTTTTAAGCCAGCTTTTTCACTCTCCTCTTTTACATTCATCAAGAGACTGTTTAGCTCCTCTTTGCTTTCTGCCATTAGTGTGGGGTCATCTGCACATCTGAGGTTGTTGATTTCTCTCAGAAGTCTTGATTCCAGCTGGTGAGTTATCCAGTTGGGCATTTCACATAATATACCCTGCATATAATGTACAGCCTTGATGTACTCCTTTCCCAATTTTGAACCAATTCATTGTTCCATGTCTGCTTCTAGTATTCCTGGTCCTGTGTACAGGTTTCTCAGGAGACAGGTAAGGTGATCTGGTATTCCTGTCTCTTTAAGTATATTCTTAGTGTATAAGGATTTTAAATCTGAATGCCAATCACAGCAGAGAACTCCACAGAGTAACAAATGCTCAGCATCCATTTATGTTCATTCTAACCTAAGTAGAACGTCCTTATCTTGATTAACTGGTTCTCTGCTAAGCTTTTCAATGTTGTTCATTGCCTAATGTCACCAATTTCTGCTTCCTGTTTAGTCTTTGGGTTCAAGCTGCTTTTCTAAACTATCAGGCAAGAACTTGGTTCTTCCTCTCTGTAAGAAGAGAATATGATGGAACTAACCACCACAAGTTTGCCTCCATCCTTTGCCACATACTATTAGTATGAACTCTTGAATCATTTGATGCCTTGGGCCAGACTGAATGAGAGCCCCAGTGAGTTAGCTGCCATCATTGGCAGCCAGTCTCTGGAGGCTCTCACTTTCCCAGTACCTGAGTGGCCAGGGTTAATAATGCTTTTAGAAGCAAAGAGAACATTCTCTTCTTCTTAGTTTGGGCTGCTTCAGCAGAATACTATATACTGGGTGTGGTAAACAACAAATATTTAGTTCTCACAGTTAGTTCTCTGGGAAATCCAAGACCAAGGTGCCAACACATTCAGTGTCTGGTGAGGGCCCGCTTCCTGATTCATAGAGACTTTCTTTTCAATGTTTCCTCATTTGAGGTGGAAGGGACAAAACAAGTTCTCTGCACTCTCATTTATAAGGGCATTAATCCCATTCGTGAAGACTGCACCCTCATGACTTAATCTCCTTCTGAAGGCCTCACCTCTAAATACCATTACATTGAGGCTTAAGATTTAAATGTGAATTTTTCAGGGGTACAAGCATTCCGGAAGTGGATGTGGTTGCCTTTGCTCTCTGTTTCTGTCACTGATTACCTACTTTGTACTTGTTAATTTTGATGTGAGCCTGATTCACTGACTCATTGTTCAGAATTTTGGCTTGAAATAATCTCTTTGAAATGAAAAGTCATCTTCCTACCTTCAGGAAGTAGGAGAAGATTTTCATTCTCTATGAAGAATCTAGAGAGACCCATGTGGATATATTATATAATAATTCTTAATGCTGAGCTATGAATTAATGTGTACTGAGTACCCACTATATATGATATTGCCAGAGACATTTTATATATATTATAATAAATATAATATATAAATATATTATAATATATATTTATATATTGTAATCAATATAAATATATAAAGATATATTTATTATTACATATTATATAATAATATATATTAAAATAAAAAATCTATATATATCATTGCTTTTAATTTTTAAACTAAATCTGAGATGGGTGTTTTCCAGTTCAGTTACTAATAAGGAAATGACTCGGTTTTCCTATTTGAAAACATCTTCCTAAATCTCAAATGCCTAAGCTGTATTTGACCCCAAATCTGCCCCAAACTAAGGCATTGCTGGGGTAGTATCTGCCTTTATATGTAGGTGAATAAAACTATTGATTAAAACTGTTATATTAGACTATAAATGATTAATATTAAGGAATGAAGATTTACCTATAGGATGTATGTAGTGCTCCTCTTTGTCATTGTGGGTTTAGGATGATGATCATGATTCATTCCTGTCGGTAAGTTTAACCCAGCTGAACAAACAAAGACAAGGGAATCAAGAAGATAAAGGTAAAATCATAGCATAATTATCACCTGTGTGTGTTTAGTCACACAGTCGTGTCTGACTCTTTGTGACCCCATGGATTGTAGCTCGCCTGGCTCCTCTGTCCATGAGATTTTCCAGGCAAGAATATTTCCATGGGTTGCCATTTTCTCCTTCAGAGGATCTCCTGACCCAGGGATCAAACCCACTGAGCCATTGCATCAGTACAAGTTTAAGCCAAATGAGAGATCTTAAATTAGGCTTACTACCACAATTGAGCTTCCTAGAATCTTCATCTAAATTTAGATTCTGGTAGATCCAATCCTACCAAAATATTCTCTTCAGAGAAGATTCCCATAGACATCTTCCTTGTCACACAATTTAGAGCCTTGTTACTGTGAAAAGCAATAATGATTGGTCGGGTTTGCCACAGAAAAGTATAACCTGAGGCATGCCTTACTTTACACAGGTAGCAGAAGGAGCATGCATCTCCCTGCATGAGGTCTGACCCCAAAAAGAGAGGATGGAAGGGATGAAGCCTTCAGGACTCATTTTCCTCTCCTAAACTCAAGCATCATATCAAATATCAAATCTCTCTTCTTTTAGGAAGGGTTAGGAGTGTTTTCAGTCAGTTTCCCCGAGAAACAGACTCTAAGACACAATTTTACTTGTAGAAAATTTGTGTAGTAGTGTTCTTAGGACAACATCTTTGTACAATAAAAGAATTAACCAGGAGAAATCTCCCAATGAAGAAGTTCAACGGAAACTTAGTGGATTCTACAGGGAGTTCTGGAGCTGAGATGGCCTTTTTAAATTATCCTGCCTTAAGTCAAGGTGGATGGGCTTTTGTGTTCTCACTTTGATCAGTTACTGTGTGTATTTGCCCTTGGGAAAACAGTCATTACATTAGGCAAGGTGGCCTTGTTCAGCTGAAGGCAATTCCCAGAGAGAGACAACTGAAGGCTCTATGCTGCAAACAGCAGGAAAATGAGTATCTCAACACAGAATACAGAGGGATCTGACAGCCCCCAGTGTCCTCAAGAGGGACAACAGAAGAGCAGTAGCTACTCTTCCACTTATCTACTTGTTAAAGAACAGAAGTTTCTGTATCATAAGCCCAAGCTGGAAAGGTAAGATGGTTGAAAAGAATGACAGTCCCTGTATACAATCTGTGCAATGTTGACCTAACCATGCCCCCAAAACAGCTCAGAACTCAACATCTATGTTAGGTGGCTATTGAGCAGCTGTAAAAAGAGTCTGCATTCAGGTGATATAGGCATGAAAGTTTCCAAAGTCCAGGTTCTTAGGCCACCAAAGTGTAGGTCATTTTCACATTAGGAGGCAAATAAACTAATCCAACCATTTTGAAAGGTATTTGTTAAAGGATACACTTATTTCCTCAGGAGGGAAGAGGGTTAATAATTATAGGTGCATTTTTATTTCGCAGTCATTTAATGAAATTGAGAAGTCTGGGAGGTTGAATATTATGTAATGCTTAGGGACCTAAGAAAGTTTTAGAGTACTTTGTATGGTATAATCCAAGGGTCAGTAAAATTTTTCTGTGAATGGCCGGATAGGAATATTTAATGCATTGTGAGGATCACACTGTTTTTGTTGCCACTTCTCAACTCTGCTTTCATAATATAGAAACTACCACAGACAAAAAAGGAATACATGATGTACCTATGCCCAATTAAACTTCGATGGACACTGAAGTTTGAATTTTGTATGCTTTTTGGGTGTAAATGACAATGATACTTATTTTTTTCATTCCTTCTTTCTCAACCATTTAAAAATATAAAATCCAGTCTCCATTCTTAGCTCATGGATTATGAATAAACAGATGGTGGGCCTGATTTGGTCTATGGGCTATAGTTTGCTGACCTCTAGTCCCATGCAAATACTTTTTAATCTATCTTTATACATACATATGCATGTACGTGCCTGAAAGTATATATCCCAACTTATAATGGTCACTGCTGCTAGCAATTTGTGTGCAACATGAGCTTTGAAGTTAAACTGCCTGGTTTTATAAGCCTAGCTCTGTTCCTTGCTAGCTACAGAATTTGGGGCAAATTTTTAAACTGCTTGGTGCCTTTAATTCTTTATCTTTAAAATATGTCTCACTGGATGGTGTTGAGGATTAAGTAAGTTAATGAAGTTAAACATTTAAAGATGTGCCCTGCACATAATAGATACAATATAAATTCTAGCTACATAAGAGAAAGTGTTCAGACCCTCACTCGTCTTAGCTTTAAAAAAATTATTATTGAACAATATTTCACCTATCATATACTTCAGCATGCTAAAGCCTACAATTCAGTGGGTTTTAGTATGTTGATGATGTTCTACAAGTATCTCTATATCTAATTATAAAACATGTCTATCACCTCCATAAGAAACCCATAACTGTAAGGAATCACTCCCAATTTCCTCCTTCCACTATCCCCTGGCAACCACTAATCTACTTTCTGCTTCTGTGGATTTTCTTACTGTGGAAATTTCATATATAGAGAGTCATACAGTATGTGGTCATTTGTGTCTGCCTTCTCTCCCTTGGCCTGGGTTTTCAGGATTCATCCATGTAGCATGTATCTGAACATCATTCCTTTTTGAGGTGGACATTAGTCCATTGTATGGATATACCACATTTTGTGGGCTTGCCAGGTGGTGCTAAAAGTAAAGAACCCACCTGCCAATGCAGGAGACATAAGAGAGGTGGTTTTGATCCATCCCTCAGTTAGGAAGATCCCCTGGAGGAAGGCATGGCAGCATACTCCAATATTTTTGCCTGGAGAATCCCATGGACAGAGGAGCTTGGTGGGCTATTATCCATAGGGTCACAAAGAGTCAGACGTGACTGAAGTGACTTAGCATGCACGTATGTCCCACATCTTGTGTATTCATTTATCAGTTGGTTTTTTCCCTACTTTTTGGCTAATAAGGATGATGCTGTAATGGATACTCATGTACAAGTTTGTGGGTGAACATATATTTTTAATTTTCTTGGGTATGTAAATACATAGTAGAACTATGGGGTTGAGATAACCCGTTTATTTTGATACCTATTTCTTAAAGATATAAAGAGAATTTACTTTAACTGTAATTAATTTTTTAAATTAATGTTTTAATTAATTAAAATTAATTTCTTAAAAGATTTATTACAGAATATTGTAATACAGTAATAAAATAGAGTTCTGTGGTTTGGTAGACAAAATTCTTCTCTAAGAATAAGGAGAGATAGTCCATCTTTTCTGAAGGGCCCAAGGTAAGGTGAGGAGAGTGAGGTGCCGCAACACAAAATTTAAAGAGATATTCACTTTCTGGGGCATACAAGCACATAAATCCTTAAATTTTGCCTCACCCTGCCCTGGCCCTACTTTCGCTATCACTTATTGCTCCCTCTGTTGAATGGATATTACATATAGATCTCTTGGAATGATCAGTATGTTGATATAATCGTAGAGCATCTCTGTCTGCCCTCCTTGTGCAAAATACCCATCTTTACCAAAAGGCTGTTATCAAAATCTAAAACTTTCCTCTTTTCTTTAGCAGTCACAGAACTGGGTTCTGTTCCTTAAGAACACTAGTTCCTAAATGAGATAAGAGGCTTAATTGAAAAACAGAAAGATTTTTGGTGAAATGAATTTGTTAACATTACCTTCTCTGTACATCCCATTGAGATCAGAACTCAGTTTAGTATATAAAAGGCTATTATGCAGTCTTTAGTAAAGAAACATCTTAAATTTTGCTTAATAGGAGATTTTTCCACCTGACTTTCTTTTGGGCACATTTTGGTTTTAGCATACTTATTAACTTCTTATGGAATGCTCTTTGGGAACTGCTATTGCTATTTTTTCATCATAAAAGCCATGTGGTTTTCAACTTCTCCAAGTAACTTTCACCTAACATGTAGCTACTGTGAAGAGGTATAGTTTAGAAAGGGTAGGTGAGTCTGAAGAAAATACCTAGAAGTGTAAAGAAGAGAGGACTCAGGATATGGAAGATTAAATTTAGTAATCTCAGAGTATTGTATGGTGCCCTTTGTATGTCAGGAAGAAGAGAGTTAAATGTGGAAATATTTGTGATTCTGATACAATGTATTATTAGGTATGGATATATGAATGCAAGAATATCATGCTCAGATTTTGTCATGATGATATGAGGTAAATTCTGACTTACAATTCATCTTTTAGTGGCCATAACCAAAAAATGCATCTTATGGAAATGCTGTCATATTTCTGTTATTAACAACAATTTCTCTGATGTAGGACATACAATGTTGCATATTCCAGCCAGTTTGAATTAATTTTTCAAGTAAGATTTGTTAGTGAGGTCTTTTTTACTGAAATAGAAAGTTGACTTTATTTGTAAGTTCCATTTCATCCACTGTATTTAAATTTACAGAAAGGAAGAAGAGTCATGCTTTGTGACTTTTTTTCTGTAAACACAAGCTGCTTAGGGTTTGAGAGGGTTTTCATCGCTAGATTCACAGATTTATTTTTCTTAGTATCCCTCATGTTATTTTAGCTCCAATTTTGTTGTAATTTTTTTTTTTACTTTGAGGAATGTCACAATAATTCTATATAAAATATACATAAACAGCTTAGAGTTGAGGTATACATGTTCTTTTTGCTAGTGTATATTTAGGTAGCCTAAAATTTAATAAACCAAACAATAGTCAATAATATTCTGTACTATATCACATTTTCAAGAAATCTGGAGCTAAAAGAGAATTAACATATATTTATGTACTTTCTGGTTTCTCAAACATTTTGTCATATAAGCATTAACTGTGTGTGTAGCTCTTCCTAGGTGGCACTAGTGGTAAAGAACTCACCTCCCAATGCAGGAGGCACAAATGTGACATGCGTTCAATCCCTGGGAGGAGGGATGGCAACCCATTTCACTATTCCTGCCTTGAGAATTCCTTGGACAGAGGAGCCTGGAGGGTTATAGTCCATGGGGTCACAGAGTCAGACACAACTGAAGCGACTTAGCATGATGTGTGTGTGTGTCTGTTGTGTGCAGTTGTCTCTGGCTCTTTGTGACCCAATAGACTATAAACTGCCAGGCTCCTTTGTCCTTTGAACTTTCCAGAATTTTCCAGACAAGAATACTGGAGTGGGTTGCCATTTCCTACTCCAGGAGATCTTCCCAATCCAGGGATTGTACCCATGTCACATTTGTGTCTCCTGCTTTGGCCGGAAGATTCTTTACCACTGGTGCCACCTGGGAAGCTAAGCATTAACTATATGTTTGCTTAAGTAGTAGATTCAATGTGTGAGTCATTATATGATTCTGCCCCTAAGTATGATTATGGCCAGGTATCAAGCAGTCACCTCTCATTAATGAATATACCTTCAGATATTGAAATCAAGATTATTCATCATAGAAATGGACAGAGTTCCTCCTAGACAGAGAAAAACTGTAACTACAATAGTTAATAGATATGAAAATTTCTTGCTAAATGGAGGTTATGAAATTTTCCAAGAAAACTCAGGAAATTTTCCAGGAAAACTTGTAGTATTCTCACAAATTTTGAGGCACGTAGCAAATTATTTCTGAAGAGAGCTTTATAACGATGGGCTTGATTAACCTGGGTATAGATATACTCTGTTAAGAAACCTGGAAAAAATATTTTTGAACTCCTAAATTGTGATAGTGGATAGGGAGCACTGGGCAACAATAAAGGAAGTGAGAAATTCACAAATGACCTTATCTTTTTTTATTCTTCATAGACACTTTGTGTCTGAAAATATTATGAGTAAAATCACCTTAAATAGTTTTCTGAAATTTTTATGGTATAAGACCTGTAAACTACATATATATGTATGTATAACTATAACTTTACAGTTATACATATATATTTATATTTATGCATATGTGTGTATATATATATATGCTGTGCTGTGCTTAGTCGCTCAGTTGTGTCTGACTCTTGTGACCCCATGGACTGTAGTCCACCATGCTCTTCTGTCCATGGGGATTTTCCAGGCAAGAATACCAGAGTGGGTTGCCATGCCCTCCTCCAGGCGATATTCCCAACCCAGGGATCAAACCCAGATCTCCCACATTGCAGGCAGATTCTTTACTGTCTGAGCCACCAGGGAAGCCCATGGATATCAAGTTTAATATGAATCTTCTTATCTGAATATTTTGTGAAAAAGACATCTTTCATAAATGACAAAAATTTATTTTAAATGCAATCTAAATTGTAATTATTGCTCACAATTATATAGTGTTCCCTTAGAAATGGGCTAATTAAATTACTTCTTTGCTTAGGATCATGGTAGTTAATCTTGCTTAATACTATATGGATGCTTTACATTGAAATCCATTAGAAATATAAATATCTTTGTTTTATCAGATGCAGGAGATAAAAAACCAGGGTAAAAATAGTTCACTTACTAGAGCAGCAAATGGACAAGCAGTTTCTATGAAAGAGAAACAGATATCAAGTTACCACTTGCTCTTTCATCCAGCCTGTAAGTTGCCATCTCTCTAGATCACATCTCAAAACCATTCTTTCTTGTAGGTGGTCTGGTGCTGACAAGCCTGGGCAAAACTTAGGCATGAAAGTTCTCAGAATAACCTTGCTAGCTCTTTTAACATCTCATTTTAAAATGTCACAAATTTTGGTATTTGGATTACTAAGGATATTAAAATCATGAGCTTCGCATAAAATAACTTCTTTGAATTTGTTTCTCTCTATAGATATATACATTTACGAAAAAAGACTAAAGGAAACCTAGAGTTACCCGCCTAAGACATTTGAATATTTACCTGATAACCTAATGCTTCAATTCCAGGCTTTACAGTGAAAGAGAGATGTACTAAATTTGGAGAGAAATCATCTAGAGCCACAGTAATCATTAACAGGATAGTATGAATTATATAAAAATATTAAAGCACTAAGATATTTTTCAGTATAAAGAAGAGAGTGCATTAAAGCAACATATATGATAAAGGCTCATCTACAAGCCATGTCACTCCTTCCTATTTTACCACTTCTTTGGAGCATAGTTATTACTCATTTAACACGTTTATGAAGGTTGTGGGGTTGGTGATTCATTGTAGTCTTTTCTAACATTATTAATGATTTTTACAAATAAGGAAATTAAGAAATTTTATTTAATAGTGACATAAAATAGAATAGACAGAGAAGCTTACTTCTAATCATTTGATTTCAGCAGGGAGACACATTAAGTGGCTTTTTAATATAGAAGCCAGCCCTAGGACTATGTGATTTTTCAGTGACAGCTGTGCTGGTCGATAGAGATTTACAGATTTCTGGATACTTACCTTGAATGCATTACCTTAATTAGGATGACTAAAATGTCACAAAGAAATAGTTGTGGATTAAAAAAAAAATACTAGGAAGAATATTTGTAAACTAATACTTCCTGTGGACTTTTACTATTTTTTTGACAGTTATTATGACTTGATAACATAAAGACTCTAGTAATTAACAGCTGATTGCTCCACTCTTTCTGCAAACCTTTGTTTTTCTTTTGGCCTGTGGCGTAAGCCTATTTTTCACTGAAAGGAAAAAAAAAAAAAAACACCAAAAGTATGTTACAGTATTTACACACTCTTGAATGGTGTTAGTTGTATAACGCACATGTCCAGAATGACAGTTCCGTGACCAGAAGAGTAATGGAAACTGTCTTTGAGAGGCATGTAGAATGCCAGTAGATCCCAGCCAGAGAGTGAGATCTGCATTAAAAGTAGCAGGATGGTGAATCAGAGGGAGAAATACATTCCAGAGCACTGCTGTCAGTTTCCAGCATCCAGGGCTAGATTCTGCAGGACCTTAATGAAACTCCCCTGCTCTCCCAGAGTGCTGTAGATCTTCCCCATTCTCTATCCTGGCCCTTTATCCATAGGAGTGTGTGTGTGTGCTTAGTCATGTCCTACTCTGTGACCCCATGGAGGCTCCTCTGTCTGTAGGATTTCCCAGGCAAGAATACTGGAGTGGCGTTGCCGTTTCCTACTCCAGGGGATCTCCCAGACCCAGGGATCAAACCCATGTCTCTTGAATTTCCTGCATTGGCGGGTTGATTGTTTACCATGGAGCCACCTAGGAAGCCCACCCTTGGGATGGTGCCATAATGTTACAATGCCCAAAGCATGGAGATTTCTTTTCAGAGATCCTCCTCCAATCTTACAGGACAAATGCAGACACCTTCTGAAAGGATTCTGAATGTTTTAAGATGCATTTGTATAATAATACAAATAAATACCTCTGTGTGTGTGTGTGTGTGTGTGTGTGTGTTTCTATGCAAATCCTTGTAAAAGACATCTTGGTTAAGGGAAAATGCTATTTTTCATATATTGCTATTACAAAATTAGAGAAGTGTAAGCTTTTTTTTAAAAGTAAACTAAAATATGTATTACAGTTAAAAATTCTTATAAATTTTGACCCAGCATTCTCCTCTTGTGAGTCTGTACCACACAAATACAAGCAGCAGCATGTGAGGACAGAGGTACAAAAATGTTTATTGTGACAATGCTCATAATATCTCAGAAGTGGAATCAAGTGATTGCCGTTAAGAGGGGATCTATGAGTGAAGTATGTTTCGTGTGATGTTGCTGACTAAAAAAAAAAAAAAAAAAAGATGAAGAAGCACATTTAGATGCCTTTTCTTAAAAGGACTTTTTGATATGGACAGTTTTTAAAGTCTTTATTGAATTTGTTATAATACTGCTTCTTTTTTATGTTTTGGTTTTTTGGCCCCAAAGAATGTGGGATCAGGGACCCCACCTTCAAACCCTGCATTCAGAGGCAAAGTCTTAACCACCAGAACACCAGGGAAGACCCAATATGCCTTTTTTTGGAAAAAAAACAGATGGCAAGAAATCCTGCATGTGTATTTATGCATTTCGGTGAAAGGGGAGAAGACTAGCTTGTTAATTTGTGTTTCCTTTTGGGACTGAAGGTATTGTGGTCACTAATGTGGTTTAAGGAGGAGAGAAGGAGGAATTTATAAGAGCAAAATATGTTTGAGTGTGTGTGCATATGTGTATTCCTGTGTATGTATGAGAAAGAGACAAGGAGAAAGAGGAGAAATATTGATTTTTATCAATAATTTACTCTTCCACCCAAATTTAGGGAGCAAAGATGAAGAATTGATGGTAAAATGATGGCAAATATACAGGGAACATTAATCTTTGCAATGTTTATGGAAAAGGCAGAGGGCCAAAAGATAGATTCCTGGACCTGTATTTTCTCTTAGCTATATTGTGCTGAACAAATCTCATAATCTCTCCACTCCTCTTTCTTAGATGCAAAATAGAGATGATACTTCCTATTCTGACACAACCAGGAGATTCCAATGAACTAATACACATGGCTGTGTTTTCTAGATGGTGACACATAGTGCAGAACTACAGTTCTCATTATTCTTCATACGTATGGTACTTTTCAAACAGAAAAACAAAGTCACACTGGAGATGTGAGGCATCATGCATGATAGAGATGCAAACTTTAAATTCTTCCATCACTTCCTGTTTCTAGTTTAATTTATTTCTGTTCTTGAAGAATAGCTGTAATATTTGTCAGAGCCAAATTTCCCAGTAGTGGTGTCAGCTGGTGTTGGCCATACAATGAAAACCAGGTACTTTTATATTATTGGGCAGATTATGAGAAAAGGGAAGATAAAGAATCAAGAAGATAAGGATTTGAAGGGTCATCAGAATATTTTCACATTTTAAAATATAGTTTTCTCCATCTGGAACTCTCTACCATGTGGCTCAGTTCAGTTCAGTCGCTCAGTAATGTCTGACTCTTTGTGACCCCACAGACTGCAGCACAACGGGCCTCCCTGTCCATCACCAACTCCTGGAGTTTACTCAAACTCATGTCCATTGAGTCGGTGATGCCATCCAACCATCTCATCCTTTCTCGTCCCCTTCTCCTCCTGCCCTCAATCTTTTCCAGCATCAGGGTCTTTTCAAATGAGTCAGCTCTTCGCATCAGGTGGCCAAAGTATTGAAGTTGCAGCTTCAATGAATATCCCAATGAATATTCAGGACTGATTTCCTTTAGGATGGACTGGTTGGATCTCCTTGCAGTCCAAGGGACTCTCAAGAGTCTTCTCCAACACCACAGTTCAAAAGCATCAGTTCCTCAGCGCTCAGCTTCCTTTGTAGTCCAACTCTCACATCCATACATGATGACTGGAAAAACCATAGCCTTGACTAGATGGACCTTTGTTGACAAAGTAATGTCTCTGGTTTTTAATATGCTGTCTAGGTTGATCATAACTTTCCTTCCAAGGAGTAAGCGTCTTTTAATTTCATGGCTGCAGTCACCATCTGCAGTGATTTTGGAGCCCAAAAAATCAAGTCTGCCACTGTTTCCCCAACTATTTGCTTTGAAGTGAAGGGACCGGATGCCATGATCTTAGTTTTCTGAACATTGAGCTTTAAGTCAACTTTTTTACTCACCTCTTTCACTTTCATCTAGAGGCTCTTTAGTTCTTCTTCACTTTCTGCCGTAAGGGTGGTATCATCAGAGATTACTAAAAAATATATCCTATCTCATTATGATTATGGATTATTGGGATATTTGTTCTTGTCACTCATAGATTGAAAGGAAATTTTATGTGCAGAACAAGGAAGTTAGACTATGCATGTAGTTAAATTCACCAAAACTTCATTAATAAAATATTTGCTATCTTCAAAAGTTGTGAGCTAAAATGTGTTCTTTTTCCATTCTAGTATTAATTTTATGAACAAGTTTCTATGGGTAGCTGTATAAACTGGGTGGCATCTCTTGCTTTCTGAAATGTTTTCTTAAAAATTGCAAGCAAAGGTGGGCTTCACAGTTTTCGTTCGTTTTCTTGAAGGAGTTGTCATCAACTTCCTGTCATTGGGGTTGACGATTTTGTCAAAGTACAATGTCTTCCCGAGAGAAGCCTATTTGCTTGCCTGGGAGGGGAGCCATAGAGGTTGAAAAACTCCTATTTAATTATCACATGATTCCAAAGAAATAACCACTCAAAGCATAAAAGGCTTGTTTCAAGGGTCAGAATATTTTGTATCAGCAAATTATCTTTTCAGTACTGCTTTCCTATTTACTGTATCACATATAGCGGTACATCTAAAAGAAACAGCTCGAATGACAAAATCTGTTTCATAACTTGTATCCAGGAAATTTTACATTAACTTTCAAATAGCCTACAAAGATTCTATACAAAATTTTATGTGGCATGTGGAATTGACAAGTTCTTTTTATTCACTTTCTGGCTAACTCTTCTCTTATTCTATTTATCAACATTATAGTTTCACAAACAGTTGTCTGTGGCCAACATATTCTGAATTCCTTGGCAAAAAGATGACCAAAAAAAATTCTTGCAAGAGACCGATGAGAGGCCAAAGTATGCCATTTTCTGTTTGTTTGTTTGTTTGGTTACAGCCTGATATACTAGGGATTTAACTTTTGTCGACCACAAGCATGTGTCATAATGCTTATTTTCATAGCTGCCTTGTTTGAGCACTATCAGATGACACTTCGCATCTTCACAGTCATCGAAGCCCTATTTATGTTTGCTTGGATTGGACAGAGGTTTCTGGAATATGTCAGAGAGCACACTTGTGTTCATGTCACAGAGAAGTGAGATGAAAAATTACTGATGTCAGTGAAGAACTGATCTATATGCAACATGTCTCATTCTTACTGAATATTTTCCAATATGGTTTGATTTAATGGGGAGAATGATTACTTAAACTAAGTAGGCATAAAAAATACACTGTACTTCTGCAGTTAAAATTGGAGAGTCCTTAACTACCATAGTTTCAGGTAGAATACTTGCTGTGCTGATGTTGTGTCCCTAATTAAGGTTTTATGGATAAGCAGTAGATCCAGATTACCTCTGCCTCTGGTTGGATTATCTATTTTCTGGATCGTAAAGCTGTCACTGCATAACCTAGAAACCTTTTTAAAGATGCATGTTTGGCTGCATTTGTTATCCAGCAGATGTCTGGATAGTTAGAATCTCTTGAGAGTATTATAACTTGTGGTTTCAGTTACAATAAGTGATCCAGGCGTTTCTTTTCTTTTCTTTTTTTTTTTTTTTTTGGGGCTTGTTGCTCTCCAGTTCTGGGGGAAAGTCTGTAGAAGAAATTACAGAAGGTATTTTATTTCACTCCTCTCCATTCCTTTTTTTTCCTTTATTCTTTTCTCTGTCTTCAAAGTTACTTTTTATCTGCTTTTGAAATTGAGGTCACTGACTTGGTGAGCAGTGTCTACATACCATATTGCACCTCCTGGGCCCCAGCTTCTCTCAGCCAAGAGGTTATCACACTGACAGTCATATTTTGAGCATGGTAAATTGCTGCTATGATCAAAAACTCTACTCAGTGCTCTGTGGTGACCTAAATGGGAAGGAAATTCAAAAAAGAGTGGATAATGTATACGTATACCTGATTCACTTGCTGAACAGCAGAAGCTAACACAACATTGTAAAGCAACTATACTCCAATAAAAATTTTAAAAACAAAGAACAACAATAACAAAAGAACTATCAACTCTATGATTTGTATTTTATATTTGTTGAAAAGGTCAGTTGTAGAATGACTGGTTCAGATTTGTAATTACATATCCTTATGCTTAAAGTACTTGCCAGTTCCCTCCCAGCTGAGCATTTAAAGTGCAGGAATCTGAGGAAATGGATATCGGTAAGGGCAAAAGCTGGAGAGTCAGCGCATGAGTTTGTAGTTTTGGAGGGAGGAGGGTCCTGAGAGGGCAGGCAGACTAAGTGTGTTTGCCGCTTGGGCCAGGAGCAGAGGGAGACACCTGGCCACTGAACTGCTAATCACCTGCAATCTTGGCCTCAGGTGAATGGGTCCCATGCTTCTTCCAATAATGTAGTAAATCATGGACTACCAGTAACATCAAGTTCAATGGGCTTTAAATTTCTCCTTCTCTTTTGCATCTGAATTAAAGATATTTTGACAGGTTTAGACAGCTTTCACCTCATTGTTTCTGACAAGATAACTACATGGAAATTTTAAGACAGTTCTAAATGCACCCAAGAAAATACCTCTACACACTGAGAATGCTCCCTCTGTTAATAAATGATTATGCTATCATAGTTAGGTATCTTTTGTCATTGTTTTAGTATGTAAGAGTTGTAATGATACATGAATAATTGTAATTCAGTTTAACAAAAAATTTAATCTTTGTTCTAGTTCAAGAATACATTCTTGTTTGTGATTACTTTTAAAATAATTATTGTCCAAAGTTTAGGTAGTAAGTATGGAGGTATTTAGTGCTCATTAAATTAGCCAAAAATGTGTGTGATACATGAAAAAAATGCTAATATACCTAGCAGACAAAAAGCACTTAGAAATCAATGAGGAAATTATTTTGTTATTAATCAAAGCATAGAAAGTCAGCCAAAAGATAAAACACAGAGGAAGAAATACTAAATCACATAATGTTCAGTTTCATAAGAACTGAGAGAAATTCAAATTGAAACAATTAGATACATTGACTCTATAATAATGATAATAGTAAAAATATGAATATTGATACAAACTTCCTGAAACATTTACCACTCACCATGAAATATGTAAGTGTAAATATATACGCTTGGGTTCAGTGATTATACAAATGTATTTTCAGGAAGCTATCTTATCTACCAAAATATTCGCATAAGTAACAAATATATTTTTATACACACACACACAGTGTGTGTATATTCAAGTGATGCATATCTATATAGAATTGAGTGATTTATTGTATAGGGAAGAATGAATATTGTGCATATTGAAGAATTAATATTCTTCAAAAGAGTTGATCGACATATACTGACATGAAATGGTTTTGCAAGTCAATATCGCTGGTGAAATAAGCATTGTTGTCACATAGGATTAACAGTGGTATATGTATGTACATCTGAAGTATGCTCAGCAAGTTTTGTGATGACAGGGTGCATTATATAGAACTTTTACTTTCTAAATACTTCATAACTTGATCTTTAAACAACAAATCTATGACATTTTGAGGAGTTTTTTTGAAGTTTTAAAAACAAATGAAGGGGATTCTTCCTGATGCTTAAACATGATCTATCTTGATATTTACGTGCAATGAAATCAGTTCCCAAATTGAATAGCCCTCCACTCATTTTTACCCCTTCATTAGTGTTAAGGTACTACCTCCACGTAGATCTTATTTAAATATTCTTCATTAGCATTTAAATTGATTGCCCAGGTGCTCAAACAAATGCAGTTGTATGATAACTATCAGTGATAATTTTATAAAGTAGAAGAAGATAATGTGACTGTCTCTCACATCACGTAGTTTGCTATCATTTGACAGTGTGTCAGTGGTAGATGTTAGGCTGTTGGTGAAGGCTGGGTATTTTGATATAGCACCCAATACAGCATTGTGTATATTTGTATTTGTGATAATTATGGTTTTTCTCTATTAAAGCAAGGATGAAGCATATATTCATGTTTTAAATGTAGAAATAAACCACCAACGTCTTTTAATATAGTATCAAGCATTCTGATCCACAGGGGTTTTCTAGACTCTTAATATCTATGAAACTAAGTATTTCATTTTTGTATTTTCATTACTTTTCGGTCATAAAATATTCCACCTGCACATCCAGGTTTGTGTTCCTATTTTTCTTCTCTTTTTATCAACAGCATATTCACCAGTGTATGGTTACCACATTACCTCTTTTATCTCCAGCAATAAAATTAATTGGAATCATATTAAAGTTACTTAAGAGTGATAGTCTGTGATGTTGTCAAGGGATTATTCTTCTCTGAAAGTAGATATGCTTTTCTAGTGGATATGACTGATAATCACATGGTCCTAAAACTCAGGTGTACTGTAGTATAACATTTTCAGTAAGCCAGTTTATTATTTACTTCTACCCAATAGCAGAAAATTTATCTTTTTAATTCATTCTCTCTTAATTTATTTTATTCAAGTATAGTTGATTTACAGTGTTGTTCATTTCTGCTATACAGCAAAGTGACTGAGTTGTATATACATTCTTTTTCATATTCATTTCCATTATGGTTTATCAGAGGATATTGATTGTAGTTCCCTGTGCTATAATTACTTCATCAATTCTGAGTATTTGTAGTCCAGCCCAATGAAGAATCACTGCTCAGTTTAAAACACTGTCCCACTTCTAGTTGAACCCTCTTCTCAGATGCTTCCCTCACTCTCTCCCTAGGGATTGCCTGTTTTCCCAGTTAGTCATATCGTGAACTTTGTCGATTAAGTGGTTGCTGTCTGCTTCTTAGCTTTGTCATTTCATTCCTATCTTGCTTTTGTTTGCAAACACATTCCCTCGCCCACCATTTCTCTGTGCATTCTCCATATAGTGCTCCACTGATGACCATTCAGCCTCCTAGAGTTTGTGATGCCTTCGAGGTGCTCAGCTAGGGTGGCCCATATCACTTTTTCTGCCGTGGGGTACCCACATCACAGCTATGGGATAAAGAGGCAGGCCTGCCAGAAATCTCTCTGAAGCAACTTCTGTATCCTTGCTAGAGGAGCCCATGGGAACTTTAAGATCTTTTCAGCAGACACCTAGGAGTTGAAGGAAACAAGGGAGGGGGAAGTTTCTAGACTTTCTGTGCTTAGGCACGCCCTGCTGCCATCTCCACTTCCTTATTCCCAGAGGTTTTTTGCAAGAGAAGAAATCTGTGAAGCAATAGGCTCCTAAAAATTTCAGCTAGAAAATGAGTTACAATGCCTTGTTATACAGTCAGATTCTTCAAATTTTAAAGGGAAATCCTAATATGATCTCTTTTAACCAAAACTTCTTTCCTACTCTTAAGTATTCAATGTATCTTTCCTGTGTTTGTACTTCCGTTGTTCTATGCCTGGATTTGGTTTTTCTTTTTGCTTTTGATGGTCAGGTGGTGGTGGTATTGGAACTGAAGGGAGGAACTGGGTCTGTGGGCTTGTGTTTTCTTTCAGGTTTTTCTCTTGACTTGATCCCAGACTCTCAAACTCTGAAGCCAACAGTGTGATGTCTTTGTTCTTTGGTCCCATTTCTGACAAACACTTCATGGGTCAGATGGCCACCCTACTTCTTCAGTTTTCAAACTGTGGCAGTTGATTTGGTTGGGGGCAGGGAGGAGTGGTTACACATCTGTTCATAAAACATGTCCTATTACACGATCTGAAGTATAACAAACTACTGTGTAATCATCTTCTGTGACTTAGAAAAGCTTTGCAAATGTATAGTTTAAAAGAAAAGAATACAGAGCTATTTTATTAACACTGGTATCAGTTCTGATAAATCAGGGTGTTTCTAAATAGTGCAAAAATCAATATTTAAAATGTATTGACTTTTCTTTGAATTGATTTAATGAAAGGATTTTGACTCAGAGAGTTGCAAGAATACAGGCTGGTGTCACAGCCTACAGACAATATAATCCACGAAAGGAGAGCCATATACATTGTGGTTAAAACCATTGACTCTGATATCAGACCATCAACTTTTAGTCCTGCTTCTACCACATAATAGTTGGCATAACGTCTCTTACTCTCAGTTTTCTCATTTGTAAAATGGAGATATATATATATATATATATGTGTATATATATATATATACATATTATATATCCATAAAATGTGTATACATATATATATATATATAGCATGATTGGAAGCATTAAATGAGATATTTCACATAAAATAGCACAATGTCTAGTGTGTTCAGCCCTAAGGAAATGTTTGCTAACATTATCATTATGATGTTTATTTTACTTTCACTGAAAATATCACAGAGTAAACAATAAACCTAAAACTGAGCTACTAATATCAAGAGATAAACATGGGTGATTTCAGCAAGCCAGTAGGTAGATTTCAAAATGTGTTATAAACTAATTTTGTATAGGTTTGAGTTAGGGGAGTGAGAAGCAAAAAAAAAAAAAGTCTGAATAGTAGCAAAATAATAGCAGAGTGGATTTTATGTTTTTATAGGAAAATTTGGGGAACCCCCAAGTATCTGTAGATCATGTAAGGATCATGGATTAAAGATATATGCATCCAATCCCATCACTTCATGGCAAATGGAAGGGGAAAAAGTAGACAGATTTTCTTTTCTTGGGCTCTAAAATCACTGTGGGGGCTTCCCTGGTGGCTCAGCAGTAAGAATTCACCTGCAGTGCAGGAGACACAGGAGACTTGAGTTTGAACCCTGGCTTGGGAATATCCCCTGGAGGAGGGCATGACAACCCCCTCCAGTATTCTTGCCTGGAGAATCCCACGGACAGAGGAGCCTGGCGGGCTATAGCCCATAGAGTTGGAAAGAGTCGGACACTACTGAAGCAGCTGGAGCACAAAATCACTGTGGACAGTGACTGCAGCCATGAAATCAAAAGACCATTGCTCCTTGGAAGTAAAGCTATGAAAGAATCTAGATAGCATATTAAAAAGAAAAGATGTCACTTTGCCAACAAAGGTCTGTACAGTTAAAAGTATGGTTTTTACAGAAGTCATGTATGAATGTGAAAGCTGGACCACAAAGAAGGCTGAGCACTGAAGAATTGATGCTTTCGAACTGTGGTGTTGGAGAAGACTCTTGAGAGTCCCTTGGACAGCAAGGAGATCAAACCAGTCAATCTTAAAGGAAATCAACTCTGAATATTGATTGGAAGGACTGGTGCTAAAGCTGAAGCTCCAATAGTTTGGTCACCTGATGTGAAGAGATGATTCATTGGAATAGTCTCTGATGTTGGGAAAGATTGAAGGCAAAGGAGAAGGGGGGTGGTAAAGGACCATATGGTTAAATAGCATCACTGACTCAATGGACATGAAAATGAGCAAACTCCAGGAAATTGTGGAGGACAGAGATTTCTGGCATGCTGCAGTCCATGGGGTTAAAAAGAGTGGGACATGTCTTAGTGACTGAACAACAACAAGACCATATTAAGAATCATGGGTTAATGATTTTGTCTCCTTTCACCACTGGGAAAACTAAGTGTACTGACTGATTCTTAAATATTTTGATCTTCCTTCAACAAGTGTTTAACAAGGAAAATCATAGCCTTGTTACAACTTACTAGTAGTAGAGTCTTTTGTCTGTGGTTGTTCCTTTTCTTTATACTAAATTTACAGGTATGGATACCTGGTAATCAAAGGAAAAGTTGTATTTATGTCCCATCACTGAGAAGAAATTAAGCCAAAAGGACAACATTAGCCATTTAATATGTTGTAGGCCATAGGTGAATTGATTTTTTTAAGGTTTGCTTTGGAGTAATGCAGACTCGAAAACAAACAGTGAAGAGCGAGAGTTATTCCAACCATTTACTATGTTAAGTAACTTAATCCTTGTCCACAGGAAAAGGCTAACATGATTTTGGTGGAGTCATCTCTTTTTGCAAGGCAAACTAGGGATTGCTTTTATTTAAGAAGAAAAAAAGACACTCAAACCACTTGATGATTCCAACACTATTCATGACTTGCAGTGCTGACATTCTATAGATTGATGGGGTCTTCAAGTGTGGAAAATACTGAGTCATACAGAAGATGAGACGTTTCAATAATGAAAAAAATATTTATGCAGTCAGCAGATTGTCGGTTAAGGTGGTTTAGATTATAAAAGTCACCCAATGGAGACTTTGTCAGGTTGCAAATTATTCTGACCAGAAAATTATTCGAAAATGAATAAAGCAAACTTAGAGTGAGTTGGCATGCCCCAGATCCGTTTTATTTTTTTTTTCTTCCTTCTCCTCCTTATCATCCTCCTCTGCTTTTGAAATGAGAAAGGGAAACTGTGGCCTCTCTATCTAAACATAATGCTAGTACACGAGATAAAACTTAAGATGGAACTAATCTTTTGGCATGCAGAAAGAGTTGCTTTTTCCCAGTATACAAATGCTATAAAACCAAAGATCATGCCTTGTGGTTCTATGAGGTGTTTCTTTGACTCTTTTCTGTTCTTTTTCATTTTATGTAATTTGTTTAGTATATTGTCTTAATGACTCCCATAATGACTAACTAATTGTATCTGTTTTGTAATGACATCCATTGCTTTACACAATTCTTTGACAAGTTGAAAGACAAGAAATAAAATCACTACAGCTGCTTTAGTGGGGCTTCGCTTGTGGCTCAAATGGTAAAAAATCTGCCCACAATGCAAGAGAGCCGGGTTCGATCCCTGGGTTGGGAAGATCCCCCGGAGAAGGGAATGGCTACCCACTCCAGTATTCTTGCCTGGAGAATTCCATGAACAGAGGAGCCTGGCGGACTACAGTCGATGGGGTCACAAAGAGCTGGACACGACTGAATGCACATACACAAATATTTTTCTGAAACAGGAGGCAATAAAAATACGTAAATTTAGTTCACTACCTTAGTTCAAAAGTATCATCTGATGTTTGCTGAAAAGTGTTAACTGAAGCGTTGCCTAAATACGCCCCAGAGATCAGTTGTATCAGTTTTTTCCCATATAAGTTCCTTTTGATATTAGAAATAAGAAAGCTTCATTTATATTATTTTATCTATTATTCACACCTACTCCAGTAAGATAAAAGCCACAGTAAAGAGTATATACTGTTCTAATAGCACAGCTCCAGTCTAGAGTTTTCTTGGTCACTTAATGTTGGTCGGCTTTTTGAAACTTGTGAGCTCGGTTGTCACTTTGGTTTCCGTATCTAGTGCATTGTAGAAAATGCCCGTTCTCAAGTGCTACACATATTGATACTTTTCTATTTCTCACACCTTTTCTAGGTCTACAGCATCAAGACAAGGGCAAGGAATCACCGTGGTACTGAAACACACAGTATTATCAAGTTAAAGTGGAGCGTGAATCCATGAGCCCACTGGGAAAAGATGCTGCCAGGGACTGTCATTCTGCAGTGGGACATATTAGATGTGGAAGGAAAAGAGGAAGTGCTATCCAGCTGACTTTGGTTTGGAGCCTTTTCTTGAGAAAGCAGAATGAGTCCTAGACATTGAAGAAAAGCATTTTTGTGTATTTCTTTCCCTCATCTGAGCCTTTGCCAACTGTGCAACTCTCTCTCTCTCTCTTTTTTTGTCTTGCTTTTATCAATACATGGTTTAATTTTTGGTTTGACTTTTTTTTTTTTCCTTCTTTTTGAACCAATTACTTGTCAGGAAAAGATGAACCACAAAGAAAATGCTCATTCTTTCAGGAATACAATTTTGTAGTTCTATGTTCTATTTTTGTAAAAATACAGAAAGTTTGATTGAGCATTGATGGGCTATTTTTGAGGGATTTTTTTTTTAATATTGTAAAAATTGTTAAGTTCTGTTTAAAGAACTTGCTGTCAGAGAAGCACTGGCTAAAGTGTTTAAAATGTTTGTCTCTAAGATGTCTGTGATATGCTCTGTGCTCTAAGTTACCTCAAATGTTAGATAGTTTCTCCTTTTTACAAAAGTAGCACCATAGCCAAGCCGATATAGTATTGTTTTACATTAAGTCTCAGTGAAGATTTAATTCCGTGATAGCTTACGTAGCTTGAAAAGGAAGTTTTTTAATGATCACGCTAATGAAAAGCTATTCATTACTTTGATTTCTCCCAAAGACTGCTTGGAGGTTGACTAAGAAAGTTTTCAAGAGTTTGCCTGAAGTATATACTTATCTTTGTAGTCCATCCAACTTTGATAAAATGGAACCAGAATTTACAACCAACTACTGGAAAAAAAAAAAAAAAAGCATTTAACCATGCTATCTTTGAGTGCCAGTGAGTTATTTTACTTGTTTATAATTATTCATTCATGACAATTTTTGTCATATTTTAAGTAAGTTTTTCCTGAAGATATTTTAAAGGATTCTATTTGGGAAAGTACTAGACACATGACAAAACCTTCCATTCAGTGGCTGTTTCTGAGAGTTCCATCATTATAAGCTGAAGGATAATGTATTGCATATGTACTGTTTTAAACAGTTTTTTGCAAGTCTTATTTGTTTAATTCTGGTTTTAATTGATCTGGTTCTTTTTAAGAAAAAATTGGGGGCAAGATAAATTTAAATTGGGATTTATACTATAATTACTGAAATTAAGATAATGAATTAGCAATTTATTATTTGAAATTTATTACTGGGAACTCAGGATTCGACTTGACATGGCCCTCAGGATCTAAATAAGAAAAAGTTGGGATTATCATTAAAATACTATTAGGAAAAGATTAGGATTATCAAATAGCAGTTATTGATATTTTAAGAACTTTCAATATAAAGTCCATTCTTTCAGATGTTTCCAGAGTTAGGTCATATTAAAAAAATAGTGTTACATAGATGTTTTAGTTTGTTAAAAATGTTTCTCAAATTTTTCCCAACCCTGTCCTCATCCATGTGAAATTAAATGTTTAGTGAAATATCATTTTCCATCTTAAATAGTATAACTTATATGTGTGAACATTTTAGGTATAAGAACAACACAGTCTGCTTGGCTAGGCAAAATTCTCACAGATCATTTTCAAATATTTCCCTATTGTGCCATAGTCTTCTTTCTTGGTGCATCTTATTAGTTATAAATTCATACCCTCTCTTGTATTTTCATCACTATATTCCTTCTTAACCAGACTCCCTTTAACACGGTATACACATTTACCTAATGTGAGGTCCAAACTTAAGGAATCGTCCACTTACTAATGATATGAACTTACTATCATATGATTTCTAGGGAGTGGCTTGATTAAATTATCTACATTTTGATTTGCAGTTTAATTTGATATAGTTATTTGTACTCTGCCTCTATCTGTGTAGCACAAGGTTTAATTAATCTTTAAAATTGGTTTTATTTTGTATCCTCCTGAATTCTCAAAGGCCAGTGTTCAGCAGCTCCCATGGGATGGCTCCGTGGGGATTATTTATTTTTCTCTTCTTCCGTTGGAACCTGTTAACTTTGCAGTTTCTCTTACAATTGTGTGGTGTTCCAGTTCATTCAGATTACTCAATTGGATTTTCCCAATTTTGAGAAGAAATATATCCACTCTCTGCTTCTTTCCTTACTCTCTAATGAATTGAGTTGAAGGAGAGGGAGCTGACAGATAGCTTCACCCTAAATTTAGGGTGACACCGTGCCCTGTCTCACTCCTGGTAGCTATCTGGTAAAGTATTCCTCGGCTCTGAGGACCCAAGAAAAGTTAGGGACCTAAATTCTGCTGTATGCAGGAGAGATTTGTGAATAAGATCCCTCATTGTAAACAGGCCCAGGTGGTGTTGGCACTTTGCAAAGACTGGATCCTTGCATATACAAGGAGTGGATCAAAGTCCAAGTCAAAGAAGAATGGGTGTGTCTGTGTGATTGTCTGGCATGCCTTTGTTACCGTCATATCACCATAACCACCAGATGTCATACAGGGGAAGAGCTATAATTTAGTATGATAGTTTGAGTTTAAGTTTAAAATGCTATCCTTCTCTGGGTGGATTTTCTCCCACCAAAATGATACTGTTAATCTTGGAGGTTTCCAGACTGCATTATTGAGGGCTACCATTCCCTCTCCAGTTTCATTTAGAAACACTTGGCTTTTGGTTATTTTACAAATTAGTCTTTACTCAAGCTTTATAAAGATCTGTGAGCTAGACCCTGGGAAATTATCTCATTGATTTTGCATCTAATCTATGCTTTGACCACTAAACTATCTTCATCTGAGGAACAATAAAATAGTGACTAGTTAGATCCTAACAGGTTATTTCGTTCCTCACTGTTTATTTGAAAAGCACCTCTAAATGTTTAAAAATCAATGTTTCATCTTAATAAGGTTAACAATCCCTTCTTAACTTTTCCTTTTAATTTTTCTCCCCTCTCTTTCATCTTAAAGTTATGTGCACTTACCATTTTAAGCAAAAAATAATGGGGATTGCTCTACATTTTGCCATGAGGACAAGTGGATTGCAAGTAACTGAGGAATTAATTTCTTTCGTGTTGTAACAACCTTTAAAAAAAAAAACAAAACAATTCGAGGCACTGGCATAAAATGTTCCCTTATGAAGCTCCTTATTCATTATGCAAATAGCAATCAGATACTATATTTTAAGAAACTGCATTCTGTCCCTTACTAAGTAGCCCTTGGTTACATAATATATGCCAAATTAAGAAAATGGGTCAGTGACACTAAGCAGTAGAAAAGGACAATATTTATGTTACAATTCTGACTGGTGGATGAATAGAGAAGCAATGAATCAACAAAAAAAAATTGACTTGGCCATGAGGTCATTTTCTGAATTCTGGCTTAGCCACAATTAAATGTATGTTTTGGGGCTTCATTTATTTATCTCATGAGTAAAGTAGGATAATAATACCTAACTGGCAGGCTAGGAAGGTTGGAAATTATATTACACACACACACACACACACACATATATACACTCAATAACATGGCTCATAATAGATGTTCAATTAATGACAGATTTCTCAAGTATCTGTCAGCTGAGTAAGTAAATCATCAAATTGAGCTCCCAAGTGTCCCTTTTCTTTACACACCCATATCTATAGCAACTTGATATACAGCTGTGCTTTTATGTAAGAAATTGTTGCAAGAGAATCTTTGTCTTCTACTAGATGTTGAAGATAAAATGTAAATTTCTTAATTATGTCTGATATTTTAATGTGCTGTTTATGAAGGAAAGTAAATTAACTTCTTAGTGGTATGTAGGTCCAACTCTGAGTTTTCTTACATTTCAGACTTATATTCATCCAGAACCCTGTGATTATTGTCTCCAAAATGAAAGTGACAGTTTCATGAAATCACCAAAGTTTTTATTTTTTTATTGTATTTTGGGTTTTCTTAGCACCTAGAATAAAAACATCTCCTTTGAAGTTATCCGTTTTTTTAACTTGGAGGAAAAATTGCAAAATATGGTGGAAAAAAATTTTTCCACATGAAAAGAGGAAAAAAAATCACAACTCTTTACAGTCTCAGTCAGCAGATTTATTTGACTTGAGAAAAAAGAAACAACTTCATTGGAAGCAGATGTTGACACTGCGTCAGTTGTTGAAGATGGAAAGGGTTCGCTTGAGCCATTGTGGTTACAAGGGAGGTATGGATGGCCATTAGAATTCTTGTGACTGAGCATCTTTACAGCAGATAAGACAGTGGAAAAGCCAAAACTATGATACCAAGACTGAAATCAGCCGGCCAATTTTAATTTACTGGACCCTAAAGACTCAGTTGTTTTATTTTTTCCTCCTCCAGAATAAAAGACATATCTTTCAAAAGATTTAAGGTGGCTTTTGAGAGAGAAATTAAAATATATTCTTTAAAAACATGGCCCAAGAGCCCTTTATTATTAGAGATTAAAACTAATATTTAAGTCATTTTAGAAGAATCGGTAAAAATTTGGTTTGACAGTATATGTTGAAGAAATAGTCTCACAGACATAGAGGGCAGACTTCTGGTTGCCAAGGAGGAGGTGAGGTGAGGGAAGGAAGGATTGGTAGTTTGGGATTAGCAGATGGAAACCAGTGTATTTAAGATTGATAAACAACAAGGTCCTACTGTGTAGCACATGGAACTGTATTCAATATCCTGTGATAAATCATAATGGAAAAGAACATGAAAAGGATATATACATATATATATGTGTGTGTATATATGTATATATATATATGAACTGAGTCACTTTGCTGTACCACTGTATTGAAAAAATTAACACCACATTGTAAATCAACTATACTTCAATGCAATTAGAAAAATAATGTATAATTGAAGAAGGATATGCATACTGTACACAAATGGAAGGCTCTAGAAAGTGGGGAAAAGGTGAGGTCCACAAAGAAACCTCACATCCTAATAGCTTCACAGTGTTAATTGATGACTTGATTTAGAGATTGGGCACAGAACAGACTTTCAGAATTTTTCAGTAGGTTTTTTCTTTTTAGTGCTCTCTGGGAATTTCCCTCTGTACACTTTTCCAAAGTATAGAAATAGTCATAATTAAAATATCTTAATTCTGTTATTTCTTTTATGGTCCATTGTGTGTGCTTGTTTGAAAAATATTTTTATGGTTTCAAATAATTGATCAAACTAGTGTTCTCTTGAAATTGCAAATTAATATGATCCAATTCAATTATCCAAATCTTCTTTTAAAATTTTAAGAAATGGTAAGTAAAATTTACCAATTCTCTTGTGTAAATAAACAGTCACACCTTCTAGAAAATGACAGGTCATCATCAGTTAGCTTTCTTGTTAACAATTTCTGGACTACTAAATTTTGACCTAAGAATAACTCTTTTAGAATACAAGATTCTTTAATTAGTTGTTTGGTATATGTATAAGATGTGAACTCTTCTGTGATATCTTTTTATATTGACAGAGCTGTACAATTTTTTCTTTGCTATGACTAGAGCAAAAGTTAATGATTATTTACACACTTGATTTAATTTTTTATACTATTTACAATCTTGGACATGGTATCTGATTTAAAATCACTATTCCATACATGTTTCTGGATACCCAATTTAGGGAAGGGTTTTCACGTGAATTCTTTGTATCATTTTAAAGTGCATATATTGAAAGAGAAAACAGACTGTTTTCATCACATAAATTTAGATCAGGTGAAAGCTTTCGTAAAAATACATAGTACAATGAGCTTTATATTTGTCACTTGATTAAGTGAACTGAAAACATAATAGAAATGTTATTTTACAATCCTTAAATAAAAAAACAAATTCCAGATTTATTAGTTTGATGACCAATTTTATGCTATCTTCATTTTACATGCTCAGAAAGAGAAATTAATCTTAGTTATATTGTCATTCTTAATTTAGAAAATATATGTAACTCATAAAATTTTAGCTTTACAAGCTAACTATAAAATCATATATATATATATATATATATATATATATATATATATATGTTTGTTGTTTTTTTTCATCAGGTTGGAGGAAGAGACATTTTTGTATTTCTATTCACTCTTCAAATAGGTCTCATAACTCTGTGTTGATGTTATAAAAATGATGGAGGACTTTGTAGTTAAAACAAATGTCATCTTCAGTTTGTTCAATAAATAATGTGAACTCAATGCTTATATTTTAATGTAGCAATTTGGTTTTGTCCACATTTCTTGACAGTTAACTAAAGCTCTCTGTTTTCTGCTTATTCAGTTAAGCAACTTACAAGTAGTTTTAGAAATTAAAACACCTTAGATGTTGTTTGTTTTTTTTTAATGGGATTAATTTTACCGCCAAGGGGTTTATGTGTTGTAGTGAGATTATATGGTTGCAAAACAAGGGTTATAATAGAACAGCAAGTGAAATGGGCTATATCAATTACATAATAGCAGGCTTGGAAAATTTTTGATACAATGCTTCTGAAGTTATCAATTAACTCTTTAGCAGAGGTGTACTTTGTTGTTTTGCTTTTGCATTTGTTAATGTGGAACTTTCTGTAAGTCTTGTGGAAAACTTTCCGGACAATTCATTGACATTGAAGAAATACGCCTGGAAAGGAGAAGTCCAAGACCATATATTTTTAAAGGAAGCTAGAGATTCCCTACATGGGCCCTCTATTTTATTGTTAAATAAATTTCTGATGTGTAAATACAAAGCCTGGAAATCAGTATTTCAATTAGTAGACATTCATCATCACTGGTGAAAATAATGTGACACAGCCTTCTTAACTATTTGCCATATTCAGACTAGACAAGTGTAATGAGTTTTCTGTGGTTACTGTAAAAAGTTACCGCAATATTAATGGCTAAAAGCAACACAAATTTTTCTGGTGGCTCTGTAAGTCCAATATCCAGTACTGGTCTCAGTGGACGAGAAGTAAGTTGTCAGCTGCGTTCTTTCTGGGAGAACTGTTTCTTTGATGTTTCCAGAGTCCTTAGCTCATAGCCTCTTTCCTACATCTTCAATGCCAAGAACCACTGGTCAAGCCCTTCTCATATGGTATCACTCTGACCCTCTCTTTTGCTTCCCTTTTATAAGTTTAAGGACCTCTGTAATTGCATTGGCCCTGCCTGGATAATCTAGAATAATCTCTCCATCTCAAGTTCTTCATTTTAAGAAAAGTCCTTGGATGTGAGGTAACATATTCACAGGTTCTGGGGGTTAGGAAGTGAACATTTTGAAGGCGTTATTCAACCTACCACAGTTACTATTGGATTTCAGTTAATTGTTAGCCTTTTCATCTAAGAGGGTTTAATGTATCACTGTAACTAGCAAGGCGTGTTCCATGTTTACAGTGGTCGTCTGTGTAAAGATTCATCTACATTCACTTAAATAATGGCATATAAAGGAAATTCTTGTTATTTCAAACATTTATGTGGTTCTTATAGTGCCTTGGAATCCAAAGGGTTATGTTGTGTTTATGTCAGAGAGGCACTCAGGGGGGTGGAGACCAGGACATCTGGTGCAGATTCTTCCTAGCTGAAGTGTGTTTTCTCTGGGGACAATCAAGTTTTTCAGCAAATATATGACCAAGTAAATAAGTTTTGCACAGTGACAGCTTTATCAGACATCTCTGTGTGGGATTTTAAAACACAAAGCTGTTTGGAAATACTTTGTATATGTAAATATGCAAAATATACTGACGAGTGCTAACAGCTGCATGGTGTACTCCCTTATCCTCGAGCAGAATATTTTGGTGGCAGTAATTATTTTTTTCCATCTTTACTTGTCATTTTCCCCTTTTGTCTTCACCTACTCACCCATCCACTACCTCCTCTTAAAACACACTTAACACCCTTCCCCCACCCCTCCACACTGCTTCCAAGAGAGTCATCTCAGTAGATTCCCACTGGAAAAGGCGGGTGGTGCCTTGAAGGAATGCTTGACTTGTACTATGTTGTAAAGGTTGAGCTTCAGGGAACTTGCTTGCACTTGCTCTGACACACAGCCCAGACACTCTGCAGGCCAGATTCCATTAAGGCTCGTCATTGCCCAGGGAGGGAAAGTCCTGTTGAGAGTGGCCTTCCTGCCGTGAAGATTCCAAAGATCAGTGTAATCACTTTGAGTGTGCATTATCAAGTTTTGTAACATCAAGGCACTCATCCATTTATGAAAATAAGCATATGCCTTTCAGTCCAAAGCCTTAAAAGGGAGGCAGGGAGGGAGGACTCAACAGAAGTTAAAAATGAAAGTCACTTCTTACAGGGTTTTGAAAGGTTTGAGAGGAGAAAAGGTGACAGATGTAAAAGGAGAAACCCTGGGTTCCTAGGACCAGTTCCATGAGAAATGTGTTGATATTGCTGAGTCCCAAATTTCCAGTTTCTCTGTCAATTGAAGATCAAATGAAATAAAAGACGCAAACTGCTTTGAGAAGACTAAAAGTAGATACAAAAAGACAGGAAGTGATATTTACTAAAAGTCCTCTATATACCTTGCCCATTGCATGAATTTATCTCGAGGAATTTTCACAAATAGCAACATGTAGATAGCATTATTTGTGAGGCTGTTAGCAATATTTTTAAAATGAGGATTTGAGTTTTAGTGATGCTGGTTAGGAGCTATATGTCCTTGAACAATTTCCTCAGCCTTTTTAAGTCTCTGTGTTCACCTTTAAGATGAAGATATTTAAAGTAACTACTTCATAGAGTCATGAAGATTCATAAAGTATGTAAATAGTTTAATACCAGGTAAACACTATGGATTTCTTTATCTTATTTTTCTCTAATCTGAGTACTTGAGGAAATCACCAGGGAAGGCCTTGCCCAAGGGCACTTGGCCACAAGTAGAAGTCAGAATTCGACTCCCTCAAATAGAGTCTTAGAATATCACACTGCCCCAGTGTTTTTGCTATTGCCACATCTAAATGTATTTGTTGTGAACATATTTTAATCATCTCTTAGCCAACTGGAATAAAAGAGACAGTAGGAGGAACTAAAAATGTCCAGAAATAGCTAGGTTCTTTAAAAGAGTGAGAGTATGTGGCTTTCAGGAGCCAAATAGAGTTCTGACAGATATTGCAATTGTGGAGCATTATTTGTAACTTGAAAATACAGAATCAAATCACTCAACATATTCTTCTGGTCTGAAGGACACTGATTATTTTTCTACTTAGATCAACCTCAAGTCTTAGTAGTGTATAATGGGTTGGAAGAATTATAACTTCTTTCTGCTGACATCTTGTCATAGTTTTCATCTGAAGATGTCAACTCCCTAATCTCTTTAGGCATGAGCTCTTAGTCACTGTGCTGAAAGAATCAATGTTGCATTTTAATCCTTATTTTTAAAAATAATTCAGGTAATGTTTATGACGCATTCTCATTTCTCATAACCTGAGTGTGTGTTGGGTCAGGAGTAATGGTGGTGAAATAAATCATTTAAAAATACACAGTATCTTAACTTGCAGATTCTCTGTTAGAAAGCTAAGAAATTACAAGATTTGGTTTTAATCTTTTTTACTCTCTAACTGTTAGTTGTTTGATATGTGTAAAGTACTCCTCCTAATTAGTTAAAAAAAATGCTAATCTCTACTTTGTAAAGACAGAGAAGGCAATGGCACCCCACTCCAGTACTCTTGCCTGGAAATTCCCATGGACGGAGGAGCCTGGTAGGCTGCAGTCCATGGAGTCGCTAAGAGTCGGACACGACCGAGCAACTTCACTTTCACTTTTCCATTTCATGCACTGGAGAAGGAAATGGCAACCCATTCCAGTATTCTTGCCTGGAGAATCCCAGGGACGGCGGAGCCAGGTGGGCTGTCGTCTGTGGGGTCGCACAGAGTCGGACACAACTGAAGCGACTTAGCAGCAGCACTTTGTAAAGTAGACATATGGATTAAATGAGATAATGTATAAATGCCTGGTACAGACTTCTCAGAAGGGTATGATTTCCTGTATCAGTTACAAATGGCAGCAATTTACTAGGCACTTGTAACAAGGACGTTTACAACAGTCACCCCACTGAATCCTAACACAACTTTCCAAGGTGGGTTTTTAACTCCCATGTTCCAGAGGAAAAAGCTGAGTTGTAGAGATTTTAGATCACTTTCCAAAGCAAAATTAGGATTGTATCCTCTCTATACTTACAAAACTGACATCTTTCCCACTGCACTGGTTGGCTTCTCAACCTACCTAAATATTAAAATTGAGTGCCTGCTGTTTGCTCATGTTCACATGCAAAATATAAGAATGAGTATAAACACCCTACTCTGGGTGATGAGATGCTTGGCTTCTAAACAGCTTATATTGCAAATTAGCTGTGCTCCCTGAACTAAATTACTGTGCAGCTAATTTCATGATTGAGACACTATGATGAATAATCGAAAGTCTAGTCAAATTTCACATCAGAAATCAGATTATCACAAACTTGTGCAAGAGGGAATTAATTCCCATTTTCTCCCTCCTCCAAATCCCATAAAAACAAAACAGAAGAAATATCCCTATCCCAGAACCCAAGAACTTGTGTGTGTGTATGTGTCCAACATATTTTTCAACTATATATACTAAAAATACTAATACAAGTAAAACAAAGTACTGATTTCAATCCCTAGGGGCTGTGGTCTTGAAGTATGTGTGTGTTAAATCTTTTTCCTTTGACAATTGTCAGTGAACATAGCGTGTGTACTGGCTATTTGAAATAAGCCAAACTGCAGTGCACATTCATAAAAACAAGTCTTAGAAATGTCAGCTTTTTCATGGAAATGTTCTTTGGTGCAACCACTGCTCATTACTCTCTGCAGTACAACTGGGCCTGTGAAACTTCTGAACCTCTGTTTCCTGGCACCATGATGATCCCCTTAGACTTGTCAACAGTCTCTGATGTTGATCTTTTTATTGCACTTCTCAGAAGAGGTTTTTACCTGTTTTGATTTCTTTGGTTGCTCATAATAGCTCTTTCCTGCCTCCACCTTGCTCAGTTCTGGCTCCTGGAATGAGCCAGGATCAGGCTGTGCTGAAACCCAAAAGAATTATCTTGGAAAGTTATTCACCTAAGGGCTGATTTATGATCTGTGGGGCCTGAAACATAGAAGTGGGGGGTTAGAGGGGCTCTTTAAAGAAAATATAAAATGATGCTAAATTACATATGAAAGTGAATATTTAGAAAGAGAAAATACAAGTAATAGATTTTGAAAAACTGATAAATACCATAAACACAAAACTTAGAAAAATGATAGAAATTTGTATTAATACCTGCTTAAGACTCAAGAAACTGTGGAAAATTCTGAACGAGATGGGAATACCAGACCACCTGATCTGCCTCTTGAGAAACCTGTATGCAGGTCAGGAAGCAACAGTTAGAACTGGACATGGAACAACAGACTGGTTCCAAATAGGAAAAGGAGTACATCAAGGCTGTATACTGTCACCCTGCTTATTTAACTTACATGCAGAGTACATCATGAGAAACGCTGGGCTGGAGGAAGCACAAGCTGGAATCAAGATTGCCGGGAGAAATATCAATAACCTCAGATATGTGGATGCCACCACCCTTATGGCAGAAAGTGAAGAAGAACTAAAGAGCCTCTTGATGAAAGTGAAAGAGGAGAGTGAAAAAGTTGGCTTAAAGCTCAACGTTCAGGAAACTAAGATCATGGCATCTGGTCCCATCACTTCATGGGAAATAGATGGGGAAACAGTGGAAACAGTGTCAGACTTTATATTTTTGGGCTCCAAAATCACTGCTGATGGTGATTGCAGCCATGAAATTAAAAGACGCTTACTCCTTGGAAGGAAAGTTATGACCAACTTCAGTTCCGTTCAGTCGCTCAGTCGTGTCCGGCTGTTTGTGACCCCATGAATCGCAGCACATCAGGCTTCCCTTTCCATCACCAGCTCCTGGAGTTTACCCATACTCATGTCCATCGAGTCGGTCATGCCATCCAGCCATTTCATCCTCTGTCATCCCCTTCTCCTCCTGCCCCCAATCCTTCCCAGCATCAGGGTCTTTTCCAATGAGTCAACTCTTAGCATGACCAACTTAGATAGCATATTAAAAAGCAGAGACATTACTTTGCCAACAAATGTCCGTCTAGTCAAGGCTATGGTTTTTCCAGTAGTCATGTATGGATGTGAGAGTTGGAATATAAAGACAGCTAAGTGCCGAAGAATTGATGCTTTTGAACTGTGGTGTTGGAGAAGACTCTTGAGAGCCCTTTGGACTGCAAGGAGATCCAACCAGTCCATTCTAAAGGATATCAGTCCTGGGTGTTCATTGGAAGGACTGATGATGAAGCTGAAACTCCAATACTTTCGCCACCTCACACAAAGAGCTGACTCATTTGAAAAGACCCTGATCCTGGGAAAGATTGAGGGCAGGAGGAGAAGGGGACGACAGAGGATGAGATAGTTGGATGGCATCACCGACTCAATGCACATGAGTTTGGGTAGTCTCTGGGACTTGATGTTGGACAGGGAGGCCTGGCATGCTGCAGCTCACGAGGTCACAAAGAGTCGGACATGACTGAGTGACTGAACTGAACTGAAGTCTCAAGGGCTTTCCTGGTAGCTCAGACAGTAAAGAGTCTGCCTGCAATGCAGGAGCCCTGGGCTGAATCTTTCACTTTCACTTAAGACACATGCATGGTATAGCATGCTACTCTTCAAACAGCTAGCCTTTATTGCCACATTTCAAAAATGTTCCTTTTACAGTACCTTCTTATACTTGGTAGTAGAAACTTCATAGGCCCTGTTCATAGAGTGATAAGCTCTCAGCACCTAGAAACTGCACAGTGAGAGGCTGATTCCTAGGAACCACTGATACAATCTCTCTCTCTCTTTAGTCGCTAAGTCGTGTCTGACTCTCGCAACCCCATGGACTGTAGCCTCCCCCCATGGACAGCTCTCTGTCCGTGGGATTCTCCAGGCAAGAATAGTGATACATGAGGGCATGGTTATTTATCTTTCCCTGGAAGTGTTTGAGAATACTACGAATTTATACCATTCAGTCCAAATCCAAACTGTGTGTATCTACCAACTCAATTTTCACTTAGCTTAATTCCCACTACCCAACTCAGGGAAAGTGTATTAGGGACATCTGAGTTTAGAAAAAATAAAGTATTCTGAAACAGTTGTGGTTAAAATAGCTTATTTTTGGAAAAATTGCAAAAACATGTGTCAACATGAGTGCTGGGATCCATCCCAAGTCATTGGAGTGGGCCCTGAAGCTTCAGCTTCTTTAGCTTCAGGGCACATCTCTCTGTGTACATGCCTCTTCAACAAGTTCCCCACATGTCATCCTTAAAAGACTATTGGTGTGTGGCTTTGCATTTTTTTCAATTATTGTGATCTCCTTTATTACTTAGCATGTATCACAACTTCCTTTGTGTATCATTAAATAATTCATGGCCTCCTTTGCAAAGACTTTTCTTTCCATTCCCATCAAAAATGCTAACCCATCCTAAATTGCTGTCTTTGACTTATTTTGAGGTAAAGCTGTGATGGAAACACCTTCATGCCTTGGAGAGGAGGTCCTGCTCACTTGTGGACAGGTGTTCACACCGTGGATCGTCTCTCAGAGACCAGATACTAAAGACTTGAGGACAAAGTGTAGCTTTGAGTAGAATTCTGAGGGAGCCCTTTACACCACTCTGAAGCCACCATATGATTCTCTCCATGGCTGCGGCATGTGTTCCAGGCAACATAGCACTACCAATTCCAGGATGAGCTCTGACACTGGAAATTGCTAGAACGGTGCCTGAGGTTCTGGATGTTTCCTTCCGCAACCTTCACACGACACAGGACTCAGGTGTGCTGTGTGGGGCATCTCAAGCTCAGTGCTACTGAGAATGAGCCTACAGGAGCAGCAGCAGCAGCAACAACACACTTGTTAAAGATGTCATTTCATGGGCCCTACTGCAAACTTGCAGAATCATAACTTCTTAGAGTGGGACCCTGATCCTCAAGAGATTTTTATACACTTTAAAGCAGCTTCAGAGAAACACTGTTAAGTGGTTCCCATTATTTTCCTGCTAGGATCACAGTAATTTTGAGAAATACCATCACTTGTGCCCTCCCCCTCAGAGTCTGTCGATTGATCTGGGTGGAAGCATCAAAGCTATTTTAATTATGTGCTCTGGGTGATTCTAGAGTGAGGCCAGGGTTAAGCACGGAGGCTACTGGGTAGATACGTGAGAGTTGCATCCAGCCTTTGGTCCAAGCTGGTGGTGACAGTATCTGCTCTGCATGTGTTTGGAAGGGGCAGATCAGTGCAGCCCACATACTTCATGTTGGAGCTGAAATGTTAAGTGTCTGTGTGAGGGGAGAGGATGTGCAAACAGGAAAGAGAGCAAATCACAGTTTGGTTTTCCTGTAGGAGCTCCTTGTTCCTGAATTTCTCCTGAGACAAAAAGCTGGAGAAATTGGCATCTTCAGCATTTCAGAGTCCTCCCATTTCTGGATGCAGTGGGAGCAGGTGAAGGCGTTGTGCTGATGCCTTTGAAGGTATGTTCTTAGGATGTAGATGTGACTCCTCAACACGGCCTTGCCTGAGACCACAATCCCATGGAGAGGGAGAAGGGGGTTAAATGGGAGGCTCACAGGTAAATGCCCTGTCCCTGGTCAGAGGCTGTCTGCTTTTCCTCCTGAAATGCCATAGATTGGGATCTGCAAACATTTAATTCTCTGCCTCGCCTGTTCATGCCTAGCAAGGTGGTTTTCAATTACTTTTTTTAAATTGAAGTATAGTTGATGTAAAATATTCTGTTCAGATGTAGAATAGAGTGATATACAATTTTAAAGGTTATATTCCATTTATAGCTGTTATAAAATATTGGCTATATTCCCCATGTTGTTTAATATATCCTTGTAGCTTTTTATACATAATCATTTTTACTTCTTAATCCCCTACTCCTATATAGCCCCACCCACTTTTCCACACTGGTAGCCACTAGTTTGTTCTCCATGACTCTTTTTCTTTTTGTTATATTCACTAATTTTTTTTTTTGATTCCACATATAAGGGATACCATACAGTATTTTTCTATGTCTGGCTAATTTCATTTAGCATAATACCCTACAAATCCATCCTTACCGTTGCAGAGAGCAACATTTCCTTCTTTTCTTTTTTATGACTGTAGTACTGTATGTATTTGCCACATATTCTTTAACCAGTCATCTGTTAATGGGCACTTTGGTTGCTTCCACAACTTAACAATCGTATATAACGCTGCTATGTTCAGATATATACCCAGGAGTGGAATTGCTGGGTCAAATGGTAGTTGCCTTTTTAGGTTTTGAGAATCACCCATTCTGTTTTCCCCAATGTTTGTACTAATTTACATTCCTACCAACAGTGTACAAGGGTTTCCTTTTCTCCACATCCTCGCTACCATTTATTTGATATTTGATGACAGCCATTCTGACAGGTGTGAGGTGATATCCCATTGTGATTTTGATTTGCATTTCCCTGATGATTAGGAATATTGAGCCTTTTCATGTGCCTGTTGGCCATCTGCATTTCCTCTTTGGAAAGTGTTTATTTGGGTATTCTTCCCATTTTGAAATTGTATTGTTTGGAGTTTTGATGTTGAGCTATATGAGCTGTTTACATATCTTGGATATAAACTATTTATTATTCATATCATTTGCAAATAGTTTCTCCCCATTCAATAGATTGTCTTTTTATTTCATTGCTGGTTTCCTTTTCTGTGCAAAAGTTTTTAAGTTTAATTAGGCCCAATTTGTTTATTTGTGCTTTTATTTCCCTTGCTTTAGGAGACAGATCCAAAAAAATATTGCTACAATTTGTGTCAAAGAGTGTTCTGCATAAGTTTTGCTCTAGGAGTTTTATGGTTTCTGGTCTTACATGTAGGTCTTTAATCCATTTTGAGTTTATTTTTGTATATGGAATTAGAGAATGTTCTAATTTTATTTTACCTGTAGTTGTCCAGTTTTCCCAATACCAATTATTGAAGAGACTGTCTTTTCTCCATTGTATATTCATTCACTTGTCCTTTGTCGTAGATTAATTGACCATATATACCTGGGTTTATTTCTGGGCTGTTTTGGATTTGTGTTTTTAATGTTCCAGTTCTTATTTGTTGTAGTACACTAAACTATAAAGTAAGAAGATGATAAGAGAGTTCCATCTCGAATAGCCAAGATTAAAAAAGGCTTCAGTTTGAGAGAGGGAGGCAGAAGCAAAAGCAAAAAATTTTTGGAAGAAATTCAACATAGGCAAACAAGGGGAAAACAGTTTATAAGATGACTCTGAACTGAAGAATTTATGTGCAAATAACCTGAAGCTGATAGCAGTGAGGAATGAGTTATCTCCTGGACAAGCCAGTTTTGTTTATCTTCAAAAATAAAAAAATAAGTGTTTGTAATGTTTCTACCAACTAATAATTACACTCAACCCTCGCCAATGAAGTCTTACTATCAGTTTAGTTCAGTACAGTCACTCAGTCATGTTTGACTCTTTGCGAACCCATGGATTGCAGCACGGCAGGCTTCCCTGTCCATTACCAACTCCCGAAGCTTACTCAAACTCATGTCCATCGAGTCAGTGATACCATCCAACCATCTTATCCTCTGCCCTCCCCTTCTCCTCCCATCTTCAATCTTTCCCAACATCAGAGTCTTTTCTATATGAGTCAGTTCTTTGCATCAGGTGGAGTATTAGAGTTTTAGTTTCAGCATCAGTCCTTCCAATGAATATTCAGGACTGATTTGCTTTATGATTTACCGGTTGGATCTCCTTGCAGTCCAAGGGACTCTCAAGAGTCTTCTCCAACACCACAGTTCAAAAGCATCAATTCTTTGGCGATCAGTTTTCTTTATAGGCCAAACTCTCACATCCATACATGACTAATGGAAAAACCATAGCCTTGACTAGATGGACCTTTGTTTACAAAGTAATGTCTCTGCTTTTTAATATGCTGTCTAGGTTGGTAATAGCTTTTCTTCCAAGGAGCAAGTGTCTTTTAATTTCATGGCTGCAAACACCATCTGCAGTGATTTTAGAACCCCAAAAATATAGTCTGTCACTGTTTCCATTGCTTCCCCATCTATTTCTCATGAAGTGATGGTCTCATGAAGTGATGGGACCAGATGCCATGATCTTAGTTTTCTGAAAGTTGAGCTTTAAGCCAACTTTTTCACTCTCCTCTTTCACTTTCATCACTTTCTGCCATAAGGGTGATGTCATCTGCATATCTGAGGTTATTGATATTTCTCCTGGCAATCTTGGTTCCAGCTTATGTTTTATCCAGCCCGATATTTCTCATGATGTACTCTGCATATAAGTAAAATAAGCAAGGTGACAATATACAGCATTGACGTACTCCCTTCCCGATTTAGAACCAGTCAGTTGTTCTATGTGTCCAGTTCTAACTGTTGGTTCTTGACCTGCCTACAGATTTCTCAAAAGGCAGGCCAGATCGTCTGGTATTCCTATCTCTTGAAGAACTTTCCACAGTTTATTGTGATCCACACAGGCAAAGGCTTTGGCATAGTCAACAAATGAAACATTACTGAAAGAATGCTTTCTTAGATTATCTGGAAAAAAATGGATTCTCAAGCTGGCTCTGTCATTAATAATTTATGTATTTCTGGAAAAATTGATAAATATTCTTGCCGCATTTCCTCATCAGTGAATAGGGTAAACAAAACTTGGTGACCTCTAAGACTTCTGGGCTTCCCTGGTGGCTCAGACGGTAGAGCGTCTGCCTGTAAAGCCGGAGGACCTGGGTTCGATCCTTGGGTAGGGAAGATCCCCTGGAGAAGGAAATGGCAACCCACTCCAGTACTGTTGTCTGGAAAATTCTATGGATGAAGGAGCCTGGTAGGCTACAGTCCATGAGATCACAAAGAGTCGGACACGACTGAACAACTACACTGGTTCACTAAGACTCCCTCTATCTCTAAATGTTCTCTGTTGCTATCAGTTCAGTTCAGTTCAGTTCAGTCGCTCAGTCATGTCCGACTCTTTGCGACCCCATGAATCGCAGCACGACAGGCCTCTTTGTACATCACCAACTCCCGGAGTTTACCCAAACCCATGTCCATCGAGTCGGTGATGCCATCCAACCATCTCATCCTCTGTCGTCCCCTTCTCCTCCCGCCCCCAATCCTACCCAGCATCAGGGTCTTTTCCAACGAGTCAACACTTCGCATGAGGTGGCCAAAGTATTTGAGTTTCAGCTTCAACATCAGACCTTCCAATGAACACCCAGGATTGATCTCTTTTAGGATGGATTGATTGGATCTCCTTGCAGTCCAAGGGACTCTCAAGAGTCTTCTCCAACACCACAGTTCAAAAGCATCAATTCTGCGGTGCTCAGCCTTCTTCACTGTCCAACTCTCACATCCATACATGACCACCGGAAAAACCACAGCCTTGACTAGATGGACTTTTGTTGGCAAAGTAATGTCTCTGCTTTTAAATATGCTATCTAGGTTGGCCATAACCTTCCTTCCAAGGAGTAAGCGTCTTTTAATTTCATGGCTGCAATCACCATCAGCAGTGATTCTGGAGCCCCCAAAAATAAAGTCTGACACTGTTTCCACTGTTTCCCCATCTATTTCCCATGAAGTGATGGGACAAGATGCCATGATCTTAGTTTTCTGGATGTTGAGCTTTAAGCCAACTTTTTCACTCTCCTCTTTCACTTTCATCAAGAGGCTCTTTAGTTCTTCTTCACTTTCTGCCATAAGGGTGGTGGCATCCGCATATCTGAGATTATTGATATTTCTCCTGGCAATCTTGATTCCGGATTGTGTTTCTTCCAGCCCAGCGTTTCTCATGATGTACTCTGCATAGAAGTTAAATAAGCAGGGTGACAATATACAGCCTTGATGGACTCCTTTTCCTATTTGGAACCAGTCTGTTGTTCCATGTCCAGTTCTAACTGTTGCTCCCTGACCTGCATACAGGTTTCTCAAGAGACAGGTCAGATGGTCTGGTATTCCCATCTCTTGCAGAATTTTCCACAGTTTATTGTGATCCACACAGTCAAAGGCTTTGGCATAGTCAATAAAGCAGAAATAGATGTTTTTCTGGAACTCTCTTGCTTTTTCGATGATCCAGCGGATATTGGCAATTTGATCTCTGGTTCCTCTGCCTTTTCTAAAACCAGCTTGAACATCTTGAAGTTCACGGTTCACGTATTGCTGAAGCCTGGCTTGGAGAATTTTGAGCATTACTTTACTAGCATGTGAGATGAGTGCAACTGTGCGGTAGTTTGAGCATTCTTTGGCATTGCCTTTCTTTGGGATTGGAACGAAAACTGACCTTTTCCAGTCCTGTGGCCACTGCTGAGTTTTCCAAATTTGCTGGCATATTGAGTGCAGCACTTTCACAGCATCATCTTTCAGGATTTGAAATAGCTCAACTGGAATTCCATCACCTCCACTAGCTTTGTTTGTAGTGATGCTTTCTAAGGCCCACTTGACTTCACATTCCAAGATGTCTGGCTCTAGGTGAGTGATCACACCATCGTGATTATCTGGGTCGTGAAGATCTTTTTTGTACAGTTCTTCTGTGTATTCTTGCCACCTCTTCTTAATATCTTCTGCTTCTGTTAGGTCCATACCATTTCTGTCCTTTATCGAGCCTATCTTTGCAGGAAATGTTTCTTTGGTATCTCTAATTTTCTTGAAGAGATCTCTAGTTTTTCCCAATCTGTTGTTTTCCTCTATTTCTTTGCACTGATCGCTGAGGAAGGCTTTCTTATCTCTCCTTGCTATTCTTTGGAACTCTGCATTCAGATGGGAATATCCTTCCTTTTCTCCTTTGCTTTTCGCTTCTCTTCTCTTCCCAGCTATCTGTAAGGCCTCCTCAGACAGCCATTTTGCTTTTTTGCATTTCTTTTCCATGGGGATTTTCTTGATCCCTGTCTCCTGTACAATGTCATGAACCTCTGTCCATAGTTCATCAGGCGGCTGCGAGGGCTCGGCGCAGAAGCGAGGCGGCTGCGAGGGCTCGGCGCAGAAGCGAGGCGGCTGCGACGGCTCGGCGCAGAAGCGAGGCGGCTGCTGCGACGGCTCGGCGCAGAAGCGAGGCGGCTGCGACGGCTCGGCGCAGAAGCGAGGCGGCTGCGACGGCTCGGCGCAGAAGCGAGGCGGCTGCGACGGCTCGGCGCAGAAGCGTGGCCGAGAGGAGCTAGGCCGAGCGGGGGGGCCGGGAGTCGGGGGCGGCGGCCGAGAAGGGCTAGGCCGGGCCGGGGGGCCGGGGGCGGCGGCCGACAGGGCCTAGGCCGGGCTGGGGGCCGGGGGAGGCGGCTGAGAGGGGCTAGGCCGGGCCCGGGGCCGGGGGCGGCGGCCAACAGGGGCTAGGCGGGGCCGGGGGCTGGGGGCCGGGGGCGGCTGCCGACAGGGGCTAGGCCGGGCGGGGGGTCCGGGGGCCGGGGGCGGCGGCCGTCAGGGGCTAGGTCAGGCCGGGGGTTGGGGGTGGCGGTCGACAGGGGCTAGGCCGGGCGGGGGGGCCCGGGGGCCGGGGTCGGTCGCCGTCAGAGGCTAGGCCGGGCCGGGGGTCGGAGGTGGCGGCCGACAGAGGCTAGGCGGGGCCGGGGGCCGGGGGCCAGGGGCAGCGGCCGACAGGGACTAGGCCGGGCCGGGGGCTGGGGGGCCGGCGGCGGCGGCAGCGGCGGCGGCGGCGGCGGCGGCGGCGAGAGGAATTACCCAAGGCCCAAGGTAAGAGAAACCCAAGTAAGACAGTAAGTGTTGCGAGAGGGCATCAGAGGGCAGACACACTGAAACTAAAATTACAGAAAACTAGCTAACCTGATCAAATGGACCACAGCCTTGTCTATCTCAATGAAACTAAGCCGTGCCGTGTGGGGCCACCCAAGACGGATGGGTCATGGTGGAGAGATCTGACAGAATGTGGTCCACTGGAGAAGAGCATGGCAAACCACTTCAGTATTCTTGCCTTGAGAACCCCATGAACAGTATGAAAAGGCAAAAAGTAAGGACACTGAAAGATGAACTCCCCAGGTCAGTAGGTGCCCAATATGCTACTGGAGATCAGTGGAGAAATAACTCCAGAAAGAATGATGGGATGAAGCCAAAGCAAAAATGATACCCAACTGTGGATGTGACTGGTGATAGACGCAAAGTCCGATGCTGTAAAGAGCAATATTGCTAGGAACCTGGAATGTTAGGTCCATGAATCAAGGCAAATTGGAAGTAGTCAAATAGGAGATGGCAAGAGTGAACGTCGACATTCTAGGAATCAGCGAACTAAGATGGACTGGATTGGGTGAATTTAACTCAGATGACCATTATATCTACTACTGTGGGCAGGAATCACTTAGAAGAAATGGAGTAGCCATCATGGTCAACAAAAGAGTCCAAAATGCAGTTCTTGGATGCAATCTCAGAAACGATAGAATGATCTCTGTTCATTTCCAAGGCAAACCATTCAGTATCACAGTAATCCAAGTCTATGCCCCGACCAGTAACGCCGAAGAAGCTGAAGTTGAACGGTTCTATGAAGACCTACAATACCTTCTAGAACTAACACCCAAAACGATGTCCTTTTCATTATAGGGGACTGGAATGCAAAAGTAGGAAGTCAAGAAACACCTGGCGTAACAGGCAAATTTGGCCTTGGAGTACAGAATGAAGCAGGGCAAAGGCTATTAGAGTTTTGCCACAAGAATGCACTGGTCATGGCAAACACCCTATTCCAACAACACAAGAGAAGACTCTACACGTGGACATCACCAGTTGGTCAACACCGAAATCAGATTGATTGTATTCTTTGCAGCCAAAGATGGAGAAGCTCTATACAGTCAGCAAAAACAAGACCGGGAGCAGACTGTGGCTCAGATCATGAACTACTTATTGCCAAATTCAGGCTTAAATTGAAGAAAGTAGGGAAAACCACTAGTCCATTCAGGTATGACCTAGATCAAATCCCTTATGAGTATACAGTGGAAGTGACAAATAGATTTAAGGGACTAGACCTGATAGACAGAGTGCCTGATGAACTATGGACAGAGGTTCTGTTGCTATAGGCATTTTTTAAAAAGAAATATAAAGCTGTAATGTTAATCTAGTTAGACATCATCATTAATATTTTTCTGGGGTCAAAATGTTTTGAAAAGAATAATCTAATTGGAAAAGTTTGTCAACTTCTTCAGAAGTTAATGGAAGGCTGAAGTAGAAAAATTCAATAATGACAATGTGTACACAGCAACACAAAGAAAAATTCCAAGTCTCTTTGCAACAAAATGCCATTGGTGTTTATGCAATCTTAAGAGAATAAAAGCAGGAGAGGCAAATTTCTCTTAGGAATTTGACATTCTGGAATTTATATTTCTATCACAGCTTGTCCTTCAAGGAGCCAATGTTCAAACCTGTGTACAATTAGAATTTTTGCTCATCCCATGCATTCAGTGTGCTGGATTGATTTACTCAATGATTGGAAACTAGGAGTGTAGAATTAAAAAAAAAACATATTTGCAGCATTCCTGTAAGTAATTATGTACAACACAATAAATAAAATTATAGATATAAATCACTAAAGATGACTTGTCCTTATTTATTTAGTTCTATCCAGTTTTAAAAACAAAATCTTTGTGGTGTGTTCAGCCTAATTTTAACAAACCATGTTGGCATCTATGACTTCCACTGGAAAATTAATAATATAATTTCAGTAATCACTTTCTTAGATTTTTATTTTATACTGGTTTATAGTTGATTTACAATGTTGTGTTGGTTTCAAGTGTACAGAAAAGTGATTCAGTTATAAATATACATATATCCATTCTTTTTCATGTATGCTATTACAGAGTATTGAGTAAAGTTCTGTGTGCTCTATAGTAGGTCCTTGTTGGTTATCTATTTTATTAATAGAGGTGTGTATATGTTAATTGCCAAGCTCCTAATTTATCCCTATGCACCCTTTCCCTTTGGTAACCATAAGCTTGTTTTCTATGCCTTTGGGTCTATTTTTGTTTTGTGAATAAATCCGTTTGTATCTTTTTTTCAAGATCTCACATGTAAGTAATATATGTTTGTTTTCCTCTGTCTGATTTACTTGACTTAGTATGATAATCTCCGGGTCCATCCATTCTGCTGCAAATGGCATTATTTAACTCTTCTTGATGGCTGAGTAATACTCCATTGTATATATGTGCCACATCTTTTTTATCCATTCATCTGTCGATAGACATTTACATTGCTTCCATGCCTTAGCTACTACAAACAGTACTGCAGTGGACATTGGGCTGCATGTATCCTTTCAAACTGAGTGTTGTTCCAGGTGAATGCTTAAGAGTGAGATTGCTAGATCATAGAGCAACTCTATTTTTAGTTTCTTAAGGAATTTTCACAATGTTTTCCAAAATAGCTGCACTAATTTATATTTCCACCAGTAGTGTAGAACAGTTTCCTTTTCTCCACACCCTCTCTAGCATTTATTGGTTATAGGCTTTTTGATGATAGCCATTCTCACTGGTGTGAAGTGATATCTCATTGCAATTTTGATTTGCATTTCTCTAATTAGCAATGTTGAGCATCTTTTCATGTGCCTCTTGGTCATATGTATGTTTTTTTTGTAGAAATGTCTATTTAGGTCTTATGCTCATTTTTTGATTGGGTTGTTTTTTTTGTTTGTTTGTTTGAGCATTGAGCTGCATAAAAGTGAAAGTGTTATTCACTTACTCATGTCTAACTCTTTGCAACCCCATGGACTGTAGCCCGCCAGGCTCCTCTGTCCATGGAATTCTCCAGCCAAGAATACTGGAGGGGAATATTGTCGTTCCCTTCTCCAGTGGATCTTCCCAACCCAGGGATTGAACCCAGTATCTCCTGCATTGCAGGTAGATTCTTTACTGTCTGAGCTACCAGGTATAAGCTGTTTATAAATTTGGAGATGAATCCCTTGTCAGTAGCAACGTTTGCAAGTATTTTCTCCCATTCTATAGGTTGTCCTTTTATTCTGTTTACGGTTTCCTGTACAGTGCAAAAGCTTTAAAGTTTAAGTCTCATTTGTTTATTTTTGTTTTTCTTTTCATTACTCTCAGAACTGGATCCAAAAAGATATTGCTGTGATTTATGTCAAAGAGTGTTCTGCACATGTTTTCTCCTAAGAGTTGTATAATATCTGGTCTTACATTTAGTCCTTTATGATATTTTGAGTTTATTTTTGTGTATGGTTTAGACTGTTCTAATTTCAACCTTTTATATGTAACTGTCCAGTTTTCCCAGCACCACTTATTGAAGAGACTGTATTTTCTCCATTGTATATTCTTGCTTCCTTTGTCATAAATTTATTGACTGTAGGTGTGTGGGTTTATTTCTGGGCTTTCTATCTTACTCCAATGATCTGTAAGTCTCTCTTTGTGTCAGTACCATACTGCTTTGACTACTGAAGCTTTACAGTACTGTATGAAGTCAGGGAGTCTGATTGCCCCAGCTCTGTTTCTAAAAATTATTTTGACTATTCAGGGTCTTTTGTGTTTCCATACAAACTTTACGATTTTCTTTTGTTTTAAATGTGCAAAAAAAAATTCATTGGTGGTTTGATAGGAATTGTGTTGAATCTATAGATTACCTTGGATCGTACAATCATTTTGACAATGGCGATTCTTCCAATCCAATAACATGGTATGTCTTTCCATCTGTTTATGTCAACTACAATTTCTTTCAGCAGTGTCTTATAGTTTACATAATACAAATCTTTTGCCTTGTGAGGTAGATTTATTCCAAGGTATTCTATTCTTTTTGATGTGATGGTCAATGGGATTGTTTCCTTAATTTCTCTTTCTGATCTTTGGTTGTCAGTGTATAGAAATGTAATAGATTTCTCTGTGCTAGTTTTGTATCCTGTAAATTTACTGAATTCATTTACTACTTCTTTTCAATTGAAATTCCTTTTTCTTTTTTTATTCTCTCACTGCTGTAGCTAGGACTTCCAAAACTATTTTGAATAAAAGTGGCAAAAGTGGCCATCTTCATCTTGTTCCTGATCTTAGAGGAAATGCTTTCAGGTTTTCCTCATTGAGTACAATGTTAGCTGTGGGTTTGTCAAATGTGACCTTTATTTTATTGAGGTAGTTTCCCTCTATGTCCACTTCCTGGAGAGTTTTAATTAAAAATGGGTGTTGAATTATTTTATCAAAAGTTTTTTTCTGTATCTATTGAAATGATCATATGTTTTTTACTCTTCAGTTTGTTGATGTGGAGTATTACACTGATTGGTTTGTGAATACTGAAAAATCCTTGCATCTCTGTGATAAATCCCACTTGATCATGGTATATGATTCTTTTAATGTATTGTTGAATTCAGATCACTAGTATTTTGTTAAGGATTTTGGGGTCTATGTTCATCAGTGATATTGGCATGTAATATGCTTTTTGTGTTATCTTCGGTTTTGGTATCAGGGTGATGGTGGCCTCATACTATGAGTTTGGGAATGTTTCTCCCTCTGCAATTTTTTGGAATAGTTTGAGAAGGATAAGTGTTAGCCCTTCTCTAAATGTTTGATAGAATTCACCTGTGAAGCCATCTGGTTCAGTTTTGGGAGGTTGTACCTTTCTAAGAATTTGTCCATGTTTCTAGGTTTTCCATTTTATTGACATAGAGTTGCTTATATCATTCCCTGGTGGGCTCAGATGGTAAAGAATCTGCCTGCAATGCGGGAGACCTGGGTTCACAGTCCCTGGGTCAGGAAGATCCCCTGGAGAAGGGAATGGGAATCCTCTCCAGTATTCTTGACTGGAGAATCCCATGGATACAGGAGCCTGGCAGGTTACAGTCCATGACATCACACAGAGTTGGACACGACTGAGTAACTAACACTTTCGCTTTCATTTTCAATCTCTTATGATTCTTTGTATTTCCTTTTTCATTTGTAATTTTGATTTGAGCCCTCTCCCTTTTTTCCCTTGATGAGTCTAGCAAAAGGTTTACAAATTTAGTTTATCTTTTCAAAGAACCAGCTTTCAGTTACACTGATCTTTTATATTGTTTCTTTGCCCCCTCAGTGAGCCACAGTTTCCCTCCCTGCCGTCCCAGGAGACCCTCTAGGTCCAGCAGGTACATGTGACCCAGTCTCCTATGAAGTCACTGTTTTTTCCCCTGTGCACATTTTCCCAGGGCACACAGGACATTGCACCCTCCAGGAGTGGAATTTCTGTTTTCCCCAGTCCTGTGGTGTACTTGTGTTTAAGCCCTGCTGGTCTTCAAAGGTAAATGTTCTGGGGGCTCCTTTTGATGCCAGAGCTCCATCCTGGAGAGCCTGACATGGGGCTTGGAACTCCTATAGGAGAACCTCTGTGATATAATTATTTTCCAGTTTGTGGGTCACCCACTCATTGGGTATGGGATTTGATTGCATTGTGAATGTGCTTCTCCTACTATCTTTTCCAGTAGTTTCCAGTTTCTTTTTTTTTTTTTTTCCAGTTGTTGTTCAGCCGTTTGTTATGATTTTGGTGTTTTCATTGGAGAAGTGAGCTCATGTCCTCTACTACACTATCTTGCCCTCAGACCCCAGACTCAATTAACATTTGCTAGCCATTTAATTCCTTGTGTTCAGATTTCATGTAATTATCTATAGCCTTTCACCATTTCATCAGGAAGAACAATTATCACCATAACCTAAAAACTAACACCTTCTCACAGTGCCATCTCTCATGTGGGATAAAGCAAGTTAAATGGATCCAAGTCCTTTGTCCTAAAAACATCCTCATCCACCTTGGTCTATCTCAACTATGTTTCTGAGTTTCTATCACATTGTCTTTATCACTAATTTGACCAAATCTTCTTTCCTTAACTTTTCAAAGTTAAATGCTTCAGTTCAGTTCAGTTCATTTCAGTCAGTCAATCATGTGCGAATCTTTACAACCCCATGGACTGCAGCACACCAGGCCTCCCTGTCCATCCTCAACTGCCAGAGCTTGCTCAAACTCATGTCCATTGAGTTAGTGATGCCATCCAACCATCTCATCCTCTGTTGTCCCCTTCTCCTCCCACCTTCAATCTTTCCCAGTATCAGGGTCGTTTCAAATGAGTCAGCTATTCACATCAAGTGGCCAAAATATTGGAGTTTCAGCTTCAGTCTTTCCAATAAATATTAAGGACTGATTTCCTTTAGGATGGACTGGTTGGATGTCCTTGCAGTCCAAGGGATCTCAAGAGTCTTTTTCAACACCAGAGTTCAAAAGCATCAATTCATCAGAGCTCAGCTTTCTTTATAGTCCAACTCTCACGTCCATACATGACTACTTGAAAAACCAGAGCCTTGACTAGATGCACCTTTATTGGCAAAGTAATGTTTCTTCTTTTTAATATGCTGTCTAGGTTGTTCATAACTTTTCTTCTAAGGAGCAAGTGTCTTTTAATTTCATGGCTACAGTCACCATCTGCAGTGATTTTGGTGCCCCAAAAAATAAAGTCTGTCACTGTTTCCACTGTTTCCTCATCTATTTGCCATGATGTGATGGTACCAGATGCCATGATCTTAGTTTTCTGAAAGTTGAGCTTTAATACAACTTTTTCACTCTACACTTTCACTTTCATCAAGAGGCTCTTTAGTTCTTCTTTGCTTTCTGCCATCAGGCTGGTGTCATCTGCATACCTCAGGTTATTGATATTTCTCCCAGCAATCTTGATTTAGCTTGTGCTTCATCCAGCCCAGCATTTCTCAGAATGTGTTCTACATATAAGTTAAATAAGCAGGGTGACAGTGTTCAACCTTGACTTACTCCTTTCCCAATTTGGAACTAGTCTGTTTTTCCATGTCCAGTTCTAACTGTTGCTTCCTGACTTTCATACAGATCTCTTAAGAGGCAGGTCAGGTGGTCTGGTATTCCCATCTCTTTTAGAATTTTCCACAGTTTGTTGTGATCCACACAGTCAAAGGCTTTGGTATAGTCAATAAAGCAGAAGTGGATATTTTTCTGGAACTCTCTTGCTTTTTTGATGAGCCAACAGATGTTGGCAATTTGATCTCTGGTTCCTCTGCCTTTTCTAAAACCAGCTTGAACATCTGGAAGTTCATGGTTCATGTGCTGTTGAAGCCTGGCTTGGAGAATTTTGAGCATTACTTTGCTAGCCTGTGAGATGAATGCAATTGTGCCGTAGTTTGAGCATTCTTTGGCATTGCCTTTCTTTGGGATTGGAATGAAAACTGACCTTTTCCAGTCCTGTGGCCACTGCTGAATTTTCCAAATTTGCAGGCATATAGAGTGCAGCACTTCCACAGCACTGTCTTTGAGCATTTGAAATAGCTCAACTGGAATTCCATCACCTCCACTAGCTGTGTTTGTAGTGATGCTTCCTAAGGTCCAGTTGACTTTGCATTCCAGGATGTCTGGCTCTAGGTGAGTGATCATACCATCATGATAACCTGGGCCATGAAGATCTTTTTTGTATAGTTCTTCTATGTATTCTTGCCACCTCTTCTTAATATCTTCTGCTTCTGTTAGGTCCATACCCTTTCTGTTCTTTATTGTGCCCATCTTTGCATGAAATATTCACTTGATATCTCTAATTTTTTTTGAAGAGAGCTCTAGTCTTTCCCATTCTATTGTTTTCTGCTATTTCTTTGCATTGATCACTGAGGAAGGCTTTCTTGCTTCTCCTTGCTATTCTTTGGAACTCTGCATTCAAATGAGTATATATATTTCCTTTTCTCCTTTCCTTTTCATTTCTCTTCTTTTCATAGCTATCTGTAAGGCCTCCTCAGACAACCATTTTGCCTTTTTGCATTTCTTTTTCTTGTGGATGATCTTGATCCCTGTCTTCTGTATAATGTCATGAACCTCCATCCTTAGTTCTTCAGGCACTCTGTCTATCAGATCTAATCCCTTGAATCTATTTCTTACTTCGACTGTATAATCGTAAGTGATTTGACTTAGGTAATACTTGAATGGTCTAGTGGTTTTCCCCACTTTCTTCAATTTAAGTCTGAATTTGGCAATAAGGAGTTCATGATCTGAGCCACAGTTAGCTCCCAGTCTTGTTTTTGCTGACTGTATAGAGCTTCTCCATCTTTGGCTGCAAAGAATATAATCAATTTGATTTCGGTGTTGACCATCTGGTGATGTCCATGTGTAGAGCCTTCTCTTGTGTTGTTGAAAGAGGGTGTTTGTTATGACCAATGCATTCTCTTGGCAAAACTCTATTATCCTTTGTTCTGCTTCATTCTGTACTCCAAGGCCAAATTTGCCTGTTACGCCAGGTGTTTCTTGATTTCCTACTTTTGCATTCCAGTCTCTTATAAAGTAAAGGACATCTTGGGTGTTAGTTCCAGAATGCTTGTTCCCCCTCAATTACTTACTCCTGGTAAATGTCCTAATGCATACCTAGTTGGTTTTCTTTCTCTTTCTTTCTTTCTAATTTTAGGTAGATTATCTACAGGGTGCTGATGCCCTTTTCACTATGCAATGGTAGTTGGTCAGTATAACCAGAGCAGTTCACTCCAAGGTGGAGGGGGCAATATTTTCTCCTCCTAAGTAAACTGCTCTGTTCTATAAAGGACAGCAGCGTTTGTTTATTTGTAGAGATTGTTTCCTCTCAGATCTCTTTCTAAACTCTCCAGTATTTCACTCAGTATCGTAGGAGGAGTGGTCGCCAGCAATGCCAAGAGAATGAGGAATGAAACCAGGAGTTTGGGAGAAGTTGGGATATTTCTCCTTTTCCTGCTCTACTTTGAATAATATCTCTGACAGCAGCTATGTCTCCAGAGATGACTATGGCTTCTCTGTAGCCTCCATTCCTGCCATACTTCCAGGTAATGCTGGGTACCCTTGCCTCAGGCTCCCTTAATACTGATCCTCACAGAGGAAAGTGGCTTCCTGTTGTTACTAACCTCTGGTTTGTTTCACCATTTCCTTAGCTCTTCCATCACTATGAAACCAATATCTTGCATTGAATTTGCTTTGAGGACCCTGAGTGATTTCTGTTTACCTGGTTGAAATGTGGCAGCGACAGTTTTACCTATAAGGAATAGTCCTAGGAAACAAACCCTCAAGAAAGGATGTGGCATAGAGTTGTTCACATGTTAGAGCATGAATGTAAGAATGACATTTTTGCAGGCAAAAAGGGGAATTTTAGTAATCCATAGTATGCAATAGCATCAAAACCATTTGAAGTATCAGGGCTCTAAGAACTAAATAAACTGCTGAACTTGTCCACCATGGCAATAATGGTTATAAAATTTGTAATTGAAATTGTATTGTATTGTATTTGAAACAGCATTGAAGGCCTTACCAAAAAAAAAGAAAACGGTTAACTCAAAATTTTGAACTGTTAGCTCAAAATTCTTATAAAAACCAGAGAATGTGATAACAGTATTAAATAGATTTTTAAAATATGTAGACATGGTTGAAGATCAGTATTAAAATTTTATGGTACAGTTTGGAGGAATTTAAAACAAGTTGGACAGGAAACTTTACCAGTTTTCTTAATGAGGAAGGAATGATTTCCTCAGGCATGGACAGAAATATTTGTGTGTTCTCAGGGAAAGCTGGAAACCCTGGGCCCCCCAAATGTAATAAATCCCATAATTGAGCCCCCAAATTCATTTGCCAGTTGAAACAACTCCCTTCCTCTTTTGGAGGAAATTAGCCTTCTTTCATAAAATACCCACATCATACTTCTAAAACTGGAGTCATTTATTGGGTTTCCAATAAAACTCAGGGGAGAATCATAATTATTTTGGGAGAAGGAGGCTTACAGAGCACACAGATTAAAAGGAATTGCTCATATTTATGGTGTGAAAGCTAGAATCATGTATGTGAATTGATGCTGAGTATGATGGACTAAAGAGGTGGAAAGAAAGTTAAATAGGCTGTATCTATCAGATGCAGGATTTAATGGGCTAACTCGGCTGGAAGTGACGAACAATTTGGTTGACTGACTAAAGCGTGGATTCCACAAAGGGCTATGTTTTATGAGGTCAAGATGCCAGAGTTTCCCTGTAATTATTTAGAGGAAGGAATCCAACAGGCTTAATCTAGTGATGTTACTATAAAATTATCATATGCAATTTGCTTTCTCTCCTTTTGACAATGTTGCCTGAAAGTTACAGAAAACACTCCCATCCCTGGGGCATTAGGAAATGCATTATGAGGGGAGAAACAGAATCCTTTCAAACTTGGTGTTAGCTGTCATGAATAGACTGGGCATGATGGTAGAATCTGCCACTGAATTAGTCTACATGATTTAATGGGAATGGTACACTCCCAGAGTGAAAGAAGCCAGTTGACAGTACTTAACCATCAGAGATAAGAGCAACTAGCATTCAAAGTGTTTTAATGTCTAGTGATCTGGGGCATGGCTGATTGATTTCAGGGTCCTAGGAAAAAATATCATAAACTGCAAATATCGGGAAAAAAATCTTTCATCATTGCCATAAGATGTCCTCCCACCCAATTCCTCTACACTAGCTCATCTATAAACCAGAACCCTTGACTGAAGAAGCAACCAGGCCCTCTTAAGAAGGGTCTTGCAACAGTTATGTGTACAGACTGTAAGGCATCCTCTAAACACCAGCTGATAGGGTAAATAGTCATTTTGTCTGTGACTCTGTGCTAAAGAAAGAGAAAAACCCCAGATACTGACTGTGAGTTGACCTTAATCCCTGTGGCCCTGCAATGCCACAATGGTTCACTGAAGCTTATCATGACTGGTAAATAGAGGTTTAGCCTAAGTCTATTTCAAAGTGAGCCTATTGAATCCAGTCTTTGGTTATATTCCCAGTTCCTTAAAACTACATAGTTCAGTAAAGTAGATGAAGAAAATAACAGACTTCAGTTCACTTCAGTTCAGTAGCTCAGTTGTGTCCAACTCTTTGCAACCCCATGGACTATAGCACACCAGGCCTCCCTGTCCATCCAAAATGACAAATTTGGAAGACCTCGAACTAATCTGTCCCATGGACATGCTGAATCTATACCTATATACAGAACAGTTCATCCTGAAGACCTGAGGGTTGGTTGAATATCTTCTGCACATTCAATTATAGACCACATAAAGAAGGAAAGACCAGTCACAGACACATTATCTATGGGAATCCCACCCCTGATGGGGCAACATGCAGTGGGAGGGCTATCACTGAGGGATCTGTGTGCAGACTTGCAGAGCCTGGGGCACAGCATAAAACCGAAAATTTGTTTTCATAAAAATAGATACACATTTCATAAGTGAATTTGCCTTCGCATCCACATTTGTTCCTCCTCCAGCACCATCATCCATTCAATTTCAGAGCACCTTACTCTCGATCATACATCCCACACCTCATTATTTCTAACTGAGAAACCTATTTCAGTCTGAGAGAAGAGAGTAATCCACATCCACCAAATGTATTTAACTCATGTACTGGCTTATCCAGCAGAATAGTGGAGTGGCCAAAGATTCAATCTGAGGGACACCTGGGAGATAACACCTCTGAGGTTTGTTGTGCTGTTTTACAGACTTTGCTGAACTTGGTCTGAAATAGTGACATGGTGCTATTGTTCTCATAGAGTTCACTGGTCTGGGAACTAAGAGAAGTTGGAGAGACCCTTCACATTATACTTGATAAGAATAAACATGATAAATTCAGTAAGAGTCAAGTCTAGATTTTCTCTCCCCTTTTTGTCAGTGATTTGACTCCTAGTGCTAAGAGCCAATAGAGAGACAAGAAGGCCTTTGACTTATATGCACGTTTCTGGCATGCAAGACTTCCCCCAGGGCACTCAGTGCCCTGATTTTTATGCATCCCCTATAACATTCTACTTGAACCCAGAGGTATCTTGATGTATTTTTTGTTTCTTAGTGAAACTAGACTTTTCCTATCTTTTCTATGGCTAACCTGTGAATCTGCAATACAATTTGGTCTTGGGCTTGTTTGCCGTCTTGGAATACTCTCAGTCACTCTTGCATCCTCCTCGTCCTGCAGGCCCTCTTTGGTTGAACAGTGACCAGCATGCATTCAGACCATCTCCACCCTGCCTAAGTTCTGAAAAAATGATAGTTCAGGAGACAGTGTGCACTGTGCTACTTCTCCTTTGTGAGTTATTCTCCAACAAATGCTATGTATACTTCTCTAGTAAATACTACATGTACACTATAAGTACATGGGTTCCTCATGGTATGTGTTTTGATTCCCTTGCAACAAACAGCATACTTGTAAGGTTTTGCTTTTCCTTCATGCAAACTTGTAGATGCTGTTTTGCTAGTTATCTTAGTTCCTAATAAAGGAATATTTTGATCCAAGGGATATAATTATTTGCTTATACTGGAAGTAGAGACTAACACCTGGCTAATTTGAGCTCCTTATTCTGCTGAACCATCAGAGATAAAGAAGCATGGTTACAAAGCCTAGGGGAAAATAGATTGCTAATAATTTGTCACGAGAAGAAATATGTATGGAATTGAGGGAATTCCTAGGGTGCATCTTATTACTTCCATATTTCATAGTAAAGATCAACAGAAGAACATAAAACCTATGAAAGGCAGGGCTCAGGATATCAGACCCTTCATAAAAATAGGTTTGATAACCATAGTAAGTAATGAACCTGATCATCCAAGGTATAGGCTGAGGGCAAGAGTAACACAGTTATAAGAGTTAAATAACATAGCTCTCTAGTTGTAGTACTCCAAAGACATTGTACATTAATGCAAGTTATATTAAGAGTGTTTGGAGATACGGCTACTCCAACTGTTTTCTTGATCCTTGAACTTAGATCTCAGGAGAGAGACATGAAACAGACATGGATTCATTTCATAGTAGCTCAGGATATGTAAAATAGGAAAAAGTACCAAATTCTCTTTCTTTCTTATCCCTTAGACTTGTAAGGGAAGGTCAGTATGATTATGTCAGCTTCATCTCTGAAGCAACTGCTTTTCACTCTACATGATATAAGAAGTCTTAAGATCTTAGTCCTTTTATTAAGACCACGCTGAATAAACTGTGTGTGTGTTAGTCAGTTAATCATGTTTGACTCTTTGCTATCCTATGGACTAGGGCCTTCCAGGCTATGGATAGAGATGTATAGAATTCTCCAGGCAAGAATACTGGAGTGGGGTGCCATTTCTTTCTCCAGAGGGCCTTCCTAATCCAGGGATAGAACCCAGGTCTCTTGTATTGCAGGCAGATTCTTTACCATTTGAACTACGTCCTAAGGGCTTAAATGAACTGAATGAACTGACCTCATATTAAAAAAAAAAATCTCATTACTTCTTCTGATTTTCTAGACACCAAATAATTAGGTTTATATACTCTTACTTTGACTATATTTCATGATTTTGATTTAGCACAGGTGATTTCCCCAAACTTGATTTTTTTTTTAATTATGAGGAAAAACTCTTCTTCCCTAGATTAGGGAAAATCTTCCTGGGACAGAATAACCTATCAGCCCTTGTCTCATGGGTGGGACTTGGACATGAATGAAATCCTCGTTTTATTCCCTCTAATAATTTCACATTTCTTTTAAAGCAATAGTTAAGTTCTAATATCATAGTTCTTCAGTCTATAAGTACACAGCTTAAAGTAGTTATATTCTTATCGTCATATGTAATTTATCTTAACATTTTATGGTTAGCTATTAAGAATCTGCCTGCAGTGTAGGAGACCCAGGTTCAATCATTGGGTGGAGAAGATCCCCTGGAGGAGGGAATGACTACTGACTCCAGTATTTTTGACTGGGAAATTCCATGGACAGAGGAGCAAGGTGGGTTACAGTCCATGGTGTTACCATGAGTTGGGCACAACTGAGTGACTAACACTTTTACTCTCACTATTTTATGTGCTGAGCCATATATAATTGCATTGTAGAATCTTTATAAAAATTCACTTTTATGACATAGTAGTTGTGTATATTAATATCTTTCTCCTGATGAATAAGTAATTCACAGCCCATATTTTGGAGAATATAAAATGCTAATCATATATAAAATATTACTGTTTCTGCAGGTAGTATCTTTAAACTGTCACTGAATTAATGAATGCACCCTACTTAGAGCTGACCACACACAATGCCTGCTCAAGTCATCCTGACACTTTTGACTTTTGTTTTTAAAACTTGCCTTTTTGCTAGTTTCTTCCCAATGTGTTGAATCTAACTTGTCAGATATTTCATTAATGGAACTTCTTTATAGGTCTTATTTTGAAAATAATTTTGGCATTGTTTATCTTAAAAGTTTTTTTCATATTAGTCTTTGTTACTTTACTTGCTCCATTACCTTTGTAGAGTGAGTTGAGATTATATGAAAAAATTTATGAAAAGAATATTTCATCTTTTTAACTGAACATTTCTTGACTGTAAATGATGTTTTAGGTCCCTATTTCTAGTGTTATTATTAATGTAGGTAACTTTTGTTGAAAATAACTAGCTGTGACTAACTAGATTATTGCAAACTAAAGTTTATTGAAATGCATTTTTAAACTAACATCTAGAATGACTATTGTCAGAAATATAGTTCAACATTATAATCTCAAGAAAGTATAGGGAGTTAATGTATTTCTGAATATTTTCCTTTAGGTCTAAATATACTCTCCTCTAAACTTTAAAGGAAATTTAATTTTGGGAATTTAAACATGATTTATCCTTTCAATGAGAAAATATGTGACTGACTTAGTTCATGATATTAAATATGGTAAAGCTTATTGACAATGGTCTAGCATTCCAATGTGTCCCAGTCACAGTTCTATATATCACTAGTATTATAATTATCTTAAGTTGTTTTACTGGTATTGAATTATTCTTCTAAGTATCATCAGAGATATTGAAACTGATTTTTAAAAACCTCATTCTATTACCATTTCATTATCTAAACATTCTGATAATTGAAGAATACTGTTCTTCAAATACTGACAGAATGCCAATCTGCAGTCACATTTGACTGACAGTGGAAATGGTATTACAACTTTCTGAACCTAAATTTATAAATTTGTTCAGATAAAAGGATTTATCTTGAATATTAAAATGTGCTCTCTAACTGAAAACACCAAGCCCTTTTAATACATGTTAGTCTCTCTAAAATTAATTAAACCTACTGTAAAGAGTTTTAAAATAAATTTTATCTTAAGTAAAAAGCATATATAAATTCCCTGAAAGTCAAACTTCAAAAACAAATGTACAAACAAACAAAATGTTAAAAAGAAAATACTCTTTTCAATGTGAATCATCTTATTATTTTGTCTTAGTATAAGTTATGTAGATCATTCAATATATTTTACTTAATGGTTTTTTGGAGTTTGGTTTTTGGGAATGTCACTGATTATTCTTGTTGTAGGATAAGCTTGGTACATCATTCTTTTAAACCAAATAGGATAGTGAGGCTAAGATCATCCAACCTCAGAGGCTTCATCCAAGAAACATTTATTTCACACTAGCTGTAGATGTTGACAAGGGATCTCTACTCCACTTAGCTGCTGGAGAACCCAGAATAAGGAAGACTTTGTTTACATCTTGCAGTTGCAACATTCGAAACACTTAGTTTTTTCAACTTCTTCTTCTTTTTTTTTTTTTGATGGATTCATTTTGGAAATTAAACATGTTCCTCCTTCTTATATCTAATTGGCTCAGACTATTCACATGGTTCTATCAAGCTACAAGAACATGGAGAAATGTGGGAAGAAATTTTTGGTGAACATTTTCTCTGCCACAGCTGTGAACAATAATAAACATTTATTGTTTACCTTGACTTATGTTAATCACTGAGCAAATAGCTAAACACATATTAAGATATTAATTCTCACTTGACCCCAGGAAGCCTATAAACCAACCAAGGAAGTATAGATTAATACAATCATCCAATTGAAATGATACAACAACTTTTCCAAAGGATTCCAAGAATCCCTTCACATTTGGAAGAAAGAAAATATCCAGTAAAAATTAGCTAAAACACTGTATTTTCCTATGGATAGAAACATAGCTGCTTATTTTTATTATTATATGTAATTTTAAAGCCAATTGCACTTTTAAATTGATGAGCCTGTGATACAGAGAGCTTATATGCCTTATTTAACACATGCAACCAATAAATACAGAGACGAAGTTTAATTCATTTCTGAGTCTACAGCCCAGACAACTTGCCTTTATGGGATTCGGTAGCTTTCTCTCTGCAAAAGAATATTCCAAGCACCACAGTTCAAGATACTAATCATATGGTCACAGTGATAGTTCTCTATTGATCTCCACATCACTTCTGTGCTTTCTGTCAAAGCTTTGAGGTGAATCTTCCTTTGAACAGTCAATTTTTATGATACTTTATTAGATTTGTAAAATGATGTAAGTTGTGGTTTACCAGAGAAACAAAAGCAATAAGGTTTGTATGTGTATGTGTTTGTATTTTATTCATTGTGCAAGTCCAAAGTCAGCAGAGTAGGCTGGAAGGTGGGAGACCTAATGTTGCAGGGAAGACCTAATGTGGTTAGGGAAGAGCTAATGTTGGAGACTAAAGGCAGAATTTTCTCTTCTTTGGGGGCTGTCATTCTTTTTTCACTTAGGACCTATTTTAGACAGGAGAGGAGTGTTAGACTGTGATTGCAGTCATTCAACACTGGTAGTTTAATGTAAGAACCATTTATTTCAACTGACTGTATGAAGCTATATTATGAGGCTACTCTGCTTTATTCACAGGCTACTGATTTGAATGTTAAACTTATCTAGAAACTAACTTCACAGCAGTATCAGACTGGTGCTTGACCAAATATATTTGAGCATCATGTCCTACCCTAGTTGATACATAAAATCACTATGACAAATGAGAAAGCCCCTGATAAAATACTTAGAAAATTATTGTGCTATGTGCTAAGTCACTTCAGCGTGTCTAACTCTGTGACCCTATGGACTGTAACTCTCTAGGCTCCTCTGTCCATGGAATTCTCCAGGCAAGAATACTGCAGTGGGTTGCCATGCCTTTCTCCAGGGTATCTTTCCAACCCAGGGATCAAACCCATGTCTCTTGTGTCTCCTGCATTGGCAGGTGGGTTCTTTACTAGTAGTGCCACCTGGAAAGCTCCCTAGAAAATTATTAAAGGTATAAATTTTTCTTGCATATTAATGTAATATGTACTTTTAACATAAAGTTTTTAGAATAAATGTGTACCACCCAAATGTCTTTCCAGACTCATTTTACATTTAAGTATTTTAAAAAATATCCACAATTAGGTCCAAGTCTACAGAATATTTACTGACAATGTTGACTTATCTTTTCCCAGAGAAGAAGCTGCTATCCAAGTGAAAAAACTCAATGCAACTCAACAAATATTCAGAGAGCATCTGTTGAAAGTCAAGAACAAGACCTATTCTCTTCTGTATCTGTTGTGCCATTCATTTTCCCTCATATGTAGCCTTACAGTCCTAATTATAGCTTCACTTCCTTGGACCTTGATTTCCTAAGATAATTTCCCTCCAAAATGATATGCTTCTTGACATAAGGGACCATGTCTTTTCTTGGTATATTAGAGCTCTACAACACAGCTCTACCACAGCTCTACAACACTGTTCACAAAGCCAGTACCATAAAATATGGCTTCAATATGTTAAAAATGAAATTCCTTCTATTATAGAGATTTTTGTTTGGAGAGTAATGAGTTACAACAAAACTGACAGTTTATTTTTATTGAAGTACAGTTGATTTACAGTGTTATGCCAATCTCTGCTATAGAGCAAAATGACACCAACACATCTCTACATTCTTTTTTATATTCTTTTCCATTACAGTTTATCACAGGATATTGAAAATAGTTTTCTGTGCTACATATTAGGACTTTGTTGTTTACCCATTTTAATGTAATAGTTTCCATCTACCAACCCCAAACTCCCAGTCCATTCCTCTCCCTCTCCCTTCTCCCTTGTTAACCACAAGTCTTTCTATGAATCAGTTTCTGTTTCATAGGTAACTTCATTTGTGCCATATTTTTGATTCCACGTATGAGTGCTATCATATAGTATTTGTCTTTCTGACTTAACTTAGTATGATAATCTCTAGTTGCATCCACATTGCTGCAAATGGAATTATTTTGTTCTGTATATGGCTGAGTAGTATTCCTTTGTATATATGAGCCACATCTTCTTTATCAATTCTTCTGAAAAACAGACTTATTTTAAAAGAATGACTTACAAGTGACTTATTTGTCAAAATATATCTCAGGAGCAATTTGGTGGAAGAAGTACAGAACTGAGTACCAGGAGGGCTAGCATCTCCTTCTGGCTCAGTAGCAAACCAAAAGAATAACTCAGGACATGTCAACCCTTCCTGCACCTGAGTCCCCCTCTTGGCAAAGGAGAAGCTTATACCAGAGAACTTTTAGGCTGTAGAGATTCTATAATTCTTTGAAATAGTCTAGGAATTTACTTAACATTTCTATTTCTCCTAAATTATCTTGGTTATATTATACAGGCTTAAAGATAATTTCTTTAAAATATAGTAAATATGAAAATAATACCTTTAAATTGTTTTGCAGTTTTTAGGAGAAAAATCTTGTAGAAAGAAGAATTCTATAATTAACTAAGAAAATCCAGATGGCACATTATGAACAGAAACATTCTGGTGTTGTGTCGTCCTGTTGCAGTTGAAAGATATTTTGAAAAAGAAAAATAAAAGCAATGCTAATAGCTTTGAAAGGACTGGACTTCCTTCAACATTCTGGCTGACATTTTTGATTATTTTCTACGTTGTTCTGATTGACAGTTTGAATAAATCTACATGAAATATTAGCAATCTATCCCCAAACAGTGTCAGAAACTCCATGCTCAGAATGAGTGTCAAACTCCCAACATAATCCACAATTACAAGGCTCCTGCAAATCACAGTCTTGTCATTTTTTTTTAAAGAGAAATCTACAAGCATAATAATTGCTTCTTGGTAGGATACTCTTTTTTTCCCCTGAGGGGTCAAATTTAAACCATCTGCAGACAGATGGAAAGGAAAGTAGAATTAGGACTGCTACCAAAATCTTCTGCCGCTGTCAGGATGTGTTTGAGGCAGCCCCAGTAGTCCTGAGAGGCAGTACTACCTCCTGGGAGAAAGAAGCAGGGCCTCGTGGGGAGAGGGACATTCTTCTGGCTGATTGTTTGGGCAGACATGAGTAAGTGATGACTGGGCTCATCTTTGCAGAATACTGTTTCTCTGCGCCTGGCCTGTAGGTTTTACTCAAAGTCTTTGGTGTACTTTCTGATCATCTGGACACACTGTGTTTTCCAGTCCTTCAAGGGAGAACCAACTCAAGCTCCGGTCCTAATTTCTCACACCTCCCACACCCACATTTTTCTTGTTGTGATCATCATCTGATCTCTCCTGTTTGTTTTAATCTTCGAAAAGAGCAAGAAAAAGAATAAGGAGTCTAGGATACTACAGAGTGTAGCCATTTCATGAAATAAAATGAAGCTGTGCAACAAAGCAAGGGTCTTCTGGAGACACCCACACTCATTTCATGTTGGGTTCACCACCCAGGCTCTTCACAGTTTCTGGGTTCTTCAGGTGACAATTATTATATCTTGCTGTATTTTTTTAAATTTCCTATTTATTTGTTTCATGTAATAAAATTAAACATGTTCCTGCTTGGTGCAGGGAATCCTCCCTTAACAAAAATGTTTATAATTAATACCCTAATACTAATTATCCCAATCCTGCTGGCAGTAGCATCTTAACCCTAGTAAGAACGAAAAATACTTAGGGTACATACAATTCCGACTCTCTTGCTGTAGGAAATTTAAAAAAATACAGCAAGATATAATTAAAGAGAAATCTACAAGCATAATAATTGCTTCTTGGTAGGATACTCTTTTTTTTCCCCTGAGGGGTCAAAAAAAGACCCCTTGCTGTATTTTTTTATTATATCTTGCTGTATTTTTTTAAATTTCCTATTTATTTGTTTCATGTAATAAAATTAAACATGTTCCTGCTTGGTGCCTCACATAACTTGCCAAAGTCAAATGGATTCTTGGAACATTAGGTCTCCATTAAAAAGAAAGGGTAAATGAGTAAAGCATACAAAAGAAATACTAGTTTATGACAAGAAGACTGTATTCCTAATAGCCATCATCCATACTGTGTTTTTGTTGATGTTTGGCTGCTTTTTCCACTTCTTTTGTGAACTCTGTGGTTTTTACTAGATGGAAAAGTGATTCCATATTAAAATTTCTCACAGTGGCCAAATCATTCTACTATTATTTCTCAGACATGTCACATGCCTTCTCGATTTTGCAGTGTGTGCTTCCTACATACCTCCTTTTGAGGATGCTCTGATACCTCACTTTCCTTGTCTCGGTCTTACTCATCATTAAGATTCTTCAAAGCCATTCTTCATTCTGCATGAGGCACTTATTTCCTGCTACAGTTATAAGCCACACAGTAAATTTTACCTGGGTCTGTGATCTCTTGGCACTTGTATTAATATTATCTTACTGAATAGACTCTAATCTCTCCATGGCCAAAATCCTGTGACACACTTTTCAGTGTTAATATCTTCGAAGCACCTTACTCAGTAGGAAAGATGACGATGGTAATAACTTGAGGTCCCATTTGGAATGGTACGTTTAGGATGGAAAAATAACTGAAAAACACTCATGGAGATAAATCCATCATATACTATTGTCAAGATGTCAGAGTAAAAATATGTTGAAAGGTAAAAATCCTCTGGGCTTAAGTTTCACCATTTATCATGACTCAGTAGTATTCAAGTTTGCCTTTTCATTAAGAGCAGAGCTGTTTGCCAGAAAAAAGGGTGGAATGCAATGCAGTTCTCAGCGCAAGAATGAGAAAGTTTAGCTTAACACTTTGAAAATTAAAACAAAGGCCATTACTGGAACAGAGAAGGCGATGGCAACCCACTCCAGTACTCTCGCCTGGAAAATCCCATGGACGGAGGGGCCTGGTAGGCTGCAGTCCATGGGGTCGCGAAGAGTCAGACACGACTGAGCAACTTCACTTTCACTTTTCACTTTCATGCATTGGAGAAGGAAATGGCAACCCACTCCAGTGTTCTTGCCTGGAGAATCCCAGGGACGGTGGAGCCTGGTGAGCTGCCATCTATGGAGTCGCACAGATTCGGACACGACTGAAGTGACTTAGCAGCAGCAGCAGTAGCATTACTGGAAATGTAGGCAGAAAGAAGATTGGAACCCAAATATGAACAAACCTGGGGGAAGAAAAGATGTGGTTGGCCTCAAATATACTGGTAGTCCAGAACAACTTCTGTACTAAAGAAGCTATAGTAGAAGGGGCTAAGTACAGTCAGACTTTCTCCATGGGGTCCTTACAGGATAAGTTTGCAGTGTTGTTGTCTGTTCAATATCATGGAAGTGCTTCAAGTGTCAGTCAGCTTCTGATTACTAAAATTTTTAAAAAGTAATTATTAATGTGAGAGTCATATCAATATATTGATTCACTGATCTATTAGCCCATCATTTATCCCTGGAAGAAAAGGAGACAGGAAACGGCAGATAATCAAATTTGCATTCTTTTAATGCCTTTTGTCTTGATGCTGTTTTGAGGGCTTTGTGTATATTGACTGTCTTAATTATTACAACAACTTAAAGAGGTGTTCGCTGTTATTATCCTGGTTGTTCAGAGGGAAAAAGAGAGGCATAGAGAGGTTAAACAATAGGTTCAAGCTCACACATGGCTGGTGAGTGGAGGAAATGGAATTCAAAAAAATTCAAACGGGAAGGTCCATAACCATTGCACTAAACCACCTCAAATGTCATTGTATATTTCAAGTAGTTTTGTGACAAGAATTGGGCAAGAATGGGACAGATTCTAAGTTTATAGTTGGTAATCTGAATAGACAATTGGAATTTGAGAGCAGTTAATGAAGGCATGCAACTAGTACATTTTTTATTCAGTGGTTGCTTTCTGGTCCTGAATGAGGGTACCTCTGTAAGAATACATTTTAATGCATCAGTAGAGTTCTTGCTTGGTAATATGTCAGGTCCCTGGCCATCAGCAGGCTGGGTGCTGGTAGGGATGCTAGTCCAAGAACAGTCCAGGAAGCCGTAGCTTCCTTCATACCTCTGGCTTTAGCATAGTTGTGATTCTGATGCTAATAGAAGGTCCCGTTCTGTTGTGGCTTCCCTCTGCAAATCAGAATTACTATACATTGTCAGTAAAGACCTCCTGGAGGAGGGCATGGCAACCCACTCCAATATTCTTTTGGGGAGAATCCCCATGGACAGGAGAGCCTGACGGGCTACAGTCCACGGGGTCACAAAGAGTTGGACATGACTGAAGGGACTGAGCATGCATGTCAGTAAAGATGCCCTGCCCTGGAGTTTACTGTGGTTAGTGCTGCTTAATGGAATAGAGCACCAACTGCAGGTCGAGTCACACCCCCAGTCTAACAGATTTCATTCCTGCATTGCTGGTAGAAACACCACACTGATGCTTATCAGATAGTGAAAATGACCACTATATTCATGCATCGCCTCCTGGTATTTAATGCAGAGCCTGAACCATTATATAACTCAAGCCAATATACTTGGATTAAAATTTGTATCCTTAAATGTTTTCAACATTTGAAAATATTAAAAGCCCAGTGATCACTGAATCTCCCACGTAATCTCATGTTCTAAATTTATCCTCTCATTCAGCAGTTAGATTAAAAGAGTCTCTATTGTTTAATGTATGGTCAGGCAACTCAAGGTGGTTGCTCTCTTATTCTCTGGATATCCACTCTGGGACCAGTGCCTGCCTCACCTTTATCCTACTCACAAGACTGACCTTCCTGTCTACTTGCCCTGCGTCTCAGTTAGTGATTGTACTTATGAAAGGGGCAGTGAAGGGCATGTCCTTTTGGTTTTCTGGTAACTAATGAATCCACATGATGTCGGGCATGTGTGCTAAGTCACTTCAGTTGGGTTCAACTTTTTGCAACCCTAGGGACTGTAGCCCACATGTCTTCTCTGATTGTGGTATTCTCCAGGCAAGAATACTGCACTGGGTTGCCATGCCCTCCTCCAGGGGATCGTCCCAACCCAGGGACAGAATCCAAGCCTCCTGTGTCTTCTGACCCAAGGATTGAACCCTTGTCTCCGGCATCTCCTGCATTGGCAGGTGAGTTCTTTACCACTAATACCTCCTCGGAATCCCCCACATAACGTCAACTCTCCTTTAACTAGAAACCTCCCCTTCCTCACTGGGAGAAAAGATTGCCCCCAAAACCTACCTGCCATGCACCACACATGGTGGGCTGTTGCTCCCAGGCTGGGCTTCAGAAGTGTAAGCTCCCTGATCCATTAAACCATTGATGTCTCTGTTGCTGACTCCGGGCTTTTTCTTTGGTCTTGAAGCTAGGCAAACACAGGCCTTGCAGCCCAACACTTAGTCACTTTGTATTTATTTCTCAATCCACCATCCTTGTATAGAAGGTCAGTTTAACTTCCATCTGAGTGTAATTATTTTCTTGCAAAATATTTCAGATTTCAGTCCATTGTCTACTAGGATGCCTGTCTCACAGCTTTTTGTTGTTGCTGCTACATTTCGCTGACCATTCCTGCCACTCATCTGCCTTTCCAGTTGCCACTATTTCTTTTCCTAGAGATGAAATGCTTTTCTTCAGGTTTTCTTATCACTTCCACATCCAGAAGATCTTGTACTATTTGCAAAGCAATGTTGAAACTAAAATCCAGGCTTATAGAATTTCCAGTTCAAGTTGTAACAGAGAGCACATGTATTTGTTTCACTTCCTTCCTGAAAATTCAGTGAAGTAACCATACAAATGACAAAAAAGGAGCTGAGTAAAGTGAAGCTATCATTAGAACAAATATTTAGTTAATGCCTAAATAATGAAATTCAGATGGAATTATTTGAAAGATAAATCAGATGGAGGGCACCCAAGTTTAAAGCTGAGAAAGAAAAAAATTCATAACAAAATGAAAATAAACTGCTATGTATATTAAAAAAAAACACGATCACCAACATAAAATGTTAAAAATAGACTTTAAGGAAAAAAAATCCATGAAATTACTGGAATATACACAAAAAAAGAAGGATGAAAAAGTAACAGATCAGTATTAGAGATATAGACAGTCATTCTGGGAAGGAAAACATTTATGAAATAGGAATTCCAAAAATGCAGAATGAAGAAAATGGAGGGTGTGGTAGATAAAATAGTGGTTCCAAACATGTCTGTGTCTTAATTCCCAGAATGTGAATATGTTTCCTTATAAAGCTAAAGGGAATTTGCAAACATGATTAAATTGAAGGTCTTAAAATGGGAAGAGTCACCTGAATTATTCAGGTGGGCCCAATGTAGTCATAAGGGTCTTTATAAGAGGATGGCAGAGAGGTCAGAGTCAGAGAAAGTGATGATGGTAGCAGAAGTTTGATTTGAGGAAGGAACCCTGAACTAAGGAAGGCATGCAGCCTCTGGAAGCCAGGAAAAAAGAAAGGAAATGGGTTCGATTTTAGAGCATCCAGAACAAACACTGCTCTGTTAACACCCTATTTTAGAACTTCTGATCTCCAGAACTACAGATAATAACTGTGTGTTGTTTTAAGCCACCAAGTTTGTGGTAATTTGTTATAAAATTAGTGGGAAGTTAATAGAGAATTAAGTGATCAAAGGGTAAATAGAGTGAAATTTCCTAAAGGCAAAAAAAAAAAAAAAAAGAACAGTGCATTCAAAATTGAATGAATCTCTCTAGTACAAAATAACATTCAACGAAAAAAAAAACACAGCTAGATATATCACAAAATTTAGAACAAGAGAAGATCTTAAAAGTTATTGTCAGGAGGATTTAAAACAAAAGTTAAAGCTTTGCTAAACAGCCACATGTTTTTGTTGCATAGTTGCCAAGTTGTGCTCAACTCTTTTGAGACCCCCTGGACTGTGAGCCGACAGGCTTCTCTGTCCATGGGATTTCCCAGGCAAGAATACTGAAAGGGTTGCCATTTTCTTCTCTAGGGGATCTTCCCAACCCAGGATCAAACCAACATCTCCTGCATTGGCAGACAGATTCTTTACTACTGACCCACCAGGGAAGCCCAAACAGTGACGTACAAAAGATTGATCTAAAGATGGGCATCATATTTCTTGCAAGCATCATTGAATAGAAGATGATGAAACATCTCTTTGAATGGATGTCTAGGGCAAATGGTTTTAAAAATTAATATCTATCCACAGGAAAACTATTAATCAGGTGAGAAACAAAGGTTTTTTGAAAATGTAAAACTCAGTTTTCTAGCTATAAGTGAAAGTGTTAATCACTCAGTCATCTCTGACTCTTTGCAACCCCATGGACTGTAGCCTACCAGGCTCCTCTTTCCATGGAATTCTCCAGGCAGGAATACTGGAGTGGGTAGCTATTTCCTTCTCCAGGGGATCTTCCCAACCCAGGGATTGAATCTGACTCTCGTGCATAGCAGGCAGATTCTTTACCATCTGAACCACCAGAGAAGCCCTTACTAGCTGTAAATCCTTCCTTAAAGAAATACATAAAAGTATGCTCTGGCAAAGTAAAGCCTGAATTTGAAAGAAAGGAAAAGAAGGAATTTAAGAACACATGTACTAGATTTAGGAAAATAAACGATAGAAATTTCTGGATAACAGGTAAGTAGCAGTATAGAAACCAAGCAAATAAATAGGAAGTCAATGAATTTTTAGAAAAACTTGTTCAAGAAGAAAATGAATATCCTGGGACAAAGGCTGTATTGAGGAAGCTGGATGGTCTTGGAGATAACATAAATAGATGATCAAATATAAAATCCTGTAAAAAGTACACTACATCTTCACAATTATACCAGTTTTCAATATTTCTTTGTTAATTGAAGCTAAATTATATATTTGAAGAACTCATAAAAATATGTTTGGTCAGATCAGGAAGGATAGATTACTTGAAAAATCTTTTCAAGGCAGAGATGGCTTTGAACAAAGGCTCTGATTTTTAGTGAATATTGAATCTGCTGCTCTCCTTACTGATTTTTTTTTATTATCTCAAAGATGGACAATAAATTTCAATTCATACATACATTAAAAAATTACTTTAAATAAGATAACATGTAAAAGGCTCTGTCATAATGTAGGCATTTATCATACATTTTTTGCCTTCTTATTCTACCCTTGGAAGCATAAATTTGAACTCTGGTACTATTCACTATCCTGCATAAGATCTTAGAATCTCACAGTTTGTAAGAACATCCTCGCTTTAGCTTAGTGTTGAGATTCCTTTTAGAATCTCTCTAGAAGTAATTCCTTTTCTAGGCGTCTACTTACAGCCAAAGTCTAAATGAAAGCAGGCACTGATGAGAAGATTCTTCACGTTTTCAAGTAAGAATATTTCTTTTCATTATTGTAGTTCAATAAATGCTTGTTTAGGGAGTAGGGAGGAGAATCTTACATTGTTTCACAAGCATGTTCCTTTTTACATCTACTCTTAGTACTCATTGCCCAGAGAGTTTGAAAGAACATCCTGAGATGTCTGACAGTGTAGTTGCAAAATCTGTAGTGGTTGAAACGGTCCAAACATTTTTATAAACATTTGGTTTTCAGTTGAGACTTTTAATTTTTGACATTATTTGCAAATCCAGAAATTATTTTTAAGGACAAAAGGAAAGAACATGAATTTCCACTAAACAATAATTCTTCAGTCTACTCCTGTTTAGCTATTTGTAGCCTCTCATTATTTGACTCCATAAAAAAATATACACATTCTTTTGGCATTTTCTCCATATTCAGTTCAGTTCAGTTCAGTTCAGTTCAGTCGCTCAGTCATGTCTGACTCTTTGCAACCCCATGGACCACAGCACTCAAGGCCTCCCTGTCCATCACCAACTCCCTTACTTTACCCAAACTCATTTTCATTGAGTCGGTGATGCCATCCAATCATCTCATCCTCTGTCGTCCTCTTCTCCTCTTGCCTTCAATCTTTCCTAGGACCAGGGTCTTTTCAAATGAGTCAGGCTTTCGCATGAAGTGGCCAAAGTATTGGAGATTCAGCTTCAATATCAGTACTGTCCTTCCAATGACATTGGAAGCCAATGACAATGACTGGTTGGATCTCTTGCAGTCCAAGGGACTCTCAAGAGTCTTCTCCAACACCACAGTTCGAAAGCATCAATTCTTCGGTGCTCAGCTTTCTTTATAGTTCAACTCTCACATCCACACATGACCACTGGAAAAACCATAGCCCTGACTAGATGGACCTTTGTTGGCAAAGTAATGTCTCTGCTTTTTAATATGCTTTCTAGGTTGGTGATAACTTTCCTTCCAAGGAGAAAGTGTCTCTTAATTTCATGGCTGCATCACCATTTGCAGTGATTTGTCACTTCCACTGTATACTCATAAGGGATTTGATCTAGGTCATACCTGAATGGACTAGTGGTTTTCCCTACTTTCTTCAATTTAAGTCTGAATTTGGCAATAAGCAGTTCATAATCTGAGCCACAGTCTGCTCCCAGTCTTGTTTTTGCTGACTGTATAGAGCTTCTCCATCTTTGGCTGCAAAGAATATAATCAATCTGATTTCGGTGTTGACCATCTGGTGATGTCCACGAATAGAGTCTTCTGTTGTGTTGTTGGAAGAGGGTGTTTGCTGTGACCAGTGCGTTCTCTTGGCAAAGCTCTGTTAGCCTTTGCCCTGCTTCATTCTGTACTCCAAGGCAAAATTTGCCTGTTACGCCAGGTGTTTCTTGACTTCCTACTTTTGCATTCCAGTCCCCTATAATGAAAAGGACATCTTTTTTGGGTGTTAGTTCTAGAAGGTATTGTAGGTCTTCATAGAACCGTTCAACTTCAGCTTCTTCAGCATTACTGGTCGGGGTATAGACTTGGATTACTGTGATATTGAATGGTTTGCCTTGGAAATGAATGGAGATCATTCTATCATTTTTGAGGTTGCATCCAAGTACTGCATTTTGGACTCTTTTGTTGACCATGATGGCTACTCCATTTCTTCTAAGGGATTCTTGCCCACAGTAGTAGATATAATGGTCATCTGAGTTAAATTCACCCATTGCAGTCCATCTTAGTTTGCTGATTCGTAGAATGTCGACATTCACTCTTGCCATCTCCTGTTTGACCACTTCCAATTTGCCTTGATTCATGGACCGAACATTCCAGGTTCCTATGTAATATTGCTCTTTACAGCATTGGACTTTGCTTCTATCACCAGTCACATCCACAGTTGGGTATCGTTTTTGCTTTGGCTCCATCCCATCATTCTTTCTGGAGTTATTTCTCCACTGATCTCCAGTAGCACATTGGGCACTTACTGACCTGGGGAGTTCACCTTTCAATATCCTATCTTTTTGCCTTTTCATACTGTTCATGGGGTTCTCAAGACAAGAATACTGAAGTGGTTTGCCATGCCCTTCTCCAGTGGACCACATTCTGTCAGACCTCTTCACCATGACCCATCCGTCTTGGGTGGCCCCACATGGCATGGCTTAGTTTCATTGAGATAGACAAGGTTGTGGTCTGTGTGATCATATTAGCTTTTCCCACTTAAATTATTATAGAATACTGAGCAGTGTTGTACAGTAGGCCCCTGTTTGGTTATCTATTTTAAATATGGCATTTCATACATGTCAATCCCAAACTTACTCTGTTCTTTTTAATAAGACTTATTTTCAGGGGAAAGTAGATAACCAGAGCCTAACCTGCTGGGGTTTTATCAGAGTCTAAATGACATGAAGAAAGGAAATATCCAACTCTGACCTACTCCAGCCTTCGATGTGATAGAAGGAAATACAACTGACTCTTGAACAGCTTGAGTTTGACTCTTGAACAACCTGGGCTCTTGTGTAGATGCATTTTTTGAATAGATACTTCAGTACTACACAATACCTCACTGGTTGAATCTGCAGATGAAGAACTGTGGATAACTGAGGACTGACTATGGGACTTGAGCATCTTCAAAGTTTGGTATCTGTGGCAGGTACTGGGACCAACCCCTAGAGATACCAAGGGGTGACTGTAGTTAACTCAAGCCCACTCTAGACATCTTTTCTCAGCTAAGAGGGGAGAAATAAACCTGTGAATCACCTGTGAAGTGTTTCACAGTCCAGAGACATAGCCACTGAAAGACAGATCCTATCATAAGACTATAGAAAGCTTCCCCTCCCCATATACTTCACCACCACATCACTAACGGCTTATTTACAACAGTTTGTTTTACTCAATATTGTCATTGTTCAGTTCTCAAGAAAAATTTGAAGGCATATCAAAGGCAAAAAAAAAAAATACAATTTGAAGAGCCAGAGCAAGTATCAGAACTAGACATGGCAGGGATGTTGGAATTATCAGACTGGGAATTTAAGACAATTGTGACTGATATGCCAAAGGCTCTAATGCGTAGACAGCCTGCAAGAACAGACAATGTAAACCGAGATGGAAATCCTAAGAAAGAATGAAAAGGAAATGCTAAAGATAAAAAATGCTGTAATACGAATAGAAAAAATCTTTGATGAGCTTATTAGTAGACTGGATACTACTGAGGAAAGTATTTCTGATCTAAAAGATGCATCAGTAGAATCCTCAAAAACTAAAAAGGAAAGAGAACAAAGACCAAGAAAAATAGAACGCGATATCCAAGGACTGTGAGAAAACTAAAAAAGGTGTGGCATACATACATTGGAAATACCAGAAGGAGGAAAATAGAAAGGAACCGAAGAAATATTTGAAACAATAATGACCAAGAATTTCCCTAAATTAACGCCAGACATCAAACCAGTTTCAAGAATCTCAGAAAACACCATACAGGATAAATGCAAAAACAAACAAAGTACACCTTGGGATAATTATTTAAAATGTACACACACACACACAAAAACAAAGACAAAGAAAAAATTCTGGAAGAAGTCAGAAGTGGGGAAAATCCACCGTATCTATAGAGGTGTAAAGATAAGAATTACATTCAGCTTCTCTTTAGGGGTTTCCTTGGTGGCTCAGAGGATAAAGCGTCTGACTGCAATACAGGAGACCGGGGTTCGATCCCTGGGTTGGGAAGATTCCCCTGGAGAAGGAAATGGCAACCCACTCCCGTACCCTGGAAAAATCCCATGGATGGAGAAGCCTGTAGGCTACAGTCTATGGTAGGCTACAGTCCATGGGGTTTTAAAGATTTGGACAAGACTGAGTGACCTCACTTTTGCTTTCTCTTTAGAAACCATTCAAGTAAGAAGAAAGTGGAATGATGTATTTCAAGTTGTGGAGAGAAAAAAATAATTATTTACCCTGTAAAATTGTCCTTCAAGAGTGAAGGAGAAATAGAAACTTTTTTAGACAAAAATTGAAATTTATTGCCACTAGACCTGCTTTGCAAGAAATATTGAAACACACAATAATTTTTGAGAAAAGGAAGATAATACAGATAGATCTACACAAAGAAAGGGAATAAAAGAAGGTAAAATAAAAATTTTATTTTTCTTATTCTTCATTGTTCTAACATTTTTTTCAAATTAATAACAGAAAAAAAGTTTTATGTATGTTTATATATGTATCTTATGTATGTTTGCTATGCATGCTTATATATAAGTGAAATGAATAGTAATACAAAGGATAAGGGGAAGGAATTAGGATTATTTCATTTTTTAAGGTACTGACACTACCCATGAAGTGTTAACTGTAAAGTGGACATGGATATAAGTACAACACAGGGAATATACCCTACATTTTATAAAAACTTTAAATGGAGTATAATCCATAAAATATTAAATCACTATGCTGTATGGCAGAAACTAATATAATACAGTAAATCAAGTGCATTTCAATTTAAGATTGCAAAATTGAAAAAAAAAAGTGCTGTTGAAATAAAACTGATGTGCAAAGTACAAAAAGAGAATGGAATATAAAATGCTCAATTAAAGTCACAAAAGGCGGAAAAAAAAATAGTTGAATACAAAAATAGGAGCAAAGAACAAGCATAGGAGATAGAAACTGGGTTCAGGTTTTCGTTTTTTTTTTTTTTTTTTTTTTTACTTCACTTGCTAAGAAGTTGAATTTTCAGGACAGACTAAGAGGTATGTCATTCACATATTTTCATGGTGGCTGTTAATTCTGTCTTATTTTGGTTCAATTTCCCTGTTTATTGCACTTACACTAGCTGATATCTTTTCCACCAGCCTTGTCTGCTTTGTAGTTGGGCCTCCTATACGCCTCTGAAACTAAAGTTTGAGGTTTTGAACCTAGGTGTGTGACTGTCCTTCCAGGAGTCTAGCCATCTCCCACCTGATTAATTCAGCTGACTCTCAGTGTCAGTTAGCAGAGACATGCAATTCTCCTCCATACATCTGCCTGGTCTTAGCCCAACGTGAAGCATCCCACCACAGAAAGGATACTTACAGACCTGGTGACTTCCAGCGTGGTCCCTCTTAGTTCAGTTCAGTTCAGTTGCTCATTCATGTCCAACTCCTTGAGACCCCCATGGACTGCAGCACACCAGGCTTCCCTGTCCATCACCAACTCCTGGAGCTTACTCAAACTCATGTGCATTGAGTCAGGACCAAGAGAGTGTCAACCATGTCTCTAACCATGCTGTTCTGCCTTCTTTATCAGACTCGGCTACCTCACCTTAGCACATTTGTAAAGTGTCCTGGGTCCGCCCAAATGATCTCAATGGGAAGAGTGAGTCACAAATCCCTGGATATGGTATTCTTCTCACATTGTGTAATAGACTTTCCTCAACCCCAGGTCAAACCCAGAGAGAGAATTTTGAGTCACAGGGTAATCGTCCCTCCCCTACCTCCATTTTCTGACTGATCTTCAAGGTCAAGGCGAAGTGTTATTTCACTTATCACATTGTCACCTTTCTTTCTATATTAACCTCAGGGGAACATGGCTGCTTTCTCTAACTACTGGAAAAACCTAGCTTAGTTCTTCATATATTAAATGGAAGCTAAAGGAGTTAAGCTAATCTTTATTTTTCTCTACAATGTTGAGATTCAAGATCATAGTCTTATAGTAAAATATTATTAATACTCTGTCATCATTTTTTTCTTTGCATTTCTTCTGAAATACAGTTTAATTTTCTCACCTCCCAGTGACTGATGCCCATAGCCCTGGACCTTGGTCAATTAATGTGGTGGTTATATACACAGAAAAGTAAAAGAATAAAGCTCATTAATACTTTTCAAATCATTACCTTCATTGCCATTTATCTATCTCCTTTTGAATTTAGGTGTATATTTCAACCATCCATCTGAAAACTTCTATGACTAGGAAATCTGATAATCAGTGCAAAGTCTTTGTGCAAAATCTGAATTCCTTATATTCTACTCTGCCCCTCACACTCTCCTGTAAATCTCATTTAATAGTACCATTTCTAGCTCAGTGCCCTACTCCAGAAACCAGAGTCAGACTTGACTTCATCATTTCTTTCCTCTTATGCTTCTCATCAATTAAGATGTGGCAAATTACACTGCTTCCAGAGTTGCTTTTCCGAAATCCTTAGGAGAATAATTGACCTTTCTAACTGTATGTTTCCTTTTTTTTTTTTTTAAGGATGCTATTACATAGATCATATATTGTTGAAAAAGTTAAGTGAGAAAATGGATGGATACAAGTTTCTTGGTAAATGGTAGCATTACCCTTGCTTTTTTCCTCATAAACTTCCACAAATGTCTCCTTTCCTATTGAGTCCTTCTGTATTACATTCAAGCTTTTAGCAAAATATTCAAGATCCTTCCTATTTGCTACCATCTTTAACAACTTGAACACTCAGTTCTCAAGCCACTATGAGTTTTTTCTCCTTCAGCATCAATCCTTGCTTTTTCATGCTTAAGAATGCTCTCCACTGTTTGTCTGACTGCTTAAAATGCATTTCTGCCCCTACTCCTTGTACAGCTCTGCCATTAACTCTCCCCGTGACCTTGGGAAAATTTCAAAATCTCTCTGGGCCTCAGGTTCCTAAATTCAAGGCTAGAGATAAACATGAAACTATTTCTGTTTAAATAATTTCACTTGTTTCTTTATTTTTTTAGATTCTATATATAAGTGATATCATATATCATATGATATTTGTCTTTCTGTGCCTGATTTACTTCCCTTAGTATGATAATCTCTAGATCCATCATAGAAAATGAACTTATGGTTACAAGAGGGGAAGTGGGAGGGTCAATGAGCTTGAAACTAACAGATACACACAACAGCAAGTTCTTACTCTATAGCACAGGGAACTATATTCAATACCTTTGTCATAATGTATAATGGAAAAGGACCTAAATAAGGATACAAATGTGTATATCCTTTGCTGTACACCTGGAACTAACGCAAATAGGAAATCAACTAGACTTCAACAAAGAAACATAAAAAATGAAACCAAAAGCATGAAGACTAAGCAAAATAATGCAAACTGATGTTGCAAATTGTCTGGCTATCATGAGGACCCAGTAAATGTTACACACTAACTGCAGATTGTGTTATTAATTACTGTTTATTATCATCATCATCAGCAGCAGCAGCAACCATTCCCCAGAATGCTTTTATTTAACCTTCAAGAGCTAGTTAAAATATCGTCTCATCTGAAAAGACTGCTCCAGGAAAATATGTTCATTTATCCTGTTGTGGTGCCCTGTGTCATCTCGTATTCATTTCTTCCCAGTTTCTTAGCATCTTGAAGGCAGAGACAGTCATCTTTACACACCGAGTACCTGGCCAGTGACTGCATGTAGTAAATGCTCCATAAACAATTGCTGAAGGAAGGAAAACAAACAAAAATAATAAAACTTATTGTGCTGTCAATGAGTGACAAAGTGTTCTAAAGTATCCTAGGTATTAAGTCACTCAGTTCTCCAATAGCCCTATAATTAGCTACTCCTATTATCATCCTATTGCATAGGTAAGAAACTAAGAGATGAAAAAATTACAGTTACTTGGTCATAACCAGAACTGGAACCAAGCTTATTTGGCTCTGGATTCTGTGTTTAACCTTAATGGTACATTGCTTTTCCTGGGATGGCAGAAAGACAGAGTACAGAACTGGAAGTTCTCTAAGGTCTTTCCTGTTTCATATTATGTAATCCTAGCATTTTTCTAAAAGTTTTAATCTAATATATGCAGAGATAATATATAAAATACTATTTCTTCAGGAGTTTTATAAAAGGTTCTAACTATTCATATTTATTCATTGGACATTTCTAGTCTGATAAAATGACTATGTCTCCTATCAGTTAACCACAGCATGCCTACTCATACTCTCACCTACTTATAATTTTATTCAAGCTCATTTTTTTTGAGATAAGTGGTTCTGTTTTAAATGGCATCAATTAGGAGTCACCTTGAATCTGGAATTTTATAATTTCTGAAGTTTAAGCTGTCTTCATCTTAAATAAAAGTTTTACCCAAATTCGACTATGCTAGATTCATACATTTAAAAATAAATTAGATTGAGTGCTGCTGGGAAGATGATGAAATATTGCAAGGCAAGCGTTTTTTGTAGGGTTTTAATCAGCTTCCCTGAGCAGAAAGGACCTAGGGACACCATATCTGTTTATATAACTCTTGTAAAGTAATGACAGTAAAAAGACTGTATTATAGAGTAAGCTGAATGAGGCATGGAAGGACTAGATGTGTAGATTAACACTGAAGGCAACTGGCGTTTAATCCTGCTAGGGACCCTTAGAGTTGTTTCTCTGCAGGAGAGAAAGCTGAGTCCTTCCCCATCAGGTCTGTCCATCATTGCTGAGGCTTGTGCCCTGTGGGAATTAGTTATCTCACACTACCATGCTGCCCTGTGTGCAGAGTGAGTGAGCTTCCTATAACTTCCACAAAAACTATCCAGCAGAAAAGCAGGGCAGCAGGCATATGAATGGAGATGCTGCCGGAGTGCATGTAGCAGAGTCCACAATTGAAGCTGGCTTTATAGGCTTGCTTAGGGAACCGTAATACTGAACCTCTTTCCTACCCCGAAATCATCATCTTCTACCACATTTTTGCTGCTCAGAAATTTCACTGCCTCACATGAAGTTCAACTTTTTAATAACTTTTCGAAAGTGTATCTGGCTGGCACCTCTTGAGAAAAAGTATTAAAAACAGACTGAGTGTAGCAGGTTCTAGTTCCTACTATAGCTGTGGGTCCCAAGTTTATAACTGCTATTCATTATCTCTCTTCCCTACCACTAGAGTCTTCTCACACCTGGCCAGCTCTCCAATTTGCGTATAAGCTGCTTGTTTGAAAGCAGAACACGGACCTTCATCCCTTAGTCATCTGAGCTTTTGTTTACTTTGCCCCTTTGCAGGCAGTTATTGCTGACAGTACCTTTTTCTGATATTATTGAGCATGGAAGCACCGACTGATAGCACAGTGATCCACCTCGGTGTCCCAAAGACTCCTCCTCCATGCCTCCGTGACTTGGCAGCGACCACAGAAATTCTTGATAAGCACAGTCAGCAACACTGCCAGTTTACTAGCTCCTTTATTTACCTACTGGTCCACAGGTATAAGGAGCCCAGAACAACTGGGCACAAGTTGAGACTTTTGGACTGGAGGGATTTTTAGTATAAATACATCCTTTAGAAGAACATTTCCCTGCCAGGGTTAAAGATCTCAAATCCTGCAGAATTTAAAGTTGCAGGAATGAGAAGCACGGACTCCCTTGTGGCTTATTGAGAGGCATGGTGACCATGGTTAATCCTTCTTTCAACATTTGATTCCCGTACCTGTGTATTCTAGTACTAGGACAGACATCATATAATACCTGTAGATTAAATATGAACATTGCATCAGAGAAGGCAGTGTCCTAACGACAGAAGGTGTCTTTCCCATGTTGGCATTTTGACTGAGCTTTTATGAAGCCATTCTTACATTCTGTCAGATTTTCTGTGATCCTGTGATCACATGTTTCCAACTTGAATGTAGAGTTACATCTGATTCACTACCATGGGTGGAAGGAGTAGGGTAACCTCAAGTTTGCTCTTCATATTTTACCCTTATTATCTTATTACCTCTGATTCTCTAATCAGAAATCTAATGTAAGGTTTTCAACAGCTTCTAAATATTTATGACCTGAATTGCTATAACAGAAAAGCAGAGAAATATGGCTGGTGTTTCATATTGGATGTGATAAGTGTGATGAGCTCTGTCTATGAAAAATACAACTTGGTGTACAGTGGTCTGAGGGGATGTGTCATGGGACACAAGAAGAAGCATTTCACTTATATTCATGATCGCATTTTTACTCAATATATCCATTTTATAGATGAGAACATTTAGGTTCCGATCCTGAAATAGTGTACACAAGATCACACAAAAAGAGACAGAATATGACAAAAGCTCATAAGAAATGAAGACTCTCCAGTCCCACCTCTGACCTACTGAATCAGAATCTGCATTTAATAGGATCTCTAATTGCTATATATGCGTATTTAGGTTTGCTAGGCTCTGACTTAATATTTTTTTTCTTAAATGACTATAGCCATAAATCAAATGATAAAGTCATATATAATATCAAGTGATCCAAAAGGTATATTGTTCTTTTAATTAAACCAAACAGATTTTCCTAAGCATTTTATTTTATAAACCTTAACTAATTAAAATATTTTGCTGTGAGGAACACAGCACAATTTTGTTTTGAAGTTTCTGTGGGTTACAGTTTGGTTGGGACTTTCTATAAAAGGTGTGTTATTATCGTAAGTAAGTAGTGTGCCAATCGGGGTGGAAGCATTGACACACATGGGTATAACTTATGGACAACCTATTTGAGAGTGTATTCGTTTTCTGTTGCTTCTATAACAAATTACAAAAACTTAGCTTAAAACCACACAACTCTATTATCTTACAGTCTTGTTGGCTTGGCAAGTTTCTCTGCTCTGAAATAAAGATGTTGTTCAACTAGGCTCTTACAAAGAGGCCCTTGAAGAATCTGCTTCCAAACTCATTCACATTTTTGCAAGAATCCGGTTCCTTGTGGTTGTAGGACTGAGGCTCTGTATTTTGTTGCTCGCTGCCTGCTGGTGTCTGTCATTAGCTCTTAGTAGCTCCTAGGTCCTTCCCTATGGGTTCCTGCATCTCAGAGTCAGCAAGGGCACATCAGATTGGCTCATGCTTGGAATCTCTTTGATTTTCCCTTCTGTCACATACATCTTGTTTTCCCTTCTTCCACATTTTTTTTTGCCTCCATTCATAAAAGATTCTCTGCTTGCAAGTGTTCATGTGATTATATTGAGCACACTGGATAATCCATATTATGCTCCCTATTTTAAAGTCTGTAACCTTAATTTAAATCTACACAATTTATTTTATTGTGTAGCATAACATATCCATAGGTTCAAATGATCAGGGGGTGGATGTCTTTGGAGAGCCATTCTGCCTATCACAGAGGTTGGGTGCTACAAAAAGTAGTAGAGGTAGTTTGGAGACAGATTTTTGACAGCTAAAAGTGGGAGGAATACTTGAATTCTTTCAACAAATATGCATTGACTAAATGTTTTCTAGTATTCTGGATTAAGATTTTAGCTTTCAAGCAACAGGAATTTTCAAAGATTATTAAGTAGAAAAGTGGTAGAATGAGCAGTATCATCAAAAGAGCCCAGAAATGCAGAGTTAGTGCCCATCCCCTATGTTACAGCCAGCAGGCTATGGGTTCATACTTGAAGTGGAAGAGATACTGATGATTTCTTCCTTTTGGTAACAGCAGGTTACTGATAGAGAGATAAGGGTCTCCTTTGGGAAGCTGGCAATGGAAAGGAAAAAAAAAGGTGAGTTTGAGAAAAGGTGCAAATAAATAATTGACAAAATTCTGTGCTTGGCATAAAAGAGATAAAATTGATGAAAGCAATATGTGATGCTTGGGAAAATTTAAAGAATGGCAAAATGTTCATTATAAAACCAATAATGCAAGAAAAAAGTAATGACCCCAAATCACTGCAATGCCATGAATGCTTGAATAGAAACACCAGGTAAGAGAGCAGCAACAACAAAAATGAAAACATCATTTTTTTCATTGTTTTTGTTTGGTTGTTCTTCCTGCTTGTTGCAGGCCATGAAGACGGTCATTGCCTGTCATAATGCGTGTTCTATAATCTTGACTTACCCACCAGTAAATCTGAAAATAACCCAGCTCTGCAAGTTTCAGAACAGCTCTGCCTATTTACAGGAACAAAGTGTCATCTTAGGAAGTGTCTTTCCAACAAATATACAAGTAGTGATTGGAACAAATCATGGGCCACATTATTCAAAAATGACTCAAACTGAGAACACACTTGAGTTGTTCGAAGAGTACAAGAAAGATTCAGTTAACCCTACCACTAGGGGAAGGTTGACGATTTTAAAAAACACATATTCTGATGTTGTCTCCTCTAGTAATTGACCCAGAAACATTATGGAGAAATAATGGAATAAACACAGAGTATGACACATATGGTGGGCATTTTCTTGAACATCTCTGGGTGGGAGATTATTAAAAGAAAACTCAGTAAAATCCTTAAGAAATTATTCATTCCTATTCATACCTTGGTGTATATTTTATGGCTTCATTTCTCCTACTGAAAAACAGTGTTTATTTTTAGGTTAATAAACAAACGCAACAGTGTTGAAAGTCATACTACAATCTAAAACTATTTCAAGTGTTTTTGGTTTGGCTTTATGAAAAATGCATTTTGCCAAACAGTTTTTCTCCTTAATTTTTAAACCCTTGTGTATTTTTAAAGAAAATGTAATCCACATGTTTCTTATGCATTTACACTTAACTCATCAAATTCCTCTTGTGTAGGAGTGACTTGGAGACCAGAAGACTTTGGAAATTATTTTTTTGCCTCTGAAGCTCTTTATTTTTATTTGGAAGGTAGCAGCATATTCTTTAGTATAGTTCATGTTAGATACCCAGGTATTCAGCTTTTCATGTATGTAGATAATGTAATTTAGAATATCTATATTTATCCTTACATCTTACTTTCCCTAATGTACCATTATATTAATTACCATTAGTATAATGGTAATTTTCATCTTCATCATTATCATCTGTTGTAGTACTATTACTTTATTAATTACTATTATTATTGTTGTTACAAATGTCATAATAACATTAATGGTATTACAGAATATCTATATGTTCACAGCATCTTCATTTACAAAGTGCCTTTATCTCACCTTTCCTTAAAGACTTGGGTGGAAAGAAACTCCCAAGCTTTGTAGTATACTCACCCATTTCATCTCCTGATAAAATATCAGGCAGAGAGAATTTACCAATTGCTTTACATCCTCCAAAAATGTTCTCAGTTTATCTGTCTTATTTCTACTTTCTTGACTGAGTGCACTATTCATCTCTCAGAGTTATTTTTAACCTCTTCAAATCCTTGCACAATTGTCTGACTTTATGATCTGAATTAAAAGTCATATCTGACATATCTTCTTGTTGAGCTGAAAGATTCTGTCCTACTTATTCCATTTATGCATTCTTTACATCTGTGGACACTGCATTGTTCTAATTTGCTTATTCTCTGAATTTAATCCATCACCGATCTTTAAGTATGCTTCAATAATCTTGAGGATGTATGCTCTGAAATTCAAGAGCATCCTAAGTTCCTTTAAAAGTAAGGCCTATGTCTTTTTCTTTCTTTCATATCTTCTTCCCATGCCTAGTTCTGATTGCTACAACTTTTAATCTTAGTAAATATGACTGGTGGGTTGTTAATTTTTAAAGTATTATGTGGCATGTACTACTTGTTTTCTCCATGAAAATAATATAGTAACTTACCAAATAAAAGTAGATTCTGACTCAGTCTTTTTTTTTAAAATTAGATTGCATGCTTATAATCTATTGTTAACACTTGATCCTTAAAATATTTTTTTTATTTAACAAGAGTCTTGAAAACATAGTGTTGACATGCAAAGAACAAGTAGTGAACAAGATCTTCATCAAAATTGCCAGTTTGTTTGAAGAACAGATACTGATGGACCACAAGTAGTAGAGCCTTACTTAAGCTTTGTGCTAGAGTCTGACAATGAAGAAAGACAACCTCTTCTCTCAGACAACTATTTTGAGAATCACAAATGCATATAATTTTAATACTGTGTGCAGAGAGATAGGACAAAGATCAAAGAGTAGAGGCAGGCATCCTGTGTAGTTTCAGAAAACCACTTTTGGAGTAATCTCAAAGTTAAATGGGCTGTGCAAGCTAAACATTATAACAGGCAATATTAAAGCCTCAATTTAATAGACATTTTACACAACGCTTGTGTGGGTTACTGTTCCAAGCATCTTACAATTATGAACTCATTCAATCCTCGTCACTATCCCATGGGTAAGCAATGTTACTAGACTACTTTTACAAGTGAGAAACCTGAAATACATAACAGCTAAGTGAATTGCCCAAGGTCAACAGCAGGCACAGCCAGGACTTAAATATAGCTAGAGTGTGTCTCCAGAGTCCTTACAAGAGGTTTTAATAGGAAATTTACAAACTCATGGAGAGCAATACACAGTCAGGGAAGAAAAAGTGGGTTGGCATTTTGAGGGCAAGTTATACCTGGGATAATGTCAAGAGATGGAGGAAGCTAAAGTAGTGAAAGGGAACAGTGTTACACTGAAAAATAGGGGTTTTTTAAATGGATCATTGTAATCTTTGGAATAACAGTGTTTTATCTCAATGTTAGAATGTTCTCTAGGATCATGGAGACTGGGATACAAGATGACTGGAGTGGAGGTGAAAAGACCTGGCAAAGGGAGTACCTGCAATAACACAAGTGAGAGAAACAGTGGGAATGTGATTGGAGGGAAGCTGAAGCTCATGTGAGTTATTCTCAGGGAGGACATGTGCTGCTGCTGCTGCTAAGTCGCTTCAGTCGTGTCCGACTCTGTGCGACCCCATAGACGGCAGCCCACCAGGCTCCGCCGTCCCTGGTATTCTCCAGGCAAGAATACTGGAGTGGGTTGCCATTTCCTAATCTGTTGATGTTGGACAAAAGAGAGAAGCTTGTGTCTGGACTGTTTCCTCTGAATTTCTGATTAAGGAAACAGTGTATACAGAGGTGACTATGGAGATAGGGAAGAAAAGAAGAGAATTGAACATTAGAAAATGCTTCTGATACAATGAAAAAGAAAGTAGAGCTCAGAATTGTATATTATCTATTGTCCTTTAAAACTATGTGTAATATGCACAGAAAAGCTCTGATAAAAACAAGAACAAATATTGTGAATGGTAAAAATTTTCAGTAGAACTTTTCATTTTCCCCTGTATTTTCTACATTTTCTTCATTGAACATGAACTAAGTATATTCCATTAAACTAAAAATAAGTATTACTGGAAGGTCTTTAAATGGTTATCTTATTTAAAGTTAACTTCTACGATCTTCCTGAAAAGCAAAACAAAGCACTTAGTAAAAGTAGAAGATTTACTAACTTTGGATCAAGAATTCCCTTCTTGGGAAGCTACTTTAAAGTAATGCATAAATTCTCACTGTTTATTTATAAATATATTGTTATATGGAAAAATTAACATCAACAATGGAGTTGTCAAAAACAATTATAGTGTAGACATGTGAATGAATGCTACACATTCACTAGAACAGTTACTTATAAAAATACTTAATCTTCAGGGAAAATACTACTGATAAATGAAAATAGCAGTGTATGAACTAAAGAGCCTCTTGATGAAAGTGAAAGAGGAGAGTGAAAAAGTTGGCTTAAAGCTCAACGTTCAGAAAACTAAGATCATGGCATCTGGTCCCATCACTTCATGGGAAATAGATGGGGAAACAGTGGAAACAGTGTCAGACTTTATTTTGGGGGGCTCCAGAATCACTGCTGATGGTGATTGCAGCCATGAAATTAAAAGACACTCCTTGGAAGGAAGTTTATGGCCAACCTAGATAGCATATTTAAAAGCAGAGACATTACTTTGCCAACAAAAGTCTGTCTAGTCAAGGCTATGGTTTTTCCAGTGGTCATGTATGGATGTGAGAGTTGGACGGTGAAGAAAGCTGAGCGCCGAAGAATTGATGCTTTTGAACTGTGGTGTTGGAGAAGACTCTTGAGAGTCCCTTGGACTGCAAGGAGATCCAATTAATCCATCCTAAAAGAGATCAATCCTGGGTGTTCATTGGAAGGTCTGATGTTGAAGCTGAAACTCCAATACTTTGGCCACCTCATGTGAAGAGTTGACTCATTGGAAAAGACCCTAATGCTGGGTAGGATTGGGGGCGGGAGGAGAAGGGGCCGACAGAGGATGAGATGATTGGATGGCATCACCGACTCGATGGACATGGGTTTGGGTAGACTCCAGGAGTTGGTGATGGACAGAGAGGCCTGGCGTGCTGCGGTTCATGGGGTCGCAAAGAGTCAGACACAACTGAGCGACTGAACTGAACTGATGAGTTCTTTGATCCTATTTACATAGGATATCTCTGAGCAAAAGATTATACTTAACTTTTTCGACTTGCATTTTTCAAGATCTGTAAAATATACACATATATTTACTTATAAAATGTGATAATAAAACAGAAATAAAGGCATTCAGTTCATAGTGTGAGTCGTATCTCTGCTGTTTAATCATTTCAAATGGGCTTACATTGCATTGTAAGTACCCGGGCAAAGAGGAGTGGAAAAGTCACCTGTATTATGAGGCTGTCTGTGTCAGGGGAAGCAGCTAGTCAAAACCATGATTGTAGACAAGAACAGGTATGAAAGGCCAATGATTACACTGAAAGCATGTTTTTCAGGAGTATTTGAATAAGATAGGAGGGAGAATATGATAAAAAGAGGAGGGATAAAATTTTAGAATTTCAGATACTAAGAAGATAAAGATATTTGTTGAGATGTTATCATATTCTTGGGATTTCTAAAACACAATGTCCAGGGTCTATACATAGATAGTGGATTGATTTGTGTTTTAGGCAAGTACTGCTTGTGCTATTATATGTTTGGATACACTGACCAACTTTCAGATATGGTAGTGCTATTACTTGACATCTATGGAAATGTGAATCTTAAGGTAGCCATGTTTTCCCTTCGTCCCGTGAAAAGGAATAGAATCTGGAAAATTTAATAATCTTTAATAACCTTTATCAGTTTTGGAAGAAAACATAAATATTTAGGTTAATTTGACATAGCTAAAAATTCAAGGGTGTTAAAATAATTGAAATGATGCTATCCACATGTAAATATCTTTAACTGCATGTTAATAGAATGTTTATGGTATTTTTATATGAATTATTTATTGATATTTATTAAATGACTACTATAAGCAAGTGCTTTAAATGCATGATCTCATTTAATGCTCAGAGGAGATAAACTTATAGATAGATCAGAGACTGACTGAGACTAGTTGAATTGATTTTGTTATGTGGTCACCAAGCAACAGATTCATTAAAAAGTATAATATATATTTGGTAGATGTATATTCAGTTCAGTAAAGTTCAATTCAGTTGCTCAGTCGTGTCCAACTCTTGAGACCCCATAAACTGCAGCATGTCAGGCCTTCCTGTCCATTACCAACTGCTGGAGTCTACCCAAACCCATGCAGTTGAGTCGGTGATGCCATCCAACCATCTCATCCTCTGTCGGCCCCTTCTCCTCTTGCCCTCAATCTTTCCCAGAATCAGGGACTTTTCCAGTGAGTCAGCTCTTCGCATCAGGTGGCCAAAGTATTGGAGTTTCAGCTTCAACATCAGTCCTTCTGATGAACACCCAGGACTGATCTCCTTTAGGATGGAGTGGTTGGATCTCCTTGCAGTCCAAGGGACTCTCAAGAGTCTTCTCCAACACCACAGTTCAAAAGCATCAATTCTTTGGCACTCAGCTTTCTTTATAGTCCAACTCTCACAGCCATACATGACTACTGGAAAAACCATAGCCTTGACTAGACGGACCTTTATGGACAAAGTAATGTCTCTGCTGTTTAATATGCTGTCTAAGTTGGTCATAACTTTCCTTCCAAGGAGTAAGTGTCTTTTAATTTCATGGCTGCAATCACCATCTGCAGTCATTTTGGAGCCCAACAAAATAAAGTCAGCCACTGTTTTCACTGTTTCCCCATCTATTTGCCATGAAGTGATGGGACTGGATGCCATGATCTTAGTTTTCTGAATGCTGAGCTTTAAGCCAACTTTTTCACTCTCCTCTTTCACTTTCATCAAGAGGCTCTTTAGTTCTTCTTCACTTTTTGCCATAAGGATAGTGTCCTCTATATATCTGAGGTTGTTTATATTTCTCTCGGCAAGATGTATATTACACTATATCATATCAAGGCTGTGGTTCAACATTATGTTCTTGCAGCACAGTGTTGGAATCAAGATTCAAATAAGATTTAGTTTGAGCCTCTATGTCCACACTGTTTTAGAAATTTCTAGAAAATAGCATACCACTTATCATCCTTTAGAGACACTCTTGAGAATCTGTGATCTTACTGACTGATCTTTTCTTTTCTATATACCTGTTAGATACCTCTCAAAGTGCTTCCATAGTTTTTTTGAAGACATTTCTTGAAGTCATACTTTTCATATATGTTGAATGATTTATTTTATAAATATATAATCATTTTATATTTATTTTATAAATATAAGACAGTTGATTTATTTTATAAACATAAAACTGTTTATTTATTTTGTAATTACATAATTGACATACGACATGATATTAGTTTCAGGTATACAAAATAATGATTTGATGTTTGTATATATTGAGAAATAATCACTACAGTAATTCTGAGAAACATCTGTTATAGCTTCAGAAATTTTTGTTATGATGAGAACTTTTAAAATCTACTCTCTTAGCAACTTTCAAATATGCAATACAGTATTATTAACTATAGTCACCATGCTGTATGTTACATCCCAATGAGTTTCTTCTTTCATAATGGAAGTTTGTACTTTTTGACTCCTTTCACCCATTTGCAGCCACCGCTCTGTTCTCTGTATCTGCAAGCTTTTCTCTTTACTTTTTATTTTAGATTCCACATGTAAGTGAGAAATACCATACAGTATTTGTCTTTTTTTTTTTTTTTTGTCTGACTTACTTCACTTAGTGTAATGCACTTAGGGCCTTTGGAAGGACTGATATTGAAGCTGAAACTCCAATACTTTGGCCACCTCATGCAAAGATTGACTTGTTGGAAAAGACCCTGATGCTGGGAAAGATTGGGGGCAGGAGGAGAAGGGGACAACAGAGGATGAGATGGCTGGATGGCATCACCGAGTCGATGGACATGAGTTTGGGTAAACTCCGGGAGTTGATGATGGACAGGGAGACCTGGCGTGCTGCGATTGATGGGGTTGCAAAGAGTCGTACATGACTGAGCGACTGAACTGAACTGAACTGATGTTGTTACAAATGGAAAGGTTTTATTCTTTTTTGGCTGAATATTCCAGTGTACACAAATGTACACCACATCTTCTTTATCCATTCATTCACTGATGGACAATTAGGTTTTAAATGAATCTTGGTTGTTGTACATAATGCTGCAGTGAATGTAGGGGTGCATATATCTTTTTAAGTTAGTATTTCTGCTTTCTTTGGGTAAATACACAGAAGTGGAATTGCTAGATCATTTGGTAGTTATATGTATGCATGCTCAGTTGCATCTGACTCTTGGAAAGCCCATGGACTGTAGCCCAACAGGGTCCTCAGTCCATGGAATTCTCCAGGTAAGAATATTGGAGTGGATTGCCATTTCCCACTCCAGGAGATCTTCCTGACCCAGGGATCAAACTCATGTGTCTCCTGCACTGGCAGGCAGATTCTTTACCATTATACCACTTGGGAAACCCCTATGGTAGTTCTAGTTTTAATTTTTTTGAGAAGCTTACATGGTCTAGAGTGGCTGCACCAATTTATATTCCCATCAACAATGTACAAGGGTCCTTTTCTCTCCATATCCTCACTAGCGTTGTCTACCTTATCTTTTTGATAATAGTATTCTAACATGTATGAGGTGATACTGTGGCTGAAAATCAGAGAGATTAAATGATGCATCCAAGCAAGGCAGCATTCTGAATGTGGATTTTAACCCAGATCTGCCTGGTGTCAATATTAATGATCTTTTTCTACTCATATACTTGCTTCCTTTATTTTAAACGTAGGATTATTAGACTTCAGCGATGAAAGAACAATTGAGATTACTTATTTCAATCAGTTCAATTCATGTTTTAGGGAACTATTGTCTAGAAGAGTTGGACTACTTACTTAAGGTCATGTAACAAACTATTAATTCTATAGTACCACCATGAATTGCAGTTGCTTTCTTCCCATATTTCAGGAACTAACGAGTTGGCCTAAATTCTTTGGCTTACTGGGTTTAAATTTAAAAAATTGACTCCTACAATTTTCTTTTCCTCAGCAAGATGGTGGAGTATGACTTGATTACTTACATCGCACACTTTTTGGATCGGTTTCTAGTTCTTTCATTGCTTGAGTTTCTCTCTGTTAAGAAAAATATATAAGGAAAAACAATTATAATGGAAATTGAATCTTCTTAGTGATACCAACATGGTAGACTTTGCTATTGATGTAATCCCTTTATTCTGATGATATCCTCATGCTTTAAGAGAAAAAAGAACCAGCATTGTTTCACAATTGAAACAACTTCAGGCATCAACAGAACCAACTGTGAAGATGTTTGAAGATCCAGACACTACAAGGCAAATGCAATAAACCAGGGATGATTGCATATAGTTTTACTACATGGCAGATAAGCCTGGTTTTAGGTAGGAATATTTAGATACAAGCTAGGTATGCAAAATTCCAATATGAATGTGGAAATTACTCTGGAGCAACAGAATATCTTATTAGAGAGTTGATTCCAGCAATGGATAGAAATGTTTGAGTTCACTCTGGGGACAACTGACTCCAGGAATTTTAATACAGAATTGGAATGCAGTCATGCAGACACTGCATGGCTAAAAGATAAATAATAATTCTGTGAATTCTCCACTTCAATCTCTTCATCAGTGAATATGGTTCACTCGTTGGTCTCTGTTTTCTTCTGTCACCCCAAAGCACAATAACATTATGGATCAATTCCTTTACCAGCCACAGTATCTTAGTGCAGTTCCAGTGATGTGCCCACATATTCTTTACTGTTTAACCACAGAAGTCATAACAAAGAAAGATGTTTGAAAACACTGGCAGGTGCTAAAATATCTGGCCAAAGTTATTCAATAGGAGCCTTGCACATATTTATATAAAGACCCAATTATAGAATTTGTTGAATGCTTATATGTTAACTTTCATGGGGCTCAGATAAAGCTGAAGGAATGTGGATCAATGCAAGTGAACGATTTCTTCTTGGTGGCTTATCTTGAGGATTTCATTGAAAATGCCTGTCTCCATATTTGAGACTTGTGTCACATCCATCAATGTATCAGCATTAACATGTTGGCAGTTAAACTAAGCATGACTCCAGAATAAGTTGAAAACTAGATTATAAATTTGATTACAAATGCAAGACCGGATGTCAAGATTAATTCTAAATTAGGTCATGAAGTTATGAGTAGCAATACCATCTCTGCTGCTGCTGCTAAGTCGCTTCAGTCGTGTCCGACTCTGTGCGACCCCATAGACGGCAGCCCACCAGGCTCTGACGTCCCTGGTATTCTCCAGGCAAGAATACTGGAGTGGGTTGCCATTTCCTTCTCCAGTGCATGAAAGGGAAAAGTAAAAGTGAAGTCGCTCAGTCATGTCCGACTCTTAGCGACCCCATGGACTGCAGCCTACCAGGCTCCTCCGTCCATGGGATTTTCCAGGCAAGAGTACTGGAGTGGGGTGCCAATGCCTTCTCCGAACAATACCATCTCACAAGTGATGAAATCATGCAAGTGATTGAAAAGACCAAAAGCCTTTTATTTAAGAAGCCAAATGCTGACCATGAACACTGAGAAGAAATTTAATCAGAATAGTAAGTAGAGGCTCCTAACTATAACTCAGGACTCTGCCTCCTATTGAAGAACTATATAGAAAAAAAAAAAAAAAAAAAAACTATAAAAGAAGGTAAAATATTAAAACTATCATATAAAGGTAAAACATTTTAGAACAATTGGCATATTAACTCTACATTTTGGAGAATTTGAATAAAATTGACTGTTTCATTAAAAAGTAAAATAAGAAGTAGATCCCTGAAGTGGGGAGATGAATTAGAAAAAGATGTACCACTTGGACAAATGATTTTGTGCAAATAAAACTGCACACTTGCATCATTGTCAGGTTATCAGGGTTCAAGATGACTAAATGTACTTTTTTTTTAATTTATTTATTTTAGTTGGGGGCTAATTACTTTATGATATTGTAGTGGTTTTTGCCATACATTGACATGAATCAGCCATGGGTTTACACGTGTTCCCCATCCTGAACCCCCCCTCCCATCTGCCTCCCCATCCCATCCCTCTGGATCATCCCATTGCCCCAGCCCTGAGCAAATCCCCTTGTCCACTTCAGCTGGACACCCTTGAGCTATGTATCAATTCATGACTCTTTGTAGTCACTCTTCAAATAGAGACTTCAAAAGCCTTTCTTTTGTCTCACACAGCATCTCCCTTAACTTATGTCACATGGTGTTGCTTTGCTCCTCGTCTCCATTTGGGGTGTACTGTTGATATGTTACTACAATCATGACACTGATTGTTTCTTTAATTATTGCTCTTAGGAGTGTCTTGGTCTTATGCCAATATCAACAGTGCTTTCATCTTCAGGGCTCTAAGCAAGCACTGTATTCTACAGTCATATGAACTGCAGACTCCACTGTAATAAATCTGTTCTCAATAGACACTTTAAGCTTATATTCAATTACCTTTTCACTCATAGGATTTTAACATTAGGATGAAATTGAACATCTTGTTCTACTAATTATAAACAATAAAATTTTTTACATTCTCTAAATTACTATAACTCAGAAATAAAATTAGCAACTCATATGCTTTTAAACTAGTAGTTCTAAAAGTGTGCTTAAGTGATTCAGACGTATTAGCATCACCTGGTCACTTATTAGAAATAAAAATTCTTGGGCCCACTCAAGAATCACTACTGAGTGATTCTGATGTGTGTTGATGTTTGAGAGCAACAGATTTAAACCATGATGTTTTACTTATTTACTCCTCAAATATTGTATATTACAACCAAACATGATGATCCATTCATTTCCAGGTATAGTACTAAGTTTGCCTATGTTCCTCTTTCCCAAATGGCATGTGTAAGTTAGGGAAACTTGAAAGCACACTGAAAAAAATTATGGTATGATGGCGATCATACCAAATGCCCCCACTGACTTCACAGTAATCACTATTTGCCAACTTTTTTTATAGATGAAAATACTACAGTACACTTTTTTGTTTATTTCTTGTATATATTTCTTAAGATTTATTTCATTATTCCTAATATCAGAGAAAAAACTATATACTGGATTGGCCAAAAAAATGTTCATTCAGTTTTTCCATAAGATGTTACATAAAAACCACAATGAATATTTTTGCTAATCCAATATATCGAAGATTTTAGAATATTTGTTCAGTATTCAGTTATCATATTTGTTCATTGCGTCGTAGTTTATTTTAAAATTAGACACTAAATGAAAAGCTTCTTGGGTTAAATGTGCTGAGTGAAGAAAGGGTCACTAAGTTACTTTTAACTACAACTCTCCAATAGGAAAGTAAGTAGGTATATTTGAAACTGAACAACAGATTGTTACTAAAAACAAATTTATGTTAGTTTACAAAAAAATATATGTATATATTTTGTTCTAAAAAGTTTTAGACTAAGTTGTTTTCATTTTCCAGTCTCCAATTATGCTAGTTTGGGGTATCTTGACTTCTGAGCTGTTTAACACAAACAAATTTGTACCATTCCAACATAATTAGAAAACTGATTATAATACAATTGTATTGGCTGAAGCCCAGCACAACTTAAACACTGTCATTCTTTAGTTTCTTAATAAAAAGAGTACCTGTCTATGTGGTGATCATAAATTAGCTTTCTGCCATTTGTATTGCTGAATTTTATTTTTATATTTCAAAAGTGAATCTACTTTCAAAACAAAAGAAATAGTAGTTAGCTACTTGAGAAGCAAAGTTATTTCTTGAACATATATTTTCTTTATTTTTAGAAATAATAACATTCATCTAATCATATTTGTATTTTTGGTGGAGTGTTACTCTAACATCAAAATAGGTTTACGGTGTTTCTGAAACTGAGATATCATATAGAAGCAAAGTCAAAGCATATGAAATTCCCCTGCACTTTATGGGGTAATTCTCAAATTCCACAGAGTATTTTGTAATGTAACAATAGATGTGTGCTGTCTGTTAGGCACTGCTGTACCTTTTTGTCTAATTGAGCTTAATATTGTAGCTCTCAGATATACTTCATCTTATTGTATTCTGATACCATCTGCAAGAAGTATTATTCATAATTTCTACATGATAACATAAAATGGTTGTCTTTTTAATACTGGCTCTTTGTACAAACTAGTTGTTTCTTCTATATAATGTTTTCCAACTCCTCTGTCTTGTGGAAAACATAAATCTTATTTTCTCTGCATGAGAGGTTTTCTCTAAGACATAGAGTGTTGACTTAGAATAGTTCCAACATTTGGCGAATAATTCAGAAGTTGAAATTTTTTTGTATTTGAAAGGATAACATATATTTATTATAAAGAAAAAATTAACACAAGCACACACAAGCTCATATACATAACGCACATATACAGAAGACTACTGATGCTGGTTTGAGTGTATGAGACCTAAGGCAATCTGAAATGATGGCTTTAGTGCAGTCAACTGATTTAATAGCAGGTGCTTACTTACCTTGTTCATCTCTATGATCTGTAAACTTATGAAGGAAAGTTTCTGTTTGCTATTCTTGGGACAAACATGGAAAATTCTGAAGGTTTAAAAAGGAACAGGCTACTGGGGGTTAGGATTCCACCTAAATGAGGCAAATTCCAGATAATATTTGATTTATATGTTAAGAGAAAAATTATCATTAAGGCTCTTTATAGTTTTTATAATGATTTTTTTTCTGTAGTATCTTGGTATCTTTTGATAGTCACTCCTAAAGTTATGAGTCAAAGAAAGTTGTGATAGTCTCCATGAGGAAATTGTGATATAAATGGCAACAGGTCACACAATATTGCACAGTGAAACCAACCAGCGTTCAGGCCACTGATTCCTAAATCAATAGTGTTCAAATTATGCCAACAGACATCAATAATTAAAATAAGGAAAATGTTTTCTCTGTTAGCACCTATGATATTCGAATAGACATACATGGTCTTATCGACAACTATGATCTCATTGTCTCATTGATTTGACTTTTCTCACAAAAGGCTGAGGTGGGCTTAATCATTAATTTATTCTCTAATTTACTTCACAGATATGTAGACGAACTGAGATAAGGATTGATTATCTGTATACACAATCAGGGAAATTCTTCCACATAAATTTATGAACTTTACTGACTTATAAATGTGACATATTGATTAAAGAAGTCAATTCATTAGTACATCTAGACAATCTAAAGCAAAATACGGATACTAAGAGTATTATAATAGAATTAGAATTTTAGATTAAACCTATAAATTAGTTGTTACAATTCTACAATTAAAAAAATAACTTTTGATTTGTACAGTTATTTCTGTTGCTTTGAATATAATAATCACCCTGATGAATGTTCAACTTTGAAAATAGAAACAACTATAAAAAATAATGAAAATGCAAACATGGCAGTACTTTGTCTCCTTTTATGGGGGATACGTTATAGTGCTTCTGCTTTTGACAAGAAACAGTCTGTTCTATGGTCATGATTTGTCATAATGTGGCTCTCTGATATACAAGCAGCTAAGAGCATCCAAATGACATAATAGGAATAAAATTATGACTCTTAAAGAGTCTGTTCCATCACAGTCCTATCTGAATTGTCCCAGTTGAAGAAGTAATAAGAGCACTGTTTTTGGTAATTTAAATGCATGCGTTTTCTACTCATTTCTAGACCATAATGGTTTTGATTTGTTCCTTAATTCAGTATCTCTTGTAGAATTTTTAGTGGTATGTTGACTTACATTAGTGAAAGAACAGTATGAAAGAAAAAAGAGAGACTTTCCTTTGCCTGAAAAACATTAGAATATCATAAACAACTAGACCTGTATCCAGGCATGACTATGTAAGCACTTTGAAGAAGGTGGGAAACAAAACAAATCAAAGCATTAACATATGAAAAATTTGGTGCTTAAAAATGAAGAGTTTTAACTCTTCAAGCTTTTATATCTCTGACCATATACCCTTCGTATATGGAAAAGGAAAAGAAAATGCTATAGATTTTCAAATATTAAAGGGAATTATATTATTTGCATAAATACTTTGAAAAATTTATCATTTCCAGCCTTGTACTTCTGATTCTAATTGTTGTCGTTTAGTCGCTAAATCGTATCTGCCTCTTTTGCGACCCTGCAGACTGTAGCCTTCAAGGCTCCTCTGTCCATGGAATTCTCCAGGCAAGAATACTGGAGTGGGTAGCCATTTTCTTTTTTTTTTTTTAATTAGTTTATTTTCTATTTTTTAACTTTACAATATTGTATTTGTTTTGCCATACATTGACATGAACCCAACATGGGTGTGCATGTTTTCCCCTTCCAGAAGCCCCCTTCCACCTCCCTCCCCATCCCATCCCTCTGGGTTATCCCGGAGCACCATCCCTGAGCACCCTGTATCATGCATTGAAGCCATTTTCTTTTATAGGAGAACTTCCCAACCCAGGGATTGAGCCCACCTCTCCTGAATTGCAGGTGGATTCTTAACCACTGAGTCACCTGGGAAGCCTGAGACTTCATGGAACGAATTTGCTAAAGCAAGGATTCTAAATTGATTACACACAATTTAGTAAAAAATTATTTAAAAAAATATTAAAGCAATGAATATGGTACATACATATACTACAATGTCAGCAAAAATAGCCTTTTCAAAGACCATAACATAGTATACTGGCAATAATTTTGAATCTGATAAGTCTGGCCCTGTTAATAGTGGTATAAACTAGGGCAGATTCTTTAACTTCTCTGGGCCTAGGTTAACAGGGATGTAATTATAATACCTACATCTTAGAGTTGTGAGATTTATGTAAAATAAAATAATGGTTAAATGATACTTAATAGGCAGAATTGTTTTAAGAAAAAATGCCTTATAACTATCAGACTGAGCACACACCCACACATCAGGCATCATGCATACAAACTGTTAATGATATTTTAAAAATTGAAATTTCAACATGTAAATTAACATTTCCGCAAAGGGAAAAACTTTAAGAACAAACTTAATTTCTTTGAGATGTAACCAAAGAAATCCACGATATTGTATAAAAAGAGAACAGTGACTAAAGTTTTTGGCAAGCTGGGGAACTAACATACCTATCAAAAATCCTTGGAGATTTGTGAAAGGAAAATATTGTTGGCTGTTTGCAATGAGCATATTCCTCACTTTAACAGTTTTAAAAATAACCCCTAAATGCTAAGCAAGAGCAGTTTAGTACATTCAGACATTTGGTCATTTTTCCATTCAACAAGTATTTTAACTGCCTACTATGTGTCAGAGAATGTGCGACTCAAGATGAAAAACATATGGTTCCAGTCTCAGGGACTTTCTGATGTTCTCACAATACACTGGCAAGGTCTTAAAAATCCCTGCTCTTTTATATCTACACCTAGCAGATGGTGACTGCAACCATGAAATTAAAAGATGCTTACTCCTTGGAAGAAAATTTATGACCAACCTGGATAGCATATTAAAAAGCAGAGACATTACTTTGCCAACAGAGGTTCATCTAGTCAGTTCAGTTCAGTTCAGTTCAGTTGCTCAGTTATGTCCGACTCTTTGTGACCCCATGAATTGCAGCACGCCAGGCCTCTCTGTCCATCACCAACTCCCGGAGTCTACCCAAACCCATGTCCATCGAGTCGGTGATGCCATCCAACCATCTCACCCTCTGTCGTCCCCTTCTCCTCCCGCCCCCAATGCTACCCAGCACTAGGGTCTTTTCCAATGAGTCAACTCTTCGCATGAGGTGGCCAAAGTATTGGAGTTTCAGCTTCAACATCAGACCTTCCAATGAACACCCAGGATTGATCTATTTTAGGATGGATTGATTGGATCTCCATGTAGTCCAAGGGACTCTCAAGAGTCTTCTCCAACACCACAGTTCAAAAGCATCAATTCTACGGCACTCAGCTTTCTTCACCGTCCAACTCTCACATCCATACATGACCACTGGAAAAACCATAGCCTTGACTAGATGGACTTTTGTTGGCAAAGTAATGTCTCTACTTTTAAATATGCTATCTAGGTTGGCCATAACCTTCCTTCCAAGGAGTAAGCGTCTTTTAATTTCATGGCTGCAGTCACCATCAGCAGTGATTTTGGAGCCCCAAAAAATAAAGTCTGACACTGTTTCATCTAGTCAAGGCTATGGTTTTTCCAGTAGTCGTGTGTGGATGTGAGAGTTGGACTATAAAGAAAGCTGACTGCCGAAGAATCGATGCTTTTGAACTGTGGTGTTAGAGAAGACTCTTGAGAATCCTTGGGACTGCAAGGAGATCCAACCAGTTCATCCTAAAGCAGATCAGTCCTGAGTGTTCATTGGAAGGACTGATACTGAAGCTGAAACTCCAATACTTTGGCCACCTGATGAGAAGAGCTGACTCATTTGAAAAGACCCTGATGCTGGGAAAGATTGAGGGCAGGAGGAGAAGGGGACGACAGAGGATGAGATGGTTGGATGGCCTCACTGACTCAATGGATATGAGTTTGGGTAAACTCAGGGAATTGATGATGGACAGGGAGGCCTGGTGTGCTGGGATCCATGGGGTTGCAAAGAGTCGGACACAAATGAGCGACTGAACTGAACTGAACTGAGAATTAAATCTTCTATGATATCCATAGAAGCTCTAATTTCTATATTTATCAATTCATTAACCATATGCTAAGGCTAAAAAAATCTGGGGGAAAAAAACACTGTTCACTTCAGAAGAGATCATAAGGATGACCTATTTGAGGACATAGTTATTATATTTCCAAATCCAAATTTCTTGAATTTATATTTTAATAAGTCCAAACCTTACCCATCAGAGCAGAAGAATCACACTGTGTAACAATAATTTAAGTTAAATGTGCTGGTCATTTCACTCATGCTAGAAATTATCTAGTATTTTTGTTCATGTGCTAATTTTTTTAATTCCACAAGAAAGGCTCCATTACTACAAGTTATAAGAAACAACAAATATGAAAAATGTTGTCTTTCTATTTATGTCATTATATTTAAAAAATATCTTCATAGACTGTAAGTATTAATTTTTAAGCAAATTTTAGTATCATCTTGGAAGTTTTCTAAAGTAAATTTTGTTATATACCTAATGCTACATAAGATCAAAATTCATTTAAGTCCTATGATCAGTTGTAAATATAAGAAAAACAATTACTGCCTTGACATCAGATTTTTTACTTTTTCTTAGAAATACTTCAGTCTCTTAAACAGTCCATGTTGTTAACTCTTGAAAACATGAAATATTTCTAACTTTTAAAGATTTCCCCTCTCCTACCACACCCCAGCCTTTCTGGAAATCTTCATGAAGTCACTGAGAGTAGAACATTAATTTAGGAAAAATAAATTCTCAGATGTAATTTGACTCATCTTTTTTTCTTTCTAGAAACCCCTCAGAACATGGAAAATTAAAAGGAAAACTATATTGTAAAATATAGCAACAAAATAGTATTCCCTATTATGTACAACACATGTACACACACACACACACACACACACACACACACACCTGTCCAAATGGTTATCATATACTGCACGTGGGAAATTATAAATAGGAGTGTCCTTTGCCCAAAGAGGTTATGATTAGATATTCCCACAGGCTCTAAAGTGTTGAGTTTAGCATAAACAAAGTATATAGACCTAAAAACTTGAATACTACATAATGCAATTTTGGATATGTTGGTTCTGTTATCACTGATCTTAAGGCCACTGAAACTTTACACATAGTTTCTTCCTAATTCAGGGCTTCCCTGGTGACTTAGATATTAAAGAATCACTGGTTCAGTCCACTGTCAGGAAGATCCCCAGGAGAAAGGAAATGGCTACTCACTCCAGTATTCTTGCCTGGAGAATTCTATGGACAGAGGAGCCTGACAGACTACAGTTTACGGGGTTGCAAAGAGTCAGACATGACTGAGTGACTAGCACTTACTTTTTTTACTTTTCCTTCTAAATCTAATATAGAGAGGAAAAAAGTGTTGCAGATAAGGACCAGACAAGCTGAATAGCCTGACTTCAAACCCTGATTCTACCATTTGTTGGCTTTGTGACCTTCCCTGGATCAGAATCCTCGTCTGTATTTGGGAAGGACTCTTATTCACCTTCAAAATGTGTTTTCCTTAAAGGGGTATCATGAAGATTAAATGAGTTAATATACAAAGAAGCACTTAGAGTAACACCTCAGTAAGAGTTAACTTTTATTTTTTAATGCTCATAGATCCATGACTATAAAAATTGCCTTTGGTTTCTAGAAAATAAAATTGCTAAATCTAAAGGAACACTCAGTGCTATGAATTTGTCCTATGAATTGATCAAGGCTATAACTGCTTCCTATAAAAATCATTTGTTATCAAATCATCTCTCAATAGACTTATCTAATGCTAAAGCCCAGAAAAAAAAAAGAACAAATTTGGAAAAAAAAAAAAACCAAAAAGTGTACCTAGGCTTTAAAATATTCCCAAATATCTAGATCCAGATATTCCTGCAACTGTGAAACTAAGCCAGGTAGATATTATTTTCATCTCCAGGTGATTGTATGACATTAAATGCTAGAAATTTAAAGGCTGGGATAAGATTATTTTTATAATGCTTTTCAAGAAAGTAATTAAAGTAGTTATTAATTAACTGGGGGACTAATTTGAGTCTGGGAATGCCAGAAGAGAAGTTGGCCAGCAGACCCACCCAATTCACAGAGAACAGACTGTGATTATGTTCTCGCAACTTCCTGGCCAAGGTCAAATTTAGAGACATATTTTAAAGAGTAAATGAGAATGGCCCATGAGACTAGAACAAGGGAAAAATAAAGTTGTTCCCTCTTTAATTTGTTTCAACTGTCATGTGTTTTGGGTCAGTTTCTGAATAATATTTGTATGTTTGATGAGCAAAAATGCAAGTAGAATTATTGTTTTCCAACTCATGCAGGCACGTGTCTTCCAGGTTATTTACCTAAAAAAATAGCAATGAGAAGTTAGATGTTGAAAGATCCAATGAAATTAATATAGGCTCTTGTCACACCTAGTGTCATAGGAATTTCAAATGCAAAAAATAAAAATGAAAGGTCTTAATGTTTTGCTTCCGGAATAGTGCATCTAGTTATCTTCAAAATTCCCTGAATATAAAGAAATAGGAATCCCCATTAAACCTCAAGTGATTTCATGAAAACTATAGATCTTACTGTCCAAACAGGCTGGATGTTAGATAACAAACAGAACTGTTATAGGGGAGCCACTACTGTTCAGGAATTTTCAGTTCAGTTCAGTCGCTCAGTTGTTGCCGACTCTGTGACCCCATGAACTGCAGCACGCCAGGCCTCCATGTCCATCACCAACTCCCAGAGTTTACCCAAACTCATGTCCATTGAGTCGGTGATGCCATCCAACCATCTCATCCTCTGTCTTCCCCTTCTCCTCCTGCCCTCAATCTTCCCAGCATCAGGATCTTTTCCAATGAGTCAGCTCTTCTCATCAGGTGGCCAAAGTATTGGAGTTTCAGCTTCAACATCAGTCTTTCCAATGAACACCCAGGACTGATCTGCTTTAGGATGGACTGGTTGGATCTCCTTGCAGTCCAAGAGACTCTCAAGAGTCTTCTCTAACACCACAGTTCAAAAGCATCAATTCTTCAGCACTCAGTTTTCTTTATCTCACAGCCATACATGACTACTGGAAAAACCATAGCCTTGACTAGACAGACCTTTGTTGACAAAGTAATGTCTCTGCTTTTTAATATGCTGTCTAGGTTGGTCATAACTTTCCTTCCAAGGAGTAAGCATCTTTTAATTTCATGGCTGCAGTCACCATCTGCAGTGATTTTGGAGCCCCAATAATAAAGTCAGCCACTGTTTCCACTGTTTCCCCATCTATTTGCCATGAAGTAATGGGACCGGATGCCATGATCTTAGTTTTCTGAACGTTGAACTTTAAGCCAACTTTTTTCACTCTTCTCTTTCACTTTCATCAAGAGGCTCTTTAGTTCTTCTTCACTTTCTGCCATAAGGGTGGTATCCTCTGCATATCTGAGGTTATTGATATTTCTCCTGGCAATCTTGTTTCCAACTTCGTGTGCTTCATGCAGCCCATGTTTCTCACGATGTACTCTGCATATAAGTTAAATAAGCAGGATGACAATATACAGCCTTGACGTACTCCTTTTCCTATTTGGGACCAGTCTGTTGTTCCACATCTAGTTCTAACTGTTGCTTCCTGACCTGAATACAGGCTTCTGAAGAGGCAGGTCAGGTGGTCTGGTATTCCCATCTCTTTAAGAATCAAGGCAGTCTTATGGACTCTGAGGGAGAAGGTGAGGGTGGGACATTCTGGGACAATAGCATTGAAACATGCATATTATCATATGTGAAACAGAACACCATTCCAGGTTCGATGCATGAGACAAATGCTCAGGGCTGGGGCAATGGGATGCCCCAGAGGGATGGGATGGGGAGGGAGGTGGGAGGGGGGTTCAGGATGGGGAACACATGTAAATCCATGGCTGATTCATGTCAATGTATGGCAAAAACTACTACAATATTGTAAAGTAATTAGCCCCCAACTAAAATAAACAAATTTATAAAAAAAAAAAAAGTATCAAGGGAAGCCTAAGAATACTGGAGTAGGTAGCCTATCCCTTCTCCAGGGGATCTTCCCGATCCCAGAATCGAACCAGAGTCATCTGCATTGCAGGCAGAATCTTTACCAACTGAGGTATCAGGGTATGTGTGTGTGTGTGTGTGTGTGTGTGTGTGTGTGTGTGTATATATATAACTTTTCTCCATAGATTATTATAGGATATTGAGTACAGTTCCCTCTCCTATGTGGTAGGTCTTTGTTTATTTATTTCTATATATAATAGTATTTATATGATAATCCCAATCTCCTGATTTATTGTTCCTACTCCCTACTCTCCCCTTTGTGTTTGTATGCTAATCACTCTATCGTGTCTGACTCTTGGTGACCCCATGGACTGTAGCTTACCAGGCTCCTCTGTCCATGGGATTTTCCAGGCAAGAGTACTGGAGTGGATTGCCATTCCCTTCTCCAGGGGATCTTTCTGACCCAGAGATTGAACTCAGGTTTCCTACATTTCCAGCAGATTCTTTACCATCTGACCCACAAGGAAACCCTTTCTTTCCCCTTTGGTAACCATAAGTTTGTTTTCTATGCCTGTTGGTCTATTTCTGTTCTGCATATAAGTTCATTTGTATCATTTTTTTTTTGAGTTCACATATAAATGATATCATATAATATTTGTTTTTCTCTGATTTTCTTCACTTTATAAGATAATCTTTAGGTTGATCCACGTTATTGGCATTAAGGCACTGGTGGTAAAGAATTCACCTCCAATGCAGGAGACATAAGAGGTATGGATTCGATTCCAGGGTTGGGAAAATCCCCTGTAGGTGGGCATGGCAACCCATTTCAATATTCTTGCCTGGAGAATCCCGTGGACTGATGGGCTTGGCAGGCTACTGTCCATAGCTTCACAAAGAATTGGATGTGACTGAGGCAACTTAGCATGCATGCCACACTCCAGTGTATATATGTACCACATCTTCCTTATTCATTCAGCTGTCAATGGACATTTAGGTTGCTTCCATGTCTTGGCTATTGTACATAGTGTTGCAATATCAGATGATCCTGCAGTCCCACTCCTGAGCCTATCTCTAAAGAAATCCATGTAACTTCTTGAGAGTGTAATATATTTCCCCCAAGATCTGTGAGTAATAACCTTCTCTAGTACAATTTTCTTGAGGTCTGCAGTTGAACCTAATTCAGTACTTTTTGCTCCACTTAATAAATGTTAATTTAACAAAGTTATAACAATATCCTAGTACAAGTTTGGCAATTTAAATATCATAGATAAAGCACTTTTACAAAAAAAAAGTTATTTAAAAATATTAACTCGCAGCTACATTAGATCCCAATTATTATAAGTCCTTAACGGCTCCCCAAATTAAGGATTTCCATTGCTATAGCAAATATTCTCAGTGATCTTATCTGTCCTATTAAAGTAGACCTAGTGAATGAAAGGGAATGAAAAATGTACCATAGTTAGGGAAAATTCTTGGATGATTTTATTGCTCCTGTAGGTGAATTTTCTTAAGTAATTTGCCTGGAATTTAGAATTATCTATCAAAGAAGACATCAGAAACTGAGACCATACTGATTGGATTGACAGCTCAAGGCTACCAAAAGAGTGGTTTGCGAATTAATTCTCAAGCAGATATAACACAGCCTTTAAGTCAAATAGAAACAAACAAACAAACAAAAAATTGTTATAATTTTTTTCAGTGGGAATTTAAAAATAAAGGAGATCATTATATCATTAGGGGTCATTGTATCTTTATGTAAGAGTTAAAAATCCTAAAATAAGCATTGAGGTGAAAATAAACCATCTATAAATCCCCTTTTATAAGAGAAATACCAACAATGAATTGATATTTGCTGCATTTCATAGATCCGTATCACCACACTCAATATAAGATTAAATAATGTTTCTCTGGCTGGATTTTAATTTATGGGTTCTAGAGTATAGAACTGGGAAAATTCCATATTATTGTGATACCAATGTCATTTTAGGTTTGGTTCAAACACTATACACACAAACATACACACATACCAAATGCAACAAATCCTAAAGAGCTAGCCAATTGCTTTAGGTGAGTTTGTTTACGATTATTGTTTTCAAGTAAATTTTGTAATTTTCCAAATGGATTTTATGGCAGATTAAAGGCAGCCACAAACTCTTTTGACTCTACTTCCATGAGGAATTGGAGCCTATGTGTTTGTGTGAGCACTGTGACCACTTTTATCAATAACACACAGCCACCATGATGCTGTGGGCAAATTCTGGGTCTGGATCTTAAGAGGCTAGAAACATCTACTTACTGCTTCTTGAAACATTCTCTCGAGTAGCCCTGAGCCACTACACAAGAATTTCATCTGCCCTGAGCCCAGTAGGCTGACTGGCACATATAGGCACCCTCCTTGGCATCCCCTGGCCGAGTTCAGCCTTTTGGTCATCCCCACCAAGCCTCCAGACTTGGGAGTGAAGACGCCTTGAGCCATTCAGATGAGCCTATCTGCTGCTGAGTACCAAGGGGGCCTTGGTCAAAACCAACAGAATAGAATAGCCCAGCTGCCATTCAGTCACTCAGTTATGTCTGACTCTTTTTGACTCCATGAACTGCAGCATACCAGGCTTCCCTGTCCTTCACTATCTCCCAGAGTTTACTCAAACTCACGTCCATTGAATCAGTGATGCCATACAACCATCTCATCTTGTCATCCCCTCTCCTCCTATCTTCAGTCTTTCCCAGCATCAGGGTCTTTTCCAGCCCAGCTGAGCTCTGCCTGAATTCTCAATCCACAACATCATAAGATATAATAAATTAAAAATTGGTCCTAAATATCCCCCACTGCTCCATTTGTAAACATATTTTCTGTATGGGTGAAGTTAATAAAAGCATTCTGTGAAACTCATCTATGCATATATCCAAGGGAGCTGACTTGGTTTCCTGTGATAAATAGGACAGAATTCCTCCATTTATATCTTATGATTTTTGGGGCAGCTTTGGCTACTCCTCCATTTCAGAATAATAAAATATTAAATAATTCTCCAAGAAAAGCCCCACCAGAATCAAACATGGTACCCTGGTTAAATGTCATCTCTTCAGAGAGGTGTTCCCTGACCAACCTGTTTATACATGATTTACTGATCTCCTTACTCTACTTAATTTTTCTTGGTACATTTATCACTACTGACATTACAAAGGGCTTCCCTCGTAGCTCAGTTGGTAAAAAATCTGTTTGCAATGCAGAAATCCACTTGGAATTCAGGAGACCTGAGTTCAGTTCCTGGGTCTGGATGATCCCCTGGAGAAGGAAATGGCAACCCTCTCCAGTATGCTTGCCTGGGAAATTCCATGGACAGTGGAGCCTTGCAGTCTATAACCCATGGGGTCACAAGAGTTGGACACGACTTAGCATTACAAATTTCCACCTTTCCTTTGCATATCACCTCCATGAGTGTACTGTATTTGATCTATTGCATAGAACAGAGATTGGCACATAGTGCCTGGATAAATATTCCCTGAAGAATTAAAGCTTTTTATTGAGATATGTTAACTGAAAATAGAAACTTTGTTTTTGCAAATAAAACTGTGAATCACCCCAATACTTTAAAAGAGAAATGTATTCTGAACTTCAATAAATAATTAATAATATACATTTATCAATGTTTTGATTTTAGGGATAGTTATTGCAAATGTTTACTTGATATTTGTTTGTATAATCAAAAACCAATTAAAAGTCAACCTACTTTCAAATGTTGTATTAAGTCTGAGCTCTCTCTGGAGTTAATAATCAGCTAAATTTTGCTTTGTCTTCCTTTGACTTATGTGTAATTTACATGACAGTAAATTATATATGAAATACTAGTCCCCTTATTTCATGTAGTCATGTGTATAATTCATGATCCTGAGGGTGTCAACACATTTATTTTAGCACATGTGAGTTTATAATGCATTGAAAGTCTATGATGATAAAATTAATTGTCCTGTTTGACAAAGGGTGGAAAAAATGTAGAAGGCCTTTAAGTAAAAATGAAATTAACTTAAAAATGGCAAAACATACAGCGGCTCCCCATTTGGTTTAAATGAACATGCCATTATCAATCTATTCATAAAATCTCAGTGTGGTACCATTTCCCTATTAAAGCTTTATGCAGAGGGAGTGGAGCTATTTTGTATGCTTATCCTTTGTTCTTCTACCACTTTCTCTTTCCCATGTTTACATTACAAGAGGGAAGTTAAGAAAATAAAAGAAGAAGCCAACTGAGAAAGGCCACATAGAAGATTTGAAGCTTCAGAAGTGGGAGCAAGGAGCACAAATCCTTCAGGCATGTTGCTTGCATGGCTAACAATACATTTCTCTTTAAAATTCAGTTAAACTGCATGAGACACTACATCATTATTTTCCTGAATTAATTTCTCTTTCCCATGCAACAATGACTGTTCTTCTTATCAACCACTCTCATAATGAGTAGCAAACAGCCAACCACCTCAGCAACATATATTATTAAGATTCTTCCTTTTTCAGGCCAGCTGTCCCTACAATTATATTTTACAAATACAATTCTACACAGCTCGTCTCAGTTGAACACAATAATGTAATTTTACTGAATGACTCTGCAGAAGGCCTAATTATTTCTTGAAGCAGGGCTCCTGATGTTATTTTGCATTTAATTCGTGACCACATGCTGAAGGTTATTATCTGTGTAGCAGCCAATTGAAATGTTTCCTGAAGTATTTCATATACTTTTTAACCAGTGACTTTAAAAACAATTGTGTTACAGGAAATGAGGGCTCCTTCCAAAGCCCCAGAGTGGATTCTTGTCTAACACTGAGAAATGAATTGTTCTAAGAGACACACGTGCTGACAAGGCAAGAGACTTTGTTGGGAAGGCATTCTAAGGGCAGAAAGCAGCAGGGTAAAGGAACCCAGGAGAACTGCTCTGCCACATGGTTCACATTTTGGGGCTTTATGGTAACTGGATTAGTTTATGTCTCTGGCCAATCATTCTGACTCAGGGTCCTTCCTGTTGGTACATGCATTGCTCAGCCAAGATGGATTCCAGCAAGAAGGATTCTGGGAGGCTGGTAGGATATATGGACTGGAGTTTCCTCTCTCCTTTTGATCTTTCTCAAATTCTTCCAGTTGGTGGTAGCTTACTAGCTCTGGATTCTGTACCAGGACATTCTGTTTAAGATAATTCAGGCAAGTGGTTACTATAGTGCCTGGCCAAGGTGGGTGGTTTCAGTTAGTGGTTTCTGTAACAATTGTACTTTGTACTTTATATTTGAGTCCATTAGGACTCAAATATAATAGAGAGTTAAATTATAAAGCTTATATGTGCATGCATGCCAAGTCCCTTTAATTGTGCCCGACTCTGCCACCCTATGGACACTAGCCTGCCAATATCCTCTGTCCATGGATTCTCCAGGTAAGAATCTAGAATGGGTTGCCATGCCCTCCTCCAGGGATCTTCCCAACTCAGGGATCGAACCTGAGTCTCTTATGTCTCCTGCATTGGCAGGTGGATTGTTTACTACTGAGTCACCTGGGAAGCCCAAGGAGCTTATATACATTGAATTGAATTCATTCTTTATTTAGAAATATGTACTAATCCCAGTGTTGTTGCAAGTACTCCTTTGTCATCCAATTATTCATATATTTTATTTTAATATAAAAAATAAGCTCATAAATCTGTTTCAGTGACTGAGAAGGATGTTATTCATTCATAGAATCTTTTCAGGAAGCATCCATTAAAAATGATTTCTTCTTGAAATACCTAGGGCCTGTTTAGATTTCTTTATGACAGTCATCATTTATACTGTCCTAAATTGTGGTATTCTTTCCCCAAATACATGTATTTATATGCATATCCTCACTTTCCATTTAAAAGTATATTGATATTAACAAATACCACAATAAAGTGATAGTTAATATGAAACAAGTGCTTACATAGTACTAGTACATTACCTTTTTTGTGTTTTATCTCCCTAAATCTTCACAATGGCCCTGGGTGAAAACCTATTGAACAGATAAGAGTTTCAAAACTTGGAAAGATTTAGTAGCTTGCAAAGAATGAATAGGTAGTAAATGGAGAACACAGAATTCTAGTCATGAGATCTGCTATCGCAAATCTAGCTCATAACATTCTGACATATATTTAGATTAACTTTTCATTACAGAGACATTAAAAGTGTGTGTATGTGTTTGTCTAATTATCAAGATGAGTAGATTTCTTTGGAAGGACTATAAGGTTAGCATTAAAATTTCCCATATATATATAGGATCTTTAAAAACAGATGAAAACTATGGCAATACCATTAACAAAGTACTAATATTCTAAATTCTGAAGTAGAGGATATAGTAAAATGTGTCTTTGCTATGTGTCTTTACCTGGGGAAATTAAAAGTAGTGCTTTATTTCCCACAGATGACAATAAAATTGATTCATTCTCTGATAAAGTACATAGTTATATTTGAGAGGGAAAAGTATCCTGGTGAAGACTGAAGATGAAAATAATATTTAGAACTAGAATAAAAGAAAAAAATGAACTTACAAATAATAATGCAGTAGTAAACTTAAAATATAAACACACTTTGTAGAAAGAAAAAAAAAAACAAAAAACAGAGTCTGTTCCACTTTTCCAATAGTTCTGGAAGCCCAGCAAACCATCCCCACCACTTAGACTTATTTTGGGTTACAGAGGTAACATTTATTGAAATGACATTAAAGTATATCTACAAATCTCACTAATTCTACTATGGGGGGTTGTCTATAAGAATAATTAGCTATTAGTGAGCCCTGCCTGCAAGAATATATTTATATTACCTAGGAAGCATTTAATTCACACTGAAGTTGCATTGTGACAAGCATAATTCCAAACCAAGAAGACAGAAAAATATCTATGTTAATGAAGTTCACAGAGAAAGTGTTCTTCTGTTTCATAGAAATATCATGAGTCATTTTCTTAGCTTACAAATGATGAAAGTCCAATATTTGTGACTTTGGTAATAATTCATATAGATATGTTATTAATTTTTTTTTAAATATCAGTAAGAACATTGTACACGTGTCTCTTTCAATTCTGGTTTCCTCAGTGTGTATGCCCAGCAGGGGGATTGCTGGCTCATATGGCTGTTCTATTTCCAGCTTTTATGGAATCTCCAGACTGTTCTCCATAGTGGCTGTCCTAGTTTGCATTCCCACCAACAGTGTAAGAGGGTTCCCTTTACTCCACACCCTCTCCAGCATCTATTGTTTGTAGATTTTTGGATAGCAGCCATTCTGATGGGGGTGATATGGTACCTCATTGTGGTTTTGATTTGCATTTCTCTGATAATGAGTGATGTTGAGCATCTTTTCATGTGTTTGTTAGCCATCTGTATGTCTTCTTTGGGGAACTGTCTGTTTAGTTCTTTGGCCCATTTTTTGATTGGGTCATTTATTTTTCTGGAATTGAGCTGCAGGAGTTGCTTGTATATTTTTGAGATTAATTCTTTGTCCGTTGCTTCGTTTGCTATTATATTTTCCCATTCCGAAGGCTGTCTTTTCACTTTGCTTATAGTTTCCTTTGTTGTGAAAAAGCTTTTAAGTTTAATTAGGTCCCATTTGTTTGTTTTTGCTCTTATTTCCAATATTCTGGGAGGTGGGTCATAGAGGATCCTTCTGTGATTTATGTCGGAGAGTGTATTGCCTATGTTTTCCTCTAGGAGTTTTATAGTTTCTGGACTTACATTTAGATCTTTAATCTATTTTGAGTTTAGTTTTGTGTATGGTGTTAGAAAGTGTTCTAGTTTCATTCTTTTACAAGTGCTTGACCAGTTTTCCCAGCACCGCTTGTTAAAGAGATTGTCTTTTCTGGCATACACACCGAGGAAACCAGAATTGAAAGAGACACGTGTACCCCAATGTTCATCGCAGCACTGTTTATAATAGCCAGGACATGGAAGCAACCTAGATGTCCATCAGCAGATGAATGGATAAGAAATCTGTGGTACATATGCACAATGGAATATTACTCAGCCATTAAAAAGAACACATTTGAATCAGTTCTAATGAGGTGAATGAAACTGGAGCCTATTATACAGAGTGAAGTAAGCCAGGAAGAAAAACACCAATACAATATACTAACACATATGTATGGAATTTAGAAAGATGGTAACAATAACTCTATATGCAAGACAGCAAAAGAGACACAGATGTAAAGAACAGTCTTTTGGACTATGTGGGAGAAGGCAAGGGTGGGATGACCTGAGAGAATAGCATTAAAATATGTATATTATCATATGTGAAACAGATTGCTAGTCCAGGTTTGATGAATGAGACAGGGTGCCCAGGGCTGGTGCACTGGCATGACCCAGAGGGATGGGATAGGGAGGGAGGTGGGAGGGGGTTCAGGATGGGAAACACATGTAAACCCATGGCTGATTCACGTCAATGTATGGCAAAAACCACTACAATATTATAAAGTAATTAGCCTCCAATTAAAATAAATATATTAAAAAATATCAATAAGAAAATTAGGAAATATTATTTAATTAGTAGTTGCTGTGCTAGAATACTAATTGAACTAAGTAATACTCTTCTAATGAAAATTATAATAACATTGTAAAAATAAATCCTAAGGTCTTTTCTGCAAAATGAGAGTCAGAAAGACAGGATATGGGATTTCAATAAGCATGCTAAGACTGAAAAGCTATTAATGATATGATTAATACAGTTATTTTTATGCTTTATATCCAGGTGGATAAAATGATTTGTACAATTGATGAAATCATAAAACTCAAATATTTAAGATATGTTTTATCAAAAGGATATTATATCATTAAACATTAGCTGCTGCATGTATAGGAAGAGGCTTTCTATGAATAAAATGAAAACTGTCACTAGGTCTTAGTACATTCAAAGAATATTCCTTAAGTATTTTTAAATATTAGTGGGGGACAAATTAAATTCAGATATAAAATGTTGTAGCAACCAGAAACAATATATAATTTAGGATTGAGGCACAGAGTTATTCTAGATGTAAGAGACTGATGATATCTTGTCTATTCTACAGTAATAAAGAAATCCTAAAATGATCTTTTGTTTGTATGGATTTAACTGAATGGATTTTTTTCAGATTATATTTTGCCAGATACTAACTGAGCATTAATTTGAATGAAAATATTGCATTTTGCAAAAGAGATGTTGCTTTATATCAGTTCTCAACCATGAGTCTGCTGTAACAATTGTGTTATATATTAAAAACTTGATTCAATCAAGTAATTGGTATAATACACTTAGAATAAAAGAACATATTTGAATAACTAATAGTCACTATGTTAAATTAAAGGGGAAATATTGATGATAGGTCAGTAGGTAAGGAATCCACCTACAATCCAGAAGACCATGGTTCAATTCCTGGATCTGGAAGATCCCCTGGAGAAGGGATAGGCTACCCACTCCAGTATTCCTGTGCTTCCCTCGTGGCTCAGCTGGTAAAGAATCCACCTACAATGTGGGAGACCTGGGTTCGATCCCTGGGTTGGGGAGATCCCCTGGAGAAGAGAAAGCCTACCCACTCCAGTATTCTGACCTGGAGAATTCCATGGGCTGTATAGTCCTTGGGGTCACAAAGAGTCAGACATTACTGAACGACTTTCACTTCACTTCACTTCATTAAGCCTAGCAACTAAACACTGAGAATACAACTTTATATAAATAGCTCATGAAAAATACTTTAAAAAAGTGCATTTGATCACATCATAAATGAAACTTCAATGCATTTCTCGAAGAAGAAACTGTACAGTTCCCACTGTTTAATTTAAATCATCGAAATTAGATGTTAAAAGAACACCACAATAAATTGAAAATAAATACAGAAAAGGAACAAAGCAGGCTATCTCGGCTAGAGTACTGTATAAAATAGGAAACAAATTATGATGACTGATTGTTTAGCAGCTAAGATCCTTGTAAAACGTGTATGTCCAAAACTCTAGATACATGCACCTCAATGTTCATTGCAGCCCTATTTACTATAGTCGTGACGTGGAAGTAACCTAAAAGTCCATCAACAGAGGAATGGATTAAGAAGATGCAAACAACGGAAACTTACTCAACCAGGAAAAGGAACAAAATTGTGCCATTTGTTGAGACATGGATGGACCTAGAGAGTGTCATACAGAGTGAAGTAAGTCAAAGAAAGAAAAGCAAATATCATATGTGTGTGTGTTAAATTGCTTCAGTTGTGTCTGACTCTTTGCCACCCTGTGGACTGTTGCCTGCCTGGCTCCTCTGTCTATGGGATTCTCCAGGCAAGAATACTCGAGTGAGTTGCCATTTCCTCCTCCAGGGGATGTTCCCAAACCAGAGATCAAACCCATGTTTATTATGTCTCCTGCATTGGCAGACAAGTTCTTTACCGCTAGTGCCACCTGGGAAGCCAAATATCATATAACATTACTTATATGTAGAATCTAGAAAAGTGGTATAGAAGAATGTATTTGTGAAGCAGGAATTGAGATACAGATGTAGAGAACAAAGGTATGGATACCAAGGTGGCAGGTGGGAAGGAGGGTGTGGGATGGATTGGGAGATTGGGATTGGCATATATGCAAGACTATACATAAAATAGATAACAAATGAGAACTGATTGTATAGCACAGGAAAATGTACTCAATACTTTGTAGTGACTGAAATGGGAAAGAAATCCAAAGAAGAGGAGATAAATGTATACTTTGGCTAATTTGCTTTGTTGTACAGCAGAAACTAACAACATTGTAAAGCAACTATACTGAAAAAGAAAAAAGAAAACTCAAGCATATTTTTGAATATTTTCATAAATAGAGAATAAAATGTTAAATAACATTCACATTCATAGGCTATATGTGTGTATGTGTGTGTGCTCAGTCATTTCAGTCATGTCTGATTATTTGCAACTCTATGAACTATAGCCCACCAGGCTCCTCAGTCCATGGCATTCTCCAGGCAAGAATACTGGGGTGTGTTGTCATGATCTTCTTCAAGGGATCTTCCTGACCCAGGGATTGAACCCATGTCTCCTACATTATAGGTGGATTCTTTACCACTGAGCCACTGGGGAAACACCAGTAAGCCATACAATGAACAGCAAAATATACCAAAAAAAGATATGAGAGAGATTCAACACAACTGAGGAAAAAATAATTATCCAAGAAAAAGTAGAATTAATACATTTTTAAAAGATTTTTTGACAAACATGGAATATATAAAAACTCTTCCAATCTAATCTGAATTTATATTAATTGTAAAATATTGATTTCTAGGATATAATCTTTCAAATATCCTCAGCTCTGCTCCTAGCCAACAGCCAGCAACAACAGCCAAGTAGATGTTGCCACTTTGGAAGTGATTTTTCCAGTTAAGTTTCTTCATATGATGCATATTGAAGCAGAGAAAACTATTCCCAGCAAACATTACCTAAATTGTAGAAGTGTGAGTAAAAAAATAGCTGCTGAATTGAATCCACTGAATTTTGAAGTATCAATTATTTTACAGCAATAGATCTTCACTAAAATAATTTATTCCTTTGGTGGTTGTTGCTCTTCAGTTGCTCAGTTGCATCCGATTATTTGCAACCCCACAGACTGCACCACACCAGGTTTCCCTGTCCTTCACCATCTCCTGGAACTTGCACAAACTCATGTCCATTGAGTCGGTGATGCCATCCAACCATCTCATCCTCTGTCATCACTTACTCCTGCTGCCTTCAATCTTTCCCGGCATCAGGGTCTTTTCCAAGGAGTCAGCTCTTTGCATCAGGTGGCCAAAGTATTGGAGTCTCAGTTTCAGCATCAGCCCTTCCAATGAATATTCAGGGTTGATTTCTTTTAGGATTGACTGGTTTGATCTCCTTGCAGTCCAAGGGACTCTCAAGAGTCTTCTCCAACATCACAGTTCAAAAGCATCAGTTTTTCAGCGCTCAGCTTTTCTTTATGGTCCAACTCTTACATTCATACATGACTATTGGAAAAATCATAGCTTTGACTAGTTGGACCTTTGTCAGCAAAGAAATGTCTCTGGTTTTTAATATGCTGTCTAGGTTTGTCATAGCTTTTCTTCCAAGGAGGAAGCATCCCTTTGCAATTTACTTTTTTCTTTTAGATATCTTTTTACTTTCAACTGGTTCTCAACTGAATCCTCAAATTGAATTTGATATCAAATTCAGTTCGATATCCTCAAATTGTATGGTATGCAATTATTGAAATACTATACATAATATGTGAAAAAAATTTTAAAATTCCAGCAATAGAGGCATATTTAAAACTATTGTTCATATATATGTTTATGGATGGTGAGGTCATTCAAGATGGCTGTTCTCTTGCTCTCTGCACATTCTCTGCTCAAACAGTCTGTGCTTCACCTACACCCTACTCACATGACTATCCAATCCACTTAATCATTGGACTTAATCAGTAACTGTCTTTGTGTCGCCCTCTGCCCTAGCTGTTCATTTCCCTGGTAAGTGATGAGCCAACCTAACATCAATTCCCTCTATAATGGTGGCCTCCTTCTCCTTTGAGTAGAGGAGCGGGGAGATTGCTGTTAAGTGGTGTTCTGCCTACCGGCCATCTGCCGTACATGGTGGCGTATTGCTGTAGGACTTTTGCTTCAGACGGATGGGCTTCCCTATCCAATAAACCATTCATGTCTCTCTTGCCATCTCCTATCTCAAGACTGGGCAGTTATAAGACTTACAGGTCTGTGTGGGTGTAGCCCAACAATTTACAAATATCAACACGTTTAAAAAGATGTTTCATAACACAGAAAAGAGGCATATGACTTAATGTCTGTCATTGGTCAACTCACTTGCCAGATAAACCTTTCAAAGAGTCACTTTTTTTATAGTGTCTTTAATTTTTGTTTGCTTTTAAATCATCTTTATTGTCCAAGATGTTTTATCAGTTTGTAAATAGATGTAACCTTGTAGAATTTCACTTTTGTCTTTTGGGAGTGATTGCTTTTGTAATTTTTAATTTATCAATGATTATCAAAATGAGAATCAATTAAGCTTTCTTACAACTTTTGCCATTTCTTCACTAGACCCACCAGAGCCAGGATTGGGCCATTTTTGCCTACGTGGCCAATTTGGATGATGGAAAAATGAGATTAAGATTGTCAGAAATTCCTGGAAAATGAGAATAACTCATTCAGGTTTATTGAAGACAAGGCTAACAAGGCAGAGTTTGTGGTTTCTTTGCCCTATCTTAATTATGACTGTCTTCTATTTGTCCACATCCCTAAAATATACTAATAAATTCAATTAATAGTTTGGTTTTTAAAATAAAGTATCTGTTTTGGGGATTAAAACAGGACTAAGAAATTAAACCAATTTTTGGGGGGGTGGGGTGCATGTGGGATCTTATTTCCCTGACCAGGAATTGAACCTATGCATGAAGACTTAATCACTAGACTGCCAGGGAAGTCCCTGAAAGTGAAAGTGAAAGTCGCTCAGTCATGTCCAACTCTTTGCAACCTCATGGACTATACAGTCCACGGAATTCTCCAGGTCACAATACTGGAGTGGGTAGCCTTTCCCTTCTCTAGGGGATCTTCCCAACCCAAGGATCAAACCCAGGTCTCCCGCATTACAGGCGGATTCTTTACCAGATGAGATACAAGGGAAGCCCAGGGAAGTCCCTAGATCAGTTTGTTTTTTTTTTTTTTCCCTTACTGGATTATAAAAGTACCACTGATTTTCAAAACCACATTCATTTCAATAAATAAATGTTGTTGTCTCAGTTGACTCATTTGGTTGGAAGTGGTTTTTGCATGCCAGTCTGGCCTGATCTAAATGAATGTTCTTATAAAAGTACAGATTCTGAAATTTTCTTTTCATGCTATTAAGCCTTCTTCTTCCCTTGTGATATGATGCACTGAGCTCAGTCAAAAACATGATTTTTCATAATAAAAGCATTTTTGAAATAGGAGGCACAAAAGTTTTTTTAATTCCTTAGTATATTTTTTAATTTTTTGCTAATATTCCCTCTTCAGAGACCCTTTTTAACAAAGAAATTTCTGTTATATCACTTTACCAGCAAGTTGGTTCAAGGTTCCAAAACCTATGGCAATTTGTGATTTTGATAATATATGACTTTACATTTTGCATCCATGACATAAAAATTACCTAAAACATTGAGAAAGAGTCCCTCTGACTACTTAGGATAAATATTTTAGTAAATAGTATTTTCATTTAAATTTATCATCTTGACTTGTTTAGTTATTATTAATTTAATTTATTATTATTAATATTAGTTACTATTATTTTGATTGATGTAAGAAGGTAATGTTGTCCATTGTTATCCCTGTGTGGATCCATTGCTTTGTAAAGGAATCATTTATCAGAGAAAAATAAACATAACCTCTTCTTTATTTAGATTCAAAAATAATTTTTAAAGGAAGGTTGTAGTATAGCTTATTATTTATGAATTTGACATTTTTTAATTATAACTGAATCCAAATATTATTTGAAGAAATAAACACACCATTTTCTTAATTTTAAATAGTTTTATATTTTTATATTCAATTTGAATCACGAGAAATTTTACATATCAAAATGAGAAAATATGTTAATCCCTAATACAATTAAAATACTAAAATGTGACTAAAAATTATGGTTGAATTCCATTTATTAGGTTCAACACTGAATTTGAAGATTGTTTAAAATTTGGTTCTTCAAAGTCAAATTTTCTATAAGAGAAGTTATTTTTGGAAAAATACAAAGTAATTTTAATAAAAGTAACATGAATTAACATTTTTTTGTAAAATATACATTTCAATATTAGTAATAACATTGATTATTGAAATTAAAGTATCAAAGCATTTCCTAATATTCTATTCCTTCAATCAACCATCACTGTTAAAATATTTTAAAGACAGTCTTTCTTTCATTCTTTAGAGCATTCTTCTTCAGAAACAAAACAGAAATAGGTCAATTTTTGAAAATGTATTGGAAACGTATGCATAGTGAATCTAGCTTTGCATTTTACATTTTGTTGCATCATGTAGTTTTTAATTAGGTGTGTTTTATAAAATAATAATACTTCTTGATTGTAGTGATGGAATATGATCATCTAAACAAATGCAATGACATTTGAAATTTATCAACTTGAGTTCTCAAAGCGAACTAGTAAAAAGCCTTCCAAGTAAAAAATTATCTAAAGAACATATGCGACCTCAATTCTCTTAATTTTCCCTCAATTGAATGTAAAGAGTGATTAATTGAAATGCTGATTATAAATGATTTTCAGGGTACACAAGTAGATTCAGTCAGCTATTTAAAGTCCGTAAGTACTTTTCCAATATAAAGCTGCCATGGGTAAAAATTGTCCCCCGAAACCAAGGCAATTAATTTCCACTTTGATAGATTAATATGTTTGAGGGGGGCAACTTACTAGTACTAAATGATTCCTATTTCCAGAAATTCATGCTACATTTATAACTAGTATCAAAAGTTTACCACACATGCCCTCATCATCATCCTCGCCTGTTTACACTTATTGAGCAGTATGTATAGAATATTATATGCCAGCGCTTTGTTATCTGTGACATTAACGTTTCTTAGATTAAAGCCAATTTCACAAATCTGAATTAATACTAGAATTTTGTATGCTTATTATAAAAGTTACTTTGTGGTCAAAAGACACAGAAAGCTTCCAGGTAGATATTCAAACTGTTATGTATTCAGAGAAAAAAATTGACTTTCTAATGGTGTATGAAAATGCTTTCTAGTTCTATAGTACACAGTTTTTTGTTGGACTAAAATTCTATTGAATGAGTGTAATTAAAATGAAATTGGGAAAGTATTTTATGTGGGTTGCAGCTCAAGGCATATTGATTCATATGGTATAAATGATTGTCCTTAAAACTGTAAAAAAATTGTAAGGCTTCTCAAACTTTGCCCATAATATAAATTTGTGTTAACAATGTAGAAATTGGGTTTCCTTGGTAGCTTAGCTGATAAAGAATCCACTTGCCATGCCGGAGACCTGGGTTTGACCCCTAAGTTGGGAAGATCCCCTGGAGAAGGGAACTCCTACCCACTCCAGTATTCTGGCCTGGAGAATACTATGGACTTTATAGTCCATGGGATCATCAAGAATCAGAAACGACTGAGCGACTTTCACTCACTTCACTCTCATGTAGAAATTATTTTTTTTTAAATGTATTTTTGACGCAAAATTCAAACTTCTAAAAAAATAAGTTTGTACTTCTATATGTCCTTTGTAAATCTGAAAATTTTACCAAATCACGTAGATAGTGAACCAGATGCTAAGCAAAAATAACATAGCTATAACTTAAAAGAAGAGAGTGAGGAATGTACCCCTTGCTCTTATTAGAAGGCATATGTACTCAAAGGCAGGAAAATTATGAACAGCTGTTAGCCACCATGCCTAAATTGGTTGTGAATATCTGAAATAGTTGTCCATAGTAAAAGGAAATTCATGGTTATTTTACACCTTTAGAAAAGCCTTTAGTTCCAGCCTATCAAAGCTCATTCTTTTCTGGAGGAAGCTCAGAATTACACAGTTTCCACATCTGTGGAGCATGTTGTTGCTTCTCAATCATCTAACTGCCCTAAGACCGGCACAATAAGATCACTGTGTCTGGGCATTTTCTCAAGTCATGTTTGTTTTCAGCAGGACAGGAGCAAGGAGGCCAGGAGAAACAAAAGCAGATGCCCAGTCATAGGGTGAGAGTCACTTTCCAGCCTACGTAAAACTGTTAGTGGGAACATGAACAAGAAACTCTTTTTGTTTTCACTTTTTAAACTACCTTGACCTATTGGAAAAGAAAGTTCTCTGCATTTTCCCTATTATAAGGAACTGAGTGTTTTTTTACAGTTATAGTTTCTTAGATCTTTATTAGAGGGGAGTACTATTCAGTGAGTAGCATGAAACACTGTTTTTATTATAAGATACCAACATCAGTCAAGCTTTACCAAAAAGAACCTTGCTTAGGTAACATTTTTTACAAACCTATTTATCTTTTCCTTTTTTGAATATTTTTGATCTCAAAATGTTAGGCAATAATAAATGATACTTACATTTTACAATATCCCTGAGAATATCTGTCTGTGTAGAAAATGTGAAAATTATTACATAAGAAAAATGATTACAAGGCACTTTATTTTTTTTTTATTGAAGCATAGCAAAGTATTTGTACAACAATGTAATTTAGTTATACATATATATACATCCTTTTTCACATTATTTTCCGTTATGGTATATCACAGGATATTGAATATAGTTCCCTGTGCTATACAGTAGGACCTTGTTTATCCATTCTATAAATAATAGTTTGTATATGCTAATCCCCAAATCCCAATCCATACCCTACCCCTTGGCAGCCACAGTCTGTTTAAAAGGCATTTTTAAATTAACTAAAAAATTGTCATGTATTCTAAGTTTGGTGTGCTTGCCTGCTAAGTCTCTTCAGTCATGTCTGACTCTGTGCAACCCTACGGACTGTAGCCCACCAGGCTCCTATGTCCATGGGATTCTCCAGGCAAGAATACTGGAGTGAATTGCTATGCCCACCTCCAGGGGCATCTTCCTGACCCAGGAAGAGCCTGTGTCTCTTAAGTTTCCTGCACTGGCAGGCAGGTTCTTTACCACTAGCAGGTTCTTTACCACCTGGGAAGCCCTCTAAGCTTGGGGATTTAAAAAAAATTACAATAAGTTTTCATCCATTTATGACCCAAAAAAATCTAATGAGAAGGACAGTTGCAAAATCTATCTTAAGGTACAGACAGACATCAACTATTATCCAAAACAAACTTTTCAGAAGCAATCATCTTTTACTTCAGTAGTCACTGAAACTTTCTCTAGAAGACCAAATTCTTTCCTTGATTAACTGGATTTCATGAAGTGGAATGAGCAGGAAGAAAGTGATGGTATATTTGCTATTTTTGACATAACTATCACCAGTTCCACACACTACTGGATCAGGATATGTTGCCATTTGGATGGACATGACTAACTCACACTTTATAAGACTAATTGAATTTTGGTGGAAGAAAATGATCTTTGAAAACTGACCACACAGTTGACCAAAAAGATTTCCTAGCTATCAAAAATTATTCTCCAAATATGTTTTATGAGATATGCCTAGCATCAACTCATTTGTCTTTCATGAGTTTTTGAGGGTATTGGATAAATCAAACTTAGGAATATTACAGAGAGGAAAATATAAAGAAATTTACAATGAAACCAAAAGATAACAGTGACTTAAATTTATGGTTTAAGGCAAGAGATCACAATTCTTGTTTAATAGATCACTGGCAAATTACCATTTATCTAATAGGAGTAATTCATCTCTTTTTAGAATCCTGTCTGTAGGATAGTCCCACCAGAAGCAGAGGGGCAGGAATACCTTTTGATGGTGATGACATTAAAAAACCTAAAAACAGTTTTATCCGAGTTAGAATCTGCCCCTGTTGAGATCACTGTTATTATTTCTCTGAGAACTTGGGGGCAAAAAGCTGATGCATGGCAAAAAGATTAACTTTGAAAACAGGATGTAAACAGCAGTTTTTTTGTTTTTTTTTTTTTTTTTTTGCTTTGGTGGGCTTCCTTCTGTGCTAATTCAGTGAAGTTATACTTAGGAGTCTGTACCCTCTTGACTTCAGATACTGATCTCCAATCTATACACAATTTTATCCCTCCTCTGAGCTCATCACATCATTGCTTCTGTTATTTCACTGATTAGTGATTGTTCAGGGTTGACCCTTTACATTTTTATATGGCCCAATTTTGATCACTTAGTCTGTAGACCAAACTAGAAAATATGTTTTCTAAAGGTAGGAATGATGGTATTTTCTCTAAAATTTATCATTTTAAACTAGCGCAGGATTGAGAATAAAAGCGTGTGTGGCTCATTATTCTTATCTGATTGAGTTTTGACTGTAGTTTGGCCAATAGGCTCTGACTTTTGTATTTCTCACAATTTCTTCCCTGCCACCCTGCCCTCTGCCCGTACACACTCTGTTGGTGTTTTTCCTCTCACATTTGAATCTTCATGTTTTCAGCATTAGATTTATCAACTCAGCTCTTCTGAGTATTCTGTTGATTGGCTTTGTGGAGTGGGTCCCTCAGTTCTTGGTGTCTGTGCCTGCCTTTCTTTCTTAGCCTTCTGCCCAATTTCCTGTCTTACAGATGCTTTTCCATTTATTTGCAGCTTATTAACAAAGTATTTGTTAAGATAATCATGGGAATAAGCATTATGAAAAATTCAATAGCCTGTAAATTAAAAAACAAACACACAAGCAAACAAGCAGAATTTGCTCTCCACAGCCTACTTATAATCTGGGGATAGAGGGACAGAAAGCTGTTTTGATTTGAAAGCAGATCTTGTCCTGAAAACAGTTCTGTTGCTGTAATAAAGGTGAAAAGTCACTGAAATTTTGGAGAAAATATTTAGTGTTTGCAGCTTAAGTTATCAAAATCATTTATATGTTAATTATTCTACTTTAGACATATATTACTTACACTCAATTTAAACAACATCTGTATTAAATTTGTCATTTGACTAAAATGAAAAGTTTTAAGACATTCACTGAGAGAACTGGGGATATGTTCCATGGTGCCCACTTGTACCATGCATTTGTAGGGGTAAGAGGTCAAGCTATTTGACCTCTGGTCACAAATCTAAATCCCCATCCCACATAGGACTGATGAAATGAGTCCTTCTACATAGACCTGCAATATGATTCTAAGTTGTGTATGTCATCCTCCCAAGAAGCAAGCATCTTCTAATTTCATGGCTGCAGCCACCATCCTCAGTGATTTTGGAGCCCAAGAAAATGAAATCTGTCACTGCTTCCACTTTTTCCTCTTCTATTTGCCATGAAGTGATAGAACTAGATGCCATGATCTTAGATTTTAATGCTGAGTTTTAAAACAACTTTTTCATTCTCCACTTTCACCCTCATGAAGAGGCCCTGTAGTTCCTTTTCACTTTTCGTCATTAGAGAGGTATCATCTGCATATCTGAGGTTGTTTTATGTCTTCCGGCAATCTTGATTTCAGCTTGTGATTCATTCAGCTCAGCATTTCACATTATGTATTATTCATAGACATTCATAATCATTTCCCAAGCATATTCTCTTCAAGCCATCTGTATTAAAAGCCAAATCATTAGGATATTGCTTTGTGAACCGAGTATCAGGGCAAAGGACTAGTGCTGTTTGACCCTCACTTGTGTGTTTATATATATATATATGTTGTTTTTTTCCACAAAGCATGGTGGACAAGATGCTGCTGTAGTTCTAGAATGAGGTCTTGCATAGGATCTCTATCGCTTGGCAAACACCATCCCAAGTAGGATGTTAATTGGCTAAATATTCAATCATGTCCCAGTAACCATTAGGAATAAATTTAACCAAGTCACAAATTAAGTGCCAGCTACATTATTTTTAGCTGAAGCATAACTCTTCCTTGAAGATACCTCTGCCTGCATCTTTCACTTTTGAAATCACTTTCTTGTTGTAGGAAGGAGGATTGTGTTGCATGGCTGTATCGCATGGCTTGTGGGATCTTAGTTCTCCAAGTTCCCAGGTATTGAACCCAGGTTGTTGGCAGTGAGAAAATGGAGTCCTAACCACTGGATCACCAGGAGATTTCCACCAGGCAAAGTATTTTCTAAAGTAAAATACTCTCTTCCGCTAATTTTCTCAGCATTATGGTTAGTTATCTTTTGCCTTTCCATTATCTGCTCTCTTCCTGATTCCTAAGTCAAGCCTCTTCACTCACTGCAAAATTTGGCAGGGAGTGAATTACATTTCTTTCCACTCAAATTCCTCACTATTCTGAACTAATATCAACAGTTCTATTAACGTGGAATTTCCATAGCCCAGAGGCCATTCTCACTTCTTATTGTGACTGTATATATTTCTGTAACAATTCATTACAATTTAATGGTGAACTTTAAATCTTTTAGGGAAATCTTATTTTCATGATATTCAGGATCTTAGAGTCATTCCTCAGTCTCCTCTATGCCCTGACTGTAGATATCAGCTAAAGTGGTGGCAGAAATTAAGTGTTGGGTTTTTGTGGGGAGAGGTGTAGTAGAAGGGTTAGCAAGGGCTTAATCAGAGCTCAGTTTCAAAAGATCAGTAGTTGACCACACTGGCCAGATACCTATCTAGGGGGAGCTTCATCAACAAAGACATAAAGGTATTAAATAGAGTGGTAAATTATGTATGAAGGAACAATTAGAAATAGGACTGGACATCAATTCAGTTCAGTTCAGTCACTCAGTCATGTCCGACTCTTTGCAACCCCATGGACTGCAGCACACCATGCTTCCCTGTCCATCACTAACTCCTAGAGCTTGCTCAAACTTATGTCCATTGAGTCAGTGATGCCATCCAACCATCTAGCATCATCTTTTAGGACTTTAAATAGCTGAGCTGGAATTTCAGCACCTCCAGTAGCTTTGTTTGTACTGATGCTTCCTAAGGCCCACTTGACTTTGGACTCTAGGATGTCTGGCTCTAGGTGAGTGATCACACCATTGTGGTTATCTGGGTCATTAAGATCTTTTCTGTATAGTTCTTCTGTGTATTCTTGCACCTCTTCTTAATATCTTCTGCTTCTGTTAGGTCCATATCATTCCTGTCCTTTATTGTGCCCATCTTTGCATGAAATGTTCCCTTGGTATCTCTAATTTTCTTGAAGAGATCTCTAGTCTTTTCCATTCTATTGTTTTCTGCTATTTCTTTGCATTGATCACTTAGGAAGGCTTTCTTATCTCTCCTTGCTATTCTTTGGAACTCTGCATTCAAATGGGTATATCTTTACTTTCCTCCTTTGCCTTTAGCTTCTTTTCGTTTCTCAGCTATTTGTAAGGCCTCCTCAGACAACCATTTTGCCTTTTTGCATTTCTTTTTCTTGGGGATGGTTTTGATCACCGCCTCCTGTACAATGTAAGGAACCTCCCTCCATTGTTCTTCAGGCACTCTGTCTATCAGATCTAATCCCTTGACTCTGTTTGTCACTTCCACTGTATAATTGTAAGGGATTTGATTTAGGTCAAACCTAAATTGTCTAGTTGTTTTCTCTACTTTTTCAATTTAAGACTGAAGTTTACAATAAGGAGGGTATTTTCCCCTCTGAACCCAGTAGGATACACTGGTCTTCTATACCAAATAATGCATGTGTGCTTCTTCCCATCCCTGGTAGCAGGGCAGGGTGAAAGAGTGGTGGGGCCTCGGTCAGTGCTCTGCTGTCTCTGTAGCCACCACCACTGTGGTGGCTGCTGTAGCCACTTCCGCCAGGACTGGACATAGAGAAAAAGATACTTAATCTCTATCTTCATATTTGGTTTCTTCCACTCACCTGCATATGTAAAATAAGCCTCAGATATGACCTTTAAAAGGAATTAATTTATAACCTCCCTATAATTCTTCTGAGTCCCTGAACTTGATTTCATCGTGTCCCTTAAAATATCCATGATTTTTTGCTGCCACTCAGTTAACACAACTGCCGTGCCTCAGGCAGGTGTTGGGCTAGAATGAGGTCAGTTGCCAGATAATGGAGAACCTACTATATGCAGATTTTTTGCTTTATTTTTTAGCCATCAGGAATTCATTGAAGTGATTAGAAATCCATTTTTTTTAAGGGGAACTGGGAGCTTGAGTGACTGGGTAGATGGTGTTAACAATAGCTTCACCATACTTCATTAACAACGTTAAGAACACAGTTAACTTTAACCCCTAGTGATTCTTATGGCACATTAAACAATTCTCTAAGATAAAGCTATTCTGAAACAATAAACAATAATAAGGTTGAGGGAAAACTGCCTTAGTAAACTTTTACCATTCAAATAGCTGACAAGAGAAAACTTTTTTCAGTTGAAAAGATCTTGTGCAAGAAAATTTAGACTTCTTCAGCTTATGTTATAACATATATACCTATTTTTAATGTACTTGAATAATTCCTATTAAGGAATCTGCACCCCCAAAATGAAACTTTCCCCCTAATTCCTGATCAGTTGCTGAAGGATTAGATCTCATCTTTAATATCTGACCTGTTTAACTATGAACCAGTAGGGGCTGACTTGTTCATGGTTGGACAGATGTAAAAATAATGATCACTATATTACCTAAACAAGAAGGATTTATAATTTTTGCTACTAGGAAGTTTGGTGGAGGATGTTTGCTGGATCATGGATGGTCAGTCTATTATCCAGGCCTCTCCAAGTAATCTTTTCTTTGACATAGATAAACAGTTCCCCTGGATTCTGTTCAATCTTAAAGGAACTAGAGACTTTGATTTACTGTTGAAGACATCAGTTGCCATGTGGGTACCAACAGTTTCATTTTGGTTTTTTCTGGTATCAGTTTTATAGTTTCTGTAAAATAAGGGCTACTACTGTAATTGGTCTTTGGCTATCTGCTCACCTGAGCATGTTTTAACACTATCAACTGAAGCCCAGTAATTGGAACAGTGAAACAATGATGATTATATTTCATTAAGGAAAAATATAGAGAAAAGATTTGAATATGTTTCAAGCCTTCAATATATTTGATGTATGGGAAACTTTTAATGGCTTGGACTTCATAATGTCTGTAACTAACTTTCAAATACCATGACATGAATTGTGATTTAACCATCTCTATAAAAAAGACTCATGTCAGTGAGACAGATTCACATAGGAAAAAAGAATTTAAATAGTCATATGATCCAGTTGTGCACAAACCTGTATACCCCTAAGTACTGGGAGAATTTGGAAATATTGCAAAGGGTCTGAGAACCCTTTTTGCACATGCCCCTCAGGCATTATTCACAGAGGAAATAAAATATCTCTAACACTTAGAGGATTTTTTTTTTTTTTACAAATCTATGAAGATGCTTATTTATTATTAATGAATTCACTTAAAAACATCCAGAAATAATTCAGCAGCTTTCCTCCTATAAACACAATCAGAATTTTATGTAAAAGTTAAAGGGAAACCTATGAATGTGTATACATATTTCAACACAAAGCACGATAGGATAATATAAAAATATACAATTAAAATTCTGAAATCTACTGCAGAACAGAAGACTACTAGAGAGAAAATATATATTAGGTTCTTGAATAGGAAAATACTGAAATGGGTCAATTCTCCCTAAATTAATCTATTAGTGCTATGCACTGAATCCTGGTCAAATTCTTAAAGTATTTTTATTTTCTTAATGAAAAAATGACTTGAAGAACATCTGTAGAAATAAACCTAAGGAAACAGGAAAATAATAGAAAAAATAAAAGCATATTTTAATAATAGTAATTGTGCTTTAAAGTTTCATAAATTAAAAATTAATATGGACATAGATCACTAGTCCACTGACCTAAATGGACTAGATTAGACTCAAGTATAATGGCAATTTAGTATCTTATATATGTCATTTAAAATTAGTAAAGATAATTGGATGATTACATAAATGGTAATAAAAATAAATATTGGTATTTCTTCACTATTTACACAAAATAAGTAATAGATCTAAATGCACAGTCTGAAATCATCTAAGTATCTACAAAATCCTGGGTACATAATCTATAATCTTGGTGTGGAGAAGGCCTCGTAACCACAAATTAAACATGAAATAAGAATATATTTAACATCTACATGCTCCCAACACAAAGTAGAAAGTCTATAAGCCTATATTTGTAACACATAGTAAAGAATAATATCAAATATATGTTAAACTATTATAAATCAATTTGAAAAACGTGTTGAAAATTCTCTCAATAGTAAGGAAAGAGTAGGATCATTTCCATTCTCTGTTTCTTGAACTATCCTGACATTCCCATGGACATGTGATGTTTAGCTAGGAGAGTGTTGGGGTTAGAGCAGCTTCTTATATTAGACTCAAGTGGTCATGGGAGCTTAGCTTCTTTACATATTTTCCCCACTACAGTTAAGAAATAATGAAGTCCTTCAAATTTAATGCCATAGTCTCATTATTTTTTTTTTTTCCTTCTATTTCTGTGTGTTGAGACACCCTTAAAAGCTCTACTTGCTACGGACTCAAAACTACATCCACTACAAACATGAGAGAATATATTTGTGTGGAAATGCTGAACTACCTCACTGTCAGGTTTTTACTCTTCTGGGTCATTGTGACCCAGTCTTTTATAGTATAAGAGATGGAGAGCCAGTCAGCAATTAGAAACGGACATCAACTTCTATTGCTGATCAAGCAGAGGTTGAATGCAACTGCAGTACGGAAGCCGCATAAATCTCCTCAGTTAGTCAACTTGTGCTTGCCCACCTAAGTCTGAGGAGGTTGATATGTGCTCTCTGGTCTTTTGACCCAGCACAATAGATATGATTTTTCTGTAGGAGCTGCTTTACAGAGTACATTTGACATGAGAAGTCTAGAAAAAAAATTAATTTTTGAAACATCTCAAAGTCCTGAGGGCAGCCTGATATAATTATTAGTATTAATATTTGGCCATGGCCAGATTTATTATCTACCCTAGATCATAAAAATGGCATGTATGTTCTTTAATAGAGATTGGATGTATAATTCAATACTATATCAAAAACAACAAAAGAAAACATTACCAAACTCTTTTGCCACATCTCTCTCAGGGATATTTTCCATGCAGATGGGTTTATGTATCAGGACATGCAGTGGGTGAAAACTGAAACAGGAAAACTGGCTAATAGGTTGTTTTGTCTCTGTCATGCCAAGTATCTCACTAGCCTACTTCACCAAACTTGCTGAGTCTTTCCTTACCAGAGAGATTAAACTGTCTGCTCATCTGCTTGTGATTAGAGTGTCTTAAAGACACTGACAGCTTACTTCTCTACTAGAGTGAGCTGGCATTAGCCTGCTCAAATAAACAAATCTAACCACCTAGAAAATGTCTCATGCCAACAATTTGAAGCTCATTGTTTTGACTTCCATAAGTGTTTAAGTGAATGTGAAGAGTTTAATTGGCTAAAATAGTCATGCTAATTTTGTTCTTCTCCAAAGACAATTCACAGGAATATCTTTCCTTTTCTGCTTTGCTTTTTGCTTCTCTTCTTTTCACAGCTATTTGTAAGGCCTCCTCAGACAGCCATTTTGCTTTTTTGCATTTCTTTTCCATGGGGATGGTCTTGATCCCTGTCTCCTGAACAGTGTCACAAACCTCCGTCCATACTTCATCAGGCACTCTGTCTATCAGATCTAGTCCCTTAATGAAACTATATGGTATCAGTTACTCATAATCCTATTATGCTTTGGTTTTCTTAGTTGTGCAGTTGGCAAAATCATAGTAACTACCTCACAGGATTTTTAGAAAATAAATTAATATCTTAATCTTGGCCTTGTAGCATGTGGAACGTGAGGGAAGGTTTAAGAGGCTATTCTTTTCTGTGTTTCCAGCCTAGGGTGATAAAAGTGAGAGAAAAAGGCAACAGTTGTTAACAAAGTAGGTAAAATAATGCTATGTCATGTTTCCCAGTCTGGGTTCTACATCACAGCAAGCAACATGGAAATAAAGCAGGTCTCTTGAGAGGCATGTTTGTTGGGAATTACCTGGAAGATTTATAATAGGGAACAGCCACAGAAAAGGGAAAGAAGGGAGAAATTATATTCATGGATCCTCATCTGTAATTCCATCAGTCACCGTTTACCTCAGTGCAGAGCTGGTTCTCATGCAATGCAATTTGAGGTTGTCATCCAGTCCTTGGTGTTTTCTCAAGGAATCCTGCAGCAAAGTTCATCTGAGTCTGACAGTGGAGGAGACCTAGCACAGGGAAGGCTTGATGAGAAGGAGGCTCTCAGAGACATCTGAGATGTCTGGGGTGTCTGACACAATGGATGAGTATTTGTGAAGCACTTAGAAGAGTGCCCAAAGACGGTAAATATGTGTTAACTGTTACTACTCTGAGACCAGCTACAGAGAATGTAAAGTAAGAATGAGGCTTGTAAATAAGGGATTGTGCTTGATAGTGGTTTTAATGAGATTCTAATTGTCCCAAGATTGTCTCTGATATCTTTTATTTGGCTGTTCTAGGTCTTCGTTGATACACAGGCTTTTCTCTAATTCCAGTGCCTGGTCTTCAGTAGTTGCAGCAGGTGGCTCAGTAGTTGTGGTTCCCAGGCTCTAGGGCACAGGCTCAATAGTTGTGGCTCATGGGCTTAGTTGCTCCACAGTATGTGGGATATTACAGGATCAGGGATCAAACTTGTGTCTCCTGCATTGGAAGGTGGATTCTTTAACACTGAGCCACCAGGGAAGTGCTGTCTCTGGTGTCTAGGGCTAAACTGAGACATAATTACAACTCCCTTTAAAGATTAAAAATCCAGAGGGAGCTAGAAATTGTCAATTCTTTCAAACCCCCCCCCCAACCCCCAAAACCAAGACACAGATAGCAATTTCAGAAAAGGCTCAGCTCTAGTTTGGATGATGGCCAGTGTACTCAGGGATGCTGACCACAGAGGGGAGTACACTTGTTTCTCCATGGTTTTGGAGTAGATGCTAGAAAAATAAATAGGGAATGGTATTTGACTTTCTCTCTGGAAGTCTCTGTTTAGTACTGTATCTTTGACTCCAGGGCTTCCCTGGGGGCTCAGACAGTAAAGAATCTGCCTTCAATGTAGAAGACCAGGGTTTAATCCCTGAATCAGGAAGATCCTCTGGAGAAGGGAGTGGCGACCCATTCTAGTGTTTTTGCATGGAGAATTCCATGGATAGAGGAGCCTGGTGGGCTATAGTCCATGGGGTCCCAAAGAGTCGGATATGACTGAGTGAATTTCACTTCCACTTCACTTTGACTTCAAGGCTTGTGAGCTGGGAGGAGGAATTCTCTAAACAAAACTGGAGTCATGGAATATGTCATGAAGGACAAGCAGCTACAACTTTGGGAGCACAGCTTAGAAGTTTTCTAAAATATGGTTCTGCCCAGAGTCCCACGGATGGACCAGACCAGTGCCCCAGTGTGAGGATTATCTGGTGAAAGCTATGGAGTGCTTCAAGAAAAAAGCAAATAAAAGCACAAATATTAAAGCATAAAAATTATCTATGTCCACCCAATGGCACCTCTCATTTATTTTATCTCCATCCTCACTCAAGTCGTCAAAGATTTTACCAAACTATTGCAGTATAATGTTTTCAAACTTCGTCTCTCCGATAGTGACATTCTGTAAACATGCAATGTAATTTCAAACTTCCTGTGTAAATCTGAGTCATCTAGATGCTGACATAACAAAATTTCTTTTCTGGAATTTTAGCTGCTTTAAAAAAAAATTAACAAAGAATACTGTTATGTTTCATTCTAATTAATATCACTAAAATGGAAAGAAACTAAGTGTATCAGGCTTGACTGTTTGCATGTTAAGTGGGATTCCCTCTTTAAAGAAATTTTTGCATCGTCAAGGGATTAAACTGGCAACTGCTGTTCTCATGCAGACCACAAAATCTGCCCCTCCTTCTTGGTGTCTGATGGAGATTTATGCCAGATGCTTAAAATAAAGGACAGGATTTCAAAATCTTACAGTCAGCATTCGGGGGAGAGTGGATTGCAGGAGAAAAACATTGGATTGTTTCAGTATTCTGAAATACTTGAAAGCTTGGGAATGTGTGGTGTTCACATATACATTATCTAACACACAAGACATAGCTAACATCAAATAACAATTCAGAAAACTTATTTAGTCAGAGTGGGTTTTCTCTTTGTCACATTGTTTTCTTGACTTCAGGAAAATGTGGATGGATTTTGAGATGTTTGCCACAAAAACTCCAAATTTTCTTTTATGAGTGCTTCACTGAAATAAACATAGATGAGATTACCAAGAAATGATCACTACTCAAAGTTTAGGATCTATATGCTCTGAATGTATAATTCCTATTTTTTGTAACATATGGATAATGAAAAGAAAAATTGCTGTGAAGACTTTTTCTTTATGTTTTGTCTTTTAAGATCTAAATATTGCTACACATAAGATTTGTGTATAGACATTTTACTATCTCATATCTATGATTTAGTTATTCATACCCAGATTAATTAAAATAAATTTTACCCTAAAAGATCTCATGATATTTTTACTTTATTCACACTCCTTGGAATATTTTATTAATTTTACCCAGTCTACGTCTATTTTTGCTAAACTGTAAAACTTTTTCTCCACACTACCAGACCCTAGGGCCGAGGGGTAAACACATTGATTTTTAAATTATGAAGTCTTATTCTTGAAATAATTTCACCTGGGATTAGATTCCAGGAATAAGGGTTTGGCATGCAGGACTATGAACCAGCCATTTGATTCTGTCAATTATCTAAAATTTTACATGATTCTCTGTTTCCCTGTTAAAGATTATATTTCTTCATATATCACTTTATCCATTCTATTAATGTTGTAAGCTCTAACTAAACAATATATGGTAGATGAACTTCATCACAGTAAAAGTTTAAATATATATATTTAAATATTTAGATATTATATATTATAGTAAATATTAAATATGCATTAACTATTATATATATATGTATATATATATATATATATGTGTATATGTATACCTGCATGAGTGCTCAGTTGCTCAGTTGTGTCCAGCTCTTTGCCCGCCATGGACTGTAGTCCACCAGGCTCCTCTGTCCATGGGATTCCCCAGGCAAGAATGCTGGAGAGGGTTGCCATTTCCTAGGGCAGCAGAGGATGAGATGGTTAGCATGACTGACCCAATGGACATGAATCTGAGTAAACTCCAGGAGATAGTGAAGGACAAGGGAGCCTGGTGTGTTGCAGTCCATGCAGCAGCAGAGTCAGACAGGATTAAGTGACTGAACAATAACAGTGACAACTCCAGGGCATCTTTCAGACCAGGGATCAAGCTGATGCCTCAGTTGTGTCTCCTGCATTGGCAGGCAGATTCTTTACCACTGCACCACCTTGGGAAGCCTAAATATATATAAATACACACACACATATATATGTCCAAATAACAAATTTTTAAATTTTGCAGAAATTCACTATTAAATTTTCAGAGAATGTTGATAATGTTTACACTACTAGAGCTGTAAGTTGCTAATTATATGAAAGGAGACAGTTGTAGGAATGCAACTTTTAGAGTGAATCTCTTCAAATATATATATTAACATTCACTCCTGATTTAAGGTGAAAAAATGGCTGCAAAGGTTTTTTTATAAATGTCACCATTGAAATATATTAGCATGATTAACTCATGTCACTCCTCCTTCACTTCTTTTGCAGTCATATTTTGTTTCTGGCTTTGTTTTTTATCTTCACAGGAAAATAAAACACATAATTTAAAAATTTCCTGTTAGAAAATAATCCTAAAGCAAGTGTGATTTCTGTATGCAGGACACTGGATTTAGCTCTTTAGACCATCTCTAACTGAAATCAATTTATTTACTTGTGTGTGTGTGTGTGTGTGTACACACAAACAATATTTTCCTATTTGAAAATAGGAATAGGAATTCCTATCTGAAAACAAACTGCAGTGGAGATTAAGTTTTTAACTAAAGATCTTAGGTTCTCCTTCCTCTGCACACATAGGAAGCTTGCCCCCTTAAATTAAGCATGGCTACATGAATTGCTTCAGCCTTTGCAATATGAGCAGAAACATTTCAGAGCTGGGGTGCAGTTTACCTTGTCTGTCTTCCACACTGTGCAAGCTGGGTCTCTGAATGAAAATGATATGGAAAGAGTTCTTTCACAGTTTGTAGACATTTGCTACTAACCACACCCCACAAATAAATTAATAAACCTTTCTTGTTCAATCCACTAAGATTTGTTACCATATCAGTAACCATATTGTTACCATATCAGTAACATATTTGTAACCATATCAGTAACCATATTTGTTACCATATCAGTAACCATATTGTTACCGATATCAAGTTTTCCTGATTCTCTCTCTGTTTATCTCTTCCTCATTTCTTCCTACTCAAATACTCATAGAACATAAAGCATTATAGTCAATCTTCTTTCCTAAATTAATAGTGTAACATGGAACAAAAAGACAATGGTTAATTGAAATCCAATTAGAAAGACAACAGAGGACTTTTTTCTCTATATATTTATCTCTTATTTAAAAAAAATTCAAATACTAACCCTTGTAATTCCATCCTCTCTCCAATACAATCAGTACTTCATAAGTACCCACTTCCCAATGTTTTTCACCTGAGCTATTTAAATAGCTGTTGTTTTCTGCTGCTGCTAAATTGCTTCAGTCGTGTCTGACCCTGTGCAACCCCACAGACAGCAGCCCACCAGGCTCCACTGTCCCTGGGATTCTCCAGGCAAGAACACTGGAGTGGGTTGCCATTTCCTTCTCCAATGCATGAAAGTGAAAAGGGAAAGTGAAGTCGCTCAGTCGTGTCCGACTCTTCGCGATCCCATGGACTGCAGCCTACCAGGCTCCTCCATCCATGGGATTTTCCAGGCAAGAGTCCTGGAGTGGGTTGCCATTGCCTTCTTAGCTGTTGTTTAGTTGTGTCCGATTCTTTTGCCACTCCATGGACTGTAGCCTGCCAGGCTCCTCTGTGCATGGGCTTCTCCAGGCAAGAATACTGAAGTGGGCTGCCATTCCTTCTCCAACGGATCTTCCCAACCCAGGGATCAAACCCTTGTCTCCTGCATTGGTAGGTGGATTCTTTACCACTGAGCCACCGGGGAATGCATTTAAATAGAGTCTTATTGTAAAAAGCAGCCAAGGAGAGGCACTGAGAGAGTGAGTAACAGAGAAAACTTGCTATAGAAAAAGACTGTGAAAATGACTTTAAATGGAGTGTAGTCTGTAGTCAAGGATATGGTTTTCCCAGTGGTCATGTATCGTTGTGAGAGCTGGAACATAAAGAAGGCAGAAGCACAAAGAATTGATGCCTTCAAACTGCGGCACTGGACAAGACTCCTGAAAATCCCTTGCACAGCAAGGAGATCAAATCAGTCAATCTTAAGGGAGATCAACCCTGAATATTCACTGCAAGGAGTGATGATGAAGCTGAAGCTCCACTATTTTGGTCATCTGATGTGAACAGCAGACTCAGTGGAAACTTCCCTGGTGCTGGGAAAGATCAAGGGCAAAAGGAGTAGAGGGCATCACCAATGCAATGAACATGAACTTGGGCAAAGTCCAGGAGATGGTGAGGGACAAGGAGGCCTGGTGTGCCACAGTCCATGGGGTTGCAAACAGTTGGACATGACTGGGTGACTGAACAATGACAGAAACAATCTATAAAAATACTGAATCACTATGTTGTATAACTGAAACAAATATAATATGGTAAACCAGCCATACTTCAATAAAAAAGAAAAGAAATATGGGATAGTTATAGAAATAGTTCAGATGCTTATTGTTTTGACTCAATAATTTAAGAATTGAAATTCATAGAAGTTATGAATGTACAGGACACCTTAGATGATAGCTTTAAGGGCCGCTACTATTTCAGTAATAAAATCGGTTTGACTCACAAAAAGAAAAAAAAAAGCGGAAATACTCTAAAATATGCAATAGCATTAGTATTGTTAGTCTGATATCAGTTTTATTGCTAAATAATAAGATGAATCAATGAATTATTTCTAATTTGTTATCACCTGTCAAAATCCATGATCCAGTCTATATTTTCAGATTGCAGTTTCTAGATTTGCATTTCAAGTATATAATTAGCTCAGGCCACACCTAAAAATCATTTGAATCAGAATCCCTCAGAGGTAGTTAGACCACTTTTGGGTGGAGTGCTTTTCAAATTGGCACCCCAGGAACTGAAAACTTATTTTGATATGACTCCCATTATAGCATTAGAAATGAGTGGATTGGTGGCAAACAAGGACTTCAAATGCAAACATATTTCAAGGATTATATTATATCTTAATCCTTCTTCTAAGAGCTGCTTTGGTTGTAGTTGTTATTTTTAATTCCAGGTTCTAGAAACACCTAGGTGCCCCAAATGAACTTAAGGGTCATGATGGATGATACAACACAAAGGGGTCAATGGATTTCACTAGATGAACATCTTTGTTTAGTCATATAATGGTAACTGGAAAGAGCTTTAGAATGGAAGAGAAAATACTGTTTTAGTTTTTTGTTTTGAGGAGAGATCTTCTCCCCACCTTATCCCTAATCTTGTCTTGCTTTTCTTTTTTGTTTATTTGTCTTCATTTCTAAACACACCAACTGACATGAGCAGTTTTAATTACTTGGTTCCAAAAAATGTCTTCTGAAGAGAACTTTGTATTATCTTCTATGGTGTAGCAAATTGCAGGTATTTAGGAACAGCTGCTATCTGCTTCAGGCGCGCTGAGAGTGTCAAGGTATTCCACCCATTTGAATCTGAAGGTCATGAACTGTAGGTCACTGAGTTCCTGCATCAGGGACTCACCTGTTTTTCTTTTGTTCAGTTCACATTTTATCTTTGCTCCTTCTCCGTTTCCACCTTGGTAGAGTGAAGATACCTTGTAGTTCCGATTTCCATTGGCAAAGATAGCCTTCTTCTTGATTGCAGCATTTAACTTTCAGGTGTAGGCTAGCCTCCTCTCATTTTATTTACTTACAGAGTTTATTTTCATGGAATTATTACCCTCATAGGTAAAATTTGTTTTTATGTGTGTGTGCATTTAAGCATATTTGACAATTGATTTTTATAGGGTATCTTACGTATCTTCACTTTAATTAAACTTGGATGATATGAAGGCCGAAGAATTGATTGTGCCTAAGGGGGATTTACGGAGAAGGCAATGGCACCCCACTCCAGTACTCTTGCCTGGAAAATCCCATGGACGGAGGGGCCTGGTGGGCTGCAGTCCATGGGGTCGCTAAGGGTCGGATCCGACTGAGCGGCTTCACTTTCACTTTTCACTTTCGTGCATTGGAGAAGGAAATGGCAACCCACTCTAGTGTTCTTGCCTGGAGAATCCCAGGGACGGGGAAGCCTCGTGGGCTGCCGTCTATGGGGTCGCACAGAGTCGGGCACGACTGAAGTGACTTAGCAGCAGCAATGGGGATTTAATTTCTAAAAGCATGTGTAACATTTAAATATAGTTTATTAACTTATTTTAAACATAAGAACATAAAATTGTTAGGAAATTGCTTATTGGTTGCCCAGAAGACAGACTCAGAGTGGGTGTGGAGTGTGCAGGCTGTTTATGATGGAGCAACCCCAAATCAACGCCTGTGGAAAGAAGGGGCTATAAGCAGGATTGGTAGAGGAGGAAGCCAAGCCGCAGGGCAGACCCACCATATCTACACCTGTGGATAAAGGGAGTGCCTTTTTCAGGATTGGGCTGATGAGAAAGCCAAGCTGCAGTTCAGACTTAACACATCTCAGCTGACACTTCAGGTTGATTTGAAGCTTGAAAGCCTGTCAGAACTGCCCTGAACTTGGTCAGGATGGCCAGAGCTTTATTCTCCTACATCCCCAGTCACAGCGTCTTGTGGAACACTCATGAGTAGGAACATGACCTTAGGGGAAGATGACCTTGGGCAGCAGTGCTGTGCATCTGAGGTGTCCCTGAAGAGTGTTGTGAAGACTATCTGTTGGCATAGCTCCAGTGGCCAGGGTGTTAAGCACTACGTTGAAGGACTATCTGGATGCTACATCACTGGGTAAGTTTGTGTGTGTTTCATATATTATGAATATATAAATATATGTTTATTTTTGTTGAGTAGATGTGAATAAGAGCATCCTAGTGCCATTAAGAAGGTTTCCAAAACTTTTCTAAAATGTAATTATTCCCTTAATATCCTCTTAATATAACCTCTTTAATTTTCTATGTCAGTAGGTTACTCAATTTGCTATTTTGTCTTTCTATACAGTTTTGAGTGTACCAACCATCCTTTGTGAAATGGAAACTATCAGAATGAAAAAAAAAAAAGCCTTTAGAAAAATATTTTAAGTGAGAAAAGCAAATTAAACCCAAAGTAGAGTTATGTACAAATAACCTCACTGAATATGTATATGATCGAGTTAAAGATGGCTTTCTCTAATGACTAGCCCCCACAAGGGTCTTTTCTTGTGGCTTAGCTGGTAAAGAATCTGCCTGCAACGTGAGAGACTTGAGTTCAACCCCTGGGTTGGGAGACGGGAAAGGCTACCCATTCTCGTATTCTGGCCTGGAGAATTCCATGGACTGTATAGTTCATGGGTTTACAAAGAGTCAGACATGACTGAGCGACTTTTACTTAGCATTACTTAATAGCTAGCAGTCATTGACTATTAAAAAGAAACAGAGGTATATTAAAAACTGAGAAAATATGATCCAATGGCAAATATATTTGTTATGGCTATATATCTAATATTTTTGGTGGGAAAATGTAAGAGAACATGAGATGAAAAGAATCTAAAATTGAATTTTGTGCTTATGTAAACAGTGGCTCCTAAAGAATATTTAGAAGAAACAGGTTACACAGAAGAGTCAAGTAATGGTAGGTGGAAAGAGGAAGAGAACAGCAAGGTGTGTTTTAAAATGTTTCCATCTGATTCATCCTGCTCCAACTCTAAGCTCTGTGGGGCTTCTCCTTCTAGGGGAGAGGAAGGGTCAACAGAACTAATAGCCTAGAGAAAGGTACTGGGAAAGAAAGGGAAAAAAGTAGATAAGGGAATAAGAGTATAGAAAGAACAGAAATATGAAAAGAGAAAAGAAAAAGAAAATCACTCATTGACAAAATTTTCGAAAATGAAAAAGAGAAAAGAAAATTGGAAAAGAGAATGAGCATGTAGCTTTTCAACACCTTCAAGGCAAGCCTATGCTGTGCTCAGTTGAGTTTGACTCTTTGTTACCCTGTGGACTGTAGCCCACCAGGCTCCTCTGTTCAAAGGATTTTCCAGGCAAGAATATTGGAGTGTGTTGCCATGCCATCCTCCGGGGAGTCTTCCTGACCCAGGGATAGAGTCCGTGTCTCCTGCACTGGTGGGCAGACTGTTTACCACTAAGCCACCAAGGCAACCCTAAGCAGGTGCAAACCCTTCCACCAAAGGGCACTTTGGCAAATTTTCCAACTCCTTTATTTGTCCTAAGTGTTATTTTTATTGATAGCTTTGCTGTTGGGGAAAAAGTAAAATATCAAAGGGTAGGGCATGGTTAAAAAACTGTCAAAACAGGTGTCACTAGGTTTTTTAAAAAATATTTCTATTTATTTAATTGGTTGCACTGTGTCTTGGTTGCAATTTGCAGGACCTTTTTGGTTGTGGAATCTTTTTGGTTGCAACCTGCAAACTTAGTTGTGAAATGTGGGATCTAGTTCCCAATACAAGCTTTGAACCCAGGTCCCCTGCATTGGGAGCACAGAGTCAGCCAATGGACCAGCAGGGAAGTCCCTAGATCTTAATATTAAGTTTTTCTGATCTTTGAGCATGACAAATATCTCTGCCTCTAATTTCATCTCAGAAATAAACTACAGGTGCAATAGTGAAAATGTCTATAGCATAAAAGTTGGCAACTAATAGCTAACTGTTAGTCTAAGTAAAAAAGAATCTGAGAAACTCATATGTCATGCTTAGCATCTTTCTTAACAATAGGTAAGTTGCGCAGATGCTGGAGATGATATTTGGGAGGGGGTCCAGCTCCTTGACTTACCGGCTGCATGAATCATGATCCAGATATTTAACTTGATTACTTAACCCTCAGTTTCCTCATCTTTTTAATCGGAATAGCAAACTTCATTCATACAGTGGTTTTGAGATTAAATCAGATAATGCTTTTAATGGATTTAGCATAATGCCTGACACATGATACTTTATCAAACCACTTTATCAGTTAAAACTAGTACATTAGATATTTTTAAATAGATTTAAAAATCAAGCATGGAGCATTTGAGGAGCTGATGAATTCTAGCTACTGTCAATATCATTTATTCATTCTCAGTACTGATTAGTAAAATGCTGCCCTCAAGATATAAGCCAAGGTGTAGTTATGCTAAGAATTCTGAAGGTATTTTAAATATCTGACATTTGGAAATACTGTCTGTAAAAGTAGATTTTGCTACTTTACAAAAAAAAAATGAGAAAAGCTATGGATAATTATATCCTAGTGATTCTGGTTTTGTAAGGGAAGGCCCTCTGGAAAAATATGTAGAAAGCTCCATGTAGTGTCCATTGCACATTTTAGTTAAGTGACAGTGCAGATGTGCTCAGACAGTAAAGAATCTGCCCCTACCGCCGGAGCCCTGGGTTTGATCCCTGAGTTGGGAAAATCCCCTGGAGAAAGGCATGGTAACCCACTCCAGTATTCTTGCCTGGAGAATCTAATGGACTGGGGAGCCTGGCAGGCTACAGCCCATAGGGTTGCAAAGAGTTGGACAAGACTGAAGTGACTTAGCGCTCAGGCACACACCTAAGCCTAGAGGCCAGGTATAGTTAAAAAAAAAAAAAAAGTCCCTGGAATATGACTTGTTGAATTTTAAAAATATATATAGTTCATGTTTCCACATAAATCATAGTAACAAGAGAAAGTAAAAATTTCAGATTTCTTTATCATGGTAAAAACCGCTTACTTGAATTGTCATGGTTTAAGGTAACACTTAAGCTAAATATGTATAAGTACATTTTCTCTTTTAAGAATTTTCAAGGTCAACTTTTTAAAGAACTCTTGATCTTTGTCAATTTAACTTTAAAAGGGAAATGCATACATCTATTAAAATTCTGCACTTCCCAAAGTGTGAATCCACCAATATCCATTACATTGATTAAGAGTTATGATAACCAAATGAAATAATTGTGATAGTAACATTAAATTCTTTTTCTTTATGAAATCATACCTTTTCTCTTTTGTTTAATTAAATCTTTATTATCACCTCTTGATATTTCCATCTTGAAATGCCATTTCAGATGCCATTGTGGGCACTAAGAGGTATTAAATAACAAAATGAATTAAAAGGTATGATACCTCTTTTCAAGGAACTTACAGTCCTACATATGCATGAATTTATTGTGACATTAGGCACCTATTTTATTGTGGTAAAGTACACAGAACATAAAATTTAGTATTTTAACTATTTCTAAGTGTTTGCTTCTGTGGCATTAAGTACACTCACACTATTGTGAGACACACACCATTAACCATCTCCAGAAAATTTTCACCTTCCCGAACTGAAATGTAGTACCTCTTAAAAACTAATTCATCGTTGTCCCCTCCCCTCACGCTGGCAACCACTATTCCCCTTGCTGTGTCTGTGAATTTGACTACTCTTGGAACATCCTTTTGTGACTGGCTTGTTTCACTTAGCATAATATCTATGTTACAACCTCTTTCAAAGTCTCCTTCTGTTTTAAGACTAAATATCAATAATATTACACTGCACACATGATATTAGGTGACTTTTACAGTGTCTTAATTGCCAGTGATTTCCTTTTAAAGAATTATATTTTAAGATCTTTGCTAAAAGCCTTTTGTTTTAGAATAGTTTTAGATTTACAAAAACTTTTAGAGGTTATGGAGAGTTTCTATATGCCTCATAATTTTTCCTGTTGTTAAACAGTCCTGTTCAGCTCTTTGCAACTGCATGGATTATACAGTCCATGGAATTCTCCAGGCCAGAATACTGTAGTGAGTAGCCTTTCCTTTCTCCAGGGGATCTTCCCAACCCAGGGATCAAACCCAGGTTTTCCACATCGCAGGCAGATTCTTTACCAGCTAAGCCATGAGGGAAGCCCAAGAATACTTGAGTGGGTAGCCTATCTGTTCTCTATCAGATATTCCCAACCCAGGAATCGAACCAGGGTCTCCTGCATTGCACGCAGATTCTTGACCAACTGAGCTATCAGGGAAGCCCTCCTATTGCTAACACCTTATATTAATTAGTATGGTTTGTTTGTTACAAACAATGAACAGACATTAATACATTATTTTTGTCTAAAGTCTAGAGTCAGACACAACTGAGCAACTGAATTGAACTGAACTGAAAGTCTATATTTAGATTCTCTTCATTCAGTTCAGTCGCTGAGTCATATATGGTTCTTTGCAACCCCATGGACTGCAGCATGCCAGGCTTCCCTGTCTATCATCAACTCCCAGAGCCTACTCAAACTCATGTCCATTGAGTTGGTGATGCCATCCAAACGTCTTGTCCTCTGTCATCCCCTTCTCCTTCCTTCAGTCTTGCTCAGCATCAGGGTCTTTTTCAATGAGTCAGTTCTTTGCATCAGGTGGCCAAAGTGTTGGAGTTTCAGCTTCAGCATCAGTCTTTCCAATGAATATTCAGGGCTGATTTCCTTTAGGATGGACTGGTTGGATCTCCTTGCAGTCCAAGGGACTCTCAAGAGTCTTCTCCAACACCACAGTTCAAAAGCATCGATTCTTTGGTGCTCAGCTTTCTGTATAGTCCGTCTCTCACATCCATACATGACTACTGGAAAAACCATAGCTTTGACTAGATGGACCTTTGTTGGCAAAGGAATGTCTCTGGTTTTTAATATGCTGTCTAGTTTGGTCATAGCTTTTCTTCCAAGGAGCAAGCATCTTTTAATTTCATGGCTGCAGTCACTCTCTGCAGTGATTTTTGGAGCCCCCCCAAAAATAAAGTCTCTCACTGTTTCTACTTAGAGTCTCTTAGTGTTTACCTTAAATTTTCTTATTCTGTTCAGGATGCTATCTAGGATATCACATTACCTTTAGTTGTATTCCCATGGGCTCTTCTAGATTGTAACTTCTCAGATTTTTCTCGTTTTTTTTAAAGACTTTGGCAGTTTTTAGGAGTTCAGGTATTTTGATTTTAGGAGTTCAGTTATTTTGTATCTATCTGATGCTTCACTCATGATTAGACTGATGCTATGGATTTAAGGAGAAAAAAACACAGAAGTGCTATTTTCATCACATTATATCAAGGGTACACACTATCAGCAAATATTATCATTAATGTTAATTCTAACTGCCTGCTGGGAGGAGGTGGTTGCCCGTTTCTTCCACTGTAAAGTTGCTTTCCCTCTCCTTTCATACTGTTGTCTTTGGAAGTAAGTCTTTATGCAGTACCAGCATTTAGCAGGTAGAGAGTGATGCTCCCCTCCTTAAGGGAGAAATATCTATACCACTTAACTTGGAATTCTTCTGTATAAGAGATTTATCTATTCTTTCACTTTATAGATCTTTGCCTTCATTTTTTATATCAGTTTGGATGAAGCCATTTTTAGGAAAGGAAATAACATCATTTAGTGTTTGCTGTGCCACAGGATCTGTGTTAAGTGTGAAAGTGAAAGTGTTAGTTGCTCAATCATGTGTGACTCTTTCCAATCCCATGGTCTGTAGCCAGACTTCATGTAGTACCCATTAATTCTCTGTGTAATCGTAGCCATAAACAATATGGGATAGATATATATTTTCACATTGTTGATCAGTAAATCAAATCTCAGCCTTAGTAACTTCAGTTCTATGAGAAATACACATCTAACTATTTTGCTCATGTAACTGAGATTTGAAGTTACTCTGTGACTCAAAGAAATGGATTAGATTTTGAAATTAACTATTTTGTTTTCAGTAACTCCTTTGATAAGAGCTTTAATTATGAGCTTTGTGTAATCCTTGTAGTTATGGACCTAAGTAGCTTTGCTAATCTGTACAACTAATAAGTGTCTGTTCCATGGTAAGTGTGTAGGTCTATCAAATCCCAACCACTGCCTTTTATAGTTAGTTTCCATAACTCTCTGTGCTATATAGATCTATATAATTTAAACATTGAATTTATGAAGGAGAGGTTAAAACTATAGGCTTGGGTTCCTTGGCCAGCTGAGAGCCTTGGGAAAATTGCATATCTATTCAAAACTTCTGATTCTGTATCTATAAGTTGCAGAGAGGGAGCAGTGATGATAGTAATAGGTACTGCAAGGATTAAATACAAAGATTGATGATTAATTATAATTGTTTCGCATTGTGTCTGGTACAGAGTAGGTATTCACTTGAGTTAGCTGTCATTATCAATATTGTTCTTGTGTTCTTGTTCCATACTTCAGTATGTGAGATAATCTTATATTTTAGTTTGGATTTCCTGAAAGACAAGTTGGAGATAGTTCCGTCTGCAAATGATTAAGGCTTGAGGTAGTCAAGGCAGGAAATAGAAGGTGAGCCAAAGTATGATCAGGTGAAGTCAAGTCTCAGCCTAGTCTGATGCCATGGCAATGGTTTCACCTGGTTATAGAACTGGACTTTTGTATACTCATCAGTCAGTCATTGGCTATGGGCTGTGGAGGAGGGGAATGGTACTGGTATCAAATTTTAGGCACAATCAGGAAGTTCATGGACCATCCTCAGAAAGAAGGTGTCCCAGGTGCAGGGTATTCTCAGCTAAGTAGTGCAGAACCAGTAAGAAGCACTGGAGGAGATCAGGCAGGGCACAAAAAGGGCCCACGGTTTTTCCTCCCCAACTACATAGGAAACTTCCTTAGACAAGACTTTTAGTAGAATTACAGATACTTCTCAGACTCTGCAGATTTAGAGCAATGAGTTTGCAGATGGAAAATTGGGCGTTAGATGCCTGCTTTGGAAGCTTTTAGCAAAATAACCTGGTTTGTTGTGGATTTTATTTTTCACAATTGTTTAGTTCGCATTGGCTGTGCTCGAGATGGCTTAGTTCTCTTCCTGGAAACTAAAATATTTATCAAGAACTATTCATAGAAACCTCCTGTGGATGGAACTAGTACTTCCAATAAAATATCACTAGGGTTATTTGCTGTGGTTCTCTAGCTCATGGTGCATTAATCCTCACCCCCTCCTTTGTTTAGTAGCTCTCCTTTGGCCCCACCCCCAGATACTCTATTCATTTGGTATGGGGTGAGGCCTCGGTTTTAATTTGCTTTCAATGCTTCCCAGCCAAGATTGAGAATAACCAGATTGCAGTAAAAATTAGCCAGTTGGAAAGTTTTAAATTGTCTAACTGCTTCAAAATGCAAGCGAAGAGATCTGCCTCATCTTGAAATTATTGCATGGAAAAATACCAAAAAGGTATACAATGACATTTTAAATGGCAATGTTGAGAAAAATATAGATTTCAGAGTGCAACAAAGTGTTCATTCAAGATGATCCTGAAAATGCAGAAATTCTATCACCTTTCCTATGCCCTCCAAAACAGGAGTCCTTGGTCTAAAAGAATATTAAGCCATTTTGAGTGAACATTAACTTGAGCATGCAAATAATGTAGATATTAGACCAGGTATACATGCAAGCACAACCAAAGTGAAGTTTTAGTATATATGAAAAAATTAAGCACTCATAACTGGACACAAATGCCCAAGAGAAACTCACGTTGGTGTAATATAACTGATATAGTTAAACTAGTTGTAACATAATTCTAGTCAGATTGAAAGGCAGTAAAATGCATGTCACAATATTTTCCTTTCTCTGAAATTAGCATTAAGAGTTTCAATTGTATATTTAAAATGAAAGCAAGTAAAAGAGTTTTAATTATTTTATTAACTATTAAAAGAATGACAATGTTTTAGTTTCTAAATAACCATAATTTTCCTCCCAAATATTCATCTGTCAACAATATTTTTAAGCCATTTCTGTACTTATAAGAAATACAATTTATAGAATTATTAAATAAAGATAAAAATATGTGTTACTTATCCTATTATTATTATTAAACATTGAGCTCTAGTTTTTTTTCAGCAAAGAGGAGCATTGGTGATTGACAGTGCTAGAAAAGAAAAGAATGTTTGACTATAGAACTTTCCCTTCAGAAGAATTTATTGCCCTCAATTAAAAAAATTCTACTCAGATTTCCACTGTTATGCTATGAAGATTACCTTTAGAAAACCCCCGTTTTGTTTTTCCTGGCCACAAAAAGTTAAAAAGTGAAAAACGGCTACCGTTAGGTTTCTGCTGTCGTTGTTAAGTTTGCCAGATAAATGTCTCAATTGAAAACTGAAACTGTGATTTATTGGGCTTGAAATATGAGGCATATCTTTTATGTAGGAATTTTAAGTATCTTATTAAGCAATGGTAAAGTTGATTCAGTATTTAATCAAAACAAACCACAAAACAAGTATGTGCAGTACTTAGCTGTCTCTCAGGAATCACCAGCTACTGGAGATGGAGAAAGAAAATATTCTTACATTCTCAAACTCTTATTTCACTTTCCAGTAGTGTTTCAAAAACTACTGTCTCTCCAGATTTACACACCTAGCAAACATTTGAATGCACGTAAATATATATGTGTCCAACTCTTGTGACCCCATGGCCTGCCAGGTTCCTCTGTCCGTGGGATTTTCCAAGCAAGAATACTGGAGTGGGTTACCATTTCCTTCTCCAGGGGATCTTTCTGACCCAGGGATCAAACCTAGGACCCCTGCACTGCAGGCAGATTCTTTACCAACTGAGCTACCAAGGGATTCCCAAATATATATGTTTACAAGAGCAACTTCTAGTGCATAGGACCTTTATCATAAAATATCAGACAAACTCACCTTTATTGTCCTCAGTAAAATGAAGAGAGTGGGCCTGAATTATTTTGAAAAAATGCCAAGATGCATGTAGCATATGTTAACTTAGTTTTCACTCATGTTGGAGAATACACTTTTCAGATCTTATAAAAGGGCAAATGTTTCTATGCTTCTGCAAAAATGTCTCATAGATATTTAAGATGTTTGGAAAATATCACTTCTTATTTTTTCTTCTTTTTAAAATAAAATTTAGTCTGGGAAAAATATGCATTTTACTTCTGATTTTTCCTTCTTCACTTTTTTTCTCTTTGACAACAATGGTACTTAAGGGGTGAGGGACAGTGCATTTTAAAATGATGATATTTGTGCTTATTAAATAAGCCTAAATTTGTTGGAAGAAAATGGACAACGAAACACACATGCTAGAAATATCATTATAATATTAGCAGAAATAATAAATAAGAACTTTTTGCTCTGTAACATACTGAAAAATGAATAGAACTGAATAAAAGTGAACATTTTTTTTCAAAAAAAGCCAAGAGCAACTCTAGAATGGTAAGTACAGAATTACACTCACCTTTATGTGAATTAAGAACTTAAATATAACTGGCTATTTAATTGAACTGGTTGTAACACTGCTGTTACCTCCCTCAGGATGTGCAGAATTGGATAAATGGAAATATAGAGCTTTTATTAAATTTTAATTGTATTTTATTAAGGCACAGGAAAAAAGACATTTTTGTGGTTTTATTATTATCATGGTAATTTGCCAGGAGAAGGATTTTAATGGTTTAAATGCTAATTATTCAAAGATAGATTAAGCTTTACAAAAAGAAAAATGGTTGCTCAGAGATTTGGACATGCTGAGGAATAAAAGATAACATTTGATATAACAACTCATGCTGATCCTTTAAAAAAGAAAACGGTTGGATTAATAAAAATCTGCATTTTGAAAAGCCAAATGAATACATAAAACCATAACAAAGACAAATAAATATTCATTCATTTATTCAGCAAATGTTTATTAATTGCCTTCTTTGTGTACCAGTAACTTAATCACTGGATATACAAAGTCAAATTATACATGGTCCATTGCGGGTGTTCTGTGGGAGGTAGTGAGAGATGTGAATCAATAATAATATAAGACAGGACTGGAAAGGATTGAAGTTCTGTAGAATTGCAAACAGAGGCACCTGTGGCAGCAAAGGAAAGGAAGGGAAGTTTCTCCAGAAACTTATGAATTTTAAGGCATTAGGAAATTGTTCAATGTAAATAGGTAAAGCCAGTCCAGGTCCAATATAGCAAAGCAGAGAAGTAGCAGGAACTGGGGAAGTAGGCAAGGGCTAGATAGCAAAAGACGCTTCTTACCAAGGTAAGGAGCTTGAAATTTATCTGAAAATTTAGGAAAGAGCTATTGGAGGATCCCCACCACCCTTAAATCGAGGTAAAATTTATGGATTGTGAAATATATTTAGTACAAGTTTCTTAGTAGGTCAAGATATAGTGAGTTCTTCATTGTAAATGTATGAACTTGGCAGACGTATAGACTCCCCAGATGGCATAGTGATAAAGAACCCACCTGCCAGTGCAGGAGACATAAGAGACGCAGGTTCGATCCATGGGTCGGGAAGATCCCTTGGAGGAAAGCATGGCCACCCACTCCAGCATTCTTGCCTGGAGAATTCAATGGACAGAGGAGCCTGGTGGACTATAGCCCATAGGGTAGCAAAGAGTTGGACACGACTGAAGCTACTTAGCATACATGCATGCATGCACACGTGGGAAGTAAACCATCTACCATCTGTCTGTACAGCTGTCAACCAAAAGATATCAGTGTCTCAGATATTCTTGCTCACCAAATGTCTATGTGCTCCCATACTTTTGCTACCACCATTCAGTTAGGTAAGACCATGTGATTAGTTCTGGCCAGGGAATTGTGTCAAAGGATGCAAAGAGTTGGCAAGGGCACCTCCACCTTACTTTCTTCCCTTTGATGAAGGCTTAGAACCTGTGCTCTGTGTGGTGCAGCCTCAACATTAAAAGACTCATGCTCCTTGGAAGAAAAGCTATAACAAATCTAGACAGCATATTAAAAAGCAGAGACATCTCTTTGCCAACAAAAGTCCATGTAGTCAAAGCTGTGGTTTTTTTCAGTAGTCGCTGGCAGATGTGAGAGTTGGACCATAAAGAAGGCTGAGTGCCAAAGAATTGATGATTTTGAATTGTAGTGTTGGAGAAGCCTCTGGAAAATATCCCTGGGACTGCAAGGGGATCAAACTAGTCAATCCTAAAGGAAATCAACCCTGAATATTCATTGGAAGGACTGATGCTGAAGCTGAAGCTACCATACTTGATGTTTTAGCCACCTCGTGCGAAGAGCCGATTCACTGGAAAAGACCCTGATGCTGGGAAAAATTGAGGGGAGGAGAAGGGGATAACAGAGGATGAAATGGTTGGATGGCATCATCAACTCAATGGGCACTAGTTTGAGCAAACTCTGTGAGATAGTGAAGAACAGGGAAACCTGGCGTGCTGCAGTCCATGGAGTTGCAAACAGTCAGACACGACTGAGCAACTGAACAACAACATCTCTCCCTAATTCAGCTCTTGGCCCCCTTTGGCCAATTCTCAAAATAAAAGGTAGATTTTCTTTTTTTTTTGAAATGCAAGTAATTCATGTCACTCTTCAAAATCCTCCAGTGGGTACCTTAGAGTAAAGTCCTTAAAATGATCTATAAAGTTCTCTATTTTTTGGTGCCTAACATTTCTCTGATTTCAGTCGTTTTTGCTCTTAGTCACTTTCTGCTCTAGCAATGCTCATCTTCTTGCCGTCACTGTAACATGCCAGGAAAGTGCCTTCTTCGGGTCTCTCAGACTCACTACTCACTGTATCTGGAGTATCATTCCACCAGATCTCTGTAAGTCTGTCTCCTTCCCTGCCTTTGGATATCTGCTCCAGTATCACCTTCTAAGTTAGGTCATCCCAAACCACCCAAAATTAGCATTCTTATTCTCTTATCAATCTTGTGAGTTAGTTATTTTACATTATAGTTGAGGGAAAATGTTCACAAGGTGTTATCCCCATTATAAAAAGAAGGAAACAGAAGCTCACAGAATCATGACTACAGTGTTAGTTTGTACCAGTTATTCTACATTCTTTATATCTATTAACCTATTTAATCATATTAATTATCCACAAAAATCACATAAAATATCTAGAATCACACAGTCACTAAGCTGCATAGATAAGCTGAGACAACATCTTTGAATTAATAATCTTTTCTTTTACTCTATTGGCTTCTGACATTATCATTCAAATCATGCAGAACCATAGTATTAATTATAAATATGTGCTCAGGGATTGGTTACACATATTTTTCAGTTAAATATCTCCTTCTATAATTTATAGTACCCTAACTATAATTTTCACAGTTGTGAAATATTAAAAGCCAGAGTAATTGGAAATTTTGTGTTGTTGGCATCTCAATATGGGCTGTGCTACAGTACTTTAGTCTATATTGTAAATTATAAATTGTAAATTTTTATCACAATCCTATTCTCCCCAAGAGATAGTCTGTTTCTCCTCTTAATATAGAAATGTCAATACATAACTTCTAAAATATCCTATTTCAGAATTTTGCATTTCTTTTCATCTTTGGATAATTTTTGAAATATTATTTGTCCAATTAGTTCACTATTACAACATCAATGGTGCGTAACTAACAATAGCTGGCATTGCATAAAGCCATAAAATATTCAAAACTGAAGAAATACAAAGATCTTCTTTAAAGCAGGGATTAGTGAATCTCTCTAATTTGATTATAGGAACAGTTATAAACTTGGCATAAATGCACGTAGATATTTAAAGGTTTTTTTTTCAAAGTTGCAATAATTTAAGACACCATTTGGCTGCTCAAATTGCATTTGTTTATAAATTATCTATAAAAATTTTCCCATGCTTCTGCCCATCACTTATAAAAGTATTTTATATTATACACAGAAAGTTGTATTAATGATGTTGCTCTATAGTGTATGCAAACCTCATTTTTGTTCTATTGCCCTTGACTTCTAATCTCTATTTTATTTCCTATCATGCAATCGAAGCCCATTCTATTGTGTTTGATATGTTTTTAAACATTCATGTAATCATATAAAATATTTAGAAATATTTGTAATTGTATGTTTTTAAATTTTAAATATGATATTGGGCTATAAATCTTATTCTGCTTCTTATCTGTTTTTAAACTCAAGGCTGCTTTTAAGTGATACATAGTTTATTATCTTCATCTAGTTGTTTCTAATTGGTGAATAAAATTTCACAAGAGTGTGTCCACCTCGTTTTTTTCACCCACACTTCCAGTTACTTACGCTTCCTGCCCTTACTGGTAAAACTGCAATTAATTGCTCTCATACAGGCTATGGGAGATTTTCTCTGAGACCCTCATTCAGAATTAGGATCCCTGCCTCCACGGGCCTTCCTCTACTTGATTGTACTAAGCGCTGCCATTTACTTCCGGAATGCCTGTGTCAATGTAAACCCTCAACAGTAACTCATTTTGCTCATATTTTTCAATCTGTTTTGCACTGCCAGTCACTTATTTTGCTTGGGTATCCCTACTTTTCCACATTTTTATTGCATACCTCATGCATGTTCTTGTATTGGAACAACAGGATGATAGAGATTTGCGTTAGATCAAAATGTCTCTCTTCTAATATTAGGCTGTGCTGTGCTAGGTCGTTTCAGTCATGTCCAGCTCTTTGTGACCCCATGAATTGTAGCACTCCTGGCTCCTCTGTCGATGGGATTCTTCAGGCAAGAATACTGGAGTGGGTTGCTGTGCCCTAGAGAGTACAAGTAATTTGTGAGATAAATCTGGACTTTTACAATTAATTGTTTCTTTCTTTGCCTTATAGCTGTTTTATTTGCCTTATTGGATCCCATATATAAACTTCTTAAAGATAGGAGTTCTGCCTTAGATATTCTGATATTCATCCATTCACTTATTCATTAAAATAATACTAAGCACTTCTCTCATTATAGTAGTTTTCTAGGTACTGCTAACAGAGATGTTAGTAAGACTCAGTTTCTATCTTAAGCAGCACAAATTAACAGTGGAGCAAAGCATGAAAATAAATGATCAAAATGCAAAATAACTGCTGCTGTAGAAATGTATTCACATATATGGGTTATCTCTTTTGCGTTTTGTTTATGCTTCTCTGGCCTTGAAACATGAGAAAGTAGAGAAAGATAAAAGTTTTTATTTTTCTTTTCTTCCTCCGTATCTACCTCATTCTTTGTTACTGCAGAGCAAGTTCTGTGATAACAAGCAAAATGACCTCTTAGCCTTAAGTAGGTCAGAATTGAACTGAAGACTGATTACTTCAAATGTGTACCAAAATATTGACTTTGGAACTAAGTTGTAAAAATTGAACAGATAATAGCTAAATGCTTCTTATGCGAGATCGAGTGTTAACAAGACAATGGAAAGTAAAATCCTACTTTTGATATAAAAATCTTAGTGAAGATGCACCATTGTAAATAACTTCTTACTCCTGGTATAAGAATTGGTCAGGAAACAGGACCTCCATAGTACACAGCAATTTGTAAAAAGGGTGTCTTAATTCTTGGCTTCTTACTTATGAAATTTCCTGGAATTAGTTCTTTTGAAAGGCACCAAGTATACTCAAGTCATAATTTTGTAAAATTTTGTAAAATTCTCTATGTGTTGGCCAGCCATATGTAATTCAAGGTGAAGAGTCCAGGAAATGGAAATAAAGAAGGTTAGTGGTACAAAATGCTAATAACTTTATCCAGTGAATTTGAAAAAGAGGACTCTGTACCCTTTTTTCCATGTTCTCAATTTGATTGGCACGTGCAGTTAGGATAAGATAATTAGAAACGAGTTTTAAATTCTGGAATGTTAAGAAACAATAGACTCAATGAAGAAAGTGGGGGGGGGCGAAGCATTGTCAGAATTGTGTCCTGTTAGTTTCTTAGAGGAAGAAATACTTGAGGAGAATCATCAAATGTGGCTCACCAGGTGACTTCGCCAGGTAAATGAGGGAGAAAGGGAAAGTTTTGGTAGAGAAACTAATATCTGCAGTGGCACAGAGATATGCAGCAAGAAGAGATATGTTCAAGAAGTTAAAAATAGCTCATTAATGCTGGAGCAGAGTCAGGGTTAGAGGGCCAGGAAGGCCGAGCTGTGTGAAATAAGCCTGGAGAGGTAGGTCTCATGAAAAAAAGAAATATAGGTTATTTTAGAGCAATGGGAATATACTGAAATCTTTCTCTCTCTCTCTTTTTTTAATTAGAAAGCTATATTTGTTATAGAAAATTTGAAAAATATAGAAAAGTAGAAAGATTAAATTTCTTCACTGTCCTATTCTCCTGAGATGACTATTATTAACATTCCGTTCTATATCACCAGCCCCATCCATTTATCTGTAGTTTTAGTGTATTACTATTATTTTAGCTTGCTATTTAGTTAGTATACATTTTAGTTTGTATATCTTTAGTTTACTGTATCTTTAAGGTTTGCAGTGCTTTGTAATAGCGTTTTTACTTAATATACTGTATTATCCCGATATTTATGATATTTCTATAGTACTTCATATTCAAAATAAACCCTATTTTATTTGAAAGTTAAATTTAAAACATGACAAAATTCCTTGTTGAAGAGTTTATTTTGAACGGAGAGTCAAAATAAACATATTGTGCACTAGTTCTTTCTGGCTTGTTATAATCTAGGTAACATTTTTGTCTTATTTGATTTTCTTTCAGTGAATTTGTCACTAGATTTTAGTGTAAATATTGTCTGTGACTCTTTAGTTTTGCTGCCCTACTTCCTATGTTTAATGGAAAAATCCCAAAGTATGCCAATGATATTTTCCCTATTGTCTTTTGAAAGCACTCCAATTATAACCCTCCTCTCAAAATTCATATGAAGTTGCACTCTTGTCAAGATTTTTTTATCATTTTCTTGTTGCTGAATGCAATTTAACTTTTTAGTCATCTTCATCCGGGACCTATAAGAGTCATTTGACATTGATGATTTTTTTCTCTCTCTTTGAAACACTGTTTTTGACTTGGCTGCTGGGCACCTATTCTTACAATTTTCTTTTTACTTCACTACCTATGTCTTTTGAGCATTGTTTGCTGATTCCTCATTAGTTGGCTTCGGAACTTTGGAATAACTCAGGGCTTAGTATTTGGATTTCTCTTTTATATGCGTGTGTATGGACAGGGAGGCCTGGCGTGCTGCAGTCCATGGGGTTGCAAAGAGACACGACTAAGTGACAGAACTGAACTGATAAATATATGTTATAAATATATATAAATATATATGTATATACACCATAAAGAAAGCTGAGCGTCAAAGAATTGATGCTTTTGAACTGTGGTGTTGGAGAAGACTCTTGAGAGTCTCTTGGACTGCAAGGAGATCCAACCAGTCCATCCTAAAAGAGATCAATCCTGGGTGTTCATTGGAAGGTCTGATGTTGAAGCTGAAACTCAAATACTTTGGCCACCTCATGCGAAGGGGTGACACATTAGAAAAGACCCTAATGCTGGGAAGGATTGGGGGCGGGAGGAGAAGGGGACGACAGAGGATGAGATGGTTGGATGACATCACCGACTCGATGGACATGGGTTTGGGTAGACTCCGGGAGTTGGTGATGGACAGGGAGGCCTGGCATGCTGAGGTTCATGGGGTCACAAAGAGTCGGACACGACTGAGCGACTGAACTGAACAATATACTCACTTATAATTTATACATATGTGAAAGTCACTCGGTCATGTCTGACTCTTTGCGCCCCAATGGACTATACAGTCCATGGAATTATCTAGGACAGAATACTGGAGTGGGTAGCCTTTCTCTTCTCCAGGGAATCTTCCCAACTGAAGGATCGAACCCAGGTCTCGTGCATTGCAGGTGGATCCTTTACCAGCTGAGCCACAAGGGAAGCCCAATTTATATGTATATGTGTGCATAAATATAGATCAACTATATATTGATACATATATTTTATTTATACAAAACATACAGACACACACTACACATATATTTATACATACCATATAAATACGCTATACGTATTCATTCTATGAGTGATTTCACTTAGTTTCTGATATGTACTATACAGCTTATATGATATATGTTGTTGTTTTTCAGTCGCATCCAACTCTTTGCAACCCCATGGACTGCCGCACACCAGGCTTGCCTGTCCTTCACCATCTCCTGGAGTTTGCTCAAATTCTTGCTAGTATAGCATATAGAGATGATTCTTGGCTTTTTTTGGACAAAAGGCATAAAATTCTTAATGATGATATTTCGTTGTTTATTATACTTAGATGACACTCCACACTATTGAATTTCTTGCTGTATTTCTTGCTGTCAGTCATATTTTAAGTAGAATTAAGAGATGCAAAGGAAGGTGAGGGAAAAATCAAAGTTATTTTAAAAATTCAAAATGCTTCGAGCTATTATGTTGAAAATGAACACATGACCTCAGACACACTGCCTCAAAACATGGCCCCTTGGCAAGTTGTACTATTACTTAAAGATGAAGGAATTTGAGAGTGACAGGTGCAGGAAGAGATAGTGGCCTGGCTATTTTACCTGAAGCCATAACACTCTTATGTGGGAGATGCCCTACCTAAACCTGAAAGAAAGGAGTATCCTTATCGTCAAAGACAATGGGGTGCCAAGAGGAATCTGAAAGAATGGTCATCACTGTTTCCCTGGTTCACTACCCTTAGCTCATGCCCTTTTTATCTTCTGCTGCTTTCCATGACTTTTCACTGTTCACCAAACCTAACATAAAAATGTTCAGGCTTAACCTTTTCTTCAAGTTTTTGTTTTCCCATGAAGGCCCCTATGTCTCATAAAACTTCTATCAAATAAATGTGCTTGCTTTTCTCTTATTAATCTGTCTTTTGACAATCTACTGTATAGGACCCCAGTCAGAAAACCTAGAAGGGCAGTAGGAAAAATAACTTTTTCCTCCCTTACAAAAGTATTCAAAGTTTTTATCCTTAAACAGAATAAGTTTTTATATAAATTTACTGTAAAATAACATGAAAGAAAATATTTTGTTTTCTACGAATAATACATGTATATAAATATATGAATATATATTTAAATATATATAAAGTTAAGTAGAAAGAAAAATATAGGTGGATGTATTCACTTTGAAACTCTTGATATTTTTTAGCTGACTTGCATATTTCAAGGCTTTGTATTCATTTAGCACATATTTCTGCAACTGAAGGCATACTGATTTTTTTTTCCCCTCAGGTTATACATAACTCAATCCTTTTCTTAAGTTGGGAAGTTTGGTTGTACTTTAGTCTTGGCATTTAGTCTTGACTGTGAAACACAGGCTCCGGATCAAAGGGCTTAAAATCTCATCATCCTAAAGCTAGTAAGTGACAGAAAGGCTTTTCAAAAGCTCTATGGAAACCACTTATGTTGAGTAAATTATATGCCAGAGTCAAACATTTTTCAGAAAGTTTTAGACAACATAATGGGCGTGGGAATTCCACCAGTTTAGTTTCTTCATTCAGGAAAGTTCTATAATATGATTTCTGTGGTAATGTTTTACATATGCCCCAGATTTTATTACACTATCAGATTTTGAGTCTAGCATAGAAGATAATCAAGCAACAAATTATGGAATTCTGAGTCACAGCAGTTATGCAGCAAACAGGCAAATAAAGAAAAACAATAACTATTGGAAAACGTAAAACTAAAACTGAATCTTTCAGTTAACAGCTAGAGACGTGTGAATTCCATACAGTTTTTTAGCTATATTAAGAAATAAGAAATTTTAGCTGTAATAAAACAAAAAAAGCAAAGAAGTTAGAACCAATCAAAAAAACTGGGCCTTATTCTATTGATCAAATATTAAAAATATAGAATATCGAAGCTTTCTGCATCATACAAAAAATAACAAGATGAAATATTTTGTTAAGAATGTAAGAATGTTTATATTCTGATAGCCAGCCTATCATAGCATTCCACTCTGCAGTGACCCTGATCCACTTCTTACTTCTCATATAATGATTACTTCATTTTGCGCTACAGCTTTGTGGCTCTGTGGCATCTGCATTGGAAGGGTAGAAATTCTAGCTCTTCTACGAAAGACAATAGTCAATGTGGGATGGAATGGAGAAACTTCAAGGCAGTAAACAGATGTAAAAAATCTCCATGTCCTGTTTCCCTACAGCTGCCAATCACAGGATTTTCACAATAAGACACCCCTGAGAACAAAGTCAGCCATCTCTTGGTGCTTGTCATCTTCATAGAGGACTCACAGCAGGCAGGATAGCAAGATTGGCTACCTGGGAAATCCAGGCTTGGGGGGTGTATAACAATGAGAATGACGTTAAACAAATGGACAAGGATGGTATGCAGTCTCTTCATTGGTGCCTGTTTAGCTCACACAACTCCAGTGGCTAGAACAATGCAGATCCCAAGAGAATTAACAACCAGCTTGTGTCAAACCCTCAGTTTGGGCTGTGCTCTTTGCTTTTCATTGTCAAAAACAGCTAAAAGCTGGGTGTTGTGCTTCACAGATTAAGACAATGCCTGTTCTTCCCTTTCACAAACAGGATTACAGTATTATGTGCTTAAAACACATTTTTTTTTTTGGTTCTTGTTTTTATACACAAATGCTTGATTGACGATACCCTGGGAGATGTCATTGTTTCTGTAGCAATCATTGTAGTATCCTTGAACACAGAGAGCCATGAAGACTCTCTCCCAGGTGTTTCATCAATGTACCAGAAGGATGGCCTCTTGGAGGGTTCACTTGTCCACTGCTTTAACATCAACTGATGTCTATTTGAAGAGCATATAAGAAAAGACATTAAATGGTACAGGGCAGAAAAGAGGGAGACTAAGTTCATTAAGGGCCTCCATCTGAAAGCAGCATGTGTGGAATGTCAATTTAATAATAGAATTGACAGCTTTTCTCTGGTGTCACTCTATAACAATGGCTCCTTTGACAATTTGTAAAATAGACCCTTTGTAGATGTCAGTGAGTGGCACTGCATACATTTGCGAATGCCCTGCATAACTAACATTCTCCCTGATGCTGCACTTTCAGGATCTGTCCCAAGGATCTTTTCAAACTGACCCAGGGAACGGTTATATGAAGATCCAATGAACCTATGCTGTCTATTTGATACAGTTTTTAATGTTGAAACCCCAACATCATCAGATCATAAATCAAAATGTTTAAGTAGTTTGGCAAATAGTCTTGGGCTAGAAGATACTTTTGGACTATGTTACTCTAACACTAATACAAAATGCATCTAATCACTTGATAATTTTGTGATGAGCTTACTATAAAGTGATTTCATTATTTCAGGCAAAATTTGGCCTTTCAATGTAAACATAGATCATTCTCATGAATTGATTCAATCAACACTGTGTAACAGGTAAAGTTTTTTTTAAAAACCTTGAATGGCACTGACAGCAAAAAATGAACAATGTGGAAGCAACAAAAATTCCTCAGCACTCAAATTCCAGATTATATTACTTAGATTATTCTTAGTGCTTTAAACAGTTTTTTTTTTCTGTTTTTTTGGCCTATTAGTATTGAATTAGTCAGGAAAGTCTTTAAAAATGCAAATGGGTTTCCCAAATATCCAAAATAAAGTTTCTATTTAAACTTCAGTGATTCATCCTATGTATAGGGAAACTATTGTATTTTCTTATTTTAGCAGTGTTTCACAAATTTTATTCCTAAATGAGCAAATACATATAAAGCATTTGAATCAAGATGCTGGGGCTGCTGCTAAGTCGCTTCAGCCATGTCCGATTCTGTGCTACCCTATAGACGGCAGCCCACCAGGCTCCTCTCTCCATGGGATTCTCCAGGTAAGAACACAGGAGTGGGTTGCCATTTCCTTCAAGATGCTGCTGCTGCTGCTAATTCGCTTCAGTCGTGTCCGACTCTGTGCGACCCCATAGACTGCAGCTCACCAGGCTCCGCCGTCCCTAGGATTCTCCAGGCAAGAATATTGGAGTGGGTTGCCATTTCCTTCAAGATGGCAAATATATAAATTTTATTATAGTCATTATGAAGAGTTGATTTGACCTGATCAATGACAGTTTCATTCACTGTGGTAAAACTACAATTACAAAATGCATCACCTCTTTACAAGAATACTGAGCAGTAGTTTTTAGTGATAGATGACAGAAACATGCATATTACTTTTAAAGGAATATTCATTGATTCATTAATCCTTTAACCATGTTTTATTTCCTTGAATAATTTTTACAGTATTCACATTAAAATAATAACATGGTTTTTATACACAAATAATAGACATAAGTTAGAAAATGTTGAACTTTCTTATTTGATAATTGTTATGCTAATTCTGTTATGCTATCTAATTATATAATAATTTATAATATTCAGCATTCTACTCTGTATACAATTAATTTAATTTCAAGTTAAAAGACGAGAATCATTCTGTAGTTAATATATGAAGTTCTGCACCTGTAAAGAAACTTAATGATTCATATATCTAACTTCATCATTTTACCTATGAGGAAACTAAAGCCACAAAATTTACTGATTTTGTAAGTTTTAAGGCAAATTTTCTGTTAGTAATCACAATATAGAACATATTAATCAGAAATTATCAAATAATTTAAAGAATTTTTAATAATGAGAACATAGAAAGTCAGCTCAGATTCTTTGACTGTGAAATACCTCCATCTACAGTGATTATTTGCGCTGTATATGTGATCTACTGGGCAGGTTGTAACAAAATGGATATATATGTATATATGCATGTTTCATGGAATATTAAATGTAAATCAAATGTGAAGTCATAACTAATCATTATTTACTCTCAATACTGATTTAACAGTTAACTAAACTGATCAAACAAAGTATTACCTGAAGCACTTTTAGGGATATTTCCCTGGTGGCTCAGATGGTAAAGAGTCTGTTTGCAATGCAGAAGACCTGGGTTCGATCCCTGGGTCTGTAAGATATCCTGGAGAAGGAAATGGTGACCCACTTCAGTATTCTTTCCTGGAAAACCCCATGGACAGAGGAACCTGGCAGGCTACAGGCCATGGGGGTCACAAAGAGTTGGACACAACTGAGCGACTAACACAAGCATTTTTAAAGAGTTGAGAATCATTCAATTTGATTTAATAAATAAGGTAGCCTAAGAAATGGGAGAAAATATTTGTAAATCATATACCTGATAAGAGGTTAATATCTAAAATATCTAAGAACTCATATGATTCAAAAAAAACTCTACTAAGCTAATTAAAATAATTGACAGAGGAACTAAACATTTTTCCAAAGAAAATATACAATTAGACAGTGGGTGCATGAAAAGATCAATAGTCATCAGGGAAGCACAAATCTAAACCAAATTGAAATATCACTTCAAATCTGTTAGAACAGATTATCACCAAAAAGATAAGAGATAAAAAGTGTTGATAAAGATGTGAAGAAGAGTGAACCCTTGTGACTTTACTATGTATTAGCTTGGGCACAGTACTTAACATCTCTAAAACTTTTTAGTCCTCATCTATGAAATAAATAAACAAATAAATGTGAAGTTCTTCCTACATTATATGGTACATAGTAAGAGCAAGATAATGCCAGTTAGCTATCACTGATAGTGGCACATGTGTTACTGGTAAAAGTAAACCACTTTACAAATTCCACTGAGGGGTTACAGTGATGCCAGTGAGAGGAATGTTCAGTGTGGGTGCAGGCAGATGACAGTATGTGTGTGTGTGTGGTTTAATACTGCAATTTTATATTTTCAAAACATTTATTTTGGAAATTTACCTATAGAAAAACAAAAGCTTTAAAATAACTGTGTTGCCATTGGGGGCATGTTTGATGAATTAGAGCAGGACTGTACTCATCTCACACACTAGTAAAGTAATGCTTAAAATTCTCCAAGCCAGGCTTCAGCAATACATGAACCATGAACTTCCAGATGTTCAAGCTGGATTTAAAAAGGCAGAGAGACCAGAGATCAAATTGCCAACATCTGCTGGATCATCGAAAAAGCAAGAGAGTTCCAGGAAAACATCTATTTCTGCTTTATTGACTATGCCAAAGCCTTTCACTGTGTGGATCACAATAAACTGTGAAAAACTCTTCAAGAGATGGGAATACCAGACCACCTGACCTACTTCTTGAGAAACCTGTATGCAGGTCAGGAAGCAACAGTTAGAACTGGACATGGAACAACAGACTGGTTCCAAATAGGAAAAGGAGTACGTCAAGGCTGTATATTGTCACCCTGCTTATTTAACTTATATGCAAGGTACATCATGAGAAAAAATGGGCTGGAAGAAGAACAAGCTGTAATGAAGATTGCCAGGAGAAATACCAATAACCTCAGATATGCAGATGACACCACACTTATGGCAGAAAGTGAAGAGGAATTAAAAAGCCTCTAGATGAAAGAGAGAGGAGAGTGAAAAAGTTGGCTTAAAGCTCAACGTTCAGAAAACTAAGATCATGGCATCCAGTCCCATCACTTCATGGCAAATGGATGGGGAAACAGTGTCAGACTTTATTTTTTGGGCTCCATAATCACTGCTGATGGTGATTGCAGCCATGAAATTAAAAGACGCTTGCTCCTTGGAGGGAAAGTTATGACCAACCTAGATATCATATTAAAAAGCAAAGACATTATTTTCCAACAAAGAGCCTCTAGTCAAGGCTATGGTTTTTCTAGTAGTCATGTGTGGATGTGAGAGTTGGACTGTGAAGAAAGCTGAGCAGTGAAGAATTGATGGTTTTGAAATGTGGTGTTGGAGAAGACTCTTGAGAGTCCCTTGGACTTCAAGGAGATCCAACCAGTCCATCCTAAAGGAGATCAGTCCTGGGTGTTCATTGGAAGGACTGATGTTGAAGCTGAAACTCCAATACTTTGGCCACCTCATGTGAAGAGTTGAGTCATTGGAAAAGACCCTGATGCTGGGAAGGATTGGGGGCAGGAGGAGAAGGGGATGACAGAGGATGAGATGGCTGGATGGCATCACCGACTCGATGAACATGAGTTTGCATAAACTCCGGGAGTTAGTGATGGACAGGGAGGCTGGCATGGGGTCGCAAAGAGTTGGACACGACTGAGCAACTGAACTGAACTGTGGAGATGAAATTTGGCCTGTCATGTCTTTGAAGGTGAATTCTATAATCAAAAAGAGGGCATAGTAAATGATAGATTGAGAAAACTGATTAAACTTTGTTTGCCATCTTGTGTCTGCAAGATAAAATAAAACTCTCATGAGGTAAGCTATAGACCGATTGACTGTAATACATTACATTGAAAAGTTACTGTATCAGTGTAGATACATGTTCTTGGAATATAGATGATTCTATCCAACCATCTTATCCTCTGTCACCCCCTTCTCCTCCTGCTATCATCTTTTCTAGCATCAAGGTCTTTTCCAATGAGTTGGCTCCTAGCATCAGGTGGCCAGAGTATTGGAGCTTCAGCTTCAACAGTCCTTCCAATGAACATTCATGGTTCATTTCCTTTAGGATTGACTAGTTTAATTTCCTTGCAGTCCAAGGGACTCTCAAGAGTCTTCTCCAACACCACAGTTAGAAACTATCTATTTTTCAGCACTCAGCCTTCTTTATGGCCCAACCCTCACATCCTTACATAACTACTGGAAAAACCATAGCTTTGACAATACAGACCTTTGTCAGCAAAGTGCTATCTCTGCTTTATAACACAGTGTCTAGGTTTGTCATAGCTTTTCTTCCAAGGAGCAAACATCTTTTAATTTCATGGCTGTAGTCACCATCTGCAGTGATTTTGGAGCCCAAGTAAATAAAATCTGTCACTGTTTCCATTTTTTCTCTATTTATATACTGTGAAGTGATGGGACCAGATGCCATGATCTTAGTTTTTTGAATGTTGAGTTTTAAGCCAGGTTTTCACTCTCCTCTTTCAACTTCATCAAGAGGCTCTTTAGTTTTTCTTCACTTTCTGCCATTAGAGTGATATCATCTGCCTGTTTGAGGTTGTTGATCTTTTTCCCGGAAACCTTGATTCCAGCTTTTGAGTCATCTAGCCTAGAATTTTTCATGATATAATCTGCATGTAATTTAAAGAAGCAAGGTGACAATATACATGGAGCCTTAATGTACTCCTTTCTCAATTTTGAACCAGTCCATTGTTCCATGTGGTTCTGACTGTTGCTTCTTGACCTGCATGTAGGTTTCTCAAGAGGCAGGTAAAGTGGTCTGGTATTCCCATCTCTTGAAGAATTTTCCAGTTTGTTTTAATCCACACAGCCAAAGCTTTAGCATAGTCAATGAAGCAGAAGTAGATTTTTCTGGAACTCCCTTTCTTTTCCTATGATCCAGCAGATGTTGGTAATTTGATCTCTGTTTCCTGTGTCCTTTTCTAAATCCATCTTGTACATTTGGAAGTTCTTGGTTCACATACTGCTGAAGCCTAGCTTAAAGGATTTTAAACATAATCTTGTTAGTGTGTGAAATGAATGCAATTATATGGTAATTTGAACATTCTTAGGCATTGCCTTTCTTTGGGATTGAAATGAAAAGTAACCTTTTCCAGTCATGTAGCCTTTGCTGAGTTTTCCAAATTTGCTGGCATATTGAGTGCAACACTTTAACAGCATCATCTTAGTGGGACAACAAGGGCACTGGGCATGTCATCTGAGTATGTGGAGCTGCTGAAGGGCATATCCCTGATAGTCAGGGCCTGACAAAACATGGTCTACTGTAGATGGAAATGGCAAACTATCTTTGTATTCTTGCCTTGAGGACCCAATGAACAGAATGAAAAGACAAACAGATATGACAATGGAAGGTGAGCCTCCCAGGTCAGTAGATGTCCAATATGCTGCTAGAGAAGAGCAGAGAAACAGCTTCATAAAGAATTATCCATTAAAAGTTGAAGTTTTTAAACTAAATTGGTTTCAATGTCAAGCTCTTATAGTAGTTCATTCTCATTCAACTCTTGACTGATTTGAATGGATCATTAACTTGATTATTTGTAGAAATGCACCCACCACAAATATTTAATGCCGATGCTATTTACTCAGCTCTTCCTAGATGCTCATGGCACAATATCTTTGGAACATGATTTTCTCTATGTGGGGAATTAAACAATAAAAACCTCTAGGGGCGTAACCAGTAAAAAAAGACTCAGCTGTGTTCACTAAAATAGCCTTGCTGTGTTCATTAGACTCCCCTTCCAAGCACCCTATCTTTCGGAAATGAGAATCTCCCAACTGGTTAATTTCACTATTGCAGATTGGAAGATGGCACATATCTGGAGTGTGTGAATTCACTGACATCTTCATTTATAAATGAGTGGCCTGTGCATTTACTTACCATGAAATAATTCCACAAAGTATGGTTAATGTTAGGCCAACTGAAAGGAAAACAAACAAACAAAAAATTATTTTCTGCAACACAAATGCCAAGTATTCCAATGGCATAACTGAACTCTCTTTAAATTGAGGCTATAGGCCATAGCACAGCATTTCTAGTTAAAAATAAAATAACTTATTCAATGATGGTTTTCTAAATCCATATAAATTTGCCAGGAGCAGTTGATGGTTCCTCATGTTTTTGAATTTCATCAGTGTAAGGAGTAAATAAAAGGAATTTGAATGGTATTTCAGTGTCCTGGAACAAACCCTTTTATGTTTTTATATATATTGCTAAAAATGTGGCATGTGAAATATTTAAGTTCACTTCCTTATAGTCTTAAAGCAGGATTGAAATGGATCAAGAACTATATATAACCAGTGAGCCAGCCAAGTCAAGCATATGTGAAGATAGAAAATCCTCCATAAATGTGATACACAACATTAACTATAAATGTAACCATGGCCTCCCATTTCACTGATGATTTTCAATATCCTTCTCAAGTGTTATGTAAGTATAATTCATCAAAAATTCAGACAGAAAGCTTCCCTTGTGGCTCAGTAATAAAGAATCTACCTCCAATGCAAGAGACATGGGTTCTATCCTTGGTCTGGGAAGATTCCACAAGTTGTGGAGCAACTAAGCCCATGAACCACAACTGGTGAGCCTGTGTACTAAAGCCTGGGAGCTTCAATTACTGAAGTTCTCACATCCTAGTGTCCATGCTCAACAACAAGGGAAGTCACTGCAATGAGAATCCCGTGTGCCACAAGTGGAGAGTAACTGCTACTCGCCACAACTAGAGAAAAGTCTGCCCAACAAGGAAGACCCAGCACAGCCCAAAATAAATGAATAAATAAATAAAAGTTTACAAATTCAGACGGAAAAGCCAGATGGGAGGCAAACCTTCATCAAAATCCTTACATGAGAGGCACTGCTTTTGTAGAATTTAAAACAGCAGTCCATTATATTAAAGACAAATTTAACTTAAAGAAACTGACCAAGTAGCAAGCCATGCTACTCCACATTTCTTTATATCATGTTATTGTGAGAGATGGTCAGTCATGATGCTTCCATAGAGACAGTGTATGATGTCAAAATCATTGCTTATTCAAACAAATGGATTCATCCAGTGTGATGGTTAGTCATCAAATGAATAGAAAACTTATTTTTTTTCATTTCTCAGAGAGACATGATGTAAAAATTGCCCATGAAAGCAGAACTTCAGCACGTGTGTGTTAATCACTTAGTCGTTTCCAACTCTTTGTGACCCCCATAGACTGTAGCCCAACAGGCTCATCTGTCTATGGGATTCTCCAGGCAAGAATACTGGAGTGGGTTGCCATTTCCTTCTCCAGGGAATCTTCCTGACCCAGGAATCAAACCTGGGTCTCCTGCACTGCAGGCAGATTCATTACCATCTGAGCTATAGGGAAGTCCCTCAACTTCAGCATAGGATGGTATAAAAAAATGTAGCCAAATGAGCAATTACAAGAATAAACTCAGAGTAAGTTAATGATAGTTATAGCCTTATTGTAATTTTTTCTACATGCCATTATATTAATGCTTCCCATATCATTTTTCTGATGCATTGTCTGGATTGTACTCAAAATGCAACTTTGAACATTACAGTTTCAATAGTAAATCCAGAGTTTTACAAAAAAAGAGAGGATATACTGCTCTTGTTTTTATTCTTGCTGTAACCAGTTATAACAAACATAGTGGCTCAAAACAACTCACATTTATTTTCTTTCAGTTTGGTCATTCAGAAGTTTGACAGAGGTCTCACTGTGTTAAAATTAAGGCATGGAATGGACTGTGTTCTTTCTATAGGCTCTAGGGGATTATCCATGTCTTTCCCTTTTCCATATAGCTGACCTGCATTCCTTGGCTTATGACCTCTTCCTCCATCTCAAGAGCCAGGACCCATCACATCTCTGCAACCCTTCTTCAGTTGTTGCATTTCTCTCTATCTGATCTAGTCTGAAAAGGTCCTTTGCTTTTAAGAACTCATAACCAGGTTGGGCCAACCAGGATAATCCATCCCATGTCAAGGTCTTTAACCTTAATAGCATTCACAAAGTCACTTTTATCCTGTAAAATAACATATTCACAGGTTTAGGGAATGCCTACCCCAAAGCAGAAATACAGCAAATGATTAAAGTGTATTTGACTGCAGTTACAATTGATTGTCATTGGCATTCTTGCTCCAATTTTTGTCAGCATTTTTTGTTCAGTCTCTGCTTTAGTGTTTACTCAGTTTACTCAGACTTGAGCATAATCTGAATAAAAAATCTGGCATTCATCACAGGGTGTGGAAGTAACCTGCTGACCTTTGTACTACAAAAAGTTGACAGAATTCTCTGGTTTGGTATGCACAGCCAGCAATTTGGAGATGCTCTCCAAAGCCCTAGCCAATTCTTACAACTAAAAGGATGCTGAAAACATTACTTTGCACTTAGACCTTTAGCTGTGCACTTAGACCAGCCTTTTTCCTTTTGAGATAACTTAAAAATTATATATGGTAAGTATTTCAAAAAGAGTAGTGACTGTTTAGTAAGAATACCTAGTTGTATGCTTTTACAGATTTTTGTGAACTTAACCAAATAACTCAATCTCTCTCATTTTTTGCTTTCTCAGTTTTATTCATTCTTATCATATCTCATCATGTAGGGGTGAGGGTCAAATGTACCGATGTTAGTTTTGTGGCAATTAGATGCTATGCAAATGTTAATTATTTATATTCTCTTAGCACTCACATTATTATTTTCATTTTAATTAAAACAGTAAATCACTCACATACATACATGTGCACTCATATGTACACATAGAAAAAGACAAGTGGCATGCTTAGCTAGGTGGTTCAAGAAATAGTTCCAGAACTTCCGTATTTGCTGTCTTTTTCTTTACGTGGAACCACTTTAAAATTTCCATATCCTCTCTTGAGATGGGGCTGAGACTGGGGCAGGACCACGTTTTAAACTACCCTGCTGCTGCTGCTGCTTAATCGCTTCAGTTGTGTCTGACTCTTTGCAACCCTGTGGACTGTAGCCTGCCAGACTCCTCTGTCCATGGGATTCTCCAGGCAAGAATACTGAAGTGGTTTTCCATGCACTCCTCCAGGGGATCTTCTCAACCCAGGGATCAAATCTGGGTCTCCTGCATTGCAGTGCACTGAGACACCAGTGAAACCAGTTAAATTGCCCTAGGGTATCTAGCATAAATTAAATTCCTAAGATCCTTGGGGTTGATAGATTAACGTCCTCATTCCACTTTTACTTTGGAAGAACTGTTTCAAAATAAACCATCTCACAGCAAGTTATAGGCACTCAAGAGAGATCTGCAGGAGAGAGAGGGAACTTGTCTTTCCAGTTTGCTTCTTAGCAGGAAAAAAAGTAGGGAAGTGGGGTTACCTAAGCGGTCATAGTGTCTTCTTAGTTGTGCCTATCTGTGCTCACTTCCATTAATACTTTAATTTTCAAATTAATTTTGGCTGAGGCCTTGTGTGTACAGGAAATACCACTGGAATTTTCATAAATTCTAGAAGAAATGCCTTGTGGTTGGATTTTCATAGCATCTTTTCTTGGAGGCTCAGGGCACCTGCTCCATTTCAGGCTAATATGATCCACCCCACAGAAGCACATAATACTTTCTGAAAGATCCCTCTGCCAGGGGGCTCACAGTAAATCCCTCTGCAGCCAGACAAGTTGGCCTTTATTTTTTGCATTGCTCTGGGCATCTCACATGACATTCCCAAATAAGGTATTGTGCTACAAGCCTGCTATGATTGCTAGTAATGACTTAACTGCAAAGGAATTATAACAGTATGAATAACAGTGGTTTGCACTGTGAATGTCCTCGCTACTCCAAAAATGCCAGAGCAACAAATAGAAAACGCTTCTTATTTGAAAGTATGAAAGGAGTAAAAGTCAGAAGACTACAACTGCTGCTAATCTGTAAACACTGATTGTTCATTCAACAGCAGGAAGCAAAACAAATGTAAAACGAGTGATGGCATTAGCCATTTTGCTGTGTGCAAAGGCAGTTATATAAAAGGAATGAAAATAAAATAAAAATCATATTCAAACACAAACCATTTGGGCGGAAATAGGTTTTTGCTTCCAAACTTGTTAAACCAGAAGTTCTTGTGCATTTTGACTTTGGTGTTTGTTAGAATCACATTACTATTTTTATGGGATATGTGTCTTTTCTCTTATAGTCTATCTAGCGTTGTAGATCAGGGTCAGAGAAGTACAAAATTAAATTTATGTTCTCAATAACTCTTGCTTCAAAAAAGAATATGCTTCTTTTCACAAATAAATATCACATCAATTTTTAAAAGCACAAAAGTTTTTTAGAAAAAAACAGGATATTAAATGGCATTATTTATTACATGGCATATAAGGATAAACATGAATTAAAGAGTTTACCCACTCAAGATTCAGTGAATATTCCTATAACATATGTGCAAATTCAAACAGTCATTTATTTATTAAACTGATCTTTAGATTCTATCTTAGAATTTAATTTTACATTAGAATTGTAATGTACAGTTAAAGATTATAGATTGGATGCAACCTTGTGTTGCGTTATAAATTAGGAGAGTGAATTGAACAGACATTTATTTAATAAGAGATAGGAAACTGAGAGATTTCCCAGTCTAGAGAACGAATGAACACTTCTTAGCTTTTAGAAATTTAGAATTGCTGATATCACGAAATATAGGACTTTGCACACTGTAATGAATAACCTTTAATTCATGACTTTGAATAGATGCTATATTCTATTAATAATCTTGCTCTGCCAACTTATTTTTAAACATCTTTGTATTCTAAAATAGAAAAGATGTGTGAACTTTCTAAATTATTTCAAAAATCCACCTACTTGGACATTCCTTTTACTCAGGTATCCTTTCCACTTGAAACTATCCTAGTCTGATTTAATTGCTTCTTTTCATGACCTCACGAGAGTTGTTTATTTTGTTTCTTTTTGGTCTAAACATCTATTCTACTTCCCATGATACTGAATGCCTCAAGCCCAGCATCCTGAAATCTTGGCAAACCAGATGCATGAAAGAAGGATGGTATCTCAAACTGGTAGAGACATCTTCCACAATGGCAGTTACCTGTAGAGGCTCACTGGCTCCTCAACTATCAGATGAACCCTAGGTTTGGAGATTTACTTCCTCCTCTTGCTCTCTATGTTTGAATACTCGCTTGTTCCCCCATGGGACAAGAAATGGCTTACACTTGGGATTCTTGAATGATTGCCAGAAAGGAATTGACTCTGAGAATTGTCATTTTCCAGGTTCCCATAGTGTGCAGTAAACCTGAGAGACTGGCCTGATATGAACATAGAAGTAATGATCTAGATGATAATCATAACTAATTACATAGTTATCTTCTAAGGTGGGGTAGAAGGATCTGTCAGACCTCATTTTGGTACTACTATAAGAAAATTAATATTCATGCTTATATTAACAGCCTTAGGTCACTGAAATCACATAAAGACTATGGTGCAAAATTTACCATGTGATTTCATGTGTTAGTCCCAGATACTTAAGTATTTTCTCATTTTCTAAACTAGGTCAGGGGTTGACACACTATGGATGGCAGGCCAAATGGGGCCTGCTATCTGTCTTTGGTAAGCCCACAAGCTAAAAAATGATTTCGAAGTTGTTGAAAACAACCAAAGGAAGACTCACATATCACAGAAAATAAAAATTTTATGAAATACAAATTTTATTCTCCATAAATAAATATGCATTTGAATACAGCCATCCTTGTTTACGTATATATTCTTGATGACTGCTTTTACACTACAACGGAGGTGTTGAGGAGTTACAACAGAAACCATATGGCCCATAAAGTCTCAAATATTTACTCTCTGGCCATTTACAGAAGATCTCTCTACCTCTGAACTGGATTATTTACTCTTCAGGGTCAGAGACCATATTTTGGACATTTCTAACAGCTCTCAGATTAAAGAAAACATAGGAGGTACTCAATGACAATTCACTGTTACTCACTCCAACGTGACTGCCAAATCAAAGAGGCGTAAGCTACTCTTGTTATCAGAGGACATTGAGGCCTGGAGGGATTTTAAGGCTTGTGAGCAGGATTCCTGGTGTTCACAACACAGTGGCTACACATTGAGCAAATGCTCTGTATTATTATTTACTCTACCTTCATTCTTCAACTGGAGAGAATGCAAACTTAAATTAGTGGAGAGATAATGGAAAGAAAAAGGAAACTCTTTCTCTCTGTCTCACACACACACACACACACACACACACACACACACACACAGGCTACAATAGAGGGGGGAAAAGAGAAGGAAATGGGAGCAGTACTAATTTGTAGTGTAAAATAGTAACTTACAAAGTGTGTGATAAGCACATATTAGAATTTGTTAACTTTTTCCTTTGTATGTATGTGCCTAGTTGCTCAGCTGTGTCCAACTCTTTACAACCCCATGGACTGTAGCCCACCAGGCCCCTCTGTCCATGGGGATTCTCCAGGCAAGAATACTGGAGTGGGTTGCCATGTCCTCCTCCAGGGCATCTTCACAAACCAGGGATTGAACCCAGGTCTCTCAAATTGCAGGCAGATTGTTTACCACCTGAGCCACCAGGGAAGCCCAGTGTTTTCCTTTAATCACAAAAATCTCTTAAGGTGGTTTTATACTATTACCAGGGATTCCCTGGTGGCTCAGATAGTAAAGAATCCGCCTGCAGTGCAGGAGACACAGGTTTGGTCTTTGGGTTGGGAAGATCCTCTGGAAAAGGGAATGGCTTCTCACTCCAATATTCGTGCCTGGAGAATTCCATGGACAGAGGATCCTGGAGGGGTCACAAAGAATTGGACACAACTGAGTGAGTAACACTTTCACTTTCATACTATTATCATCTCAGAGTTGAAGATACAGATTGATTGTGGTTAACTAACTTCTATAGGTTTGAAAAGTTGGGAAAAGTAGATTAGGATGAAGATCTTTCCTTTAATAAGTGTTTATTATGAATTTGAATTGTGCTCCCCACACTCCCTGCATTTAAATATTGAAGCGCTATCCCTCAGTATCTCAGAATGTGTCTGTATTTGGAGATAAAATCTTTGAAGAGGTAATTATGCTAAAATGAAGTCATTTGATGGCCCTGATCTAATGTGACTAGTATTTTTATAAAAATATGAAAGCCTGACAGATATGTACAGAAGGAAGTACAGAGGGAAGACTATGTGAACACACAAAAGGAAGATGACCTTGTACAAGCCAAGGAGAAGGGCTCAGAAGAAACCAAACCTGTTGACACTTGATAATAAACTCCTATCCTCTAGAACTGTGAGAAAATAATTTCTGTTGTTTAAACCTCCCTGTCTGAGAAACTTGTCATGGTGGGTCTAGAAAACTAATACTATATCTAAAATAGTTCAAGACAAATGTGATTCCTATGAGACTAACTATCTGTTATTCAGTTCAGTTCAATCACTCAGTTGTGTCCAACTCATTGTAACCCCATGGACTGCAGCACGCCAGGCCTCCCTGTCCATCACCAACTCCCGGAGTTTACTCAAACTCATGTCCATTGAGTCGGTGATGCCATCTAACCATTTCATCCTCTGTTGCCCCCTTCTCCTACCATCTTCAATCTTTCCCAGCATCAGGGTCTTTTCCAATGAGTCAGGTAGCCAAAATATTGGAGTTTCAGCTTTAGATCAGTCCTTCCAATGAACACCCAGGACTTATTTCCTTTAGGATGGACTGACTGAATCTCTTTGCTGTCTAAGGGACTCTCAAGAGTCTTCTCCAACACCATGGTTCAAAAGCATCAGTTTTTTGGTGCTCAGCTTTCTGTATAGTCCAACTCTCACATCCATACATGACTACTGGAAAAACTATAGCTTTGATTAGATGGACATTTGTTGGCAAAGTAATGTCTCTGCTTTTTAATAAGCTCTCAAGGTTGGTCATAACTTTCCTTCCAAGGAGCAAGCATCTTTTAATTTCATGGCTGCAGTCACCATCTGCAGTGATTTTGGAGGCCCCCCACCCCTGCCCCCAAATAAAGTCTGCCACTGTTTCCATAGGTGGAAGATAGAGATAAGATGAAAGCTCTTTTGAAGAAATAGGTCTAAATAAGATTATACAAAGAGAAATTGTAGGTGGAAAAGGAAAACAAGGGCTTAATAGAAACCTGAAGAAATTCAGTGTTTAAAACCAGCAAACATACCTGAGAAGTGGCCAGTAAGTTAAAAAGACAATCAGAGGAATACGGTGTCACAGAAGCTTAGAGAAATGGTCTATCAAGTGGGAGGGAGCAGAGAACTGTGTAAAGGGTTTATTCAGAAGACATATTGCAACAAGGAGATCACTAGAGCCATTTTAAAGAACAATTTCTGTGAAATGGAGGGGAGTTGAAACCCACTTGGGGTCAGTTGAAAGAAGGTTCAGTAAGTATGAAATTTTTTTCTGAAATGTTTTAACACTAAGAAAACAAAGGAAATGAACAGCAGCTTGTGGCTGGTGGGAAATGTGAAGTCTTTCTTTTTTTTTATTTTTTAAGGTGGAGTGATATTAAGGCTTTGTTGCTGATGCTTGTTTTGATGTTGGGAATAATTTAGGAGTGAGAAAAACTTGATGCAGTGAGAAAGTGGCTAATTGTGAATGCAGTATTGAAAAGGAAAGCCATTAACTGAGTGGGAATGAAGGGAGATCTTCAGGCTATGAAGAAACTGGTCTTAGATAAGAGTGGATGTCACCTTGCTTTCCTTCTAAGCGGAGGAAAGAGACTATCTGAGTATGGACACAGATGAGTGAGTGAATTTAGTTACAGGAAGATAAGATCTATTCTTAGGATAACAAATTATTTTCAATGACCTTTGGTGTGGATATCTTTCTTCAGTGTAGAGTGAGAGAGAATGGTTAAGTGTTTGAGAGAGAAGCAAAGGTGTGAAATTGGAACTTAAGACCTTGAAGATATGTAGTGGAATTATAATATGTGCTGAGTGCCCATTTGAGATCCATAAACATAAATTTAAAGTGAGATCAGTCCACAGAGTGGAGGAATTATTTTTTTTCCTCCAGCCATACACAGCTGCTGAGGAGACCAGTTGTCGGTGAATAGTTGGATTTAACTATGGTTGGGGGTGTGCCAGAAAGTAGGTCAGAAGAAGAGGAGGCCAAGGCCATTAGCTAGGCATGGGTCATAGTGCTGCACAGTTATCCAAGGAATCTAAAGAATCTCCTCTGGATAAGAGAGCAGCAAGGATGGGGATGAGGAAGAAAATAAAGAAAAAGATGGATTTGAAGCGTAAAAAAGTAGAGTCAAGAATTGGAGGTCTAGGGAGGCTTGAAACTTAGCTGGAATGCAGCAAGAAAGAATGGTCATGAAAAAGAAAATTTAAAATGCAGGGTTTTGAGTTGGAGTTAAAAGAAATGAAAACAAGATCCTGGAGGGAATAACCTTAAAAGCTTCAGAGATCAGACATTTTAGATTAATCAGTGTTAAATTCCCAAGCATGATAACTAGAGTAGCAAAGGGGATATCAGAGAACCAAGGAACTAAAGATGATTATGAATAAGGAGAGTAGCACATTTTCTCTCAAAATGCTAAAGGGTGAGAGAGCCTTTAAATCTTAGTAAAGCACTTTTTCTACTTTCCAGAAGCTGCAGCTAATAATTGGGTTTTTAGAGATGAATAAATTCTCTGTTTATCCCATCACTAAATGGTACAAATCAGTTAGTAACAGGGAGTATGTGTGTTAGTCGCTCAGTCATGACCTATGCTTTGCGCCTTCATGGACTGTTGCCCACCAGGCTCCTCTGTTCATGGAATTCTCCAGGCAAAAATACTGGAGTGGGTTTCTATTTCCTTCTCCAAGGGATATTCCCAACCCAGGGATCAAACCCAGGTCTCCCATATTGCAGGCAGATTCACCATCTAAGCTACCGTATTAGAACACCTGAAAAAATGTTTCTGATCAGACCCAAGAATTACTGGCACATATATGTGTTTAGGGATAATCGTAATTGCTTTATTCTAACAAAAGGTTAGAGTATTTCTCAGAAACAATCTGATATTTGCATGTTATTTGGAAATTTTGTTTTCTAAATTAATAACAAAAGTTAAAGCAGTAGCACTTTAAAAATTGTATTAATTTCAGTCTAGAATAAAAAAATTCTCCTAAATGGATATTTTTTAATGGACAAAAAGTCAAGAAATAGCCATACAATAGAGTGGATTTAGTTACTTCAGGAAAGTTGAGAAAGCAGATTAGAACACATTTAAATGGGTAAACTCTAGTCAATTAACGGTTTATTCTTTGGTCTAAAAATGTAAAGCAGGACAGCATGAAGCTATGTCCAGAGATGAAGTTAGAAGTGATATGAAAAAGTAGACTATGAAGAATCACATATGCATTACTAGATTGTATGTGCCTTTACATGGCATCTACTCTCTAATGGAATACGGAAGATGAGTAGAGCATTTTCAGAAGGAAATATTTATTTGACTTATGGTATACTGCTATAATCATTGACAGGTGATTCACTTTTTTAAAAAAACATTGAAGAAAATTAAATAATTCTTCTATAAGGCACAGCTTGTTTTAAAAGAATAGCACGTTCTTAAAGTCCCATTAAAAGGATCCTTTCTGTAGGTAACAAGACTGTTAAATCATAAAACGATAAGGAGGTAAGTGTGCCATCTATTGGTGAAACAAGCACAATGTAAGAATATGTGCAAAGCCATTGGTCTCAGGGCAAGTTACACAGGCATCTTTTTCTATGCCATATAAAGTAATGCTTCATTAGAGCAAAATACCATAATCCACTCACAGAAAAACTGGGCTTGTCACTGTTAGTAGCCCAGCAACAAAAAGATGTCAAATCAGAAGTCAGGGCATCATAGTGCTCACCCAGCTTTATGTAATATGCAATGTAAGCTTGTATGTATTTGTTTCATGTCCCAAGGTCCCACTTTTCTTTTTTATAATAATAAATTAAGAGATAACAAGGATCCGTTACTTCCTTTAAGTTCTAACATTTTGCAAAATTTATAGCTTGAATGTATGCGTAGATGCAGATGCTGTTTCATTTAAGTAAGTTTACCATTTTTTAAATTTTACTCTTAAAGACATACAGATTCCTTTGATGTAAACTGTAGAAGCCACTATATAAGGTCTTACTTTTAGAGGCAGAGAAATTCCTCAGTATGTTATAATTGAATGTGTGTGTGTGTGTGTGTGTGCCAAGTCACTTCAGTTGTGTCCAACTCTTAGAGACCCTATGGAATGTAGCCTTCTAGGCTCGTCTGTCCATGGAATTTTCTACAGACAAGAATACTGTAGTGGGTTGCCGTACCCTCCTCCAGGGGATCTTCCCAACCCAGGGATTGAACCCTCATCTCATGTCTCCTGCATTGGCAAGCAAGTTCTTTACCTCTTGCACCACCTGGGAAGCCCCTAAAACTGACTACATAAACAAATAGTAAACCAATTTTTTTTTTTGAAACTGAAGTACAGTTGACTCACAATACTGTATTAGTTTCTGGTGTATATCTGAAGAAAACAGAAACACAAATTTGAAAATATATATGCACTTCAATATTCAAAGCAGCATTATTTGCAATAGTCAGAATATGAAAGCAACTTAAGTGTCCATCAGGAGATTAATGGATAAAGAAGATACATATGTTAGAATTTATGTAAATATTGTGCTGTGCCGCTGTGCTCTGTCATGGCCGACTCTGTGTGACCCCATGGACTATAGACTACCAGGCTCCTCTATCCATGGGATTTTTGAGGCAAGAATACTGGAGTGGGTTGCCATTTCTTCCTCGAAGGGATTTTCCCAACCAGGGATTGAACCCACATCTCCTGCATCGGCAGGTGGATTCTTTACTACTGAGGCACCTGGGAAGCCCATAATGGAATATTACATATTCAGGATGATATTTTGCCATTTGAAAAGACATGGATGGACCTGGAACAAACTATGCTTAGTGAAATGGGTTAGGCAGAAAAAGAAAAACACTGTATGTATTTTCTCTTATATGTGGAATTTGAAAAAATAAAACAAATGACCAAATATAACCAAACAGAAATTGACTGACAGGTTAAAAAAATAATTTTTCAAAATTATAATTCCACATCTCTTTAAGCTGTGTAAGCATTAACTTTTATTAACCTGTGGCTCAGTGTTTACTTATACATTACATTCTAATTAAATTAGAATGTTTCTGTTTTGAAGCAGATATTAAAGTGGAAATTAAGATTTATTTAAATTAAATTCAAGAAATCTTTCATTTAAATTTTTATTTAAAGAAATTAAAGTAGTATTTCTGGGTTTTGTTGTCATTTTTTGTTTGCTTTTTAAGTGACATAAAGATTTAGTTTTTTTTTTTTTTGAAAAATGTTGTAAACAAAATGTATTACCATTTTCTGAATCCATTTCAAAATTAATATATTTAAGACATGATGATGCCTTGTGATGAATATTACAGGGAAGCTAGCTGATGCAAAGAAATTGGTACAACTTTTGTGGACATTATTAGCATGCTTTAATTCAGTAATTCCTCTTCTGGGATCTATCCTTAAGATATACTCAATAATGCATGGCAAGAGTTATGTACATATATGTTCAGTGTTATTTATAATTGATATATACTAAACATTAAGTTAACAATAGTTATGTGGTTTTTCCACAGTAGTTGTAGCTCTAAAGAATATTTTAAAAAAGTTGAGAAATTCGGGCAACATGATCATTGTATTTATATGGTACATTCATCAATAGTTACAGTTGACATCCTCATTAGTAAAAAAAAGAAAAAAAAAATCTAAATGTCAGTGCCCCAAATAGAAGTAAAAGTGGGAAAGCCAAAAAAAAGGCAATATACAATTTCATATTTGAATAATCTTAATCTAATATATTGTTATACATTTTAATTAGGATTGCATTCATAAGTAGTTCATTGCATTTTAGTCCAGAAGTGATTGTAAATCTTAGACCTTGAGGTGTGTACCAGTCATGGGCTGTTCTGAGAAGTGAGATCTCTCTGGAAAGTAGCAGTACTCACTTATTAAAGTGAAATCACAGACAAAGGGAAGGCATGCTGAACTGTTTTCCTTTTAAAGATGAAGCCCAATATATTTTAAATAGAAAAAAAAATGGAAAGGAAATAGCTCTATTATAGAGTTCTTTTCCTAACTTTAGCACTAATATTTTATTACTTTAATGTTTTAACCATCAGTAAGTTAGCTGGTTAACAATGAGGATCATTAGGATAATTTTTCTTAGAGGACAAGGGGATGGCGTTTATGAGGTGGAGATGACAATATTTATAAGGCTCTTGAGTCCTCACACGTTTCAGTCATTAAACTAAGCCTGAAGCATAAGCAAGCTGAATCTTTGGGTCTATGTTTCCTATTCATTCTTTTATGTAAAAAATCATTTCATCACAAATTTTGGACAATGAATCATGATATAAAACTAGAACTTCAGGTATGTGTTTGTACTATCAATTCGAATCCATTTTGTATTGAGAAGGAACAAGAGGTGAAAGAGCGATGATACAACCTTAGCTGCTAAGACCCCATTTATGTTCTGTAAGTATCAAGTCTGGAAATTCACTTACTTTTTTCAGCAAGAGCCATTTATTTGGTGCCTATTTGCAATGTTAAATTGTTTTATTTTCCTCAGCACACTTTGCATATGATTTCAGCATATATGAACATAACATCTGAAGAAATAGTTGTGTCTGTGCACGTGTGTGTTCACTCGCTCAGTCATGTCCAACTCTTTTGTGACCTCATGGACTGTAACCCACCAGGCTCCTCTGTCCTGGAATTTTCCATGCAAGCATACTGGAGAGAGTTGCCATTTCCTTACTCCAGGAGATCTCCCAACCCAGAGACTGAACCCGCATCTCTTGTACCTCCTGCATTGGTAGGTGGATTCTTTACCACTGTGTCACCTGGGAATCCCAAAAGAATAGATAACAAGTCACAATTCAAAACCTCTTTCTACAATCAATGGATATATCAGTATTTTCATTCATTCATACAGCGTGTCAGATAAAGATATATGATTTCTTTGAGAAGTTATACTATACCGATTGTTTAATCTTCTGAAAATTAGAATTATTGGCACAACCAGAAACACTTTCATCTTCAAGAGTGGTAACTGGGCATGAAAATGTGAATTTTCTTGTGAATGTGAATGTGTGAATGTGAATGTGAATGTGTCTCTACTGAGACATTAAGTGTAGAATGTCCCCTCTTCCTCAAAATAAATCAAAATAAGACAAAAAAAAGGTATTTTAAAAAAATTTATCACATGGACTTAAAAGGTTTTCATTTTTGTCACTTAAGAAATACAGTGGGAAAGCTATACCAAGGAGGGAATTGGGACGGACGTTTGTACAGATGACGTTTTGAAATGTTGTTTTGGAGGAATTAGAGTCTTATGCAGGAAAAAGAGATAAGAGAAATTTATGTACATATATCCAGTTATCTGAACATAATTTATAATTAACTGGATATATCTTTGCTTTCTCATATGTTTCCTTATCAGTTTCAAATTTCTTGCAATAATACTCCAGGTGTTTAAGAGGCATCTGCTATTTAAATTCCCTGATTTCAAGTGCTCTATAACCTTCTGAATGAATTAACTTTAGAATCAAAATTTATCATGCTATTCTTAATCTGACTTTTTTTTAAGTTTGATAGAAGTAATTTGGCTATCTTTCAGTCATTCAAGCATGAAAGAGCCATATCTTTTTTCGTACTTTCAGACATATTTGGAAAGCTTTCCACCCTTGGTTAACTCAAGATTATGTGTAGAATGACAATCTGATATCTGTCTTCTGGCTTCTCCAGCTGCCAATCTATTATTAGGGCCCACATTCATCTCAAGAGACTGAAGATGGAGGATGGAATGAGGGTAAATGTGAATTAATGCTAGGAAAGAGAAAAAGCAACAGGAGTAAGAAAACTTGGAATGTATTACCAATAGGTGAGATTCCCTCCTCCTAAACTCTCATTTTTCCCTTTCACATGAGATCTAGCAAAGAAATTGTGCTTTTATAAGTGAGGGACTTGGAGCAAGTCATCCAATTAATTTTCAAACACAATTTTAGAGAAAAGGAGTAGGAGTCAGTAGAATGGCAGTGTGGGCAAAAACAGAAAAAGTAGATGTTAGGATTCCTAGAGCCAGGGTTTAGATTCATTATAATCCTGAATAGAAAAGGCATAATTTATAAAACATAGAAAAACAGCATATGCATCTTCTCTCTTTAATAAACAATAAAAAACATGATTCCAGCATAGACAGTTTAACTTTGATTCCTTGGAAGACTGTAGAAAGACTCACTCAATAATCAGTTTGATATTGCCTAGAAAAAGGGTAAATATTAGGATAGTATAAACAGTCAGGCTCTGTGGAGAATGAATTTGGGTCCAATTAATTTTCTTCTCTCTGTAACAGAATGGTAACTTCAAGAGAAAGACAACATAGTGTTTCAAGAAATCTCAAAAGATCTCTTTTCCATCCCTGATGACCTTCTCTTACAGGTAAGACTTAAAAACAAACCTGTGAGACACATATGTTATTTTCCATGGGCTCCAATCTAGAGTTATAACTTCATGAAATCTGATTACATTGCATAATAGCTATTGTATTATGTTCAAATGTGTTTAAAGAAATTATTACTTTAATTGATATTAGTGGGTCTTTAGAAATAAAATATTGAAAGGAATATTTGCAGCAGTTTAGAACATCACAATTGAGAGATGGTGTCAGAAGAAGTTTTGATTGCGTTTATCACTGAGAATAAAGCTTAGGTGTAAAAATTCTGCTTGGACTTCATTTATTCCAATTAGAATGGAAGAGGTGACAATCAATTCTTTTTCTCTGAAAAACCAAAATTTCTACCAAAATGCTATAGACTGAGATGTTTGAGACACTGAAATAGTTCCAATTTGAGAGATTACCTTGGGCAATTGAGTAAAGAACATTTGGAGGTATGTCTCTCTTTAATTTCTCACTTGTGAGAAATGTTTCCATCGTTATATTAAAGTCAGCATGATTTTGAATACTTCTCTTGAGAAGTCCAGAATGCAAGTGTGACCACATCTACCACTGTTTAACTTATCTTAGATACTTCTTCAGTAAAATGAAGAGAATGGATGATAATTATCTTTAAGATTCTTTGTATCTCTACAAAGGATATGATTCTCTTTCTCTCTAGAAGATCACCCAGGTTTATTAATGAATGAGCAATACTGAAGGTTTTGTTTAAGTTTCATAACAATATTATTTAGAAATTTTGTATTTGCTTGAAACTCACTTCTGCTTAATTTTGTGTGTATGTTTTAAATGTGGGATTTATAATGTATAGAGTATCACATTTTAATGTTAGTGGAAAAAAAATCATCCTAGCATAATAGTAAGGATTGGGGGCCTGTAGTGCTTCTCTCACCCCCAAGAAACTTGGGTAGAATAGTTGGAAGGCTTTAATGCTAGCAATCACTGAGAGGAGAAACTACTGGCATTTACTGCTTGGAGAATAGGGATGCTAACATTCTGTAATGCATCAGCCAGCCCCCCATAACAAAGGATTGCACTTCCCAGTATCCAAGATTGCCCTTGAAAAAGACTGAAGAACTGTCCTAATATTTCATACTCAAAAATTTTCAGGCTTCTCCTTTTACCTTATGGCCAATATCAGATGAATTAATACAAGGACTAGAAAGTTTCTAGAAGTTTACTCTTTCGAGGCTATTATCATAATATGATAACAACCAGACATCATAACTTCATGTGTAAGAGATGTTCAGCTTGAGGTTGGCAATCCTTTTCATGTGTTGCCTTGAAGTGTTCTTCTTTGAAAGGGGAAGAGAGTCAAGAAACTGTTTACCAATGTGTCCAAGAGCTGTTCTCAGAGGGGCATATACTGATCTTCAGAAAACACTTTGCAGTGAGTATGTAGCCAAAACTCTTTGGACAGAAGCCATAGAAATGCTCAACAGCTGAGGAAAACTTGGCAGGAAGTAAGAGGAAGAGGAAAAAATAACTTTCCTCTGTTGGGATATTACATAGGTGGTTGAACTCTATGATCCTTGTGGATGAGGATGCCAGCCTCTAATGTCTTTATCCTCTGTCTAGCATCTGGAAGAACTGTAAGCAGATTGATAATATTTCATAAGAGTTAAGCAATTCCTAGATTGATAAATTCTCAAAATAGAATTAAATAATTAACTCATTTCAGTACTCTGTGTGTATGTGTTTGTGTGTGTATTTTAATAAGCAGACAATATCGTTTGGTGATCATTACAACTACCTTAAGTCTTCAATGGGTTTCCCTGGTGGCTCAGCTGGTAAAGAATCTGCCTGCAATGCAGGAAACCTGGGTTAGATCCCTGGGTTGGGAAGATCCCCTGGAGAAGGGAATGGCTACTCACTCCAGTATTCTGGCCTTGAGAATTCCATGGACTGTATATTCCATGGGGTCAAAAAGAGTCAGACATGACTGAGTGACTTTCATTTTAAGTCTTCAATGGGACTAAAAATTTCCTGAAAAGTCAAGAGATGCAAAATGTCAATGAATATATAAAATTTAATATAGAAATGAAACATAAAGTGTTCATATTTGCCACATATTCTTGTTGTTTAGTCCTGCATATGAAATATGAGAATAAAGTGAGACACCAACTGTGGGACAAGCAATTAAGAGTTACAGTGGGAATGTCCTGGGTCATACACAGTGTATTTCTTGCTTGTGTTGCAAGGGAAAAAAAATCTTAATAGGAAATATAAAATGTGAAGGAAAATACATTTTTCTCTTAAATATTGAATAGAGTCAGTAAATCTTTGCTTATGGTTTCATTTTTATTGTAATGGGATGTCAAAATTTCAGAGAACATCAAATAAAACTTTATAGGTACAATATGAGTTTGATGCTAGAAATATATTTTTTATAACTTGAAAGTTCTATCAATGTAAAAGACAGTAGGAAGTTTTTCAAATAGGGAATCTTTTTAAATGGTGAATTTATAGTTGTTTTTTCTTTAAGCACAGAAAAAAATTAAAGGTGCATGTTTAAAATTTAGCAGGATAGTAATATAAACTAGGTGATTCCCTGGTGGCTCAGGCAGTAAAGAGTCTGCCTGCAATGCGGGAGACCTGGGTTCAATCCATGGGTTGAAAAGATCCCCTAGAGAAGTAAATGGCAACCCACTCCAGTATTCTTGCCTGGGAAATCCCATGGATGGAGGAGCTATAGTTCTATGGGTTCACAAAGAGTCAGACATGACTGAGCGACTAACATTGGATTGGATTAGCAATATAAACTAGCATCTTCTACTTGGTGAATTTTCCTTTCTATTTTTTTTAAATTTCTTGACAGCCATTTTATCTGAGAAAAACATAAAATGTTATCCATAGAAGGTTGTGATTATTCTTTTCACTATAGAGACATTGTGGATAGATTATTTAGGGAAAGGTTAACTAGTCTGTATTTTTTTTCCCTTCACTGAGAGCTCTTCCTTTGGGATGAGTGAGTGGGGATTTTTTCCAGCTGTTGGTAAATTGATGTGGTGAAGATTAAGTTTCCTAGGATGATTCTAAGAACAATGTAAACACATTAAGGGAGCAAATCCTAAATATTAAGAAAAATGGATTATATATCAAAGGTTAGTAAATGAAAGAAAATATGCCCCAATTAAAATGTGAGGTCCTCTGATTTTCTTGCTTCAATGAGACTGAGATAGGGGCCACTTCTTTAGTACTGAACTCAAATGAAAATGATTTGTGCAGGAGAGCTGCAGACAATTTCAGCCTACAGGTGACATAGTGAGACAAACTTTTCTTCAGCTTTTTTGGAGGCTATTATTTTAGCAAAATCTAGCTAAAGCTATTATATTCCTTCAAGGTTCTAGATCAGTGTTTGGCATATTAGGAAATCAGTTCATATTAGCAAAGTTGTTGTCATCAACACTTCTGTTGTTATTCATAGTTGCTGGATTGTTATGTACACTTGCATTCTGAGAAATGAAATTGTTGGATGCTGGAACTCTACTTATGATTACTAAGATAGAAGTCACACAGATTTGGAGAAAGTGTCCTTAATATTGAATACCACCAGGCTGGATGCAATCCCTAAGGGGAGTTGAACAAATTGACTCTCTAAAAAAATAATCATATGCAGTTTGGCAGGCATAAATAAGTAATCTGGATCTTGCTTTTCATTTGGAGGCCTGAGTGCTGTTGTTGTCAGTCACTCAGTCATGTCCAACTCTTTGTGATGCCATGGACTGCAGCATGTCAGGCTTCCCTGTCCTTCACCATCACCTGGAGATTGCTCAAACTCACGTCCATTGAGTCGGTGATGCCACCCAACCATCTCATCCTCTGCCACCCCATTCTCCTTCTGCCTTCAATCCTTCCCAGGATCAGGGTCTTTTAAAATGAGTCAGCTCTTTCCATCAGGTGGCCGAATTATTGGAGCTTCAGCTTCACTATCAGTCTTTCCAATGTATATTCAGAACTGATTTCCTTTAGGATTGACTGATTTGATCTCTTTTCAATCCAAGAGACTCTTAAGAGTCTTCTCCAATACCACAGTTCAAAAGCATCCATTCTTTGGCACTCAGCTTTCTTTGTGGTCCAACACTCACACCCATACACGACTACTGGAAAAACCATAGCCTTGACTAGACGGACCTTTGTTGGCAAAGTAATATCTCTGCTTTTTAATAAGCTGTCTAGGTTGGTCATAGCTTTTCTTCCAAGGAGTGTCTATTAATTTCATGGCTGTAGTCACTATCTGCAGTGATTTTGACTTCCAAGAATGTAAAGTCTGTTACTGTTTCATTGTTTCCCCATATTTTACAGAAAGTGATGAGACCAGATGCCATGATCTACTTTTTCTGAATGTTGAGTTTTAAGCCAGCTTTTTTACTCTCCTCTTTCACCTTCACTAAGAGGCTCTTTAATTCCTCTTCACTTTCTGCCATAAGTGTGGTGTCATCTTCCTGTCTGAGGTCATTGATATTTCTCCCAGCAATCTTGATTCTGAGAATTACAAATAAGCCTGGAAATAAGAGTCTTTGAAATTAGCTATAGATGATTTTTTTAATCTAAAATATCTCTCAGCCTCAGAACAAACAGTAGAAGTGGCTGAAATTCAAAATAGTAACCCCCAAATCTCTGGAAATGATGGAAAGGATTGAGGGTTGAAGTCGGTTTACTCAAGTGGCCTCAGTATGCCTTTGGGTGTTCATTCATGCTTATCCCTACACAGTTTCAAGTCAGACTGTGAGCTGTTTATCTTTACTAAATGCCACTTATACAAAATTATGCTTAAAGGGTCAAAAGATAATTAGTAATAAAATACAAAACACTAAGAAAATAGAAGCTTTTGAGATTGGTGGAAATGTCTGTTTGGAAATTACGAATGGATATGGATAATTATACTTTAGAAAGAGTCACGATAAGAATTTAATATTTCTTTGGTTATATAGTAAGGTAATCAATCCATAAATATTTATTAAATGAAGAAATGATAATAAGAATGTCCAGAAGTTAAAAGTGGCTCAGATATTGTCCCAGTCCACACAGTGTTTACACTATCATTAGATTAGAAAACTTCTCCTAAAGTGCTATTTTTTTAACACTTTACTATAGTACTTAAGCAAAAGTGCAAATGTGAATATATGAGAGATGTTATAGGTGGGTTTACATTTTGATTTCTTGGTCATAGCTTTTATGAAGTCAATACTTAGTCAATACTTTTGTGAAGTATTGTCATACATAAGATATACAGCTTACTAGTACACACACAGAGACACACACACATAGTTATATGTATTCAGTTCAGTTCAGTTGCTCCATCACGTCCGACTCTTTGCGACCCCATGGACTACAGCACGCCAGGTCTCCCTGTCCATCACTAATTTCTGGAGTTTACAAAACTCATGTCCATTGAGTCGGTGATGCCATCTAAACACCTCATCCTCTGCCACCTTCTCCTCCTGCCTTCAATCTTTCCCAACATCAGGGTCTTTTCCAATGACTCAGCTCTTCGCATCAGGTGGCCAAAGTATTGGGTTTTCAGCTTCAACATCAGTCCTTTCAATGAACACCCAGGACTGATCTCCTTTAGGATGGAGTGGTTGGATCTTCTTGCAGCCCAAGGGACTCTCAAGAGTCTTCTCCAATACCATAGTTCAAAAGCATCAATTCTTCAGCACTCAGCTTTCTTCATAGTCCAACTCTCACATCCATATGTGACTACTGGTAAAACCATAGCCTTGACTAGACAGACCTTTGTTGGCAAAGTAATGTTTCTGCTTTTTAATATGCTGTCTAGGTTGGTCATAACTTTCCTTATAAGGAGCAAGCATCTTTTAATTTCATGTCTGCAGTCACCATGAAATCATCTGAAGTGACTTTGGAGCCCAAAAGAATAAAGTCAGTCATTGTTTCCACTGTTTCCCCATCTATTTGCCATGGAGTGATGGGACCGGATGCCATGATCATAGTTTCCTGAATTTTGAGCTTTAAGCCAACTTTTTCACTATCATCTTTCACTTTCATCAAGAGGTTCTTTAGTTCTTCTTCACTTTCTGCCGTAAGGGTCATGTCATCTGCATGTCTGAGGCTGTTGATATTTCTCCTGGCAATCTTCATTCCAGCTTGTGCTTCCTCCAGCCCAGCGTTTCTCATGATGTACTATATAAGTTAAATAAGCAGAGTAACAATATACAGCCTTGATGTACTTCTTTTCCTATTTGGAACCAGTCTGTTGTTCCATGTCCATTTCTTACTGTTGCTTCCTGTCCTGCATACAGATTTCTCAAGAGGCAGATCAGGTGGTCTGGTATTCCTATCTCTTCCAGAATTTTCCAGTTTATTGTAATCCACACAGTCAAAGGTTTGGCATAGTCAATAAAACAGAAATAAATGTTTTTGTGGAACTTTCTTGCTTTTTCGATGATCCAGCGGATGTTGGCAATTTGATCTCTGGTTCCTCTGCCTTTTCTAAAACCAGCTTAAACATCTGGAAGTTCACGGTTCATGTATTGCTGAAGCCTGGCTTGGAGAATTTTGAGCATTACTTTACTAGCGTGTGAGATGAGTGCAATTGTGCAGTAGTGTGAACATTCTTTGGCATTGCCTTTCTTTGGAATTGGAATAAAAACTGACCTTTTCCAGTCCTTTGGCCACTGCTGAGTTTTCCAAATTTGCTAGCATATTGAGTGCAGCACTTTCACAGCGTCATCTTTGAGGATTTGAAATAGCTCAACTGGAATTCCATCACCTCCATTAGCTTTGTTCGTAGTGATGCTTCCTAAGGTGCACTTGATTTCACATTCCAGGATATCTGGCTCTAGGTGAGTGATCACACCATCGTGATTATCTGGGTCATGGAGATCTTTTTTTGTACAGTTCTTCTGTGTATTCTTGCCACCTCTTTTTAATATCTTCTGCTTCTGTTAGGTCCATACCGTTTCTGTCCTTTACTGAGCCCATCTTCGCCGAAATGTTCCCTTGGTATCTCTAATTTTCTTGAAGAGATCTCTAGTTTAGTATATGTATTATGTATCACCTATATATGCGTATGTGTACACCAAATAAAGTATACAATTTTCCACATTAACTGATATATTTGATAAAAATTTTAAGACTTGTTTTGTTGCTATTAAATCCTAATTAAATGACATATATCTATGTGTGGTTCACGTAAGATTTTTAAGTGCACTATATATTTTTGTTGTTATATTGAGTTTTTAAAATTGACTTATACATACATATGTCCTTTTTCAGATTCTTTTCTATTATAGCTTATTACAAGATGTTGAATATAGTTGCCTGTGTTATACCAAAAGTCCTTGTTTTATCTATATTATATATAGCATTGTGTATCTCTTAATCCCAAGCTTCTAATTTATCCCAACTCCCCCTTTCTTCCCTTTGGTAACCATAAGTTTATTTACTATGCCTGTGAGTTTTTCTGTTTTATAAATAAGTTCATTTGTATGTTTTTTAGATTCCACATATCAGTGATATTACTTAATATTTGTCTTTCTCTATCTGAATTACTTCACTTAGTATGATGATCTCTAGGTCAATTCATGTTGCTGCCAGAAGCGTTGTAATTGCACTATACGTTTTAATGTATTGAATATCTAACGGAAATTTTCTGATCTTTTTCTGCCATCTAGTGGTATACTCAACAGTAAGTTGTTTTTAAAAGGCAAATGTAAGACTTACTGTATTGGAATTACAGCTTTATGTCATTTAATAAAGTTGTGAATGAACAGAAATAGAAAATTAGTGTATGCATTTGTAGGATACTTATACATTACCTGGTCAGTTGCAAGGTTTCTCAAGGTTTCTTTCTCATTTCTTACAAAATATAAAACTTCAGGGTTAGAGTGAGCTGAATATGACTTTGTCCAAAAGTCACAATCTCTCAAACGAAGTACCAAAGAAACTAAAAGTAAAATTACAGGTTTTAAAATTCTAGCTAACTGTCATATATTGCTTCAGTATTTATAATTAGGTAACACCATGTGGCAGGTATTATTTTAAGCATATGTACACATACTAGTTCTTTTATTTATGGTACATATCTTGAATAAAAATGTTTATGTCATCACTGAATATGTTGCTTAACACTAAGGAAAACATAAGCTGTACACTCTTTGAGCATATAGCACAGCAAGATCCAATTTGACCCACCTCCTAGGTAATGGAAATAAAAATGAAAATAAACAAATGGGATCTAATTAAACTTAAAAGCTTTTGTATAGCAAAGGAAAAATTAAACAAGGTTAAAAGACAACCCTTAGAATGGGAGAAAATAATTGCAAATGAAACAACTGACAAAGGATTAATCTCTAGAGTGTATAAGCAGCTCATAGAGCTCAATATTAGGAAAAAAAAAACAGCCCAATCAGAAGTGGGCAGAGACCTAAGCAGATATTTCTCGAAAGAGGACATACAAATGTTGAATAAATGTAAAGATGTTCAACATCACTAATTATTACAAAAATGCAAATCCAAATTATGATGAGGTATCACCTAATGCCAGTCAAAATGGACATCATCAAAAAACCTACAAATGATAAATGCTAGAGAGGATGTGGAGCAAAGGGAACCCTCCTACACTGTTGTTGGGAATGTAAACTGTTATAGCCACTATGGAGAACGGTATGGAGATTCTTAAAAAAAACTAGGAATAAATCTACCACATGACCCAGCAACCCTAGTACTGGACATACACCCTGAGGAAACCATAATCAAAAAACACATACATCTTAATGGTCATAGGAGCACTATTTACAATAGCCAGGACATGTAACCCACCTAGTATGTCCATCGACAGATGAATGGATAAAGAAGATGTGGTACATATATGCAAAGGAGGCAGAAAGGGAAAGGTCTACCCACCTAAATGCAGAGTTCCAGAGAATAGCAAGGAGAGAAAAGAAGACTTTCTTCAATGAACAGTGAAAAGAAATAGAGGATAGCAGCAGAAGGGGAAAGCTAGAGATCTTGTCTAGAAAATTGTAGATATCAAGGGAACATTTCATCCAAAGATGGACAACAGTAAATGACAAAAACAGGAAAGACCTAATAGAGGCAGAAGAGATCAAGAAGAGATGTCAAGAATACACAGAAAAACTGTACAAAAAAGATCTTAATGACCTAGATTATCACAATGGTGTGGTCACTCATCTTGAGCCAGATATGCTGAAGTGTGAAGTCAAGTGGGCCTTAGGAAATACTGCTGCCAATAAAGCTAGTGACGGTGATGGAATTCTAGCAGGGCTATTTCAAATCCTAAACGATGATGCTATTAAAGTGCTGGACTCAATATGTCAGCAAATTTGGAAAACCCAGCAGTGGCTACAGAACTGGAAAAGGTCAAACTTCATCCCAATTTCCAAGAATGGCAGTAGTAAAGAATGTTCAAGCTAATGGACAATGGCACTCACTTCACATGCTAGTAAGAATATGCTCAAAATCCTTCAAGCTAGGCTTCAGCAGTACTTGAATCAAGAACTTCCAAATATGCAAGCTGGGTTTAGAAAAGGCAAAGGAACCAGAGATCCAATTGCCAACATCTGTTGGATCATAGAGAAAGCAAGGGAATCCAGAAAAACATCACTTTTGCATCATTGACTATGCTAAAGTCTTTGATCGTGGATCACAACAAACTTTGGAAAATTCTTAAAGGGATGGGAATACCAGACCACCTTACCTGCCTCCTGAGAAACCTGTATGCAGGTCAGGAAGAAACAGTTAGGACCAGACATGGAACAACAGACTGGTTCCAAATTGGGAAAGAAGTACATCGAGGCTGTATATTGTCACCCTGTTTATTTAACTTCTATGCAGAGTCCATCATGAGAAATGCCAGGCTGGATGAATCACAAGCTAAAAATCAAGATTGGCAGAAGAAATATCAACAACTTCATATATGCAGATGATACCATTCTAATGGCAGAAAGTGAAGAGGAACTAAAGAACCTCCTGATGAAGGTGAAAGAGGAGAGTAAAAAAGCCGGCTTACACTCAGTATTAAAAAAAACTGATATTGTGGCATCCGGTCCCATCACTTCATAGCAATAGAAGGAGACAAGATGGAAGCAGTTGACAGATTTCCTTCTTTTGGGCTCTAAAATCACTGCATATTGTGACTGCAGCCAAGAAATTAGAAGATGATTGTTAATTTAAAAAGCTATGACAAAACCCAAACTGTATTAAAAGCAAAGATATCACATTGCCAACAAAAGTCCATATAGTCAAGGCAATGGTCTTTGCAGTAGTCATGTACAGATGTGAGAATTGTACCATAAAGAAGGCTGAGAGCCAAAGAATTGATGCTTTCAAACTGTGGTGCTGGAAAAGACTCCTGAGAGCCCCTTGGACTGCTAGGAGATCAAAACTGCCAATCTTAAAAGAAATTAGTCCTGAATATTCATTGGAAGGACTGATGCTGAAGATGAAGCTCCAATAATTTGGCTACCTGATGTTAAGAGCCAACTCACTGGAAAAGACCCTGGTGCTGGCAAGGATTGAAAGCAGAAGGAGAAGGGAGAGACAGAGGATGAGGTGGTTGGATGACATCACCGATTGAATAGACATGAATATGGGCAAACTCTGTTCGATGGTGAGAGACAGGTAGGCTTGGAGTGTTGCAGTCTGTGGGGTCGCAAAGCATCAGAGACGACTTGGTGACTGAATAGCAACACCAACATTTCTCAGCCATAAAAAAGAAAAAATTTGAGTCAGTTCTAGTGAGGTGGATGAACCTAGAACCTGTTATACAGAGCAAAGTAAGTCAGAAAGAGAAAAACAAATGTAGAATGCTCAAACTACCGCACAACTGCACTCATCTCACATGCTAGTAAAGTAATGCTCAAAATTCTTCAAGCCAGGCTTCAGCAATACATGACCCATGAACTTCCACATGTTCAAGCTGGTTTTAGAAAAGGCAGAGGAACCAGAGATCAAATTGCCAGCATCCGGTGGATCATTGAAAAAGCAAGAGAGTTCCAGAAGAACATCTATTTCTGCTTTATTGACTATGCCAAAGCCTTTGACTGTGTGGATCACAATAAACTGTGGAAAGTTCTGAAAGAGATGGGAATACCAGACCATCTTACCTGTCTCTTGAGAAACCTGTATGCAGGTCAGGAAGCAACAGAACTGGACATGGAACAACAGACTGGTTCCAAATAGGAAAAGGAGTACATCAAGGCTGTATATTGTCACCCTGCTTATTTAACTTATATGCAGAGTACATCATGAGAAACGCTGGGCTGGAAGAAACACAAGCTGGAATCAAGATTGCTGGGAGAAATATCAATAACCTCAGATATGCAGATGCCACCACCCTTATGGCAGAAAGTGAGGAAGAACTAAAGAGCCTCTTGATGAAAGTGAAAGAGGAGAGTGAAAAAGTTGGCTTAAAGCTCAACATTCAGAAAACTAAGATCATGGCATCTGGTCCCATCACCTCATGGGAAATAGATAGGGAAACAGTGGAAACAGTGTCAGACTTTATTTGGAGGGGCTCCAAAATTACTGCAGATGGTGATTGCAGCCATGAAATTAGAAGACGCTTACTGCTTGGAAGGAAGGTTATGACCAACCTAGATAGCATATTGAAAAGCAAAGACATTACTCTGCCAACAAAGGTCCGTCTAGTCAAGGCTATGGTTTTTCCAGTGGTCATGTATGGATGTGAGAGTTGGATGGTGAAGAAAGTTGAGTGCCGAAGAATTGATGCTTTTGAACTGTGGTGTTGGAGAAGACTCTTGAGAGTCCCTTGGACTGCAAGGAGATACAACTAGTCCATCCTAAAGGAGATCAGTCAACTCTTCGCATGAGGTGGCCAAAGTATTGGATTTTCAGCTTCAACATCAGTCCTTCCAATGAACACCCAGGACTGATTTCCTTTAGGATGGATTGGTTGGATTTTCTTGCAGTCCAAGGGACTCTCAAGAGTCTTCTCCAACACCATAGTTCAAAAGCATCAATTCTTCGGCACTCAAGGGCCTAATTTTCATCTCATAAGTTTTAGTGAGATTTTGAAAGATTTGCTATATCCTTATTCAGCACTGGAGGAAAATGTATAGAAGTGGAAACTGTCTTTTATTAGTTTTACATAGTTTTGAGGAAAAGTAGTCCTATTTACTGCTATTTGTAAAATATTAATGAATTTATATTTTTGATGATTCCCTGGTGGCTCAGTCTGTAAAGAGTCTAACCCAGACAGAAGAGCTTGAATGTGTAGCTGATAGTCATTCTATTCTACTAAATTGTTTTTTGTGTGTGTGTATGTGCTCAGCTGCTCAGTCGAGTCCTACTTTGCAAACCTTGGGACTTAAGCCTGCTAGGTGCCACTGTCCATGGGATTTTCCAGGCAAGAATACTAGGATGAGTTGCCAAATTCCTCCTCCAGGGGATCTTCTCAACTCAGGGATTGAACCCAGTCTCCTGTGCCTCCTACATTGCAGATGGCTTCTTTACTACTGGGCTATCAAAGAAGCCCCTTCTAAATTATAGTCTTGTAAATCACTTCCACTTTTTTCCCTTCTTTTATTTTTCTATTTTACATATATATATATATATTTCTGAATTTTAGATAACCATTTCTTATTGTTATATTTTTCTGATTAAAATCAATAAATAGCTCCAAGTATTTTATCCTATTCATTATTAATTTTATTACAAATGCCTTACAGTCAAGTTAAATGACAAAGTCATTTTAAAAATTCTGATATATATTTTCCTATAACCATCCAGATAGCCAATAAAAGCTCAGGGAAACAGTTTCCAAGTAAATATCAAAAGCCTTAATATTTTATGTCCCTTGACTGATATTTCTACTCCTATAAATCTGCCCAAAGGAAACACTACAAAATTTATACAATACTTTAAGCCTGAAATTCATTTCAGTATCATTTATTACTTTGAAACATTGGAAACCATGTACATATTTAAACATGCAATAATGCTTAAGCAACCTATGATGGAGAATATTCTTTTGAGATATAGTCATTATAATACCAAATAATCTATAATACTAGGGGAAATACAGACAATATAATATAAAGAAGATACTTATGGTATGTTAAAACTTTTTAAAGAAAAAAATTCAAGAATACTAGAAAATTTACGCAAATAACACTGGCCATCATGGAATAGTGGGAATAGAGGTACTTTGATTATATTTTCATTGTTTTACTTATGCAGTTTATAAATAAGCAAGTATTGATATATCAAGGAAATTACCTAATTTATTTTATAGCATTACTCATGCAAATTTATCTTTACCAAAATGGAATCATTTGAATTTGGAACTATTTACTTAAGATGTCAAAATAGAATTCTAGAAATTAATATTAACAATTTAGAGCCACTGACTGTTCTCAAAATTATTTCTCCAACTTTAAGAAAACTCACAGATGAACATATACCAGAACACATTTCTTTCTCCCTGATATATGAATATTGCATCGCTATGACTAGTTACAGATATGAAGAATGGGTAAATATTAATATTTGTTGCAGCATAGGCATAAAATAATTTACAGTTTGCAATAGTAGTTCCTAAATTACAAGCCAAAGAACTCCAGAGATTTGAAAAGGTTAATGGATCCATTGTTGTTAATCGTTCAGTTGTTAAGGCATGTCTGACTCTCTGCGACCTCATGAACTGCAGCACTCCAGACTTCCCTGTATTTCACTGTCTTCCAGAGTTTGCTCAAACTCATGCCCATTGAGTCAGAGATGCCATCCAAATATCTCATCCTGTCGGCCCCTTCTCCTCATTCCCTCTGTTTTTCACAGCATGAGGGTGAGTTGGATCTTGGCGTCAGGTGGCCAGAATATTGGAGCTTCAGCTTCTGCACTAGTTCTTCCAATGAATATTCAGAGTTGGTTTCCTTTAGAATTGACTAATTTGATCTTCTTGCTGTTCAAGGGACTCTCAAGAGTCTTTTCCAGCACCACAGTTTGAAAGCATGAATTCTTTGGCTTTCAGCCTTCTTTATGGCCCAATTCTCACATCCATACGTGACTACTGGAAAAAAAAAAACATTGCCTTGACTATATGGACCTTTGTCAGCAAAGTGATGTCTCTGCTTTTTAATACACTGTCTAGGTTTGTCACAGCTATTCTCTCCAGGAGCAATGATCTTTTAATTTTGTGGCTGCAGTCATGAAATTTGGGGTCACAAAGAGTCAAACACCCCTGAGCAACTGAACTGAACTGAACTGCAGTCACCATCTGTATTGATTATGGAGCCCAAGAAAATATAATCTGACACAATTTCCACTTTTTCCCCATTTGCCATGAAGTGATGGGACCAGATGCCATGATCTTCATTTTTTTGAATGTTGGGTTTTCTTTTTTTTTTTTTTTAAGCCAGCTCTTTCATTATCCTCCTTCACCTTAATAACAAGGCTGCTAGTTCCTCTTCACTTTCTGCTATTAAAGTTGTTTCATACACATATCTGAGGTTGTTAATATTTCTTTTGGCAATCTTGATTCTAGCTTGCAAGTCATCTGGCCCAGAATTTCATATGATGTACTCTGCATATAAGTTAAATAAGCAGGGTGACAATGTGCAGCCTTGATGTATTCCTTTCCTGATTTTGAACCAGACCGATTTTGTTTCATGTCCTCATCTGACTGGTGCTTCTTGACCTGCATACAGTTTTCTCAGGAGGCAGGTAATATGGTCTGGTATTCACAACTCATTAAGAATATTCCACAGCTTGTTGTGATCCACATAGTCAAAGGCTTTAGTGTAGTCAATGAAGCAGAAATAGATTCTTTTAAAAATTATCTGGCTTGTACTATGATCCAGTGGATGTTGGCAGTATGATCTCTAGTTCGTCTGCCTTCCCTCAATCCAGCTCGTACATCTGGAATTTCTTGGTTCACATACTGCTGAAGCCTAACTTGAATGGTTTTGAGCATAACCTTCTTAGTATCTGAAGTGAATACAATTGTGTGGTATTTTGAACATTCTTTGGCATTGCCTTTCTTTGGGATTGGAATGAAAAGTGACGTTTTCCAGTCCTGTGGCCATGCTGAATTTTCCAAATTTGCTGACATATTGAGTGCAGCACTTTCACAGCATCATCTTTTAGGATTTGAAATAGCTCAGCTGGAATTCCATTATCTCCACTAGTTTTTTTCATAGTAAGGCCCACTTGACTTCACTCTCCAAGATGTCTGGCCATCGTGGTTATCTGGGTCATTAAGAGCTTTTGTGTTCAGTTCTTCTGTGTATTCTTGCCACCTCTTCCTAATCTCTTTTGCTTTTGTTAGGTCTTTGCTATTTTTGTCTTTTATGTGCTCATCTTTGCATGAAATATTCCCTTGGTATCTCCAATGTTCTTAAAGAGATCTCTAGTCTTTCCCATTCTATCATTTCCCTCTATTTCTTTGCATTGTTCACTTTGAAAGCTTTCTTATCTCTCCTTGCTATTCTCTGGAACTCTGCATTCAGTTGTGTATATCTTTCCCTTTCTCTTTGCCTTTTGCTTCTCTTTTTTCCTCAGCTGTTTGTACCAAATATCTATGGATGAAAATGTATATTTCATATATTTATTTAATTGTAAAAGTAAAGGAACCTGTATCAGCATTATAGTTTTAGGAATAAATGAAGTCTTTGTGGCCAGTTAACATTTAATATTTAATTGAAAGTATATATTCATTATGTATTTTTTCAAATTGCAACTATTATCATATATGTCTAACATTTATATTTAATATTACAATGCAATATTAGATTAAAAACTGTGATTAAAAATCTTAGATTATCAATTCTGAAAATTTAGTGTCTATAGGGATTATGTGGGGTGTTTATAATAAAGATTTCACTGTCTAATCCCAGAGATTGTGATAGAGAAGTTTGGGGGAAAATGCATTTGTATTATGCATTCTAGAGGATTCTGATGAGTGTGGTCTTTGGACCTTTATTTTAAAAACAGCAAGTAGATGCTGGGAACAACTAGACACCTAGGAGATATAATGATGTTCTTGTCTAAAGAAAGGACAGCACCACTGTCGCCCTGTGATAAACATTTCTGGCCTCTTAGCAAGACGATATTCAAAGCAGGAGATTGTCACTGCTGCTGCTGCTGCTAAGTCGCTTCAGTCGTATCCGACTCTGTGCGACCCCATAGACGGCAGCCCAGCAGGCTCCGCCGTCCCCGGGATTCTCCAGGCAAGAATACTGGAGTGGGTTGCCATTTCCTTCTCCAGTGCATGAAAGGGAAAAGTGAAAGTGAAGTCGCTCAGTCGTGTCCGACTCATAGCGACCCCATGGGCTGTAGCCTACCAGACTCTTCCATCCATGGGATTTTCCAGGCAAGGGTACTGGAGTGGGGTGCCATTGCCTTCTCTGAGATTGTCACTAAAGACTACCAAAAGTCTAGTCTAATTGAGCAATAAGAACCATTGTCCACAGGGCTAATATGTATGAAAACAAGCTCTGTATATATGTTTTCACACGTGTATGAGAATGCACATGCATGCAAAATAAATTACCCCATGGGGTTCTTAAAAATAAATTGTCATAATTCGTTCTGTTTTGCTTGTTGTATTGGCAACAGGAAAGCACTGAACACATTGTGTATTTCCTTTGAGTGTCCCTATTCCTAATTTAATATGCAAACTAAACAAGTATTGAAAACTGCATGATTAGTGTTTTATAAAATTCTTGAAATTTTATAGTATAGCAATTTTTACAAAACTGCTCAAACCAAATCTTAGACAAAGGATCAGGTAGTAATTAAATGCCAGCAACCTCTCCAGTGAAGCAGAATTTAGATGCTTCAAACACATAACACCCTTTTCATAGTTGTTATCCTTGAGATTTTTGTTGTTTATTTTCTGCCCTCTTGTCTTCTCTGTTTTCTTCTCCTACTGGCCTGTAGCTAGCATGAGACACTCTGAAGCAGTGATGCAATTTTGCCCTGACCCTTGCTGTGACTGTGGATTTTGTAATCTAAGTCAATTTCACTCACAGCAGGTCCATTGGTAAAGTATTTCAGTTCTAAATGGTAAACTGCTTAAACTCTTCAGTTTTGGGTGTCCAAGGGATATCCATGGGCAACTGACTTCTGTAAATCCACACAAAAGGCTTCTTGACCCAGTATGACAAATACATACTTTATATGCTCCACTGAGATATAGTGATACTTATAATCTTTCAACTCAAATATATTCAAATCTTGGTTATATGATCACTTTCATTATTATTGTAATCAGAGCAGTGATTTACAAGAATATAAACTAACCATTCTCAGAGAAAATAAATGATAGCACATGATAAAAGAGGGGGAAAGATATGGTACGAATTTTGAATTTGTGGCATTGCAAACAGCAATCAAGTAGGCAAAGCAAGGATCAGTTCAGTTCAGTTCAGTCGTTCAGTCATGTCCGATTCTTTGCGACCCCATGAACTGCAGCACACCAGGCCTCCCTGCCCATCACCAACTCCTGGAGTTTACCCAGACTCATGTCCATTGAGTCGGTGATGCCATCTAACCATCTCATCCTCTGCTGTCTCCTTCTCCTCCTACCTTCAATCTTTCCCAACATCAGGGTCTTTTCAAATGAGTCAACTCTTCTCATCAGGTGGCCAAAGTATTGGAGTTTCAGCTTCAACATCAGTCCTTCCAATGAACACCCAGGACTGATCTCCTTTAGGATGGACTGGTTGGATCTCCTTGCAGTCCAAGGGACTCTCAAGAGTCTTCTCCAACACTTCACTTCCAAAGCATCAATTCTTCAGTGCTCAGCTTTCTTTATAGTCCAAATCTCACATCCATACATGCCTACTGAAAAAACCATAGCCTTGACTAGATGGACCTTTGTTGACAAAGTAATGTCTCTGCTTTTTAATATGCTGTCTAGGTTGGTCATAACTTTCCTTCCAAGGAGTAAGCGTCTTTTAATTTCATGGCTGCAATCACCATCAGCAGTGATTTTGGAGCCCCCCAAAATAAAGTCAGCCACTATTTCCACTGTTTCCCCATCTATTTGCCATGAAGTTATGGGACCGGATGCCATGATCTTAGTTTTCTGAATGCTGAGCTTTAAGCCAACTTTTTCACTCTCCTCTTTCACTTTCATCAAGAGGCTCTTTAGTTCTTCCTCACTTTCTGCCATAAGGGTGGTGTCATCTGCATATGTGAGGTTATTGATATTTCTCCCAGCAATCTTGATTCCAGCTTGTGCTTCCTCCAGCCCAGGGTTTCTCGTGATGTACTCTGCATATAAGTTAAATAAGCAGGGTGACAATATACAGCCTTGACATACTCCTTTTCCTATTTGGAACGAGTCTGTTGTTCCATGTCCAGTTCTAACTGTTGCTTCCTGACCTGCATACAGGCTTATCAAGAGACATGTCAGATGGTCTGGTATTCCCATCTCTTTCAGAATTGTCCACAGTTTATTGTGATACACACAGTCAAAGGCTTTGTCATAGTCAATAAAGTAGAAATAGATGTTTTTTCTGGAACTCTCTTGCTTTTTCGATGATCCAACGAATGTTGGCAATTTGATCTCCTGTTCCTCTGCCTTTTCTGAAACAAGCTTGAACATCTGGAAGTTCACGGTTCACGTATTGCTGAAGCCTGGCTTGGAGAATTTTGAAAAGCAAAGATAAACCAGCTCATGTCTAAATGAAACTCAGAAGCAGCCTTAATCTAAATTCTGGGTAAAAGAGCTTCTCAGATTTCACAGAGCAATATTTCAAATAAGAAGTAGAATAGTTTATGTAGAATATGAACCAGAAACTCAAGAGGCTGCTCTTCATGTCCGACTCTGTGAACCCATGGACTGTAGCCTACCAGGCTCCTCCATCCATGGGATTTTCCCGGCAAGAGTAGTGGGCTGCCATTTCCTTCTCCAGGGATCTTCCCAGCCCAGGGATCAAACTCAGGTATCCTGCATCGCAGCCAGATGCTTTACCATCTGAGCCACCAGGGAAGTCCCCTAAGAGGCCGCTGAAGAACATAATTATATGATTTAGACTCTATGTAGGTCAACAAGAAATGATGGGGCCAGTGACAAATTGATAAGTTCATGATTCTCCTAAAATCATTTTGATGCAAAAATAATTAACACACATATAACAACCCTGTGACTACAGGCAAAACATATTTGTGAACTTAATTTTGTCTATATGATAGACCCTTAGATATTCTTTCATTAGAGTTCAATTCAGGAAGTATTCTCCACTCTGCCCAACCCTACCCCATCTCCCACCCCCCGCAATTTCCCCTCTTCTGAAAGTCTTGGTTGACTATTAAGTATTGCAGCTCAGAAGCCCTGTGTCAGGGGACGTTTAACTTTAAGGAATCTAATATGTTGCACTTTTATTCCTTTGTGTGCCATTTCTCAAGGATTCTCTGTTCCTTATCAGTTCCTATTCCAGGAACGAGTAGAGCTGCACGCAGTTCTCTGTACTGAGATCACGGGAAAGGGTACCTGTTTGGATTCCTTTCAGTAACTCCCTTCAGTGACTCTTTTCAGTGTCAGCAACCTTGTATGTATTAGACTATCCATTTTGTTGCTATTGATGAAATTTCATCCTGTGTAATAGCTGAGAAATCATTTTACTAAAGATATATAAGCCTGCATTTCTGCTAATAAAATATCCTTGTTCCACTAGAGACTTGGGTCCCCGTGTCCTTCTTTCTCTCTCTGACAAAGTTCTTTGGAGGGTGGAAACCTGCCGAGCTCACTTTCCTGCCCTGGCTTTCAAGACCTCCTCGAGAGGATGCCCTGTGCCTTCGTGAGCAGTACAAGTCCTGTTCTAGGACTTCATTGGTTTTCCACGTAACCCAGGGAATATTAGTCTCTTTTCCTCTTTCACTTTCTTATCATCGACTCCGGACCACCAGGTTCCAGTCCATTAAAGGACTGCAACAGCACTGTATGTGGCACTGTAACCCTTTTTGGATAAGTATGTTATTCTGATGAGGGACTGCTGTCCAATACATAATATTAAGTTTGAATAATTTAAATTTAGAAAGATAGTGAACAAAGATTGCTTGATTCCTGATGTATTGGAAGGCATCAGATAAGATTCAGGTCCTTTTATTAATGCTTTAAGAAAACGTGTGATTTCTCCTTATTATACTACACAGATAACATAGTTTTACTTTTGATAAGGACCGGATACTCTGGATTAAACCATCTGTACATTCCAGCCTAAGAGGGTTCTGCAGAATTTTGCCCACGATGTTTTTAGAGTTCTTGCAATGCCAATTAAACAAGAATACACTTTAGCATGAAACTAAATTCTTAGTGAACAAAATGAGAGATGGGAGTTCTGATGGAACTGAGCTTTAAAAGGTAGTTGTAGTGTGTGTTGTGGAACTTAGTCCATTCTTTGAATATGCCATGAAGCTTCGTTTTCTAGAAACTGTAACTTACTTCATGATTTCATGAGACAAATTTCACATATGAAAATTTGAGAGAAAAATTGCATTATTCTTAAGTTAAAATAGACCTTAATAAATAGCTTTCAGCAAAGAATTACTTTGATATTTAATTTGAATTGCTATGAAAGTTCAAGCTCATTGAAGTGAATTAATCACAAAGTAACATCATTTTTTATTTGATCTACATTGCTTAATTTGTTATATCCATGGAAAAAGACAATATCTGTTGTTGCATTCAAACTATGTTCATATATTTTAAGAACAGGCATTGAAATGGTCATATAGGCTAGAAGGGAGTATCAGTAACTAGAAGTGATCATGCCTTATGACCACTCTATAAATTTGAAGGATAAAAGGATTCAGAATTATAAGCAGAAATATGAAGTGTCTGTATCAAAAAACAAAACTCTCCTTTATTCAGGAGCAAAGTATATTTTCCCCAAAGGGCTGAAAATATTTTTTGTTATTTACAATATGAAAAAAATTCTATTCATAAGGCTTCTTTCTGGCTTGTAACAGGTATTATTCAAAGACTGTCCCATCTCATCTTTTCCCTATCCAGTGTCTATTTTATCCTCTCTGCAGCTTTCAAATTTCCCAATCCCCAGGTAAGATAGCTTCAGGCATAATGTCTGTTTTTTCACCATATAACAGCACAGAGTGCCTGGCCCATAGTTATTGCTCAACATATACGTGTTGAGTGAGTTGGAAGAGACTCATTCCTCCACACATGCCCAGAAGTTGGGGTCATATACCCAACAAGACTGATCAAGTGTATTGATTTATTTTCCCTGAAAATGTCCCAGGAAAGAGAATTCAAAATCTTTAACAATTGCTCTAATATATATGGATCTGCTGTTAGGGTTCTAGGTAGGGATAACATACATAATTTTCTTACATAAAAAAACATTTTCCACTTTATGTGTAGTTAAACAAGAAGTTTGACTTTGAAAAGTATATTGCGTCAAGACTTGGGAATTAGTCTCTGATCTGTTGATAATATCTATACTTAAGAGAGAGATTAAATAGTTGAGTCATATTTAGGTCTAGGAGACTTTATTATGTCTGAAACTTGTGAACATATTTGTGAAAATTTTCTTAAGATGTTTTCTGACTAAGCATCACAATGATTAAGTTAAAGATTTGAATGAAAATATTATAATATTGTTTTACAGAGAGTTGTAAATTATTAGTTAATATATTTTTCTCAGTTATCTGTGGATTAAGGAAAGGTTACAATACTGTACAAGGATATATTCATTTTGAATATGTGATTGATTTCTCACATAAAATAAGGGATGCAGAAAATATGCTGATGGCTCTTTTTTAGATGTTCATGTTACTAAATATTAATAAAATTGTTTGATCTGGAGGTCAAAAACATTTTTTTTATTTCCCAAACTTTCTAGAGCTGTTTGTATTTTTCATTTGGAAAAAGAAGCAATATATGGAAAATATTTAGCTGTTTGGGAAAAGCAATTGCCACATAATATCTCAGTTACCACACAACTGTCATATAATACACTGAAGTGGTTACCAAAACAACATGGTTTAATTTTATTTGTTTGTTATTTGCACATAAATATTTTCCACATGAATAACGTCAAAATATCTTCTGATTCAAGCAGAGGCTCACAAACTGTTTCTTTCTTTTCCATAAAAATCTTAACAGGTAAGATTTTCTTAGAAGTTCTTGCTGAAACACGAAAGTTAGGTAAAAGCCTTTGAAGTCATTTGCTCAGATAAAATATCACAATCCACAACATTGTGACAACTAGAAAAAAAAGCAACAAACACAATGTAAAAGCTGTGAGTCAAGTTTATTCAGTATCTTATTGTGGACTGTACTCCCAGAAACAGTCTCTCAGATAGCTCTGACAAAGGCTCTGAAGAAGTAGTGGGGAGGTTAGCACATATGCGATTTGGATTTAGGGGATGCATGCAACCAAGTGCCCATCTCAGTAGAAAATTGCTGCTAGTCATGAGGAGTTAATGGTTTTAGTGTATTTTTAGGAGTGGGAAGATGCAAAAAATTTCTCCTGAAAATACCTAATTATCTGAAGGCTTCTTCTGCCAGTTTTCCCAGAGCACAGAGTGCCTCATTACACCCTGGATTCCTTGCAGGGTGTACTGAAGGTCAGCAACTGCTGTGGCTATTGACCTAATTCTTGTAGAACAGGTTGCAAGTAACACTCTTCAGTTGACAACTACATTTACAATATTCTCTCCTAGGAATAAGTTTTTTCAAGGATATATGAGCATAAACTGAACAGGAGTTATAGAATTCTGGGGAAGGCAACTGAGAACACTGTGGGTTCTTAATACAATACAGATGTTCAGAAATTGTATCTGTCCTTCTTATTCAAAGAGAATCCACTGTCACCTTATATGTTGAGATGTTGCTGAGATGATTCCTTCCTAGATTTTCAGTATTGATCATGATCTATCTTTTCCTCAAATATCAACTGCCACCCCTATTGGTGTTCCAAAGGTGGCTGGTGAGAATTTGTGATTCATATCATAATTTTCAAAATCAAGCTTCTGGGTTTGGTGTCATGAGGACCACATTCTAGCAAACTGAAATATTCTACTAAATATCCATAAAATCTCTTAACAGTTATGAGATCAACTTCTTGATATTCTTTTGCTAACTTTTGGCTTAATTTGAAGTTAAAAGATTACCCATCTTTTGACAAAATAGCCATGTATTTATAAACATCTTTTATTGTTAATTAGCCTCAGGTCAGCTCTTTATACACCAAGTGCTCCTTTGATTGCAACACCTTTGGGATCTGAAAAGTTTTAGAATATATTTTCATTCATGTGGCAACTTCTCTATAAGAAAGCAATGGTTGATATAGATGATACTAAAGGCAGACAAAAAGCTAGAGTTGCTTTTTAAAATTTTTATAAGAAAATGATAGGAATGAATTTTAAAATGAACCTCAGAATTGTTTCACATCCAGAACTTGATATAGAAGAGTCCATCAGCATGGAGGAATAATAAAGGCAGTGTTTGCAATGGAAACAAAAGTAACCATTTTAGTCTGAACTAGAGCTGTAGCATCAAGTCTTATAATAAGTATATAGTTTCTCTTGTCTTCATGCAAGGTAACTTTTGGGGTTTGATGTAAACATTTTAAAATCCTGTGCTTTTCCACATGTAACTAAACATCAAAATAAGATCAAAAGATAATTTCTCATTAAAGATTTGCCTGCCGGTCTTTTAAGTATATAACTTATTGATGTGTATAAATTTATAATACGTAAAATGAGAAATGTAAATAGTATATGCTCATCTCTGTTCCTAAGGAGTTCTGTGAATAAATTTCCATTAATCTAGTGGCAAATGCACCCTAAAGTTGTATAATTCATGCCCTTTCTGGATGAGTTTAATAAGAAATAATCTGCTATTTTTCATTTCCTTTCCTTTTCCTACTCCAATTGCACTTCTATAGAAGTCTTAAATGTTTATGTATGTATCTGGCTATGCATATTGTAAACATCTGTCAGCTCAGTAAAACTCACTGCAGGGTAGTTATTATTCTGAAGGAAAACTGAGCTCATCGCAATGAAAATAAATTCAAAACCTGCTTCAATCAAAATTAAAGAAATAAAAGTCAGAAATTTTGGTTTTCCTTCATTGATTTGACCAGGGTAGCATGGAAGAAAAATAACTTACATGTTTTTGATTTCACAGCACTCTTTAATATATGTGTGTATATGTACTTCTAAATATCTGTGTTTTTATGTTAAAAGGACATCATTACCTGATTCTGAGGTAGAATCATGTCATATGAAACAAATCATACCTGGATTCTGAGAGATGACTGGACATGGTGGAGGTATAGTCTACCTAGTTTATGTATAGTGTCTGTGCTAGTCAGGTATCATGAGTTGCCAAGTAAAAGTGCACAGTTACCATGCAAAGGCAAAAACGAATTGTTACTGAGAGGCTTGTTGAATAAGGCACTGAGCAGACTACTTTGGCCAAAGATCACAGCAAAGTATTTTCTAATGGCCAATTGATTGACATTTGTTTTTTAATAGAAAATTTATAAGGTTAGACACTTATAGCAAGTGCCATCGTTTCAGTTCAGTTTAGTCATTCAGTCGTGTCCGACTCTGCAACCCTGTGATTCGCAACACGCCAGGCCTCCCTGTTCATCACCAATTCCTGGAGTTTGTCCAAACTCATGTCCATTGAGTCGGTGATGCCATCCAGCCATCTCATCCTCTGTCGTCCCCTTCTCCTCCTGCCCTCAATCTTTCCCAGCATCAAGGTCTTTTCAAATGAGTCAACTCTTTGCATCAGGTGGCCAAAGTATTGGAGTTTCAGCTTCAACATCAGTCCTTCCAATGAACACCCAGGATTGATCTCCTTTAGAATGGACTGGTTGGATCTCCTTGCAGTCCAAGGGACTCTCAAGAGTCTTCTCCAACACCACAGTTCAAAAGCATCAATTCTTCGGTGCTCAGCTTTCTTTATAGTCCAACTCTCACATCCATACATGACTACTGGAAAAACCATAGCCTTGACTAGACACACCCTTGTTAGCAAAGTAATATCTCTGCTTTTTAATATGCTGTCCAGGTTGGTCATAACTTCCCTTCCAAGGAGTAAACATCTTTTAATTTCATGGCTGCAGTCACCATCTGCAGTGATTTTGGAGCCCAAAACAATAACGTCAGCCACTGTTACCCCATCTATTTGCCATGAAGTGATGGGACCAGGTGCCATGATCTTAGTTTTCTGAATGTTGAGCTTTAAGCCAACTTTTTCACTCTCCTCTTTAGAACTATGATAATTCATAGTCTGGTAACATTCATTTTTACTTTGTCTTACTTGGACTACTAAATGGGGAAAGCACGGGACTCATTGTCCTTTCCTTTAGGAGGTTTTCTAGCCTGGGTTATAATTTGTTAGCATTTATTAGTTGATGTTGTTGGTATGTTAGGTCAAATTGCAAATTTAAAAGGCCCATTTAGTAAGATATATCCTTAAAACTAAAAAGTTAATTATAAATAGTTTATTATATCTGCTTTGAGGCTTAAATAGAAAGCCAATTATCCCTCCTTTCCTTTGTTATGCAACTTTATCTGAAAGTTTGAATTTTGCCCTAGGATTTTTAGTGGTAAAACCAAATTTGGATCATTATCACGATTTTTTACTTACAGAAATATTATTCATAACTTTGTAATTCAGTATATTTTGTGGGAATTTTTCTTGTATTTTTTTCTTCTTTGGTAAATCCCATTGTGGGGCAACCTTTCATGAAATTAGGGGGGATGGCAAGTCCAACAGTTTTCTATACATACTGTTAGGATCTGAATGCCACATAGTATTAATAACCGTATGACTACGTAGGAGATCCACTCTTCCTTAATGTATAGTATTCTGGAAATACAGGATACAATGCCTGGTCAGACATACCATAATGATCTCATGTTCTCTAAGCAACTCAGCCTCTTTTCCTTTTTTTCTTTTTCCAGTTCTACTCAAGGTCAGGCTCTTTGCTGCTTTTCTTCACTTATATGGGCCAAGTCAGGTTGGATAAATGTAAGACTGCTAAAACATACCCAAGCCAACATAAAGAAACACAACCCAAACACAATTGCACAGGCTCAGCAATTGGTTGATTACATTCAGTCCCACTGAATTGTATGTAGTAGATTCAGCTTATAAGTCCAGAGGGAGAGACTGAAGATACATCACACTGAGGATCATTGCCACGGCATCCTGCTCACAGTGCCAGTTGTTTTATTGAGCACTCTGCTTCCTCTGGTGAGTGCCAGGCTGTGTGTGTCTGCAAAATTTATGGAAGATAGGTACCAATGGACAGAAAATAGAAAGAAACATAAATAACCAAAGAATTCTCTGAGAAAGGCTCAAATTTGGTCTGTAGTGAACAAAGCAGGTAGGAAGACGAAGATGCAGGCAGTCGGTTCGGTTTTTTTGTTTGTTTTTTGTTTTATTTAGGTTAAAAGGTGGGGTCCAAAGGAACAGAGTTTGCATGATTTGAATTTCCCCTGTACAACTAAAGGAAGCTTTCTTATTTCCTTGCACACCTGTGGGGATGAGGGGGAAGAAAGGAAGAGTGTGTATGGAAGATTTCAGAGGTCAAACAACAGAAATGAAGACAGCCAGCCTCTTAATGACACTCTCTACCCTTAAATTTTTAAAATTATATTGGAAAAAATTGCGTTCTGTTAAATAGTCAGGAATTACCAAGAGAAAAACTGTAACTGTGAAGTACTACAGAAATTCTGCAATGATTTTATATCACTGCTAGAAAAATCTAAGCTTCAAGAAGGAAAGAAATCAATATTTTCCCACCGATCATAGTGCTTGACACAGAGAAAAGTCAATTCATATTTTTGAATGAATGAATGAATGATAGTTTGGTGAGACATCTCCCAGGAAATGATATTTGAACTGAGGCCTACAGTTATCTGAAGAGCAGGGTAATATTTATGCAGAAGACAGAGAAATTGAAAGGCCTTTGTACAGAAAGAACTTGGAACTTTGGAGGAGCAGAAAAGAAACCATTATGGTTGGAACCTAGTGACTTAGTCATGGACATGGGGAGAAGTATTAAAATATAATGTGTATTTTGGAGATAAACCTTAATGTATTCAGTGATGGACTAGTTTGGGGAAAAGAGAAAATGGCAGGATTTCTAGATTTTTTGGTCTTGAACCATGGAATATATGGAGTGCTATTTATGGGAATGGGGAAAACTGGAGGGATGGTGAAGGAATACACTGATTTGAGGTGAAATAAACAGCTCCACTTAGAAATGTTAAAATAAATGCCAATGTATAGCCATTAAGAAGGAATTTGGTAACATGAGTATTGAGCTACATTTTGAAATATCAGCTAGTCAGTGTTGTTGAAAGCCTGACAAAGTTTAAAGCCAAATCAGCTAAGCCTCATGGAATCACTTGAGCTAAACTAATGAGAAGAAAAAGAGGCTGAGACTGAGTTTTGAATGTTAAAAATTTAAATTGATAGAGGAATAGCCAAGAAAATGAAGCAGGTATTACAGAGGAAAAGGTAATAACAGTAGAATTAAAAACTTGAAGTATATGATGCAGTAAGCCCAAGACAGGAAAGGAAGACAGGGACTAAGGAATTAAGAAAGGCACTCATCATATAAATCAGTCACTGTATGTAACCAGATAATGTAAGTATGTATAAGTCAGATAATCTAAGTATGGAGACAGTCAAGCTGGAAAAAGAGAGCTTGATGGAGTGGAGAGTGGCTTTTAGACAGAGTTGTGCTAGAAGATCTCTCCAAGGAGATGATTCGGCAGAGATCTCATTAATGGGAAAGGGCAAGCCATGTGAAGATCTAAAGGGAATACTCTCCTGGTCAAGGAGAAAGATGGCATGAAAACTGATAAGGGCACAAGCTTGAGATGTTAAAGGAACACCGATATGTCCAGTGCCTCTGGAGTTAAAGGAACAGTGGCCCTAGAGGTAAACAAGACCCGGTCAGTTGGGACATTGTATCCGTGGCAGAGTTGGCATTAATCAGTGGTACTTTTTAGCATCATATGAAACAATGAGTTAAATAGCATTGGAGGAATTTCCAAAAGTGTATAAAATTGAGATGAATTTTTCTTGTATTTCTAACAGATTTGACCCTTAGTGTTCTTAGAATAAAACTCAATGCCTTAACTTTACTATGCTTACTTCAAACATACTTAGAATATTGAAAGATGGATAACTAGTTTAGATATAAACATGAATATTTGAATTAATAGGAAGTAGTTGGAAGATTTTGAGAAAAATGACCTGTGATTTATATATAAATGTTTAAAAAGTCATTTTTATGAGAATAAAGACTACATAAAATATAGAAAGTGATTTTAGCAATTTGAAGAGGGTGTACTAAGTGGTACTTGTACTGGACAACTTGTACTAAGTGGTATGAAATGTCCAGCTTCTGGCTGTATTTTGAAAAGTGGAACCTACAAGAAATACTGATAGATTGAATATGGAAGTTAAAGGAATTACGTTAGTATTTGAGAAGAAAAAACACTTTGGATAATATGCATTGTATTAAATTTAATGATAAGTATATTTGCAGTTTGGGTACATTCTAATATATATAATATATGTGCAGTCTGGTGTATATATATATATACATATATATATATACACATATATATGTACATATATATATATACAATATATATGCAGTCTGGGTATATTCATATATATATAATATATATATATGCAATCTAGGTATATTCTAATACCCAGAAAAGTCCTTTACTTATGGACAAAGCAAAATACATGTTTATTACATGCAGTAAAATATTGCAAAAATTACTTGAAAATACGAGTGTCCTGCTTACTGTGCTAAAATACTTAAGGAAAAAAATTAGAATATCAAAGGTCTTGAAGAAAATGTTTCAATTTTTATTTTTAATTCTTCTAAAGTCAAAACAAAAACTTAACAGAAATCAAAATCTGTTCATAGACCCTTATGTAAATATATGTGCTTATATGCTAATGGTGATTATAAAATGAAATTAATGTTATTTATATTATTAAAGACAAAGATTAGAGTAAGCTAATTGAATGGAATAGGGTGTGTAAGAAGAGATGTGTAAGAAAATATAAAATTGGATGATATTTTCTGTGAGGTAACATTTACAGCTGTATGTTTCATATATCTATATCTCCTTAAGTCTTCTGTTGCTGTTAAGTCACTTCAATCGTGTCTGACTCGGTGCGACCCCATAGACGGCAGCCCACCAGGCTCCGCCGTCCCTGGGATTCTCCAGGCAAGAACACTGGAGTGGGTTGCCATTTCCTTCTCCAGTGCATGAAAGTGAAAAGTGAAAGTGAAGTCGCTCAGTCATGTCCGACTCTTAGCGACCCCGTGGACTGCAGCCTACCAGGCTCCTCCGTCCGTGGGACTTTCCAGGCAAGAGTACTGGAGTGGGTTGCCATTTCCTTCTCCATTAAGTCTTCTAGCTATCTTCAAAGTAAACATGGTCAAATTAAGACACTTTTATTCTAAAAATTCTTGAGTCAAATCTGTTAGAAGTATCAGAATTCCTCGTAACTTTATACACTTTTGGAAAGTTACCCAAAACTATTTGTTTTGTCTAATTCCCCAAAGCATCGTTTATTAATATAACATGTTTTACACTTTGGCCTATAAATAACTAAAAACAAAGAACTTTTTTAAATCTTGGGTTAAATAATTGGAATATTATCTTCAAAATCTTTCCCTGGTCCTAAAATATAGGAGTATCACAAAGTATAGAAGATTAAGGATCTGTCCTGTCAATGATATGGAGTCTAAAGATCTAGAAAAAAATCAGATGTCTCCCTGACATTATCCTATGTAACCAACAGTTGCTAAACATTTATAAAATATAAAATATATGATATTTTATGATAAAAATACATGATCTCATATTTTTTTTAAAAAGTTGTACAAAATAAATACCAGTTGGTCTTATATATTCTCTTCCTATTTTTCACTCTGCTTTTCTCTTTTCCAAATCTCTAAAACTGCAAATGGACCGAACACAATTTTAAGGCTGCTTCAGGAGGCGTATCATTGTCTCTTTCTGTGTACCTTTGGTAAGACTTGGAATTTTTTATTCTTCCTGAAATAACAACTAGAACCCCATTGTCCCCCCCATCCTCCCAAAATAAGCTGCCAATCATATCTGGAAATGACTAATTCAGGAACAAATGCTATGCAATGAAGGGATCAAGAATTCTAAAATCTACTTTCTTCTCTCTTTTCTTCTCTAATATTGACCTAGCCTACCTACTTGTGTTTCTTTGTACTTTCTCATTTTTATTTCCTATTGATTTTCCTACATCCTTAGCCCCTGCTTTCAGCCTGCCAAGACTATCTGCCTGACTTGATTTTGTTAGTCCTCTTTCCCTGTATCTGGATCTTGGAAGAGCATCTTCACTAAATCTAAGTCAGGCATTAATGTTGTGCCAATATCTACATACAAAATACTCATTTCCTGGGCTTCCCATGTGGTGCTAATGGTAAAGAACCCACCTGCTAATGCAGGAGACATAAGAGATGAAGGTTTGATCCCTGGCTGGGGAAGATCCCCTAGAGGAGGGAATAGCAACCCACTCCAGTATTCTTGCCTGGAAAATTCCATGGACAGAGGACCCTGGTGGGCTACAGTCCATAGGATCACAGAGTCAGACATGACTGAAGTGACTTAGCATGCACATGTGCATGTTGGTACCCACCTCAGTAGATGTTAGTGAGTAAAAGAATGTGTAGTTAAGAGTACTTGAAAAAAGAGAATATTTTTATTAAAGTCTTAAGCTATAGAAAGAAAAACATTAAGAACAATTTAAAAATTAATTTATGACCAGTCCTAAAATAGGTTCTTCCTAATAGATCTTCCATTTTTGGTCAGTAGCACTGTAGAATATTAGATTAAAGCAATTGAAACTATTTTTGCTTCATATTGCATCTTTATTCTTTATCCCCAGGAATTTCTATCCAATGGCAATTTTTCATTTGAAAAGTTTCTTTTATCCATAATTTTCCTACTATATAGGATTTCATTATTTAATACCACCTTAATTATCACTCGCTTTTTCCTTCTGATTTATTTTACACTCTGCATACTCCAATAAGATGTATTCTGAGAGATGATGAGACCAAACTTAAAACCAATTAATTCTAAGCACATTAATCCTAAAGATAAAATTATAATATTTCTATTATTTAAAAAAATAGCAACCATATTGAGATGTAACTCACATACCATACAACTCAGTTAAAATGTTCAACTCAAATTTTTAATATATTCATAGAGGTTTGCAACCATCATCATCACAATGAATATTAGAAAATTTTTTCCACCCCCCAAAAGAAACCTGATACCCATAAATAGTCATCTAACTCCTCCAACTTTCCCCCATCCCTAAGCAACCACCTTCTGCCTGTATAAGTTTGCCTATTTTGAATATTTCATATATCCGAATCATATGAAATGTGTTCTTTTGTGTCTTGATTTCTTTTACATTAATATAGGTTTTTAAGATTCATCCATATTATAGTATGTATCAATACGTTAGTTTTATAACCAAATACTATTCCATTGCTTAAACATATTACATTTTATTTATGCATTTACTGTTGATGGCTATTTGGATTTTTCTCCATTTTGGCTATTACAACTAATAATGAACATTTCTGTATGAATTTTTATGTGTGCATTGATTTCATTTCTCTTGTGTGTATATCTAAGAATGGCATTACAGAGTTAATTATGCACTATTGTTTAAACTATTGTGAGACAGCTACACTGTTTTCCAAAGCTCTGCACCATTCTCTATCTTAAATTGCATTGCATGAAAGTGTCAATGTCTCTATATCCTCTCCAATGCTTGTTATAATCTTTCTTTTTTATTACATTCATCTTAGTAGGTGTGAAGTGGTTTTGATTTGCATTTCCCTGATTGCTATCCAATGTTTTGAGTAACCTCAAATTATACTAGATACTTGGGAGAACTTACAAAGTGCCATGTTTTAGATAGATGCTGAGTTTACCTCAAACATAATTTAAAATGTTAAGCTTAGGCAATAATGGACATTATCAGAATGCAGATGGAAAAGCAGCTGCACATGCAGGATACTTTCAATGGTTATTCCTACTTTATGATTTCTCTGCAGGCTTTCTGCCTATGGCAGTGTCTACCAATGGTGGTAGAATCAGAGGTATCTGGGGGATGCACTATGTGTCATTGTTTTTTGGGTTTTTTTTTCCAATTAGGTGACCCCATAACAGTGGCACAAATGGTATTTCTAAATAGTTAGAATGGCCTCTATCCTTTCTCACGTATCATTCTAATGAGAATTACAGATTGGTTTTATAAGAGATTAACTAGAAATTACAAAAAAGTCAGTAACATTTTTATATCACTATCTTCTTTTCCCCAATGCTCCTAAATCATCTTAAATAAATGTATTTAACAGATGGTTGGCTCTTAAAGAAATCCACAGTTCTTTTGGGGGAAGAATCTTCTTGGTGTATTAATAACAATGGCAATTGATGTAACATGGGAAACAGGTGTTATCCAGTAACAAACACACTTACTTGATCACTCAAAGCAAATTTAAATAGATTGCTTTTACTTTCAGTCTTGTTTTGCCTTTTTTTCTGTGTGTATTATGCACACTGTTAGGTCTTTAAATGAATCTGCTATTTAGCCTTTATTTACAAAATGTGACATGATTCTTGAATAAGTATTTTGTGCAAGGATATTAAAAGTCTATTCATATTGTGGTTTAGAAATTAATAATCTTAATGATTTTTTAAGCACAGAAATTTTGGAAGTTTTGTGTTTGAACAAATATATTTTTAAATGTTAAATTCTGTCAAAATTGCATTTCTATATGGCTGTAACAAATAATACATAACTATATAAATTTCAGAATTGTCCTACAGTGCTGTCCTACATCACAAGCAAGAATGATGGAGTATAAGTGTATTTGTCTATGCCATCTGGAAGCCTTTTTAAAGTCCATTAGCTAGTAAGATTATTAAAATATTCTCAGTTAGTGGATTCTGTCAGTTTCAAGCTCTAGGTTTGTTTGTGGTTGAAGGACTGTTTGTATGTTTGAATTAAGTGCTTGGTTATTTCAGTGATGGGTGTGGCTATTATTAATTGCTACTTATACATTCCTTTATATCTTATTGTGTTAATAAATTTTGGACAAAGGCCATACAGTGTGTAAATTGCAAATGATCCATAAAGCAGTACTCAACCTTTATTTAGAGTTACTCTGGGCCAAATTGTCTCCTTGATGTAGTAGGTTTTAGGATAAGAGACAATGAAAAGTAAAGTGAAAGAGACAATATTCCCCTAATTGAATATGTACACCTTTGTTGCAGAAAAAAGAATGTATCTGCTCTCTGTACATGGTTTCTAAGAGGAAACTTCTAAAACTTCGTGATTTCTTGAGAGATCAGAGTATCTTTTATCCATGATAGACCCTTGTACCATAGCTGAATTTTGGGGAACTGGTCATGCCAGAAAACTAACCATGTGTTTAGAGGTTTGTGGCTTTGAGCCACATATTATCAGCTAGACCACCTGACATCTGGGGAGGAGAGAGGAGCTAGAGATGGAGTTAGGTCATGTGGCCAAGGAGGAAATCAATCATGCTTACACAATGAAACCTCAGTAAAAACTCTGGATGCTGAGGATGAGGTGAACTTCCTGGCTGGTGAACACATTGATGTACCAGGAGGATGACACGTCTAAATCCCTCAGGTAGGGCACGTGAAAGTTCTGTACTCAGGACCCTCTCAAGTCTAACCTGATGTGTCTCTTTTTGTGACTGGCCCTGAATTGTATGTTTAATAATAAAATTGTAGTCATTAATATACCACTGTATTGAATTTTGTATGTCATTCTACTGAATTATTAAACCTAAGGGGGTCACAGGAAACCTTGAATTTATATTCAGTTGATCAGAAATGCAAGTGAACTGGAGATTCCAATATTGCAGGTGACATCAGAATGAGGGCAGCCTTGTTGGAGACCATTACCTTAATTTGCCTGAATCTGAAACAATTTTGAATGGTCAGTTCTAGAATCATAGCATGTTATTTCAACAGTCCAGTTTATTTCTACCTAGGCGTCTTCATTTCTCCTTGAAGTTTTGCATGCAAGCCTCTAAATGGCCATATTCTAAACCTTGCAAAATGGTGTTACTTGGCAGCTAAATACTGGATTTTCTGGATTCTGATCATAAAATGTCACTCCAGTATTTAAACCAACTGCAGACAGTGCTTTATAGAGATTATAATGTGATGGAGAGATAATATGGCTTTGAGAAAATAAGACCAGGCTTGGTTTTTAGATAGACATTCTCTGTCACTATAAGAACTTTGACCTTGAAAATAATTGGTTATTCACCCTGGACCTATTTCATCAAAGGATAAGAAATTTGACTAAATAAACTTTAAAGTCTCTGGAATCTCTTAGGTAGTGAGATTCTTTGACTTTTAATGCCTCAGTTTCCCTGTCAGCAAATGGTTGTCAATTTGTATATCATTCAACTACGAGAAATAATTGAACCATTTCCACCTGTAAGAAACAAATAGACTATTCATTCTAAATATGTTATGACTCTGTCAAGATTTCCACAGGAAAATAAGAAGACAAAAAGTATAAAGCTTCTAGTTTCAATAGAAAGCAGTTTTCCATAAGAATCCATCAATTAAGTAAAATGTGGATGTTTATATTGTAAGAAGCAGAGATGGAAATATTATTATATTTGATTTCTACTTGAATATAATTTTAAAATTAAAATAAAGTGGAAATATCTGTTAAAATATGTTTGTAATAGGTGACATGATATCTGCTTATGCTTAAATGTCGGTATTTAATTTTTCCTTTTTTCTTTGTTTAATATCCCCCACCCAATTCTGACTTTTGAGGGAAGTTACTCATATCAGTGCACAAGCCAATGTATAACTCAGGAGACTCAGTCACACATTAACTCATGTGTATCACTGAATATGATGGCAAAGGAACTATGTAATTATAATGCAAGAGAAGTTCACATTATAATCAAATTATGAAAGGAGCATGGAATTTGGAGTCATGTAGGGCTTAATATGAATCCTAGCTTCCTGTACATTAGCTGTGGACCCAGATTCTTGGTAGTTTTCTGCTCTTTCATACTTTGTCTGCAGCTTTCATCCTTGTGAATGTAAGTAGTTGTACCACCTCTAGCATCATGTCTGTGTTCTGATAGTGACTTGGCAGCAATCCAACACTTTAACCAGTATTTTTCATCTTCTCTCAGTTACCCTGTGAGGTTTGGTAAACTGTGGTCATCTCCTATTGACCAGCTCTTGAATAGCTATTCACAAGACTGAATTTGTTTGTGGATTCTTCCAGGAAGCTAACAATTTTCTCTTAGTCTTTCCTATGAATCAGTGATTTGAACTTCATGACTCATGCTTTACTTCTAGGTGTACTTGAGCTATTCCAGTCCAGAGAAGCTATTATTTTTATTGATATTTGTTTCCATATTTCTGTACCTGCATAATCTACAGCACCAAATTATATAATATTTGGCTCCATGGTTGTTCAGATGGTAAAGAATCTGATGCAATATGCGAGTCCTGGGTTCTTTTATTATTTGGTAAAAGACAAATAAGTAAATTCAAATTATTTATATTGTTCCTGGTATTTTGCAATAGCTCTCAGAAAGAGTGCTATTGCATTTATTTCCTTACCACTATCCCCTTCCCTCATTGGTGCTTAAAGTCAAGCACATTCTCTGTGGAGGTAAGTTAACACAAGTATATTATTTGGCGGTAGAACAATTTTCATTTTGAATGAAGTATCTCAGTCTAGTCAGTGTACAGAATATTTGGTCAAGAACTCCTGTATGAAGAGGAAGGGGCATTATAGCATACTAGGTGGATAGATACCCCAATTTAAGGACCTCCATTCAACATTGCACTAAGTACACTGTTTATGTGAAAATTCAGCTTCCTATAGATTAACTGGGGCATAACTGTGGGTTTTACAAATGAATGCAAATATGAAATTTATTTAGCATTTGCCTTTTTGTGCTTTTGTGGATTTTGTATTTTCAGGGATATATGTATTATATATTATTATACATTGGAAAGACTCTGATGCTGGGAAAGATTGAGGGCAGGAGGAGAAGGGGACGACAGAGGATGAGATGGTTGAATGGCATCATTGACTCAATGGACGTGAATTTGAGCAAACTTCAGGAGATGGTGAAGGACAAGGAGGCCCAGCATGCTGCCGTCCATGGGGTCTCAAAAAGTCAGACATGACTGAGAGATTGAACAACAAATGTTTGATATAGGTAGAACCCTAGACTATTTTGCAGATGTTGAACTTTGGGTGTTTTCATTCTTTATGCTAAGACAGGTCACAAACACTGAAAAATAAGAATGGGATTTTTAAATTAACAACCAGTTATGTTATACACCATTAAGCTTTGAGCTCTAATCAGAATCATTTGTTTTTTTTCAGGAAGAACTGGTGTTTTTTTTTTTTCCTTTAAAAATCTATGCCTCATTGCATTATTATCATGCAAGTAAAAATAAAATTCCTTGTCCTTAAATGGTTAAAGAGGGCAGCAAAGTGGAGCAAAGTGACTTATTTAAGCAGTTGATTTTACATTAGTGTTCAAAAAAAAAACCCACAATAAGCATTTCCTATTTGCTGATGGAGTTGTCAGATAAGGATATAACTTTTTAAAAAGTGAGTTAAAAGGCTGTTCTAGTGCTCCAGCCCTCAATTTGTGTTTACAGCCATTTACAAGACTACATCTACTCACAACAGATTTGATTTTTATGAGCCTCAAATTTTCTTTGTATTGAACTTCTGTCATATTATAATCACAAAATCAGATTTATTATAGTATAATGTTTTGTTAAGTGTAGGACTGTGCCTGTAAAATGACATTTGAAAGCACACTTGAGGAATGGCAAAATTTTAGACAGACACATTTTTTGATATTAGTTTCTAAGAACACTAACTTGGAAGTTTCTCTTATAATTAATAATTCAATAGCCAATAAAAGCTATATAGGAAAGGATGACTTGATATAACACAATGAAAAATTTGAGGAAAGTGCTGTATATTTTGCCCTATCCCCCAAATATTATTTCTAATAAAACATGCAAAAAAAAACCTATTTAATTTTAGATTTATTTTTTAGTTTATGATAAATATTTTACAAATGGGCCATATTTCCTGTCGTGTTTAACATCAATTATAACTTACTGGGTATGTATTAAAAAGTCACAAATCAAGACAGAGTGCAAATAATTCCAATTGACCTACTTGTATGTCTATTTCCCAGGTGGAGTTTTGAACAGTTTATCAACTGACAAATTATAGAGCTTTATTTTCCTTTTTAAAAATTCACTTATTTTACATGCATCATCCAGGATAACTGATTTAGGTTCCCACAACTTACGCTTTACACACAGGCTGTGAATTTTTCCAGAAGGCAGGTGGTTTCATTTCTGGACCACTTAAATCATATTTTTCTTTCTGAATCTTTCATAGTCTCTGTTTCCTTACATGCTAACAAATCATACCAAATGTGTGTATCTAGCCCTCATTTTTCTTTCTGGCCCTGGTGTTTGTAGTTGGGAAGACTTCCAACTATGTAGCAAACAATGTAGAGGATGAATTGGGGGGAAAAAATCTTCCAACAGTCCCTGGTAAAATATGTAAGGAGGGTTAATCTTAACTCCACAGCTGTTACTCCCATGAATCTTATAAGTTATATCCAAGCAATGTCTTTATTTTAAATATTTTAATTATGTTAGATAGTCAGTAAAATAGGGCTGGTGTTGAACTTGGGGGATTAGATGCAATGAGTCAAAATTCTTGTAAGTCCTCATTATAAAACACAGGGCAGAGGCAAAATGAGATTCATAGGTATACAGTTGCATATGAAATCATTAATTTCTTTGTATAAATGGATATAGGAAGAGTTGGAGAAATAAGCAGCATATGATTTATCATTCAACATCCAGGAAATATACTAAAGGCAGGCTAAAGGGTGAAAGTGTCGGTCACTCAGTCATGTCTTTGTGATCCCATGGACTGTAGCCCGCCAGGCTCCTCTGTTCATGGAATTCTCCAGGTAAGAAAAAACAGGCTACAGACATACAAATGCTGTATCTTGGGTGGCATTACCCAAACCAGTAGTACTTTTATCAGATATGGCTTAATAAACAGTCACGTTGCTCTGTTTAATCTAGATCATAACAGTCATCGATTAAATATCACAGAGTTTCTTTCATGTTTATTATCTGTGTACTTTTCTCTATAACTTGTCCTGTTAATTTAAGCTTCCTGATGAAAGATTCTGCCTGCCTTAGTCATCACTGTATTCCCAACTGTTGAAGTAGTACCTGGCCCATTGTAAGCATTCAATAATGTTGGAGGCTGACTGTTAGGGACTTCCAGTTATATCCTATCTCTATGGGACAACATTGATGCTAATTTTAATTTGTGTAACCCTTCACAAAAGCTTTTCACACATTATATTTTTAAAACTCCTATCAGCTATGTTTTTTTCACATATAATATGGCTTTAGGAGGCTCCATATTTTAAAGTTTTAGTTTCTATTTTATAATGGACAAAAATTCAATGCATTATATAGGACAAACCATTTATGACAACAAATCAGGTGTGAAAATACAATCTAATAATTAAGACATTGGTTTGGTAACTAATGCAATATGTGGTGGTATCATAAAGCAACAAAAATGGAAAAAAACAAAATGTTAAATTCTTCTAGTAAGTTATTAATGGTATTTGAAAATGTAACCTTGAATTAACAAGAAGATATAGTCAAATAAAATTGTCATCTATAACTATTTTTTATACGTGACAAAACCATTGTTTAGAACTCAAAGATTTTGGTCTGACTTAAAAACTTTTTTTTTTTTTTGCAAAAACAAATAACAGGAAGTTAATAATAAACTAAATATATAATCAAAGCTATGAACTATTTTTAACTCCAGTGTTTAATAGAAATTCAAAACAAACCCTCATGTACTATTGGTGAAAGTGTCAATTAGTCCAGCCACTAAGGAAAACATTATGGAGGTTCCTAAAAAATTTAAAAATAGAAATATCAAGCATTCCAGAAATTCCACTGCTGGGCATTTGCCTGAATAAAGCAAAAGCACTATGCAAAAAAGATACAAGCACCCCAATATTTATTGTAGAATTGTTTATAATACCTAAGATGTAGAAGCAGCCTAAGTATCCACCAAAGATGAACAGATAAAGACAATGTTTTGTGTATACACTCAGACACACACACAATGGAGTATCACTCAGTAATAATAAAGAATGAAACTTTGCCTTTTGTGACAGCATGAATGAACCTGATGCTAAATAAGAAAAAGAAAGACAAATTACTATATGTTTTCACTTATTTGTAAAATTAAAAAAAAGATAAATAAATAAGGCAAATTAACAAAAAACCTTGAAATAGCTTACAGACTGAAGACTCTTGAGAATCTCTTGGACTGCAAGGAGATTAAATCAGATCAGTTCAGTTCAGTCACTCAGTCGTGTTCGACTCTTTGCGACACCATGAACTGCAGCACGCCAGGCCTCCCTGTCCATCACCAACTCCCGGAGTCTACCCAAACCCATGTCCATCGAGTCGGTGATGTCATCAACCCATCTCATCCTCTGTCGTCCCCTTCTCCTCCCGCCCCCAATCCTACCCAGCATTAGGGTCTTTTCCAATGAGTCAACCCTTCGCATGAGGTGGCCAAAGTATTGGAGTTTCAGCTTCAACATCAGACCTTCCAATGAACACCCAGGATTGATCTCTTTTAGGATGGATTGATTGGATCTCCTTGCAGTCCAAGGGACTCTCAAGAGTCTTCTCCAACACCACAGTTCAAAAGCATCAATTCTTTGGCACTCAGCCTTCTTCACCGTCCAACTCTCACATCCATACATGACCACTGGAAAAACCATAGCCTTGACTAGACGGACTTTTGTTGGCAAAGTAATGTCTCTGCTTTTAAATATGCTATCTAGGTTGGCCATAACCTTCCTTCCAAGGAGTAAGCGTCTTTTAATTTCATGGCTTCAGTCACCATCAGCAGTGATTCTGGAGCCCAAAAAAATAAAGTCTGACACCGTTTCCACTGTTTCCCCATCTATTTCCCATGAAGTGATGGGACCAGATGCCATGATCTTAGTTTTCTGAACGTTGAGCTTTAAGCCAACTTTTTCACCCTCCTCTTTCACCTTCATCAAGAGGCTGTTTAGTTCTTCTTCACTTTCTGCCATAAGGGTGGTGTCATCTGCATATCTGAGGTTATTGATATTTCTCCCGGCAATCTTGATTCCAGCTTGTGTTTCTTCCAGCCCAGCATTTCTCATGATGTACTCTGCATAGAAGTTAAATAAGCAGGGTGACAATATACAGCCTTGCCGTACTCCTTTTCCTATTTGGAACCAGTCTGTTGTTCCATGTCCAGTTCTAACTGTTGCTTCCTGACCTGCATACAGGTTTCTCAAGAGACAGGTCAGGTGGTCTGGTATTCCCATCTCTTTCAGAATTTTCCACAGTTTATTGTGATCCACACAAAGGCTTTGGTATAGTCAATAAAGCAAAAATAGATATTTTTCTGGAACTCTCTTGCTTTTTTGATGATCCAGCGGATATTGGCAATTTGATCTCTTGTTCCTCTGCCTTTTCTAAAACCAGCTTGAACATCTGGAAGTTCACGGTTCATGTATTGCTGAAGCCTGGCTTGGAGAATTTTGAGCATTACTTTACTAGCATGTGAGATGAGTGCAATTGTGCGGTAGTTTGAGCATTCTTTGGCATTGCCTTTCTTTGGGATTGGAACGAAAACTGACCTTTTCCAGTCCTGTGGCCACTGCTGAGTTTTCCAAATTTGCTGGCATATCGAGTGCAGCACTTTCACAGCATCATCTTTCAGGATCTGAAATAGCTCAACTTGAATTCCATCACCTCCACTAGCTTTGTTCGTAGTGATGCTTTCTAAGGCCCACTGGACTTCACATTCCAGGATGTCTGGCTCTAGGTGAGTGATCACACCATCGTGAGTCAAGCCTAAATCAACCCTTAATATTCACTGGAAGGACTGATGCTGAAGCTCCAGTACTTTGACCACCAAGAGCCATTTCATCAGAAAAGACCCTGATGCAGGGAAAGATTGAAAGCAAAAGGATGAGATGGTTAGATAACATCACCTACTCAAAGGACATAAATTTTAGCATGAGTAGGGTTCCTTGAGCTATATAGTAGGTTCTCATTAGTTATTAGTGCTGTTGTTATTCAGTCACTAAGTCTATTTCTTTCAAAATAAAAAGAAAAATTAAGTTGAACCATTCTCTACACTTTGAACATAGTATAGAAAAAACTAAATAAATATATATAGATATGCTCTATTACATTTTTGAGGAGCATCTAAACATTTTCAAATAGAAATCATATCTCTGAAATCTAAATTTAAAGCCTAGATAAATGTCTTATTAATTCAAGACTAGAATGTCTTGTGTTTATATAAGGACTATTTGTGTTCATTTAAATTTTTAAGTTTTGTTACTTTTTTTTTCTAATCAAGATTTGGCCACTTTTCTTTCATATTCTATTATGTATTTCAAAAAGACCAAGCAAGGGTGGTTTTGTGGAAAGACAACTGTGTAGTTTTCTAAGTGTTATAACTGATACCTGTAAAGATTTATCTGAACTCCTATCTAAATCCATCTTCAATAATTCTTCCATGGCTCTCTTTATTTTGTTTTCTAGTATCCTGAGGAGGACAGGACATTAAAAAGTAATTTAGTTCAACTATCTGTCAAAAGAATTATTACCCATCCTGATGAGAGAGATCATTTGTACAGAGAAAAACCTGGCCTGTATTTTTTTCTAAGTCATACACTTCAAGAGTTTATTCACCTTTTTCAATCCAGTTACTTTTCTCCTGACTCACTGAAAAATATTTTGAGAACATGAACATTTTATTGGGGATCATGAGTAGAAAAGGGAAGAAAGGCACAGTCCTTTCAGCTAATGGAGCACATCCCTGGAAATTAGACCTGGGTTAGGAGAAGTCATTGGACTCTTTAAGGACATGCTTAACTAATTACTTAAAGGGATGCCAGAAGTAGAGAAAGGAGAGGGAGAGAAAAGTTTTAAACATTTATCAAAAATTTTGCTGAAGCTTGCTCCTAGGCGATTTTCTGATTGCAGGACTCAACCCCATTCAAAACTGCTTTTAAAATGAAGAGTGAACTGTAGTATAAGAAGCTTAAAGGATTTTTTTTCCTACATACTAACAAACAAAAGTAAGTAGGTTACCTTAAGTATTTTAGACATAGTTGAAGTGATTTTATTGGTAATGGTAATAGTATGTGTGGAGTGAGGAAACTAAAAATACACAATCTAATTCCTTCTAACCTCATAAAATGTTCTAATACTTTAAATAGGCTTTAGCAATGTTTCCAGAGAAAAGGAATCTGTTTCTGCTAGTGGGTTTAATTAGCATAAAGTAGTATCCACATAATACTCATCAGCTGTAGATCAGGAAATTTATTTCTTTGATTTGATAAAATTGTTATTTTCAAATTTCAGCTCAATGTTTCTATTTTATTATATTTTAATACTTTATATTTGTTTTCCAAATAGCCATACATTCTAGAGCTTTCAGGATATGCTTTATTACTGTTATTAGTGAAAAGAGAAAGAAATGAATGGTGGTAAAAATTTAGCAATTAACACTCTGTGAAAGACTTTAATATGGGTCTAGAAGTCATGATCCATAGCTCAGAGCTCAACCCTAACCACACAACCATGACCGGTCCTTTTACAGGAGTAGTAATTCAACCACTTTGATTTTTACTTAAATCACTGGAGCCTTTTATGAGTTCAAGTAAAAGCTCCTGTAACATGAAAAGAATATCCTTTCTATGACTGGATTTTATAGCTGCAGGCTCTGGACATATAAATTACAGTTCATTACACTCTGGATTCAAAACAAGAAATTTGTGTCCATAAATTTCCACTGCTCATCATAGGTTGTTTGCTTCTGAAATGCTTATTTAAAGGATAAAGAGCCTTTAATTAACACAGTGGGTACTCAGTCATGTCCAACTCTTTGCGACCTCCTAGACTTTAGCCCGCCAGGCTCCTCTGTCCATGGAATTTTCCAGGCAAGAATACTTGAGTGGGTTACCATTTCCTACTCCAGCGGATCTTCCCCACCCAGGGATCGAACCCACATCTCCTGCATCACCTGCTTTGACAGGTGGATTCTTTACCATTGTGCCACCTGAGAAACCCCCTAACTAACACAGTACTCAGTATTTGTACAAATTTAAGAGTGGTACAGAATATACATGTAGAGCTTTCTGATTATATTTATTCATGAGCCCTAAACTACTACTAAACTTTGTCTGTTACAAATAACACAAAATGGAAAGAATGAAGTAGAGATATTTCTCTGAATTTTCTTTTTGAGATTTTTTTTTTTTTTTACAGAAATATTTGACAAAATATGACCTTATATATGGATTTTTAATCAACTCAAGATGTTTGTAACATCTACTAAAATCAGGAACTTCATTTTTAAACAAAAATTACCCAAAGTAAACTCTAAATATAATCAATCAAATTCAATAATTCTGAGGAAGGTCCCCTGGGCCTTGTAAAATGCTCATGCATTTATTAAACACTTAGGTCACACACTTCTATACTATTAGTTTGGCCAGATGTGTGATTGTTTATCCTCTTGTACTGAATTCCTGAGAGAGCAAGAATATTCTTGCTGACATACCTTGGACTTCTGCGGCCCCTGCCCAGGGGTGGAAAGCAATGACGTGAGAAATTGAGTTGAGGGAGTGGAGAAGACTCCTGACAGTATCAGCACACAGCTTTGTGCTAATATTTAGCCATGGCCTTGGAAGATGCTGGGTCTTACCGGTCCCTCTTTTGATGGTTCTGTTAACCCAATGGGCATGATCAGATTGTGTCCACACGAATCTACAGTTGTCAATTAAAATGTAGTGGGGAAAAATTGAACATTTTCTATCTTATATCTACAGCACAATAAGCACTTTGATCCTTTGTCAATAAATCAGTGGGCTGAAAATTAAGTAAACATAGATGTGTTCAGAATGGAAGTATTGTCCTAAAAAATGAACATCCTAGAACGCAAAACCAAATAAATGAATAATAAGGAGGCTCATATGTAAACATGTAAGTAATAACACATACATACCATTAAAATCTCAAGAAACTTATTTATATTCATTTATTTTCATTACCGAATGACTTATTCAGTCTACTTAAAAGCACTGTGATGATACTGTCCATCAACTATGCTTCAATAAGAAAAGAAAAAAATGAAAGAAAGAAAAACCCATGCACCTCTATTCCTGCCCTGCAACTTGGGTTTTTGTTCTTTTTTTTTTCAATTGAAGCTTAGTTGATGTATAGGGCAAGAATTGAGACACAAACGTAGAGAATAGACATGTGGACACAGGGTGGGGAAGGAGAGAGAGGAACGGATTGAGAGAATAGCATGGACATATATACATAACCACGTGTAAACTAGAGAGCTGGTGGGAAAGTGCTGTATAGCACAGGGAGCTCAGCTTGGTGCTCTGTGATGACCCAGATGGGTGCGATAGGGGTGGATGGGAGGGAAGTTTAAAAGGGAGGGCGTATATATGTACGTACAGTTGATTCACTTTGTTATGTAGCAGAAACTAATGCAATGTTGTAAAACGATTATGCTCCAATTGGAAAAATGAAAAAAAAAAACCTGATAAGTTCTCTGATATTAATAGATTCTATAAGATAAAATGGAGGGCAAGTCAAGATTTCTGACTTTATGTAGCTTATAATCTATTATAATCTAATGAAGTAATAAAGCACTAAAAGTAACAAATGCTGAATATATGAAGTGAAAAAATGAAAGCAAATGGTTAATTTGGAATCACCGAATAATCAAGATTTAAACTGATAGAGCCCGTACCTTTAAGATCAGTTTGTCCCTATGAAAGTTACATAAAGGTATATCTGTACTTTGTTTCTTAACGGTTTTAATTTTCAGAAAGCAAAATGCTTTAGTGTATTAGTATTTGAAGACAAGGTTGTCTGTTTTCCCAAGTGAGAACACCATTAGAAGCAAACAGGGAAGTCTGTTTAAAACCTCTAATCTCTTCTGATGCCATGTTTTCAAAATGGCCTAATACTCACTGTAGAAGATGTCACTGATATAAGAAATAATTTATAGAGTGTAGACATATGTCTTTACAATGGTTATCTTTCTGGATACATCTGTTCAGTGTGTTTCTTACATTTGAACAAAAAGGTGGCATTTTGGGGCTGTAATTCTGTCATCTAATCACATGGAAACCTGCCAATTCCTATTAACATCTTGACATTTTATTGCCACAAGCTTATTATAAATTCTTCTAGTGTAGGATGGATTTAAATTCATGGAGTTGAGCTTTTTGTTGTGTATCCATTAAGTGCTGATCCTTTGCTCCTGTATCAGCAGAACTTTCAGTCAAGTAATTCAGCTGTTGGCCAGAATACGAATTATAGATTAGGCCCTGAAAGGTTAACAGTTTGCTGTTTGGGATGCAATTGAAAAGCTAGAGAAAACAAAAAGAATAAATGTGAGTTAAATTCTTTCATATTAACTTGTACACCAGGTAACTGACATGTCAAGCTCCTTATATTTAGACTTTACCCAGAAGTGGTGCAGTGGATTCTTATTACCATGATATAGTTCTTCTTTTGTTTAACAGGAGGTGTTAGCCTTTGAATTGCTACAAAATTAAGGGTTTAGCCTGGAAACCTTTCTCTAGACAAAGAGAAAAACGATTATCTGAGACTGTGACAAGTCTCATCAAAAGGCTGGAAATCGTCCAGAGATACTCTCATGTGCATCAGGATATAGCATGAGGAAAATGTCACCATGATATTTTATATGTTGCAAATAATTAGTGGACTATGAATTTAGTCCTAACATAATATGTAATAGATACATTGAATGCACATCAATGGATATATATAACAAGAGGCTCCTTACCGAAAAGGGGTCATCAAAATCGTCTCTAGAAAGGTTTACAATTTCTCAACAATTTGTATGAATGTAAACTTGGATATTTAATATATTAAAAGTGCAATACAGCTGACTTATATTTACTATTATGCATTTGTGTCAAAGACAAAATTAAGTTTAAGACACAATTAAAATTGCTGCTTATTTATAAATTATGACATACATACATCTCAGGGGTTCAGAGGTATTAAGAAAGGAGAGTACATTTTATAACGTAAAAAGGGAAAATATTCATAAAGCATTTAGTTGTAGCAATTGCTCTTTTAAGGGGGGATTTTTGGAAGTGGACATTGGAGGGATTTCAAACTGGTCTTCAGATATATTTGCAGCCCTTGTTTTCATCCATTGAGGTGTTTAGGAAACATCTCACAGTGGTGGTGGCAGAGGTTGGGGAGGCAGGCGAGGTTGGGGTCAGCCATTTCCTAGGTCAAATTGGAGTCAATAGGGTGCTTTTCTGGAGGTCAAATTCTTGTAATGGCTCCTATAAGAGTGTGACTCTAATGACAGACAGTTTCTTACTTGTTAAGTTTGTTAAATTCCTTTTTTGTTGGGTTTGAATTTCTTGAATACACAGTGAATAATTTGAAGTTGGAAATTGATAGCTATGTCTCTCCAAACTTGATGATGACAAGGAAAAGTTGCCCTGCAATTAACTCAGAAAGATAATCCTTTCAAAGTATAAATAAAACTGAAAAGTTTATCAAAGTAAAATTATGATTTTAAAATCTAACTCCATAGCTACTTTTATTGCTATAAGCTGAAAATATGCATTTTGTCATATAAAACCAAACTGATTCTATTCATCATTAATATAAGAAAAAAAAACTGTCATTTGAATCACTTATAAGAAAAATAAAATACAATAAACTTGTTACTTACATACATTCTTTTCAAGGTTGCACATCCTCCTCTCTTTACCTCATCAAGTAAAAATTGGTTTTCTAAGTCAGAAATTAATCAGTGAATCAGCAAGTAGTTAATAGCAAGGTACCTTGCTAGGTGATGTGAAAAATGAGAGTGGTTCCTGTCATCCAGGTATTTAAAATCTATCTATCTAAAGACAAGACATACAAGTACACATAAAACTAAGAAATGTTAAAGAAAAAAAAAAAAGAATAGAGTTAAGTGCTTATTGTGTTTTGCAGCAACTATAGATGAAGTTGGGAGTCAATAGTAACCCTAAACATGAGTTACTGTGAAGTTGATAGAAGCATTACTGAGTTCAATGTGCTTGCAGGGACTGTATAAAGCATTGCTGAAGAGCCTAATTACATCTCTATGGAATGCCCTCAATATGATTTCACTTAGTAAATGGATGCCTAAATGAAAATGTCAATGATGAATGAACTGCTGCCTGGGAGAATGGTGAATTTCCGAGAGGATAGAATAGAATGATGAGGCAAGGGTTAAGAATATGACATTTTTGTTTGAGACAGATTAATCTGGTTTATATTGCATGGCTGTATGACCACTAGTGAGATTAAGTTGAAAACCTGATTGGGGCAATGCTATAGAAACTAATTAGATGAGACTTTCACCAGGAGTTAAGGCTTATCTGTGGAATGATCATGCCTGGCCTCCTCTCTCTCCCTACTCCCCTCCCTTGCTGACCCCCTCCATTGTCCAAATTCAAGTATTGTTTATTCTATATGCACAAGCTCACATGTGCATGTCTGGCTGGTAATATTCTCTTAATACTTCGGCCTATTTGTAAAAGTGTATATTAGTTCCACTTAAATGTCCTATGAATATTTCAAACCCAGTATATCTAAAGTACACTTATTCTATTCCCTGTATACTTTTTTCTCCTTGGTTTTCTGTTCTAGTAAATGACACCACCTAGTATTTGTTCTTCAATTTTGCTTTGCTTTCACTTTTCAACCTAGTGCATTACCATGTCACATCAATTCTATTTTCAACATATGTTTCAAATGTATTAACTTTTCTCCAATCCTTCTGCCACAAATTTAGACTGGGCTCTATTCATCTCTTGTATTGTTGACTGTAAGACTCTCAGCCTGTGACTAGGTCCCTCTGCCTTAAGTCTTGTCCATTCCTGATTCTTCATTACAAAACAGTTAGGATGATCTCCAAGAATGCATACATTAATTAATTTCAGAAGTATCAAATATGGAATGTAAGTGAAGTGAAGTGCAAGTAGCTCAGTCGTGTCCAACTCTGCGACCCCATGGACTATGCAGTCCATGGAATTCTCCAGGTCACAATACTGGAACTGGTATTCTTTCCCTTCTCCAGGGGATCTTCCCAACCCAAGGATCAAACCCAGGTCTCCCACATTGCAGGGGGATTCTTTACCAGCTGAGCCACAAGGGAAGCCCAAGAATACTGGAGTGGGTAGCCTATCCCTTCTCCAGGAGATCTTCCCGACCCAGGAATCGAACCAGGGATTTCCTGCATTGCAGGTGGATTCTTTACCAACTGAGCTATGAGGGAAGCCCCATGGAATGTTAAGTTTCCATAAATAAATTAAGCTTGAGTAAAGTTAAGCAAAGCTGTACAGAATTTCCTCAAATAACCAGAATCAATATAGACTTTTCATTGCCCTTAAGCCTTCCTTCCTTTACACTTGTTCAACTTTCTTACCAGTAATGCCTTTTTCTACCAGGTTATTTGGCAAATACTCTTTTTTATCACTGAGCTGTTCAATAACAGTAACAATATTTGAAAACACACCATAACAGCATCAAGTTAAATTTGATATGCTAATTTACAATTCCCAAATACTTTTTCAAAATATAACCTTCTGAATTAGAGAAGACAACATGAGCAATACATCTCTCACATCTCAGAGAAATTGTTTCCTACACGAGATCACACAGCTCTTATGTGGTCATCCTCCTGTTTCCCCATCCCTCACCATGAGGTTTCTCTCTGAGGCTTTCTCATTCCAAAGCTCCTGGCATTTTGTTTCTGAACTTGTAAGGCACTTCATAATAAAAATCCCTTAAACATTTTAAACAATAGTTTCCTGTTTGCAGAACAATTTTTTTGTGCTAAATTCTCATTTATCTTTTTAATACTTACTTTATATTAAAATAGTTTTAGATTTACAGAAAAATTCCAAAGACACTATGAACCATCCCTCCTTCTCTTTATTAGTAATATCCTGCATTAATATGGTACAGTTTTCACAACAAATGAACCAGTGAATATTGACACATTGTTATTTAAACTAAAGTGATGCTTACTCAGATTTCTCTTTTTCTTTAGGCTTCTTTTGCTATGAGAAGTTCCCAGATTTCCCTTTTTGAAGATCTTGTTGGTTTTGAGGACTATTGATCTTATATGTCATAGATGGTTCTTTGCTGTAATTTTTCTGATGTTTTCCTAATCACTCTTGGGTTATAATAATTTGGAAGAAGACTGCAGACATAAAGTGCTATCATTCTTGATGTTCATCTTGATCACTTGTCTGAGTTTTTGTCATTGTTGTTAGGTTTCTGCAAAGATGACTATTTTCTCCTCTCTGCTTTCTTTTCTTTGGATGGAAGTCACTATGTACAGCCCACACTGGAGGAGTGGGGAGTCATGTTCTCCTGCTTTTAGTCAGAGTATCTACATAAATTATTTGAAATTCCTCCACATGAGAGATTTGCCTCTCATCCCCCATTTGCTTATTTATTCCTTCAATCATGTATGTATAGCACAATGCATGTACGCATGCTAAGTGACTTTAGTTGTGTCCGACTCTCTGCAACTCTATGGACTGTAGACTGCCTGTCTACAGTCTCTGTCTATGGGATTCTTCAGGCAAGAATACTGGAGTGGGTTGACCTGTCCTCCTCCAGGGGATCTTCCTGATCCAGGGATCAAACCTGCTATAGACTCATGGATATTTAGTGTATACTTTGGATTAAAATTCATGCTATATCTTGTTATACAAATTGTTCCAGCTTTGGCCTTTGGGAGCTCTTTCAGTTGACTCTCATTTCTCTTTCATTCTTTCAGCTTCTGGCGGAAGCTACTTCACTCTTTCCTTCCCTTAGGATATTGTTTCTCCCCTTTATTTTATATAATGTATAAAAGTATAAGCTACCTAGCAATTTAAACCACCTTTGTTCCCTAACCCGACTGCTGTTTTGTCAGTCTCCAACACAAAGGAAACTTAATATGAACTAATCCTGTGCAGCTCAGGTGTTGCATTAATTTTATAAATTTTTAATAAAATTTCCTCTTTCTGCTTCAGTAAATCTTTGCCCATGGATATTGTAGTGTTTTATATGTTTTGTTATCCCCCATAAACTATCTTAGTATACAATATACATTTAGTCCCCTATAAACATTTATCAATGTATGAAAAAAGAGAAGTGTTGATACTGAGAAAAAATACCTTTTATGATATTTTCAGCAATAAATTCATTTAGGGATCCTATCAATTCATTCCTCATCAAGATAGAGCAAATCAGTGGTTCTCAAACTTTTAGAATATATCAGAATTATCTGGAAATCTTGATAAAATAAAAATAGCTGGAACCCACCTCTAGAGTTTCTTGATTCAGAAGGTTTTGCATGGGCCCAAGAATTTGCATTTCTAACAAGTTCCCAGGTGTATTGGTTTCTTAGGACTGTAATGAAAAAATACCATAGACTGGGTGGCTTCAACAACAGAAATTTGTTTTCTCACCATTTTTGAAGTTCAAAGTCCAAGATCAAGTTGGTGGTAGGGTAGGTTTCTTGAGATTTTTCTCCCTGGCTTGGAGATGACTACTTTCTCATCTGGTCTCTCCTCTGTACACACTGCTGTTTGGTGTTTCTCAAGTTTCCATTTCTTTTCAGGAAACCAATTAGATTTGATAAGGGTCCACAATCTAACGGCCTCATTTTAACTCAGTCACTTTGAAAGACTCAACCTCCAAATACAATCACATTCTGAGGTACTGAAGACTAGGGCTTCAGTTTATGAGTTTGGGGAACACCCAATTCAGCCCATAAAAGACGATATGAATTTTGAGAATTATTGGCTTAAATCATTGAGTCAAGCCTTTTCTAACAAAAACTGAAAATGATCTGTATATATCATAATGTGTGTGTGTGTGTGTGTGTGTGTGTATGTGTGTATGTGTGTGTGTGTTAGCTGCTCAGTCATGTCTGACTGTGACCCCATGGACTGTAATTCCACCAAATTCCTCTGTCTATGGATTCACCAGGCAAGAATACTGGAATGGGTTGCCATTCTCTTCTCCAAAGGATCTTCTCCACCCATGGATAAAACCTGCATTGCAGGCAGATTCTTCATTGTCTGAGCCACCAGGGAAGCCATATTGTAATGAAACACCATTGAGAAGAGAGAACATGATCTCTGGATAAGAAGGTTCCTCTTTCCCAACACTGACTCAGAATGACAATTACACACCAGGATGGAATTGGGAAAAAAAGCTGAGCTGATGTGAAGAAAATGCTTTGTCCTTCACCTTTCATGGAATTAATAGGGGCATATCTACCTGAGGGGTTTTCAAAGGCTCTAGAGACTCTCAGTCTTCATAAATAATTTACTATTCACTGCTTATTGTGGTTTCTTGTTTTGTTTCCTGTGGATTCCTCCTTCTTTCTGTAGATTCCTCTTAAAGGTGTTTATGAATGGAGGACACTTGCCTTTCCAGACATAATCACAATAGCATTTGAGTTGAGAGGATTATAGGTATCATGCCAATTAAGGAGAACTTCATTCCATAGAGTTTTATCAACATTATTGTGGCAGGAGTTTCTTTTTTTTAAAAAAAAAAGGTAAGCAAGTATCTCTGCCAGTTCCTAAGGGGATGAAGATTTTTTTTTTTCAGTTCACCCCCTGAAGTTACGGGCCCTTGAGAATATCTGTCAAATGTAGTAGTCCACAATTTAGCATTCTACCCACCTTAGGGTTCAAGTTATATAAACCTTCTCAAATAAGCAAGGCTAGACCCATTCAAAGTCAGTCTCTAGAGCACTCTGAATCATCATGTCAGTATTGCAAATTCTGAATTTTGTTCTGACCTCTAAGGATTTCTCTTATTTCTCAGAAGCTTCATTATACAGTTAAAGAAGATAGGGGTGTGTGTGTGTGTGTGTGTGTGTGTGTGTGTGTGTGTGTGTGTGTGTTTTCTATTACTTTATCATGGTCAAGTATTTTGAAAGTAGTATCTAAGTTTGCTGCTTCCTCCTTATCATCTTTATTTGATTCAATATTAAATAAGTGTGAAAGGAAACTTAGTGGTTAAATATTTCAAATTACCTGTGTTAAGAGTCAGACATTGGTGGAAAACCCAGCATCACTGAAGCCAGGGAAAAAAAGTATTCCAGAAGAATCATTTGAAACACTTCTACAACTGTTAAAGATAAATCAATGAAAACTAATTTCATTATCTTCTCAAATCTTCTATTTCAAACATATACTTGTATGCATTTATATGCTTGTGGGTGGATGCAATGTAAGGAGTAATTTATCACCTAAACAGGAAACCTCAGAGGCACAACAGACTCTTCCTTCATTTACATATCCAATTAATCACAGAATGTTAAAATTCAAACTAATAATAGATTCTTAATGCAATCTGATTCTTTGCCATAGTTACATTTTTCTCTTCAGCAAGTATTGCCTTATTTCAAACTTTGAGCTCTATCTGCTAGCTCAAGTGTCAGCATCATATTCTTAATCTGGCTTCTCTTACCACAAAGCTTAAAATATTTATTAGCTGGCCCTGTAGAAAAAAAAAAGTTTGCAGATATCTGCCCTAGATTAATAAAGTGCTTCATTAAACTGCTATTTTGGTCTCCTGTTCTCTCCATTATCAACTATGCATTGTGTTGTACATCACCTACACACTGGATTCTCAGCTCTCTCTGGCCCATAACACCGTTATTTCTAACCATTCTTATCTGCAGCCTCATCGCTTACTTCTTTCTTCTGCTTATTCTATTAGTTTAGTAATCACCCAAAATTTGGATTCCCAGGAATCTATCCTTTTCTCCCTTATACACAGTAAGTCCTCAACCTAGAATGACTTATTTTTGTTCAATCTGAAGCAGTATTAATCGTCTTTCAACAGTCACCTCAAGCATGTTTTTTTCTCTAAAGTCTTCAGAGTTTTCTAAAAAGAGAGTAAAGTGAAGTGCTCAATAACAGGGTTTTAAGGAACAAAATATCTGAGCTTCAATGTTCATGCTGTGATCCTTTGGGCAAGTGATTTAAAACCTATAGTCCATCTTCTCCTTTTCCCAAAAATTAGGGTGATCCAGATAAGGCTAACTAAGAAGAAAGGCTTTTGATTTTAATTTGCCCTTTCTCTTTGTTGTCAAATTAAACTTAGATGTAGAAAATGAAATCACTGTATTGAGAAAACTCCATGAAAAACATGCGTTTATCTTTGCAAAATACAGTAAGGATAAAGATAAAAAGAAAAGAAACACAAAAGTACATAAAAGAAGTTTCAAAATGTGACAACCTATCAGATAGATTCAAGTCACGTTGAGATGTCTTCAATTACAAGTGAAATATCTGTCTGAAGCATTTCTTCCTCCCGTAGATGTGTTCTCAATTTTCCATTTGAACAGTTGACCTTTCATTAACTTTAGAGCTTTGTGCTATGTTTATACTGCTATCTTCCCACATCATTTCTGACTGCTTTTAGACTCAAAATATTCACAATCAGGTGAAGGGTTTGGTAGATGGTTGAATTGCTTTAGCTCTGGCATCTTAACCAACCTAAATTACTAAGTATTTGTTTATAGTAAAATAAGTAAAGGATTGGTCAAAAATTGGGCTCAGGTTATCTGTCTATCTATCTATAATCATCATCATTTGTTTGTGTGTTTCTGTATATGTGGTATATATTCTGACAATAAGAATTCAGATTGTTCACTTTGTCAATATTTTTTAATATGGGTTGAGATAAATTATCCTGGTTTTTCCTTACGATTCACCTTTGTCCCAAATAATGCTTTTCCCTTCAGCTGTTACAAAAGAGTAACATACTTAATCACACACATAAAGTCCAATATATACACCTGCACGTGTATACACGTGCTAACATTTATCAGAAGAGGTTGTCTCATGATGTTTTCATGAAAACCTAATAATTTTGCTGTTTAATGCATTTGATTATGGGCCATGTCTGGCTGCTAAGCATTCTTTCCTTTAAAGGAGATAAATTCTTTGTTGTCTTTATTTAAAATTTATTTACAAACTCATATGGCATAATTAGTATCACATAAATAATTTTATCTGAGGTTTGTATAAATCCAATTTTCCTTTCTATTATTTTGTTTATAGACTAGCATAAAAATCCATTAAAATGCCCTGAAACACCTCTTTGATCCTGGGACTTCAAATTCCTTTTTTCCATTGTTGACAGCCAAAGTCGGAACTGATTCTTTCTCTTGAAACTGATGGAAAGAATAAGAACAGAGTTTCAAGTCAGAAACATAAAAATCAGTGAGAAAAAAGAGAAGTGCTATTTCGGATGTGCTGTCACAACCACATTCAGCAGAATCTTATAGACTTATTTTGGTTAGTGGTTTAAAAATGTATTTCACCAATTTCTGTGAAAAACTAAGGAAATGAATCTGTAAAAAAAATAGGAAGCTACCTTCAAAGCTTTTCCAATTAAAAAAAAGTAAAATGTATCATCATAGGTAATGTATTTCATCATGTTCTTTCTTGCTAATACAAGAAACTCCAGTGAAAATTGTCATTAATTATCAGACCATTAATACTATTGGGTGGGCCAAAAAGTTCCTTTGGGTTTTTCCATAACATCTTATTGAAAAACCAGAACAAACTTTTTGGCCAATTCAATATATTGATACTGTAATACCACTTGGTAGCTTTCCATTGAATGCAGCCAAAGTGATCTTTTTTTTTTCCCCTCACAACTGCTAGCTTTCCTACCTCATTATGACTAGTCTGTGAGAATGTGTAGTTAGATGAAATTTCTTGTATTCTGAATGCAAAATTACATGAGTTTTCTTGAATTCAAAGTGACTATAATAGGGCCTGAAGAAATGAATGCATGAACAAAAATTCTTTTGACAGAACAGACCCAAACTTGTATAGAATCAGATGTAGAATAAATACAAATTCTCCAAAAAATAAAGCAAAATAAAGGTTAAAAAAGGAGGATAAAATATTTTGTACATGTGCATTAGATTATATCTGTATCCTATCAGGACTTTCCCATATATATGCCTTTTAAAAACATCATAATAAATTAATGTGATAGACGAAATCTTTGGGATTGCACTTTGGTTCAAGATTTTTTCCAACTGCATGTTCTTAAAATTTAAAAAAATCTCAAAATTTTGAGATTCAGTTGCATCTGCCAAATGAATTAATAATGCCTACATTAAGAACTTGCTGTGATGTTTGGTGAAATACTAAATTCAGTGAGTGATACATAGGATGCCTTCAGAATGGTGGTTATAATTATGAATATTACTGAAGATAATTAAATAGAGGTAATTGATTATATATATGTATGTGAAGTGAAAGTCACTCGGTCATGTCTGGCTCTTTGTGACCCCATGGACTATACAGTCCATGGAATTCTCCAGGCCAGAATACTGGATTGGGTAGCTGTTTCCTTCTCCAGGGGGTCTTTCCAACCTAGGATCGAACTCAGGTCTCCCAATTGCAGGAGGTTTCTTTACCAGCTGAACCACCAGGGAAGCCCATATACATTTTATGATTTAGCAAATGTTGTAATAAAGGAAACATTACGTGGAATTAGCCAAGTTATTGACACTCTTCTCCTGTCTTCAAATAACCTTGACATCTTTTATGCATTATTCTAGTGTGAATTTGGCCAATCTCTCAAATTTTCCCCCAAAATCTTTACTCCCAAAAAATCTCATCAAGATCAGCATATCTCTAGGAACAATTGGAAGAGCCATCAGATCAGCTTTGTGGGCAGCTCTATCAGCCAGCTCTGGCTGTCACATCAAAACACCACAAACTCAATGGCTTAAACAGCAAAAATTCATTTTGTCTCAGTTCTGGAGGCTGGAGCCCAAGATTAGCATCTCATCAGATTTGGTTTCTGCTGAGGCCTCTCTTATGGTCTTGAAGATGAAGCCTTCTTGCTGTGTCCTCACACAGACTCCACTCTGTGGGTGATGTGTGCACACAGATAGAAAGCTTTGGTGCCTCTTCCTCTTCTTATAGGGAGACAAGTCCTATCAGATTAGGGCCTGACCCTTACTGACTTGTTTAACCTCAATTACCTTTCTAAAGGCTCTTTCACCCAATACAGTCATATCAGGAGTTCCGGCTTCAATATCTGAATTTGGCTTGACATACAATTCAGTCCATGACAGCAAACAGGCAGCTATGAGTATTTTAAGGCTTGCAACTTGCCTATTCAGTTTTGTTGTTGTTGTTCAGTCCCTCATCGTGTCTGACTCTTTGTAACCCCATGAACTTCAGCCTGCCAGGCTTCCCTGCCCTTCACCATCTCCCAGAGCTTGCTGAAACTCATATCCATGTCCATTGAGTCGGTGATGCCACCCAACCATCTCATCCTCTGTCATCCCATTCTCCTTCTGCCTTCAATCTTTCCGAGCATCAGAGTCTTTTCCAATGAGTCAGTTCTTCACATGAGGTGGCCAAAGTATTGGAGCTTCAGCTTCAGCATCAGTCCTTCCAATGAATATTTGGAGTTGATTTCCTTTAAGATTGACTGGTTTGATCTCCTTGCAGTCCAAGGAACTCTCAAGAGTCTTCTCTATCACCACAATTCAAAACCATCAATTCTTTGGTGCTCAGCCTTCTTTAAGAAAAAGTAATTGCAGTTTTGGACCATGAATTCTAAATCATTATAAATAGGGTCAATCAATCAAAGTAGGAATCATGACAAACCATCCATTTTTGCCAATGCAAAATTTTTGCTTATTACTGTAGCATAAAAATCTGTGCTTTGGAATTTGACAAACTCTTAGAAAGCATTTTCTGCATCCTGCTGATGTGGAAGCTTTTTCCCTACAAAGATTGTTGAGATGCTTGAAGAAGTGGTAGTCAAATGGCAAGAGGTCCGGTGAATATGGCAGATGAGGCAAAACTTTGTAGCCTAATTCATTTAACTTTTGAACCATTGGTTGTGCAAAATGTGGTTGGGCTTTGTTGTGGAGAAGAAGTGGGCCCTTTCTGTTGACCAGTGCTGGCTGTAGGTGTTACAGTGTTCAGTGCATCTCATCGACTGGCTGAGCATACTTCTTAGATGTAATGGTTTCACTGGGATTCAGAAAGCAGAAGTGTATCAGATGGGCATCAGACTACCTAACAGTGACCAGGAGATTTTTGGTGCAAGTTTGGCATTTGAAAGTACTTTGGAGCTTCCTCTTGGTCCAAACACTGAGCTGGCCATCACTGGTTATCATATAAAACCCACTTTTCATTGTACATCACAATCTGATCAAGAAATGGTTAGTTGTTGTAGGGTAGAATAAGAGAAAATGACACTTCAAAACAATTTTTTTTTTTGATTTGTGGTCAGCTCATGAGACACCCACTTATCGAGCTTTTTCACCTTTCCAGTTTGCTTCAAATGCCAAATGGCCACAGAATGGTTGATGTTGACTTCTCTGGCAACTTTTCATGTAGTTATAAGAGTATCAACTTCAATGAAGTCTCTTAATTGGTCATTGTCAATTTCCAATAGCCAACCACTGTGTTCCTCATTTTCGAGCCTCTGGTTCTTGAATCACCACTGCACTGTACATTCATTAGCAGTTCCTGAATCAAATGCATTGTTGATGTTGCAAGCTGTCTCCTCTGTTTTAAGACCCATTGTGAACTTGAAAAAAAAATTGCTTGAATTTACTTTTTGTCTGACATCATTTCTATAGTCTAAAATAAATATAAAATAAACAGCAAGTAATGTCATTAACAAAAGAATATAAAGTGAGAAATGTACATTAAAATTATGTATAACATAAACATATATATTTAATATGTATTCCAATATCAAGTGGTAAATTTCAACAATGCCCAACTGCATTACTTTTGCACCAATCTAATAGTTTACACAATGTAGACACAATTCTTACAGACATGGGAATAACATACCACCTGACCTACCTCCTGAGAAACTTGTATGAATGTCAAGAAGCAACAATGAGAACCGAACATGGAACAGTGGGCTGGTTTAAAATCGGGAAAGGAGTACATCAAGGCTGTATATATTGTCACCCCGATTATTTAACTTATATGCAGAGTCCATCATGCAAAATGCCAGGTTGGATGAAGTACAAGCTGGAATCAAGATTGCTGGGAGAAATATCAACAACTCCAGATATGCAGATGCTACCACTTTAATGCGAGACAGTGAAGAGGAATTAAAGAGCCTCTTGATGAAAGTGAAAGAGGAGAGTGAAAAAGCTGGCTTAAAACTCAACATTCAAAAAACTAAGATCATGACATCCAGTCCCATCACTTCATGACAAACAGATGGGGAAACAATGGAAACAGTGACAGATTTTATTTTCTTGGGTTCCAAAGTCACTGTAGATGGTAACTGCAGCACTGAAATTAAAAGATGTTTGCTCCTTGACAGAAATGCTATGACAGACCTACACAGCATATTAAAAAGCACAGATATCACTTTGCTGACAAAAGTCTGTCTAATCAAAGCTATGGTTTTTCCAGTAATCATGTAGAGATGTGAAAGTTGGATCATAAAAAGGCTGAGTGCTGAAGAACTAATGCTTTTGAACTATGGTGTTGGAGAAGACTCTTGAGAGTCCCTTGGACAGCAAAGAGATCAAACCAGTCAATCCTAATGGAAATCAACTCTGAATACTCCTTGGAAGGGCTGATGTTGAAGTTCCAATGCTTTGGCCACCTGAAGCAAAAAGCCAACTCACTGGAAAAGACCTTGATGTTGGGAAAGATTGAGGGCAGGAGGAGAAGGGGACAACGGAGAATGACGTGGTTGGATGGAATCACTGACTCAATGGACTTGAGTTTAAGCAAAATCTGGGAGATAATGAAGGACAGGGAAGCCTGGTGTGCTGCAGTCCATGGAGTTGCACAGAATTGGACCCTACATGCTGAACAAAAGAATGATGAATGCATACACATTTTGAATTATTTATATAATCTATAACATTAAACTGCAATTATTCTTAATAGTCTTCTTTCTGTTTTCAGTGTCCTTATAAAAATATTTGTGTGTATTTATTTTTAAGGTAAAATATATTTAAAATCATGTTAGGACAATTATGAAGCCTTGTAAAATTCCTAAAAATAACAAAATGAAAAATAATTCTATATTGTTTTATAATTTTTATGCTGTTTTATGTTTGGTCCTGGAAACTGCATAGGAAGATATGCCAGTATAAAAATCCCCATTTGTCATTAGATCTAAGATTTTATGCTAAGAATCAAGAAATTGTTTTTCCCATGAGAATGAAGTACTATGAAATCAACATGAAGTATGTTTTAAAAGAAACAGTTTTGTTTATTTCTTTAAATAATTTATCAAATCTATAAACATGGTTCACAACATTCTGGTCACTTTATATAAAAAGTGGAAAAATATTATTTTTTACAAATACCTTCTGCCTTTACTTGAAGGTCATATAAAAAAAGTCATGCTTGAAATTTTGGCAGCATTTGATACTCCAATATCTTTGCTGTAACAACACCAATACTTCTTAGGGATTTGAAAGGGATGTGAAAGACTTGGGATTGATTTTTTTCCTAAAAGTTGTGACAAATAATGGTAAGGGCAAGAATTATAATTTGGCAATTTTCATTCATAAATTCATTCAGCCATGTTTTCAAAGCCTGCCAGGAATAGTAAGCTTACCAAATCAATAAATAAAATGGATGAATGACTATAACTCAAACTTCTAACTAGAACACTGGGGAGTGAAAAGGAAATGTATTATTTACTGAATTATTCTCACATTAAAATAGAAAGAAAGAATTTAATGTGGATAAACACCAGACATTAGTTTGGATAAGAATCATGTACGTTCCTCAAATCCATGCCTGCTCTGACTCTGGATTGTGACTCACAGAACAAGTGTTGGTATGGTCTCTATTTATTCTAATTCAGACTGCATCATATAAAAGAACAAATGTAGGATTAAGGCAATATGGCCTACATTTGCAATGTTTCCCTTTGAAAATATACTCTTTCTAATTCCTGAAAAAGACCAAGGCCAGTTACAGTCTCAGTAGCATTTTATGTTAGATTAAGAAGTAGAATCTGGAAATATATTCTATGAAAAGCTGACAGTCTGAAAGTTAAAAAATAAATCTGTCATTTTTGCTTCATTTTGATGAGAACACCTGTTTTAAGATAATCTACTGGAAAATTCCAATGAGCAGAAAGAAAAGGGCCTTTTCCCTGGAATTGTTTCAATATATGTTCAAGATATTCTTACATATGTTTAAGCATAGTGATTCAAAGTATCCCTTTAAAGGGATATTGGATTTGGATGATAAACATATATCTTATAAATGAAACTAGTTTAACAAATATTCAGCTATATCTGAATAAACGGTAAATGATGACAGTGGTTAGGATACAATGCATGGTTACTACGTCATTGAATTTTTATTCCCCAAACCAAAGACAGTATGACCCTAGAAAATACAAGTCTGTGTGTGAGTTTAGTTTGTTAGGTAAATTTAGGATAATAAAAATAATTGATATAACAGTTTGAAAATTGCATGATGATTCTTATTTTGAGTTAGAAATGTCTAACCCCTTTCCTTTTCTGGAATAGCATTAGAAAGATAAGTTGTAGTAAGAATTTGAGTTTAATTTTCACATTTAACTCCATAATAAATGGAAAATAGACAATCTAGATTGCCTAATTATTAGATGTCTTAGAGATTAGAGCTCCTTAACAAAAATTGTGACTATATAATCTCACAGAACTTAAATTTTTTTAATTTGCTAGTTTTTCAGATTAATTGATTCATGTATCCATCGTATAAATGTTTTTTATTGTTGCCTTTGATAGTGTGGTTGATGTTTGCCAAAGGTTTAGAAAAAGAGTTGCAAACTCTCATGCCCAGGGGAACTGGGCAAGTAATGTCAGTGACAGACGTGGGCTTGTGTGGAATAAGTTTTCCTGAACTGCACACATCCACCGGAAAGGATAGCATCTATTCAGCTCTAGTATGGTTACATAGGTGCAGCTTTTTTAGATTTAACATTTTTAAATAAAAGACTGGAAATTTGAAAACTTATTTGTAATCTTCTGATTTGTTAAGTCTCAACATATAGTACAGATGAAAAAATAATAATGTGCTAGTCAAACTAATTCTGTTTACAGGCCTAATATAGTTTATCTGCTTCAAGGTTTACTCACTAATATTCAGATTTATAAATATCATCTTGAATTTTGACTTGTATTCAGATTTTTGGCAATCAATAAACACTTATCAAGTTTATCGTTGGTCCTAAAGGCAACTGTACAATTCTTGGTTATCTGGTTTGATTCAGTGATAGTCAATCTTTGAAACAGTCTCTTGGATGATGACATCCACCAGATCATTTTCAAGATTGTCTGATGATAGCCATTTACTGTGGAAGAAATTTTACACTATTTAATACAGATCAGACATGAGAAGGGATTTTTTTCTGAGAAAAAGGGATAATAATACTTAGGGAAAATTACTCTATGCATACACAGTAGATCAATATATATTAACACATGTAATAAAGAACAGAGAAGATTCATGGGGATTAGACCAGTGACTCTCAAGCTTTATGTTTACAGGAATTATCTAGAATATTTATAAAATTTTTGATACGTGGCCTTTCCCCACAAGATGCAGATCCTTGTAGTTTGGAAAGAGGTCCCAGGGCCCTGTCCTTTAAACAGGACCCCCTGTGTTTTGAGGCTCATGTTGTATGCTTGATATTTTGAATACTATGAGTGAGTGAGTGAAAGTCGATCAGTTGTGTCCAACTCTTTGAGACCCCATAGACTATACAGTCCAAGGAATTCTCCAGGCCAGAATACTGGAATGGGTAGCCTTTTCCTTCTCCAGGGGATCTTCCCAACCCGAGAATTGAACCCAGGCCTCCCACATTGCAGGTGAATTCTTTACCAGCTGAGCCACAAGGGAAGCCCTTGAACACTATGGTGGACTAAAAAACATTGTAAAGGATCAGTTCAGTAGAGTCACCCAGTCATGTCCAATCTTTGCGACCCCGTGGACTGCAGCCCACCAGGCCTCCCTGTCCATCAACAATTCCGGGAGCCTTCTCAAACTCATGTCCATCGTGTCGGTGATGCCATCCAGCCATCTCATCCTCTGCCGTCCCCTTCTCCTCCTGCCTTAAGTCCTTCCCAGCATCAGGGTCTTTTCAAATGAGTCAGTTCTCTGCATCAGGTAACCAAAGTATTGGAGTTTCAGCTTCAACATCAGTCCTTCTGATTAATATTCAGGACTGAATTCCTTTAGGATTCACTGGTTGGATCTCTTTGCAGTCCAAGAGACTCTCAAGAGTCTTCTCCAACACCACAGTTCAAAAGCATAAATTTTTTGGTGCTCAGCTTTCTTTATAGTCCAACACTCACATCTATACGTAACTACTGGAAAAACCATAGCTCTGATTAGATGGACCTTTGTTGGCAAAGTAATGTCTCTGCTTTTTAATGTGCTGTCTAGGTTGGTCATAGCTTTTCTTCCAAGGAGCAAGTGTCTTTTAATTTCACGGCTGTGATCACCATCTGCAGTGATTTTGGAGTCCAAGAAAATAAAGTCTGTCGCTGTTTCCATTGTTTCCTCATCTATTTGCCATGAAGTGATGAGACTGAATGCTATAATCTTAATTTTGTGAATGTTGAGTTTTAAGCCAAATTTTTCACTCTCCTGAAGTTATTGATGTTTCTCCTAGCAATCTTGATTCTGGCTTTTGCTTCATCCAGTGCTGCATTATGCATGATGTAATCTGCATATAAGTTAAATAAGCAGGTTGACAAAATACAGCCTTGACATACTGCTTTCCTAATTTGGAATCAGACCATTGTTCCATGTCCAGTTCTAACTGTTGTTTCTTGACTTGCATACAGATTTCTCATGAGGCAGGTAAGGTGGTCTGGTATTCCTATCTCTTTTAGAATTTTCCACATTTTGTTTTGTGATCCACAAAGTCAAAGGCTTTGGAGTAATCAATAAAGCAGAAATAGATGTTTTTCTGGAATTCTCTTGCTTTTTCGATGATCCAACAGAAGTTATCAATCTGATCTCTACTTCTGCCTTTTCTAAATCTACCTTGAACATCTGGAAGTTCACAGTTCACCTACTGTTGAAGCCTTGCTTGGAGAATTTTGAGCATTACTTTGCTGGCATGTGAGATGAGTACAATTGTACAGTAGTTTGAACGTGATTTGGCATTGCCTTTCTTTGGGATTGAAATGAAAACTGCCCTTTTCCACTCCTGTGGCCACTGCTGAGTTTTCAAAATTTGCTGGCATATTGAGTGCAGCACTTTGACAGCATCATCTTTTAGATTTTGTAATAGTTCAACTGGAATTCCATCACCTCCACTAGCTTTGTTCATAATGATAGTTCCTAAGGCTCACTTGACTTCGCATTCCAGGATGTCTGGCTCTCACAATCACACAATTGTGATTATCTGAGTCATGAAGATCTCTTTTGTACAGTTCTTCTGTGTATTCTTGCCACCTCATCTTAATATCTTCTGTTTCTGTTAGATCCATACCATTCCTGTCCTTTATTGTGCCCTTCTTTGCATGAAATGTTCCCTTGGTATCTCTAATTTTCTTGAAGAAATCTCTAGTATTTCCCATTTTATTGTTTTGCTCTATTTCTTTGCACTGATCACTGAGGAAGGCTTTTTTATCTCTCCTTTTTATTCTTTGGAACTCTGCATTCAAATGGGTATATCTTTCTTTTCTCCTTGGACTTTAGCTTCTCTTTAGCTTCTTGTTTATCTTTAATAGTTAACTTTTTGAACACGCTGGTGGACTGAAAAAAAAAATCGTAAAGGATAAAGCCTTAATTTGTTATAAAATTAGCAATGTTTCAAATGAGGATAATGAAAATTCTACCCTTTTTATTTTCCTTCTGAAGGAATGGTTATTGAATACTTAGTTATCCTCATTAGAGTGAGTGCTGTATAAAGTGGAAGATTAAGTGAACACTTATTTCACATTTGTGAAGCAGGAGGCTGTACTCATTGGTGGCAGGTTGTAATAGTGATACAAAAAATAAGAGGAATAATAGTAATAAACATTGGAGACAGCAACCTCAAACATATAATTACTATGGTTATCCTGATTTTACAAATAGAGAATGAGAGGGACTTTCCAGATATCCTAGTGTGAGACAACTTTTCTAGTGTCATGTAAGAAAGAGACCTTCTAATTGGAGAAGGAATGGGTATAATCCAGTCATTGCCCAAAGCACCAATCTCTAATGCCACTTTTAGCTGCATTTCAATCACAAGGCAGTGAGTATACATTATACGGTGTCCTCATTTAACAACTTTACCACATAGAATTGTTGTGAGTGTGCTATCATTGTATATTTTTATATATTAAGCATTGGTAAATATTGCTATGTTATACATTATACAAGTGTGTGTGCTGCTTAGTCGCTAAGTCATGTACAGTGCTTTGCAACTCCATGGACTGTAGCTTGCCAGGATCCTCTGTTCATGGGGTTCTCCAGGCAAGAATACTGGAGTGGGTTGCCATACCCTCCTGAAGGCGATCTTTCCAACCCAGGGATTGACCCCAGGTCTCCTGTGTTGCAGGCAGATTCTTTACTGTCTGAGCCACCAGGGAAGCCATTATACATATATGTCATGACAATAATCATTAACACAGAAAAGTGGGAAGAATGTTTTAAAATTTTTTATTGGAGTATGGTTGCTTTGCAGTGAAGTGAATAAGTTATACATATACATATATCCACTCCTTTTTAGATTTCCTTCCCATTAAGGTTACTGCAGATGATTCAGTAAAGTTCCCTGTGCTAAACAGTAGTTTCTCATTTGTTATCTCTTTTGTCCATAGTAGTGTATATATGTTAATCTCATTATCCCAATTCATCCCACTTCCTCTTCCCCCCTTGATAACTGTAAGTTTGTTGTTTACATCTATGACTCTGTTTCTCTTCTGTCAGTAAGTTTATCTGTATCACTTTCTAGATTCTATGTGTAAGCAATGTTACATAATATTTGCTTTTCTCTTTCTGACTCCACTCTGTAACAGTCTCTAGATTATCTGCATTTCTGCAAGTGGCACTATTTCATTCCTTTCTATGGCTGAGTAATATTCCATTGTATGTATATATGTATGTGCATTATATACATATTATGTTCTGAAATGTTAAAAGCAAAAAAGAGGGGAAGGGGAGGAACGATGAGAGGAGGATGAAGAAATTGGATTTCAGATATTGGTGATTATTAAAATAATAGAAAGAATAATCATTCAATATCAAGGTCCAAGACACAGATATTCTGATTCAGTAGGTATGTTATTAGGCCCAGAAATATGTACTTATAAGAAGAATTTTTTATATCTTTGCATCCATAAACAATTCTTCACAGTAAAGGACCATTATTTCTTTTCATTCTCTATCACTAAAGAAGAAAGAAAACTAAGCCACTTATAAGATATTGGTTTTAGCCATTAGAAAGAAAAATCATCTGACAGGAAAGGACTATAAGTATTAAAAATCAGATATTGAATACCTGTGGCTATTGGATATCCTTCTTTAGCAACCTTTTAAAACACTGAGTACACTTTATCATATTAGTTACAGATTATGACTTAAAGTGTCCAGATGATTTTTCAGGAAATACGACTAATATTTAACAAGTATCCTGGCATGCACACATTAATTTTCCTCATATAAACCTGACTACAACCTTTAAGGAGGATCCCATTTCATCACCATTTCATACATGAGGAAGTGAGGCTCAGAGCACTAACATACCCAGGTTATGTTGCTAGTCAACTAGTAAACCAACTTGCCAATTCAGAAGCCCCAGCTATGAACCTTGTCATTTTCTTCAATTATGCCTCCTTCCAAACATACTTGTTGAAATATTCCATAACAAAAGTGTGTCACCGCATCCAATTTCTTGCTACTGTATTACAATTCTGCATCTAGACCTACAGATATAGGTGATTCACTGGCTCTAAAATCATCAGTAAGTTCCTTCCCACTTATAGGATTAATCAGAATTTCTTGGCAGAACACAGGAGGTCTTAGGCAACTTGTTCCCAATCTATTTCTTCAGCCTTGCCTGGACTCTCACCCAGCCACCTGTCATATAGATTTATTTTTCTTCCTAGAATAACAATATACCTTTAGCACAGAGTTTTCTCTGGCTGGAATACTTTGAACAGTCTTATATGCTTAGCTCATTCTGAGTCATTTTTCTGAGGCCTGCTGTAAACAGCCTCTTTCTGACATCCACAACAGCACTGATTTTCCCTCCTTTGCTATCTCATACTGTATTCTGTACATTGACCCCTCCCCCAACGGCCTTGTAATCTCACCATTTGTTACATGTCAGTATCCATGATTGAAATATAAGCAATCTTGAGAGAGGTGCTAGTTTTAGTCCTCTTTGTATCCTCAGTATCAAGTTAATAGTTGGGGCCCATAAATTTTACTTGGGTAAAGTATGATCAGAAGTTAATACTGTTTTTGCCTTCTTCAGTGATAAATTTCAGTTCACCATGGATATATCCTAAAGTTGAAATTTGGAATTTAAAATTAACTATATATTCATAATGATGAAATTGTAGTTCATTTTTATTTTTTTATTAGCATGCCAAGGTATTATCCTAATGAATAACTTTAAATATCTTTTAAATCCACCTAAAAGGGACAAATGATTATCTACCATTAGCTGAATATGACTTTGACTAATATTTAGAATTGATAGAAGATATGTTGACATAATTATTATGCAGGCATTTAAAAAACAAAAATAATATTATAACAGGCAGCTATAATTTTTCCCTTAAATCATGTGTGGATCACAACAAGCTGTGTAGATTACAACAATCTGTGGAAAATTCTTCAAGAGATGGGAATACCAGACCACCTGACCTGCTTCCTGAGAAATCTGTATGCAAGCCAAGGAGCAACAGTTAGAACTGGGCATGGAACAAAAGACTGGTTTCAAATCAGGAAAGGAGTATGTCAAGGCTGTATTTTGTCACCCTGCTTATTTAGCTTATATGCAGAGTACATCATGCAAAATGCTGGGCTGGATGAAGCACAAGGTGGAATCAAGATTGCCAGGAGAAATATCAATAACCTCAGATATGCATATGACACCACCCTTATGGCAGAAAGCAAAGAAGAACTAAAGAGCCTCTTGATGAACGTGAAAGAGGAGAGTGAAAAAGTTGGCTTAAAACTCAACATTCAGAAAACTAAGATCATGGTATTTGGTCCCATCACTTCGTGGCAAATAGATGGGGAAACAATGAAAACAGTCACAGAGTTTATTTTCTTGAGCTCCAAAGTCACTGCAAATGGCGACTGCAGCCATGAAATTAAAAGACACTTGCTCCTTGGAAGAAATGCTGTGACCAACCTGGACAGTATATTAAAAAGCAAAGACATTACTTAGCCAACAAAGGTCCATCTAGTCAAAGCTATGGTTTTTCCAGTCTTCATGTATGGATATGAGAGTTGGACTATAAAGAAATCTGAGTGCTGAAGAATTGATGCTTTTGAACTGTGGTGTTGGAGAAGACTCTTGAGAGTCCCTTGGACTACAAGGAGATCCAACCAGTCAATCCTAAAGGAAATCAACTCTGAATACTCATTGGAAGGACTGATACTGAAGCTGAAACTCCAATACTTTGGCCACCTGGTGCGAAGAATTGACTCTTTTGAAAATATCCTGACACTGGGAATGATTGAAGGCCGGAGAAGAAGGGGATAGTAGAAGATGAGATGGTTGGATGGCATCACTGACTCGATAGACATGAGTGTGAGTAGGCTCCGGGAGTTGGTGACGGACAGGGAAGCCTGGTGTGCTGCAGTCCATGGGGTTGCAAAGAGTCAGACATGACTGAGCGACTGATCTGAACTGAACTGAACTAAATCATATTTAAGATATACCCTCATAAATATCTATAATTTATACTATTTTCTATTACTAGTAAAGTATAGAAGACTGAAGAAAGTGCCACAGCTGAAAGAGGCTCACACATTAGTAGAATGAACTTCCTTTAAGGCTCTGTGGGATGAATAGAAAGATACTCTTCATAAATTTATATTTTCCTTTTATGATCAAATCTGGAAGCCCATTTAAGTGCATGATCTGAACTATGTTATGTATATCCCATATGGTTGTTTATTTTTCTGGAGACATTCATGGAAATTCTTCATAATCCCTAATCTAAAGTATGAGCTTATGATGACTGAGGCTCATTTTTGGCTGCTGAGAGACTGTATTATTATTCTATTTCCATTGATGGCATGCCTGCATTCATGGGCAGGCACTTTGGAACTTTAATAATCTCTTAGTTCTAGGAGCTACATTTTTTTTTTTAATTCTAAACATTCTTGTAAGTAGATCATTGCTCTTTTACAAACATATTTAAAACTCTACCCCCAATTCTCTCCTCTATTTTCAAATTTTAACGTAGTAAATGAAACTGATTTCACACCAATTCAACTTTTTTCCATCCTAGTTCACATGAATTTTAATTGTCTATGTAACAGTGGGAAATTGCTTTATAGAGGGTTGTAATAAAGCCAGGCAGAATGGAGTGTTGAGCTAATGCATTATTTCTAATCTCCTATTCATTGTGTGTCAAGACAAAATCTTGACTAATGTCTCTGAAACTGCCTTTACCAATGCCATTTACAACTACGAGTTGGAAGTGATATAATTCTTGAAGATCCTGATAATGCCAAGAGCAGAGGTTAGGACTGACTGGCCTTGATAAGTGTTACTAAAACATTTGAGTTATTGGACTTCAGCAATGTGTCATTCTGTAAATCTAAGAAAACAAAACAATTTTAGAAGATAGCTAAACACACTTTCAAGAAACACTGGATCTTCCCATACTCTTTAAAATAGCGTTTCAAATTAATTAAAACATCTAGTCTAAAACCCAAAAATACTGTATTGCTTTATGTGCCAAATCATAAAAAAGCCTACGAATGCTGATTAAACTTTATAATAGTAAGAAATAAATCTTTAAATTGAAAAATAGAATAAGAAAACTTAAATGGCTATTTTCATTTGGTTTAAAAATGTAATAGTATGCTTCAGTAATAAGGTTTTTAGCACTTTACCAAATGTATTTAACCTATTATCTTCTTTGCTCTTTCACTGAAGGTGAGAAAATAAAAGCAATTCTTACTTCTCCTTTGCATATAAAAGATCATAGTGACATCACCTATGAGTTAAGGATTCCAATGTTCTCTACTGTCTATCCATTTCATCTGAACTAGCCAGCACTGAGATACTGGTGTCTCTTTATTATTGCTGGTCCTATGCATATGTCTTATCCCTGAATGAAAATTCCTCTGCAAGTTCAGAGCTAGACAGTGACTCACCATAAGGTGGAACGTATATTGTTTTGCTTTCCTTCTGCCATAGACACAAAGTGTACCAAAGCTAAACTGTATGCTTCATTGTCTTCTACCCCTGAATATTTTTTAAGATAACAATGTTCCTTTCAGTTCAGTTCAGTCACTCAGTCGTGTCCAACTCTTTGCAACTCCATGGACTGCAGCATGCCAGGCTTCCCTGTCCATCACCAACTCCTGGAGTCTATTCAAACTCAAGTCCATCATGTCGGTAATGCCATCTAACTATCTCATCCTGTCACCCCCTTCTCCTCCCACCTTCAATCTTTCCAAGCATCAGGGTCTTTTCCAATGAGTTGGTTCTTCTCATCAGGTGGTCAAAGTATTGGAGTTTCAGCTTCAGCATCAGTCCTTCCAATGAACACCCAGGACTGATCTCGTTTAGGATGGACAGATTGGATCTCCTTGAAGTCCAAGGGACTCTCAAGAATCTTCTCCAACACCGCAGTTCAAAAGCATCAATTCTTCAGTGCTCAGCTTTCTTTATAGTCCAACTTTCACATCCGTAAATGATCACTGGAAAACCAAAGCCTTGACTAAATGGACCTTTGTTGGCAAAGCAATGTCTCTGCTTTTTAATAAGCTGTCTAGATTGGTCATAACTTTCCTTCCAAAGAGTAAGCGTCTTTTAATTTCATGGCTGCAATCACCATCTGCAGTAATTTTGGAGCCCCCCCAAATAAAGTCTGACACTGTTTCCACTGTTTCCCCATCTATTTCCCATGAAGTGATGGGACCAGATGCCATGATCTTCGTTTTCTGAATGTTGAGCTTTAAGCCAACTTTTTCACTCTCCTCTTTCACTTTCATCAAGAGGCTTTTTAGTTCCTCTTCACTTTCTGCCATAAGGGTGGTGTCATCTGCATATCTGAGGTTATTGATATTTCTCCCAGCAATCTTGATTCCAGCTTATGCTTCTTCCAGCCCAGTGTTTCTTATGATGTACTCTGCATATAAGTTAAATAAGCAGTGTGACAATATACAGCCTTGATGTACTCCTTTTCTTATTTGGAACCAGTTTGTTGTTCCATGTCCAGTTCTAACTGTTGCTTTCTGACCTGCATACAGGTTTCTCGAGAGACAGAAATATTAACTTACCAATATAAGAAAACCTCATGTTCTGCAGGACAAATATAAGGAAGATCACAAAGTTACACCATACTGAAACCTCTTCTTTACACAATTATCACTGAGCTTCAGGAAGGTGGACTTGACCTTCAACCTCTATGTTGCATTATGTGAAGTTCTATTTCAGACTGGTAGATTGATGTGCTAATGTTTTTTTTTTTTTTTTCCTGTTGTGGCAGCTCTTTAAACATTTTCTTTAAGAGCCCCATATGCATATTTATTTTAGTTTCAAAATTCTGGGTATGGTAAACATTTTAAAACTTGGACTGCTTAACCTATCTTAAGCTTTAGATTATTATTCTGAAGTTTAAGTATTACTTATTCTTCAGCTTTTGTTCACTACTCATATTTTTACTGTTGGCCTTAAGGATTTTTTATTTAAATAAAATTTATATTATATCCCATTACATATTAAATAACAGAGTTATTGTCTCATGTGTATTAAATTTTTTTTCAGCCTGGCAGTTGAATAGTCTGCTCTTTCTTTTTGAGATTTTTTATTGCTGGAGTTACATATTCGAAGTTTAGAGATAAAATCAGGAGACTTATTGAGTTCCATTTCTCTAGTTAAATTTGACCCTGCACTTACAGTTAATAATGCACCAGGCTTTTCCTTGGGTTAGGCAGTGTGAAGGACTAATTTAGTCCCTAGAGTACCATTTCACACTAAAAAACACTCACTTTGCTTTTTGTCCTAGTGACTGGAAGAATTAATACATTTCTTAAGTGCCAAAATTAATCCCAGATATTAGGTCATATTTTGGGAGAATGCACATCAATGAAAAGTAGTTAGCATTAGAACATAATAGGAAATAACAATAAATTAATGAAAATCAGAAATAAAATGTTCCCTCTAAGCAAAGTATTTCTTTTTCCAAGGGATATTTATGAATAACAGTGGCAAATTTATCAATCATGGTATGCTCTAGGGCTAGTTCCACATTTACTGTTAAAAATACTTTTTGTGGGCTACAGTTGCAAAAAAGTAATATACAGTTTTAGTTTACAGAGAATGGCTAAAATAAATAAAGCTGCCCATTAATCAAGCCCTCATTGCTGAACAGCAACATGGTAGCTTGTAAGCATGCCTCCAACTTCGTGAGACACAAGCACAGTGACCTGCTGGGAACTCAGAAGAATAAGATTTTTTACTCTTTAGAAGAAAAGAATACAAGTCTACATCAACTGGGTCGTCTCTTCATAACATAAAATATTTCTCTTGGGATTATCTCTATTGTGAGATACAAGCTAGCTAAAATAGGAAATATTGAAGCCTGCAGCAATAAAATTTATCCATTAATACAAAATAATTGGTAAAACTGATTTAGAAAAAAACCCCAATATCTGTTAATTGCATAAGCCTAACTGAAAATTCGGAGAAGGCAATGGCAACCCACTCCAGTACTCTTGCCTGGAAAATCCCATGGATGGAGGAGCCTGGTAGGCTGCAGTCCATGGGGTCGCAAAGAGTTAGACACGACTTAGAGATTTCACTTTCACGTTTCACTTGCATGCATTGGAGAAGGAAATGGCAACTCACTCCAGTGCTCTTGCCTGGAGAATCCCAGGGATGGGGGAGCCTGGTGGGCTGCTGTCTATGGGGTCGCACAGAGTCGGACATGACTGAAGCGACTTAGCAGCAGCAGCAACTGAAAATTAGGTCCTTCCCGGGAGAAGAAGAAGTGAAGTCGCTCAGTTGTGTCCAACTCTTTGTGACCCCATGGACTGTAGCTTACCAGGCTCCTCCATCCATGGGATTTTCCAGGCAAGAATACTGGAGTGGGTTGCCATTTTCTTTTCCAGAGGATCTTCCCCACCCGGGGATCAAACCCAGATCTCCCTCATTGTGGGCAGACGCTTTACCTCCTGAGCCACCAGGGAAGTCTTTTCCTGGGAGAAGGAAATGGCAACCCACTCCAGTAATCTTGCCTGGAGAATCCCATGGGTGGAGGAGCCTGTCAGTCTACAGTCCATGGGGTCACAGAGTCGGTCGGACACGGCTGAGAAACTAACACACAAACAAGTGAAAATTAAAAACTATACTCTAGACAATTCCATAGTCGTAAAACCTTCACCCTAACAAAGATCCACCTTATTACTATTATTTTTTTTTCTTCAATGTTTTAGGTACTTCATATCTAACAAAGTGAAGGCACTCAGTCGTGTCCAACTCTTAGCGACCCCATGGACCGCAGCCTACCAGGCTCCTCCGTCCATGGGATTTTCCAGGCAAGAGTACTGGAGTGGGTTGCCATTGCCTTGTCCATCGTATCTAACAAAGACTATTATTAATCCTAGTGTTTTGTTTTTTTTTTTCTTTTAATTATATGGTAAAAAACATTCACCCGAAACTTCATAATAGGTAATAATTAAATTTAACTGAATGCAAACACAAATATAATACTTGTTACATAAGAATAATGAACCAGAGTTAAGAGTCTGCTGGTTATTTCTTTAAAAGCTGAAGGGGGAGTTCAGGGCATTCAAGGGGGAAAATTTTATCCTCAGCGACATCTAGTGGACAACTACAGAATGCCACCCTTAAAAAAGCTACTATAGATTAGGCAACTGCACAACTTCAGCTCTTTGTTATCCTTTGTTACATTTATGTAAGAATTACAAGCTTCTACTGAAAAATAACTTTACATAAGCAGTAAAATTACTTGTTTTAAGAAACAATGGAAATTATACAAGACCTAGAAAATTATGTAATGGAAAAAAATCTTAATTTAAATGTTTATAATGTTGATGTAATTATATGCCATTATAGGAAAAGTGTTTTCAACACTTTTAAGATCCTCTAATAGACAAGGGCATCCTGTTTTATGTAAATATAAAAAATATATGTGCTCTTTACTTAACTTTAAAAGCTCAGTGTTGAGATCATTAAACTTGTTCATCTTGCTTAATTAAGAAGCTAGATTATTTTGTCAGAAACATTTATTCTCACTGTATATTTTTCTATTTTTTTGTGATGATTTGAGTCACAGAAATGCAGTGCTTTCTATAATAACATTTTAAGGAAACATCAAAATATTTTCTCATTGCTCTTTAATGATTGTTTTTTAATAATATGTAAATTAGACAGAGTGCCTGATGAACTATGGACAGAGGTTCTTGACATTGTACAGGAGACAGGGATCAAGACCATCTCCATGGAAAAGAAATGCAAAAAAGCAAAATGGCTGTCTGAGGAGGGCTTACAAATAGCTGGGAAAAGAAGAGAAGCAAAAAGCAAAGGAGAAAAGGAAAGATATACCCATCTGAATGCGGAGTTCCAAAGAACAGCAAGGAGAGATAAGAAAGCCTTCCTCAGTGATTAATGCAAAGAAATAGGGGTAAACAACAGAATGGGAAAGACTAGAGATCTCTTCAAGAAAATTAGAGATATCAAAGGAACATTTCATGTAAAGATAGGCTCGATAAAGGACAGAAATTGTATGGACCTAACAGAAGCAGAAGATATTAAGAAGAGGTGGCAAGAATACACAGAAGACCTGGGCAAAAAAGATCATCACAACCCAGATAATCACGATGATGTGATCAGGCACCTAGAACCAGACATTCTGGAATGTGAAGTCAAGTGGGCCTTAGAAAGCATCACTACAAACAAAGCTAGTGGAGATGATGGAATTCCAGTTGAGCTATTTCAAATCCTGAAAGATGATGCTGTGAAAGTGCTGCACTCGATATGCCAGCAAATTTGGAAAACTCAGCAGTGGCCACAGGACTGGAAAAGGTCAGTTTTCGTTCCAATCCCAAAGAGAGGCAATGCCAAAGAATGTTCAAACTACCGCACAGTTGCACTCATCTCACATGCTAGTAAAGTAATGCTCAAAATTCTCCAAGCCAGGTTTCAGCAATACGTGAACCGTGAACTTCCAGATGTTGAAGGTGGTTTTAGAAAAGGCAGAGGAACCAGAGATCAAATTGCCAACATCAGCTGGATCATTGAAAAAGCAAGAGAGTTCCAGAAAAACATGTATTTCTGCTTTATTGGCTATTGCAAAGCCCTTTGACTGTGTGGATCACAATAAACTGTGGAAAATTGTGAAAGAGATGGGAATACCAAACCATCTGACCTGTCTCTTGAGAAACCTGTATGCAGGTCAGGAAGCAACAGTTAGAACTGGACATGGAGCAACAGACTGGTTCCAAATAGGAAAAGGAGTACGTCAAGGCTGTATATTGTCACCCTGCTTATTTAACTTATATGCAGAGGACATCATGAGAAACGCTGGGCTGGAAGAAACTCAAGCTTTAATCAAGATTGCTGGGAGGAATATCAATAACCTCAGATACGCAGATGACACCACCCTTATGGCAGAAAGTGAAGAAGATCTAAAGAGCCTCTTGATGAAAGTGAAAGAGGAGAGTGAAAAAGTTGGCTTAAAGCTCAACATTCAGAAAATGAAGATCATGGCATCTGGTCCCATCACTTCATGGGAAATAGATGGGAAAACAGTGAAAACAGTGTCAGACTTTATTTTCTTGGGCTCCAAAATCACTGCTGATGTTGATTGCAGCCATGCAATTAAAAGGTGCGTACCCCTCGGAAGGAAGGTTATGACCAATTTAGATAGCCTATTTAAAAGCAGAGACATTACTTTGCCAACAAAGGTCCATTTAGTCAAGGCTGTGGTTTTTCCAGTGGTCATGTATGGATGTGAGAGTTGGACGGTGAAGAAAGCTAAGTGCCAAAGAATTGATGCTTTTGAACAGTGGTGTTGGAGAAGACTCTTGAGAGTCCCTTGGATTTCAAGGAGATCCAACCAGTCTATCCTAAAGGAGATCAGTCCTGGATATTCATTGGAAGGACTGATGTTGAAGCTGAAACTCCAATACTTTGGCCACCTCATGCGAAGAGCTGACTCATTGGAAAAGACCCTAATGCTGGGAAGGATTGGGGGCAGGAGGAGAAGGGGATGACAGAGGATGAGATGGTTGGATGGCATCACTGACTCAATGGGTATGGGTTTGGGTAAACTCCGGGAGTTGGTGATGGACAGGGAGGCCTGGTGTGCTGCGATTCATGGGGTCGCAAAGAGTTGGACACGACTGAGTGACTGAACTGAACTGAAAAATATGCCTGTTACATATGACACTATTATCACTATATTTCTAGCTAGCCCATTTGCCTTTGAGAGTACAGTAACATTGTATTATTGTTTTTCCATCTCCTTTCAATGCATAGAATATCTATTGGTGAATTATTATTCTGTTCTTGACCTTCAATTTGTCCTAGTATTTCTTTGTATGAGTTCTCCCAATTCTGTTCTTTGTATGCCTTCTGTAACCTTCTTTATCTCATCGCAGTTTTCCTTTTTTGTGTTATCTATTTCATGTTCCATTTTTGTATTCTAAATTACTTTCTATTTTTCTTACCACCTTAAGGCTCTCTTTTTTCATATTTGCCACTAATCCCAAGGATTCTTACAAGAGAAAACAATTTTGTTATCTCTAATTATTTTCCTTAATAAATCATTTTTCTCTCTATTCAGTTTTCATGTTCGCTTTCTTGCTGTTCCTATGGTTATAATTGAGTACTATAAAGTATAATTTAAATATCTTAATTTTAGAGTATTTATTTTCATTTTTAAGTGAGTTTCCCTAAGTAAAGCTTTCCCACTACTTTTTGAAGTTAACAAGCATTTGGTAACTCCTACTACATATTTAGTTTTAGCTCAAGTTCCTTTGGGGGAACTAAGAAAAACAGTTAATTTTATATGTATTTAAATGATTAGTCTGATAAGAGAATCACCTTTGAAACAACAAATATGATACTACATGATCAGCACTAAATTTTCTAATATTGACCAAAGTGTGACAGATTCAAAGAAGACCAACAGGAGTCATAAAGAGAATAGAACTTATTTATAATAAGCTTTTTAAATAATCATTTTCTAGCATCTTTAAACATTTAGTATTATATCTTTAAGATTCCTTGCCCTAGGCAATATGCAGTAATAATTTAAATTTTAGATATATCGATGTCTCTGCTTCTACTTGGACTCCCAGGGGGCGGTAGTGGTAAAGAATCCACCTGCCAATGCAGGAGACGTAAGAGACATGGTTTTGATCCCTGGGTTGGGAAGGTCCCCTGGAGGAGGGCATGGCAACCCACTCCAGTATTCCTGTCTGGAGAATCCCAAGGATAGAGGAGACTGGTGGACTACAGTACATAGTGTCACATAGAGTTGGATACAACTGAGAGACTTAGCACTCATGCTTTTACTTGAAAAACTTGAATAGATTTGAAATAGTGAGTAGACAGAAGGGAGTAAATTGGTGAGCTTATAGAAAGAATCCAGGGCAAGTGTGAGACCAAGGGGAGAAAAAGTAGATTGCACCTTGAGGAAAGGTGCAGCGAACAACTTAATAAAATGCAGAAGTATTTATTTTGGATTAAACAATTATAAATATATATGACATTATGAAAATGTTCATATCAGAAAAAATTATGTGGTAGATATATGGTAACAATTGCTTTTGACAAGGAAATATTAACAGTTACTAAAAGAGAGAATAACTTGACCAGAGTACTGATAAAATGCCATCAAATCTGATCATGGTGGGTACTATAGAAAGGAAAACCAACAGCATGTGATATTGTACTATTGTTAAGCAACCTGTTACTACTAGGGAAAACTGAATGAAGGATAGAAGAGTCCTTCCTATCCTATTTCAAAACTTCATGTAAGTCAACACACATAGAATAAAAATATGGGAAACAGAAATGTCAAAAAAAAAGTAGAAGAAGGAAGAAGAAGAAATTAAACCAGGGAAGGCATGAGAAATGAAAATAAAGTTTACAATAGTAATTAACAGAATGAAAGCCAAAGTACACTAGAGATAACCAAGAAAGCTAAAATTTTATTCTTTGAAAAACTAACGAGTTTATAAAATCTGTCAATGCTAAAAATAAAAAGGAAATATACAAAATCAATATTAGAGATGAAAAATAAGAACATTATAATCAAGATATTAAAAATCAGTTCAGTTCAGTTCAGTCACTCAGTCGTGTCTGACTCTGCAACCCCATGGAGTGCAGCATGCCAGGCTTCCCTGTCCATCACCAACTCCTGGAGTTTACTCAAACTCATGTCCATTGAGTCAGTGAGGCCATCCAACTATCTCATCCTCTGTCATCCCCTTCTCCTCCTGCCTTCAATCTTTCCAAGCATCATGGTCTTTTCAATGAGTCAGTTCTTCGCATCAGGTGGCCAAAGTATCAGAGTTTCAGCTTCAACATCAGTCCTTCCAATGAACATTCAGGACTGATCTCCTTTAGGATGGACTGGTTGGATCTCCTTGCAGTCCAAGGGACTCTGAAAAGTCTTCTCCAACACCACAGTTCAAAAGCATCAGTTCTTCACCGCTCATCTTTCTTTATAGTCCAACTCTCAATCCAGATGTGACTACTGGAAAAACCATAGCCTTGGCTAGACTGACCTTTGTTGACAAAGTAATGTCTCTGCTTTTTAATATGCTGTCTAGGTTGATTATAACTTTTCTTCCAAGGAGCAAGCTTCTTTTAATTTCATGGCTGCAGTCACCATCTGCAGTGGTTTTTGGAGCCCCCCAAGATAAAGTCTGCTACTGTTTCTACTGTTTCTCCATCCATTTGCCATGAAGTGATGGGACCGGATGCCATGATCTTTGTTTTCTGATGTTGAGCTTTAAGTCAACTTTTTCACTCTCCTCTTTCACTTTCATCAAGAGACTCTTTAATTCTTCTTTGCTTTCTGCCATAAGGGTGGTGTCATCTGCATATCTGAGGTTATTGATATTTCTCCCAAATTTCTTGATTCCAGCTTGTGCTTCCTCCAGCCCAGCTTTTCTCAGGATGTACCTTACATATAAGTTAAATAAGCATGGTGACAATATACAGCCTTGACATACTCCTTTTCCTATTTGGAACAATTCTGTTATTCCATGTCCATTTCTAACTGTTGCTTCCAGATTTCCAAGAGGCAGGTCAGGTGGTCTTGTATTCCTATCTCTTGAAGAATGTTCCAGTTTTTTGTGATCCACTCAGTCAAAGGCTATGGCATAGTCAATAAAGCAGAAATAGATATTTTTCTGGAACTCTCTTGCTTTTTTTGATGATCCAGCAGAAGTTGGCAAATTGATTATTAAGTCTTACTTAACAATCAATTTGGTGCTATAAATTAATGGAAAAATTCTTATAAAAACTTAGCTTACCCAAAATGATGCAGAAAGATGTTTAAAATCTGAATAGACTTCAATCTGTGAAAGAAATTGAATTCCTAATTAAAAACCTTTCACAAGGAAAACTTCATGATTAGTTGTGTTTACTGATAAATCTTAACAATTATATAATGAAGAATAATATACACAAAATTATCTAAGGGGATGAAAAATGTGGCATATTTTTCAACTTAGTTTATGAGATGAACACAACAGTAATAATGAAATCTAAGACATTACAAGAAAGAAGAACCAGTTAGTATATGGTGATATTCTATTATTGAAAAGGAAATGTTATTTAGGCTGGTGGATCTTAGCACAGAAATGAGAACTGAAAGCTGTTTTCTATGTTAGTCAATGTAAAATAAGTAAATAAATAAATATATAAGAAATTATCTGAAATAATTAAGAAATAATTCAATTATTGCTTAGAATCTGTCTTAGTCCATTCAGTCTGCTATACCAGAATACCATATATTGGGTGACTTATGAAAACAGAAATGTATTTGCTCCAGTTTTTGAGGGCTGGGAAGTCTATGATCAAAGTGACAGCAGAATCAATATCTGGTGATGGTTTATTCCCTTATTCTTGAACTGTGTCTTCACATGGCAGAAGGGTAGGGGAGCTCTAGGGGGTGTCCTTTATAAGGGCAGCAAATCCAATGAGGGTGGAGGGTGACTCCACCCGCATGACTCACTCACTTCCCAAAGGCCCCACCTCTAAATACCAACACATGAAAGAGTAGGCTTCAATATATGAATATAGGGGATGGGGAGAGGCACAAACATTCAGTCTTTTGTAGAATCCTCACCTTAGGACAAAGAGAGAGAAATTCAGCAAAGGAAGCATTTCTTAAATCAAATGAAAAGTAAATCGATAATAATTTGTTAGTCCTTTATTCTTTTCATACTGTTCATGGAGTTCTCGCGGCAAGAAAACTGGAGTGGTTTGCCATTTCCTCCTCCAGTGGACCACGTTTTGTCAGAACTCTCCATCTATCTTGAGTGGCCCTGCACGGCTTGGCTCACTGCTTCACTGAATTACATAAGACCCTTCGCCATGACAAGGCTGTGATCCATAAAGTGGAAGCGGTGACAGAGGTTGTTTTCTTGGGCTCCAAAATCACTGTGAACAGTGACTACAGCCATGAAATTAAAAGACACTTGCTCCTTGGAAGAAAAGCTGTGACAAACCTACTCAGTATTAAAAAGAGGAGACATAACTTTGCCAGCAAAATTCTGTATAGTCAAAGCTATGGTTTTTCCAGTAGTCATACACGGATGTGAGAGTTGGACCATAAAGAAGGCTGAGCACTGAAAAACTGATGCCTTTGAATTGTGGTGCTAGAGAAGACACTTAAGAGTCTCTTGGACTGTAACAAGATCAAACCAGTCAATCCTAGAGGAAAGCAACCATGAATATTTATTGGAAGGACTGATGCTGAAACTGAGGCTCCAATACTTTGTCCACCTAATGTGAAGAACTGCCTCATTGGAAAAGACTTTGTTTCTGGGAAAGATTGAAGACAAAAGGAGAAAATCGAGGCAGAGGATGAGATGGTTAGCTAATATCATGGACTCAATGGACTTGAATCTGAACAAACTGGGAAGTAGTGAAGGAAAGGGAAGTCTGATGTGCTGCAGTCCATAGAATCACAGAGTCAGACATGACTTAGCAACTGAACAACAACAGCAACTTTTATTCTATATTATTATTAAGTTGGACTTCAGGATTTCTCAGCGGAATGCAGGGTATGTACACTGAAAGGTAACTAGTGACATTGGATTCTATTTGCATACTATTTGCCCCAGGACTGGTTCTGGCCATGTGTGACATTAATTTTGAGAAAAAAAAAATACTAAGTTTTTGTGACTACAGAAGTCTTTGAAGAGCAGAGACTGATTTGAAAGGAGTATTATTAAACATATAAGAATTAAAGGATTATGCAAATGAAGTTACCCCAAATATTTTTTTGAGAAGCTCTAAGTGGTACAATCTTATTAGTGAGTGTAGCTTATTGAGAGCAAAGGGAAATTGCTTACAAAGTAGGGAAATTGTAAAGGATTGTTGAAAACAGATATTGGAGTGTACTATTTTTAGCAATTCTCTCTTATCAGCCTTACTTATTACTTTAGGTGAAGTTTCAACTACTCATTACATGGTGCACATGATGGAAACTTGCTTTGCAGGTTTTGTTTTTTTTTAACATAAAGTAGAGATGTTAGTACACTTTATCACTTTCCTTTCCTACATCATTCCAAATACTATCTGTCTTTTCACTAGACTCAGAGATCTTATCTATCTACTGGATATAGTGAGGGAGGATAAGGAGGAAGAAATAAGGAGAAATGACAACCTTTTTTAATATATAAATTTCATGCTCCCAAGACTGAAACCTCCTCTTTGTAGAAAATCTGCTTTTATGAAGGGGATTAGAGTGAATGTTTCATTTTTCAGGGCTCCATGGGCTACATCCTCTGCTTTCAGGGCCTTAATATTATTGGTATCTGTTGTGTTCTGGTCACTGGTTATATTTGTCCCAGTCTCCACCAAAAGTAGTTTTTCAAGTGATTTTTCATTTTATTTGCAACTATCCCTGCCTACCAATTAAAAAAAATCACTTATCAAGATTATTTTTAAACTCAGTCTCCCTTTTCTATTATCCTTGGACTTCTAGCCGAAAGATCACAGCACAAAAAATCCTTCATGCTTGTTTTCACATTTGTCCCTAACTTCTTCCTGAAAGCACCCCATAACCATATGTGAATAGGATTTTTTAAAACCATATCAACAGATGGATTTGGAAAAGCTTGTAAGTGTAGACTTCTTATTTGCTTATTTGGTTTTCTATATAAAAGAAAAAAGAGAAAAAGAGCATCCTTCTAATTCTAACACCCACAATAGCTATTTGTTCTAAAAAGTGAGAGTCCATTTAAACTGATGCTAGGTTGTGACTCTAGAACTCGATAACATTGCAGAAGCTGTATAACATACATCACACTTTATTCCAAATCTGAGATCAAATAACTTAGTAATACAAACCATAGTTCTCTTAACAGGCACATTGAATTGATCCAAACTGCAATAACCTCCTTTGCCCACAAATAAGAATGGATTCAGGTATCAAACATGAGTCCATTTGCATCTTTGCTTAAGATAATCAATTGTGATTCAGATAAAGAAAAGCAAGCATACTCATGAAATTTACAGGTGAGGTCATATTGTGCACAGGTAGAATGCAATAAATGCTTTGACAGCAACAGCTGAAAGAATTATAATAAAATTAAATTGAGTAAAGTGGAGATATGTTTCAAAAATGTAAGTGATGTTTTATAGGATAAATTCAAACCAATGCACTTGAAAAGGAGTAGGGATCTGAAGGCAGGAACCAGTAAATATCACAAAGCATGCTGCATAGCAACTTACTATGCGCATTTGTTCTTTCTTTCACTTATTTAGTCAGTTACGTAATATGAGGAGAGATTGCACAAAACAGATTGAAGCTCACCTCTTAGAGTGTGGTATTGCAGGTTCAGATCTTATCATCTTCTAGCTTTGTTACCTTTGGCCATTTAATATTTCTCAGCTTTAGTCACTTCCTCTGTAAAATGGTGCTAATGGTTTCATACAGTTATTGTAAAACTTCAATCAAATATTGTATAAAAATGCATAGGAATCTCCAATTCCTAGCATCGACTTTGTCTTTATTATTCTGCTGATTTCATCACAAGTTACCAATAATGTTCCTAACTAGGAACCATTGGATAATTTTTAAGTCCATATTTTTGTGGACTTGCTGTTTATTCCTTCCAAATGTTCTCTACCTTGGCATTACAGCCACTTGATTTTTCTCTTACATCTCTATTTCTTTCTTGTTTTCTTCATAGGTTCTTCACTGAAACTATACATGTTCATTGTGTATTTATTGTGAGCCAATCTTTCTGAGAAATAACACTGATGAAGATCTTGGTGTCAAGATCTTGGTGGCCCTCAAGAGGTCACTTCTCTAGTCAAATATAGGGAGAAATGAACAAAGATGAGAATGAGCTTCTGCACAGACTGGGAGACAATGGTGCGGTGAGAGAGGAGGGTTAGAGGAAGGAATAGGTCCATAAAAAGAGACATATACACTGAGATAAAAAATTAGTGATTAGCTGCAGTGAGAAGGGTGGTGAAGAGTTGTCTAGTGTAAACACAGAATTTGTAAAAGTTGAGCGGTGAGAGAAACTATTTCAAGTCTGAGAGAGACAATGAGATTCCACAGGATTAACTTTTCTAATACTGTGCTATGATTAAGTGGGGGTGGAGCTAGCAAAAATCAAAGAGACAAGACTGTACAAGTAAGTTGATACCCAGTCATTCAGAACTATGTTTCACCATTTTTAGGCACTTGTATTTTATGCTGAAAGCAATATGGAAACATTGAAGGGTTTTAAGTACCATCGCTGTCTCTGACTTGGATTTTTGCAGTCATTTTCTAACTCACTCCTGTGCTTCCTGTCAGAACAGAGTAACAGAATTTAAAATTCATCCTTGACCATGTTGCTTTGCTATTATTTAATTTTTAGTAGATTTTCAGAATCTAAATCCTCTGTGTATTTTCTTTGAAAGCATTGCATAGTAATTATCATGGCACGTGTCTTTCACACTCAAGACCATGAACTCCTTAAGAGGGTGAAGGAGGAAACAGACAGAACAGGCTCTGTCTTGAAAGCAGGACTCCATCTTGGGCCGGACTGTGGACTTTGAGTTATATGCCCAGTATCTATGGAAACCACATACCAACTGGAAAACCACACCCCCAGAAGGAAGAGCCCCAGGGCTCATACCTAGACTCTGTCACCTAAAAGAATACCCTGATTATCCGTGTAACGGAATAGAATCATGCATTCTATTATGCTTATTGGGGTATGACCACAGGCCTATTGATAATCGTCCACTGTTAACTGTCTAGGCTTAAGGCATATGAATCAAGGGTTACCTTTGATTGTATCTTTCTTTTCCTTTGTTCAGGCTAGTTTCAGGGAATTTGAGCAGGGTGGGTCTGGGCACGTACACTTAGGGTATATAAGGTTTTCACAAAACCTGGTCGGGGTCCTTGGCTAACAGGAGACTCTGCCTTGGGCCCACCGGTGTAATAAACTGCACTCTTCTGTCTACATTGTCCTTCTGAGTGAGTTTGTTTCCTGGAACGTGTGGCTACAGCAAGAGATAATTAACCAGTGTATCACTAGCATCCAGCTCCATGACTACCACACGGTAGTTGCTCATATTTCATTATTCATTTAATAATTAATTCACCATCAGGGATTATTAAAATTTAAATTAGAGAAACAGATTAAATGCTTTTAAGATATTTTCAAACCATGATTGTACAACTCAAATTGTCTATGATCAAATGGTAGTTCCTGGACCAGCAATATCAATATTACCTAAGAATTTGCTAGGAAGGTAACTCTGTGTCCTCTTCCAGACTTACCGGATCAGAAACTCTGAGTGTACCCAGTGCTCTGTTTTAATAAGCTCTGAGTGACTTTGATGCCCTGGAAAGTTTAAGAACCACTATCGATACCATTGACACATTTGTGGGGAATGAGTTTGTTTTGTGACATAAATGAGCCATCACTGTAACACTGCTGCACATCCTGGATAGGACATTAATTTGTTTCTTCATTCTGCTTCAAGGTGTAGGGTATGATGTTTCTGCTGGTGCTAATTAGGATGTTTGCTGTGGTTTAATAGGAAAATATTTTTTATATATATTTTAAAATTGCAGATTGAGTTAATTTATTTTCACTCTTCTATTTTTATTCTTTATAAAACTTCAGACTGAGTTCAACAGCTGATAAGGATTCAGAACCTGTCACTTTAACTCTGTTATTTATCAACCTGCCCATGCGAGTAGATGAAGAAATTTGTTATAGAACAGTTTGAGAACTATTAATTAGCCAAAAATAAATCCAGATAAAGAATCCAAAATGACAATTTGGGACACTGAAAGTAGAAGAAAATACAGTCTGTCTTATTGACTCATGCATTCCTCTGACATCTGGATCTGTTAATTGGACATAAGCCATAATGATGATTTTATATTTCTATAGCTAGCTAGCAGTACTTCTGGCTTTCAGTCTCTGCCTTTGTTTGCTTTTCACTCACAGGTATGTTATGACTTCTTGTCCCCTTGATTGGTTTAGAAGCATTTTTGGAGAAGGTAAATACATTAAGATAAAATTGAAAAAGCAGTGTTATTTTGAATACAATGGGCAATATCTGATGACACATTCTTACTCCACAATGATCGGATAATTTCTACTCTGGAACTTCTTTGCAAAATATAACCAACCAAGTACCTAAAGGTTCTGTTCACAATGTTGCATATAAATCAAATCAAAACAAATAACAACAGCAACAAAAATAGCATCCTTTATTTTGCCTATTAGTATGTATGTGTTTAAAATAAGGTAAATAGTTTGTGATGCTTCAAATTGGATTTTTTTTTTTTGCCCATATGAAATACAATCATTCACAGCTCATCTAAATAGACTCAAAGTATCTGAGACTGAAAGATATTACAACTTAATCCTCAGCTTTTCTCTCTCTCAAATGAGCTAATTGACATCCAGAGATGTTAACTGACTTGTCAGAGGATAATTAATTCACATGTGTTAAATTCATAACTAGAAAACAATGTACTGACTCCAGGTTTAGTCCTGTTAAAGTGTATTTATCAACTTAAATATATAAAAGGTTTACTTTTAATTGAAGTATATTTGGTTTGCAATATTATGTTATTTTCCAGTATACAGCAAAGTTATTCAGTTACATATATATATATATAATTTCATATTCTTTTCCATTACTGCTTATCATGGGATGTTAAATCTAGTTCCTTGTGCTATATAGTGACCTGTTAAAGGCCTTGCTATATAGTAGACTTTGTTACTTATTTTTTATAAAGCAATTTGTATCTGATAATCCCAAACTCCTAATTTATCTTGCCATTCCCTTTCCTCTTTGGTAACCATAAGTTTGTTTCCTATGTCTGTGTGTTTCTGTTTTGTAAATAATTCCATTAGTTGTCATGATTTAGATTCCACATATGAATAATATCTGGAATGCCTTTCTCTGTCTAATTTGTTTCTCATAGTATGATCACCTCTAGGCCCATCCATGTTGCTACAAATGGCATTATTTAATTCTTTTTTGTGTCTGAGTAGTATTCTGTTGTGTGTATATATCACATCTTCTTTATCCATTCAACTGTCCTTGAACATTTAGGTTGCTTCTATGTCTTGGCTATTGTAAATAGTGCTGCTATTAACATTGGGGTGCATGTATCTTAAAAGTTTTGTTTTAATACAAAAATATAAGTACAGCACTCTTTTAGTGCTCTTAAAGACATTTATCAATTTGAACATACAAAAAGTATGCATGTATAAGTTTTTAGTAATATTTGAGACACTGTATATGACAAAGATACTGAAAATCATTTTAAAAAGTTGTATTGTTTGATATTTTTATTGACATTTCTAGGATTTCAGTTATAGTTGCAATTTTATATTTTTTAATCTACATTTTAGTACAAATAAGGAGAACAAAAATGAAGGTATAACTCAGAATATCATGTTTCACTTTTGCACCAAAGAGAGTCAGTTCATTAAACACAGCATCAAACTTTCAGAAAAGAATGAGCTATTTAATTTCTCCTCCACATGTTTATAGAGGTTATAACATTCATTTAATCATTCAATATTTACAAAAGCCTAAGAAATTTCAGGTACTATTCGTGGTGATTAGGATAACTCAGGGAATAAAAGAGAGAAAAATCCCTGTCCTAGTGGAGCTCACACTCCAGTGGAGGAAGACAGATAATAAAAATATACTGTGTTGAACAAAAAGTTCATTTTTTTATAACATCTTATATAATATATTATATGAAAGTGAAAAATTGAAAGTATTAACTATTCAGTCATGTCTGAATCTCTGCAACCTCATGGACTGTATGTAGCCTGCCAAGTTCCTCTGCCCATGGAATTCTCCAGGCAAGAATACCAGAGTAGGTTGCCATTCCCTTCTCCAGGAGATCTTTTCAACCCATGGATCAAACCTGAGTCTCCTGCATTGCAGGCAGATTCTTTACCGTCTCAGCCACCAATATAGAGCAAATATAATATGTAGCATGTTGATAGTCGGAAAGTTAAGGCAGAAGAAAAAGAAAGGAACTGCAAGAATAATGTGGGATATATTTGAAATAGATTGGTCAAGGTGATACCTGAGAAACACCTAAAGGAAGTGTGAGAGTGAATTTTACGTTATTTTATTTTTTGAGGTACCTCTTAAAAAGCAAAGCAAATACAAAGGTCCTTAAGTGTTGGGGTCCTTTAATGGACTGGAACTTGGGGGTACAGAGTTGACCGATAAGAAAGTGAAAGAAGGAAGAAAAGAGGCTGAGCAGCCTGCAGGGGACAGAGAGAGAGAGAAATGAAGAAAGACATGGGGGGCCAGTGCTCTGATGGAACAAAGGCGTTTATTCAACATATTGTGGGCATATATATACTCTCTTACAAGACAGCCCTTTTTAGCAGAGACAGGGATAAAAAAATCTTACAAGTTATTCAGGAAGCTGGAGGCTAGAATCATTTTCAAGGGAGGGGATTGTAAAAGTTACTCTCCATATCAGAAAGGAAGAGAGTAGTAAATGGCTGCTATTCACAGTATGGAGAGGTTATTTTCCATACGAATGAGATGCATAAATTCCTATTATTCCGGGAACTGCGTGCAGTTCCTCTAGCACTTGCATTCAGGTGCTAATGAGGAACAAAGGATTTATGCAAGACCAAAAACAGCATACGGGAAGACTTCTGCTAAATGCTACCTTACACTTGAGCAGGAACGGTCCTAATAGATTCAAAGGGTAGAAAGGAGGCTAGTGTGGAGACAGCAGAGAAAGCAAGAGAGAACCAAGTAGAAGATGAAGTGAAAGTGATTTCAATCAATTACTAACTTTCATATATGTCTCTTCTGGACTCTTCTTTCCTTGAAATAATTGGTCACTATAACCATTGTATCAGCCAACCAGGGATTATATTCCCCATTGTTTAGTTAAACCTAGAAAGCAAATGGGTGATTGTGGCTTCTGCAAATTCCTTATGTTTACCAGGTTTTCAGAATTAACCTATAAACACCCTTCCAATTATTTGCCATCTGGACTATATGATTTTACTCTGGCCTAAATAAAGTTATGTCAGAGTAAAATCATGTAGATGCCTTTGAACTGTGGTGCTGGAGAAGACTCTTGAGAGTCCCTTGGACAGCAAGGAGATCAAACCAGTCAGTCCTAAAGGAAATCAACCTTGAATATTCATTGGAAGGACTTATGGTAAAGCTCCAATATTTTGGCCACCTGATGCGAAGAGCTGACTCATTAGAAAAGAACCTCATGCTGGGAAAGATTGAAGGCAAGAGGAGAAGGGTACGACAGAGGATAAGATGGTTGGATGGCATCACCGACTCAATGGACATGAGTTTGAGCAAACTCCAGGAGATGGTGAAAGACTGGGAAGCCTGGCGTGCTGCATTCCATGGAGTTGCAAAGTCTTGGACATGACTGAGTGACAGAACAACAACAACAAAAATGTTGGAATTTTACTCCTTCATAATATCTCAAGACTTTCTTGCATGATATAAACACTATTGAGATGTTGAGTATAATAAAATTAGTCAGACTGAAACTCTTGAGAAAGAGTTGACTAGCCAGATTTTAAATTTTCCTATTCATGTCATACATCTTACATAATTACTTTCACCAAAGTATTTTTTAAAATTAAGACTTATTTTTTAGACCAGGTTAAGATTTACAGAAAATATGAGAGGAAGATGCAGAGATTTCTCATATTCCCTGCTCAAACACATACAGAGCCTCTTCTATTATCAATAACCCCATCAGAGTAGTATGCTTGTTATAGTTGTTATTAACTAATATAATTGGTAACTTACATTGACACATCATAAATCCCTGAAGTTCATACTTTGCATTATGGTTTAGTCTTGGTGGTATAGGACTTCCCTAGTGGCTCAGTAGTAAAGAACTGCCTGTTAATGCAGGAGACACAGGTTCGATCCCTGGATTGGAAGGATCCTCTGGAGAAGGAAATGGCAACCCACTCCAGTATTCTTGCCTGGGAAATTCCATGGACAGAGGAGCCTGATCAGCTACAGTCCATTGGGTCACAAAGAGTCACACATGACTCAACACTACACAACAGAGACAATAGGTATATAGTTGTATCTCATTTTTATTTGCCTTTGCTTAATAATATAGGATATGCAGCATATTTTATATATTTATTTGCCTCTATTTTTCTTCTTCGGTGATGTGTCTACTAAGGTCTTTGGCCCATTTTTTAGCCAGGTTGTTTGTTTTCTTATTATTGAATTATGAAAGTTCTTTGTATATTTAAGTTGTCAGTGCTTTATCAGATGTATCTTTTGAAAATATTTTCTCTCCAAGTCTGTGACTTGTCTTCTCCTTCCATTGACAGTGTCTTTCAGAGAGCAGAAGTTTTAAATTTTAATGAAGCCCAACTTATCTATTATTTATTTCATGGATCCTGACTTAGGTATTGTATCTAAAAAGTCATTGTTATATCCAAGGTCATCTAGGCTTTCTCCCATGTCATCTTCTAGGATTTTTGCAGTTTTACATTTTACATTTAGATCTATAATCCATTTTGAATGAATTTATGTGAAAGGTATAAGATCTGTATTTAGATTCATTCTTTTTGTGACTGTCCTGTTTTCCACCACCATTTGTCAAAGATATTACCTTTGCTGCATTATGTATATTGCCTTCACTTCTTTGTCAAAAGTCAGTTGACTATATTTATGTAGGTCTATTTCTGGGCTCTCTATTCTTTCATTAATCTATTTGTGTATTCTTTAGCTAGTATCACACTGTCATGATTATATTAAGACATTATTGAAAGATAGATTTCAACATATTTAATGTTACTCCTATGTCTTATCACTATTTTTCTGAATGCGGCTGCTGCTGCTAAGTCACTTCAGTCATGCCCAACTCTGTGCGACCCAATAGACGGCAGCCCTTCAGGCTCCTCTCTCCCTGGGATTCTCCAGGCAACAACACTGGAGTGGGTTGCCATTTCCTTCTCCAATGGATGAAAGTGAAAAGGGAAAGTGAAGTCGCTCAGTTGTGTCCGACTCTTAGTGACCCCATGGACTGTAGCCTATCAGGCTTCTCTGTCCATGGGATTTTCCAGGCAAGAGTACTGGATACTAAAAGGTTAAAACAATAATATATTTTTATTCTACCTCCTCTCCTCCCAAATGCTTTCTTAGAAGGTAAGAACTTTCTACTTTGCAGAATTATGTTCAGAAATAGTTACTTAGCATAAAAAAATTGTCTTAACCGAGCCAATGTGGTGCATATATTTGTCAGAATGTGTGTGTGTTTGTCAGAAAGATGACAAGGGAAGTAAATCCTTTAACATAATTGCAAAATACTATTCAAATACATTAAGTGTCATTAATCCAAGGAAGGAAGAACCAGACCACAATTGCACTAACTGATGTGAGGTTGCTGGAAGTGGAATAAGGTGAAAAGATAATTCTTTTGCTAGTCTGGGGAAAGGAGAAAGAAAAATATAAAGAGAGAGAGAGAGAGAGAAGCATTTAAAAAAAAAAGGAAAGAGGAGAAGGAGAAGAGGGATTAGTTTGATGTAATGATTTCTGACCATCTCTTTTGCATCTGAACTCTAATTAGTGCAAACAATTGGCTGCTCCTGTAATTTATTGTCTTACCTATTTCCACGCTAAAGCTTTTTGTCTTTTTCCTCCACAGAATCCTTTGCTAAAATTACAGTTGTTTAAAAACAGAAAGACCAGGTTTGGGTATTGTATATAAATTATGAAGGATAATTCATTTTCAAGAACCAGGAGTAAATGTGCAAACAAGAAATGCACAACTAAATAGAGTCAAGATTAAACCTCCTGAGACATATGCAGGTCACTGAGTGATTCAATCACTAGTTAGCCTACTGAAATTATTTATTATAATCACTTTAATGAAACATGGTCATTGGAGTTTAGGTGTGTTCCATCAATTAGAAAGGAGTGAAAGGTGTATAAACATTATGTAGGTTATGTAAATTTTTCATTTTTTTCTATCTTTAAATTTTTTCATGAATCCTAATGCAGGTCCCTGTAAATTGATCTAAAATAGGGTAAAGTCCTTCAATAAACCAATTCTTCAAGCAGCAGAGCTTTAGAGATACTCATCAACAAGAATTCCATCAAGTAATCCTTGAAAGGATAAACTGCATAATGAGAATTAAAAGTTCCAACAATACCCATTAGGGTATTCTCATGCACCATTGATTCCGCAAGTATCAATTGCTTTCAGTTAGCTGAACTCCTGAGTGTTTATTGGAAGGGACTAATAAGCCACAATCAATTTTCTTTTTAACCTCACAAAGGTAGCTTGAATGAATTAAATGTTTTCTCTCCCTCCACTGCCCCCTCTCCCTCCACTGATTGCTTTTCATTTTGAACACATACTAATAAGCATATTCTGAACATTCACTTTTATAATAACTGTCTCCCCAAATAAGATAAGATGATGCATATGCATATATTCTGTCTGTGATGGAAATACTGACTTTTTTCCCCTTTACTTTACATCATTATTGCACTTGTGAAACTCTGAGGATGTGTCTGCCTTTGTTTTAGTTTCAAGAAAACAACAGGATCAGGCTGTCAAATGCGTTTGGTGCTTCCCGGTAATGAATTCAATTTGCCTCAATTTTATTGAGTTGCCACTCTTTACAATTTTAAAAATAGATATAGATGAATAGAAAGATAGATAAATGGTTTATATGCCCAAATCAATTCTCTCAGGTGTCTGGTAATTAGGAACAATCTTGTTTTAAACTGATGATCTTAATCCTTTAATAGTTCGTTCAGGGTTATTCTGTCACTGTGTCAAGGACAGATCTATTGTCTCTCTCTATAAAGACAAAATTAAAATGCATTTATAAATACAACAAAATATTAGACTTCAATTATGAAAGAGGTATGTAGATATTATAAGAAATTGCATTTTTGTTTTCAGTCCTAATTTGTTCTAAAATAATAACATAGCTTTTAAATATTAAAGATAATGTTAAAACATAATTTTAGAAAAGAAATTAGTTATAAATTGTATTATTATGCCTTCAATCATATACCTTGCTTGAAAAATGTAGCTGGTATTAGGACTTCAGTGTTCCTTTGCTGGAGTTCAAGTGAAGCTAAGTTATTTTATTGAATTTAAAATTGAGCCTTCCCAGGAAAATCTATTGACATGTTTCTAAATTGTATCTTGTCATTAAAAAGTAAGACTTTCTATTATTAATTAACAAACAAATACTGACTTTTAGCCATCAAATAATGTTTCAGGCTTCAGTCAGAAGCCCAGCTGTCAGCACAAAAACCTTCTCAAAAGAGAGACATCAGATTTATGCATTATTGCTGGGATTTGGTTGTAGTGATTCTCACTTAGAGCTCTCTGAGTTTAGAGATCTCACCCTTACCCTCAAATATGTACCTGGTAAATTTATTAGAAATCTGAAGTAAATTGGAGTTGCTCACTTAATTGTCAGAACTTTGTGAGAGGGAACACAGTGTTGTGTCCATGGGGCCTAGGATGTGTCTGGTGAACAGTAAATTCCTATTAGTTGCTGTTGGCTTGGACTCTTCAGAAAAAAAACAGGATTATCACTGATAATTAAGAATTTTATGGAGGAGTATGTGGTTTCAGATGTTTTATTTAAAATAATATGTAACAAAATATGACAAAATGTAATAAAGCATAATACAGAGTGATTCTCAACTTGGAAAATCTAGAAGCACACATTTAGTGGAGTAGTGAGCTAGCAAATGTTTAACACCCAGCTGTCTGTTTATCTCTGCCATTAAGACCACCTGCCTTTCTGCTCAGGGTCCTGACCTGTTGATTATTTATATAATAATTGATTATTTACATAGTAATATATATACATATCTATATATAGCAATTGAAAAGTATAACATTAAATGTAGATATCAAGATGAATGTATATTTAATGTGCCACCCATACATGGTTATGGGTAAGCCACACATAACCCATAACATACTAATTAAATTAATTAAATTAGAGAATTCATATGAATTTTTATAATAATCTTTGAAGTATAATTACATGAAATTAATACAATTTATCAAGCATGTTAATAACTAACTCTAAACAAAACTTGCAAGGACTTTAAACACATAGTACAAGGTTTACCACTGAGAATTTACTCATTGAAATTGAGAAACTTCATCCACTTTCCATAAATAAATATCACTGTGGTGACAGACAGAAAAGTAAATTTCTATCCATAGTGAATAATAAGTCTTTAGGAAAACTGTCAGTTGGTAAAATGTCAAGCAGTTCATTTAAAATGAACATGGTCTATCAGGTAGCGATTTTAGAGAAGTTGTCAAAAATTTCTTCAAAGTTGAATTAATCAGGCTTTCGTTTTGCCTAAAGCTCCTTTGTCCTCCTTAGCCACACAGACTGCTTCTGCCCATAAGGGAGAATATAAAGATGGCTTCAGCATCTGGAGCTTTCCAAGGAGTGGCCACTGCAACAAATCAATGTTCAGAATTAACAATTTTCGAAGTGTATGTGCAGGAGTACAGAAACATAGCTGTTAAAAAGTAGTGATTCTGCCTCACTTTGTTTCAGGCCATGCCCTGCATATGCTCCCTTTTAATCTGTGGAAACTAGCAACCCATGAACCACTGTGGCATTAGATAATTTCTCTGATTCAGGTGGCTTCCCTGGTGGGTCAGCTGGTAAAGAATCCACCTGCAATGTGGGAGACCTGGGTTCAAGCCCTGGGTTGGGAAGATCCCCTGGAGAAGGGAACGACTACCCACTCCAGTGTTCTGGCCGGAAATACTTTATTTTTACCGCAAGACGTGAACTGTGAACTTCCAGCTGTTCAAGCTGGTTTTAGAAAAGGCAGAGGAACCAGAGATCAAACTGCCAGTATCCGCTGGATCATCAAAAAAAGCAAGAGAGTTCCAGAAAAACATCTATTTCTGCTTTATTGACTATGCCAAAGCCTTTGACTGTGTGGATCACAATAAACTGTGGAACATAATGAAGCAAAGGACAAACAATTAAACTGAAAAATATACAAGCGACTCCTGCAGCTCAATTCCAGAAAAATAAGCGACCCAATCAAAAAGTGGGCCAAAGAACTAAACAGACACTTCTCCAAAGAAGACATACAGATGGCTAACAAACACATGAAAAGATGCTCAACATCACTCATTATCAGAGAAATGCAAATCAAAACCACAATGAGGTACCATTTCATGCCCGTCAGAGTGGCTGCTATCCAAAAGTCTACAAGCAATAAATGCTGGAGAGGGTGTGGAGAAAAGGGAACCCTCTTAAACTGTTGGTGGGAATGCAAACTAGTACAGCCACTATTGAGAAGAGTGTGGAGATTCCTCAAAAAACTGGAAATAGATCTGCCATATGACCCAGCAATTCCACTGCTGGGCATACACACTGAGGAAACCAGACTTGAAAGAGACACGTGTACCCCAATGTTCATCGCAGCACTGTTTATAATAGCCAGGACATAGAAGCAGCCTAGATGCCCATCAGCAGATGAATGGATAAGGAAGCAGTGGTACATATACACAATGGAATATTACTCAGCCTTTAAAAGGAATACATTTGAATCAATTCTAATGAGGCGGATGAAACTGGAGCCTATTAAAAAGAGTGAAGTAAGCCAGAAAGAAAAACACGAATACAGTATACTAACACATATATATGGTATTTAGTCAATCGGTAAAGATAACCCTGTATGCAAGACATCAAAAGAGACACAGATAAATATAGCAGTATTATGGACTCTATCTATGGGAGAGGGTGAGGCAGGATGATATGGGAGAATGGCATGGAAGCATATAAATTATCATATGTGAAATGAATCGCCAGTCCAGGTTCAATGCATGATACAGGGTGCTCGGGGCTGGTGCACCGGGATGACCCAGAGGGATGGGATGGGGAGGGAGGTGGAAGGCGGGTTCTGGAGGGGGAAAACATGTACACCCGTGGTGGATTCATGTCAATGTATGGCAAAACAAATACAATATTGTAAAGTTAAAAAATAGAAAAAAAACTAATTAAAAAAAATAAATAAATAAACTGTGGAACATTCTGAAAGAGATGGGAATACCAGACCACCTGACCTGCCTCTTGAGAAATCTGTATGCAAGTAATGAAGCAACAGTTAGAACTGGACATGGAACAACAGAATGGTTGCAGATAGGAAAAGGAGTATGTCAAGGCTGTATATTGTCACCCTGCTTATTTAACTTCTATGCAGAGTAAATCATGAGAAACCCTGGGCTGGATGAAGCACAAGCTGGAATCAAGATTGCCGGGAGAAATATCAATAACCTCAGATATGCAGATGACAACACCCTTATGGCAGAAAGTGAAGAAGAACTCAAGAGCCTCTTGATGAAAGTGAAAAAGGAGAGTGAAAAAGTTGTCTTAAAGCTCAACATTCAGAAAACTAAGATCATGGCCTCCAGCCCCATCACTTCATGGCAACTAGATGGGGAAATAGTGGCTGACTTTACATTTTTGGGCTCCAAAATCACTGTGGATGGTGACTGCAGCCATGAAATTAAAAGACGGTTACACCTTGGAAGGACAGATATGACCAACCTGGACAGCACATTAAAACGCAGAGACATTACTTTACCAAAAAAGTCTATCTAGTCAAGGCTATGGTTTTCCAGTAGTCATGTATGGATGTGAGAGTTGGACTATAAAGAAAGGTAAGCTCCAAAGAATTGATGCTTTTGAAATGTGTGTTGGAGAAGACTCTTGAGAGTCCCTTGGACAGCAGGGAGATTCAACAAGTCCATCCTAAAGGAGATCAGTTCTGAATATTCATTGGAAGGACTGATGTTGAAGCTGAAACTCCAATATTTTGGCCACCTGATGTAAAGAGCTGACTCATTGGAAAAGACCCTGATGCTGGGAAAGATTGAAGGCAGGAGGAGAAGGGGACGATAGAGGATGAGATAGTTGGGTAGCATCACCAACTCAATGGACATGAGTTTGGGTAAACCCTGGAGTCCATGGGGTAGCAAGGAGTTGGACACAACTGAGCGACTGAACTGGACTGAACTGAACTAATCCAGAGTTGGGAAGTAGCAGGTAGAAATAGTAACCAGCGTTGCATTTACTATCTCTAAATGAAAGGAAAATAGGGCTGAAGATTAAATCTACCCCCAAATCCACTTGATTGAAACTTTCTTTCAGATTAGCTATGTAATTCTCCAGTGCACATGGATTGAGTGTGTGTATTACAATGTGTATGTATAAATATGTATGTACATGTGCACTATGTATTTGTAGGCATTTAAATAGTTACAGACTTATCAAAACAAATATCTCACAACAAATATCTCTGCTACTATATTTGTTTACCTTGTTTCACAATAGACCCATGAACATTTTCCCTGCCTATTACTTGAAGTGGAAAATTAAAATCATAGATTGTCTGCCCTATTGCTACCAAGACAGTAATACCTAGGTCTTAAAAATAGTCTCAGAGGGTGTGCTGGAAATATTAGTTTGGTAAGTTAAAACAATCCTCAGCATGTAAAATTTTGAAGGCAAGGGGTCTGGAATAATGGAATCTGCCTCATCAAGTAAGAAGCAGTGGCTTCTCTGAATCTTCTCTTTGTTTTGAAGTGAAACAATTTGAGAAAGTGTCACTGATATAAATCATTTATGATGGCTTCATAAAATATGTTTATATTTTATACTAGTAAACTAGATGTATTAAAAGTAATATACAGACACACAATTTGCCAATGTATATTTTATATGTAATAATATATATCATGTAATAATATATATCATGAAATATATTTCATTCAGTTCACAAATACATAACATCTATAGGTTATGAAATCTGGTGATAGACCATAAGGTCACACCAATGCCCCATCACATAGTCTGGTGCATAAAGGAACAATGCAGGGCATTGTGAGGTGAGCTAGCAGAAAATGTTTAAAAGTATTTGGGAGTGTCAGAAGGAGTCAGAGAAGACCTCACAGATGAGCTGGAATTAAAGCTGAGGTTTTAAAGGGTCCCTGATAGACCTCCTCATGGTTGAATCAAGAAAGACTGGAACATGTGTAACATTCAGAACCTGTAATGAGTTATCTGTGTCAGAGCCTGGGTTGAGAAACACAGGACAATCTGGAAAGCAAAGTTTCTATACGATATGCATTTTAGATTTAATACTGTGGTCATTGGAGAACAAAAAATTTTTTAATAAGGTAAGTTTTTTTTTAGAAGGATGTTTGGATACAGAGGAGTAGATTCTAAAGGCAGAAAGAGTAGTTAGGAAGCTATTTTGATAGCCCAGAAGGGAGAATCCATGGAGGTAAAGGAGAGTCTAGGGCAAGAGGTAATAATACTGAATATTGTGAAGGAAGATTATGAAAGAAGAGACTATAGCAAATGTCAGCATGCTTTCCCTGCCAAGTAGAAATTAGAAAACACTCAATACAACCACATACACCTGTGTGCATGTGCACACACATGCACATACGTGCACGTGCATGCACACACACTCACGTGCATGCACACACACACACACACACACACTTCCCAATTCACATACTCAACATGCCAAAGAGAAAATGAAGAAATTCGGAAATTTGAGCAAAAATTGGTTCTTTTACTTCCCCTCCTATATAATGTAGCTCTTTGTTCCAACAGTTTATTTGAGCATATAACAATATTTATTATAAATTATCTAAGTGCACAGGTCTGTTCCAGAGGTTGAGATTTAAAACTTAGAATTCCTAGCCAGTATGTTGTTTGCATCCTAGCAGTATATCAATGACACTCCTTCACTTTAAACTTAAAAGACAAATCAATGGAGGAAATTTAATTTAGAAGACTTTGTTGTGTAATAATAAATAGGACTTTCCTAGGACCTTTTCCCCAAAGAGTAATGATTTGTTGGTAATTATAGAATAAATCCAGATCCCCTGGAGAAGGAAATGGCAGCCCACTCCAGTATTCTTGCCTGGGAAATCCCATGGACGGAGGAGCCTGGTGGGCTATAGTCCACAGGGTCGCAAAGAGTCAGACACGAATGAGCGACTTCACTTCACTTCATAGAATAAATCATGTACCTCCAAATGCACTATTTCACAGAAAAGACCAAGGGAAGAGAAATATTTAAAAGTTAGCCAAAATAAAATGAGTAATAATAATATCATTATATTATTTTATAATTCAAAGTTATCTTTAAATATTTTATTTGTTCCAAAAGAAAATTCCAAAGGAAACTGTGGTAGATATTTTTTTCATGATCCAGGTTGAAAGTCATGCAGAAATAAAGAAATCACCTGAATTCAATAGTTCTAATGTAAATATTCTAACTAAGAGTAATTACATTAAAAACATAATTAAATTAAATTAAAAACACAATTCTTATCTCCCTTTGGTATATCAATTAAATGTAAATAAAACTATGTATACATATGTATATAGTTTTATTGCATACATCTATATATGCACATTTCCATATATATGTGTATATATAATTATTTGTGTGTATATTATATGTTTATATATGCACACTCATATATAAGTTCTGTTTCCTGATACTAGAAGCTTTTGTCATTTTTTTTCAACTACATCAAACTACAAAAGAAAAAAAAAATCATTTTTACAGACCTCAGGCCAGGTATCCAGGTGAAAAGAGAAATGAAACAAAGCTTCCTTGATGGAAGAATAAGGGCTTTCTCATCTCCTCTTGGGCAAGCTTTGAGTCATTTATAAAAAGTGATTTATTTTCTGAGAAAAAAGTCCAGATTTTTCAGTGGAGAAAACTGGGAAACTGGAATTTAGGGAGACAGACACCCAGATGTGTGGATTTTTTGAATCACTGTACATGACATGTCTAGATGCTAAGAAATTGCAAGCAAATGTTAAAGGATATACCGAATTCCCAATGGTGCCCCTTATTTCTCAATTGTTTTCACTGGTGAAATGTGTCTTTTCAAAAAATATTGTGGAGGCTTTGTATACACTTGTAGCTAAAAGAGATTTCTTTTACAACAGTCAATGAGTACTTGCGTAGACACATCAAATAATCTGTATATCTCAACCTGCTTACTCTCTTTACTACTTGAACTGAATCTTGAATAGCTAATGAACTTGTTTATAGTTTTGCACTCATTCCCTTGTCTTCTACCCAACACATTCAAAATTTGCCTCTCTTCTCTAAAAAAACATCCCCTTTGCTACTTCTGTTTCCATTTACAGGTGAGTTCACTACCAGTATCGAATCTAGGAGGATTTCCTTATGTTGAAATGAAACCCTGTACTGACCTCCCAGATGATTTAGGCTAATAAAATGTCACAATAACAGAGTATATAAAACACTTCAGTTAAAAAAAAAAATCTTGGAATGGTATTTTGTATGTGTTTTCCACCTATTCATAAAACAAAAGTAAACATTATGCAGTTGGTATATGGGGAGATTTTTTTAGGATACAGATACAATGAGGCACTGAAGGTCGTACATAAAAATGAAAAGGATCCCAGCTATATACATCCAGCTTTCTTCTCAGTCTTTCCTGACTCTGATGGTGCTTAAGTAAGTATCCCCAAGCAAGAACTAAAGTGAAACATGAAGAATAAGCATATTTTGCGTGTCATCAAATAGATTTTCAGATTAGTTTTGGATGACTGCTTTTTAACATGAATACTATATTTAGGTGCTCAGTACAAAAGGTCATTCCATAAGCACTGCCTGATACAGTGATTTGTGCCACTTTTAGAGAATTCAGAATTATCTTGGTATCTCAAATTATTTAATTCTGCCTGGCAATTCTACTATTAGACAAAAGAAAATTATACTCTTCTCATTATATCTTTAAGAAGCTAAAATTCACCATATAACCATGTTTCGTTCTATTTTATTTGAGGCTCGCCTAGTTTAAATGTAACCATTCATTACAATTTTAGTTAGAGTTTTATGAATCTTGGGCATATTTCATAACTCACGCAAACCAAAAATAATGATTGATAAGAAACTTACATTTGGGTCAATGTTTTAATTAAAAAAAATGATTTTAAAACTAACAAAAGAAACAATAGCAACAAGATGAGCTTTGAAATAAGTTTTATAAAGATCAAAGTAGAATAAAGTTAGAAAGAGTTTTTGAATGAAAATAAAAGAGAGCATTTGAGTTTCTTTCATATAAAGTGTTATAAGACCAATATGTCACCATGTCATTTAAACCTTTTGATGAGATAGCTTCCCCTGTGATTTTGAAGAGGCTGGAGCAAACAGAAAGGCAAAAATTTGAGGTGCTTTTTAAGTCAAAGGAGAGAAAAAAAGCAAGCTTTTTGAAACTATGAGAAAAGAACAATAGATTTTGTGGACAATATTGAATAGGCCACTTGGAACTACTGCAATAAATCCATAGTGCGTATATTTCCATGAATCTTTCAAGTTTACTGGATGATCTTCTCAACTAAGTAAATGACTAGCCACTAATATTAATTTTGGGGGGACAGATGGTATCTGTTATTCATATATATGTTCTCCTTAGTGGTTTACAAAGTACCTGGCAGCTAGTAAATATAATCATCTATGAATTTGTTCATTCAATCATACTGTGAATAAAAAAGTTCCTATTATTAAATTCTGATCAAATGATAGCCAGGCTTTTATTTTTTTCAGTAACTCATAGTTGTGGTAGTGACTAGTAAACTCGTAACTGTTTATAAGGGCTTTTATGCTATAGCTGTATGTTTGTGCATGCAAAACCATATAAATAAATTTGCTACATTTTGCTACTTCAAACACCAAAAATGGTATCTTCCTAACACTATTTCAGGAAATTATTTTAAGGAGCTAGATAAAATGCTTTTAAAATAACATTTAGTGTTCTAGTTATGTTAAACTATTAACAATTAAGGTACAAACAACCGGTCAATGACAATGACAGATATACCTATATAGCATTGATGATCATACCAAAATTTAAACCTACGTAATTATTTTAAATATCCAGGGAATTAATGCTTTCCTTCATCTTTCTAACAATAATCTTATCTGCTTCTCCCAGGAGCTTGAGTAATTCTGATTTTTCCCCATCATATACACTATGAATATTCATGCTAAAATGAGAACTATTAAAACAAAGCATGAATTATTTACTGCTGCCCAGAGCTGCATTAACTTCATGGAATATTTCTAATTCACCAAGGCTTTGAACATCTAGCTTAGGTCAGTTAAGCATTCTTAACACAGGATTCTAAAAATAATGTTCTCCAAAGTGTGCAATTTTCACTTAAAGAACGTCAATACAAATCTAGTAGCAGTGAACAGTACAACTGCATCTGGGTCAGAAAAATGAGTTTCTTTTCTCTCTGCATGTTAGGCATAAAATAGTGCATTCTGAACACAATGCTTGTGGTGAGAAAAAGGTTCCTGAGATACTGTCCTCAAATCTATGGATTACATTCTGTATTGATGTTTTGATAACATTGGTGTCACATCACAGTTTGGTGGGGAAACACCAGTGGGGGAAGTGTAGAGAGCTTTGCAAAACACAAGTAAGAAAACTTCTTCCTTGGTTTTCAGCCAGGCCACCAAGCTGTGTCTGTGAGAAAAATTACCTTTCTTCTAGAGTTAGTCTTGTGTAGTGGAAAGAGCACAGATCTAAAATAGACTCATCTTATGTAATTGTGTGCAAATTAATGAGTTCTCTGAATTTTCAGTTTAATCTGTAATATGCCTACATCCTATGACATGAATTAATGCATATTAATCACTTAATATAGCTCCTGATGATCTGGTGTGAATTTAAGCAGTTAGACATTTGAATTTCAAATGATTAGTCTGCTTCTTATGCAATTTGGTAATTTAGGAGAAGTTACATACTCTCTCTCAACACCAGTTTCCTCAGCTGTGAAATGGGGATTATGATAGTGTCACTGAATGTGGTATTTTGTGATGTGGATTAGGGAGTGGATATATATAGTGAGAGGTTTCCCAGATGGCTCAGTGGGTAAAGAATGCGCCTGCAATGCAGGAGATGCAGGCAGACGTGAGTTTGATTTCCTTTTCGGAAAGATCCCCTGGATGATGGCATGGCAACCCACTCCAGTATTTTTGCCTGGAGAATCCCATGGAGAGAGGAGCCTGGTGGGCTACAGTCTGTATGGTGGCAAAGAGTCGGACATGACTAAAAAAACTGAGCATATAAACACGTATATATACAGTGATATACTGTATACAGTGTTTAACACAGCAAACAGCATACCTTAATGCTCAATTCAAGTTCACTTTTATTTCATAGCTATTGGTAGTTGGTTACTTTCATTCCTATGGTTTATCTGATGATAATGCAGTTAAATGACTGCGTTGGAAGCTAATATTTCAGTAACATAAATATTCAGTAATATAACAGTATTCTCTGATAACAATAATGAAACACAAGGAATATTTAGGATAAATACTTGAATCCACATTAAAATTATTTTCAAGGGCTTCCCTGGTGTCTTAGGTGGTAAAGAATCTGCCTACAATACAGGAGACTCAGATTCCGTCCCTGGGTTGGGAAGATCCCCTGCAGAAGGAAAGAGCTACCCATTCCACTGTCCTTGTCTAGAGAAGCGCATGGACAGAGGAGCCTGGCGGGCTAGAGTCCATGGTGTCTCAAAGAGGCAGACACGGCTGAGCAACTAGCATTTTCATTTTCATACTTTCACTAGTCATCCTGGGTTATTGAATAATTATCCAAATATGTGCCGTAGTCTTTAAAGGCCAATAGCAAAGCACGGAGACTCAGAACTTTTTCATAGGAGTTGCTATAAGGAGAGCCCATAACAAATCATATACATTGCTAATTCTCTAATCTCAATTTTACAACAAAAAAAGGGAAAAATCATGTATATCATTTTTGTGGCAATATTACCAAACCAACTATAACTATGTGTTCAGAGGAGCCAGAGGCAATCTACCTAGACCAGAATCACACAGGGACCTTGACCTCTAACAGCTCCCAGAGAAATCTGGGGTTTGTTTTTTGTTTGTGCTTTGTTTGTTGATGTGGTTTATTTCCCTATGAACATACATAGTCCTACTTGCAAAAATACTTGTGGCATCTTGTTCATGAAATTTTCATATATTTTACAGGATTCTCCTTTTCACACATAGAAAATGTTGCCTTTTATGGGAGAAAAGGAATGAAAAGAAATAGAAATAGCTGTCAGATACCAAGGGGATGAGATTGTTTGAAGGTTGTTTCATGTTATTAATGGAGTGATACAAGGATTATTCCTTGTAGTCTTATGTGGCCTTATCATAAAGAAGGAAAAAAGACATTAGCATTTTGTCTTCTATAGAGTAAAATAACTCATGAAACTGCAAAGCAATAGAGGATTATTATCAGTGCAAAGGGACTGTCTTGTAGGTAAAATGCCTTATTAAGAAGTTCTTCTGATAGTATTATAATTAGTACCCTTTCTAATATATTCCAAAATTCCTACTCTTTACCAAATATACTAAATGACTTGCGTAATATAGGAGTTTCAAATGTATTTCTTTAAATTTGCTTAATAGATTTGAAATGATAAAAATAAGATAAAAACTGTTGTGATCATCTCGGGGTGATGAGATTAGGAATGATATTTTTCCTCTGTGCTTTTCTGCTTGTCAGTGTCTCCATAAAGAATATTTTTAAAAGCATAAAAACAAATAATTCAAAAAGCTTTCTGTCAGAAATGTGAATGCTTAAGTAAGGTTTAAATGTAAAGAAAAAAAAATGAAAGCCTTCTGCATTATTTTAGTCTGGATACCATTTAGCTTGTGTATTGTGGGCACAGTCTTAGAAAGAAATGACTTTTAGCATAAAATAATGATGATAATAGTAATGATAACAACAGTAATCTCACAGTTTTCACCTGACTCCAGCCCAGCTACCTGAAAGCAGATGAAAGCTGTTTCTGACTCGTGCAATTTAACCCATCACTTCAGGAACCATTGTTACCATTGCAACAAGCAGATGTCACTGCAGACTGTGTGAAAATGTCAGAAAATGAAGTAAATCTCAGAAGTAGTAGAAATGAAATCTCACCCTTGAAGTGTGTTCTTTCCCACCCTCAAAACTGTCAATCTGAAGGCTCCTTTGTTCGTTTGCAGCATTTACTCTGACTGGGATTCCTGGTCTGAAAATACTTCCATTTATCTCCACCTGGTATGGCAGCCCCTCCTCTCAGGCTCATTAGACTTCGAGGGGTCTCAGCCGAGCTCGGGAACTGCCGAGTCTGATAAAAGGAGCTTGAAACCTGCTCAGGTGCTGAGTGGGGAGTGGGGTGCAATTGGGGGAATGTTATTAAGTTGCTGAACTGAGTATGACATATCATTTTCTGGATAGATGGGTAGAGTAATGTATGTGCTGATCTCAGCTCTGCAGGAATAAAAGAATTTTCATCCAATCTGTTTTTCACTACCACTACAAACAAGCCTTCTAAGGACTTTTTCATTAAAAGTAAAAGCCAACCATCTTTGAGCTTAAGCTTGGAATTTGAGAGTGCAATCCTCTAAAATCAGACACTTTATAATAGGGGAGTGGAATCCTCTTTCTGAGACTAGTTTTCTATCCACTCAGGGTGGAGAGTATTTAAGCTTCTACAGTGAAATACTGTTACCTGAAACAGAATCCTATTTCTTTCTTCAAGTAAAAGGAACTTTACAAAATGTCCTGATGATACAGACTCTCAAAATTATCATTCAGAACTAAAACCACTTAATACTGTATGTGTGTATCATTTATGTAAATTTATTTTCTCAAGAACTCATCCCATCTCTTAATATGTAATTTAGGCATAAAGCTAATCATAATATCTACATGTACTATATCTATTGATTTATCTTATTATGATAACTCTGATCAAATTTTGATGATGCTAAAAAGCTGTCACTCTGGAGTGAAAGTGAAATAAAATTTTCACGTGAAACAAACTTTTCACGTGAAACACAAAACTCCAGTAAATTGAAGCAATTATAGCATTCATGGAAGGTGGAGACATAGAAATCTGAACGAAAATGACTCATTTCCTTTCTATAAAACCATTTTTTTTCATAATTGCACAAGAAGCTGACTAACCAGAGGCGCAGTTTTTGTAAAAGTAATTCTCTCATAGAATACTTTGGAGTGCTAGTGCTAGAGAGAAAACACAGTGACCAGCACAAGTCTAGGACAGCCAGTTCCATTGTGCTCCTTTGGGGTTCTGAGGCTGTGCTCATCTCACCTCTTAGGATCCCCATCTATGAAATGTACCACAGGACTGCTTGGGTGCACACAATGTGTAAACTCTTCACACATGTAAGAATCGAATGAAAATATGTCTTCACTCCACTAGAAAAGAAACTAAGTCTCTCTTAGCGGTTGGGTGGGCTTCCCTGGTAGCTCAGCTGGTAAACAATCTGCCTGTAATGCAGGAGACCCTGGTTCGATTCCAGGGTTAGGAAGATCCCCTGGAGCAGGGTGTGGCAAGCTACTCCAGCATTCTTGGCTGGAGAATCCCCATGGATAGAGAAGCCTGGAGAGCTACAGTCCAAAGGGTTGCAAAGGGTAGGACACGACTGAGCAACTCAGCACAGCACAGCAGTTGGGTACTGGGTTAGAATAAAGGCTTCCCAGGTGGTGCTAGTGTAAAGAACCCACCACCCAGTTCAGGAGACAAATGAGACACTGGTTGGATCCCTGGGTCAGGAAGATCCCCTGGAGGAGGGCATGGCAACCCATTCCAGTATTCTTGCTTGGAGAATCCCATGGTCAGAGGAGCCTGGTGGGCTACAGTCCATAGGGTAGCAAAGAGTCAGACACAATTGAAGCGACTTAGAATGTGTGCAGGCATGCACTGGGTTAAAAAGTTTGACTTGGCCTATGTGTGCATCTCAGGGTGCTGGCTTGAATTTTGCTGACCTCAAAGCTATGAAGAAGTTCTGTGCTTCTGTGTCATTTCCCAAGGCTGGAGCAGATAAAACTTCTTTTACTAGTATCTGAATTCCCTGCCTATAGAGTTAAAAAACAGGCAAGAATGTTCTGTAATGAAAACAAGAGATAAGTAAGGTTTTATAATTAAGGGCTCTGGCCAGCGAGGGTTCACCAAAACAAAAGAATCTGAGTTGGGAAGAAGGAATGATTTTCTCTTATAATTAGGACACCTATTCCCCAGAAAGGAGGGCAGAATGGGGATGAATATTTCTGATTCCTCAGCTTTTCCATCCCCTTACTTCCTTTACCTTATAAATTAGCAGATTTGCATACATAAAATATACCTGAAAAACTCAATAAAAGCATGGTTTAAAAATATGCAGCTAATTATATGAGAATGTTCATTTCTTTTCCCTATAAGGCAAATGAATATTTATCAAGTTAAATTCCAAGATACTTATTATCTTGCTTGCATTTTGAATATAATTACATTGGAAAGCAATTGTTCTGATGGGTGTAGGCAGAGATTAAAAGATTTGTATGCACTTTTTAAAAATGCAAAATAATCATAGTTTTTTTTTTATCATTAACAAAGTAGTTCAACCCTTCCCTTCAGCTGAAAAATAAGTTAGCATTAAAGCATAGCAGTTCTAAAGATACACAATAAATGAAAATGGTTGAATAAAAACTAGATTGCAATTATTTTTTGGAAACTAAATGTACAAAGTAGGAAAATGCTTGAGAAAGTAAAAGGTGCTATTTAATTTGCTATCTTTTAAAGCTTAGCTTTAAAATAACTGCCCTCAAATTATTTCACTAATGTATAGTAAAGTGATATTAAAGTGAACAAAATTTATAAAATAGCAATTAAGCAATAATTGTCCTTAAATTAATGACATTTAATTATGTTAGGGCAAATAAAATCAAGATTTTGTATGTCTACATTCATACACATAACTTTTATAATTGTAGACTTTTTTCACATTTTACTTATCAAAATAAAGTTATCTACATAAATCTTATTTTCCTTTTTCTAAGCTTCCAGGAAACATGGATTATGTATCGCATTTCTTTTACTGATGTTAAACTATCAGAAGTGCCTTAAGTTAATTGGTATACAATAAATATGTAAACCGCTAGCAAGATGAAAATAATAGGATAGAACATTTGAAAAATAACACCAATTCATAGAAAAGTAAATTTAATTATACTACAGAGCAAATAACTAATCTGTTGACATATGAAGTCTTTTTTTTAATATTTTTGTTTTTACATAACCTGCCTCTCGTAACAAATATTGTCAGTGTCTTCCCAGATTAAACATGGGACATAAACGATAAAGAAAACTGCTCAACTCCAGCATATGCACTCTACTTTATTGTTTGACCAAACACTTTAATAATTCTAAGCAACAAAGCTAAAGTATTGAGTGGTGAGATTGGACAAGAACTCATATAGCAACTGCCACTGAAATAGTGGAACATTCGAAGCCTAAAAAAGACTGAATAAGTTTCAACTGAGATTAGCTCTGGAGAACTTTGTGGCCAAATAGGAAGAGAGATACATTACTGCTTAGAAATGAATTATGCATTTTAATAAAAAAAAAACTATATGTACATGTGGTTTGATTTGAACTAAGGGGAAAAAACAATCTCTGGGACTCTGGAGCCCTTTGATAAAATTTCTAATTAATTTTGATAAATCCCTTTTAATATAGGTAGGAGTTCCACTTGGGATTATCAATTTAAGAGTTATACTTGTACTCAGTGGACTAGAATCTGTCCTAAGCTAGTTTTGCATAACACCTGCGAAAGTTAATAGACGTTCCACATGAGTAGCTGATTTTGCCAGAGTCGTGTGGAATTAACTAATATTGAAATTTGGCTGACAGTATCTTCAATGTTTTTCCATTTAAAGAGTGTTTATTATTACCTTGCATGGTCTCCTTAAATAATTAACCATTTTTGATGTGCATGCACCATGTTTTGGATGTGTCATCATTTTTTGATGCTCTATAATCAGGCAAAGAAAATATTTTTAAAGTTTTATCTCCTAATATTCATTATAAATGATGTAGTGGCATGTTAATGTATATATACACATAGAGTATATGTTTAAGAAAGCTTGCAATGGACAATGTAGTTTTGAAAATTCCTATGGAATTTACAGACTGATTGATCTACCCTCTTTAAAAGAAGCATTGTTACTGACTTAATGGTCAAGTACTAACATTTTATGAACTGCCATTTTTAGTAGAAAATTGATACCCAGAAGGGCAGTCATACTAATAGTCATTCTTCCCATACTAGTTTCCTTTTCAGTTCTCACATTTTCATTCACATTGTTTATCTCTCTTGGAAGATCTTCTCTTCAATCCTTGTCATATAGAATCTTTAAGTCCTGCCTCACTTTCTCAGTTCAATCTTTGTATCTGCCACAATTAACATCCGTCCATCTTTCCTAAGTCGGTCAGTGGAATACTACTCTTTGCGAAACTATAGACTATATAACCCTCCATGTTCCTCTGTCCATGGGATTTTCCAGGCAAGAATACTGAAGTGGGTTGCCATTTCCTTTTCCAGGAGATCTTCCTGATCCAGGGATTGAACCCTGGTCTCCTGCACTACAGGCAGATTCTTTACTGACTGAGCTAATAGGGACTTTAGTCCCATTACTCCACAGCCAAATAGATGGGGAAAATATGAAACAGTGTCAGATTTCATTTTATTGGGCTCCAAAATCAATGTGTATGGTGACTGCAGCTACAAAATTAAAAGACGGTTACTCCTTGGAAAAAAAGCTATGACTAACATAGACAATGTATCTAAAAGCAGAGACATCATGTTGCCTACAAATGTTGGTGTGGTCAAAGTTATGGTTTTTCCAATAGTCATGTATGGATGTGAGAGTTGGACCATAGAGAAAGCTGAGTGCCGAAGAATTGATGCTTTTAAACTGTGGTTCTGGAGAAGACATTTGACAGTCCCTTGGACAGCAAGGAGATCAGACCAGTCAGTCTTAAAGGAAATCAACCTTGAATATTCATTGGAAGGACTTATGGTAAAGCTGAAACTCCAACACTTAGGACACCTCATGCAAAGAGCGGACTCATTGGAAAAGACCATGATGCTGGGAAAAATTGAGGGCAAGAGGAGAAGGGGGCAACAGAGGATGAAATGGTTGGATGGCATCGCTGACTCAGTGAACATGAGTTTGAGCAAACTCAGGGAGGTGGTATGGACAGAGAAGCCTGGCATGCTGCAGTGTATGAGATGGCAAAGAGTTAGACATGACTTAGCCACTGAACAACAACAAAAAGATTATATCCTATATTCATGTAACTAGTTTCGACGTTCAGACTGAAAGCTTCTGAAGTACAGGATGAGTTTTTATATCTAGGATTTCTTCCTAGACCCTTATACAGTGACTTATGCATATTCAGTATATGTTTAGAGATGGAATATGAAAAATTACCTTTTTATATTATTGCAGAATAAATCAGTATTATTATGAATCCCAGATAAGGTAATAATGTAATGGACTTTCTCTGGCCAGCGACACCAAGCAAGCAATATTTTCCTTAATGAGAGTAATTCTTTAAGGACAGAGAACACAACCAGCAAAATTCATAGTGTCTCATCAATTTATTGAAAAACAAAACTACTTTCTGAGAGATATATTTTATATTATCTCTACTACTAAAGTCCAGTGATTTCAAATGGAAATTTGCCAAATATTACATTTTGTGTGTCTCTTTTAAAGATTCATGTTTGTTTTATTTTAGAGTTATCAGTATTTATTTTGTATAATATGCCATATATTCAACACATTAAAAAATAAAAGTTAACTTTTTTCCCATAGAGAATTTCAACTTATTTGGTAAGACAGAAAAATTTAAATCTAAAAAAATTATTGCAATTATCTGAAGCACAAAGATAGTGAAGAATTGTTTGGGGTCTACAAGTAGTTTCGGAATTGATGCTATATGTTGAGAAAGAAATGAAGATTTTTAAAAAGGCATATTAGATTTCAGAGGCAGATGAGGGATCTGAATAGAAGTATCTGAAGCAGATGCTGTATATCCTCGAAAGAGAGGATTATAACAATGGGGATAGAAATCGGAGAGACATCAACATAATGATGGTAATAAAATCCACTTGAGTATACACACTACCAGGATGAATATAATTGAAGAAGATTAGTGAGTCAAGCATTGAAAATTGGGAAAACCACTCTCAACTAGTAAGACAGGATTTAAGAAAAATAAATCTAATCTAAGAGGACCAGCAGAGAACAGAGACCCGGAAATTGATAGGGAATTCCAAAGAAATTGGTCAATAAATATTCTTAAATTTTATCAACAGCCCACTTTCACTTTTTCTTGACTCTTTAATTACTGTCCCTTTGACCACCACATATATTGTCATTTTCATCCCAAATCTCTCCTCTGACTTCTGAACTCTCATGTTCAGCCTCATCCAAGAAATCTTGTGCTGTGCTTCCACAAGATGTCAAACACTGCTAAACTTGCTGGGGCAAAGACAGCTAGCTGTCTCCCATTGTTGTTCAGTCACTCAGTCATGTCCGACTCTTTGCGGCCCCGTGGACTGCAGCATGCTAAGGCTTCCCTGTCCTTCACGATCTCCTAGAGCTTCCTCAAACTTTTTTCCATTGAGCTGGTGACTCAATGGACTCATCAACGATCTCATCCTCTGTCATCCCCTTCTCATCCTGCCTTCAATCTTTCCCAGCATGAAGGTCTTCCAACGAATCAGCCCATCTCTAAGAATTTTCCACAGTTTGTTGTGATCTACACGGTCAAAGGCTTTAGTGTAGTTTACGAACAGAAGTAAATGTTCTTCTGGGATTCTCTAGCTTCTTCTAAGATCTAACGGATGTTGGCAATTTCATGTTTGGTTCCTGTGCCTTTTCTAAATCTGGCTTGTACATCTGGAAGGTCTCAGTTTACATACTGTTGAAGCCTAGCTTGAAGGATTTTGAGGATTACTTTGCTAGCATGGAAAATGAGTACAATTGTGCAGTAGATTGAACATTCTTTGGGAAATATTATTGAATTACAAGCCATTTCTTGTACCTCACTAATAAATTATTCAAAGTATTTCTGAACATGTAACCAAGAAGAATAAATTCTACATTTCTTAGTCCCACTTGCAGGATATTATGGCCTTGTGGAGAAGTATTTTCCAGAGAGATGGGAGCAAAAATTGCATGCAGCTTCCTAGAAATGTCTTTAAGTTCCACAGACAAGTCTTACACTACTTTTTTTTTTTAATTTTCTTCCAGCTGACTGGAATGCAGAATTCATAGCTGGACCTAGAGCTAGATAAAATAGATAATGAGGTGTATCTGGGAACTGAGGTCACACAGGCAGAGCAACAAAATTAAAGGAGTCTTAGTCTCTGACTCTGTGAAAAATTTGCCAGCCGTGGATACATAATTGGACTTTTACCAGAGATAAACTCTTGCCTTATTTAAATTGCATTTGTCTGGAGCTTTCTGTCACAACTCATCAAAACAATTCTAATTAATGCATTTTATTTATCAAAAATCTCATTTTACTCATATATGCTGTTTTATAAGTGTCATCACCAGCAATTCAGGCATGTGGAACAGAGCCTCTTCCTTCTCCATCTCCTCTGATAACACCGACACAGGTGCAGCCTCTACCACCATTGCTGTAGTTAGGCCCTTGTCATTTCTTGCCCAGATCACTCCAAAACCTGTTAACACTTATTTCTAGTTTTATTCATCCTCAGTTTAATATCCACGCTTCCCAGCTAAAGTAATCTTTCTATAAATAAAACATCTTGTCACTTCTCCATCTAAATTCAGTTAAGGATAATATACAAATTCCACGGATTGTCTACCAGCTTCTTCCTATCTGCCTCCTGCTTACTTTTCTAATCTCCTTATCCAACTTTCCAACCTGCTCCCTCTACTTCAACCAGCCAGAAAATTTTCCAGAAACTGACTTTTTTCCCCATGCTTTCCTGGAAGCTATTTGTTTTCTTTGTGTGAAATTCCTTTCCTCTTTTTTATGTAGCAAACTTGCCTTCAAGTCTGTGTTTAATGAACTCTTCCTCTTGGAGAGGCTTTTGGTGAAGACTGGCCTTGTGCATTTCTGGGGCCCACCACAGTCTGAGTGAAGTTCCTCTTCAATGTCATCTCATTCCTCTGTGCATCCCCACATCATAGGAACCATTATGGTGTAATTATCTATTTACTCCTCCAACTCCTCCATTAGTTGTTAGGATATTTTTAGACCAGGAATTTGTCTTTCACTTCTGATTGCAAATATTTAACAATGCCTACTTGGAGAAGGAACTGGCAACCCTCTCCTGTAATCTTGCTTGGGAAATCCCATGGACAGAGGAGCCTGACGGGGCTACAGTCCAATGGGTCACAAAGAGTCAGACATGACTTAGTGACTAAACCACCACCACCACCACCACCAGTGCCTAATATTCATTCATTCATGTATTCAGCAGATATTTATTGAACAAATCCATAAATGTGAGGATCATAAGTAAGAATTTAGCAGTTAGTAAGAATTTAGCAGTTAATTGCTAAAACATTAGTGATTATACCCAATCTTAGAGATCAAATATACTCATCACATATGAACTAGGAGCTAGGAAATTGGTTATCTAATTCTGTGTATATCAGAAAGATAATTGAGTATAACTCAGTAAAAAGAGAAAACAGGGAGTAGGACTTGATAAATAAGGGTGAGAACTAGAGATACAATAACATTAAATTAATTTTAGAACCTATTTGCATATGTGTGTTTTAGAAAGCAGGAGATATATGAGTACATTTGAAGGCAAACATACTAAAGTGCACACTAAGTGAGGTGTAAAGAGGGAAAAACTGAAATTTGTCTTCTTAGAAGAATTTCTAAAGTCAAGTACTTTTATGGGTTTTATAATTCAGAAAATATCACTCCATTCACTATCTCATTTCTATTTGCACTATAGCCATTTAATGCAGATGTTACCATTTTTTATTTTATAAATATAATAAATAAGTCAAAGTAGTTATGAGCATTTCAAGTTTAATCATTAGTAAGATTATGAGATGCACACATGAGATACCATGGTATTTTTATTTTAGAAACCTGAAGACTAAAAAATGTGGAGTGAAAATTATCAGGAGTAATATAAAATAATTATTTGATTAACCAAGTTGAAAAAATCATAACTTTGTTTTCAGTAACAGTTTATCTCTATAAACAAAACTTTAAAAACAGCTCAGTGATCTAATTGTCAGTGTGTGAAACCATGCATGATTAGATTGAGATTTTAAGATATCCAAAAAAATCTTGTGTGTAGGTGTATACTTATCTTAGTCATTTCTTAGCTGCTTAATTTAGTCCTTATTCTTTCTCCATATTGTGGAAGATGTAGCCTTTTTATTCAGCTTGAATCTTTTCTTGGCATCAAAATCATTTAGGGTTATATAAAAAGTGTGAGCATCAAATGATGGAGAAGTTTTTCTTGTACAAGAAATCATTTTTGTTCTAGTCTTACATTCACATCTCCATCCATGGATCCAATCTTGGTCTTTGGTACTTGAGAGCATCCTAGGGTCAAGAGCCCTATAAGATCCTTCTACTTAGCCTTTAATCTTTTCTCTAGACGGAGAGATTTAACTACTTCTAACTTAATAAGAATGTTGGATTTGGTTTACTTTATATTTCTTCCAATTAACTTTCTGAGTGCTTTTCTTTGTGGAGGCTTTAATCTTGTCTAAACTTGTGAGAAAGTAGAGAGGAAGAAAAAGAACACTCCTACTTAATATGCACACACACACACACACACACACACACACACACACATATATATATTTAGTGTTAGTGAAAGTCTCTCAGTTGTGTCCAACTCTTTGCAACCCCATGGACTATACGGTCCATGGAATTCTCCAGGCCAGAATACTCAAGTGGGTAGCTTTTCCCTTCTCCAGGTGATCTTCCCAACCCCAGGGATGAAACTCAGGTCTCCCACATTGCAGGTGGATTCTTTACCATCTGAGCCACAAGGGATGATCATATATACATATACATACATATATATATATATATATATATGTATGTATTGACACAATTAACTGTCAGTATTCTTGGACTAAAATCATCTCATACTTTGATTATGTGGAACTTGATTTAATTATATGATAGATATCACTGCTTCTAAATGAGCACTATTTTATTAGAAATTAGATAGAGTTTGAAATTGAAGGAAAGACCTATTAATGGAGAGATCAATGGAAAGAAAATTATGATAGATTTAATATCAAATACTATATTTCATCAATATTTTCAAATTCCTCCTCAAATTAAATCAGATTTAAGACTTTTTAATGTATCTTCTTTAGATGTACATGTAGAAATAAGAGGAGCTTCCCAGGTGGCTCAGTGGTAAAGAATCGGCCTGCCAAGCAGGAGACACGAGTTGGATCCCTGGATTGGGAAAATACATTGGAGGAGCAAATGGCAACCCACTGCAGTATTCTTGCCTGCAAAATTCCATGGAATTTTCAGGAGTAGAAGACTGGCAGGTTACAGTCCATGGGGTCGAAGAGTCGGACATGACTGAGCATGTTCCACCCCTGTACATATAAGAATGTGCCTATGATTTTATATCTCCTTCTAAGGAGTAAGAGAGTTCACATTTCTCTTTATTACCAATAAACCAGAGTAATCTGATATCTGAATCACCTGAGTGTTACAGCTACCTATAGAAACTTCATTAATTCCTTAAGACTCCTATCTTGGATAGTACATTGTTGTTCTGGAAATATCAACATAAATCATAATATCTTACAGAACTGGGATGATACAGAAAGGGTTTATATCAGTATATATTTACCTATAGGGACATCAAAATATAGTTAATGAATCATATCAGATTTTTAAAAAGACAGCTGCGTTATTACTTGAATTGTGTTAGCTCTTCATTAAAATATTTGTAAAGGTGATGAATAAATAAAACCACAGCTGAATTACTGCAAGCCTTTAATCTACTGGAGGGGGCTCAATAAGGTATACAAATTAATAAATAAAAATGGTTTGAACAGCTTCATCAATAAGTAATTGTATCAACTATAAACTGGCCACCTTATGAACATATAGAAATATCTTCTAGTAATTTATAAAATAACTTAATCAACATTTAAATATATATTTTTAGGACAAAAAGGGGGAAATACACAGGTTTTGAAAGAGAAGAAAGTCAGTCCCAGGAAAGTACTGATGCTAGTGAGGCCAAGTGATACTAGTCTAGGCCGTGTTGGATTTAGCACAGGACAGGTTATGCATCCTCAGTTTGGCAACAGGTTGCCAGGTCTTACAATTATACTCTAAGGAGCTACCCTACCAAAGGAAAGTGACTTGTAAACTCTATCTGTAGGCCAGATGAACAGCAAGGACATTTGACATCTGTTGTAGCCACACATGGGGAAAATAAATCACTGGTAAGTAATTGAAGTCTAGTCCTGTGTTATGCAGAGCTGCAGGTTGCAATTTATTACTACAGTGCAGTGCAGAAATCTAAGCCAAGAAATTAACATAAGACAGATTTGTATACAGACCCAGATCTCTTAAGGAAGTAAACAAAATCTTCTGTCCAAAAAGTTTCACAGATCAGTTCAGTTCAGTCACTCAGTCATGTCCAATTCTTTGTGACCCCATGGATTGCAACACTCAGGTAAGTTGTGAAAACAGAAAACAGGTCTCACTGAAGAAGAGATAATATTATTATTTAGGAAAGAAGATGACAAAAACCAACAAACCAACAAAAAAACGTAAGGACAGGTGTTAATGAAAACAGAAAACTAAGGCTTGCTTTGGGCTTCCCTTGTGGCTAAGCTGGTAAAGTATCCGCCTCCAATGCAGGAGACTTGGGTTTGATTCCTGGGTTGGGAAGATCCTGTGGAGAAGGGAAAGGCTACCCACTCCAGTATCCTGGCCTGGAGGATTCCATGGATTGTATAGTCCATGGGGTCGCAAAAAGTCAGACACAACTGAGCGAATTTCACTTTCGCTTTCAACAGAACTGAAAATTATGGAACCATTTGGAGATACACCACAACATAGATATGTTTCGGACAATTCAAGAGATAAAAGTAGATATCTGAATCAATAAAAAGAAGAACATGAAATAAAAAGTAGCTTTGAAAAGGAATTAAGCAGATATGAAATCATCTCCAGAGTGCTCAATAAATCCTGAATGAATGAATGAGTGAAGGAGTGAGTGAGTACTTAGTACAGCAACTAACTCACAATCAAATACAAAAACTTTAGAAAATATTACTTTTGCTATTATTTTATTCTTAAATTTCTACACCATTTTTGTAGGGTAGTATAGCTCTTTACTAATTTACACAATTTTTGTAGGGTAGTATAGCAAACCAACTCATCCAATATCTAAATAATTTTATAACCTGTTTTACTAGTGGTTCATTTTGGATTCTATTGAATAAGCATAATATAAATGTTAGGTGAGTCTTAAACTGCTAATTGGGTCTCCCTGGTGGCATAGATGGTAAAGAATCTGCTTGCAATGTGGGAGAACTGCATTTGATCCCTGGGTTGGGAAGATCCCTTGAAGGAGGGCATGGCAACCCACTCCAGTATTCTCCATGGGAAAATCCCATGGACAGAGGAGCCTGGCACAAAGTTGGATATGACTGAGCAACTGAGCACAGCACAGCACATAGCTCTTCAGTGATTTCTTTCCTGCCTTATTCAGGAATACCCTAGTGAATCCTTTACTCTGCTTAATGGTATTCACATACATTTATTCTTTTCTTTCATACTGATCACTATAAATAGGCCATACTTTCTCTATTTACACACGATTTTTCTACTCTGGTACTGGCACAACTCATTCTAGTCTACGCAACAGTCACAGGAATCCCACATCTAACACATTGACACTTCTTGATATTAAATATCAGAGTATTAAAAGTAATCTCATTGGAATACAGAAATTTATGTACTTAGAATGAAACATAACAAAGCTCAGCAGTGTTTAAGAGGAAACTAGATTTTTACTTCCAAAATATCCGGTTCACCACTGTGAACCTGTTTTTAACAACCCTTGATGAAATCTGTGATAAAATTTTAAATAAGATGTCTAGCATAGGAACTAAAGTCAATTGCTTCCAAATTTTGCCCTGTTTTCTCCTTCAGGAGAGCAGTAAAAGTCATAAGTGATAATAATTACAACATATGTTTACTGAGTGGCTATGTTTTTCAAGATTATTGTTCTAGAAATTTCATTCATATTAACTTATTTGATATTCATTTAGTACTTTTCTCTTTCAGAAGAACAACTGAATCACAGGTTTATTACCTTGCCCAAGGCCAAGATAGTAAATGATAAATCCATGGTTTGAACTCAGTCATAAATTCTAAAGCTCAAACTTTTAAATACCACATGATTTTAATCAATTCTGTTCAGTTCACTCGCTCGGTAGTGTCTGACTTTATGACCCCATGGACCGCAGTACACCAGGCTTCTCTGTCTATCACCAACTCTTGGAGCATGCTCAAGCTCATGTTCATCGAGTCAGTGATGCCATCCAACCATCTCATCCTCTATCGTCCCCTTCTTCTGCTGCCTTCATTCTTTCCAAGAGTCAGGGTCTTTTCCAATGAGTCAATTCTTCACATCAGGTGGCCAAAGTATTGGAGCTTCAGCTTCAGCATCAGTTCTTCCAAAGAATATTCAGATTAATTTCCTATATGATTGACTGGTTGGATCTCCTTGCAGTTCAAGGGACTCTCAAAAGTCTTCTCCAATATCACAGTTCAAAAGCATCAATTCTTCGGTGCTCAGCTTTATTTATGGTCCAGCTCTCACATCTATACACCACTATTGGAAAAATCATAGCTTTGACTAGACAGATTTTGTTGGCAAAGTTATGTCTCTGCTTTTTAATATACTGTCTAGGTTGGTCATATCTTTTCTTCCAAGGAGCAAGCGTCTTTTAATTTCATGGCTGCAGTCCCATCTGCAGTGATTTTGGAGCCCAAGAAAATAAAGTCTGTCACTGTTCCATTGTTCCCCATCTATTTGCCATGAAGTGATGGGGCCAAATGCCATGATCTTAGCTTTTTGAATGTTGAGCTTTAAGCAAGCTTTTTACTCTCCTCTTTCGCATTCAACAAGAGGTTCTTTAGTTCCTCTACACTTTCTGCCATAAGGGTGGTATCATCTGCATATCTGCATTACTGATGTTTCTCTCAGCAGAATCTTGATTCTGGCTTGAGCTTCATCCAGCCCAGTATTTCGCATGATGTACTATTCATATCAGTTAAATAAGCAGGTTAACAATATATAGCCTTGGATGTGTATAGCCTTTCCCAATTTGGAGCCAGTCCATTGTTCCATGTTTGGTTTCAACTGCTTCTTGACCTGCATACAGATTTTTCAGGAGGAAGGTTAGGTGATCTGGTATTCCCATCTCTTTAATAATTTTCTACACTTTGTTGTGATCCACACAGTTAAAGGCTTTAGTGCAGTCAAGGAAGCAGAAGTATATGGGTTTTTTTTTTTTTTTCTTTGGAATTCTCTTGCTTTTTCTATGATCCAACAGATGTTGACAATTTGATCTCTGGTTCCTCTGCCTTGTCTAAATCCAGCTTGAACATCTGGAAGTTCTCTGTTCATGTACTGTTGAAGTCTAGCTTGGAGAATTTTGAACATTACTTTGCTAGCATGTGATATGAGTAAATTGTGCAGTAGTTTGAACATTATAGGCATTGCCTTTCTTGGGGATTGGAATGAAAACTGATATTTTCCAGTCCTGTGGCCACTGCTGAATTTTCCAAATTTGCTGGCATATTGAATGCAGCATTTTCACAGCAAAATCTTTTAGGCTTTGAAATAGTTCAGCTGGAATTTAATCACCTCCATTAGCTTTGTTCATAATGATGCTTCCTAAGGCCCACTTGACTTTGCACTCCAGGATGTCTGGCTCTAGGTGAGTGCTCACATCATCGTGGCCGTCTGGGTCATGAAGATCTTTTTTGTATAGTTCTTCTGTGTATTCTTGCCACCTCTTCTTAATATTTTCTGCTTCTGTTAGGTCCATACCATTTCTGTCCTTTATTTTGCCCAACTTTGCATGAAATTCTACCTTGGTATCAATAATTTTCTTGAAGAGATCTCTAGTCTTTCCCATTCTATTGTTTTTCTTCTATTTCTTTGCACTGATCACTGAGGAAGGCTTTCTTATCTTCCCTTGCTATTCTTTGCAGCTGTACATTCGAATAGGCATATCTTTCCTTTTCTCCTTTACCTTTTGCTTTTCTTCTTTTCACAACTATTTGTAAATCTTCCTTGGAGAATATTTTTGCATTTCTTTTTTGTGGGGATGATTTTAATTGTTACCTCAAAGTGGTATTTATCACAAGTTGTCATGGACTGTATGCGTGTATCCTCTGCAAGACTGTATGTTGAAATACTAACCCCCACCACCATGAGATTTAGGAGATAACTAGCTAATGAAGGTAGCACCCTCATGAAGGGGATCAGTGTCCTTATAAAAAGAGACATGAGACAGCTTGCTCTGCTCTCTGCTGTCTTGCATGTGAGGATTCAGTGAGAAGATGGCCATCTGTAACCCAGCAAGTAGGCCCTCCTAAGAGCTGATCTGGGACCTGATCTTGGACTTCCTAGTGCCTAGAACTGTACAGAGTAAATGTATGTTGTTTAAGCCATATAGTCTGTGATAATTTATTATCACAGCCCAAACTGAGAAACAGACGTTGAAAGTGATTGCATCATACAATTGAGTAGTATTATTTTTATTTGGGGGGCTTTCAAAATATATAAGGTCATCTAAATTTGCTTCTATGAGAAAAATAGGTAATTAAAGAACAGCAACAACAGATTATTGTAAATTTGTTGAAATAGTATTATCATTATAAATAAGAAAAATAAGTAGACTGCAAATCAGCACAACTACCTGCTATAATGTGGTCTTAGTATTTCATTAGTTTTATTGAAATATATTTAAAATATCAGTCAAGTAGCTATTGAAAAGGCTTAACAGTACAGATGACTATAAGAGAGCCAAAAATTGAAAAGACAACAGCATTGACTGACACCTTCTGTTATTTTTTACTATCTCTATAGTCAATATTTAAAAATCACTTTCATTTTCTCTTTGAATAAGACACCAACATAATTTTGACTACAGACACTATGATCAATAGGATTTATTCATCAATGACTTGTTTAAGCTCTTGATTTTCTAAATATTCCAGTATTCATATTTCTATATTAATTTCAATAAAGAAAAAGGTTTAAAGTCCAAATTGAGTGGATTCTGGGCAGGTTTTCTAGGCTAATCCTATATAAAGAAAATTTGTTTCTAATGTCTTTTATCTATGTTTAGTCATCAAATTCAAAGAGTTCACATTCAAAGAGTCACTAAGCAGATCTATATATATGTATACACATACACAAACACACTCATATATTTAAAGGTGACAGTTATCATGTGGAGTTATGTAATCTTCCTAAATACTACTTTCCAGAGAAGTAAGATTTCTGTTTGATGTACTATCAACTATGAGTGATATATAATTGATAGGGCTATTTCCATGAAAAGAGAACTGTGGTATGTACACCTTGGTAACTTTGAAATCTGTCATTCTGATTATCTATGAAATAGATAATTACACAGTAGATAATTACAAGCATGCAATAAAAGCTACCAGGTGATTTTACATTTTGGCAACTTCTGTTTGAAAGAATAGGTCACTTTTAATGGAGTAATTTAATATATTATTTTAAATGTTTCTTACATATTAGCAGGTAATTGTATAAATGAGTCTTTACAAGAACAAGTAGTAGTACATAATGCCTTTAGGTAACAGAAGAAACAGAATATGAATGGGAGATGCTTAGTTAATTTATAGGACATGTACATTTCAAAAGTCCTATTTTTAATCTCTGCTGTATGGCACTTTATTTTGTGGAGCTATGACATTTCTTCACTGGAGAAATGAAGAACAAGGAAATAGAAGCTGAAATATATAAAGCATTACTACTCAACAAGGTTGAGATTAACCCTGTCTATTTACAATGTTAAATCAACTATGTCTTAAAATCAAGGTTTATAACATTAATAAATTTATCACATTAAAATGAGCACAGGCTTTGGAGTCAGATAGATGTGTTTAATCATGACCTTGACATTTAATGAGTAGGCAAACATATGCATTTACTTCACGTCTTAGAAGCTGATTTTCTATCTATAAAATGAGTATAATAATATCCACAACCTCAGCAAATGTAAGTAATAAAATAAGTTTCTCACATAGAGTAATGCTTGGAGTTTAGTGTGCACTGAACGTACACGTGGACATCACCAGATGGTCAACACTGAAATCAGATTGATTATATTCTTTGCAGCCGAAGATGGAGAAGCTCTATACAGTCAGCAAAAACAAGACCGGGAGCAGACTGTGGCTCAGATCATAACTCCTTATTGCCAAATTTAGACTTAAATTGAAGAAAGTAGGGAAAACCACTAGTCCATTCAGGTATAACCTAGAGCAAATCCCTTATGAGTATACAGTAGAAGTGACAAATAGATTTAAGGGACTAGATCTGATAGACAGAGTGCCTGATGAACTATGGACAGAGGTTTGTGATATTGTACATGAGACAGGGATCAAGACCATCCCCATGGAAAAGAAATGCAAAAAAGCAAAATGTCTGTCTGAGGAGGCCTTACAGATAGCTGGGAAGAGAAGAGAAGCGAAAAGCAAAGGAGAAAAGGAAAGATATTCTCATCTGAATGCAGAGTTCCAAGAATAGCAGGGAGAGATAAGAAAGCCTTCCTCAGCGATCAATGCAAAGAAATAGATGAAAACAACAGATTGGGAAAGACTAGAGATCTCTTCAAGAAAATTAGAGATACCAAAGGAACATTTCATGCAAAGATAGGCTCGATAAAGGACACAAATGGTATGGACCTAACAGAAGCAGAAGATATTAAGAAGAGGTGGCAAGAATACACAGAAGAACTGTACAAAAAAGATCTTCACGACCCAGATAATCATGATGGTGTGATCACTCACCTAGAGCCAGACATCCTGGAATGTGAAGTCAAGTGGGCCTTAGAAAGCATCACTGCAAACAAAGCTAGTGGAGGTGATGGAATTCCAGTTGAGCTATTTCAAATCCTCAAAGATGATGCTGTGAAAGTGCTGCACTCGATATGCCAGCAAATTTGGAAAACTCAGCAGTGGCCACAGGACTGGAAAAGGTCAGTTTTCGTTCCAATCCCAAAGAAAGGCAATGCCAAAGAATGCTCAAACTGCCGCACAATTTCACTCATCTCACACGTTAGTAAAGTAATGCTCAAAATTCTCCAAGCCAGGCTTCAGCAATATGTGAACCGTGAACTTCCAGACGTTCAAGCTGGTTTTAGAAAAGGCAGAGGAACCAGAGATCAAATTGCCAACATCCGCTGGATCACTGAAAAAGCAAGAGAGTTCCAGAAAAACATCTATTTCTGCTTTATTGACTATGCCATACCCTTTGACTGTGTGGATCACAATAAACTGTGGAAAATTCTGAAAGAGATGGGAATACCAGACCATCTGACCTGTCTCTTGAGAAACCTGTATGCAGGTCACGATGCAACAGTTAGAACTGGACATGGAAAAACAGACTGATTCCAAATAGGAAAAGGAGTACGTCAAGGCTGTATATTGTCACCCTGCTTATTTAATTTATATGCAGAATACATCATGAGAAATGCTGGGCTGAAAGAAACACAAGCTGGAATCAAGATTGCTGGGAGAAATATCAATAACCTCAGATATGCAGATGACACCACCCTTATGGAAGAAAGTGAGGAAGAACTAAAGAGCCTCTTGATGAAAGTGAAAGAGGAGAGTGAAAAAGTTGGCTTGAAGCTCAACATTCAGAAAACTAAGATCATGGCATCTGGTCCCATCACTTCATGGGAAATAGATGAGGAAACAGTGGAAACAGTGTCAGACTTTATTTTTTGGGGCTCCAGAATCACTGCTGATGGTGATTGCAGCCATGAAATTAAAAGACACTTACTCCTTGGAAGGAAGGTTATGGCCAACCTAGATAGCATATTTATAAACAGAGACATTACTTTGCCAACAAAAGTCCGTCTAGTCAAGGCTATGTTTTTTCCAGTGGTCATGTATGGATGTGAGAGTTGGACGGTGAAGAAAGCTGAGCGCTGTAGAATTGATGCTTTTGAACTGTGGTGTTGGAGAAGACTCTTGAGAGTCCCTTGGACTGCAAGGAGATCCAATCAATCCATCCTAAAGGAGATCAATCCTGGGTGTTCATTGGAAGGACTGATGTTGAAGCTGAGACTCCAATACTTTGCCTACATCATGCCAAGAGTTGACTCATTGGAAAAGACCCTAATGCTGGGTAGGATTGGGGACAGCAGGAGAAGGGGATGACAGAGGATGAGATGGTTGGATGGCATCACTGACTCAATGGACATGGGTTTGGGTAGACCCCGGGAGTTGGTGATGTACAGAGAGGCCTGGCGTGCTGCAATTCATGGGGTTGCAAAGAGTCGGACACTACTGAGCGACTGAACTGAAAAAAAAATTCCTCTTTATTGACAATAGAGAAATCTTGTAGATGTTCTTAAAAATGCTCACAATTACAAAATGAGAGACAGCAAATACAAAATGCATTTTTTTCATAACAACTTCTTTTTGAAGTTGTTTGAATTCAAACTTCTGTTTGAATTTTCCATAGGAAATTTTATTATGTATGTCTTTAAAACAGTTTTTAAATTATCTCAAAATGTAATTTGTGGCTGTCTATGTAGTTCATAAAAAGTGTAACACACACACTTTGTGTCATATAAGCCACCCTGTCGACAAGTGACAGCTGAGTTGCTATCTTGAAGTTCTCCATGAGGGACTAGTAAAGTGAGAGTCAGTCAGCCCATTTGAAGACATTCTGTCTCAAAATCTAGTAGAGGCATATCAGAACCAGGTTGACTTTCTCTTACTGATTTTCTTAATCTTTTTTATATATGGCCTTAAACTCAAACATCATCAACTAGGCAGAATTATTTGGTTTGATTTTAATTCCTTAACTTATGAATAAAATATTAAGACACATTTTCCTCTGAGCTATGCCACAGGCATTCTTAAATGATATTGGCCGATATGACCTTAACAAGTGCAATGGACAGCAAAGAAGCAAATTTCACTGAAGCAAAATAACAATATTGCAAATGTATTAGGGTTAAGGTTAAAAATCTTGCAATAGATCAAGTTACGGAGAATTTTGTGGACTAAAGAGATTATCTTAGTTTGAAAGCACTATCACCAAAGAAATAATGGAAAACCACATCTCAGAGAACATCACGGTGGAAAGAATACTCAAAGAATATAGATCCAGCTGTGGGGGGCCGTACGGAGTCTGAAAAACTATTTTTCTCATTTGTTTTATTATTTAATTGTAAGAGTCCCACAAATGATGGCTTCTTTCTGAAAATAGACTTGCGTTCTGTTTTCAGGTAGGACAAAATTATTCTTCTGTTGAAAGACACTTCTAATGTGCATTGAGGTATGTAAAAACTGAGAAAAATTCTTAGTACTATTTTAAAAGTAAACAGAAAAGTAATGCCAGGTATTAATGACTTTTATTTTACTTGGGTATGGCTGCAAATTACCATTGTAAACAAGCATCTTAACTACTGCAGGATACTTAGGTTTCAAATAAAATACAGCTAAAGTATCTTCTCTGAAAAATTTTGCATTTCTTTTCCTTAGTTATCCACACTCAGAGATTCAATTCTGTACCTGAAATGGATAATAATTATGCTGATTATCTCACTGCCAATTCATATTTGCATGAATGGTAGCCTATAAAAATGTACAATAGTTCAATTCAGGGGGACAAATGGACCCAGCAAGTAAAGTCTCATGCTAGGATTACAGGAAGTCTCCTGTCTTTACAGGAAGGCTTCTGAGCTATTCTGCGCATCAAAAATCCGTGAGTATTTATTTCCTACGTAAAATGCTTCAAGCAGCTGCTTACTTTTTATCTGTAACTTTTCTTTCCAATCTTCTTTCATTTTTCTGATTACATTAAGGGAAATCCTTGATCAGGAGCCAGTGGTCTTTAACACCTGCTAATATCCTTTTGAACAAGGGAAGTGTTTGCCAGGCCAGGCCATCTGCAGGCAACAGAGGGTTAGAGTGGCCCCAGGGGGGCAGGATGCAGTGGGTATTCAAATCCTCATATCCTGAATCTTTGAATCAAGAGGGTTTCCTTCATTGAACACTTGAGTGGGGTCTCCTAGCAGCTAAGGAAGCCCTGGAGATGCGTAATTAAAGGAGTCCATTATGTACTAAACACAATGAAACTATAGCTACTTCTAATTCCCATCAAATTGAGCCAGCTCCTTGCACCCACTGCAGAGTTTGTGCTCATTCTCCAGGAAGTGCCCAGCCCCCCCTCCCCTATAGAAAGGCGACAGTGAAGGGCTGTAGTATGTTTCCTTGTAGTGGAAAGCAGCTTATATATTGTGGAAAAAGATATGGTGCTGAAGCTAGCACCTGGGCTCTGCGAACATCCATGCCTGTCAAGCTTGGCTTAAAATTTAATGAGGTCTTTTGGGAGAGGACATTCTACATATTTTTAGTACATGCCAATTCTTAGTCCACAAATGACATAATAAAAACCTCAGGGCTGAGTTGCACCTTGGAAATAATTTCATCTGCCCTCATCTTTTTCCCAGGGTGGAAGGATAGCCAAAATCAAGCGAGGATATTTAACTGAAGTCCTCAATCTTCTGTTTCTCAGATTGTTTGCATTCTAACTGTCTTGAGTTTCAATCAAAAATCTTTACTGTTCTTGCATTATATGCTAAGCATCATAGTACAGTTGGGGAATAGAATGGAAAACAAGGTAGACATAGTCCATGCTTTCCAGAATTTATATCCTAAGGGTAGAAGACAAACATGTGTTAAGTGTTACAATAAGAGAAAAATTTACTATGGAAACAAAAAAATTCAAATAAAGAAGTATGAGTAATATAGATTAGCATCAAAGTTATTTTTTTAAATTACCAGAGCAATACATTTTAAAATTAAAAATATAGAACTACTTGTAAAATTTATTTATGAGTATATGCTGAGGATTTTGATTACTGAGAAATTGTGTATCTTCTTGAAAAAAGATTACAAAATTTCAACAAATCATTTTCCAACTGCAGATTCTTGTAATTAAAGGAACATGGGTTCATTAAAAATGTATAAATGAATGTATTTATTCAAACAGATTTTTCTAAGGTAGTTAAAATACTTTCACACCTTATAGGAACAAGTATGCTTGTTTTGTTTTGCTTAAATTTATTCTACTTGGTGTTTCTTTTTTAAAAAATATTTTAGTATAAAGAAAAGAATTTGCTTTTTGTGGATAGTAAATGTCATACTAAAATCATCCCCTTAAGTTGTATCATATGATAAATGAATTGATATTAGCCTAAGTTCAGGTACAGTGTATTTTGACACCACTGATTCATTTTTTGAATAGTAGTTTTAAATATATCAGGGCAAGTGTGGAATCAATATCCATTTGAATGTAGATTAAACCTCTTTAAAAATATATATATACTCTTGTTTTTTCACAGATTCCACATCCTGATCAAAGGAAATCTATAAGTACATGGCTTAGGGTTTTGTCACTAATCCTGCCTTATTTTTTCATTTTATCATTTAGAATGTAAAAAGTAAATTAGCAAAATTGTAGGATTTTGGGTAGCTTCTGAATAGATTAGATATGGTAAAATGTTTTTGGACATCTAAAACAAAAGACTCAAAATAATAATACTAAACATATTAAAGGAGACAATTTAAGGATCTCTACTCAAGGAGATCCAATCAATCCATCCTAAAAGAGATCAATCCTGGGTGTTCATTGGAAGGACTGATGTTGAAGCTGAAACTCCAATACTTTGGCCACCTCATGCGAAGAGTTGACTCATTGGAAAAGACCCTAATGCTGGGTAGGATTGGGGGCGGGAGGAGAAGGGGACGACAGAGGATGAGATGGTTGGATGGCATCACCAACTCGACAGACATGGGTTTGGGTAGACTCCGGAGTTGGTGATGGACAGAGAGGCCTGGCGTGCTGCAATTCATGGGGTTGCAAAGAGTCAGACACGACTGAACGACTGAACTGAACTGAACTGAACTCAAGTTAAAATAATCAAAACAATAAATAATTCCACTCAGTTTTTACTGTGGGTATATGCAACTCGACTTCTAGGTTTATAAAAGAGGATGGCCAAACTAGAAACATTAAGGTAGTGAAACTGGATAATCTTATCTGAGAATGGTCACCCAGGCAACAATCTAAGGGTCCTAAGATGTCTAGCTTAGAAAAGAAACATAGGGGCTCATGTCTCTTCAAATATCACAGCATTCTTTGTTGAGATCTGAATTAGCAGTGATTAGTGAGTTTTACCACTTGATTACATACTCTTAAGAGCAAGTTCTATAATGATTTATACCTAGAACAGTGCTCCATAAATACTTGCTAAGTAAACTAATATATGTTACATAGAAGAAGCTACAAATAAAGAGAAATGTCAAATTGTGAGCTGAAAGACACTAGTAGTGCTCTGGTAGATGCTAAATTATCATTTACTAGGAACTTGAAGAAGAAATTCTTGAATTGGGAATGAGATAAAGATAGATGCTTTCTAACTCTTTATTCAAATAGTTTATTTTTCCTTTATAAGGAGGATGTTTCCTTTTCTTTAGAGAATATGATGGGTGAACAAAAATATAGGGATTTATTTTTCATCTCATTAATTTTTAAAAAATTATGATACTTCTATTTCTTACAAATTTGTTAACTTGTCAACACATCAGTCATTGAATTCAGAACATTTTATCTTTTTATACAAGATTCTGTCTTTTGGATTTGCAGTAGTAATTACTACAAATCCTTCCAACTGAAGGCTATAAAAGACATACAGTTACAATTTCATCTTCAGAGGAAGCCTCTCCAAGGATCTTGACTCTGAAATCATAAGCAATTGACTCCATGATATCTGCAGATTGGTGAGTTTAACAGATGAGACTGAAAAATCAAGCAGAAGAAAGCCACAAAAATGTTAAGGGAATAGTATCTATTACTATTCTGAATTAATAAAATAAATTGTATTTAATTTTTTCTTCTGGTTTACATCAGGCTTTTTTTCTGTTTGAATTTTCAACATGCAATACAAGCACTTTTCTTAATAGTGTTTGTGACTGCTTAGTTACTCAGTCATGTCCAACTCTTTGCGACTCCGTGAACTACAGCCCACCAAGCTCCACTGTCCCTGAGGATTTTCCAGGCAAGAATACTGGAGTGGGTTGCCATGTCCTCCTCCAGGGGATCTTCCCAACCAAGGGATTGAACACAGGTCTCCCTCATTGCAGGCAGATTCTTTAGCAACTGAGCCACCAGGGAAGTCTGAAACCCAGGGAAACCAGGGAAGCCCATTATTCTCAAATAGTGGGTATCAATAAAACATGACAAGTATCAGGCCATTTGAGAATGTGATCTACACATCAGCTTTCAATCTATACAAATATATTATTTCATTAGGAAATATGATTTAGTCCCATAGTTACCTGATTTATAAAATTCTAGTACAAATCCTTCCAAGGAATGGTGTTGATAAATTAAGGTGACAAAGTGACTTCACGGGGATCAGTTCTAAGGATAATAGAAAAAATAAGTGGAGAAAATATTAGAGAAGTCATCTGTATATAAAATAAATACATTCCAAAGGCAGACAGTTAACCCAAATGACAATGATGAATAGCTTACCTGATGGTTTGTAATGTCATCTGTAATCATATACAAAGAAGAATTTGTGTTCTTTTGCTATGTTTTAACTTTAAGACTACCCAAAGAAAAGGGAAAGTTCATATATAATCTTATAAGAATAACTAACAAATGGGATGAGGAATAATCACCAATTATGCCACCAAGTACCCTTAGAACTTTCCAGTTTCCCATTTTTAAATATTTTAACTATTTTTAACTATTGAACTCATTCATATTAGATTCCATACAGAGGAATCATATTGTCTCTGTAATCTATAAACCATAAAAGTTCATTGAAAGTTTTTATTATAAAAAGTTTTTGTTTATTAAAAATTGTCAAAAAGTTTGACTGTCATTTCAAGATAGCAGGTTGTAACTGGTGATACACAGACAATCTTTCAAAACCCTTTAAAACTCTTAGTAGTTTGTTTTTGCTGTTCTTGTTGTTGTATCGGTTGACTCCATATAGAACTTTTATGTAAATTCCAAAACAAAATGGTTGTTGTGAGAAGTAAAAATTTAGCAAAAAATATTGTTAAGCACCTGTTATCTCCTTGGCAGTTAATCATATAAGTAATATAGGAGAAATAAAAACCTCAGTTTTGTTTGATAAATATTTACTGGCTTAAAAGTTTCTCCTTAATTTGGATTCCCATTCAGAAAGGCATGTATTAGCTAATGGTCTACTTTGCAATTACGCTATTAGTTTTCAAAATGAATTAATATATAATCCTTCTGAATAATTAACCAATCATTTATTTTAACATTTGATTCACGTGAAACCATCAACATATGACTCTTACTTGATAGTCTGAAAATGTGAGTTTCAAATTTCGAAAGGTGATTCCTATATCATTGAAAAGAATAGGCAGATGAAGAAAAACTCAAAGATAATGCCTGTGAATATAACATAGTGACATATTCTGGAGTTCTTTTTCTGAATATCTATATACCATTTAAAAATGGGTTGATATACAAAAGATTATATATAGTAAAATAAAATGATAATTTAAACAAATTCCAAAATCAACAGCATACATTTTCTTGGTGGATAATTTCCAGAGGAGTGTGCATTTTTTAAAGAGGAAACATATGTAGGAAAGTATACTTTATGAGCATTTATGCCTTCTGATAATATATATTTTTAGTTTTCTCTCCAGCCATCTCTACTCTACCTCTGTTGTAGAAGGAAACACTCTTCTTGTCAAGATCACATTATGAATTCACAAAGAAATAACCCAAACTCCTACATAAATTTAGAGCAATAATGGATAAAATATATGCCAAAATATATTTTAAAAACATCAGCACCGTCAAAAACAAGACAAAATAAACCTGTTTACCTAACAGAATAGTGAGCATAAGCCACAGATGTGTCTAACTTCAGTCTAGTAAAAAGACTGTTAAAATTATCTTATAAATGTAAAGGAGGAGAACTAGACTCCCTGTGAAGAACTAGGGCTTGGGTAGACTCTCTCTGTCCACAAAAGGAGGTTAAATACTTATAATTATTGCTTATGACTACTCCTAGCTTTGAACTACTTCTCAGGTAATAGGAAGACTGGGGAAATCTACATGATGAGGAGCATGGTCAGGCCATGTAAGGGACATAGAGCTGAATCATTAATTCCACCACAGAATGTTGCTGTTGTTGTTCAGTTGCTAAGTCGTGTCTGACTCTTTATGACCCCATGGGACTGCAGCATACCAGGTTTTCCTGTCCTCCACTATCTCCTGGAGCTTGCTCAAATTCATGTCTATTGAGTTTGGTGATGCTGTCCAACCATCTTATTTTCTGCCACCCTCTTCTCCTTTACCCTTCAACTATTCCCAGCATCAGAGTCTTTTCCAATGAGGTGACTTTCTGCATCAGGTGGTCAGTATTGGAGCTTCAGCTTCAGCATCAGTCCTTCCAGTGAATATCCAGGGTTGATTTCCTTTAGAATTGACTGGCTTGATTTCCTGGTTATCCAAGTGACTCTAAAGAGTCTTCTCTAGCATTACTATTTGAAAACATCAGTTCTTCAGTGGTCAACCTTCTTTATGGTCCAATTTTCTCATTTGTACATGACTACTGGAAAGACCACCCCTGGAGAAGGAAATGGCAACCCACTTCAGTATTCTTGCCTGGAGAATCCCATGGACAGAGGAGCCTAGTGGGCTACGGTCCATGGGATTGCAGAGTCAGACACAACTGACTGACTAACAGTTTCACTTTCATTTTTGTCTAGGTTTGTATGACTAACATAATCTCAGATTTTGAAAAGAAATATCTCACTTGCCAGGTAGAGTGAAGTATGTACTTCTAGATATGAAGAGGATGTCATGATGTTGTGAAGTTGGAGGAAAAGAGAGGGCTGGCACACAGACAGAGTTCACTAGGCAGCCATGGGACAAAGAGGGTGCATAGGAATTCACCCACTCAGGGGCCAGAAACTAGAGTTAGTCCAAAAAAGTTATCTGTTGCAGTGCAGTAGAAACTCACTAGAGGCTGAGCACCTGGGGATTTCCTGCATTTTAACTGCTGGTAGCTATGGCCCTAGAAGAAAAACAAGCAAAAACTAGAAACACCTATCTACTATGCCTTGTCATGTCTCTCTAGCCATTTCTGTTAGCCATTTCTCCTTTGCCACACGGACCAGTGTTAGATTCTGCACCCCAGAGGTGGCTAATAACAGACAAGCTCCTGCTATAGGCACCTCAGCAAACTTCTTCATTATGACTTTGGGCTGCAATTATGCTTTGTCCACAGTGTAGTTACTCAGTTGTGGCTGGTTCTTTGCGACCCCATGGACTATAGCCCGCCAGACTTCTCCATCCATGGAATTCTCCATTCAAGAATACTGGAGTGGGTTGCCATGCCCTTCTCCAGGGGATCTTCCTTATCCAAGGATCAAACCTGGCTCCCACATTGCAGGCAGCATTTCAGCCTTGTAGAACTTCTATGCCCAAATATATTTCTTCCTTGGTATTCTTCCTCAGCCCTAGAAATAGTAGCTACTGCCTGTCTATTGTTCCTTAAAACTTAAGGTCCTCTTTTCTTTCTTTAAATAATTATTAACCCATTTTCCTAGTTAATACTGCCTTATACTTAATTTTCTGTATTCAAATTTCTAGTAATATTGCTATTGTTCACTTTGTTTTATATATAATCATTTAAGCATACTATACATACACGCAGTATATATAAGCTATATAATAAGCATGTATAATCAAATATATTGTTGCTATTATTGATTTGAAAGAACTTGCATCTTAGATTAATTAAGAATAAGAAAACTAAAATGTTTAATTTTGCTTTCATTTATTCCTTCTTGTGTAGATCTAAGTTTCTGACCTATATTATTTTTCTTCTCTCTAAGGAAATTTAGACATCTCTTGTAAGGCAAGTCTACTGGCAGCAAATTCCCTCAGTTTTTATTTGCTGAGAATGTCATTATCCTCCTTCATTTTTCAGAGATAACTGTAGTGTTACTTTTGCAGAATCCTAGATTGGAGGATTTGGTGTTTTATGAGCTTCCTGGGTCTATGTTTTGGTATCTGACATTAATTTGGGGTAATTTTCTAACATTTTATCGCTTTTTATTTTTTAGGTCAGAGAGTCTTTTCTCTGCTGTATCATCTACTAATGAACCTATCAAAGGTAGTCTTCATTTCTGTTATAGCACTTTTGATTTCTGACACTTCTTTTTGTTTTTTTTTTTCCTTAGGATTTCCATCTCTGCTTATATTGACCACTGGTTCTTACAAGCTGTGTACTTTATTCATTAGAGCCATTACCATATTAATCACAGTTGTTTTAAATTCCCAGTTTGATTATATCAACAGCTCAGCCGTGTCTGGCTCTGGCACTTGCTCTGTCTCTTCAAATTGTGTTTATTACCTTTTTCATGCTACTTTCTTATAAGCCAAACATGATGCATCGGGTAAAGAAATTGCTGTTAATAGGCCTTTAGTAATGTTATTGGAGATAGAAATGACAACCCACTTCAGTATTCTTTCCTGGAGAATCCCATGGACAGAGGAGTCTGGTGGGTTATGGTCCATGGGGATACAAAGAGTTGGACATGACTGAGTACATGGCCTGGGCATGGCAGTAATGTTAAAGTGAGGTGTCCGGGGTGGAGAGTGTTCTATGACCCTAATATGATCATATGTTCTAGGATCCAATTGGGTCTCAGATTTCTGATGAGCCTATGCTCTCATTAGTAGTATTTCTCAGTATTTTATCTTACCTAGGTGGACAAGAAGGCTAGAATGGGCTGGAGGTGAGTTTTTCTCTCTTCCACTTGGAAAGATAGAGCCAGCTGAGGTTGGTTATTGCCCTTCCCCCAGGTCAATTAGGCTCTGATCAAACCCCAGCAGGTTCAGTTCAGTTCAGTCACTCAGTTGTGTCCAACTCTTTGCGACCCCATGGACTGCAGCACACCAGGCCTCCCTGTCCATCACCAACTCCTAGAGCTTAATCAAACTCATTCCACTGAGTCAGTGATGCCATCCAACCATCTCATCCTCTGTCATCACATTCTCCTCCTGCCTTCAATCTTTCCCAACATCAGGGTCTTTTCCAATGAGTCAGTTCTCTGCATTAGGTGACCCAATTGTTGGAGTTTCAGCCTCAGCATCAGTCCTTCCAATGAATATTAAGGACTGATTTCCTTTAGGATGGATCTCCTTGCTGTCCAATGGATTCTCAAGAGTCTTCTCCAACACCACAGTTGAAAGCATCAATTCTTCAGCACTCAGCTTTCTTTATAGTCCAACTCTCACATCCATACATGACAACGGGAAAAACCATAGCGTTGAGTAGATGGATCTTTGTTGGCTAAGTAATTTCTCTGCTTTTTAATAGGCTGTCTAGGTTGGTTACAGCTTTTCTTCCAAGGAGTAAGAATCTTTTAATTTCATGGCTGCAGTCACCATCTGCAGTGATTTTGGCGCCCCCAAAGTAAAGTCTGTCATCATTTCCCCATCTATTTGCCATGAAGTGATGACACCAGATGCCATTATCTTAGTTTTCTGAATGTTGAGCTTTAAGCCAACTTTTCTCTCTCCTCTTTCACTTTAATCAAGAGGCTCCTTAGTTCTTCTTTGCTTTCTTCCTTAAGGGTGGTGTCATCTGCATATCTGAGGTTATTGATGTTTCTCCTGGCAATCTTGATTCCAGCTTGTGCTCAGTTAATTAATTTTCTTGAGGGGAGACGTTGTTAAGAAAAAAAGTGCTCTGGTAAATTTCAGACTAGTTTCTTTCCCCCTCCTCTGCCATAAGTCCAGCAATTTTTCTCTGATGTTTACTTTGGGACATTGGATGAGCTCCTGGAGAAAAATCTCACAATATTGTGGGGGCCTCTGTATTACTTGCACCCCTTGGAGTTTTTAACTCTGGGACTTGCCCACACTGGGCTTCCAGCAGTTTGTCAAATACGTTCAGGTATTCTTACTCTAGAACCAGATTCAGGGTGGTTTCTGCTTGCTAGTGTCAGCTCCAGGTAAGCCATGATTCCCTGAATTTTCCTTTCTGTCGCTCTAGTCTTGGAGGTAGTGATTTACCTGTGTCCTCTACTCTTTTATGCATTCAAGAAGATATGTTGCTTTTTCAGTCTGTTCAGCTTTTAACTTGTTATTGGGATAAAGTGGTGACTTCCAATCTCCTTAACATGTAGAACTGTTGCTGGCCAAAATCTTGGCCTTCTTTGCCCACTGAAGCTGAATGAAAAAATATGGAGACAGAGTTTGGAGGGAATACAAAGTGAAACTCACTCAATCGTGTCTGACTCTTTGAGACCCCATGGACTATACAGTCCATGGAATTCTCCAGGCCAGAATACTGGACTGGGTAGCTTTTCTCTTCTCCAGGGGATCTTCCCAACCCAGGGATCAAAGGTGGCTTTAGTTTTCAGCTAGCAGAGGGGGAAAAACAATAGACTCATGCCTCAAGAACTGTGCCCCTTCTCCATGAGGAGCCTAGGGCCTTATATAAGGTAAGGGCTTGCAGTCAGAAGTCTGGTGATGTGGAACAAAGGTGATAGGTTCTTGATTTCTTCCTCTTTCACTGTTTCAAAGACAGTCATAAACTGGCATCAGTAACCCAGTAACTTAGTCTGGCAGTTAGGTGCCTCTGTGGCCTTCTTTCTGATATGTAACTACAAGGGGAAGGATGTTGTAAGGGTAAACACCAGATAGGGGATGTATTTAGCAGAGTCAAAAGAAAAAATGTGACTTGTAGCTCCTGCAGAATTAGGGGGCAGAGAAGCAAACTTTGTTACAGGCATTCAGAATTAGGAGCAGTTAAAGTAAAACAAGACTGGGAATGTTCAGGCCTGCTCACTGTTCTTTTTATCTTCTTCACTCTCAGGAAAGGGGAAGAAAAAGACTCATTCCTCTTTTTTCCTTTTCTTTGCAACAGAAGTAGAAACTGCAAATGAGTACTTTCTACAAATGAGCTGCAAATGAGCATTTATCCTTAAAAAAACACCAAAAAAAACCCTGTCTTTGACCCTGTCTGTAATTGAACTTTTAGTTTTACCTACTGGAGAAAGCTTTATATGTCCAAAGATGTTCATTGTAGCTTTGTTTGTAGTTCAAAAAATATGCAAATAACTTGAGTCCTTCGGTAGAATGGAGATACGTTTGTGAATATTTTGTATATAGGGGTTAAAAAATAAACTAGTTGTGCATATATCAACTTGGCTATATCTCAAGAAAGAAAATAAGTAAATAAGTCAAACTGCAAAAGGATTTCATATAGCTTTGTAACATTATGTAAATGATTCCTCTTTGTGCTTCTAGAAATACTTACACGTAGACAAAATGTAATATGAGGATTATAAGTGTTGTATTAAATTATGATTATCCACACACTCCTCACTCCTTATCACTATGGAGAAATGGAATTAAAAGTTTACTAAGAAGAGGGAGCTTAAAGTTTAAATATACTACTTTATTTTTAAGAAAAATCATATAAAGTCAAAATTGAAATAATCACTTATGGTTATGAAAAATAGATATATAAGTATTTAAAATGGTTTTCATTAGTCTTTTCTGTTTAATTAAAAATGAAGCATTTTCTCAGTTATAGTTCTAATTATAGAAAATGTAACATAGTATAGCTATAGCACATGACTCTTTGTAGTCCTTTTGAAAGATTGGTTGAAATAAATGTTATCAAAATCACACCATATATACAATATTGCTTTCTGCATCTTTCCTTCTTAATAGCATATTATGAGAAATAGCAAAGAGTGGATCTCTGAAGTTAGAGTGCTTTTACCTAAATACCAGATCCATGATTGGACAATTCATTTAAACTCTTTGTGCCTCAGTTTCCTCAAAAGTAAAATAAACCTAGTGAGATTGCACAGATGTTGAAAGATGCAATACATATAAAGTACTTGGAACAGTATTTGGTACAAAGGAAATTTATCAGTGTGATATATTTAAAACTGAATATATTATGGGGATGGCAGCATAATATTCTAGGTTAACATGGTTATATAATGGTTTACATTTATCACAGCTATTCCACAGGTAGTAGTAATTTTTGAGCCGTTTAATATTTGAAAATGTTTTTTTATATTCTTCACAAAGAGAACAAGTTGCTTGATAAAAACCTTTTTCACAAATCTCTGAAAATGTGCTAATTTTTTTCAGTATTTATTGAGAAATTTAATAAAAATTAAAATGGGTCTAATTTTTGCTCTACTATATGCTCATTTGTGCCTAATTGAATAAATATGTATATGTGCTTTTAATTCAGTTTTTCCCTTATTTTGTGTCTGAGTGTGCTGAATTGCTGGATTTTTAGTCATATTTACTACACATGATGGGAGCTTTATACCAGTCGTTTAGTTTTCCTTTCCACTTTTTAAAAAATTAATTCAATTATTTGGTTGTTGGTTTTGTTCTGTTTTTATCTAATGAGTTTTTATTTTCCTGTGTGATTCCTTAAATTTATTACACTCATAATTGCTTCCTTTATGGTTATCTTCCTTATAGACTAAAAGTTCCAGGTGAGCGGAGGGGTATTCTCTCTTTCCCATTATTAACTGCAAAGCAGAGGACTGTATTTGATCAAAGTAAAATTTACCCCTTCTTTCCTTCATTCCTTCCTTCCCTCCTCCCTTCCTTTCTCCATTCCTCCCTCTTTCTTTCTTCTTTATTTCTCTCTCTTTTTCTCCTCCTCCCTCAACTCCGCCAATATATGAAAACAGAGCAAGAAGGTGTCCATCTATAGACCAGAAAGTGCATCCACTAGCCCCTTGATCTTAGATTTCTCAGCCTCCAGAATTGTGACAAATACATTTCTGCTGTTTAAGCTACCCAGCCTATGGTGTTTTTATCATGGCAGCCAAACAGACTTAGACTCCATCTCAGTATATGTTTTTGTATTATATTAATGTATGCACATAAATGGAGAAGGCAATGGCAACCCACTCCAGTATTCTTGCCTGGAGAATCCCAGGGACGGGGGAGCCTGGTGGGCTGCCATCTATGGGGTCGCACAGAGTCGGACACGACTGAAGCGATTTAGTAGCAGCAGCAGCAGCATGCACAAAAATTGGAAAAGGAAATGGCAACCCACTCCAGTGTTCTTGCCTGGAGAATTCCTTGGGCAGAGGAGCCTTGTGGGCTACAGTCCAAGAGTTGGACACACCTGAGCAGCTAACACACGCTATGCACATAAATATATGTGCATGCTTATGATATTCTGCATTAGTTAACTTTATTTTGTTGACACTGATGAAACAACATCATTTACATACACTAAATCATTAGCTCATGTATTACAAGGAATGCACATTTTTCAACCAATAATTCTTTACTGACCTGTTCCACAGACTAAAACATACCTTATTCTTACAAAATCAAATGAAGACTGTATCCAGACAAATTCATGTTCAGTCCAAATACAACCCAGGACTGTTGAGACCAGCTCAGCAAGCAGGGTTTCTGAAAGTGCGATACGGTGAGAGAATGAGAAACGAGACACAAGAATTCAGAGAAAAGCGAGGATGAGGGAAACCAACACCGCTCCAAGGTGAAGGTGCCAAAACTGAATCCAAGTCAGCTTTATTATACTTTCAGCAGTGAATGAAAGAATATGCGGGGAGTTAAACTGTAACTCATATGGCCTTCGGGGCCAAAGAACAAAATGATCATTAACCATTGAGTAGTCAGGAAACAGTAATCAATAACAATTCAGTAACTAAGACTAATATTCTTATCTATAGATTTTCCACCAGATACATAAAACATGTGACTCTGAGAAGCCAGTTGAGAAACCGTCTGGGGTTGGTTTTCCGACCCCAGGATCATATCTTGTTTTCAAGATTATGAACTGCTCCCTCTGGACTTGTTCCAAGAGTCTCATGTCTTATAGCATCCAGTTTATCAATAATTATAAATTTCTTTTGTGGCTCTTGCCAGAGCCTGCGTTTCTTTTATTCTTCCCGTCTCCTACACAGGACTAACAGACATTGTCATCATACCGTCTTTTGTTTGTTTAGTCATGGTTTCCTTCAGTGCTATGAACATATTTATAGTGGTTGCTTAGAAATGTTTGCTTTTGAAACGTGGCATCTGTTTGTTTTCATGAGCAGTTTCTCCTGTCTGCTTTTTTCCACTGTAGGAGGCATACTTTCCTTTCTTTGTATGTCTTATATATTTTTGTTGGCTCTCTACTCTCCGTGTCTTCACATTGTCTTTACTGTATGTATCCAAATTTCCCCTGCTTACAAGAACACCATCCGTCTTGGATTAGGACCACCCTAATGATCTCATTTTAACTTATTTCTTTAAAGACTCTATCTCCAAATAAAGCTACTTCCTGAAGATAGGAATTCAGCATATGAACTTTCAAGGGATGTCTTTGTCTTGCGTGCTCAGTCCTATCTGACTCTGTGGCACCACGGATTGTAGCCCGCCAGGCGCCTCTGTCTAAAAAGGTGTTTATTCATTTCATCTGGGTTATACATTTTACTGATGTATAGTTGTTAATAGTAACATCTCACAATCCTTTTTTCTTTAATTCTGTGATATTGGTTGCAACTTTGCCCGTTTCATTACTTCATTACTGCTTTTATAGATTTTGGTCAGTCCTCTGCATAATAAAAAATTTTTATCTCAAACACTTTAATAATTTACACACAATTATTGAGAAATCTGTGTATTTCACTCTAGAATATAATATCTGCTTATTCTTTTTTCAATATTTCTTTAAGACTAAAATTTAAAATTTTGTACCCAGAGCCATTCCAAAGATATTCCAAAGCCATATTTTTTCTTTATGTCTGATTATGACAGCACTTATTATTTTTTTTTAATTAAGGTTTCATTCCCTTTTGACCTTTGTCGCTAGTGCCAATAATCCCTTCACTATATAGTTAGGTATTTTCTCATGATGTCTTCATTAGACAGTTGATAGCTTCCCATATCCTAGCTTCTCTAGATTAAGGGTAGATCACATGATCTCAGTCTGGTAGATGATATGTGTTCAGTGCTTAAATGCTTCATTTGCTTTATTATTTTAGGTAATGGGATGACTGTGTTGTCTCAAAAGAGGCAACTGATCTCAAGAATACCAAGGAGTAGAATATGGATCAATGCACTGATACAAATCCATCTCCCTGCAAAACCAATGAACTTGAATGATGATCTGATAACATCATCTGTAAGTACTTATCAATTAGTTAAATATTAACCAATTAAACATTATATCAATTATCACTTGACATTAGTTGCAACTTTGAGAAATCCTAGTCAATATGTCTAGTGTAGTTTTCAGTAACTAGGATTTGGAATTTTACAACCAGGACTTCAGATCCTATCTATCACACTATGTGACTGTAAAATTGTCAGTTGTAGAATGGGGAAAATAACATTCACTAGATTAAACTTGATGTACTGAGAGATGCAGGGTGAGAGACGGAGAGGACTTCATAGTTTTCTGTGTCATCTCTGATTGATCCCATTTCCTTTCTTGAGTACCAGTTGCCTACTTCCCCTTTGATTTTTAAAAATGCCTTAAGAACAGCAACAGTAATAGTAACAATCATAAACAGTCACATAACAGTAAACACATAAATTCAATCCTAAATATTTTTAAACACAATAACCATAGGGAACTTATTAAATAGGTGGTATAATTATTTCCATCTGTAGAGGAATAAAAAATGGGGCACAGAATGGTTAATTAACTTGTCTAAAGTCACCTGGAAAGTAAATGGTAGAATTGAGACTTAATTCAGCTCTTAACCATGTATACCTGCTCAATACTGGTACTCTTTTAATATTTATCACTTGTGCTTAGTCTCCCATGAATTTGGTTTGTGACACTTGCAATCCAAATTCTCCTAAGACGTTCTTCACACACGGTATTTAAAAATGGTCTCAGAAATTCTCAGGAACTATTATGGCAGGAGCAATTCTAATGACATTGGTGGAGGAGGTGGTGGTCGTAGTGATGATAACTAAAACTGAATTGTTTACTCTATGGCACCTATGTGTAAGGTACTCTTAATTGCTTTAAAACAAGGTTTTGTTATGTAACTTTAAAATGGAACTGAATGTTAAACCAACTACTATACAACAAAAAGGTTAAAAAAGAAAAAAAGAGACATAAAATAACACAGTGAATTCAGACACAAGTCTATGTGTAAAATAAGAAACAACTAACTAGTTTATAAGCAGCTGTGAACATGTGGTCATCCAATAGAGTCCGTTCAACAAGGATCAAATCAACTATATCTTCAATTTAAAATTGTTTCAACAAGCATTTTTGCTTAGTTTTCAGTTGTTTAAGTTTTCTTTAAATAAATGTAGACATTCTTAGAGAGAAATGTAGTATAAATTGTTGCCCTAAATGTGACAACACATTTGCAAGTTATTAATGCACTTATTAGAGAAACATTCTGTATTTCCTTTGAAAATCTCACAGTATTTTTTTTTTCCTTTGCTTTTGAAGAAAATCTTCAACCTTTTGCTGTAAGCATTGCTTTTTCTGGATGATATAATTCCAGAGAGCATTAGTGAAGAACAATTTTAATAGAGAATATAAAAACACCTTTTTTTAAAAGGATACACTCCAATAGAAATAATTTCTTTTCTGACAGACAATATATTTTTTTCCTCCTTGGTTTTCTCTTCAAGATCAAAACTGTAAATTTCACTTTGCCTTCCATCTTCTCCATTTAGGGTTATGTAGAGTCTTTGGTCAATCCAGTCAAAGTTCCAGGTAGATTACCAGCTAAAAGCTGCAAAAAGATTAACATATACACACTTAAACACTATAAAGTTAAAGATGTCTAGAATATGGGGATTTTGAATCACTTTTTCTTTGTTTTATTCCTCTTTCAAATGTTATATATTTGACTACTTTGTAGTCAGCTAGGATTATTATAGTTCCTGGGGATTACTAAAATTTTAGAAGGTAATTTATTGACAGGTATATCAGAATATGAAACCTAATTATTATTTGATGTACGTTCAAACATTATGTAACCAGGCCAAAGAAAATATTCTTTATGCACAGAGAAAGAATGAACAGTATATAACATATTTATAAACTGAAGTATAATATATGTTAAACATCAAGGATGACTCCCTCCTTCTACCTTCTCTAGCTTTCCCCTGCCAGCTAGATCAATTTTTACTGTAATTCCTGTCTATGTACTACTTATCTATCTAATATTTTTTCTTTAATGGTACTCTCTCTGATAGAAAATGCAAGAGAAATTTAAAGTCTTTAAAGGATTTTATAAAATTAAAGTGGATTGTACAATTTAAAGAATTTTAGGCCATCTTGAGCAGAGACCTAAATAAGTATTCAAATAATTTGATATTCTTTACAGAGATATAATCTTCAACAACTATTTCAATATTTATAGCTTCACCCATATATTCTAATTTGTCTCAGACTCTTGTAAAAACCAGTCAAGACACTGAGTAGCTGTATAAGTGAAACCAATAGCTTGGTAGATATCCTCAAACCATTTCACTTCTTCCAGCCTTATCAGTTTAATTGGTTTATGATGGACAGATGATGTTAGCAGGACACAAGAAAGTTACATTAAAGAAAGTTTTCTGTTGGACTAGTGATCTAGGTTTGGTAGAGGTCACCTATCTGAAAGAGTGGAAATAATGTCAAATTTTATAATAGTTGAGGAGGTGGGAGGAGCCAAACATTGTGACTTGTGTGTTTTAGTCACATGATTTTGATCCAAAATACATGCCACAGAGTAATCCTTGTAATTGCATTGTTCTCAGTGTCTCCTCTTTATTATGAAACATAAAGACATCAAGAATTTTCAGTATTTGCTGGTCTGGTCAAGTATGAAGTAATCAAATTTTAGCTTGCTTTTATATATGCTGTTTTGACAAAGTAAAGGTTATGGGTCAAGTTATATAACTAATTCTGTTGTGCCCCTTGAAGGCAGAAAAATGTCTAGGTTAAAAAAAAAAATTATGAATGGACTACAGCCATGCCATTATCTGATAATCTCACAGAGAACAGTTCAGCTCATGTGAAGACCTACAGATAAAATATATAGAATTCTCATTACTCGGAGCTATAAGAGGGAAGTGGAACTGAGTAATGAGGGGTGATTACTTGTGTATTTATAGTTTTGAATCACACTGCAGTGAAATTACTCTCCATGTGTATATTTGATGACATTCTTGTGCTAGGTGACTGATTCTGATAAGCTGGAAAAGACACTATACACGGGGTACATTTAAAGTAACATCAACTGAAAGAGGAAATTCTGATCCCTGAGTAATGATAATGGAAAATTATTCAAGCACCAATTAAACATTCAGGAATACCCCTGTTTGCCGAATTGCCTTAGGCCACCTTTAGTCACAGAGGATATGGTGGCAAATCAGTAGAGAGCAATGCTGCACTTATTCTCCATTGTTGGGTAACAGGGTATTCCAGCAATGAGAATTTTCCCAGAGAACTTTACCTCTTCAAAAAAAAGAGTTTTTATTATAGCCACTTTGTAGCCTGTGGTCTTCTACCAGCACTTAGATCTCTAAAGCTCATATTCTCATTTGCAAGTTTGAAAATTTTGCTTCTAACACCAAAAGAAATGGTTCTTTGAAATCTTAGTTATAGTCACTTGTTTTTTTCACTTAAACAGGGTACATGGCCTCTAAAGAAAAGAGAATTCAAAATTATTGTTGTCATATTTGTTCTCAGTTCTCTATTTTTACTCTAGATAACACCCATAAAACGGAGAAAGATGTTCTTATATTTTCTCTTATAGAGATTTTTTTAAAAAAGAGTCACTGGAAAATCGGTTGCCTGACCCTAGAACTATGCTTAGAGTTATTTCTGGAGGCCAGTCCCTTTCTGTGCACCTAGAAATGCAAAGCGGGAGAGAGCTTTCAGCTGCCTTAGTTTCAGCTCCTCATTGTCAGGTGAGGAAACTGAGCACCAGGGGGTGAAAGTCTTGTCTATCCATCAGGTATCACTGCCATGACTATATCCTACGCCAACTGTTGGAAATCCATGACCTACAGGGTAAAGTCAGTCTTTCTTTTGTTTTTGTAAATAAACTTTTACTGAAACCCAGCCATGTCTGTTAGTTGACATATTATCAATGGCAGTTTTCATGCTATAGCTGCAGAGTTGATTAGTTGTGACAAAGACCAGAGACAGAGACACCCGGCCCACAAAGCCAAAAATGCTTGCTATTTATCCCTTCACAGAAAAAAAAAAAAAATGCTGACTTAAATCTGCCAGTTTACTGCCCAGTACTTTTCCCTCTTTTCCCTGGTATACACCTTTTGTTTGCTGGATTCACCTCATACATAGACACAAATATTACCTAGTGGCCTAAAAAATGTGATGAAGTGACTTGTGTTAATGCTTTGTCTCAATAAGATCTGCTCCTATAAGGGAAAAATCTGAAGACCATATTACTTTAATTCTCACTCCTTTTATTTGTTTTTTAGAGCATAATTGCTTTACAATGTTGTGTCAGTTTCTGCTGTACCAAAAAAAAAAAGTGAAGTGGATTAGCTATGTGTATATACATCCCCTCTCCTGAACCCACTGCTTCTAAAATGCAACACATCATGTCACTTCACTTCAAATTAATGTAGTGGGAAGAATATAGAAAAGTCCACCACTCTTTAATCTTTCTACAGTGAATATTTAGATCATTAGTTTACTAGAATATATGCATTGGTTACTGATTAAACCTTGCTACATTGTTATAGCAATAAGAAATTTGACAATTTTTGTTGTGTGGTAGATGCTTATGAGTATAAATATAAATCATATCTTCCTTAGAATTGAAAACTCACTTTTGACAAAAAATTAAGGGATGTCTCACTCACTAAGTAAGCATCTCCCCTTCCTCATGGCACAAACTATCCATATAGAAGCTTGGGTAATGAGGAAACTCTTGCTGAAATTCAAAATACTTCAGACAAGCTTTCTCATGCACAAAATACCACTTCTAATTGGTTCTTAACTAAATTAATTAACTGGTATGACTCACTCTCCAGTCGCAACTCAACTTGAAAAACACAAAGGAATATGGCTGGGATAACAAAAGCTAAGAGCCCTGAATTACTCCTGATTTTCATATTAACAAGGGAGTTCAGCCTAGAGAGAAAAGGTTAATTTGTTTTTTAATGGGCTTTTGAAAGACATGTTCAGGTCTAGTGTGATAATTTATGGTTAATCATATGTTTAGAGGCAAAAGGCATTAATCTTTTAATATATTTTGTGTAACATAAAACAAAGTTCTCCTCATAGTAACTTTGAAAGTCAGGTCAGGTTTCCATTTTGAGAAAAGGTGGCAAATTGACAACAAGGAAAAAGACATTCTCTGTGAACAGCAGTGTGGTACGCACAGAATGACAGAGCCACTCCCTGAGCAGACCTCAATCTCAATGTCTTCCCCTTCCCTTTGTTTTTCTGTATCTCATGACTTAAACATTAATTCCACTGCTCATGTGCTGGTGGTACTCCACCCTGAACAGCTTAGCAAGGGCTGTGTTCTAAATGCTCACAAGTTAAATTAAAAAGAAAATCATCTTTCTGAGTCCATCTTTACCTGCTAGAATGTAATTCCTGGAGCAGAAGTTTGCTAAACTCAACCTCAATTACTTTACCATGCTGGTATCTTGCAAAACACATCCATAGGGATAGACACCACCTTGGGAAAACAACACACAACAATATAAGTCTACAGTGTTGAAGGCTTTTATTGGCTAACTTCTGTCTCCCACAGAAAGATGTGTTGCAATTCTAACCTCTCATACTTCAGAATGTGACTTATCTTAGAAATAAGGTCTTTAGAGTGGTAATCAAGTTAAAATGAAATTAATTAGGTAAGCCCTAATCCAATATTTTTGATATCCTCCTAAAAACAGGGAAATTTAGACAGAAACACATTCACACAGGAGAGACTACATGGAGACATGCAAGGAGAAGACAGCCACGTGATCAGAGTGATGCACCTTGAAGCCAGAAATGATAAGGGATGACATCCAACACTAGAAGCTAGAAGAGAGGAGGGATTCTCCCACAGTGCCGTTAGAGGGAGAACTGATAACCTTGATTTTAGACTTCTAGCTTCCAGAACTGTGAGGCAATAATTTTGCTGTTTTAATTCAGTGAGTTTTTGGTGCTTTGTTGTAGCAGCCCTAGGAAAGTAATACAGGACATTAGGATGTTTTCTTCAATCATGACCTGGTGAAAGCACTTCAGGAAAGGAGTAAGAATGATAGAAATAAACAGTGTTAAATTGGGTAAGACACTCATATATTACAATTTAAAAATCAACCTCATGTGGTTGGGGCAGCAGCACAATTTCAGACATGTGAGACCATTACATATTGTACACCCCCTCACACTGATCAGACATTAGGAACCCTAGTCCCCTGGTGGCAATTCTGTCATAGACACTTCCGCCTTTTATGAATAGGTGGGAAACATAAAAGCTCAGATATAATGTGGTGATTTTCCCTTGTTAAATGATCGTGTTTAACAGGGTTGGTGCATTCACAGAGATGCTAAAGAAATCTAATCATAAAAATGTCAACTTAAATACCTTCCAGGTAAAAACTGTATCCCTGAGAACCACAATAGAAGAAATTATTTCTTGTTGATAGACTTTAATAGATGTGAAAGGATCCTTAAATTTATCCTGTCCAATCTTTTGCTCAACTCTGCAGGGCTATTTACATAATGGAAATGTAACTTAATTTGACCACCACTGCTCTGGAACTTTTCCTCTTAGGACTACTAAGACCACTGGGCTGTACCCATAATGCAGTGCCATCCCAGGGTCTGAGGCTGGCTGATTTATTATGTCTCATCTTCTCACTCATCTGGGTCCAACTTCAAGCCCTAACTTAGTTTAGATTGCATATCCTTAAGTCCATAAAATTTAGTTTACCTTTTATTCATTTAATTGTGTCTGAGTCTTCAACCAAATCAAATGAGTTAAATAATAAATGGTAACTGAAGTCCTCTCCTTTATCTGTTGTGTTGTCTTGTCACATTCTGATCATTTCAATCAGATTTCAGCTTCAAGTAACCTCCACTACTATAAGATGAAAAACAAATTGTTTATCCTCAGTGTCAAATCAATGCTTTATCTGCCTCAAACATTGACTTCCTCTTCCTTCATCTCACTTCTAACAAAATTTACTAAAGGTCCCAGTTTTCTTAGTTGCAATCTCACCTTTGCATCATTTCATTGTCTTTTTTCTATAAATCTCTCACTCCCTCTATAGAAGTTCATTTACTTACTGATTAAATGACAATTTAGACCATTTTGATAATATAGGGAAGAGCACAGATTTCATCACCCTGCGGATAACTGTTAACTTTACCTTGTTCCAAGGTCAGAGGCTGCAGAACTATCAATGTCTTTTGTACACAGTACAGAGCTAAGTATCTTCTATGACTTAATGTGGTTCTAGTACCTAATCTAGAAAAAATAACATATAGGGGATGTCTTTGAGGAAAACTCATTGCACATTTCAAGCAAGGGGAAACTTTAGAGAGAAATACACAAAGCAGAAAGGAAGGAGATGCTAATTAAGGTATATGAATCTTCCAAATCCATCATGGATGACAATAGGATGATAAATAAAACTGTCAATATCTCTTTGTATCTACCTTTTCAGAGTAGGAAAGTATATTTTAAAATGTATGCAAATATTTGAAAGATAACATCATAAAATATTCAAGTATTGAATATGTAAGTATATAAATTCATAGTTGTCAAAGCACTTTAATGTAGTAAGCTTACTGTTCCTTCCATCTAGTCTGAAAACTATTGGTGGAAAACCTATGACTCCTAGAGAATAAAATAACATTACCAAAGTCAAATAGAACTGAAAAACTGGTTGAATCAAGATTCAGATTCAGGACATCTATTGACTCAATAAATATTAATTTAGCACCTACTCTGTGCTAGACTTATGCTTGGGGTAAAACCAATAATTTTCTTATTTCACTATGACTTTGAAGCTCATGCTATAATTTGAATGGAAAGATAATCTTTTAAAAAGTCATTGTGAATTGTCATTTCTTTCCAGTTTGACAGGTTTTTTTTGTTTAGGCTTTAGAGTCATCTGAAGCTCAAAAATACAATCTAGTATCATTAAAAAAACATTTCTGAAACACCTCTGACTATTAGTGCATTTATTTGCAGTGTGGAATTATAGCATCTTCTCTATATTTATGTTGAGGCATCAATAAAAACAAACAGCATTACTCTTAAAATGACTTCAATTTAGGAACATCTGTACTTTTTCAGCAGAATACACGGTCAACTTCATAATTAGATTTTGTAACCCCAAATTAAATGTGTAAATAAAGCATCCTATTTTAACTGATAGGAGATATACATCAATAGCTTTCTTGTCTTCTAAAGTTAAAAAGAATCACTTGTTTGTTTTCTATGATCCAAGTAGAATGTATGGGTACAAATCTCTTAAAGCACTTTGCTAATCAAAATCTAACTGAATATTGTAGGGCACTCAGTGTAGCATTGTAAGTTGCCTTAATCATGAAATTGAGGGGAAAAATGTCAACTCTAGGTAATTCCAAATTTTGTTATAACCGAGCCAGCTTTCCTAGTTCAGTACTTAATGCCCCACTTTTCTGTCTTTGCACAAAGTATCTGTTCCATGATTAATCAAAAGCTTTTAAAAATTTGTCAGTTGAAAACTGTCCATAGATGCTTATTTTTGTTAATCCATCCTTTTACTCCAATCTCCAGTTTACTCACTAAGCTGTTGGCTTTTTAATTCTGTAGAATTCTGGCTTCTTAAACCCAGTGAGCTTCAGTACCATTATGCAGTCCAGGAGTGCAGCTTTGAACTTTGCAAGCTCCCTGGAACTCCAGATAATAATGTGATGTTTAGCCAGTTGATTGCTCAGGCCAGGCGTTAGTGGGAAGTTTCACCTTCATGGATCTACCATGGTCCCACTTAGCTAGTTCAAATGCTCACTTTTGTCAGTATATCCATGTGTGACCATTCTCTGACTCTCAGTGATCTAAACATTGACTTATGAGCCAGAATAGTAATAATTTACAACTGGGTAGGAGAACTTGGCATCTGCTTACCATAGTGCCTTACAAGTAAGCAGGTTTATTCAGATAAATAAAGATCAGGAATACGCCTCGTGAATACTGTGTTATAGGAAAGGAGTAGACTACTTTGAGAGGATTTCTGTATCCTAACTGAAAACAACATGTATCCACTGAAGAGAAAGTTTAAAGGAGAGAGATTAATTACCGGAAGTACAACTTTTCTTGAGGATATTGAAGAAATGAATAATCTCTAGCTCATTATCCTTTAATACCTCACACTTATGTTGCACTTAACATCATATTCCTTCTTTTTCTCTCAAGACATAGGTAATAGTTATTTTTGTCATCTGAATTTTTTGTTATGAGAGGAAAACTCATTTATTTTATAAGGCATTTTGTCCAGTTATAGCATGAATTACTTCTGGAGTCTCTCAAACAGCTGATTTTAAATATTAATCCATTTGTCCATTCACTTTTATATATTTGTTTATTCAAAAATAGCATGTCTTGTTAGTTTCAATCAAAGAGAATGTCTTTCTTTTCTCTGAATTTCCATTCAATTACTTTCTTTAGTAGCTTCATTAAATAATTATTTGACCAACTCTTATAATTCTTGTTTAGACTTTCATTCTTTACAGTCTATTCTGGCCTGGATCAATTTCAATATTCTAAAAATTACCTAAGTTGACTCTATGTACCTGTCCTAAAATTTTATATTATAGAAGATCTGAGTTCTCAGTTGGCCTTTCTGAAGGTAACTCTCTTTCTAAAGATCTGAACTCTCAGTTGCCTGTCATTAACAGCAGGAAAATGAATGCTTCATTGATCCCTCAGAGACAATACTAATAAGGAACACAGAATTTTCCCCTAGATCTATTCCTAGAGTTAAGCCACAGAGGTCAATAATATCATGGGGTTAATCAGCTTTGAAGCAGAAACTGTAAAGTCCAAAACATGACTGCATAAATCATTATAAAAATCACAGAGAATTTTTCTCAAGAATGCAGAATCTGATTATTCTCCTAAACTTTCTGTCTTTTCTGTTCTCATAATTGTGATTCCTTTTGAATATTGATATTCTATTTTATTTTTTTAAGAAAGCAGAACATATCAAACTTGACTTTATCTCACAAAGTCTTATTAATTTATCATAAATGCAGATAGACCCAAAAAAGTACACATTTGGCCAATTTTGTACCATTGTCTTGAACAAGATGATCAAAAAAGTCAAGTAGGAATGCTTTCTCTTGATCTTGACATAGTTGCAAACAGATCATCTTTCTCTTCAGAAGTGTTAGAGTACTTCTTCTCCTAAGTCTGAAAGATGAGTTGCTGTGCTCTCCAAGCCAGGGTAAAGAATCAGACCTTGGCTGGAGAGAAAATTAAAATTGTCCTAAAAATCAGATATGCACATTCAAGTATAGCTGGAATGTTACTTTGCATGATATGACATAAGCCTCATGACAGCCCATTAACTTTAGAGATCTGACATGGTAGTCATTTTCACACGATGCATTTCTAAGGAAGCTATTATAATAACGAGCTCATGAGGGATATAGAAACAAATAATCTGATTATATTGAGATTATATTTTGTAAAGATAGTATATAAAACAATTATATACTGGGTAGGTACGATTTGCCTCTTAATGAAACCTAACACAATAGTGCATTCATTTATTTATGAAAAGAAATTAAGTAATACTCAGTACAACAAAAACATTCCTTACTTATCTCTAACAATAAGAACCTTAAACACAATAAAATATGATTCAATTTAGAAAATTTTTATTCATGTATTTATTTCTTAGAAATATATCCATCTCATAAGTATAATTTACAAACGAATAGAAAACAACTTGTCTGTCATGTTCCTGTTCTAGTTATTTGCAGTCATACAAACCTCTGATTCTTACAGAGCAATTAATAGTTGTGGTTTGTTTTATATCTTTTGGGGGAAAGCATTATTGTTTATAAATATAACTATCAAGATTACCAATGATAAATATTGCAAAAAGAGGGAGATTATTTAGACTTGCAAAATTCTTGTGAAATATTTTTGTCCTAATTTGTGGTAGTCTGAAAGTTCATGTGTCTTATAGAAAATATCTGCTTACTGAACCTGCTTTAAAATAGATTATAGAGTTATGATTGACTTTTACTAGTGCCCAACACTTATGCCCTGAAAAATTAGCAGAAGATGCAAGAGCACACCCTCTTTAAAGCTATTTCTGATTTGTGTTAGAGATGAATGCCAGAACACCCTTCTGTGTGTGCCCAAAGGAACAGATAATGACAGACTACTTCAATGTTTAAAGAAAAATTGATCTCGGCAGGAAGAGAGAGAAATTCAGCGAGTATGTTTCATTTTGATTAGCATAGAAAAGATGGCAACTTCTGTGTCTTAGTCTTTGAAAATTTTTTTCTAATTAGTTTCGAGAGACAAGCCTTCAAAAACCAAAATATTCATTTACTTACTCTCTAGTCAGTATAGGTGGAATGCCTACTATGTGCCAAACCCTGGCCTATGCAAAGAGTATAAAATGGTGACTAAAAATAGCCAGGCTTAAAGTAAAATAACCCAAACTTCTCAAAATCATTGCATGAATCTATGAATCAATTTTATTATTTTTTTAGGAATTACTTAACTACTGAGCTTTTTGATTTGAAATTTTAAAAAGCCCCTGGTTTAAGATTTGTAAAGCCTGAAATTTTATGAAAAAAATAAATACTGAATGTTCTATATCCTTAGATAAAAGAATATTTTTCAACAGTGCTATGGGAAAAATTACAGCATTTAGTGGAACTTTAAAACACATTTTTTGACTATTTACATAATATAAGAAAATTTGTCTCTAATTTTAAGAGTAAAGAATTCCAGGTTCAAATTTTAACCGTTAATTTACTGCATCACAAAGTTATTCTGTTTAGTACAGAATCCAGGTAAAATTTATGTGAAAGGGTTTCAAAAGTGTGTGAAAGGGAAGCTGACATAATTTGTGAGCATAAACTTATTAAATAGCCAAGGAGCCTGTGTAATAGGAGTACACAGAAAGCATGAGTCCATGTTTGCACTCGGCGAAGGAAGCTTTCATTTGAAACTCAGTCTGCCAAAAAGTACTCTTTGTGTAGAAAGCTGGCAGGAGAGAATTCCTCCCTTTACAGTAGAAAACACAGACCATAGAGGCAGTGAGCAAGAGAGACAGAGAGAACAGAGCATAGGAAGATGAAAGTAGAAAGACAAGATTTTCTTCCGTGGAGATAACTAGTGGTGTGTATTTTGTGAGCATAAGGGAAGTGAAACATCAGCATAGAGCTAATAGTAGTCTGTTCTTAATACAAACACTGAACAATTGTATAAACACAGGGTGAGGATTTTCTGCAAATAATAAAGGAAAGCATCAATGCATATTATCCTGGGAGAATTGCAAAGGGGTGTCACAAAAGCATATCAGGTAATTTAGAGAAACTTTCCTAGACCCATAAAGCAAATAAATGGCTTTCTCTAGTTCCTTACTGGGGACAGTTGAAATTAACTTCAGCATTTTAATTTATTTTCTGAATGCAACTCTATTTCTGTTACTCATGATCTTAGACTGCGTAGTAATTTTACTCTATAAGACACTTCAATCATTTTCATAAATGTACTTATTATATTTAAAACACCTCTTCTAAATAACTGAATTAATTTTCACTGTCATCTAAGATTCTATGTTATAGAAAACAGCATCAGATAGGTATAATTACATGCATATATGCATATAAACTGTATCAAACAAAAAACTGGTAACAGATTAATGACTATCTGTAAGGAAAGGTAAAATGAATACTATAACTATTGCATGACTATTATACATCCACTAAGTAGAACAAACTGAAGTAACTAGTCTAGAAAATTTACTTAGGAAGTACTCATAAGTGAAAAAACAAGGTGCAGGAGAATGAAAATTTTCACATCTTTACATTACTTACATTTTTGTAAAATGCCCAATGCACTTGGAACACTTTGTATGTATATGTGCATATATACACATTTGCAAAATATCTATATAAAATTATATAAGCATGATGAAAAGAGAGAAGGGTCTATACCAGGTGGTTAACAGGTATGAGAAAAGGTAGGGACTTTCTGATGGTGCTTCTCTTTATTGTTATTATTATTTATTTTTAATTTTTTATAATTAATTTGAGGTATGTTATATGCATATGCACTCAATATGCCAGCAAAGTTGGAAAACTCAACAGTGACCACAGGCCTGGAAAAGCTCAGTTTTCATTCCAATCCTAAAGAAAGGCAATGCCAAAAATGCTCAAACTACCACACAATTGCACTCATCTCACGCGCTAGTAAAGTAATGCTCAAAATTCTCCAAGCCAGGCTTCAACAGTACATGAACTGTGAACTTTCAGAAGTTCAAGCTGGATTTAGAAAAGGCAGAGAAACCAGAGATCAAATTGCCAACATCTTGCTGGATATACAAAAAAGCAAAAGAGTTCCAGAAAAACATCTATTTCTGCTTTATTACTATGCCAAAGCTTTTGACTGTGTGGATCACAATAAACTGTGGAAAATTCTTAAAGAGATGGGATTACCAGACCACCTGACCTGCCACCTGAGAAATCTGTATGCAGGTCAAGAAGCAACAGTTAGAAGTGGACATGGAACAACAGACAGATTCCAAATTGGGAAAGGACTATATCAAGCCTGTAAATTGTAACCCCGCTTATTTAACTTATATGCAGAATACATCATGAGAAATGCTAGACTGGATGAAGCACAAACTGGAATCAAGATTGCCGGGAGAGATATCAATAACCTCAGCTATGCAGATGACACCACTCTTAGGGCAGAAAGCAAACAAGAACTAAAGAGCCTCTTGATGAAAGTGAAAATGTTGGCTTAAAACTCAACATTCAGAAAACTAAGATCACGGCATCTGGTCCCATCACTTCATGGCAAATAGATGGGGAAACAATGGAAACAGTGACGGACTTTATTTTGGGGGGCTCCAAAATCACTGCAGATGGTGACTGCAGCCATGAAATTAGAAGACATTTGCTCCTTGGAAGAAAAGTATGACCAACCTAGACAGCATATTAAAAATCAGAGATATTACTTTGCCAACAAACTTCTGTCTAGTCAAAATTTTGGTTTTTCCAGTAGTCATGTATGGATGTGAGAGCTGGACTATAAAGAAGCTGGACTATAAAGAAAGCTGAGGACTGAAGAACTGATGCTTTTGAACTGTGGTGTTGGAGAAGACTCTTGAGAGCCTCTTGGACTGCAAGGAGTTCCAACCTGTCCATCCTAAAGGAAATCAGACCTGAATATTCATTGGAAAGACTGATGCTGAAGCTGAAACTCCAATACTTTGGCCACCTGATGTGAAGAACTGATTCATTTGAAAAGACCTTGATGCTGGGGATGATTGAAGGTGGGAGGAGAAGGGGATGACAGAGGATGAGATGGTTGGTTGGCATCACCAACTCAATGGACATGAGTTTGAGTAAGCTATGGGAGTTGGTGATGGACAGGGAAACCTGATGTACTGCAGTCCATGGGATTGCAAAGATTCGGACATGACTGAGCGACTTAACTGAACTGACTCATGTTATACACGTATAGCATTGTATTAGTTACAGGTATACAATATAATAATTTGATATTCGTATGTATTGTGAAGTGCTTCCCCGATGGCTCACTGGGTAAAGAATAAGCTGCAGTGCAAGAGACACAGGAAATGTAGGTTCAGTTCCTGGGTCAGGAAGATTCCCTGGAGTAGGGCATGGCAACTCACTCTAGTATTCTCGCCTGGAGAATTCCATGAACTGAAGAGCCTGGTGGGCTACAGTCCATGGGGTCACAAAGAGTCAGACATGACTGGATGACTAAGCACAGCATACACATATACATTGTGAAATAATCACCACAGTAAGTCTAGTTAATATCCTGCAGCTTTCATAGTCAAAGAACTTATTTTTTTTATGATAAGCACTTTTCAGATCTACTTTCTTAGCAGCTTTCAAATAGGCAATAATGTTTCACTAACTGTAGTTGCCATGCTGTATATTATAACCCCATGATATGTTTATAATATTGTAATTGGAAGTTTTTGCCTTTTGACCCTCTCACTCATTTCTACCTTCCATGCCCCTGCTCCTCTCTCTCTGGCAACCATCAATCTGGTTTCTGTATCTTGAGCTTGGTTTTTAGTTTTGGGTTTTATTTTTGCTTTAGATATCGCATATAAGTGATATCATATAGTATTTGTTTTTCTCTGCCTGGGCTGTTTCCTTAGGCATAATGCCCTCAAGGTCCATCTGAATGGGCTATTTTTTGATTTTTTGAAGATAAAAGAAAAGAGGAACAAAAAGCAAAGCCAAACAAAATAAAAAGACAAAAGAATAGAAAAATAGTTCCCTAAAAAGTATTTATAACGTTGCTTATAGATTGATGCAACATTATTTATGTATCTATGTTCATGAAGAGTTTAACTAAACGTTAAAAAAAGATTCTAATTCTTGAGTGATAGAATTATTAAGTGGTACTCCACACAGATGCTGTTTTGATTCTTGAATTTTTGAGCCACATTACCAAAAAAGATCCATTCAATACTTTTCATTTACCCTATAGTATTTATAGTTAAATTGAAATTTTAAATGTAATTTGAGATTATTTCCAAAAATAAATTTTCTGGACAATATTATAATGCTCCACCAAAAACAATAATATATTTAGATAATCTAATATTTATACATAAACTCTCATAACATTTTCTAAGTCTAACTGTAATACTTTCTGAAGCATAGTTTAAAATTGAAGTATAATAGCTTCAATGTTTAAATATGGAATATATGTCAAGATATATCAATATTAACTTCTGTCTGCATTTAGTAACTTTTAAAATAATTTTGTTTTGCAATGTAGTAGTAAAGAATTACTGTATCTTTTTTCCTGTAGTTTATTTTCTGGTTAAAGTTTTATCTAAGTGAAGCATAGATTCACTATTTCATATATAATGCAGGATAATACCTTTTTAATATAATGAATTACTGAACAATAGGAAAGCAGTTTTATTTTTTCTGAAAGCCTTTTGATATTTTGCTTTAATAAAGTATATGAACCATTGGTAATGGCATATTATTTTATATAAAGAATTATTAAGAGCTAGAGTAATTTCTTAATGCTTGAAAATATAACTATTCTGTGATAAACTTTGAATGATTAAAAAACTTTTTTTTTCAGTCTGTGAAACACACATTTTTCGAAAGCCCTGGAGATTCAAAATTTTCAATGTCTTAATTAATTATAGGTTCCAGTGTATTTGCATACTTAAACTACTATAAGAGTAAAAGTTGTGGCTTCCTCTAAATCCAATACATTCTAGGAAAAAAAAAATAACTGCTTGCAATAACAACAAAATGTAAACTTCAAATATAAGCATGTATACTGACCAGACCCCTAAAAAAAAAAAACGAGAAAGCTGAATTATATCAATACTACTTATATTTTTAATCAAATTTTGTTTTTCTTTTTTTTGGATGTTCTTATTCCCTGATGTTTGAAAAACTTAAAAATAGATGATATTTAAATATTGAGTGCTTCATGTGCCAGTCACTACTGTAGGTGATTTATATGTCTGAAAGTATTTAATCCATAAATATCTTTGTGAAATACGAACTATGAATCATTTTACGAATGTGAAACTAAGACACTAAAAGATTAAGTACATTGTTAAGAAATTTAATGGGTTTAAAATTTCAGTTATGCTAGGTGAGTAATTTCTAGAGGTCTGCTGTAAAACATTATGTCTATAGTTAACAATGCAGTATCATGTGTCTCAAACCCTTACCACAAAAAGAGAAAACGAAACAAAAAGAAAAACAGAGGGACATAAGGAAACTCTGGGAGGTATTGGTTATAACTATAATGTTAATTGAGGTGATGGTATCACAAATGTGGCTATGTTCAAATTGAACAAATTAAATTTGTTCAGTTGTTTGTACATGAATGATACTTTCTTTAAGCTGTTGAAAAAGAAATTTGTCCAGCTCAGTCAGCCAGAATATGTAGAGCTGAGTTCCAGACTAGACAGATCACTGTCTGCCATTACACCAGGGTTTCTCAAACTCACCTCTACTAATATTTTGGCTCAAATAATTTTGTGTTGTAGGGAAATTTCCTGTGCCTTTTAGTATGTTTAGCAAACCATTTTCCTATGCTCATAAGATGCCACCCCATGAATCATGGCAACCAACAGTGTCTCCAAATATTATCAAATGTTTCTTGGGGACAACAAGTCTCTCCCAGTTGAGAAACACTGGGTTAGACTAAGCAGACTATTAAGACCTCTAACTTAGCGGTGGAGAAGATGAAAATAAAAGTTCTTTTAATGAGAGGAGGAAGGACTGGGTGTTAGGTAAAGCATCTACAGTTCCCACTACCTATATTATCTTATCTTGATCCCTGGGTTGGGAAGATTATATTGTCTAGATTAGATTATTATATTATCTACCTATATTATCTATTGCCCTTTGTCCTCTGTGCTGGAATGTGCTGCGTTGCTCAGTCATATCCGACTCTTTGTGACCGCATGTACTGTAGCCCATCAGGCTCCTCTCTCCATGGGTCTTCTCCAGACAAGAATACTGGAGTGAGTTGCCATGCCCTTCTCCAGCGATCTTCCCAAAGCAGGGATGAAACCCAGGTCTCCCGCCTTGTCGGCGGATTCTTTACAGTCTGAGCCATAGTGAGTTATATTTATATATATATTTTATATTTACATGTGTAAATATATATTTATTTATATAAATTTGTCCTTTACTACATAATGTGTCCTCTATACATATATACATATATATAAATGTTTCCTCTGTTACTACATAAATATTTGTCCTCTACTACAATGAATATTCTTGAGGCTTTGTTTTGCTTCTTGTTTCTCTTATTCCGAGGGGACTATGGATAAGAAGTGAGGGCAGGTCATTGCTATTTAAGAATGTTTGAAGATGTCAAATGGTACCAATGCAGACATGTTCTGATTCTGCATATTTAAGGGTGAAGATACCAATCACAACTCAGAAAATCAGTGCACATAGGTATTGATAATCAGAGCTTCCATTCCTGGACTGACCAAAGAGAAAAAATAAGGTGTTCTTCCCTCTTTTCCTCCCTCTCTCCCTCCCTAAAATGTGTCAAAGTGAAAGTGAAAGTTGCTCGGTTGTGTCCGACCCTCTGCAACTCTATGGACTATACAGTCCATGGAATTCTCTAGACCAGAATATTGGAGTGGGTACCCTTTCCCTTCGCCAGGGGATCTTCCCAACCCAGGGATCAAACCCAGGTCTCCCCCGTTGCAGACAGATTTTTTACCAGCTGAGCCACAAGGAAAGCCCAAGAATTGTGGAGAGGGTAGCCTATTCCTTCTCCAGGGGATCTTCCTGACCCATGAATTGAACCGGAGTCTCCTGCATTGCAGGCGGATTCTTTACCAATTGAACTATCAGCAAACCCATGTAAAATGTGTCAAGCAAAGTTTAAATGAAGTTTTTTCTGAATATGGACATTATCTCCTAAGAGGATGAATTGAAGAAGGAATAAAGATGACTAAAAGGAAAAAAAATATATATATATATAATTGTTCAGTCACTCAGTTGTGTCCAACTCTGTGACCCCATGGACTGCAGCACAACAGGCTTCCCTGTCCATCACCATCTCTTGGAGTTTGCTTAAACTCATGTCCCTTGAGTCGATGATGCCATCCAACCATCTCATCCTCTTCATCCCCTTCTCTTCCTGCCTTCAATCTTTCACAGCATCAGGTTTTTTTCTAATGAGTTAGCTCTTTGCATCAGGTGGACAAAGTATTAGAGCTTCAGCATCAGTCCTTCCAGTGAATATTCAGGGTTGGTTTCCTTTAAGATTGACTGGTTAGATCTCCTTGCAGCTCAAGGGACTGTCAAGAGTCTTTTCCAACATGACAGTTCAAAGCATCAGTTTTTTGATGTTCAGCCTTCTTTATGATCCAATTTGCTCATCCATACATGACTACTGGAAAAAACATAGCTTTGACCATACAGGCATTTGTCAGCAAAGTAATGCTTCTTCTTTTTTAGTATGCTGTCTAGGTTTGTCATAGGTTTTCTTCCAAGGATCAAGTGTCTTTTAATTTCATGGCTGCAGTCATTGTCTACAGTGATTTTGGAGCACAAAAAAATTAAGTCTGTCATCATTGTTTTCATGTTTCCTCATCTGTTTGCCATGATCTTAATTTTTTCAATGTTGGGTTTTGAGCCAGCTTTTCATTCTCCTCTTTCACCTTCATCAAGAGGCTCTTCAATTCCTCTTCATTTTCTGCTATAAAGTTGGTGTCATCTGCAGATCTGATGTTATTATATTTTTCTCCTGGCAATTTGGATTCCAGCTTGTACTTTGTCCAGCATGGCATTTTGCATGATGTACACTGCATTTAAGTTAAAGAAGCAGGGTAACAACATACAGCCTTGTCGTACTCTTTTCCCAATTTTGAAACAGAACTTTGTTTCATGGCTTCCATTTTTAACTGCTACTTCTTGACCTGCATACAGGCTTCTTAGATGGCAGGTGAGGTGGTCTGGTATTCCCATCTCTTTAAGAATATTCCACAATTTGTTGTGATCCACAGAGTCAAAGGCTTTAGAGTAGTCAATGAAACAGAAGTAGATGTTTTTCTGGAATTCTCTTGTTTTTTCTATGACCCAACGGATGTTGACAATTTGATCTCTGGTTCCTCTGCCTTTTATAAATCCAATTTGAATATTTGGAAGTTCTTGGTTCACGTACTGTTGAAGCCTGTCTTGGAGAATTTGGAGCATTAATTTGCTAGCGTGTGAAATGAGTGCAATTGTGCAACACTTTGAACATTCTTTGTCATTGCCTTTCTTTGGAATTGGAATGAAAACTGACCTTTTCTAGTCCTGTGGCCAATGCTGAGTTTTCCAAATGCTGGCATATTGAGTGCAGCACTTTAGCAGCATCATTGTTTAGGATTTGATTTGGAAATATTTCATCCTTCTGAAGTTACTTACTTGGCAAGCAATTTAATTTTTAGTGCCAAAAAAGAAAGTGAAAGTGAAGTTGCTCAGTCATGTCTGACTCTTTGCGACCCCATGGGCTGTAGCCCCACAGGCTCCTTGGTCCATGGGATTTACTAGGCATGAATACTGGAGTGGGTTGCTATTTCCTTCTCCAGGGGATCTTCCCAACCCAGGGATTGAACCAGGGTCTCCCGCATTGTAGGCGGATGCTTTACCGTCTGAGCTACCAGGAAAGCTTTTTTTTTTTTAAGTGCCAAAAGCCCCTTCTAATATTTCAACTTCAGCTTCTGCCTCTACTCTAATTTGGCCACACAATCCACATCCCATCTCAGCCTTTAGGTAACCATGTCTCAGATCTCTCATTTACCACAAGTGAAACAAGTAAACAGTGGTTATTAAAAAATCACATTTAGCTTTTAATTTCTTAATTAAATTGAACATATATTAATTGAATAGAAGATGGCTCAGAGTTGATAAATGACTCTAAAATTTACTATAATTCTAGCTTCACAGGCCTTTTCTCTTATGAAGGAAAAATTTTGTTTCTACAGCAATAAGAGTAAAGGTTTTAATAGTAAATAGATACCATGGTGTTAAAATTACTGTGACACAATAGCAATAAGCAAAGGATGGCATACATGGATAGCAATAAAATAATGGCAGTCACTTAGGGGAAATATCACATCAGTGATCACAGGAACAAAAACAAATACAACTTACTATTTTGCATTCTTACTAAATGCTATTAAAGTTTCTTTGTTTTCCTGTCACTTAAAAATAACAAATTTAATTCACACGCTCATTGTATACTGAGGAAAAATAAAATGAATGGTTATTAAAATAGACAAGATCTTATTTGCTAGCAAAAATATTTTTGTTAATTTTCTTTTTGGTTGATATGTTTTAGTTAATTCCATTTTGTTGTATAATAAGTTATTTCTTCAATAGGATACAGCTTATAAAAACATATTATTTTATTATTATTAATTTTTAGCCAAGAATCTCATCAGTTATTCTGCAGTCTTGATACATAACAAAATTCCCAATTTCTTGTATCTTCATGTTCCATGACAGTACTATGTATAGTACAATCCTTTTGGGTAACAGTATATCTGAAAGCAAAACAATTGCCATTTTAGATATTATGGTATTTAGATATTTTGGTCATAATTTGTGTTTTGCAAAGCTTGAAACATAATAATAGGTTCTGGAGAATTAAAACATCACTGGTGTTTCTGCAGAAAGCCTCCAAAGGTTGGAATAGACTTAATGTAAAATTCTGGACAATTATGTAGTCCTTCAAACAGAGCATATGAGTCCTGGGATCCCTTTAATATTCAAATCAATAATGGAGTTTAAAACATGTTATTAAATAACATTAATACCAAGCTAGAGAAATGTCATGAAATTAGATCTATCCCATGCAGAAACATTGTGTGTGTGCATATATATATATGTGTGTGTGTGTGCATGTGTATGTGTGTGTGTGTGTGTGTGTGTATAAATAACTTTTAATAATAAGCACATATTTTTCCTAGTACATAAAAATATGGCAATATCTCCTAAAGTGCATTATAAGATAAAGTCACCATTTGGATTGCAGTCCTCTGACATGTTCTCACAGTAAATTCTTCAGGGTTGAGGGGTGAAAACAGGAAAAAGAACAGAGTTGGAGAAAATAGTGATAAAGCCTTTATAGTACATAATTTATTCTAGATATAAGTTCTTATATTCTTTTGGCTCTCATAACAAGTATAGAATATGGATATTATTATTACTTCCATTTACCAATGAGTAAACTGAGATCCAAATAGTTTAAATGGCTGCCCAAATTCATAGAACTAAGAAGTAACTGAGATTGGAAGCAAGACAGGTCAAAAGTTGACAAATAACTCTAAATATATTATAATTCTAATTCTATATTTTGGTTTCAGAGTCTGTTTCTTATCTGTCCTGTTATTGTGAGTATACCTTGAGTATCCTATAATTATCTACACTATCCAAGTGAATACCATTTTTTTCTGTATCATTTTCTGTTCCAATGGAAACTATTAGTAAGAGGACTTCTACCATGCTTGTGTGGACAAAGCTAAGTAAAGCTCTGCGTGGGTAACTATCATGAAAACTGAAATTCTTGAATGGTATGGGATTTTTATCATTTCTCTCAAAGAAAGTATAATCTGTACAAGAGTCTCTGAAGCAAATAACTTTGTTGACAACTGTGTACTTGGTTGATAATACAAATTAAATAATATTTCCCCATGCTATTTTCAAAGAAATGTGCTGTAAAGCTGAACTGCTCAAACTTTTTAAATATAAATTTGTATTTGTATTTAATTTAGTTAAATGCATGTTTACATTTAAATATTTATTTAAATATTTTGAAAAGGTAGACAAGGAAAGGCAGTCAACTAACATAATGGTTTTATGTGCCTTTCTTTCTTAATAAACAATTGAAATATTTTAAACTCATATCATTATAAAGAAGTATCATCCTATTTAAGAGACTGTAAATGCACTTAGTTAAAATCATTTTGAAGTGAACTTACAGTTTTCAAATAAGGCAAAAAATTGGCAAATAAATAATTTTTAGAATGACCTGATTGATTATTATAACCTATATATATAGCAGATAAAATATTGCCTTTATGTGTGCGGGCTTTACTGAAGAAAATCAATATCCTCAGCTCCTCTAAAAAAGGAGATAGAGGAGGTGTGGGAAATAGAAAAAGATAAAGGAATAGAGAGAGAGAGAGAAAGGAATTTGTTCCATTCTATAGGGTAAGGGTTAATCATAACAGGATTTAATGGAGAATCTTTGCTCTGTTTCAGTTTCACATTTCAGTACAGTAGGTATAATTCCTTGCGCCATAAAGTTGGTTAAAGAAAAGACTCAAAAATGTGCTTTAAATGTTGAAGAAATACAGTTTTTCTGTACAGATAAAAATATCTTTACAATGTTCTGTAATAAGCTCAGCTCTGTATAAATTGAAATACTATGACTTGTCTCACACCATCAGTTTTTACATATTGCTAAAATTAACCTAAAGACTTTCAATCTATTAAATTGCTTTAAAAATTCTTAGTGAATGGTTCCATGTAAACAAGTACTTAGTATCCAAACATCTTATTGAATATCTAAATTGCATGTGAAAGAATAAATGTAAAAACACTGGTCTTATCTGAAAAAACATTTTTGAAATCTCTAAAGCATGTGTATTAGCTAACTTCAAATTTTATTTCAAAGACTTGTAAAGTCTCAGAGCCAAGATACGTAAGTTGCCTGTGCTGTATTGTTATTCAGCCAGCTCTAAATCAGAGTCTCTATCTTGACATGATATTCAAAGTTTATTTCTACAATATAATAAACGTGTCTTAAAATATGGCTTATTCCTTTATATAATCATATATCATGAAAAGCAAATCATTCATTCCAGAAAAAATAGATTAATAAAAAAAATGGTTGTGGCACAGTTAGCTAAAGCACCATCTTAAGGAAGATATTAGTGTTGTTCATCATTATCAAAGAAAGACTGTCTTCATAAATTATTTCTCATAAATGCCTGATGCTTTCTCACTTTAAGGAAAAGACTGAGGTAGAGATGTTTCCTTCCTATTTTATAATCAAATGTAATTTGTATGTATCACTTTGAATCTAACATTGCTGTACTGTAGTCTTTTGAAAGTTTCCTTCTCCATTTTGCAGAATTCGTGCATCTTAATTTGTTTTTCTCTATGCTTTTAAATGATATAAATAATAATATTTTGTTGTTGTTCAATCGCTAAGTTGTGTCAAACTCTTTGCAACCCTGGGGAATGCAGCACACTATGCCCATTTTATCTTCAAATATTTAAGAAACTTCTCAACTTCAAGCCAATATAGTCTATATTATATAAAGTACACACTAATGTTTTTCTGAAATCATTTTTGTTATGTGTCCAAAAGGAATGGTTTAAAAACAGAACAAAAATGAAGCACTGACATACCTTTTTTTGAAATCAAAGACTTGTGATCCATGTAAATACAATACGACCTGAGATCAGTTATTCCTGTGGAAAAAAGTCTCATTCAGTGATCCCCTTATATACACTGCTAGAGGTCACAGGCACTTGTATTCAGTTGCACTATTCTGGGTTCCCTATATATCTATTATGCCCTATAGAAGAGAATTCTGCTAACTCGGTATTCACTTCACCAATGGAGAGGGCTAGTGATTTAAACAAGTAATATGTATTTCCATAGTTAAAATTCTCAGACATGCCCCAGCTAATGCAAAATGCTGATGAGTTTCCAATCATGTGGAATTAATTTCTGGGAGAGGCTGTAGAGTAACATTAGGTTTCATGAGGAAATCAGCTAAAAAATGAAAGACCGGTACATGAAAACTTTTCCTCAATTTAGCACTGCAATAGCCTTTGATGATCACTTAGAGCTCTGCTCATGAAAGAAAAGTAATATCCAGAAACCAAGTTATTAGTACTGTGAGTGAAATAAATCATTTAAAGATAAGCAATGTATAAGGCTACTGCTCCTTCCTGTTCTAAGCTTGGGTCTCTCATTGTGGATAATAACAATGATCATTTCAGTAATAACTTACTGATAACAATAAGATATTGAAAAATCACATTGAAAAATTTCCTAATAAATGGATATTCATTATCTTCCTTAAAAATACCAGTAGGCTTTAGAGACAGATAATGATGTTCATATGTAATCCCAGAGCAATATAGAAGCAGATACTGTAGGAATTAGAGTTATGAGATTTCATAATTTTAGAAAGTAAATGAAATATTTCTGAACTTTATGAGTAACTATGTGGTAACAAGTCACAAGTTGCTAAGAGACACCCTGTTGGCTCAGATGGTAAAGTGTCTGCCCACAGTGCCAGAGATCCATGTTCAATCCCTGGGTTGGGAAGATCTCGTGGAGAACGAAATGGCAACCCACTCCAGTATTCTTGCCGGGAAAATCCCATGGATGGCGGAACCTGGTAGGCTATAGTCCATGGGGACGCAAAGAGTCGGACACTTTTATTTCACTTTTCTGTAAAGAAAACTTTTGAATCTTGGGGAAATTTTTTAAACTGGAAAAAATACAATTTTAAAAATTATATAGATACTTATATTTAACTTACATTTAAGCTCATTCTTATATAATTTTCTTATTTTGAAGTTTAAATGTGCTAAACCTTTGTAACTAAACAATAATGGGATCTTATTCTAATTCCTTAACTGTGAGTCTATCTTTTAAACGTATTAATCTGATCAATTTGCTCCAACGTCTGGTTTAAACAATTAAATGATTTAATACGTGTAAATATCTTTGCTTATGTGAGTTCCTTGGGCGTGAATAAGCTCCACGTGCTGAATAATGCCCAGTGCAGCAATCAAGACACTTGCCAGTCTATCACTGAAATACTGAAGTACAGGGTAAGCAATATTCACTGACTTAACTGACAAGATCTTGGTTATTGAAGTTTGCATGTAATGTTTACTTCAAGATGATTGTTTCTTGGATTAGCAAAAAGATAACCAAAAAGAATTTTCTTTTGAGCGCTACATTAGCAATCTTTTAAAATCTGTGGGCCTCCATCTCTTTATGCACTGCCATCTCATTCCCTGACCAGAGTTTGTGCATTGATTACCTTGTAGCTACCTTCAGACAGCTCTCTGGCTCTCCTGTGGCCACTGACTTGGAAATCTCTCCAATTCTGCCTCATGTTAAGCCTGGTGCTTTTCTTCCAGTCTCCATTTATCTATGTGGGTTCTAGCTATCAGACAATATGTAAACTGACCATTTTCCAGAGTTAAAGCAGGAGGGCAATTATCCTGGGTCATTTTGAGCCCATAGTTAATTCCACCCTCTGACATTGCAAAAATTACATGTATTTGCTCTATTGGAATTTTACATATTTAATTTTTTTATTTCGATTGTTCAAGTAACCTAAGAACATCAATATTATAGTTTACCCTCAAAATAAATGTTTCTTCAGAAGGTATAGAGGCTCAAAATATTCTGGAAAACGTTAGAACTTTCCCCTAAGCAAATAAATAATTTTCACTTAAAAAAAACCTTCTACTAACAATGTAGTCAATCATGAAACTATTGTGCAATAGAATTTAGAAAATAAAAGGATATGATCATTCTAAAAACTCCCGTCTTAGAGCCGTTATAGGAACACTACCTAAAATGCCTATTTTGTTCTGCCTATTAATATCAAAATATCCATTTCCTGTGATTTGTCAGCACAATAGATTTACCATGATTAAACTGTAACTTTTTAAAAAAAATCTGCTTTTTAAATATTTTTCTAGTGATTATTCAGGTTTACTACCTGAGTATGTTCAATTGAGCATAAAAAATTAGTTGTAATTAAAAACTCTTTGCAAACCCTATCACAATATCCATGAAGACAGACTTCATCGGCTTGTTCATCCAGTATCATAAATTCTCTAGCTTTGTCTTTCTTCCTTCTCTGTTGCTCTTTGTGAAAGACCAATACGATTTGACACCAATTCAGACCCAGTCTAATCCAAGACTTGCTTCTTGCTCTAATTTGAAAATATGAGGCACTAACCATTATCAAAATGTGATTTAAATTGTGTGTTAAATTATATATTGCAGTTGATTTTTGTATTAATTTCAGGTATACTGCAAAGTTATTCAGTTATACACATACATATATGTATTCTTTTTAAATTCTTTTCTCATTTAGGTTATTACAGAAGACTGAACAGAGTTCCTTGTGCTGTAAATAGGTCCTAATAGGTTATCTATTTTAAAGATAGTAATGTATATATGTCAATCCCAAACTGCCAATTTATCCTTCCTCTTCACATTTCCTATTTGGTTTGTTTTCTAACAATAACAAACAATATTTGTTTTCTAAGTCTGTGACTCAGTTTCTATTTGTAATTAATTGCATCTATACGATTATTATTTTTGGGGGGGAATTCCACATATAAGTGATAACATATATTTTTCTTTCCCTGTGTGACTTACTTCAGCTAATCTCCAGGTCCATCCATGTTGCTGCAAATGGCATTATTTCATTTTTTTTAGTGATTGTGTAATATTCCAATATATATGTATCACACCTTTTTTTTTTTTTAGATTTTCATTATTTTACCTTTTTTTAAAATTTATTTATTTTAATTGAAAGATAATTGCTTTGTAGTATTGTGTTGGGTTTCTGTCAAACATCAACATGAATCAGCCGTAGTTATACATATGTTCCCTCCCTCTTGAACCTCCCTCCCTTCTCCCTCCCTATCCCACCCCTCTAGGTTGTTATAGAGCCCTGACTTGAGTTCCCTGAGGCTTACAGAAAATTCCCATTGGCTATCTATTTTACATATGGCAATGTATGTTCCCATGTTACTTTCTCCATATATCCCACACCTTCCTTCCTCCCATCTCTCCATGTCCATAAGTTTGTTCTCTATGTCTGTGTCTCCACTGCTGCCCTGGACATAATTTTGTCAGTAACATCTTTCTTGATTGCATATATATGTGTTGGTATATGGCATTTGTTTTTCTCTTCCTGCCTTACTTCACTCTGTATAATAGGCTTTAGGTTCATTCACCTCATTAGAACTGACTCAATTGCATTTTTTATGACTGAGTAATATTCCCTTGCATATATGTACCACATCTTCTTTATCCATTTATCTGTCAGTGGACATTTAGGTTGCTTTCCTGTCTTAGGTATTGTAAACAGATGTATCCATTCAAACCATGGTTTTCTTTGGTTTTGCTGAATCATATGGTAGCTCTATTTTTTAAGGAGCCTACATACTGCTCTCCATAGTGGCTGTACCAATTTACATTTCCACCAACAGTGTAGGAGGGTTCCTTTTCTCCTCACTGTCTCTAGCATCTATTGTTTGTAGGCTTTTTGATGATGGCCATTCTAGACTGATAGGTATATCTCATTTTAGTTTTGATTTGTATTTCTCTGATAATTAGTGATGTTTAGCATCTTTATGCTGAGATAGTAAATGCAATTGTATCAGAGAAGAAAAATAAATAAAAGGAATTCAAATTGGAAAAGAAGTAACTGCAAGGAAGTAAATGAAGAAGTTTGCAGACGATGTTATACTATACATAGAAAATCCTAAAGAATGTTCAAACTACCGCACAATTGCACTCATCTCACATGTTAGCAAAGTAATGCTCAAAATTCTCGAAGCAAAGCTTCAACAGCACATGAACCACGAACTCCAAGATGTTCAAGCTGGATTTAGAAAAGGCAGAGGAACCAGAGATCAAATTGCCAACATCCGTTGGATCATCAAAAAAAGCAAGAAAGTTCCAGAAAAACATCTATTTCTGCTTTATTGACTACACCAAAGCCTTTGACTGTGTGGATCACAGCAGACTGTGAAAAATTCTGAAATAGATGGGAATACCAGACCACCTGACCTGCCTCCTGAGAAATCTGTATGCAGATCAAGAAGCAACAGTTAGAACTGGACATGGAACAACAGACTGGTACCAAATCGGGAAAGGAGTACGTCAAGGCTGTATATTTTCACCCTGCTTGTTTAACTTATATGCAGAGTACATCATGCAAAATGCCAGGCTAGTTGAAGCACAAGCTGGAATCAAGATTGCCGGGAGAAATACCAATAACCTCAGATATGCAGATGACATCACCCTTTAATGTATAAAAGACTAATCAAGAGATGTGAAACTTAATTTTTAAAATAATTTTTTGCTACTAATATCCAAATATCAGAAAAACTTTTTTACTTTACACATTTAGTGGCACATGCAAAATTGTAATTTGATATTGCACTTGGTAGCAGTTAACTTCATCTTCTTTATAGACATGGATTAAATATAGAACAAAAATGTATGAATAGATTATGGCACTTGTTTACTCAGGAAGTTGTATTCAAAAATTATTTAAAGATAGAGTCATTTTAGCAAAGTGTATTCCACAGTACATGTAATCTTTTAGAAGATCTAGTTATAAGTCTATCCACTCATTGTGAAGCTACTATCAGTTTTCCCGAAATTTCACATCCAAGGGCAGTCATGATATCTGTAAACAATCAGAGTAATAAGACATAGTGCAACCCGGACAATTTAGATCTAAAAACCCATTTTGTATAGAAAAAACTATAATCTCTATCAAATGATTAGTTTGCAAACTGACTCACACTATTTGAGAAGGAAATCTTTAGAATTGTTGGCTAGAGCTATTTTGAAAACTGTATAACTTCTTTGAAAATTTTCCCAGCAGGAAACAGATTTATCCTTGCCATCTTTGAAGCTAAAAAGGCTAAAGGGTAGATATCCTATTTCTTATTTACATGAAATTATTAAATGTGAAAGCAGAAGTAATTCACATCTCAAAGATAATTCCATTTCTTCATCATCATAAGCTCTTCATTACTTACATACAGAATTATATAAAAGTTATTTTCATAAGAGAAAACATTTTCACATAGCAATAGTTTCTATAATAATTACCTGTGGAAACACGTAGCCTAGTAAAAATGACTCCTCTTGGAGAGGTACTGTGTGTCTGTAGCCTCATTTTTAATTAAAAGAAACTATGGATCTCTTTAATATGTCCATAATAATATGTTTTATAATTAATGATCAGCTTCTCCAGCTTTGTTTTTATAGCCCACATTTCTCATGATTTTGTGTGAAATATTATGAGCTTGACTAATAAGCTGTCCTAATTACTGGTATTGTTTATAGACTCACATATACAGAGAACAAACTAATAGTTACCAATGGGGAGAGGCAAGTGGAGAGGGGAAATAGAGTCGTAGGGAAGTAAGGAGTGAAAACTATTTGCTATAAAATAAGTTACAGTGATATATTGTATAACAAAGGGAATATAGCCAATATTATATAATAACTATAAATGGAATATAACCTTTAAAAATTGTGAATCACTGTATTGTGAATCACTGTATTGTACACCTGCAGCATAGTTTGTGTAGCAAATATACTTCAATAAAAAAACAAAGTAAAAAATGTTATAAATATATGTGAGCATATAGACATGATACAAAGTAGACACATCAAATTTGAGTGTATTTGTAATGATGAAGAATCCATTTTTCCTGTATTCTCTCTTTGTATAAAGTGCAGTGAAGAACTGCCCAATTCCTGACTATGGACTTTCAGGAAAACATTAACAATTAAGAAACATTCAGAGAAAGGCAATCAGAACAATAAAATATTGTGAGAATATATCACATGAGAAATTGTTGAATGAATATGGAAGAAAAATACCAACACTTCCCAAGAAACAGAAAGCAGACCAGTGGGTAGACATTATAGGAGCCACTCTTTTTCACATGTAACATATCTTTTCGTTCAGTCGCTAAGTCATGTCAGATTCTTTGCAATCCCATGAACTGCGGCATGCCAGGCTTCCCTGTCCTTCACTATCTCCCTGAGTTTGCTCAGTCTCATATCCATTGAGTTAGTGATGCCATCCAACTATCTCATCCCATTCTTCTCTTGCCCTCAATCCCAGCATGAGGGTCATTTCCAATGAGCCAACTCTGTGTATCAGGTGGCCGAAGTATTGGAGTTTAAGCTTCAGCACCAGCCCTTCCAATGAATATTCAGGGTTGATTGCCTTTAGGATTGAGTGGCTTGCTATCCTTGGTGACCAAGGGACTCTTAAGAGTCTTCTCCATCACCACAGTTTAAAAGCAACAGTTCTTCAGTGCTCAGCCTTCTTTAGGGCCCAACTGTTACATCCATACATGACTGCTGGAAAAACTGTAGCTTTGACTATATTAACCTTTGTTGGCAAAGTGATGTCTCTGCTCTTTAACTTACATCATTTTATCTCTTTAGTAATATCTTAAAAAGTTGTAAACTAATTATCACTAAAAATGTTCAAGCACAAGATAGATCAGCATTTTTTACGAATAGTATAGGACTGATTCACTAACTAAAGTTTGCCCTGGATGACCTCTGCTGCTGCTGCTAAGTCGCTTCAGTCATGTCCGACTCTGGAGTGGGTTGCCATTTCCTTCTCCAATGCATGAAAGTGAAAAGTGAAAGTGAAGTCTCTCAGTTGTGTCCGACTCTTTGTGACCCCATGGACTGCAGCCTACCAGGCCCCTCCATCCATGGGATTTTCCAGGCGAGAGGACTGGAGTGGGTTGCCATTGCCTTCTCCAGATGACCTCTAAGGGACTTCAAAAATTCTAAGATTGGATCAATTCAATTATACATAGATATATAGTCTAAAAATATTTTTTGAGTTCCACTAATGTGTGGTAAACTGAAACTCAAGATTCAGACAAATATTAACGGGCTATTAAATCATGCCCTATGGTGTCTTTAAATCATATGTCTTTTAGGCTTACATTTAATTAAAATTTAAAGGCTATTTTTGGCTATCGAACCTGCTCTTCCATCAGAAAAATCTTAGAGAAAAGTAAGATTATTCACTTTTCTTGTTAAATATCCAGCATCAGTTAAATGTTTTCATTCCACTAACTACACGCTCCCAAAATTCTAATTCTGGTGACCTATTTCATTTGCATAATACTTTCCTTGCTTTGAGAATAGTTTATGGTAATACTTTTATATTTAGATAAGCTCAAAGGCCATTACAATTTTAAATAAATTTATAATCTATACACAGAAACATGGTGTTTTCACATCCTCTTTTTAAGGTGATATTCCAAAAAGCAAATCTTTATTATGAATGAAGGATTTTGCAATTTTTATAATTTTATATGTTTGACTTATATTCACACCAATAATGTATCTTCTGTAGTTAATGTAATATAATATGATCACCTAAATGGCTACCAATGTTTTATTTGCAAGAGAAAATTATGAACATTTCTATAATAATATTTTTAAGAAATTTGAGGCAGAAAGAACAACCCTGAATTTACAAGGTTCCAGTAAAATTATATTGAGAAAGTAGTACAATTTTAAATTATGTATATTAATCCTCCGAGATTTCAACTGTTGATGGATTAAGAAGTTGAGTAAAAAAGAATAAAAAAATAATGTAATTCAAAAAGAAAAGTAATTAGTTCCACAAAGATAGGCGGAATTCACATCTGAATTTGAGTATAGAAATATCTTTTGTGGATAGATGCTGAAGGATGCCAGGTGTAGCAAAAATTTGGTCCTATAAGCCTTAAAAGGCATCACTGAAATGGTTCTAGTTGAATGAGCTCTGATTTGACTTTGAGTAGGCAATCTACCAAGTAATGACTATGTGAATTTTTCTGGGACAGTAGCTTCACATGTTTGTGCATTTTTTACCCCTCCAACATAGAATTTGATTATTGCTACTGCTGTAGAACAAAAGTTTGAGATTTTCCTAGTGGTTAATTTTTGAAAATCATTTAAAAAATCCTGACTTTGTGACAAACCAGGTTTTAAAAGAGAGAGAGCACTACAAATAGAACTGTATTAAATAAAGAAAAAAAAGATGATATGCTATGAGAGTGAAATTTTAAAAATTCCCTTAGTGTGTTTCATATATGATCTAACATGTAGTTACGTACTAGCACTAAGATAAAAAACAAAATCTCTTTCCTATTGAAGTTAACTTGTGGGTTATTTGGAAATTAAAAAAAAATAGTAGTGCATTTTATAAAAGTTAGAAAAGTCACTGAATTGATTGAAATTTTGAGCATTGAATTAGGAGTATGCAACATCCCTCCCATTCAGGAAATATATAATCTTGCTAGAAAGATAAACTGTGTTGCATCCAAAATAAATGATATTCAGTTAGAGGGAATCTAGATAATATTTGTAATTTCAAAAAAAAACCCAAAAAAGCTGATAATCTATGATATCATTTACCTTAAGAAAGGGGTATGCTGCTGCTGCTGGTGCTAAATTGTTTCAGTCATGGCCGACTCGGTGCGACCCCATAGACGGAAGCCCACCAGGCTCCTCCGTCCCTGGGATTCTCCAGGCAAGAACACTGGAGTGGGTTGCCATTTCCTTCTCCAGTGTGTGAAAGTGAAAAGTGAAAATGAAGTCGCTCAGTCGTGTCCGATCCTTAGTGACCCCATGGACTGCAGCCTACCAGGCTCCGCCGTCCATGGGGTTTTCCAGGCAAGAGTACTGGAGTGGGGTGCTGTTGCCTTCTGCGAATAAAGGGGTATAATTGTTTTAAAAACAAAGTAAGTTTTTGCAATTAAATGAATGCTTAAAGTAATCACTATGTCTTTATTATTTTTAGAACTATCTACTTTTCTAATTAGTTTGTAAGATATGGAAGAGTATTTGACTCTCATATGAATCAGGGAATCAAAGTGTCACTACATATCCAGTTCTTTTTGTTTTCAAACTATTATAGCGTAGTGCTAATTTAATCAACAGCTATTCTGTTGAAAGCCACGTTTTTCTTCAGTGTTATGGAATTTGGGTCATTCAAATAACTTTACATACACATCATCCTCAGAGTTTGACCGGTAGAGGGAGCCATTATCTACATAGTCTAAAATCTGAAACCAAAATGTTCTCTGCTCATGAAAGAAGCAGTCACAGAATATTAGTAAATTTATCAAGCCCTTTTTAAATTAAAAAAAAAATCCAAATGGGTTTAACATTTTTAATTTTAAAGCAAATTTGAAATTAAATTTAATTCCTTTTGATGAAATAAAGAAATGAACATTTTAAATAATTTGCATACTTTTAAAAATCTTGCCTCAATTACTTAAATGTCAGTATACTGAAGGAAATGTATAAATAGCTATTATCTGAATATTTTCTTATTTTCATATTATTGCTATATATATTTAGCCTCATTTTTACCAAAAAAATTTCAAACAACATAGTCTCCGTTCTCATATTATTTTCAAGTCATATAAAAAATATTTTCTAATTTCTAAAGAATTATGAATTTTCTTATTAGTAACTATGAGAGTATACTGGAAAAATTTTTGATGAGTATAATGTATTTATTAAACTAATGCTTGTATCTTAAAAATAAATAGAATTAGGAATCTGTGTTTGCTCATATGTTGATACATTTGTAACAGTGTGATATTTAAAGCTTATGTATTTATTTAAAAGATATTTAAAAATAATGATATGTAAATACACCTAACATGACTCATATAATTTTGTGTAGCACAGATTAACACACATTTAAAATAAGTGTATAATTAAAAGTTTCCACATTCATACTCCAAAAGCTCAGTTTGCTTCTCATAATGACATTTTAATTAACACCTGTATTAATCAAATAAAAACATCTTGTGACTATTTACTTTTAAGTAGTTTTTCATTAGAGATTATAAAGGATCCCACACTTTTTCACAGTTCTTACTGTCATAATTTGATACAGTTCTTACTTTATCATAGTTGTCATAGCTACACAGACACAGCCCTTCTTTATACCAAACCTTAGGGTCTAAATTCAGCAAATATAAGATAGCAGATGCAAATAAGACTATTGGTTGTTATAGCATGAATCAAAACAAGGTTTCACAACTTCATTTTTCATGTGGTGTGTATAGTAAGAAATCTGCCAAGTTAATTTTCAAGAGAGGAGTCTACACCTTTGTCACTCAAAGTGTGTTCTAGTATCCAGTAACATCGGTCTCCTCCGGGAGCTTATTACAACTCTCCTCTAAGGTCCCATCCCAGAGCTTCTGAACCTGAATCTGCATTTTAATAAGATCCCCAGGTACTTCGAATGCACATTACATTTTAAGAAACAGGTTTCCCAGGATGCAGGGGACCCCTAGACTTCTAGTATCTCTAGAATTAATAAATATTTGTGACTTTGAACCTGAGTAGTTTTGGAAATCTATAAAAGTTTTCTAGTTCTTAGATGGCCTGTCAGTGCCTAGGAATTCTACTTGAAATCGTGACTTTGAAAGTGTGACACAGAGTACTTAATGCAGTTTTACACCTGCTGGGTTTAATTCTGGAATCACTGAAAAGTTATTTTTTACTTATCCTATAATTTTCAGTAGAAAAAAACATTAATTAGAAATGCATCTAAGGCTATTATCTACATGGTTTGTATGTTTTGTTCTTATCTGTCTGTAAAACTTTTCTATTTAAATAGTCACTGTCAGATAAGCAATTTTTATAGTCATGATAGAATATGAAGTGACAGTATATTGGTAGCATTAAGACATTTCATAATAGTGTTGAAAAAAGAATCCTGTATGTAAGCTTTGGCATAACAAAGCTGACAAGGAATTAAACATCACTAGCTGCTCCTTGGGAACAGAAGTGGAGATTGAGGTGCTAGAATACTGTGATTACCGGTTGTCCCCAGACCTGCACTCCCACTTCAGCTGACAGGGTTGTCATCCCCACATTCAGCGATTCCCAGAGCTCTGTTTATACTCTGCCAAATTATATCTTCAATGCCCCAAGCAGTCTCGCTTTTATTATGATATAAAATGAACAAACAGCGAAACTCATGATGTAGAACCAGCAAAGAGAATGGAAGTTTATGCTTCTGGCTAGAGCTAGCTTTGTGTCCCTTGCAGTGTGGGTGATGACCTCAACCCATGCACATCCCTCCTAGAGAACTGTGTCTCACGTGGAAGAGAAGTAGAAGAGGAGAAAGGTAGTGATTCCATTGCCTACAGTGTCCTAACCTCCGTATTGTGTGTGTATGTGTGTGTGTGTATATGTGCACACACAAAACTAATATTCCCTGTCTCCCTGTCTTTTGTGCATTATCACAATTCACAAGGGTCTCAAGGGATCAATGTCATGTCCTTGAACAGAAGGAAGAATCAGCCACTTTGATTACAGATAGAGAAAGTGGGGTTCAGCGAGAACTATGAAACTTGACCCCAATTTAAAATAAGTTTGCAACAGGACTGACAGTCAAAGCCAAGTTTCATCAGGCCCAGCAATATTTTTCCACACTCACCTCAAAGACTGCCTTTTAAAAATGTATGGATTTTATTCTTCCTTCCAGGCATCCCTTTTAACATAAGTTTGAGATTGGGAAGAGAGGGAAAATGCTCAAGCATGAGGCACCCTGGGTCTTTAGACTAATTTGATTGAAGGAATTGCTGTCAAGTGTCTACCATACTCAAGACTGTGTTAAGTGGTAAGACACATCGACGAGAAAGATGTCTCCTCTTATCTCACTGAGCTGATATACATGCGAAGGCTGAGGGTTGTCCCCAGGCTGCACAAACTGAACAATTCTCTCTGGTAGGAAGTTACAGTAGCCTGTCATAAGCCTCAGTGGGAGAAAGCACCTCTCTCTCTCTGATCCTTCACACCTATACCTAGAAGACTGCACACACCCCTAGGAATCACACATTCTCTGAGCACATAAACAGGTCTACCTGACTTAAATGTGGTTCCCTGGAAAATAGCAGACCGTGTCCCTAATCAACTTGAGAATCTTCTTGAATTTGAAAGGCACAGACGAGGGAAATATTAAAATTCTGAGCATAGTGTTGTGTTGTTGAAGTTTCATCATAAACTAGGCTGTTTTATCAAACACCAACATCATCTTACACTTTTAATTTTGCCAAACATAGGGGTTTGCAAAACTAAAAAAAAATAGTGGCTTCAGCAATTTAAGATTGGCATGTTATTTTTAAAAACTGTAAAATTTAAAATTCTAATATTTCGCCCTTTGATCTCATTCCTTTCCCCTGTTGGTAAAATGGTCAGTGGCAAGCAACAGCTCCCCACTCAAATATACACTTGCATCCTACTGTTTTTGCAAGAGAATAAAATTATATTTCTGACTGAGAAAAATCATAAACCTCTTATTATATCATTTTCCTCCTTCCCCAAAATCAAATAGAAAGAGGATGGCAGGAAGATTGGCATTATTAGGGATTGTTATCTCTAAAAAGTGCTTTAGCACATGCTGAAGAAATTTCAGTATCTCCCCATTAAAATTTTGTTGTTTTAAACCATTAAGATGCAATCGTGAAGAATCAAGTGCAGATCATTTTAACACTCTCATCACATAAAAGATGAGTGCTTAGCTTGAAGGGGAAGGGAAAAACGGGGATTACTAAAGAAAAAAATGAAGGCACAGAAACAGTGTAGAAGGATAGAACTGCGGATGTTGAAATATTCTTATATAATATACCTAAAAAGATATATATATATATATATATGAAAAATCAATAGTGCACACATACATAGTGATAATAAGAATTTCATTTTAGATACTGCTATTAATTCCTTAATTCTGTGTAAGTCCAGGTCCTCATTGTCACTTGAAATACTGCTTCAACTTCCTGACTGACTACATCTTTACATGTCTCTCCCTAGTCACATCCATCTGAGAAATTGCCACAAAAGGGTCTTTCTGAAAATATAATTCACATAATTTCCTAGTTTTAAAATAGTTCTTTCCTGTTGCTTGTCTATGGGATGAACTCCCACACAGACCTGGGCATCAATGTCATTTGCAACCTTTCTGTAGCTCCGTTTCAAACTTTGTGTTATGTTTGCCATTACTCCAACACTCCGCCTGCTATCTACAAGGTATAATCTGGGTTGTTGAAAGTCTTCCAATATTTCCCAGGCAAGCAAGGCATCATTTAATACCCCCAGATGCTCTTTTCCTCCTCGGCTTGGGATGATTTCTCCTTTTTTCACAAGGCAAACTCCTGATTTTCTGTGCGATTCTGACTTTAAAGCAAGCTAATGAGAATGAATCCCTTAGGAACACTGCTCCTGCCTCTTCAAATCATGACTTAATGTTGTGTACCTTGCAGAATCTGAGCATATATCTTCAACAATCACTACTAGATAGTATTATACAAATTTCCCTAGTTTCTCATCTATTTGGTTTTTTTTACAATTAATAAGAGAGAGTCCATGTTTTTTCTACTTATCTATGTCCAGTTCATTACCAAGCACAGTACCAGGCAAATAGTTGTTTCTCAATAACTAATTGTTCAAGGGGAAATGAATGAATGACGCTAATTAGATTGGGCAAGTCCATTGACAAAATTAAAGAGTTCACTCTTTTTCAATTCATGAGCACAATATTTTGCAGCTCAAAATATTCTTCAAATTGTATTCATATGTACTACAATAATTATTTATTGGCTGTTTCTGGTGTATAGGGTTCATCCCTCCTTTTGACTGAGAAACAGCAATATGAAAATGCTTTCTATCTTTTTAGACCCTCACTAGAGTATCAGTGAGAAATTTTCTGTTATAGCAAAATAATTTCCACATTAGTTCTTAGATTCCTATATAACTTTCTACAAATATCTTGCAAAATTACAATGAATAAAACTCCACTGATATCATAAAACATCTTGTTATATCTCTCCAAATTGTTTGACACTAAGCACACATTTTAAATTATCATCTTGCACTGCTTCTCTGATAGCTCAGCTGGTAAACAATGCACCTGCAATGCAGAAGACCCTGGTTCAATTCCTGGGTCAGGAAGATCCCCTGGAGAAGGAATAGGCTATTCACTCCAGTAACCCTTGTGGCTCAGCTGGTAAAGATTCCTCCTGCAATGCAGGAGACCTGGGTTTGACCCCCGGATTGGGAAGATCTCCTGGAGAAGGGAAAGTCTACTCACTCCAGTATTCTGGCCTGGAGAATGCCATGGACTGTATAGTCCATGGGGTCGAAAAGAGTTGAACACGACTCTTTCACCTACCAGGTATAAAGTTCAAATCAAATTAATTGAAATTATAAAGGTTATCCTACACTCTTTGTGTGCTGTTATAGTTAATAAATAGTCTCAATGTTTTTTTGCAAAGGCTTATTGATCCACCCATCTAATAATGGGAAGTATTAAACTTTTTGTTCATTTATCATTAAATGGATTCAAGAAAGCCAGAGAACCTACACTTTTTCATCGTGAGATACCATGATTCACCTGTATGACATAAACCCAGGTTAAACTTTCTTAGAAACTCTTGGAACAAAATTACTCTATTCTCTATAGAAAATCATACCTACAAGTAATAATAACAGTGACTGTGTTGAATACTACTCCCTTCAGAAGTGTTTGGACAGACATGATCCCATTTCCACTGCAATAGTATAAAGTTGAATAGAAATAATGAAAGAAGATGTTCTTTTCTTATTCTCAATATTAAGATGGAGGAAATGTTCAGTATTTATTCATTAGGTATGATGTACGCTTTAGGCTGTTATAGCTGCTTGCTTTTAGATTGGCTTATTCTGCGTTTGGCTTGTTGGTAACTTTTATTATGAATCTGTGCTGACTTTCACCATATGATACTTTCTGTATCTATTGATGTCATTGCATGATTCTTTTAAGGTAACAGTTTATACTGATTGAATTTTTATGTGAAACATTTTATAATCTTGGGATAAATCCTATTTGATCATTGTGCACTATCCATTTTCTGTATTATTGGATGGGATTTACTAATATTTTCTCATGCTCATGAGCTTCCCTGTAGCTCAATTGGTACAGAATCTGCCTGCAATGCAGGAGACCCAGGTTTGATTTCTGGTTCAGGAAGATCCCCTCGAGAAGGAAATGGCAACCTATGAGGGATTTCAATCTGTAATTATCTTTGCCAATAATATCTTTGATTTTTGTATCAGGGTTATATGGCCTTGAAAAGAGCAAGTTGAGAAGCGTTTCCTCCTTCTCTAGTTTGTCAAGAGCTTTGCATGACGTGGTATTAATCTTCCTTCAGTGCTTCACAGAATTCATCAGTGAATTTATCTTGGTCTGAAATTTTCTTTCTGAGGTTATTTTTATTAAAAATTTAAATAATAAGTATAGGGATAATCAGATTTTCTATTTCTTCATTCAGATTTGGCAAGCTATGACTTCCAAAGAATATGTTCATTTCACCTAAGTTGTCAATTTTATTGACATAACATTACTATAATCTTTTAAATGTGAGTATCATCTGTAATGATGTTCCACCTCTTATCAGGGTACTGATATTTTGTGCTTTTTTTTCTCTCTCTCTTGTTTTTCTTTTTGCATCATCAGTGTTCCTAAAGAGTTAACAATTTTATTAGTGTCATCAAATAATCCATTTGACTGCTGATTATTTAAATATTATTATTTAATGATATTTAAACATTTGTTGTGATTTTTTCTATAAACATGATTTATTTGCAAGTGGTTGCTTAATTTCTGATATTTAAAGATTTTTCCAGATATCTTTCCATCACTGATATCTAATTTAATATCAGCATGATCAGAGAACATATTCTGTATGATTTTGATACTTTGAAACTTATTGAAATGTGATTTACTGCCCATTCTTAGTACATGTTCTATGTGCAATTGAGAATGTGTTTCCTGCTGTTTGGAGGTGTAAAAGTCCCTTCAATATAGAGGCCGTCTCTAGAAATTGTGAAGTATGGGAAGAGGTGGGAGAAAAGAAATCTGCACTATGTGTCCTAGTCTAGTTTCTTCATGTTGAATATACTCTTCTGTTTTAAAAGCCTGTATATCAGGAGTGCTAAATTTAGTCAGCCTAACAAAAGATATGAAGGAAATTGGAAGTTACTTCAACTTTAAAAGCTATGAGGTTGGATTATAAATTCAGAACCAGTCAGGGGAAATTTAGAATAGTGCTTATAAGAAATATATTGCTTAGATAACATTTGTTCCTTTTCTTACCCCTCCTTAACACCATCATACACAACACACACACACACAATTCAGATCTTAACTACTAAAATGAAAGCCCAGAAATCATTAAGTTTTGAAAACAGAATGACACATTTAAAAGGTACCATTGTATCTCTTTTAAAATTATCTTTGCATAAAGCTTTTTTAAAAATAAATTTAATCAAAATCTTTGATTTAGCAGACCCATGAAGGAACACCAGGAAAACAGGTACACCCATGGTGGATTCATGTCAATGTATGGCAAAACAAGTACAATATTGTAAAGTTAAAAAATAGAAAATAAACTAATTAAAAAAATAACAAAAAATAAAGCCTACAGCATACTTCTGGAAAAAAAATGCAAGGATAAAAAACATGAAGAAAACATTTAGTTAGAATTCCCATCAGCTTATTTTGTTTTTCTCCTTCTTGGCTGCTTTAAGCATTAACAAATGAAAAAGTGAAGAAGTATTTCAATATATAACTAAATCATAGACACTTTTCCATTACTTTACAAAATAGATTGGTTGTTTTCCGCGTAGTCTATTTGTCAGATTCTTTCTCTAAAAAAGTACTGCTGTGACCTAGAAACCACATGAGAACCTTATAACCAGAAATTATTTTTCTTTTCCTCCTACAATATCTGTTCATTAAAGTGCTTTAGAAACCAGGGAATGGGTGTCTTCATTAGTTGCATATTTTTATGTCTAATAAACTGTTTTTAAAAGATCATTTCTTGTAGCAGAACAGCCATTAAAATGAGGTTTTCCAAGTAAGATAATTTTATCAAAGAATACTGTGGGTTTTTATGGGATGTAGTCATAACATGTGAATATATGTTTTTGCTTCATCATTTTTCATCTGTTTAGTTATTACATTGATTTGTGTGACCTTATTGCCTCCTATACTCATATAATTAGGGAGATGAAAATCAACTCAGAGAGACAAGGGAAATTCTATGCAAGGCAGTCATTTTAATCTGCTCGTGCTAAGACTATTGAGATGTATTCTTTTTTTTTCCTTTTTAAGTCAGTCTTACACAATATCTTGAGTGGCAAAGCTTTTTTCCTACTTCATTGATATATGATTGACATATAACACTGTATGAGTTTAAGGTGAACAATGATAATTTAACACAATGCATATATTGTAAAATATTTATCACAGTGTGATTTGTTAACACATTCCTTAACATAATTACAATCGGATTGGTGGTGGGGGTTCAGTGAGAGCAGTTTAAGCTCTATTCTGATAGCAACAGTGAAGTTACAGAATACAATATTGTTGACTGTGGTCAGCATGCTTTATATTAGATCCAGGTAACTTATTCATCCACTGAAAGGTTGTATCCTTTGACCAACAACTCCCATTTTCCCCACCCCATAGCCCCTGACAACCCCTCTTCTACTGAGTGGTAAAGTTTTACAAGGGTTTAGAGTTATATATGCGTTGGTGTTGGGGCAGATTTGCTGGTGTCTTATCACAGGGTTAAAAGTATGTTCTCAAGGCAGTCTGGTCTAAAAGGACAGTTTGGAGTTAAGAAGCAGAAGTAGGCACCTGTTTGGAATTATCCTTGACCAGTGGTGAAACATTTTGTATATTCCTTTTTGAAAGTATCTCCATTAATGGAGAGCAAATCAAAACTGCTTCCAACAATCATTTCCTGAACAAGGTTATGCCCTTTAGCTTAAACTCTTCTGGAAAATAATAACATTAACTAAGGATTGAGTTCTGGCTTAGTGAATTTAGCTGGTCAGTTTCCATCTTACTCACTTGAAATGGTTTCTGCTACTTAAAGAATTGCCACATGTATTTAAAATTATATTAACAGTTAAAGAAAAGCAAACTGGGCAAAATATGGCAATAGCTATTTTCAAATATAAGTATACATATATATATTTATAAAGAAGACTTTGTACCTACAAAAATATAAAAAATCATTCTTATTTCTACTAAGATGACCTTAAAAGTTATCATCTCCCTGAGAAAATTGTTGTCTATAGAACAGATTTAACACAGAGATACTTATTTGAAGTGTTATTTCTTCACATATGTATATTTTTGGGCAAATGAAACCCAATGAAATAGACTTTTTAATATTCATGCCCATTTTGCATAAGATGAAGCTAAAGACTAATTTGTTCATCATCATACAAAGAGGACAGAGAAAACTAACACATTTATCAGATGCTTATTTTATTCATTTGTATCATTTAGCATCTAGACCAACCATGTGCACACATGCATACAAACACATGGATGTATAAGTACGAAATAGACTAACAGACTGATTTATTGTTCAATATAATTTATGTGAGTCCAAATACAGAAGTATGTATTAATTAATTTATTACTATTTCAGATGACTTAATTATATGTGACTTGGAAGAATGTAGTAAAATTTAAAACCCCAAATAAGCAAGTCATAAAACCTACAATAAAATTTTTATAAATTATCAGATAATGGAGAGATGGCTAACAAAAGTGTCACTCTGGTGTAGAAGGCATGGATAGTAAGGCTCGCTAAAAACACTCCCAAATATTTTTTCCTTCTGCAATGAGGAGCTTATTTTGTGTAAATCTGCATCTATTCCTATGGAAAGAGAAATGCATGAAGATAATGCAGATTTAACCCAAAAGGAATTTTTGTAACCAGGCTTAGCAGGGATAGTAATACAGATGAGAAGTAGAAGCTATACAATTTTCAAGCCCAGATGCAGAAGCAATAAGGGACTGCTACTCAAAAGCAACAATTTGGTGGCAATTTAGGTCCAAACACATTAAGATTAGAGTCAAATGAGTGTGATTAACTCTCATATCCTTGAATTTTCCCTGGATGAAATGGACAACTCAGATACATGGCAATAACCTCCTGGCTGATTTTGGTCTAGAGACTTTCTAGTTCATTACCTTCCTCAGTATTTTAGTCCAGGGAAAACCAATTTCAATTCTATTAAAGGGATTCTTGCTATTATGCCTCTTTGTCTCTCTCTTTCATTTTTTTAAAGATTTTTTCATTCTACCTTATCTGAACATATTTCAAGAGACAACATCAGTTTTGCTTTATATTCCACTGCTTTGAAATAGGTAGTGTTTCTAATATGATCTTACCCAATAAATGACTGCAAAATTTCTGAAATACATGCCACCAGTTGCAATGAAATATTAACATTTAAAGCATTTTGATTAGTTATTTATATCCACAATTAGTTGAAATATTAAGAATTGAAAATGTATTTATAGCACATCAAAATTGATTAGCTTACATTTACACTTTTCACTTACTCTACAGAAAATCAAAGTCAGAGCATTTGCACAGTGACACCAGTCACCAGTGCTTCCTACATATCCAGCATCCTTGTCAGTTATTAAATCAGTGTGCTTCATTTTCTCAGCATAGCCTTATGCTACTGCAGAAGTGATGTGAACAGTGGAAGCAACTGCTTGAATTTCTCAAATAATCCAAGCAGAAATAGAAAGTTTGCTTGAAGCACTATTGTTATCCTTCTCTTCACAAGTTGAGTCATCCCCAAGCCTGTCAATCAAATGTCCTCTCTGTTAGACTGTTCCACTCCCTTAACCACCATTGCTCAAAATGTCTAGACCTCATACATTTTCTTATTTTATTCTTGGAAACACTCTTTTAAAAATATAGACCTCATTTTTGATAGAGAAAAAATGAACTCTAGCAACATTTTTTTTTGTAAATTAAATATTTTATTATGCATTTCCATATAAAATGTTCCAATGCTCATACCAACATGATTATATTTTCTCCACCATATAAGTCATTATGAAAATGGGCATATTGTGCAAGGGTATGTGACTTTTCAAACATTAAAATATACACATATAAATAGTGTTAATACTTTCAAAGGTAGGTTATGTGTTTATTCAGAAGTAACTACCACTCTGAAAGAAGTATTTAGTGTTTTTCTTAGAGAATTAAATTGAATGTCTGTGATAGATTTGTTGAATTTCTAGAATTCTTTGCCCATAAAAATTTATTCATGTCTTCACTGCTGCCCAACCTCATCAAACATTCTTCCATGTCAGAAATAGAACTTAGCCTGGCACCCCAGAGGGTCCTGATGGTCTCCATCCAGATAACAATCTCCTCTCTCCTTCCAAAATAACACTATCTCGATTTTTATCATCAGAAACATCATTGCTTTTCTCTATGATATTTATCATTCAAGTGTTCATTCATAGACATTATTGTATAGTACAGTTTTTTTTTTAAGTTGGATATGTAATTTAAATTCCTTTTAAGCTGCAGGGTCATTTTCTATTTCTTTAAATTTTTAAATGTTAATTATTAAGCCATTTGAACTGTAGAGTTTCCAGTAGTCTGAAGGTGACAGATTTCATGCTTACTGTGTGATGCAAAGTGCTACTGTGACTTCTATATTCTTCTAAACTGGCCTTTGGATCCAGAGAGTTGATCATACTTAAGTTTGATCCCTTTGGCAAGCCCACATGTGATGGTGTGTTGTGTGTGTGTGTGTGTGTTCAAGCGACACATCTGAGTGGATTCTGCTATTCTTTTTGATGTTAGCTTCAGTTGCTAACACCCAGATTTTTTATTTGATTGGAAATTCCAAAATGGTGATAGTTTACCATTTTATCTCACTTACTAACTGACAGAATTGCATAAAGAAACACTTTCCCTTATCTATCATTGAGTTGTACAGTAGTAGAAAAAGCAAGATAAATATTTGATTCTTTACTCTCATTTACCAGAGATTTGTGAATGCTTCTATCAGCCTCTTTCTGCCCAAAACCTCAAGAAAAAGAGGTGGACTTATCTCTTAGAGGATGAGAAACCACATGGAGAGAGGGACCAGATGAAATCTGAGCCAACTATCAGACATGAGTAAGGCCATCTTGGATCACAAGGCACCCACACCCCTCCCTGCCCAGCTATCAGCTGACTTCTACTGTATTAATGTTCCCAAAAGATCAGTAGTAAGAAACATCCCAGCTGAGCCCAAATTGCTAAACCCAAAGAATTATTGGCAAATGGAAATGCTGTTTTAAGCCATTCAGTTTTCAGGTGATGTTTTACAATGAGATAGATACCTGATGCATTATGTTTAAAGATAAAAATGTCTCCTGAGTTCATACTGATATTTCCAATTCAAATTAGACTATAGGATTCTCACCTGGATCTTCTTCTTCCACATTAAGAAGTCTGTTCCTGAAGAACACAGAGGATGATAATTATTCATTTGCTTTATTTCACAGTATTCACACTACAGTCTTAGAAAAACAACAATGATATTCAGTGTCAATTATGATCACTAACAATTAGTAAATGTTTTCAATGTGCATTCCCCAAATTTTCCTTGAAGATTTTAATGCTTGGGTATATCTATGTCATCAGATTAATAAGTCATTAAACATACTCGCTCCAGATTGAGAGAAAAGCAAGGGATGATTGATTGAAGTGAGAACATGGACCTTCACTTAATCTCAATTTTACACCTATCTTTGTATTTAATACCAGAAGTCACTACATAATGTTTCTCTAGTCATTTTTGCTCTCTGAAGCTCATTCTTTTCTATAAGGTTTATCTTGTATATTAGGATAAAAGCATAGGAACTGTCTCCTTGAGTTTTGTATGTTGGTAACAGCTTGTGACTTTCATAATTGAAGGTCAGTTTTACTAGATATGAATAGCTTATCACATTTTCTTTTTATAAGAATCTTACATATTTATTCTATTTTCTTCTGAAATAAAATGCTGCTGTTGGAAAGCCTCACGGGCAATCTAATTTTCTTTGTCACAAACATCACATTTTCCCCCCCTAGACATTCAGAAGATTTGAGTTTCCTTTTGTTTAAATTACAGGAATTGTGCTAGGTTTATATGATGATGCCCAAGATATGTATTGCTGCATATAAAACCATTCCAGAACTTAATAATCAAAGCAACAGCCATGTTATAAGTTTCACAGATTTTGTGGGAAAGAAATTTGAAAAGAACATGGAGAAGGCACTTATTTATAATGTCTGGTCTAGAAAACAGGCTGTATATTGTCACCCTGCTTATTTAACTTATATGCAGAGTACATCATCAGAAATGCTGGACTGGATGAAGCACAAGCTGGAATCAAGATTGCTGGGAGAAGTATCAATAACCTCAGATATGCAGATGACACCACCTTCTTATGGCAGAAAGTGAGGAAGAACTAAAGAGCCTCTTGATGAAAGTGAAAGAGGAGAGTGAAAAAGTTGGCTTAAAACTCAACATTCAGAAAATTAAGATCATGACATCTGGTCCCATCACTTCATGGCAAATAGATGGGGAAACAGTGGAAACAGTGACAGACTTTATTTTGGGGTCTCCAAAAGCATTGTATATGGTGACTGCAGCCATGAAATTAAAAGACACTTGCTACTTGGAAGAAAAGTTATGGCTAACCTAGACAGTGTATTAAAAAGCAGAGACATTACTTTGCCAACAAAGGTCCGTCTAGTCAAAGCTATGGTTTTTCCAGTAGTCAAGTATGGATGTGAGAGTTGTACTATAAGAAAGCTGAGCATGGAAGAATTGATGCTTTTGAACTGTGGTGTCGGAGAAGACTCTTGAGAGTCCCTTGGACTTCAAGGAGATCCAACCAGTCCATCCTAAAGGAAATCAGTCCTGAGTAGTCATTGGAAGGACTGACGCTGAAGCTGAAGCTCCAATACTTTGGCCACCTGATGTGAAGAGCTGACTCATTTGAAAAGACCCTGATGCTGGGGAAGATTGAGGGCAGGAGGAGAAGGGGACGACAGAGGATGAGATGGATGGATGGCATCACTGACTCAATGGACATGAACTTGGGTAAACTCCTGGAGTTGGTGATGGACAGGGAGGTCTGGCGTGCTGCGGTTCATGGGGTCACAAAGAGTTGGACACGACTGAGCAACTGAACTGAACTGAACTGAAACTCTAAGAAGGGCGCTTGTATTAGACAGTTTTTCTAACTTCACATAAGTTTTGAGTAGTGTTAAAAAAAATAATGCCTTGCTTTGTATGATTTCCTGCTATGTTCCCAAGCCCACTTTCAAATAGAGCCTCTCACCAGAGGAATATAACACACAGTTGCTGTGTACTGGGGCTTCCCTGGTGGCTCATTGATAAAGAATTGCCTCGCCTACCAATGCAGGAGACTCGGGTTCAATCCCTAGACCTGGAAGATCCCCTGGAGAAGGAAATGGCAAACCACTTCAATATTCTTGTCTGGGAAATCCCATAAAGAGAGGAGTGTGGTGGACTACAGTCCATGGGGTCTCAAAAGAGTCAGACATTACTTAGCAAGTAAACAACAAGGAGCTGTGTATTGCTGATTTAATTCTATCTAATTAGTGTTTGCAGTTCGGGAGGATACCTTGTCTTCTACTTTTGTTGTGTTTTTAAAATATGTGCTTTATTTTATTATATAGTCTCTGCTTATATTTGGAAATCTGACAAGGCCCCTAAGATATGTTCCCATCACTTGCCATTTTCCAAAAAATTCTGAGAACAATTTCAAAAAGAGTTTTCTGAGTATCATTTGAGAAAGGATAACATAATAATGGCCATCTTTGAAAGGAGATCACCAACATGTCTGAAATATTAAAAACTTAATATTTTATAGCCATGTCTCATGTTATATATATTTCTATTGAAAAATGATGAAAAGTAATTTAGAGCTCAATGTCATTTTAGAATGTAGCATTGGAAAGAAAAAAAAAAACTACTTTCCCTCCATACAGCCCTATTTTTATCAAAGAGATTCAATAAGATGAATAACTTAATATGCAGTGTTTTTTTAATGCCAGCTTTATATTGAATATAACACAAAAAAGAAACACACTTACATATGTGTAAACTACACGAATATGTAGAGTTGGCCAAAAAGTTCATTTGAGTTTTTCCATAAGATGTTACAGAAAAACCAGAATGAATCTTTTGGCTAACCCAATATAATAGCTTCTTATGCATGGGAAATAATATTCTTTGAAAGGTACTAAAGTTATTAGGGTATAAATTGAATGAATTTCTGTGTTATCTTAAGGAATAATGTGAATCTTTTTCTCACTGAATAATTCTCTAGCAAACCTAGGAAATTTCTCTGTAACCATGACATGTCCTTTGATCCATGAGGCTCTACACACAGAATTCCCTCCATGTTTCTAGATTTCAGTTTGATAAAGACAAATTTTCTGTACCCCTAGATTATTCTGGAGGAGGTAGTATAATTTTACTACTAGTTACCAGTTCACTAATAGTGAAACTCCAGAAAAAACTGTTTTCTTCCTTATATCTTGGGCTAATATTTGCCAGTCAAATTTCCTTTAAACTTCTAGCAGTTAAGTATTACCAAGTCTGAATAGAATATTGGTTTCATTTATATTGGAACAAATTAGAATAATTTAGACAAACTAAACTTTTGTTTCTTGGAGTTCTAGCTCTAAATTCTATGCTAAAAAAACGTTATCTTGTATTTACATATAGAAACATGTATTTGTACATATATACATGTATGTTAATATGTACTAGTATTTACATATGAATTATGCATTGCATATAATTTTATATGTATATATGTGTGTATGTGTGTATAATATATATATATGCATGTGTGTATGTATTTGTGTGTGTGTGTGTATATGAGATGTGAAAGTATTAGTTGCTCAGTTGTGTCCAACTCTGTGCGACCCCATGAACTGTAGCCTACCAGGCTTCTCTGCCCATGGAATTCTCCAGGCAAGGATGCTGGAGTGAGTAGCCTTTTTATTCTCCAGGGGATCTTCCTGACCCAGGTATATGTGTGTGTATGTGTGTGTGTGTTTATATATGCTAGAGTTGCCATAGCAACAGAGAATACCATAGCACGGTCTGGGTGCTTACACAAGAGAAATTTATTTTCTCTCAGTTCTGGAAGCTAACAGTGCGATCAGGATTAGTTTCTGGCAAGGTTCTCTTCTTGGCTTATAGATGACTGTCTCTTTCAACGTCCTCAAATGTCCTTTATTCAATACATACACAGAAAGAGATTTTTGATGTCTCTTCCTCTTCTCATAAGGACACCAGTACTATCAGATTAGAGCCACACATTTATCAGCTCCTTTAAGTTAGTTACCTCCCTAAAGACAATGTCCAAATACAGTCATATTGGAGGCTAGAGAAGACATTATTCAACTCATTATATACACATATAAATAAACACACAAATATACATATAAACCTACAAACAAATAATACAGTTGAAGAGAGTCAGGAACACACTCTGAATAGATGAGCATTGTTAAAATTTCAGTTGTAGGTAACTTTTTGGAAATGTGGTAGTTCCATTTCCTACCTATTTTCCTAAATCTAAAGTCTATTCAAATAATAATTTACCTATATCAAAACAAGAACTAATACAGATTGCTATTGTCTCATTAGAAATTGACTAATATTAATGTAAAACCTTAAACTGTATTCTTGACGTGATGTGAAATTCACTCAGTCGTGTCTGACTTTTGTGACCCCATGGACTATACATTCTATAAAATTCTCCAGGCCAGAATCTTGGAGTGGGTAACCTTTCCCTTCTCCAGGGGAAACTGCATTCTTATTTGTGGTTAAATGCTTAATTTTTTTTTTTTTGCAATTTTGAATTTTGGTGCTGAAAACATGCAAAAGGGGGGTAAACAAATATTTTTTACAGAAACTTAGAAAGATTTTAAACACATTTTAAATTATATTAGCAAATACTAAAGTCATTTTCTGAGATTTCCATCAATACTTCAAAAGATATAATTTCCTTTATTAGGATAGGGGTTACCCCTGAGCTCCTCATATTTAGATGTGAGTTTGATAATGTTTCTAGGTCACAAGTGTAAGGAGGCAGGAAAGGGAAGAGAGAGAGACTGAGATTGACTTGGGGTAAATTTTCCATATTTCTATTCCTCTACCATCTCCAAAATGAAAAGCCACAGTGACACTGCCTCTCAGAATTCCTGGGGTGGAGTCTCTTAAAGCTTTGAGTTGTCCTGCTAAGACTCTCCCCATATAGTCACAATCCCATTAATCTGTCTAAGCGGTTTTCAGGACTTATGCCATCAAGGTATCTCTCTGGGTTGGTCACAACAGGAAACTTGATATTCCCAGACATCCACATCATTTAACACACTCAATGATGCTGACTAGAATTATTTTAAATTCAAAATCTCCTCTCAATTCCTTATTCTTAACTAATATGCTTGCCTTTTTTTTTTAATATCACTGACAAAAAGAAACAATAGCAAAAATTTGCTTCTTTATTTCTCTGTTAAAAGAACAACTGGGAGATAAATCATACCTGGGCTCCACCAAGTTACCAACCTATACTGTCTGCCTTTCTTCTTTGTATAATATGGTCTGTGCTCCCATCTAAGGTGATTTCTTCATTTGCAGTGGATTACATTCACTCTTCACTCAAGGAAATCAGTTCTGAAGTTGTTTCTTCCCAAATATCATCAATTGTCCCTTCTATTTTCTCAGTCTCATCAACAGACAAACATGCTGTAGTCCAATTTTACATATTAATAATAATAATAAAAAGTTTTTCTGATGATTATCTCCATCTCATTTCTCAGCTCTAATTCTGTAGCAAAACTCCTCAGTAAATTCTTCTACATTTGTTGTTTCCAATTCCTGACTTCTCATTTTCTCAGAAGGCCATTTGGTTCACCGTTACTCCACTGAAATGGCTCACTTATGAATAATGTTAGGAAAATTATTTGACCTCTTTGAGCTTCAGTTTCCTCATTAGTAAATTTGAAATTTTATTTTCTGTTTAGAAGGGTTGTGGGAGGGTTCAGTAAGAATGTCTTATTTGTGTTCAACTGCTTGAGGACACAGTCATTTCAAAGTCCATTATAACCCAAGAAGATGGCCATTTTACAAAGACTGAGGCAGGACTAGGACAATGTCTCTTAAAAATCACTGTCACTGTGGATTGGGCTGTGGAGAGAGCACAGGTGCTGAGTAGCTGCAGTCTGATCATTTTACTGAGAAGTTTAAGGTGGAAAATGTCTCTCTTAACCATTCGCTAACTAAACTCAGGAAGTAATGATGACATATTTGATCTTCATGGCACTTGTTACAGTTGCAAAATCCTCTACAACAAAGATGTCTTCTCTCCTATCTAATAGGTTAAGGTATATGCTGGAGCTTGTACTATGGCTCATGAGCACCAATTGTTAAATATTTCAGAATTTTTAAAACAAGTTATGACACTATTGGTGGCCTGAAAGTGATCATGGAGAAAGTATTTATAGCACAGAAACTGGCAAACACTACAAAACAAGGCATTCATTAATTAATTATTTAGTAACTGATTTACCAAATGACACTGTATATAATAAAATGATAATAATATGTTTCCGTGTATTCAGTTCAGTCGCCCAGTCGTGTCCGACTCTTTGTGACCCCATGAACCACAGCAAGCCAGGCCTCCCTAACCATCACCACCTCCCGGAGTCCACCCAAACCCATGTCCATTGAGTCGGTGATGCCATCCAATCATCTCATCCTCTGTTGCCCCCTTCTTCTCCTGCCCTCAATCTTTCCTAGCATCAGGGTCTTTTCAAATGAGTCAGCTCTTCGCATCAAGTGGCCAAAGTATTGGACCTTCAGCTTCAACATGAGTCCTTCCAATAAACACCCAGGACTGATTTCCTTTAGGATGGACTGGTTGGATCTCCTTGCAGTCCAAGGGACTCTCAAGAGTCTTCTCCAACACCACAGTTCAAAAGCATCAATTCTTTGGCGCTCAGCTTTCTTTATGATCCAACTCTCACATCCATACATGGCTACTGGAAAAACCCTAGCCTTGACTAGATGGACCTCTGTTGACAAAGTGATGTCTCTGCTTTTTAATATTCTGTCTAGGTTGGTCATAACTTTTCTTCCAAGTAGCAAGTGTCTTTTAATTTCATGGCTGCAGTCACCATCTACAGTGATTTTGGAGCCCAGAAAAATAAAGTCAGCCACTGTTTCCACTGTTTCCCCGTCTATTTGCCATGAAGTAATGGGACCGGATGCCATGAACTTAGTTTTCTGAATGTTGAGCTTTAAGCCAACTTTTTCACTCTCCTCTTTCACTTTCATCAAGAGGCTCTTTAGTTCTTCACTTTCTGCCACAAGGGTGGTATCATCTGCATATCTGAGGTTATTGATATTTCGCCCAGCAATCTCAATTCCAGCTTGTGCTTCTTCCAGCCCAGCGTTTCTCATGATGTACTCTGCATATAAGATAAATAAGCAGGGTGACAATATACAGCCTTGATGTACTCCTTTTCCTACTTGGAACCAGTCTGTTGTTCCATGTCCAGTTCTAACTGTTGCTTCCTAACCTGTACACAGGTTTCTCAAGAGGCAGGTCAGGTGGTCTGGTATTTCCATTTCTTTCAGAATGTTCCACAGTTTATTGTGATACACATAGTCAAAGGCTTTGACATAGTCAATAAAGCAGAAATAGATGTTTTTCTGGAACTCTCTTGCTTTTTCAATGATCCAGCGGATGTTGGCAATTTGATCTCTGGTTCCTCTGTCTTTTCTAAAACCAGTTTGAACATGTGGAAGTCCACGGTTCACGTATTGCTGAAGTCTGGCTTGGAGAATTTTGAGCATTACTTTACTAGCGTGTGAGACCTGTATTACTTAATTATATTCAATTTATTCTAACACATTTTTCTCTTTTAGACAATTTCAACTGTATCTACAACTGTGCCGAGATTTACAGATCGAATGGACACTACTTGAGGAGAGCCTAAAACCTAGCGTATACTAAAGCCTTAGAATTACTTTAGTTTCCATCTTGCTAAACTGAATAATAGTGGAGCCCAGCTGCATATTTTACTTCCCCCTTCATATGAGAGGGTTTCATTTTAAGAGCATAGTTTCCCTAAAAGAGTTCTTAAGCTTCTCAGACAGGGAATGATGGCCTCAAAAAAAATTGTTGAGCATATATATGAAAATGAGTCCTATTATTAGATGAAACAAAATACAGATATGTGGAAAATACAATTTCCTGTAACATTTCTTCAGAGGAAACTACTTATGCCATTATGAAACACTTTTCCCCAATCATTTATTCTGGTTTATTCTCTATAAATATTTTGGTTTCCAGTTATAAATGTAGTTAAAATATCCAGTGCATCCTGCTATCTGGTTTCCGTCACACTAAAGCTATGTTTGACTAATGACTACTTGTATAACTTCTTGTTTTACAATATCCTTTCTAATCCTAAATCACTCTCAAAGCCAGTAATAGGTTCTGATGTGTCATGTCACTCAGCATAAAGTTCCTCATGTATTTTTGATACCACTCAGACTAAGGCAAGATAACTCTCAACATAAAATTGTTCTCGTGAACTTTCCAAGGGAGGAACTTTTGCAAAACTGTTTTTAAAAATCTTTTTTAACCCATGCTGAATTTTGATGAATAACAACTGCCCTAGCCCCTGACAGCATCACCCTTCTAAAAAGGTTGCCTAATACAATCTCACATAAACCACTTCTTTGTTCTTCGAATTCTCAGCTTTCATTAGTTTTCAATTCCTTTAATTTGAACAGATATTTGCATTTAATCAGAATATATGTCTATATTTTCCATGTACTTACCTTGAGATTGTGCAGTGTACCAATATACATTTATGCTGTGCCATAATACTTAAGTTTTAAAAACTCATGAAGGGACCATATATTTTGAGTAGTTTAATGTTTTTATTTACTCAGTGACTAATAAGACCAGTACTCAATAGGGTATACAATGTGTGTTGAAAGATCCTTACATGTTTGTCAGATTTGCATAAGTATAACAAATCTAGAAGATATCATATGTAACTGGAAATATCATCGATTTAGTTATTAAATAGAATATTGCAATATGGCTTTATACATTCAAAGACCAGAATACTTTCAAAGGAGTCAATTATTTTGTGAGATAAGATATTGTAAATATTTTGAATAAATATTGCATTTCCAGACCAACCACACTGGTTAAATTGTTATTCTGGTCTTGTACTTACAGCTTTATTTGGTGATAAGAATTATTGTGGCATATCACATTTCAAATAATTGGACCAGGGCTCAGTAACAGATAATCTGAGGAATTTCATAAAGTCCAAACATTGGAATTATGTTTATCCCCAAGTAAAGCTAAAATTTAGACTTATAGGAAGGTTGAATTAGGGAGATCTGACAACAAGTGCTGGAGTTTGGGAAAAGGTTTCCAATTTCTTGAAAGATAGAATTATGTACCAAATGGGGCTATCAGTCCTGAAGAAATCATACTTATAAAGAGAATAAAACTGAAGTTTATTCAGCAGAGACAATACTGGATTTAGGCATTGAAAACCAGGCTGCACAACCAGTGAACTGGCTAACATGATTGACTTGCTTCCTAGATTGCTTGTAGAGTCTCAGGCTGAGGAGGAGGAATCTACAGATTGATATTAAAAAATATCATAGAAAAAAAGGAGAGAGAAGAAAACCAGAAAGAACATCGTGGTTTTATTACATGATTGGCAATATGATGTTCCTCTAGGAATAGTTCTTTGTAAGACTGAATATAAACAGATTTCTGGGATCTGTGTATAATTCATTCCAAACTGGGGTCAAAAAGTATCCTTTTTCATCTCCCTTTTACCCATTCTTAAATACCATAACTGAATCAGAAGACAAAGACAGAATCACTGAATAAAACAATATCTGTAGGCTGGTCATAAATGCAGTTTAGCCAAGAAAGCATTGAAGTATTTAGTGTACCTAGGTACATAACTATTAAAATAGTGTTTCTGATCCAAACGCCTGCTTTCGGATATGCACAGATTCAGTAAACTTGCTTTAGACTTCTTGAGAAAACGTACATTTTATAGGTAATTCCAAATATTAAGTAGTGACCTAGAAACTTACTTGCATTAATATACAGAAACATAAATGGTTCTGCTAGTTAAACAGTTATATGAAAGTGCTGATAAAACCTCAACTGACTTACTTATATATATTTTCCTAAAACATACACTTTATTTGCTTAGCTAAAATTTAACTATACGATTTTACATAGAAGTGAAAAAACAGGACTTATTCAGAAAATGTGAGGGGAAAGTGCTTATAAACATTAGATTCTGTTGCAGAGGAATAACTGTTATAGGAAAGGAACATAAATGTGCTCCTTTTAATTCATTCACTTTAAAAACATGTACTAAAAATATATAAATTAGTTATACTGCTCAACATAAGGATGATCTGTGAAATTATTGTATTGATTAGAATAACATTAATTCCATGTATAAACATTAGAGCTTTATTTCTTAAAAGAGTATTTTTTAAAATCATATAATTCATCAATCAACATATCAGGATAGTTTTTGTTTCATACAAAAATATATTTTCCATAATAGAAATAACAGGTTTAATATTAGTTACATAAAGATACTTTTATTCATCCTCCATCAAATCTCAGTATATATTTATATATTATATAAAATCTTCCAGTAATTTTAGTCAATTTAAATTTCAAAACAAATATAAAAATTAACCAGGTTGAGAATAAAATGGGGCTAATTATCTAAACAACATCTACCAATATTCAACCCATTGTTTATCATATGTCTTATTTTCTGAAATCTGTTCTATTATTTCCATTGAGTCATTCTCCTTGAATTTTTTTATGTTAAACACTGCCTGCATTTCACAAACAGAACTTTGATTATATGTCTATTATTTTACTCAGTAATTAAAACAAGAAACTTCTTGAAAATTTTTGAAGAAATAATTTTAATTTTTGTATAAGTTTATGGGAGTACAGTTGATTTACAATGTTGTGTTAATTTCTGTTGTATGGCAAAGTGAATTAGTTACACATATTAATATGTCTACCCTTTTTAAGATTCTTTTCCCATATAAGTCATTATAGAGTACTGAGTAGGACTTCCTGTGCTGTACAGTAGGTCTTTATTAGTTATCTATTTTATATATAGTATTGTGTGTATATCAATCTCAATCTCCCAATTTATTCTCCTTCCATCCTCCCCACCCCCCCACCCCTCCGGTAACTATAAGTTTGTTTTCTCATCTATGACTCTTGAGCTGGAAAACAGAGTGTTGGAAATCACTGCCACAGAACAGAATAAGAAAAAAGAATGAGAAGAAACGAGGAAAATCTCAGAGACCTCTGGGACAACAATAAACATTTACACCAACATTCACATTATAGTGGTGCCAGAGAAAGAAGAGAAAAGAAAAAGACCTGAGAAAATATTCGAAGCAATTAAAGCTGAAAAATCCCCTAACATGGAGGAGGAAACATTCACCCACATTTAAGAAGCACAATGAGTCCCATACACGATAAGCCCAAGGAGGAACGTGCTGAGACACGTATTAATCAAACTGACAAAAATTAAATGCAAAGAAAAATTCGAAAAGGACAAGGGAAAAGCAACAAATAACATACAAGGGAATCCCAGTAAGATTGTCAATATTTTATGCTGAAAATAGTAACAACATACACAAACAGGACAATTACAAATGTTCATATAACAATCTTATAACCGTATGTATTAAAAAAAAATCATTGCAGCCCTATTTATAACAGCTAGGATATGGAAGCAACCTAGATGTCCAACAGATGAAAGGATAAAGAACATGTGGTACATATATAAATGGAACATTACTCAGCTATAAAAAGGAATGCATTTGAGTCAGTTCTAATGAGGTAGATGAACCTAGAGCCTATTATACACAGTGAAATTAAGTCAGAAAGAGAAAAACAAGTATCATATATTAATGCATATATATGGAATCTAGAAAGATGGTACTAATGAATCTATTTTCAAGGTAGCAAGCAAAAGAGAAACAGATAAAGAAGAGACTTGTGTACACAGTTGGGGAAGGAAAGGGTGGGACAGTTTGCTAGAGTAGCATTGAAGCATATACATTACCATATGTAAAATAGATAGCCAGTGGGAATTTTGCAGGGAGCTCAAAACTAGTGCTCTGTGACAACCTAGAGAGTGGGATTGGGTGGGAGATGGGAAGGAGGTTCAAGAGGGAGAGGACATATGTATACCTATGACTGGATTCATATTGATGTATGGCAGAAACCAATACAATATTGTAATTATCCTCCAAGTAAAAAATAAAAAGAACATAGGAATTGTTTTAAAAATAACTTAAAAATTAAAAGAACAATGCCATAATATTAGTAAAATTTAGTGTAAGGCATCCAAGGACATGATGTTTAGAATTAATAAATGCCAACCTAACTACTTAAAATGAGGAAGAAAATAATCAAAGTTTAGTTGTCAGCATATTAAAAATAAATATTTAAGTTTTTAGGATCATTAAATACACAGTTATAAATAATATCAACTAATTGATATTATCAAATGATTGAATATAAAGTGATGGAGAGGTTTGTACATATAATCAGCAATTAAAAAATTTAAATTCAAGATATTAATCTGCAAAAGCTGCTGTACTTTAATATGATTTAAACTGAGTCATTTGGATCAAGGATTTATTTAAAAAGTATTTTTTAGCAAATTCTGAGCCTGGATACATTTTTATCCTTTTGAAATCAGGGCAATGCTTAGGGGACCTTATTAAGGAGAAAAAAATTGCAAAAATAATTAGCATGCCTGTGTTCACTTTATAAACCCAAATGCCAGGAAGTGTCCTTTAGCTGGAGGCTCCAAAACTTTAAATGCAAAGTAGAATATTTCTAGGTGGAGAGAAAGGATTTTGTAGTAAGTGTGGATTGAAGAAAGGACAAAACTGATAGCTGTTGAAAAGAAATAAGAGAAACTCAATGAAACATTCTATGAAGAAATGAGATGAGCCACTCATCAGATATAATTGCTCGTGACATTCATATCCTTTTTATCCTGACTTGGCATGGTTTAGAATATACAGTAATCTACCCACATGTCAGAGCTTTCCTGTACTATTCTGCAGCATAGTTGTTAGCCTATTTCTCATTCAGTACCCCAACTATTGTGCTTAGTCCGTCAGTTGTGTCCGACTATTTACGATCTCATGGGTAGCCCACCAGGCTCCTCTGTCCATGAGGATTCTCCAGGAAAGAATATTGGAGTGAATTGCCATGCCCTCCTCCAACCCAGAGATCGAACCCAGGTTTCCCACATTGCAGGTGGATTCTTTACCATCTGAGCCACCATGGAAGCCCACCCCAAGTATTACCTTACTTCAATGACTAAGGCCAATACTGACCATGACAATTAACAATTGGGATGAACTACATCATTACCATTGTTATTGATGGAAAATAAATAACATTAGTGATGCTGCAGAGTTGAGAAGTCTGTCCTTATACCCGATCAATGCCAAGGGTTAGGCAAGGATAACACAAATGAACTGACTATGAAATGGAAAGAACTTACAAAGGCTCCTTAAACTTTTTAAATGTCATTTGTGTGTGTATATTTTGACAATGTCTGTTTCTTTTCTCTGTCATTTCCCTGCCTTTAGAGGACTGGTTTTATAATCATTCTGAGAATGAAATCTATCTTTGGTATTTTTCCTCACAGACCTCCTCTGTTTGCAATTTGGAAACTGCGATGTTTTCTTCTTTGTAAAAGAGATTTAATATCAAACATGATCTATTATACATAGATCTTAGATTGCAGATTAATTAGTGTATTTGGGCAGTTGACTTGCCATATCTTAAAATGATATGTTATGCTTATTTAAATTTTTGTTGAATTATTTAATTAGGTAAATGATACTGAATAAAGGATATCTGTCAATTAATTTTTTTAAAGCTAAGGAAGGAAAATAGGAAGATGCTAGTATTGTCATGGAAACTAGTAAAATATAACAAGGGAAATGTTTCAAGTTCTGTGAAACCAAAACTCAACACCCTAATTAGAGGGAATAATCAAACTATTTTTAGGAATAGAGCACAAAAACTATTGATAGTAAAAAATAAAATTTAAGAGATAAAAAAATATTAGCAACACAAGCTATTAAATATAAGGTTAAAAAATAAGTTGAACACAAAAATAAGATGAACACAATCATATAAATATAATTTAATCTATAGAAAAATCTGATTTATAATGAGAAAGAAACGTGTAAGTTGCCAAGAATAAAATATTTTGAAAAGTAAATGATTCCACACTTTGAATATTAAATACTGTAACAACATTACCATATGAGGAAACAATTAACCTCTCCTGACATCAGTGGCAAAGTTTTTAAGGGAACTGAGGTATGAAAATAGAAATTGACCAATGGTATTTTTCAGAGAACTAGAACAAATAATTTCACAATTTGTATGGAAATATAAGAAACCTCGAATAGCCAAAGCAATCTTGAGAAAGAAGAATGGAACTGGAGGAATCAACCTGCCTGACTGACTTCAGTCTCTACTACAAAGCCACAGTCATCAATACAGTATGGTGCTGGCACAAAGACAGAAATATACATTAATGGAGCAAAATAGAAAGCCCAGAGATAAATCCCCACACCTATGGACACCTTATCTTTGACATAGGAGGCAAAAATATACAATGGAGGAAAGACAATATCTTTAACAAGTGGTCTGGGAAAACTGGTCAACCACTTGTAAAAGAATGAAACAAGAACAATTTCTGACACCATAAACAAAAATAAACTCAAAATGGATTAAAGATCTAAACATAAGACCAGAAACTATAAAACTCCTAGAGGAAAACATAGGCAAAACACTCTCCGACATAAACCACAGCAGGATCCTCTATGACCCCCCTCCCAGAATATTGGAAATAAAAGCAAAAATAAACAAATGGGACCTAATTAAAATTAAAAGCTTCTGCACAACAAAGGAAACTATAAGCAAAGTGAAAAGATAGCCTTCAGAATGGGAGAAAATAATAGCAAATGAAGCAACAGACAAAGAATTAATCTCAAAAATATACAAGCAAATCCTGCAGCTCAATTCCAGAAAAATATAAGACCCAATCAAAAAGTGGGCCAAAGAACTAAACAGACATTTCTCCAAAGAAGACATACAGATGGCTAACAAACACATGAAAAGATGCTCAACATCACTCATAATCAGAGAAATGCAAATCAAAACCACAGTGAGTTACCACTTCACACCAATCAGAATGGCTGCTATCCAAAAGTCCACAAGCAATAAATGCTGGAGAGGGTGTGTAGAAAAGGGAAGCCTCTTACACAGTTGGTGGGAATGCAAACTAGTACAGCCACTATGGAGAACAGTGTGGAGATTCCTCAAAAAACTGGAAATAGAACTGCCATATGACCCAGCAGGAGACAGGGATCAAGACAATCCCCATGGAAAAGAAATGCAAAAAAGCAAAATGGCTGTCTGAGGAGGCCTTACAAATGGCTGGGAAAAGAAGAGAAGCAAAAAGCAAAGGAGAAAAGGAAAGAAATTCCCATCGGAATGCAGAGTTCCAAAGAATAGCAAGGAGAGATAAGAAAGCCTTCCTCAGCGATCAATGCAAAGAAATAGAGGAAAACAACAGATTGGGAAAGACTAGAGATCTCTTCAAGAAAATTAGAGATACCAAGGGAATATTTCATGCAAAGATGGGCTCGATAAAGGACAGAAATAGTATGGACCTAACAGAAGCAGAAGATATCAAGAAGAGGTGGCAAGAATACACAGAAGAACTGTACAAAAAAGATCTTCACGACCCACATAATCACAATGGTGTGATCACTCACCTAGAGCCAGACATCCTGGAATGTGAAGTCAAGTGGGCCTTAGAAAGCATCACTACGAACAAAGCTAATGGAGGTGATGGAATTCCAGGTAAGCTATTTCAAATCCTGAGAGATGATGCTGTGAAAGTGCAGCACTCGATATGCCAGCAAATCTTGAAAACTCAGCAGTGGCCACAGGCCTGGAAAAGGTCAGTTTTCATTCCAATCTCAAAGAAAGGCAATGCCAAAGAATGCTCAAACTACCGCACAATTGCACTCATCTCACATGCTAGTAAAGTGATGCTCAAAATTCTCCAAGCCAGACTTCAGCAATACGTGAACTGTGAACTTCCAGATGTTTAAGCTGGTTTTAGAAAAGGCAGAGGAACCAGAGATCAAATTGCCAACATCCGCTGGATCATTGAAAAAGCAAGAGAGTTCCAGAAAAAAACATCTATTTCTGCTTAATTGACTATGCCAAAGCCTTTGACTGTGTGGATCACAATAAACTGTGGAACATTCAGAAAGAGTTGGGAATACCAGACTACCTGACCTGCCTCTTGAGAAACCTGTATGCAGGTCAGGAAGCAATAGTTAGAACTGGACAGGGAACAACAGACTGGTTCCAAATAGGAAAAGGAGTACATCAAGGCTGTATATTATCACCCTGCTTATTTAACTTAATATGCAGAGTACATCATGAGAAACGCTGGGCTGGAAGAAGCACAAGCTGGGAACAAGATTGCCGGGACAAATATCAATAACCTCAGATATGCAGATGCCACCACCATTATGGCAGAAAATGAAGAAGAACTAAAGAGCCTCTTGATGAAAGTGAAAGAGGAGAGTGAAAAAGTTGGCTTTAGGCTTAAAGCTCAATGTTCAGAAAACTAAGATCATGGCATCTGGTCCCATCACTTCTTGGGAAATAGATGGGGAAACAGTGGAAACAGTGTCAGACTTTATTTTTTGGGCTCCAAAATCACTGCTGATGGTGATTGCAGCCATGAAATTAAAAAACGCTTACTCCTTGAAAGGAAGGTTATGACCAACCTAGATAGCGTATTTAAAAGCAGAGACATTACTTGCCAGCAAAGGTCCGTTTAGTCAAGGCTATGGTTTTTCCAGTGGTCATGTATGGATGTGAGAGTTGGATGGTGAAGAAAGCTGAGCGCCGAAGAATTGATGCTTTTGAACTGTGGTGTTGGAGAAGACTCTTGAGAGTCCCTTGGACTGCAAGGAGATCCAACCAGTCCATCCTAAAGGAGATCAGTCCTGGGTGTTCATTGGAAGGCCTGATGTTGAAGCTGAATCTCCAATACTTTGGCCACCTCATGCGAAGAGTTGACTCATTGGACAAGACCCTAATGCTGGGAAGGATTGAGTGCAGGAGGAGTAGGGGATGACAGAGGATGAGATGGTTGGATGGCATCACTGACTTGATGGGTATGGGTTTGGGTAAACTCTGGGAGTTGGTAATGGACAGGGAGGCCTGGTGTGCTGTGATTCATGGGGTCGCAAAGAGTTGGACACGACTGAGCGACTGAACTGAACTGATGACCCAGCAATCCCACTGCTAGACATACACACCGAGGAAACCAGAATTGAAGGAGACACGTATACCCCAATGTTCATCGCAGCACTGTTTATAATAGCCAGGACATGAGAGCAACCTAGATGTCCATCAGCCAACAAATGGATAAGGAAGTTGTGGTACATATACACAATAGAATATTAGTCAGCCATTAAAAAGAATACATTTGAATCAGTTCTAATGAGGTGGATGAAACTGGAGCCTATTTTACAGAGTGAAGTAAGCCAAAAAGAAAAACATTAATACTGTATACTAATGCATATATATGGAATTTAGAAAGTTGGTAAAGATAACCCTATATGCAAGACAGTGAAAGAGACACAGATGTATAAAACAGTCTTTTGGACTCTATGGGAGAGGGCGAGGGTGGGATGATATGGGAGAATGGCACTGAAGCATGTAAATTATCATATGCGAAACGAATTGCCAGTCCAGGTTCAATGCATGATACAGGGTGCTCGGGGCTGGTGCACTGGGACGACCCAGAGGGATGGGATGGGGAGGGATGTGGGAAGGGGGTTCTGGAAGGGGAATACATGTACACCCATGGCGGATTCATGTCAATGTATGGCAAAACCAATACAAGATTGTAAAGTAAAAAAATAAATAAATAAATAAATAAACAAATAAATATAACCCTAAATAAATTGAGCAATTTGTATTAGTGACATTTAGAAAATAATATCACTTGTCTAAATATTTCCACTCGTTTTGAAAAATGTTACAAGTTTGTGGATAAATTATCTACTATCTAAAATACAATATAGAAAAAATTCTTAAGTGTTATTTTTGTTTTCCTCCTTTATTCAAGCTAATGTATCCAGGATGCCTTAAAATCTATTTACCTATTTGTTTAAAACCATATTGTTACCTTGTTTTACATATTTAACATTTGTTTTATACAATATAGTAACTTAATATAATTATATTGCTATATAACATATTTTTGACTATTTCCTTTAGTCTATGGAAAAAAAAACTATAGAGCTCAAATAAATATAATAGACAACTATGTTGTTCCCAAAACCGGATGTTTTGAATAATCCATTAACTTTCACAATAAAACCATAAGAATGTCCTCAAGAAAAGCTTCAATCACAAAGATACATTAAAAACAAGAACCTAGTGTTCATTTCTCTTATCCATTCTCCATTCATTTTAACTGTGTAAAATCTAAATTCAGTTGTAAACTATGATCAATTAAGGGAAAATTTTCAACCTAATTATTTAATAAATACTTATTCGGACAGTATCTAATAGTTTGTTGGCTTGCTGGCTAATCCTCTCTTTTATTCATACTTAATAAACCATGATAGCCAAAGCAGGTCTCATCCTCTCTCCTTTTCTTGCTAGAAATACTACTATAAAATCATATATACTACATAAGTTACTGTTTATTTAGAGAAACTAAAGATCTAAGATGTTTAATAGCCTGCCGCCCAAAGGTCATACATCTCACCCTTGGATGAGTCAAATCTAGAACTCAGGGATCTAGAGTACTCTTTGGTGCCAAGTTGCCCTTAATTCCTAAGTATGCAACAATTTCCCAGTAACTACTTTTTAAATTGTGAGCAGATGCTAAATGAGCAATGAACTTTGAAAGCTATATAAACATGAATAAAGTTTAGGGTGATAATCAAATAAAACTTAACAACAAAGTCCATTTAGCACATGCTTAATGGATGCACAATCATATCCTGCCCCAAGGTAATCGGGTAAATAGTGAGCAAAGATCATAAAAGAGCACAATTAGTCTTTTAAATGGTTAATTGTATTGTTTTATCTCTTTAATTTTTTACGTCCTGGGTCATTAGTTAAACCTGATTCTAGTTTCCCATTAGCAGTGTTTGGTCTTACTCTGCTTGGAAAAGTTTCATGGGGCACAGAGGCACACACCTTCACAGAAACATTTTAAAAGTACCCTATAGATAAACGAATAAAGCAGCCTATTCAAAAGCACCTTGGGGGTGGGAAAGGCCTCTGGAAACCAGGATCGTAAGCTAAGTCTTATGAGGGAATTAGAGCAGTTTCCAGCAGTAAAATATTTTCACCAAAAAACTAGTACAAAAAGTTCCTAACTTGAAAAGAAAAGTTGCTTGTTGCTTCAAGTAACAGAGCTATACCAACTGGGACTGCTGAGCTCAAGGTTAAAGTAAAAGCACAACGATAAGAAGGGCAGGAGCAAGGAATTGAACTTGAAAAATGCTGGTGCACAAAGAGGCAGTGAAGGGAGAGGGAGGCTGAACCAGTGTGAACCGCACTAGCCTGACTCGCTGCGTCTTCAGGGGGTGGAGATCAGTGCTGAAATGCACGATCTGCTTGGCTCCCTTTTTGATCTGCCTTAAGGTTAAAGCTTGGGGAAAACAGCGATTGACAAGTTTAGAGGAAGACCACTGCCTAAAACTTGCTTCCCATTCCTCTTACTAGTTTTTACATGAGGCAAGGCAATGTTCCTATATTACAGCAAAGTATATTGTAGTTTGTTTACTGCCACTTAAATAACTTGTCTGCTTTTTAGCAAGTGTCCTTTCTTTAAGGAAAAGTTTATCTTAAACGGACAAGGAGCAGCAAAATATAGTAGTACAATTAACACATAACCATTAGGGCTTTCATTGAGAGGAAAGAATATTTTAGGAGCTTTTGACTTTGATAATCAGAAATGTCATAAAAAAAGAAGTAAGATATTCAAGATTAAGGATGAGCATTTTAGCAAAATTATTTTAATTTATCAAATTCTCTATGGCAATGCTTTCATAATTGTATCCTATAAATAAGTCACAAAATCATTTTAAGGGGACACAACCAACATTTAAATAATAACTAGAAGAGAGCAAAAATATAATAGAAACTATAACAGTACATGTTTTATAGCAAACATAGGTATTATTTAATGTAATTTTTGTCTCTTGTTTGTGTGTGTGTGTGTGTTTCTGGATTTCTACGCTGCCAATGTGTTTGTTATTTGAGTCAAAGAAAACCTAGCAAATCTCAACCCTCTAAAAAAAACAAAACAAAACAACTAAACATTGGAAATTAGTACCCCTTTTTCAAGGTGCAAACTGTAAAGGACTATTGCCCTTGAATGTACGAACAATCAGATGGGTGGTAAAATCCCAGTAACCCACCAAGTCTTTACTTCTAAAAAAACGCTTCGTTTCCCTATGTAAAAGTCCTCCCTTTGGAGCCTAATTTCTATTTTTATTTTCTCTCACATACACAAACACCGCCTACAGAGTCACAGCTCACGCAAAGTAGCCTACAAAATATTACACTGAAAAATGCTAATTAGCTCAAAATGTTTGACAGTTTGCTTTCTTTTTTCTCATAATTATTTAAAATTGGTCAATCTTTTTTTCACAGTTTTTCAAAAGGAATCTGTAAAATGATACATACTGCCTTCCACTCACTTTTCCTATTTTGCATTACTATAGCTACACCAAACTCACAAACACTTATACATATACCCACCACAGAAACAACAGAAATCTTCAGAAAATCATTATTATCAACAGGCTCCAGAACCATCTCCCTACCTATTTTCTATTCATAGATAAATGGGCAAAATAACAGTGTTCCATCTGGTTTATCCCACTGGGTTTCAAATGTGCCATCTGGCCCATTCTCCATAATTATATTCATCTCTTCCAACTACCTAATAAGAGTGCAAAAGAAATCCTGGATTTACCTAATTCCATGAGAAATATTTATTGAACAGTTATTCATTAAGGTTATGTTTTTATGTAATCTTTTTTCCTGACTGAGTGTTATTTTAGGGTGTACTCACCTCTGCAATAGTTTATTTCATGCAGTGAAAATTACCACTGTTTAACACACATCACATGGAAGAGTGGGCTGGTTCCCATCTCTGTGTGATGAAAGTGTGACTGGTACTATGGCCATTGAAGATTGGGAACGCCTATGTGAGTTTGAGGACAAAGAAATGGTACATGTATCCACACATATACAGCTCTAAGTCTGTATTTTACAATAGAAAATTACCTTACAATAGCATTCAAAACTAGAATTTTTCTAAGACTTCAATGTAAAATATTCAATATGCCATGAACAACGGCTTTTACAGAGTATAAGCTATTCAGTTTTGTTATTGTTATGGGATTTTTATTCCTTTACTGTCTCAACTTAATGAGTGAAAGCAATAGTGAAACTTAACAGGCCTTTTGCTAGAAGAATTTTCTATCTAAATTACTTATGGAGCAACAAATATGCTATGGGAGGGAAGTGTACAATGCTAAAAGTCAGAGAGCATAGCTCTGAGAGGCTTAAGTGATTCTGTGTGACTCAAGATTGATGCAAGTAATAATATGGGTTAAGGGGCCGGTGGAGGTAGCAAAGAGGGCAACATGTTTGTTAAATGGAGTGTCTTTCTTCTATATTACTGATGAAAGAGAAGGCATTTATCTGCTGGTAAACACTTAAACCTTATATTCTTTTTGTTTCCTTATTCACAGAATTACAGTTTCTTTGAAAATGTGCAATCACTGAAGTCCTAATATCAATGTTTGTCCAGTTTTTTTTGCTATATACTTAAATACATTAATCTTTTAAAATGCTTTAAGAATAGACTTAATGTACATACAGATTCCTCAACCATTTCATGCCATGAGTTAAGGATTGACTTATTATTTCCTTTATTATGGCAAAAGAGACATAAAATGAAATTTAGCACTTTATTTTTAAGTGTACAGTTCAGTGACATTATGTACATTTCACATTATTACGCAATCTTCACCACTATCTATCTCCATAAAGTTTTTCATCTTCCCCAAATGTAACTCTGTATTCATTAAACAATAACTTCCCACTCCCTCCTAGGTCCTGGCAATCTACATTCTCTCTCTATGAATCTGAGTGTTCTAGATACCTTGTACAAATAGAATCACATAGTATTTGTCCTTTTGCGGCTGACTTCTTTCATGTAGTATATTATCTTTGAGGTCTAGTCATGTAGCATGTGTCAGAATTTCCTTCTATTTTAAGGATGAATAATTTTCCATTGGGTTGCTTCCACATTTTGTGTATTGTAAATAATGATGTGAATGTGGAGTATAAATATCTGTTTAAGTCCCTGCTTTCAATTGTTTAAGGTATATATAATATCCAGCAGTGGAATTGCTAGATCATATGGTAATACTATTCCTAACTGAATTAAACATCAGTTAGAAATCTGACTATGTGTATATATATATATATATATATATATATATATATATATATATATATAGGCTTGCTTATTCAATTCTGATATACATCTATAGTGGTTTCAGAATAGTTGACCAGTACTTTCATAGCAAACAAATTTACTAATAGGATACAGTGCATCTATAAAGTTCCTTTTGCCTTTAATCTTGTAGACTCTGTCCATTTACAAATATCTTTAGGTTAGCATCATTATGCTCCTTCAGGGAGATTGTACACATTTGCAATAGACTTAGGTAGGTCCTGTTTCTTACATTCTGGATTTTGTTCTAGGGTCCTCATTCTTCAGAATATTTTTGTTTTAAATTTGCATACTTGTAGCCTTAATTTTTCTGCTGCAAAGTGCTGCAATGTATCCAACATTACCATATTGTACAGAATATTTTCACTGCCCTAAAATATCCTATATACTTTATCTCCTCAACATCCCCCTCTTTCCCTAAACTACTGGCAACCGTTCATCTGTTTACCATTCCCATAGTTTTGTCTTTTCTAGAATATCACGAGTGGTATATACTGTATGTAGGCTGTTTAGATTGATAGACTAGTTTGTTTCATTCAGCAATATGCATTTATGGTTGTTCTATATCTTGGCATGGTTTAATAGCTCATCTATTTTTATCATTAAATAGAATGGTACTCACAGTTTTGTTTTCTATTCACCTGTTCAAGGGCATCTTGGTTGCTTTCAGTTTGGGGCAATTATGAATAAAGCTTCCATAATTTTGCATGCATGTTTCCATATCAGCATAAGTTTTCAAATCATTTGGGTACAAATCTATGAACACAATACCAGGATCATATGGTAAAACTACATTTAGCTTTGTAAGAAACTGCCAGAAGTTTTTCCAATGTGGCTGCACCATTTTACACTCCCACAGCACTGAATAAGAGTTCCTGTTGAGGTTTGGTTTTTAAACAGCAATTTTGCGGAAACATATGGCACACAATGCTATGCTATGCTTAAAAATTAAATAATCTACCTATGCATTTTCTCCCTGAAAGTGTTATTTCTATGGTAGGTCAGTTCGGTTCAATTCAGTCACTCAGCAAACCAGTAACAACTGGTTAAATAATAGATATTATTGCTTGAGCATCTGACCTAACAAAACCAGAAAAAAAATTAAATTATGAGATAGGAAGTCAAAAGAAAGCTAAATCAAATACATGGTATAACTGGATATATTTTAAATCATAATCTACTGTGTAAAGCTTTGTTTTACTCTGCTAGATTGTAAATGTGGGGCCAGATTAGTGTTTGTTACCATTATATTCTAATTCCTAAAATATTCATGCCTAATAAGTTTAAATGTTTGTGGAGTGATGAAATTATAACGATAACAATGATGATGCTGCTAAAGGTATTTTGAAGTAAAATGTGCTTACTATTTTTTATGGCACGTCTTAAATGCTAAGTAAGTTTCACTGAATAATAGATAAAATAGTACTTTTTTAATGTATATAATCACAGGTTAGTTATAGCTAGCTCAAGGCTTTTGGTGGAGATTTTTAATTCTGGAGATAGCCTTGCCAGGCATAGGAGTGCAGAGAAGCAAGGAAAAATAATTGCTAATTTCATAAAGTCATGGCTCTCATAGAGTGAAGGGGGAGGATGGGCTTCCCTGGTGGCACAGATGATAAAGAATCTGCCTGCAATGAGGAATATCCAGGTTTGAGCCCTGGTTTGGGAAGATCCCCTGGAAAAGGGAATGGCAACCCAATCCTGTATTCTTACCTAGAGAACTCCATGGACAGAGGAGCCTGGTGAGCTACCATCCAGGGGCTGGCAAATGGTTGGATACAACTGAGTAACTAACACACAACATGCAGTGTTGTTATGGCGGACTTAGTTATAAATATCTAGTGTGTAGACAGTTGTCTGAGTAGACTGGAACTCAGGAATGAGAAATAGGCTAAAGATCAGGAATTCTTGAGTTATATTGTTGGCAAATGAGGCCATGGATGGAACCACTCAGGAAGAAGGGTAGATGAGATGAGAACAGGAGAAAAAATTCTAAGGACTTACATCTAAGGTGAGGGTGGTCAGAGAACCTCTCCTGGGAGACTTATAAGGGCAATGGATGATGGATGAGAAACTTGGAAGAGAGTTTTCAAAATGAGAGAGTGGTCAAACATGATTAAGACATTAATACACAAGACTGAAAATTTCAAAGCAGATTCTGTAAATGGGATATGAATGATAGCCCTCAGCAAGTAACTTTAGAGAGCTGGATTTGATTTTGTTGTTGTTTTCAAGAGTGAATATGGTTAAGGAAGTGAACACAGCCAGGATGGATGGAGACTATATGATTAAGGGTGTTAAGAGCATTTTGTTTTGTTTCTGTATTCGCTCTTCTAAAATCAGATCTTCTCGTGTGTTCTCTTGTTTTATCTAATCTCCATGCTTCCCCTCCTTTCTTCTTTCCCCCATGCCACCCCACCTCAATCTCTCTCTTAGATTCTGTCTTTGGTGCCACGAGATTACTCACCTGCTTTTTCAGACACTGGAATAAGAATTTGGCCAAGGGAAAAAAAAGTTGAAATCATATAATCCCTTATAAAAGTTAGATTTTACTTCTATAGCGCATGTTTTGAAATTCAGGGAGTGTGTTACAGGGGGTGTGCTTTGCCTTGCTGAGCTTCTGTTAGTCAACTGACATTGCAGTTTGGTAAATGTCACTACTCTCGGGGATCTAGAATGCTAAGATGCAGCTGGTCTATTAGACTCTCTCTGAAGCTATTAAAGAAAGAAATATCTGACTTTTCATGGGGCATTTTTCCAAAGACATTGACCAAATGGAAAATTCTTCACCAAAGTATTTGTAGAATAAACTTCCTGGTGCTGAGTTGTGACATATTGGATGAGCTTAGGAAGAATTTTACTTTTATTTTTACCCCAGGGAAACAATATTCCAAAACTCATTTACAGCACTATTTGGAATGTTTTCTGGAACAGGAGTAAAGTGAGTCTGTCACCCTTCTCTGCATATTTGATGTAGCTGCCTAAATCTCTCCTTGCTTAATGATTTCTCCATAATATGAAACTTAACTCACATGAGTGCCTAACACAGAAGATGCACTTATTAAATATTAGGTGCTTTTGGTGAGAGGCAGAGCCTCTCTTTCACTTGAAACTGAAAATGCCTGTGATTACATTTTAATCTCCCTTTGCATTTAGGATGAGCCACATAACCTTGACTTTTTACATCAGAAATGTCCTCTATACTTTCTGACATTGAAATATACAGAGAGAGGATATTAAAGAGACAGAGAGAGCAGAGAATAAATTCCGATGGTCCATGGTGACTATGGAGCAGATACAAGCTGATACCTGGGGTGACAGAACCCATGTTTTCAGGAGAAACCTGTAACCAGGGAAGCTTCTTTGTGTAGTATGCAGTGCTTGAGGTCTATTTCCATTCTGTGGCATGATTTTGGCTAAGGTCCTGACTGCAACCTCACATTGTTTTTCTCACTCTGTTTCTGTATGTGGTTTTCAAGGCTCCTGGTATTTTGTGATCTATTCATCCTATTTTTAAAAATGTATTTTCTGCTTAAATAATAATCAGAGTCAGGTTCTGTTGCCTACAGCTAAGAACCCTGAAAGATACAATTGCCATATACATCAAAACTCAGAAGCAGCCAACAAGGATCTTAAATTTAACTCTGACTATGTATTACTAATGCCTCAAGTATCTCAAGTATGGGAAATCTATGTGAAAATACTGTGTTTATTCTTGAGAGCTGGTAATGAAGTGAGATGCTAAGGATTGATTACTTAAAGCATGAATTTGGTGAGTGAGCTCTCGGTAGGTAAGACTCTGATTGCTGCCTATGGAGACTGCTTTCCCAATTTGAGAAATAAAAGCCCAAGCTCCCAAGCTATTTTTTTGACTAATTTCTAGTAATGTTCCCGTAATAAACAGGATCAATTTTTAAAAATCTACTCAATAACGTCCCAAATAATGATTTCTGTTGCTAAATTCTTCAAGGACTTTTTTGTATAAAGATCTCCTAACTTCACCAGTTTAGTGACTTTTGTGACTCTATGATTCTTCTTAATGGATCATGGTTCCATCTCAGTCCCTTTGCCCTCAAAGTAGAACTTTTCTAGCTAACTGGGTGCTCCCTTAAAAATGTCTACCAGTTTCCTCTTGTTTAAACCACAAATCTGAGATTCCTCATAATTCTTTAAGAGAAAAAGTATGTTTCAGGATTAGACTTAAATATTTGTGTTGAGATGACAATATCGTATTGTCTTAATATGCCAACATAGAATCAGAAGAATTTTCTTTTGATGATTTTATAATGTGGGATGAAATATGAAAGTGTTTTGGTTTCCTGTAATTTAAAAGTTTGTCTTGATACTTTGATAATATCTTTGAACAAATGAAATGCATAGACATCGGCATGATGGACAAAAAGTTCCTCTGCCCTCTATATGCAAATCAAATGGTCTTATTTCCTTGAAGTAGAAGTAATCTTAGCAGATAAATGACCCCAATATATACTTGTTACCATGGAAAGTAGTTATTTATGATTGGTTGATAGATTAACAGATTTTTCAGAAAGTTGACTGGTTCAATAACCTATAGATACATTTGAAAAAAGAATCTTCTAGTGTTCAGCTGAAATAATAAAGGATATAACACTTTACCAATGTTATTTAATTGGCAAGATGGGCATTGAATAAAATCCAATGTTATTTGGATAAACCAATATGACATATTGGGCTTCCCAGGTAGCTCAGATGGTAAAGAATCTGCCTGCAATGTGGGAGACCTGGGTTCAATCCTTGGGTTGGGAAGATCCCCTGGAGGAGGGCATGGGAATCCACTCCAGTATTCTTGCCTGGAAAATCCCCATGAACAGAGGAGCCTGGTGGGCTACAGTCCATAGGGTCTCAAAGAGCTGGACATGACTGAGTGACTAAACACAGCACAATATGACATATTGCCTAGAAGTTTGACGTTCAGAGTTAGCATGACATCAAATTTATTTTTCTTTTCAGGAAAATCCTGTCCTATTCATGTGTGGTCTTTCCATTTGAGTCTTATCAATATTCATAAGGGGAATGAAATCTATTCTGAGCTTAGCTGATTGTTGAATTATATGACCGCATTCTTTTCCAATACAACACAGACCTGCTTTCACATAGATGTCAAAGAACACAAACTCAATTCACTTCTATTTAGTACTTATCAAAACTGGGCTGAAATGGATAATCTCTAGGGAATATTGCCTGAATGATATTTAAACTTTCTACTCACTTATCAATCAATTTACATTAGTGATTAAAAAATTATGCTCTAGAATACTCTGTTTTAACAAGACTTTGAGTAAACAGTCACTGTGTAATAGAGATGAAGGTAGGATGGTATTAGTTGGAGTGCAAGTAGACAGCCTTCATCCTAATTGCCAAGAACTTGGCTTTCCCTAGATCTATAAAGTAGTGTTTAGAAAACTTCACTCTGTGTTAATCTGGTTTGATGCATTAAGACATTCCATCGAAGAATGTACACCAGAGCCATACTTTTCAAATCCCCACCATCTAAGATTACCTTATTTCACTGAACGTGTTGTATGACACAGGTCATGGATGACTTATGAAAATATTGAATACAACACTTTGAAACTCATCATAGCTCTATTACAATTACAATATTGGCACATTTGTCATCATTGCAACTCCTCTTTACTCACAGGGAAACTGTATTTCACATAACACAGTGAGGAATAATTATGTGAAATCAATTTGTGTTCATCTTTGGAATATTGGGACATTGGGATTCCTTATATTCACTGGTTGTTTATAAGCTAAAATCTAGCAAGTGTACAATGAGTGGACTATGGCCATATTTTGTATATTAATCTTTGATTTTGTGTGCTCTGGTTGTGTTTTTGTTTATTTGGGGATTGCTTTTGGACTTGATTTTATCTTTAACCTGTTTTGTTTCTGAACCAAAAATATCTGATTAACAGTATTTGTACTTTGAGTGCTGCCTGAAATTCAGGTTTTGGGGTCTCCTTTTGAACAATGCAGGATATAAATTTATTAGAATAATTTAAAAATGTATTATCTCTATTTTCTCATCCATGTGAAGTCTTGGTTTTTTACATTTAATATGACACCTTCTGAAGTTTTCCTTCTCTTTTCTCAATACTTATCTTCAATAAATCCATTTATTCCTAATCTGTTTTTTCACACACACTCTAAAAATAAGTTACTAAGAAATTTTCAAATATTTGTTGTGCTCATAAACAATTGTGAACAGTCCATTTACTACAAAGATAATTTAGGTATAAACATTTGTCTTCCACTTTTAATTCAAAAACCTCCTAAGTTCCCAGTCTGGTGCAAAAACACTAAGCTCAAAATGCTTCCAAAATCTTAACAACTGGACAGAGTAATTAGATAATAAAGGCAGCCACTAGTGCCCTTGTACTCATTAGCAGAAAACTAAATAGCAGAGCTTTTAAAAAATGTTTTCAAAAGCTAAGTGAGTACACCAAAGAGAGCTATTATGTGCACAGAGATTTCAGACATGTAAATTGAGTTGAACTTTGTTTGCATCCATCAACCTGTCCTCAGTGAGGTTAACCAGGAATTTTGTTAAGCTTTGCTATAGTAATTGGTATATTTAAAATAATAACTAGTCTCCAAAATATGGTCTATTGGAGGTAGCAACCTTAACATTGGGGAGAACGGGAATTTAACTTTATCAGTTCCAACTATATTTCAGGGTCATAGGGGTGTTCTGGTACCATCAATTGGTTGACCAAATTAATAGGTAGTGCTCAGGTGTCCTTAAATAGCTAAATTTTATTAAGAAATGCTCTTCTTATAACAACTGGTTCAATATAACTGACTTAAAATAAATATTTCCCAGTGTTAAAAAATTATCTGCTTAATAGTCAGAGAGTCTAGCAGATCCCCAGGGATAATTAGACAGAATCACACTATGGAAACTGGGAGGCACATCAAGCAGATAATTTCTAATACATTTTAAGCAGTGGCTCTCCACTTTTGCACTGTAATTATTTCTCGCACAATATGATCCATCCCAGGGCAGAATTTTTGAATATAAACATAACTTTCAGTGGGAACCACTAATGAAGGAGCAATGCTTAGTGCTATCTAGCACAAGGACATGCATAAATCATAATCTTGAAATGCAAAAACAGAATGAACTACTCTATTATTCAAGGGTCACTATCCTCAGTGCATTAGTATCTCCAAAACTAAAAACATCAAGTAGACTTTCATTCCAGCTAAAACTTTCTAACCCACAAAAGCAAAATGAATACATTTACTATTTCTATATTTCCTTAAGATACTTTCTAATTAACTGTATAATTTGGGACAACATATGACTAACATTTCTATCAAACAAAGCCAGTATTTTAATCAAGCCAAATATCCTCCAAAATGATTTATACATTGAATCCTTTTTATAAATTAGCCTAATGTTTTATATATAGTAATTGTGTTCCTTTCTAATTTACTTAAAATTCTGCCACAGGACAAAATCTGTAGATAGATTTTTTACAAACCTATGATCTGATATAATATTTGGAAACCAACAAGATAATGATTGATAAAAAAGAAAATCAATACATTTTTTTTTCTGTTTTACCTAAAGCCAAGACGAAGACAGGAAATTAAGCACCTTATTGCTTTCAGTTTTTTTCTAGGTGTGCTCACTGTGTTGTCAAAGAATCCTCTGTGTGTGTGTGTTGACAGTAAGAGAGGTTTCTGGCCTGATCTTTCATTCTTCCTTATACCCAGGATTTTGTCACTGCTTCCACATATGTGCATATTATAAGCTGATGTCATATTTAAACCACTAGGGTTTGGCAGATGTCATCTGGGTAAATACTACTCAATATCCCTTCATCCTTTGGAATTCTATTTCTCTCCTCCATTTGTTTTCCTTCCTTTCCCACCAGCTCATTCTTTAAAACAAAAGCATGGCTTATCTTCATGTTTTATTTGTTATATGTGATATTCTGAACTGGGAGAACTATTCTCTATATCTTGCTAATATAATTCCAAAAAACTTCCTTTCAATTATATTTCTGAACTGTAGCAATTTTTGTCAAACTTAACATGTTCCCTCTATAGAAGCCTTGATAAGGTGAAGTATAGGTTACATCTAATATCCCTCACTAGTTGGATGTGTCCAGAGCTGCAATTATTCTGTTTCTCAAAGAAGAGATCAAGCTAAATAATGTAGAGAAAATTACAATGGGCCTTCCCATCATAATGGAGAATAACCTCTGAGACTATTTAATTACAGCCTTTGTTGGAATTGTGAAGATCTAGCCCAGTTTTTGTTGGTAGGTATCCAACCACCAGATCTTCTGCTAGTAGCTTCGTGAAGAGAAACAAGGAAACACAAATCAAAGTCAAAATGATGAGATTGTTTTGTGAAATTCATACTTTAAGGTTGGGGCCACTTAGACAAAACAATGGATATGTGGTATATAGTTCGGTTTGGATCTTCATAGCACAGTAAAGGAAGGCATTCTTATTTATTCTTAATATATGTAATTAAAATTTAGTCAGAGTCAGTGAGGAAATATCATTACAGACATATGGCATATAAAAATACATATCAATAATATTTTATCAGTTTATCCAAAAAATTGCTATCTGCAAAGCAAAATAGACCAATTGCTTTGTGGACCAATTGAGGAACAGAAATACATATAAAACAAATTCTCACTCTTCATTTCATTTTGAAACTTATCTTATCACATGAATCCTGTGTCTTCATGTGTTTTGCTATGCCTCTCTATTTAATAATGAAAATAAGAGGATAATTATGCACTTCCATTTCATTGAATGATGAAATATTTGCAAAATTATTGTTGAACCTGGTTGACATGAGGAAAAGAATTTTTCCTAAACATAAGTAAACTTCCCTGCAGGCTTCTCTGGCTTCCTGGTGGCTCAGACGGTAAAGCGTTTGCCTACAATGTAGGAGACCTGGGTTCAATCGCTGGGTTGGGAAGATCTCCTGGAGAAGGAAATGGCAACCCACTCCAGTATTCTTGCCTGGAAAATCCCACAGGTGGAGGAACCTGGTAGACTACAGTCCATGGGGTCACAAAGAGTTGGACATGACTGAGTGACTTCACTTTCTTTTTTTCAATAAGTAAACATTAAGTTACCCAGATAGATAGTGGATTTAAATGTGAGCAACCCAACCACAGAGTCCATTATTCTAAATATCATTTGTTAAAGCCTAATAGTTTTGTGTCTTCAGTTCAGTTCAGTCGCTCAGTAGTGCCTGACTCTTGAGACCCCATAAACCGCAACACACCAGGTCTCCCTGTCCATCACCAACTCCTGGAGTCCACCCAAACCCATGTCCATTGAGTCGGTGATGCCATCCAACCATCTCATCCTCTGTCGTCCCCTTCTCCTCCTGCCTTCAATCTTTCCCAGCATCAGGGTCTTTTCAAATGAGTCAGCTCTTTGCATCAGGTGGTTAAAATATTGGAGTTTCAGCTTCAACATCAGTTCTTCCAATGAACTCCCAGGACAGATATCCTTTAGGATGGACTGGTTGGATCTCCTTGCAGTCCAAGGGACTCTCAAGAGTCTTCTCCAACACCACAGTTCAAAAGAATCAATTCTTCAGCACTCAGCTTTCTTTATAGTCCAACTCTCACATCCATACATGACTACTGGAAAAACCATAGCCTTGACTAGATGGACCTTTGTTGACAAAGTGATGTCTCTGCTTTTTAGTATGCTGTCTCAGTTCAGTACAGTTCAGTCACTCAGTCGTGTCCAACTCTTTGTGACCCCATAAACCACAGTATGCCAGGCCTCTCTTCCCATCACCAACTCCGAGAGTCCACCCAAACCAATGTCCATTGAGTCGGTGATGCCATCCAGCCATCTCATCCTCTGCCGTCCCTTTCTCCTCCTGCCCTCAATCTTTCCAAGCATCAGGGTCTTTTCCAATTAGTCAGCTCTTCGAATCAGGTGGCCAAAGTATTGGAGTTCCAGCTTCAACATCATCAGTCCTTCCAATGAACACCCAGGACTGATCTCCTTTAGGATGGACTGGTTGGATCTCCTTGCAGTCAAAGGGACTCTCAAGAGTCTTCTCCAACACCACAGTTCAAAAGCATCAGTTCTTCGGTGCTCAGCTTTCTTTATACTCCAACTCTTACATGCATACATGACTACTGGAAAAACCATAACCTTGACTAGATGAACCTTTGTTCACAAAGTAATGTCTCTGCTTTTTAATATGCTGTCTAGGTTAGTCATAACTTTCCTTCCAAGGAGTAAGCGTCTTTTAATTTCATGGCTGCAGTCACCATCTGCAGTGATTTTGGAGCCAAAAAAAATAAAGTCTGACACTGTTTCCACTGTTTCCCCATCCATTTCCCATGAAGTGATGGGACCGGATGCCATGATCTTAGTTTTCTGAACGTTGAGCTTTAAGCCAACTTTTTCACTCTCCTCTTTCACTTTCATAAAGGGACTCTTTTGTTCTTCACTTTCTGCATTAAGGGTGATGTCATCTGCATATCTGAGATTGTTGATATTTCTCCTGGCATTCTTGATTCCAGCTTGTGCTTCTTCCAGCCCAGTGTTTCTCATGATGTACTCTGCATGTAAGTTAAATAAGCAGGGTGACAATATACAGCCTTGATGTACTCCTTTTCCTAATTGGAACCAGTCTGTTGTTCCATGTCCATTTCTAACTGTTTCTTCCTAACCTGAATACAGGTTTCTCAAGAGGCAGTTCAGGTGGTCTTGTATTCTCATCTCTTTCAGAATGTTCCACAGTTTATTGTGATCTACACAGTCAAAGGCTTTGGCATAGTCAATAAACAGAAATAGATGTTTTTCTGGAACTCTGTTACTTTTTTGATGATCCAGCAGATGTTGGCAATTTGATCACTGGTTCATCTGCCTTTTCTAAAACCATCTTGAACATCTAGAAGCTCACGGTTCACGTATTGCTGAAGCCTGGGTTGGAGAATTTTGAGCATTACTTTACTAGCTTGTGAGATGATTGAAATTGTGCAGTAGTTCGAGCATTCTTTGGCATTGCCTTTCTTTGGGACTGGAATAAAAACTGACATTTTCCAGTCCTATGGCCACTGCTGAGTTTTCCAAATTTAATGGCACATTGAGTGCAGCGCTTTCACAGCATCATCTTTCAGGATTTGAAATAGCTCAAGTGGAATTCCATCACCTCCACTAGCTTTGTTCGTAGTGATGCTTCCTAAGGCCCACTGGACTACACATTCCAGGATGTCTGGTTCTAGGTGAGTGACCACACTCTCATGGTTGTCTGGGTCGTGAAGAACTTTTTTGTGCAATTCTTCTGTGCATTCTTGCTGTCTAGATTGGTCATAATTTTCCTTCCAAGGAGTAAGCGTCTTTTAATTTCATGGCTGCAATCACCATCTGCAGTGATTTTGGAGCCCAGAAAAATAAAGTCAGCCACTGTTTCCACTGTTTCCCCAACTATTTCCCATGAAGTGGTGGGACCGCCTGCCATGATCTTAGTTTTCTGAATGTTGAGCTTTAAGCCAACTTTTTCACTCTCCTCTTTCACCTTCATCAAGAGGCCCTTTAGTTCTTCTTCACTTTCTGCCATGAGGGTGGTGTCATCTGCATATCTGAGGTTATTGATATTTCTCCCGGCAATCTTGTTCCCAGCTTGTGCTTCTTCCAGCCCAGCGTTTCTCATGATGTACTCTGCATATAAGTTAAATAAGCAGGGTGACAATATACAGCCTTGACGTACTCCTTTTCCTAATTGGAACCAGTCTGTTGTTCCATGTCCAGTTCTAACTGTTGCTTTCTGACCTGCATACAGGTTTCTCAAGAGGCAGGTTAGGTGGTCTTGTATTCTCATCTCTTTCAGAATGTTCTACAGTTTATTGTGATCCACACAGTCAAAGGCTTTGGCATAGTCAATGAAGCAGAAATAGATGTTTTTCTGGAACTCTCTTGCTTTTTCAATGATCCAGCAGATCCTGGCCATTTGATCTCTGGTTCCTCTGCATTTTCTAAAACCAGCTTCAACATTTGGAAGTTCATGATTCACATATTGCTAAGCCTGGCTTGGAGAATTTTGAGCATTACTTTACTAGTGTGTGTGATGAGAGCAATTGTGCAGTAGTTCGAGCATTCTTTGGCATTGCCTTTCTTTGGAATTGGAATGAAAAGTGACCTTTTCCAGGCCTGTGGCCACTGCTGAGTTTTCCAAATTTGCTGACATATTGAGTGCAGAACTTTCACACCATCATTTTTCAGGATTTCAAATAGCTCAACTGGAATTCCATTACTTCCACTAGCTTTGTTGGTAGAGATGCTTCCTAAGGCCAACTTGACTTCACATTCCAGAATGTCTGGCTCTAGGTGAGTGTGAGTGATCACACCATCGTGATTATCTGAGTCATGAAGAGCTTTTTGAGACAGGTCTTCTGTGTGCTTTTGCCATATTTGTGTGTTACCCTACTTTATTTAGAAGAAAATGGCAACCCACTCTAGTATTCTTGCCTGGAGAATTCCATGGACAGAGGAGCCTGGTGGGTTGCAGCCCATGGGGTTACAAAGAGTCAGACACGACTGAGCTACTGAACATACTTTAATTAAAACTATGTATTGTTTTGTATAGATTAACACTGCCTATTCAGCCAGTTAAGCACTATCACTTAAAATTTATGGCAGCAAAAGGCAAACTCAATGCAAATGTCGTTAGTTGTTAGACATTATTTTATTATATATAGGTTACACATATGGAAAATACTATAAATTTAGGATTGAATTGTTTCTAGAGCAGTACTATTCAATAGAACTTTCTGCAATGATGAAAATATTTGATATATGAGTTGTCTAATACCACAGTTTCATGTAACTCCTGGGCACTTGGAATATGGCTAGTAAGACTAGGAAACTGATTTGTCCATTTTATTTAATTTCAGTGAATTTAAAGTTAAATAAAATAGTCCCATGTGGCTGGTAGCTGCTACATTGAAAACCTCAACAATGGAGAATGTCCTAAAGTAATGACTTTCAGTCCTTTATGACTGTGACTAGGGTAAGAAGTATATTTTACGTCATAATGTCATATACCTTAATTGTTATTGTTTCTATATGCATAAAACCAAAATGCAATTTTTATTAATAACTCTAACCAACATTCAGTCTGATAGTAGTTTTTCAATTCTATCATTTAGTAAAAATTTTGACTCACATAATTGATTCTATGATATATGAACATTTGGAGATCGGTTTCACAACCCTTCAGTTAAGGATCTGTAGGTGTGTGTAAGATTAGTCGCTCAGTAGTGTCTGACTCTTTGTGACCCCATGGACTGTAGCTTGCCTGTCTGTAGGTATAAAGGTGTCATTTTCACTCATTTCCTGAATTGACCTGAAAACCACTCCGACGCAAACACCGACGCAAGTTGCATTGAACATTTTACTCTTGTACTTCCTTTATTGGAGCTAAAGGAAAATAGAGCACCTTGAGTCTTGAAAAGAGAGAGAATCTCAGTGGTAGGTTTATTTTCCATTTTCAGTGAAAGCTTGTGCTGATGGTTATTGAGGGTGTTCAGGAATGACTGAAGATAGAAAACCTCACCTTTTCAGGCCAAAAGTGTAAGAAGTATGTGCAGGGACACTTGCATCTGCAAAGCACCACAATGTGTCTCAGGAGGAAGACAGAGGAAATGATCAAAGCTAGAAGGAAATCTAAGAAGGGAGATGGAGGCAAGGAACAAAAACAAAAAGTCTTCTGTATCCAGAGTACAAGAGTCTGCTGCATGTCTTAGAATCCACTTACACACATCCTCCTTAGTGACTGAAAAATATCTTCCCAGAATAACAAAGGGACACATTAAATCTCTCAGTCACCATCAGAATATGGCAAATCTAATGGTTATTGATGATGTCTGCTAATTAAAGTTCTTCCTAAAACAGTATAAAAAGTATTGACAAGTAGAATGTGTCAGGCTGTCCTGTGTTATCTCTTCTATCTGGATAAAAGCTGTGGATCTCCCCTTTCAATCATTGAACTTGGTTTAGTACTTAATACTAATATTATATTATAATTAATTGCCCTAATTGCTTAAAAACAAAAATATACACGGTAAAGTATGAAACAATTGTATAATTTTTTATCTTTGTGGCAAGGAGTTTAAATTTTGTTTTTCCTGTTCTACTTATAAGTGTTAAACTTAGGTTTACTATTAAATGTGCATGAAATCTTATCAGTGTGATCTAAAGTTGGGAAACTGAAAGTCAAACCAACTACATATAGTATTTTTCAAAATCAGTGTTAATGTTTTTTCCCTTTTTCTTTTCAGACTTGTTTTTTTGGTTATCAAAACACCATCTCCTCTGTTTATTTATCTTGGAAACTCCACTGAAAAGTTATCTCTTTTTCTAAAGTCTTATCTTGAATTTTATTTAAATGCATTGTCTGACCCTGCATTCCAATCTCTAGGCAGTTTATGGGAAGTTTTGTAAATTTATTTTACAATATTTGATACCAGAGATTAGCAAATTTATGTCAATACCAGACAAATACAGATGAAAATGGGTTGTCTCATCCTCCATTTACATCCATTTTTTTCATGTATATATTTGTAGTTTTAAAAATATTCATGGGATTTTTCTTGGTTAAAATTTGTCACAAGCTTATATGAAACAATGCAAAGAAAATTTAGAAGGAAAGAGGACAAAATGTATTTGAGTCTTATCCCATACATTTTCTCCATTTTCAATTTTAGCATATGTGCTCTGAAGTGAATCACATAATAATTCCTAATGTTTATGATCTTCACACTTTCAAAGCCAAACTACATTTATTGTTAATTTTCTGAGGCGCCAAGTGCTTGTAACAAATATACTAGAGATCATATTTGTTCAAGGACTGTGATGATTTCTTCAAAGGATTTTCTTCTAAAAGGAAGAAAAACTATAGAAAAAATATTTAGTTGGATATTTTGCTATCGCTTACAAAATCTATTTTTATTTCACTTACTGTGTACATTTCATGAAAAAGTGTTCACGTGGTATAGAATATTGCATGTGTGTGAATGTATAGGTATATATGTGTGTATGTATAGGTAAATGTGTGTATACATGTGTGTGTGTCTTCAGTATTAAAATAGGAAACTTGGGAATTTAGTCTTTCCAGCAAAGTGATTCCTTCTGTGTTCTGTAGAAACTCTGACTAAAATTCCCAAAGACTCATAAGACAGACCATTTTGCTAGGCTGTAATTATTAGAGAGTAATTTCTCATATTGAGCCAAACTTTGTTCTGCTGTAACTTTCACAAAGTAATACTAATTATACTCCTAGAACTATAGTAAAAAAAATAATAACTAGTCTTTAAAATGATATATTTTCAACTAGAGCTTCATATCATGAAAAGAGCTTTATCAATTTTTCTGCTAACATAGTAATAAATTGTATAAGTCACATAAATCATACTATAAATATCTTTAATAAAATAAAGTAACAATCATTCATAATCTAATAATCCAGAAAAAACTATTTATATTTTTATATAAATGTCAGCATTTTAATGCATTTCTGCATATCCACATCTTCAAAAAAATTGTTTTGAACTTACATATCATTTTATAGCCACTTTGTTCAGTTATGCAATCATGTCTTATTATATATATGTATCTGTATGTGTGCTCAGTCACTCAGTTGTGTTCCAACTCTTTGCAGCTCCATGGACGGTAGCCTGTCAGGCTCCTCTGTCCATGGAATTTTCCAGGCAAGAATACTGAATTGAGTTGCCATTTCCTTATACTCCAAGGGATCTTTCAGACCCAGAATTCAAATATGTGTCTCTTGCATCTCCTGCATTGACAGGCAGATTCTTTCCCACTAGCACCACCTGGGAAGCCCATATATATCTGTGTGTGTGTAAAATCTAAGTTTTATTAGATGCATGATATTCGATCATATTCTATTGCAGTATTTAAGAATCTATAGTCTTTTCTTAAAATTAATTTCTGTATTTTTCTAGGTCAAAGTTGTTTGTGTGTTTTTAAGAACTTTGACACGTATTTCCTTTCTATATACTGGTCCTGAGAATGGAGAAATAAATATTTGAAACCAAGTCCTGCTGTGACTGACTAGAAAGCCTGAACAAAGGACTTTCCTCTTGATATCACTGTAGATTAACAACAAAATCATTTTTATGTACATTTTAAATGAAATAAAACCAAATTCACAACAAATTCTCCTTAAACTCAGCACCTAGTTCATTTTATTAAACTAGAATTTCCTTGATACTAAAACTTGAAAATGATATTACAAGAAAAATATCAGGTCAAACTCACCCATGGAAATAAATGTAAAAATATAAATTATCAAATAAACTGTATTAGAAGTACATTCAAAGTTAACATATCCAGAAATTAGAGTTGTTTTAATGTTTAAAAATTGTTGTCATCTCCATACATAGAAAATTATTTTGTAAGCAATATCTATTATCAGAATGCCTAGAATACTACAACTAAGGGACTTTGTTAAACATTTAAAGGGAATCTACTAAACAACAATAGCACATATCAAATTTAAGTAAAAAATTTTAAGACATTTGTCTCTAATCTAAGATAGATACTTCGATTACTACAACTTCTCCAATACTGTGGCCACCTGATAGGAAAAGCTGACTCATTGGATAAGACCTTGATCCTGGAAAGATTGAAAGCTGGAGGAGAAGTGGGCAACAGAGGATGAGATTGTTGGATGGTATCATTGACATAATAGGCATGAGTTTGAGCAAACTCTGGGAGATAGTGAAGGACAGGGAAGCCTGCTGTAGTCGTGGGGTTGCAAAGACTTGGACATAACTTAGCAACTAAACAACAGTCAAGTATATCACTTGCAAATATCTTCTCCCATTCAGTAGGTGGCTATTTCAGTACATTTATAGTTTCCTTTACTGTGCAACATTTGATGTATTCCCACTTGTTTATTTTTACTTTTGTTTTCCTTGCCTGAGGAGACATATTCAAAAAAATATTGTTAGATAGATTTCAAAGAGTATACTCCCTATGTTTCCTTCTATGAATTTTATTGTTTCAGGTCATACATTTATGTCTATAATCCATTTTGAGTGTATTTTTATATATAGTGTGAAACAATAGTCCAATTTAAATATTTGCATGTAGCTGTTTACTTTTCCCATCAACAATTTATTGAAGAGACTGCCTTTTTCCCATTGTATATTCTTGCCTCCTTTGTCATAGATTAATTTACCATCTATGTGTGGGTTCATTTCTGGGCTCTCTGTACTGTTCTAATGGTTTAGTCGCTAAGTTGTGTCCAACTCTTGTGATCACATGGACTGTATAGCCTGCCGGGCTCCTCTGTCCATGGGATTCTCCTGGCAAGAAGAATGGAGTGGGTTGCCATTTCCTTCTCCATACTATGACATATCACTGTTTAAAAAATTGTTTTCAAATATTTATTTTCATTTTCCAAACAATATTAAAATTATAATGAAGATTATATTAGCTTGATATTTATAATAGGGAAGCTGATAGTCAGACTTGACAAATCTCAATTGGTGAGCCATGGATTCATTCTGCTTTCTCAAGCATAATGTCATTGGAAATTTTTGTCTATTATCCTGGATGTTATATTGGTATTAGTAAAGTATAAATATAAATTACTTCCCTTCAGAAGCTAGATCACACTTTTGAGAAATTTTTCATAACAATATTCCTAATTATAGATCTGGTCATTCTTTTTTTGTCTTGTTGCTCTGACCTCATGTGGTGTCACAAGGAAATTCTGTCACTTGCCCCTGAATCCTTAAGAGCTCAAGTTTGGTTGTCTTCATAGGTATTATTATTATTTCTGTCAGTTCATTTCAGGCTAGAGAACTATAAGACTTTATTGTTTTTTACATATCTTGGATTTTTGAATGTATTAGCTTTGGGTTATAGTTACTCTTCCCACCTTAATTGTTTCTCATTAGAAATAATACTTTTTAATCCAAAATTTCACAATGAGTTGAAAAAGAGAACTTTGTCTTGGATGTTACTTGTGTACCCATCCCAAACTATAAATTGTCACTGTGTCTGTGTGATTGGCTTCCAAGCTAAATAAACTCAGTGAGATTTATTCTTTTATCATTATTCAATCTCTTATTGAAATTGTGATTTATTCGTTCTTGCCTAAAATGACTTTAGATCTTGCTGATTCTCCCATAATCTTCCAAAAATACAATTAAAATTATTATTTATGAATGAATAGTCATTATTTATTGAAAAATCCTATGTATTTTGTAATTTCCATCTGTGAGTTTGACTGTAAAAATGTAAATAAGTGTAGCAATTCCTAATCCATTCTGCTTTGAATAACTGCATCAATGTCACTTTTTTTAGAGATGTGAACATAATAAAATGAAGGATTTTCATGTGTTTAGAGTCTGCATTTCTTCACCAGTGTTATAAGTAAGAATAAAGAGACTTCAAAAGTCTTTTATTATTTGACTAGTCTTATTTATTCAAGTGTTTATAATCCCCTTCTTCTAGTTAGTTAAATATCACATTTTTGCTCATATATTAAAAAATAAACAATTGAAGCTTAAAATGTCTCCCACATAGTGCCACTTTTATTTTGTTCTTCAGCTTATTACAAAATAGGAGCAAACCAATGTCCACTTATCAAATATGAAAGTGAAAATTTGCTTTATTATTATATGAGGAAACCAAATTTTCTTCAGGTAACTATTTCCTTTCTTTAAATTCTTATAAAGAATGTGACACATAAACTAACCTGTGTCCCCAAAGAGTCTGCTATTATTGAAAGGATTCTTTCTACTATAGAAATAACAACTTGCTTTCTTGTTTCTAATGAGTTTGGCCTTGATTATAAATATAAACCCCCAAATCTGTTTCCTTCCTGATTCTACCTTTTGGCCGTACTTATTCAAGCATAAATCTTCATAAAGAAACTCTGTGCTTTGGTCATTTCTGGGGAGATATGAAGTAAAATGAGATAGTATACCAATTTAAGGTGCTCTATGATTTGTGCAATGTGTGTGACAGTTAAAGAAATCAGAGTTAAATAGAAGCTGTTGGATTCAAACGGTCTTCAGGGTGAAGAAATAGCTATGATATACTTTGGCCTTGAGTGTGATCCTGAAAGTTTTATGATAATGTGCTGTCTACCAACTTGCCACACGTGACAGTTAATCAACTAGAAGAGTAAAGGCGCTGGGGTAAGCAGTTCTCATTAGGATGAATTCCTATGTGCAGTGACCCACTAGATCATATTTCATATTTTGAAGCCTCCCTTATTATAATTTCATCTTTTATTTAATATTTCAACTCAACAGTTTCTTCCATGCCCCTTTATTTTTACTACACATATTAATAAAAATTCATGTAACATCACATTTAGAAAAGTATTTCTGTCATAAAGAAAATCAGAAAAATATTATGACTTCTCTGAACCCTAGATAAAGAAGGAATGTTAAGCATAAGTCTAAAAGAAAAAAAAAAGATTGAATGATAAGGGAACTCAATTTTAGGTAGAATGTTAATTTTGTATTATGCAATAGGTTATAATCAAATCTTGAAAGTCTAACAGAAAAATGCTAACATATACAAGCATATAATATGCCACAAAAAGAAATACAAATGAAAAGAAATTAGTAATCACTAAAGTGCAGAGAAAAATAATTCAGGACTGTTATTTGGCTTCTCAAGTTAATGAAAATTCATATAAAATTAGAGGCTTAGAATGAAAATGGAAGAGAGTGAGAGAGGGTTGGAGTGGTGCATATATACAGACTACAGGCTAGTAGTCCACTTTAGAAATTTATCAGGAAATATTCAGCATCAGGAAGGAAGTATTTAGTGATACATACAGACATTAAGTTTCATCACAGCCTTGCCTTTAAAAGCAAAATAAATATTTAAAAAGAAAAAAAGTGTCCAAAAAACTTAAATTATTTTGCATACCTGGAGAAACATTTCATTTAACATTTTTCTGTGCCTAGTTATTTTAGGAATCATGCTCATTATATGATATTAACAAAATAAAAAGCAGCTTTTACTTTCTTTATGTCTGTATATATTACATGATCCTGTAGTTAATTTGGTTAATTTCTGCACAATAAAATGATTAATGATTTTCACATTCCTTATTTATTTCTAGATTTTCTAATCTTCATGACTTATGCATTTCCTCATTAGAAAAGGATTTTATAGTGAATAATAGTGGTGAAAGTGGACACCCTTGTCTTGTTCCTGATCCCTTGTCCTGTTCCTTTAAGGAAATGCTTTCAGTTTTTCACTTTTGAGAATGTTTGTCATGGGTTTGTCATACGTATATGGTCTTTATTATTTTGAGGTAGTTTCCCTTCCATGCCTGCTTTCTGGAGAGTTTTTATCACATGGTTTTTGAATATTGTCAAAAGTTTTCTCTGCATCTATTGAGATAATTATATGGTTTTTATCTTTCAGTTTGTTAGTTGGTGTATCACATTGATTCGCATATATAGAAGAATCATTGAATGCCTGAGATAAACCCCACTGGATCACGGTGCATGATCTTTTCAATGTGTTGTTGGATTCTATTTACAAGAATTTTGTTGAGGATTTTTGCATTATGTTCATCAGTGATACTGGCCTATAATTTTCTTTTTTGTGTGATATATTTGTCTGGTTTTGGTATCAGAGTGATGGTGGCCTCGTAGAATGAGTTTGGGAATTATCCTTCCCCTGCAAATTGCTAGAAGACTTTGAGCAGGATAGATGTTAACTCTCCCTCTAAATGTTTGACAGAATTCTCCAGTGAAGCTGTCTGGCCCTGGGCTTTTGTTTGTTGGAAGATTTCTTTCTTTCTTTCTTTCTTTTTTTTTAGTTTATTTATTTTAATTGAAGACTAATTACTTTACAATATTGTAGTGGTTTCACCATTCATTGACATGAATCAGCCACGGGTGTACATGTGTTCCCCATCCTGAACCCCCGCCCCCCACCTCCCTCTCCATCCCATCCCTCTGGGTCATCCCATTGCACCAGCCCTGAGCACCCTATCTCATGCATCGAACCTGGACTGGTGATCTCTTTCACATATGATAGTACACATGTTTCAATGCTATTCTCTCAAATCATCCCACCCTCGCCTTCTCCCATAGAGTCCAAAAGACTGTTGTATACATCTGTGTCTCTTTTGCTGTCTCGCATATAGGGTTATCATTACCATCTTTCTAAATTTCGTATATATGTATTAGTATACTGTATTGGTGTTTTTCTTTCTGACTGACTTCACTCTGTATAATAGGCTCCAGTTTCATCCACCTCATTAGAACTGATTCAAATGTATTCTTTTTAATGGCTGAGTAATATTCCATTGTGTATATGTACCACAGCTTCCTTATCCATTCGTCTGCTGATGGGCATCTAGGTTGCTTCCATGTCATGGCTATTATAAACAGTGCTGTGATGAACATTGGGGTACACGCATCTCTTTCAATTCTGGCTTCCTCGGTGTGTATGCCTAGCAGTGGGATTGCTGGGTCATATGGCAGTTCTATTCCCAGTTTTTTAAGGAATCTCCACACTGTTCTCCATAGTGGCTGTACTAGTTTGCATTCCCACCAACAGTGTAAGAGGGTTCCCTTTTCTCCACACCCTCTCCAGCATTTATTGTTTGTAGACTTTTGGATAGCAGCCATTCTGACCAGCATGAGATGGTACCTCACTGTTGTTTTGATTTGCATTTCTCTGATAATGAGTGATGTTGAGCATCTTTTCCTATGTTTGTCAGCCATCTGTATGTCTTCTTTGGAGAAATGTCTGTTTAGTTCTTTGGCCCATTTTTTGTTTGGGTCGTTTATTTTTGTAGAATTGAGCTGCAGAAGCTGCTTGTATATTTTTCACATTAATTCTTTGTTCGTTGCTTCGTTTGCTGTTATTTTCTCCCATTCTGAAGGCTGTCTTTTCACTTTGCTTATAGTTTCCTTTGTTGTGCAAAAGCTTTTAAGTTTAACTAGGTCCCATTTGTTTATTTTTGCTTTTATTTCCATTACTCTGGGAGGTGGCTCATAGAGGATCCTGATATGATTTATGTCAGAGAGTGTTTTGCCTATGTTTTCCTCTAGGAGTTTTATAGTTTCTGGTCTTACGTTTAGATCTTTAATCCATTTTGAGTTTATTTTTGTGTATGGTGTTAGAAAGTGTTATAGTTTCATTCTTTTACAAATGTTTGACCAGTTTTCCCAGCATCACTTGTTAGAGATTGTCTTTCCTCCATTGTATATTCTTGCTTCCTTTGTCAAAGATAAGTTGTCCATAGGTGCATGGATTTATCTCTAGGTTTTCTATTTTGTTCCATTGATCTATATGTCTGTCTTTGTGCCAGTACCTATATGTGCCAGATCTATATGTCTGTCTTGATGACTGTAGCTTTGTAGTAGAGACTGATGTCAGGAAGGTTGATTCCTCCAGTTCCATTCTTCTTCCTCAAGATTGCTTTGGCTATTTGAGGTTTTTTGCATTTCCATACAAATTGTGAAATTATTTGTTCTAATTCTCTGAAAAAACACCATTGGTAGCTTGATAGGGATTGCATTGAATCTATAGATTGCTTTGGTTAGTATACTCATTTTCACTACTTTGATTCTTTCCATCCATGAAAATGGTATATTTCTCCATCTATTTGTGTCCTCTTTGATTTCTTTCATCAGTTTTCTGGTTTTCTATATATAAGTCTTTTGTTTCTTTAGGTAGATATAATCCTAAGTATTTTATTCTTTTCATTGCAATGGTGAATGGAATTGTTTCTTTAATTTCTCTTTCTGTCTTCTCATTGTTAGTGTATAAGAATGCAAGGGACTTCTGTGTGTTAATTTTATATCCTGCAACTTTACTATATTCATTGATTAGCTCTAGTAATTTTCTGGTGGAGTCTTTAGTATTTTCTATGTAGAGAATCATGTCATCTGCAAAGAGTGAGGGTTTTACTTCTTCTTTTCCTATCTGGATTACATTTATTTCTTTTTCTGCTCTGATTGCTGTGGCCAAAATATCCAAAATGAGGTTGAACAGTAGTGGTGAGAGTGGGCACCCTTGTCTTGTTCCTGACTTTAGGGGAAACATTTCCAATTTTTCACCATTGAGGATAATGTTTGCTTTGGGTTAGTCATATATAGCTTTTATTATGTTGAGGTATGTTCCTTCTATGCCAGCTTTCTGGAAGGTTTTTATCATAAATTGTTGTTGAATTTTGTCAAAGGCTTTCTCTGCATCTATTGAGATAATCATATGGTTTTTATCTTTCAATTTGTTAATGTGGTGTATTACATTGTTTGATTTGTGAATACTGATGAATCCTTGCATCCCTGGGATAAAGCCCACTGGGTCATCATGTGTGATCTTTTTAATATGTTGTTGGATTCTGTTTGCTGGAATTTTGTTAAGGATTTTTGCATCTGTGTTCTTCAGTGATATTGGCCTGTAGTTTTCTTTTTTTGTGGCATCTTTGTCAGGTTTTGGTATTAGGGTGATGATGGCCTCATAGAATGAGTTTGGAAGTTTACCTTCCTCTGCAATTTTCTGGAAGAGTTTGAGTAGGATAGGTGTTAGCTCTTCTCTAAATTTTTGGTAGAATTCAGCTGAGAAGCGATCTGGTCCTGGGCTTTTGTTTGATGGAAGATTTCTGATTACAGTTTTGATTTCTCTGCTTTCGATGAGTCTGTTAAGATTTTCTATTTCTTCCTGGTTCAGTTTTGGAAAATTATACTGTTCTAGGAATTTGTCCATTTCTTCCAAGTTGTCCATTTTATTGGCATATAGTTGCTGATAGTAGTCTCTTATGATCCTTTGTATTTCTGTGTTGTCTGTTGTGATTTCTCCATTTTCATTTCTAATTTTGTTGATTTGATTCTTCTCCCTTTGTTTCTTGATGAATCTGGCTAATGGTTTGTCAATTTTATTTATCTTCTCAAAGAAACAGCTTTTAGCTTTGTTGATTTTTACTATGGTCTCTTTTGTTTCTTTTGCATTTATTTCTGCCCTAACTTTTAAGATTTCTTTTCTTCTACTAACCCTGGGGTTCTTCATTTCTTCCTTTTCTAGTTGCTTTAGTTGTAGAGTTAGGTTATTTATTTGACTTTTTTCTTGTTTCTTGAGGTAAGCTTGTATTGCTATGGACCTTCCTTTTAGTACTGCTTTTATAGTGTCCCATAGGTATTGGGTTGTTGCGTTTTCACTTTTATTCATTTCTATGCATATTTTTATTTCTTTTTTGATTTCTTCTGTGATTTGTCAGTTATCAGAAGCATGTTATAGATGGAGAAGTGTTGAGGCTACTGTAAGAATAAGACTGAAAACCAGAGGCAGGAGGCTTAAGTCTAAAACCTGAGAACACCAGAGAACTCCTGATTCCAGGGAACATTAATCAATAAGAGCTAATACAAAAGCCTCCATACCTACCCTGAAACCAAGCTCCAGCCAAGAGCCAGCAAGTTCCAGAGCAAGACATACCACACAAATTCTCCAGCAATGCAGGAACATAGCCCTGAGCTTCAATATACAGGCTGCCCAAAGTCACACCAAACCCATAGATATCTCAAAACTTACTACTGGACACTTCACTTCACTCCAGAGAGAAGCAATCCAGCTTCACCCACCAGAACACAAACGCAAGCTTCCCTAACCAGGAAACCTTGACAAGCCACACGTCCAACCCCACTCACAGTGAGGAATCTCCACAATAAAAAGGAACCACAAACTGCCAGAATACAGAAAGGTCACCCCAAACACAGCAATCTTAACAAGATGGAAAGGCAGAGAAATACTCAGCAGGTAAATGAACATGATAAATGCCCGTCAAACCAAACAAAAGAGGATGAGATAGGGAGTCTACCTGAAAAAGAATTCAGAATAATGATGGTAAAAATGATCCAAAATCTTGAAAACAAAATGGAGTTACAGATAAATAGCCTGGAGACAAGGATTGAGAAGATGCAACAAATGATTAACAAAAACATAGAAGAAATAAAAAAGTCACTCAATAATGAATAATGCAGTAAATGAGATCAAAAACATTCTGGAGGGAACCAACAGTAGAATAAATGAGGCAGAAGATAGGATAAGTGAGGTAGAAGATAGAATGGTAGAAATAAATGAAGCAGAGAGGAAAAAAGAAAAAAAAAAGAATTCAAAGAAATGAGGACAACCTCAGAGACCTCTGGGACAATGTTAAATGCCCCAACATTCGAATCATAGGAATCCCAGAAGAAGAAGACAAAAAGAAAAGTCATGAGAAAATACTTGAAGAGATAATAGTTGAAAACTTCCCTAAAATGGGGAAGGAAATAGTCACTCAAGTCCAAGAAACCCAGAGAGTCCCAAACAGGATAAACCCAAAGTGAAACATGCCAAGACACATATTAATCAAATTAACAAAGATATTTCTGATAATAGTTTCGATACCAGTGCTTGGGACTGGTTTGTTCAGATTTTTTCTTTCTTCCTGGTTCAGTCTTGGAAGATTATGCTTTCCTAAGAATTTGTCCATCCTTCCAGGTTATCCATTTTATTGGCATATAGTTGATCATAGTAGTCTCTTATGACCTTTTGCATTTCTGAATGGTCTGTTGTAAGTTCTCCTTTTTCATTTCTAATTTTATTTGTCCTTCCCCCTTTTTTCTTGATGAGTCTGGCTAATGGTTTGTCAGTTTTTCTTATCTTCTCAAAGAACCAGCTTTTACTTTTACGGATCTTTGCTACTGTCTCCTTCATTTCTTTTTCATTTATTTCTGTTTTGATCTTCATGATTCTTTTCTTCTATTAACTTTGAGTTTTCTTTTGTTTAATAGTTGTGTTAGGTGTAAAGTTAGGTTGTTAATCTGATGTTTTTTTCTTGTTTCTTGAGGTAGGCTTTTATTGCTATAAACTTCCCTCTTAGCATTGCTTTCACCACATCCCATAGGTTTTCAGTTGTTGTGTTTGCACTGTTATTTTTTTCTAGGGACAGAGGAGCCTGGCGTGCTGTAGTCCATGAAGTCACAAAGAGTCAGACACAATTAGTGACTGAAAAATAACAATTTTTTTTTATTTCCTCTTTGCTTCAGTGGTCTCTTCATTATTCAAAAGTGAATTATTTAGCCTCCATGTGTTTGTGGTTCTTACAGCTTTTATTTTTCTTTCCTCTGAAGTTGGTAGTTAATCCTAAAAAAGAATTTTAAAATAGTACTATAACTTTGTTGGCATACTATTAACTGATTATTTTCTTTAGATACTATTTATTCTTTAACTACATGCACTTTTAAGAAATGATATTGTTTCTGGAAATATATTTTTGTGATAGTCCATAAAGATTACACTATTATTAGGTAATTTGGAAATACTCTCTTATAACCCATAAGCTAATATACAGGAAATTTACTCAGATTTAACTAGACCTTACCAGATTTATGAAGCTGTTGGCTCATCTACAGAACAGAGTGATCAATTAAAATTTTAGATCTCTGTTTTTTTAATTCCATCAAATAAGTACTTCTGACTACCCTACCAAAAAGTTACAGGATAATATGAATATTTATTTCATTCAAATATAATCTGTTTTCAGATTCACCCCTATTAGCTATGTGCAACCCCAAACAAGACTATTCTGTGTAGCCAGAACCTAGCCACCCTATCAGCTGGCTGACCAAGATACTTGAGCAGGCTCAGCTTAAATCAACAAAGGTGTTTCAGATCAATAGAGCTGCCCAGGAAACTTGAAGACTCATTAAAAATAAAGAATTTTTTTTGTTTTGTTTTAAGTTATTAAAGTTATAAGTGAATTTTTATAGAGCAGTAGCTATATGACAGCTGTATTAAATAAAGCTCATGTAATTATCTTTCTAATTTTAATTCATTATAGTTACAAGATATTCTATAAATTTTGAGAATCTGTTCTCAGATCAAGGCTTTAATAAGCTATTTTAAATATCCTAGTATTAGATCCAGAGAGTATGATTTGGAGCTCTGTAACACATTTTCAGTTGTAATAGCTACATAATCATACATATAGGAAAAGTAAAAATAAAGAGCATTTGCCTTTTGAGGAATGTAATTAAAGTATAGACATTATTTCACTATTCAGAAATGAGTCAAATAAGCTTTAGTCTTGAGTTTGTCCATATCCCTACTAATGTCAACTGGACTTTGAGTAGGTGAGGGTAGGGAAAGCACTGGTGTTATTTTTCATTTCCCCCTTCTCCTCCCCTTAGCCCTTAGTGCCTACTCTCTTCCCACATCAATAGGGTCTTTCAACAAATTCTAAGTCCCCAGTTAATGATTTCAATATAGGAGATGACTATGTCCCACATCTTTACTATGATTTTTATTCATTTTTCTGCCCCTGAAAAACTAAGCTGACATTATAAATATAACATGCAGACTATTTGGAGAATCAAAGCTTTCTTTTGTTTAGAATGACAGCAACAAAAACTTAGTTGTGTATCCTCAGCCTTTTATACTTTGATATTTTAGAACATCCTAATAATATATTCTCTACTTAATTGTTAGATAGAAACCTATTAAATTTATTCATTGAGTGAGAGCAGATGGTCCCAAATTAACTAGTGAATAGGTTCACGAATCTTAAAAAAATGTGTCAAAGAGTGCTTCCAATAAGCACATGTGGGGACTTCTTATCCTCCAGACTGCCTTCTGAAAATGTGACTGTAGGCACAGTAATCTTTAGAAAGGAGATGAGGTAGGCTACTGCACTAGACAACAGTGAGGCCTATACTGGGTGAGGTACCCATGTTTTTCAGCATGATGATTGCTTATCACAGCATTCAACTCTCACAGTCTGTCATGTGGCTCATATGGTAAGTATTAGAGCAATTTATCTGGGTCAAATTGCTTAGTGAAACTCATAAAAATGCAAATATAATACTTGAGAAAGGTAACACATTAAGTCACAGAATGTATTAGTAATTTACCACGTATTATGTTATCCTAAAGTTCTCATAATTGATCTGTTGACAAAGCACTTAGAAGATACATTCACTTGCATTTTTAATAATAGGTTTCTCAAACTCAAGATTATTCTAATTCTATTCTTGATTTCTGCTCTCTGCATAATCCACCCCCACCTGTTATGGACTGAGTGTTTGTGACCCCCAAAATCATTTATTGATGATTTTATTCCCAATGTGATTATATTAGGAAGTGAGAGCCTGGGAGGCATTAAGTTTAGATGAGGTTATGAGGGTGGATCCTTGCCCTGCCTTCATGATGGAATCATTGCCTGTGTAAGAAGAAGAGACACCAGATTATCCTCTTTCTACCATGTGAGAACACAGTCATCAGGAGTATGAGTGCACAGAAGGAAGCTTATATTGGAAGCCAGGGAAAGGGCACCCATTAGAACCAACCCATGTTGGTACCCTTATCTTGAACGTTCAGGCTCTGGAACCTTAGGAAAATACATTTTTGTTGTTTAAGTCACCCAATCTATAGCATTTCATTATAACAGTTTGAGCTGACTAGACACTTCCCATTCACCCAGTTTCTCAAGCCAAGAAACTGGGAATCATCATTTATGCCTTTATGGTCTCCATATCTCATATCTAAACCAATAGCAAGTTCTTTGGACTATTTTATTATTGTTTCCCCGATGAAGACTTTCCAATGTCTTGTCCTGGAATAATAATGCAATCTAAATACTCATGATAACTTGTATTTACCTTTCCAGGTCTTCCCTTACCACTCCCCTCTTGATTCACACATTTCAGTCACACTAACATTTCTGTTATATGCATCACAAAGTCTATTTGTAACTAAGACTCCATATGCCCTCTTTCATTGCCTGAAAGGCTCTTCTTGAACACCTTCTTATAGCTATCTCATTTTGTCATTTATTTCTCAGTGGACGGTCTTGCTATCCAAAGAGCACTTTTCTGACTATGCTAGCTAAAATGGTCCCACTACTACATCTGTCATACTCTGTTTCCTTCTGGTAATTTATCACCATCTGAGTGACTATTACTTTTTTTTTCTTTGCATATCTTATTGCCATTTCACTTTGCAAAATATATGCAATATGATGTGAATTTATTTACCTTGTTAGTTTCCCTATCCCCAATATGTACAACAGCACGTTAATACATCATAAATGACTCAAGAAGGCAATTTAACCAGCATGCTAAAATATAATAATTAATTCTATGACACAATCTAAAGGAACTTTGTTGAGCAAATATATGTATGATATTCAATACAAAATCACAATTCCAGTCAAATGTTTAAATCAGTAAAGAAACATTTAAATAAAGCATAGCAAGATAACAGCAGCATTTGCCCTTAAATTATTTTTGTAAATTGTTCAACCTCTTTGGTATTTTAAGAGAAGCAAATAAGTGATAACATTTATAGAATATACCAAAAAAATAATATTCAGTTTAATACATATTTCAGTAAAACATGTTTACTAATATAACTGTGACAAATTAAAAAGGAAAACAATTATATTCATTAATAACTCCTCTTCCCTCATACAGACACAGATTGGGAAAGTGTAATTACCATTCAATATTAGTTAAGTTATCCAATCATGCATTCCTTTCATAAGCATATATGAGTTAATGACTATGTATGAGGGTGAGACTGGATTTCGTATTAGGAAGCAAAGATATTTGTAAATGATACAGTCCTGTCCTCAAGGAAGTTCCTCTAGGTAAAGAGACAGACATGAACGGATGGAGGAGCCTGGTAGGCTGCAGTCCATGGGATCTCTATGAGTTGGACACGACTGAGCAACTTCACTTTCACTTTTCACTTTCATGCATTGGAGAAGGAAATGGCAGCCCACTCCAGTGTTCTTGCCTGGAGAATCCCAGGGACAGTGGAGCCTGGTGGGCTGCCGTCTATGGGGTTGGACACGACTGAAGCGACTTAGCAGTAGCAGATGTTAGTAAGGCAAAGGAGGAAGGAGTCATTCTATGTAGGGTGCGAATATGAGTGGCAAAAGTATACAACAAAAATATGAGACAAAGACAATAAATAAAAAGGCAAAAAAAAAGAGAAAAAGAGTATGAGATGAAGGAAAAGTAGATTGGGCTCTGATTAGATAGTGCCTTTTCTTCTTCGTTTCTTTGTTCATTAGTCTTCCATCTATTGTCTAAGCAAGTATTTCAGTAGCTCATATCACATTCAATGCAGGGCACTTCATAGTAAAGAGTTTGAACTTTGCATTATAAGTGAGGACAATAGATTTTATGATGGCTTGAATTTTAGGATGCATTACGCTGGCATTTTTGGGAGAGATAAATTGAACAGTTTAGGACTGCAGGCAGGGAGGCTGCTGTAATAACCCATGCAAAAGTTGACAGTAGTCTACCTTAAGGCAGTGGTAATAGAATAGAGAAAATGAGACAGATTTAAGAAATATATAAGAGAAAACAGATTTTACAAGTGAGAGGGAGAAGGAATTGTCTCCTTGAAGTGAGCAAGAAGAGTTTATTAACCTTTATCTTTTATCAGCTCCTTAATAGCTTGAAAGGCAAAGGTTTTGTAAAATGGTATGATCTGTCAAGTTTAGGTGCTTCAGCTAAACTCTCTAACAAGGAGAGAAAGAAGTTTACTTCTCTTTTTCTTCTTTCCATATTGCTCTTGCACTGGTGTTGGAGTCCTACAGACATCTCTTCCTGAAGGAAGAAGTCTGTAAGACACTGCAGGTCAGAGGGGAGACAAGAACTCCCTCTCCAATTCTGTCATTGTTTATTAGTCTGTTCTTCTCTCAGTATATATACCATGAGAGTAAATGCGAGAAGATATATCTGGATATTTCACACATGCACAGCTTGGGTTTTTACATTCTGCTGTTACTAAATAATAATCAGGAAGGGGCTGTTTAATTGATGCTCTGCCCTTGGGTTAAATTCCACCTAAAGATTTCAGGAGAGCCTATGTTTTTCATCTATAATCACCAAAACAGAAAACTGTATACTTAATGTGTTACAGTATGATTTTTCAGTTCAGTCAGTTCAGTTCAGTTCAGTCGATCAGTCGTGTCTGACTCTTTGCGACCCCAAGGACCGCAGCAGGCCAGGCCTCCCTGTCCGTCACCAACTCCCGGAGTCCACCCAAACCCATGTCCATCGAGTTGGTGATGCCATCCAACCATCTCATCCTCTGTCGTCCCCTTCTCCTCCTGCCCAAAATCTTTCCAAGCATCAGGGTCTTTTCCAAGGAGTCAGCTCTTTGTATCAGGTGGCCAAAGTATTGGAGTTTCAGCTTCAACATCAGTTCTTCCAATGAACACCCGGACTGATCTCCTTTAGGAAGGACTAGTTGAATCTCCTTGCAGTCCAAGGGACTCTCAAGAGTCTTCTCCAACACTACAGTTCAAAAGCATCAATTTTTCGGCGCTCGGCATTCCTTATAGTCCAACTCTCACATCCATACATGACCACTGGAAAAACTATAGCCTTGACTAGATGGACCTTTGTTGGCAAAGTAATGTCTCTGTTTTTTAATATGCTATCTAGCTTGGTCATAGCTTTCCTTCCAAGGAGTAAGTGTCTTTTAATTTCATGGCTGAAGTCACCATCTACAGTGATTTTGGAGCCCAGAAAAATAAAGTCAGCCACTGTTTCCACTGATTCCCCATCTATCTGTCATGAAGTGATGGGACCGGATGCCATGACCTTAGTTTTCTGAATGTTGAGCTTTAAGCCAACTTTTTGAGTCTCCTCTTTCACTTGCTTCAAGAGGCTCTTTAGTTCTTCATTTTCTGCCATAAGGGTGGTGTCATATGCATATCTGAGGTTATTGATATTTCTCCCGGCAGTCTTGATTCCAGCTTGTGCTTCTTCCAGCCCAACGTTTCTCATGATGTACTCTGCATATAAGTTAAATAAGCAGAGTAACAATATACAGCCTTGATGTACTCCTTTTCCTATTTGGAACCAGTCTGTTGTTCCCTGCCCAGTTCTAACTGTTGCTTCCTGACCTGACTACAGGTTTCTCAAGAGACATGTCAGATGGTCTGGTATTCCCATCTCTTTCAGAATATTCCACAGTTTATTGTGATCCACACAGTCAAAGTCTTTGGCATAGTCAATAAAGCAGAAATAGATGTTTTTCTGGTAATCTCTTGCTTTTTCGATGATCCATCGGATGTTGGCAATTTGATCTCTGATTCCTCTGCCTTTCTAAAACGAGCTTGAACATCTGGAAGTTCACGTATTGGAGGCTCACGTAATGCTGAAGCCTGGCTTGGAGAATTTTAGCATTACTTTACTAGCGTGTGCGATGAGAGCAATTGTGCGGCAGTTTGAGTATTTTTGGCATTGCCTTTCTTTGGGATTGAAATGAAAACTGACCTTTTCCAGTCCTGTCGCCACTGCTGAGTTTTCCATATTTGCTGGCATATTGAGTGCAGCACTTTCACAGCGTCATCTTTTAGGGTTTGAAATAGCTCAACTGGAACTCCATCACCTCCACTAGCTTTATTCGTAGTGGTGCTTCCCAAGGCCCATTTGACTTCACATTCCAGGATGTCGGGCTCTAGATGAGTGATTACACCATCGTGATTGTGTGATTCGTGAAGAACTTTTTTGTACAATTCTTCTGTGTATTCTTGCCACCTCTTCTTAATATCTTCTGCTTCTGTCAGGTCCATACCATTTCTGTCCTTTATTGAGCCCATCTTTGCATGAAATGTTCCCTTGGTATCTCTAATTTTCTTGTAAAGATCTCTAGTCTTTTCTATTCTATTGTTTTTCTCTATTTCTTTGCATTGATCGCTGAGGAAGGCTTTCTTATCTCTCCTTGCTATTCTTTGGAACTCTACATTCAAATGGGTATATCTTTCCTTTTCTCCTTTGCTTTTCGCTTCTCTTCTTTTCCCAGCTATTTGTAAGGCCTCCTCAGACAGCCATTTTGCTTTTTTGCATTTCTTTTTCTTGGGGGTGGTGTTGATTCCTGTCTCCTGTAGAATGTCACGAACCTCTATCCATCGTTCATCAGGTATTTTGTCTATCTGATCTAGTCCTTTAAATCTATTTCCCACTTCTACTGTATAGTCATTAGGGATTTGATTTAGGTCATACCTGAATGGTCTAGTGGTTTTCTCCACTTTCTTCAATTTCAGTTCAGTTGTGTCCAACTTTTTGTGACCCCCATGGACTGCAGTACACCAGGTTTCCCTGTTCATTAACAACTCGCAGAGTTTACTCAAACTCACGTCCATTGAGTCGGTGATACCATCCAACCCTCTTATCCCGTCATCCCCTTCTCCTTCCACCTTCAATCTTTCCCAGCATCAGGGTCTTTTCAAACAAGTCAGTTCTTCACATCAGGTGACCAAAGTATTGGAGTTTCAGCTTCACCATCAATCCTTCCAGTGAATATTCAGGACTGATTTCCTATAGGATGGACTGATTGAGTCTCCTTACTGTCCAAGGGACTCTCAAGAGTCTTCTCCAACATCACAGTTCAAAAGCATCAATTCTTTGGTGCTCAGCTTTCTTTATTGTCCAACTTTCATATTCATATATAACTACTGGAAAAACCATAGCTTTGACTAGACAGACCTTTGTTGGCATTGTAATGTCTCTGCTTTTTAATATGCTCTCTAGTTTGGTCATAGCTTTCCTTCTGAGGAGCAAGCATGTTTTAATTTCATGGCTGCAGTCACTATCTGCAGTGATTTTGGAGCCCCCCAAAATAAAGTCAGCCACTGTTTCCACTGTTTTCCCATCTATTTCCCATGAAGTGATGGGACCAGATGCCATGATCTTAGTTTTCTGAATGTTGAAATTTAAGCCAACTTTTTCACTCTCCTCTTTCACTTTCATCAAGAGGCTCTTTAGTTCTTTTTCGCTTTCTGCCATAAGGATGGTGTCATCTGCATATCTGAGGTTATTGATATTTCTCCTGGCAATCTTGATTCCAACTTGTGTTTCATCCAGCCCAGCATTTCTTATGATGTACTCTGCATGTAAGTTAAATAAGCAGGATGACAATATACAGCCTTGATGTACTTCTTTCCTGATTTGGCAACAGTCTGTTTTTCCATGTCCAGTCCTAATTGTTGCTTCCTGACCTTCATACAGATTTCTCAGGAGGCAAGTCAGGTGGTGTGGTATTCCCATCTCTTTAAGAATTTTCCACAGGTTGTTGTTATCCACATTGTCAAAGACTTTGGCATAGTCCATAAAACAGTAGATGTTTTTCTGGAACTCTCTTGGTTTTTTGATGATCCACTGGATGTTGGCAATTTGGTTTAATTGCAAGCATATTTTTAATATTTAAATAAACAAACTTGCTTTCATAAAGATAGATACAGAGTCCCAACACATCACTTGAACTTGAAAAAAAAAATACTTGTTCTTAAAACGGAAAATTCCAATGAATTTTTTTCTAATAAAGAGCAGCTCACCAATCTATTGTAACAATTGGGTTAATTTCTGATTAATGAATGACTTTAATTTAATTATCTGTAAGTCCAGATAAGATTAAATTCACAAATTCAAAAATATCTTGTCTCATTTTTTGTAAATATAGTATTTGTATATATTAAACTATATTTGAATTGCTAATGAATATTTATTTCTAAGTATAACTTAAAGAATGTACAAGTGGAAAGATTCAAGTTGTGCATTGTGGATAAATTATATATTTTTTATCTTCTACTGTGATAACATTGAGTTTTGCTCATTATTTGTTTTCATTTAATAATATTACGAAAAAACTCTAATTTAGATATTTCCTTTCTAAAGGCTATTACATTGTGCAAGTAGATGATCTCAAGTATGTCTTTAATATAAATCTACAGATATCTTAAGTTAAATAATTCCAAAGGCTTTCTGTTGGCTAAAATGAAATTGTAAAACTGTAATATTTAGATATTACATCGCAGTCTATGATTGATAATTCCATCGATTATAAACTAAAATAATTTTTACTTAAAGTGCTCTTAATCACATGATTGAGAGTACAACTTAGGTATTGAAACAGCAGAGTGATTGTAATACTTTCTGGTACCTTTATTTTTTTAATGATATATTAAAATTAAGTATGTTTATTTTATCCACAAAATGGCAAGAAACTGACTAGAATAGACAGTGCAAAAGTGAATTAAAATAGCAATGGCAAATACTGAGTGAACCCTAGACCATGTGTGGGATGCAGGCTGTTTCATTATATTTAAAATTAAGCAGCATTAAGAATTTTTAGACTATATTTCTACAGTATTTAAGGTATAGAAATATATCATTTTACTTCAAGTGCCTCCAGGTAGATAGGTAGATGAGTATAGATATGTACCTTTATAGCTCTATATGGATATGGATATCCTACCTGCACAGTTTTGGAGTTTTATTTGATATTTAGTATGCTAAAGTGAAGAGGTGTCTTTGCTTAGGTAATACCTAAATTTTTCATCTACATTGAGTCAGCTTGCATGCTTTATGTTCTGTAAAGGTCATTTCTGGGTGACTGACCTCCTCTGTAGGGTGGAGTAGAAAGGTGGCGAATAGCAGACCAGCCTACTTTTATATACATCCACCACCACCAGCAGGCTGCAAAAATGTCTGGGAGTCTATTATTTAGGATATTGGGCTGCTCAGTGGTAAAAAATGCGCCTGCAATACAGGAGACACAGAAGACAAGGGTTTGATTCCTGGGTCAGGAAGATCATCTAGAGGAAGGCATGGCAACCCACTCCAGTATTCTTGCCTGGAGAATCTCATGGACAGAGGAGTCTAGAGGGCTATGGTCCATGGGGTCACAAAGAGTTGGACATGACTGAAGCAACTAAGCAGCAGAGCAGTGAATATATTAACCGCGATGGGTAACGCAAAAAGTTCAGTGTTTTGTGAAGTATGTAGAGCTATAAAATGTAACCTATTATCAGCACGTAAGTCATACTTTGTCATTTATTGTTTTTATTGTGTCCACCCAAAAAAAGAATATCAGTTTATCTGAAAAGATGTTTTAAAAAGTTCTACTTGAAGACATAAAAGCCATAACTAATAATGCAATGTTTTAAACATCAAAAGTATCTACTTAAATATCTTGTCAATAAAGATTGGTACATGTATTTTTGTTAGTTTTCAAATAGAATTTCAATGTATCATAATTTAGTGAATTTCAGAAAGTTTAGATAGTACATTATATTCTTAGTTTCCTCTGTGTTTTAAATGTAACTATAATATCAACATTCTAAATCTATTTTACTTAGGCATAGTCTTAATAATTAAAGGCATTCAATAACCGTAAGCTTGTAGTATGTAACAGATTACTATTCTATGAAGAACAGTATGATCTCTTGGGCAGTCTTTCTGTGTGGAGTTTTATCGATAATACATTTCAGGACACTGGTAATAGAAAAAAGGAACAAAGGGAAACATTTCATTATCATCTCTTGAGTATTGTACAATGTAAATTTTATCAGTTCTTTTCTAAGGCAAACACAAACCTCTCACCTATTAAACATGATAAATTAACATAAAAGATACACTGGAGTCCAAAGACAAAATGGAAGAGATAATATTACTCACTGGAATGTCCAAGCACAATGCAAGAACTTGGATTATTTTTATTCTGTGCAACAAAAGAATCATGAAAAACATTGCAAATTCACCACACGTAGTCTCTTTATTTGTACATTAGTTCTATTTGGGAAAAAGCATTCTTTGATATATTAAATAATTGTAGTATTCTACCCAAAATAGTAAAATTCTATTTATTGAGTCCATTTTCTATTAATACTTAATACACATTAGAAAGTTATTTCATTTAGAAAAAATTTCCATATAATACAAATTGGAAATGCAGATCTAAATTAAAAGAAAAAAAAAGCAGGAGTGACAATTAGAAGGTAAATGGCACCTGAAACTATCACAACATCTTTTTTTGCTAATCGGCTATACTCCTATACAAATAAAAACTTAAAAAAAAACAAGATAAATGGCTTTTTACAATGTCAAGGAAAGGAAAAGTAGCTTGGTTTTACAAGTATATCTGGGGTCCTAAGGGGAAGAAAGTTGTTTTGTTAAGAAGAAATGCAGTTCAATAAGAGTCTAAAATTTCTATAATTGAAAATTTCAACTAAATTTATGTTCTAATTCAATCATCTAGCTCAAAAAATCTATAAACTTGAGATGATCATGTTTCTCCTTTAAGCAGATCACACGTTAAGATAAAACTTTGTGATAAAAATTATGCTGGATAAATTACAATAATTTATCCCTTAAAAAAAAAGGTATGCTGCTACAAAAGTAAGGGAATTGTAAGAATCACCAAACATACAAGAAATGCAAGTCAAGAGCTATTAAAAACAAGCAAAACACTAAATTGTTTTAGAAACATCTGTTGAACCTTGGTCTAAGGTAGCAGGGTGCTTCTAATTGCCTGAGTACTACATATGAGGCAAGGCCTGAATAGTAGGTTAAATCAGAAAATTATTAAAGTTGGAACTTTGGAAAAAGTATTTTTTTTTCTCCCAGTTGGGTAAAACTAAAAAAATACTAAAATTCAGAATATGTTTGGGACACTTTTTCCTTTTTTTTTGCCTAAAAAATCCAACTCTCTCCTGGGATTTCCTAAACATAGTCTGCTGTCAAATATACTTGACATCAAAATTGACTCTATTATGCACTGCTCGAACTATAAGCTAAATATCTAGTTGAAAGTTATCTTAGGCAGGTCTTTGCCCCTACTTACCTGAGAGAAGCTAATCAAATAGTCTAAGAGAAAAAGAAGAGACTTCAAAATATCTCTAAGATTTACTTTTAAGAAGACATGGTTGACCAAAATGATAAGTATATAATAGTTATCTTGAGTGAAAGTTAACTGAAACAAAAATTTTATAGTCCAAGTTCTAGTTATAAGATCAATGAGAAGAGCTTGGATGCATTCCTTTTTATTAATAAAATGTCAAAAATTGAATTTAAAAATAAAACATTGCAATATTTAAAAATCAATAAACACTGTTTAGAAATAAATCCAGCAAAAGTTGTACAAGAGCTATATTGTAATAAATTAAATATCTATATAAGCCATTGGAAAAGTCAGTATTATGAAGATATTTGTATTCCACACATTGACTTAGAGGTTTAGTTCAGTGTCAATGAAATAGTAACCAGCTATTTTGTGGAAATTGATACTAGAACAAAGAACCATGTGTAAGCAAATTTTTCCTATAAAAGAACTTCAAGGAGGGAGAGGATATATTAAATAGTTTTATTAAATAAAACATTATGGTATTAGTGCTCAAGTACAAATAAATGGAACAATTTACTTATTAAAATATAAGAAATGGTATTATAGATCATAAAATAGAAGGTGGACTATTGTAGTACCTTTGATTCCAACATAAGATTCACCTATCAGACTTAGTTTTGCTTTTGTATTCTTTGGTGAAAATTCTTTAACATTTTCCATCCCTTTACTCTGGTTTTCAACAAAATTACCATACTTCATCTAGGCATGATTTGTTTTGCATTTATCTAACTGAGCTCATTCTGACTGGCATCACTTAGCAAAATTTTGATAATTCTCAACTACTGTGTCTTCAAATATTACATCTTTTAAATTTTTATTCTGTCTTCTCTGAGACTTCAGTTGAAATGTATGATAGACATTTCACTAAAACCTCTGTGTCTCTTGTACATTTTCATGCATTCTTTTAATCTCTTCAATCTTTTTTCTCAGCACTTCCTCTGTTGTTCTCATTTTCTACTTTTTCCAGCTTTGACTAATCTTTTAATTTCATCCTTCACAGGCTTAGTTTCTGTTATTGTATATTTCACCTCTAGAAATTTCATTTGGTTCTTTTTGAAAGATTAAGACTTCTGCCAGGATTATAAAACTCCTCTAGGATTTTTTCAACATTTTAAGCAGAATTTTATTTGTTTAATACATGAAATACTTTCCTCATCTACATTCCCTATGAATCTATCTCTAATATCAAACTGTCTAGCTCTATATATGTGGTTATTTTTGATTAAGTGTTGGAAAGTTCCAAAATAATTTTAGATTTTCACGTTTTTATTTTCTTCTCCCAGAGGGCTAAGGCCAACAGTAATCTCAAATCAATTTAATCCAATCTAGTTTTGAAATAATTTGAAGCTGTGCTTCAGTCTTAGGATGATTTGTTTCTAGCTAACCTGTACACCTAAGGTGCAAAACATTGCCTTTCTTTCATAGTGCCTACTGGGTTTATCAGTGCTCTTACTTCTTGGTAGGTCATAAATTTCAATTTTTGTCCTTTTAGCCATGTGATTAAAGTTTCTTTCAAATTCTAAACCTCATAAGATAGAAAAAAGTCACCAAATATTTGTAGAACTCTTTTTTCTTTCATATTTCAATTCTGCTTCTGCTTATAACCATGTAGCTGTATATATTATAACATATTTTGACATATATTTTCTAAATTTTCTACTTATTTTCATTATAAGAATTTGTTCAAGTTAACCTAATTCATTGTTATAGGGAAAATAACTCTAATTAAACTGTTTTTTTTTTTAATTTGGATCTGAAAACCAGATATTGCTCCTAACATTTCACTATAGTTGAATGGCTTTACATAACTATATTTTAAGACCATAAAAGTCTGCAGGCTAAACATTTTTCATACTTTTCTGTAGATTTCTTTATTTTTATTGTTAAGTGGACATCCAAACAATATTATTGCTAATATAAATTAATGATTCAGTTGAAATATGGATAAGTTCTACTAACTTTAACTATTAACATTGCTGCCCAGGTCTACTGATTGGTTTCAACAGAAAAATGTGTACTCCAACATCTTCTGCTGACCTCTTCATTTTCTTAAAAACCAATTTACTTGCAGATAGGGAGAGAAAGTCAGGGTGTGCATACTGGTGAGAATTATGAAACAAAGATTAATGAATGGTGCTTGTCAAAGATTTGCTGAAGTCATGTATTTTACACAGACTTCCTGATACAGCAGTCATGCATTCACTCATTCTTTAGAGTTTAGGACATAAAAATGGAATCATGCCAGATGAGTGAGCTAAGGAAATGTGAGTGCCTGAATGGAGCAACGCATTCCACATGCTTCACCTTAATAAAGCCTGGCAAGTCACCCTTCTTAGACCTCATTTTTCCCTCTGTCAGCTGAATATGAGTAACAGTTCTAAGATACAAAAGATAGGAATGGTATGTAAAATACTTCAACTTTTAATTTATTCTGAATTCTCTCTTTGAATTTTCAGCATGTTTGCTATGGTGCCAATAGGTAATTTAAGAAAAGTTAATCTGCATTTAAAAGACTAATCATAGATACATTTAAAATAACCATATAAACTGTACTTATTTACAGTACCAGTATATAGACTTTTAGTGTTTGTTGGTATCAGATGAATAATTTTGAGAATATTGTAGGCAAGATGTTAAGTTTTCATTGTAGCTCACTGTTCTCTTTGCATCCATTAAGTGAACTGTATCCTTATTAGCCTCTAACTAAAATATTAGTAGCTTAATTTGGATGCCATGCCAACTATACATTGATAACCAATTGCTATTCAAATATTCAAGCCTTGAAGATTCATAATACATCCTGTGATATCATTTCCTTTCATTGATCAAAAAGATTAGCAAGAATGTTGGGCAGTAACAAAAATCTTTATAGAGGAAGATACTTGTTATCTAGAGTAGAAATCACAGATTCAAGATACATCTAGATCTCCATCAAAATATCACCTCTGCTTTAGGGTTATTTTATTTAAAAAATATTTACTCACCGTGTGGAGAGAAACATTCAATAATTTTTGATATTTTATTTAGAAGGCAAAACAAACAAAAACAAACCCATATATACAAAGAATAGATTGGTGGTTGTCAGAGGGGAGGAGGGTTGGGAACTGGGTAAAATGAGTGAAGGGGTCAACAGTATGAACATCCAGTTATAAAGTAAATAACTATTGGGATGTAATGTACCACATAGTGACTACAGTCAATAATATTTTATTTTATTTCATATTAGATAGTTGCTAAGAGAGTAAACCTTAAAAACTCTCTTGCACACAAAAAATATTGGTCAATGTTTTTATACCTTCTGGCAGTATCATGAGCAGAGAACCCCAAACATCATGCTGGATTTCTGACCTAGAGGACTAAGAACTAATACCTGAATACTTTTTAAGCTATTGTGGCAATGGTAATTTATTTTGCAGTGAACAAAAACTAACACATATGGAAATCATGCCTCATTTTTGCTTTTAAATTTGAGGAATGTATTACTTTCTGTATTTATTTGACCCCAAAGTCTAACTTACTACCTATAAAGAAAACATAGGCATGCAGTACCACAGAGCAATACCTAGCATTCTGAAAAGCACACTGAAGAGACTTGAACATCATTTACTCTTTATCTATTGACTTTTTAAGCCTTTAAGTCCCTTCATTTCTGGGCTCTTCTATTTCCTTTCTCCATGGCCAATTTTTGCCAGAGTATGTTTCTTTGGGTTGATACATTAAAAGATAAAAAAAATAATCAGGAACACAGATAACACTACTGTTCTTTCCAACCATTTCCCTAAGAGCCACAATTCAATAGGCACATGATGTGTCTTCCTATTTATTATAGAAGATAATTTTATCAGATGTTTAACAAAATAATAACCAGGTACCATAGTCTTCCAACTTGTTGTATTTGTTTGTTCTCTGTCAATCAATTGATAGCTAATCCAGAAACAAATTAGAGATTTTATAACAATACCTTCTTAAAGATAATACATCACATCACATCAGGTAGTCACTCTATCGTGTCTGTCTCTTTACGACCCCATGGTCCACCAGGCTCCTCTGTCCATGGGATTCTCCAGGGAAGGATACTGGAATGGGTTGCAAATTTCTTCTCCAGGGCATCTTCCTGATCCATGGATTGAACCCGGGTCTCCCACATGGCAGGCAGATTCTTTACCATCTGAGCTACCAGGGAAGCCCAATCACTTTAAATGAGGCTAATTGCCAAAATAAGAAAACTAAAATTTCAGTGGCCTGATAACAAAGTAAAAGTTTATTTTGTGCTCATCCAATGATTCAGGTTTTGAATTGTGGTGTTGGAGAAGATTCTTGAGAGTCCCTTGGACTGCAAGGAGATCCAACCAGTCCATCCTAAAGGAAATCAGTTCTGAATATTCATTGGAAGGACTGATGCTGAAGCTGAAACTCCAATACTTTGGTCACCTGATTCGAAGAACTGACTCACTGAAAAAGACTCTGATGCTTGGAAAGATTGAAGGCAGGAAAAGAAGGGGACAACAGAGGATGAGATGGTTGGATGGCATCACCAACGCAACTGACATGAGTTTGAGTAGCCCCCGGGAGCTGGTGATGGACAGGGAAGGCTGGTGTGCTGCGGTCCATGGGGTCGCAAAGGGTCGGACATGACCGAGTGACTGAACTGAACTGAACTGAATGATTCAGTGTAGGGCCAGATTAACAAAGTTTAGGTGTGAGGGAGGTTGATGGAGATATAAATGTTGCATACAATGTTTCAAGGACTGAAGCTGCTAGACATAATGCCATCTTTAGCAATTTAACTCCATGGTTTACCTGAGTGTAAATATCAACTGATGCATGAGGGAAAAGCATGTAATGGGGTTATATGGGAAAGGTTTTATGAAGTAAGCCATGTAAATGATGCAGTTCTGTTTGCTAACATTCTTTTCCTTTGAATTTAGTCACATGACCACCACCAGCAATACCAGGCAGTGTAACCAAGCAATGGGTTCATCAAGAAGAGGAAATAAGGAATTTGAGGGATGAGACAGACATTTCTGTCTCAATGTAACTTTCCATCTGTTTAAGCTTTTATTCTGTTGTTAAGTATCTTTAAGTTGTTAAATCTCTTAATATTCTTCATTTCCTTAAGAATTATAGATATATGTTTCCTAACACCTGTATAGAATCTATACGTGATAGTCTGTTTCTAAAATGATTCTCCATGGGTATATATACATTTATGTATAATATGTTGATAATTGAACTATGAAGTATTAACATAAATTTTTAAAGCCTTCTTAGCAGTCCATTCTTGGGCTTCCCTTGTGGCTCAGCTGGTAAAGAATCCACCAGCAGTATGTGAGAGACCTGGGTTTGATCCCTGGGTTGAGAAGATCCCCTGCAGAAGGGAAAGGCTACCCACTCCAGTATGCTGACATGTAGTTGATTAACAATGTTGGGTTAGTTTCAGGTGTACAGCAAAGTGATTCAGTTATACATATATATGTATATATTCTTTTTTCAAATTCTTTCCCCATTTAGATTATTACAAATTATTATGCAGACTTTCCTGTGTACTACAGTAGGTCCTTATTGGTTATCTATTTTTAAATATAGTTGTCTTCCTTTGTCTGACTTACTTCAGGTCAGTTAGTTCAGTTCAGTCGCTCAGCTGTGTCCGACTCTTTGCGACCCCATGAATTGCAGCACGCCAGGCCTCTCTGTCAATCACCAACTCCTGGAGTCTACCCAAACCCATGTCCATCGAGTCAGTGATGCCATCCAACCATCTCATCCTCTGTAGTCCCCTTTTCTTCCCTCCCCCAATCCTACCCAGCATAAGGGTCTTTTCCAATGAATCAACCCTTCGCATGAGGTGGCCAAAGTATTGGAGTTTCAGCTTCAACATCAGTCCTTCCAATGAACAACCAGGACTGATTTCCTTTAGGATGGATTGATTGGATCTCCTTGCAGTCCAAGGGACTCTCAAGAGTCTTCTACAACACCACAGTTCAAAAGCATCAATTCTTCGGCGCTCAGCTTTCTTCACCATCCAACTCTCACATCCATACATGACCACTGGAAAAACCATAGCCTTGACTAGACAGACTTTTGTTGGCAAGTAATGTCTCTGCTTTTAAATATGCTATCTAGGTTGGCCATAACCTTCCTTCCAAGGAGTAAGCGTCTTTTAATTTCATGGCTGCAATCACCATCAGCAGTGATTCTGGAGCCCCCCAAAATAAAGTCTGACACTGTTTCCACTGTTTCCCCATCTATTTCCCATGAAGTGATGGGACCAGATGCCATGATCTTAGTTTTCTGAACGTTGAGCTTGAAGCCAACTTTTTCACTCTCCTCTTTCACCTTCATCAAGAGGCTCTTTAGTTCTTCTTCAGTTTCTGCCATAAGGGTGGTGTCATCTGCATATCTGAGGTTATTGATATTTCTCCTGGCAATCTTGATTCCAGCTTGTGCTTCCTCCAGCCCAGCGTTTCTCATGATGTACTCTGCATATAAGTTAAATAAGCAGGGTGACAATATACAGCCTTGACTTACTCCTTTTCCTATTTGGAACCAGTCTGTTGTTCCATGTCCAGTTCTAACTGTTGCTTCCTGACCTGCATACAGGTTTCTCAAGAGGCAGGTCAGATGGTCTGGTATTCCCATCTCTTTCAGAATTTTCCACAGTTTATTGTGATCCACACAGTCAAGTATAAGAATCTCCAGACCCATCGATGTAGATGCAAGTGTCATTTTATTCTTTCTAATGGCTGAGTAATATTCTATTGTATATAATTAACACATCTTCTTTTTCTGTTCATCTGTCCATGGACATTTAGGTTGCTTCCATATCTTGGATACTGTAAAATAGCACTATCATGAATATTGGGGTGCGTGTATCCTTTTTAACTATATTTTCCCCTGAATATATTTCCTGTAGTGGGATTGCTCAATCATATGGTAGCTCTATTTTAGTTTCTAAGGAACTAAAAAGGAACCTCCATTTTGTTCTCCATAGAGCTGTACCAATTTGCATTCCACCAACAGTGTAGGAGAATTCTCTTTTTTCTACAGCCTCTCCAGCATTTATTGTTTGTAGAATGTTTGATGGTAATCATTTTGACTGGTGTAAAGTGATACCTCATTGTCATTTTGATTTGATTTCTCTAATAGTAATGTCAAGAATCTTTTCATGTGCCTAATTATGAAAAGTGGTTTCTATTTATGTGGTTAATTTGGAGAAACATATTTAAGTCTCCTGCCCATTTTTTTTTTATTGGATTGTTTGGATTTTTTTGTATTGAGCCACATGAGATGTTTGTAAATTTTGAAGACTGATCCCTTGTCAGTCACATTGTTTGCAAAAATTTTATCCAATTCGTGGGCTGTCTTTTCAATTTGTTTATAGTTTCTTTTGCTGTATAAAAGTTTCTGAGTTTAATTAGGTTCCATTTGCTTATTTTTTGTTTTATTTACATTTTACTATGAGACAGATTGAAAAGATATTGCTGTGATTTATGTCACTGTGTGTTCTGCCTATATTTTCCTCTAAGACTCTTACAATATCCAGTCTTATGTTTCGGTCTTTAATCCATTTTGAATATAATTTTGTATGTGGTATTAAAGAATGTTCTAATTTTATTTTATTACATGTAACTATCCAGCTTTCTTAGCTTCATTTATTGAAGAGTCTGTCTCTTTTCCATTGTATAGTTTTGCCTCCTGTGTAGTAGATTAACTGACTATAGGTGCATGGGTTTATTTCCAGGTATTTTATTTCAATATTTCTTTGGTCATTTGGGATCATTGGTGTTTCCATACAAATAAAAAATAATTTGTTCTAGTTATGTGAAAAATGCCATTGGTAATTTGAAATGGGTTGTATTGCATTTATAGATTCCCTTGTGTAGCATAGTAATTTTACCAATATTGATTCTTCCCACTCAAAAACATGGTATATCTCTCCACCTGTTTTTGTCATCTTTGATTTCTTTCATCAGCATCATATAGCTTTTAGAGTATGAGTCATTTGCCTACTTACATAGGATTATTCCTAGATATTTTATTCTTTTTGATGAAATGGTAAATGAGATTGTTTCTTGAGTTGCTCTTTCTGATCCTTTGTTTTTAATGTATAGAATTGTAACAGATTTCTGTGTATTAATTTTGTATCCTGCAACTCTACCAAAATTATTGATAGGTTCTAGCAGTTTTCTGTAGCATCTTTGGTTTTTTCTATGTATAGTAACATGTCATCTGCAAATGTTACACTTTCGCTTCTTCTTTTCCAATTTGGATTCCCTTTATTTCTTTTTCTTCTCTGATTGCTATTCCTAGGAAGTCCAAATCTTTGTTGAATAAAAGTGAAAGGAGTGGACATCTTTGTCTTGTTCCTGAGGAAATGGTTTCACTTTTCACTGTTGAGTATGACGGTTGTTGTAGGCTTACCATTTATACCCTTTCTTATGTTGAGTTATGTTCCCTCCGTGCCCACTTTCTGGAGAGTTTTCATCATAAATGTGTTTTTTTTCTTTTGTAATATCTACAGAGGAGAATGTGATGCTGTCTTAACTCTCTAAGAACTTTCTAGTGAGACAGTAAAATAAAACATAATAGAAAATATTATGCAGTGGGAGAGGTACCATGATTATGAGAATCAGAAGAGTAACAAGTATATATATTGAGGTAAGTGAGGAAAAGCTATAAAAAGTAGCATGCCACATGAACTTTGAAGATTTGGTAAATATGCAGTCATATGAGATGAGAAAATATTCTAAAAAAGAAATATACATTCACACAATTTCTATTAGACTGCCCCTAAATAAGTTGTTGAATGAAAAATTCTTAATAATAGGATATTCTGCTGATGAACATTGATTGAAAAATTATTTTAAATTTCATAAATATTTTGGAATAAATTAACTAAATCGATTAATTACACAGAAATTGCAATTTAATGACATGACACAGAGATAGCTGTGAACATCAGATAGTGCAAAGCTATGTGATGAGACAGAAAATACTGGCATTAAATACCAGAATAGACAACATAACTGACGATGGAGCCTATATTCTAATCTGACAGGAAGCCAAGATATGTTGTTAAATATTTAATAAAGCATATATTTAGCAATATTTTAGATTAAGTAGTGAAAATGAACAGAGTATGTTTACATTTTTATTGATTCATTCATTTATTAAATAGCCAATCACTAATGCTTACCATCCTAGAAAGAGTCTCATATGGATTAGAATGAAGGGCAGCTAAATACTGTATTTCAATTTCCAAGAATGAAATTAAAAATGATTTGTTTGATTTCAAAGAATGTGAAAAGAGAAAAGGGAATTGTTCTATTCTTTTCACTTAATGTTGATACTGTTCATCATCTTTCAAATAGAACTTTATCAAATGTTCCCCAGATGGGTGTCTAAAAATCTGTCCTCTCTTCTTTCCTTTCATTGTTGCTGCTTGAGTTCAGGCCCTCGTATCTGCCACTGGAAATATTTTAAAACAAACTTCTGGATGGTTTATATACAGCCAATTTATCTAGTTCCATTTGACTTGTCGTGCTGCCACTCCAGCTACCATGCTTAAAATGCAAATAAATCATCTACTTACCACTATTAAAATTGTGTTGACATGCTGAAACCCCTTGGCTAGGTCTAAAATGTAGGCATACATTTTGTAGCATAAGCCTAATCTATGTATTTCAACTTCATTTTCTACAAATCTCTCCAGTCTTCCTACTCCATCTTTTACACTGTGGTCCATGAAACTTTTTACCATCCTTAGACACATTAGGCTCTTTCGTAGTCTACAGGTTGGCACAGATTAAAGACCTAGATCAGATATCATGTCCTCATTATGATATTCTTTGCCATACCCAAGAAAAGTTGTTCTATTCTCTATGCTCCTTTAGAACTGTATATGTATCAAAAAAAAAATATATATATATATATATATATATAAAATTCTTTTTTACCTTGCATTTTAACTTATTGTCTTCTGGTTCTTCTATCTTAACAGGTAAAATAAGTTGAATGTTCATTTCTATCTATTTTTCTTTTCCTTAACATCTAACATAGTGCCTAGTATTAAAGAAGTAGTAACAATTGCTTGTTAAGTAAATGAATAAATTTGCTGAATTTAATGGTATAGTGAAACTCAATTTTCACATGTGAACTTTAGAATTTATATTTGCTACCTTTTCACTAATCAAGTTTATTTCTTTATTCTAGAGTAATATATTTTCTTAACTATGGATTGAGTTTTGCCTGCTGAAGTAAAATACACCCTCCTTTACCACCAATTGTGATTTGTGCCTTCTTAGTATGCCAATATAAGGGCAAGGTTTAAAAATATATTCTTTATTTTTACACTTAGAGACAGTAATTGCAAAAATCTACAGTGTTCTTGTTGAAAAATCTCAACAAAAGATCAAAATTAACTCAGAAATTGGTGAAATATAGGAATTTTAAATGTATTTTTTTTCCTAGAGTGGCCTTCACATTTTAGAAACTTTCATAATTAGAAACTTTTTACTTTTTATAGCTTTTGCCCTTTATTTTGTATGATATGTTTGAAAGCTTAGATTTCTCTGTCTTTCAGACAATGAGAGGGAAACTTATTCAAGACAGGTGAAAAACTGCACAATGTATTTTACTATTTCACGAATTCATTCTTATTAGTATCAGCATCCATCAGGAAAGTTCTAAAAATGTAATAACTGCCCCTCTCCCCTAACCCCCAACAAAAATTTCCTATAGTTTGTTTAGTTTTCATCTCCAAGAATTCACATTAAAAAGGCTGAGAGTTCATATCATAAAGATGTAAAGAAGTGGTTGATAGAGTGGAGAAGGGCAAGTGTAAACCTTCCCTTCCTCCCAGATGATTATTTTAAACCAAATCTGCTTAATTATGAAGCTAGAAAATATAAGTTAGAAACGATAAAGCAGTAGTAAGGTAAGATAAATGTTATGAGAATTTATAAAGCCTATTTTACAGTAGTCATATAACATCAGTATTAGAATAAAAATAAATCTTACTAAAACTGCCCAGAGCCCTCTTTGAAAGCCATTCCACTATGACTCAAACATCTTATTGTCCTTTGTTATTGGTTCCAAAAGTGTTTGTGATAGTCATTATATTCAATGACTACTCAATTACATATATTATTACCCATTATTAATATAAGCTTACTTTTTTATCCCTTTATTTTGAAACAACTGTGCATTTTCCTTTTGAATGCTGGCATAATGTACAGAGCACAAAATTGTATCTATATGATTAAATATATTTTATATTATACTGATTAATCTTTCTAAAATTAAATGTATTAAATAAAACTCCTTAATATTACTGAAAAATAATAAAACAGCATTAGCTAAAACTTTTAAGAAGAGTTATAATTCAGAGTTTTTTAAAGAAATAATGAGTTTTAGGTATACACATTTGCTTTCTGTTCTTATCTATACATGGACATATATTGTTGTAATTATAACCATACTCCAAATTTTGTTTGCTTGATTTAGCATTACATTGTATACATTTTTCATTTTGCCATACCCAATGAGTCATTTATTTGACATACTCTAATTTAAGTAGTCTTCTCAATGATGTTTTATTGTGTTTTAACTTTCAAATTTTGTAGATAATGCTTCACCCAATTTCCCTTCAAAGGTTACATTTTACATACATACAAAATCAAACTGGGAAATAGATCTAATAGTGAGATGTCATTTTCTCACATATGTAAATTGGTCTAACCACCACCAGTCAACGTGTATACTCTTACATCATCTCAAAGATTTTCTCATCCTATCTTGTTATGATCACAGCCATTCTCTCCCTGCCCACTGTCCATAACTCCTGGCAATCGCTGATCTGCTCTACACATACATACTTTGTCACTTTGAAAATATTTTATAAATCAAACCATACAGCTTGAAGCCTTTTAGGATTGTGGATTTTTACTCAGCACAAATGTCTTTGAAATCTGTCCAAGTTGTAGTATGCATCCATAATTCATTGTTTTTCACTCCTGCTGCTGCTGCTGCTGCTAAGTCGCTTCAGTAGTGTTCGACTCTGTGCTACCCCATAGACGGCAACCCACCAGGCTCTGCTGTCCCTGGGATTCTCCAGGCAAGAATACTGGAGTGGGTTGCCATTTCCTTCTCCAGTGCATGAACGGGAAAAGCGAAAGTGAAGTCGCTCAGTCGTGTCCGACTCTTAGCGACCCCATGGACTGTAGCCTACCAGGCTCCTCCGTCCATGGGATTTTCCAGGCAACAGTACTGGAGTGGGGTGCCATTGCCTTCTCCGCTTTCACTCCTGAGTTGTATTTAATTATATGTATGTACCACAGTGTAATTATTCACCAATTAAAGGCCATCTGAGTTGTTTCCAGCTTTTGGCTGTTACATAATTGCTATGTACAATTTGTATTTTTGTGTGGCCATAAGTTTTTACATCTCTGGATAAATACTCAGAGATACAATTGCTGGTCATATGGTAAATATATGCAGCTTTCCCAGAATGGATGTAACATTTTAGATTCTTGTCAGTAACTTACGAGAGATCCAGTTTCTCCACATCCTTGAGAGAATTTAACGCTGTCATTATTTTGTAGCTGTTCTAAATAGGTATGTAGTTGTTCAGAAGCATTAACATAGCAGATCTAAGATGACTATCATTATATAGTAATGTAAGTATAGTATATACATTATACAGTATTGTAAGGTTGGCTCCTGGGTGGCATCTTGGAACTTGGATTTGAAAGAGTTCCTGTTGTTCCCAGATAAGAACAGCCCACGGTACCTGAAATCTTTGTACAATTTAGTTTGCATTGAACACTTGCTCTCCTTCTGGGAATCTGGAATGTTGATATACTCCAGGAAGAGGGTGCCTATGTAACCCATTCCCAGTTAAAACCCTGAGCACTGAGTACTTAATGAACTTCCCTGATAGCATTTCACCTGTGCTGTCACACCTCATTGACAGAGGAAGTGCATCCTGTGTGACCACAGTGGGGGAGAACTGTTGTAGGTTTACATCTGACTTCTACAGGGGTTCTTCCCAAACAAATTTTCCCTTTGTTCACTGTACATTTGCTGTCTCACTCATAAATCACAACACTAAGTATGCCTATATTCTGAGTCCTGTGAGTACTCCTAGTGAATCAGCAACCTGAGGTGGTCTTGTAAAGCCCAACACAATAATAATAGCTCCTTCATCTTAATTTGCATTCCCTTACTAACTAGTGATGTTGAACACTTTTCATATACTTGTTTTCCATTTGCATATCATCTTTAATGAAATGTCTCATTTATTTTCCAGTTCAGTTCAGTTCAGTCGCTCAGTTGTGGCCGACTCTTTGTGACCCCATGAATCGCAGCACGCCAGGCCTCCTTGTCCATCACCAACTCCCAGAGTCTACCCAAACCCACGTCCATCGAGTCGGTGATACCATCCAACCATCTCATCTTCTGTCGTCCCCTTCTCTTCCTGCCCCTAATCCTTCCCAGCATTAGGGTCTTTTCTAATAAGTCAAATCTTTGCATGAGGTGGTCAAAGTGTTGGAGTTTCAGCTTCAACATCAGTCCTTCCAATGAACACCCAGGACTGATCTCCTTTAGGATGGACTGGTTGGATCTTCTTGCAGTCCAAGGGACTCTCAAGAGTCTTCTCAAACACCACAGTTCAAAAGCATTAATTCTTCAGCGCTCAGCTTTCTTCATTGTGCAACTCTCACATCCATACATGACCACTGGAAAAACCATAGCCTTGACTAGACGGACCTTTGTCGGCAAAGTAATGTCTCAGCTTTTAAATATGCTATCTAGGTTGGTCATAACCTTCCTTCCAAGGAGTAAGCGTCTTTTAAATTCATGGCTGCAATCACCATCAGCGGTGATTTTGGAGCCCCAAAAAAATACAGTCTGACACTCTTTCCACTGTTTCCCCATCTATTTCCCATGAAGTGATGGGACCAGATGCCATGATCTTAGTTTTCTGAATGTTGAACTTTAAGCCAACTTTTTCACTCTCCTCTTTCACTTTCATCAAGAGGCTCTTTAGTTCTTCTTCACATTCTGCCATAAGGGTGGTGTCATCTGCATATCTGAGGTTATTGATATTTCTCCTGGCAATCTTGATTCCAGCTTGTGTCATTTATTTTTAATTAGACTTTTTATATATTTTTTACAATTGAGTTGTGCAAGTTCTATATGTATTCTACATAAGAATCTCTTATCAGATATATGGTTTGCAAATATTTCCTCTCAATGTAGAATTTTTCATTTTATCCTCTTAACATGGCAACAATTTTAATTTTGATGAAACCCAATTTATCTATTTGTTTATGATCGTGTCTTTGAGAGATGTCTAAAAGAACCTCACCAAATGCCATGACCAAGAATATTCTCATATGTTTACTTGTAAAAATTGTATAGTTTACCCTTTTATACTTAAAAACTGTGATCTTTTGAGGTAATTTTTACATGACCTGTAAGACTTAGATAAAATTTTTTTGGGCCTATGGATATCTCAGTGTTCCATCTCCATTTGTTGAAAAAATATTATCTTTCTTTCGTTTAATTCCTTTTGCAACTTAAAAACAACAACAACAACAACAATTGACTATAATTAAATTTTGTTGCTTCTGGGTTCTCTCTTCTGATCCACTGATATTTTGTCCTTTCCTTCACCAATACACTGTATCTTGATTGCTCTAGCTATTCAAAATTCTTAATATAGTATAATTTCTCCCACTTTATTCTCCTTTGTTCAGAATTATTTTAGCTATTCTAATTACTTTGCCTTGAAATATAAATTTTAGAATAATCCTTGCTAGATCTACAAAAACATCTTGCTAAAGATTTTGATAAGAATTGTGTTAAACCTGTGTAATTGACATCTTTACTATATATAGTCTTCCGAGATATGGACAAATATGTCTCTCCACTTATTTATACCTCCTTTGAGTTTTCATTAGGATTTTGTAGTTTTCAGAATGTAAGTTTTAGGTCTGTTCTACTGGGGTTTGTATCTCAGAACTTCTCTTTTTTTTCAAATGATTTGTAAATTGCATTATATTTTTAAATGTTGATATCTATATATTCAATACTAAAAATACAATCAATTTTTGTATATTTTATCTTATATCCTGAAAACTTGTTGTTCTCTCTAATTAATTCTAGGAGTTATTTTTGTGGATTGCTTGGGATTTAAAATTCATTATATCATCTGCAAATAGGGACAGATTTTTTTTCTTTTTTTCTGATCTGGATGCCTTTTTTTCTTTTGCCTGCTGATTTCGTTCTTTTTCCCTTTGTCTTTAATTTTCAGACTTTTGAGTATGATGTATCTTGGCATATATTTTTTTAGTTTTATACTGTTTGGAGTTTGCTCAGCTTCTTGAATCTGTTGGTTTGCATTGTTTTTAAAAAAATTGTTCTAAATTAAGTTATACTTGATGTACAATATTATATAAGTTTCAGGTGCACAATATAGTGATTTAATATTTTACATTTTATGAAATAATCACCACAATATCTCCAATTACCATTCTCACAAGAAAAACTGTTACAAAGCTATTAAGTATATTCCCTATGTGTACATTACATCCCCATAACTTATTTGTTTTTTTCTTAATAAAGTTTGTTTACTATTTAAAAAAAATTATTGGGATATAATTGATTTACAATATTGCACTGGTTTCAGTTGTACAACGAAGTGAATCTTTTACACACATATATAATCCATTCTTATATTCTTTTCCCTCTCTATCAGTCCAGTCCAGTTCAGTCACTCAGTCGTGTCAGGCTCTTTGCGACCCCATGAATTGCAGCACGCCAGGCCTCTCTGTCCATCACCAACTCCCAGAGTCTACCCAAACACATGTCCATCGAGTCAGTGATGCCATCCAACCATCTCATCCTCTGTCGTCCCCTTCTCCTCCCGTCCCCAATTCTACCCAGCATTAGGGTCTTTTCCAATGAGTCAACTCTTTGCATGAGGTGGCCAAAGTATTGGAGTTTCAGCTTCAACATCAGTCCTTCCAATGAACACCCAGGATTGATCTCCTTTAGGATGGATTGATTGGATATCCATGCAGTCCAAGGGACTCTCAAGAGTCTTCTCCAACACCACAGTTCAAAAGCATCAATTCTGCAGTGCTCAGCTCTCTTCACCATCCAACTCTTGCATCCATACATGACCACTGGAAAAATGATAGCCTTGACTAGACAGACCTTTGTTGGCAAAGTAATGTCTCTGCTTTTAAATATGCTGTCTAGGTTGGCCATAACCTTCCTTCCAAGGAGTAAGTGTCTTTTAATTTCATGGCTGCAATCACCATCAGCAGTGATTTTGGAGCCCCCCAAAAATAAAGTCTGACACTGTTTCCACTGTTTCCCCATCTATTTTCCATGAAGTGATGGGACCAGATGCCATGATCTTAGTTTTCTGAATGTTGAGCTTTAAGCCAACTTTTTCACTCTCCTCTTTCACCTTCATCAAGAGGCTCTTTAGTTCTTCAGTTTCTGCCATAAGGGTGGTGTCATCTGCATATCTGAGGTTATTGATATTTCTCCCAGCAATCTTGATTCCAGCTTGTGTTTCTTCCAGCCCAGCATTTCTTGTAGAGAGTTCCCTGTGCTATCTAGTAGGGAATTAGTTATTAGTTATCTATATTTTATATGGCAGTGTGTATGTGTCTGTTTCAATCTTCCTTTTGTGCCATTTAATCCCCTTCATGAATTTCATCATTGTTGGTTTGTGTCTTCTGTCATATTTGGAATAGTCAACCACTATTCCTCTGAAAACTTTTTCAGCCTCACCCTCACCTTCTTATGAATTACTATCACATGATTGTCATATTTTTAATTTTTCCACAAGTTGCTGTGGCTATGTTTATTATCATTCCAGCCAATATTTTGTCTAAGGTTAAGATGAAGTAGTTTCCATTGTTCTAATCTTTAATTTCACTGATTCTTTTCCCTCCCTCACCATTCTGTTTTTAAATACATCATTGTGGATTCTTTATTGCTGTTGTCACTACACTGTCTAGTTACTGATTTTATATTTGGTTCCTTTCTCTTTTCTTGCTGTTTTTTTCTATTTCTTTGAGAAGCTATTTTATTTTTGATTAGTTTTAAGCATTCATAATTGCCAGTTGAAATATTTTATGATGCCTTTTCAATTGTTGTCATGCCATATCTGTCACACACGCTATTGTTGACTTCTGTTGACTTTTTTTTCATTCAAGTTGAAATTTTCTTGTTTCTTTACATGACAAGTGATTATCAGTTGAGAACAGGACATTTTGCATATTATGAGACTGTATTTTATTTAACTTTGTAACTTCTTTGTTTGTTTTAACTAGTGTTTCTGACATCATTCCAGAAGGGGAAGGAAGGTGGGTACTACCTCCTTATTTCCAGGTAGTTGTGAAATTCCAGTTTCCCTTATTGGCCTCCACTGAATAGGGAGAGAGTTCCTTATTACTGGGTGGAATTTTCAGCTGCAGATATGCCTGTGGGAGGACCAAGATGGCCTGAAGAGGCAAGAATGCCTTGTTAGTCCTCCTCAGATGACTTCCACTGTTCCTGCTGGAAGAGGGAGGGCTCATTAATGTTGATTGATGATGAAAACTTGTCTTTTCATAAGGACTTTTTCTACGACAGTCCAGGAAACAGGGATGCCTCATTTTCACAGGGAAAGGGTGGAGTACAGACTTTTCATGTTGTCTCTATTAATGCTGGGAGACAGGATGAAATGCTGGCTTCTTACTCAGACTTCTGTGTTGTAACCCCAGCAGTGGTTTGGGTGCCATATTACAGCCTTGTGGTCCTGGAAGTCTTGGCTCCCCACTCACCTTTTGCTGCTGGGGAAGAGATGGGGCCACAGATTCTTTTGTGGTGTTTGCTTGAAATAGACAAGGTTTTGACTGAATCACACATTTCTAGCTTACTACTCCGCCCTTTTTCCCCTGGTCCTTTGGTTGTGGAGAGCCAGCTTTTATTTGTTTGATTGTTTGCCTATGGCTGTTGACATTTCTGAATTGCTAGCTTCTCTAGCACCAAGACTAGGGAAAATAGGACACAGTTTTAAAAATTGTGTTCTCATCAGTGTGTCATTCCTTGAGTCCCAAGGCTCCTAGCTGGTCTGTCTTCTCTCCACATTTCAGAGTTTGTTTTATATATATATATATATATATATGTGTATATATGTGTATATATATGTATGTATGTGTGTATGTATATATATATATATATATATGTGTATGTATATATATACATATATATGTGTATATATATGTATGTATGTGTGTGTATATATATATATATATAGTATCTAGAGCTTTTAGTTTTATCTAGTGGGAGGAATAGGAAAAAATACTTACACACCATCTTTTCCAGAAGTGGAACTACCGAATCTGTAGGCTTTTATTGAAGATTAAATGAAATAAATTTTACCAAGGGCCTAGAATAGTGACTATTATTTTGAAGCATTTAATAATTTTTAGTATCCAATTTTGACATCTGCATAAATATTCTGAAAATTAATTAAAAGGGTAATTATATAAAATGTGAAATTAACTTTCCTCATTGATGCTATAATATATATTAAATTACATATTAGTTTATCATCTTCTATCAGTAACTTGCATAGTTTGTTGGAAACTGAAGATTTTTAGAATACTATCTATAAATGAAAGTCATATTTCTTCTGTACAGCACTTGCATAGATTTAATTATTTTGAAATCTTTGATACAAGCTCTCAATTTATATTTCTTAAGCATAATTACTAAAAAAGAAATTGCATCAACTGGTCTCACTGCCCTATTGCTTTCCCACCTGTCCTTGACATTTAAATGGATTTTCTGAGGATGAAAGAACATAATAAAAAAGAGAAAAGGGAGAAAGTGATCAGAGCATTAATAGAAAGAGGTCAGACTACTGAATTCTCTCTTCCATTTATCAGCTAGAAAACTAAGTCAACAGTTGTAGATAGAATTCCTAGTTAAATTGTTCCACATCAAATGTTGTTCATAAGTATTTATTCATAAATATTATATAATAGGGTACAACATTTTAAAAACAGATAGTAGATAAAGCTTAATCAATTTAAAAGAATCATTATCCTATTTTTTTCTTTATATGGAGATTCACGGATTATTACACCTACTATCTTTCAGGGACTTGGCACAAACACTGTTACTGAGAATTTGCAAATTTTCTGTTTCCTGCTTTTCTTTCTTACGTTTCATCCCAACACTCCTGCTTACACAGCACCTTCTCATATTTTATATGTGTCTTTTCTCTATTATTACATTAAATGTTACTCTTTCCAGACCCTTTGCATGGAGTTCTGTGTTCTTAGCAGGGAAAGCACTTTATAAATCTCATACGTAAACCCAAGTTTGAAATCCAATAAAGAGGAACCTCTAGAAATTATTAAAGATTTCACTGACAAAGAAATTAAACCTTGATATCCCATTTCCTTATCTTTTCACTGCAGTAGAATGAGTGAAATCAATATATCTGAAATGAACTGCATACAGTTCATTCAGAAGAATGGCTCTGGCACAAAAGTGAGCAGCTTATAAAAATTGTCAAGGCTGCTCATTCCTTGAGAGTGTATGCACAGATTTTTAGCATAGTTGTTCTCTTAAATTTATCTGAATTGAGAAAAGTGAATGCCAGCACTTTTGACAGATCCACAAATAGATGCTAATGGACCTCAATATTAAAAGTTGAAAGTCTCATAATGTAGTCACAATATTATAAAAATGTCATTCACATTACACATTTGAAACTCATATGCATCAGATTAAACAAGTATTATTATCAATAGGGCAGTTAAGCAAATAGTTTATTTGGAATTTAATTTGGAAGCGCCAGTATCTAATCTCCCAAAAAGAATATAATCAACATCTAGATCAGCTTGGCGCAGGAAATATAACCTTCCAAGAAATAACAGACATTAGTACACACAGTAGGTTTGCGTGCTAAGTCAGTCGCTTCAGTTGTGTCCGACTCTTTGAGATCCTGTGGACTGTAGCACACCGGGCTCCTTTGTCCATGGGGGTTCTCCAGGCAAGAATACTGGAGTGGGTTACCATGCCCTCCTTCAGGGGATGTTCGAAACTCAGAGACTGTACCTGAGTCTTTTATGTCTCCTACATTGGCAGGCATGTTCTTTGCCACTAGCGCCACCTGGGAGATCTTCATATATCTTCTATTCTGTCCACAATATATATGTTTTTAAGCTTAAAGGAATAAATATATGTTAATAAATACATACTGCTATGTGTAAATGTCCAACTGGAAGATAAAATAGTTAATGTTACACCAAACACATGCCAGTTATCATATAAGATATTTTTGTATACAGTTCATTTACTATCCCCAATTCACCTGCAGATTAGGATGTAATAACCTATTCTAAACTTGTAAGCCACAGTTTATGGTATGCTCCTAGACTCTTAAGAGATTCATCTATTATACAAGCCTCTTTAAAAATATGGTCTTAGGTGGTCAAGAGTTGTACTGGGAGACTTTCACTGCACTACCCTCATGTAGATGAGCTGTGTTCAGGAATAGACCCCTCCTCCAAGCTCAGTCAAAACTTGGGCTACCAGCTGAAAAAGATATTCTAGACCAAAAAAAAAAAAAAGTATATATATATATATATTCTTATGGGAATTTCAAAGGACAAATGGAAACAATCGATTGGTGGGTAACTGTATCAGTCAAGGTCCAGTCAGAAGAGATTAGCCACACTAGATATTTGAATAGAGAGAAGTTAAATAGAAACTTGGTAGATATGTAAGGGATTTTTAGGTGGCACTAGTAACAAAGAGCCTGCTTGCCAATGCAGGAGACGTAAGAGATGCAGTTCGATTGCTGGATCAGAAAGATCCTCTGGAGCAAGGCATGACAACCCACTCCAGTATTCTTGCCTGGTGAATCCCAAGTACAGAGGAGCCTGGTGGGCTACAATCCATAGGGTTGCAAAGAGTTGGACATGACTGGAGTGACTTAGCACACAGGAACAACTTAAAAGTCAGGAAGAAGCATTAAGTTTATCATTCCTAGAGAGAAACACTTACCACCCCTAACACTAGAGAATAACAGAAAGAAATTTGAATTATTAAGACAAGAACTTTGGACAAGAGACCCCACAGAGCTGAAACCCTGGCTCCTGAGGAGGAATCGTTGGCCAACCTTGCTGAAATTCCTGACTTTGGAGAAGGAAATATAATTGTATGATACTCAGGCCAGACCTTTAAAAAGGGGGCACTGGTACTGAGGTCTTGGAGTGGGGCACGGTGTGGAGAAAACTGAAAACTTGATTCATTTCCCACATTCCTCCTTTCAGAACTCCTTCTGTTTTCTTTGCCTTAAGCTAATCTTGTCATGTTTCTTTTCTTATTGTGGTTCCTCGAACTTTCATTATTGAAGGATCTAAAACCTTAGCATTTTTCTTTTTTTCCAGTGCTCTGTTTTTCCATTAACTTACATTATTCGACATTAAAGTATTATGAGACTTTCCAAGGAATTCTCTGGGTTCCAAATATAATCTTTCCTGCCCTTATTTTGTAGTAGCAACCAACTTTCCCCTTGGTAATCTGTATCAGTCACTCCAGTGTGTAGAGTAACCACCTGGCTTACCCATTGGTTTAGTGGCATGGAAAGCAGGAAAGGGCCAGGTGGCCTCTCAAGTTGCTATTGAATAGAACAAAGGTCTCTTTGATGGAGATTTTCATTCCTTGGAGACACCTCCAAAAACAGCAGAGACCTATGTTGAGACAGTGAAAAACAAAATTTCTGTGATTTAAGCTGTTTTAGTAGCAAGAGGAGTCACTCCTAGGACTTGATCCTCTGAATATAGGAGAAACAGCAAATATGTTGGTCAATGATAAAAACATATGTTGTGCCCTAACATATAAAAGGCTATTCTTTCAAATGTTTGTTATCCCCCCGCCCCCTCAAATTGGCATTCTGAGTCTTCAGTAGGCATTTCCATCAACGGATCAGGACAGCAACTGCTAAGACCAATGAATTCCATGAGCAAAGGCCTTTTTTCTGCTCTTATTTTGCTATGAAATAAGTTTCTTCACCGGAATCAATGTTGTACAAATGTCATGATGATGAATAGGCCATAATAGAAATCTTTGGATGGTGGTGTTGGCAGAAGCATTAAGGGCAGAGAAAGCAAACCCTGAATATCCAGAATACATGTCTATTCTAGTGAGAACAGAGCTCTGTCCCTTACTTGCTGGAAGTGGTCCAGCATAATAAACCTGCCATCAAGTGATTGTTTGGTCCCCTCCGAGAATGAATCCATACCAGAGTTCACTGTTGGTTTGCAGCTGGCGGATAAGGAATTCAGCAGTAACTAGGTAATTTAGCATTGGTGAAGGACACACATGTGGATAATCCCTCCACGAATAGTCTTCACCCCTGCCATTATGGCTACCATAGATGAATAGAGCAAAAAAACAAAAAAAAGTGAGTGAATAAAGAAGCCAACTAAAGTCCATAGAATGTATCATTTTGTCAACCTAAAAACCTCTTTTGCAGTGGATGAACTGTGGGGAGCATTAAAAGAGGACACAATTGCTTTCAAACTCAGTATCCACTCTGACAGATCCATCCATACACCTCTTACCCAGGTTTCACTCTCACCAATTTTTCATTCCTGTTCTTTTCAAGTTTCTAAGTATCCTAAAATCATTAGCATCTACATGTGCATTAATGTATTAACAGACTTGGTCTTTTGACCATCATTTGGCCTAGCTGAGGTGAAAAGCCAAATATATATTGCATGTTAATTTCCAAACACTAGAATAGTGCTTCCCAGACTTTCTCAATATGTTCTTTATGTGTCCTCTTGCTGATTAATGGCTGCAAATGCCCAAACTTATAATTTCATAATAAGAACCACACCTAAATAGTCATTTGTCCCATAGTTAGGTGATTAGTGTCTTCTAGGGCTCAGTAGCAAGTAAGGAACTGTGTCTTGAAGGGGTAAATAGCTGTTTGCAGAAGAGAACAAGGATTTTCCAAAAATATCATAGAACTAACTGTGATTCTTCTATTAGTTTTGCTAGGGGTCCCATAAAAGTGAAGTGAAAGGAGTTTAGTCATGTCCAAATCTTTGTGATCCCATGAACTATAACCAGTCAGGCTCCTCTGTCCATGGAATTCTCCAGGCAAAAATACTGGAGTGGATAGTCATTCCCTTTCCCAGGGGTCTCCTGCCTTGCAGGCAGATTCTTTACCATCTGAGCCACCAGCAAAGTCCAGATGTCCTATACAGCATCCCCATTTGCCACAAACACTTCGAAAAATATCAACTCTGTTATTCATAAGACAAACAGAAAGAGTAATGGAGACCAGCCTAGATTTTCTTCTGGGCCATTTCTTGCTCTGGCTCTCATTAAAAATTGGCAAACTTCAGTTCAGTTCAGTAGCTCAGTTGTGTCCGACTCTTTGCGACCCCATGAATTGCAGAACGCCAGGCCTCCCTGTCCATCACCAACTCCTGGGTTCTACCTATACCCATGTCCATCGGGTCAGTGATGCCATCCTGAATATTAGGAATGATCTTTTAGGAGGACTGGTTGGATCTCAGCAGTCCAAGAGACTCTCAAGGGAGTCTTCTCATACACCACAGTTCAAAAGCATCATTCTTCAGTAGCCATCTCATCCTCTGTTGTCCCCTTCTCTTCCTGCCCTCAATCTTTCCCAGCATCAGGGTCTTTTCAAATGAGTAAGCTCTTCGCATCAGGTGGCCAAAGTATCAGAGTTTCAGCTTTGGTTAACTTTCAACAGCATCCCTGTGGATCAAAACTTTCTAATTCCCACTTTATCCTTTATCCCTGCTGTTCTTTTTAGTGTGAAATAAGTTAAGTACTGCCACCAGCCTCTGTGTTCCTGGTATCCACTTATTTCTACTAAAAGCAAAGGCTCATTTCTATTGCATCATCTCCATCATCATACTTGTCCTACAAAGAATGACTAATTCAGAGCATTTCAAGAGTACTGATATTTTACTCACTAATACATATTTTAGCAATGGAGAGTCCTCTGAACCTATGAGGGTACGTGTTGGGAGAGTAGAAATGTATATTACCTATGAAAATTCTATAACAATACTCCTTACGCTCTAAGTATTTGAATTTCTTTCTGTTAATTATTTCAGGGAAGTTTTAACATCTTAAATGAAGGTCATAATTAAGTTCATACTTTAGTCATTCAACTAAGTAAATTGTCACAGTCATTTCCAGGTGTACAGGTTAACACATTAATCCAAAATCTCTGGTGAGTGCATTCACACCAACGAATTCAATGTTTTATCCTAGCCTAATTCATCTAATATTCTTGGAATATATTCCCACACATATTTCACATTTCTTCGGATGTGAACCAGAAAAATCTTGAAATTATTTTGCCACATAAGCTGTTTCTTCCTGGGGTATTTTTATACTTGCCTGTCTGAAACATGCTACAATACTTCCCTACTTATGGGCCTAGTGACAACAAGATGTTACAAGGGTTTTTCTTAGATAAAACTAGAATTTCTTTGAAATAAAGCTGCTACAAATGATTTTATTATAAGATATTCAAGCAAGAAAGTTAAGAGAAGCTTCTTCCAGAAACTCAGAATGACAGAGTTCAAGGTCCTCAATGTCTTCTAGGTCCATTTAAGTTTAGACGCTCAATCCTTTATAGTCTTTGCTGTAAAATGCATCTGAAAGAATTGCAAGGAGGTGAATTTATCCTTACACTATAAACCTGCAACCCGAGCAACAAAACGCTGTGTTTAGTTTTAGACATATTGACCCTAACTGCTTTACGGTAGTCACAGAAACTCTGTTTGTTGATGGGGACTTGGCCCAATAAATTAAAGATGAGACCATGTCATTTTGTTTCTCTAGACACATAAATGACCTTAGAAGATCAGAATACAGATCTTGTAGTAATCGGCACTGCTATAATTAAAAAGTGCAGTAGCTATTTGATCTGCTGAGGCACTTGCTACAGGAGGCATTTCAAGACAGGCATGTAATAATGAATTTATGTAAGATGATAATGTGTGTCAGGGATTACTAGTATTTTATTTTCCATTGCAAAAAGTGCATGTCACTGCATTAAAGACCAATGATATGACCGATACAATACCCAAATAATATTCTTTGCTGCAACTGTCAACTAAAAAAATGCACAACATGAGAGTTGCAAGTTAAGGTTTATTTGGGGCAGTGTGAGGACTTCAGCCTGGGAGACAGCACCTCAGATAGTTCTGAGAAACTGCTCCAAAGATGTAGGGGGAAAAGACAGTACATATGTGATTTTGGCAAAGGGCAGGGGGTACACACAGTCAAGCACTTATTTTTTGTAGAAAGTTTCTGCTAGTCTCATGAAGTTTCTGCTAGTCACAAGAAACAATCATCACCGTGAAAGATTTTAGTGCTTTTCTAGATGTGAGGAGATATAAGAATTGGGCTTATAAAATCAGATCCTGAGAATATCTAACTACCTAAAGACCTGTCCTATCAGTTTCCTGGAGCACAGAGTGCCTTATTTCTGCTCAGGTCAGCAGATACAGTGGCGCATGATTTAATCCTTGCAGAGGTAGCTGTCAAGCACCCATGGCAAGTGCCAATTTGTAGTTTACACAACAATTTCTTCATTAATCAGTGTCTGGTCCGGAGACAGAAACCACACCAGTTATTTAAGTAGAGAGAAGTTAACCTAAGAAAATTTTAACTAGGCATAAAGTTTGATTAGTTAGCTAAAAAGAAATAAGAAAAATACTATGTTTTCACAGAGGTTACATTGTAGGAAGTAATTGCTACCTAAGACTGTAAGAATAAAAGACAGGTTGTAATTACTAAATTAGAAGCTTACAGGAGAGGCCTCATGAACCTGAGGACCATATCCCTAAGGAGGTAATGCCAACTTCTTGGGTATTGTTGTCTTTGATAGAGGAACAACTAAACTGGTTATAGAAGAGTTTCCCAGGTGGTGCTAGTGGTAAAGAACCCACCGGCCAGTGCAGGAGACATAAGAGATGCCAGTTTGATCCCTGGGTCGGGAAGAGTCTCTAGAGAAGGGCATGGCAACCTACTCCAGTAATTCTGTCTGGAGAATCCCATGGACAAAAGGAGCCTGGCAGGCTATGGTCCGTAGGGTTGCACAGAGTTGGACATGACTGAAGTGACTTAGCACACGCACACACACACACACACACACACACACACACACACACACATATACACACATACAAGTGTTGGAAAATCTGCACACTGTATTCACTGCAGCTAAAATAAAGAACTGCAGACTTGGTGAATAAGAATAGATAGGCTGACACCAACAGGAACAGGAAGTGGACAGGAAGAAAATTGGAAATTAAAAGGAAGGAACAAGTGTCTTCTTCCTTGTCCAAATTTGCTATCTCATTCTAGTGTCTTCTATTGACAGAGCTTCTTAGAAATGAAGAAGTAAAGAATAAATGTGATTTACAGGATTTAGCCTGAGTGTCACAAAACTGATAAGTAAATGGGTGTTTGGAGTTGAGATACAATAAATTGGAAAGTGGCACAATGGCTAAAGAGAAAGAATCCATTGGTAGAACAGCCAAATCAATGTTCTAATATTATAGGGAAGATAGTGCACTCTTTCTACAATCAATCAATTCCCTGAGTCAATTGTACATATTTTGTTAATGTCATAAGAGTGTACATCCCTGCTCCCATATTTAAGACATTTGAGCAAGTCCATTCCTTCCCACAAAATAAAATACACCTTACTGCTACTGCTGCTACTGCTAAGTCGCTTCAGTCGTGTCGTCTGTGCGACCCCATAGACGGCAGCCCACCAGGCTCCACCGTCCCTGGGATTCTCCAGGCAAGAGTACCGGAGTGGGTTGCCATTTCCTTCTCCAGTGCACGAAAGTGAGGCGTGGAAGTGAAGTTGCTCAGTCGTGTCCGACTCTTAGCGACCCCATGGACTGTAGCCTACCAGGCTCCTCCGTCCATGGGATTTTCCAGGCAAGAGTACTGGAGTGGGGTGCCGTTGCCTTCTCCGAAATACACCTTAACAACCCTTCAATTTAAAGATGACATGACAAAAGAGACTAAGCTCCCAGTCAATTCAAAAAACTTAACAGTTTAGTTCAATCTAGATATGCAATCCTAGAAAATAGACATCTACTTATTATTTCAAAATTTTGTCAACTACTACAAGTATATTTTATTTGGTAGTTCTTAAAGTTTGGATGCAGTGAATTCAAATGTCACAATCCACTTCCTGATTTGTTATGCACATAGTAATTTCACTGCTTTTTTGTTTTTCAATTTCATTTCTAATGTATGGAATGGATATTTTGAGACCAAACCTCCTGACTAATCCAGAATAATTGTGTTGGATGATTTCTTTTGGGAATTTGGAGAATTGCATTTTACCTGAGGCAGGTATAACCGCCACTAGAAATTAATTGACTCTAACTACAAAACTTAGTCTCATGAATTTGGTTTCTTTAAGTATGTCTGCTAAGAGCTGATAATCCTAGGGCTTGTTGGCAACTAAGCTTTCTGAATCAAGGATGAGAAACCAAATCCTTGAAAAGAAGTGATCAACCTGAGGCAAAATGTTATTCCAAAAACCCATCATTGTTCCTGACAGGAACTATAGCTTCATTCTACTTACAGCGAAGTATTAGTGTGGTAATAAGGCAGAATTTTAGATGCTTTCATTTTTAATGTTTTTTATATTCTTTGCTTACTACAGAGAAATTATAGGTTCTATATACAATATTACGCTTTTAAATGTTTAAAATCTGGAATTGAGTTTAATTGCATGCTGGCATTACACAATATACTCAATGTTACTATTGTTAATTAAGCGATTTTAGAGAAAATTATAAAATAATTCTATAGTTTCTCTAGTCATCATTTATAACTCTTTATGTTTGTATGTCATTATTTTATCCCCAAATGCAACTCTCCCGTCATCATTATAATAAAAATTATATCAAAACAGTGCATTTGCTTTACTTACCTGTCACATATTCTTGCTTTATCTAAACTATACGAAGAACTTTTTCTATAAATTAATGTATTATAAATTCTATTACTACCTAGAGGGATCAAGCCTTCTTAAAAGATATATGAATATTATAATATAGCTATTTTGCCACAATTTCTTAATTTTTAGGCTGAGCTATCTAAAAATTGTATTCTATGCAACTGAATAGTTATATATATGTATGTATATGAAGTCGCATACAATATACCTATAGCAATGTGCTAAAATTTATAAAATGATGGTCATCAACTTCTATATAAAATACATTAAAAACTAACTAGCATAGGGAGAATGGCACTGAAGCATGCAAATTATCATATGTGAAACAAATCGCCAGTTCAGGTTCAACGCATAATACAGGGTGCTTGAGGCTGGAGCACCAGGATGACCCGGAGGGATGGGATGGGGAGAGAGGTGGAAGGGGGGTTCTGGAAGGGGAAAACATGTACACCCATGGTGGATTCATGTCAATGTATGGCAAAACAGATACAATATTGTAAAGTTAAAAAATAGAAAATAAACTAATTAAAAACAAAGACTAACTAGCATAAAGAAAAGATTTGTAATGTAGGTCTAAGGCCACTCTATGTTTTATATAAATAGGGCAAATAGTTGCTGCTGTTTGGTTACTGATTTCACTGTGTTTATTCTTTGTTGTTGCTGTTGTTGTTCAGTCCCTAAGTCATGTCTGACTCTTTGGGACCCCGTGAGCTGCAGCATGCCAGGTGTCCCTGACCTTCATCTCTCTGAGTTTGCTCAGACTCATTTCCAATGAGTCAGTGATGCCATCCAACCATCTCATTTTCTTTTGCCCACTCTCCTCTTGCATTTATTCCTACAATGAAATAAAATCCTATCATTTTAAACTTGTCACTCTAATATGTGTACATTTATGGTGCCAATCCTGTATCTGAAAATATCAGACAGGCAACATTTTTATTCTTCCAGGAAATTATTCCTTACCTTACTATGTTCTGTGAAAATTAATGTTTACATAAGCATGACATGCTAAACCACAGAGCAGCTAGAATTTTAACAGAGAGAAGTACAGAAAGAATTTTAGCATTCTACTAAGAGTGGAACAAGTCTCAAAGTCTGGTCTCAAAGACTATTGCTGCAAAGGGGTAAGACTTAATTGTGAAACTGTGGAACAATTCATGCTTCAGAGCATTATCAAAAATAATAGATCAATTAGCTGGTGATTAGTAGAGGTTAACAGCTGGTGTCATGCAAGTGGATGCACATGGTTTAAGAGAGATCAGGGAAACGACAATCAAACAGAGCCCTCCAAAACTGTGGCCTCCCAGGGTGACTGTAAGTATGGTCAGGGCTGTGCCCTATGAAGAGAGACATCAGAAGCAGCACGTTATTGATTATATCTTAATTAAGCAGTAAAAATATATCTATCCTGGTTATAGATAGATAAAAAAATATTACTTCAGTTCTCCAAATATCATAAATGTGCAAATATTTTAGACAATAAGATTAATAAATATAAAATAATTGATTTTGTATGGTTTCAGTTTTAGGTATTACATTTAGGATAGATTAAATATCTTTCTGCCAAAAATCAGGAAAAATCAGATTTCTCCTGTGATCCCTTCTAGTCATTAGACTAATTTGCTATACTCTTAAATATAGGTATATTGTATTAAGAAGATATTGATATTTTGATTCAGTAGCCTTGGATCTCCAATATTTTGAAGTGTATTATAATTAAAGTTTATATTTTTACAGAGGTTGTTTCAAAACTTAAATTACCATCACGTCTAACTATTAGAAGTACTGATATTAGAAAAAGTTCATATTTGGTTCTAACTGTTGCTTCTTGACCTGAACACAGATTTCTCAGGAGGCAGCTAAGGTGGTCTGGTATTCCCATCTCCTTAAGAAATTTCCAGTTTGTTGTGATCCATACAGTCAAAGGCTTTAGCATAGTTGATGAAGCAGAAGCAGGTAGTTTTCTGGAATTCTCTTGCTTTTTCAATGATCCAACGGATGTTGGCAATTTGATTTCTGGTTCCTCTGCCTTTTCTAAACCCAGCTTAAATGTCTGGAAGTTCTCTGTTCATGTACTGTTGAAGTTTAGCTTGGAGAATTTTGAGCATTACTTTGATAACATGTGAAATATTGCAATCGTGCAGTAGTTTGAGCATTTTTGGTATTTGCTCTTCTTTGGGATTGGAATGAAAACTGACCTTTTCCAGTCCTGTGACCACTGCTGAGTTTTCCAAATTTGCTGGTATATGGAGTGCAACACTTTCATGGCATCATCTTTTAGGATTTGAAATAGCTCAGCTGGAATTCCATCACCTTTACTAGCTTTGTTTGCAGTGATGCTTCTGAAAACCACTTGACTTCACACACCAGGATGTCTGACTCTAGGTGAGTGATCACACCATAGTGGTTATCTGGGTCACTAAGATCTATTTTGTATGGTTCTTCTGTGTATTCTTGACACCTCTTCTTAATATCTTCTGCTTCTGTTAGGTCCACACCATTTCTGTCCTTTATTGTGCCCAAATTTGCATGAAATAGTCCCTCGGTATCTCTAATTTTCTTGAAGAGATCTCTAGTCTTTCCCATTCTATTGTTTTCCTCTGTTTCTTTGCATTTATCACTTAGGAAGGCTTTCTTATCTCTCCTTGTTATTCTTTGGAAATTTTCATTCAGATGAATATATCTTTCCTTTTATTCTTTGCCTTTTTTTTTTCTCTTCTTTTCTCAGTTATTTGTAAGGCCTCCTCAGACAACCATTTGGCCTCTGCATTTCGTTTTCTTGGGGATGATTTTGATCACTGCCTCCTGGACAATGTTATGAACCTCCATCCTTAGTTCTTCAGGCCCTCTGTCTATCAGATCTAATCCCTTGAATCTATATGTCACTTCCACCATATAGTCATAGGGGATTTGATTTCGGTCATACCTGAATGGTCTAGTGGTTTTCCTTACTTCAATTTCAGTCTGAATTTGGCAGTTAGGATTTCATGATGTGAGCCACAGTCAGCTCCTGGTCTTGTTTTTGCTGACTGTTTAGAGCTTCTCCATCTTTGGGTGCAAAGAATATAATCAATCTGATTTGGGTATTGACCATCTGGTGATGTCCTTGTGCAGAGTCATTTCTTGTGTTGTTGGAAGATAGTGTTTGCTATGACCAGTGTGTTCTGTTGGCAAAACTCTGTTAGCCTTTGCCCAGTTTCATTTTGTACTCCCAGGCCAAACTTGATGTTCCTCCAGGTATCTCTTGACTTCCTACTTTTGAATTCCAGTCCTCTGTAATGAAAAGGACATCTTTTTTTTTTTTTTTTTTTTGGTGTTACTTCCAGAACGTCTCATAGGTCATCATAGAACCATTCAACCTCAGCTTCTATGGCATTAGTGGTTGGGGCATAGACTTGGATTACTGTGATATAGAATGGTTTGCCTTGGAATGAAGAGGGGTCATTCTGTCATTTTTAAGATCTCACCCAAATACTGAATTTTGGACTCTTTGTTGACTATGAGGGCTACTCCATTTCTTGTAAGGGATTCTTGCCCACATTAGTAGATTTAATGGTCATCTGAATTAAATACACCCATTTTGGTCCATTTTAGTTCACTAAAATTTTAGATTCCTAAAATATCAATGTTCACTCTTGCTATCTCCTATTTGAACACTTCCAATTTACCTTCATTCATGGACCTAACAGTCCAGGTTCCTTTACGTGACTGGGCACCATTTTTGCTTTGGCTCAGCCTCTTCATTTTTTTCATTTCTCCACTCTTTTCCGGTAGCATATTGGGCACCTACTGACCTGAGGAGTTCATCTTTCAGTGTCATATATCTTTTTGAATTTTTATACTGTTCACATGTTCTCAAGGTAAGAATACTGACGTGGTTTGCCATTCCCTTCTCCAGTGAACCATGTTTGGTCAGAACTCTCCACCATGACCTGTCCATCTTGGGTGGCCCTACACTTCATGGCTCATAGTTTCATTGAGATAGACAAGGCTGTGATCCATGTGATCAGTATATACAAGATTTCTATTTAGTATATTTTAAATGTAAAATGTATATATTAAAATGAATTGAAATAGCATTTTACAGGATTATTTAAATCTTGACTTTGACTTTCAAGTGTTTTACATTAAATGACATGTTTTATAGGTTTTACATCCACATCTAAGCAGCATTTTAAAAATTAAATGTATCCTTCCTCAATAGAAAAATAAAGTAAATCATGTCATATTAGTATTACATATCAATAACAGTTTCAAATATTTTCACCTTTGAATTCACTGCATTGTTTACACTATTGTATTAAGATATGGATATTTTTTACCATAGTTGCTCTATGATGTAGATAATATTGATGGTAGTGATAAAAACATAGATATGAAAGTATTAACACCCAATAGATTGCAACAAAGCTACTTTAAATAAAGCTGGAAAGTCAATATCATCACTGAGCATGAAAATTTCCTGATTGCAATACCTAATATTTTTAAAAGAAAATAGTGAACATCAACAGATGAATTAGAAATAAGTATGACATTTTTCCTTCTTTATAGAACTTTCTTTGCTATTAAAATATCTATATCAAAGGATAAACACAACTCTGAAAATGAATATATATACACATATCTAATGAGTATATATATGTGTATATATATATACATATATATATGGTGAAAATGAATATTTATCTATCTATCTCTCTATAGGACAGAAACCTCAGCATGTGAAGCAAAAATAAATACTATGAAAAATTAGAGGTGATTTCCATAAAAACACAGTGTAAAGTTTCTTCTCTCTCAGCCATATCAGAGCAATAGACAGTACACTCACCTTCCCATTGTGAGCAACTATAACATGCATAAAATGTACAGAACATTTCCTTTTAGATACTGGGTGACACATATCCAGGACTAGAATCCTTGAGGGAAGGATAACACAGAATAAGTTCTAAAATCATGTAGCTTTATTCCAGGTGTCATTATTTTAATTAATAAGATGATTTTTATTTTTCACTAAAGATTTATTTATGCCATGTAAATATACCTTTGATAATATTAAACATATGGTTTTACAATGTAAAAAAAAAAACTTTTGTCCAGAATTTTGAGGAATAACTGACAAACATAATTGTATTCGATATATAATGTGATGATTTGATATACATATATATTGTAAAATAATTATCAAGATCAAGATAATTAACACACCCATAAACTTACATAGTTAGTTCATTTTTGTGTTGTGAGAATGCTTAAGATCTACTTTCAGCTATTTCAAGTATATAGTACAGTGTTACAAACCTCATCATCTGTACATTAGATTCTCAGAACTTATTCATACTATAACTGCATCTACATTCACGGTGACCTACATCTCCCCATTTTCCCCTCCCTACTCCAGGTCTTGGCAACCACCATTCTAGTCTGTTTCTATGAGATCAGCTTTTTATTTTTTTAGATTCTATGTATAAGAGATATCACATAGTATTAGTTATACTGTCTGAATTATTTTGTTCAGCATAATGCCCTTAGTTTTCATATACATTGTAACAAATGACCTGCAGAACATTTAGGAAGAGCTGATAAATCCATAACTTTGGATTTCACACACTAGTAGATGATGTTCAAAACAAAAAGTTGGAGAAATTGCACCGAACCCACAAGACATTCAGTTAAGATGTCAGCAAGGCTCTATTTTAGGAATAGCCCTGACATCAGGGCTGAAAAAACAGGACTCTGAAAAAACACTGAAACAGACAAACAAAAACAAAAAGCTATCAAGTGACCCAGATGGTCCACCTGCTTGCTAAAACAAAAGTCAAAGTTCTTTAGAGGATGCATCAACACAGAGACTCTCAATGATTCAACATCCAAGACAACCAGCATAAAATGATTACATGTGAAGAAACAAGAGATCTGACCTAAATAATACATTGCCACCTTTAGTTAGCAACGGTTCTAGAGATGACAAAAATTTAGAGGTGAACAAATGAAGAGTTTTTATACTTGAGGTCAGAAATGTAATTATGGTTGATTTTTTGTAACATAAAAATCTCTCTCTCAGTTGCGAGAAGCTCCAAAATGTTTAACAAAGACAACACAAATAATCTATATACAGAAATGGTGCAGTTATATTCCATAAAAGAAAAAAAAAATAAAAGGTGTGAGAGGGAAGAGAAACAGAGAGAGAGAGAGAGAGACTTCAAAAATCCATTAAAAAAATCAATATATTACATAAAGGAAAATAAACACTATTGACTTCTTATCAAAAAATGTAATGTCTCTGATTTTTAATATGCTGTATAGGTTGGTCATAACTTTCCTTCCAAGGAGTTCAGTTCAGTTCAGTTGCTCAGTCATGTCTGACACTTTGCAACCCCATGAATCACAGCACGCCAGGCCTCCCTGTCCATCACCAACTCCCGGAGTCTACACAAACCCATGTCCATCGAGTCGGTGATGCCATCCAGCCATCTCATCCTCTGTCGTTCCCTTCTCCTCCTGCCCCCAATCCTTCCCAGCATCAGGGTCTTTTCCAGTGAGTCAGCTCTTCGCATCAGGTGGCCAAAGTATTGGAGTTTCAGCTTCAACATCAGTCCTTCCAATGAACACCCGGAACTGATCTCCTTTAGGATGGACTGGTTGGATCTCCTTGCAGTCCAAGGGACTCTCAAGAGTCTTCTCCAACACCACAGTTCAAAAGCATCAATTCTTCGGCGCTCAGCTTTCTTACCATCCAACTCTCACATCCATACATGACTACTGGAAAAACTATAGCCTTAACTAGACGGACCTTTGTTGGCAAAGTAATGTCTCAGCTTTTAAATACGCTACTTTCCTCCCAAGGAGTAAGCGTCTTTTAATTTCATGGCTGTAATCACCATCAGCAGTGATTCTGGAGCCCCACATAATAAAGTCACCCACAGTTTCCACTGTTTCTCCATCTATTTGCCATGAAATGATGGGACCAGATGCCATGATCTTAGTTTTCTGAATGTTGAGCTTCAAGCCAACTTTTTCACTCTCCTCTTTCACTTTCATCAGGAGGCTCTTTGGTTCTTCTTCACTTTCTGCCATAAGGGTGGTGGCATCTGCGTATCTGAGGTTACTGATATTTCTCCCAGCAATCTTGATTCCAGCTTGTGCATCCTCCAGCCCAAGGTTTCTCATGATGTACTCTGCATATAAGTTAAATAAGCAGGGTGAAAATATACAGCCTTGACGTACTCCCTTTCCTATTTGGAACCAGTCTGTTGTTCCATGTCCAGTTCTAACTGTTGCTTCCTGACCTGCATACAGGTTTCTCAAGAGGCAGGTCAGGTGGTCTGGTATTCCCATCTCTTTCAGAATTTTCCACAGTTTATTGTGATCCACACAGTCAAAGGCTCTGGCATAGTCAATAAAGCAGAAATAGACGTTTTTCTGGGACTCGCTTGCTTTTTTTGATGATTCAGCGGACGTTGACAATTTGATCTCTGGTTCCTCTGCCCTTTCTAAAGCCAGCTTGAACATCTGGAAGTTCATGGTTTACGTATTGCTGAAGCCTGGCTTGGAGAATTTTGAGCATTACTTTACTAGTGTGTGAGATGAGTGCAATTGTGTGGCAGTTCGAGTATTCTTTGGCATTGCCTTTTGTTGGGATTGGAATGAAAACTGACCTTTTCCAGGCCTGTGACCACTGCTGAGTTTTCCATATTTGCTGGCATATCGAGTGCAGCACTTTCACAGCATCATCTTTCAGGATTAGAAATAGCTCAACTGGAATTCCATCACCTCCATTGGCTTTGTTCGTAGTGATGCTTTCTAAGGCCCACATGACTTCACATTCCAGGATATCTGGCTCTAAGTGAGTGATCACACCATTGTGATTATCTGGGTCGTGAAGATCTGTTTTGTACAGTTCTTCTGTGTATTCTTGTCGCTTCTTCTTAGTATCTTCTGCGTCTGTTAGGTCCATACCATTTCTGTCCTTTATCGAGCCCATCTTTGCATGAAATGTTCCCTTGGTATCTCTAATTTTCTTGAAGAGATCTCTAGTCTTTCCCAATCTGTTGTTTTCCTCTATTTTTTTGCATTGATCACTGAGGAAGGCTTTCTTATCTCTCCTTCCACGGAGTAAGCGTCTTTTAATTTCATGGCTGCAATAACCATCTGCAGTGGTCTTGGAGCCCAGAAAAATAAAGTCAGCCACTGTTTCCACTCTTTCCCCATCTATCTGCCATGAAGTGATGGGACTGGATGCCATGATCTTAGTTTTCTGAATGTTGAACTTTAAGCCAACTTTTTCACTCTCCTCTTTCACTTTTATCAAGAGGCTCTTTAGTTCTTCTTCACTTTCTGCCATAGGGTGCTGTCATCTGCATATCTGAGGTTATTGATATTTCTCCCAGAAATCTTGATTACAACTTGTGCTTCCTCCAGCCCAGGGTTTCTCATGATGTACACTGCATATAAGTTAAATAAGCAGGGTGACAATATACAGCCTTGATGTACTCCTTTTCCTATTTGGAACCAGTCTGTTGTTCCATGTCCAGTTCTAACTGTTGCTTACTGACTTGCATACAGATTTCTCAAGAGACAGGTCAGGTGGTCTGGTATTTCCAGCTGTTGAAGAATTTTCCACAATTTATTGTGATCCATACAGTCAAAGGCTTTGGCATAGTCAATAAAGCACAAATGGATGTTTTTCTGGTGCTCTCTTGCTTTTTTTAAGCAAAATACGAAACAAACACACAAAAAAATAAAAACTTTCTAAAACCTTCAAATAAAATCAGACAGATTATAGAGAGATAACAAAATCTGAAAATAGAAGTCCCCATAGGTTGTGTTCCCTATTTTCACCAATTTAGCACAAGGATAAAATCTGAATTATAAAATCTGCAGTGTTTGTTGTCTGAAAAACCTACAGAGTTCAAGGCAAATACAGCAATTGTAGAATGTGGGATGATCATGATAAAATATCACCTCACACATGTAGGGATGGCTTTTCTCAAAGAGATACCATATTAATTATGTAATGACTTTATAATCAATGGATTCTACACTTTTTAAAAGATACTAATATCATATTATGATTTCTAAAATGACTCAGTTGAAAATGGAGGAATTTTTTTGATAATTAGGTCTGGCACTAATGATCCAGTTTCTCTGCTGCTCGAAGACAGTTGGAGAATCTTGTGCATACTGTCTATGATATAAAAACAGGCACCAAACGTTTTATTAATTTATTAATATGCATTAGCCATTAAAAACTTGACAAGCACCTAAGGATCAGAATAAAAAGATTCACAAAACATCTGTCCTCTAAGAATCACTGTCATCAGTTCAATTTAAACAGGGAATCCAGGAGTGGTCCTAAGATGGCAGAGGAATAAGTCAGGGAGACCACTTTATTCCCCACAAATTCATCAAAAGATCATTTAAATGCTGAGCAAATTCCACAGAACAACTCCTGAAAGCTGGCAGAGGACACTAGGCACCAAGAAAGGCAGCCCATTCTCTTTGAAAGGAGAGGGCAAGATATAAAAGATAAAAAGAGACACAAAAGAATTAGGGATGGAGACCCATCTGGGGGGAGGGAGTCCTGAAGGAGGAGAGGTTTCCAAACACCAGGAAACCCTCCCACCAGCGGGTCTGTGGGGAGTTTCGGAATCTCAGAGGGCAACATAATGGGGAGGGAGAAACACACACACACACACAGTATACGTGCCTAACTGCAACTCCCAGTGGAGAAGTAGCCCAGATACTCCTGTCCGCCAGCAGCCAGCGGGGGCTGAACAGGGAGGCGTGGGCAGCATGCTTAGGGTAAGGACTGGCCCAAATGCCTTGAGAACAAGCTGAGGGAGCTAACGTGAGATAGCAGCCCAAACTGTGGGATAGCCGGGGAGAGAGAGAGAAAAAAAAAGAAAAAGAGAAAGAGAGAAAGAGAACTTTCCAGTGAAAAGCTCTAAGGCACAGCTTGGCCTGCTCATAGAACAAAGAATTGAGCGATCACCAGAGGAGAGCTAGCCAGCTGCGAACCAGCTCAACCCCACTCTGGAGGCAGAGAGGCAGGCGCGTGCCAGCCAGAGCCAGAAGGCAAGGGGCATTCTTGGCCCCGGAGACAGCATCCTCCACCAAACTGTGAGCAGGCTCCCAGTTGCTAACCAAGTCTTCCTGGGATCCTAGGCGGCTTACATCCGCCGGGAGGGTCGCAGCCAGAGATCAGCTTCCTAGAGGAAACAAACAGCACACCCGAGATGGCACTCTTGCAGTGCACCCAGGAAACCAATGGGCTGGGACCGGGGAGGTGATAAGATGTACCGCCCACTAGGGAGAGTGCACTCACCAAGCACCTGGTCCCCTTAGCTGCTCGGATCTGGGAAAGGCACAAAACATTGGCCCAATGGAGTCTGTGCTTTTGTGGAGTACCCAAGAACCTGAACCTGAGCGGCTTAGTCCTGGGAAGTGCATGGAACCCCGGGCACACTTTAGACAGTTCGCCTGCAGAGCAACCTGGAGCCTGAGCAGTGTACACCGGGAAAGCACACACGCTGTGAGTGGGGGCAAACCCAGTGTAGCCCAGACACTGAAGCACTCCCCACACACGACAGTGATATTTTTTTGCAGTATTCCTCCCTCCCCACAGCACAACTGAACTAGTGAGCCTAAATAAGTGACCACTTTTGCCCCCTAGTGTCAGGGTAAAATTAGACATTGAAGAGACCTGCAAATAGAGGAAGCCAAAATAAACAAGAGGGAACCGCTTTGGAAGTGACAGATGAAACAGATTAAAACACTGTAGTTAGCATTGACTAGATTGGAAGGGGCCTAGAGACCTTGAGAAGAAGTACTAGCTGCAACAAGGAACTATCTGAAACTGAACTGACCCCACACTGCCCTCAACAGCTCCAGAGAAATTCTGAGATATATTTTACTATTATCATTTTTTAATTTTTAATTTTTTTAATTTTTAAGTTCTTTATTACTCTTTTAATTTTCATTTTTATAACCTACTATTATCTTGCAAAAAAAGACCCTATTTTTAAAGCAAATTTCATATATACATTTTTTATAATTTTTGTGATTTTTTTTTTATATTGTGTTTTTGAGAGTCTAACCTCTACTCTAGATTTTTAATCTTTGCTTTTTGGTATTTGCTATCAATTTTGTACCTTTAAGAATCCAATTTTTAGTACCCATTTTTACTTAGAAGTATGATTACTGGCTTGATTGCTCTCTCCCCCTTTTGACTCTCCTTTTTCTCCCCCAGGTCACCTCTATCTCCTTCCGCCCCCTTCTCTTCTCTACCCAACTCTGTGAATCTCTTTGGGTGTTCTGGGCTGTGGAAACACACTTAGGGAACTGAATACTGGCTAGATCTGTCTTTCTCCTTTTGACTCCCTCTCTTCTCCTCCTGGTCACCTCTATCTCCTTCCTCCCTCTTCTCTTCTCTATGTTTATGGTGTTGGAGAAGACTCTTGAGAGTCCCTTGGGCGGCAAGGAGATCCAACCAGTCCATACTAAAGGAGATCAGTCCTGGGTGTTCATTGGAAGGACTGATGTGGAAGCTGAAATTCCAATACTTTGGCCACCTGATGGGAAGAGCTGACTCATTGGAAAAGACCCTGATGCTGGGAAAGATTGGGGGAGGAGGAGAAGGGGACAGCAGAGGATGAGGTGGTTGGATAGCATCACCGACTCACGGACATGGGTTTGGGTAAACTCTGGGAGTGGTGATTGATAGGGAGGCCTGTCGTGCTGCGGTTCATGGGATCGCAAAGAGTCAGACATGACTGAGTGACTGAACTGAACTGAAGGAATTCCTGAGATGTAAAGTTATCATTTAAGAGAAAGTGAAAGGACTTGGGTAAAATTATTGGGAAAGGCAAGAAAGTTCATGACAAATTTGTTTCCAAATACTATTTTTACAAATACAAAAGCTTTAACAATTTATTAAAAGTAAAAGAGGATTGTATTTATATCCCTATATTTTCAAACTCCGCAACTAGTATAATATCTGAACTGCTAAAAACATTCATGATTTTACACTAGCTTGCTGGATAGCTTTTGTAATGTCTAAGTTATGAAAGTTACACAAATGTAAAGAGAATTTACATGATTTCATTGCTAGGTTATGGTAGGGTTATAAAGAGATAACAGAATGAAGGTTGCAAAAAAGAAAAAAAATCAAAAAGCAGGCAAACAACAACAAAAGTACCTGGTAAGTGAGATCAATATAGTGGAGTCGGAGAACTCTAAGCTCACTCCTCTGAGGAATTTATCAAAACTACAACTGCATATGAAACAACTTTTGCTGAAATTGACCTGAAAACTTGCAGAATGGCTCTTCTACAACAAATACTGGGGGTGGGGGGGGGGGGGGGTGGATGCGGAGATGGTCCACACAGAATTTGGTAGGAAGAGAGAAGAGAGATTTAGTCAGGACCCCCACCCCTAGCTGATGATCCACAAGAGAAAGGGGATTATAACAAGTTTGGGGACCCTCCACGGGGCCTGATCCTGGGGAGATGAGTCCCAACTGGCTTAAAAACCAGTGGGGATTAACTGAAGGGCTGTAGAAACTGAGACTTTGCTCTGAAGAGCATGGGCACAGACTTTCTTTCTCTCGGTCACAGCACAGAGGCAGCAGATTGAAAACTGCCTCCTGTTCTGGACTGGCTTTTCAGTTTCAATCTAGTATGTTAGCCCCTCTTGCTCAGGCACTGATCCCCACTAAGGTGGAGACTCCCATTGCCAATGACAGTGAGCGCACACTAAGAGGCAACAAGGCCAGCTCTGAGCCCATCTCTGCTTCTGTCTAGGTAGAGGCAGCCATTGCCAGCACACTCCTCTGTGCACGTAGTTGGGAGGTAGTGAAACCAGCTCCAGGATGGAAACCACCACTTCAGGTATACATATCCACATACAGATCCAGGTAGGAGTGGACCATCTCAGTAGAACAGCTCTAACGTCTTTTGCACAGACCCAGCCTCAATGAACTTAGAACATTTTATCATACCCTATCCAAAAGTAAACTCAAAAGGAATTAAATACCTAAATGAAAGACTAGAAGCCATAAAACTCATAGAAGAAAACTGGCAGTATACTCTTTGACATAAGTTTTAGCAATTTTTCTTTTTTTAATATGTCTCCTCTAGCAAAGGGAACAAAAGCAAATGCAAATGAATGAGATTGGATCAAGCTTATAAAATTGCACAGCAAAGAAAACAAGAAAACAAGAAGGCAATATATTGAATGGGAGAAGATATTTGGAAATATGTTTGATAAGAGGTTAATATCCAAAATATAAAAGAGCTCATAAACTCAATGTCAAAAAACAAACAACCTGATTAAAAATTGAGAGAAGATCCAAATAAGCAATTTTCCAAAGAAGATGTATAGATTGCCAACCGGCACATGAAAAGATTCTCAACATTGTCAATCACTAGGGAAACATAAATCAAAACTACACTGAGATATCATCTCACACTATCAGAATGGCTACCATCAAAAAGATAAGAAATTACAAATGTTGAAAAAGCTGTAGATAAAAGGGAACGCTTGTACTGTTGATGTGAATATAAATTGGTGCAGCCACTATGGAAAACAGTATGGAAGTTTCTCAAAAAATTAAAAATAAAACTACCTCTTCATCCAGCAATTTTGCTACTAGGTATATAGCTGAAGAAAACAAAAATATTGATTCAAAATGATCTAAGCACCCCAGTGTTCACAGGCTTCTCTGGTGGCTTAGAAAGTAAAAAATCTATCTGCAATGCAGGAGACCTGGGTTCAATTCCTTGGTCAGGAAGATCCCCTGGAGAAGGGAATGGCTATCCACTCCAGTATTCTTGCCTGGACATTTCCCTGGACAGAGGAGACTGGTGGGCTACAGTCCATGGGGTCACAAAGAGTTTGACACGACTGAGTGACTAACACTTGAACACTTGAATGATCATAGCAGCATTACTTCCAATAACCAAGATAGGAAACAAGTCTATATGTATCAACAGATTAATGGATTAAGATGTTGTATACAAACTCAGCCATGCAAAAGAATGAAATCTTACCATTTGTGAGCCAGGGATTGAACCTAGGTTTCCTGCATTGCAGGCAGATTGTTTACCATCTGAACCACCAGGGAAGCCCTTAGATGGACCAGTCGGGTGTTATACTTAGTGAAATCAGTCCAACAGACAAATATAAATACTGTATATTTTCACTTATATGTGGAATCGAAAAAGTAAAATGAATATAATAAAACAGAAGCAGACTCATTATTACAGAAAGCAAACTGGTGGTTACCAGTGGAGAGATAGGTGGGGATAGAGCCACTAGGTGAAGGGAATTAAGAGGTACACCTATATTACAGGGAATACAGTCAATATTTTACAGACATTTTAAATAAAGTATAACCTGTTAAAATATTAAATCACAATGTTTTACAACAGAAGCTAATTTAATATTGTAAGTCAACTATAATTCTATTAAAAAAAAAAAAACTTTGAAAAAGAAAATGAGCCAGTAGAGATTCTCTGTTGCTTACATACAAAGCCGAGTGAAAGAATTAGGCCTGGTTATGGAAAAATCCGAGTGAGAAAGATTGGTTATTCACAAAAATTTGAATTTCTCAACCACTAGCCCTGTGAATAAATGTAAATGTCTTTATATGTAATTATTTTCTACATCCTAGTAATTTCTTTTATGTCTCTTTTTAGTTCAGCAAATGTTTATTGAGTACTTAATAACTCCTAGGTGCTGAGGAAGCAGTAAGGATATAAAGATGCCTTGTACTCTGTTCCTGATCAGATGATGTCTGTAGACTAAAGGCAGAGATGCTTGTCAAAGTACATAAGTTTCAGTGCATAAGTGCTGCACAAAGACATGAACAAATTGCCAAGAGAGAGAGAAAGAACAAGAAGAGAGAAAGAACAAGTAAGTGATACTCAAAAGCAGAATGAGAAACAGGTTGCCATTTATCATTCTTTGGTGACTTTTTTTCTAGCTAGGCAGAGTCTGCACTTTTCATTTCTTTATTTCAGTGATTTTTTTCCCCTTTTATAAAGACATTTACTGTATTTTTTACCATCTTCAAAACTGTTCTGGAACTTTCCTCATTATCCTCTTTAAAATTCCTTATTTGCTAAATGCATCTTTCATTTTTAAATTATAATGTGAATATTAATATTTAAGGATTTTTCCTGATTTTTACGTGCTTTTCAGCATTGGAAAATAAATTGATTTGAAAAAATAAAAGAAGCCACTGATCTACTTCCAAATAAAACATTGAATAGGAACAGTGCAAATTTTAAAGTCACCTGAAATAAAACATAATTTTATAAGATGAGGCTCAGATCCCTTTGGGAAGGGAATGATTACCCACTCCAGTATTCTGACCTGGAGAATTCCATTATAGGCCATGGGGCCATAAAGAGTCGTACACAACTGAGAGACTTTCACTCACTCGTTCACTCTCTAAATAGACCAGGTGTCTCAAAGGTGTTTTTTTTTTTTTTAATAGACAACATGTGAATGCATTCCTTTATGCATGAAAAAATTTACAGTTTCATTCTTCACCATTGAAACAGCATTGGATACAAGAAAAGATAAGTTTATGTACTTACTAGTCGGTGACAAAGGCAAAGATAATAGTCTTTTTATGTCTGAATTCTCCCATTCTATGAAGCTATAAATTATTCTACACACACAAACATACAAAAAAATTAAACAATTAAATAGAACAAACCACAATCAACTTGTCTCTGTTCAGTCCTGTGCTGTCTGTGCCGTCGTTTTTTTTTTTTTTTTTAATAGAAAGGATTACTTTCTACAACATGGACTAACTTATCCATGTTAGCTCTTTCTTACTTTTTGCATTTCCAAGTATGGATAAGAATTCTTAACTACTTCTTATATAGCATGAGGATTAATGACTCTAAGAAGCTTTCAAGATAGAATTTCTTTCAAGTATAAAGCATTATTAATAATAAAGAAAAAGGAAATTAAACCCTAGCATAAATATCCTTGCATATGATGACAAATTAATATCCTGATGGACAGGCATTTCATATTCCTGGCTGTGAGGCAGATTTTGTAGTGTACCATTATTATTCTACCCAGGCACACAGATAATACTTACAATGAAGCTTATACACTCCAGGCCTAAAAGTATGTGCATAAAGAACACACACACTCAATTAAATCTCTCATGTTCTTTACAAGTTTACCAAGCAGAAAATTTAATCCCATGAATGGGTTAGAATTAATGTAAAAGTGCTTCCACATCTTCAAAATTCAAAAATACGTTGACCCCAAACAATATACTTGGGGCCTCCCTAATGGCTTAGACATTGAAGAATCTGCCTGCAATGTGGGAGACCTGGGTTTGATCCCCGGGTCAGAAAGATCCCCCGGAGAAGGGAATGGTTACCCGCTCCAACATTCTTGCCTGGAGAATTCCATGGACAGAGGAGCCTGGTGGCTATAGTCCATGGAGTTGCAAAGAGTCAAACACAACTGAGCACGTGTATGTATGTATGTATATAAATAATATAGTCTCAGTTGAAGGCTGTATATAATAAAGATATCTTTGAGCTTAACATATAGTAAATGATTATTGTATAAAACCCTGAAATGTCATATTCTAAAATGATGGGGATACTAATTTTAAAAAAGTGAAAGTATTACTCAGCTGTGTCCACCTCAGCCATCAGGGAGTATGAATTAAAAATCAGTATCTTTGAAAAGTATGCATAACAGTTTTGCTGATAAGAAAAATAGTTATATTTTTCAAGTCAGACCAAATTCCATGATTGCTTAAGTAGACAGTTTATAATTCTTGCCAGCATATGTGACAATCAAATATGCAACGACACATACAGGCATTTGTAGGAGAAGAACAATTAATTCTGATATGTTTAAATAAGATGGTACTTGAGTCAAAATATATATTCCGAAACAATTCTCTGTGATGCTTTTGAATCAGAAGTTTAGAGATGATAGCACTGATGAGAATGTGGATAGTAAAATATCAAACCTGGCAGCACACAACTCCAATTTAGAAAAGAAATTAGATTTCCCTGAGAAATAGATTAGGAGAGGAAGTGGAGACAAAGTGTAGCAGAACACAAAAACAATTCAAGCAACCCTTTAGAAACTGGCAGAAGGAGTCGCACCTCTGCTTAATGAGGTGGATGAGTTAGACACGAACTCCTCAGGTTTTAAATGGTGTTGGAGGGGAGTTACTGAGCAAACTGCCTGAAGACGTTAAAGTCTTCATGCGCAGCTTCTCATACTTCTTTGCATTGTTGTAGTTCTAACACTTCAATATTTGATTACCTAAAAATGGAAAATATTTTAATTAAAAATGTTTAAAGTCATAGTGAACAGATAGCCATTCAAGTGCTAAAATTGAAAACAGCGTGAAAATGGTAACTGAAGTTGACAAATGGAGACAAAGTCTAACACTCTCACCTAAAATGAGACGAGATGATTACGTTCATGGTCGTCTAAAATATTCATTGAGTTCCTATGAGCTGCCCAATCTCTTTCTATGCTGCAGAGATAACCTTCACAGGTCTGGCATTCTAGTGGAAAAAGACAGAAAATAGAAAAAAGAAACAAGAAAGTTATAGGGAATACTGAAGGGCTTCCCCAATGGCTCAGGAGGTAAAGAATCTGCCTGCAATGCGGGAGATGTGGGTTCAATCCCTGATCAGGAAAGATCCACTGGAGAAGGAAATTGCAACCCACTCCAGTATTCTTGTCTGGAGAATTCCATGGACATAGGAGCCTGGCTGGCTACAGTCCATGGTGTTGCAAAGAATGAGACATGACTGAGAGAGAGAGAGAGAGAATATGGCATATTATGATAAGAATGAAACAGGGGAGGGAGCTAGGAAGTGCCTGGGCTTGGGGTGAGGGTTGAAATACAAAGAGATGGTCAGAGGAGGACTCACTGAGAAAGTGACATGAATGAAGGAGGCTTGAAGGAGACAAGGATTCAAACCTCCTGGCTCTCAGGGGAAATCATCTCCAGTTGAAGCTTGCTGGTACAAATGTCCAGAACCAAAGTGTTGCAACTACTCCAGGAATGTCATGGAGCAGTTGGAGGGCAGTGAGTGAGAAAGAGAAAAAGAGGGTAAAAAATTAAGACAGAGGAAAAGATGCAGTTTGGCTAAAGCCTTGTAGGCCATTAGAAATGTTTGCTTTTACTCTGTGTGAAATAGGCATTGGATGCTTCTGTGCAGGAAGTGATACATTTTTATTGGAATACATAAGAACATAGTTATCTTTTATGTGTTATATGTTATATATATATATATATATATATATATATATATTATTTATATAATGCCTAAAATAATACTTATATCCTTGCTAACTTTAAAAAAGTGTGAAATCATTTCCATTAATCCTTATGTAAAAAGCTCATATTACTTACAATAGGTACCTTCTTAATTTGATCTGTTTTTTAAAGCTACTTCAGTAGAACACACTATAATACTGGGGTTACAGGACAGGGCTATGGCAGAAATCACTGGTTTTCTCCCTAAATTCATTCTGCTTTTTGCCCACAGTAGTAAAATGGCTAACTGAGCATGCTGCCCTCCAGATATGATTGTATTTTCTTCCTTCCCTGACACAGGTGAGACCATGTGAGCGGTTTCTGGCAAGCAGTAGTGTCCTCTGGCAGTTCTTGAGATTCACCCGAAAGAAAGAGGGGTGCGCACCATGTGTCCCTTATTTTTCCCTGGTTCCTCATTCTGTTAAGCGACAGCAGCGTTTCGTAGTGCTTGAGTTGCTTTCTAAACTCATTTGTGTGCTTCAGCTTTGGCTTCCTGGATACTTAGCATAATGACCACGTGGTTATAAGAATGTGGGCTCTAATGCAAGAATGACTCTTAAAATTCCAGCTTTGCCACTGGCTTGGCTGTGTGACCTTCAGCAAGCTATTTAACTTCTATATGCTTCAGTTTTATTTCCTGTAAAATGGGGTTGTTGTGAGAATTAAATGACTTAATTCACATACGATGTAAAAAAGTACCTCACAATAGTATACCTCACTGCCATTTTAGCTACTTCAACTGCTTTGCTGTTGTTCAGTCGCTAAGTTGTGTCTGTCTCTTTGCCATCCCAGGGACTGCAGCATGCCTCGGCCCCTGTCCTTCACTATCTTCCAGAGTTTGCTCAGATTCAAGTCTATTGAGTTGGTGATCATCTGCTTTAGAAGCAGATAAATACTTTTGTCTCAATATTATAAACTGGCCCCAAATGTCAACAGTTTAAAAATCACAGTTACCAATTTTCACAATGTCCTTTCTTAAGACATGAGGAAGGAGGAGGACCACCTAAAATAGTCTTTGTATTTGTTTTCAAAGCCACAATACCAAGACAAAACTGCTTTTCTATCAGATTTAACCCAAGTACAATCCAGGTTTGTATTTTATATCCAAGTTCCCAAACAGCTGTTGTTTACCCTTGTAACCAGGACCACAATAATGCCAAGTACATAATAGCGACTCAATAAGTTTTCATTGAGTAAATACATGAAATTAAAAAAAAAAAGTCTGAAAATCTTTAAGACCTTGAGGACTTAAATACTCTTCAGCTCTGGTCTTTATTTACAGACCATTAAATAAAGCTTCACTAAAGTCAAACCTAGTACAGTTTAAAGGCAGCTATGTGGTAGAAAATATATATTAAGTGCCTTTTCCAGAGGTAAACTCAATAAATGAGTAAGGAAAAATAATCAACATTGTCTTTATCTGGTGATTATTTCTAGTATCCTATACTAAGGCTACTATCCAAACACAGAAAAAGGCTTGGAAAAATAAATATGCAAAAAGCTTTTGTTTAATGCTGCTAGAATCTAAGTTTTAATGAATGAGGCAAGGTGATGTTACTGCCAGAAAACAGCCAACCTGGTGGAAAAGAACCTAGAGGACTCAGTTTGAATACGTGCTTCTCTTTGAGCAAAGTTAGAAGTAAGAATATTTTGGTGCCTTGGAGAATATGATGTCTGTTTATAAGCAGTCCATTTAGACCAAGACTGCCTTCCTTGGAGGGAAAAGTAAAGGAAAATTTCTGCAAAGAACAGAAAAACACAAGATGCACGCAGCGCTACATGTGGGTATAAAGGCTTTATGCTGTGCTTTTCATTTGCTTTTATCTTTGTACAGTGGAATTATGGGTAATTTTTCCTCTCAGCTTGAACTTCTCTGTACCTTTCAAATTTCAGGTAAGGAGCATACTGTTTTTAATAATCAAAACAAACAAATACTAAATGGAGCAGTAAGTTAGCAGAACCTAAAACTTTCAACTAGATAGGTAAGTTTATCTGAAGTTGTCATAAACAAGATAACTTTTTAAATATGTTAAAAATAAGGATTGGCTAGAGAGATAGTTTGAGTGAGTTAAAAGTCTCTGCTGATATTGTGAGTGCTGTGAATTGTGAGATAGTGTGAATATTTTAAAAATAATTTTATTTATTTATTTTTGGCTGTGCTAGGTCCTCATTTGCTGTATGGGCTTTTCTCTAGTTGCATCACTGCTGCTCTCTAGATACGATGTGTGGGCTTCTCTTACTGCGGAGCACAGGCTCTAGAAAATGCACGGGCTTCAGCAGTTGTGGCACGTGGGCTCAGTAGTTTTGGTTCCTGGGCTCTAGAATACAGGTTCAATAGTTGTGATGCATGAGCTTAACTGCTCTGCAAAGTGGGGGATTTTCCTGGACCAGGATTGAATCTGTGTCTCCTGCATTGGCAGATGGATTCTTTACCATTGAGCTACCTGGGAAACCACTAAGATAGTGTAAATCTTACAGAAAGAGTAAAAACCTAGAAGATACATGGGGCAGGGCCAAGAATTAATAATGAAGGCTCATCTTCATAGTAAAAGAGTAAAGAAGAAGCAATTGAACCTGTGAAATAGGTTATAGGGTTTAAAATTATGGATTTATAAATTATGGAATTTCAAATTGCAGATTAAAGGGATACCAACAGACAAAAATTACCAAAGCATGAACAAGCAATTTGACTTTGAGCCAGCTACCTAAGGGAGATACCATTTACCTCTAAGAATGTTTATGAAGAGTTAATCAGATAATATGGGGCAAACAGTCCTCATCAAATTTTTTCCTGAAGTGGTGGTACAGAAAGTGAAGAAGAAAAACATAAAAAAGCTTTAACCCATCTTAAAGAAAGAAATTCAGAATTATTTGGTAAGCACTAGAAATTAATTTTAAGTTGGATATTAAAAGCTGATTTTTTCAAAAACAGAAATATTATATTTATCTTCTGACAGCTAATTTCTATTAAACTACTTATTATATAAATAAAAAATATAAAGAATAACAATAAAAATATTCTTACAGTGATGTACACCATATTACAATTCAGATGCTGTACCGCTAAATATAAACCTGCTAATTTCCTTTAGCACAGATGGCAACAAGAATAAAACTGAAGAATATGTCAAATGTCACTTGGGCGTGAAACTCCAGAATCAACACATTATGGATTCTAACTGAGAGAGCCAACATTATCTTGACAGGATAGACTGTACATGAAAAAAGTGAAAGTGAAGTCACTCAGTCGTGTCCAACTCTTTGCGACCCTGTGGACTGTAGCCTACCAGGCTCCTCGGTCCATGGAATTTTCCAAGCAAGAGTACTGGAGTGGGTTGCCATTTCCTCCTCCAGGGGATCTTCCCAACCCAGGGATAGAACCTAGGTCTCCCACATTGTAGGCAGATGCTTTACCATCTGAGCCGCTAGGGGAGTCCTTACATGAACAAAAAGACATGCCAATTCCTTGGAGTCAATGCTAAGCAAGCCATTCAATGTGCCAAATGGGAAGTTGGTGTTCTTTGAGAGAAATCATGTATCAAATTTCATGATAATCTGTCAACATATATATGGACATGGGAGTCTGGGACCAAGCAATGTTTAATTATTAGGAGGGGACGAATTGCTGTGAATTCAGGTTCAGTCTCAGTCAGCAACCTATCTTTGGCTAGTTGCTTCCTATGAAGTTTGCCTACTAGGAGAGAACATGTGGGTATGCAAGCTGCAACAATTTCTTTCACTTAGCTCTTATATTTATAATCTAAATTCATAAATTATCATTCTGCTCTTTACCTGTCATCTTTGCTACAGTGGCATTTGTTATTATAATAAACTATGTGGCAAAGACAAGGTCAGTGTTAATATCCAGAAGATGGAGGGCTGAGTTATTTATCACACCAGACTAACTTTCACAAGATTTTCCCTCAGCTACCCACTTTTATTTTTAAAACACACTACATACATATATATTATATATATGTATATATATAAAATAAACCTAAACTATTGTACTTATTATATATATATATAGAATAAACATCAATTATTGTAGTTTTCAATGTTAATCTTCTATTGCAGACATACATTTACAACCAAAAGACCAATTACTTGGTTCAAGTCAACATTGCATAAAATGAAAGAAATAAAAAAGATTATTATTTTGATGAAGTGATTAAAATACATAAACCATGTTATAATAGTAGGAGATACAATTAATCAGAAAACAAACATTATAAAGTTCATATTTCAAAAATTAACTGATATAATACATTGAAGAAGAAGATAATTGAAAGGAGATCACACAGAAGATAGTTAAGAGTAATAAGGTCCTAATCATTAGCAGGGATGAAAGGAGAAAGAGTTATAATTAGGAAACTCTTAGTATGTGTTTTACATTGTAAGCACAGAAATGTCCTGGCAGATTAAGCAGACAAGGAGTTTACTGAAAGGATATCAGGTGACTCAAAGAATCGAGGAAACTAGATTACTTCTATCAGGTTCTCAGCTAAGCTTTCAGTAACAAAGCTACAATCCTGGCTACCAAAGTGATGCAATGCGAAAGCACTCTTTTTCCACTGAAGCCACTGATTGTGATGTTATGCAGCTAGCATTATTGCTATTATTGCTATGACCTAGAATTTAATGTCACGGTTAATTCTTTTCCAGGATCTTGATAATGCAATCATTATCAGGCACCTCTCACATCCCCCCTTGCTAGCACAGTGGATTCTGTATAGCAAATCTTTCCTTAGTTTGCTTATTTTTGTATTAGACCCTCAAACAAGTCTATTTGTTACAGATCAGGTCCTAGACACAAAGGTCCAGGAAGCTGATTTTTCTTCTACATGGGGAAAGCAGGATTCAAAGGATATAAATTTCCTGAACATAGCAAATATGTTCAGAAATGTTGAGTGTTACAGAAAACAATAATAAGTTGTACTATAAGGATACATCTTAGAATTCATTTCTTTTTTTATTGGAAGTGGTTGACACGATATGGTAAAGGAGAGGAGTGAGAGAATGAGATGGAGAATAAGGGATCAAGGAACTTCAAGCTTTTTTATTTTGTTGTTTTATTTGTTAAAACTTAAGCAGTTGTTTAACTCTATAAACAATATAGCAAAATGGACTGTCATTTAACTAGATGGTAGACTATTATATAATTAACTTAAATTTACACATTTTAAAATGAAGTAATGGATCTATAATATTGGGCACATAAGGACACTGTAGATGAAAACAAGATGCATCAGAGTTTTTTGACCTCAAGAAGTCAACATAGACATATGAGAAATTTTAGATGAGACTGTTAGACCAGTACTTATGATGTGTGCTGTTGACAGAGGCTGGGAGTCCAGTGGTAGCTTAACTAGGGGTGAAGATTCCTCAGTGAGTCTGCCCTTAGCTAGGATGTTGAGGGTACACATGGGTTAAGTATGGTTATATGTGCAACTATGTGTATGCTCTTATTTCCCACATATAATAGATTGAGGAGAGAGCCAATAATCCTTCATTAAGCACATATTTGAGGAGGATTTACCAAATACCAGGAATTTTGCAAGGTACAAAGGATACACAGAAAAATAAAACAAGACCTCTGTTCTGATAGAACCTGATAATGTGATAAATGTTATGAGAAAATTAAACATTGGCAGTATGAAAGCAAGCACAAATTCTCTAATGTAACAGAGGTGGCAAAAAATAGATCTCTTAAAGAAGAAATACCTAAAGGGCGTTTTAAGAGAAAAGTCAAATAAAGCATTTAGGAGAAAAATCATTGGGTCAAGACTTGCAGCTACAAGTGATTTTTTTTTTTAATTAGCATCATCACTTTCAAACATTGGATCTTCGAAAATAGAGAAAAATGGTAATAAGTTTATCAATATCGTAGTTTTTTCAAGGCAACCACAAATATAATTTCTTCCTATAAACTAATAAGGAAAACACGAAATAATAAAATTCATAAACTGAAAAAACATAATTTCTTATATAAGAAGTATGGTATAGATAAACTGAACCCAAATGCTTCTGATTTAATCATGTTTTCATACCTAGGAATGCCTAATATTGCACAAAATAAGGAAATCATGAATATCATTCAGCAACATCCAGGCATCATAGTAATAGTAATATACTCCATAATCATTATTTCACAATACTTATGTTTTATTAATCTATATTAGTTACAAAACCAACCAAAACCCAACAAAAGCACATTCTTTCTAAATTTATGAAATTTCTCTCTTTCAGTCTCAGAAGTTTTACTTAAAAAAAATAATTCTTAATCTTAATTCAAGTGTTCAGAAAGTATCCCGGGGAATTCTTCAGTCTTGTGCTACATTTCCCACTGCAGTGCTTTTTGGATATGCTAAAGTGATGTAATAATCTCTTTCCTTCACAGTCCAGGTTCTCTACTTAGGCTGGACCCTTTACAAACAAAGTGATAATGTGCCTATATCCCCAGACACCTAGCTGACCTCACAGCACTTTAAAGTTCTTCATAACATAGAGTCTCTGGTACCTGTCAGAACTTCCTCACAATCTTCAAAAAAAAAACTTGTGTAAATCAACCCAGATCTAGACTGTAGATTACAAAGAAATAAATTTAAAAATAATCTGCCAAGTAAATTATTTTATAATATAATGTAAGTGTAAGAACTAGTCCCTGAAAAACTTGAGATTTCAATGCTTGGGAATCACTTCTATGAGTTTTACAGCATAAAAGTAGGTGACCAATGTTTCAGTACTAGGGCAAAAATGCCCTGAAATGGCAGTGGTATTAGAAAGTGAGGGAAGTATCTCTAAAAGATGATGAGAAGAGAAACTCACATGACTGATAGTTAATATTTTTAAAAAGGTATCTTGAAAGATTCTCGCATCTTAAAATTAAATGGTAATTTTTTCATGGTTTAAAGGAAAAAAGAGAAAAATATATCAAGTATAATGAATTTAACTTAAATGATTAAATAATCAGATGCTAATCAAATATCTTGTAACCTGAGAAGTTTGCAGCAGCTTTTGGAAAGCAATGAGGTCATTTTTTAAAGTTCAATCTAAACTAAACAAATGGGGGGAGAATTAAAAACACATAAAATAAAACAGATGCAGACAATGAAATGCACTTGACTAGACTTAAACAGAAGTAGAATTCTAAAAAAAAATAAAAAATTCTATCTTCTCCACTAGAAGTGGAGCCTAATTTCTTAGGTTGCTTTTTAGTATCTCTTCTTATTTAACTCAAAATTTCTTACACTTGGAATTTAAAAATCAGTTAGAACTATAAGGATAACCCCACTGTTATCTTCAGAGAGTTGAATTTAACTGCTGAGTTCACTACACTATCATCAAAATAGAGTACTTTTCCTTCCCCATAGAAAACTCACCTAGCTAAGATCCTCATTCACTTCAAAACCGTTGGCTTCAAAAGAATTGCCTTGAGTTAACCTGCAAATATGAGTGACAGTTTCAAGGTGCAATTAAAGATTTAATACAATTAATTAATCATTGAAATAATGGGGGTGTCCATAGACCATCAATTAGCTACTTTTAAGAAATGTTCCATTTCTCACTCAAAGTATCAGTTTTAATGGGTGTATTTAAGTTACCTTTAACACACAATTTAAAGTGATCATTAACTCAAAGACTAAGGTATATGAGTTCTCTCATAGAGTAGCAGGAAAATAAGTTGATTTATCAAATAAAGTGCTAGAATTTCTGCCTGAGTTTTACTCCAGGAAGCAAATGAATTCTCTTGATCTAGCTATTATCAACTTATTAGGAAGCTGACAATCAAATTGAATCACTCCATGAAGTGAATGAATGAGATCTCCACCCACTGCCCCCATGAATTTTTGCATTTTCAGTGGCTAATTTTTTAAACGGTGGTTCTTCAGGAAATATGACATAGCAAAATGAAATCAAATCATGACAAAAGGCTTTTTTGAACTAGGATAGTTTTGTTGTTTTTTTTTTTTTAGACAATTAAATCTTACTTAACAATCTCAAAGCCTATTAGTCTGTTTGTGCTGCTATGGCAGAATACTGTAAACTGGGTGTCTTATAAAACAGAAATTTATTTCCTATAGTTCTGGAGACTAGGAAGTCCAGGTTCAAAGCACCAGCAGTTTCAGTGTCTGGGGAGAAACCACTTCCTGTTCATCTAAGGCAGACTTCTTGCTATAACCTCAATATGGCAGAAGGTGCAAGGGAGCTTGCTGGGGTCTCCTTTAGAAGGACACCAATCTCATTTATGAGAGCTCAGTCTTCTTGACTGAAGCATCTCTCACGTACTAGTATTGCCTCATGAGGAATAGTTTTCACCATATGAAATTGAAGGGTACACACGTATCCAATCCACAACAATTCTATTTTCCAGATTATTCCAGCCCTTTGTTGGGCTTCTTTGTTCATATGTACTTTGTATATGTGTGTGTGTGTACATATTTATATATATATACATATATATATGTATATATGTTAGTATATATATTTGTATATACTGCTTGTGGAAAAGCCTGATTTTAGGAAAATTTTTTGAAGCCATAGATAATTTGGGAGAATGAGGGAAGTCATTTTTATCATAAAAATTTATAGATTATTATTTGGATCAATTTCTGCTTTTAAATATAAAGAGGAACATAATTTTATTAAAGTTTTGCATTTTAAACTGTACATTTGAAAATAAATATTTCATGTCTTATTTAGCTTGACACTTACTCTTATGACTAGGAAAATGGCAATATTTCTTCTCTTTATCCTCACTCTTTCATTTCATTATGTGATACTGATGACAAGCTTTTCACCTAGATTGCAGCTAGCAGGCTTTGAGCATCACCTGCCAGAAGTGATTAATACCAATCAAACAGAGTTTGTTCAGTTGGAAAGACTGGCAGAAAACATTTATCATCTTCTCAAGGCATTAGAGTTTCAGATTGGCTCTGTGCTTGAGATAAACAGGATATAAATGCATTTGCTCCAATGTTCACCTTGTAATCACATTTATTGAGTCTATTTTCCCAAGAAATGCAAGTAACTGTGCCCACACTCTCCAAGGGACTTCAAAATTAAATTGCATACCTTTAAAATCTTTCAGTAATAATTCTAATGTCTGTATTGTAAATTAAAGAGAAACCAAGTAATACCCAATAAGACAAAATGTCTTGATCAAAATTTCTGAGATTTCTTCTTAGATAATGAAATATAAATGAGCTGTTACCAGCTTCACACGTTGAGGCATTTGTTTGTTTCCCTGGTGTTGCTGTTTAGTTTATAACAAGTGTACTTTGGTGAGGGGGAAGGGGAGATGTGGGCCAAAACTACCAATCCTGTCTTTTTCAAGGAGTTGAAAACAGGTAGTTGAGATAGAACCCAGAGGTGACAGAATGATAGCAATGAGAAAAACAAGAATGTAGCATTTGGTAATCTCATACTGCTGCCCACATCTCACCAACTCCCTGCCTCTGCCTCACCAGCACTGTCCTGTCCCATCTCTAAAATCCTCAAAGTTCACTTCCCTTCTTCCCTGCCATGCACCTTCCAACCTCAACACTGTTTGGTTCTATATGATCATCTAAAGTCTGGGTATAACGCAGTTTATCTCTTCCTCTAATCTCTTTCTGGTCTATTGTTTGGTGTAAACTCTATCTGGCTTTCTCCAAAACATTTTTTTTTGTTGTTTTTAAGAATCTACATTGATGCTAAAAATAAACATTAGAATAAGCATTTATGCTATAATAATTTTAAATATCCTCAAGGCAATGTGGTCCAGGCTTCTTAATGACTAGAGAAAAAGCATAAACAAAAGAAAAGCACATGTAAAGAGCACACAACCATCATCTCATGGTTTGTCCTTTCCTTCACTTAGTCAACATTTATCCAGCATTTGCCTTGCATGACCAAGCTCAGTGGCTATATTCTGCTTTTTACTTGATAAATATAGCTTTAAAAAAACCAAACTAAAAAGTAAACAGAAAGTGCTGTATAACATAGTTCTTCAAACTAGACAGGTAAATAATCTTAAAATTCAATTATTCTCTGACAATGAGTTTGGGATTCCTACTTGCATAGGAACTGGGAATCCCAAGCCATAAAATGTTTCTTACTAATCAGATTTTAGGAAAAGTCACAAGTAGAAAACTGTTAAGGTGAAAGGTCAGAGTTAGTACTTTAAGAACTTACTGAAAAGTATGTGTTACTGTTTACTCAAGTCAGAACCTTTATTAACTGCATTCTTTTCTTCTGGAAGATAGAATTCAACTATAAATTATTTGGATAGGCTACAATCTCCACCTTATTACACCAAGGCTTTCATCCTCCTACACAGAAGTGTATTTCTTAATACAACTCAAAAGACATCAAGTTCCTCATCTAACCTATTCACCAACTCTAAATGAGATTTGACATTACGAGGTCAGCATTGCTTTTCCTCCTAGATGACTAACAAATTTACAGAGACATAAGTTCACTGTTCTCACATGGATCACTGCGCAACAGACCAGTGGTTTTTGATTGTAACATTTAGGTTTCAGTTATTAAATGAAAGCAGAAACTCAGGCTGTGACAAATTGCTTGGCACCTAAACAATGATCCAGAGAGGTACCCAGAAGGAAAGCTAACTTATTTCCAGGTTTCAAGAAGAAGATTGGCCAATAATAATGAAGTTACATCATTTTGTAAAATTTTATGAAATTCAAATATTAGAATAAATTAAAATATGATTTACAGTCTTAGTGTTTCATTGGTTTACACAAAATTCTTAGAAATTATAATGCATTTCAATTTTTCTTAGAATGTTCACAAAGCTAACATTCATATCATAGAAGTAAATATTTATACAATTATAGTTTATTTTGTCATGCATTAACCTTTTAAATAAATTCAGCACCTTAAGGGCATAGGAAACTAATTGCCTTATTAGTGGAGAAACTAAGCAAATGAAGAGAAAAATCCATGTACATATCCAGTAAAAAGTTGGTTCATGGTTTTACAGCTATATCTGCATTGTCAAACATTCAAATGAAGAAATCATTCACGCATTCCAATATGCCCAAATTCAGGCAAATTTTAACTTAAGACAAGTGATTTAGGAATGGCTTGTTCATAGGAAAAATCAATAGTGGCATATTTTTCACTATATCCACTTTGTTTCTAATTCAGAGAAACTACTAAGTGACTGGTCTGGACAGGTGCCTTGTCTTATTTATGCATCCACCATGGTAATTGCACTCTTTCTTCACTTAGACAACAAGTTTTTCATGCTTAAAATAGTAACTTCACCTCTCTTTCACCCCTCACTTCCACTTCATTACTTTGCTTTCATCTCCACAGTTGGAGAATGTGTTTTCAATATCTTTGGTCATAAACCTAAAAGCATTTTCACCATTGAAAGCATAAATACTCAAAGAATCAATGCTATAATGCTTGTTGAGTAGAGGTGAAAAAGCACTAAAGAATTCCCTTTCCCAATGCATAATTCATACATCAATTTAATAAAAATGTATTAAGAAAGCAGTATATGCCAGGTACTAGGGATAAGAAAAGCAAGAAACAAACAGAACTTCCAGAAATGTCCTTTCTAGTAGGGACAAAGACAACTAAATTACAACAGAGCTGGTGGATACTATAGATTACTTACCCAACATCCATTCTTCCCTTCCTCTTCTTAAATTATCTGTAAATCCTCCTCAGGGATCCTCAGGGATCCAGACTTTGTCTTCATTAGTCAAAGCCAGTGGTCCTCAATTGGAAGTAGCTTTGCCCTCTAAAAGACACTCAGCAATGTCTGAAGACAGTGTTTGTTATTACAACATGCGGGATGGCAAATAGTGTGCAGAGTCTAACGATGTTGCTAATACCTTACAATGCACAGAGCATAAAAGTATCTAGTCCAAAATAGCAATGCTGCCACCCTTGAGAAACCCTTGTCTAAACTGAGGTTAGTAACACCATCCCTTCCTCATTTAGGAATATGAGCATGAGATGATAGTTTTCTTCTAGCAACTACTATTTGTTCAGTTGGTCTAATCAGAATAACAGGGAAAGGCTTTCTCTTTCATCCTTTAGACTTAAATGATGAGACACTTTGCTCTGTTATTACTTGCAATTACCTTGGGTTCCTTGGACAGTCCATGAGAGAATAAAGCCAATATCAGGAAGCATGCAGAAACTCATTCTTTTGCTGAGAGAGCTAGAACCTTGATAATAGCATACTTTGTGGGATTTAATGTAAAATAGTACATTTCCTCATTAGTTAGCATGTTGCAGGTTTTCTGTTACTTAAATGTAAAGTTTCCTAAGAGAAGGTAATATTAAGAATCATATGTATTGACATCTAGAGGATTTCAAAGGAAAGACAGTGAATAAAGCCTAGAAAAGTCTGGCATGGGCTCTCCAAAGAGGAGGTGTCTGAGTTAAGTCCAAGTCCAATTGGCCAAATAAAAGGGAAGTATGGGAAGATACTACAAGCAGAGACAAGAAATCCTTCTTCAATTGACACTGCAAAGAAATAGAGGAAAACAGCAGAAGAGAAAGACTAGAGATCTCTTCAAGAAACTTGGAAATATCAAAAGAACATTTCATCCAAAGACGGATTCAATAAAGGAAATAAAGAGTAAAGACCTAATAGAAGCAGAAGAGATCAAGAAAAGATAGAAAGAGTACACAGAACTATACAAAAAAGATCTTAATGATCCAATTAACCACAATGCTGTGGTCACTCACCCAGAGCCAGACATTCTAGATTGTGAAGTCAAATGGGCCTTAGAAAGTGCTGCTGTCAATAAAGCTAGGGAAGGTGATGGAATTCCAGTAGAACTATTTAAAATCCCAAAAGTGCTGCACTCAATATGTCAGCAAACTTGGAAAACCCAGCAGTGGTCACAGGACTGGAAAAGGTCAATCCTCATCCCAATTCCCAAGAAGGGGAGTACTAAAGAATGTTAAAACCATTGGACAATTGCACTCAGCTTTCATGCTAGTAAGGTTATATTCAAAATCCTGCATGCTAGGCTTCAGCATTACATGAATTGAGAACTTCCAAATGTCCAAGCTGGATTTAGAAAAGGCAGGGGAACCAGAGATCAAATTGCCGACATTTGCTGGATTGTAGAGAAAGCAAGGGAATTCCAGACAAACATCTACTTCTCTTTCATTGACAACACTAAAACCTTTGGCTGATTGTGTGACTGTGTGTAAAACGTTTGACTGTGCGACTGCATGGATCATGATAAAGTCTGTGGAACATGACAAACTGGGGAAAACTGTGGAGACAGGAATATCAGATCATCTTACCTGTCTCCTGAGAAATCTGTGCAGGTCAAGAAGCAAGAGTTAGAACTGTGTATGGAACAATTGACTGGTTCAGGATTGAGAAAGAAGTATGACGGAGCTGTTGATTTTCACCCTGTATGTGGCAAAAACCACTACAATATTGTAAAGTAATAAGCCTCCAATTAAAATAAATAAATTAATTTTAAAAAAATCAACATAATTAGAAATGAAAAAGGAGAGATTACAACAGACAATGCAGAAACACAAAGGATTATTAGAGACTACTATGAACAACTATATGGCAATAAAATGGATAACCTGGAAGAAATGGACAGATTCTTAGAAAAGTTCAATCTTCCAAGACTGAACCAGCAAGAAATAGAAATTATGAACAACCCAACTACAAGTACTGAAATTGAAGCTGTGATAAAAAAACAAAAGTCCAGGACCAGATGGCTTCACAGGATAATTCTATCAGACATTTAGAGAAGAGCTAATGCCTATCCTTCTAAAGCTCTCTCAAAAAATTTCAGAGGAAGGAACACTTCCAAACTCATTCTATAAGGCCATCATCATCCTGATACCAAAACCAGACAAAGACAACACACAAAAAAGAAAACTACAGGCCAGTATCACTGATGAGCATAGATGCAAAAAAATACTCAACAACATTTTAGCAAACAGAATTCAGCAGCACATCAAAAAGCTCATACACCATGATCAAGTTCAGCTTATTCCAGGAATGCAAGGATTCATCAATATACACAAATCAATCAATGTAATACACCATATTAACAAACTGAAAGATAAAAACCATACGATAATCTCAATAGATGCAGAAAAAACCTTTGACAAAATTCAGAACCCATTTATAATAAAACTCTTCAAAAAATGGGCATACCTATCTCAACATATTAAAGGCCATATATGATAAGCCTACAGCAAAAATTATTCTCAGTGGTAAAAAACTGAAGACATTCCCCCTAAGATCAGGAACAAGACAAGGGTGTCCACTTTCCCCACTACTATTCAACATAGTTCTGGAAGTCCTAGCTACAGCAATCAGAGAAGAAAAAGAAAGTAAAAGGAATCCAGATCAGAAAAGAAGAAGTAAATCTCTCACTGTTTGCAGATGACATGATACAGTACATAGGAAACCCTAAAGGTAGTATCAGAAAATTTATAGAGCTAATCAGTAAATTTAGCAAAGTTGCAGGGTACAAAATCAGTACACAGAAATTACTTGCATTTCTATATACTAACAATGAAAAATCAGAAAGAGAAATTAAAGATAACAAACACATGAAAAGATGCTCAACATTGCTCATTATTAGAGAAAAGCAAATCAAAACTACAATGAGATATCACCTCACACCAGTCAGAATGGCCATCATCAAAATGTCTGCAAACAGTAAACGCTGGAGAGAGTGTGGAGAAAAGGGAACACTCTTATACTGTTGCTGGGAATGCAAATTGTTGCAGTGACTATGGAACATGGTTTGGAGATTCCTTAAAAAAACTAGGAATAAAACCACCATATGACCCAGAAATCCCACTCTTATACATATACCCTGAGGAAACCAAAAATGAAAGGACACATGTATTCCATTGTTCATTGCAGCACTATTTACAATAGCTAGAACATGGAAGCAACCTAGATGTCCATCAACAGATGAATGGATAAAGATGTTGTGGTTCAGTTCAGGTCAGTTCAGTCACTCAGTCATGTCTGACTCTTTGCGACCCCATGAACCACAGTATGCCAGTCCTCCCTGTCCATCACCAACTCCCAGAGTTTACCCGGACTCATGTCCATTGAGTCTGTGATGCCATCCAACCATCTCATCCTCTGTAGTCCCCTTCTCCTCCTGCCCTCAATCTTTCCCAGCATCAGGGTCTTTTCCAATGAGTCAGCTCTTCCCATCAGGTGGCCAAAGTATTGGAGTTTCAGAGCTGGCCTTGTTTCCTCTTAGTGTGCTCACTGTCATTGGCAATGGGAGTCTCCAACTTAGGGATCAGTGCCTGAGCAAGAGGGGCTCCATACTAGACTGAACCTGGAAAGCCAGCCAGAAGAGGAGGCAGTTTTCAATCTGCTGCCTCTGTGCTGTGACTGGAAGAAAGAAAGTCTGTGCCCATGCTCTTCAGAGCAAAGTCTCAGTTTCTACTGCCCTTCAGTTAAACCTCACTGATTTTTAAGCCAGCTGGGACTCATCTCCCCAGGATCAGGCCCCGTGGAGGGTCCCCAAGCTTGTTATAACCCCCTTTCTCTTCTGGATCATCAGCTAGGGGTGGGGGTCCTGACTAAATTTCTTTTCTCTCTTCCTACCAGATTCTCTGTGGACCATCCCTGCACCTCCCCTCCACCAAATATTTGTTGTAGAAGAGCCATTCTGCAAGTCTTCAGGTCAATTTCAGCAAAAGTTGTTCTATATGCAGTTGTAGTTTTGATAAATTCCGCAGAGGAGTGAGCTTAGAGTTCTCCTACTCCACTATATTGATCTCACCTACCAGGTACTTTTGTTGTTGTTTGCCTGCTTTTTGATTTTTTTCTTTTTTTCAACTTTCATTCTGTTGTCTCTTTATAACCCTACCATAACCTAGCAATGAAATCATGTAAATCCTCTCTACATTTTTGTACCTTTCATAATTTAGACATTACAAAAGGTATTTAACAAGCTAGTGTAAAATCATGTGTGTTTTTAGCAATTCATATATTATATTAGTTGTGGAGTTTGAAAATATAGGGATATAAATACAAATACTGTTTAACTTTTCATAAATTGTTCAAGCTTTTGTATTTGTAAAAATAGTATTTGGAAACAAATTTGTCATGAACTTTCTTGCCTTTCCCAATAATTTTACCCAAGTCCTTTCACTTTCTCTTAAATGATATCTTTACATCTCAGGAATTCCTTCAGTTCAGTTCAGTCACTCAGTCATGTCTGACTCTTTGCGATCCCATGAACCACAGCACGCCAGGCCTTCCTATCGATCACCAACTCCCGGAGTTTACCCAAACCCATGTCCATGAATCAGTGATGCCATCCAACAATCTCACCCTCTGTCATCCCCTTCTCCTCCTGCGCTCAATCTTTCCCAGCATCAGAGTCTTTTCAAATGAGTCCACTCTTCCCATCAGGTGGCCAAAGTATTGGAGTTTCAGCTTCAACATCAGTCCTTCCAATGAACACCCAGGACTGATCTCCTTTAGGATGGACTGGTTGGATCTCCTTGCAGTCCAAGGGACTCTCAAGAGTCTTCTCCAACACCACAGTTCAAAAGCATCAATTCTTCAGGGTTCAGCTTTCTTTATATTCCAGCTCTCACATCCATACATGACTACTGAAAAAATCACAGCCTTGACTAGATGGACTTTTGTTGGCAAAGTAATGTCTCTGCTTTTTAATATGCTGTCTACTTTGGTCAAAACTTTCCTCCCAAGGAGTAAGTGTCTTTTAATTTTATGGCTGTGATCACCATCTGCAGTGATTTTGGAGCCCAGAAAAATAAAGTCACCCACAGTTTCCACTGTTTCCCCAACTAGTTGCCATGAAGTGATAGGACTAGTTGCCATGATCTTAGTTTTCTAAATGTTGAGCTTTAAGCCAATTTTTTCACTCTCCTCTTTCACTTTCATCAAGAGGTTCTTTAGTTCTTCTTCACTTTCTGCCATAAGGGTGGTGTCATCTCCATATCTGAGATTATTGATATTTCTCCCAGTAATCTTGATTCCAGCTTGTGCTTCTTCCAGCCCAGTGTTTATCATGATGCACTCTGCATATAAGTTAAATAAGCAGGGTGACAATATACAGCCTTGACGTACTCCTTTTCCTATTTGGAACCAGTCTGTTTTTCCATGTCCACTTCTAACTGTTGCTTCCTGACATGCATACAGGTTTCTCAAGAGGCAGGTCAGATGGTATGGTATTCCCATCTCTTTCAGAATGTTCCACAGCTTATTGTGATTCACAGAGTCAAAGGCTTTGGCATAGTCAATAAAGCAGAAATAGATGTTTTTTCTGGAACTCTCTTGCTTTTTCAATGATCCAGCAGATGTTGACAATTTGATCTCTGGTTCCTCTGCCTTTTCTAAAACCGGTTTGAACATCTGGAAGCTCGCAGTTCACGTATTGCTGAAGCTGGCTTGGAGAATTTTGAGCATTACTTTACTAACGTGTGAGATGAGTGAAATTGTGCAGTAGTTTAAGCATTCTTTGGCATTGCCTCTCTTTGGGATAGGAATGAAAAGTGACCTTTTCAATTTCTGTGGCCACTGCTCAGTTTTCCAAATTTTCTGGCATATTGAGTGCAGCACTTCCACAGCATCATCTTTTAGGATTTGAAATAGCTCAACTGGAATTCCATCACCTCCACTAACTTTGTTCGTAGTAATGCTTCCCAAGGACCACTTGACTTCACATTCCAGGATATCTGGCTCTAGGTGAGTAATCACACCATTGCGGTTATCTGCACAGCACAGGAATGGCCAAGAGGAGATACCCCACATCCAAGGTTAGGAGCGTTGGCCATGACCAGATACCCCACGTCCAATGTAACGAGCGGTGGCTGCACTTTGCTAGAGCAGCCATGAATATATACCCCACGTCCAAGGTAAGTGAAACCCAAGTAAGAAGTTAGCACTGAGAGAGGGCATCAGAGGGCAGACAGACTGAAACCACAATCACAGACAGCTAGCCAATCTGATTAGACAGACCACAGCCTTGTCCAATCAATGAAACTAAGCTATACCGTGTGGGGCCACCCAAGACGAATAGGTCATGGTGGAGAGGTCTGACAGAATGTGGTCCACTGGAGAAGGACATGGCAAACCACTTCAGTATTCTTGCCTTGAGAACCCCATGAACAATATGAAAGGCAAAAATATAGGACACTGAAAGATGAACTCCCCAGATTGGTAGGTGCCCAATATGCTACTGGAGATCAGTGGGGAAATAACTCCAGAAAGAATGAATGAATGGAGCCAAAGCAAAAACAACAACCAGTTGTGGATGTGACTGGTGATAGAAGCAAGGTCCAATGCTGTAAAGAACAATATTGCATAGGAATCTGGAGTGTTAGGTCCATGAATCAAAGCAAATTGGAAGTGGTCAAACAGGAGATGGCAAGAGTGAACATCGATATTCTAGGGTTCAGCGAACTAAGATGGACTGGAATGGGTGAATTTAACTCAGATGACCATTATATCTACTACTGTGGGTAGGAATCACTTAGAAGGAATGGAATGGCCATCATGTTCAACAAAAGAGTCCGAAATGCAGTCCTTGGATGCAGTCCCCAAAACGATGGAATGATCTCTGTTCGTTTCCAAGGCAAACCATTCAATATCATGGTAATCCAAGTCTATGCCCTGACAAGTAATGCTGAAGAAGCTGAAGCTGAACTGTTCTATAAAGACCTACAAGACTTTTCAGAACTAACACCCCAAAAATATATCTTTTACATTATAGGGGACAGGAATGCAAAAGTAGGAAGTCAAGAAACACCTGGAGTAACAGGCAAATTTGGCCTTGGAGTGCAGAATGAAGCAGGACAAAGGCTAGTAGAGTTTTGCCAAGAGAACGCACTGGTCGTAACAAACACCCTCTTCCAACAATACAAGAGAAGATTCTACACATGGACATCACCAGATGGCCAACACTGAAATCAGATTGATTATATTCTTTGCAGCAAAGATGGAGAAGCTCTATACAGTCAGCAAAAACAAGACTGGGAGCACTGCATTCAGGTTACTTATATTTGTTTGTGTTGTAGTACACACAAACATTAGCCACTGATGCATAGCCATAAGATTTCTGATTATAAAAGAGCTCTAACCATAAAATAGCATGTGTATTACTCATAACCTATAGAATGCTTGGGTTTTTTTTGTTGTTGTTCAATAAATGCTAGAGATGAAATACTTCCCCTGCCTTTAAAATACAAAGACTTTTTGAACCTCATGCTGCACAGTTTTTGAAACCAGATTTGCTTAAATGATGCAACTTGTGTGAATTATGTTCAAATGTGATAATCAATGGTCTAACAGAGCTGAGAGACCTTTTCTTTTAAGCCCAAATAGCAAATATGTTTGGTCTTGTGGGCCTTATGATCTCTATTCAGCACTTCAGGAAAGCAGCCATTGACAGACATTAATTACATAAACCAAATGGGTGTGGCTGTGTTCCAATAAAACTTTATTTATTAAAATGGGCTGTGGGAGCATAGTTATTCTGCTGGCCACAGCCAGCCTACCTCTGTGTTGCAGAACCTCAGATAAAGTTGTTCAGTTCAGTTTAGTTGCTCAGTGTGTCCAGCTCTTTGCTACCCCATGGACTGCAGCATAAAGTTGAGAAGGCAAATATTGTGGTTGGTTGTGCATGTGTGTATGGAGAGTAGGAAGCTGGGTCAGGGTGGGGGGCGGGTTTAGGTAAGGTTGAATGGTGGGAATTTTTCACGCTGTTTGTTGTCAGATTGTCTAGTTATCTCTGTAAAGCCTTTATTATTTTATTTTATTTTTCTGAGCATTCCATATTATTTCTGTCCCTAATCCAGTAGGGGGCAATGAAAATCAATCAATCAAAACCATAAAATGAATATAGTTATGAATCTTCTCTGCCAAAAGAGTTTAGAAACTCAAAATTTGGATTAAAGAGTCCTCTTTTTCCCCCTGCATCTTCATGCAATCTTGCCTGAATAGTTCTGCCCTACATTCCAAATTGCAAATTAAATTATTTTATTTTATTTTAATTTCAGTAACTAAGACTTCAGAATGAAAGTAGGTTTCCCTTTCCTGGTAGGGAAAATGACTGACTACACTGACTTGTAAGGAAGAAAGAATGAGAAAATCGTATGCCACGCTGTGCTAAGGACTAAATCTCTAAATGTCCTGTTACATAGTCACCGTACAACTGAGCTCTCGGCTGAACAGAATCGAGAGAATGCTGTTGTGGCTCTCTAGCAAACAATAGAAAAAGTAGAGCATAAAGTAGCAACAGGACCATCTTTATATTACATCATTCCCTCAGTCCTCCCAGGCTATCATCTTAATTATGAAGCCCATAGAAACAGTCACTAGAAGATGATGCAACAATGTTTAGTCTCAGCACCATCACTTGCAATGATTTCAGAAAACAGTTTTTTTCTACATTGGTACATTTCTTTGGCTAAGAAGTTGCTGTCTTAGGAGTCTTTCTAACTCTGATAGACAAATACCATATCAAGAAGGGTAAATATAATTGAGACTTATATATGTACAAAATAAATTGGAAAACTTCTAAAAGAAAAAGCCAGTGTAGAGTGGACCTACTGTTTAAAAAGAAAGAAGAGGGGAAAAAGAAAGATTAATAGATATGGGCTCCTATGGAATGAGAGCTCTCATGCATTGAGCGTGAAATTGGTATTCTGCCATTAAAAAAGGGAGACATTTTAGAGACCTTTTCAGTTCTAAAAGGAGGTACCGAAAAAAAAAAATTTTTTTTTGAAGGGAGTGAAGGAGAGGATAACTATAACAGAGTTATTAAGTATCTTGCTATTCTCACCTGATTAAAAAAACACATTCATATCTGTCAATGAGTATGTTATAGAAATTTTAATGAGGCACCTCTCAAATGTTTACTATAATCACCTCAGAGAACTGTCTCCCTTGTATTAATAGAATGCTTAGTATAAATATACTTATTATAAACTTTCAAATGAATATAATTTGGGGCAAAACTTTATTAAATTATATTTGTATAGAGTTAACAGCTGCAAAATTATATATGTTTATCTAGTAGAACATGTTAATGTGATGCCTAGAACATGGTAGATATTCCAAAAAAACTGAGCTTCTAATAGAGAGTCTATTTATGTGAACATTTATTTGGGCTGGAAGGCAGGGCACAGTCAATTTCTTCTATAGTTGGGACTTAATAAAATCTCTTTGTCTAAGATCTTTATTTTCTCTTAAAAATATGATTTTCATTTGATGATCTTGTTACCAGATATTGTTGCCTTCCTATTTCTCCAGTCATACTAGGACTTCTCTACATTGTGAGATCTGTGGACTGAATTATGTCCTCACAACATTTATATGTTGATTCTCTAATCCCAGTGATATTTGGACATGGAACTTTGGGGGCAGTAATTAGGTTTAGATAAGGTCCGGAGGAGGCTTCTCAGGTAGCTAAGAGGTAAAGAATCTGTCTGCCAAGCAGTTCAAGAAACACGGGTTCAATCCTGGGTCGGGAAGATCCCCTGGAGAAGGAAGTGGCAACCCACTCCAGTGTTCTTGCCTGGAAAATCCCATGAACAGAGAGGTCTGGTGGGCTACAGTCCATGGGGTCACAAAGATTCAGACATGACTGGGCATGCACAGTCACAGAGGTCCTAAGAGTGAGGTGCTCATAAGATGAGATTCAGTTCAGTTTAGTTCAGTTCAGTTCAGTCACTCAGTCGTGTCTGACTCTTGGAGACCCCATGAATCGCAACATGCCAGGCCTCCCTGTCCATCACCAACTCCCGGAATTTACCCAAACTCATGTCCATAGAGTCGGTGATGCCATCCAGCCATCTCATCCTCTGTTGTCCCCTTCTCCTCCTGCCCCCAATCCTTCCCAGCATCAGGGTCTTTTCCAATGGATCAACTCTTCCCATGAGGTGGCCAAAGTATTGGAGTTTCAGCTTCAACATCAGTCCTTCCAATGAACACCCAGGACTGATCTCCTTTAGGATGGACTGGTTGGATCTCCTTGCAGCCCAAGGGACTCTCAAGAGTCTTCTCCAACACCACAATTCAAAAGCATCAATTCTTCGGCGCTCAGCTTTCTTCATAGTCCAACTCTCATATCCATACATGGCTACTGGAAAAACCATAGCCTTGACTAGACAGACCTTTGTTGGCAAAGTAATGTCTCTGCTTTTTAATATGCTATCTAGGTTGGTCATAACGTTCCTTCCAAGGAGTAAGTGTCTTTTAATTTTATGGCTGCAATCACCATCTTCAGTGATTTTGACCCTCCGCCCCCCAAATAAAGTCTGTCCCTGTTTCCACTGTTTCCCCATCCATTTCCCATGAAGTGATGGGACCAGATGCCATGATCCTAGTTTTCTGAATGTTGAGCTTTAAGCCAGCTTTTTCACTCTCTTCTTTCACTTTTATCAAGAGGCTTTTTAGTTCCTCTTCACTTTCTGCCATAAGGGTGGTGTCATCTGCATATCTGAGGTTATTGATATTTATTGATATTGATTCCTGCTTGTGCTTCTTTTAGCCCAGAGTTTCTCATGATGCACTCTGTGTATAAGTAAATAACTAAAGTGACAATATACAGCCTTGACGTAAGATGAGATTAGTTCCCTCATAGGAAGAGACCAGGGAGCTTGCCCTCTTTCTCTCTCTCTTTCCCTGCCTTCTGAAGATACAGCAAGAAGACAGCCTTCTGCAAGCCAGGAAGAGGATTCTTGCTAAAAATCTATTAATAGCCAGCTGCAATATTGATCATGGACTTCCCAAGACTCCAGAACTGACAGAAATAAATGCCTGATGCTTAAGCCACCCACTGGTGGTTTTTTATTAAAGCAACTAAGATAGGGGAACCCATTCCTGCCCCATTTTCAGGACAGTTGTAAATGTGGGTTTCAGCTTCATCATACTTCTCCAGGTTAATCAAAGTGTTTCTCAGGTATTCTTGTGAGAATTCAACAATATTTGTTACACTTTTGAACCTGGGAAAATTAGCATCAAGAGCTGACAAAACCATCATGAAACCATGATGGAAATCTGGTCTAAAAATAGAGTCCACAATAGAAAAGTCTTTCTGGGAAAAGAGTGGGAGTGGAGAGTGACAGATAAAGAGTGTCTTGATGATATTTTTCGTTTAGGGTAATTCACACATTGCAAAAATATTAATAGGTAATATATGAAATAGCAGAAAATAGATTAATTAGAAAATTACTCAGAATCTTTTGATTAATATTCTAATCCTGTAGCTTTGGCTTTTGTGACTTCAGTGTCTGGCATATCATTAGAATTCAATGCATGGTTGTGATTTGCAAAAAAATAATTATTGAATGAGGTCCTAAGCTCAGGGGACCTAGAATGATGCTGTACACCCCTAATGAAATATCTCGTTTATCAATTATTGCTTATAAACCACCTCAGGATTTAAAACAACCACCATTTTATTGGTTTATTATTCTGTGTGTCAGCAATTGATTCTATATTCAAGTAGATCTTTCTGCAATCATCTGAATTTTGATTTGGAGGCTGTCTGCTCTAAGGGCTCCCTCCTGAAATGGCTCATCCATTTCATCCAGATGATCATATTTTCCAACAGGCTAGTTGTATTAGTTTGATAGAGATGCTGTAGCAAAAGATCACAGACTGAGGAGCTTAAACAACAGAACCTCATTTTCTCACTATCCTAGGGGACAGAAATCCTAGATGAAAGAACTGATGGGTTTTCCCAGGTCTCTCACATTAGCTGATCAAGATTTTACATATATTTACACATACACACACACATACACACACACACGTATATATATACATATATACTTTTTTTATGAAGATTTTAAATAACAGGACAAATGCCTTGGCCCTGATGTTAAAAGAGAAGAAAAATAGGATATTACATGCCAGTTAGATCAGGCTTTGTTATGTTCCCACAACAAACTGTTTCCAAATTTTGTATTCTCAACATAACAAATGTTAAATGTTCACTTGTACTACAGGTATATAATTTCAAGTCATCAAGGGGTTATTTTTTATTTTTTTCATCAGAGACTCAGTCTAACAGGCTTCATCCAGATATATCCTTTCACCAGGTCTGCAGCACTGGAAGGGAAACACGGTGATTGAACAATGGGTTTTAAAACTTGCTCCAGAAATTGGCACATGTAATTTCCCCTCACAAGCCATTGGCCAAGTCACATAGCCTCACCAAGCACTGCAAAGCAGATATGGTTCTGCCAACCTGCCATGTGCACCCAGAGGGCAGCAGAGACAGAGAAATGCAGTGTTTAATGAGCAACTTTACTAAATACTAAACACACACACTCAGACGGTAAAGAATTTGTCTGCAATGTGGGAGACCTGGGTTTGATCCCTGGATTGGGAAGATACCCTGGAAGAGGGCATGGCAACCTACTCCAGTATTCTTGCTTGGAGAATCCCCTTGGACAGAGGAGCCTGGTAGGCTACAGTCCATATTATCATAAAGAATTGGACACAACTGAGCGACTAAGAACATCTCAGCACAGTGGAAAGCTCACATAGCACCCCCTCCTACAACAGATCTTTGGATAAGTTTTAGGGGTCCATTCAAACTAGAGTGTAATGACCCTCAAGCACACACACACACACACACACACACACACACACACACACACACACAAATACAGGTTAAGGAAAGGAAAAGAAAATACTATCCATGGAAAACAAAGCTAGAAGAAAATCTGGTAAACTTATGCTAGTGAATAAACTTCAGATAACACATTTATCATCTATCTACTTTGTTGCATTTTCTAGGATAAAATACATTCTTTCATAATGGAAAAATATGTAATTAACTGTGTAAATTATTGAATTTTAAAAAAGAACATTTAACCTCCATTTTTTGTTATTACTTCTCCATTTGTGAGGTCAATTCTCTATTAAATGCACTATGCTTATTAAGAAAAAAATATTTTTCCAAAACATAAAAGTTGAAAAAAAAGCATCTGTGATTATAAATATTTGTATTATTATCAATACATTAAAACTTGAGAAGTCTTATCAATTTTTCTCTGACTATATTTGTCCAGGACAAATGTCAAATTGATTAATGTGCTGAACATCTATTGTAATTTATTGCACAGCTCTGAAGAGCAGAGCTGAGTAAGATGACAAATTAGGAATAAAGTTTCACAAGAAGACCAGTGGTATAAATTATATTGTTACCAGTCACTGGTTGTCAATATTTTAAGAAAAAAAAAGTTATACTTTTCTGAGTAAAGTCTAAAACCCTGTTTTATATAGTTACAGATTGAAGACTATTCCTCCTTTGAAACAGAAATAACATAAAATAGCTAACTGATGTCATTAATCAAAGAACATATTCATTTAATCCAAACTAAATTGAATATTTCAATCATGTAGATTCAACAAAGATTTCCACTTGCTTTCTAAATCCTTAGCCAGGAACTTGAACACACGTATATAGTTCTTCAGAATTATGCTCACTCTATGAGTTTGGCTAAAATATAAAATCTTATATATGAATACCAGAAAAAGAGAAAACTACAAATTTCACCCTGAGAAACAATTCAGATTCTTTTGAGGATGTATAGAACTACAATAGGTTCATTTGGGAAGGGATGTTGGAGGTAGGGAAATTCAGTGGATTATCAATTTTTTTCTGCATTTTCTTTTTTCAAAGGAAACTACAACAGGAAGCCTAAATTTAAGAGACTAAATACAATTATTATGATAGAAGTAGACTGGGAAAATTTGTTGTCCCTCCTTCTCTTTCTGTCTCTGTTGGTCTGTCTCTTTCTCAGCATGGATTTGAAAATATAAAAGTATTTAACAGAAGAGAGACTTGGAAACAGAGAAATTAACTCATACATGTTCAATGACTTAAAATTTTCAAATAATTTTATCATACTCAAAAAACTCAGAACATCTTCTTGTCCCTTTTTTTTTTTTAAATATTATATATCAAAGAAGGATATCTTTGGATTCCAAATAAGGTATCCTCACTATGTTATGTCTGGCCTTGGCACTGTGCTAGATATTATCAGATTTTTATGACCTTATTGTTAGAGATTCTATGTCCTATGTCAGAGTAGAGCATATTACTGTTTGCTACCCAGATACACTCTCTCTTCCTTTCTGCTCACAAAAGCCTGTTATCACCATTATTTTTTTCCCTCTGCAAGGCCATGAGCTCAAGAATGGTGACCCTATTTTCAGCCCCAGGAGTGAACCATGATTGGTTCAGTCAAATCAGCTTGGTCTCATTCCCTTTGGCAGTGGATGTTTTATATATTGTCTTGTGACCAAGTCCTGGTCAATGCAATCTAAGAAAAACTCTACCGGTAAACTTCTGTGGGAGATTTTTCTCACAATAAGAAAGATGAACAGAAATGTATTCTCTCTTCTTCCCTGAATAACGGTTTTGTCTGCATACAATACTGGAACTGCTGCAGCCATTTTGTCACCATGAAGAGAGGTATACTGTAAAAGAGAAAAAACCTTGTCTTTATTTCATGTCATTGTAAATAACAGACACAAAGGCTTGATCATATTTAAAAGGCTACTTTTTTCATTCAGCAAAATATCTGAAAGGTATTATTCACTGGCCTTGGAACTATGAGAAAATGAAGGTCTCTGCTATTTAAAATATCTATATTTGGGGATTATGTTGCTTTTGCTTAAGAATATCTTAACAGAATCACATAAACGTTGTACAAAATGAATCCTAAAGTCACGTCAATAAAGGTCAGGCTGATCATGTATTCCTTCAAGTAAGAAGGAATACATTGAATATACCTAAAAGTTTTATGTTTCAATTTATATACATTCATTCTTATTCTTAACTTTTAGAGAAAGAGGTTAATCATCACTGTATAGACATACCTTATGAACTATTTATTTACTGTCTGTCTTCCGCCATTAATAAAGTCTTCTTGAGAGCAGACACTGTTTCTGCTTTGTTCATTGTAATGTGCACAATGTCTTTCATACAGTACATACTAAATATACATTTAAAAGAAAGAATACTTTTATCCATTTATTCGGATATTTGGAAAATGTGCTTAAAAACAATTGAAGACTCCTTGCAATTAGCGCAGTCTATAATACTGTGGTTTCTACTACATCTGAGGTCAGTGATGTGGGAAAAAAAAATAAAAAAAAAAAACTTTATTTGCAGGGGTTGAGTAGTTGAGATGTTTGAGGAAATTAATCTTGTTTAAATAAATGCACTCCAAATAATAATTTAATTTTGTATGAAGGAAAATTAGTCATTCTCTTTCTTTTATATTTACCATTGATCTATGAGTTAATGAGAGCTTCAGATCAATATTATCTGTACTCATAAAAGGAGGTCATAGAATCTTAGTGTATAGGTCATTTAATCCAATCTTTGTCCCTTAATCAAGTCCTAATTAACATGGAGAGATTGAATATACAAACAAACAATAGCCAGATGATATATAAAAATATATCTTTGACCTACAATGTAGCAACCTGCCTAGAAAACCAACCCCTTATATGCAATCAACAACACAAGAAGCTAGGATGCTCAGATTGCTGTCTCTAGTTACAATAAAAAAAACTAAATAATATCTTCTGTAACAACTGGCCCAGAATAGGCAGGAAACGATTAATAACTGACAGCATGTCCAGTCTTTATCCCTGCTTCCAATTTAGGACCAACTAGAGGAAGCCAAATATGGAGCCCAAACCAATCACATAGGATACTTACTTCTAGTCAGTCCACCTATAGCTTCCCCAGAAAAACAATCTTTAGTCAGGGCGTATCTGAAGACTTCCTTTTTCTCAATGTAAAATTTTGCCACTGCTGTCTGCCTTTGAGAGCCAAATGCAAGTAATGGAGGCTGACTGCTTTGCTATCACGAGCTCAGAATATATACTGTTTGCTTTTCTCATTTGATTGGTTTTTGTTTATGTCCACATCATAGACTGTCAAATATACTACCAGCAGTTATTCTATAAAGCCACATTTGCATTAACATACATGGAGTCTGTGCTGGATTTTGTTTAAAAAAATTCCATAAAATAATGCAGCAAAGATGATCATTAGAAAGTGATGCCTTGACCAGACGGACCATAAGTGTGTTAGCTTAATTGGTTAGTTTTATTAAAGATAATCTTTATAAGATCTTGATCTATTTTAAGCATATTCATCAATTAGAATATAGAGCACTGTAATGTTTTCCTAAAATAATTCATTAAACACGTACATATGTGTGCTCAGTCGTGTTCGACTCTTTACAACCCTGTGGACCAGAGCGTGACAGGCACATTTGTCCATGGAATTTTCCAGGCAAGAATACTGCAATGGGTTGCCATTTCCTTTTCCAAGGTATGTTCCCAACCTAGGGATCAGACTCATGTCTCTTGTGTCTCCTGCATTAGAGGTAGATTCTTTACTTCTGAGCCATCAGGGAATAGATGAAACCAAAATAGATTCAAGGTTAATACCAATTAATCAAACTGAAGCATTCTGAGTAACCTTTCAAAAGCTATTTACTTCACATTTAAACGTATGAAAAAATTTATGAAGCATTTTTTATGAATTTGCCTCTTAACACAATGGAAGAAATATAGCTGTTATTCTAGATTTTTAAGTTGATCTTCTTAGATTTGTTGAAATTAGAGTTTTCTAGGAAGAAACTATGGACACTCATGTGTCACCTTCTGAAAAATTCAAGATACAATTTCCTTCTAATAGTTTTTCACGTTTGAATATAAATACGTAGAAAATTACAAAATTAAATTATCATGAGATTAGACATAGTTCCTAAGAGAAGATTCCTAGATGAATTAAAATCATCTATTCTTACTGATCTTTCAGTTATTTTCTTTTTACATGTAGATTCCATGTAAAGTTGTGATATTTATTAAGACAGAACTGATTTCTTATTTAATCTCAACTGAAGCCAAAATGTGAAATGATAATAATCCATTAATTTATCTTGGTAATTTTGAAGAACATATATAATTTTCAAAAACTGAATACAATTGTGGACACTTTGTTTCTCCAGATATTCTGATTGATTTTTCCTTCTCCTTAAGATTTGTCTTAGATCTCAAACATTTCTTATTGCCACCAAAAGAGCTTGGAGACAAATATGTTGCTAATCCTTGATCCATGAAATAAGAATCCAAGACATAAAAATCAAAGGAGGCCTTTTAAGGGAGCATAATAAATCCTTCATCCCCCAAGGGGAGAAGACACAGATGAACACCTTGCTCCAACTGGGATTGCATAAAATTGCAAAACTTGACATACTCTCTTCTGACAATGATTTTAGTCAGAGTCCTGAATATCCTTAAGATAGTTAAGCAATCCTACATTATAATGAAGGGTTTCTGTTCGATATATATATAATTTCAGTTATGCAAGATGAATAAGTTTTAGAAATCTGCTGTATAATATTACATTTATAGTTAGCAATATTACACAGTAGATTGATAACTTGTTAAGATTGTAGATCTCAAGTTAATTTTTCTTACCACAATAGAAAGAATTGGAATGTTAAGATGTTGTCTAGAGCAGTCTTTCTGATGCTCTGACTTTCATCATCCCAACACACATAATGTATGAAACCACATAGTATTCAGCAGCACAGTAACATGGAAACTTGCAAGGCAATGATTTTCAAACAGGACTTCTGTTTGCCTGTTTTCACACATGCTGCCTAAAGTATACTTTTAACAACTTTGAATATAACTAGAATAAAATGTTAGGCACTGAGTAGAGGGAGAATGAGTAAAACTAGAAGAAAAAAATGAGAGCCTACACAATTGGCTTTAGTTAGCATTCACTTATTCTGTGACACCTTTACATCCGTAACATATGTAACATGTAACTGGATGTTGTCAGTTTCATGCCTTAGAAATACAGCATTGTTCTACAGGAAAGGTCACATTGCTGTGAATAATATCCAATTTCTCTTTAAAAGTTACATAAAGTTTCAGTGGAAAAGTTCAGATCAATGAAATAAACATGTACTTAAATAATATAACAGACAGTAGTTAGAATATCATTTTTACCAAGATCCTAGATGTCCTGATACAGTGATATCTTCAAAAAAGAAAATTCAAATATAAAGCTGAAAATAAATTGCTGCTATTTTTAAAGCATAAATTAATGTGACTGTTTACAGATGAAATTTAGATTAAAAATATATATATGTAAGTACTAAAATAAGACCATGTTAGCTATATTATCAGATACTGGCTTTTTATCATGAAACTACATTCATGTTATTTGTCCTTTTGGAAATGCTCATATTCCAATCTTTTTATTTAAATGCCTAGTTTATTCCTGTGTAGAAGTCAGAGTCCTTATTATTCCATAAATTGTTTTAATTACAAGTAATAACAATGCTACATGCATGATTATAATCCTTCAATTTTATTTCAATAAATAAGTGTAATCAATTGATTCCTCTGCCAAAGCAAACTGAATAATTTTCTTTTTGCTATTTATATTGTTCCTTTTCCATCTAAAATATTAATATGATATCATTATACACAGAATAAACATAGGCAACTAGGGGGAAAAATTCCAAAAAATCATGTTTTCATTCAATTATCCAGCATATGTTAGTAAAATTAAAAGTGCCAAAGAGACAGAGAGGGAGAAGGAGAGAGTTAGAAAGGGAGAAAGAAACAGAGGGAGGGAAGGAAAGAAGAAAGGGAGGGAGGAAAGGAGGAAGGAAAGAGAGAGAAAGAAAGTGAGTTGAGCTAATGCTCCCCAGGTACCAGAGGAGATGCCGAAGGAATTGGAATTGGTGTTGGTAATGTAATGGTCTGTGTAACCTCATGAGCTGTCAAATCCTAGACTGCACAAGACTAATAGCTCTTTTATAAAGAGTTTCTTTTAGCACTACTCCCCAAACTCAAAGGCGCAGAACACTAGCTATTTAAGGGCAAAGTGATAAAGACTCACTTACTTAGGTTGATAAGCTTTCTCAGGAGTAGCATTTTGATTCTGAAACAAGTCACAGAACTCATTAGTAGAACCAATGGCAATGATAATAGACTATGACTATCTTTAATTGTCCTTCTGTTGTGTTATGCATTTAAAGGCTGCATTTCAAATGAAGGCTTTGTTGGTGATTTAATGGCAGGATTTGGGTTTTAAAGTAAGATAATCTCACACCTATAACAAGATCAGTTCTGCATTAGACACATGCCCTGGATCACCTTCAGAAATCTTTGTTGATGATATAAAATGAAAGCATTTTAAGCTGCTGGTTTTGCAAAATAATAGTTAGATTCTACTTATAATTTAATATTCAAAGATATTAACTTTATGTTTCATGAAATATGAAATAAAATGCTAGCTTCAAACCTGGCACATACTTCAAATGGAATTCTAGAGTTTAAAGCATCAAAAGGTTTTAAATAGGCAGTACCATTGTACACGGCAGAGATTTTTTTATAAGGCTGTCAGCTTGATGGAGAGAAATATTGTGGCATCCTTGAAAGGGTGTATAAAGTATAAATAAGCATATTCATTATGACAGTATAATTTTATTTTAGAATTGTTTCTTAAAATTACTATTTTTTTAATACAAATTCAAGAAAGTAGCTCATAAAGAAAGCTTTACTATTTTGCACATTATTGAGTCTCAAGGCAGAAAGGGCTATCTTAGATACAGAATATATTTATGAGATGATTGTTTTTAATGAAGCAGAGTTTACATAAGTTTGAGAATTTCCAGCAGAATGAAAACATGCAATAGAGACAAAACAGGGGCCCAGAGACTTGGATTCTAGCCATGGTCCTATATTTTGTCTCAGGGGCTTTAGATTGCCCAACTTAAACTTGCATAGCTTAACACCCCTATGGGTCTATCACTTACTTGGAGAGTAGTACTATAGAATATATTATATATCCCATTTTGGTTTTAGTGTCCTCTGACGTCAACAAAGGAGTTTGGATTAATTACTAAATTATTTCAGATAGGCAATCTAAAATATTTTTTGAGAATGTAGTGAATTAAATGTTCCCAATTTTTATCTATGTGGATATTCTTAACACTATAACTTATGCATAAAAAATACTATCACTGAAAAGGTATTTCAGTTCAATTCAGTTCGGTTCAGTTGCTCAGTCTTGTCCGAATCTTTGTAATCCCATGGACTGCAGCAAGCCAGGCTTCCCTGTCCATCACCAACTCCCAGAGCCTACTCAAGCTCATTTCCATTGAGTCAGTGATGCCATCCAACCATCTCAACTTTTGTCGTCCCCCTTCTCCTCCCGCCTTCAATCTTTCCCAGCGTCAGGGTCTTTTCAAATGAGTCAGCTCTTCGCATTAGGTGGCCAAAGTATTGGAGTTTCAGCTTCAGCATCAGTCCTCTCAATGAATATTCACGACTGATTTCTTTCAGGATTGACTGGTTGGATCTCCTTGCAGTCCAAGGGACTCTCAAGAGTCTTCTCTAACACCACAGTTCAAAAGCATCAATTCTTCACCACACGGCTTTCTTTACAGTCCAACTCTCACATCCATACACGACTACTGGAAAAACCATAGCTTTGACTAGACGGACCTTTGTTGGCAAAGTAATTTCTCTGCTTTTTAATAGGTTGTCTAGGTTGGTCATAGCTTTTCTTCCTAGGAGCAAGCATCTTTTAATTTCATGATGCAGTCACCATCTGCAGTGATTTTGGAGCCCCGAAAAATAAAGTCTCTCACTGTTTCCACTGTTTCCCCATATATTTGCCATGAAGTGATGGGACCAGATGCCGTGATCTTAGTTTTCTGAATGTTGAGTTTTAAGTCAACTTTTTCACTCTCCTCTCTTGTTTTCATCCAGAGGCTCTTTAGTTCTTCTTCACTTTCTGCTATGAGGATGGTGTCATCTGCATATCTGAGGTTAATGATATTTCTCCTGGCATCCTTGAGTTCAGCTTCTGCTTCATCCAGGCTGGCATTTCCCATGATGTACTCTGCATATAAATTAAATAAGCAGGGTGAAAATATACAGCCTTGACAGAATCCTTTCCCGATTTGAAACCAGTGTTATTCCATGTCCAGTTCTAGCTGTTTCTTCTTGACCTGCATACAGATTTCTCAGGAGACACATAAAGTGGTCTGGTATTCCCATCTCTTTCAGAATTTTCCACAGTTTATTGTGATCCACACAGTCAAAAGCTTTGGCGTAGTCAAAAGCACAAGTAGATGTTTTTCTGGAACTCTCTTGCTTTTTCAATGACCCAGTGGATGTTGGCAATTTGATCTCTGGTTCCTTTGCCTTTTCTAAATCCAGCTTGAACATCTGGAAGTTCACAGTTCACGTACTGTTGAAGCCTGGCTTGGAGAATTTTAAGCATTACTTTGCTGGCATGTGAGATGAGTAAAACTGTGCAGTAGTCTGAGCATTCTTTGTCGTTGCCCTTCTTTGGGATTGGAATGAAAACTGACCTTTTCCAGTCCTGTGGCCACTGCTGAGTTTTCCAAATTTGCTTGTATATTGAGTGCAGTACTTTCACAGCATTGTCTTTTAGGATTTGAAATAGCTCAACTGGAATTCCATCATGTCCTCTGACCTTGTTCATAGTGATGCTTCGTGAGGCACACTTAACTTCACATTCCAGGATATCTGGCTCTTTTTGAGTGATCACACCATCATGATTATCTGGGTCATGAAGATCTTTTTTGTAAAGAATTTCCGTGTATTCTTGACACCTCTTCTTAATATCTTCTGCTTCTGTTAGATGCATACCATTTCTGTCCTTTATTGTGCCCATCTTTGCATGAAATATTCCCTTGGTCTCTCTAATTTTCTTAAAGAGATCTCTAGTCTTTTCCATTCTATTAATTTCCTCTATTTGTTTCCACTGATCACTGAGGGAGGCTTTCTGATCTCTCCTTGCTATTCTTTGGAGCTCCACATTCAGATGGGTATATCTTTCCTTTTCTCCATTGCCTTTCACTTCTATTCTTTTCTCAGCTATTTGTAAGTCCTCCTCAGGCAACCATTTTGCCTTTTTGCTTTTTTTTTTCCCTTGGGGACTGTCTTGATCACTGCCTCCTGTACAATGTCACTAACCTCTGTCCATACTTCTTCAGACACTGTGTCTATCAGATCTAATCCCTTGAATCTATTTGTCACTTCCACTGTATAATTTTAAGGAATTTGATTTAGATCATACCTGAATGATCTAGTGGTTTTCCCTACTTTTTTCAATTTAAGTCTGGATTTGGCAATAAGGAGTTCATGATCTGACCCGCAGGTATTTAATGTTCATCAAGTGAATGTAAAGCAATCTGATTCAGAAATCCTTACAATCTAGCCTGCTGTTATTCTTTCATATATGTTCCTATACATCAAAAGGAGAAATCAAATAAGCCAGAATAAAACTTGATTATAGTAAATTAGATAAATGGTCAAGACATTAGGGGAGTTGTTGTTTTTATTTTCTGTCATTGGTTTTTCCTTTTTTTTTTTTTTAACTGATTGACATACTCAAAGCTGCACAGGTTCAATACATTAAAAACTTGATGTATTTGGAGATAAGTATGTTTGTAAAACCTTCATAATAATCTATGTCATAAACATAATCATAACCTCTAAATATTACATGATACAAAGAGGAATATAAAATTGATCTTATTTTTAATATCACTTCCATACTTTTCCCTTGGGGGACTATTTTGGGAAGTGTATAAGAACCATACTTATTGAGAATAATAACAAAACAATTCAACCATTTCTACCCATTCCAACTATAGGTTGTGAAATGTTGGGAGAAGTTTAAACTCATTATAAGAACCTATATAATCAGCATACTTGAGTATATCATAATGAAATTTATAGAGATAAAAGGACTACAGGCATATAAAACACTTTGGCTTCAAAAATTATTATTCAAGAAACCTTAACTGAGGCCCTACTATGTATTCAGCATGTTATGTATGCAAAGATGAAAAATATGACCCTAAGTCTAAAATATTTACTCACTCCTTGCAGAGAGTAGATAGTAAGGAGATAATTAAAATGAAGTATAAATAATGCTATAGGAAAAGTAAACACGGGTAACTACAAAGTTTGGGAGGAATAAGTAAAATGGGGGATCAGGGTCTGTACCCTGATTAAGAGGGAGACTCTAATAAAAGTGATGCAGATTCCCAAAACATCAGTAAGAGTTAAAGAGTCTTCGAAGGGTAATCCATGAAAAGGAGCAAGCACATGAGAATATGTAGGAGGAGGAAGCCTTATTTACTTGCAGAATCCAAATCTATGATGAAGATAAAAGTAGATAGTGAAAATTTAAACAAAGTTTACATCATAAGGCCTATTAGAGCAAGTGAAGAAGTTTTCATAGTAGCCTGAAAAATAGTAGAGGCCACTGAAGAATTTTAATGAAGTAGCTTTTTAATTGTATTTGTAATTTGGAATGGTCTCTCTAGTGTCAAATGAGAGACTAACTTGGACTGTTGCAATTTGCTTAGAGAGGAGTAATGAAGGCTTGCACTAAGGTAAAGATAGTGACCAGTTACTATAAAAAATGTGACTTGTAGGTTCAATAGGTATCAATCAGTTTAATAAGCAGATCAAGGGATTGATTTGAAGTAGGATGCAAAAAAAAGGAAAAAGTTTATAACTTACAGATTTCTTGCAGGTCAGCTAGAAAAATGGTGCATCTATGAAGATAATGCATTGTGTTAGCTCACCATGTTCTTTTTTGGGGGAAAAAAAATACATTTCCCAGCCTCCCTTTCAGTTAGACAGTATGACTTCTGACTGATCATATAGGTGGTAGTGATTACAGATACTTTCATACCTAGCCCTACAAAACTTCCCACACAATCCATAAGTCATTCTACCTCTCCCATGGCAGTGTTGAAATCCGTCTCTCTGAAATGGTTCATCCACAAGATTGGTGACAATCTGGTTCTCTTAGTTCCTATGGCAAAACATCTGAGGAGACATGGCTGATCCTCATTTCATAGTGAGAAGAATGAACAATGAAACTTACAGTATTAATTCACTAGAATATCAATGATTATTTTTTATGATGGAGTATCTCATCCTATCCTGATTAAGAGAGAAATCAATCAATAAAAACTTTTTTTTTTTTTTTTTGGAAAGAAAGCAGATTTGAGAAAGAGGAATGGTTGGAGAAAAGACTGAGTTCAGTTTCAACATACTGAAATTTTGGCCCTCTTTAACATCCAAGTGGAAGATGACAGAAGCATCTGGGGATACAAATATGGACCCTAGGAAAGAGAGTCATGCAGGAGATGCAGATTTAAAAGCCTTTAAGTTATAAATTTTTCCTCGTTAGTATAGTGGTGAGTACCCCGGTCTGTCACGTGGGAGACTGGGTTTGATTCCCTAACGGGGAAGCAACACACCCTTTGGGGCTTCCCTGATAGCTCACTTGGTAAAGAATCTGCCTGCAATTCAGGAGACCCTGGTTCAATTCCTGGGTTGGGAAGGTCTGCTGCAGAAGGGATAAGCTACCCACTCCAGTATTCTTGGGCTTTCCTTGTGGCTCAGTTGGTAAAGAATCTACCTGCAATGCGGGAGACCCGGGTTCGATCCCTGGGTTTGAACATTTGGGGATACAAATCTGGACCCTAGGAGAGAGCTATGCAGGAGATACAGATTTAAAAGTCTTTAAGTTATAAAGTGGAGTTAATGTCACAAAAATGGATAATATGACTCCATTTCATCATTTGATCCTCTGAGTACAAAGTTTATACAAGAAATATTTTTTTAAATGTCTACCATCTCTAAATATTTGAAAGACCATTCCATATTAGACAAACTCTTTATAACTTTGCAGTGTGTTAACACCTTAAATAATTGTGATAAAAAATAATAGTTGGCAATCTCTATTTTAATAAATTAGGTGATAAAATTAAAATTCATATTTTAAGACAAGAAAAATTTAATCAAAAAATTTTTCCTCTGCCTTTTGGTCACCTCTCTCCCCTGTACTGTGCGTTTTGTGTCTGCATTATGCATTAACCAGGCCTCACCAATGTCAGAAGTACCTGTTTAACCATAAATATCAATTTTTCTTCTTTTGGTGACAACTACATAACTCCTTAGAAGATACCATTACGTTTTCAGTCCTGGAAGTGGTCGGGTTGACTCACCCCTCTCCTTGTAAGTGCAAATATCTTAGCTGAACTTTGTGTACAATGCCAGTGAATAATTACCCTTAAAGATAGTGATTGATGCCTGGGGAGTTACTGAACCACACCTAACAGAAGTTCTCAGCTTAAATAAATACCATGCTGTTGCTGTTCAGTTGCTCAGTCATGTCTGACTATTTGCGACCCCATGGACTGCAGCACGCCAGGCTTCCCTGTCTTTCAGAGTCTCCCAGAGCTTGCTCAAACTGGTGTCCATTGAGTCAGTGATGCCATCCAACCATCTCGTCCTCTGTCGTCCCCTCCTCCTCCTACCTTCAGTCTTTCCTCACATCAGGGTCTTTTCTAATGAGTCAGCTCTTCACATCAGGTGGCCAAGTTTTGGAACCTCAGCATCTACTATAACTACTTATAACCTTATTAATATTACTAGTTATATTATTTTTATACTGTTCATTTTATGAAATTATTGTTTATTGCATTACCAAATTCATGACAGAGTCTATGATTAATGTAATGATGACTTTCTGTTCTTCTTCAGTCATTAAGTCATGTACAACTTTTTACAACCCCATGGACTGCAGCATGCCAGGCTTCCCTGTCCTTCACTACCTCCCCAAGTTTGCTCAAACTCATGTCTGTTGAGTCAGTGATGCCATCTAATCATCTCATCCTCTGTCATCCCCTTCTCCTGCTGCCCTCAGTCTTTTCCAGCATCAGGATATTTTCCACTGAGTCAACTTTTCACACCAGGTAGCCAAAGTATTGAAGTTTCAGCTTCAGCATCAGTCCTCCCAATGAATATTCAGGGTTGATTTCATTTAGGCTTCACTAGTTTGATCACCTTGCATTAAAAGAGACTGTCAAAAGATATTTCCAGCACCACAGATCAAAAGCACCAATTCTTTGGTGCTCAGCTTTCTTTATGGTTCATCTGTCACATCAGTACATGACTACTGTAAAAACCTTAGCTTTGACTCTATGCCCCTTTGTTGTCAAAGTGACGTCTCTGCTTTTTAATATGCTATCTATGTTGGTCATAGCTTTTCTCCCAAGGAGCAAGTGTCTTTTAATTTCATTGGTGCAGTCACCATCTGCAGTCTCTGTTTCCATTGTTTCCCCATCTATTTGCTGTGAAGTGATTGGACCAGATGCCATGATCTTATTTTTTTGAATGTTGATTTTTAAGCTAACTTTTTCACTCTTATCTTTTACTTTCATCAAAAGGTTCTTCAGTTCCTCTTCGCTTTGTGCCATAAGGATGGTCTCAACTGCATATCTGAGGTTATTGATATTTCTCCCGGCAATCTTGATTCCAACTTGTGTTTATCGAGTCCAGCGTTTCTCATGATGTACTCTGCATGTAAGATAAATAAGCAGGGTGACACTATACAGTCTTGACAGACTCCTTTCCCAATTTGGAACCAGTCTGTTGTTCCATGCCCGGTTCTAACTGTTGCTTCTTAATCTGCATACAGATTTCTTAGGAGGCAGGTCAGGTGGTCTGGTATTCCCATCTCTTTAAGAATTTTTCACAGTTTGGTGTGATCCACACAGTCAAAGGCTTTGACATAGTCAGTAAAGCAGAATTAGATGTTTCTCTGGTATTCTTTTGCTTTTTCTGTGTTCCAACGGATGTTGCCAATTTGATCTCTGGTTCCTCTGCCTTACCTAAATCCAGCTTGAACATCTGGAATTTCTCACTTCACATCCTGTTGGAGCCTCACTTAGAGAATTTTGAGCATTACTTTACTAACATGTGAGATGAGTGCAATTGTGTGGCAGCTTGAACATTCCTTAGGATTGCTTTTCTTTGGGATTGGAATGAAAACTGACCTTTTTCAGTCCTGTGGCCACTGCTGAGTTTTCCAAATTTGCTGGCATATTGAGCGCAGCACTTTCACAGCATCATTTTTTAGGATTTGAAATAGCTCAACTGGAATTCCATTACCTCCACTAGCTTTGTTTGTAGTGATGCTTCCTAAGGCCTACTTGACTTCGCATTCCAGGATGTCTGGCTGTAGGTGAGTGATCACACCATCATGGTTTTCTGGGTCACTAAGATCTTTTTTTGTAGAGTTCTTCTGTGTATTCTTGGAACCTCTTCTTACTATCTTCTGCTTCTGTTAGATGCATACCATTTCTGTCCTTTACTGAGCCCATCTTTGCATGAAATGTTCCCTTGATATCTCTAATTTTCTTGAAGAGATCTCTAGTCTTTCCCATTCTATTTCTTTCCTCTATTTCTTTGCACTGATCACTGAGGAAGGCTTTCTTATCTCCTTGCTATTCTTTGGAACTCTGCATTCAAATGGGTGTACCTTTCCTTTTCTTCTTTGCCTTTCACTTCTCTTCTTTTCTCAGCTATTTGTAAGGCCTCCTCAGACAACCATTTTACCTTTTTGCATTTCTTTTCCTTGGGGACTGTCTTGATCACTGCCTCCTGTTCAATGTCATGAACCTCTGTCCATAGTTCTTCAGGCACTGTGTCTATCAGATCTAATCCCCTGAATCTATTTGTCACTTCCACTGTATAATCATAAGGGAGTTGATTTAGGTCATACTTCAATGGTCTAGTGGTTTTCCCTACTCTTCAATGTAGCTCTGAATTTTGCAAAAAGGCAAATTTTAAAATTTAAGTCTGAATTTTGCGACAGCCTTTGCCTTCTTCCAGGGATCTTCCCAACTCAGAGATTGAACCCAGGTCTCCTGCATTAAAGGTAATCTGCCTGCATTGCAGGAGATTCTGGTTCAATTCCTGGGTCACGAAGATCTGCTGGAGAAGGGGGAGGCTACCCACTTCAGTATTCTGGCCTGGAAAATTCCATGAACTTTATAGTCCATGGGGTCCCAAAGAGCCAGACACTACTGAGTTACTTTCACTTTCAAGTATAATAAATGAAATAATTTAATGAATAAATTATCTTCAAATTTAATTTAAATTGGGGACTGACCAGGATAGCCTTAGCAGTACCCTCTCTTGATTAAGCTTTGGACAGGCTTCTTTCCTGCCCCTCAGGACCTGGGAGTCATCACTCTGAAATGTGTGATAGGAAGATAGCGCCCCATCACCCAGTCTCTGGGAGAGAGTTGTAGCCAAACTTTGGTGCACACTTGTTCCAAAATGTAAAACTAACTTCTATCAAGAAGACTGAAGAAATTAACTTTTTCTCTGGCTAAGGCCAATTAGCAAATATTGATCTACAATCCCCCTACCTCCAACCCAGATCTTAAATGCTCTCTAGGCTTCTGTTTCAATAGAGTTGAGATAGACTGAGTTCTGGCTTCTGTCCTTTATTGATACAGACTTGAATAAAGTCTTCCTTCTCTGTTTTACCTTGTCTACTGCAATGTTTTCTTTGATAATATATAATATATAAAATCTCCAACACTGAATAGTCCAATATATGGGATTACAGTTTCAATGGATTTATATTTATGTTTCCCTTGTTCAGTGCTGAAGTGTGTGTTTTGAAGAACAAAGTTATAATTATGTCCTTGGCATTTCCAGTATATGAAAAAAAAGGAAAAATCAGGATTTGAAGTATTGCTACTTGTTCTTCGTTCTTGTACAAGTTCATGTTATATGGGAACCATCTGCTTGATCTGCTCTTCCATTGGCAAAGTGAAAATTAAACAAAAAAAAACAACAACAGTAATTTCTTGTCTATTATTCATTAAAAGCATTCACTGATTATATCTGTGAAGTGTACTGAAGCACAATGAAATACATTCCCCACAGTTTTAATTGAACATAATATAAATCAAACAAAATAAAGTTGTAGTTGAGGAAGATTTTAGTATGAGCTCCACAAAATTTCTGTCATTTAAGTGAGCTTGCTTGATTTAGAATGGCAAATTTAATATCATATGTTACAATTCATGAACCTACAAATTTGCTTTCAAACATTTAAGGGAGACAAATTTCCCCCAATATGGAAGAAATACATATAATTAAATGTAATATAATAAGAAACTTGTTTTTAGAATGGTAACAATAGTCTTCATTCTTTTTTTAATGCTGAAAAGTAGCAAGAACCTAGCCATTTAGAGCTTATGTAAGAGTGTTATTATTTTTTTCTGAATCTATTGCTTTATCATTCCCCAAACTGCATGTACTAAATTATGACCACTACTTGAGAAATTCAAAGGGTCACACAATCATTGGGCTATGAACATTCTTATTATGTAATTTAATAAAACACTTTATTTCTAGAAATGACTGTTAGTGCTAAACCATCTCAGATAGACAAATGCTTATGACATATCTGAATATCTTAAAAAATGGCACTGAATAAGCTGCATATTAAAATGAAGGCAAAATTTTAATATCTTTCAATCAAAACATTCCAAATACTTCTAACTCAGGTGTGGCAAAGGTCCTTCTACAGCCTCTGATTTCATCCCAAGTACACGTGGAAGTCAAGGTCAGAACTTTAAACCACCCCCCAATAGATTGAACCCAAAATCTATCGATAGCATTTTAATAATGTGTTTAATTAGTTTCTAGTTCAACACCAACACCCAACCTCTGCTTTCTCAGCTTAAGAGAAATACAGTGTTGATGCAAGGCCCAATCCCACACCCCCTTGGTACTCTACCTATCTCTTTACGCCATTTACTGTGAACACCTCAAGACTCTGTGGACAAGCTTTGCCTGTCCCAGGGAGCAGGTTAGGCCACACAATGCAGAGAAATGCTTCCCATATGTTTTTCTCAATTAGTGGTGAATATTTACCTCGGTTTCCTTATTATTGGAATGACCTGATATGTGTCCCTCCCTTGGCAGGATTGAGTGTTAGCTGTTCATAGTGATAATCTGCTTGATAACTCTACCTTGCTAATTTCTTACTCTGTCTTACCTCTTTGGTCTCCTACCAATATTTATGGTAATTGGCTCAGACACATACTACCTGCAATCAAATCTCTTTCTGAAGATCTGTTGCTGGTTTGCCCAGTCTCCTTTGTAGCTAGAATAGCCAGAGGTCCTAATCTTAACCAATAAGGCCTAAAGCAGGGAGAAAAATAAATAGCCCAGTCATTAAAAAGGGAGGAGAGCAGTGGAAAAGAGCCTGTTCTCCCAGTAAAGGGGAGACTCAGGAAGCATCTCCGTTTACTGCCCTTCCCTCTCCATCTCCATCCAGCACTTCTTGCTTTGCATGTAGATATGCTTAAAGCTGCCACCATCATCATGTAATCAAGCCCGAGGGTGACATGAAACTGACTTAGACAGAGGGGATAATCTGGGGCTTTGAGTAGCAAGCTAAAGCCAGTTGAACTTTTTGTTTGGTGAGAAAAAAACGTATATAATATATATTTAAGATAGAATATCTTGATTTTTTTTTGCAACTGTATGTACTAAGATATATTTTTATAGAACATTTTATACTAAAAGGGAGAAGGCTCACCTTATACAATATGCTATAAAAGCATCATAGAAATCTTCACATCATTTTTCAGTATCTAATATTATTTTGCTTAGTTGTTTCACTGTCTCTTGCATCACGTAATATTTTAAAATATATTATTATGAGGAATTCAGTTTCTACACTATGCTTGCATATTTGACGCAAAAACAAAGAAACAAGAACAGGTAATTAGTACTAGCCAATTTTTTTTATTTTTTAAATGTACCCCATATAGGGCCTCTTGTTTCATTTTCCACATAAGCACACAGTCAGAAAAATAAGCTAAAAAGTTTACCTAGCTTAACTCACAAACTCAAACCAAAACGACAATAGGCAAATTGTTTTTCTGGCTTAAAAATTAAAAGCTTCACCTTAGAACATTTAGTAATTTTACACATATAAAAAAAGCAAGAAAAAAGGGTTGCCGTACCTGAAAGTATGATGGAAAATTGAATAAGAGAAAAAAAGGTCAGAGAATATCTAGAAATGTCTTAGAAGACTTCTGCATGTGACTAACACAAAGCCAATTCAAATAATATACATGTAAATGCATTGTGTGTATTATTTACTTTGATCTTCATTGAAATACTGTGTACAAGGTACAATTAATATATCTATTTTTACATATGAAACAAAGGCAAAGGAAATCAGGAAGGAAAACAACAACAACAAAAAACTCTCCAGATTCTTGCAAGTACCTAGTTTTCAGTTTGAACTAGACTTGTCTGATTCCAAAGCTAGTATTCTTGTGAGTCTGCCACTTGTTTATCTGATATTCCCTTTCACTGAAACAGGAAATCTCTACTGAGAGGATGAAATAGTTCATGGTCTTCCCTAGGACTTAAGTATCTCCTTAAAGTCATCCTATTACCTTTTAATTGATCAAAATTCAACTAATTACATTCATTAATTTCCCAGGTATTCTGTCAAAGGGAAGAAGGCTTGGCATAAAAAGCAAAATCTTATATCCATTGTAAAGCACGTGAGTTCTAACATTCATCTATGTGCTTGTTCAGCTTATTAATCTCCAATAATAACCAACTGCAATACTAGAAAAAAACAATTTCTGAATGTGAAAGTGAAGTCTCTCAGTCGTGTCCGACTCTTTGTGACCCCATGGACTGTAGCCTACCACGCTCCTCCATCCATGGTATTTTCCAGGCAAGAATATTGGAGTGGGTTGCCATTTCCTTCTCCAGAGAATCTTCCTGACCCAGGAATGGAACCCAGGTCTCCCGCATTGTAGGCAGACACTTTACCATCTGAGCCACCACAGAAGACTTGCAGACGGATTCTTTACCAGGTGAGCCACAAGGGAAGCCCTAATTTCTGAATATATAAACCTAAATATTAGAAACACTAGGAAATATTAGCCCTAAAGGTCATGCATAAACAACTAGGTGACGTGCTCAGGCAACCACCTCTGTCTTGGACTCTCAATGATGTCATGTGAGAAGATTATTTTGTTTTCAACAGGACTACAGAAAAAAAAAATACCCATATTTGAGTGAGATGAACATGCAGTTTGTAGTTTACAGAATCCAGCTCTACAACCCACTGTTCACCTGGGGATAATGACAACTGCTGCTGCTGCTGCTAAGTCACTTCAGTTGTGTCCAACTCTGTGCGACCCCATAGACGGCAGGCCATCAGGCTCCCCCATCCCTGGGATTCTCCAGGCAAGAACACTGGAGTGGGTTGCATTTCCTTCTCCAATGCGTGAAAGTGAAGTCGCTCAGTCGTGTCTGACTCTTAGTGACCCCATGGCCTGCAACCTACCAGGCTCCTCCGTCCATGGGATTTTCCAGGCAATAGTACTGGAGTGGGTTTCGATTGCCTTCTTCGATAATGACAACTAACTTGAGATTAAATTTTATATCTGTAAAATAATGTTTATATATGTGTTGGGGGAGTGCGTAATTTCCTTGGTTCTGTCTTGACTGCTGTGGGGGTGGAAAGTATTACAGGGTAGGGGCCCTTCCATGTGGGCTGGAGTTCAGTCTTTGGGGAACCATCTTTCCAGACTTTAATTAGGACTTGAGTCCCTGGAGGATATAGTGATGGCTCTTTAGAATCTTCTGGGTCCTTGTTGACACCCCATAAGCGTATATTTTGTTGGAATTGCCCAAGGGCCATGGCATAAGACCTGAGGGTATGAGCCTCTGAATCTAGGAAGAGGTCATTGACATAAACAAAAGGTCTCCCATATAGCATCTCACCTGTTCTTTAAGGGCAATACGGATGTGGAAGAGAGCTATCGGTAAAGACTCCTTTCAACTCAGGGAGGTCTCCTGGGTTATCTTTTTTTTATCACTGATTTTAAGAATTGGTTGGCTCTTTTTACTTTTCCTGAAGAGTGAGGCCTCCAGGCACAATGGAGATAAAAAGTAATGCCCAACGCTTTAGAGACCCCTTGGGTGACCTTAGAAGTAAATGATGTTCCATTGTCACTTTGTAATGACCTAGGCAAACCATATCTTAGAATGATTTCATGGAGCAGTTGTTTTTTTTTTTTTTTTTTTACCACTTCCTCAACCTTCTCTGTCCAGGTGGGAAAGCCTTCAATCCATCCTATGAATGTATCTATCATGACTAATATGTCTTGATACCCTTGACAAACTGGCATCTGGGTGAAGTCCATCTGCCAGTCCTCTCCTGGGTAGGTCCCACGTCACTGGACAGGCTGGGCCAGCTGGGGTCTTCAAGCTCCTTGGGGGTTGTTTAATTGGCAAATGGGACAAGAGATCACCACTTGCCTTATAGTCATTTGGAGGCCTGTTCCTCTGAAGGACCTTTTCAGTAATCTTTGGAGGGCCTTCTTCTCTAAATGAGTGGTGGCATGTAAGGAGTTAACCAACTGCCATTGGAGTTTCCTAGGCAGAAAACGGAATTTCTCCTTTAGGAACCACACCATATGACCTTCTTGAAAGCCCTCACTCTTAGCTTTAATAGTCTCACCTTCAGTATATGAAGGAGTTCCTGGCAAATTAGGCTGTGGAACTAAGGTGGCAACCCCTATTAGGTCATTGTTCTGTAATGCTGCTCTCTTAGCTGTCCTCTTAGCTGCTTGGTTCCCTCGTGTCACTTCTGTGGTCCCTTTTTGGTATCTTTTCCAATGGGAGACTGAAACCTCAGTGGGCAGCTGCACTGCCTCCAAGAGCCTAAGGATTTGATCACCATATTTGATTGGGGATTCTCGGGTGGTCAAGTGGCCTCTTTCTTTCCAAATAGCAGCATGTGCATGTAGCACCAGAAAGGCATACTTGGAGTCAGTGTAAATGGCTACTCTTTCCCTTTCTCCCAGCTCTAAAGCTCAAGTCAGGGCTGTCAGCTCAGCTAATTGGGCTGAAGTACCTGGTTGCAAAGCTTTAGCCTCTGAGGTCTCAAAATTGGAGACTACTGCTTATCAGGCTCTTCTTTTTCCATCCAAGAGAAAGCTGCTTCCATCAGTGTATCAGATTTCCTCAGGATTGGTCACAGGATCTTCTGACAATCCCTCTAGGGGTTTTGTCCAATTGTCCAAAGTTTCTAGGCAAGGGTGAAAGGGGAGAGAGCCCTTGGGGATAGGCAGGAGGGTGGCAGGGTTAAGAACCTCACAAGGGGATATAGTGAGGCCTGGATTTTCCATCAGCACTACTTGATATATGAGGATTCTTTGATCAGACATCTATAAATGGCCTCTCTCACTCAGGAGTTGTTTCACTTGGTGGCTGGTAAAAATAGTTTGCCCCCAAAAGAGAGTTTTAAAGCATCTTTTATCAGGACTGCAATAGGCAAGGAAAGATTTTTTCCCAATAAGGGAGGACACTCAGGGACAACCAGAAACCGGTGGGAAAATATTTGTCCATCCCAACAACAAAGTGCTCAGCTGAATCTTTTTGTAATTTTTTTTTTTTCCCGTAGCACCCAAAATGGTAGGAGGTCAGGACAGAGTAGGAAGCCTCTGTATCAGCCAAGAAATTCTTGGACCTACCTGCCACATCCAGTTGCACCCTTGGCTCCAGCACCGTTAAGGCTATCTATGACAGATGGGCTGGCTGAAACGGGCTGCTTCAGTCCTGTTGAACCATTGTGAGGGGAGGTTTGGTGCTTGACCTTGAGGCTCTTGAGTCCTGAGGGCAAAGTGCTGCCCAGTGTCCCAACTGATTGCATTTATAGCAAGTCTCTATGGTCTCAAAATTGGAGACTACTGCATGGTCTTCTTTTTCCATCCAAGACAAAGCTGCTTCTATCAATGTACCAAGTTTCCTCAGGATTGGTCAGAGGATCTTCTGACAATCCCTTTTAGGAGACTTGCCATGGTTTGGACGCTCTTTGGCCCAATGTGCCACCTGTCTACAGATTAGGCATTTGCCTTGTGCCTTGTCCTTCAAAGACTTGGGGTTTCCCATAGGGCTTCCCTGGAGGGCAGCCAGCATCTGTGTATGCCTTATCTCTTTCCTTCTCTCCCTTTCCTGGGCCTTGGCCTCCCTCTCTTGTTCTCTGTTATAAAAGGTATCGGTGGCTGTCTGGACTATCTCATCTAAAGAGGCAGCAGGGTCCTGCTGCTGTAGCTGTTGTAACTTTACCCTGATGTCTGATGCACATTGGGACAGGAATTTGTCCTTTAAAATCATACTTTTGGAGGGCCTCTTTTAGACTTTCCAGAAAGGCAATGGGGTTCTTGTTGGACTCCTAAGTTATTGCTGAGACTGGGCACAGCCCCACAACTAATAGGCTTCCTTCTAGTTCCATGGGTGGACTTCCTTAGGGGTGAGTCTTTCTGAAGGTTATCCCACCCAGTACTGTTGCAACCTGAGAGCCGGGCATCCCTGGGTCAGGGTGCAGATCCCCAGGCAGGTTGAGGCATAACAACCTCTTGGAGATCAAATCTCTGGGCAGGTCAAGCCATGTCGACCTCCTGGGACTCCTACACTGGCAGATCCCTGAGCATGATGAGGCATGACAACTTTTCGAGGACCAGATCCCTAGGCAGGTTGAGGCAGGTCGACTTCCTGAGACCCCCAGATTGGAGCTGGGCATCCCCAAGGTCTCTAGTGCTGATCAGTGCTGGGTAGGATTAAGGGATTGTAATCTTAACTCATTGCTTATTTGTCTACAGCTGATGGGAACAGGTATCATGAGGTAAAGCAATCCAAGTCTGCACCTTGAGGCTGGGAACCTGGTGAAACAGCCATAACCCTTATCCTCTTATTGCTCTGAGGGAATGTAAGTCACTGATTTCCTCCCCTAGTCTGCCGGAATCCAGCCCCAGCAGGTCAGGGTTCCCTCAGGATGGACGGCGTCGGCGATACGAATGAGAAGACACAGCGAGTCGTGGTGTTTCCAAGTGTCTTCTGACTTTATTGTTTTTAAGACAGCTTTTATATTTTTAGTGATACATAGAAACAAATGTAAAGTATAGAGTCATGCCAGATCAGCTCGATGGATCAGCAGTTTTTGATCCATATCGGAACCAGAACACTGTTTGTGTTTCTAAGTTATAAAAGGTTTAAAATTGTTTACATCATCTTCTGGCCCAGAGGCCTGCTAACATCTTGTGACTCTTTTATTGATAAGGGTTGATCAGCCAGGACACTTTTGTATCAGGCACAGCAGGAAAGAATTCATTAATAGAAAGTTTCAAGGTAAAACCTGTTTTTCGGTAATTTACTCTATGCCTTGAGCTTAACAGAAAAGAATGGGGTTCCATAAAGTCATAGTACAGCAAGCTGAAACAATATAGCACAAAGGTCAGTTCTTAGCAAAATCACCAGCTGAATTTAACAATTGTCTTATTATTTGTATTAAAGCTAAACTTTTATTTATATAAATCCCTAACTATTATGCTTTCATTATATAGGCTAAATACGTTAAGAGTAAAAACATAGTGAGTGACTATAGATTAAGTAACAATTTCACAAAGCAATATTTTTTGTATTTCCTAACAAGCCTTTCTTTCCTACAAAGGGCTCTGTGCCCATTGGGGCTTTCTGTGTGGAGGCCCTCAATGCTGTTCTGTTGTTAAGGGGCAGTCAAGCACATTAGCTCCAAAGGCACAGGTATATTTATTAAACAAACCAATATGTTAGCAAAAGGAATTTAGATCAGCATACTCTATATCCCAGATAATTTTATTTAGGATGCTACCATTCAGGGGCCTTGTCGATTGAGATTTCAGATTGATCTATTTTAGAAGAGAATCAGGAAAAGCCTCTTTTCTAAGTCACAGAAAATAAGAGGTTTATTGTAGCAAACATCAGAAAGACAGATATCATCTTTAAGGTGAGTGCTGGGGCAGCCTTCCGAGAATTCCTGAGGGCTGAGATGCCGTGCTCGATCAGCCCTTTACCTCGTGACTCTGTCATGGGTGGGATCTTGTGAGCTGGCTCCTGGCACTAGTCCTCCATAGGAGCCATTTAGGATGTTTCCAATGGTAAACATCTCATTGTCATAGACCCAGTTTAGATAATAACAGAAGTAAGGGTTGTCTGGTCCTGTTAGGGGCATTAAGAGTATTTTAATAATAATCTGGGTGGAGCTATGTTGCCTTCAAGTGGGGCAGGGTCCTGGTTGTAGGAACTCATAAGGGGCTTAAGAACAAATTGATAAGAAGCAACAAACCAGATGTTCCATAAAAGTGGAGTGGAGATCTGATCCAGGGGTATGTTTGTAACTTTAGGAGAAGGGTGGTAAGGATTTGGCCCTGAGCGGACTGCAGAGCTGACTCCCAAAGTGGCAAACATTATATCTGGAAGGCCAATTGTCCTTGAAGGGATGCCACTAACTGATGGACTTCTAGCAGGCATTGTGTGCCTGTCACCACCCTATTGGTTTCACTGAGAGATGCTGTTGTTGCACATGCTGTAGGAAACACGGAAGATGAAGGCCTGAATATCTACAGAGATTGGATATTATACACCGTTTATCTCCCAAGGGCCAGCTATTTTCTGGTTGTCCCTCAAGAAGATTGTAAAGGCAACATTGTGGGCCTGGCAGGGCTCAGGAGAAGAGCATGAAACAGGAGAGAAGGGGGCAGGGCACAACTTTTGAAAAAATGATATAGCTCAAGGGCATAACATAAACCAATTAAAATCAAATGGGTCCAAGATGACAAGTCAAATTCAACTAAACCTATTACCTCATGCATGCTGAGAGTCCAAAGAAAGTAGTATTATAAGGACCCTGAAACTAGTCAGTTTTTGTTGGATACTACCAGTGCATTGGGAGGGAAAAAATGAAGGCTGGAGATGACTAATCACCAATTTAGGGAAGTGTAAAAGCCAGATGACCTCCTAAGTAAAGTTATTTTCATTTCTGAAGGGCAAAAACAACAATGTGTAAGGCCATAATTTAATTATAAAAATAGAAGAGTTACAGAAAAGTTCAAATTCTTAACTCTTCTGATGTGTTTGTCTTAAGATTAAGGCCCTAACTTGAAAAGCATGGAACCCTATGAAAGTAATAATATGATTGAATGTCCCTAAAAATCTTGAATTTCTAGATCCCTTAAACAAATCGGACCTTCAGAAGTGGCCCATTGTTCTCTTAAAAAGCTAGGTTTCCATCCTTACATGAACTTGAGGTAGACATTTTTTTGCATCATCCCCACTTTTGCTGTGGTCACCATACCAGTAACCTGGGTTAAGTCACATTGTTAGCCAACTGGAGCAGTGCTGAGCCTCCTCAAGGACGAAAAATAATATGCATCCAAAATATCTATAGTTGTTGTTCAGTTTCTCAGTCATGTCTGACTCTGGAATCCCACAGACTAAAGCTCTCCAGATTTCCCTGTCCTTCACCATTGCCTGGAGCTTGCTCAAGCTCATGCCCATTGCATTGGTGATACCATCCAACCATATCATCCTCTGTCATCCCCTTCTCCTTCTGCCTTCAATCTTTCCCTGTATCAGGGTCTTTTCTAATGAATCAACTCTTCACATCAATAACTGTATGGGGGGTAGCCAAAAGTTACTGGTAGGAGTCAGGAGAGTATATATGGATCCTGACAGGACAGGATTAAGGAAGGTCAAAGGGAGGGGTTTTGTTGTTTTAATACATGTTAGAAGTTGCTGTTCCCTGGAGGAGGACATGGCAACCCACTCCAGTATTCTTTCCTGGAGAATCCCCAAGGATAGAGGAGCCTGGCGGGCTGCAGTCCATGGGGATGCAAAGCGTTGGACATGACTGAGCTACTAAGCACACACACAGCAGCTGTGTTGGGCAGGATGGTGCCCCCCCACCCCAACTCTTACGCTAATAGATATCTACTTCCTAATCTCTGGAACCATCTGAACCAGTAGGGTGAAATATGTCAACATGTGTGTATTATATATATATACATACATACATATATATATGTGTGTGTGTGTGTGTGTGTGTGTGAACTTTCTTTTTGTCTTACCTGGTAAAGAAGAATTAAAGTAGACAATAAAATTAAATTTGCTAATAAGGTAACCTTAATATAGAGAGGATATTTTAGATTATACAGGATGTTCCAATATAAGTGCAAGGGTTCTTAATATTGGAAGAAGGAAGCAGAAAATGAGAGTCTGAAAAGGACACTATGAAATCAGTTAGGGTGCGGCCATGTGAACAGGACTCCACTTGCCAATGCTTATTTCAACAATGCAAGAATGAGGCCAGAAGCCAAGGAATTTCGGCAGAGAAGAACCTTGGAAAGCAAGAAAGTAGGTTCCTCCCTAGGGTAGAATCCAGAAGTAACCCAGCTCTAATGAGGCTTTGATTTTTAGCCCTATGAGACCTATTTCAGATTTCTGTTCTTCATAACTATGAGATAACACATTTGTACTGTCTAAGACACTTAGATTTGGGAAATCTGCTGCTGCAGCAAAAGATAATTAATGCAGGATTTCTTCATGATACAATATTTAAAACTTTGGCAAAGACCCCATGAGATAATGTAATATGGTTCTAGAGACGTGTGAATAAAATATTTTATATGTTAAATTATAAATTTAACATAAATATTTTTGCTTGCATTGCTGCTGATTTCAGCATCTGAAAAACTGAGTGCCTAAACCTTGAAGGAGGGAAGTGGGCAGCCACCCCAGTATCTGCTACTCTACCTGTGCCTTTTAGATAAACTCACTTCGTGTAGTATTGGGTTGATAAAAAGTTTGTTTGGGTTTTTCCATAACAGCTATAGAAAAACCTGAACAAACTTTTTGGACAGAGAATGAAATGGTTAGATGGCATCACCGACTCAATGGACATGAGTTTGAGCAAACTCTGGGAGATAGTGAAGGACAGGGAAGCCTGGTGTGGTGCAGTCCATGGGGTCACAAAGAATCAGACATCACTTAGTGACTGAACAGTAATGTTTGCTCTCTCTGGAAACATTTCCAGCCATGATGCTGAATGTATTAACTGCTGATGGCCTATCATTAGTTTCTGTTCCAGCATTGTCCTTAGAGTGCTGCATTTCCCCCAAATTATCTTACTCAGGTGAAGTCCAAAAGCAAGGCTACTTGTTGAGAGGCTGCAGAGATGTAGACCCTTGTATTCAACTTGAGACAATTAGGAAGAATCATCTCAGCTCCAAATTCCCTGTGGAGATCAGCTGGGACATCACATTTCAACCTCATCCTTGGCCCCATACTGTTTCTCTTGCTTTATTCCAGGTATTAGTCTCTAGAGCACTCCCCAACAAAGTTTCTGCATGCAACTCTCCATCTTGAGTCTATTTCCAAGAGAATTCATCTAAAACAATAACTTTCTAAGGAAAGATATTAACTTTTCCCCCCTTTTGAAATAAACAGTGAGTTTTTAACTGATGGGCTAAGGGAACGTTATGTACTACAGTAGGCCTCAGATTTCCAGAAGGTCAAAGATGGAGTTTTGAAGATAAAGAGCTCTTTATAGTGACATACAGAAAGCAGCTTTGCTGTGATGGATTGGGCAAGAATTTGTGATTCACTTTTACCATTCCATGTGATCCAGATGTAATCAGTTATTCTAGAAATGAAATAATGTATCCAGTTCAAAATACTGCCAGAATGAGTTTGGAGGTGGACGGATAGGAATACAATCAATTCTGGGAAGGCTGAGAGGGTAGGAGAACTATGCAAAGAAGGCAGTCACTTCATTCATTCATATATTGATTGATTCATTCAACAAGTGTTTGTCAAGAACTTTCTTTTTTTAATTTTATTTATTCTTTTTCTTTGGCTAGGCTAGGTCTGTGTTGCTGGGCAGGCTTTTTTTTTCTAGTTGTGGCGAACAAGGCCTACTCTCTAGTTATGATGTGCAGGCTTCTCACTGTGGTGGCTTCTCTTGTTGGAGAGCATGGGCTCTAGTAGTTGCAGGCTTCAGTAGTTGCGACACGTGGACTCAGTGGTTGCGGCTACAAGGCTCTAGAGCACAGGCTCAGTATTTGTGCTTCACAAGCTTAGTTGCTCCACGGTATGTGGGAATCTTCCCAGACCAGGGATCGAACACATGACTCCTTCATTGGCAAGCACATTCTTTATCACAGAGCCACCAGGGAAGCCTTGTCAGGCACTTTCTAAATGTCTGCTACTGTGCTAATAGTGATATAACTATGAAGGAAAGATGTTGTCCCTGTATTCTCAGATGGGGTCCAGACCTCTAAACAGAAACTTTTAATATGAGATGACAAATGCTGTCATGTAGAAATAGAACCTCGGTGAGGATAGAGGCTAGATAATAGAGGCAAAGCAAACATCCAAGGCAAAAGCCCAAACTTCAGAAAGATAACGTGGTATTGCTTGGTGACTTAAAACCTTCTCTGTAGGATAGAATGCAGAAGGAGGAAGATGATAGAAATAGTGAGCATGAGCCAAATTGTGAAATGTCTTGTGGGTAGGTCATGTTTAAGACTTTAGATTTGATCCTAAAAGCTAGAGGGAGAATTGGAAGATTTTAAGTAAAGAGTGATATCATCAGATTTGCCTTTCGGAAATAGTGTGAAACTCCAACAGAGCATGACTCAGAGGGCACAGTCTGGCCGGTCCTGTTGCTCTGTAAACTTGATAACATCAAGGCTCCATAAACTTTGATCTCTCAGTGCCATGTAGAGATTTAAGATATAGTCTGGCTCTGATATCTCTTACTTATAGGATGCAAATAGATAAAGGACATCAAGAAGCTCCAACTGAGAAAACACATAGAAGACCAAGGAATTTATTAAGAAAGTCACCAAAGTTTATAAAATATATCAATGATAGAATTTTTGGCCTGATTAAATATGACCTCAAATCATGAAACTATATTTTGACTATTTTCAAAAGATATTTCTGCTCAGGGTGTGGACTATAAACTAATGATCCGTGAATCTTACTTTTATTTTCATCACTATTTTCAAATAATTTTGTCCTAAGACTCCGAAGACAAATACACTTGAGTAATATTAACACAGCATAGTAAAGATGTTTTTTAAAAATGTTTCAGAAGGTGCCATTTTTTCTTTAGACAGCAGAGTAAAAACCTGCATATTTGTCTGGCATTTCATTTCCATAAGCTTCAGTAAAAATCTTAGAATCTTATATGGTGTCAAGGAAAAAGTGTTATTAACCCTGATGAAGTTTCATTTAACCCTAGGCAGTAGAAAATCATATAAGTTCTGATATCAGAAATAATCAGAAATATTGTCTTACCTACAGCTGAATGTTCCAGGACTCAGTTCAGACTTATTAAGATCAGGTAGTAACAGTTTATACTAAATATTTAGTTTTTGGATCTCTGATCTCCTTGAGTCTTATCCTTCTGATTGGTTGCTTTAATAGAAAGGCTTTTCAGGCTCTGTTTGCCCTGATAATGCCAACTGAGCAGGTAAAGACTGGACATGAGAAAGATATGAGAAAATATTTGCTTTATAAATCTAAAATATAAATTAAATGATGTAAGCTTCCCAAGAAGCACAATCCTATAGAATATCAGTTCCTCAAAAATTATTGAACTAGATAAATAAAACTTGGTGAAAACCCTGAAAAATATAGGCTTTCTTGATATGCGTTTATATATTAATATATACACCTGTTTATATATAATACACATAATAATTTATATAATGCACATGTTAGGTACTCGTGGAAGATTAAAAATGGACTGATTTTAAGGCAAAAAATCAAAATAACATCTAATTGTAATTTTAATGCAAAAATGCAAAATAATAAAATCTGTACTGAGAAAACACACTAAACTAGTCAGTGAGTGAAAAGTGAAGTCACTCAGTTGTGTCCAACTCTTTGTGATCCCATGGACTGTAGTCTACCAGGCTCCTCCATCCATGGGATTTTCCAGGCAAGCGTACTGGAGTGGGTTGCTATTTCCTTCTCCAGGGGATCTTCCTGACCCAGGGATTGAACCCGGGTCTCCCTCATTATAGGCAGAAGCTTTACCTTCTGAGCCACCAAGGAAGTCCCAAGCTAGTTAGAGATTTGAGTTATAATGCAGGAGACCCGGGTTCGATTCCTGGGTCAGGAAGATCCTCTAGAGAAGGAAATGGCAACCCACTCCAGTACTCTTGCCTGGAAAATCCTATGGATGGCGGAGCGTGGTAGGCTACAGTCTATGGGGTCACAAAGAGTCAGACATGACTGAGAGACTTCACTTTCAATGTTGAATGAATGAACACCTCAATTTTGTTAAATTTCCTATCTTGAAAGGAACAATTAACAGAGTATAAAGTGCCATTAAATCCCATGAGTTTATTATTCCTGATTAAATATTTACTAAATATTTAAGATTGACTAAAAAATTGAAAGCTGTATCACCCTGGTACAGTGTTGGTTCTATAAAAGCATGACTTTCATGTTCTATTAGTGATGCATTTGTATTTTATTATAGACCTTCTTTATGGTTCACACCCCTCTGGGGTAATACCATAGTTTGGTTTGCCTTCTGTTATCTTTGACATTTATTCCAAATCATATATCCTAAATCTGTACCTCTGATCTAATTTATTATCCTGTGCTTTAGACTTGCCCATTCAACTGCTTCCCAGACATTTGAATTATAGTATTATCCAGGCATTTCAAAATGAATATTCAACTTAATAATTTCCCCTAAATTTGCATCTACTTTTATATCATTCTTTTACTTGGGAAAGTATATCCCCTGAAGTGAAAGTGTTTGTTGCTCAGTCATGTCTGACTCTTTGCGACCCCATGGACTGTAGCCTGCCAGGCTCCTCTTTCCATGGCATTCTCCAGGCAAGAATACTGGAGTGGATAGTCATTCCATTCTGCGGGGGATCTTCCCGATCCAGGGACCAAACCCAGGTCTTCTGCATATCAGGCAGACTCTTTACCATCTGAGCCACCAGGGAAGCCCCAATATATCTGATAATAAAAGGAATATTTTGACAAAGAAATATCTATACTTTTTATTACCGTGTAATTCAGGTAACAAATATTGTTTTTCATCCCATTCTTAAAAACACACCTAAATTTTCAGATTTTCATATTTTGCTGTCTATGTCCTGAAAATTGTTAATTATTTCATGGGCAGTCTGAGATGTAATTGAAATAATCACATGGGGAGTCAAATGAGGTCCCCTGTATTTCTCCCTTTTCCCATATCTCTCCCTTCTCCCTGTTTAATATATATGTGAAGTATCAGAGAATGAGCAGGTACTGAACAGGCTTATTGACCTCTTCTGAAAGGAGGAAGGTTTGTTAATGGAACAAAGCTAACAATAAAATCAGCTTCAGTGTAATATTACCATTTACTTCACATGTGCTATATGCCAAGCACTGATCTTAGGCCTTTACATATATTTAACACTAAAACTGCTAAAATGGTATTTAAATGGATTATCCTCATTCTGTAGATATAAAAGAAGAAACATATGGGAGAGAGAAACTTACCAAACATGAAAAAATGGAAGTAGGTAGAAGAACCATACTTGGAGCCTTGTTCATTTATAGTACCAAGGCTTAAATACTAAGCTTTTTCTTTTTTTTCTTGCACATAATACCCACTCTAATCTGTTTGACGCTATTAATCAAACCTTACGTTCCCACCTTAGAAACAGGGCTTAGCTCTGAGAAAGAGAGAGATATAAATAGAGGGAATAGATATTTCATCTCAAGATGGAAGGGGTTGAGATTAGGCTGCTTCACAATTTTGAAGCAGCTATTTTAAATAGTTGATCGTTAAAGAATTATTTTCAGCTTATACCAAAATACCTAATGCTTCTAGAGCATGAATGTTGATGTAATCTCAGACTCCTTGACCTCCACTATCCTCTCTCTTAACTGACAAGTTTTATGTTTTTTTTTTTTTTATTGCACCTCCAAAATTGTTCTAAAACCCATTCTGTTCTCTTCATCCTGACAAATCTTGCCCCTTCCCCATGTGACCTTTCTTTCTAATTGGTTTAGTATCATGTTTAGCTCTTTCTAAATTATTCTGTAAGTTTTAACAAGTGTATGCTTTTCAAAATACAAGTCTGATCATATTAATTCCCTGTTTAAAAAAAACATCTGAATACTTCTCCTTTCTGAGCGAATAGCATATTTTTGTATACCCTAGTCATGTAGCTTAGCTCTCCAGCTTCCTACCTTCCAGTATCTAATCCAAGTATATCTAACATCCCAAACCTTCCAATGCACCTTAAGCACTCTTGCTTATGGGCTTTTGATTTTTTTATGTTAAAATAATTTTAGATTTACACAACAGTTGCAAAAATAGTTCAAGTTTCTTAAGTAGTATTCATTTAGCTTCTCCTGATACCAATAGCTTGCATAAACACTGAATATTAATTAAAACTATGAAATTGACATTAGCACAGAACTGTTATGGAAACTACAGTCTTTATGCTGTTTTCATCAGTTTTTACACTGTACTTTTTCTAATCTAAGATCTGATCCAAGTTTATATGTTGCCTTTAGTTTTCATGTTTCCTTCAGTTCAGTTCAGTTGCTCAGTCATGTCCTATTATTTGCAACCCCACGGACTATACCACGCCAGGCTTCCCTGTCCATCACCAGCTCCTGGAGCTTGCTCAAACTCATGTCCATCCTGTTGGTGATGCCATCCAATCATCTCATCCTCTGTCGTCCCCTTCTCCTCCCGCCTTCAATCTTTCCCAGCATCAGGGCCTCTTCCAATGAGTCAGTTCTTCACATCAGGTGGCCAAAATATTGGAGTTTCAGTTTCAGCATCGATCCTTCCAATGAATATTCAGGACTAATTTCCTTTAAAATTGACTGGTTTTATCTCCTTGCAGTCTAAGGGACTCTCAAGAGTCTTCTCCAACACCACATTTCAAAAGCATCAGTTCTTCAGTGCTCAGCTTTCTTTATAGTCCAGCTCTCACATCCATACATGACTCCTGGAAAAACCATACTTTTCACTAAACTGACTTTTGTCGGCAAAGTAATGCCTCTGCTTTTTAATATGCTGTCTAGGTTGGTCATAGCTTTTCTTCCAAGGAGTAAGTTTCTTTTAATTACTTGGCTTCAGTCACCATCTGCAGTGATTTTGGAGCCCCCCAAAATAAAGTCTGTCCCTGTTTCTGTTGTTTCCCCATCTATTTGCCATGAAGTGATGGGACCAGATGCCATGATCTTAGTTTTTTGAATCTTGAGTAGCCTTAGCCTGTTCATATCTGTGGCAATTCTTCAGCCTTGAATTTTTTTTTTTAATTTTACCATTGAAGTATACTTGATTTACAATGTTTCAGGTATTCAGTGAAGTGATTCAGCTGCATGTGTGTGTATATACTTTTTCAGATTGTTTTCCACTATAGGTCATTATAAGGTACTGAATATAGTTTCTTGTCTATACGTTAGATACTTGTTCATCTGACTTACATATAATAATGTATATCTGTTAATCCCAAATTCCAAATTTATCCTTTCCCCCCATGTTCCCCTTGGGTAACCATAAGTTTCTTTTCTATATCTGTGAGATTATTTCTGTTTTGTAAATTCTGTTGGATCATTATTTTAGATTACAAATATAAGTGATATCACATAATATTTGTCTTTCTTTGTCTGACTTCACTTCTGATGATAATCTCTAAATTTGTCCATGTTGCTGCAAATGACATTGTTTTGTTCTTTTTTTATGGCTGAGTGATGTTTAATTGCATATATAAATTAGTTTTCACCCACAGTGAAATTACTGGATCATATAGTAACTCTATTGAAGATTATAATTTTGATTAAGACTCATTTGTTTATTTTTGGTTTTGTTCCTCTTATTCTCAGAGACTGGTACAAAATAATATTGCTTCAATTTATGTCAAAGAGTGCTTTGCCTGTTTTCTTTTGGGAGTTTTATAGTATCTGGTCTTACATTTAGGTCTTTGATCCATCTCTTTATTTTTGTTCTTTTTCAAGACTTTATCAAGTGTCATAGAGAAGCTTTTGTGTGTGTGTGTGTATATATATATATATATATATATATATATATATATATATATATAATGTATAATATATAAAAAATTATGAATTTTTGCCTAGCTAAAATTTATGACATTATGATTCCACTTGTTTGACTTAGTATGAATAGAATGTTAGATTTCTAAGTTATATTCACTCAAAACTTTGATATAGTTCCATGCATTCTGACATCTAAAAGTCTAGAAACTCAGCAATTTAAAAAAATTTGAATGTGGCATGAAACTTCTAATCTAATTCTGAGTATATAAAGAAATACTGTGTTAAAAAAAACAGGAAATTAACATGTGACACAGTATTATTAAGTATAGATTTTTTTCAAATCTCACAAAATTTTGTTAGAGTGTCCATTATTTGCTTTCATACCTTATTCAAGATTCCACAATGTATTTAATTGCAGTTTCAGTTGCGTGCAACAAATTCTAGTAAATTATCTTTTCATTTTTATTCTATTACAAATATTTTCTAATTTTACTTGTTATGGCTTCTTAGATACACTCAACATTTAAAAGTGGACATTTAATCGCCAAATACATGGGATCTTTTAAAGTATATTAATTTCTCATTTTGATATTAATTTCTAATTTAAATTCTTTATCTCTGTGATCACCCTCAATGTTTTTTCTGTCTTCTAAGTTTCTTAAGGCTTTCAATGGCTAAGTTACAGGTCTCTCTTGGTAAATGTCACATTACAGTTGAACCTCTGGGTGTTATTTTTAAATATATTTTGATAGTGTGTTCTAACACAATTCTACAGTAAGAGAAGAAGCTCTGGATGATTTAAATACCTTTAGACCATGAAATTTTTGTATCTTGTTTCATGTCCCTGAATGAGCTTCCCTGGTAGCTCAGCTGGTAAAGAATCAGCCTGCAATGCAGGAGACTCCAGTTTGATTCCTGGGTTGGGAAGATTCGCTGGAGAAGGGATAGGGTGATCAGTCCAGTATTCTTGGGCTTTCTTGTTGATTCACATGGTAAAGAATCTGCCTGAAATGCAGGAGACCTGAGCTCCATGCCTGGATTGGCCAGATCCTCTGGAGAAGGGAATGTCTACCCACTTCAGTATTCTGGCCTGGAGAATTCAATGTCCAGAGGAGCCTGGCAGGCTACAGTCCATGGGGTCACAAAGAGCTGGACATGACTAAGTGACTTTCACTTACCACTTTTATGTCCCTGGATATATTTCAGTGTTTCTTAGTTTATAGTTTAGGGGAACTTGAATAGAAAAAAAAAAGTGAAAAACTTTGGATGCTCATTTGAATTTGTTACATATACGAGAAGCATGCCTTTTCTTGTTCAAGAGTATCTTAAATATATGTCAGCTCTGTTGTACATAGAGAACACTTTGAGACAAATCTTATTTAGAAAACAGGTTTTGGTGAATTAAAGAATTAAAACAAACAAACAAAAAAAAACCCTTAGAAAATGAATTTATGATTGCTGGGTGGAATGAATAATTAGGAAGTTTAGGAAGGTCATGTATACACTGCTATATTCAAAATGGACAATCAACAAGGACATGTTGTGTATCACATAGAACTCTGCTCAATGTTACATGCCAGCCTGGGTGAGAAGAGAATGAATACATATATGTGCATGGTAGAGTCCCTTCGCTGTTTACTGAAACTACCACAACATTGTTAATCGGATACACCTCAATACAAAATAAAAAGTTTGAAGTTTGTAAAAAGAGTTCTAATTTCATTCTTCATTCACTTTTCCCAGCACCAATTAATGAAGAGACTGTCTTATCTTCACTATATATCCTTGCCTCCTTTGTCATAGACTAATTGACCATAAGTATGCGGGTTTACCTGTCTTATAATATCTTTCAATGTACTAATGCTTTTAAGAGTACTAGTCATTTTGTGAAATATTCTTTCATACTGAATTTCTCTGAGTCTTCATGGTAAGAATAAGTTTATGCTTGTTTTTTTTGTTTTGTTTTGTTTTAATAGGATGCCCTTCTCAGCATTTTATGTGAAAGAGTACATTATGAGATGTGTCTTATTACTGGCGTTATTAGTCTTGAGAACTTGGTTGAGAGTTTTTTTTCCGTAGAGTGTTTCCATGGCAAAGTTACTATTTTGGATTTGTAATTGATATTGTCTTGAGGAAGGTGCTTTAATACTATCCAAATATGCTGCTGCTCCTCAAAGTTTTGCCCACTATTTTTGGTATCCATTGGTAGAACTTGCCTGAAGAAAAATGCTAAGTTGTTTTGAGGATGATTTTCTGAATCCTACATTAACTTTCTTAATAAGCAGAATCTGTCTCTTCTCTTTAATTTATTCATTAATTTTATCACTATGTATTCATGGGTGTTTATTTTATTCTTCAGGTTATAATTAGTATTATTTTACTCAAATTATTATGCTACTCAAATTGTTGAAGTCTTGTTGAGTTTTAGCCATTAGGAAATTTTGCAGATTGGCTTCTGGGCATTTGCCACATCTCCATCTATGTTAAGCTAATACTTTATTTTCTAATATCCATAGAATGATGTAAATTCATCTTGTATATCCTCTGTCCTACAATCAAACACTTTTCTCAATTGGCCTTGTCTACTTCATTGACAATGGCACTTAGAAACCAATATCTACATATGAGGCCAGCTCAATGTTACAGTAATAGCATTGCCTCTTGCCTCTCTGATTAAATAAAGATAAGAAATATATATGTTGAAACCTACTACACACACAAATGAATTCCAGAATTGATAACCCATACTTTGTGAGCAAAAAGGTTACTACCTGAAGCTCAACATTTGTGAACAGTTCTTTTTGTCACTAATCTTAAGAGTATCAAGTAAAATTACCATTTCCCAAAGTTAGGCTAGTTATTTTCTTCCCTACTTGTTTTGTTACATTCAGGTAATAGTTAGGTTCATCTCTTTATATTTAATATCTCCACATCTTGCTTTTATTTACATACAGTAAAACATACCCTTTGTGGTTTATAGTTCTGTGGATTTTGACAAGTGCTCTGAGTTGTATATCTATCAACACAATTGTGAACCAGAACAGTTTCATCATTCCCAAAATTGTCCTGAATTGCCCCTGTTAATTTATCCCCCATCCTCAAAGTTAGAACACATTGGTCTATTTTAAATTCTATACCTTTGTCTTTCCCAGAATATCATATACATAGAATCATGCACTGTATGACTCTTTGGGTCTGGACAAAGCTTTCAACACGCATTTCAGTTTCATTCATATTGTTGCACGAAAAGTGTGTTCTATTTTGTCACTGAGTAATATTCATTTGTTGGCTGCAGAGCAGTTTATCCATTCATCTGTTGAATGACATCTGAGTTGTTTCCAATTCCAGTGACTATGAATAAAGCTGTTATAAATATTCATGCACAGATTTTTATGCAAACATAAGTTTTCATTTCTTTTGTATAAATAGCTAGGAGTGGGACTGTATGGCAATATGGTAAGTATCTGTTTAACTTTGAGAAATAGCCAAGTGATTGTCTATAGTGGCTGGATATTTAGCATTTGCACCAGCAATGTATGAAAGTTCCTATTTCTCCACATCCTTGCCAGACCTTAGTAGTGTCAATATAGTTTTATTTTAAATGCTGGTTATATGAATAGTCATATCACAATGTAGTTTGATTTGCATTATGTAGTAACTAATGTTGTTGAGCATCTTTTTCTATGCTTATTACCGTCCATATATTTCCTTTGAAGTATCTACCTAGAACTTTTGTCTAGTTTTTCTTTTGGCTTTAGGGCTTATTGTTATTGTTAAGCTTTCAGTATTGTTTTATACTCTAGAAACAGACACTTTTGTCAAAAGTGTGATTTCCAAATGTTTTTTCCAAGTCTTTGATGGGTCTTTTTATTACCTGAAGACTGACAGATTCAATGCAATCCCTTTCAAATTACCAAGGGCATTTTTCATAGAATTAGAATGATTTATTTTTGTAATTTATATGGAAACACAGAAGAGCCCAAATAGCCAAAGCAATCTTGAAAAAGAAACAACGGAGCTGGAGAAATCAGTCTCCCTGACTTCAGACCATACTACAAGTATAGTATGGTCCTTGTAGTATAGTCTGATAGTATGGTACTGACACAAAAACAGAAATGTAGGTCAATGAAATAGGATAAAATGTCCAGAAATAAACCCACACATCTATGGTCACCTAATCTATGATAAAGGAGGAAAGAATAAGCAATAGAGAAAAGACAGTCTCTTCAATTAGTGATGTTGGGAAAAAGTGAACAGCTACATGTAAAATAATGAAATTAAAACACTCCCTAATATCATACACAAAAATAAACTCAAAATGAATTAAAGACCTAAATGTAAGGACGGACACTATAAAACTCTTAAAGGAAAATATAGGCAGAACAGATCACAGCAAGATCTTTTTTGACCCACCTTCCAGAGTAATGAGAATAAAACCACAAATAAATAAATGAAATATAATTAAACTCAAAAGTTTTAGACAGCAAAGGAAACCATAAACAACATAAAATATTTTCTCAGAATGGAAAAAAATATTGCAAAGAAAGCAACAGACAAGGGATTAATTCCCCAAATATACAAATAGCTCATATAGCTCAACATCAAAAATACCAAACAACCCAATAAAAAGACAAGCAGAAGACCTAACTAGAGATTTCTCCAAACAAGACATACTGATGGCCACAAGGCACATAAAAAGATGCTCAGCATTAATGATTATTAGAGAAATGAAAATCAAAACTTCAATGAGTTACCACCTCATGCTTGTTAGAATGGCCATCACCCAAAAAAAAAAATCTACAAGCAATAAATTCTGGAGAGGGAGTACAGGAAAGGTGACCCTCTAACACTGTTGGTGGGAATGTAATTGATACAACCACTGTGGAGAACAGTATGGAGGTTCCTTAAAAACTAAAATTAGAACTACTGTATGACTTGGCAATCCCACTACTGGGCATATACTTGGAGAATACCATAATTCCAAAAGTTATATACACTCCAGTGTTAATCGCAGCACTATTTGCAATAGCCAGAACTTGGAAGCAACCTAAATGTCCATCAGCAGAAGAATGGATAAAGATGTGGTACATATATACAGTGGAATATTACTCAGCCACAAACAGTAATGGAAGTGTGCCATTTGCAGAAACACGCATGGACCTAGAGACTGTCATACTTCACCTAGAGTGAAGTAAGTCACAAAGAGAAACAAATGTCACATAAGATCGCTTATATGTGGAATCTAGAAAAAAATCATATACAGACGAATATGAGGGGGATAACAGGAGGGTGTGATGAATTGGAAAATTGGAATTGACATATATATACTACTATGTATAAATTAGATAACTAATGAGAAGTTACTGTATAGCACAGGGAATACTACTTGGTGCTCCACAGTGACCTACACGGGAATAAATCCAGAAAAAGGGAGGTATATGTATAAATATAGCTGATTCACTTTGCTGTACAGCAGAAACTAACACAACCTTTATACAGTAACTATACACCAATAAAAATAAAATTTAGAAAGGGGAAAATGATTGTCTTTCTTAAAGCAAAATATTTCAATTTTAATAAAATTCAATTTCATTTTTATTGCATGGAATGTGTTTTGATACACATATGTTAAGGAAAAAAATTTTCTTAACTGATTATCACAAACATATTTTCCTGTTTTTGTTGAGACTATTTATAGTATTTTTATCTTATATTTAAGTCTGTTTTATTTTGAGCTAATTTTTGGTACAAGTTGTGAGATAATAGTTAAGGATTATTATTTCTTACATATTTATAAATGTTCAAACACCACTGGTTAAAAATGTATAAATGTTCCATTGTCACTTGTTGAAAAGACCATTCTTTTGCAGTGAGCTGCCTTTGCGTTCTTGTCAAAAATAAGTAGACAGCATTCATGTGGGTCTATTGATTGATTTTCTATTCTGTTCTCATTTTCCATATGCTTATTCACTTGCCTTGAATAATGAAGTAATCTTGGAATTCTTAAACTTTTTTTTTAAGTGTTATTGCTCTTCTAGTCCCATTACATTTTTGTGAAAATTCTACTTGAACTTGTCAATATCTACATGTAGAATGCTGGAACCTTGATTGGGATTCCATTGACTCTACAGATCAATTTGGGTAAACTGTCATTTTAAACTATTCAGTCTTCTGAGTTACAGACAGTACATCTCTCTCAACTTAGGTCTTTGATGTCTTTCATCACTGTTTTGCACTTTTCATCACACAGATCCTGAGCCATTTTTGTTAGATTTATACCTAAATACTCACTTTTATGATGCTACTCTAAATAATGCTTAAAAAAAAAAAAAAAAGCTTTTCCAATTGTTAAGAGATGACATTTTTTTTTAATTTATTATTTTGTTTTTGGTGTATTGACCTTGTATCTTAAGACCCTTCTAAAAACTTATTAATTTTAGGATCTGTGTCTCTTATTCTGTCTCGCATATAGGGTTATTGTTACCATCTTTCAAATTCCATATATATGCATTAGTATACTGTATTGGTGTTTTTCTTTCTGGCTTATTTCACTCTGTATAATGGGCTCCAGTTTCACCCATCTCAATATAACTGATTCAAACGTATTCTTTTTAATGGCTGAGTAATATTCCATGAAGGAGAAGGTGAGGGTGGGATGTTCTGAGAGAATAGCATTGAAACATGTATATTATCATATGTGAAACAGAACACCATTCCAGGTTTGATGCATGAGACAAATGCTCAGGGCTGGGGCAATGGGATGACCCAGAGGGATGGGGTGGGGAGGGAGGGGGTAGGGGGTGGGAGGGGGTTCAGGAGGGGGAACACATGTAAACCCATGGCTGACTCATGTCAATGTATGGCAAAAACCACTACAATATTGTAAAGTAATTAGCCCCCAACTAAAATAAATAAATAAATAAAAACTTCTTAATTTCAGGACTTTTTGAGTAGGTCCTTTGAGATTTTCTACATAGGCAATTGTGTCATCTGTGAATATATGGAGGTTTATTACTAGTACAATGTTTAATAGGAGTTGTAAGAACAGACTTGTTCCCAACTAAGGGGGATTTTTTCACTACTGGATATTAAATATCTTGGAACTTGTATATTTTTATAGTTGCCTTTTATCAGGGTAGGGGAAAAGAAAAAAAAAAAACTACCCCTAGTTTGCTGAAACTTTGATAATGAATGCACATTGAATTTTAAGCAATTTTTCTTTATTGAGTCAATCATGATTTTTTAAAAATTCTGTTTAAATTATTAAATAACAGAGTGGGAAAGGGTGTTCTCTGATGTTTTAATTAAGTTTCAGCCTTAGGTAGACACAGTGTTCCTGGTTATGGAGCATGTAACCTCATTGCTCTTGACTCCTCCCTTGGTTTTTAGTTCTGGATTCAGCATGCATTTCTGTCCCTCCTCCAACAGTAGAGAAGTTGTTTGTACGTTTGTTTGCCTGTTCATTTTCATTAGCTACATGGCTTTTCACCACTGCCCAAGGACATCTGTTTTTGACCCCTTCCATGGGGTTGCAGAGAGTCAGACATGACTGAGAGACTGAGCACACAGCACCAGCAGCTCCATACTGTCTCTCTATACTTCTCTTTTACCAATTTGTTAACTGTTCTAGTTGAATTCTTCTACTAGTCTCCACCTGCATCTGCTCTAGATAAGCAAGTGTTCAAGTCTCGTCTCTCCCTGAAGATGCTGTTTATATTTTGTGCTATATGATTACCTTGTAAGCTCAGCTCCTTGATAGAGACAAGAAATGTGATGGATTTTCAGTTCATGTGAATTTTTGTTGTAAGAGGATATGTGACGCTCCTTCTAGCTGTCTCTATTCTTGAGTGAAATCTGGAAAGTGAAAGTAAATGTCACTCAGTCATGTCCAACTCTTTGCGACCCCATGGACTTACAATTCATGGAATTCTCCAGGCCAGAGTACTAGAGTGGAGCCTTTCCCTTCTCCAGGGCCTCTTTACAACCCTGGAATCGAAACCATGTCTCTCGCACTGTGGGCAGATTCTTTACCAGCTGAGCCACAAGGAAAGCCGAAGAGTACTGGAGTGAGTAGCCTATCCCTTCACCAGCAGATCTTCCCAACCCAGGAATTGAACTGGGATCACCTGCATTGCAGGCCTAGTCTTTACCAACTGAGCTATCGGAGAAGCCTCTGAAATCTGGCAGTCCTATCTTTTGAAAATGCTCTTCTTTCCTGTGGAACATTTTCAAGTCTCCCACCTTTTACCCTTCCAACGATCTCTTCACAGACTTCCCAAATTCTGCACTCTCTCTTTTCCTTCTGATTAGGTGTTCTTTCAGATCACTTCCTCCAAAATACCATCTCTCACTTCAAGAAGAGTAAAGAGTCCTTCCTATGTGGAAGAACTTCCTAATCTCATGACTTATCCATTAACACTTATTTAATTCCTTGTAATTTCATGTTGCTTAATCCACATATTTACTTAAGTTTTCTGAAGGCAGGAACTGTTGTGTTGCCAGTGTCTGTCACATTTTGTAGGCATTCAATGATCATTTCTGTATGAAAGGCTTTCTATATGGATATCAGAAACAGTGTAGACAAAAGTATGATATTAAAGTCCTCAAAATCAATCTCAAATCAAAATATCACAAATGTTGAATATGTCTCTTAGATATGAAGGAGATCCACACTGCAAGAAAATGGGAAAATTTGTGGATTAGACAATAAAATATAAAATCAGTGGAGACAGACATACATGATTTGATTAATAGCCCTCTCCCCAGTAGAGCTTACTATAGAGTAAGTTGAAAATTTTAGAGATAAAAATCAGGGGGAAAAGCTAAAGAATAATCCAGATATACTCTTGTTTTGGGAAAGCAATGAACACTATTTTTTTTTAATTATCATCAATATCTGTATGGGACCCTTTGCTAAATCCTAATGTTAATCCTAAATAAACTGTATATTTTGTGTATTTCTTGACTTTTTCTAAATATAATACAATTGTAAAGTAACAGAAAAGATGTTTAGGGAACATATAGATGAATTTCAAAAGAAGATGGAGACCAGATCCTCATTTGTAGGCAATGATGGTAGGGGACAGTGTGCAATCCCAGGGCTGACAGCCAGGAAACAGCTTACCTGGCCCAAGATACACAGACAATAGGCAGCTTCCCAACACTAAAGTATATTTCCTTAGGGAATAGATTTAATTACTGTACTAGTAAAATCAATGGATATTCAAGTTATTTCCCCAAAGAATTCAATATTTATTCAACATTTGCACAAGAACTGAGAAATCCTTCACCACTTTATACTCTGAGCCACAGTTAATTGCAGTTTAAACTTCTTAATTTTTAATATATATTATTAATCATAATCATGAAAAGAGTCTTAAACATTTTAACATAACAATGCTGGACTCATAAAGCTGCAGCCTCTTTCCAGCCTTTAATTGGAGCTAAATTCTCATTTGGCTACAGAGAGGAATTTCATTAAATCTACAAATATTCCGTAAATGCAGAATTTAAACTTAACCTTGTCCTCTTTTTGCAGTATATCACATTCTGAAGAAATTATCAACAGGATTGCTACCTTGTAAAATAGAGCGGTGGTAAGGGGAGGGGAAGATAGGTAGTTTATATCTAAGAGCTTGATAGTTTCCAGTAACATCCAAATATTTAAAACAATTTCATAGTATACACTGATAATATTTGGCTTGAAACTATGTTTTTGGGACCAAAATCATCAAAGAGTAAAAACATTTGAACACCATACAATAGCTCTTAAGTGAGTCTGTAAACATAAACAGGTCGAATAACTGTTCATACTCATCCCCATCTTCTCTCTCTGTGTAGCTTTTCTCTTTGCATCTATACACACAGCTGCAGAATGGGATTCAGTGCATTGTCGTGATCCAGAGCAAGGGATTTGGAGTCAGATCGCCTGTGATTAGGTGCCCTTTTGTACTTCTCAATAGGTTTGTAGCTTTGAATAGTTTCCAACACCTCTCTAAAGCTCAGTTTGCTCATTTATAGATGAGAGAGTAATACTGGTGTGTACTGTAAAGGATTGTTCTCAAAATTAAAATTTATGTAAAGCAATAACCATGGATGTGAGTGCATAGTGAATGCTCAGGAAATATTAGCTGCAACAATAATGATCATATGTATCACTGAAAATCAGAATTACATGATTTGGAACATCTCACTAAGTAGTAAACAAATCCTCTCTTTTTTTCCTGCAAGGAAGACTCACATTTCTACCAATTATATTAGGATGTAAAGACGCTCCTTCTTTTGTAATGGGCTCACTACCTCTAGAATATGAAAATAGAGATTCTCTTTAGTGTTTATTTTCTTCACTGATGGCTCAGATGGTAAAGACTCTGCCTGCAATGCAGGAAACCTGGGTTTGATCCCTGGGTTGGGAAGATCCCCTGGAGAAGGGAATGGCAACTCATTTCAATACTCTTGCCTGGAGAATTCCATGGACTGAGGATTCTTGAGGACTACAGTCCATGGGATCACAAAGAGTTGGACAGAACTGAGTGGCTAACACTTTAGTGTTTATTATTTTTGTTTCTCACTCCAAAATGCCCCATATGAGTAACCAGAGAGCAGGATCAATGGTCCCTGGTGTCCAGTGATAGTTAACATATAGAGAAAAACTTTCAATTACTTAACTTTTGGTCTTATGGTTGGGACACTTGATTTACGAAGGAAGAGAAAAATTTTGGAACATGACAGGTCTTTATTTGAACTCTTGATCTCTAAATCACTCCTTGTATAAATCTGAAAAAAATATATATCTGCCTGTGTTTCCTTTTGTAAAGCTAGGTTAATAACACCTAACTTAGAGTTATTATAAGGATAAAATGATTAATAAGAACCAGGCCTGGTTTACAATCAGATCTTAATGAATGGCAGCTATTAGCATTTTCATTTAGTGCAGGTCACTCTGCTTTACTAAGAAATAAGCACAAACACAGAAAAAATAGCAAAGATTGATTTTACTATCTTATTTATAATGCAAATTACTGTCCTCATTAAAAAAGAAGCAATAGAATACCCTTTAAAAATATAACTAGGGAGGTTAAGTAATTTTTGACATGGTTTATTAAGAAGAAATAAAAAATAAGTAGACTGTCTTCAGTTATAGCTACTGAAGATGCTTCTGTCCAGTTGTTATTAAGAACCACAGTTACAAGCCTATGTCTTCTATTTGACAGAGCAAAAGGTCAATTAAAAATGCTTTCTTAAATTATTAAACATGTCAGGCATACAAACAAATAGATAATAAAATTAATGCCCCTATATCTAGCAACTCAGCTTAGAGAAAAGCCTTTCTTATACAATTGAGGCCGCAGGATGCTTCTCACAGGTACCATTATCTTCTTATTCTCCTACTAATAGATGCCCTTAAAATCACTACCATTCTGAATTTCATAAATCGTTCCTAGAGTTGAACACAAAACTATAGTGACCTTGGGCTTCCTTAGTGGCTCAGATGGTAAAGAATTTGCCTGTAATGCAAGAGACCTGGATTCAGTCCCTGGGTCAGGAAGATCCCCTGGAGAAGGGGATGGCAACCTACTCCAGTAATCCTGCCTAGAGAATTTCATAGAAGGAGGATTTTAAAAGCTACAGTCTATGGGGTTACAAAGAGTTGGACATGACTGAGCGACTAACACACACAAATAGTGACCTTAATAACTCAGAAGAAATGCTCACTATTTTTTGTGAAAGTTTTAGAACGAAGATATAAAGGTTATAAGCTTAAGGAAATTTTCTATACTGATTCCTGTGTTTTTAATTTCTCAATTTGAAGTAAATAATACCGTAAATTCCCACCATTGCTAAAAGTATATTGATACCAGAAAGCATCAAAGTTATCTCTGAATCATTCAGATAAATTAACATAACTATGTTTTTTTTTTAAATGGAATAGCATGATAAAAATCTGTTCAAATAAAATGAAATATTATATGCAAGTTAACGTGCTAAGAATACAGACATAAAAATAAGATTTGATCCTTGCGTTATATTTTGGGATAGATTGCAAAATAACTGTTTTTCTCCTTTCCTTTTGTTAAATATTTTATGTAAAGATCTTAGTCTATATTAATCTATAGTTTTTTAAATGTTTGCCACTCTGAGCAAATTAGTAGTGACCTTGCCTAGATATATACAGACTCTTGAAAGCGTAATGTCTTTTCTAACCTTCAAAGAATATTCTCAGGGTGTTTAAAAACATATTTAAATTTTTTGAATAAAAAGGCTATTAAATATTCTCTCCCCCCCACCCCCACTTCTTTTACTTTTGGTGTCCATATTTTTTTCCCAGCAAAGGACCTTTGCCAACAAAGGTCCATCTAGTCAAGGCTATGGTTTTTCCAGTAGTCATGTATGGATGGAGAGTTGGACTATAAAGAAAGCTGAGCACTGAAGTATTGATGCTTTTGAACTGTGGTGTTGGAGAAGACTCTTGAGGGTCCCTTGGACTGCAAGGAGATCCAACCAGTCCATCCTAAAGGAAATCAGTCCTGAATGTTCATTGGAAGGGCTGATGCTGAAGCTGAAGCTCCAATATTTTTGGCTACCTGAGGCAAAGAACTGACTCATTTGAAAGGACCCTGATGCTGGGAAAATATTGAAGGCAGGAGGAGAAGGGGACAGAGGATGAGATGGTTGGATTGCATCACCGACTCAATGGACATGAGTTTGGGTAAACTCCAGGAGTTGGTGATGGACAGGAAGGCCTGGCGTGCTGTGGTCCATGGGGTCTCAAAGAGTTGGACATGACTAAGTGACTGAACTGAACTGAAATATCCTCTATTGAAAATAATGTTAAAATGGATTTTCTTTAAAAATGCATTATTTTTCTCTTTACAAAATATAAATCTCTTCCATAATCAAGCAGGTAATATTAATATAGCTAAGTTTCTATAGTGTCAGCTTTAATGCTTTGATTTCCTTCATATGGTGTCATGTTAAGAGAATGCAGGCATAAAAGAAAATGGTGAGGCATATATATGTGTGTGTGTGTGTGTGTGTGTGTAAAATGCAGTTGGTCCTCTTTGAGTGGTTGGAAACCTTTGTAACCAACTCCATGTTATAAGAAAGAACAAGAACATTTCTAAGGTAAAACTGAGCAATGTGGTTTACAAATTCCTCACAGATCCAAACAGACCATTTTCATTTGATTTCTATACACACACACAAGCACACACTGTCAAAGAAAACAAATACAAATGTCAAGGAAGCCCATATTGGACAACTCTGCTTTTCAGTGGAAAAAGAGCTATATATATATATATACATGTATATATATACATATGTATATATTCACTTATTTCTAACTCCTGTATGGGTACTAGTACAGTATTGCATCTCACCATTGATCCAAGCACAGATATGGTCTAAGATTCGTATATGATATGATTATTTCATAATCATCCTGAAATCAGATTTTCTGCCAGCATTCCCTGACAGATATGGTCCATTCTACATGTGACATCCTAAATGCTTGAGATAAGAAGCAGAATTAGTTCTAGATCTATTCTACTAATTTACAAATATATTTCATTAATGATTTTAATAACAGGCAAAGGTACTTATAGTCACATGGGGAATTTCTTGCCTCAAAATCCAAATTCTGAGACTATACACAGTAGATTTTGGCTGAATTTTGAGAATGGGGCATAGAAATGCATATTCTGATAAAGAGCTATATGTGCATGTGTGCATACTAAGTTGCTTCAGTCGTGTCCAACTCTGAATCCTATGGACTGAACCCCAGGGGCCCTCTGTTCATGGTATTCTCCAGGCAAGAATACTGGAGTGGGTGCCATTCCCTCCTACAGAGGATCTTCCTGACCCAGGGATGGAACCCAAGTCTCTTAAGTCTCCTGCATTTGCAGGTATGTTCTTTACCACTAGCACCACTTGAGAAGCCCCCAAAGAACTATATCTGTGTATAACTGATAACTATTTGGAATGTCTTTCTGGATCCTGATAAATTATTCAACAATGCATCCCCTGACTTCAGTTATAATTCAAAGTCCTCAAATACTGTTGATCCTGACCTAGACCCAAGAGGCTCAAAGTTTCCTTCCCAGAAAAGTGTTGATAGATTATAGAAAAGAAAGTAAATCAAGCATAAGAAATGACACAGTGGCTTTTATTTGCTCCCTGCATGGACTAGATAAGCACTGAAAGCCAATGTATAGTGACAGGGAAAAGTAAAATGAGCACATGTGGAACTAAAGATGAAAGACAACTGCAATTTTCAACTTTCTGGTTTGATTACTGTTCTAAGTTTCAATTGATTATCCCTGATGACTCAGTTTCATTGCAGTTACCACTCATGCCTAAGATATTTTAACTTGGTTTATTTTATTGTCAAACAAAAATACTAATTTAAATATAATTTATCATAAAATATATAATAACTGGTATGTAACAAAATAATAACCAACTTATGGTTAAGACTATTGTTTGGAGATAGAAATATGCCATTCCTCCATTCCTCATGGCATCTGAAAAGAAACCACTTGCCCACTTCTTTGCATTCACATTTGAATTAATAAATTTAAGATAGTAATACATTTTGAAACTCACATGAAAATCACATTCCTTTATGAAATGGACAGTCACAAATAGAATATACATCAAGTTAAATTCCCTGGCCAATACAGGAATTTCCTCCATGATATTTTGACAAGTGGCCAGCTTCCTAATGCTTTTAGAAATTTGTTGCAGTGTTGTTCAGTCGCTAAGTGCTGTCTGATTCTTTGCAATCCCATGGTCTGCAGCACATCAGGCTTCTTTGTCCTCCACTGTCTCCCGCAGTTTGCTGAAATTCATGCCCATTGAGTCAGTGATGCTAGCTAACAGTCTTATTCTCGGTTGCCCCATTCTCCTTTGCCTTCAATCTTTCCCATCATCAAGGTCTTTTCCAATGAATCGGCTCTCCACATCAGGTGGTCAAAGTATTGGAACTTCAGCAAAAGTACTTCAATGGATATTCAGGGTTGATTTCCTTTAGGATGGACTGGTTGGATCTCCTTGCAGTCCAAGGGACCCTCAAGAGTCTTCTCCAACACCACAGTTCAAAAGCATTAATTCTTTAGCGTTCAGCTTTCTTTATAGTCCAACTCTCACATTCATACATGACTACTGGAAAAGCCATAGCTTTGACCAGACAGACCTTTGCTGGCAAAGTGATGTCTCTGCTGTTTAATATGCTGTCTTGTTTTGTCAGAGCTTTCCTGCCAAGGAGCAAGAATATTTTAATTTCATGGCTGCAGTCACTGTCAGCAGTGATTTTGGAGCCCAAGAAAATAAAATTGGCCACTGCTTTCACTTTTTCCCCTTCTATTTGCCATGAAGTGATAGGACCAGATGTCATAATCTTCATTTTTTGGATGTTGAGTTTTAAGTCGCTTTTTACTCTCCTCTTTCACCACCATCAAGAAGCTCTTCAATTCTATTTCCTCTTCATTTTCTGCCTTTCAGTTCAGTTCAGTCACTCAGTCATGTCTGACTCTTTGCAACCCCATGAATCGCAGCACACCAGGCCTCCCTGTCCATCACCAACTCCTGGAGTTTACCAAAATTCATGTCCATCAAGTCGGTGATGCCATCCAGCCATCTCATCCTCTGTCTTCCTCTTCTCCTCCTGCCCACAATCCATCCCAGCATCAGGGTTTTTTCCAATGAGTCAAATATTCGCATGAGGTGGCCAAAGTATTGGAGTTTCAGCTTCAACATCAGTCCTTCCAATGAACACCCAGGACTGATCTCCTTTAGAATGGACTGGTTTGAGCTCCTTGTTCTCCAACACCACAGTTCAAAAGCATCAATTCTTCAGCACTCAGCTTTCTTCACCGTCCAACTCTCACATTCATATATGACTACTGCAAAAACCATAGCCTTGACTAGACGACCTTTGTTGACAAAGTAATGTCTCTGTTTTTTAATATGCTATCTAGGTTCGTCATAACTTTCCTTCCAAGGAGAAAGTGTCTTTTAATTTCATGGCTGCCCTCACCATCTGCAGTGATTTTGGAGCCCCCCAAAATAAAGTCTGACACTGTTTCCACTGTTTCCCCATTTATCTCCCGTGAAGTGATGGGACCAGATGCCATGATCTTAGTCTTCTGAATATTGAGCCCTAAGCCAATTTTTTCACTCTCTTCTTTCACTTTCATCAAGAGGCTCTTCAGTTCCTCCTCACTTTCTGCCATAAGGGTGGTGTAATCTGCATATCTGAGGTTATTGATAATTCTCCCGGCAATCTTGATTCTAGCCTGTGCTTCTTCCAGCCCAGTGTTTCTCATGATGTACTCTGTATATAAGTAGAGAGTATTATCTGCATACCTGAAGTTGTTGATATTTCTTCTGGCAATCTTGATTCTAGCCATCAAGCCCAGCATTTTTACATGATGTATTCTTCCTGTAAGTTAAATAAGTAGGGTGCAAATACACAGCCTTGTCATACTGGTTACTTAGTTTCAAACCAGTTCACTGTTCCATGTCCAGTTCTAACTGTTGTATCTTGACCCACAAACAGGTTTCTCAGGAGACAAGGAAGCTAGTCTGATACTGTCATCAGTTCAGTTCAGTTCAGTTGCTCAGTCATGTCTGATTCTTTGCGACCCCATGGTCTGAAGCATGCCAGACTTCCCTGTCTATTGCCAACTCCTGGAGCTTGCTCAAATTCATGTCCATTGAGTCAGTGATACCATCCAACCATCTCTATCATCCCCTTCTCCTCCTGCCTTCAATCTTTTCCAGCATCAGTGCCTTTTCTAATGAGTCAGTTCTTCCCATCAGGTGGCCAAAGTATTGGAGCTTCAGCATGAGTCCTTCCAATGAATATTCAGTACTGATTTCCTTTAGGATTGACTGATGATCTCCTTGCAGTCCAAGGTACTCTCAAGAGTTTTCTACAACACCACAGTTCAAAAGCATCAATTCTTCAGCACTCAGCTTTCTTTATGTTCCAGCTCTCACATCTGTACATGACTACTGGAAAAACCTTGGGTTTGACTATATGGACTTTTTTCAGCAAAGTAATGTTTACTTTTTAATATGCTATCAAGGTTGGTCATAGCTTTTCTTCCAAGAAATAAGTCTCTTTTAATTTCATGGCTGCAGTTACCATCTGCAGTGATTTCGGAGCCCAAGAAAATAACCTGTGCCTGTTTCCATTGTTTCCCCATCTATTTGCCATGAAGTGATGGGACCCGATGCCATGATCTTCATTTTTTAAGTGTTGAGTTTTAAGCCAACCTTTTCACTCTCCTCTTTCAGTTTCATCAGAGGCTCTTCAGTTCCTCTTCACTTTCTGCCATAAGGGTCGTATATGAGGTGTCTGAGATGTCTGCATGTCTGAGGTAATTGAAATTTCTCCCAGCAGTCTTGATTCCAGCTTGTGCTTCACCCAGTCCAGCATTTCATATGATGTATTCTGCATATAAGTTAAATAAGCAAGGTGACAATATACAGCCTTGATGCACTACTTTCCCAATTTGTAACCAGTCCATTGTTCCATGTCTGGTTCTAACTGTTGCTTCTTGACCTGCATACAGATTTCTCAGGAGGCAGGTAAGGTTTTCTGGTATTCCCATCTCTTGTAGAATTTTCCACAGTTTGTTGTAATCCACACGGTCAAAGGCTTTAGCATAGTCTATGAAGCAGAAGATGTTTTTCTGGGATTCTCTTGCTTTTTCTATGAGTCAGTGGATTTTGACAATTTGATCTCTGGTTCTTCTGCCTAAATTCAGTTTGAGCATCTGGAAGTTCTCAGTTCACTTACTTTTGAAGCCTAGCTTGAGGTTTTTGAGCATTACCTTCCTAGTGTGTGAGATGAGTGCAATTGTGCGATAGTTTGAACATTCTTTGTTATTGCCTTTCTTTGGGATTGGAATGAAAACAGAACTTTTTCATTCTTGTGGCCACTGCCAAGTTTTCCAAATTTGCTGGCATATTGAGTGCAGCACTTTAACAGCATCATCTTTTAGAATTTGAAATAGCTCAACTGGAATTTTATCACCTCCACTAGCTTTGTTCGTACTGATGCTTCCTAAAGGCCACTTGACTTCACACTGAGGAATGTCTGTATCTAGGTACTCTCATCACTTTAAGAATTTTCCATATTTTGTTGTGGTTCACACAGTCAAAGGCTTTAGTGTAGTCAATAAAGCAGAAGTAATGTTTTTCTAGGCTCCCTTGTTTTCTTCATGATCCAATGAATGTGTCGATTTGATCTCTGTTTCCTCTGCCTCTTCAAAATTCATTTTGTACTTCTAGAATTTCTCTGCTCACATATTGCTGAAGCCTAGCTTGAAAGATTTTGAGCATAACGTTGCTTGCATGTGAAATGAGCTCAATTGTTGGTAATTTGATCATTTTTTGGCATTGCCCTTCTTAGTATTGAAATGAAATATAAACTTTTCCAGTCCTATGGCCACTGTTGAGTTTCCCAGATGTGCTGACATATTGAGTGCATCCCTTTAACAGCATCATCTCTTAGGATTTTAAATAGCTCAGCTGGAAGTTGGATTGCTGTGATGCTGAATGGTTTCCCTTAGAAATGAACCAAAATCATTGTATCTATTTTGAGATTGTACTCAAGTACTGCATTTCAGACTGTTCCTTTGACTTTGAGAGCCACTCCATTTCTTCTAAGGGATCCTTGCCCTCAGTAGTAGATATAATGGTAATCTGAATTAAATTCACCATTCTCATTCATTTAGTTCACTGGTTCCTAAGATATCAATGTTCACTCTTGTCACCTCCTGCTTGACCATGTCCAATTTATCATGATTCATGGACCTAACATTCCGGGTTCCTATGCAATATTATTCTTTACAGCATCAGACTTTCTTTTCACCACTGGATACATCCGCAGTTGAGAATCTTTCTTGATTTGGCCTAGCTGCTTCATTGATTCTGGAGCTATTAATAATTGTCCTCTTCACTTCCTCAGTAGCATACTGGAAACCTTCCGATCTGGGGGGCTCATCTTCTGCTGTTATATATTTTTGCGTTTTCATACTGTCCTGAGGTTCTCCAGGCAAGAATACTGGAGTGGATTGCCATTTTCCTTCCCAAGGGACCGTGTTTTCTTAGAACTCTTCACTATGACCTGTCTGTCTTAGGTGGCCTTCCGTGGCATGTCTCATTGATTCACTGAGTTAGCCCCTTTGCCACAACGAGGCTGTGTTCCATAAAGGGATTTGAGCAATTAGGATCTCTTTATGAAACAATCAATTTTGTCATATTGGAGAGCTGTGATGCTAGAATTTTTCTCTCATGCTAAAATCTTTCAAAATTGGTAGATTGAAAGTTCAGGGAAAGGTGGCCAATGTCTTTTCAATGTGAAAGTTTTTACTGTTAATATTATCAAGGTAATGTTTTCAGAAATGCAGACAAAAAAATCTCGAGGGGTAGAGTATAATTACTGTGAGCAATGTGACATGAATAGTTTGATGGTGAGTGAGACAGAAAACTAAGCTATGAAATACTATAAATTAAAACGAAAGTAAAAGCAACGGGGAGACCATGACATTGAGAACTGTGCTTCAGGTGTTCTTCTCATCTTCTTGGACCTAACTTCACATTAATATTGCATAAAAAATTCAAATGTCTGCATATGAGTTTCTTCATGTTCAAACAAATTATCCAAAAACCTCTTCTCAGGGTCCCTTTGGACACTGATATCCTATGGGTAAATACAAGAAAATATCACAAATACTTAATGTAGGCACTATACTAATCAATGAGGCATGCGGTGCTCAGAGAACACGGAGTAGAGCTGAACACTTCCACACAGCACTTCATCAAATGCTGAGCCTTGACCTCTCCATTCTCACTCTGACCCAGGATGCATGGCTGACAGAGAGAGTTTCAGCGTGCCATCTGTCACATCGGCATCTGTAGTTTGAGGACTGGATGATAGCCAAAATTTCATCAATTGATGTATCAGTCTTTCCATTCTTAAAGTCATACAGCTTTAAAAGTGATGTCTTTGCCTTTATCTACATTTTACTTTTGATAAATCATAACTCAGTGGTTGGCAATGAACTAGAAAAGTGAGTGAATAGTAAATCACTGGTACTGACTGTGACTTTTATCATCCAAGAGAAGATGGCCACTCAGTTGGGTCTGAGAGATTGTGAAGTAGAAAAGGCACATTGAGTGTTTCATTAGCACCACTCCATCCTTCTCTGTGTGATTCCCTTCCTATTCTCTGTATTCCCTCTCTCCCTTAGTCTTGTCTATTGTACTGAGCTCTGAATACCAGAACCCTTTACTGCTGCACTGTTCTTCCATTCTGGCCCACTCTTCCACATTCAAGGTCTTTTCTCCTTTATTCAAACTATTCTGCATTGCACCTCAGAGCCTTTCATCCCTGCTAAGTAACTGAAACAGCTATTTGGGGCTAGACTATTAATGGCTAATAAAGAATACAGTGTGCTATCACTCACTTTAAAACTACAAATTTATTTGGTGCAGACTATGTATCAGTCTTAATGGAGAATTCAGAAATGTATACTTTCATTATTCTTGATCTCTTGTAGATCACAGTCAAAAGAGAGAGAACCTAAGTAAATAAGATAATGTGTAGTGAGTGCTGTCAGAAATATTAAGCAACATACATTAAAAGCGTAGAGGAAAATTTTTACTCAATGTGGAAGTACAGGACAGGAGGAAATAGCTGGGAAGTCTATAATGGAGGCTGTTATGTTCTCTCTCAGGTAGTAGGAGTCACTCAAGAGGACAAGGTAGAGTATCTTTCAGAAAAAAGAAAGAATATATGCAAAGCACTGTGGTTAGGAGGATAATGCTGGACTACCTAGGACAGGGATAAAAGGAGAAAAAGCCAAAAGAAACAATTTTTACAAATGATCTTATACAACATATTAAGGCACTTGGACACTATCATAATATAATGCATGAGTAATGGTAAACATTAGAATGGTTTACATGTTTGAAAGGTCAGTCTGAGGATAGTGCAGATAATGAGTAGAAAGCATGGAGAGGGAGAAAACTGGAAGCAAATAAAATATTTAAAAATCTACTGTAAGTCCAGCCAGAATGCAACAACGAAAATAGGAATAGAAAAAGATGAATTCCTCCGATATTTGTTACTACAAGAATTGGCAGGGGCTGTTTCTGTGGAAGAGAAGAGGGCCAGGTGATTTTGAGAGAGAAGGAAATTGTTGGCGTCAAAGGATTTGACTTGCATGCTTGGATATTTGGTGGAAACATGAAGATCAGGAAGAGTATTTTGACACCATTGGAGGTAACTGGAAAAGAGATACAAAAGTATGACATTCGTTTTAATAAATACAAATAGAGTTATTTATAGAACATTCAGATAGCAATATCTGAAAATATATGTCTGATAAATTAAGAAAATGGGCCTGTCTTGGATTTATACAATTGAAATAATTAGCTAAATATATAACAGTAAAATCACTTATGAAGAGTATGTAGCAGGAAGGAGACAGATCTAGGAGGGATATTAATATTTAAAGAGTAAGAACAAAAGGGCAGAGAAGTGAAAAAAATAACAGTGTTGTAATAATAGAAAAAGATTCAAGGAAAAGATAAACAAAACACATTAAGCTCATGTAGGATAATGTTTCAAAGGAGAAACAACTAGAAAGGAGAACATTGATAAATGAAGTGAAAGCCTGGATCCACTAAATTTAGAACCCCCAATGTAGCAAGATACATTTAAATAGAGCAATTTTATTGCATTGAAAACTAAATAGGTGGTGAGGAAATGGAGATATAGGCAAATATTTTGAGGGATATAGCCATTTACAGTTGTATCTTTAGTCTTAAAGTATGATTTAGTACAAAAAAGGGACTCAAATATTCAGTGAATAAAATTTATAAATATAATAATTAAGGTCATTTGGTAATAACTTGTTAAAAAAAAATCACTTGTCTGATGAATGGATAAATTATAAGAAGAAAAATGTCCATGAGAGAAGACCAAGTTTACTGATTATCTATTGTTACATAACAATATTACTACAAACTTAGTGGACTAAAACAATTCATTTCAGTTTGTATAGCTCAAGAGCCAGGGCATAGAGAAGCTGAGTGCTCTGATTCAGGGTCTCATAAAGCTGCTATTAAGATTTTCCATTAGACTGGGGTCTCACCTGAGGCTTGTTGTGAAGGATCTGCTTTCAAACACTTGTAATTGCCTGCACTGAATTTCTTGTGAGATTTTGGATTGAGATTCTCAATTTCTCACTGCTGATTGGCTAGAGTCTATCCTTAATACCTCTCCATATGGGTTTCCCAACAAGGCTGCTTCATTCTTCAGAGCCAAAAACAGGAAACATCTTCTTGAGAGATGAACACCACAGTCTTAGGCATTATAATTAGAAAAATGACAGCTTGTTCAGTTCAGTTCAGTTCAGTTGCTCAGTCATGTCCGACTCTTTGCAATCCCATGCATTGCAGCCCACCAGGCTTCCCTGTCCATAACCAACTCCTGGAGCTTGCTCAAACCCATGTCTTTTGAGCCTCTAATGCCATCCAACCATCTCATCCTCTGTTGGCCCCTTCTCCTCCTGCCTTCAATCTTTCCCAGCATCAGGGTCTTTTCAAATGAGTCAGTTCTTTGCCTCAGGTGGCCAAAGTATTGGAGCTTCAGCTTCAGCATGAGTCCTTCCAATGAATACTCAGGACTGATTTCCTTTAAGGTTGACTGGTTGGATCTCCTTGCAGTCCAAGGGACTCTCAGGAGTCTTTTCCAACACCACAGTTTAAAAGCATTAATTCTTCAGTGCTCAGCTTTTTTTATAGTCCAGCTCTCACATCGATACATGACTACTGGATAAACTAAAGCTTTGATGACACTGACCTTTGTTGGCAAAGCAACGTCTTTGATTTTTAATGTGCTGTCTAGGTTGGTCATAGCTTTTCTTCCAAGGAGCAAACATCTTTTAGTTTCATGGCTTCAGTCAACATTTATATACTCTAAATATATGTCACTCATGAGATAAAAGAATCCTTTATAAACAATGTTTCTCTGACCACTCCTAAACTATAAATTCAACATACATCAGTGAATGACCTTTGAAGGTAAAAACTCTTTCTCATGTAACAGGCATTTGATCCATATTAATGTTTGATCATGTCACAAAGGTAAATTGAATGAAATCAAAATAATTTTAAATGAGTAGAACGTAGGATGACTATACAGATTGAGAATTGTATATAGCCAGGAAAGAGAAAAAAGCTAAATTATTCATTTTAAACTATTATAGTTAATATCTTAGATGGCATAACAACCTAATCTTAGTAAACATATCCTTTATGTACAAATATAATTGTTTATAGAATAGACGAGCTCTGAAAAATGTTAAAACTCTAAATGTCTTGAGTATGAGTATAGATGCAATGCATTTCTTTGCCATTCATTCATTAAGCATTTCAAAAGAGGCATTTGCCACATGGTCATCAATGTGTGTCAGGTATTGTCACCATTGTTATAACAGACTTGGAGCCAGGGTCTCCCACATTGCAGGCAGATTCTTTATTGTCTGAGCTACCAGGAAAGCCCTGTGATAACACTACTCCCTGTCTAACGAAGGTCAAGTTTTCCTAAAGCAGGTTGAGGTAAAGAACTCTTATAAAGTAACTTACCTTTTATAGTAGATTATCTTCATCTTGCTCAATTTTTTAAATTATTTTTTATTGTGGTCACAATTTAAAAGTCACAAAATATAAAACATGCTTCTTTAACCATGTTTAACTGTACATTAAGTACATTAACATTGTTGTGCAACTTTCATCATCCATCTCCCAAATTTTTTACCTCCTAAACTGAAGCTCTGTCCCTGTTAAACACTAACTCTTCATTCTCCCTCCCCACACCTGGCATATACCAATGTACTTTCTGACTCTATGAATTTGACTATTCTAGGCATCCATATGAGTGGAATCAAACATTATTTTCCTACATCTAGTGTATATTGGAGTCCATTTTTAAGGTTGATATATGTATTACAAATAGATAGGCCCTTTTTCCCTTGTGCTATATAGTAAGTTCTTACTAGTTATCTATTTTATACACAATATCAACAGCTTGTATGTGTGTGTGTGTGTGTATATATATATATAAATATATATATATATACGAGATGAAATGACTTATATTTCATATATACATAATATATGACAATATATATTTATACATAATACATAATCAATATATATTATGATACATAAAATCAACAGTGTGTGTGTATATATATATACACACACACACAATCACAGTCTCCTAATAGACCCTACCACCACTTCCCCCTGTCCTGGTGTCCATACATTTGTTCTTTACATCTGTGTTTCTATTTCAGCTTTGAATGAAGTCCATCTGTACTATTTGTCTAGATTTTATACACACACACACACACACACATATATGCTGTGTGCTCTGCTTAGTCACTCAATTGTGTCCCACTCTTTGCAACCCCATGGACTGTAGCCTGCCAGCCACCTCTGTCCATGGAGATACAAAAAAAAAAAGATCTTCATGACCCAGATAACCACTATGGTGTGATCACTCACCGAGAGCAAGACATCCTGGAATGCAAAGTCAAGTGGACTCAAGAAGCATCACTATGATCAAAGCTAGTGGAGGTGATGGAATTCCAGTTGAGCTATTTAAAACTCTAAAAGATGATGCTGCACTCCATATGCCAGCAAATTAGGAAAACTCAGCAGTGGTCACAGGACTGGAAAAGGCCAGTTTTCATTCCAATCGGCAAATACATGTTGAAACAATGGAGACAGTGACAGACTATTTTTAGGGGCTCCAAAATCACTGCAGATGGCAATTGCAGCCATGAAATTAAAAGACGCTTGCTACTTGGAAGAAAAGCTATAACCAACCTAGACAGCATATTAAAAAGCAGAGACATTACTTTGTCAACAAAGATCCATCTAGTCAAGGCTATGTTTTTTCCAGTAGTCATGTATGGATGCGAGAATTGGACTATAAAGAAATCTGAGCACTGAAGAACTGATGCTTTTGAACCATGGTTTTGTAGAAGACTCTTGCAAGTCCCTTGGACTGCAAGGAGATCCAACAAGTCCATCCTAAAGGAAATCAGTCCAGAATATTCATTGCAAGTACAGATGCTGAAACTGAAACTCCATTACTTTGGCCACCTGATGTGAAGAGCTGACTCATTGGAAAAGACCTTGATGCTGGGAAAGATTGAAGGTGGGAGGAGAAGGGAACGACAGAGGATGAGATGGTTGGATGACATCACCGACTCAATGGATATGAGTTTGAGTAAACTCTGGAAGTTGGTGATGGACAGGGAAGTCTGGCATGCTGCAGTCCATGGGGTCACAAAGAGTCAGACACGACTGAGCAACTGAACTGAAGTGCTTCTGACTGGTATGAGGGGGTACCTCACTGTATTTTTGATTTGCATTCCTCAGCAGCACTAATTACTACATTAGTGACGTTGAGCATCTTGTTATTTGCCTCTTGGCCATCTGTATATCTTCTTTGGAGAAATGTCAGTTTAGGTCTTCTGCTCACTTTTGATTGGATTTTTTGGGGGGGGCACTATTGAGCTGCATGAGCTGATTGTATATTTTAGAGATTACTCCCTTGTCAACTGCTTCATTTGCAAATATTCTATCCCATTCTGAGAGTTGTCTTTTTATCTTCTTCTTATTATTTTTAGTAGTGGAGTTTTAGGCCAGAAATTCAACTGACTTTTTCATAAACTAGTCCTAAATATCAGTTTCATAAATATTCTCATTATTTTATTTCTATATATTACTTCACTTTGCTGTAACCACAATTTAAATATGTCATCAAATTAAAAATATAAACTTTAGAAAGTAAAAACCAAGTTATTTAAGAATTTGACATCAATTTTTTTAAATGTACAATTTCTACTTCCTGAAATATAGAAGCTCCATTAGATACTTAACATTGGAAAAATATATGAAAAATAGTTCTGCCATAAAATATTGATTTATAATCGTATATTCAATGTGCTTTTATTCTTAAAAAAAAATAAACAGGATACAAGATACTTTCATGCTTTCCACCCAGCCTGATAGTATACATCATGGTCAACACCAGAAGTTTATGTTTAAATCTGAGGGAAACTGGAAGAAGCCACTAAATTTCTATTCCTTCCTACAATTACTACATTTTGTCTAGTGTCTTAAAGCGCTCAGGGCCTCTCTTCTCCTAGGTACCCCGAATCTTATTTTAAAATATTTTAATACATCCATATTGCAAAGCACTTAATGAATTAACAGAATTAATTTTCCATATTTCCATCAAAGGGACTATTTTAAGAGAAAGAAATATTACTTGAGAGATTAAAAGTCAACGATATTCTGAGGTCTTCTGGGGAAATACCTTCTGGGGGATCACCTGAAATCGTATCTTAACCTCCTACTTAAGCCTTGAACTCTGCCCTCTAAGGGGTAGTTACAGTGGCACTGAGGGAAAAGACCTAGATTTGAAATGACTAAGAAAAAAACAATTAAACATATATGTTAATGCTAATTATGCTTACTTTTAAATGGAATGTGCTTACCCTAAGGAATTCAGAGAAGGAAGTTTTAGAGAAAGAAAAATTTGTCTTATAGCTAAAGACTGGATAGGGCCTGGAGAAGCAAGGTAAAGCACAGGTGAGTTCAGGGTTGCGTAATTTAAAATACAGTGATAATGTACTTTAAAAAACAAAACAAAACACTTTGTCACGGATCTACAGTAGCATTTTCTCACTGAGCCGTCTGAATTCTCAGACCTTTCTTCCATTTTAGTTTTCTGCTCCTTCAAAAGAAATGGGGTGCCTCTAAATTGCTGTGAGTCTACTTGTATTTCACCTTCTTCACATTTTGCCTTTTGTCAGACTCCATTTAAAGTCAAATCACTATTGACCAAGGCCATGTCCATACAAAAATGGCCGAGTTAGATGTGTCCAAATAAGATCATAATTCTGCTTAGCTATAGCAGTTTACACGACTATGTGAAATATCAGCACCACAGCTAGAAGAAAAGTCTGCAATGAGCTTATGGAAACTGGACCCACCAAATCTATTTTCCTTGATTTGGCCAGTGATACCTGAAATCAATATCAATTATTATCCATAAACAAACAAAAAATGGTAAACTTTTAAAATGTTTTAGATTTTTCTTAAGTATGAAACACTTGTAGAAGAAGACATAAGACTACCAGTATATTTTATTACATCATTTATATTAATTTAGTTACTCATATAAACAAGTCTGGGCTTCCCTGGTGACTCAGAAGTAAAGAATCTGCCTGCCAGTTCAAATGTGGGTTCAATCCCTGGGTCAGGAAGATCCCCTAGAGAATAAAATGGCAACTTGCTCCACAATTCTTGCCTTGGAAATTACATGAACAAAGGAACTTAGTGGGCTACCATCCATGGGGTCACAAAAGAATCAGACATGGCTTAGCAACTAAGCAGTAATCAAGTCTAACCATTATCCAGTACAGAGAGTATTCTATACATATTGTTGATGATAATTTCCACAAAAGATTTAGTTAGCATATGAGTTTTTCAAAAGGTAGCTAAAGAAGTCATCAGAGATATACATAATATTTTCAAGGTTCTCTTCAGTCTACCAAGACACACTGTATACAGAAGTAAAGCATTCCACAAGCAGAGAACCATCAATTTTCTCTCCCTATACTCACAGTTTCAAATTGTTATTGAAACTCTGTAACCAGAGACAGAGATGTGTATGTTAACAAATCCTATAAATCTGAACCCAGTATGAAGAGAACTGATTCTACAAATGTGACCCAAACATGAAATTATAGGAAATAAAAATAGTACTTTTATAAAAAGAAATTCAGAATGATGTATATCTACTAAATTTTGCCTTTAATTCTTCTCACCTTTTACATTCTATTGTTAAGGAGAGCATGTTCATTTGTATTTTTACTATGGCAGATACATTGATTTTCAATGAGGCCATGGGCTAAAATTTCAGTTCTTCTGTGTATGAAAGTCTGTTGATGTCAAAAAGAATACATCTGTTCTACTTTCAGTATAAAGACAAGACATGAAAAATCCAGCTACAGGATAGATCTTGTGTCTACTTCTGGATGCTCTTTGGAGCAAGCTGGAGCATAGCTGTAGAGCAGGTCTCTCATACTACTCTGCTGAACCATGGTTGCAGCCCTCCCAATGGCTGGACTTAAACATTGTGCTATCTGCCTGTGTTGGGTATTTCTGCAGTTGATCCTGATCAGATGTCAACCTCAACCATCAGCTACACTACTCCTGTTTTTATATTCTCTGTGAGGTTAGATGATAATAAACCCCTTTCCCTTCTAAGAAAACTGGAAACCTGCCACAGTGAAGTTACCACTGACCAGGTATTCAAAGGCAGCAATATATTCAAATAACATCTTGAACTTTTTTAAAAAAACTTCTCTGACAGCAACTTCCACCAGAGTCCCTGGACTAAAAAATCTGGTTTAGTTTTGTAATATATAACATTATCAAAGATAGTATTTACCTAACCAGAAACAGAGCTCCAGTCCTAGGAGTAATTGTGTGGCAGAGTTTTGTCATTTATACAGTAAAGGAACCTCAAGCTAGAACCCAGAACTGCAGCTCACTTAAAAACTAAAACTTGATTTCTGCCACTCAAACTGTCCTTTGATGTGCACTTTTGTATCTTGTTTGTGAAAAAGTTGGATAGATGAGTTCGAGCTAGTGGCTCATCTGGTTTGTAGAAAAGACACAACTCAGCTAAGGGTAGAGTTTAGTCTCCTGGTAACCATAATCTACAGAAGGAAAGTCAGTGACTCTTCTGGTCTCTACACCTCTTGGAAAGGGAGCCAGATTAGGCCAACTCTTCCAAAGCCAAAATGAGGCAAGTTCTTCCATATTCTGAGAAGATCTAAGATAGGATAAACATAGATCAAAGACTTTCTAACTTTCAAAGATTTTTGGGGGAGGGGATAAAATTGACATATAACATTATGTCAATTTCAGGTGTACAACATAATGATTTTGTATTTCTATATACCATGAAATGATAACCACAATAAGTCTAGTTAAAATCCATCACCATACACAATTATATTTGTTTTTGTGACGATGACTTTTAAGATCTACTCTTAGCAATTTTTAAATATACAATTCAATATTATGACTATAGTCACCGGGCTGTATATTACATCCTCAGGATTTATTTATTTTATAACTGGAAGTTTGTAACTTTGACTATCTTCACTCATTTCTTCTACTCCCTACCCCTCGCTTCTGGCAAATACCAATATGTTCCTTGTATGTGTGAGCTCAGTTTTGTGTTTTTGTTGTTTTAGACTCCACATATAAGTGAGGTCACACAGTATTTGTCTTCCACTGTCTTATATCGTTGAACATGGATGGAGAATGAGGGCATTGTGCTGTTGCAAGTGGTGATATTTCCTTTGTTTTCCTGGATGTACAATAATCCACGTATAAATAATGTGATATTTTTATGCCACATTTTCTTCATTCATCCATTGGTGGGCAGTTAAGTTGTTTTTTATGTTTTGGCTATGTATTTGCCAATGATGTAATGGACATGAGGGTGTATATATTTTTTTGAATTAATGGTTTTCTTCCTTGAGATATCCATAAGTAAGATTGCTAGATTATATGGTAGTTCTTTTTTTAATTTTTGGAGGAATGTCCATACTCTTTTCCATAGTGGCTATATGAATTTACATTCCTACCAGCAGATCACGTGCTTCTTTCCTCCACGTTCTTGCCAACACTTATTTCCTGTCTTTTTGATCACAATTATACCAAGAACTGTGAGGTAATATTTCATTGTGGTTTTGATTTGCATTTCCCTGTTTGTTAGTGGTGCTGAGCACCTTTTCATGTATCGCTTGTCTATCTGTATGTCCTCTGTAAAAACAAAAAAAAGTCTATTCAGATCCTCTGCCCATTTTTAAATGGCATTGTTTGGTTTTTGGTGTTGAGTTGCATGAGTTCTTTATATATTTTAGATATTTACCTCTTATAAGATACTATTTACAAATATTTTTCCATTGATCAGGTTGCCTTTTCATTTTATTAATGACTTCATTTTCTGGAAAAAAAGGTTTTTTAGCCTTATATAGTCCCACTTGTTTATTTTTATGTTCTTTTTGTCTTATTTTATTGTTTTTAAAGCCAAAAAGTATTACCAAGTCCACTGTCAAAGAGCTTACAGCCTATGTTTTATTCTAGTTTAGAAGTTCTAAGTCTTACATTCAAATCTTTAATCCATTTTCAAGTAACTTTTCTGTGTGTGTATATGTGTCAGTCCCTCAGTCGTGTCTGACTCTTTGTGGATATGACTGTAGTCTATCAGGCTCCTCTGTCCATGGAATTCTACAGGCAAGAATACTGGAGTGGGTTGTCATTCCCTTCTCTGAGGGATCTTTCTGACCCAGGTGTTGCACCTGAGTCTCCCACATTGCAGGCAGATTCTTTACCATCTGAACCATCAAAGAAGCCCATAAATAATGGTCTAATTTCATTATTTTACAGGTGGCTGAACAGTTTTTCCAACACCATTTATTGAAGAGACTTTCCATTCCCCATTTCATTTTCATCTTTCTCATAAATTATTTGACCACAAACATATGGGTTTATTTTGTTCCATTGATATGTGTGTCTGTTTTATAAGAATACCATGCTGTTTTTCTTTTTTTTTCTTTTTTTTCACTATAGTTTATAATATAGTTTGATATCAGAAAGTGTGATGTCTCCAGCTTTGCTCTTCTTTCTAAGGATTGCTTTGGCTATTCAGGGTTTTTTGGGGTTCCATGAACAATTAAGGATTCTTTAATTTCTCTAAACTTTTATTTTTACTGAAGTATAGTTGCTATATAATATTATATAGGTTACAGATATGCAGTATAGTAATTCATCATTTTAAAGGTCATACTCCATTATTATATAATATTGGCTATATTTTTCATGTTATACAATATATCCTAGTATCTTATTTTATCCTTATTTTATACCTAGTAGCTTGTACCTCTTAATCTCCTATCCCTATACTGCCCCCCCATTCCTTCTCCCTAACAGTAACCACTAGTTTGTTTTATATATGAGTCTGCTTTTTTGTTATATTCACTAATGTGTTGTACTTTTTAGATGCTACATATAAGTGATATTATACAGTATTTCTCTTTTTCTGATTTATTGCACTTAGCATAATGCCTTCCAGGTCCATTAATCCATTCTACAACAAATGGCAAATTTTTATTCCTTTTTATAGCTGAGTAGTATTCCATTGTGTGTGTGTGTGTGTGTGTGTGTGTGTGTATACCATATCTCCTTTATCATTTGTTGATGGATACTTTGGTTGCTTAGGTTGCTTCCACACCTTGACAATTGTAGATAATGATGTTGTGAACATTGATGTGTATGTATCAAATGCATAAGTTTGTTGTGTCCAAACTCTGTATTACCCTGCTTCATGTTCTGGTGTCAGAGTAACCCCTCAGTTTTAAACAGAAAGAAAACCCATATGACTTCTTTGTGGGGAAAATCACACAGCTTGGCACATAGGTTCATTGTATTTCATCAATATGGACCCAGGTAACAACTTCATGTCTCTCCTGCTCCTTCAGCCTTGCCTTATAATCTTGGTCGTACCATATGAGGGATGTTAGTTGACACTGGCTTAAGTATTATTTGATTTTAGTAAGACATATTAAACCTAAAGGAGGCTTCAAGATTCAGGTTAAAAAATCCCTAACATATTGAAAAATACAGTGACTGCTATTTATTGCCTTCTTAGACTTTTGTATGAGTTATTTCTTACTAGTTTTAGCTAGGTGTTTCCTCCTGTTATACCTCAAATAATTCTCTTGATCAGAGAGCCTTTGAAGGAAAAGAGGCAAAGAAATTCAAGGAGTTTCTATGCTTATTTTAAATTGTGCATATGGTGTCATATGCAGAATGAAAGAAGTTTTTTCTCACATATTGCATATTTTATAAAATGCTATATTTTCAATTTTTTATTATCCTGCATTTGTGTGACACAAACGTGCTTACTATATACTTACTATGACTATGAATATTCCACACTAATAATGTAAAAATTATAATGTACAGTTATCATAATAATTTGTAAACAATTTCACAGAACATAGTTCTGAATTATTGCTGAATTTTTACCTTAATTTTTTTTTTTTGCAAAGCATTTGTTTCTGTCAAATAGTAAAAGGAATGTACAAGTTTCAGTATGGAGTTCTAGTACTTCAATTAATGAGGAGCTAAAAATAAAAGTCTAGTTTCCTTGAGACTCTCCAACCTACAATAGTATAAGAATATTATTTATAAACTAAGCTAAGATAAATAAACTCTCAAAGTTAATGAGGAAACTAATAATTCTATAAATTAGGTAAAATTATTATCTTCTTATAGATTAAAAGTGAATAAGAAGAAACTAAACTTTAGTATGAGGGCTTCAGAGGGCAGACAGACTGAAACCACAATCACAGAAAACTAGCCAATCTAATCACATGGACTACAGCCTTGTCTAACTCAATGAAATTAAGCCATGCCGTGTAGGGCCACCCAAGATGGACAGGTCTTGGTGGAGAGTTATGGCAAAATGTGGTCCACTGGAGAAGGGAATGGCAAACCACTTCAGTATTCTTGCCTTGAGAAACCCATAAACAGTATGAAAAAGCAAAAGATAGGACACTGAAAGATGAACTCCCCAGGTCAGTAGGTGCCCAATACGCTACTGGAGATCAGTGGAGAAATAAGTCCAGAAAGAATGAAGAGATGAAGCCAAAGCAAAAACAGCACTCAATTGTGGATGTGACTGGTGATAGAAGCAAGGTCCAAAGCTGTAAAGAGCAATATTGCATAGGAACCTGGAATATTAGATCCATGAATCAAGGCAAATTGGAAGTGGTCAAACAGGAGATGGCAAGAGTGAACGTCGATGTTCTAGGAATCAGCAAACTAAGATGGACTGGAATGGGTGAATTTAACTCAGATGACCATTATATCCACTACTGTGGGCAGGAATCATTTAGAAGCAATGGAGCCATCATGTTCAATGATGAACCATCATGTTCAACAGAAGAGTCCAAAATGCAGTACTTGGATGCAATCTCAAAAACGACAGCATGATCTCTGTTCATTTCCAAGGCAAACCATTCAATATCATGGTAACACAAGTCTATGCCCCAACCAGTAATGCTGAAGAAGCTAAAGCTGAATGGATCTATGAAGACCTACAAGACCTTTTAGAACTAACACCAAAAAAAGATGTCTTTTTCATTATAGGGGACTGGAATGCAAAAGTAGGAAGTCAAGAAACACCTGGAGTAACAGACAAATTTGGCCTTGGAGTACAGAATGAAGCAGGAGAAAGGCTAGTAGAGTTTTGCCAAGAGAACACACTGACCATAGCAAACACCCTCTTCCTACAACACAAGTGTAGACTCTACACATGGACATTACCAGATGGCTAACACTAATAGCAGATTGACTCTATTCTTTGCAGCCTAAGATGGAGAAGCTCCATGCAGTCAATAAAAAGAAGACCAGGAGCTGACTGTGGCTCAGATCATGAATCCCTTATTGCCACATTCACACTTAAATTGAAGAAATTAGGGAAAACCACTAGACCATTCAGGTATTACCTAAATCAAACCCCTCACGATTATACAGTGGACATGAGAAATAGATTCAAGGGACTAGATCTGATAGAGTGACTGATGAACTATGGACAGAGGTTCCTGACATTATACAGGAGACAGGGATCAAGACCATCCCCTCAAAAAAGAAATGCAAAAAAGCAAAATGGCTGTCTGAGGAGACCTTACAAATAGCTGGGAAAAGAAGAGAAGTGAAAAACAAAGGAGAAAAGGAAAGGTATACCCATTTGAATGCAGAGTTCCAAAGAAGAGCAAGGAGAGATAAGAAAGCCTTCTTCAGTGATTGGTGCAAAGAAATAGAGGAAAACAATAGAATGTGAAAAACTAGAGATCTCTTCAGGAAAATTAGAGCTACCAAGGAAACATTTCATGCGAAGATGGGCTCAATAAAGGACAGAAATGGTATGGACCTAACAGAAGCAGAAGATATTAAGATGAGTTGGCAAGAATACACAGAAGAGCTGTACAAAAAAGAACTTCATGACACAGATAATCACTATGGTGTGATCACTGACCTAGGGTCAGACATCCTGGAATGCTAAGTCAAGTGGGCCTTATGGAGCATCACTAAGAACAAAGCTAGTGGAGGTGATGTAATTCCAGTTGAGCTATTTCGAATCCTCAAAGATGATGCTGTGAAAGTGCTGCATTCAATATGCCAGCAAATTTGGAAAACTCAGCAGTGGCCACAGGACTGGAAAGGGTCAGTTTTCATTCCAATCCTAAAGAAAGGCAATGCCAAAGAATGTTCAAATACCACACAATTGCACTCATCTCACATGCTGGTAAAGTAATGCTCAAAATTCTCCAAGCAGGCTTCAACAATATGAGAACTATGAAATTCCAGATGTTCAAGCTAGTTTTAGAAAAGGCAAAGGAACCAGAGATCATACTGCCAACATCTGCTGGATCATCGACAAAGAAGGAGAGTTCCAGAAAAACATCTATTTCTGCTTTACTGAATATGCCAAAGCCTTTGACTGTGTGGATCACAATAAACTGTGGAAACTTCTGAAAGAGATGGCCCTGCCTCTTGAGAAATCTGTAAGCAGGTCAGGAAGCAACAGTTAGAACTGGACATGGAACAACAGACTGGTTCCAAATAGGAAAAGGAGTACATCAAGACTGTATATTGTCACCCTGCTTATTTAACTTATATGCAGCGTACATCATGAGAAACCCTGGGCTGGATGAAGTACAAGCTGGAATCAAGATTGCAGGGAGAAATATCAATAACCTCAGATATGCAGATGACACCCCTATGGCAGAAAGTGAAGAAGAACTAAAGAGCCTCTTGATGAAAGTGAAAGAGGAGAGTGAAAAAGTTGGCTTAAAGCTCAATGTTCAGAAAACTAAGATCATGGTGTCTGGCACCATCACTTCATGGCAACTTGATAGAGAATCAGTGTAAACAGTGGCTGACTTTATTTTTTGGGCTCCAAAATCACTGCAGGTGATGACTGCAGCCATGAAATTAAAAGATGTTTACTCCTTGGAAGGAAAGTTATGACCAACCTAGACAGCATATTAAAAAACAGAGACATTACTTTGTCAACAAAGGTCCGTCTAGTCAAGGCTATGGTTTTTCCAGTAGTCATGAATGGATGTGAGAGTTGAACTATAAAGAAAGTTGAGTGCTGAAGAATTGATACTTTTGTACTGTGGTGTTTGAGAAGACTCTTGAGAGTCCCTTTACTTCAAGGAGATCCAACCAGTCCTTCCTAAAGGAGATCAATCCTGAATGTTCATTGTAAGGACTGATGTCGAAGCCTAAACTCCAATACTTTGGCCACCTGATGCGAAGAGCTGACTCATTTGAAAAGACCCTGATGCTGAGAAAGATTGAAGGCAGGAGGAGAACAAGATGATAGAGGATGAGATGGTTGGATGGCATCACCGACTCAATGGACATGATTTTAGGTAGACTCCGGGAGTTGGTAATGGACAGGGAGGCCTGGCGTGCTCTGGTCCATGGGGTTGCAAAGAGTCGGACATGACTGAGCGACTGAACTGAACTGAACTGAAACTTTAGTACTGTTTAGGACTCTTGAATGGAAGCAATTAGAATGCATCTTGACTATATTTATGGCAAAGAAGAACTGAACATTTATTGACCTTAACAAGCCAAGAAAGTAAGATCGCATTAAGGCATTTGATACATTTCTTACTGCATACCTCTCCCTCTCTCCCTTTCTCTTTCTAACTCATTTGCTTCTTTCTAGACAAATTCATTTGCTCTTACTGCCTCTTCTTTTTCCACTTGACAGAAAGCATCCTGACCAACATTTCCTGAATATCACAAGTGCCTCCATTATAAAAGGCCTCTATTTCTAATTTTAGTTAAGAAAAGGAAAAAATTGTGAGGAATTACTGTGATTGGTTCAGCTTGGCTTCAGTGCCCACTCCAGACAAATCGATAGTGGCCAGAGAAAAAGGAAAGCTTCAAATGGAACCCAAAGTGATGGTTGTGAAGGAGGTTCTGAAACCCATAATAGGGTGCTATATTCTAATGAAAGGGAAAAATGACTGGCATATAAACTTGTTCAACAACCTATACAGACTATAGCTTAATCAAAGGCTCCTGACTTCAGCTATATATTTCACTCTTTTAACCAAATTCCCTACAAGTTTTAATTATGTTACAAGAAAACAAAAGAAACATTGTAAACCTGCAAACAAAAAATTTTGTGTATCTGGATTTGAAAAAGTTCACTGTTTTCCTGTAGGTTTCATGTACTATAGGTTTCATGTGAAATCCTGTCCTTTAATTATTTGCATGAATGAGGGTCAATGTATTTTATTTGTTTATATATTCTGCAGAATATATTAAGATAGTGTAAATTAAAACCAAGTAAAAGTGAAACAACACAGCTTCTGAAAATCAAGAAATTTAAAATCAATTTAGAAATTATAAATAAATACAAATATATAAAGAATATTGACAATGTATACAATTCTGACCTGAAGTTAACACTTGAACACATATAAAATACCTATGGAGAGTGTTTACTGCATTCAATAAACACTTTTTCAAGTGTTCGGTATTTTTCAATTTTTCAGGATTTGGGGACAGGGAGAATAAATATGTAAATTTATACATTTTAATAAGCATCTGCTAATTGCTTTCTAAAAAGAAATTTGTGGCTAGGTTTGTGTTTTTCCACAGTTGTATGGATAACTCAGAATATAGGATGGGAGAAAATTAATGATTCCATAGGAAAACCTTTTACTTTCCAGAATGTAAATCAGGGAATTTACTGTCCAAAACTTTCCATTACTTAGGCTATTTATTACAGGGAGTATTAAATAACATGAGATGAAAATGACAGAACAGATTTTTTTGATAAGTACACACTATTTTAAATAGTAGCTTCTGATGAAATGATGTAAATCTAAAGCATCTTGAAAATAAACTACACTATTTCAAGTAGCTGAGGCCAAAAATGAGACACCTGCCAGAGAGTCAGAAAAAGAACGAGTGACAAGATCAACAGAAGTTGAATGTCTACAAGTTGTAAAACATTTTACGACATGATCTAGATGTTATGTTTTTTTCTTTTTTTTAAGTGAAAGATGGAAAGTGATTCCAGCATACCATAATTCTGGGATGAAGGAAATTTTTAATAGTCAACTTTGAAAGCCATCAAAGTGAGAGATTGCATATCTGTAGCGGTATCTTCAAAAAGGGAACAAGCTTTTTTTTTTTTTTTTTTTTTAATAAAAATCTACATCATATGAGAATGTGGAATAACAGATATGGAGCAGAGAAAGGAGTCTTGCAGTTAATACCCGAGGTGGAGGTGCAGAGGATAAAAGTCAGAGGTTTAGAACTTCCCATTCTGTTCAAGATCCCTTGACCTCTGCTAATTGTTTAATGCAAACTGTATGTTTCAAAAGTTCTTGTATATCTCACTGCAATCAGCTAGGAAGTAACCACAGTCAAGTTATTCTGGATAAATGTAGGGCAGATACTATAAACCCCTTAAATTCCCCAGGCCCTAAAATTATTCTGAAATACTAGAATAAAAATGAAACTACAGAATTGTCTTCCAGATCTCTTCCTCTGCAAAAGGACACCACCACTTTTGATAGCATAACTGCTACTTCTAATTAAAAACCTTGATCACTGAAAATTCTCTCTGATTATCATTGACTGATCATTTCTGCTGAAACTCTTTGTCTCCAAACTTTACTTTGTTAAAGACTTGGCAACTTGCCTTACCACCATGGTGGCTGTGGTTTAGTGGAAAATTCATGTTCGACTCTTGCGACCCCATGGACTGTAGACCACCAGGTGCCACTGTCCATGGGATTTTCCAGGCAGGAATACTGGAGTGGTTTGACATTTCTTTCTTCAAGGGATCTTCCTGACCAAGGGATCGAACTAGGTCTCCTGCACTGCAGACAGATTCTTCACCGACTGAGCTACCAGGAAAGCCCTGAAAAACCTAAACCCACTGAAGCTGCTCCTATGTAATTATCTCCTTCTAGCTCTTCTGCTCTCTGTTTAGACATGGTGGGGATTTGAACCCTCTGATGAGAACATTCCAGTTTTCTTGGTTAGTCTATCTCGCAATTCAGTTGAGCTGCTCAGTCATGTATGACTCTTTGTGACCCCATGGACTGCAGCACCCCAGGCTTCCATGTCCATTACCAACTCCCAGAGCTTGCTCAAACACGTGTCCCTTGAATCATGATGCCATCCAACCATGTCATGCTCTGTCATCCCCTTCTCCTCCCACCTTCAATCTTTCCCAGAATCAGGGTCTTTTCCAGTGAGTCAGTTCTTCACATCAGGTGGCCAAAGTATTGGAGTTTCAGCTTCAGCATCAGTCCTTTCAATTAATATTCAGGTCTGATTTCCTTTAGGATGGACTGTTGGATCTCCTTGCAAGAAGACCAAGTAGTCTTCTCCAATACCGTAGTTCAAAAGCATCAATTCTTTAGCACTCAGCTTTCTTTATAGTTCAACTCTCATGTTCACACATGACTACTGGAAAAACTGTACCTTTGACTAGATGGACATTTTTTGGCAAAGTAATGTCTCTGCTTTTTAATATGCTGTCTAGGTTGGTCACAACTTTCCATCCAAGGAACAAGTGTTGTTCAATTTCATGGCTGCAATCACCATATGCAGTGACTTTAGAGCCCCCCAAAATAAAGTCTCTCACTGTTTCCATTGTTTCCCCATCTATTTGTCATGAAGTGATTGTACTGGATGCCAAGATCTTAGTTTTGTGAATGTTGAGTTTTAAGTCATCTTTTTCACTCTCCTCTTTCATTTTCATTAGGAGGCTATTTGGCTCTTCTTCGCTTTTGCCATAAGGGTGGTATCATCTGCATATCTGAGCTTATTGATATTTCTCCCAGCAATCTTGATTCCAGCTTGTGTTTCATCCAGCCCAGCATTTCACATGATGTTCTCTACATATAAGTTAAATAAGCAGGGTGACAATATACAGCCTTGACATCCTCCTTTCCTGATTTGGAACAAGTCTGTTGTTCCATGTCCAGTTCTAACTGTTGATTCTTGACCTGCATACAGATTTTTCAGGAGGCAGGTCAGGTGGTCTGGTATTCCCATCTCTTTAAGAATCTTCCACAATTTGTTGTGATCCACACAGTCTTCATATCTGGGCTGGCAGATTCCAAGCCATTTTCACTAACACTGACTGATATAGAATACTTCAAATATGTGCGTGCCTTCTTCCTAAAAGTTCAGCTCTTTTTCTCTGTCCTCATTGTGGTTATGTAACTCAGTAAACAGAAAGCTGGATCAGGGTAGCCCTGGATCTTAACATTATTTGTAGCAGAAGGATGTCCATTAAAACTACTGATGATGTCTCTGGTCCCCAAGACTTTCTTAAGCAGCTTATGATTCCTCTACCCACCACTGGTGCATTGTTTAAGTCAAGAGCAAAAAATCATGACTTAATTCTTCCTTATCCTATCTCTTGAAAGGGATAGGATTATTAAATATTCCTCACATAAACCTACAGTGATTTAACTTGGATTTACTGACTGTAAATTACTATACACCTTAACCCTAGAAAAGAATGTTGAATATTTGGTATTCGTAAGATACATGAAAAGTTAACAAGTTAGATTAAAATTAATTTTGAATATGAACATGAAGAGGTACCAAAATGCAAGAATTACAAAATACATCCCTCAGTTAGCTCACAATTTTCCCCATATTTTATAGTCTGGATCATGATATTTTCAGTGAAAAATAAGTAAATATTGAATAAATACTTCTCCTATAACAACTCACTAAGCTAATTTAAGCAGTTCAGTTCAGTTCTGTTGCTCAGTCACGTCTGACTCTTTGCGACCCAATGAATTGCAGCACGCCAGGCCTCTCTGTCTATCACCAACTCCTGGAGTCTACCCAAACCCATGTCCATAGCTTCAGTGATGCCATCCAACCATCTCATCCTCTGTCGTCCCCTTATCCTCCTGCCCCCACTCCTGCCCAGCATTAGGGTCTTTTCCAATGAGTCAACTCTTCGCATGAGGTGGCCAAAGTATTGGAGTTTCAGCTTCAACATCAGTCCTTCCAATGAATACCCAGGATTGATCTCCTTTAGGATGGATTGATTGGATCTCCTTGCAGTCCAAGGGACTCTCAAGAGTCTTCTCCAGCACCACAGTTCAAAAGCATCAATTCTGTGGCACTCAGCTTTCTTCACCGTCCAACTCTCACATCCATACAGGACCACTGGGAAAACCATAGCCTTAAAAAAAAAAAAAAAAAAAAAAAAAAAAAACATAGCCTTGACTAGACTGACTTTTGTTGACAAAGTAATGTCTCTGCTTTTAAATATGCTATCTAGGTTGGCCATAACCTTCCTTCCAAGGAGTAAGCGTCTTTTAATTTTATGGCTGAAATCACCATCAGCAGTGATTTTTGAGCCCCCCCAAAATAAAGTCTGACACTGTTTCCACCGTTTCCACATCTATTTGCCATGAAGTGATGGGACCAGATGCCATGATCTTAGTTTTCTGAACATTGAGCTTTAAGCCAACTTTTTCACTCTCCTCTTTCACTTTCATCAAGAGGCTCATTAGTTCTTCTTCACTTTCTGCCATAAGGGTGGTGTCATCTGCATATCTGAGGTTATTGATATTTCTCCCTGCAATCTTGATTCCAGCTTGTGCTTCATCCAGCCCAGCTTTTCTCATGATGTACTCTGCATATAAGTTAAATAAGCAGGGTGACAATATACAGCCTTGGCGTACTCCTTTTCCTATTTGGAGCCAGTCTGTTGTTCCATGTCCAGTTCTAACTGTTGCTTCCTGACCTGCTTACAGGTTTCTCAAGAAATTTAAGCAGTAGTTGGACTAATTAAAAAGATGTTAAACAGAAGATATCTAAGTTTAGGTTTCCCACAATCCCATTCTAAAAATGATTACCTTATTAGGAAGATGATCCCAGAAAACTTGATAAAAATATGGGGCATAAAACTGGAGGAGAAAAGCCAGTACTGAACAAGTAACCACTGCAAGTAACAGGGGCTAAGGTTTCAAACACATGTTAAAATTTCCCTCAAGATTGTGATGAAACGTGTGTATTTATTTACCTTTTTCATTCGGTTAAGATTATTTCTGGATTAGCGTTCAGTAAAAGACAAGATAGTAAATACTGGGGGCTTTGAAAACCACGTGATCCCTGTCACACTATGCAACACTGCCATTGTAATATAAATGAATCAAACAGATAAGTGGTTAACAAATGGCTATTGTTGATTACTTAATGTACTAAAACAAGTAGGAGCTGCATTTGGCTTGAGAGTCATGGCTTGACAACTCCTTCCTCTTCTAGACCATCCATCACCCTGCACAGCAAAGCAGAAGGTAATCTTGCAACCAGAAAACATCCTCAGACAGAAAGATGCAGGAAGCCATGGGCTTCTATGGAAATTTCCACAGTGACTTCTTGGGAAATTCAAAGGATATATGTAGTAAAGATTAAGAAGATAATAAAATTTGAACTCAGAAAAAGAAATTACTTAAAAGAAAAATAGCTACAGAACTATGTTGCATTTTAAAAATCAGGATAAAGAGGGCACCTAAATATTGTTGCTGTTTAGTCATTATGTCTTTTGCAACCTCATGGACTGTACCCACCAGGCTTTACTGTCTGTGGTATTTCACAGGCAAGAATACTGGAGTGGATTGTCATTTCCTTTTCCAGGGGATCTTCCTGACCCAGGGATCGAACCTGTGTCTCTTAAGTCTCCTCCATTGGCAGATGGATTGTTTAATCAGTGAGCCACCAGGGAAGCCCAATCTAAATACTGGATGTGCCAAAATGTTCATTCAGGGTTTTCCATAAGATATTATGGATATATCCAAATGAACTTCTTGGCCAACCTAATACTATGTCACAAGACTCAAATTATTTTATTTTAAAGATAAATCTCATTAAGTTGTACACCTTAAACATGTTTTATTCCAATTATATTTCAGTAAAATTAAGTCCAAGATTATAAGGAAAAAGACTATATCTTTTTTATCCTGAATGATTTAGCTATAAAATTATTTCTTTTTGATATGTATAATCATATGAACACTGTGTAGGAAGAAAATGTTCCCCCAAACAAAACAAAGCACAGCAGCTATTGCCTACTACTTTGTTCTTTATCCATACCACGTCTAATTAGCAACATTGAATAAGAGCATCTCTTATGTCTGCAATGACAATTGCAGATGCTCTTATGTCTGCAATGACAATGCAATTCTTCCTTGAAAATAACAAATCTTCAGTAAATGTGTTGGGTTTTAAAGACATTTTAAATCAGATAAAATAAAAATTAGTTAAAAATAGTGTAATGAAACTTAAAATCCAACATCACCTTACTGAACATTAAATATAAGCACGTGTGACCATTTTGAAATTTGTTAGTGTGTTCTTGCCTGGAGAATCCTAGGGATGGGGGAGCCTGGTGGGCTGCCATCTATGGAGTTGCACAGAGTCGGACACGACTGAAGCAACTTAGCAGCAGCAGTACAGAACTGCAATTCAAGAAACTAAATTACCACTTTAGAAAGTGGCTAAATAAATTACAAATGATTTACTTTTGTTAAACTTAACATTCATATTATAGGTATTTCACATTCATATTACATGTATTTCACAAAGTAACAATTAAAAAACAAGGACTCACATATATGTTCCAGGTCAACCAAATAAGGGAAAGGTGCAGAGAAGTAATTTGGGAAAGTTTTAAGACACATAAATAAGGTATTTTCATTTTGTGACTTTTCTAATTTGATTTTCAGTTAAGCTGTACCTGAAGAACTTTGACTTCTAACTATATCTTTATTGAACATAATTTTAAGATAAATGAAAGATCAAAACAAAAATGTACATAAGGTAATAGCATTTCTACTATAGTTTTAGAAGACTGTATTCGAGTTCAGTCATAAGCAACAATATTATTGCCTCATAAAATAGCCCAGTAGAGCTAGACTGTTATCCCAATTGTGGCTCTGTAAGACTTGATGAAAAATGTGTGCAATAACTATGAATGTAAACATGCAAGTGTATTGGATTTTTCTTTTCTTCCACATCAAGGGATAAAAGTAGCAATACAAGAGAAAAAGAATGAAAAAGTAAAGGAATCAGATGGATGAACCATAAAAACATAGCCTAATAGCAACTATTACAAAGTTGCTATAATATCTTAATAGAGGAAAATATTGGTGTTCATAATATACTTAAAAATTACTCGTTCATATAGCTCAGTAGGAGGGAAGCAAAACCAGGGTGTTATGTAAGTCTAGTGGGAAAGTAGAATTATACCAAATTTTGAAGACCTTATACCTTTAAGTCTCTAATTTATTTACTAGCAGATAGAACAGCAGGAGCGAAGAAGGCAATGGCACCCCACTCCAGTACTCTTGCCTGGAAAATCCCATGGACGGAGGAGCCTGGTAGGCTGCAGTCCATGCGGTCGGTAAGAGTCGGACACGACTGAGCGACTTCGCTTTCACTTTTCCCTTTCATGCACTAGAGAAGGAAATGGCAGCCCACCCCAGTATTCTTGCCTGGAGAATCCCAAGGACAACGGAGCCTGGTGGGCTGCCGTCTGTGGGGTCGCACAGAGTCGGACACAACTGAAGCGACTTAGCAGCAGCAGCAGAACAGCAGGAGAGAGATTGTGGAGGACACGGTGTGTTCATATAGACCTTATAATATGAACTCACCTTACAAAATAAAAATGGAAGAACAGGTATCTATTTGGAATGTATATGCTATATTTTGGGGCTGAAAATATCACTTGGTTTTTGATTGCCTACAGATTTTGTATAGTGTTATTTTTATATGTTTGCTTGTTTTCCTAGGAAAAACTCATTCCACGTCAGTCAAAAATGGCTCTATGCATCTATAATTTTTCATTTTATATATATTGATTTTGCAGCTATTTTACTTCCTAAGATAGGTAACTATGGTAGACACAATTCTAATGTGACGCCAATCGCTTTAAAATCAATGAGGCTCGGCATCTAAATGTTCTTGTGGTGAATTTGTGGGAGAGAAAGTCGTCTCTCCGTCCTATTCCTCTGCCATCTTAGGACCGCTGCAGAGGAAGGTAAACTTCCAAACTCATTCTATGAGGCCATCATCACCCTAATACCAAAACCTGACAAATATGCTACAAAAAAAGAAAACTACAGGCCAATATCACTGATGAACATAGATGCAAAAATCCTTAACAAAATCCTAGCAAACAGAATCCAACAACATATTATAAAGATCATACATCATGACCAAGTGGGCTTTATCCCAGGGATGCAAGGATTCTTCAATATCCGCAAATCAATCAATGTAATACACCACATTAACAAATTGAAAAATAAAAACCATATGATTATATCAATAGATGCAGAGAAAGCCTTTGACAAAATTCAACATCCATTTATCATAAAAACCCTCCAGAAAGCAGGAATAGAAGGAACATATCTCAATATAATAAAAGCTATATATGACAAACCCACGGCAAACATTATCCTAAATGGGGAAAAAATGAAGCATTTCCCCTAAAATCAGGAACAAGACAAGGGTGCCCACTCTCACACCTACTATTCAACATAGTTTTGGAAGTTTTGGCCACAGCAATCAGAGCAGAAAAATAAATAAAAGGAATCCAGATCGGAAAAGAAGTAAAACTCTCACTGTTTGCAGATGACATGATCCTCTACATAGAAAACCCTAAAGACTCCACCAGAAAATTACTAGAGCTAACTAACGAATATAGTAAAGTTGCAGGATATAAAATTAACACACAGAAATCCCTTGCATTCCTATACACTAACAATGAGAAAACAGAAAGAGAAATTAAGGAAACAATCCCATTCACTATTGCAACGAAAAGAATAAAATATTTAGGAATATATCTACCTAAAGAAACAAAAGACCTATATATAGAAAACTATAAAACGCTGGTGAAAGAAATCAAAGAGGACACAAATAGATGAAGAAATATACCGAGTTCATGGATCAGAAGAATTAATATAGTGAAAATGAGTATACTACCTAAAGCAATCTATAGATTCAATGCAATCCCTATCAAGCTTCCCATGGTATTCTTCAGAGAACTAGAACAAATAATTTCACAATTTGTATGGAAATACAAAAAACCTCGAATATCCAAAGCAATCTTGAGAAAGAAGAATGGAACTGGAGGAATCAACCTGCCTGACCTCAGGCTCTACTACAAAGCCACAGACATCAAGACAATATGGTACTGGCACAAGGACAGAAATATAGATCAATGGAACAAAATAGAAAGCCCAGAGATAAATCCACGCACCTATGGACACCTTATCTTTAACAAAGGAGACAAGAATATACAATGGAGAAAAGTCAATCTCTTTAACAAGTGGTGCTGGGAAAACTGGTCAACCACTTGTAAAAGAATGAAACTAGAACACTTTCTAACACCATACACAAAAGTAAACTCAAAATGGATTAAAGATCTAAACGTAAGACCAGAAACTATAAAACTCCTAGAGGAAAATATAGGCAAAACACTCTCCCACATAAACCACAGCAGGATCCTCTATGACCCACCTCCAAGAATATTGGAAATAAAAGCAAAAATAAACAAATGGGACCTAATTAAAATTAAAAGCTTTTGCACAACAAAGGAAACTATACACAAGGTGAAAAGACAGCCTTCGGAATGGGAGAAAATAATAGCAAATGAAGCAACAGACAAACAATTAATCTCAAAAATATACAAGCAACTCCTGCAACTCAATTCCAGAAAAATAAACGAACCAATCAAAAAGTGGGCCAAAGAACTAAACAGACACTTCTCCAAAGAAGACATATAGATAGCTAACAAACGCATGAAAAGATGCTCAACATCACTCATTATCAGAGAAATGCAAATCAAAACCACAATGAGGTACCATTTCATGCCCGTCAGAGTGGCTGCTATCCAAAAGACTACAAGCAATAAATGCTGGAGAGGGTGTGAAGAAAAGGGAACCTTCTTACACTGTTGGTGGGAATGCAAACTAGTACAGCCACTACGGAGAACAGTGTGGAGATTCCTCAAAAACCTGGGAATAGAACTGCCATATGACCCAGCAATCCCACTGCTGGGCGTACACACTGAGGAAACCAGACTTGAAAGAGACACGTGTACCCCATTGTTCATCGCAGCACTGTTTATAACAGCCAGGACATGGAAGCAGCCTAGATACCCATCAGCAGACGAATGGATAAGGAAGCTGTGGTACATATACACAATGGAATATTACTCAGTCATTAAAAAGAATACATTCGAATCAGTTCTAATGAGGTGGATGAAACTGGAGCCTATTGTACAGAGTGAAGTAAGCTAGAAAGAAAAACAGCAATACAGTATACTAACACATATATATGGTATTTAGTCAATCGGTAAAGATAACCCTGTATGCGAGACATCCAAAGAGACACAGATAAATAGAACAGTATTATGGACTCTATTGGAGAGGGCGAGGACGGGATGATATGGGAGAATGGCATGGAAGCATGCAAACTATCATATGTGAAACGAATCTCCAGTCCAGGTTCAATACATGATACAGGGTGCTTGGGGCTGGTGCACCGGGATGACCCGGTGTGATGGGAGGTGGAGGGAGGTGGAAGGGGGGTTCTGGAAGGGGAAAACATGTACACCTATGGTGGATTCATGTCAATGATGGCAAAACAAATACAATATTGTTAAGGTTAAAAAATAGAAAATAAACTAATTTAAAAGAAAAAAAAATCACTGAGGCTCTGCTCTCCCTTTGAGTGTGAGTACAACCGTTGAATTACATGTGATATCACTTTAGGATTCGTTTACTAGTCAGCTGACTTTTTGTTTAAAATAAAGTTGGGGGGGCGGATACCCTAAGTATGAGTAACCTAGCCAGATGAATCCTTAAAAGAAGATGAAGCATCAGAGAAATTATCCTTCTGGCCTGAATGGAGAAATAATAGAGGGAGGGGGTTCTAGAAATTGAGACTGACCTTAGCTGACAGCCAGCCAGAAAAACAGGGAGTTCAGAAAATACAGTCTCAAAGCATTGAATTCTGCTACAGGATATGAAGGCAAGCACTTTCTATTTTTGGTAATTTTAGTTTTTTACAAATAAATATTTTCTCAACATTTCTAGTGTTTTAAATTGCAGGGTAATAAGTAAATGTTAATAGCATTATTTTTTCCTTAGACAGTTGTAACTGATGGAGAGATCTTAATATCTGACTAATTTTTGAAGACTATAGAACAGTTATTCTTTTTCCATTGATTATTAAGTCACTCTGCACTGTTTCATCGGCTGTCAGCTATTTGATTAGGATGTGGCAATCAGTGTGTATCTGTGTGTTAAAGAAAGGGATTATCTTTTCTGAATTGCATTGAGTCTCTTGAAACTGGAAGTTTAAAATTTTCATTAAATTTGGAAAAATACTCTCATTTCTTCAAATACTTTTATCTGCAAGGACAACTCTGTCTTCTCATTCTGGTACTCCAGTTGCTCATATCTTATCAATTTGAACAACTTTTATTGTACTGTTTTTAAAACTCCCTGGGGTGGTGGAAATTTGGAGATTCTAATACATTGTGTACTATTCAGTGAAAATTTTGTTTCTTATATTCCTTTTTACATTTCTGGAATTTCCATTTGGTTCTTTCTTGTTGGTGGTTCTAATAGTAAATCTGAAATTTCCTCTTTGCTCCTGTTTTCTTTTTAAGTACTTCAAGATATGTCTAGTAGCTTTTAAAAATTTATTTGTTTATAAATTAAACAAAGATGAATATTTTTCAATGACAAAAGGTACAATTCACGAAGAAGATGAAAGTGAAAGTGAAGTCGCTCAGTCATGTCCGACTCTTTGCGACCCCATGGACTATAACCTACCAGGCTCCTCAGTCCATGGAATTTTCCAGGCAAGAGTACCAGAGTGGGTTGTCATTTCCTTCTCCAGGGGATCTTGCCCACCCAGGGATCAAACCCGGATCTCCTGCATTGCAGGCAGACGCTTTACTGTCTGAGCCACCAGGGAACCCCACAAAGAAGATAAACAAATGTATTTAAAATTTTGCATATCATATGTTGTTATCAGATATCCAAAGAATAAAACATTACTAAAAAATATGAACTTTACTGAATTTCAAAACGTAGAATTGTAGCTTTTTAAATGAATGTTTTGCTAAATCCATCATCTTTATTGTTTGTAATCTATTGGTATAGGCTTATTTCCATTCCTGATAAGGGGTGACATTTTTTCTGTTTCTCTACTACACACTTATATTAAAATGTTCTTACCTAGTGTGGGCTGGACATTTTGAACACTGCACTGTTGAGAGTCTGGACTTTGCTTAATTAATATAGCAAATCATTTTGTTTGGATTGGCAGTTGCTTTACTGGAGGACGACTTCATCTTCCTGAGCCCTTTCCTTGAGCTTTGTTAAGGTGGATCTAGAGTAGTCTCTACTTTGGGGTTATGTAGACTTACCCAAATATATGGCCTCTCTGGGTTGTCTCGTGAATGCCTGGAGTTCTCTTTGAGGTTTCTTCAGTCTGACATGTCAGAACTCCTATTTTGCTACTCCTACATAAAGTTCAATATTTGTTCAGCTCACAGAAATCTGGTAGTTATATTTTCCCAGTTGTTATACTTTATCAGGTCTTATGGGCTTCCCTGGTGGCTCAGACAGTAAAGAATCTGCCTGCAATGCAGGAGACCTAGGTTTGATCCCTGGGTTAGGAAGATCCCCTGGAGAAGGGAATGGTTACCCACTCCAGTATTCTTGCCTGGAGAATTCCATGAATAGATGAGGCTGGTGGAGTATGAATCTCAACCTTTGAATGTACAGCTTAGTTTTTGGCTACAAACACCATGAAGACTCTTGAGTTCCTTCTCTGCATTGTTCTTGCCACTAAAGACCCCTGTGTCCCACTGCCTCAGTGACTCTGAATCCAGTCTATATCCTCAGCTTGATGAGTCTTCTATGTACTGTTTGGCCTTCACTTCCTATACTACAGTCAAGAAAATGCTTCCAGGCTGGTACGGATGCAAGCCTAAAATTTAACTCTCATAATCTCTCAAAGGTCACACTATGCACAACATATAAAGAGTTATTTCATACAACTTATATATACTCTTAAAGTGTGTTTTTAATAGAAGGGCTAGTCCAGCACAAGTTATTTCATCATAACCAAAGACAACAATTCTTATTTTGAAATCTATGCTGTCCTAATAGCCATATGAAATACTTCATCTTATCCCACCCTCTTCCTTTGAAATACTAACCAGCTCTGCCACAATATTCCCTATCTATGGACCCTATTTTTAATTCACAATCATTTAGATCAACACTAACTAATGAAAGTGAAGTTTTTGTTGCTTTTCTGAGCAACGCTTCTCAAACCGGTTTGGTGGCAACTGGGAATTATATTTACTTTTTTTCAGAATTTAAATTATTGCTATGTATATTTTAGAAATATTTTCTTTATGAAAACTTTGACTTTTACTTTTTATTTCACTTTGAATATATGCATACACAAACACACAAGGCATATACATACTTCATAATCTACAGCACAGGTCCCCAACCTCTAGGATCTAATGACTGATAATCTGGAGCTGATATAATAATAAAAATAAAGTGCACAATAAATTTAATGTGTTTGAATCATCTCAAAATCATCCCCCCTCAACCCAATCCATGGAAAACTTGTCCTCCTTGTAAACAGTCTCTAGTGCCAAAAAGGTGGGGAAGTTTGGACAGAAAATAACCTTTATACATTTGAATCTTCAGATATTAAAAATCTGGGAGATACTTAAGAATTTTTTCAACCCAAGATTTTATTTAGATGTATACATACATAATATATACATACATGTGCTATGCTGTGTTCACTTGCTTCAGTCGTGTCCGACTCTTTGTGATCCTGTGGACTATAGCCTGCCAGGCTCCTCTGTCCATGGGAATCTCCAGACAAAAATACTGAAGTGGGTTACCATGCCCTCCTCCAGGGGATCTTCCCGACCCAGGGATTGAACCTGCAACACCTGCATTAAAGGCAGATTCTTTACCGCTGAACCATCAGGGAAGCCCCATATACATACATGCTATTATGTAAATATATAAAATATGTAGTACATATATATTATTTGTTATATATCTAATTTGTTTTGGAATATTGAATGAAAATTGGAAAGCATTATATTGAATTATATTTTACTAGGAAGAAAAAATTTAGAGAATAATAGAAATATATATTTCTTTTTTCTCAAACTAGATAAAAATAATGAGACTTCTGAAGTTATCTAAAGTTTGTAGAGCATAGGAAAGCAAATGACAGGTGTGAAAATAATACATTCTGAGACAAATTGAAGCAGAGATAAACAGATTAGAAATTCTGAGTTTGAAAAACAGACACCTTTAGCAGTACTTTGCATAAAAATGAACCCCCTGCCATATGTTGCAATATAATATCAGAATTTGATATTCCACATGATAAAACCTTTCTAAGATAAATTATTGGAGAATTCAGCATAGCTAATAGGTCTCCACTGCCTTTGACAGCAGACACTTTTAGAACTGGTCTCAACTAATCCTTAATGGTGTCTTAGGAGTGGATCAGGTATTAACTACTCTGAGTAATACAGTCCCCTTAAAAGGAGCTCAGTAGTGGGTCCTGGGAGGCAGGTGCATCAAAGGACACAGTGTAGTACTGGTGAAGCATTTTACACCAAACTCAGGAGTATTACCTAACCATTTAAACAAAATAAATAAATAAATAAAAATTATCTTTAATGAAAGTCTGCAGTTTTACCAGTAACTGTTAAGAAATGAGAGTTGTGATATAAACTTGTTAAAATATCACTAGTCTGACAGTTTTTTGTTGCACTGTGATCAAGCATCTATAGGAAATTGGTAGTCAACATGTTATTATTTTAAGAAACTGCTTTTGTAAGAATATCTTCATAAAAACCTGCTGAGGAGTGGGTAGTTTGAGATCTCACTAATTTATCATTGTCAAACAAGTAGAGAACTTGAAAGAGCAACAGAAGTATCTCAGCTATATTTTTGGATTTGTTTTACTTGGTAATACATTTGTCTATAATTAGTCATTTTTATTAACAAATATTCATCTATATTATAACCAAAATATAAATTCTAGAAATGTCTTTATCAACCTAATAACAGAAGCACATTATAGAAGTTTAAACTATTCCTAAGAAATCAAGTTTTACTACAGAGAACATGCCATGTTTCAGAGTTACTACAAAAATTTGCAATAAATTTTGGAATTATCAATAAAACTAAGATTTGTGAATAAAACCCATCATAAATATTCACCATAGTGTTATGTAGGAAAGAAGGCAACGATTTTTCAACATTAAGCAACAATTCCTCACGTTAAAATTTTTCAACAATAGACACTAAAATGATAAAAGGAAAAATGAAAAGTATACAGCTCTTCATGACATCCCTACATATGTGAATGTATATGCAGATACACATACATATCTACACACATGTTCATAGCTGAACTTTTTCAGAGGTGCCAAGTTAACACTCACAGTTATATTGGCTAAGTTAACTCAACACTGTAGAAGCTGAATATTTCATACATATGAAAATGCCTAATGCAAACTGCACTGTTCTGTGTAATTAATGAGTCTGTAAAAGAAGAGACTGGAAAATGCAAAACATCTCCATAAAGAATGCAGAGGCAGGTGGTTTATTTGTCCATGAAATATATCTTTAATTAGTGCTCTGGAACATGATTTTCAAAACAATATTTGTTCTATGTTTCCTGCCACTAAAAGAAAAGTCAAGATATCTGCCATTATTCCTCTGAAATAAATCATTTTTATATAATTAAAAATGTATACATTAAGAAAATATCACATATATTACAGCCAAAAAAAATCCCAACACACATGCAAAACTCACCATGATAATCTTGTTATTGAACGTGTACTTTAGGCTGCTTTTCTTAAAACTTGAGAAACAGGAGGGCAATAAAAGATCAGAAAATGTAATTCTGTAGTGTGAACCATCGGAGAAGGCAATGGCACCCCACTCCAGTACTCTTGCCTGGAAAATCCCATGGATGGAGGAGCCGGGTAGGCTACAGTCCATGGGGTCGCTAAGAATTGGACACGACTGAGCGACTTCACTTTCACTTTTCCCTTTCATGCACTGGAGAAGGAAATGGCAACCCACTCCAGTATTCTTGCCTGGAGAATCCCAGGGACAGCGGAGCCTGATGGGCTGCCGTCTATGGCGTCGCACAGAGTCGGACACGACCGAAGCGCCTTAGCAGCAGTGTAAACTATATCACAAATGAGACTAGGACAGGGAGAGAATGATGAGTTGTATGTGAAGGAGACACAAGTTGTAGGCTAGGAAATTCAAACAGGGTAGAGAATAAAGTGATTTAACATTTTTGTGTGTGTTTCCACAGCTCCTAAACTTTATTGAAAATACATGTTTGTAGGTAAACATTTATTATACATTTGGTTCCTCATGTTAAAACCTGCAGCATTTGATTAACTATATTCAATCTTGGTTTGTGTGCCACATGTATTGTGTGCCAATAGTCTCATTGGCTTTTTGATCTGGGCCACTGGGTGCTTTTTATGAGATTAAAACTAGTTGCTTCTAGGAAGACTTGTAATTCAGTAACTGGTGTTAGAGTCTGTTGCGGTGTTTTACAGACTGAGACCTGGGGATTGGAGTTGACAAAAAGAAAGAGAGAAAGAGAGAGAAAGAGCAATATCCCTCAGGTTATGTGGAAAACCAATAAAGCCTATACACAGGACTTGTACTGCTCACTAAGGCACAGGGTGTCCTCTCAAGGAGGTCTTGAAATCCTGGGCAAGAAAGTGAGCTCGGTAGGCTTCCACACTCTGAAGAACTAGCCAGAGACAGAAAGAAGTATGCGGGGAACCCAAGTCTCTAGTGGAACAAAGGTATTTTATTAGCAGAAATGCATGCTTATATATCTTCAGTAAAATGATTACTCAGCCATTAAAAATAATGAAATTCCACCAGTTGCAACAAAATGGAGTCTATTAAGTACAAGGTCGCTGAAGAGAGTCACTGAAGGGAATCCAAGCAGGTGCTCTTTCCCATGATCTCAGTCCTGAGAACTGCGTGCAGCTCTACTCGTTCCTGTATTCCAGGAGCTGATAAGGAGCAGAGAGTCCTTGAGAAATGGCACACAAAGGAAGAAAATGCAACATAATGGATCCTTTAAAATTGAACCTCCTCTGACAGATTCTGGCTCCCTCTGCATCATATGACCAAGCTCAAGGTCTGTTGGTCAAGTATTTAACATTTTGAAATGAACACGTGAAAGAAGTATATTTCAGAAGGTTAGGAAGACCTACTTACGTGTAATCTAGGAACAGAGTAGGCAAAATGGAGAAAGACAGGTGAAGCAGCAGCCAGCATCAAGAGTCATGGAAATAAGTAGCAGGGACCCATTTGTGACTCAGATACAGCAAGAAAATTTTCAAAATAGATCCCTCCAATTTTGAGCTGCGTCCTTATGAAGACTGTCAAGTGGTCCCAATTTTGAGGTTGTAGTTCAGTTCAGTTGCTCAGTCGTGTCCAAGTCTTTATGACACCATGGACTGCAGCATGCCAGGCCTCCTTGTCCATCACCAACTCCAGGAGTTTATTCAAACTCATGTCCATTGAGGTGGTGATACCATCCAACCATCTCATCCTCTGTTGTCCCCTTCTCCTCCTTCCTTCAATCTTTCCCAGCATCAGAGTCTTTTCAAATGAGTCAGTTCTTCGCAACGGGTGGCCAAAGTATTGGAGTTTCAGCTGCAGCATCAGTCCTTCCAATGAATATTCAGGACTGATTTCCTTTAGGATGGACAGGTTGGATCTCCTTGTTGTCCAAGGGACTCTCAAGTGTCTTCTCCAACACCATGGTTCAAAAGCATCAATTCCTCGGCTCTCAGCTTGCTTTGTAGTCCAACTCTCACATTCATACATGACTACTGGAAAAACCATAGCTTTCACTGGAGGGACCTTTGTTGGCAAAGTAATGTCTCTGCTTTTTACTATGCTGTCTAGGTTGGTCATGACTTTCCTTCCAAGGAGTAAGCGTCTTTTAGTTTCATGGCTACAGTCACCATCTGCAGTGTTTTTGGAGGCCAAAAAAATAAAGTCTGTCACTGTTTCCACTTTTTCCCTGTCTATTTGCCATGAAGTGATTGGACCGGATGCCATGATCTTAGTCTTCTGAATGTTGAGTTTTAAGCCTACTTTTTCACTCTCCTCTTTCACTTTCACCAAGACTTTGTAGAGATGTATGGATTAAGTCAGACAACCTGAGAATTTAGCTGATTACTAGTGGGATTGAACTCAAACTTTCAGGCTTATAATTTTCATCCATTGGTTTTAACTGCATGACCTCCAGCAGCTAGGAGGTGAGTCACAGTAATTTTTTTTTCCTAATACAAGAATAAAAAAATACAGAAAGTAGTGATGAAAAATATTCTGTCCTTATTGATATAAAAGAGTCAATTTTTTTTTATTTTTGTTCTAATATGATTTTTATGATGTGAGAACTAAGATTGAAGTTGGTTAGATCTACCAGAAATGTCATGGCCAGTGACAAAAGAGTGTACCATTTCTAAGACAGAAGATGAAGCAGAAAAATGGTCATAACACTCTACTTCAAAGAACAAAAGTAAAGAGCCAAAGAAGTCATAATAACATCTAGTAAACAACCAGATGGTTGCAAACACTCAAAAATCAACAGATTTTTTTATTTTTTGATTAAACTCTTACAATGAATCAGGTGTTATATTTGTGTAACTAAGTGAACAACATATTCTCTGTTCCAAGGAGTTTAAGATATATTAAAATATTAGCCCAACTGAAAGTGAAAGTCGCTCAGTCATATCCAACTCTTTGCAACCCCATGGACTATACATTCCATGGAATTCTCTAGGCTAAAATACTGGAGTCGGTAGACTTTTCCTTCTCCAGGGGATCTTCCCAACCCAGGGATCAAATCCAGGTCTCCCACGTTGCAGGTGGATTCTCTACCAACTGAGCTATCAGGGAAGCCCAAGTAGATATGACCAAACTTGCCTTGTTTCTTGATGCTCTCCCATGTTCTTATAGCACCCTAGGGATACTGCAGATTTAGAAACTTTCATGTTCATTGATAATGATACAAGGATGAAGGCAAGTGTCTTGGATTCTGAAGGTAAAAAGAAAAATAAAAATACACTTAGAATGTCCAGCCAATTTACTACTCTGAACTAGTAATGTAACTAAAATGGCAGGCAGAATCTTGGCCATGTTCTCTATTAACTAATGCAGACCTATTTCCTATTTCCATATTATCCTTGCTTCCCATTTTGCTGCCTGTTTTCTCCTAACACAAAGACTTCAAAATGGAAATGGAGACACAAATGTAAATTTATTCTACACAGGGACTTAGGTCCAGTAGTTAAGACTGTGCCTTCCAGTGTGAGGGATGAGGGTTTGATCCCTAATCTGAGAGCTTAAATCACATGCCTTATGGCCAAAAAAACAAATCATGGAACAGAAGCAATATTGTAAAAATGTCTCATCTACACACAATAAAAATTTTCCTTCCTACACATATCCACTGATTGCATTTAACTTTTTATCATAACCTTGAAGATAATCTTTGAGTGCTGTCCTTATAAGAAATTAGATATGTATTGATATAGTATTTATTTGAGTAGATGTAATGATAGCATTATTTAGATTAAAGATGGCAAGAATTTAAAATAGAAAATTTATATAAAAAATACAAGCTTATTTAAAATATTTGGAAGGCTACATTCTATATATTCACTGCCAAATTTATAGAATTTTTATTATACGATTTCAAGTAGGAAAGCCATAACTTTAGAATAATAAATTATTTTCATATACATATAAATATATGTAAAATTATCATTACATATAGTTTGAAATAAAATGTTTTGTTTTATTTTGCTAGCTAATTTTAAACAGTATTAGATCCTTAGATTTGAGCTACTGTTGAAGTATATGAACTAAGAGGATATTGATCAAGTGAGTCCCTTAAGACTATGATTTATAAATACTATGTAATGGATAATGCAGCAGCAGAAGACAACTAAAGTAGAGTAGGGTAGTAGATTTTGAATTTATATCACTCTCTACATTTCTCACTATTTTTGAGTCTTAATTTTAGTTTGTTTAACAAAAATGCAAGGACAGATAAAAATATAATAAAAGAATGCATTGCAAAAGAAAAGCACTTTCCCTAACTCATACCTTTAGAACATGAAAGAAAAACTTACTTATTGTACTGTGGAATGAATTGTAGCTCAGAGAGGTAAAATGACAAGCTCCAGATTACACATAATTTAATAGATTTATAACAATTAGAACCAGAGTTTTTCCTACTCTCAGTTCTACAGTCTTTCAAATATTTAAACAATAACTCTTAAAATGCAGAAATTATTTATATAGAATAATACAGATTCCTCGCTGTCTACAAAGCTTTAAAAACCAGTGATTATGCAGGATTTGTTTATATAAATGTAAATTTTGTTAGCAATAAGATTATATGAACAATTTATTGGGGTCTTAGGGGATTTGATGAAATTAAAATTTTTATTATTTGTGATGAATGGCTTATTAATTTTTAAAAATACTTACATATCTAAATCTCAGAGGAATTTAGTCCCTGTCAATCTAACCACACAAATAAATGGATTAAATACATAAATGCGTTATTTCTTTCTGTCCGTAACACTGTCTCTCTCTTTCTATTCAATCATCCATACACCCTAACAATTTATAGTTTTTAGTTTGAGAGAAATTGATTTGTATCCATAATTAATTCCTCACATACACAATTCACATGAGATAGTATCCATTTACTAGAGATGACTATTCAATATCCTACAGAAAAAATATTGTAAGGGCTGTAAGTTTCTTATAAGCTTTTCAAACATTTCTTTCTTCTCACAAGTTCAGAGTGCTTTATCGATATTAGCTCATTAATCTTCACAGCATCCTTGCAAAGAAGACAACAGGTATTATCACTGTTCTACACATGCAGCAACAAATAATAGAAAGGTGAGCTGCCTTGTCTCAGGTTTATGGTGGGCGGTCACGAATCCAAGCACAGCATGAATGCAGTGAGGGTATAAACACATATCCTGAGCTAAATCCACGGGCTCTGAACTATCTACCTTCCTTAATAAGAATAGTGGGGAACTCTTATTAAAATACATATTCTTCTTCAACAAACACATTACAATGAAAAAAAAAAAAGGGGAGGGAGAGCTTGGGGAAATATCCTATAGGTTAAAAGACGTCAAAGATAAATAAAACAAGTTAGTTATATAATCTTTGTTTGGATTATAATTCAGACAAACTGTAAAAACATGCATTCATGAAACAATGGGAAATTTTGAACAATGACCAGATATTTAACAATATTTAGTGATTATTGATGGATTTCTAGGTGTGGTAATGTTATTATGGCCATTTTACAAGAAGAGAACTGTTTGTAAGATATATTCTGAAATACATAGTTGACCCTTGAACAACATATTTTGAACTGCTCAGATCCATTCATACACAGAATTTTATCCATAATAAATACTATCATACTACACAATCTAAATTTAGTTAAATACCGGATGCCAACTAGGAGGGCAAACAAAGGAGGCACGAGTATGGAGGGATGACTATAAGTGGATTTTCCACTGTACAAGGATCAGTTCAGTTCAGCCGCTCAGTCGTGTTCGACTCTTTGTGACCCCATGAACCACAGCACACCAGTCCTCCCTGTCCATCACCAACTCCTGGAGTCCACCCAAACCCATGTCCATTGTGTCGGTGATGCCATCCAACCATCTCTTCCTCTGTCGTCCCCTTCTCCTCCTGCCCTCAATCTTTCCCAGCATCAGGGTCTTTTCAAATGAGTCAGCTCTTCACATCAGGTGGCCAAAGTATTGGAGTTTCAGCTTCAACATCAGTCCTTCCAATGAACAACCAAGACTGATGTCCTTTAGGATAGACTGGTTGGATCTCCTTGCAGTCCAAGGGACCCTCAAGAGTCTTCTCCAACACCACTGTTCAAAAGCATCAATTCTTCTGCACTCAGCTGTCTTTATAGTCCAACTCTCACGTCCATACATGACTACTGGAAAAACCATAGCCTTGACTAGATGGACCTTTGTTGACAAAGTAATATCTCTGTTTTTAAATATGCTTTCTAGGTTGGTCATAACTTTCCTTCCAAGGAGTAAGCGTCTTTTAATTTCATGGCTGCAGTCACCGTCCGCAGGGATTTTGGAGGCCAAAAAAATAAAGTCTGACACTATTTCCATTGTTTCCCCATCTATTTGCCATGAAGTGAAGAAACTGGATGCCATGATCTTAGCTTTTTGAATGTTTAGTTTTAAGCCAGCTTTTCCATTCTTCTTGTTCACCTTCATCAAGAGGCTCTTTAGTTCCTCTTTGCTTTCTGTCATAAAGTTTGTGCCATGTGCATATCTGAGGTTATTGCTATTTCTCCCAGCAGCCTTGATTCCATCTTGTGATTCATCCAGCAGGCATTTCTCATGATGTACTCTGCATATAAATTAAATAAACATGGTGACAATATACAGCCTTGACACACTGGTACATAACGGAGAGACACAATTCAGTTCATAACAGCTTCTCACCTTTTCTATCAGTATTAATTTTTAGCCCAATTTTAATCTTCCTTTGTGGTGTAAGTTTGTGTACAGTTAATAGACTAAGGATTCCAAATGAGATTTCAGAAAGAACTGGTTGAATATTGCAGCTCCAATGCTCTGTCACAGATGACAAGATTTTTCTCTTTTTTATAGCTGAATTATATTTCTGTGTATGTGTGCATTTACCATATTTTCTTTATCAGTTTATCCATCAACAGGCATTTAGTTTCCTTCTACATCTTGGCTATTGCAAATAATGCTGCAACAAAAATGGGAGTTCATACACTTTCCCAAGTTATTAATTTTGTTTTCTCTGAATAAATACTCAGATATGAAACTGTTGGATCATATGGTAGTTCTATTTTTAATATTTTGGTGAACACTCAAGCTGTTTTCTATAGTGGATGCTCCAATTTATATTCCTCTCATAGTGCACTAGGGTTTCCTTTCCTCCATATGCAGGCCAACACTTGCTTTTGTTTTCTGATCATTGGCATTTTAACAGATGTAAGGAGATATATCTTTGTGTTTTTTTTTTTTTCATTTCCTCAATGATTACTTATGTTGGGAAACTTTTCATGTACCTGTTGGCCCTCTGTATATTCTCTTTAGAAAATGAGAATTTATATCCTTTCCCAATTTTTCAACTGATTTTTTTATGTTCAGTTGTATGAGTTCTTTATGTATTTCGGATACTAATCTCTTATCAGATTTATAGTTTTTCATTAAGTCAGGTGTCTTAATTTTATGGATGGTTTCATTTCTATTCAGAAGCTTTTTATTTTGACAGAGTTTCATTTGTTGATATTTTAGCTTTTGTTGCTTTTTGTGTCAAATCCAAAAAACCATCAAGATGGATATTAAGGATCTCACCACCTACATTTTTCTAGGAGTTTTATGGTTTCAGATCTTGTATTAGTCTTCAGTTCATTTTGAGTTAGTTTTGGGGTATGGCGTAAGATTTTGGTCCACTTTTAGTTTCTTTGGCATGTGGCTGTATAGATTTCCCAACACCATTTATGCAAGAGGCTGTTCTTTCCCCAACTATATATTCCTGAATCCTTTCTCATAAATTAATTGACTGTATATGTGTATATGTATATTTGTAAGTTAATTGACTGTGTATTTTTACCCATCCCACAATATTTCACATTTTTGATGTCATAATTTACCACTTTTTTATTGTCTCTATCCATTGACAAATTATTGTGGTATAGTTATCTTTACTAAATTTGTCTTTTACCTTTTATGCTAGTTTTGTAAGTGATTAGCATATCACTTTTACCTTAGATTGTTCTGAATTTTACTATATGTTTATCCTTACTAGAAGATTTATGTGTTCATTTGTTTCCCTGTTATTGGTGTCCTTTAGTTTCAGCTTAAAGAAGTCTTTTACATGTCTTATAAGGCTGGTTTAGTGGTGATGGATGCTTTTCTTCTTTGTTTGGCTAGAAAACCCTTTATTTCTCTGACTCTGAATGGCAATTTTGTGCGGTGTTCTTGGTTAGCAGTTTTGGGGGGTTTGTTTGTTTGTTTAGCAATATCATGCCACTCTCTTCTGGCCTTCAAAGATTCTGCTTTAAAAACTGACAGTTTCATGGCTGCTGCCTTGTATGTAATGAGTTTTTTTCTCTAGCTGCTTTTAAGGTTCTCTCCTTGTTTTCTTTTCTTCATCTAGCTTTTTCAGTTCAGTTATTGTATTATTCATCTCTGTGACTTTTATTTGGTACTTTCCATCTCTTTGTTGAAGTCTTCCCTTTTCTCATTCTTTCTTTTCCTGAGTTCAATGAGCCTCTTCACAACTATTGTCAGGTAAATCGCATATCTCCGTTTCATTAAGAACTTTTTCTGGGTTTCTTCTTGTTCTTTCCTTGGAACATATACTTCTGTTTTTAACTTTGCTTGGCTCTCTGTGTTGGTTTCTAGGGATTAGATAAAATAACTACCTATCCTAGTCTTGATGGAGTGGCATCATATAGAAGATGAATTTTGTTCAACCTTGTCCTAGCGAGTGATTATTTCTCAAACTTCTGAAATTGTACAAGCATCCTACTTTATTCATAATGGCTCTTTGTAGTTGAGTGTATGTCAAAACATGTCAATATCCCAGTGGGGAGGTTCTTGGTCAGCACCTAAACTCAGGCTGATTGAAATTCAGACCCTCAGGCAACAGATTCTAATGTATATTCATATATATTGTCTGTGGGATCTCAGATGTAAGTACCACTGGCTACCAGATCCAGGCTATCTAGAGGTATCCCCTGAGTTGCAGCTGCAAAAAATTGGGATGCCACATCTGGGTACAAGTTCCTTTCTGAGAGATACCAGTGAGAGCATCCACTGACCTTCCTCCCTTGAGAACGCCTGTGCCAGACTAGAAACCTGCCCATCAGACCAAAACTACAAAAGAGCAAATAGACTTCTTCACAGAAAAATTGGAGGTATATTTTAGTCTACTGTTTTACTTTGTCTTATTTGTGGTATTTGATATATAACTCTTTCTCCATGTTACAATCCCTTGGGATCCAGGAATGCAAGTTTCACTGGCCACTAGAGCCAGGTGATCTAGCAGGATCCCCTCAGCAGCAGCCACAAAAGCCAGGATGCCAGATGTAAAAACTGGGTCACCAGAACATGCACAGTCTTCGCTCCAGGAGATATTGAGTCTCTGCAGTGTGCAGAAATACAGTGCGTGCGAAGATAGCACCCACCCTCCAAGTCTGGAGGGGATCACAACAAGCCATTAGATACATGTTTAATTAGCAGCCTGACCTTCAGGCCACAGCTTTGAAGATGAGCTAATAGGCCTCTTCATAGAGAGACTGTAACCTCAATCTATTGCTTCTCTGCTTTGTCCTGGGGAGTAGTAGCTGATTAAAAACTCTTTCTATGTTTGATATTTTTCTGTGGGATTCACAAGAATTAGTTCCACTGGCCAACAGAGTCAGGAGATCTAGAGTGGTCCTGTGGGTGTCAACCACAAAAGTCAGGACACCAGCAGTGAGTACAAGCTCCTTTCTAGGATATACTGGCAATCTGGAGCAAGGCAGAAGGAAATCACAAAGATGATGCCAGTCAGCATTCATCCCCAGAGTGTATTTCAGTAGGCCTCTACATGTGTATTAAATTAGATGCCTGCCCCTCAGGCCAGTGCTTTAAGATAAGCACATAAGCCTTATTAACAGAAAGTCTGGGTGCTTTTCAGTTAGCTACCTCTGCAATGGTCCCTGTGAGGGTAGGAACACATGCACAAAGTCTAAAAATGTTTTCTTAGCTCTCTGTAGCCTTGTTAGTCTTGTGGACTCAAGCCCTGCTGTCTTTCAAAGATAGATGTTTTGGGGCTCACCTCTCAGGTGCAGATCCTAAAATTTGGAGTACCTCATGTGAGGTTTAAACCCTTCACTCCTCAAGGAGAACTTTGGGTTTATGAATTCCCTTCTGATTGTGGATCAATGACTGAAAGTGGGGTTTATAGCAGGATTGTCTCAGCCTTCCTACTTGTTTTGATGAGGATTTTCTTCTTGTTTGTCCAATGTGTAGGAGTCACTTAATTAGTTTCTGGTTCTCTTTCAGAGTAAATTGCTTATGCATAGCTGTATATTCAGAGTTAAAAAGTATCTTTAACATATGAGTACTAAGAATGAACATTAAATGGATTACAGTGAGTGACCTCTTCCAATCTACTTCAGCCAGGTCTCGTCAGTGCTGTAAGGATTCTGGGGACTAATTAATTTGTCTTTAGAAGATTATCATATATAGCACTATTCATAGCTTATCAGATTACTTTCTGCTGTTTTCAATAGTTTTCAATAGCTGGGACTTGGTACAGAGTGTGCCTGACCTATAAGTGGTGATCAAATGTTCCTACTTGCCAGACTATATGACAATGGACTCTTTGTTGTTGTTGACTGTTGAAAATGCTAGAATTTCTTCTTCATCCTCCTCCTCTTCCTCTTTCCTCTTCATATATTGTAAAAGAGAAAAACATGATGAGCAAAATAGATATACCTCAAAGTTAGGGCTTCTAAGTTCATGTTCATGATTGAGCTAGATACAGCCAGATGGTCAGATGAAGGTCATGTAGTGAGAGAATTTAAATTCATTTAAATTTCATTTATTTAAATAAAAATGCATAGTATTTATTTAAAATAACAATAATATATTATTTATTTAAAATTAAAAATACATAGTGTGTGACAGGCATCTAATATAATGTAGAAAAAAAATGGTCCAAAACTCTGAAAGCTTTTACTTATGTTTTGTTATAGACAAGTATTTGCTTTATATCTAGTGGTGCTGACACTGGGGGAAATTTCAGATGGAAGCATTTTAATTATCTTTTTTTTTTTTAAACTAATAAAGAGAGTAGAAGCAAACATATTCCTAGGAGACTTAAGTATTATAAATGTTCCTATAGTTGTTAATACTAGTTGATCCTCTGTTATGTTAAAAGCAAAACAAATTACAGATACCAAAAGCTAAAAGATAATAAGGGTCATTTAGTGTTCCTTCTGATTGATAAGCAACAGTTTTTCATATAAATAATTTTAGTCACATATATCTTTCACCTTTCCTTAATATTCACAGAAAACCCAAAGAATGACTGAATACTCAATCCTAATGCAAGGCCAAAAGAAAAAGTAAATGTCTTCTACCTTTGAAAAGCTGACAGTGAAGGAGTTAGAAACTTCAAAAAATTATTTCAATATAATGTTCTTAGATGCTTTTTTCTACACTAAACAACCTACCAAACAAAAAACCAAAAAGATTTTCCTTCCACATTTTCTATGATCCATAGAAAACAGGCCTCTGGCTCCCCTCTAACACATTTACTTTTCTAAAGTCATTTAGTACATTTTATTTTCTAAAAGTTATTCATGTCCTACATGCTAGGGAAAAAAAAAAAGTTTTAAGCCCTTATTTTATGGGACCTCGAAAAGCTCCTGTATTTGACTTGACATTTACTCCTTCCTTCTTTAAACTCAATTTCCTTGGTGTCTCCTTCACTGTATATCATTGAGTTTTGGAATGTTTGTACATGATCTTTCCATGTTTTCTTCTTAGTTTTGAGTATCCTTTTTCTCCCCCCACCCATCCTTGGGCTTTGAAATTGACATTTTGCTCATTTTATTTTGTTTTCTAGGTGCTCTGGTTCATGAAGACTTGCCTGCAGAGGTCTCCAACATCCTCATCTCCAGCCTCTCTTCAAATAAAAGAGCCAATATAATATGAATAAGTAAAATCAGAATTTTGTTTAAATGTTTAATGATTTTGAGGTATATATCTATAACTCAATAGCATAATACAAAATATTAGAATTACTAACATTAAGTATATTATTTTAATTTGCACTTTACTTTTCTAATGGGTAGAAATTGAAATTGGTATATACTTGGCAGACGGCTCATAACATGATTAAAAGTTAATATTGTGCCTAATCCTAGAAGAAGATAGTGTTAGGAAAATATGCTCTATTAGAAGTAAGTGTCTCATATTAGTAAATTACCATTGTCTAGAACATTAGTAATGTTAAATTATGGTCTTCCTTCTTATATTCTGGAAAAAGTAATTTACTTTGAGCAAACAAAAATTTACCTTCCAAACCGAGCTTTGTTTTTCTGACTGTAACCGTACCTGATATCAGCTAATTAAAGAGTGGTTTCAATGTCATTTCCTTTGGAAAAATGCTGTGTATTTGCTCAAAAGGTAATGACAGTGTTTGTATATATATGGATTTAAGAAAAACGATAAGGAAATAGAAATTTGATGATTATTATACTTGTCTGTGTCTTCACCTGAGCATCATTCCATATTCAGATCTAGATAAACCTGAATGTGTAGGTGGGCTTCGATTCACTTTCATAATTTCTCAATTTGTTCACTAAGTTTTCAAATATTTTTGGATACCTATTACTAGCCATAATGAGATTTTTCACATCAAATATGGTGACAGAGCCCAGTACTGCAAATGCTGACTGCTGTCCCAGTGGCTGAATACTGGAGATCAGTGAGCAGCATCTGACCGGCATATGTGCTTGTTTAGCCTGTTTACATCACCACCATCCCCTTCACTCTTTATTGCTTCTCATTCCAGTCTGGGCCATATACCATTAAGTTTACAATATCTAATCATGCTTTGTTCAGCCTTGTTGATGGGCTGAAACATAACCTGCAGGAAAAAAATTGAGAGGGAGAAATAAACTATCATTAGGTCAGTTCAGTCGCTCAATCCTGTCTGACTCTTTGTGACCCCGTGTACTGAAGCACACCAAGCTTCCCTATATGTCACCAACTCCCAGAGCCTACTCAAACTCATGTCCATTGAGTGGGTAATGCCATCCAACCATCTCATCCTCTGTCTTCCCCTTCTCCTCCTGCCTTCAATCTTTCTCAGCATCAGGGTCTTTTCAGTTCTTTGCATCAGGTTGCCAAAGTATTGGAGTTTCAGCTTCAGCATCAGTCCTTCCAGTGACTATTCGGACTATTTTCCTTTAGGACTGACAGATTTGATCTCTTTGCTGTTCAAGGGACTCTTAAGAGTCTTCTCCAACACCATAGTTCAAAAGCACCAAGGGTGCTTGGCTTTCTAAACTGTCATGTAATAGCCCAAATACTAAAGTGAAAGAATATGGTGAATTTGGATTTGATTTAATAGGTTTTATTTATTCAATGACTTATCTAATGCATAATACTGAGAGAGAAGTTATGGGTCTTCCAGTTGCTGCATTTAAAATGATGAAAATGAATGAAATCATCTAGGTGGTGGTGTACTTTTGTTTCTAATCCATAAACTCTTTGTGGTAAATACATTTAGAAACAAAATGTATAATGCTGGTAAAAGTGAAGTTACCATGATTGAGGTGTATATGGGAATATGTGCACTCTATGTGTAAAGTCTGGAAACCACAGGAAGAGAAAACAGTCTAGAATGGAGCTTGGGTCTTTCCTGGTGTTCCAGTGGCTAAGACTCCCTGCTCCCAATGAAGAGGGACCAGGTCTGATCCCTAGTCAGGGAACTAGATCCCACATGCTTGAAAAATAAATGATCCTTGATGCCACAACTGAGACTCAACACATTCTTTTAAAAAATAATGGAACTCTATGGGATATCTACATTTGAGTGTCAAAAAGACCAGCTGGTGGGGAAGTCTGAAAGTGAATGTTCAGTGTAATAGAAAGAAAACCAGAAATTAGCATGGAAGGAAGTTTTGAAAAAAAAGGTATTTGATCTGACAAGAACATTGAGACCTTTACATTTAGCTATTTATTCACCAAATAAAAAGAGAAAATTAAATGAGGTGGAAAGAAATCAGATAGCAATGTTTCTAGCAGTAAAGGAAGTTGAGAAAGTAGAATTTTGTAATAGAGAAGAATGTAGTGGCAACAGCTTGAAGGAAAAGTAGAGTCAAAAGACAGGTTTGTTATTTTATTTTAGCATGTTTACAGTTTGAAGGAAAGGAAAAATATGGAGAGTTAAAGCAACAGAAGAAAGGGTGAGAATAGGCATGTCTTGATTACATGAGAGGTTGAGGGATAAATAAAGCAAACAAAGGGATTCACATTTATAAAGGACAGGTATTATGCATTTATGAAAGAAGGAAATGATGGATAATTTGAAGATCAGAGGAGTTCGTAATGGATAGTCTTTACTGTCCTTGTGATATAGAGTACACAGAGTTTGTTAGAATGGAGCAGATTCAGCCTATAAAATAACTTCATGAAATTTAGAATATTTAAAATGAGGATTGAGGAATTTCCTACAAGAAAGACATTAAAAATTATAGCCTAAAATGAAATACTCAGATGGTTAAAGACTGTTCTACTGCAGCCAAGGTCATAGATCCATATAAGGGACAGTTAGCTTTGCATTTAAAAAAAGAAACACACACACACACACACACACACACACACACACACACACACCCCTCCTCATGATAATGGATGCTACTCATAATTGAAATCCTTTGCAAAATATGTGCTACAGACTCATTACAAGGAGCAAGAGACAATCAGCTCAGAGCATGCATATGGAGACCTGGAAAAAGTATTAATAATTTACAGTATTTATCAGATAGTGATGGTACAATAGTAAAGAATCTGTCTGTTGATGCAAGACATGCATAATAATCTAATTGAAAAACAAGCAAAGGACCTAAGTAGACTATTTTTTTCCCCAAAGAAAATAAACTGTCATCAGGTAAACAAAAATTTGTTTGAAAAGATATTTGCACTCCTAAGTAATAGCAGAATTATTCACAATAGCCAAAAGATGTAAAGAAGCTAAGTGTTCATTGATGGATGAATGGATAAAGAGTAGAAGGTATCTTGGATCCCTGGTGGCTCAGCTGGTAAAAAATTTGCCTGCAAAGCATGAGACTCAGGTTCAATCCCTGGATCAGGAGGATCCCCTGGAAAATGGAATGGCTACCCACTCCAGTATTCCATGAAGAATTCCATGAACAAAATAGCCTGACAGACTACAGTCCATGGGGTCACAAAGAGCCAGACACAACTGAGCAACTAACACTACTACTGCTATTTTCAAGATAGTGCCTTCATTTCCTCTAAATAAATACCCAAAAGTGGAATTACTGGATCATGTAGAAACTCTATATGAATTTCTGGAAAAAGTCAGCTTTCATTCCAATCCCAAAGAAAGGCAATGCCAAAGAATGCTCCAACTACTGCACAATTGCACTCATCTCACACGCTAGTAAAGTAATGCTCAAAATTCTCCAAGCCAGGCTTCAGCAATACGTGAACTGTGAACTTCCAGATGTTCAAGCTGGTTTTAGAAAACACAGAAGAACCAGAAATCAAATTGCCAATATCTGCTGGATCATCGAAAAAGCAAGAGAGTTACAGAAAAAAACATCTATTTCTGCTTTATTGACTATGCCAAAGCCTTTGACTGTGTGGATCACAATAAACTGTGGAAAATTCTTAAAGAGATGGGAATACCAGACCACCTGACCTGTCTCTTGAGAAACCTGTATGCAGATCAGGAAGCAACAGTTAGAACTAGACATGGAAGAACAGACTGGTTCCAATAGGAAAAGAAATACGTCAAAGCTGTATATTGTCTCCATCCTTATTTAACTTATATGCAGAGTACATCATGAGAAATGCTGGGCTGGAAGAAGCACAAGCTGGAATCAAGAATGCCAGGAGAAATATCTATAATCTCAGATATGCAGATGACATCACCCTTATGGCAGAAAGTGAAGAACTAAAGAGCCTCTTGATAAAAGTGAAAGAGGAGTGTGAAAAAGTTGGCTTAAAGCTCAACATTCAGAAAACTAAGATCATGGCATTAGTCCCATCACTTCATGGGAAATGGATGGGGAAACAGTGGAAACAGTGTCAGACTTTATTTTTTGGGGCTCTAGAATCACTACAGATGGTGACTGCAGCTATGAAGTTAAAAGACGCTTACTCCTTGGAAGGAAAGTTATGACCAACCTAAATAGCATATTAAAAAAACAGAGACATTACTTTGCCAACAAAAGTCCATCTAGTCAAGGCTATGGTTTTTCCAGTAGTCATGTATGGATGTGATAGTTGGACTATAAAGCAAGCTGAGCGCCGAAGAACTGATGCTTGTGAACTGTGGTGTTGGAGAAGACTCTTGAGAGTCCCTTGGACTGCATGAAGATCCAATCAATCCATCCTAAAGGAGATCAGTCCTGGTTGTTCATTGGAAGGACTGATGTTGAAGCTGAAACTCCAATACTTTGGCCACCTCATGTGAGTATTTGACTCATTGGAAAAGACCCTGATGCTGGGAAGTATTGGGGGCAGGAGGAGAAGGGGACGACAGAGGATGAGATGGTTGGATGGCATCACCCACTCGATGGACATGAGTTTGGGTAAACTCCAGGAGTTGGTGATGGACAAGGAGGCCTGGCGTGCTGCAATTCATGGGGTTGCAAAGAGTCAGACATGACTGAGAGACTGAACTGAACTGATAGAAATTTTGTTTTTAATTATTTAAAGAACCTCCATACTTTTCCCTAAGTGACTAAGCAAATATACATTCTGACACAGAATGCACAAAGCTTCCCTTGTTTCCACATCTTCTCCAATATTTGTTATCTCTTGTCTGCTTGATGCTATCCATTCTTACAGGCATGAGATGATATTGTGGTTTTGAAGACTAGTGATATTGAGCACTTTTCCATATACCTCATGACCATTTAATTTCTTTCAGAAAAAAAGTCTATTTAAAATTATTAATTTTCTTGTTACTGGGTGATATGAACTTTATTATTTTGGATATTAACCTATTCTCTGATATATGGTTTGTAAATCTATTTTCACATTCTGTAGATTGCCTTTTAGTTTGTTGATCAGTTCTTTTGCTATGCAGAATATTTATAGTTTTATCTGAAAGTGAAAGTTGCTCAGTCGTGTCTGACTCTTTGTGACCCCATGGACTATACAGTCCATGGAATTCTCCAAGCCAGAATATTGGAGTGGGTGGACTTTCTCTTCTCCAGGGGATCTTCCCAACCCAGGGATTGAACCCAGGTCTCTCTCATTGCAGGTAGATTCTTTGCCAGCTGAGCCACAAGGGGAGCCCAAGAATACTGGAGTGGGTAGCCTATCCCTCCTCCAGAGGATCTTCCCAATCCAGAATTCGAACCAGTGTCTCCTGCATTGCAGGTAAATTCTTTACCAACTGAGCTATGTAGTCCCACTTATTTGTTTTTGTTTGCTTGTTTGTTTAATTGCTCATGCTGTAGATGTCATATCCAAAGAACCATTGCCAACATTTATGTCAAAAAGCTTTTTTCCTCTCTTTTCTTCCAGAAATTTTATGCTGTCCAGCCTTACATTTAATTCTTTCATTCATTTTGAGTTTATTTTTGTGGTGTGATAGTTGTCTAGCTTCATTCTACTACACATGAATATACAATTTTCTCAGCACAGTTTATTGAAAGAGTTCTTTTTCTCCATTGAGTAGTCTTTGCTCCCTTGTCAAATATCAGTTGCCCATATATGTATGGGTTTATTTCTGGGCTCCAATTCTTTCCCTTTGTCTATGTGTCTGTTTTTATGCCAGTGCAATATTGTTTTGATTATTATAGCTGTTTAACATAGCTTGATTTCAAGAAGTATGATGTCTCTAGCTTTGTTCTTCTTCCTCAGGATTGATTTGGATATTCAATGTCTTTTCTGATTCCAAACAAATTTTAGGATTTTATTTTAACTTCTGTAAGAAAATGCCATTGAAATACAAATCAAAATTGCATTAATTTTATTAACAGCTTTGCATACTATGGGCATTTTAAGAATATTCATTCTACCAATTTATAAACATTAGGATTGTTGTCGTTCAGTCACTAAGCTTTGTCCAACTATTTTTGACTTCATGGATGAAGCTTTCCAGGATTCCCTGTCTTTCACTATCTTCTGGAATTTGCTCAAATTCATGTCCACTGAGTCAGTGATGCTTTCTAGCCATCTGATCATCTGGCACCCTCTTCTCCTTTTGCCTTCAATCTTTGCTAGCATCAGGGTTGTTTCCCATGAATTGATTCTTTGCATCAGGTGGCCAAAGTATTGGAGCTTCAGCTTTAGCATCAGTCCTTCCAATGAATATTCAGAGTTGATTTCCTTTAGAATTAACTGATTTGATGTCCTTGTAGTCCAAGAGAATCTCAAGAATCTTCTCCAGAACCACAATTTGAAAGTACCAATATTACATAGGAATCTGGAATGTTAGGCCCATGAATCAAGGCAAATTGGACGTGGTCAAGCAGGAGATAGCAAGAGTGAATATTAACATCTTAGAAATCAGTGAACTAAATGGATTGGAATGGACAAATTTAAGTCAAATAACTATTGAGGGCAAAAATCCCTTAGAAGAAAGGGAGTAACCCTCATAGTAAACAAAAGAGTCCAAATGCAGTTCTTGGGTGCAATCTCAAAATGACAGAATGATCTTGGCTTGTTACAAACCAAACTATTCAACATCACAATAATCCAAATCTGTGCCCAAACTACTAATGCCGAAGAAGCTGAAGTTGACTGGTTCTTTGAAGTCCTGTAAGATCTTCTAGAACTAACACACTCAAAAAAAAAAAAGTCCTTCTCATTATAGGAAATTGGAATGCAAAAAGTAGGAAGTCAAGAGATACCTGGAGTAATAGGCAAGTTTGGCCTTGGAGCACAAATTGAAACGGGGCAAAGGCTAATAGAGTTTCATCAACAGAACACACTGGTCACAGAAAATACGGGATACATTTCCATTTATTTGTATCTTTAATTTCTTTTATGAGTTGTCTAGTAATTTCAGAGTAGAAACCTCTCACTTCCTTGGTTAAAGATATTTCTAAGTATTTTATTGTTTTTGGTGCTACTGTAAACAGAATTGCTTTTGTTCTTTTTCAGTTAATTTTTTTGTTAGTTCATATAAACTGTTGTACTTTTGTATGTTAATTTTATATCCTGCAACTTTCCTAAATTTGTTGATTAAATCTAATAGTTTTTGGTGAAGTCTTTAGAATCAGTCATCTCCAAATCTAGCCAGTTATACTTTCTTTTCAGTTCTGATGCCTTTCGTGTCTTTTACTTACCCGATAATTTTTCTGGTGGGACTATCAGTACTATGTTGAATAGGAATGGTGAAAGTGGGCATCCTTGACTTGTACCTGATCCTAATAATGTTTCAAACTTTTATTTTGAATATAATGTTAACTCTGAGCTTGTCACATATGGCCTTTATTATGCTGAGGTACATTCCTTCTACACCTAATTTTTTAAGGGTTTTTACAATGAACAATAGTTGAATTTTGTCAAATACTTTTTGCCAATTGAGATGATCATATGATTTTTAAATTTAATTTTATAAATGTGATGTATCACATTGATAATGTGTGTATGTTGCGCCCTCCTTGCATCATAGGAGTCAATTCTACTTGATCGTGGTGAATGATCCTTTAAATATGATGCTTAATTCTGTTTGCTAGTATTTTATTGAGGATTTTTGCATCTATATTCATCAAGGATATTATTATATAGCTTCTTTCTTTTAATATCCTTCTTTGGTTTGGGTATCAGGGTGATAGTGGACTTGTAAAATGTGTTTGGGAATGTTCCCAACTCTTCAACATTTGGGAAGAATTTGAGAAGGATTGCCTTAATTTTTCTTTAAGTGTTTGGTTAAAATTACCAAGTACTTCTGGTCCTGGATTTTCCTTTCTTGGAAGATTTTTGATTACTGATTCAATATCCTTAAGAACAATAAATCTACTGACATTTTCTGTATCTTTGTAATCAGTCTTGGTAGGTTATATGATTCTAAAAATTCTTTAATTTTATCTAGGTTGTAAAATTTCTTCATAATAGCCTTTTGGAATTCTTTGTATTTCTGTGATGCTAATTGTAATGGCTCATTTTTCATACATAATTTTCTTGATATGGGTCTTTTCACTTGGTTAATCTAGGTAAAGATTTGTACATCTTAAGTTTATCTCTACAAAGAACCAATTATTGGTTTGATTAACTCTTTTTGTTGTCTTCCTGCTCTCTATTTCAATTATTTCTCCTCTAATCTTAATAACTTTCTTCTGTCTGCTGACTTTGGGTTTCAGTTCAGTTCAGACGCTCAGTCGTGTCCAACTCATTGCGACCCCATGAATTGTAGCACACCAGGCCTCTCTGTCCATCACCAACTCCCAGAGTCTACCCAAACCCATGTCCATCGAGTCGGTGATGCCATCCAACCATCTCATCCTCTGTCATCCCCTTCTCCTCCTGCCCCCAATCCTACCCAGCATTATGGTCAACTCTTCGCATGAGGAGGCCAAAGGATTGGAGTTTCAGTTTCAACATCAGTCCTTCCAATGAACACCCAGGAAAAAAGGACGGATCTCCTTTAGGATGGATTGATTGGATCTCCTTGCAGTCCAAGGGACTCTCAAGAGTCTTCTCCAACACCACAGTTCAAAAGCATCAATTCTTCGGCGCTCAGCTTTCTTCACCATCCAACTCTCACATCCATACATGACCACTGGAAAGAGAAATAGCCTTGACTAGATGGACTTTTGTTGGCAAAGTAATGTCTCTGCTTTTAAATATGCTATCTAGGTTGGCCATAACCTTCCTTCCAAGGAGCAAGCATCTTTTAATTTCATGGCTGCAATCACCATCAGCAGTGATTTTGGAGCCCCAAAAAATAAAATCTGACACTGTTTCCACTGTTTCCCCATCTATTTCCCATGAAGTGATGGGACCAGATGCCATGATCTTAGTTTTCTGAATGTTGAGCTTCAAGCCAACTTTTTCACTCTCCTCTTTCACTTTCATCAAGAGGCCCTTTAGTTCTTCTTCACTTTCTGACATAAGGGTGGTGTCATCTGCATATCTGAAGTTATTGATATTTCTCCCGGCAATCTTGATTCCAGCTTGTGTTTCTTCCAGCCCAGAGTTTCTCATGATGTACTCTGAATATAAGTTAAATAAGCAGAGTGACAATATACAGCCTTGACGTACTCCTTTTCCTATTTGGAACCAGTCTGTTGTTCCATGTCCAGTTCTAACTGTTGCTTCCTGACCTGCATACAGGTTTCTCAAGAGACAGGTCAGATGGTCTGGTATTCCCATCTCTTTCAGAATTTTCCACAGTTTATTGTGATCCACACAGTCAAAGGCTTTGGCATAGTCAATAAAGCAGAAATAGATGTTTTTCTGGAGCTCTCTTGCTTTTTCAATGATCCAGGAGATACTGGCAATTTGATCTCTAGTTCCTCTGCCTTTTCTAAAACCAGCTTGAACACCTGGAAGTTCACAGTTCACGTATTGCTGAAGCCTGGCTTGGAGAATTTTGAACAATACTTTACTAGCATGTGAGATGAGTGCAATTGTGTGGTAGTTTGAGCATTCTTTGCCATTGCCTTTCTTTGGGATTGGAATGAAAACTGACCTTTTCCAGTCCTGTGGCCACTGCTGAGTTTTCCAAATTTGCTGGCATATTGAGTGCAGCACTTTCACTGCATCATCTTTGAGGATTTGAAATAGCTCAACTGGAATTCCATTACCTCCACTAGATTTGTTCGTAGTGATGCTTTCTAAGGCCCACTTGACTTCATGTTTGGCTCTAGGTGAGTGAACACACCATTGTGATTATCTGGGTCCTGAAGATCTTTTTTGTACAGTTCTTCTGTGTATTTTTGCCACCTCTTCTTAATATCACCTGCTTCTGTTAGGTCCATACCATTTCTGTCCTTTATCGAGCCTATCTTTGCATGAAATGCTCCTTTGGTATCTCTAACTTTCTTGAAGAGATCTCTAGTCTTTCCCAATCTGTTGTTTTCCTCTATTTCTTTGCACTGATCTCTGAGGAAGGCTTTCTTATCTCTCCTTGCTATTCTTTGGAACTCTGCATTCAGATGCGAATATCTTTCCTTTTCTCCTTTGCTTTTCACTTCTCTTCTCTTCCCAGCTATCTGTAAGGCTTCCTCAGACACCCATTTTGCTTTTTTGAATTTCTTTTCCATGGGGATTGTCTTGATCCCTGTCTCCTGTACAATGTCACGAACCTCTGTCCATAGTTCATCAGGCACTCTGTCTATCAGATCTAGTCCCTTAAATCCATTTGTCACTTCTACTGTATACTCATAAGGGATTTGATCTAGGTCATACCTGAATGGACTAGTGGTTTTCCCTACTTTCTTCAATTTAAGTCTGAATTTGGCAATAAGCAGTTCATGATCTGAGTCGCAGTCTGCTCCCGGTCTTGTTTTTGCTGACTGTATAGAGCTTCTCCATGTTTGGCTGCAAAGAATGTAATCAATGTGATTTCAGTGTTGACCGTCTGGTGATGTCCACGTGTAGAGTCTTCTCTTGTGTTATTGGGAGAGGGTGTTTGCTATGACCAGTGCGTTCTCTTGGCAAAACTCTATTAGCCTTTGCCCTGCTTCATTCTGTATTCCAAGGCCAAATTTGCCTGTTACGCCAGGTGTTTCTTGACTTCCTACTTTTGCATTCCAGTCCCCTATAATGAAAAGGACATCTTTTTTGGGTGTTAGTTCTAGAAGGTCTTGTAGGTCTTCATAGAACTGTTCAACTTCAGCTTCTTCAGTGTTACTGGTCGGGGCATTGACTTGGATAACTGTGATATTGAATGATTTGCCTTGGAAACGAACAGAGATCATTCTATCGTTTTTGACATTGCATCCAAGTACTGCCTTTTGGACTCTTTTGTTGACCATGATGTCTACTCCATTTTTTCTAAGGGATTCTTGCCCACAGTAGTAGATATAATGGTCATCTGAGTTAAATTCACCCATTAGTGTTCTTCTTTTTCTAGTTTCTTGAGACTAGACACTAGAGTTAGGTCGTTTATTTGAGAGCTTTCTTGTTTCTTGATGTAAGCTTTTATCATTACGAATTTCTGTCTTAGAACAGCATTTGCTACATTCCATATTTTTGGTTTATTGTGTTTCCATGTTTGTTTTTCCAAGATAAAATTTTAGTTACCCTTTAATTTCTTTCTTGATCTGTCAGTTATTTTAATTTCCATGCATTCATGATTTTTTCTAGTTTTCCTCCTGTTATGTATATTTAGTTTTATAAAATCATAGTCAGAGAAGATACTTGATGCAACTTCAGTCTTCTTGAATTTGACAAGACATGTTTGTGGCCTAACATATGGTCCATTCTATAAAATGCTTCAAGTGTACATCAGAAGAATGTGTATTCTGCTGTTGTCAGCTATAATAATTTAAAGATATGTGTTAGGTCCATTTTAGTCTATAGTGTGGTTAAAGTCTGCAGTTTCCTTATTGATTCTCTGTCTGTATAATCTATCCATTGTTGACAGTGGGATATTAAAGTCCTCAACTATTATTGCACTGCTGTTTATCTGTTATTTAATCTGTTAGGTTTTGCTATTTTAAGTGATCTGACATCAGTTTCATAAATATTTATAATTGTTATATGTTCTTGATGGATCAGCCTATCATTATATAGTGACCTTCTTTTTCTTGTTTTACCATTTTTAAAGTCTATTTTGTTTGATAAAAGTACAGCTACCCCTCCCTTTTGGGGGGTTACAATTTGATTTAAATATATTTTCCAGTCCTTTATTCTCAGTCCATGTGAGTCTTCAAGAATATTTTATACATAGCATATTGTTGGATTTTTGTTTAATCCATTCATCTAGTCTGTGTTTTCTGATTGGAGAATTTAATCTGTTTACATTTATAATAGTGATTAATAGGTAAGGGATTACTATTGTCATTTTGTTCATTGTTTTTGGCTGTTTTGAAGAGTCATCATTCCTCATGTCTTGCTCATTTTTTGTGTGCTTTAATGTTTCTTGGTATCATTATGCTTTGACTTCTTTACCATGTTTTTGCTACAGGTTTTACTTTTGTGGTTACCATCAAGCATACATAAAGTGTCTTATAATACCCTATATAAATTGACAACAACTCAACTTGAATAGTGTTTCTAAACTTTCCACTTTTACTTCTCCCCAATATATTTTTTGTTATTGCTGTTATAATTTACATATTTTACATTATGTATCCAATAACAGATTGCTGAAGTTATCACTATTTTTACTGCTTTTTTTTTTAATAGAATTGTAAATGAATTGCACACAACTGTTACCATTTTAAAAGAAAAATCTAACTTTGACTCTATATTTAGCATTACCATTGAGCTTTATGCTACTTCTTGTATTTTTATGATACTAGTTATAATTTTAGGCTTCCATTTTAAAAATCTTTAGAAATTTTTGTAAGGTTAGTCTATTAGTGATAAACACATTCATCTTTTGTTTATTTGGAAAGATCTTTATCTTTCCTTCATTTTTGAAGGACAGCTTTGCTGGGCATACAATTCTTAACTGACAATTTTTCCCCCCTTCAATATATCATTCCATTTCCTCCTGGTCTGAACGTTTGGTGTGAAGTCCACATATAGACTTATTGAATTTCCCTTTTATGTAACTTTTCTCTCTTCTCTTTCTGCTTTCAAAGTTCTTTGACTTTTTAACAATTTCTTGTAATGTGTTTTGGTGTAGCCCTGTGAAACTCAGCTGCGTCTGATTCTTTGCACAGGTATGGACTATAGCCCTCCATGCTCCTCTGTCCATGGAATTCTCCAGGCAAGAATAGTGGAGTGGGGAGCCATTCCCTTCTCCAGGGAATCTTCCCAACACAGGGATCAAAACCAGGTCTCCTGCTTTACAGGGAAATTCTTTATCCTCTGAGCCACCAGGGAAGCTTGCTCTAATCAGATCTGAACTCTTTGGGGTCCCTAGGGCCCCATGAACCTGGACGTCCATTTCCCTTTTCAGGTTTGAAAAGTTTTCAGTTATTGTTGCTTTAAATATACTCTTTGTCCTTTTCTCATTCTCTTTTTCATCTAAAATTTCCATAATTCATATATTATTTCTTTTGATTATGCCCCTTAAGGCTCATCGGCTTTCTTTACTCTTTTCAATTTTTTTTTTTTTCTCTACTGACTGGATAATTTCAAATGCATTGTCTTCTAGGTCACTAATCCTTCTGCATAGTTAAGTCTGCTTCTGAAGGTTTATGTTGAATTCTTCAGTTCAGTCATTGCATATTTTAGCTCCAATATTTCTTTGCTTTTTTTGGTGTAGATATTTTCTGTTTTATTTTTGAACTTATTTGTTGATGAATTGTTTTCCTAATTTTACTGAGTTATCTGTGTGTTCTTTTACTTCAGTAAATTTCTTCAAGAGAATCATTCAGAATTATTTATCTGGCATTTAATATAGCTTCATGTTTTTTTTTAAGTCAGTTATTGAAATTTCATTAGTTTCCTCTTGTTGTGCCATGTTTACCTGACTTTCCATGATCTTTAATTGCTTACATGAATAAGCACTTGAATAAGTAGTTAAGTAGTTTCCTCTTTCAGACTTGACCGTCTTGCTTTAGCAGAGACAGTTCTTAAAAAGACAGTTCTTCAAAAGTTTGGGTTTCTAGATGTGTCCACTGATAATGTTCTTGGGCAAGTAAGCTTGATATTAGGTCCTATTTTGGGGTTAGGCCACCACTGATGCTCTGAGGTTAGAGGTGAAGTGTGTACCACTGGCTGAGAACAGTTTGGTGGGACTGTTGGCTTGGTCCCCTCATAAGCAAGGATAGGGATGGTATCCACAGTTGCCTGAGTTCTCTGCTGAAGCTTACTAGATGGTGAGACTAAATATTGTACTCATTAGCGAAAGTGAAAGTGAAGTTGCTCAGTCATGTCCTACTCTTTGCGACCCCATGGACTGTAGCCTACCAGGCTCCTTTGTCCATAAGATTTTCCAGGCAAGAGTACTGGAGTGGGCTGCCACTTCCTTCTCCAGGGGATCTTCCTGACCCAGGGATTGAACCTGGATCTCCTGCATTTCAGGAAGGTGCTTTACCCTCTGGTTAGACTATAAATTAGCTTCCTTGCCTTGTCAGGGCAGCAAAACAGTCCTTAGGGCCTACATGGTCCATTGTTTAGGGATGCCAATCAAGTAAGACTATTCACAGACTTACCTGGCCAGATGGCACATTTGGTTTTGGTCTGCAGACAGGGAAAGCTGTGGGTTGTGGTCTCTGTTCAAGTGCCACTGTGTAAGTAAAACTGCTGGATGAGCTAGATAGCTTTCCATGTGCTCTGCTTAAGTTTCTTGGTGGGGTGGACTGAGGGTAATATTCAGTAATGGGCAGGGCTACCAATTAACTTCCCTGCCCAAGTGGACATGGAAAACCATCTCCAAGTTTAACAAAGCTCTTTATATGTGTCTTGACTCAAGCTAATCAATGCTTAAAGTTCATTACTGGACAATGCCACTAACTTTGCTCTATGGACAACCAGCTCTGCCTATGGTACACTCTGCTCAAATTTACTGGGCTACACATCTTCCAGGTGTTCTTGCCAGTCTTTCTGGTTGAGTGGGGTCAGGAATTACATTTAATCATGACCTAACTATGATTCAGCTCCCTTGTGTTGGCTTCCCCTCCTAAGCAAGAAGCAGACCAGGCTCCAAAGTCAACAAGATTCTTCATTTAAGGACACATATCAAGTAGGTCTGCACCCTGCTGAGTTCCCTGGTCAGACCATGCCATTGTTTTGACTCTGCAGATGAGCAAAGCAGCTGGCTGGAACTACTACTTGAGTTGTTCAAGGAGGAACTTTATTTTCAAAGATCCAAGTGCTAATGATTTCAAGACCCTCCCCACTATTCTTGTCACAGTCCAATTCCCAGTGGTCAAGCCCTGCAGATTGCCGTGTAATCTTCATGAGGTAAGACTGGAATGGGGGCTCCCAAGAAGTGACCCACATGCTTGGAGAGTTAGATCTCCACCTTGTGCTCTTTTCCCACTGAAGGAATCATCATCTCAGAGGAGGTCTCTCCTTGGGGTGGTGCTGCACAATCCTGGGAAAAGAGCAATGTAGTCAGTGTGTAGCTGCTCCTTTTACCCTTCTAACACAGTCTGTCTTGGTCTCTGCAGTGAAGGGGGGAATGCTTCAGCTTCATTCCATGTTCTAGGATTTACCCAGTGGTGTCTTGTCCATGAATTGTAGTTAGTTGTAATTCTTGTGATAGGAAGCATGTTAAGAATGTCCAGTGTTAACCATCATAGTGACATCACTCTCATACATTTATAATAAGGAATCTTGGGACAGAATTTTGACTTTGATTTCTGATCTACAAATATAGTATGTGTTACACTTTTTCCATTTTAATTAAATTAATTAGTCCTCTTCCAGTAAATACATATTAGAAGAACTTGTACATCAGTACTATGTGACTTGCTTATTCTGCTCAGGTGTGCATTTCATGGTTTGAGGGAATTTAATTTTCACTCTTCTTTTCAACAATTTTTATTTAGTGTCTATGAGGCCTAGTACTAGGAATAAGTGTGCAGAACTGAGTAACAAACAATGACTGTTATGGGAATTATAGTCTGAACCTTTATTAAGCATTCTTATCCCCTGTTGAGCACTAAAAAGGATGCAAAACAAAAAATATAATGCCTACAAATTATAATAAGTGCCATGAAAACAGTAAAAATTTTGGGGAAAGAGAGTAAATTGAGTGGCAGTTTACTTGTAGAAATCTTCAAGATGAAATCTTGGAGTGGGGAATGTATTCCTTTCAAAGGAAGCAAAATATTGATGCAGTCACTGGAGGTGGAAAAGGACTTGTTACATTAAAGGAAATTTTAAAAATCCAGGATGGTTTTAGGATACATTTTCATGTCCAGATAGTGACATTTAAAGGCAGCCAGTGGCCAGAATCATATGGGCCATGAAAGTGGTTTTGGAAAGCAATCAAGGAGTAATTTTTTTTTTAAATCACATAATGTTCTATAAGAGTACTAAAAGTGTTGTGTGTAAATATGGAATAGAATCCATAAATCTAAGAAATAACATCTTAATTGGGATTAAAAAAGAATCCCAGATATCAACAAATGGCACAATACTCTTAACTATAAAACTTAAAAAAGGCATGAATAGACAAATTATCTTTAGGGATATGCAACACATAAATAAAACGTATTTTACAAATCAAAGCAAATTAAGGATGCTGTGTGCTGTGCTCAGTTGTTTCAGTCGTGTCAGACCCCACAGACCATAGCCCACCAGACTACTCTGTCCATGAGATTTTTCAGGCAAGAATACTGGTGTGGGTTGCCATCACCTCCTCCAGGGGATCTTCCCCTCCCAGGGACTGAACCCACATCTCCTGCATCTCTTGCATTGCAGGTAGATTCTTTACATGCTGAACCACCAGGGAAGGCCTAAGTTAAGAATAATGGCAATCTCTGAGAGAAGGTGGAGTGCAGGATAATACAATACTTTTAGTAACATTTGAGTGCTTAATCTTGGTATCTGTTCAATGTTGATTATATGATTTTGATTTCTAGTTTTCTAAATTACTGTTAGTGTTTTAAATATATCAATGTTTGTTTTTAAAGTAGACATTAATAAACCAGTTAGGAGGTCTGTTAATTTGGTCTTGACTAGATGGAGTAGGTGAGGGAGGGGAATGTGTCAAGGACAGTTTCTAGGTATGTGGTTCTATTAACAGGAGGAAGGGTGTCACCTCTTCCTGAGATGGAGAAGATTAAAGGAGGTCTAAGAAAGACAAAATGTCTGGTTTGGTTTTGAACATCTTGAACCTGAGGGACCCATCTTAGCAGAAATGTGAAGCAGGAGATGGGGCTTAGAAATCTTTCACTCAGAAAAAATGTCTGAAGATGTACATTCGGAAGCCACAAGTTTATAGAATGCATCTGAGGTCATAAAAATAGATATATAAGAGGGAGAGAACAAGAAGAGGAGGAAGAAAAGATGGAGAAAAGAACTCCAGCTTTATAAATCCTTTGAGGGAGTAGCTGAATTTGAAAAAGAAGAGTAAAGGGGTGACCCTAAATAGAGGGAGCATTATGCAGAGAGTTTTGTTTCAAGTATTCCAAGGGAAAAGACCGTCTTAAGAAGGAAGAAGTGTTTAACTTTGTTGAATGATCTTGATAAATCTAAAAATGACAAAAAAAAATATTTCTACTTCATTTTACAGTACTGAAATAAAGACTCTATTATGAGTATCTTTTTTTTTTTTTTTGGTACAAAGAGAACAGATTCCAGATTGGAATGAGTTGAAGAATAAATGGAACATAGGAATGTGGAAGCTGAGCTTTTAAAGCATCTGGAGAGATAAATAGTAAATGAAATTGTTTATTATTGTCATAATATTAGAGATTCTAAATGTGCAATGATAATAGAAACAGGTTGATAATGCCAATGAGTGATAGTCAGTAGCAGTAATTTCTGGGAAGCTAATAGGACTAATGGGATATAAATATAATGGGATATAAATGGGATATCCCATATAAGTGGGATATAAATCTTACTGACCTTTGAATGAAAGAGAAGAACTATATCCAGAGTACAAACATGAAGAATTGGGATATATGTGAATATGACTAAATTTGTAGTCTTTGAAGCAAAATTTATCATTTGGGGGATATTCTCTTTCAGTGAAGTGAAGGTAAAATCGAGGGTAAGGAAGGAAAAGGAATACAGAAGCTTTGAATCAGTAGCCAAGGAACTGTGGACTACAGAGAAAGAATAAGCTAAATATAGAACATGTAGCACTGTTGCATGACCTGAAGTAACTTCAGAGCTTTGCGGTTATTCTCAATCCACCTGGCTTTGATGCCTCTCCTGGAATCTCAAATAATAAGCCATCACTCATCACAGTATAATAAGTTCTTAATCCTCATGTATCACTTTCTATTAGTAACGTCATCATTATCCAAGTCACCCAAATTCCAAACCCTAGATACACTGATATCTTCACTTACTGGCAACCAATCAGTTCTCAAGTATAATTGTAGCTCAACAACATGCATGTCTTTTATCTTTTTTCCTTATACAGGTACCACACTAGCTTAGAATCTTATTAATTCTTACCTAATCTCTCAAATTCCATTTAATCCACCTGTATACTGTGTTTATATTATATTATCTAAAATGCAGACTAAATTTCATTTCTTTACTGAAAATCTTGGAAGATTTCCATGGTTTTCTACATCACCTATAACCCCTTAGTATTATATACCTGGATCTTTGTGATATGATTCAACTCTGTTTTTCAGTCTCATCTTTTTTTCAGGGCTTATAACCCATGACTATGCCAAGTAAATATATCTCTTATTACCTATCATATCTGACATTTTTATTAAGTAATTTTTCACCAAGCTCTGGGTCTATAACTGTAATACTCTTACCTTCTAAGCTAATTTTTTCCATCCTTATTTTAAAACAAATTCAAATCCCATCTTCATTATGGTGTATTTTCTCCTCTACACTTCTTCTATTCCCTTCCCCCAGTTTCCTATAGTCTTCATTTGTGCTTTTGGATGTTTGTTAATTGTCATAATCACCTCCATAGAACTAGATGACATGGATTCAGATATTTTTGTTGTTAAGTCACTCAGTCTTGATCGACTTTTTGCAACCCAATAGATTGCAGCACACCAGGATTCCCTGTCCTTCACCATCTCCCGGAGCTTGCTCAAACTCATGTCCATTGAGTCAGTGGTGCCATCCAATCATTTAATCCTCTGCTGTCCCCTACTTCTCCTGCCTTCAACCTTTCCCAGCATCAGGGCCTTTTCTATGTCAGCTCTTCTCATCAGGTGGCCAGAGTATTGGAGCTTCAGCATCAGTCCTTCCAATGAATATTCAGGGTTGATTTCTTTTAGGATGACTGGTTAGATCTCCTTGCAGTCCAAGGGACTCTTAGGAGTCTTCTCCAGCACCACAGTTTGAATGAACCAATTTTTGGTGCTCAGACTTTTTTATTGTCCAGCTCTCACATCCATACATGACTACTGGAAAAACCATAGCCTTGACTAGACGGAACTTTGTTGGCAAAGTAATGTCTCTGCTTTTTAATATGCTGTCTACCTTGTCATAGCTTGTCTTCCAAGGGACAAGCATCTTTTAATTTTATAGCTGCACTCACTGTCTGCAGTGATTTTGAAGCCAAAGAAAATAAATCTGTCACTATTTCCATTGTTTCCCCTTCTATTTGCCATGAAGTGATGCGACCAGATGCTATGATCTTAGTTTTTTGAATGGTGAGTTTGAAGCCAGCTTTTTCACTCTACTCTTTCACTTTCATCATGAGACTCTTTAATTCCTCTTCACTTTCTGCCATTACCTTGGTGACATCTGCTTATCTGAGGTTATTGATGTTTTTCCCGGCAATCTCGATTCGACCTTGTGCTTCATCCAACCTGGGCTTTCATTTGATGTACTCTGCATGTAAGTTAAATAATCAGGGTGACAGCATACAGCCATGATGTACTCTTTTCCCAATTTTGAACTAGTCCATTGTTCCAGGTCTGGTTGTAATCGTTCCGTCTTGACCTGCATACAGGTTTCTTAGGAGTCAGGTAAGGTGACCTGGTATTACCATCTATTTAAGAATTTTCCTGTTTGTTGTGATACACACAAAGGCTTTAGCATAGTCAATGTAGCAGGAGTAGATATTTTTCTGGAATTCTCTTTTTCTATGATCCAGCGAATGTTGGCAATTTCATCTCTGGCTCCTCTGCCTTTTCTAAATCCACCTTGAACATCTGGAATTTCTCAGTTCACATACTGTTGAAACCTAACTTGAAAGAGTTTGAGCATTACCTTGCCAGCATGTGAGATGAGTGCAATTGTGCAGTTGTTTGAACATTCTTTGGGATTGAAATGAAAACTCACCTTTTCCAGTCTTGTGGCCATTGTGTTTTCCAAATTTGCTGGCATATTGACTGCAGCATTTTAATAGCATCATTCTTTAGGATTTGAAATAACTCAGCTGGAATTCCATCACCTCCACTAGATTTGTTCACAGTGATGCTTCATAAGGCTCACTTGCCTTCACACTCTAGGATGACTGGCTCTAGGTGAGTGATCGCATCATCGTGGTTACCCATGTCATTAAGCTTTTTTATTTTAAAAAACTTGTTCATGTGTGATGGCTTGATACTGTGTATTTTAGTTTCTTTTAAAAAAAATAGATATTACATTACATTACTCTGAAGGTAAAATTAAACAATTCATGAAAACAATAGAATGTTATATCTCCTCAATTTTCGTTTCCCTTCCATTTATTTTTAATACTCTATTACCCAACACAGTACCTTTCACAAAATATCTATTTGCCAAGCTACATTGAATATGTTAAAAGCCGTCTTTTGTAATATATAAAAACTTACCTTTAATGATATTTTAAAATGTTAAGGCAGAGTTATACATTAAGTCTTTTGAATCTTATTGGTAATTATTTTCAGGGAATTTTTTCACAATAACTGACTGAAATCTAGATAATAAAGTAATTCATTTATATTTATTTATTTATCTATTTTGAGATAGGCAGTTGAGGCACTATCCACACACACACACACACACACACAAAATAGACCTAGTTGGAATGCCATAGTGAGAATAAAGAAAGGAATATAATAAATAAAAGGAAGTTTGGAGGGGAGGGTAAAGCAAGAAAGATTTTGTCTCAAAACTTTAGCATTGGGCCAATGCTGAAGAAAGTAAATTTGTAGAAGAAATACCATGGTTCAAGAACTGAAGTTACAAAATAAAACAACCTTTTATTAGGTCCAATTATTTCCCTTTAGGAGATTAATTGACTGAGATCAACTGTCTAAGTACTAAAATATGTATATATTGAAAACAGAACCCACACATACAAGATGTGATACTCAAATCCTATTTCATAATTTTCACAAACATTTGAAATATATTAAAATATTTCCTAACACCATTTACAAAATAGAAAGCTATTTTTCTTTATTGTAAATCACATAGGCATATGTGTGTCAGCAGGAACCGCTGGATGGCAACAAAGCTTTGTAATTCATAGATGTCTATTTTTATTCCACATTTTACCTTGGTTACCAGAAATATTTCTAATTCCATATTAAGTACAAAACCATTATATAATCAGTTTGTTACCTCAAGGTTGGATTATGGATTTGAATTTTTGTGAAGTTTTAAACTCATGCTTCAAATAAATATACATGCTTAGTGGAAGTAATATTTGTTATATTCATTGCTTATCATTTCAGAAAATTGCAAAACCACAGTGTTTTAAATCTGTCGTGGAAAGTAAAGGCATCTGGCCAGAGATCCAAGATGCTATAAATGTAGGAACAGGAAGGATAATAGCCTCTAAAAATCAGGAAAAATTATTGATATGTGATTACATCACAGGATCAGTAGATGTTTTCTAAACCCCATAAATTAATGCAGGCAGTATTCCATTTATGTTCAATAAATCCCAAATATTTAAAATTACACTACAATATGGAGTAGATTTTTTCCTTATTAAACCATATAACAATTGGTAGTAAGTTTCTTTTGACCTCACCCCCCCCCCCCCCCGACTCCTGAGCTTAATGAAGCCAAACTCTGTCTCTCCATAGATGGAGGAAGGCAGATGATGATGATGCTTACATAGGTAGATAGAGATCGGGAGATAGATAGACATATATTTGACCTTTGAACAGCACAAAGTTTGAAATACATGAGTCTACTTATACACAGTATTTTCTTTTCAATAAATATACAGTCAACCCTCCATATAGGCAGTTCAATATCCAGGGATTCAACCAACCTTGGATCTCAAACATTATAAAACATAAAATCCACAGTTGATAGAATCCATGAATGCAGGATCTGTAGATGTGAAGGGACAGCTATGGAAAATGAATATCCATAGATCTTGATATCCATGGCAGGTCCTAGAACCAATTCTCCTCTGATATTGAGGGATGACTTTGCGTGTGTGTTTTTGTGTGTGTGTATCCATCTATCTATCAATATATATAATTTTATATATATAATGTATATTATAAAATATAATGGTAAAACAATTTGTAGTAATTTACCTTTATCTTTTTATTTCACATATCTATGTGTACAATTAGCAGCATTTGTTGTTCAAAATTCCAACCAGGTTCTCCCTATATTTTGGCTAGGGGAAATTGATGCTGAGCCAGGGTCTAGATGCCCACTAAATATGACATTTAACATATGTGGAATTCTTTGCATTGTTGTTGTTCAGTTTGCTAAGTTGTGTCTGACTATTTCGGATGCCATGAAGTACAGCATGCCAGGCTCCTCTGTCCTCTCCCAGAGTTTGCTCAAATTCATGTCCAGAGATGCTACCTAACCATATCATCCTCTGCTGTTCCCTTCTCTTTTTGCCTTCAATCTTTCCCGGAATCAGGGTCTTTCCCAATGAGCTGGCTCTTCACATAAGGTGACCGAAGTATTGGAGCTTCAGTATCAGTCCTTCCAATTAATATTCAGGGTTGAGTTCTTTTAGAATTGACTGGTTTGGTCTCCTTGCAGTCCAAGGGACTCTCAAGAATCTTCTCCAGCACTACAATTCAAAAGCATCAATTCTTCGATACTCAGCCTTTTCTATGGTATAACTCTCATTTGTAATGACCCCTGGAGAAAGCATAGCTTTGACTATATAGACCTTTCTTGGCAAAGTGATGTCTCTGCTTTTTAATATGCTGCTAGTTTTTTCACAGCTTTCCTTTCAAGGAGCAAGTGCCTTTTAATTTCATGGCTGCAGTCACCATCTGGAGTGATTTTGGAGCCCAAGATATTAAATCTGTTACTGCTTCCATTTTTCCTCTTCTCTCTGCCATGAAGAGATTGAACTGGATGTTGAGTGCCATGATGGTAGGTTTTTTTTTTTTTTAAGGTTGAGTTTCAAGCCAGCTTTTTCACTCTTCTCTTTCTCCCTCATCAAGAGGCTCTTTAGTTCTCTTCACTTTCTTCCTTTAAAATAGAAACATCAACCTATCTGAGGACATTGATATTTCTTGATTCCAGCTTGTGATTCACCCAGACTGGCATTTGTATGATGTACTCTGCATGTAAGTTAAATCAGCAAGGTGACAATACACAGACTTGTTGCACTCCTTTCCCAATTTTGAATGTGTTATTCCTTCTATGTCCAGTTCTAACTGTTGCTTCTTAACCCACATACAGGTTTTTCAAGAGACAGGTAGGGTATTATGTTACTCTGTTTCTTGAAGTTTTTTCCACAGTTTGTTGTGATCCACACAGTCAAAGGCTTTAGCATAGTCAATGAAGGAGAAGTACGTGGTTTTCTGGAATTCCCTTGCTCTCTACATGACCCAAAGAATGTTGGCAATTTGATCTCTGGTTCCTCTGCCTCTTTGAAACCAGACTGTACATCTGGAAGTTCTCAGTTCACATATTGTGATGTTGAGCTGTTTGCCTTGGAAGCTAACAAAAATCATTTTGTCATTTTTAAGGTTGCACCCAAGGTCTGCATTTTGGACTCTTGTTGACTATGTGGGCTACTCCCTTTCTTCAACTGATTCTTGCCCACAGTGGTAGAAATAATGGTCATCTGAATTAAATTTGCCCATTCCTGTCCATTTTAGTTCCCTGATTCTTAAGATGTCTATGTTTGCTCTTGCCATCTCCTGCTTGACTACATCCAACTTACCTTTATTCATGGACCTGATATTCCAGGTTCCTATGAAGTGTTCTTCTGTATAGCATCAGGCTTTACTTTCACCACCAGACACATCCACAAATGAGTGCTGTTTCTGTGTTGGCCCAGCGGCTTCATTCTCTCTGGAGCTATTGGTAATTGACCTCTGCTCTTCCCTAGTAGCACATCAGACACCTTCCAACCTGGGGGGATCATCTTCTGATGTCATTTTTTTTTTTTTCCTTTTCATACTGTTCTTGGGTTTCTCATGGCAAAAATACTGGGATGGGTTGCCGTTTCTTTCTCTAGTGGATCATGGTTTGTCAGAACTCTTCACTAGGACCCATCCGTCTTCACTGGCCCTGTGCAGCATGGCTTATAGCTTCATTGAGTTACCCATCCCTTTCTCCATGGCAAGACTGTGATCCACCATGGGTATATTTTCCATGATCAGATATTTATATTAGGTTATGTAGTTAAATATATATTGATCTTCTTGAACATCAGCTTAAGGAAAGACAAACAGAAGAATCATGTTAATTTCTTTTTAAGAAGATCTTCATTAAGAAGAAACTAATAATAATGTCTGTCCTTGAATCTGATTGTTAGGTCTCTTTAGTGTTCAGTATGGTCTATGGGCCTTTCCTCAGGATGAAGTGGGAAGGATGCTTCTGTGAATTTGTGCATTTCCAAAATTTTGCCCTCTTCTTGATTACCTTAATCTTTACTTTCTCATTCATCATTTTATCTATTAATTCTTCCATTATCTGCAGATACATCCTTAGGGTTCAGAGACTGATGCTATAATTTTCTTAAAATGCATTGTCTTGGTATAATCTTATTCACTTTAAGTCATTCCCACATTATGCAGCAAATAGATAGATACATAGGCTTTAGATTTTTTCCATCTGATGCTAAGGTTTTATGAAACTTTGGACTTTTCATGCTGCAATTTTATACACTGATGTTACTTCCTATTTTATACTCTCTGTCCCCGCAAAGCATGTATTTTTATTCTTTACTACTGAACATAATTACTTAGTTTTCTCTATATTCCTTATTGTTATATTTCTAAAAGATAGGGGCTCTGTGCTGCTTGCCTTTGAATCTCTAACGTCTAACATCATATCTGGCACCAAGTGACTGTTAAAGATTAAACCTGTATAAGGAAACATTTTTTAAAACAAAATATTTATACTATAAATTAGTAACTTAATGGAAGGTCACTAATATTGTCCTTTAGTAAAATCTGTGCTTTGTGTTGCTGATGAATTTGGAATGAATCTGAAATCAATAAGAAAAAGCAAATGAGGAATTAAAGAATTTAAAAATATTTTAAATTGCTACCCTGGAATTGCATCTGATAAAAGAAACTGACAAGAGTATCCTTTATAGTCCTTAGAAAGTGAAAACTAGAATTGAAATCATAAGTAATAAAAATTACTAGAAAAATTTGCTGCATAACCCACATTGATATAATAGGCATAATCCAACCCTTTGTTCAAGTATTTTTACATGAACAGAATTTGCTCCAATACTTTACTTTTCTTAATAGGCCCATTGTTAACCTGTTTAGGGATCAGGGAAGAGGCAATGGGAATAAATAGTGAGTCTTCATTTTTGTAATGCTGCCCTAAAGACCTTAATCAACAACTATTGATTTTAAGTCTAGAAGGAGGTCAGCCACAGACATGTACATTAATATTTATTAAAAGTGGTAGGTGAGGTATAATAAAAATTAGATTTTCTATTTATCTGTACTTAGATGGCAAGGAAGTTAAAGCTATAACAGCTCCAATAATTTATTTCAGTTATTTTCTTTAGCTTGGCAAGCTTCAGGTGTTTAGTTGTGAGTGAATTCAGAGGAGATGGTTAAAAGAATCAGACCTCAGAACAGAGTGCTCCAATACTTTTTCACAAAATCAAATTTAAGGGACAAGCAGTTATCTATATAGCAGTAGCAATGCAATCTTAAATTCTCTGTAGTCTACTTTTCCCCCTTCTTATTCCATAGGGGATATGGAACTTATAGAAGACTAGCAAGAGTGATAAAAGGGGACTTGGAATGACCCCACATGTTTAGGAATCTTATATAACTTAAAGACAGAGATGTCAACTGAGAACAATATATTCAAATTAGCAAAGGCTAACTTTATATAATGAATTGGATGTTAGCAGAATTATATTAAGAGAGAAAAAGTAGGAAAGAAGTCAAGATCAAAGAGTTTTATGTATTTCACTTTTTAAATTACTCTCTCCTACATTTTTAACATCTCAGTATTGATGGACTTGATTATTGCTGAGGTTAGGGAGGTAGAAGGTATAGTGAGAACAATGGTATGGACAAAACTATATGGTATAATTTACTGGGAAATACCACGCTGAGGTTCCATGGGTATTATGACAATACTGGGGCAACCTGCAAAGTCATGCATTTAAAACTTTTCTCATTCTTACATTCTAGAGACTAGGCAGAAATTCAGACTCTGTCCTTGTCATCTGTATCTTTTACCCACAGAGGTCACTGCAGGGGATTATTTTCCCACAAAGTGCAAGGCAACAGAAATGTAAAATGCATGGCAGCACAAGAAGTGATAGCAGAAGAGAGATTAGCACTTACAGTCAGGTTAAAATAAACTTGCAGTCTCGTATAGTTTGTCTTACTATTAATTTGCATTTATATGATTACTTAAGGCCTCTTAAAGCATTTTCATATGTCATTAGAAATACATAACACTTATTTCCAAGCTATAGGTTGCTGAATGATGTCACATCTCTCATGATAGCCTCCCTAACACAGTGACACTCATAGTTCGAGCGACCACTGCCAATGGCTAATCAGTGATCTTCAGGGAAACTTGTCGTGTCTGACTCTGCAGCCCTGTGGACTGTAGCCCACCAGGCCCTCTGCCCATGGAATTTTCCAGGTAAGATTATTGGACTGAGTTGCCATTTCCTATTGAAGGGGATTTTCCCGACCCAGGGATCAAATCCATGCTTCTTACGTCTCCCGCATTAGTAGGTGGGTTCTTTACCACTTGTGCCACCTGAGAAGCAGCCAAATGGTAAATCCTTGTTGCTTATCTATTTTATGTATAGTCATTTGTATCTGTTAATCCCATACTCCTAATTTGTCCCATCCTCCCTCTCTCTCCCTTTTGGCAACAATTATTTTCCATATCTGTTTCTGTTTTGTATATAGATTCGTTTGTACTTTTCAGATTTCACCTAAAAGTGATAACATATAGTATTTATCTTTCTCTATCTGACTTATCACTCACCAAGTTGCTACAGTCATGTCTGAGTCTTTGTGACCCTATGGACTGTAACCTACCAGGCTTCTGTGTTCCTGGGATGCTCCAGGCAAGAATACTGGAGTCGGTTGCTCTTTCCTCCTCCAGGGGATCTTCCTGACCCAGGGATTGAACCCATGTCTCATGCCTCTCCTGCATTGCAGGTGGATTCTTTACTGCTCAGCCTCTGGGGAAGCCCCTATCTGACTTATACTTCACTAAGAATATTCTTCTCTATGTCCATTCAGGTTGAGCATCTTTTCATGTGCCTGTTGGCCCTGTGTATCCCTTCTTTAGAAAAATGTCTATTTAGGTCTTCTGCCTATTTTTTGATTGGGATGTTTGTTTTTCAGTATTGAGTTGTATGAGCTGTTTTAGATATTAATCTCTTACTGGTAGCATTGTTTGCAAATATTTTCTCCCATTCCATAGGTTGTCTTTTCATTTTGTTGATGGTTTTCTTTGTTGTGCAAAAGCGTTTAAGTTTTAATAGGTTCTATTTGTTAATTTTTCCTTTTATTTATTTTCTTTGGGAGACTGACCTAAGAAAATATTGCTATGATTTATGTCAGAGAATGTTTTGCCTATGTTCCCTTCTAGGAGTTTTATGGTGCCAAGTCCTATATTTAGGACTTTAAACCATTTTGAATTTCTTTATTTGTATGGTGTGAAAGGAGTGTTCTAATTTCATTGATTTATATGTAGTGGTCCAGCTTTCCCAACATCACTTGTTGAAGAGATTGTCTTTTCTCCGTTGTATATTCTTGCCTCCTATGTCATAGATTAATTGACTGTAGGTTTTTAGGTTTATTTCTGGGCTCTCTATTCGGTTTCATTGATTGATTATTTATTTATTTCGAGAAATTACTAGTCCAGTTCAGACCAAAAGCCCCTGCTCATAGCTCCAAGACTAATTTTAGACTTTGTAACAAGTGGCTATAAGTCTGTGAAAGCCTTGGTCAGCAATTACCCAGGAAATAAGAGGACTGATCCCATAGATTGAGAGAGAAGCATTTACAGCTTAAAATGGTTGGAACAAGTAGGATGACAATGATTTTGGATAAATTCTGAAGTTTGGATGAATGACTCAATCTGTGGTTTGTAGTGCCTCAAGTTACATTTTCTGCAGGTGAGTGAAAAGAGCAGGAAAAATCTTATTTAACAAATAGATATATTCATCAATCTTCATTTCAACATTTATTGTGTATAGCCAAGCATTTTGAATCTCTTCAGTACATTGTACAGATAAATGAAACTGAAGTACACTTAGTGAATTTTTTTTTTTTTAAACTAACTGCAGGGGTCATACTAAGTTCTCTCTTATCACTCTTTTCTCATTCAGTAACCCTCCAGGGAAGACGATTCAGACTTCATTTCTAATAAATATAGCCAACACTCATCTTCTCGTTGTTTCATTCAAATACCACTTTCACAAGCTTTTAATTTTCTGAAATCTGTTTAGTACGTTTAAATGCAGATACAGCATAATAGAATTATCACAGCCCAATTTGTGTTACTCATTAACAAATGGTATTTATTAAGCCCCTTTAAAATAGTTTATATCTATAGTCATCTTGGTCTTTTATGTTTTCTTTCTATTCTAAATTATTGCTTCCAATTATTCCTCTTTGTTGTTATAGCTTTAGAATTTTAAAAACAGGCCTTTTCAAGATTAAAAAAAAAAACAAAAAACACTGGTCTAAACATATATGGTAGACACCTAGTAAAAGCACACAAAATGTAAAATATATTTTGTTAACATCTCAAATGTGCTATGCTTTAGTATATTTTCAAGGGCACTTTTTAAATTATCACTAGTGAAAATATAATAAGTAGGAAATGCCCAATTAAAATTATCATTGCAAACTGGTCAAAATATTATGTAACACTATAGGAAAAAATTGAACTACTGCATGCAAACCATGAATTTTCCACTTCAAGTTACTAATGAGTGAACTGATATGCTCAAAGGAAATATTAAATAATTGATATTCACCACCAACAACAAAAAACTTTTGAGCAAAACTGGAAAGCAGTAATTTTTAAATTAGGTCATGATCATTAAAGCTAATACACAGCACTGTATAATCCCTGTTTATCAGTTTTATGATCTATTACTTTTGATTTCTCCCTAACAAAAGGAGGACCTCTGCACATATACTCTATTTTTAAGTGTATTTTTTAAATGAAAAATAAATGCATTCTGATTGAATGTATTTTTGTAAAATATAGAAGAGAATAAATTTCTCTATCATCCCCAAATTAACTTTCTAGAAAAAAATAGTGTATGCAGATTCCTATGTATGCTCCTAGATCTTTCCCTGTACATATATAGATAAATAGTAAGTTCTTATACATTTGTGTGTGTGCATGTAATTTTATGTGATCATGGTATAAATCCTGTTTAGTATTGTGATTTTTTTCACTAAATATATTACTGATACAATTATACATGTGAGTATGTATTTTTTAGTGTTGTTATTATGTATTTCAATGTATAATTATTCATTTTTCCATTTAACTGCTGTTTGAGTTTTCTGTTTCACAATGTCTTTCATTCATGCTGCAATGAGTATTCTTGACAAATTGTGTATTTTAAGACAAAATTCTTAAATAATATATGTATTTTAAATAGTATATGCATTTTTAAAAATATAGATAACACTATAAATTTAAGGTGGTCAATATATTAATATGATATATTTATATGTTATAGTATATGATTGTCACTGTGATAATAATTAGCACCTCTACCACATAAGTATATTTCTTTTTAATGGTCAGAAAAATTAAGTTCTAGTCTCTTAGAAAGTTTGGCAATTGTAATACAGTATTGTTGTCTATATTCACTATACTGTGCTTTAGATCTCTAGAGTTTATTTACTATTTGTTGCAAATTTGTACCCTTAAAAAAACATTTGTCCTATCCTCCCATCCCCTGGTTACTACCACTTTACTCTCTCTTTTTACCAGTTTGGCTTGTTTATATTTCACATATAAGTGATACCATACACTTCTTGTCATTCTCTATCCCACTTATCTCACTTAGGAATAATGTGATCTAGGTCTTTCCATGTGTCACAAATGGCAGAATGTCCTTCTTTCCCATGGTGATAATACAATATTTATATCACATCTTCTTGTTCATCCTTTGATTAACAGATATTTGTGCATCATGTCTATTGTCCAATAGACATGTCTGATAGACATGTCATCATGTTTATTGAATAATGCTGTAATAACAACATGGAAACTACATATATCTCTTAGATATCCTCTCTTCACTTTGTGTGTATACTAAACAAGCGCAATTGCTGGATCATATGGTTGATCAATTTTTTATTTTTTTAAGAACCTTCATATTTTTTCCATAGTGGCTGAACCAATTTACATTCACACCAGCAGTATGTAGGTGTTCCCTTTTCTCCACATCCTCACCAACACTTGTTACTTCTTGTGTTTTTTATAATATTCATTCTGATAGGTACGAGGTATAAGGTGATATCTTGTGGTTTTCATTTGTATTTCCCTGATGATTAGTGGTTAGTGACATTGACCACCTTTTCACTTACCTGTTGATTATTTGAATATCATCTTTGGAGAAATATCTATTAATTCTTCTGCCTATTTTTCAAATCTGATTTTTGTTGAGTTGTATGAGTTCCTTATATATTTTGGATGTTAACCTTTTATCTAATATATGGTTTGCCCATATTCTTTCCAATTCTACAGGTTGTCTTTTCATTTTTTTAAATGTCTGTTTTACTGTGAAGAAGTTTTTAAGTTTGATATAGTCCTATTAGTTGGGTTTTGCTTTTGATGTCTGTGGCTTTGCATCATATCCAAAAAAAAACCACCCAAACCAATGTCAAGGAACTTGAATTTTCTTCTAGGAGTTTAATGGTATCTGCTCTCTTGCATAAGGCTTTGACCTATTTGGGTAAATTTTTATGAGTGCTGTGAGATAGGAGTTCAGTTTTATTGTTCTTGTGTTTATCCTGTTTTTCCAATATCTTTTGTTGAAAAGACAATTTTTCCCCCATTAGGTGTTCTTGGCTTCATTATCCAACATTAGTACACCTAGTACACAAGGGTTTAATTCTGGATGCCATTCTGTTCCATTTGATCTATGTCTGTTTTTGCCAGTACCATAATGCTATGATTTCTATAGCATTTTAGTGTTTTGAAATCAAGAAATGTGATGCTCTCATTCTTCTTTCTCATGACTGCTTTGGTAATGTGAGTTCTTCTGTGGTTTTATACAGATTTTAGAATTTTTTTTTTTCTATTTCTGTGAAGAATAACACTAACATTTTGATGTGGTTTCTGTTAAACTGATTTCTGTATATTGATTTTATATCCTGCAACTTTACCGAAATTGTTGTTTAGTTCTAGTACTGTTTCAGTCTACTCTTTGGAATTTCTGTATACAAAACCATATCATCTGAAAATAGTGAGTTTTACTTCTTCCTTGCCTTTTGTTTCTTGTTCTTACCTAATTGATCTAGCTAGGATTTCCAAAAATATACTGAATAAGAGTGGTGTGTGTGGATATTCTTTTGTTTCTTGTTTCAAAACTTATTGTTTCAATTTTTTTTTCAGTTGAGTATAATGTTAGTTGTGGGGGTGTCATTTATGGTCTTTATTATGCTGAGATATCTTCCTCCTAACCCCGCTCTGATGAGGGTTTTTATCATGAAAGGATGTTGGATAAATAATTATAGTTCAATTTTTTGAAATACAATTATGATCAACTAAGTATACACCCCTTACCCTATTTGCTGAGCACTGTTCTACGGACTGCTAATATGGAACTTCCTATTTCTTGAATCTTATACAAGCTGGAATCAAGATTGCCAGGAGAAATACCAATAACCTCAGATATGCATATAACACCACCCTTATGGCAGAAAGTGAAGAAGAACTAAAGAGCCTCTTGATGAAAGTGAAAGAGGAGAGTGAAAAAGTTGGCTTAAAGCTCAACGTTCAGAAAACTAAGATCATGGCATCTGGTCCCATCACTTCATGGGAAATGGATGGGAAACAGTGGAAACAGTGTCAGACTTTATTTTTTTGGGCTCCAAAATCACTGCTGATGGTGATTGCAGCCATGAAATTAAAAGATGCTTACTCCTGGGAAGGAAGATTATGACCAACCTAGATAGCATATTCAAAAGCAGAGACATTACTTTGCCAACAAAAGTCCATCTAGTCAAGGCTATGTTTTTTCCAGTGGTCATGTATGGATGTGAGAGTTGGAATGTGAAGAAAGCTGAGTGCCGCAGAATTGATGCTTTTGAACTGTGGTGTTGGAGAAGACTCTTGAGAGTCCCTTGGATTGCAAGAAGATCCAACCAGTTCATCCTAAAGGAGAACAGTCCTGGGTGTTCATTGGAAGGACTGATGTTGAAGCTGAAACTCCAATCCTTTGGCCACCTCATGCGAAGAGCTGACTCATTGGAAAAGACCCTAATGCTGGGAAGGTTTGGGGGCAGGAGGAGAAGGCGACGACAGAGGATGAGATGGTTGGATGGCATCACCGACTCGATGGACATGGGTTTGGGTAAACTCCGGGAGTTGGTGATGGACAGGGAGGCCTGGCATGCTGCGATTCATGGGGTCTCAAAGAGTCGGACACGACTGAGCGACTGAACTGAACTGATACTTTAAATGATGAGAAATACATAAAAGTTACTAAACCAACTAACACAAAATCATTTCAGAAAGTGATAAACAACTGAGGTAAACAAATGGTACAAGGTGATTAAAAAAAGACAACACAGGCAATGGAAGAAGACTAGATTAGATGATGATGAAAGGTCAGAGAATATTTGATATAAGACATGAAAGGAGAAGGGAAACAAAGGGAGTATTGTTTCAGGCAGAGGGAACAAATACTCCAAGAGGCTTAAGCTGGAATGGATTTGTTGTGTTCAATGAAAAGAGAGGAAATAAAGGAGACACTAATGCAGTGAAAAACAGAGAAGCATAAAATGATGGCAAAAAGTTTGGTAGTTAATTGATGCTGTGAAGCACTGGTTATTGAGTTTAAAGCAAATATGGAGAATTTGTTAAAACATACACACAAATACACAATCATATTGCTGGAGTCTCATTCTAGATCTCCCAATTCAGTAGGTTTCGTGTGGTGCCCCAAATTTTCATTTTTTAAAGTTTAATTGAAATATAGTTGATTTACAATGTTGTGTTAGTTTCAGGTGTACAGCAAAATGAATCAGTAAGGCATACACACACACATATATATAATTTTTTAGATTCTTTTCCATTTCAGGTTATTATAAGATATTGAGTATAGTTCCCTGTGCTATACAGTGGTCCTTGTCATCTACTTTATATATGTATATAGTAGAGTGTATATTTTAATCCCAAACTCCTAACTTATGCCACCCCTTTTTTCCCCTTTAGTAACCATGCATTTGATTTCTATGACTGTGAGCCCATTTATATTTTGTAAATAATATCATTGGTATCAGTTTTTTAGATTCCACATATAAGTGATATCATATGATATTTGTCTTCACTTTCGGAGAAGGCAATGGCAACCCACTCCAGTACTCTTGCCTGGAAAATCCCATGGACGGAGGAGCCTGGTAGGCTGCAGTCCAAGGGGTTGTGAAGAGTCGGACACGACTGAGCGACTTCACTTTCACTTTTCATTTTCATGCATTGGAGAAGGAAACGGCAACCCACTCCAGTGTTCTTGCCTGGAGAATCTCACGGACGGTGGAGCCTGGTGGGCTTCCGTGTGTGGGGTCGCACAGAGTCGGACACGACTGAAGCGACTTAACAATAGCAGTTTGATTTACTTTACTTATATGATAATCTCCAGATTCATTCATGTTGCTGCAAATGGCATTATTTCATTACTTTTTACAGCTGAGTAGTGTTTCATTGTATACATGTACCACATCTTCCTTATCCATTCATCCTTTGTTGGACACTGTTTCCATTCTTGGCTATTGTAAATAGTGCTGCTATGAACATTGGGATTCCATGGTGGCTCAGGTGGTAAAGCATCTACCTGCAATGCGGGAGACCCGGATTCAATCCTCCAGTCAGGAAGATCCGCTGAAGAAGGAAATAGCAACCCATTCCAATACTCTTGCCTAGAAAATTCCATGGATGGTGGAGCCTGATGGGCTACAGTCCATGGGGTCGCAAAGAGTTGGACACGACTGAGCGACTTCACTTTGACTTTTCTTTCACATGAACATTGGGATGTACGTATCTTTTTGAATTAGTTTTCTCCAGATATATATGTAGGAATGGGATTGCTGGATCATATGGTAACTATTTTTAGTTTCTTAAGGAAATTCCATACTGCTCTCTATTGTAGTTGTACCAATTTACATTCCCACCAGCAATGTAAAAAGTTCCTTTTTCTCCATAGCATTACCAGCATTTATTATTTGTAGACTTTTTGATGATGACCATTTATACAGTTGGAAGTGATACTCCATTGTAGTTTTGATTTGCATCTTTTTAACACTTAGCAAATTTGAGCATCTTTTCATATGTCTGTTGGACATTGGTATGCCTTCTTTGGAGAAATGTGTATTTAGATCTTGTGTGCATTTTAATTGGGCTGTTTTTTTGTTTTTTAATTGAGCTTTATAAGCTGTTTGCATATTTTGGAAATTAACCCCTTGTTGGTTGCAGTATTTGCAAATATTTTCTCCCATCCAACAATAGGTTTTTTGTTTTGTTTTATGGTTTCTTTTGCTGTACAAAAATTTTTAAGTTTAACTAGATATATATGTTTATTTTTGGTTTTATATCCATTATTCTAGGAGATGGCTCTAAAAACATTGCTGTGACTTATGCCAAGAATGTTCCATTTTCCTCTTGGAGTTTTAGAGTATCCAGTTTTATGTTTAAATCTTTAATCCATTTTGAGTTTAGTTTTGTGTATGGTGATAGAGAGTATTCTAATTTCACTCTTTTACATGTAGCTGTTCAGTTTTTCCAGCACCACTTTTTGAAGAGACTGTCTTTCCTCTACTGTATATTCTTGTTTCCTTTGTTGTTGGTTAACTGACCATAAGTGTGTGAGTTTATTCTTGGAAAGTTCTTTAAATTTTTATTTCTAATGAGTTCCCAGGCAGTGCTGATACTTCTGGTCTGAAGACTCACCTGGTGAAATAATGGTGTAGATCTTTGAACACAGGAGAGGAAATCTGCATTTACTGTGTTGTTCCTAAGTGTAATGGAAAGACATTAGTTAATCTGAAGCATCTGAGCCTGAAAGAAGAATTAATTGGAAGAAGGGATTAAATAATGAAATTATATTATATGCCCAATCTATTTTTATCTTTAGCTAGAAATGTTGTTGCTATGAGCAGGGAATGACGCCGGAATTCTTGGCCTCCTGAGGAGAGTAATTCAACCCGGGGCCAGTAACAAGGCTTGATCACTCAGAGCTTTTTGTGTAATAAAGTTTTATTGAAGTATAAAAGAGAGAAAGCTTCTGGCATAGACATCAGAAGGGGACAGAAAGAGTGCCCTCTTGCTAGGTTTTAGCAAGGAGTTATATACCTATTAGCAAGCTGCTAATTAGAGAAAGGAAACACCTCAAAACTGAGAGAGTTGCACCAGGCCCCTCACCCACAACATGCATTTTGAGATAGCATTGGCAGAAGGTGAGTCATCCAGGGCCATAAAACAATTGACATGAATCTTGAAGAAAGGCAGATTTTCAAGCAAATACATAGTTCATTAACATAGCTTAAGGAAACATTTCCATAAGAAAAATGCATTGTTTAGCTCAAGGTTTAAGATAAAGTTGAGTTCTGGTAAAACCAGGTGACAACACAGGATTAGGAGAGAAAAAAAAAAAGTCTTCTACTTGCAGTTTTATTTCCTCCTGCCACCTGGGAACCTCTGGCCTCCCTATGGAGGCTATTAACACTCTGAGGATCTAGAACATGTCTCCTGTAGATGGCATAGAATTAGAACTGACAGAAAATGCTAATAGAAAATAATACTCTGCTCCAAAATATATGTAGTTTAACACATAACCCACCGAAATAACTTATCACATTCCTTCCCATTCTGCTGATGCAAGACATTTAAAATGTAGTACCTGACTGGGCAGCCAAAGCAACAATTCTGCGTAGTAGAAGTGTTGCCCAAATATTTTGTGGACTGCAATGTGAGGAGACATGCTAGTAAACTACTTTGATAATTTAGAGTAGAGATTTTAGACCAAGATTTTACTGGAAGAGGTAGAAAAAGGATAGATTCAGAAGGCATTATGGAGAGAGAATCAGTAAATTTGCTGTAAGGATGTGAGTGACACTGTAGATGGTGATATTATTTACAAATATGCAAAAAAGGTTTAAGAAAGAATGAATTAGTTTTTGCCACATTAATTCCAAGGTGCCAATTCTATATCCAAGTGGAAACAAAGCAGGTTTTAGGCGATATGTGTCTTGAGTTCAGTAAAGAGGTGAGTCAGATATATATATTGAAAGTCACTGGCATAGAGATTATATATGTGAAGGCATAAAATAAATTTTCTCAAAAGAGAAGTCAGGTTAAGATCTGAGTCCCAGTGACTCACCAATACTTTAGAGGAAAGAGAAGGTTAAGGAGCAAAAGAGACTAAGAGGTAGCAGACAGTGTAGTAAAGGAAACACCTTAAATATGTATTGTCATGACAAAAGAGATAATAACATTACTAGGAGAAGAGTAATGAACCATGCCAAATATTTCTGACTTTTCAAGTAAGATAAATGTTACCAAGGTCATTTGTGACCTTGAAAAGAAGTTTCAAATAGTATCATTTTACTTGATACAGATGTTGTAATTGCTTCAACATAGATTGGGGTGGGGGAGTGATTCTGTATGTCTTCCAAAGATAAGTCACAAGAGAACACATGGTTTCTTCACGGGTATCTTTCTCTCAGGACACTCCTGATGTGAAGAATTCCAAACTATCCCACTTGCAAGGATTATTAGAGAAGGTCATGTGGAGACAAACAAGATTCACAGATGACAAAACTTATCACATTGCCAGATATGTAAGTAAACAAGCTTTCAGGTGACTCCAGCCTCCAATTTTCATACCTTCCAGCTGAGATCCCATACATTAGGGAGGAGTAACACACCATCCCTGCAGTACTTTTTCCAAAGTCAAGACCTTCAGTAAGACAAGAAATAATACTAAATGTAATGAAGTAAAACAATTATGTTTTGTAGCCATGGTAACTGGACTATAGAACTAGAATTCAAGGAACAAAGAGGAGATAAATGGGGCTAGGGAGAGAGGACAAAGAAGAACATATTGCTAGAAGATGGGTGAACTGTCAAGTGCTTTGAAGGTCTTTATAAAGACTTTCACTTTTATTCTGGGATAGGAGAATTTGGAACATTCTGAACAGAGGAGTAACATGATCTATGTCAAAATATGTGTTTGCTGCTTTTTGACACGGCAAATTTTGGGCATTCTTTGTGTTCATTATTATAAACAAATACAACTCTGTTGCAGTAACTTTTTACTCAGTAGCAACTTTCTACTTCAGAGTTCCTAGAAATGGAACTTTAGTTTGGTAGCAAAGAAGTCATAAAATACAATAGGAAAATCTATATGATTTTCACTTCAGGTTCCTTTTTATGAAGGAAGCTATTTACAGACAACTATTAAAAGACATTAACCAAGGTGGCATTCTTAATATTTTTCACTTCTTCTAATTATGACAAAAATGAACACATTTGAGCAAAATATACTTTGGTTGTATTGCAATTTTTTATCTAAATTAAATACTCAAGATGGGAAAAAAATATTTTGAAACTGCAAATGTCTCTTAAATTCCACCTCAAATGTTTTGCTCCAACTCCAATGCCTGCTTGAAAATGACCATTCATTTGAATAAAAATTGAACACACCAGAAAATATCAGAAACATGCTACTCTGAAACTTGGTTTTAAAATTTTCTAACTGCTAACAGTATGTTTGATTTAGGTCATACCTGAATGGTCTGGAAACCTGTATGCAGGTCAGGAAGCAACAGTTAAAACTGGACATGGAACAACAGACTGGTTCCAAATAGGAAAAAGAGTACGTCAAGGCTGTATACTGTCACCCTGCTTATTTAACTTATATTCAGAGTACATCGTGAGAAACGCTGGGCTGGAGGGAGCACAAGCTGGAATCAAGATTGCCGGGAGAAATATCAATAACCTCAGATATGCAGATGACACCCCTATGGCAGAAAGTGAAGAAGAGCTAAAGAGCCTCTTGATGAAAGAGAAAGAGGAGAGTGAAAAAGTTGGCTTAAAGCTCAACATTCAGAAAACTAAGATCATGGCAACTGGTCCCATCACTTCATGGCAAATAGATGGGAAAACAGTGGAAACAGTGTCAGACTTTATTTAGGGGGCTCCAAAATCACTGCTGATGGTGATTGCAGCCATGAAATTAAAAGATGCTTACTGCTAGGAAGGAAGGTTATGGCCAACCTAGATAGCATATTCAAAAGCAGAGACATTACTTTGCCAACAAAAGTACATCTAGTCAAGGCTATGGTCTTTCCAGTAGTCATGTATGGATGTGATAGTTGGACGGTAAAGAAAGCTGAGCACCGAAGAATTGATGCTTTTGAACTGTGGTGTTGGAGAAGACTCTTGAGAGTCCCTTGGACTGCAAGGAGATCCAATCAATCCATCCTAAAACAGATCAATCCTGGGTGTTCATTGGAAGGACTGATGTTGAAGCTGAAACTCCAATACTTTGGCCACCTCATGTGAAGAGTTGACTCACTGGAAAAGACCCTGATGCTGGGTAGGATTGGGGGCAGGAGGAGAAGGGGACAACAGAGGATGAGATGGTTGGATGGCATCACTGACTCAACGGACATGGGTTTGGGTAGACTCCAGGAGCTGGTGATGGACAGAGAGGCCTGCTACTGCTGCTGCTGCTGCTGCTAAGTCGTTTCAGTCATGTCCGACTCTGTGGGACCCCATAGACAGCAACCCACCAGGCTCCACCGTCCCTGGGATTCTCCAGACAAGAATACTGGAGTGGGTTACCGTTTCCTTCTCCAGTGCATGAAAGGGAAAAGTGAAAAAGAAGTTGCTCAGTCATGTCCGACTCTAAGCGACCCCATGGACTGCAGCCCACCAGGCTCCTCCATCCATGGGATTTTCCAGGCAAGAGTACTGGAGTGGGGTGCCATTGCCTTCTCCGACAGAGAGGCCTGGCGTGCTGCAATTCATGGGGTCACAAAGAGTTAGACACAACTCAGCGACTGAGCTGAACTGAACTGAACTGAATGGTCTAGTGCTTTTCCCTACTTCCTTCAAATTAAGTCTGAATTTGGCAGTAATGAGTTCATGATCTGAGCCACAGTCAGCTCCCGATCTTGTTTTTGCTGACTGTATATAGCTTCTCCATCTTTGGCTGCAAAGAATAGAATCAATCTGATTTTGGTTTGACCATCTGGTGTTGTCTGTGTGTGGAGTCTTCTCCTGTGTTGTTGGAAGGGGGTATTTTCTATACAGTGTGTTCTCTTGGCTTCCTACTTTTGCATTCCAGGACATTGCACAGGATGCAATGATCAAGACCATCCCCAAGAAAAAGAAATGTAAAAAGGCAAAATGGTTGTCTCAGGAGGCCTTACAAATAACTGAGAGAAGAAAAAGATGTGAAAGGCAAAGAAGAAAAGGAAAGATATATCCATCTGAATGCAGGATTCCAAAGAATAGCAAGGAGAGATAAGAAAACCTTCCTCAATGATCAATGAAAAAAACAAAGGAAAACAATAGAATGGGAAAGACTAGAGATCTCTTCAAGAAAATTAGAGATAAAAAGGAAAAGAAAATCATGAAAAGATGGGCACAATAAAGGACAGAAATTTATGGACCTAACAGAATCAGAAGATATTAAGAAAAGATGGCAAGAATACTATACAAATACTATACAAAGAATACTATACAAAGAAGATTCCCATGACCCAGATAACCATGATAGTGTGATCACATACCTAGAACCAGACATCCTGGAATGCGATATCAAGTGGGTCTTAAGAAGCATCACTATGAACAAAGCTAGAGATGATGATGGAATTCTAGTTGAGCTATTTCAAATCTTGAAAGATGATGCTGTGAAAGTGCTGCACTCAATATGCCAGAAAATTTCGAAAACTCAGCGGTGGCCATAGGACTGGAAAAGGTCAGTTTTCATTCCAATCCCAAAGAAAGGGAATGCCAAAGAATGTTCAAACCACCACACAATTGCACTCGTCTCACACACTAGCAAAGTGATCCTCAAAATTCTCCAAGCCAGGCATCAACAGTTCGTGAACTGTGAAATTCCAGATGTTCAAGCTGGATTAAGAAAAGGAAGCGGGACCAGAGATCAAATTTCCAACATCCATTGGAACATTGAAAAAGCAAGAGAGTTCCAGAAAAACATCTAATTTTGCTTTATTGACTATGTCAAAGTCTTTGACTGTGTGGATCACAACAATCTGGTAAATTCTTAAAGAGATGGGAATACCAGATCACCTGACCTGCCTCCTGAGAAACCTGTATGCAGGTCAAGAAGCAACAGTTAGAATTGGGCATGGAACAAACAGACTGGTTTCAAATCAGGAAAGGATTCTCTCAAGCCTGTATATTGTCACCCTGCTTATTTAACTTATACGCAGAGTACATCATGTGAAATGCCAGGCTGGGTTAAACACAAGCTAGAATCAAGATTGTGGGAGAAATATCAGTAACCTCAGATATGCAGTTGACACCACTCATAGCAAAAAGCAAAGAAGAACTAAAGAGCCTCTTGATGAAAGTGAAAGGAGAGTGAAAAAGTTGGCTTAAAACTTGACATTCAGAAAACTACGATCATGGCATCCAGTCCCATCACTTCATGACAAATAGATGGGGAAACAATGGAAACAGTGACATACTTTTTTTGGGGTGGGGGGGAGCTCCAAAATCACTGCAGCTGGTGACTGCAGCCATGAAATTAAAAGACACGTGGTCCTTGGAAAATAAGTTATGACCAACCTAGACAGCATATTAAAAAGCAGAGACATTACTTTGTCAACAAAGGTCCGTCTAGTCAAAGCTATGGTTTTTCCAGTCATCATGTATGGATGTGAGAGTTGGACTATAAAGAAAGCTGAGTGCCAAAGAATTGATACTTTTGACCTGTGGTGTTGGAGAAGACTCTTGAGAGTCCCTTGGACTGCAAGGAGATCCAACTAGTCCAACCTAAAGGAAATTAATCCTGAATATTCATTGGAAGGACCATTGCTGAAGCTGAATCTCCAATACCTTGGCCACCTGATGAGAAGAACTGACTCATTGGAAAAGACCTTGATGCTGGGAAAGACTGAAACCAGGAAGAGAAGGGGACGACAGAGGATGAGATGGTTGGATGGCATCACCGACTCAATGGACACAAGTTTGAGTAAGCTCTGGGAGTTGGTGATGGACAGGGAAGTCTGGCATGCTTCAGTCCATGGGGTCGCAAAAATCAGCCATGACTGAGCAACTGAACTGAACAGTATGTTTAGGGTTTCTCAGGTAGCGCTAGTGATAAAGAACCCATCTGCCAGTGCAGGAGGTAAAAGAGACACAGATTCTATCCCTGAGTTGGGAATATTTCCTGGAGGGGAGGGCATGATAACCTGCTCCAGTATTCTTACCTAGAGAATCCCATGGACAGAGGAACCTGGCAGTCTATAGTCCATAGGGTCACAAAGAGTTAGACACAACTAAACTGACTTAGCATACATGCACACAGAAGTATGTTTGTAAGCAATCGATGTTTTTCCATGAAAAATGGTACATTATCATATTTGTAGTTTTATAAAAAAATCTTTTTACCAACTGTACTATTTTTTCCAGGATAAAAAAAAAAAATCTCAAGTTGCCATAACTACAAATATTGACTATAATGATATTATCTAAATTATTTATGTTTCAGTTCTCTTATGAAACTTGTAAAATAAAAGATAGAAAAAAAAAAAAAGATAGGACATCTACTATAATTAAGTAGTGAGCAAGTAGAACACATACTTTCCAGAAGTTATAAAATAACCTTAATGAAGAGAGAAGATCTCAACACAACACAATCCACTTATGATGCCTCCAAGTAGTGAGACTTCCAAAACATTAAATCAAGTATTTAACAAAATTCAAATCCAAAGAGACTGCTTTTTCTTTTTGATAACAAACTAATTATACTATCCTGGAGCAGTTGGGGGAAAAGCCAACCTAAAAATCAAATTGCAAGATAAAATAAGCACTTGCTAAAACACATGATAGTTTATTTGATTTGTTTTTAAACAGCATCTATATTTTTAAATGGCATATTTATTTTTGAGACTGTATTTAGTGCAGCTAACAATATTGCTTCAAAATTTTTAACTAACTCACAATAAAAGATTTTCATAATGTACCTCCAATACACATGTATATCAAAGGAAAGAGTTATTAACAAATGTTTTTCCACAGAATCAGATTTAATCAATACAGTTCAGAAGTAAAGTCAAAACTCATGATTTCCATCTCTAAGTGACATCATGATAGCCCTAAAAAGTTTTTCCTTTATCTCATCTTTACCACCTATGAGCTTTTATTGCTGTCATTTTAAATTACTATTATGAGAAATATATATATATATATACACACATAAATGTAAAAATCAGGTCCTCCCATCAGATGAAAAGTACTGGAGTAAGAAATGAATTTGATTTTTCATTTATCCTATCAGCATAGAAAGTTTCATTGTCTAATATATATGATTTTGTCATTTTTAATGTTTGAAGTTGATTCTAGAAACTTCCAGCTGAAACCAGCATTTTGATATTTTTTGCTAACATTTTTTATTCAAATTCACATTTTGGTAAGCTGGTTTGAGGTAATTATATTTTTCTATATGTGAGGACTACAGACTGTAATGAAATAATCCCTTGCAGCCAAACCTGTTTCTTAATATGAGCAAAGTTAATTTCAGAAATGACCTTGAAGATCTAGACAAAATTATTATAAAATACTCAATTATCAGAAAAAAATTGGCACTGGACTATTTGAGACAGATTTGCACTATTTAAAGATGTCTCAAGATTGCCCTAAAAGTCAAATAATTTAGTCATAATATAATGTACTGTGAATAATATAAAGGCCTTTCTCATTATCAGAAACGTGGGTCTTTGGTTTTCTGATTCCACAGTTTATAAAGAAACTAAAATTTTTTGAAGGACCTAAATTTGTTTGAAGTAAAATTATTAAAATAATTTTTATACAGTGGTTATTGACCTGGTTTTATGAAAACAACTGTTCTGTCTCCTCTCCCTCCAAGGAGGTTTAACTGAATTTTATTTCTTATGTATTTATTTGGATTGTCTTCCAGTCAGTGAATACTTGTTTCCTTTGTTGTAAACATCAATGCCTCATGGAGTGACACCCAAAAATCAAATGGAATTTGACGTTCATCTTTTGATTTATCAGGTAAATCTACTTATCTATATTTTAAAGCATATAGTACTATTTTATAATATGTATAATGAATATACTTGTATGCATAAAGTATGTATCGTGTGTATGGTTACATTTAAATACTCTATCATGATATATAACAATACAGATATTACACTGTTGTGAATGGAATTACATCTGATAATGGGAGGAACAGAAGAGGGAAAGTACAGTGCCACAATGAGAAGGATGAAAGAAAATTTGCACCAGAAATGAGAAAGGTATTTGTTGAAAGGAAACAGAATAATCAGGAGCAAAACATTTACTTAGTTACTGTGCTTAGTGAAGAACTGATTTTCTGTCCTTCTCCTGCATTTCCAGCATGAGGATTTTCCCTTGGACTAAGTAGTGTTCAATATATTTTCTTTCCATGATTGATTTTCCTTTTCTAACCCTATTCCTAAAAAGTCATAGACTATAATAATAGCTTCAGGAAAATTCTGAGCTTAATACGATCAGATCTAAGTGGAACTTCAATGCAATATCTGATACTTTGAATCTACCTGATTGCAGTTTATACCTTCTTACTGTTGTAGTTCTGCAAATTCAAATTTTCAACACTTAGTGAGACTGCTGAGCATAGCATCTTTTACCCTATGTATATATATATATATATATATATATATATATATATATATATATATATATGGAAACTGGAAAATAAGCATCAAGAAATATACAGATAAATGGGGGGAGGGCAAAAGAGGATGGAGATGAGGAGGGAAATATTGCTGTAGCTTTTAGTTGAAAATAGTCATCAGGAAGTATATAACTGTCAAGGAAAAGAGAAGGAAACTTAGCTATGGATATACTATGGGAAAATGATGAATATGAGACGAGGAATAATAATAAAGCTGCATTCTGCACCATGATTATCTGTTTAGGGGAAAGGTCTACAAAGATCAGAAGAGGATAAAATTGAGAAAGAATGGAAGATAACAGGAAATGTGAAGAGGACAAGTGAAAAGAATAGAGAGGTGAGACAAAATTACTTTTCATAATAACTTCTTTAAGAATATCCTTTGGTCAACATAATATTCAGAGTGAATGAATGTGTATAATAATAGGAATATTTAGCTCTTTTATGGAGTATAAACTACTTGCTGGCAAAGGCCTTAACAGATCGTTTAATCAGCATGAAATGCAATTACATGCACCATGTAGGAGATCAGGAGACTTGAGGAGTCTGTTGTGGTAACTCTAGAGTAGACTTACCATCAATATATTAACACAAAGAAATAGAAATGAATCAGTGGCTTCTCCAGTAAGACAAAAGGATGCTGTAACCATTAATACCTCCTTTTTCACTTTACTAAAAAGTACACTTAGTCACTTTTACATTTTTTCCTTTGTACTGTATTTTCTGCAAATGTAAACTCATACCCATATAATCCACGTGGAAAAGTAATGGGAAAGCCAAGTCTGGTCACGATTCACTGAATTCAAATGTTAAAGGAGTACTTGCGGTGATTTAACACAAATTTAAATTTTATCATGATTTCAAGCAGAATGAAGCACTCAGCTTTAAAATTTGGAAATAATTAGGAGGAAATAATTTTAATTAAATATAGGCACATATTTGTGTAAGGAGGTTTGTGAGAGTGTTTAAACAACTAAACCAAAAGATTTTGAGGTCAACTCAATGCTAGTCATAAGATAAATATCATGAACCAGTTGATAAGATCACCTTAGTCAGGAAAAAAAGAAAATAATAAAGGAACAGTGATTTTTAGGAAGAAAATATTCTTACTGATAGTAGGCTTAAGCCACACAAAACAGCATGGTGACTTGACTAACAATGTGGGAGATATTTTGATACATGTGCATAATGGGGAATTCCCTGGTAACCCAGTCAATAAAGAATATGCCTGCAGTGCAGGAGACCAGAGCTCAATCCCTGGGTCAGGAAGATCCCCTGGAGAAGGAAATGGCAACCCACTCCAGTATTCTTTCCTGGAATATCCCAACAGAGGATCCTGGCTGGCTACAGTCCATGGTGGTCGCAAGAGTTGGATACAGCTTTGCAACTAAGCCACTACATGATGAGAACATACAGAAAGTATGTGTTACTTTCAATTTGATATATAATCCTAGAATCTATGCAAAGAATAGACTCTTTTTCTAAATAAGTTCTATTTCCTCCCAATACAGAAAATACTTGTACAAAAATATCTGTTATTGAACAGTTCCATTATTGGAGCTTTCCTGGTGGCTCAGATGGTAAAGAATCTGCCAGCAATATGGGAGACCAAGGTTCCATCCTTGGGTTGGGAAGATTCCCTGGAGAAGGGAAGGGCTACCCACTCCAGTAATGTGGCCTGGAGAATTCGATGGACATAGGAGTCTGGAAGGCTACCATCCACAGGGCTGCAAAGAGTCGGACACAACTGAGCAATTTTCACTTTTATAATTTTAAGCTAAAAACATTGCATTTCTGACTTGACTTTAGTTATTCCTTCTAATGGTTCACGTAATAAAGTTACTTTCTTGTCCAAATAGCAGAAAAGTGTGGTTCTGATGGGAGTAACATTTCATTATTCCATCTCTTTTCCCAACATAGATAGTATCTCTAATTGTAAACCACATTACAGTGCTTTCCATTCTTCACCATAGGATTTGGCTTGCTTTAGTTTGAAGTATTTTTTCTCAAGATATGTATGATGAAATTCCTTCAGGGTAACACCCTTGTTTTTATGCACTGTGCAAGCAAACAGAAAACTTTAAATTTTATTTTCTGAGAATGTTTAGATGTCTATCATTAATTCATGCTAAATGAAGAGCATAGTCTTTAGTTTTTCACTGTGGGTTTCCGGTAACTTCAACTAGAACTTACAGAGTATCAGATTAACCCAAGCTTGAATGTAAGTCCAAAATGAAAATAACCTTAGTCTTTTCTGCTGTATGTGTTTTGTTGATGTATGTTTCATATAAATATACATATTTACATATTTTATCTTCACAGGAATTAACTGCATACATTCACATATATTTATCTATTTCATTGTACTATAAAATTAAATAAAAATCAAATTTTGGGTAAAATAAATTAACAAGTTTAGAAGGTATTGGCATAGGAAATGACAACCCACTCCAGTGTTCTTGCTTTGAGAATTCCATGGACAGAGGAGCTTGGCCTGCTGCACACCATGAGGTCACAAGGAGTCAGACACAACTGAGCGATTAACACACACAGGGAAGGTATGTTTATATGATATCCATAATAAATTATAACATTGTGTTTATGTTCTTGTAACAAAGAAAATAACTTTGTAAACCAGAGAAACTCTGACAAACTAGGAAAGGTATAAGATATTCAAAGGGGAGTCAGCCCAGATTCATTATTTTGTAGAACACCATTAAAAAGTTACTTTGAATGAGCTCACTTAATCATCGTGTCACTACAGCTGACTGATCTTAGGTAAGTCACATAGTCTCTTTGAATAGTTAGTTAGTATCCTACAAAGACACAGAAATGCCTATTTAACAATAATAAATATTTCAATGACTAGACATAAGTTGACTTTATCTGGATTACTTCTTACAGTGACAGGGCACAACAATGCTCAGTAATTTCTTTTTGAATGTATTATATACATTTTTGTAGAACTCTGATTGTGTACTTTTGCTACCCATGACAAAGTAATATAATACAGCATGGTGGTTAAGATTACGAATTTTAGAGCCACATTAACTGGATCTAAACCTTGGCTCTGATACTTGCAAGTTGTAGGGCTTAGTGAAGTGACATGACCTCTTTGTGAGAGTTTCTTCATACAGCTTTTGTGAGGGTAAATGGTGGGTTATATATGAAAGAACACAGACCAGTGTCAGACACAGAGTTAAGTGCTATAAAAGTGCTAACTGTTTGATATCATAATTATCTTTTTTTTTTCCTTTTTCTTATTATATAAATGAATATATTCAATTAGAATTTTTCATGTATCATAACCTTACATATTTAGGCTATGGATTTCACTAGTCACTCTAAGGTCTTTTTAACAGGAATAGTTGGGATAAAAGGAAATCTACATTTAACCCAGCATGAATCATAAGACGTACCTCATTTCAAATACAACGAAGAGCAGAATATATTCTTCAAGACTTTATTTACAATAAATGAAGACTTTCTAACAAGAGATAAAACCTCCTTGTTTCAGATGTGGAATGAAGCATTTAATCCACCTGTGAAACAAATATACATTAAAAGTCTGTCTCCATGACATTGAACATCCTGTTCTATAAATATGAAACTGTCCCTGCTCTGAAGGAGTTTACAGTCTGTAAGTAAGTGTAAGTGTTAGTCTCTCAGTCGTGCCCGACTCTTTGCGATCCCGTGGACTGCAGCTCACCAGGCTCCTCTGTCCATGAGATTTTCCAGGCAAGGATACTGGAGTGGGTTGCCTTTTCCTTCTCCAGGGGATCTTCCCAACCCAGGGATCAAACCCGGGTCTCCTGCACTGCAGGCGGATTCTTTACCGACTGAGCTACGTGGGAAGACCCATTATGTCTCTAGGGTGTTCTCTACAGTCCGTAGAAAAGATATAATTTATCATATGCAGTTATGCTCCAAGCCAACAAGAAACTCAGTGATATTCAAAGAGAGGTCATGGGGAGAGGTCACAGGAAAAGCACCATACAGCACATAAGAGGGGGCAAATTTGGAGTAGGGCAATGCAGGATGAATAGGATAGAAGATGAACATTCCAGCCAGAAGGAATAGTGTAAGGAAAGGCAGAGAAAAGAAACAGGTACTGTGAAGGCAATAACAATTAGATAGTATTGAATTCTCATGAGTGAGAGCGAAGTAAATTCACAAATATATTTAAATAATTCTCTTAGCAAGAAAAACCTAACTATAATGAATGAATTTCTATTTTTTCTCTTATCAAGAACACTAACTCATTATGCTTTACCAGAATCAGTAATTAGTGCTACTTAATGGGGGGCGGGGGGTGGGAAACACATGAAATAAAAACCCCTTTGGCTTAGACTTTTTCCAGTTTAAAAAAGAATTGATGTCTTTTGAGTTAATGGTTTCATAAAAAAATACAAGAGCAGCCAGAACAAAAGCAGAGAAAGTTCTATTTTCAGGTTAAAGTAAAGATTAAAAACAGAGAGGAAGACTTTAAATATGCTTAGAAACCATTTTCTAACTATTGATATATAGTGTAGAGCAGTACTTTGTAGTAACATGGAATTACTTTTAGGAAAGTAACTTAATCAGTTTTGTTTCATGTTTAAACCTTTCCTTACTAACAGAAAAGAATCAATGTAGGTCAGAGAGTATGTCTTGAATTCAAACGGATGTTTTTCCTTTTAGGATATTCTCTTACTGCTAAGCAATCTAATAAAACATAGCACCTGAAAGAACAACATTGAAACATTTTCAAACTTTTGGAAGGAAGGCAAGAAGGACTGAGAAGAAGAAAGGAAGGAGTTGGAGGAAGGAAAAAAGGGGAAAGAGGAAGGTGAAGGTGAGAGAGGAGAGTTTTTCTAATAATTGAGCAATTTTATATCTGGAACAAAAATATTCTCCTTGAAAGGTTACTTGCTCCAGTAGTTTTAATGGGCATTTTGTAGGGAACTGGTGACCTTGTTCTCTTACTAAAATTCAAGGCCACTGAGAAAAACATATCTTTTCCCATGGAAATGAGCAATTTCATGAACCTTCTAGGGAGCATATGGTCACCACTAATCTAGTGACTTAATCCTCTCCTTTGGGTCTCTTATTCTATTTCAGGTTATCTATCCTTTGCCTCCAGGCAAGACTGCAACTAAGCCATGTAAAACAGATGGGTTTCTAGCTAGTCAAGATTTCCAGAGAAGTCATTTTTCAGCCTCTCAACATTAATCAAAATAACCAACCAGCCCCAGAATTTAGGAGGAATAGCAAAATGTTCCAAGCAGGTAAAAATTATTGTTAAACAAACACAAATTAAATGCTTGCATACTATATAAGGCTCTTTACAGATCCAGATCTAGGTTTTCTTTTGTTTTTGAATATCTTTTTTTGTTACCATCTTCTTAAATCTTTTAAGTCGTAGTGGTGATTCACCCCTGCCCCAATCAATTTAATACTGAAAAGATTTGAAATTGTATTTTCTAAATAAAAAATGTGAACTTTTACAAAGGGAAAAGCTAGTTCCCAAAAAGCAAAATTTAAATAAAATATGGGAAAAAATCCAAGCTGTTTAACTGACTTTTAAGACTTCCTACAGCTTTGCATTTTTGTATCATCAAGTTTTACAGATAATTTATTTTGTTCTTCACAGTTCTTTGTCAGCCTTGGCCACTCCCTGTGTGCCAAACAAAAGCACCCCTTCCCAGGCTTTATAGACATATACCCTCTACATCACGCAGTATCCCCACTCCTTATCATCATGCCTAAATATAATGCATCTGTAGAAGTCTCACTAAAAGTGATCCATGCAAAATTCTGCTTCCTCCTACAGACTGAAAACAGTGATAGCATTTATTAAACTCTATCATTATTTACTATTTACTAGCTAACATAGGCAATGGCACCCCACTCCAGTACTCTTGCCTGGAAAATCTCATGGACAGAGAAACCTGGTAGGCTGCAGTCCATGGGGTCACACAGAGTCGGACACGACTGAAGCGACTTAGCAGCAGCAGAGCAGCTAACATAGTTCAAAAAAACTAGGAAAATTATGATGTACAAACGCATCTATTTGAAGAGATATTCAATGAGCTAAGTATTAACCCTAATTTAAAAATGGAAAGAAACAAACCTAAAGATGAATAGTAATAATAACACATTGTTGTTGTTTAGTTGCTCATGTCAAACTCTTTTGCAACCCCATGGACTATAACCGGCCAGGCTCCTCTGTCCATGGTATTTCCCAAACAAGAATACTGGAATGAGTTGCCATACCCTCTTCCAGGGGATCTTCCCATCCCAGTGATCGAACTCATGTCTCCTGCATTGGTAAGCAGATTCTTTTACCAGTGAGCAACCAGGGAAGTCCCCAGAGAAAAAAACAGAAATTCATTCATTATAGTTAGGTTGTCCTTGATAAGAGAATTATTTAAACATATTTGTGAATTTACTTCACTCTCACCCATGAGAATTCAATACTATCTAATTGTTACTGCCTTCACATCACCAGTTTTTTCTCTGCCTTTTCTTAGACAATTCTTCTGTCTGGAATGTTCATCTTCTACCCTGTTCATTAGCAGCAGTTTGTTTGACTCTTGCCATAGAGTTTTGCCACGAGAACGCACCGGTAATAGCAAACACTCTATTCCAACAACACGAGAGACGACTCTACACGTGGACATCACCAAATGGTCAACACCGCAATCAGATTGATTATATTCTTTGCAGCCAAAGATGGAGAAGCTCTATACAGTCAGCAAAAACAAGACCGGGAGCAGACTGTGGCTCAGATCATGAACTGCTTATTGCCAAATTCAGACTTAAATTGAAGAAAGTAGGGAAAACCACTAGTCCATTCAGGTATGACCTAGATCAAATCCCTTATGAGTATACAGTGGAAGTGACAAATAGATTTAAGGGACTAGACCTGATAGACAGAGTGCCTGATGAACTATGGACAGAGGTTCGTGACATTGTACAGGAGACAGGGATCAAGACAATCCCCATGGAAAAGAAATTCAAAAAAGCAAAATGGGTGTCTGAGGAAGCCTTACAGATAGCTGGGAAGAGAAGAGAAGTGAAAAGCAAAGGAGAAAAGGAAAGATATTCCCATATGAATGCAGAGTTCCAAAGAATAGCAAGGAGAGATAAGAAAGCCTTCCTCAGCGATCAATGCAAAGAAATAGAGGAAAACAACAGAATGGGAAAGACTAGAGATCTCTTCAAGAAAATTAGAGATATCAAAGGAAAATTTCATGCAAAGATGGGCTTGATAAAGGACAGAAATGGTATGGATCTAACAGAAGCAGAAGATATTAAGAAGAGGTGGCGAGAATACACAGAAGAATTGTACAAAAAAGATCTTCACGACCCAGATAATCACAATGGTGTGATCACTCACCTAGAGCCAGACATCCTGGAATGTGAAGTCAAGTGGGCCTTAGAAAGCATCACTACGAACAAAGCTAGTGGAGGTGATGGAATTCCAGTTGAGCTATTTCACATCCTCAAAGGTGATGCTGTGAAAGTGCTGCACTCGATATGCCAGCAAATTTGGAAAACTCAGCAGTGGCCACAGGGCTGGAAAAGGTCAGTTTTCGTTCCAATCTCAAAGAAAGGCAATGCCAAAGAATGCTCAAACTACTGCACGGTTGCACTCATCTCACATGTTAGTAAAGTAATGCTCAAAATTCTCCAAGCCAGGCTTCAGCAATACGTGAACCGTGAACTTCCAGATGTTCAAGCTGGTTTTAGAAAAGGTAGAGGAACCAGAGATCAAATTGCCAATATCTGCTGGATCATCGAAAAAGCAAGAGAGTTCCAGAAAAACATCTATTTCTGCTTTATTGACTATGCCAAAGCCTTTGACTGTGTGGATCACAATAAACTGTGGAAAATTCTGAAAGAGATGGGAATACCAGACCATCTGACCTGTCTCTTGAGAAACCTGTATGCAGGTCAGGAAGCAACAGTTAGAACTGGATATGGAACAACAGACTGGTTCCAAATAGGAAAAGGAGTACGTCAAGGCTGTATATTGTCACCCTGCTTATTTAACTTCTATGCAGAGTACATCATGAGAAACGCTGGGCTGGAAGAAACACAAGCTGTAATCAAGATTGCTGGGAGAAATATCAATAACCTCAGATATGCGGATGACACCACCCTTATGGCAGAAAGTGAAGAAGAACTAAAGAGCCTCTTGATGAAAGAGAAAGAGGAGAGTGAAAAAGTTGGCTTAAAGCTCAACGTTCAGAAAACTAAGATCATGGCATCTGGTCCCATCACTTCATGGGAAATAGATGGGGAAACAGTGGAAACAGTGTCAGATTTTGTTTTTTTTGGGCTCCAGAATCACTGCTGATGGTGATTGCAGCCATGAAATTAAAAGACGCTTACTCCTTGGAAGGAAGGTTATGGCCAACCTAGATAGCATATTCAAAAGCAGAGACATTACTTTGCCAACAAAAGTCTGTCTAGTCAAGGCTATGGTTTTTCCAGTGGTCATGTATAGATGTGAGAGTTAGACGGTGAAGAAAGCTGAGCGCTGCAGAATTGATGCTTTTGAACTGTGGTGTTGGAGAAGACTCTTGAGAGTCCCTTGGATGGCAAGGAGATCCAATCAATCCATCCTAAAAGAGATCAATCCTGGATGTTCATTGGAAGGTCTGATATTGAAGCTGAAACTCCAATACTTTGGCCACCTCATGCGAAGGGTTGACTCATTGGAAAAGACCCTAATGCTGGGTAGGATTGGGGGCGGGAGAAGAAGGGGACAACAGAGGATGAGATGGTTGGATGGCATCACCGACTCGATGGACATGTGTTTGGGTAGACTCCGGGAGTTGGTGATGGACAGGGAGGCCTGGCGTGTTGCAATTCATGGGGTCACAAAGAGTCGGACACGACTGAGCGACTGAACTGAACTGATGTCTTATGCACTCTTCTAACATAATACATTTTCCTTTCTGTTATAGTAAGCTGCTATCCAATGAAATAGATTAGTGATGAACAAATATTTTCAAAGCAGGATTTGATTTCCAGTGTTTGGTTTGATATTGTTAACAATTCCCTGTAATTTCAGGACACTTACCAGATCATAAAAAAGTGAAATTTTCTCCTCAGTGAAACAGTACTCTGAAAGAGGAACAATATAGAGTACTGATCCATAACTATCTACTGAAAAGCAATAGAATATTAATATTATATTGACACTTCTAACGAATGTTGATCTCAATGTTAAACAATGTCATGATTCAAGATAGTCACTGAGGGAAAAAATAACCAAAAAGAATGGTAGGGAACTTTTGGATGCATATTTTATGTCATAAAATATGTTTATGGCATACATTGTGGTGATGATTTCATGGATGTATACTTCTCCCCTAACTCAAATTGTATACATTAAAAACACAGCTTTTTGTATATATATTATACCTCAAACTTGTTTTTAAAAAAAAGAGCTGTTGAAGAATCTCATAATCTCTGTAACTGACTATATTGCTATAGTATCTCTGAGCAATATATGTATATTTATTATATGTATATTTGTATATGTATATTTATTACATATTTGTATATTTATTATGTAATATGGATATTATAAATATACAGTATATATTTATTGTGTATATATATACTATACATATCCATGTATATATATATATGCATATGTATATGTTTATTATTAAAAGCTGTTCATGTGTGAGTTTAACTTGATGTATATTTTGAAAAAAAGTATAAGAATATTTGGGCCCTAGTTCAAATAGTTTTTGAACAGACTGTTTTTCAAGACTGTTACCATCTTCATAAAGGAAACACTACAGATGTATAAAAACAAGGTTCCATCCTTAAAGGTTTTACTTATGTAAGGAAAATATTTTACAATTTAAAAATGATTTTTCTCTTCATACTTTCTATTACTTAAATGGTACATGCTATCCAATATTGAAAATATAAATCTACCTCAGTTTGGTTAGAAAACATTTTAAAAGTGATTTGATATGGGCATTGTTTTCTCCCCCAAAATATCTTGCCAAATCAAAGAAGGACTCTCTTTCATCCAAGCATTGAGTAAACAACGTAAACTAACCTTATGTTGAAGAAAATCTTTTTCTCGTTTTTTGTTTCTGCTAAGAATTCTGTATTAAATAGAAATGCCTCACTCTAGGGATGAAGGGATTTCTGTTGAATATGATGCATTTTCTACTGTGGAAATTGTTTTGGGATTCTTTAAGGTAAAAGATCTATACAAAAGTTATTATTATTGGTTACCTGTCTTGGTTGCTTGATTCCTATATTGGCTATTTCCCAAAGGTAATTTTCATTAAAGCTTACACTGTAACACTTCTAGCCCTTCATGTCTTTGTGTTTGCTTCAGTTGGTGCTCTCAGACTCAGAAATGTATCAGGAAAGAGAGATTTTTCTTTGACTGATTTAGGGAAGCAGGTGCAAAATTTTGTGACCTAACTTTTTTTCCTGCAAGTCTTCCCTTTCAAGTCCCTTAATCTGATATAAAGGACATGGTAGTTTCTAATCACACTCTAATCTCTATTGGTCTAAATCCAAATAATTTCCTTCCGCACCCTGCCTGGTTGAGACTTAAATCCCTTATTATTCAATGATCCTATTTTTAAACTCTGCTTGGGAAAGCAGTGGTGACTTTTGATGCTAATCCTATTCAGTCCACTGACTCTATCCCCTTCAGGGAAATGGCCAAGGATTTTTAAGGGGGTAAATATATAGCCAGCTGCATAATAAGAGAAAGAGGAAGCTAAGTTAGAATTTTGAAAACTACACAGGATAATAAAAAATACAGTCTTGCTATTAAAACCCAAGTATATTTATTCTGATGAGCTATCTATTCATTCCATTGGAAATAACTAGTTAAATCCTTTAGTCACAGTTTTACATGGCCTAGGAGTTCATAGCTGCAGAATTGGAGGATAAGCATTTGATTTTATATTCAAGGCAACAGCACTGGCAAGTCCTCAGTCAGACCCTTCAAATGAAAACTGAACCTGACCATATTCTATATTCAAATTCTAAATAAATATGTTAATTAATATGATACATAACCCTTGGAGTGTTCTTTTTTTGGCTTTCTATGGCAGTTAAAAGTGGCCAAGAAAATAATAAACAGAGATACAGCAGAGAAAGCTCTGGACTGAGTATCAGGACACCTTTGATCTGAGTGTGGCCTGAATTACAGAACTGCATAGCAGGCAGAGAACTGAATCCTTAGGGGACCCTTATATCCATCCAGAAGACCAGGAAAAAGGGATTTTGAGATCCCAAGGGTGAGAAAAAAATCTTTTTTTCTTTTTTTTCCTATTTTTCTCCTCTCACCTCTGCTCTCACATCTGCCCTAGCCCTGGAGATACACTGCTATTGTGTCAACGATGGCATAGGCTCCTATATACCCTGAAGATAGGAAACACTTTCCTTAAGTTCTTTTCTTTAGAACCCCTGTGTTCTGAATCACTACTATTTTGCTCTTGTTATATGACCCCTCAAGGATGGGCCCAGTTGTGTGGAATTGTGTGATAGCACAGTGGCTAAACTTCTGAGAGAAACTGTTTTTCCATCCAGAGGAGCTGGGATATGAGAACCTGGGAATTGGAAATTATGGATGGAATACTGAAGAAGTGAGAGCTGGAGAAGCAGGTCCCCTAATCCTGTGTACGATCATCTGATACATGGGCCTGACCACACCTCCACGGTAAATACCCAGCTGGTTAGACAGGGCTAAAGATTTGAGAATTGAACTATGATATAAACCACCAACCAAATATTATAGTTAGAGATAAATTACTGAGTAGCTCATGGCTCATGCCCTGGCAGACATAAACACATAGCAGAATGTATACATATACTGACATTGGAGCTACTGCCCACAGAAGATGAATTGCCTACTGAAACTAATCATTTTAACTGTCTGCTAAATAACAGCAACAAGGATTTGATTAGGGCCCATGATCCACCAACATGATATTCCAAATGTCCAGAGTACAATCCAAAATAACATGTCAAAGTTGAAGGATGAGGGAACAAAGGAAAAACTGACTAATCACCAAGTAAAAAGACAAAAAAATAAAGTCAACCCAAAATTGCCATGACAGTGAGATTATCACACAAAGATATTATAAGAACTCTTAACGTATAATCCATGAAATAAACAGGTCTGAATGTAAAGTAGAAGTTATACCAGAGAAAAGGGAAATCATAGAAAAGCTCTAAATGAGAATTTTAGAAAGTAAATATAACTGAATATTGTTAAATGTTGGCCTCAATAGCAGAATAAAGATGAAAGAAAAATGAATCAGTGAAACTGAACATCTCCTATAGATCAATGTAATCCAAATCAAAATTCCAGCAGAAATTTTTATAGATATTTAAAAAGATTATTCTAAAATTTATGTGCAAAAGAATAAAAAGAGTTGAACTCACACTATTCAATTTCAAGACATTATTAAGCTACAATAATCAAGACAGTGTAGTATTGCTGAAGAACACACATCTATCAATAGAACAGAATGGTGAGTTCAAAAAAAGACCCACCATATATGAATAATTGGTTTTCAACAAAGTTAAAATGATAATTTAAAGTTGAAGGATAGTCGTTTCAACAAATGGTACTCATTGAGAAGGTAATATTTTAATTAATATTGGATCATCATGAATTCTACACCAGTTGTGTTCTGTAGACAAATGAGGAACAATGAGAAAAAAAAAAATTGTGTTTTATACATCATCCATGATAACAATGTAGACAAATTAGAGAAATGGTAGTGAAAATCCCCTAATTTTAACCGTAAGACTTATTTTATCTTTAAGAATCAGCCTAAAAAAACCTTTAGGCAAAGGAGAAAAGGAAAAGTATACCCATTTGAATGCAGAGTTCCAAAGACTAGCAAGGAGAGATAAGAAAGCCTTCCTTGGTGATCAATGCAAAGAAATAAAGGAAAACAATAGAATGAGAAAGACTAGAGATCTCTTCAAGAAAATTAGAGATACCAAGGGAACATTTCATGCAAAGATGAGCTCAATAAAGGACAGAAATGGTATGGACCTAACAGAAGCAGAAGATATTAAGAAGAGGTGGCAAGAATACACAGAAGAACTATACATAAAGATCTTCATGACCCAGATAACCTCGTATAACATATGCAGATATAACATTTACAAGTATGGGAAATAATGTGATTTTTTTATTATTGCATGATAATTCTGAAAGTTAGCACTAGTGATAGTAAGACAGTCATACTAAATATATAGAAAGAAAGAAAGTGAAGTCGCTCAGTCGTGTCTGACTCTTTGTGACCCCATGGACTGTAGCCTACCATGCTCCTCCATCCATGGGATTTTCTAGGCAAGAGTACTGGAGTGGGTTGCCATTTTCTTCTCCAGAGGATCTTCCCGACCCAGGGATCGAACTCGGATCTCCCACATTGTAGGCAGATGCTTTACCGTCTGAGCCACCAGGGAAGTCACTAAATATCTATCGATAAGAAAAAGCAGAAATTCAAAATGGCAGAATCAGGTCTTATTTTGAAGCAGCTGAAGTCTTATTCAAAAGACTTCCTGAAAAAATAGAAGGTATTATTATAGTATTAGGGCATTGGAAACATGTTTCCCAATTGAAACATCTATTGAAAAACACGTGGAAAATAATAATTTCTTTTAAGTGAATATAATTTGATGGAGGTAATTTCAAGCAGTTATTTAAGGTATAGGTACTTAGTAATACTGTTTTTAATACTCTAATTTTCATTATAAATAAAATATTCTATTAAATGTTCATGCCTTTTATTGAAAGCTTAAAATGGTCTTGGTATTTGATTTCCAAAGTATAAAACCCTTTTGGCTTATGTATTATAGCATTATAGGATAGATCTCCTTATAAACTATTTGTACTTCTTATTTCCAATTTTATAATATATACTTCCATTAAGTATATATCATAAATTATGGTTTTAAGATTAAAGTGTGAAAATATAGTTCACCCCTACCCTTAAAAATATAGAGGCTTCTTTATAGAGAATCAATATTGTACTGAGTCTTGTCTCTTAATAGGAGTTAAGTAACAGGCACTTTACAGTTTAACTGCCTTAAGGGTGCTTCTGGCTTTTCCATTTCTATTCTCTAAATTTTGCCTCATTTTAATTTTTCATCTTTCTCTGTGGAGATAAATTTAATCTTTTATTATTTGTACTTGTTTGTGCTTGAATGGAGGCCCCAAAACCCTTTGCTCTTTTGTACTGTTGTTTCCTTTGAAAACTATTACTGACAATTTTGGGATATTTTTTCCCTTTTTTCCCCCATCCCTTTACTATTATAACATCAAAAGGAAAAATGGTCTGAGAAGAAGCTTTGAATATTGGAACTTCTGTACTTGAATACAGCGTTATTGTCCACCATGCCCCACAATAATAGCCAGGCTTCATCCTGTGTAGAATAGAAGATTCAGGACCCAGTTGCACTGATCCCTTAAAGGGCTAGCTGCTTCTCAGTATGTACAGATGGGGAGGCAGGGCAGAGGGTACATTAAGGTTAGTGATGCCCTCTTTACATCTTACATATTTGTAAATTATATTACAGATTATTAATCTATTCTAATAAAAATCTAAGGAGTAAGTGTTGAGGACAGTCATTTCCCTTTGTTACAATTGAGAATGCTAAAGCTGAGAGAACTTAGGTAGAGTGTCAGAAATCGCCCAGCAAGAAAGTTACCATGCTATTATTAATGACAGAACTGAAACTCCCCCTCACTTCAGCCCAACACTTTTTTGCAAAACGCTACATTTAAAATAAGATATACTGAATGAGATTCTATCAGACTCCACCACAGAATAATTCTTGCTCTGATGCTCATGGCAAGAGCACTAAACTTGACTTTATTGCTTTATTATATGTAAAGTTTCCAAAGCATACATATAATCTGATAATATAGTGAAATAACAGGGCTGTCAATGAGTATTTTTGGTCAAAATAACTAGCAAATCAGATTAATCAATGTAATGTAAGTTTATTATTCTATCATAAGGTTGTTGACCACAATACTTGTAAGTTGACTTTATACACACACACACACACACACACACACATATATATCCCGTAGTTAATTTAAAACATATTTATTTCCATGACTTGTACATCAACTTGGATATAATATTATTTACAAAGGGCACAAAAATCACCTAGATATCCATTTTGCTTCACCATTTTTTGACTATTCATTTTTCAACATCTATAATTTCATTTTCTTTCCCACACATTGAGTCATAGATACTTGTATTACTGATTTCTGGTATCAATATATTATGTCCATGAAAAAGTATTGAATTATTTTTAAGAATAGAGATCTTTTTATAATTTCTTTTACATACCTCAAATACATGCTAATTGATTGAACTACAGTAGATACAGCACACACACACACACACACACACACACACACAGCTATATACACAGATTACATATTTGCCTTAATTCACTATTCCCTGTTATTGAGCACAGCTTCTCTTATTTATATTTACATTATCTGAATTTTTCATGCCTTCATTTTTAGGGGTATTTTCATAACTTTACATAACTAATCAATAGAAAAATAGGACAAAATAAGGCAAATTTCTCTGTATTTTAATCAAGGTGCACTCATATTTGAGGATGTGTGGTAATATAATTAGTTGAATTTTTATGTCTCCATTACAGTAAATTGCAATTTTTGAAAGCTACTACTCTACATAAATTTCATGGTTTAAGCAAACAAATGCCAATTGAATTTTTCCTACATATGTTTCACATCTTTTTACTGTCATTTGCTTTATACAGTCTGCACTAACTTTTTATAGTGGCCATTATTCTGTTGCTGCTTAATAAAGATGTTGCTCTTATTAATTTTATGATATTCTTCACTGAGATTTAATTTACAAACACACACAAATGCACACAAATATTCTATTGCCAGTTTCAGTACTTGGCATTTATTATAAGAAAATGGAATCCCTTTAACAAAACAATTTTTGGTATCTCAAGAATGGATAATAAAATAATTTTTACTATGTCAACAGAAGTCACAGAAGAGTTATGTAGTTAGAGGACTAAATGTTATATGGAGATTTTAATTTAAGTCTTATTTTAATTATTATAATATTTAATTATTATAATATCTATAATATTAAGTAATTCAGACTCTAGTAGAGCTCCTTTACTGGCAAAATGAGTATGCTGAGTGAGGAAAAGACAGATTAATTAAAATTAGTATAGGGTAACTGCCTAATTATTTTTGAGAAAATAAACCTGTACAACAAACTTATTCTCTCTTTAAATTCTATGTGCTTAAGGATTTAATTGTATATATTAAAACCATTAAAAAAAAAAACTAAAAGGTTATTTTAGTTTAGTTGCTTCCTTTAGAATTGTGGAAAACATAACAGAACTCCAAAACCACACAGCAAAAATATAGTTGATAAATTTTAAGTATACAACTTTTAGCAAAATACAATTACAAAGGACACAGAGTAAATTAGATAAAATATACAGAAAACAATGTGAGAGATAAATGGATAATGTCCTTAATTTGCCAAAATTTCTTTAAATCAATAAAAATAAAACCAGATTAATAAAAGTTCAGAGAGAGAAAGAGAAGTACATTAAAAGAATGCTTTTCTGATTTCTGGATATGAATCATTTGGCAAAAATCTTGCCCATGAAAGCATCTGGGAATGGAAGATAAAATTGTAGAATTCAGTTCAGTTCAGTCTCTCAGTCATGTCCGACTCTTTGCGACCCTATGAACTGCAGCACGCCAGGCCTCTCTGTCCACCACCAACTCCCGGAGTCTACCCAAACCCATGTCCATCGAGTCGGTGATGCCATCCAACCATCTCATCCTCTGTCGTCCCCTTCTCCTCCCACCCCCAATCCTACCCAGCATTAGGGTCTTTTCCAATGAGTCAACTCTTCACATGAGGTGGCCAAAGTATTGGAGTTTCAGCTTCAACATCAGACCTTCCAATGAACACCCAGGATTGATCTCTTTTAGGATGGATTGATTGGATCTCCTTGCCGTCCAAGGGACTCTCAAGAGTCTTCTCCAACGCCACAGTTCAAAAGCATCAGTTCTTCGGTGCTCAGCTTTCTTCACCATCCAACTCTCACATCCATACGTGACCACTGGAAAAACCATAGCCTTGACTAGACGGACTAAGGTAGAAACAAAGGAGGGATGGGGAGGAGATGGGGGAGGTGGACAAAGAGAGAAAGAAAACAGAAAAGTAGAATGGTAAAAATGAAAGCAGAGAAATTAGAGGATTAGCTTTTAACTTCACAAGGATAGAGGACTAGGCCATGAGTCTGTGAAAGGTCAAGAATTAGAAATGTAGCCAACTCTTGAAAAGTTCCCAAGTCAGAGAACAGTTGGATTAAAAAGAAAATACACACAAACGGGAAAGGAGACACCAAAGAACCTTGTTTCTTTTTGTTGAAAATCCAAAGACCTGTGCCTCTGTGATGCTACTTACAGAGAGGGGATAAAACTTTATAATAATTTGCATTGTCTGAAAATTTTCAAGCTAAGAAATCAATGTAAAATTATAGTCGGATGGTGATGACTAATTTCATGTGTTAACTTGATTAGGCACCCAAATATCTTGGTACCCAGATATTTGAACAAATTTCACAAAAGACTCTGAAGGTATATTTTGAGTGGCGTTAACATTTTAGTCTTTGAGTAGAGAAGATTGCCTACCATGATGTGAGTGGGCTTATCCAATCAGTTGTCCATAAAAGCATCTGGGAATGGAAGATCAAATTGTAGAATTCAGTTCAGTTCAGTCGCTCAGTCGTGTCCGACTCTTTGCGACCCCATGAACTGCAGCACGCCAGGCCTCTCTGTCCACCACCAAAAAAAGATTGACATCTCTTAGAGAAGAAATAAATCTGTCTGTAGCCTACCTTAGGTCTTGAACTGCAGCAACTTTTCCCAGAGTCTCTAGCCTGCTGGCCTATCCTGGATATTCTGGACTTACCAGTTTCCACTATCTCATTCTTTAAAATAAACACTCTGTATATGCACATCTTCTTGGTTTTGTTTCTCTGGAGAACCCTAATACAGCAGGTGAAATATTTGGAAATACTACAAGGCAAAACTACAGAACCACTCTGAGGGCTGCACCCATGATCAAGGCCAGAGGTACAGAAAACAAAACAACCAAATAATAAAAGTCCCCTAAGAACTCAGTTCACCGCCCCCCCTCCCCACACACACACAAAATAAAACACACTAGCTCAAAAAAAAAATATAATGAAGAAGGTGATGGCACCCCACTTCAGTACTCTTGCCTGGAAAATCCCGTGGACGGAGGAGCCTGGTGGGCTGCAGTCCGTGGGGTCGCTAAGAGTCGGACACGACTGAGCAACTGCACTTTCATTTTTCACTTTCTTGCATTGGAGAAGGAAATGGCAACCCACCCCAGTGTTCTTGCCTGGAGAATCCCAAAGGCGGGGGAGGCTGGTGGGCTGCCATCTACGGGGTTGCACAGAGTCAGACACGACTGACGCGACTTAGCAGCAGCAGCAGCTTAAAAAAACTCACTCTGAGGTACATAAAAAGTCAGTTTCATAGTAATATTTTTCCATTCCATGTAATATTATATTGAATAGTAATATGAAACAGAAAATAAAATAGGTATATTAATATTATTATAGTCATAAAAGAATAACTGAATGATAAGGAAGGTAAAAACTATCAGGCAGATTTGAGACAGACCCAAATACAATAATTAAAAATGAAAACATATAGACAGTAAAATTAAAAAAAAGTGTACAATTGCTAATTTCTATAAATTAGAAATAGTTGAAGAGGACTGGAGAACTGAGTCACCGCATTCATTAGCTATAATGCAGAGCAGAGAGATGAAAAAATATGAGTAGTGGAGATACTGAGGCTAAAATGAGATAATCTAACATACACTTGAATTCTCAAAGTTAAGTATGAAAGAGAGGCAATATTTGAAGTTTCCATGAGGACATACACATCCCTTGTTTACACTATGTGTCTTGTCACATCATGGTAAAACTACATAATAATAAAACAAAAAATACTGAAGCCACTAGAGAGGAAGATGACTTATTTGCAAAGGAACCTTGGACTCAAACTTGAATTCTCAGTCCCAGCATTCAAAGAACATGACAAATGAAAATAACTTCAAGTTGAATGAAAGTGCTTATAAATCTAGAAGGCAAATTACTACTGAATTGCTACTCTGGCAAATTACTACTGAAACTTAAGTTGAAAGTTCTAATGGAAACTGAACAATGTTTGCTGTTTCTAGATTCTGGCCTATTATTCAGCTAGTATTCATCAGAATAGCCACAGGAGTTGTTAGAACATTGAGATAATTCCATCAGTTGGAAAACAGCAGATGCTCTAAGACTTCTGATTGTCTCTCTGAATGACAGAGTGGAATAATAGAAACAATGGTAGTCAGACAAATCACTAAGCATTTGGTTAAAAATAGGGCAATTATACCAACTAATAGTTAAATTACAAAAGTAAGATGGAATTAAAATGCTGTAAGATGGAAGGAAATGTATTTTCAATAACAGAATTGCTCAATAATAATTGAAAATATCAATAGTAGTATGCCATTTAAAAATCAAATCATTAGCTAAAATTCTTCTATCTTCCTAATCCACATTTGAAAAATACATTTCAAAAATATCTAGGCTCAACTATTTTATAAGAGAGTATTTTATATATATTTTTAAAACAGGTATTTGTCTTATTCAAGCTATTTGCATTAGGGGCAAAAGGAGTAATATACCAAATAATTGTAACTCTGAGATCAAAAACTAGGTAAGGACCTAGGAGAAAAATTATAAGTGAGTTTCACTTAAAATATAAGTGTAAAAATTCTAAAACACAATTTTAAATGAATAAAATATTAGCAAATCATCAAGTCAAAATTATTTAAAGGATATAAAATTTAAGAGTTATATTTAAAATCTTTACAAGGAAAAGAACTAACTCAATAGGTGAAAAAAACTATTTTATAACACTATTATAATAAAAAATAATGCTCAAACTTCAGAAGAATCTACTTAAATGAATTACCACTTTTCATATCTAGTGCTGATAAGAACTCAGAAGAGGAATAAATTGCTATGTTCTTTGTGACGATTATTTACTAGAATCTATAAAATAGTGCATACTCTTTGACTAAACAATCCTTCCTCTAGTAATCTACAATGAAGGAATGATTCAAGCACTAATCAACTTCTGTGAAGAAGAATGTTCATTTTGCATTATCCATAATAGCAAAAGCTGGAAACCACCTAAATCAAAAAGTGATTATTTAAGTAAATTATGGTTTAGCAATACAATATCATATTATGTAGCTCTGGAATGAGATAGTTCTCTAAGGACCAGCATAGAGTGCAACCATGATATATTGTTGAGTGAGAAAGTAAGTACCAGAACCATATGAATAGTGTAAAGCAACACGTATTTTAAAAAATCTATCTGTTTATGTATTCATAGAAAAACATCTAGAAGGAGAGACACAAAACTATTTATAGAGGCTACCTCTGGGACATGGGATCGGAGTGAGTTTTTATGTGAATTTGTTTATTATGCCATACAGACCTTGGTGTTGTTGCATTTTAAGCACCAATATTACTTTTAAATAATATTAGAATAAGTGATCATTAAATGATTAATTTTATATAACTGGGACATAGATCACCAACCTTTAACTCTCTGCTCCTTTCATATTCATTTATTAAAACCTACCTCTAGTTAAATAAAACACCCCGTTTATTCCACACTTGCTCCCTATACCTGAACATGGCTAGATAAAAACAATCCATCTGGTGACCATTCTGACTTTAAGTTCATAATCACGAACATTAAGTGTGCTCTTTAGTGATGCCAAGAAATCAAAATTCATTTCCAAAATTCAGTCAATATCCCCATGCTCACAAGAAAGCTATTTTCTATCTTCTTTCTTTTTCAAACTTTTAACTCTGTCTTCCCTGTCCTTGCTTTCTATTTCAATAAGAAAATAAGGGAGCAATCAGGAAGGCATTGCCACCAGCTATAACCAAACTCCCTAACCCATCCATGACCCTTCCCTTCTGTTACTATGGATGAGTTATGTTCTAAAATTAACATTCCTCAAACGCATTGCATTTTCTTCTTTCTCATCTACACGGGAACACAGCTTCTGCATTTCTCTTACTATTTCTAATACCACACCAATGATAATTTCTCCCACTTTCAAAACAAAAAATCAAAATAAAAATTTTTTGTATCCATTTCCTCTCCTGACAGTGACTTATTTCTCTGCCCTATTTTTACAGCAAACATTTGAATGTTTTGTTCCCTAACTACTTCTCTATTGCCCTGCTTCCATTTACTCTTGAGCTCACTGCATTCAGCCTGTTACTACTACTGCTTTACTCAAGATTGCTCTTACCAAAATCAGCTATCAGTAGTGAATCCTCATGTCTCATCTACCTTGGCATATCTAGACATATTCTTGAGTTTGCTTGCATATTATCCTCCTAGTTTCTTTCCACCTTACCAGCTATTTCTTCCCATTACTGTTCCTGGTTATCCTTTCCCATTCTCTTGTCTTGCCTATTTGAAGGGCCTCAGGGATTAGTTCTTGCTCCTCTTTTCTTCTCTGTCTTCACTCATCTCCTTCATTATCTGATTCAGTCTCATTGACTTAAGATCTGTTTCCATGCTGACAACTCCCAGATATGCATCCCTAGTTCAGACCTCTCCTTTGAACTCCATATTAAATGCTATAGTTGCCAATTCAATATGTTTTTTAGGAGTCCCATAATCTTCTCATACTTGCCCTTCCACATTCTCCTCCTCCAGTCTTTAAGTGATTAAGCTAAAATCCTGTGGTCACATCCCACAGCCAGTCTGTCAGAAGATACGACTCTTTACTTCTAAGCATGCTCAGAAACGGATCATTGCATACTATCTCTGCCAAGAACACCCTGGTTCTCACCATTATTATTTAGCTGGATTATTGCAATAGATTCCAACTTAAATTTCTGATTTTCTTTTCTCTCCTACTGCTTCTTCTCAACACAGTTCAGTGTTCTTTAAAAATAGGTCAGATCATATTATTTTTTTGCCCCCAAACCTCCAATCTTTTCCCATTTCACTTACAGTAAAAGTGAAGGTTTTTACAATGACCTAGGGGGCCCTACATGATCTGTTTTTCTTTTTATTACTTTTCTGACCCTCATCACCTTCTATCTTCCCCCTCATTCAGTTCATGCCCTGCTACTTACTGAACACGCTAGACAAATTCCCTCCTGAGTGCTTTTGTGCTTGCTTTTTCTTCCGCCTGGAATATTTTTTCACTACATAGGCATACAAATGGTTGCTTTCTTATCTATTCAGGCATTTTGTACAAATTCTACCTTTTGACTGACAACTTCTTTGGCAACCTCGTTTAACATTGTAAAGCAGTCCCTCACCCTAGTATTTCCTAGTCTTCTCTGCTTTATCTTTCTCCAAGGCATATCACCATGAGAGATATTTATTTGCATGTTTATTTACCATAATGTGCCCCCCAAAACGCTTTTATAATATTTGTTGTTTAGTTGCTAAGTTGTGTCCAACTCTTTGCAACTCATGAGATGTAGCACACCAGGCTTCCCTGTCCTTCACTGTCTCCTAGAGTTTGCTTAGACTCATGCCCACTGAGTCAGTGATGCCATCTATCTCATCTTTATAATATTAAGAAATTTTAAATTTATTGTTATATGCTCAGCATCTGGATATACTTATAAACAAAAGGTTTTCAAATATTTCAAATGAATGGATGAATGCTCCAGGTCTATCAGACTCAAAACAAATTTTTTGAAATGCATTAAAGGACAGAAAATTAAATGACTTAAAAATCAACATAAAGAAAATTATAAATCCATTTGCTAAAATATCCAATAAAATAATATCAGTTATTATAAATATTAACCTATTAAAATCAAACATTTAAAGTCCAAAGCATTAATTTTTTCAGTTAATGGCTCAATGCAAAGAAATAGAGGAAGACAATAGAATGGGAAAGACTAGGTATTTCTTCAAGAAAATTAGAGATACCAAGGGAACATTTCATGCAAAGATGGGCTCAATAAAGGACAGAAATGGTATGGCCCTAACAGAAACAGAAGATACTAAGAAGAGGTGGCAAGAATACACAGAATAACTATACAAAAAAGATCTTCATGACCCAGATAATAACGATGGTGTGATCACTCACCTAGAGCCAAACATCCTGGAATGTGATATCAAGTGGGCCTTAGGAAGTATCACCATGAACAAAGCTAGTGGAGGTGATGGAATTCCAGTTGAGCTATTTCAAATCCTAAAGGATGATGCTGTGAAAGTGCTGCATTCAATAAGCCAGCAAATTTGGAAAACTCAGCAGTGGCCACAGGGCTGGAAAAGGTCAGTTTTTATTTCAACCCCAAAGAAAGGCAATGCCAAAGGGTCAGGAAGCAACAGTTAGAACTGGACACGGAACAACAAACTGATTCCAAATAGGGAAAGGAGTATGTCAAGGCTGTATATTGTCACCTTGCTTGTTTAATTTATATGCAGAGTACATCATGAGAAACACTGGGCTTGATGAAGCACAAGCTGGAATCAAGATTGCCAGGAGAAATATCAATAACCTCAGATATGCAGATGACACCACCCTTATGGCAGAAAGTGAAGAAGAACTAAAGAGCCTCTTGATGAAAGTGAAAGAGGAGAGTGAAAAAGTTGGCTTAAAACTCAACATTCAGAAACTAAGATCATGGCATCTGGTCCCATCACTTCAAAGCATATAGATGGGGAAACAGTGGAAACAGTGTCAGACTTTATTTTGGGGGGCTTAAAGATCACTGCAAATGGTGATGGCAGCCATGAAATTAAAAGACGTTTGCTCCTTGGTAGAAAAGTTATGACCAACCTAGACAGCATAATAGAAAACAGAGACATTACTTTGCCAATAAAGTTCCATCTAGTCAAAGCTATGGTTTTTGCAGTAGTCATGTATGGATGTGAGAGTTGGACTATAAAGAAAGCTGAATGCCGAGGAACTGATGCTTTTGAACTGTGGTGTTGGAGAAGACTCTTGAGAGTCCCTTGGACTGTAAGGAAATCCAATCAGTCCATCCTAAAGGAAATCAGCCTTGAATATTCTTTGGAAGACCTGATGCTGAAGCTGAAACTCCAATACTTTGGCCAGCTGATGCAAATAACTGACTCATTAGAAAAGACCTTGATGCTGGGAAAGATTGAAGGCAGGAGGAGAAGAGAACGACAGAGGATGAGATGGTTGGATGGAATTACCAACATATGGACTTGAGTTTGCGTAAACTCCAGGAGTTGGCGATGGACAGAGAAGTCTGGAGTACTGCAGTCCATGGGGTCACCAAGAGTCAGACACGACTGAGTGACTGAACTGAACTGACTAATGGCAAATGGACTAATTTTATTCTTAAGACTAGAAACTTTTGCTATATTTTTAGATCATCATTTAATGAGAGTTGCAACATGAAAATTCATAGATTTATGAAAATGAAAGTGGCTCAGTCATGTACAACTCTACAACTCCATGGAGTATACAACCCATGGGATTCTCTAGGCCAGAATACTGTAGTGGGTAGCCTTTCCCTTCTCCAGGGTATCTTCCTAACCCAGGGATCGAACCCAGGTCCCCTGCATTACAGGCGGATTCTTTACCAGCTGAATCCTCAGGAAGCCCTATAATCAATCATTTCAAGTCCAAAGCATTAATTTTCTTAGTTAATGGCAAATGGGCTAATTTTGTTATGTCATTAAGACTAGATACTTTTGCTATATTTTTAGATCATTATTTAATGAGAGTTGTAACATGAATTTGTCTTAGGCAGGAACACAAAATGCATTGAAGAAAACCTCTGATGTATGCAGTAAATATTTCTATCAGCATCTGACTGCAACACTATAACTTAAAAAGAAGCCTTTTAATAAGAAAATTTTTAGTTACTTATCTAGAAATACGTCTTATAGAAAAAGCTGTTGCCTGGTCAGAAACCTTTGCAAATCTCTAGAGGTATAGCCTCTTATCAGAAGGTAAGCAAATCATCACATAATAGACAAGGAGATTCAGTATTAAAGTAATCTATTTAACTGGATTTAACTGATGATTTTGTAAACTTACTTGAGCATTCAACCCTTTTTTCATAAAACACAAATTAATATGCTAAGGAACTAAAAGGCCATAAAGCACACATGGATATATTGTTTCATTTGGTATCCTAAGCTCTTTGTAATTTTTTTTTTTCTCAACTGGGTATGGTTTTTGAGAAACAGATCTTTGAGAAAATTGTTTTAGTTGAATATATAATCAGTATCATATTCATAAAATGATCATCTTTGTAATATTTAGCATTTTATCATGAAGATTTTTCAATATCACATTATTTATGTAAGTTTCTAAATAATTTATTAGAAGCTTAATACATCATTTCTGAATGGATGTGCATCCAATAAATCTATGCTCACACATACATGCATAAAAATAATATATTAACTTACTTTTAAGTATTTATCAAGTCACAGAAGAACAAATGTAGTTTTCCAGACATGTTTTCTATAACCGAATAATATCTACATGATCAAATATAATTTGCTGATTAATATCATAAAGGGTGGGACTGATAACAGACTTTTTAAATAGTGAGATTCAGATAGTTGGGAAAAAGAAGAACCATTACTAAATTATTATAGACAAAAGCAGAAATGAAGAAAACTCAAACTATGGATACCAAACTATGTTATAAGGAAACAAGTCCGCCAGGTCATGTCTGTTTGGGTGAACGCTATGAATATTTTTTTCTCAGAGTAGTATCCCAGATAAGCCAAGGACCTGTTCAAACTTCAGTGATCTGCTGACTATGCTCAGAGTGTGGCAGTTTCATTTTTGAATAATATTAATAAAATTTGGGGGATTATAGTGTAATGGAATTGATTTGCTTATGCAATTCTAAGTCATTTTAATAAAAAAATGGTTTGAATAATAATATTCTGTTTTCTTTCCAACAGTAAATAAGGGTATTTAAATTATCATATTTATCAACTCAAATCTCCTAGATTTAGAATAATACTTCTTACAAACATGTACAACATCTATCTCCACTCACAGGCACTTCTCTTTTTAAAGCCTAACGTTGACTTTGTAAATCCCCAGAGACTTTAAATGATTTCCTATCCAACTTATAGATATCACAGTAAAATTCTAATGTGGCAACAGCAACATTTCTTAAACAGGACCATCTCTAAACTAAGTCACAGAGAATTCACAGGTTCTGTATCATGTTTTAAAATATTTTGTTTCATTTTGACAGCATCTAAAACACTCAATATACCTGAACTATCTGAATGACCTGTCCTAAAACCAAGATCTGACAAAGGAATTCATTCCTTGTTTGTTTTTAAATTCACATTGATACCATTTTAAGCTATTTTAATTTGCAGGGTAACAAATAAAAGAATAATGGTGACTCAATATGATAAAGATCCATTTACCCAAAGAAAATGAAAACACTAATTCAAAAAATATGTGCCCCCATGTTCATTGCAGCAATATTTACAATAGTCAAGCTATGAAAACAATCAAGTGTCCATTGGTGGATGAACAGATAAAGAAAATGTAATACACACACATATAGGTATATTATATTCAGCCATAAAAAAATGAAACATTGATATTTGTGACAACACGGATAGATGTTGAGGTCATTATGCCAAGTGAAATAAGTTAGAGAAAGACAAGTACTGAGTGATTTCTTTTATGTGTGGAATCTAAAAAAAAAAAAAAATCCATTATTGCCTTGAAATAAATAATATCACTGTAGTAATCTAGCAAAGTTTTATATTTTAAATTAGTATGTAACATGTAATATTTTAAGTTCAACAAAATAACAAGTTCAGAGAATCAAGTTTTTATTCATTTTTGAAGCATTAAATAAGAAAATTATATTACTCACTATATGAAATTTATGTTATTAACATTTAAGTGATTTATATGAGTGTACATCTGTGTGGATCTTATACATGTAGAAGAGCTATAAGCTTGAGAAATTTATCACTACTTTCATACTTGCACATACTTAAGTAGTAACCGTACAATAAATATAAAGCTAAACAAACTAGAAATGGTTTCTCCATAATGGAAGACTCCTGACAATGTCTTTTCTTTTAAAATGAACTCTACGTTACTCAGGAACCATGTCCTGCAACAGTCTAACTTTAGAAGTAAACCATCTGATAAGGTGACCACTCCCATCACGTGTCTGATAGGGGTTGAAATGTGACTCCTCTGCACTGAGATGCAATGTAAATATAGGTAACATTTCAAACTTTAATGACATTTTTTACATGTAAAATATTGCATTAATAATTTTATATCAAAGCCATATTGAAATGAAATATCTTTGAAATGTCAGGTGAACAAAACTTTAGTAAAATTGATTTTACCATTTCCTTTTACTATTTGAATATGGCTTCTAGAAAACTTATTATGTATGTAGCCTGCATCATATTTCTATTGAGTTCTTTACAAGGTTACCTGCTTCCTTATGTCATGGACACACTTAATCTGGACACTTCTAAATTATCTTGAACATACTACTGCTTTTTATTCTTCTATATCTTTGCATATGATATTACCTCTTTTTGGACTGCCCTTCTTATGTTTATATTCTATAAGAATTTATAATAACTCTTTGCTACTTAATTCAGGCGAATACCTCTGAAACCGTCTCTGATTTTTCTAAGTTAGATTTTTTTCCTCTTCTGAGCTCTTCTAGCCCTGTACATGTCTATATTTTAGCACTATCACATATTGCAACTGTTTTTCTTCATGTTTGTTTCCCTGTGAGATCTTGTGTGCCAGGGTATTGCTTTAACTAGCTTTTCATTCACAACCATTAGGCCAGCATCTAGTGAATGCTCTGTACACAGTGAATGTTCAGTAGATAATAGTCAAATTAATTATTAAATGAATGAAAGATGAATGATTATAGTTCAGCTCAAAGTGTATACTTAACATTCCTATATAACTAACTCATATGTCAGTTGGCTTATCTTTGCCCTACTGTCCTATGCAAGGTAGACTAAAGCCAAAGAAGTTTAATGTCTTCTTCATTACAGCTGTGAATCTATCACCAAAGTTTCTGAGCTCTTGTTTTGTGTAATTTATTTCACCTATGCATTGTTTCTCCTTTCATAGATGCTATTTCTATCCCTCGCTTTATCCACCCATATATGGAATTAGGCCATTTTCTAAATACCCAAAAATCACACACATAATTGTGTGTGTAACAGATCTTATTTAGGATTTGCATTGGTAAAAGGAGTTTTGTTTACAAAAATAAAACAATTTCTAAAGAAGCATCACACATAACTATTTAAACAGTTTTTCCTAGATTGTCTAACACTGGATTTTTTTTTTTTTTTTTACCAGAAAGGGTTGCAAACACATTTTTTTTTTTTGCCTTTCCTATATCTTCCCTCTAAAACTTCTGTTCTTTCTCTGTCACTCTTGAATGTCCAAGAGGTCTCCTTATACATATTAGACACTTATTTATTTCTCCAGACCTTGTTTTCAGACTCAGCTTCAGATGTATTCCAGAGCTATCAAGAGAATCAGAAGGATAAAAAGATCTATTTGCTCATATATATGTCATGATTATATATTTACACTGGAAAATTCAGTTTTATCCTCAACAACACATAAAAAAATACCATTGCAAATGTAATTATGTTTTTGCTATTGGATTTAAAACCATTGAAATAAATTCAGTATTTGTGAAAATAAATATCTAGAAAAAGATTGTAATTTTTGTTTGTATTTTATGTTTTCTAAAACGAATTTGTTATATACAGTTTAATATGTTTTGGGGATAAATATTAATTACCCCAGATTTGGAATCTTGTGTTAGTCTGCAATATAGTTAACATTTTTTAAACTATCAAATGTATTAATATATAGTAAGCAAATTCTGAAAATTAATCAGCAACAGAGTAAAATAAGAACTATCTTCTTAAAGTAACTGGCATCAAAAATTCCAGAACCACAATACATAAGTAAGTCTGCTACTTCAGCAGAAAATAACCAAGAGCTTAAAAAAATAAACATGAATATTTTGATAAAGTCCATTTAGTGTTAAGTACATATTTGGGCTTCCTGGTGGCTCAGATAGTAAAGAGTCTGCCTGCAATGTGGGAGACCTGGGTTCGATCCCTGGGTTGGGAAGATCCCCTGGAGAAGGAAATAGCAATCCACTTCAGTATTATTCCCTGGAAAATCCCATGGATGAAGGAGCCTAGAGGGCTAGAGTCCATGAGGTGGCAAAGAGTCAGACATGACTGAGCAAATAACACTTTATATAACCACACATTTAGTGCAGATAAATATAAAAATGTATTCAGAACAATTTCTTATTCTATTACAAAGTAATTTGAATAAACAAACACACAAAAGTTCAGTTTTAAAGAGCAATTTTCCCTCCCACTCCAGGCTTTCTATTCAGCATCAGCTCAATTTTAAGGTTTGTGTCTCACTATTGCCTTCTAGTAATGACGGGGGTCTAAACTAAATCAAGAACAGGAGCCAAGGTGTTGAGGAAAAAAAAGAATAAAACATTCCAAGTTATATTTAGGAGATAGAGTCAATAAGGTATAAAATGAATTGGATGTGGTAGTTGAAGGAGTAATATAAGATGAGTCTCACCTATTGAGATTCATGCAAATAAAAGACACGCTGATAGGCAGGAGTGGCAGGAAACTAGAAATTCTTTGTGGTGATTTCTATTTTATGTGAAAATTAGAAAGTAATTGAAAGATAAAAATAATAGAACTTGAAGAAAAGAATGTGAAATCAGAATTGATCTGCTAGATTACAGGGAGAATGAAGGGATAAAGGTCCAGGATATTTCCACATGGCTAAAGAAGAAGTGTGTACTGTTTTTACACCTAAATTTATTTATTTATCCTGGTACAAAAACACTAGTTTTCTAAGTCTGAACACAAACTGATTATTTACTCACATGTCAATCATAGTGCTAGCTTTCTATGCCCTGATTCCCCAGGTGGAATGCATCATGAGTCAGATATATCCTTCTTGTCCTTCTCATCAATACCACAGGACAGCATCTCTGAAATTATGCATCTTGGAACTTATAGAGGTCAGCTGGCCCATCTAACCTTCAACCTCTCTGGAGAGAGAATGACCTTTGGTTTGGGAAGCAAAATCACCCTATTTGGGAAAAGAGGTGAAGGTTCCTAGATTTATTCTCATTTGATATGTAAATTAATGGTCCACTGGAGTTGTCTAATCTCTCTCTCTGTAAGTCTTGTAGGCTGAGCAATATTTTTTCTCTATTCTCTTGGGGTCTCTGGCTGAACTTGAGAATTAAGTTGACATAGACAGATTAATAGGAGAAAAGCATACACAGTTTGTTTTTACATGTACATGGAAGCCTTCACAGGAAAATGAAGTCCCAAACAGTGCTTAGGTCCCCTAAGTTCTGGTATACTGGGTTGAAGAATAGTCATTTTGAAAAAAGTAAAATATTTAGGAAGACCAAAGGAGGATAAGGGTCCTTTTAACAAGATGTGTTTGTACAGATTCTTCTCAGCCTCAACTCCCCTTCTCTGGTGATGAGAATGTCCTTTTCCTCCAGGTTCAGGGATGGCATCTTTTGGATAGGAATTATATCTCTTGTTTCAAGAAGAAAAGTGAAGGTCAGATGCCTCTTTTGATACCTAATGTTTTTCTAAGTACCTTTAGATCAAAAAAAGTCAATATATCAAATTGGCCTATTTGGGGTGGCATGTTCTGAACTCTTTCATTCTGTCTTTAATTTTCAAGACTTGTTTTCCACTCAAACACTTCTTTAACCAAGGATCCAGCAATCTTTGTTCCAAAAGCCCCATTGGTGCAGAAACATGGAAATTTTCATGAAGCATTGTTTTCTGACAATGGAGTAGCAATGTGGGTCAAGATGAATAATTCAGTTTATGGATCAGGTTGTTCAAGCAATGACTGAGGATGAGAAAAATTCGGGAGCTAGGTGAGGTAACCCCACAGACTCCCTATATCTCACAAGAACAGAAATCAAAGTTTTTCAAAGCCCTTTAAAATCTGTTGGAATGCCCTAGTATAAAGGAGTATAGCATGTGTAGAGGCTATGAATCACAAAGAAAGAGGGTGCTTTATAATCAGGCAAGAAATAGTTGAAAGCCCATAGAATTTTGACCCCCCCCCCCGCCTTTTGAATCACTGGAAAATAAGTAGCTTTATTTTTTAAAAAAAAAAAAAAAACCAAAATAAAGAATGCTATAGAGAGAGCTAGGTTTGAATTGAAGCAAAATGAGACTGCCTGTATTCTATGATGTGGCTGAGTAAATATTGTTTACCACAAAACTAGCATTTCAGAGACCTCAGGAGAAAGGAAAGAGAAGAAAGCATCTTTAGGGCAAGAAGTCAAGGCAGATAAATGGGAAAACCTCCTGTTTTCTGTATTCTACTACCCTTCACTCACTTCTGACACCAGACATGCTGTTTTTTTCAAACCAAGCAATTTTTCCAATTCTCTGTGGATACTAACTGGGTGTTCCCAATTCTGACACTGTTTGAAGTTAGGAAAGACTCCACAGGTGAAGGACTCAGTACCATAATGAGGCAAGTAGTAGATGGGCCCTCCAGTGTAAAATAATTGGAGACCCATTCTCTGTGGATGAAAACTCCAAGACTAGAATAGCAGAACAATTGAGAGAGGAGGCTGGGTCCTGTCCAGATCACATGTTTCTTCTTCTCCAAGCCAGGAGACTTCCCCAACCACACATGCACAGAAAGTCTCCTTGGAGATCAAAGGGAAGTGATGCCAAGGGATGCTCTACCCATATGCCTTTTTGGTAGAATCCATCTTGGCTAAGAGATGCATGTGCATACATGGGAGGATCCTAAGATATGGACTCTGAACCAGGGAAATCAACATGATTGGCCAAAGGAAACCCAGAAAAGTTGCCACGTGAAAGTAATTCAAACTGCCATGAGGGTGTGACTCAATAACTCTCTCTCTGAGCCCACCTGTGTGTCTATTCACACATATTGTACTCTTTTTCTCCTAATAAATACTTTACTTGCTCCACTACTTTCTGTTATGTTTCTCCACTACTTTATGTTAATATACACAAAGCTGAAGAGCCAGGGTCCTTGCCACTGACCACTGATCTAGTGGCTAGGACCTGTGCTCTCACCACTGTGACCTGTCTTCACCCTCTGGACAGGGAACTGAAACCCTGCTTTAAGCAACTGCAGGCCAGCAGAGGCCACCTGATATCAGTAAGGCTGCCCTACCCCAACCTCAGACACCAATCACAATTTTTAGGTTGTCATCTGTATTTCTGATCAAGCAATTATAAATTGGAAGTTCCCAGAACCCCTCTCCTGATGTTCAATAATTTGTTGGAATGGCTCACTGAACTCAGGAAAGCACTTTACTTAGTATTGCAGATGTATAACCAAGAATGTATTACAGAATAAAAATGAACAGGCAGGTAAAGAGATACATATGATATGGTATGTAGGAAGGAGTGACTTGCTTTTACACCCTCCCTGGCCAAGCGACCCTTCTCACACCTCCATCTGTACACCAACCCAGAAGCTCTATAAATCCCTTTGGTGAGGGTTTTTTTAATGAAGGCTTCGTTATATAGGTATGGTTGATTAAATCATTGTCCATTAGTGATCAATGCAACCTCTAGTTACTCTCCTTTCCCTGGAGGTTAGAGGTTGGGGCTGAAGGTTACAACTCTGATAACATTTGGTTCCTCTGGCAATCATACCCTCATACTTAGGGCCTTTCAAAAAGTCACCTTATTGATATAAACTGAGGTCTGCATTGGTATTTGTTATGCATAACAAAAATGTGTATTTCATGTCTATTGCCCTAGAGCTGCTTCAGGAATTCAAGACAGAAACCAAATATTATGATAAAAGATACTCCTATTGCTCTTAGAAAATTAGAAAATTACACTTAGAAATCATTTAGGAAATTACAAGAGTTTTAGTAACTCTGGCCAGGACCCTGGACAAAGACTCTTTACCCCCACTCCCACAGGGTAAAGCAACTGGAGATTCATTCCCCATTAACCAAAACTCCAAGATAAGAATAGCAGGATAATTAAGGGAGGAAGCTGGGCCCTCCCAAGACCACACATTTCTCATTCTCAAAGTCAGGAGATCTCCCAGACCACACAGCACAGAAAGGCTCCTTGGAGGTCAAAAGGGGAGTGATCTCAAGGGATGCTCTATGCATATGCCTTTTCAGTAGAATTCATCTTGGCTAAGAGATGTGTGTACACACATGAGTACACACATGAGAGGATCCTAGGATGTACCAAATATGGACTGTGAATCAGACAAATCTAAATGACTGGCTAAAGGAAATCTGGAAGAGATGCCCTATAAAAGTACTTCAAATTGCCACGAGGGTGTGACTCAGTGCCTCTGAGTCCACCCCTGTGTCTATCCACATGTACTATACTTTATTTTTCCCTCTCTTAATAAATGCTTTACTTGCTTCACTACTTTCCATCCTTGTGGAAATTTTTTTCTGCTAAGCCCAAGGGCCAGGGCCCTTGTCACTGACCACTGCTCTACTGGCTAGGATCTGGTGCTCTCAGGGCCACAAGCCAGCCTCAATCTCCAGCTGGGAACTAAACCCTGCTGCAAGCCATTGCAGGCCAACTTCACTCAAGACCAGAAGGAAACTGCACATATTTGCTATTATATAACAATTTTACAGTAGAGAAAGTTCCAATCAATGCAATGATGGATTTGAAGAAGGGCTGATGAATTAAAGGTGCTTTTTAAACAGACTGAAGACTATAGGAATGTTTTATCTCAATTCCTTAGGATAAGGGTCTTTAAAAAAATTCATTTATCTTCTAACGTAAACATAGTACTTGAGTTAATTTTGTTAAGCAGTGATTTGCAATGCCTGTTATTTTTTTCAACTTTCTAATTTATTTGAAACTAAGCTTGAATTTATTGTTCACAAAGATGAAATAATAGTAGAAATTAGGTGTGAAGAGAATGTTGGAAGCATCTCCACACGGTGATGTGTATGTAGCAGGGTGTGCATAAAGGTTCTGAGAGAAGCCATGCCCTACATGCCTGGACGTGGAGAGTAAGGAGCACAGAGTTCTCAGATCAGCCTTAAATAGATACTAACAGAAAATAAAGGAAGCTAGAGATAAATCACTACTATTTATACCTTCTTCCTATTTCTCCTTCACTTATCTTCACTTGCTCTTTCTTTTTCCTTATTTTTTGCTTCTTATCTATCACTCTTGGCCTGCTTTTTCCTCCTCATATCATCACCTTTCCACTCTTTTTCCTCTTCTTCCTACTTTTCCTTCATAGTCTTTGGGGTTAACATATACACATTACTATAAATAAAATAGATAATCAATAAGGACTTACTGTAGCACAGGAAACTTTACTCAATATGATAACCTTTATGGGAAAACAATCTGAAAAAAAAATAGATGTATATATAAGAGAATCATTTTGCTGTACACCTGAAATTAGCACATTATAAATCAACTATACCCCAATATAAATATAAAATATAAATAATTAAATAAAATCTGCATTTCAACAACTGCTTATTGGTTTTAAATCATGTGACTCTATTTTGAGATGTTAGTAGGTAGAAGAACACTAGATTGTCATGATCTGGCCTATACTTTATTACTCAGATTCAGCTAAAGAGAAATGCAATGCGAGTGGCAGTGTTAGAAAAATAATAATGATATCTGCATTTTTCTGAGAATGCAAGGACATGTGGGAGGTGTGATACGTCTAGAGTGCTTATCTGTGACTCTTATACTTTTGAGGATGCAATTTCTGACAATGTGCATCCTTAAAACACTATCCTTTTCATTAAGATTCTTCCCTACACTTTAACCCTACTGAAAAATGGACAGCTATAAATTATTCAGTTTATTGAGTATTTTTGTTCAGTCACTAAGTCATCTCTGACTCCTTGTGACCCCATGGACTACAGAAAGACAAACTTCCCATTCACTATCTCCCAAAGTTTGTTCAAATTCATGTCCATTGAGTTGATGATGCCATACAACAATCTCATCATCTGTCCCCCTCTCCTCCTTTTGCCTTCAATCTTTCAAAGCATCAGGGACTTTTCCAGTGAGCCTGTGCTTACATCAGGTGGCCAAAGTATCGGAGCTTCAGTTGCAGCATCAGTCTTTCCAATGAATATTCAGGGTTCATTTCCTTTATGATTGACTGGTTTAATCTCCTTGTTGTCCAAGGGACTCTCAAGAGTCTTCTCTGGCACCGCAGTTCAAAAACATCAATTGTTTGGTGTTCAGCCTTCTTGAAGGTCTCACATCTGCACATGACTACTGGGGAAAAAAAAAAAAAACATGGCTCTGATTGTACAGAACTTTGTCAGAAAAATGATGTCTCTGCTTCTTAGTATACTGTCTAGGTTTGTCATAGCTTTCTTTCCAAGGAACAAGTGTCTTTTAATTTCATGGCTGCAGTCACCATCTGCAGTGATTTTGGAGCCCAAGAAAATAAAATCTGTCATTTCCACTTTTTTCCTTTCTATTCGTCATGAAGTGATGGGACTGGATGCCAAGATCTTAGTTTTATGAATGGTAAATTTTAAGCCAGCATTTTCACTCTCCTCTTTCACATTCATCAAGAGGCTCTATTTGGTTATTTTTATTTCAGAATTTCTTTTTTAACTTAATCAAGAAATAGGGTGCCCCCAATCTTTCATTATAAAAACAGGACATGTGAAATTAGAATGAAAAAAGAAATTTGGCAAAGTATTTTAACTTCTTTCAGGGTCATTTGAGTTCAAGCTTTGGGCAAAGATTCAGGCTAGTTCTTACTTTATCCAAACTAGTGCATTCCTAATCACAATGCTAGCAGCCAGCTGTGTTGATTCACTTGTGTCTAGTACATGTTTTTATTGTACTACAGAGAAAGAGATCATTTCATTTTGTGCTCAGGCAAGGGTATTTCATCAAAAATATAAGACTGTCTCTTATTTTTGCTATATTCCACATGATATTTGTGAATGATAACACACAAAAAATTATTTTTTAAGTTAGTATATGACTAATTTTAAAAAACATTTTGCTTTCCTTGGATATAAAAGTAGAAGCACTTAATCTAATGTTTATTATATGATCACTTATAATACAGAGTTAACAGCCTCTACTTAAAGTCACTGGTTAATGGAATATGTCGAAAGATACCCCAAACCACATCAGATGTTAATATAAAGCTGTCTGTCCTGTTATTTTTTTTACTTATGTACATTAAAAAAAAGGTAGTATAAATGTGGGGACTGACAATGCCCCTACATATTATACTTGTTCACATATTTAGTAAATTTGCACACATTACAGAAAGGTAAGTCACTTTTAAATTTTCAGCATTCAGCTGATTTAGTATTAATTTGTTCCCAATCATTACTGAGACTAAAACTGCTAATATAAGTCACTTTGGAAATTCACTTTTTTAAGAATAAATTCAGCTGAATTTATGTCTTTATTTTTGAATGAAATCAAACACTAACAGTGAGACTGAAAATATTAGCTAATATCCTATAACATGGCACAGGTCATAAACAGGAGACTTAGAAGAACTCAGTGGAATGTTATTTTACGAATGCCACAATTTTTAAAAAAAGGGGCTATCTACTCCTGATCATGCTTTCTTCTTCCTCTCCTTGAGGTGGCTCTTCTGTATTCTCCTGTCTTCGATGGCTTCTCATAGTGTTCTGGTAGATAAAAAAGATAGCTGGCATCACCCTCCTGGCCAAGGATGTAGAGGATTCGGACCAGAGTCTGAGCTGTGTAGCAGACCATATCCTGCTGTTCCAGAGTCCCGGTTAAGATCATGGACAAATTAATATTATATTGTATTTAAAATCATCATATGTAATCCCGGTTATAATTATATTGTATTTTTCAAGTACTCTAAGATTGAAAATTACATAAAACATGTCTAAAAATAAATGCAAGTCATGTTTATACATAGATGATTGCTATGCTCTGATATAAATGATCTGAAAAAAAATAAGTTAGAACATGTAATCTGTAGTAAATTCAAAAGTCATCTGCGTTATATTTGTAACAAAGTTATTTTAATTACCTTGATATGTTAAACTACACTCCACAGAATATTTCAGTATTCCTCTAGAATTGTTTTGCTTAAATACCTTTCTGAAACATTGAAAACCTAGATCTTATTTTTATAACAAAAAGTGTATTTGAATAATGTATGTGTGCTGTTAGTTGTTCAGTCCTGTCCGACGCTTTGTGACCCCATGGGACTGTATCCACGGGGATTCTCCAGGCAAAAATACTGGAGTGGGTTGCCATACCTTCCTCCAGGGGATCTTCCCAACCCAGAGGTCAAACCCAGGTCTCCTGCTATTGCAGGCAGATTTTTTTCCATCTGAGCCATGAGGGAAGCCCGAGTAATGTGTGGTTCAGCACTTTAATATCAAAATAACACTATTTATACTGAGCCCAATGATGTGATTGGGCTCAGTACCTTAGAAAAACAAAAATAATAAAGAGCAAAGCAATTTATCCTGTTATTGAACAATCTAAACTGATGCTCCAATAAAATTACCTTTCTCGTTTGTAAAAGTACCATCCTATTAAAGAAATCAGTAAAAAGAAAACAGTTTTGTCAGAGCTTGTACATAATTCTAGTTCCCCTTCTCTCATTTTTCATCAAGTCCCAGAAATTTGTGGTCAGTGAAGGGCAATTCCAGTAGGTGGAGTAATAGTAAAGCGAATACTATGTGTTGCACTATAACTTTCTGCTTCTATTATCATTTTGGGCGGAATTAGCATAAATCAGATGAGGTTAATATAGAAATAGAAAGTATAAGTATAGATAAATGTATTACTGTTTAGAGTAAGTGTATTACTTTAGAACAAAAAACATATTCCCTTTAGTCTTCAATATTCTCTATATTTTTCCTTTTCACTTTCAAGTTTCCTAGGAACCCTGTGTTTAATACAAAAGCCTGCTTATTATTAGTAGCCCCAAATTTGACAGCTCCTGAGTAATGTATTGGGGGAAATCAGAGAGGACAGATTCAGGAGACTTAAAAGTTAATATCTGGGTATTTAGATTTTAGAGAATTTTCTAATAAGCACAAGCCTTGCCAACCCCCACATCTTTAGCCTGGTCAGAGCCTTCACTGTCCTGAGCAGAAGAATGGCAGAGAGATCTTTGCCAAGTGCAAAGAGAGACAGAGAGAGAAGGCAGATATTGAGGTTCTCCATGCATTTATCTATGTTTCTCCTGGGTATTAAACTGCTGCTCTGGGATCCCTCTCCTAGGGATGAAAGCTCAGTATGTCTATCAAATATGACTACAGTTATCCACCAAATATGTATATGTGAAGGAAAATAAATTCAACTTGCTGTATCTCCATATCTATACTTAAATCTGTATCTCTATACATAAACTGGAAGAAAAAATGAATGTTTGTACTTTATTACCGTCTTTTATAGTTTATAATACAAGTCTTTCTCTCGCCTGACTCTGATCAGAAATCCTGGGAAAAGTGTCACTTGAACAATAAAAATGTCCGTGGTATCCAAAGGAAGGCCTTAGGATTGCTTTCTGAATGGACAGCAATTCATAATGTCCCTACTGAATGTTTTCATCTTGTGTGGATTAATTTAGAGACTATTTCTGGATGCCAGGATAGCCTAGTTTAGAATCATGGCAGTCTTGTCAAGTGGAATTTGTTAGCCAATGCCTTGAAATCTAGGCAACATATACTACTGCTGTGATATACAGAAATATATAGCATCTTCAATGTTTTTCTTATGTTCAAAGTAGTACAAATAAACAATTAAAAACAATTCAAATAGGGATATATTTCCTTGGTCTATAACTTTTTTTTGTTATATCCATCCTTGTCTTATCAACTGAAGAGATAGTATTTTATCAAAATGCTGAATGAGAAAATAGTAATATAAGCTATGAATTCCATATTCTACTGTATCATTTCCTATCAAATATTTCTCCCTAGGATAGTTTAATAACATTATAATTATATATCATCACAAAAATTAAAAAAAAATGAATATGGCTCTCAAAGTTACTCAAACAAAATGCATGTATTTAGATTCATCTTCTCATTTGCATTCTCTCTATATGTACTTAGCTTGGTTAATTTAGGAAAAATCTACAGTAGGTGGTCTGTACAGTTCTACATTTTATCTGAATTTGCCTTAGTGTGAATTATTAGATAATTGAGCACAAAATTCCAAAATTCTGAAAGTATCTCATAATAGCAATTTTTCCTAACAAAATTAAATAGCATGGAAGTTAATAAAAAATTTAATATCTAAACAAAAGTTAATCTTTAGTCAAGACTAATCTTGATTCTTTTTAAAAATGTTAAACAGAGAGAAAAATCAGTACTCTCATGTAAATATTTTCCACCTAATAATCAACTCAATTTTTTATCATTTATCTTGTCCCTATAAATCCACACCCCTCACAAGTAGGTAACCATTTTTTTTTTCTGCCTCACAGCTGCAGAATCCCAGAGGACACATTGACATTTTTCCTTCATTTTGAGGGGATAAAAAATTAATGAGTCACTACTAGAGGGATAAAAGTATCTTATCAGGGAATAGTCAACCAATTAAGTGCAACATATTTTATTAGAATATGTTATGTGGTGGGAACACTCCTTGTCTCTGATGTCACATTTTCTTATGAAGACACTTGTGTTCTCTTTGGTATACTCCTCATCTTTTATGTCTCTTAAGAATATGCTGTCAATCACTATCTGGTTCATACTTCTTGACTTTGTAGAAATAAAGCATTGAAAGTTTTACTTTCTAAATACTTGCTTTAATTCTCCCCCACCTCAACCAGTGAGAGACTTGAAACAAGCTGCTTTGTATTTAATAAACACAACCTTTTCCTGGGGTGGGTGGTTCCAAGGCATTTACAAGTTTAGGAAGAGGTGGTTGCATGGAAGAAGGAAAAAATAGTCAACACATGTTAGATACAAATTGAACCTGAATTTTGTACTTTTTTCTAATAAAAATTTTTATATCTCTTGTATTTTAGTTTTCGTTTTGTTTCTAATTGAGGAAGGACAGAAAGGAGTGCTATATATTGACATCCTTAATCCCTAAAGATAGGTTTGACATTATGAGAATCTCTCAGTTGAATATAATTAAGTGTGAAATAAGGAGCAACAAGAGCAACAACAAATATGGTTTGTTATTGTTTAGTTGCTAAGTCATGTTCCATTCTTTTGTGGCCCAATAGACTGTAGCTCACCAGGTTCCTCTGTCCATAGGATTTCTCAGGCAAGGATACTGGAGTGGGTTGCCATTTCCTTCTCCAGGAGATCTGGCCCATCCAGGGATCAAACGCATATTTCCTGCTTGGCAGGTGGATTTTTTACCATTGAGCCATCTGAGAAGCCTGCTAAATATGGTGCCAACTTTGAAATATCTTAGACTTTATCTGAAAAGAGGATATCATATCAGAGAAATTTTAAATGCTATCAAATAACTATTAGTGTCTTCTGGGCTTCCCTGGTGACTCAGATGGTAAAGAACCTACCTGTCAATGCAAGAGACACAAGAGATGTGAGTTCCATGCCTGGGTCAGGAAGATCACCTGGAGAAGGAAATGGCAACCTTCTCCAGTATTTTTGCCTGGAAAATTCCATGGACAGAGGAGCCTGGTGAGCTATATAGTTCATGGGGCCACAAAGAGTTGGACAGGACTGAGCATATGCACACACATTGACTTCTGAAATTACTTATACCCAGGTGATAGTCATAAAATGACAATACACTCTGCTGAGGATATGATATTTTGTTCCTTGGTAAATGAGATTCTTAAATGCTTGGGCCTTCACTTAGACCTTTGCAACATTAACATAATATATTGGATATTTCCTATTAACTTTTAGTTACTGAATCATGAAACGTACCACTTACATATAAGTGGAGGCTATGCAAATAGAAGATTTCATTATGTCAGTATATCGCCTTGAAGCTTCCTATATATGAAGCTTCCATTTACTAGCATGTGTCAGTGAAAGCACAGATAACACAATATTGCTTAAGATTATGTCAGCTGGCCATAAGTCAAGATGATACTTTCAGCACAACTAAAAATACTTTTTTAATAACTCAGTCAAACTCCAGCAATGTCTTTCACTTCAAACTGACATGAAATATAGATTATTGTATAATTTCCTTGAGAGAAAAATATGTAATTGCTATTAATTTTATAATCTTCACCTAGAGACAACATCAGTTATCTTTAATTTGAAGTAGAAATTAAAACAGGAAAAATAATTTAACCATATTGTCCTATTAATATATGAAGGCATAAAATCCAGGAGAAACAGCTTAATAATAAAGCAAAAAAAGAAAAAAAAACACAGTCTTTATATAGGCTATTGTTCAAGGACAGAAAGTAGACTTTTTCCATAAAAATGTAAAAGATTAATTGATTTGTGGATAGGAATGTATTTCAAGAGATTCATTCCCAATCTCTCTGACATACAGACACAGACTTGTATGACTTTAAAGGCATAACATGATTTAAAGTAGAATATTATATATGTGACTTGAAAATGATGTTTACAGTGTGAATGTAATATTAACACAAAGAAAGTACATCCTGAAGAAGGAAAAAATCATTATGTGGTAAGTTCCATCTCATCTAGATGGCAAAAGAGGTCATGGCAGTCATGAAGGACAATTCCAAACTCTGGCAGCTGAGCAAAATTCCATTATAAATCATCTCAATATACATAGATTCAATTTTACAAAGTCATCAAATCATGATCTCATTTTGATAGTTATATATAACATAACTATAGATCTGGTTTCATTACTAACTAGCTGTGCAATTGCAGATTGACACTTCTCTTGTTTGAGGATTATTCTCTCCATCTATAAACTAAGAGGGTTAGAACAGATGATCTCTAAGGGCCCCTGGAGAGCGAACATTCTGTGTTTGCTTCCCTAAAGACGCAGAAAATGTAGCAAGAATACTATTCTTTCTTCTCAGTGTCAGGACTCGTTAATGAGATTATGTTGCATTTTAAATGATGAATAAAAGAGTTTCAGGTTCAGTTAAGCTAGATGCATCAGTTTCCTAGAAATGTGAGTGAGTTCTTCACCAGCTCAGGGGAGAACAGTCACCCATCATTGATTTACTTATTATAAAGGGAATGCTTCTTGATATTTGGAAACTTTCCAATTCAGTTCTATATAAAGGACTAGTTCTCATTATACACACACACACACACATTACATACTAAAAATATAGATACATAATGAAGAATGTAACATCCCCAATAGTAATACTTCAACAACAGTCTCAAACCATTAAATGTTTTAAATTAGAAAAGGAAGTTATATGTACATGAAATAGTCTTTTGCAGGGTTTTTCAACTTCAGCACTTTTTATGTGCTGGACTGGATAATTCTTTGGCATGGGGGCTGTTCTGTGAAAGGTAGGATATTTAACAACATACTTGGCTTCTAGATATTAATATAGAATTTCCCAACAAATTGAAACAACCAGCTGTTTCCTGGGAGAAAAGTGGTCTCTGATTGAGAACCACTGGGTCAATACAATGCTATATATGTATGCATACTCTCACAAAATGTCTAATTGTTCTCCAAGATGTTCTGATTTCAATACTTCAGGATGAGTTATTTCATTTAGGTTTAAACATGTATTACTACATTTAGTGTGGACTTCTAGAAATATAAAAGTTAAGAAAAAAAGATTATTTTAGCTTAGTTTTTCTAAAACTTAAAAATTATAGTGAAATTACATAGAAACACAAATAAGTTTCATAATAGTCAAGATACTGATATGATCTAAACATTCTCCATGGGATGAATGGATAGAGAAAATGTGGTGTACATATACAATGGAATATTATTCGGCAATAAAAATAGAAAATCCTGTTATTTGTGACAATATGGAGGAAACTGAAGGACATTATGGCTAAGTAAAATAAGCCAAAGAGAGAAAGCTAAATATTGTTTGGTATCGCTTATATAGAAACAATGCTTCTTTGGTGGCTCAGCGGTAAAGAGTCTGCCTGCAAGAAACACAAGTTTGATCCCTGGGTCGGGAAGATTCCTTGGAGAGGAAATGACAACCTGCTGCAGTATTCTTGCCTAGAAAATTCCATGGACAGAAGAGCCTGGTGGGTTATAGTCCATGAGGTCGCAAAGAATCAGACATGACTGGGCACAAACACACACACACACACACACACATGAATGACAACAGCAACAAAAAGCCAAGTAATAGAAACTGAGAATAGAATAGATTGCCAGGAGGTTGGGAGAGGGAGAAATGGGGAGATACAGTTTAAATGGCACAATCCTTCAGTTCTAAGAACAGTAAGTTCTGAGGGTCTAGTATATAGCATGGTGACTATGGCTAATAATATGTTATTATATACTTGAGAGCTATTGAGAACAAACCTTAAGTATTCTCACCACAAAAAGAGAGATTTGACTGTGTGAGCTGATGGATATGTTAATTTTCTTGAACCTGGTAATCTTTCTACAGTGTATATGTATGTCAAATCATCACAGTGTATACTTTAAATATATACAATCACATTTGTCAATTATTCCTCAATAACGTTGGGGGGAAAACACAAATGAGGCTTCTGCTGAGGAAATTGAGTTCTGCAAACCTGCTTCTTTTAGCAAAGAATCTCATTACTGGACACACACCCTAAGTTCCTGTGTGCTCTATGAGTAAAGAGCAGCTGGTTGAATCCTGTGCCCTGTTCCATGACCTCTATGCTCAAAACACTGTATTATGCTCGCAAAAACAAAAATTACCCTTTACGTTACTGGCTTGAGCTGACAAGTTTGTTAGTTCCTAATGAAAATTCTTTATCTACTAAGAATTTTGTTTTCTTTTTCCTTCTTTGTGAATCTGTAACAATCCCATTATTGTTTATTTGCATATATTGAGAATTATTTAATATTTTAAAAGTAAGCATGATTCAAGTCCCATATATCTATGCTCTGGGGTATTGCATTGAGGCAAAATCACAAATGGCATTAAACCTAGAGAGAATTATGCATGGCCACATAGAGAATGTTATTCACTTAGAGCAAGGCCACATAGTGACTTCAATCAGGTTTGCTTTTCAAGTGTTAAATGGACTGAGTGACTCTAAAGGTTTTTGGACACTTTCCAAAATTGGAGTAGTGCACTTTTTGTTTTAAGTCCAAGTTCTGTGGTTAAATTGGGAGAATCTTTAATATGAAGCAAATAAGTAGGATTCCAAAAAGAAAATGCATTCAAGAAAAGGAGGTTGTAATTTATTGATATGCTAATTAGTAAAACATCATGCAAATCCGAAGAAGGTCATAGAGATTTTTCCTTCTAAGCATAAAAAATACATTTAATGTTACTTAAGCTGCAGTCAATTACAGTAGTGGGAGAGACTCGATCACATAGGGTCTAATTTCCTTAACAGAAATGATCCTTTTTCATCACTATTTACTTATTACAAATCTACTAATAAGTCTACTAACAAGTCTACTAACAAGTCTCCAAATAATATATTTTGCTATCAAATGCCTAAAACTTCTAGTGCATAAACTTACTTGCCATATTCATTCTTATAGGAAAAAGTCATAAAAATGTAAAGAATATATATATTTTTTGCAAGAAAGATATTCCATGAAGAGAAACAGCCATATTAGCTCATCTAATACTGTCAGTGAAAACTTATGCTTGAAGAGACATGAATTTTATGAGATGAGTTGAAGGGAACCTTAAAAATAATCTGCTTATTTTTTAAATAGGAAGGAAGAAGGCCAAGGTCACATGGTCAGATACCCAAAAAGTGAGGACCAAAATAATACCCTCCCTTCTTGTAGGCCCTTTTCTTTTTTCATTTTCTTTTATTTTTTTACAAAACTATCTGAGCTTCCAAAGCTATGTTCCTTTGAGCCACTGGGACTTTCGTGCAAACAGCCTACCTTTCAGCAAAACAGACATATTCCCTTAGTGTCACATATAGATGTATGGGGCATTTAAAATCTGTGCTAGTAATAACAGTGAGATATAAACACTCTTAAGTATTTGGCTGGTTTAATTCTCTAATCTAAAATCCATTAGCAAGTAAAAAATATGCTAATAAAATTGATCAAAACTAAGAGGTATCACAGTACACAAAGTGTATTTTTTGTTTTTGTTTGGTAGAGCTCTATCAGTAGCCAATCATTTGCAAATGCAGAGACTATATTTTGTGTATCCACCACGTTGATAAAGCAAATAGGATCATTTTTTTACACAGTATGAACTTATCAGAGCAAATGAACACAAGTTTTCATGATCTTACTTTTTTTTTTTCTTGACACCCTAGAACCAGATTCTTTAATGACTTACATCACAGTTATTTGGGGTAAAACTTTTTCCCTGTGGATATTATCTTGTTGTTGTTATTTTTAGTTTTCATAGGTTATTTTTTCAGAATTCAATTACACTCCCTATGTTTAATATAGGGCTTCCCTGATAGCTCATTGGTAAAGAATCCACCTGCAATGCAGGAAACCCCGTTTTGATTCCAGGGTCGGGAAGATCTGCTGGAGAAGGGATAGGCTACCCACTCCAGTATTCATGGGCTTCTCTTGTGGCTCTGCTGCTGCTGCTAAGTCGCTTCAGTCGTGTCCGACTCTTGTGGCTCAGCTGCTCATAATATAAGGTATACAACAGAGGTTTTGTTGTCATTGTGGTTGTTAAACTAAGAATTGACTAATTCTGATAATTTGACTAAGCTTTTGGTTCGATATGAATACACTGAGTCTACAGTTACGTTTGGAAAAAATTTACTCTAAAACAAAGCAAAACAAAACAATACTAAAGTCTGGCTGAGTGAGGACTATTGAGCAAACAAGAAGAAAGCCATATCAGAGTGGGTTGGGGAGGCTGGGGCACAATTATGCCATAAATCCTACCCACAGCACAGAGACCCACAACTGGAAGAATCTCAAAACCCAGAGTTTATCTCCAAGAAGCAAAAGGTTCAAACTCTACATGGGACCTGCACCTGAGAGAAAAGCCACCAAAATATCAAATTTTGAAAACCAAAAGGGCTCACAAGATAGTGGCCATCCGGGAGATAGCTTTTAAAGGGTCCTTGCAATGCTCAGAGTAAGCCATCTCAGAGTCCAACTCAGACAACTAGATTTGAAGTGAAGGAGGATGACCTGCTTATAAGTAAAGCATCGGCCAAGGCAGGCATCTAATTTAACACACACATCTAGGAATCTGTTGAAACCCTACAAAGGCATGGAGATATCTTCATGAGGATTCCATCTTCATGTGTTTCCTTTCCTGTGCTCCAAAGCACCAGTATCTTCTGGGAGGGAGCTGTCCCATGCATCTTGTGTACTTATTGCCATGGCTCCCATGCAGGAAATATTTCTTGGCTGCCTGACTATGGAGACCAGGGGAATTTTGGATCTAGGTTCCAGGGGACTGTAATAATTAGTGTCACTCAGAAAGAAGCTCATATGCCTGTCTGGCACCCTAATTTTAGTGACTCTCTCAGGGGATACCTCTACATTGTTTGGCTCTGTCAGCTAGTGGGGCTTCCATTTGTGAGTCCTACATGACTATAACTAAAGAGAAAAAGTTCTTAAATAACTACCACTACCAGGGCACAACAAGAGGCAACAAATCCAGGGGCCCAGTCTTTCTGTGAAGGAAGCCTGTCAGCTAATCATCATGGCTGTGGCCTGAGAGGAAGAATTCTAGTGGTTGGCTATCATCTTTCCAGACACTTGTCTTTGTGCTCTTCCTATGTTGTGATCCAAAGCATTAAGTATGCCATGGAAAGGAGCTCTACACATGGCTGGTTCAGTTCAGTTCAGTTCAGTCACTCAGTCGTGTCAGACTCTTTGCGACCCCATGAACCACAGAACGACAGGCTGTCCTGTCCATCACCAACTCCCGGAGTTTACCCAAACTCATGTCCATTGAGTCAGTGATGGCGTCCAACCATCTCATCCTCTGTCGTCCCCTTCTTCTCCTGCCCTCAATCTTTCCCAGCATCAGGGTCATTTCCAATAAGTCAGCTCTTCGCATGAGGTGGCCAAAGTGTTGGAGTTTCAGCTTCAACATCAGTCCTTCCAATGAACACCCAGGACTGAACTCCTTTAGGATGAACTGGTTGGATCTCCTTACAGTCCAAGTGACTTTCAAGAGTCAACTCCAACACCACAATTCAAAAGCATCAATTCTTCTGCACTCAGCTTTCTTTATAGTCCAACTCTCACATCCATACATGACCACTGAAAAAACCATAGCCTTGACTAGATGGACCTTTGCTGGCAAAGTAATGTCTCTGCTTTTCAATATGCTGTCTAGGTTGGCCATAACTTTCCTTCCAAGGTGTAAGCGTCTTTTAATTTCATGGCTGCAATCACCATCAGCAGTGATTTTGGAGCCCAGAAAAATTAAGTCAGTCACTGTTTCCACTGTTTCCCCATCTATTTCACATGAAGTGATGGGACCAGATGCCATGATCTTAGTTCTCTGAATGTTGAATTTTAAGCCAACTTTTTCACTCTCCTCTTTCACTTTCATCAAGAGGCTCTTTAGTTCTTCTTCATTTTCTTGTGATAACGGTGGTGTCATCTATGTATCTGAGGTTATTGATATTTCTCCTGGCAATCTTGATTCCAGCTTGTGCTTCCTCCAGCTCAGTGTTTCTCATGATGTACTCTGCATATAAGTTAAATAAGCAGGGTGACAATATACAGCCTTGACACACTCCCTTTCCTATTTGGAACCAGTCTGTTGTTCCATGTCCAGTTCTAACTGTTGCTTCCTGACCTGCATACAGATTTCTCAAGAGCAGGTCAGGTGGTGTGGTATTCCCATCTCTTTCAGAATTTTCCACAGTTTATTGTGATCCACACAGTCAAAGGCTTTGGCATAGTCAATAAAGCAGAAATAGATGCTTTTCTGGAACTCTCTTGCTTTTTTGAAGATCTAGCGGATGTCGGCAATTTGATCTCTGGTTCCTCTGCCTTTTCTAAAACCAGCTTGAACATCTGGAAGTTCACAGTTAACATATTGCTGAAGCCTGGCTTGGAGAATTTTAGCATTACTTTACTAGCGTGTGAGATGAGTGCAATTGTGCGGTACTTTGAGCATTCTTTGGCATTGCCTTTCATTGGGATTGGAATGAAAACTGACCTTTTCCAGTCCTGTGGCCACTGCTGAGTTTTCCAAATTTGCTGACATATTGAGTGTTGCAGTTTCACAGCATCATCTTTGAGGATTTGAAATAGCTCAACTGGAATTCCATCACCTCCACTAGCTTTGTTGGCAGTGATGCTCCATAAAGCCCACTTGACTTCACATTCCAGGATGTCTGGCTCTAGGTGAGTGATCACACCATCGTGATTATCTGGGTCATGAAGATCTTTTCTGTGTCGTTCTTCTGTGTATTCTTGCCACCTCTTCTTAATATCTTCTGCTTCTGTTAGGTCCCTAACGTTTCTGTCCTTATTGAGCCCATCTTTGCATGAAATGTTCCCTTGGTATCTCAACTTTTCTTGAAGAGATCTCTAGTCTTTCCCATTCTGTTGTTTTCCTCTATTTCTTTGCCTCGATCGCTGAGGAAGGTTTTCTTATCTCTCCTTGCTATTCTTTGGAACTCTGCCTTCAAATGGATATATCTTTCCTTTTCTCCTTTGCTTTTCGCTTCCCTTCTTTAACAGCTATTTGTAAGGCCTCCTCAGACAGCCATTTTGCTTTTTTGCATTTCTTTTTCTTGGGGATGGTCTTCTTTCCTGTCTCCTGTACAATGTCATGAACCTCTGTCCATAGTTCATCAGGCATTCTGTCTATCGGATCTATTCCCTTAAGTCTATTTCTCACTTCCACTGTATAGTCCTAATGGATTTGACTTAGGTCATACATGAATGGTCTACTGGTTTTCCCTACTTTCCTCAATTTCAGTCTGAATTTGGCAATAAGGGGTTCGTGATCTGAGCCACAGTCAGCTTCCAGTCTTATTTTTGCTGACTGTATAGAGGTTCTCCATCTTGTCTGCAAAGAATATAATTGATCTGATTTCGGTGTCGACCATCTGGTGATGTCCATGTGTAGAGTCTTCTCTTGTGTTGTTGGAAGAGGGTGTTTGCTATGACCAGTGCGTTCTCTTGGCAGAATGCTATTAACCTTTTCCCTGCTTCATTCTGTACTCCAAGGCCAAATTTGCCTGTTATTCCAGATGTTTCTTGACTTCCTACTTTTGCATTCCAGTCCCGTATAGTGAAAAGGACTTCTTTTTTGGGTGTTAGTTTTAGAAGGTCTTGTAGGTCTTCATAGAACCGTTCAAGTTCAGCTTATTCAGCATTACTGGTTGGGGCATAGACTTGGATTACCATGATATTGAATGGTTTGCCTTGGAAATGAACAGAGATCATTCTGTCTTTTTGAGATTGCATCCAAATACTGCATTGGGGACTGTTTTGTTGACTATGATGGCTATTCCATTTCTTCTAAGGGATTCTTGCCCACAGTAGTAGATATAATGGTCATCTGAGCTAAATTCACCCATTTAAGTTCTTCTTAGTTCACTGATTCCTATAATGTCGATGTTCACTCTTGTCATCTCCTGACCTAAAATTTCAGGTTCCTATGCAATATTGGGAGAAGGCAATGCTACCCCACTCCACTACTCTTGCCTGGAAAATCCCATGGATGGAGGAGCCTGGTAGGCTGCAGTCCATGGGGTCATGAAGGTTCGGACACGACTGAGTGACTTCACTTTTACTTTTCTCTTTCATGCATTGGAGAAGGAAATGGCAACCCACTCCAGTGTTCTTGCCTGGAGAATCCCAGGGATGGCAGAGCCTGGTGGGCTGCCGTCTATGGGGTCGCACAGAGTCGGACACGACTGAAGCGACTTAGCAGCATGCAATATTGCTCTTTACCACATCGAACCTTGCTTCTCTCACCAGTCTCATCCACAAATGGGTGTTGTTTTTTTTTGGTTCCTTCCCTTCATTCTTTCTGGAGTTATTTCTCCACTGATCTCCAGTAGCATATTGGGCACCTACCGACCTGGGGAGTTCATCTTTCAGTATCCTATCTTTTCGCCTTTTCATACTCTTCTTGGGGTTCTCAAGGCAAGAATACTGAAGTGGTTTGCCATGCCCTTCTCCAGTGGACCACAATTTGCCAGAACTCTCCACCATGACCCGTCTGTCTTGGGTGGCCCCACATGCATGGCTTAGTTTCATTGAGTTAGACAAGGCTGTGGTCCATGTAATCAGATTGGCTAGTTTTCTGTCTGCTCTCTGATGCCCTCTCTCAGTGCCTACCATTTTATTTGGTATTCTCTTACCTTGTATGTGTGGTATCTCTTCACAGGCTGCTCCAGCAAAGCACAGCTGCTGCTCCTTACCTTGGATGAGAGGTAGCTCCTCCCGGCCACCGCCTCTGTCCTCGGACTTGGGGTAGCTCCTCTTGGCCGCGCTTGTGTGCTGTTGCAGCTGCCCATGCTTGTACACACGGCTGGTAATCTAGCCTCTCAGAGGATGACTCTTGATAGCCTGGCACTGGTGGCCATAGCATTTGCATTCCTAGGTCCCACCAGACTATGGCTGCATCAGTCCCACCCCCATCCCCCATACTTAGGTATTGCATAAACTAAGGCAAACCCCTTGTCTTTCTCTGAAGGAAACCCCTTTATTTGTCCTGGAGCTTTGGCCTGAGAAAAGCCTTCAGGTTTGACACACATCTATAGGTTTTGGAGCTGCTCTCAAAAAGTGTAAGCTGTGGGCACCATCTTGACACTCTCCATCTGTCTCACTCCAGCTTTCTCTTATATCCCAGGGGAAAAAAAAATCTATATGTTCATCTGGAGCCCCCCTCTTTTTTTGTGACTGCTCCTCAAGGGACATGCCTGATCCTCTGGACAGTGCAACTTATACTCATAGTCCCTATATTAAGTTGCTTCAGTTACGTCTGACTCTTTGTGACCTGATGGACTATAGCCCACCAGGTTCTTCTGTCCATGGGATTCTCCAGGCAGGAATACTGGAATGGGTTGCCATGCCCTCCTGCAGGGCATATCCCTGACCCAGGGATCAAACCCACGCCTCTTATGTCTCTTGCATTGGCAGGGAGGTTCTTTACCACTAGCACTACCTGAGAAGCCCCATACTTGTAGTCCCACCTGACTATAACTACTTGAATACTTTAAAAAGCTACTGCTTGAGAATCTATTTTCCAAACCTGAATCTAGGTGCTGAGATCTCTTTTAGGGACACTGGTGGGCCTTCACACTTCCTTAACTATGGAAAACTATTAAAAAACGTAATAGACTGCATGGACAAGCATGAAGGTTTGAGAGATAATAAAGGGCTAAAGCAGAGTTGAATGATAATGTTCATATTCTACACCAGGCCAGTCCTTTAAGACTGGGAGAGATGATTGTTTCATCTACTATCTAGAAACTAACAGAGATCAAGCAAAATGAAGAAATAGAAGATTATGTTCCAACTGGAAGAACAAGATAAAACCTCAGTAAAAACTTTAATGAAATGGAGATAAGTAGTTCACACAATAAACACTCAAAGTAATGGTCATAAAAAAAATGCTTACCAAACTGGGGAGGAAAATGAGTGAACACAGTGAGAACTTCAGTGAAGAGATGGAAAATATAAGAGTGCCAAACAGAAGAAAAATAACAAAAAGTAAAGATAGCATAAAAGATTTAAGGGTCATAAAACAAACTAACACTTGCATGATAAGGCCCCCAGAAGGAAAAGGGAAAAATAAGCAATTATCTTATTAGAATGCATAACAGCTAAAACTTTCCCTAACCTGGGACAGAAAACAGACATCCAGAACAGGAAACCAAGAGAGTCCCAAATAAGAATACCTCAGAGACTGACAACAAGATATGTTATAATTAAGATGCCAAAACTTAAAGACAAGAGGAGATTATTAAATGATTTTATCTACCTAAAACTATCAGCAGAGTTTTCAACAGAAAGTTTCCAGGTCAAAAAGGAGTGGGTATGATATATTGAAAGGGGAAATAAAAATTCCAGCCAAGAATACACTACCTGGAAAATTTATCATTCTGAAATAAAGGAGAGATAAAGTTTTTTTTTTTTTTTCCAGATAAGCAAAAGCTAAAGGAGTTTATCTCAACTAAACCAGCCCTACAAAAAATGTTGAAGCAAACTCTTTAAGTTGAAAAGAAAGGATGCTAATTAGTAACGAGAAAATGAATGAAAGAATAAATCTTATTCAACAGTTAAAAATATATTAAAAGCAATGAAATATTCTTTATGATATTAATATGAAGGTTACAATAAAAGAGAAGTAAAAGTAAGTATAATTATAATAATTAGTGAAGGGACACACAATGATAAAATGTGAAATGTAACATCAAAAACATAAAATACAGAGGGTAAAATAAAAATACTGACTCTTAGAATGAGATCAAGCTTAAGTTGTTCTCAATTTAAAGCAGACTGATTAGAGATGTAAATTGCTATTTGTAAGCCTCATACTAACCACAAACCAAAACCCTATACTAAACACATATAGGGGCTTTCCTTGTGGTTCAGCTGGTAAAGAATCCGCCTGCAATGAGGGAGACCTGGGTTTGATTCCTGGGTTAGGAAGACCCCCTGGAGAAGGGAAAGGCTATCCACTCCAGTATTCTGGCCTGGAGAATTCCATGGACTGTATTGTCCATGGGGTCACAAAATGTTGGACATGACAGAGTGACTTTCTTTTCACAAACATATATAAGAGAAAGGAGTCTAAGCATACCACTAAAGAAAGTTATCAAACAACAAAGAAAAAAAGAAAAAAGAAGAGGAGAGGAACTACAAAGACGCCGGATAAACAATTAACAAAATAACATGCGTGCCTACGTTCATGCTAATCTCTTCAGTCGTGGCCGACTCTTTGCAACCCTATGGACTGTAGCCCACCAGGTTCCGCTGTCCATAGGATCTTCCAGGCCAGAATACTGGAGTGAGGTTGCCATGCCCTATTCCAGGGGATCTTCTTAACCCAGGGATTGAACCAAAATCTCATGTCTCCTGCATTGGCAGGCAGGTTCTTTACCACTAGTGCCACCTGGGAAACTACAAACTGATATACCTATTAATAATTATTTAATTGTAAATAAATTCCCCAAAAGATGCAATAGATGAAGAAGAGAAAAGAAAACAAACAAACAAACAAACAAACAAAAAAACACAACGTCTATGTTGTGTAAAATAGACTCCCTTTAGATATCACAGCCTTGTTGTGGAAAAGGGACTTGGGAAATGAAATGAAGCTATGAGGCATGCCTTGTAGGGCCAACCAAGATGGACGGGTCATAGTGAAGAGTTCTGACAAAATGTGGTCCACTGGAGAAGGAAATTGCAATCCACTATAGGATTCTTGCCACTAGAACCCCATGAACAGTATGAAAAAAGCAAAAAGGCATAATATTGGAAATGAGCTCCTCAAGTTGGCAGGTGTCCAATATACTATTAAGAAAGAGCAGAGAGCAATTACTAATGGCTCCAGAAAGAATGAAGTGACTGGGCTAAAGCAGAAATGGCACTCAATTGTAGATGTGTCTGGTGGTGAATGTAAATTTCAATGCTGTAAAGAACACTACTGCATAGGAACCTGGTATGTTAGGTCCATGAATCAAGGTAAATTGGACGTGGTCAAGTAGCAGATGGCAAGAGTGAATGCTAATGCTTTAGGAATCAGTGAACTAAAATGGACGGGAATGGGTGAATTTAATTCAGATGACCATTAAATCTACTACTGTGGGCAAAATCCATTACAAGAAATGGAGTAACCCTCATAGTCAACAAAAGAGTCTGAAATGCAGTACTTGGGAGCAATCTCAAAAATTACACAATAATCTCGGTTCTTTCCAAGACAAACCATTCAACATTACAGTTATTGAAATCTATGCCTCACCCACTAATGCCAAAGAAGTGGAAACTGGTGAGTGGAATTGGAAATCTGTGAAGACCGACGACATTTTCTAGAGCAAACACACACAAAAAAAGAACTCCTTTTCATCATAAGTGATTGGAATACAAAAGTGGGAAGTCAAGAGATACCTGGAATAACAGGGAAGTTTGACCTTGGAATACAAAATGAAGCAGGGCATAAGCAAAGAGACTTTTGGCAAGTGAACACACTGGTCATAGCAAACACCCTTTTCCAACAGTGCAAGAAAAGATGCTACATGTGGACATTACCAGATTGTCAATACTGAAATCAAATTTCTTACGTTCCTTGTAGCCGAACATGGAGAAACTCTATACAGTCAGCAAAAACAAGACCTGGAGCTGACTGTGGCTCAGATCATCAGCTCCTTATTGCAAAATTCAGGTTTAAATTGAAGACAGTAGGGAAAACCACCAGGCCATTCAGCTATAACCTAAGCCTTATGATTATACAGTAGAGGTGACAAATAGGGATTAGTTCTGGTAGACAGAATACCTGAAGATCTATGGCTGGAGGTTTGTAATATTGTACAGGAGGCAGTGGCCAAAAATATCCCAAAGGAAAAGAAATACCAGAAGGCAAAGTGGCTGTCTGAAGAGACTTTACAAATAGCTGAGAAAAGTAGAGAAGTGAAAGCAAGGCAGAAAGGGAAAGATACATCAAACTAAATGCAGAGTTTCGGAAAATACTAAGGAGATATAAGGACTTCTTCAATGATCAATGCAAAGAAATAGAGGAACACAATAGAATATGAAAGTCTAGAGATCTCTTCAAGAAAACTGAGATATCAAGGGAACGTTTCATGCAATTATGGGCATGATAAAGGACAAAATGGTAAGGACATAACAAAGGCTGAAAAGATTAAGACAAGGTGGTGAGAATACATAGAACTATACAATAACCAAAAAAACCATGATGGTGTGGTTATTCACCTAAAGCCAGATATTTTGTAGTTTGAAACGAAGTGGGCCTTAGGAAGCATTACTATGAAAAAAGCTAGTGGAGGTGACAAGATTACAGCTGTGCTATTTCAAATCCTAAAAGGGGATTCTGTTAAAGTGCTGTACTAAATATGCCAGCAAATTTGGAAAACCCAGCAGTGGCCACAGGAGAGAAAAGGTCAATTTTTATTTCAATCCCAAAGAAGGAAAAGGCCCCAAAACATTCAAACTACCATACAATTGCACACATTTCTCAAGCTAGCAGGTTTTTACTCAAAATCCTTCAAGCTAGGTTTCAACAGTACCTGAACCAAGAACTTCCAGATGTATAAGTTGGATTTAGAAAAGGCAGAACCAGAAATCAAATTATCAACATTCGTTGGAACATAGAGAGAGCAAGGGAATTCCAGGAAAATATCTACTTCTGCTTCATTGACTATGCTAAAGCCTTTGAATCTGTGGATCACAACAAACTGTAGAAAATTCTTAAGTAGACTGGAATACTAGACCACCTTATCTGTCTCCTGAGAAACCTGTTACGTGGGTCAAGAAACAACAGAATCAGACATGGAACAAGTGACTGGTTCAAGTTTGGGAAAGGAGTACAAGAGGGCTGTATATTGTCACCCTGATTATTTAACTTCTTTGCAGAGTACTTCACGCAAAATGCTGGGCTGGATGAATAACACGCTAGAATCAAGATTGCTATGGGGAAATTAAAAAAAAAAACCTTCAAATATGTGATGAGGCCACTCTAATGGCAGGAAATGAAGAGGAATTAAAGAACCTCTTGATGAGGATGAAAGAGGGGAGTGGAAGAGCTAGCTTGAAACTCAACATTCAAAAAACAAAATCGTGGCATCCGGTCCCACCACTTCATGGCAAATAGCAGAGGAATTGTAAGCAGTGACAGCTTTATATTTCTTGGGCTCCAAAATCACTGCAGACAGTGACTGCAACATGAAATTAAAAGATGCTTGCTCCTGGAAGGGAAGCTATGAGCAACCTAGAGAACTTATTAAAAAACAAAGACATCAATTTGCCAACAAAGGTCTGTATAGTCAAAGCTATGGTTTTTCCAGTAGTCATGTACAGATGCGAGAGTTGGACCATAAAGAAGGCTGAATGCCAAAGAATTGATGCTTTTGAGCCATGGTGCTGGAGAAGACTCTTGAGAATCCCTTGGACAGCAAGGAGATCAAACCAGTCAATCCTAAAGGAAATCAACTCTGAATATTCATCGGAAGGACTGATGCTGAAGCTCCAATACTTTGCCCACCTGATGCAAAGAGCCAGTTCAGTGGGAAAGATCCTAATGTTGGAGAAGATTGAGGGAAGGAGGAGAAGGGTGTGATAGAGGATGAGATGGTTCAATGACATCATCAACCCAATGGACATGAGTTTGAGTAAACTCTAGGAGATAGAGAAGGAAAAGAGAGCCTGGCTTGCTGCAGTCCATGGGATCACAAAAATCAGACATGAATGGACAACTGAAAAACAACAATGAACTATTATATAGCAAAATTTGATAATATAGAATAAACGAATTAATTCTTAGAAACCTACAATTTACCAAGACTGAATCAACATGAAACAGAAAATCTTATTAGCAGACTGATTTCGAGTAGGTAGAGTGAATCAGTAATCGAAAACCTCTCAATAAAAAAAAAAAGGTCAGTGTCATATGCTTCACAAGTAGTAATAATACCAAACATTCAAAGGAAAGTTAATACCAATCCTTCCGAAACTCTTCTGAGACACTTAAGAGGAGGGAAATCTGTTTGCAGGTCAAGAAGCCACAATTAGAACTGAACATTAAACAACAGACTGGTTCCAAATCAGGAAAGGAGTATGTCAAGGCTGTATATTGTCACCCTGCATATTTGACTTATATGCAGAGTACATCATGATAAATGGCTGGGCTTGATGAAGCATACGCTGGAATCAAGATTGCCAGGAGAAATATCAGTAACCTCAGATAGGCAGATGACATCATCCTTATGGCATAAAGCGAAGAACTAAAGATCCTCTTGATGAAAGTGAAAAAAGAGAGTGAAAAAGTTGGCTTAAAATTCAACATTCAGAAAACTAAGATCATGGCATCCATTCCCATCACTTAATGGCAAATAGATGGAGAAACAATGGAAACAGTGAGAGACTATTTTGGGGGGGCTCCAAAATCACTGCAGATGGTGACTGCAGCCATGAAATTAAAACATGGTTGCTCCTTGGAAGAAAAGCTATGAGCAACATAGACAGCATATTGAAAAGCAGAGACCTTACTTTGCCAACAAAGGTCCATCTAGTCAAGGCTATGGTTTTTCCAGTAGTCATGTATGGATCTGAGATTTGGACTATCAAAAAGCTGAGTGTGGAAGAATTGATCCTTTTGAACTGTGGTGTTGGAGAAGACTCTTGAGAGTCCTTTAGACTACAAAGAGATCCATCCAGTCCATCTTAAAGGAAATCAGTCCTGAATATTCATTGGAAGGACCGATGCTGAAGCTGACACTCCAATACTCTGTCCACCTGATGCAAAGAACTGACTCATTTGAAAAGACCCTGATGCTGGGGAAGATTGCAGGCCAGAGGAGAAGGGGACGACAGAGGATGAGATGGTTGGATGGCATCACTGACTTGATGGACATGAGTTTGAGCAAGCTCTGGGAGTTGGTTGACAGAGAAGCCTGGCACGCTGCAGCTCATGGGGTCACAAAGAGTACAACACAACTCTTTTTCACTCTCCTCTTTCACTTTCATCAAAAGGCTCTTTAGTTCTTCTTTGCTTTCTGCCATAAGCACTTTCTCTTGATGTACTCTGCATATAAGTTAAATAAGCAGGGTGATAATATACAGCCTTGACGTACTCCTTTCCCAATTTTGGATCTGTCTGTTGTTCCATGTCCAGTTCTAACTGTTGCTTCTTGACCTGCATACAGATTTCTCAGGAGACAAGTCAGGTATTCTGGTATTCCCATCTCTATGAATTTTCTGCAGTTGGTTTTGTTCCACATAGTCAAAGGCTTTGGCATAGTCAATAAAGCAAAAGTAGATGTTTTCTGGAACTCTCTTGCTTTTTTGATGCTCCAACAGATGTTGGCAATTTGAACTCTGGTTCCTCTGCCTTTTCTAAATCCTACTTGAACATGTGGAAGTTCACGGTTCACGTACTATTGAAGCCTGACTTGGAGAATTTTGAGCATTACTTTACTAGCATGGGAGATGAGTGCAATTGCACAGTAGTTTGAGCATTCTTTGGCATTGCCTTTCTTTGGGATTGGAATGAAAATTGACCTTTTCCAGTCCTGTGGCCACTGCTGAGTTTTCCAAATTTGCTGGCATATTGAGTGCAGCACTTTCACAGCATCATTTTTTAGGATTTGCAATAGCTCAACTGGAATTCCATTACCTCCACTAGCTTGTTTGTAGTGATGCTTCCTAAGGCCCACTTGAGTTTGCATTCCAGGATGCCTGGCTCTATGTGTGTGACCACACTATCCTGGTTATCTGGGTCATGAAAATCTTTTTGTATAGTTCTTCTGTGTATTCTTACCACCTCTTCTTAATATCTTCTGCTTCTGTTAGGGCCATACCATTTCTGTCCTTTATTGTGCCCATATTTGCAAACAGTATTATAAAGGGCTACTGACTCTAAAGTCTACCATTTACTTTTGTCTTCTCACCTCTATTTTATAGCTCCTGATAATGTGCAATTTAAATTTGTTTTAGTTTCTTTTCCTCTATATCTCTATACATAGAATTATCATTTAAATTAAATTACAGAGTACATATAGAGAATTTTGAATAATCATAGTAAGCATTCAATGAGCATTAGCACTTATTACTATGCAGTTCCTAGTTGATACAAATTATAAAACTACTAATACATCTTCAAACATGGATGTGTGCTGTGCTTAGTCACTCAATCGTGTCAAACTCTTTACGACCCCATGGTCTGTTGTTGCCCACCAGGTTCCTCTGTCCATGGATCCTCTAGGCAAGAATACTGGAGTGCATTGCTATGCCCTCCTTCAGGAGATCTTCCCAACCCAGGGATTGAACCTAGGTCTCCTGCACTGAAGGCAGATTCTTTACTATCCGAGCCAACACAAATAGTCATATGATAAAACATGTTACAGCGATGGGTTGGCGCTGGGACCGGGTCTGCAGGCTGGCCCTGTGGGTGGTGGGCCATGGATCGGGTCCTGTCCCGGGTCTTGTGAGCCTGAGTTCCTGCTCTGCACAGCTGTGCCCTCAAACTGGACGGAGCACACCCTCCAGGTAGCACTGAGACATGGAGCTGGAAGGTCAGCCCAGCCAACTAGCCCATTTCACAGATTTGGAAATTCATCCCCAGGGATAGGATTCAACTTGTACTGTATCTCTAAGATACTTCAAGATAGAGACAGAATGGGACAGATGGACATCTGACCAGCCTTTCCACTTCGGCATCTCTCCAGTTTGTTCATTCAACAAGTATTTACTGAATACTTCCATGATCCAGGAGACCTGGGTTCAATCCCTGGAATGGGAAGATCCCCTGGAGGAGAGCATGGCAACCCACTCCTATATTCTTGCCTGGAGAATCCCCATGGACAGAGGAGCTTGGCGGGCTACAGTACTTGTGGTTGCAAAGAGTTGGACACAAATGAGCAACCAAGCACAGCACAGGGCAGGCAGGAGACCTCGGACACCTCTGCTACAGTGGCCAGGCCCACAGGGCCATGTGGATAGCTTTGTGCACATTGTTCGGGTTCCACCCAGTGGTCTGTCCACACAGACAATTCCAGAGACCCTGCTTTAGCTTGAAGCTGCCTACCTATTTCCAACAGCTGGTGACAGGCCCAGCGGGCCTCAGCCTTAGGTCTCTGCCTCTAAGCTGCCCACTTGTGGGACAGGGAGGGACAGGACCCAGGCTGGCCCCTCACGGTGCTGTGTTTTCCTAGGAGCCATGCAGGGCCAGAGGAGCCTGCGGCTGGGCCCTGCCTACCTCTGCCTGTGCCAGCTTCTGCTCCTGGGTAACAGACACCACTGCCCACATCTGCTCCGCGGCCTGGTGCAGCATCAGTGCTACGGCAAGGTCTGCCTGCCCTCCCTGCTCTACAAATCCTTCGGGGACAGTGACACCGCCGTGGACACTGCCTTTGAGCCTGTCTACTGACTGGTGGACAACGTGATCCGCTGGTATGGGGTGGTGTTCATGGTGCTGGTGATTGTGCTGACCTGCTCCATCATGGCCATCACCTACTTGTGTGTCCTGCCTCTCGTCCTCCAAACCTACTCCGTGCCCTGGCTCTGCTGGCATTTCTTCTATAGTCACTGGAATCTGATTCTCATCCTCTTCCATTACTACCAGGCTATTACCAACCCACCTGGATACCCACCCCAGGGCAGGAATGATACAACAGTCTCTATCTGTAATAAGTGCATTAACCCCAAGCCAGCCCTAACAGATGACTGCAGCATCTGCAATAGCTATGGAAGCTGGGACCTTTTCTGGGAGGCTTATGCTGCCATCCAGACTTACCACCAGACCCTATCACCCACTTTCTCCTTCCGAGAAGGAGTGACTCACAAGAGTCTTGTCTACCTCTGATTCCTGTGCAGTTCTGTGGCACTTGCCCTGGTACCCTAACTGTGTGGCAGGCTGTGCTCCTCATTTGAGGTTAGACTAGCATCAAAAGGCACATCAATAAGAAGGAGCGCTGGTGGCTGCAGGCCAAGGGCAGAGTTTTTAAGAATCATTACAGCTATGGCTGCTTGGACAACTGGAAGGTATTCCTGGGTGTGGAAAAAGGAAGGCACTGGCTTACTCGGGTGTTGTTACCTTACAGTCACTTGCCCCAAGGGAACGCAAAGAGCTGGGATCCCTCACCCTTGGTGACTGCTCACTCAGCCTCTGTGATAGCAGTGTGAGCTGGAGTGTGTCAGCCACAACTTGAGCACCACTGTGCTTCCTGCATTGCCTCGAAGGCCTCCAAGGAGAGCTTCTTGGGATCTTTGAGCCAAAAGAGCCAGTGGGCCTGCCCAGGGAACCATGCAGGGACAGCTCAAGGACCGGTCTCTTGGCAATTGCAGAAACAAGGCACGATGTGGAGAAATCCTGGGACTGATGTCCCTTTACTCAGGCAAACAGAAGTTCCAGCCCCAGACTGGAGATCAGGCAGCTAGCAACCTTGCCAGGTTGACCCTGACCTCCTCCCTCCAGGTTGTAGCACTGGGGTTGGCCACCACCTCTTCCACTTGCCATCTGAGGAAACAGTTGAATGGTAGAGATGAGATTCTGGCTTCTCAACAGGGCAAAGATACCAGGCCTACTGCTGAGGTCACTGACACTTCTCATGTGATGCTGAAGGGAGCAAAAATAAAAGCATTTGATTTTGCCAAAAAAAAAAAAAGTTACATAAGGAAGGATCATGCATAGCGTTGTGAATTTCATGTATAAAATATGTATATTTTGTATATTTTAATAAAACTCTTCTATTAGTAGTTTTATTCTACAAACAGTAAAAATTCTAGAAATAAAATGAATTATTCTAGTTCGGCTTTTAAAATATATTCGTAAAATATGAAGATAAAGTTTCAAGACCACTTCTATGAATAAGTATGATCTATCCACATAATTCTAATTAATATACATTAATAATTGCCGGCACCTCTTGTACTGCTTGCTTGGCATTTTGTAGATATTTTCTAATTTAATCCTCCTAATGACCTTGTAATTTAGGTTTTACTACTCTAATTTATCATATGAAGCAATTGAATCCACAGGTTCTAGTGGATCTGTTATTCCAAATCAAGTGCTACTGCCTGTGTGAAATGATAGACCTGAACTTCTAGAAATTCTCTCAATTTAATGCAAGTATTTGCTTGAAGACATGATTTTTGGAAAGAAGACAGGAAAAGAAATTATAATAAAAAGTAATTATCCCCGATTTTCCCATCACACAGAAGCAAAGTAAAATTAGCCTGGGGTGACTTCTCTTTCACCTATTTTTAACTCACTACTCCATTTCTCAGTCTCTAAATTATTCTGATCTCAAAGGAAAATGTGTGTGGCAGGGGAAGTCAATGAAATTTTTGGAAGTAGCTGAGGAATGTGCCAGGGGCTGTGCTTGGGATATCATAACCACACAACACAAGAAAACGTTGGTGGTAGTAGGAGGAGTTAGGGAGAAGAGAGGTGGGAACTTAAAAAAATGAGAAAATTGGCCCAAAGGCATTTCAAGTTGAGTTGTCTTAACTCCAAAACTTATACTTGGAAGTGAGAATTTGTTCCTTTCATTTAACTAAGTCAAGGAGTTTCTTTTCTATGAAATATATTTGCTAGTTCAAATTTGCTTAATTTAGTGTTAGCTACTTAGATGGTAAACTTCAAGAAAGTGTAGGATTATTTATTATTTTTTTTAATTAACTTTCTGGCTCCATAGATCCTTATTTTAAAACAAATGATGACCAAAACTAATTTTGATTATTATTTGTAATTCACAGCCACATCCCTTCATTAAACATTAGCAGAAAAAATACATTAATTTCTGAGTTAAACTCTGGTGTCCTGAATAAACACTAAAATGTATTAAATATTTTGTACACTATCTGCCTAGTTAATATATTTTGCCATTAAATTTAACTTAAAAAATTAATACGTAGGGGTATTAAACATATTCAAAGATTGTTTATAATTTTAATGAAAAAATAGATGAAAAATCATTGCTTAGAGTAGTCCTTCAAAATAGCAAAGATATCTCAAAAGATGAAGTGTTATTTTTAAAGAAGATCAACTAAAATATTATCAATGAAACAAATTCTCTATAAGAACAGCTTACAATGGAAATTTAGGATTAAAATTGTCCTCATTATAAAGGATTTGCAGTAGGAGGCTGAGTTATTTCTAAACTGAGTACAATAGGGATGCAACAGGACGTGAACCTAAAAGCAGCAGCCAAAATGACTGTGGATAAGGGTTAACTTTATTGCAGTAATTTACAAATATGAGACCAATATCTCAAGGATGGCACTGAATTCTATTTATCCTACTTCTTGCTTCTGAAAAGAAATCTAAGTAAATGAGAGCTTAAAACTGTAGTACACTATTATATATGGGTTTACAACTATTTCCCCCATTATATATTTTAAAATTATACTTAAAAAAGAAAACAACTATCATTTCCTTTCTTCCCCTAATTTAAAGTGATTCTCATTATATTTTTGGCTCATTTTTCAGTAGATGTCAAGAAAAATTCAAAAGATGGGTAGATTTAGCTCAGTTCAGTCGCTCAGTCATGTCCATCTTTTTGTGACCCCGTGAACCGCAGCATGCCAGGCCTCCCTATCCATCACCAACTGCCGGAGTCTACCCAAACCCATGTCCATTGAGTCGGTGATGCCATCCAACCACCTCATCCTCTGTCGTCCCCTTCTCCTCCTGCCCTCAATCTTTACCAGCATCAGAGTCTTTTCAAATGAGTCAGCTCTTTGCATCAGGTGGCCAAAGTATTGGAGTTTCAGCTTCAACATCAGTCCTTCCAATGAACACCCAGGACTGATCTCCTTTAGGATGGACTGGATGGATCTCCTTGCAGTCCAAGGGACTCTCAAGAGTCTTCTCTAACACCACAGTTCAAAAACATCTCATGCTGTAGGCTAGAAAAGGGACAAACAGGGCAAAAGTTCTATGCCAACTATAGGGTACAATTGACAACCATTCAGAAATCTAAGATCATGGCATCCAGTCCCATCACTTCATGGCAAATAGATGTGGAAACAGTGAAAATAGTGCCTGACTTTATTTTTCTGGGCTCCAAAATCACTGCAGATGGTGATTGCAGTCATGAAATTAAAAGACACTTACTGCTTGGGAGGAAAGTTATGGCCAACCCAGATAGCATATTAAAAAGCCGAGACATTACTTTGCCCACAAAGTCCGTCTAGTCAAGGCTATGGTTTTTCCAGTGGTCATGAATGGATGTGAGAGCTGGACTATAAAGAAAGCTGAGCACAGAAGAATTGATGCTTTTGAACTGTGGTATTGGAGAAGACTCTTGAGAGTCCCTTGGACTGCAAGGAGATCCAACCAGTCCATCCTAAAGGAGATCAGTCCTGGGTGTTCATTGGAAGGACTGATGTTGAAGCTGAAACTCCAATACTTTGGACACCTGATGCAAAAAGCTGACTCATTGGAAAAGACCCTGATGCTGGTAAAGATTGAGGGCAGGAGGAGAAGGGGACGACAGAGGATGAGGTGGTTGGATGGCATCACTGACTCAATGGACATGGGTTTGTGTGGACTCCAGGAGTTGGTGATGGACAGGGAGGCCTGGCGTGCTGCGGTTCTTGGGGGTTGCAAAGAGTTGCACATGACTGAGCGACTGAAATGAACTGAATTATAGTGAGGTATTTCAACATTCCTCTCTCAAAATCTGAGAAGCTAAGACAACAAAAATATGTTGATTTTTATAAATATATATATATATATATTTAAAGATTTGAACAAAAGAATTACCAAACTAAATTAAAAGACTTATATATCACTCTGAAACCAGCAATTGAGGAATATTATTAAGAGCATAGAACGTATCTACACAAATTGGCTACCTATGAAGATTTAAGCAAGCTACCAAGAAAATTTTAAAAAGTCAATGTCAATTGAATCATAAATAAAATGCAAATAAACATAGTGATAAATTTCTTAAATAATGTAAATGCATATACTTATAAGTGAATCTCTTTTAAATATCTAATATAACAAAAAGGATCATTATAGAAATGGAAATAGTAAGAAATGAGTGTATGCATATGCGTATATATAGGGCTTCCCTGGTGGCTCAGACAGTAAAGAATCTGCCTGCAATGAGGGAGACCTGGATTCAATCCCTGGAGTCAGGAGATCCCTTAGAGAGGGAAATGGCAACCCACTCCAGTATTCTTGCCTGGAGAATCCCTCCCCATGGACAGAGGAACCTGGCAGGCTACAGTCCATGGGGTCACAGAATCAGACATGACAGAGCGGCTAAACACAGCACTCATTTATATATCGGTCTTTGATGAAAAAGTGAAAGTTTATCTGCTAGTGAGAAAAAAAAAAGTGCACATTCTTGGAAAATCTGTATAACCAGACTTAAATTAGGAAGAAATGAACTTCAAACACTCCTTAAACAAATAAATAAACTAATTGAATCAGTTTTTTCAAATGTTCCATAAAGCAAATTTCCAGGACAAATATGTTTTATAAGTAATTTCTTTGAAATTCTAAGAGACAATTAAAATGAAGAAATACTCTCCAATTTATTATGTGAGGTTGTATATCTTCGTTATTAATTTTAGATAAGAAGAGTATAAAAGGGTAAAGTATAGATGTATTAAAGTATTTATCTATATAATTATAGTATTTATATAAATGGTATCTATATAAATATAGTATTTAAATAGTATTTATATGGTATCTATATAAATATAGTATTTAAAGTATAAAGTATTTATCTATATAAATATAGATGTAAAACTCCTAAACAAAATATTGGTTAACTTAATTTAGCAGTGCATATGTAGCTCCTATAGCATAACTATGGTTGGTTTATTCAGAATTGCAAGGGTGGTCTATCACTAAAAGATCTATAAATGTGATTAAAAATGAGTAATTCAATAAATACAGGCATGCCAAGTTATTAATTCAAATTTTATCCATGAAAAGAACCATTATTAAACTAATTGTCTTTAATTTAATAAAAGATAACCTATAGTGTTTCGGTCCTTTAATGGACTGGAACCTGGTGGTCTGGAATTGACGATAAGAAAATGAAAGAGAGAGAGATAGATGGAGAGAAAAGGAGAGAGAGAGAGAGAAGAAAGACACGGGGACCCAAGCCTCTGGTGGAGGAAGGGTGCTTTAATGATCTTTCTGTGAGTATATACATGCTGTTGTACAAGAAATTTCTTTCAACAATGATAAAGATCAGAAAACCAATGTACAGCAACCATTACCAAAGGAACAAGGGATTAATAATAGTCACAAGGTCAGGAGACAATCCATATCTCAAGAAAGGGGATCGAGACTAACCAGTTTTGTTGTAAAGAGAATGTTTACTGAAGGAGATTCAAGCCTGTCTCATCCTATGGCCTCAGTCCTGGGAGCAGCGTGCTGTTCCACTGATAAGGAACAGAGGATTTATGAGAAACAGAATGTAGAAATCCTTCTGTTAAACATTTCCTGATACTATAGGAAAATAATTTTTAGTGTTGAAAGTTTAAAAGTGTTCTATTTAAAATCATAGGCAACATAAGGATGACAACACATTTTTTTAACTTTGTATTGAAAAACATTCCCAATGCAATAAGATAAGAAAAAAAAACTTTATAAGGATTAGAAGGAAAGAAATGAATTGGTATTATTCAAGGATGATATAATTGTGTAGAAGCTACAAAAATATTCATAAAAATATTAAAATTGAAAGAGGTATTAAGAAAGTTTCTGAGTGTAGCATAAATGTAAAAATAGTTATTGCATTTTTGGAAAACTAAAATATTGACAGAACACATTCAAACAGAATATTGATACATCAGACATCATTTGCAATGGTGATTAAAATGTCATCTCTGTCGATCTAAAATGCAGAAAGATATTTTCACAGAAAATTACAAAGTTCATTATGAGGCACAAACAGAACACACATTTCTCTCAATACCAACCTATTTAAATTGCTATAACATTTTTATCAGAATTTTTGTAAAATCTGTATGGAATTACAAGGCGAAAGAGTAACCGAAAGGTTCCTAAAGAAGAAGAGCAAGTTTGGATGATCTTTATCAAATACCAGGGTTTATTAGAAAACTAATATATTTAAGTTAATGTGGTCTTGAAATAGGAATAGACAAACTAGATTTAACACATCCATTAATTGAAGAACATGAAATATATGACAGAATAAACATGGCAGTTATTAATAAATAATTGAGGAAAGAAGAGACTATTTAATTAATGGTGCTGGAACAATTAGTCTTTCATATATATATATATATATATATATAAAACAATGAAATTAGCTCATGAAATCTGCAAAAGTCAACTTCAAATAAAGACTTAAGGAAAAAACAAAAACTCCAAAACCTTTAAATGACAAAATAATTTCTTATTGGCTTTGGGATACAAATGCTATTCAAACTGAAGAAGAGTTTATTTAGAACATGAACCAAACAAGAAAAGCAAATGAAAAAACCTCATTACTAATTATGAATATACAAAATTAAGACTAAATTAAGAAACTTTTTTATTCATAAGACTAGCAATCTCTGACAATACCAAAAATGATGGGAATATAGAACATAGGGAACTGCGTGTATTTTCTAGTGGAAAATTCTGATGCAACTATATTGGAAGCAAATTTGTCATGATCTTATAAAATGAATATGTGCAAATACTGAAACCCAGAGACTCCGCTTCTAGACTAAACTCTTGCAAATATGCCATAGAAAACACATAAAATAATATTCAAAATAACATTATATCAACAAAAATGTAAATTGCCCCCAAATATAGGAAAATATATAAATAAATCAACGTGTTTATATTGCATAATATTATATAATAATGGCAGCAAATTAAAAAAAAAAACTTCATAGGTGTAACATGGATAAAATTTAGAAATACAATGTTGAATGATAAATAAAAATATCAAAAAAATTTCAAAGTATTTAAACGCTTTTAAAATCTCAAAGTAAATAAAATTAATGTACCTTATATAAGAATGTATACATATCATAATTGCATACCTATAGCATATGAGCAAAACTCTAAATTTAAAAAAAAATTCAAAAGATTAATTCTCAATACAGCAATAATTAATTCTCACTGATTAATTCTCACTACAGTGACAATGGAATGGGGAAAAATAAGGTAGCAGTAATGGTTGTGGTTTCATTGATATCTGTTTTATTCTGCTTTTAATTTAGATTTTTTACATGCATTTTTATGGATCAAATAATACATGATCGTTCTTAGATTTCCAAAAGCAAAACAAAACCCGGTATCAATTATAACTGCTATTTTTTTTTATCACAGAGATCTATTACTGAGCTATATTCAGAAAACAATGGTTAGGAAAATGATATTATATTGTGCCATTAGTAACAGGTGATATTTCATTTATTTTGTAAGAATTATAGATTTATTTAAGATTAATAGAATGTACACATAAATGGAGAGAAAGAGAGACAGCAAGACAGGTTGAGACTGCTTTTCAATTAAATTTTAGCTTCAAATTATAATCCCCACATTAATATCCTATGTCACTTGGTCAAAGTTGCTGATTCTGACTACTGAGTTAGAAGCAAAAACAATGCTCCTTTCCAAACAAAAGTTTCCCAAGTGTCAGCAAAATGTCCAAATCATCTATTTCACATTGATGTGCTTTTTAAAACTTTTCAAATCAAGGGCACTTCTTTGTTCCAGATTTAAAGAGCTGATGAAATATATTCTAATAGATTCATATCATAAATCTCTAGTGTCTAAGTAGACCTGAAGAAACATCTATCTGTCCTGATCAGTATCTCCAGAGGCTATTATATTCCCATTTTAAAAAAAAGTCATCTGTGTAGAGCCCATCTCAGTCTCTAGCTTGTCAGTTCAAGAACATTAGAATGCCTATTTAGTTTTGCTCATTAAGATGTATATCTTTTATGCCCCGTGATAACTATTAATATTCAAAAAACATAGGGAAAAGCATAAGGCAAGTGCTTAAACTAGAGATTACAACTATTCCAAACATTTGGAGCTTCCCAATTACTACTGGACCCTATTTCCATCTGTCAACTCGGGTTATATCATAGCATAATGCCATTTTGAGACTCAAGTAAGCAGCGTCAATCTAACTGTTATTTGCAGAATGACTTTGTAGTCCTAGAGGATTGCAAGATGCGGATGATTGCTCCTTAGAGGAATAACTGTTGACAGGGCTGGTGAAACAACTCACGGATGATGAACTGAGAAAGTGCCCAACTGTTCATGCAGACCTGTAAATGTGCCACAGCACAACCTTAGGAAGGATTACAGCAATTTCCCCATGTGCTATTATTTGCCTCTGACCGAAAATGACAGAGAGGCATAGCATCACTAGACGTCGTCTACATGTACATTTTACACATCCTGATCCTTTAACATCACTGACTTTATGAAATGTCATCAGAGTTATCAAATCTTGAAGCTCTCTATTATACCTTGAACAGGGATCAGTTTCCTCTGTTACAAAATTAATGACTAAAACCAACTCTAATAATGTTTAAAATGAATGAAGAACTTGCCAAGAGTTCAACACTGTATTAATACTTCTGTCTAACCTTCTATTCCCAAGGCTGATAGCATGCACAAAGACTTTGATTAGACTCTGACCATCTGTATGAATTTATGTAAATGTATAAGCATATAATAGGCATAACTTGAGTAGCTTTAATCATAGAAAATATTTTACATAGTAATCTAAAAATAATATATTGTTAAAAAAGAACATAATTTATTCTTCTGCAGGTAGTACTCTCCCTGGTAACTATAGTGACAGCATTTACAAAAGGGAAAATGTGATGCAATTGAGAAAAAGAATTAATATACACTCAAGAATGGGATCATTTACTGTTTAACAGAGCATTCCCATTCTATTTATGTCTTTGACATATTACCACTATAAACTGTTCATCATATTTGCTCAAATACCATGTCATATACTTTAGTAGTTTAAAATTTGGCAGTTAAATAATATAATCAGTATATGAGCAAACTTTTATTTCCCTCCTTGTCCTACATATTGTGCCATCTGTCTCATTTACATTTCATGTGCTGCTCATCTATTTGTTGGCCATTAATAGGTTACTTTATTCATCCATGTGTATCACTCATTAGCTACTCCTTCTATGATTATTATCATTATTTTTGTTGTAAGAGCACTTAACATGATATCTGTTCTCTTAACACATTTTAAGTGCATAATATAGTATGTTCACTATGGACACAATGTTGTACAGCAGATCTCTAGAACTCATTCATCTTGTATATTATACTTTTAATGTCTGTCAAATAGCAACTCTCCGTTACTCTTCTACTTCCCACTTTGTCTTCAGTTTCTCAAATCACTGTGATGTCCTTGTGTTTACCACCTTTGTTCTTTTCTCCATTTTATCTACCCTGCTTCTTAGAAAATACACTGATTTTTATCTTATTTTTATTCCCAAATTACAGATAAAGGAATTTCAATTCTACATGTAGATAGTCAAAAAAGAAAATAAAATCATTATCTAGTAAAAATATTTTATTTTATACCCATTAGAAAAACACTTCACAGTATCAATATTTTAGGAGTACCTTCCTGCTAAAGAAGAACTAATTTATTATGCTACATAATACCTTTCTTGTCATCCAGCCTGTCAAATTAGGTTTTATATCTAAATTAAAATTCTGCTTGTTGTTTTTATTGATTTTAATGTCATCTTAATCCCTCCTGTTATTTAAATCTTTTAAACAAAATGAAACAATGATGTTTAATAACCAGTAAGACCCTAAGAAAATTTAGCATTTGGATGAAGAAGACCTAGTCTCCAGCAGCATTAGATAACAGAACAAAAGGGCCACAGATGCATCTCACTGGGAACATTTTTAATGTTATTTTGTTTTGTTTTGATACTTTTTTAAAAAAAATAGTATTTTATTATTTGCTACCCCTTGTGGCTTGTAGGAATCTTAGTTCCCTAACCAGGGATACTTGTGTTCCTTGCAATGGAAATGTAGAACTCTAACCACTGGACCACCAAGTGAAAGTGAAAATCGCTCAGTTGTGTCCAACTCTTTATGACCCCATGAACTATACAGTCCATGGAATTCTCCAGGCCAGAATACTGGAGTGGGCAGCCTTTCCCTTCTCCTCTGGACCAGCAGGGAAGTCTCTTTTGTTTTGATTCTTAATCAAAGTTTCAAATGACAGTGAAGGCTAGTTCTGTATTATTGATTTGTTGATGATGGTTTTACTAAATATGACTCATTAAAATCCATTCTAAAGTTGTTTTTCAGCAGGTTTTATATGAGAATGCATATTTAGTTATATTTATGTAAGTGCATTTGAAACATTTTAAAAAGCATATAGCTTAAAATTATGGAGCATTCAAGAACTTAATACAGAAATTTTTACTTATTTTCAAAAGGAAACATAATCTTTATTACTAAATAATTCCTTGGGTAAAAAATTAAAATGTATTACAAATACTCTTCTGTTCCAGTTTGAGAGAAAAACTGAATCAAACACATTTGAAAATAAAAGACCTTAATCAAGATAGACATTCTTTCTTTTAAAATATTTCTTAAAACACAACCTAGGTGATTACATTTATGATATTTCTTCTTTTTCCTTATATATTATTTTGACATGCTCTTCTAAGAAAATAGGATATTCAGATGAAGTTTCTTATTTGGAACATGATTTATAATGAAAATATATAGGTCCACACATATTTACATATATGGATTATGTTCTAACATCTGCACTTAGAAATCTATGTTCATCACTTTAAGTGAAAAGTGTTAGTCACTCAATGGTGTCCGACTCTTTGTGACCCCATGAACTGTAGCCTGCCAGGTTCCTCTGTGCATGGAATTTTCGAGGCAAGAATACTGAAGTGGGTTGTCATTTCCTTCTCCAGAGCATCTTCCTGACCCAGAAATTGAACCCTGGTCTCCTGCATTGCAGGCAGATTGTTTACCATTTGAGCCACTAAGGAAATTGTTTTATATTATTAAATATAAAACATTTAGTGTTTGAGCCAGCAGGGAAGCTGTATATTATTAAATTATTAAATATATATTTCTCAATCAATTATAATTTAATGATATATTTATTTATTAATAGTAACAGGACAGACTTTGCTTAATCATGCTCAATTTTTCAACTGGTAAATTGAATATACTGCACATTTATTAGAACAATGCATTTAACTATAAATACTTTTCTCTGTAAATTTCTATGTTTGGGATTACTGTATATGCTTCCAGTAAACATAAAGGGACAAACTTATCTTGAAGTATTCTTACGTCTGTTATAATAACAATAATCTTTAAAATATTCAACTAAATACATTTATTATGTGTGTTATCATAATTTAGCACATGATAAGTTTTCTATAATTATTAGGTACACATAATTGAAATAAAACTGACAATAATAAACAAACTGTGATCCTCTTTTTGCTTGTGAACATTTAGTTGGTCATGGCACTAACTTATTATGATTATAAACTATCTGCAAAATTAAAATTAAGTAGACTGAACACTTTTATTGTTGAATGTAAGCAATACATTTCTGTAATACTGTCAAAAGTATACTTACAAAGCCTGAATTTTGGGGCCAGAGAGGCATCTTTTTAAACTTTGCATCTGCTACTTACATATACTGCAATTTTAAGTCAAAGTGGGAATTTCAACATCCTGAAATCAGTCAAAGTATGTAGTGTAGATTAATATGAAAATTATATGAAAAAATCTACATAAAGGACCAAGAAAATAACTGGCCAACAGTGATATAATCACAAATATTAACAAAAATCCTTTCTTTTTTTGTCCTAACTGCAAGTATTCAGCGATCTAGATAGATATTTTCCCCATTCTTAAATATTGTGATAAATATTCATAACATAAAATTTACCAATTTAACCATTTCTAAGTGTACAATTAGGCAGCATTAAGTACTTTGACATTGTTGTGCAACAATCATCACTACTAATTTGTATGACTTTCATCATCCCAAATTAAAACTGTACCCATTAAACGACTCCCTATTCTTCTGCCTCTTGTATGGTTTCCACCACTATTCTATATCTCTATGGTGGTGGTGGTTTAGTCACTAATTTGTGTCTGACTCTTTGCAACACCATGGACTGTAGTGTGCCAGGCTCCTCTGTCCATGGAATTTCACAGGCAAGAGAGTGGGTTGCCATTTTCTTCTCCAGGGGATCCTCCCAACCAAGGGGCCCAACCTGCATCTCCTGCATTGCAGGAGCATTCTTTACAACTAAGTCTCCAGGGAAGCCTCTATATTTCTATAGGTTATTTTATTAATCACGTATAAGTAGACAGACAGAATGATCTCTGTTCATTTCCAAGGCAAATCATTCAATATTACAGTATTCCAAGTCTATGCCCAAACCACTAATGCCAAGGAAACTGAAGTTGAATGGTTCTATGAAGACATACAAGACCTTCTAGAACTAAGACCAAAAAAAGATGTCCTTTTCATCATAGGGGACTGGAATGCAAAAGTAGGAAGTCAAGAGATACCTGGAGTAACAGGAAAGTTTGACCTTGGAGTACAGAATGAAGCAGGACAAAGAGAGTTTAGGACTAAGAGTTTTTCCAAGAGAACACACTGGTCAGAGCAAACACCCTCTTCCAACAACACAAGAGAAGATTCTACACATGGACATCACCAGAGGGTCAATACCAAAATCAGATTGATTATATTCTTTGCAGCTAAAGATGGAGAAGCTCTATACAGTCAGCAAAAACAAGACTGGGAACTGACTGTGATCATGAACACCATACTGCCAAATTCAGACTTAAATTGAAGCAAGTAGGGAAAACCACTAGGCCATTCATGTAAGACCTAAATCAAATCCTTTACAAGTATATACTGGAAGTGGCAAATAGATTCAAGGGATTAGATTTGATAGACAGAATGCCTGAAGAACCATGGACAGAGGTTTGTAACATTGTACAGGAGGCAGTGATAAAAAACATCCCCAAGAAAAAGAAATACAAAAGGGCAAAATGATTGTCTGAGGAGGCTGAGGACATAGCTGAGAAAAGAAGAGAAGCAAAAGGCAAAGGAGAAAAGGAAAGATATATCCATCTGAATCCAGAGTTCCAAAGAATAGCAAGGAGCCATAAGAGAGCCTTCCTAAGTGAGCGATGAAAAGAAATAGAGGAAAATAATAGAATGGGAAAGACTAGAGAGCTCTTCAAGAAAATCAGAGATACCAAGGGAACATTTCATGCAAAGATGGGCACAATAAAGGACAGAGATATCATGGATCTAACAGAAACAGAAGATACTAAGAAGAGGTGGCAAGAATACACAGAAGAACTGTACAAAAAAGACCTTAGTGACCCAGATAATCATGATGGTGTGATCACTCACCTAGAGCCAGATATCTTTGGAGAGTGAAGTCAAGTGGGCCTTCGAAAGTATCACTATGAACAATGCTAGTAGAGGTGATGGAATTCCAGCTGAGCTATTTCAATTCCTAAAAGATAATGCTATGAGAGTGCTACATGCAATATATCAGCAAATTTGGAAAATTCAGCAGTGGCCACAGGATTGGAAAACTTCAATTTTCATTTCAATCCCCAAAAAAAGCAATGCCAAAGAATGTTCAAACTACCACACAATTGTACTCATTTCACATGCTAGCAAACTAATGCTCAAAATACTCCAAGCTAGGCTTCAAAACAGTACATGAACCAAGAACTTGCAGATATTCAGGCTGGATTTAGAAAAGGCAGAGGAACCAGAAATGAAACTGCCAACATCAGTTGGATCATAGAAAAAGAAAGACAATTTCAGAAAAACATCTAATTCTGCTTCATTGACTACTCTAAAGCCTTTGATTGCATGGATCACAACAAACTGTGGAAAATTCCTAAGGAGATGGGAATACCAGACCACCTGACATGCCTCCTGAGAAATCTATGCAGGTCAAGAAGCAACAGATAGAACTGGACAGACAGGTTCCAAATTGGGAAAAGAGTATGTCAAGGCTGTATATTGTCACCCTGTTTATTTAACTTAACAGAGTATATCATGTGAAATACGGGTGGATGAAGCACAAGTTGGAATCAAGATTGCCAGGAGAAATATCAATAATCTCAGATAAGCAGATGACACCACCCTTATGGTAGAAAGTGAAAAGTCAGAAAGAGTCTCTTGATGAAAGTGAAAGACGAGAGTGAAAAAGCTATCTTAAAATTCAACATTCAAAAAATGAAGATCATGGAATCTGCTCCCATCACTTCATGGCAAATAGATGGGGAAACGATGGAAACAGTGACTGACTTTATTTTCTTGGTCTCCAAAATCACTGAAGATGGTAACTGCAGCCATTAAATTAAAAGACTCTTGCTCCTAGGAAGAAAAGCTATAACAAACCTAGACAGCCTACTAAAAACAGAGACATTACTTTGCTGACAAATGTCCGTATACTCAAAGCTTTGGTTTTTCCAAGAGTCGTGTATGAATGTGAGAGTTGGACCATAAAGAATGCTGAGCACTGAAGAACTGATGCTTTTGAACTGTGGTGTTGGACAAGACTCTTTATAGAATCCCTTGAACTGCATGAAGATCAAACCAGTCAACTCTAAAGGAAATCAATCCTGAATATTCATTGGAAGGACTGATGCTGAAGTTGAAGCTCCAATATTTTGGCCAGCTGATGGGAAGTGCTAACTCGTTAGAAAAGATCCTGATGCTATGAAAGATTGAAGGCAGGAGGAGAAGGGGATGGCAGAGGAAGAAATGGTTGGATGGCATCACTGACTTGATGGACATGAGTTTGAGCAAACTCTGGGAGATGGTGAAGGACAGGGACATCTGGCACGCTGCAATCCATGGGGTTGCAAAGAATCAGACACGACTGAGCAACTAAACAACAATGGCTACATACAAGTAGAATCATACAACATCCATTCTTTTATCTCTGGCCTTTTCAGTCAGCATAATATTTTAAAGTTTCATCCATGTAGTAGCATATATCAAAATTTCATTCTTCACAAACGCTGAATTATATTCCATAGTATGTATATGCTGCATTTTGTTTATCCAATCAATCTTCAATGAACATTTGGGTTAGTCTCACCTATTCAATATGGTGGGAAATACTGCTATGAATATGGTGTGCAAATATATGTTTGACAATTGCATTCAACTCTTTGAATCTCTTTGGTTTATACCTATATTTGGAATTGCTAGGTCCTATGGTCATTCTGTTTAATTTTTTTGAAGAAATACCATACCATTTTCCACAGGACTTTCATCAATTTAAATTCCCACCAGCAATGCATAAGTGTTTCAATTTCTCCACGTCTTTTCATATGGTATTATTTCCCGGGATTTGTTTTGATAATAGCCATTATAATGAATATGAAGTAGCCTCTCATTTAGGCTGAGATTTGTATTTTGTTAGTGATTAGTGATATTGATTAGTAATGTTCCTCTTTTCTTGTGTATTTTGGTTATTGTAAACCTTCTTTGAAGAAACATCTGTTCAAGTCCTTTGACCATTTTTTTAATGCTGCCTATTCCTTTTGTTTGAGTTTTAGAAGTTTTATTTTTAATATTTTCTGAATATTAATCCTTTGTTAGATATATTATTTGGAAATATTTTCTCCAGATTTGTGGGTTGTCTTTTCACTCCAATGCCCTTTGATGCAAGTTTTTCATTTTTTAAAGTTCATTTATTTTTTCTTTTGATGCCTATGCTTTTAATGTCACATTCAATAAATCACTATCAAATCTAATGAATCTTTCACCCTGTGTTTTCTTTTAATGTTTAGCTCTTTTGTTTTAGGGCTTCCCAGATGGCACAAGTGATAGAGAATTATCCTACCAATGTAGGAGACACAAGAGACATGAGTTTGATCCCTAAATCAGGAAGATTCCTTACAGAAAGAAATGGCAACCTACTCCAGTATTTCTTGCCTGGAAAATTCCATGGGCAGAGGAGGCTGGTGGGCTCAGCCCATGGGTTTGCAAGCAGTCAGATACGCCTGAGTGCACAGATGCTAGATACTTATGTTTTCGCTTTTATGTTTAAGTCTTTGACCTGTTTGGGGTTAATTTTTATATATGACATGGGGTAAGAATTCAAAAGTATTCTTTTCCAAAGGGGTATCCAGTTTTCCCAGGACCATTTGTTGAAAAACTGACCTTTCCCCATTGAATGGTATTGGTGCTTTGTTGGACGTATTTGATCATGTATATAAGTTTACTTTTTCAGTTCTCTTTTCTATCCTATTTTCTATATGTCTTCCTTTATGCCAATACCAGGAGAAGGCAGTGGCACCCCACTCCAGTACTCTTGCCTGGAAAATCCCATGGACGGAGGAGTCGGGTAGGCTACAGTCCATGGGGTTGCAAAGAGTCAGACACGACTGAGCTTTCACTTTCACTTTCACTTTCCCCTTTCATGCACTGGAGAAGGAAATGGCAACCCACTCCAGTATTCTTGCCTGGAGAATCCCAGGGACAGCGGAGCCTGGTGGGCTGCCGTCTATGGGGTCGCACAGAGTCGGACATGACTGAAGCGACTTAGCAGCAGCAGCAGCAGCAGCATGCCAATACCACAATCTTTTTTGAGTACAGCAGATTCTAAGTAAGTCTTATTATCAGATCATATGAGTCCTTCAATTTTGTTCTTTTTCAAGATTATTTTGTCTATTTGCAGTCCTTCAAGGTATGAAATTCAGGATTTTTTTTCTATTTCCTCAAAAAGATATTGTTTGAACTTTGAAAGGGATTGCATTGAATCTGTAGGTTGCTTCTGATGATATTTACATCTTAACCATATCATGTGTTCCACAGACATAATATTAACATTTTGACAATATTATGTCAGTCCATAAACACAGATGTCTTCCCATTTATTTATGACTAGTTTCTTTCAGCAGCATTTTGTAGTTTCAGTGTACCAGTAGAACTCCCTTGGCTAAGTTATCCCTAAGTGTTTTATTCTTTTTGATGTTTTTGTAAATGGATTGTTTTCTCAATTTCCTTTTTGAATTCTTCACTGTTAATGTATAAAAATATAACTTATTTTCTGAATTGAATTTTTATTCTGAAATGCTGATGAATTTATTTATTCACTAAAACTTTGTGTGTGTGTGTGTGTGTGTGTGTGGAATTGTTAGCCCTTTCTACATGTAAGTTCATGTTGTCTGCAGAGAAAACTGTACTTTTTCCTTTCTAACTCTGATGCTCTTTTAATTACTTAACTCCTCCCTTCCTCCATTGCCTAATCGCTCTGGCTGGAACTTCCCAAACTAAATCATATAGAAGTGGTAAAATCCATTATATCTTATATTACATCTTAACTCATCACATACCAACTATGTGTCTTTGAAGTCATATAACTCTGAGCCTCACTGTTTTCAAATAGGAATAACTGTGTCTACTACATTTGATAATTTTACATACTTAATGACACAGTTTATTTCCAAACTTTTAGCATAGCCTCTAACAAATAGAGGATGTACCCAACAGTTAACTGCAGTTCATTCCTCTCATTTTCTTTATATCTTAAAGGAATTAAATAGAGATTAAAACCAACTTTAAATTAAAAAGGAAGTAAAATATGTGGTAACTTTATCTTTTTCATTTCAATAGTCTATCTTCATATATATATAATAAGTAATTCTATAAATAATTATACATTGAAATGTAAAGGGTAATATTTTAAATATTGAGTTGATTTTTACCCTTCACCATAGCTCTTCAGACACAAAAACATATGCATTTTTAAGGTTGAACATTCCTTGACTAACTAAATGTATAAATTAATACATATTTATAGCTAAATATATAAATTAACACATATTAAATACATATTTAATAGCTATGTAAATTAATACATATTTTCCTTTACTCGACCAAAAATAAGCATGTAAAATACTCCCACAAAGTTCACTTGGAAACACACAACTATATAAATTCAGTGAAATTTTTTTCATCATTACACTCATGTCTTCATTAGTTTCTAACTCAGGATAAATCCAGAATGCTGAAGAGTAAGTTAATTTTAGCTATTTGGTCGTGTAATCTAATTTTCAGTTGGGTTTAAACTCAAATCTTGCATAGGACAGTTTGTGAAAGCACTTTCTTCTTCAAAGGAAAAAGGAGCAAAAGTGTATTTAATGAACATACAGAATATAATCATGTTATTTAACTGAGAGAGTAAAAGAAAATAAACCACATCTTTATAAGTAAAGGATAAGTTTGTTAAATATAAAGTATTGATATTAACTTGAAAAAATGATAGAAATAGAGGTTACCTTAAGAGGCTCAAATTGGTCTTTTAGATAAATTTAATATTTTTAAATACTAGTGACAATAATGAAGGTGTTACAGGGACAGTTGAAATGTGATTCAAGAAAGTGAATAGAATTTACTGTCACAACACATGCTGATACTATGGAGGGCAATACCTTAGCTGCTATTTTATTTTCTTTCTGTGTTCTTGACATACTCCTATAAACTTGTTCTCAAAATACGATATATTCAGATACTTCCTGGTCATAAAAACAAATGCAACCCAGCAATGAGACTGATTATATTTGAAGATCACACAAGCATCTATTCTTGTGAATAGAATAAAGCTCCATCATCAAAATATTGTCTTCACAAGTGAAACCCATTGCTTGTGGAAGGTGCTTTTAGGAAAAGGGAAAGAGTATACTTAACATCTTGAGTAGCAGGATATCAGCCTTATTGTATATTTGTTAATTACCTGTTATAAGAAGTGAAGTGAAGTATTAGTTGCTCAGTAGTGTTCGACTCCTGGCAACCCCATTGACAGTAGCCTGCCAGGCTCCTCTGTCCATGGAATTCTCCAGGCAAATGTACTGGAATGGGTTGCCATGCCCTTCTACAGGGGATCTTTTCAACCCAGAGATCAAATCCATGTCTCCCGCATTGCAGGCAGATTCTTTATTGTCTGAGCCACCAGGGAAGTATACTTGTTATAAACATATATCTGATATAAATGGTTATTATATCTTCTATGAAAATGATATATACATTTTATTTATATATATCATAAAATAATTGTTCAGGTCTGCAAAGTTAAGAATATTAAATAGAAAGGTTACAAACAATTTTGATAATGTAACTCTGAAGCTAGCCACCTTTCATTACCCTTACAATACTCTTACAAATATTTGCAGATTTTACAGACCATATATATTTATTCTATTTACCTATGGTCTGATTTCCACCTTTGACTAGATTTTCATTTCCCACTTTCTGTTTAGTAGCTGCTTTAGAATTTTTCCTATGTTTGCATGACACATTTTAGACATCTGTGAAAACTTGCATATTCTATTCATTAAAAATGTATCTATTTAATTTCAAAAACTTACTTGATTCATATATTAGACAAGTAGTATTCTATATAGAGCATGCTCTCTCTCTCTCTCTCTCTCTCTCTCTCTCTATATATATATATATATATATATATATATATATATGAAACAAAGAGAAATAAAATATTTATTCTAAATAAATTTAGTAGTATGAGGCACCAGATTCCTCTTTTAGAATATAACAATCCAGTTAATAAAATCTTGACCATGGCTTCTAATAAAATATTTCTATTATTTTAGTAAATATATTTATTAAATATAAAAATTAACATAGTAAACATATGTTTTTCTATTAATTGTACAATCAGATTTCTTTAGTTTTATTTTTTTTCCCCAGGAACATACAAAATCCCAATGATATTGGTTCATCTTGGTAGGCACTGGGACTATTAGAATATATCTAAAGTGTAATTCTCATAAATGTGCCATAATTTATATGCAAAAGTGTTTACATACATTTTATTGCCCTCATTGGAATGTACTACCTCACTGTGTTTTCTTAGTTCCTATTTGTCCTTTGAATTTTACCTGAAATGTCTCTTCTTCTACAATGTTTCCTCTAATATTCCCTTAGTTGTAACTATCTTTTGTCATCATCAGAAGGTGATCATTCGTTGCAGGAATTGTGTCTTATTTCTTTGCCCCAATGCTTAGCTTAGTACATGGTAGATAGTAGACCAAAAAGTTGAAGAGTGAAGTAACTGTTCAAATCTCATACATTTTCCTTTTTTCATGCCTTTGATTTATTCACATATTTATTAATTTACTGAGCTCAATGCTAAAGTTGATTCAAAATATTACCTAAACATAGTTCTTGCTATGTATAAATTATAAAAGGATATTAAAGGGAAAATAAGGAGGGAGATGATAGATTTCTTTAATTTTTGTCACAGTCAACATTATGCTGATTCTTAGCACAGAGATAGAAAATTTGCAGAGTTTCCTGCAAAGTCACATTTTGAGGCAGCACCATATTATATTCTTTCTTTTTTTTTTCTAAAATCCAACTTCATTCGTGGAATTTAGCTTTCAGTGTTTGAACTGTAAATATTTTAAATTGAACATTGGCAGGCTTTCAAGAAATAAATATGTGCATTTACAGTTTGTACTCATATTTTCCATGTATTTGTTTGGTTATGACCACAGACACATCCTCAGAATAATTCTTCTTGACATTAGGAAAGCCTTATGTAGCTAAGATAAACTATACATTTCACTACCTCTATCATATAATGTCTATGAAAACACATGCATTTAATAAATAATGTCACAATTAATAAGACAGGATTCCATGCCCCATAGCTCTATGTGAACAAATAAGGCCTTAATTTTCCTGGGAGAAAGCTAAACTCCCAAGACATATTTCAAAGCCACTTTCAATTATCATAATTTATGGGATTCTTTCAGTCATGAGTGAATAATAATGTCCTTCCATTTTCAATGCCACATTTGGATGGTTTCAACTCCACCACATCACTTTTCAAAAATCTATCTAATCAATAAAATGTGTAAAATTTAAAAGCTCTAAACTTTACTACAAACTTTGTTTCATTGATCAATGACTAGTCTTCATACCTATTTAAGGTTTATTGTGGGTGAGAGTCATGTATTTTGAAATATTTATTTACTGGCCAAATATTTACTGGTCATTAATTAACATCTGTGATTTAAAAATGCCTCCTATTAGTTTCTCAGTCATGTCTGACTCCATGGACTGTAGCCCACCAGGCTCCTCTATCCATGGAATCCTCCAGGCCAAGAATACTGGAGTGGGTAGCCTTTCCCTTCTCCATGGAATCTTTTCAACCCAGGGATGGAATCTGGGTCTCCTGCATTGCTGGCAGATTCTTTACTATCTCAACCACCAGGGAATCTATGACACATCTAGACAGCATACCAAAAAGCAGACACATCACTTTGGCAACAAAGTTCCGTGTGTGTGTGTGTTAGTCATTCAGTCATGTCCGACTCTTTGTGACCCCATGGACTGTAGCCCGCCAGGCTCCTCTGTACATGGAATTCTCCAGGCAAGAATATTGAAGGGAATTACCATTTCCTTCTCATGGGGATTTTCCCGGCCCAGAGATCGAACCTGCATTTCCTGTGTGTCTCCTGCATTGCAGGCAGATTCTTTACCATCTTAGCCATCAGAGAAGCCCAAGGTCCATATAGTCAAAGCTATACTTTTTCCAGTAATCATGAATTGATGTGAGACTTGGACCATAAAGAAGGCTGAGCACTGAAGAATTCATGTGCTTGAACTGTGGTGCAGGAAGAGACTCTTAAGATTCCCTTGGACACTGAGGAGATCAAACCAGCCAATCCTAAAGGAAATCAGCCCTGAATATTCACTGAAAGAACTGATGCTGAAGCTCCAATACTTTGGCCAGCTGAAGCTAAGAGCTGATTCATTAAAACAGAACTTGATGCTAGGAAAGATTGAGGGCAGAAGAAGGGGGTGACGGAGGATAAGATAGATGGATGTAATCACCTACTCAGTAGAAATGAGTTTGAGCAAGCTCCAAGAGATAGTGAAGGACAGGGAAGCTTGGTCTGCTGTAGTCCATGGTGTCTCAAAGAGATGGACATGACTTAGCGACTGAACAAACGATGCTTAGTGATATTGCTTGTATCTAGAGGTTTCATAAATCAAAATGCATCTCTACTATACCAAGCTTACAGAACTATAATATTCAGCTCCTTTACTGAATGAATTATGATCTATTTACCTTAACATAGGAGTTGCCTTGTCATAAGACCTGGTGAATTTCAGCTTGCATTTGGTAGTACCTACATACCTGATTGAGACTTGAACTATTATTCTGTTATGCTAGGCTATGAACATATACCTCATTACCCAGTTTTTCTTCTATCAGTTCAGTTCAGTCACTCAGTCATGTACGATTCTTTGTGACCCAATGAACAGCAGCACGCCAGGCCTCCTTGTCCATCACCAACTCCCAGAGTCCACACAAACCCAAGTCCACTGAGTCAGTGATGTCATCCAACCATCTCATTCTCTGTTGTCCCCTTCTCCTCCTGCCCTCAATCTTTCCCAGCATCAGGGTCTTTTCCAATGGGTCAGCTCTTCGCATGAGGTGGCCAAAGTATTGGAGTTTCAGCTTCAACATCAGTCCTTCCAATGAACACCAGGGACCGATCTCCTTTAGGATGGACTGGTTGGATCTCCTTGCAGTCCAAGGGACTCTCAAGAGTCTTCTCCAACACCACAGTTCAAAAGAATAAATTCTTCAGCACTCAGCTTTCTTTATGGTCCAACTCTCACATCCATACATGACCACTGGAAAAAACATAGCCTTGACTAGACAGACCTTTGTTGACAAAATAATGTCTCTGCTTTTTAATGAATACTGGAGTGGGTTTGCCAGTTACTTCTCCAGTGCATGAAAGGGAAAAGTGAAAGCGAAGCTGCTCAGTCGTGTCCGACTCTTAGCGACCCCATGGACTGAAGGGGTTGGAATTAAAACTGACCTTTTCCAGCCCTGTGGCCACTGCTGAGTTTTCCAAATTTGCTGGCTTATTGAGTGCAGCACTTTCACAGCATCATCTTTTAGGATTTGATATAGCTGAACTGGAATTCCATCACCTCCACTAGCTTTGTTGGTAGTGTCGCTTCCTAAGGCCCACTTGACTTCACATTCCAGGATGTCTGGCTCTAGGTGAGTGTGAGTGATCACACCATCGTGACTATCTGGGTCGTGAAGATCTTTTTTGTACAGTATTTTGTGTATTCTTGCCACCTCTTCTTAATATCTTCTGCTTCTGTTAAGTTCCTACCATTTCTGTCCTTTATTGAACCCATCTTTGCATGAAATGTTCCCTTGGTATCTCTAATTTTCTTGAAGAGATCTCTAGTCTTTCCCATTCTGTTGTTTTCCTCTATTTCTTTGCATTGATCGCTGAGGAAAGCTTTCTTATGTCTCCTCTTCTTTTATAGAGATCTTTAAAAAACAAAAATTTCAAAGCATATATCAAATGCTTATTCCTTTATCATTTATTCATCTTTGTGTGAAGGTTCTAGAGTTCCTGGAATCATAGGTTCTCAAACTACAGTGTGCATTAACATCACTGTAGTCTTTCCATCCCCAGAGACTCCGTATCAGTCCGCCAATAATGAGATCCCAGATATGACATTGTCAGCAATCTCACTGGATAAATCTGGTACTATTAACCTTAGATCACACACTGAGATGCACTGCCGGAGTCCAGCTCCGGCAGCCAGGCAATCGCCCTGAAGGGATGAATGGGGTCGGAGAATGAAAATGATGCAGTCTCTCGCTCAAAGCACTTGGCTGCGTGTTTATTTTAAGCATCAGGTTTTCTTTTATACTTTTACAAAAGCATTAGGTCAGAGGTATGACATCTTCAGTTTCCCCTCACCCATATTTACTGTCTCCATAAATCATTGTTGTCCTTCAGAGTTCCCTCTTAAGTGTCCTTGTGATAACTTTGTAACTCAAGTTTGTCTCTGGGCTGTATATTACATTCCTCAGTTTATTTCTTATCTCTTTAAATCCTGCTATCCCCTAGTAACTTAAGCTCATCATCTCCTAAAAAGGCTTTTAGCTATTAGTATCTCTAAAATTCCTAGTTTCTATAAGCTATAGTAAAATATGCCAACACTACAACATACCTTAAACTTTTAGCTTCTAACTATTCTTAATTATTCCTAACCCCCAAACTCAGCAAACTTCTTTTGCCATAAACATTCCCCTTACAGGCAGGTTTCAGATAACAATGTTTTCCCATGGCCTCAGGCTGCAGCCTATGTGCTCATCCTGGAGCATTCTTTGTAAAGATCCTTGAACAAATGTCAATAGTTAACTTTATGGACTATAGCATTCTTTCCAGCCAACTCAACCGGAGGAAGGAAAGGACAAGTCAGAATCACAAGACCTAACTCCTTCATCCCGGGACCATGCCTGCGGGATGAGGAGAGGGGGTTGGGGCTGTGCCTCCATTTTGTCAGTAATGCCTATGGCGGCTCCCGACAATGCACCATTTTAGTGTGTGAAACTCCAGGTTCAGAATTCATGGTAAACAGAAATTTCTGAGAGACCACCCCTCACTGTGTTTCAGGCATTCATAACATTTTGTGTGAAGACAATTAATGATAAATTGACTGTGGTCCCTAATTTGAACTAAGTAAGAATGGAGATACTCAAATAATTTTCCAGGCAATAGTACTGGAGTGGGTCGCCATTTCCTTCTCCAGGAGATCTTCCCGACCCAAGGATCGAACCCGGGTCTCCCGCATTGCAGGAAGATGCTTTATCATCTGAGCCACTAGGGAAGCCCCTCTGTGTAAAAGAATAACTAGAAAAACTAAGTGGGTTACACATTTTTATAATGAAAATGCTCTTAAGTGATGAAGGAGTAGGAAGAAGATCTTTAGATACAAATGCAACCAGAGACATCATTCTTAGTTACAATCACATCAAACAGATCTTAAAATTAAACAAATGAAAAAAGAAGGTGACATAGAAAGTCACTATAATTAAATACATTTTTGAGTCAATAATGAATATAGATATGATATGAATATTAAATCAAATACCGTGTGAATTGTGATTAAACTTAATTTTATAGTGAAAAAAAAATTTTTAAACCCTGTATCCTACCAGATCTTATCTTGAGCAAGCCTACAAAAACTATGTATGTTGTGATTAACTGCATTGTTTTCAAATCTAAACTGAGCGAATGCATTCAGTGAAAAGAAAGACATGGTAAATTGTCTTCTGACAAAATGATGGCATATTCTTAATTACTATAGTTTAGATGATCAAACCAGAGCAATAGAGAATGATAGCCCTGTGAGAGAGATGAAAGACATCATGGCATCCTGATCAGTCACTTTACAGAGTCAGGTACAACGTGGACATGGGCCACAGTGACAATTTTGTGTGTATGTGTGTTCAGTTGTATCTGACTTTGCAATCCTATGGACTGTGTCCTGCTAGACTCTTCTGTCCAAGGAATTTTCCAGGCAAGAATACTTGAGTGGGTTGCCCTTTCCTACTCCAAAGGATCTTCCTGACCCAGGCATCAAACTGGCATCTCTTGCATCTCCTCCATTGGCAGCCAGATTCTTTACCAATGCACCAACTAGAAAGCCCTATAATGATAATTAATGCATTCATATTTCTCTTGGTATTTTGATATGCTTTAATACCATATTGTTTCTGCTAATGTTCTTGATTCCTGCTGTAGATTATAGCATTCCAGTGGGAAAATATCTTGATTGCTTAAATTTTGAAATTTTCTTGATATGTTCTACTATCTTGAACTACTTCACATACTGCTTTAATCCATTCCTGAGGTGGGGTTGGTAGACTTCTACTCAGATAGGTGCTTGATAAATTAATTTAAATGTGGTTTTCATCAATAGATGAGCTGATTTCAAAACTGGGTATTAACAACGAATATTCATCCTCTGCCCTTAGCAAGTTGTAATGTGAATCTGGATACTAGGACCCAAATAATTTTTTTTTTCCCCTAGAAAAACTTCTCACCTATATATATATATATATATGTGTGTGTGTGTATATACATATATATATACATATATATATGTGTGTGTATATACATATATATACATATATATATGTGTGTGTGTATATATATATATATAAAGTATTTTTAGAGCTGTTTTAAGTTTACAATAAATGAGAAGAAGATCAGGAGGTTATTTTCTCCTTGTATGGTACATTTTATGGCTTTGGACAAATGTCCTGGAGGAGGACATAGCAACCCACTCCAGTATTCTTGCCTGGAGAATCCCCATTGGCAGAGGAACCTGGCAGGCTACAGTCCATGGGGTAACAAAGAGTCAGACATGACTGAGTGACCAAGCACAGCACACATAATGACATGTATCCAACATTGTAAAATCATACCAAGTATTTTCACTGTCTTGAAAATCTTGTGCTTCTTTTTCCTACTTTCAGTTCTCAATATGAGAACATGGACATGATGATTAATGCTCGAAAATGGCCAATAAAAAGTCTATTTCATTTTATATCTACTTTACAGATTTTTTAGTTCCTTTTGGTACCTATTCTCCAAATCTTGCCACTTTCTTCTTACTAAATAATGTACAGTAAGTTACATATAGGAAGACGGAAAGAGCTACAAGTTTTCTTTTTTTTTTTTTTGATTCAAACAATTCTAAAACTCATATTTGTATTTCTGGGCAATGTTTGTCATATTTATTATATAATTATGCTCAAACTTTCATTCAATAATTTCAAATAATTATCAAATACATATTGGATGCCAGGAAGTTTCTGGATTCTGATTAGACAGCGACATACAAAATCAGCAATAGCCCTGATATATGAAGCTTGTATTTTAATGAGGGAAGAGAGATAACAAATGTATAAATGTGTAACTTGTCAGGCGGAGATAACTGACAAACCAGAAAAATAACACATGGCGGAAAAGAGAGAATGAGGTGGTGCTGCATTGTTGTACAGAGCAGGCAGGAAATCTGCTCTGAAAAGCTGGTTTCTGAGCAGATGCACAGCTTACTCTACTCAGTGTGGGTCACTGTCCTCATTGTATTCTGAGTGGTACTCTTGTCTAGGATAGTCCCTTCACATTGTTTACCAGTGCTTGTTGGGTTTCAAATGAATAGAAATAAAGTTTTAAAACACCACTAAAAACTTCTTCCACATGGATGAGTTTCAAAACCTTCCCATCTGACCAAAAGAATCTCAGCCCAGCTGCACAGGTATTGTGAAACCGGGACTCACTTTCTCTAACATCCATAGCTGGGTCCAATTTTTCCCATCAGTATAATTTAACCAGCAGTTGGAAGTTTCAGTAAGTATGCACTGCTTTCTGAGCTACTGACTTTATTAAGTTAAATCAGGTACAGCTCTGCTCGTACCAGGGTTTAAAATGACAACTCTGAATCCCTCAAGTACATTAACCATTAACACCTCAGGATCTCAAGTCTGTACTGGCCCCAGTACCTCAGTGAGTCATACAGCTTCAACTTCCATTTTACTGCCGCAGCTAGGAAGTCCCTTTTAGTACATGAACATTACTATTTTTCTCTTTTCAGCTATGACTTTTCATTGACAATAATATATCTTTATTGTTCTGTGTTTGAAGCTTAAGATATGAAGCTTGGTAGAAGTGGGAGTGTATTCAGAATTTTCTCAGTCTTCTATCAGAAGTCTTCTCAATTAGAAGTTAGTCTGCAGTGTTTTCTGTGTGCTAAATCCCAGTCTTAACACCATTCACAAAAAGAACCGTGTATATTTTATTTGATGTGTCTTAATGACTCATTTTATCCATTTAATTTATGGTGACAGTTCAGTTCAGTTCAGTCACTCAGTCGTGTCAGATTCTTTGTGACCCCATGAATCACAGAACGCCAGGCCTCCCTGTAATCACCAACTCCCGGAGTTTACCCAAACCCATGTCCATCTAGTCGGTGATGCCATACAACCATCTCATCCTCTGTAGTCCTCTTCTCCTCCTGCCAGCAATCGTTCCCAGCATTAGGGTCTTTTCCAACGAGTCAACTCTTCGCATGAGGTGGCCAAAGTACTGGAGTTTCAGCTTCAACATCAGTCCTTCCAATGAACATCCGAGACTGATCTCCTTTAAGATGGACTGGTTGGATCTCCTTGCAGTCCAAGGGACTCTCAAGAGTCTTCTCCAACACCAGAGTTCAGAAGCATCAATTCTTTGGCGCTCAGCTTTCTTCACCGTCCAACTCTCACATCCATACATGACTACTGGAAAAACCATAGCCTTGACTAGACGGACCTTTGTTGGCAAAGTAATGTCTCTGCTTTTAAATATGCTGTCCAGATTGTTCATAACCTTCCTTCCAAGGAGTAAGCGTCTTTTAATTTCATGGCTGCAATCACCATCAACAGTGATTTTGGAGCCCATAAAAAATAAAGTCTGACACTCTTTCCACTGTTTCCCCATCTATTTCACATGAAGTGATGGGACCAGATGCCATGATCTCAGTTTTCTGAGCGATGAGCTTTAAGCCAACTTTTTCACTCCCCTCTTTCACTTTCATCAAGAGGCTCTTTAGTTCTTCTTCACTTTCTGCCATAAGGGTGGTGTCATCTGCATATCTGAGGTTAGTGATATTTCTCCCAGCAATCTTGATTCCAGCTTGTGCTTCTTCCAGCCCAGCTTTTCTCATGATGTACTCTGCATATAAGTTAAATAAGCAGGGTGACAATATACAGCCTTGACATTCTCCTTTTCCTATTTGGAACCAGTCTGTTGTTCCATGTCCAGTTCTAACTATTGCTTCCTGACCTGCATACAGGTTTCTCAGGAGACAGGTCAGGTGGTCTGGTATTCCCATCTCTTTCAGAATTTTCCACAGTTTATTGTGATCCACACAGTCAAAGGCTTTGGCATAGTCAATAAAGCAGAAGTAGATGTTTTTCTGGAACTCTCTTCCTATTTCGATGACCCAATGGATGTTGGCAATTTGATCTCTGGTTCCTCTGCCTTTTCTAAAACCAGCTTGAATATCTGGAAGTTCATGGTTCACATATTGCTGAAGTCTGGCTTGGAGAATTTTGAGCACTACTTTACTAGCGTGTGAGATGAGTGCAATTGTGCGGTAGTTTGAGCATTCTTTGGCATTGCCTTTCTTTGGGATTGGAATGAAAACTGACCTTTTCCAGTCCTGTGGCCACTACTGTGTTTTCCAGATTTGCTGGCATATCATGCGCAAGATTTTCACAGCATCATCTTTGAGGATTTGAAATAGCTCAACTGGAATTCCATCACCTCCACTAGCTTTGTTGGTAGTGATGCTTTCTAAGACCCACTTGACTTCACATTCCAGGATGTCTGGCTCTAGGTGAGTGATCACACCATTGTAATTATCTGGGTCGTGAAAATCTTTTTTGTACTGTTCTTCTGTGTATTCTCGCCACCTCTTCTTAATATCTTCTGCTTCTGTTAGGTCCATACCATTTCTGTCCTTTATCGCGCCCATCTTTGCATGAAATGTTCCCCTGGTATCACTAATTTTCTTGAGGAGATCTCTAGTCTTTCCCATTCTGTTGTTTTCCTCCCTTTCTTTGCACTGATCACTGAGGAAGGCCTTCTTATCTCTCCTTGCTATTCTTTGGAACTCTGCATTCAGATGGGAATATCTTTCCTTTTCTCCTTTGCTTTTCACTTCTTTTCTTTTCCCAGCTATTTGTTAAGGCCTGCTCAGACAGCCATTTTGCTTTTTTGCATTTATTTTCCATGGTGACATGTGCTACCTTATTAGTTGGAAATTACCTAACTACCCATCAAGTAAGACAGTAGCCAAGTCTGTACTGTTGCAGAGAATGAGAGAAGTAAACCTCATGGATCAAAGTGTGGGGAAATTAGTGTTCATCTTTAGGTTCCCCCCTACCCTGTGAACTCTAGGAGATCTGATTGAAATGATATAAAAGACAATTTATTGTCCATCAGGGGCACATTGGACCACCAAAAAAATCCACTTCAAATGTATGAGGAAAATGAAGTCACAGTGATGGCTTCAGACAAAGACCTCAAGAGATTTAAGTTATGCTTCAGTTTATACAACCCTCAACAAACACTTAAGAAAGTGTTAGTCGCTCAGTCGTATCCAGATCTTCATGACCCCCATGAACTGTACCTACCAGGGTCCCCTGTCCATGGAATTCTCCAGGCAAGAATACTGGTGTGGGTAGCCATTCCCTCATCCAAGGGGTCTTCCTCATCCAGGGATTGAATCCAGGTCTCCTGCATTGCAGGCAGATTCATTACCATCTGAGCCACCGGGGAAGCCCACAGATACTTATACGTGATGGTTATAGAATCCTCTTACACAACAGTCTTATGAAACCTGTTGGAATGCTTCCTCAAGAGATAGACACATATTGATTTATACATGTTCTTTCTTCTACTGATTAGGTGGCAAAATAGTTGTCCTCTATAGGAGATACAGACTTTTAAGGATAAAGGGAAATTTTAAATACTACATTTAAAGCCGTACAGTATTAAAGCCCTACAGCCCTACAATAAAATGTAGTATTAAAAATACCACATTTTACTACATGTGAAATTGGTCATTTATACAGAAAAAACAGCAACTCTAATTCAAAAAGATACATGCACTCCAGTTTTCAGAGGAGTTGTATTTACCACAGCCAAGACCGTGGAAGCAACAGATGGATGGATAAGGAATGTGTGTTACATATATACAATGCACTATTAATGAGCCATAAAAAGGACTGAAATATTGTCATTTGCAGCAACATGATGGACCTAGAGATTATCATACTAAATGAAGTAAATCAGGCAGAGAAATACAAATATTGCATATTATCCCATATATGGAATCTTAAAAAAGGCAGAAATGAACTTATTTGCTAAACAGGAACAAACTCCCAGACATAGAAAAGAAACTTACGGCTACCAAAGGGGAAAAGGGATGGAGGAGTGAGAGGGATAAACTAGGAGTATGGGATTACAGATACACACTACCATGTATAAAAGAGGTAAACAAGGATTTATTGTATAGTACAGGGGACTATAGTCAATATCTTTTAATAACCTATAATAATGGAAAAGAATCTGAAGCTGTACATCTAAAACTAATATTGTAAATCAAATAAAATCAAATAAAACAAATTCTATATCAAGTTAGCAATTAGTATGAACCAAGAATGTGGACAATTTATTAAAAAATTCACACTGCATATTTGTTTTTTACATTTTCCAAATGAAATAGAAATCTATTCAGTCATATCAATTTTATTGATATTTCATTAAAATGTGTTACAAATAAATTCTATAAAACCTGAAATAGATCCTATTGTATTGTTTTCTTTTAACCATATATCACAGCAAATATGACTTTTTTGTGTGTGTGAGTTACTTTTGTGTATTTTTTTAAACCTACAAGAAAAATTTCAGTAGTTGATCTTATTTTTCCTCCCTAAAATTACTGTCCAGCTTGCAAAGGAAATATCTCATTAAGAAACTTAGTATAACTATGAATAATACAAAGTTATCAGGAAGTTTATCTCCATGGAAGTGAATGAGGCATAAGTGGATGAGATTATATTGAAATTTCACTCTCTCTCACTGAGTTAGCCTTTGTAGTTAATGATTCCTACATGTTTAAGTTTCGGGTGAGAAAGAATCTCAAAAACATATGTGGCCTGATTCATGCTCTGAGAGATCCAAGCTACCTATCCATTACATGTGCTCAATCTCCTGAATGTCTTGGATGTGAATACTGAGTTTCAAATAGCAAGCCCCAGAACCATATGGGAGACTCGAGAGGGAGGGGTTATATGTATACGTATAGCTGATCACTTTTTTGTACAGCAGAAACTAACACAGCATTGTAAAGCAATTACACCCCAATAATGATAAGAAGAACTAAGATAAAAAAAAAAAAATAACAGGAAAAGAGAAAAACAACAAGACCAAAAAAAAAAAAAGTGTAAGCCAAAATAATTAAAATTTATGTTGTAGCATTTTGAGGAAAAAAAAAATCTACCAGAAACTATGTTCCTATAAAGTAAGTATAAACCAAGGTATTTATCTTAAACAAACAAACAAAAAAAAATAGCAGGACTTCCTTGGTGGTCCAGTGGCTAAGAATCCACCTGCCAATGCAGGGGATGTGGATTGACTCCTACCCTGGGAAGACTCCACGTGCCTCAGGGCAATTAAACCCATGTGCCACAACTACTCACCTTGTGCTTTAGAGCCCATGAGCTGCAACTACTGAAGCCCACACATCCTAGAGCCCATGCTCCTTCACAAAGAGAGCCCACCACAAGGAGAAGCCTGTACTCCACAATTAGAGAGCAACTCCTGCTTGCCACAACTAGGGAAAACCCACATATAGCAATGACCCCAGCACAGCTAAAAATTTAAAAATAAATAATAGCTTTAAAAGAATAGATAAACAAAAACAGAGTATAAACAAGTTACTGATGTATAGGACCTCATTTTGCCCACCAGAGGAAGGGGTAAACATGAAATGGATCTCTTCAGAATACACTCAAACAATAAGGATGCCCATGTTCCTAGTAAAAGCCCATCAGAAAACTCTCTCTATATTATAGGCTCTTAGCAATCAAGTAGATATGATGATCTACTCTGTGGATGAAAATCAGTACCCTTCCCATCCAGCCCAGTGCAAGAATGATCTATGGATATAAAAATGGATTCATAAAAATGCCCAAGATGTCAGAATAGAGGCTGTTACTGGATTTCTACCCACTAAATCTGATTTGACTACTCTGGTCTAGATTGTATGTTTCCAGCAATGAAAATAAGCAAACTAACAACAAATAAATCAAACTGATGATTCCCATTTAAATTGATGTCTTCAAGAAGCCAATCTAGAAGCAAGTTATTACACTGAGCCCATTTTATATTAAAAGTTATACTTTTCCCTCCTTGGAATAGACTTTATTGTAGAAATGAATGTGCCTCCCTCCCTTCAAATAGCTGCCAGCACTTCAACAAATAGATTTGCCACATGCATTGTATACTGTGGGCTTCCCCTGTGGCTCAGCAGATAAAGAATCTGCCTGCAACATAGGAGACACAGGAGACAAGGGTTCAATCCCTGGGTCGGGAAGATCCCCTGGGGGAGGAAATGGCAAACCACTCCAATATTCTTGCCTAGAAAATCCTATGGACAGAGGAGCCTGGCAGGGTACAGTCCATAAATATCACAAAAAGTCAGACATGACAGAGTGACTAAGCATGCACAAATGGTATACTATCCATCACACCCTATCTTACATAGTACTCACTCATACCCCTTATTTGACAGCAAAAGTAGGGCAACAGACTGATGCCTTTGGGATTCTCTAGTACCATCTACTTTACTATCCAGAAACAGTTTTACTGAATGATGTGATGACATACTGACTTGTAGGATGTGACTGAAATAAGATGCCAGTTAATGTTGCAGTTTCCCCTATGGGTAAAATGCATGGGTCCCAGAACCAACAGTTGGAATGGTTAGTGACTTCAAGTTTGTACTCAAATATATACCTTCTTAATATTTTTAATTTTTTCACTAAGAGATCAGGTTCTATGGACTTTAAGATTATTTCACTCAAGGGATAACATACTTTTTATTAGGGGATCCAACAATAGTTTCACTAATTTGGAATCTAAGAGTTGGTCACTGAGCATTGTTCATGCCACTAAACATGAGGACAAAAGAATGTTTCAGTATTTGATAGAATATTCATAGTAATAAAACAGTAAATAAAGGACAACAATATAATCACTATAATATAGGAGCCTATAAAACTAAAGCTGAAGTTCAAGTGATTGGGACACTTTCTTTTCTGTACTATGTCCAAAATTATGGTTACATTACTTCAAAACAAAACAGGAAAGACGTTCAAGGCTTTCAATCACTCATGAAAGGAAATCTGGATTAACCCTCTAGTGAAAAAGTAACAACGGTACTACAAATCTGACCCAGAGAGCTGCTATATGCCACAATCAAAAGGCAAGGAAATCAAGAAACAGCATTTGGGATGATTATCTTTAGGAATATAGGTGTCTTCATTTAGTTTATAATATTGGAAACCCCTGTCACTTCTGCAACTCTTTGTCTTATAGCCATGTCTGTTGCTTAATGTGCATGGGTAATCAATTAATCAATGAGCACACAAGCCTCACACTTGAAGGTTGACACCTTAAAACACATTATCTTCACGACTGGGGGTAGGTACCATACACAGAAAGAGCAGAAGAAAGACATTATCCACCTCAACTAACCTTGCAAATCTTATACCTGACAATTTACATAAATGCAGATATTGGTGAAAATTAACTAACTTCCAAAAATCTAGTCATGAGGTTATCTGGAAAATGAGGTTTGTTGGTTGCTTTCTTGCTTGCTTTCTGTAGGCTCTGGAGGAGTCTTACACTGGACAGTGGTTTAATAGATGTATTGACACAAAATCCATACCATGTAGAAGAAAATCAACTACAACTTGGGTTTTATTTCCATACTAGATCCCAAATACATGTTTAATCATATATCTTAGTAGTTTTACCTTTCCAGTGATCTTTCTCCTACTAATGTATATAAAGTGCATTAGAGGTAGATAAACTTACCTTTCTGTTCAGTTAATAGACTATCACATCATATTATGACATAACAGGAGAGAGGGGAATCACTCAAGGCCAAGTACTTGTCATTTGGTCTTCAGGCTATCACTCTGCAGAAACAGGATAGTGAGTGCATGCATGCTCGTGTGCACAATATACAGTTATGCAAAGTAGAGGTATTTTAAAATTGTATCTGTGAGTAAAATATTTATGTCTATGACTTTCTCTTTATATTATAAACATACAAGGGATAAATATAGTATGAATTTGTTAGATATTTTCCAGCCGTTCTCAGTCATCCATTTTCTTTGAAAATCAGTCTCCCTCTTTTCCTTTGTGGAAGAATTCTCACTTTCCCTGTGTTTTTCATAGAAATGGCTGTCAAAGATCTAACACTCTGTATGCTTCTCCCTTCATCCTTTCAGAGTACACCTGACCCAGGTGGGCCACTCATACTCCCTTCCAGAAATTAAAATCTTGAGAATAACAAATGAACAAGAGTCAGATGAAACACTCCAAAGAGACTGTTTTGAAGCTACTGGAAAATATCAAGGAGATTCATGGATCTCATGACTCCTATGCTTGCTTTCCTAGGTTTTTCTTTCTTTCTGTGAGCATCCCATAATTATCCCAATATTTCTGTGTTACTCTGTTTTGGCTGCTATAACTGCATACATGGCGTCTTAAACAACAGAATCTTATTCTAATTTTAAAACTGTGCTCTTAAATAAAAATATTGTTGTAGAGAAAGAGAAAAGGAGAGGCGAGGAAAGGGAGAGATACTGTTAGTTAAAAAACTATTAATTCTATAGAACCAATGCACTGTAAATCAAAACTACAAGGACGTAAACTGGTACAGCCACTGTGCAGAACAGCATGGAGTTTCCTTAAAAAGCTAAAAATAGAGCTATCATATGATCCAGCAATCTTACTCCTGGGCGTATATCCAGAGAAAACTATGATTCGAAAAGATAGATGCATTCCAATGTTCATTGCAGCATTATTTACAATATGCCTTGATATGTTTTCTGCCCAGAATCTGGGAAAACATAAAATACTGGACCAGAAATTGTACTGAATTTTTAGTAATACAGAAAAAAAAAAAAAGAATGAAAAAGGAAATGTATACCTTCTAGTCTGTATGAAATGAGGTTTGAATATCTGCAGTTTTTGGTCAATAGGAAGTTGCCTGAAATGTTAAATGCTTTTCTTTGTAGACATACTGATATTCAGAAAAAATAAACACACACATACATAAAATGTATCTTATGACGCACTAAGATGTCCTATTGAGGTTTTGATTCCTTAGCAGCTACACATGCTCTGAGTAAAAGCTGTAGGAACAAGAAAGTGTCGGTTCCCAAATGATGATATGAGAATTCCATGCCATGTATAACATATCCTAAGGAGGTTACCTACCCTAATCTGGATCCAACTCATCTAAACAAGTATCTATTCCACTGATCAAAATTAACATTCTGTGACCTACAGTGACCAAAGAAGGTAAGTCTTCAGTAAATAGTCATTCCCTTATTTACCTACATATCACACTCAGAGATGACTGTGTCACTACCCAGACCAAATGAAATAGAACCCAAGCTACTGGTGGCCTTACATTTACATTTTGAAAAATAACTTGAGTGTCTAATGGGCAATTGGTCTTGACATGTAATACACAAAATGGCCAAAAATCAGATTTGCTCTTGTTCCAGGAAAACTGTGTGGCCCCCAAAAGATTACTAAAATTATTTAAGTTTTCACTTCTACATTGGTGAAGTTAGGTAGTATAACTAGATACTCATATTTTAAAGGCATATTTACCTTTATCATATGTATTCTTGAATGATAAGCCTGCTGTGGCACTAGTATATAAAAAGTGATTTAATGGACCTGGACTCTGTCATACAGAGTGAAGAAATTAAGAAAAAAAGATATCATATATTAATGCATCTATATGGAATCTAGAAGGCAAGAAGAAAGTTGGACGAATTGGGAGAGTGGCACTGACATATATACACTACCATGCATGAAATAGATAGCTAGTGGAAAGCTGCTGTACAGCGCAGGGAGCTCAGCTCAGTATGGTGATGACCTAGAGGGATGGGATGGGGTCAAGGGGTTAGAGAAAGTTTCAAGAGGGAAAGGATATGTGTATACATACAGCTAGTTTCCTTTGTTATATAGCAGCAACTAACACAATGTGAGAGTGGGACCGTAAAGAAAGCTGAGCGCTGAAGAAGTGATGCTTTTGAACTGTGGTGTTGGAGAAGACTCTTGAGAGTCCCTTGAACTGCAAGGAGACCCAACCAGTCCATCCTAAAGGAGGTCAGTCCTGGGTATTCATTGGAAGGACTAATGTTGAAGCTGAAACTCCAATAATTTGGCCACCTGATGGGAAGAGCTGACTCATTTGAAAAGACCCGGATGCTGGGTAAGCTCGAGGGCAGGAGGAGAAGGGGACAATAGAGGATGAGATGATTTGATGGCATCACTGATTCAACGGACATGAGTTTGGGCAAACTCAGGGAGTTGGTGATGGACAGGGAGGCATGGCATGCTGCGGTTCATAGGGTTGCAAAGAGTCAGACACAACTGAGCAACTGAACTGAACTGAACTGAACACAACATTGTAAAGCAATTATACTCCAATTTTTTTTTAATGATTTAAGTTGCCATGAAGATAACATCATCAAGCTTTACTCTGAAAGCAAGACTTCTTAATTTCTGTTTTTTAATGCACCTAAACAGTTTCTTCAGAATTCACAGGAGCAAATTTATCTGTGTTCATAAATATGATAAAAAATAGTTGATTTAAAAATGTACCATCTATCTAATATCGTTGAGTTTAGGGGAGAAATTATGAGTTAGATGCTAAAATATTAAAGTAGATGTGTTTCAGTCTTACGTTGGTCATTCAGAATTTGCAGATTGTATCACAGAATTGGACCTTATCTGAACCTTAGTTTTATTTCTTTTCTTTGCTATAGCAAAGCACAAATGCCAGAATCATCATTTGGGAAGCACAGCAGGTGTCAGGAAAAGTAGGCGGCTGCATTGTCTTCCTTTTGTCATACTGACAAACTTATTTTTGAAATGCTGATGGAAAATTCAAATTGCAGTTTGCCAAAAAAAATTCAAACTGCATTTTCACAAAAGTCTGTCTCTATTCCTCACAGGAGAAAATCATTTTTGTTATGAAACTCATAATTAGGGATAAGTTTCTTAATTGAACATATGGTTAACTTTTTAGTTGAACTTTTATATGAAACTAAAATGGCAGGTTTTTTAATGTTATTCTAGATGTAGGAAGTTAGAGGTTTATACACAATAAAATATTAAATATATATTATTTATTTAAAAAGAGAATATGTTCTCATTTCATTTTATTTGAATTAATTCATTTTGATATGCCTGTGATGTTTACCTAGATAGAATGTCAACTTATTTGCAGAAAATTAAAATCTATGTGAAAAATATAACCTCTGTTAATTATTTTTCTGTTGAAGACAAATAATAAGTGAGTAGATTTCTAATAATTAAATTAAAAAGCTCCCTGGAAGGTTGGATAATTGTTTATCTATGCCTGTATTTCAAAACTAAAAATGCAAATTACTCACAGTGGCTGTAAGCAAAATATGGTCTTCAAATATTCACATGGAATTGGGGAAATTAAAGGACATTACAAGAGTTTGTAAAATAGTATTTTACAGATAAGTAACTTCTTCAAATAGACACATTTAGATTATATTGAAACTGAATTTGGAGTCTCACTGTCAGGTGTATTTCTACTCAGTGTCAGTTCCTGGATGCTTCCCATTATTCTTCATCTATTATTAAAGAATAGAAGAGAAGAAACAGATGTTGGGAAACAAAGACCAAGAAGTTCAACCAAAGAAAAGAATTCAGATGAAAATATACATCTAAGGCTGAATTTGCTTACACCATATGGAGATGGATAAAATGGTCAGGACTTTCTCTTGAAGGAGGGGTGCAGAATGTTCATAGGAATCATGCTAATAAGTTTGTCACCATCACCAACACACTGATCTCTGCTTTGCTCAATTTTTCTTCACATGTAAAATTTTAATTCTAGCTTTTCCATTCTCTCTTCAATTCACTTCAGTCTGGCTTTAGTCCCCATTTTAAGAAATTTCTTTTATTAAGGTAAGTACCAGCTTGAATACAAAGACAGCTCTTCAAAGAGGCAATGTTTTTGGTGAGATTAGAATGATGGAAAGATCCAAGAGAACCCAGATCAAAAGCGAAAAACGTTGAGGTATGGATGTAGACATTCAAATGGCCAGAGCTGGGGGGTAGAAGAGGTCTTAGTGAGGAGAAGGAAATGGCAACCCACTCCAGTATTCTTGCCTAGAGAATCCTATGGACAGAGGAGCCTAGTGGGCTGCTGTCCATAGGATAGCACAGAGTCAAACACGACTGAAGCAACTTAGCATGCATGCATGCATTGGAGAAGGAAATGGCAACCCACTCCAGTATTATTGCCTGGAGAATCCCAGGGACAGAGGAGCCTGGTGGGCTGCTGTCTAGGAGTCCCAGTCCTTGGAACAACAGAAGTGCAAAACCACAAAACACACCCTGCAATAGGAGCATGTCAAATGTCTTGAAGTAAAGCATCCTTATGTTTTATGGTCAGAAGCTCACTTCCCTCTGAGAGAGGAGAAGCTGAAGGCCAAACAGCTACAGTACAGCACACTGGGTAAGTGTCAGGACCAACCGTGATGCTAACAGAGGCTTTCTATATTTCTCTATAGGGCACACAGGTAAAGCCATTCAGAGGCTGCAGATAAAGGATAACTCATAACCACTGAGGCGTAGCCGGACATGGAACCCCAAAATATGCTGCTTCGGTATATGGATGTGTGTGTGTGTGTGTGTGTGTGTGTGTGTGTGAGCTATTGGCACCTGATAAACAGCAAATGCAGGGAGACGCTTTCTCTAAATTCCCCTTATCTCCCCAAAGACATAGCCTCCAAAGGAGCTCACTCGGCATACATCCCCTATCCAGGAATTTTATCAACCACGGAAGATGGACTCTTATTACAGGAGAGGAAACCACATCAACCAGACAAACTTTGTCACAGGCTATCACATCTTCCATCTTTTCTTCTAAATACCCATTCATCTTTCCTAAAAGTCATTGATTCTACCATTAAAAAATATTTTCATATTAATATGGCATTTCATACTGAATTCTAAACCACCTTGAAGAGTTACTCATTTTTCCCTGAAGATCTTTCATGTATACATGAGGTATAGAGAAACTTCTGTTAATTTTTTTCTCTTATTAATCTGTCTTTTGTTATAAGGGTCTCAGCCATGAACTCAAAAGGGTAGAAAGAACACTAGTCCTATGATATGCCTTATTTCTGCTTATATCAATTGTGATGGAAGACACACTGTTTCTCATCTCCTTACTCCTTCCCAACCTCCTCAGGAAGAACTGGGAACAATGAAATAACATCAGGCAGCTCCTATCCCATTTCATTGTGCAGAAGCAACATTAAGTGTCCGGAGGTTGGTGAGTATGTTCGATATGTCATGTCTCAGAGGCGTGTGACTGGACTCCCAAATCTTTCAACTAACGAAGAGTTAACTTCTGCTTAGGAGGCTTTACTTAAGAAAAAGCTCATTTCTTAAAGTTTTGAACATCTTGTTGAATAGAATTTTATTCAGTTAAGAAAACAAAACCCATCTTTGATAGTGGGTAGGAATAATAGGACCAACAGCCTGGCATTGGGGAAATGTAGAAGTCAGTGTTCATGGTTGTGGCACAGACTTTCATGGCAGGGTTTTTGACTCACAGGGTAAGGTATTTATCACAAACTTTATACCATAAAGCTTACTCCAGGAACTGGCCCTCATTATCTATACTCACTCCTGTTGTTATTCATGCTTATGACTTTAAATATCTTCCTACTGATACACTTTAATGTCTCTCTGTTCTCTACCTGTCACCCAGATATCATATTCATATTTCCATTTTCTTACATCTCCTCTTGGATATCTAATTGGCATTTCAAACTTGACATATCTGAAACCAAATATCTGTTTTCTTTCCCCCAATCTACTTCTCCTCCAATGGTCTAAAATCACATATAAAATTTCCCCATTCACCTATTGCTCAGACTAAAGAAACGAAATTTAGAGTCACCTTTGTCTCCTTTCTTGCCCTCACATCACATATTGATCCATCAGTTGAACATGCTAAATGCATCTTTACATTCTCTCTAAATCTATGCATTTGACTCCATGTCTACAGCAACCCTTCTGACTCATGCCACCGCATTCTTTCAAGTGGCTACTGCAGTAGCCTCCTGACTGCTTTTCCCAATTCTATTCTCATACTTCTGTGTGTGTGTATGTTTTCAGTTGCTCAGTTATGGCCAATTCCGTGTGACCCCATGGAGTGTAGCCCACCAGGCTCCTCTGTCCATGAGATTTTCCAGGCAAGAATAGTGGAGTGGGTAGCCATTTCCTACTCCGGGGATCTTCCCAACCCAAGGATCGAACCCAAGTCTCTTGTGTCTCCTGCATTTTCAGGCAGATTCTTTACCTCTAGAGCAATCTGGTCTAAAGTCATTGTGATCCTGTAACTGTAAGTAGGTTAACATAATCCTACATAATATCCGGGAATTCCAAAAAGGGTGTTTTCTATTCCTAATAAGTCAGATCAAGGTCTGTCACCTGGCATTATCATCTCTGCCCTCCCTTCCTGCTTAAGCTCCATTGCTGGTATCCGCTATATATCCATTATAAGTTTTATCTTCACCATAATGACAGCAAGCATCGTTTGAACTGATGTTAGGTTACTGAAGAAGCTTCCTAGCCATTCCTAAAGTTATCAGTAGTTGAAGGGCCAGAGTATCTCTGAAAATGGCCTCCTTCCCAACTCTGTGATAATATGTCATCTGTTACCTCCAGATTAATGATTAGTCCTCTTATCTCCCAAGAGAAAAGTGAAAACTTCCTTAAACATCAGTAGAAATAAACAATCACAGGAATGGTACAATATGTTGGACTGAGTAGACACCTCAATATGTCCTGTCAGATTTATAATTTGCTCATGGAAACAATATTAACTTATGACTGAGATAAACCATGTCCTTGGTCAGAGCTTTCTTTTAGTGCCCACAAGTTTCCCTTTATTCCAGTTCCCACCCCCCTAAACCCAGGAGCATACTGCACCTGGGCTTCAGGTTTCTTCAAAAGTCTTTTGGTAATAACAGAAGGTGAGTGTAGTTCAATAAATTGTCATGGGAATTGGTGCTTTATTTTGTTAACAATATACTCAGACTGGGAAGTTTTGTCTGCTTTGAAGAGAAATTTGAAAGGTAACGTGATGAAGTGACTTCCTATTGTAGAGTTTACAAAGCTCCTTTTGTTTGTAACATATTGTTACTTTCAGTCTTTATGTATCAAAGGTTTTAGATTGCTCCTTAGAGTTTGGAATTTATCTGTCCAGAACATTACAATGTCATAAAAAAGGGGAAAACATCCCCAAGTTCAAACTTCTATTTTCTATAATAAAGGTATAAAAATCCCACAGAACTCATTCTTCGTGGCAGAATTGTGTGCCCCACAAGCTGAGACTCAGGACAAAGAACTGCATACATCTCCTCTCAGTTCCCAGCAGTTTTCATTTTTAAGCAACCACTACAAAGTTATTTTTCTAGTTACTGAGATGAATATAAAAAGAAGATTTAATGCTCCAGGGCATCTCTGTGTTAAAAAAAAATCCTAGCACCTGAATAACTAATGCAGACCTTAATGTGATATTCAACTTTACGATTACAGTTTAGACAGAAAGAAATCAGATGAATTACACTTGAATACATACCGCAATACATTTGACGCTTCAACTTATATTGTAATCTTTCAAATGAAAACAAAAAAGGTAGATGCCTTTTCATATGCTAGGGCTACCCAATTTATAACAATGTCTGCATTCATCAATACCAGAATGACACTAACAGAAAATAGAACACAAAATGCAGAGCCATCAATTCCTCTCACATGAGAAAGCTATAGTTCCTGAGTTTTGAGTTGCATTTTTAAAATAATTATGCTAGTTGTAATCTCGAAACAATTATATGGCATCAGCTTCTGTAGTTTGGGAATCTAAACTGTTTGAAAGCATCTGAATCCACATTTCCTGTGGGGATTTGACTAATGCAAAGGTGCTTTACAGAGTCATGATTACCAGAAAACTCCCTATGGAGAAGAATATCCCTTTTGAAAGAATTAGCATATACAGTCCTTTGAAACACAATGACAGAAACTTTAACTAATTACACTTAAAAAACAGTCAGTAATTACTTTTGTTATTCTTACATACTTTCAAGATGTTAAAATTCAGTAATTCTTAAAGATGAGGAAAAAAATCTGAGTCCATGTATGTAAAAAAAAGTCAATATATATAGTCATCTCATTTTATGCTTCTCATCACACAATTAGATCATGCTTTTTCAATTGCAAAAGGTAAAATAATCCATAGATACATGTTTCCACTTCCCTACCTTTGTCAATGACAACAGTGTAATGGAAAGACTACTAACTGGAAAATCTGAATTCAAATTCCGCTTTGCAGCTCTCTGCTCCAATTATGTTAGGCAATCCAGTTAGCTTGTTTGGGTCCTAAGTGCAGTACAGAAAAGTTTCTATCCCCATGGGAGGGTAATTAAGCTTGTTTCTTTGGATCTCAGTAATTATAGTAGGACAAACACGTACAAGCATCAAATTCAAGTTAATACATTCTACAAGGTAGAGGTACCCAAAGATGGCATGGGAGGCAGGCAGGACACATATTTAAACTTCAACTTATACTGGATAATCACATGGCAAGAATCTGGGAGAGGAGACCCACACTTTGAAAGGGACACTGAACTAAAATCTCTTGCATCACCTGCATTGGCAGGTGGATTCTTTACCACTGTGTCATCTGGGAAACCTAACATTTCAATGTTTTGTTCCTTGAAAGTGAAGGTTCCTTGAAAGCTCAGTCATGTCTGCCTCTTTGTGACCCATGGACTGTAGCCTGCCAGATTTCTCTATCCATGAAATTCTCCAGGCAAGAATATTGGAATGGGTTGACATTCCCTTCTCCAAGGGATCTTCCCGACCTAGGGATTGAACCCAGTTCTCCTGCGTTGCGGACAGATTCTTTACCATCTGAGCCACCAGGGAAGTCCCTAGAATGTCTATCAACCCTGAAATTTTATAACTTTCTAGCTTCCATATTTCTAATCTTCCTCAAATATGGCTTTCATCAAGGCACTTCCTTTTGAAATGACTCATTAATTTAAACCATATTGTATCCAGTTCCTTTTAATAATTCTCATGGCCCATGATCTCTAATTAAATATATTTATTCCTCAAAAACACCTTCTATTCTAGCCAGAACAGTCTTCACTTTGTGTCAAAAATACACCATGGCCATTCCTATCCCCATTTTTTTTAATTTAGAATTTTTTCTTACTTTTCATTTTCCGTTTAAGTTACTGCCTTCATTATTCATAGGCTAATTATTCAATATCCGATTTAGTCTTTTAAACATCATCTATTCGTGGGGTTGCAAAGAGTCGGACATGACTGAGCAACTGAACTGAACTGAACTGATTCATCCAATAATAAAGGATTTTTCTTTTCCTAAGGTTATGATAATGACTGAACATATAACACCCAACTCTGGACAAATGAGATCAATGGTAGTTTATTAGTCACAAATACAGCCTGGGAGAAGATGACCCCCACATGCTATTCAGAACCCCAAGGGTGTTGCACTCAGGAACAGGGTGAACAACCAGATGCTTGGTCTGGAAGATGAGTTTTGTAGAATCATGGAGGTGAGGTGCCTCCAGTACAAAAGCAAGGATACAGTTGGCTTGTTTGAATAATTCCGCAGACTGGCAGGGAACAGAAACCTGATACTCAGCTATAAACAGGAAATTTATCTGGTCCCTTTAATGAGCAGGGTCGTTTGGCTAGAGAACCATATTTGTGCAGTAGCATTGCGGGTAGGTGAACTTACAGAAGGGCCATTTGAGGCCCTCCAGTTGTCAAGGCAGCACATAAATACATTTCTAATTTTAGACATTACACCACAGTTATGAATTATCTACCATAACACCTTCTGATCAAGTGAGGTAAAGTACACAGATATGATTTTAAATGACTCTACTAATCTGCTATTTTCTCCTCTCTACTGTAGCTTTCATCTACATCCAACTGAATAGTAAGAATGTAAAACATTAATTTATATATGCATTCTTGTTACTAATTTGTTATTTTTGTCTCATTATCTAGATTTCATGTTCCTTAAGGGTACTGGATATAAAAAAGCCAAACTCTTACTTCAGTTTCTCTAGTGTACAACACTGAATACACAGTAGACATTTGGCTGATTTAATCATTCTCTGAAGGGGGAAATGAACACATAATTTTGTAAAATACCCATTGCATTCTAATAACTTTGTTTGCTCATCCTCACTTAACAGAATAGACACATTTTAGGAAAACGAATTATGATATGTATTCCTTTTCCTTGATGATTTCCATTATGAAATAGGAGATTTATTTCCATGTAAAACTTGGCCTTAATAGACTGTTAAACATCTCTAATGTGAAAGTGATTAAACTAATAGTCACATAAAATGCTGGAAAAGGGAAGAATTATTAAACAAGCAGTTTATAGGCATTTTAAAAATAAGATAACTTGAAATCAAAAAGGATTTATTAAAGAATTACATGGACATTGAGTTAGGTTTTAGCCATTTTACTGGTATTACTGATTTGGAAACTACCACATAGAATATTTTAATTTTGTTGATGTACTTGACATGACTTTCTTAACATTCTGGAAGATCAGAAATAAATTTATAACTGGTAGAAGAAGACATAGAGGATATTGATTAATGTTAACTTAACTAGAATTTTCTTCTAATTTGATGAAAGATTCTATCTTTGCTCTTGTTCTATACAAAAGTTAATGACTAGGGTAGGACACAGAAAGTAAGCTTATCAAATTTTGAATGGCATACAGTTGAGAGAGATGATAAATGAAAGAATCAGATAAAAATTTACCTCAACAGAGGAGAAAGTTCAGCCCAAAGAAACAAGATTAAGTTTAGTAGGAATGTTGCAAATTGAGTCTTATATTTAAAAATTGGTTGTGAAAGTTACAGGATGGGTATATCTGGAAGTATAGTTGGCCACAAGATGATTAGTGAAATAGCAGTGCTATGGTTAATATGATCAATGGCTGATAAAGCATGTGGTCTAGATTGATGGGCCGCACCACCGCACAGCACTGTTCTTCCCAAACCCAGGGCTCCCCTCTGTTGTGAATGTACAGAGAACATGCTGGATGCATTAGATGACTAAGTAAAAGATCCAATGGCTTTAAAGTAAGGGAAGCTAGAAGAGAGAACAGGCATAGTACAATTTTTGAGGAAAATGCTAGGCTATGATTTGCAAATAAAAGTTTAAGGTTTCTATGCTTTGATTTTATACTTAATTCTAAATTGAAGAATGAAGACATTATTATAAAAGGTTGTAGTGGGATAATATATACTTGGATTATATTCTAAAGTGACTCTGACAAAAATCACTACCAACCAAAGTTGATCAATATTCACTTATCAGGTTTTCAAGCCCACTTCTCAGATCATCAGACTAAGGAAACAAAAGTACATCCTTGAAGCCAAAAACCACTCAAAGGTCACCCACAAACACAATTTTCCCTAGATATCTAACAAAAGGGTAACAGAAAGAAGCTGCAGGAAAGGAAAGATGAGAGAGAACAATAGTACCTTTAAAATCTGTGAACTTCAAAGGGAGAAGGGTTGAAAGAGAGAAAAGAAAGCAAAGGCTGATATAGGTAGGAGGGGACCAGAAGAAAAAGAAGTTATTAAAAAGACTTTAAATTCACTGCTTCTCTCTTTTTTTAAAGCTCCCCTTAATTTATAGTGCAACTCTGGCAAAGGAGATTTTTCAATTTGCATATTTACTTCAAGATATTCCAAAGTGTCAGGCAAATTGAATTTTTATTTATATTTAACAAACTAATCATTTGCCTTGAGAAACATAAAGCTCTGATGTTCTGAGACTTCTGTTTCAACAATTAAAGAAGCTGATATTCTCTCAATTTCCTGAGATATTGGAAAACTGAAAATTGACAGAAAAATGATTTTGTATTGCCAAAGAGCCTGACAGGTGGTCAAAGTATTTAAGGGGAATTGCAGTGACTTTCAATTATCTATCCTTAGACATTTATCTGTTCCTCATGGTGTCCTACCTAATGAATAACTCTTCTGCAGATGGTGCAAAAACTAGGATTCTTAATTGCCACCAGGCTAAAATTAACAACAATCATGAGCAATGTTAGGGGAAAAACCTGATATAACATAGTTCATCTATCAGAAAAGGAAGCTGGATATTCACCTTGATGATGTGTACTGTACAATAGATGGTAAGGATCATTTTAGCATTATGGAATCTCATCAAATTCTATTTCTACTGAGAGCAAGTATTAATAATAAAGTAGTTAAAATAACTTTAAAACTATTTTCCCTGGATTAATGTTTCTTGAACATGCTTTGATATTTATATTACCCAGCACTCAAAACAACCTTGAAAGCACATGTAATTTTGTTACCCATACCTTAAAATTAACATCTGTAATATGAGTTCAAGTAACTTAACTTGACATTGCAACTTAAACTGATATTTAACATTTAAAGGGTACATACCTTGTTCCCCCAAGATCATAGTTCATTTTCTAGCAAGTGCTGACATTATTTCTCATATGAGCTTGCAATTATGAAGCAAATAAATGCCAAAATATGGTGATAGAGTATATGTTCATGCTCAGTCACTTCAGTCGTGTCCGACTCTCTGCAACCCCATGGACCATGGCTTGCCAGGATCCTCAGTCCATGGAATTCTCCAGGCAAGAATACTAGAGTGGGTTGCCAGTTCCTTCTCCAGTGATAAAGTATGAAGTGAGTGAAGTGAGTGGAATGAAGTCTCTCAGTCGTGTCCGACTCTTTTCGACCCCATGGGCTGTAGCCTACCAGGCTCCTCTGTCCATGGGATTTTCCAGGCAAGAGTACTGGAGTGGGTTGCCGATAGAGTATATAGTATGATGCTAATCCATAGCTAATATCACTTTTTTATTGTAAGTCATTCTATGCAAGTAATTTAATAAAATAGAATAGTAATAGAAAATTTCAAGGAAAGAACAAAAAAGACAAAAAGTAGCAACTGAATAAACAAACTTTAACATTATTAATTTTCAAATAATTGTATAGATTTCTGTGTTTCAGCTGCTGAACTGCAACCAAATATTGACTAGTTCAAAATTTTGCATGCTGCCTCTTTTTAATCTCATTTCTTAAACACAATTTAAAAGCAAGGAAATGGGACAAAAACAAGGCAGCAATTGCCCAAATAGCCTTTTTAATTATAGTTTTATGCTTAACTATTGTTTTAGTGCTCCAACTTCTAAATAATCTAGTAGTTTGGGGAACAGGAAGAGACAGTGAAAGTTTTCCATTCCTAATCTCTTCTTCCATTTCAAGATCTATGAGATTAAAAACTTGGCTGCAGGTTACTGGTGTATGTAGAGACTTGCCTCTATGCCAAGGCAGCTTAGAATGCAATACATGCTGGAATGTTTGAAATGACTTAAATTGCACCCTAAAGTATCACTGAGCAGTAAGCAGGGCAAAAATATACCTAAATATGTCCAGCTGGACTGCTTCCATCATAACAGTTTACTAGAAGGAATTTTTTTTAACCAATGTTTATACCAGTCATAAAACCATGTCACAAAATTAGTCCAGAGGTAAGTGGCTCATACACAAAGAAGGAACACATAATTTGCATCATTCTATTTTCTTTAGTGTTTGAACTGTATGTGTGTGTGCCCAGCCACTCAGTCGTATCTGACTCTGACCCCATAGACTGTAGCCCTCCAGGATCCTCTGTTCATGGAATTTTCTAGGCAAAAGTACTGGAGTGGGTTGCCATTTTATACTCCATGGGATATTCCAGACCCAGGGATTGAATCTGTGTCTCTTGTACCTTCTGCACTGGCTGGTAGATTCTTTAACCACTATACCCCTGGGAAGCCCCAGTGCTAGAATTATCAAATATCAAATTTTTTTTATCTTCTATGATGAGACCTCAGAAGGGGAAAGTCTATCAGCTAAACCCATTCCTATGACTACCTAAGAATGAGTGGATTGACAAATGTAGATACTTGTGATTTTTTGTTTTGCCATGCCTTGTGGCATGTGGGATCTTAGTTCCCTGTCCAGGGATTGAACCTGGGCCCCCTGCAATGGAGGCTCAGAGTCTTAACCACTGTGCTGCCAGAGAAATCTAGGACTTGTGGAAAAAAGAAAAAAAAAAATATATATATATATATAAATTTTGCTTATATTTTGAAAGACGAACTTTTCTAGTTCTTCAGCTTGAATTTGAAGCTGGGCAAATTTTACAATATTTAAAACCTTTATATAATGAAAATAAAAAATATAGAAGACTGATTTTTTTTTCATCCTACAACTGTTTCTTGATTGCATCTCTTCATGTTAGCTACTGGATATTTTTGGAAAGCTGTTATAATAAAAAAGAAAAAAAAATACAAAAAGTGAAATTAAATGATTCTTGTCCAAGACTTTTTGGGCCTTGTAGACAAATAAACAAGAAGCTATTAATTGCTGTGACAGCCTCCAACTTAAGCTCTCTCTATGAGCTGCATTGTAAAGAACAACATGAAAAGGATAAGAAATTAGAAGCTCTTAGACATCAGCCTCCGAGATGAAGTCATCAGACTTCCTTAAACCCTGCAGTATTTATATCATTATACAAATACTGACTATTCTTAAGATAGGGGAAATGTTTATTTCCTTGTGGGAGGAGCATACAAGTTTTCATTGTTTGTTTATTTTTTATTTTCCTTCTCATATTGTCCAGGGGATTTAAATAAAGCTACTTTGGAAGCTACTTATGAAGAGTTGGCTAAGTTACATGATGCTTTGCAAAAAATCTCTGTGTGGCTTTTTAAAATTTAATTATGTCTTCAAGCATCTGGATACTATTCAATTGCTGCCCTTGGCGTCATCCATATCCATACTTGCTACAAGTTGAAGGAGACAGTATTTGTGATGCTCTTCTGCAATTTAATGCTCAAGCTTTTACTCATTATTGATTCTTGTAAATGCCAATACGCCCAAATCAAAAACTGTATCCCAAAATACAAATAAAATTTCCCAGAGCTTGTGCTTTCATTTTGCACATTCCATTATCTTAGATAACTTGTCTATTCTATCACGATGGAGAAAAGTTTTCGTTCCTACTTGGCATTAGATACATACATTTTACTTTATAATACATTTATCATCAATCAATTTTCAGGAGCTGAGTCTATTACTAACATAAGACAGTGGGATGCTGCCTTGATGATAGAAAACAGAGAATGTCAGAGCCACAAAGACAGTAACTTGGGTAGACAGAAAGGCTAACACTTATATGCAATTTCCGATTTTTTGGAAAGGAATTATTGGATGTTCTTTGGTCCTCTTCACTTATTCTGTTGCCCCTCAGGTCTTTTCTTTTATGCTTTTAATATTAGATTTTGGGAGATTCAATTGACTGCCATGCCCTACTGCCTAATCAGTCGGTAAAAAAAGCACCAAAGTCAAGAAAAATATTTTAAGAGATGTCAGTTCCATAAAAGTCAACAGAGATAAAGAGATTTATTGCTTCTATCCTCACTGCTGACCTGATTCTATTGAAGTCAGAAATCAAGAAAATCTGATTGTTTGTATGTGGGTATGAAAGCAAGCAAGCAAGCATGAGAAATAGATTTAGTTTGTAGGGGGAAAAGAATAATATTTATAAGTTGTCAGATATCCCCAGAAGTTTATATTTTACTGCACTGCCTCAATTTACAGAACTTTCTTTTTTCTTATGTTGGTTTGGTAGAAGAAACAAAAACAAGATAAATTAAGGCATTATATTCTGTTATTAGGTTTATTAATTCATGTCCTCATTGGAGCAATACTTATTATGCTCCTATTGTATGCTGAAAATTATTCTAAGCACCAGAGTTAACAACAGTGAGGCATCCTAATTTGGTTCTAATTTCACATTATGTGGCCAAAGGGAAATACATTAATCTGTCATTTCATATAAACAAAGACAAAAGGGATTGGGCTAGAGCAAGAATGAGAGAAGAAAGTACTCAAGTTGTAGAGTAGATTCACCTCTAGGAATTTCTGTAATTACAAAGTATCTTTTAGTTCAGAGCTAAGTTAGAAGAGATTGTGAGTCCATATAAAAGTCCTGGGTAGTCAGAGGGCCATGGAGTCACTGACGTCTAGGTTTTCTGGGATGGAAGGGAACCTAGAGATGATTTTAGCATCGTTCTTTTTACAGATGACAAGGAATATGCTGCTTGGAAGGGTTGATCTGTTCACCTGGCTCGTTATGATAGTGTGGGAAAAAAAATGCAGTTTCTTGTGCTCATTTCATGGCAAATTCTGCCAAAATGTCTTAGCATCCCCTTATCTAAACAGTTTCTTTCAAAGGCTGTTCTTGTTGTACAGGTAATAGGACTGAGTGCTGTAGACTGTGTAAAGTAAATTATGCTTTAGTTCATATGGAAGACAACTCAAATGCTGCTATTTACACATATCTCAAGTTATACTACATATATATTTAGTGATACCAAACATTTTAGGCTATTTACTGTCATGCCCACAATCATATTCAAAAATTTAAATATTCCAATAATCACTCAATTAATTCAACAAGGAGGAATTACTTATGTACTTTAAGCTAGGAATTCTGTAATGTGAATTCTTTATATCATAGTAATTATCAAAATTTCATAGGTCACACAATCCATAGTCTCTTAACACTATAATCATGTCTCTCCATTTTATATTATCTGGGAGAGGAGATAAAAGGCAGGAGGTTTGAAATTACAGAGATCTATTTTCATCAAAAACATCCATGCTCAAGCATTCTGGGCCTCATTAAAACATATTAACTTCAGTATGCTGGAAAAATTTGTCCTTATCTCTTACCTCTGAGTCTAATTAGTTGTTTTTTATTTTTTTTAATAGATACATTGATGTCATTTTGTAAATTCATTATAAATGTAAGAATAAAGATACAGTTACAAAACAGCTATTAGAAATTTTAATAAGATTTTAAACATAATGCACTATAAATTATATCTCCCATGGGGTCGCTAAGAGTCGGACACGACTGAGCGACTTCACTTCCACTTTTCCCGTTCATGCACTGGAGAAGGAAATGGCAACCCACTCCAGTGTTCTTGCCTGAAGAATCCCAGGGACGGTGGAGCCTTGTGGACTGCCATCTATGGGGCGCACAGATTCGGACACGACTGAAGCGACTTAGCAGCAGCAGCAGCAGCAACATTTAAAAAAAAAAAATTGTACCCAAAACAGACAACATTCTTTGAATGCATCTAACCACTCAGCAACTGTTTATGCATGGACCTGAAACATATCCATCTTGTAAATACCGATACCAGATTTCAAGCACTTCTCTTATGGGTTTCAGTTTGTCATTGCTTTTGCTCTTTTTCTTGCACTTATATCACCAAAACATAATGCCTTTTGAATATTCTGACTACCATAATTTTTTAAAAAAGAGGATGTCCATCATCTATGTTCAAAACTGTAAAACATTTTATTTTTAGATTTATGAAAGTGAAAGTTGCCCAGTGGTCTCCAACTTTTTAAAACCCCATGGACTATACAATCCATGAAATTCTCTAGGACAGCATACTGGAGTGGGTAGCCTTTCCCTTCTCCAGAGGATCTTCCCAACTCCAGGATCAAACCCAGGTCTCCCACATTGCAGGCAGACTCTTTACCAGCTGAGCCACAAGGGAAGCCCAAGAATACTGGAGTGGGTAGCCTATCCCTTCTCCAGGATATCTTCCCAACCCAGGAATTGAACCGGGATCTCCTGCATTGCAGGCAGACTCTTTACCAACTGAGCTATCAGGGAAGCCCTTTAGATTTATGAACACGAGTTAAAGAAGCCAATGAGTTATTTTCCATTTCAATAATACCCTTTCGATAATCTTTGTATGCCTTCTAAGCTTCAGCTTTTGTCCACTTGTGAAATACACCAAGTACCTTTTGGTAAACAAACATAATAAAAAATACTTCTCACATGTTTTTTAAAGAGAAAAGTATGTCTCATGCCATTATGATAAAATATACATGATGAAATGCCTTCTGTTGAAGGAAGGACTGCTCAAGGAACTCATATTTCCTTTTTTGTCCTTGGAAATGGTGGTTCACTTGTTCAATATTGTTCACTAATTTCTGAGAAAAATTATGTAATTTATGGTCATCTGAAGACATTTCTGAGATTTCTATTCAACTTCACCATCATCATCAGAATCTTGAGTGGTGTTATCTGACTGTGCTATTGTTTTCTCATTTGTCTAATAATTTTGAAATGTCTGTGTTCTACTCATTGCCAATATAGATGAAATTTTCTAAAAAATTTGTAGTTCTTAACTCTGTTTAATGAAAACGGTAAACATAAATGCTACAAAGAAGGTGGCACTACACTTCTCTTAAACCTTTTTGAAGAATGACACAACATTTCAAGCAATGCAGTAAGAAAAACTGACAGATGATTGAAAGTTTGTTATTTGTTTCACTATTATATCATTCTACCAGATGATATTATACGATAGTCTTATTATTATAATCTTTATTAGAATAACTTGGCAGTGTCCAGTCCAAGATGGCAACATAGGAGGCTTCTCAACTTACCTCCTCCCATAGACATACTAAATCTAAGCTGCATGGAACAATGTCCTCTACAAGAAATTCTGAAACCATCTGAGTGACTCCTACATGTCCAGGAAAGTACATCTCAAAAAGCCTATCAAAACTGGTAGGAGAGACAAAGACACAGCATCACCGTAAATCTCACCTTCATTTTGCCAACACTCAACTGTAAGGCACTCACAACTCCCAATTTCTCCTTGAAGAGTGAAGGGTTTGGAGTTAGCAACTTACCAGGCTTCCACCTAAGAGACAATCCCTCAAAAACCTAGCTTTATTAGCTCTGAATGCCAAAGAGTGTGTGTCTACAGGGCTATAGCAAACAAAGAAACAGTGCTTAAAGGGCTCTAGAGGATTCATCTGGCTATCCTCTCAGGGGTGAGAGTAGACACAGTAGACTGAAATTCCCATCCCCCAGTCCTTCCCAGAAAGGAGTCTTGTTTGCCTATCTGAAATGCTGCAGCCTGAAGGCCAGGCTCCTAATTTAACACAAACCTAGGGGCCAACTTTGGGCTTCCCATGTGATTCAGTGGTAAAGAATCCACCCCTAATGCAGGAGATGTGGGTTCAAACCCTGAGTCAGAAAGATTCTCCTGGAGAAGGAAATGGCAACCGCCTACAGTATTCTTGTCTAAGAAATCCATGGCATCATAAAAGAGTTGGGCAAACTTACTGACTGAGCACACACGCATGTGGGAGCCAACTTCAATCCTCTCCAGAGACCAGGGACCCCAGTGAGCACCATTTCTGGTGCTCTCCCTTTGTCCCTTTCCAGGTCACTTGTGTATCTCTGAAAGGAACTTGTGCACAGAATATGTGGGCAAAGTAGATCGCTGAGTTTCCATAATATATCTTATTATTTTACAAAAGACCCCAATGGACCCTTGGGGAAATAGCAAGATAAAATGGTTATTATTTTATTAAAAATGTAAATTCTCTTTATAGAGAAATCTTTTAAAAAGAAAAGTCATGTAACATCTATTCTCACAGTAGATAGAATTTCTTAAAAAGAAATCCCAAAAGTTTGAACTCAAAGGACCCTGATAGTATTCCTGGGATTAAATTTAAATAATTTATATTGAATAAAAGTTGAATGTCTTCTTTATAGGTACTCTTCAGGGAGGTAATAGGCACACTTCTCAAATATTGTCTCATCCAAACCTGCTCCTTAAGACTCATGACAGATAAGTGAGATTTGAACCCAATGCCTAGATTTTTAATTGTTGAATTCTAAGTTGGTAAAATTTACTTTCTTAGGCTTTTCAAATAAACAGATTTACTAAAATGTTTTTGTTAATACATTCTCCTAAAATCCCATTGCTTTAAAAATACATTTAGAATAAGTTTTTAAATATTGTATATTTATTATAATTTGATTTCCTAATTTTCTTCTATAATTTCATATTAAGATCATGAGAAAAACCTTGGCTTTAATTAAATTTTTTTTGGCATTATATAATCTTCAAAGGTAAAATTTTGAGTCCCTGAACAAAGGTCCAGCATTTGGCAATAGAATTCTGCTAGGCTTTGTATTATTCAGAGAGAACATTCTGCCCATCCAAGGAAATCAAAGCTTGGAAAATAAACATAAGCTCTCCATGAGGAAGCAGGGCCATAACATCATTTTGGCTGAAGATAACTAAAATTTATTGATAGGGGTTAGGAAGCCTGCACTGGAGTGGTTATGTCAGAGGCAGAGACCATTCAGGCAGCAGAAGGCAGGTATTATGTGAATAGTCTCCAGAGCATAAACCATACTTTGCCAAAAATATCTCATAGTGGTCACCGTTCTTTGCTTTTGATTTGTCACGATTAATATAATCACAAGTGAGAAAGTCAGTGTTTGCTTCAGGGTATTTCTCTCAACACCAAGATTTCTCAGATATTTGGATAAAGACTACAGTTACTAAAGTTACAAAATAAAGAGTCCTTCCTGCTATGTTCATGTTTACATAGAGGTGACTTAGTAACATCCTAACAGATGGGGACATTTGAGTAGGTGAATTAACAACAGTTTAATAAAGCATTGCATATTTGAAGGAACTTGTCTTACACTGCCCACTTGGTAGGTCTTTGCTTTTATAAATTCTAGATATTTATCATTTCACTTACTCGTTACTTGCTTATTTTAGTGTGAACAATATCAATACAATGGTTAAGTACAGTGATCTGTATTAGGCTGTCAAAAATACTTAGCCAAGTGGTTCAAAAACATATCAGGTCCCACATACATACTACCTGACCTACAAGTCAGGTCCACATACATACTAGTTTTCTTAGAGTGGTGGGTGTGTGTGTGCTCAGTCTGGTACAACTCTTTGCGACCCCATGGATTGTATCCCGCCAGGCTCCTCTTGTCCATGGTATTTCCCAGGCAAGAATACTAGAGTGGGTTGCCATTTCCTTCACCAGGGCACATCTACCCCACCCAGGGATCGAACCTGTGTCTCCTGCATTAGCAAGTGGATAATTTGCCACTGATATACCTGGAATAATCCTGGCTTATGACTAGTTTTTTTTTTTTTTAAGTTGTTATTATTGTCTGCTTTTAATCTCAATGATTCTGAGAGAAATTTTGTGGTCACTCTACCTGTAAGAATCTAAAAGGATTCATCCCTCATCCCTTAGTTTTCAATAGCTAATTTTGATTGTAATAAATATAAAAAAATGTAATAAAATGGAGTCATTTATTATTCCACTATTACTCCATTAATACAAGATTGTAAAGCAACTACGTTTTGTTTTTTAGTGGCTAAGTCATGTCTGACTGTTTCAGACCCTATGAATTGCAGCCCTCCAGGCTCCTCTATAAGTGAGATTTCCCAGGCAAGAATACTGGAATGGGTTGCCATTTCCTTTTCCAGAGGCTTTTCCAGATCCAGCAATCAAACCCGAGTCTCTGCATTGCCAGGTGGATTCTTTACTACTGAGCCATACAGGGCAGCAACTATACTTCGATAAAAACCGAATGACTCAGGATAGAGGTGAAGAAAACGCAGACCTTGCCACTATGCCACCACTGTGAAAACTTTCCATTAGTAGAGGGTACTGGGTTGAAGGATCCAGCACTAGAGACCTATGATTTGTTCAAAGGTCAGAGTTAAGTCTGATTTCTTTGTTGATTCTTTTACTGTATCTAGTTCAGTCTTGGATAGGTAGAAACAATAAGCACCAACAGATAGATTAAATTCTTACTTCAACACGTAGACAGAAGAATGACCATTCAATATTGGACTAATGTATGTTTGTGGTGATTTTAGAGAAGGCCTTTCTGAAACAAACACCCACACACAAATAGATCACTGAAACTTCATTTTTGAATAAACTTTTCTTTTTTAGTGAGTACAGCAAAGAATGAATAAACTTGTCTCTGATGTTCTTTGAAGCCAAGTATGCCCTATAGACATCAACACTCGATTTGAAAAACAGAATGAGAAAAAATAACTAGAGTAAAAATGTATTTATACTGAAAAAAAATTGTGTTTTTAAAAACAGATTGATGTAGACCATGCTCTGAAAATGAAGCTTCAGATTCTAGTTAAGACTGTTTTTCTCTGTAAATTTTGTATTTCTCTAATTACAATTGCTTTAATATTAAACAGACTTTTCCAACCCATGCCAAGCATTTGTTTGTGAGTAATTTCCATACTTCAATAAAAAAAAATTATGATGTAGAGCTGCCAAATGTATTATTAAATTAGTGAATTCTAAACTAGGGCATTGTGATATCCTGGTGTGATGGAAGCAGCACTGGAGTGCTGCTGAAGCACAGGGGTTTTGATGAGATCTGCCTCACTACCAACACTTCACCCTGAAAAAGAAATAGGACAAATCCCAGCAGAAACAGGATATCTAAGACTTGGAACAGCCATAAACAAACACAGGTATTCTAATTGGATGTTTAAGATAAAGTCCGAGTTGTCACAGAAATCAGAAACCTTGACAATGATTACTTATTAAAGAGTAAGGAATGGTCAGTCACCCTGTCTGTAATCAGCTCCTTCCTTGATCCTGCCCTTCTTTGCATAATCCTTATCATAGTAAATAACTCCACATCCTTCTGACAGCCTAAGCTAACACCTGGATTCATGTTTATCTCTTTCATTAGCCTCCTACTTATACCCCCCAGAAGACTTGCCCAAGATCAGTGAAAGTGCCACACTTGCGCTACCCTTCTATTAATATGTGCTAATACCAGAATAGGTTTGGACATTTTTTTTCAACAAACTATTCTGGATATTTGAGAGTTACCAGTTTAATCATATATCCCTTCTTTGGGCTAGAATCTTCTTTTTACTCAATGAGATGTAATGTTCAAGACCCTAAGAGATAGAAGCTATTAATGCAATGCCTAGACAGTATCACATATTACTGCATGCTTCTCTAAACATGAACATATTCAATCATATGAACAGTCCTAGGCTCCTGAAGATGGATGGCTGAATGGTCTTGCTCTCACTTATAACTGAAACTCAGTAGAGGTTGAACTTCCAAGAAATCATGTTCGGAGAGTTGGAATTTCTCTTCTGAGACTAAGATTGCTGGCCATGATAAATCCAATTAAAACCTCAGTTTTTCATACACAAAGGTAGTTTCTTGTTAATTTTTTAAGAAGCCAGGCCTATCAAAAAATAACTAAGAAAGATTATTAAAAGGGTTGCTTATTGTAAGTATTGAAAAATACTGAAAAAAGTATTTACATGTTCCAGGTACTGTGTTAAACTTAGTGAATATGATAATAAGCAACACAAACAAAAATCCCTCTCCTCAAGGAAAACTACATTTTTTTTTCTTGAAATAGTTAGCTCATTGTCAAAGAAAAGAGCAAAGTTACCATGGCCCACCTAAGAACAATTCATCTTGTTTTGTTTTGTTTCTGTGAGAAATAAAAGTTGAATGCCAGCGATCTCAATCTCCATTTGGAGACTGATGACACTGAAACTTTCCACTCTTACTTCAAATGACTACCCTATGTTCCTACAGAGAGGACATTTATTATGTTTGTTTTCCATAATCCATTTCCTGTTCTCTCTGTAACCATTCCAATATTGTGCTGGGAACATTTTCCCTAGTGGATCCTTTCTGATGACCTGGCCAATCAAGATTGGAAAAAGGTTAGAAAAGCTGCTCACAGATTCATTCCCTCAATGGTGACCTAAAGAAACTGCCCATTATGTGCTGCTACCTGGAATCCAGGTTCTTCCCTGCTTTCTCAGCATCCAATTATCCTTGTGAGCTTCATAAATTACTGCATGAAATTTTCCTCTGCTTAGTTAGCTTCGGTTTCACCTGTTTATAGTCCAAGATTCCTAATAGATACACCATGGATTCTTCCAGAGGGGCTGATTGCATTCCCTGGGCTCAGAGCATGCCTTATTGTGCCTGGCAACCAGCACTGAGACAAGTATATTTTACTCTGAAAATGAAATAGCACAAAAAGATGATTTTAAGACTCATCCACTAATTTATTCTTATAAATTATTCCTTGTGATTAATGTAGCTAGTAGCTAAAACTGTTGCTTGGACACAACACAAAAATGTCAGAAAATTATTTTGCTGGGTAGTAAAAAGCTACTGACTTTTATACCAGATTATTATTACAGCAATTACACAGCTGACATGCAGAAGCCTTGAAGATATGTGGCCCTCGGGATAGCAAATAAGAAGTCTGAAATAAATGAAACTCAAATACCAGAAGCACGTTGATGGTTAGCACTGCTCCTTTTGGCAAGAAAGCAGTTTCTTCTCTTCCAAGAAAGAATTTGCATGACACTGCAAGAGATATTACTTTTCTTCTCTGTCACACATTAACTGACTACCCAGGTGCTCAGAGCAAGAAGAGTAATAACAAGTGCTTATTAAACTAAACAAAACAAAAAAGAAACACCTTCCAAGAATGATCAATATAATCACCAATATGAATGCCTTGATAATAACTTGGGCTCGCTTGTAGCCTAAATCAATAATGGTTTATTTTGCCCATCTCAAATATATAAAATTCTAGTCATGATCCGTTCTCAACACCCCTTGCCATAAGAGCTAAAAGCAAAGCCCGTGTCAAATTCTTGATTCCATATCTATTGCAGACACAATGCCAGAGATAAAACCTAATGAGTTTCTACAAACACAACCAATTTGTTAGCATTGACTGGTCACTTCAGTGAAAGAACCAGTCAATTTAATCAAATCGGCCAAACTGGCCTTAAGCTGAAGTGACAAATGGATGCAGTCAAACGAATCAAACAACATAAACAGACTGGGTGTGTTCACTTCAGTATCCTTATTATGGTTCTGAATCTTAATATTTTTTTGCTAATAAGTGCTAGTCTCTGCTGAGTAGGAACACATTAGTATTGAGGATTACAAAGTGAGATGCCTGCTTACCCTAGTGGCCATAACCAATCATCTGAATGAGCAAAACCTGTAAGCAAATGGACTAAACCTTCCCCCAACCTCTTGACTGAGGGCATGCCCAGGAGAACTACACCAGGTTTTCTAATCATCGGCATGAGAAGAAGCCAGAGGAGACATTGCCCCTAGCCACAGTATAATTGGTTATATACATAGAGCATAAACATACGTTTACTGGACAGTGGACACAGGAATACTGAATTAGAAAACATACCCAAGTGATTCCACCAGGAATCTAAGAAGAATAGACAGCAGAGAGGGCTTTCTAAAGCCCCAAACAATCACGGTAATTCACTTCCAACTGTTGCCCTGCTGGCACTCTTCCTAAGCAGACAGCGGAGGGCTGCTGCATCTCTCAGATAACAAGGTAATTAATGTTAAAAAGGAAGACCATATTGAGGAGGGTCAGTTGTAGCCTCAGAATTATAAAAAGGTAGAATTAAAGAGCCTATTTCCATTTGGCACTTTTTTTTTTCCCCCTAAGGCTTATTTTAAAAAGATTTGAAAAGGCAGGGGTAGAGATGTGAATAAACAAAAGCTATTACAGGAAAATGAAATTTCTTTCCTCTTGGCCTCTTGCTATTACAGAACTTTTCTGAAGCCCCAATGGCATTTTATAACCCAACTTTCCAAAATTATTCATCTATTTAAAAACACACACACACACACACACACAGATCGTAGAACATATTCATAAACACCTCTAGGGGTGATGCCATCCTTTCAGGGTGCCCCAACTTTCCACCCTGATTCTCTACTTTGCAGGTAAATACATAATCACTATTTGTTAATTATCCAAACTACAATTTCTGTCCCATAACATCTGGAGAAATTTTACCATCAGAAGATAGTGATGGGCTTGCAGAAATCTATATGGAAGGATTACATAAGATTTGCTTTTCCCAGGTGGCACTAGTGGTAAAGGATACACCTGCCAATGCAGAAGATGTAAGAGATGTGGGTTTAATCCTTTGGTCAGGTACATACCTTGGAGGAGGGCATGGAAACCCACTCCAGTATTCTTGCCTGGAGAATCCCATGGAGAGAGGAGCCTGGTGGGCTATACATGGGGTCACAAAGAGTCAGACATGGCTGAGTTGACTTTGCACGCACACAAGAATTAAATGTCCTACTTTAAAAAGACTAAGAGAAATTTAATATTATTTCAAATCTATGACATTTATGTCATAATAAATAACAATAGCAAATGTGGTCTTTAAGTAAATATGAAGCATAAGAAAATATTCTGCCTTATGCAGCAGCTAAAGAAATGAAAATAGATAGCCAACGAGGATTTGCTGCGTGCCTTAGGAAACTCAGACAGGGGCTCTGTATCAACTTAGAGGGGTGGGATGGGGAGGGAGATGGGAGGAAGTTTCAAAAGGAAGGGAATATATGTATACCTATGACTGATTCATGTTGCGGTTTGACAGAAAACAACAAAATTCTGTAAAGCAATTATACTTCAATTAAAAAATAAATTAATTATAAAAAAAGAAGAAAACAAATGAGACCTTGAGAAATATTATTAGGCTTTACTTAGAGAAGGTATAATCAATCATAAACATGATAATAGTTAACATGTACTAAACACTTAAGCTGGGCTTCCCTGGTGGCTCAGTGGTAAATCATCTGCCTGCCAATGCAGGAGACATAAGAGACATGATCCCTGGGTTGGGAAGATCCCCTGGAGTAGGAAACATCAATCCAATCCAGAATTCCCAATCCCATGGACAGAGGAGGCTGGTGGGCTACAGTCCATGGAATTGTAAACAGTTGGACAAGACTGAGAGACTAAACAACAACAAATACTTACTCTCTGTAAATACTAGACTTAGTGTTCTAATACACTGAAACATTTAACACATTTAAATTGCAAAACAACCCTAAGTGGTAGTTATGACTTTCATCCTCATTGTTTTAAAACAAGAAAAGAAGATTGAGGTACAGAGAAGTTGAGCAACTTACAAAGGTAACACAGCTAATAAGTGGATAAGCACAGATTTAAATGCTGAAAATATAGTTTTGAGATCTACACCCTTAATCTACACACACATAAGCCTTAAAATAAACCATCTGGATATCTGTGTACTTGAAATATTATATATAGCTTACTTTTGAACATAATGTTGGATATGCAGGACAAGCTCTCTAGGAATGCTAATATTAATGGAAGAAGAAAAAAAATTATAGTAAATAATATATAAATTCTGTACTGTATTCTAAAAATGTTATGATGCATTACATTTTTGATACTATTTACTTATATATGTGTATATACCATACTCACACACTTAATTACTCAGTGGTGAAATCTATTTCCAGAAATGATATCCATTACAGAAAGTTTTTAAAGGAGTTTTAATTTCTTCTCTACCTATAATGTCTGCTTTTGGGGGCTTCCCAGGTGGCACTAGTGATAAAGAATCCACCTGTCAATGCATGAAACGTCAGTTTGATCTCTGGATTGGGAAGATCCCCTAGAGGAGGACATGGCAACCCACTCCAGTATTCTTGCCTGAAGACTCCCACGGACAGAGGTGCCTGGTGGGTACAATCCATGCAGTGACAAAGAGTTGGACATGACTTAAGTGACCTAGCACACACCACATCTGCTTTTTGAATGAGTATTTATAATTAATTTTTTTTATAAATATAATTGATCAGTTTGGATTATAGCAAACTATCTTGAGTAAAATTACTTTATAAGTCTTAATAAGCTTCTAGAGACTGTGTATATTAACAACTATTATCCTACATTCACAGTCAAAACAGGACAAGTTTAATGGTTTCATTAAAAGCCTGGCAGATAGAGGAAAAGTCAGAATTTGGATTTCAAACTCAAGGAAACAGTTGGACAAAATCCATGATACTGGCTATTTCTTAAAATGTATCTTAACAACATGTTAAATGACTATGATAAGGAGCAACTATAGCCTCCGATTTTCCTTCCAATTTCTTAGTTCTCCTGCTTACACAAGCACACAGCCCACCACCCACTCCATTACAGTAAAGCAGCAAAAAGAAATGAGTATCACTAAAGAAAAAGCTAAAAGCCTCACAACTCCTGAAAGTGAGGTATGCCGCAAACACAGGAAGAGGACAGTCCTCATTCCCAAGCGATAGAAAGTCCACAGAGCATTTTTCACCAAGAGGTCTGCCTCATTAGCTTTTAGGTGACGGCAACTGAGGGAGACAGCAGAAAAAAAGGGGTTGGAACAGCTCTAGGAAAGACGACAACAGGTCAGAAGTAAGATGGGTTGTGACAGGGACGATCTCTAAAGGAAAAGAAAAAACATGGACATTGGCGACACAAATGGGAAGTGACAGGAAGAAACTGTTTGGGACTGTAAATGAGCTCAGTGGGAAAAGAATTGGAACACGCATTGGAGTGAAACCACTGAATTATGGGGTTACGCCCCCAGAACTTTTAACATAGCAATATGGTCTCTCGGCCCACAGGGCAGGCCTGGATTTATTACACATCCTCCTGCCTTCCACGTCCTGTTCTCAGAGAAGCAGCAAAGTCTACTGTGACTGGAAAATGAACCAACCCTTTTCTTTTCTACCTTTTCTTTGCTTTTCAAATTAGGGGGAAAACATAAACGTAAATTTTCCCTGTGTGGCTGTATTCTCACTGAAAGGTGATACCTTTAGAAAATTCCTGGTGAGAATATTTAATTGTGTGTTTTCTTCTTTCTATCAGGGCTGATGTCCCTTTGAAGGTGTTAATGGTCTCTCTCCTGTTCAGAGCCTAGTACGTTCACCTCTAATTCTTTTCTATAAAAGATCATTTAAAATGAAATCTGGGATATAAATGTCTCAACGTATCCCACGTTTGAGCCTCAGGTGTTTCTCGGCTGGATTTTCCCCCACAGGTGCTGTTAAGAGATTGGATTTAGTAAGGAGGCCCCTCACTCTGAAATCTAGGTCACAAACTGATTGCTCCTTGTTCAGCATCCACTTTGTAGGGAGTGTCACTCCACCTGAAATTAAAGATAGTTAGCATCTCTCTAATCTTGTGAAGTGTTGCAGACTTATGTAAACGAGTCCAGTGGGGGTGCATCAGCTCACAGGTCCTGAACGCTGGACAGCCAGAACTGTGCCAACTGTTCACTTGACCCCACACACTCCCATTTTCACCTGCGAACCCAAATGAACACTTCACGTGCTGTGTGCTCAGTGCTGCTCTGCATGCTTTACTTGCTTGAGAACAAATGGTTTAAGAAGAACAATAGTAGTCAGGAAGTAGGTTTGTTTGAATATAGTTTTTGAAACAAATTTTTTTATTTGACGCCGGTTTTTAATAGAACACACACACTCACATGAATAGAGTAATTATAAGTCAGAGATTGAAAGCAAACAAAACTCAGAGATCTTGTGAAACAAAGCACTGCTGTGTCTAGAATAAAATGGCTGTTTTACAACAAAGCACAGGGTGATAGAGCTATGAGGCATGGCAAATGATGTGCTTTAATTTGTTCACTTTTAAGCTCCTGCACTAGATGGGATTCTCCCTCCCTGTTAAAAAAATTGCAGGGTTTGAAAAGATATATCAATTAGTTAGAAAGGTTTGGGGGGAAAGATAGCATGAGAATGAACTGGAAGTCCATCACCTCATCGTTCACTACATACTGGATGGGATGATAGAGGGTACAGGATTTGCCAAAACACAAACGTATACAGAAGATTGAACTACTTCCTCCAGGTCTCTCTTCAGAGAAAGAAGCACGATGGTCCTTCAAGGTCCACACTCCTCATGTGAAGGGAAGCCTTGGGACAAACAAGAGCAACTACTGACCTCTGGCAGTTTTCACTTCAAGGTGTCATGCTACAGGATCAGTTCTGCAATTTTCCTGTCTGTGAGACAGATGCATGAGAAAACATCACGTGGCCTACATGAGCTTTCACAAGTTGTGCAGAGGATTTCCCAGGTGAACGAAAAGTGTAACCTCAAGGAAGAGGGGCTTCACACCATCACAGATGGCAGGAGCAGGAAGCAGAGTGAGGAGACAGAAAAAAGGGTAGGGTGTATTTCAGTGCCTCAGAGAGCAGGGGTGGAGGTGATGCAGAGAGCACCAGGTGATATTCACACTCATTACTAGTACTATCCACAGGAGGAACTGACATGTCGGCACTTGGAAGTGACCACAGCAGGGACACTGCTGGCCTGAAGTTGTTCAAGGGGAAATACAAATTCTTGGGGGAAGAACAAGAATCAGAGGGGATGTTTTCAAAGAAGAGGGAATACATTTCCTTCCATTCCTTTTCCATTTAAAGTCTAGGAACTCGCTTAGTGCATGCATGCTCACAGTGATTTCTGATGCTGTGCATGCGACCCCCGGGACTGTGGCCCACCAGGATCCTCTGTTTATGGAATTTTCCAGGCAAGAATACTGTAGTGGGTTGCTATTCCCTTCTCCAAGGGATCTTCCTGATCCAGGGATCCAAACCGCATCTCCTGTGTCTCCTGCATTGGCAGGCAGATTCTTTACCACTGAGCCACCTGGGAAGCTCAATTGGTCTACTAAGGGGAATCAAATGCCTTAGAAACAAAATTCTGGGACTACTATTTTTAAAAGATGCTAGCACAATTGGCTTCGCTCCAATATGAAAAGTATAATTTCCAATGAAAACAAAACTCTTAATGTGGAGAAAATAATATTGAAATATATAAATACATTCAAATTTGTCATATTTTCTCATTATTGGCTTATCATGTTACATACTGCATTTGTTGTCAATTTGAACAGGAAGATAAATAATTGTAAGTTTTACAAGTATTTATACTTGTAAAACTTACAATTATTTTAAAATAATAGAGCTTATGCCTTCAAAATACTGATTCCTCACACACACACAAAACAGAAAAAGACATGATTATATTTTTATAAATGCTCTAAAGCAAATCATACAAAAATGTTTTAAAAATAAGATTAGATAAAAAAGTATTGAAATTACATTTTAAAAGTAGATGTCTGAAAGAACAAAATATTCAATTTCAGCAAATTAATTATATTCATTGCTCTTTAAAAACAAATGCAATTTAGTAATTTTAAGGAATTTATTATTCTGTGTCATTTGGAATCAAATCAGTCAACCAATAAAAGTTTCAAGATCGATAACATCAATTTTATTTCACAAGAATTCATAGCAGACAATAACATTAAGTATATATACCTTTTAGTGTAGGTTAAAAAGAAATAGAAAGTAGGAAAATATGATGAAAGTAAATCCAGAGAAACAAAATACAAGTCTACAATCCCTTATCTAAAACTCATGGACTCAATGGATTTTGCACATATCATATTTTATATAATATCTCCAACCATACTCTGTAAAATATTTTTTCTCAATATTTATCCCACAAAGTGAGATAAATAAGACTGTCAATGCTAAATTGATGTAGGTCAAGTTTTGTTGCCAAATGTGATTTAGTGCCAAACTTAAAGAAAAACAAAAAAAGATTGTTTTCATAGTTTGATGTCGTGTAGAATTGCACAAGTGGGCTTATATATCTGTATTTTATATGCACACACAACACTAAGTACTTCATTGATGATGTATTTTTGCATCCTTTAGAAGCAATATAACTAGATGTAATAATTCTATGGGAACTTAAAAAGGAAAGGTCTATGTTTACTGACTTGCAGAGGACTTTGGTGTTATGCAGAAATTCCTATGTTCCAGAAGGATAATGATTGAATTGGGGATGTTAACAGAAAGAGATTTACAAACAATATTCAAATATAATTTCAACTGATGTAAATGTTTGAAAGGTTGCTAAATAGACAGTTTTAAAATTTTAATCACTTCTTCACTAAGTTATTGAGAAATACATGGAGCTCATCCACTGTAGGGTTTTTCATCCTGGAAATGCTATATACGGAAGGTAGGAATCATAGAGGATGATCTATGTTTTGAAAAGTCTCTTTGATCTCAGTAGGAGTCTTGGGATGGTGGAGCTGGTTACTTTAACACAGTAGAGACTAAACAGTTGTAGTGCTATGACCATGAGACATCTCTTGTAGTAGCTTACTGATGTTGATATGCCTAGAACTGAAATGGATAGCCAATTGACTCAAAACCCTACTTAATATGTTTGCTGCTGCTGCTGCTGCTAAGTCGCTTCAGTCGTGTCCGACTCTGTGCGACCCCATAGATGGAAGCCCACCAGGCTCCCCTGTCCCTGGGATTCTCCAGGCAAGAACACTGGAGTGGGTTGCCGTTGCCTTCTCCAATGCATGAAAGTGAAAAGTGAAAGGAAAGTCTCTCAGTCGTATCCAACTCCTAGCGACCCCATGGACTGCAGCCCACCAGGCTCCTCTGTCCATGGGATTTTCCAGGCAAGAGTACTGGAGTGGGGTGCCATTGCCTTCTCTGACTTAATATGTTTAAGTAAAACAAAAACAAAGCAAACAGAAATCACAGGTCTGGTGAACAAAAGCCTAATATAAGTAACCATAATAGTCACAGATTTTCACCCTATACCCAGACCCAAGTCAATCTGTACACTAGGAGTCTCTTTTCAAAAATGGACTATGTGACCCTGACAAAGAACTCTAACAATCCTAACATGTATATAAATCCCAAATACTTTTCTTAAGAGACTTGAAGTCATTTACCATGTAACTGAATTAGAGAAAATAAATGGGGTTACTGGAAGCTGGATCTGAAGTGATGATAATGTCTGGGCTTTCAGGACACTCCGTGGTTTGGATGTCAGGTGATAAATGGAGTTTTGCTCTGGACCTGTCTCTGTTTTCCCACTTCCAGAACATAAAGATGAAATGGGTATGTTTAGCAATCAATATAATTAATTAGCTACATTTATTCAAATGATCCTATTTCTAATTCTGTGACTTATCAAATGGAACAATCTTAAGTTACTACTTAGGAAGTTAGCCTTGGTGTTTACGGAGTGAATCTTTACATATGAAGAATTATCTATCATTATATTATCATATAATTCATCAAAAACTTTGTAAAGTTTGATTTATGAGGTTCCATAAATCTTCTCTATCAGAAAAAGCATATGTAAAGGCCACCTCTTATCAAATTTTATTTAAAGGACAGCTTCCCAACCAATGTGCTACATAAACAGTTACAGTATTAATTTTATAATTATAACACTTGTGTGATTAAAAAATTCTCTTCACCAATCTAGAAATTCTTCTTAGAGAATACAACATGCATTGGTATAACTAAGTTCATTTTTGATAAATCAACTTACAAGTAATATATTTTATTTGTGTAGCATTTAGATGTCATATAGCTTAATAATTGAGAACATGAGCTCTTTATTTAAATACCTGTATGTAAGTTCACTTTTACTAGTGTGTCTAGTACTTGTGTGTGCTCAACCATGTCTGACTCTTTGCGACCCCATGAACTATAGTCCTCCAGGCTCCTCTGTCCATGGGATTTCCAAGGCAAGAATACTGGAGTTGGTTGCTATTTCCTTCTCCAGGGTATCTTGCCAACCCAGGGATCTAACATGCATCTCTTGCCTCTCCTGCAATGACAGAGAGATTCTTTGCCATTTGCACTACAAGGGAAGTCCTCACTTTCACTACCTACCACCTCAGTGATCCTGGTCTAGTTTATTAACTTCTCTGTGCCTCAGTGTCCTTCAATTTCTCTAATATAAGATGAAGTTTCAAAAATATTTTTTCTCTTACACTTCACATAAATCTCAAAATGAAGAACATATTCTACTGCATTAGATTAAGAATCATAAGATCACTGAAGTAAAATATATGTATACTACTAAAGACACAGTCAAAATGATGGTAATGGTAATAAAGTCTCATTATAACAATAAAAGTTTAGATTAAATAATGAAGTATAATTATTTAATCTTGACAAAATCATTGTGATTTATCTACATACTAGCAACAAAATTTGGGAAATGAAATAAAACTATTATTTACAATAGACTCCCAAACTAAATTAATTACAGTTAAACTTAATAAAAGGAATGTGGCCTCTAAACTGGAAACTTCAAAACCTTGCTTTGAGAAAAGGGGATATAAATACACAAGATACACTGTGTTCTTGGATTAGACAATTCAATATTATTAACATCCATTTCCCTAAACTGATCTATACAGTCAATGCAATCCAAATAACTCCTTGGGATAAATGCCTCTAAAATCTGAGATAAAAATAAATTTTAAACACAAACTCTTTCCTGTACCAGACTGTTGAAAAATAGGGAGGTAAAATAAGAGCAATTTCAGAAATGCAACATCTGTAAAAATTGCATTTTATGCATCCTAAGAAGATTAATGGAGCATTTGCTCCATCAAAATGAAGAAAACATGTATAGTCAAGAGGAGTCTAAGGAGACATCACCAAACTACAATGGGGTAACCTCGATGAGATTCTAGAACTGAAAAAATATGTTAGATAAATAATAGGAATACTAGGTCCATACAGACAAAGCTATGTTTTTTCTAGTGGTCATGTATGCATGTGAGAGTTGGACCTTAAAGAAGGCTGAGCACCAAAGAATTGATGCTTTTGAACTGGAGTGTTGGAGAAGACTCTTGAGAGGCCCTTGGACTGCAAGGAGATCAAACCAGTCAATCTGCTGCTGCTGCTGCTAAGTCACTTCAGTCGTGCTGACTCTGTGCGACTCTATAGATGGCAGTCCACCAGGCTCCACTGTCCCTAGGATTCTCCAGGCAAGAATAATGGAGTGGATTGCCGTTTCCTTCTCCAGTACATGAAAGGGAAAAGTTAAAGTGAAGTCGCTCAGCCATGTCCGACTCTTAGCACTCCCATGGACTATAGCATACCAGGCTCCTTCATCCATGGGATTTTCCAGGCAAGAGTACTGGAGTGGGGTGCCATTGCCTTCTCCTACCAGTCAATCTAGAGGAAATCAATCCTGGATGTTCATGAGAGGGACTTATGCTGAAACTGAAGCTTTAATAATTTGGCCACCTGATGTGAAAAGCTAACTCACTGGAAAAGACCCTGATGCTGGGGAAGACTGAAGGCAGGAGGATAAGGGGATGGCAGAAGATGAGATGGTTGGATGGCATCACCAACTCGATGGACACGGGTCTGAGCTAGAGCCAGGAGATGGTGAAGGACAGGGAAGCCTGGCATGCTGCAGTTCAAGGAATTGCAAACAGTCGGACACAACTAGGCGACTGAACAACAAAAGAATACTAGGTAAATACTTAGGAAATATAAATAAAGTATTGACTTTAGTTAATGATGACATAACAATACTGGGTTATTTACTGTAACAAATACACTGAGATGCTAATAATAGGGGGAACAGTGTGGGCATATAGGAACTTTCTGTACTGTAGTCTTAGTTTCCATATAAATCTAAAAGTGTTCTAAAAAAATAAAGTTCACTTGAAAAATCAGTATGATTTAGGCCCTCTTATTTTTCCCTTCTTGGGAATGAGAAAACTGAAACACAATATAATTTAGTTATTTCCCCCCAAATCACACAGCTAGCAATTTGTAAGGCTAATATATGCTAACCTTAAAAATTCACCTCCGCATCCATGCTCTTAATTGTTATGCTATATGTAAGTAAAGACCTAGGGCTAAAAGAAGTAAGTTGTCATGAGTCCTTTGTTGCTATACCAAATCATCCTGATCAGAAAAATGAGGAGGAGGTCCTTTCAATAACCTTCTAGCAGAAACAGGATAAGGAGGAAGAATTTCACTTCCTTACTTCCTCGACAAGTGAGAGCAGCCAAGAATACTATTTAAAACCTACTCTTGGTTGTCCTGCTTATGAGGACCTCACTTAGCATTACCATGATTATAATAAGAGAATCTATACGCAAATGAAGTAAATAGTAGTAAGAGGTGAGGTAACCGGTGTTTTAGCTATATCCAATTTAAGGGCCATTCAGGTATGACCTAAAGCAAATGCCTTATGATTATACAGTGGAAGTGACAAATAGATTCAAGGCATTAGATCTGATAGAGTGCTTGGAGAACTATGGACGGAGGTTTGTAACATGGTACAGGAGCCAGTGACCAAAAACATCCCCAAGAAATTTAACATGGCAAAATGGTTGTCTGAGGAGGACTTACAAATAGCTGAGAAAAGAAGAGAAACAAAAGGCAAAGGAGAAAAAGAAAGATATACCCATCTGAATGCAGAGTTCCAAAGAATAGCAAGGAGAGATAAATTTTCTTCAGTGATCAACACAAAGAAACAGAAGAAAGCAATAGAATGGGAAAGACTAGAGAGCTCTTCAAGAAAATTAGAGATACCAAGGGAATATTCCATGCAAAGATGGGCACAAAAAAGGACAGAAATGGTATGGACCTAACAGAAGCAGAAGATATTAAGAAGATGTGGCAACAATACACAGAAGAATTGTACAAAAAAGGTCTTAATGGGCCAGATAACTGCAATGGTGTGATACCTCACCTGTAGCCAGATATCCTAGAGTGTGAAATCAGTGAACCTTAAGAAGCATTACTATGAACTAAGTTAGTGGAGGTGATGGAATTCCAGTTGAGCTATATCAAATCCTAAAAGATGATGCTGTGAAAGTGCTGCACTCAATATGCCAGGAACTATGGAAAACTCAACAGTGGCCACAGGACTGGAAAAGATCAGTTTTTATTCCAATACCAAAGAAGAGCTATGCCAAAGAATGTACAAACTATCACACAATTGCACTCATCTCACATACTAGCAAGGTAATGCTCAGAATCCTTCAAGTTAGATTTCAGCAGTATGTGAACTGAGAATTTCCAGATGCACAAGCTGGATTTAGAAAAGGCAAGCTCAAATTAGAAAAGGCAAGCTTGGTTTAGAAAAGGCAGAGGAATCAGCGATCAAATTGCCAACATCTGCTGGATCATAGAAAGAGCAAGGGAGTTCCAGAAAAATATCTACTTCTGCTTCATTGACTACACTAAATACATTGTGTGGATCACAACACACTGTGGAAAATTCTTAAAGAGATGAGAATAACAGACCACCTTACCTGCCTCCTGAAAAACCTTCATGCATGTCAAAAATCAACAGTTAGAACCGGACACGGAACAATGGACTGGTTCCAAATTGGGAAAGGAGCACGTCAAGGCTGTACATTGTCACCCTGCTTATTTACCTTCTATTCAGAGTACATCATGTGAAATGCTGGGCAGGATGAAGCACAAGCCAGAATCAAGATTTCCAGGAGTCATATTAATAACCTCAGATATGCAGATGACACCATCCTTCTGGCAGAAAGTGAAGAGGAACTAAAGAGCCTCTTGATGAAAGTGAAAGAGGAAAGTGAAAAAGCTGGCTTAAAACTCAACATTCAAAACACTAAGATCACGGCATCTGCTCCCATTACTTCATGCCAAATAGATAGGAAAACACTGGATACAGTGACAGACTTTATTTTCTTGTGCTCCAAAATCACTGTAGATTGTGACTGCAGCCATAAAATTACAAGGTGCTTGCTCCTTGGAAGAAAAGTTATGACAAACCTAGAAAGCAAATTAAAAAGGAGAGACATCTATTTGCCAAAAAAGGTTCTCATAGTCAAAGCTATGGTTTTCCCAGTAGTCATGTACAGATGTGAGAGTTGGACCATAAAGAAGGCTGAGCACTGAAGAATTGACACCTTGAACTGTGGTACCAGAGAAGACTCTTGAGAGTCCTTAAGTCAGCAAGGAGATCAAACCAGCCAATCCTAAAGGAAATCAACCCTGGATATTCATTGGAAGGACTGATGCTGAAGCTCTAATACTTTGGCCACCTGATGTGAAGAGCCGATTATTTGGAAAAGATCCTGATGCTGGGAAAGGTTGAAGGCAGGAGGAGAAGGGGATGACAGAGGATGAGATTGTTGGATGGCATCATAGACTTAATGGACTTGACTTTTAGCAAACTCTGGGAGATAGTGAAAGACAGGGAAGCTTGGCATAGTGCAGTCCGTGAGGAGGCAAAGAGGTGGACACACCTGAGCAACTGACTGAACAACAACAACAACAATCTTAAGCAGAGCTCTGAGAGGGACTGTGCCAGTAGACAACAGATATATGTTCAGATTTGGACTGTTAATAGACGGCATTGTGATAAGACTAACTGTTCATGAACTTTGGTAGTCCATACATTTTGCCGAGTGATTTTTATATCTTACATAAACAACTTTTTTGTTTTTTATATCTTTTTTTATATCTTACATGCATTTTTATATCTTACATAAAAATCTTACATATGGTTTTTCCAGTGGTCATGTATGGATGTGAGAGTTGGACGGTGAAGAAAGCTGAGCGTCGCAGAATTGATGCTTTTGAACTGTGGTGTTGGAGAAGACTCTTGAGAGTCCCTTGGACTGCAAGGAGACCCAATCAATCCATCCTAAAGGGGATCAATCCTGGGTGTTCATTGGAAGGTCTGATGTTGAAGCTGAAACTCCAATACTTTGGCCATCTCATGCGAAGAGTTGACTCATTGGAAAAGACCCTAATGCTGGGTAGGATTGGGGGCAGGAGGAGAAGGGGACGACAGAGGATGAGATGGTTGGATGGCATCACTGACTCGATGGACATGGGTTTGGGTAGACTCTGGGAGTTGGAGATGGACAGAGAGGCCTGGCGTGCTGCAGTTTATGGGGTCGCAAAGAGTCGGACACGACTGAGCAACTAAACTGAACTGAACTGTGAGTCCACATTTTCCCACCTATTTTTATCGTTGGTTTCATTACATGGAAGAAGTTCTAGACTGTAAAGTGGTAGATTTTTTTCTTCTTGAGACATCGTAATACTTGGCTGAGGAAATTGACAGTTTTATAATTCTGAATGTGGGACTCTGTTTTAATTGACAAAACCAGTTTAAACTACTTTAACGTCAGATTTAGTAATACATACCACTGAGAATTCAGAAATGTCTAGATACAGGTTTCTTTCTATGTCATCAGGATTCTTCCATTTATACTGTCTCTGTGTGGTCCCTTAAGGAGATTCCTCACATGGTACAAAGATCAATGTCAGAAGCTCTAGACTTAGTATAAAGAGGAAGTATCTTTTCTCCTCTTGAGTTGTATAAATTTATGAAAAACAAACACAACTGAGAGTAGCTGTGTTTGTCCAACTCTTTCACCCTTGGTTCTGAACTAGTTATTTGATCAGAGGAGGGTGGTAGAATAATTGATTTTGCAGACTTGGGTTATATTCCATATCAGGTGGTAGGGTTTGGGGGCAGCCCTGGTCAGCAGTGTTGACAGTGGGGGAGGAGTGTTTCCTTAAAGCAACCCTGGGCCTACATACCTTACTTAAAACTGCAAAACTGTGTTTTCTTTCTCTTTCTTATTTCCTTTCTAATGTCCCCCTGATTACTATTTATTTCCAAGGCTATAGCATTTAGATATATGAATAAAAATGATCGATTTAAAAAAAATAATAACTTGAACTTTAATTATAAGCAATAGAGACATTGATTACATTTAAGAAGAATCACTTTATATTTTCCTTTCAGATGACTTGTTTAAGCATAGCATTACAAAAATTCCAACAAAATGAACATCCTTAACTTAGCTTAAAATAAATGTTTTCAAAGGGAAATTTCTGTAAAACTGCAATAGCAATACTCTCCTAACAAAGACACTTGCAAGATTTATAGGGCAGTGTAGAAGCTGAATTTTTCCACTGTTATCTCTGCATACTTTTTCCTTTGAGGAGAATGACATTCAAACTGGAAATATAGTTAGCTGGTCCCTGTCACCTGCATTTCAGTCTTTTCTTTCTATTGTACTTACCAAGCAATATTCATTAAAGTCTTAATTATTGACATGTAGATCCAAAATGCATCTCTAAAATATCTGAATGTTCCCTTCTAAGTTCTCACACTTTCTAAAATTTTAGAGGAAAAATTAAAATAATTATATCCAAATTTAGTAACTTGAGATGAATACTTTTTAATGCAACAATGTCTAAAGAGTGTCTCTTACCTGGTACTTCTATTTTCTAATATTAAAGTTATTTCTGATTATTACACATCATTTATAAAGTTATAAAGATATGAGAAGACAAAAAAATTACCACACCATCTAGATACGATATCTGATATTTTGATAGTTTTCTTCTAATAACCATGAAAATTAAATAGCTAAAATCACATTTGTAAACTTTTTAAATTTTGCCTTTTTTTTGACAAACGTGTGATAAGCTTTCCCTCATGTATTTAATGGGCTTCTCTGGTGTCTCAGCTGGTAAAGAATCTGCCTGCAGTGAGGGGGAACTGGGTTCGATCCCTGGGTTGGGAAGATCCCCTGGAGAAGGGAAAGCCTACCCACTCCAGTATTCTGGCCTGGAGAATTACATGGACTGTATAGTCCATGCGGTCGCAGAGTGGGACACTACTGAGCGACTTTTTCTTTCTTTTTTCTGGTGGCTCAGCAGTAAAGAATCTGCCTGAAATGCAGGAGCCACAGGAGACAGGGTTTCAATCCCTGGGTCTCTGGGTCAGGAAGATCCCATGGAAGAGGGCATGGCAAGCCACTTCAGTATTCTTGCTTGGAGAATACCAGGGACAGAAGAGGCTGGCGGGTTAAAGTCCATAGGGTCGCAAAGGGTCGGACATGACTGAAGCGACGTAGCACGCATACATGTAACTAATAATCTTTGTTTCAATGGTTTCGATTCACCATAAGAGCATATAATATTTTCCCTTTGCTTAGATACATATGTTCATGACTGTTTCTGCACTCTATTTTTTTTCCATTTTTTATTAGTGTATTCTTGCCTATCAAGGTTTGCATTAAGTCGTTATCATTATAAAGTAAATCCCACTCATTGTGTTTTAGAATGCCTTGGCAATTACATTTCCCTATGAATTTTAGAATCAGCTTGTCAACTTCCACACACACACCCACACAAATCTGTGTAGGTATTCACTGGAATTTCAGTGAATCTATCAATCAACTTGAGGATAATATGGTTACTAAGTTTTCTTCATTCCATTTGTCTTTTTCTATCTCTATTTCAAACCATGATCATCATACATTTTTCCATTTGTTTAAGTCTTTAATTTCTCTCAATATTGGTTCATTGCCTTGGGTATCTTTCATTCAATTTTGTTATATTTGATTTAATATGCTATTGTATACAGCATTTGTAAAGTTTATTTTATGTTTATTGCTACTGAAATAATTTTTTTCATTACTATATTTCTGAGCAATTGAGTTATTTTTAGCTGTAAGTATGTATGTGTGGTGTGTGTGAGTGTCTGCACATATAAGTGATTACTCTACATCCTTTAGCACTGCATTATTGCCATTAACATTGTTAATTTTATAAGTGAAAATAAAATTTTATCATCTTAATTCTCATTTCTTTAATTATTAGTAAGGGTGAATATTTTAAAATGTTCATTAGCCATTGTAACTGAATAATTAACAATTCTGCAAGCTACAGAGAAACTCTTATAGAAATATTAGCTGAATTCTGATCACATGCTTTTCATGCAAAAAGAATTTTTGTACATTAGCCTTTTATTTAAGCATTGTTTTACACTGTGTAATGCCATTTACCTATGACTATATTTTATATTATCTGAACTTTCAAAATTCTTTTGTTATGTCCTTGTTATTAATTGGATTCACTTACCACACTACTGGGATGCTGAAAGTTTAACAATGCCAAGTTTTTACTTATGACAGACTGTGTTTTAATATGTTGAATCCTGACTTAGATACAAGATTTATGTTAAAAGAGTAAAACAAATGAATGTGATTCATCCCCTACTTTAAGTAGTTGACCATCTAGATAGCAGTGTAGAAAGCCCTGTGTGCAGTCAAATAGAATCAAGCCTGGGGAACAGAATCTGAAATTACCCAATCATAAAATTCCAAATGGAACATAAAATTTACTTTGTAGTTTAATTTATTTTGCCCTGTTGCTGTCTTAGACGTTAATGAATAATCCTACCTGGCCACCTGTGGTGAAATGAGTATATTGATGAAAAGAGTGAATTTGAAATTATGGAAAAGTTTATTGAGAAGGATAGGTAAAAATAAAGGAAAAATTCATTTGTTAACCATAAGAATAGATAAGAGAATGGAATTCACAATTAGAATGGAATTTGCATTCCCTTTATCGTGTATGTTAATTTATAGACTTGTTCAATGAAACCTGGGATGTGTTCTGCCAGCCCCCACTTCCCCATAAAGCAGCAGATTCTGGATCTCCTCACCCTGCAGGTGTTACAATTAATTAAACCAGTGTTTCTACTTTGCAAGTATTATGATTGTGATCACTAATGGTGATTAGTCTAGATAATATTGTTAGTTTCTCACTTTCCAGCTTAGGGGTATTGTTTTCATTCTAAAGTGTTGATTGTTTCTTATCTAACTTTGAAAATAAGATTAGATGCTTTTTAAACTGATGATTCCTATATTGTCTAACTATGGAAATTTATATGGTAATTTAAAATCTGATAAGCTATGAGTGGCGTAAGCCTGCATAATAAAGCAATCATAAGCATTGACACATTGGGCAGAATTCAACTCAGTTTGCAAGGGAAAACATCTCCATCACATGCCGAAGAGTTAGAAGGGACATTGAAAATACAATTCATCAAGGAGAATTGTATTTATTTTATTCAGTTTCTGCACATGTCTGGAAAATTTTATTTTGGAATTACAACAAGATTAATGGAGAAAATAAAGGAGAATATCTCTCTCATTAGCATTTCTTCATTCACAAACTATTTTTTGAATGCTAACTTTGTAGAACAAGCCACTCTGCAAGGTATAGGAAAGGATCAGATGCCATTCTTGACATTTAGTAGAGAAACCAGATCACTCATAGTCTATTTGCATTATTACAATCTGGGTACAGATTTGCTACTTAGTAGTAACACGACCATGTAAAATCTTTTAATCACAACTGTCCTTTTGTCAAAGGCAAAAAGAGAAAAAAAAATGTCTATCAAGGTTGTTCTGTGGATTATGCTGTATGCTATTAGCCCAATTTCTGACATAATAGACAACAATAACAAGACTTCAGTTTCTGTCCTGGCAGCTCTGACATGGGTCATGATGGTCTAAGTCTCCTTTACTTATACTCTTGTACAAGCACCTCCCATTGAGGGTGGGCTGAAAAGAGTAAAGTGTGTCTTGCTTTTTAAAAACAATTCTGTTTTTATTTTACTTTATTTTATTTTTATTTACTTTATTCAAAGTAAAAATGACACATGTTATTTCATTGATTGGGTTAGAAGAGACCATGTTTTCTCTCTGGTCAGTACTTTTTATTGGCCCTCTTGTTCTCTCATGTCCTTGCTTGCTCCCTTTGATGAGAAAATATGGAATGTTGGAGAGATCCATACAATAACAAACTGGGACTTTTAGTCCACCAGACTATGACAGACAAAATCCTGCCAACAGCCATTGAATGAACTTGGAAGTAAAACATGCCCCATTAGAACCTTCAGATGTTTACAGCCCCTACCACTACTGTGACTATACCCTTGTAAGAGAGCTGGGCCAACATTTTTATTTCAGTCTTGTGAAAGACCATCAATCAGTGAACCCAGTAATGCCAGGCTCTGAATCCTGATTCACAAAAATAAAAAAAAATAATAATAAATGTGAGTTGTTTTAGGCTATTACACTTAGTAGTAGTTCATTCTCCAGCAGTAGCTAACTACTACAGTTTATGTTCCATATTCCTTCTCTGAATATGCAATTCCTGATCTATAAAAGATAATAATACATGACCTACTGACCTCAGAAGATCTTTATAAAGTTCGATTATGATAATGTGCATAGAAGAACTTAAACTCTCCTGCACTCTAAAAAACATAATTTTAAGAAATAAAAAAGGTTAACACAAATGATTGGTGTCACAAGGCAAGTAATTACCACTTCCTGAGCACTTAGGATGTTTCAAGCATTTTCCAAGATATTTTAGAAACACAACTAATTGATATCGACATCTTATAATTGAGGAAACACATTTAGCCAAGTTTAGTGATGTGCTAAGTGATGGTTTTAGAATTCGTCATTCAGATGTGGGTGAGAAGTCCATGTCATTTTCTCTATAAAATTCTATTTTCCTGTTTTTTTTTTTAAATAAAACAAAAGGTGAGGTTTTTCAAATATGAAATGTCTTACAATGAGTCATGTTGGTGGCCCACTAATATTTCCTTAATTGATCGAGCACACTAATCATCCAGCTGTTGAGTATTGGCTGCCAAAGGCTCCAGCTGTCCCCTGATCTGAAGAAATCTCTTGCAGAAGGGAGGCTTAGGACTGACTGACACAGGCTATCACATGAACACTTCAAGTTGAGACCAACTCTGTTGTAATTCGTACTTCAAAGTCTCCTAACAGATGAAACAGAAGCTAGTCTCCAGATCAGAGCACATCTTTGCCATGCTATTATTACTCTGCCCTGTCCTGCTTCCATCACCCCATCTCTGAGAGTACTTCCTCCCTTGATAAAGCTCCCTCACCCACGTCTTTGTCTCAGCCTCTGCCTCCAGGGAACTCAAGCTAAGACAGTCTTTTGCCTCCTTATTTTCTACTTTGTCTTTTACACATTTCTATTTCCAAATCCCATGTACACATACACAGCAATATATTTAGTCAAACCTTTAGGCTATAATTACACAGGTTATTGAGTTTATAACAAAAGAACTAGCTTAGGTACAAGGAGTAGCAGCCCAAAGCTTGTGTTGTACTTTTGCTGATAGACTCCTGAAGAACTTTTTTTTTCATGGGTCTTTGATACAAAATCTGGTTGTACTACATATGTGTTATTACACAAGAACAATTCTATGTTACATTATCAGATATTTTATATGTACTTTATAAACCATTTTCATTTTATTTATAAAGTAATATATTTGTGGAAGAAAATACAAATATTTGAAAAAAATTGGAGAAAAATGTATATGTACCCTTGATTCAACTATACAAAAATAATTTTAAAAATTAGTCTACTTTTAAAGAAACTTAAAAACAAACCATCTTAGTTCAAACTGTTGTTTTACTAGTCCAGAGCTATCAGTTCTTGATGAAAATTCTTGTTCTTTCACTAGTTATTATCATTTGGGTACAAGGCATATCTTATAAATGTATTTTTTACTCTTTAAACAGTAAAAATAACAGTTGTTATTACAATAGGACAGTTCTAGTCTTTTCATCAGAAGCCTTTGGAAAAGCAGTAGGTTAAATTACTACAGCCTTCATTTTTATTAAATTCTAGGACAGAGTCCTCAGAACAAAGGCATAATGACACGCTCTGCTTGGGTCTCAACATAGATACAAGCTCATTAGTCACTGCCCTCGCCTTAAATCCTACTTGTTAAGGTAATTTATCATTCAAGTGAATTACTTTATACTTTTATTTATATCACTAAAAGAACATAATTACAATCCACTCAAATTATACACACAAAATTCTAGGGTTATATAATCCAGATACTATGTGACCTGAACTTAATATATTTGGGGCTGAAGATTTGTACCCAATAAAGCCCTATCCAGCCTTTTTCTCCCCTGTGTAGTCTTCCTTAAACAAAAATTGGCAGTGATATCCCCCTCAAGAATCCTGGAATGTTACAGAGAACTTGATACGTGTCCAATAAATATTAAAAACTATAGTTTCTCAATGGATGATTCCACTATTTTAAATCATGTGAGTGGCAGAGTGCAGAGATCACATACTGTCTTTCCGAGTTTGGCCTTGGTCACTGACCCCTGAGATTACTCTAGAAATGTTTCTCAACCAGATGTTCATCTTTGTCACTAAGTCTGTGTTCAAAATGCTTTATTTCACATAAGTCTATTAAGTTAAATTTTTTTTTTTAGGTAGTATAAAAAAATGAAAAAGGAACATAAAAATTTCCTCTTCGCATAGGAGTCAGTCTTTATTAGGTAAGGTGAGTGTATTGCAGACTATGCCAGCTGTCACAACTAGGGTGATTACATGGTATTACCTTCAAATGACATATTTATGCCTATTCTGTTCCTTAAGAGTATTTTTGAATGTAAATATTAAAGCAAAATACACCAAAATAAATGTTTCATAAAGACTAGCAAGCATGTACTTGCTTGTCATTCAGTATTTTTGCTTTACATATCACAGCAAAGTTTGAGTCCATTTGGACATCAGTTTGGCAAACACATGCATGGTAGGTTGTTGTATGAGAGGCACTATTTTAAGCCCTACAAGGCACTCTACTCTGGCTATGGTGTCTAGGATGTTCCGTACTATATAATACTACCTCTCGTTCCAAACATTTAGGAAGGTTATGAGTTCAGAACTCTTGTTGAATTTCATAATATTTAATTGTTTATATTCTTTTCTTTATCCAAAATATATTGCAATAGCCCAGGGGCAATAGCATCTCAGTGCTGACTTTGATCACTTAAATTTTTTCTTAAGGATGTATTTCCTTCACAGATTAAAAAAAAAAAAAGTCTTGTCTATATAAGATGGAATAAATTGTAAGTTCAGTTCGTTTCAGTTCAGTCGCTCAGTGGTGTCCGACTGTTTGTGACCCCATGAATTGCAGCATGCCAGGTCTCCCTGTCCACCACCAACTCCCAGAGTCTACCCAAACTCATGTCCATCGAGTCAGTGATGCCATCCAGCCATCTTATCCTCTGTCGTCCCCTTCACCTCCCACCCCCAATCCTTCCCACCATCAGGGTCTTTTCCAATGAGTCAACTCTTCGCATGAGGTGGCCATCTATTTCCCATGAAGTGATGGGACCAGATGCCATGATCTTAGTTTTCTGAACGTTGAGCTTTAAGCCAACTTTTTAACTCTCCTCTTCCACTTTCATCAAGAGGCTCTTTAGTTCCTCTTCACTTTCTGCCATAAGGGTGGTGTCAACTGCATATCTGAGCTTATTGATATTTCTCCCAGCAATCTTGATAACAGCTTGTGCTTCCTCCAGCCCAGCGTTTCTCATGATGTACTCTGCATATAAATTAAAAAAGTAGGGTGACAATATAGAGCCTTGACATACTCCTTTTCCTGTTTGGAACCAGTCTGTTGTTCCATGTCCAGTTCTAACTGTTGCTTCCTGACCTGCATACAGATTTCTCAAGAGGCAGGTCAGGTGGTCTGGTATTTTCACCTCTTTCAGAATTTTCCAGAGTTTATTGTGATCTGCACAATTCAAGGCTTTGGCATAGTCAATAAAGCAGAAATAGATGTTTTTCTGGAACTTTCTTCCTTTTTCGATGATCCAGCAGATGTTGGCAATTTGATCTCTGGTTCCTCTGCCTTTTCTAAACCAGCTTGAACATCTGGAAGTTCAGGCTTCATGTATTGCTGAAGCCTGGCTTGGAGAATTTTAAGCATTACTTTACTAGCATGTGAGATGAGTGCAATTGTGTGGTAGTTCGAGCATTCTTTAGCATTGCCTTTCTTTGGGATTGGAATGAAAACTAACCTTTTCCAGTCCTGTGGCCACTGCTGAGTTTTCCAAATTTGCTGGCATATAGAGGGTAGCACTTTCACAGCATCATCTTTGAGGATTTGAAATAGCTCAACTGCAATTCCATCACCTCCACTAGCTTTGTTCATAGTGATGCTTTCTAAGGCCCACTTGACTTCACATTCCAGGATATCTGGCTCTAGGTGAGTGACCACACCATCGTGATTATCTGGGTCATGAAGATATATTTTGTACAGTTCTTCTGTGTATTCTTGCCACTTCTTCTTAATATCTTCTGTTTCTGTTAGGTCCATACCATTTCTGTCCTTTATCAAGCCTATCTTTGCATGAAATGTTCCCTTGCTATCTCTAATTTTCTTCAAGAGATCTCTAGTCTTTCCCATTCTGTTGTTTTCCTCTATTTCTTTGCATTGATTACTGAGGAAGGCTTTTTTATCTCTCCTTGCTATTCTTTGGAACTCTGCATTCAAATGGGAGTATCTTTCCTTTTCTCCTTTGCTTTTTGCTTCTCTTCTTTTCACAGATATTTGTAAGGCCTCCTCAGACAGCCATTTTGCTTTTTTGCATTTCTTTTCCATGGGGATTGTCTTGATCCCTGTCTCCTGTACTATGTCACAAACCTCCGTCCATAGTTCATCAGGCACTCTGTCTATCAGATCTAGTCCCTTAAATCTATTTCTCACTTCACTGTATAATCATAAGGAATTTGATTTAGATCATACCTGAATGGTCTAGTGGTTTTCCCTACTTTCTTCAATTTAAGTCTGAATTTGGCAATAAAGAGTTCTTGAGCTGAGCCACAGTCAGCTCCTGGTCTTGTTTTTGCTGACTGTATAGAGCTTCTCCATCTTTAGCTGAAAAAGTATAATCAGTCTGTTTACAGTGCTGACCATCTGGTGATGTCCATGTGTAGAGTCTTCTCTTGTGTTGTTGGAAGAGGGTGTTTGCTATGACCAGTGCGTTCTCTTGGCAGAACTGTATTAGCCTTTGCCCTGCTTCATTCTGTACTCCAAGGCCAAATTTGCCTGTTACTCCAGGTGTTTCTTTACTTCCTACTTTTGCATTCCAGTCCCCTATAATGAAAAGGACATATTTTGGGTGTTAGTTCTGGAAGGTCTTGTAGGTCTTCATGGAACCGTTCAACCTCACCTTCTTCAGCATTACTGGTCAGGGCATAGACTTGGATTACCGTGATATTGAATGGTTTGCCTTGGAAACAAACAGAGATCATTCTGTCGTTTTTGAGATCGCATCCAAGTACTGAATTTCAGACTCTTTTGTTGACCATGATGGCTACTCCATTTCTTCTAAGGTATTCCTGCCCACAGTAGTAGATATAATGGTCATCTGAGTTAAATTCACCCATTCCAGTCCATCTTAGTTTGCTGATTCCCAGAATGTCGACGTTCACTCTTGCCATCTCCTGTTTGACCACTTCCAATTTGCCTTGATTCATGGACCTAACATTTCAGGTTCCTTTGCAATATTGCTCTTTACAGCATCGAACCTTGCTTCTATCACCAGTCACATCCACAGCTGGGTGTTGTTTTTGTTTTGGGTCCATCCCTTCATTCTTTCTGGAGTTATTTATCCACTCATCTCCAGTAGCATATTGGGCACCTACTGACCTGGGGAGTTCATCTCTCAGTGGTCTATCTTTTTGCCTTTTCATACTGTTCATGGGATTCTCAAGGCAAGAATACTGAAGTGGTTTGCCAATCCCATCTCCAGGGGACCACATTTTGTCAGACCTCTCCACCATGACCCATCCATCTTGGGTGGCCTCACATGGCATGGCTAATTTTCATTGAGTTAGACAAGGCTGTGGTCCATGTAATCAGATTGGCTGGTTGCCTGTGATTGTGGTTTCAGTCTTACCGTCTTACTTGGTTTTCTCTTACCTTGGATATGCGATATCTCTTCATGGCTGCTCCAGCAAAGCACAGCCGCTGCTCCTTACTTTGGATGTGGGGTAGCTCCTCCGGGCCACCACCTCTGATCTCTGGCATGGGGTAGCTCCTCCCGGCCGCCGCCTCTGACCTCGGACTTGGGGTAAATTGTAAACTCAACGTTATAGTCCAAAACAGAGTTTTGACTGGTTGCCCAGCAAATATAAGAATGGTATGCAATTTTCATCTACCCAACAAAAATGTATACCATGAAATTCTGACTATGATATGAAAAACACAAATATGGGTACACCTTGATTTCCTTTATATCTACCTTCCATGAAAAGAATCATGGAACTGAAAAAATTCTCACTGCTTTAGAAGAGACAGCATGTGTGAAAAATAAGTCAATGACAAGTTCCAAGGAGTGGTAACTTACCTACAACGAAAGAAAGTTTCCTAAGTACTATTTGAGTTTTAAATGTTAGAAAATTAGAAGTAAAATATCTTGCTATTTACAGTGAAAATCTTTTCCTGATTAGAAATGAGTTATATGACAGCCTATCACAAAGTTGGAAAGCCAATCTTTTCATATGAATGAAAAATTATAATCCATATGCTCTGAGAAAGATCAGATAAAAATTTGATTTTAGAAATAGGGAGATCGCAGCCCTGAAAGCTGAGTGATTTGCTAAAGTCTTTCTGTAAGTCTTGAAACTTTCATCTCACTACCAACTAGTTTCATTCATAATGGCATATAGTCTTTAGTTATTAAAATAAACATGTCTTCTGGTAATCCAATCACATTTTGGAGCACACTAATTACCTCAAAAGAAAGAACCCAGTGCTTTTCGTCTTAAGTATCCCCATATCAATGTTACACAGTCTGCTGCTACTGCTGCTGCTGCTAAGTCGCTTCAGTTGTGTCTGACTCTTTGTGACCCCATAGGTGGCAGCCCACCAGGCTCCTCTGTCCCTGAGATTCTCCAGGCAAGAATACTGGAGTGGGTTGCCATTTCCTTCTCCAGTCACACAGTCTACCTACATTCAATTTAGGTTGTATACACTTCCACCTGGTTCAAACAAAATTTCTGAGTACTAAGTCTCTGTTTTAAAATGTGCCTATTTTTAACCACCCATCTAATTAGGAAAGATGGTGTCTTTGTGAAGATATTATCTTCAATATTTCATAAACAAAACTTAAAAAAAAGAAAAGATAGAAATATACTATGTGCACATGTGCATGCTTTTTCTTTATTGCAGTTACCTCTTTCTAGGTACTGAGGTGGAATCGTGAGACTTGAAAACAAATATCTCTGTATATGATGTAAACTCTACTTTAATAGTATAAAAAAATGCATGCACTGTAAATGCAGGATTTACCTTCATAGTGGCAAATTCTTAACTAGCTTATGCTGAAATAGCTTTGTCTAAGATCCAAACTTTTCTACAGTATAATGAAAGGGTGATATAGATGATGACATTTTGATTTTAAATTGTATACATATGTGTATATGTACAATCTTTATCAGTAATTCTTATGTGAAAAATTTTTTCTCCACACTACCAAGAAATTATTGGATACTTCCTGGATGTCCTATAGGTTAACTCGATCAATTCTGATCTCCTCCACTTGGAGATACTATCAGACCCCAAAGGTTAAGGGTTCAGTCATATAAGACCATCCCCCTCTCAAAGCTTCAGAAAAGTGATACTCTGCAGGTCCTCTATCTACCCCAAAGGTGGCAAAGAAAGGACTGAAAATTTTACCCTCTTATTATGTGTCTGCTTTCCCTTACAACCAAACCTTAGGTTTCCTAGGCAGTTTCCAAAAGTCACCTCATTAACAAAAGATGCCTTTATCTCATCATTTATGAAATTCAAGTGGCTTTAGGAGCTCTGTGCCAGATATACATTTATTATAAGTCATAATATAAAAACTTGGATGAATATGAATATTTATGTATGAAAACTCATACCTATGGACACTTAAGGTATAAAGTATAATAATTACTCATATATGAAGACTTAAGGTATAAAGTGTAATAATTGCTCATATATTTACCACTCAGATATATGGTAAAACATGACCAGTACACATAGGCATCTTCTCTGCTCACCCCTCTGCTCTACCTTACAGATATAACCATAATACTGAATCATTTACTACTTTATGATATATCACCCCAAAATAGCCACAAATCTTCCCATTCCTATACAGTGTACTCTTTTGAAATGTGACTTTTAATTCTCCTCATGAAAAGGAAGAATTTGCCCTTCACTATATCAAGGTTTTTTTTTTTTTTTTTTGCCCTATTTGACTGTAGTAGTAAATTTGTATCATCCTGGCTGAGGCATGGTACTCAGAAATGTAATCAAACATTATTCTGGATGTTTCTGTGAGAGTGTTTTTGGATGAGAGTAACATTTAAATAAGTGGTTTTTGCGTAAACAGATTATCCTCTATAAAGCAAGTGGGTCTCATCCAATACATTGAAAATCTGAAGAAAATGAAAGACTGACCTCCCCTGAGCAATAGAGAATTTTGCAGTAGGGAGATATCAAATGCAAGCTGCAACGTAAGTTTTCCCCTGGGTCTTCAGTCTGCTGGCCCACTCTGCAGATCTGCCCTGCCAGCTTCCATAATTTCATGAATCAATTCCAATCAATCAATCAACAGACACATACAGACTCACACAGAGAGCATTGGTGCTATTTCTCTTGAGAACCCTTAATACACTGCTGTTTCAAAAACATGAAGCGAACAGAAGCTTGCAAAATGCTTGCATGGTAAGTCCTGACTTCTCTTTGTGCAAGTGGTATTCCTTGGAAACTTGTGACCACCAACATATGGACAAACCAAGGCTAGTCAACTACTGGCCTTGATAAGAGGCAAGAGGCACAATTAATTCCATCATTCATGTCAACAGAAAGTCTAGTTCCAGACACAGAAATGAGAAGCTCAACTACCAGTTGCCCACATATGTATGATCAAGCTCAGTCAACACACCTAAACAATCAGCATCTTAAAGCAACAAATCTAATAATTAGCTCATATAGTTTCTGAAGATCAGGACTCAAGAGAGGCTTAGCTGCTGTTTCTGACTCAGAGCCTCTTACAAGGCTTTATTTAAGCTATTAGCCAGAACAGAAACTACCTGAAAACTTGACTGTGCCCAGAAAACTTGCTTCTAGGATCACTTATGAGGTTGATGGTGGGCCTCGGTTCTTACCTAGCTGTTGGCTAGATATTTTATTTCCTTATGTACCCATTGTTGTTGTTTAGTTGCTAAGTCATTTGGACTGTAGCCTGCCAAGCTTCTCTGTCCATGGAAGTTCCCAGGCAAAGAGTACTGGAGTGGGTTTCCATTTCCTTTTCCAGGGGATCTTCCCAATCCAAGAGTCAAACCTATGTCTCCTGCATTAACAGGCAGCTTCTATACCACTGATCCACAAAAATGCCCTATGTATCCATCAGTTTGATTGCTCAGTCATGTCCAACTCTTTGCAACCCCATGGACTGTAGCACGCCAGGCTTCCCTCTCCACCACTAACTTCTGGATCTTACTCAAACTCATGTCCATCGAGTCGGTGATGCCATCCAGCCATCTCATCCTCTGTCGTCCCCTTCTCCTCCTGCCCTCAATCTTTCCCAGCATCAGGGTCTTTTCCAATGAGTCAACCCTTTGCATCAGGTGACCAAACTATTGGAGCTTCAACTTCAACATCAGTCCTTCTAATGAATATTCAGGAGTGATCTCCTTTAGGATGGACTGGTTGAATCTTCTTGCAGTCCAAGGGACTCTCAAGAGTCTTCTCCAACACCACAGTTCAAAAGCATCAATTCTTTGGCTCTCAGCTTTCTTATAGTCCAACTCTTACATCCATACATTACTACTGGAAAAACCATAGCTTTGACTAGATGGACCTTTGTTGGCAAAGGAATGTCTCTGCTTTTTAATATGCTGTCTAGGTTTGTCATAGCTTTTCTTCCAAGGAGCAAGCGTCTTTTGATTTCATGGCTGCAGTCATCATCTGCAGTGATTTTGGAGCCCAAGAAAATAGTCTTTCACTGTTTTCATTGTTTTCCCGTCTACTTGCATTGAAGTGATGGGACTGAATGCCATGATCTTCATTTTTTGAATGTTGAGATTTAAGGCAGCTTTTCACTCTCCTCTTTCACTTTCATCAAGAAGCTCTTCATGACCCAGATAATCACGATGGTGTGATCACTCACCTAGAGCCAGACATCCTGGAATGTGAAGTTAAGTGGGCCTTAGGAAGCATCACTATGAACAAAGCTAGCGGAGGTGATGGAATTCCAGTTGAGCTACTTCAAATCCTAAAATATGATGCTGTGAAAGTGCTGCACAAAATATGTCAGTTAATTTGGAAAACTCAGCAGTGGCCACAGGACTGGAAAAGGTCAGTTTTCATTCCAATCCCAAAGATAGGCAATTCCAAAGAATGTTCAAACTACTGCACAACTGCACTCATCTCACACGCTAGCAAGCTAATGCTCAAAATTTTCCAAGCCAGGCTTCAACAGTACATGAACCATGAACTTCAGATGTTCAAGCTGGTTTTAGAAAAGGCAGAGGAACCAGAGATCAAATTGCCAACATCTGTTGGATTATGGGAAAAGCAAAAGAGTTCCAGAAAACCATCTATTTCTGTTTATTGACTATGCCAAAGCATTTGACTGTGTGGATCACAACAAACTGTGGAAAATTCTTAAAGAGATGTAATACCAGACCACCTGACCTGCCTCCTGAGAAATCTGTATGCAGGTCAAGAAGTAACAGTTAGAACTGGACATAGAACAGACTGTTTCAAATCAGGAAAGGAGTATGTCAAGGCTATATCTTGTCACCCTGCTTATTTAACTTATATGCAGAGTACATCATGTGAAATGCCAGGCTGGATGAAGCACAAGCTGGAAGCAAGATTGCCAGAAGAAATATCAATAATCTCAGATATGCAGATGACAATGCCCTTATGGCAGAAAGCGAAGAAGAACTAAAGAGTCTCTTGATGAGAATGAAGGAGGAGAGTGAAAAAGTTGACTTAAACTCAACATTTAAAACACAAAGATCGTGGTATCCGGTCCCATCACTTCATGGCAAATAGATGGGTAAACAATGCAGTGAGAGACTTTATTTTGGGGGCTCCAAAATCACTGCAGATGATGACTTCAGCCATGAAATTAAAAGACGCTTGCTCCTTGGAAGAAAAGCTATGACCAACCTAGACAGCATATTAAAAAGCAGAGACATTACTTTGCCAACCAAAGCCTGTCTAGTCAAAGCTATGGTTTTTCCAGTAGTGATGTATGGATGTGAGAGTTGGACTATAAAAAAAGCTGAGCACTGAAGAACTGATGCTTTTGAATTGTGGTGTTAGAGAAGACTCTTGAGAGTCCCTTGGACTGCAAGGAGATCCAACCAGTCCATCCTAAAGGAAATCAGTCCTGAATATTCATTGGAAAGACTGATGCTGAAGCTGAAGCTCCAATACTTTGTCCAACTGATGGGAAGAACTGACTCATTGGAAAAGACCCTGATGCTGGGAAGGATTGAAGGTGGGAGGAGAAGGGGATGACAGAGGATGAGATGGTTGGATGGCATCTGGGAGTTGCCAGAGTCTGGGAGTTGGTGATGGACAGGGAGGCCTGTGGTGCTGCAGTCCATGGGGTCGAAAATAGTCAGACAGGACTGATCAACTGAACTTAGCTGAACATAAGTAGTCGTGTAATTAACAATGAGTGTTTTATTTTAAACTTTCTAATTTTTCTTATAGAGTGATAGCAGGTACCATTTAGCTAATCTGAAACTAAGTCTTAACCTTCAGTATTAATGTGGATTTTTTTTCTACACTGTGGCATTTAACAATTAAATGTCTCTTATTATGATTAAGCTAAGAACTTATTAAGCAATGAATCCTGAATTTTATTTAATGATTTTACTACATCCGTTGAAATGATCATCCCTTTTTGCTCATTTTATGTATTGATGTGACTAATTATAATATCAATTTCCTTAAATTCAAAACCAACCCTGCACTAGCGGAAGTAAACCCAACTTGATCAGGTTATACTTTGATATATGGTGTATTTTACTTTGTTATTATAAATGTATTTGCATCTGTATTCAATGAGAGTAGACTCGTTTTCATGCCTCCTATTAGCTTTGTCAGTTTTGATATTAAAGTAATGGTGATCACATAAAGTTTGAAAGAGTTACTTTTTTAATTTTTTTAAATTAAGTTTGAAATTATATTTACTGATTTTTGGTAGAAATCATTTATAAAATCATCTGGGCCTGATAGTCTTTTAAAATAATTTGAAGTAAAAATATACTTTATTCAACAGTTTTAACTGTATTAAGCAGTATTTTTATAGAGATTTTCTATTTTTTTTTGAGCAAAGATTGATTTTTAAAGGAATAATTCTATCATCTAAGTTTCAAATTTAAAATGTAATTTTTAATAAACTATTAACTGTATAAGTTTGCTATATATATATACACAAATATAAACATATTTATGTCCCTTGTATCTCTAATATTGTTTTCTTATGACCTATTTTTTAAGATATTCTTAAGGTTTCAATTAAATTAGTTTCAGAAACAACTTTTAGCTTTCTTATTTTTCTTTGCTTTATATTACTTTCATATCTCATTAGCTCTGAGGATTCATTCATGCATATCTTTCATAGTATTGAAGGTTATTCTATGAGTCCTTTTATACTTATTTAATTCAATGCTTAGATTAAAAAAATGTCAGATTTTTTCTCAAGGTTTTGCTAACATTGGCATAAAATTATGTTGTGTGATATTTCATTATTTTTCATCTTAGAAAGTAACTATGAAATTAAATTCTCCAAGTGATTGATTTAGTTTTGCTTTTCACGATTTTTTGGCTGCACAGGGCCATGACATGTGTGATCTTAGTCCCCAGACCAGGGATTGAACCTGCACCCCCTGCATTGCAAGTGCAGAGTATTAACCACTGGACTGCCAGGGAAATCCTGATTCAGTATGTTTTTAAAGTTCTTAAATATTTGGATTATTTAATCATTTTAAAATTCATTTTTCCTTGAAAATTTAAGATTTTGGTCTCAAATATGTTTCTTTTTTATTTCACTTTTGTTCACAATATTTATTCTGTAATAATTTTCTTTGTATGTTCACAAAGACTATCTCAGTTTTTTGGAAAAATGCAATTCTAATTGATGGTGTGCTGCTGATTTCTCCCACTGGGAATATCTGGTTAGTTCTGCCAATATCTAACTTATGCATATTGAAACTATTTCTTATATGTTTAATACTGCACATATTTCCCAGAAAATATACAATTTATTATTTTTACTCATTTCTTACTTAAACTATATAGTATATTCATAATAGTTATATAAGCATTCTTTTAATATTGTTCATGAGATATTGTTTGCTATTCTTCATCTTTCAATATTTATGTGCCTTCAATTGCTTCCCTGGTGGCTTGTAAAAAATCTGTCTACAGTGCAGGAGACTCAGATTTGATCCTTGGGTTGGAAAGTTCCCCTGGAGAAGGGAATGGCTACCCACTCTAGTATTCTTGCCTGCAGAATTCCCATGGACAGAGGAGCCTGGCAGGCTACAAACCATGGGGTTGCAAAAAGTCAGACCTGACTAAGAGACTAACACTTTCACTTTCGCATATGTTTTTTGTAAACAGCACATAGTTTCTTTGTAGGTGTATGTGTGTTCTTATCTAGACTATTTATTATTATATTTTTACTTGAAGATGTTATTCCATTTATGAGCTTTCCTGATGACTCAGTGGGCATGGAGAGCTTATTCCATTTACATGAATGTGACTGTTGCTGTATTTGTAATTATTTCTACCATCTTATCCTTTATATTTTACTCATGTTCTTGTAGTCTTTTTCTTAATTTCTTGTGTTATTTTCTCTTCTCACTCCATTTTTTAAATCAATTTGAAAAGCTTACACTTTATTTGTTATTTAAGTGGTATCAATAAATATTAACATGCATTCATAATAAAGTATAAAATTATAATCATAGTTCCTCCTTTTCTTGATACTACAAGGGTCAAAACACATTATTTTGACTTGTGTCAAAAATGACAGGAGTCATTTTTTTATAACACAAATTATTACTATTGTTTAGACACTATTTCTTCAGGAGATCAAATGGTCGAATTGTGGTAAATTGACTCTTTGGTCCTGGAAGGCCCTGATATCATTGTGACCTGAACAGCCACGCAATTTAGGTAGAGGTTTGCCTACTCCCTAGGCATCTGTCAACATTCCCAGGGATCAAAGGGCTTTTGTTCTAATGGTATGGGATTTCATATAACATCAAAGAGACCAGGGATCCACCTTATGGCAAAGTAGGTCCTAGAGAAGGTCCATGAACACAGGCTTCACTGTTTGGTCATATATCATGCTACCCAGAAGCTGCTGGTCTGACAGAACAGTAAAATGATCAGCTGATGACACAGCTAGAGTTATGAAGGCAATACTGTGTGTGGATGAGGTATTCTTCTCCCAGATGCTGTGTACTCATTCATTCAAAATCCTTTAAATGGCACAAGGTTCCCAATAGAAGAACCACTTCAGTCTGGAATCAAGCAAAGACATGAATTGCCTCACTTATCATTCCCAGTGTCTCCCTATCAGATGATATGCTTCATGTTCCCACAACTCTGGGCTCAGGTGTTAGAGGTCCTAGTCTCCCATAGAGGCAAAGTTTTGCCAAAGGTCACAGTAAGTGAATATAAAGTAAGCAGAAATAAAACTACTGCTGTGGAGGTATTTTATGTTTCCTGCTTCCACAGACCAGGAAGTAAAAAGAGGATCACCTTCTTTGCAGAGTACTGTAATTGACTCTGATGATCAGCAGGAGGCAGGACTGCTCCTACACAGTGAAAGCAGGAAGAAACACATGTGAGCACTTTTGATACTCTTGCCTAATATGACTCTGAACAAACAGGTAGAGCAACCTATCTTGAGAAAGGCATGGTGACAAGGGGCTCAGAAGACTCACAGTTGAAAATCACCCAGGAAGGCATTAAAGCAGACAGAGGTGGTGGTTGAGGTTAAGGGGGAATCTAGAATGCATAGTGGGGAAGCACACAAAGAAAACCAATTGTGGTGCCAAATGCAGCTATTCCAGTGAGAACTGTACTGTCTCAATCACCTCCCTCTCTTAAGTCTCCTTTCAGGATGATAGAGCCACAGGAATCCTGATGGCACTGTTCCCTGCATACCAGGGAGAAGTAAATCTGGGCAGCACACAAGGTGGTGTCTTAGTTCCCAGACCAGGGATCGAACCCACATCCCCTGCATTGAAGTGCAGAATATTAATCACTGGACTGCCAGGGAAATCCTGATTTAGTGTGTGGGCTGTAGGCTTGTGTTGCTTAGATCCTCTACCAAGTAAGGACGTGCAGCCCACCTGTAAGAAGCATAGCCAGGAGATCACTGTCAGGTTTGGTCCTCCAAAGTCTGTCTCAGCTACAGACCTGGACCAAGGTCATGATTTTCCCAGGTAGCATAGATTTGGTGACTGAGCAAAACCAGGGAGAAAAAGCTGGGTGACTTTGACAGAAAATGCCTATTTCTCATCTCCCCAGCAGTTTGACTGAGTTTTATCGCACCTATATAATAATTTGACATAGTCCCCTGACTAACCCTTCTTCTCTCTTTCATGAGAATCAAACTCTCATAAACATCTTGCACTCCAAACTTCTTGTAAACATTTGCTTTCGGAGATGATAACTCTCTAGATACTAGTTTCTTATCCTCAGAAATAAAGAACAGTTTTACAGGCTTTGCTTTATACTTGTGTCATATGCTGCTGGTAGGTTTACTGAACAAATAACCAAGATAGTACAGTTTGGTAATAACAGAATTGTTCTACAGAATGTTTATTTTCCTTTAACATGGTATTTTTTAAGAATCACATTTATGCATTTGCTTAATTCCCTGGACTCTCAATACTTGTGGTTTGAGGGCACTTCTAAACTCACACCCTCAGCACAGACACTCCTAAGCATTTGTATTCAACAGTAATGTATTACTAACATTTGATTTTCATCACCTAATTTAGTGATATATTGAAAACATTCTAATTATGTTGAAAAACGTGCAGCTAATAAATTATAGTCACACAAATGTGATAAAATAGTTTTAAGATGACTTAAAAAAAGAAATATCTGCCCTTTGTACCACCAAAACTGATGTTAAAATGACAAATTCATACCTGTGATTCTACTCACTCTCCTTGATGGAATTTTTATTTTATGATGAAGTATCTTGATTCCTTATACAGAAGCTGCTAATCTAGGAATTATTATAAGCTGATGACACACCTAGGGCATAAGTTAAAAGCAACTGCTACAGAACCTTTCAGACCCCCACACTTACCCTTGAATATAGATTTACTAATACATACATGGGCTATGAAGTAGATTTCTCTCTAAACATCAATTATCATAATCAAATCATACAGATTGAAGTTATTGTCTTTGTCCTTTTATCAAAAAGAAAATAATTTGTTAGTTCCTCTGTATATCTTCAGAAGATATTTGTCAGTATTTATTAAAATTGCTCACACAGCTCCATAAACACAACAGTCATTTGGTACACTTTTGCTTGCTCCACACAGCTCAAGCAGGAGAACTTTTGCCTGGAAATTGTCTTATTTCCTAGTATTTTTCACAAGGAAATTGTTTATGTGTCATTCATCAGTTTTATGGCCTTTTCCCCCTGATTTTAGAAAGCGGAAGGATGCTCAGTGTTCAGTCACACACAGAGCAGACTCATTACAGGATTGTCAATGGGCAATTTACCAAGCAGAAAGTCAAATTAGCTTTACTGGAAAGTTGACTGTGGTGTGTTACCCTCAGTGCAAGCAGCAAGTAAAATTTTACCCACAACTGGTTACAGAGGGGTAATTAAAACCATTAATCTTTTTATTGATCTTTGACTCTGTTGCCTACTATATTTAGCAGAAAAGATTCATGAGCTACTAGAGTGTGTCCATTGTCACAGATCTCCATTGATAGATATCCCCTGAAGAAGGCCCCAGGGTAAAAGAGCATTTATCTGATTTATGCCTATTATGTGGTTTCTTCAGACCTGAAACAATTACTTGTTATGCTTTATTAAGAAGCAATATTTGCAAATAGAAAATTCTGTGGAAAGTGTAACTTCTTAGGCTACAGAAAAATACTACATGGTAAATGCTTTTTGAGTCATACCTGTTCCATTTAATTTTTACATTTGAAGGAGATATGGTTCTACTTAATAACATCCTAAAATTATATGGGGCAATGTATAATTTTATACTTAGGTGCTCTTTTATAAAAGTAAATGTTTGACCTTATAGTCCATAATTACATCTCTGAAGTGGTAACAGTCCATCACAAAAGCATGGCTTGGTTCACAGATCATTGATACAGTTAGTTTTAGCAGATGCTTAGGTGTCATTATAATCTTTCACATCCATTTGACTGTCACAAAAGCTAGACCCATGTGTCCAACTTAGGCTATTATTTCTACAGAGCTTTTGCTTTCTTATTCTATGAACAATTAGTACTTTACAAGACTAGATCTTTGACCAATGACCTTCATCAATTAGGGGATTTTTAAAATTAGGCATGTGGTAGCTACTCTGAATGTTTGTTGAGGAAAGTGTAAGATTATCAGATATTTCACTGTGGGTTCCCATGGGGAAGAGAAATCAAAAAAGCCTGAGGATTTGGTATCTTGGCAGCTGCAGTCTTGGAAATTTAATGGTGAGGGTCCAATCGCAATAAATACTGGCTGTATATTTCCATCCCCATGAAACCATCAGCGACAATGAAAGTAAGCTATTCAGTAATTACAACTTTACAGATCAAAAATGCTGAAATAATAATGTACGCACTGAACAATTCTAGTTTTAAGATTATCAGTTTCTGCATACTCTCTCTCTGTAGTGTAAGCATTATGCTGCCTCATCGAGAGTCAAGAATCCTCTTCCTTTACCTAAATAGTTAAAAGGGAAGCAAGTAGGTCTTGCAAAGAAAAACCAGCTTGAGACCAAATTTAGCAAAGGTGAAAAAAACCAAGCAGAAGTGCTCCTAGGGACCTGGAGGTGGGGCTAAGCCCAGGGTGAGGCAGCAGGCAAGTGTGCAGGAGCCAGCCCACCAGTGGTGAGAGCTTGATATTTTGCTTGTGACTCTGGCTGATTCTCAAGGTCTTAGGAATCTGAGAAGCTTGAATAAGCCTAAGCCAGCTTCTCCAGATTTCTAATCATTTAGGTTAGCCATTCAATAACCATGCAATCATTCATTTTCTTCTGAAATTAACAAGCATTTTTAATCAATAATCATGACCGATGTACCTTGCTACTAGGTACACATGCAATTGTATGTATGTAATGTCATAACTCACTTTGTTTGGCTTGATGGATTCCTGGCTAATGAATATTAGTTGTAAAATTTTATCATTTCTCTGTGTGCAGATTAATAGTGATTTATCTACTTCTGGATTCCAGATTTCAAATCTCAAAGCTATAAATCCAGGATAAGACATTTAAACTTACCTATTTCTGATGAATATTTTTAATATTTCTTAGTCTTAGAAAAAAATCTGTGATACTATGAGACAAAGGCTCAAAATTTACTCATTAACATTTTTTAAGCATGGTTAGGAAGGGTTCAATAAGTATTCTTTCAAATTTAGTAAATAAGTAAATGAATAAACGTATTTCTATTTCTATTCCATTCATAGTAGTAACCAAGTCAACCAAATAGTCTCTCATAGTTTTGTTCTGTTTTTGCTTCCATTATACCAAGTACTGATTCATTTTGAAAATTCTTTCACTCCCTAATCACCACCTACCCAGGTGATTGAATTCATTCAATCATTCAATAACCATTTATTAAGTACCAGGTATGTGACATGAGATATTTGTTAATTAATGAAATAGTCATGGATTCTGCCTTTTTCCAGCTTAACTTCTTTATAGAAAGTAGATAATACATCACGTAACAAATGTGTGCACATTTGTGTATGCGGGGGTGCGGGGGTCAGGGTGGAGGTTAAAAGAAAACAGACTGAATGCAGAAGTAGAGAACAAACCAGTAACTCAAGGAATAGTAAGAAAAGACCTCTTAAATAAATAATGCAACATATAAAAAAGGACGTAGAAGTATGCCAAAGAGTTAGCCATGAACAGGGTGAGGACAGGCATGTATGCGTGTGTTGCAGAGAGCAAGGAACAGAGAAGAAATGTGTGATAATTTCTGTACTGTGGAGAGTTTGGAATACATTAAAAGCTGACAGGAAGTCCATGTGGCTGAATTGTTGGAGGCTATGGAGAAAAGGCAAGAAATGACAGTGGAGAAGTGGGCAGACATTTCGTGTAATAATTTACTGTCCGTGTTAGAGTTTAAATTTATCCTAAGGAGAGTGAGAAGCAGTTGAAGGGTTTAAGTCTAAAAAGTGACATAATTTGCTGTGTTTTTATTAAGCTGACTCATATGTGAAGAATAAGTTGAAATTGTTAAACTAGGATTCAGGAAGAGTAGTAAGGATGCAGCTGATGATGCTGGTTAGAATAGCGTGGTGGCAGGTGAGAGCTGGGAAGAAGCTGACTGAATATATTTGAGGTAGAAAATACAGGACTTGATTGACAATCTGAAGTTAAAGTAAGAAAAAGAAAAATCAAGGGTGACTTTATGTCCCAAATATATAGTGAGTTTAAGAACTTTGAATACAATGAAATTAGTTCTACTTTTTAGCACTGTCTCCATAAAGAAACTCCATCTGCCTCTCCACCCTCATCTTTCCCCCTTTCTCCCTCTTTCTCTTCACTTCAGAAAACTCCTGAAAATAAGGCAATCTAGATATTCTAAAACTTTTCAATACAAAAAGCAAGAAGTACTGAATAAGATATAATTTTAAAGCACAATTGGGATTGAAGTAATTTAATTCAGGGAGAAAAGAATCATCACTTTTGTTCAAGATACTCCAACTTTATCCAGAAGGCCTTGGTTTCCCTGCGGGCCTGTCAAGCAGTGTCTGTATCTTCTCTGCACAGTCCTGTTCCTCTGGGAGTGGAGCTGATGGAGCTCTCTATGATACTTCTTTCTAGACTTTTAGAACTTTCTTTTCTCTAAAGACACTACATTCATCGCTGAATTTCATGTTATTATTTATGTTACCAACTACTCCACAAGTTTCCTAGATCATCTCTTCTGGTTTCTCCGTGATTTTTTCTCTATCATAATTATCTATCTATAAGTGATTTCAATACAAACCTTCCATTCTCTGTCAATAGTCTTGTCCTCTTCAGCTGCTATCTCCAATGTGAATCACTGATCTCATAACTGCAACTTCTACATAATCTCAATTTCATGTGTCCTTCTGAGTATCAATAGCTGTACTGTGTAAATGTTAATTTCCCAAATGTGATGGTTATTTTGTGATCACATAGGGCAATGTTATTGTTTGTAGGGAATATAAAGTGTCTAGAATTGATGGAACTTGATTTTGACAACCTACCTCCCTCAGATGGGGAAAATGAAGAGTTTTATTTGTGCCATGTTCTAATATTTTTCTAAGTTTAATACCTCTTCAAAATTAAAAGAAATATGCACAGATGAAGTCCCACCTACAAGGAATTCACAGCCTATAATCACCAAAGATACAATGAAACAACTCTCTGTAAATGAAGTGGAGATTGCTAGAAAGGAAACATGCAATTTGCCAACACACAGTGAGGAAACATTTTGATTAGAGGAACCCTAGAAAACAGACTTTCAATCTAAGTCTAGATTCAATGTTTCAAACACATCATATTTAATGAAAATTAATATTTGAATATTCAATGCAGCCTTAAAACCGCTACAAGGCAGGGCCCAGTACAACCTCTTGACCTTCCTGCATGTTAGCAAGTGATGTACTTCACAGACATCAAAATCCAAGAATTTTTTTTTTTCTTTTTTATTTCTTTAGAACATTTTTTGCAAGTTCAGTTAACTGTCAAACAGGACTGGGGAAGACACACCAGACAAAGATGCAAGACAGAGAAATACAAAGCGTACCACTGTTAAAGCCAAGGGTCTCCCAAGTCATCCAAGATGCCAGGTACTCCAGGTAACTGTAGTGCCTTCCCTGGAGTGAGGCACTTAGGGAAGGCTTTTCAAGCAGTCTAGAAACTCCATGTCGGAAAAATGGCAAGGAAAACCTGCCCTATTTTGTCTCTCTGGGGAGTTGGGCCAGGTCAGCTTTGCTTGGGTCCAGGTGAGTCCAGTCACTGTCCAGGAGTCCGGGTGCTGCCCCGACTTCTCCCCTGATCAGCCTCCACCCAGCAGCACTCTCAATCAGGCTCGTGGGCTCCAGGCCTGGCCAAAGAGGCAGAAAGGGTCATGAGGTGGGAATGCTGGTCAGGCCATGAGCGTAGGTTGGTGTATAACTTTTAAGTATTTAGATATACAATTTGGAGCCCTCATTTGCTCTCCAGCAAATGAAGTGTCTGGCCGGGTGTGCTCTTCCTTTTGCATTCTATCACCTGTGCTACCCAGTGACCCAGGCTGCTTGTTCCTTCATGCCTCCAAGCTCACTCCCACCTGGGGACTCCCCACTGCTGACCTGCTGCCTGGGAAGCTCTTCCCTGCATTCTTCCCTTGACTCTTCCACCATCTCCCCAGATTCTTCTGTAAAACAGCAAACCTGTCCCCCCTTGCATCTCTTGTTGTTAATTCTGCTTTATTTTGTTCATAGCACTTAAACTCTCTGAAACTGAAAGCATTTTTTTATCAGCTTATTATTTCTCTCCCCATTAGAATGTAAATGTTACAAAGGCAGGAATGTCATTCTTTTCATCTGTGGCTCCAACACAACACAGTTGCCAATATATACCAGATAAATGGATAAATGGATGAATGAATGAGAAAAAGATGTGATTTTAATTTTTAAAAAAAAAGTAAGAAATACTGGAAAGATCGTGATCACAATTAATTTTTTTTAAAGATGCAGATAAAATACCAAATGGCTTCCTAGAAAATCTCATAAAGCCATTTTCAAGTAAAACACACACACACACACATACCATCGTGGCATTTTAAAAAAATAAATATTTTATAAAACTGCATTAACATATTTGATGAATGTGTGAAAGGCTATGAATGATTCTTCTATTTAATTTTAACATTTGTAGTTGTTGCTGTTTAGTTGCTAAGTGTCTAATTCTTTTGAGACCCCATGGGATATAACCTGCCAGGGTCCTCAGTCCTTGGGATTTCCCAGGCAAGAATACTGGAGTGGGTTGCCATCTCCTTCTCCAGGGGATCTCCCTGACACAGGAATCAAACTCGTGTCTCCTGCATTGGCCAGGGAGTTCTTTACCATTGAAGTGAAGTGAAGATGCTCAGTTGTGTCCAACTCTTTGAGACTGCATGGACTGTAACCTACCAGGCTCCTCCATCCATTGGATTTTCCAGGCAAGAATACTGGAGTGGGTTGCTATTTCCTTCTCCAGAGGATCTTCCCAACCCAGGGATCGAACCTGGGTCTCCCGCATTGTAGGCAGACGCTTTACTGTCTGAGCCACCAAGGAAATCCCATTCTAAGCTAATGAGTAGCTGAAGTAAAACATTAAATTTATCACTTTAACAGATTACATAGCTAGTCACAAGGCCACTTGTAGAGGTTTTAATTGATCTTTGTCAGATTTAGTCTCATTCAGTGCTGAACATTTTATTAAACTTGATGACTGAAAAAATATATGTATATTTACTAAGTTTGAACAGTATCCAAGCCACAGAAAGAAGTGACTATAACCAAATAAGATAATAATAGAAAGCTTGAATTTTTTTCAAAAGGTAATAAGACTAACAATAACTCTGTGAGCAGGTGAATATTAAATTTAAAAATTCCATTTTCTATGTTAACATGTGAGCTATACCAAGAAATATTTTGATAAATAAGTAAGTTCGAGATACACAAGTAAATGCTCCTAAGTAGCAATCATTTGACCTTGAACAAATAATTTAACACTTTGAGGTTTAGAATGTATTCAGGTAAAACAATCAGTAAGTTAGGTAAAAGTTCCTGGGTTTCCCAGGTGGCACTAGTGGTAAAGAATCTGCCTGCTGATGCAGGAGATGCAAGAGACATGGGATTAATCTCAGAATCTGGAAGATCTCCTTGAGGAAGGCATGTCAACCCACTCTAGTATTCTTGCCTGGAGAATCGCATGGACAGAGGAGCCTGATGGGCTACAGTCCACAGCGTCACAGAGTCAGACACGACTGAAGCAACCAGGCATGCCGTGAAAGTTACATAAGGAATTTCTGTGACTTTCTCAAACTGGACCAAGTGTAAAGCTGATGTATGTGTTTGTCAAAGTTAGCAGAGTGAACCAAAAAAGGGACTTTATACCTGCTTGCCTAAATACTATTTTCAGGGAGTACAATCAGGAATAATATATTTATAATTTAATAAACATAATTATATTTTATCTATTATTACATAATAATAGAATTATTATATATTAATGCTATATTATATTAGAATAATAATGATATACTATTTTCTTATGAACACCTGGGCACAAATGGAATTTCACTGTTTCTAAAGGCCATTATTTTCAAATATCAATAAGATAAGTTTCAGGAATGATTAGTTCTTCATGGAAAAAGACATTTATAATCAGTTTATCATGAAATTGTTTTTTAAGAGTATCAGCACGATGAATTAAGTGGTGGCATTTAAATTATATTTTAAATTTAGTTCTAAAAATCACCAGATAAATGATAAATGACTGTGGCAGCAAAGTTACAGAAAGGTTTCTGTAAGACTCCCTGCTTATTTAAGCAAACACTAATCTTGGCACTGTACTGCTGAGAAGGGACCTTGCTGATGGAATGAGGTTACTAATCAACTGATTTTAAAATAGGGAGAGCAGCCTGGATTGTCCAGGTGGGCACAATCCAATTACTTGAACCTTAAAAGCAGAAAAATTTCTCAACTGTAAGCAGAGTGATGTGGCAAAAGACAGGCAGAGGAGAGATAAATCAGAAGCCGAGAAAGACTCAACTCTCCTTTTCTGGCTTGATGATGGAAGAAGGGGGCCATGAACCAAGGAATGGGGGAAGCCTCTAGAAGATAACAATGACCTCTGACAGCCAATAAGGAAACAGGGGCCTCAGTCCTAACACCACATGCAGCGGAGTTCTGCCAACAAATGAATGAGCTTGTAAGTAGATTCACCCCCACAGCCTCCAAAAGAAATGAAGCACTTCCCAAACCTTGATTTTAGCCCCGTGAAACCCAAAGTCTCATTCCCAGAACGTGAAATAATGAATTTGTATCACTTTAAGCCATTGATTTTGTGGTCACCAATTTGACAGCAATAAGATACTAATTACAGTGGCAGAAATCAAAATTGTAGTCAGTCATTGTGTAAATTACAAATATGTTTAGACCATATTTTCTTAGAGCTGGAAAAAAAATGACTTTTGGTACTTACAGAACCCAATTTCTTTTTTCAGACAGATTTTCTTTAAATAGCATCCACTAAGCTACTATATCATCGAAAAGCAAGAGAGTTCCAGAAAAACATCTATTTCTGCTTTATTGACTATGCCAAAGCCTTTGACTCTGTGGATGACAATAAATTATGGAAAATTCTTAAAGAGATGGGAATACCATACCATCTGACCTGTCTCTTGAGAAACCTGTATGCAGGTCAGGAAGCAACAGTTAGAACTGGACATGGAACAACAGACTGGTTCCAAATAGGAAAAGGAGTATGTCAAGGCTGTATATTGTCACCCTGCTTAATTAACTTATATGCAGAGTACATCATGAGAAACGCTGGGCTGGAAGAAACACAAGCTGGAATCAAGATTGCCAGGAGAAATATCAATAACCTCAGATATACAGATGACATCACACTTATGTCAGAAAGCAAAGAAGAACTAAAGAGCCTCTTGATGAAAATGAAAGAGGAGAGTTAAAAAGTTGGCTTAAAGCTCAACATTCAGAAGACTAAGATCATGGCATCTGGTCCCATCACTTCATGGGAAATAGATGGGGAAACAGTAGAAACAGTGTCAGACTTTATTTTTGGGGGCTCCAAAATCACTTCAGATGGTGATTGCAGCCATGAAATTAAAAGACGCTTACTCCTTGGAAGGAAGGTTATGGCCAACCTAGATAGCATATTTAAAAGCAGAGACATTACTTTGCCAACAAAGGTCTGTCTAATCAAGGCTATGGTTTTTCCAGTAGTCATGTATGGATGTGAGAGTTGGACGGTGAAGAAAGCTGAGTGCCGAAGAATTGATGCTTTTGAACTGTGGTGTTGGAGAAGACTCTTGAGAGTCCCTTGGACTGCAAGGAGATCCAATCAGTCCATCCTAAAGGAGATCAATCTTGGGTGCTCATTGAAATGACTAATGTTGCAGCTGAAACTCCAATACTTTGGCCACCTCATGCGAAAATTGACTCATTGGAAAAGACCCTAATGCTAGGAAGGATTGGGGGCAGGAGGAGAAGGGAACGACAGAGGATGAGATGGCTGCATGGCATCACTGACTCGATGGACACGGGTTTGGGTAGACTCTGGGAGTTGGTGATGGACAGGGAGGCCTGCGGTGCTGCAATTCATGGGGTCACAAAGAGTCAGACATGACTGAGCAACTGAACTGAACTGAAGGTACTATATATGTAACTGTTGAAATAACTCTTCAGTCCCAAGATGGAGTTACTCCTGGTAGGGGGTGGGGCATGTCAGCAAACCAAATCTTATAACTTTCCTCTCTTTATAAATGATATACCTGACCAGATATGCAGTCTGTCCAGTCAGTCAAATCCCCAACACTAGGGCAGCTCTAGGCTCTATACTCTTTTCCCTGTATTGTCTCACCTAAAGCAAGGTTGATTGACCCTAGCCAACCAGATGTTTTTTCCTCTTTGTTATTCTTTATCCTATAAAAGCTTCCTGTCTTTTGCCCCATATTGAAGTTCTCAGATGGAAGAACTTCTTTAAGTATTAAACTTTGAATCACCTAAATTGTTTTCTTTAATTATTCTTTAATTACACAAACACACACACACGCACACAAACACACACACACAGACATATTCCCAAGCACAATCTATGTGATATAAAAATAGTAAAGGAAACAGGTATCAGAGAAATTGATGATACAATGAAAACAGTATGTTACAATGTCACCAATAACCCTTGTTTCTACCCTATACTAATGAGTATGTTTTCAAACAATGGAAATTTGTTTCTATAATTTTCAGTGGGATGCCTGTCAACCAAGGCACAACTTTTTAAAGTACTGCAGTTTTTGCTTTGTAATGCCTCTAGGCATCACTGTCTGACAAAACACCCCTGTACTGCATTAGAGAATGTACTTTTTATATAAACATTAGAGTTGCCAGAGACTGGGCATCGACTGATAATTGCTCTTTTCTCATCTGATATTTTCTGTCTTGTTAGGAGCCTGAGATTTTAATTTCTGTAAGGTCAAATTGGTCCGTGCAAAACTGTATCATCCTACTAATCATCATGTTGCTGAAATGCCTTAGTAATCAGTTTTGTTTCCTTAACCTTGAACAACTGAGTTTTTATTTCATTAATTTTTCCCTATTACTAAAAATATTTATTCTAGTTATAATGGTAATTTAATTTACTAATTCAAATGCTTTGCATCACAGTTATTTTTACACATATCCTAGCTTCCCTAGTAAATGTAAATCCTTCTTGTGATCATTGAGATTTTGTGTGTCATCTTTTTATAGCCCCCAGCACAGAATATTTCACCAAGTTCACACTGAATACAAAACAGTTGTTTTGACTACATAGTGCAATATTTCCGGCAAACTTCCATGGATTTTCTCATTAATTAGTTTGACTGGAGTTGTACCTGTTATATTTCTCTCTCCAAGAAACCTTAGAACTCTCTGAAATAAATGAGCTATGTTCTCTGTTTTATTGAGAAAGTTGATTAAAACAAACAATAACATTAAGCATGTGGACTGAGAATTTCTGTAACTGTAAAACCTGAAAAACATAATTTTAAGATTCTAGTGACTGGTTTAATTGCAGTCCCTAAAACTCCACTAAATATTTCCCTGCTAATTACCTATGAAACCATCATTTATTTCCATTTGAAGCAACGAATCACCTAGTGCTTGCACTACGAATTACCATACAGTTCAGTTCAGTACAGTCGCTCAGTCATGTCCAACTCTTTGTGACCTCATGAACCACAGCACGCCAGGCCTTCCTGTCCATCACCAACTCCCAGAGTTCACCCAAACTCATGCCCATTGAGTCGGTGATGCCATCCAACCAGCTCATCCTCTGTCTCCCCTTTCTCCTCTTGCCCTTAATCTCTCTCAGAATTGGGGTCTTTTCAAATGAGTCAGCTCTTTGCATCAGGTGGCCAAAGTATTGGAGTTTCAGCTTCAACATCAGTCCTTCCAGTGAACACTCAGGACTGATCTGCTTTACGATGGACTGCTTGGATCTCTTTGCAGGCTAAGGTACTCTCAAGAGTCTTCTCCAATACCACAGTTCAAAAGCATCAATTCTTCAGCTCTCAGCTTTCTTTATAGTCCAAATCTCATATCCATACATGACTACTGGAAAAACCATAGCCTTGATTAGCCAGACCTTTGTTGACAAAGTAATGTCTCTGCTTTTTAATATGCTGTCTAGGTTGGTCATAACTTTCCTTCCAAGGATTAAGTGTCTTTTAATTTCATGGGTGCAATCACCATCTGCAGTGATTTTGGAGCCCAAATAAATAAAGTCAGCCACTGTTTCCACTGTTTCCCCATCTATTTGCCATGAAGTGATGGGACTGGATGCCATGATCTTAGTTTTCTGAATTACCATTACCATCCACGGACCAACCATGCTAAAATGTGTTGTCCACCTGACTTCTTCCAACTTATGCACCCTAGATAACAAATTCCTTTTTTAACTTATTTTTAATTAGAAGATAATTGCTTTACAATTTTGTGTTGGTTGCTGCCATACAACATGAATCAGCTGTAAGTATACATAGATTCCCCTCCCTCTTGAGCTTCCCTTCCCCTTGACAACAAACTCGCGCCAATAAATGAGTTTCACTGGAAGGGGAAGCACTATCTCCTCTCCCTCTTCCCTGCCCATGGCCTCTCTCCTCTTTAAAGTCACTTTCACTTAGGAGATTTGCTATAGTCAGCACCTGCATGGCATAACAATAGAGATAAAAGTTCCTAAAAGCCAGACAGGTGTTCTAATCCAAGCTCCTCTGACTGACTAGCTGTATAATCATGCACCCTTCGCTTAACTGTGCTAAAAGGTGAGATTGCTTTTTGGCTGGTTCTGTTGAAGTAGCACATGAACTAGAAGGAGTGAAGTCGACCAATGGCATAAATATAATAGACTCAGTTTTGATGTATCTTATCATCATGTTGAGCCTCAAACATTAATCAAGCTTGGAAAGAAAAAAAAAATTTAGAAATGAGAACTCTATTGGATGTTCCCAACCCTACTGCTGCAGGAGACACAAACAGCTTCATCTGTTGCTATGTGTTTGGCTGCTGCCACCATGGTGGAGAGGTTCTCCTATAGTGAAACCTTGGGGATGCTCCATGGTATTAAGTCATGTTCAGGCAACCATGTAGAAAAGGATAAATGTCAAAAGCCCATTTCACAATGCATATGTTTCTAGTTCTTCTCTTATACCTAACTGCATTTTAGTTGTCATATGTAATGATTGTTTCCTATTGGAACTGCTCTCTCAAATGGTGGAAGGCTGTTCACTCATTAAGTAACTTATCCAACCATGAAAACCCTGATGTGCAGAGCCTGATTGACTTCCCTTCTTGGCACTGCGTGCTATGTATAGTGTTATCAAAGATACAGCAGTCAGCACTTACTAGAAGAAAATGTATTATCAAACTGCCACCTCAAGAGTGTCACTTGCTATCTGGCTCTAGAAAGATTGAGTCATTAGCCACTTCAGTTGCTGACCTTCAACACTCTCTGAAAGAAGTTCAGGGCAGAGATCAGGAATGAGACACTCTGTACTCTGGGAAACTTGTAAATAGGCCCTTGGATATTTGCAGGATAAAATTTTTATGAACCCAATTTCTTGCATCTCATCATACTTAGAAAAGTACTAAAATCATTAACTAAAGTACCTTTGCCCTTGACCAGTAGTAACTGTTTACCAAGATGCATTAAATGCTTGTACTGCTTCTCTGAAATCACATATATGCTGACGGTATGCTGACCTTCTCCTGGGCTCTGCAGAGCAATTCCTCAGAGCTGTCTGGGAGGCTTTCTCCTGGGTTATAGTCCTAAGTCCCCAAATAAAACTGAAAATCACAGCTGTCACACTGGACATTTTAATTTCAGTTGACGAAAATCACCAATATATAATTTGCAAGAGGATTTCCTATTGTGATACGTTAAAAATCACATAAAGGTGTCACTGTATCAAATGAGGAGAAAATGTCCCTCTAAAGCAGCTAAGGGCCTCACTGAGGCCAGCAAAAAGGAAATGTCTCTGACATTAACCCTACCTCTGATAATGACACGTCTGGTATTTAGATATATCTACTTTTTAAAATAAGGTATCCTAATATTTTACTCTGAAAATAGTCAATAGACTTACAGTGAAAACTCTAATGTGGATTCTATAACAGAAGGTTTACCATTGAAATTTGCAACCTCTTGTCCCTTTATGCATAGGGAGATTATTAAAGTAGTATGCATTGATCAACTTTTGAAATTCCAAGTTTATACCTACAATATATGAGTGTGTCTCTGGATAGTATGCCTTGATGGAAGTTGATCTATGTATGATTACCTTATTTGAACAATAATTTTTAGAAAGTCTTTTGAGGTGATATTTTTTCATATTCTCTATGTATATAGAGAATTTACTGAATCCTTGGATATTACTTAAAAATAGAGGCTATCCAGGTAAAAAATATCCAGAGTTACACTATTTATTTATTCATAAGTTATTTCTAAATAACACCATCCTTGTTGTTTAAATGCTCTATGCTTCTGTAACATCTCACCAATATTAGGTTGTAATTTCCAATCTCATAACTACCTACAGGTTGATTTTGTTTAAGCCCCACCTAAAACCCTCAAGCCTCACACTGATAAGAATTTATTATGTTAATTTTATTTCTGTGCTCTTCTTTTCCTAGCTAGAGTATTAACTATATTACAAGAGGGTTACTAACATTATCAAAAGCTCCCTCTAAGATAACTTTGGTAATTATATATATCAACTAGAAGGAACATATGTGGCTCGCTCTTGATTCATTATTGTTTTAACCTGAATTCAATCTCATTTAATATGAAAACTCAAAAGTTCAGAATAACCAGAATCAAATTCTGATGATCTCTTCAAAATAACACAGCAATGCACTACTTGAGAAATTTCTGCATAGCACCTAAGCCTAAAATAACCTGTCTGTATTTTGGAAAGCATGTTTGAGGAAGTCCCAAAAAAGCAAAGCTAACCTACAGGAGAGTAAAAAATTATTAATTCACTGGTTAATAATTAAATAGAGTATCCATCTTCCCAGTCTTGCTTGTTGCTGTTGGAGACACACATTCTCTGATAGTGTTTCTCTTTCCCTGAGAGCGGCAACCACTCACTGCTCACTTATCACCCAAAACTGATCCCTCCACAGTATGGTGCCTAAGCAGCCTTTTTATATTCCACAATTCTGCAGAGTTGAAGGGACCAGGAAAGGACACCAAAGAGCAGTGGAGCTACTCAGATGATCTGCATATTCAGTTCAGTTGCTCAGTTGTGTCCGACTCTTTGCAACCCCATCGAAGCAGCATGCCAGGCCTCCCTGTCCATCACCAACTCCTGGGGTTTACTCAGACACATGTCCATTGAGTTGGTGATGCCATCCAACCATATCCTCTGTCATCCCCTTCTCCTCTGCCTTCAATCTCTCCCAGCATCAGGGTCTTTTCAAATGAGTCACTTCTTCACATCAGGTGGTCAAAGTATTGGAGTTTCAGTTTAAACATCAGTCCTTCCAATGAGTATTCAGGACTGATTTCCTTTAGGATGGACTGGTTGGATTTCCTTGCTATCCAAGGGACTCTCGAGAGTCTTCTCCAATACCACAGTTCAAAAGCATCAGTTCTTCAGCGCTCAACTTTTTTTATAGTCCAACTCTCACATCCATACAAGGAGTAAGTGTCTTTTAATTTCATGGCTGCAATCAACCATCTGCAGTGATTTTGGAGCCCCCCCAAAATATAGTCTGTCACTGTTCCACTGTTTCCCCATCTATTTGCCATGAAGTGATGAGACCAGATGCCATGATCTTAGTTTTATGAATGTTGAGTTTTAAGCCAACTTTTTCACTCTCCACTTTCAATTTCATCAAGAGGCCCTTTAGTTTTTCTTTGTTTTCTTCCATAAGAGTGGTGTCATCTGCGTATCTGAGGTTATTGATATTTCTCCTGGCAATCTTGAGTCCAGCTTGTGATTTTCCAGTCTAGCATTTCTCATGATATACTCTGCATATAAGTTAAATAAGCAGGGTGACAATATATAGCCTTGACATACTCCTTTCTCGATTTGGAACCAATCTGTTGTTTCATGTCCAGTTCTATTTGTAGCTTCTTGACCTGCATACAGGTTTCTCAGGAGGCAGGTCAAGTGGTCTGGTATTCCCATCACTTGAAGAATTTTCCACAGTTTGTTGTGATCCACACAGTCAAAGGCTTTGACATAGTCAAGAAAGCAGAATTCGATGCTTTTTCTGGAACTCTCTTGCTTTTTCGATGATTCACCTAATGTTGGCAATTTGATCTCTAGTTCCTCTGCCTTTTCTGAAACCAGCTTGAACATCTGGAATTTCGTGTACTGTTGAAGCCTGGACTGGAGAATTTTGAGCATTGCTTTGCTAACGTGTGAAATGAGTGCAATTGTGCAGTAGTTTGAGCATTCTTTGACATTGCCTTTCTTTGAGATTAGAATGAAAACTGACATTTTTCCAGTCCTGTGGCCACTGCTGAGTTTTCCAAATTTGCTGACATATTGAGTGCAGCACTTTCACAGTATCATCTTTTAAGATTTGAAATAGCTCAACTGGAATTCCATCACTTACTCTAGATTTGTACATAGTGATGCTTCCTAAGGCCCACTTGAGTTCACATTCCAGGATGTCTGGCTCTAGGTGAATGATCACACCATCGTGATTATCTGGGTCATGAAGATCTTTTTTGTATAGTTCTTTTGTGTATTCTTGCCACTTCTTCTTAATATCTTCTGCTTCTGTTAGGGCCAAACAATTTCTGTCCTTTATTGTGTCCATCTTTGCATGAAATGAGTAAAAACTAGAGGTGACAGATATGGAATGAGCTACACATGTATGGAGGGGAGCAGAAGTGGGGGGAAGTCTTGGCAGGGTTGGGGGATAGATCTTTCACCATATTCATGGAGAACCAGCAAAAAGTGGGCTATAAACTAAAACAGGCACACACAGACAGGGCACCATGTATGTCTCTGGAAAATGGAAAATTGAGAGCTACATCACTCCCTGCTTCCATCTATTTGCTGGTTCTACTAGACCCTCAAAAGTCAGGCTCTCACCTACTGCCCTGGGAGGATAGGGAGATGACATTTCTAAATAAGATCCACATTATTGTTTACACTGCTCTGAAGTAAACATAAGGATCAACTGAATTACATATTGCTGAAAATACAAAATGTCACATGCACACTGGAGAATAGTTTAATGGGCTTTCCTGGTGGCTCAGACAGTAAAGAATCTCCCTGCAATGCAGGACACCTGTGTTTGAACCCTGGGTTGGAAAGATCTCCTGGAGAGGGGAACGGCTATCCACTCCAGTAGTCTGGCCTAGAGAATTCCATGGTAAGAGGAACCTGGAAAGCTACAGTCTCTACAGGATTGCAAAGAGTTGGAGACAACTGAGAAGTTTCACTTTATGAAGTTAAACATACCCTTACTATATGGCAGACATCCTATGAAAACCTATGTTTTTAATCAAGAGAAAGAAAATACATTTCAAAACATTACTGATAACCAAACATTCATACCAGTTTTCTTCACAGAAGTCAAAACCCGGGAAAAACCCCAAAGACCACCATCTGGTTAATGAATAAAACTGAGGTACTCATGCAATGATAAGTATTGCACAATAAAAAGATAAAACACTTCTCTTAACCTCAACTGTGTGGATGAATCTCAAAAGCATCATGCCAAGTAAAAGAATCTAGAAACAACAGACTGCTGGATGCTGTACAATCCATTTATATGATTTTCAAAAAAGGTAAAACTATAGTGATAAAAGGTAGATCAGTGACTTCCAGGGCCAAGGGTTCAGGCAAAGGACGGAATCAAAAGTGCATGTGGTAAGCTCAATAATGCCCCTCTCCCCATGTGGTAAGAGGACCCTGAGATGGGAATATTATCCCGGACTTTATCTGGGTGGGTCTTTTGTAATCATGATGAGCAGATGCAGAAGAAGTCACAAGGACAGGGCACAGGAGGTGTTACAGGAAGAGAACCAATGTAACAGTTAAAGATTGGGGTAATATGACCGCAAGCCAAGGAATACTGATAGCTTCTAGAAACTGTAAGAGGCAAAGAAAAGAAAGGGATTTTCCCCTCGTGCCTTCACAAGGAGACAGCTCTATTAATACCTCATTTCCGTAAGACTCATGTTGAAATTCTAATATCTAGAAGTGTAAATGAATACATTTGTGTTGGTTTAAGCCACTACTTTTGTGGCTGTTTGTTTCAATTGCAATAAGATATTAATGTAGAACATGAGAGGATTTGCTGATAAGTGATAGAAATGTGGTTGTGGACATAAATGTGGACTACATAAATGTGTCCAACCTTATTGAACTATAGACATTTATGAATTATATGCAGATATTATAAAAGAAATTATATAAAGTATAAGAAAAGTATAAGAAAAAGAAAAGTGTATTTAATATCTATTCCATTATCATTCTTTCATGTAAATTTACCTGTAATTCCCTAAATTTCTCATCTTCATTTCTCCTATTAAAATCTTAGTACCTTTCCAAATGCAACTGAATTCACAAAGTCTTCTGAGATGACTCTAGCTTCCTCTATATTCCAGTAGCTCTCAAATTTTATCCCTTAAATAGCTCTTATGATTTTCTGCCTTGTGGTATAAATATTTGTAATAATTCATCTTCCTTGGCAATTTGTAGGTTTCTTGAGACCATGAATATTTGTGCTCTGAAAGCAATCCAGAACAAATCCTTGCAAATGGCACTCATTTCATAAAGATGTGTTAAAAATTCATTAATTCATTCATGCCTTTATTTAATCAGCAAACATTGCCTGGATCATTATTATGTGCCTGGTTTCCACATTAGAAACTAGGTATTAAAATGTCTTTTCTGGTTATCACAAAGTTCTTTTTCTTTTTTACTTCTATAGCCAGAGAGTCAGCACATTTATTGTGCTAAGAATTTCTATTTGTCCATAAAAGGGAGCAAGATAAACACAGTACAGACAACTCCTAAGGTGATTAAAAAGCACTCAAACAGCCCTGTGTATCTGGTCTCCATTTGCCGTCTTAGGCATAGAGATCCACACAGCTTGGATGACCTGTGATGTCAGTGTGTTATTGCCTACAGTCCTGATTTCTGCTTTGTTAAACAGCATGATGAGCCAGCTATTCAATTTCTTCCTCTCAACTCCAAAGGCACTACGTTGCTCTTCCAATTATGTAATAGATTCTGCTGTGGTGGTGACTGCTGTTAACATTTTTACCGTGTATAGCCAGGCTTTCTATCATGCAATCACATTAAATGACAACCTCGCAGTTCTGCAAAAGACAGGCAAATAATCTAGGTTGGATGACAAAACATACTTTACATTAAATTTTAAACTATTGGCTAATAAAGTTGCTGGGAAAATGAAGGTGGTTCCCACATACACTAACTGGATTGCAAATGCTGGAATGTACAATTTTCACCTCAAGGGATTCCTATGAGCCCATTTTATTTTTAAGAGGTTTGAACTAAACCATTGTATTCACCGGCCTCATAAAAGTCTGATATCTGATTCAGCTACTACTTCTCTTATTTTTACAGAAATTGTACTGAAAAATGGAAAGTCATGTTTCATATTTTTATTCTATTACAGGAAAAAACCTCTAAAGTATCATCTATGTAGAGCTGTAAGTGATACTAATTTCTCTCCTCACAGTTTAGGAGATATAAATTACAGGAAGATTTTAGTTATATTCTGGCAAGAATTGACTTCTATCTTTTTAGATTTCTATCAATATTTCCAACATTTTTAACTCTGAAAAAATAATAGTCATTTATATTGGGACACTATTAGACAAACAAAATATGTTTCAAACCTATTGCCTATCTTCTACTTTTAAGTGTTTACACTAACATTTTACCATTTATTTTTCAAAATTAAAGATTTTGAAAAATTTTTACAGTGAAGATCCATTTATGATTACATTTCACTTAACTTTCTTATTCACACACCTAGCAATTCCTCTGGGGCTTCCCAGGTGGCTCAGTGGTAAAGAATCTGCCTGCCAATGCAGGAGACACAAGAGATACAGATTCGATCTCACTCCAAGGGGTCAGGATGATCCCTTGGAGTGGGAAATGGCAACCCACTCCAGTACTCTTGCCTGGAAAATTCCATAGATAGAGGAGCCTGGTCCTACAGTCCATGGGGTCGCAAAGAGTCAGACATGACTGAGCCATTGAGCATGTGCATGCGCACGCATACACACACACACACACACAGATACATACACACACACACCAATTTCTCTATCAATCCATGGATCCATTTTATTTTGGACACATTTCAAGTAAATTAACTGCAGACATCGGTGAATTTTCCTCTAGATACTTTAGAACATGCAACATTATTAGAATTCCGTATTTATTTATAGTTTTTTATTTTGAATAAAACCTACATACAAAAAGTGCAAATTTTAAATGTCCATTCATTAATTTTCTGACATAGCTTACAGTTGTGTCACCAAAACTTCTGTCAACATATATACGAACTTCACTCTCAGACATCTCTCTCAGTCCTCCTTTCCGTCCAATATCCTCTCCTCCATGCTGAAGGTCAATCTCAACTCTGATTTTTTTCCACTGTATTTTAGTAGCTACTTATCTACATCTTGAGCCAAGAAATTTAGTGAATTTTGGAACAGAAACTACAAAACAGAAGAATGGTCCAAAATGACAGAGTAAACAACTCTGAAAATCCTCTTCTCCGTAAAAGCAATAAGAGCACCTAGGAAAACTGTCAAAATCAATTTCTTGAGAACTCTGGAGATTACTGGTAACCGTCTCAGAGGCATTTATTTAAAAATAGAAAGAAATTAAACAGCCAAATCTCAGTTTAAAAAAAGGTGCTCTTTGTATTATTTTAATTTGCCCTAAACCCACTCCTCTCCGACTTTTCAGTAGGTTTGAAAACCAATAGCCTTGCAACTATAGTAGCTATGAAACCAGCATGCTAAAAGCTACTAGATAAATAAGAAAAGATTTGCAGTGCCACAAAAACCTTATCCCCAAAGAATTGTTACCATTTGACCTGTCTGGCAGCTTGCTGAAAAATTCATTATCGGAGTCTGTCTTAATTTAAACTAACTCTATAAGCTTGCTCCATGGGAAGAGTCCCATCCCTAACGTATTTGTGGCAAATTATCAGGGCTAATTGTTTAACTTTGAAGTTGCCTGAGGTGGAACTAACAAGAGTCTGACAATAGATATTAATACTTAGAATCTAGACGGTCATGCATATATGAAGAGTTCTGTGCATGCCCAGGGAAGACATGACCTTAATCTCTCTGTTCTGACTGACCTTAAGGTTCTGCTCAAGCAAGCAAAGGTTAAAGAAGAGTTGTAAACTATCTGTCAGACCATTAGACACATGCCTTAACACACACAAGAAACTCCTTGGCAAAGGCTGGGAGAATTAATGGTTCAAAACATCTAAAGAAATCTCCACCCAGTCATTAGATGGCAACTGAAATGACCACAGACTTCAACAGGCTCATGAGCAATAGAATACAGACTTCAGAGAAGTAGTCCTGGAAAGTCAATAAACAAACAGAAGCAACATCGAGCAGTGAAAACAACATACCCTGGAAGGAAGTGGTATTTCCAGAGTTTCCACAATGTATTATTTTTAAAGATCAAGTTGTTATTTTTTGAAATACAATGTCAATTTTAATCCAGAGGATGGGCATTAAGAAAATGACTAGAATACATACAGCAAAAGAAACAACAAGAGAATTAAACTGGTGTATAAAAAAGTATCACTTTATGTCAATGTATGGCAAAAACTACTACAATATTGTAAAGTAATTAGTCCCCAACTAAAATAAATAAATAAAAAAAAATAAATTAAAAAAAAATCCTAAAAAAAAAAAAAAGTATCACTTTAATACAAAAGAAGAAAGAAATGAAAAAAATAGAGGGAAAAAGAAAAACAAAGAAAATAACAAAATGGAAGACGTAAATCATACTTTACCAGTGCGAGTGTGTGCTAAAAGTCATTTCAGTCATGTCCAGCTATTTGTGACCCTACGACTGTAGCCTGCCAGGCTCCTCTGTCCATGGGATTCCCCAGGCAAGAACACTGGAGTGGGTTGCCATGCCCTCCTCTATAGGATCTTCCTGACTTCTCATGTCTTCTGCATCAACAAGAAGGTTCTTTAACACTAGAGCCACCTGAGAAGCTCCTTATCAGTAATTACATTAAATGTAAATGAGCTAAACACACCAACTCAAAGATAGAAATTAATAGTGAATTTTAAAAATGATTACCCGCATATTCCCTGGTGGCTTCCCAGGTGGCTCAGGGGTTTTCCTGGTGGCTCAGATGGTAAAGAATCTGCCTAAAATGCAAAGACTCAAGTTTGAACCCCAGATCAAGAAAATCCCCTGGAGAAGGGAATTGCTACCCACTCTAGTATTCTTGCCTGGAGAATTTCATGTACAGAGGAGCCTGGTAGGCGACAGTCCACGAGGTTGCAGAGTTGGACACAACTGAGGACCTAACACTTTCACTTCAACCATATATTATCATATAAGAGATTCATTTAAAGAAACAAATAGGTTAAAATATAAAGATGTAAAAAGTTAAACAAGGCAAACAGTACCAAAAACAGAGCTGTAATGGCTATGACATACATTAAATGGACTTTAAAACAAAAATTTTTGGTAGACACAAAGAAGGAACAGGTGACTTCACAGGGGAATTCTATAAAACACATAAAGAAGAGGTAATATCTATTCTCAAAATATTCCAGAAAATTTCAGAAGATGGAATACTCCCAAATTCATTCTATAAGTCTACCATTACCCCGACACCAAAGACACTACAAAAAAAGAAATTACAGGATAATATCTCTGATAAATATAGATATAAGAAACAAAATATTAGCAAAAAAAATTAAAATATGCAAAATGTATTATATTTTACAAATTAAAAATATGTAAAATGTATCATATTACCATATCATTTTCCCAATAAAAAGAAATGCAAAAGGCAAAATGGTTGTCTGAGGAGGACTCAAAAATAGCTGAGAAAAAAAGAAATGAAAAGCAAAGGATAAAAGGAAAGAAATACCCATCTGAATGTAGAGCTCCAAATAGCAAGGAGAGTTAAGAAAGCATTCCTAAGTGACAATGCAAAGAGATAGAGGAAAACCATAGAATGGGAAAGACTAGAGACCTCTTCAAGAAAATTAAGAGATACTTAGGGAACATTTCATTCAGAGATAGGCAAAATAAAGGAGAGAAATGGTATGGACCTAATAGAAGCAAAAGAGATTAAGAAGAGATGGCAAGAATACACAGAAGAAATAAATAAAAATGATCTTAATGAACTGGACAACAATGATGGTGTGATCACTCACCTAGAGCCAGACATCCTGGAATGTGAAGTCAAGTGGGCCTTAGGAAGCATCACTATGAACAAAGCTAGTGGAGGTGATGGAATTCCAGTTTAGCTATTTCAAATCCTAAAGGATGATGCTGGAAAGTGCTGCACTCAATATGCCAGCAAATTTGGAAAACTCAGCAGTGGCCACAGGACTGGGAAAGGTCAGTTTTCATTCAAGTCCCAAAGAAGAACAATGCAAAAGAATGTTCAAACTACTACACAATTACACTCATCTCACACGCTAGTAAAGTAATGCTCAAAATTCTCCAAGCTACGCTTCAATAGTCATGAAGTGAGAACTTCCAGATGTTCACGCTGAATTTAGAAAAGGCAGGGAAACCAGAGATCAAATTGCTAACATCTGTTGGATCATAGAAAAAGCAAGAGAATTCCAGGAAAAAAAAAAACAAAACATCTACTTCTACTTCATTGACTATACTAAAGCCTTTGACTGTATGGATAACAATGAACTATGGAAAATTCTGAAAGAGATGGGAATACCAGACCACCTGACCTGCCTCTTGAAAAACCTGTATGCAGGTCAGGAAGCGACAGTTAGAACTGGACGTGGAGCATCAGACTGGTTCCAAATAGGAAAAGGAGTACGTCAAGGCTGTGTATTGTCACTGTGCTTATTTAACTTACATGCAGAGGACATCATGAGAAATGCTGGGCTGGATGAAGCACAGGCTGGAATCAAGATTGCTGGGGGAAATATCAATAACCTCAGAGATGCAGATGACAGCACCCTTATGGCAGAAAGTGAAGAAGAACTAAAGAGCCTCTTGATGAAAGTGAAAGAGGAGAGTTAAAAAGTTGGCTTAAAACTCAACATTCAGAAACTAAGATCATGGCATTTGGTCCCATCACTTCAATGCAAATAGATGGGGAAACAGTTGAAATAGTGACAAGCTTATTTTGGGGGGCTCCAAAATGACTGCAGATGGTGACTGCAGCTATGAAATTAAAAGATGCTTTCTCCTTGGAAGAATACCTATGACAAACCTAGAAAATGTATTAAAAAGCAGAAACATTACCTTGCCGACAAAATCTGTATAGTCAAAGCTATAGTTTTTCCAGTAGTCCTGTATGGATGTGAGAACTGGACCATAAAGAAGGCTCAGCACAGAAGAATTCATTCTTTTGAACTGTGGTGTTGGAGAAGACTCTTTAGAGTCCCTTGGACAGCAATGAGATCAAGCCAGTCAATTATAATGGAATTCAACACTGAATATTCATTTGAAGCATTGATACTGAAGCTGAAGCTCCAATACTTTGGCCACCTGATGTGAGTGAGAAAGTGAGTGAAGTCGCTCAGTCGTGACCAACTCTTTGCAACCCTATGGTCTTTAGCCTGCCAGGCTCCTCCGTCCATGGGATTTTCTGGGCAAGGATACTGCAGTGGGTTAATATTTCCTTCTCCTGGTGCAAAGAGCCAACTAATTAGAAAAGACACTGATGTTGGGAAAAATTGAAGGTAGGAGAAGGGGATGACAGAGGATGAGATAGTTGGATGGCATCACCCACTCAATGGACATGAGTTTGAGCAATCTCTGAGATGGTGAAGGACAGGGAAGCCTGGTGTAGTGCAGTCCATGGGGTCACAAGGAGTTGGACATGACTGAATGACTGAACAACAACAAAAATGTAGCATACACCATGATCAAGTCAAATTTATTCCAGGCTGTATATTGTCTCCCTGCTTAATTAACTTATATGCAGAGTACATCATGAGAAACTCTGGGCTGGAATAAATGCAAGCTGGAATTAAGATTGCCAGGAGAAATATCAATAAGCTCAGATATGCAGATTACACCACTCTTATGGCAGAAAGTGAAGAAGAACTAAAGAGCCTCCTGATGAAAGTGAAAGAAGAGAGTGAAAAAGTTGGCTTCAAGCTCAACGTTCAGAAAACTAAGATCATGGCATCTGGTCTCATCACTTCAAGGGAAATAGATGGGAAAACAGTGGAAACAGTGTCAGACTTTATTTTTTTGTACTCCAGAATCACTGCTGATGGTGATTGCAGCCATGAAATTAAAAGACGCTTACTCCTTGGAAGGAAGGTTATCACCAACCTAGATAGCATATTGAAAAGCAGAGACATTACTTTGCCAACAAAGGTCCATCTAGTCAAGACTATGGTTTTTCCAGTGGTCATGTATGGATGTGAGAGTTGGACTATGAAGAAAGTTGAGTGCCGAAGAATTGACGCTTTTGAACTGTGGTGTTGGAGAAGACTCTTGAGTGTCCCTTGGACTGCAAGGAGATCCAACCAGTCCATCCTAAGGGAGATCAGCCCTGGGTATTCATTGGAAGGACTGATGTTGAAACTGAAACTCCAATACTTCAGCCACCTCATGCAAAGAGTTGACTCATTGGAAAAGACCCTGATGCTGGGAAGGATTGTGGGCATGAGAAGAAGGAGACGACAGAGGATGAGATGGTTGGATGGCATCACTGACTCGATGGACATGGGTTTGGGTAAACTCCGAGAGTTGGTGATGGACAGGGAGGCCTGGCATGCTGCGGTTCATGGGGTTGCAAAGAGTCGAACACGACTGAGCGACTGAACTGATGCAAGGATGGTTCACAATTTCAAGTCAATCAATGTGATATACCACATTAACAAAAAGAAAGATTAAAACCACATGATTATCTCAATAGGTGCAGAAAAGGCATTTGATAAATTTCAGCATCCAATTATGATAAAAGCTATCATCAAAGTTGGTTTAGAGGGAATATATCTTAAAGTAACAAAGGTCATTTATGAAAAACCCACAGCTAACATCAGACTGGAGAAGGCAATGGCACCCCACTCCAGTACTCTTTCCCGGAAAATCCCATGGATGGAGGAGCTTGGTAGGCTGCAGTCCATGGGGTCGTTAAGAGTCGGACACGACTGAGCGACTTCACTTTCACTTTTCACTTTCATGCATTGGAGAAGGAAATTGCAACCCACTCCAGTGTTCTTGCCTGGAGAATCTCAGGGACGGGGGAGCCTGGTGGGGTGCCGTCTATGGGGTTGCACATAGTCGGACACGACTGAAGCGACTTAGCAGCAGCAGCAGCAACATCACACTTAACAGTGAAAAGCTGAAAGCTTTTTCTTTAAAATTAGAAACAAGCCAATGATGTCTACTTTCACCACTTCCATTCACATAGTACTGGACATTCCTGTCACAGCAATCATATAAGAAAAAATAATAAAAAGGTATCAAATTGTAAAGCATAAAGTATAATTGTCACTATCTATAGATAACATGATACTACATACGTATAACTTTAAAGTATCCGGTAAAAACTAATATAAAAATGCATTCAGTAAATTTTCAGGAACAAGATTAATATACAGAAATCTATTACTTTTCTATATTCTAATAATGAGTTATCAGATAAATTAAGGACACAGTCTCATTTATGATTTCATCAAAAATGAAAATACCTAGGATGCTTAACCATGGATTGTCACCTGCCAGGCTCTGACCATGGAATTTTCCAGGTAAGAATACTGGAGTGGGTTGCCATTTCCTCCTCTAGGGAATCTTGCAGACCTAGGGCAAAAACCCACGCCTTTTACATCTCCTCCACTAGCAGGTGGATTCTTTGTACTGCACCACCTGGGAAACCATACAAACACACATACACACACAGAGTGGAATATTATTCATCTATAGAAAGAATAAAGTTATGCCACTGCAACAATATGGGTGGACCTAGAATATATTATATAGTGAAGTAACTCAGAAAAATAAATTCAAATACTCTGTTATCACTCATAAGTGGAATCTAAAAAAATAAAATAAATATGTACATATATATAAACTAAAAACAGATTCACAGATGAAGAGAACTCAAGAGTGGTTATTAGTGGGGAAAGGGAAGGAAGGAGGGGCAAGATAGAAGAACGTTATTAAGAGATGCAAACCACTACATATTAAAGAAGCAAAAAAAAAGATATATTGTATAGCAAGGGAAATATAATTATTTGTAATAACTTTAAATGGAATATAATCTATAAAAATACTGAATCACTACGTTGTACACCAGAAACTAATATTGTAAATCAAGAAAAGGAATTTATTAAAGGATACTAGGCTTTCCAACAAGGCTAGTCTCTGAATAACAATATCCAATCACATAGTAATTGTTTATCTGGGGGATACAAACCCAGGGGGCAGGGAATAATAATCACAAATAAGATTCTGCTGGCTAAGCAAACTGATCCCTGACTATAATCCAAGAAATCCAGGAAACACACAACATGACCTTACCTTGGGAAGAGCACTCTAACCTGCAGATGAGCCAAGAAAAGGTATTTGAACTAGCCAAATGTCACCTACCTCTTGACCCTACACTAAAACTCCAGGCCCCCAGGGCAAGTGGACTGCAAACTCTTTTCTAGGGCCTTCAGATATTACTAAAATTTCCAAAGCTTTCCTAGCTGATAAACTAAACCAGCTAAAACAGTCCTGGCTAAACCAGGACTCTACCTCAGGGTCTAGATCCTTGATGCTCAAAGTGTGGTTTGTGGACAATCAGTGTCAGCATCACGAGTGCCTGTCACCATTTCACATTCTTAGCCAATATTTCTTGGCTTCCCCAGTGGCTCAGTGGTAAAGAACCCGCCCCTTCAATGTGGGAGCCACAGGAGATGTGGGTTCGATCCCTGGGTCGGGAAGATACCCTGGAGAAGGGCATGGTAATTCACTCCAGAATTTCTGCCTGGAGAAGCCCGTGGATAGAGGAGCTTGGTGGGCTCTAGTCCATAGGGTTGCAAAGAGCTGGCTACAACTGAATCAACTTAGCACACACACAAGGGGAGAATAATAGCTGTTTTTCCTATTTTAGAGACTGTTAGTGAAAGTCTTTGTTGAAGTTTTCATTGCCATACAGAAGAATGAGAAAATTCAAGATAGGACTTCTCAAAAGTCCATTTTAGGTTGTTTAAGTGACTTTTTACATCCCTAGGTCAGGAAGATCCCCTGGAGTGGGAGACAACCCACTCCAGTATTCTTGCCTCGAAAATTACATGGACAGAGGAGGCTGGCAGTCTATAATCCATGGAATCACAAAGAGTTGAACATGACTGACCACACACACTTAAATAAAATTACTCCTTGCTCTTTTGCTATGATCATGTCCTTTTGTGAGTGATGGTGATGGTATATAATAACATTTTTATCTCTCAAATATCCTTATTTGATAAAATACAAATTTGGACACTCTTTTGACATTGCGGGTTTTTTTTTTCTTTTTGTAAGTTTACTAGCCTTTGAAACCCCCAAATATGTGATCCACTATGTGAAAATGCTTGGAAAGCTAAAAAAGTGTAATAAAACATGAAGCGTTCCTATCTTATATAAGCACAGAACACTTGCTGCTGAGAAAACTCTTGTTTGAAAGCAAGAAGGTTATACTCAGTGTCCAGAAATGTAAATATCTATACTGTCTCCTGAATTCCTTGTCTCATGGGAAGAAAGAGAAAGACCCAACTAGGTGATTTTCTCCTTGCTCCTTAGGAATAATATCTGAAGATGTTAGGACTCTCTTCAAGTCCGTGCCTCAGGCCACTGAGTTTTCTGTTCATAAAGTGAACCCTGAAGGTGAGATGTACCTTTTTGCCATTCTTTAATTTTTATTTCACAGGGCATGTGCCTTATCCTATAAAGTGATGGAGAAAGATTTTTTGTCCACTTGATTGCTGTCAGTAATTCTATAGTAGGCACAGAATACCTATTGTGGGTGAAAATAAATGTAACCTTTTCTTATATAAACATTTAAAATGGAAATAAATCATTTTAAGTATATTTTTTCTAAAAAAGGCAAGACAGCCTGTTCATACATTATTAGGATGTCAATATCCCCAAGTTGATCTACAGATTCAATGTATTCCTTTCAAGATACTAGCTAACACTTTTTTCCCTAAATTACCAAGATAATGCTAAAAACCATATGAAAATGCAAGAAAACCTAAATAACCAAAACAGTCTTTAAAAAGAAGAAAACATTTGGAAGACTCACACCTCCGAGTTTTTGCATCATCAAGCACAAGCAACACATATTTATTTCTGAAATCTAAAATCCCTACTGTTTTTCATCCCTAATCCATCATACTTCCTATTTTAATGCAAATGTATATACATATGTGACAGGTATACATTAACATAAATTTTTAGATTTGCTCAAAAATTATTTTATGAAATATTTTATTAAAATTTGAAATGGAAAAGGAACTGGCCACTTATCTCTTACTCTTTCTCCCAAGTTAGCTAACCACAATTAGTAAAATTGCAACCCAAATTTAATATGAGACCCTGGAAAAGAGATACATTATTACTTAATCTTTGAATCTATAAAGCTTTAAAATATTTCTTTGATTTTTAAAGGTAATAATGTCTGATAATCAAATAGGACTTTAGCATCTACAAATAACATTATGTCAGCTCATGTAAAAATGTGTTTATTAATGAAATGACGACCTATTAACAAATATTGAGCCAACATATAATTGTTCTGTATTTTACATCCTTGTTTTCTTTCAAGAATAAACTTTTTGGCCATATAATACTTCAAAATTCAGCAGTCTAAGTAAAGAAATTCAAAGACTGATATTTCTGTATTAATAAAGTTTTATATACTGAAAGACAATTAAAATTCTAGAGCTACCAGAGATATTGATAACGTCCAGACAAGGCTCTCATTTCTATGACATAGGTCACTCAGACATTTTCAGCCCAGTGTTCTTTTCTCTGTGTAATGAACACGCACACAATTAATGATTAACATTGTAGCAATAAAGTACGAATGAAGTACACCTTTTCACAAAGCTTCCCTTCTCTCTCTTATTTGTTTTCTCCTAGCTTCAGTTTTATATAATTGTCTCTAATTTTTTTGATAGTGATTCTAAACACTAAGCACAGTTTATGCACAAAAATATCATGTATTATTTAAGGGAAAAAAAAGTGTGTTAAATGCTTTCCTATAGATATTAGCCGCCCAGGGAGACTTCTTTGAAAATGTGGCTTAATGGTTAAGTCTAGACAATATATTCTGATACACAACTATATATCCTTACCTACCTCATACAGTGAACTGTTAGTACACAATTTTTGTTCTATTTCCACTGTTTGAGAATTCACACAGAATCAAGCTTTATATCTAATAACTTTTAAAGCATTTCAATGAAATTAGACATTGTGACTGACAGACTAACTCGGTGGCATTTTTCCCCCTAATGAAATTAATCATTGCTGCTAGGAGTTAAATGAAACTTTCTCTGAATTCAATGTGACCATGCAGATTTTACAACTCACTTGAACTGTTTCCCTGATGGCAAAGAATCTCTATCAGCCACTGCTGTAAACTTTGCATTTGGCATCTTTTGAACCATGAAGACAAACATAATAATAAAAGGATATGAATAAGAAGCTAACAGCTTTTGCGTCAGTGTTTCTCACATCAGTGGTAGTTGAGCAGATTCTGTGTAATTTTTACTCAGGGGTAGAGCTAAGTTAAGAATATGTCTTTTAAAGTTAAAGATAAAAGGTCATCATTTCCTGGACAGGTATAGATGGAAGGAAAAATTACAAGATACCAGAGTTGAGAATGACATAGGGCCTCCAGGCATTTCGTTGGAAAAAAAGTTGGACAAACATACTAACTGGTACACACATTTGTTTTCTCACATTCTTCTATAGTCCCCTACCTGCCAAGGAAAATAGTTCTCTCTGATTTAGCTATGAAACCATTTATTTTGATTGGGTTATGTAGGGAATTAAACAAAAGACAAAATAGGAGACTAGGTTAAAAATGGAGTGTATTAAGCTAGGTTTTCCAGAGAAACAGAACCTCTGTGTGCGTGTGTGTGTGTGTGTGTGTGTGTGTGCCCGTACATATTGCTGACTTTTGGACTAGAACATATACCGCTGGTTTTTCTGTATGTCTAGCCTGTTGACTGTAGATCTTGGGACTTGCGAGGCTCCATAATCACATGAGGCAATTCTTTGTAATACTATGTGATTATGGAGCTTAGGATGCCAAAAACCCAGCAGGCTCAAGACCCAGGAAGAACCAGTTCTCTAGTCTGAGTCTGAAGGCTGGAACAGACCAATGTCCCAGGTTATTCAGTCAGACAAGAGGAGTTCCATCTTACTTAACCTTATTGTTTTATTCCAATCTTTAACTGATAGAATGAGGCCCCCCAGTATCAAGGAAGGCAACATGTTTTACTCAGTCAACTGAAGTGATTTGTCTCATCCATACACTCCTCCACAGTCACATCTAGAATAATGTTTTGCCAAGTATCTGGGCACCCTATACCCAAGTCAAATTGCCACATCAAATTAATGATCATATAGGCAAAACAGGAGATAATTATTGAAAACAGAACAATCAACCATCAATTGCAATATTTTCATTTGATTCAGGCAACTGAATTCTGGTTGTACTCAATGGAAAGTTATCCTTTATTTATCTTGTGCCTACTCTACCATGAATACAGCACACTATCGCAGCTCCAGTGTATGTGGTTATATCAGCCAGAATTTTTTATACATTCAATATTTGTTGACTGAATTAATAGATGGCCAATTATCATTTCAATTTATTTTAATAATAACTGACATTGTTTATACCATTTTAGAGTTGTCACAGCACTTTTACATACTTCATATCATCTAATCATTATGATTCCAATTCCACAAACAAAAAATAATGTTCAGAAATAGTATTGACACACAGCCAGAAGTTATCGGAGTAATACATGAAACCAGAGCTCCTGAACCTAATCTGTACAGCACAGCAAGTATAAGGAAATTATTAGATGAAATTAAGGAAAAAAATGAACATACACTGACCTTCTTTAGAAGTGAATATATTTATGGATGCTATTTTAGAACTTCAATAATTGCAGAAAAAAGTCTTTGAGAAAATTCAACCCCTATTTATGATTAAAGACTCTCCAGAAAGTAGGCATAGAAGGAACACACCTCAACATAATAAAAGCCATATACAACAAACCCACAGCAAACATTATCCTCAAGGGCAAAAAATTGAAAGCATTTCTTCTAAAATCAGGAACAAGGCAAGGGTACCCACTTTCATCACTACCATTCAACATAACTTTGGATGCCCTAGCCACAGCAATCAGAGAAGAAAAATAAATAAAAGATTCAGATTGGAAAAGAAGTAAAACTCTCACTGTTTGCAGATGACATGATCATCTACATAGATAACCCTAAAGATGCCACCAGAAAATTACTAGAGTTAATCAATGAATGTACTAAAGTCACAGGATATAAAATTAATACAAAGATATTCCTTGCATTCCTATGGGCTCACAATGAAAAATCAGAAAGATAAATGAAGGAAACAACCCCATTTACCATTGCAATGAAAAAGAATAAACTATTTAGGGATAAATTTACCTAAAGAAACAAAAGACCTGTATACAGAAAACTATAAAACACTGATGAAAGAAATTAAAGATGACACAAATAGATGGAGAGATATATCATGTCCTTGGATTGGAAGAATCAACAGAGTGAAAATGAATATACTACCCAAAGCAATCTATAGATTCAATGTAATCCTTATCAAAATACCAAGAGTATTTTTCACAGAACTAGAACAAATAATTTTGCAATTTGTATGGAAACAAAAAAGACCCCAAATAGCCAAATCAATCTTGAGAAAGAAGAATGGAACAGGAGGAATAAACCTCCCCAACTTCAGACTATACTACCAAGTTACAGTCATCAAGAGAGCATGGTACTGGTACAAAGACAGAAATATAGATCAACAGAACAAAAGAGAAAGTCTGGGGTGAAGTGCACACACCTATGGACACCTTATCTTTAATAAAGGAGGCAAAAATATATATGGAGAAAAGACAATCTCTTCAACAAGTGATGCTAAGATTTTTAAAAGAATGAAACTAGAACATTTTCTAATACCATTCACAAAAATAAATTCAAAATGGATTAAAGACCTAAATGTAAGACCAGAAACTATAAAACTCTTAGAGGAAAACATAGGCAGAACACCCTCTGCTCATAAATCACAGAAAGATCCTCTATGATCTGCTTACCATAGACTGGAAATAAAAACAAAAAGGAACAAGTGGGACCTAATTAAACTTAAAAGGTTTTGCAGAACAAAGGAAACCATAAGCAAGGTGAAAAGACAGCCCTCAGAATGGGAGAAAATAATTACAAATGAAACAACTGACAAAGAATTAATCTCCAAACTATACAAGCAGCTCAATACCAGAAAAATGAACAACCCAGTCAAAGAGTGGGCAAAAGACCCAAACAGACATATATCCAAAGAAGACATACAGATGGCTAATAAACAAACGAAAAGATGTTCAACATCACTTATTATTAGATAAATACAAATCAAAACCACAATAAGTATCATCTCACACCTTCAGAATGGCCATCATCAAAAAGTCTACAAACAATAAGTACTGGAGAGGGTGTGGAGAAAAAAGAACCCTCTTAAACTGTTGTTGGGAATGCAAACTGGTACAGCCACTATGGAGAACAGGGTTGAAATTCCATAAAAAACTGGGAATAGAAATGCCATATGACCCAGCAATCCCACTGCTGGGCATATACCCTGAAGAAACCAGAAATGAAAAAAAAACATTTACCCCAATGTTCATTGAAGCACTATTTACAAATGGAAGCAACCTAGATGTCCACTGTATCTGAATGTATACGGAAGTTGTGGTATATAGACACGATGGTATATTACACCACTATAAGAAGGAATGCATTTGAGTCAGTTCTAATAAAGTGGATTAGGACTTCCCTGGTGGCTCAGACAGTAAAGCCTACAATGCAGCAGACCTTGATTTGATAGGGACAGGGTAGGGAGGGAGTTGGGAGGGAGATTCAGGATGGGGGTGATACATGTATACCTATGGACAATTCATACTAATGTATGCCCCCCCAAAAAAATCACAATAATGTAAAGTAATTATTCTTCAATTAAAATAAATAAATTTTAAAAAAGAATATAAGATGAAATATGTGGTGTTTAAAATACATAAGCACAAGCTGGAAGCAAGATTGCTGGGGGAAATATCAATAAACTCAGATATACAGATGACACCACCCTTATGGCAGAAAGTGAAGAGGAACTAAAAAGCCTCTTGATGAAGGTGAAAGAGGAGAGTGAAAAAGTTGGCTTAAAGCTCAACGTTCAGAAAACTAAGATCATGGCATCCAGTCCCATCACTTCATGGCAGATAGATGGGGAAACAGTGGAAACAGTGGATGACTTTTATTTTTTAGGGCTCCAAAATCACTGCAGATGGTGATTGCAGCCATGAAATTAAAAGACGCTTACTCCTTGGAAGGAAAGTTAGGACCAACCTAGATAGCATATTTAAAAGCAGAGACATTACTTTGTCAACAAAGGTCCATCTAGTCAAGGCTATGGTTTTTCCAGTAGTCATGTATGGATGTGAGAGTTGGACTGTGAAGTATGCTGAGAGCTGAAGAATTAATGCTTTAAAACTGTGGTGTTGGAGAAGACTCTTGAGAATCCCTTGGAATGCAAGGAGATCCAACCAGTCCATCTTAAGAGAGGTCAGTACTGGGTGTTCACTGGAAGGACTGATGTTGAAGCTGAAACTCTAATACTATGACCACCACATGTGAAGAGTTGACTCATTGGAAAAGACCCTGATGCTGGGAAGGATTGGGGGCAGGAGGAGAAGGGGACGACAGAGGATGAGATGGCTGGATGGCATCACCGAGTCAATGGACATGAGTTTGGGTAAACCCTGGGAGTTGGTGATGGACAGAGAGGCCTGGCGTGCTGCGATTCATGGGGTTGCAAAGAGTTGGACACGACTGAGTGACTGAACTGAACTGAACTTGTTTAATAGTTTCGATATGAGCCAAAGTGTCTTATCACTATTTCAACCTGCAGAAATTGAAGTGTAACCTACACAAGATTATATAGGTGATAGCTATTAGAACCAAGTTTTCCACTGAGATCTAACTAATCCTCAAAGCCTGTGCTACTACTACCCAAAGAAAAATAGCATCATTTATTCTTTAACATACCCTAAAGTATGTATAATTACATTTTATGGGTAAAGAAAGTTGAATTTACTTAACTAGACTACAAAGACAATCAGAAGAGCACAAATTTTTAAGTCAAGTTCAAAACATGTTCTCTTTTTTCACTGACCTCAGCCTCCATAGCATTTTAGGCCCTTCGATGTGTAAGACAGTAATCATATCTGCACTTATAAGCATATATTTTAATAGAAATTGTACAGAAATAGAGTTACTGGACTTTAAATTTACTTCTAATTTGGAGTCATTAAAGAAACTGAAATTTCTCAGTAGATTGCATGACAACCTGAAAAAGATAAGTCCAAGTGTATCAACACAGCTGTTGTAAATGCAGCACTTAGAAAGATGAATAAACATGGAAACAACAGTACAATAAATAAAAGGACCTGTAACACAAATAGTGTATAGATATTACATCTATAATTTTTGGCGAATGCTTCCATTAACTCCTCAAAAAGGATACTATTGTAATTATATTGGCTTATTCCAGTAGTTTTTAATAGATGTAGAGATACGTAGTTTGAGACAGATGAATAGCCATGGAAATTCAGGAACATGTAATGCATAAGTACTTGAGACAGTTATTTGGCATTCTCCGTATTTTTCATTCTGTAGAGTGATTTTAGTTCAACTAAACCTTTACTATGCTATTATCATAATCCAAATGCACAGAACCCCATCAGATATACCAAAAAACCACTTTGGTAGAATAGAACTAAACTGGCATTTGAATGCTAGAATTTAGACACTCATGGAAGTTATATGGTAATTGTTTTGTATCCTGCCTTCACATTTTAAGGTGGTAAAGAGATTAAACTGATTAACAACTGTAAGGAATTTACAGTGTATTGAGAAATAAAACATGACATTTTACCCAAAACACAAAAGAGAAGAAAATACTTCATTTGGGAAGAAATGCTCTAAATTCAGTTTTAACTCATTGACCTTGACGATGTCCAGGAGAGAATGTTCATCAAACTGTTGAAGATGAAAGAGATATCAAGATATAAATGGAGAGCAGAAATAAAGATTTGGAAATCATGCTCTTCAAAGTAATTACTCAAGTTTTAAGAATGAATGTAATTTTTTCACAGAGTATAACAAAAATGAAGACAAAATCCATAATATTGGAGTGTTCATATGGTTGGTATTGGAAAGAAGAGAATGAGGAGATGGGGACAAAAACAGCATAGTTTCAAGAGAAGATACAGAAGTTCCACAACTACTATAAAAGTATCAGAAAACTTCAGAAAGAAACACTGTCTAACATTGAAGGACATGGAAAAAAGGCTGGAAGAAGAGGTGACCTGTGAAAAAACTGTTTGATTATTATAGAATTTTTCATAAATTTGCTCAAACCAAACTCAATATTGGGTGGGACATAAATTAAGCAAGAAGCTATAAAAACAAAATAGCTGATAATAATTAGATATTGGTAACTTGATTTGCCTGATGAACTATGGACGGAGGTTCATGACATTGTACAGGAAACAGAGATCAAGAACATCCCCAAGAAAAAGATGTGCAAAAAAGGAAAATGGCTGTCTGAGGAGGCCTTACAAATAGCTGTGACAAGAAGAGAAGTGAAAAGCAAAACAGGAAAGATATACCCATTTGAATGCAGAGTTCCAAAGAATAGCAAGGAGAGATAAGAAAGCCTTCCTCAGCGATCAGTGCAAAGAAATAGAGGAAAACAACAGAATGGGAAAGACTAGAGATCTCTTCAAGAAAATTAGAGATACCAAGGGAACATTTCATGCAAAGATGGGCTCGATAAAGGACAGAAATGGTATGGACCTAATAGAAGCAGAAGATATTAAGAAGAGGTGGCAAGAATACACAGAAGAACTGTACAAAAAAGATCTTCAGGACCCAGATAATCATGATGATGTGATCACTCACTTAGACCCAGACATCCTGGAATGTGAAATCAAGTGGGCCTTAGAAAGCATCACTATGAAGAAAGCTATTGGAGGTAATGGAATTCCAGTTGAGCTATTTCAAATCCTGAAAAATGACGCTGTGAAAGTGCTGCACTCAATATGCAAGCAAATTTGGAAAACTCAGCAGTGGCCACAGAACTGGGAAAGGTCAGTTTTCATTCCAATCACAAAGAAAGGCAATGACAAAGAATGTTCAAACTACCACATAATTGCACTCATCTCACATGATAGTAAAGTAATGCTCAAAATTCTCCAAGCCAGGCTTCAGCAATATGTGAACTGTGAATTTTGAGATTTTCAGGCTGGTTTTAGAAAAGGCAGAGGAACCAGAGATCAAATAGCCAATATCTGGTGGATTATCAAAAAACCAAGAGAGCTCCAGAAAAATATCTATTTATGCTTTATTGACTATGCCAAAGCCTTTGACTGTGTGGATCACAATAAACTGTGGAAAATTTTGAAAGAGATGGGAATACCAGACCACCTGACCTGCCTCTTGAGAAACCTGTATGCAGATCAGGAAGCAATAGTTAGAACTGGACTTGGAGCAACAGACTGTTTCCAAATAGGAAAAGGAGTACATCAAGGCTGTATATTGTCACCCTGATTATTTAACTTATATGCAGAGTATATCATGAGAAACGCTGGGCTGGATGAAGCACAGGATAGAATCAAGATTGCTGGGAGAAATATCAATAACCTCAGATATGCAAATGGCACCACTATTATGGCAGAAAGTGAAGAGGAACTAAAGAGCCTCTTGATGAAAGTGAAAGAGGAGAGTAAAAAGTTGGCTTAAAGCTCAACATTCAGAAAACTAAGATCATGGCATCCGGTCCCATCACTTCATGGGAAATAGATGGGGAAACAGTGGAAACAGTGTCAGACATTATTTTTTTGGGCTCCAAAATCACTGCAGTTGGTGATTGCAGCCATGCAATTAAAAGATGCTTACTCCTTGGAAGGAAAGTTATGGCCAACCTAGTCAGAATATTAAAAGGTAGAGACATTACTTTGCTAACAAAGGTCCATTTAGTCAAGGCTATGGTTTTTCCAGTAGTCATGTATGGATGTGAGAGTTGGACTATGAAGAAAGCTGAGCACCAAAGAATTGATGCTTTAGAGCTGTGGTGTTGGAGACGACTCTTGAGAGTCCCTTGGACTGCAAGGAGATCCACCCAGTCCATCCTAAAGGAGATCAGTCCTGGGTGTTCATTGGAAGGACTGATGTTGCAGCTGAAACTCCAATACTTTGGCCACCTCATGCGAAGTGCTGATTCATTTGAAAAGACCCTGATGCTGGGAAAGATTGAGGGCAGGAGGAGAAGGGGTCGATAGAGGATGAGATGGTTGGATGGCAACACCAACTCAATGAACATGAGTTTGGGTAGGATCTGGGAGTTGGTGATGGACAGGGAGGCCTGGTGTGCTGTAGTTCATGGGGCCACAGAGAATCAGACACAACTCAGCGACTGAACTGAACTGAACTTGATTTGACCTTCAATATGCATATGATCATGACCTAAAATGCAGATTAGAAGAAAGAAAGTACAGAGTAGAGCACCATTTTTATTCAATATAGTATTTGAAAACCTATCCAGAGCAATTAGGTGAGAGGAAAAAAGTTAAAAGAAATCCAAATTGGAAAGAAAGAAGTACAACTGTCACTATCTGTAGATGACATGATATTATATATAGAGAGACCCTTAATGACTCCATTAAAAAAATTAAACATATTAGAATAAGCAAATTTTGTAAAGTTATAGGTAGGATATAAAACCAACATACAAAGAAAAATTGAATTTCTCTTCAACAATAACAAAATATCAGAAAAAGAAACAAAGAAAACAATCCCATCTATAATCACTGACCCCCCTTCCCCCTGCAAAATACCTAGGAATAAATTTAACCAAGGAGGTAAAAGACCTATATATTGAAAACTATTGAAGTCTAAATTAATGAAATAAATTGAAGAAGACCCAAATTAATGGAGAGATATTTAATGTTTATTGATTGAACTAATTAAAATAGTTAAAATATCCATACCACCCAAAGTAAACTACAGATTCGGTATAATCTCCATCAAATTTGTATGGAACCACCAAAACCTTGAATGGTTAAAGCAATCTTGAGAAAGAACAAGGCAGTTACAGGGATTATACTCCCTAATTTTAAATGATATTACAATACTACAGTATTTAAAACAGTATGTCATTGACATCAAAACAGATACACAGATCAGTGGGACAGAATACAGAGCTCAGAAATAAACCCATGCATGTGCATTCAATTCAATATATGTGACTCACTTTAGTGCAGTATTTGCTTTGTTATGGTGGCCTGGAAATGGACCTGCACTATCTCTAAGGTAAACCTGTATATTTTCAATATTAGCAACTTCTCAGATATATGATTTGAAAATATTTTCTCCCATTCAGTAGGTTGCTGCTTCATTTTATTGATGGTTTCCTTTCCTGATGTATACTAAAGCTATGTTTACACTATAGTGTAGTCTATTAAGTGTCGGGAGCTGTGATAGGCATTACTGACAAAATGGAGGCATGGCCCCAACCCCCTCTCTTCATCCCACAGGCACAGTCCCGGGATGTAGGAGTTAGGTCTTGTGATTCTGACTTGTCCTTTCCTTCCTCCAGTTGAGTTGACTTGAAAGAATGTTATAATCCATAAAGTTAACTATTGACATTTGTTTAAGGATCTTTACAAAGAATGGTCCAGGATGAGCACATAGGCTGCAGCTTGAGACCATGGGAAACATTGTTATCTGAAACCTGCCTGTAAGGGGAATTTTTATGGCAAAAGAAGTTTGCTGAGTTTAGGGGTTAGGAATAATTAAGAATAGTTAGAAGCTAAAAGTTTAAGGTTTGTTGTAGTGTTGGCATGTATTACTATAGCTTATGGAAACTAGAAATTTTAGAGATACTAATAGCTAAAAGCCTTTTTAGGAGATGATGAGCTTAAGTTACTAGGGGATAGCAGGATTTAAAGAGATAAGAAATAAACTGAGGAATGTGATATACAGCCCAGAGACAAACTTGAGTTACAATGTTATCACAAGGACACTTAAGAGGGAACTCTGAAGGACAACAATGATTTATGGAGACAGTAAATATGGGTGAGGGGAAACTGAAGATGTCATACTTATGACCTAATGCTTTTGTAAAAGTATAAAAGAAAACCTGATGCTTAAAATAAACATGTAGCCCAGTGCTTTGAGCGAGAGACTGCATCATTTTTTCTGCCGAGACGCAGTCCAAATGAGTGAGAGGCTGCATCATTCTCCGACCCCCTTCATCCCTTCAGGGCGATTCCCTGGCTGCCGGAGCTAGACTCTGGCAATCAAGTGTGTAATAGCATTATGTATAAAAAAGCAATCTACATATCTTAAAAATACTTTATTGCTAAAATATGATAACTATGTCTGACAATGCAAGGTTGCCACAAACCTTCAATTTGTAAAAAATACAATGTCTACAAAGTACAATAAATCAATATTCAATAAGTCAAGATTTGCCTGTATAAGGAACTCTAACAACTCAATAGCAAAATCCAAACTATTCAATTTGAAAATGAGCATACAATCTGAATAGACTTTTTCCAAAGAAGACAAACAAATGGCCAATAGGTTCTGAAAAGCTGCTCAACATTAGTAATCATCAGAGAAATGCAAATCAAAACTATAATATCACCTCACACCTGTTAGAATGGCTACTATCAAAGAGTCAAGAAGTATGTGTTGGCAAGAATGTAGAGAAAAGGACACTCTGGTGCACTGCTGGTGAGAATGGAAACTGGTGCAGCCTCTATGAAAAAAGTAAGAAGGTTCCTCAAACAACTAAAAATAGAACTACCATATGATTCAGCAATTCCACTCCTGGGTATTTATCTGAGGAAAATAAAAGTGAAGTAAAGTCGCTCAGTCGTGTCTGACTCTTTGCGACCCCGTGGACTGTAGCCTACCAGGCTCCTCCCATGGGATTTTCCAGGCAAGAGTACTGGAGTGGGTTGCCATTTCCTTCTCCAGAGGATCTTCCCCACCCAGGGATAGAACCCGGGTCTCCCACATTGTAGGCAGATGCTTTACCATCTGAGCCACCAGGGAAGTCTTGAGGAAAATAAAAACACTAACTCAAAAAAAATATAGGCTCTACCATGTTCATTGCAGCATTACTTACAATAAGACATGGCAATAACCCAAGTGTCCATCAATGGATGTGTGGATAAAGAAACTGTGGTGTGTGTCTGTGTGTGTTTATTTATATATATAAAGCAGGGTATATATAAATACACACAATTTAATGTTATTCATCCATGAAAAATCAAATCCTGCTATTTGTGACAACATGGATGGATCATGAACATTTTACTAAGTGAAATAAGTCAGATAGAGAAATACAAATACCACATCATCTCTCCTATATGTGGAACTTAAAAAACAAAATAAGTTCATAGATACAAAGAAGATTGGTGGTTGCCAGAGGCAGAGGGTGGGGATGGGAGAAATTTAAAAAAATAATAATAATAATCCAATACCAGGGTACTCTCTTGACACCTACCAGGTACATGCTACAATTCAAGCAGTTCTTCTGGCTGAGTGTCTTTTGATTCATTAAATCTGATATGCAGAATTTGATTCTGTATGTTTAAAAGCACCTGGCTAATACCACTGCAATTGGTCCATAGACCAAACTTATAGATAGAAAATATATAAAATGTCTCAAATGATTTAGTAACAACCGACCAAAAGGAAAGGGTTTAGTTGGAGGATGGAGAGATGGTGGGATACTTTGAGCTCATGAAGAAGGTCAAGTTAATAGAACTAAAAATAATGCCAGAATATAGTAAACCTTCCTCTTCAGTGTGTGTACTTAGCCACTCAGTCATGCTTGACTCTTTACTGTAGCCTGCCAGGCTCCTCTGTCCATGGAAACCTCCAGGCAAGAATACTGTAATAGGCTGCCAAGCCCTTCTCCAAGGCATCTTCCTGACCCAAGGATTGAACCTGGGTCTCCTGCATCACAGGAAGATTACTGTCTGAGCCACTAGGGAAGCCTGATAGAGAAACTTAACTATATTATGTATATTTATAAGCCCAGGTTGGAATAAAAACAACCAAAAATATTGGGTAACAGTATTGTACTGGCAGACAATAGGTTTTACTTGTTCCATTCAGATACAAATGGATTAAGATAAAGAGTTAGCTTTGACAAACATTTGACTTGATAAGCAGGACTCTGAGAAGCAATTTGGGCTTTTAGAGGTACAAAAGAAATTCCATTATATATACACATTCTCCAAAGCTCAGATTTTATATTTTTCTTACATTTGAAGATCTTTCCTTTTTATATAAAGTATATATAGCCTCTAAAACAATAGAATAAAAAATATATAAACAGAAGTAGAAGTAATTTATATTACTTTTATCACAGTTGTGATATTTAAATAAGGTTTAAGTATTTGTGTCTCCCACTCAGCACAAAAATACAGAATAACTGATCTTAATAAGCAATTTGTTAAAAACCACATTTTGTTTCATAGTGTACTGTTCCCTCAGTTTTGAATGGAGAACTGAATCTAAAAAAACAACATCTTTTCTAGTTCTGTTAATGAAAAACAAAAGTAATTAAATGTTTACATTAAATAGAGTGCTCAGTTAAACAGAGGACATGTAATTGGACTCAAACATGACACAAAATTAAACATGCTTTCACAAATTTTATCTATTTTTAAACACTTGGAAGCTAGCCAAAAACATCTGAAGGATTCATTCTAAATTAATTGTTTCCCTGGGGAGGAAAGGACATAAATAAGTTGACAAAACCAATATTTATAAACACCGATTGTCTGGATATGTTTCCTGGTTTAACTTTGAGTAAGGTATGAACAGGAATACAAGATCATCATGAACCGATCCTGGAAGAGAGACACGTGCATCTGAACTCTACACCAGGAAATAATAACATACACCTGCTAGGAACGTGGATTAATTTCCATTAGTCACAGTGCAGATGGGACCAGAGAGAAAGAAGACAGCAAGGCCACACTCATAGTTGCCCTCCAGGAGAAAGCAAAATTATAGGGAGGAAGTAGGGATAGCAGCCTGTGAGAAATGGAAAAGACGGCAGGCTAGGCGCGGATGTAGAAATGACAACCATTATTTGACAATCAGGGGTTTTCCAAAGAAGTCTTTCTGGGAGCCACCAGGAAGAAGTCACAGCAAACTGAAAGCTGGCAGGGAGCAGGCCAATCTCTTGAATGTCGGTTTGATTTACTAGTCCACACACAAAAAAAAAAGAGTGAGAAAGGAAAGAGGATTATGACACATATCTCAAAAAAGAGTGTAAAAAACATGAAGATGCTCTTTATCTACAAATAAGACACACACTCATATACACATCCACACACATTGGGATATACTTACATTAGGTACAATAATGAATCATGTACTATGTACAAGCAACCCTATATACAATGTATCAGTGATACTCTAAAAATACAGCAAGGCACTGTAATTTTCCTATTTCACAGATAGAGAAATTGAGTCTCAGTGAGGTTAACTTGCATAAGGGCACATTGCCACAAATTGACAAGTCCAGGATTTGAATATAAAAGATTTCGATTCTCAACTCCAATGTCTTGACACGTATTCTATATAGTCCCACTAAGAGATGATATGCAAAATCAAGTAATGATTCAGCTTAAATGTGAATGCTGATATTGGTGTTGGCAGAGGTGTAAACAGAGACTCTGTGTTAAGGTAAACAAAAGTTACTATAACTTTTATGAATGATATTTTTAAAATAATTATCAACAGTCAAGCAATACCTTTGAGACAATTCTAATAATTTATTCAAAACAAATATAGGTGGGTGGACTTAAAGGTTTCATTACAAGATTCTTATTCGCAACATTCTTTAAAATGACAAATAAAAATTGAAGCTCTCACAGTTTTTTTTTTTAATAAGGGTCTTAGTAAAATAAATTATAGTATATCAAGGAGAACATTATATGATCTTGAATGAAACAGTGAACACTGTAAATGGCTTTGAAGGAGGGCTTTCAATGTAATACAGAACAAAGATCTCTACATTATTAAACCAGAATGCCCTTATACATTCATGCAGTTTACAAAAGAATTACTGTAGACACTTAATTTATTCCAAACTGGGGAAAATAATATATTCATATTGGTGGGGGCGTTTAAGTGTATTTCTCTTTCAGAGATTCCAAGAGGGTAAGGGAAGGTGAAATTGAAATTTTAGACTCTCTTTTGAAAGAACTAGGCGTGGACCTCAGATTTGACCCAAGGCAATCTTAAAGACTGAACTCATAGGCATTATTCTGTAATTTTTGTTAAAGGCTACCTTTCCGGTGGATAAAATATGCCAAGCACTGATCTAGGTACTCTGCAAATACTGACTCATTTTAGTTGAATGATGCTACAACCATAGGTGGTTGAAACACTATGACCCAACTTCATGCAGATGCGAAGTAGCAGCACAAGGGTCAAACCATGGTCACAGACCTGATAAGAAGCAGAGCCAAGGCTTTGGTTTATATAATTATTTACATATCACTGTTATGCTTCCCATTTTTCTCCTTTCACATTCTGTCACCCTAATTACTAGAGTTGGGTAGTTAAATTGGCTTTTATAAAGACGAAAATTCACTAATTTTATCAAGTTGCCCCATTCAGTTTTGCTAAAGCTCGCTGTCTAAATTGACTTATCCGCATCCTAATTCTTGAATTTACAATTTTCTCTATTGCTTCCATGTTTGATTAAGAGTTTATCTTGATCTAAAATTCTTGAAAAACATTTTACTTTTCTGATGATTTTGAAACAATGCTACTTCCTTTTCTAATTTGTATGTTGTTACAATTGGGTTCTCAAGCCAGCCTTATTTATTCTGGTTTAAAGACAAACTGAATCTTCCCCCTGAATGCCATAAAATTATTTATTATTTTCTTAAAGTACACGTGTTAATTGACCTGGTTTTAGCTTGAAGCATCAAGTTTTCAGTTACTTCATGCAAGTTTTTTAAACTGTCCCTTTGAAAAACTTTTCCATTTGTTTCTGCTTTTATGTATCCTATTCCACTTGTTTTGTTTCTTTAAAAGGGTCAGCAATAATGTGTACATTAGAAAATCTTCTCTATCATGCAGTTATTACTTTCTTTCAAAACCTTTTACATGCTTTTACATTTCACTTAGCCTAATTTTCTCTCCTTTATCTCCCTATTTTGGCTTTGGCTTAGTTGCTCAGTTGTGTCTGACTCTGCGACCCCATGGACTGCAGCTCACCAGGCTACTCTGTCCATGGGGATTCTCCAGGCAAGAATACTGGAGTGGGTTGCCATACACTCCTCCAGGGGATCTTCCCAACCCAGGGATGGAACCCAGGTCTCCCATATTGCAGGTGGATTCTTTACCATTTGTGCCACCAGGAAAGCCCATTTCCCTATTTTAAGATGATAATTTTTATGCCCAATGTAACTTTTACGTCTATAATGACACTTTTTCCTTTATAAATAGATATTAATTCTGTTACATAACTTTTCATTTCTTTGCATTGTCTCACTTTTTCTCCAGTTCTTGTATTTCACTATGGTATTTTGTTTCACTGAGATGTTCCATTAGTTCAGTTTACTTACCATAACAGCAACTGTGTACTCCAAATCTCTAATAATCTATTAGGCTAGTAATCTCTTTAGCATGATTCTACATGTTCACAAATATCTTTTGTATACTAAGTCCATTTCCACATTTTATTTTCCGTAATCTTTGCCAAGGATCATTATATTTCTTTTTACAAATCTGAAACCTTCTACATAGACAAGTTCTTTGCAAAACTTTAATGTTTAGTGTAAATAAGGAAATGGAGTATTGAGTTAAGAGTAATGGACAGATTAATAATTTGGCACCTTAAACTTTAACTGCTGTCATTTTCTCATGAGCATCTCCACTGTGGCAGGATGCAACCCTGAGATAACTAGAAGGCTCACAGAGGGTCGGCCTGGTGTTTTTGGACCTTTTCTATTTCAAGGAAACAGATACCCAGGAATTATCTGAATTCCTCTTATCTCGAGTCTAAAAATTCCAGGGTAGAACTGGCCGGCACACTGGATTCAGAATTTCAAACAGAATCATCAGAACTTGGTTGGAGTTGGAAGACTTGTGGCTACCCTGTTCTCTTTGGGCTTCTCTGTTTCTAGGAGTTCTAGACTTTAGTATTCCTCTCACCAAATTTGTCAGACAATGTATTAACTATTCAATATCTATTTTCTCTTTCTTCTTTACTAATAGAAGCATAGTTGGTTTATAGCTGCAGTGTGTCCAGTTACATGATAGCCATGTACCCTGGTTATGCAACAGCAAGAGGTGACAATTAGTCAATTCTTAGGAGAATTCCACTGGGTATACTCCAGGAATGATACTGTTTTCCTCAAATAATTGAATAGACAGAGCTGTCCCAGATCTTGACTCCTTACCTTTTCCATTTTTTTCAGACTCTGAATGAGAAGTTATCAGATTCTTGTAAACACAAAGGTGCAGTACATATAGCTTCATCAGAGAGATCACTTTTCAGCTAAGGTCTTCCAAATCTACAAGCCCTCTAGATGTTTTATCTGAGCTTCTATTCTGCATTCTACATCTTGCTGAAGACACAGACATGAAATGCCCACTCCTTCATGAAAGTCATGTTAAAAACAAACTTACTGTCTTTCCCCACTTGATGATTGCATTTCCATTTCCATTTTCAACCCACTTTATATTTTTAGACAAACATTATGGATATCTAATGCTGCATACAAAACCCTTACACTCAGTCATGTAAAATGACAATTATTTTGTTCACCGATCTGGGGCCCGGGCTGGTGCCTCAGCAGAACCTGAGCTGGGGAAGATTGAAGCCTATAGTCTGGAATCACCTGAAATCTCCTTTACTCACATGCCAGTACCTCGGCTGGGATTCTTCTGCCAGAAAGTGATGCCCTAGCATGAGAATGGCCAGGAGTCCTTAGATGTCTTCTTTACTTCTATGTAATTTTCCAACACAGAATTTTCAAGATAGTTAAGACTTTTTACATGGAGACTCAAGCTTCAAAGCATGTGTACCAAGAGTGACCAAGAGGAAGTTGTGGCCTTGAAATGACTTTGCCTTAGAATTTACATAGTAGGGCTTCCATGATACTGCTTGGTTTGGAAGAGTCTCAGACCCCTTCCCAGATTCAAAAGGAAGGACCACAGACACCATTTGTCCATGAAAGAAAATGTGATGTCTGACTACAAATATTGCTCTGGTGACAGCTGAAAATGACAGTTTGTCCCAGAAAATCTGTTTTACTTTCAGACATCTGCTGAAAACTGTAGTTACTTGTAGTAGCCTAGGGCTCTATAATTATTTATTGTGCTTCAAGAAGGATCAGTCTTTGAGCCTAAATTACTAATAATTATCTTTGGCTATGGATGGGCCTATGCTTAACAACTGTTACCGCTGCTTTCAAATTTCCTATCCACTTGCACATTTACCTCCTTTTATTCCTTTTTAAAACTCTTACATGTAGATTTATCATATATTGTAAAATAATGCATAAGAAACATTATAATATATATCTATTTATTAATAGTTGACATAAAAAATGATAGTGATATATTTGTCACATTCTCTTCATATCTTTTATCACATTTCTATAACTCTCACTTTCACTTTGCTCTCCAAATCTTTCATTAAAATTTTAGGCATAAATAAAAGTACTCTGGATTATTTTCCCCAGTATATTATCTCTTCTTCTTTAATCTACCTAAAATTTATTTTTGAACATGATATGATACAGGAAAATTATATTTTCCCACATGCATAAAAATCATCCCAGTATGACTTATCATATATTCTATGCTATCACTAATATTTCCATTAGCTTCTTTGAGATACAATTTATACATAATAAAGTTCACCAATTTTACATGTATGATTTGAAATTACTGGCAAATGCAAGCATATAATTATAAAAACAGTTATAATATAGTAGAGGTCCCAAACCTCCAGAATCTAATGCCTGGTGATCTGAATTGGAGCTAATGTAATAATAATAGAAATAAAGTACATGATAAATGTAATCCATGTGAATCATCCCAAAACCACCCCACACCCCAGTCCATGGAAAACTTGTCTTCCATGAAACTGGTCCCTGGTGCTAAAAAGTTTGGGGACCACAGCAATACAGAATATTTCAATGACTTAAAAATGTTCCCTCCCCAACCTCATCCCTGCAAAAGTATTGATTAGCTGTCTGTCACTATGGTTTTGACTCTCAGAATTCACATAAGTGGAATCATAAAATATGTTTCGTATATGTCTGACTTTGTATAATTAAATGTAATGCTTTTGAATGTACTCAAACATAGATCATTATGAACTTAAATTAGCTTGTTATAAATATAAGTTGTTCCCTGAAAGCCTCAAGGTAATGACAAAATAACTAGAGTATATACACAATCTAAGAATACCATGACAAAAAAATCATCAAACCAGAAAGGAAAGGAGTAAGAGAAGAAATAGAGGAACTACAAAAGAGCCAGTGTTGGGAGCCATTCTGGAACTACTGCCAGATGACAAAGTCACGGCACCACTCAAGAAGAATCTGCAAAGCGGTTTCTCTCCTGGATCGGAACCTCACTCCTTCCTGTTCCTATGCTTTTGTTGTGGCTAACTCTGTTTCATTCTTTGATGGCTGGAGTTGTAGGGGCTTCCATGATGAGGTCATGAGAGTCCAGGAAAAAGGAAAATGATCCCTCGCTCTAGAGAAACACTTCAAAAATGATTAAATTTATTGAGGCCCCTGGCTGATGGATCCCTAACGCTCAGCCCAGGGAATAAGGCCATGATCATTTGGAAAACAAGCCCTAAGCCTATTGTGACCTCATGAAGAGATGGTTATTGATGACTGGAAAACTTGGGTCATGTATCAGGGATAATTACAGAAACTAAGCCTATTGCCTTTTCTCATAAAGAATGGGATGCTAGAGATGTTTGTGCCCCTTAGAATCTAAGCATAAATGGAAAGAAATATGTGAATTGTATTGGAAAATGGTTTCTAGGTAAACTGAAAAAGACTTGTCCCTGCCAGAAATAGCTTTGTGTTATGTGGGTAGATGGTAAACAACCCACCACCAACAATAGCTGTACTATGAGAAACTTTTGCCCTTAGACACTGCTGTAGTACTTATTCACTGAAGCAAGAAGCTGTACTCGCTGTAGTAGCAGGCTGTGCAAAATAAATAGATGGAATAATATGATTTATAGACTATGTTCTAGTAAAATAAAAATAGGTTTTGTGGTAAACATGTAACCAAAATGTGACAATAGAATAGGAAAAAACTTTTAACACATCTTAGAATCAGGGGATGTTGATCTGAACGGAAAAAAATATTGTAAGAATCATTAAGTAAAAGCTGCTGCTGCTGCTGTGTCACTTCAGTCATGTCCAACTCTGTGTGACCCCATAGACAGAAGCCCACCAGGGTCCGCTGTCCCTGGGATTCTCCAGGCAAGAACACTGGAGTGAGTTGCCATTATAAATAGAGACTAAAACAATAAAGATCATTGTCCTTGGACCAATGGTCCTTGGGCCATCAAAAACTCTCTGTCTCCTTTCTTTTCCTTTTGCCAACGCTGTTCATCCCTTGGGGATCCCTGGACCAGCTGGAGCGGGACTCTGGCAAGCCAGAAAACAACAAAATGGCAATGACTACATATCTATGAGTAATTATCTTAAATACAAATTGACTGTTTCTCCAATGAAAAGACATAAAGCCGCAGAATGGATTTTTTCTTTTTTTTAAAAGACATGTCTATATGCTGTCTACAACAGACTCACTTCAGAAGTAAGGACACATGAACTGGAAGTGAAGGAATGGAAAAAGATATTCCATGCAAATGAAAATCAAAATCTCGTTGGAGTAGCTATACATATATCAGACAAAAGAGACTTTCAGGCAAAAACTGGAATAAGAGATAAAGAGGTCATTATATAATGATCAAAAAACTGAGATCATGGCATCTAGTCCTGCAATTTCATGAAAAATAGATGGGAAAATAATGGAAACAGTGAAATACTTTATTTTCTTGGGCTCCAAAATCACTGCAGATGGTGACTGCAGCCATGAAATTAAAAGACGCTTGCTCCTTGGAAGAAAAACTATGACCAACCTAGACAGCATATTAAAAAGCAGAGACATTACTTTGCCTATAAAGGTCTGTATAATTAAAGCTATGTTTTTTCCTGTAGTCATGTATGGATGTCAGAGTTGAACCATAAAAAAGGCTGAGCACTGAAGAGTTGATGCTTTCGAACTGTGGTGTTGGAGAAGACTCTTCAGAATCCCTTGGACTGAAAGGAGATCAAACCAGTCAATCCTAAAGGAGATCAACCTTGAATATTCATTAGAAGGACTGATGCTGAAGCTGAAGCTGAAGCTTCAATATTTGGACCACCTGATATGAAAAGTCAACTCACTGGAAAAGACACTGATGCTGGGAAAGACTGAAGGCAGGAGAAGGTGATGACAGAGGATGAGATGGTTAGATGGCATCACTGACTCAATGGACATGAGTTTGAGCAAGCTCCAGGAGATGGTGAAGGACAGGGAAGCCTGGTGTAGTACAGTCCATGGGGTCTCAAAGAGTCAGACACAGCTACTGAACTGAACAACAACATAATATAATGATAAAGAGGTCAATCAAGCAAGACAATATAAAATTTGTAAATATTTATGAACTCAACCTAGGAGCATATATACATATATATATATATATATATAGAGAGAGAGAGAGAGAGAGATGTATAAATATAGCAAATATTAACAGTTCTAAAGAGAGAAATACTAAAGTGATAGCAACGCTGTAATAATTGCCGGGGGGCTTACCTGGTGACTCAGTGGTAAAGAATTCGCCTGCCAAGCAGGAACCTCAGGTTCGATCCCTGGATCAAGAAGGTGCCCTGGAGAAGGAAATGGCAACCCACTCCGGTATTCTTGCCTAGAAAAGCCCATGGACAGACTGTGGGTTACAGTCCATGGGGTGTCAAAGAGTCAGTCGTGACTTAGCAACTAAACAAAAACAAGAGTAGGGGACTGTAATACTAAACTTTCATCAATGGATAAATCACCCATACAGAAATCAATAAAGAAACGTTGACTTTTCTAGGACACGTTAGGCCAGACAGACTTAACAAACATAGAACATTCATCTAAAAGCAACAAAATACACATTGTTTTCAAGCATGGATGGGACATTCTCTAGGACAGACCATATATTTTAGGCTGCAAAACAAGTTTTAATAAATTTAAGAAGGTCAATATCATACAAAGTATATTTTCTGACCTCAATGATAATTAACTAGTAATTAATTACAAGAAAACAAAAAAATTTGGAAATATGTGAAGATTAAATAACATGGTATGAAACAATCAATGGGTCAAAGAAGAAGTCAAAAGTATCAAAATATACCTTGAGACAAATGAAAATACAACATGCCAAAACTTATCATGGCCAGGATAGGACAGCATCACAGTGGAATACTACCAAACATATAAAGAAGAGCTAATACCGAGCCTTCCCAATTTATTGCAAAAACCTGAAGAGGATGTTTCAGTTCAGTTCAGTCACTCAGTCGTGTCCAACTCTTTGCGACCCCATGAACTGACAGGCCTCCCTGTCCATCACCAACTCCCTGAGTCCACCCAAACCTATGTCCATCGAGTTGATGATACCATCCAGCCATCTCATCGTCTGTCATCCCCTTCCCCTCCTGCCCTCAATCTTTCCCAGCATCAGGGTCTTTTCAAATGAGTCAGCTCTTTGCATCAGGTGGCCAAAGTATTGGAGTTTCAGCTCCAACATCAGTCCTTCCAATGAACACCCAGACTGATCTCCTTTAGGATGGACTGGTTGGATCTCCTTGCAGTCCAAGGGATTCTCAAGAGTCTTCTCCAATACCACAGGTCAAAAGCATCAATTCTTTGGTGCTCAACTTTTTTTATAGTCCAACTCTCACATCCATACACGACCATTGGAAAAACCATAGCTTTGACCAGGCAGACCTTTGTTGGCAAAGTAATGTCTTTGCTTTTTAATATGCTGTCTAGGTTGGTCATAACTTTCCTTCCAAGGAGTAAGCGTCTTTTAATTTCATGGTTGTAATCACCATCTGCAGTGATTTTGGAGCCCAGAAAACTAAAGTCAGCCACTGTTTGCCCATCTATCTGCCATGAAGTGATGGGACTGGATGCCATGATCTTAGTTTTCTGAATGTTGAGCTTTAAGCCAACTTTTTCACTCTCCTCTTTCACTTTCATCAAGAGGCTCTTTAGTTCTTCTTCACTTTCTGCCATAAGGGTGGTGTCATCTGCATATCTGAGGTTATTGATATTTCTCCCCAGCAATCTTGATTCCAGCTTTTGCTTCCTCCAGCCCAGCACTCCCAAATTCATTCTACAGGGTCACCATTACCCTGATACTGAAACCAAAGACATTACAAAAGAGAAAATTATAGGCCATATCTCCTTCCTTGTTGGCTCAGATAAAAATAATTTGCCTACAATGTAGGAGACCCAGCTTCAATCCCTGGGTTGGAAATATGCCCTAGAGTAGGAAATGGCTACTCACTCCAATATTTTTGCCTGGAGAACTGCATCGACAGAGGAACTTGGAGCGCTACAGTCTATAGAGTTGCGAAGAGTAAAATACCACTGAATGACTAACACAAATACATCTCTGATGAAAATAAATGCAACATTTCTCAACATTAGATTAGCAAACCAAATTCAACAATACATTAAAAGGATCATAAGACATGATCCAGTGGGATTATTCCAGGGACTCACATTAATGAAACGAAGCCCCCAAATCAGAGGAACTTCTCAATAGATGCAGAAAAAGGATTTGAGAAAATTCAAAATCCATTTATGATAACAACTCTCAAGAAAGAGGCTATAGATGGTATGCATCTCAACATAATAAAGATCAAGTATGATAAGCTAACATTGTACTAGACAGTGAAAAGCTGAAGCTCTTCAAAATCAGGAAAAAGACAAGAAGCCTACTGTCACCATTTTATGCAACATAGTATTGGAATTCCTAGCCAGAGAAATATGGTTAAGAAAGAAATAAAATGATATCCAAATAAAAAAAGGAAAACTGTCACTATTTGCAGATGGCCTGATATTATATATAACAAACCCCAAAAACTCCATTAAAAAGCTGTTAGAGCTAATAATCAAACTCATTAACATCACAGGATAGAAAATCATTACATACAAATATGCTGTAAATCTATATACTAGATATAAAAATAATCTGAAAAAGAAATTAAGAAAATGGTCATTTAAATTTTCATCAAAAAGAATAAAGTACCTAAAAATAATTTAAACCAAGGTGGCAAAAGACCTATACACTGAAAACTGTAAGTCACTGATGAAAGAAATTGAAAAAGACATAAAATTAAAAAGAAGATATTTCAGGTCTATGGAGTAGATGACTTAATATTATTAAAATGACCATTTTGGGAATTAAAAATACCCAGAGCAATCTATAGATTCAATATAATACTTATCAACAGTTAGAATTGGACACGGAACAGATTGGTTCCAAATCATGAAAGAAGTATGTCAAGGCTGTATATTGTCACCCTGTTTATTTAACTTATATGCAGAGTACATCATGAAAAATGCCCGGCTGAATGAAGCACAAGCTGGAATCAAGATTGCCAGGAGAAATATCAATAACCTCAGATATGCAGATGACACCATCCTTATGGCAGAAAGTGAGGAATAACTAAAGAGCCTCTTGATGTAAGTGAAAGAGGAGAGTGAAAAAGCTGGCTTAAAACTCAACATTTAGAAACTAAGGTCAGGCAACCGGTCCCATCACTTCATGACAAATAGATGGGGAAACAATGGAAACAGTAAGAGACTTTATTTTTGGGGGTTCTGAAATCACTGCAGATGGTGACTGCAGCCATGAAATTTAAAGATGCTTGCTCCTTGGAAGAAAAGCTATGACCAACCTAGACAGTATATTAAAAAGCAGAGATATTACTTTACCAACAAAGGTCCATCTAGTCAAGGCTATGGTTTTTCCAGTAGTCATGTGTGGATGTGAGAGTTGGACTATAAAGAAAGCTGGGAGCTGAACAATTGGTGCTTTTGAACTGTCATGTTGGAGAAGACTCTTGAGAGTCCCTTGGACTGCAAGGAGATCCAGTCAATTCATCCTAAAGGAATCAGTCCTGAATATTCACTGGAAGGACTGATGTTGAAGCTGAAACTCCAATACTTTGGCCACTTGATTTGAAGAACTGACTCATTTGAAAAGACCCTGATCCTGGGAAATATTGAAGGCGAGTGGAGAAAGGAATGACAGAGGATGAAATTTTGGTTGGCATCACGGACATGATGGACATGAGTTTGAGTAGGCTCTGGGAGCTAGTGATGGACAGGGAAGCCTGGTGGGCTGCAGTCCATGGGGTCGCAGAGTCGGACACGACTGAGCGACTGAACTGACTGAATCCCTATCAAAATCCCATTATCATTTTCCATAGAAAATGGCCCCTTATGCTGGGAAATCTTAGTCTCTCAGTCGTGTCCGACTCTTTGCAACCCCATGGACCATAGCCCGACAGGCTCCTCTGTCCATGGGGATTCTCCAGACAAGAATACTGGAGTGGGTTGCCATGCCCTCCTCCTCCTTCCCAATCTATAAATCGAACCCAGGTCTCCCACATTGCAGGTGAATTCTTTACCATCTGAGCCACCAGGGAAGCCCTATGGGAAAGACTAAAGGCAAAAGGAGAAGGGGGTGGCTGAGGATGTGATGTTTAGATAGCATCACTGACTCAATGGACATGAATTTGAGCAAATTCCTGGAGATAGTGAAGGACAGACTGCTGCAGTCCATTGGGTCACAAAGAGTCAGACAGGATTTAACAACTAAACAACAACAATGAAATGACAAAAGATCCCAAATAGTCAAAACAATCTCTAGAAAGAAAAATAGCTAGAGGAATCACAATCTGATTTCGAAACACATCATAAACCTTTAATAATCAAAATAGTATGGTATTAGGGGAGAAACAGAAACATAAATCAAAGTAACAGAATAGAGAGCCCCCAAAGTCCACAGATATATGGCCAATTAATTTATGGCAAAGGAGTTAAGAATAGCAATGGGGAAAGTTACAGTCTCTTCAATAAACGATGCTGAGAAACTAGAGAGCCACATACAATGGCACGATGAAGACGGGTAACTATCCATACACAGGATTTAACTAGAAAGGGATTGAAGCTTGAACATTAGATCTAAAACCATAAAACTCCTAGAAGGAACACAGGGTGGCAACCTCTTTGATATAGGGCTTAGTGAAAATTTTCTGGATTTGATACAAACAGCAAAGGCAACAAAAGCAAAAATAAAGGACTACATCTAACTAAAAAGCTTCTAGATAGCAAAAGAAACCTTCAACAAAATAAAAAGGCAACCTACAGAATGCAAAGTATTTTCAAATCATGTATATGATGAGGGGTTACTATGAAAAATATATAATGAATTCATACAAGTCAGTAACAAAAAAAGCAACCAATTCTGATTTTAAAAATGAGCAGAATTGCTGAGTAGACATTTTTCCAAAGAAGACAGACAGATGGCCAACAGGTATATGAAAAAAGATTCATCATCACTAATCATCAGGGAAATGCAAATCAAAACCACAATGAATTATCTCCTCACACCTGTCAGAATGGCTATCATCAAAAAGATGAGAAGTAAGGAGGGGAAGATATGGAGTTAAGAGACATTCAGGCCCTGTTGGTGGCAATGCAAATTAATATAGCAGCTGTGGAAAAGTGTAAAAGTTTCTTAAAAAAATAAAAACAGAACTACTATATGATCCAGCAATTCCACTTCTGGGTATTTATCCAAAGAAACCAAATACATTAACTTGAAAAGAAAAAACAAACAAACAAACAAACAAAAAACCCAAAAGATATATGTACCCCCATATTCATTGCAGCCTTATTTACAATAGCCAAGAAACAGAAAAACAGTGTCAAAATATGGCTCTGATAAACTCTATTTTCCTCTTATGCTGCCTTATGTCTGGAAATTCTTTTCCAACCCCCACAGGGACAACACTGTATCCCATCTTCAGTGATTTTTACCCTCCACCTTACCTCACCTACCCTCTTCTGAGGATTCTGTTGTAGATTTTATCATTACCAACAGCTGGGAACTCCCATAACTCAGAATTTCAAATACCCAACTTTCTTTTCCATCTCATTTCCACTCCTTCCCAATCCAGGGATCCAGAGATATAGTTATAACCCATTGATATTACCATATTTTAACATCTCCTGTATTAAATTTAATGAAAGTCTCTCAGTATTGTCTGACTCTCTGTGACCCCCATGGCCCGTGGAATTTTCTAGGTCAGAATACTGCAATGGGTAGCCGTTCCCTTCTCCAGGGGATCTTCCCAACCCAGGGATCGAACCCAGGTGTACTGCATTGCAGGCAAATTATTTACCAGCTGAGCCACAAGGGAAGCCCAAGAATAATGGAGTGGATAGCCTATCCCCTCTCCAGGGGATCTTCTCGACCCAGGAATCGAACCAGAGGCTTCTGCATTGCAGGCGGATTCTTTACCAACTGAGCTATCAGGGAAGCTCATCTTAAATTTAATGTCTTTTGTATTCCCTTTCTTCTCTGTACAATTTGTGTACCATATTTGCGCTTTGCTCTGTTTAAAGCCAGTATCTGTCAATTTCCTAGCCTCTTCCAAGTGTCTTCGTACTCACAAGTCAAAAGAAACTAATCAGTCAAGGGGAAGTTCAGCGAGTAGGTGCAGACTGGGACTCTTGGTCCGTGGGGATCTGGTGAGGAGGATAGACTGCTCCCGGAGAAGCCAAGGGTCACCCACTCCAGGTGCACCTGGACCTGCGGGGCTCAGCTCTGACGGAGGGAGGCCGAGGAAGCGGCAGAGGTGCGGAGGGACGGGAACGGAGCTGAGTTCGGAGGGGCTTTGCTCTGGGAGCAGGAGCCAAAGTCCCTGAGCCAGTCTGTGGTTTGAGGAGTCAGTGCTTCTCCGGACGGACTTCTCCTGCACCTGGTACTTACAATTCCAAGTGCTCCACGCCGGTCTGCTCTTGCCCATTCTCCCTGAACTCTCCAAGCCTGTCTACACCCCCTCACCACATGAGAACATCAGCTCTGCTTCTAGCCCCTAGCTCTGCTCTGGACCTCCAAATAGGACAGATGGATGCCCATGTTGGGGCAGGGCTGCAGGCCCCTGGGCAACCCAATACCTCTAGGCATGCACACCTTGGACCTTCACGCCTCTAATGTCATTATTTTGTTGGTCCCAGAAAATTTCTCTATAAAGTGGTCTTTAAATTATGTAATTAGCCACACATAACAGAACAAAAATCTAATTTAAATATAATCCTATATATAAATATGTAATCAGTGCCTAGAGGAGTGTCTGGATTATAGGGAGCATTTAATAAACTCTTATTAAATGAGTAAATGAATGTACCATCCTTCAGAAATACAGAAAATAATGTGAATGGACCATTCACTCATTCAATAAATATTTCTTGAATACAGACTGGATTTTAAGATATCCAGAATCTCTGCTTTTCCCCAGGAACCTCAGTATATGCTACTCTCCTGGGCTTGAACATGTCCTATTATATGTAATACTTTAGCATGTTCTAACATTTTCAGTTGCATCAACAAAGAACAGAGAAGTGAATTAAGGATTAATAAGAATATTATCAGTTTTGAGCAAAGATAACAAAAGTTCCTTTAAAGTTAACTTTTGGTTTTTGACAAAGAATAGGGGACCTAAAAGGCGGCTTCCATGGTGGCTCAGACTATAAAGAATCTGCTTGCAACTCTGGAGATCTGGGTTCCATGCTTGGGTCAGAAGAACCCTTGGAAAAGGAAATGGCCAGGCCTCCTTGTCCATCACCAACAACTCTGACTCTTTGCGATCCCATGAATCGCAGCACGCCAGGCCTCACTTTCCACCACCAACTCCTGGAGTCTATGCAGACTCATGTCCATCAAGTCGGTGATGCCATCCAGCCATCTCATCCTCTGTCATCCCCTTCTCCTCCTGCCCACAATCCTTCCCAGCATCAGGGTCTTTTCCAATGAGTCAACTCCTGGAGTTTACCCAAACTCATGTCCATTGAGTCGATGATGGCATCCAACCATCGCATCCCCTGTCGTCCCCTTCTCCTCCTGCCCTCAATCTTTCCCAGAATCAGGATCTTTTCAAATGAGTCAGCTCTTCTCATCAGGTGGCCAAAATATCTGAGTTTCAGCTTCAACATCAGTCCTTCCAATGAACACCCAGGGCTGATCTCCCCTAGGATGGACTGATTGACTCTCCTTGCAGTCCAAGAGTTCATATGGTAGTAACTGAAAAATCAGCAGCACATAGTAGGTGTTCAGTAAAATTCATTCCTTAAACTGATTGAGGATAACTTTAAATAAGTAAAAATGGTTCAACATATGTGAATATGTTAGATACTCAAAATAATGAAATAATTTGAAAGCACAGAAATCAAATATTTATAATACTGAACCTCAAGCATCTCTCAATATATGATTTAGAGCTAATTTTTTCCCTATTATGTGGATGTTGATTTAAATCTCTTGTGCACTAACAAAAGCATTACCAGTCCAGTTTGGTTCAGTTTAGTCACTCAGTGGTGTCTGACCATTTGCAACCCCATGGACTGCAGTACGCAAATTATTTGCATCTTTGGCATATCTACTCTTCACAATCAAGGAATGAATTTCCTTGACTCGATGGTAAGTTTTATAAATATAGGAAGTATTTGCTGTTGGTAAACCCACTCTTTGCTCTTAGGAAATTTGTGCTAAGTGCCCCTCCCCCCACCCCACCTACCCCCAACAAATTCTGGTTTCCAAGTCTCCTTTCTCTCTGGGTTGCAGATGTCACCTGGAAGGCTCAAATGAAAGGCTAGAAGGCAGAAAGGGGGAGAAAATATGCAATCCCCACTCCTTTTCTGGGACACCTTAGTTTCCTCCTTGACTTGAAAACCCATCAGACAGACTCCCCTTCAACTCACAGTTACCCTATTCTGTGTCAGAGCTTCACAACGGCTGTAGAACTCATGGAAGAAGATGCTGGCCTTGGGGCTTTTCAGTATCTCTCCAGTCTGGGAGTGATAGCAGCTTGCCAATGTTGCCCTTGTTTGTCTTCTCACCTGTGTCACTAACACAAAAAATATAGAGTAATTTTTGTTTCTGTGGTTGGACCAGGTCTGTTGCATTTCTTTTTATGTTTTACATACATTATACAGTACAATTCATTGCATACAGTTCAGTTCAGTTCAGTTGCTCAGTCATGTCCAACTCTTTGCGATCCCATGGGCTGGAGCACGCCAGACCTCCCTGCCCATCACCGAATCCCAGAGTTTACTCAAACTTACGTCCATTGACTCAGCGATGCCAGCCAATCATCTCTGTCATCCCTGTCTCCTCCACCTTCAATCTTTCCCAACATAAGGGTCTTTTCAAATGCGTCAGTTCTTCGGATCAGGTGGCCAAAGTGTTGGAGTTTCAGCTTCAACATCAGTCCTTCCAATGAACAGCCAGGACTGGTTTCCTTTAAGATGGACTGGTTGGATTTCCTTGCAGTCCAATGGACTCTCAAGAGTCTTCTCCAACACCACAGTTCAAAAGCATCAATTCTTCGGAGCTCAGCTTTCTTTATCGTCCAACTCTCACATCCACACATGACTACTGGAAAAACCATAGCTTTGACTAGATGGACCTTTGTTGGCAAAGTAATGTCTCGGCTTTTTAATATGCTGACCAATAGGTTGGTCATAACTTTCTATCCAAGGAGTAAGTGTCTTTAAATTTCATGGCTGTAGTCACCACCTGCAGTGATTTTGGAGCCCCCCAAAATAAAATCTGCCACTGTTTATGCTGTTTTCCCATCTATTTGCCATGAAGTAATGGGACTGGATGCCATGATTTCAGTTTTCTAAATACTAAAGTTTTAAGCCAACTTTTTCACTCTCCTCTTTCACTTTCATCAAGAAGCTCTTCAGTTCTTCTTCACTTTCTGCCATAAGGGTGGTGTAATATGCATATCTGAGGTTATTGATATTTCTCCTGACAATCTTGATTCCAGCCTGTGCTTCTTCCAGCCCAGCGTTTCTCATGATGTACTCTGCATAGAAGTTAAATACTCAGGGTGAGAATATACAGCTTTGACGTACTTCTTTGCCTATTTGTAACCAGTCTGTCGTTCCATGTCCAGTTCTAACTGTTGCTTCCTGACCTGCATACAGATTTCTCAAGAGGCAGGACAGGTGGTCTGGTATTCCCATCTCTTGAAGAATTTTCCACAGTTTATTGTGATCCACATAGTCAAAGGCTTTGGCATAGTCAATAAAGCAGAAATATGTTTTTCTAGAACTCTCTTGCCTTTTTGATGATCCAGCAGATGTTGGCAATTTGATCTCTGGTTCCTCTGCCTTTTCTAAAACCAGCCTGAAAATCTCGAAGTTCATGGTTCACATATTGCTGAAGCCTGGCTTAGAGAATTTTGAGCATCACTTTACTAGCTTGTGAGATGAGTACAATTGTTTGAGCATTCTTTGGCATTGCCTCTCTTTGGCACTGGAATTAAAACTGACCTTTTCAAGTCCTGTGGACACTGCTGAGTTTTCCAAATTTGCTGGCATATTGAGTACAGCGCTTTCACAGCATCATCTTTGAGGATTTGAAATAATAGCTCAACTGGAATTCCATTACCTCCACTAGCTTAGTTTGTAGTGATGCTTCCTCAGGCCCACTTGACTTCACATTCCAAGATGTCTGGCTCTAGATGAGTGAACACACCATTGTGGTTATCTGGGTCATGAAGATATTTTTGTATAGTTCTTCTGTGTATTCTTTCCACCTCTTCTTAATATCTTCTGCTTCTGTTAGATCCATACCATTTCTGTCCTTTATTGAACCCATCTTTGCAAGAAATATTCCCTTTGTATCTCTAATTTTCTTGAAGAGATGTTTAGTGTTTCCCATTCTACTGTTTTCCTCTATTTCTTTGCATTGATCACCGAGGAAGGCTGTCTTATCTCTCCTTGCTATTCTTTGGAACTCTGCATTCACATGGGTATACCTTTCCTTTTCTCCTTTGCTTTTCACTTCTCTTCTTGTCACAGCTATTTGTAAGGCCTCCTCAGACAGCCATTTTGCTTATGTGGACCACAGCCTTGTCTAACTCAATGAAACTATGACCCATGCCATGTAGGAACACCCAAGATGGATGGGACATGGTGGAGAGTTCTGATAAAATATGGTCCACTGGAGAAGGGAATGGCAAACCACTTCAGTATTCTTGCCTTGAGAAACCCATGAACAGTTTGAAATGACCAATATATAGGACACTGAAATATGAACTCCCTAGGTCGTTATGTGCCCAATATGCTACTGGAGATCAGTGAAGAAATAACTCCAGAAAGAATGAAGAGACAGAGCCAAAGCAAAAACGACACCCAGTTGTGGATGGGACTGGTGATGGAAGCAAGGGCCAATGCTATAAAGAGCAATATTGCATAGGAACCTGGAATGTTAGGTCCATGAAGCAAGGCAAATTGGAAGTGGTCAAATAGATGGCAAGAGTTAACATCAACACATTAGGAATCAATGAACTAAAATGGCCTGGAATGGGCGAATTTAACTCAGATGACCATTATATCTACTACCTTGGGCAAGAATCCGTTAGAAGAAATGCAATAGCCATCATAGTCAACGTAAGATTTTGAAATGTAGCACTTGGATACAATCTCAAAAATGACAGAGTGGTATCTGTTCATTTCCAAGGCAAACCATTCAATATCACAGTAATCCAACTCTATGCCCTGACCCGTAATGCTGAAGAAGCTGAAGTTGAAACGTCCTATGAAGACCTACAAGACCTTTTATAACTAACACCCAAAAAAGATGTCCTTTTCATTTTAGGGGACTGGGATGCAAATGTAGAAAGTCAAGAAACACCTGGAGTAACAGGCAAATTTGGCTTTGGAGTACAGAATGAAGCAGGGCAAAGACTAATAGAGTTTTGCGAAGAGAACGCACTGCTCATAGCAAACACCCTCTTCCAACAACACATGAGAAGACTCTACACATGGATATCACCAGATGGCCAACACTGAAATCAGATTGATTATATTCTTTTCAGCCAAACATGAAGAATCTCTTATAGAGGCAGCAAAAACAAGACTAGGAGCGGACTGTGGCTCAGATCATGAACTCCTTATTGCCAAATTCAGACTTAAACTGAAGAAAGTAGGGAAAACCACTAGACCATTCAGGTATGACCTAAATCAAATCCCTTATGATTATACAGTGGAAGTGAGAAATAGATTTAAGGGGCTAGATCTGATAGACAGAGTGCCTGATGAAATATAGATGTGGGTTCATGACTTTGTACAGGAGACAGGGATCAAGACCACCCCCATGGAAAAGAAACGCATATAGCTGGTGGTGATTAAACATGAAATGGAGTCCATGCGGTTGCAAAGAGTTGAATATGACTGAACAACTTTCACTTCACTTTAGATGGGCTTCCCTGGTGTCTCAGATGGTAAAGAGTCTGCCTGAAATGCAGGAGGCTCAGGTTCAATCCTTGGGTCAGGAAGCCCTCCTGTAGTAGGAACGGCAACCCACTCCAGTATTCTTGCCTGTGAAATCCCATGGACAGAGGAGCCTGATGGGCTACATTCCATGGGGTCACAAAGAGTCAGACATGACTGAGTGACTTTCACTTCACTTCAAACTTGTAATGATGATATGGCAAGAAAACATGCCAGGGAAAGATACAAATACTGATGAAAGGTCAAGTAATTCTACTTTGGCATTTTTAAAAACATTTTTCTCTAAAAACCCTGCCTCAGCCCCTAATATTTGTGGTTTTCTTTGCCTCAATTGTGTTCCTCTTACGCTCACCTGGTTAGCACCTTCCAGTAACTCCAAGTATCATCTCAAGTTTTTCTTCCTCAGATCACAACACCTCACCAGGTAAGCCTTTCTAGTTTTATCCTATAAAACATTTATATATACTATTTATCAGAGTTAGCAATTATATATTAATTTCTGTGAGTATTTGGCTAGTTTCTCTTTTCCTTCTTAGAGTATATATTCTATAAAGGAAGGTTGAGTGGTTTGCTCAGTATTGCACCTCCAGCTCAGAGGAGTGGCCTGATATCTTCTAGGGATTAAAAATTCTTTTGAATAAATGGGGCAAAACTGAAGAACATAATGTATTAATGGAAAGCAAGATTTTTTCCAAGGAAACTAGAAAAGGGGGAAGTATTAGAGGGAATGGAAGGTATCTAAATTGGCTCTAGTAGCAGGATAAATTAGAAAGATCTTTGTATAAAATTTTATCTGATGATAGTAGGAATTATCAAAGTGCTGTAATTGGAAGGAATAAGTGAAATCCAATTTGCATTTCAACAAGATCAATGATGAATGAGTAAAGGGGTTGGATGAAACAGAAGCTGGAATCAAGATTGCCAGAAGAAATATCAATGACCTCAGATATGCAGATGACACCACCCTTATGGCAGAAAGTGAAGAAGAACTAAAGAGCCTCTTGATGAAAGTGAAAGAGGAGAATGAAAAAGTTGGCTTGAAACTCCACATTCAGAAAACTAAAATCATGGCATCCGGTCCCATTACTTCATGGCAAATAAATGGGGAACAATGGAAACAGTGAGAGACTTTATTTTCTTGGGCTCCAAAATCACTGTTGATGGTGACTTTAGCCATGAAATTAAAAAACACTTGCTCCTTGGGAAAAAAGTTATGACCAACCTAGACAGCACATTAAAAAGCCAAGACATTACTTTGCCAACAAAAGTCCGTTTAGTCAAAGCTACGGTTTTTCCAGTAGTCATGCATGGATGTGAGAGTTGGACCATAAAAAAGCTGAGCACCAAAGAATTGATGCTTTTGAACTGTGGTGTTGAAGAAGACTCTTGAGAGTCCCTTGGATTGCAAGGAGATCCAACGAGTCCATCCTAAAAGAGATCAATCCCAAATATTCATTGGAAGGATGGATGCTGAAGCCGAAACTCCAATACTTTGGCCACCTCATGCGAAGAACTGCCTCATTTGAAAAGACCCTGATGCTGGGGAAGATTGAAGGCAGAAGGAAAAGGGGATGGCAGACAGGATGAGATGGTTGGATGGCATCAGTGACTCTATGGACATGAATTTGAGTAAGCTCTTGGAGTTGGTGATGGACAGGGAGGCCTGGCGTGCTGCAGTCCATAGGGTCGCAAAGAGTCGTACGTGTCTGAGTGACTGAACTGACTGCAAAATGTAAATGTGATGTGATATACTTTGTTCTAAACTGGGAAAGAAAAAAAAACTTTTTCTTGCACTCTTTCTCTTAACCTGTAAGACTGGTCTTTATTTGCTGTTTTAGGTTTTCCTCCCTTGGGCACGCAGACATTCAAAGGGTCATTGTAGATCCTCACAACCAGCAGTGCAATCCTACATATGGGCAAGGACATCCTGACCCTAATCTCCCCATGTCTGTGCCTGGGGCCCTGCTTGGCATGGCCTTTAGTGGTCACTGGGCATGAGTTGAGGAGTGGGCAGTTGAGAAACAGGGGAGGCAAAGCAGTGGTGAGAGGCAGAGTCACACAGGAACCAAAGCTCCAGGCTCCACACACATGCTCCATCACTCCATTGAACCTCACAAATTCTAAGTTAATATTATGAAGAACTTCAAGGTGGCCACTGCAGGCCATTAAACCTTAAGTACGGGGCTCCATTTGGAGCTGGAAATCCTGGGTCAAACTCCATTACTGCTCACCACCCATAAGACCAGTCATGAAGGAAAGCATTGAAATACAGCTTCAGAGAAAAAGTCCTTCCACATGAAAACTACTAGTAGTATTTCTTGAGATTATAATGTAAGTAGATTGCTAACTCAATAAGTCTGGATTTGAACATATTCATATTTGTATATGTGACTAAATGTGAATATTTTCTCAATAAATGGAGTTTGTTGTTTTAGTAATGTGGGGCTTTGATTATCTATGATATGATCATTTCCAGTGGTATTTAGTAGTTTTGCCTTCAGATCTCCAAGACAATTTGTACAATAAATTGGGAAGATGTTCTTATCTTCACTGTACACTTCCTGGTAGCTTTAGGGTCTCCTGGAGTATCCAATGCCTCTCTTAGTAGAAAATCATTGGGTTCTTACCACCATCAATTATTATGTTCTCTGGTTTGGTTCCTACTTATTATAGGCAATCTCATTATATACAATTTATATCACACTGTATTTTAATCATTCATTCGCGAGGATACCAAGAGAAGCTCAAAATCTTACAAGTTTAAAAATGGTGTCCCTAAGATTCCAGCAATATAGATGTTATCTCTGACAGATGAACACCTTTAGTAATGTTCTCAGCGTACAGCACAGCTCTTCCATGCAGACATATGGTCTGAGAGGGGGACACCATTTTAAGGACTTCCCTGGTGGCTCCGTTGATAAGACTCTACCTGAAATGTGGAAGACCTGGGTTCGATCCCTGGGTTGGGAAGCTTCCCTGGAGGAAGGCATGGAAACCCACTCCAGTATTCTTGCTTGGAGAATCCCCATGGACAGAGGAGCCCGGTGGGCTACAGTCCATGGTGTTGCAAAGAGTCGGATATGGCTGAGCAACTAAGCACAGTAATATTTTACAGACAGTGTTGGGGAAAGAATAATGTATTCCCAGTGGCAAAAAAAAAAAAAAAAACATAATAGAGGGAAAGTGAAGTACAGTAGTTAGATGTATGCTCTTAATCTGGTTCTTGCACTAAATAAGCATGTATGTGACTTCTTATGGCTGCATCTACTCTTTTGTAAAATGTGGTGCTAGTTTGGAGACTTTTTTCAAAATTATCTTCTGGTGGGAAAATTATATTCCTTCTATGTCTCTGGGGAAGCGTAAGATATTTGGATTTAGAGAATATCATGTGGATGAAGGGAAAAGCAACAAGACTGTCACTAAATACTTCTGTAATACAAATCTGGGCAGGGGGTGAAGGCAGGGATTCCCACACCAATCGATTCTTGTTGATTCTCTGACACTAGATGCATGTTCTGCACTTTAGCTCAATTCTGACACTCACCGCCTGGAGTTTGAATAAGACCCCATAGGTTAAAAGCTCATTCTCACAAGACTGCCCCTGACTTCAGATGCCAATTGCAAGGAGTGCACCTCCAGTTTACCTACAGCTTCTGAATGACTTGGCTGCAAATCAGAGGTCCCCACAAACTCCACCTCAGCTTGGGTCTTGTGCTAGAATGGTTCACAGAACTCAGTAAAACAGTTTACCTACCAGACTCAGTTTATTACAATTTTATTACAAAAGGATATACTTAGGGATGCTTTTGAACTGTGGTGTTGGAGAAGACTCTTGAGAGTCCCTTGGATAGCTAGGAGATCCAACCAGTCCATCCTAAAGGAAATCAGTCCTGAGTATTCATGAAGCCTTTGAAGCAAATGAAAATGTCACTGGTGGATTATGTAGTTAAAATAGGAGTCCTTAGATATCCAAAACACCTTGTCACCGAGCTGAGGAGTTTGTGAGATTACTGACCCTTTGTGATCCCATTTCAGGAAATTTCTCTGATCTCCGGCAGAAGGGTTTTAGGGTATATTCTCATTTGGTAATATTGCCAAATGCACAAACCTTACGTTTAGGAATTTTCCAGTTGACTTCTAATTATTTTCTTTTCTCCCAAAACATTGGAATAATTTCCTGATATACTCTCATATATTCATGTTACACTCATTTTACTAAATATGTGTTCAAATAGTAGAGTGAATGATTACCACATTCCAAGAATATTATGTTGCTTTCCTGAAATACCATATTAGTTTAAAGAAACCTGCACTACATTACTATTGTATACCAACTCGAATCTACCTGAATATGTATTCCTTAAATCTGCCATGTGTTCATATTATATGCACCCTCCATCTGTGTAAGGATCCAGTTTAGCAAAAACAAAATGAATTAAAGTATTAAAAGTATGTGCAGGACACATGTTTTTAGGTCTTTTAATAATGTATTGACTCTGGTCATTCTTACAGACACTCTTCAGAAAATGAGTTAATTTCTTAAATTTTCAAACACAGTAAAGATTTAATATTAATCAGACCTATTAAAAAGTCAAATAGAAAACCTCCATAGAAATAGCCAATGAATTTGAGACTATGAACAATGGTTAAAAAATAGGCTACTTGTTTTTCAATTTGATTAAGTCATAAGAACTTTTATAATTACTATTTTGATTAGAATTTTCCCACTTCTTCCCCAACATAGCAATGCCAAAGCAAAGAAAATGGTCATTATTGGAAGGAAAATTTAATTATTAAATTTCACAAAACGGTATGGTTTTAAAACCTTTTAAATCTATTTCCTGGAAATTCTTGTTTTAATAGAATGTACACTTATCTATGGCTCAGATCATGAATTCCTTATTGCCAAATTTAGACTTAAACTGAAGAAAGTAGGGAAAACCACTAGACCATTCAGGTATGACCTAAATCAAGTCACTTATGATTATACAGTGGAAGTGATAAAAGGTGATGCTTTTAGGATCAGCACTGTGAAAGTGCTGCATTCAATATGCAAGCAAATTTGGAAAACTCAGCAGTGGCCACAGGACTGGAAAAGGTCAGTTTTCATTCCAATCCCAAAGAGAGGCAATGACAAAGAATGCTCAAACTACCGCACAATTGCACTCATCTCACATGCTAGTAAAGTAATGCTCAAAATTCTCCAAGCCAGGCTTCAGCAATACGTGGACTGTGAACTTCGAGATTTTCAGGGTGGTTTTGGAAAAGGCAGAGGAACCAGAGATCAAATTGCCAACATCTGCTGGATTATCGAAAAAGCAAGAGAGTTCCAGAAAAACATCTATTTCTGCTTTATTGACTATGTCAAAGCCTTTGACTGTGTGGATCACAATAAACTGTGGAAAAAACTTAAAGAGATAGGAATACATCACATTCTAGACCACCTGACCTGCCTCTTGAGAAATCTGTATGCAGATCAGGAAGCAACAGTTAGAACTAGACATGGAAAAACAGACTGGTTCCAAATAGGAAAAGGAGTCCATCAAGGCTGTATATTGTCACCATGCTTATTTAACTTATATGCAGAGTACATCATGAGAAATGCTGGGCTGGAAGAAGCAAAAGCTGGAATCAAGATTTCCAGAAGAAATATTAATAACTTCAGATATGCAGATGACACCATCCTTATGGCAGAAAGTGAAGAGGAACTAAAAAGCCTCTTGATGAAAGTGAAAGAGGAGAGTGAAAAAGTTGGCTTAAAGCTCAACATTCAAAAAACTAAGATCATGGCATCTGGTCCCATCACTTCATGGGAAATAGATGGGGAAACAGTGGAAACAGTGATGGACTTTATTTTTTGGGCTCCAGAATCACTGCTGATGGTGATTGAAGCCATGCAATTAAAAGATGCTTACTCCTTGGAAGGAAAGTTATGACCAACCTAGGTAGCATGTTAAAAAGCAGAGACATTACTTTGCCAACAAAGGTCCATCTAGCCAAGGCTATGGTTTTTCCAGTAGTCATGTATGGATGTGAGAATTGGACTGTGAAGAAAGCTGAGCGCCAAAGAATTGATGCTTTTGAACTGTGGTGTTGGAAAGACTCTTGAGAGTCCCTCGGACTGCTAGGAGATCCAACCAGTCCATCCTAAAGGAGATCAGTCCTGGGTGTTCATTGGAAGGACTGATGTTGAAGCTGAAAATCCAACACTTTGGCCACCTCATGCGAATATTTGGCTCATTGGAAAAGACCCTGAAGCTGGGAAGGATTATGGGCAGGAGGAGAAGGGTACGACAGAGGATGAGATGGCTGGATGGCATCACCGACTCGATGGACATGAGTCTGCGTAGACTCCAGGAGTTGGTGGTGGAAAGTGAGGCCTGCCGTGCTGCGATTCATGGGGTCGCAAAGAGTCGGACACCACTGAGCGACTGCAGTGAACACTTGTTTTTAGCATCATCCTGGGATTATCATGTTATGAAAATCTCTCTCAAATCCTAAAACTGCCATGCAATTGTTAACGAAACTTTATCAGTATGTTCCCTTGATTTAAAAATACCAAAGAATATTTTGACTGAAATAACACTTGCTATTATGAAAACATGGGATTGATTTATCTGGAAATGTGGATGTCATATATGTATTTGGTGGTAGAGCTGAAGAAAAGTGGGCATTGTGGTAACTTTAAAATAAATAAAGAATTGTGTCTATGAGTGTACTATTTCAGATGTCATTTTCTTGTGGTGGTGAAGCTGCTTTTACACACAGTATCAAATTTGCTAACATGTATCACAGGGCTTTTTTTGTTAGGAAAAATTAATTGAAATAAGTAAATGTTATTTCATAAAATAAACCAGATACAAAATCTTGCCTTGTATTTACAGATAAATTTTAATGGAATATTTCATGGTCTAACACAAATATCAGACCCAGACACTAATTCTTGTACAGCCTTTGGCTTACCCTGTATAACAAAATCTGTTATTTAAAGTAGATTATAAAATACCTTATGGTAAGTGAACTTCCAAAGACACAAAGAAAATCCTCCATAAATTTAAAAGCTTATCTCAAATTCTTATTGGCATAAACTTAGGATGAATATGTTATTAATTGCATTATCTTAGGTAGTTGAAATATATAATACTGGTTAGAGTCTGAAAGTTAAAATGGTGTAAGTATTTTTGCTTCTGTTCCTAGTCAACATTAGTAAACATGGAAGTGATTGTAAAATTACCTTTACAGAATTTTGGAATTTTGGCAATCTCAAGCAAATTTCCTAAGTCGGCAACATTTTTTAACCCTTAGTCAGCATGTTACAAGGTTCACACATTCCAAAGAGTAACAATTGTATGTTGTACAAATAATATAACATTTATTTTACTACTGCTTAACTTTTTAAAACTTCCATTTAGAAACTTACAAAGAAAATGGGCATCATTGAGGAAGTATAAAATGAATGGATAAGGTATGCAGTTGAAAAAAGGTATGCAAAATAATATGTTGGCATAAAGGGATATGTTTCATGGTATATTTTATAATCTGTCAGTGGGAGAAAAGAAATTTCCACCTTTCTGTTAACAAGCCTAAGAAAATGAACTAAATGAATAGACAATTCAGTAATGTCCAACAGATAACTAAAATTCAAATTTTATTTTTCCATATGTATCAGACAATTTTTTTCTGACAAGACTTTACTGAAAGATGAGGTGCAAATGGGAACCCTGTAAGAATGTTTATAAGAGTAGTACATGACATATTTTAAGCGCCACTAAGTACACATTGAATACTTGTAAGTATATAGGCATATCAACATGCAAGTGTCATGTACCTAATATTACAATATGCATTTTGGTTTTTGAAAATGTTAATGATAACAGTAGATTCAATAATTGTGTTTCTCTATCTTCTGTGCAATATGTGTTATTTCAGTGCATCTTCTTTACAGCACAGAATTTATTTTTATGCTGTCATAAATATACCCTTCCAAAAGCTATGAATTTCATGTCACATAAATAGAACATTTTATTTTTGAAGCTATGTTACAGGGAACACCCGCATTTCTGGGTACTATTTTCAGAGATAAGTCTTTAAATTCTTTTTAACATGGCAGACTTGTTCTGATGTTAGTTATGTTGAAATATTTATGATAAAAATGGAGCTTTGCTAAGGGAATATTTTTTGGTTGAATGAAAAGCTAAACAAACAATTCACAAATATTGATGTGAACATAATAGGAAAAAAGAAAACATGTCAGTAATCCCGAACTAATAAACCCTTGGGTTACTACTTAACTCCATCACAGAATCTACAATAAGTACAGCAGGTACAGTTAAATAAATTCATAAAGAGATTAGTTTTATACACTTGTAAGGAGAAAGAGCACTAATTTTGAAAATTTTCTAACTTATTTTTCTTTCTATTTATGAGACTCATTCCATACATTAGAAACACAGAGAAAAGCAAAAAGGATAAAGAGATAACAATTCAGTTTACATTTCATAGTTTTTTTAACCAACTTTCAACCATCAAATATTTTATTGCATATAACTTTCACTATCAGCAAATATAAAGAGAAAGTGTCTACTAGTTTCATGTACAAGGAAAAGTATCTGAAGAAAGAAAACATTTGAGGTTTGACAGTACTGTGTGTAAGAGAAGTGGCATTTCATACCGCACTTAAAAGTTCATGTAGGAATCATTGCTGTTCCGACCCTGGATGTGGGAAAAGTGCTTAAGTGCTGAGCCCTGGTAGGTTTTACTTTTGCCCCTGCAATCTTCAAATATCTTTTAAGTTTCTTCTTTTGAAATATACAGTATATTCATAGGGGAAAATAGTGGTTTTGCTTTACATGTTTTTCACATTTGGGCCCATTCTCTCCAAAATAACCATACATTTATTGTGAAATATATATATATATATGTATGTACATACATATATATATATATGATGGTAGAAAATACAGCAAATATTATCTATAACATAACCACATAACACAGAAAAATCTTACTTTAAACATCATACTTTGAGAATTTTTGTATCATTTTTTTCTAAAGAAAAATCTGCTTTTAAAATGCCATTTCCTTTTAGAATAATTAAATTATATGATTTGAAGAATTAATATTATTTCTATGCAGACAAAATAAAGTGGGTATTTGTGGCAATACTTTGCATTCATTATTCTGGGATTATTTGTTAATAAGGAGGAAGTTTTAAATACTTAAATATTTATTTTACACAATAACACTTCTTGGGAAAATAAAATTACATATATGATTTTTACTTAAAAGCATAGTATTAATTTATAAGAAATTGTTTCATTCTAAGTAGTAAATGAAATGTCAAGTTGGATTGCAAAGTGTTGCCATTTAATTTTTTTAATCAGCACAATTATATCACATTGAAATAGTAAATAGGAATGAGAGGAACTATCCTTTTAAAGTTATTACAGTTTGCTTATAGGAAAAGTTAATGACAGAAAAGGGAAAACAAATGCAGATCCATACACCACTGAGTACACTAAAAGTAAAGGTGGCTTTTGAGATGTCCCAGGGGGTGGGGAGTGGACGTTAGGATAGTCCCAAAAGAGTGCTTCCTGGGATATCTTGTAAATAATTATTTCTTCTATTTATATTGAAGTATCATAGCCCATGTTAAAAGTGAGAGGTAGAAGGATTATTGTAAGTATGCATGGCAGAGAACTTACCAGCTCTATCCAATAACTATTGCATTCAATATTAATAATCTCAATACATAAAAATGCTGATGAGTTTAGAACCCATTTTTACATGTTGCCCCCTTCAGCTCTCTTTATAATCTTGCTGCCTTCAATCCATTGCCTTTGGAAGGGTATAAGTGAAGTGCAAAGGGCATGTTTGGATTGAAATAGAGAAAGAAAGAGAAGAATGAATTGAAAAATAAAACACATAAGAAATTTCCATTAAGATGTAGTGACTCTAACTATTAAAGGTAACCTATGTTCTTTGAGTAGAATTGTACTTGTAATAAAAGTCCCACAACCCATTAAAACATACATACATTTCAAAGAAAGTATAAGAACTCCAAATTCAATTAGCTCTGAATCAAAGTTGAAAACTCAGGTTCTTTCTTTCTCTCAAGTAACACTAAAAATTAGGGCAGATAATTGTATTGTGTAATGTTAATGATTGAGCAAGAAAAACTTAATGTGTTGTTATGTCAGTTGTATTTTTAACTAATGGTTTAATATGTGGGAGGTGAAGATTAGCAACCTCTTAGATCTTGTTGAAGAATTCTTTAAAATCCCTTTGCATTAAGTATCCAGCAGTAGAAATGCAGATATTGCACTGAGTGTATTTCAATATTGCCATTGTATATTTCAAAACAAGTTCTATTATCTACACTAAGATTTCCTCTTTCCCAATATTCAAAATGCATATTATAATTACATGGGTTTCCAACATCCATACACAGCAAGTACAAGATACTTACATGTACGTACACTGTAGTTACCTATATTTGCATAGTTTTTAGTGTGTACTTTGTGCCACTTAATAAAAAGCATTACTCCATAATTCTCATTAGGTGTTTTATTTATGTCTTCTGTAGTTGCCAGTTGTTTTATGTTTGTTTTGTTTTGTATATTCACCACAGACCACCATTTGCAAAGAGGGATTACAGTGGGCATTTTTAGAGGGTACTAAGTAATTAGCAATGTGATGGGGAATTTGCAGTAAGATATGAGGTTTTGCAGTTTCTCTACATTTAAGAAAAGTAACATGAAATTTCGTATTTATAATTCAATTATCGTTATATCCAAAAAAAAAAAAGTATTTTAGATGTTCCCCTTGGTAACACTTTGCAATAAGTGGCACTAAATTACACGATAACTGCTATGTTACATGGAAGAACCATCACCATCAAACAGCTGCTGTACATGGGCCTATATGGAATCTCAATGCCATTACAATCATGAGTACATAATTACAAGTGAGCCTGTCCTTTTAATTGAGATATTTATATTTTTACAAAGAAATAAAAATAAATGAGGTGTTAGCTTCTTTGCCATATTTAGGAAAGTTAGTTTTCTTTCTCTATTTGTTTCTTTAATTGTGGGGTTTCAATGCAAGATTAACCATCTTGAATCAACATGAGATCATCCAGTTTCTAGATTAAACTTCAATATCAGGTTCCTTAAACTGCTTCTTGGATTCTCTGGTAAAAGAAAACAAGTTGAAATCTCTTTCTCTCTCACACATACACACACACACACACACATACACACACCTCTTGTTCATGCTATCTTTGCTCTTACACTCACAAACTTTCCTTTTCTCCCTAATTTTGATAATCGTTTTATCTAGGACATTCAAATATGGAAACAAACAAACAAAAAAAGAATGCTGTTTACACTTTTTTGATGGAGGACAATCTACACTGTAAACAGTACACTGGCAGAGAATAGCTACTTTTGGTAAAGAATAATGTTCCATATTCTACTGGGGTGTGTGTCTGTGCGCACTCCTTTCATTACGTTCTGTGGCTTTGGTGCTCACTAAGCAATGCCCGAATTTGGCTCTCTGGGCATAAAATGTGCACATTTCAGTCATGGCAATTGAAATGGTTCATTTATATATTTATTTCACTTTTTCTGATTTTTATAGAAATGAACAGAATTTTTACAATTTCTTTCATTGGTGGAACTCAATTTTTTTTAAGATAGGAAAATATAACTCCATTGCTATTTACTTTCAGTAACTGAAATGATATCTAATTCATATCTATTTTAACTGTCAAAATATTTGATTAGAGCTCACAAATCATAATACACCAGTTAGTTTTTCTTACAGGCTTCCAATGAGTTTTTATATTACTTTCAAGGGTTAAAAGAGTCAAAAGTCTTGAATTGTAACCAATTTTGGATTTCTTATTTTATACTGCTATAAATAATGATTGAGTTATTTAGACAACAATTTAGCAGTTGGAGCCAAGTAGAATACAGATGAAATGAAGAGGGATGTAAATACAGCATTGATGGAGAGTAGCAATTTTGTTAATGCATCCTGAAATTAGGCTTTAAATAGTAATTGATGATGCAGTTTATACAACTTACTTCTGTAATAAGAACCTTTCCATTTTGTACTAATAGAATGAATTTTGCTTTGTGGAGTCTTTCTAAAGATTATGCATTGAAAGATATGAACAGTTTATAAACCTATTCTAGTTTCAATGTGTCTAGTAGCACCTACCTGATTCTCTCAAACTACCATACTATATTAACATATTATTGCATTTTTTCCACAGATGGTATGGAGTGAACTGTAAAAACAAGCATGCAATCACATCAATGCAGACTTATTTCCTTAAAATTGTCATACTGTATATGATTTATTATGTTAACACTCAACCACATCATATTATTTATGTTCTGTATATTCTGAAAAAGTGCTGCTTGACTGACATCATCCTTTTTCTTTTGTAAGAAATCAACAAGATAAATGCTTCAACAATCAAAAAAATTAAAAGTTTAACGTTGTCCTTAAATGATTTATACTTTTCTGATAAATAATCTAAGATACAGCACCTGTCTTTCATTTGATATTAATACATGATGTCATACTCAACCATTCTCATTTCCCAAAAATAAATTCCAAGATATTATTCTTAAAACCATAGGCCATCATGCTTTCAGACATCACAAGTATAGCTACTATATTGTCATATTCTTTTTCTTCCTAAAGGTGCAATTCTTGTCAATGGGAAAATAATTTTTATCTAACTGGATTTTTAATCTTTAGCATAGAGTATCAATAAATCTAATGACAACTAATCTAGCAGTATTGTATTTTACTAGGAGAAATAATATGACTTCAGATAGACTCTGTGTCATATTTAAGAATACAGCATTTCTTAATGGTTAAATACATCAAAATTTCAGAAATAATCCAGAGAAAGAGACTTTCACCTTGGAGTTAAAATTATGGCAGAAATTCTCTATCACTCACTGTTTCATATGTTTATACCTCACAAAATGCATAGACAGGAATTTAATATAAAGAATTAGTTCATTTATACAGAAAACATATCTCAAACACTTCTTTTTGGCAAACCAACATAGGTAAGCAGCTCTGGAACTGCCAAATTAAAATTTGTAAATTTTTAGCAAACTAAGAGTTTATTTTTAGATTATTATTCAACTGTGGTTGTAATTTAAAACCTGAGGCTGTGCACTGGTTGTTAGCTTAAAATACCTTTCCTTATAACATTGTGCTTCCATTGTATAACAAAAATTAACAAGAACTAGAAAAATTTGTTGTTGAACAGTGCTAGGACATACAGACAAAAATACTAATACATGTTATCTACTTATAATATTGGTTTAAGTAATATCTAAAGGGATATAATGGACATTAGAAAATGCTTACTCATGACTGATTACCTACAGCCAAAAAAGTTAAATATGTATCAAATAATGTTTAATTGGATTTATTATATGCACTATATACAGATACTAAAATGTTTCAAAATTGTGCCCTATGGATATTTCAATTTTGTTTAGGCAGGTGAGTCTTTATGGAGCAAATAAATTACATAATCAAATTAGAGAAATGAATGAAGTCTTTGTGATTCCTAAAATGGTAAAATATTTGTAACAATTTATTGGTAGATGAAGCTAAAATAAGCTAACAGTAGGATCTATATAATTATATAAGACAGCATGTCATGACTGTAATCCATATCCATGGCTCCTGTATCAAATACTATATTTTTAAATAGCAAATTGATACAGCTTTATCAGTATAATCTCAATATTCCAGAATCTATTCTATAGTAGTTTATTTCAGTTTGTGTTTTTTAGGGCATATGCTTCCAAAACATGTCTTTGAAGATAGACATGTAGAAAACATCATACAACTCTAACATCTGAATTGAACTTAAGCATGTTAGGTCTTTACCTAATCCTGTTCCTTGTGAAAGCTGTCCAGTGGCAGATTTACAAGGTCTTTGATTTAAAGGGAGCCAAAATTGAGGGAGTGAGGGAAGCTCTGCATACTTTTTTTTTTTCAATGTACAAAAACAATTCAATATCATGATCCAAGGAGATGATTAACATTGTTAAGGCTGTATATTCAAGCACTGTATGTTAAAAGAGCAATGGTGTGGAATTTAGGCGGTAATAAATGTCCTGCATTATGGATGGTGTGGTAATTAAAGAATGATGCTTTTGACAGCTGATTGTTGGCATACACTGGCTACAGATACAGTACAATATGGACGTTAATAAAGGTAGCAGAAGATGGTAGAAATGAATTCTGAAAGATGATAGCCAGTTTTCTCCAGCAGCCAGCCTGGTACATAAAATTCAGAATCTCGGCCTGCATTTTAAATGAAATATTCTTTTTTTTCTTCAGCATTGACTTGGCTGCCCTCAGCATTGATAATGGCTGTGTCAGCATCTGGTGCATCTTCAGCTCCTTTAGCTTCATTTGTTAAATATGTTCCTGTGGGTGTTGAAAGAAAACCATGTTAGTTTTGTCAGAGTGGTAAAATAACCAGTATTAAAGTCACATTCATTTAGGAAGAAACTTACGCCAGATTTCTTATATGTTGAAACATATTCTGAGGTGTAAGAAACCATACAATTCACCCTTCTGAAGCTGTACACTTGCTTTCAGTTTTCAGGTGTATGTTGCAGATGAAGCTGTGTCCAGGTTAACTAGAGGCAACTGCCAAACTGGCATGGGTAATGAGTACTTTGATTTATTTAATGATGGCTACAGACCACGTGATCCCCTCAGCTGTAGCAATCAGGGCCCTTTGTTCAGATGTTGATAATGATCACATCAAATGTGTCAACATTCATTTTGGTAACTCCATTTAAAAGTAGATTATACCAATAGTTTTCTACCTAACCCATTGCAAAAAATCACATTTTCCTCATTAATATGGCCACATATGTGTCCATAAACTTACAAACAGAAACATTACCAAATGACTAATATTAGAGTTGAATTTTAGTCCTAGAGATATACTACAACCTTGCTCCTATAAATATATTTTTTTTTTCCCGAACCAATGATTCACTCTGTGATTTCTGGCTATTGGCTAAGTATTATTTTGCTAAGCCACCCCAACTTTAATGTTGAGTAAAATAATTAAGAATTCTCTGAAATAATTTAGTATTCAGATCTCTCAGTTTCAACCCTCACCACACACACACAAACACACACACACAGAGAATAATATTTCATGATTAAGCTAGTCTTTCGAATTTTTTTGTCAAATTTAAGAATGCCTTATTATATATAACCTACCTTTATGTCTTGCCAGATATCGCCCAAGCAAAAATATAGAACACAGAGTGACAAATACAACTACAGCCACAATTCCTCCTATAAGAGCATGATCAGGGCCAGTCTGGCCAGCCAGAGCATTGGGATCTTGAAAAAAGAGAAAAAAATATTGTTTTAGTTAGTGTGATTTTAGACATAGAGTATTTATCTGCATTAGAATGAGTTGTTTTGGAAAGTAGCACATTAAAATAAAGTTTTTTTTAACATGTATTACACCAATCATCTAGTCAACAGATATTGGGGATGTAAAATTTGACAGATAAACTACCATTGCCACTGAGTTTACATTTTAAGGGAGAGACAGTAAACAAATATACATATATGATTTTGTATAGTTATATGCCTTTTCTTTCTCCTCTTCTCCACCTGAAAGTATGTGTATTTTTAAATGTGACAAACACAACTATATCATTTAAAAATACAATTATGCATAGAAAAGGCTGGCATTAGAGATTATAAAAATTATACAAATATACAAATATTATACAAATTATACAAATATTATTATTTTATACAAATACATTATACAAATATTATTTAAAGCTGAGGAAACTGATGAACTCCCTAAGGGAGAGAGTCTAGATAGAGAGGAGAAAATGTCTGAAAATTGAGACCTGAAAAGTTCCCATATTTAAAGTCTGACAGAAGTTGCCTCCAGCAGAGTAGATTGAGAAGAAGAGAAAAGTGGGATAGGAAGAGATCCTGGCGAGCAAACAGAAATTGATTAAAGGAAAGATCATTTTTGAAGGAGAGGGGTGTGTTACAAGCTATGTTGTATTATCGATTGAAGAAGGAAGATGAATACTCAACATTGAGGGTTAAATGTCTCTTGCACTTGTAGCTTTAAGGGAAGTAGTTGGAAAGATTAGATTACTGACATACTTTTACATTCTGATTTTGTTAAGATATTATAGGAAAGAGCTGAGCCTAGTAGAGGATGGCCAGTTTTCTAGCACAGATAAAAAGATCAAAGGGAGCTCAGATGTGCGTACTTAAAATTTTGGAAAATCAACTACTTATAAAAGTTGCATTATAAGAGATAAAACTAAATGAAGTTTTGAGCAACAAAATATACTAAGGCTCAGCTCTGTGGCAAAGGTCAGATTGAGTATTCTGCCTACCATCCAGGGTCCATTGTGTGCATAGCTTCGTGAGAGCTGCATACAGTCTACAATCTACAAAAGAATTTCAGAGGGAGACAGGAAATAAATAAATTAGGTCTGGCAATTCCACTTTGAAAAAGTCTTGAAATATGGTTACAGGTACAAGAATCTGACAAATAGATTAGGAGTCTACTTTGTTTTTAATGAAACTATTGTGCCAAAGAAGCATGTACCTAGTTAGAAAAGAAATAAAAAGAAAGAAAAGTCTGATAATTAAAACATCAAAAACCTCTAGACTCCGAAACAAGGTGAAAACAAGAAGCAGCCTGTAAGACCTGTGTAGTCCCCATGAGAGCACATGACCAAACACCCACTTCCAGTGTGGCCACAGAGCATGACTGACAAGGCTGAACTTCTTGTAAGACAGACTTGGAGGAAGGCAAAAAGAATGATCAGAAGAGAAGCTAGTTTCTTTAGGGACTATAACTGTTGCCAAGGCAAAGGGAACTTTTCATGCCAGTCTGAAATATTTTCATAATTACTATGAATCAGTGACTACTCGGTGTTTCCCATTATTCCCCTATTTCCAAAAGAGCATTTATATTAAGGAGGGTTTTTCCTGGAGCTTTTCTGGTAGCTCAGCTGGTAAAGAATCCACCTGCAATGCAGGAGACCCCGGTTTGATCCTTGGGTTGGAAAGTTCCCCTGTAGGAGAGTGTGGCAACCCACTTCAGTATTCTTGCCTGGAGAATCCCCATGGACAGAGAAGCCTGGTGGGCTACAGTCCATGGGGGTGGGGAGTCGGACACAACTGAGCAACTAAGCAAAGCACAGGGCTTCTCCTGACTCTGTTCTATCACTGTATCTTGTACGTGGGGTGGAAAAGAGCATTGAAACTTGTGTTTTGGTTCATTTATCCCTGAGCTAATGCATCCTCAAATTGTGCATATTTGAAGACCTTGGTCATTAAGTTGGGTACACAAGTTTGATGGGACTCTAGGTTATCTCTTTGAACAGGGGAGGGCAATGGTTTATGTGAGAAAAAGAAGGTAAAACGATTTGGTGATCAGAAGGCTATTATGGGCAGAGATTTCTAGCTGATAACAAATTTGCTTCCTTTATTTTTCAGTGCACAGAGTTAGACATTTACCAACTTCACTGGCAGTTGCATGTTAACCATACGATTTGTGTTCTAGACAGGTGAAAGAAGGCCCAGCTAATAAAAGTCTCCCACATGTAACCATCCAGAGTGATAGCAGGAGGTACCAGTTGAAAATAAGAGAACCACAAGAATAAGTCAAGCCATAGGTCACTGAATCTCCACCTGGAAGAAAATTGTTGCCCAACTAATAATATGGGCATCATCAGACTGCTTGAGGGGAAAAAGAAAAGCTTTATTTTCAAACACTGAACATTAAAAAAAGTAAAATTGTTACAGCAGTTATTGTTAATTTAGCTTTCTATTATATACAGGAGCAAAAAATAAATCTGCCATGCCTCTGAATACCCTATTCCTAGCTTAGATATATCAGAATCAGTTTCAAGTTCCACCTCCTGCTCAAGTTCCCAAATACAAATAGTCATAAATTATGTCAATTTTATTTGCTGAATATCTCTCAGAACTGAGCACCTTTTGGGGAGCTGAGAAACCGCTCTTGCTAGTGTATCTGTACCTGTCTTCTTTCCTGAAGGTAAGTTCTGAGAAGTGGTATTGCTGCATCAGAGAATGTAAACATATTAAAAGAATCTTGTTAAACATTGCAGAAAAATTGTATAAATTCATCCTCCACCAATGCCACATGAATTCCCATGTAGTATTAACAGCAGATACTTCAGGAGGTGCAGTGGTAAAGAATCTGCCTGCCAATGAAGAATACACAAAATATATGGGTTCAATCTCTGGGTTGGGAAGATCCCCTGGAGAAGGAAATGTCAACCCGCTCCAGCATGTTTGCCTGGGCAATCCGATGGACAGAGGAGCCTGGCGGGCTACAGTTCATGGGGCCACAAAGAGTCGGACACAACTGAGCACACACACACACACATACTATAATTAAAGAAAAAATTGTCTAGTATAATATTGAAGTGTTAAATATTTAGTATTATTAAATTGTAAGTTAACATAAATGTGTCTAAATATATATATTTCCCACATTACTGCATTAATTTTCTACTGTCTCTTTATGAAATCTATTTTCCATTCAAAATTTCTGTTTTAATGGCTCTTTCCATAAAAAAGATGAAGCTTTCAAGCAGCTTATTTTTTATATACCTTCATTTTATGGTCTTTTCATCCATAGATAGGTCTTACAATTTTATGTAATCAAATCTATCAAAGTTTTGTATTATGATGTCTGACGTGTGGATCCTGATTTGAAATGCTTTTGTCATGATAATATTATACACACAAGGACTTCTGTTATCATCTAACACTTTTATTATTTTATTTTAATCTATCTAAAATGTATTTTGGTCTGTGATTTGAGGCTGAAGCATACAATATGACTTTAATTCTTCTGTGACAGACAGTTGTATCCCATATTATTTCTTTCATCAATATTTTTGTCACTTACCATAAAATAAATGTCTACCTATTTTATATGTTTCTGCATATTCTTGTCTATTTTATATGAGGGATCTATATATGCAATCCTATGCTAATACTGTAGTTATTTAAAAATCATTTTGCTGTCTTGGAGAAGAAGTCTCAGGTTGGAATATTTTTGCAAGAAACAAAAATACAACAGATTGCTTATTGGAATTGTACTGATTTACAGGTAGATTTCTTTTATATGGGCTTCCCTGGTTACTCAGTTGGTAAAGAATCTGCCTGCTATGTAGGAGACCCAGGTTCAGTCCTTAGCTCAGGAAAATCCCCTGGAGGAGGAAATGCCAATCCAGTCCAATATTCTTGCCTGGGAACTCTCATGTACAGAGGAACCTGGTGGGCTACAGTCCATGGAGTCGCAAAGAGTTGGACACGACTGAGAGACTAACACTTTCACTTTCATTTTTCCTTTTATATAGTGCATTTTCCAGGATCATGGTATGACTCCAATTATTTAAGTCTTTAGCGGCTTTCAATAAATTGCACAGTTTTCTGATACAGGACCTACATATTTTTGTTAATGTTATTTCTCATTAAAAATAATATTTTCAGTATTTTGAAAGATTTTAATATTTTTAAATGTTATTACTTTTTTATTAAACTCAAGCCTTCTTTTTATTCCATTCACAGTTTTGTACTCTGTTTTCTAGAGCATTATATCTAACATTTGTAAAGATTATATTTTTCATTTTTATTTCCTCATCATCAAACTTACTTAGTTTTATACATTATTTTTCTACTGAACTAGTTAGTACTTTGTGAACAATAATGACAATTACATTCTGATTCTGATGATCTCAGAAATGCATCAAAAATTTAAATAGACTAGCTGCAATCCTCCTTTTGACATTGTTTACTCTCTCTATTTATGTCGATATCTAGAGTTACTTTTACAGTTTCTATTGGTCTAAAATTAGATTAAAAATATATTCATATCATCACCCCTTGATCATATGAAGTACACATCTTGTCAAAAGAAAATTTCATGATGACAGCATCTTTGATTCTTGAATATCTGAGAATTATTTTATTGTCAATAAACACTGAACTGGCTAAAGAATCCCTGCTTTTTATCTTTTGAATTAATAATAATGAAAAACAAATTGTCAGTGTTTTGACAATTTGTTTTAACTCCCTTCCCTACTAAATGACTCTGAAATAATTTGCATTTGTCTTGGTTCCTTCTCCTCCAAGATAAATCTGAAATTGTTGACTTTTTTAAGTGACCTGCATTTTTCACATTATTGCTGTTGCAATATTTGGGTTTTGCTCCATTATATTTGTATATTTTAGCTGAATATATTTTGTAGTTTGTCTCTAGTCAGAATTTTCCTTTGCTGCAAACATACTTTTTTATTAAAATCAGTTAAGATCATTTGCTTGACTTATGAATTTTTTTTTCTACTCTATTTTTGATTAACAACTGTTCTTTCCATTTCCTTTCTTGGAAAATCGAACTACGCACTGGTAGAAACTCCATATTTTATGTTGCATGTATGTCATTCCCTCTTTCCTATTTTAAAATCATTTTACTAATTTTATGTTTTGCTTTATCATGTTTTCCAGGCTTATTATCTGTTTAGATGATTTTACTTTCTATCACAATTTTTCCTTATTTCTTCCTAAAGGATATTGCTATTGACTGACTTTGGTTTAACTACACCATCTATTTAATATCTCTCTGTTCTTACTTAGTAGATATTTTAACCAGTTTTATATGATTGACAAGAAAAAGTGATAGTTTGACAATATTTTCTTCATTGTAGTATAATAATTCTATTTAAACATCTGGGAAAATGTTTTTTCTTGCTGAGCATGTATTATTTCTCTTATTGCCCTCATTTTTCATGGGATGCAGATTGAATTTTAAAATTCTGTTTACACATCATTGCATTTTCTTTTCTTGTTTTCATTCTTAATGTTGTTGACATGTCCAGAAGAGGGATTCTCTTTCCTGAGGCTGGTATTCATTCCTGCTCAGTTGTAATGCCATGGACCACTGCAGCTACAAAAATGATTTTTGTAATGGATTGATGAATCATATGACATCTGTACCTAGTGACTGGTTTGAAGAAAGAGCCTTGAGATGTAGATCACTCTTGGTGAAAGATTTCATTGATTTTATACACTTTAGCTTAAAATCTTCACTTTCATAGTAAAGTTTCAGATAACATGTAACTCATCACCCCTTTTTTTGTACAATTTATACAAAGAAAACTTGATAGATTAGAATTCATTTTAGATCAATTAAAATTTATTATGTTCATTATTGAATATTTTCACTGGTTTCAAATGCATTTATATAAATAGAAATAAGGTAGAAAAAATCATAATATTTATATATATTTGACCCTAATGATGAGTGTTCTGCATATACTTTTATAATCTATAAAAGAAAGATTTCAACCTTTAGCCTTCATCTCATAAACAAAATAAGTCAACATATAGTCCTAGGATTTTTAAGATTTCAAAGCTAGTATAGTTATAGAGACTGCTACTTTGCATGTCTACTTGTAAATGTAGTTTTTCAAGCTAACACTTTTTGTTATGCTCTTTATTTTTCCCCCATAACTGTTAGAACTAAGAGTCTATGCTTAATTTCTATTTCTAGCAACTGAAACAAGTGATTGAGGCTGAGGATCAGATAAATATCACTTGAACAAGGCAGAGATACTATATAACATAAATGGCTAAGTCTCAGTGGTAATCTCTCATACATCTTTTCTCTTGTCCATCTCCTACTGTCATAGCAATAAAAAGATGAAGTATAACCTTCTGAAGTTTCTGTATAGGTTGCAGAGTCTGTATTATTATTCAGATAAAAATATCCTGTGTCTTTAAAGACCATTATTTATCATCAAGCATTGACCTTAAGACTTGCTGGAGTTAGCCTGTTAACATGGGGGTCAGTAAATTCCAATAGATTTGGCAATATATTAGAAATCTTTTCTACTTGAGACAATGTACAGAACATGAATATTGTGGAATTAAAACTTTCTGAGGAGTAAATCACTGGTGGTCCAGTGGTTAGGACTTCATGCTTCTACTGCAGGGGACACTGGTTTGATCCCTGGTTGGGAACTAAAATCCCACAAGCTGTGCAGCAGAACCAAAAAAAAGCAAAAACAAGCAAAAACTTCTTAGCATCGAATGTTTCAGTTAGGGCTACTGGACTTTCAGTAGAGGATTCCAAAGAGAAAATCATGTTAAATATCAATATTTGTGACTAGTAATTTCTGACATTTAGAAGAGTAGAAAATAACCTTAAAGTATAGTTTTATTTAAAAATCATAATATGGAGAAGTACTAAATTATGTGGGGATTCCCAGGTGGCTCTAGTGGGAAACCATCTGCCTATGCAGGAGACTTAGGAGATGCTGGTTCGATCTTCAGGTTGGGGAGATCCCTTGGAAGAGGGCTTGGTAACCCACTCAAGTATTCTTGCCCGGAGTATCCCATGGACAGAAGAGCCTTGCAGGCTACAGTCCACGGAGTCACAAAGATCAGGACGCAACTGAATTGGCTTAGCACACACAGCATGCACTAAATTATTTAGTTATATCTATAAAATCATTGCTGGGGTTTTCTACCATCATGTGTCTAGTCTGTCATGTTTTCTTCCTGTAAATAAGAAGTGAAAACACTAAAGAAAGAATACCTAAGTTTCCAAGGTCAAGTAAGGAGAAATTAAAAACACTGCACACTTTTTAATCTGAGTATTAGAATTATTTTACAAAACATATTTTATTATACATGATTTTTCATTTTAATAAAATGGTAGCCAAAATGAAAATTTTATGTAAATATTTTTAATTAGGTTCTGAGACCATTTTTAAAAGAAAATAATCATCCTTATATAGTAAAATAAATGTTTTCAAAGCCAAACTTGGATCTTCAGTTATAATTTTTAAAACTGATAAATCTTTAAGGACATACACTATAACAAGCATGTTAATTCATCTCTTTGTATTTGTAAAGAAATTTTCATGTTTCTTTTTTTACTAAAATCTAACATAAACTAACTACAAAATTGTTTAAATGTCATAGTTCAGGAGTGGAATTTAGTTAAATATTGAAAAATAGAGTTGGAAAAGCTAGTATGACCAGAAAAGCATAAATTAGTGACGAGAAGCAAAAGCCTCTTATGCAAAAGTCATCAAATCTATTTTCCTAGTAACAACCACCAGAGCCATGGAATGTCAAGACTTAAACAAAAGCAGAGTAGAATAAATTTAAGCAAAATATAATACTGGAATATGTTATAAGAGTCACTTGAACAATAAAGCCACTTCAGCTCATTTCAGTCACTCAGTCATGTCCAACTCTTTGCGACCCCATGGACTACACTACGTCAGGCTTCCCTGTCCTTCATCATTTCCTGGAGCTTGCTCAAATTCATGCCCATCAAATCAGTGATGCTATCCAACCATCTCATCCTCTGCTATTCACTTCTCCTCTTGCCTTCAGTCTTTCCCAGCATCAGGGTCTTTTCCAAAGAGTCAGTTTTTCTTCTCACCAAGTGGCCAAAATATTGGAGCTTCAGATTCAGTATCAGTCCTTCCAATGAATATTCAGGACTGATTTCCTTTAGAATTGAGAGGTAGGATCTCCTTGCAGTCCAAGGGACTCTCAAGAGTCTTCTCCAACACCACAGTTCAAAAGCATCAATTCTTTGACTCTCAGCTTTCTTTATGGTCCAACTGTCACATATATCTCACAATATAAGCCACTTTTGTTGATATTTTATGTTTGTTTTGGAGTTTATCTGTGCTCGATCACTCAGTCATGTCCTACTTTTGTTGACCCCATGGACTATAGCCTACTAGGCTGCTCTGTCCATGGGATATCCCAGGCAAGAATATTGGAGTGGGTTTCCATTTCCTCCTCCAGGGGATCTTCCAGGCACAGGGATCAAACTAACGTCTCCTGCATCTTCTGCATTGGCAGGCAAATCCTTTACCACAGAGCCACCTGGGAAACCCTATATATATATATACACATGTGTATTTCTAAATATACCTCTGGCATTTTGTTACACCCTGCACTAATACAGAAAATATAGTATGCTGTTTTTCATATATTAGCTCAGTTGAATTATGTGAAAAATTTAAGGTGATGGAAAATAGATTTAGGGAAGTCTGGAAATATATATTCATCCCCAGCCAATGGCCTACAGACAGGTAGAACAGTTAAGACTGCACAGATCAATTCCTTTATGTGACCTGCACGTAATTCAGTTGTGCATTGTATTAGGTGCTGTAGTGAGTTACATTACAAACGTTGCCCTCTCTCTGCTCACACACCAGTTTCATAGTGGCAAGATGCAGTGAGTGATGTCAAGAATATCAGATGAAATCAGAATTGGGGTGACACTCTGTTGTATTATGTTGTACACAAATAGAAGGAAAGTGGTAAATGAAGCAGAAAAGTCAGTGAAACTTTTTCAAGCAGAAGATATTGCCCACAAAATCCTGGACTTACCGATCATTTACACCAAACCTCAGAGAACTTTCTACTATCAGGTTGGCTCCGGGCAAGTTTCTTAACCTCATCTTTAGAATGTGAACACTTCTTATTTTCTAGGATTGTCAAAGACTAAATCTGCTATCTTGCATAAAGGGCTTAGAAGGGTATCCGACACACTGTAATATAAGCACTATCTAAATGCTAGTTAAATGAGGGAGAAGAAGTTGGAAAGTATAAACTTCTGTGTAGAAAACTACATGTTTCTTTTTTCAGTTTTTAAAAAGATTTTTTTAGAACTCTGACTCTATGCAGTAATGGTGAAGCATTCTAAGCTTCTGAATGTTTGAAAGATGGGGGATAGGAATAGCAAAGATTTGTATAACATGAGAGCATGGGATAAAATGAATCTTACGGGGAGTCTGACGATGGAGGATTCAATGAGGGAATAATTTATTGAATATTTAATCTGTGCCAGGTTCTGTATTGCAAATGGCTTATTTTATTCAATATGTGTAAAATGTTGACTTAGAGACTCATCTCCGAAAAAGAAAGTGAAGTCGCTCAGTCGTGTCCGACTCTTTGCGACTCCATGGACTGTCGCTTACCAGGCTTCTCAGGAGACAGTCCATGGTGTTTTTCAGGCAAGAGTACTGGAGTGGGTTGCCATTGCCTTCTCAGGTAAGATGTGTCAGATGACTCCTATTTTGAGAACACGAGTTTGTTGAGGTAATTTTTCCAGGCATTGTATCTTTTCACACAATTTCATTCTCTTTTTTTCTGTCATGAGGAGGAATTCAATGCCCACGTATGCTAAATGACCTTCCTGCTGGTGCTGTTTCTTCATTCAGTGAGATATTCTTCTTTCCCTTTGGGTATGCGAAGTCCGAACAACAGTGAGCAATCTCCATGCCAATCAGCCATGAATTACTTCATTCGGAAGCTTTTTATCTTGATTTAATTCACTTGCCTTAGTTTTATCTTCCCCAAAAGATATAAGGCTTCTTGAAGATAAAAGTTGGGTCTTACAAAGCAAAGAGGAACTAAAGAGACCCTTGATGAAGGTGAAAGAGGAGAGTGAAAAAGCTGGCTTAAAACTCAACATTTAAAAAACCAAGATTATGGCATCCAGTCCCATTACTTCATGGCAAATATATGGGGAAAAAAATGGAAACAGTGACAGACTTTATTTTATTGGGCTCCAAAATAACTGCAGATGGTGACTGCAGCCATGAAATTAAAAGACACTTGCTCCTTGGAAGAAAAACTATGACAAACCTAGACAGCATATTAAAAAGCAGAGACATAACTTCACTGACAAAGCTCTGTATAGTTAAAGCTATGCTTTTTCCAGTAGTCATGTATGGATGTGAGAATTGGAAAATAAAGAAGGCTGAGCAACAAAGAATTGATGCTTTTGAACTGTGGTTTTGGAGAAGATTCTTGAGAGTCCCTTGGATAGCAAAGAGATCAAACCAGTCAATCCTAAAGGAAATCAACCCTGAATATTCATTGGAAGGACTAATGCTGAAGCTGAAGCTCCAATCCTTTGCCCACCTAATGTGAAGAATAAACTCCCTGGAAAAGACCCTGATGCTGGGAAAGATTGATAGCAGGAAGAGAAGCGGTGACAGAGGATGAGATGGTTGGATGGCATCATCGACTCAATGGACATGAGTTTAAGCAAACTCTAGGACATAGTGAAGAACAGGGAAGCCTGGCTTGCTGCAGTCCATGGGGTCACAAAGAGTTGGACACAACTGAGTGACTGAGCAACAACAACATTCGTAGTATAGTTGTAACAGCACTTTTACACAGTTCTTGAACCCAAGAAAATTGAGTGAGGAGTGGATAATATTCAATACTTACACTGAATTCCAGACAGAACTGAGATCTTTAGACACCAGTTTGCTTTGCTGACCAATAGATGGCCACTCTCATGGTATTAAATTATTTGTTTAAATATAATAATTCTGCTACTATCTAAATATTTTAGAGATTAGTGCTTAGCAATAATGACCCATCTAGATTTGTACCTAATGCATTGGATAATTTGATTCTAACATAAACTAGAATATTGTCATGCATTTAAGATTCTACTTTTCCCACTTTAAATATAGTAGTAATGCTTCAGAAAGAGGGTCACTATAGTTAAAACATTAAAAATAGTTATACATAATTTATGAAGAAAAAATATACTGTCCTTTGGCAGTATATGACATTGGGAAATTCCCTGGCAAAAAATAAATCACCATATTCATTCAAAGTTCATCTATTATTTTTAAATTTTATGTACAGATACTGTTTCTGACAGAAACACTTAAGACAAACCTGTGAAGGTTATAAAACATGGAAATATATTGTTCTTTGTGTGTATAGTGATTTATACAAACTTTTTTTTAACTATAAACAATGTGCACTCAGACTCTAAATCCAAGGTTTCTAAATTAATGCTACATCATACAACAGGTTTTCAATAATAAGAAAAAAAAAATCCCAGCAAGCCCTACACTTAGCCTTTCGCCTCATAAAAGTTTATTGTGCTATAAGTTTCTTTGCATCCAAAGCTCATAAACAACAAATGCCATCACATGTTTCTATGTATTGGTAGCCCATAGACTTTCTCGTCAGAAAGTTTTGACCATAATTATAAAGTCACTGTTTTGTTTGTTTGCTTAATTTTGAATTTGGTGTTTCAAGGTTGTTTTAGCTTAGAGATATAATTGATTTATAAAATGTTTCAGCAAGTGAAGTGTGACTGTCAGAGGTACAGAAGTGAGGTGTTGTTATACCCTAGACTAATTTCACACATTAAGCAATAGATTTCCTCTTCTGAGGATTACCCTCTAAAGATCCAGTCCTAATTCATTATGACTTACAGGTTTCCCAATTAGATAACAACGGATTTTATTAGCTTGTATTTACAAATAGTTAATAGTGTGCTAGGCCCGAACAAAATATATACTTGAGTAAAATACTTCGTCTATCCTTGAATTAAAAATTTAAGTAGAAACTTTCTCCATATGTGATCATATTTTTAGATAAAGTAGGTTTTAGCACAATTCTCTTCACTTTGCTAGTCTTTTTTCTCTGGTGATCCCAAGATAATATTTTCTTGACTACTTTGAAAGAGGAACATTTTTAACTCTGAAGAATTTTAACAATCCAGAAAAGACTGTCAATCAGCAGAGTAATATAGCTAGGAGGACCAGGGCCCTTCACAAAAGGCTTCACTTCTTTTAGCACTGACATACAAAAGGGGAGAGAACTTGCCAGAAGGAGGTTACCTGTGTGAGAACGAAGGGGAGGTGAAGGAGAGGAATGGCTTTTAAAGGTTATGCAAGTGATCAAAATGGGAACAATGTAAGTTTTGAGGTACACATGGAGCTATTTGCTGCTTGTAAAAGTCTGCTATATTATCCACTAGTCATGTGATACAGAGTATAACTTATCTTCATAAGACAATAATTTCTCTTTAAGTTCAGAGAAGATCTGAAATAGTATCAGACTCAGAACCATAAGTTTGACCTTCTAAGAGGTCCAGTTTTTACATTTATAAGTATATACACCTGCTCTGCCTTCCTCAAAGAGTCACTAATATGGAATTTGTACATTTAAGTCACGGCTAATAAGTGGGAAGCTCAGTTGGTAAAGAATCTGTCTGCAATGCAGGAAACCGTGGTTTGATTCCTGGGTGGGGAAGATCCTCCGGAGAAGGGAAAGGCTACCCATTCCAGTATTCTGGCCTGGATAATTCCACAGACTGAGCGACTGAGCATCAGACACGACTGAGTGACTAACACACACACACTCTACAAATCTAAGAGGATGACAAAGTATTTTTCACGCATGCTAAGTTGCTTCAGCTGTGTCCTACTCTTTGTAATCCTATGGACTGTAGCCTGCCAGGCTCCTCTGTCCATTAGAGTCTCCAGGAAAGAATACTGGAATGTGTTGCCATGCCCTCCTCCATGGGAAAGGCTTGTGCATATTCTAAATATTAAAATCTTAAGCTTATTGGAATCTTACCTTATTTTTTTTAATATACTAAATCATGTTCAAATAGATAGTAAATCTCTCCTTACTGGTCCTTTATATACTCTCTGTGTGACTAATATATTACCAAACCTCTCTCTGCTCCGTATACAAGGTACATAACAAATATAACAGTAGTATGAATCACACAGAACTTTTGTGTGAATTTTATGAGGTAACACAAGTTCTTAGTACACACCTGTCCCATAAAAGACAATAATTATCATTAATATTTATTAAAAACAATATTACTTTAAATTTGCAAAATATGAATTAATTTTATCCACAAGTCAATCTTACCATATATTACTAATCTTATACTAAATTTAGTAGATTTAGTAGATAAATGCTCTTTTCATTATAACTTGAGTAATAAGCTCCAAATGGAGAACAGAACCTAATGCAAGCTGAATTAGACTTGTGTGAAAGTATCTTCACAGGAGGAGAAGTGCTATCAAGACGATATATTGTGACTAATAAGTACTAAAAATTGTCTACCTGACTTATAGTTATCTAAACAGAAATTCTATTGTGAAGAACACATCTCCCATGTTTCAAAGGGATTCTTTCTAGAGATTGCTTGGTCTGTGCTGTGTTCTCTTCTGAGATCACTTCATGAGGAACTGGAAGAAAAATGTCAAAGATCAAGCATCACTGAGTTTTATCTTCATCCCATAATTCAGAATTTATTTTCCAAAATGGCCAGAGTTGTAAATGGTGGCTATATGTGGCAAGATCACAAATAAACTACTTAGATCCAAAAGGTAATATAGAGAAATATGTTTAGAGTTCAGTCTATTGATTTAGAAGAAAAATTTGGTTTCTTAATTTAATTGGTGAGTTATAGTTAGAAAAAAATTCTCAAATATATATCAAATGCTATATTACAGAAAGCAATTCAGAATGTCACTTATTATTATTGGATCTATTGAGTAGATTTACTTAAATAGAACAAAATTGAATGAGAGCTACATCAAACTTAGTAATTTCTTCTAACATGAATTTTGAGAAAAATATTACTATAAAACTTCAGTGTAGTTAACTCTCAGAGATCTGGCTCCATTGTACATAATTTATATACTTTATAGCTGTCAGGAGTTGTTCTATCCTCACTACAATTAATAATTTCATAATCAGCTTGTTAGCTTGCAGACTAGATACTGATGTAATGGCAGAAATAGTTGTTGTCATGTTTGTGGATAAGAAATAAGCTCCACTGTTCCCAAAGTGAATAAAAAGAAATGAATAAAAAACATACCATGCTTAAGTTATGATAATGCCTTCAGTTTAAGCATACATGAAATTTGCATATTTTATGAATTAATGGATCATGATTTTTTTTAAATTTAAGAAACAAGTGTGCAAAACAAAACTATCTAACAAATTCTTTAGAGAAAATTAACTTAAATATTAATGAGTAGCAGATATGCCTATAAAATAATTCTGCTCTTACAAGTTAATATGAAGTATGATTATATGTAAATTTTGTCCAACATTATTGTTAAGAATTACTGGGTCTAAATCCCTGTTATGCATAAAGTGTAATTATTAATTTTAACAATTACTACACAGTGCTTGTGGTCCAAGCATACAAATGAAAACCTCACTGAAAGCTCTGAGATGAATTTGCTGAGGTCATTCAAACTAAGCTGAAGAAAAATTTAGATGGCAACATTAAAGTACCTGTACTTTATGTTATAAATTATGTCTTACAGTCATAAGAGTAGATTTCTAAACTATTTTCAAAGTGGTACCTAATACATAAGAATTTCTTAGAATTTTAATGACAGAAGTTTGTATCTTTCCTCTATTTAAGCAATACCCATACAGTTTAGAGGAAGAGATTAGGCTCTTCATTATCATTAAACATATAACCTAATCATTAAATATATAGCCTAAAATAAAGCATATTCAATGTGACTAGAAATCTAATGTAGCCATAATTATTCTTCCAAATTCAGCATAATTGTTTGTTTCTATAATAAGTAGAATTCTGTTTCATTTCCTTCTTCCTGACATCTCCATATAAAATAATTTATTCTGCATTGTTTTACCAGAATTTGTCATTCACCAAGATTCAAACTGCCTTCCAAGATAACAAGAAAACAGCAAGATATAAAGAAACAGCAAAGAACTAAGTTATTTTCTCAAGGTCATCTGGTATGGCTACAGACTGCTCAACAACAGAATGCCAATATTTGTTTCTCCATTTTGTTCACTGACTCATCAATGCTTTTTAACTTTATATATGAAAAGAATTTTCAGTATATATTAACTGTAAGATTTTATGTTACTGTAAGTATAAAAAAGGGAAAAAATGAGTCTTAAGAGAGTTCTTTACCAAAAATACAATAAAAATGTGACACTAAATGAAACACCGTTTCAATTACATATTCTCTTACATTCAAAGAAGCTCAAACTGGATTCAGTCAAGTATGGATTGAATGATCTTGAACAACTTACATACTTTACTCTCACTGAAACTTGGTTTACTCTTCTTTAACTGTTATCTTTACTGATCATCTGTCTTGTATTATAGAATTATTGTGAAAGTGAAACAGGATTTGACTTGGAAAGTTCTTAGTATAGTGCCCAGCACAGAGTCAATATGTATTAGTCTTGTTTATATAATTGATACTTTTCAAGATCTACCCTAATTTGAGATGATAGTAGTGATTTCAATAGAAATGAGTGATCAAACTTAGAGTCATTCTAAAGTGAAATGTGAGAAGATCACAGAATAGCTGTGGTGTATACCATATTGGCTAACAATGAAAAAAAAAAAGATAAATTGCTGATAGGATGATTTTTGTTTTTCAGTTAGCATTTTAATTAGAATTAAAAACTCCTTGGAAAGTTTATTAGGACAATAGTAATAACCATTAATAGAGTTTTGAGCAAGATATATAATTTTTTAATTCATTTCAGAATGTACATATGACTTAATAATTAGCTATTTCTCATTTTAATTAGCTATATCATCATATATAAATAGAAACATTATTTTTTAATAATCATTTCTTTTTGGATTTCAAAGTCTTAATTACATTTTTCCCTTGAAAAACTTCAAAAATATATTAGAAAGTGCCATATTTTCTGTGAAGACTTTTGAAAGATTCTGTTTGTGTTTCTTTTTTAAAATTCCTTTTCCTGACTTTCAAGATAAAATAACATAACCATAATATGAATTTCCAAATATAAAGAAAAATGTAATGTTAATCTGAAGTCTTCCATTACTCCCACCCTCCAGTAACCTCCATCTACTTTTTAAAGTTATGTATTTCAATATTTTCTATACATAGTAACATGGTTCAGTGTTATTTATTCATGTTTTTGTGTATGTAAATATACTGAAGTAGAATAGTCAGGATTGACTCATTCAGGATTAAAGATTTTCTGTCTAGAATTTTCTTAGCTAAAAAATTCTGAGAAGTGGGTTTTGGGATATCTTCCTTTTCCTACAGCTAATACAAAGAAAACCTCATATACGTTCAAGTCCACTAAGTTTTAGTGTTACACATATTCAGGATCCCGGGCTTGGGGTTAGAAATGTGAGACCATTTCACTTCAACATGCCTTGGTTTATGCTTTAATTTTTTTGTTAAGACATTGGCCATATAGTTTATATTACATTGTATTCTTACTGCTTACTACTCAATGGAGGAAGACAAATTGGAGCAACATGAGTGAAAGGTGGATAAGTGATATTCTGGACTGATCAGGAGTCCTTTCCTCATGTTACATATGTTAACAAAGCTCTTAATTTATCTTACTTCCTTGAGGTACAATGTGATTTGTAGCAATACTCTAGTCTAGGCAGTGAAAGATGTTAAATTCTACCCAGAGGGTCGTGACTACATCAGTTTGCAACTGACAAACTCATTTCCTAACTTCTCTTGAGACACTAATAAGGCCTTGAATCAAAGGTCCAGTGTAATTACCATGTGTATTTCAGATTAAATAAATGTGATAAAAGCTTCCATCTGGCTGTTGATCAAACATGTGGGGAGATGCTGATTTCCAGTGACATACTGCAATATGTCTATTGTAACAGTCCCTAATGCCTTCCTGTAAATTACTTACATTTGGGACTACTTGACTTAAACAGACAGAAATATTATTCACTTCTTAAGTGCAGCCCAATGGGAGTTTCTGTGATGTCTAATCTTACACTTGTTAAGGAATATATTAAGACATAATGGAGCCACGTTTATTTTATTAAACAGCAATTGTGCTCAAACTATTTGAAAAAGGAAAACTCAATATCATATCAGCCAGAAACTTGTTCTTGATGACAGAAGACTATATCTAAAGGGACTGGAAATTAAGATACTAGATAAATGTTTGGTTGCCTTATAAGATGCTGAACTTTTGATAAATGAATGAAGTCTGGATATTTACTTTAGCAAACAATGGCAGTAGCATAGTAAAAGCACTGGGCTAAGCAAATTTTTGGTTGAAAATTTCACAGATGTTGTGTCAGTCACTGTTAACAACAATATGTTTCTGTTTTAAAGGAAGAAAACCTGGTATATTGGTTTCTAGTTAAAAATACTGATAAACAGTAGAAATGGTGAGGTGATTTGGGGTAGGGGTATTCTGGAGTAGGGTATAAATAAAGAAAGTCAAACCACAGATATTTGCCTGAGATAAAAAAAAAAAATGTCCATTCCTAGTTCTTATACTAATGTTAAAGGCCTCAGGAATAGTCTAGGACTCAGGATTTTTCAATCTAACTTATTTTGAGGTGGGTAATTTTTTATTGTGGAGTGCTAGTCTGTGGTCATAGAATGGCTGGCAGTATCCTCGGTCTCTACTCAATGGATACTAGTATTTCCCAAGTGGTTATAATAAAAAGTCACCCCAGACATTTCCAAATATCCCCTATGGGGCCAAATCTGTGGTACGTAAATTTGCTGAATAGAGGCAGAAGGTCTATGAAGGATAAGAAAAAATAGTACAATAAACTATCAACTACAAAGGTCCTTAATGCTTAATGTATGTAGATGGCATAGAGGTTACATATTTTAAGAATAAAAGATCACAGTTGAAAATACTACTAAATTTGAGAAAATATGCTTATAAAGATCAGACACAAACATTAACATACAAATATTAACTAGGGTGTGTATAGGAAAGATAAAGGAGGAAAGAAAAACTATATAACCTAGGTTAACTAGGTACATAAAACATAGAATAGAATTATATAAAACTGGATTAAAATTTTTTAATACTAGTTAAAGTAATACTAGTTAAGTTAAGTTGAACTTTGAGCAAGAAAATGAGGCTGGGAAGAAAAGCATAAGAGTGGAGAATGTGGGTTCTAGCCTTAAACTTTCTGAGTTAGAATCTGACTTTGACACTTTTAAGCTGTGACTTAGGACAAATACAAGCATTCTGCCTCTGAGTCTCCTTAAGTGTAAACTGAGGACAAAAAAGGTATTTACTGTATGAGTGAGTGAGTGAAAGTCCCTCAGTCATGTCCGACTCTGTGATCCAATGGACTATACAGTCTAAGGAATTCTTCAGGCCAGAATACTGGAGTGGGTCTTCCCACTCCATTTCTGATAGATTGGAAGATACAACAAAGACAATTTCTATTGAAACAAAATGCGAAGGCAATTTCAAGGAATATCTGAGTTTATAGCCCAATATAGTAGCACATGGTGAAATATTCCAGGGTAGTTGAGAATTGGATTATGAGTACCTTTATAACTGTTAATAACTAAGAATCCCTGGAAACTAGAAAGGAGCCATTGAGATCTCTACCTTTATAAATGAAAAAGGAAAGGGGAGGTTTTAGAGATTAAAGACCAATATAATTATCTATGAGTTCTAGGAAGACTGGTAGAACAAGTCAGCCAATCAATTGAAATCACCAAGAATGGCACCCAAGCTTAATAAGTATCCTCCCCTTCCCCAAAATGACTTCCTATGGAAATAATAAGTTTACATTTGCTGTGCATGCAAGCACACTTACATTATCTTCAAACAGTGATAGAAAGACTAACAGGAGCTTATGGAGGCACTGACAATTATGGAGGAGAGCAGAGAACAATTTCCACACTGCTGTTCTACCTTCCATATTTTCCTTCTAAATGTTCGTTCTAATACTAATTTCCAAATATCTGTCACTAGAGGCAAGAGAGTATGATGGAAATATCAAATAGGCGTGGACTGAATGTCACCTAGGCAATTTACATACTTTAAGGTAAAAAATCTGCCTGCAATGGAGGAACCCCAGGTTTCATCCTTGGGTTGGGAAGCTCCCCTGGAGAAGGAAATGGCAACCCACTACATTACTCTTGGCCTGGAGAATTCCATGGACAGAGGAGCCAGGCAGGCTATATGTAGTCCACGGGGTCACAAAGAGTCAGACACGACTGAGTGATTAACACTACCCTTAGGTAAATTGCTTAAGAGTGCTGTATTCAGCTTCCCTCAAGTGTAAATAAAGTAACTTCTACGTCCTGAAACTAGGCAGGGGCAGAGGAAGGTGGTGGTGGAGGAAGGAAGGCACCAATTAAATTTTGCTAATTAAGTTGAAATATGAAAAAGTGCTCACTCACATTGCTCTACTTTCTTACTCAAGCTTTGAAAAAAAGTCACAGAATTTGGAATTGTAAGAAATTTATTATTGAGAACATTTAGAAGGAGAATGTTATGCTGAGGAGGTAGTGAGAACAACTATAACTGAAGACAGGCTATGGTCAAGTAGGATAAGTTTCAAAGGAGGTATCTCACATGAGGATTAGTTAGTTCAAAGGGCAAGGTCCAAAGAAGCTAGATTTAGGTAGATTCTGAGTCAGAATAAACTATCACTGGGTCAGCAAGAGCTTCAACAACAAGCACAAAAATATGCTATATATCACCTTGGGGATTTCTCTGATAATTGCTAAGAGGCCAAGTGAAGCTCCTTATTCCCCGAGTTCCAGGCTCTCTTGATAGTTCTCATTTTCTAGAAGTCCCTGGTAGCTAAAAGACCTCAGTCAGTAGATTTAACACATGTTAAGAAGTTGCAAAAACAACATAAGTTTTATTTTTATGAAAATGAACTTTCTTTTTATTCACAAGAGGAAAAAACTCCACAACCTAATAGAAATCTTAGCCCTAAGTTATTACCTTCTAGTAGTCTCTGGAAGTGTATGTATGGCATATGGTATATTTTACTTTAGTTTTATGCTTAAAAGTATTCCAATAGAGAATGTAATTTTTTAAATCTTAAAAAGAAATAAGTCAAATACATTTCTAAGAACTTCATAACTCTTGTTCATTTAAAATCTAGCCTTTTGAGATGTGCTTATATATTATGCATGTCTTTTTACAGAATCTAACTACAGAAATTCCATCTCTCTCAATGCCTTATTCAGTACACTTTTGGTACCTTTGTTTTTCTAAAAAAAAGTATGTCCCTAATCATATTTCCATTCTTCTCTTATTATAGTGCTCTCTCTTTGTCTAAAAGGCATTGCTGTCAACTCTAAAGTGTTAAATATCACATGGAGAAAAACCATGATTAAATTTTCCCATGACACACCCATGACAGCCAATGCTTAATATAGGCTGCAATAAATATAGCCTGCAATAAACACTGCCAACTTTTTTATTTGTACTTATATTTTCATGTTATGTGTCGTCAGTATGGTTACATATTTGTATTTAACAAAAGTAGCAAAGGTGGATATGGCAGACTGACATTAAACCATTATGTTAACTACCTGCTAGAGATAATGAAAAACAACAAATATCTAATTGTACCAAAAATGTATAGGCAATATTATTGAAAGAAAATAACTCTGATCAACTTAAAACTTGTCTATTAAATATATAAGAAACATAAAAAGATAAGCTAGACAGTTTATGTAGAAAAGGGCAATAGCTAAAAGCGTAGAGATAAATTGAGTATAAATTAAAAAAAATAATGAAGAAAAGAATAATAACTAGGACTTTGGCAAAGAATGGTGAAGGTTGATGGTAGAAAGAACTGAATATTGCATATCTGAACCAGTGACAAAGAAAGCAAAAGGCAATTGTTAAAAATATAGTGCCTTCTCTACTATATCCATATCTGGTCTATGCAGTGACTCCTTTAATCCTGACAGTAGTTTATGAGTAGGTACTATTCTATTCTCATTTTACAGATAAGGATATAGACATAACTTTCCCATGGTCACAAAACTAGAAAAGGAATTTATAAATTGTATCAAACTGTTAGAGAAATAATTTGACATCAATTTTGGCCATGCTTTGAGTTCTGGAGACTGTTTAACCAGAGATGTGGTTGTTAAACACAATGGAGAGAGATTTAGGCTAAAGAAAAAGATGTCTTATTGTCATGATGTTGAAACTAAAGGAGAGACAGAAGAGAGGGAAGCAGAAGAGATTTAGTGAGAAGGAGTAAAAAGATATTTGAATATAGTGATTGAATCTTAGTAAGATATCCAGGAAGATGCTCAGAACACTATCCAGAAGAATGGTACAAAATGAAAGCGTTTGTCAAAAGTTATCAAATGAATGGTCAAAGATATTAACTATAAAAAGTCCAGTGGATTCTTTAGAGAACTGGGGATGAGAAACAGTGATGCAAAGTTGATTATAAGAAAGCTAAAATGAGTGGGTGACAAATTTTCAGTGGATATAGACACAATGTATCAAGTCTTTATATAGTTCATAGGAATACTGGAGTGGCTTGCCATTCCCTCCTCCAGTGGACCACATTTTGTCAGAACTCTCCATGATGACCCGTCTGTCTTGGGTGGCCCTGAGTGGCATGGCTCATACCTTCATTGACATGACAAGGCAGTAATTAAAAAGACCATCAAGGTTTTGATCTTTCCAGTACTCGTGTACAGATGTGAGAGTGGGACCATAAAGAAGGCAGAGTGTGAAGAATTGATGCTTTCAAACTGTGGTGTTGGAGAAGACTTTTGAGAGTCACTTGGACAGCAAGGAAATCAAACCAGTTCATACCAAAGGGAATCAATCATAAATACTCATTGGAAGGACTAATGCTGAAGCTGAAGCTCTAATATTTTGGCCACCTGATGTGCTGCTGCTGCTGCCTGATGTGACTGAACAACAAATCCAAAGACCAAGCTGAAACATGTAAACAAACTTTGGAAAGTTTTTACATATTTTATTGCTGTTGTTCAGTCGCTAAATCATGTTAGACGCTGGGAGAGAAAAGTTTGATAAGTATTGCAAGATAAGCATCATAAAATCTGGGACCATAGGAGTCTTGGATTACTTTGATGGGTGAGATGCTTTTGTTGAGTGGTCCCCCAGTCTGTCACGTACCTTTGAGTTTCAGTTCAGTTAGTGGTGTCCAACTCTGTAACTCCAAGGACTGCAACACACCAGGCTTCCTGGGCTGTCATCAACTCTTGGAGCTTGCTCAAACTCATATCCATAGAGTCAGTGATGTCATCCAACCATTTCACCCTCTGTCATCCCCTTCTCCTCCTGCCTTCAATCTTTCCCAGCATCAGGGTCTTTTCCAATAAGTCAGTTCTTCCCATCATGTGGTCAAAGTATTGGAGCTTCAGCTTCACCATCAGTCCTTCCAACGAATATTCAGGACTGATTTCCTTTAGGTTGGACTGGTTGGATCTTCATGCAGTTCGTTGTTCCATGTCTGGTTTTCACTGTTGTTTCTTGACCTGCATACATATTTATAGGAGGCATCTAAGGTGATCTGGTATTCCTATCTCTTGAAGAATTCTCCACAGTTTGTTGTGATCCACACAGTCAAAGCATTTAGAGTAGTCAATGAAGCAGAAGTAGATATTTTTCTGGAACTCTCTTGATTTGTCTATGATCCAATGGATGCTGGCAACTTGACTTTTCTAAATCCAGCTTTAACATCTGGAAGTTCTTGGTTTATAAACGGTTGGATCCTAGCTTAGAGAATTTTGAGCATTACTTTGCTAGTGTGTGAGATGAGTGCAATTGTGCAGTACCTTGAACATTTTTTTGGCATTGCTTTTCTTTGGGATTAGAATGAAAACTGACCTTTTCCAGCCCTATGGCCACTGCTGAGTTTTCCAAATTTGTTGGCATATTGAGTGCAGCACTTTCACAGCATCATCTTTTAGGATTTGAAATAGCTCAGCTGGAATACAGTCACCTCTACTAACTTTGTTCACTGTGAGAGTGGAGAGAAAAATGAGATGGCCACAGGATTTAAGGAATGAAGGAGTCATTAAAAGAGGGATTTTGGAGGGGAAGAGGTTTTTCGTTTTAAAGCAGAGATTAGATTAAATAAAAAGATTAATGTAATATGACCTTAAATATAAAGAAAATAAATCTTTTGTTAAAAGAACCTCAGTATTTTCAGGAAAATAAGAGGTGAGGTAATATGCAGATAATGAGAAAGGCAGAGTTGGTTTTAAAGTGATTTGAGTGAAAAAGTCTCTATTTCATATAAATCATAGTTAACTCTGAACAAATGGTTCACAAAATATTTGAATAGATTTAATTGCCCAGTTCCTATAAATTCTAAGTTTGAAATGTAAAATCAACTGCATGTAACCTTCATATCAATGTGTAGTTCCAAACCAGCAATCAATCATAATATCATCCTTCAGTCACATCTGAATTATCATATGAATTATATGATAGCAAATTCTTATCATTTATAGTTACAAGGAAAGAGTTGAAGTAATTCCATCTTCTGCTCTTACTACAATGTTGTGTATATATAGTTCATTGAGTTTAATTTCTTCAAAACTATTAATATACCTTATAGCTACATAAGGAAAGGCATATCTGAAATGCCTTAAAAAGTTTCCTTTTAGTTATTGCTGTCTGCTATATTTTATTGTATCAATTGTTAAGACAAGGAAGAATCTTTTATCCTTTAAAAGCCTAGTTTATATTTTATAGCATTGTTTACTAAATGCTTAATGTCTGTTCTAGCCATAACATGGATGTCCTTTTTGAAACACCAGCTGTTTTTAAACTTTATGTACCTGTTTGATAACTGGAAGACAAATCACCAACAGTTTTGGCCAGGAAAAAAGTGGCCTTCTCTATCTCAAATTAGATGAAATGCATATTTGAGATTTCTTTGTGAAGGGTTACAATGCCTATATGTTGTTCACTTCATTTTTGAATTTTAAATCAATATCCACCCCAAAACTATGCATTTAGTCAAATCCAGTAACAATAGAAGAATGATTATTCATTCACATATAGAGAAGAGAAAATATCTAAGTTAATAAATTGTTTAAGTTTACTCTTTTTGGAGCTTCCAAAGTGACGCTAGTGGTAAAGAAGCCACTTGCTAAGGCAGAAGATGTAAGAGATGCAGGTTCAATCCTTGGGTCAGGAAGATTCCCTTGAAGGAGGACACAGCAACCTGCTCCAGTATTCTTGCCTGGAGAATGTCATGGACAGAAGAGCCATGGACTATGGTCCACTGAGTCACAAAGAGTTGGACATGACTGAAGCAACTCAGCACTCACGCACACAGTCTTCTTGTCAATGAATCTCCCCCCACCCCAACCACACACACAGATAATTCTCATATAACATTATGATTTCCTAAAAAAGCTAAGAGGTGACAGAATTCCAGCTGAACTATTTCAAATCCTAAAAGATGGTGCTGTTAAAGTGCTGCACTCAATATTTCCGAGGATTTGAAAAATTCAGCAGTGACCATAGGACTAAAAATGGTCAGTTATCATTCCAATCCCAAAGAATGGCAATGACAAAGAAAGTTCAAACTATCATCGAGTTGTGTTCATTTCACATGTTAGCTAAGTTGTACTCAAAACCTTTCAAGATAGGCTTCAACAGTATGTGGACTGAAAACTTTCAGGTGTACAAGCTGGGTTTCAAAGAGGAAGAGGAATCAGAGATCAAATTGCCAACTTTCACTGGATCATGGAGAAGGCAAGGGAGTTCCAGAAAAAAAACATCTACTTTTGTTTATTGATAACAGTAAAGCCTCTGGCTGTGTGGATCACAGCAAACTGTGGAAAGTCCTTAAAGAGGGGAGTACAAGACCACCTTACTGTCTCCAAAGAAACCTGTATATCAGTCAGGAAGCAACAGAGCTGGACATGGAACAACTGACTAGCTCAAAATTGGGAAAGGCGTATGACAAGACTGTATACTGTCACCCTGCTTATTTAACTTATATGCATACCACATCATATGAAATGCTGGGCTGGATGAATCACAAGCTGGAATTAAGATTACCAGAAGAAATATCAACAATCTCAAATGTACAGATTGCACCACTCTAATGGCAGAAAGTGAAAAGGAACTAAAGAGACTCTTGATGAGGATGAAAGAGGAGAATGAAAAAGCTGGCTTGAAACTCAGCATTAAAAAACTAAGACCATGGTTTCTTGTCCCATTACTTCATGGCAAATAAAGTAGAAAAAGTTGAAGCAGTGATAGATTTTAGTTTCTTGGGCTCCCAAATCACTGCAGACGGTAACTATACCCATGAAATTAAGACGCTTGCTCCTTCAAAGAAAATCTGTGACAAACCTAGACAGCATATTAAAAAGCAGAGACATTACTTTGCCAAAAAAAGATTTGGATAGACTAAGCTATGGTTTCGCCAGTAATCATGCATGGATATCAGAGTTGCACCATAAAGATGGCTGAGTATTGAAGAACTGATGCTTTTGAACTGCAGTGCTGGAGAAGACTCTTGAGGGTCCTTTGGACAGCAAAGAGATCAAACCAGTCAATCCTAAAGGAAATCAACCCTGAATATTCATTGGAAGAACTGTACTGAAACTGAAACTCCAATACTTTACACACCTTATGTGCAGAGTCAACTTACTGGAAAAGACCCTGATGCTGGGAAAGATTAAAGGCAAAAGGAGAAGGGGGCAGCAAAGCATGAGAACATCATGCTAGACAGCATCATTGACTTAATGAACATGAATTTGAGCAAAGCCCAGGAGATAATGGAAGAACCTGGTGTGCTGCAGTTCATGGGGTAGCAAAGAGTCAGACACAACTTAGCAACTGACCAAAAAAAACACCAAAATTCAAATAGCTGTTATTATATCTCAGCATAGCCATTCTCTGTTCCTATGTTTCAGGCTATTACAGTAGAACTTTAATTTTGCTTTCATCTCCCATTGGAGAAATAAAAGCACCCTCTCAAACATGTTTTTCAAATAAGTTCAGTTCAGTCACTCAGTTGTGTCCAACTCTTTGCGACCCCATGAATTGCAGCATGCCAAGCCTCCCTGTCCATCACCAACACCTGGAGTTGACCCAAACTCATGTCCATCGAGTCGGTAATGCCATCCAGCCATCTTATCCTCTGTCATCCCCTTCTCTTCCTGCCTCCAATCCTTCCCAGCATCAGGGTCTTTTCCAATGAGTCAACTTTTTGCATAAGGTGGTCAAAGTATTAGAGTTTCAGCTTCAACATCAGTCCTTCCAATGAACACCCAGGACTGATCTCTTTAGGATGGACTGGTTGGATCTTCTTGCAGTCCAAGGGACTCTCAAGGGTCTTCTCCAACACCACAGTTCAAAAGCATCAATTCTTTGGCGCTCAGCTTTCTTCACAGTACAACTCTCACATCCATACATGACTACTGGAAAAACCATAGCCTTGACTAGACGGACCTTTGTTGGCAAAGTAATGTCTCTGCTTTTCAATATGTTATCTAGGTTGGTCCTAACTTTTCTTCCAAGGAGTAAGCATCTTTTAATTTCATGGCTGCAGTCATCATCTGCAGTGATTTTGGAGCCCCCAAAAATAAAGTCTGCCACTGTTTCCACTGTTTCCCCATCTATTTGCCATGAAGCGATGGGACCAGATGCCATGATCTTAGTTTTCTGAATGTTGAGCTTTTAAGCCAACCTTTTCAAAACTTTCATCAAGAGGCTCTTTAGTTCCTCTTCAAACTTTCTGCCATAAGGGTGGTTACTGCTGCTGCTGCTTTCCCCAGTCGCTTTCAGTCGTTGTCCGACTCTGTGCGGACCCCATAGACGGCAGCCCACCAAGCGCCGCTGTCCCTGGGATTCTGCAGGCAAGAATACTGGAGTGGATTGCCATTTCCTTCTCCAGTGCATGAAGGGAAAAGTGAAAGTGAAGTCGCTCAGTCGTGTCTGACTCTGCGCGACCCCATGGACTGTAGCCTACCAGGCTCCTCCGTCCATGGGATTTTCCAGGCAAGAGTACTGGAGTGGGGTGCCATTGCCTTCTCTGTAAGGGTGGTTAACTTGCCCCAAATAAGTGGTATTTCCTCTAACGTTTTCCACTAACTAAAAATGTACAAATAGAAGTCTCAAATCTCAGTATAATGCTAACCGTATTCTCTTGAGATATTCCCTGAAATGTTAATATATAATCCAGAGTAGTGCATAGAGTTGTGGTCTAGGTAGGAGCCAGAAATTTAAAGTCTTTGTTATTAGCTGTGGGAACAAGGGCAAGTCAGTTATCTTCTTAACCTGTGTTTACTCATTGATCAGTTGATAAATTGAGACAAAGAACCTTTCCCCTGATCTCACTGTCCTTGGCCCAAGAAAAGAGATGAAAATGCTCAGAAAAAAATGTCAAGCAATATTTAAATATTTTCCCAAAATAAATCCTATTATCTTACAATACAAAATCTCTCCTTCTTCTCACTTCATTAAAAATATATATATTCATTTTCCTTTGTTCTTTGAAAATAATAACATTAAATTCTTCCAATTCCCACATTATCAACTTACTCCTTTCTGTTATATCCCACTTTCTATTATGTCCTCCTTTTCTTTCACTGGGACAAACATCTCTTAAATTGTCTTTCAGTCTCTAGACTTTTCTCACTCTCTTTTGTTCAAAGGCCAAGTATAATTTTAATGTGCTTAAAGCAAAATTATGGTCATGTCACTTCACCATCCAAAAAAATTCAATAGTTCTCCATTGCCTAGGATGTTAAATATCTATCTCTTCTTGGCATGGCATTTAATACCTATCACAAGAATGTTCCTGAACTCATACTCTGCAGGCTTATTTCCCTCTGCTCAGTAACAAAGCTTTTATTTTCCAGTGGAGCTGACATAGGGAGAATTTCACCTTCTAGTTCTTTTTTCATGGTTTTCACCATGGGTCCCATAATTCATTGTATCCTAATCTGTCTAGAGTTAGTTCCCACTGTAGTTGTAAATACTCTATTAATCCTTTTTCCCCGGAGCAGAACTCAAGCTATAAGAACAGCTGTTAATATAGTAGAACAGTAGTCTAGGTACTATAGATACATTCTATAATTTAATATAGGTTAAGTGAGGTATTATTACCCCAATTTACAAAGGAACATACAGATAATTAACAAAATTGCATGATTTACTCATTTAGCTACAACCTAAAAGTAGAGATTTCAATCCCTGTTAGGTTTCAAACCTCATGCTATTTCCTTCATAGCAGTTGTTTTCAAACTATTTAATAGATTTGCAAGTACCAGGAGGTAGTTTAAGATATACAATGAAATAGGAAGAAGTAAAATATGCAGGTTGTGAGCGTCATTGCCCTGGCTCCCTTTCTCTTAAGAAAAGAAGGATAAAAGAAGAAAATATACTTGGAGAAACAATTTTTGGAAAATAGCTGAACCTTTTTTGCATGATGAAATTTGCCAACACTTTTATCTTATGTCTCTTGATACTCTAAAATAATCTTTTACAGCGATTGCTAGCCACAGCTCTCTTTACCAGATTGGAAGCTATTTGAAAGTAATTAACAATGTCTTACTCATTCTCTATTGTTCATAATATTGACAACTCAAATATTTGTTAAATGAATACATGAGTTTACCTTTGTAGCAAGTATATAATCTTACACAAAGGGGTTATGTTAACTCATATAATGCCATCACCCTTTATTCTCCACATGTAGTTTCGTATGTTGCTTCTCTACAATCATTTATATAAGTCAATTATAAAATGCTATTTTGCTGCTGAAAACAGAATGCAAAATACACACTTTTATATGAAGTTAATGAAATGAAATTCAACTGTGAGCTACTCAGTATCTCTAGGAAAGACAATTCATTGGATTATAACCTGGCAGTTAGATGTTAACTTTTCAAAATAGATTGTGAGTTCTTTCTCAAAGAAAAGAGGTATCAGAATTTTCTAAAGTAAGTTAGATGGTATAATCTGTATCCCAGTTCTTTTGAACCTCTAGACAATAATAAGATAATATGGATATTTACTGAACTGCTTTGAGATGCTTCTAAGAGAACAAGTCAACTGTCATTTTCTTATCTATTCTTAAAGGCTGGCCTACTAGTTCACATAGACCCTCCCACTGATGCATTTGGAATTGACTATTCATATGCTCATAAAGAGCAGTAGTTTAAAAATTGGGAAAAAATAAAAGATGAGTAGTAAAACTATTTTAAAATAATTTTTTAAAGAACTATCTCTATATACTACATTTAATATGCTAATATCATTCAAAGATAACTTTTATCCTTAAGATATTCCAATAAACATGATGAGTCATTTCAATATGCTATGCTTAATGGAGCATTTTAAATAAACCTGAAAATCAGTTATAGGCAAATGGATGTTTTGCTGCTGGTGGCCACACTCAAAAAGAGAATTCTGCTTCCTATGACAATATGGATCTAATTAAGAGCAGCTATGCGTTGAAAAGGTGTGTCCTAAAATGATTTATGATAAACCCACGGAAAAGATAGATGAGAAATTATCATCTCTCTGCTGTGGGTGTGAGGTTTCTTTTTGTTTTGTTTTCTCATTTTGCCTTCAATTATAAATTACATATCATGGGATATATTCTTCCACTCCAATATGTGATATCCATTGCTGGGAAGACACTTTAGACTCAACAGAAAGAAGTATATTGCATATAATATATGTGTTATTCAGGAAAATCTGAGAATAAAATAATGCTTTGGAAAAAAAAAAGTGAAATGTGAGGAGCAAGGTGAATGCACTGCATTGGACTATCAAACTGAAAAATTTCTTAACACATTTAGAAATGAACGATGATCAATCCTTTTCGGCTTCCCTGGTGGCTCAGTGGTAAAGAATTTGCTTGCTCATGCAGCAGGTGCAAGAGACATGAGTTCAATCCCTGGGTTGGGAAGATCCTCTGAAGTAGGAAGTGACAACTCACTGCAGTATTCTTGCCTGGGAAATCCCATGGACAGAGGAACCTTGTGGGCTACGTTCTTTGGTGTTGCAAAAGAGTCAGATAGGATTAGTGACTAAACAACAAACAGTAATAACAACACAATCCTTTTAATTATTATTAATTCATTCTTTTTGTTTGTTTGTTTCAGAAAAGAGAGTCAGAATTCTGCTTTTTCTTTTGGCTTGTATTTTTGAGGATTGCAAATCTAATTCTATTGAGAAGAATCAGTCAGGGGCCATTTTCTCCTCTTGCAAGATATTCTCATTGTTTACAAGCTATGAGACTAGGTCCTTGCATAACCATTAATTGTAGGAATGCATATATTTGAAATAAGGTTTATAATTTTAATATTTTGATTTCACATCAATACAAATTTAAGGAGCATTTTTTTTTCTACCACTAAGGATGCATTACGTCATTAAAGATACATAGTCTAGTGGCAGAATCTGGCAGACCAAGAGCAATCACAACAATACAGAGCCATTAAGTGCTCTAATTCTCTCTTTTAACTGGTGCTATGAAAATACACAGTATGAGGACAGAAGAGGTATACTAGAGATACTGACATCTTCAGGAGGTTTTGAAGCATTAGAAATGTTCTAGATGGCAAGGCAGGGAAAAGACATACCCAGTAGCATAACCCAGTAAAGCACGGAATGGTCAATAAATTGCCAAGGAAAATATGTCTGTAGTAGAGTGATTTTAGCTGAAGTTGTGGAAGTTCTTAATTTCTGTAGGACTTTATTGCTTACACCATGGTTTCTATTGGCCTGCACACACACACAAAACATGAAACAGTGGGTGCAAGTATGACTATCTCTAATTTATCAAGCTCAGTGAAAAGCAAGACTTACCTAAAGAGATACAGCAAGGAAATAACATGATTGTGGCTAAAATTTCAGGTGTCCCAGCTCTCGGTCTGTTTTTTTTTTCCCTACAACAAAATTCTGCTCTAGTTCTCATTCTTATATGTTCATATATTAGACAGAAAAATGGAAAGTAATGAAAGATAAAGAAATTCAGGAATTAAGCAGACCTGGATTTGAATCACAGACTTGGTCTTGTCGAAAGAACTTGATTATGATTCTTAGCTTCTTGAAAAATATTTCTAATCTTATAAAACAGAACATTCACTGATACGTAATAAATACTCAGTTAATGATGGCTATTGTTATTTGCAAAAAAAAAAAAAAAAACTTAATGACACAGATAACCATGATGATGTGATCACTCACCTAAAGCCAGACATCCTAGATTGCAAAGGCCAATGGGCCTTAGAAAGCATCACAATGAACAAAGTTAGTGGAGGTGATGGAATTCTAGCTGAGCTATTTCAAATCCTAAAAGATGATGCTGTGAAAGTGCTGCATTTAATATGCCAGCATGTTTGGAAAGCTCAGCAGTGGCCATAGGACTGGAAAAGGTCAGGTTTCATTCCAATCTCAAAGAAAAGGCAATGCCAAAGAATGTTCAATTGCACCACACAATTGCATTTATCTCTTATGCTAGCAAAATTATGCTCAAAATTTTCCAAGTCAGGCTTCAACAGTGTGTAAACCAAGAGCTTCCAGATGTTTAAAATGGATTTAGAAAAGGCAGAGGAACCAGAGATTAAATTTCAACATCTGTTGGCTCATTGAAAAAAACAGAAGTTCAGAGAAACATCTTCTGCTTTATTGACTACACCAAAGCTTTTGACTGTATGGATCACGACAAACTGTGGAATATTCTTCAAGAGATGGAAATACCAGACCACCTTACCTCCTCCCTGAGAAATCTGCATGCAGGTCAAGAAGCAAGAGTTAGAACCAGACATGGAACAACGGACTGGTTCCAAATTGGAAGAGGAGAACATCAAGTCTGTATATTGTCGCTGTCCTTATTTAACTGCTATGCAGAGTAAGTACATCATGCGAAATGCCAGACCGGATGAAGCACAAGCTGAAATCAAGATTGCCAGGAGAAATATCAATAACTTCAGATATGCAGATGACATCACCCTAATGGCAGAAAGTGAAGAGGAACTGAAGAACGTCTTGATGAAGGCAAAAGAGGAGAGTGAAAAATCTAGCTTAAAACTCAGCATTCAAAAAACTAAGATCATGGCATCTGGTCCCATCACTTCATGGCAAATAGATGGGGAAACAGTGGAAACAGTGGCTGAATTTATTTCTTTGGGCTCCAAAATCAGTGCAGATGGTGATTGCAGCCATGAAATTAAAAGATGCTTGCTCCTTGGAATGCTTTCGAACTGTGGTGTTGGAGAAGACTCTTGAGAGTCCGTTGGACTGCAAGGAGATCCAACCAGTCCATCCTAAAGGAGATTAGTCCTGGGTGTTCATTGGAAGGACTGATGTTGAAGCTGAAACGCCAATACTTTGGCCACTTGATGCAAAGAACTGACTTATTGGAAAAGACCCTGATGCTGGGAAAGAATGAAAGCAGGAGGAGAAGGGGATGACAGAGGATGAGCTGGTTGAATGACATCACCGACTCAATGGACATGAGTTTGAGCAAGCTCCAGAATTGGTGATGGACAGGGAAGCCTTGTGTGCTGCAATCCATGTGGCCGCAAAGAGTCGGACATGGAGGAGCGACTGAACTGAACTGATGGTTATTTGATTATCACTATCATTGTTATTTTATTTTACATGAGATATGCATATCTTTCAAAAATAATCACTGTTTTGGTTTGCTAAGAAATATTTTCAAACTTGTTTTATGCTATGTTATATTGCATTTGTCTGTTTAAATTATCTTGTCTCCTTTATTTTTAGTCTCTAAACTCCTTGTCAATAAGTAAACATTTATTTCTGTGCTCATCATGTTTAGTTCCACTGTTATTGCAAGGCTGAGATAAAAAAAAAACATGAGGGAATTAAACAAAATCTTATCATATAATAGTTGTACAATATAAATTATATTTGTTATATTTTATTCTTTAATTTAGATAATGAATTACTTTATAAATTTAAGATCTGACATCTACCTGCCATGCTCCAAATAAGCAAATTAGTTTGCTATATTTCTCATCATTATTATCCCACAATCTGCCCTTAAAGATGAAGGAAGAGTTTCTCAGATGAAGACTAAGGAAGATATAGTACAATCATTTGTATAAATATCTTAAATATAAAGATAAAATTTAGGTGAGTATGCTTGCTTAAGCTCCTAGTGGATACTAATGTTCTAGACCAGTGTTAAGAATACTGACACTAATAGTGCATCATTTATTTTTATAATGACTCCTAAATATATAGTCAATTTTACAATATCGCTGAAGCAAGTTCAGATATGCTTATTGAGAGAAATATTTGCAAAAGTTTTTAACATGATCCAAGTTTTGCTGGTATCTAATCAAGCCAATTTTGATTTGTGCTATTACAGATTTATTATCACATAACACGGACAATTGTAGTGTCAATGTATTAATATCACAGCAATATATAATTGCTTCCAATTACTAATAATGTTCTAATTTAAGTAGACCTCTGGTCTCAGATAATTTACCTGTAGATGTGTTAAGTTCTATTATGTTTTATAAAGTGTCTTTTGGAAGGAATGTGATTTTCCTTTATTTCAACTACTGTTCAATATGAAAATCCCAATGTATGTTCCAGCAGTAGAAATTAAAATTAATGATACTCTAAGCCAGGATAATTAAAAAATAATAAAGTTCAGAATATGAATATGCATTGAGGTGATAAAGTTAGAGACGTGGTCTGTCCTGTTGTAAGTGAAAAGTAGGTCAGAATTTATACTGTAAGGTTTAGACCTGTTAAAGGGGCTAATCTAACACCATAGGGTCAACCAGGCAATGAAAAAAGGGCATTGCTCCCCAAAGGCTGCAACTCACTGATGCTATTTGGGAAAAAGAAGATTCTAAGGTGAAAAGTGTCCCATTTACATACTAATGTGATTTAGTTTATCAAGCTGTGTGAAGTTTACATTGGCAAGCTGCAAGTAGAGTTTAGGGCTGGTGAGAAAAACTAGGGCAAATTTCAATTGAAACAGAAGAATGGACAAGAGAGAATTAGAATATGAGGTATGCCTATGAATTTACCTCTTTGGGTCACCTAAGACTTAGTGAGAAATTAATGGAAGGAAAGAATTAAATTAGACTGGCTTCCTTGCTAGCTCAGCTGGTAAAGAATCAGCCTGCAATGCAGGAGACCCCAGTTGGATTCCTGGGTCAGGAAGAACCTCTGGAGAAGGAATAGGCTACCCACTCCAGTATTCTTGGGTTTCCCTGTTGTCTCAGCTGGTAAAGAATCCACCTGCAATATGGGAGACCTGGGTTCAATCCCTGGGTTGGGAAGATCCCTTAGAGAAGGGAAAGGCTACCCACTCCAGTATTCTGGCCTAGAGAATTCCATGGACTGTGTAGTCCATGGGGTCACAATGAGTCAGACAGGATTGAGCAACTTTCACTTTGAACTCATCATTGTCCTTAATACAGATTTCTATTTCAGAAAAACTTAGAGATTGGGGATGAAATTAAAGAAGAGTTGGTAGTTCTACAACCAAACAGCTTTTAGATAAACACTGTTCTTTAAAAGTGGTGAACTAACTTTTAGACGAAATGGAATCCTGGAAGATAGCCACTACATTTCTTTCAGAAGTAAAGCAGAAATGCAAGGAATTCTCTCAAGAATATTAAAAAAGAGCTAAAAACCCATCCAGGATAATTGTCTTCTTGAGTTATGGGATTTTCTCTAATAATGTAAGAGACTTGGCCACAGGGTGAATACTGTCTCTCATAAGAGAGTGTATATGTATATATGTCTCATATATATATATATATATATATATATATACACACACACACACATATACATATGTCTATATGTATATATATAAGCCTATATGTATATACATATATACCTATATAAAATATGCTAAGTATTTTTAAACATATGTTGAGACTTGAAAGAAAACATTTTATTTTTTAATATCTGCCAATATTGCTTAAAAGCATGAAGAATGTTCAGTTTCTGGGATCGATTTTCCTTTTTCTTTCTGTTTTACATTATTTGCCATAGCCTGGTTTCCTTGCCCACAAACTAGGAAAAGCAGACTGTGGATAAAATAAAGGACAAAAGTCAACAATTTGAAGACTTCTATCAAAGGAATCACTTTCTTAATTTTTGCCAAAAAACTTCCATCTCCTTGAAGAAAGGTCTCAGTTATGCAGGAATCTGAGAAAGTGAAAGTGTAAGTTATGTCCGACTCTTTGCGACTCCATGGTCTGTATAATCCATGAAATTCTCCAGGCCAGAATACTAGAGTGGATAGCGTTTCCCTTTCCAGGTGATCTTCCCAACTCAGAGATAGAGCCCAGGTCTCCCACATTGCAGGAGGACTCTTTACCAGCTGAGCCACAAGGGAAGCCCAAGAATATTGGATAGGTAGCCTATCCTTTCGGAGAAGGCAATGGCACCCCACTCCAGTACTCTTGCCTGGAAAATCCCATGGACGGAGGAGCCCGGTGGGCTGCAGTCCTTGCGGTCGCTAAGAGTTGGACACGACTGAGCGACTTCACTTTCACTTTTCCCTTTCATGCACTGGAGAAGGAAATGGCAACCCACTCCAGTGTTCTTGCCTGGAGAATCCCAGGGACGGCGGAGCCTGGTGGGCTGCCCTCTATGGGGTCGCATAGAGTCGGACACGACTGAAGCGACTTAGCAGCAGCAGCAGCAGCAGCAGCCTATCCTTTCTCCAGCAGATCTTTCTGCCGCAGGAATTGAACCGGGGTCTGCTGCATTGCAGGTGGATTCTTTACCAACTGAGCTATGAGGGAATCTGAGAAGCAACCTTTATATGAATGTTTCCATCAATGTCACTAAAAAAGTAACACAACAGAACATTCTATGTTGTGAGTCTGCATACTTCTATGATACTTTTTGTAAAATGTGAGCCAAAATGAAAATAGAATAAAGTGAAGTGAAGTGACTCAGTCGTGTCCGACTCTTTGCGACCCCATGGACTGTAGCTTACCAGGCTCCTCCATCCATGGAATTTTCCAGTCAAGAGTACTGGAGCGGGTTGCCATTTGAATTCTTAAGTAAGGACCACAGATATGACGGAGCTCTATTGTTATTAAAAATTAGTTATCTAGGTTATGTTTATTAAACAGCGTTTGCAGTTCAGAAAATCAGGAGACTCTGGCACTAAGTGTCTGTGTGCACACACATATTTATGTGGAAAAAAATTAAAACTTAAAATGGCTATTATTAGTTTTTGTGGAGGTGTCAGCTTTTACTTAAGTTGGAGAACTATGTCATCATTTATATTTTCTGACAAAGATAAGGCTGTAATGATGAAAGGGACAACATAATTGAATACTGCAAGCAGTTTAAGCTTCTGTACCAATACACAAAACTGCCTGGTTTTTCAGACCTTAATACAGTCTCAAAAAGTCCCCTAAATTTTCACTTGTCACAAAAAAGTTCCAGAAAGAGAAGGTAAGCTTTTCAGACCTATTAAGATTAATTTGATATTTCAAATGATAAATGTTTACACTTAAGTAGTGTATCATTTGTGGCTTCCCTGGTAGCTCAGATGGTAAAGAATCTGCCCACAATAGGGGAGATCTGGGCTCATCCCTGGGCTGGGAAGATCCCCTGGAGGAGGGCATGGCAACCCACTTCAGTATTCTTGCCTGCAGAATATCCACGGACAGAGGAGCCTGACAGGCTACGGTCCACGGGGTCGCACAGTGTCAGACACGACCGAGTACTAAACAGAACAGTAGAGTGTATCATTTCTTTGAAGACACATCTTAACGTAAATGGAATCTGTCTTTGGTCCAAATAAAGATGTCTTCCACAATTATTTTTGTAAATATACAAGAAATGATGAGACAATGGTAAAAAAAAAATTAGAGACTACTTGAACCATGTCTACACAATATTTTATACATTATTTTAAGTTAGGGTGCATCACTATACCCTATGATAGGAAGAAACACATTGCTCTGTGTTCAGTTGCTCAAAAGAGTCACGTCCAACTCTTTGCCATCCCATGGACTACAGCCTGCCAGGTTGCTCTGCACATGGGCTTTTCAGGCAAGAATACTGCAGCAGGCTGTCATTTCCTCTTTCAGGATATCTTTTTGACCCAGGGATTGAACTTGAGTCTCCTCGCTCTCCTGCATTGCAAGCAGATTCTTTACCCACTGCAGACTCATTGCAGCCATGAAATTAAAAGACTCTTACTCCTTGGAAGAAAATCTGTGACAAACCTAGACAATGTATTAAAAAGCAGAGACATCACTTTGCTGACAAATGTCTGCATAGTCAAAGCTATGATTTTTCCAGCAGTCATGTGAGGATGTGAGAGGTGGACCATGAAGTTTGAGAGTAGAAGAATTGATGCTTTCAAACTGTGGTGTTGGAGAAGACTCCTGAGAGTCCCTTGGGCAGCAGGAGATCAAATCAGTCAATCCTAAAGGAAATCAACCCAGAATATTCATTGAAAGGATTGTCTCTGGAGTTCCAATACTTTGACCACATGATGTGGAGAGCCAATTGATTGGAAAAGACTCTGATGCTGGGAAAGATTGAAGGCAAAAGGAGAGGAGGGCAGCAGAGAATAAGATTGTTAGATAGCATCACTGACTCAATGGACATGAGTTTGAGCAAATTCCAGGAGATAATGGGGAACAGGGAAGCCTGGCATGCAATAGTACATGGGGTTGCAAAGAGTTGGAAACTACTTAGAAACTGAACAACAGCAAAAAGATATTTTACAACTTTTCTTTGAGAAATCAAAAGACAATGTTGAGATGTCATGTAGTTACTTGGCAAAGCATATTTAGAATAGAAATAGGGAATGATATCTTTTTGATCAAATCATAAGAACCTGAGGACACAAGTGGGTATCTTTTCTTGGTTGTGTTTTACTTATGTTATTCTAAAATTGTTCTTTTTATATGTTACTCCAAACTGAAGTCTTATTTAGGTACAAGTTTGCAAACCAATTTCTCTTTCAGCCTGTTTAGAATGATGTGAGCCCACCTTAACTTTAGGGGACAGAAAGAGGCCTGGAGGTCTGCTGAAAGAAATCAAAATAGTGTTTGATATACTGTGGTTAGAAAAGAATTACTGTACATTTCTTTTGAATTAATTTTATTCTGAAAAAACTGTAACTTTTTTTTCTATCTAAATATTCCCATTCCAACTTTGTCTCTTCAGTAGATATGGCTGAAAGTTTTAAAATAAATCCTTTTTTTACATTTAAATTTATTTAAATCCCTAATTGCATCCTTGGTAATTTCTGTTTTCTTTATTATAAAAAAGAACAATTTGGGGGAACTGTACTATTTTATCTCGATTATATAGTAAAGACATATTAATCATCATTAAATAAGAATAAAACATAATGATTCTCCTAAGTGTTAACATTATCATAAAATGCCAGGACAATTCAGAATGTTAAGATTTTAGAAATTATTTGCAGGGGAAATAAAAGGGTAAATTTAAGATTTTTACATCTCCTCACATTTGTAGCTCCAGGCTGATGAGAATGATAATTTGGTAGGCTGTGATTAACAAAACATGCTAGCATTTGCGCTTCAGGGAAAGAAGTGGGAGTTACAACTGGTAGTAATATTAATATTACCATCAGTTCAGTTCAATTCAGTTCAGTTGCTCAGTCGTGTCCGACTCTTTGCGACCCCATGAATTGCAGCACGCCAGGCCTCTCTGTCCATCACCAACTCCCGGAGTCTACCCAAACACATGTCCATCGAGTCGGTGATGCCATCCAACCATCTCATCCTCTGTTGTCCCCTTTTCCTCCTGCCCTCAATCCTTCCCAGCATCACGGTCTTTTCCAATGAGTCAACCCTTTGCATGAGGTGGCCAAAGTATTGGAGTTTCAGCTTCAACATCAGTCCTTCCAATGAACACCCAGGATTGATCTCTTTTAGGATGGATTGATTGTATCTCCTTGCAGTCCAAGGGACTCTCAAGAGTCTTCTCCAACACCACAGTTCAAAAGCATCAATTCTTCGGCGCTCAGCTTTCTTCACCGTCCAACTCTCACATCCACACATGACCACTGGAAAAACCATAGCCTTGACTAGATGGACTTTTGTTGGCAAAGTAATGTCTCTGCTTTTAAATATGCTATCTAGGTTGGCCATAAACTTCCTTCCAAGGAGTAAGCGTCTTTTAATTTCATGGCTGCAATCACCATCGGCAGTGATTCTGGAGCCTAAAAAAATAAAGTCTGACACTGTTTCCACTGTTGCCCCATCTATTTCCCATGAAGTGATGGGACCAGATGCCATGATCTTAGTTTTCTGAACGTTGAGCTTTAAGCCAACTTTTTCACTCTCCTCTTTCACCTTCATCAAGAGGCTCTTTAGTTCTTCTTCACTTTCTGCCATAAGGGTGGTGTCATCTGCATATCTGAGGTTATTGATATTTCTCCCAGCAATCTTGATTCCAGCTTGTGTTTCTTTCAGCCCAGCGTTTCTCATGATGTCATCTGCATATAAGTTAAATAAGCAGGGTGACAATATACAGCCTTGACGTACTCCTTTTTCTATTTGGAACCAGTCTGTTGTTCCATGTCCAGTTCTAACTGTTGCTTCCTGACCTGCATACAGGTTTCTCAAGAGACAGGTCAGATGGTCTGGTATTGCCATCTCTTTCATACCATGATTTAATTATATTTCTTCCTCATTCACCAGAAATTTTTCTTTATCTGTCATTAACCTCTATCTCTAAATAAGTTTTTGTTGTAAAATGACAAAATGTGTACATAATTTTCTCTTATGTATTATCTACAAAAATTTTAAATGATAGATTGCTACAAAGAAAATAATTATGACAGTTTATCTCATAAAAGTTTCTTATTGGTAATTAAATATGAAAAATACAGTATATAAAATAGTAGATGTTTGCACAAATATATAAGCAATAGCTTCATAACATGTTTTATATTTCTATTTTTTCTATCCCAATATGATATAAATTATGACCTTTTATAAAGTAATAAAACTTAAGAAGTGATGTCTACCCATAGAGTGACATGAGTTTGTTACATATTAAGGAAATTTCAAGGTGATTATAAAATGATTTTTTTTTACCTAGATAATGAAATTACTAACTTTTCTTTAATGTTGTAATTCATCGTATGAGACCACAGCTATAACAAGTGAAAGGGACTTGAGTATGAATTAAATCAAATATATTGAACAAGATGGCTTCCATGATCTTTTGTGTTATTCTACTATAATATGCATTTTGTTTCACTGTGTAATAAAGACATTATATAGTGCCAAACATACTATATAACTAATCATATTAAATTATAAGACATATTTGTAGTAAATTTGAATTTATTAATAAATATATATATCTTTATGTTTAAGAGAAGAGTTATTTAATATTAAAATTTATCTATCAACACTTGAAAATGGAGAAAACTTCAGCACTTACATATTTTATTTTAGTATGAATTATAGTTATGTGAAGAGTATATGTTTTTTAACAGAATTATGATTGGTATGTCTTTTATACAGTCACAGCTAAAAATAAGAAATAATATATGCATGCATTTATATATTACACCTTTTTATATTTCTAATCAACATTAAAGCATATATTTTTATTTATTCAATCTACATTTGAGTTCCTCTAAAATGTATAGGGCATTAATATTTTTTCCTAAGCTTTTATGTAGATATTTTGTTACAATTAGAAGGCTGGAAAATTTTTGCTATGTTTTCTAAGCTTAAATTTTGAATTTGAGTTTGTAATCTTCCACTTTTCAAAATCTCTCACTATAACTATTAATGTGGTTAATTATATACATTATATAAATATGGTTAATTATACATAAATAAATAATGTATATAAATTATATAAATCTAAATTTCTTAATATTAAACCACAGTTTAATTATTGGTAATAAATTAATTTTGATAAAGCATGATTTTTTTAACATGTTATTGTATAGTATTTGCTAGTATTTTGTTTAGAATTTTTTCATCAGTATTTGTAAGTTAAAAGTGATTTCCATGTTAGACACAATGAGGGAAGGAGAGGATAAGAAGAACTGAAAGAGTAGCACTGACATGTGCACACTACCTTGTATACAATAGCTAGTGGGAAGCTGCTGTATAGTACAGGGGGCTCAGCTCTGTGTGCTGTGATGACCTAGAGGAATGGGATGGGGATGAATGGGAGGGAGGCTCAAGAAGGAGGAGATATTTATTTACTTATAGTTGATTTACGCTGTAGTATAACATAAACTAACACACCATTGTGAAGCAATTTTCATCCAATTAAACAAAGTAACTTCCAGTGTTCTTTTTTCCCCTGCTATCTTTATAAGACTTTTAACTACTGATGTTTTGATGTCATTATATATTAAAAAAAAAAAAGTGGAAAACTTTGCTTTTTCCTCTATGCTTGGGATCTGTTTTAAAATAGCATCTATTTAAGATTTGATATAGTTAGCAGACCTGTGATATAAAGCATATCCTTACACAGTATCTGTAATTTTGCCTATTTATAAGTATATTTTAATAAATTATATCTTCCTAGAAACATACCTATTGCATACAAGTTTTCAAATCCTTATACCTAGAGTTATGGTATGCCTTTTAATTATTTTAACCTCTTCTTTATTGGAAATCTTTACTCTCTTGATTAATTTTATATGTTGTTGATTTTTTCTTTTTTTCTAGGAAAGATTAATTAGGCATTTGAAAGCTTTACTGATTTCTTTGCTGCCCTTACCAATTCTGTAGTTTGCTTTCTAATTAGTTAATTTCTGCTTTTATCTTTATTTCCTCTCTTCTAGCTTTTTATATTAAAATATTCTGGTTATATACATTTTTTAAGATTTATAACTGCTTGTTTTTATTTCCCCTTTCTTCCTCCCTTCCTCCCTCCCTTTTTTTCTCTCTCCCAATTGTGTTCAGCATTATGAATTTTCCTATGAATAGCATTTCAGACAGTCCTTACATATTTTATAGATTTTCTGTTTTCAAGTTAGATTTTAATCAAAGTTTTTTTATTTATGTTTGACTCATGAGTTTATTTCTAAATATTGTTTATATTGCCACTTAAATATTTTCTTTCACTGTCATTATATTCTGGGATTATTGAGTTCATGACAGAGAAAATAATTTATAATACTGCTTTTATATTATCTCTTATTGATTGCTGTTTTCTTTTGCTACTCAGTAGGTAATTGATTAAAAAATAAGTTTAGTCATACATTAAAAAAAATTCCTTATTTTTAAGGCATAATTTGATACATGTCTCTCAGATAAATTGTATTTTTGCTATTATTCAGCTTATGTGTATAGCTAATATTATTTGACCTGTCAAGGTCAAATGTGTGTTTCTACAACAGGTAATATTACATATACAATTTCTAGATAATTATTTTTGCAATCCATGTGTATGTGTGTGTGTGCTCAGTTGCACAGTTGTATCCAACTCTTTGCAACCCCATGAATGGTAGCCCACCAGGCTCTTCTGTCCATTAAATTTTCCAAACAAGAATACTGGAGCAGGTTGCCATTTTCTACTTCCGGGGATCTTCCTGACCTAGGGATTGAACCCACGTCTTACATCTCCTGCATTGGTGGAAGGATTCTTTACCACTGCACCACCTGGGGAGCTCCTCTTCTTCCTACTACTGTCAATGTGAAGTGATCATCTTTATTTCATTTATTGTTGCTGCTGCTGCTAAGTTGCTTCAGTCGTGGCCGACTCTATGCAACCCCATAGACGGCAGCCCACCAGGCTCCCCTGTCCCTGGGATTCTCCAGGCAAGAACACTAGAGTGGGTTGCCATTTCCTTCTCCAATGCAGGAAAGAGAAAAATGAAAGGGAAGTCGCTCAGTCATGTCTGACTCCTAGCGACCCCATGGACTGCAGCCTACCAGGCTCCTCCATCCATGGGATTTTCCAGGCAAGAGTACTGGAGTGGAGTGCCATCGCCTTCTCCGAAATATAAATGAGAAAAAGTAAAATTCAAAAATAATATAAACAAAATCCAATTAAAAACTTGTCTCAGAATCTTCATGTGACCAGAAAAAAAATAAGTTTCTGAACAGCTCTTGAAAAAAATATTAGCTTTTATGTTGTGAAAAAGGTGTACCAGCTTCTATAATTAAATAGTTATATTTTCAACTACTTCATATGATGAAAATGCCAAAGTAGACTATAAACTTTATCAAAATAAGTCACATAAACAAAATTTGGAGTGTTAACAAAATATCATTTAAATCTTCCCTTTTAAAAAATAATTAACAACCTATCAGAAGTAGAGTGCACAAGCTCCAAAAATACAATTAACTTCTTATGTCAAAGAAAAAAAAGATAGTAAGAAAACTAACTAACTAAATAAATTTGTCAAAGACTTAAAAGCAGGTTTTCTGCCCTAAAGTTCTGAGATAATTGAAGATCAGGGTCTTGAGAAACAAATGTTTTCTGCTATCCATGTGTGCAGGTAATGTCATCCCTGAGGCGAATCTCTGCAGCAGACACACCATTTTCCTTTTGATTATATTCAAATACAAGGAAGAATACAAACAATATAGATCAGGTCTGCTTTTCTTAAACTGTTAGAATTGAAGCTTTTATGCTTTAATATGTAATAAACATCATTACATGTATATCTACAGTGAAAATCATTACTGCCAAATATCCTGTATTGCTGTACTAATGGTTCTTTTTCTCATACAGAAGAGAATATTTGGGAAAAATAACGGACATTTTATTTCAAATGTATTTACGTATTGAGAAGATTCTAGGTAATTTAACATTGGTAGATGATACTCCATATAATTGAAAATTGAAATAAAAGATTAAAATTAATAGCATTTTCAAGGTATAATCCTCATAAATTTGTGAGAAGATAACCTTATTAATCAAATTACATAAAATTCATCTGGGTCAATTTAGAGCCAAATTGTCCTTGAACTAGAAAAACATCAAAATGAACCTGTTTGCTTTATAATTATTATGGATCAAGATGGCAAATTAAAATCTAGCCCTTTAAATCCTCTTGCGTGACTAAGGATTTTTGAAATTGTCATTTTAGTTTGCACAGATTACACACTGACTTCTTCCACCTCACCCAAGCATTGAATTAAGTATCACATAAGGTTAATATTTTTTTGTTTGAAAATTACATTTATACAGAGAGAATGTAATGATGAGAATTCCAGTTCATGTTTCAAAATTACCCAATCTAATATAATGATTCTACAATGATTGATATTTTTCATAGTTTGTAATCAGATATGCATAATGTTCAAATTTACTCTCTAAACTAAAGATTTGGTGTCCTATTTTCCTTCTCAATGGATATGTAACTGAACTGAAAACTAACACCCAGTTTGTTTCACTTCTGATATAAATGTGAGAAAAAGCTGCCCATCTCTTTCGTTCCCAGTCTACAAAGTAAGTTTCATTTGACTAGGAAAGATACTAATTTTTATATTTTGGGATACTGCCTTTTGAAATATCCTCAATTGGGGAAAACAAAATTGATTCTCAAATCCAAAATTATCTTACACATGATGTTTTAGAATGCCATGGTTACCTGGAATTTCATGATATGATGAACCTGGAACTTTCAAGTTACATGAGGCCATGTTAGAAAAAATCTGTTTCTGATTTCTTGAGCTACAGCCACATTTTCCTCTTAGTTCTGTCTTGGTCTGTCTGAGATTAATTTGCAGGAGATGTTCAGTAGAAAGAGCAAGACATTATTCACTTAAAATGTAAGATAAAAATATCTTTTTTTGCAGTTGGTATAGAAATATCATGGTCTTTCATTATTTTCTCCACACTTATTGAACAGGACATGAAATTTCAAACTCTTAGAGGAGACAAAAATTCTTTGTAGCAACTTAAACACTTCCTTGGGTTTGACAGCATTATACGCTTTTGGAATGTGTAAGTTAGAGAGGTTCAACTCATTAGCCAAAGCTGATAATCTGCTAAATTCTCTTTCATTTGCTCTTTCCGGAAAGTGTCATTTGCTTGGCAAAAGAAAAGTGTGGATTAGGCAATAAGAATTAAGTCTGGTACTTCACAGCCTGATGCAATAGAACAAACTGTATAACTAGATTTGTTTCTTTGCTTGCCACTAGGAGACTCGGTTTAAGTTTTTATTCCATGATTTAACAGTATGTAGAACTCTGAGCATGAAAAGTGTTAGTAAAAGTGCTAGTCACTCAGCTGTGTCCAACTCTTTGCAACCCTAGTCCACTAGACTCCTCTGTCCATGGAATTTTCCAGGCAAGAATATTGGCGTGGGTTGCTATTCCTTTCTCCAGGGGATCTTTCCCACCCAGGGATTGACCTGGGTCTCTTGCATTGCAGGCATATTCTTTACCATCTGAGCCATCAGCGAAGCCCTTGGATCATGGAAAGAGCAGCCTATTAACATTACACTCAGTGTCACTTTATTCTTCTTTTCCTTTATCCCCCCCTACCCAAGTACATCCTCACTTATTATTACTTTTATTATCTAGTATAACTGTTGCTATTATTTGCACTATATGCATTATATTAAGTTTTTGAATACAGGCATAGTTTAAATAAATACTATTAAATTGCTGGAATCTAGGAAGTTGTGAAGCTCAGCCTGTTCCTCTGCTCTGACAAAGATACAAAGATTTAGGGGATAAAGCATGTAGCAGGAGGAGGACAGGAGAAGCAGAGCAAAGGGATCTGTTCATATTCTCAATTTAGTAAAACTCACTGTGGTAGAAAGGTACCACCATAGGAATTCCTAGAGTAGAATGGTCCTCAAAACATTCTGCTCATGATTTCAACAGGTTCAAGGTAGCCTCCAGGTAGAAATCACCTGAATCTCTAGCAAATCCACACTTATTACAATCAGCAGCTTACTCCTAGTGGGAAAAACTTTCAAGACTAAAGATACACTTGCCTTCAAGTTTCTAAAATCTCATCCTTTTCTCATTCATTATTCTCTAAAATAAAAATTAAATATTCAACAGGTCAAGTGCTTCTTCACAACTTCATCAGGTCAGGCAGAGTTTCCCTGTTGGTGGGGAAAGGATTACCCATGTAATGGGATGAGGTATATACTTCTAAACTCGGAACATTTCCTATGATTCCTGCCAACACACTGACAATTCTGTAATCATAGATGAAAATTTTTGTGTCAATGCACTAAGGCTTGTGATTGACCACTTCAGGGGACACATTTGGACAAAGCAACATCCCACATTAATTCCTTATAGTATGTTAGTTAACCAGAGAGTAGTGTTTTCAAAAATTTGCAAAATTTGGATACTGAAATACTTCTGGGAAGATTATATGATTTGGTACTGAACCAAACATTAATAACATGTTATTAAAAGCAAAAGCTTAAACAAAAAAGCTATAAGTAGAAACCATTTATGACTGCTCCTAGAGTCCTATTCCTATGAATACACCAGGTAGTGTCCTGATTGTGGTGCTGGGAGAAAAGGTGACAGTAGATGGAACAAGAAATGATTCCTGCTTTTATTAGGAGTTAGCAAGATGGAAGAAGAAGGATATTCTTTGCAGAGGAAAGCATATGGCTTAGGCATGAGAGGGACTTTTGGAAGAAACTTAGAATCCTTCTACATCTCAAGGACCAGGAAAGGTGATCTATCCTGGTCAGTGGAGGGCGTTCCTGTGGGATAGAAAATGCCCTGAGAGGGATTGTGTCAGTCCAAGGGCGATGGTGAGATGCTGATGGGTTTTGAATAAATTTACGTTTTATGAAGATGTCTCTAAATGCTTTGTGGAGTATGAGAGAGAAGAAATAAAATTGGAATCAGAGGGAAAAAAGTGGCTACTGCAGAAATAGCCAAGAGCAAGGATATTTTTTTCTCTATGTTTATTATTGTTTTGCTAAGAATTAGACTAGGCTTATTTTATGAATAGGGTCAAATTAACCTGAAGACTTAACTCCAGGCAAATGTTAGATAAAGATTTAACTCTTCATGAAGCACGGCATTCATCTTGCATCCCTTGCTCTCTGTACGTTGGAGTATGGCATAGTGCCATGGTTTCGTTTCCTGACTGTGAGCTGAAGCACCCATGGCACCACAGTGACCTCACAAGAACACTGTGGAACATTTTAAATTTGTCAAAGAATCAGAGCAGTATTTGTTGAACACCACATGAACTAGTAGCCAGTGATAGTTCAGGGTTTCACTATTAGATTGCTCCACATTCCTCTCTGTGGTGCCATTACTTTCTGAATCTGGGGTTTCAATATCTGCTGTGATAAAAAGCAAGTACCATGTAAATAGCAATGTGTAAATCATATGCTATTTTTTCTAGAATCTTACTTATTTTGACATTTAAAAAAATATAAAGGAACTTTCTTGAGTTTTTACTTCTGTTTTGTTCTTTTTTTTTTTTTTGCAAGATTCTCCATCAACTATATCATTCACTAAATATAATCTTCCTTCCTAACTAGTACAATTATAAGAGAATTTGGATACTCCCTGTCATTCTTTTCTTTTTTTTTTCTTCTTCCAGTTTTATTAAGATATAATTGACATACAGCACTATGTAAATTTGGAGCTTCCCAGGTGGCTCAGAGGTGAAAAGAATCCTCCTGCCAATGCAGGAGATTCTAGAGATTGAGTTCAATTTCTGAGTCGGGAAGATCCCCTGGAGTAGGAAATAGCAACCTGCTCCAGTATTCTGGCCTGAAAAATCCTAGGGACAGAAGAGCCTGGTGGGTTATAGTCCATGGGGCTGCAAAGAATCAGATACAACTTAGCGACTGAGCATGCACTATATAAATTAAAAGTGTACAGCATAATAGCTTGACTTATGTACATCATGAAAAGAAGATCATAATAAGATTAAGGACCACCCTTAATCTTAAGACCGCCTTCATCTCATATACATAAAACATTAAAGAACTAGAAAAGAATATACAATTTTTCCTTGTGAGAAAAATTCAAGATTTACTCTCAAATTTTATGAATAATGGAGTGAGTGAGAGAGTCACTCAGTCGTGTCTGACTCTGTGACCCCATGGACTATACAGTCCATGGAATTCTCCAGACCAGAATACTGGAGTGGGTTGCTGTTCCCTTCTACAAGAGATTTTTCCAACCCAGGGATCAACCCCAGGCCTCCTGCATTGCAGGCAGATTCTTTACCATCTGAGCCACCAAGGAAGCCCAAGCAGTATTAATTTTATTTATCATGTTGTACATTATGTCCCTAGTACTTCTTTATTTACAGCTAGAAGTTCATACCTTTTGACTACATCCGTCTTCCCTTCCACCTCACCCCTGCCTCTGGTAACAACAGATCTCATCTTCTTCTATGGGTTTGATTCTTGCTAGAGCAAAGGATACACGGTCTGCATCTCGCCCATAGACATATTTTATTTTGACCCATGGGCTGAAAATATACATGAAAGTAAATTTATCCATAAAGATTGTACACTGTAATACTATGGACTATCTTTTTAAGTCAGATAATTTGACAACATTTGACTTACAGTTTACCTGCATAGCAACAGTCAGCAGAAAACACAGGCTGCTCCCTTCTGAAGAAAGTTTTTCTCCTCACTCTGGCACAGTTCCTACTAACTTACTTTACCGGACTGGTCTTAGTAGTTACTGGAGTTTGTCCCAATATAATGCAACAAAAGAGTTTTAAGTTAGGCTTCATTACTTAAGACATGAAATTTTAGTGTGTTTTAACCATGTATCTGTGAGTGATTCAGAGAGTAGAGGTAGTTCTGAAGATATTAATAATAATATTATTAGTCAATAAGGTGTTTTGATATTATTCCACATATAACAGGCATTATTCTAAACACTTTACATTTATTATTTCAGTATACTCATAGCAATATTACAGTCACAAAAATTCTACAAAGTAGTGTTCTCACTTTTTAATTACGGTTGTGTCGAGAACTATGAATGTTCTCAGATTTTATCCTTGTCACAAGCTAACAAGTTAACTTGTCACAGCCTCACAGATGCTGGCAGAAGATCTGAGGCTCTTGGGTTAGAGACAAAGGAATGTATTGTCATTCAGCAGCTTGCAAGCACTGCAGCTTGCCCTGATTTCTCTTCCACTCTAAGTGCCATGGCTGCAGTGAGCAGTAGATTCCTGGGTGCTGTGGCACACAGTATGCATTTATCAGCTGAGGTCAGATATCCCCAGTCTTTTGTAATGGACTGCAAGAAGACTGCCCCACATCTGCCATTTGCCCTGAAGCAGACATCATCTTGGCTGTGCTGGCCAGTAAACCAGCCGTTTGCCAAGAGGGAGATATTGTCTCTATCTTCTAAAGCTGTTGGCTAAACAAACATTCTTTAAATGGAAGAATGTCCTTTTACAATGGTCTGGGACAGAGAGGAGAAATAAATAAAGACCAATATATTGCTTTAAACCTTTTGTTTTCAAATAACATTTAAATTTTCTTGCACTAAACAATGATAACATTATAAATTTGATGACAAGCAAGTAGAAACCTACTGTAGGCAGTAGATGGAGGGGAGAACAAGGCATCTATAAAATTTAATGGAAACCTAAACTTTGAGAAGGAAATGAAATGGCAACCCACTCCAGTACTCTTTCCTGGAAAATTCCATGGATGGAGGAACCTGGTGGGCTACAGTCCATGGGATCGCAAAGAGTCAGACATGACAGACCAACTTCACTTTCACTTAAACTTTGAGAATAAAATGAGAACACTGAAACATTATTTTAAAGTATCCCATTTATGAACCAACTTTGAACTAGTAGTTCCTAAATCTTTCTGCTCCAGATAGCTTTAAAAATCACAGTTTCTATGAGTCAACTGTAGATCTATATATTAAAAATAAAGTTAAAATTTAATTTTAGAAATTTCCCCAGGAGAATCTGATTTGTAGTATTAAGAGAGCACGGAGATCATGCAGTTCTGAAGGATGATCTCCAAGTAGGAGAGTGAAGTTGAATCAAGGTGACTTGTGTATCACCTCCAGGAAGTACAGTGGAATAATGATTGTACTTAAGGAAAGCATAAAATTAATACATCTTTCTACTCTGTGAAAAAATGTGTGTTAACAAATAGTGCGGTGTCAAAATGTAAAGAGAGCCCAAAGAATAGACTCTTTTATGTTTATTCAGAAATGTACCATGAATTCTTGGGGACTCAAGTACTTGTTTATTTGAAAGGTATTAGTTGTGGAAGCAGCACATCAGGCAAATACAGGCTGACAAAATTGACTCCTTATGTTTTTATGTCTTTGTATCCATGCTTACGTGATTAATAATTAATTGTCGCAGATACATTGCCATTAAGATGAAAGCGTCCTGGATTAAATAAGCAATTCAAGGTCCATCAATATTTTAGATTCTTTCTCTCCTTGGTGACTCATGCTGCCATCCACTCATTTTTTATTTTTAATTCTAATAGTCTTTATTCGCCAACAAGCTCTTAATTTTGAGATATTATACTCCTTTACTTTCACTCTCTACTCCTCTTATTAAGTCCATCTGTTTGTTTAGTCCATTATTCTACTTTTTATTAAAAATCATCACTCATTAGAACCCTCGATCTCTTCCTTTCACTTTGCTTGCATAATCTCAGTGCCTTTGCTTCTTCAATCAAAGAATCTGTACATTCATTTAAAACATGGCCTGTTCAGAAATCCAAGAATAACAATAAAAAAATTGTAATTTTGAACTACTACAAGTTCGTGGAATCCAATTTCAGTTGAACACTGAATTTTCTGCTCATTATATACTCTTTCTACATGATCCCTAGCTCAGCTTTAACTGATTCTGTATACCCAATGGGCTTCCCAGGTGGTGCTAGTGGTAAAGAACCCACCTGCTAATGCAGGAGATGTAAGAGAGACACGTTTGATCCCTGGGTGGGGAAGATCCCCTGGAGGAAGGCATAGAAACCCGCTCCAGTATTCTTGCCTAGAGAATCCCCTGGTGGACCACAGTCCATGGGGTTGCAAAGAGTAAGACATGACTGAAGCAACTTAGCATGCATGCACATACACCTGATAACTACTATGAGTTCCAAATCTGTATATTTAATCATGTGTTCAATATTATGCCTCTACTTAGAGATATCAAATATACAAGCTTAATATACTTAAAACAAGCTCACAATTCTACTTCTACCACCATTGTTTCTTATCTCAGTAAATATTCCCATCATCTATTAATAGTGTTTCTCTAAAAACTTATATGTTTGGTAACCTAGCTTGTGACATCCTGTTCTTTAGTCCATAGAACCAAAGAATTGAAAAACTGCAGATTTACATGTTAAATCATTCCACCTTTCTATCAGTAGTTCTAACAGCCTTGTCTAAACCATTGTCACCTCTCATTAGAAAGATCCTTAACCTTTCTCCCACTGTCTGTCCTCTCTTGCCCATCTCATAAATTTGTTCCCCTATAGCCAGAAATATATATCTGATTATATTATCAATATTATTTTTTGCCTAAAACTCATTAGTTTCCTTTTTCCTTTTTCTTTCCCTCCTACGTTCCCTTCCTTTCCTACTTCTTTCTTCATTTTTTTATTTTCTTCTTCTGTTATTCTTAGGATACAAGCTCAAATCCTAAAAGTAAGTTTAAGGCTCTGCAGGATCTAACCCAACTAACTACCACTTACTTCCATTCTATTCTTTTGACAATCGGTATTCCAGTCCCAAACCCTTTCTGGATTTTTTGAATAGCCACCTTCCTCTTCACTTCAGGACTTGTGTAGTGGCTACATCCTATTCTCGAAATACTCTTCTTCATCCTTGTCTTTTCATTCCTCAAGATCACATCTTGCACAAATCCTTCATATCCAGCAAATATCACTTCCTGAGGAAAATTACCTATGAGGACTTCTTGGAGCAAAGCAAGACAGTGCTGTACATCTTTTAAATAGCATTTATGAAGGCATTTACAGAGAGTTTTCTGGTAGCCTAGTGGTTAGGATTCTGGGCTTTCAGTGTTGTGACCTGGGTTCAATCCCTGGTTGGGGAACTGAGATCCCACAAGCTGTGCGGTGTGGCCAGAAAAAAAAAAAAAAGACACTGACTATCTACGTTGTTTTTATTCAGTCCCCAAAGTTTGGCATAGTGTCTGATAGAAATAGATGATAATTATTTGTGGAAAGAAGGAAGACACGTTTCCTAGAAATTGCAATGTGTTCCTCTCCAATATCTTTTTTTTCATTTCTATGGCATTCATTTCAAAACTTCACTGCTTTCTTAAAGATCCCTTCTATGCAAAATTTTTTATCCATCTTGGAAAATTGTCTCTCCTACTTTACAGATAAAACACAGGACATTAAGTAAGATCTCTCTTAATTTTCCACTCTCCCTGAACACACTTCCCATTGCTGGCAAACTGGTCTCTGCCCATTATTATTATCTTCTCTCCTCAGTCTCATTGTACAGAGAGTCTTAGGTGATCAACACTAATGCTTACAGTCAGTTATAACTTATATAAAGTATATTATATTTTAAAATAATGTTAGATTTTATAGATAGATTTACAAATATATTATATAAAATCATGACATTTTCAATATTTGGGGATTTATTTTATCTGCTTATCTGTTTTAAAAATATATATATTTTCAACCTCTGTTTTTTTCCTAGCTCTCTTCTTAACTATTAAGAAGAAGTGCTATATTTATATTATTCTTCAAAAGTGGCAATTGACTTATGCTGCCTTCTATCTGCTTTGTATCTCTACTTTTCTTCTCGGACAACGCTCTTGATAGATTACACTGACTTTCTCTACCTTTTACCTCCCATTCACTTCTCAAATTCTATTATCTCACTTTTTTGCAATCATTCCATTAAAACTGCTTTTTCAAAATTCATCAAACTCTCCCAGTAAATTAAAAAAAAAAAACACTTTTCATGTGCCATCACACTTGGCTTCTCTGAGCCATTTGGCACTTATGGACCTCCCTGATAGTCCTAAGAATTTCACACCCTAGGCTCACCAGACATCATCTCACCACTCTGGCCACAACTTTGCATCTTTGTATCCCTTAACATAACCTTTAGATCCTTTTTTTGTTCATTTTTGCTTTATCAGAGTATAAACTTTAGCATTCTTCTCTTTTTTAATTTACACACTTAATAGAAATATAATTTTAATAAAAGTTATATTTAATCAAAAGCTTACACTTCACCTATAGAAAAGTCTGTCTAAAATCTGTATTTCTGTCCTGGATAATTTATAATCTTATGTTCTAGTTAGTAATTAAACAACTTCACTTAGCTCTTGGAAATGTATTTTAAAAATTACATGCTTAAAATGGAACATATCTCATTTCCCCTAAAACACCTATCTTTTATTCTTTACTTTGATAAAGTGCACCAAATACCTCAGAATCCAAGTTGAAATCCTGGGAGCCATTTTGGTATTTCCTACCCTTTTACGTAAAATCTTTTACCTCATCACTTACAAAATCTATCAGTTTTACTTTCCCAAATCTCTTGCCCTTTTCCTCTCCTTCATGCCTTTGGCACCTGCTCTTCTCCAAGTCCTCATTTTTAATTATCTGGGTTTATTCAATGGCTTCCTGCCTTTTCTGTCTTCCTTAGCCTCCTACAATCACACCCTTCAGACTGATCTTTCAAAAGTCTAATCTAAACGTTCTTCATTATAATTATTGCTCATCACCTCTTGAATAAACTCTAAACTTTCAAGCATGACCTACAAAATTTCTTATAATTTGCTCCTTCCTAGTCATAGAATAACTGCTTATTGAATCAATAAATGCACGGATAAATATTTGAAGATGTATCTTTCACCAGTACTTCCTTTTTATGCTAATGCTAGCCAAACTGAGTGTGTAACAGTGTATCTATAAAATGTTACTTTGCACATTCTAGTCTTCCCTTCATCTTTTACATATCCAAAGCCTAATTGCATTTGAAGACATATATCTTCCAGATAAAAACATTGTGAAGGAACTGAGGAAGCCTTATTCCCCAGGTTCTTAGAGAAGGTCAAATTGCACTTGCCAGAAATGTCATTAAAAAGTGTCAAAATTGAGAAAATTAGCTGCAGAAATAACACAATCTAAATTGTCATTCTATTTTTGTATCTCTATGAAAACAAGAGTATCTCAAAACAGAGGTGAAGCACGTATGTATCACCTGCAAGAATTACACATGTATGCTTCTCTAGTACCATTTCATAATTATTTTAATTATGCTTATCCTGTCTATATCTTGTGAGATCACTCGGTTAAGAAGCCTCTTCATTTAATATTCATTTCACCGTTCTCTTCTTTTAGGTTACGTGTTTGTTTTTTTTTTCAGTGAAAGGTAGATCTTGTATACCACTTATCATTACTGAATGCTTATTGTAAAATAAAGGTTCAAACAAATATATAAAGAATGAATTGAAGAAAAATTATATATTTGTTTTTTTCTAAGGGCTTGATTTCCCTGGATTCATTGATATACTAGTTTTCCTACTGATCAAACTAAAGACCAGATCATGGATTTTGATGACTATTTTTAAAAGTACATGAAAAGCAAAAAACAAAACTAACGATGAATGGCTTAAGGAGTGTGAAAACATCACTTTCACTCCATTTTAAATTATTATATCACAACTTCAATATTACATAGATGACTTATATTAACCAAATACTATGGAGGCAAAAGTTTAATTGACTAAATTTTGAAAATATCCCATTCCCAAAAAAAAAAACTAATATGTTTTATTTGGGATTTTCTTAGAATATTAATGTTTTTCTTTTCTCAATTAAAAATATTAATGATTGATTCCTGGCCAATGGCAGTTTGAAATAAGGTTTAAAAAAATAGAACTGTGATGAGAAAGATACATTTGCAGTACTTTATCATATCTAGACAGTTCTCACATTTATAATTATGACTCCTGGTTTACAGATTGTGGCTATATAGTCAAGAAGATGTTAAATTTAATGGTTCTAATAACAAAATCAAGTTCTAGTTGTGCAAATAATACAATGAGCTTTCACTGAGGGTTCATCCTGGAGGCTTAAATTCATTCTTTATTCAGGTAATTATATTTATGTTGTTTTATCTTCTTTGTGTCTCATTGATCAAACTTTGAAAGTTTTTCCCTTTAGTTTTTGAACACTTAAGGCTTCAGGTGTAATTTCAAAGAAGAACACTTTCATTTTAAAGTCAAATTGCACTGAGAGAAGAACGTGACAGCCTAGGCCTTGGATAGACTCTCGAGAGGTCATTTATGGAAGAAAGATAAAACAATTACAGCTCCACTTTGATAATAAAATGAGGCTTTCTAAACTAGGATGGGGTAAAGGAGAGATTAAGAATAGTGGGAATGATCAACAGAGTAAGGACAAGATTTTCAGAAGAAATCCACTATCTTGTTTTAAAATTTAACTAATACATTGCTAAAACTATACATTTAGCAAAAGCCAGTAAAATAACTAAACCCAATAATGTTTTGTTCAGATTTAAAAATGAGGTCCCTGTCAGGTTGAGGTAGGGATGTACAGAAACGAACATATAAAGTGTATTTGCTAAATTTCATGAAGAAGAATTTTATCTCAGAATATGATGGCACTAGTGGTATATAAACCCGCTTGCCAATGCAAGAGACACAAGAGACATGTGTTCAGTTCCAGGGTGGGAAGATCCCCTGAAAAAGGGAATGGCAACCCACTCCAGTATTCTTGCCTGGAGAATCCCATGGACAGAGGAGCCTGACAGGGTACCGTCCATAGGGTTGCAAAGATTTGGTCAGGATTGAAGCGACTGAGCATGTCTGTTATTTGTGTATTTCTAAAAGAATAGTAACAAGAACTCTACATGGGTATAGGTGTTTCAAACCAAATGTGTCCTTTTACACAAAGAATTTCAAATAATCAAAAGAGATGTGGAATTAGAATCATTCACATAATAAGATAATAATAATAGAAAAGCAATGAAGAAAATGCAAAATGGTTTCACATAAACAATTTTTAATAAATGATAAACATATATATATTAAAAAAAATCTAGGATAATATTTACAAAATGTAGCAGTTTGTCTCAAGCATTTATGTTTTAGAATTAATAGGAAGATAATAAAAAATTGAAATTTAAGTAATCAATGAGAAATAAGTCTGCTAAATCTTGAATGTGTTTAGGTAATTTCCCAAATATTTCATAGAGTAATTTACTGGAGGAGGTTAAATATATTTCAATCAACTGAATTCATTAATGGGCTATTTTAAGCTAAGTGGCTTCATTAGGTCAATATATTAAAGATGACTATTAAGCCGTACTAATTATGGTAATAAAATATTTTAACATGAAAATGGTATCATTTGAAATTAACAAGACTGAATTCTAAAAATGATTAATAGTATATAACTTGAAAATATATTTTAATGATACATCCTACATATTAAGCAAATTATCCATATTGTAACAATACCAGAAAATCAATACTCAATAACCTTATGAGTAAATAATGTAATCATTTTAGAGATAAGGAAATTGGAACTTAAGGTATAACTCACATACCATGGACAGGGATCCGACCTAGATGTTTCTGCTACTGAAGAACATTTAAATGCCTGTTAATATTTTGTTAAAAAGTTAATTATAAATTAAATTACTTTTATTTAAAAAATGTTTCTGATTTGACAGTTGATAGGTTGAACTGAATAATGAGGAACTGCAGTGGGACTTTGCTTTATCTTATTCACTTTAATCACATGACAAATCCTTAAGTTTTAGATTTTGAAGAGGATTTACATGATTTAAATGATGATCTATCTGCCATACATTATAGCCTTCACTTGGCAATTGCCAGTTAATCTCACTGCTGTTCACAAATGTTCAGCCATTTTTGTCCTACATTGTTTAGTTGGTTAATTGGAAGAAAATTGTTAATAAACATTATAAAATCTAACACTTACTGAGTACTTGCTATTAGTAAAGCACTTTTGAAATACATTCAGTGTATAAACATATTTAATTTTAAAAACTACATTATAAGGCTGATACTATTATAATTTACCATGTTTTTTAGATTAGGAAATGGAGGCACAGAGAGTTTAAGGAAAGTCACATACCTGGGACAGCAAAGTGGAAAAAAGAGCCCAGAAAATGTGAGTCTAGAAGCCAGGGTTATTATCATTTTTCAGTAATCATTTTAATTCAGTGAACATGGATGTCAAACCACAATAGAAAAGAGAATTAGTTTGTCTAAGCTGTGGATTTTGGCTACAAAGTGATTGATCATGAGAGACCTGAAATCAGTTGAAGAACTGTGAAAATGGACCATATACATTAGTTTTATGGACATTACAGCTAGAACTCCATATTTATTTTACTAATATAACGTGATGTTAGAAATTTTACAGATAGGACAATGTTCAGGTATATAAAAGTTTCTGAGAAAATACTGTGTGTGAGGGTGCAAATTGAAGTGATGGGAGTAGAGATGGGCATATGGCTAGGAAACAGTAGCCAAAAGACCAAATACTGAGGTCAGTTCAGTTCAGTTGCTCAGTCATGTCCGACTCTTTGCAACCCCATGAACCGCAGCATGCCAGGCCTCCCTGTCCATCACCAACTCCCAGAGTCAACCCAAACCCATGTCCATTGAGTCGGTGATGCCATCTAACCATCTCATCCTCTGTCGTCCCCTTCTCTTCCTGCCCTCAATCTTTCCCAGCATCAGGGTCTTTTCAAATGAGTCAGCTCTTTGCATCAGGTGGCCAAAGTATTGGAGTCTCAGCTTCAACATCAGACCTTCCAATGGACACCCAGGACTGATCTCCTTTAGGATGGACTGGTTGGATCTCCTTGCAGGCCAAGGGACTCTCAAGAGTCTTCTCCAACACCACAGTTCAAAAGCATTAATTCTCGGTGCTCAGCTTTCTTTATAGTCCAACTCTCAAATCCATACATGACCAACGGAAAAACCATAGCCTTGACTAGACGGACCTTTGTGGACAAAGTAATGTCTCTGCTTTTTAATATGCTATCTAGGTTGGTCATAAATTTCCTTTCAAGGAGTAAGCATCTTTTAATTTCATGGCTGCAATCACCATCTGCAGTGATTTTGGAGCCCAGAAAAATAAAGTCAGCCACTGTTTCCACTGTTTCTCCATCTATTTGCCATGAAGTGATGGGACCAGATGCCATGATCTAAATTTTCTGAACTAAGATCAGTCTGATAACTCATTTCTAATCTTTTAGCTTTTCAGAACATTCAAATAGAAATAAGTCAAAGTAAAGAATTATGTTAAGTAAATTACTGACACTATTTCAAATGGCAAAAGGATTTTATCTACAAGTTCTCATTTTAAAATACCAGAAATTGTACTGGTTCCTGAAATCCTGGTGGAGGACCCAAACTTGAGAAACATCTTAGTATTCACAGTGGCCACTAGGGTAACAAGAAATGAATTTACTTGTCTGAGATCACATGTCCAGAGGTAAAGTCAGGGGGACATAACAATATTCTGTGCTCAGAAGTTATTTTTACCATCTCATATTGAGTCCAGATGTGGCATATTTTGTTAACCTAGTAATCAATATTGGGTCATGAACTATTTTCAGTTTTGAGTAAAGAATCATTTCAAAGTTACTTTAAAAACCCCACATTGATGAATTATCAAGGAAAAATCCTACACTGATATATTACCAAACTGAATAGAGAAATTAGAAATATGAAAATGTGTGCTCAGTCATGTCTGACTCTTTGCAACCACATGGGCTATAGCTCCAGACCCAGGGATTGAACTGCATCTCTTGCATCTCCTGCATTGGCAGGAGGATTCTTTACCATTGCGCCACCAGGGAAGCCCAGAAGTATGAATATGAAGTAGCAAAATGAGCCCTTAGAACTTCCTTCTCATTTACATATCATTTTTTTCCAACTTGGAATTAAGATGGAATATATCTGGATTTAAGTTGTAAGAGTAAGAACTCATATATATACATATATGAAGAATCTTTTTTGGTTCCCTAAAGCAGCATTTTGAGATGCAGTGCTCGATTGCCAGCCAATTAACTCTCAAAACTTGGTGATAGAATAACTACTAGAAATATCAGAAAAATTAGACTGCCATTCTTGGTTCTTTTGAAAAACTATTGTAATAGTTCTGAACAAAACTTTCTGGCCTGTTGGTGGTAAACTGCCAAGGGACACAAGCTATAGCCTGGGTAAACGAATATAGTTTAGTTTAAAAACAAGCTGAATTGTTTTTATTTTACATGTTTCCAATCTACCAACTTAACTGAATTAATAATGTACACATACTTTAAAGACATCAAAGGGAGATACATAACATTATATATTAAAAACTGTGATCACTCTTTCTAAACTCTTCTCTCAAGAGAATGATTTTCTATTCTGAAAAGCGATTATCTCAGGACAGAAAATTATTTGTCTATGTGACATGAAAGTGCCTTAAATAGAAAGCTAATAAGACATATCTGTATCAGCTTATTAGTAATTTATGGCTAGCTCGTTTTTAGAACTTTTCCTCTTGCAACTAATGTTTTCAAGGATCTTAATTCAAACAAAAGAAATAGTCTGCATCCATACACATAGATACGAGAATATTTCAAATGAGAAATCTCTCGCTACTCAATGAATTAAATGGAGACTCTTTACATCAAGATTAAAAATGATATTCTCTTTTGAAGTAAGTTATTTAAATAATACACACATATCTATTTTTAGATTTCTTTTGTGTCTAATAACAAAGCCAACTCTATCAAGCTTCATAATCTGCCCTCTATCATCTAAAGTGTTGACTCTTTCTAACTTTAGCCTGGAGAGGAAAATCACATATTAAAGTGAATTGGGAAGGCTGCTCTTTTACCATCATTTCGAGCTCCATCATTTGTTTTCTATTATATACTTGTATTCTGCATGCCTGTGAGAGAAATACAAATCTAAAATAAAATCTGACATTTAATCACCCTTACTGGACAAATTAGATAAATTATTCTAAGTAACGGAGAAGGCAATGGCAGCCCACTCCAGTAATTTTGCCTGGAAAATCCCATGGACAGAGGAGCCTGGTGGGCTGCAATCCATGGGGTCGCAAAGAGTCGGACACGACTGAGCGACTTCACTTTCACCTTTCACTTTTGTGCATTGGAGAAAGAAATGGCAACCCACTCCAGTGTTCTTGCCTGGAGAATCCCAGGGACGGGGGAGCCTGGTGGGCTGCCGTCTATGGGGTCGCACAGAGTCGGACACGACTGAAGCGACTTAGCAGCAGCAGCAGCAGCATTCTAAGTAAACTAGATGAGGTTCTAAATATGTTTCCACTCTTTATGCTATATTTGGCCCCCAAATCCATCCTCCATTCTATTTTTTTTTTTTTTTTTTGCCTTCAAATGTGCTCTAGAAATCTGACTTCCCCGCACTGCTCCACTTAAGTTACTTAATCTCTGATATTTCAGAAGGATTCAATTAATGAAAAGTTACTGGAAGGCAGGAGAAGAGAGGGAGATCTGAAATTTACCCCTGTGCTCTGTCCTTTGACTACCTCTCTTTGCAAATACAGCCCCTTTTCTGGCTCAAGTTATTCTCGGACCAGGATAACCTGTTCACTTCTTTGGTCTTTCAGACCCAGGGCTGGTTAACAGCATTTTGCTATTACAAGTTTGATTGTGCTTCTGCTTTATGAGTTCTTCAAATTCTCCCTATATTTCTGTGAAAGTGTCCTTGTTAAAAACCCTTTAGCTACCTTTCAAGGCTGCCATCAGTTCCTGCTGATATCCTGAATCACACACAATCTAAATGAGTAAAAAATACTAATCTTCTAATCATTATTTTGGAAACATGGCTTCAAGGAAAATAAAATTATTAAGACCATCGTGATTTTCCTACTTTGACACAGAGTATCCTTGAAGAGCACCGTGCTTCTTTACTACAAAACCTTCGTTTTACACATCAAAATGGTTCAAATGCTTTTGAAAAAAAAAAAAGTGTTTCTCAGGGAATCTAATGCAATTCTTCATGTTAATTCAAAGTTCATTTCTCCTTTCCTACTTAAATTTTCATTGATTACCATTCCTCGCTTACTAATGGGTAAAATAAAAGGGCCCTGGGAATATTTGAGTTCATCTCTTTTTCTAAAGTGAAAAATAACTGGTTTTAAATTGGGTATTCCCATTTATTTTATTGAACATTTTGAACAGAATTCCCTTTACACTAATGTAATTCTTTAAACAGTATTGGTGAAGAAAGTTTAATTTCTGTTCTTACTTATCTCTTAGCATTTATAGTAACTTTATTGACTCTCTTTTAACACCGTGAACTCAGATTTTTATGTGAAACTGCTACATATCATTGGTCTTGACAGGTTTCCTGGCAATAATTTAAACCTGTGCACCTAACTGGGACAATTGCTTTTTCTTAGTCATTTTTCTTAATAATTTTATAAAGACATTTCTTTAGTTAAGAGTCAGTGTTATCACAACTTCAGCATAAGCAATTCTGATACTAAAATTGCATAAATATTATGTATGTATTTGAGAAGCCATTTGGAAAACTCTGTCTCCTTGCCCTGTAATCACCTTACATATACTTTGCATCAGGTAGCTTTTAATTTTCTGGCCATAGCTTAATTTAAATGAGTACAGAAAACTAATGGGAAATTATTTGAAATCTAAAGAAATAAGAAACTACTTATTATTGAAGCAAGAGATGTTTTAAAATATTACAATTATCCCAGTACTTACTGCAATTTCATGAACTTATATTTAATAGATTGTGTTAGACTCTTTTCTGAAATCATGCTTTGTGGCATTTGCTCTTATTTGCTGTCCTGGCAGAAAGTTCCAGCTGAAGTCAAGGCCACCTTCTATCCCAAAGTTGGTATAATTAGTATCAATTCTGTGTTTCTCCAAGCTTACACAGGAGGTTATTAACTGTGTTTCATGTGGAGTGTCAAAGAAGCAAGGGCAATGCCAGCAATCTTTTCAGCTTCAAAGGCACAGCTCATAAATTTAATTCATTGGCTAGTAAGAAGGATACAACCAGTTTAGTTTATTAATGATTTTAAAAATAATTTCAGAGATGTTCTGGAAATACATTTATTCATATATGCAGGCAAAATTTTAAAATAAAAGACAAATTATCCTCCTAATCATAAGTAACTCATTTAGTCTTAATATTTTATGTGATGTGCTTTCTGGAATATAATAATTATGGAAATTTTTAAATTAATATTTATATGTACTTGCATATTATATAAAAATGAATTCAAGAAAATGGCACATATTCTACCATGGAACATTTCCTTTCTTAGAGGTTTTTTTGCAGAAAATGTATACTTTATTAAATTATATTAAATCTAGATTACTATAAAATCAGTTAAGGCATTCCCACAGTCATAGAAGTAGAAACAATATTAATAGAACTGTTTATTTAAAAGAAATATAAATTAATGGTACAAAGATTTCTGTTTGAATTGATTAAAGCCAAAGAAATAAATAAGCTCAAAATGAAACTCTTAAAAATGTTTGATGTTTTAAATTGCACAAGCCACAAGAATGTCCTTGGAAAATAGAATAGAGCATAAGTGTTCTACTTCCCTTACTAGGTGGTATGGGAAAGAAAATATGAATACCAGTTTCTTCAAATATTTCCTCACTGCCATAAAGAATAAGAAAATATTTAAAGATTTTCAAACTTTGCCTAGTTCAACTTCATACAAGTCCAAGGCGAATGCTCCACTTAGTTTCAGAAATAGTTATACATAACAAGGGATTCTTATTCCCAGGAAGATCTAGAAGAATAGAAAGAATAACTTTAGCATCTCGGGCTCTCTTGGAATAACCTAATCTGAAACACTGTTGCTATTCCAATGTGTGGGTCCCCTAGCTGACAAAGAGACCAGGACCCTGAGTCAACACACCCGCCCATGTCTGGCTTGTAGCCACTGCCTTCAGTATTATCAATATGGTACTTGTAGCAAGATTGACAGCGTATATGGTGCTTCTTCTTTCCAGAGTATATACTGTGCTTATTCTTTCCAAGCGAGAAGCATTTTAAATATCTTATTTCCATCAAGAACTATGTTTCACATATTTAATTTTGAAATAGAGTCAACTTTATATAGTAATTATTGTTTTGTAAAAAACTAACGGAAACTTAGCTACTTGGTTGGAGAAGGAAATGGCAACCCACTCCGGTATTCTTGCCTAGAGAATCCTGTGGACGGAGGAGCCTGGTGGGCTGCTGTCCATAAGGTCGCACAGACACACCTGAAGCGATTTAGCATGCATGCATGCATTGGAGAAGGAAATGGCAGCCCACTCCAGTATTCTTGCTTGGAGAATGCCAGGGACAGAGGAGCCTGGTGGGCTGCTGTCTGTCTATGGGGTCGCACAGAGTCAGACACGACTGAAGTGACTTAGCAGCAGCAGCAGTCTAAATGTGGAACCCTGTCTTTTTGCAGATAAGCAGGTCCCTCTATATGGACCATCTGGAAACTGAACTACTGCTTAATTTTTTCCAAGTTTAGAAAAGCCCAACATATTGACACTTAATTTTTAAAAGCTCACAACATCACGCAAATTGTGTTTTATTACCACCAGTAAAATCAGAAACATTTTTAATAGCTAAACACTCATAATACAAGCTCATAAACAATTTCTTGATTTGCACACTTAGGGATTTAACTGTGTCAAGATGATATATTTTACCATTGCAAATGCTCTATTCGAATGCATTTATTCTGACAAATCAGAGCTTTAATGATTTTACTCCACTCTTTCTTTCTCAGTGCTAGCATTCTTTTTTCTTTTATTCTGAAAAATGCTCCTTTATCTCTTTGTATTCTATTTTTTAAGTATCTATGCCAAAAGAGGGAGGAGGGCACACATTAATGAAACCAAATAAAAACAAAATGTAGACTAGATTTTTTTGACATAAAGGAAATAGACTTTAGAAACATAAGTCAGATCATTATTGCATTTTAACCTGACTTAATTAAATAGATGCTTCAGACAGTGGTTTGATGTGCTCAGGTATGCATTTTGTGTTTATTTTATGTTAGCATATTTTATTTTGAAAACAGAAAAATTAAACAACAATTGAAGTAAAGGAATCTGCATACAAAACTATTATGTCACAAACAACATTTTAGGCAATTACACTTTATTAAAAATGCCCATATTAAATATGAGTTGAATGTTACAATTCATCTCAATTTCCATGTACTGGCACAAAGTAAATACTTCAGCAATTTATTTTCATTGAATACAGCTTAGCTTCATGCATATGATTTTTTTTTTCCACAAGTCACTAAGATTGCTTCAATAAATCTTTAGAGAATGGAGATCTTTCAAACAGTAATATTTTGGGATTACACTTAATAGGATTATACTTGATGGCCAAACATGTTCCTAGATTTATAAACATTTATATAGTCAATTTTTGTATGATTTGTATGATTTTTAAATTACAAGGGCTGCATATGAGCTAAAAATTATGGGCCTTTAATTCTAGAGTGGAGCTATAATCACTGCAGATGTATGCTAAAATTCATTCAATCCTACCTGAATAATCTAAAATATTTTACTTAATATGACATTTTCAGACATAACTAACTAAATTAAATTATGAAGAATTTATATTAAGTTGTGCTGTGTGCTTAGTCTCAGTCGTGTCCGACTCTTCTCAATCCCATGGACTGTAATCCGCCAGGCTTCTCTATCCATTGGATTTCCCAGGCAAGAATACTGGAGTGGGTTGCCATGCCCTTCTCCAGGAGTTCTTCCCAACCCAGGGACTGAACCCAGGTATCCCACATTGCAGGCAGATTCTTTATCTTCTGAGCCACCAGAGAAGCCTTATATTAAGCTAATGCTTGAGGTAGTCGTATATGGATGTGAGAGTTGGACGGTGAAGAAAGCTGAGCACCGAAGAATTGATACTTTTGAACTGTGGTGTTGGAGAAGACTCTTGAGAGTCCCTTGGACTGCAAGGAGATCCAACCAGTCCATCCTAAAGGAGATCAGTCCTAGGTGTTCATTGGAAGGACTGATGTTGAAGCTGAAACTTCAATACTTTGGCCACCTCACTCGAAAAGTTGACTCATTGAAAAAGACCCTAATGCTGGGAAGGATTAGGGGCAGGAGGAGAAGGGGACAACAGAGGATGAGGTGGCTAGATGGCATCACCGACTCAATGGGCATGGGTATGGGTAAACTCCGGGAGTTGGTGATGTACAGGGAGGCCTGGAGTGCTGTGATTCATGGGGTCGCAAAGAGTCAGACACGACTGAGCGACTGAACTGAACAGAACTGAAATCGAGCTTTTGATTGCAGAGACACACACTTCAAAAGAAATCCATCTTGAATAAATGTATTGTCAGCCTAGCAAAACAACCAGGTAAGGAACTAGGCTGCCCCACCTGTGATCTTCTTATTTTCAGAAAGCTCTGGGTAACCCAGACAACTGATCGCCTTGAGAAACTGGCTCTTCCTTCCTATGCCTAATTCCCATGCTTACAATTCAAATTTAACAATAATGATGTGAGCCCACAAAACTCTAGACACCCCACCTTTGAACTCTAATAAAGCCAGAGATCAAGTCTGTGTGCCTTCTCTGTCTTTCTAACTGTGACTTCTCTAGGTGGTCCTTCAGAATCTGGGAGTAGTAATTTTGTTCCTCAACATTCCCTGTTGGTTTTTTCTTGCTGAAGTGCATCCAATGACCATTTTAAGAACAATGCTGGTCCAACCATATTGGCCTCAATGGAGGAAATGTCTGTAGGTGCTCCTAAAAGCAATAGGAACTGAGGCAAGTGCCTCAAGCAGTCATAGCCAAAAGTATCACTATCAATAGGCTGGGACCAAAACAGTAACTCATCTCTAATTTTTTTGATATTGGTCATATTTTTATGGTTGTGGATAATTAGATAATAGTTGATTTGGTAAATTTAAAAAATGTATTTTTTAAGAAAAAAATTTGCAGTGCCATTCTGAAATAAGGTTACACTCCAATTACCTCATTATAGTTAATAAATTGGTTGTGATTATAAGCAAAATGGTACAATTTTATTAACAAAAAATTATTTTTCCATTTTTAAGTCTGATGTAAAATAAATCAATACTTGAACCAATTAATTCATTTGGATTTTTACATGGATTGTATAAATGATGTCATCATCACTTTTAGGATTTTTTTTTTTCCTATCTGAAACATTGAAATGCATGAAGTATTTGAAAAGGACAGGGAGTATATTAGATATTTTATACCTTTTCTCCATATACATCATTTCATTTCTGCACCTGTAGTTTACTTACAGTCTTACAGAGGCAGAGACAGATAACAAGTAGGCATTTAAGAGTTCTGCCTTGGTAAGCACAAAGGCTTCAATTGTCAATTCTACTTTTGAAAATCATGATAAATAGACATAATCACTGATTTATCTCACTATGTCTCATACATGTTTCCTGAATTTTCAATATCTTTATATAATGATCTGTAAATGAGGGTGCTGTTAAAGATTCCTAGTTTATGAGATAGTTTATATAAAATTGACAATATACAATATGTTAAAAATTTTAGGGCTTCCCTGGTGGCTCAGTAGTGAAGATTCTGACTGCCAATGCAGGAGACACAGGTCCCATCCCTGATCCAGGAAGATCCGACAGGTTGTGGAGCACCAAGCCCATGTGCCACAACTACTGAACCTATGCTCTATAGCCTGGGAACTGCAACTACTGAGCCCACTGCAACTACAGAAGTTCACATTCCCTAGAGCCCATGCTCTGCAACAAGAGAAGCCACCGCAATAAAAAGTCCTTGCACTGCAACTAAAGTGTAGGCCCTGCTTGCTGGAACTAGAGAAAAGCCTGCATGGCAATGAAGACCCAGCACAGCTAAAAATAAGTGAATAAATAAAGAAATTACTTAAAAAAATTAAGAATGCTTTCAAAGTAAGCATACCATGCAAAAATAATATTAATTCTAGAAATCACATCAGGTCATTTGGAAGCATTTTATAAATGATCATATTTAACTCATCAAAGTTTATCTCATTGAAAATGTATTAAAGTGATAAGAAAACCCCAAATTTTTAAAAAAGTATATATGGATAGATGGATGTGTAGATAGATACAGATACAGATATATAGGTATATATCTTCTAAATTAGTTGACAGGATTAATCAGGCCACTAGCCTTAAAAAGTTGCAATTTCTATAAGCAGAAAATGTGTTATAGAAGTGATGTTTTGTAATGAAAAATGTTTGAGAGGTCTATAAAATGTTCAGATTTTAGACATATGATATAAATCAAGAATACTATGAACTTCATAGACAGTTTATTAATTGTTGTTATATTCAAGGATAGACAAGTTCCATAAGTTCTAGTGCCATTTTATTATTTAATTTTTTAACATAATTGAAAGTAAGTCTGAAATTAAAATGCAACCGGTGCACTAACACCAAATAATTTTGTCAAAACTAGAATTACTATAGGAAAAATATACAATTTCATTAATTGCATGATGCAAACATGAATATATTCATTTTACTTAAAATAACTAAGCAATAATTGTCATACATTGAGTGCTGATTATGTTGCTAGAACTCTAGATATTATCCAGTCCTCAAGACAATCTGAGAATTGAGTGTTTCTCATTTTTCTGATGAAAATGCAGGTGTAAATTTGGTTCAACATCTAAGACCAAAGACTGTGTAAACAGAACTACAGCTCACACCTAAAGATGTCTCCTGGACTCACTTATTCTCTGTCTTTCCCATGCCTGGTAAAGTTTGCTCCTTTCTCTGTCTTTTCGCACACTTATTTGTAACAAGATACTGCTAATTGCCAGCTTTTCTTCCCTACGGTTGAAGCCCTTCTTCCTGCACACAAGGATGCATTTCATGTACAAACTGAAGAGATGTGCAAATTCTCAAGGTTATAACTGACAATTTGAGTAGTTCCTTTTGTTCTATTTTATCTTGATTTTTAATACAGCCGCAGCTATGATTCTTCATTTTTAAACCGGATGTTTATCATAGAGAAGAAAACTCAGCAATGGCAGGGGTGGCGAAAAGAGTAGAAATGGAGATATGAATGGTGATTTATTTGTGGTAATTTATTAAATAAATATGTACAGATAGAGATAAATGTTATATTCATGAAATCTGAAGAAATGATATTTAAAGCTAATAAAATTAAATATAGTTAGTTTACTTCAGATTACTGAATGAGAGACAGGGATGGAGCAGATAAACTTAAAAAAAAAGACAAGCTGGAAATATTTAGTCCTTAGCTTTTCTTAGACAACATATTTTTATTATAATATCTTTTAAATGATAATTTTGTGACATCTATTGCCATTTTATAAATAAATGAATTCCACTAAAATATAATTGCATCTGAAAGCTCTAATTTAATAGGTAATGCACGGCTAAGTGAATATCCTGTAACTTATAAGGGGCAGAGTACAAAAATCATAAAATATTTATATATTGACTAAATTCCCAACTCCCTCAAATATGGACTAGAACATTAATCATGCTTGCTGATGTATAATGTCTATTTTTCGTTGACATTATACTAACATTTGATGTCAGTGTTACTATGTTTTCTGTATAAAATAGATGCTATGAATTGCCTAACACATAAAATGTTTTCTTTTCACATATCTTGATGCCATTTGAAAAATTATATGTTTCAACTGTTAGGTAAAGAAAGAGGGAATGGTGTGTGTGTGTGTGTGTGTGTGTGTGTGTATGTGTGTGCACATTTTTCTACTTTGAGGTTTATTTATTCATGTGTTCCTTCGAAGGAAAAATAATTTTTTTATCATTTTTAAATTTCATGGTGTAGAAAGCTGAGTGCCGAAGAATTGATGCTTTTTTTTTTTTTGAATTGATGCTTTTGAACTGTGGTGTTGGAGAAGACTCTTGAGAGTCCCTTGGCCTGCAAGGAGATCCAACCAGTCCATCCTAAAAGAGATCAGTCCTGGGTGTTCATTGGAAGGACTGATGTTGAAGCTGAAACTCCAATACTTTGGCCACCTGATGCAAAGAGCTGACTCATTGGAAAAGACCCTGATGCTGGGAAAGATTGAGGGCAGGAGGAGAAGGGGACGACAGAGGATGAGATGGCTGGATGGCATCATCGACTCGATGGACATGGGTTTGGGTGGACTCCTGGAGTTGGTGATGGACAGGGAGGCCTGGTGTGCTGCGGTTCATGGGGTTGCAAGGAGTTGGACACGACTGTGTGACTGAACTGAACTAAAAGTTTACAAAACATCTTAGGAAACCTTTAAAAAATGAATTTACTTGAAAAAGCAGAAAACTGATTTCATTTTAGCAGGCTGATTAAAATGGAACCAGTAAGATTCACTTAAGATGCATGTGAATAAATATAAAAAATTGTTGTTAAGCACTTCACTTTGAAATAAAATATTTTCTCTTATTTTAGCCTAATGTATATATAATCACAAAAAATACAAATGTCTTAACTAATTAAGCCCAGGCACTGATTATTGTGGGAAAATGCATTAATTTGCTAGTGTTTTTAGATACAATATGTTTAATATCCATAATTTTAAGCCCTGGCATAGTGCTGTTTATATAATGTATATAACAGGTATTTGATAAATACTTATTGAAAAATAAATTAATTAGGCTTTTTTTGTTATAAGTAGGTCTTTTTTAAAAAATTAAGCCAATATATCCTTTTCCATCAAAGTGATTTGTTTGTACACTTAGAACTTAACATTACCATAGAGATTTTGTGGGTAAGCAATAGCTACATTTAATCTGAATTACTGTTTATAAAAATTTTTAGAAAAACAATAAGTTAAAGCAAAGTAGAACATTAGATACTTTACGTTTCATATATTATCATAAAGTGTTTTTTTCTTCATTTTTATTATTTTTCCACCCATTTCATACACATTGTTATAAGAATGATCTTTAAGCTGTTCTACTTTTAGATTTAGATCAAATACAGTTTTTTTTTAGTAATACTAGGTATTTTTAATGATTTTTATTGTTATCACCATCAAGTTTTAGCTATCAATCTTGTACCCTGCATAACAGAATAAACCTAATTATTTAAAATGAACACTTAACATATACTAAAATATTTTTCTGGAACAAGAGAAAAAATATTACAAAAATTAAGTAAAAGCTAGCAGCAACTCAACATATTACTGAGAATTAATAAAAATTCTATGAAACACAAGAAGTCTAATTGAACAGTCTCTAGAAGTGAAGGAAAACAATGTTAAGTGTATCCTTGATGAAATTTTAGGTATATATTTTTGTAAAGTCCTTATTAGCTCAAACTAAATTGCTACATTTAATACATATTAGTACAGCCAACATGACATAAAACATGTATAAGCATGCATAAGAGTAAATGACAGATTTAAATATGACACATTGTCTCTGAACATAGAAATAAAGTTTAAAATGTGTATTTCTATAATGTGCTCAAAAATCTCAAAAACAGTTTCATTTCTTCATTATCTAACAATCACTTAACTACTCAAAAGTGTTTTTTTATAGTTTTGAACCATTACATAATGATTTTTTTTTTGCCCTTAAGAATTACTTCAATATCTTTTTGGTTGCTGTGCTTCAGACAAACAACGTATTAGTAATCAGACACCAGAAAGTATTCCTTGAGCCAACCATCAATTCCTGTCATCCTGGATACGCCTAGAACATTTGCTTCTGGAACACTCTCTAAATACAAGAAGTAGCTCCACTCAGCAAAACACTTTAGGATGATGTATTAAATATTACTTAAAAGTTCTATGTGGTAAATATCTTATAATGACCCCTGTCATGCTAATTTTAGAACAAACTCAACACTGCAGGCATTTTAATCTAGTTGCGGAGAAATAAAAAATCATTAACATTAAAGTAGGGTCATAAAAAAGCAAAAACTACCTCTGCATTTTTGAACATCTTATTTCTTTGCTTGTTTTTATAAGGTAAGGTAAAAAAAAAAGTCTCCCATGTTCACATTTGAAAGTCAATGTTTCAGAGCTCCATATTTGTTTTTACTTATATTCTGAACATTTTCATGAGTCATATGACACTAAGAAAAATTAAAATATACCATCTTGTCTCATATTTTATTGTAATAACCCTAACTGATAGTAACTGACTTGATTTAAATATTTCTTATAATTAAGTAAAATTGTATCTCAATTCTTCTACTCTTTAAAAAAAAAGTAAGCCCTATAAATTTCTATTTAACGTGTTTTCTAGGCCATAACAAAGAAGCATACTGTACCTCTTATGTTGCTGGTTGTTGCAGATGTGGTTGGGCAGGTTGTTATGGCTACAGTGGTTGTGACTGTTGCAGTGGTAAGGGAGGGGATGATAGTAGTGGGAAGCAAAGTGTTGGGAACATCTGGTGAGTGGAAAAAAACAAAATATAAAACAAAATCATATCATGCAAACAGAACAGAAACATAAATGATTCAAATTATAAATACATATATCTTATTTAAGTTGAAATTTAACGAGCTTAAACAGATTATCTGGTACAAAGCTCCTTGTACCACGCAGTTCTTGTCATTTTTTGTTCACTTATTTTTCATGCTCTTACACAAAGCAAAACCTGGAGCCATGTTTGAGGATAAGCAGATCGCTTGCAATATTTTGAGTGAAATTTAAAATGACAAGAATTCATTTGTTCACTGAGTCATTTCAAATGTTTGACATGCAGTAGCAAAATACAGATAGGTAAAACAAAAACTGACATGCTGTGTCAAAGAAGTAAACAAAGAAACAACACAACAGAAAATACACACAAATAACACCACCGTACAAGATTAAAGAAGTGTTAAAGATGGGTGAGCATATGCACGTTAAATACTTTTCGATATTTTTAGGCAACGATGATAGGAAATAGGGTGAAAGCAATCTTTAGATACAAACAAAAAAGAAGCCGACTGTTATTATTATTATTACTATTATTTGGCTTTTCCTTTTCTCACAAATGGTGTTAATGTACAGCTTAGAATCTTGCAATTCTTACCCTGATTAGCTGGTAACGCCTTCTAACAATGTTTCAGTACATAGGAGTCTTTAACAAGTATTGGGTCAAATAGCATGGAACTCAATATCTGAAATGTTTATGATTCATATTATTTGGCATACCTAGGAGACGTTATTGAACATAGATTTGAACCATAATATTCAACCTCTATTCCATAAATAGTCAAAGCTGGCAAAAGTTGACAGTAGATTCAAGTACAGAGGACATAATGAACTGAAAAAATAGCTCAGAGTTTAACAAGATTTTCCTTCCTTTCACTCAAAAGCAGCTGAAAGTTGGAAAAGCAGCATAAATACTGAAACAATATAGCCAGCGTCAAGCAGTGAGAATTTCAATAAGATCCTGAGAGTCAACTCTTGTCTCAGGTGCATTAGGCACAAAATTTACACAGGGAGGAAATGAGAAACAGTTCCCAAAGTACCTGTAATTACTGTGCTGGGGTTTGACTTCACATGTTGGTTACACAGCCCCTATATATTCAGAGCATTTGACAGATTATTTTGCTATTAAAAGGCTTTCTGTCATTCCCCCAGTTACAGTCTGTGAGTCACACCAAAATTTTTCTAGTTCCTTACTTCTGATAAATAGCCCTACTCAATCCTCAGACTTTAACCTGCTGAATTGTCTAAGCTGGAGACATCAGAAAACAGCATGAGACCACTCTCTTATCTTTGGCATTGATGTTTACACCTGTTTTTCAACAGGGAAAATACTTCCTGGCTATTCAAATTAAGAAAACAATCTTCTGAAAATCAAGTGGTGCTACATTAGTCACTAGAGAAAATGGGTATTGCCTGGCATGCAATTACCATGTTCATAAAGTAGAATTGCCTTTAACAACATTATAAATGAATAAATACTAGGTATGCATGCATGCTCATCTCTTGTTTACAGATTGCTGTTACACCTTTTTATTTTCATTATAAGCCTTCCTAAATAGTGTAGGCATGCTGGAGATAAATGAAAGACATTTTCTAAATTAAAAAAAAAAAGAATGTAATTTGAACTTTTACACATATTCAAATTAGAAAATAATACACTTTTTGTCAGTTAGCAAAATCATTTGCTCATTAGGATCTCCAAATATATGTATTTAATTAGTGTAAAGGGAAATATCTTCCAGGGCTATCAAATGTAAGAATATATAATAATATTAGTCCCTTAAAACTCAGTAGAAAAAACTTGAAATTATCAAACTATCACAGATTATAAAATATTAGATTATTTGCTATCAGACACTGAATTAGAAGAAAATTTCATTGCCTCTGAAAAGCAGTTTTTTCAAAATCATCTCTGTATTTGATTCTCAGATGCAAATAACAGGGTTTGGTATTTTTATTTATTTGTTTACCAAAAAAATATCATATTGTTTATATTTCTTTATCTTACTGTGTATCAACAAACATGGGCAACAAAAAACTCTGATTTGTTTTGGAGACAATCTACATATTTTCATGAGCATTCTTTTATAAACCAAGCAATATTATATTTTCCATGTGAAGATGCATGATATATAGGGGCTTCCACCTCCATGCTAATATTCAAAAAATATAAAAACAGTGGGTAGTTTTAATAATTGCTGATCTACTTTAAGAGACCTGCCTTAGAGTCTTTTACAATGTCCACCACTAGCCATTATTGACTCACAGTCTGGCTCTTGCTTATCTGATATTCATTTTCTCTCATCTTCTCCCCTTGACTTCATATGCACCTAAAAAGAAACTGGCTGAAAGCAATTGATGGGAAGCACCTTGGCTGATATGACAGCTGGGTCAAGAAAATGACTTGTCAAATAACAAATCGCTCCCAGTCACTCTTACATATTTTTAATCACTATTAACTTTATTTCAGTTTACATGTTTGGAAACATTTTTGTTTTTGAAAAAAAAATTGAGGGCTTCTTCATTCTGTTCTTTCTCTTCACCACAGTGTCTATTCAATTATTTCAACTTTATTGTGAAATAACAAATGTTTAATCTTAATATTCAATGCCAGGAGATTAATCAGAATCAGCTACAACTCAACCATGTAAGATTAGCTAGAATTAGTTGGAATTCTCAGAAAGACCAAGAGAATAGAGTGATATTTCTTATACCTAAATTTTCTATTGCTATGATTTTACTCATGTCAGTTTCACCACTGGGCAATGAAGCTTTGAATGGAAGAATTCTGCCTGCTTTATTGTTGGTACCTAGCACAATTTAGACGGTCAATAAAAATTTACTAGATGAATTTATTCATAGCATTATAAGCATATAATGTATTTTAGGGGATCTAGAAAAGTCCACTTTTTGACTAGTTAATATAAAACTAAAATATTTCATTACTACTGATCACAAAAAGTTCTCTGTCCTTACTACATTCAGAAACTTTTATTTTCTGAAGCATATATTTTTAAGACTACAACCTAAAACTTCTTTCAGTAAATATCCTTGCTAACAAAATGAGAACTTCCCTGGTGACTCAGTGGTAAAGAATCCACCTGCCAATGCAGGAGATGCAGGTTTGATTCCTGGGTCAGGAAAATCCCCTGGAGAAGAAAATGGCAATCCACTCCACAATTCTTCCCTGGAAAATTCCAGAGACAGAGGAGCCTGGTGGATTATAGTCCATGGGGCCGCAAAGAGTCTGACAAGACTTAGTGACTAAGCAACAACAACAACAAACAACAAAGCAAACAATCTTTGCCTACATATTCTGCTACTCTGAAAGCTGTGTGAGCCTGACCTGAGATTCATGCACTCCGCATCTCCTTAGGAACTCTCTCTGTTTTCACTTGATTTGAGACTTTCCAAGAAAGGGTGAAAGGCTAGGAGGGACCACTGAGTAACTCATTGTGATCAGCGGTAAATGATCACAGCAAAATTATGAGTTGTTTATTACTATCCCCACTTAACAGATGAGAAGATTTTGAGATAGTTTCCTTGCCTTGAAAATTATACAGACATATGCCATATTATAGAGAGAATTTTCTTAAATATGTAAGTATATTGGAGAGACAAATTTCTCTAACATTTCCATCTCAAGATGATTTATTTTATCTGCCTGACTGTAACTCTTGTCAAAGAAGAAATTAGTAAAATTCTGAGGTGTCTTATTAAGTCCAAACACCTACCTCTCTAGTTTTTACCCCTACAAGTGAGCACCAACATTTGGCATCATTCAGCAATTATTTCAAAGGTTTTGGCCTTTTATTTAAACATTGATAATGAGAATGAAGCTATATTTCCATAAGGAAATACAAATTGGAAACACAAGTAATAGTCATTTACCTTATTTTTGAGGTATCTAGAATCTTGTATATTTTAAAACCATTATGCTGCTAATATAAAGCATACTCAATCAAATATAGGACAGGATAAAAAATGCAGATCGTTTTCTCCTTTTCTACAACACATTCATTTTTTATCTCTCCTTGTTGAATAAAATACACTGTGTAGAATAAAAAGACACTGATTCATATGCAGAAGAATTACAAACGTGCACATATATAATAAAAGTAACAATCCTGGTTCAACATCAATTTATTAATTCTGTTAATAAAGCCACATTATCTGCAGTCATATTAATATTATAAGTAGTCTGCTACATATGACATCAATTTAGAAGATTTTGCCTTACATGTTCACATCCTATGATTAAAGGGTATTTAAATGGACATGAAGATAGCTACAAATAGAAAACAGAAAAAATCAATGGTATGTAATTTATGGATATTAACATTCAGAAATGGCAGCTGTCTAATAGATCACTCAGTTAACTACATGATATTTCATCTCTGTTTTCTACCATACAAAGCCTGGCTCAAATTTTTCATTGTCATTTTCCTTGGAGAGCATGTTAATCTAATTAAATATTGTTGAATTTGCCTGAAAAAAAAAAGTGACTAAGTTAAGAAGTTCAGCACTTCTTAACTTATATTTATAATTTACAAAATAAATTTACTGTTTTATATAATATATTTTCTAGATATTAATGTATAAATGATGAAGTTAACAACTGATAAAATATGTAGTGGATGAAAAAAGTTATCTTCAGAAATGAACAAATTGAAAATAATTAGATTTTGTTTATTTTAGTTTAGATCTGATCAGAGAAATTAGTATATAGATATAATTTAAAACCATAAAGAGAAATTTCAATAAAGTTCTTCAAAATCAAAAATAATAAAACATCTAGCTAGTAAGAAATTTGAATATGAAACAATAATATCTTCAAATTGTTAAAAATTGTTATCACAATATATACAAATGTGTTAACAGCGATTTCTCTAAAATTGTGATTATGTGTTCAAATCTTTTCCTAGCAGATTGAATCTTAGGGAACTACTCATTTACTATATACTAACATGGGTAAAACTTGCTAAAATAATTCTGTGGTTTAAACAAGATATTTAAATGAATCCATAGAGGTCCATGATTCATTATTTATTATTTATTAATAAAATGTTATAGTTTTAGAAAGCTATAGTAGCCATAATAAAATCAGGGATTTCCTGTAAAGAAAAAATTTGAGAATTTGTGTTGATGGGGAGCTGAGAAAAATAAAGGTCCAAGACATGAAAATATTTGCCTATAGTTTTACGTACACATAAGAGGTAAATTAAAATGAATTACAATTTTTATCTTACTTGTAACATATATAAAGTGTTACCCTAACATATAAGGAAAATTCAGGAATATTTCAATCATGTCAGACAAAACCCCAAATCTAGTCAATTTCACAACTGTATATTATGAAGACAAAGTCTGAGTAGGCTGCAAAAGTTATTCATGTGAGTGAATGTTGAGTATAAATAAATGCAGTGAAAATACTGTGGGTTACTTCTATAAGAACCTATTCACTTGCAGAAACACAATTTCTACTCATACAACAAAGCTATTGAATCAGGAAACTAAAATCTGTGTTCCCAGGGACCATGGCTAAGCTTTGCTATGACAGTTCGTCAGTCCATCATGTCTCCTACTTAACCTCTATGACTCTCATGTGAACGCCAAACTATACCCGCTTGAGTTGCCTCAGTGTTAAAGTTTTCTGGAACAACAGGGGCTAGAGTTCTTCAGCGCCCGTATGCTTGGCTTCTTTTCTTTATTTCTTATAATGCCAGTTAGCTTAAACAGAAAAGCCAAAGACTGGAATACAAGACATCTGCCCTGACACAAGTGATTTACTCAAGTTTTAGACTCAGCTCTTTCTGTTCTCTTTGTTGCATGTTCTTGGAGTTACATTCTGTTTCCTATTAGTTTTCTCTTTCGTGTTTAAAACCTCCCCTCAACGTGCTTTTAAGCACTTTACATGCACCTTTACACATGCTTATTTTACATATTATCATGACACATATATTTATGTACCTATGTTTCTAATACTGTAAGCTCAATCTTTAGAAATCATCATGTTCTTGCTTTTAAAAATATAACATTGCCTTGGCACAAATTTACTATTATCCAACCCATTGGTATCACCCAGTCTCATCTTAAAGTAGCCTCCCCTTTTTTGATGTGCTTAGTAAAAGGCTACTCTCAACTTTCAGCCTTATTCCTACCTGCTCTATAAAGACTTCCTTGATCAACTAAACCCCAACTGATTTCCTTTTTCTGAACACTTTTTGTGCTTTCTGAGTTTATCTAGTGTGCCTGCATTTTGTTACCTATACCCCTCTACCATATAATTATGGGCTTCCCTTGTGGCTCAAATGGTAAAGAATCTGCCTGCAATGAGGGAGACCTGGGTTCGATCCCTGGGTTGGAAAGATTCCTTGGGGGAGGGCATGGCAACCCACTCCAGTATTCTTGCCTGGAAAATCCCACTGACAGAGGAGCCTGGTGTGTTGCCATAACAATGATGTTTACATTCATGACCGCACTATTGTGACCCCACCTAGAGTTATATGCCTCTCACTAGCTATAGAGCTCTCTCTATCTTTCCTTTAGTGGAGAATATCTATCAAAATACATGAGTAAAATTAAGGTAAAATTTTAAAATTTTCTTTAATTAACATAGTCACTAATACACTCAACTATTCTCTTATTAATAATAAATTTCACAGTAAACAGAATACATACCATAGCTCTTCATGAAATTAATGGTTGAAATCTTGGAAGCTATCACATTTACTTGGCAATTAATGCATTACTAGTTTTTTGGGTTTTTTTTTCATGAGCATAAAAGATGATAAGATAACAGAGGAAATAGGTATCAAATCCATGGTATATTTTGGTGCTTCCTTAGGGTACTTAGCTCTAGGCTTTGATTTTGACTGATAATTTACAAATAATGCATCTTTTGGTGGTAATAGCAATGTTGTCAGTACATAGGAAATGGCATCGATTTTAAAGACATGGATCAGTAATTGAGCCTTATACATGGTTGATCTCTGCAAAAAATTATCCCTCCTCCTCCTTTTACCATTCATGAAGTAATTTTTAGGGATTTCTGCTAAGAATCTTCCAGTCTAGAAAATTAAAATGCAGTATACGGAAGAATATTAATTCCAAATGCAGTTTTTCAATGTTTTTAAAAATGTCAGAGCTCTAAATCATCACACTCAATTCAAAATAATAGAAAAAGGGCCCTTTGTCACATCCTAATGAAGGAATTCAAAAAATGCAACTATATTTTGTTATTGGAGCTTATTAGAGCACAACAGATCATGTATAACCTTGTCAAAATGAAATCAGTTCCAACAAGCACTGTATACAATAAACTCCAGAGTGTCACAGCACCTTTTTTCCAATAACGAGCTTTTCAGGTTAAAGGTATATTCTGTTCTCTACAAATGCAGTGTACGATAATTTCTAACTTGTCAACCTGTTTTGTTTTGTGGCAGTTTCTCTTTTTAAAAATGGCATTCTGGCTCATTCAGATTGGATTTTCGCAGCAAAATTAAGTCTAAAGAGTCCCAGAAGCCTAAGCTGCTTGTTGCCTCTCCAAGGACTAGTATTCAATAGGGAGAAAAACTGCTACCATTTAGTCTGGACTCCATGTGTCTACTTCCTTTCCACTTTCTGTCACTAACTCCCCTCGGTGGTCCTGGGATAATCAAGAGTGAATCCAAACCAAGGTTTATTATTGGAGATACCGAAGATTATTAGTGGAATATTGTTAGCCAGAACTTGACATATTAATGTAAGAAGTATCTTTCTGATAAAAATTATTCACATTCCCTAATTTTAAAAATAACAAGGCATCTTTAACTTTACCAATAATTACAGTGCTTAGAAGCAACTGTAAGAGGAAAAGTTTACTGTATTTGCATTTTTTTGCCTGTGCAGAGGACATTTATCTGTTCCCATTATGTTCAGCTACTTGTAATAGCCTATTTGGATTATAGCATAAGAATGGATAACAGCACCAAGGCTCTTACTTAAATGACAACCACCAGGTTGACGAGGCTTCAACAAGCCAGAGCTTGCCTCCTCCTCCAGAGCCATATGATAACCTCATCTGCTTCATAAAAAGGAACCCTTTCAAAAATTAGATTTGAATGCATCCCTTTTCATTCCTCTGATAGATTCAACTGGCTTTACGTACTGAATGAAATCCTTATACAATTAAAAAAAAAAGGCTGTTCTTGAAAAATGAAAACTACTGCAGTTTTAAACTGCAGGTGGCAACCAACAGTCTTATGTAATCACAAGAAAAGTTGATGAATAATATCAGTCTGTTATTGAAAATAAAAGTACGCTTTTTTTTTCTTTAAAAATACTGTTTTACATTTCAAGCTGACAAAGGGAAGTGAAATTTTAAATGGGGGAAAATTCCTTTGAAGTTTATGATTCTATATATTTAGCCCCACCTATTTCCATACTAGGAGTTTTTTCCCAAAAGTACTTTGTGCTCAGTTGTGTCCAACTCTTTGCAGCCCCATGAACTGTAGCCCACCCACCAGGTTCTTTTGTCCATGGGATTTTCCAGGCAAGAATACTGGAGTGGGTTGCCATTTCCTTCTTCAGGAAAATTACTTTACCAAAAAGGAAATCAGATGATTTGATCAAATACTTTTTAAGTTCTGTGAGAATGTCAGTTTCCTTTGGGAGACTAGTAATGCTTCCCACTAGAAGAAAGAATTTAAATCAAATATAAATATACAACAAGGAGTGGTGTGATGTAGTACAAAAATAGTGCTTGAAAAATCAACATATTTTGATTTTTCGCTTAGGTTCTGTCATAAATTAATAGAGACATTTTGCCTACAATTTAATCCCTTTGCACCTATGCTTCTTTGTCCAAAAAACAGAGTTCATATCTGGTCATTTATATAAATCCTTTTGAATCAAGTTTCTTTATTAGTGATGGGTGACAGTTGATTTTCTAAAAGCAAACATTTTCACTCAGGAAATTTGTAGATGTGAAAAAATTTTGTATGACTTTAGGAGATTTGTTCAGTCTTTAAAGATGGTATAGATTTAAAAATGCAAGGAAGTAAACTTATATAATGCTTCATATTATAAATCATATCTCTCCCAACTTCAAAATAATCTTATGTGTACTTTGAAAAATTAATGATAACATGAATGGAATACTAAGAAATGCTAATATAAGTGAACTTTCAGGAGACAAAAATCACTCTTCATATCAAGACCCTCGTATTTAAATATGTCATGCTTATGATTAAAATCTCTCAAACTTTCTCTGCTTGGTCCTGTTTTTGAAATGTTCATCTGCTATTATGCAAAGTATTTCTGTAACTCATACTAAGTTATATATAATATATATATGTATGTATGTATATATATAAATTAAATATAAATATAAATAAATAAATAAATATATATACACACACATATACACAGAGAGAGAGCTGAACCTCTGTTGGTCCAGATAGCAAAGAATCTGCCTGCAATGCAGGAGAACCAGGTTTGATCCCTGGGTCAGGAAGATCCCTTGGAGAAGGGAATGACAAACCACACCAGTATTCTTGCCTTAGAATCTCATGGACAGAGGAGACTGGCAGACTACAGTCCATGGGGTCACAAAGAGTCAGACAAAACTGAGTGACTAACACACATACACACACACACACACACACACACACACACACATACGTTACTATATATATTTCTCACCATGTAGAAATATTCCTAATTTTATCTTGATTCCTCTTATTTAATACACAGATTCCATGAAAGAATAACTATGGCTTCTGGATCCTGAACCAAATATTCTTAAGGCATAACTAAATTGTGCTACTCTACTATGTTACCAACTTGTATAAGATGAAAAATGCTGTCATTAATTGGAGTTTATTACACAGCATTTATTTTGGTGAATTCTAATCTTCACATACATGTTTGTTGTCTGATCAATGCTTACAGGTAATAAAATGAATGAGTTGGAAAACACAGCAGTGGTCACAGGACTGGAAAAGGTCAGTTTTTATTCCAATCCCAAAGAAAAGCGATGCCAAAGAATGCTCAAACTATGCAGAATTGCACTCATCTCACATCAATCCATCCTAAAAGAGATCAATCCTGGGTGTTCATTGGAAGGACTGATGTTGAAGCTGCAACTCCAATACTTTGGCCACCTCATGCGAAGAGTTGACTCTCTGGAAAAGACCCTAATGCTTGGTAGGATTGGGGGCAGGAGGGGAAGGGGACGACAGAGAATGAGATGGTTGGATGGCATCACCGACTCGATGGACATGGGTTTGGGTAGACTCTGGGAGTTGGTGATGGACAGAGAGGTCTGGCGTGCTGCAATTCATGGGGTCGCAAAGAGTCAGACACGACTGAGCAACTGAACTGAACTGAACACACGCTAGTAAAGTAATGCTCAAAATTCTCCAGGCCAGGCTTCAGCAATACGTGAACCATGAACTTTCAGATGTTCAAGCTGGTTTTAGACAAGGCAGAGGAACCAGAGATCAAACTGACAACATCTGATGGATCATCAAAAAAGCAAGAGAGTTCCAGAAAAACATCTATTTCTGCTTTATTGACTATGCCAAAGCCTTTGACTCTGTGGATCACAATAAACTGTCGGAAATTCTGAAAGAGATGGGGATACCAGACCATCTGATCTGTCTCTTGAGAAACCTGTATGCAGGTCAGGAAGCAACAGCTGGAACTGGACATGGAACAACAGACTGGTTCCAAATAGGAAAAAGAGTATGTCAAGGCTGTATATTGTCACCCTGCTTATTTAACTTATACACAGAAGTTATATAAGAAGCACAAGCTGGAATCAAGATTGCCGGGAGAAATATCAATAACTTCAGATATGCAGATGACACCACCCTTATGGCAGAAAGTGAAGAAGAACTAAAGAACCTCTTGATGAAAGTAAAAGAAGAGAGTGAAAAAGTTGGCTTAAAGTTCAGCATTCAGAAAACTAAGATCATGGTATCCAGTCCCATCGTTTCACAGCAAATAAATGGGGAAACAGTGGAAACAGTGGTGGACTTTATTTTGGGGGGCTCCAAAATCACTGCAGATGGTGATTGCAGGCATGAAATTAAAAGACACTTACTCCTTGGAAGGTAAGTTATGGCCAACCTAGATAGCTATTAAAAAGCAGAGACATTACTTTGTCAACAAAGGTCCATCTATTCAAGACTATGGATTTTCCAGTAGTCATGTATGGATGTGAGAGCTGGACTATAAAGAAAGCTGAGTGCCAAAGAATTGATGCTTTTGAACTGTGGTGTTGGAGAAGACTCTTGAGAGTCCCTTGGCCTGCAAGGATATCCAACCAGTCCATCCTAAAGGATATCAGTCCCAGGTTTTCATTGGAAGGACTGATGCTGAAGCTGAAACTCCAATACTTTGGCCACCTGATGTGAAGAGCTGACTCATCTGAAAAGACCCTGATGCTGGGAAAGATTGAGGGCAGGAGGAGAAGGGGACGACAGACGATGAGATGGTTGGATGGTATCACCGACTCAATGGACATGAGTTTGGGTAAACTCCAGGAGTTGGTGATGGACAGGGAGTCCTGGAGTGCTGCAGTTCATAGGGTCACAAAGAGTCGGACATGACTGAGCGACTGAACTGAACTAAACTAAATAAAATGCATTCAAATATAATATTTATGATTGCAATATAGAAGCTTATTTAAATTAAAATTAAAGGAGATTTGGGGAATGTTTCAAAAATATTATTATTATACAGTTATCCTATAATTTAACAAAACCAAAAAGAGCTATTTACAGACACTTTTTGTGCAAGTATATTAATTATAGAATCTTTTTGATATATGTAATCACAAGCTGGAATCAAGATTGTCAGAAGAAATATCAACAACCTCAGATATGCAGATGATACCACTCTTATGGGAGAAAGCAAAGAGGAACTAAAGAGACTCTTGATAAGGGTGAAAGAAGAGAGTGAAAAAACTTGCCTGAAACTCAACATTCAAAAATCCAAGATCCTGATAACTGGTCCATGGCAAATAGAAGGGGTAAAAGTGGAAGTAGTGACAGATTTTATTTTCTTGGGCTTCAGAATCACTGCAGATGGTGACTGCAGAGATGAAATTAAAAGACTCTTGCTTCCTGGAAGCAAAGCTATGAAAAACCTTGACAGTTATTAAAAAGCAGAGACATCACTTTGCCAGCAAAGGTCCATCTAGTCAAAGATATGTTTTTTCCAGCAGTCACATACAGATGTGAGAGTTGGACCATAAAGAAGGCTGAGCACTGAAGAATTGATGCTTTTGAATTGTGGTACTAGGGAATATTCTTGAGAGTTCCTTGGATTGCAAGATCAAACCAGTCAGTTCTAAAGGAAATCAACCCTGAATATTCATTGAAAGGACTGATGCTGAAGCTGAAACCCCAATACTTTCACCACCTGATCAAAAGAGACAACTCATTGGAAAAGATCCTGATGCTAGGATTGAAGGTGAAAGGAGAAGGCGACAGCAGAGGATGAGATGATTACATAGCATCATCAGCTCAATGGACATGAATTTGAGCAAGCTTCAGGAGACAGTGAAGGACAGGGTAGCATGGTTTGCTGCAGTCCATGGGGTCAAAAAGAGTCAGATATGACAGCGATTGAACAACAATAACAAAATAAATCAGGGAATGATATGCTTAATAAGGTTGGTTTTATACTAAGTGCGATGAAATGCTTTTGGCAAAAATTAAATAGGGGAGACTGAAGACTATGCAGATAAAATATTTATATATTGCATCCATGTGGGAACTAGATTGCAGCAGGGGAAGCAAGGAACCCATTAGCAATGTTTCAATAGTCTAGGTGAGAGAGGATGGTGGAAAGAAGGAGACATACTCGGGAAGATGGTCAGGAAATAGTGTCAGCAGGATATGCTGATGAATTGGAAAGAGAGGCAGAGAAAATTACAGGATAATTCTTAGATTCTGGAATAAGTACATGATCTGTTGTTACAACATTTGTCAAAACTACTTTTTTGTAAGAGGCTACAAAGCAGGTTTTATGTAATAGCTTCCTCTAGTTTTAAAATGACATTGCTTCTAAAAAGGAATGCCAAAAATGTCCCCCATGGGCCATTGAATACTGCTTGAATTTGCTAATGAATGAATGCATATATACTCAGGGAGAAGAGTTCTACACATTTTATAAAGCTATAATCCAGGCTTTTTTGCGCATAAAAAAGTCTAGAAAGCCTAAATGCCACAGGTATAATCCTTCTGTTCTGCTTACCTTACTGCAATCAACGGAAAAGATCATATATAAAGAGTGCAAGAGAAAATATTTTAAATGTTGCATTTGTTGGGTGGTGAAGTCTTTCATCCCTTCAGACAGGAATGAGGGTTTTACTCATGGACAGTTTAGTCATTGACCCATCTAGGTACCATAGACACATTTATTGATACTGCAGAATGGTATCTCTGAATGAATTTTTATCTTGAAAAGTGAAACTTTATTCACTTTATGTTCATCTTAAAGAGATGGAATTCAGCCTCAGCTCCATGTTGAGTATGCTTGCACAAATCCACCCTTCAAAAAGCTTTATAATGAAAGCAGTGCCCCTGTCTCCACTGTTTGATCCCATTCCACTTCTCTCTGTAGAGTTCAAGAGCATATTCATCCAGTCAGAGGTACGCCTTTCCCGCAGGCATCACAGCTCTCTCTGCTTATTCATGTCCAGAGATGCTATGCTTTATCTCAGCGATTAAAGAAGGTACTGTTTTAAGAGTCATCCGACTAGTTTACTGTCTGGAAACTCTCAACTGAAGATGAGAGCAGCAACCATAGGGCTCTTCCATTAGTGCACTGTTTGTTGTTCCATATGGATGTCTTTTTCTACCCTTTGCTTCCTACACTGTATATTTTTCCATCTATGCTTCTAAAGAAAACTTCTCCAAAGGAAAATGCTCATTATGAGCACACAGAATTAATTTACCAACTGGCAGGTCTGTTTCCATAAGAGGAAACAGATTTTAACTGAATCCCTTTTGAATGTTTGCTAGGCTGTACATCTGTCCATAATCCAGTCTTATCTTTCCTGCTCCCCACACACTCATCTGAGCTCAAAGATTCACTCTCTTACTTTCACTCTGATCTGTATCACCTTTCCTAACAGCACAGTTAAATTAAAAGAAAAAATCATGCAGATTCTCAATGTTTCTAAATGTTTTGTTGCTAGATAATTATAACAGTAAATGTAGGTGTGACTGCCAACTTTTTAGTCTAGCTACATATTTACTCTGAAGAACTGAGGTACATTTTAATTTTAATTGATGAGAGTTCTTATTAGCTCTCAAAACATTGATAATCATAGTGGGAATATGTGAAGCATAAGACTAGGCAAGTATGTATACTTGCTCAGTTCTAGAGTAAGACAAATTTAAAAACAAATTTAAGATATTACTTATAGTAGTCCTAATCTGTTTCATAATTAGTACTGCATGCATCTATATATGTATTATTTATTTTGCTAACTTTAGGATCAGGCACTAATAACTCTTAAGAAATTGAATATATACTTTGCACATTTTTTAAATATTTGAAGGAGATAACAGATGGCTTGGAAATGTTTGTTAAAGTGAAAGAAAGGCTATGCTCCATGACTCAATTTATCTCTCTCCCATGATAAGCAAACTGATTGAAAGGAAGAATTAGCACCTAAAGTGAAGTGAATTTGCATTTATCTATAGTCTCTGAAAGAAACAGATATCTAAATAAACAACATAGCTTCAAAGTTTGTCTTGATGCAAAAATCCACAATATCTTGGTGTACAACTTTCTGTCTCTCTGCATTCTGACATTTATTATTAACAATAAAAGCAGAGTGAAATGAAAATAGCAGTTGTATTGATTTTTTAAAGTTGGAAAGGCATATTTAATAGCTTGATGCTTTCATTAAACCAAAACACATAGATATTTCTAGCAGTAATATTCTCTCTTACTACAAAAATTAAAAACTTGAAACACTTTGTTATAGTTGTTCTTACTAGCTAACGATAAAATGTGATAGATCTTATTCTATATATGTGCTATTCTGAGGTAAATTATCCTGGAAAGAAAAATTAATATCACATTTTTCACTAGTATTTATTTCAATAGATACATGAACAAATATATAAAACAACTGTAACTGTCAAGTGATGTTTTAGAGATACAAAGCCAGCAACTGTCAGTAAACTGGTTGAGATTACATAAACAAGCTTTTTACACTATTTCACTTTATACTATGATAATAATACTAGTTATGGAGAGTTTTACTTGTCATAAAGATGAAATTTGCTAGAAAAAGCAAAATACATACATATAGAGAAAACTAAAAATGTGGAAATGTGCAAGGTGGGCAATTTTACTCAAAATAAGAATAGCAAGAGTTAAGATAATGAAGAAGTAATGAATTGTTATAAACACTTATTTATGTAAGTAGATAAACAATGAGGCAGTGGAATGAAAACAGTGGCAAAATAGTTTTAAATTTCATATAAGGGTGACTATGGTAATGTGAAAAGAAAATTCAAAGACAGATGGATGCAAAACTTTCTGGAATAGTGCATCTCAACTCTGCCATGACTGTATGAGACAGCAGTGAGTCGGGTCCCAGGTGGAGTGGGTTCTCCACTAAAACTCAAACTGGAATCCCTGTTACTCCATACAGTGTGGACCTGCCATAGTTAGTGCAGCTACTGGTAGAAGAAGAAATAAGTTACTCATTTTTTTTTCTACTTATATTACTGTATTTCTTCCCGAATTCTGGGAAGTGTTTTGAGACTAGAGATGACAGTAAAAGAGTTCCAGAATCTCTGTCCATCTTCCATTTGTATTCTAAGACGGTGGTTATGCATTTCTCTAGCATGAATGTGAAGGGAGGTCAAAGGCATTGGAATAGTTAAGGAGGAAGAAGTTTAGGACGTGGAAGGATGTGGTAATTTGTGTTTTTCACTCTTCATAGATATTCTTTCAAACTGTTCCAGGTACTGCACATTTCTGACACTTCCAAAAGAGTATTTTTTAATCAGTGGATGACAAATAAATATAAGAATTTAAATTGCTCCCAAGCACAAAATAAGACTGGTATCAGATCAGTTGCAATTCTTGGCAGCTGTTTTTTATGTGATGAATATGTATCTTCTATGATCTCTGTATCTATACAAAAAGATGCAGGTCTGGGTAGTCTTTCTTTGGGAAGAAAATATTTTATCTATACTTTCTGAATTTGATGCTGCATCAGAGGAACAAGAGTAATTATAACTTCCACTCTGCTCTCTCTATATTACTAATTTGCTGTAGTGTTGATGCTTTTATGATCTTCTTTATTGCTTAGTTAATAAGAATATAGAATTTCCTCATTCTTTAATAGAGATAATTTAATTTATGCTCTGGGTACCACTCAGGGAAGATAATGGATGGTAAACTGTATACAACTCTTGGGTAAATTTTATACCAGAGAAGTGGATTGAGATTGCCTTTGGTATCATAAGACTACTCAGTCAGTCAGTCAGTTCAGTTGCTCAGTTGTGTTCGACTCTTTGCAACCCCATGGACTGCAGCATGCCAGGCTCCTCTGTCCATCAGCAACTCCTGGAGCTAACTCAAACTCATGTCCATCGAGTAGGTGATGCCATCCAACCATTTCATCCTCTGTCATCCCCTTCTCCTGCTTTCAATCTTTCCCAGCATCAGGGTCTTTTCCGATGAGTCAGTTCTTTGCATCAGGTGGCCAAAGTATTGGAGTTTCAGCTTCAGCATCAGTCCTTCCAATGAATATTCAAGACTGACTTCCTTTAGGATGTACTGGTTGAACCTCCTTGCAGTCCAAGAGACTCTCAAGAGTATTCTCCAACACCACAGTTCAAAAGCATCAATTCTTCAGTGCTCAGCTTTCTTTATAGTCCAACTCTCATAACCATACAAGACTACTGGAAAAGCCATAGCTTTGACTAGATGGACCTTTATAGGCAAAGTAATGTTTCTGTTTTTTAATAAGCTGTCTAGGTTGGTCATAGCTTTTCTTCGAAGGAGAAAGTGTCTTTTAATTTCATGGCTGCAGTCACCATCTGCAGGGATTTTGGAGCCCCCCAAAATAAAGTTGGTCATTGTTTCCATGGTTTCCCCATCTATTTGCCATGAAGTGATGGGACCAGATGCCATGATCTTAGTTTTCTGAATGTTGAGTTTTAAGCCACACTCCTCTTTCACTCTCCTCTTTCAATTTTGTCAAGAGGCTTTTCAGTTCCTCTTCACTTTCTGCCATAAGGGTGGTGTCATCTGTGCATCTGAGGTTACTGATAATTCTCCTGGCAATCTTGATTCCAGTCTGGGCTCCAATCAGTCTGGTATTTCTCATGATGCACTCTGCATATAAGTTAAATAAACAGGGTGACAATATATAGCCTTGAACTATTCCTTTCCCGATTTGGAACCAGTATGTTTTTCCATGTCCGGTTCTAACTATTGCTTCTTGACCTGCATACAGATTTCTCAGGAGGTGGATAAGGTGGTTTGGTATTCCCATCTCTTGAAGAATTTTCCACACACAGTTTGTTGTGATCTACACACTCAAAGGCTTTGGTGTAATCAACATAGCAGAAGTAGATGTTTTTCTGTAATTCTCTTGCTTTTTCTATGATCCAGCGGATGCTGGCAATTTGATCTCTGGTTCCATTAGTAATATTATAATAGTAAAACTCTGATTTATTTTAGCTATGTACCTGGCACTGGTGGACACTTCTATTTAGGATGTATGCCATTTGTTTATGAATAATCCAGGAGTTCCATGTTACTTTTCTTTTTTTTTATTCCAGACACTTGGACCATGTTGTCACAAACCCTGACATTTACACTATTGCATATTCATCCTCCTAGAGCTCTTTGATTTTTGTGCTATACTTACTTGAATGCTTATTTTCCATGTTTAAAGTCCTTGAGTGCTATTCACTTTTGCTCCTATAGTGAATTTGCACTCAGTGGATAAATGCTAAATATTTATTTGGTTAATGAAGGGATATTTCTGTTGATCTGAGTTCTTCAAGTAGCAAGAACAGCAATAGAACAACATACCATTAATATGGGAGTAATTAACCATTCAAAAGAAATAGCATGATAACAATAACAATATGAGACTAACTTCAATATTTTTACATAGAAGCAGAAAACACAAAACTATTGTGGTCACAGGAATTAATGGTATAACAATGGCTAGCAGTTTAACAGATTAATGTTTCTACTGCTGAGCTTGTTAATGAAAAATGCTATTTTTTCCTTAATGGGATCTCTAACAGTACAAATGTTTCAAAAGTGTAATGTTTTATCTTACAGGTACTTGTATACTGAATTTTGTTAGGCCTTTCACTGAGAATGAGATTCAGACTGGTAGTTTCAAATTACTGTCTGAAGTTTTAATGCTTTAATTTCCAAAGGGATCATTATAAGGAGTGAGGGAGGTGGGTATCCTCCAGTGTTGATGGCACAAAATGTCAGTGCTGTTAACAATTAAATGTGAAAACATTTAAATAATGCTCTTGCATTGACACACAAAGAATAAAATCTATTAGGATGGCATGTAGATAGCAGACGATTTCACAGCAAAGTGCTCCGACCTCCATCAAGTTAAGAATCAATAGAACTCTGGTAACTGTGGTAGAGTCAAAGATGGTCTCAGCTCATGAAAGGCCCTTCTGTGCTAGAGCTATATTAAATTATTACAGCTAATGCAAAATCAAACTTGGTGTAAAAGATAAAAGGGTAAAGTTCTCACAAATGATCACTTATCACTCCATTCCAAAATGCATACAGCATTCATTATAGATCGAAATGCCACTCAAATTTCATCATTTAGTCAGGTTTTGAAACAGCCAAACCATTAATAGAAGAGAGTAGCTTTTTATATTTATACAACCAGTGACTAATGAAACATTATACCCTGTGTGCAAAGGAGAGAAAAAACCAAAACTTTATTTTGAAATGAACCCAATTGGAGCCCTTTTAAAACACAGCGTAACACGGTTTCACCGTTTCATCGAGCCTCTCATTACTTGTGTCAATAATCCTAGGTAAACCAGTGTTGAACTTCACAGCATTTATCTAGCAGCGTGAATAGCATTTATCTATGGGGTGCTTTTCATGAACTGTAGTTCAAAAAGCAAAGCCAAAAATGACTTCTTACAAAGTGCTCAGAGAAATATTTATTAGAAATATGTCAACTGCCAACTACCTAAAGGTAGCTTGGCTCTTTAGGAAATCATACTGTTGGCTAGCTTGCAAACACTGAGAAAACATATGAATTTTTCCCCACTTGAATTACTTAAAAAAAATGAATGACATATTTTTCATCAAAGTATATTATTTCTTCTGTCACGTCCCTTCTAATTGTCTATATTTTTATGTTATATTGCTTTTGACACAATGTGACATGCTATGCAACATGCCTCCAGTTTCCCAAAAATTGTTAGGTGACACAAGCCCTTAAAGTTGAGAGTGAATCAGACTTCACTTCCATGACTGTAGTATCTAAACATCCAGGTCAGCATGAACTGTAAGTGACTCCTGGATCCTGCTCTGAGGATCTAACTTATCTTCTTGACACACTCAGGGTTGTTATATTCTCTCTGGCAGTGAGCCTGGCAGGGTTTGTCTACAGGGGGTTGCCACATTTAATTCTAATTTATCAGTCTAACTTGATCAGGCTGATCTTTCCCCAAAACTGAAATTTGCACAATTCATGAGATACCATAAATTACTCTCTCAGCTCTACTGTTTTCAAGATGTTTATATGTGGAAAGTCTATTCAGCACAAGCCGTTGTTTACCTTCAAGAGCAAATTGTTGCTAAGAACTGAGAAATGGTAGACACTAAAGCAATTTGAAAATAAGAAAGTTTTGTAAATTGATTTAAGATATTATTTTGGCCTGTATCATAACAACAGATGTATCTTTGGAAAAGCAAACAGGGCTATTTTTCCCCTAAAATTAAATCACAAAGAACTAGACCTTATCTCCCAAATTCCTTTTTTTATGGAAAGTTATAGAATTAATCCATGTTTCTTACAGTTATTTTATACTTAGATTCATGAGTAACATTTCAAATAAATGTACTCTGTAACTTCTAAGATCCACTAGATTTATTACAGCTTTGTATAGATTTTACACAATACTCATTCAATAGTGTAATATTATGTACAACATATTAGTCTTAGAAAATGTTTTCTTGGTGAAATATATGAGAAAAATCTTACATTCTATAATGCTTTTTTTCTCTTTGAGATTCCCATTGTACCCTGTAAATAAACTCTGAGAAGTCTTGAAATAAAGAAACATGACTAACTTCATTTATTGTGATATTTACCAATTTCATAAAAGTTCATCTTCATTTAACAATATGTTACAGCTACTTCATGAATAATCTGTCCTGACTTTTGGAGTTTACAGAAAATAGAAATTCTCTCTAATCTTGGGAATTGGCATGTCTTTATGCCATTTTGCTACATTTACTCAAAGTATGAGACTAATGAGAGGAGTAAAAAAAAATGTGGGTGTTTTAAATTATTGTGCATAAGAAATTAGTGCAGTTATCATTAGTACTGTACACCTCTGTCTTTGCTGCATCTCAATGACATACTATAATTCTTTGTAAAACTACTAATAATGATTATAAAATATACTTTTATGGTAATTCTATCAAAATTAACTTAAGGAAAGTTTTCATGATTCTGATATATTATTAAAAGCATTTATTTGTAAAGCATAAAGAAAACCACTAATATGATATACTAGTCACCATCAAATAATACACAGTATATTTGCAGTTAAAAAATCATTTACAAAGCAATTTTTATTTTCTAATATATGTTTTAATTTTATGTTATTGTTTTGATTTGAAACACATTACTTGTGAATCTTGGAGATATTTACACTTATGAGAAGTTCTTCTGAAAGAAAATGAAAACCTGTTTAAATTCATTATTGTAAAGATTTTGATAAATTTTAGCAGTTTTTCAGGTCATTCATTCTTACATGTATAATAATGTCAAAAAAGTACTCACCATGTACAATGAGAACATACTCTGCACTGCTTTGGCCAATGGTATTTGTGGCTTCACATCTGTATGTACCATTATCCGTTTTGTTGAGGAAAAGAATGTTTAGCTCTCTACCACTCACAACCATTCGGTCAGGATCTGGTAATTCTCCACCATCCTTTGTCCACAAAACAGGTTCTGGCCTATTGGATTTAAACATACATATAAACAAAAAAGGAAAAATATGTATATATATACATGATATGTTACATATTGTATGACTCAAATAAATCAACAAATTTATATTTAACACCCATTTTGTGGATAGCAATGTGCTCACTAATTTCTGTGCTGTGCTGTGCTTAGTCACGCAGTCGTGTTGACTCTTTGTGACCCCATGGACTGTAGCCTACCAGACTCCTCTGTCCATGGGAATTTTCCAGGCAAGACACTGGAGTGGGTTGCCATGCTCTCCTCCAGGGATCTTCCCAATCTAGGGATAGAACCCACGTCTCCCAGATTGCAGGCACATTCTTTACCATCTGAGCCACCAGGGAAGCCCTGCTAACTTTTATAAGATACCAAAAGAACCATAATACACTCACTCAGAAGATTTGGAGGTGTAACAATTATAATTTAATTATTTTCTCCTTAACGAAAAAGACATGTATTAAGGAACTAATTAGTAGAGTCATTATAGTAGTCACCAATAGACAACAGGTCCTGGGACCAGATTCTGTGGCTAAATGGTTCATACCTACTGGCTTCTGGAAGACTGTCTTTGAACAGCCTTGTCTATTGGAGCAACCTTCCGCAGAAGTACCTGGAATTATACCTTTGCGTTCGGGGCCGCCATAATGGTACAACTTTGCCTGAAACCACCTGAAACTTCCCCCTCTTACCTTTCCTGTTTTCTCATCTCCCTAGAGGCTTTTTTTCCTGAAAGTTCTCTTTTTATTCCCCTTAGTTTTATTGAGATATAATTGACACATAACATTAAACTAGTTTAAGGTGCACAGAATAATGATTTGATATATATATATAAATGTTGCAACATGATTGCCACAATAAATTTACTTAATACACATCACCTCACATAGTTATAATTTTTTTCTTTTGGTGAGAACTTTTAAGATCTACTCTCTTAATACCTTTTATGATCAAATATTATTAATTATGGTCAGCATACTATACATTATATCTTCAGAACTTATCTTATAATTGGAATTTTATACCTTTTGACCATCTTCACCCATTTCCTCTACCCCCATCCCTGCCTCCAGCCACTTTTATTCAACATTGTACTGGGAGTCCTAGCCAGAGCACTTAAGCAGGAAAATAAATACAAGACAACCAAGTTGGAAATGAAGAAGTAAAACTGTCTTCATTTGCAGATGACATAAGAACATATATTGGAGAAGGAAATGCAACCCACTCCAGTATTCTTGCCTGGAGAATCCCATGGACAGAGGAGCCTTGTGGGCTATAGTCCATGGGGTCATAAAGAGTTAGATATGACTTAGCAACTAAACACGGGAAACTCTAAAAATTCCACTGAAAGAACTGCTAAAACTAATAAATGAATTTAAAGTTACAAGATACAAAAATCAATTAAATTTATAAGCAGTATCAATGAAACATTGGAAACAGAAATTAAGAAAACAACCTATTTTACAGTTGCATCAAAAAGAATAAAATACTTAGAAAAAAAACCTGACCAAGAAAGTGAAAAATCTGTACACTGAAAACTATAAGACATTAATGAAAGAAAGTGAAAAATAATCTGTGCTCATAGATTAAAAGAATTAATATTAAAAGTCCATACTACTCTAAGCAATCTGCAAAATTAATGTAATCTTTATCAAAATTCTAATGGCAAATTTTCATATAAAAAGGACAAACAATCCTAAAATATGTATGGAACAACAAAAGGCCCCAAATAAGCAAGTAATCTTGAGAAAGAGGAAAAAAGTTGGAGGTTTCATACTTTCTGATTTCAAATGATATTTCAAAGATATAGTAATTAAAACAGTATGATATTGGCAAAAATACATATCCATAGATCAATGGAATAGAAAGCTCAAAAATAAACTCACACATAGATGTTCATTTAGTTTTTTACAAAGGAAGCAGGAATTTACTATGCAAAAAGGGCAGTCTCTTCAGTAAATGGGGCTGGAAAAACTGAATAGCCACATGCAAAAGAATAAAACTGGGCCTCTGTTTTACATCATAAAAGTCAACTCAAAATGTGTTAAACACTTTAATGTAAAACTGGAAACCTAAAAGAGGAAAGAAGTTCCTTAACATTGATCTTGGTGATGATTTCTTTGGATTTAATACCAAAAGCAAGGACAACAAAAATAAAAAAAATAAACACATGGGAACACTTTAAATTAAAAAGCTTCACCATAGCAAAAGAAACCACTTAAACAATGAAAAGGCAGCCTATGGAAAGAGGGAGGTTATTTGCAAATATTATGTGTAGGTAAATAAGATAAAGAGTAAATATTCAAAATCAAGAAATAACTTACACATCAATAGCAAAAAAATGACCTGACTAAAAATAGAGAATTGGAAGATATTTTTCCAGAAAAAACATACAAATGGACAACAGGTACATGAAGAAATGTGCATCATCATTAATAACCAGGGAAATGCAAATCAAAGCCTGAATGAGATAACACTTACATCTACTAGAATGGCTATCTTCATAAAGACAAGAAATAATAACTATTGAGGAGGATATGGGAAAAGGAAACCCTCCTATATCATTAGTGGGAATATAAATTGGTGCAGCCACTATAAAAAATAGTAAGGTGATTCCTCAGGGGCTTCCCTGGTGTTTTAGTGGTAAAAAGTCTGCAGCCAATGCAGGAGAAGTGGGTTCATTCTCTGGGTCAGAAAGATCTCCTGGAGAAGGAAGTGGCAAATCACTCCAGTATTTTTGCCTGGGAAATCCCAGGTTCAGAGGAGCCTGGGGGGCTATAGTTCATAGGGTGGCAAAAGAAGATGGTCAACACTTAGCGACTAAGCAACAACACAGGAGATTCATCAAAAAATTAAAGATAGAACTACCATATGATCCAGTGATTTTGCTGCTGCTGCTGCTGCTAAGTCACTTCAGTAGTGTCCGACTCTGTGCGACCCCATAGACGGCAGCCCACCAGGCTCCCCCGTCCCTGGGATTCTCCAGGCAAGAACACTGGAGTGGGTTGCCATTTCCTTCTCCAATGCATGAATGGGAAAAGCGAAAGTGAAGTCGCTCAGTCGTGTCCGACTCTTAGCGACCCCATGGACTGTAGCCTACCAGGCTCCTCCGTCCATGGGATTTTCCAGGCAAGAGTACTGGAGTGGGGTGCCATTCCCAGTGATTCTACTTGTTGGTATATCCAAAGGAAAAAAAAAGCAGTATTTTAAAGAGGTATTTGTACTCATATTCATTTTAGCACTATTCACAATAGCTAAGTCATAGACCCAACCTAATTATCCAGTGACGAATGAATAAAGAAATTTCAGGGGACAGGGAGGCCCCTCAGTGCAGAATAAATGATGCTTGAGTAGTTACAAAAAGAAAGAAAATAAATTACAAATGTAATGGAATATTATTCAGTCATTCATAAAGAAAGAAATCCCGACACTTGTAACAACATGGATGAAACTTGAGGGCATTATGCTAAGTGAAAAAATCAGACAGAGAAAGACAGCTACTATATGACTTCATTTATATATGGAATCTAAAAAAACTGAGCTCATAGAAAAGGACAGTTCTCCTTTAATCAAATACTTGCAAAGAATTCTCAAAACCTACTTTTAGGGAAGAAAGGATAAATGAATCATGAATTTCTGACTTCAGAGATTTCAATCTTACATAATTATTAATAATAAGAATAGTTATTAGTATCTATCACTGTGTTTGATAATGGTAGTTATCCTAGTTGCTTTACGTAGTTTCTATAATCCTCATAAGAACAAGATTTTTAAAAAATGTAATGAAGATACTAATATAGAACATTAGAGATGCATTCAAACCCTGGTCTGACTGCACAGTCAATGTTTTGTCCACACCCCTTATATTCTAACATGATGAATATTTTCCTAGTTCTTCTATGTCAAAATCTTTAACTTTAAACATGATTTTATCTTACCATTGGAAATTATTTTCAAAAAAGCTTTAATTATTTATTTTGGTGAAAAATTGAACTTATGTTTTGCTGTTGCGACTATATTTATTAATAGAACATAGGTCTTGATAGTGGTGCCTATGACCCTAACATCTTTTCTAAGATGAAGAATGTATTTTTTTCTTCAAACTTTCACAAAAAAGACAAAAGTTGTGAAACAATTAATAATAAATATTGTAAATTTTATCAAAATAAGCAGATCAGCAATGTGATGAAAAATCACTTAGTCTTTTAGCAAAAACTTGTTCTCCAAAAATGTTAGAATAATACACTAATTTATATCATCATCCACTTATATAGACAACTTATTCTGATAGCATCTTTAATAAAAGTCAAACCTTAATACTTCTCAACTTTCTTCATATATCCCACATTTCATTGTTGCTATTTTAATTTACTAATTCTTATTTTAAAACTTATGGACAGGATAATCTTGAACCATTCTCATCCTTAACATTCTTTGAAGAAAAAACCTGGCACAATAAAATTATGACTAACTGCCTATAACAAATAATTAGAAACTGTGTCCTTTCTACAAAGCCACATAAGACCAACATTAAAATTACAGCTATATTAAGGATAATTTGAATTTTAGAAAATTAATCTTTAAAATACTGCTCAACAGAAGTATTTTATATTAAAAGGCAATGTTTTCTTAATGTATAAGTTGGAATTTTTAAACACACTGATAATTCTACACACATACCTATGCATTTCCATAAGTAAATTTTACTCCCCAAATCCAAACTGTCATCATTTTTTCTCTGTTAGTGTTTGTAAGCTTGAAGTCACATCTTAAACATATTGGCCTATAAATATATAATTAAATTTATATATATATATTAAATTTGTGTATAAAGTAAAGATCTAGAAAAATTATTAGTTGCTACTATTTAAAATTTTTCTTGTAAAAAAGATAATTCTCTCTTTTAGGAAATAATGAACAAACACCTGGAGAAATAGTTCTAGGAGATTCTAACAGTATAAGTCACTGCTGACACCAAACATTGCAGGATTCTCGATCATACTCTGTATCATAAATCTTCAAGGTGGCAAAAAAAAGCACCATAAAATGAAATTTTAACAAAATGGAGGTTAGAGTTGATGCATCAATTAAAAATAGCCTACACATATTCAAATTAGTACTTAAAATGCTCAAGCTACTTAATATCACCATAAAAATATTAAGTGGTTTAGCAAGTCTTGATACAATTTGTATTTCATCTTAATAAAAAGGACCCCTAGGCTTTCTCTAATTGGATCCTAGAAATGATTGAGTTTCTTGCTGCAAAGGAATAAAAATCTTCCCTGCTGTTCAGGCAACCAAAGGAGATCATTTAAAAAGTGGTTCCAGTCTACAGTTACTCTGGGATAAGGCTGAGAAAGAGTAGGAGCCAGACACCAGGAGTCACAGGACAGAGACACAGCATCAGGCATGAGATAGCACTGTGTAACTCCACACGTATAACTCCACAGCAAGAATATTAAGATCGTCAATCTGGAGAGTTGCCCCCCTCAAAGCAATTAACTTTCAATTAAAAGTTGAAAATTTTCATATGAGATAAAGTTAGATCTATGTTCTGTCTACCAAATCTATAAGGCTGAAAAGATGTTTGTTTTTCTTCTACCCCTAAAGATAGCTGTGTAGCTGTTTCTTCCTAGGGCAAGAAGAAAATCAGCAAGAAAATTAATTTGAAAAAAAAAAAGGAACCAAATATGATTGTATATTTATTACCTTGTATTCTAAAGTTTTATTAACTTGTTTTTACCTCAATAGGCTTTAAAAAAACTTTTATTAATTCACTATTTTCTTTTGTAGCTGTCTAATAGGAGAATCTCTGCTATCTTTCACAATCCTTATTTATAAATTAGTGTTGGAAGAAATTGCCACAACTTTCTCAGACTACTGGTTTATTTAGTATTTGACCTTGATATAAACATGATTACTAATATCCACCCAAACTCTTGAGGTCGTCATTCAGATATTTATTCTGTGAAGTTGTGCCACAGTAACAATCTCTCTAATTCTCCCAACAGTACGTGGACTCATTCACTCCCTAGATACTGATGAGAATACCTATTGCTGAGACTATTGATGAGTTTTGCCTTCAAAGCTCCCATTTTTCCCTTTACTCTAATGCTTGAGAAGAATAAAGAATAAGCAGTTCAGTTATAGAAATATCCATCCCACAATACAGATCTTCTAAGGAAAGAATTTTAATATCCTTACAAGTGTGGATGGAGGGTAGAGTCTTCCCTGGTAACTCAGTGGTAAAGAGTCAAGTGCGGGAGACATGGGTTCAGTTTCTGACCCAGGAAGATGCCATATGCCATGGAGCAGAGCAGCTAAGCACCCTGTACCATGACTATTATGCTTGTTCTCTAGAGCCCAGGAGCCACAACTACTGAGCCATGTGCCATGACTTCTGAAGTCTGTGCACCCTAAACCTCATGTTCTGCAACAGGAGGAGTCCCACACATTGCAACTAAAAGGTGATTCCCTGCAATCACCACAACTAGAGAAAGCCCACACAGCAATGAAGACCCAGTACAATCAAACAAAAAATTTAAAAGTGGACAGTAGTAAAATATCTCCCAATTTTGGAATGGGTATATGCTCTGGTATCTTCTTTTTCCCAAATAGCTATATCACTCTTGAATTCTGCAGTGTTTTTCCCTCCATAAGCAGAATGCGTGTTGGGTTCTAACTTTAAAATTAATCCTGTGAAAATTAACTTACTTTTTCTAGATGAAAGCAAAAAAAAAAAAGTCACTGTAATAGCATTCTAGTAAATTTCTTGTTCTAGTTCAAAGGAAAGAAAAGAAATTACATACTACAATTACATATATCTTACATTTCCTTTAATACAAGACAAAACATGAATGTATAGTTAATAACTTGGGACCTTATGCACTTTTATGGCACATGAAGATGACTGATGCTTTTATTTCAGTTTAGAAATTCCACAGGTGGCAGTAAATGTGATTGAAGCTTCAGTAATCAGGATATATATATTTTAAAGCCTAATTACCCTCTAATTCTTATCATATTTTTACCCTAAAGCAAAAGAAGGTAGTGAGAGTTATATAAACATCTTGATTCATTTTTTATGCTTTAAATAAACTTTTTAATCAAGAAATTATACCACAGAGTCTGTTTTTAAAACCTTAACATTCATGCTATCAAATTTTTAGAGAACTGGAAAGAGAGAAATTAAATGCAAATTAATCAACAAGTGGGTTTGAAATTGGGTTCAAGTTTAGAATTTTAATTTTATTGGATTCCTATAGGGAGTATTCTGAGAAAAATCTAGTCCAGATAGTCTTTGTTGGGTACATAGAGATTACATTCATAAACCAGTTGAACTCTGTCAACCAAGTGAAGAGAAAGACAAAAAGGAAATATGAAAACAGTTAGAAGCTGGGGTTCCCTCCTCCTTTTTTAAAATTTAAAATATAAATACAAAGGAAGTTCAAGGAGTGGCCTTTCTTGAAGCTGTGAAACTAATTCAAAATACAGTTTTATAGAGTCTCAGTTGGAGGCAAAGGACATGGTATATAAACTAAGAACTGAAAAGGATTACTATGGAGTTATTTATTATGTTGATCATTTCAAATTTAAAGGTACATAAAGGGTTATTTTGTTACTGAGGATCAAACAAGGTGTTTCTGAACATAGTTTGTAAGTAACTTTTTATATTTATTCAAAGGCATTTTCTTAATTATTGTAAAAATATAGATCTAGGCCTTTGGAGAATACATCAAGCTGTGATTTTTCCTCAGATTTGTTTGTTGTGCAACTTAATCATAATGAAATTTGTTTTCCTTTTTTTCTGATATTGATTTTACACTTTTCATTGGAGCAATTCTTAAAACATCAAGTAACTTTTACTATTAGCCAAGTTAACTTTAAATGTTTTACTTGTCATAATTGAGGTTCATTTAAAAACATAATCAATGAAACACTTACGTGTCTGTCTTTATAGATATGGTTTTGCTTAAGGCAAAACAAAACTTCAGACATGCTTATGGTAGAGTAATCTTCAATGAGTCTCGAAGAGTTTAATTACCAGTAAATGTCTTACTCTTACACTTATATCTTAACACACATAAGAAATCAATGAATATTTTTGTTGTTGTTAATTAACATATACCTACATATTCTTGACTAGTTACTTCATAAGTTTGCATAATTATTATCTAATAAGGATGCAAAAACAAATCAGTGCAAGTTTTGAAGCAGGAATATTGAGTGATATAAGGAAAATAAAATAATATCTGTTCTCTATGATATTATATTTTAGTAGTTTATATAAGATATATGTAATCAAGCATAATATTTGGGAAGGCTTAGTAAGTGGCATAAATGAGTTATAAAACATAATAAAAATTCATCATATCTGTATTAACAGCACTGTAATGCAACAGGCTTTATGAAAGATATAGCTCTTGATTCATGTCTTAAATTGCAGTAAGATTCTTAAGTGTTAAAAATGGAAAACGCCAACTCAAGAGCAGTCAGAATCCTGGTTATGATACTTGCCTTCCAGGGGCCATATTGTTGAAGAGATGAATTTAAATATGGTGAATTCCAGGAAAGAGTATAGAGTTAATAGGTGATACTGTTATTGGCTAAGATATCATATTAAAAAAGGACAAAATTAAAAGTGCTTGATGCAATGACTGATTTGGAAGTAATAAAATCAAAAGCCAAGATGTAAATTCATATTAAGGAATAGGATCAAATATGCTAAGAAGCTTAGTCTAAGACAAAGTTAATAGGATATAAAGCTAAACATGAAAAGTATTATTTTAGTATTAGACCAGAAGACTGATGGTGCCACTAATATGACAGACAAAATGAAATGTGGTAGAGAAAATTCTGATCATAAAGAGGAGGATGAAAAAAAGCAAAGAAACAGAAAAGTTTGGAACAGACATGTGCAGGTTAAAAACACAATACATTTAGAATGGCACATTAGTTAGCCTGGCACTCAACCCTGGCTTTGGGTATCACATGAAAAAATCCAGATATTCATGAAAAATAAAAATACTCTGATAAAGCTTTTAAGAAGTAAATATTTCTGATGAGAGATATCTATGTTATCAAATAATATATCTGATAAAATTATTAATTTATTTAAATATACCAGTGTGAAATATCTGAAAAAGAAATATTCAATGAAGAAACAGTATACAGAGTTCTGAAGATAGAAAACAAAGTTTTACATAATTTTGGAATGATAGTAAAGGAAAACACACAATACTAGGATAAAATAGGAGAGCTCTTGGGACAATAAACATAACTTTTTGGAACCAGAAAATATATGGTGTAAATGAAAAGACATTTGAGGATTCAGTGAACCAAAATGGGCTGGAAAGGGTGAATTTAATTCACACGACCATTACATCTACTACTGTGGATAAGAATCCTTTAAAAGAAATGGAGTAGTCCTCACGGTCAACAGAAGAGTCCAAAATGCAGTACTTGGGTGCGATCTCATAAATGACAGAATGAGCTCTGTTCATTTCCAGGGCAAACCATGAAATATAAGAGTAATCCAAATCTATGCCCCAACCACTAATGCTAAAGAAGCTGAAGTTGAACAGTTCTATGCAGACTTACAAGACCTTCTAGAACTAGCACCCAAAAAAGATAGGTGCTTTCATCATAGGGGACTGGAAAGCAAAAGTAGAAAGTCAAGAGACGCCTGGAATAACAGGCAAGTTTGGCCTAGGAGTACAAAATGAAGCAGGGCAAAGGCTAACAGAATTTTGCCAAGAGAACACACTCGTCATAGCAAACACCCTCTTCCAAAAACACAAGATATGACTTTACACATGGACATCACCAGATGATCAATACTGGATTCCGATTGATTATATTCTTTGCAGCTGAGGATGGAGAAGTTCTATACAGTCAGAAAAAATAAGACCAGTAGCTGACTGTGGTTCAGATCATGAATGCTTTATTGCAAAATCAGACTTAAATTGAAGAAAGTAGGGAAAACCACTAGACCATTCAGGTATGACCTAAATCAAATCCCTTAGGGCTATACAGTGGAAGTGAGAAATAGATTCAAAGGATTAGATTTGATAGAGTGCCTGAAGAACTACAGACAGAGGTTGGTGACATTATATAGGAGGCGGTGATCAAAAGCATCCCCAAGAAAAAGAAATGCAAAAAGGCAAAATGGTTGTCTGAGGAGGCCTTACAAATAGCTGACAAGAGAAGAGAAGTGAACAACAAATGAGAAAAGGAAAGATATATCCATCTGAATGCAGAGTCCCAAAGAATAGCAAAGAGAGATAAGAAAGCCTTCCTCAGTGATCAATGCAAAGAAGTAGAGGAAAATAATAGAATAAGAAAGACTAGAGATCTCTTCAAGAAAATTAGACACACCAAGGGAGCATTTCATGCAAAGATGGGCACAATAAAGGACAGAAACAGAACGGATCTAACAGAAGCAGAAGATATTAAGAAAAGGTGGCAAGAATACACAGAAGAACTATATAAAAAAGGTCTTAATGACCCAGATAACCACGATGATGTGATCACTCACCCAGAGCCAGACATCGTGGAGTCTGATGTTAAGTGGGCTTTAGGGAGCATCCCTACAAACAAAGCTAGTGGAGGTGATGGAATTTCAGCTAAGCTATTTCAAGTCCTTAAAAGATAATGCTGTTAAAGTGCTGCACCCAATATGTCAGCAAATTTGGAAAACTCAGCAGTGGCCACAGGACTGGAAAAGGTCAGTTTTCATTCCAATCCCAAAGAAAGACAATGCCAAAGAATGCTCAAACTACTGAACAATTGCACTCATCTCACATGTCAGCAAAGTAATACTCAAAATTCTCCAAGCCAGGATTCAACAGGATGTGAACCATGATCTTCCAGATGTTCAAGCTGGATTTAGAAAAGGGAGAGGAACCAGAGATCAAATTGTCGACATCCAGTCAACCATCAAAAAAGCAAGAGAGTTTCAGAAACATCTACTTCTGCTTTATTGACTACACCAAAGCCTTTGACCGTGTGGATCACAACAAACTGTGGAAAATTCCTAAGGGGATGGGAATACCAGACCACCTGACCTACCTCCTGAGAAAGCTGTATGCAGTTCAAGAAACAACAGTTAGAACCAGACATGAAACAATGGATTGATTCCAAATGGGGAAAGGAGTATGTCAAGGTTGTATATAGTCACCCTACTTATTTAACTTATATGCAGAGTACATCATGTGAAACGCTGGGCTGGATGAAGCACAAGCCAGAGTCAAGACTGCCTGGAGAAATAGCAATAACCTTAGATACACAGATGATACCACCCTTATCCCAGAAAGCAAAGAGGAACTGAAGAGCTTCCTGATGAAAGTGAAAGAGGAGAGTGAAAAAGCTGACTTAAAACTTAACATTCAAAAAACTAAGATCATGGCATCCAGCCCCATCACTTCCTGGCAAATAGATGGGGAAACAATGAAAACAGTGACAGATTTTATTTTGGGGGGCTCCAAAATCACTGCAGATGGTGACTGCAGCCATGAAATTAAAAGAAGCTTGCTTCTTAGAAAAAAAGCTATGACCAACCTAGACAGCATATTAAAAAGCATAGACTTTGCTGACAAAGGTCCATCTAGTCAAAGCTATGGTTTTTCCAGTAATCATATATGGATGTGAGAGTTGGACCATAAAGAAAGCTGAATACTGAAGAATTGATGCTTTTAAACTGTGGTGTTGGAGAAGACTCTTGAGAGTCCCTTGGACTGCAAGGAGATATAACCAGTCAATCCTAAAGGAAATCAGTCCTGAATATTCATTGGAAGGACTGATGCTGAAGTTGAAGCTCTGACACTTTGGCCACATCATGCAAAGAACTGGCTCACTGGAAAAACCCTGATGCTGGGAAAGATTGAAGGCAAAAGGGGATGACAGAGGCTGAGATGGTTGGATGGTATCATCGACTTCATGGACATGAGTTTGAACAAGCTCTGGGAGTTGGTGGTGGACAGGGAGGCCTGGTGTGCTGTCCATGAGTCTCAAAGAGACACAACTCAGCGACTAAACAACTGAATGAAAAGAGAGGAGAAACTCTCTTCATGGAGTCTAATCTGTATCATAAGAACAATCTTGGTCCTAAATAGGAAAAAATAAAAAATGCAAGGCCACCCAACTAACCAAATAAATGACAAACTAGCAAAACAAACCAGATTGGAAACAAACACGTACAGCAGAAAGGAAAAGTTGATGATTTCATTTGTTATTTTGTTGTTCAGTCGTAAGTCAAGTCTGACTCTTTGTGAACGCATGGACTGTATCCTGCCAGGCTCCTTTTTCGATGGAATTTTCCACGCATGAATCCTAAAGTGGGTTGCCATTTCCTTTTACTGGCCCAGGGATTGAACCCGCATTTCTTATGTCTCCTGACTTTGGCAAGAGGATTCTTTATTACTAGCGCCATATGAGAAAAGCTAAATTCAGTGCTAGAAGAAAGTTAAGAAATGCATATCCATCCAGCAATAAGGGAATGAGAAATTAGAAGTTCGAGCATAGAGCAAGACTGGAGTTTTTTATAGAGAGATTGGAGCCAAGCAAGTGTCCAAGCTGAGGAAACAGAACAAAAGAGCAGATTTACCAGATACATTAGAATACTTTTATTCAGGAAATGAGAAAAGAGATAATGAAATCTAGTATGTCTTAGAGAAGTCAAAAGAAACTGATGTCATAGGAACAAGAAAGAATCTCTTTAAATATTCATTGGCCTACACACTTACATTAATAACACATCCAGTACCTTGACCTCTCAGTTCCCCAAGCTTCTCATTTCCAATAATCTTTTTGTTAGCACTACTCAACCATAATCCCACACTAAACTTCGTCATTATCATTCCTTCACTTCTTTATATACTTCAGTTTTTTTCAATCTCAACCTCCCATCTTTTCAGCTCACTATGCAGCTCATCATCAAAACCTCCAATCCTAACTACTGAGCCCACCATTTACCATTATTTTCCGATCCCTTCCTAATTTCACCTCTGTCTTTCATTAATATTACTATGCTATTAATACTTTTTTTCCTTTCCCATCCATTGTAGTTAACTGGTTAATTATCAGCCCTAATGAACCCAACTTTTCTATCTTCTCTGTCAGAACATCTAACTAATTGAAAAAAACAAAAATGAATGAGGTGAATGGCTTGTTTTAAAAATACTGTTCTTGAAATTATCATGGAAGAAAGCACATGGAGAGCAATGGAAGGCAATTTTAAAGCAAAACAAATTTCATTACTGGGTCTTTAAGAATTTCCTGACAAAAAAAAAGTTTTATTTTTCTGATATGTAGAAATATGCCTCAAGAATTATCGTAAAAGTTTAAAATATATGATTATATCTACATATTTCTGCCTTTTCTAACTCTTTAACATAATATTTTAAATATTTATTTTTGCAAAATCTATAGTTTGATACAACTGTTAAGTTGGCTCTGACCTAACATTTCAAATATTTGGGGCTGGAATAGTACAGTAAGCGAAGAGGAAAAAAAAAATGAAAAAAAATGACTTGAAATTGCACAGTTAAAGAAAATTCTTTAACTGCTGCTCTTTAAAATATGTAAATTTCCATTGTACGTCTAGCTTGTTGAAGTTATTTGCATCTCATTTAATAAATATGTCCTTGTGTATTTGTATGTGTGTGTGAGAGAGAGGGAGAAAGAGTAAAAGGGTTCTGTAGCTTTCTTCATTGATCTCTACTTTCTTTTGATTTTAAACATTTCTGGGTGTGTTCTTCAATCTCTTGCTATATCCTTGCTATAACCCTTAATTCTTGCTCCGAATAAACATGATATTTCCCATAGTTGAAAAATTCTTTTCTATGAAAAGCGATTTTTTTCCTTCTATTTGCAGTTTGAGAATCCCGGTGATTACTGTTGAAAGGCTCACCAATGAAGTCCCCTCTCAAATACCATCATTGGTACTTCTGCCTGATAGGGTCAAAGGTGTTTAATGCAGTGATGAACGAAGTCGGTTTGAAGCAGAAAATCCAGCCTGCTTGTTTCATTAAATTGCAAGTTGAAAGTCTGATTCTGAATGTATCTACTCATGTAAATTCTGGAAATCAGTGATTGTACTAGTATAGTGTCAAGTAGAAGTTTCATTACATTAAAGATTCAGTGTAGATGGGACAATATCATCAATGTTAACTTCATCATTAGACTTAAAATCTCAAGAGAAAATAAGAAACAGATTTCTTCCATCCTGATTAATCTGAGTATATGCTACTTAATTCTGACTTTTTAAGGTACTTCTTGCCTACAAGTTTAGAGGCTTGCAGTAGAAATGGAAAATAACCTATATGCAAGAGGTAAGTGCTCTTTAGACAACTTGAAAATAATGGCATTTTTTTAGAGTGCCTGTGAAATCCTGGACCACTTTTTACTGATAAGGTAGTGTTCACTGATAATTATTGTAACACTTTTGAGAAACAGAGACTTCACAAAATAAACTGTATAATTCCAGACAATTTTTGGCACAACAAATAAAAGATTATCCCCAGAAAAGATAAGATTGCTGTGATCTTGAAGGAGTGACAGATTTTAGTACTGAAAGAAAAATATTCAAGATTGTGACAAATGCTTAAGCTAATCTCTCAAGGACTTTGTGCTAAAGCAAAACAATTACCAATCCCTTATCTACACTTAACATTTTTTCCCCTGCTTTGGCAAACACAGAATATTAATTCCTGGTTAAAAGATCAAGAAATCTTGAGTAAACATTCATTCCCTCATCCAAACCCCTCTGTGTATGTATATTAAGCTTAAAATCACTATGATATTTAAAAAAAAATACTTTCTTAAGAAAATATTAATTTCAATGTCTTTGAAACTTAGTAACTCCTAGAAACTTCCTTTGACTAAGACAGACTTTGGAACATTTTCATGCTGTTTAAATCAAGAACTTATGAGTCTGAGTTTCTCAGAATCTGTCGCTTTCTCAACCTGTGTACATTATAAAATCAATTTGATACCATATGAAATGTATCTATAAGTATTCTATTCAGTCAGATGTGTGAAAATCATTCAGATTAAAGGGCATGTTGCAATGAGAGGGTCCTATTTTCCATATAGGAGTTACTTTACAATCCATTACTTTCACTACTTTAAAATTGTGCTAATTAACCTTATAAGATCTAATACTTATGTTAAACACTGTGTCACCATTACAGAACTGTTTCTGCTCCATGACTTATTTCTTTGCTAATATTAAAACCAATGGTCTTGGAAAAGTAAAAGTGCGCATCATTTATCTGGTAACTGGGGAATTAAATCCTCCATGTAAGTAAATGCTGGAGATAATTGAAATTTAAGATTAAAACATTTGCAAGTATATTTTAATCATTTGAATGAAATCCTTCTCAAAGGATGAAATTTTTCTGCATTATTAATCACAACATACTTAGTGCCATTCAGCTGTTCTTTGGGAGCTAAGATCTCTTCAGTTGGAACACACATTTTTGTGTACTGATAGTTTTAGAGGAGCTTAAGTGATCAGGATTTAGCATGTTCTTTTCCTGAATGTCCCCAAGACCCAGTCTCACCACAGTTGGGTTTACCGTAACATTTTTCAAATCCTATAGGAAAAAACATATTTTACAACTTTACATGATGCATAAGCATACATGCAAGAAATAAAAGCTTTTTCTTTTCCTATTCTATTTCATTCATATTTTTCTATAATAGCTTATGGAAAAATCCAAGCAAACTTTTTGGCCAGCCCAATATTATTTTTCCATTTTATTTTTGGCTTTTCAAAAGGATTTTTAAGCTTCCCTGGTGGCACCAATGGTAAAGAATCCACCTGCCAGTGCAGGAAACACAAGAGACATGAGTTCATTCCCTGGGTAGAGAAGATCCCCTGGAGTAGGAAATGACAACACACTTCAGTATTTTTGCCTGGAAGTTTCCATGGACAACGGAGTCCAGCAGGCTACAATTCATGGGATTACCAAGAGTCAGACATAATGCAATCCAATTTTTAAATCTGAAGTATATTTAATTCACAATATTCTGTTAGTTTCAAGTGTACCCCTGTCAGAATTTACAAGTGGGAGGTGGCGGTTAAAATTAATCTGATGACTCATTAATATGTCACTATTTGAAACTTCGATTTTGTGACCTACTGTGAGAGTTCCTGTGGCTTCTAGGTCTTTTTGTGCCTATGTGCAGTATGCAATATATCAGTTGCCCAGTCATGTCTCTTTGCAACCCCATGGACTGTAGCCCACCAGGCTCTTCTGTTCCTGCATCCCCCATTTCTTGCATCTCCTGCATCAGCAGGTAGATTTTTTACCACTAGAGGCACCTGGGAAAGCCCCTTTGTCCATAAACTGGAAAACTATTATATTTTTAATCTGGTTTCTTTATGGTCACCTCACTATGTTCATCTGTGTACCTGTAATTTTGAGTGGTGGTGCTGAAGTCCATCACAGCTCACCATTTTAGAAAAATCTGCTGATCACAAGTCACAAGAGTCTGTCCTTTTCTCCTGTCTTTTTTATTTTGTCTCTCTCTTTCCTTCTCCCTCCCTTAAAATTTCCCAGAGATTTCTGGTACTTTGTATTTGAAAGAGTTGAGCTTTTAAGCTATCAAAAATCACTGACAGATTCTCCTCATTCTAATTGGAGACATTTGTATATGCTCATATTTTCTACAGTTTGGGAACTTGTTGTTTAAATTTTTTTCAGACTTTGAAGTTGAGAGGTTCCTGAATGATTGAAGTTATATCTAGAAAAGTGAGTTACTATACACCATGCTTTGTTAAAACACATATAATGCAAGAACATTTCTTTAGGTCATTCAAATAAATGGCTTTCCACAGTATAAAATTTTTCTCAGTTGCACCATTAATTGAAATAATACTAAATATATGCAGTGATTGTGAGTTAATTCACATTTTGTTCTCTACATTTATTTGCAAAAATTATAGTCAAGAGATTTACCACAAGCACAAAGTAATGCACTTCAGAGTAAGCTGACTGGTGATCACCAGAAGGATATTATTAATAATTCTAACTTTATGACACAAATACTATTATGGGGAAAAATGCAAAAAGAAAAAACAATTCTTATCAAATGGGACTTGTTGAGCAACGGGTTAACATGCTTTTTAATCAAGGATGAAGTATAATATTTCAACTTTTATACATTAAGAGTGATTTTTGTTTCTGTACTTTTTCTACAATTACCATTTTGATGACTGTTTTATATAAACATAAATATAGTGTTTACAGAGCTTTAAATAAAGGGTAAAATGCTTAGATGCAATCTCATAATTAATATACCAAAAAAACAGATTTTAAAGTCCATGAGCTCAAAAATCTAATCAAGTAAATGACATCACTCCACAATGGGTTCTTAAAAGTATTGAGGACGTTTTAGTGTTGGCGTTTCCCACTGAACATTTACATAATCCCTCAAAATAATTGGGCTTTTGTTGCAAGAAAATTGCTTACCTGGAAATGTTCAGAAGTACATTTCCTCTATGGATCTATAATCATGATTCTGCAAGCTCTCGTGCGACTTTCATGAGACATAGGCGCATTTAATTGAAAATGATTGAGTGCCCAGCACTCCACAGATGCCCAGCCTAAATAACAGCAGTGGAGATTACCAGGAGTCAGCTTCTTGTTTCAAAAACAAAACCAAATATATTCGGTCTCATTTCCAAGATAACAACTTGTGTGTTTCCAGAGCGTCAATGTGTGATTAAATTTTGAAGCCATGAGGTGGAAGCAAAAGACCATATGGGCCTCAGAAAAGTAACTCATATGAAAAGGACAGCACATGGATATATATATATATATTTAAATTATGAGCACTTAGAACTATTTTCCCAGTATTTTTCCTTTAAAACACTTTAGAAAAAAACTGATTATACTGCCTTTAATTTTTAATTAATTGCTTGAGACAAGTTTATATCTCTCTAGATGTCAGGACACAAAGTGGGAAAAAAAAAAAAACAATTTAAATGCTCTGTAACATTTATCACTGAAGGGCTGACTTTGTGAGACTTTGTAGATGAGACCCTCATTATGTTTATTCCATCAATTATTTTGATGACTATTAAACATTGCTTTTAGCAAGAAAGACACACTTTGGGGAAGTGTTCTCTTTGAGCTTCCTGCTTATTATAGTCAACCCCTGAGGCTGTGCATTGTAGTCCAATACATTGGTATTATGTTTGCATTGGTAGTATTTTATAGTTACAGTGTGCAGTCCTAATCATCTCAAATATAAAAAATTAAAATTAAAAGCATAATATAATTAGCTTTTTTAAAACAAAAATATTTAATAATGGAATAATTATTATGTACATAATCATAAAACCTAGGCAGAACTATTTGATATATGTAGAAATTCTTTATATAATATTTGGGTATGTCAAATCAGGTTTCATTCATAACTGATAACTTTCTATAAATAACTAAAACATAGGCATTCCTAAAGTTTATAAGAACTTTTTCGTTCTTGTCAACTTCATTGGGTTATCCTGAAAAGCCAACATGACAGAAGTGAAAATACTGTGAAAATAAGAAAACATAACTGTCAGTGTTGTTAAAATTTTTAAAAAGTGTTTTTGTAATCCCAGTTCTACCATTTATTTACTGTGTGACTAGAGAAGGTCATATAACCTCCACAAGGCTCACTGTCTTTATCTATAAAATGCAAACAATCTAAGGGTCTTTGTAAACCTTTTACAACAGGATAATTGTGTGATTAAAATAAGACTAGCATAAAGGAACTGGGAAACCTATGCTAGAACAAGGCTTTATACATTGCAAACCCTGGATTATCAACCACTCATGAATCATGTTATTCACTTAGTCTTGGTTTCTTAAAACCTTCCAGATCTCTTCTTTAGCTTTCTATCAAACTAGCTAACTGGTTAATCTCTTTCATCCCAGCTGAACTTCTTCATAGCATAGACTTTTCCACTTTGGGAAACCAGAACTTATTCTCTACCTGTTCTAGTCTTTTCAAATTTTTCCAAGGTTTTTTCCTACCATAACAGTATGGAGGGGCTATACCTGTGTCCCAGGACTTTCTCATTTCTAGTCACATTTTACTCCTTAACAACTATTCATGCCTCTATCTTTCTTCTCTATTGCTCATTATTATTATTATTATTATTATTATTATTATTATTATTATTAAACCTCAACAAAATTTCCGTGCTGTCTGCCAGTTTTGTCATGACTTTAGTTTGGATTCCTTTGCTGTTCAAACATGCTTTGAAAAGTCACAGATATCATCCTAGAATGTGTTTATTCTGCTTATTACCTTGAATTTCAGAACCATGGAAGAAGTGTGAGATAATAACTCAGTTCCCAGGGTTGTCATAGTAGCCCAGTATCAGCATAGGTATTAAATACGTAATTAAGACTTCTAAGTTTAAAAGTTGGTGAGGTACACTATGTATTTTTTGACAAAATAGTAACTTATCATCCTCATGGCTATTACTTATTATGAAATTACTTGGAGGCAGAAAGTGTTTTAAATATGAAAATATATGTGCAATTTGTTTATAAAGTTTTATTTTCTAATTTTAGAGAATAAAAAATACTTGGTATATTTACATTGGTAAACTATGGGCTTTGGGGTAAAAGTGATAGGTTCATATAGATTCACTGTAATAAATGTACCACTGCCATGAGGGATGTCAATAGTAGGACAGGTTATACATGAGTGGGGAATAAGGGCACATGGGAAATCTGCACTTTCCACTCAGTTTTACTGTGAACCTAAAAAGTAAAGTTTATTAACTAAAAAAAAATTGATTTGATTATGTGACTTTTTCAAGACCACTCAGGCCGCAGATATCTACAGATTTATAATTCAAAGTTATTTCTATTTCTCTTTCTACCACTCACACAGCTTTTTCTGCCCCAGAGCATGATAACTTAGGCATTATGTCGGAACATAAACATAGACCTAGATGATTATTTAGTAGGCTTTCTATAGAACAGATGGAAGGAGAGAGACAATTATTGTGTAATTAACATCTATTAGGCATTAGGTCAAATCGTATGAAATTGTTATAACTATAGATCATATTCTTTTTCTTAAAATTTGGGAAAGAAAAATCAAAATGGAGCCTGTATTGCTAATAGAGCTCCCTAAAGTGGAGCCAGGATGCTATTAAGAAGTGTGACTTTTACATATCTCAGCCTGAATGGGATCTAAACTTTTGATCTGTTATTGTCCTACTTAATGTATCCAGATCATCCGCTAGAAACTCAAGATAATTATTGGATCCATATCCTAAAATAACTTGTGGCAGCCTATCTACTTATTCGACTATCCTAAAATAACACGTGTTTCCTTAAGGACAAATATTTCCTGATTCACATCAGAATCAATTACAATTCTCACCAGGCAACTTTTTACACCCTCGTGGCTTTTTGGCTTTAGAAGCCCTTAATTCTTTCTTTTCACCTGAACACTCTTTTGGTTTAACCAGAATCTCTGTCTACTGAATTGCAATTCCTAAGATCCCCAATAAACTATTTTATTGTTTGCAGCCTTCTGCACTGGTTTTCAGTTGATAAATTCAAATTTTGTTCTGTTTTGAGGTAGAGCATTTTACTTTGCATAAATTGCTTTCTTTAACTCCTGGTTGTTTTCCTCATTTCTTTTGGCTGTGATTGGATTATGTGACAGGAAATAATCTGTGATTTGTAAAAAGGTGCATATTAGACTGAAGAAAAAAAAAAAAACAGATGATATAAAACTGTTTTGCCTTACTGTACATCCTATTTTTAAATCTCTATTATACTAACAGGACAATGCACCAGTATGTTCTTAACAGATTCCTTCTTAAATTCTAGATTATTTTGAAAATGGATGTGTTCCTCTAAGTGTTCCTCTAAAACACCTCACTATAACATGTGAACTGTCTTCTTAAAGACTAAAATCTTTCCTCTTGTACAGAATAGAAATGTTATATGCAGTGCAATTACATATACTACAGTCATACCAAGAACATTAAAAAATTGTGGTTACCAGAGGTAAAACAATAAATACAACATAAACATAATGCTGGAGATATGGAAAAATTTATCAATAGTTATAATTATTTTCTTTTATAGAATAAATACCAAATACATTTATTGGGCCTACTTATTAGAGTGTTTTAAACATTTGATTAAAATGAAAGTACAGGAAAGTAGCAAAAGGCTTCAGTCCAAAGCAGGCAAATAAGGCATGATTGTTCATAAACAGTCACTGGGGCCCTCACATTTAGAACAAAGAAAACAGTATTAACATACAGGAGGCCAGGTTAGGAACATGAGTCTCAGTATGAGATGAGTCACACCATCGTTTTGTGACTTACACAAAAAGCAGTGGTGTGGTTTCTATCATCTTGCCTAATAACCATTAATCGATTCATTCTTTAGTAAATCATATATTGGTCAAATATTTTTAAGAAACAATAAAGATTTGTTCATGGGTTAAAGAAATTATTGAAGTCAGCAACAAAATGTGAAGAAATCTTAGATTTATTATCCATTCCTGATTCTCACCTGCTTATTAAAGGGGGATCAGATAAATGATAATAATAACAAATTAGGTACTTCAGGAGTCAATTAGATGCTTAGAAGCTAAGGCACAGTGTTGCTTCTCAGTGAATCCAAAATAACAGAATGAGGAATCAGGTGTAATGGAGAACTTTGACTGTGATTAACAGAATAAAATAGGAAATTCGAACCTGACCTTTGGGTAAATGTGATATTACAACTTTATTTTTACTCATACTCTTTACAGGCTCTTTCGATCCTATCTTAAAATATGAACAGCCTCTCTACTATTTTTTTATTTTAAAACTTCTATTTGATGCGACGTTCTTTTCTCAGCCTTTTCAATTTTTCATGATTCATTTTCTGAAATGGGTGGTCTTCACATATTCTTTGCCTTCCCATCACCTAACTCCCTGATTGTTGTTGTTATTGTTCTGTCACTAAGTTGTATGTGTGGCTATGTGACCCCATGGACTGCAACACACCAGGCTCCTCTGTTCTCCACTATCTTCCGCAGTTTGCTCAAATTCATTTCAACTGAGTTGGTAATGCTATCAAACCATCTAATTCTCTGCTGCTCCCTCCTCTTTTTGCCTTCAGTCTTTCCCAGCATCAGAATCTTTTCCCATGAATCAGCTCTTTGAGTCAAGTGGCTACAGTTTTGGAGCTTCAGCTTCAGCAACAGTCCTTCCAGTGAATATTCAGGGTTGATTTCCTTTAGGACTGACTGGCTTGATCTCCTTGCAGTCCTAGAGACTCTCAAGAGTCTTCTCCAGCACCACAATTCTAAAGCACTTAGCCTTCTTTATGGTTCAATTCTTAAATCCATATGTAACTACTAGAAAAACCATAGCTTTGACTATAATAACTCCCTGATTAATCCATTTCATTTTGCCTTCTGTTCTATTTGCTCTAGTGAGACTTGTTTTCTTCATGATCAGAAAAAGTATTCTCTTGCTTTTTTGGTCCTATCTGCCTCTTCTGGCATTGTTGGAGATGGAATGTAAACTAGAGAGGCTAGCAATGAGACTGTCTTTAAATATGCTAATGTATTCATTTGTTGGAAATAATAATTACTTTGAAAATGCAGAAGGGTGGGTTTTAACATAATTAGGACACAAGTGAAGTAGTGGTCTAAAGGCAAAAAAGAGTCAGAGAATTTGGCTATATCTTTAATATCAAAGGCCTGGAGGTCTACAAGGAAAGAAGATGGTAAAAAGAGAGTTGGTAATAAGAATATAATACAAGTGAATAAATCAATGTACGTTTACTTTTGGACCATAGCATATAGAATAAAACAGTATGATCTATAATGATAAAGACTGAATATAATAATCATTTTAACCCTTATAGAGCTTAGGAGCTAATTGCTCAGAAGATACTATACTAACTAGAGAATTTTTTATATGACTGTAAACTATGCTAGAAATGGTCAGCTTGGTAGGAATTTGGCAAGTTTCCAGAATGCGCATAAATGCAGAAGAAAGCCTGATACAAAAATAAATAAATAAATAGCAACAGTGAAATGTGTCTTGAGATGAGCCAGTTCTTCACCTTCAAGCATCTAGAGCTTCAACGTCAGTGCTGCTCATTACTGTAGGGCCGATCTTAATTTTTCAAAAGTGACTTTAACTAACATAAGGGACAATTTAGACTCAGCAATTGAAGTAGGAGAAAATAGCTGAAAAAATGTATTCTTTGGGCAATGATTGAACTAAGTTTAAACCCTGACTCATCCATTTAAAATCTGGATGAATTGGGAAAACTGGTTAACACTGAGCTTTAGTTTTCTTTTCTGTAAAATAAGAAGCCTTCTTATTTCCATTACCAATAGCAAAGTGATATTAATTAGGATCTTTGTGAGAAAGATGACATTTTCTATTTCTTAAACTTCTGGGCCTTTGTATTTTTAAATAAAATAAATATATGAGATTATTGTTTTTCATTCATCTGCAGTGCAAAGAAGTATTGCATATCCAAGCTTATTTCCAAGTAACTAAAACAGAGACCCACAATAAGACACTTTTATTTAACCATATCTGAGATGAGGGAAATGGATTACTTACATAGCTAATTACGTAGATCACAACATAAGTATTCACCAAAAAAAAAAAGATAGTGAAAGTGGATATATAATTAAAGAGAAGATCATTGACAGGTTCTATTTGAGCGGGAATGTATTAATTCCCGAGCATTCTATATATTATGCTTCCCATCTTCTCCTCATTTAGTTGCATAAGTTGTACACATATTCTACGTGTACATATATGTACTTTGGGGTAGAACTATGGAAAGAAGGTAAAAGTCAAACTCCTTTGCTATGCCCTGATCCTGGGAGAAATATCAATAACCTCAGATATGCAGATGACACCACCCTTATGGCAGAAAGTGAAGGGGAACTAAAAAGCCTCTTGATGAAAGAGAAAGAAGAGAGTGAAAAAGTTGGCTTAGAGCTCAACATTCAGAAAACTAAGATCATGGCATCTGGTCCCATCACTTCATGGCAAATGGATGGGGAAATAGTGGAAACAGTGTCAGACTTTGTTTTTTTGGGCTCCAAAATCACTGCAGATGGTGATTGCAGCCATGAAATTAAAAGACGCTTACTCCTTGGAAGGAAGGTTATGACTAACCTAGATAGCATATTAAAAAGCAGAGACATTACTTTGTCAACAAAGGTCCATCTAGTCAAGGCTATGTTTTTTCCAGTAGTCATGTATGTATGTGAGAGTTGGACTATAAAGAAAGCTGAGCACTGAAGAATTGATGTTTTTGAACTGTGGTGTTGGAGAAGACTGTTGGACTGCAAGGAGATCCAATCAGTCCATCCTAAAAGAGATCAATTCTGAATGTTCATTGGAGGGACTGATGTTGAAGCTGAAACTCCAATACTTTGACCACCTGATGTGAAGAACTGACTCATTTGAAAAGACCCTGATGCTGGGAAAGATTGAGGACAGGAGGAGAAAGGGACGACAGAGGATGAGATGGTTGGATGGCATCACTGACTCGATGGGCATGGGTTTGGGTAGACTCAGGGAGTTGGTGATGGACAGGGAGGCCTGCCATGCTGCGATTCATGGGGTCGCAAAGAGTTGGACACGACTGAGTGCCTGAACTGAACTGAACTGATCCTGATCGTGTTTCTTTATCATATCTCCAAATGCTGACCTCTGAGATTATAGGAGAAACAGAAGCAAAAGAGAGAGACAGGGAAAAGGGAAGAGGGAGAGCTGGGAAAAAATAATCAAAAGGAACAGGAAAGGAAATGGAAGGGAAAGTTTGGAAAGAAGCTCTGGTATGAGAAATACAGAACTGGGAGTAAAGAAATTGGATTTCAGTATGTCTAAAGCAGACTAGAGTTGATTACACTTCTTTCTTAGTTAAAGTACTGAGTGATTAAGTGAAAGTCATAGTAGAGTCCGACTCTTTGCGACCCCATGGACTATATAGTCCGTGGAATTCTCCAGGCCAGAATACTGGAGTGAGTAGCCTTTCCCTTCTCCAGGGGATCATCCCAAACCAGGGATCGAACACTGGTCTCCCGTATTGCAGGCAGATTCTTTACCAACTGAGCTTTGAGGGAAGCCCCTAAAGTACTGAACTTATAGCTAAAAGCTCTGCTGTAGCTGTAATACTGAAATGCAGTCACATTTAGGTAGCACACTGCAGTTGAAAAGTGTTTTCTATAAGCAATTTAAGCTTATCAGTGGTAAGAACTATGAAAGTGAATTGCACAGGATATATAGAGTAAAACTACTTTGAAAACAATTCCTCTCTTTCAAGGTCTAAAATGCCTTAAATGTTTCTTGAAAGAAAAAATAGATAAATTTGCAAAATGCTCCTAAGTCAGTATATTTTTAATCTCTATAAAATAATTACTGGAAGAGAGAACAGGTCTAAAATATCAATACTGTGACAACAAAAGGATGAATTCACATAATGTGTTAAAAAGTATAAGACAATAAAATTCAGGAAGTTGAAATTTCAGGCTTCTGTATTAAAATTACTTTAGAAAAGTTCCACGTGTGTTACTATGAAATCTACACTTAAATATAAATGTTATTAGAAACAAATTTTTAGTCAATAAGTTTGGTTTGCACAAGAACTATCCCATATAGTTATATATGTTTGTTGTTGTTTAGTCACTAAGTTGTTTTTGAGACTTTGAGACCTCATGGAATACGTAGCCTGCTAGGCTTCTCTGTCCATGGGACTTCCCAGGCAAGAACACTGGAGTGGTTAGCATTTCCTTCTCCAAGGGATCTTCCTGAACCAGTGATGGAACCAGCATCTTCTGTATTGGCAGGTGGATTCTTTACCACCTGGGAAGACTATAGCTATATACAGAGAACAATTAAATTCCTCCCATTAAAATCTAAACAGAATCTCCACACTGTACTCCATAGTGGCTGTACTAGTTTGCATTCCCACCAACAGTGTAAGAGGGTTCCCTTTTCTCCACACCCTCTCCAGAATTTATTTCTTGTAGACTTTTGGATAGCAGCCATTCTGACTGGCGTGAAATGGTACCTCATTGTGGTTTTGATTTGCATTTCTCTAATCATGAGTGATGTTGAGCATCTTTTCATGTGTTTGTTAGCCATCTGTATGTCTTCTTTGGAGAAATGTCTGTTTAGTTCTTTGGCCCATTTTTTGATTGGGTCGTTTATTTTTCTGGAATTCAGCTGCAGGAGTTGCTTGTATATTTTTGAGATTAATTATTTGTCTGTTGCTTTGTTTGCTATTATTTTCTCCCATTCTGAAGGCTGTCTTTTCCCCTTGCATATAATTTCCTTTGTTGTGCAAAAGCTTTTAATTTTAATTAGGTCCCATTTGTTTATTTTTGCTTTTATTTCCAATATTCTGGGAGGTGGGTCATGGAGGATCCTGCTGTGATTTATGTCAGAGAGTGTTTTGCCTATGTTTTTCTCTAGGAGTTTTATAGTTTCTGGTCCTACATTTAGATCTGCCATATGACCCAGCAATCCTACTGCTGGGCATACACACTGAGGAAACCAGAATTGAAAGAGACACGTGTACCCCAATGTTCATCACAGCATTGTTGATAATAGCCAGGACATGGAAGCAACCTAGATGTCCATCAACAGACGAATGGATAAGGAAGCTCTGATACATATACACAATAGAATATTACTCAGCCATTAAAAAGAATATATTTGAATCAGTTCTATTGAGATGGATGAAACTGGAGCCCATTATACAGAGTGAAGTAAGCCAGAAAGAAAAACACCAATACAGTATACTAATGCATATATATGGAATTTGAAAGATGGTAACGATAACCCTGTATGTGAGACAGAATAAGAGACACAGATGCATCGAACAGTCACATGGACTCTGAGGGAGAAGGTGAGGGTGGGACGTTCTGAGAGAATAGCTTTGAAACATGTATATTATCATATGTGAAACAGAACACCATTCCAGGTTCGATGCATGAGACAAATGCTCAGGGCTGGGGCAATGGGATGACCCAGAGGGATGGGATGGGGAGGGAGGAGGGAGGGGGGTTCAGGATGGGGAACACATGTAAACCCATGGCTGATTCATGTCAATGTATGGCAAAAACCACTACAATATTGTAAAGTAATTAGCCCCCAACTAAAATAAATAAATTTATTAAAAAAAATCTAAACAGAAATGCAAATCAATGGAAATATCTTAAAAGATCAAACAAATGACTTTCAGTTTCAAGTAGAGTGTTACCATAAGTGATCAAATCACTTTCCAAAGAAATAATCCTTTTTTGATACTCCATACTTGAATTTTCCATTAATATATTTTCTATTGATATATTGCTATATTTCCAAGAGTTAACTGTTTATAAACATGAATGTCAAACATAAAGTTTTAAAGTCAAAGTGATGTTAGAACTCATTATTCTAACAATGAAATCTCTTTTTAATTGAAAATTTTCAGTCTGTGACCCTTTCATTCACAATACCTCCAAGTATAACCATCAACAAATTATGTCTCATGGGGTTACATTAGAAGTGTAGATTTGATTTCTCTTATGAAAATGATTTTCCATGTAACTAAAACACGGACATATTTTGAGGATTCAATATTTTCAGAGCTTTTCATGAGAGAATTAAGTGCAGCATATGTAACTTCTATCAATCTGATGATGTAAAAAAAGTGACTGATGAAGTCTGTACTCCTTTCAAGTTGAAATAGTGGGGGAAAAAAAATCGCAGATGGAAATCTTCCCAGAAATTTCACTAAATGATAAAATACAAGACCAATCTTCCACAGACACTTAATGAAGACATGGCTCAGGGTCTTTCTTTTCTGAGATCATTTTGCCCAGCAAGAAAAGAAAAAAAAATCGTGGATTTCTGCAGTTAAAACCTGCAATCAAAGCACGATAGAATAAAAAGTAAGAAAAAATTATTGCTCATTAAATCACTTACAGTGGTTTTCCTTTGGATTCACAAGTCAAAATTAAAGGCTGTCCTTCTTGTGGAAAAGGAGTGGATGGTATAATCTTAACTGATGGTGTATCTAGACAAAAAAAAAAAGGAATATTAAGAAAGGTCATTAAACACATGTAAAGCTATATAGTTAACTGTACATCGTGGTGTATGTTCAAGCCATTTCTTATAATTGCATACATTTATAAAAGGTCTTTTAGTGAAACAAGGTCTGAAGTTTAAGAAGCTACCTTCCTGTCCAGAAAAAGCTTACAAAAATATCTGAGTATCTTATGAGGGCCACTGCTGTATTATTTCTGAAATCTGAATTTAAAAGTGAAATTGCAAAAGTAGTTCAGATGAATATCAAGCATTTCATACAATTGTTTCTTCAGCTATTATATATGGCTATGAATATTATTATTATGGACTGAATGCATTTATGTGCATTTGAATAACAACACTCTCATTGCTACAGGAATACCAAGGACTCACAATAAGGAACCCTTTTAGGGTTCTTTTAGAACTTCAGACCACTGTCTCACAAGAATTATGCAGAATCTTTTTGAAAATGCAGTAAGGCAGTCCTTACCACACACTGTTTGCTTTAAAGTACAGTTAGCAAATCATCTGAAATAGTTATTTAGAACATTAATAAAAATTAAAACTTTGTTGTATATGCTATAACATAATTGTTAGAAAGTTATTTCCATTTAACAATAAAATCATCCTTGGTGGAAGAAGATACAAAAATACCTTGAGACATTTATATTTATAACTTTTATGTCTTGTCAGTCAGTTCAGTCGCTCAGTAGTGTCTGACTCTAAGTGACCCCATGGACTGCAGCCTGCCAGGCTCCTCTGTCCATGGGGATTCTCCAGGCAAGAATACTGGAGTGGGTTGCCTTGCCCCCCTTCCAGGGAATCTTCCCAATCCAGGGCTTGAACCCAGATCTCCTGCACTGGCAGATTCTTTACCATCTGAGCCACAAGGGAAGCCCAAGAATACTGGAGTGGGTGGCCTATCCCTTCTCCAGGGGATCTTGCCAACACAGGAATTGAATCAGGGTCTCCTGAATTGCAGGTGGATTTTTTACCAGCTGAGCTACCAGGTCTCATTTATAAAGAAACACAATTACTTTCAAGAGACAGATTAACGGACAAAATATTACCTTTTAAATTATTATTCAAAAATTTAAAATTACTATGAACTTGAGAAGTAAAGATACCCCCTATTTTATTTGAATGATTCAGTATTTGAATTAAAGATATTTATCCAGTGGAATGGATTTTCTATTTTTAACAAAGATTTTAGAAATTTGAAAAGATGTGACACATGACTGCTTTCCAAGATGTACAAAAAACTCTTAAAACTCAACAAAAAGAAAGACAAAACAACCCAATTAAAAAAAAATCATCAAAGATCTAAGCAGACACCTCAACAAATATACACACAAAAGGAAAATAAGCATATGAAAAGATGCTAAGCATCAAATGTCACTATGGAATTGCAAATTTAAACAACGAGATACCACTACACATTATTTGCCTCTGTGTGTGTGTGTGCTCAGTCTAGTCAGTAGTGTTTAAATCTTTGGGAACCTATGTACTCTAGCCTGCCTGTCTCCTCATGTCCATGGGATTCTTCAGGCAAGAATACTGGAGTGGATTGCTGGGCCCTCCTCCAAGGGATCTTCCTGACCCAGAAATTGAACTGGCATCTCCTCCTGCATTGCAGGTGGATTCTTTTACCCACAGAATCATCTGGCAAGCCCACACACTATACAGAGTGGACAAAATCCAAAAGAGTGATACCACCAAATGCTGATGAGTAGTTAGAGTAACAGGAACTCTCATTCACTGCTAGTGGGAATGCAAAATGGTTTAGCCACTTTAGGTGATAGTTTGCAGCTTCCTAAAAACTAAGCATGCCTTCCCATAATAATATATATAGTACAAGGTAAACATATTACTTTTCATAGTCACTTAATTTATTTGTCTTTCACTAAAATGTGTTTTAATTAAAATTCAAATAATTTTACTCAAAGGAGTTGAAAATTTATGTTTATGCTTACTTATGAATATATATATAGTAGTTATTTTCATAATTGCCAGAAATTAGAAGTAACTAAGATATCCTTTAGTAGGCAAATGGATAAAGAAACACTGGTACATATAGACAGTGAAATATTATTCAGCAGTAAGAAGAAATGTGCTTTCAAGTCACAGGAAGATATATTGGAATCTTAAATACATATTGCTAAATGAAAGAGGACAGTCTGAAAAGGTTATATACTATATAATTATAGCTAAGTTAAATCCTATAAAAAAAGCAAAACCACTGTCAATTAAAATATCAATGATTATTAGGGAATCTGGGGGAGAAAAAAAGCAATAAAGAAGTAAAGCACAGGGTTTTAAGGACAGTGAAATTATTTTCTATGATATTGTAAATATGGCTACATGGCATTATACATTGGTCAAGAACTATACAAGATAAAAAATTAACACTAAATTAAATTATAAATTTTGGTTAACAATGATCTACTAATATTAGTTCATGAGCTGTAAAAATTGTACTATAATAATGCAAAATGTTAATAATAGGAGAAACTGTGAGGAGATGGGATACCAGTGTATATAAGAACTCTGTTTTTCAATCTTTCTGTTAAACAGAATTTGCTTTAAAGGATAAAGCCTATTGTTTTAAAAGAAAAAAAAAAGACTATGAACCCAGATAGTAAAAAATCATCTCTGCTGATATATTAACACCTAATACAATAACCGTGAACTTCCAGATGTTCAAGCTGGTTTTAGAAAAGGCAGAGGAACCAGAGATCAAATTGCCAATATCCGCTGGATCATCGAAAAAGCAAGAGAGTTCCAGAAAAACATCTATTTCTGCTTTATTGACTATGCCAAAGCCTTTGACTGTGTGGATCACAATAAACTGTGGAAAATTCTGAAAGAGATGGGAATACCAGACCATCTGACCTGTCTCTTGAGAAACCTGTATGCAGGTCAGGAAGCAACAGTTAGAACTGGACATGGAACAACAGACTGGTTCCAAATAGGAAAAGGAGTACGTCAAGGCTGTATATTGTCACCCTGCTTATTTAACTTATATGCAGAGTACATCATGAGAAACGCTGGGCTGGAAGAAACACAAGCTTGAATCAAGATTGCCAGGAGATATATCAATAACCTCAGATATGCGGATGACACCACCCTTATGGCAGAAAGTGAAGAAGAACTAAAGAGCCTCTTGATGAAGGTGAAAGAGGAGAGTGAAAAAGTTGGCTTAAAGCTCAACGTTCAGAAAACTAAGATCATGGCATCTGGTCCCATCACTTCATGGGAAATAGATGGGGAAACAGTGGAAACAGTGTCAGACTTTATTTTTGGGGGCTCCAGAATCACTGCAGATGGTGATTGCAGCCATGAAATTAAAAGACGCTTACTCCTTGGAAGGAAGGTTATGGCCAACCTAGATAGCATATTGAAAAGCAGAGACATTACTTTGCCAACAAAAGTCCATCTAGTCAAGGCTATGGTTTTTCCAGTGGTCATGTATGGATGTGAGAGTTGGACGGTGAAGAAAGCTGAGCGCCAAAGAATTGATGCTTTTGAACTGTGGCGTTGGAGAAGACTCTTGAGAGTCTCTTGGACTGCAAGGAGATCCAATCAATCCATCCTAAAAGAGATCAATCCTGGGTGTTCATTGGAAGGACTGATGTTGAAGCTGAAACTCCAATACTTTGGCCACCTCATGTGAAGAGTTGACTCATTGGAAAAGACCCTAATGCTGGGTAGGATTGGGGGCAGGAGGAAAAGGGGACGACAGAGGATGAGATGGTTGGATGGCATCACCGACTCAATGGACATGGGTTTGGGTAGACTCCGGGAGTTGGTGATGGACAGAGAGGCCTGGCGTGCTGCAGTTCATGGGGTCACAAAGAGTTGGACACGACTGAGCGACTGAACTGAACTGAACTGAATACAATGGCACCCCACTCCAGTACTCTTGCCTGGAAAATCCCGTGGATGGAGGAGCCTGGTAGGCTGCAGTCCATGGGGTCGCTAGGAGTCGGAGACGACTGAGGGACTTCACTTTCACTTTTCACTTTCATGCATTGGATAAGGAAATGGCAACCCACTCCAGTGTTCTTGCCTGGAGAATCCCAAGGATGGTGGAGCCTGGTGGGCTGCCGTCTATGGGATCGCACAGAGTCGAACAGGACTGAAGTGACTTAGCAGCAGCAGCAGCAGCAATACAATAAAGCTGAATATACCAATAGATTACACTAGTTTTCTAACCGTATGTTTACCTCTAAGAAATATCTGTGTGTGTATTATAGTTCATTCATAAAATAGGGCTAGCATAATCTGAAAGTACTGGGACCTTGAATAGGCGGACTTAAAGAAAAAATAAGCCTTTATCTTTTAAAAAGAGACATATCTATTTTTTCAATGAATAATTGCTTTGCAATATTGTGTTTCTGCTGTAAAATGAAGTGAATCATCTATATGTATACATGTATCCCCTCTCTAGTGGACCTCACTCCCACTCCCCCATCCCATCTATCTAGGTCATCACAGAGCACTGAGTTGAACTCCCTGTGCTGTACAGCAGCTTCCCACTACTTATCTATTTTACATACGATAGGGGATATGTGTCAATCCCAATCTCCCGGTTAATAACACTTATGTGTGGGATCTAAAAAACAACACGAATGAACTTATCTGCAAAACAGAGACAGACTTACAGACATAGAGAACAGATTTGTGGTTGCCAAGGGAATGGAGGCTAGGGAAGGGATGAATAGGGAGTTTGGAATTACCACATGCAAGCTATCATATAGAGAATGAATAAACTACAAGAACCTATTGTAGAGCACAGAGAACTATATTTAATATCCTGTATAAACCCTAATGAAAAGAATGTATATATATGTATATATGTATAACTGAATCATTTTGCTGTGCAACAGAAACGAACACATTTATCACAACATGATAAATCAACCATGCTACCCTTAGTCACTTAGCCTTGTCTGACTCTTTGCAACCCCATGAACTGTAGCCCGCAGGGCTCCTCTGTCGGTGGGGATTCTCCAGGTAAGAATACTGGAGTGGGTCGCCATGCCCTTCTCCAGGGAATCTTCCTAACCCAGGGATCAAACCCACAGTGCAGGCAGATTCTTTACCATCTGAGCCACCAGGGAAACCCAAATCAGCCATAAGTCAATAAAAGAAAAAGGTAAAGGAAAAGAGATTTATAAAATGGAATTATTAAATTGAAAGTTTAAAATACAAGGTAGTAATGATTTGTATTTATTTTCTCAATATTAGGTTTTATTTGCCAAAATCATTTCTGTCTCATTTTATTATCCAATTTTTATTCTCTATTAAAATGACTTAAAATTATCTTCAAAAGATACACTGACATCTATACTATACATGGATCATATCATTTGGAGACTCTTTTTGACATATTTTTATGAAATTAATTTGCATGCTTAAAATAATGTTAAAACTTATAAAAAGTTTTATACATACCTATTTTATGATAAGCTTTATCAAGAAAGACCACTTGAGACTATATTATTTTAACCTCTGCATTTGTTATCTTTTTAAATTATGGAATCTCTACTCACAAATATATACATTCTTTTTCACTGGGCTTTAATAACACAAGAAATGTTAATTCTATTAATAATATAAACTTTACAGTAACACTTTGAATTCCTGCACTTAGATCACTTAAAATATTTGGTGATCCAATTACTTTTAACATTTTGGTATTGCAGGGACTAAATAAAACATTCCCATTACATATATAAAAAATTAACTCATGACCAACATGTGCCAGGAATACATTACTATGGGTGATATACTAAATGAATGTGTTTTCCCTGAAAAAGTTGAAAAATAGAGGTTGTACATTAGGCCAATTTTAATAATATAATTAAATGTATTTTTTTCTAAGTGACACACAGATACACATACATGCACATAGATCATTTTATGATTCTAGCATGTACATGTTTCATGAGCTTTGTGAAATATTTTGGGCTCTATTAAACATACTATTAAACATACTTTTCATGTATAAATTGGCATTTCGTTAATCAAAATTACTTTATTTTATGTGGAAAATTTAATCTAAAGATAATTTTCATTTCACCTTTAACAGTTCCTCCATTTATATCTGTGCTTCTGTACCATAGAAAATTTGTGGTAGATAAAATAATTAGAAAACCAACGTTGTACAGATTAAGATGCCAGATGAGTGAGAGATGTTACTTTAAAATGCAACTTGTAACATTGACCTTTTTGTCTAATAAACCTATATAGCCTGCAACATTTAATCAAGCACTTTTTATAATAAATAGAAATGTAGTGGAACCATAACTGATACAACTAACATGGGACAACTTAAACTGTTCTGGGTTAAAGAGGTATATGTTTGTGTAAGAAGGATTGAATTGGTAGGAATTAATTACTTTGCAAATGAAAAAGGACAAATGCCAAAGTCTACACTTAACGAAGAATCTCTCCCTACATTTGAAAATATTTCTGTTCTGTGTCATGTATATCTACAGTGGAAATGAAGCTGGGTTCATGCTGCATGCATGCTAAGTCACTTCAGTCATGTCTGACTCTTTACAACCTCACAGACTGTAGCCCACCGGGTTCCTCTGTCCATGGTCTTTTCCAGACAAGAACACTGGAGTGGGTTGCCATGCTCTCTTCAGAAATAAAGTTACAACAAAAAATAATAAAAGCTTCCAAGCTCATCTGTATTCAATCTCTCCTACTATAAACAGAATTTTATTTTTTATTCTATTTTATTGAAACAAGTAGAATCAAAGTAGAACTGATCAAGTACAAGAGATGGTCCTGGAAAATAGTAGATATACACAGTCAAGACTTCAGTTCCTCTAGGAACAAAGTAATTCTCTCTAAAAGACCAAAATAAGAAAGGAAACTCTTTAGAAATACAAATTCTTAATATAACATGTTAAAAAGAAAAAGGATTAATTGTATTATTTATTTGCATGTTAATTAGAATGGAAATAAAAGCCTCAAGAAGGTAAAAATCAGGACTGTAAATTGACCATTTAACTCCTTATATTATTATGGTAATGAATCCAGGAGCTTTTTGGTTATTAAAGGTACATAATATGCTTCTTATTTTTAGTCATTAACCTAATTGATCTCATTTAAAGACACAATTTCAACACTGAATCTTCCTAAGTCACTCCCTCCATCCCTTCCTCCCTCCCTTCCTCTCTTTTTTTTTTTTTCTTACTAGGTTTCTCACAAATTCTCACACTGAATTTGTTTAGACTCACAAGCAGGAGGTCTTCTATAACTTAAACTATGTACTGTTTTAAAAGTTGATGCCTGTGTATGTGTGAATAGTTACTTCTTGTATAGGCAAATCATGGCACTGTTACACAATTTAAATACTAAACAAATATTATTGATAGCGTAAGATTCAGGGCTCAATGATTATGTGTATTTATACCTTACAACACACATACACATAACACTTAACCTGGGCCCTTATTTATCCATATTGGCAGTTCAGTGTCACAGTACTAAAATGTTTTCTCAAAACACTCATTATTCTGAAATATTCTACTAATCTGTTTCTTGTGTTTTCATTTTCAATAACAGTTGATTTTTACATAGTTGTGTCAATATCACACACAGAAAATGAATGTTTAGTTATTTTCTTATTTTCTGTGCTTTTCCATAGTTCTTTCTGTTAGTGGAGATGACATATTCTTACTGAGAATTAAACAAAATATGACTCATACAATCTGTTCATCTAAAAATTGAATCAGAAAGATAAAATATTATTGTTTTAAAGGGATTTCTATAAAATAGCAAGATGAATTGGAATTTCCTTTTAAAAAGAGAATGACTTTTTCCACTGCTCAGGTGCAACACATGCTATTATCTATTATTTGAAATTTGAAAGCACTTGTGGTACACAGTGAAAAGTCTATATTTTCTTAAATTTTAAGTTTAAAGAAAGTATTTTCCATCATATGACATTAAAATTTGAGACTAATATTTTATAAAGCAATGAATGTTGCTGTGACATATTTTATAGACTGAGTCCTGCTAAACTGTATGTCATAGTGTTACAGAATTAAAACATTTAGCTCTAGGAACACAATTCCTCATCCAATGTGTCCCCATTATGCTCTTTAGCACTATGTGTTTAATGCTTATGTCTTATTTCTCATCAAACTTGCCTTTCCACAATAACACAGAAGTTTTATTTCAGGTGTAGTCATAACTTCCCAACTGCAGGAATATATACTTACTCTTGTCAGTCGCCACACAAAACAATGGCATCTCTTCTGCTCTGGGAATCCAAAAGCTGTTCCTCTATTCAGGCCAGTCTTTGCAACTACTCATAATAGGAATGTTGTAAAATTGTATGAAACTTCTAAATTTATGTCCCACAAAGTCTAGATTCATCACTTTTTACTTTTCCAATTCTTTCTATTTTCCCCCACTTGCATCCACAGAATTTCCACATCATGCATACTGCACATGTGGACTTATGTAGAGTCATGATCTGTTGTCTCTGGAAGTATTTACTGAGATTCTTTAATCACTATTCATAGGTGTTTAGGAAGACCGCACCCAATTTGATCAGTTTGCTCTAATTTTGATGAAAACTGGTATTAAATGTCCCTCTTCACTTTTCATTCTTCATTTCATCCCTGAGGAATGTTCTGCGTCCCTAGAGGAACATTCAGTATTATCATCAATTAGTTTTAATTAACTTCACATACTTGAATAATAGTACGTGAGATGCTAGAAAAAATATTTTAAATATATCTGGTCTCTGCCTTCTAGCCATTTACATATTAAACCATGACAGATGAGTTTTTATTTTAATTGGCCGTCAAGTATAATATTTGTCATGTAAAACAATAAAAATTAAGCAATTCAATTGTGTTCCTCCATGAAGACGAAGTTTGCTTAATAATGCACACTGAAATGTGATAAACAGCTAAAAATGCCCAGAAAGTATATACTTTCTGGGGGTTTTTGTGTAATAGTTTCATTTTGGATCCCTAAGAAAGTGAAAAGGACTTTGGAAGCTAACAACTGGCATCTTACAACTCACCTGAAATAATCTCAACAGTCATAAACAATTCTCTAGAATCTAAACAATAATCAGATAAGGTCACTCTATGCTTGGGGGGTAGAAAAAAAAAAGGCAAGTTTATTCTATGACCAGCTCTAAAAAAGGACAGAGACTAATATGTTTAGCAATTATAGAAATTAGCGTGATTAACCACATGTCTCTATAATAGCAGGTCTAGTTCTGCTTTAATATTTGTACTTTGTAGGTAAAAATTATCAGCATACACATTACTGAATTGCCCCCAATCCCGACAGAATCTAATTCAGAACCCTCCTCAGAATACTTAAAGTGTTTGTTGCTCAGTCCTGTCTGAATCATTGCGACCCCATGAACTGTAGCCCAACAAGCTCCTCTGACCGTGGAATTCTCCAGGTAAGAATACTGGAGTGGGTTGCCATTTCCTTCTCAAGGTTATCTTCCTAACTCAGGGATCAAATCTAGGTCTCTTGCATTACAGGCAGATTCTTTACCATCTGAGCCACCAGGGAAATCCTCAGAATATTTAGAACAAACCTAAATTCTCTAACAAATCTCCCCTAACTCTTTCTTACATACACCCAAAGATTCAAATCATCTTCTGTATGATTTCGCTAGACTGTTGATAGGTTTCTGGTGATCTCTGGCTGGTGATCTTTAACATTCTTTATGACAATTTTTAATATTTTTCTTTTACTATATGTTGAAAATTGCAGCTAGCCTAATAATCACAAATATTTTGTTTTAATCAGTTTATTTTCTATTTTTTAACTTTACAATATTGTATTTGTTTTGACATACATTGACATGAATCCACCATGGGTGTACATGTTTTCCCCTTCCAGAACCCCCCTTCCACCTCCCTCCCCATCCCATCCCTCCGGGTCATACCGATGTAACAGCCCCGAGCACCCTGTATCATGCATTGAACCTGGACTGGCGATTTGTTTCACATATGATAATTTACATACTTTCATGCCATTCTCCTATATCATCCTGCCCTCGCCCTCTCCCATAGAGTCCATAATACTGTTCTATTTATCTGTGTCTCTTTTTATGTCTTGCATACAGGGTTATCTTTACCGATTGACTAAATACCATATATATGTGTTAGTATACTGTATTGGTGTTTTTCCTTCTGGCTTACTTCACTCTGTATAATAGGCTCCAGTTTCATCCACCTCATTAGATCTGATTTGAATGTATTCTTTTTAATGGCCGAGTAATATTCCATTGTGTATATGTACCACAGCTTCCTTATCCATTCATCTTCTGATGGGCATCTAGGCTGCTTCCATGTCCAAATATTTTTAAACAGTCTTATTTGGCTTTGTATAAAGGTAAAAATAAAGTTTAAATTAACATGCTGATGATCAGGGTATTCCTGATATACTGAGTACATAACATTTCATATTTTCAATGATATGTTCATTAAGTAAGAAGACATAGAAAAGCGAAGGAGCTATAGAATGAATGTTAATGTTTCCCCAAAGTTCCATACAGTCAGCAAAAATAAGACCGGGAGCTGACTATAGCTCAGATCATGAACTCTTTATTGCAAAATTCAGACTTAAATAGAAGAAAGTAGGGAAAACAACTAGACGATTCAGGTATAACCTAAATCAAATCTCTTATGATTATACCGTGGAAGTGACAAATGGATTCAAGGGATGAGATTTGATAGACAGAAGAACTGTGGACAGAGGTCCATAACATTGTACAGGAGGCAGTGATCAAGACCATCCCCAAGAAAAAGAAACACAAAAAGGCAAAATGGTGGTCTGATGAGGCCTTATAAAGAGCTGAGGAAAGAAGCTAAAAGCAAAGGAGAAAAAGAAAGATAAACCATTTGAATATAGAGTTCCAAAGAATAGCAAGGAGAGATAAGAAAGCCTTCCTCAGCGATCAGTGTAAAGAAATAAAGGGAAACAACAGGATGGGAAAGACTAGATTGATATCTCTTCAAGAAAATTAAAAACACCAAGGGAACATTTCATGCAAAGATGGGCACACTAGAGGACAGAAATGGTATGGACCTAACAGAAGTAGAAGATATTAAGAAGAGGTTGCAAGAATACACAGAAGAACTATACAAAAAAGATCTTCATGACCCAGATAACCACAATGGTGTAATCACTCACCTAGAGCCTGACATCCTGGAGTACGAAGTCAAGTGGGCCTTAGGAAGAATCAATACAAACAAAGCTAGTGGAGGTGATGGAATTCCAGTTGAACTATTTCAAATCCTCAAAGATGATGCTGTGAAAGTGCTGCACTCAATATGGCAGCTAATTTAGAAACTCAGAGGTGGCCACAGGACTGGAAAAGGTCACTTTTCATTCCAGTCCCAAAGAAAGGTAATGCCAAAGAATGTTCAAACAACTGCACGATTGCACTCATCTCACACACTAGCAAAAATGTTCAAAATTTTCCAAGCCAGGTTTCAACAGCACTTGAACCATGAACTTCCAGATATTCAAGCTGGATTTAGAAAAGGCAGAGGAACTAGAGATTAAATTGCCAACATCCACTGAATCATAGAAAAAGCACGAGCATTCCAGAAAAATATCTATTTCTGCTTTATTGACTGTGCCAAAGCCTTTGACTGTGTGGATCACAACAAACTATGGAAAATTCCTAAAGAGATGGGAATACCAGACCACCTGACCTGCCTCCTGAGAAACCTGTATGCAGGACAAGAAGCAACAATTAGAACTGGCCATGGAACGACAGACTGGTTCCATATCAGAAAAGGAGTACATCAAGACTGTATATTGTCACCTTGCTTATTTAACTTATATACAGAGTACATCATGTGAAATGCCAGGCTGGATGAAGCACAATCTGGAATCAAGATTGCCAGGAGAAATATCAATAACCTCATATATGCAGATGATAGCACGATTACGGCAGAAAGCGAAGAACTAAAGAGACTCTTGATGAAAGTGGAAGAGGAGAGTGAAAATGTTGGCTTAAAACTCAACATTCAGAAAACTAAAATCATGGCATCCAGTCCCATCACTTTATGGCAAATAGATAGAGAAATAATGGAAACTAAATGAGAGAGTTTAATTTTTGTGGTTTCAAAATCCCTTCAGATGGTGATTGCGGCCATGAAATTAAAAGATGTTTGCTCCTTGGAAGAAAAGCTATGACCAACCTAGACAGCATATTAAAAAGCAGACTACTTTACAGACAAAGTTTCATCTGGTCAAAGCTATGGTTTTTCCAGTAGTCATGTATGGATGTCAGAGTTGGACTATAAAGAAAGCTGAGATACAAAGAACTGATGCTTTTGAACTGATATTAGAGAAGACTCTTGAAAGTCCCTTGGACTGCAAGAAGATCCAACCAGTCCATCCTAAAGGAAATCAGTCCTGAATATTCATTGGAAGGACTTATGCTGAAGCTGAAACTCCAATACTTTGGCCACCTGATGCAAAGAGCTGACTCATTTGAAAAGACCTTGATGCTGGGAAAGATTGAAGGCGGGAGGAGAAGGGGACAACAGAGGATAAGATGGTTGGATGGCATTACCTACTCAATGGACATGAGTTTGGGTAAGCCCTGGGAGTTGGTGATGGACAGGGAAGTCTGGGGTGCTGCAGTCCATGGAGTCGCCAGGAGTTGGACACTGAACAACTGAACACTGAGCAAATGAACTGAAATGAACTGAAAGTTTACATGTGGAAACCTAATCTCCAATTTGATGTTATTAGGAGGTAAGGACTTTGGATACTTGAGACTGGGATTAGCATCTTTACAAAAGAGATCCCAGAGATTCTTCTGCCACGTGCCTAATAGAAGATGGTCGACTATGAGACAAGGTCAGGGTCCTCACCAGACACTGAATGTGCCTGGCACTTGATCTTTAATTTTTGGTCCTCAGCATTGTGGGAAATAAATTTCTATTTCTTATAAACCACCCAGGCTCTAATATATATATATATATACATATATTTTACAGCAGCGTGAAGCAACTAAGAAAAAAGACAATTGATATTTATCCTGTGCTGCTGCTGCTGCTAAGTCGCTTCAGTCGTGTCCGACTCTGTGCGACCCCATAGACAGCAGCCCACCAGGCTCCCCCGTCCCTGGGATTCTCCAGGCAAGAACACTGGAGTGGGTTGCCATTTCCTTCTCCAATGCATGAAAGTGAAAAGTGAAAGGGAAGTCGCTCAGTCATGTCCAACTCTTAGTGACCCCACCGACTGCAGCCTACCAGGCTCCTTCGTCCATGGGATTTTTCCAGGCAAGAGTACTGGAGTGGGTTGCCATTGCCTTCTCCAGATATTTATGTAAGGCTTACTGAATGCCATAAACTTCAGTTGTCTAGCTTAGCCTTCACAGAAATTCTCTAATTTATAATCAAAGCTCAAGCACTTTCAGTAACTGTCACAAAGTCTCACTGAAAATAAATGTTGGAATTTGGAAATGATCTCTATTTGGGCTCTAAAATATGCTTTTCTTCAATCCACTTCAATAAGAACAGGAGGATAATTAATGAAACTAATATAATTGAAAGTAGTCTTAAATTTTTAATAAGTTAATGATTGTTAAACTAAGAATAAATGAAATAATATGAGCAATAATTAAAAATAATGATCTGATTGATATTTCCTCTGTTACAAATTAAAAAACATCTCAACCTCCTGATTCTTCTTTGATCTTTTCTCATGATACTCTCTGCTTTACACTCTACTCTAGTCTCACTGATTTCCTTGCCCTTTCTAGAAACGTAAAAACAACACACACGTTCCTATATCAGGGCATTTGTACTTGCCCTTCTCTGTTAATTTTATGTATATTTATTTAAATATTTAAACATACTAATTCAGTTAAAATGTTTTTATTTAAATATATTTATGCATATAATATATAAAAATATATTTATATATAATATAATATATTCATATAAATATCTATAATACTATATTAAATGACATGTTAATACTATATAATATTATGATATAGTATATAATGATATAATTTAATGTGATATATGTGAAAAAATATATATTTATATATAAATGCATTATATATGTGTTACATACTAATACCAACACACATTGGCTATCCTTGACTTCCATTCTAATTGCACTCATCACTTTCCTGCTTTGTTTTTTCCCTCACACTTAATACATGTCATTCTATATGTTGTATTTATTTTGCTTTTCTGTTTCTTCTACCTAGAACAGATGCTATAAGGGAACTGGAATTTGTTGCTGTTTGCGAAGGTGGTGATTTTGACGCTTGGAGACAATCTCAATTTGTTTTGTTAAAGTTGTACTTTTTTGATCACCTCTGTAACCCCAGTGCCCAAAAGAACACCTGTTTCATAGTAGGTACTTGATATATTCTTATCAAATAAATAAAAACAAAATCTGAGATATATTAGAAGACTAGTACCTAGACAACATTTAAGATTTAATGTAATTTCATACCACACACACACACAAATCCTAAACTCAAACTATAATTTATCACAGATAACAAACTCCATAAAAAAAATCTCTACTGTTGGAAAAAATCAAGTAATAGGATACAGAAACATAATTATCTGTGTTATACTTTTCAACTTTGTTATATATTTCAATTCATTCCTCTTCATTTTAATAAATATTTATAGATCATCTGCTATATCCCAAGGATATTGCTAACTACCAAAAAGTGTCATGATTGTAAGTTGACCATTTGCTAGTTGTGTGAACTTGGCCAAGTGATTCAATCACTATAATCTTCAGTGATCTTATTCATAAATGAGTAAAGAGAGTAGTAACTATTCATCAGGCTGTTATGCTGATGCCCTAACATAAGCTAATACGAGTAAAGATAAGGCCAGCAAAGCATTTCAGTACTGCCCAGGCTCACCAGAGTCATCCAATTTATGTTCTTATCACTTGTGAACAGTAATTACATTGATAATGAAAACATAATAGATACGTCTCTATGTTCATAAAGACTTAGTATATTTATAAAAATAGAAAAAAAATGTCTAATTTTAAAAGAAAAGATGTGAAGCCATATTTGCATATAATAATGTTACATTTAGAAAGTTCATTAAGGCTTTCTCAGATTTCTACCTCTCATTGACTGCCAAAATTCCTGATCTTCCTGGCCAACATTTGGAAGTTACTAGGAGTGTTAACCTTTTGATCTCTCCTTTCTTTTTTTACTTTGTCAAGAATGGGCAAGGACTTCTTTCCTTTGAGTGTGATTAATATTATGGAGGTTAGTTTTACTTCATTTGGCTGTAGATTTTGCTTCACACTTGCTGTAACTTCCAGGTAATTTTAAAATAATTTTAAATGTAGATGCGGAGATTTGCCACCACGATAAGAGTTATGGAATAGTATTTACTTACAGTGTATTTCTAGCACCTGCATGGCCACCTGAGGGGTGGCATTGAGAGATTCATGGTCTACTCTGCAGATGACCGCCACGCCATCATCACTTCTGTCCACTCGGAAATCCAGTGTGCTGCTGACCGTGAACGTCTTGCGATTTGCATCCTCTTCCTTTAAATATTTTACATCTGAAAATAAAATATAAAATTTAAAATTCTGTGAAATTATTTTTGAAATATAGCAGATCTCATTTACTCAAGACACCACTGGAAGTGCTTTCTCTTTTTCTTTATCCAATTATAAAAAGCAAATATTTGTTAGTTTGACATTTAACCCACTTCAAGTAAACAGAAATAAAACTACTTCAGATATATATTTTAAAAGTTAAATACAGAAATAAAAGGGCAAGTCATAGCCCCCTTTTTAATGCTCCATTGGAAAAATCAAGCCATTTTACAATATTAATCTCTTCTCTTTAGATTTAGATATTACTAAAAGATAATCATGATTTTCTGAACCACTAGCACAGTGAGAAGAGCCACCTGGGTGTGCCTAAAAGGAAGTGCAATGTATTTGAGCTATGATTTTTAACATAAACAATGTGAGGTCAACATAATTGCTAAAAAATACCTAAGATGAGCAAGCTGTCATCTTTGGTAGAGAAGGAGGACAGTCATGAGAACATTTTGAATATTCAAATATCTATCTCTCTCTATATATATTTGCAATGAAATTTCTATTGAGATAAATGCTTTTCACTTAGCTGAAGAATTTGTTTCAGCCTGAATGAGAACACTTCCCTCAAGATGTGAATTCACATATCAGTATTAAAACTTATTGTGCACTGATTCAGATTCAACATTAAATGGGATTATTTGTTCTCTATGGAAAAGTGATTTAATAATATTTTCATTTAATTTGAAATTTCTCAAATCTAAAGTAGCTGATAAGAAGTAGGTAATTTTAATGGATTAGAAATCAAAATGATAGTCTAAGGTTAAAATATCATTTTAACAAAATTTTAAATACAGTTGAGGGAGAAAGCTGTTCCAATTTCTTAGTGTTTCAAATCAAGTGAACAATGATATTTTTAGGAAAAGAGTTCTTTTCAATAAAATATTTGATTCTAGCATGTATTAAATATTTGAAATCTATAAGCTAGTGGAGGTGATGGAATTCCAGTTGAGCTATTTCAAATCCTGAAAGATGATGCTGTGAAATTGCTGCATTCAATATGCCAGCAAATTTGGAAAACTTAGCAGTGGGCACAGGACTGGAAAAGGTCAGTTTTCATTCCAATCCCAAAGAAAGGCAATGCCAAAGAATGCTCAAACTACGGCACAGTTGCACTCTCTCACACGCTAGTAAAGTAATGCTCAAAATTCTCCAAGTCAGGCTTCAGCAATACGTGAACCGTGAACTTCCAGATGTTTAAGCTGGTTTTAAAAAAGGCAGAGGAATCAGATATCAAATTGCCAACATCCAGTGGATCATCAAAAAAAACAAGAGAGTTTCAGAAAAACATCTATTTCTGCTTTATTGACTATGCCAAAGCCTTTGACTGTGTGGATCACAATAAACTGTGGAAAATTCTGAAAGAGATGGGAATACCAGGCCATCTGACCTGTCTCTTGAGAAACCTGTATGCAGGTCAGGAAGCAACAGTTAGAACTGGACATAGAACAACAGACTGGTTCCAAATAGGAAAAGGAGTACATCAAGGCTGTATATTGTCACCCTGCTTATTTAACTTATAGGCAGAGTACATCATGAGAAATGCTGGGCTGGAAGAAGCACAAGTTGGAATCAAGATTGCCGGGAGAAATATCAATAACCTCAGATATGCAGATGTCACCACCTTTCTGGCAGAAAGTGAAGAAGAACTAAAGAACGTCTTGATGCAAGTGAGAGAGTAGAGTGAAAAAGGTGACTTAAAACTCAACATTCAGAAAACTAAGATCATGGCATGTGGTCCCATCACTTCATGGAAAATAGATGAGTAAACAGTGGAAACAGTGGCAGACTTTATTTTTGTGGTTCCAAAATCCCTGCAGATAGTGATTGCAGCCCTGAAATTAAAAGACGCTTACTCCTTGGAAGGAAAGTTATGACCAACCTAGATAGCATATTAAGAAGTAGAGACATTACTTTGCCAACAAAGGTCCATCTAGTCAAGGCTATGGTTTTTCCAGTGGTCATGTATGGATGTGAGAGTTGGAGTATGAAGAAAGCTGAGTGCCGAAGAATTGATGCTTTTGAACTGTGGTGTTGGAGAAGACTCGTGAGAGTCCCTTGGACTGCAAGGAGATCCAACCAGTCCATTCTAAAGGAGGTCAGTCCTGGCTGTTCATCGGAAGGACTGATGTTGAAGCTGAATCTCCAATACTTTGGCCTCCTCCTGTGAAGAGTTGAGTCATTGGAAAAGACCCTGATGCTGGAAAGGATTGGGGGCAGGAGAAGGGGATGATAGAGGATGAGACTGCTGGATGGCATCACCGACTCGATGGACATGAGTTTGGGTAAACTCTGGGAGTTGGTGATGGACAGGGAGGCCTGGCATGCTGCGATTCATGGGGTCACAAAGAGTTGGACATGACTGAGTGACTGAACTGAACTGAACTGAAAAATATATCAATGATAACAAGTTAACATAAATTCAGCTTTTCTATTGTTATGCTCTATGCAAAGATTTGACTTGGAAATGATATTTAATTTTATGGTTTTGACTGGAAGATATTTTCATGGTCCATTGAGTTTTATCTATTTCCAGAGAAAAATATCTTTATCTTATTGATTTTAAAAATAAAGTAAAATTAATAAAGGATGCACTTAGTCCCTCAGTCATGTCGACTCTTTGCATCCCCAAGGACTGTAGCCTGCCAGACTCCTCTGCCCCTGGGGATTCTCCAGGTAAGAGTAATAGAGTAGGTTGCCGTTCCCTCCTCCAGGGGATCTTCCCAACACAGGGATGGGACGTAGAGCTCCCGCACTGCAGCATTGCAGGCGGCTTCTTTACAGTCTGAGCCACTAGGGAAACCATAATAGAGGATAAGCCTATATGAACATCCCATGTCTTGTTTGGAAAATATCTGTTTATGATTTTTCTCAGAAATATCTAAGTTAAGATTTTTACCACAAAAAGCTTTATGAGATTTTTGCAGTTTTTGAGATTAAGAAGAATTTCTAACATTTGGAAAGGGAAGAAAGAGCATAGTATCTCAACTCTGTTTTTTTAACTGTAAATTAATCATATAGAGTATAGGGCTTTCAATAAACATGTGTCTTATGAAAAACCTCATTTTTGTTAACCAAAGTCATTTCTGAGATTTTTGCATTTGAAAATTGGATTCAACTTCAGTTAAAAAATATTAGAGTGAAAGATAAAATGATCTTCTTTTAATCAAAATATGTCAAGATAATACAGATGTATTTATAGTTCTTTGGTATATTAAAAATAATGAGGCTCTCTTACTTTACAGTGTCTCATAAATTTATACAAAATTTTGCCTCACTTTTATATTTTGTATCCTTGCCTATAAATCTATGCCCATGTATTCTTGTTGAAAGCTCCAAGCAGTAGAAATTTAAGAAAATTTAGATCTCTTGACAAAATACTTTTATAATTATGTCACACAATATGTAAGAAATTATTCCAAAATATTGTTTATATTCTTCAATTTTAATAACAGCTGCATTTTAAGAACCCACACATCTGCTTCCTTCAGCTATTTCCTTCACAAAAATATCATTTTATGTAATATTAATTGAACACATAAAATCTGATAGCAATTGTATATAACATAAAATATTAATAAGCATCTTTCTAGCAGAATAAATAAAAGTATAACTTGTTGCTTTTAATATTAGCTTATGTGACATCTTATAGGGTTACTAGAAGGCATAAGATAAACAGGAAAAAGTACTGAGAAGAGCCAATTGTAATATCTTTGCCTATATTTCTGCTGACATCCTCCTCACCAAACAGGAAATAGCACTTAAAATTTATTTTCATTTTGCTTTCTAGCTTTATAAAGTAACTGATATATTACATAGTTACAGAATTAATAGAAATTTCTTTATATGGCATAGTTAATCTGATGATTCCATATATATATTCTTGTTTCATGTTCTGTATTGTTTTAGAGAGTTTCTATTTTTTTCTTCTTCGGCAAGTCACAGCATTACTTCATCGCTTTGTGATCTAAAACAGTGTTTCTCAAAAATGGAATGTGCATCTGAATCATATCTGAATCTTGTTAAAATACAGATTCTGATTCGATAGTGGCGAGGCAGAGCCTGAAAGTCTGTTGCTGGCCTACAGAATTATGTTCAAGAGCAAGGGTATAACGTATACATCATCACTGTAGGTAATATGACCAAAGTTGAGTGAATACTGGAACTAACTTCACTCACCTTTCTCCCTCTTCCTCTTTTTATTGCCACTCTTTGTAAGCTTAACATTCCTTCACTATTTCAACATATATTTCTTCTTCTTATTTACATTTTTGAAAATAACCATGTCATGTATTATATAATGTGTTGGTTCAATGGCCAGTGAAGCAAAGGACAAACATTAAGCACAGGAATTTGTAGGATTACTTTCCATTATATTTCTTGAAATCACCCTTCTCTCTTTTCCAAAGAAGATTATGGACATGTGAGCACTTGCTTTTGAGTAATCAGAAATGCGATTGCTTTTGTTTGGTGGTGGTTGTGTAACTGAGTAGGATCCCATGGAGTCTGGGGAGGTGGGGCTGCAGGTCTTCCTCTGTATCCTCTGCTTTAGCTCCTTTCTGAAGTACCTGGATAACAGTATTTGATGCAAATTTTCTGAATTCTTTTTCAGACTCCTTTTGTAAACTCCTACCTCCCTCAACCAAATAGAAGACGCTAACTATTTGATGACCCAGAGCACATCAGTCAGTTCAGTTCAGTGGCTCAGTCATGTCCGACTCTTTGTAACCATGGACTGCAGCACACCAGGCTTCCCTGTCCATCACCAACTCCCAGAGCTTGCTCAAACTCATGTCCACCGAGTCAGTGATGCCATCCAACCGTCTCATCCTCTGTCATCCCCTTCTCCTTCTGCCTTCAAACTTTCCTAGAATCAGGGTCTTTTCTAATGAGTCAGCCCTTCACATCAGATGGCCAAAGTATTGGAGCTTCAGCTTCAGCGTCAGTCCTTCCAGTGAATATTCAGGATTGATTTCCTTTAGAGATTGACTGGTTAGATCTCCTTGCAGTCCAAGGGACTCTCAAGAGTCTTCTCCAACATCACAGTTCAAGAGCACATAAGGACCGATATTTGCTGAATCCTGGGGGAGCTTGAGGCTTTTTAGAACATGAGCCATCATCTCCTTGCATGACCATGCAATAAAAATTTCTCTGTTCCAAACTCTGACATTTTAGTTTGTTTGGCCTCACTGTGTGTCACTGTTGAGCACAGGAAGTTAACAGTTGCAAATTGTCTCATTATACTACTGTGTTTACACTGCATGCTTTAAAAATCTTCTATAAAGAACTGTTTTTAAACAGCTGCTTGAAAATTCCTCAAGTATGCTTCTCAATGAAAGTTATTTTCTTGAAACTTTCATGGTGAAGTCTAAAGTAAAGATTTTCTATCAATATTTATAGTATGTATCTGTATCAGAGAGCTGGATCATAAAGAAGGCTGAGTGCCAAAGAATTGATGCTTTTGAATTGTGGTGCTGGAGAAGACTCTTAAGAGTCTTTTGGACTGTAAGGGGATCAAACCTGTCAACCCTAAAGGAAATCAACCCTGAATATTTGAAACTTGAAACTAACACAACATTGCAAATCAGCTATATTTAAATATATATTTAAAAATTAAATAAATAAAAAACCTGAGTCAAGTTACCTAGGGAATGAAACAAAAGGTTATCTGGACATTTTTACATTAAAATCTCTTTAAAAAGTCAGATCTCAGGAGATATCTCTAGATCCATTTTTTTTTCCAGATTTATAATATTAGGTTGCATGCAGGCTAAGTCACTTTAGTTGTGTCTGATTCTTTGTGACCCTATGGACTTTGACCTGCCAGGCTCCTCTGTTCCTGGTATTCTCCAGGCAAGAATATTAGAGTGGGTTGCCATGCTCTCCTTCAGGAGATCTTCCTGACCCAGAGATCGAATCCATGTCTCCTGCATGGACAGGTGGATTCTTTACCACCAGCACAACCTAGGAAGCCCTAATATTAGGTTACCTGCCTCTGTATCTGGAGCTTCTGGCCACCTTTGTATTAGACTTTTAGAAGGAATATCCTTCTAAGGTGGTTTCTTCAGATGTTACTTTGCCTCCACAATGATTCCAATCACCCTGAGTGTTGTAATCTGAACTTTTGTGATGTATTTCCTTTCTGCTCTTTAGTGACTTTGATTCCCTTCATACAGATCCAGAACAAATATAATCCCATTTTTATAAAAGGAAATCTTGTCCTGAACCCTAGGTTAGCCCTTTCTTTCAGACCTGCACCTGAAGAGGACCAGTTTCCTTTTAAATTTGGAACAAGGTTGGGATTTAAGTACAGTTCTGCCTTATTGCCAATACTAGAAGGATCATACCTTCTCATAACTGGGATAAAGCTCTTGGAATTGTGTAATGTATTTTGTGACTTCTCCTCAACTATTTGGGCTTTAAATTTTTTAGTCATGAGCAAAGTTGCAGGATCTTAGTGTATACCCCAAATTTCTGTGCTTATGTAGAATATGAACTCTGCTATTATTTTCAAAGTCTGTGTTTGTAGGTGTTTTTTGAAGAACCAAATAACAGTTTCAACAAGAGATTTCAATAAATTTATTCTGAATCCATACACTGTTATTAACGGTGCTTTCAATGCCACCACTGTTAGTAAGCTGAAAGACGGTCTTCTTGCCATACAGGAGAGACAATGTGGACATTAAATAGGATAACTTGTTTTTATTGCCAAAAACTTGGAGTGACCATTTTGGACAAATGGATATGTTATGTAATTCTTGTTTAAAAGAAGCTGTGGATTAAAGATCTAAACGTAAGACCAGAAACTATAAAACTCCTAGAGGAAAACATAGGCAAAACACTCTCTGACATAAATCACAGCAGGATCCTCCATGACCCACCTCCCAGAATATTGGAAATAAAAGCACAAATAAACAAATGGGACCTAATTAAAATTAAAAGCTTTTGCACAACAAAGGAAACTATATGCAAGGGGAAAAGACAGCCTTCAGAATGGGAGAAAATAATAGCAAATGAAGCAACAGACAAACAATTAATCTCAAAAATATACAAGCAACTCCTGCAGCTCAATTCCAGAAAAATAAACGACCCAATCAAAAAATGGGCCAAAGAACTAAACAGACATTTCTCCAAAGAAGACATACAGATGGCTAACAAACACATGAAAAGATGCTCAACATCACTCATGATTAGAGAAATGCAAATCAAAACCACAATGAGGTACCATTTCACGCCAGTCAGAATGGCTGCTATCCAAAAGTCCACAAGCAATAAATGCTGGAGAGGTTGTGGAGAAAAGGGAACCCTCTTACACTGTTGGTGGGAATGCAAACTAGTACAGCCACTATGGAGAACAGTGTGGAGATTCCTTAAAAAACTGGGAATAGAACTGCCATATGACCCAGCAATCCCACTGCTGGGCATACACACTGAGGAAACCAGAATTGAAAGAGACACGTGTACCCCAATGTTCATCGCAGCACTGTTTACAATAGCCAGGACATGGAAGCAGCCTAGATGCCCATCGGCAGACGAATGGATAAGGAAGCTGTGGTACATATACACAATGGAATATTACTCAGCCATTAAACAGAATACATTTGAATCAGTTCTATTGAGATGGATGAAACTGGAGCCCATTATACAGAGTGAAGTAAGCCAGAAAGAAAAACACCAATACAGTACACTAATGCATATTTATGGAATTTGAAAGATGGTAACAAAACCCTATATGTGAGACAGAATAAGAGACACAGATGCATAGAACAGTCTTATGGACTCTGAGGGAGAAGGTGAGGGTGGGACGTTCTGGGAGAATAGCATTGAAACATGTATATTATCATATGTGAAACAGAACACCATTCCAGGTTCAATGCATGAGACAAATGCTCAGGGCTGGGGCAATGGGATGACCCAGAGGGATGGGATGGGGACGGAGGTGGGAGGGGGGTTCAGGATGGGGAACACATGTAAACCCATGGCTGATTCATGTCAATGTTTGGCAAAAACCCACTACAATATTGTAAAGTAATTAGCCCTCAACTAAAATAAATAAATTTATTTAAAAAAATAAAAAGAAGCTGTATAGATCAAAATTTATAAGAGTGAATGCATCATTTTTAGAAGGCAGTCAACTCTCCCATCATTAAAAAAAAAATGACATAAAGTTACTATGTCTAATTAACTCAGTCAGTAACATAGATGCATATTTTAGAACTAATTTGTCTTGAAGGGATTGTTAGTTTTTTCTTTTCTTATGGCCTAAGTGTACAACGGGATTTTTCTTTTTTACAAACCATCTTTTATTTTATTTTTTTAATATTCAAGGGAAGCGTTTGGTTTTATATCTGCTTCAAACTTTCTCCAGACCAAAAATACTGAGGCCGTATCTTTTACGGTAAAACTTTAAAGTCTGGCAACCACTTTCATTTGTTCACTGGAAAACACCTCGAAACAAATTCTTGAAGCAAATTTTCGTAATGCCTATGAGTGTTCCTCCACACTGGAGAAGGCAATGGCAGCCCACTCCAGTACTCTTGCCTGGAGAATTCCGTGGACAGAGGAGCCTGGCGGGCTGCAGCCCATGGGGTCACAGAGAGTTAGAAGCGACTGAGTGACTGACACACACACACATATTCCTTCATAAAACTATGATTAGAATGCAGTAGAGTTTTATAAATCCCTTTTGCAATAGTCTACTTTTATAAGAAGGTGCCACTCATAATCCTGGCTTGTAAAGCTGTGGCTCTATTATTCACTAGCAATACAAAATATTTGTTTAACTTGACAAGGAATTTTACTGAAGCTCAGTTCTTGTTAATAGATTTCAAAAGCTCAAATGAGCAAAATAATATTTACAGAGGATTGATGAAGGGAGCATAATTCATTTATCTAAATATTCTAAAATTGTTTTAAATTTATTCAGATGAGTCAAATGTTACAATCTTTATAAAACCCCTCTTAAATGTTACCCCACAAGTATATATTCAGGAGTGCTATAAGGACCCACTCTATGATATTTGTTGTATATACCTTGGTGGTGGTTTAGTCGCTATGTCATGTCCGACTCTTGCAATCACATGGACTGTAGCCCTCCAGGCTCCTCTGTCCATGGGATTTTCCAGGCAAGAATACCAGAGTGGGTTGCCATTGCCTTCTCCAGGGGATCTTCTGGACCCAGGAATCAAACGTGGGTCTCCTGAATTGAAGATGGATTCTTGCATTGCAGGCAAATTCTTTACCAACTGAACTTATTGTCAAATTATTTCAATACATAGATTTTTGTCTAAAACTTATGAACTCAGAGAAGAAATTCTCTTGACTCTTGGAACCATGAAATGTCAGATCTCTTGTAAAAATGGTTTGTGAACATAGTATTTAACTCATCATGTCTCTCTTTTTGTACCATCTGAAGTGTACTAATAAAAACTTGTTATTCACCACTGGCAAATGTGAAAATGTGAAAAGTTTTATAAGAAGATTGCTTACTGATTTCACTTTAGGTTTCATCTTATTTTTCTACAAAAATTTAGTGGTTGTATCATATTCATGTATCAATTCATTCATATTACCTTTTATGTTATCAGTGTTTTTTGTATTTATGCAAATCCTTCTATAACATAAGGTATGAGTCACTCTCCATTAAAAACATTGGATGTAGTTCAATCATTGCTTGATGGCTCAGAAAATTTAAATATTTGAATAGAAAATTTCTATTAAGATTACTTTAGAATGTCACTAAGAAGAATACTGCTCAGTTTAGAATTATCAGAAAGGAAAGTTGTCTTCTTTTTAAATTTTTAAAGTTTTTTTGATGTGTAATATTTTTTTAAAGCCTTATTGAATTTGTTACAATATTGCTTCTGGTTTGTTTTATTTTTTATTTCTTTTTGTTTTTCTGGCTATGAGGCATATGGGATCTTAGCTCCCTACCAGGGGTCAAATCTGTACCCCCTGCACTGGTAGGTAAAATCCTAACCACTGAATCTCCAGGGAAATCCCCGGAGTTATCTCCCTTGAAGATTATTGAGGTATATAGTCTTAGATCACTTTCCCCCAAGTGATTGCTTATTGCTATATTTAATTCTATATTTATATTTATTTAATTCTCTATTTAGTGGTGTGCACCTTACAAGAATACCAAGAATTGGTTTGCTCAGTCCAGGAAAGCATCCAGTAGAGAAGAGAGTCATCTCCCCTAAAGTTATTAAGATAAAGGCTGAGAGCAGTTTAACCTAAATGACTCACTTATTCTCCATATAAAAACCTTGCACTCATATCATGGGTTAGACAACATGCTAGATTTTGCATGTGAAAACTTAAAGAAAGAAATCCCAGTCTGTTGAGAGAGACAGATGTGTAGCTATGGTATTTAAATATTTTAAATAACTTTTAGTATGTTCAAAATACCAAAGAGAATAACAGTGTAAAGATTCATAATAATCAGATACACTCCCTGATCTTCACCCTATTAGATACTTCTTTTGAAAAAAGTATGGTAGACAATTTTAGAAAAAAATGGCTACTTAGGAAATTAGTTCTTAATTGTGACAGCCCAAGAGACAGATTTTCTGGTTCTCAAGAAAATCTTAATATTATTAGCAAATTCTTTGAATATCCAGTATAAATATGAATATTACTTATTACTTCTGTACCACTAATAGCAATGAGCTGAAAACCAGAGTTTACCAGTTTCGGCATAGTTTCCCTCTTTCTGACTTACCCACTTTGTTCATGCGCTTTGAGGTATTAATATATCCAGCATAACTTGTGGAACTTATCTTGGGAACTTTAGGTTTCGTTTATACTCTATCAGTTGTTCACACATAAAATCTCAGAAGAAGGAAGGGTATGGAGAAAAGGAAACACTATTTATATTTAATTCCAGAGCACATTTTTTTATTAGAGATTCCTTAATATTTTGTATTTAACAGAATTATAGTAATTAAACCTAAAAGTTATATCAACATGTGAAAATAAATCTGTAACCCTCTATAATGTCTGTACTTGATGAATTTGAATTCATAATGTTTGCCATAATCAGATTTTTGCTTTTTAATAGTAAATCCCTCTCCAATGTAATTTCTTTTGTAGATATTCCTTACCTAGAAATTGCCATACTCTGTAGCATAATTAAACTAGGTGTGATTAAACCTGAAGAGGTATCTGACCCCCAGTTAGATGGAATTAAACCTGAAGAGGTACCTGACTTCCAGGTGCATAATATCCAGGGTAGAAAGTATGAAACTTTACTCCCAAACAGAACCAATGTAGTTAACTAGCCTGATTCAGAATCTCTCTCATATATCTCAATGTGATTTAAAACTCTGAAGAGTTCAAAGAAATTGAAGTAAAAACACATGCTTGAGCACACACAGGCACACATATAAACCACAGCTAATTTCAGGGAAGCCATGATTTAGCCGATCTAATGAGAGAATATGATTAATGATGTACAGAAAATGTGAGCAAAATAGAGGAAGAAGCAGAGAGTAGGGTGTTCTTACAGACAAAAGAAACTAAGTAACTATGAAGCCAGTCAGTCAGTGAAGTATTTATATCCAGGGAATAACCTTTATGGTAATAAATAGGTTCCCTTGTGTTTCTTTCACTTGACAGCGGCCAGAAAAATCTTATAATAACCTCTTTTCACTTGAGAGTAGGTTGAATGAATCTCAGTGCCATTAACCAAAAGTTTAGACATGAAAAATCAACTATCACTTGTAACCTCTTCTAAGAAAAGATTTTATATTTTGTGCACTATATCCTTAGGCTGACTCAAAAATATAACACCATCTGACTGAAAAATGTTATAAAAATGATTACCTGATTCTAAGCCTGATGCCTTAAGGTAGGCACTATAATTGCATAGATTATAATGTCCTTCCTTCTATTGAAGATTGAAAGATTTCTTTTATTTTCTATTAAAAAAAGTGTTTTAATGTAAGCCCAAAAGATGATAAAAGATAGCAGAAAAAATTTTAAAAGCTCATGCACTAAAGTAAACTCTATAAGAAAATTTTTAAAAATCTATCCATTGAAGTAAATTCTATAAATAGCAGGCAAGTGTGACTCCTTTGAAACACTTATGCAATTTTCTAGTTATCAAAAATTCAGTTTATGAAATCTTATAGCATTCAGAAAATGTAAGAAAAATAAATATGCTCCTTATCAACCTATTTTGAAAATGAGTCATTTTCATCAGTAAAACATCTGTAATGTGACATCACCCTTCTGAATACAAGTCTCTCTACTGTCTACTACTATTGATTATTTTTTAAGGTTATCTTGTTTACTGAGAAACATGCTATTTTTAAATTCTAACAACACACTGGAACATTCATAAGGTTCAATACAATTCATGTATTCATAAATAAAGTACTATTTTTCATTTATTCTTCCTTTATTCTGTTGTTATTGTTCAGTCACTAAGTTGTGTCTGACTCTTTTCAACCACATGGACAGCAGAATGCTAGGCTCCTCTGTCCTCCACTATTTCCCAGAGTTTGCTCGATTCATGTCCATTGAATCAGTGATGTTAGCCAACCATCTCATTCTAAGTCCCTCTCCCCTTCTCCTTTTAACTTCAATCTTTCCCAGCATCAGAGTCTTTTCCAATGTACTGGCTCTTCATATCAGGTGGCCAAAGTATTGGAGCTTCAGCTTCAGCATCAGTCCTTCCAATGAATATTCAAGGCTGACTTCTTTAGGACTTCCTGGTTTGATCTCCTTGCTGTCCAACAGATTTTCAAGAGTCTTCTCTAGCACCACAATTCAAAAGCATCAATTCTTTGGCCCTCAGCCTTCTTTTGGTCCAACTCTCACACCCATAAATAACTACTAGAAAAACCATAGCTTTGACTATATGAGCCTTTGTCAGCAAAGTAATGTCTCTGCTTTTTAATAAGCTGTTGAGATTTGTCTTAGTTTTCCTTTCAAGGAGCAAGGGTCTTTTACTTTCATGGTTTCAGTTACCAACTTCAGTGATTTTGGAGCTCAAGAAAATAAAATCTTTCACTGCTTCCACTTTTCCCCCTTCTATTTGCCATGAAGAGATGTGACTACATGCCATAATCTTAGTTTTTTGTATGTTGAGTTTTAAGCCAGCTTTTCATTCTCCTCTTTCACCCTCATCAAGAGGCTCTTTAGTTCCTCTTCACTTTCTTCCATTAGAGTGATATCATCTGCATATCTGAGTTTGTTGGTGTTTCTCTCAGCAATCTTGATTTTAACCTTGTGATTCATCCAGTCTGGCATTTCACATAATGAACTCTGCATATAAATTAAATAAGCAGGATGGTAATGTACAACTTTGCTGGACTCCTTTCAGTTGTTCATTGTGTAGTTCTGTTGCTTCTTGACCTGCATATAGGTTTCTCAGGAGACAGATAAGGTGGTCTCATATTACAGTCTTTTTGAGAATTTTCCAGTTGTTTTGTGATCCACATAGTCAAAGGAATTAGCCTAGTCAATGAAGTGGAAGTAGATATTTTTCTGGAACTTCCTTGCTTTCTCCATGATCCATTGAATGTTGGCAATTAAATCTCTGGTTCCTCTGCATTTTCTAAATCTACCTTATACATCTGGAAGTTCTCAGTTCATGTACTGTTGAAACCTAGCTTGAAGGATTTTGACCATTACCTTACTAGCTTGTGAAATAAGCACAATTGTATGGTAGTTTGAGTGTTCTTTGGGATTGAAATGAAAACTGACCTTTTCCAGTCTTGCGGCCTCTTTTGAGTTTTCCAAATTTGTTGACATATAGAGTGCAGCACTTTAACTGTATCATCTTTTAGGATTTTAAATAGCTCAGCTGGAATTCTGTCCCCTTCACTAGCATTGTTGGTATTAATGCTTCCTAAGGTGCACTTGACTCACACTCGAGGATGTCCATTATTCTTTGTTGTTGTTGTCTGGTCGCTCAGTTGTGTCCAACTCTTTGTGAACCCAGGACTGCTGCATGCCAGGCTTCCCTGTCCTTCATATCTCCTGGAATTTGCTCAGACTGATGTCCATTGAGTCAATGATGCCATCCAACCATCTCATTCACTGTTGCTCCCTTGTCCCCCTGCCCTCAATCTTTCCCAGATTCAGAATCTTTTCCAATGAGATAGCTCTTTGCATCAGCTGGCCAAAGTAGTGGAACTTCAACTTCAGCATCAGTCCTTCCAGTGAATATACAGGGTTGATTTTCTTTAGGACTGACTGGTTTGATTTCCTTGCTGTCCAAGGGACTCTCAAGAGCTTCTCCAGCACCACAGTTTGAAAGCATTGATTCTACGGTGCTCAGCCTTCTTTATGGTCCAGCTATCACATCTATGCATGACTATTGGAAAAACCATAGCTTTGACTATATTGGCATTTGTCAGCAAAATGATGTCTCTGCTCTTGTATGCTGTCTGATCAAAGAATTAAATAATCATTTTTGGAAAGATTTGATTCATAAATTTCATAAAACATCTTCCTGGGTCCCAAGGAGATCATTTGCTAAAGCTGATGGTAATGAGACCATCTCTCCTTATATGGCACAAAAATCATAAGAAACTATTTTCATGAAAAATCTAAAGCTCTTGAATGGGAAAGGCATCTTTCTTAGCACATGAAGAAATCATAAAGTATCTTTGAGAAGAACCTGATGAGATTGTGAATATTGATTAAGTCTCTCTATTAGCAGATGTGAGCTAAACAGTTAGTAGATCTGAATATTTATGTTATTATAGTATCTCAACATTGTTTGTTGGCTGATAATTCATGGATGAGTAGACTTGCACTTTCTTCAACACAAGGTAAAAATAGTGACTAAAAGCAATAAAACATTTTTTGTTATTGATATAATTCTCCTTCTTAACAATAAGTGAAATCCAGTCAAAGATATCATTATACACATGCTGGAACTTCTCTTTCCATTCCCAAACAACATATACCAGCACTGAATTTCTGTTGCTATTTTATTTAAAATAACTTCTGACATTAAAACTAGCAGAATTATTAATCTAAAATATTTTGCCAAAGTGCGTATGGATACATTTTACACTTAATCATGTTCATCCTCTTAAATTTATTATACTATATAATATTAAAACAAATAAGCAATCAAACAAAATTAAAACAGCATTTAAATAAAAGTATGATTTCTCTACATTTCAAAAACATAGGTAAAATAACTTTTGCTTTCAGCCTAGCAGAGTAACAAGACTGGATTTACCTCTTACCTGGAAAAAATAAGTTTCCAAGATATTGAACATCATAATAATGGACTTTTACCCCAGAAAGATGGAAAACAAATGAAATGAACCTTAAAATTTGTCTCTGCTTAACACCTTGAGAGATTTTCTAGACAATGAAGTATGGAGGGAAAACCATGTATAACCTGGCAGCCTTCCTGAGTTATACTGATAGAGCTGGGTGTATAAGAAGCCCAGAGGGCTTAAGTTTACAGGGTTGTGTGCTCACTCACTCAGTCATGTCTGACTTTTTGTGACCCCATGGGCTGTAGCTTACCAGGCTCCTCTGTCCATGGGATTTTCCAGGCAAGACTACCAGAGTGGGTTGTCATTCCTTGGGAAGCCTCTAAGAGTTTACAGGACAGAATATCAAAAAAAGAAAGAGCTACATGAAGAGATGACTCCAGATGTCTGCAGTGTCCCTCACACTATTTGGCAAAGTAATTATTGATCAGTGTATCTGTGTGAGGAAAGCATTTGAAGCTAGGACAAGAACTATCAGAAAGAATTAGAGGAAGTGGTACCTGATGCTCACATAGGACAGAGAAATAGTGCCTGTTCTAACTAACATGATTTAAAAAAAAAAAAAACCTCATAATTCGTACCTAGAGCACTCAGAAGATTTTAGAAGAACTGATGCTGAAGCTCCAATACTTTTGCCACTTGATGTGAAGTCCAACTCATTGGAAAAGACCCTGATTCTGAGAAAGATTGAGGGCATGAGGAGAAAGGGATGACAGAGGATGAAATGGTTGGATGGTATCATCAACTCAATGGACATGAGTTTGCGCAAACTCCGGGAAATAGTGAAGGACAGGATATCTTGGTGTGTTGCAGGGCATGGGATCACAAAGAGTCAGACACAACTTAGCAACTGAACAACAACAATGGGATTTAAGTAATTATTACAATAAAAGCTGCTCTGTCCCTCCTAAAAATTTAAAGGATCCTCTGAAAGGGCTTCTCTGGTGGTTCAGACAGTATTCACCTGCAATGCAGGAGACCTGGGTTCGATCCCTGGGTCAGGAAGATCCCTTGGAGAAAGGAATGGGTACCCACTCTAGTATTCTTGCTTGGAGAATTCCATGGACAGAGGAGCCTAGAGGGCTATAGTCCATGGGGTTACAAAGAGCTGGATATGACTGAGCAACTAACACATTCACTTCTGAAAGCATTAAACTCTAAGTTACTTAACCAGAACAAAACTTAAGAATTCTTATAGAATCAGAAGAAAATTCAGCACCAGAAAGGTGAACATTTTAATGTCCCTAATCCAGTCAAAAACAAGTCTGCTCAACATCACTCATTATCAGAGAAATGCAAATCAATACCACAATGAGGTACCATTTCACGCCAGTCAGAATGGCTGCTATCCAAAAGACTACAAGCAATAAATGCTGGAGAGGTTGTGGAGAAAAGGGAACCCTCTTACACTGTTGGTGGGAATGCAAACTAGTACAGCCACTATGGAGAACAGTGTGGAGATTCCTTAAAAAACTGGGAATAGAACCGCCATATGACCCAACAATCTCACTGCTGGGCATACACACTGAGGAAACCAGACTTGAAAGAGACATGTGTACCCCAATGTTCATCGCAGCACTGTTTATAATAGCCAGGACATGGAAGTAGCCTAGATGCCCATCAGCAGACGAATGGATAAGGAAGCTGTGGTACATATACACAATGGAATATTACTCAGCCATTAAAAAGAATACATTCGAATCAGTTCTAATGAGGTGGATGAAACTGGAGCCTATTATACAGAGTGAAGTAAGTCAGAAAGAAAAACACCAACACAGTATACTAACACATATATATGGTATTCAGTCAATCAGTAAAGATAACCCTGTATGCGAGACATCAAAAGAGACACAGATAAATAGGACAGTATTATGGACTCTGGGAGAGGGCAAGGGCGGGATGATATGGGAGAATGGCATGGAAGCATGTAAATTATCATATGTGAAATGAATTGCCAGTCCAGGTTCAATGCATGATACAGGGTGCTCGGGGCTGGTGCACCGGGATGACCCGGAGGGATGGGACGGGGAGGGAGGTGGAAGGGAGGTTCTGGAAGGGGAAAACATGTACATGCATGGTGGATTCATGCCAATGTATGTCAAAACAAATACAATATTGTAAAGTTAAAAAATAGAAAAATAAAATAATTAAAAAAAAAAGTCTGCATTCAAAGAAGCAGGAAAATACTATCTATAATGAGATCAGTCAGTCTCTTGAAACTGACATAGAAGTAATATAGCTGAGAGAAGTAAAAGACAAGGGCAAAGAAAATATAAAATCTCTCAAATCATTCAAAACCTAAAAATATAAAATTTATGGAAATAATTCTTTCTGATTTTGGATTAGGCAAAAACATCTTACATATAATACCAAAGCATGATTCATAAAAGTGAAAAAAACATAATAATAATAATACAATTTAGAATTTGGATTTCATGAAGTAGTACAACCACTTTGAAAAATAGTTTGGAAATGCCTTTAAAAATTAAACATGTGTCTACCATATGACTCAGCCATTCTACTCCTAAACTTTTACCCAAGAGAAGGAAAAGTAGAGCTATATACAAATACTTGTATCTAAATGTTCATAGGAGCTTTATTGCAATGGCCCCAAACTGTAAACAACCTAAATGTCTATACCAGATAAATGGATAAACAAATTGTAGTACAGATGCATACAATAGAATACCTATCAGTGACACATAAAAGCTTTTTTATATGCAATATGGATGAATCTAAATTATCCTGAGAGAAATAAATCAAAGAAGTGGGTATACTATATGACTTGATTTATATAAAATTATAGAGAACGTAATCCATAATGGCATAAAGTAGAATAGTGATTTCCTGGAAGTGAGATGGGGGTGGGGGTGGGGTGGTGGTGGTGGACAAAGAAGATCAGCAGGAAGGAATTATTAATGTGTGTGAACAAACTTTTGTAGATGAGGAATATGTTCACTATCTTGATCATGGTGAAAAAGTACTAAAATGTACACTTAAAATATTTGTAGATTGCTTTTTGTCTATTATATCTCAATAGTTGCTTTTAAAAAATAAGAAAATTTAAAAAGGAAAAGTTTCTCAAAGATTGTTGGTTATCATTTGCTTTCGTTAGCTATTCACACTCATATGAAATGATTGTTTTATCTCTTTCCATAAAGATGTCTTATGTTTCTCATTGCATCTTGAGAGAATCTTGAGCTAATAAATTCAACAGCATTTAGAAAACCCCAAGTTGTATGTACACACACATGACTCACAGTTATTAAGTGAGGCAATGCTATTTCTTTTTCTGATTTAATATGGGGTCCAGAATGATCCAGATTTAAATGGTAAGGACACTTTCAAAGTGGTAAATTTAAACAAACAAACAAAAAACTCAAAAATTCATTGATCTATGGAAACAGTGACAGACTTTATTTTCTTGGGCTCCAAAATCACTGCAGATGGTGACTGCAGCCATGAAATTAAAAGATACTTGCTCCTTGGAGGAAAAGCTATGACCAACCTAGACAGCATATTAAAAAGCAGAGATATTACTGTACTGACAAAGGTCCATCTAGTCAAAGCTATGGTTTTTCCAGTAGTCACATATGGATGTGAGAGTTGGACTACAAAGAAAGCTAAGAACCAAAGAATTGATGTTTTTGAATTGTGGTGTTGGAGAAGACTCTTGAGAGTCCCATGGACTGCAGGGAGATCAAACCAATCAATCCTAAAGGAAATCAACCTTGAATATTCATTGGGAGGACTGATGCTGAAGCTGAAGATCCAACACTTTGGTCACCTGATGCAAAGAGTTGACTCATTGGGAAAGACCCTGATGCTGGGAAAGATTGAAGGCAGGAGGAGAAGGGAACAACAGAGGATAAGATGATTGGATGGCATCACAGACTTGATGGACGTGAGTTTGAGCAAGTTCCGGGAGTTGGTGATGGACAGGGACCTGGCCTGGCGTGCTGGACATGGGGTCGCAAACAGCTAGACACAACTGAGCAACTGAACTGAACTGAACTGAATGGTGTACACTGTAAATTTAAATGGCAACACTTTTAATTAATCCATATCCTACATGATACAGGAGCTTTAAACTCAGGGGACACAGATATCACTCTTTTATTTTCTTTTGTGTTTAGCTCCAGGAAATTCACAATCTCTGTATAATATGTTAATATTTCACTCATTTAAATTAAGGTTTTGTGCAACAGACGTTAAATGAAGCATTAGGCCAAAACTAGTTTTACAATACCAGAGAGAGTATTTAAATTAAATATATAGCCTACCATTTCTCAAAGTAGAGTCTACAGAGTTCAAAGCAAGAAACACAAATTTTAAAAATCATCCAGCCAAAGAATACTGCTAAGATATTGGCTAATGGAATTTTTACAGTTATTCTCAGGAATGTTGAAGCACTAAAGTACATTTTTGATTTAGTTTTAGAGAATCCCCTTCTAAGAATAGATCCATAAAGAACACAGAATATCAAATCATTTTCTAAACTTAGTGGATTAGGTCTCCTCTCTTTCTTTCTTTAACTCTCGATTAATACTTGGATAGCTGGTTTCTAATCTTATGCATTCTTAAACTATAGTGAGCCCAAGGATCAATAGAAGTGAAGAGGAGTGAAGTGAAAGTCACTCAGTCATGCCCGACTCTTTGTGACCCCATAGTCCATGGAATTCTCCAGGCCAGAATACTGGAATGGATAGCCTTTCTCTTCTCCAGGGGATCTTCCCAACCCAGGGATTTAACCCAGGTCTCCCGCATTGCAGACGGATTCTTTACCAGCTGAGCCAGAGCTACTTCATAAATATTAGCACTTCTGGGCTTGAAAACAGGAATTCTGATTTTAAAGGTCTTCATTGAAACCGGGAATCTGCATTTTTCTAACTGTACCTCAGGTGATTCTAATTTAAGCTGTTTTAAGGCTACCTTTTGAGAAACCCAGCTTTCAGAAATTCACTCTCATGTTTCCAAATGCTGAAAAATTATTTACTTAGTAGCTTATAGTACAATTACACTATATGTAGCCAACTTGAAAATGAGCTGTGACATTATTTTTGATTAACATTTAAAGTGTACATCAAAATTCCTGTTCACACAGGGAAACACAGCTGAAATCAGCTTAAACTTGATGGTCCAACATTTGAAACAAATGTTGTTTAATAAGTAAAATAATACTTGCAGAATGCAGGCAATACTATTAGGAACTGACAAGGTTCAGTGACTCCCCACAAAGTTGGACTTTGATGGATATGCAGGTTACAGCATAGCACAGTTCTCAGGGTTAGAATGACCTGAGCGGGTTTTTGTTGGGAATGTGCTGCACAGACAAAGGGTGACTATTTAAAAAGGCTAAAACTAGAAATGTCCTTTAATAGGAGATGGTAGACCTTTGTATTGTAAAAATTCCCTTCTTAATAATAAATCACCTAACTCCAAAAGTCTACTAAGCTTAACTTTTAGATTTTATATAGTTATTTCAACCTCAAATTATAAACATATTATCATTTATTTCTGAAGCAATTTCTCCTAATGCCTATTTCCACATATTCACTAACAAAGTCACTCAGGCACCCAAATTTTGCTGTTTCTGATCCATGCTTTTGCTCCATCTCTCAGATTCATTCACCGAGTTCACCTGAAATTTGTCTTCTCTCTTAAATCCATCCATTTAAAAAATTTCATTACTTGAAATGTCCCTTAAATATTCTTCTAGCCTTCAGCTTTCTTCCCAGACTCAAGTACTGAGTCTTAGAATATTCAAGCTCAGTCTTTGTCAAATAAATGAATATGAGAAATCATTCTGCCTTTCTAGATATCAGCTTCCTGTTATTGATGCATAATAAATTATGATGAGTTTAGTGCCATAAAACAACATTATTATCTCACAATATCTATGGATAATGAGTCCAGATAGAACTTAATGTGATCTTCTCAGTGTCACCATGTTGAAATCATGGTTTTGGCTGAGGCTGTGATTCCCATCTAAGTTTCAAATCCTCTACAAACTTACTGATTGTTGGCAAATTTACTTCCTTGATGCTCTATGTCCAAGGTCTCCATTTTCTTACTATCTGTCACTCAGGAACAACTTTCAGCTCCCAGAGGTCACCCACAGTTCTTTGTCACATGGCCCTGACAGTCAGTTCACACATAACTATTTGTGGTCTTCTAGGCTGGGAGGAGAATGTCTGATTCTTCATTCTTTTATAAAGGCCTTATCTCATTATGTTGGGCTTCCCTTGATAATCTCCCTTTGATGAACTCAAAAAAGACCCATAATTATATCTGTAAAATCCCTTTTGCCATGTAAGGTGACATGATCAAGGCAGTGATACCACATGTATTCACAAGCTCTTTCTACACTCCAGGGGAAAAGATTATACAAAAATGTGGGTCACTGAGGGTTCTCATAGAATTCTGCCTCACACATTAATGTAAAAGCTAGTTGGCTGGAAAAGAAAATCTTAAGATTTTATGATGACAACTGCTCAGATTACAATTTACTAAACTTATACATGGAATGCAAAGTTTATATAAGTTCTCAGGATGCTGATAGATTTAGGAAAGCAATGCACATTTTTTCCCCTATATTAAATGGCAAATATTCAGATTTCAAAACTGCACAGAAGATTAAAAGCTACAGTGAAACTCCCTGCAGTTTTGCATACAGAGCTGCCCAGAGGCACCAAAGGATTTCTGAGTCAGACTTATGGGGAGGAAAAACAGTTAGAAGAAAATTATGACTGTTCATTCCACTGTTCAAAGCATATGGCAGAAATGTCTCATCACTGCCTACAGAATAAATGTCAAACTCCTTAATCTGGGATAAAGTATCCATGATTTAATTGTCCCCTATCTTCCCATTTATCTCTCATGTCTGCATCACACAAAAAGTTTCAGTTCCTTCAAACAATCAAATCCTTTTTACTATCCATAAACACACAGTTCCTTTCTTTAGAATGCTCTACCACCTACTTTTACCCACAAACCATATGGTGAATTCCATTCATCCCTTAAGATCCATTTATTTATTTAACAGACATTTACTGAGTACCAATATTCATCAATGAACACTTGTCTTTACCTCTACCACAAAGTAGGGCTTGTTTCTGCTTCTTGTTTTGTACAAAAACTAGCCAGTTCATAATTTGATTACTATACTTGTTAGATCTTATGTTTACATGTCCATCCCCTCCAAAATGAATACCTTAAAGGAGTAATTCTGTTTTGGTTATATTTCTAGAACTAACTCACAGATTGTTACAGCTCATCAATCATGGTTTGCTCAAGGTAGTAATAATAATGATAGCAATAATAACAATAATATCTAAACTATATGCAGTGATTCCTTATACTATGAAAATATTTTATACATATCATTGTTCTTCAGTTGCTAAGTCATGTCCAACTTTTTGTGACCCCCTGGACTGCAGCATGCCAGGTCTCCCTGTGCTTTCACTATCTCCCAGAGTTTTCTCAGATTCATGCCCATTGAGTTGGTGATGCCATCCAACCATCTTATCCTCTGTTGCCCCCTTGTCCTCCTGCCCTCAGTCTTTCCCAGCATCAAGGTCTTTTCCAATGAGTTGGCTCTTTGCATCAGATGACCAAAGTATTAGAGCTTCAGCTTCAACATTAGTCCTTCCAATGAGTATTCAGAGTTAATTTCCTTTAGTATTGACTGGTTTGATCTCCTTGCTGTCCTCCTTTGGAGAGGGAGAGTCCCTTCTCTAAAGAGTCTTCTCCTGCAGCATAGTTTGAAAGCATCAATTCTTTGGCACTCAGCCTTCTTTATGGTCCAGTTCTCAAATCCATACATGACTACTGGAAAAACCACAGCTTTGACTATATGGAGCTTTGTTGGCAAAGTGATGTCTCTGGTTTTTAATACACTGTCAAGTTTTGTCATACAAGTTGTTTTGTATAAAATCCATACAATAGCACTTTGAGGCAAGTTCTATAATCCTCATTTACTGGCTGAGAAACTAAAGTTCAAAGACAAAGGCAAGACTTCTATATGTTACTGATACTTCTCAACATTATGTTCTTTATAGCAATGTGGCCCCAAAACAGGAGCATCATCATCACTCACAAATTCAACACATTGCTTAACATATACATTGTTGGGTTCCAACCCAGACCTACTCAATCAGAAAAACTGGAGTCAGACCCCTATAACCTGAGATTTAACAAGCCCTGGAGGTGATGATGGTACCTGCTAAAGTTTGAGGACCACAACTCTATAATCTAATATGGAAATACCCTGGCCAAGAAAATGTGATCAGCTGAGAGTGTGAAACAACTTTCCTCTAGAAACTTGGTAATTGAATTCATATGATAGAGAATAATGGCAAAACAATGTATAGAAAAATGACTCCTCCTGAAATCAGAAGTCACTTTTAATGCTCGTAACTCTATTAAATAGAGTTTGAAATTTAACACAGTGTCAATATGTTGAACTGGTCAATGCTTAGTTAAAACATATGGAAAATAACCCTTCCCCCCGACAATATAACTACTTTGGGATTTATTGTACATGATGTCACATATTCTTGTTTATAGGAAAATATTCCTCATATTTGGTTTTATCATACCAAAGGCATCTTAAACATCTCCAAGTCAAAGTTCTTGTTTTCTTTAGTTGGATATTCACTCATGTGCCATAATTCTAGTTGGGAGATATTTTAACAATTTCTTATTGAATTGAATTTAGCTAGGTTTGATTAGCCTTTCTATTCCCATTCTTTACACTAGGGAGTGTCTTTATAATGTCTCAAGTGATATTGTAGTAAAAAAAACTGCTATATGGTAATAGGAAGTCAAATTATGATTTCTGAAAAGACAAGAGAGCAAGATAAGGATGGAACACTCCTTTCAGGGAGACATGTCTGCTGAGGGATTTTAGAGTATATTTTCAATTCCCAGGTAGACAGCAAGCAATAGTAATGAATGTGCATTCTGTATCAAGTACCGCATACAGCATAATTTGCATATACTCCTATTAAAACAGCTTAGAGAACTCAGGAAGTTCACTGTATCATCGTGTAGACAAACTATTTAAGCATGCAAAAGAAGAGTCATAAACAAATAAAAAGCTACGTAAACAAATGCAAGAATAGGAAAAATAAATGCTCTATTAATGGCCATGGAATGGTGAGAATAGGAAAAAGAAAGCGTCAGTACTTCTGAACTGAGCACAGAGCCATATGCTGATTCTGTGTTCTGTTTTGTCTTGATTTTCATTCTAGTCTTGATTCAGATGATTTTGGACTATGGTGCTTATAAGATAAAAATTTCATGTTTTTATATATAAACAAAAGTCCTCTATCTACTTAGTCTATGAGCAAATCCAGTATTCAGAGCAAAGGCCAAGTTTGTCAAAAATTAAGATATTTTATAAAAATATTTTTGTGAAAATACCATGCATTTCTCATAAGGCTACAATGTTAAAAACAATCAATCAATATTAATGATTAGTATGTTAGTCTCTAATTTCCCCGAGGATCTATTCATCTAAAACACAAATAAAATGGTAAGAAATTAGGAGAAGTTGACTAATTCACTAACTAATTTAATGTCAGAATTCAGAAAAGGATGCATATAGGTAATAATTTATCTGAAGGAGAGTATTTAAGAAGAACATTCTAGCATAAACTGAGTCTTTCACATAGAAAAAATATCTGATTTGGAAGAATTCACTGCCTGGAGCTTTCTTATAGGCCGAAGAAATCGGATTTTAAACTTATCCTCCAGGTTAGGGCTTTCAATCAGAAATGCTTATGCAGAAAAAGTGGTTGCATTAGAGCCTTGTCATACTAAGATAACTCTGGAAGCGGTGTCAATGAACATGAGTTTGAGCAAGCTCTGGGAGTTGGTTGACAGGGAAGCCTGGTGTGTGCAGTCCATGGGATCACAAAGAGTCCGACACGACTGAGCAACTGAACTGAACTGAGGTTACCCTGAGAATAATGCATATTGCTATATAAATAGGAAACATTTTCAACAAGCATAATAGATGATTTTATGAAAGTGAAAGTCACTCAGTCATGTCCAGCTGTTTGCAACCCCATGGACTATACAGTTCATGGGATTCTCAGGCCAGAATACTGGAGAGGGTAGCCTTTTCCTTCCCCAGGGGATCTTCCCAACCCAGGGATCAAACCCAGGTCTCCTGCGTTGCAGGCGGATTCTTTACCACTGAACCACAAGGGAAGCCCAAGAATACTGGAGTGGATAACCTATCCCATCTCCAGTGGATCTTCCCGACCCAGAAATCCAACTGGGGTCTCCAGCATTGCAGGCGGATTCTTTACCAACTGAGCTATCAGGGGAGCCCAGATGATTTTTATACTTGGATTTAAAAAGAAGCTCCAGGAGTTGGTGATGGACAAGGAAGCCTGGCGTCCATGGGGTTGCAGAGTCAGAAACAACCGAGGGGCTGAACTGAAGTGATACTTTGGTTTTAACGGACATATGATATCAGTTCCAAGATATCTGCATGTGGGGTGAAAAAGAAAAATCACTACTAACCTTAATGGCCATCTCCTCTATAAACTTATTCCACCTTAAGAGTGTGTATATGTGTGTGCATGTGTGTTTAAGGGTATGAAGGAGCAGAACTATGGTTAACATTTACATTTCTATGCATTTTTACTGAGCCAAGAACATTTTTTGCCCTCTGTGAAAACTACTGAAAAACAAATTTATTAATGTTTAGCTAGTTTTATTCTCAGAAATTTGTATTTTCAGAACCAACAAGTTGAAATAATTCATGGAATTTCTCTGTCTATAATCTAAATACTATAGATGAGCTCTAAAATGGTCACATCTAACAAGTAATTAGCCCTTACTATTGTCAAGCACAAACCTATGTGGCTTTTGTATATTAACTCATTTATTTCTCCAACTTTCTCACTAGATATATATCATGTTAAAAATGTTTTACATAAGAGAAAAATGGAGCACATAGAGATGGTATTCACATACCTTGTAAAATTACCCAATTTAAGGTAAATCTGGTTCAAATTACACTTAATCAGAAGCTGACTATGTTTGAAAAAGGAAATGTAAAACTCTGTGGATCTAACACTTTAGGCTAGTTTTCAACACATTAATATGGATTAGGAGACTTTCCCCTAGTCCTTACCTTTAATCTCTTTGTCGTTTTTGAACCATCTTATATCAGCTGCAGGTTTACTACCAGATGTTTTACAAGTCAGCTGCATCAAGTCTCCCTCCATAACTGGGGATGAAAATCCACTAATTTGAGGTTTCTCAGGAACACCTGAAATTTAGGCAAATGTATGAAATGAACATTAATCTCCAATGCTGTTTTCATGACTATTACTTTCACAAACAAGCTAAACTGGGTGTTCAAAAATAACTTCAGTCAAGAAAAATAAAATAAAACATAATAATAAAAAACTGCTATATAATAAAATAAGCTACTTAAAATATATAATATATATTTTAAAATATATTGCATATATATATATATGTGTATATATATATATATATATATACATATATACATACACATACTGGAGAAGGAAATGGCAACCCACTCCAATACTGTTACCTGGAGAATCCCATGGAGGAGGAGCCTGGTGGGCTACAGTCCATGGGATCACAGAGGAGTCAGACTAACTTAGTGACTGAACAACAACAACAACATATATACATACATACATACAAACACATACATATGTGTCTGTGTAAATATGCATATGTGTGTATATATCCAGAAAGCATTTAAAATGCATTTAATTCCAAGTAGTTTTTTTTAATTAAATTTTACCAGCAAAAATATTCTTTGTAAATCTTAAAACAACCATTCAAAGTATCTTAAGATTTACCACTGTACGTATTTAAGAAGGTAGATTGCTTGCATCAGGAAAAATAAAATAAAATCTGGAAACCATCTTTCTACATTCTTTAGCAAACTGAGATTTAACCAAAATAGCTCCTTTCATTCCTGATTTCATAATTTTTAGAGTTTAAAAGATATTGTTTTCCTCTGTGTACATTTTTCTAGAAAATGCATTTTGGAATAAGGTATTCATCAATAATTGCAACTATACTTATTTTTCTGATATTTCTGACGGAAGAATGTCTCTTGATGTCATTTGCATTAGGAATACAATTATAGTTTTGTGGAACATGATATGCATTATTTTTAATGCTAGCTAATGCTAGCCACTAATTACCTTGTCTAGTCCAAATCATCCAGTGAGTAAACAGATAGCTAATATGAACAGATAGACATGGATGACTTAAATAATAGAACATTACACATTTTGGAGGCAGTATTATTCTGTTGTCATGATAGAGGTTTATTAAAATTTCTTCTAAAAGTGTTCAATAATAAAAGCAGGCTGAAAGCTTCTTTATTGTACTATTTAACTCAGTTCGAAAATAATAAAATGTAAGAATGTTGGAAGTCACCAATAAAAGAAATACAAACTAAAAGAACAAGAACAATAAAGATAAATGACAAATCGACATATTTCATTAGCTGGCTAGCTTTATTTATTTATTTTTCTGTTCACCTTCACACTGCTTTAAAAAAAATTATGTCATATCACCATTTAATAAACTGAAAGTAGGCAATTGCCTATTTCTTGAGGTCTCAAGTTGGCTCTCTACAGAACAATGCATTAACCTTAGGCATCTGCTATTCTGAAATACTCCATTTAGTGGGTATATTTTGTACTTAGTGGCAAACTTGTGAAGATTTTTATACAATAGTCCCAGTGGGACTTGCAAAGAAGCATATTTCATATCCTATGCATAAAACAAATTCACTAGCTGGATTAACTTTAATATTCTCAACCAAAAAAAAAAAAAAAACCCAGCATGCGTTAGTTACTTTAAATACAGTGTTATGCTTTTACCTATCAAAAAAAGGAAGACAAGCTGAGGCAAAAAAAAAAAAATCAATCTTTAAATTCCTCTAACTTGTTCAGTACACAGGTGTGTTTCAATGAGCTGCAGCAATTTCAGCTGATTGGGCCACTGACGTCTGTGGAATCACAGGGCTCTGAGCTGCAACTTTATTTCCCCAGAAACGCTATGAATGTATCGCTTTCTGAAGTCATCATAACCTTTAGAAAAATGGTCCAATACTTAGAGAATAAAAACACAGAAGTTGCAAACTGCGTATACAAGCAACATAATGTATTTCATTTAGCCATCTAGAAAAATACAAAGTTAAAAAGCAAGAAGACAAAAAGAAATGTCAGAGTCATTTAAATGCACTTAGACACACAGGGGGTCATATTTGGAAGTCAAAAGATATTAGGAGGAGCCCATCCAGTGACTGATGACAAGATGGAGGAGAACACATAGATACATTGACTTCATTATGCTCATTATTCTATCGCTTTAAAAAAGGATCACCATACACACACTAAAGAGCTGATCTGACACAAAGGAACTTAGGTGAAAAATCAAGAAGCCTGTTATTTATCTCTGGCTAAGAAACAAAATGGTCGTGTGCTCTTAGGAAGTCATAAGACCTTTACACCTCTTTGTACCTATTTGCGAAATGGGGGAAATGACTGTGTGATTTTTTAAAAAGCCTTTTGATAATCCTCAAGGTGTAGATTTGCTATTGAATCATGTTGCTATATCTGTACACATCTCTCTGGCTTGTGGTCACATAGTGTTAGTCCCTTGCACTTACCCAGGACAGTGAGATAGGCCTTGGAAGTTTTGACAGGCATTGTAAATAAAGAACAGGTGTACTGTCCTTCATCAGACAGAGAGACATCACTGACGCTGATACTCAATTCATGCCAGGAAGCCCGAACCAGCTCGATTCTATTGTCTCTTAAGGCTGGAAAAGAGAAAATATTGAAAATGTGAATTACAACAGTAGATAAAATCAGTACTGTTAGACCACATAGTTTTAGCACAACACGACAAACATGGACTATACAGTCCATGGAATTCTCCAGGCCAGAATACTGAAGAGGGTAGTCTTTCCCTTCTCCAGGGGATCTACCCAACCCAGGGCTTGAACCCAGGTCCTCCACACTGCAGGCGGATTCTTTATCAACTGAGCCACAATGGAAGCCCAAGAATACTGGAGTGGGTAGCCTATCCCTTCTCCAGCTGATCTTCCTGACCCAGCAATCAAACTTGGGTCTCCTGCATTAGGCAGATTCTTTACCAACTGAGCTATCAGGGAAGACTTACTGGCCATGTGTATGTCTAAATATTGTTTCCTGAAACATTTTAAAGTAATGTTTACATATATTGAATTTTTTAATTAGTTTTCAATCAAAGTAGAATTGTGCTCCTTAATGTTCTCAGAAATAACTTTTTAATTAAATGATTGGATCTAGTATATATGATGCTTTAGATGAGGTAGATATTGATAGTGATAAAAATGGTTTTCCTTCACAAAGTCTTTCATGAGTTGCCCGTACCAAGAAAAGCTATAAACAAAATCACTCACTCTATGCACAGACAAAATTGGGAAAAGTATGACTGATCATTTCCTTCTAGGAAACCAACAATGAACCGAACCATATTGAAAATTTCTCTGCAGTAGAGACACCTGTCAAACTATTTTTTAAGCCAGAGCTTACTTTCAGCCGAAAAGGACCCAGAGGGTTGTTGTTGTTGTTTAGGCGCTAAGTTGTGTTTGACCCTTTGTGAACCCGTTGACTGCTGCCTACAAGGCTCCATTGTCCGTGAGATTTCCCAGGCAAGAATGCGGGAGTGGATTGCCATTTTCTTCTGCAAGGGATCTTCTGGACCCAGGGATTGAACCCACCTCTTCTGAATTGGCAGGTGGATTCTTTACCACTGAGACACTAGGAAAGCCCACCCAGAGGGTACCTGATATTTTTGCTCTGATTGGTTTCTGCCTCTGCTGTAGTGTCTATTTTGTTGTTGTTAGTCTCTCAGTTGTGTCTGGATCTTTGTGACCCATGGACTGTAGCCCACCAGACTCCGACATCCCTGGGATTTTCCAGGCAAGAATACTGGAGTAGGTTGCCATGCCCTTCTCCAGGGGATCTTCCTGACCCAGGGATTGAAACCGGGCCTCCCACATTGCAGGCAGGCTCTTTACTGTCTGAGCCACAAGGGTTGAAAATATTCTTTGGTTCAAATCACCTTTTCTATCACAGAACACTTGTTTTCACATAAGATCTCTTAGCAAATTGCTGATTTATGCTCCTTTTAAATCATTTTGGGGAAATCATTAAAAAGTTTAAATATCATTATATTCTCCACTAAGTACAGCTATAAAATCAGGAATTAACATAGAGGTGACTAAAGGAGTAATTTGAAAAGTAGGAAGAGGAAACAGGACTGGTTAGGGATACTAGGACCCAGTTCAGTTCAATTCAGTGGCTCAGTCATGTCCAACTCTTTCAACTCCATGAACTTCAGCATGCCAGGCCTCCTTGTCCATCACCAACTCCTGGAGCTTACTCAAATTCATGTCTGTAGAGTCAATGATGCCATCCAACCATCTCATCCTCTGTCCTTCCCTTCTCCTCCTGCCCTCAATATTTCCCAGCATCAGGGTCTTTTCAAATGAGTAAGCTCTTTGCATCAGGTGGCCAAAGTATTGGAGTTTCAGCTTCAACATCAGTCCTTCCAATGAACACCCAGGGCTGATCTACTTTAGGATGGACTGGTTGGATCTCCTTGCACTCCAAGGGACTCTCAAGAGTCTTTTTCAACACCAAGTTCAAAAGCATCAATTCTTTGGTGCTCAGCTATCTTTATAGTCCAACTCTTACACCCATACTGGAAAAACCATAGCCGTGACTAGATGGGCATTTGTTGGAAGAGTAATGTCTCTGATTTTTAATACGCTGTCTAGGTATAGAACTTTCCTTCCGAGGACTAAGCATCTTTTAATTTCATGGCTGCAATCACCATCAGCAGTGATTTTGAAACAGTCAGTCACTCTTTCCACAGTTTCTCCATCTATTTGCCGTGAAATGATGGAACCAGATGCAATGACCTTAGTTTTCTGAATGTTGAGCTTTAAGCCAACTTTTTCCCTCTCCTCTTTCACTTTCTTCAAGACGTTCTTTAGTTCTTCTTCACTTTCTGCCATAAGGGTGGTGGCATCTGCATATCTGAGGTTATTGATATTTCTCCCAGCAATCTCAATTCCAGCTTGGGCTTCCTCCAGCCCAGCGTTTCTCATGATGTACTCTGCATATAAGTTAAATAAGCAGGGTGACAATATACAGCCTTGACGTACTCCTTTTCCTATTTGGAACCAGTCTGTTGTTCCATGTCTAGTTCTAATTGTTGCTTCCTGACCTGCATACAGGTTTCTCAAGAGGCAGGTCAGGTGGTCTGGTATTCCCATCTCTTTCAGAGTTTCCCACAGTTTATTGTGATCCACACAGTCAAAGGCTTTGGCATAGTCAATAAAGCAGAAATAGATGTTTTTCTGAAACTCTCTTGTTTTTTGATGATCCAGCAGATGTTGGCAATTTGATCTCTGGTTCCTCTGCCTTTTCTAAAAGCTGCTTGAACATCTGGAAGTAAACATATTATTGAAGTCTGGCTTGGATAATTCTGAGCATCACTTTACTAGCGTATGAGATGAGTGCAATTGTGTGGTAGTTTGAACATTCTTTGGCATTTTCTTTCTTTGGGATTGGAATGAAAACTGACCTTTTCCAGTCCTGTGGCCACTGCTGAGTTTTCCAAATTTGCTGGCATATTTAGTGCAGCACTTTCACAGCATCATCTTTTAGGATTTGAAATAGTTCAACTGGAATTCCATCACCTCCACTAGCTTTGTTTGTAGTGATGCTTCCTAAGGCCCACTTGACTTCACATTCCAGGATGTCTGGCTTTAAGTGAATGATTCATCACTGTGATTATCTGGGTCATGAAGATCTTTTTTGTACAGTTCTTTTATGTTTTCTTGCCACATTTTCTTAATATCTTCTTCCTCTGTCAGGTCCATACCATTTCTGTCCTTTATTGAGCCCATCTTTGCATAAAATGTCCCCTTCGTATCTCTAACTTTCTTGAAGAGATCTCTCATCTTTCCCATTCTATTGTTTTCCTCTATTTCTTTGCATCAATCACTGAGGAAGGCTTTCTTATCTCTCCTTGCTATTCTTTGAAACTCTGCATTCAAAAGGGTATATCTTTCCTTTTCTCCTTTGCTTTTCACTTTTCTTCTTTTCACAGCTATTTGTAAGGCCTCCTCAGACAGCCATTTTGCTTTTTTGTATTTCTTTTTCTTGGGGATGGTCTTGATCCCTGTCTTCTGTACAATGTCACGAAACTTCGTCCATCGTTCATCAGGCACTCTATCAGATCTAGTCCCTTAAATCTATTTCTCACTTCCACCATATAGTCATAAGGGATTTGATTTAGGTCATAACTGAATGGTTTAGTGGTTTCCCCCACTTTCTTCAATTTCAGTCTGAATTTGGCAATATGTAGTTCATGATCTGAGCCACAGTCAGCTCCCGGTCTTGTTTCTGCTGACTGTATGGAGCTTCTCCATCTTTGGCTGCAAAGAATATAATCAATCTGATTTCAGTTTTGGCCGTCTGGTGATATCCATGTGTAGAGTCTTCTCTTGTGTTGCTGGAAGAGGTTGTTTGCTATGACTAGTGCGTTCTCTTGGCAGAACTCTAGTAGCCTTTGCCCTGCTTCATTCTGTACTCCAAGGCCAAATTTGCCTGTTACTCCAGATGTTTCTTGACTTCCTACTTTTGCATTTCTGTCCCCTATCATATATATATATATATAAAACTAGACCCAAGGAACAATACATACAGGGCCTCTCCAACCAACTGTAAAAGGCAATTGAGACTCAGCTTCTTCTAACAGAAATTTAGCAACAAAAGGTGGCCTAGGTGGACTTGCTTTTATCACATATCAAATGGGATTCCAACCAAGAACTTTGGGAGAGACGAGGCCATCTCCAAGGGGAATCAAGTGGAAGTACTGCTGCCATGAAAAGCAATCTCTTTCTCCATTGGGCTGGCCACCAGGGAAGCCTTTCCCTTTCCTACTGAGAGACAGCAGTCAGTTGGGCAACACAGGCAGTAGATAATTCTATAACAATTCTAAAACAATTACCAGCCCTTGAAGTGATCTTTGACAAGACTGGTACAATTCCCAGGGAAAACAACTTCCAGTTCAGCTCAAACTGACCAAATAGCACCACAAAGTATCTGAAAACTAAATTGTCAGTGGTATCAGAGCCCACAGTGTAAGCTAGGATCTATATAGAACAGAAGAGGTCATTAGTATCCAGATTCTCCTAACATAATAGCCAAACTGTCTAGGACCTGATTAAAAAAAAAAAAATTACTGGCCACACTAAATACTAGGAAAATCAAATCTTTAATGAGAACAAATAAGCAACAGATGCTAACACTGAGTTGAAATGGATGTTAAAATTATCTGACAAAAAGAATTTAAAGAAGTCATCATAAAATTATTTTAACAGGCAATTGCTAATTACCTTGTAACAAACACAAAATAGAAAGTTTCAGCAAAGTAAAGGAGTATTTAAAAAAGAACTAAAAGGAAATTATAGAAGTTAAAAATACAATAATCAAAATAAAAACTCACTGGCTTGGGTTAATAGTACAATGGTGACAACAGAGAATATAATCAGTGAACTTAAGGACAGAGAAATATAATTCACCTGTTCTGAACAAGAGAGAGAAAACTGATTGGAAAACCAATCAAACAAAAAAACAGAATCTTAGAAACCTGAGGGAAAATGACATGGTATCCAACATTGTTATCATATGAGTTGCAAAAGATGAGAAAGAAAGTAGGGCTGAAAGAATTTAAGAAATGATGGTCAAAAACTTCACAACTTACGCAAAAGAAAAAAAAATCAAGAGGAATAGTAAATTCAAATAGGATAAACCAAAAGTCCATATCAAGATATAGCTAAATTAAAATTCTGAAATCCAAAGAAAATGAATAAAACCTTAATAGTAGACACAGAGAAAGACATGCTACCTATAAGAACCAATTCAAATGACAGTATGTTAATATTTCTCATTTGAAATTATGGAGGTCAGAGGCAGTGGCACATTTTTCAAGTGCTTAAAGAAAATATCGATAATAAATTCTTATCCTATGAAACCACCATTCAGGAACCAAGGGGAAATAAATGTATTTTTGGAAAAAGGAAAACTAAAAAACATGTTCCTCTAGCAGGTCTGTCTTAAAGAAAAGTTAAAGTTCTTCAAACAGAAAACAATTTGAAGCATTAGGAAGGAAGAAAGAACAACTGACAGAAAAAAAAAAGGGTAAATACAATGTAGACTATTCTGTGTTTCCCCAATTATATGATAGTTAAGCAAAAATTATACCATCAACTGATGCAGTGTTCAACATGTAAAGATGGAATAGTCAAAGCAAATAAAAAGTAGTAAGACAAAGGGATCTAAAGAAGTAATGTTTTCATGCTTTATTAGAAGTACTAAAACTGGTAGACTGTGATAAGTCATATATGTATAGCGTTTCAATACCTGGAGCAAATACTAAGAAAATATATAAATTGATACATTCAAAAACTGTACAAATAAATTAAGATGAAATCTATTTACATAGTGTCTTGAAATAACTAAAATTATAGAGATGGAGAAAAGATTAATTCTTACCAAGGGTTAAGGTTAGTAAGAGGTGAAGGGAAATGGAAGGGACTTGAGTGTGGTTATAAAACCAGAGCACAGGGGATCATTGTGGTCATAGAACTGTTTGCATCTTGACTCTGGTGATGCATACATTAACCAACATATGTAATAAAACTGAATAATATATATACATATATAAGCTATATAACTACATAATATTATCAAAGTCAAGCTGATATATTACATATGCAGGTAAAATAATTATATATACAAGCTGATACGTACAGATATTAAATGTTCATATTTAAATCATTTATCTGGAGTAAGGCTAAAAGCACAGCTTATGGTATCAAAAGATCTGCTTTAGGCAGTTATATAAGGTTAGGTTTCTTGTGGATAATAATTCCTGATACATTTCTGTCTTTGGGTTATGATGAGAACTTTAATATCATGTTACATACAAAGTACTTTAAAACAAATCTGCAATGATATGCTAAAATATTTTGTATTTGGAATCCTGATGAGAAACTAAATATTTTGTCTGAAATGTCTCAACTGATTGAGATTACCAAATCATATAATTTTTTGAGTTGCTTTATAATTGCTACCAGTCTTGACTAAAAATTCGGCTCTGAAAAGTAGAATACCTATATTATAATGTAAGCTGTTATTGGGTTGCCATGTGAATTTAGGTGAATCACTTGTTGTGCACCCCGTTTGCTGAGTGTTTAAGTGGAGGTAATAATACTTGAGTGAAAATATAAGAAATGTGTCTTAGAAAAATGAATATATATTCAAAACCTGAAAACATAGTCCCAAAAAGGAAGAAAGTGACAATTAGTAAAGAGATTTTTTTTTATCATAAAAATATCCTTGATAATTTATTTGTCAAAAACACAAAGAGCTGCCTGAGGAGATTTTCACTGGACTGAACATTTTAAACAAATCCTACATCCACAGCGTTTATGTTTTCAATTCTGTAAATAGGATGCCATCTGCAGTTCACTTTATCACAGCACTTTAAGTATGAAAGAATAAAGGGAAACCTTTTAAAGTCCAAAGAGGGATGTCATATAACTCAAAGGATTCCCTGTGAGAAGGATCCTTGTCTTGCTCATCTCAGCACTCTGCACCATCACTATCTGCACGGGAGGTTTTCAGTGAATGACTATTGAATTGAAACTGAGAGCCAAACTGTCTGTTTATGATAAGAGCAGAGTGAAAAAGAAATGAATTAAGAAGTCCTTTTCGATAAATCTCCATGGGATCCCTTATGGGAGAAAAGCCCAAAAAAGAAGAAAAAGGGTGACATGTTTAGACACTATTTAGCATAAAAGACCTAGAAACATGCTATGCCTTTTTTTTTTAACAAAGTATCATTCATTGAACAATTATTTGAAATATTAAATGAGTGATCCATGAAGTTATTGTCATGTTACCTTATGGTTTCCAAATGAACACAAAAGGTAATAGATACTTAGAAATAATCCCTACTTTCTACATAGTATATTCCATACATTGATACTGAACCTGAATAAAGAATTGTAGTATTGTTGATTGAAGTGAATTCAAGCTTTAAAAATATAGAAGTTTAGGAATACAAAATGTTCATGGTTATCCAAATATCTTTTTTAAACAATAAAAGCTTAAACATTTCATTGAAAAAAATAGTTAAACATTACCCTAGGAATAATTAAGAGAACAAATGAGTGTGTAGAATAAAAAGAAAGGTAATTGCTCACACACCATACAGATTAAAATGAGCCAATGAGCCAAGCAGCTACTCCTCATCAGCCATTAGATGCTTGCCACCCAATGGTGGCCAAAGAAAGGCAACGCCAAAGAATGCTCGAACTACCGCACAATTGCACTCATCTCACATGCTAGTTGGAGAAGGCAATGGCATCCGACTCCAGTACTCTTGCCTGGAAAATACCATGGACGGAAGAGCCTGGTAGGCTGCAGTCCATGGGGTCACTAAGAGACGGGCACGACTGAGCTACTTCACTTTCACTTTTCACTTTCATGCATTGGAGAAGGAAATGGCAATGCACTCCAGTGTTCTTGCCTGGAGAATCCCAGGGACGGCGGAGCCTGCTGGGCTGCCTTCTATGGGGTCGCAAAGAGTCGGACACGACTGAAGCGACTTAGCAGCAGCAGCAGCAGGACACGCTAGTAAAGTAATACTCAAAATTCTCCAAGTCAGGCTTCAGCAATATGTGAACCGTGAACTTCCAGATGTTCAAGCTGGTTTTAAAAAAGGCAGAGGAACAAGAGATCAAATTGTCAACATCTGGTGGATCATTGAAAAAGCAAGAGTTCAGAAAAACATCTATTTCTGCTTTATTGACTATGCCAAAGCCTTTGACTGTGTGGATCACAATAAACTGTGGAAAATTCTGAAAGAGATGGGAATACCAGACCATCTGACCTGTCTCTTGAGAAACCTGTATGCAGGTCAGGAAGCAACAATTAGAACTGGACATGAAACAACAGACTGGTTTCAAATAGGAAAAGGAGTATGTCAAGGCTGTATATTGTCACCCTGCTAATTTAACTTATATGCAGAGTACATCATGAGAAATGCTGGGCTGGAAGAAGCACAAGCTGGAATCAAGATTGCTGGGAGAAATATCAGTAACCTCATGTATGCAGATAACACCACCCTTCTGGCAGAAAGTGAAGAAGAACTAAAGAACCTCTTGATGAAAGTGAGAGAGCAGAGTAAAAAGTTGGCTTAAAGCTCAACATTCAGAAAACTAAGATCATGGCATCTGGTCCCATCACTTCATGGGAAATAGATGGGGAAACAGTGGAAACAGTGTCAGACTTTATTTTTTGGGCTCCAAAATCACTGCTGATGGTGGTTGCACCCATGAAATTAAAAGACACTTACTCCTTGGAAAGAAGGTTATGACCAACCTAGATAGCATATTTAAAAGCAGAGACATTACTTTGCCAACAAAGTTCTGTCTAGTCAAGGCTATGGTTTTCCAGTAGTCATGTATAAATGTGAGAGTTGGATGGTGAAGAAAGTTGAGTGCTGAAGAATTGATGCTTTTGAACTGTGGTGTTGGAGAAGACTCTTGAGAGTCCCTTGGACTGCAAGGAGATCCAACCAGTCCATCCTAAAAGAGATCAGTCCTGGGTGTTCTTTGGAAGGACTGATGTTGAAGCTGAAACTCCAATACTTTGGCCACCTCATGCGAAGAGTTGACTCATTGGAAAAGACCCTGATGCTGGGAAGGATTATGGGCAGGAGGAGAAGGGGACGACAGAGGATGAGATGGTTGGATGGCATCACCGACTCGATGGGCATGGGTTTGGGTAAACTCCGGGAGTTGGTGATGGACAGGGAGGCCTGGCATGCTGTGATTCATGGGGTCAGAAAGAGTCGGACATGACTGAGTGACTGAACTGAACTGAACCCAATGGTGAGTGGACTTAACAGTTCAAAACCCTGACCTCTGGAGAATTTAATTTTAGCTGCAAATAAGAAGCAGTAACCAATGAGTAAGAATCATTAAATAGGACTTAATGCTGGATAAAAATCATTTTCCCAATATACCATTGGTTCTAAATGGTTCATCAGTCATACATGCATTTTTGAGATTCATGCTAAGTAAAATAAAAATTCCTAAGATCATCATGTGAAGAATTTTAGACAAATTTTACACTGATTTCTGATAAAGTTACTGACACAGCTAATAAGTTGTTTATTAATTAGTTTTAAACCAAATTAACATAATAACACTTGTACTATTGAAGAACCAAATAGAAATTGGTTACTTTTTTTTTTTCTATTTGGTTACAACCAAATAGAAATAGTTGAACTTAACTATTCATTAAGAACCAAATAGAAATTCATGTATACTTATATTAATAGTGCTCCCTCCTTTAGTGTCATGATATTTGTAAAGATGGTCACATAACTTCTTGCCAGGTGGCCACATTTTCAAATATCTTTAAATTTATTCCCAGTGAGTAATAATTTATATCAAACTTTAGGGTGCTTAATGATAAAAGACACATTTTATTATATAATCACTTTTTAAAAGACTATTAAAATGCAGCAAATAATAACTTCATTGTGTTTGCATTTTTCCTAATTCATCCATCTGACTTAAAACTTTACCAAATCAGGATTATCTCTTTATATTTATATTTATATTATCTACAGTTTTTACACATAGCATGATATATATAGATGCCCATTAAGTTTTATTGGATTAAATTAAATATGTGGGACATCAGTCTTTTGTATGTAATAATGTTCTATAATTGTACATATTAACATCATTTTAGAAAATTCCATGTATTAAGTGAGTATTATATATTGTATGATTTTTATTATTATAATTCACTATATCTTATAGACAAAGTTCTAACAGAAAAAGTCTACATCAAAATGATGTTAATTAATCTCTTAAAAATCCAGGCGAGTTCCCCAGCATGGCTGTTAAAGAGCACACATACTTACCCATATATTTAGAGAAATAAAGCATAAAATGTCTCACTCTATGTGTAGTTTATGCTACCAAATTTGATTCAACTGACAAGTTTTTGTTGAGAATCCATGATATGCCAGACACGATGCTAGGTGTCATAGGGAAATAGGAGTTTAAAAATAGGATATTTTCCAACCACCTCCTGTCCAGCTGGGAGACACATGGTCTCACATGAAGACACTTCAAGTGTCATCTCAGTTACTTAAATTCTCAATGTCAAGCATATATTTCCAAGAGCATACCACCCTACACTAGGCTTTACTCAAAGCAATCACTGCATTTACTTAGAAAAAATTTTAAACATATTACTTTCCAGTCAGTAATTTCCATTTTGTAGAGTAAGTTTAACATCACTGGTGTGATGAGATTTCAAGAACCATAGATATGTCATTCTTCATTCTCCTTGTTCTCAGCTCAAGTCCTCACCATCCAGGTGTTCCCATTTGTTTCCTATAGGGAGTTTAGATATGTCAGTGCAAGCCAAGTTCTGCCTGGGGAAAGAAATATTAAGAATGCTGTGTATAGCCTTTGATTCAATACCAAGCTTCACTGTTGTCTGCTGACTAATAATATAGTCCTTCTCATGATTGTGATTTTGTTGTGTTAAGGTTGTCTGGACCAGCACTCACCTTTGTGTCTCAACTACTGCAACAGGCCTGTTCTCTCTGCACATTATCCACTTAGTCCTGTGCTAACTGCCTACTCTGGCTTTGCCCCTACTGATTTCTCTAGAACTGATCACTAGCTAAATTGGCTTGGGCAATCTGCCAACCCTGTTTTTTTCAGATGAAATATCTACTGTCCCTAAGGGTAAGAATTGGATGAGTAATTAAAGCTTCAGTGACCAAGCCTTAATACCAAGGCTTTTGGTATATCAGAAGGTTTTGTTTGTTTGTTTCTTTGTTTGTTTGTTAATATTGAATCTGTATCAGTAAATCAGAAAAGAAAACTAAGTCAAATAAGCTCTAATAAAATTTCAAATGGGTCATATATTCAGGGCTTAACTCTTGTCAGACCTCAAAATTAGTGTATCGACATGTATGATGTCAAAATATGCCTCTAGAAATGGTAAACAGGAAGACAAAGAAGGAAATTGAGGTATTCTTACTCTTATTATGTGTTTTGGGGTTTTTTTTTTTTTGGTTAATAGCCACAATGTTTTATTTCTTAATAGCATAAACATATACTGATTACATTCAGTATATATTATTGTAATTGTACTATGGACTGCCAGAAATAAAGGAGTTAAACATACAGATAGAATAAAATCACAAGCTAGTGAATCCTTTTCTGTTTTGTTCTTTTACAGTCATACAACACAAAACAATCTAAATCAATCTTCTGGAAAATTGGTAAAAACAACCATTGCTCCAGAGCTGATATTTGGTATACCAAGTTTCAGCTGGAACTAGATTTTTACTGAAACCATAGTAAATGGAGTTTTAGAAAATAAATGTGAACAGAACCCAAGCAATAAATCTGGAAACTGTGTCACTGTTTCAAAGATGTTTTCCAAGTGGTAGAATTTCAGTTTTTAAACCACAGCTTTACTTACTTCAAATGTATAAAAACAAATATTCATTACTTTCATATCTATATTTGTAATCTGTTATGATGAAACATTTTAAAAGGAAAAAATATTGCTATACCTAATGAAAATGTACCCCAAATTCATAAACTTAGGTATGGAAAATGTTTGAGGAATGAACAGAAAGTCCATGGCATTTCTACTTTCCATTTCCTTGTCTTTATAAAGCTTGCCCATTTTCCTCAGTGTCATCCTCATGACATATCCTGAGGGAAACCTTTCTATTCTTTCACTCTATTAAATTCCTAAAGCCCTGAACAGAGACTGCATCTGTAATACATCTATGTGTGTGTGTGCATGTGTGTGTGTGTGTGCACCCAGTGGTATCCAACTCTTTGTGACCCCATGGATTGTAGCCTGCCAGGCTACTCTATTCATGGGATTTTCCAGGCAAGAATACTGGAGTGAGTTTCCATTTCCTACTCCAGGGGATCTTCTATACACCTATATCCTTACCCAATTTTCTCTTTTGTAAGATGTCTTTAAAACTGTTTACCATGTAACATAAGGCCCTAAATATCAGAAACATGTTTAATTTTCTAGCCTATTTATCCATCTCTCCTTAAAATGCCTAACAATTTAGAAACATATGAGATTTTTTTCAAATGTGGTGAGTAATCCTTACCTCTTTATCTAAAGGCATATATTCCCTCTGCAAGTCTCCAGATCATACTTTTAACTCAAGATATCTAACATATTGCTTTCTTGATAAAATTTTTCATGCTGTCCACCTCCAGACACATTCACCCCTTCCTCCATGCACAAGGCAGGAATGTGCATGAAGCTTGATAATAATTTGTTGAGCTAATGAGAGAGAAGTGTATGGATGTGAGAGTTGGACCACGAAGAAGGCTGAGCACTGAAGAATTGATGCTTTTGAATGGTGGTGTTGGAGAAGACTCTTGAGAGTCCCTTGGACTGCAAGGAGATCCAACCAGTCAACCTTAAAGGAAATCAATCCTGGACACTCATTGGAAGGACTGAGGATGAAGCTGAAGATGCAATACTTTGGCCACATGATATGAAGAGTCAACTCATTAGAAAAGACCCTGATGCTGGGAAAGATTGAAGGCAAGAGGAGAAGGGGACAACAGAGGAATAGATGGTATGGCTTCACCGACTCAATGGACATGAGTTTGTGCAAGCTGTTGGAGATAGTGAAGGACAAGGAAGACTGGTGTGGGGCAGTCCATGAGGTCGCAAAGAGTTGGGCATGACTGAGTGACTGAACAAAATGAAAGATTAAAAATGAACATTATATGGTCCATTATTTATATGCTGATGTATACCACTTCAAATTATTGTTGAACTTCATGTAGATTCCTCATATGTATCCTTTGGGCTCCCCTGATGGCTCATTAGTAAAGAATCCGCCTGCCAATGCAGGAGACATGGGTTTGATTCCTGGGTCAGAAGATCCCCTGGAGAAGAAAACAGCAACCCCCTGCAGTAGTCTTGCCTGAAAAATGTCATAGACAGAGGAAATTTGCTGGCTACAGTCAATGGACCTGCAAAGAGTTGGACACAATTGAAAACAACACAGTGCATAGACATGACAAATTTTCATTTTGCAAAATTTGACTTAAAAGGAGTTTGAGCATTTGATTTTTAGTTTTTAAATCTTTAGATTAGTTTTCTCACTTTGTATTGTCAAAATATCATTAATAGGGATCAAAATTTTAAAAAATAAAATGACATTTTACAATTCAAAGAAAACTCATTTTTCTAAGACCACATCCTAAATATATTTCTGCATATTGATATAACTTGACTTAAGTAACTGAAATTTAAAATAATCTAAGACAGTTGAATTGCCATGCTAAACTCTATAGTGGCCTATGTCTGTAAATCTTCTAAACCTATGGATTCAGACACTGAAAACTTACTCTATTTCTTTAAGATTGTAAGTAGGCTTGTCTTGGCTTCCCTTGTGGCTCAGCTGGTAAAAGAATCTGCCTGCAGTGCGAGAGACCTGGGTTCAATTCTAGTTTGGGAAGATCCCCTGGAGAAGGGAAAGGCTACCCACTCCAATATTCTGGCCTGGAGAATGCCGTGGACTATATAGTCCACAGGGCACAAAGAGTCAGACACGACTGAGCAACTTTCGCATTCCCTAGGCTTGTCTTATTCCTACTTTCACAATGTCATATGGCAAGAAGAACTTTGTAAAGCCAAAGCAAATACACTTATTTCTTCTTTTATATCTCTAGATAACCATCTAGCTAACTAGCTACTAACCATCTAGTATATTTACACACTAATTTTACAGTATGGATTTGCCTTCAGATTACATGTTGCATTTCAGTTGCTTACAACATAGGAAGTTTCTTTAACATGTAACATGTAACAATAAAGGAATACTCAAGGTCATTGGTGGATTACAATGTACATTCTACAAGCATTGGTAACATGTGCTGACATTGCCATCTTGAGAATATGAATATCTTCTGAGAGGAAGTGAGCTTGGGGAAGCATGTTAAGTCCACTCACCATTGGGTTCAGTTCAGTTCAGTCGTTCAGTCATGTCCGACTCTTTGCGACCCCATGAATAGCAGCACGCCAGGCCTCCCTGTCCATCACCAACTCCCAAAGTTTACAGAAACCCATGCCCATCGAGTCGGTGATGCCATCCAGCCATCTCATCCTCTGTCATCCCCTTCTCCTCCTGCCCCCAATCCTTTCCAGCATTAGGGTCTTTTCCAATGAGTCAACTCTTCGCATGATGTGGCCAAAGTATTGGAGTTTCAGCTTCAACATCAGTCCTTCTAAAGAACACCCAGGACTGATCTCTTTTAGGATGGACTTGTTGGATCTCCTTGCAGTCCAAGGGACTCTCAAGAGTCTTCTCCAACACCACAGTTCAAAAGCATCAATTCTTCAGCGCTCAGCTTACTTCATAGTACAACTCTCACATTTATACATGACTACTGGGAAAACCATAGCCTTGACTAGATGGACCTTTGTTGGCAAAGCAATGTCTCTGCTTTTTAATATGCTATCTAGGTTGGTCATAACTTTCCTTCCAAGGAGTAAGTGTCTTTTAATTTCATGGGTGCAACCACCATCAGCAGTGATTTTGGAGCCCCCCAAAATAAAGTCTGACACTGTTTCCACTGTTTCCCCATCTATTTCCCATAAAGTGATGGGACCAGATGCCATGATCTTAGCTTTCTGAATGTTGAGCTTTAAGTCAAATTTTTCACTCTCCTCTTTCACTTTCATCAAGAGGCTTTTTAGTACCTCTTCACTTTCTGCCATAAGGGTGGTGTCATCTGTATATCTGAGGTTATTGATATTTCTCCTGGCAAACTTGATTCCAGCTTGTGCTTCCTCCAGCCCAGTGTTTCTCATGATGTACTCTGCATAGAAGTTAAATAAGCAGGGTGACAATATACAGCCTTGATGTACTCCTTTTCCTATTTGGAACCAGTGTGCTCTTCTATGTCCACGTCTAACTGTTGCTTCCTGAGCTGCATACAGGTGTCTCAAGAGGCAGGTCAGATGGTCTGGTATTCCCATCTCTTTTAGAATTTTCCACAGTTTATTGTGATCCACAAAATGGCATAGTCAATAAAGCAGAAATAGATGTTTTTCTGGAACTCTCTTGCTTTTTCGATGATCCAGCGGATGTTGGCAATTTGACCTCTGGTTCCTCTGCCTTTTCTAAAACCAGCTTGAACATCTGGAAGTTCACGGTTCACATATTGCTGAAGCCTGGCTTGGAGACTTTTGAGCATTACTTTACTAGCATGTGAGATGAGTGCAATTGTGCGGTAGTTTGAGCATTCTTTGGCATTGCCTTTCTTTGGGATTGGAATGAAAACTGACCTTTTCCAGTCCTGTGGCCACTGCTGAGTTTTCTAAATTTGCTGGCATATTGAGTGTAGCACTTTCACAGCATCATCTTTTAGGATTTGAAATAACTCAGCAGGAATTCCATCACTTCCACTAGCTTTGTTCATAGTGATGCTTTCTAAGGCCCACTTGACTTCACATTCCAGGATATCTGGCTCTAGGTGAGTGATCACACCATCGTGATTATCTGGGTCGTGAAGATCTTTTTTTGTATAGTTCTTCTGTGTATTCTTGCGACCTCTTCTTAGTATCTTCTGCTTCTGTTAGGTCCATACCATTTCTGTCCTTTATTGAGCCCATCTTTGCATGAAATGTTCCCTTGGTATCTCTAATTTTCTTGAAGAGGTCTCTAGTCTTTCCCATTCTGTTGTTTTCCTCTATTTCTTTGCATTGTGCATCTATATAAAAATTAATGTAGATATCCAGGAATTATAGAAACTACTAGATAATATATTTTCTCTAAAATAGTTGTAATTTCAGTGTGTTTGGTACAAAACTTCTATCTAGTTACTAAATTATCAAAAAGAACTATCAATTTATTTTTTATTAACATCTTCTCAATGATGCCTTAGATTCAGCAAATGAGAAATATCAATAAAAGTAACACTATAGTCACTTTCAGTTAACTCTCAAAGTGATAAGCATTCCTAGTTTTAGAAAATGGAAGGTGAATTATTGTGTATTATTTACTAAATTATGTTTTTAGAATAAAAACTATTGAGGATGGTTTATATAAATTATAAATTTATATTAATTAAGTACATGTATGTATACATATATATTTGGCAATTAAAGTATTCAATATTCATTTCATTTCTGACATCAATTTGAAATAAAATTCTACATATCTTCTTAAATGAACTAATAATGCAACTCCACTTCAGTTTTGAAAGATATCCTCTACACATTCTCTATACGATGATGGAATCATCTAAAATGTGAACGCTTTACTTGAAAATTCCAAATAAACTTTCGCTAAGATAACTTCTGGAAAAGAAAATACTCACAGATACATATACCTCACACATATATTTTCAGTATGTACTAATTTCATCTCTTGGCCAATCCTATAGTACATTTTGATAGAGAATAAAAGTAGTTCTATACCTATAAACCATATATGATAAACATTTTATATATATATATATATTCTGCATGCATGCTAAGTTGCTTCAGTTGTGACCAACTCTTTGAGACCCCATTGATTGTAGCCGGCCAGGCTCCTCTGTTCATAGGGATTCTCCAGGCAAGAATACTGGAATGAGTTGTCATGACCTCCTCCAGGGTATTTCCTGACCCAGGGATCAAACTCTCATCTCTTTTATTTGCTGCTTGGCAAGTGGATTCTTTACCATTAGTGTCACTTGGGAAGCTCATGATACAAAGCATATGTTGCTCAGATAATTAAATATATATATATATATATATATAATATTATAATTTCATTCTGGGAACATTTCACTGAGAAAATAAACACTGAATAGACTAAGTGGTTACTGGCACCTGAATGTGAGATCATATTTATGCTGCTCAAATCACTGAATGTTAGAAGCTACTGAGACGTTGATTTGGGTTTAATATAGAGACTGCCTTTCTATTTACTGAGTTTTTCACAACTGGTACTGAGCAAACTTACGAGATATGAGCTCTGTCAAAAAAGTTGTTTAATTAATGGCTATTGGATCTCCTGCCAGGAATGTTTAAATGTCTTTCTCTCACTGTATGAGAATATGTCCTAAGTGACTTTTGAAATCTCGTATAATGATTTTAGGAAATCTATTTTTGAAATTTACTTAGGAGTAACAGTTAATGTTTTCAATCATAAATTGAATTCATGTATTTATTCAATGGCAAATAAGTCCTGATTTAAGTAACCAGGAATCACTAACTCAATGATATATTATACTCGGTGTATGCTTTTATCTATTAAAAAGCTTCAGTGGATTTTTAAGTTGCCTTCAGTGAGTTATACCTTAATTTTATTAATTACTAATAAATTAGTAATTACTAATCTGCATTTTAAATCCATGTGACACTGATTTACACTTTGTGCTCAATATGTATTTGTGAGCAGACTGACCTCTATGCTGAAAATATTGTCATTTATAAGTTAATTATTCAATAAAGAGCTGCTCAAATAATCAAATATTTTTCAAAATTCCATCTTTAGAAAATTAGTATACATACACTCAAAATGTTTTCTGTTTCTCCTAGATGCCAGCACTCTCATTAAATAAATACAAAAGTAAGTATTTAGAGGAGAGCAGTATAAAATTATGAAAGAGTGTACACACATGTCTAGTTGGTTATGGTGAAATCCTAAATGACAAAATCCATTTTGGATGAGTTGAGTGCCTCTATCTTTCTATCTGTATCTATATCCCAATTTATATATTTATGTATATGTGTGTGTGTATGAAACCACAATATATAAAATGTATTATATCAGATGATTCCTTTTCCCCAATATCATCTTGCTGGATAAAAACTAGAGGTATTTCATTCTTATTAATAATAGTGTATTGCTCTTCCAAAAAAAAAAGGGTTGAGAAGATAATAATATACCATTTGTCAGATGACATAAGAACATAATAGGAACTCAGTTTATGAAATTCAGACTGAATGCCAAAAAAATCACTTTGTTTATGAGTCATTTGAAAAAAAAATCAAATAGATATACACTCACTAGTACTACCATATCAATAAAAAAATTCTGCAAATAAGTGGCAAAGTCCAATTTTATAACGTTTGCCTTAAGAATTATCTTCACAACTCAAAACGTAAAAAATTTTTGAAGGTATATCAACTATAATTCATTGTTGCTGTTATTGTTGTTGTTCAGTCGCTAAGTTTTATCCAAGTCTTTGCAACCCAAAGAACTGCAGCACACCAGGCCTCTCTGTCCTTCACTATCTCCAGAATTTGCTCAAATTCACGTCTATTGAGTCAGTGATGCCATCCAACCATTTCATCTTCTGTCACCCTGTTCTCCTCCTGCCCTCAATCTTTCCCAGCATCAGGATCTTTTCCAACGAGTCAACTCTTAGCATCCTGTGGCCAAAGTATTTGAGCTTCAGTATCAGTCCTTCCAAAGAATATTCAGGGTTGATATCCTTTAGGATTGCCTGGTTTGATCTCCTTGCTGTCCAAAGAACACTCAAGAGTCTTGTCCAGCACCATGATTCAAAGACATCAATTCTTTGGCACTCAGCCTTCTTTATGGTCCAAATTTCACATCCATACATGACTACTGGAAAACTACAGCATTGACTATACTGACCTTTGTTGGCAAAGTGTTGTCTGTGCTTTTTAATACACTTATCTAGGTTTGTCATAACTTTTCTTCCAAGGAACAAGTGTCTTTTAATTTTGTGGCTGAAGTCACTGTCTGCAGTGATTTTGGAGCCCAAGAAAATACAATCTGTCACTGTTTCCACTTTTTCCCCATCTATTTTCCATGAAGTGTTGGGACCAGATGCCATGATCTTAGTTTTCTGAAAGTTGAGTGTTAAGTCAGCTTCTTCACTCTCCTCTTTCAACCTCGTCAAGAAGTTCTTTAGTTCCTCTTCATTTTCTGCCGTCAAAGTGGTTTTATCTGCCTATCTGAGACTGTTGAAATCATAAACTGTGATTTGTTCCTAATACCAAATGACCAAATGCTGATATATGTTCAACTACATTGCAGTCTGGTGAATAAAGACCATTTATTCATAAGGCTTTACTAAAAGCCTTATCCTAAAATGAATACCATACAATTGCACTTAACATATATAAAATGTGGGTGGTTTTATGAAGGATGATTGTGAATAGATAATCTTCATAATTTAACAACTACAAAATTCTGATACACATTCTCAAAGGTCTTATACAAACTTTTTTCCCTGTCTCCAGAAATAAAAGTCTGTGACTATTTTGTTTTCTTCTGCAAAACAATATTTCTCTAGGTGTTTGTCACATTATTTCTTATTTTCCTTGAGAAAATATCTTTCAGTATTTGATACAGCTCACTATTTGCCTGGATTCAGAGAACAAGAAAATGATGTAGTATTTGAACCGAACAGTTTCTGTAAGCTCTCATTCTTTTCAACAGCCTACAATATATTGGTCTCCTCAATGACATATGAAATTTAGTTTTTACATCCCCCCATAAAACCACCATATGTGGCCATGTGACATTGCTCTCATCAAGCATATATATCAAAGAGACAAGAAGATTATATGTCATGCTATTATGGAAATGCATACACAAAGGTGTATTGGATGTGGGAAACATTTGCCTTCATGAGAGAAACTAGCCTTTAGTATTTGTCATCTTTCAACTTTACAGCACCTCATATCCTGCAAAAGTCTTGCATTGCTATTTGTAAAACAGGAGGAGAAAATGACTCAAGACTATGTTGTGCATTTTTCCAATAATCCCAAAGTCTCATCTCCTATAGCCTGAAATTTGGCTTAAATTTTCAACTTTGCCTTCCTTTTGTGGGAAATATTAATGAAATAAATTCTATGGTACACGAATTTGAAAATCTAGAAACCTGTTAGTACATTTAAGAAAATCCCTTATATATTTGAAATTCAAGCAAATCACAAAAAGCATCAATATAATAAATATTTCATTAATACTGGTCTATATATTTCAATGAGACACGTATAGTAGTTTTCATTTCCAATGCACATTTGTTACTGGAAATTTAAGAACTTAACTTTGACCTTGCATCTGTTCATGAGGTCTCAGTTTCTCTGCTTGTTATTATTTTTTCCCCTTCTTGTGGGAAGGAGGTCTATGTGAACCTTTAGAAATTAAATACTATCTCTGAAAAGTCATCCAATAAATATTGACCATGAATATTCTTTTTAAAATGTCTTGTTGTATAAATCAACATTCAAAGGGGATATAATAAATCTCAGACTAGTAAAAAATAAATCACAATTTACTATGACATCCTACATTCTAAGTTTAAATTAAAGCATTGATTTTTTTGTCTTTACATCATATGATTTGATTATTGTTTACTTTAGTTATATAGATTAGTCTTTCAGTTCAGTTCAGTTGCTCAGTTATGTCCAACACTTTGCAACCACCAGGGCTCCCTGTCCAACACCAACTCACAGAGCTTGCTCAAACTCTTGTCCATCAAGTCAATGATGCCATCCAACCATCTCATCCTCTGTCATCCCCTTCTCCTCCTGCTTTCAATCTTTCCCAGAATCAGGGTCTTTTGCAGTGAATCAGTTCTCCCCATCAGGTGGCCAAAATATTGGAGCTTCAGCATCAGTTCTTCCAATGAACACCCAGGACTGATCTCCTTTAGGATGGACTGGTTCGATCTCCTTGCAGTCCAACAGACTCTCAAGAGTCTTCTCCAACACCACAGTTCAAAAGCATCAATTCTTTGGCACTCAGCTCTCTTTATGGTCCAACTCTCACACCTATACATGACAACAGGAAAAAGCATAGCTTTGACTAGATGGACCTTTGTTTGCAAAGTAATGTCTTTGTTTTTTAATATGCTGTTTAGGTTGATCATAACTTTTCTTCCAAGGAACAAGCATCTTTTAATTTCAAGGCATCAGTCACCAACTGGAGTGACTTTGGAGCCCACGAAAATAAAGTCTGTCACTGTTTCCCCATCTGTTTGCCATGAAGTGATGGGACTGGATGCCATGATCTTAGTTTTTTGAATGTTGAGTTTCAAGCCAGCTTTTTCACTCTCCTCTTTCACTTTCATCAACAGGTTCTTCAATTCCTCTTTGCTTTCTACCATATTGATGGTGTCATCTGCTTATCTAAGGTTATTGGTATTTCTTCCAGCAGTCTTGATTCCAGCTTGTGTTTCATCCAGCCTGGCATTTCCCATGATGTATTCTGCATATAGGTTAAATAATCAAGGTGACAATATACACCCTTCATGTACTCTTTTCCCTATTTGTAATCAGTCTGTTGTTCCATGGCCAGTTCTAACTGTTGCTTCTTGACCTGCATACAGATTTCTCAGGAGGCAGGTAAGGTGGTCTGGTATTCCCATCTCTTGAAGAATTTTCCACAGTTTTTTTGTGATCCACACAATCAAAGGATTTGGTGTAGTCAATAAAGCAGAAGTAGATAATTTTCTGGAGCTGCCGTGCTTTTTCTATGATCCAACAGATGTTGGCAACTTGATCTTTGGTTCATGTGCCTTTTGTAAATCCAGTTTGAAAATCTGGAAGTTCTTGGTTTACATACTGTAGAAACATAGCTTGGACAATTTTGAGCATTTTTTCTAATGTGTGAGATGAGTGAAATTGTGCAGTAGTTTGAACATTCTTTGGCATTGCCTTTCTTTGGGATTGGAATGAAAACTAATCTTTTCCAGTCCTGTGGCCACTGCTGAGTTTTTCAAATTTGCCGACATATTGAGTACAACATTTTCACAGCATCATATTTTAGGTTTTGAAATAGCTCAGCTGGAATTCCATCAAATCTACTAATTCTGTTCATAGTGATGCTTTCTAAGGTCAACTTGGCTTCACACTCCAGGATGTCTGGCTCTAGGTGAGTGATCACACCATCGTGGTTATATAGATCTATGATCTTTTTTGTATAGGTCTTCTGTGCATTCTTGCCACCTCTTCTTAATAGTTTCTGCTTCTGTTAGGTCTATACCATTTCTGTCCTTTATTGTGCCCATCTTTGCATGAAATATTCCCTTGGCATTTCTAATTTTCTTGAAGAGATATCTATTCTTTCCTATTCTATTATTTTCCTCTATTTCTTTGCATTGACCACTGAGGAAGACTTTCTTAACTCTCCTTGCTATTATTTGGAAATATGCATTCAGATGGATATATGTTTCCTTTTCTCCTTTGCCTTTAGCTTCTCTTCTCTTCTTAGCTATTTGTAAGGCCTCCTCAGACAACCATTTTGATTTTTGCATTTCTTTTTCTTGGGAATGGTTTTGATCACTGCCTCCTGTACAATGTCACAAACCTCCATAGTTCTTCAGGGACTCTATCAAATCTAATCCCATGAATCTATTTGTCACTTTCACTGTATAATCATAAGGGATTTGATTTAGGTCATACATGAATGGTCTAGTGGATAACCCTACATTCTTCAATTTAAGTCTGAATTTGGCAATAAAGATTTCATGATCTGAGCCTCAGTAAGCTCCTGGCATTATTTTTCCTGACTATATAGAGCTTCTCCATTTTTGACTACAAAGGATAAAATCAATATAACAGTATTGACCATCTGGTGATGTCCATGTGTAGAGTCATCTCTTGTGTTGTTGGAAGAGGGTGTTTGCTGTGACCAGTGTGTTCTCTTGGCAAAACTCTGTTAGCCTTTGCCCTGCTTCATTTTGTACTCCAAGGCCAAATATGCCTGTTACTCCAGGTATCTCTTGATTTACTACTTTGCATTTCATTCCTCTATGTTGAAAAAGACATCTTTTTTGTATGTGTTCATTCTAGAAGGTCTTGCTATCAGCCTTTCCTGATAGCTCAGTTGGTAAAGAGCTCAGTTGGTCTTCCTGCAATGCAAGAGACCCCAGTTCGATTGCTGGGTCAGGAAGATTCACTGGAGAAGGGATAAGCTCCAGTGAGCTTATACCCACTCCAGTATTCTTGGGCTTCCCTTGTGGCTCAGATGGTAAATAATCCACCTGCAGTGTAGGAGACCTGGGTTCGATCCCCAAGTTGGGAAGATCTCCTGGAGAAAGGAAAGGCTACCCACTCCAGTATTCTGGCCTGGAGAATTCCATGAACTTTATGGTCCATGGGGTCACAAAGAGTCAGACACAGCTGAATGATTTTCACTTTTTAGAAGGTCTTGTAGGTCTTTATAGAGCTGTTCAACTTCAGCTTCTTTGGGATTAGTGGTTGGGCATAGACTTGGATTACTGTGATGTTGAATAGTTTGCTTTGGAAATAAACAGAGATCATTCTGTCATTTGGGGGATTGCACACAAGTACTGCATTTCAGCCTCTTTTGTTGACAATGCAGGCTACTCCATTTCTTCTAAGGGGTTCTTTCTCACAGTAGTAGATATAATGGTTATCTGAATTAAATTCACCCATTCCAGTCCATTTTTGTCCACTGATTCCTAAAATGTTGATGCTCACTCTTGCCATCTCCTGTTTGAGCACTTCTAATTTACCTTGATTCATGGACCTAACATTCCAGATTTCTATGCAATATTATTCTTTACATCATCCAGTCGGAGAGGCAAAATCACCTTTAGAGTCAAACCCTATACTCGCCAGAGACACTTGGAGGGCTCAAACAGAACCTTGTGCACACCATTACCCAAAGACCACAGAGAGACTGAGTCAGACAACCCACAGACTGCAGAACAATTATACCAAAGAAATTATTGTACTGTTAAGAAAGTTCTAGTACCCACAACAGATTTCCCAAACTGGGGATCCAACAAAGGGACTGAAAGCCCCCAGGGAATTTGACTTTGGAGGCCAGTGCAATTTGATTACAGAACTTCCACAGGACTGGGGAAACAGATTCTTGGAGGGCACAGACAATACCTTGTGCACACAAGGAGAAAGGAACAGTATCTCCGTGTCCCCACAAGAGACTGAGCCAGACTTGCCTGTGAGTGTCCAGGCATCTCCTGTGGAGGCGTGGGTCAACAGTGGCTTGCTGCAGGGTCAGGAGCACCGAACACAACAGTGTGTGCACACGTCCTTTTGAAGGAGGTTGCCATTATCTTCATTACCCCTACCATAATTTGGCTTCAGGTCAAACAACAGGGAGGGAACACAGCCTTGCCCATCAACAGAAAATTGGATTAATGATTTACTGAGCATGTCCCCACCCATCAGTACAAGACCCAGTTTCCCCAACAGTCAGGCACTCCCATCGGGAAACTCCCATAAACCTCTTAACACTTATCCATCAGAAGGCAGACAGAATGAAAGCCATAATCACAGAAAACTAATCAAACTGATCACATGGACCACAGCTTTGTCTAACTCAATGAAACTATGAGCCATGCCATGTAGGGCCACCCAAGATGGACGAGTCATAGTGGAGAGTTCTGACAAAACTTGGTCCACTGGGAATGGCAAACTACTTCAGCAGTCTCACCTTGAGAACCCCATGAACATTATAAACATTGGTTTTTGAAAAGCTCTAATTAGTATTCAATAATATGCTAACATTTAGAAGTCTGGTAATGTGTAAAAAACATATGGCACTCAAATTTTGCTTGTAATTGATTTTAGCAAAAGGCACATAAATTCTGTGGCTAAAAAATAAGATACAACTTATCTTACTATGTCACTGCAACTAAAGTTTAACATTTTAGAAAATTTTCAGGTTTACAGTCTACTATATATATATAATTTTATATGTACACAATAATTTATATTGTATATATAAGCTCATGTAATTTATATAAGCATATGTACTTCTGGGGATATACAATGTATATATAAACCATCGTAAAATAAATAAGGCCATTTGAAATAAAGTAGAAAAAATATCCATTGTACAACTAAAATGATTGAAGTTGAGAAGCCTAGGACACATGAGGAGTGACTGATGAAAGCTAATTTGATAAAAGGTTTTTAGGAGTGAGTATGGAAAGAGACTTTTTATCAGTAATTCATACAAGTAATATTCCACAACTTACTGAAAAGATGAGAAAAAGTATACATCAAATTAGACATATCATGTGAAATCTATAATAAAAGAGCACATTGTGTTTTACTGCATTAAATACAATGGTTCAGCAGTAACCTTGAACTCCTACTTTGTAGCTGGGTTGAATTGAGATACACTGTGGAGGTGCCTTCTGAAACCCATAGAGAAAGTACAACCACACGTTACTCTTGCTAATTCTCAGGAAGGAGATCCATAGTGTGACATGCACTGCTTCAAAGACTCCTGTACTTCCTGACTCCCCAGCTTTCCTACGAAGCTCTGAGATCTGGACTTACAGCTTTGAGCTTGACTTGGCTTTGGAGACTGAGGCAGCCCAACAACCAGCCTACCCTGTGGAAAAGATCCTGGCTCTCTCTTGGAGAGCTTTCACTGAGATAATGAATACCATATGAAAGGGAAGAGTATATAAAACAGCCTTCCAATGCAGGAGAGAATAAGAAAAAATATGTGTTTTAGATATAATCTGCTACAAAACTGTATTCCCTTACCTTCCACAGCACACCTGGAGCAGTCTTACTATGAGAATACTTTCTGGGATTTCTCTGCTGGAGACAGCAAAATGATCTACAATTACTGAGTAAGTCCTACTTTTTTAATCAACAGGAATTATGTTTCCACTGAGTCCTGGAGATCTTATGTTATAATAACCAGTTTGGCAAACTAAAAGCAATATCCTGACATCCAACTTGGTAGTAGCAGGGTTACCACAAGGAGGTTCAGAATTCATAAGTTAAAGGTAGGAAGAAGATAGAGACAGGGACTGTTTTATAAATATACCAGGAAGACTGCAGTGGTACTGAGATCCAAGAAAAATTAGGTCAGTTGAGACACCATCTAAGATCAACAAGGCTACCTGTGATTAAGCAGGTTAGAGACTGAGATCTGTGTTAGGTGATAACATATTTACCTACCATCCAGTTGTAGAATAAGAAGGAAATTAAGAGAAATATTTAGATGTTGAATGGTCTCATGCATTGAATCTGGGTAGAACTCTCCCTATGAAGAAACAACAGAGGCTAAGATGACTAGTTTTCTACCAAAAGAAAGTGTTCTCCTTTGCATATTTAAATCAAGAAGGTAGTTGCCCAGTGCAGGTGTTGGCTCAGCAACCTCTTATTTTGGATTAAAACAATAGACAAGATTTAGCCAATGAAAGAGGCTTCCCTGGTGTCTCAGACAGTAAAGAATCTGCCTGCAATGTGGGAGACCTGGGTTAGATGCCTGGATTGGGAAGATCCCCTGGAGGAGGGCATGGCAACCCACTCCAGTATTCTTGCCTAGAGAATCCCCGTGAACAGAGGAGCCTGGTGGGCTACAGCCCATGGGGTCATGGTTAGACATGATGAGTGACTAAGCACAGCACAGCACAGCCAATGAAATGTGAATGAAGTGATATATTTCACTTCATTGCTGAGGCTTTTGAGAAGTTGGCAGAGCTTCTTTTATTCCTTCTTTTTTTTTTTAATTGAAGGATAACGCTTTACAGAATTGTGTTAGTTTTTGCCAAACATCAACATACATTTGTTAAGTAAGACAGGTGTTAAGAAACCTCCAACTCTCTGTGACACTATGAACTGTAGACTGCCAGGCTCCTCTGTCCATGGGATTCTCCAGGCAAGAATACTGGGGTGAGCTGTCATGCCCTTCTCCAGGGAATCTCTGACCCAGGGATCAAACCCATATATCTATGTCCCCTGTTCTGGCAGGTGAGTTATTATAAATATAGTGAAAATTGAAACAATGATGTTAGATGACTATCTTGAGATCTATCAGAATGCAGAAGAAAAGGCAATACAAGCAACAAGAGAAACTACACATATAGCTTTTTTGTTGGTGGTGGTGTGTGTATATGTGTGACTGTATAAGCAGAGAGAAATTACTAAGAAAAATAATGCACTGACAACTGTATCTATACTTGCAGAATAATTTCTGTGGCTAAAATTAACCTGTGTTTTTATTCTACAAGTAATTAAATCCCTGAAACAAAAGAGCAATTTCATCACAACTTTGAGAATGAAAGGTTATACAACAAAAACTGTATAACCCAACCAATTTGTCTTCCATGTGATATTGCAATAGAAAAAATTGCTAGGTATGCAAGGTATTAGTAAAATACCATCTATTTCCTTTTCTTAAGAAAGTCATTTGAAAATATTTTGTTGTAAAAAGGAAGAAAATCAAGAGAGCAAGTTGTATATTGTAGGGGAATATTGACCTAGTCTCTCCATCCAAGTGAAAGTCATTTCAATTTTAACCAATATTTATGCACAAAAAGTAGTCATCATAACATTATTTATAATAATGAAAAAGTATAAATAAACTTAATATCTAATATTAGGTAACAAACTTTGATGGTATATGAAAAGGCCTTCAAATTATACACATGAAGACCTTTAACAAATAGAAATTATATAAGCCTCATTGAAAACAAAAGGATGCAAAATTAAATGTTCAGTATGGTATCAATTTCATAACAAAATAAAATTTAAAAGTACCTAATGGCATGTTGGAATTTTGGATGACTTTTTTTTCCTGCTTCTTTGTACTTTTCTGAATTTTTTCATTCCATCAACTAATACATCTATTTTAAAAATATTAAACTTTAGAAAATATAGAATAAATAGCAATTTATGGTTTGGTACTTTATTATATGTTTAATGAAATTGGTTATTAACTAATTATAGGACCACTTCATTTATTTAGGCTGCTTTTTGGCAATAAACACACCATAAAATCTCATTATAATAAGTGGAAGCAAGACAAAAGTAGATGACACTCCAGAAAATAGAAAGAAAAAAAAGGAGGAAGTTACTATAATCTTATTAAGCATATTAAAGTCTTCTTATACTTTCTACTTCACCATTTTATCACTATTACAGCTCAGATATCCATTTTCTGAACAAACATACATTATTCAAAGAAATATCCCATCTCCCATAAATTAAGCATAATTTAAATTTTAAAAAAGTATTTCTTGTTGTAGCACTAAACATTTTGTGGGTTTATGACAAAAGTATTAAAATTTTTGTTTGATTTACGTGTTACACAAATGTAGAACTTTTTTACAACTTTATTGTAAGATAGAATTTTGAAAAGTAAAATCTACATATCTTATTTAGGCTTTCCTTTATTTAAGAAATATTTCTTTAAAACAAAACACCTCTATATTCTGGAGGCTTTGGCAGCAACATAAATGCTCTCATCTGAGGTTGAAAACAACACACTGTAGGAAAATATTTCCCTAACAAAATAATATATAGTAAAAGGTTTTTATAATTTATGAAGATTATGAGGAAAACAGTTTTTAAGACAAATAGAAGAATACACCAAATGTGACAGACTTAAACAATGACATAATACCCTTTGTCTGTGATGGTGACACAAAACAGCAAAGGACACAAAACTGTCAGTCTTGTTGTTTATCTTCTATCTGAGACTAATAAAAGAAGGAGGTGATTGATGGCACAAAGACACAAACACTGTCTTAGACATATAGTTGTTACCTTTTATACATATATAAAAGTATGGTATCGGTGGTTTCTAGCTTCCTAAGATGCTGTCTTTACTTAAAAGGGAAATAAAGGAACTGATAGTTTGATTATATAAAAAGTTATACATTACCCCTCTTAGATATTATCCCTTCTTGACATAACTATTTGAACATGTTACATTTGTGCTCATGCATGTGTGTATGTATGTTTATATACATACTTAAATACTCAGGCAGAGAAAGAGTAAAAGAGTCCTAGTGAGAGAAAGCACAGAGAAATAGAGACAAATGAGAAAAACAACCAAAAACAAACACCTCAGATGTGGATTCTTTTTTCTATTATATGTTTCTTACAAATACAGAATTAATTAGAACATTTCTTCAAAACACTGAATATGTATAGAGGAAGTTCCAAAGAAGTAGTAAGTGTCTGTACTGATTTTTAAGAGCTTGCAATTTATTTGGAGGAGATTAAACGTACAGATATAAAATACGTAAGTGATAATTGCAAAGGAACATGAAAACAAGTGAATAATAATGCAGTGAAAAATTCTTAAATCAGAGCCGGGGAGAGCAAGTAATTAAATAGGAATCTAATGAGTTGAGAAAACTATTTTGGAAACTTCGAACATGGGGATAAGCCATACATAGACTGGCAGCTATAAGCAGAGGAGGACAAAGATCAGAGAATTAGCTTCAACAAAAGGAAGACGGTCTCAGTGTACAGGGTGGGTGGGCCCAGAAGAGTATTTCTACAAACATAAATACATTCTGGTTTTTGCTCATCCATACCTATTCTGCTCATCCATGCCTTCTCAGCTAAATGTAAGTAGTTATCAGAACACCTGCAAATTCGTCCTCTTCTGGTCCCCTGTTTTCATGGCTCTCTCTGTCTGGGGTGTTCCCCTACAAAACTGACAATTCCAAATCTTATTTATCTTGAAAAACTCTCTTGTCAAACAACTCTGCACAGAAGTTATGTTTCCCAATCTCATCAAGATGCTCTATTTCTCTTATTTTTTAAATGTAGTTTTAATTTGTGATTTATCATTTTTTATATTATAATTCTATGTTAATATGTTAATATCCTTATAATTCTTTTATGTTATTCATATGTCATAAATACACCAGGGTTTCCAGGTAAGATGGTGCAGGGATTCATATTTTGACACACATATTTATTGCAAGCACTTAATAATAGTTTTTTTAAAGAAAGCTGGCCCTACAAATAAAATAAGCAGAGAAGGACCATATAACAAAGTTGAGAGTGCTAGCGAAGCTGCAGGGTGGCTCAGCTTCGGGTCTGAAGCTCGCTCCTATGGAGTAAAAGGGATTTAGGTGCTCTCAAACAAACAGGACTAGGGATAGAAAATTCTTGAAGCCAAGGCCTGGAGTGAGGTTCCCCAACTCTAAAGTAAGCTAAAAATAAAACTCATCACCATCTGGGCTGTGGCTTCAAATCAGCTGCGGGTCTCAGACTGTGAACACACAGACAAAGCCTTTTAATCAAGAACTGAGCAAGCTGGCTTTCTAACTAGATCACCACACCCTGAAATGCCTTAATTAAAAAAAAAACAACACAGTAGTTCTAAGCAGAGGGCCCCGGGAGGTCAGTGATAAGAGATAAGATATCACCTCAAGACTGGAGAGGGTGAACACAGGAGATGGGAAAGTTGCGGGGTGGGGGATGTTGAGACAAAAAATTCCCCACTTGCAAAGAATATTCAAAACAAAATTGCATATCTACAGTGTCTTAATTGAAAAAAGAATATAAAATGGGTATGTATAAGATGCTGCTAATAGTAAATGAAACTATACTTTCCATTAAGAAAATGTAATAAATCACAAAACAAAAACAGGCAGAAATGAGAAAATAATATACAGGCCAATGTGAAAAAATAACTTAAACTCTACTAGAATACTGAAATTTAAAACTGGAATTAGTGGATTTGTAGCTATTTTTGAGGAATTCAGTGGCAAATAGCTCAGAAAGACAGATATATATACACCTATAAGTGACAGTAGTTGAACAAGCAGAGGCTACACTGAGAGGCTACCCTTAACATATGTCTAACAGTATATTTATTCCATACCAAAACTGAATACATACTTTCAAAAAAGAGGTTACAAGCTAATCTCTCATGAACATAAGTGTAAAGAATACTAAAAAGAGATAGAGAAAAATTAACAAACTGAATCTATTGGTATATATGCTGCTGCTGCTAAGTTGCTTCAGTCGTGTCCGACTCTGTGTGACCCCATAGACGGCAGCCCACCAGGCTCCCCCGTCCCTGGGATTCTCCAGGCAAGAACACTGGAGTGGGTTGCCATTTCCTTCTCCAATGCATGAAAGGGAAAAGTGAGAGTGAAGTCGCTCAGTCGTGTCTGACTCTTAGCGACCCCATGGACTGCAGCCCACCAGGCTCCTCCGTCCATGGGATTTTCCAGGCAAGAGTACTGGAGTGGGGTGCCATTGTCTTCTCTAATTGGTATATATAAATGATAATATATCCTTACCTATTGGGGTTTATTTCAATAACGCAAAGTCTTTATAAGTATAGAAATATCAAACACTGTATTTAGCCACACCATTAAATATAAGGGAGGAAAAATCCTCAAATGCATAAAAGTAGCTTATGAAATTATTAACATTTATGGCAAAACTTATAAATCTTGAGATAGAAGGGAACTGGTGATTCTAATTATCACATAAATGATCATTCCTATCACGCTCATTGTTCTCTGATCTCCTCCCTTATGAAAAACTCGTCCTCCATTCTCCTCAGTCCCTCTTTGTGGAAGTGCTCTTCAGTTCACCATAATGTGCAATACGTGCAGCTCTTCCATATATTTCACACATCCTACTTTCTGATGACTTCTCCAGTGCATTTCTCTGATAATAAGTGATAAGTGAAGTTCCTCAGTCGTGTACGACTCTTTGCGACTCCATGGACTGTAGCCCACCAGGCTCCTCTGTCCATGGGATTTTCCAATCAAGAGTACTGGAGTGGATTGCCATTTCCTTCTCCAGGGGATCTTCCCAACCCAGGGATCGAACCCAGATCTCCCGTATTGCAAGCAGATGCTTTACCATCTGAGCCACCAAGGAAGCTCCTCATCCCAGAGAGTGCATCCCTCTGGGACTCCTTTAATTTAGCCAGAGCCTTAAACCCTTTGATCCTACCATGCTTTCATCGTTACATATTTTCTTCATTTCCCCTCTTCCTAGCTTAAGAAACGGTAGTTTCTTAATTTATTCACTCAGTGAATCTCTATTATCAAGTGCTGTTTTGGGTCTCTGGGGATACTTCTACAACCAAGATCACTCCCTTGTTATTTACCCACAACTTCCTCATATCTTGTTTACTTCCATATCTCCACACTTGATTCTTGAATAGAGTTCAGTCTACTTTGTTCATGCCCATAATCTGCATATAAAATGATTTAATCTTGTCTCATGACTTCAAAACCATTAATATGCTGTAACATAACAATTTCCATATTTATATCTCCCAACTGAACTTATTTTCCTGAATATACAACCTACTTATTCAACTAACTTCACACCTCTACTGAATGTCTCAAAATCTGCTTAGAATTAATAGGTCCAAAGCATAATTCCTGAAATCATTTCCTCCTCAAACCAGCTCTTTCAGTCATCCACATCTCAGTTAACAACTCCAGTTAACAGTTTGCTTTGGCAAAAAAAAAAAGTGTTTGGAGCTGTTCCTTTGACTCTATTTTTCACTTACAAAGCTTCAAATCTGTCAGCAAATGCTAACAGCTTTATACTCAAAATATGTCGCAGATTCACCACCGCTCACCTTAACTCTTCTCACCATGGACCAAGCCACTCTGACATCTTTGCTGGATTACTAAACACGTCTCTGATTCTACCCTTCCCTCTTCCATCTGTTCTTAATGCAGCAACTCTAATGATTACATTAAAACATAAATCAAGAGTATGTTACTCTTTTGTTCAAAACACTTCAAGAACTTTCACTTAGAGGAATTTTAGGAGTCCTTCTTTTGATCTTCAAGGCTCTCATCGTTTGTTCTGCTTTATTCTCTCTTGCTACTTTATCTTTGTTCATTCAGCAGCCACTTTGTCTTCTCTCATTTTATCTTACTGGGAAACAGCAATTTCTTCATGCCCTCCAGATCGTTACTCAAATTCTACCTCTTCAGTAAAGCCTTCTCTTGTCACCATTTCCAAGATTTCAATTCCTTCCTTCTCATTTCACGTTTTCTCCCCCTGTCTTTTTCCCCCTTGGTATTATTATCATCAGACAGTTGTTTATCTCCTTTATTTTCTGTCTCCATCCAGCAGAATTCAAGCTCTAAAAAGACAAAATCTTTCTTATGTTCACAAACGATGCCTAAGTACCTAAAATAGCACTTAATGCAGACAAGGTGTCCGTACATAATTAGATATGAGCAAATAAGTAATAAACTGCCTGCAGGGAGGTACTTCTTCTAGAAGAAAATGTAGAAAATATCTTTGTAACTTCAAGATAGTAAGTTTTCTTAAAACACAAAAGCACAAAACATAGAGATTATTGTTAAATCTGACCATAAAATATAAATTAACAATTATACACGTTTGTGATTGGCAATATTGAATTAACAATATAAGCAAACAATGACAAAAGTACAGAATCATTGGTTTCTTATACTTTGCTAGAAAGACTGTAAATTGATATAAATGCTTTAGAAAATAACTAGTGAATATCTAGAAAAGCTGAAAACAATCTCACTTTTTAAATAACCATTTCCCAAATACAAGTAAATATGCTATAGAGTTTCTTCTCACATTTATAAGAACCTTCCTTATAATAGTGTAAAGTTTTATGGACAAATTATAGGCACATATGGTATTTTTCTCTATAGGAAAAAGACAGTTAAAATTAATGAATGTAAAACCTAAATTAATGTGGACAAATCTCAAAAACACAACAAAATGAGAAAGTAAAATTTCAGAAAAATACATATAATGTGCTTTTATTTGTGATATTTGAAAGATATAAAGTAATAGAGCTTATTGGTACATACATATGTAGCAAAAACATAAAACTCACAAGGGAATGATAAGCATGTAAAGAATTTTGAATGTTTTGTGGAGAGAATGAAAAATAACATGATGAGATATGAGGAAACAGGGGACTTCATTTGGGGATATTTTATTTTTCTATATAAAATGTGAAATACATTACAAAATAAAACAATTTTTATTGAATGCTGGGTAGGACAAACACTGATATTTGTTATATGATTCACTATATTTTGGGTCCTTTTAAAATAACTTAAAATACAAATTATCTGAGAAATTATATTCATCATCAAAAACAATTCATTGTTTATTTCTGGCTTCTCTAAAATGTTTTTCCTTCTTTCAACACAGAATATATTCTTTCAATAAACTGAGACTACTTTTTACAATAATTAAATGAAAACTTCATCTCAGTTAAAAATAAATATGAAAAACAAAACAGAAAAAGGAGAATACTGGTACTTAGTCACTGAAAAATCAAATCAAGGTTAACTAATGTATATTGCATTTCATCTTATAATCAGAATAATCTATAAAGAATAGCTTGCTATCCAGTGGCTCCTATTTACTTTCTATAAGATTAAAGTCTGGTATCACTCATATGAGACAATTAACAGAGTAAATTAAAATAATATGCAAAAAAATTGTTATGATTAAAATAAATCTCAATTTACATAAGCCTAGATGTTGTCAAACCCAAGTTCATGTACCTCAAACACCAGAGTTTGGAATGGAGAGAGACTTATTGCAAGAGCCATGCAAGGAGAATGAGGTGGTATATGCTCGAAAGACCTGAATTTCCCAATGAGGAAAAGGTTTTTGTAGGCAAAATTTGGGAGTATGGCTACAAGATGCATGATTTTCTTCTGCATGCTTGGTGGTGAGGTAATGGGGTGATGTGCCAGGAATCTCAATCATCAATTTCAGGATCCAACCAGTCTGAAGTCCACACCTGTGCTCAGCCTGAAGTTACCATCTTCCACCTGGGTGGGGACCTTAGTTCCCATAGAAGAACTCAGAGATAATGTATCCGATTGCTGTGTACATACCCCAGGGAGGACCCAGTACCAGGCCTCAATATTGCACTATTATTCTTCTGTATCCCCTCACTCCTCTAATTAGTACTTGTTTGACTCTTTGGAACTCACGGAAAGTATGAGAGGTTGAACCCTTTTTCCTACAAAAAAGAAAGATGGGACATGAAAAGGCTTCTGTATTTGGGAGGGTCACACAGAGTCCTACTGAGTTTCAAAGATGTTAAATACATAAATAAACAAACAAACAAATAGATAAATACCCCTGTTGGTTCTGTTTCTCTGGAGGACCCTACCTAATACACTCTCTATGGTCTATTCTCAAAACAGGAGCCAGAATGATCCTGCCCAAACAAGCTTATGTAATTCTCATGCTCAGACACCTCCAATGGTGTCCTGTCCTACTCAAAGTAAAACCCCAAATTCTTACAGTGGCCCACTGGACCCTCTACAATCTGCCTCTTTTCTACCATTACTTCTGTGACCTTCCATCACACCCTCTTGCTCATTCTGCTCCAGTCACACTGACCTTGCTGCTGTTTCCAGAACACAGTATATATGTTCTCATCTCAGAGCTCTGCACCCCCTCTTCTTCTATACTGTGCTGCTTTCTCCCCTGATAGCCACAAAACAACTTCTTTCCCTTACTTTAGGACATCCCTGACCATTTTATTCCCACGAAAGCATATATTCCCCTTTCCTACTTCATTTTCTCCATAAAACTTTTACCATTATAGCACATGTAATTATTACTTGTCTTATTACCTGACATCTTCAGTCATTTGTAATATTCATGGGAGACAATATTTTTGTGTATCTCCTGTATTCAGAAGAATGCAAGGTATACAATAAGTAATCAAGAAACATTTTTGAATGAGTGAATGAATTTGCTAAAAAGTATGTAACTAATATCTAAGTTCAGTTCAGTTCAGTTCAGTTGTTCAGTGATGTCCGACTTTTCGTGACCTCATGAATTGCAGCACGCCAGGCCTCCCTGTCCATCACCAGCTCCCAGAGTTTACCTAAACCCATGTCCATTTAGTCGTTGATGCCATCCAACCATCTCATCCTCTGTTGTCCCCTTCTCCTCCAGCCCCCAATCCTTCCCAACATTAGGGTCTTTTCCAATGAGTCAACTCTTCGCATGAGGTGGCCAAAGTATTGGAGTTTCAGCTTCAACATCAGACCTTCCAATGAACACCCAGGACTGATCTCATTTAGGATGGACTGGTTGGATCTCCTTGCAGTCCAAGGGACTCTCAAGAGTCTTCTCCAACACCACAGTTCAAAAGCATCAATTCTGCGGTGCTCAGCTTTCTTCACCGTCCAACTCTCACGTTCATACATGACCACTGGAAAAATCCATAGCCTTGACTAGACGGACCTTTGTTGGCAAAGTAATGTCTCTGTTTTTCAATATGCTATCTAGTTTGACCATAACCTTCCTTCCAAGGAGTAAGCGTCTTGTAATTTCATGACTGCAGTCACCATCTGCAGTGATTTTGGAGCTCAGAAAAATAAAGTCTGACACTGTTCCCACTGTTTCCCCATCTATTTCCCATGAAGTGATGGGACCAGATGCCATGATCTTAGTTTTCTGAACGTTGAGCTTTAAGCCAACTTTTTCACTCTCCTCTTTCACTTTCGTCAAGAGGCTCTTTAGTTCTTCTTCATTTTCTGCCATAAGGGTGGTGTCATCTGCATATCTGAGGTTATTGATATTTCTCCCAGCAATCTTGATTCCGGCTTGTGTTTCTTCCAGCCCAGTGTTTCTCATGATGTACTCTGCATATAAGTTAAATAAGCAGGGTGACAATATACAGCCTTGACATACTCCTTTTCCTTTTTGGAACCAGTCTGCTGATCCATGTCCAGTTCTAACTGTTGCTTCCTGACCTGCATACAGGTTTCTCAAGAGACAGGTCAGATGGTCTGGTATTCTCATCTCTTTCAGAATTTTCCACAGTTTATTGTGATCCACACAGTCAAAGGCTTTGGCAAAGTCAATAAAGAAGAAATAGATGTTTTTCTGGAACACTCCTGCTTTTTCAATGATCCAGCAGATGTTGGCAGTTTGATCTCTGGTTCCTCTGCCTTTTCTAAAACCAGCTTGAACATCCGGAAGTTCACGGTTCACATATCGCTGAAGCCCGGCTTGGAGAATTTTGAGCATTACTTTACTAGCGTGTGAGATGAGTGCAATTGTGTGGTAGTTTGAGCATTCTTTGGCATTGCCTTTCTTTGGGGTTGGAATGAAAACTGACCTTTTCCAGCCCTGTGGCTACTGCTGAGTTTTTCAGATTTGCTGGCATATTGAGTGCAGCACTTTCACAGCATCATCTTTGAGGATATGAAGTAGCTCAACTGGAATTCCATCACCTCCACTAGCTTTGTTCATAGTGATGCTTTCTAAGGCCCACTTCACTTCACATTCCAGGATGTCTGGCTCTAGGTGAGTGATCACACCATCGTGATTATCTGGGTCATGAAGATCTTTTTTGTACAGTTCTTCTGTGTATTCTTGCCACCTCTTCTTAATATCTTCTGCTTCTGTTAGGTTCCTACCATTTCTGTCCTTTATTGAGCCCATCTTTGCATGAAATGTTCCCTTGGTATCTCTAATTTTCTTGACGAGATCTCTAGTCTTTCCCATTCTGTTGTTTTCCTCTATTTCTTTGCATTGATCTCTGAGGAAGGCTTTCTTTTCTCTCATTGTGATTCTTTGGAACTCTGCATTCAGATGGGAATATCTTTCCTTTTCTCCTTTGCTTTTCACTTCTCTTCTTTTCCTAGCTATTTGTAAGACCTGCTCAGACAGCCATTTTGCTTTTTTGCATTTCTTTTCCATGGGGATGGTCTTGATCCCTGTCTCCTGTACAGTGTCACAAACCTCTGTCCATAGTTCATCAGGCACTCTGTCTATCAGACCTAGTCCCTTAAATCTATTTGTCACTTCCACTGTATACTCATAAGGGATATGATTTAGGTCATACCTGAATGGTCTAGAGATTTCCCCCACTTTCTTCAATTTCAGTCTGAATTTGGCAATAAGTAGTTCATGATCTGAGCTGCTGTCAGCTCCTGGTCTTGTTTTTGCTGACTGTATAGAGCTTCTCCGTCTTAGGCTGCAAATAATATTATCAATCTGATTTTGGTGTTGACCATCTGGTGATGTCCATGTGTAGAGTATTCTCTTGTGTTGTTAGAAGAGGGTGTTTGCTATGACTAGTGCGTTCTCTTGGCAGAACTATAGTAGCCTTTGCCCTGCTTCATTCTGTACTCCAAGGCCCAATTTGCCTGTTACGCCAGGTGTTTCCTGACTTCCTACTTTTGCATTCCAGTCCCCTATAATGAAAAGGACATCTTTTTTGGGTGTTAGTTCTAAAAGGCCTTGTATCTAAGAGTGTATATAAAAACTCTTAAAATATATATAGAATTCAACCAAGTTTCTACATTTCATATAAGTATACAGATGTCAATTGATTCACAAGATAATAATCCGAACAAGGTCAAGATATAACGAATAAAAGTTCCACTCACATATAGCAACAATATTTTAGGAATAGGATATGTCTTCAAAACTTAATTCATGGGTGGCTTAAGTAGAAACAGAAAAAAAGCTGAATATAAAATTTGCTTTTGAAATAGAAAGAATGAATATCATATATATGACAATACTTTCCTAATTAAAGTTGAACACAATTCCAGCCAAATTCCCTCAGATTTTATTTTTCAAAAACTCACACAAATTAGTATAACATGAAAACTGACACAAGAACTACAAAGAAAATGTGTCAGTTCCTCTGAGGGCATTTAATATAAGGAACTGCTCTAGCAAGGGAAGTTAGGAAAAATCACTCCTGAGAAAGTTATGATTGCACTGGAAGAAAGAAAATTAAGAGTCAACAAGTTGAATGTGTTTGGGGATGAAGAAGGGTTCCTTATAAGAAGGATTTGCAGGAATGTTTAATGCATGGGGAAATGTTTTTGTTACATAAAAAGGTACAATATAACCTATATAAATCCCCAGTGATGTTTACATGTAAAAGAAGAAGAAAAAAAAAAAAAACCCAAAACACTAAAATGTGAACAGAGGTTGTATCATAGTGAGAGAATTGTGGGTGATGCTTATTCCTTTGAATCATTTCTGTACCTCTCAAACACAAAAAAAATAAGCATGTTCTATTTTTATACTAAAAATGTTGCAAATGGAAAGCTTTTTGGCTGAGGCCTTCAAATACATTCTTATTGTTCATTGGTATTAGATAAAAACTATAACAGCCAAGCTATTCCTTCGGAGCATCCATTTGTTTATTGGCCTATCAAATAGTCCATTTAGTTGCTCTTTTCTATGTATTACAATGGTGATAATACACTCAATGTCATGTCTCAGCACATGATTAATGTGTCAGCATGAAGATGCTTTAGTGGCCTTTGGCTTTCTATTGGTAAAGTGAACTCAGCAAAATCCAGCAAGACACATTTGCCAATCCTATAAAAATACAATATAAACTGTTGACTCACCAGTTGCATACAGCAGCAAGTAAGGTGTAACTGTATTCATCTCACGTACACTGGGTAATAACAGAGTAGTTTATTATCATTTCAGTTGCAGAAACCTGCCTACATTTCAGCCATCTGGGCTTCCTCAGGGCAGTATACAAGCAAAATATGTGAATGAAATACATGAGTTGAATATAATTTCACTGGTATTTTTTTTGTAGGAGGCTCTTAACTGCTCTGTACATTTTGGAAAGTAATTCTGCAGTGTTAGTTTACTTTGGAAAGCCATTGACTTTTACTAATTTAAGCCCATTAATGTTTTCATTAAGTTGCTTATGTCTAAATGATAATGGACATTCCAATCGCATTTTACAACAAGAACATTGTGGTAAATGTAATATAATTAAATAAACAAAAGTTATAATTCCTGAGGGGTTAATGACCAATCTATCTTACAGCATATTTCACCAACTGCAATATCATGACATGGAAGCTCTATTAATTAGCACTCAAGCATACGCAGTTAAGCATTTCACAACTTAGAAGATTTCACTGTTAGAAAGACACACCCTTTATATCTAAAGTCATAGATATTGTGAGGCTCCAGACTGTAATTTTTCAACTGAAATATGTTTATATCAAATTGATGGGTAATCAGATTTTTCTTCATTACTAACACAAAACTAAGTAAAATGATTAGGACTGAAATTTAATGATAATGTCAATAAATAACCTTATTACTCTTTCCACTTCTACACCTCCTGTGTCCAGAAGAGAGCATGGCAATAAAACAAATAATCAAGAAATATTTTTGAATGAATGAACTTGCTATTAAGTATGTAAATAATGTCTTAATATATGCTGAAACTCTTAAAATTATATAAAACTCAACAAAGTTTCACACTTGATAATAAATACACAGATGTCTATAGATCCATAAAACAACAATCCAGTTCAAGATATATTAGATAAAATATTCACGTAAATATTAATACAAATAACACTGAGAAACAGGATATGTTTTCAAAATTTAATTCATGACAGGTTAAATGAAAATTGAAAGATAAATGAATGAAAAATTCATTTATATAATGAAAAGAGTGAATTTTACAAATATGGCAATACTTTTCTAATTATCAGTTTAATATAATTTCCAGAATAAGGGAAATGAATTAGACATTTTTGTTTTGTTTTGGCTGACAATACAACTGTAAGTAAACAACGGTGTTTGTTCTCCTTTAATCTGCATCTCTGATGATCAGTTTAGTTTAGTCACTCAGTCGTGTCTGACTCTTTGCGACCCCATGGACTGCAGCATGCCAGGCTTCGCTGTCCATCACCAACTCCGGAAGCTTACTCAAACTCAAGTCCATCAAGTTGGTGATACCATCCAGTAGTAAAACTTACATTTAATTAAATTTAAAATATTTTAATGATCAAGAAAACATTGATGCCAGGAGCCTCTAAAATAGTGTCAAAATGCTCTTAAGCTCCAAAGTCATGGAAATATTGTTAAAAGAACTGACTACATCTTGTTAGCACTGACATGTTCTCTTGTGTGCATTGTGCAAGCTAGGTCTCTTCAGTCGTGTCCAACTCTTTGCAAACTTATGAATTGTAGCCCACCAGGCTCCCCCTTCCATGGGATTCTCTAGAGAAAGCATACTGGAGTGGATTGCTTTGCCCTCCTCTGGGGATCCTCTTGATCTAGGGATCATACCCGCATCTCTTACATCTCCTGCATTGGCAGGTGGGTCCAAGGGCCCCTGGGAAGCCCAATTTGTTCTCTTATTCCCTTTAAGTAAACTAGGCACTCACTAAACAAGAGAACCTGGTATGTATATAAGGAAAATAAAGAATTTATAGTAGGCACTGAACACTCAGCTGTAAGTGTTCTTTACACCTCCCCTTCTTTTTTTTATTTTTTAAATTTATTTATTTTTAATTAAAGGATAATTGCTTTACAATATTGTGCTGGTTTCTACCAAACATTAACATGTTAATCTTAGATTCCCTGAGTTTTTCTACCATAGTTTGGCTTGAATCTTGATTCTGAGGCTTGGCTTGTATATTTTGCCCTCTGACCTCAACATCCTTCATAAAAAGACTTCAGAGCACTGCTTTGCCCATCTCATCACAGAAAGAGGAAAACCTAAGTCAACATTTTAAGTTTTGCATTTAACCGTTTCCAAACAATTCATGATTAAGCATATGTTGATGCCTGTAATCCTTGATTACATTTCCAATAGTGAGTGAATGATATAGACCATAACAGAATAGAAAATCTTAAATATTTTATGATGTTTCTGAGGAAATATTGGGTAGTATACAGCAGGGATCCCCAACATCTGGGGCCACAGGCCACTACTGGTCTATAGCCTGTTAGGAACCAAGCTGCACAGCAGGAGGTGAGCAGTAGAGGAGAGATTGCAGCTACATTTGTATTTGTAGCCGTTCCCATTGCTCACATTACTGCATTATCACAATGTAATCATAGGGGAGGTGGTGAAGAGGAGCTACCCCACATCCAAGGTAAGGAGCAGCGACTGTGCTTTGCTGGAGCAGCTGTGAAGAGATACTCCACGTCCAAGATAAGAGAAACCCAAGTAAGACAGTAGGCACTGAGAGAGGACATCAGAGGGCAGACAGACTGAAACCATAATCACAGACAACTAGCCAATCTGATCACATGGACCACAGCCTTGTCTAACTCACTGAAACTAAGCCATCCCGTATGGGGCCACCCAAGATGAATGGGTCATGGTGGAGAGGTCTGACAAAATGTGGTCCCCTGGAGAAGGGAATGATAAACCACTTCAGTATTCTTGCCTTAAGAACCCCAAGAACAGTATGAAAAGGCAAAAAGGTAGGACACTGAAAGATGAACTCCCCAGGTCAGTAGGTGCCCAATATGCTACTGGAGATCAGTGGAGAAATAACTTCAGAAAGAATGATGGGATGGAGCCAAAGCAAAAACAACACCAGGTTGTGGATGGGACTGGTGATAGAAGCAAGGTTTGAGGCTGTAAAGAGCAATATTGCATAGGAACCTGGAATGTTAAGTCCATGAATCAAGGCAAACTGGAAGTGGTCAAACAGGAGATGACAAGAGTGACCATTGACATTCTAGGAATCAGCGAACTAAGATGGACTGGAATGAGTGAATTTAACCCAGATGACCATTATATCTACTACTGTGAATAGGAATTCCTTAGAAGAAATGGAGTAGCCATCATAGTCAACAAAAGAGTCCAAAGTGCAGTACTTGGAGGCAGTCTCAAAAATGACAGAATGATCTCTGTTCATTTCCAAGGCAAACCATTTAATATCACAGTAATCCAAGTCTATGCCCTGACCAGTAGTGCTAAAGAAGCTGAAGTTAAACGGTTCTGTGAAGACCTATAAGACCTTCTAGAACTAACACCCCAAACAGATGTCCTTTTCATTATAGGGAACTGGAATGCAAAAGTAGGAAGTCAAGAAACACATGGGATAACAGGCAAATTTGGCCTTGGAGTAAAGAATGAAGCAAGGCAAGGGCTACTAGAGTTCTGCCAAGAGAACGCACTGGTCATAGCAAAAACCCTCTTCCAACAACACAAGAGAAGACTCTACACATGGACATCACTAGATGGCCAACACTGAAATCAGATTGATAATATTCTTTGCAGCCAAAGATGGAGAAGCTCTATATAGTCAGCAAAAACAAGACTGGGAACTGACTGTGGCTCAGATCATGAACTGCTTATTGCCAAATTCAGACTGAAATTGAAGAAAGTGGAGAAAACCACTAGACCATTCAGGTATGACCTAAATCAAATACCTGATGACTATACAGTAGAAGTGAGAAATAGATTTAGGGACTAGATTTGATAGACAGAGTGTCCTACGAACTATGGATGGAGCTTCATGACATTGTACAGGAGACAGGAATCAAGGCCATCCCCAAGAAAAAGAAATGCAAAAAAGCAAAATGGCTGTCTGAGGAGGCCTTACAAATAGCTGGGAAAAGAAGGGAAGTGAAAAGCAAAGTAGAAAAGGAAAGATATACTCATTTGAATGCGGAGTTCCAAAGAATAGCAAGGAGAGATAATAAACCCTTCCTCAGAGATCAATGCAAAGAAATAGAGGAAAACTATAGAATGGGAAAGACTAGAGATCTCTTCAAGAAAATTAGAGATACTAAGGGAACATTTCATGCAAAGATGGGATCAATAAGGGACAGAAATGGTAGGAACCTAACAGAAGCAGAAGATATTAAGAAGAGGGGGCAAGAATACATAGAAAAACTGTACAAAAAAGATCTTCACGACCCAGATAATAATGATGGTGTGATCACACACCTAGAGCCAGATATCCTGGAATGTAAAGTCAAGTGGACCTTAGGAAGCATCACTAAGAACAAAGCTAGTGGAGGTAATGGAATTCTAGTTGAGCTATTTCAAATCCTAAAAGATGACACTGTGAAAGTGTTGCACTCAATATGCCAGCAAATTTGGAAAACTCAGCAGTGGCCACAGGACTGGAAAAGATGGCAATGCCAAAGAATGCTCAAACTACCACACAATTGCACTCATCTCACACGCTAGTAAAGTAATGCTCAAATTTCTCCAAGCCAGGCTTTAGCAATACGTGAACCATGAAGTTCAAGATGTTCAAGCTGGTTTTAGAAAAGGCAGAGGAACCAGATATCAAATTACCAATATTTGCTGGATCATCGATAAAGCAAGAGCATTCCAGAAAAAACATCTATTTCTGCTTTATTGACTAAGCCAAAGCCTTTGACTGTGTGGATCACAACAAACTGTGGAAAATTCTGAAAGAGATGGGAATACCAGACCACCTGACCTGCCTCTTGAGAAACCTCTATGCAGGTCAAGAAGCAACAGTTAGAACTGGACATGGAACAAGAGACTGGTTCCAAATAGGAAAAGGGGTACGTTTAGGCTGTGTATGGTCATCCTGCTTATTTAAGTTATATGCAGAGTACATCACGAGAAACACCAGCTGGAAGAAGCACAAGCTGGAATGAAGATTGCTGGGAGAAATACCAATAACCTCAGATATGCAGATGACACCACCCTTATGGCAGAAAGTGAAGAAGAACTAAAGAGCCTCTTGATGAAAGTGAAAGAGGAGAGTGAAAAAGTTGGCTTAAAGCTCAACATTGAGAAAACTAAGATCATGGCATCTGGTCCCATCATTTCATGGGAAATAGATGGGGAAACAGTGGAAACAGTTTTTGACTTTATTTTTCTGAGCTCCAAAATCACTGCAGATGGTGATTGCAGCCATGAAATTAAAAGACACTTGCTCCTTGGAAGGAAAGTCATGACCATCCTAGACAGCATATTAAAAAGCAGAGACATTACTTCGTCAACAAAGACCCATCTAGTCAAGGCTATGGCTTTTCCAGTGGTCATGTATGGATGTGAGAGTTGTACTGTAATGAAAGCTGAGCACCAAAGTATTGATGTTTTTGAACTGTGGTGTTGGAGAAGACTCTTGAGAGTTCCTTGGGCTTCAGGGAGATCCAACCAGTCCATCCTAAAGGAGATCAGTCCTGGGTGTTCATTGGAAGGACTGATGTTGAAGCTGAAACTCCAATACTTTGGCCACCTCATGCGAAGAGCTGACTCATTTGAAAAGACCCAGAGCTGGGAAAGATTAAAGCAGGAAGAGAAGGGGACGACAGTAGATGAGATGGTTGGATGGCATCACCGACTCAATGGACATGGGTTTGGGTGGACTCCAGGAGTTGGTGTTGGACAGGGAGGCCTGGGGTGCTGCGGTTCATGGGGTCGCAAAAAGTCCAACACAGGTGAGCAACTGAATGGAACTGAACTGAACTGATGTTGAAGCTGAAACTCCAATAACTTTGGCCACCTCATGCAAAGGGTTGACTCATTGGAAAAGACCCTGATGCTGGGTAGGATTGGGGGCGGGAGGAGAAGGGGACGACAGAGGATGAGATGGTTGGATGGCGTCACCGACTCGATGGACATGGGTTTGGGCAGACTCCGAGAGTTGGTGATGGACAGAGAGGCCTGGCGTGCTGCAATTCATGGGTTCGCAAAGAGTCGGACATGACTGAGCAACTGAACTGAACTGAAGTGAACTGAACTGAACTGAATCATAATAGAAATAAGGTTGCAATGCACTGCAATGCACTTGAATCAACAAAAAACTATCCCCACCATCCCCCATTCCAGTCCATAGAAAAATTGTCTTCCACAATACTGGTCCCTAATACCAGAAGGGCTGGGGACTGCTGGTGTACAGTTTGAGATAATCTATTACTGCAGGGAAAGTATTTCATCACCTTAGGTTAAATAAGTCATGCTTACAGTAAAATTATAGAAACTGGCCAAAATCCAATAAATCTTTTATGAAAGAGTACAGAGTGGATCACAACAAACTGGTAAATTCTTAAAAAGATGGGAATAGCAGACCACCTTACCTGCCCCCTGTGAAACATGTATGCAGGTCAAGAAGCAAGTTAGAAATGGAAATGGAACAATAAACTGGTTCAAAATTGGGAAAGGAGTAGGTCAAGGCTGTAAATTGTCACCCTGCTTATTTAACTTCTATGCCAAATACATCATGTGAAATGCTGGGCTGGATTAAGCACAAGTTGGAATCAAAACTGTGGGGAGAAATATCAATAACCTCAGATATGAAGATGACTCCACTCTTATGGCAGAAAGTGAAGAGGAACTAAAGAGCCTCTTGATGAAGGTGGAAGAGGAGAGTGAAAAAGCTTGCTTGAAACTCAAAATTTAAAAAAAAAAAAGCAAAATATCCAAAACCTAAGATTATGGCATCCAGTCCCATCATTTCATGACACATAGATAGGGAAAAAAATGGGAACAGTGACAGACTTTCTTATCTTGGGATCCAAAATCCCAGTGGATAGTGACTGCAACCATGAAATTAAGACACTGGCTGCTTTTGAAGAAAAGCTATGACAAACCTAGACAGTATATTAAAGGGTAGAGACATTACATTACTGACAAAGGTCCATCTAGTCAAAGCTATGATTTTTCCAGTAGTCATGTACGGATTTCAGAGTTGGACCATAAATAAGGCTGAGCACTGAAGAATTGATGCTTTCAAACTGTTTGCTGGAGAAGACTCTTGAGGATCCTTGGACAGGAAAGCGATCAAACAAGTTTCCTAAAGGAAATCAATTGACTATACATTGGAAGGACTGATACTGAAGCTGAAGCTCCAACATTTGGCCCACCTTATGGAAAGGGGTGACTCATTGGAAAATACCCTGATGCTAGGAAAGATTGAAGGCAGGAAGATAAGGGGATGATAGAGGATGAGATGTTTGGATGCCATCACCAGCTCAGTGGACACGAATTTGAGCAAACTCCAGGAGATGGTGAGGAACAGTGAAGCCCGATATGCTACAGTCCATAGGGTCGCAAAGAGTCAGACATGACTGAGTGACTGAATAGCAGAGTTGTTAACTAAATGTGTGCTATTTTCCTATATACTAATTATAGGATATTTGGTTTATCATCTGTATATTTGGAGAATGGAGTAAAAGATTTCTTAAAGGAATGAATGTAAAATATTGATGCAATAGCAGGCTAAAAATTTACATTTAAAAAGGTATCATTTTTATAGTGTTCAACTAAGTGGAAGTACACAAGCTTTATATTTTTTTCACTACCAATGACAACTAGACTATAGCAAAGAGAAAAGAATTTCTATTATTAATGTGATATATTTCAATTCCTAGAATTGTAAAAGAGAAGCAGGAGATTAAAGGATAAGTTTGAACTAATGTAATGTGTTGCACTGATCTCTCTCTTAATCAGCATTTAAGTAGTGTATGATTGCTTAAGATTAAAATTCTTCTTAAAAATGAAAAAATGATAATTGTTTTAAACTCCTTGAAGTCTTTATGGAATGAAAAAAATGGCAAATATTGCCAAATCCCTTTGGAATAAATCCCTCGTTCTGTCGAAAAGGGAAGGCTGGAGATCCATGTATCACTGAATCAGAACCCTCTGGATTTATATGAAATTTTAAATTAACAAGAGAAGAGAAACAATCAGCATGTAATGACATGTGCATATCTTACTTGTCAGACTCCTCTGAAGAGCAGAGCACGTATCTTTAAGACTTAGTTAGCAGCAGCTAGGGCTGTGGAAAGAGACCCAAGGGCAAGCTTGAGAAAGCAATAGGTGGTGATTTCACTATATTCTATCCATTGGGTAGCAACTTTAATGGAGTAGGAAAGAAATTAAGGAGATAAAACTGTGCAAGTCTGGAGAGTGGAGGAGAGGATGTGGTAATGGGAGGGGAGGTATGCTAAGGTGCTTCAGTAATGTCTGACTTTTTGTGACCTCCTGGACTGTAACCTGCTAGGCTCCTCTGTCCATGGAATTCTCCAGGCAAGAATACTGGAGTGGGTTGCCATACCCTCCTCCAGGGGATCTTGCTGACCTAGTGATGGAAACCGCATCTCTTATGTACCCTGAATTGGCAGGCAGGTTCTTTACCACCAGCACTCCCTGGGAAGCCCCAGTGAGAGGGGAGAGTAGCTTAGAAATCAGGAAAAAAACCTCATGATAGAATGAAAGGGAAAGGACTTTTGATAGAATCTGATAAAATGTTTCTCATGGGTGTAAGATATAAATTTCTCTCCTTTTACTACAAAATACTTGGTAAATTCTACACTGCATTCATAAAGTATGATAGTCTGGGCCAATCTGGGATGATACTAAGGTATATTCTCATGGTTAAAGGGCCAAAGGGCTGGTGGACAGGGAGGCCTGGAGTGCTGCAGTCCATGGGGTCACAAAGAGTCAGACATGACTAAGTGACTGAACTGAACTGAACTGAAGGGGCCCAAACAAACCAACCAACAAAGAAACTCCACAAAAACAGGACTGTAGGTGGATATCTGCTTTAGAAGCATGATATACACGTGTATTATTTTAGAATTAATTTCAGGATGAGAGTGGAATATGGCATCTGGGAGGAAATTCCCAGTTTATACTTATATAATGACTAAGGTAAATAAACAGGTAACTTTTCTGCAGAGCTTTACATTTTTTTCTGTAATAAAACATAATTTCCTATTGTATCTTAGAAATTAGGTAATTCTACAGTCAACTGCCCATGTATGCATCTGTTTCCTTCATTAGGTTCACTGCGTTCTAAGATCTTTAATGACATCACCACTTAATGGTATCTTTTACATTTATTTATTTAATTTAAAGTTTGCCAACTCTAAAGGAGGAGGTTGGTTCCTGGAGAAGTTAGTCTTTGAGCAATGACTCAAAACTACATTTTGTTGTTTGATAAAACTAGAATATAAAGCATTATTTTGTTCTAACTACCAATAACATTTACCTGTTTTACTAATGCCTCCTTTTTAAAATTTTCTATTAAAATATCTAAATATTAGACAAACTACTGTATATTTTCTCATAATTAAAAAAAAGTTGTACAAGCATTATTCATTTCAATCTCACTGCATAATTTCCAGTTTCTGTTGCATTGAAGAAATATTTCATATTTCTCTAAGTAACTCGTTCCTTTTTTCTTTTCTTTCTCTTTGGGTGTATTACATGTTTACAAGAGGGATAAAAGAAAAGTAATCATGGATGTCAAGGCCATTTTAATCAAGTCATTCTAGTAATTTCATAAACCACAAGGGTAAGAGAATTATCTAGCTTATGTTTTTAGCTTAATAATATTAAGGCTTTGATATAAGTTTTGCTTAATTGCCTTTAATTTTGGATTGCATATTTTAAAAAATGAAAAAACTTAAAATAAGCATCCTATTCATTATCATTATTTTTTATGTCTTTCTTTCTGTATGTTTTGGGTTTTGCTCCTCTTGGCCTCCAAAGCTTCTTTTAATGCCTATACAATTGAGTATGTGGAAAATGTAAATTCCTTCCTGCCTATGATGCTTAATTGCTCTTTTTCAGCTGCCCAGTCATCTAGAACTTCCACTTATGGTTTTAATTACTGCTAATGTTCTAATGACAATGCTGGCAGAGAAAGAATATTTTTTAGAAAGATTGTGTAAAATTAAAATCACTTGGCCAGTTGGGATTTTAAAATAATTCTTACCTGTATCCAGGATTTTTGATAAATTTTTAGATTGAAAATGAATAATTTCTGGCAGTATGCATTCACTAATTCAGTCAGAAAAAAAAAAAGTATTCATTGATTGCTGTATGCCATGTGCTGGGGCGACTAGGAGAGCAGTCATTTGCACTCCATTGTGCAAATCATCTATAAGCAAATAAATAGAGCACAAAGTGTTTAGTTCTTATGTGCAAAGAATAATGGTAATTAGATAATTTTAGCTGAAACAAAATGTCACAAGATGCAAGTTTTTGCACAGACATTATTACAAACTTCTTCTCTTTGTCTTTATGACTTAACATTGCCAGTCCCTAGAGTTCATTACCTTTACTTTTCTGTATCTTTGTCTTATCTCTGTATATTAACATTTCTCATTACATATTTCATATGAAATATGAAAAAGTAAATTAGATGGCTTTTTCTTTGCAGACAGATTTTGGAACTGTTCAGCTGAAACAGTGTATATCTCACTTGAATATCCATGAATCAATGGGTATTTATTTAATGTCCATTAGTGTGCTACACATAGTAAAGGATTTGGAAGAAGATTAAGACAAGATCTTTGTCTGCAACTAGGTATCAGTCTTTTGGAGAAAGAAAAAACAAATATACATATCTCACTGAAATCTTTAGTCTGTTTATCTATTCACTCATTCATGCATGAAACAAACATTTACTGAGTGCTCATTATATACTTGTAGCTGTTACAGGCAACATTTTTCATCTTCAAGGAAATAGGTTAGAGAGGCCAGCTAAACATATAGATAGTGTACTTAATAAGCAAACAAATACAGTTGGTATTTGATGCACCCTGGACAGATGAAATGGAAATCTAACTTGTTACAGGAGATGGCAAAGATTACACATGGAGGGAAATACCAGTTATTCTGAAGGTTACTGAAGTATTGCAGATAAACTTCATACATCTAGACTCATGAACCTACCTGAAACTTCCATGAGATATATATTACAGGAATCTCAAACTTAAGAAACAACTAAGACAAGCCACTTACTTATTCAACCTCCCCTCCACCTCTGACACACCTCTCTTTCATTCTTTATTATCTCACTTAATACCACCCCAGCCACCTAAGTTCCTCAGTCTAGAAATTTTCAATTTCTCTCTTCCCTTCATCTCCTATATTTATCAAAAATTTATAAATTCGATTTTCAAAATCTCTGTTGATTCTATTTATTCTCATTATCCCCTCTGCCACTTTGATGCTACAAGTTTAGCTAATAATAGCTAGTAATGCTATTACTTATTCTGATCTCAGCTAAATGTAATTTCTTAAGATAATCTTGCCTGTGCCAAATTCTCCCTTAGTCTACATTAGTAGACTCTTCCTTGTCAAGATAACACTTCTCACAATTTACAATTGTATTTTATGTGAGAGGGTTTCTATGTGTGTGCTGTTGTTTCAGTCGTGTCCAACTCTTTGCGACTCCATAGACTATAGCCCATTGGGCTCTTCTGTCCATAGGATTCTCCAGGCAAGAATACTGGAATGGGTTGCCATTTCCTTGTGGTGAGTATTTATTGTTTGTCTCTGTCACTGGATTGTAAACATGTTGAAAGGAGAGAACACTACTGTTTTATCTGCAACCATGTATACTCAATTTCAAATATTAGACTTAATCAATAAATATATTTTCAATGAGCAAATGGCCATCAACACTTAAAATTAGGAACTGACACAAAAAAAATGCATACTTTTCACTCCCGTAGAAACTCAGAGAAAGCCTGTGCCAGAGTTTTTCCTAGAAATTATGACCGAGAAGTGACTCTACACCCTAGGAATAAGAAAAGGAATAAGGGTTGAAGAACAAATTGGAGGAAAGGTGTTTGAGTAGTGGACAGCAAAAATAACCATAATCCCGTGAAGGCATATGTATTAAAGCCTAGGAGAGCAGAACAAAGGAGATTCTTCTTTGAAAAAATGGTGTGAAACAGACCCTGAATGATTAAAAAAGAAAAAGAATCTGGAAAAGTAGAATGAAGCACTTACCAAATAGGCAATTTAAAAGGCTTTGGAGATTTTACAGGAAGTTGAAATAATCTGAAAAAAAATGTTTTAGGAAGATTAACCTTATCCTGGCAAGGAAATAAATACAAGTGGGAATTCCCTGGCAGTCCAGTTGTTAGGACTTGTCACTTTTACTGCTATGGCCCGAAGTTCAATCCTTGGTTCAGGAACTAAGATCCCATAAGCTGTACAGTGTAACCAAAACAATGAATAAATAAACGTACATACCCAGAAATGCAGGGATCAGTTTTGAAGTAATGGTGGAAATAATCTGCAGTAATAGAATGACACTGGCAATGAACAAATAGGTTTGGCTATAGAAAATATATACTTTACTAGAAGCAACTGAATCATTTAAAAACTCTTTTTTAGAATTATTTTTGTTTTATTTTTACTTTTTAAACTGTCTAATCAGCTCATATTTGAAACAGTTCATACCAATTGTAACATCACTGTAAGTAAACATGAATTTATACAAACCAGATGGTTGGTTTTGGAGTTCCATAGTCAGAGGCACAGATTTGATTTTTAATATTATTTTTGTAAAATCTGAATATCTTTGCAAATACTGTTAATATGTATCTGAGTTCTAATATCTAACTTAAAATTTTCATTTGCCTGTATGACAAAACCTCTGATGGTAGGATGTAGATTTCAGGAAATTTATATTAAGCTGTGCTTACAGTAGAAATTAAGTTCATGAAAAATGATAAACTAGAATGATAGGAGTATTTTTGTTACCTTTGGAGTTTATAAAGTGGTACAAGATTTGTTCATAAAATCTATTCTAGTTGCTAGGAGGAGATATGAATTATTTTACAACCTGGGGACATGGTAAGTGGCTCAACTTTCCCCCTTATCTGTAAAATTATTTTACATGAAAAGACAAATAGTAGAACAACAGTGTGTAATTTAAGAAAAATCACACCAACAGAGAAGTCACAGCTGGGAAGAATCTTTGCCTCCCTACGCTTTTTTCAATTAATCATAAGAAACAATTACAAAATGTCACAACTGTCCTCTAGACTCTAAATTTAAACATGAAATAGCTCATTCGATTATAAATTTTCCATAAAATAATCCAAACTATTATTTTATTTTAAACACAACCCTAATGTTTTAGTGTATTCTATAAAGCAATAGGCTTGAAATTATTCAAAAGTTTACAGGGGAGGAAGTATTTCCAGGGTTACATTGGAAATGCCATTATGTCCAGTTTTCTTGAAAAGAGGACTACTTTCAATTGGATTAAATTAGAAGTAAGATCCTTTCTTCAAAGGATTTTGAATGTCCCTCCCTTTGTTACAATGTGCTGGAAGCCTCAGCAACCAGTATGAGACCACTGATACTCAGATGAGCAAGACAGAATAACCATATTCCGTTTCCAGTGTTTTGCAGCAAGCAGCCACATTTGTACAGAACATATTGGAAGGAATCTTTGCTTTCACAAAGCTTTCTCAGGACCCTAAAATAAAACTTGTATTTAAGATGAACCTTCAGGCCACACAAGACACTATGGGAACGTCTGAGGCGTGTGCAGTCCACGTGCTACATGGCAAGGGGAAAAAAGAGCTTTCAGCATTTCAAGATGCAGTAAGTAGGAACTCATTATTATTCAACTTTCTGCAAACTGAAATAATTCAAAAACACAGCAGGTACATACAAGGCACAGGGTGCAGTATCCAATGACTGATGCATTGTATGATGGGAAAATGACAATCAAATCACCAGCACAGAGAGCAGTCACACAGCCTCACTGTTCTAGAATTTGTCTGAATTTCTTTGGGAAATACCACCTGTTCTAATGTGATTGACCAACACAGTGATAACAATCCCCTCAGCCCCAGACAGGGCTGCTCGTGGCTGGAAGCTATGGGTAAGCTAGAGCCTGTCACCCATAACTTCCAGCCACAAGCAGCCTTATCTGTTTACCCCTATGTGCCATACAAATTTTGTCATTTTCTATCTAAACCAAGACATAGAAACACTTGGGAAGCATTGAGCTAATAGACAGTACAATATATGAAGTTTTCATTACTTATTACAGATTCAGTCATCCTTAATGCTCTTGATGGTATCCTTGAATTTAAAACACCTTCAGGGGCTTCCCTGGTGACTCAGTGGTAAAGAATCTGCCTGCCAATGCACAAGACCAATTGGTTCAATCCCTGCTCTGGGAAGATCCCACACTGCTTGGAACTAATAGACCTGTGCACCACAGCTACTGAATCTGTGTTCTAGAGGCTGGGAGCCGCAACCACTGATGCCTGAGCACCCTAGAGCCTGTGCTGCACAACAAAAGAAGCCACGGCAATGAGAAGCCTGAGCGCTGCAACTGGAGCATAGCCCTCATCTGTTGCAACTAGAGAGAAGCTTTCATAGCAATAAAGACCCACACAGCCAAAAATAACTAACTAAATAATACAATTTAAATAAATAATTAATTGATTAAATAAAACACATTCAGGTATGTTCCAGATGAGTAGTGTGTCCTAAACTGAAATATCTGTCAGTAAAACTGTTTCTTTGGTGATACTTTGTATGCAAGAACATCTGAGAACATCTCTGAGAAGTCTTATACATAATAAATTTATTGTACTCTCTTGAGTACAGTATGTACTAAATTTGGACATATTTACCTCAGGGAACACCTGTTAAATTAAGGCCCAAAATTGTTCCATAGATACAAAACCAAACAAAACAACAAATAATTTCCCCAATTTGGAAATCTTGGTGCTAAGTAAATACCTCAGCTGGGTTGGATTATGTGTGATTATTGATAGTCAAAACTGTTCCTGGTGAGCTGACCAGACAAAAAATATAGAAAGCTGTGTTAACAGGGTTTATTTTTAACTGAGTGTGATATATATATTCCATCAACTCTTAAACAAGGTGTAACTGTTGCCAAATTTTGAAGCCAGAAGTACTTTTTTGGGAAAAGGTTATTTTGAAATTCAAAATACGTTTTACAAGACAAGAATGCTGATTTTTAATTAAAATAAATTCATTTAGGGTTAGACTTCTTCAGAAAATGGATTGTTAACAAATTCAGTAATCAGTGGTGTATATACTTCCCAAGGTAACAGTCATTGTTCAAATAGAGAACAGCATGATTATTGTTAAAACCATATGGTTCTTTGAAAGCATGCAATCTTAACTGATCTTTCATAATACTGTTGAGGCTGAATATAATCAATGAACTGTCCAGTAGCATTTCCCTATACATAAATAAGCATTGGCTCATGTTTAGGTAGCATGATTGTGACACAGATGGCTGGCTGCCCTCCTAAAATGCAAGGTCTTCTACAATTCTGTGGAATTGTCTCTGGGAGGCAGAGGCTACTTTCCCCAATCTGCTTTCATCTCTCTGGATCATATGATTAATTTTTACTAAATAGGCTATGAGAAGTATAGACTGCCTGGATTCATATATTGACTCTGCCAAACTATCAACTATGTGAATTTAGTAAAGTTATTAAAATTCTCTGAGGCTCAGTTTTCTCATCTGTAACATAGTCTAATAAAAGACCTCATTTCTAGGTTGGTCATGAGGACTAAATAAAGCAGACCATGCCTGGTCCTCTAATGCAGAAAGTGAAGAGGAACTAAAGAGCCTCTTGATGAGAGTGAAAGCAAAGTGTAAAAGTTCCTTTGAATGTTGAAGCTCAACATTCAAAAAACTAAGATCATGGCATCTGGTCCCATCACTCCATGGAAAATAGAAAGGGAAAAAGTGGAAGCAGTGAAAGATTTTATTTTCTTGGGCTCCAAAATGACTGTGAACAGTGACTGCAGCCATGAAGTTAAAAGACGCTTGCTCCTTAGAAGAAAAGTTATAACAAACCTAAACAGCATATTTCAAAGCAGCAATATCACTCTGTTGACAAAGGTCCATATAGTCAAAGCTGTGGTTTTCCAGTAGTCACATATAGATGTGAGAGTTGTACCATCAAGAAAGCTGAGTGCCAAAGAATTGGTGCTTTCAAATTGTGGTGCTGGAGAAGACTCTTGAGAGTCCCTTGGACAGCAAGGAGATCAAACCAGTCAATCCTAAAAGAAGTCAACCCCAAATAATAGTCAGCAGGATTGTTGTTGAAGCTGAAGCTTCAATACTTTGGTCACCGGATGTGAAAAGTTGACTCATTAGAAAGGACTCTGATGCTGGGAAAGATGGAAGGCAAAGGGAGGAGGGGGCAGCAGAGGATGAGATGGTTGGATGGCATCACTGACTCAATGGACACGAGTTTGGGCAAACTCTAGGATATAGTGGAGGAGAGATGAGACTGTCTTGTTGTAGTCTATGGGGTCACAAAGTGTTAGACACAACTTAGCAAATGAACAACAACAAGTTACATCTGGGAAATGGTAAGCAGTTGAAGTTTTTCATTAAATACAATTTTAAAAAATATTTATAATTTATTCTAGTTATTTTATGTCTTTTCTAAATTTATATTCCAATCTGGGAGGGGGAGATTGTTTAAAAACATTATTAAATGAGTTAAATAGATGTGGAAAACTAAGAGTGACAAACTTTCAGTTACAATATAAATGAGTCATGGGTATGAAATGTAGTATGGGGAAAATAGTCAACAATAATGTACTATCTTTGTATGGGTGACATGGTAACTAGACTCACTGGGGTGGTCGCTTTGTAACATATCAAAATGTCAAATAACTGTTGTGCACAGGACTAATATAGTGTTGTAGGTCAATTATCTTTCAAAAAACAAACAAAAAAAAACTCATAGGAATGGAGATGAGGTTTGTATTTACCAGAGGCCTGAGGGGTATAGGGTGGGGATTGGATAAAGATGGACAAAAGTAACAAACTTCCAGTTATAAGTAAGTACTAGAGATAGAATGTACAACATAATTAACATTATTAGCACAGCTGTAAGTTATATATGAAAGTTGTTAAGAAGAGTAAATCCTTAGTTGTCATCATGAGAAACAGTTTTTTCCATTTTATTTTATTTTGTATCTATATGAGAAGATGGGTATTGATGGAACATAGTGTGTTAGTCATTTGATAGTATATGCTAGTAAAAACATGTATGCTATATACCTTAAGGTTATACAGTGCTATATGTCAATTATATCTCAATAAAATTATAAGAAAAAAACACCATTTAGAAAAAATAGTGGAATAAAACACGCTTTATATTTTTATATTTTATTATGACTGAAAAATTAAGAAACCAAGAAAAAGCCAATAGAGCATGAACTTGGGCAAACTTCGGGATATAGTGAAGGACAGAAAGGTCTGGCATGCTGCAGTCCATGGGGTTGCAAAGAGCCAGACCCCACTGGGTGACTGAACAACATACACACACACACATATAAGATATTGGCATTTTAATGATTTCCAGAATATATAATACTATCATAATGATGTTTTTTCCCATTAACATGTTTATCTCCTAAGGGAAAAATGACCTGTGATTTCCTCACACTTGGAATCTCCCCTTTCCAGTGACACAGTGGCAGGACCTGGTGTTGTCCAGCAAGTCTCCCTACTCCCACAGCTAGGACCTTGGCTTTAGAGTCACCAGTAAAGCCTAATTTCAATACAGTCAATACTCAGAGTCTGTATTTAAAAAATACAGATATATAGGGCCTGGGCTTCTCAGGTGACACTAGTGGTAAAGAACCTGCCTGCCAACGCTGGAGATTTAAGAGGCATGGGTTCAATCCCTAGGTTGGAAAGATCCTCTTGAGAAGGAAATGACAACCCACTCCAGTATTCTTGCCTGGGAAATCTCTTGGACAGAAGAACCCGGCAGGCTAGATTTCATGGATCACAGAGAGTCAGACACTATTGATCATGCATTCATGCATCCATGAGAAAGGGGGCAAGAACAGGACTTCATTTAATAACAACATAAAGGTGCTTTTTTTTTTTTAATTAACTGCTTTTGAGACACACACATACAACTGAACCATTTACTGAAAATATTTCTAATAGAAACTCTTGTTCAAGCCTAATTTTTGGAAAGTTATAAAGCACATTTGCATCAGAGTTCCTCCTGGAGTTTCAGCTTCTGCTGTTTACCAGGAGGATTGAGATGACCTTCAAATGCACTGCTGGGTTTGGGCAAAAAGCCAGCTTAAATGTCTATTAATGATAATCTTGCTTATAGTTAGTTAACACTCTTCCCCTACTTCTGTGATGGTACTTTCCTCATATTTATTAAAGTGCTGAGAGAAAGTCAAACTATATATGTATTATCTTTGAAAGTCAAGATAATGGAATGGTTAGAAAATTGGAAAACCTCATCTAAATTTAAACAAAAATCCTTTCTATTGTATGTTTTTTTTAAACAGTAAAATAACACATGATGATTTTTTAAAGGTATAATTAACCTTTTACTTCATAATGACAATTTAAAGAATTACCATATATCCTATTGTAAACTTATACTAAGGACTGAAAGAAGAGAGACAGAAAAGGAGAAAGAGAGAAAAATTGAGATCAATCATATCCTAAGAGATCAAGAAAACTTTATAGTTAAAAGACAAAGATTCTGCTATTATTTTGATTTCATATACCTGAAGTCAGCTAAAAAACAAAAATTATCTCAACAAAATGTAAGATTTCTCAGTTTTATAAACATGATCAAAAGAAAAATATATTTTGGTTATTATTCTGTGTTTTTCCAAAATACATTTTTTAAAAGATGCTTCTAGTTTGTAAAAGGTCATGGCAGTTTCCAGAGCCATAACTGTACTAAGCATTTCATCATAGTTGTATGATTTCCTTTTCCCATTTTCTCTGCAAATGTACACAGGTACTACTAGTACACAATTATAGTTAGCCACTTATATTTGGTTCTTACAGATAGCACCTGTAACTAGCTGCTGTATGAACGCATGGTCACAATTATACATTTTTATAGTTTTTAATCTGCTATTTAAAGTATAGAGATTAATGATAAATAATTTTTGTGTACAGTATCTACTCTAACAATTTATGAGAATCTGAATCCTGCCTTCTGTAAGAAGCTAACAGTAAGGGCAAAATCATGACAACTGAAAGAGAGACATAAGGATGAGTTCAATTATCAGAAGGGAAGTTGAATTAAAACATATGTGACATCCTCTCTTTATCCTCCCTTTCTCAGCGGGACCTGTAGAGAAGAAGGTGTATAGAGACATGGCTTCCTTGCTCCCTTATCTTGCCAAGAAGACATGTAATGGGGCCTAGTATATAGGAGTGCTTTCAGAAAGAAATTTATATTTCAGATGAATTTAAGTGACTATGAACAGGAAATTATTTGACCCAAGAAGATAAGTCTCATTGATCCAAGTCTAGCTTTTGCCACAAAGCTTTGACCAAAAAAATAAATAAATAAATAAACGCCGGTGTCCTGGTCTGAAAGGGCAAGGTTTTCTGAAAGAGGGTTGGGGAAAGCAGGCAAATATCACTTGCGTTCAAGCAGAACATTTTATTTTCTCTATCACCTCAGCTGTTGTTCCTTATTCCCAGAGGCTGCCAGCCACGATCATTTGGGAAGTCACAATGGATCTATTCTATTCAATCCTCTTGTGGGAATAGGCCATTACACCAGCAGTGAGGGACTTCCCAGAACAGATTTTCCTTCTAGTGCTAATTTGTTTTTCTCTGGAGCAACGCGCAGAGGCACTAATCAGGACGGTTCATCGTGAATGTTTTCTTGATAGACTTTTTTAAACCTCTGCAGCAGCTGCAGGATTGAAAAATATATGCATTAAAGCAATTAAACATTTTAAAAACATGTAAAAGGCATAACACACCAGTGTTGTGTGTGTGTGTGTGTGTGTGATAGAGGGTTTATTATAGAAAATAAACATATATTAAAATTAGTTACAAAACAGAAACTGTTGATTTTATAAATCACATGCCCTGAAAATGTTCTAACACTACTACAAGGGCTTCTTAATAAAGGTATTTCAATGAAATTAGGGAGATTAGAAACATTTTGAGGTCAAAGGAAGATGTAACAGATTCTGACTCTCTGCCTAAATATGAAACAAGGAAAGATTTTATAGGCATAGATCTCTATTGCTATATAATCTCTTTGTTGATATATAGTTATTAATAAAGTTTGTTAATCTAAATAATTATCATGCTATTCTGAACCTTAATTATATAGTGCATACTAGAGCAAAAGAGGGCTTCCCATGTGGCTCAACGGTAAAGAATCCGCCTGCTAATGCAAGAGACACAGGAAATACGGGTTTGATCTCTGGATGGGGAAGATCTCCTGGAGTAGGAAATGGCAACCCATTCCAGTATTCTTGCCTGAGAAATTCCATAGACAGAGGAGCCTGGTGGGCTACAGTCCCTGGTGGGTTACTTGGCTACAGGTCAAGTCCCTGAGTCTCAGGCCAAGTCCCTGAGATTGCAAAAAACTGGACACAACTGAGGACATACAGCTCTAGAACAGTTAGGTGTATCTCCCTGGCCTGATCAGTTACTACCAATATGGGTTGACTGGGTAAAGTTGGGACTCACGTGTAAAAACATCACAGATTTTTGCTTAAAACCAGTATTTCAGGACTAACTGAAGATAGTATTGAAGAAGGAATTCATAGGGCCTGGACTCCATCTTAGGCCTGTTCGTGCTGATCATGTTCGGCCACCTCTCTAATGGACTCTGAACTCTGTGCTTAGTGCCTGTGGAAACGACAATAGAAGGATAAGACCCCCTCCGGACAGGGGAATCTTGAAGATTGCATTCAGGTTACTCATCACCTAAGAGAAAACATACACTGATCCCCTTCCTCTAGACAGGTCATAAATTTTTTCTGTAACCTTGGGCTTATTGATTATTAACTGTTTGGAATGTAACCTCGGGCTTATTGATTATTGACTGTTTGAACACATAACACATGAATGATGGGGTTACTGTGATTGTATTTACCTTTCCTTTGTTTATGTAAGTCTCAAGGAAATTGGGGTGGTGGGTTCAGACACGTACATATGGGGTATAAAAGATTTTCACAAATGCTGGTCGGGGTCCTTGGCTAAGAGGAGACTCTGCCTTGGGCCCACCGGTGTAATAAACTGCACTTCACTATCTGCATCATCCTTCTGAGTGAGCTTGTTTCCCGGATCGCGTGGCTATAACAGTATGAACTAACTACTTTAAAGATAGGAAGTTTTCTCTAATAAGAATATAGCTAAAGTTTGAAGGAACATTTGGAAGAATAATACAGAAATTTAAAAAAAAATAGAAGTTATGTCTAGATGAACTTTAATCTCCTTCAAATACCAGGATTCATATTTTCTAAGCAAGGTAAACTAAATTCATGTGGTACTAGACTTTTTGCTCCTCACCTCTGTAATTCTATTTTGTTATATTACTCCCCTTTCCCACCTTCCAACAAATAATTCTAGCCTCGTTTGGGAAAACACATTTAAATATGTGCCAAATGGATGCAATTACCTGCAAAGCTCAATTTTTTTGTTTTGCAATTGTCAAATTTTTCTCTGAAGAGTTTCATGTTAGCAAGAGAGCATAACATAATGTTCCGTTTAATCAATCCTCTAACTGAGCATTTACTTTTCTTATATTGAAACAATAATTATGTTATACTGATTATTACTGATAAAATTATTACAATATTGATTGCAACATAGAATATTGCAAACCAATTCATAACAGTTCACAGTATTTGAATGATTGTATGTACAATTACTTTGCTCTTATTTATTACTTTTTTTATGGGGGGAGAAGTATTTGAAAATTTTAAATTTCCAGAGGTGACTTAGTTCATAATCCAAGTCACATAAAAAAATATGAAAGAGTTAATAATATACATAGTATGAATGTATAACGTCTTCCTCCAGTTCAGTTCAGTTCAGTCGCTCAGTCGTGCCCGACTCTTTGCGACTGCATGGACTGCAGCATGCCAGGCCTCCCTGTCCATCACCAATTCCCGGAGTTTACTCAAACTTATGTCCATTGAGTCGGTGATGCTATCCAACCATCTTATCATCCGTCATCCTCTTCTCCTCCCGCCTTCAATCTTTCGCAGCATCAGGGTCTTTTCAAATGAGTCAGTTCTTCGCATCAGGTGGCCAAAGTATTGGAGTTTCAGCTTCAGTTAACTATATATATATATACATATATAGTAAGAATGTTTGACCCAGGGATTGAACCCTCATCTCCTGCGGCTCCTGCATTGCAAGCAGATTCTCTACTACTGAACCACCAGGGAAGCCCAATGACTTATTACTTGCTGTTTTTTTTGAATATTTATTTAAGACTAAGGAAATGATGTTAGACAAAAAGCAAATTTGAGCAATTTTCTTATTTGAGTTCAAAATAGGTCGTAAAGCAGTGGAGACAACTTGCAACATTAACAAGGTATTTGGCCCAGGAACTGCTAATGAACGTACAGTGCAGTGGTGGTTCAAGAAGTTTTACAAAGGAGACAAGAGACTTGAAAATGAGGAACATAGTGGCCAGCCATCGTAAGTTGACAATGACCGACTGAGAGCAATCATCGAAGCTGATCCTCTTGCAACTACATGAGGAGTCACCGAAGAACTCAATGTCTACCATTCTATGGTCATTTGGCACTTGAAGCAAATTTGAAAGGTGAAAAAGCTTGATAACTGAGTGCCTCCTGAGTTGACCAAATATACATATATATATATATATATAATTTTGAAGTGTCATCTTTTCTTATTCTATGCAACAACAACAAACCACTTCTTGATGGGATTGTGATGTGTGATGAAAAGTGGATTTTATACTACAACTGGCAATGACCAAGTCAGTGGCTGGACTGAGAAGAATATCCAAAGCACTTCCCAAAGCCAAATTTGAGCCAAATAAAAGTCATGGCCTCTGGTGGTCTTCTGTCAGTCTGATCCACTACAGCTTTCTGAATCCCAGCAAAACCATTACATCTGAGAGTCTCAGCAAATTGATGAGATGCACCAAAAACTGCAATACCTGCAGCTGGCACTGGTCAACAGAAAGGGCCCAATTCTTCTCCATGACAACACCTGACCATAGGTCCCACAACCAACTCTTCAAAAGTTGAATGAATTGAGCTACAAAGTTTTGCCTCATCTGCCATATTCACCTGACATCTTGACAACTGACTAAGACTTCCTCAAACATCTTGATAACTTTTTGCATGGAAAATGCTTCCACAGCCAGCAGGAGGCAGATGATGCCTTCCAAGAGTTAGTCAAATTCCGAGGCACAGATTTTTATGCTACAGGAATAAACAAACTTGTTTCTTGTTGGCAAAAATGTGTTGATTGCAATGGTTCCTATTTTGGTTAATAAAGATGTGTTTGAACCTAGAACTGAAATGATTTAAAATCCATGGTCTGAAATAGCAATTATGTTTGAACTAGCCTAATACTTATATACATATTATTTAAAAAGAGCAAATATATTCAAGACATTAAAAAAATCACAACTCATTAGCATTCAGTTACAAAAAGTAATTTGGGTGTCATTTTTAAAATAATTTCATTTATTTATTTTTGGCTGTTTATTTTTGGGACTTTGTTGCTATGTTGTCTTTTCTCTAGTTGTGGCGAGTGAGGGCTCCTCTCTAGTTGTGGTCCACGAGATTATCACTGACATGGCTTCTCCTGTTTTGGATCATGGACTCTAGAGCAGGCATGCTTCAGTAGTTCAGACAGATAGGCTCAGCAGTTGCAACTCCCAGGCTCCAGAGCACAGGCTCAATAATTGTGGCACGTGGACTTAGTTGCTCTGCAGCATGTGGGTTCTTCCTGGACCAGGCATCAAATCTGTGTCTCCTGCATTGGCAGGTGGATTCTTTATCACTGAGCAACCAGGGAACCCCTGGGTGTTATTTTATCCTGCTGCTGCTAAGTCACTTCAGTCGTGTCCGAGTCTGTGCGACCCCATAGACAGCAGCCCACCAGGCTCCCCCGTCCCTGGGATTCCCCTGGCAATAATACTGGAGTGGGTTGCCATTTCCTTCTCCAGTGCATGAAAGGGAAAAGTGAAAGTGAAGTCGCTCAGTTGTGTACGACTCTTAGCGACCCCATGGACTGTAGCCTACCAGGCTCCTCCTCCCATGGGATTTTCCAGGCAAGAGTACTGGAGTGGGGTGCCATTTCCAATGGATACTATAAGTAACAGTTTGGTTTGCCAAGGCAAAATGCATAATACATTTTTGAATAAAGAATACAGATTATTCATGTCATACAACTGAATATCTAAGCACTAATCAGTTTAACTAAACTGATGGACAATGAGAATCCTAGAATTGTTTTAACTAAGTTTAGTCCTTTTAAACTAGAAAATCAAGTCTACTATTTTTTTTTTTTTTTTAATAATCAGAAGCAACTATAAACATGTAAGTACAGGGGAATATTCCTAATGCAAATGAAAAGGCTCTAAGTCACCAACACTTTGTTCTGCAAGTCTTAGGTGAGGGCTTCTGGCAAGCATCAAGTTGTAAGTCATGGATATCCTCATAGAAACAAAGAAAGTGGGTGTCATCTTTTTTTTTTTCCCCTAAAAATGGAAGGGAAAACAGAAATAAGACTCAAAAACTAATTAAACTTGCTGCAACAGAAATGAAAGCATTTTGATGCAACTTATTAAAAGGAAAATGCTGTGAAATTAAGAATAATCAAAAACTAATTAAGGTTGATGCAATAGGAACAGTCAAAGAATGCTTGATAACATTTATTGAACTAAAGTAGCATGGCTGTCACAAAAGGACACACGTGGAATAAAATTCAAGTAATTACAGAAAAAGGCTAAAACATAAAATGCACTGGTTTATTATCCACAAATAAAGAGAAAGTTGAAACACACACTTTCTAATAGAATCTTGATTTTAGTTAGTATGTCTCCATGAGTCATAAGAAAGGGAAAGAAATGATGCTATCCTTTATTACTCCTGTTTTATTACCCATAATTACTTGGAACTCCCAAATGGTAAAGATAAAATGGTTCTTTTTGACTGAATGAACTATTTCATAGTATCGGTAAAGAGTCAATAGCCATTTACTTAATTTAAGAGATGGTAACTGAATTCATTAATTTTCTTGAATGAGCAATGCACAGACATAGGAGTTTGATGTTTTCCTTCTCACCATGAAATGAATAATCCTGACTTCCATGTTTGAGGCTATAAAATATGATTGCCTTTACTTTTTCAGTCTCATTTCCCTTCAATTAGATAGAAATGTTAATGTCAATTACATAGAAAGCTGAATTTTTCACATGAGGTAATTATGCCAATTGCAATGTGCATTCGTTGAGCTCCATAACATATACCACATAATAGCTAGTATAAAGAAATAGTCCCAAAGTTAAAACAGAAAAAGGATAATAATCACCTGTTTTTATTGTTTATCATTCATTATTAGCCCTTTTTTTTCAAACCTAAGTGCAAATAAAAAAAAACTATATATAGCCCATTAGAATAATTACTGTAAATATTATAACTAGGACAATGGTATATAGAAATAGCAATTTCTATATAATCCAGCATAATTATCTTTAAATAAATAGAAGGGAAATTCCACTATTTCAGTAACTAAAAAGAGGTTGATACAGCCAGTCAGACCAAAAAAAAAAAAAAAACCAAAACAAAGCAGATTTTTTTATTTCTCCAAGGCACTATGCTACACAATGAGTTATAGTCACCAGATGAGCAGCAATGCTAATTAAGGCACTACAATCTCAGCTGTTAGATACAGGTTAGGAAAAAAATAGCTGTGAGGAGTAGGCATGTGACACTAGACCATGACTCTTAAACATTCATGCACATATGTTCAAGAGAGGAGCTTGGTAAAATGCATAGTCTGAGGCCTGCCCTCAGAGATTCTGATTCAGTAGGTCAGGTTAAATCCAAGGCATCTGAAATTTTAATAAGCATTCCTAAGTGGATTTGCTGTAGGGGCCTTTCAATTACATTCAAGCTGTAGGTTATAAGTCCTTTAAAAACAATAATTGTTTATTCATCTTTGTACCATCCAAGTCACCTCAGTCACCTTCATAATCCCATCCTTATTTTATTACTATAACTGAGTGAAAAAAAAAAAAGCTGTTTAAAAAATCTGACAGGTATTCTATATATTATACAAATATAAAAATATTATACAAATATAAAAATATTATACAGGGACAATGAGAAGTAATTTAGACAAATACCTGGTGGTTGTCAATCTTGGTTGCACATCAAACTCACAAGGGGGATGTCTAAAGTACTACTGCTGGAGCCAGGCTCCACCAATCAAATTGGAATCTCAGGGGGTAGGCCCTATACATCTGTATTTTTTAAACCTCCCCCTGGTGATGCAGAGACACGGCAGAAATGGAGAGTCAATGACAGTAGGATAGTTAGAGAAATCTATCAACAGTAATAAGTTTCTAATAAGAAGTTTTGAAATTTCTGATAAACTTAATTACTATAGACTCTGGTTGACTTTATTTTTTTGGGCTCCAAAATCACTGCTGATGGTGATTGCAGCCATGAAATTAAAAGACACTAACTCCTTGGAAGGAAAGTTATGACCAACTTAGATAGCATATTTAAAAGCAGAGACATTACTTTGCCAACAAAGGTCCATCTAGTCAAGGCTATGGTTTCTCCAGTGGTCATGTATGGATGTGAGAGTTGGACGGTGAAGAAAGCTGAGTGCTGAAGAATTGATGCTTTTGAACTGCGGTGTTGGAGAAGACTCTTGAGAGTCCCTTGGACTGCAAGAAGATCCAATCACTCCATCCTAAAGGAGATTAGTCCTGGGTGTTCTTTGGAAGCACTGATGTTGAAGCTGAAACTCCAGTACTTTGGCCACCTCCTGCAAAGAGTTGACTCATTGGAAAAGACCCTAATGCTGGGAAGGATTGGGGGCAGGAGGAGAAGGGGTCGACAGAGGATGAGATGGTTGGATGGCATCAGCAACTAAATGGACATGGGTTTGGGTAAACTCTGGGAGCTGGTGATGGACAGGGAGGCCTGGCGTGCTGCGATTCATGGGGTCACAAAGAGTCGGACACGACTGAGCGACTGAACTGAACTGAACTGGTGACCTAGCATTTTCCCTTCCTCTCTGCTATGCTACAATGACAATACTTGACACTTTTTTTTTCCAAATTTTACTCAGTTGCTATTTTAAATCTCTAGGTTAATTTCTCTTTTCTTCAGAGAAGTTTTTAGCTTCTCTTTGGAACTTAATTAACATGTCTGGCTTCACAATCGCTGCCATACTCTGGACCCAGCTTCAGTTCTCAATAACTATGCTTTTAATATCTTAAAAGCTATTATCCTCAAACTCAACCATAATTTAGCAGTCCTGTGTGTAGTATTTGGATGGGTGACCAAATACAACAGAATCATACCTCTTTCCTTAAACCTTTTTCATAAAGCAAAAGTGAGAAATAAGTTCCTCTCTGCTCTTGGAAGGCAAATGATATAAACATCAAAAGTTGTTGGGGACTCTTCCTTTTCATGTTCAACAAACCAGTCACTATTTTGAGAACATGAAGGCAATAAGCAGAAAAAAGTAACAATATTAAAAAAGAGAGAGCAAGTGATGTTTAAGTCCAAGGTTACAACTGATTCTGAGGCCTAACTTCATCCCAATCCTCCAAATTATATTACCTGTTTTGTGTACCCATATCAACTTGGGTTTCCATTGCTTGTGCCCAAAATAGTCCTGGCTCTTAGATTGTTGATCTAAGTAATCTTTCTATAATCCATCATCCCATGATAACACTGCTTTCCTATAAAGATCTCCCCAAAGAAAATCTTGTACTGAAGCTGAGTTCTCCTTTATCTGTCACCTCTTCCTGTTCTTTACATATCCTTGGGATAAATAACACCTTTCATTTGAAAGAGTCTGGGTTTTCAGAGATAGTATTTTGTTTTACTTACAATAACATTAAAATTTCAAAACAAAAACAAAATCAAGTTAAGGTACTTAAAAAAAAATAGAGCACTGCAGATTAAAAAAATGAAGAAAATGATTTAAAATATTTTTGAGTGCTTTATATGTCCTAGAAAGTAGTCTATGTCTTTTTTACCAATAATCTCATTTAATCTTCACAATTCCAAGCTTTGTCTCACAGCGTAGACATGCTTGGCTAAAAGTCTGCTGTCAATGGTTGCTAACCATGTTGTTGCTAACCTAAAATTGGTCATGAATTTTGAACAAAGGGCCACACATTTTCATTTTTGCTGAGACCTGCAGATTAAGTAGCTTGTCTTGATCCACATGCACTCATTCACTTGGTCCATGAAATCAAGACTTTGATTTCTGTTTTCTTTTAAAGACTCAGAAATTTCAAGTTCATTGTTTAAATTCACAAAGTTATTAAGTGGTTCAATGAGATCCCACACTGGATATCTGGCTTCATTGACTGGTTCCTCAGTCACTCAAAATTCAGATTAAGCACATAGATTAAATCATTATAAAATATAGTTGCCAAAAAAGAAATGAAAATAAACCTTGAAGCTTATCTAAATGACCAAACATGTTATCTGATTTATGTATGCTAATAACAGGCTTCCCTGGTGACTCAGTTGGTAAAGAATCTGCCTGCAATGCAGGAGTCCTGAGTTTGATCCCTGGGATGGTAAGATCTCCTGGAGAAGGGAACGGCTACCCACTCCAGTATTCTTGCCAGGAGAATCCCATGGACAAAGGAGCCTGGTGGTCTACAGTCCACAGGGTCTCAAAGAATCAGACACAACTGAGACAACTTAGCACGTGCTAATAACAACAGTCATGAATTAATGTTGGTGTATGTTATACCCGTCTGATACAGCTTATAAGGGCTCCAGAGGGAGGAACTATATGAAGAATTAGCCATCAGTAAGACAACTTACTTCAATCTTCTTTTATCACAGTATCTCAGTTAAATAAAAGACAGGATAATAGCATATTTAAATTGTTACCTTTCAATAAAGTCTAATTTCAGAAGTCATATTTATGATAAAAATACACCCTAAAAAATAAATACCAACAGAACAGCAAGAGAGTAGAGTATGTCTTAGTTAAATAGCCTATTGTTTGTCTGAATTCACTTAGATATTTTTAAGAAATGTGTCTTGTTCTTGCCCAAGAGTCTTGTGTGTATAGAACCTCAAAAATGATTGCTGAAGCACATCAGTCAGTTCCAGAGAATGATGATAAGACATAACTAACATGCACTTGACAAAGCAAAAACAAAAATAAAAATAAAAAACATTGTGTACAAAAGTGTCTTTCTTTCACTTGCTCTCTTCACTCCATCCAAATTCTGTCCCTTTAAATCTACCACCATGAATTATTTTTCATTAAAGCTGTGGAATTTTTCGGTATCTGAGTTTCTTTTCCTAGCGGAACTTTAGGCTAAAGGATAAAGACTATTATAAATGCTTAGATGAGTTTCTATTTCAGAAGCAGGAAAAACTACATAATTCAGTTAAATAGCATGTTCATCTTCACTTTATTTTCATGGCATTAGTTCACATCACTGAATGAAGCAAAGATCCCCAAATTTAAGTAAATAAACATAAAATCAAATGTAATTAGCTATATTAATTTATATTTGTGTTCTATGAAGAATGAGGAATATTCTAAAACAAAGAAGATTTGTACATATTCCTTATCATGTCTCAGACCGTAAAATGTTTCTTAACCAATTCAGAGAATAGTATGTTGTTTTTGGCATTTGCCTTTTTTCTTTTTTTTTTTTTAATTTATTGAACTATGCCATATGGAAACTGAGACTTCCATTCTTTCATTTTCAGGGATGAGGAAGATAACAGTCTCTCTGAAGATAATCATGATTGACAAGTTCAGTTTCTTTCTCAAAAGGTTAATTAGAAGTCACGTGAAATAGTGTGCCTGTTATCTGAACTACACTTGCTCCCTTGCTTTTAGTTGGTCAGCCACTAACACAGCTGAATCAATGCCACTTTGCTCATATCAAAATCTTTATAGGTATAAACTCTGGAGTCAAAAGATTGATACTTAGTTTCATGCAAAAGGAAGACAATGTGTAAATGCCTATTAGGCTTCAGACATGCAGGAGGGATCCTTTTTGAAGTTTCCCAGACCACCTTCTTTGGTGCACAACAAAAATTACTTCAGTTCAATTTCTATTACCCTCTATTTCAGGCCCATTTAATCTTTCCAAATAGATATCCTTTATGTCACACACATACAGTGAAATTCCAAGCCCTTTTTATCATATAGTTAAGGGGTGCCACATACTGCTCTCAAATACAGAGAGCAATTTCCACATTTTAAAGCAACAAATTAATCCTGACCTCTGCTATTGACATTTGAAGAAGCAGCCTGATCTTCTAGGCCTTGATCAGTTTGCTTCTAAAAATTTCTAATTATTGTTAGCAGTCAGCAGAAGGTAGAGGGCATCAGAACCTGAAGCCATATGTGAACACAAAATTATCTTTTCCTTCACTGGAATAAAGTATCATCTACACCAATAGCAAATGGTCATTTTTACAATCATGCCTTCTGGGCTTTTCCTTTGACTATTCTCAGCTCACTACGCTAGGAGAAAATGCACTTCACTAGCAAGTTACTATACTCTTTAAAGGGAGTTTTCTCTTTCTCCCTTGAAGGCTCTTTAAAATAGTGATGATAAAAGGTCAGATACTATCAGTGTGCTTCAGTCCCTTCATTGCAAGTCAATAATATCATTTTTATTCCATTTGGCTTCTCAAAACTAAAACTCTTTTTTTTAGAACTGACAATTTGTAGGCAATTATGATATTTAAAATATCTGTCTGTGTGAGTAGTAGGGAAATATTTTCTTCGTTGAGGGTTTTTAAATGCATGCAGTGCTTTATCCAGGAGTTACTAGGAATACAATGACATTCAGTAGAAATAAAAGGAATAACATGAAAGACACTAATTAAAGGGAAAATCAACGAGTTAGAAGTTGATGCCAAAGAGAATATGCTGTAGTAAAATCAGTCTATACTGAGTCTTTCTTTTGTGAGTAAGGAATCTATATACATATGACACTTGCTATAGCTACAAACAAGGTCTCTGCAATTCCCCTCAGGAATCAAATTGGAAGTCCCTTTACTAAGAAAAGAATAAAACACAAAGTGCGTAAGTTTCCTTAGATAAAACAGCAAACAAAACACATTACAAATGTCTAAAGTACAATCGATGTACAGGGAAAGCTAAATTCATTCAGAATTTACACAAAAATTTTAGTGATTGTGCTTTGCCTACAGGTTCACAATACCTAGCATAGCTTCTTGAAGTTTCCAAAATGAAAAATGCCCTTATAATCTCTACTTTAGGCAATCTTTGATTATTTCCCTATAGCTCAGAGTAAACAATGATTAACGGGATAAGGCCAACAAGTCAGGGGAAAAAAATGAAGCAGGAACTGTTTTTACAGTAGCTACCTCTTACACATTTCAAGTTTTAAAGTGTAGCTTTTTAAAAGCTATCAAAATATGTCTATCAACACATTAATCACAAGAATATGAGGAAAAAGAAAAGGCAACTCCAACAAAATTACTAGGGCTGTAGGCAGAGTAAAGCTTTTCTCTTTTCCCTTTCTTTTATTTCTTTGTCCACTGCAGGTTCAAAGGGGTTAAATTGTCTTTGATTTTAATTTGCATCATCTCAGTGGGATGAAGATTCCTCAGGTGACACTAGTGGTAACCCTTCTGCCAAGGCAGGAGACATAAGAGATGTGGGTTTGATCCTTGGGTGAGGAAAATCCTCTGGAGGAGGGCATGGCAACTACTCCAGTGTTCTTGCCAGGAGCGTTCCTTGGACAGAGGAGCCTGGTGGGCTATGGTCCACAGGGTCACAAAGTCAGATATGACCGAAGCAACTTAGCACACATGCACAGTGGGATTGCAACTTAGCACATACGCACACTGTGATTTCCTCATTCACACAAGTGCATTCTTGTGTGCTGCAACACTCTCACACACCGAGGCACTGTATGCATATCCAACAAGTTCATTTTAATTTCTCGGCTAATCTGGTTATATGTTGACTGTGCCAGTTAAGAGTTCTGTTACTATTCACAACTTACTTAACTTCTCTGGGTCTCTGTAGTCATAAACTGAGGAAAATGAAAATAAACAGTTGTCTATGAAAACTCAATACCATCTGTGATGTGCAGAGATCGTCTGTGAATGTTAATTCCATTAACATACACCCAAGGACAAGCTTCTTTTCCAATAAAACGAACAGAGAGAAGTGTGAAAGTAGTACTCAACCTTGCAAATGAGGTTACTGTTGTAAGCATTCTGCTTCCTGTGTGTTCTGTAGATTAACCATGTTCTATTGGCTCAGGGGTCTTCCCTAGTGGCTCAGATGGTAAAGAATCCAACAGCAATGCAGGAGATCTGGATTCAATCCCCGAGTTGGGAAGATGCCACTAGAGTAGGGAATGGCTACCCACTCTAGTATTCTTGATGGAAAACCCTATGGACAGAGGAGACTGGTGGGCTACAGAGCCCATGGGGTCACAAAGATCAGACATGACTGAGCAGCTAACACACATATTGCCTCAGGGACTGTAATTACAAGTCAAACTCAGGATGTGAATTAGAGGACCAAAAAAGGAGTAAGCATTAATGAGAAAAATTATATCGTTATTTCCAGAAAAATAATTGATGGACACAGAGTGAATTGGAAAAGAAAGTGAAAAGTGAAAGTGTTAGTTGCTCAGTCCTGTCCAACTCTTTGTGACCCCATGGACTGTAGCCCACCAGGCTCTTTGGTCCATGGGATTCTCTAGGCAAGAATATTGGAGTGGGTTGCCATTTTCTTCTCCAAGGGATCTTTCTAACCCAGGAATCAAAGCCAGGTCTCCTACACTGCAGGCAGATTCTTTACCATCTGAGCTACCAGGGAAGCCCCCAATATATTAAAATAACACAAAACCACAATATGAAAGAAATGTGATTAAGAAGTAGAAAGTGCATTTTTCTGTTTAGGTATATCCCAATTCATCTCATTAATTGATGATCTTTAACTTGTATTTTTTTGTCTGTGTGATACCCAATTTTCTCAAGGCCATTTAATTAAAAACTTTAACCAATTAAAAGTCCCATGGAAATCTTTGATTGGCATATAGGATACTATTTGTTTAGCCTGTTTTTCTTAGATTTATGATTCTTAAGCACAAGGACTCAGTGATCAATGCAAAGAAATAGAGGAAAACAATAGAATGGGACAGACTAGAGATGTCTTCAAGAAAATTAGAGATACCAAGGGAGCATGAAATGCAAAGATGGGCTCAATAAAGGACAGAAATGGTAGGAACCTAACAGAAGCAGAAGCTACTGAGAAGAGGTGGCAAGAATACACAGAAAATTGTGCAAAAAAGATCTTCACAACCCAGATAATCACGATGGTGTGATCATTCACCTAGAGCCAGACATCCTGGAATGTGAAGTCAAGTGGGCCTTAGAAAGCATCACTACAAACAAAGCTAGTGGAGGTGATGGAATTCCAGTTGAGCTATTTCAAATGCTGAAAGATGATTCTGTGAAAGTGCTGCACTCAATATGGCAGCAAATCTGGAAAACTCAGCAGGGGCCACAGGACTGGAAAAGGTCAGTTTTCATTCAAATCCCAAAGAAAGGTAATGCCAAAGAAGGCTCAAACTACCGCACAGTTGCACTCATCTCACATGCTAGTAAAGCAATGCTTAAAATTCTCTAAGCCAGGCTTCAGCAATATATGAACAGTGAACTTCCATATGTTCAAGCTGGTTTTAGAAAAGGCAGAGGAACCAGAGATAAAATTGCCAACATCTGCTGGATCTTCAAAAGAGTAACAGTTTCAGAAAAACATCTATTTCTGCTTTATTGACTATGCCAAAGCCTTTGACTGTGTGTGTCACAATAAACTCGAAAATTCTGAAAGAGATGGGAATACCAGACCATCTGACCTGTCTCTTGAGAAACCTGTATGCAGGTCAGGAAGCAACAGTTAGAACTGGACATGGAACAACAGACTGGTTCCAAATAGGAAAAGGAGTACCTCAAGGCTGTATATTGTCACCCTGCTTATTTAACTTAAATGCAGAGTACATCATCAGAAAGAAGCACAAGCTGGACTCAAGATTGCCGGGAGAAACATCAATATGCATCAGATATGCAAATGACACCACCCTTATGGCAGAAACTGAAGAAGAACTAAAGAGCCTCTTGATGAAAGTGAAAGAGGAGAGTGAACAAGTTGGCTTAAAGCTCAGCATTCAGAAAACTAAGATCATGGCATCCGGTCCCATCACTTCATGGCAAATAGATGGGGAAATAGTGGAAACAGTGGATGCCTTTATTTTGGGGGGCTCCAAAATCCCTGCAGATGGTGATTGCTGCCATGAAATTAAAAGACACTTAATCCTTGGAAGGTAAGTTATGACCAACCTAGATAGCATATTAAAAAACGGAGACATTACTTTGCCAACAAAGGTCCATCTAGTCAAGGCTATGGTTGTTCCAGTAGTTATGTATGGATGTGACAGTTGGACTGTGAAGAACTGATGCTTTTGAACTGTGGTGTTGGAGAAGACTCTTGAGAGTCCCTTGGACTGCAAGGAGATCCAACCAGTCCATCCTAAAGGAGATCAGTCCTGGGTGTTCATTGGAAGGACTGATGTCGAAGCTGAAACTCCAATACTTTGGCCACCTGATGGGAAGAGCTGACTCATTGGAAAAGACCCTGATGCTGGGAAAGATTGAAGGCAGGAGGAGAAGGGGTCGACAGATGATGAGATGGCTGGATGACATCCCTGACTCCATGGACAAGGGTTTGGGTGGACTCAGGGAGTTGGTGATGGACAGGGAGGCCTGGCATGCTGCAGTTCATGGAGTCGCAAAGAGTTGGACACGACTGAGCACCTGAACTGAACTGGACTGAAGGACAAGCAGTGCAACATTTGTGAACATTAATAGATTTGTGAGTATATAGTAAAAATTTCTTTTAACAGTCAAATGCAAAAAATGTAATTCAGTACTAAATCCATGATATTTTGCCTTTAAATAATGTTTGACAATCACAGCAACTCTATTTTTAATCTTTTGTTTTCTTAATAAAGTAAAACATTTCAAGTGATCCTCTCTGATCAATTGTCCCTTTGGCAGCATCTGGAATGACTCCTATATAATAAAACAAATGAATTTCTAAAGTGATAAAATGGGTTGAAAATAATTAAGCTTTCTATAAATAAAATCATCTCTCAAGTGCCTCATTTACTGAGACTCACTTGAATTTCTAAAGAGTTTTATAAGTTTCTTGTCAAAGTTTTTGATACTAGATAAAATATTTTTCTATGACTCTACATAGCCCACTGCTTAATGTAGTATATATACATAACTATAGCCACCTGGCAAAGTAATACAAATGCATATTTTATGAAATGTTCTAGAAATGAAATGCACTAGAATTTAGACAGCCATTATAATTTTCTACTGAGTTATCAGCCACTATAACATTTGTAAGAGACTGAAATTTCCACAAGCACTACTGGAGGGCTATCAAGATTTTATGGTCACATATTTTCATATTATGTTATCAAAAATGATTATTCATTTACTTAAATGTTCAATTTTATTCAAGAAAAAGAATTATTTCAATGAAACCTGCTGTGATTCCCTTAATAATCTCACTTTAAGGTCATTGGAAGAGGCAGTATTAATGGTGCTTTTCAGCATCCTTGAAGCATCTTCTATCCTGCTTATGTGATCTTGCATTTTGGGGTCAATTGAGATAACTTAGTGAAATTAGAATTTTCTGCAAAATCTTTGGAACACAAAGAACTCAATGATTACTGACTACATTTTTCTTGCAATCTGAATTTAACAACATTATCTCAATTTGAACTTTCATGATGTGTAATTGCAGTGATGCTTCTTTAAAAGTGGCAGCTCATTTTCAAGTAGAGGTACAATTCTCCAAATGGGTTAAACAGAGCTCTCCCTTCAACAAAAATGAAACTTCCAATATACATTTGAGGTGGGTTAATAGCATTTTTCATTTGGATAAAGGAGCACACACTGAGAGTATCTTTCTACCATCTGAGTCAATGAGCCAATATCATTGTAAATCTTCCAGAAATTCCCCTGACTCAATTCAAAGAGAAGTGTTTATTCTTCTCTGCACCCTATCCTTCATTTCTCTACTCTCATTTGGTACCTGTAGGGGTATTTTTTCAACTTGCAATTAAGAGAAAGAGGAAGTATTTCACCCTTTCCTTAATGGTTCCTGCCTATTTAAACAATCCCTACTATATGCATATATGCTAATCATGAAATATGTGATATGAAAAATATTTGGAAAAAAACTATAATAAAACCTACAATCAAGAAAGCCATTAATTTCATTATTGTTATTTTATGATTCAAGTGTGAACATGCGATTTGTTATTATTTTACCAGAAGTAAATGCAAATTAATGAGTAAGTCTAGATGTGTCTGTTCATAAAATAGTATGGGGGCTACTTTACACAAAATATTAAGAGTTAGACTTGCCAATACTTACACATGCCATAATTAACTCACTAGTACTTTATATTGTTCCAAATGATTGATACTGTACTTGGAAAACTTATAATAAATGAGTCATATCAGAATGAAGTGGTTTTTTTAAATTATACCGATTTTCTATAAAAGTATGTGATAATACAAAAGGTCAGTAATTATACTCTCTTGATACAATTACAAAACTAATCTCCTAGCTTATTATTTTACTTCTAAAGATTTATGACTCGGATTGTGAAACACAGCATTTATTAATTAAAATAACTAATGCTCTAAATCATTTACATATAGTTCACTTTTCTCACCAGTAAAGAAAACACCTAAGAGGCATTTTACAGCATTGAACATAAGCTTTAATACCTGACCATACTTCAAAGTAACTGCAAAAGTGACTTTAAAAAAGATAAAGTTCACTTAGTAAACATTAATAAAATATATATTCCAAATCCAACAGATAGTCCTTTTTTAGATTACTCAGTGAATAATTTTGCTACTTATTGTGGTTATGTCTGATTTTACCAGTTTTATCTTCTGTACTCTACATGGCCTGAGCAGCTGACCCCTCTGGAATGTGCTTCCTCAAACATCCAGTCCTCAGCCTCTGTCCTCAGGCTTACAGTTAGGTTCACCCAAAGAAAGGCAATGGCAGGAGATGCCAGGGGTGAAGAAGGGCAAGGTAGAGTATTTCTTTTGGCTCTGTAAATGGCTGCAATTTTGGTTGCAGTTTACATCACATGCCATTTCAGGTTTAGAGATAGCAGTAGCTTCTCACATTGTTGGTCCCTGAGTCATTGGCCTTTTGTTGATTCTCTTAAGCCTTCTCACACCTTTGTAATGGTACTTTCATTATTAAACCCTATTAACTCAAACATTTTGATGATGTCATGCGTTTTCTGCTGTGATTCTACCACATCTTCTCATGGTAATTTAACTTTCAATGCTTATTAGTTTTCTATTGTTAAACACTCAAACCAAGCATACTTCAGTTTATATAATAATAATACATTCATGTATGCAAATCGTAATTTTCAATACAAATTACTCTTTCTTTTAAAAGCTTTTTTAAAAACATTATTTTCTCTATTTTCATCAATTTAACTCTTTCTCCTCGCATTCATCTTCTCCTAAAGTCTTTATTCCTATTTAGAGCATCTCATACACAGAGGTTTGAGACCTGAGTTATCATTGGTTATTTTGACTCTCACCCTCAACTCCCTCTAAATCATACACTTGACCAGCTTATTGCCAACATAAATTCAAAGTTCTCAGTGCTCCTCGCAGTTCTTTTTCTTTTCTTTGTCTGCTCTCTGATTTGGGTGGTTTGGGGACTTACTTCTCGGTTGAGTTACTCGGCCTTGTTCCACATATGAAGGGCTGCCACTCTACTCAGCAAACCAATAACCCAAAGTGGAAATGTGATAGGAGGTATTCAGAGCTGTTCTTTCCTCGTACAGTCTTTCTTCTCACATTCAGGGATGATTTCAGGTGTTTGATGACTTCAAACAATTTAAACTTAAAATTGATTTTTACTTTCATGTACTTTTTAGACCTAACCAAGGAATGAAATGAGACTCCATCCTGCTTTTATTCTTAGTTCTCCATTTGTAGCCCTGCTTCCTCACACGTGGCAGTGCAAGCTTGACCTTCTCAGCACTAGGACAGTTATACCTCCTTTCCTCGGCCATTCACAGCTTACCTTGTGTACCACGAACTCATCTTAAGTTGTGTTGGAAAAAAACCTTGCCCATTATTTTCCCTGTGTAAATTCACTCTAGCCTTTCTTTTCTCCAATCCCACTTATTCCCCAGGAGAGAGCACTCTCTGGGGAATGTGCTGGGCCACACAGGACATAAGTGAGGTCACACTGCCAAGAATTGTATACATGTGTCACTGCCTACATAGCATATTTAAGCAAGTGATTGAACTTGTCTCTGCTTCAGTATCCTTATATATAAAATGCACATAACAATACCTCCAATATAAGTACTCTATAGTTATAAGTACTCTATAGTTTAGACTTAAGTTTAGTTTTTCGCTAAGTCATGTCCAACTCTTTTGCAACCCCACGGACTGTAGCCCATCAGGTTCCTCTGTCTATGCCACTTCCCAGGCAAGAATACTAGAGTGGGTTGTCATTTCCTTCCCCAGGGTATCTTCTTGGCCCAGGGATTGAACTCTCATCTCCTGAACTGGCAGGCAGACTCTTTACCACTGAGCCACCAGGGACTTTGAAAACCCTCTCAGATAAGATAGACCACCTGTGATTTCCCCAGTATCTGCTATGTGGAGAAGAATGTGGCAGAAAAGGAGGGTAACAGGAAAACTCATAGAAAGCTTTCAGCTCTGACTTAAATTGTAGCAGCTTGTTTTGCCATCTTTTTAAGCCAATCTCAAAATCCATCTTCTGTTTTGAGTTTCTTCTGATCCTTCTAATTTGATGTAATCATTCTGCATATGCTGTCACCATTCTCTAGTAGTCTGTTCATTTTTCTCACAGGAAACACTCTTAATATTTTACCTATATCTTTATATATCTACATATGGATGCATAGGTATAGATAGACAAATGCATTTCTCTGTAAGACTGTCCATGTTTTTAAGTTCAGATAGACTTTTTTGCAACTTCAGATGTGTTTAAAATGGAATATATGGTATAATGTGATTTGATAGTTCTTTTCAATCAAATGCCTACTACTTGATAGGCGCTATTCCAAGATGATTGGTAATCTTAACCACACCTCTGCAAAGTAGCTGTTATCTCCACTTCATACACAACAGTGCTTTTCAAAGTGCTAGTTACAAACTGTTTATTACTTACAAGCATAGAGATAACTACAGAAGTTCAGAATAAATGCTTAGAAACTTTTATAGGAATTTGACATTGCCATGACCTCCGAGTGTATGATCGCTGTCAACAAATTTGTTCTGTGGTTTACGTTTTCTGTAGAAAAAGACTGACAAGCTACAATGGCAGGGAAACATTTTGGAACGCTGATTATGGAGCTAATGCAGACAGTGAACTAATGTACTTCTTTTGTCAAAAAATTCTTGCTACACGGTAAAATAAAAATCAGCTGAATACCAGCATTCTTAGCAATGTGGTAAAATTTTGTGAATTATGTTAAAGCTAATGCATTAAATGAAAAAATTATCCTCTTTCTTAGACAAGATAGAAGTTGATTATACATCTCTACTGCACACTGAGGCACAAAAGTTTCAGATGTGAGAACTTTTGTCGAGAATGTTTGAACAACACAAAAACTCTTGTTTCTGCCAGATAAGAAATCAGCTCATTTCTAAATTTTATATGGCTAGACAGCCACCCTTCTTTATTTGTCTGATATATTTGGTGTTTTGATAATCTTAATAGTACTTACAAGGAAGAAATGCAACATGTTTTGCAATGGCAGGTAAAGTCAGAGGACAAAGCAAAAGCCCAAAGCTTAAAATAACAGATTTTCTATAATTATTTATGACATAGTTCATAAACTGAGCACAATTGTCAGTAAAATATGATAATAATTTTGATATTACTCATTGACAAAAAGTAATCACAGACTATTCTACAATACTGATATAATACTTTGAATTATATAATATATTCCATCAAAAAGATCCACATATATTCATAGATCCTAAAGAAATATATTTTATAAAAAATGTATTTAACTATAACTTTACAGGCTAAATCCTGGAACTGGCCACTAATAAAGAAATGAAAACGAATTTTGAAAATACAGCAAAATTTGCCTTATTTTGGATAAAAGTTTAAAATAACTACTTTAAGATCACTGAAATTGCTTCAAAATCTCTTCTTCCATTCCTGCAAACATACTCTTTGTGAGATTCATTTCTCTACTCTGACTACTACTAATATAAAGCTTGGAAGTAGTTTAGATTATACATTATTCCCTGAACAATATGCTAAAACCTATCCAAGGAGATTAGATAAATTAATAAGAAAGAAGCATATGTCACATTAAAATAAATACTTAATATATATGATGTTCATTCAAAGTGTGCATACAGGTTAATAACATGGACAATTACTGTTTGTTTTATTACTTTTTGTTTTGCACTGATTACAGAGTTACAAAAGAAATTACAAATATAATAATAATTCTCTGCCCTAGTACCCCCTTACTCAATGCACACATACAACTTTGTAATTCTGTTCTCTTTTTGCATGCCATGTTTATAAGACATAACAATAAAAAGTCGGAACTTTCATTTTGCGTGTTTTACCTTTTCACTTTATAATAAGCTATTTTTACTGTACTTTACAAAAGTATGACTTGTGCTTGATTTAGGGAAAATAAAAGGCCCTCACCACAGAGGACTCAGAAGTACTGACTGGGCTCCGGGACAGAGGTTCATTTCTTGTGGTCCAGCTCTACACCTGGAACCTTGCTCTGAAAGTTTCAGGAAGCATATTCTAACTCCCTCTCTATGCAACAAAAATAAACAGCTCCCCTTCTTTCTACTTCCTATAAGAAAACTGGATTAGCTGAGGGAAGATTCATATTGAGGGAATGTTTTGCTTTGCTATGGTTGTTCTTGTTCTCACTGTTTTTTTTTCAGTGATAGGAGGAAACTTACGCTAACCAAAGAGTAAGAAGTGGATGGTTCAATCCCATAATAAATTGCAGGTGTTCTTAGAAGCATTCAAGGATGTCCAGGGCCTTCTGGTAGATGCTATTTCTCTATCAAGGTCACTGATGTCTATCTCCCCAGGAAACAGGACAAAGCTTTCTTGCCTGGTCATACAGTACAAGATTTTGAGGGTGAATAAAACAGGGAAGGGCACACTTAGGATAAAGAACCTCACCTAAGACATTTATAAGTGTGAATAAACATGGAAACAAGACATATGCAAAGAATCACAATAGCATCAGTTTATTTTCTGGGCATGTACATAATGTAAATAATCATCAAAGGAAGCAAATGAAAGTTGGAATGTTTGCAACTATTAACTTGCAGCTATTAAATGTTAATCAAATTTCAGTCCTATCATTATGTGCTTTTCAGAATCAATCCATAGGCCAAATGCCATAATATAGGGAAAGTGTTTTTGTAAACTTAAAATATATATATATATATATGTATATACATATATATATATTTAAATTAATGATTCAAATGCTTTTTTTGTCTCACCTCCTTAACCTGTTGTTAGTGGTGGATTCCAGGGTTCATTTCTTGGACTACTCTTCCCTAGACTCTCTTGGTAAACCATCCATTCTGATGACATATAACATACTCAGTGTTTAAGATCTTCAACTTGAATCAGTCACTGGATTCCAGACTCATATGCCCAACTGCTTATTATATAACCACTCTTGTATGTGTAATAAATGTAACAGGGCCAAATCAGAACCTATCTCAATATAGTCATCACCCCCATTCCCACAATCCTGCTCATCTCCTTTTCAAATTATTTCATGTGTTCAAAGCAAAACCCTTGACATCATACATGACTTCTCTTTCACTCTTCTACCCCACGTTCTGGCCACTAGCTAGTCAAAATACTTTAAAAGTACATACAGAATTCCACTTATTCTCATCATATTCGTTTCAATCTCTTCAGTCTAAATCAACTTTATCTTTTACCTGGTTTATTTGCAATAGTTTCCTAACTGGTCTCTCTTCTTCTTATCCCATCTCTCATCACTGTAGTCTATACTACCCATAATAGCCAGAGTGACACTGTTAAAATGTTCATATGCTCACCTCATACCTTCTAGCTCTGCTCAACAACCTTCAATGGCTTCTCATTTTAATCAGAGATAAAACCATCCTTCAATGCCCTCACTAGCTCACACTTCCTATATCCTTATCTTTCTGCCCTCATTTTTTCTATTCTGTGTGTTCACTCTGATCTGCACACTCTAGCTCAGCTCTTCTTCAAATATACCCAGAAAGCATCCATTCTAGATGCTCCTCTGCATTACTCTCTGTCCCCAGAAGTGTTGGCACGTCTAGATCTTTACTCTCTCTTGGGTGTTTACTCCGATGTTACTTCCTTAATGAGGCATTTCCCTCATACCTTATTTAAAATGGCACTTCCTCTCTCTCTTTTCTTAAATTTTATTCTTTGTAGAATTCATCACCCTTGGACAAACTACATATGTACTTACTTCTTTTACTTATTGTCATTTTTTCTCTTGAATGTAAGTTACACAAGGGCAGAGTTTTGCCTGTTTTGCTTTCTACTATATTCAAAAAGCCTAGAACAACTTCTGGCAAAAAGTAGCTCAGTATGTGTTATTGAATGAATGGCTGAATCTAAATTACATTTAAGGTACTTTTAGGGTCAAATTGTAAAGACATATTAAATGGATGTCTATTAATTTATTTTGAATTGACAATCTTAGGATCCCTTAGAAGCTGAGAATTAAAATTAATTTTCTCTGTCACACCTTCTCTGACATAAATAGATGGTGGTACATTAGTAATATAATCAATCATGTGACTACTCAAAATTAGACTCCTTTGCTCCTGGTTTGAAAGACTAGAAATTAATTTCTGGTTGACCAGGCCTAGTCAATTCCTTGCTTGAATACCTTTCAAATATGTTCTTTCTCTCTATTACCTTAGCTCTCTGTTTCAGGTCATCATCATATCACACCTTCGCTGCTAAAATCATTTTCATTCTCCTTTTACCTTTCTTACTCAAAGCCTCCCTTCCCACAGTTGTACAAAAAGTACTGATATTTTTTTTTCTCTTATTTTTCTAATTTTAAAAGGATGTATACTATATCTGATATGCTAAGGCAGAAAACAAAAGTAGCGCTGTAACTATTGAAAAGGCAGAAGCAGTTATTTGTAGACAACACAGGCTACTATAACGAGAAACCCCAAAGAAGTTCAAGCCACTATTAGAACTAGTAAGGAGGTAATAAATAAAATAGAAATGTGCATTTTTATTTGCTAGAAAACCAATCAGTATATAAAAGGAGGCAAAGACATCAGTTCAAATAGCAGCCAGTGTTGGGGTACAAGAACTGGTTTTCATGCTAGCTCCATGCCACTCTTGGTCACATGGACTCAGTGGCAGCTCTGCAGGTGAAATAGCTTTTTCAGCTTTTTATGAAAACCTCACACCATAAGAGCTCACACTCAACATAAAAAGAAGTGAGGCAGAGACACAAACTATTATATGTAAGGTAAATAAGCTACACAGGGAACTCTGGTTGATGTTATGTGGCAGCCTGAATGGGATGGGAGTTTGTGGGGGAATGCATACATGTATATGTATGGCTGAGTCCCTTTGCTGTCCACCTGAAACTATTACATCATTGTTAATTGACTACAGTCATATATTAAATAAAATGTTTTTGAGAAGGTGTGGAAAAAATATATATGTAAATAAGTAAGCTATCAGGATATATTGTACAGTACAGGGAAAATAGCCAATATTTTATAACTTTAAATGATGGATAATCTATAAAAATACTGAATCACTATGTTGTACATCTGAAACTAATATAACATTGTAAATCAACTAAAAACATAACAGAAGTGAGCCAAGAAGGGCAGGGAGAGAACTCTTTTATCTTACGTTCTCTCATCCTTACTTGTATTATTTTCCCCAAAGCCCTGAGGGTAATGACACAGCCTCCAAATTAAAAACCTTCATTGCATTTCACCTTCAACATAGTTACAGCACCTAGGAAATGGTGAAGTTAAATATTACCATTTAAATACAGAGTCTGTGCTTTATGTCTCAATAATTAAAAGGCCTGCTTCAGGTATTTACCCATTCACAGTCACTTTCAGTCTGAAGGTAGTATTTAAGATCTCAATTTCCTGTTAGATAGAAAGTACTTATGACATTTGGCAGACTTTTATTTGGCTTTTTATTTTGTTCGATGTTTCAGTATCGATTTTCAAACATCTCAAACCACACACAAATACACACAAAGAAAACTTCTGAAAAGAGTTTCCGCCATTACAACTAGACATAGAAGCAGGTGGCCCCTCACAGCTAATCGGCCTCAAGAGATCTATGAGCTGGAACGAAGATTGGTTTATGTATTTTCTCAAGGTTGTTTCAAGATCACATACAAATCCATAATGAAACTAGAATCCAAATGCAGCTGCCCTGACTACCAAGCATGTAAACCTCAAGCATCCAATCCATCTATAATGTTTGCAAATGTTTGTGAGGTAAGATTTTAAGTTACAAAGAAATATGTGACTAATAACCAATTATCATCTTCATAGGAGAACATAGTTCTGGTTCCTAGAAGATATTTTTTATAATAATTCATGATTTAGAAAATAGACCATTCAATCTCATACCATAAAATTTTCAACATTAAAAGACAAGGTGGGCTGTAAGCATAAGAAAGTTTCGAAATCCAAGCATAATATATAACATCTATATTCATACTACTATCATTCTTTCTAAATTACAACCATTCTTTCTAAAATGTAAAAGTGAGTATTGCAGAATGTGCACACCAATCAGTCAGCATTCCCCACCCCCATTTTCCATTTGTACTTGAGTATACCTATGACTGGTTCCAAATAGGAAAAGGCTGTATATTGTCACCCTGCTTATTTAACTTATATGCAGAGTACATCATGAGAAACGCTGGGCTGGAAGAAACACAAGCTGGAATCAAGGTTGCCGGGAGAAATATCAATAACCTCAGATATGCGGATGACACCACCCTTATGGCAGAAAGTGAAGAAGAACTAAAGAGCCTCCTGATGAAGGTGAAAGAGGAGAGTGAAAAAGTTGGCTTAAAACTCAACGTTCAGAAAACTAAGATCATGGCATCTGGTCCCATCACTTCATGGGAAATAGATGGGGAAACAGTGGAAACAGTGTCAGACTTTATCTTTTGGGCTCCAGAATCACTGCTGATGGTGATTGCAGCCATGAAATTAAAAGATGCTTACTCCTTGGAAGGAAGGTTATGGCCAACCTAGATAGCATATTGAAAAGCAGAGACATTACTTTGCCAACAAAAGTCCGTCTAGTCAAGACTATGGTTTTTCCAGTGGTCATGTATGGATGTGAGAGTTGGACGGTGAAGAAAGCTGAGCGCCGAAGAATTGATGCTTTTGAACTGTGGTGTTGGAGAAGACTCTTGAGAGTCCCTTGGACTGCAAGGAGATCCAATCAATCCATCCTAAAAGAGATCAATCCTGGGTGTTCATTGGAAGGACTGATGTTGAAGCTGAAACTCCAGTACTTTGGCCACCTCATGCGAAGGGTTGACTCATTGGAAAAGACCCTAATGCTGGGTAGGATTGGGGGCGGGAGGAGAAGGGGACGACAGAGGATGAGATGGTTGGATGGCATCACCGACTCGATGGACATGGGTTTGGGTAGACTCCAGGAGTTGGTGATGGACAGGGAGGCCTGGCGTGCTGCAATTCATGGGGTCGCAAAGAGTCGGACACGACTGAGCGACTGAACTGAACTGATACCTACTAGCCTCAATACAAATAGTTGTAAAACCAGAGGACTTAATTCTTACAATCACCCACACCTCAGTACTAAAATAACACTGCCTCCTACATTTCACAGAGCTGCAAAATGCTCATCTACTGCTGTTTCCAAGGATCACTTACAAGAGCCTGCTGGGACTAAAAAAATAATAAATTAAGGAAAGTAGAGTACTCTAATTTATAACTCTTCATACTCAAACAAAGTAAACAATATATTAAAAATATTTATTCAGGAAAAAGTATTTCTAAACTGTATTAGTTTGCTTGAATAGCAGAAAAATGTTACCTGAAGAGTCATGGAGCAGGAGAAATATTCAGTATTTATAAATATAGGAAATAACTAAAATAGTTGAAGAAAACCAAGTGAATAAATTGAAAAGATCATACTTAGTAACTTTTTAACCACAACAAACTCATAATTTAATAGTATTTTAATTAGTATTACTATCAATACAGGAAACCCAGGTTTGATTCCTGGATTAGGAAGATCTCCTGGAGAAGAGAATAGCTACCTACTTCAGTATTCTTCCTGGAGAATTCCATGGACAGAGGTGTCTGGTGGGCTACAGTCCATGGAGTTGCAAAGAGTTGAATATGACTGAGTGACTAACTCTTTCACTTTTTCACCATTAATGAAATACTGTGTGTTTTTACTTCTACTTTTTGGTACTTAGACCAACATTTCCAAATTACTTATCAAAAAAGCTCCTTGGGATTAAAAAGAGACTGCACTTACTAGGAAAATCCAAGTAATAATATTGAAATGAGTTTTTAAAAAATTAATTCTGTACTTCAAGCTGCAATTATTTTCATATAAATATGTTATCAAGACAAAAGAATTCTGCATAGATTCTACATATTGAACCTATTGAGTTGGCCTGTCATTGAATGTAGAGGATATAAATTATTGTGATTGCTGGGCTCACTGGCCACACATCCCTGGTTATACCTTAAAGCATAGTAGAAGAATATAGGATAAGCTAAACCAATTAATTTCTCTCTCCTAGGAACTTAAAACTAGAACAGAGTAATGCAGTGAACTCTGAGTTTTGGAGTAGAATGACATTTATGTCACACTTCAAGGGCTAAGTTTTCATCAGCCTCAATTCAAAAAATTTAACACTATTTTAGCAATGTAGATTCATCATAGAACGGTATGACTCTTTCAAAGTCTGATGTAAAATATTTAAAAAATACAAAATGAAAAAATGCACTAAAATTTTAAATAGTTAAGCTTTAAACACTACATTTTATTTAAAATAGAATTATATTGGTATGAGTAAAAATTATCTAGTCATAAATAGAATTAAACATATACATTACAGACATTATTTTTGATCCTGTTCAGATTTTCTTATACTTACTAAGGAGCTACAATGCTTATGCTATTTTGAAACTTACAAATATCTTAAATTCTCCATGGTCTCTGTGCTAATCCTGATAAAAAGGCTATTTAAAATTGAGACCATATCAATATGTCTCAAGGAAATCAGGTCCACGCACAGTACATTGTTACTTCCTAAATTAGACAAATAGCACATAGTATTTCTAGTTTATTTACAGTTGTTTCTTTAAAAAATAATTCTATCAAAAAAAGTATGTTCTTAATTATGTGTATTTTCAAGTCACATTTTTTTCCTAGGTTCATATATGGTATTTTTATCAATTATTTGAGCATGTTGTATCCTCCACAATGAGGCTTATTATGCAACAAGTAGAATTACATTTGTCTATCTCTAAAATGCTTTACCTAGTACGTTTCCTCTCTTTGCTCCACCGTTCCAATATATAGATGATATATGACAACTTGTTTTGGTGTGCTGTGCTTAGTCTCTCAGTTGTGTCTGACTCTTTGCAACATCATGGACTGTAGCCTGCCAGGCATCTCTGTCCATGGGGATTCTTCAGGCAAAAATACTAGGGTGGGTCGCCATGCCCTCCTCCAGGAAATCTTCCCAACCCACAGATCGAAGCCAGGTTTCCTGCATTGCGGGTGGATTCTTTACCATCTGAATCACCACGGAAGCCCTTACTTTTCCTCTATATACTCCACCATTCCAATGTATAGATGATATATAACAACTTGCTCCTTAAGGGCAAAATCCATGTTTTATTTATTTTAGTAGTCTTAGTGCCCAGCATAATTCCTGGGACACAACAATATTTTACTAATATTCACAGAATAGAACTGAAATTGTGACTTGGAAACCTTTTTTAACTATAAGCTTGGTGAGTGATCCATGGGATCACGAAGAGTTGGGCACAGCTGAGTAACTAAGCACGCAGCACAGCACATGCTTAGATATTTACCTATTAAGAACATTTACCTAGCAGTCTTCTTTCTTTAACGACTATTGATTCCCAGAACTGAGGATCTGAAATATCACAAAAGACATCAAGGTAATTACCCAGAAAGTGGTTGGTCATTGTTTATATTTTATAAAGTGTTTTGGGAGGTGGACATAGATGGCACAATGGTGATGGCTATCCACCCAGTCTAGCTCCAGGTATCATCCCACTTCTACCTCCATGACGTAAAAAGTGGTATTCCCCAGATGGTTTGCTGACTATGTGCTGACTCTGTATGTCTTACCAAGATATAAAAAAAAAAAATAGACTCCTCAAAAATCAGTGAGCTACAATAACTACAAACCACCTAGTACAGTGCCTATCACACAGTAGATAGTCAGCAAATATTTACTGAATGAAAGATTAAATAAATATACAAGTTAATCATCAGAAAGTAGAATAAAATAGTTCAGTGTTATAGAAATAACTTTCCTTTTTATGAATTTTCTTTTTAATTTATATTTTTTTAAATTATGAAACTATGATAACACATATACAGGAGACTTGGAAAATACAGAAAAAGGTAGCACATAGTCTCGTTTTTATGAGGTTTTGCTAAAATAAAGTTAGTGAACAGCAACGTGCAATAACTAAAAGGACTTAATTTAGGAATTTGGTTATTTTCACAGAGGCATTTGATTTATTTGCAGTAAATTTTTCTTTATTTTAAAATAAAATCATTACAGGGAATTCCCTGACTGTCCAGTGGTTAGGACTCTGTGCTTTCACTACTGAGGGAGTGGATTCAATCCCTGGCCTGGGAATTAAGATTCCACAAGCTGTGAAGAGTGGTCAAAAACAAAAATATTGTAAAAATTAGTAATATTAGTTGAACCTAATTTATCTAAAATGTAGTATCAAGTATGAAAATTATGCTGAATTCTAAAAATACTCAAATTAAAATTTGTTGAACACTTTCAGACACATACTTGTGGCTTTGAAGGTCAAAAATCTTGATACAGATATCACAAAATGAATACAATTTATAGTGTATAGTCGCAAGGAGATCCAACTAGTCCATCCTAAAGGATATCAGTCCTGGGTGTTCACTGGAAGGACTGATGTTGAAGCTGAAACTCCAATATTTTGGGCACCTCACGCGAAGAGCTGACTCATTGGAAAAGACCCTGATGCTGGGAAAGATTGAGGGCAGGAGGAAAAGGCGCGGGCAGAGGATGAGATGGTTGGATGGCATCACCGACACAATGGACATGAGTTTGGGTAAACTCTGGGAGTTGGTGACAGACAGGGAGGCCTGGCGTGTTGCTGTTCATGGGGTCGCAAAGAGTCGGACATGACTGAGCGACTGAACTGAACTGATAGTGTACATGATTATCTTTATGTTTCTTAACATTGTTGAGACTTGAGCATAGAGAGATGAAGATAGTAATCATATAATATACAACTGAAATTTTGCTTATGCTTAGTGAAAATTTATAGTGATGGTTTTATTAGTAGTAGATTAAGTGAAAGCAAGTTATTTCTTTAAAAAATCTCATAGCATACAGTTTAACATATATGTTAAATCTGAAGAATATAGCACTGAAAAAAGTAATGCATTTTGCAAGGGTACTGCATTGTTGCAACTTATTTCTCTCAAAAAGAAGCAATTCAATGGAAAGTACTTGTGAACATAGAGTGGTACACGTTTTTGATGGAAATTATCTTTACTGAAAATTGGAGAGGGAGAAATATCTATTTATATTTGGTGAATTGTGCTGGCTACTTTCTGCTTATCATTTCAGATCCATTATCTATTCTGCTCTTTGCTCTGGGAGACTAAACTACCTAGGATTCCTTGACCTCTGTTTTCCAATCGGGCTTAGCCCATGGAAGTCAGATCAAAGGGTAGGAGGAAAGAGACATCAGTTTATGTATTTCCACACATCCCTCCTTCCTAAACAGTCTCAGCTTCTAACCAGAAGCCCTCTTTCCAAAACTTAGCTTTAGTTCTCTCTGTCGCCCTTTCAGACCCAAGGGTAGGATGGTTTCCCACTGTTGCTAGTTCCTGGGTGCTGTATCATCTTGATGAGTTTCCTTAATTATGGCTGCACGTCTGTAAACAGTGTGTTCCATACTTCATTAACTCAAGTGTATCATTTATTTCCTAGTGGGAACTGGATTCCTACTAATTTAATATGGATGCATTTGCTAGCACATCTGCTAATACAAATTAAATGATTAACTATGAGATAAGATGTGTTCAGATCTATCATTGAGATGATGACTTTGGAGTAAAGACCTAAAAGAAGTGATAATTTACATTAAAAAAGTAAAAAACGATAAAATTCAAAAAGCAATAAAGTGAAGTCCTCATAGAACGATATATCATGAAGTGGATTAGGCTTTGCTTAAAAAAGTTCATGTCTTATTATCATTTTGTTGCTTACTACTAGAGTCATTCAAATCTGCAAACCTCAGTTTCTTCAAATACAAAATGGGAATATTGACCACCTAGGTTGTTGTAGATCCAAGGAGAAAAGTTAACTATGCTAAAGTTATTTAAAAATTGTCTTGTGCAACTCTAAGTTGTCATCACTGATTTCATATCTTTATTGTAACTTATACATCATATTTGATTTTCTTTATGAATGCAAAAGGAAGGGTAAAATTGACCACTTAAATATCTGCTTTACAGAGTTAATATTTGCTATTTTCAAGGCTGTCATATTGATTGAAACTAGTTGTGGGGAAAGGCACTCATATGGCATTGGTTGGCAGGGAGTCAGGAGAACATGTATCATTATTTTAGGTTCATCTCATTTTTATTCTCTTTATTACTGCTTGTTCTAGGATATCTTATTCATGTTCCTCCTCTCCCATCATTTCCAGTATTAATGTAAAATTATCAGCAGAATATTTAGAAAATTAACATCAGCATATTTTTTTGGCTATACCCTTAATAAAATTTGAAGCTGAAACTCCAATACTTTGGCCACCTCATGCGAAGAGTTGATTCATTGGAAAAGACCCTGATGCTGGGTAGGATTAGGGGCGGGAGGAGAAGGGGACGACAGAGGATGAGATGGTTGGATGGCATCACCGACTCGATGGACATGGGTTTGGGTAGACTCCGGGAGTTGGTGATGGACAGAGAGGCCTGGCGTGCTGCAGTTCATGGGGTCGCAAAGAGTCGGACACGACTGAGCGACTGAACTGAACTGAACTAATAAAATTTATTTTCACTCATTCAGGAATAAAATTTCCTTCAAGATATTTTTGAGAATCATTGAAGTATAATTCAAAAAAAAGCAAAGCTACTATAAAAAGAAATATCACAAAAAGTTATGCATTTTACATTTTTATATAAAAACACATACAAGCACACAGAGATACGTCTGTTAAATGCATATACTATGCACTCCTGGATATGTTTGTACAAAGTATTTTCTGTCAATAATAAAGTGGAATTGAAATGTTCTTTCCTGAACATTTAGTGGTCAAATTGTACTGCTTCAATTGTTTTTTTTCACACCTGCAGAGAAACAGACACAATGATCTAATTGATTTTTTTTTAATTTCTATTGCCAAATATCACAGAGTATTAATGTAATGTTTCAGTGAACTCAGCTCCCTATCTCCCTGTGCTGTGTTTAGTCGCTCAGTTGTTTCTGACTCTTTACAACCCCATGGACTGTAGCCCGCCAGGCACCTCAGTCCATGGGGATTCTCCAGGCAAGAATACAGAGTGGGTTTCCATGCCCTCCTCCAGGGGATCTTCCAAGCCCAGGGATTGAACCCAGTTCTCCCCCATTGTAGGTGGGTTCTCTACCATCTGAGCCACCAGGGAAGCCCAAGAATACTGCAGTGGGAAGCCTATCCCTTCTTCAGGGTATCTTCTCAACCCAGGAATCGAACTGGGGTCTCCTGCATTGCAGACAAATTCTTGACCAGCTAAGCTACCAGGGAAGGACCCTCTATCTCCCTATACCCACTCTATTCCAAATGCTTACATACTGTTTATAACAGATACAGTAAACTTTGTGTAAAAAGAGACAAGGGCCAGAATATGTGACAACATTTGATCTAAGTCCCTCTGACCCATAAGAACCTATAAATTTTCCTCTTGATTTTTATTTTTATTTAAATTTGCAGGCTCTTAAGTGTTATAGAAAAAGAAATCTTCGTATAAAAACTATGCAGAAATGAAATGTAATTGTAATTAAATATCTGCTTCATAGGTTAATGATTTCTGGTTTTCAGGTGCAAACAAAGTAGATGGAGAAATTATTAAAGATGCAGTTCTTATCCAAAGACCAGTTTATCTAATTCAGTGGTGGTGCTGATAAACCTCTCTTATTTCTCTGCTGGTTGGTGTCAGAAGCAGAATTAGAAGTCAAATCTGACTCCCTGTCTCCTGTGCTACAATGTCCCCATTAAATCTGTGCAATTTAAACAGCAAAATTTCATTTACTTAATATTTGATACATTTTTATGATGATTTGGGGTTTTCTCAGTTGAAAAATGCATATTCTACAGCCAAGACTGGACTTGGGCAAGGTCTATTTTGGCATCTAAAGAGTAAATCATTGTCTAGAACTGTGCTTTCCAAAATAGTAAATACACATGTTTTTTCAGTCCTTGAAATACAGTTAGTGTGACTAAAAAAACCCAAAATTTTAATTATTTTAAAATTAACAAGTATCCATGACACTGGCTACAGAATTGTTCTGTACAGATATAGAACACTGCCATTATTGTGGAAAGTCCTATTGGGCAGTGCTGACTGTACTGCATCCTTCAGTCTTACTGTATGTACATCATCAACAGTTGAGAGTAATTGCTGTTCTTAACTAAAAGGCAGCTGCTAAGATCAATAGCAGAAGCCACTTGGGTTATACTTAAAGTGACCTGGTGCTGGGATAACTTTGTTCTCAGGGGCATTCTAGTTACAACTAACATAGCCTACACCTGGATTCAAATTCCTTCATTACCAGTCATTAGCAGAATGTCTGTGGACAAATTTTCCTTGAATGCTTGACCCTATTTCTCCAGTTATAAATGGAATATTTACATATCACATAATAAATGTTCTCAAAGTAGCAAAAGCCTGAGATCACTGTCCTCTTTATTTTACCTGAATAAGATCGATTATAATATTAGCTTCACTTTAGCCAATTACACCTGGACATTTATCTCCCTTGTGAAGAAAGTCCTGAATATTCACATTCAACCACCTTGAGAAAAGCTAAGAAAAGGAGTTCAGCTTAATTCTCCTCTAGCAATCATCAATTGTCCACTCACAGCATGCTTTCCTTTAGTTAACAATTTCAAGTAAACAACGAAGGGTTTTCTAGTTTTAATTGAACCAATGGGTCACTGTCTTGAGATCCTTGTTCAAACCCCACAGCCAGAAGTGTCAGAGACCTGTGTAGCACGAAAGGCTACTCAGAATGCCTTTTGGGTATTATAGTGGCAACAGCAATATCAATGAGAAGCACATGTGTTGTTGTTCTGACTAACTTGCCCACTTCCTCCCTTCCTCTTTCCCTCCCTCTGTCCCTTTCCTCCTTCCTTCTCATTACTCCATGTCAGTACAGAAATTAAAGCTCAGGGATACAGAATTCTGGTGAGAACTGATTTGCTAAACCCAACGTTTCTCAACCTCAGCTGTGATTTATAATCATTTGAGACACAATTAAAACTCTGTGATACTGCATATGCCTGAAAGACTCTATTTGGAAAGCTCCTGAGAACAACTGTCAACAAAATATGAGACAGAAATAAGAACAGAACTATGGATAAAGCCATTCACAGTGGCAGCCACCTGTAGAAGCTGGTGCAATCAGTGACACAGACAACCCTTTCATTTTCTCTATTGTTCTCCTGAGCAGTTGTCACTTGCACAAGATGTATGGGTTACTCTAGTCACGCTAACCCATGCTTAACTTCTACAGTTAGACTCTGGCAAAATTTAGCACATTTGTCTGCAGACAAAAAGACAGTATGTGGAAATTGTGATATGAAATCTTCAAAAAACACTTTTATTTTGAAACCCTTGCATTTGAGGGACATCACTATCAAGGATCAAGGATCCCTTCCACTACAATATCACAAGGAACTGAATCAAGGACTTGTGAAGGAACAGGAATGTTAGTTTGTCATTCATGAAAGGTTGCTTTATTCAATACTTTCTGCTATTCTGTTGCAACTGATGGTAGACCCACAAGAGAAATAGAAAAAGTCTAATAACATAAATAGAAACCTGTTATACTACACACCCATAAATGCACAAACAGAGGCTTTTTTCAGCATAAATCTAATTTGTTAAGCAAATATAAAAGAAAAATAAGAATACTTCAACAATTCATATGATCAGGTGTATTTTGTAGCAGTGTAAAGATATAGGGATATTGCTAAATATCCCAGATATAGCATAATGGGTTTTTATCTCCAGTATTATCCTTCAGGAAAAAAGGAGCTTCCTGGAAACAAAGTCTTTACAAATCTTGTATTACAAGTTGCTCTCTATTTTCCACAGGAAAGTTGCATTAACTTGAAATACTCTGAATCAGTGCTTATTTTAAATAATCTATAGAGAGTATTTTATAGAATCACTAAAAGAGGACGCAATGACACTTCATATAGATTTTGGTTTTGTGCCTAAGGATTTGACCTCGCAATTGTAAATGTCACTGTAAACGTGACTCTCAAAGATCTTAAAAAGCAGTACAATAAGTTGTTACATAGTGGAAATAATTATTATAATCATGCAGGATGAATGCACAACAAAAAAAAATAATTCATAGTTGATTGAAACTTATTTCTCATTGATAGTATCTTATACTTTTAAAAATACTGCTAAGCAAGATTATTTCATTAAATGCAGGGGTGTAAAAAAGCAATATTGCTAAATTAATATATTTTTATACTAGTTTAAATATGTTATTGTTGCTGTTTAGTCATTAAATTGTGTCTGATTCTTTGTGACCCCATGGACTGTAATCCACCAGGCTCCTCTGTCCAAGAGATTTCCCAGGCAAGAATACTAGGGTGGGTTACCATTTCCTTCTCCAGAGAATTTTTCCGACCCAGGCACCAACCTGCATCTTCTGCATGGGCAGGTGGATTCTTTACCACTGAGCCACCAGGAAAGCCCAGTTAAAATATGTACATATAATCAAGTTGATAAATAGTGTAACTATATGTTTAATTGTTCTATGAGCACCCCTGAAAATCTCTTGTCTCCCAAAACATTTTCTTTCGTGTTATATCATTGGGCAAATGAGAGGTTTCATTAAAACTGAGTCTCTTTATATTTGGGCACATATGTCTGAAATATTTATTTACAGATACTTCTAATCAATTACTGCCATGAGCACAAAGAAGTTGTTAATTGTATATGTCTGGTTACTTACGTATTTGAATTTTTAACTAATAGAACTTCATTCTGGAAAGCAACATAGATCACTTGATTTAAAACAACAAAAAATTCCTTTAAACACCACCATGAAGGACTGAAGTAAACACTAGAACTTTCTTTTCATGTATATATAGATGTGCCTTTTCTATCCACAAAGCACTAGGGAGTTATGATCAAACCATAAAGCTTACATAATATTAGAATGATAAAACTTAAATACATTTTTGCTAGAAAAATGAAATCAAAAGAAATCTTTGTTTTATTTTCTATTTATACAGCTTTTATTTCCATTGAATATAGCTGAAGTATAAACTAAATTATATGGATTACACTTGTGACATTTTAAAACAGTTAATTAATCCATAAAATCAACTGTTAATTCTTGAAAGACATATTTTTTAAAAGGCTTAAAAATATCAAATTAGATATTCCTTAGATATTAGATATTCTTAGCTATTTCTCAAGTTGTAAAAAATGTCACTTTACAGTCTCATAAAGCAGGATCAAAATTTTTCACAATGGAATAAAAACATCTTAATCAGAATCATTAAGTAATCAATAATAGTAATAAGGATTCAAATTATATTATTATCGCTATATTAACTGTTTAGCAAATGGATGTTTTAAAATCCATTTCCAGACATTTAAAGATATCCCTAAATACCAAAAAAAAAAAAACCAAACAAACAAAATTCTATGACTGGAAGTCTCTGTTAAACACGAATGATTACACATCAAACACTCAAATCAAAACATAAGTATGGAATAACATTATTGGCTTTAAGTCTAGTCAATATTTAAGTCACAATATTTGTCATAATACTGTCTTTAAATCTCACACAGCTGTGAGAACTTTAACCTCTCCCTCCCACATGCCTCTATGAAAATGGTCCTTAGTGATAACAGTTCTGTCTTTCAGACAGCAAAATAGAAACCTTTTATAAATATTAAAGTTCTACAGAAATGCTAGCATTCCTAACCCTTTCTCATAGTTAAGTTTATGTGTCAACTCATTAGGCTACGGTACCCAGATTTTGGTCAAATACCAGTCTGGATATTGCTGTGAAGGTATTTTTAGATGATATCACATTGCAATCAGTAGACTCTGAGTAAAGCACATCACCCTGCAAAATGCAGGTGGGCCTCATTCAATCAGTATAAGGCCTTCAGAGCAAAATAAAAACATCGACAACAACAAAAACGACAAGTGAGGTTCCCTGAAGAAGAGATTCTCCTCCAGACTGCCTTCAGACTTGAGCTGCAATGTAACTCTTCCCTGTCTCCAGTCTGCTGTCCTACTATGCAGATTTCAGACTTGCCAGCTTCAACAGTCACCTGTGCCAATTTCTAAATATTAATCTCGTTCTCTTCCTCTCTCTCTGTAGGTGTTTGCTGCTGCTGCTGCTGCTAAGTCGCTTCAGTCGTGTCCGACTCTGTGCGACCCCATAGACGGCAGCCCAGCAGGCTCCCCCGCCCTGGGATTCTCCAGGCAAGAACACTGGAGTGGGTTGCCATTTCCTTCTCCAGTGCATGAAAGTGAAAAGTGAACGTGAAGTCGCTCAGTCGTGTCTGACTCTTAGCGACCCCATGGACTGCAGCCTACCAGGCTCCTCCGTCCATGGGATTTTCCAGGCAAGAGTACTGGAGTCGGGTGCCATTGCCTTCTCAGCTGTAGATGTTTATGTATTATCTATTTTAGCTAACCAGCTATCTAGAGAGAGAGAGAAAGAGAACACTTGTCTCCTGTCAATGTACTCTAAAATATATTTTGTTCATGTGCTTGTTTAATTGTCTGGCTTGCGCACTGGACTATATATCCTCTCTGGGCAGGAATTTATCTGCCTGTTCTCTAACTCTCATGCCTTGTACAAAGAAACTCTCAAAATATATGTGTTGAATTAATTAATTAGATTTTTAACCAATCCTTCATGTACTAAAGGCTAAAATAGAGTATTTCATTTTAAATTTAAAGTACATCAAAGAGGGAAAAGTATAGAAATGCACAAAATATAGTGAATTTATATTTTAGGTGAAATGGGCACATTTATTGAACTGATTTGACTACACTTCAATTATTGGATCTGATTTAAAATTATTTCACTCTTATCTACATACATACATAAGGAATAAAGATATTAAGACGATGTTGAATATTTAGGATATAAATATCTATATTTATATCCTACATAATTTATCTAAAGCAATAGATCCATATTTTCATTACAGTTCCTGACCTAATTTTCTCCTAGTGCTTATAACAGTGGACAATTGCTTAGACATTCAGTATATGTTTTTAGTTGTTTGCTAGAATTATAAAATGTAATGAGATTTAGTTCTCTAAAAACACTTAATCAAAATCTATCACCCAATTAGAAAGCCCAGTTAAGTCCAACTCAATGTGTAAATACAGCTTCTTAATTTCAGTTTATTTTAGAAACATGGAGTAACTTAAACTTATTATTGAATAATATCATTTTTACAATTCTTAGTTTTAAACTCAATTCATGAGAATAAAATCAAAAAACTTTCCAAAGTTATATAGTATCTTCTAAATAGTTTAATTAAAGTTAATAAAAATAACACATCCTATTGCCAGGAGTGAGGAAAAAAATAATCTATACAAAAGACATCTAAAAGAGAACAAAAGCATGTGGTATCTGGAGATAAGATAATTGTTAGGAGAAGATATAAAACTATTTTTGAAACAGAATTAGAACTGTTTATTTTATTAAAAAGTTGACATAGGTTATCTTTAGTGTTTATGACTTGCAAACTAAAGTATTTAATATTTAACATGTTTAAATACAAGCAGCAGCAGTTTGGTAATCAAAATGAATAATTTTAATCATCTCAAAAATAAATTCATTATAATTAGGATATTTTAGAATATGATTAAAACATTTAAAAGAAAATGTATTCACCTTTCTTGTCATCAAAGTACAGAGTCTGTTGAGCTGGATTTGACCACTGGAGGGAGGTGTTATCATTTTGATCAACCCTGCAGGTCAAAATTGCAGTTCCGCCTTCAACAACTGTTACATTCTGTGTGAGTGGAAACTGCCCTTGGCTGCCTAAAAAGGGATTAAAGAAAAGGTTGATTAAATGAAACTTATAAAATGATTAACTCTCCAAGAGTTACATGGACTTAACTTCTCACTCCAAGTAAAATTTAAACCAACCAAACAACAACAGCAAAACAACACATTAGAAAACATGCAAAGATAATCCTTTAATTAGAGGACAACAGTGTGATATACTATTAGGACTTCTTTACATTCCTTTACATGCTCCAGAAAACCTTCTCCTCCTAGGTACACATAAAGCTGTATATTTAAATAGTAACGTGATTATCATTAATTTTGCTTGGCCTTGCATTAATTATATGATGCTAGACCTGGCTATCTTTGAAGATAATAATTCTGGATGAATATACCTCTTTAAAGTAGCAGAAGTACACTAAATACTTCCCTTGCGAAAGTGAAGTCGCTCAATCATGCCTGACTCTTTGCGACCCCATGGTTCCTCTGTCCACGGGATTTTCCAGGCAAGAGTACTGGAGTGGGTTGCCATTTCCTTCCCCAGGGGATCTTCCCAACCCAGGGATCGAACCTGGGTCTCCTGCACTGCAGACAGACACTTTACCTTCTGAGCCTAGCTTTTACAATTCTGAATAAAGTGTATAAAATATGGATATTAGAATGTTAGATTCAATTTCTGATAGAAAAAAATTAAAAAAGACGAATCCTCTTACACCAGGGTTTCTTGTAGACGCAGCTGTTTTTAGAAATACAAAATGTGTTGGAGAAAACAATGTAAACATTCTTCAAAAAGTGTTCCTCTTATAAAATATCCATCAAAACCTTAAAGTGATCACCCTAGCCCAGGAGACAGAGATAATATTCTTTTTTGTTTCTTTCTGTAGTCTTCTGATGTTTTTTCCAATGAATATATATCCCTTTTGCAATCAGGGAAAAATATCTATAAATGACCATTGGCAACTTGGATATTATTAGAATATATTCAAGTTTGCTATCTTCCTACGTGTCATACTAATTTATTATTTATTATTAATTCATGTGATAACATTTCTTAGTAAAAGCACTTCTAATAGTTAAAATCCATGCGTATAGAAACATAATATATAAATTTCACTTCAGCAAGATGATCTGGAGATGAACTCTGCCAAGTCTGGAAACAGTTAACAACATGGGTAAAAAATGACTCTCTAAAGCCAGGTGAAAATGCTATTATGTGAGCAGGGTAGTTCATTAAGTCAAGGATAATTTACATATGCAAGAATATTATGATAACTTAATAGCACCCAGGAAATATATTTTCTTTTCTTCTTTAGTTTTGTAATGATTCTGTCATTACTACAAGTACCATATGAGGTTATGCTGGAGCTACTGGGATAAAGATTCTTATTACCAAGAAGCCTGTTGATTGGCACTGTAAGAGAGAGAAAAGCCTGAAGGGGAAAATTTCTTTCCAGACCTAAATGACACAAGCACAGAAGTCCGTGACCACATTATATAATTAAGCCTATCAAGTATAAAAATCTGCTATCAGTAGCTTTGTCTCCTCAATGCCAACCTCTTTGAGTCACTATGGCAACTCCCCAGGATATCTCCCTGTAATCTTTAGGGTGGAGTTTTTAAATTGAGGTTAGGCAATGTCTGGAATAAATTCTTTGATAGTTGACTTGAAAGTCAACAGGAGCCAGAATGGGATGTGTTTTGCCTTCAGCTCAGAGGTGACCTCTAGCAGGGAAACATGAAGAACTATCAATCTTGTGAAGTGAAGTGAGGTGAAATACTGCATCAGAGAAAACATGAGCTAAAACAGAAGGAAGGAGTAATTACCAAAGATATCAGATTAGCAGCCCATAAATATGAAGTTCACATTGTTTTTAAGATACTTTGCTCAGGTGCCCAGCTATTGACATAATGCACAAACTGAGCAGTCTAGGGGAGAGGAGAAACTTGAAGTAATAAAAAGCACACAACTGTTAATAAATGTACATAGTTCATCCCAGATTACGATTTGACTATCAACTGGTACATAAATAATACTGTCTGCTTCTTCAAAGAAGTGGAAAAAGAGCAGTGATGCTTGCAACAATTTCATCCACTACATTTGCAAGATAATTTTCAAAACATCCCCATGAGAAAATATTATCCTTCTCATTTCACAGATGCTTCTCAAAGATTTACACTGCTGTTTATTCCTGTTTATAACCTCGAGATAGCATCAAGTTTGCTGCTACTTTTCTCTTTTAACTCCCTCCTTCATTAAAGTTCACAGGTTGTCATTTAATTCAATTTCAGGAAGCCTTTCTAAAGACGTTACTAATTTTCCCAATTGGAAAAATTAATGTATTACTAGCATAAAAATTCCTCCTCAATGTATTTTTCCAAATATTTTGGCCATCTGATGCGAGGAGCAGACTCACTGGAAAAGACCCTGATCCTTGAAAAGATTGAGGACAGGAGGGGAAAGGGGTGACAGAGGATGAGATGGTCCAATGCAGTTCAGTTCACTCACTCAGTCATGTCCAACTCTTTCTGACCCCATGAACTGCAGCATGCCAGGCCTCCCTGTTCATCACCAACTCCTGGAGTTTACTCAAACTCATGTCCATTGAGTCAGTGATGTCATCCAACCATCTCATCCTCTGCCATCCCCTTCTCATCACATCTTCAATCTTTCCCAGTATCAGGGTCTTTTAAAATGAGTCAGTTCTTTGCATCAGGAGGCCAAAGTATCAGAGTTTCAGCTTCAGCATCAGTCCTTCCAATGAATATTCAGGACTGATTTGCTTTAGGACGGTCTAGTTGGATCTCCTTGCAGTCCAAGGGACTCTCAAGAGTCTTCTCCAATACCACAGTTCAAAACCATCAGTTCTTTGGCACTCAGCTTTCTTTATAGTCCAACTCTCACATCCATACATGACCACTGGAAAAAAGATACCCTTGACTAGTCAGACCTTTGTTGGCAAAGTAATATCTCTATTTTTAATAAGCTGTCTAGGTTGGTCACAGCTTTTCTTCCAAGGAGCAAGCATCTTTTAATTTCATAGCTGCAGTCACCATCTGCAGGGATGTTGGAGCCCAGAAAAATGAAGTCAGCCACTGTTTCCACTGTTTCCACTTTTTCCCCATCTATTTGCCATGAAGTGATGGGACTGGATGCCATGATCTTAGTTTTCTGAATGTTGAGCTTCAAGCCAACATTTTCACTCTCCTCTTTCACTTTCATTAAGAGGCTCTTTAGTTCTTCTTCACTTTCTGCCTTAAGAGTGGTGTCATATGCATATCTGAGGTTATTGATATTTCTCCCAGCAATCTTGATTCCAGCTTGTGCTTCATCTAGCCCAGCGTTTCTCATAATGTATTCTGCATATAAGTTAAATAAGCCGAGTGACAATATACAGCCTTGATGTACTCCTTTTCCTATTTGGAACCAGTCTGTTGTTCCATGTCCAGTTCTAACTGCTGCTTCCTGACCTACAAAAGGATTTCTCAAGAGGCAGGTCAAGTGGTCTGATATTTGCATCTCTTTCAGAATTTTCCACAGTTATTGTGATCCACACAGTCAAAGGCTTTGGCATAGTCAATAAAGTAGATGTTTTTCTGGGACTCTCTTGGTTTTTCGATGATCCAACTGATGTTGGCAATTTGATTTCTGGTTCCTCTGCCTTTTCTAAATCCAGCTTGTACATCTGGAAGTTCACAGTTCACGTACTGTTGAAGCCTGGCTTGGAGAATTTTGAGCATCATTTTGCTAGCCTGTGAGATGAGTGCAATTGTGCAGTAGTTTGAGCATTCTTTGGCATTACCTTTCTTTGGAATTGGAATGAAAACTGACCTTTTCCAGTCCTGTTGCCCCTACTGAGTTTTCCAAATTTGTTGACATATTGAGTGCAGTACTTTCACATCATCATCTTTTAGGTTAAAATAGCTGAACTGGAATTCCATCACCTCCACTAGCTTTGTGTATAGTGATGCTTCCTAAGGCCCACTTGACTTCACATTCCAGGATGTCTGGCTCTAGGTGAGTGATCACACCATCGTGATTATCTGGGTCGTGAAGATCTTTTTTGTACAGTTCTTTGTGTATTCTTGCCACCTTTCTTAATATCTTCTGCTTCTGTTAGGTCCATGCCATTTCTGTCCTTTATTGAGCCCGTCTTTGCATGACATATTCCCTAGATATCTTTAATTTTCTTGAAGAGATCTCTAGTCTTTCTCATTCTATTGTTTTCCTCTTTTTCTTTTCATTGATCACTGAGAAAGGCTTTCTTATCTCTCCTTGCTATGCTTTGGAACTCTGCATTCAAATGGTTATATCTTTCCTTTTCTCCTTTGCCTTTCACTTACCTTCTTTTCACAGCTATTTGTAAGGCCTCCTCAGGCAACCATTTTGCTTTTTGCATTTCTTTTTCTTGGGGATGGTCTTGATCACTGCCTCCTGTAAAATGTCACAAACCTCTGTCCATGGTTCTTCAGGCACTCTGCCTATCAGAACTAATCCCTTGAATCGATTTGCCGCTTCCACTGTATGATCATAAGGGATTTGATTTAGGTCATACCTGAATGATCTAGTGGTTTTCTGTGCCCTTCCTATGTTATCTCTTTGCTCAACCATCACTAAGCCAGCAGTAAACATGAAAAATATTGCAAGTCTTCACTGAGTGTTCACAATATGGTAGGCACTATTCTAAGTGCATTTCCATTATCAAAGATTAAATCTTCATGTCAACCTTGTCATTATCTCAATCTTGAAAACAGGGATCTGATGCAAAGTGTCATTCAACTATGTGCCATCGTCACGTGGCTAGAAGGTACAGCAGCCAGGTATTAAACTTTTGCTCTGGGTTTTCAAACCTAACATGCTTAGCCATAGAATTACTTTGAAAATAAAGTGAACTTCATTCTGACTCAGCAGCTGTTATAAAATAAATATATAATATTTTTATTTTTAGTTTTTCCTTATTATATTTTTAATCGGAGGATAATTGCTTTACAATATTGTTAGTTCCTGCTCTACATCAAGATGAATCAGCAATAGGTATACATATACAGCCCCCCTCTTTGAAACTCCCTCCCACTTTCCACACCATCCTACCACTGTACGTTTTCACAGAGCACCAGGTTTCAGCTCCCTGTGTCATACAGTAAATTCCCACGGTCGATTCTGTATATGGTAGTGTATATGTTTCAAAGTTACTCTTTCAATCTGTCCCTCCCTCAACTTCCCCCACCGTGTCCCATAAATTTGTTCTCTATGTCTGTGTCTCCATTGTTGCCCTGCAGTCACCATCCACAGTTTTTTTAGAAACCAAGAAGAAAAATAGTCACTGCTTTCACCTTTTCCCCTTTTATTTGCCATGAAGTGATGGGACCAGATGCTGTGATCTTAGTTTTTTTAATATTGACTTTTAAGCCAGCTTTTTCACTCACCTCTTCCACTCTCATCAAGAGGCTCTTTAGTTCCTCTTTGCTTTCTGCCATTAGAATATCATCTATTTATTTGATGTTGTTGTTATTTCTCCTGGGAATCTTGATTCTAGCTTGTGAAGAATCCAACCCAACATTTCTCATGATGCACTCTGCATATAAGTTAAATAAACAGGGTGACAATATACAGCCCTGTCATACTCTGTTCCCAATTTTGAACCAGTCAGTTGTTCTATGTAAGGTTCTAATTGTTTCTTCATAACCTGAATACAGGTTTCTCAGGAGAATACCAGGTGGTCTGGTATTCCCATTTCTTTAAGAGTTTTCCACAGTTTGTAGTGATCCACACAGTCAAAGACTTTATAAGAGTTAATAAAATAGAAGTAGATGTCTTTCTGGAATTCCCTTGCTTTATCTATGATCCAGTGGATGTTGGCAATTTGATCTCTGGTTCCTGTGCCTTTTCTAAATCCCGTTTGCACATCTGGAAGCTCTCAATTCAAGTACTGCTGAAGCCTAGCTTGAAGGATTTTGAGCATAACCTTACTAGCATGGCAAGTGAATGCAATTGTCAGGTAGTCTAACATTCTTTAGTACTTCCCTTCCTGGGAAATGGATGATGATTGATCTTTTCCAGTTCTGTGGCCACTGCTGGGTTTTCCAAATTTGCTGACATATTGAGTGCAGCACTTTAACATCATCATATTTTAGGATTTTAAATAACTCAGTGGAATTCTATCACTTCTCCTAGCTTTACTGGCAGCAATGCTTCCTAAGGCCCACTTGACTTCATACTCTAGGATGTCTGGCTATAGGTGAGTGACCACACCATCATGGTTATCTGGGTCATTAAGACCTTTTTTGTGGAGTTTTTCTGTGTACTCTTTTCATCTCTTTTTGATCTCTTCTGCTTCTGTTAGGTCTTTATTGTTTCTGTCTGTGGTTAAAAACCATTTAGAATGCTTTCAGTAATGATATGTAAATAATTTTCTAATTTATTTCTGTGAAAGACATTTTAATGAAGAATGATTAGTCAATATTTTGAAAAGATAGCTCTCCTGACCCTATCTTTAAATAGTTCCCATTATTCCTTCAATGTTTCCACCTGTCATATACTTAGGAAAAGATTTGTTCAAACTTTTCTTTGTTTAGATTAGGAATTGCCAAGTTCAAAATCAAGTGAACTGAAACTTGACCCCTGCTGACCTCAGTTAGTTAAGAGCTGTCTTTCACTTTCATGCATGCCTTCTTGTCTGGCCACCAAGAGTCTAGCACACTGTCACACAGAGACACAAAGAGACAAATTCTAAGATTATGGGCACCTCAACCTTGGTGGCAGGCTGTGATGTGCCATTAGCATAAAGAAGCAATAAGCATAACAGTGAAGAGAGATCTTTGACGCCAGCAGTACTGCTGAAAGAGAGCAGACAGGTGAAGATGCATGCTTGAACACTGATGCCAAAGTATGGCTCTGCTGCCATAAATGGCATTATTCAAGCCTTGCTATCTCTTGAGTGGATGATGAGTGAAAGCAACGGTTTTCATCAGCTCTTTGCTTGTGCTAAAGATTAAATGTGGACCACAACAGTGGATCAGTGCACACTGTGCTTGAGTGCTTGCTTACTAAGGGCAATAATCACCTGAGATATATCTAGACAGACAGGCAGAGGTTGAGGCCCTGCACATCTGAGAGGGAGTTGCAGTAAATGATTTTTGAGGATAAATGATCAAATTTTGTGGGTTATTTAACAGGAACTGCGTACTTCATTATTTTTCCTTCCTGGAAATGAGCAAAACTTTCTCAAAGGAAGAATCATATTTAAAAGGGTGAATGGAAACAAAAACAAGATATGAAGACAATTTAAGATACAGTTTTTCAATAAAAAAGTGCAAACATGTCATGAGATAAAAAATGCTACATATTTTGACTCTTCCTTTTGGAATATATTTATATATAGCAAAAACTGTCAACTCTTTTAAAATTTACTTAATTTACTTAATTCTACAAGGTATTGGCACCTGTATCAAATGGCATACCTAATGCTATGCTTTGTTTTAAAATATTTTCTGTATTCTCTCAACAGCACTATTTTAAATGTAGAATACAGATCTCATGTTAGGTTCCCTTATTTTGGTTATAAAGGCCCAAATTCTAGATAGACCAATAGATAGATACAAAATAGGTTAAAGGTTCTTAAATATCAACCTCAATAAGAAAAGACAGAAATAGGTAACTCATTTTTAAATGAAATACAAATATAACCTGCTATTATTTAGGGTCTTCCCCTCAACTATCCTTAGCATTGTGCTTCTTTCTCTCCCTCATTTGTTCTATCAACTGGTTCTGAGTATTTACACAAATAACCTGCATTTTAGAAAGTTCAAGATCATTCTTGTTGCTTAAATTAGAGTCTAAAAATATATCTAAATGCACACACAGCATGCTATTACTTCCACTAAGTTACTGAAGGCATTCTAAACAAATAAACTTCTAAAGTGAAAGTTGCAGCTCAGTAGTTGTATGGACTGAAACACATATTGCATACTAAAGCCTATTGATCTGAAAGGCACAGATGTCATTAATGTAGGCTTATAATTCTCAGGAGAAGTATGATGAATGCTCCATCATGTGAGAAGGGAAATTAGAGGAAAAATTAAGACTGATAACTAAGTGCAAAATGTTTCCACTTTGGGAATGCTGCTCTGTTCTTTCAAATACTTAGAATTCTCTAATCATTTCTTTCCTCATTTCATTCCAACTTTTAGGTTTGTCTAAAAAAACTTTAAGTATATTCTTTTCCTTGGCTACCACATATAATTTATTTGTCTTTGATTCTATTTCATTCTCTCAGATTCAGTTTGCCTTATAGAGTATAACACCTGGTATCCACCTTCTGTGCCACTTCTCTGCCCAGCCACTATGAAACTTGGCCATCAGTCTGGTGCTGCTTGCCAGTTTCCATAGAGACAGGAAGTACTTTGGAGACCTGTGTTCCTTTGCAACTGTCAGACCAATGCAGGGAAGAAACAAAGCTGGCGGGCAGTGGGTCTTGGAAGGCCAGGAAAGGTTGGAAGGGCTTTTTCATTTTGGTATCAGAGTGTAACAGTGCCAAATTGGAAGCTTCAGAAATACAATCCTAGATCCTGTGTTCACTATGGCCATTGTGAGAGCCATTCTGCTTCCAACTCATGGAGCAGAAATTCTTGTGTACCCAAAGGTTGGCCCTAGTCCTTTGTTGGCTTCTGATCCATGACAAAAGGCTCTTTCAGATTTACAGTGGCTCCTACAGCTCCTGACCAAAGAATCATAATTTTCCTGAAGAAATTTCACCTTTCCCTTTTCCAGACTATGATGATAGGTTTTCCTGGACACTCTTCAGTTCAGTTCAGTTCAGTCGCTCAGTCGTGTCCGACTCTTTGTGACCCCATGAATCGCAGCACACCAGGCATCCCTGTCCATCACCAGCTCATAGCAGACCAGAAAACTTACATGATAGCCATAGGATGATTACCAATTGACCTAAACTATGACTGTGAGTAGGTGATCCACTTAACTACATGACATATCAAGACTAGTCACCATCTGCTGCATCTATTACAGTATTTATAATTTAGAGTTAATTCTTGATTATCAGGATCAAAGCTAGTCCTAGAGCAACTTGCAATACAGGTGAAATAAAACTTCATGTGCCTTCCTTTGCATTTTAAAAATGTTTTTGTGTGATTGTATACCTCAGCCTTTTGTATTATACATGTTTCCAGCATAGTTATTCTTTTTACATAAAATAAGCTTCTCTAGTTTCTTCCATTAATTTTATACTGCTACACCATATCACAAAGTTTAGGTTTTCCCTAAATTAAACAATTAAGTTAAAAAAAAAAAAAGGTCTGAGCTGCAGAGAATATTCACAAAGTTCTGGGAAACATGTTTAATTCCTGCTTTATATTTTTGCTTAGTGATTGTATTGCTTTATCATGCTTTAAAACATTATCCAATTAAAAAAATATTCCCAACACCTTTTAACATGTATCTGTACAAATTCAGTTCTTCATATTTTAGCTTATTTTTCTGTTTATTACCCCTGCATAATAAACATAAAGTTGCTTACATACCATGGACATAATAAACTAGATTAAATAAAAATATATCTGGCTTTACAACGAAAATTGATTTTTATTTTAAAAAAATTCAAATATATTTTGTTTTCATTAATTTAGCCAGAGTAAATTCATTCCCTAACATGTTTTATTTTTTTCCCCAAAACTCAAACAATAATTTCTTAAATGAGCACATACAATTTTTCAAGGAAAAAGTGAAGTTTAGAGTTGTTCACATTTATATTCACAAGGATTCTTTTCTTTCTATAGAGATAGATCTTCAAATTTATGATATGGAAGAATAAAATGCAAAGGAAATAATTTTTCAATGAAAAGGAAACTCTACGTTTTGTAAGGCAATATAAAAGAATGAGAGGGTTTTTAAACTATTTCTATAAAGTCAAAAGAGGCTTTCATGGTAATTATCATGTGTGCATAAAGTTATTTTGTCTTTCTAGAATACTGTTTTCAGGGTGAGTGAACAAGAGCTAGAACTGAGTAGCTTTACTTGCTAACTGATGAACATTTGAGAGGCAGCCTTCCAGAGAAAAGAAATTTATGACCACAATCACAGTCTGGTTCACAGTGAAGCTCAATCACATATCTAAATTCTAAATTGAGATGTCAACCTGGAGGAAATATTCTGGAAAGGAACACACAGATGGTAAGACTCTTCTGAAGACAGGGTGAGTAATATAATGCTGAGCATAAAATAATCAATCTTCTGTAGACAAAAAAAAAAAAAAAAAGTGGATTGTGTGGGACATAACTGTTTAAAATTGAAATCCTTGGGGAAATCTTCAATCTGATACTAAAAAGGGGAAAAAAATAATGCATATATTTTGTTTTATTCAATAGGTTTTAGAAGGTTGACATATTTTTAAAAAGAAAAAAAAACTTAATTGCAGTACTTTTTAAAATATTTTATAATCTTAAGGAAATTAAAATTCCTAGTAACATTTCTAGGAACAAGTCAAATGGAAAAAATAAAAGGTAAAAAAAATAAAGCCAGTGTACCAAATCTTAATTTCAAATATACATAGATTCAAATATACATAGATTCAAATATACAAAATATAACTAGCAAAATAAGGTAAAAATAGTGAGAAAAGTTCTAAACTGAGAAAATACTGACTTCTCTCTGGCTTTCATGCTAGTTTCCCCTAATTAAAACAAAAGAAAAATATTATACCAACTCTAATTGTTAACATATTGTTGCTAATTAATGATTTGACTTAGATTCAGTAGATATATTTTGGCAACATCTTTATTTTAGATTGAATCACATCTATGCAAACTCTGAAAGCATAAAATAATATTGACCATTTCAAGTTACCTATACTTTAATATTTTTTCATGTATTAAATAATTGCATCGGTGTACTGAATAGATATACTCATATAAAAGTATGACTTAGATGTCTAGATTATAACTTTGGATTATAGGATATGATAAGAAATTCTGAGATGACACTGATACAAGATACAGGTGAGAAAAAATGTAATATCAAACATCTGTCATTTAATCATGTATACAGACTGGTTTCAAATAGGAAAAGGAGTACATCAAGGCTATATATTGTCACCCTGCTTATTTAACTTATATGCAGAGTACATCATGAGAAATGCTGGGCTGGAAGAAGCACAAGCTGGAATCAAGATGGCCGGGAGAAATATCAATAACCTCAGATATGCAGATGACACCACCCTTATGGCAGAAAGTGAAGAAGAACTAAAGAGCCTCTTGATGAAAGTGAAAGAGGAGAGTGAAAAAGTTGGCTTAAAGCTCAACATTCAGAAAACTAAGATCATGGCATCTGGTCCCATCACTTCATGGGAAATAGATGGGGAAACAATGCAAAAAGTGTCAGACTTTATTTTTGGGGGCTCCAAAATCACTGCTGATGGTGATTGCAGCCATGAAATTAAAAGACACTTACTCCTTGGAAGGAAGGTTATAGCCAACCTAGATAGCATATTTAAAAGCAGAGACATTACTTTGCCAACAAAAGTCCGTCTAGTCAAGGCTATGGTTTTTCCAGTGGTCATGTATGGATGTGAGAGTTGGACAGTGAAAAAGGCTAAGTGCCACAGAGTTGATGCTTTTGAACTGTGGTGTTGGAGAAGACTCTTGAGAGTCCCTTGGACTGCAAGGAGATCCAATCAATCTATCTTAAAGGAGATCAACCCTGGGTGTTCATTGGAAGGACTGATGTTGAAGCTGAGGCTCCAATACTTTGACCACCTCATGTGAAGAGTTGACTCATTGGAAAAGACCCTAATGCTGCATAGGATTGGGGGCAGGAGGAGAAGGGGACGACAGAGGATGAGATGGTTGGATGGCATCACCGACTCGATGGACATGGTTTGGGTAGACTCTGGCAGTTGGTGATGGACAGGGAGGCCTGGTGTGCTGCGATTCATGGGGTCGGAAAGAGTTGGACACGACTGAATGACTGAATTGAACTGAACTGAATCAGCTCATATTAGGCATATGAACTGTGTATATATATATATATATATATATATATATATATATATATATATAGTTCAACAGAAAAAATGCAGGCCCTAAATGTCATCACCTATGCTAAAACACAAGATATTAAACCCAAATTTAATACCTAACCTAATTGAAGCTTTTACCTTCCTCAGAAAATGTTAATCAACCAGTTTGAAATTTTCTGCTCAGCATCAATGAAGTAATCTGTCACATGGACCCTCTCCATCCTGCAAGTCCCCAGAATAAGAAAAGATTTACAGATAAAAATCATTCAGGGCCCCTTGCCCCTAAAAGAAGATGGCCTAGTCTAAGAATAATCCTTTAATTACTTTTACTAACAAATTCCTTGTGCCACTTTTTCTTATAAAAACCTTCCATTTTGTACTACTCCCTAAGATTGTCCTGCTTGTTGCTAATGGGATGCTGCCCCATTCATGAATTGCCTAATAAAGCCAATGAGATTTTCAAATTTACTTGGTTAAACATTATTTATTACATTATAAACATATACATTGTTATTATTGCTTTCTGAAACTTATCTTTCCATTTGTAATGGATTTGGCCTTATGAAATATACTTCCATGACATTAATTTATTCAACAAAGATATGTTTTGTGCCTAGAAAATGTTTCACATGGTAGGTATTGGGAAAAAACTGTGAACAATGTAGAAATTATGTAAAGTTCTATCTTTAGAACTCACAGCCTAAAGGCTGGAAGAAAAGAAAATGCAAATATATAAATGAAAAATAGTGTTGATATTTCAGCTGCAATCCAAATAGCAAGAAAAAATCAGTCATTTAAAAAGTGCTAGAGGACAAGAATACTTGAGAGGGAACCAGTATTTCAAAAAGTAAATTAGCTCATATAAAGGTCCTAAGCGAGAGGCAGGAAAAAGGTTGGCTATTCCTTCAATAATTTCAAATTGTTTGCCAGGGACAATTTGAAATTTCAATTTGCAAAAATTTCAAATTGGTTGCCAGGAAACAAACAAACAAACCATGAGTCTGAGTCTGGAGCATGAGGAGAAACAGATGAGATGACCCAAGATGAGGTAGAAAGAAGGTTAAGACAAATCATGCAGGGGTTTTTATATCATGATAAGAAGCTGATATATATTCTACATTCAATTGCATTGAAGGAAGCCATTGCAGAAAGTGCCAGGACTCAATATATATACTCTTAGAAGATACGATTTTTCTGCTACTTAATCATGATCCCTAAATCAAGGGCTTTTAATCTCAGAGATGAATCACTGTAAGAGTTGAATTGACAATAAAGAATTTTACTGAGAAAATAGCAAAGAATCCATGAATTCATGGGGATATATTGTAAAAGCAACCAATTTTTTGGTATTTTAAATTCTACACTGTAAATAACTTTTTAGTAAATGAAGATCCATATTTTATTGACTTGAATTTACACTAAAACAAGATTGTTGCCCATATTTTCAAAGAACCCCTACTCTTTGATGGACAGTTTATTTCTTACTTTCACCTTAAAATGTCATTGCCTTGAGAAGTTCTTCTTGTTAATATTGAAGGACTTTCATATCATTGTTTGTTTTTAAAGCTGCAATAGTTATCTGGGATGTACAGATGTAAATATTATGGTTAAAAGAGCTTTCTTTGTTTCAAAAATATATTTCCCTGAGTGGATAGCAATACTATGCTATCAAATAAATAATGAGTTCCCAAAAGACAACAGAAGTGAGGAAACAAAATATTTGAGATTTTCTTCAGTATAAGACTGTATTTTATAAACCTTATAGCATAATTGCTCTGACTAGTGTCATAGAAATAAGAGTTTTCCTTTCCAATAACTGAAATTTTATGCCCAACTTAACCATTGCACTATGAACCTGAGACATGTTGAAACCCCATAACTGAGGTAGAAGCATATCACTTTTCATTCTCTAATGAGCATAAGAAATTGCCTGGGATATTGTGGGTGCATAGTTTTGAACACAAGAACACTGTGCTCAAACTAATATCACCTTAATTATTTAAGTGTTGATCAATATGCAGTAACTTATGAATCAACTTGGAATATTCCCTAAGGAACAAGCTCCCTTTTGAAAAAAAATATGTAATAACACAGTGGTTAATAGGGTGTGTTTTTCACTGTTTGATCATTTCTGAATGAACAAAGATTTCATTAATGTTGATTTCACCCATCTTGTCCATGTTTACATGCTTTGATGTTCAAGTCCTTTGTACTGCCACATTAGATCTAGGGGAACATTGCCCTATGATAGCAAGTGAAAACCGCTGTGGGAAAACTTTAAATGAAACTTGATATTTTGTATAGATTTATACAGATAACTCAGCACAAATAATTATATATTTGATTATTGCTGCTGCTGCTAAGTCGCTTCGGTCGTGTCCGACTCTGTGCAACCCCATAGACAGCAGTCCACCAGGCTCCCCCGTCCCTGGGATTCTCCAGGCAAGAACACTGGAGTGTGTTGCCATTTCCTTCTCCAATGCATGAAAGTGAAGAGTGAAAGTGAAGTTGCTCAGTCTTGTCCGACTCTTCGCGAAAATTATAGTAAATTAAATTGTGTTCAGTGGAAACTATTAAAACTAAACTTTGATAAAATAATTTGAGGTGTAATTTTAAAATATCTAACTCCTGATTTCTGAACAATGTTCTGGAGAGATTGTTGCAAAATGATAAATGGGAAATATAAACAAACCGACGTCCAAACCATCCATAACAAAACCAACAGCCTCTTCACTATGATGTTGAAAACAAAAGGTTAACAGATGTTTCTTAGTCTTTTCTCTAGTCTTAGGAAATCCTAAAAAGTTGACTCTCATTGAAATGTCTTTGCTATTCAAAGAATTCATGGTATATCCTGGGTCTAAAATAAATGAGTTGCTATGTACTGGACTAAGCATCCACATTTCACTCTCAAGAATATTTATTAAATAATGAATTATCAATATTGATCAGATGAACTTGTATCAGATAATGGGAACCAATGGCATAACCCTGAGAAGGCATAAAAGCTGAAGAGATTCCAGAGCTGGAAGTTTCTTGAGATGATGAAACCCACACAAATTCAGTCTAGTAAAGAGTGACTGCCTATGAAGAAACATTTCAGCGGAGCATAAAGTCTCTGCTGGTTCTTGGCATCCTTGTGTCATCTGTCTTGTGACCTTTGGGTAAACCTGATGTTCGATATAGGTTCTTGAGTCTCATGAGCATTATCATATATATGTAGTTGTTCTAGGAAAGTGGGTATTGTGACTGAAACATCGTTAACAAAGGGCAAAATGTATGTATACCTGTCTGCAGAAGTAAAGGCTCTTCAATAGGAGTACTCACAGTATTCATGCTCAAATTGTTCCTATTTGTTTTCTTTCTATATCTGATTGGAGCTAAGTAGACTATGACATACTTCATGAATTCTATATACAATTTGTGCAACAACATATTTCCATTTCAAAATCCTAGTCATAGGTTTGATAGATATGAAATCAAAATGTGTTATAATAGATGGATAGATTTAGAGATGTAGCTATCTTTCTCTTTATATATATATAATATGCTATATGAAAGACTTAACTGTTAGGTGGGTTGATAAGGAGTCAGGGCCCTTGAGGAGGAGAAAAGGACAAACATTTTTTTCTACATTGCTTTGTCTTAGTTACAAAAGGAGTTTTTTTCTTAAACTTTGAATTGTTATGACAGCAATCTTTGAGACTAACTTTCTTTAAGCCCAGAGCTAATGATTATATAGCAAAACAACTCATCTTTCTCAGTTCAGTTCAGTTCAGTCGCTCAGTCTTGTCTGACTCTTTGCGACCCCATGAATCGCAGCAGGCCAGGCCTCCCTGTCCATCACCAGCTCCCAGAGTTTACCCAAACTCATGTCCATCGAGTCAGTGATGCCATCCAACTATCTCATCCTCTGTTGTCCCCTTCTCCTCCTGCCCCCAATCCTTCCCATCTTCAGGGTCTTTTACAATGAGTCAACACTTCGCATGAGGTGGCCAAAGTATTGGTGTTGCAGCTTCAACATCAGTCCTTCCAATGAATATGCAGGGCTGATCTCCTTTAGGATGGACTGGTTGGATCTTCTTGCAGTCCAAGGGACTCTCAAGACTCTTCTCCAACACCACAGGTCAAAAGCATCAATTCTTCGTCGCTCAGCTTTCTTTATAGTCGAACTCTCACATCCATACATGACTACTGGAAAAACCATAGCCTTGACTAGATGGACCTTTGTTGGCAAAGTAACTGCTTTTTAATATGCTATCTAGGTTGGTCATAACTTTCCTTCCAAGGAGTAAGCGTCTTTTAATTTCATGGCTGCAATCAACATCAGCAGTGATTTTGGAGCCCCCAAAATAAAGTCAACTACTGTCTCCACTGTTTCCCTATCTATTTGCCATGACGTGATGGTACCAGATGCCATGATCTTAGTTTTCTGAATGTTGAATTTTAAGCCAACTTTTTCACTCTCCTCTTTCACTTTCATCAAGAGGCTCTTCAGTTCTTCTTCACTTTCTGCCATAAGGGTGGTGTCATCTGCATATCTGAGGTTATTGATATTTCTCCCAGCAATCTTGATTCCAGTTTGTGCTTTTTCCAGCCCAGCATTTCTCAGGATGCACTCTGCATATAAGTTATATAAGCACAGTGACAATATACAGCCTTGACATTCTCCTTTTCCTATTTGGAACCAGTCTGTTGTTCCATGTCCATGTCTAACTGTTGCTTCCTGACCTGCATACAGGTTTCTTAAGAGACAGGTCAGGTGGTCTGGTATTCCCATCTCCTTCAGAATTTTCCACAGTTTATTGTGATCCATACAGTCAAAGGCTTTGGTCTAGTCAATAAAGCAGAAATAGATGTTTTTCTGGAACTCTCTTGCTTTTTGGATGATCCAGCGGATGTACTTTTCCTTAAGCTCTGTACTAATGATTATGTAAAAACAATGTAATTGTTCAAGGGCATGTTTCTCCTTCTTAACAAGAACCTTCTGACTAATCTTGTTATCTTTAGATATATGTTGTGGGAGTGGGTTTGGTAAGATCTTTCTACTGTTAGTTCTAATATTGCTAATTTAAGATGTATGTTGTGGGAGTGGGTCTGGTAAAAGTGTATAAGGCTTGATAAGACTAATGTCTTGTTAAGACTGAGAGTGGGGCACTCTCTGTCTCCCTTCTGATGTCTATATCAGAAGCTTTCTGTCATTTTTCAGTGTGATAAATCTTCTGCCACGCAAAGTTCTGAGTGTATGAAGCCTGGTCCCTGGTCCTGAAGCTAAATCTCCTTCTTCATAGATCACAAATCTAATATTGTTCACCGTAAGCTATCACATATTTATAAATTATATATATATATATACTCACATATATATGACACTGGTATACATTAGTCTTCGTAACTGATTCATCTGATAGCTCAACATTAAATATCTAAAGTGTCATGTTTTCAAAATTTTAAATAAATCATTTGAATTGCAATGATTTATGAAATATTTTCAAATGTAGGTCACTCAATAGGATGAGCCACAGACTCAATGGGCAATTGTAAAAATTTCCAAGGGACTAGAGTATTGGCAGCAACATGGGAATAAGTATACAGTTTTAAATGAAAATACTTTCAGAATGGCAAGTATATGCATATGTGTATTAAAATTCATAATTACAGTTATTAACAATTCATTAAACTCACTTTGGGGATATTAATCCCAACTCTCATTATTGGAATCTTTGACCAGCTAATCTTAAAGTTACCTATATAGATGACCTTATGAAAGAGAAAAGTGATACATGTTTATTCCAACACAGTTTTTCTCACTGAGAACAATAACCATCTCCTCCAGTTTAAGGGTCAAATCTCTCTAAGCAAAGTTTTGAAGTATGGAGTCCATCATTACTCAAAATGATCTAATTAATGATAAAATGATCCAATAAGCAGCTATTTGTTAAAATTTGAGTTTCATTACTACTAAACACAGAATTTATAATGTCATTATGGTTACTTTTAAAAATATCATGCTTGTTTAATGAGGGTATTCTGACATGATTACATGTCAAAATTTTACATGCACTTCCTTATTCTTTCTTGATTAAGCTTGTGTAGCCCCAGGGCACAGGAAATATCAACTCATATGGCAGGGTTGATAAGCATCAACTCTCCCTCCTCACTTGGACCAGCAAGCTGCTAGTGAATTCAGCAGATGTTTCTACTATCTGGGCCAATGGAAACCTTATGGACCTTTTTCCTTCATCTCCTCCCAGGAGCAAATGTTAACACAGCAGAAATTTGGATGCATACCAAATAGGAAGCAGAAGGGTTGGTAAGAAAGTAGGGTACACACTTATCCATAAACAGCGGTCATCCGTGGTTTGAATTGATGATTGAGCCATTTTAATGGCTTATTTCTGTGCATTTGCTATTTCATTTAACCAAATCCCTACACACCCTTCTATTCTTATGTAACAGCATTTACCTTAAACCTATCAATTTAACCCTTGAATATGCTAGTTTTTTCAAGATACAAACCAAAAAAAAAAAAAAGAATATATAAGGTAGGAAAATTGTTGATTTCTAATATTTTTTCTTATCTAAATAGAAAAACCACCTAATTGTAACTTGCAATTTACTAAATTTAATTTATATTTTTGATGTCATATTAAAAATAGCAATAATAGGCCCAGTTTCCATAAAAATTTCTAAGATAAACTAATTAAAGGGTTAAGCTTAGGACACTTTATTAAGGATAATTCTTATTCAGTTGAATGTTGAATATACTTTCTGAAGAACACAATTTGATTAAATTCATGTAGTTGTTCCTCATCTCTCCCTCCATCTCCCCACACTCAGTTACACTGACACAGTGAAGTGCCCCTCAATATTGTATGATTTAGATTTTTATCACACATATTTAAATTCTATAATTTAGAATTCTACTTTGCCTCTACACAAGATTTCTCTAACTAATACACTAATATAAACAGAGAGAATATTTTTTAAAAGATGTGGAGGTATATCTTAGACTATAAAACTATATATTTCCTCATTTTATTTTAATACATCAAGATATATTTCCTGCTGATAAAGGGATAAAATGTTATGGAAGAAATTTGAGTAGAAAAATAACAATGTTGATTCATTTTTCATTTTTTCTAACCTTGTTGATTGAATATTACTATGAGTAAGGCACATTAAAAGCAAGTAAAAAGAAATAACTAAATATTTAAGCACACAACTTAGTGTAGTAATTGATGGGATTTGCTTCAATAAGGTCAGCATTAACAGTGTCTTATAATACATTCAGCCAACTCCAAAAGCCATATTGAGAGGCTGCTCTACAAAAGGCCTGTTTTCATCTGTTTACATGATTACTTTAGAAAAGGCATGTTGTTTTGAGCAAAATAACAAAATGTAAGTAGCTAAAAAAATTTTGGCAGTGTTTTTAAATGCTTCCTGTATGTAGCATTTATGATAGGTGTGGTTGGAAAAGATATTTACTCATAAGTTTCGAATTCCAGACATTTAACAGCTTTTCCCTCTTTTATTCTAATTGTCAGAAACTTAATTTTAACTTCCTTTAAGGATTTTGTGGGTATAACTTAGCTGTGTGAATGGGAATAATTCTGGGCAAGAAAGGTGGCAAACATAGCCATGAGACTGAGACACTATAGAGATCAATTTTCTACTGAGGAATCCTTTGCAAGCTGTCCAAACAGTCTTTGGTTAAACAAGGAATAGAGATGATGGAGATTTTACATCTGAGTAAACAACCATGACACAATTTCTGGTTTTTATAATGAAAAAAAAAATAGACTATTCTTTCATTATCTATATTATCTTTTAGAAGGGAGACTACAAAAAACTTTCAGAGGCTCAGAATTAATTAGATAACAAATAAAATAAAATAATTAACAATAGGCTCATACCTGTATCATATAAGGCAGTCAGAAATACTGTGTGTTATGAAACAGAAAGTGGAATATATAATCTAAAGAGGGAGAGAGGCATTTAAATCCATATTTAAATGAACCAATCATTCTACTTCTAATTATTGAGGTTTAATAATTGTAGCATATCAAAATACGTAACTTCATAAAATATTCAATCATATCAGTATTAAAATAATTTGAGGTTTACAAATAGTAGCCCAACTTAAAAATCTATTAGACGAAGGAGAAAAATGGGGAAAACAAATTGAGAAAGACCCTGGATGTCCAGATAGACTACAGGATAGATAACGATGCCTCTAATTAAGATTTAATTACAAAAGGGAACTTAGTATATCTGTTAAATTTTTCTCTTCAGTAAATCAATCCAAAACATAATGGCTTATATCAAATAACCGCTTTCGAGGTTAATTCACAGTTTTATGAAGTGGCAATTTGTATAGTGCTCCACTGCGTACTTTTGATTTAAGCTGTGCTCCCTAACATGTCTATAGTTGCCAATTATCTGTTTTAGGGGGGCTCTAATTCTGAGGGAAGGCTGGCTGTCAGCAGTGGTGACCAATGATGACTGGGCTTGATTTCATAGCTCTTGCTTGATTGAGTACAGCAAACATTTTTCCAGTCTCTTCATGCTTTAAATTTGCTACCATCCCATTGGCCCAAACAAATCACAGTGTCAAGCCCAGGGTTAATGTGGAAAGAGACTATCCAAGGAAAGGGATACAGGGTAACATGAACAAAACAGCAGCTCTTGGATAAGGAGACTAAAGTAGTTGATTATCGAAAAGAGAGTGATATATCCCAAAGTAAAAAAAAAAAAAAGAATTAAAGAAATTTTTATATATCATATGTCAAAATAAAACAAAGTTTATAAAAAAGTCAGACACTTGTCCAGGGGGACTGACCACTAGTATGTCTTATGGGCTTTGCTATGAAGAGATTAACTTTAAAAATACAAACAGAAAGCAGGACGCAGTGTTTTAGGAAGTGAATGAGAGGTGATCAAATGAAGATATTAAGTGTAACCAAAACTTTTCAAGAAACTTGACAATAGATTTCACAAAAGTCAGACGGTAAAGAATTCACCTGAAATGCGGGAGTTCTGGGTTCGATCCCTGGGTTGGGAAGATCCCCTGGAGGAGAGCATGGCAACGCACTCCAGTATTCTTGCCTGGAGAATCTGCATGGACGGAAGAGCCTGGTGGGCCACAGTCAATTTGTTGCAAAGAGTGAGACACCACTGAGCAACTAAGCACAGCACAAGCACAAAAGAGTATAGAGCTTGGAGAGAGATTTTTGTTCTTTTATTGTTTATTTTTTCATATGACTTAGTAGCATTAATTTTATATAGCATCACTGAGACTCAGTTGACTTCTGTCTGTTCTGTAAAATAATTATTTCACATATGTTTGCTTGGACATACCAGACTGACTGTTAAGAGTGAGAGGAATTAATTAGGACCATTGTTCTACCACTTCAAGACAAGTTCTACAAAACAGGTGCCATAAAGTTACACCAGTAGCAAATTATTGTTATAAGTCTAGACAGCATAATCCTCTTACAACAAAAGTGCTAGATTGACAGTGACAGTGTTATTATTATTTTTTTTTGCATGAGAACATTAATGGAACTTAAAAATACAATGTATCAGAAAAGTAAATATTAATTAGAACATTTACACATGACCTAACATTGCATACCTTTCTTAAATAATCTGTCTTTATTTTGAAATTACTTTGTGACTCAGTTGGTAAAGAATATGCCTGCAATGCAGAAGATCTGGGTTTGATCCCTGCATTGGGAAGATACTCTGGAGGAGGTCATGGCAACCCACTCCAGTATTCTTGCTTGGAGAATTCCCATGGACAGAGGAGCCTGGTAGGCTGCAGTCCATGGGGGTCATAAAGAGTCGGACATGACTGAGCAACTAAGCACACACCACATTCATTCCCAAGTGCTGTGAAAGGCCATGAAATATTTCCTTTCTTCTTTATTGTATGTTGTTGTTTTTCAGTTGCTAAGTCGTGTCCAATTCTTTGCCATCCCACGGATTGCAGCACACCAGGCTTCCTTGTCCTTCCCCATCTCCTGGAGTTTGCTGAAACTCATGTCAATTGAGTCAGTGACGCCATCCAACCATCTCATCCTCTGTCATATCCTTCTCCTCCAGCCTTCAATCATTCCCAGCATCAGAGTCTTTTCCAATGATTCAGCTCTTTCAATCAGGTAGCCAAAGTATTGGATCTTCAGCTTTAGATCAGTCCTTACAATGAATATTCAGCGTTGATTTCCTTTAGGATTGATTGTTTTATCTCCTTGCTGTCCAAAGGACTCTCAAGAGTATTCTCCAGCAGAATGATGTAAAAGCATCAATTCTTTCTCATTCATCCTTTTTTTATCCCTTCACACAGGCACATGACTACTGGGAAAAATATAACTGATTATATGGATGTTTGTCAGCAAAGTGATGTCTCTACCTTTTAATACACTGTTTATGTCGGTCATAACTTTTCTTCCAACAAGCAATGCTCTTTCATTTTCATGGCTGCAGTAACTGCAGTCATTTTGGAGGCCAAGAAAATAAAGTCTTATAGTTTCCAATTTCCCCCATCTATTTGACATGAAATGATGGGACCAGATGCCATGATCTCAGTTTTTTGAATGTTGAAATTTAAGCCAGCTTTTTCATTCTCCTCTTTCACCTTCATCAAGAGGCTCTTTAGTTCCTCTTTGCTTTTTGCCATTAGGGTGGTATCATATGCATATCTGAGGTTACTGATATTTTCTCCATCGATCTTGATTCTAGCTTGTGATTCATCCAGCCCAGCATTTCACACAATGCACTCTGCATATAAGTTAAATGAACAGGGAGACAATATACAACCTTGATGTATTTCTTTCCTAATTCGGAACCAGTCTGTTGTTCCATGTCCGGTTCTAACTGTTGCTTATTGACCTGCATACAGGTTCCTCAGGAGTCAGGTAAGGTGGTCTGGTATTCCCATCTCTTTCAGAATTTCCCACAATTTGTTGTGATTCACACAGTGAAAGGCTTTAGTGTAGTCAATGAAGGAGAAGTGGATGTTTTTCTGGAATTCTCTTGCTTTTTCTATGATGCAGTAGATGTTGGCAATTTGGTCTCTGGCTCCTCTGCCTTTTCTAAATCCAGCTTTTACATCTGGAAGTTCTCAGTTCACACATTGTTGAAACCTAGCTTGAAGGAGTTTGATCATTTACCTTGTTCCCATGTGAAATGAGTGCAATTGTGTGGTAGTGTGAACATTCTTCAGCATTGCCCTTCTTTGGGATTGGAATAAAAACTGACATTTTCCAGTCCTATGGCCACTGCTGAGTGCTTCAAATTTGCAGGCATATAGAATGCAGCACTTTAACAGTATCATATTTTAGGATTTGAAATAGCCATAGCTGGAATTCTATCACCTCCACTAGCATTATTTGGTAATTTGATAATTAGGCCTATCAGGCCTAATTTGATTTCCTAAGGCCTATTTGATTTCACACTCCAGAATGTCTGGCTCTAGGTGAATGATGACACCATCGTGGTTATCCAGGTCATTAAGCCCTTTTTTTGTACAGTTTTTCTGTTTATTCTTGCGTCTCTTCTTAATATCTTCTGCTTCTGTTAAATCCTTGTGGTTTTTGTCCTTTATTGTACCCATCTTTGCATGAAGTATTCTCTTGGTATCGCCAATGTTCTTGAAGAGATCTCTAGTCTTTCCTACTGTATTGTTTTCCTCTATATCTTTGCATTGCTCACCTGAGAAGGCTTTCTTATCTCTCCTTGCTATTTTTTGTATCTCTGCATTCAGCTGGGTATATCTTTGCCTTTATCCTTTGCTTTTCACTTCTCTCCTTTTCTCAGCTATTTGTAAAGCCTCCTTAGACAAGCACTTTGCCTCCTTGCCTTTCTTTTTCTTGGGGATAATTTTGGTCACCCCTTCCTATACAATGTTATGACTCTGTCCGTAGTTCTTTACATAGTCTATCAAATCTAATTCCTTGAACCTATTTGTCACTTCCACTGTATAATCATAAGGGATTCAATTTAGGTCATATCTGAATGATCTAGTAGTTTTCTTTACTTTCTTCCATTTAAGTCTGAATTTTCCAATAAGGAGCTCATGATCTGAGACACAGTCAGATCCAGGTCTTGTTTTTGCTGACTTTGATAGAGCTTCTTCATCTTTGGTGGCAAAGGATATAATCGATCTGATTTCAGTATTGAGCATCTGGTGATGTCTTTGTGTAGATTCATCTCCTGTTTTTGGAAGATGGTATTTGCTATGGCCAATGCATCCTCTTTTCAGAACTCTATTAGCCTTTGCCCTGCTTTTGTACCCCAAGGCCAAACTTGCTTGTTCCTCCAGGTATCTCTTGACTTCCTACTTTTGCATTCCAATCCCTTATAAGGTGTTAAGATGGTGTTAGTTATAGAAAGTCTTGTAGGCCTTTATATAAGCATTCAATTTCAGCTTCTTCAGCATTAGTGGTTGGGGTATATACTTGGATTATTGTGATACCGTGATACTGAATGGTTTGTCCTGGAAACAAACCAATATAGTTCTGTCATTTTTTGAGATTGTACCTAAGTACTGCATTTCAGGATCTTTTGTTGTCTATGAGGGCTGGGCTACACCATTCCTTCTAAGGGATTTTTGCCCACGGTAGTAGATATAATGGTCATCTGAATTAAATTGCCCATTCCTGTCCATTTTAGTTCACTGATTCCTAAAATATCAGTGTTCATTCTTGCTGTCTCCTGTTTGACCACATCCAATTCACCTTGATTCATGGACCAAATATTTTAGGTTCCTATGCAATACTGTTCTTTATAGCATCAGGCATTACTTTCACCACCAGATACTTCCACAACTGGGTGTCATTTCTGCTTTGGTTCAGACTCTTCATTCTTTGTGGAGCTATTTCTCTGTTCTTTCCCAGTAGCATATTGGACATTAACTGACCTAGGAGGCTGATCTTCCAGTTTCATATCTTTTTGCCTTTTCATATGATTCATGGGGTCCTCAAGGCAAGAATACTGAAGTGGTTTGCCTTTCCTTTCTCCAGTGGACCACGTTTTGTCAGAACTCTCCACCATGACCTGTCTGTTTTGGTGGCCCTGCATGGGATGGCTCATGGCTTCACGAGTTACACAAGGCTGTGATCCATGAGATTATTTTCACTGTTTTCTGTGATTGTTGTTTTCATTCTGGAAGCCATAGGACTGTAATTCTTGCTTCTTCTGTCTCTCTTCTGATAGATAAGGATGAGAGGCTTGTGCAAGCTTCCTGATGGGAGGGACTGACTGTGAGGATAACTGGGTCTTGCTCTGGTGAGTAAGACCATGCTGAGTAAATCTTCAATCCATGTTTCTGCTGATCACTGGGGCTGTGGTCTCTCCTTGTAGTTTGGTGTGAGGCAGCCCAGTCCTGGATTCTGCAGTCTCTATCATAGGGCTAATGGTAACCCTCTCCAAGAGGACTTATGCCAACACACTGTGCCTCCCAAGATGGCTGCTTCCAGTACTCCTGTCCTCACAGCAGGCCACTGCTGATCCATGCCTCCACAGGAAACTCTCAAACATTCACAGGCAGGCAGGACTGGCTCAGTCTCTTGTAGGAGTCAAATGCTATCAGTCCATTAGATGTTACTTTGTTATTTACATCTTTACCAGTTTACTAATTATTACTCAGATATTATACTAATTCCTTTCATTCTTAAGAAATGAGTAGTTAAAGAAATCTGGATTTCCCTAGTGGTGCAGTGGTTGAGAGTCCACTTGCCAATGCAGCGGACACAGGTTCAATCCCTGATCGAGGAGGATTCCACATGCCACGAAGCAACTAGGCCTGGGTGCCACAACTACTGAGCTCACAGGCTTGGATCCCCTGCTCTTCAACAAGAGAGGCCACAACAGTGAGCAGCCCATGCGTCACAATGAAGAGAGGCCCCACGCTTGCTACAACCAGAGAAAGCCTACACACAGCAACAGAGACCCAACACAGCCAAAAATAAATAAATAAATCTTAAAAAAAAAACAGAAATCTAACAGAAAACATAAGGAAATACAGTTTATCACTGACTAATAATTCTAACATATGTACAACTTCTATCTGATTTTCTTTACACATATGATAGAAACACACAATCCTGTGTATGCAACTACAGGGTATGCATATTAAAATGAGATAGGATATAACATTGGTGAGTTCATCCACTTTGATTTCAAAGTTTGCCTCACAAAGGTTGTTCATCATTTCTGCATGACCCCGACTGGCTTCTACCCAGACTGGAACATTTATAAAACCATTCTATAAATTGGTTTGCCTCTAAGGTAGATACTTTGAGATAAAATTCTTACTCAACACCGAGTTTAGACACTTACACTAAATAACATAAATTGTAGAATGACATTTCATAAGTTAAATTTCATCTTAAATTAGTCATATTGAAATGAGATAGAGTTAGAAGATACAAGGAATAGCAGAGGAATATGGGCAAAGGTGAGAGAAGAGCCAACCATGAAAATATGAGTTTAAAATATAGCAAATATGTTCCATGCAGCTGGATACATTTGGATGTGTTTAGACACACAATGTATCCAATGGATACATTGGAATATCATAAGAAGAATGTGATAAAAATTTGCTTATGAAAATGATAATGATGAAATGAAAAATTTGCATAAATAGATGAAAGAGAAAGAAATATATGTATATTTATGTACATTTTGGAAATATAAGAAGCAATGAATTTGAGATAGTTTAAAAGGAAACAAGAATAAATAATGTATAACTTGATATATACCAGAAGAACAAATAAACAGGAATGAATTCAATTGTGATTCAAAGATCATATCAAATCAAATCATATTCTTTAGCAGAACTTTTAGGCATATCAGAGATACAGCCTGGATTTCAAATACTTACTATATAACTAGTTATTTGTGATTCATATTTATAGTTCAGTGTGGAAATCTTCGGTTAAATAGATAAAATCACTATGGTCAGAAAGTTGCAGCAATTACCAATGAGTGTTTATGTCAGCTATTAGAAATCAAATATTTTGTTAAAAAGAATTTACCATTTTTGTTGAAACAGTATTTGCTAATGAACAAAAATATATTTCCTTATAATTAAAGAGTATAATTAATATAAAGGTGTATATTATTGTCATCATCAATATAAATTAAGATAAATAATATGTGAACAGCTACAAGTAAACAGGGAATGACGTGATACAAATTTCAAACTAGGTCTTTTATGAAATAATTTTCTATTCAACTCTCTATTAAGAACCAATTTATTCAGTGCACACTGTATGGCAAACATTATGATAGGCATGAAGTTATAAAATATTAAAAATAAAGTGATTATTTGAGTTTAATACTGTACATGAATTGGAGACATCCAAGTAGAGACATTTAATATAAGGGCATTTGTTTTCATTTTTCCCATGACTTTCTTTCTCTCCCATGTTCTAAAGTTTGCAATGTCCCTATTTTCAACTCTTATGTGGCTACCAAGTCTTTTTATCATAAGAAAGTGGAAGATATATTTTTCTATCAACATATTTAATTTTTTTAATATAAGAAGATTACAGTAAACATAGAGTGATTCTTTTGCCATTTAAAAATATTTACTAATTTTTAATTAAGTAAAAGCTTGTATTTTTATTTTACTGAGATAAAATAATGAATGCATAATTATTATTTTACTATGAAAAGCTCTCATATATTTTCATTTACACTCCAAAAAGGAGTTCATAGATTTTTTAAAAATTACTGAAATATAAGAAACCGGCTTGTATATTGATATGTGCATTAAAGTAATTTTCTAGATCAGTGAATTCATGTTAGAAATTGTTGCCTGTACTAAAATTACATTTCTTCTTTTGCTTTAAAAATCCTTTAATAAAAATCTTCTACTTTTTAAATTACTGAATTATTTTAAAGGTAATTTAGTACCTAATAACATGTAGACATGAATGGATTTATCTGAATAGTAACTGTGTGTTGGAGCATGGTTTTCTCATAAATAAGAGCATAATTCGTTTTGCATGTCAGTGAGTGAGTTTATTGCATCAGACTGCTTATAACCGAAATAATGGAAGATCAACTTCTAGTAATCATGTAATAGACAAATTCACCTAGTGTATCACTGAATCTATATTACAGAGATGAATTTGCAGGAAGCAATAATATCTAGGCGTTAAAGAACACAAGTCAGCATAGATAAACAGAAAAAACAGTTTATAAAATTCTGAATGAAAATGATTATCTTAGTAAGGCATTCTGAATGGATTTTGTTTTTCAAGTTTATAAGGCTACAATATAATCATCACAGTCTGTTAAATGCTATGCAAATTTTTTAAACTACGTATTCAAGACCTGAGCCAGGTACTAAGATATTATTAGTCCTTGAATTAATAGAACCAATAGGAACTGTAGTAATGCCATTATACTATTATATTGTGAAAAACCTTTTATATAGGATGATCTTAATTGTTTTGAAAAAATGTAAAGGTACTCCTCTTTAAGATTTGAAATAATTATAAAGTTTACAAAGCAATTTTGGTGAATAAGCATTTGAAGTTTTGGGTCTCAACAATATTTGGCACTAAACTTCCTTACTGATCTATATAGTGTGAAAGTGAATGTGTTAGTCACTCAGTCGTGTCCAACTCTTTGCGACCCCATGGACTATAGCCTGCCGGGTTTCTCTGTCCATGGGCTTCTCCAGGCAAGAATACTGGAGTTGATTGCCATTCCCTTCTCCAGATGATCTTCTCAACCCAGGGATCAAACTTGGGTCTCTTGCTTTGCAGGCATATTCTTTACTATCTGAGCCACTAGGGAAGCCCTGCTCTATATAGATGCCTCCATAAGTACATGACTGTTAAACGTGCTGTTTATTTCTAAATTTGAGTTTGTTTATACTTAGTTTTGATGTAGGTTCATTAGAATCACATGATGGAATTTCTATAGTGAAGGATTTATCTTCATCTTTATGCGGGTGTGTGTCTGCGCTTAGGTGCACAATGTATAAAATTATATATGTGTACATAGTATATTTTCTAAGTTCAATTGAGTGGCAGTAATTTAGCAAAATATGCAGAAAAATTGAATAGAAACTTCTTAAATCATTTTCGAATACCATGAAGATTTATAATACTAAGGCTTGTAGGCCTGCTGGGTGTTAGTCTCTCAATCATGCCCAACTCTCTGTGACCTCATGGACTGTCTAGCCTGCCAGGCTCCTCTGTCCATGGCATTCTATAGGCAAGAATAATGGAGTAGGTTGCCATTCCCTTCTCCAGAGGACTGTCCTGACCCAGGGATAGAACCAGGGTTTCCTCATAGCCAGCATATTGTTTACATCTAAGCCACCAGGGAAGCCCTACTGACTATCAAATTTAAACTATACAACCCAGCTACTTTCCAAGGTTTTTCATAGTCTTCTTAGTCTCGACAGTAGTTTCTAATGTAACCCAAAGTTACTGTACAACATGATTTTATGTCTGACTTTAATAAGATGATCTATTAGAATGGTAGTCTTCACTGTCTTTCAGGAAAATAAAGATTAAAAATGAAGTTTTAAAGAAAACTTTAATTTTTCATAGTACTAAAAAAGCAATAACCTTTAAAAGATTTTTCATAGTACTATTTTTGCAAAACAAAGAATGCATTAAATAACCTGTCCGGTTTTTTTTTTATTTGGTACAAATTTTTTTATAAAGGTGTTAATTTTTACAATATGAAGGCCATACACAAAGAATCAGCCATGGCATTAAATAAAATATACATCGGAGCCATTTTTAAAAGTGAAAATCACTTCCTTAATATTTTTATATTAAAATGAATCTTAGTGTATGCTGTTTTGCATATGGTATCCATATGAACATATATAAATGTTTTATAAAATATTTAAACTAGTGAAAATAGTTGCTTTTCTGTTATAAATTTCTTCTTTCTTATGACAAGAAATTTCACCGTGAATGACACTGTATAAAATATCTTCATGCTACTCACATTAAATTTAAAACATCCATATGCATATACAATCAACTGGATATTTTCTTTTGTCTGTCTAAACTAGGAGACTATACATTTGTTTGTTGACAGGCAATGCCTATCAAGTTTCTTCTTATTAATAGATTCTCTGGTATATTTTCAAATAGAGACATAAAATTTCTTTTTCTTTTTTGAAGAAAAATAGTGGTGTAAGGCTGATAAACACAGACAAAGAATGTAATGAGACTGTAAAAGCTACACACCAAGGATAATCAAAGACAAGTTCCACAAATACAAGGTAACTTTCAAAACAAGAAGCATCACCTCAGAAACTAATGCTATGCTTTTTATGGCTAGGTATAACGTCATCCTTTTAAAAGAGAAATATCCAGTTTATAGACGTTAATAATACAGTTATTACTTAAGATAAATTGCATTTTATCAACTTTTAGTATTTTGTTCATTTGATACATATTCATACATATCATTTTAGTGCTTACCATGAATAATGCATCTTTCTTAATGTTAAGTATCAAGAATGATAGAGATTGAAATGGATCCTAGCATTCATTTAACTCAAAGTATGAGAAAATCAAGGACATTAAACCCATACACAGCAGTCTCCAGTCTTTTTCTGAAAGATATTCTATATGACTGGACAAATCTCACTCATAAATGTACCTGAAAACAATACAGTTGGATACAAAAAGTGAATTGCTAATTAAATCCCAAAAGTAAGAGAGTTTCAAAAAAAACATCTATTTCTGCTTTATTGACTAAAGCCTTTGACTGTGTAGATCAAAATAAACTGTGGAAAATTCTGAACGAGATGGGAATACCAGACCACCAGACCTGCCTCTTGAGAAACCTGTATGCATGTCAGGAAGCAACAGTTAGAACTGGACATGGAACAACAGACTGGTTCCAAATAGGAAAAGGAGTACGTCAAGGCTGTATATTGTCACCCTGCTTATTTAACTTATATTCAGAGTACATCGTGAGAAACGCTGGGCTGGAGGAAGCACAAGCTGGAATCAAGATTGCTGGGAGAAATATCAATAACCTCAGATATGCAGATGACACCACCCTTAAGGCAGAAACCGAAGAAGAACTAAAGAGCCTCTTGATGAAAGTCAAAGAGGAGACTGAAAAAGTTGGCTTAAAACTCAACATTTAGAAAACTAAGATCATGGCATCCGTTCCCATCACTTCATGGCAAATAGATGGGGAAACAGTGGAAATGGTAGCTGACTTTAATTTTTCGGCTCCAAAATCACTGCAGATGGTGATTGCAGCCGTGAAATTAAAAGACATTTACTTCTTGGAAGGAAAGTTATGACCAACCTAGACAGCATATTAAAAAGCAGAGACATTGCTTTGTCTACAAACGTCCGTCTAGTCAAAGCTATGTTTTTTTCAGTAGTCATGTATGGATGTGAGAGTTGGACTATAAAGAAAGCTGAGCACCAAGAATTGATGCTTTTGAACTATGTTGTTGGAGAAGACTCTTGAGAGTCCCTTGGACTGCAAGGAGATCCAACCAGTCCATCCTAAAGGAGATCAGTCCTGGGTGTTCATCGGAAGGACTGATGTTGAAGCTGAAACTCCAATACTTTGGCCACCTGATGTGAAAAGCTGACTCATTTGAAAAGACCCTGATAATGGGAAAGATGGCAGGCAGGAGGAGAAGGGGAGGATAGAGGAGGAGATGGTTGGATGGCATCACCGACTCGATGGACATGGGTCTGGGTGGACTCCAGCAGTTGGTGATGGACAGGGAGGCCTGTCGTGCTGCGGTTCATGGGGTCACAAAGAATCAGACACAACTGAGCAACTGAACTGAAGTAATTAACACAAAAACATATTTAACTTTTAAAGTTAAAAAATATATTGCTGTATTATATACAGAAACAAAAGTCTTTAGTGATCATTTTTCTCATCTGAAAATATAGATTTGGGATATAGGTGTTTTTTTGGCAAGATTAAGTGGACTAAACGCAGCACTTAGTGTCATTTCTTGTGCAGAGGAATTAATGTTCTTCCTCCCTTTCTATTCTTACAGAGGATTACATTGCCCATCCTAGTTTTCAATTAAATGTGATCAAATGGGTAAATAGCAAAGGATTGTGACCAGTGGAATTATTTTGTAGGCTTGATCCACTAAAAAGTCTTACAGCATTCTGCTGTGTTCTCCCCTCCTTTGCGCCTTTCTCTTTCCAGCTGACTGGGATGACAATCTAATAGATTTCTTTCTTTTCTTTTTTTTTTTTTTAGAAAATGACAAAGCCATTGGTAGCCAGTTTCTTCTGTTCCTCTCAATCTTTTTGAGCACCTCAGATCAGGAACACTCAGCTTAGATCAATAAGTGAGCAAGAAAAAATGCACCTTGAATATGTGTTTAAATCATCCTACAACCTGGGGTCTATTTGTCATAGCATTGCCTAATAAATATATTTATGAGGGATTCATCCAACAAAAAGAACACATGTTCAGATGGAAACAAAAACAAAGACAAAAATTTGGGATGAAGAATGAATAAAACTGGGAATGAAAACAGATCAAAAGGAGACCAACTGCTAAACAATAAAGACTGCACTCATAAAATATAAGAGAAAAATGAAAATCTGGACTCTAGACTAGAATAAGATGACTTCTCCAATGACTCAACAGGAAAAAATCCATCTGCAATACCAAGAGATGCAGGAGATGTGTGTTCAATCTCTACATCAGGAAGATACCCTTGAGAAGGAACTGGCAACCCACTCCAGTATTCTTGCCTGGAAAATCCCAAGGACAGAAGAGCCTTGCGGTCTACAGTCACAAACAGTTGGACATGACTGATAGACTAAGCATGTATGCACACACTAGACAAGATAGAAGTGGAATGCAGGTAGATACTTGTTGACATTCAATAGCACCTTGTATTTTAAGGTCTGCCAAGTATCCTCTCTTAAACTAAGTTTCTTATTTAACCACTGGATATGCCAGTGGTCCCTTCCCTGGTGGTCCAGAGGTTAAGACTTCATGCCTCCAATGAAAGGAACGTGGGTTTGATCCCTGGTAGGGGAACTAAGATCTGCATACTGGACAGTATGACAAGAAAAAAAAAAAATTGGCTACACTGGTGGCTCAGTGGTAAAGAATCTGCCTACGCAGGAGACATGGTTCAATCCCTCAGTTGGGAAGATACCCTAAAGAAGGAACAAGCAACCCACTCCAGTATTCTTGCCTGGAAAATCCCAAGGACAAGAGGAGTCTGGTGGGCTACATTTCATGGAGTCACAGAAGAGTCAGACATGGCTTAGTGACTAAACAACAACAAATGCCAGTCCACTGGATACCAAAGGGGGGAAAATGTAGGCAAATATACCTGGGGCTATACTTAGTTGCTAAGTATCAACTTAGTCACCAGTACCAAAAGATAGGAAACTGAATTAGAAATATACAAATGTCCTTTGTTTCTGAAAGAAAAATCTGTGTCTTCATTCATGGTTTAAATTTAAGAACTTAGGTACTCCATTAATTTTCCTTAGATAAACACATATTCATATGAGACAAAGACAGTGTATACGTGCTCTCCACATGTATCACTAAAATATAGATTTAAATAAATTAAAGAAAATTTTAACAAAGGCAAAATATCAAACCCAAAAATGTGTCAGGAGCCGCGATAGGCATTACTGACAAAATGGAGGCACGGCCCCAACCCCCTCTCCTCATCCTGCAGGCACGGTCCCAGGATGAAGGAGTTAGGTCTTGTGATTCTGACTTGTCCTTTCCCTCCTCTGGTTGAGTTGGCTGGAAAGAATGATATAATCCATAGAGTTAACTGTTGACATTTGTTCAAGGATCTTTACAAAGAATACTCCAGGATGAGCACATAGGCTGCAGCCTGAGGCCATGGGAAACATTGTTATCTGAAACCTGCCTGCAAGGGGAATGTTTATGGCAAAAGAAGTTTGCTGAGTTTAGGGGTTAGGAATAATTAAGAATAGTTAGAAGCCAAAAGTTTAAGGTATGTTGTAGTGTTGGCATATTTTACTATAGCTTATGGAAACTAGGTATTTTAGAGATACTAATAGCTAAAAGCCTTTTTAGGAGATGATGAGCTTAAGTTACTAGGGGATAACAGGATTTAAAGAGATAAGAAATAAACTGAGGAATGTGATATACAGCCCAGAGACAAACTTGAGTTACAGTGTTATCACAAGGACACTTAAGAGGGAACTCTGAAGGACAACAATGATTTATGGAGACAGTAAATATGGGTGAGGGGAAACTGAAGATGTCGTACCTCTGACCTAATGTTTTTGTAAAAGTATAAAAGAAAACCTGATGCTTAAAATAAACATGCAGCCCAGTGCTTTGAGCGAGAGACTGCATCATTTTCTCCACCGAGATGCAGTCCAAATGAGTGAGAGGCTGCATCATTCGCCGACCCCGTTCATCCCTTCAGGGCGATTCCCTGGCTGCCGGAGCTGGACTCCGGCAAAAATGACTGGAAAGAGACTTACTGCAGAAAAAAGTTCAGTTAACTCTATGAAATTTCTCTTTTTACATATGAATATATGTGCTTTACTTGCACAGGTTTAAAACTGGTCCAACTTGTTTTATGTTTCATAAATGCTTTGGATAGGAATGATCTTGCTAACCTCAACTTGATTCTCTCACCATGGTATTTCCACTTGCCTCCAATACTGTCAGAGGTGCACAGATCCTTTTATCAATGCATTTTACACATATACCAAAAAATAAAATGCAATACTATACCAACTTGTGAAGGTTTAGTGCATTTACTACCCCTTTGCTGAAAAAGCTTCACCTTACTTGATTTTTGACATTCTGGTTCAACTTGGAAAGAAATTGAACCTGTTCTTTCTGATCATTGAAAAAACACTCTTAGGAAAGATCAAAATCCCTTCTTCAGCTCGTTATAGATCCACTATCCAGATAGATAGAACATGAAGAAAGAGATATTTCATTTTAGAGAAAAAAATGCTTTTAGGACATAATTCTATCAGCATGGCATAAATTTCTGACCTGTTTTCCAGTTCTTTTGAATATTTACTGGACAAGGAAGAGCCCTTTTTGATTCTTTTATTCATTCTCATCTACCTCTCTTCATTTTCCCCAAACATTTCCTTCAAAAATATACATAATATTTAAAAGCATGTAACATGTACATGTAGAATCCAAACCTGAGGCCAGACTAAAAATATAAATATGAAAAATTGAGGCAGATATATATTTTATTCAAATAACTTACATTGCTTTATAAACCATGTTTTTTTCTAAATAAGCTATAAGCTTGTAATCTTTATAAGCTATGTTTCCCCTAGCCAGACAACACAAAAATACTAAATTCTAGAATATTCCTTGAGAATATTTTCAGCTCATTCAAACTTAAGGTAGTAAAAACCATATTCTTCTAATGCATCCATATAAACATTAATTTTTACCCCACTTCTCTAAAGAACGATATGGATTGATTCATGGACTGACCAATGAGTTTGAGAAGTTTAAGAAGTGCTGTTATTCTAACATGATAATTATTTAATGTTACTGAACCAATGAACTGTAGTCTGTGCTTCACTGAACAAAATGCTTAGGGTCTAATTTAGATTGATAAAGTGCCCACTTTCAGGGCTCACACACCTTCACTAGAAGAATTATTGTTTTCTAATTCATAAAAATAACAGGACTGTCTTACTCTGTATGAGAAAAGGGTTAGCAGAGCCATAGAGGAACATATTGTAAATGACATCTATAATGGAGCACATCTATCACAGACCTGAAGTCCAAATAGTACTTTACTCCACTGCAAAATTAAGAACACTGTATCCCTGCCCTTGCTATGCAACAAATTATCAAAGTGTATGGAAAAACATGCCTAGATTTAGAGGAGTGGAAAGCCATTTGCTGGTTTTGAATGAGAGTATCGACAAGAAGGGAATAATATCATTTGGTAGAAAATAAAGAACTAGAAAAGATACTCCAGATATTACAGTTCAGTGATTTCATGTTTCCCATTATCTGCCATACTCTTGCTACTTTTACCTGGCTACGATTTTCACATATTTCTAGAACAATGATCATAAAGCAGTCTTCATGTTTCATCTTACTACTGTATAAAATTATTATATTTGGAGCTTCATTTTAGTGGTTTGTACAACAGTGTGAAGATAACTTGAAATCTTAGCCTCTTTTCCAAATAAGCACATAACATTGGGTTTTCATCTAGCAGTGACATTAGGATTGTTCAGTTTTATTTTGTCATATTCCAAACGAGAACACTCAGGCCTCCAGAGGTGCAGTGATTGCCATCATGGCACAGCTAGTTACTGGGAGAGCTGGCAGAGGCCTGAGTTTCCAGCTTCCCAGTCCAGTATCCTCTTTGTACAACATCCCATTGAAAGAGGCTGTAGAAAAGCTGTCTTTTTTATGAATCACATATAAATTTTCAGTGAGCAAGTACTTTTCATTTGAACTCATATTTTTAATTGAGCCATCAATATTTTATGTTCTAACAGCAAAATATCAAACACAGCTAATTGCTACTTTTTTTTTTCTCTCTCTCTCTTCTTCTCATTGTAATCTGGGCACTGCAATGTAGATGTCACAAAATACTGCTGCTTTTTTTTTTTTAACTTATAGGAGGAAATCAAACAAAACCAAGCATTGTTGTCTACTAAAATGAAACAAGGAGGCAGTTCTTAATAACATGTGAAATATCAAATTTATATATAAAATATCTAGAAGAAAAAATTAAGCACAGAACATACAGTATTGTCCTAGTAAAGTATTTTTACATAACTTTTGTAAGAATCAGTGGTATCACAGCATTATCTGGACCAGAAAAACAGTTTATATGTATATATACACACCTTTATACACATATATACTCATACATGTATACATGGAAACTGGAAGATTACTTACTTAAATACAATATACTATATATATGTGTGTGTATATATATATATATATATATATATATATATATTTATAAATAACCTCCTAGTTTCCATAGCATGTAGCTATCTAGAAATAATTTTCAATCTAGGAGCTAAGATAATTTTAAAATATGCATGTTAAATTTTAATAATGATTCTTTTTATGTATGTTAACAACTTGGCCAAGAAGTTTGGCCAAATACTGGTTGCTCCAAGTTAGGAAAAGAAAAGAAAAAAGAATAAGAAGAAAAAGCAAGCCACAAACACAATTTTTCTCTTGTGACCTTGAATGAAACCAGTTATTATGGCATATTACTCAAATACTAAACAGCTCTCATCCTATGTTTCACCTCTCAATAATGAGGATTTAAGGGTTTAAGTGACATATTAAATAGATTTATTTACCTCGGTGATAATATATATCCATATTACCTGAAAATCAGTTGTTAATGACCTATCTCATGGTAAATGAGTAAGTATAAATTTTAATTGATGAATTATCATAGAAGCTATACAAGAAAGAAGCACTGAAAACAAAACAAAACAAAAAGATGCATGATCCTCTGGGCAATAATAAATTATAATCAATGAAGTAAAAAAGTTTAAGACTTTACACCTTGCATTATTTAAAACTATTTTTAATGAAAGAACCAAATATGAAAGACTAAAAAAGATATATCAGTTTAGTATTCTAAAAATAACATCTGTTTTGACCACTTTTCAAACCACACAGATCTACTACCTACGTCTTATATGGTTTATTTTTGGTGACACTTCTGGAGGCAACACAGATAAAGAGGGAAAGCCACGTGCAGCTATTTTCTTCTAATTTGTTTTGAAATGAGGCCAGAGGCTTTTCTGTGCATGTAAAAGTTTGAAGTGCTAAAACTGTTTCTGTAATGCCACTTGCAGGTTTGGGGGAAAGTGGAAGTGCTACAAGGTCATGTAAGTTGCCCCATTCTCCTGGATGAAATGACATCTGCTACAGAGAAGATTGCATACACATCAGTTGATGAAATAAGAGATCATCATAGTCCCACCAGCTGCAACAAATTTATTGACAGAAAACTAATATTGTGGCTACTCTGCAACTGTCATTCCTTCTCATCAATAAAAATAGGCATGGATGCATCTTAGTACACAATTAAGCATATGATTTAGAGCTAGATCATTATTTTACATTTTGAAACCTCTCTTGCTTAAGCAGACTTTAATCTTTTCACTAAGTACCTTTGAAGCAGCCATCCAGGTTATTTATACATTGAAAGCAGTGCCCTACTGGCTCATGCTCAGCATTAACACAGTCAGCCATTAAGAAGTTAAGAGTATATCAAGATGAATCAGATAATATATTTAAATCATTAGCTTAAGTTTAAAGGTGGCCACTAACAGAACTAAATATGATACTTAGTGAATTTTTCCTTTAAGGTGTATACTTTGTTACTAGCAGTAAAACATTTGACACCTATTTATTGGAGTAGAGTGTTGAATTTCCAAGCAAGTTAAAAATATGATATGCTAAATGTATAAATATTTATATAGAATGAATATACACATAAATATTTATTGAATCCATTGGTTGCTCCATATTCTCTAAGAGTTGCTAATCTACAGCAAAAATGATGGGAGAAAAGGAACACATTTAAGTGTAATACATAAAGAGAGTATGGAGTAGATTTTAACAGATAAAGATATTACCAAACTGAATGAAGCAGAAACAGAAATTTATACAAAATCTTGCTGGCACAGCTGAACTCACTTTCTTCCATCATACCAAAAATTAATTACATAACCACACACATACACATGAATACTCAAGGTAATACTGGACAGTGAGACTCATCAATGTATCACAAGCATTTCAGGAAAACATCTATGAATTACCAGGTCAAGAAAACTGAACTGAGATGATTAATTGCTAGCTTCCATTCTTATGCAATTATAGGAGCAAACTTCTAGAATTACAAAACTGAAACTTCCAAAGAGTTTTTCTTTGCTCCCAAAGTACAGTGTCTGAGACACTGAACACCTAGTGTCCATTCTTCTACTACATGGCAACTCCCATTTCATGTCACAGAACACTAACAGAACCAGCTACCTCATTCTTGGAGTAGTGCCTCTTCTAGATCCAACTGAAACACCCTAGAATTAGGGTGAATATACTTCCCAGTTAGCCTGGGATAATTCTAGTACATGTTGGTTCCCTGGCATGGATATTAATAGGGGCCTTTTCACTCTCACATCTTCCTTTTTTGGACAATAACTTGTATGTTTACCATACCAACAACATACATGCTCTAGGTACAATATTTATACAGCTGGTTAAATGGGGAATTGGTAGTTGCTTGCAAAATCAGGAAGGAAATACCAACATTTTAAAATAAAGTAGGCACAATTCAAAAATTTCCCTTATTATTATGTACTGCTAGTACATAATAGTACTTCCAACATTCAGAGTATCAAGCAAAAATATGCTAAGAGTTGAAAAAGACCACATCTTAACCTAACAGGTCTAATGTATTAATACTTATATGCCAACTAGATACCATCAACTGGTTCAGGAGCTGTGTATATTTTTTCCAATTTTGTTTGGATAAAAAGGATATTCATCCAATATTCATGCTGAAAGAAAATGGAATCAAAGGCAATCTGATAATTCTAATGGAAAGCACAAAGCACACATTGGACAAAATTTACTATTCATGAATGAATGAACAAAGCAAAAGCATAGATAGTGTCTTATCATGAATAATAACTCTTCTATAGATGACAATTTTTAGCAATATACTCAATAGGAAACAAGGAAGATGGCCTCAGTGAAACAGAAGAATGATAAATAGAGTGATATGAGAAATCAAAACCATAGGATGAAAAGAAAATATGTAAAATAAGAAAGAAGTGCAAATAAATTTTAAAAAGCAACTGAAGAACTAAAATCTGACTTAAAGGTAATCAGCAGCATCTTAACACTAGAAACCAAAATAAAAGAATTAGAAGAAAAATCAAAAGCTTCCAAGAATGTAGAAATAATGTGACAACTGAATTAAAACAGTGAGAAAGAAGATGATATATGTGGTGGATAGATTTAGGACTCAACTTTTGGAAAAACCTGAAGGACAGTTAAGCATAATTGAGTCTGTGAAGATTAAAATAAATCCTGAAATAGAAATACACATATCTGAAGAGTGAATGTCTTTATAGCCTCATAGGCAACATTAATGAACACTCAATTAGTCAGATGCTAGAAATGTTTAATATTTTAAGAATATATTTTAAAACTCTAGCATCATACAACTGGGTAATTCTCAGAAGAGGCAGGAGGATTATGACTTATTTTCAGCAGTAATTGCCAGAAGACAAAAGTGTAACAGCTTTGTTTCAGAGAAAAATTTCATACACACTAATGTACTTCATTTGTGAGTTTAGTAATATATGCTTTCCTATATACCAGGACATATACCAAACAACCAAGAAGGAAACAGGCATAAAGAATTTAAGATTGAAATTTCGTTAGAAAAATATGACATTTTTTGTCAACTCAATAAAGCCCACCTCCCTAACATTAGTAGAGAAACATAACAACAATGACAACAAAACAGAATGAATCAGGCTAAGTTTCGGATATCCTTTGCTAACAGTGCCATCTTCGGTAAATCATTTAACTTCTCTGACATTGGTTTATCCATTTATAAACAGAATAATTATAATACCTGCTTCACAGTTTTGCTGTGAACATAAAAGGCAATAATTAATATGAAAGTGATTTTATAACACATTTGTTATACAAATGTAAGGAATTATTATTAGTAATTTCTGGGCTTGCAAATTGTTTAAGAGGAACAAGTGTCATTTTCACATTCCTTTCTGGAAATGACCCTATTTGTGGTGCTTTGATACTTCTCTCAATGAATAAGGAATATGCAACCAAATAAGCATGTCACACAGGAAAACAATCCTCATTAAGCAGTTAAGTCTTTCAAATGCTAATTTTAGGTTTCGTTGTATAACAAGTACCTCTTGGTACTAAAGATTTGACTTTGAGCACAGATCATCTTGCTCAATTTTATGTATTAAAGTTATTCCTTTTTTTTTTCCTATTAAGCTATAATCTAGCTGCTTAACAAATTCTTTATCTACTTTTTCCTTATACACAGCATGCTGCTTATTCATGATGTCTTTCTATTTGTAGTTTCAAACTTCCTATCTTTTGATGACTCCATTTATTACTGATAATCATTAATACTTTTTAACTGATTACCTGAATTTTTCAATCCTATTACTTATTATTTCATTTTAAATTATATTTCAGAATGGAATGGAGTACTGTATAGTGTATCTCCAAACACTTTTATTTTCTTCTATAAAAATGATGTTCACAAGCACTTATAGTATATGAAAAATAATTAAATAATTTAGCCAAAAAATACAAATTAGGCATAAAATTGGGATTGCATTTTTAACATAATGCATATAGAGGAAAAGAAACATGTTAACATAATGATTAGACAGTGCACTAAAAAGCAAAGAAATCACTTTGCTGACAAAGATCCATATAGTCAAAGCTATGGTCTTTCCAGTAGTAATGTACAGATATGAGAGTTGGAGCATAGAGACGGCTAAGCACTGAAGAACTGATGCTTTCAAACTATGTTGCTGAAGGAGACTCTTGAGAGTCCCTTGGACAGCAAGGAGATCAATCCAGTCAATCCTAAAGGAAATTAATCCTGAATATTCACTGGAAGGACTGATGCTGATGCTGAAGCTCCAATACTTTGGCCACCTGATGAGAAGAGCCAATTAACTGGAAAAGACCCTGGTTCTGGGAAAGATTGAAGGCAAAAGGAGAAAAGGGAGGCAGAGAATGAAATGATTAGATAGCATCACCAACTCAATGGACATGAACTTGGACAAACTCTGGGAGATAGTGAAGGACAAGGAAGCCTGGCGTGCTGCAGTCCATGGAGTTTTAAAGAGTCGGACATGACTGTGCTACTGAAACAACAGTAACAACATAATGATAGCAGATATCCCTAGATGATAAAGTTGCTTTATTCTTTTGTTTCTTCACTCTACTTATATCAAAATTACGTAATCATAGAATATGCTTATTAAAATATAATAAAGGAGGACAGAATTCTTGCAAGACAAGTCCGATAATGCATAGTAGAGAAAGGAAGGCAAAAAAGAATAATTGTGACAAAGGATTTAGTGACTAAGATCACCAAGAAACATCAGTAAATAAGATAGAGGTGTGGACAGAGAAAACAAATGTAAAGCTCTTTGAAGAAAAGTTTTGGACAGAAACTGTTATTCTCCAGTCTGATATGTAGATTATGAATCTATAGAAAGAAAGAAATAAAAAAAGAATCATAGTCAAGGATATGAGAGGAAAGGATAAAGAAAAGAGACAGGAGCATACATTGAATGACTAGGAAATAGAGGAAAGTGTTTCAAGAAGGGAGGATATTAGTGCAGGCTTGGGGGAAAATGTGGAGTGAGATAGGACTTGAAGGATGGGAGGACTGGAAACAGAGAAAAGGAGGTAGAAATGCAGTATGAGGAATATCTTGTTTGTGAAATTAGTGTTCATTCCAGTAAATAATGAGTGCTTAAGAAAAAATTCAGAGTAGTGTCAAAAAAGCAACAGTGGAGAAGATATATAACTGGTGCCAAACGGTGAAGGGCCTCCAGGGCATCTCTGTTTATTAACAGGATTCTTTTTTCATTTGTCACAGACTTTCCTACCTATCTGCTTTATGAAGTGGGGTTTCCTACTGGACTACGACTTATCTTCTTCCACCATCTGTTACTTGTTCTTGGGTTCACTAGCACGTGTAAAGGATTTCCAGTGTTAAAATTTTAAATTATACACTAGTTATTTGAACAATCTTTCCAACCCAAATCAAGATGCCTTCCTCCTTTCACTGTGTAATTCTTCAAAACTGAGGTTATTAACTCACAACTCCCTGTGTTAGTCACTCAGTGGTGTCTGACTCTGCCACCTCATGGCCCACCAAATTCCTCTAGCCATGGAATTCTCCAGGCAAGAATACTGTAGTGGATAGACATTCCTTTCTCCAGGGAATCTTCCCAATACAAGCATTGAACCTGGGTCTCCTGCAGTGCAAGCAGATACTTGACCATCTGAGCTACCAGAGAAGCCCAACAACTCCCTATCTTGAAGTAAGCTAGGGAGAACAGATACTGATGGGCAACCCCCAGATCCCAGATCCCCTGGAGAAGGAAACGACAATCTACTCCAGTATTCTTGCCTGGAGAATCTTGCCTGGAGAATCCCATGGACAGAGGGGCCTGGTGGGCTATAGTCCATGAAGTCACAAAGAGTCAGACACGACTAAGTGACTAACACACACACGCCAGATCCCACATCATGCCTGAGGCACTCGTTCCCCACCAAATGGATAACTGAGCAACTCTCAGCTGAGTCATTCACTTGAACTTGTCTTCAGTCAAAAAAAGCTAACTCACCAATGTCACACATAGACTTCCCACAACCAGGAGCACATGAAGGACTACAAAAAGGACAACTTCTAAAAGTTGTCCTAGCTCTATACCCCTGGATGGATTGGCTGAGACTTGCTGTGACTGCATTTCAGCCTTGACTTCTGGCCAATCCTGCTTCCTTTGCATGCAAATCTCTATCTCAGAGTCCTCTCAGAGTCCTTTCCTGGAGAATTCCACCAATGGTTAAATGTTATTGTTCCTTTCTACTAGGATATATAATTTAAATTCTTAGTGCATTGCTTTTATCGAATATTTAATTTATTTAACAACCATTCTCAGATTCTTCTCTGGCCATATAGATTCAGTTCAGTTCAGTTCAGTTCAGTCACTCAGTCATGTCCGACTCTTTGCGACCCCATGAACCGCAGCATGCCAGGCCTCCCTGTCCGTCACCAACTCCCAGAGTCCACCCAAACCCATGTCTATTGAGTCCGTGATGCCATCCAACCATCTCATCCTCTGTCGTCCCCTTCTCCTCCTGCCCTCAATCTTTCCCAGCATCAGGGTCTTTTCCAATGAGTCAGATCTTTGCATCAGGTGGCCAAATTACTGTCCATTGTTTGGCTTATATTTGGGTGCTCATCATAAAGCCTTTGAAGATTATAAGTTCCTTGAGAGAAGAGTTCATAAGAACCAGAAACCTAATATGTATGGAAGACAGTACAATGATGTTGCTGAACTCATTATGCTGTTACTAACATAATATCTTTCCTGTAAGATTTTATTTTATAGGATTAACAGTTTTTATTCATAGAATTAATTGCTTTTACTTTGGTTGTGTTTCTACTAACACTTGGAGAAAAATTATATACATTTTGCCTTTTAAGGATCTGGTAATTATTTTTTTTAAAGGAAAATATAAACGTGTTTTAGAGTTTCTAGAAAATAAGTTCCCAGCCCTATTTATGTGCCAAACCAAAAGAACACAAAATGTCTAATTATGATAAATACGTGTGGCTCAGTAAGGCAGAGTTTGGGAAGGTGGTGGTGGTGAGATGTGTTTTGCAAATGTTTCTGTAGATGATTCTTATTCCTACTTTTGCTCCTGCTTTGTAAAGAATCAAGTTAAACTAATGGCCAAAGACATGAACTCTGATAATATAAAATATTGCCAGCAGGACTTGTGCATGATATAAATCAATTTTCTGTTTCTTAGGAAGTAGCAAGTCCATGTGGTATAAGAAAAAGATGATGAGATAAAAATCATGTTAACAAATCTTAAAGACTATATATCTTTTACAGTTTTGCATTTTAGATCATGTGACTATATCACACACTTTTAAAATATTTTAAGAAATATGAATTTAATCACCACTAAATGCCTTCCAAGAAAATGCATACAAAACAGAAAATAATAAGATATGCCATGAAAATTGGTTTTAATATACTTTCACTTAATGTATTTCTTTTAAAATATTTTCAAAAAACTGTAAAGGGACCAAAATAACTCTATTAGGAACCATAAAATATATCTGTTGCTTTGTGTAAATTATGTATAGAGAAAGCATATTTCCTTGTGCTGCTAATATTTTAGCACATCCCTGAATGAACACTGACTTCTGAATGCTTCATGTTCTTTTATAATGAATTATGCAGCAGTTCCATACCAAACCTATGCTAAGGTGCTAAAGTTCATGTCAATGAATTGTTTGTGACTCATATACATGTAGTGGACACACACTGTATTTTTCTTTTACACTTAAGTCCAACATTTTATGTAAGATAAAAGCCACTGACACACAAATGGATAAACTGAAAAGCAACTGCTCTGATGAAATAAATTTAAAAAGAAGGAAAAGAAGAAGTAGGCATCTTTCAAGGACACAGCTGGGAAAATTTTCAGAGAAACTTGAAGTGCAAGTTATGCCTGCAAATCTCATTAACAGTAATGGAATTTTGAACATAACTACTAGCACGTTGATTTGAACATTTTCCCAACATGTACATTTTATTTTTAGAAAAGCATTTCTTTCAGAGCAGAGAGAGTTCAGAAAACTTTGTATTTCTCACAAATCTGACATTATATATGGATGATTCTTTTATAAAAATGAAATTAGAAAAAAAAAAACCTCTAGTATAAATCACAAAAGGTCTTTATAATATTTTATGAAATAGTAACACACTCAGAAAAGAAGTATTTGGGTCGCTTTCTCATAAATCTACATGTTATTTTTAAAGTTTTTATATTTGCCATGTACATTTATTTACCATGAATCTTTTATTCTCATAGGAAATATTTATAATAGAGTTTGAAGAAAGTCCATGGGAAAAAGAGTTTGTAATTCTGCTGTTTAAAAACTAGAAAACAAACATCAAAGTAGAGAGGACACAATATTCCCAAGGCAATACATGTGGTAGAGACTGCTAATCATTTCCCAATATCTGCTTTCCCTTCTCCAGCTTTATCTGGGCATGTGACTTCTAGTATAAACACTGTATTTTGGGATTCTCTTGCAGGTATAGATGTGCAGATATAGTCATGGCTAGTGGAACATAAGCGGAAGTGTTATGTGAACTTATGAATAAACAGGATACAAATCCTTTCACTTTCCTATTTATCCCTTCCTTGATGCCACACAATTAATTGCCATCAACAATAATAGGATAGAGACCAGAAAAATTCTAGAGATCAGTATTTCTAAATGTACATGTTAGAGTGATCACGGTTGCTTATAAAATAGCATAAGTTATTTTATTGTGTTCTGTGGTATTGTAGTATACTTTATTTCACCACAATAAAATGGTTTAAATTTTATGTTTCTTTTTTTTTTCCTTACTTGAATTTTAAATGGTTGTACTTTAGGAAATTTGGGATAATGAAGAGAGTTAGGCAGGAATGAACAACTGTAAAAGAGGAATTCAAACAGTGCCTTTATATTCAGATAAAAATTTCTAACAATAATGAAAAAGATTAAAGTCAGAGCATTTATTGTAACTGATGCAATTTTTTTTTCCTAGACCTAAAAAAAATAAAATGAAATCAGCCTCTGTTTGAGTTTCAAGTCAAACAGTGACTGAGAATCTGTCCCAAATAATAGGCTGCACTACATATTTAATAGTGTTCTTTATTTGTTATTATTAAAGTAAATTTTATTAGGTTTGAGTATACCATATATAAATGATTTATTTTAGCTTTTGTGACCCAACTCTACTCTACTCTTTTCATAATCAGGATCATGCATTAAAGTGATATTTATATATTTTCTCTTTTTTTTGGCAAAATAAAGAAAACACATGGGCAAAATTTTCAATAGTCAAGCAAGAACATTGAGACTTGCAGTGCACAAAAAAAAATGAGGAATTAATGTGAGATTGACAAGTTAAATTGGCAACATAGTAGTCAAAAAGATTAGTCCTGGGTGAGACTACTGCTACATTGAAAGTCTCACTCATATTTAGTAATATTTATCTTTAAATTCAATGAATTACATACATAAACCTCTTTTTCAAATAAAACCAAACTAAATATTGAATCATCAGAAACACGCACAGATAAGACATTCTGAGGGAAATAAAATAAACTGCATAAATAAATTTGCCTCTGTTTTCAAATGAAACACATGATATTTTGAAGTACCTTATAGTCCAGATAAGCATCAAAACAGTTCTCCGCAAAGCAAAGTTCTCATTTGACTAATCACAATAGACATCTAAATGCTTCCTGGATCAAGATAGCCTAATGGGGGGTGGGAAATGCTAGTCATGTTTCTTTCTGAGTTTATAATTATCATCAACAAACATTTTTTGAGTCTCCTCTGTGCATGGCAGTATGGTAATAATGATCAGCTCACTGACCGCCATCTAGATGTCCAATGCTAAATTAAGTTTCTCTGATTTATGTTTATTGCTTTATTTGTGCCCTGGCTCATCTGTTCTTACAAGCTGCTCTGTTGTACTCCCACCAGCAAATTATGTGACAGTACCAACCTGGCGCTAATTTACTGAACTCTGTGCTACCAAGAAAACACTCTTCAGTTTATATATCTATATATATACACACACACATATATATATCCCTGTTCATTATTGTTTTTTCTACCTCCCTTTGTCTCTAAGTGAGTACTGCCAAGCCAGTAATATATCTGGAGTAATTAAAAAACAAATAAAACAACTCAACTTTACACTTTTCCATCTGTTGGTCTGCAGTAGTTTACATCCTTCCCACACCCAGGTGAAATAAAATTTCCACTTACTAAATTTGCTTGGTCTAAGATAAAGCAAGCCTCTATTACCTAGAAATCCTTTTAAAACATAAATTTGAATAGTGTTAGTCATTCAGTCACGTCTGACTTTTTGCAACTCCATGGACTGTAGCCTGCCGGGCTCCTCTGTCCATGGAATTCTCCAGGCAAAATTACTGGAGTTGGCAGCACTTTCCTTCTCCTGGATATCTTCCTGACCCAGGGATCAAACCTGGGTCTCCTGCATTGCAGACAGATTTTTTTACCATCTGAACCAGCAGGGAAGCAATTTGAATAGGTCATTTACTAATCAAAAAAATTAATCATTGAAAAAACTGGCTTAAAACTTGACATTCATAAAGCTAAAATCATAGCATTTTGTCCCATCACTTCATGGCAAATAGAAGGGGGAAAAGTGGAAGCAGTGACAGATTTATTTTCTTGGGTTCCAAAATCACTGTGGATGGTGACTGCAGTGACAAAATTAAAAGAGACTTGCTTCTTGGGAGGAAATCTATAACAAACCTAGACAGCATATTAAAAAGCAAAGACATCTCTTTTCCAACAAATGTCCGTTTAGTCAGAGCTATGGCTTTTCTGGTAGTCATATATGGATATGAGAGTTGGGCCATAAAGATGGCTGAGTGACAAATAATTGATGCTTTTGAGTTGTGATGCTGGAGAAGACTCTTTTGAGTCCCTTGGACAATGAGGAGATCAAACTCATCAATCCTAAAGGATATCAATCCTGAATATTGATTGGAATGGCTGGTGCTGAATCTAAAGCTCCAGTACTTTGGCTACCTGATGAAAAGAACCAAAAATTGGAAAAGAGTCCAGTGACATAGTTAGATAGCATCACTGACTCAATGGACATTAGTTTGAGCAAACTCTGGGAGATAGTGAAGGACAGGAAAGCCTGGTGCGCTCCAGTCCATAGGGTCACAAAGAGTATGACACAACTTAGAGACTGAACAACAGTGACAACAATGGATCATGAAGATTAAACTGAAAATCCTCCATTAGTATCTGAATGATCCTTCACTCTCCAGCCTCTTTTCCTTTCATTCTATTCTCTGTTCCATACCCTTACATCATTATTAAAAAAAAAAAAAAAAAAAAAAGCAAAGTCACCAGAATCTACAACACTATGTCTCTTCCTAATGCCTGTGTCTGCTTTAGCCCTTTCCTTTGGCATTTGTCTCAACTTCTATCAATCTTTCAAAGCTTACACTTTGTCACTCCTCTTATTCAAGCACTTACTCCAGTCTATGAAAAATGCCTCTACTTTTGTTTCTATAACATCCAATGACTATAAATCTCTAAAATGTATCACACTTTATTTGAATTATCCATTTAATTATCTATCTCACTGATCATATTATTTGCTTCATAAAGTCAAAATCAAGGTCTTTGTGCCACTTCAGCTGTAAGTTCCTAAAATATATGGACTGTTTCTCTACTTTTATACTCCAAGGATTTAGCACAATTTGCCTTTCATGTAGTAGCTGCTTAATTAAAAAAAAATTAATGCATGAGTACAGAAAACGATAAAGAAATACACATATACAAGTCAAACTTTTATCTTTAGTTCCTTTCATATACTATTTCGAGGTCATTATAAATGTTAATCTTCTCCTAATTTTTGTTGTGGTATTTAAGTCTAAGTACATGGCAAATTCTATTAGTGGAGACTATCATTTACTTAATATTTTATGAAGCCATAAACAGCTAATATTCAGCAATTTCCACTGAAGATAATCTTCCTCTCTTGAGCTCATATAACCCAAACATAAATCAATGATTTGTCTGAAATGACATTTTTATTAAAACCATGGTATCCTACTCTTTCTACTGGGCAGGAGATTCAATTATATAAAATTTTTCCATATTTTACACTTTAGACTTTTGGGAATAAGCTTAAAAAAAGTTCTTAAAATCAGAGTTAAAGAATTTAAAAATAAAACAGAAATCCATTTTCTATCACAGGAAACTATTCAATAGTGTTCAAATGGATCAAAATAACAGAAGACTAAAAAAACTTTATAATTTCACTATCTATGCTAAGACAATTTGAAAGAATACCAATTATTTCACATTCGTCTGATAGTTTTCATATTTAATATAGTGTCTATATATCTGAAAAATAAATTTAAGACATAATGTCAAGATCAAAATATCAAGCAATTATCACATGACTCTTTTACAAATATCATTCTTGGGTAAACATAATATGAAGTAGAATTATTGTGACCAATGTAGTTGAATAAATTATTCATATGCCTATATGCTTTCAAATATTATGCATCTTGTAACAATCTTGTCATTTAGAAATTACTTTTTCTATCTTATTGCCAAACCATAATGAATATAATTACATACCTTGCTGTTTTTCACATTAAAAAAGTTCACTGAAATCTATTTTTAAAAGAAAAAAATAAATACCCAATTGTTACAAGTCATTAAATACATGTCATTTCAAAATAAGAAGTTGAAGTATTCATGGAAAGAAAGATTCATCCTCCTATCTTTAGAGATCTAGAAGATTTTATCAAAATTAATCAGCCCCTTCAAAAATCCTTAAAAACAAATTAATAAACAAGAAACATCACATGCTGAGTTGAAACATAATTCTCAGTTTGTTCAATTATCATGCTAAATTAACGGATCCTTTCAAAGGCTGAGGGAAATTATTTTTCTAATTTTAAAGCAAAGCTTAAAATCAAAACATTAACTTCATCTTGAAGTTGAAGTGGGTAGTTAGTAACACAAGTTTATTTCTGCAAAGACATTTAAAAATTTCTGGAAAGAGAAAGACTGTTAGAAGCAATAAAACATACTTTTGTAGCTTTTTATAAAAATAACTGAGAGATATTTATGAAATATTTATTCTCACTAATATTTAATGACTAATTCTAATTCTCCAGGTTTTACTCCCTATTTCTTTAATTGCCTCAAGGTCTACATACTGCTCAGTGTCTTATTATCGCCTTCTTTTCTTCATTAAAAACGATGCTTCAGGGAAGTATCTCCAAAAGACTTGCAGTGGACATTTACTAATTTTTGTTCTCCCTAGCATCACTTACTCTCAGATACTGAAATTCATCAAAAAGGGAGGGGCTTGGAAGTGTCAAAAGGCAATCATTTGTTTCTGATTCCTTCCAAAGCAAACAATCCCAATTCTTCTGAAATGGTAGTTAGTCTAGAGAAGACACATGGCCCAAAGTGGCCAAAATCTGCCTTCAATTCAGTTCAGTTCAGTCGCTCTGTCGTGTCCAGTGCTTTGAGACCCCATGGACTACAGTGCGCAAGGTTTCCCTGTCTATCACTAACTCCTGAGGCTTGCTCAAACTCATGTCCATCGAGTCGATGATGCCACCCAACCATCTCATCCTCTATCATCCCCTTTACCCCCTGCCTTCAAACTTTCCCAGCATCAGGGTATTTTCTAATGAGTCAGTTCCTTGCATCAGGTGGCCAAAGTATTGGAGCTTCAGCTTCAGCATCAATCCTTCCATTGAATATTCAGATTTGATTTCCTTTAGGATTGACTGGTTTGATATTCTTGCAGTCCAAGTGACTCTCAAGAGTCTTCTCCAACACCACAGTTCAAAAGCATCAATTATTTGGCACTCAACTTTCTTTATGGTCAAATTCTCAAATCCATGCATGCTTACTGATAAAACCATACATTTGACTATATGGACCTTTGTGGACAAAGTAATGTCTCTGCTTTTTAATAGGCTGTCTAGGGTCCAAGAAGCAAGCATCTTTTAATTGTTTCCCCATGTATTTGCCATGAAGTTATGGGTCCGTATCCCAAGAACTTCTGTTTTGAATGTTGAGTTTTAAGCCAGCTTTTTCACTCTCTTCTTTCACTTTCATCAAGAGGCTCTTTAATTCCTCTTTGCTTTCTGCCATGAGAGTGGTGTCGTCTGCATATCTGAGGTTATTGATATTTCTCTCAGAAATCTTGATTGCAGCTTGTGCTTCATCCAGCCTGGAAATTCACATAATGTACTCTGCATAAAAGTTAAATAAGCAGGGTGACAATATACAGCCTTGACACACTCCTTTCCCTGTTTGGAACCAGTTCTTTGTTCCATGTCTGGTTCTATCTGTTGCTTCTTGAACTGCATACAGATTTCTCTGGAGGCAGCTAAGGTGTTTTGGTATTCCCATCTCTTTAAGAATTATCCAGTCTGTTGCGATCCACACAGTCAAAGATTTTAGTGTAGTCAATGAAGCAGAAGTAAATGTTTTCCTGGAATTCTCTTGCTTTTTCTGTGATCCAACGGATGTTGGCAATTCAATCTCTGGTTCCTCTGCCTTTTCTAAATCCATCTTGAGCACCTGGGGGTTTTCAGTTCATGAACTGTTGAAGCCTAACTTGGAGAATTTTGAGCACTGCTTTGCCAGCATGAAAGATGAATGCAATTGTGCAGCAGTTTGAACATTCTTTGGCATTGCCTTTCTATGGAATTAGAATGAAAACTGACCTTTTCCAGTCCTGTGGCCACTGCTGAGTCTTCCAAATTTGCTAGCTTATTGAATGCAGCATTTTCACAGCATCATCTTTTAGGACTTGAAATAACTCAGCTAGAATTCCATCACCTCCACTGGCTGTGTTCATAATGATGCTTCCTAAGGCCCACTTGACTTTGCACTCTAGGATTTCTGATTCTAGTTGTGTGATCACACCATCATGGTTATCTGGGTCATTAAGACCTTTTCTGTATAGTTCTTCTGTGTATATTTGACACCTCTCCTTAATATTGTCTGCTTCTATTAGGTCCATACCTAACAGTTTCTTTTCTTATTTGTGCTCATCTTTGCATGAAATGTTCCCTTGGTATCTCTAATTTTCTTGAAGAGAACTCTAGTCTTCCTCATTCTATTGTTTTCCCCTATTTCTTTGCAATGTTCACTGAGGAAGGGTTTTTTTTTCTCTCCCCTTGCTATGCTTTGGAGCTCTGCATTCAAATGAATGTATCTTTCCTTTTCTCCTTTGCCTTTTGCTTCTCTTCTTTTCTCAGCTATTTGTAAGTCCTCCTCAGGAAACCATTTTGCTTTTTTGCATTTCTTCTTCTTGAGGATGGTTTTGATTACTGCCTCCTGTACAATGTTAGGAACCTCTGTCCATAGCTCTTCAGGCACTCTGTCTATCAGATCTAATCCCATGAATCTATTTGTCACTTCCACTGTATAATCATAAAGAATTTGATTTTTGTCATACCTGAATGGTCTAGTGGTTTTACCTTCTTTATTCTGCCTTCAGAGACTTATAAAAACACACAAAGAGAAGGAGGGAAGGAGAGAAGGAGGAAAGGTGTGTGGGAGATAAGGAAAAAGAGAGAGGAAGAGAGAGGAGAGTGCATGCACAGGCATGAATCTGATTTTATCTCATTTTGACTTTCTGACTTCGGGATAGACAACCATGTAACCTGGAACTATAAGAATCCATCATTCCCTACTATGGTCAGAGATCATCTAAGCATAAAGTGAAGTTAGCAAAAAGTAGAGCTAACATTTGCCAAGAAAGAGATACAAGCCTTCCCTGATGTCTCAGTGGTGAAGAATCTGCCTGACAATACAGAGGCCACAGGTTGATTTCTGATCCAGTAAAATCCTATGTGCTGTGCTGGGGAGCAGCTCAGTCCATGCACCACAACTATTGAGCCTGTGCTCTAGAGCCCAGGATCCACAACTACCAGGCCAAGGATCTGCAACTACTAAAGTCCATACACTGAAAGAAGCCACCATAATGAGAAGCTCGCACACCGTAACTAGACAGTAACCCCATCTCTCACAAAAAGAGATAAGCCTGCACAGAAACAAAGAACCAACACAGCCAAAAATAAAAATAAAAATTATTAAAATTATTTTAAAAAGAGAGAGATACAATCATAATGGTATTATTTGAACACTTATGTGAACAGTTATGTCTAAAGCCAGGTTTAGCCTGGACTTTTCAGGCTTCTAAACCAGTAAGTCCCTTCTTATGCTGTGGTATATATATACAGATCCTTCTCCCAGGAACCTACTGTAAGAACTTGAATTTTGAAATCCCTGAATGACATACATTTCTTTCGTTATTCATAACAAACTTCTTTCAATCATATCTGAGTTTATGTTAACAAGACGACTAAGTGGGCACTTTAGTAGTTTCAAAGGAGGGGCTGGCCAAATGATTAGAGGGTTGGAATTTTTCAGCCCCACTTTGTCACTTCCAGTGGATAGAAAACATCTAAAGGAGTTCAATCATTTGGCTATTCTTTAACTGATTGTGCCTACTTAATGAAATCTCAATAAAAACTTTTATACAACAGGTTTGGGAGCTTTCAGATTGCTAACTACATCAGTGCCATAAGGTGGAATGTAAGGAGAAGGCATGGAAGCTCTTCCTCCTTGTACCTCCTTTTACATCTCTGTGTAGCTTGCTCTTTCTCTTGCCTCATCAAAGCCAGGATTGTCTTACTCCTTTTCTAGTAAAGCACAGAATTTTTAAAGTATTTGTTGTGTTGTACATCACATATAAACCATGCATTTTTCCATACAACTTCCAATAATCCTGGGAGCACAGCTGTTTTGTCTTTAACAAATTCTGTCAAGTTAAAAGGAAAAACAATATCATCAATCATAGGAAGCAGACTTGCCCACTTTTGCAGCTTCATGGCAAAAATATCTCCGTGCACATCTTTCATGTGTATCTACCCAGTAAAAAAAAATAATTTACCACAGGCAATCCTGGAAAGTCTACTGCTCATTTTTTCAAGTAGATATGTTATTCAGCCTCTGCTTGGATATCCTCTTCAGTTATCTACTTTAGTTGACCAGTGTTCTCCACATTATTTTTTTTTTTACATTTGATAACTGAATAATTAAATTCTTTTTGAAAATTATTTTTGTTACCTAAACTCTATATTTACACAAGGAAATCTCTTTATTTGTATGTTCAGTTGCTCAGTCTGTCTGACTCTTTGTGATCACAGGGATTAAAGCCCACCAGGCTCCTCTATCCATGGGATTCTCCAGGCAAGAATACTGGAATGGGTTGTCATTTCCTTCTCCAGGGAATCTTCCCAACCTAGGGATTGAACCTGGGTTTCCTGTATTGCAAGCAGATTCTTTACCATCTGAACCAACTTAAAGACTTTTTCTTTATTAGGCTGATGAAAAAGTAATTGTGATTTCAGACCATGACATTTAGATCATTATAACTAGACTCAATCACATATTTATTAATCAAAATAAGAACCATTACAATCAACACATTTTTACCAATGAGTAATAAGTTTGTTAATGTAGCATAAAAACTCATGCTTCTGGATTCTACAAACTCTTGGAAAACATTTTCTGCCTCTTACTGGTTGTGGAAGCATTTTCCCTGCAAGAAGTTATCGAGATGCTTGAAGAAGTGGTAGTCGGTTGGCTACAGGTCAAGTGAATATATGGTGGATGAGGCAAAACTTTGTAATCCAATTCATTCAACTTTTGAAGTGTTGGTTGTGCAACAAGTGGTTGGGCATTGTAATGGGGAAGAATTGAGTCCATTCTGTTGATAAATGCCGACGGCAGTTGCAGTTTTTGGTGCATCTCATCAATTTAATTTTGCCTGAATTCAGAAAGCTGTAATGGATCAGACTGGCAGCAGACCACCAAACAGTGACCATGACCCGCCCACCTCTTTTTTTTTCGTTTAAGTTTGGCCTTGGGAAGTAGTTTGGAGCTTCTCGGTCCATCCCAGAAAAGAGCTGGTCTTCGTTGGTTGTCATATAAAATCCATTTTTTTGTCACAAGTCACAATCCAATTGAGAAATGGATTGCTGTTGCATAGAATAAGAGAAGAGATCACTTCAAAATGACAGTTTTTTTTGATTTGCAGTTTATGAGGCATCCATTTATCAAGTTTTTTCAACTTTCCAATTTACTTCAAATGCTTAACGGCATGAAATAATCAACATTGAGTTCTTCAATTTCTCATGCAGTTGTAAGATCAGCTTCAATGATCCTCTCAGTTGGTCATTGTCAACTTCCAATGGCCAGCCACTATGCTCCTCATCTTCAAGGCTCTTGTCTCCTTTGCAAAATTTCTTGAGTCAACATTGCACTGCACATTTGTTAGCAGTTCCTGGGCCAAATGCATTGTTAATGTTTTGAGTTGTCTCCATTTTGAACTCTAATAAAAAAATTGCTCAAATTTGCTTTTTGTATAACATAATTTCTATAGTATAAAATAAATATAAACAAGTAACGTTATTAGTAAAATAATCCATAAAGTGAGAAATATGACTTAAATTTGCATATAACATAACCACATTTATTTAAGAATGCATTCCAATAAAAAAACAGCAAAGTTCAGCAATGCAAAACTGCAATTATTTTGCACCAAATGATTTCTTGAAGATTAAAACATCCAGGACTCTTTTCCTTTCTACAGGTGGGGAAAGTTAGTGTTTGAAATTAGGCAATAATACTTTAGAGTGGCTTACTAGACAGGAGGCAAAATAATGCATGCTGTCTTCCCAGATAAGTCTTTGCCTTTTCTCTTTCTGGATTCAAAAATTTAATATAGCCAGAATCCAAATCCCAAATATCAGTGAATTTGGGAACATCCTGAGGTACTTTGTTATCACAGAGGCACATACACACATTAAAAGAGGGAGAGGGATTAAAATTTTCCCTGTTAGAGATCCACACCTAGATCTATAGCCTACACTCTACCCTTATCCTGTTTCTGCCCCGGGAGGCTGACTTACAGGATGGGCTTTTAGGCTCTGGCTTCTACTTAAGTTAGACAAATACAGGACCCTTCCAGGAAATCAGAGCAAAGAAAGGAGAAAGAGGTCAGAATCTCACTTCCTATAGAGTCACATCCAGCTAGTTCTCACCTTTAAAGGTGGACCTCCCTATACTGTTTCTTTCTTATCTTGGAAATCATTATCTCCTCTAGTTCATTTTAAGACTGAAGGTTGATAACAACTTTCCTGTTGCCAATCATGGGGCAGTACAATGCCCCTTATGATTTTCCAACACACTGTCTACTCCTCTGTCAAAAGACTCACAGATATGAAGAACAAGCTTGTGGTTACCAGTGGGGAAGGTGTAGGGTAGGGTCAAGATAGGGGTAGAGGATTAAGAGGTACAAACTACTATGTATAAAATAAATAAGCTACAAGGATGTATTGTATAATAAAGGAAAGAGAGCCAATATTTTATAATAACTATAAATAGAGTGCAAAGTTTAAAACCTGAGAGTCATTATGTTATACACCTGACATATATAACGTTGTACATCTAACTACTGTATTTGTTGTTTAGTCACTAACTCATGTACAACTCTTTTGTGACCCCATGGACTATAGACCACCAGGCTCCCCTATCCATGGGATTTCTCAAGCAAGAATACTGGAGAGGGTTACCATTTCTTTCTCCAGGGGATCTTCCTGACCCAGGAATTGAACCAGCATCTCCTGCACTGGCAAGCAGATTCTTTACCACTGAACCACTGGGGAAGCCCACATCCAACTACACCTCAATTAAAAAAAAAAAAGTTACTGTGGGCTCCCCTAATAGCTCAGTTGGAAAAGAATCCTCCTGCAATGAAGGAGGTGCTGGTTGCATTCCTGAGTCAGGAAGATCTGCTGGAGAAGTGATAGGCTACCCACTTCAGTATTCTTGGGCTTCCCTTGTGGCTCAGCTGGTAAAGAATCTGCCGGCAGTGCAGAAGACCTGGGTTCCATCCCTAGGTTGGGAAGATTCCCTGGAGATAGGAAAGGCTACCCACTTTAGTAACCTGGCCTGGAGAATTCAATGGGGTCACAAAGTTCAGTTCAGTTCAGTTCAGTTGCTCAGTCATGTCCAGCTCTTTGTGACCCCATGAAGCACAGCACGGCAGGCCTCCCTGTCAATCACTAACTCTCGGAGTCTACCCAAACCCATATCCATTGAGTCAGTGATGCCATCCAACCATCTCATCCTCTGTCGTCCCCTTCTCCTCCTTCCCTCAATCTTTCCCAGCATTAGGGTCTTTTCCAATGAGTCAAGTCTTCACATGAGGTGGCCAAAGTATTGGAGTTTCAGCTTCAATATCAGTCCTTCCAATGAACACCCAGGATTGATCTCCTTTAGGATGGACTGGTTGGATCTCCTTGCAGTCCAAGGACTCTCAAGAGTCTTCTCCAACACCACAGTTCAAAAGCATCAATTCTTCTGCGCTCAGCTTTCTTTATAGTCCAACTCTCACATCCATACATGACTACTGGAAAAACCATAGCCTTGATTAGACAGACCTTTGTTGGCAAAGTAATGTCTCTGCTTTTAAATATGCTGTCCAGGTTGGTCATAACTTTCCTTCCAAGAGTAAGCATCTTTTAATTTCATAGCTGCAATCACCATCTGCAGTGATTTTTGAGCCCCCCAAAATAAAGTCTGACACTGTTTCCACTGTTTCCCCATCTATTTACCATGAAGTGATGGGACCAGATACCATGATCTTAGTTTTCTGAACGTTGAGCTTTAAGCCAACTTTTTCACTCTCCTCTTTCACTTTCATCAAGAGGCTCTTAAATTCCTCTTCACTTTCTGCCATAAGGGTGGTGGCATCTGCATATCTGAGGTTATTGATATTTCTCCCAGCAATCTGGATTCCAGCTTGTGCTTCCTTCAGCCCAGCGTTTCTCATGATGTACTCTGCATATAAGTTAAATAAGCAGGGTGACAATATACAGCCTTGACGTACTCCTTTTCCTATTTGGAACCAGTCTGTTGTTCCACGTCCAGTTCTAACTGTTGCTTCCTGATCTGCATACAGGTTTCTCAAGAGGCAGGTCAGGTGGCCTGGTATTCCCATTTCTTTCAGAATTTCCCACAGTTTATTGTGATCCACACAGTCAAAGGCTTTGGCATAGTCAATGAAGCAGAAATACATGTTTTTCTGGAACTCTCTTGATTTTTCGATGATCCAGCATATGTTGGCAATTTGATCTCTTGCTCCTCTGCCTTTTCTAAAACCAGCTTGAACATCCGGAAGTTCATGGTTCAGGTATTGCTGAAGTCTGGCTTTTAGAATTTTGAGCATTACATTACTAGCCTGTGAGATGAGTGTAATTGTGCAATAGTTTGAGCATTCTTTGGCATTGGTCGCAAAGAGTTGAACACAAATGAGCAACATTCACACTCACACACTGTGGATAGTAGTTCTTGTAAAGGCTCTACATGTTTATCAAATAACCTCATTTAGTGCTAATTCTGAACTCTTATGGAAATCACCTGACAAAAACTTTACAAATAGAACAATAAAAGTAGAATTTAACATGGATTTAATTATAAGTGTATGACGATAATTGCAAGGGATGGTTGTCAGTTTTTTAAACGAGACTTTAAGAAATATATTAATTGATTTTGAAAGCTTCTCAGTCATGCCCAACTCTTTGCAACCTCATGGACTGTACAGTCTTTGGAATTCTTCAGAGCACAATACTGGAGTGGGTAGCCTTTCCCTTCTCCAGTGGATCTTCCTAACCCAGGGACTGAACCCAGGGATTGAATCTCCTGCATTGCAGATGGATTCTTTACCAACTGAGCTACAAGGGAAGCTCATATCAACTGATCATCTTGTGTAAATTATGAATAACAGATATTTTAGACATGCACGAAAATTTCCAGTGTTAGGATCAAATCAAAACGTGTTGTAATATCTTAAATTACGTGGATAAATGGGAACTTGTGCTCTCAGGTGGCTTCGGTGACAGCAAGACTCTGACATCAAAGATAAACTATACTTGAGAACTTTGACTAAAACGTCTTTGAACTATGAGAATTATACATAAAGTACCATTTATTAATGGATTTTATAAAATATACTAATTTATATATGTATGGATTATTACACTGATAGGTAACTACTACAAGAATATATCTAACCATGACAAGAATAACTTTAAGAGATCAATGTTCAAAATATTGAAAACATTCGAAAACTACTTTCTTTTGGAAAAATGAAGCTCAGTTTATGACTGGCTCACTTTATGATCAGGAATATTTCGCCCTTTTCCTCCCCAGACATGCTCCTTCCTTGAGTTTTAGGTTCATTGACTAGCAACAGGATTAGGGTTAGATGTTAGGGTTAGCGGTTAAAGTGAGGGTGAAATTTAGATGCCTTTTCACACCCACTGCCACTCTTCCCTTCTTGCCTCAGCTGTGGAGTTTTTTAGATCTGACTGAATCTCTATAGCTTACCATTTCCAAATTTAATCTACATTCTTTCATTCCTCGTCTCAAGATTCCTAATTACTTTTTAAAAGGATATATTGCCCTTATTTTAGTTAATATTGAACTTCTCTCTTTTCTGAACTCCAAATTCAATATTTATATCTAATTTTGTAATGTCTTCTGAGAAAGAGAGTTGTAAGTGTTTACATGTTATGAATCAACTTTATACACAGCTTATTAAATTATGAGTTGTTTGAAGTTTAATGTTTGTTCCCCTATAGATAATCATGCTGATAGCATGGGGGGAAAGTAGTTTAGTAGATTAGGAGATAAAATAATCATCCAATTTTTTTTTTCTCTCAGTGTCACAGCAATATCAGAACAGTGTCCAAAACTCTAATTATCTTGCACCACTGCATCTGACATTTTTTTCAAACTTAAAATAGGTTAATAAAACTTTAAAATAGGCCTAATAAAATAGATTTATTAAACTATAAAACTGTCCAGCTGAAAGATCTAGTTCTTCTTACCACCAGAAAAAGAAATAATACAAATGTTTCTCGTTCTATTTTTCATATGTATTACAAGTATATTTTAAGAACATAAAAATTGAATATTGAATATATTTGCCATAATGCCTAATGCTGTAACTCAAAGTAATCTTCAGTGAATTACAGAATGTTTCAAATGTGGTAAGAAATCAAGAGGAAGAGTGTTTCAGAGAACTCTGCTCAATATTCTGTAGCAACTTAATTGGGTAAAGGATTTGAAAAATAATAGATACGTGTATATGTATGGGACTTCCCTGTAGCTCAGATGGTAAAGAATACGCCTCCGGTGCAGGAGACACGGCCTGCAATGCATACGTATACCTAAATCACTTTGCTGTATATCTGAAACTACACAACACTGTTATACTTCAACATAAAATACAAAGTTTAAGAACAAAACAAAAACCCCCCAAATTAGCATAGAATTGTGATACAAATAACACTCCAAAAAGAAAAAATGAAAAAAAAAAGAAGAGGAAGAGTGTGTCTTCAGTGTATATGCTCTAACAATTTAGCTTTGTTCCCAGGTTTACATGTGCAGGATTAAAAACAGAAGGACAAGTAGAAAAATTTAGAAAGGTTAGGGGATGACCTCACAAAATTAAGTAGCAGAGAAGACAGCACTCATGCTTCAGAAAATGCTAACCCAGGAGTCGAAAAGAACTCACCCAATATGAAAATACATCCTGAAATATGTGGAGTTAGCAAGAAAATCACTAGACACTTTCAGCAAAACAAAAATGTATGATTAAGGTTGAACTTTGATATTAAAAGGAAGAGGAACATAAAAAGTGTCATAAGATAGTTCAATAAATTTCTCAGAATATAGCTTTAAAAGTGCTTACAATCATATCTAATAGAGGATGACAAGAGTAGTGTGTGGAGAAAAAAAAAAATCACCTTAAAGAAACAGGTTTGCACTTTACTCCTGATCATTAATAGGTAAAAAACAGAACAGTTAGATATTAAAATAAACACCATAAATAGAACAAATAAGAAATATTAACAACAGCAGTAAAAAAACTGATATCAAATGTATCTTCAAATCCTTCTAACTATATAAACAGAAATAATTTAAGTATAAGTAAATGTTTGCATTTGGAACTGAAAAAAATGGAATGATGGAATCATGATACATTTACTTTATTTTAATCCCAACTATATTTCCGAACATCTGCATATAAAAATATTCTGAGTTTAATAATAGTGGCTTTGTGGTGGCACGCCTTCTCTCCTGAGCATCATACAGAAATACACAAAATGTGTCTATTCTTTTACTTACTGCATGGACTTCCCTGCCAACATTTTTTTTAATGTCATTTTCTACAAAGTGTTCTAAGATACAGATATACCTTAAACTGTATCTATTTTAGAGCAGGTAATACTCTTTTTAGGTTGGTGATTTATAACGAAATTGATCTGCACTTTATTAAAGCATTTAGTAATAGGAAGATAAGTAGGAAAAATAAATAAGTTATACTAGGAAAGTGGAGATATCAGAAGAACAATTATCATGCAAATTATTTTCATAACAATGAAGCTCATAGCAATTCTCTTTCTCCTAGGCTTGTAATAAAGATACAATGAGATAATAGCTGAAAGTGGTTAGAAAAGCATCTGCACTAAGTAAGTGCCTAATAAGAGTTAGCTATTATTGTTTTCACTATTGATACTTTTAGCCTTACATTTACAGCACATTTTAGGCTTGGATTCATTTATGTGTGCTACTTGAATATCCTCATAAGTCATTTATTCTGAAGACATACAGTGAATACCTAGGAATTAATAGGCACTGCATTAGAGTCTAGTAGCATTTCTTGCAGTTTTTGAAGATAAAGGAATATATAAATAGAGACAATCAATTGTGGTAAGTATTATGAGAGAGGAGGGTCAGAGGATTCTGAGAGTGCCTAAAAGAAAGCCACCCAATTGAGAAGGGCTTGAGGATAACTGCTGAAAGGGTGAGAAAACCAGCCAGAGGTTTTTCAGATCAAGTAAAACTGAGCCATATGAGTATGACTAACGCAATTTCTCTTTCTCCTAGTCTCCTCATCCCATTTGCATTTAGACCCCTGATATTATTAGACTCAGATAAGTGAGCATTCAGCTGGAGTAGATACAGAGTTCCTGCACAAACACAGATATCCATCAGAAACCTGGGTAGAAAAATAAATTGACTAGAAAGGAGAGACAAGGACAATTTAAGCTGTTTTGCCAGCTTATTTTCTTTTGGCAATGCTGTGTGCTTATTTTTCTTTAATGGCTGTCTAGACATAAATGAGATAAAGTTGATTAAAAGAAGAATGCAATGAACTTTTCCGTGCTTTTATTTTGAAACCTAACAATATTGAGACCTATTAAGAACAGTATGACAAGAGAAAGGCTTTGAAGTGTAGAAAAGGAATGTTCCTAAAGGGTTTTATAGAGAGAAAAAAATAAAATAAAAATCTCTAAAGAGTTTCATAAAGAGTCTTCTTTTTCCACTAATGGAGATATACTTCAACAGAAAAAGAAAAAAAAAATAAAAGAGTTCTCAACTTATAAAACTATTTCATACACATGAATTTTTAAAGACACATTGAAAGGATATTGGATATCATAGTAAAATTATAAAAAAAAAAAACCTGAATTTCTTTGATTCACATGCTATTACAGCTTATAGAGGAAACTCATTTACATCAAAGTTTTTAATATTATCAATTGCTATATCTGCTTATATTGGGTCCATACTAATGTCATCCTAGAGCACATGATCTACCAGAAAACTTTCCCACATACTATGTAATATAGAAAAAAATAATAATAATAAAAAATAACATGGAACTTATTATGCTACTTTGATGATCTCATTAACAGATATTAAATGTTTGTGAATCTAACAATGTATAAAGTTTTCATAAATCTGAAGATATCATTATATTTCAAATGATGAAAGTCTTCACATTACATTTGGGGCCAGTGATTTATATTTTTTATTGCACTGCTGCTACCATAAGTGTTTAACATCCTTTGCTCAGCTATAAGGCACTGGAACATCATGGAACACTAAGGTTTTGGAATTGATCCTATGTCCCTCACCCTCTTATTCCCATTGATTGCTCCTCCATTTTATCCAGCACTCTATTAACCTCTCATTATTTACTATAAGTGTTTATTCAACATTTCCTTTTAAATGGAGGGAGGAAAATTTATTTCTATTAATATACAAACATTTAAGAAATTGTAGGTAGAAAATTATTAGTCATGAAATACAAAGATCTGAATTTCTATAATGTGTTAAGTATCTACTCATAGATAACCCTAAAATAAATTACTTAATATCTTTTAGTCATGCATTCCTCATCTATAAAACTATTATCTCACAAGGTTAAGTGAATTATAATTTGTAAATATAAGTAAAAATTCTTGATAAACATTTAAGGATCAGATAAGTACAGGGTTTTGCTTGAAATACTTCAGGTAGTTATTGTAATAAGGTGGCATAGTCTTGAAATATTACTATTACATTTCTTTCATGCATCTCCTAATCCATTTAGGTTTCTTCTTCACCTTGCTCCCCTCTCCTAAACTAGGCAGTAGTTAAGCTGTTCAATGTAACAACACAGAGAAAATATATATATTAAAAAATTAGAGGAAATGAAGTTATTCTGGTTCATTCAGATATTAAAGGTCTACTTTCTAAGAAGTTACAAAGTGGAGAGCAACATGATGGGGGTGAGGCTGGGAGGTTAGACACACTCACAAGGAGAAAAGTCTGTTAGTAAGAGAGAAATTAGGGCTTCCCTGGTGGCTCAGTGGTAAAGAATCTGCCTGCAATGCAGAAGACCAGGGTTCGATCCCTGGAGAAGGAAATGGCAACCCACTCTAGTATTCTTGCCTGGAGAATTCCAAGGACAGAGCAGTCTGGTAGGCTACAATCCGTGGAGTCACAAAGACTCAGACATGACTGAGCAGCTAACACACACACACATACACCCAGGAGAGAAATTAGAAGTAGGGAACCAGTCAGCCTCTGAGTCAGAGAAAGATAGAGAAGCCCCAGACGAATGTGAAGAATCCTTGAAAACAAAATAGGGAAGACTCTCTAATTTTAATTCACAGAATTTCATCTAAAATTATTTACATAATTTTTCTATCATTATTATTACAAATAATTCTGTATTAAATATCAGCCAATATAAAATAACAATAAATATATAATTGAGCAGAATGTATAATTTGTCATTCTTTCAATTTCTTAATTTATGAATATAAAACCTTCTGATATCAGTTTTAAATATTAAATTTGAAAAAAGCCTACTAAGTTCTTAGCACTCTAACAAATATTGTTGTCTCTGAAACACTTTTTTAAAAAAGAGGATATTTTAAAATTTAATTTGCTAGAAGCACATGTTGAGTAATCATTCTTTATTTTCAGAAAGATGGTTCAAAAACATTTTGAGAATTCCAGTTAATTATAACAGGTACACAAGTATACTATAGAAGCAAGAATGTAGTATTATTTAGCTATCAAGTTAGACAAAATACTTTTTAAAAAGTGATTCTATCTGATCTTAGCTAAGATTCATGGGAGGAGAAACTCTTACATTTATGAATATGTGTTGGCAAAAAAGTGAATTTTCAGAATCTCATATGAAAGTAATTTGGAATAATGTAAAAGCAGATTTTACAAATAGCTGTATAATTTAACCCAGCAGCCTAACTTCTTGGTACTCATAGAAATAAAAAATTGAAATATAAGAATATATTTAAAGTATGTTTATTGAAGGACTTTGTATAAAGGAGGAGGAGAAAGGAAACAACATAAATTTCCCTATGAGTTGGGAAATATTTTGGATTATTAATATTATGAAGTATTATATAATTGTGTATCATTATGAATATTATGCATATATATCTTATACATGCATATATATCTATGAATAATGTCTATAGCATATACTGGCTATTTACCTCAGCTGTGAAAAACAGGATATCAACTATAAACTTTTCCATATATATATTTGTACATTATTTCTTGTAATCGTTCCACCTCAGCAAATCAGAAAGTCATCCTTCCTGTGGCATAGAGCAAAGCCTTGTAGACATCTTGACTCTAATTTCTCTAGCATTCTGCCTCCAAACTATTAGAACATTTTACTGGCTATCTTTTTAAACCAACTGTGATTTCTTCTTCACTTTCATGCTAACACTTGATAAAAGCCGCCACCATTTCTTTCCTGTAATATTACATTAATATCTCCACCCCAATACAGCAACCAGGCTTATCTTTTAAATACATAAGGCAGACCATGTCACTCTTCACTTCCAAGACTTTCCCATTTAAAATTTAGTTTAAAAGTTGAGTCCATAAACCAACCATAAGCTTGGTCCATAGCGGACCAAAATCCTTTGTGACCAGGTCCAGTTGCCAATCTAATGTCCTCTACTCCTTCAACATCTCACTTTCTTTCTCTGCCTCAGTTTGTTCTACCCACGTCAGGTTCCTTGCTCTTTCTTAAGTGTATAAGTGTAGCACATCCTGAATTGTTCTGCACCGGTCTTTTCCTCGACACATGATCCTCTTCCCTCGATATCCTCACCGCCTGATCCCTCACTGTCTTCAGTTTGTCCAGATGTCATCTTCTCAATAAAGCCTTCCCCTCACTACTTCATTTTAAAATAGCAATGCTTACCACAACATTGAAAAGCAACTGTAGTTCAATAAAAATTAATTTAAAAAATAGCAATCCTAAACATGTACACCCATGGTGGATTCATATCAATGTATGGCAAAACAAATACAATATTGTAAAGTTAAAAAATAGAAAATAAGATAATTAAAAAAAATAGCAATCCTCCCACATCCAGGCATATCTAAATCTCATTCCCTGTGTTTTCTTTATAGTACTAATCACCTTCAACACAATTATAGTTTCCTTATTCTGCTGTGTTGTTGCTTGTCTATCCCCCGTCTCCACTAGAACATGTGTTCTGTAAGGAGAGAGATTTTTTCTCCTTTGTGATATATACCAGTGAAAATGAAGCACCTGAAACAGAGCTTGGCCTACAGTTAACTTGGGGGGTGTGCTTATTTGTGTCCGACTGTGCAACCACATGGACTGTAGTCCATCAGACTCCTGTTCATGAGATTCTCCAGGCAAGAATACTGGAGTGGGTAGCCATATGCCTAATAATTATTTTAGAAGTTAATAAATAAGTATGAAGTATAAGCTCTTTAAAACATAATCTTATTAATATTCTTTTAAAATTATGTCTTGTAAATTAAAGCAGAACTTCCCTTCTTAAACCCACACCTAGACTGTTTTAATAAATGCATTTGAATCTCTCTTCAGGTCATTTTAATCTTTGTGTTTAAACTGCTTTCACTCTCAAGCTGCCTTGTTGTGCTATTCAGTGTATGCATTCTTATGTCTGAGTTTGTGAGAATAAGGCTTGTAGAATATTCCACCAAATACAAGAGAGATTGCGGATTTCTTTTATACCAGGATCAATAATCATCTCAATTGGACAGATTAAATTAGCTATAGTCTGGTTTGGAGCCTGGAGGATAGATAGACAGCATCTGTGAGTCTCTTGTAGTTCTATACAAAGTGTTTATTAAAGTTTCAATGAGAAAAAAAGGCACTAAAATACAAAGGTAAACATTCCGATTTAAAGTGATAGAGACAAATGGCTTTCTACCACACAAACCTTTTCAGAGATGGTATAGATCATCTGCATTATGTTTTGTATTTCCTATGAAAGGGATGTGTAAAGAAAAGCACTACTTGAAATTCAGTTCCAATATCATGTTGGCTGAAAAACTGTGCTTCTTAGTAAATCCAACCAAATGCACTGACATTTTCAGAGTGCATCTGATACATTTCAATAATTAATTCTTAAGTCAAGAAAGAATCAAGAAATCAGATGAAGAAGCACAGTAGGCTGAAAATTGCCAGTGGGAAGAAATAAAAAAAATCAGCCATAGATAGAACCTTTTCAAGCTGAAAAGAGGTCAGTGGGATACCACTGGGAACAGGGATAAAGCTTCAGGGGTTTTTATTATTATTAGTTACATAAACCACCCAGAGACTAATGTGAGTTGCTCAGGTCATAACTTTGCAAAAACTGGTAGACTCAGAAAAAGAAAACAAAATGCAATCACATAGTAGAACAAAATTAATGAGGTACATAAATAATAAGCAGACAGAGGAGAAAAATCTCACACAAAAATATATTATCTTTTAAAGAAAACGGTGGAATGATGGTGCTGCACAGGAACTTGAGAACTGCTCCAACAAGCCCCCAGTACAAAGCTTTATCTATGTTCTGTAGATGACCTTTATCTTTGGATTCGAGGGTGTCACAGGATCCTTGATTGAAACTCTAGCACTGTATTGGGACTTAAGTACTTTTTTAATGTGGGAAAGATAAATTTCAGATCTGTTTTGCAAAAATAGTTTTCATGATGACTCAGATTATGTGTTTTAATCCTAAGTAATTACCAGGATTAAAAGTTCTGAGTAATTACTCTCTTGAATGGGTTTCCCAGGTGGTGCTAGTGATAAAGAAACTGCCTACAAATGTAGGAGTCGTAATAGATACAGGTTCTATCCCTGGGTTAGGATGATCCCCTGGAAGGTTGCATGGAAACCCAATCTAGTATTCTTGCCTGGAGAATCCTATGGACAGAGGAGCCTCGAGGGCTACAGTCTAGAGGGTCGCAAAGAGTCAGACATGAGTGAAGCAACTATGCACGTGCACATACACTCTCTTGAATATTATCAATAAAGTATCGATAAAAACTGCAATAAAATTATAATTTAAGTTACTGATACTTAATTTAAAAGCACTAATTCAACTTATATTTTCATCTATTTCTTAAAGGTTCGCAATGGGCTTTATAGCATGGAGAGACAGATATAATCAGATCATTACATTCAAGTGATCTATTGAGAATGTTTCTTTATGGTGGCTTTTAATACAAGGTTACAGGAAGGTTAATGTGTATAGAAAGATATGTATGCATAACATGTATAGCTTGCTTTATCAGGTGAAATTCATTGGCTGGAAGTAAAAGAATACCTATACAGGCAAGTGCCTACGATCTGGTGTAGGAACCACTAGATGACACTGTCATAATGCTAGTAGATCCATAAACCAAGCCTTTAACAAGGAAAATAAAATAACAGCATACTCATTTTAAAATTCTTGAAATATCAGTGTGTGCTCTTGTATTCTATAATCTGGTAATAGGAAATGAGACAGTGTTAGATATTCCTAGACAAAGCCCTTTGTGTTCCTACCTGCTAGACCTGTGCTTAACACATAATAGATAATCAACTTACTAGAAAAATATGTATCTTATATCACTCAAGAACTTTTAAGGAAGTAATAATTTGTAGAAAGAAGTGTTTTGAATTTAGAAATCCTCTACATGATTCCTTAAAATTCAAATGATTTATGAAAATAGTAGTTTCCAGTTGTCTTTAGGAGCTACAGGATAACTTTTCAAAGAAAGTAAATTATATATTTTAGCTTCAATTGTATTTCCTAAGTAAGTGAAAGAGTAAAGCATATAACTCAAATGAGGGGAGTAACAAGTAGATTTTTGAATCTCAGTTTGAATAATATAAGTGGTCCTGGCACAGGTAGGAGAATTTTCCATATATGAGATAATTTGTTATTTGGCAATCAAACAATACGAGTCACTCTTATTTTTTTCGCCAAGAGAAAATAAATTATCAGAGACAGGAGTAGGTGACTCTGTACCAATGCAGTTATCAATCATATGGAGAAATTTTAAAAATAGAAACAAGGTACTTGTTGGCTGAAATGATCTCCTTATATGAAAAAAAGAAAAAAAGTCTAAACTTCCAAGATGCTTAGGTCACATGCTTGAAGAATTTCAACTCTTTGCTCATGGCTCTATTAATTTATATATCAGTATTGAACAAAGCTCATAGCAACATTCAATTAAATCTTACTAAGTGCATTAGGTATCTCAGTAAGTATATGAAAGGCATATGAAGACACAAAGTTTCTGTCAACTTGTAGAAAGGGGAAGGAAAATTATTTCCCTGGACAATTACTGATGCTTATTTGGGCTCTTCTGGAAAAGTTTTGAGAGAGTCATTTCCTAGGTAGGTTGATAAGAAGTCCAGGGTCCCTGAGGAGGAGGAGGAGGAGGAGGAGGAGGAAGAGGAGGAAGAGGAGGAAGAGGAGAGAGGGGTCTGGAATTCTCAAGGAGGAGGAAAGGACAGGCTTTTTTTTTTCTACATTCCTTAGTCTTAGTAAGGATTATATAACAACAACGTGTCCTGCTTGAGAGCATGTTTCTTCTTCTTGAGAACCTTCTGACTAATCCTGTTATCTTAAAGTGCATATTATGGGAGTGGATCTAGTAAGATCTTTACAACCTAGAGACAGTCTTTTGACTTATTGTAATAACCAATTAAAAAAGTATGTAATTCCCTTGCCAAGACTAGCGAGGGGGACACTCTTTGACCCCTTCAGATGTCTGTCAGAAGCTTTCTCTGTCCCTTTTTGTACTTTAATAAAACTCGGTTACACAAATGCTCTTGAGTGATCAAGCCTGGTCCCTTGTCCCAAAGTTAAATCTTCTTCGGAGATCACGAATCCCACACTGTTCCCCGTAAGTTATCATCTTGCGGGCTTGTCTGGGATCTTCAGCACAAGGTAAGAATACTCAAGAACTCTATCCTCCGTGCTTTCTCCGTATACACATTTTCTGCTTTACTTTATCAACTCTACAGTGTGCTTGTGTGAATGAATGACACGCCCTGCTCGAAGCAAGAGTTGAGCCCTGCTCTGCTGTTTCGAGGTGCCTCGTAAAGACTGAAGGCAGCCCCAATAACAGGAGCCTTGTCGAGAGTTTATACCAGCTTGCCAATGCCAAGAGACACCCAACGTCCCTGTGAGGGGAGCAGCCAGAAATGGGTGAAGAGTATGGACTGAACTTTCCTTTCTCAGTCAGCTTTTCCTGGTCTCTGACTGTTTCATAATTGCATGGGGAATTAGAACTACTAACCTAATCTGTCAAATCATAGACTTCCAAGGGACTTGTGATCCATGCTATTGCTGAGTACTTTTACTTAGACCCCAAACTTGGTAGCCATGGGAAATCCAGGCTTGCTAAGAGCACATCTGGGAGCAAGGAGGAGCTCTAGCTCCATGAACATCTCTCAGGCTAGAAGTCACTCTCTTGGCTGCCTTCTTCAGGGGCCAGAGTCCTAAAAGTGAGTCCTTGTCATAGCTGTGCCTCCAAACTATATGGATGGAAGTGCTGCTAGCGACCACAAGGTTTCTAGGTCGAGAATCCCAGATTGGAAGTACAGTGGGCTTGTTCCTTTGGTAACGCTAGCTCTTAATGGACCAGAGGAGGCTCTTCGATAGCTTTTGTCTGAAGTCCTTAGATATTCCTTTTGTGGAATCTGTGGAAATGGACTGGAAGGATTGGCCTTAATAGCTTGAGGACAAAAATCACTCTTTCCTCCGCCACCTCTTTTGCTATACTGGTGTGGTGACACTCCGAAGGGACATCTTGGTTGTTGCTCATCCCTTTATAACTCAGTGCTTCTATTGCAGTCAAGACTGTACTCAGGAATGTGCACAGGCACGTGGAACACGGATGCTTCCCCTAGTAGTCCTAGATTGGGAGGCATTCTGGAAGGCTACTCTGTTGCACTCCAGGTGGCATCAGAGGAAGAGCAAAAATCAGATAATGGTGATGGTGTTACAGAATTAAATCAGTTTGGGATGCCATCAGGTCTATCCCTGGTGTATCTCCACCCCACCTCGGTAGTAGAAGCGGAGGGATGAGTAAGGCACCTGCATCGGTAAGGGACAGACTAAGTTCTAACAGGGAAGGAAAGCTTCAGTAGAAAGTCTGTCTAAACCCCATCTAAAGCAGGGAGGAACGCCTCCAGTGGAAAGAAGCCATGGCTGCTGATGCCACTGTTTTCTTTCTTACTGATGGGAGCTAGCAGCTCCAGAACAACTTCTTTAAAATGTATTTTGAAAAACTGGGACGTTTGATACTCAGAGTTTAAAAAAGACACACCTGATCTTCTGTGATACTGAATGGCCACAGTATCCTTTGGAAGACAGGAAACGCTGGCCTGTTGAAAGTTCTCAATTATAATACTGTTTTACTATTAGACCAGTTCTGTAGAAAACAAGAGAAATGGGTATAAGTGACATATGAGTTGCTCTTTCTCTCTCCGCGAGACATGCCAGACTTATGTCCTAAGGGTGCAGATTTGGGTGTGAAACATTCAGCTACCTCCTGTTCTCTTACTTTGCCCCTGTATCTGGGGCTCCCAACTGAACCGGCTGAGAATTAGGGCACCCTTCCAGGAAGGATTGCCTCAGTCTTGGTAGAAATTCAAACAGTCCCAATTGCGGTCGAGATTATTTAAAGGATCCAAAAAGTACACAGAAAACTTTACGGGACTAACTTTATTTTATGAGCTTACTTGGAGAGATGTATTGTATGTCTTGGGACAGATGCTGACTCCCGACTCAAGAGCTTGAGTTTTAGGGAAGCTACTGCTTTTGGAGATGAATGGTTTGAAGGCAAGTGGAAAGAGGGAACACGAAATAGCCCTCCTCCCTACTGGGAGCCAAGCAGTTCCCATAACAGAGCCTGTTTGTCAGATGTATTCTTGAAGGACTCAAGCGAGCACACAGTAAGACTTTCGACTATGCTATGCTGACTGACATAGAACAAGGAGAGAAGGAAACTCCTGGTAAATTCCTAGATAGGCCACGGGAGGCTCTGTGCAAGTTTACTGACTCTGATCCTGAAAGTGCAGAGGGAGAAATGATCTTAAAAGATAGATTTCTCACTTAGTCAGCTCCAGATATCTGCTGTAAGTTATGAAAACAGGCATTTGGATCAACTCAGTCTTTAAAAAAACTGTTGCAACTGGCTTAGATGGTATATTATGGTAGAGAATATGAGGAGGAAAATAGGAGGCAAAAAAGAACCAGGCAAAAGACTGAAGCCCCAGAATGGCTATTGTATCTACTCTGAAACATCCTGAGGAAAAATACCCAGAGGGACCCAGGTGAAAAGGGACAGACTTGTTATTACTGTGGGAAGGAGGGGCATCTCAAGAGGGATGCCTCAGGCATCCATGCCCAATCTGCAAGGACCACACTGGAGAAGAGACTGCCCTCTGAGGCGTAGGCCCCAGGGTTTGAACTCTCAAGACAATCGGGACTAAAGGTGACTGGGGGTCCCCACACAAGCCTCTGTCCTAATTACACCTGAGGAACCCTGAATATTAATAACGGTGTGTGTGTGTGTGGGGGGGGGGCAATCAGTTGATTTCTTTTGGACACTAGGGAAACTTTCTCTGTGCTCACTGAAGCCCCTGGTCTGTTTTCCTCCCAATCCCTGATCGGCTTTCCTACCCTTATGGGGCTGTCTGGATGAGCCAAATACTATTATTTCACTGTGCTATTTTCCTATTTTTTCATGAGTTTCTGCTCATGCCAGTATCTCCCTCACCCCTTGTGGGGAGCAATATACTGAGCAAGGTCCAGGCCTCTGTTTTCATAAATATGGAACCAACTCTTTTTAATTGAACAAAATGTAAATCCTAGAGTGTGGACTGATGGAAAAAAAGTGCGGGTCGAGCACAAAATACTGTTCCTGTCTTTAACAAGCTCAAAGACCCTCATCTATTTCCACATCAAAAGCAGTATTCACTAAAGCCTGAGGTTAAGGAATGGGTGAAATCTTACTGTACTGACTTCCCACGATTGTAGGCATCCCTCTTAAACTCTAAAGTTCAGAGAAACAATGTTCTGTCTTTAAAGCTACTGTAACTCAAGGAGTGTTGAAAGCTCTAGGAATAGAATATCACTTACACTGTTCCTGGAGACCCTCATCTTCAGAAAAAGTTGAAAAGGCTAATGACATTATTAAAAGAGACCCATGTTAGCTAACTCAGGAAACACAAGACAGTTGGTTTAAAGTTTGACCCATAGCTTTAATGAGGGCTTGAACTACCCCTAAGAAGAAGGGACTGTCTCTATGACAGAACTTTTTTGTGCACATATATTGTCATAGATCCTGAAGCCTTAGAATTAGCTAACTATGAGACCCAGCTTTTAGCTTTTCAACAGACATTACGAGAACTCTGGGAGGTTACCCCTGACCCAGCATCCACAATCAGTCTAACTGCTGGGTCTATGGAGTGCCCCCTCCTTCATCATTTGAAGACTTCCCACTGTGGTTTTCTCTGCTTCAAGGAAAGGACTTTCTTCAACTCTGCAAAAACCTTCACCAACAACAATCTTATATGACGTTTCTTCTTGATCTGATGACATCTAACAATCCTAAAATGGACTGATGTAACTATGGACAAATGTGACTTTTAATTTTGATTATGTTTTAACTTGGTTTAATAACTATTTTGCCTTACATCTGTAACTATATAATGTGGTTTGTTTCTAACCGTCTGAAAGCTTTTAGGTTACAAATGGTTGTTCAAGCTCCTACGAAGGCCACAACCTCCTCCAACTATTACTTGGGGCCCCTGCATCAGAGACCCTCTGTATGAGGATTAGAAGAATATATTGCCTCAACAATTTAGGGACAGCCCCCCATCACAGTAGGAAGTAGTTATGAAATGAAAACGATGCCCCTTTCCCTTGGAAAGAAAAGGGGGGAATGAGAGAGTCAATTCCTAGGTAGGTTGATAAGAAGTCCATGGTCCCTGAGGAGGAGAGAGGAGTCTGGAATTCTCAAGGAGGAGGAAAGGACAAACTTTTTTTCTACATTCCTTAGTCTTAGTAAGGATTATACAACAAAAATGTATCCTGCCTGAGGACATGTTTCTCCTTGAGAACCTCCTGACTAATCCTGTTAACTTAAAGTGTAAATTATGAGAGTAGGTCTAGTAAGATCTTTACAAACTTGAGACATTCTTTTGATTTATTGTAATAACCAATTAAAAAAGTGTATAATTCCCTTGCTAAGACTAGTGAGGGGGGCAATCTCTGTTTTCTTTCTGATATCTATGTCAGAAGCTTTCTCTGTCTCTTTTTAAACTTTAATAAAACACTGCTACACAAAAGCTCTTGAGTGATCAAGCCTGGTTCCTGGTCCCAAAGCTAAATCTTCTCCTTCAGAGATCACAAATCTGACACTGCTCACCATAAGCTATCAGTTTTTAGATCAAGTGCATGTAGAGTTGAACTCTGAGTGTAGAGAATATGATTTAAAAGTAAACATACATATCAATATCAGATATGAGGAATTAATCTGAGCTGGGAAACTACAGAACTACTTAAGAAAGCCAGAAGGCAGCTGGCTTCAAGTACTTCTTGGTAGGTTTGGATGGCATCACTGACTCAATGGACATGAGTTTGAGCAAGCTGCGGGAGTTGGTGATGGACAGTGAAGCCTGGTGTGCTGCAGTCCATGGGGTCACAGATAGTTGTACACAACTGAGTGACTGAATTGAAATGAGCCGTGGGAAAAATGCCTTCTACAGGAGAAGCACAATTAATGGAACGAAGACAGCTGACTTACAGAATTGAAATTTCTTTTGTTAAAGTTTTTTTTTTTTAATTGGAGTATAATTGATTTACAATGTTGCGTTAGCTTCTGGTGTACAGCAAAGTGATTCAGTCCTTTTCCATTACATAAGATACTGCATACAGTAGGGACTTGTCCATACATAGTGATGTGGATTGTTATGGTAATTTGGAAAAACTAGAAAACCTTGGTAAACGGCCAGACAATACAAGATAATTAGGTTCTCCTATTCCTTATAGTTTCAGGGAAGAAGCAAAAATGAAGAGAGAGAATAAAAAGACAGTGAAATTGGTCATGGTAAGAACCAAAGTGGAGCAAAATTAAAGTCTCTCAACAAATATGAAGAAAAGTCACTGAACACTGAAAAAATACTCACTGAAGCAAACCTTTGGAATTAGTGTGGAAAAAAATGTGAGTTATTTGATGTCCACATTGTCAGAAAACATTTATTATACCTGATTTATGACTTAAGCTATTGGACCAAACGAGTCAGTTTGCTAGTACAGCTTTCACTGGGACAAAGTATGCAACCAGAACGAATTGTTTATATACTGGAAGAGTAAAACATTCCAAAAGTTAACGTGAGTAGGAATAGCACACTTTATCTAGAGGTAGCAGAGCTGTTTCCAAGGTAAAATTATACGATTAAGCTGAATCTATTTGCAAGATTAAGAAATTAAATGTCTTCATCTCATATCAGAGATCTCATCTACCCTATGCTCATGACTCTTAATAACTGAAATAAATTAATTGATAATTGTTTTGAATGCAAGCTTGGGTGTCACATGTTTTTTTTAATTACCACTAATAGATTCTCTTATGAGATATCTACTTTTTTATTCATGTTGAGGCAATTGTTTGATTTTACCTATTCTCAGTGCTTCCTCACCTGTAAATATAAGTGCTTTGGCATTTAAAATTAAAGTAGTTTTATTATCTTCAAGATAAGAACATTCTCTGACACTGTTTTCCCCACAATGAATGCAGCTTGCATTTTATATATATATTTTCAATAATTTTATTGTCATCTTATTCATTTTCCAGCCATTTTATTATTTCTCCTTACTTCTTTCTCTTTCTCAATTATATGTACAAGTTAATTTTGGGTCTGTCATATATATTTGTACAAAATACTGATGAAGTGAGGCAGTTATATAATTTTAAAAGTAAATGAATCCTGTCTAATTTGTTTAAAACACAGTAACATAAAATATATCTTAGTGTAGTCATTTCTCTGCCAGTTTTAGAAGTGATAATATGATTGATATCTTAAAACTTAGTGGCCATATTCCAACCTATTTCAAGATGATAGTATCTTTTAAGGCCACAGATAATTTTTGACAACAAAAATAACATGAATATATTCTTTCAAAATTGTTTTTGTATATAAATCACTATGAGTAAAAGTTTAATAACATAATATGTAAACTGATAATGTAATCTTCCATTCAATTATGTTATGTGGAAGTCAATTATAAATAGAATACTCTAGGGCAAAATTGTGGTGTTTACCCTTTGAGGAAAAGTTTTTGCAAAAATCAGTGTCATCTTTTGAAACTAAATCCTAAAGATATATTCATTTTTGAACATGTCTTAGTATTTTAGATTTTACTTTATATATAAAATATGCTATCATTATTTTTAACTAGTAATTTACACACATATTCAACAAATATTTTGGAAATAAACAGAAGAATAATTAAATGTGATTAAATGAATGTGTCACTAAACACATTTCCAGTTGCTACATTTTAAAACAGAACAATTGCAGTTTATAAGGAATATACGTTTTATTTCAGTATATCTCTACTAGGCTGTGAGCATGTTTGTTTTATTTTATTTTTTTTTTTAAGAAATCTCTTAAAAATTGCTAAGACTTTTTAAAACTTGACTTCTCCCAATTTGTCTACTTTATTTAAAATAAACTAGTTGAGCTGAATTATGATGATTTAAATAGCTATACAAGAAATATTCATTAAACATATTTTGCTCTAATAAACATGAAGTCAAATTATTATGCTGAAATGATCTCTTGGCTATAATAGATGTATTAAATAAGATTTTCATGTGAAAAACCTCAAAGTTTTTGTTAACACTTTTCGAAAGGCTTTTAAAGGGTTTTAAAATTTATCTATCTTTAGCTGTATAGTTATATTTCACCTAAATCTAAATTTATCCCCTAGTTGTATAAGGAAGAAACTGTTTCATGCATGAAGCATAACATTTTATTTGAAGATAAATTTCTAGTTTACAATGAGTCAAACATCAGATTACATAAAAATACCTGTCTTTATTTTTAGGGGAAGGTGTATTCAGATACACAGGTATTTGACTATTGCACAGTATCCATTTGAATATGCTATCAGAAACTAGTTCATGTGTCATTGTGAATGCATTACTAGGATTCTCATACTTTGGTTAGCCAGCCAAGAGATTTGACCATCTTTCCCAAGATGACTTTCGACTAAGATGGAAGATAATTATGCACTATTCGGTAATTATTCAAGTTAAACCATATTCCTGCCTTGTATCTAAAGAGAGTGTTTATTAAGTGAACCCAATGTCCATCATATGATCATCCCATTTTGAAGAAAACAGATTACATGGAAAAAATTTGGAATCCTACTCTGATAGTAGGTGGTTTTTATTTACCCAGAATGGAAAAGTACATAAATAATGAGCTAAATTAGCTTATGCCACACACTTTATTACTGCTTTGATGTTACTAAAATAAACTCATGTTGAATTATAGTCAAGAATCTATGCATAAGTAGTTTTATTCTGGTGTGTTAAAAAAAAATAATAATAACTAGAATATACAATTAAGATGTGCAGGTTTTTCTATGACTTTTAGCATGTTATTCCTCAAAATTTTTTTTTAATAATGTTTTCTCCTCCATGAATTATTTATAACTTAAGCATTTCAATTATAAGAATCAAAAATGTAGATCAGAATTATTTTAGGGAAAGAAGATGCAGTCTAAACAAAATGAAAAGGCAACCCACAAAATGGGAGAAAATATATGCAAATAAAGTGACCAACAAGGGATTCATCTCCAAAACATACAAACAGCTCACACAGCTCAATATCAGGGGAAAAAAAATCCAATCAAAAAATATGTGGAAGATCTAAATAAGCATTTTCTAAAGAAAACATATACATGGACAAAAGGTAAGTAAAAATGTGCTCAGCCTTAAAACTTATTATTATTAGAGAAATGTGAATCAACACTATAGTAAGGTATCACCTCACACTGGTCAAATTGCCTATCATGAAAAATCTACAAACAATAAATTCTAGAGAGGGTGTGGAGAAAAGACATTACTTCTACACTGTTTGTGGGAATGTAGTCTTCCCTGGTAGCTCAGATGGTAAAGCGTCTGCCTGCAATGTAGGAGACCCAGGTTACAATCCATGGGTTGGGAAGATCCCCTGGAGAAGGAAATGGCAACCCACTCCAGTACTCTTGCCTGGAAAATTCCATGGACAGAGGAGCCTGGTAGGCTACAGTCTATGGGATTGCAAAGAGTCAGACACGACTGAGCGACTTCACTTTGTACTCATGAAGAACAGTAGGGAAGTTCCTTAAAAAGGTAAAAATGGAGCTACCATATGATTCCATGGTATGTTGCCATTGCTGTGACACCAAAGCAATCCCACTCCTGGGCATATACCTGGGGAAAACCATAATTTGAAAAGATACGTACACCACAATGTTCACTGGAACACTATTTATAACAGTCAGGGCATGGAAGCAACCTAAACTCCACTAACAGAGGAATGAATAAAGGAGATGTAGCAGTTATATATGATGAAATAGTACTCAAACTTCACAAAGAACAAAATAATGCAGGAACATGGATATCCCTAGAGATTATCATGGGCTTCCCTGGTAGCTCAGTGGTAAAGAATCTGCCTGCCAATGAAGGAGATGCGGGTTCAATCTCTGGGTCAGGGAAGATCCCCAGGAGAAGGAAATTCTTGCCTGGGAAATTCTCATGGACAGAGGAGCTTAGTGGGCTATAGTCCATGGGGTTGCAAAAGAGTCAGGCATGACTTAGCAACTAAACAACAGCAAAGAACTTTCATACTGGATGAAGTATATCAGACAAAGACATATTATCACTTATGTGTGGAATCTTAAAAAATGGTACAAATTAACTTATTTACAAAACAGAAGTAGAGTCACAGATGTGGAAAACAATCTTACGGTTACCAGAGGGGAAAGAGGGAAGACAAATTGGAAGATTGAGTCTTACATATGTGTGTGCTCAGTCACTCAGTCATGTCTGACTCTTTGTGGCTCCATGGACTATAGTCTGCCAGGCTCCTCTGTCTATGGAATTTTCCAGGCAAGAATACTGGAGCAGGTTGCCATTTCCTATTCCATGGGATCTTCCCACCCCAAGGATCGAACCTAGTTTGTTGCACCTCCTGCATTGGCAGGAGGATTCTTTACCACTAGAGCCACCTGGGAAGCCCTTTACATATACACACTATTATATATGCGTGTGTGCTAGGTCTCTTCACTCATGTCCATCTCTTTGTCACCCTATGAAGCATAGCCCATCAGGCTCCTTTGTACACAGGATTCTCCAGGCAAGAATACTGGAGTGAGTTGTTGTACCCTCTTTCAGGGGATCTTCCCAACCCAGGGATCAAACCCAGGTCTCTTATGTCTCTTGCATTTGAAGGTGGGTTCTTTACTACTAGCGCCACCTGGGAAGCCCATACACACCACTACTGTATATAAAATAGGTAATTAATAAGGACTTATTGTATAGCATGGCTTCCCTGGAGGCTTAGTTGGTAAAGAATCCTCCTGCAATTCAGGATCTCTGGGTGGGGAAGGTCCTCTGGAGAAGGAAATGGTAATCCACTCCAATATTCTTGCCTGGAAAGTGGGTTACTGTCCATGGGGTTGCAAAGAGTTGACTTAGAGACTAAACCCCAATTTTATAGCACCACTGTAGATCACATGGAACTCTACTCAATACTCTGTAATGACCTATATGAAAAAATAATCTAAAAGAGTGGATATATGTATAATTGATTCATTTTACTGTACAGCAGAAATTAACATAACATTGTAAATCAATCAGACTAACAAAAATTTAAAATATAAAAAAATACCTTATATAATTAATAAAATTTATATCTGGATATTAATTGGTTGTTTTAAAGGTACTTTCATATACTCTTTTGATCATTGTAACTCTATAACATAGGTAGTACTGATATTTTTATCCCTATTTTACTGGTATGAGATAAGTAGAAGAGGAGATACTAAAACCCAGGTATTCTGATAACCTCAAAAGCCTTTAACATTACACTTTGCTCCTGATAAATGTGTTACACTATGCTGTCAAGTGAAAGGATTTTTTTTCCATTAAAAACTTATAATCATCAATCTATCTGATTTGAAAAATATACTTGAATTTATTTTTAGTGTAATTTAGCTGTTAGCCTTATAGCACTTGTTCTGAAAATGCCCCAAAATATCTAACTGTTATAAATTGATCACTGTATTTCTCCTTATTACAGATTGTTTCTGTTTAGCAACCTATAAGAAGCCACAAACCTTGGGGTTTTAATTACAGACTTTCTAAACCACCATACAACAGCTCTAGAATAAGTAAATACCAATTTTATTAACATAATAGAATGACATGAGCCAACTGAATAGCGTTCCAGAAGATCTTGCCTTTTGGATGAGATGTGTTTAGATAGAATAAAAAGTATTACAATGATTTATTTATGATGGAAATGAGGTTATAAACTTAAAGTAATGGTGTATAAAGTAATTTTTAATTGTACAAAGTTGTACCATGTTTTGGTGACAAATGAGATAAGTTTATCCACATGTCCACAAGAAAACTCAAGACTGTATTTGAATTTTAAAAAGAAAGGAGAAGAGGATAAGGAAGCTCATTAAATCAAGTGAAAAATAACATTCTTTTAAGTTTGAAAATATGATTTTCTTTCCATTCTGAACCATACTAGTTTGTAATGTGCAACCTGAAGAGGGGCAATTGTAAAGTAGTGAATACTGAGAATACAGATTTCCTCTTCTTGGGCTCCAAAATCAGAAAACAATTGCTTCTTGGCAGGAAAGTGATGACAAACCTAGACAGTATGTTGAAAAGCAGAGCTTTTGCTGACAAAGGTCCATGTAGTTAAGGCTATGGTCTTCCCAGTGGTCATCCATGGTTGTGAAAACTGGACCATAAGGAAAGGCAGAACATCAAATAATTGATGCCTTTGAACTGTGGTGCTGGAGAAGAATCCTAAAAGGCACTTGGATGGCCAGATCAAGCCAGGCAATCTTGAGGGAGACCAACCCTGAATACTCACTGGAAGGACTGATGCTGAAGCTATAGTATTTTGGCCATCTGATGTGAACAGATGACTCATTGGAAAAGTCCCTGATGCTGGGAAAGATCAAGAACAGAAGGAGAAGAGGACATCAGAGGGTGAGATAGCTGGATGGAAACACTGATGCAATGAACATGAACTTGGGCAAACTCTAGGAGATGGTGAGGGACAGGGAGGCCTGGCATGCTTCAGTCCATGGGGTAGGAAAGAGTCAGACATGACTGGGCAACTGAACAACAACAACAAAACACCAAAAACCTCCACAAAGCAAATATAGTCAAAACCCTTATACAGTGAGACATAAAAACCAGAAACGAGGTCAAATAAAGCTTCAGTTTAAAAATAAGAAAAATTATCTGTATTTTGACCCACTGACTTATAATAAGATTTCATGAATATACTTTTTTAACCCTGCTACCCTCTTCTGAGTAAAACATTTTAAATTAGTTATGCCTAAAGCTTTCCTATAACATTATCTTATTGAAAAACTAATTACCTTCTCACTTTCCCATGAAGGAATAAGTGAGGTTAACATAAGGTGTGTGAATGAGAAAGCCAAAAGAAAGAATAATAAGAATGAAAAACAACTAAAAGTGTACTGGGAGAATATTTTCTTCACCAATATACCCAACAAGGTAAGTCCAATTCATTTTTTTCCCCTGATAACAGCTCATCACTATTCTGCTTTACTGCCATTCCTATCCCCAGCCCTACCTGGGTGGATGGAACCTAGATAAATGCACTTAAACAAATGAATAGGATTAGATGAATTGTTGTATTGATTAACCTGACATCTTTAGATGTTTTAAAAAATTAAGAGCTTTAACTCAGTAGTCAGTATGCCAGATTTGGAATTGTCCCCCTGCCTCTTAATCATTTTGTTAGCTTAAACATATTTCTTAAACCTTTGTTTCATTTTCCTCACTTTTAAAAATGAGGATAATAATAGCACCTATCTCAAATAGTTTTAGGAGGACTAAATTAGAAAAGACATAAAAAATGTTTAGTGTAATGCCTGGCATATAGGAAACATCTTTGCTGTTATAATTATTGTTGTCGTCTAGGGAAAAAATTCAGTAATAATTTATATCTTTAAAAACATTAGTGATTCATCATATATAGTGATGACTTCAGCAATTTTCATAAAGTGAGATAAACTAGAAAAGGATTAAGAAAACAATCTTAGTGCTCAACATTGCTAATTATTAGAGAAATGCAAATCAAAACTACAATGAGGCACCATCTCACACCAGTCAGAATGTGCACCACTAAAATGTCCACAAATAAATGCTGGAAAGGGTGCAGAGAAAAGGGAATCCACTTGCACTGGAAATGTAAATGTAAATTGGTGCATGGACTATGGATAACAGTATGGGGGTTCTTCAAAAAACTAAAAATAGAGTTGCCATATGATGCTGCAATCCCATTCCTGGACATATATTTGGAGAAAACTCTAATTTCGCAAGATACATGCACCCCAGTATTCATTGTAGCACTATTTACAAAAGTTCAAGACATAGAAACAAAGTTGAATACTCCTCAGCCATACTAAAAGAAATAATGCCATTTCCAGCAGCATGGATAGACCTAGACATTATCATACTAACTGAAGTATGTCAGAAAAAGAAAGGTAAATACCATATGATATCACTTATATGTGAATCTAAAATGTGACACAAATGAACTTACCTAGGATATAGAAACAAACTCACAGACACAAAGAACAGACTTGTGGTTGCCAAGAGGGGGAGGTGGGGGAGGCATTGATTGGGACTTTGGGATTAGCAGATGCACACTATTATATATAGAATAAATGAACAACATGATGCTACTACATAGCACAGGGGACTATTCAATACCCTGTGTTAAACCATAATGGAAAATAACATGAAAAATAATGCATATATTTATATGTGTAACTGAGTCACTTTGCTGAAACAGTAGAAACTAATGTGTTTGTAACTCTACTATACTTCAATAAAATTAACTTTTAAAAAAATTAAAAATGAAAACAATCTTAATTTTATTTAAGGTACCATCTCAGGGCCTTTCACCTGGGACCCTTAGTGTATAAGTTATAGAAACATAACATGTTTTAAATTTCCTTACATATTTCTAACATGTCCAACATATTTCCTTAGATCACCCTTAGGGATAAACAAACATAAGCTTCAATAACTGTTTCTTGAGTTATTTTTGATGAAGATTTTGTAGCTGTTACACAAGAGTTTGAATAAATCCTTGCATTTTTTAAAATTAAAATCAAACATAGCTTCAAGAAAAACGAGTTGTTTTCCAAAATAGTTATATACAGCCTTATTCTTCAATTTCTTCACTGATAACAAAAGCAAGTAATTTCTACATTTGAAACATTATATATACCTCTCTGGGACACAGTTTTTGCAATTTTTCTTTCTTTTGATATTGAGTTGAAATTCTTTAATGATATCATGTATATACTTTGGATTTTAATTAAATGTGAAGAAAGAAAAATGCATATACTTACTGGATGCTTCACATTAAACTGTATGTTTACTTTATGTTAGAATAAATATAAACATCTGAATGACACCATAAAAATAAAATATAATTTATATCCAAAGAAACAGTTTAGTTGGGACTTGTCTTTACATGGTTTTTCATTTTCTATAGACATTATTTAAATAATAACAATGATAATAACAATAATGAGATAAAATTTATGGAATGTTTATTATATGCCATTCCATAGGTTAATATATTTTTATACATAATCACATATAAATGTTACAACAACTGAATGTTGAGTGAATGTAATCAAATTGTCCAAGTGTTGAGATCAGGTAAGTTGAAAAACCGGGATTTGATCCATGCAATCTAGATTGCCAAATGGAGCTTCTTAATATATAGAACAAACTGAAATATAGGTGTCCTATTTAAGATAAAATCTAACAATAGTTCAGAGCAATGCCTCAGTTTTAAACTCCTATGTGTCTTTCAATGTATCCATGAAAAATATAATGTGACAGGAAACCTGGGACACTAAATGTCATATTTTGGTTGAACAGCAGACTTTTTTATATTTGTAACTAAATAAATCACTTATTTAGTAATATTTTGTATGGCTAGTATTTAAATACAGTAAATTGAAATATTTATTTTTCTCTAGACCACATATATCTCAGTTTAGACTGCAGAGTATTCTGTATTATCTTTAAATACTTATATAATGTCAGAATAATTGTGTTAATTATTGTTTGAGCACTAAAGTATGATTATTTGATTGAAATAGCTAAAGGCTAGTATCTTAGTGATGACATAAAATTCTATTCCCCATTAAAGTCATTGCTTTGAATCAAAACTAAAGCCCAGGAATTAGGTTGGACACTAAAAATATGTTTACTAGATTGAAACCATTTGGAAATTGTGTGCAATTCTGGAACAGTGTTAGTCATTTAGTTACATTTAGTCTACACATTTGTAATAGAGTTAAATAAAATCATTTTATACCAAAAAATTAGAAATACTCTAAGTTACCTTTTTCTCTATCTCTAAATGGTAAAGACTTGATGATCGTATTGACATCTGAATGTAGGATAGATTATAATGGTGATATATGCATTCACTGTGATTTGAAGGTAGGATAGACAGTAGAGTGTTAAGAATTCAATCAAGAAATGTTAGAACTACTCCAGGCAAGTTTTGAGGAATGAGTGTTTTGAAAAAGAAGGATCTATGGAAATGCTTCTATTCCCATAGTAAAATTAGGACAATAATTTTATTCTTAAAATTAGGACAATTTGATAGTCAATTGGTTATGGGTACCATTAAAATGAAGGAGTCAAAGATATTTCCAGTCTTTTAAACGAAAGACTTAGGTAAACATTTGTTCATTGGAAGAAACATAAAATCATGAGGGGTCTGATTTACAAAAAAATAAGTTTCAGCTTTTAATATTCAGTTAGAAATGTTCAACAGGGTGACGGGAATATCAATAGGAGCTTAATATTAAGAGCAAGTCTTGAAAAGTGATAACTGAAATCAACTCAGAAAACTTCAGAGAAAGAAAACAATTATATTAATCAGTTGTCTTTTGATTACAAGCAAGAGAAACCTATCCAAAAATCTTAATGAAAAGAGACTTGTGTCAGAAACCCAAAGGGCAAGAGTAAAATGGAATCTTCTATTAGAACAAGGGACTTAAACACCATGAGGGCACTTTCTTAACCTCTCTTTACATTCCTGCATCATTCTTCTTTTATTTCTCAGAATTAACTCATCTTCTTATTTGGTCTACACAAACAATTCACGGCTACAAAGTGTAACAAAATTTATTTCCCATCTCTCTTCCTTTCTCTTGTGCCTTTTGGCTTTCCCTCTCCCCTTTCTTTCTTCTCAATTGTAAGTTTCTAGAGGAAGAATTTGAATCATTTATCTTTCTTTTAACAGTCAACAACAGTGAGAGAGATTAACTGTGGGTGCATATTCATGCAAAAAATGGTTGCTTTTTAAATGTTGTAGAAAGTGAATATCACCTTTCAAAAAAGGATGTGGAGACCTGCAACACTGCAAGAAGTGATATCCTCAGGGATCAAAGATAAAACCTGAATGAAACCTATATTCCAGAACAAGAAAGAAGAGAAAAAAAAATAAAGAAACAAAGAGGAGTTAAAAAGAAAATTAAGTCTCTAAGAGAGACACTGAAACCAAAGGAAATGAAAAATAAAAAGAAATATTATATTTGGCAGAAAAACAAAGATTTATTTGGGGACTGAGGAACCACCATTGGATTTGACCACTAAAGAATAATTGGTGAATTTCAGAATGACATTTTCTGAAAAACTAAGAAATGAGTTGCTACATGTTTTGATGAAATTCTAATAGTGTACTATTTGAATACTATACTATTGACCTCAGACACTGGTATGATATTTAATGCCCTCCCCCTAAAAATAAGGAGGGGGGGGAGTTAGGGAAATTTTGTATACCATGACTAGTAACAGTTAACTCACTCCTAGTGAATTCTTTTAATCTAAGCACTCACAAATTGTTGGTTAAAGGATATAGTAATTTTATTGGGAAGGTAATGTCAAATTTACCAGTCTATGTGTTCTCAAATATAATCCCTTGTCCTTAAAAAATAGTAGAGCACATGCCTCTGTCCAATATTGCAGAAGTTCCCCACATTTGCCTGATTCCATAGGATTGAATGAATGAACTGTAAATCTCTACAAAACTTGCCCAGATTCCCTAGAATGTATTCTGTGTAGACCAGGAGAAATTTAGTATTTTTAAGTAACCTACTCTTGTATTATCCTGGGTTTTTTTTCCTATTATCCACATTTTTTTTTTTTCTGTTTGAAAATCATTTGCCTTGACATAGAAATTGGACAGTAAAAGCATTGGGTAGTTCTCTCTGTTATCTACCCAATACACATTTGTCACAATTATTAGAAATAAAACTTCATTTTCTTCTCAAGGCATAGTTCATTTTAGAGTTATTTCTTGTCTCTGTAACACCTTGTAGATGAAAAAATGCAGACACAAGATAAACTATGTCTTAGATCCCCTTGCAATTTTGTACAAAAAATTTAAAAAAAAGAGAGAGAGAAAGAGAGAGAAATTCAGATAAAGTGGATAAGTGTGGGACAAGGCAATGACAATGTGGATGTCCTAATAGGGCTTCCTTAGTGGCTCAGATGGTAAAGAACCTGCCTGCAATGCGGGAGACCAGGTTTCTATTCCTGTATTTAGAATATGCCCTGGAGAAGGGAATGGCAGCCCACTCCAGTATCCTTGCTCTAAAATTCCATGGACAGAGAAACCTGGCAGGCTACAGCCCATGAGATCACAAAGAGTTGGACAAGATTGAGCAACTAATATTTAAATATGTTTATAATGCAAAATCCTAGTCAGTCTGAGTTCTAATGTGACTTGGCAGACACTTACTATGTATGGCTGTAGTTTTTCAGTGGTGAATTGGTTTCCTGTATATTGTAATTATTGTCCATCATTTTTAAGAATTATAAAGTGAACACAGATATTATTATGAGAAGTTATAATTCATGATCACTCCATCATCAAATTTAATTTCCTCCACTCACATAAAAACAGCCTTATTCTTTTAAAAGGTGTCCTCACTATATGAAATACATGATACTCATTCTTCCCTCTATACCTTTCAAATTCCTGTTTTCTTGTTCTATGTGCTACTTTTTGTATATATATCCTATCCTTCCTTCAAGAATCAGTTTAAGCTCCACTTCTCACGTAAAGCATTCTCTGAGAACAAAGACTCCAAACTCACTATGTACATATTGCTAACTCCCTTTATACTCAAATTCTATAATCCACAATTAATGTATTATGTTTTACATCATTCTTAACTCTTCATTTCTAAAATGTAGATCTTAATCTCTTATTATGCAATATATTCCATAAATATATATTCATTATCAAGTAATGTCTTAACTGTTTTGTGAATGCATTTCTTTTGTCCATAGAAAATTACTATAGCAAGAATTGGCTAATTTCAGTACATTTATTGAAAAAGAGACTAGGATAAGTGTGGAGGATTCAATAGTGGGTTAAAAAAAATTGCCATCTCATCCGTTATATTTTTAGAGTTCTATAAGATAAATACATTTCTAAGAAAATAGTATTTGCACATTAACTGAGCTATCAGGGAAGCCCTAACCTTATATAGGGATCAGTTAACACCCCAAAGATAAATCTATGCACAGTACTAAAACTAGCTGTAAAATTAGAACCTGAGAGAGAGGAAGGGATGATACAGATGGGTGGCCTTGTGGTAAATCTGAATATGGGAGGGGTGGTCCTAAGATGGCAGAGGAATAAGATGGGGAGACCACTTCCTCCCCCACAAATCTATTGAAAGAACATTTGAAGGCTGAGCAAATTCCACAAAACAATTTCCAAACGCTGGCAGAGAACATCAGGCACCCAGAAAGGCAGCCCATTGTCTTTGAAAGGAGGTAGGACAAAATATAAAAGATATAAAGAGAGACTAAAGAGTTAGGGACAGAGACCCATCCCCGGAAGGGAGTCTTTAAAGAGAAGTTTCCAGGAAACCTTCTCACCGGTGGGTCTGTGGGGAGTTTTAGAATCTCAGAGAGCAACATAACTGGGAGGGAAAAATAAATAAATAAATAAACCCCACAGATTACCTGCCTAACGGCAACTCCCAGCAGAGAAGTAGCCCAGACGCTCGCATCAGCCACCAGCAAGTGGGGGCTGAACAGGGAGGAGCGGGCTGCATTGCTTAGGGTAAGGACTGGATCTGAATGCCCTGAGGACAATCTGAGGAAGCTAACATGAGATAGCAACCCAAACTGTGGGATAGCCAGAGAGAGAGAGGGAAAAAAAGAGAGAGAGAGAGAGAACTATCCCACAAAAAGCCCTAACTAAGGCACTGCCGGGCCTACTCACAGAACAAAGGACTGAGCGAATACCAGAGGAGAGCAAGCTGGTTTTAGACTGGCCCATCCCCCGCCAGAGTCAGGGAAGTAGGCAGGTGGCAGCCAGAGCCGGAAAGGGGCAAACTCGGCCCCAGAGATGGCATTCCCTATTAAACTGCGAGCAGGCTTCCGGTTGCTAACCAAGACTTCCTGGGATTCTGGACAGTTGACAACCACTGGGAAGGTCGCAGCCAGAGATCAGCTCCCCAGAAGAGTCACACGGCACACCAGAGAAGGCACACCTGCTGCCACCAAGCGACTGAGACGGGGAGGTGATAAGACACACCTGCCACCTCGGGAGAGTGCACTTGCCAAGCACCTGGTCATCTGAGCTGCTCGGACCTAGGAAGGGCACAAAACACAGGCCCAAATGAGTCTGCGCCTTTGGGGAGTACCCGAGAAACTGAACCTGAGCGCCTTAGACCTGGGAAGTGCACGCAACCCAGGGCCCGCTTTAGACAGTTCACATGCAGAGCAACCTGGAGCCTGAGCAGTGTAGACAGGGAAAGCACACATGCCATGAGCAGGGGCAAACCCAGTGTTGCTGAGAAACTGCAAGCACTCCCCGCACACGCCAGTGATATTTGTTTGCAGTGTTCCTCCCTCCCCGCATCAGGACTAAACAAGTGAGCCTAAATAAGTGACCATTTTTGCCCCCTTGTTTCAGGGCAGAAATTAGACACTGAAGAGACCTGCAAACATAAGAAGCCAAAATAAACAGAGGGAACCACTTTGGAAGTGACAGGTGTAACAGATTAAAACCCTGTAGGTAGCAGTGACTACACTGGAAGGAGCCTATAGATCTTGAAAAGTATAAGGTGGAACAAGGAACTATCTGAAACTGAACTGACCCCACACTGCCCGCAACAGCTCCAGAGTAATTCCTAGATATATTTTTACTATTATCATTATTTTATTTTTAAATTTTAAGTCCTCTATTGCTCCTTTAATTTTCACTTTTATAACCTATTATTACCTTGCCAAAAAAAAGACCCTATTTTTAAAGCAAACTTCAAATATAATTTTTATTTTTTGTGTGTGATTTTTTTTTAATATTGTATTTTTGAGAGTCTAACCTCTACTCTAGATTTTTAATTTTTTGCTTTTTGGTATTTGTTATCAATTTTGTACCTATTTTTAAGAATCTAATCTTCAGTACCCATTTTTACTTAGGAGTGTGATTACTGGCTTGATTACTATCTCCTCCTTTTGACTCTCTTTTTCTCCCCCATGTAACTTCTATTTCCTCCCTCCCCCTTCTCTTCTCTACCCAACTCTGTGAATATCTGTGTGTGTTCCAGGCTGTGGAGGACACTTAGGGAACTGATTACTGTCTAGATCTGTCTCTCTCCTTTTGATCCCCCCTTTTCTCCTTGCTAGATTGCTCGCTCCCCTTTTGATTCCCCCTCTTCTCCTCCTGGTCACCTCTATCTCTCTCCTCCTTCTTTTCTTCTCCATGTAACTCTGTGAACCTCTCTGGGTGTCCCTCACTGTGGAGAATGTTTTCACCATTAACCTAGATGTTTTATTATCAGTGCTGTATGGATGGAGAAGTCTTGAGGCTACTGTAAGAATAAGACTGAAAACCAGAGGCAGGAGGCTTAAGCACAAAACCTGAGAACAAGAACTCCTGACACCAGGGAACATTAATCGATAAGAAATCATCAAAAACCTCCATACCTACACTGAAACCAAGAACCACTCAAGAGCCAACAAGTTCCAGAGCAAGACATACCACACAAATTCTCCAGCAACACAGGAACATAGCCCTGAGCTTCAATAGACAGGCAGCCCAAAGTCACACCAAACTCACAGACAACTCAGAACTCATTACTGGACACTTCATTGCACTCCAGAGAGAAGAAATCCAGCTCCACCCACCAGAACACAGACGCAAGTTTCCCTAACCAAGAAACCTTGACAAGCCACTCTTCCAAACCCACTCACAGGGAGGAACCTCCACAATAAAGAACCTCAAACTTCCAGAATACAGAAAGGCCACCCCAAACATAGCAATCTAAACAAGATGAAAAGGCAGAGAAATACTCAGCAGGTAAAGGAACATGATAAATGCCTACCAAACCAAACAAAAGAGGAGGAGATAGGGACTCTACCTGATAAAATAATTCAGAATGATGATAGTAACAATGATCCAAAATCTTGAAAACAAAATGGAGTTACAGATAAATAGCCTGGGGACAAGGATTGAAAAGATGCAAGAAATGTTTAACAAGGACCTAGAAGAAATAAAAAAGAGTCAATCAATAATGAATAATGCAGTAAATGAGATCAAAAACACTCTGGAGGGAGCCAACAGTAGAATAATGGAGGCAGAAGATAGGATAAGTGAGCTAGAAGATAGAATGGTGGAAATAAATGAAGCAGAGAGGAAACAAAAGAAAAAAAAACAATTAAAAGAAATGAGGACAACCTCAGGGACCTATGGGATAATGTTAAATGCCTCAACATTCGAATCATAGGAGTCCAAGAAGAAGAAGACAAAAAGAAAGGCCATGAAAAAAATACTTCAGGAGATAATAATTGAAAACTTCCCTAAAATGGGGAAGGAAATAGTCACCCAAATCCAAGAAACCCAGAGACTCTCAAACAGGATAAACCTAAGGCAAAACACCCCAAGACACATATTAATCAAATTAACAAAGATCAAACACAAAGAACAAATATTAAAAGCAGCAAGGGAAAAACAACAAATAACACACAAGGGGATTCCCATAAGGATAACAGCTGATCTTTCAATAGAAACTCTTCAGGCCAGAAGGGAATGACAGGACATACTTAAAGCAATGAAAGAGAAAAACCTAAAACCTAGATTATTGTACCCAGCAAGTATCTTATTCAAATATGAAGGAGAAATCAAAAGCTTTATAGACAAGCAAAAGCTGGGAAAATTCAGCACCACCAAAACAGCTCTTCAACAAATGCTAAAGGATCTTCTCTAGACAGGAAACACAGAAATAGTGAGTGTATAAACTTGAATCCAAAACAACAAAGTAAATGGCAACGGGATCATACTTATCAATAATTACCTTGCATGTAAATGGGTTGAATGCTCCAACCAAAAGACAAAGCCTGGCTGAATGGATACAAAAACAAGACCCCTATATATGCTGTTTACAAGAGACCCACCTCAAAACATGGGAAACATACAGACTGAAAGTGAAGGGCTGGAAAAAGATACTTCATGCAAATGGAGACCAAAAGAAAGCAGGAGTAGCAATACTCATATCAGATAAAATAGACTTTAAAATAAAGGCTGTGAAAAGAGACAAAGAAGGACACTACATAATGATCAAAGGATCAATCCAAGAAGAATATATAACAATTATAAATATATATGCACCCAACATAGAAGCACCACAATATGTAAGGAAAATGCAAACAAGTATGAAAGGGAAAATTAACAATAACACAGTGATAGTGGGAGACTTTAATACCCCACTCACACCTATGGATCGATCAACTAAAGAGAAAATTAACAAAGAAACACAAACTTTAAAATGGTACAATGGACCAGCTGGACCTAATTGATATCTATAGGACATTTCACCCCAAAACAATGAATTTCACCTTTTTCTCAAGTGCACACAGAACCTTCTCCAGGATAGATCACATCTGGGCCGTAAATCTAGCTTTGGTAAATTCAAAAAAATTGAAATCATTCCAAGCATCTTTTCTGACCACAATGCAATAAGATTAGATGTCAATTACAGGAAGAAAAAAAAAAAACTATTAAAAAATTCCAGCATGTGGAGGCTAAAGAACACGCTTCTGAATAACCAACAAATTACAGAGGAAATCAAATAAGAAATCAAAATATACATAGAAATAAATGAAAATGAAACCACAACTCAAAACCTATGGGGCACTGTAAAACAGTGCTAAGGGGAAGGTTCATAGCAATACAGGTTTACCTCAAGAAACAAGAAAAAAGTCAAATAAATAACCTAACTCTACAACTAAAGCAACTAGAAAAGGAAGAAATGAAGAACCCCAGGGCTAGTAGAAGAAAAGAAATCTTAAATATTAGGGCAGAAATAAATGCAAAAGAAACAAAAGAGACCATGGCAAAAATCAACAAAGCTAAAAGCTGGTTCTTTGAGAAGATAAATAAAATTGACAAACCATTACCCAGACTCATCAAGAAACAAAGGGAGAAAAATCAAATCAACAAAATTAGAAATGAAAATGGAGAAATCACAACAGACAACACAGAAATACAAAGGATCATAAGAGACTACTATCAGCAACTATATGCCAATAGAATGGACAACTTGGAAGAAATGGACAAATTCTTAGAAAAGTATAACTGTCCAAAACTGAACCAGGAAGAAATATAAAATATTAACAGACCCATCATAAGCACAGAAATTGAAACTATTATCAGAAATATTACAGCAAATAAAAGCCCAGGACCAGATGGCTTCACAGCTGAATTCTACCAAAAAATGTAAATCACAGCAGGATCTTCTATGACCCACCTCCCAGAGCAATGGGAATAAAAGTAAAAATAAACAAATGGGACCTAATTAAACTGAAAAGCTTTTGCACAACGAAGGAAACTCTAAGCAAGGTGAAAAGACAGCCTTCAGAATGGGAGAAAATAATAGCAAATGAAGCAACTGACAAAGAATTAATCTCGAAAATATACAAGCAACAGTTTCAGTTCAGTTCAGTCACTCAGTCGTGTCTGACTCTTTGCGACCCCATGAATTGCAGCACGCCAGGCCTCTCTGTCCATCACCAACTCCCGGAGTCTACCCAAACCCATGTCCATCGAGTCGGTGATGCCATCCAACCATATCATCCTCTGTCGTCCCCTTTTCCTCCTGCCCCCAATCCTACCCAGCATTAGGGTCTTTTCCAATGAGTCAACCCTTCGCATGAGGTGGCCAAAGTATTGGGGTTTCAGCTTCAACATCAGTCCTTCCAATGAACACCCAGGATTGATCTCTTTTAGGATGGATTGATTGGATCTCCTTGCAGTCCAAGGGACTCTCAAGAGTCTTCTCCAACACCACAGTTCAAAAGCATCAATTCTTCAGCACTCAGCTTTCTTCACCGTCCAACTCTCACATCCATACATGACCACTGGAAAAACCATAGCCTTGACTAGACGGACTTCTGTTGGCAAAGTAAGGTCTCTGCTTTTCAATATGCTATCTAGGTTGGCCGTAACCTTCCTTCCAAGGAGTAAGCGTCTTTTAATTTCATGGCTGCAATCACCATCAGCAGTGATTCTGGAGCCCAAAAAAATAAAGTCTGACACTGTTTCCACTGTTTCCCCATCTCAGATCATGAACTGCTTATTGCCAAATTCAGACTTAAATTGAAAAAAGTAGGGAAAACCACTAGTCCATTCAGGTATGACCTAGATCAAATCCCTTATGAGTATACAGTGGAAGTGACAAATAGATTTAAGGGAGTAGACCTGATAGACAGAGTGCCTGATGAACTATGGACAGAGGTTCGTGACATTGTACAGGAGACAGGGATCAAGAAAATCCCCATGGAAAAGAAATACAAGCAACACCTGCAGCTCAATTCCAGAAAAATAAGTGACCCAATCAAAAAATTGGCCAAAGAAGAAACTGGAGCCTATTGTACAGAGTGAAGTAAGTCAGAAAGAAAAACACCAATACAATATACTAACACATATATATGGAATTTAGAAACACGGTAACGATAACCCTGTATGTGAGACAGCGAAAGAGACACAGATGTATAGAACAGTCTTTTGGACTCTGTGGAATAAGGCGAGGGTGGGATGATATGAGAGAATGTATATTATCATATGTGAAACAGATTGCCAGTCCAGGTTTGATGCATGAAGACAGGGTGTTCGGGGCTGGTGCACTGGGATGTCACAGAGGGATGGGATGGGAAGGGAGGTAAGAGGGGGGGTTACATGTACACTCATGGCTGATTCATGTCGATGTATGGCAAAAACCACTACAATACTGTAAAGTAATTAGCCTCCAATTAAAATAAATAAATTTAAAAAAAATCTGAATACGACAAGTTAAGAAAGACACAAAACCTCTGGTCATTCCTCCTGAGAACACAAGGTGAGATATTAAGCAGGGCAATATGGAATGATGAAGAGTCAGAAATTCTCCACAAAGAATAGACAAAACAAGCTTGCATTGTTTAAATGCTGGTAGCATCAGGAAATTTACATGTTGTTTTATATATTTTACTTAATCCTAGCAACAACTTTTTGAATTATTTGTTTTCACACTCTGTGGATGAGAAAGCTTAAAATAACAAATGCGTGACTAATAAAGTTATTACAGTGTTTCTAAATAAAAATAAATGAAAGAGGAAAAATATTATATATTATGTATATAAGAAGGAGAAAGCATTTTTTAAATGTACACATTGTTCTAGAGAACATAAAATTGAAACACACAAACTATAAACCTATGACATAGTATTTTATATGTGTATATATATATGTGTATATATATATATATATATATATATATATATATATATATATCCACATTTGAATTATTTTAAAAGTCATAAAGACTTTGATACATCAAGCCAAAATTCTTTTTCTTTGAGGGAGACACACTGGTATTAGGCAAGCACATCCTGTCTCATGAAAATGTACTTTCAGGATTCTAGCAAAAGAAAACTTAATTTAACTAGGAAATAGAAGAAAAGCCATAAATAGAAAATTGGAGTTTATAATATTCAATTTTGAAAGGATAAAATTTTCTTTTCACATAATTCTATAAAGGCATGTTCAATTCTGAGACTTTCCATCAGCTTTATTTTATTTGTATTTTTCCAGTTCACAATTTTGTCAAGGAAACTAAGGTCAACAGACAAAATATTGGTCATAAAAGCACCTTATTCCACTTGGAATAAAGTGGAAGTAAAAGAAGAAAATAAGTACACAATCATGCAAACACAGGCACATAACAGAAACTAAATAATTAAAATATATTTGTAGAAATTTACAAATATCTACACACAGAACTGGTATTGTCACGAACAGAATTGGCTCTATTATTTAAGAGGATGCAGAAGATTGAGCAGAAAACAAATATGGTGAATCATGCAGAATGGACACTCAGTAGCTCACCTTTAACTTTATTCTTTGAAGCAGCCGCTGGTACCAAGGAAAGATTGCACAAGAAGAGAACAAGCATATTAGTATATTAGATAGTCTCTAATAAGAAAAAGAGATTTGTTATCACTATTAGTTAAAGTCTTAAATGATACATTTATGATTACATGATGAACACACTTCAGATGACTAGGACTTGTAACAAAGAAAATGACAACTGATTATATTTTGTTAATATATGATTAAATTCTTTGGAAAAGAAACAGTAAACTAGATAGGAGCCACAGATTGTAAGTAGCAACGCTGCAAGACACAGAATTCTTTTTAAGAAATGTGTATCTTCCTTTCTCTGTCCTTTTTAACTAAACTTTAGTTAATAATTCAATTAAAATACCATTACAGTTTAAATATATTTCATGTTATTTAACAATTAAAATGCTATTCATAAAATTTGGATAAAAAGCAAGGACAGACCATTTGCATTTATTCAATGCTTACTTAGTTGCCAAAGACTTTGCTATTTTTGGCTTCCCTGATAGCTCAGTTGGTAAAGAATCATGCCTGCAATGCAGGAGACATAGGTTTGATCCCTGGGTTAGGAAGATGCCCTGGAGATGGGAAAGGCTATGTATTCCAGTATTCTGGCCATGAGAATTCCATAGACTGTATAGTCCATGGGTTCGCGAAGAGTCGGACACGACTGAGAGACTTTCATTTTCACTTTTGCTATTCTTACAAAAAAATATAACATATATACTTTCTGTATTTTGTTTCCCAAAATAAGATCATATTATGCATACGATATATGCAGTCTGCTTTTCGCACATTTTCCAGGTTAATACACAGAGTTCTAATTCGCTAATTTTAATAGTTTTATACTTTCCTATATGTATGAAGTATAGGACTATTTCCCTGTTTATAGTAAATCAGGTTGCCTTTAGGTTTTTGCTTGTTTTTACTGCTAATAACAATGCTGCAAAACACAACCTGTGTCATATCCCTTATATACCATACTGGTGTTTTGCTTCTATCAGACAGATTCCCAGGTTATTTTCATATAAATATTTCTATCCAGTTAACCTCTGACAAAGAAGAATACTTTAAATACTGGTGATGGAACTGTAGAGGAAGTTTGTATAAAAATATGCAACTATATTAAATGCTCTAAAATAAGAGGAAGCCAGCAAAATGAAACAACCAAAAGTACAGAATCTAGTGCTTCAAATAACTGCTACACTGGGATGTTCTGAGACCTTTTAAACCACAAGCTATTTCATTTAACTTTTCTTAACATTTGATTTTCAACTGTGTTGTTTTTAAGATTACACAAAGCTGAAGGACTTACTGTTAGATTATGAAAAAATATTATTTGACTAAATTTCAAAAAAAATATTTCAATGTATCAGTATATTGAAATGTTCCTGCGAAAATAAATTTCATATCAAATTCAATCTAAAACAGTGATTCTCAAAATGAAGCATAGGAACTAGAAGTAGGGCAATGAGCATTCTCAGAGGAGATTAGATGAATTTTACTTACCTCAAAATTTGTATGACCTAGTCACATTTTCCCTATTCTTTAATTTCTACTCCTAATTTTAAGATTAAAGTCATAACAGAATGGTGATATGTTTGTTAGTGTTTGCAATGTCTGAATAATATAGAACATACTAGATTAGTAGTTGCCTTTAGAAGTATTTCATGAAAGGTTACTTAGCAATAACACATTTAGTAAATAGCAAAGATATTACTGAAATTTATTCGCAGAAAGAACACTAAAATATTATGGATATTTTTATTTTAATATTATGTAGTTTTTAAAAAATACTTTAGTATTTTGACCCAGTGTTTTTTTTTTCCTTTTGTTCTTCTTTCCATAAACAAATTTATAGTTAGGGAATTGTTGTTTCTTAATAGAGAACCAGTAAACTTAGCAAGTACTTTGACTTTCCAAGGGGACAGAGGTTCTTGACATCTGTAACTTCATACTCAGATACATTATGTTTTTCCCTGCCCAAGATTTAATCTATAATTAGACAAAACAAAACAAACAAAATCCCATTGCCATTGAAAGACACTGCACAGTATTATTTTTAAAATAAGAAAATCCCTCTTATAGACTTATGCTTCTGCTGCTGAGTCACTTCAGTCGTGTCCGACTCTGTGCGACCACATAGATGGCAGCCCACCAGGCTCTGCCGTCCCTGGGATTCTCCAGGCAAGAACACTGGAGTGTGTTGCCATTTCCCTCTCCAATGCATGAAAGTGAAAAGTGAAAGTGAAGTCGCTCAGTCGTGTCCGACTCTTAGCGACCCCATGGACTGCAGCCTATTCAGGCTCCTCCACCCGTGGGATTTTCCAGGCAAGAGTACTGGAGTGGGTTGCCATTGCCTTCTCCGTATAGACATATGAGCAAACTACAAAAATAAGAGATAATATATTGCATTACTTTCAAGTGAAAGCTAAGAGATCCAAAATATTACAAAACTGGGAAGCAGAGATGTGACTTTTTCTAGGTCACGAATCTACTTGGTAGTAAAATTACAACCAAAACAGGATGCTGAGCATGCGTATTTTGAAATCTACTGTGTGCATGTGCATGTACTCAGTTGTGTCCGACTCTTTGCCATCCTATGGACTGCAGCCCACCAAGCTCCTCTGTCCATGGAATTTCCCCTGCAAGAATACTGGAGCAGGTTGCCATTTCTTTCTCCAGGAGATGTGTCTGACCCAGGGACTGAACCCACGTCTCTTGCATCTTTTGCACTGGCAGGCAGATTCCTTATTAGCTGAGCCACTGGGGAAGCCCCCAAATCCACTATACCAAAATGCAATCATTAGATATAGTATAGCAATGTAATGCTAACCAATACCAGGTGAGTTTTATTCCTTTCTACAAAGGAGGAAATCACACTGATTTTAAAAGTACTATATTTGATTTATCAGACACTTACCACTTTATTATAGACTTTTCAAGATATAGAAATTAAAATAATTGCATTTCAGAGCTAGATAACCACCCACATTTCTCCCGTCTTCACTAACTATCCAGAACAAAGTTAAACACATTTTTATACTAATCATTTGAGATTTATTTAAAATAATATTTTTCTTAGCTATCAACTAACATCATCTAAACATAAGAATTTTATTCTAAGACTCATTAGAATCTGAAAACTTGAAAAAGTGTGATTTTATCTAATCGCTGTCACAAGTTTTTCTTTTTGAATAACTACACAAATTTACCAGTGGAAAATGTGTAAAAATGATGCTTGAGAAAGAAATGTTTGCTGAAAGAGATATACTCAAGAGTAATCAAATATTTGATGAGTGGAAATTTCTCATAATACTATCCCAGTCAGTAAATAAAGAGGAAATAATAGAACTGGAAAACCACCATTCTACAATCCTTAAAAAAGATTTTATATGTAAGCTTTAGGCAGATACATAATAATACATAAAGTTAACATCATTAAAATGGAGACTATCAGACTCCTGGAAGTACACAGTACCATTTAAGAAGTATTTTTGCAATATAACCAAATCTGGATACAATTGTTCCTCTACATAGAACTTCCAATGTCCAGTGAAGACAAGGAACAAAAAATGAATGAAGTCAATGCAGTTAGTCTAACCTTGAATGTGGAAAGCACGTGCAAGATATTTTAGTATTTGTTCCTTTAGCAAATAGATATTAGGGATTAAAAAATACCAATTTAAGGGGCAACTTTGAGACAAATCAGACAAATGACAGGTACAGATTACTTTGGATCCCTATTTGAACACTTGATAGTTCACAGTATTTAAGAATTGTTGTTAATACTTAAGTGCAATCAGTTCAGTTCAGTCGCTCAGTCATGTCCAACTCTTTGAGACCCCATGGACTGCAGCACTCCAGGCCTCCCTGTCCATTACCAACTCCCGGAGCTTACTTAAACTCATGTCCATCTCATCGGTGATGCCATCCAACCGTCTCATCCTCTGTCATCCATTTCTCTTCCTGCCTTCAATCTTTCCTAACATCAGGGTCTTTTTAAGTGAGTTGGTTCTTTGCATCAGGTGGCCAAAGTATTGGAGTTTCAGCTTCAACATCAGTCCTTCCAATGAACACCCAGGACTGACCTCCTTTAGGATGGACTAGTTGGACTTTCTTGCAATCCAAGGGACTTTCAAGAGTCAACTCAAACACCACAATTCAAAAGCATCAATTCTTCTGCACTCAGCTTTCTTTATAGTCCAACTCTCACATCCATACATGACTACTAGAAAAACCATAACTTTTACTAGATGGACTTTTGTTGGTAGAGTCATGTCTCTGCTTTTTAATAACACTGTCTAAGTTGGTCTGCTTTTTAATAACACTGTCTAGGTTGGTCATTCTTTTTTCTGAATGTTGAGTTTTAAGCCAACTTTTCACTCTCCTCTTTTGCTTTCATCAAGTGAAATTTCATTAAGTGAAAATTTTAATGACTTATTATAACTTTAAGTGATTACTTTTTCACAAAACTAAATATGAAAATAGATCAGTTGTTGAGATTCCTTTCAAAATAGTCTTGAAATGCATAATGTTTATGATGTTTTCTATTTTTGTAGATGATTGAAACCTCTGATAATAAAATAATTTTAAAATCTAGCTTTATTTATTGACATCAGTGTTGCTATATAATAGTGTATATAAAACAGCACAGTACTGGTTATATATTTGTATTTGTATTGAATGAGATCATTTCATCTATGTGCAAGGCAAACATGCACCATCAAAATAGTTTTGGTTTATGAAACTTAGTCTCCAAAATGTGGGACACAGTAATTTCCTCTGTGAAATAACTATTTTGCTTCTACAGAAATGAAACAGAAGCTTATTTTAAGCTTCTAACTACGTTATTCATGTGTACTTTGAGAATTAAGTGATCTATATAATTATTTCTTTTCCATGTTTCCTCAGCCTATAATGCTGAATTAATTATATGTATCAAAATAACTCTTATTTTGTATTAAGAGTTTTTATCTACTGTTTTTATGATTCTAGCACTGATAGTTTACATGTTAAATATTTATACTAACTTTATCCTATATTTATTTCTTTTGCTGTCAAGAATCTCTTTAATCTTCATGACTCACTACCAATTTATAAATTTCTTTTTTTTTTTTGGCTATATTCCATACTGCCCAGAGGCTTATGACTTTTATCTTGATAAATATAGGAAGAGGATTTCAAGACTTTGTAAAAAAAAAAAAATTGGACTCAAACTCATGCCTCTAGAAGATAGTAAAAAATAACTTCAAACCCTTATATGTATCAGTCATATATTATTATGAAAGCTTTGAAGCAGTACCAGAATAAAAGGTTCTCAATAAATAAAGTACATCGGCATCCTTTGAAGTTATATTTTATGTCTGTTACTAAACCAGGAAGCTATCTTATAAATATCCTAAATCTATAACTGGAATAAAATATAGCACTGAGGATTAGTCTTCTATTATTCCTCAAATCCTCAGAGGCTAATTTTAATAGGTAAATTTAGGATACATACCTTAGATTGTTACTAAGTACATGAAAACTATAGATTTAAGAATGTTTTATAAACAGATACTTAGAAAACTAAATTCTAACATCAGTGAGATGGGTCCTATTTCCTATTTTCTAGATGTTGTAATTATATTTTCAGTTTCTTTGCATTAAATTACTGTATTAATTAGAGATTTTATGCTCAATAATTTATTTAAAAATATATTCTATTTTACTGGTTTAAACATATTTTGGGGGCTCCAAAATCACTGCAGATGGTGACTGCAGTCATGAAATTAAAAGGCGCTTGCTCCTTGGAAGGAAAGTTATGACCAACGTAGACAGCATATTAAAAAGCAGAAACATTACTTTGCCAACAAAGGCCCATCCAGTCAAAGCTATGGTTTTTCTAGTAGTCATGTATGGACGTGAGAGTTGGACTATAAAGAAAGCTGAGCGCTGAAAAACTGATGGTTTTGAACTGTAGTGTTAGAGAAGACTCTTGAGAGCCTCTTAGACTGCAAGGAGATCCAACCTGCCCATCCTAAAGGAAATCAGTTCAAATATTCATTGGAAGAACTGATGCTGAAGCTCAAACTCCAATACTTGGCCACCTGATGTGAAGAACTGACTCACTGGAAAAGATCTTGAAGCTGGGAAAGATTGAAGGCGGGAGGAGAAGGGAATGAGAGAGGGTGAGATGGTTGGGTGTCATCACTGATTCAATGGACACAAATTTGAGTCAACTCTGAGAACTGGTGATGGACAGGGAGGCCTTGCGTGCTGCAGTCCATGGTGTCACAAAGAGTCAGACATGACTGAGTGACTGAACTGAACTAAAATGAAGTAAATGATACTTTTTTATCCATAAATAGTAATGGTAAAATAGTAAAGCAACTGTATATGAATGTTGAGTACTTTTGGAGCCATCAAAGTTCTCCAGTTCTCATGTAGAACCAATAATGGTATGGCATTTACCAATAAAAGTTCACATTCCAAGACAGATGGTGACATGAGAAAAATAATGGGACACAAACATTCTCTCCATGTGTGTTTGTGTTTATATGTGTGTGTGTGTGTCTGTTTGCATGTGTGTGTGCTCATTTGTGTCCAACTCTTTGTAGCCCCAGGGACTGTAGCCTGTCGTGCTTCTCTGTCTATGGAATTTTACAGGCAAGAATACTAGAGCAGGTTGCCGTTTCCTTATCCAGGGGATCTTCCTGGCCCAAGGATGAGACCTGTGCCTCTTGTGTCTACTGTATTGGCGGGAGGGTTCTTAGTAGCTGAGCCACCAGGGAAGTCCTATGTGTGTATGTATATGTGTGTGTGTGTGTGTGTGTGTGTATACATAATACAATATTATGTGATCACTTTGTATAATCCTATGCATATATAACAGTTTACTCAGTTCATATTATATTATTGATATCTATTACTTTTTATTTAGAAAAATAACTGGACTCCGTGCTAGCGTTGAGAACAGTTTTCGATCAGAGAACCAAGTAGCATCCAAGAAAACACATTTATTGACTGATAGCAGATTTGCAATCATTATAATAAGTGACTGGGATTCACTGATTAAGGGAGATAATTTATACCACTTGGAATTTACATGGACCTCAAGAGTTTACAACTTGGACTTCAAGGGAGTAGCGACAGGAAATGGGTCAAGGGGTGGAAACAGAAAAGAAAAATTGACAGAAATAATCAGATGTTTTCATGAGGTATTTTTGAGAAGGTGTATAAATACAGACTGATGTGAAACTCAGCACCATGTACTGATTTGGCCTATAGCATTCAAGAAAATAGTCATGAAGTAAACATGAATTCAATGTACCCTAACTCTTAATTACTAGATAATGGGTTAATTCTGGAAAAGCTGTGAAAATAGAGAACATGATTAGCAATAATTTAAGAGAATCTATCTAATCAGCCTCAATGTAAGAGCAGGAAACTTGTTCAGTTTCCAAGGGATCTAAAGGCAATCATTCCAGTGGGCTGGCCAAGTCACGCTTCTCCATACATAAGCATCTGATCAAGAAATACTTGGTTTTAACCTCTGGTGAATCATCCCAATGAGGAGCTCAAGCAAGGTGAAAGGTGACCCCCAGAATGTTGTGCATCAGACATTGTTGCTTGTATGATCTCATCCTGACTCATACTTCAGAAAGAAGCATGATTCCCTAAAATTAAGTCATCCACACTACAATCTCTCAGACCCAGAATACATATCCTGAACACACATTCTTATTACATTTTAAGGCATACTGATTTAAGAAGCACTTAGAAGTCTATTTATTGTACATCACTTTTATAACCAAAGGCAAGAAATGCATCAGTTTCAAATTCTTCAGATAGGATCTCTTGTAGTTTTTACTGTAATATTATACAATTAAGTTCTTCAGACACATAGATGCTATTTTACTTACAGTCATAATGAGTGACAAGATAACTTCATTATTGATTGAACAGTAAATAGGTGGTACTGGTATGTTGATAAATAAGTACTGGTATGTCGATATTTTGTTCCAGTGTGTTTTATGGAGAGGGCTTCCCAGGTGGTGCTAGTGGTAAAGAACCTACCTGGCAATGCAGGGGATGAAAGAGATTCTGGTTGGATTCCTTGGTTTTGAAAAATCCCCTGGACAAAGCTATGGCAACCCACTCTAGTATTCTTGCCTGGAGAATACTGTCTACTGACAGTACTGACAGAGGAGCCAGGTGAGCTACAGTGCATAAAGTCGCAAAGAGTTGGATAGGATTGAGGCGATTTGGCACACACCCACGCATGTTTTACAGAGACTATCAATGGCAACTTCTCTTTCTATGTTTCTCTGCTTTTGCCTTTTATTTAACACTCTTACTTTATATTGATATAGTATTTTCTGTATAATTTATTTTTCATGAAAATTCATTAGATGCTATTACTCTCTTGGTCAATAGATGGGCCAATAGATACTATCATTCTACTTTGATATACTAACACTAATTATAACACAAACTTTAAAGTAAGGACTGTAGTTCAAAAGATATGGTTAACATTTGATTTAATGCATAATAACCAGTGTTGAGCAATTAAGGATCTACTTTGACCACATCTTATTTGAAATCCACCAGAATAAGAGCAACACAGGTAACATTCCTCAGAGATGTGTTGAGGGTCTCAAAACACTATTTTATTTTTTTATTTTTATTATTTTTTTTATTTAATAAATTTATTTATTTTAGTTGGGGGCTAATTACTTTACAATATTGTAGTAGTTTTTGCCATACATTAACATGAATCAGCCATGGGTTTACATGTGTTCCCCATCCTGAACCCCCCTCCCACCTCCCTCCCCATCCCATCCCTCTGGGTCATCCTATTGCCCCAGCCCTGAGCATTTGTCTCATGCATCGAACATGGAATGGTGTTCTGTTTCACATATGACAATCATACATGTTTCAATGCTATTGTCCCAGAACGTCCCACCCTCACCTTCTCCCTCAGAGTCCATAAGACTGTTCTATGCATCTGTGTCTCTTATTCTGTCTCGCATATAGGGTTATCGTTACCATCTTTCAAATTCCATATATATGCATTAGTATACTGTATTGGTGTTTTTCTTTCTGGCTTACTTCACTCTGTATAATGGGCTCCAGTTTCATCCATCTCAATAGAACCGATTCAAATGTATTTTTTTTAATGGCTGAGTAATATTGCATTGTGTATATGTACCACAGCTTCCTTATCCATTCGTCTGCTGATGGACATCTAGGTTGCTTCCACGTCCTAGCTATTGTAAACAGTGCTGCGATGAACATTGGGGTACACGTGTCTCTTTCAATTCTGGTTTCCTCGGTGTGTATGCCCAGCAGTGTACCATCAGCATTTTCCCAACTGAGGCAAACTATGTTTAGAAGACTTTTTTTTTTTCCTCCAAATACTGAAATAATTATCACTATAATACTTCATTCAGAGAGTATTTGTCAGATGAAAGTGTGTATAATTCAGATGACATCAGTCTTGTTTTTGCAATTAATATTCATATGTATTAAGACTATATTTGACACAGAAATCTGGACATGTTGTGTTTTAAAATAGAGTTTTGATGGAGAGGCAAAACACACAAAGAATGGAAACAAAATATACCATAAATCCAGACCACTTCAGGAATTTGAGATACTTTCAAAAATGTATTTTAAAATTTACTTTAAAATTATTATGTAAACACATAAAAAAAAACTCAACATGTCCAGATTTCTGTGTCAAATATAGTCTTAATATATATGAATATTAATTGCAAAAACAAGACTGATATCATCTGAATTATACATACCTTCATCTGACAAATACTCTCTGAATGAAGTATTATAGTGATAATTATTTCAGTATTTGGAGGAAAAAATCTTCTAAACATAGTTTGCTTCAGTTGGGAAAATGCTGATGGTAGTACTAATTGGGTCATATGGAGATAAAATAGAAAAACTGGTCTTAGGAGTTCAGTTCCATAAAATCTATTTGATGTAGTTTGCATGATCTTCTCCACATCAGTTTTGGATAAGCTTTACTTTACACTTAACTCTGACCAAAAGAGTGTCTTGGGACAAAGTTCTAACAGTGTTATTAAAATGTCATAGCAAAATGGCAGAGGGGATTATATAGAAATTAAAACCCTGTAATTACAAAATACATAATTACAATATTACTAATCAAGCTACTTTGTATTTCACATATAGAAGTAAGTGTTAGTTGCTCAGTCACGTCCAACTCTTTGCAGCCCCACAGACTATAGCCCATCCAGGCTCCTCTGTCCATGAAATTCTTCAGGCAAGCATACTGGAGTGTGTTGCCATTCTTTTCTCCAAAAGTGAAAGTGAAAGTCACTCAGTCATGTCCAAATCTTTGCAACCCCACGGACTATACAGTCCATGGCATTCTCCAGGCCAGAATACTGGAGTGCGTAGCCTTTCCCTTCTCCAGGAGAGCTTTCCAAGCCAGGGATCAAACCCAGGTCTCCTGCATTGCAGGCAGATTGTTTAACAACTGAGCCATGATAGAAGCAAATCAGGTTACAAATACCTTAGAATGTCATGAATAGTCATGTTTAGTGTAGTGCAAAATGCTGGGAGAAAGACTAGATAAAAAAGCTTAGAAATACAAAGCAGTGATATAGATTTCAAGATCCACTTAAGAAAACTGTTCTTACTTTATACTTTGATTCAGGTAGTTTGCGGCTTCCTGGGTAGATCAGATGGGAAAGAATCAGTCTGCCATGCAGAAGACCTAAGTTCAATCCCTGGGTTTGCAAGATCCCCTGGAGAAGGGAATGGTTACCCACTCCAGTATTCTTGCCTGGAGAATTCCATGGACAGAGAATCCTGGTGGGCTATAGTCCATAGGGTTGCAAAGAGTCAGACATGACTGAGTGATTAACACTTTCACACTTTCAGGCAGTTTAAAATTACTGCCTTTTGAAATGAGCCTTTTCCCTTAAAAGAAGAACAAAATCCATTTTGATGAAGACAAGTACACAGAAATATGTTCTGAATCCTCATTTTCCTGGTACTTACCTCAGATTGCTACTAAGAACAAGTGGGAAGATTATGACAAACTGTGCTACAGATAGGTTAGCTGCTAGTTTGGAATTGTAAGATAATGCTCAGTTGGTGGACAATATGCTCATTTTACATATCAAATATTACTAGTTATAAAGTTTTAAATATATGTCTGTCTATAAGATAATCATAATGATATTAAACAGTTTATATTTAATAAGATACTTAATAGTTAAAGAAGATAGTTATTAACAGCTTTTTTTTTTAAGCTGGTACATTTTATTTCAAAGTCTATAATAGTCACATTCACAATGAAAAAGTGATAATTTTAACACTGACATGTTATGTGATCTCCTTGAATGACAGATATATTCAAACACACCAACTGGGGTTTAAAATGTAAATTAGGAAAGATAAGAAACCTACAACAACGACTTCATTAAATCAAATTGAAAATGAATTCTTAAAATACGAAAACTTTCTTTACATATAATATTTTATCCTAAATTTTGTAGAGTTGATATTAGCACATCTCTCAGTTATAAAAGTAATTTAATTTTTTTTTAAAGTTTCCATATCTATCACTGCACAGAATTCACAAAGAAACTCTGAGGTCAGACCCTGTTAATTCCTAATTGTAGATGTGGAAATGAAGGTCTGAGAGACAGTTCCATTTAGGAGATACAGTGTGAGGGTAATTCAAGATAATCTAATGTCCATTTATTGAGCATGCACTATAAATTACAGGGATACTATTGCTCTGAAACAAAGAATGTGATTAATACAAAAACAAGATCCTCATCCTCAGGGAAACAAATAAGTTTTAGAACAATCAGATACAGAAAGATGGTTGGAAATCTAAAAAGAGAGGAGAGAGGATTTTCCAGGCAGCTACATCCATGCAAAAGTATTAAGGAAAGGACAATCATGGTGTTAGTGGAAGTTAGGTTTTTAGCTCGCTCTGCTACAAAGCAGGAGTGGAAACTGGGTGTTCTGTTAATGTGCCCCACTCACTTCTACACATCATCTATGCGAACTGCTCCATATTATGCTAAGTCAACTTTTTCTTCCAATAGACCCTATGGTGGATAGAGTAAGGAAGGGTTGGGCATTGGATTCCATTTCTAGAAGATCAGCTTGGCTTGAGTACTCAGGTAACACACTTTACAGGCTCTAGAACACTTAATGTTTAAAGGAAGTGTTCATATGCATGCAGGCAGTCACAGCATACATTGACACTGGCAACACCACTATGACTACTCCTCTTTAAAACCTCATAAAACCTCCTCTTCAAAGAGATTTATGAATAATGTGAACTAAATAATTCATGGGATTGCAGATGCTAGTCCAAATAGCCTCTTCTTTTTCAAGGTTTCAGTTTGTAGAACTGTGATCAAAAGCCTTCATCAGTCATGATGGTCACATTTGTCCTCACTCCAAACAAACCATATTTGCATGTGAATGTTTTTCATTGAAATGAGATATATGATATGCCAGCCAAGGCCCAACTAAAAGGCATTGTATGCCATTTAAATTCAGTCAAATTAAAGGCTGAATGCAACCTAAAAGGTCTACTCTCAGAACAGTAATTTGACATATCACAAATAAGAACCATTTTTTGTTATCGTAGGTACAGCACTTGTCAGAAAATTGTACACAGCCATATTAACAAAGTGCTGTCTCTTAGGGAGAAATAAACTATAAGGAAAACCTTGTATGTAAAGCAATAAAACACTCAAAGAGTGTAATATAGTGTCACTGGTTCAAAGTTTGCATTTTTCGCTGCTATTTATAGAAGAGGATAGAAAACATTTTAACCTGCTTGAATGCCAAGAGATACTGTCAAAAATATTTTTTTGTTTAAAATTTAAACAAAAATTATTTTTAGGAACAGGTGAGTACACTGCCAATTAGTTTAGGACAAGTGGCTTTAATTCATCAACTTAGTCTTAGATAGTGAAAACTGGAAACACTGGTAAAGTTATAAACTAAAATGCCAAAATTGAGTGAAAAATAGCAAATGTTTGGAAACATTATAACACTCTTTTTTAAAGATCATGGTAATGTGGGGAGCTAAATTTTTACTACATATTATGAACAAAAGTTATGAATAATTTTCTAGTTCTGACTAATATAAAATATCACTGAGTTAAACTTATTGAGAAATTTTTACATGAAAATTGATAACTGCATTAGGCATTAGAATCCAAAGCTAGAGAGAGCTGTTGCAAAACAAACAAACAAAAAGACTGTCCCATAAAATAAACTGTTGCACACAGTTGACCTTATCTATTGATTATTTTTTAATTCATCCACTAGCAACCTGTGTGTCTTTTGGGCAAGTCTCTCTATACTATTCAATCTTCTCCTGTCATTTCTATAACCTCAATAACATTAAAAAAAATATTGTAAGATTGTATTTTCACATTTAACTATCTTCATGAACACTATAAAAGGCTATATATACATGTGTATTTCTTCCAAAAAAAGATGTCCTTTTCATTATAGGGGACTGGAATGCAAAAGTAGGAAGTCAAGAAATGCCTCGAGTAACAGGCAAATTTGGCCTTGGACTACAGAATGAAGCAGGGCAAACGCTAATAGAGTTTCGCTAAGAGAACGCACTGGTCATAGCAAAACACCCTCTTCCAACAGCACAAGAGAAGACTCTACACATGGACATCACCAGATGGGCAACACCAAAATCAGGTTCTTTGCAGCCAAAGATGGGGAAATTCTATACAGTCAGCAAAAACAAGACTGGGAGCTGACTGTGGCTCAGATCATGAACTCCTTATTGCCAAATTCAGACTGAAATTGAAGAAAGTGGGGAAAATCACTAGACCATTCAGGTATGACCTAAATCAAATCCCTTATGAATATACAGTGGAAGTGAGAAATAGATTTAAAGGACTAGATCTGATAGACAGAGTGCCTGATGAGCTATGGACGGAGGTTTGTGACATTGTACAGAAGACAGGGATCAACATCATCAAGAAAAAGAAATGCAAAAAAGCAAAATGACTGTTCGAAGAGGCCTTACAAATAGCTGTGAAAAGAAGAGAAGTGAAAAACAAAGGGGAAAAGGAAAGATATACCCATTTGAATGCAGAATTCCAAAGAATAACAAAGAGAGATAAGAAAGCCTTCTTCAGCGATCAATGCAAGAAATAGAGGAAAACAATAGAATAGGAAAGACTAGAGATGTCTTCAAGAAAATTAGAGATACCAAGGGAACATTTCACGCAAAGATGGGCTCGATAAAGAACAGAAATGGTATGGACCTAACAGAAGCAGAAGATATTAAGAAGAGGTGGCAAGAATACACAGAAGAACTGTACAAAAAAGATCTTCACGACCCACATAAGCACGATGGTGTGATCGCTCATCTAGAGCCGGACATCCTGGAATGTGAAGTCAGGTGGGCCTTAGGAAGTATCACTAAGAACAAAGCTAGTGGAGGTGATGGAATTCCAGTTGAGCTATTTCAAATCCTGAAAGATGGTGCTGTATAAGTGTTGCACTCAATATGTCAGCAAATTTGGAAAACTCAGCAGTGGCCACAGGACTGGAAAACGTGTTTTCATTACAACCCCAAAGAAAGACAATGCCAAAGAATGCTCAAACTATCACACAATTGCACTCATCTCACACGCTAGTCAAGTAATGCTCAAAATTCTCCAAGCCAGGCTCCAGCAATACGTGAACAATGGACATGAGTTTGGGTAAACTCCGGGAGCTGGTGATGGACAGAGAGGCCTGGCATGCTGCGGTTCATGGGGTCGCAAAGAGTCAGACACGACTGAGCAACTGAAGTGAACTGAACTGATACATTCTTCCTATGTATAAGATTTGAGATGCTTATAGTACAGGAAATATATGATACTTCAAGAAATACATGGAAAAGTCTCTGGATATCACATGTCTATGTGTGTATTCAGTCACTCAATGATGTCTGACTCTTGTGACCCCATGGACTGTAGCCCGCCAGGCTCCTCTGTCTGTGGGATTTCCCAGGCAACAATACTGGAGTGGGTTGTCTCTTTCTCTAGGGGATCTTCTTGACACAGGGATCAAATCCGCATCTCAAGTAATGCCACCCAAATTCCATTCACAGGCTTAGAATCAAACATCTGAAATTCTAAAGGCAGAAAAATAACTATAACTATCTTATACCCCTACCAGCAAGTGATAGGAGGCCTAAATTTGCAAGCAAGTATTTTCCAAAGTCCTTTTTTGTAAAACAGAAAAGCTTTCAAGAAACCCTTCACATCCAGCTATTATGGTACTCATGATACTGTCCAGAGGAGTGGAAAGTATAGGAAAGTAAGAGGAAAATCCAGATTACAAATATTTTAACTCTAATTCTTTTCAAGTACATGCTGTTAGATTAATATAAATGTGAAAAAAGAAATTCTTTAAAACGCATTTTATACTTTTTTTTTTTTTGCTTGATAAAAATTGTGGGAAAGTATAGGGGCTTACATATCTCCAGGAGATAAAATTGAAGTATTTTTATATGACTACATAACATTAAATTAATCTATAAAATATCAAAATATACCTTCCTGTTTTCTGGTTATACTAAGTTTTTGGTGTAGATGTTATTCTTCAGGTTAAGAAAAGGAAAATAAGAAAGACATTAAAAAAACAAATACATAAATACATATAATATGGATAATGACTTTCACCTTTATGGAAATTTCCTAACAATATCAACTTATTTTTCAATGCCTATTTCACAGTAAAACTATACAAAAGCATCTCCAAATCATAACTATAGAGAATGAGCAATTCCACAATTTCTTTGAAAGTTTTACTATTTCATTTTGTCATTTTAGGGGTTGATATGTGGCAAGGAAATCATAATTAAATATTTATAAAGAGTACAAAATATCAAGTAAACCTGCAAAATATATAAAATATAAAATACACCCATGCTTGCATAAGTATACATTCAAATGTATATATATAAATGAATATCCACTAGAATGTATTGGTTATGATAGTTATCTAGACCACTTATTCTTGGTTGTGATTTAACAAATAATACACAAATTATAATAGGTTTCAGGTTTTCGTCATGAAAATTAAAGAGATATAAGCAGTGTTTTATGATGACCTAGATTTTCTTCTCTTCCTATACCAACTTGTGAATTGCTTATTCAGGTATTGAGCAATGTATACATTTGTTTTTTCATATTTCAGTAATAGATATCATCAATTCTGATGCAGATGCAGTCTTATGTACATAATTCACACAAAAAAAGTCAACACAAGGAAAATACGTAATATGTTAGGGAAATTAGGACAATTTTGATGCAAAGGTATTGACTTAATAAGAAAACAACAAGGAATGGCTTGTGGCAGAAAAACACACCGTATCAGTGGGAATGTGAATGCTAATGAGAGGAACCAAAGGATGGGGATATAGCAGCATATTTTGCAAGCAGACACTGATGAGGGCAGATGTAGAAAAATGATTATCAACTTTAGACCCCTAGAGCAACATGAATAAAATCACATCCTTGTGTTCTGGGAAATAAAACAGGCAACTTGGATAGGAATAAAGAGAGGCTTTAATTATCTAAAAGTAAATTGGGAGCAACCCATGATAATACTGAAGTGGGGTTATTATAGAACACAATGTAGAGTTAATTCAGAAATCAGTTTGTTCAAAAACATCAACAGCTGGGTTTAATAATAGACACAATGAATCAGAAATGAATAAAACCTTGAGATGGAAGATTATCTGAGCAACTCTAATCATATTATTAGATTTACTAAGGAAAATAAAAAGACAAATAGTCTATGAAAGGGATTTATTTGTGTGAGTATAGTTTTAAGTAACATTTTAAAAGAGATTAATCTGAGGTCATGCTAACAGTTAGTACACATATTTCATGAACACTTTTTCTAAATCATACGCCACAATGAGCAAATTATATGAATGAGAAGGGGTTCACCATAAATAATCAAAGATAAAATGTGAGGGGAATATGAAACTGTAGAACACATTTTTCAAAGTTAAATTAGACTCCAATGAGCTTCTCTTCTTTTAGACCATTTGAATGTGAGGACTGGGGGTCAAATCCCAAATTTCTCAGACTGTTAACAAATATTCAATGAGCCAAGCTCAAAAACTGCATGAAGTTCTGTGGAACAAAGTCTAGTTAAATGTCTCACCCATGTGAATTTCAAGAGAACACATAATGAAGCCCCCAAAGAGCTTATGATCAGCAGTTGACTCCTTCTATAAGGAGACAAATCAAGGAATCATCATGAAAGAAATGGAAATGCAGGAATAGGTTTCTGCCAGATGATCAATTTTCTATTAAAATTGCCTATGCAGTGTCTTTTATCATGTTGATGTGACATATCTACTCTCTAGAAGCAGTCAAACACCCAGTCCAAAGCATTAGCTTCATCACTTACTCATGTGAACGTGAATATAATATACCACCTCTCTGTGCCACAAATTCTTCATCTCCAATATGGGATGAGCGTAACAGTAATTACTTGTACAATTATAATAAAAATATAAATGGATCTATACCCATAAAGCACTCAGAACAGGCTTCCCTCATGGCTCAGACAGTGAACAATCCACCCATAATGCGGGAGATCTGGGATTGATCCCTGGGTTGGGAAGATCCCCTGGAGGAGGGCATGGCAACTGACTCCAGCATTCTCGCCTGGGGAATCCCCATGGACAGAGGAGCCTGGCAAGGCTACAGTCTATAGGGTTGCAAACAGTTGGATATGACTGAGCAACTAAGCACAGCACAGCACAGCACAGCACTCAGAACAGAGTCTGGCAGCATACTAGCAGTATGTGTATATTGCAAGTGGCTTCAGTCATGTCCAACTCTTTGTGACCCTATGGACTCCAGCCCGCCAGGCTTCTCTGTCCACAGGGATTCTCCAGGCAAAAATACTGGAGTGGGTTGCCATGCTCTCCTCCAGGGGATCTTCCTGACCCAGAGATCGAACCCGTGTATCTTATATCTTCTGCACTGTCAAGTGGGTTCTTTACCACTATCACTACCTGGAAAGTCCCAACTAACATTATAGAAACTGCTATTTTTGTTGTGCCATTTTTGGCCTGGTATAGAAATGATCTATGTCCTTTCCATCTCTTTACTGAGGGCTTGGTTTTCTCTGTTCACTATTAAGAACCCATTTTCTTATACAGAACTCAGTGTGTGCTAGGCACTCAGGATGGTTTTTGAATAAATAAATAAAGATGTAATACCCCCTAAGTATCAAGCACATCCATTAACTCTGAAGAAATAAAAGATGAAAACAACAAAATCTTTGTCCATTTTTTATTACACAGTGATGTTATTTCGAGTGTCCCCTTTCCTTGTTTCTGCTTTGAGAAGAGTCAAAATAATTTTAAATTTTACCACATCTAAGTGCTCCATAAAAAACATATGTCAAGTGGTTAAAGAACTTTTCCAATTTATATAATACTGAGTCATTTTGTTTTGCAAAAAAAAAAAAAATCTCCCAGTGTAAAGTAGATAAGAAACCATTGAGGCAACTTTTTACTTCACATTAAAATACAAAAGAAAATGAACCAGTGTAACTATGACACATAATTGCCATATAAGTAGATCCCATATTAGACACAGTTAGAGTTGCTTAACTCCACATTCTTACCCTGTATCTCACCTGGAGAACAGGGTAAGATAACCCTCCTCCAGTGAAATGTTTGCTGAGTGGCCCTATGTGTGAAGTCACTTCAGTCATGTCCAACTCTTGGAGACGCTATGGACTGTAGCCTGCCAGGCTCCTGTCCATGGGGATTCTCCAGGCAAGAATACTGGGGTGGGTTGCCATTTCCTTCTCCAGGGGATCTTCCCAAGACAGGGACTGAACACAGATCTCCTACATTGGCAGGTAGGTATTTTATTGTTGAGCCACCAGGGAATAAGGCCTCTTGTAACTGGGTTTTATGTGTAACTGGGCAGTAAAACCACCATAGGAACTGAGGATCAGGAACTACATACAGTGTATTCTAAACCATCAGACTCTCCTTTCTCTTCCACATTGCTCAGTAGGAATCTGCCTCACCTGCAGGTTGTGGTCCTTCACTCCATTTGAAAACAGGGAAGATTTCGATAAGTCATTTGTATCAGTAAAATGATGATTCTCTTAATGACTGTATTTTAGATATATTGTATATGGACTGGGAATGTGCATATAGGTATTTAATCTATTTGCTGAAACTATGACTGAATTTCATTAAAGGAATATTAGTCATCAAGAAGCAGACTGGAGAAAAAGGTAGGAGAAGTGAAGGAGTCCTAAATTTTCACTTTTCCAAACACTAATCCTTAAATTGTCTGAATGATGTGTAGCTCTTTGGGTTTTGAGGTAAGGTTATGACAAAAGTGTCTTGTCTTCTCTCTTCTGACTTTTCATTCATTGACTTGAATGTAAACAGTGTCACATTTATGATATCAAGGAAAGAAAGGTAGTGTTAGTACCACTAAGTAGAATCTCTATGGTTGCTGTTGTTGTTCAGCTGTTCAATTATGTCCAACTCTTTGTGATCCCATGAACTGTAGCACTCCAGCTTCCCTGTTCTTCACTATCTTCCAGAGTTTGCTCAAACTCATGTCCATTGAGTCAGTGATGCCATCCAACCATCTCATCTTCTGTCATCCCCTTCTCTTGCTACCCTCAATCACTCCCTGCCTCAGAGTTTTTTCCAGTGAGTCAGTTCTTCCCATCAGGTGGCCAAACTATTGGAGCTTCAGCTTCAGCATCAGTCCTTCCAATGAATATTCAGGGCTGATATTAGCAGGGTGACAGCATACAATCTTGACATACTCCTTTCTCAATTTTGAACCAGTCCATTGTTCCATGTCTAGCTCTAACTGTTACTTCTTTACCTGCATACAGCTTTCTCAGGAGACAGATAAGGTGATCTGGTATTCCTATCTCTTGAAGAATTTTCCACACTTTGTGGTGAGCCTCTCAATCAAAGGCAATGAAGAAGAAGTAGATGTCATTTTGGAATTCACTTGCTTTTTTCTATGATTCAGTGAATGTTGACAATTTGATCTCTGGTTCCTCTACTTTTGCTAAGTCCAGCTTGTGCGTCAGGAAGTTCTCAGTTCATAAACTGTTGAAACTTGGCTTGGAGCATTTTGAACATTCCCTTACTAGTATGTGAAATGAATACAATTGTGCGGTAGTTTCAACATTCTTTGGCATTGCTGTTCTTTGGGATTGGAATGAAAACAGACCTATTCCAGTCCTGTAACCAGCACAGAGTTTTCCAGATTTGCAGGAATATTGTGTAGCATTATCCTTACTGGGTTCCTGGGTCTTTTCTGTGACAGTTCAGTTCAGTTCAGTCACTCAGTCATGTCCGACTCTTTGCAACCTCATGAACAGCAGCACGCCAGGCCTCCCTGTTCATCACTAACTCCCTAAGTCCACCCATACTCATGTTCATCGAGTCAGTGATGCCATCCAACTATCTCATCCTTTGTCGTCCCCTTCTCTTCCTGCCCTCAATCTTTCCCAGCATCAGGGTCTTTTCAAATGAGTCAGCTCTTCACATCAGGTGGCCAAAGTACTGGAGCTTCAGCTTCAACATCAGTCCTTCCAATGAACACCTAGGACTGATCTCCTTTAGGATGGACTGGTTGGATCTCCTTGCAGTCCAAGGCACTCTCAAAAATCTTCTCCAACACCAAAGTTCAAAAGCATTGATTCTTCTGCGCTCAGCTTTCTTTATAGTCCAACTCTCACATCCATACATGACTACTGGAAAAACCATAGCCTTCACTAGATGGAACATTATTGGTAAAGAAATATCTCTGCTTTTTAATATGCTGTCTAGGTTGGTCATAACTTTCCTTCCAAAGGTTAAGTGTCTCTTAATTTCATGGCTGCAATCACCATCTGCGATGATTTTGGAGCACTCCAAAACAAAGTCAGCCACTGTTTCCATTATTTCCCCATCTATTTGCCATGAAGTGATGGGACTAGATGTCATGATCTTAGTTTTCTGAATGTTGAACTTTAAGACAACTTTTTCACTCTCCTCTTTCACTTCCATGAGGAGGCTCTTTAGTTCTTCTTCACTTTCAGCCATAAGGGTGGTGTCATCTGCATATCTGAGGTTATTGATATTTCTCCTGGCAAACTTGATTCCAGCTTGTGCTTCCTCCAGCCCAGCGTTTCTCATGATGTACTCTGCAAAGAAGTTAAATAAGCAGAATGACAATATACAGCCTTGACGTACTTCTTTTCCTATTTGGAACCAGTCTGTTGTTCCATGGCCAGTTCTAACTGTTGCTTCCTGACCTGCATACAGGTTTCTCAAGAGGCAGGTCTGGTGGTCCAGTATTCCCATCTCTTTCAGAATTTCCCAGTTTGTTGTGATCCACACAGTCAAAGGCTTTGGCGTAGTCAATAAAGCAGAAATGGATGTTTTTCTGGAACTCTCTTGCTTTTTCAATGATCCAGCATATGTTGGCAATTTGATCTCTGGCTCCTCTGCCTTTTCTAAAACCAGCTTGAACATCTGGAATTTCACGGTTCATGTATTGCTGAAGCCTGGCTTGGGGAATGTTGCACATTACTTTACTGGCTTGTGAGATGACTGCAATTGTGTGATAGTTTGAGCATTCTTTGGCATTGCTTTTCTTTGGGATTGGAGTGAAAACTGACGTTTTCCTCTTCTGTGACCACTGCTGAGTTTTCCAAATTTGCTGACATATTGAGTGAAGCACTTTCTCAGCATCATCTTTTAGGATTTGAAATAGCTCATTTGGAACTCCATCATTTCCACTAGCTTTGTTTGTAGTGATGCTTTCTAAGGCCCACTTGACTTCACATTCCAGGATGTCTGGCTCTAGGTGTGATCACACCATTATGGTTATCTGGGTCGTGAATATCTTTTTTCTACAGTTCTTCTGTGTATTCTTGCCACCTCTTCTTAATATCTTCTGCTTCTGTTAGGTCCATACCATTTCTGTCCTTTATTGAGCCCATCTTTGCATGAAATGTTCCCTTGGTATCTCTAATTTTCTTGAAGACATCTCTAGTCTTTCCCTTTCTATTATTTTCCTCTATTTCTTTGCATTGATTGTTGAGGAAGGCTTTCTTATTTTTCCTTGCTATTCCTTGGAACTCTGAATTCAAATGGGTATATCTTTCCTTTTCTCCTTTGCTTTTTACTTCTCTTCTTTTCACAGCTATTTGTAAAGCCTCTTCAGACAGGCTTTTTGCCTTTTTGCATTTCTTTATCTTGAAGATGGTCTTGATCCATGTCTCTTGTACAATGTCATGAACCTTTGTCCATAGTTCATCAGGCACTCTGTCTATTAGATCTAGTCCCTTAAATCTATTTCTCACTTCACTGTATAATCATAAGGGATTTGATTTAGGTCATACCTGAATGGTCTAGTGGTTCCTCGCTTTCTTCAATTTAAGCCTGATTTTGGCAATAAGGAGTTCATGATCTGAGCCACAGTCAGCTACTGGTCTTGTTTTTGCTGACTGTACAGAGCTTCTCCATCTTTGGCTGCAAAGGATATAATCAATCTTATTTCAGTGTTGACCACTTGGTGATATCCATGTATAGAGTCTTCTCGTGTGGTTTGAAGAGGGTGTTTGCTATGACCAGTCCATTCTCTTGGCAAAACTCTATTAGCCTTTGCCCTGCTTCATTCTATACTCTAAGGCCAAATTTGCCTGTTACTCCAGGTATTTCTTGAGTTCCTACTTTTGCATTCCAGTACCCTATAATGAAAAAGACATCTTTTTTGGGTATTAGTTCACAATGTCCTGTAGGTCTTCATAGAACTGTTCAACTTCAGCTTCTTCAGCATTACTGGTTGTGACATAGACTTGAATTACTGTGATATTGAATGGTTTGCCTTGGAAATGATCAGGACACACATAAAAAACATAGAGGCATTTACACACTCATCTATGCACTGTAGAATCTTTATGGCCCAAATTCGATTCAGAAGTATCAAAACACAGATTTAATGTATCTGTCTTAAAATATACACATACATATGTGTGTGTGTGTATGCCTGTATGTTTTTATTGTACCATCACAGAAAAGCACCATGAACAACAGCAATTCTAGCAGCAATGAACAACTCTAGTACAACAACTGAGCTCTATAAATACATTTCCAGTAAAAGAAAATGAGACTTCTTGAATAAATAGCTTTTAGGACTAAGAAATGTACAGTCTGGAAAACTGGAAAACCATAAAAACCTACTGATGTTATATGAAAAGAATGGAAGGGGCAGTCACTGGTCGAATATGAGACTATTTGAGTAAGCACATCAATGGATTACAAGACATAAGATATGCTTAAATTTATGAACACATACTGATCCTCAAAACAAAGAAGGAAGGAGACAAACTTGTCTGGAAGATGCCAGACTACTAACTGGTGATTTTAAAAACTGTCAAGAACAAACAAAAAAGTATCAAACACTTATCCTATCTATCCCATATTAACATCAATTCAGGTATACTGAATTATATATGATTGAATTAACTATAGAAGTATTTAAATTCATAGATGAAGGAAAAAAATGACAGAATATCATTGTTTGCTTCAAAAACAAACAAATCTTCTTTTATCTTTTCAAGATAAAAGATAAAACTGGATAGATAATTAAAAGATAAAACTGGACAATCATGAATTGATAATTTGTGGTAATCAGATCATGAGAATATGGCGGTCTGTGTTTGAAATTGTATTAATTTTTTAAAGCCTATTAGTTTTGGACCACATAAAAAGAAAGTGAGGATAATAACAATAAAAGCTGAACCAGAAGAGTTAAGAGAAGGAGCCAGCAGTACAAATATGAGAAAAGAAAGAGGAAAAGGACAAAAATAAATGATGCACAGTGAATTAGCTGTATTCCTGACTGCAATCCAGACCCTCTAGCAGCTTTTGGTTGGAAGTCTATTGAAATAGACACACAAAGACAAAACAAATAGGGAGTGCCTGTGACACTGGAGAGGAATTTCAAGAAGAATAAAGGCACATTTGCTAAAGTGACAGGAGGCACAACTCTGAGCTATCCAAATCATAAGCTTAGGCCATGACTTTGTTTCCAGCAGCATCTACACAAACTGGGAGAGAGAGATGACCTTTCTTTCCTTCCTCGCTTCTATCTCTCATCTGTCTATCTATCTATCTATCTGTGTAGTGAAAGATATACATCTATGTTATAGCATTTAGCACTTCCTACATGCTCAGGCATGTCCAACTCTTTGTGACCCTATGGTCTGTAGCCCGTGAGGCTCCTCTGGCCATGTGATTTCCCAGGCAAGAATGGGAATAGGTTGTCATTTCCTTCTCCAGGAGATCTACTAGACCCAGGGATTGAACCCATGTCTCCTGCGTCTCTTGCATTGGCAGGCAGCTTCTTTACCACTGAGCCACACCATAGACCAATTTATCAATTTATACAGATGAAAGAGCCTTGAATGGTGGCAATTTTAAAGAAAATAAATAAAGTAGAGGGCACCTTTTTTACAAAGCTTCTTTATGGGTCCTTGTAGAATTACCAGTTTAGAATCTGACATGCAGAAACCTCTAGGAAACATGACTGAAAAAGCACATGGATATAAAAAATTCATAAAATGATGGCACAAAACAGAATGCTATGTATGTGTGAGTGTGGTGGTTTATTTTATTTTATTTTTTTTTTTGAGTGTGGTGGTTTAAATACATGGCTGCAAATTTTTTGACACCCTTCTCACTGAGATATAGGTCTTGCCCTGACCCTTTGAATTAAGGTAATCTTTGCCTAGTATAGTGCAGCCAAGGAGATGTTGCATGACTTTGGAAGATAGGCCCTGCAGCTTCCATTTTGCTTGGAGGCCTAAGACTTCACTTAAGAGTCTTACTGTCCTAAGACACTCACGCAACAGAAGCCAAAAGGTACCAGGCATATCAGTTGTGAATGACACTTTCTTGAACTCTGCGGATCAGCCCTTCTGCAGCTGAATATCAGTGGGTTACTTTCTCTGATGCCATAAAAAGTAGAATTCCCCTGCTTAAATTCTTGTTCCTCAAAATCATGATTTAGTAAAATGATTATTCCTTAAGTCACTAAGTGTTTTGTTATATAATTAGGCTAGGGGATGTCACGAGCTCTGATCAGTGAGAATGATGAGTTAAATCTGTCTGTAGTTGATCTTTAAGTTATTGAATCAGTGATCAAGCAACTCAAAGATACAACTAATTGGGTAGTTGTAACCTTCCAATTCCTCCCTGGTTCCTTGGTAGAACACACACTAACTTCAATAACTAATGTAGGAGCAAAGATGAAGGAGCAAAGAAGTCAGTTTCATTCCTTTTCCCTCTTATATAAGTTTTAAATATAAAATTTGAACTATACAAATTTACGCACACACACCATAACTGTTAAAAAGTATTATATAACAAACAAGAGGAATACAACAGCAATCCAAGAAATAGAACATTACAAATAATTTGCATCTACACATATGCTTCTCACCTCTTCCATACCCCAATCTCCTTTTATATCATTAGGGAAAGAGGAAGATTATAAATTAGTTCTCTCTACTGCCATATACACAACTGATGCACTACACCAAGAATTACACAGTTTATAATCCTCACTGAAGAGGTACAACAAAAGCAAAATTATTTTTCTTTATTCATTGTTTCTATGTGCTATTTTACAAATATTCAAAAGCAGGTTTTTTTTTTTTTTTTTTACTATTAATAAGATCTTTAGCATTCATGCAATTAAGACATGGGAATAAATTGGAATTAGATTATTTTCATTATATTGTATGCCTACCTCAGCTGCAATAACTGTCGTTTTTCAAGATTCACAGCTGTACAGTCATTGGGAGGTTATCTAGCTGCGTGTGATTTTATACATCTGTCAGTTAAATCACATATACAAAGGCATTATCTAGCATCTGGGGACATTATGTAGTTTCATGACACTCCCTAGGGAATTATGGATCTAGAAAACCGTGAATGAATTACTAGAAGAAAAATATATTGCTTTCATCTATGACAGATATAATCTAGCTGCAATATTGTTCATATTATGTGCAGAGCAGCTAAATGGAGCTGCCTCAAACCTGCAATCAGAAACTTAGACAAAAAATAGGGCTTGTGACAATAAATAGGGTTCTATCAAGTTTAGTGTTTCAGATCTCCAACTTGTAACATAGTCACAGCAACTTTAATAATAATACTCTGTTTGTGGAAATATTTCTTAGAGATGTAATACTTGTACCATAAAATCTATTTCTTTATTTTTAAGATGAAGTGAAATATTTTTGAACATGTAGTCTAGATTTTATAGGTCACCCTGGTCATCACTTGGTACCTATGCAACATTACAGTCCAATATAGACATGCACAAGATGTTATAATTCTTATTGATTACCAACACTTTTGTAGATATTACACTTTTAATAAATCTAAAGACAACTTAAACAATAAATACATTTTAAAACTTTTTGTAAATGTCAGTTCAGTTCAGTTGCTCAGTCATGTCCAACTCTTTGCGACCCCATGGAGTGCAGCAAGCCAGGCCTCCCTCTCCATCACCAACTCCCGGAGTTTACTCAAACTCATGTCCATGAGTTGGTGATGCCATCCAACCATCTCATCCTCTGTCGTCCCCCTCTCCTCCTACCTTCAATCTTTCTCAGCATCAGGGTCTTTTCAAATGAGTCAGTTCTTATTCTCAGGTGGCCTAAGTATTTGAGCTTCAGCCTTAGCATCAGTCCTTCCAGAGAACACCCAGGACTGATTTCCTTTAGGATGGACTGGTTGGCTCTCCTTGCAGTCCAAGGGACTCTCAAGAGTCTTCTCCAGCACCACAGTTCAAAAGCATCAATTCTTTGGCACTCAGGTTTCTTTACAGTCCACTCTCACATCCATACATGACTACTGGAAAAACCATAGCCTTCACTAGATGGACATTTGTTGGCAAAGTAATGTCTCTGCTTTTTAATATACTGTCTAGGTTAGTCATAACTTTCCTTCCAAGGAGTAAGCATCTTTTAATTTCATGGCTGCAGTCACCATCTGCAGTGATTTTGGAGCCCCCCAAAATAAAGTCTGCCACTGTTTCTACTGTTTCCCCATCTATTTGCCATGAAGTGATGGGACTGGATGCCATGATCTTAGTCCTCTGAATGTTGAGCTTTAAGCCAACTTTTTCACTCTTCTCTGTCAGTTTCATCAAGAGACTCTAGTTCTTCTTTGCTTTCTGCTATAAGGGTGGTATAATCTGCATATTTGAGTTTATTGATATTTCTCCCAGCAATCTTGATTCCAGCTTGTGCTTCATCCAGCCCACCGTTTCTCATGATGTACTCTGCATATAAGTTAAGTAAGCAGAGTGACAATATACAGCCTTGACATGCTACTTTCCCAATTTGGAACCAGCCTGTTGTTCCATGTCCAGTTCTAACTGTTGCTTCCTGACCTGCATACAGATTTCTCAAGAGGCAGGTCAGGTGGTTTGGTATTTTCATCTCTTCATAAATACCAAGGACCAAAAAACGTACTGACCAACTAACAAAAGTGTTTCATGCTTAATATTAATCACTAGGAATTCCAATCACTAAATAAAGTGAACACTATGTGCTAACATGTTTTTATAAAACATACCTAAAATGCAGCTTATATTTTAATATGAAACCATATTTCAATTATTTTATATGCAATGTACTTTAAAATGCAAATAATTTTAAAACCTGAAGTCAATTTAAGGAACATATAAAATCCATTTCTTACTATTATTACACAAAAACAAGAAAGTTCTCTGAAATTTAATTTCACCAAAGTGACCACAGTTAATAGTGCAATATGGCATGTGACATTTATAACAGTTATAATCCAGGATTGATGTTGTTATTAGTCACTCAGTCATGTCTCTTTATGACCCTATGAACTGTAGCCCACCAGGCTCCTCTGTCCATGGAATTTTCCAGGCAAGAATACTGGAGTGAATTGTCATTCCTTTCTCCAGGGGATCTTCCTGACCCAGGGAATGAACCTGGTTCACCTGAATTGCAAGCAGATTCCTTACTGGCTGATCCACCAGGGAAGGATAGATTAGATCAAATGTAAGAAGCAATTTATATTCACTATGAAGATGGGAGAATCCTATCAGAAGGAGATTGTTATGAGAGTTCAAATTTGAAAAATAAGGAGTATCTTAATAAGTACAAGTGGGGTAGGAGTATACTTCAAACCTCAAAACAGTGCAGGTAAATAAGTGTTTGAACATGGAGTGTTACACTCTTACACTCTGAGTCTAAGGTACATGAGGACCCTGTAAGAGAAAGTGAAAGTGAAAGTGTAGTCACTCAGTCATGTCCAACTCTTTGTGACCCCATGGACTGTAGCCTACCAGGCTCCTCCGTCTATAGGATTTTCCAGGCAAGAATACTGGAGTGGGTTGCCATTTCCTTCTCCAGGAGATCTTCCTGACCCAGGGATTGAACCCGGGTCTCCCCCATTGTAGGCAGATACTTTACTGTCTGAGCCACCAGGGAGTTCAGAGCTAAAAGATAAAATGAAGGACCATAGATATTATGCCACTTAATTGAACTGTAGTTTGCAGATTCTAGGAATATTTTATTATATATATGAATAACATTCTTATTATGAATTTTGTTTTATTTATTATTATTATTATTGGTTTTTCCTTAGTAAAATATTAGCTCAATGTAAGAAAATGATTTTGTCATCAGTATAAAGAATGAAGAAAATTAGACCACTCAGGAAGTTCTGATATCTTTTTAAAAAACACTATATATTTAAAAGGATATTAGAAATATTTATCTCAGGATTTCCAAAAAACAAGTAAAAGTCCATTACCCCTATACTTATACCTATTTTTCAAGAAAATAGTTTCCTTTCTTTGTAATTTTTCTGTGGAGTTTAGAACTGATGGGATAGGGACTGACAGAAGGTGAAGTTATCCTTTCAATTAGCACCATCAAAATAAACAAATGATCTTACATCAGGGGGAATGAACTACAACTGAAGTAAGTACTAAAATAGGACTATACACCAAATATTTCTTATCTGATAAGAAACCCTAATGGCCTCTGGGCCTTGGAATAGAAAATAACTTGTCATGAGTAACCAAAGGGTAAGTTACTGAATACCGGTTGTATATAAACAGGATGCTGTAGATCAGCTCATATTTAAATTGATCATTCCACTGGACCAAACTCCAAAATAAAAAAAATCAATGAAGCAAGAAAAAGATTTAAACTGCAGGTTGAACTAATTAAAAAGAAAAGTATGTTAGTTACTCAGTCGTGCCCCACTCTTTGCGACTCTCTGGACTGTACTCTGCCAGGCTCCTCTGTCCATGGAATTCTCCAGGCAAGAATGCTGGAGTAGTATGTCATTCCCTTCTCCAAAAAAGAAAAGACTAGGGATTAAAATATCTAAATATACTCTAAAAATTATAACATGCTCACTCTTTATCTCAATATTTTCTATACCTGGATACATTTTTTCTTAAGTGACTTCAACACTTTTAGTACATTAAAATCAAGACTTCATAAAACTTGTTGATCCAATGACCTTAATATATAACGCAAAATGTGCACTGTAGAAATATGTCTGGCTAAATTTCAGCCTGCATCTAACTGGCCAAGACATGACCCTAGAGTTGGCTGTGTGGAATCTAAGGAAATCTTTTCTTTGCTTCTTCCAAAGCTGTTATCCTCTTGCCAAGGCCTACACCCAACAGTGTGCACCTGCTTGCCAGGGAGAGGAAGCACCCTTTTCTAATTTCCTCTTTGGGATAGAAGTCTTTAATTCAAATCATTAATTCATCAGCTCCAATCCTGAGAAAGTTGTACTATCATATTTCCCATAGCAGAAAATCATGAAGTGACTTCTTCCTAATCAACTGTCTATCGCATTTCCCTTGTATCACTCTTTAAAAACTATCAGCATAGAATCTCACTCACCGTGACTTCTTTTCCTGTCCAAATCCAATCATATCCAAATGTTGAACTTGCCAGTTATTTTTCAGAACCTGCTCTGTTTCCCCACACCTATTGCCTTCATCTTACCAACCTTCTCATAACTCCATAAATTATGTTATACTTATATTTCATATGTGTGTCTTTGGGAAGAAGAATCATGTGATATTCATCATGTTCTCCACAGACCCTGTCTTTAAGCACAGGTGGATTTTATTGGCTTTTTCTGCACCTTTATAATTGCCTCATAAATGATCTGGTCGTTTTCAGTATCTTTAGTTTTTTTTCTATCAAATCTATATCAAATGTCATGACCCAGCAATTCCTTATTTTCAATGAAAAATCCATATCGTTTTCCAATCTAGCCTCAACCTGTCTTTCTGTACCTATTTATTCTGTCCTCAATAACTCTTGATAACCTCTGCTCCAGTCAACTGTCCTGAAGTACTTCATCTTATCTGTCCTCTATGATGCCTTGACCCTAACGTCATTTTATACTTCACTCTCCATCTCTCCTTCTCTCTCTCTCTCTCTCCACACACACTCGTACACACACACACACATTAATATAGAATGTTGAGCTGTCTTATTGTTTTGCACTGGTGCTCACCTTTTCATTATTTTATGTTTGCAGTATTTTCTAAAATAGCTTGACGTGTAAAAGTTACATGCAATAGATCACACATACTTAAAGCCTTCAATTTGATACCACCCTCCTGCTTTTCCCTGCATATATCTTCATTCCTAGGCAACATTAATATTTTTGTCATGACAGTTTAGTTTTCTTTTTCTAGAATTTTATAAATTGAATGATACAATATGTGAATTTTTTTGCTCAGAAAGAATGAGATTCATCCATGTTGCTGCACACACTGGCAGATGTTTACTTTGTATTTCTGAGTAGTATTTTTTGTGTATGAGTGTAGCACAGTTTTGGGCTTCTCTGGTAGCTCAGCTGATAAAGAATCCACCTGCAATGCAGGAGACCCCAGTTTGATTCCTAGGTTGGGAAGTTCCCCTGGAGAAGTGATTGGCTACCCACTTCTGCCTGCAATGCAGGTTCAATGACTGTGTTGTGAAGATACAACACAGGAGGAGGGCATGGTAACCCAGTCCAGTATTCTTTCCTGGAGAATCCCCATGGTCAAAGGAGCCTGGCAGGCTACAGTCTATGGGGTCACAGTCAGAAACGACTGAGCGACCAAGCACAGCAGTGTCACAATTTTTTATCCATTCACTTGTTGATGGAGATTTGGTCTGTTTACAGTTGAGAGTTAATAAAATTATAGTTACTGTGAACATTTTCATACAAGCCTTGAAAAACATATGTTTTCATTTCTCTTGAGTAAATTCCTAGGAGAGGAAATCTTGGATCTTATGATAAGAGTGTTTTTAATTTTATAAACTTCCAAATAGTTTACAGAAGTAGTTGTAACATTTTTCATTCCCAGCAGTAGTTTGAGTCCTAGTTCCTCCCTGTCATCATTCAGTTGCTCAGTCGTGTCTGACTCTTTGTGATCCCAAGGACTGCAAAATCAGGCTCCTCTTTCCTCCACTATCTCCTGGAGTTTGCTTAAATTCATGTTCATTGAGTCAGTGATGTCATCCAACCATCTTATCCTCTTTCGTCTCCTTCTCCTCCTGCCTTCAGTTTTTCCCAACATTAAGGTATTTTCCAATGAGTCAGCTCTTCACATCAGGTGGCCAAAATATTGGAGCCTCAGCTTCAGTCCTGTCAATGAATATTCAGGGTTTATTTTCCTTTAGGATTGACAGGTTTGATCTCCTTGCAGTCCAAGGGACTCTCAAGAGTCTTCTCTAGCATCAGAAAAATTCAAAAGCATCAATTCTTCAGGACTCAGTCTTCTTTATGATCCAACTCCCACAACCAAGGGCTTCCCTTATGGCTCAGGTGGTAAAGAATCCACCCGCAACGCTGGAGACCTGGATTCAATCCTTGAGTTGGGAAGATCCCCTGGAGAAGGGAAAGGCTAACCATTCCAGTATTCTGGCCTGGAAGATTCCATGGACTGTATAGTCCATGGGGTTGCAAACAGTCGGACATGACTGAGTGCCTTTCTCATGTCCCTACATGACTATTGGAAAAAACATAGCTTTGACTTTATGGACCTTTGTTGGCAAAGTGATATTTCTATTTTTTAATAGGCTGTCTAGGTTTGTTATAGCTTTCTTCCCAGAAGCAAGCGTCTTTTGATTTCATGGGTGCAGTCACAGTCCACAGTGATTTGGAGCCCAAGAAAATAAAATCTGCCACTGCTTCCACTTTTTCCCCTTCTATTTGCTATGAAGTGATGGGTCCAGATGTCATGATGTTAGTTTTTTGAATGTTTTTTTTTTCCACTACCACCCAATCAAGTAGCTTTATTTTCATGGTTCCTCCTTCCTTTCTTTCTTTTTTTTTAATTGATTTATATTTTTAATTGAGGATAATTGCTGTACAGAATTTTGCTGTTTTATGTCAAGCCTCAACATGAATCAGCCACAGGTATGCATATATCCCCTCATTTTTGAACCTCCCTCCCGTCTCTCTCCCTATCCCACCCCTCTAGGTTGACACAGAGCCCCTGTTTGAGTTTCCTGAGCCATACAGCAAATTCCTGTTGGTTATCTATTTTACATATGGTCATGCAAGTTTCCATGTTACTTTTTCCATGCAACTCACCCTCCCTTCTCCTCTGCCTATGTCTATAAGTCTATTCTCTATGTCTGTTTCTCCATTGCTGCCCTATAAATAAATTCTTCAGTACCATTTTTCTAGATTCCTTATATATTTGTTAGAATACACTATCTTTCTCTTTCTGATTTACTTCACTCTGTATAATAGCCTCTAGGTTCATCCACCTCATTAGAACTGACTCAAATGTGTTTCTTTTTATGACTGAGTAATATTCCATTGTGTATATGTACCACAACTTCTTCATCCATCCATCTGTTGATGGACATCTAGGTTGCTTCCATGTTCTAGCCACTGTAAGTAGTGCTGCAATGGACAGTGGGATACATGTGTCTTTTTAAATCTTGGTTTCAGCAGGGTATATGCCTAAGAGTGTGATTGCTGGGCCATATGGTTGTTTTATTCTTAGTTTTTAAAGGAATCTCCATACTGTCTTCTATAGTGGCTATATCAGTTTACATTCCCACCAACAGTGCAAGAGTGTTCCCCTTTCTCCATACCCTGTCCAGCATTCATTGTTTGTAGACCCTTTGATGATGGCCATTCTGACCGGTGTGAGGTGATATCTCATTGTAGTTTTTATTTGTATTTCTCTAATAATGAGCAATGCTGAGCATCTTTTCATGTGTTTGTTAGCCATCTATATGTCTTCTTTGGAGAAATGCCCATTTAGGTCTTTTTCCCACTTTTTGATTGGGTTGTTTGTTTTTCTGGTATTGAGTTGTATGTGTTGCTTGTATATTTTGGAAATTAATCCTTTGTCAGTTGTTTCATTTGCTATTATTTTCTCCCATTCTGAGGGTCATCTTTTCACCTTGCTCATAGTTTCCTTTGCTGTGCAAAAGTTTCTAAGTTTAATCAGGTCCCACTTATTTACTTTTGTTTTTATTTTCATTACTCTATGAGGTGGGTCATAAAGGATTTTGCTTTGATTTATGTCATCCAGTGTTCTGCCTATGTTCTCCTCTAAGAGTTTTATAGTTTTTGGTATTACATTTAGATTTTCAATCCATTTTGAGTTTATCTTTGTGTATGGTGTTAAGAAATGTTCCAACCTAATTCTTTTACATGTAGCTGCCCAATTTCCCCAGCACCATTTATTGAAGAGGCTCTCTTTGCCCTATTGTATATTTTTGGCTCCTTTGTCAAAAATAAGGTACCCATAGGTGCATGGGTTTATTTCTGGGCTTTCTATCTTGTTCCATTGGTCTATATTACTGTTTTTGTGCCAGTACCATACTGTCTTGACGACTGTAGCTTTGTAGTATAATCTGAAGTCAGGAAGATTGATTCCTCCAGCTCCATGCTTCTTTCTCAAGACTGCTTTGGCTATTCAGGGTCTTTTGTATTTCCATATGAATTGTGAATTTTTTGTCCTAGTTCTGTGAAAAATGCCATTAGTAATTTGATAAGGATCACATTGAATCTGTAGATTACACCTGGTAGTATAGTCATTTTCACAATATTGATTCTTCCTGCCCAGGAACATGGAATATCTCTCCATCTGTTTATGTCTCTTTGATTTCTTTCATCAATGTCTTATAATTTTCTGTGTATTGTTCTTTTGTCTCCTTTGTAAGTTTATTCCTAGATATTTCATTCTTTTTGTTGCAGTGGTGAATGGGATTGATTCCTTAATTTATCTGGCAATAAATGGATAACCTGGAAGAAATGGACAGATTCTTAGAAAAGTTCAATCTTCCAAGACAGAACCAGGGAGAAATAGAAATTATGAACAATCCAATTACAGGCACTGAAATTGAAACTGTGATAAAAAATCTGCCAAAAAAACCAAAAGCCCAAGACCAGATGGCTTCACAGGAGAATTCTATCAAATGTTTAGAGAAGAGCTAATGCCTATACTTCTAAAATTCTTTCAAAAAATTGCAGAGGAAGGAACACTTCTAAACACATTTTACGAGGCCACCATCACCCTGATACAAAAATCAGACAAAGACAACACACTAAAAAGAAAACTATGGGCCAATATCACTGATGAACACAGATGCAAAAATCTTCACAGAAATTTTAGCAAACAGAATTCAGCAACGCATCAAAAAGCTCATACACCATGATCAAGTTGGGTTTATTCCAGGGATGCGAGGCTTCTACAATATACACAAATCAATCAATGTGATATACCATATTAATAAATTGAAAGATAAAGACCATATGGTAATATCAATAGATGCAGAAAAAAGCTTTTGACAAAATTCAGCACCCATTTATGATTAAAATTCTTCAAATATTGGGCATAGATGGAACCTACCTCAACTTAGTAAAGGCCATAGATGATAAGGCTACAGCAAACATTATTCTCAATGGTAAAAAACTGAAAGCATTCCCCCTAAGATCAGGAACAAGACAAAGGTGTCCACTTTCACCACTATTTTCAATATAGTTTTTGAAGTCCTAGCTACAGCAATCAGAGAAGAAAAAGAAATAAAAGGAATCCACATCAGAAAAGAAGTAAAGCTCTCATTGTTTGCAGATGACAGGAAAACCCTAAAGATAGTGTCAGAAAATTACTAGAGATAATCAGTGAATTTAGCAAAGTTGCAGGATACAAAATCAATACCCAGAAATCACTTGCATTTCTATATACTAACACTGAGTATTGGTTTTAAGCCAGATTTTTCACTATCTTCTTTCACCCTCATCAAGAGCTTCTTTAGTTCCTCTTCACTTTCTGCCACTAGAGTGGTATCATCTACGTATCTGAGATTGTTGATATTTCTCCTGTCAGTCTTGATTCTAGCATTTGATTGATCCAACCTGGCATTTCACATGATGTAATCTGCATAAAGTTATATAAGCAGGGTGACAGTATACAGCCTGACAAACTCCTTTCCCAATTTTGAACAAGTCCATTGTTCCATGTGCAGTTCTGTCATCCTCACAAACACCTGGTACGCTCAAACTTCTTCTCTTATTATAATAGGTATGTAATGGAATCTCACTGTGGTTTTAATTTGCATTTCCTAATGTCAAATGATGTGAAGCATCTCTTCATTTCCCTCTTTGCCGTCACATATCTTTTTTGATGAGGTGATTGTCCAAGTCTTCTATATATTTTTAAACGGAATATTTATCTTATTATTGAGTTTTGAGTGAATGTACATATACCTGGTGTCTATGGTCAATGAGTCCCTGTGTTTTGGAATGTCTAGCTTTCTGTAAAATCAAGCTGAAGAACTCTAGACTGTTAACAGCAGGAGAACTATGGATATCTAAGTGATCTACACATTTTAATTTTGTATTCTCAACTGGTACATTGATGTATTCTACAATGGAATGTCTTCCTCTTTCAAGGAGTAGAATAAAAATATTTGATGTGCTACTTATTAATCAATCACAACATTTATACACATATTTCCTTCTAAAAATGTAAAAATTCCAAATGTTCTTTATTTCCTTTGAAATTAAATTATTTCTAACAAATCTTTCATTCTTACATAAAACAAAAATTCATTCTATCATATTTTCCCTTATCACATTTTTAATTACTTATTTTTCACCATTATAATTTATCTCCACAATCTTTCATTTCTTTGTGTGTTTCCTAACTTATATAAAGTTAAAGATGATTATTAACAATTATGAATACAATAAACACTGCCTGGATTGATTATATTTGGCCTATTATAACCCTATTATTTTAAGTTTCCTAACTACAAATCATTTTGAATATTCTAGTCTGTGGTCAGTAATCATAATTAATGAGGCTAAAATTCAGTTGACCTAGTAAATGTAAATATCTATCTATCTATCTATACACATGCATATAGATGTATATATTTAGTTGTATGACATATGCTATTTTAATTCAGCTGAGATTTATTTTTAACAAATATTACATTTTAACTGATATTTGACAACAAATTAAAATTTTCTATGCAAATTTTTGGTACCATACTTGATTATATAAAATGAACATAAGTGATTTATAGATTTTAATATTTTAAGTAATTAATTGCCATAGTCCATTAACAATTTTTAAGGCCAAATATTGCTTGCCTTGTAACAGTAATTCTTCTTGATATAGAAGTCAATATTGATCATCAAAAATAATGTCATCAATCACATAAACCTTAAAGATACATGTTGAAAATATATTTCTAAATATTTAATTTATAACTTTATTAACATTTTAAGGATACCAACCAGTATTTTTCCAGTGGTCACGTATGGATGTGAGAGTTGGACTATAAAGATAGCCGAGTGCCAAAGAATTGATGCTTTTGAACTGTGGTGTTGGAGAAGATTCTTGAGAGTCCCTTGGACTGCAAGGAGATCCAACCAGTCCATCCTAAAGGACATCAGTCCTGGGTGTTCATTGGAAGGACTGATGTTGAAGCTGAAGCTCCAATACTTTGGCCACCTGATGCTAAGAGCTGACTCATTGGAAAAGACCTTGATGCTGGGAAAGATTGAGGGCAGGAGGAGAAGGGGACAACAGAGGATGAGATGGCTGGATGGCATCATTGACTCGATGGACAAGGGTTTGGGTGGACTTAGGGAGTTGGTGATGGACAGGGAGGCCTGGCGTTCTGTGGTTCATGGGGTTGCAAAGAGTCACACATGACTGAGCGACTGAACTGAACTGAACCAGTATTTTTACTTTAATAGTACTTGTAACCACAACAAAAAACTGGCCATCATATTATTTTTTTTAATATGTACATGATTAATGTTGGCAGAATGTAAAGAAAGAGGAGGTAAAACTAAAAAAAAAGCACCAATAATAAAATTTTAACTGTAGTTTTCAATGTTAGAAACACATTAAATGCTAAACATAAGGCACTGTGCATTTATGCAGCTAGCATTTGGGCTATTATCAACAGCTGCTTGTATACTTCATGTAACAAAATGTATGTATTTACATGTATAAAACAGAACTTATGCTTATGCCTTTAAGGAGAAAAAAATAATAAATTTGTTTAAGTCTTCACAGCCAAATAAAGTCATTTGACTGTTTAAAATTGAGGTCTCCATTTACAATCATTATTTCCTGTCAGTGTGAGACAGGATGTTCGAAATGTACCATATATTTACTCTATTAGAATACGTCTTTGGTCTGAAATGTTATTTAAAAAACAAAACAAAACAAAATAACCAGTTGCTACAGTGGTGACTAAGATATATCTTTACATATGTTACAGCCTAGATTTGGAAGTTAATGATATCACAGAGAGAAAAATCTGAGAGGCAAAGGAGATGTGCCAGCTAGCATCTATGACAATGTCACTGCCATCTTTTAGATGGTGCTGGAACACTGATGCACACAGGAATCATTGGATGCTCTAAAACAAAGATTCTGATTAGTTCTGAGGTGCAGCAAGAGATTCCACACTTTTAGCAAGATTTCTTGTTTTACTGATTTCACTTATAGGGAGCCACTTTGAATAGCAAGGCTCCAGACTATGTTCCAAGTACGCAAGATCCTGGAACTAGCTGTTCAAATGGCATTGAGTCATTTCAGAACTTATAGGGTCTCTCCTCTGGTTTGCCAACTGCTAAACTAATAGGCAATTGTCTTTGAAGTGTGTGAGAACAGAATTGATATAAGATCTGGTGTGTCCACAGTTTCAAGTAAAGACTCTTCTTAACAAAATGTGTAGTCTGTGGTAGAAAAGTTAGTAGATAGGGACCTGGGGCCAGTTCTATCTGCATCACATGTGCTAAATGAGGTATTCGAAGGAATTCAGGTACCCTAAATTCAAATCCATTCTTCCTGATCACTAGGCCAATATATTTATCAAGGTAGTCAATTCAAAATGATCCATTTTAAATATAGCAGTGTGTACATATCATTCTCAAACTCCCTAACTATCCCTTCCCCCCATTTTACCCCCCTGGAAACCATAATCTCTACATGTATATGTATCACTGAGTTCCTTTGCTGTCCACCTGAAACTAACATAACATTGCTTATTGGCTATTGTTGTTATTCAGTCACCCAGTCGTGTCTGACTCTGTGAACCCACGAACCGCAGCCTGCCAGGTCTCTCTGTCCCTCACCATCTCCCAGAGTTTGCCCAAGTTCATACTGCAATATAAAATAACAAATTGAAAAAAAAAATGAGTACCATCTTGTAAAAGTAAAGAGAAAGATAAACAACTAGGGTATCTGGATTCTACCAACATTTCCACTGTTTTTTATATACCTGAGAGAATCAAGAACATAGTTAAAAGCACAAAAAGATAGTTTCCTCTTGGCACCAGGTTGGCTCATTATTATCCTAGGAAATCTGAGCATTTTTGTCATGTTACATATTACTATAATTATTCAATAAAATAATTTGACTTTCAGCATCAGAAAGCAAAATCAGCCATAATTTGGAGAGCAAAGTTAGGCCTTATATTTTGCTTTTCATATAATCTTGAAAATATAAGAGGTTATAATTTTAAGATAATTCATGAGAATAAGTAGAGCAAGATCAATCATTATTTTATGTCTGAATTTATTAGATTTCCACTAACAGTTCTATTATCAAAAAGACACACACAGCTCTATTGCATTACTTCTCTTTTTAACCTAAGGCAGAGAAAGTATCACATAAGCAAATCAGACAACCATAAAGAACAATGTTGTGCGAGGATAATTCTGAATAAATACATTAGAGAACTTTGATGATTTTAGATGGAATAGCAAACTGTCAAAACTGTTTGCCTTCCCAACTCCCTCCCAACTTCTTCACCCTGGAAAAAAAATGTTCAATGATTTAGGATGAAGCACCTTCTAAGATATACTTATGTGATCATATATACTTATTACCTAAGTGACACTCACAGTAAAAATATTTTTATTCTGTTCATATTATTTTACCTTCACTGTATAAATACGCTGGGATAACGAATCCTGTAGCCCTTTCTAAATAACTTAAAAACTTAATCATAAAACAAGAAGAAAAGTATTGGAACATATTCAACAAGACATGAGCTTAGTTTTATCTTTGGGCATGTTGTTCTCACCAACCAAAACTACCCAGACTTAAACATATTTTTATTTTCTTATCCTACCATGATTATGGAAATTAAACAAAGGACACAAAATTCATTAAATGTTCCACTTGAAATAATACAAAAGAAAAATATGCAAAATTGCATTTAATAAAGTGGAATTTCTGACCGTCTTTTTACTAAATACAGAATGCTAATTTGGCTCAATATTTTAAAAACACAGCTTTCCAGTCAAGCTCATTTCAGAAATTACTAGAATGTTCAATGAAACATTAAAAAAATATATCATTATTGCCAATTTACTGTACAAATGATTGTTTTTAGCTACCTTAAATTATGTATTTTATATATGCAATGTCATCTGAAAATATGTAAATTAAATATTCTGGCCTCTAATTTCAGTTTGGTGAATATCTTCATATACCACACTGCTGAAACAAGCTTGTGATAATGCTCAAAAGATAATCAAATCTGTTGATTATCTTTTGAATAATCAAGGAAATAAGGAAAATTCATATTAAAAATTCTATCATGTTGTAAAAATGTGGGGAGATAACCTACAGATTAGTGGAAAGAACTAGACTTCCCTGTATTTAGAAAGGGAAAGATTTTAAAGGTGGACGGATTTTCAAAGAATTATTTTCCTGTTTTAGTCAGTTACTCAAGATTGATCAAACTAGTGATTTATTCCCAATCCTTCTTTCTCCCAAATAGTTCACCACTTTATTATTACAGATTTTTCAGTGCTCTGGATTTTATACTAGCAAGTGGATGCTCAGTAAGACTATGACTTTCATCTGTATCATTTAATTTTTCAACTGAGCTTTAGGTAATAAATCTGTTGTCAGTCTCTCTATTTGTGTCACTATGAGACATATGAAGAATGAAGCTGTGAGAAAAGCAAACCAAAGCACATTCCTTGCTTCATGGCTAAAAGCAACAGATCAACAGCTAAATAAAAATGACTGTCTCTTACATATTGCAAAGTACATGTTGAACCCTTTAGCACATTTCCCTCTAATTCCAAAACAAGCCATCTGTATGAAATAGATCAAGCGCACCTTTACATTTTTGCAATGATTTTAACCTGGAAATTAAATGATAAATAAGAATCAATAGAATAGAACATAATTTGGAATTCTATAAGTGAAAGTGTGTTATCTAATTTTTTTTTCCCTGTGATTTTAGGAAGCTAAATTGGTTGATTATGCTGTGCTTAGTCATTCAGTTGTTTCCGAGTCTTTGCAACCCCATAACTGTAGCCCACCAGGCTCCTCTGTCCATGGGAATTCTATAGGCAAGAATACTGGAGTGGGTTCCCATGCCCTCCTCCAGGGGATCTTTCCATCCCAGGGATCTAACCCAGTTCTGCATTGTAGGCAGATTCTTTACCGTCTGAGCTATGGGGAAATAATGAGAAAAAAAAAAGTTTTAGAAATTTATCATGAAAACTTGAGAAATCATTTGACTCTACTGGTGTCAGTTTCATCATCTGCAAAATGAAGCAGACAGTTTTAGATTTCTAAGGTCACTTTCAGCTATAACATGCTATGCTCTTTCAATATCATAAATCACACACTGCCTCTCATTCACATATATATGACTTAAAGATGATTATCATCTACAGAAAACTGCATATTTAAGGTATGCCACTAACTCCATACTGCAATTCAATATGTTCATTAAATTTTGTTATAGATGGAAAATTCTTCAACCTCACCTGCAGCACTTAGCTCAAAGATTAGGCAGAAAGTGCTTTCCAAAATATACTTGCAAAAACTGATATTCTTCTTATCTTTCTATATTAATTTAATTCTGAATGTAATCAGCAGGCCTAATGAACTGTAAATCTCACATCTGCCTCTGGACCCTATACGGTAACTTTATCTCATGATGCATCTTCTCTTCCATGCGTTTTGTTATTAATGTAAATTTTTTATTAATAGTGGTCAGTCATGAGAATCACTGCCTATATTTAGGCCCCAGTGTGACAAAATCTATTCTTGTATGCAGTGGTAGAATTTTTCATGACATGCTGAGTGTTTATTTACAGGGGCTGTCCGGCATTTATAAAAGAGCTCTGTCAACACAAACAAGACTTCAGGTTCTTCTCATTTACTGTCTGATGAAAATCGACTAATAGCATGCATGCCAATGAAGGACCAAGAATTTTTCATATATTTTAGTCCTTTTTGCTCCTTCAAATACCAATATTCTCAGAAGTGATTACATAGTCCTCTACAGGAAACATCCCTTGGCGGGCAAAAGGCCAAAGGGCCAAAGGGCCTCCATGAGCTTGAACTGACCTTTGGATAAGTTTGCACCATTTTTTGCAGCTTTGCAAGAATATCAGGCTAACTCCAGAAAGCAAGCAATTAAAGAATCAAGTAAACTAAGAAGGAGCAAAGTGATCAAGATTTTAAAAATTTCTCTAAATTTAAATATAGCCTAAAGCAAAGTTTTATTAAAATGACATGAAAAAAAGGCTATATGTATATTTGTATGCATATATATACACATGTAATTTGTCAATTTATATTTCAGGGTGTGTGACAAAATTAGGCCTTTAATAATTATTTATTTATCCTATCATACAATGAATATTTATGGAGCACAGAGAACACTATCTATATGCTAAATACACTAAGAAACACTCAAGAAAGGAATGTAACAAGCTATTAAAACTCAGCATACTTAAGTTACTGGAGATCAACTGTATATGGGATATATAGCTGTTCATGTGTATGTGTGTGCTCTCAGTCATGTCTGACTCTTTACAACCCCATGGACTGTAGCTTGCCAGGCTCTCCTGTCCATAGAATTTTCCAGGCAAGAATAATGGAGTGGGTTGCCATTCTATCTCCAGGGATTTGCCGCAGTCAGGGATCGAACTCATGTCTCTTGCAACTCTTGCATTGGTAGGCAGGTTCTTTACCAGCTGAGCCACCGGAGAAGCCCTATAGGTGTTCAAGGAGGTGGTTTATTTACTTATTACAATAAAATAGGTCATTCCTTTTATGACATTTTAAAGAATAGACTTATATCTTTTCTCTAGAAGATGCTTAATCAAAATTCCAGTTTAGCCCAAGATGATTCTTTTATTTAAAATTATAAAAAACACGTACCAATCTTTTTTTTTATTTTTGAAATATGAAGGATTTGTGTAATTCACTGATCTAAACTGACACCTTCACTTCCTTTACAAAATATAATATAAATTTGGGAATATTTGAAATGAGGCTTTTTAGAACATTTCCCTGTGTCTTAGCAAGAACTTTTGAAGAAATTTCATTCTCCAATGTCAGTAATAACTGAAAAATTTTCACAAGGAAATTTCAGATCCCAAAAGGTTTTTCTTTCTTTATGATATCTTAAAATATTTTATGAGTATTTATGTTAGCTTGCTCCTAGTAAGAAATGTAATAATTCAGGGTCTTATAAATCATCTGAATCTTTCATTTAGCAAAGTGACTATTTGCCCTAATATAAAAAATTTACAAATACTTAGTAAAGGAAAATGGCACTTAGTGAAAATTCTTCAAGGAGAATAACAAAATCTATGGTTTTTATTCATATTCCAAAATAAGGCCAGCTGACAACAAGTGATTTACTAATAGTAGTTGCATAAAAACTTCAGTGCAGCCCCAGGCAGCCTACAGACACGGCAATCGCCTGACAAATGGCAGTGCTCAGGCTGAGTCTGCAATGGGAAGCAATCCCTGAATTAATCGGGAAGTTTATCACAGGCGTTACAATTCCCCTAAAGTGGAAATAGGTATAATACCATCTAGAAACTAGTTTCCTAGGAAAAATGCTCAAGTCAATTAGCAAGAAGTTATTGTGTATCTATTATGTCTTAATATTGTTCTAAGCGCCCCACAGGATAGAAAACAAATACTGTACTTGTCGTGTTCTCCTCATGGAAATCTGCAAACTTATTATGAGAGAAAAGACATATGCATAAGAAAATCAGAGACCAGCTCCTGTCTCATTTTCATGCATACCCAGTTCACCATGGTCCATTCGCACTGGCTTTTCTCCTATTCTTCAAGTGAGTAATGCTTCTTCCCTCTTCAGGTCTTCTGCATATGTGTAGCCTAGTGAACTCTTATTTTTCCATTAGATTTCAGTTTAAATATTGCTTTTTAAAAGGTTTCCCTGGCACTTCCCTGAAACAGAAACTAAATTAACTCCTCCAGTTTTATTCTTTTGTAGCACCCTATATATTATTTTCCATTGATTTATCACATTTAATAACTGTGTATTTAATTTAGTGGTTATTAATTTTATATCTGCCTTCCAAACTAATAACAGAAGCTCTACAAGGGCAGATATGTGTCTGATTTGTTGGGCATTACATCTGTTAACCTTATACCATGATATCTCAATCTTAGGGCATGGGACATGTGCTTACGGATAATCTTTTAGGGTGAGGGCTGCTCTGTGTATAGTAGGTTTAGTAGCATTCCTGACCTCTACCCAACAGTTGCCAGTAGCCACTCCCCTCAGGTGTAACAAGTGAAAATACCCCCAAACATTTCCAAATATCCCCAAGAGGGCAAAATTGTCCCCAGTTGAAATACACCATCCTATGCTCGTGCCCAATACATAATATACATTTAAAAAATGCTTGTTGAATTAGTAATCAAATGAAAGAACTGATGCAGACATCATACTATTAAATACTAGAAAGTTTGTGCCAAATTGAAGTTGCCAATTTCTTAGTTTATTTTTTTATGAGAATTAAATGAGATGATGCATGGAAGATGTTTGTTCAGTGCCTTATACATGTTAAATCTTCAGTAAATAATTACTAGCAATATTAATATGGATGGAATTTACTATCAGGCTATATGGGACAGGCATGAACTACTGACCATCATTTTGAATTCTTAAATAAGCAGTATTTCTAATAGAAGATTGCTCTGACATGGTGTGTTGGATGAATAAAAGGTAAGGACCCTAATGATTAGTATCAATGGGAGACTAAAGGTATGGAGACTAGTTGGCAATGAGCATGAAACTGGAACCATGAACCAGTACAAATTGAAAGGCACTGTTCTAGAATAGCCTGGGATCTTTACAACTTCTGGGTAGCAAAGTCCCTTTGAGGGAATAAGGTCTTGAACTAAGGTGAGATGCCATACAGATGACTTTCTCATCCCCTTCACTCTCTTGCAGCTTTATGTTTCCATGGCTTACCGCCTACTGAATATCTCCCCTGGAACGTCGATCTTTCTCCTATTCTTGGCCTTCAAATCACCACTCAATTCCCATTTCTCAAAAAAAAAAAAAAAAAATAAAAAAAATAAAAACTTCATCTGACTCTTGGCCAACACAAATCTCTGATCTCTGAGAAACATGACTTACTTGTCAGTTCCAGGTAGTGTGGCCAATCATTGTTTAACATACTACCTCACTATTCTTTCATTTTTGTTAATTTCCTTGGAAGTTAGGCTTCCTGATTTCTTTGAGGTCTAAGCACAGTTGTAGGTAAAAAAAGCAATGATTTAAAAAAAAATAAAAAGAACATTATCTTTTATTTTCAAAGAATATCAAAGATAGAAGGTAAAGAAAGCAATGATTTTTTAAAAAACTTGATCGTTTACTTTATTTTCATAGGATAACAAAGATAGAAAGAATGCAAAGGTCGGGTAGCCTTCTATCAGAAAATTCATGAATTCCCACCATAATTGTCAGAAATATGGTTAATCAGATGATGCTTGTCTATTTCTAGTAACTTTCTAGGAAGTCTGTCCTTGAACATTTCTTCTAAGATATGCAAATATAAACTCTTAAAAGACGCTTTGTGTAGCTATTCATATTCCGTTCAGAATATCTCCTTAGTTTCAGTCCTTTACCATTCAAGTTACATTTTGCCCTTCTGAATTTGCTTTGTATTTGTTCAAATATATTTCCTCAAAAATGATCCTTTATTTTACATATTTTCCTAAAATATGTGTAAAACACTTAAGCCTAGGAATCCACTGTGTTTTTTTCAGTTTTTATTCGACTCCTAGCTTACCTTAATATAGTACAATATATTTTCAGTAAACATTCTTTCTATAATTTGAGGCCATTTCCTCATTCATTATTATGTAAAATAGCTTCTCTACCCTGTTATGTATATATGTTAGTACTAACCAGTTCTTATTGCATCTGGAGAAATAAAGGACATTATAGAGGGAGAATTTGGGTAAACATTAAGAATGACTCAAAGTTGGAAATAATGAAAAAAAAGAAGTAAAAAATACATGTACCTTCCTGGCTTATCAAGCATTTGGTTGAATCTAATCAGATGACAGTACTGAAACTTGTAAAATCATTCTTCTGGTTAAATACACACACACACACACACACACACACACAACTAAATAAATATATACTGTAGATAGAAGGCAGTTTAACATAAGTATTCTAATGAGCAATAAAGTCAATACCTATGAACAGTGTGATAAAACTGAAAAAAGTTCATTCAGTTTTAGGTTACATTGTTGGAAATGTCCTATGTGGGTCTGGGCAGGGCAATTATAGCCCCATGCCATTGTTCATTGTGCAGACAACACCTGAAAGATAATAGATAATCTAGGATGCCATACTTTTAAAATAAAGGGGGTGGCATAAATAAAAAAAAAAACAGATAACAAAAGTAAATGTAATTAAATGAATATAAAAAGAATAAAATAAAGGGGGCAAAGGAGGATGGTGTTCAATGATGAACAAGATGACAAGGGCATGTTAAAGCAACTGAAAATGGCTAACTTGGAAAGATAAGATGCTTGAAAAGAAGCAGCACTCATTTAGTGGAAGGATTGTCATGGGAGGAGGAATGATACATGTTTTTTATGAATAGATTATAATGGATATAAATGGATTCTATGGGAAGAAAATAAATATCAGCTTGATATAAGGAAGTTGTATGTAATAGTTAGTAGGACACTCAAGACAGAAGGTCCATGTGACTGAGAAATGAGATTTCAGATGTTATTAACAACTGACTTCTAAATTTCACTACTATGTCCTATGTTGCAATAATCTAAATTATATTTTTAATAAACAAATAATGTAATACAAGTTAAAGTAAAAGAAGAGCATTCAAACTTTTTATCTCAAAATAGGATTACATTTTTAAACAATAAACATGGATTCCTAGGGAGATCTTATTATCAAGAGTTTCATAAATAATATAGATAGCAGGAGGCAGGGATTTTATGCCAAACAGAATTTAAGCTTTCTATGGGGGTTTGAGAGGAAAATAGACAAAATGATCATTACCCCCTCAGAGTTTAGATTTCTATGATGTAAAACTAATTGATTTTAAGGGGAATGCAAGCCTATTTATTATAAAGGACAGAAGTTCTATGGAACTAATGGGCAGTGTCTCAAGACTTAGCATGGAGGCCTAATGCAACAGATCTGTCAGTGGGGAGGGGAATCAGGAAGATACCAAAGTGAGGTCTCTGCTGTGGTGTCAATAGCCATGAGCAACCTGGTGAATGCTCTCTACATTGACGCAAATGAATGCCAAAAGTCAAATGATGTTGGGTCTTTTTTAAAAAAGGATGGTCTCTCTAATTAGCCTATAAATGCTGAAAATCTGATTACAATTAAAATATGCAGGGCTTATTTTGTCAAACTCAAGCTATGCAAATAATTTCTTCTCCCTTCCATTTTCCACCCTCCAAACAAAACACGCACACATGCAACAAAAAATATTTACTCTTTTAAATATAAGGTTGTTTTTACCTCTAATGTTATTTATATAACTTTATGGTCACACATTTATACCATCTGTGATCAAAGAATATCTGCAGTATGGATAGTTTTCCCCAGAACTTCATGTGAAATCCTTTGTTAACTTGTACCACAGAGACATTCTGATTTGTCTATTTCTTCATCTTCATTACCACACAAAAAATTTTATTAATAACTATTCTATACAAAGCATTAGAAAAAAATATCTGGAGAGAGGTATAAAATAGAGAATTGCATGATGTATATGTGTGGGCATGAAAATAGAATAGATACAACAGTACACATGTGTATCACTTGGCTTCTAAAAATCAGTTCTCTGTGGTATAAACACAAAACAATGCTTATATTCAGTACTCTTTTTTTCTCATATATTTGGAAAAATGAAAGCATTTTCCCATGCAGTTAAAATAGCTATAGTTAACAGTATGTGTGGATTTTATGGCTAGTGGAAGTTTGAGATTTGCAAAACTATATCATCTCTGAAATTTTGTAAAATAATATTAAAGTTTAAATGTTCTGAAGTAGAAGAGCTAAAGTGAAAGTGAAAGTCGCTCAGTCATATCCAACTCTTTGCCACCCCATGGACTATACAGTCTGTGAGTTCTCCAACCCAGAATACTGGAATGGGTAGCCTTTCCTTTCTTCAGGGGATCTTCCCAACCTAGGGATAGAACCGGGGTCTCCTGCATTGCAGGCAGATTCTTTATTTACTTTGCTATCAGGGAAGCCCCACAGAAAGCTAAATATAACCTTAAAATGGAAACTGGGAACATTCATATCTTGATAACTTTTAAAATTATTATCAGTATCAGATTTGTTAGAATTTGATTTGTCCTAACAACATAAAAGGAAAACTGGTATGTGAATACTTTTAATTATTCAAGTAATAGGTGTGGTTGAGACTGAGACAAAAAACTAAACATTAGTCAAATATTAGCAAATATTTAGTAAAATGTAAATAAAACTCAGCTGTGTAGATATTTGGACTTTTGCTATATTCACAGCAAAATTTAAGAATGGTAAATAAGTCAAAAAAGTACTCAAAATATAATTGCTTACTTATAGGCATAAAGAACAAAAATCTTTTTATAAACAAAAATTCAATACTTAAATATGAAATGTCCCTTATGATATTCACTATTCTATTCACATAAATGACACAAAAGTAGTGCTGTTTTCACCAAGAAGGATATTAATATGGTTAGAAAGATTTTATGATGAACTTTGTAGGCAAATCAATACAAATCATTTAAAAAATACTACTAAAAATCCTGGTAGTATTATACTTGGACATATTTATTGCTCATATGACAACCGTGTTCATCACAAATAAATTAATGATATTGTCATCATCTATTTAAATGAGTTCACCTTAATACTTCAAAAACAAAGGAGCTACAGCGAGAGAGCTAAATTAAATATAAAAGAAAACAGCTCTTTAGAGTCTAAACAATTCTATAGCAATTTTTCTTCTCTGTTTTATTTACATTCCTAGTGACATTGCAGGATATCTTAGAGATTTTAAAAGATTTCTATTTAGCCAATTATATCATAGCTCAGATATAAAGCCTAATAATTCACTCTTTAGACAGTCAAAACACAAAATAAAAATAGTTTCTACAAGACTATTTAAACCAAACACACAATAGAGAACTCTCAAAAATATTAATTTGGATGTAGTAATTAAAATATTTAGCTACACTTTATAAAATGCTTACCTATTAAATACAGTTTTCATTAATTATTTGAGGACATGCATTTCTGACCTCATCTCAGAAAGGTAAAATTTTAAAAAATTCAGATTATCTTACTCTAAATTATTATTGGCAAACCAGTGTTTTTTAATTATTATTTGTTTTAGGTACTTGAGACAGTAAATGTAATAACCCTAGAATGCCACCGACTTTAAAATCACTATGGGAGTCCATCCAGAATCTTATTTTGCTTTACATTCTTCTTCCAGTGTTTTACAGGCAATGGGAAAGAAAAGGCTCTGAATGATACAAGCGTGCCTCAGCCAGCCCTCTGATATGCTTTCCTTGGGGCTGTAGGCCTCTATGGTATCTTGGTTCACTTTCTCCCACCACTATACCTCTGTACTGACTGCTCCTGATGCCTGTCTGTTTATCTCCTCTACACTCTTCTATGCTCTTCAAATATCTTTCAGAGTAAAATTGACTAATATTGTATATATTTAAAATGTACAACATGATGTTTGATACACATATATATTGCAGAATGATTGCCACATAAATTTGGTTAACATCTCTACCTCCTCACATAATTACAATCAAATACCACATCTTTAAAAATCATTCCTTGTTCCTTCAGACTACGTATATACTTGTCATAGAAGAGAGGACTTTTCCTTCATCACACTGATGGTGTCTTTTTAATTTATATATATTTACCTTTATTTATACTTCTGTGTTTGTGTTTAAAATAACTTAGTGATTTTTTGTGTGGGTGCTATATTTTCATTGATATATGCCTTTTCTGCTAATATATAATCTTCCAGAGCATAAGAATCCTTTCTATTTTCATTGATTGTTATATTCCCAACTTAATACAGTGCCTGGCTCTTATCATGAGTTCATTAAATAAACATGTGACCCTGAGAAACAAAGAGTGAAGTTAGTTCATATATAAACAAGTTGAATGAATCTCAGCTAGATAGCATTCCAGACTCCTTTTTATTTACAGGTTTTCTGGACAAAATCTTTCAGTCAGTCCTACCACAAAGGTCTTAATTCAAATAAAATACTGAGAATTTCTGTTTCAGCATCTTTTTCCCTATATTCCACACATCTCAAAGAAAGTACAAGGTTTAACAAGATTGATTTGGGTTTGAATGAGCTGGTAAGCTAGAGTAGGAAGTATACTCTCTTACTTTCAACTCTTTCTCTCTTTGAGCCTCAATCTTGCATCCCCCATCCCTTCCTTCCTCCCTTCCTGTTTTTTTTTTTTTCCTGCTAACATCCTAAGTATAGGTCCTTCAGTGAGATCAGTACTGATATCTTTATCACTCAATAGTTCTGTTTGGATTGCAGTGTCTTTAGGTACTTCTTCATACCTAATGAATAGAAACGATTATTTTAGCTTTGAGAGAAAGTTTTTTCCTACAGCACTCTCTTCTCAGTAATCTAGATAAATTGCCAAGCAAGCACATTGTAACCTTGGTAAATTTATCTATGGGAACACTCACATAAGCTTGAAATTAGTATGCCCCTGAAGACTACTCTATTTTTCCTTCTTAATCAGACCTTTTAGGTGGAACTTTAGTCTTAGAACTGAGCAGACAGAATTTGCAAGCTGAATAATGTTGGCTCACAGAATGCATTCTTTTACACATGGAAGAGAAATTGTGACTAAGTGACAGTGAGGTTTTTAACTTGCATGTTGTTGGTAACCTTCTGTTCCTATTCAGGCAGAGGGCTTTTTTGGTTAATGGGCTGGGTTTGTGGAACACTTGTCCCTTGATGCTATGTCTGAGCCCTCAGGTCAGGACAGACAATTTACATCCGTTTACCTGACATTCTTTATACTCAGAGGCTACCAGTTTAGTCCCAGAAAGCCTGACCTTACCATGGTTTGATAAACAGGCAGGCAAGAAATATTGCATTAACACAGTTCTTATATTCAGTCAAGGGAAAAAGCAGGAGGTATTATAACACTCTGCACTCATTCTGTTTTTACCAGGCTTTTAAACTGCCATTAGTGCTTACTTACAAAATCTTGTTCAATTTAGATTAAATAAAGAAGAAAAATCTGTACATTTTCTAAATAACCCATCACTAAGATTGCTTAAACACTACTTCACATACATAACCACTTCTGTTAACATATCAAAAAAGAAAAGGTATTTTATGGCATTTTATATTCATGGCATAATTTTAGAGGATTTTAAAATCAATTGAATTAGTGGCTAAATGAATGGTTTCAATTGTAATACTTTTAGATTCATAAAAGTTATCAGAAACTCAAGGGAATAGTTTATCGTTTCTCTTATAAAGGGATATTGATTTAAGTAATATGTTATTTTATGAGATATTGCTATTTAAGTAACCAGAAAGCGAAGGCTTATTTTCACCCAGCTCCTGAGTATCTGTGTAATCAGACTCGTTAAAAAATATCTAGAAGTAAATTTTAGAGTCATGCAGATTTTACTTGTCTGTTTATTTTTTCTCTTGACTTACCTTTGATGAACTTTATGAGAATTTCAAGTTATTTTCCTATACTATTTTTTTGTTTCATTCATTCAATAAACATTTATTGAACACATACTCTATGACAGATGCTACAGTGGTTTTTGTCAATTCTACAGTGACCAGAAGAGAAGAGTTCTGTACTCATGAAACCTTACTTTGAAGGCATATTTTTAAAATAATGAAATAAAATGAATCAACATAGACTAATGTCCAATAGGACTAAGAACCGTGAAAAAATAGAAGGCAATATTAGGGGACAGATGGTAATGATAGCACTACTTTGGAAGAGTGATCAAAGAATGCATATATGAGGAGAAAAATTTAATCAGAGATTTGAATAAATTGAGAGAATGTACCTGAGGGAAAATGTTCATGGATAAGTTATATCAAAACCAAAATTCCTGAGGAAGTGAATCATTTGAGGTATTCAAGAAGTAGGAAAATGACCCATGTGGTTGGTGCAGATTTTATAGGAGGAAAAAGAAAAAGTAGGACATGATGTCAGATGAAGTAGGGTCTTCTTGGCTTAAAGACTATAAGATGCAGGGACTAGATCAATCCAGTTTTCATTTCTCACTTTATTCACTTATCAACTATTTACCACATATAATCTTGAAAAAAGGAGTAACTGCTTTGCAAATAGTGGAGAAGTAGAAAATCTTAAGGAATTAAATTAATGCATTGTTAGAAAACAGGTCCTCTGCTCACCTGTAACAATCTCTCAGTGATCATTATCAGAGTAGGAAATAATATACAGTCAATTTCTCTCCTATTCTCATCCCAAGATACAAAAGCTTTGAAATCAAGCAACAAAAATGTATCATTTTAGTTAGTTTTTGTGGTCACAAGCAACAGAGATTCAGTCTTGTTGCTCCACATGAGAGGAGATTTATTTTAAGTGTAAAGAGGAAAAACAATGTAATTTAATAGGAACACTGATGGTTGAAGGTTCTTCCTTCTATGGGAGAATCATTATTCAGCTCCAGGGACTGGCAGCTCTTTTTGTTTCAACAAAGTGCTCTAGTGCCCAGTTCGGCTAAGAAAGGCCAAATGTTCCAAACACAGCCTAAATGGGATTGTCTAGCAAAAAGATCACTGAATCACACACACACACACACACACACACACACACACACACACACCACATTAAGACTTTTCTTTGTTAGACTGGCAGACAGAGGGTGTGAAGATATTAGTATATGGATGAGAAAGTGAAAGTGAAAGTCACTCAGTCATGTCAGACTCTTTGAGATCCCATGGACTATAGAGTCCATGGAATTCTCCAGGCCAAAATACATAAGTGGGTACCCTCTTTCCCTTCTCCTGGGGATATTCCCAACCCAGAAATCAAACCCAGGTCACCCACATTGCAGGTGGATTCTTTACCAGCTGAGCCACAGGGGAAGCCCAAGAATACTGGTGTGGGTAGTCTACCCCTTCTCCAACAGATCTTCCTGACCCAAGAATTGAACTGGAGTGCCCCGCATTATAGGCAGATTCTTTACCAACTGACCTATGAGGGAAGCCCTTATGGATGAGAAAGTCTAAGTAATTCAGCTTGGGAAGGGTCAGAGCAGAGTAATAATTCAGAAAAAACAGGCCCCTAAGAGAGGTGACCACAGTAGTCACCCCAATGTGGTGCTCTCTTCATGTCTGCTCTCTTGACAAGCAACTTCCGTATCTCTCTTCTTTATCAGATATGTCTCTGCGTCAGATTTAACACTCACACAACTTCAAATCATATATGCCATCACATTCAACTCTTCTTTTTTTCTTTTTTCATGTTGGTATTTCACACTGCGATTTAACTACTGTTGATTTATATTCTTGGTACTTTTTTGGGGGCAGCTTGCTGAGAAATGAATTTGGTTGACTTGGATCTGATCTGGCCTATGAAGGAATGAAGGAAGGTTGCAGATGGATAGAGCTTGGTGAATGGGAAGAATAGAATAGTAAAATGCCATCAGCAGAAGAAGCAGAGATTTGAAAATTGTGCTTAATGAACAAGAAGTAAGACAGAACCTTAGAAAAACCATTATATTGGGGACATTTGAAGCTGGAAAAAGCAAGACAATTTAAGGCATGCTTTTTACTTTTTGATAGATTAAAAGGAATGTATGTTAACCTATAGTGTATTTCTACTTAGTTATTCGCTCCTGAACAACAAAAAATAATATAGATTTGTTTTTAATTAGAAGTAATTCACATGTGAACCTGAGAAAATCACATGAAGATTACTGCTCTTTATCCTTCACTGTTCACTAACGTCAGACTAGTAGGTTCTATGTCCTCTCCACGGGTACCAGAAGTAAGTTTATAACGGCATTAGAATTAGGGCATGTTTGTGCTGGAAAAGACCTCAAATCAAGTTCTCTCATTTTAGAGATGAGGAAACTGAAGCTCAAGAAAAGAATTTGAGTTTAGTGATATTATACTTAGTAGTGCAGCTAAGAGTGCAGGAATCTTCTCTCCCAGAGCAATATTTCCAAAATACCATCTTCCTCCATCATAAAAGTACAGATCTAACAAGAACAACAAGAACACAATCTATATAACAGAAAGAGTATTCTGTGCTTTTGTCCCTACCTTAAGTACCGCTGTGTTCAGTTGATGCTGCTTATTTTACACTCTGTTGTCTGCTTGTTAATTGTGTTGATATTATCTATAGGTTGACATTGTGCTAGCCCAGGGATGCATGAACATCCTGCCTGCAGTATCCTTTTGTCTATCATGTCTGTCTTTTGCATATTACTGTTGATTGCATGCTTCTTTGTTCTCTGAAATTTCTCTAAAAGACTTAGGCATTCTTCTGTGACAATAAAAATTGCTTTTTGACTGACCATTGCTAAGTTTCAAGAATGCAAGTAAAATTGTGCTTATTTTTTTTTAAGTTACATCTATGCATTGTAGCTACATATTCTTTATGCTCAGTATCTCCTAATACCACTTACAAAAAGACCTTTAACCTTTTCACTGCTCTTTTCACTGAGTGAAATACATCAGGCATTTTTCACATGTGTTGGTTCAACTTCTTTATGATGTCACAGATAATTGTTTTGGCCTCGGGGAAAGAATGTGCTTTCTGCTGCAGAACCATCTGAGTTAAAAATGCACTAGTTGTGAAGTCTTAGGTTTCTTTATCTTATCAATTATTGAAGAAAGAAACTTTCTTTAGCACAAGGAGAATACTAAAAATGTTGAGATAAAATGATGGGAAATGAAGGTGAAGGTAGGAATGGGTACAGTAAACAAGTCTGGAGTCAACAAGTTCTTTAATGGTGGAGACAGAGTATGTGCTAGCCACATTTACATTTTATCAGATGAAATTATTTCCCTCTTTAAAACAATAAAAATGGAAATTGAGTTTTTACTACCAAGGGAAAAGTTGAGACAAGTCTATCATCTGTGAAATCCACATCTATTTCTTCCTGTGGAAATAAATGTATTTGACTATCATGACAATGAGAATAACCAGAAGCTTTGTACAGAATCAAAGCATATAAGCTGTGTGGCATGTACATTTATACTCAAGTAGATTGAGTTATAACCACACTGTTCATTTGAAAAGCAATTATCTAATTTATTATGTTTAAACACTAGGTTTATTAGAACTTTTTGTTTGGGCAGTAGGGAAACATGACCAGTCTTTCCCATTCTCAGGGCAGGTGATGGCAAAGATTGGGGCTTGATATCTTATTTTCTGATTGTGCTATCAGAAAGAGGAAAAGCAGGACGCCAAGAAAAGGAAAAAAAACACCTTAACCACTGTCCACCACTATCACACAAGTGGTGGTTTTCTAAGGCTCATAAAATGTCAAAATAATCAAAACTGGTAGTAAAAATGACCTTTAATTGATAGGTACTTTCCCATAAGCAAATGTCTTTTGAAGATCCACTATGAGACAACAGTGTTAATATATCAGTCAGTCAGTTCATTCACTTAGTCATGTCTGACTCTTTGAGACCCCATGGACTACAGCACGCCAGGTCTCCCTGTCCATCACGAACTCCAGGAGTTTACTCAAACTCACGTCCATTGAGTCAGTCGTGCTATCTAACCATCTCATGCTCTGTCGTCCCTTTTTCCTCCTGCCTTCAATCTTTCCCAGCATCAGGGTCTTTTTCAAATGAGTCATTTCTTCATATCAGGTGACCAATATTGTTAATATATAGTTTTAGGTTAACTTAGTCTTGAAATACGGAAGGATAGATAACTCAATTAACATTTATTAAGCAAAAAATATTGACAAAGATGCTGTGCTTATCTCTTACTCTCAAGAAAAGTGTAAGTGAAAGTGGCTCAGTTATGTCCAACTTTTTGTGACCCCATGGACTATATAGTCCATGGAATTCTCAAGGCCCGAATACTGGAGTGGGTAGCCCTTCCTCCAGGATATCTTCCCAACCCAGGGATTGAACACAGGTCTCCGGCCATTCCCTTTCTCCAGGGGATCTTCCCAACCCAAGGATAGAATCCAGGTCTCTGACATTCCAGGCAGACTCTTTACCAACTGAGCCACCAGGGAAGCCCAAGAATACAGCAGTGGGTAGCCTATCCCTTCTCCAGCGGATCTTCCCGACCCAGGAATCTAACCTGGGTGTCCTGCATTGCACACAGATTCTTTACCAGCTGAGCTACCAGAGAAGCCCTTCTTACTCTCTTGATGTCATTTAATTTCCACTGCAATTCTATGAGGAAAGTAATATTGTGAATCCCATTTTATGGGTGAGGAAATTGAGATTTTAAAAGTCAGAATTACTACTACTTAGTAAGTAGTTTTGACAGATGACAAATCCCTTTCCCACACATCTATCCTGCCTATTTTGAGTAGATTTAAGGCCTTTGGGGCAAGAATATTAGAAGATTAGTAGTAGCTCCTAAAATCAGAATATTCCCTGAGCAGTGACTGTGCTGCACTGTGAGAGAATTCAAGGAGGAATACCCATCTAGATTTGGCTGGATTTTCTTGGATGATGTCTCTAGATACACAAATTGTTTTCTTCAAGGAAAGAGTGTTCTTTACTTATATGTATGTTAACTTGAGCTCCACTCCAATATGACAACCACTATGCACCAATGACAGCTGAGCACTTGAAATGTGGCTAGTCTGAAATGAAGTTACTGTAAGTAGGAAAAAAAAATAGACTTCAAAAACTTAGTACCTGAAAAATAAAAATACCTCAGGAATAAGCTTCATATTGATTATATGTTGAAATGATAGCATTTTGGATATGTTGAACTCAGTATTTGAGTATAATTAATGTTGCCTTTTAAACATAATTTTTAAATGTTGCTATTGGAAAATTCAAAATTATATATGTGGTTCACATTATATTTTTATTGTACAGTGCTGATCTAAAGTGCTTTCTTCCAAGTTTTGCTTTTTGGAGAGATTTAGTGAGTTATACTCTCTGTTTGTTCCTATTGTAATAATTTTTATGAGGAAAAAAGAGGTCTAAGGTAAACTCTTTTGCTGTAAGAGTGTGATGGGTCTTGTTATTCCCCCTTGCTTACCTTACAATCTCCTGTTTCTTCATTTACCAGCTATAATTAGCACTAGTCCTTTATTATTAAAAAAAATGACAGTTTTATTTTAGAATGATAATAATAGAAGTCAGCATAGAAAACTATGCTATTCCCTTAGCCATACACATACACACCTATTTTATGTGTGTGCACGTGTGCTCTCGTGTCTGACTCTTTGCAACCCCATAGACTGTACCTGCCAGACTCCTCTGTCCAAGGGATTTCCCAGGTAAGAATACTGGAGTGGGTTGCCATTTTCTCATCAAGGGGATCTTCCCGACCCAAGGATCAAATGCATCTTCTGCTTCTCCTTCATTTGCAGGCAGATTCTTTACCACTGAACCACCTGGGAAGTTTATATATATATATTACATATATAAATATATACATATGTAATATTTATATATAATCCTTCTGGTTTCTGCAGGATATACAAGAAAACCTAAGAAGTGTGTCTAAATCTGGTAAGAGATGGCAGGGCTGTATGTTGTGGTTTTAGGACATCATTATCGATAGCATGATCAAAGTTAAAACAATTCAACAATGAGATGGTCTGGTCTGTTTTCTCAAAGAAGATAAAAAAGCAAAAGCTTCCATATCATCAGTTGAGGGTAAGGATTTTATAACTGAGACTTAATTGAGAAGACTGGGATTAGTGTGGGGAGTAGCAGAGAATAATAACGCCCGGTGAGAATGAGAACTACAAGAATTTAATAAAGGACACTTTTAAAGACACAAAAGACTTTACTGAAAAGAACAAGATCACTTGGCAAAACGATACTTCTATTTTCATCAACACCTGTTGGCAGTAAAGTAATGAGATAGCACAGCCTAGATATCAAAGCTAAATTTCTACCATTCACTTTTATTTGAAAGAACCAAATTAAAAACAAAATTAACTGTTATTAGAAATCTATTTTAAATAGCAACTAACTTCCAATATATAATAACATACCAATACATATTAAGAACAAACTCATACCCATCTTCTATAGGATAGTATCAGTAATGATTTCAGGATATTACAACATTAAAATGCTTTTCAAATTATCAAAATTAAATTATTAGCAAAATTGGAGATTTTAAGATTTTAAATTTAAAATTTTTAAGATTTTATAACTGATCATTTAATGTGTGATAAAAAGAAAATCTTTATAATTACTGAGCATATACATGTCAGTTGCTGCTAAGCAGCCTTTAAATAAGAAATACTTTTTGAGAGAAGAACCATGGACAAGACAGTTGAAAATAATAAGAGCTTCTATTTCACTTATTATTCACAAGAATTGAATGAGACACTACTACATACCAGGTACAATTTAAGATTCTGCAGATTGGCAGTAAGTAAGAGAGGTGTTATAAAGAAATGGTGATAACCTCAGATATGCAGATGACACCACCCTTATGGCAGAAAGTGAAGAAGAACTAAAGAGCCTCTTGATGAAAGTGAAAGAGGAGAGTGAAAAAGTTGGCTTAAAGCTCAACATTCAGAAAACTAAGATCATGGCATCCAGTCCCATCACTTCAAGGCAAATAGATGGGGAAACAGTGGAAACAGTGGCTGACTTTATATTTGGGGGCTCCAAAATCACTGCAGATGGTGACTGCAACCACGAAATTAAAAGACACTTACTCCTTGGAAGGAAAGTTATGACCAACCTAGACAACATATTAAAAAGCAGAGACATTACTTTATAAACAAAGGTCCTTATAGTCAAGGCTATGGTTTTTCCAGTAGTCGTGTATGGATGTGAGAGTTGGACTATAAAGAAAGATGAGCACAGAATAATCGATGCTTTTGAACTGTGGTGTTGAAGAAGATTCTTAAGAGTCTCTTGGACTGCAAGGAGATCCAACCAGTCCATCCTGAAGGAGATCAGTCCGGGGTGTTCATTGGAAGGACTGATGTTGAAGCTGAATCTCCAATACTTTGGCCACCTTATGTGAAGAACTGACTCATTTGAAAAGACCCTGATGCTCGGAAAAATTGAGGGCAGGAGAAGGGGACGACAGAGGATGAGATGGTTGGATGGCATCACTGACTCGATGGACATGGGTTTGGATGGACTCCGGGAGTTGGTGATGGACAGGGAAGTCTGGTGTGCTGTGGTTCATGGGGTCGCAAAGAGTTGGACACAACTGAGCCAATGAACTGAACTGAACTGAACTGTGCCAGCTTATTTGTGTGGGATGGCTGTATGCATTGGATTGATTCAGGGTATATAATGAAGGTAGAACAATTTGGAATTTTGTTAATGCATGTGAAGTTAGGTGTGATTTAAAGAGGTGTAAAGATAACTCCATGTTCTTTGTCCTGAGAAACTGAAATGAAGGAACTGTCACTATCTGTAAAGTAGAAGAATATGAAAGGAGCACAATTTAGAAAAAAGGAAAAACATGAATTTTGGACATGTTGATTTGGAAATGCCTTTAGACCAGAAGCAGACATTGGGTGAATATATGATTCTGAAGTTCAGAAGAGAGGCTCTCAACTGCAGATATAAATTTGAAAATCACCAGTTTATGGATGATATTTGAAAGCCTGGACTAAACAATATCAATAATTATATGAAAGTAGGTAAGAGAGAGAAAGGGCCCAGTGGCTGAAAATTTAGAGATTAGGGAGTTAAGCAGACACAGTCAAAAAGATGAGGAGCATCTTATGAGGAAGGAGGGGAGATCAGAAGGGTGAGTTACTGGCAGGCAAATGAATAAAACATTTCCAGTAAGAATCAGTGATTTTCCCTGGTGGCTTAGCAGTAAAGAATATGCCTGCCGATGCAGGAGATACTGGTTTGATCCGTGGTCTGGGCAGATCCGCTAGAGAAAGAAATGGCAACCCACTCCAGTATTGCCTGGAAAATCCCATGGACAGAGGAACCTGGCAAGCTATAGTCCATGTGGGTCACAAAGAGTCAAATATTACTTAGTGATTAAACAAGAAAAAAAGTAAGAGTCAGTGATTTACTGTGGGAAATACTACTATTTAATTAAGGTGAAAATTCAAAAATTTACCACTGACATTGCCTAGAACAGTCTTGATGGAGTGGTGGCAATGGGAGCTTGGTTGTAATGAGTTCAAGCTAGCATGAAAGCATGGGAATGAACAGTACAGAACTCATTTGGGGAGTTTTGCTGTAAACAAATAGAAGAGAGAGTGAAGCAGTAGCTACAAAGGAATTGGGACAAATAGTTTTTTAAGTAGAGAGAAACATGAGCATGCTGTTATAAAGATAGGAAAGCTTAAATGGGAAGGTGAAAACTTTTATGCTTAAGCAAACTTTTATGCTGATGTAGAAAAGACAAAGAACAATTGCTGGGGCTTTGCAGCACCACAGATGAGAGAAGATGAGGTCTGTACATAATGGCAGTGTTGTTTTTCACCCTGATAGCTAGTAATGGTAGCCAGAGAAAAAGCTCAGAGTTTGATAGGTGGATGGAAGTACAAGTGACAGAGTATGCAAGGTTCAATTCTGATTCCTTCTATTTTTCTCAGCAAAATAGAAACAGAATCATCAGATGAAAGTAAGAATGAGAGAGGTGTTGAAGGTGAAGAGAAGAGAGAGGCACAGCATGATCACCCAGCTGAAAGAAGGAACAGATTGGGACTATAGTATGATTCCTGGAAACCTTCTAAGCTAGTGGACATAAATTTAAAGAGAATCTAATCAACATACTTTGTGTGTGCTCATTTGCAACTTTATTGAACTTCAGGGGAGTATGGGATAATCTTCACAATAGTCCTATTTGGTAGGTACTGTTACCATTCCCATTGAAGAGCAGAAGAAACGCAGGAACAAAGAGGGATTAAGGAAATTACCCAAGATCACAGAATTAGTAAGGGTCAGTCTTTGAATTCTAACCCATACATAGTTTCTATCACTTACCACTGTACCTACTGCTTTCATGAATTATGTATTCCATGCATACACTAAGTATCTGGTCAGGGCAATGAGATGATCTTAGTACCATTGTCCAAGTTAAAGAGTGCAGAAATTAGAGAAAGTTCAAGTATGGGAATGAAGGAACTAGGAGATCATTGGAATTTAGTAGTGGAGGAGGCCTGTGAATTTTTCTGAAATAGAACAAGGTTCTGACTTTCATAGTATTCATATTTTAATGGAGAAACAAGCAATTAAACAGCCAATACACCATGATAAGTGCTGAAACTGATGTTCAATGGAACTAGAGAGGAGGAGTGCTCACCACCCTTGAAGGAGGTGGGAAGAAAAGGTGTCAAAAAATATCTCCCAGATGGCAAGATGATTAGTCAGATTCTTTAAGAATGAACACAAAGTCCTTAGGTAAAGAACAGCATGGGCAAAGGCATGGAAAATGCCACTTGCAGGGTCCTGACAACACTCCATCTGGGAAGAATGGTGGAAGTGTAGAGATTACACAGATAGGTGGGCAGGGAACAGCTGGAGAGCTATTTAAAAATCAGAGGGAGCGGTGTGGCATGGGAGGACTTGCAGTTTATGAAGAAAACACTGGACTCAATTTGAAGGATATATTGGAAAGAAAATGGGAGGGGATATTTGAGACAATGAGACCATTTTAGTGATATTACAGCTGCACAGTAACTGGGAATGAAGTAGCAATTATGAGGATGGACAAGAGATTAATCCTTGACTAAAAAAAAATATCTTGAAATTGTTTCAGTTTTTCCTATTCTGTTTTTTTCTTTCTATCATTATCCTATTCTTGGTATATCTAGTACCCCCCCAAAAAATATATATTTCAGCATTTTAAAGTTAAAATAACTGCCTCAAATAGTTAAAATGTAATTGTTAATCAGTAATTAATAAATGAAGTGATATCAAACTCTTCTATCAAACAACTGCATGTGATGTACTTAACAATCTCAATTTGAAGATTAAATGACATAGGGATTTGGTACAGATTGATAATGTCACCAAAGAATTCAAACAAATTAAATTCTTTTGGAATAAAGATAAAGAAACAAATAAATAATAAACTTACCTATTCTATATTTAATGACAAGAGAGAATTAATAACATAAAATGGCATTTTGCTTTCAGTTCAAGACAACAGTACATTACAAGAAGTACATCTACTTCTGCTTCATTTGCTATGCTAAAGCCTTTGACTGTGTGGATCACAACAAACTGTGGAAAATTCTTCAAGAGGTGGGGATACTAGACCACCTTACCTGCCTCCTGATAAACCTGTATGAAGGTAAAGAAACAACAGTTAGAACCAAACATGGAACAAAAGACTGGTTCAAAATTGAGAAAGGACTATGTCAAGGCTGTATATTGTCACCTTACTTATTTAACATATGCAGAGTACATCGTGTGAAATGCCGGGCTGAATGAAGCAAAAGCTGGGATCAAGATCACCAGGAATAATATCAGTAACCTCAGATATGCAGATGACACCAACTTGATGGCAGGAAGCAAAGAGGAACTAAAAAGCCTCTTGATGAAAGTGAAAGAGGAGAGTGAAAAAGCTGGCTTAAAACTCAACATTCAAAAAACTAAGATCATGGCATCCGGTCCCATCACTTTATGACAAATAGATGGGGAAACAATGGAAATAGGGCAAGACTTTATTTTCTTGGGCTCCAAAATTACTGCAGATGGTGACTGCAGCCGTGAAAGAAAAAGACACTTGTTCCTTTGAAGAAAAGCTATGACCAACCTAGACAGCATATTAAAAAGCAGAGACATTACTTTGCCAACAGAGGTCCTTCTAGTCAAAGCTATGGTTTTTCCAGTAGTCATATATGAATGTTGGACCACACACAAAGCTCAGCACAGAAGAACTGATGCTTTTGAATTGTGGTGTTGGAGTAGACTCTTGAGAATCCCTTGGACTGAAAGATCAAACCAGTCAATCCTAAAAGGAATCAGTATTGAATATTTATTAGAACTGATGCTGATGTATGGATGTGAGAGTTGGATGGTGAAGAAAGCTGAGTGCCGCAGAATTGATGCTTTTGAACTGTGGTGTTGGAGAAGACTCTTGAGAGTCCCTTGGACTGCAAGGAAATCCAAACAATCCATCCTAAAAGAGATCAATCCTGGGTGTTCATTGGAAGGACTGATGTTGAAGCTGACACTCCAATACTTTGGCTACCTCACGTGAAGAGTTGACTCATTGGAAAAGACCCTAATGCTGGGTAGGATTGGGGGCAGGAGGAGAAGGGAACGACATAGAATGAGATGGTTGGATGGCATCACCGACTCGATGGACATGGGTTTGGGTAGACTCCGGGAGTTGGTGATGGACAGAGAGGCCTGGCGTGCTGCAGTTCATGGGGTCGCAAAGAGTCGGACACGACTGAGCGACTGAACTGAGCTGAACTGAACTGATGCTGAAGCTGAAGCTCCAATATTTTGGCCACCTGATATGAAGAACTGACTCATTGGAAAGACTCTGATGCTGGGAAACATCGAAGGCAGGAGGAGAAGGGGACAACAGAGGATTAGATGGTTGGATGACATCACTGACTCAATGGACATGAGTTTGAGTAAGCTCCAGGAGTCGGTGATGCACAGGGAAGCCTGGCGTGTTGCAGTCCATGGGGTCACAAAGAGTCAGACATGGCTGAGAGACTGAACTGAACTGATATTACAAGTTAACATCATCTCAAATTAAATATTGGTATTGATCATTTTGCTAAAATGTAAAAAATGGATTTGGGATGCCTAAAAAAAAAATTCAAAAAATCTACTATAAGCTTTGACATTATCTTCAATTATCTTGAAAAGCTGCTTGTGATTGTCTTTTCTAAAATTCTCTTCATTTGGTCATCTGAGCTAGCAGTCAGTTACTTTTTAGGATGAAATAGATTGCACAGAATTGCCCTCTTCTTTATACAACAAGGGTAACAAAGAAGACATAGAGACATTTTGTGTCATGAAGAATCCTAGGCATTGGTCAACTAAGGGATCTATCAATGAAGCTCCCACTGGATGCCTCACAGTAGAACTTTAGGAAGCAGGGGTATGCTCAAGGCAAATGTGTACATTGAGAATATGGCCTAAGCAGCAACTTTTTTCTTTTAATTCCCTGTGCCCATAGTTGCATTTCAAATTAAAAACTAGTTAAATTAAACTCAAAGTCCCACATGATCTCATTTACCCCAAATTTTAAAAAATCTATAATCATACACATTCCCAAGATCTACAGTGAAATCAGTCCTTAATCTAATATGTTGACAGCCATACTGAAAGGTCAGCAGCTGACAATCTTCACAGTATTGCCACTAAGAATACCTTCAAAACACCAAAGAAAGCCTATATTTCAATGTCAATTTATTATCACAGGAAAAGCTGTTTCTCCTGAATTACAGCTATGGAACTGCAAATTAACAGTCCCTAAATGGAGGATGAATAATGCAAGTTTACATGCAAGTAACCCTAAAATTACTGCATGCAATACAGTTCACTACTTTCAAAGTGCTGAATTCTTAAAATTTCATTTAAAAACCCTAACCTTCATTTTGAAAATGATGTTTGCACAGTAAATAAAATTTAAAATTGAGTAGTTGTACCTCTTGCTTTCTCTTTTTTAAAATGAGTTGATTATAGTTTGTAATAATATAAGGACTGGAAGTCATAATTTTAAAGAGAAAAAGAGGGAAAAAGTGTACCATACATGCTGGTCAGTTTTCCCTTTGGAAGTATCTGATCTTATTCTGTGTCAAAGTCTATCTGTCCGTGATGTTATTTTTAAACCTTGAAGAAGGAGGAAACTGATTGATCTTTAAACGATTTCTAAAAAACCATTCCTCCCCCCCATACTTTGCCCATTATAAGCCACAGGGATCACCCTGCCCCCTGCTGATAAACTCCATAGTTTGAAAACACTAATCAAACAAGATAGTGAAATGATCAAAGTGTAGTACTAGATACACCAATTTTAGACTCTACCCTGGATCATTTTAAACAAAAACTGCATTTTAACAAGATCCTGAGTGACACAAATGGACATCAAACTTTGAGGAGCACTGGCCTGGATGGATCATGCTTTTGGTACCTGTCACAAGTTTTAGTTCTAATACACACTGAATTTTTTGGTATAAATGTAAATCCTACAAGATGTTTTATAGGAAATTTGCTCTAGAATTCTGAACTATGGGAGGAAATAAAATTTCAGTTGCATGCATTCCTGAAATGATTTTCCCCTTACTTTTTTGGTGATTTCTCTGTGCCTCTGTGTGTGTGTGTGTGTGTGTGTGTGTGTGAGACAGAGAAAAAGAGAGAGATATTCATTTGTATGTTGTTCTGAATTACTTTTTCTGTTGAAACAAGTTTATCCTAGAGCTTTTATAGAAAATTTTTCTTGAGCAATATATTATCATGTGAGACAAAAAGATCAGTCACATATAGCCTACATCCTCAAGTTATAAAATATTAGGAGAAGAATAACTGATAATTCAAAACAAATAAATGTTAGTGTCTTGGGCACCAGACATTAACATTATATTATAAAGGAAGAGAGTGTACTAGGCATGGTCTAGTATGCCAAAATATCTTCCTTGAGGATGTCACCACTTTTACCAACTATGGTTATGATAAGCCTGTTCATTATATTTACCAGAGGTGGGCTTAAGACCCAGGAAAGAAAATTCTAAGACCATATTCTCCACAGTACAGCCAAAGCTGGGCAAGAGATTCAAGCAGGGTCCACCAGAAACTACCAAAACGGCATAAGGATCACAATAGAAATTAGTTTTTTAAAAAAATGGAATTAAGAAAGAGAAATACATACAAACACATACAAACTATTAACTTATATATGGAGAGAAATAAATATATGCAAATATTTGTTCCAAAACATTTATTTCTAACAGTGTAAATATCTTTCAATACTGTTGTTGTTTAGTCATTAAGTCATGTCTCACTCTTTTTGCAACCTCATGGACTGTAGCCCACCAGGCTCCTCTGTCCATGGGATTTCCCAGGCAAGAATACTGGAGTGGGTTGCCATGTCTTTCTCCAGGTGATCTTTCTGACTCAGGAATTGAACTTGAATCTCCTGCATTGACAGGTAGATGATTTACCACTGAGCCACCAGGGAAGCCCATCTGTCAATATATATATATGAGTAAAAGCCCACAGGCAGAAATAAGCTTATTAAAGACAGCAGGAGACTTAGAGAAACAACAATAATGACATAATTTGTAACCTTGGGTCTAGATATGCCTAACTGCAATCCATTCTTGGTCTTTCAAGAAAATAAAACATTGCATTCCACTTCTACTCATGGTAGTGTGGGTTAGATCTCCATAACTTAAAAATGTAAGATTCCTATTACCAGAGCTAACATTACTGACAATATTTTGTAGGAGTATACAATGATATAGTAAATTCATTACTTGATTTATTTCTACAATTCACCCTATGCAGCAACATAAATATTATAATCCTAATTTTACTGAAAAAATTTAGGCTGAGAAATTAAAAGTGGAGATAATTGTTCAGATATGAGTTTAAAACCCATCTATGTTTATGTTATCCATATCTGTGTCACCTTAAATAGTTTGATGAAAAAAGTACCAAAATTTTCTATAAAAGTTCTAAACAAGAGAGAGAATATACAACTATCCAGGAATTTAGGAATATCTTCATAGAGGAGATGCCTTTAATCTAAGGCCATGGGCAGTGGTAGAATTCCAAAAAAGTAAAACATATTCTAGGAATTGTATGAATGCTGGTTTAGTAGTAGATTTTGGACATATCCAGAAGTAGTGCAAACATATTTTGAACATAGGGAGACAGGGGTTGAAAATAATCGTACATGACTGAGCAGCTAAGCACAGTACAGCACATCTTCTGTAAAAGGCAGATAAACAGTGGTTGTCAAAATGGGGTCTCTAGCAGCATCAGCATCAAGGGACAAATTGTTAGAAATAAACTTTCTTAAGCTTCATCCCAGATCTACTGACTGAAGAACTCAGAGAATAGAGTCTAGCAAATTGTGTTTTATAAGCACCTCTGCTGATTTTGATGCACTTCAAAGTTTGAGAGTCACTATCTTCATCTGGTTAAGAACAAGGCTCTGGATTTGAATTCACAATTCTTTTACTAACTGTATGGTTTAGGCAAGTGACTTATATTGGGCAATTTTCACGTTCTCCATCTGTAGAAGTTCTCCCTTGATAGGATCACTGTTAGAATTGTATAAAGTAGGTCTTACAAAGTGCTTAGTGTAGTGCTTGCAGTGAATAAACACGAAACAATAATGTGTTAGTTGCTCAGGCATGTCCAATTCTTTGTGACCCCATAGACTGAGTTCACCAGGCTCCTCTGTGCATGGAATTCTCCAGACAAGAATACTGGAATGGATAGCCATTCCCTTCTTCAGGGTGTCTTCCCATCCTAGGGACTGAACCTGGGTCTCCTGCATTGCAGGCAGGTTCTTTACCATCTAAGCCAACAGGGAAGCCGTTAAGTAAACAATGATAGTTCTTATTATAAGGTAACAATTGGAGAGATATGGCTCAGATAAACAAATTACTAAAATCGATTCCTGATTCTCATTTTGAGTAATAAGAAAAGATTATCGATAGTTTTAAGAGAGGGAGCCAGTATGAAATGTGGCATTTATAATAAAGCATAAGAATTTCCTCACCACTCTATAATAATCTGAACTAACTGTGTGATCTTAGGCAGTTCGTTAACCTATACTATCCTTAATTTTTATCAATGTCAGTTACTGTGAATGGACTCAAAGGATTGCTAAGATTTCTTTTTTTTTTCAATTCTACATGCTGGATTTTCTCTCATTCATCACTAAAATCATCAACAACTATTAGGTATAAAACACTTTGGCCATGATTTAGAGAATATAAGAATTACAAAAAGCCACTAAATGTGACAGTTAGACTTGGGATATGTACATGAAAAATTAACTAACTTTAAAGACAGTTTGTAGTATTTCAGTTCAGTTCAGTCCCTCAGTCATGTCCGACTCTTTGCGACCCCATGAATTGCAGCACGCCAGGCCTCCCTGTCCATCACCAACTCCTGGAGTTTACACAAACTCATGTCCATCGAGTCGGTGATGCCATCCAGCCATCTCATCCTCTGTCGTCCCCTTCTCCTCCTGCCCCCAATCCTTCCTAGCATTAGGGTCTTTTCCAATGAGTCAACTCTTCACATGAGGTGGCCAAAGTATTGGGGTTTCAGCTTCAACATCAGTCCTTCCAATGAACACCCAGGACTTATCTCTTTAGGATGGACTGGTTTCATCTCCTTGCAGTCCAAAGGACTCTCAAGAATCTTCTCCGACACCACAGGTCAAAAGCATCAATTCTTCTGCGCTCAGCTTTCTTTATAGTCCAACTCTCACATCCATACATGACCACTGGAAAAACCATAGCCTTGACTAGACGGACCTTTGTTGGCAAAGTAATGTCTCTGCTTTTTAATATGCTATCTAGGTTGGTCATAACTTTCCTTCCAAGGAGTAAGCCTCTTTTAATTTCATGGCTGCAGTCACCATCTGCAGTGATTTTGGAGCCCCCAAAAATAAAGTCTGACACAGTTTCCACTGTTTCCCCATCTATTTCCTGTGAAGTGATGGGACCAGATGCCATCATCTTAGTAGTATTTCAAGGGAGTGACAAAAAAATATACCTGGGAGTGGGGGACCAACCAGAGGCTGTCTAATATAAGTTTAAATTCTTGGCCACTAATCTGGAGTTTTTATTGCTAAGCAGAATCCCTGAATATTCCTAAGATATTCATTTTGCAAGCCTAGATGACTCTCTACACCTTCTACTCACTCATCAAACCTCTCTATCACTTCCTTTAACCTTTCCTACCTGATAGCCATGCTTCTTAATTTCACTGAGAAAAAAGAACACTCAGAAGAGAACTATGGTTGATTAACTTTTGAAAAAAAGAGGCAAGAAGACACAATGGAGGCAAAACAGTCTCTTCAGCAAATGGTGTTAGAAAAGCTGGGCAGCCTCATGTAGATCAATGAAGTTAGAATACTTCCTTACACCATACACAAAGTAAATTCAAAATGGATAAAAGACAAATATAAGACATGAAACCATAAAACTTCTAGAAGAGAGCAGAAGCAAAACTTTATGTGACATAAATCTTAGCAATATTTTCTTAGGCCAGTCTCCCAAGGGAAAAAAAAATATAAGCAAAAATAAACAAATGAAACCTAAGCTTATAAACTTTGGGGCAGCACAGAAAATAATAAACAAACAAACAAAAAACTTACAGCCCGGGAGGAAATATTTGCAAACACTATGACTTAATAACACAAGAGCTTAATTTCTAAAATATAAAACAGATCATACAACTAAATATTTAAAAAAATAAACAACTCAATTATAAAATGGGCAGAAGAACTAAATAGACATTTCTCCAAAGAAGACATACAGTTGGCCAACAGGCACGTTAAAAGATGCTCAACATCACTAAATATTAGATAAATGCAAATTGTCAGAATGATTATCAAAAAGACTACAAATCAAAAATACAAGTAAGGGTGAGGAAAAAACAGAATCCTCCTACACTGTTGGTGGGAATGTATGTTGGTGCCACCACTAAGGAAAACAGTATGAAGTTTCCTTTAAAAATTAAAAATAGAGGTACTATATGCCCCAGCAATCCCACTCTTGACCATATATCCAGAAAAGACAAAAATTCTAATTGAAACAGATACACACACCCCAAAGCTCATAGTAGCACTTCTTACAATAGTTAAGACATGGAAGCAACTTGCGTCCATCAACAGATGAGTGGATGAAGATGTGACATACATATAGATGCATATATATGATGGGATATTAATCAACCACAAAAAGAATGAAATATAGCCATTTGCAGAAACTTGAATGAACCTAGAGATTATCATACTGAGTGAAGTAAGTCAGACATAAAAAGACAAATATATGATATCACTTACATGTGGAATGCAAAAAAAATACAAATTTATTCATTTACAAAGCAAATAGACTAGCAGACATAGAAAACAAACTTATGGCTACCAAAAGGGAATGGGGCCAGGGAGAAATAGTAACATGAGATTACTAGTACAAACCACTATATATAAAATAAAGAACAAGGATTTACTGTATAACACAGTAAGCTACATTTGATATCTCATAATGTCTATAATGGAAAACAATCTCAAAATGAATATACACATAACTGAATCACTTTGCTGTATACCTAAAACTAACACAGAGCTGCATATGAGCTATATGAACTATAGCTCATTTTTTTTTAAAAAAAAAAGAACTATAGTAAATTCTCATTAGCACATCTACTCACTATTTTGCCCATATATGCTTCTTTCTCTTCTGTTAAGTTATTAGAACGCATGAATTTTCTGTATTTCTTTCTAAAGCTGGTATTCCTGTTATATGTTTGTTCTTACATCCTCCTGTTTACTCAAGAACATTACTCCATTAACTGTCACCTTTTACCACTACTTAATCAGGTTTTTTTTTTTTCTTCCTTTATTGGATATTGCCTATTGACAAACAGCCATGATCTTATTTCTCCTCTTGACCTAGGGCTTCCCAGGTGGTGTTGGTGGTAAAGAACCCACCTGCCAGTGCAGGTGAGATAAGAGATTCCTATGGTAACCCATTCCAGTATTCTTGCCTGGAGAATTCCATGGGCAGAGGAGCCCAGTGGGCTACAGTCCATGGGGTCACAAAGAGTTGGACACGATTCAAGCAACTTAGCATGCATGCATGAAATAAATCTGTCTCTTGACCAACTCCCCTCCAGTGAACACCTAGTTTTTCTGCTTTCATTTACTGCAGAACTATTCCAAATAGTTACCTATTCATCCAATCGCCAATTTATCCACTCTCAGTCTCTTAAGCTGGCTCCAATATGACACTTGATCCCACAAATTCACTGAGTTGCTCTTATCAAGGTTATGAGTCACTTTTGGGATGCTAAATCTAATGGTCAATTCTCTAAGTCTTTCTTAAACTACATCAACATTTAACAACATTAATCACTCCTTAAGCACTTAAAATGCTTTCTTTGCTTGGCTTTTGGGGCTAGTACCTTCAGATTTTCCTCCTAGGTTACTACTTGCTCTTTTTGAGTCTTGCTTGCTGCTTTAGCCTTGTTTTATAAACCTCTTGAAGTTAAGCTGTTCCAATGTTTGGAGTAGTTCTCTAATAGAAATTATTCCTTAGGTGATCCCATGCATACATGTGTGCTCAGTCGCTTCAGTAGTGTCTGAGTCTTTGCGACCCTATGGACTATAGTCCACCAGGCTCCTCCATCCATTGGGATTCTCCAGGAAAGAATACTGGAGTGGGCTGCCATGCCCTCTTCCAGGGGATCTTCCTAACCCAGGAATTGAACTCATCTCTCTTATGTCTCCTGCATTGGCAGGCAGGCTCTTTACCACTAGCGCCACCTGGGAAGCCCAGGTGATGGGCTTATACTCTTATAAATTTAAAATCCATCTATATTCTGTTTATTTCCAAATTTATGTCTCCAGATATATCTATTATATAAACTCCATAATAATGTATTTAACCACAGTTAACTAGGACCTGCCCAAATAAGAACTAATCTGTAACTGAACTGAGTCAACCAACTTTCAGAATTCAAACCATGAGACACAGAATGTGAATCAGCCCATAGCCAAGTCACATCAATGGCAGAACTCAATACAACAGAATTAATGGTTCTCTTGGTGATCTTAGGATTGATCTGGTGAATCCATTGTTAAGCTTTTCCTTTAATTCTATGAGATACATAGCCTTAGAATAAATCCCCTTTCTCTTTAAGATAACAAGTAAATATACTTATTGAGCTAAAGACATTTTAAAACAGTGATATCCAGAGCTAAATAATGGTAGAATACAACTAAATATTACTAGTTTTTAGAATACATTTTTCTTCACATATATCAAAACATGGAAAGTAGAACTTCCTGAAAAACAGAATGCAATATAAAAATTCAAAAGCATTGTACATCACAGCCATCCTACATGCCTACTTATTAACATGTCTGTTCTATAAAATAATTAATTTATAATGAACATTTCAAGGACTCTGCAAAAAGATTGCACTAACCAGTGAGCATATAATTATTTACTCTTAAATAACTAGAACAAACTCTTAAGAACATAGAAGTGGTCTCAGAAAGTAGAGATTTGGGTTGAGATCTCCATTATAGAAAAAAATAATGCTAATCTCTTCTCTTAGGAGTTAGTCAAGTATTCTAAATTCAAATAACACTTTTTGTAATGTACTTATTTTCTAAATTGGTTTTACTGTTGCTTTACAACACACACATTTTACTTTAAATTATCTCAATTTCCATAGAGAAGGATCTTATACTATAAAAAATAATTCTTTCAGCCAGCCTGGTTAACTTATCTTTCTGAATAGAGGGCAAGCGGAATATGTAAATACATAAATCACTGAAACAGTGAGGTATTTCTGCTTTGTTACATGACAGGAATTCTACTGTGGGAGGGAAAAGAAGTCAAGAGCTTTTACGAATATGAATTTATGAGTAAAAATATAATAAACTAAACTACATTCTTGACAGAATATTTACTTTTTTGACTATTACATGGCTTTTACAAAAGAAAAATTGAGAAAAAATATCAAAAGAAAAAAGAATATTTTTATAATTGTGTTTGTATGTATGTATGTAAAAATAAGCCATCTAGGTACAATCTCAGTATTATAGAAAATGTTCAATGACTATTAGACTTCTCCTCAGAGTAAATATAACCTTAGTCTATAGAAATTTCCTTAATAACACTCCTATAAAAGTTCTTATAGGTTCAAACAAATCCAATATACTTATCTGTCCCATGTCATAAGTGATCTTTATACAGTAAGGAGGATATAAAGAATCAGCATTAATTTAAGGATTCTATGCTGTGCTTAGTTGCTCAGTAATGTCTGACTCTTTGTGACCCCATGGACTATAGCCTGCCAGTCTATACGGATTCTCCAGGCAAGAATACTGGAGTGGGTTGCCATGCTCTTCCTGCGGATCTTCCCAACCCGGGGATTGAACCCAGGTCCTCCGCATTGCAGGCAGATTCTTTACCAGCTGAGCTACCAGGGAAGCCCTAAGGACCCTATAGTCTTAAACTAATATTTTATCTACTACATTGTAGTAAGAGATATTAAATTACTATTCCTTACTTCCTTGGCTTTACATTACCCTTTTCTGATTCCCAGATATGAAAGAAAAAACACAAAACACCTTCAAGAATCAATTAAAATTGCTACATAAATGAAGTAAATAATAATAAAACACTCTGCTGTTTATAGACAAGGACAATTAAAACATCAAAATACTGTCTACTTAAAGATTACTTCAATAATTGCTATTTATTTGACAAACTAGCATAACCTGTATACTGCCTAGTGATCATAGTGAGACAATAAATAGGAGAAAATATGTCATATCAATGAAACTAATTGGAAGTGAAGAGATGGAAAATTTGAATTAACTTTGTGAACTGGCTTTGTCTCTGTCAATTACCTAAATTACACTATAGAAACATGGGCAGAAATCTGTATTCAAGTTCAGACAAGATTGCTAAGAAATAATTGCTTGATGAGCAAGAGGTAAACAATTTCAATTGTATATTAAATCAATCAATAAATGGAATTAATAGAAATTCAGAATAAATGAAGGAGTAGATATGTATGGGATACTAGGGAAATTGTAAAAGTAGATTGAATTAAACCCAGTAAGGACCTGCTGGTATAAAAAACCTAATAAAGAGTCAGCTTGTCTTTTGATGCTTTGAAGGTAGGCATTGACTTTTCCTGAGAGAATTAGATGACGTCCTCTTCCAGTATAAGGCTATTTAGTTTACACTGAAAATCTGCTTTTTAGTGTAGCCACTGCCACTAATTATGTTGGCTAGATCTTCTGGATAACTTGCTGGAGCTTCTACATCTATACTTGCTGCTTTACCTTGCATTTTTACATTACGGAGATGGCTTGATTTCTTTCCTTAAACCTCATGAACCAACCTCTGCTAGTTTAAACTTTTCTTCCACTGCTTCCTCACCTCTGTTAGACTTCATAGAATTGAAGAGAGTTAGGGTCTTGCTCTGGATTACCTTTTGACTTAAGGGAATATTGTGGCTGGTTTGATCATCTAATCAGACAATTAAAACTTTCCCCATATCAACAATAACAGTTTCACTTTCTTATCATCTGTGTGTTCACTGGAGTTTCACTTTTAATTTCTTTCAAGAACATTTCCTTTGTGTTCACAACTTGGCTAACTGGTGTAAAAGGCTGAGCCTTCAGCATATTTTTGCTTTTGACATGCCTTCCTTCCTAAGCTTGATCATTTCTAGCTTTTGACTTACAGGTCATTGTAAGGTTATTAATTGGCTTCATTTCTGTATTATGTCTGAGGGAATAGGGATGCCAGAAGAGAAGGAGAGATGGGGAATGACCGATTATTGGAGCAATCAGAACACATACATTTATTGAGTAAGTGTATTGTCCTATATGGGTGCGATTAAGGTCATCCCAAAACAATTACAAGAGTAACATCAATGATAACTCATCACAGATCACCATAACAAATATAATTATAATAAAAAGTTTAAAATATGAGAATCACCAAAATGTGAGACTGAGACAAGGAATGAGCAAATGCTATTAGAAAAATGGCACTGATAGACTTGCTAGACACAGCATTGCCACAAACCTTATCTGCAAAAAATGCAGTATCTGTGAAGCACAACAATGTGAAACACAATAAAACAAGCTCACCCTGTAACTGCTTCAACAGTTGTCATATTTCTAAAGCTGATTTGTGTTTTAAATGCCTTACTTGAAAGAATAGAAAAACAGATGAGAGGGGGAAAAAAAAAATAAAATCCTTAAACATCAAATAAAATTAGACACAGTTTTAACTTACCACATACCAGAATTTTAATGTAACTATAAAGAATGATGCCTATATATGTCCCCTAGAACACTTTGTAGTGGAATTTGTTTATAATTTATATTTTGAAAACCCAGAAATAGCTTTTTAACAATTAGGATTATTAAGTATCTTTACAAATAGAATGCTTAAAACAATCTTCATGAGTAATATCATTATATAATTGTGCTGGTATTCCTAGGGAGCCAGAAAAAGGTTTTTCTGAATATATAAACATTTTGAACCTTCTGGGTTTACCTAGGAAGGGATGAATTACTGAATCACCAAACTACCAAACAAATAGCTGACAGACAATGATGTGCTGCTGGTTTGACAATTATTGAGACTTCAAAGTTACGAAAATACATAAAATGAGTGGAAGTCAGTTCCACAATTAATTCTGGCTAGGAGTCACCATGTTAACTGTGACAATAACCCCCATTCTTCAAGGGTCAACTCTAGAAAGATGTCTTTAGTTCTGCCTGCTTTCTACAGAAGTGCAAGGACAATTTAGGCTGTAAATCCTGTATCAGCCAGGCAGCCTGCGCTTCCAATTCACGAGACCCTGAGAGAGAAACAACGCCCGCACTTACCTAGGGCAGAGCTGGCCACACGCAGCATCTCCATGGTGTTCAGGGCCAGTGGCCGCTGCTTGGCCTTCTGCTTCCTGCTCATGGCCTCCACCTGGGGAGGGGCCGGAATCAGGGCGGGGCAGGCAGGCGCCCGGGCAGGCGCGGGAGGAGCTGCCGAGGGTCTGACTAGTCCGTTCTCTGGGCTTCTCTAGCTCTCTTTACAATGGCCTCACGACTCAAATCTGAGAAGGCAATGGCACCCCATTCCAGTCCTCATGCCTGGAAAATCCCATGGATGGAGGAGCCTGGTGAGCTGCAGTCCATGGGGTTGCTAAGAGTCGGACACGACTGAGCGACTTCACTTTCACTTTTCACTTTCATGCACTGGAGAAGGAAATGGCAACCCACTCCAGTACTCTTGCTGGAGAATCCCAGGGACGGCGGAGCCTGGTGGGCGGCCGTCTCTGGGGTCGCACAGAGTCGGACACGACTGAAGCGACTTAGCAGCAGCAGCAGCAGCACGACTCAAATGAACATTTGTTCAGGCCCAAGAAAGTTAAGAGAATTCTAGAGACTTTCGGGAGAGAAACCCTGGAGGAGGAGGAGTCAGGAGAAGGGGGATGAATTACTGAATCACCAAACTACCAAACAAATAGCTGACAGACAATGATGTGCTGCTGGTTTGACAATTATTGAGACTTCAAAGTTACGAAAATACATAAAATGAGTGGAAGTCAGTTCCACAATTAATTCTGGCTAGGAGTCACCATGTTAACTGTGACAATAACCCCCATTCTTCAAGGGTCAACTCTAGAAATTTGTCTTTAGTTCTGCCTGCTTTCTACAGAAGTGCAAGGACAATTTAGGCTGTAAATCCTGTATCAGCCAGGCAGCCTGCGCTTCCAATTCACGAGACCCTGAGAGAGAAACAACGCCCGCACTTACCTAGGGCAGAGCTGGCCACACGCAGCATCTCCATGGTGTTCAGGGCCAGTGGCCGCTGCTTGGCCTTCTGCTTCCTGCTCATGGCCTCCACCTGGGGAGGGGCCGGAATCAGGGCGGGGCAGGCAGGCGCCGGGGCAGGCGCGGGAGGAGCTGCCGAGGGTCTGACTAGTCCGTCCTCTGGGCTTCTCTAGCTCTCTTTACAATGGCCTCACGACTCAAATCTGAGAAGGCAATGGCACCCCACTCCAGTCCTCATGCCTGGAAAATCCCATGGATGGAGGAGCCTGGTGAGCTGCAGTCCATGGGGTTGCTAAGAGTTGGACACGACTGAGCGACTTCACTTTCACTTTTCACTTTCATGCACTGGAGAAGGAAATGGCAACCCACTCCAGTACTCTTGCTGGAGAATCCCAGGGACGGCGGAGCCTGGTGGGCGGCCGTCTCTGGGGTCGCACAGAGTCGGACACGACTGAAGCGACTTAGCAGCAGCAGCAGCAGCACGACTCAAATGAACATTTGTTCAGGCCCAAGAAAGTTAAGAGAATTCTAGAGACTTTCGGGAGAGAAACCCTGGAGGAGGAGGAGTCAGGAGAAGGGGGATGAATTACTGAATCACCAAACTACCAAACAAATAGCTGACAGACAATGATGTGCTGCTGGTTTGACAATTATTGAGACTTCATAGTTACGAAAACACATAAAATGAGTGGAAGTCAGTTCCACAATTAATTCTGGCTAGGAGTCACCATGTTAACTGTGACAATAACCCCCATTCTTCAAGGGTCAACTCTAGAAATTTGTCTTTAGTTCTGCCTGCTTTCTGCAGAAGTGCCAGGACAATTTAGGCTGTAAATCCTGTATCAGCCAGGCAGCCTGCGCTTCCAATTCACGAGACCCTGAGAGAGAAACAACGCCCGCACTTACCTAGGGCAGAGCTGGCCACACGCAGCATCTCCATGGTGTTCAGGGCCAGTGGCCGCTGCTTGGCCTTCTGCTTCCTGCTCATGGCCTCCACCTGGGGAGGGGCCGGAATCAGGGCGGGGCAGGCAGGCGCCGGGGCAGGCATGGGAGGAGCTGCCGAGGGTCTGACTAGTCCGTCCTCTGGGCTTCTCTAGCTCTCTTTACAATGGCCTCACGACTCAAATCTGAGAAGGCAATGGCACCCCACTCCAGTCCTCATGCCTGGAAAATCCCATGGATGGAGGAGCCTGGTGAGCTGCAGTCCATGGGGTCGCTAAGAGTCGGACACGACTGAGCGACTTCACTTTCACTTTTCACTTAAATGCACTGGAGAAGGAAATGGCAACCCACTCCAGTACTCTTGCCTGGAGAATCCCAGGGACGGCGGAGCCTGGTGGGCGGCCGTCTCTGGGGTCGCACAGAGTCGGACACGACTGAAGCGACTTAGCAGCAGCAGCAGCAGCACGACTCAAATGAACATTTGTTCAGGCCCAAGAAAGTTAAGAGAATTCTAGAGACTTTCGGGAGAGAAACCCTGGAGGAGGAGGAGTCAGGAGAAGGGGGATGAATTACTGAATCACCAAACTACCAAACAAATAGCTGACAGACAATGATGTGCTGCTGGTTTGACAATTATTGAGACTTCATAGTTACGAAAACACATAAAATGAGTGGAAGTCAGTTCCACAATTAATTCTGGCTAGGAGTCACCATGTTAACTGTGACAATAACCCCCATTCTTCAAGGGTCAACTCTAGAAAGATGTCTTTAGTTTTGCCTGCTTTCTACAGAAGTGCAAGGACAATTTAGGCTGTAAATCCTGTTGCTGTGCCTCCCATGGCCCCACAGCTGTTGTTGGCAGTGATGTTCCCAGGAAGCAATGAATTTCTTCTCTTCTGCCATTTGTTGTTTCCGATAAGTCTCTTATGTATAGAGACGCTGATCAGGGATAGTTATGGACTTAAATGTGTCCCCCACATTCACATATTGAAGTCTTAACCACCAATATGATTGCATTTAGAGAAAGAACCAATGAGACAGTAGGTAATAAGGGTTAAATGAGGTGATAAAAGTGGGGCCCTAACTTGACAGAACTGGTGTCCTAAGAAGATGAAGAGACACCAGTGTCCATCCCCCACCACTGTCTCCCACACAGAAGAAAGACTCCGTGAAGACACAAAAGAAGGTGACCATCTACCATCCAAGGAGAAATTCCACACCAGACACCAATCTTCCTGTCACCTTGATCTTAGATTTCCAGGCTCCAGAAATGTAGGAAAGTATGATTCTGTTGTTTAGAGCACCCAACCTTTGGTATTTTCTAATCACAGTCCAAATTGACTAACAGTAGTGTACTGTTTTCCTTTATTGTTATATTATTACTGTGTGTGCTATCATGTCCAACTATTTGCGCCCACCAGATTCCTCTGTCCATGGAATTTTCCAGGCAAGAATACTTGGGTGGGTTGCCATTTCCTTCTCCAGAGGATCTTCCTGACCCAAGAATCAAACCCATGTCTCTTGTGTTTTTTGCACTGGCAGGTGAATTCTTTATCACTGCACCACCTGGGAAGCTTATTGTTTTCCTTTACCTGAATATAAAATATCCAATCATTTAGTCATGGATCAGTATACCTTGCAAGGCTTTCATATATAGGAATTGAAAAAATCCCAAATATACTTGATGTATCCATTACTAAACATGATTCTACATATATTTAAAGTGATCCTTAAAATGTCTTTAAATGATCCATATATATAGGCTTCCCTGGTAGCTCAGCTGTTAAAGAATCCATCTGCAATGCAGGAGACCCTAGTTAGAGTCCTGGGTCAGAAAGATTCCCTGGAGAAAAGATAGGCTACCAGTATTCATGGGCTTCCCTGGTGACTCAGATGGTAAAAAATCTGCCTGTAGTTCAGGAGACCTAGGTTTGATCCCTGGGTTGGGAAGATCCCCTGGAGGAGGGCATGGCAACCCACTCCAGTGTTCTTGCCTGGAAAATCCCCATGGACAGAGGATCCTGGCGGGTTACAGTTCATGGGGTCACAAAGATTTGGACACAACTGAGCAACAGCACAGCACAGCATATGTGTGTGTGTGTATGTATATATACATATATAGAAAGAGAGCATTGTGCTATATGTAACAATTATAAAAAGCTTCATTCACAGAAAAATAAAAGTAAAATACTACTGTATAGCACTGTAGTATTATAAAGAAACATAAAACTATGATCAGGTTTAGAAAATACTTTAAGTACAGAACACCTCTCCTGCCTTAACATAAGGCTACCCAGGTTGCACTAGTGGTACTCGTGCACTAGTACTGCACTCCTGCCATTGCAGGAGATAGAGCAGTAGAAGAGTTTGATCCTTGGGTCAGGAAGATCCCCTGGAGGAGAGCATGGCAACTCACTCCAGTATTCTTGCCTGGAGAATCCCATGGACAGAGAAGCCTGGCGTGATATAGTCTGTAGAGTTGCAAAGAGTTGGACATGACTGAAGCGACTTAGCATGCATGTACCCCTCCTGCCCTAGCATAGTAGACTCTCCTGTATCTGGAGTATAGAAAACTCCCCTCCCCCATTATTTAAACTGCATAAACTATAATTTTAGTAAATCAAGCAAAGAGCTAATCAAGTTTTGATTTGCTAATTACTTCTCAATTTGATTAGAGCTGGCAGCTAATCATCTCTGGATATTTAAAGTCAATCTTTCACTCACATTTGCAAATCAAGACTTCAGTATAAAACAACATTTGGAATATAGCATAAAAGCTCTTTGTGTTATAACAAGTAATTAATTTCTACTTGTTGCTACAATTTTAACAATAAAGAAAAATTTTCCAGGATGCTTCAACAAGTTGAATTATGCATGCAGTGTACCATCCTGTGCTGGAGAACTTAAAAAGTAAGCTAGTTTTATACAGTTTTGTGAAGCAGCCCACTCTGAGCCGGGGAAACGTACATGCTACATTAAACAAACACAATATAATTCAAAGTCACAATTTTGTTTTTATGGTCAACAGTAGTTTGCAGAAGAAAGATCTTCCAAGAAATTGACCCATGAATAATCAGTATTATAATAATTTTGCCAATTAAAACCAATCTTTTAAAACATATTTAAAAATTATTAATATATCTAAGACTATATATCCTTGAAAAATATGCCAAGGTAGGAAGAAGAATCTCACAGTCATTTAAATTCAACAAGGGAAAACATTATGATGAAACACTGTGAAAAAGAAAGCAAGGCAGATGAGTTGGTTCTAATTTCAGGGAAACTGTCTTTCCCAATCATTTCTCAAACACCGTATTTAAATTGCACCCTGTAAAAAAGTTTCTTCTATCTTTGTCACTTTCCGCTGCTATCACAATTACACAACTTGAAAACTTGCTTGACTGTACTGCACTGAATAATGAATCATCTTTCTGGGAGTTATTTCATTATTACTACTACCTCATTAACAGCATTTCCAAGCAGTATCTTCAGAAGTAAAGTTATATGAAACTTTGGACAACTATTTCTTGTAAAGTTAGGTTGTCTAAGCAAATAACAGACACTTGATTTTTTTCCTAAATATATTACCATCATAATTTAAGTCTTATTTCTTTTACCCTATTCATCAAGGTAATGAAAAAAGACAACAGTTTTTTCATTAATTATTCTTTAAATTTTTCATTCTATTTTCCCCCTTGCTACGAAGTTCATATTTTTATTTACTTAAGTATTTTTATTTTAATGTTTTCCTATGCAATTCTTTAATATTATAGTTGCTAATTTTAGCAGTAAGCAAGTACCTCTTAGACTTATAGCTCAAATAATACCTTTATTTTGCCCCAATTTTGGCCTTATTCCATACTCTATCTTTGAATGATTTCACTGGTGAATATCTAATTTAGCAAGTGATCAGAGAGTAATATTAGAAAATCCTCCGTAGTAAAGTATGAGGAGACACTCCCCATACAACACTACAATGCAAACAGTAGCAGCCTTCCATTAATCTTTGCCAAATGCATGACTGGCTTCTTTCTCTCTCTCTCTTTTTTATGTATCCTCTCCCATCTGAGCTCTGTGAAGTGAATTTCAAAGTTCTCTTTTCAAGGTCAAAGAGATGGAAAGCTCCAGAACTCTACCAAGTGCACATTTACAGCTATACTCAAGCCATCAGAACTGATGTTTCGGTCCTTCACTGATTTAACAAACATATCTTCTTTAAAATATTAGATGCAATTCAACTACATCTTACCTCAAGGTTCTTTTCCTCCTCTACTAACAGTAGAATTTTGGAAAACATAACCTAAGAAAAAAACAGTAGGCTGCTTCAACCTCATTTTACTCTTTTCAGAAAATGCCCAGCTCTAATTATTTCCTTTTTCACATGAAAACCATCTTATTAGGAAACTTATTCTGGAAATCATTCTATTATGAAACTTTTTTTACTGCAGTTCTATGTATTATGTGATGCTAGCGATGGGAGGGTTGGACAGGAAAGAGACATATAGTGGATGATAACTGAATTGGAAAAACATAGCATTTTCTTCTACCAGTTTATGTCAATGTTATATATTAAAAAGATAATATTTTGATGACATTTACTCTGCAGTGTAAATTCTAATTTAAATTCAAACATTATGTACATTATAAAGCTTATTTTTAATAGCTTTAATCAGTGTCAGGACCCTGAACTCAGGCTAACAATGTTACCTCTTTAGTGTGACTGTTCAAATGATGTTTAGGTGGGTATAGAAAATAAGCATAAAGCAAAATAGATTAGGCAAAGACTAGGATGGCATAGACCTACCTGCTGAAGCTAAGTAGAAATTTAGCTTGAAGATTTCCTTAAACTGCTAAATATCTGTTAGACTCAGTACAAAAATCTCACTTCAGACCTTAAGAAATTTCCTCTTGGATTTCTGTAACAATTCTAAACTTTCTCTTTGCCAACAGTCCCTTTCTATTCATTTATCCTCTATGGTGCTATCAAATAATCTCTTATCTGGACTGAGTAACCTCCACTGACAGCCTGCTACCTTTAGGAAAGCTTCTAGGTTATTTAGGGTAGTGTCTGAGTCCTTTCATAATCTGGTCTCAACATACTTCTTTCATCTTGTTGCTCTTTAAAAATGTCATTGTAGCTGGTTGCACAGGTTTTCCACATTGCAGGCAGATAGCTTACCTTCTGAGACACCGGGTAAGCCCCTTCCTATAATATACTCTCTCCTAATCTCCAAAATAACACCATTTAGGGGGTTTGAATCTTATTTCAAAAAGATTTATAAGCTTGCATATCCACTTCTTAAAGCAAGGGTTGTGCTTTGCTCATTCATTCAACAAACATTTGAGAGACTGTAATTGGATTGCATTGAAATGTGAAGTCAAGTGGCCTTAGGAAGCATCACTACGAACAAAGCTAGTGGAGGTGATGGAATTCCAGTTGAGCTATTTCAAATCCTAAAATATGATGTTGTGAAAGTGCTGCACTCAATATGTCAGCAAATTTGGAAAACTCAGCAGTGGCATCAAGAATGGAAAAAGTCAGTTTTCATTCCAATCCCAAAGAAAGGCAATGCCAAAGAATGCTCAAAACACCGCACAGTTGAACGCATCTCACACGCTAGTAAAGTAATGCACAACATTCCCCAAGCCAGGCTTCAGCAATATGTGAACTGTGAACTTCCAGATGTTCCAGCTGGTTTTAGAAAAGGCAGAGGAACCAGAGATCAAATTGCCAACATCTGCTGGATCATCGAAAAAGCAAGAGAGTTCCAGAAAAACATCTATTTCTGCTTTATTGACTACGTCAAAGCCTTTGACTGTGTGGATCACAAGAAACTGTGGGAAATTCTGAAAGAGATGGGAATACCAGACCATCTGACCTGTCTCTTGAGAAACCTGTATGCAGGTCAGGAAGCAACAGTTAGAACTGGCCATGGAACAACAGACTGGTTCCAAATAGGAAAAGAAGTACATCAAGGCTGTATATTGTCACCCTGCTTATTTAACTTATATGCAGAGTACATCATGAGAAACACTGGGATGGAGGAAGCACAAGCTGAAATCCAGATTGCTGGGAGAAATATCAATAACCTCAGATATGTGGATGACACCACCCTTATGGCAGAAAGTGAAGAAGAACTAAAAAGCCTCTTGATGAAAGTGAAAGAGGAGAGTGAAAAAGTTGTCTTAAAGCTCAACATTCAGAAAACTAAGATCATGGCATCTGGTCCCATCACTTCAAGGCAAATAGATGGGGAAACAGTGGAAACAGTGGCTGACTTTATTTTTTTGGGCTCCAAAACCACTGCAGATGGTGATTGCAGCCAAGCAATTAAAAGACACTCACTCCTTGGAAGGAAAGTTATGACCAACCTAGACAGCATATTAAAAAGAAGAGACATTATTTTGTCAACAAAGTCCGTCTAGTGAAGGCTATGGTTTTTCCAGTGGTCATGTATGGATGTGAGAGTTGGACTATAAAGAAAGCTGAGCGCAGAAGAATTGATGCTTTTGAAATGTGATCTTGGAAAAGACTCTTGAGAGTCCCTTGGACAGTAAGGAGGTCACACCAGTCAATCCTAGAGGAAATCAACCCTGAATATTCATTGGAAGGAATGATACTGAAACTGAAACTCCAATACTTTGGCCACCTGATGGGAAGATCTGACTCATTGGAAAAGACCCTGATGCTGGGAAAGATTTAAGGTGGGAGGAGAAGGGGATTACAGAGGATGATATGTCTGGATGGCATCACCGACACGATGGACATGATTTTGGTTAAACTCCAGGAGTTGGCGATGGACACAGAGGCCTGGCGTGCTGTAATTCATGGGGTCGCAAAGAGTCAGACACGACTGAGTGACTGAACTGAACTGAACTGAATATATAATAGTACAGATACAAAAATGAGATTTGGGATGTACAGTCTAGTGGGAAGAAAACAGAGAAGCAAACATATGACTAAAATACCTAGTAATAAGTTCTCTACTAGGGAAATGCACAGTATACTATGGGAGCACATAGCAGATGCAGATTATCTTTGAGCAGCATGGAGGCATGGAGGGAACGGAGGAAAAAAATCCTATCAGAGCAGTTGAGGTATGGCCTGATATGTGCTCATTAGATATTCTTTGAATTAATTAATGAATAAATTAATAGACAAAAGATAACCTGGATACTGTACTACTATTTTATGTCAAATGCCTTATTTCCTAGTGTTTTGGACCATAAAGAAATTTGGAGGTCAGGAAGAAAGATTCCCTTCTCAATATTCAGTTCAGTTCAGGTCAGTCACTCAGTCGTGTGCGACTCTTTGCGACCCCATGGACTGCAGCATGCCAGGCCTCCCTCTCCATCACCTACTCCTGGAGCTTACTGAAATTCATGTCCATTGAGTTGGTGATGCCATCCAGTGATCTCATCCTCAGTCATCCCCTTCTCCTCCCACGTTCAATCTTTCCCAGCATCAGGGTCTTTTCAAATGAATCAGCTCTTCACATCAGGTGGCAAGAGTATTTTAGTTTCAGCTTCAACATCAGTCATTCTAATAAATATTTAGGATTGATCTCCTTTAGGATGGACTGGTTGGATCTCCTTGCAGTCCAAGGGACTCTCTCGAGTCTTCTCCAACAACACAGTTCAAAAGCATCAGTTCTTCGGTGCTCAGGTTTCTTTATAGTCCAGCTCTCACATCCATACATGACCACTGGAAAAACCATAGCTTTGACTAAATGGACCTTTGTTGGAAAAGTAATGTCGCTGCTTTTTAATATGCTGTGTAGGTTGGTCATAACTTTTCTTCCAAGGAGAAAGTTTCTTTTAATTCTATGGCTACTGTTACCATCTACATTGATTTTGAGCCCCCCAAAATAAAGTCTGTCCCTGTTTCCACTGTTTCCCCATCTATTTGCCACGAAGTGATGGGACCAGATTGATCTTAGTTTTCTGAATGTTGAGTTTTAAGCCAACTTTTTCGCTCTCCTCTTTCTATTGCAAGAATACACAGAAGAACTATACAAAAAATATCTTCACGACTCAGATAATCATGATGGTGTGATCACTCACCTACAGCCAGACATCCTGGAAGGCAAAGTCAAGTGGGCCTTAAGAATTGCTAAGTTTTAATAAGAAATTAAATTTTAAGGCAAATTATAGACCTACTTTTCAGTTTCTAGAAAACACAAAAATAAGAGCGGCATGTTAAATGATACCATGAAGAAACTAAGACAAATCTAGGGTGTGGAGTTTACAAATTAACTGAATTTGATACCTGAGAATGTAAATGGCCTGTAAAAAAAATGTTTTTATGTGGTCAATACCTTTTCCCATACCTAGTAAATTTTGGCCCTGAGCTTCATGTGTAGTATAACATATTAGAGCAAGCATGTAAACCCAATGTGCAATGCATTGTTTAGGTAATTATGATGTATAAATCTATCTTCCAAAATATCTGATTACTGTAAACTATTTAAACTCATCTCTAATTTTGAACACTTTGAGGACATTCACATATTGCCTCCTATTATATTGTTGTAACAAAGTGGAAAAACTAAAAGAAACCATTAATTTTTAACATCTTTGATGTGAACTTTTTAAAGCAAACTATCAACTTGTCAATTTTTAATTTCTTATTTACATTTTAAAAGCAATTATGCTGTAACTTCTATGTTTAGAATCACAAATGTTACTGATTTAAAAAGTGTTCCACTTTCTCTTCTCTCCTTTTTAAACCTATTTTCTAAATTTACCCTGGGTGGGAATATCTTGGAAATTATGGTAAAGAAAAACAATACCTGTCTTTTACATATTTTACGTATATGACTATGGGTTGCTGATATTATGAGATTAAAAAAAAATACTGTTCTTTAGAGGGAAAGAAAGTTTCAAGAAAGGAAAATATATATGAAGTACTTTTGAAACATACATCAAATTTAAGAAGCATTCAGTACTATTTTCAAGTTTTATATATTAAAAAAGACTTCATAAAGAACAAGGTAAGAAAATGTATACAGTAAAAATTATCTGAAATATATTCTCTACATTAAGTGTAGTACAAATATCTTTGATTTGCAATAGATTTAAAACATTGACATTCTGTGAATTTCTTAAGACATAAATGATAAGTATTTCTACTGAAACATGGAAAAATTGTATGTAATAGAAAGAAAATGCCTCTTGTCCTGAACATCATAACTTTGGCCAAATACCATTCAATGTTTGAAAGCATATTTTGAATGTTTTCATATCTTGAGCTGCATCTATTTTGTGGAGGTAGTTATTTGGTAAAGGAATGTCTGAAATACAGAAATAAATATTATAATTTTTGGAATAAGCTCAGAATTAGAGCAAACTTCTTTATTCATAATATAATACTCTTTAAATGTACTTTGAAATTTATGCATTTTATATAAATGTTCAAATTATAGCTTTCCTTTCAAATTGAAATTTTCTAAAGAATATTCTCTCTGACTTAAAATGAGTTCTCAGGAGACATCTGTAGTATCTACATATTCAGTTAATAGATAATAGTGATAGTTACAAATAAAAACCCACTAAACAGTCCTTAATTACTAATAAAATTCCTTAAGGGAATTTATTTCATTAAACAGTCATTTTTTTTTCTTGTCGCAAGAATTTTGTTCCATAGAAATGTTATTTATGTGATGATATATTATCTTGCTCGTATATATGATCAACAGAATATAGCACAAAACACATGACTGTTAGAGGTTTGGGATCTTTAATTAGACTTGATCCTACTGGACTAGGAGCTTTCTTCTGGCCTTATTTTCTTATCAACACATACTTGAAAAAAATTTAAATAAAATCTTCAAAACATTCAAAGTGTTTGAACCTTTTATTTCAGAATTAAATGGGTAAACAGAGTATCTATGTAATTTCTAAATTTCTTGTATAGTTTCTGTGATGGAATATACCTTTGTCTGATCAGAAATTTGTTGTTGTTGCTCTTCAGTCACTAAGTCATGCCCAACTCTTTGAGACCTTGTGGACTGTAGCCCACCAGGCTCCTCTGTCCGTGGGGTTCGCCAAGCAAGAATACTGGAGTGGGTTTCCATTTCCTTCTCCAGGGGATCTTCCCAAACCAAAAATTGAACCCACATCTGCATTGACAGGTAGATTCTTTACCACTGACCACTAGGGAAGTCCAATCAGAAAGTTAGCAACTTGAAATTATAAATTTATATCCAAGATTATTAATTTGATATAGCATATGAAGAACTTGTTAGGTATACATCCCTGATAGACATGCTCAAACACATATGGATAAAATTGTATTATCCAAAGATGAATCTTTTTTTAAGAGGTCCATACAGTAATTATCCTCAGGAAACAACGGTTTGCAAAAATACCCAAAAAATGTAAAAATGCACTAACCTAAATTTGGTTTGACAGCAGTATTTCAACATTTATGACATAGGTTGCTACAAAGACAGAGTTTCTTCTTTTCTTCTAGGGAAGCTATTTAAACCTCACATATATTAGAGCCAATAACTAGGTGCAATTTCCTTTTACAATGAAGTAAAAAAATTAAAATAACTTTAAAAGCAATATTTAAAATAAAAAGAAATCCTCAGAGGTCTTGAACTCAGTGTTTTGCTTATTCTACCAACCTCATAAAATACATATCTATTGGAAACAAGAAAACTTTAAATTCACATTTGCAGCTCTTTTAAAATATTATGTAAGATATTCTCTTTATAAGCAACTTGATCTATGAGAAGGTAGTAGTGCATTTTTAATACTTCACTGAAAATAGGTAGGTTTACATCTAGTTCCTTTTTCCTCTCTCCTACATTTCTGATATCTCTGCTTCATCTCGATTCTTAGCTGTGTGCCTCAAAAGCCCCTAAGTAGTTTTAGGCAAAGGAGATTTTGCATCTCACCTAAAGAGCCCTGGAATTTGAACTGAAAGAGTTCATTCCAAAACACTTTCACAGCTATTTTTTTTTTTCTTTTTTGCAGGGCTTTGGCAGGGGGTCATGTTTAATTAAAGTCAAGCAGGATCAATGGTACTACAACAACTTTCACCTGCCTTACCATCCACCTGGGAAGGTCCATGTTTGATTGCTATATGATACAAAATTGAATCTGAATACATTTGAACATATTTCAATTTTGCAGCCTTAATTACAAAAAAAGAGTTTTTCATCTTTTTTTCAATCTTTTATTTATCCTTTTGTATGGAAGGTCATTCTGTCCATACAGTGACTGGACCTATAAAGTGGAGAATATGAAACTATGAAAAAAAAAAAAGGATTAAGTATATCAGTGTTCTTAACCCTACCTTCATATTAAAACCACCTCTGAATTTTAAGGAAATACTTATGCCCTTGCTCCACCATTAATAATTCTAATCTAAACCATTGATGGTGGGACTTTGACATTAATGTTGTTTGAACATGCCCCCGGTGAATATATCAAATCCAGAGTCAACGACATATTCACTGACAATTTCATATTGTTCAACTGAACAGATTATCACATTTACTTCTCAAAGGCACTATATTTAATACATTCTAGGATAAGATTATCTCTATTTTCTAAACTAGGAAATGCAGGATTATAGAGATGAAATGACTCAACCATCATACAAGGTTGTTTAATCAGAAAGTATTGACACTTGGCATGAAAAGCACAAATGTCACCAATGAAAGATGCATTGTTTTTAGTAAGCTGGATCTGCTGAATTGTAACAATCATTACCTAATAGTCCCTTGTGGCTCAGCTGGTAAAGAATCTGCCCACAATGTGGAAGACCTGTGTTTGATCCCTGGTTTGGGAAAGTCCCCTGGAGAAGGGAACTGGCTACCCACTCCAGTATTCTGGCCTGGAGAATTCCATGGACTACAGTCCAAGGGATCACATAGAGTGGGACACGACTGAGTGACTTTCACTTTCAATAGTCAACCATAATAGAAACATAATAGTCATATGGGAAAATTGAAATAAAATTAGTTATAAAAGATCATAAGTAACAACAGCAAAAAGTAAACTAAAGGTAACAATGAGCCACAAATATTGCTCAACAATACATATGATTAATCAATATTTAATTTTCAAAAAGAAACTGAATTAATTGCATATATTGATATTGATGTTGTCCCTAGCTATGGAAATTGCTATAATTGTCAATAGATTTGACCAATAGCATATGTACTTGCCAATAGTTTACTACACTGATTTCTTAAAATTCTAGACTAGATTTTCAAGCACTACCATCTGAATTAACAGTAACCTTTCAAGAAATACAAAACTCAATTTATTCTATTTTCTGCTAGATTTTTGTCTAGAATGGTATAACTCACATTAATTTTACATGCAAAGATAACATTATACTTGCAAGGGATGAAATTTCAAGTTAACATTTCATGAAGAAAAGTTTTGCCACCATTGTGACTCTAAAAATATTAACTGTGTACCCAGTGCCTGTTGTAGGCACTGGAAATTTTCTGAAATACTCACAAAAGTGTACCATAATGGGAGTTATAAAAGTAAGGCATTTACCTCATGGGAATCTCTGAATGTATTGCTGTCATGGTCACAGTCTAAATTTAGCTCTTTATAATTTCTGCACTTATGGCTGAAGTTACAAACCATATGGTGACAGAAAATTAGCCATATTTTAAAGAACCAGTCAAAAAGCTTTGCTTATTTAAACCAACTAAAGTTCTCTTCCATAAAAGTATCTGGTCACAAAACAGCTCATAACATGATTCTGATTTTGGTACTACTGCTCATTTGCTTATTTCACATTGGAAGGCATTTAAACATTGTTTAAATGACAAAGCAAAATCAAAACATAAGACTAAAAGCAAAGCATAACAAAATCAAAGTTATGAAATAAGTCAAAGTCTTAGAACTAAAGGACTAAGTTTCAGTCAATTTGTTGACATTTGGTAAGTATCAACAAAATAAAATTTGTATGGAATTGGAACAGCACCACTATCATCTCTTGAGATTTAACTGGACAACATTTACCAAAGATGTATATTTTAATAAGTAATGATAATTCAAAATCTCCCTATTTTTTTGTTGATTTTAAAAATTAATTTCTATTAATAATAAAATAAAAAATACACTGAAATTCTAAATGATTGTTGGCATTTTATTGCTTTAAATAATTAGTCAATCAAGTATACCCATCTTTTATAAGGAAAGTAGCTATTTTAATGAAAAGTTAAGTTTCAAGACAGACTAACTGTCTTCTTAATTTTCTGCTCGCCTCTTGATTTCCCTTATCTGTATTTTCATATAACTGCACTGGTAGATTGAACTGCAGAAATAGTTATTTGAATTGTGGAAGCCCCTATGGCCCAGTTTGCCCTTTTATAATTGTTGAAAGACTTATTTCAACACACATATATCAATAATTTAGCCATAACATTCCATAATCCATGGATTTTTGTTATAGACAGATAATAGATAACAGAATAGAGCTTCTACAATATGTAGTCCACTCATTACTGAATGCTGTTTATTGAGCTCTTGTGTGTCAGCTGCTGTTCTAGGTGCTGAGAATACTGTGGCATAGCATGCAAACAGTCTGGAGGGAGGTGGTAGGAGATACTCTAGACAGGGTGTTCAGGAATGCCTCTCTGAATAAATGATGTTGGGACTGAGACCAAAAGTGATGAGACTGAGCAAAGAAGAGTGATTTCCTGCCTAGGGAGTAGTAGGGGCAAAAATCCTTATAGTGAATATAAGTTTGGTGGTTATGAGCAATTAAAAAGAGATTCAGTCGATATTTTAAAAGATTTCTCTGTTTGCTCACTCTGGTGTAGGAAATAGCAACCCACTCCAGTATTTCCTTGTGGTTCAGTCAGTAAATAATCTGTCTGCAATACAGGAAACCTGGGTTTGATTCCTGGGCCAGGAATATCCCCTGGGGAAGGAATGGCAACCCACTCCAGTATTCTTGCCCGGAGAGAGGAGCCATGGACAGAGGAGCCTGGCAGGCTACAGTCCATAGGGTTGCAGAGTTACGCATGACTGAGCAACTGAGCCTACTTGCTGTTCTATGGGTAGAGGATTATACGGAGAAGTGTAATCAAAGATGAAAACCTACCTGGCATTTACAGATTTGAAGAGGCTAATGCTTAATTTTATTTCTTCAGAAATCTACTTTTAATGCCACATACACTGTGCCTACTGAATTATTATAAAGTAATTCTTAATATAAACTTTACATTTCCTCCTAATGTAGGGTTTTGTAAAGTATAGCCCTGAACTGTGTACATATCGCTTGACTCAGTCAAAAATGCAGATTCTTTGACTTCATCTCATATCTTTTGAATTAGTGACTGGGCGTGGAACTTGGGAATATATATTTTAAAATGAACTACTTAGATGAATTTTATGCATGTGAACATTTAAGAACCACTGTTCTGAGAAAAGGTTGTTCCTACAATGTTGAGATTACAAGTAAGACTTCCAACAAAAGAAATTCTTAAACTGAATCTTGAGTGAGAAGTCAGTGTGTGCTAGACAGAAGAGAGTGTAGGGAAAGTCATTTTCATGCAACAAGTTACACAATTCAAGATGATCAGTCATCTGTCAGAATGGAAATTCATTCATTTATTCAAAGACTGTCTTGGAAAATCTTTGTTCTTTCCTCTTTTTCTTCTCCTACAACTACTATTGAGTATTGTTTATCTTAACAAATGAGCTTAGAGTAATCTTTGGTTCCTCCAACCAAGTCTCTGATTTATGTCTATGTTTGGTCTTTAATTTATGCCATGCTATAGAACACTCATGGTAGCCACTTGTATTTGAAAAAAAAAAAAATCAGAGAAAAAGTCAAGGAACTGAAAAATGTAGACATACATTTAAAGGACACTGTGAATTTAGTTAAAGTATTCCCATGTAACAGTGCTTTGAACTTTGCTTTTTCTTGCTATAGGATACTTTAGCAGCAAATGTGTATATGGAAAAAGAGGAGAAAGAATGAGACTATAAAAATTATTCTATATCATAGATAGCTATGATTAGTAAATAAAATCTGCAATGGAGTATTAAGAGTTAAGATTCTGAAATCCTAGATCGATTGCAGGAGTGAAATAGATGCCACTACATTTTTTTGTTTAGCAGTAAAGTAGAAATAAAAAGAACATAAAATTCTTAGGTTTGATTGATATACCAACACGATGACTAAACAGAGCTGCAAGTAACAGCTGTAAATAACATCAGGTACTTCTAAAGCAGAGCCACCTTCTGCAAAGGCAAAATTATTATGTAATTATATCTACTTTTCCAAGTTACAAACTATTCCCTGGCAGGGATCCACTTCTTCATTCATTACGATTCAATATAATTTGAGCTGCTAAGGTAAAGTGTCTCCCGGCAGGAGGCTGCAAATGAATCCTGCTGATGCTTTTATTACTACCGATTCATACTGTTCAGGCGAACATTCAAACAACTCCAGCACTTGGGGAAGCGTTTGCAAGTGTTTTATTTTGAAATAAAGCAGAGAACTACATCAGGATAAGAAAATCCAGGGAATCCAGTAAGAGTCATACCAATATGCAATCAATTTGCTATAACTGTACAAAGTTGATTGCACACAATAGTACAAATTCTCTAACTAGTTTATATTTTCAATAAAAACTTTTATTTCAACAAAAATAAGAAATTAAATTCTGGGGGGGGGGCTGGCATTTTCTTTGATGTACATTCTTTTTTTTGGGTAGTATTTTTGTTTTGTTTTGCTGTTGGGTTTTTTTATCTCATTTTCTTTTTTGTCATCAATTTTTAAGTAATGAGTATCAGAAATTTATTGCAGAAAAAGCCATAATTTTCCTTATTTGAGCACCTCTGGATAAATTATATCTCATATGCTGTAGCTATATAGTTGGTCATTTCATAGGCTCACAATATAGAACACTAACTTGGCTAAATCATTTTGATTCAAATAAACTTTTTCTATATTCTTATATGATCCTTTACCATTTACTATGGGAAATATCACTTTTACATATCTACAGGAAGTTCATTAATGTGTGTTTAATATATATGCATACATAAACAAAGTATGTGTGTATATATATATTCACATATGGATATGTAAATCTCTCTCTATATATATAGATATAAATGTTTGTGTATGTACACACATGAATGCACAATTGGAACTTTATAGAAAAAAAAAACAATCAGGACCCATTCCAAATTAGTGGTCTAATGCACACATTAATGTGCATTTCTGTAATGAAGGTGAAATCGTTTCTGTAAGGAAGCAGAAAGAAATTACAAAGCCAGCATCTAGAAGCCTTCATTGTTCTTGGGACTGAGTTATATTCAGTAATAGGAAGGTCACTTTACTGACCTGAGTAATGTTGACTGTAAGAGCCAGACACAAGATTTCTAAACACTTACGATTTAATGAAGGTATATTTACCAAAAATAATTTTAATGAAGGTTTTAGTTTATTGCTACTATTTTAAAGTGCAATGCAGGTTTTTCTTTGAGTCTCTTACTAATACTAATGAAATCAATTTAACTAAAATTCCTATACACTCTTCAATGAAAACTTCTCTAGTTTGACCCTAGAGGCTGTGCAAGCTATTTGAAGGACCAGAGCCTTGAGCTAAGACAGTTAAATATTCATCCACAGTAACTGGTTTCATTTCTGCCCTCAGTGATTGAAGCCAAGCTATGTGCATTGACTTGATATGCTATCAGGCGATTTTAATTTCTCTTTTATGTATATCTAACTGCTTTTAGGAAAAGAAAGGGAAAAAATGTGGCATCATTAACAATAGATTTTACAATGCTAAAAGTTAGGGAAAAAAGATATTCATAGTAATAATTACAGTTCCTGCAATTTACAGATTTTGAGTTAATAAGTGATATTTTTTTCAACTGACATTTCTGCTGTCAACATGAACTGACAAAGTAATTGCTGTTTTATTGACAATATTTTTAGAAAATCAGGTATAATTATAAGAAAATATTAAAAATTAAATAATGGATATAAATATCTACCTAGAAATAGCTTCCATTACTTTCTAAGTGGGAGAAGACATTACTCAGTCATGGATGTCTTTTTCTCTTTATCTAAAGAAAGATAATTAACCTTCATGGGTGAGAAATTCGATTTATTCTACTGAGATTCATTTCATTTCATTGTAAATTAAACTGTTTAATTCTAAGTTTTCAATACTACCTGCTACTAAAGGGGCATCAGTGATGACTAACAGTGAGTTGATAGATCAACTATATTCATATTAAATAAGATGTTTGTAATTATTGTCATAAGGTGGGCTGTCACTGTGATATCATTTAATCTTCTTCCTTTCTTATGACTTTTCAGTTCAACTAAAAAGCATACTGGAATTGCAAATATCCAATGCATACACAGTGTAAAATGGTACTATACTATTCATGTTTATATCCAACCTAATGAGCAATATACCTTTGATCTCTAAGCATCTGTTATAAAACTGATATTTATGTTTACTAAAAGCCACAAAAATATGCATGGGTTTAGAATTAAAGTTTGGTTCTATCATTTTGGAATATTATTGTATAATTTCACAGATAAGGAAACTGAAGCTTAGATAAACTAGAAAGTTATCCAATATTAAGCAGATATTTGAAACCACATCTCTCTAATTGTGACACTCATCTACTTCCTCAGTCGATTACATGGACTCACAGTAAATGATGTTCATGAGATAGAAACATTTTTATAATTAATCTTTATAGGTGTAGAATGATGCAAATGAAGTAGTAGATTATAATCTCTATAACTACCTAAAGTAAATTTATAGACCAGTTTGTAGGATTTATTCTTAATGTATCCCTGCATACAAGGCAGGGGTATAATGCAAAGGTGAGTGTTTATAAATGCATTCTATATTATGGAAGCCAACCCATTAGGTACTAGGTCTACAAACATCTGGCTTGATTTAGTGATATCATTACATGGGTGGATTTTTTAAATTAACTGAATTTTCAATAGAAATTGTTCAAGTTCAAAATTGTTGTCAAATTACCTAAGTGTAGGTAGTATGTCCACATACATATTGTGGATATGTGATCAAGTATAGTAGCTTCTCAAACTACCATGAACATCTGCTACAAAGTAAACCTCTACATAGTTACATGAATTGCCCTGTTTTCAAATATGCCTATTACATATTGAAGAATTATGCAAAATAAGAATTTGGGGTTTTAAAATAGCTGACCTTAAGCCAACATTGCTGACAGTTGGCTACTACAACTACTAAATACACCAGCTATCCAAACACATTTATAAATAACAAGAAAAAGCAGTCTTAAGACAATACATAGAACTCTTTTCCTAGTAGGGAGTGTACCTCCAAATAATCCACATTGATTCCATAATTAGTTATCTTAGAAGAAAAAGGAGACTATTAAGAAACTTTCAAATATTATATCTTTAGGCCATTCATAAAATAAAACACTCTTGAAATAACACTTTAAAGCTTAAAAGAGAACTGTGAATGGAAACGTTGTCTTTTAAATTAAAGGTACTAGGTAATTATATTACTTAAATTGACATTTGGTGTTGCATTTTCAAAATTTTCCAGCTTAGGGACATACAAAATAAGTTCCTACAAAAACAAAAGAAGAACTCAACATAAGATCGTATATGTGGTGTTTCCCCAACATTTTATCTGCCCTCTCATCTCCCGCTGTCTTCACGCAGCTAAGTACCCTTGTCCATTCTTAGCCCAGGGACTTCATACTTTTATTGTGTGCCTGAATCTTTCAGTTTCTATGCCTATAGTCTGGTTCTTTTACATCTGGGTAAAGAAGACTACTTAGTACTGATGTTGTTCTTATATGGTTAAAATAACATCTTTTTATTTAAATAAAATGAGTCAAGGGTCTTTAGCAAACATAATTGAAGACACCGAATTTTCAAAAAAAAGTTTTAAAATTAATTCTGTAAAGCTAAAAAGGCCTCCCACATCAATAAAGTTAATGCCCAATACCATAGTGAAGTGAAGTGAAAGTCACTCAGTCTTGTCTGAAACTTTGTGATCCCATGGACTGTATAGTCCATACAGTCCATACAGTCCATACAGTCCATGGGATTCTCTAGGCCAGAACACTGGAGTGGGTAGCCTTTCCCTTCTCCAGGGGATCTTCCCAGGGATCGAACTCAGGTCTCCCGCATTGCAGGCAGATTCTTTACCAACTGAGCCCCAAGGGAAGCCCTCCAATACCATAAGATTAAGCCAACTCAGGTGCTAAGTGTTGAGTAGTGCGTAGTTACTATATGCATTGAAAAGAAATAAAAATGCCTTTTTACTAGTTGTGGTAGATGACATTTTGTTCTCAATTCTGCCTTCCTTGCCAGCCCATGCTATAACTTCATTGTCTGTAGAATATATTTCACTGCCCCATTGATTTTGGATGTAGCCATATGATTTTCTTTGACCACTGAAATACAGGCAGACATAAGCCATGTTGTCACACCAGAAATTTTAAATGTGTTTGTATATTTTCTTGCCCTCTTCTACTCCTGCCAGTCACCATAAAAAGCACTTGTTCTAGTAACCCATTGACTTTTCAGTCTGGACCCAAAATGAGAGTCAGACCTAACCACAACTCAAAGGCAGAAGTCCATCCCAAATGATTGCAGAAGAACCATAGAAATCCTACACTCATGAAATAAATACACATGTACCTGAGTATTGGAGTTGTTTACAACACATTAATATTGCAATAACTGACAAGTGGTGGTTACAAACAAATAAACTGATTGGAGAAAGAAGTGGAAAGTATGAATGATTCTCTAGTGGAGACAGAAGTGGAGAGTAGGAACAATTAGAGTCACCAGCCTAAGTATGTAAGCTTAAATAGTGGAAGAAAACAAAATCAGTAGGTTTAGGCCAACAATTGTTGAAGGAGAAAGGTGGTTAAAGAATAGTACATCTTCAGAGGAAGAATGAACTACAAAAACCAGCTAAAAAATGTGTAGAAGATTGCAAATGATAACTTTACATAGAAATGTTAGGTAGTTAGAATAGGAAACAGGATCCAGAATGGCGGTGGCTAAAAGATGAGGAAGGGAAAAGCCCACGAAAATAGAACAAAGGAAGGTTCTAGGACCAGAGTGAGGACCTCAGGTAGAACGAACAACACTCCTGGCTAGCCCAATTTACAAAGGGCCAGCCCAGAGAGAGGAAAAAATATATATATAAAAAGAGGAGCCAAAGGGCTGGGGGTCTCTTTCTCTATCACGCGCTGGGGGGCTCTTCTCTTTGCGTCTTTGGGTCGACATGCCCTCATGCCTCGAGGATGGATTTTCCTGCTATTTTCTAAATAAAATAGAGCTATAAGACGGAGCTGTAACACTGATTTGTCTAAGAGCTATAACATGGTCTGTCCAAGACCTGAGAGCTGTGACACGCTGAGGGCTTTAATGTCCGTCACTCCAAATCTTTGTTGCAATGAGACAGAACCGAGGAGTATACACTCACCTGACAGAAAAATATAAGAACACACATACTTGATACCAGCAAGTCTAAATAAACTAAAATACCACAAAGTAAAAAAAAGATATCCTATTCTTAAAATGTACACTAGATTTACAGCATACCTTTAATCTGGAGATAATAAATTAGTTTGGTACAGAAAATAAGATTAAAATTATATGCAGAATTTACATTTTGTATATCAAAAAGAAATACTAGATAGCAGCTTTACATTTAAGGACAGAATATATAGTCTTGGTTATATAGTAAACTATTGTTATGCTATTCCTCCTTCCAAAAGAAAGCTCACAAATCATTATTTGCAGTGGTGGGGGGATATCTATCAATAAAATCTATTTGTGAAAATCGAGACTTAGGTTTCTACCCATATGTTACCATATAAAAATAGGCTTTCATTAAGGCAAGCAATTGTTTGAATTTCTAAGTTCATAGTTTTTTATGTATTCATAGTTTCCATTTGACAATTTTAACTTGCATACTTCTGTTTTTTAAAACCAAAGTAACCCTTAGAGAAGATGTAAGCAATGGAATGCAAATGAGGAATTATTTTGTGCTTTTGTTGTGCAGTATTTGCTCACTTTTCACCTTGTTATCTACAAAACATGAAAATGCCTAGGTAGGCACAATACTTCAGTCTGACAAGTTGTCATAATACTCAGACCAGTGCTGGTTTTGTGATTGCTTGATATGTCAAAAACATTTGATGGATTTTTTTTAAATCCGAAATGTCTGTGTTCATTATCCAAATCATAGGATTTTCTCAGATTTCCATGGGAAATAAAATAAAAACAGACTTGAAGCAATAGAATTTGGTGGAAATGAATATCTTCTCAAAGCAAACTTGAGTTTATTTTATTACATGCTTTCACTGTTACAAACAGAGTAAAGTAACTGCAGAGTAAAGAACCAAGAGAGCATGTACAAAGACATAATACATTTCATGTATAAATTACTTTCTATTATAGGTACTAGACAAAATAAATTTAATAAAATTTCAATTCAAATTTTCAAAGTTAGTTATCAGTTTTGACAGGTAGCCTGTTTATAGATTATTAACACAGGAATGTGACGTGCCTTTAAAATTATTTGCTCCCATTTCTTTCAAAATGTTTCATTCATAAAGACATTATTGTATTTTACATAAAAAAACTCAGAACTTGAAAATAGCTTCATATACTGGTTTATATAAGATATTTCTGAAGCATAATTCATTCTCTCTCATTTTTTAAAATATCTAATTATAAAACATAGTTTTGATAATCTGAGAAATACTTATTTCATTACAATGTTACTAGAAAACCACTGCATATTGCTGTCACAACAGAAGACAATTTATGTGCTGGTGCTTGACCACTGCACCATTATTAGAAGATGCCTCTCACTGTTGAAGAACATTACCTTGAAAGAACATTCTTTGGACTTCATTTCATTTTTTAAAAAGTAACAAAAATCATCTTATTTCAAAATGGAAGTCATTGCAAAGTGGATATCACCTGAAAATAACAATTAGAACTCAAAAACAAACAATCAAAAGGATTACCGTATGAAATGGCATTCTTTCAAATTGTAGGGGTGTTTGATTATCAAAGTTAGAAACTGTTCATCGGCACAGCCACAAAAATATGCCACCTATGGGAAGAGGTGGGGCTAAATACATTTTATGATCTTTTAAATTTTTAATCATAGTCATACCCCCAGAACTGATAGCTTGTGTCATAATACAGATTATATCAAACTCATTGTTCAGTTCAGTTCAGTTCATTTCAGTCACTCAGTCATGTCCGACTCTTTGTGACTCCATGGACTGCAATACGCCAGGCTTCCCTGTCCATCACCAACTCCTGGAGTTTACTCAAATCCATGTCCATTGTTAACAAGATTATGTTTTAAGGACAGTGCAAATATTTAAAATTGAATTTTTCTTTGTTTAAAAAATATTATCCTGTTAAGTTTAATGTTTTTGCAAAAATTCTGGCTGGCTTGAGAGAATTGACAGTAGCAATCATTATTCACAATTTTGTATTTGAAATTACGGATATTTGTTAAAAGAATCTCATTAACTTTTTCTAATAGCCCCAATTTATGCCTCTCTATTATCCTTATACATAGATACATGTTTGTGTGTGTGTTTATTGCTTTCTCTAAGAATTTAATATGAAAAATTATATAATGTTTATAAATATATAAATATAAAGTTGTAATTTATAGTAAAATAGAAGTCAAATAACAAAGTTTCTTATTTATTTGATTAAATTGACTCTTTTGTGTTCTTTGTTTTAAAACAGTACATGATATAAGTATTTTCTAGTTTTTTCATCCTGATATCATCTCTTTAACTTTAATTTCTTTCCATGTGAATTCATTACTCTGGTACACATGGACTTGAAAAGAGAGAGGATACTAGGCTATTGGATAAGAATCAACTCTGCTTGCCAACAGCTTAAGGCTTTGGCATCATATTCATAGTGTCTGTTCATACATTTGAGAATAACTATCACTTTCATGAAAAGACATTTAATCATACTTTGTACTCTGGTTTTGTATAATTGTAAAATGATTTTTATCAGTTGATGGATTGGTTTGTGTTTGTCTTTTTAGTATTTCTGACAATCTGGGATTTAGGAGATTTAGTTACAAATTCTCTTTGCTCTTATATAAGCGATGTTGATTTTAAGTTACTCATTGACATGCACTGAGGACAGAGGCAGGGGATGATGGTGGAATTCTTCCTTAAAGATAAGATGCGTGATTACACTATTTAAATCTTTCTTCTAAAGGATGAAAAATAATTTTAAGTTTCAACTCTTGAGTGCAAAAGAAAAACATTTCTAAAAAGGCAAAGGCAAGGAATAAGTAATCTTCAGGGCATCTTAATTCTCAGAAGTCCTTTCACACCAACTCTTGAAATAACACTGAAGGGTCAGATTCAGATAAGCCAATCTCTTCCCTCAGAGAGCTTATACTCAAAAGACCCAAACTGAATGCAACATATGATAACAAACATGAGGCACTTTATCTAACTGATAGACAGTGATCTGTACTGACCAGAGGATTTCTTGAGTGATACGGCAAGAATACTGGTAAAATGAGGATGTCAGTGTAATTGATTTAAAAGGATAATTTATTTTCTTCTTTCCTCTTTCCACTCCTCTCTCCCTTTCCTTGCTTTCTTTGTTGACAGTAAGTTCCCATAGCATTTTTTTCCCCTAAGTAATCCATTTCCAACAAGTAAATATCTATAAATCTTGGTGCTGGTGACATGTATGTTTCTTTAATTTGAAGAGGTATACTGTATGAAATGATACTTATGTTTACATCCATGTGTGCGAGTTGTTGCTCAGTCCTGTCTGACTCTTTGTGACCCCATGAACTGTACCCTGCCAGGCTCCACTGTTCAAGAGATTATTCAGGCAATCTTCTCAACCTAGGGATACAACCCAGGTCTCCTGAACCTGTGTTTCCTGAGGCTCCTGAATTAGCAGGTGTATTATTTACCACTGTGCCACCTGGGAGGCCCTATATTTATATCCACTGATGATTGATCCTCATGGTGCCTTCAGTGCTGAAGTAACAGGTACAGTGATAGTGCCTGCAATTTTAATAGTCTTGTCTATACACCCTATGCTATGCATGTATTCTGGAATAGGATTTATCAAGTTGTATTTTTCTTTTTCAGAGGCATTTTTGTTTTCCTGTTAGATATTAAGGATTTTAAAGTTCTAGCATATGTTTTTTTTTTTTCTTACCATTATAATTTAACATGGTATCTGGCCCTCTGGTGTTGAGTTAATCTTTGTTCAGTTAATAATTTTTGAATGAGATACAGATATCTGTATGAGAAAACAATTATTGCTAGCTATCTTTACTGATCACTTAAAATGTGCCCAGCACTTATATGATACTATCATCATTTTACCAAACAGAAAGTTAAGGCAGAGAGAGGTTAAGTAAATTACCTATAATTAACAACTAATAAGTGGATTAGAACTCAGCCATAATTACTGGATTCCATACTCTCAACCACTGTGTTAAGCAGTAACAGGTGCAATTTAATGTGTGGCTAAAATTCATACCACACATTAGTAAATGGCAACAGATAGTTTCAATGCATAATAAAAGGGCTAATCAGAATATATGAGTGAACTGGTTCTGTCAGAGGATACCAGTGCACATGATTACATAGAAGTGTATAATTGAATCTGGGTCTTTATTTTGGGAATAAAATGAGAAATTTGGACACTAATAGAGTTTTGGATTTTGCAATCACTTTTATAACAATAAAATCTTATTATGTTAAAAAAAATTAAAGAAAGAAATTAACTCAAATAACATTCTCTTGACAAGACAACCTGAAGGCAATGAGAAACATGACAAAATAGGCAACATTTGCTGCTTTGTTTTTTGGGTTTCTCAAAATGCTTCTCTCTCTCTCTATTTTTTTTTTTTGAGGTGGATTCTTATTATTAATAATAGCTAGGGATATGGATGTATGAGTTCTAATTCTGGAATCAGTTGCTTCAGAAACTTTAAACCTCTAATGCCAAACATTTTAGACATTTTGATTCCTTTGTCTGTAACAATTTAGTTATTTATAATAATGAATATTTGTTTCCCCAAATATTTATTTTCCTTGTTTTCTATCCTACATATACTTAATATTCAATAAACATACATAAAAATTTAGACAATTTTTGAATTTTTATTTATGAAAATATTTTTTTATATTTCAATTTTCATGTATTTAAACATTCATTTTTTTAAAAAGATCTTGCTATTTTTCACTGAAATCACTTAGATGTCCACATAAATATTAACAGCTGTTAATAAATTCTATTTAAATGACTATTTGTTAAGGCCCTAATAAAATGGCAGACAAATTAATTATGATTTTTATTTAGAGAGTTTAAATGATTAAATTATGTAATTTTGAGACAGTGCATATGTTGGAAAGACCCACTGAGATCTAGATAACACAGACATGTACTCTCTCATTTCATATTTGCTAGATTTTGTGTCCACATCTATGGAAAAATGTCTTTGTAGAATTTACTTGTTTTCTGATAGCTTTATTTAACAGAAACAATGGAAACAATATTTCTGTTTGTGTGTGTGTATCATCTGTATTTATGTAAATTGATTTTATATCGATTAATATTTTGCTTTGAAAATTAAAAATTAAATTGGGTAATTTGGATATTAATAGCATGAGTGCTTTGATAAGTTTAACTTAAAAGTAGTCCTCTGTTCTTGTGAACTGCTTTTATTTCAATATTGATATAGTATTTCAGATTGTAGTGTGTATCATTAATAAAGATTACCAAATATTTTTTTAAATTTTTATCAGTTCAGTAATAAGTGCCTAACATATCACAGCTTAACTGAGCACACTCCCATTCAGCATAACTTCACACAATCAACTCTGATTTATTAGCTATTACTTAAAAGCCAGCCTGCCCCTTCTAGAGTGGTAGCTCAGACCTCTCCCTTCTACATTATATTTTTTAGTAGATTTTCCAAAATCTGATGAGTCAATGGTTTCCTTGAAATTATAGTTTATAACACTATCTCTTTTTACATGGTCTGAAATGAGATAGAGAAAAATTAAATGATGCTTTAAGTTCTATAAATTTATTAATTATATAAAGTCAATTTTTTCAGCATGTGACTGTCTGTAAATATTAAGGTCTTTTGGGAACTCAGAGAACTTTGAATCCATAGGACAATATCAGGTGGATACAGAATTGGTGTTGCAAATGAAATCCCATGAGTTTAAAGAAATTACCTTAGTCTAGAAAAATGTCATCATTATTTCTATTTCTAGTTTGCACTTGGAGAAGGCAATGGCAACCCACTCCAGGGTTCTTGCCTGGAGAATCCCAGGGGCGGCGGAGCCCGGTGGGCTGCCGTCTGTGGGGTCGCACAGAGTCGGACACGACTGAAGCGACTTAGCAGAAGCAGCAGCAGTTTGCACGCATATTTTTTCTGCACTAAAAAAAAAAGAAATTTACGTGTTTAGGGTAATAAATAAAATTTATGAGTATTTATAATACCTAGAATTAATCTGATCTATTTTGATTAGTCAATACTGTCCTGTTTTGAAGAGAATAAATAATTATTCTAAGTACATTGTATATTTGAAGGTCATTCAAATTTAGTAATGTGGAAGTGGCTGAAAAGACCAGAAAGATTTACAATATCACAAAAGTTAACTGAAGCAAAAAAATTTTCTAGAGACTACTGACCTTAAGAAATCAAAGACTTTCTCTCTTTCTCTCTTTGAAAAAAGGTATTAAAGAGAATATTCAGAGGCACAAAGACATCTGAGTCAAAGAAGGAAATAAATAACAGATATGAAGTTAGAATTACATAAGGAACATGAGATATATCAATGTCTATATATTAACAGTGAATGGGGTGCAAATGTTCACTCAGCAGAACTTTTGAACAGCTACCTAAGTGTCGAAAGCAATGCCACACACTTCATTTAGCCAACAGACAATTCATCAATGGCTATTAGAGGTTACAACTATATTTCAGAATTGAAAATAGCCATTTTACCATATACATGAAAGACAATAAATTCACCTAGAAACTAAAAAAACAGAAAAGAAAAAAGACCTATTATAAGAACACCAACACACAATAAAAGCAAAATAAAATTAAAAAGTGGCTAGATAGCCACAAAGCCACACAGATTTGTAACACCCAGATACTTTGTACATGCACAAAGTCAACTCTTTTTCACATGAGAAGTTTGCATGTTTGTAGCTACCTGGCATTATATAGACACAGAGCAAAGTAAGCGATCATGAACAAGTTACTAGTATATCCTACAATACCTGAACTTTGGTGGCATTAATAAACTCTGAAATTGGTGTAGAAAAACATACACAAATTTATAAGAAAAACATTCTAAGGTGAAGGGAAGTAGAATATTAAGTAAAACAATTGCTTTTTTTCTCTTTTGCTTTATTCATAATGTAAACCAATTAGGACCATTAAGCTGAACAAGTTCCTTTTCCATCCATTACAGTATTTCTTAATGGAAACATTAAAAATATTTTTCTTAAAATATGAAAGTAGTACCACTTAAGGACAAAAAATATTCAGTCTTAGTGAATTTATATAGCATGCCTGACACTTGATTGCCTGGCTGTTTTGGAATGCTGACATGTGCAACTCAGACTAAATAAACACTGCTGCTGCTGCTGCTTCTAGGTCGCTTCAGTCATGTCCGACTCTGTGCGACCCCATAGACGGCAGCCCACCAGGCTCTGCCGTTCCAGGGATTCTCCACGCAAGAAAACTGGAGTGGGTTGCCATTTCCTTCTCCAATGCATGAAAGTGAAAAATGAAAGTGAAGTCGCTCAGTCATGTCCGACTCTTCGCAACCCCATGGACTGCAGCCTACCAGGCTCCTCCATCCATGGGATTTTCCAGGCAAGAGTACTGGAGTGGCTTGCCATGTCCTTCTCCGAGACTAAACACTACTATGTTACTAATACTTTGGTATTAATAAAATTTATTAACACTATTCTATGTTTAATTATTTATCTTACTAAATAATGTAGCAAGACACTCCAACTTTCCTTTTTATATAATCTAGTTCTGAATTAGCAATCATTTAGCTTTTTCTTTTTTTCTTAGTAATTTTAAAGATACACAAAACTGGTTATAAAGAAGAAATTTTAAATTACACTAAACATTATTTCACACTAAAACTCAAAAAGAATCAAAATTTTGTTTCGTGAACACTGGCATTTTAATCATTAAAACTTATGAACTTGACCAAAATCCAAAGTTATGGATTACAACTGTTAACATATGTCTGTTATAACTGTTTATGTATATAATAATATACAACTGTTAATATAAATCTGTTAATGTTCAGGTATTTATGAATCTGATACAAGAACCTCAGTGTTGTAGGGAAAGGAAGGACACTGAACTTTTACGAAGTGCTTCATCCTTGCAATGAACTGATTCCTTTAAAAATCAGAAGCTTACCGGGTGGGAAATACTACACTGATATAAGAAATGTTAACTATAAGTTAATAATTAGTTCTAAATCACTTGTGTTTACTTAGTATTTCATTTAATTAAAATGTACAGTCTATTTTTATTTATGGGTTAATATACGAACAAAGCTAGTGGAGGTGAAGGAATTCCAGTTGAGCTATTTCAAATCCTGAAAGATGATGCTGGTGAAAGTGCTGCACTCGATATGCCAACAAATTTGGAAAAGTCAGCAGTGGCCACAGGACTGGAAAAGGTCAGCTTTCATTCCAATCCCAAAGAAAGGCAATGCCAAAGAATGCTCAAACTACTGCACAATTGCACTCATCTCACATGCTAGTAAAGTAACGCTCAAAATTTCCCAATCCAGGCTTCAGCAATACTTGAACTGTGAACTTCCAGATATTCGAGCTGGTTTTAGAAAGGCAGAAGAACCAGAGATCAAATTGCCAACATCTGCTGGATCATCAAAAAAGCAAGAGAGTTCCAGAAAAACATCGATTTCTGCTTTATTGACTATGCCAAAGCCTTTGACTCATGTCATGGGAAATAGATGGGGAAACAGTGGAAACAGTGTCAGACTTTATTTTTTGGGGTTCCAAGATCACTGCAGATGGTGACTGCAGCCATAAAATTAAAAGACGCTTATTCCTTGGAAGGAAGGTTATGGCCAACCTAGACAGCATGTTAAAAAGCAGAGACATTACTTTGCCAACAAAGGTCCGTCTAGTCAAGGCTATGGTTGTTCCAGTAGTCATGTATGGATGTGAGAGTTGGACTGTCAGGAAAGCTGAGCACCGAAGAATTGATGCTTTTGAACTGTGGTGTTGGAGAAGATTCTTGAGAGTCCTTTGGACTGCAAGGAGATCCAACCAGTCCATCCTAAAGGAGATCAGTCCTGGGTGTTCATTGGAAGGACTGATGTTGAAGCTGAAACTCCAATACTTTGGCCACCTCATGTGAAGAGTTGACTCATTGGAAAAGACCCTAATGCTTGGTAGGATTGGAGGCAGGAGGAGAAGGGGACGACAGAGGGTGAGATGGTTGGATGGCATCACTGACTCGATGGACATGGGTTTGGGTAGACTCCGGGAGTTGGTGATGGACAGAGAGGCCTGGCGTGCTGCAGTTCATGTGGTCACAAAGAGTCGGACACGACTGAGCAACTGAACTGATGTTACAAAATTTTCAACATTAAATTCTATATATATCTGTCTATTTTAAAACAAAAATTCTGGATAGATACAACTGATAGCATATTTTTTTTTTATTTCCTCATCCCTTAATATTCATTCCCTTAGTATTCTCATATTTGATTTATCAGTATATTGTATGCATTGGAAATTGGAAAGGAAGTTTTGTATCATGAATCCATGTAAATACCTATTCCTGTGTGTGTTTATATCCTTTTTCTATTCAGACTGTGAAATTTGCCATTAAGCCACAATCAACCTGTGAAATCTGTATTCCCTCTCTGTAATTTATAGCAAATGGCTCCATGATCAATTAGGACTATACTTAAACATGTAATCATCAGGATGACTGGTCATACTGCAAATTAAGAATCTTTTAAAAACTTGATGTCAATTTAATAGTTGGTTGTTTTATTGTAAATACACATCAATGTGTGATTAATACACTTACTGAGATTTAACTAGCCAGATAATAATAAAAATGTGTTGCCAATACAGCTAATTTTTCCACTTTTTCCTATATTATAGTTATTATTTTTCAATAAATATACCTCATATTAAATCTGTTAAGTTCAAAGCTAAATTGAATTAGAACATGACTTTCAGATCTTCATGGGTAATATTTTATTTTATTCACAGTGTGTAAAATTTGGCATTATAGTTTTTAAATACTAAATTCGCTAACTTGTGTTATAAACCTAACTTATTCAACATGTTTTTTGAGTGCATCTTGAGCCAAGGATGACCTTATTCATTTATGTATTCCTTTTTCACATTCTATTATAGGTCAGGCACTCAATTAATTCTTCGCAGATTGAGATCTTGTGTGCGTATGTGTGTTTGTATGATTTGCTGAGGTTTGTTACTAATAAATAACTGGCAATATTTGGGAAAGTTAGCAAAAGAATGATTTTGTAGGTAATGAAGACATTTTGGTAACATCATCACCATCATATCATCATGAATGAGACAAAAATATGTTTTCATTGAAAAAATATTTTGTATTAGGTATGACAAAGTAGTGATCAAACATTCTAATATTTTACTGAAGTGAACTATTTTTTTCTATATTCCAATCATGAAATTAATGTTGAAAAGCATTATTTATGAATTTCCTTAATGCCCTGGATAGTCTCTCTTTTAATTACTTATGGATATTCTCATCTCCTTTAATTTTGTTCTATTATTATTCATATGCAAGCCAATAAACTTTGCATCTACATGGTGAGTTATATTTGTTAATCCTAAAGTGAGTAATGGATAGAACCCAGAGATCCACAATTGTTTCATGTTACACTGTGATACCAGAGAAAGGAGTATAGGATATTTTCTCAAGTTTCACACTCTTGAGGATGGGTGATACAAATGAAAACGTCTATACAGATCTTCCTTGACTTATGATGGGGTTATCGTAAAAAACTCATCAATATTTGAAAATATTTTAAGTGGAAAATGTATGTAAAACACCTAGTCTACTTAGATGTTAATATAAGCAGAGCTTAGTTGACCTACCTTAAATGTGTTCAAACACTTAAACACGAGTCTACAGTCGGACAAAATTGCCTAACACAAATCTTGTTTTATAATAGAGTATTGATGTCTCTTATAATTTATTGATACTATACTAACAGTGAAGAACAATATTTGGGTACAGAATGAGTTGCAAGTATATACGTTGTTTACGCTTGTGATTGAGTGGCTGACTGGAAGTTGTGGCTTTGTTGCCACTGCCCAGCATCATGAGACAGTATTGTACCACATATTGATAGCCTGGGTAAAGATCATTCAGAATTCAAAGTACAGTTTCTACTGTATGTGAGTCATACCCATCATAAAGTCAAAAATTTCACGCTAAATCATCATAAGTCAGGGACCATTTGTATTTCATTATCATACTGAAAATCAAACATAAAGTTTGCAATAATCATTTCAAAATATTTAAAAATCTTTGTTACATTGATATTTTAATATGTTGCCTTAATAACTGTAAAAAATTAAAAATTCTTAAAACAGTTTAAAGGTATAATTAATACATTTATTCCTGGTTGCTATAATGAAGTTGTTAATAGCAGTCAAAGGAGCAATACTTTTGAGTTTATTCTTAAATCTAAATGTTTCTTCCTAGCTGTGTGAGCTTGATGATGATTCTTCAGTATCCTTGTGCCTTAACTTCCATCACATTTCATATGAATTAAATGAATTAAAACATATAAAGCAATTGTAAGGGTGCTTGATACTTTACAGGCACTAAAATGAGTTGACTCATTATCCTGCTTTGCTTTTATTTTAATCAATTGACTATTACATCTGCTAATACCAACTCTTTAATATAATATTTTCTCTTACATCATTACCTGTTCTAAAGATTAATTAAAAAATAAGTTGCCAAAAGAAACATCTTATAATTATATATAAGCATAAGTAGTGAAATATGTTTAAATACTTTGAATTCAAATAACAACATAATTAAGACCACTAGCATTTTGTATTCAAAGACCTTTTACAGTAAAATGTCTATGATAACATTTACTTAGCAGTTTAAGGTTCAGGCATTATGTTAGAAATAAATATATATCTACAAAGTAGATGAGTCTCTTTAGTTCTTTAGAGTTCCGCCCAAAACAATAATATATATGTATATATGTATGTACACACACATATCATGTCTATCATAGCAGAATAATTATAATTAAATCAGATGTTTAGAATCAAGCATGTCATAAATAAGTGGCAAAAATTATTCAGATAATGTATGTGATTCCCTTCTGGAGCTTCTTACATATAGTGACCTTTTTGAAAACATTCTTTTTCCCTCTATGATTGCTCCTTCTATTATTTTAATTCTCCTTCTGGAAAATAAAACTCCTTTACAATTATTATTTTTTAAAAAATCAAAACACATTCTTATAATTGTCAGCTTAGAACCTCAGTTTGTACCAGGACTGCTGACCAAACATTAAAAACATACAAAACAACTCTTAAGAGGTGCAGACATGATCTTCAGATAGATTTGATTATAAAACAGGATTATATATTTTCTCAGTCTTTTTGTTTCAAAACAGGTTATTTTAGCTTAAAAGCAATTAGATAGTGTTAATATTGAAATTTAAAGCTCTAAATACCCAAGGCTTCAGATTCAGCTGATGCTTATTTTTAACAATGTATCTTGTGCCTATTGCTGTGCCAAGTTCTACAAAAATTAAAAAAAAAAAATCATCACCAGTAATGGGCTTCTCTGATAGCTCAGTTGATAAAGAATCTACCTGCAATGCAGGAGACCTCAGTTTGATTCCTGGGTGGGAAAGATCTGCTGGAGAAAGGATAGGGTACCCACTCCTGTATTCTTGGGCTTCCCTTGTAACTCAGCTGGTAAAGAATCTGCCTGCAATGTGGAAGACTTGGGTTCAATCCCTGGGTTGGGAAGATCTCCTGGAGAAGGGAAAGGCTACCCACTCCAGTATTCTGGCCTGGAGAATTCCATGGACTGTATAGTCCACAGGGTTGCAATGAGTCAGACACAACTGAGTGACTTTCACTTTTCATTTTTTTCACTTCACCGGTAATACTACAGGTGAAATAAAGCTATAAAATGAGCTAGTTTGTTTAGAGATGAACATGATTTTTCCTTTGGGTGTGTTTTTAGCACAAGAACATGGGAATTGAGAACAGGGAGTTTATTTTGTCCTGAGTAGCTGTATCCCAAGCAATAAAAATCCTGGGAATACAGCAGGCACATTTTCTTTTCTTTTCTTTCTTTCTTTTTTTTTTTTTTTTGAATGAATGAACGTTTTGGCAATACTCCTACATTTTTGGAAGTGATTATCTATTATTGACCCTACTTGTTGGAGTATCTTTATCTCCTATTTGGTTCTATGTCATGTTTCTCAAAACCAGTTATTAATACTTCAAAGGAGAAAGTAAACTGGGAGTTTCTATCTTTCCATATATGTGGTATACAAACTATTGTTGCAACTCTGTTTGTAACTGTAGCCATAACAGCACCACATTTCTCCAAAATTATGCATTTTTTTCATTATATAACCTACTATTTATTTTCAAATTATATAAGATACTGTTTATTTAGTTATTAATAAGTCAAGTATATTTTGGTCATAATTTTAAAGAAACAGTCTTTCCCACTTTGCAGAGATATATTAGGTGCAAAGGGCTCACCCTGTGGCTGAGCAGTAAAGAATTGACCTGTACTGCAGGAGACACAGGAGACATGGATTTGACCCCTGGGTAGGGAAGATACTCTGGAAGAGGAAATAGCAATCCACTCCAGTATTCTTGCCTGGAGAATTCCATGGACAGAGGATGCTGGTGGGCTAGAGTACACAGGGTTGCAAAGAATCAGACACGACTGAGTGACTGAGGAAGCACACATGCATTAGGTACAAAAATTTAAAGCAAAATACCAAAAGTTCTTGCCTCAATCTATCGCGAGCTATTCATCCCATTTAAGGATCAGAACAAAGTATGACCTTTCAACTGAAGAAGTAAAGTTAAATGTATTATAATACTTTTTTCTATTCAACATACATTCAACAATGTTTATTGAGAACTACCACACTAGGTGCCTGTCAATTCCCCACTTCTCAGACTATAGAAATTCAATGTTAGTATTTATGAAACACAAGTTAGTAAATCATCTATTACACCTATCAGAATCTAGAACAAGTCTATCTGGTAAGCCAGGGAGAGGGTTTCTCACATGAGTCTATGACAAACTGGGCATTCTGCTAGAGCAGAGATAGAAAGTGGAGGCTGAGAACCAGCTGTTAGAAAAGCATGAAGGAAATTTGGAAGCAGTGTCAATGAAAACAAAACAAAATAAAAATTGAAATTAAAAATGCGGAAATAAACATTTAGATTATAATTTAGGTAAGTAGTATTGAAAATACGAAGTTAATTTAGCTTGAATTTTACCAACTCGGGCAAGCTGAAGATAGTGAAACTAACAAAGCTATTAAATACACATTTTGTTTGCTCTTTCCCCTCTCATTTGGGGCTTTTTTGTTTACTAGATTATCACTTACCCTAAAGTAACTTCAAATTAAATTTAAGTACTAACAAAGCAACAGGACAAGAGAAGTCTTAGTGATAAGATAAAACTTCAATTATCCTAGAGAGTATTCTACAGTGTATAATTAGTTTGATTAGCCTTGAAGTCTCTTAAATAATAACCTACAACTGAATTACCTTGACTTTTTAGGCTGAAATAGCTGCTATGTTTGGATTATTTATCTCATGTATTTTACAATGCCATTCATTTGTGTCTGTTCTGAATTAACTAAATTCAGCAAATCTAATTGACTTGTTTATGACCACTGTAGTTTTAAAGACCAGTTAATATTTTTCTTAACATGCCCTACAATGTTCAAACAAATAAAATGCAAACAAAATCAAACGTTCCATATTCTTAACCAGAAAGCAATTTAACATGAGTAAATTCAGACATTTAGAGCAGAGTGGTGATTTATAATAGATATGCCTATTAATAACTACCTAACTAGAACTTAATAAATAGGTGGTCCTACTCAAGAAACTATACCTTTCAGTCTGATATATTTATCCAAAATATATTACTTTGTAACATATGAGTATATAGAGCTTAAAAATATAAATCTTACTTTTAAAAGGAGATTTTATCAGATGATTGATAACAAAGAGAAACTGCAAATTAACATTAATTAGTTAACATAAGAATAGATTCATTACATTCACATAGTTTGAAAATAGAACACTGAAATATTAGGTAGTGTTAGGCAGCTTTATGTGTAGTACCTAAAACAGTAACTACTGTGTGTAGTTTTAAATATTAATCTTATTCAGTTCAGTTCAGTCACTCAGTCGCGTCCGACTCTTTGCGACGCTACGAACTGCAGCACGCCAGGCCTCCCTGTCCATCACCAACTCCCGGAGTTTACCCAACTCATGTCCATCGAGTCGATGATGCCATCCAGCCATCTCATCTTCTGTCGTCCCCTTCTCCTCATGCCTCCAGTCCTTCCCAGCATTAGAGTCTTTTCCAATGAGTCAGCTCTTCTCATGAGGTGGCCAAAGTATTGGAGTTTCAGCTTCAATATCAGTCCTTCCAATGAACACCCAGGGCTGATCTCCTTTAGGATGGACTGGTTGGATCTCCTTGTAGTCCAAAGGACTCTCAAGAATCTTCTCCAACACCACAGTTCAAAAGCATCAATTCTTCGGTGCTCAGCTTTCCTGACAGTCCAACTCTCACATCCATACATGACTACTGGAACAACCATAGCCTTGACTAGACGGACCTTTGTTGGCAAAGTAATGTCTCTGCTTTTTAACATGCTATCTAGGTTGGTCATAACTTTCCTTCCAAGGAGTAAGCATCTTTTAATTCACGGCTGCAATCACCATCTTCAGGGATTTGGGAGCCCCCAAAAATAAAGTCTGACACTGTTTCCACTGTTTCCCCATCTATTTGCCATGAAGTGATGGGACCAGATGCCATATTAGTTTTCTGAATGTTGAGCTTTAAGCCAATTTGTTCACTCTCCTCTTTCTCCTTTTCCTATTTGGAACCAGTCTGTTGTTCCATGTCCAGTTCTAACTGTTGCTTCCTGACCTGCATACAGATTTCTCAAGAGGCAGGTCAGGTGGTCTGGCATTCCCATATCTTTTAGAATTTTCCACAGTTTATTGTGATCCACACAGTCAAAGGCTTTGGCATAGTCAATATAAATTGAGAGAAGATTTGTTTCAAATAAATGTATAGTTATTCAAGTATTAATAATTTTTCAAAACTCTAAATTCTCTAAGGATCTCTTATAATCTTTCACTACCTTTTTAAATTCGTTGTTACCCTTGCTTAGTTAACTTATTTTCCCATTACTGCACCTTCATCCATCAAGTCAATCATTCCCATGTCTTCATGAAAACACAAGAATCCCCTAGTTTACTATGTCATCCTGTCATTTGTTTATGAAAATATAATTTTATTTTTGCACTCTTTGTTTCATTTATAGCTTTCACCCCTGTGAAGAAATTGCTTACTAATGACCATTTAATCATCATCTGTTAACCAGTCTTCATTTTCTTAAACCTCTAAAAAAAATTCCTCCTTTTTAAGGTTTGTATGAGCTTAGGAAAATTATCTAGCTGCTCTGAAGTTCAAAGTTTTTATTTGCTAAAATAAGTTGATATCCAATTTTTAGAGTTGTTGAATAGCTTATATCATATGCATGAAGATGCCACTGCAAAAAAGCTCAATAACACTAGTTATTATATTGTTTGCTACCATTGCCTTCTCACTGGCCTCTCCATGTTCAATTTCTCTCATATTCAGTCATTATACTTTCTGCCAATGATTTGAAAATTCTATATCCAAGATCAAATCTCTTCAATATCCCCTACTTCCAATTATGCAGATTCAATCTTTCTCTCTAACTCATTCACACTCTGTTCCCCAAAGATAGTCAGAAAAATCAGTATGTTTCATATAACCTTCAACTTGAACCTGTTACCCTGTGTTTGCCTAAAATCAGTTCTTTCACTTTATCTTTTCAAAAACCTATACATACATTAATCTCTGGCTCACAAGCTCTTTCATGAAAACTTCATTGATCACCCCAGTAAGAAATGAGTAGTCTCATTCTCTGATTGCCTGTAGGACCCTGCAATGCCCTCAAGGCACTTGTCCCAACCTGCCTCACACTGTAGATATCATCTCCTTCTTCTACTCCATAAACCTTCAGATTTCATTTTTATCTCTTATTGTTTAAGACAATGACTAGAACAAAGCAAGTGTCTCAAAGCATTATAAAATATAAAAATATATACTATATATGTACATTAGTTATTAAAATAGTGTGTTCTATAATTAAATTAATGTATTTATTATAATAGGAAAACCAAAGTGCCAGTGAAAGATGCTCAGTCATGTCTGACTCTTTGCAACCCCATGAACTGTAGCCTGACAGGCTCCTCTGTCCATGGAATTCTCCAGGCAAGAATACCGGAGTGGGTAGCCCTTCCCTTCTCCAGGGGATCTTCCCAACTCAGGGATTAAACCCAGATTTCCCACATTACAGGTGGATTCTTTACTGTCTGAGCCACCAGGGAAACTCAGGAAAACTAAAAGGTTGATTTTATTAATTCACATATTTCAATGTGATTTCTGCTCACAAAATTTTAATACTATTTCAACATTCCAATGTGCATATATAAGTGTTTATTGAATATTATTTCAAAAGTGAGTTACATTAAAATCATGATTCTATACATACTAAGATGTGTGCTATAGGATTTTGTTAGGTATATATTAGTTTTCAGTTATTGGTAAATGGGAAATGTAAAAACAGAGAGCAAGTGTGATGGAGAGAATTCTAGTATACAGAGGGTAGTCTAGGATAGCAAATATTGCATTAGGATTATTGGAAGGAGACATTTACACTAATGAGAGTTCAAAAATGTAAGATTGTTGTTGTTGTTTAGTCTCCAAATTGTGTCAGACTCTTCATTGACTCTATGAACTGTAGCCCACCATCTGCTTCTATCCATGGGATTTCCCAGTCCAATATACTGCATCAGGTTCCCATTTCATTCTCCAGGGGATCTTCCCAACCCAAAGGTAAAACCTGCCTCTCCTGCATTGGCAGGCAAATTCTTTACCAATGAGTCATGAGAAAAAACTATGCTTCACATGTAGCACTAGTAAAGAATCCACCTGCCAATGCAGGAAAAGTGGGTTTGATCCTTGGGTTGGGATGATCCCCTGGAGAAGGAAATGGAAACCCACTCCAGTATTCTTGAAGGTATCAGGAAGTGGTGACCAAAATCATCCTTAAGAAGAAGAAATGCAGGAAGGCAAAACGATTGCTTGAGAAGAGCTTACAAATAGCTAGAAAAGATGAGAAACAAAAGGCAAAAGAGAAAGGAAATGCTATGACTAACTAAATGAAGAGTTTAAGTGAATAGTAAAGAGAGATGGAAAAGCCTTCTTAAGTGAACAATGTAAAGAAATAGAAGAAAACAATAGAATGGGAAAGGCTAGAGATCTATTCAAGAAAACTGGAGAAACCAAGGGAACATTTCATTCAAAGATGGACACAATAAAGGACAGAAATGGCAAGGACCTAACAGAAACAGAAGAGGTTAAGAAGAGGTGGCAAGAATACACAAAATAACTATACAAAAGGATATTAATGACCCAGATAACTAAGATGGTGTGGTTATTCACCTAAAGCCAACCATTCTGGAATGTGAAGTCAAGTGGTTCTCAGGAAGCATTACTATGAACAAAGCTAGTGGAGATGATGGAATTTCAGCTGAGCTATTTCAAATCCTCAAAGATGATGCTCTTAAAGTGCTATACTCAATATGCTAGCAACTTTGGAAAATTGAGCAGTGACTACAGGACTGGAAATATCAATTTTCATTCCAATCCCAAAGAAAGACAAGGCCAAAGAATGTTCAAACTACCATACAACTGCACTCATCTAACATGCTAGCAAGGTGATACTCAATATCCTTCAAGCTAGGCTACAACAGTATATAAACTAAGAACTTCTAGATGTACGACCTGGGTTTTGAAGAGGCAGAGGAACCAGAAATCAAATTGCCAACATTTGCTGGATCGTAGAAAAATCAAGGGAAGTTTGAAAAAGAAAAAAAATCTATTTCTCCTTCAAAGACTACACTAAAGCTAACAACTGTGTGGATCACAACAAACTGTGGAAAATTCTTTAACAGATGAGAATATAAGACTATCTTACTTATCTCTTGAGAAAACTGTATTCGGGCCAATAAGCAACAGTTAGAACCAGACATAGAACAAGGGACTTGTTCCAAATCGGAAAGGAGTATGTCAAGGCTGTATATTGTCATCTTGCATATTTAACTTCTATGTTGAGTACATCATGAAAAATGCCAGGCTGGATGACTCACAATCTGGAATCAAGATTGTCTGGAGAAATATCAACAATGTCAGATATGCAGGTGATATGACTCTAATGGCACAAAGCAAAGAGGAATTAAAGAGCCTCTTGATGAGAATGAAAGAGGACAGTGAAAAAGCTTTATTAAAACTCAGCATTTAAAAAATGAAGATGATTCATGTCAATGTATGGCAAAAACCACTACAATATTGTAAAGTAATTAGCCCCCAACTAAAATAAATAAATTTATTTAAAAAAAAAGAACACAGTAAAGGCATGGCAGGGTAAACAGTTTGGAATGGGCCATCAGCATGATTTAAGTGGGCTTTGGACTCTTGATGTGCTTTCTAGTTGCTTGCCACTGGCCCTGGGATGATTAAGGCAGAGGAACACAGGCATATCTTGGAGATTTTGTGTGTTCAATTTTAGACCAATGCAAACAAAGTGCATATCTCTATAAAGCAAGTCACATGAAAAAAAAAATGAAGATGATGGTAATCACTCCCACCACTTCATGCAAATAAATGGGGAGAAAGTGGAAACAGTGAAAGATTTTATTTTCTTGGGCCTCAAAAATCACTGTGGATGGTGACTGCAACCATGCCATTAAAAGACACTTGCTCTTTGGAAAAAAACCTATGACAGACCAAGACATTGTATTAAAGAGCAGAGACATCACTTTGTTGGCAAAGGTCCATATAGTCAAAGCTATGGTTTTCCCAGTAGTCATGTAGACATGTGAGAGTTGGACCATGAAGAAGGCTGAGCACCAAATAATTGATGCTTTTGAATTGTGGTGCTGGAGAAGACTTGAGAGTCTGATCAAACCAGCTGATCCTAAAGGAAATCAACCCTGAATATTCATTGGAAGGTCTGATGCTGAAGCTGCAGTTCCAATACTTTGGCCACCTGATGCAAAGAGCTAACTCACTGGAAAATACCCTGATGCTGAGAAAGACTGAGGGTAGGAGGACAAGTGGGTAACAGGATGAGATGGTTGGATGATATCACTGACTCAATGGATATGAGTTTGAGCAGACTCCAGGAAATTGTAAAGGACAGGGAAGACTGGCATCTGCTGTTCATGGGGTCACAGAGTTGGACACGACATAGCAACTGAACAACAATAGTCCTATGGACAGTGGAGCCTGGCAGGCAACAGTACACAATATCAGACACAATTGAGGGACTGAGCATGCATGCAGAGTTCAAATCCTAATCTGATACTCAATAGCTTTAAGATAATCAGTGAGCTATTTAACATCTCCACACTTTCTTCATATATAAATAGACTGTGTAAAGAAGAGAAAGCTGATATCTGCAATGCTCTTAGTACCATGTTCAGTCTATATTACATTTGTGACGGTTGCTATTATTATTGAAGAAAAATGTCCAATTTTGCCTAAGAAGAAACCACTTCTAAAAAGTCTCTGGAAGCAAAGGAAGGAAGGCATGTCTTTCTCACTGACCCTCTTGTCCAATTCTTCCTTAACTATTAAAATGTCACAATTAGACTTATCCTGGGGCCATGAGGCTTTATCTTCAAGGTTTGTTATTCAGGAAAGAATTGCCCTTAAATTTCAATACAGGTGAGGTGATCATGTATTATTGTGCATATATCCTTTGCTGAAATCAGGTGTAACAAAACATTAAGGGGAGTGGCAACAACATGACCTGAAGGGCTGGTCGTGGAGAAGATTAAAAAAAAAAATCAAAAGGTTTATAAATAATCAAATTTTCCACATTACAGTTTTACTCAGAATTAGGGGATGGGGCTATAAGTGCTCACAAGAGAGATCCAAGCTGGTTCTTCGTTCATGAGCATATGTTTGCAGAGATAGGACAAAAGCAGAAAACAGAGCAACTGGAGGCTTAGATTCTAGTATTTGCTTACAAAGTTGCTATCTGTATAATTTAACCTTACTTAGCCTGCTTATCTACTAAATAACTGATTTGGATCATACGAGTTCTAAAATAACTTTCAACATTTGAGCTTGTTCAGAAGGGACAGAAGTTCTTAATGATACTTATACTCACATTTTAAAAATCCTTCTCTTTTAATCCTATGAATATTTGTTACCTAGATTAAATTTCAGACTACAAAATATGAATACGTGTTACTGGAGAGACAGGAAGAAATTTTCCTCTCTGTGTTTTTATAAGGTCCTTCAGTCATACTTTTGTCATGCTCTTTATAGTTTATTCTTCTTATTATAGTTGCTGGGGACTCTTTAATTTCATCCTTGGGTTGTATACACACATTACCGGTATTTTTAGAAGCACTTTGTGAGTACAAAATCTATTCCCTGTGCCCTCATCAATTTGAAATTACCATTTTAAGGCTGATTAAATAAGGATTAGTGCCAATGTTCTACTTATTAGGCTGTGTCTTCAACTGGAACTGATGATGTAGTATTTGTCAATAACTAGTTCACAGCCTTAAATTCCACAAAAATGAAACCTTTGCATCAGGGTCCATCTGTCTTAAATTTTTGAGGCAAGCTTCCATGAAGAGGAAAGCCATCTATTATATGATGATATAAGCGTCAAGTGGCATGTATCACAGCTGTTTGATTACTGCTGGGGAGATGACTTGCATTCCCCCTAAGCCCTCTATCAGAATCCAACAGTGATGGATGGAATTACCCTTGACTTAGCATGATGATAGATTACTTTAGGAGAATATATAAGAACAGTAGAATCAAGACAGAAATTAATTAACATCACAATGAAAAGAGGCTAGCTTTGATCTTTACCATAATATGAAACTGATCTAAAGTATCCGGTAAAATATCCACTAAACTTTCTCAAAGTATAAATGATCAGATATTTATCTAAGTTTATTTTTCATTGATACCTCTTTCATTATCATATAGTAATTGCAAGTTTCAAAATTTATGTTATTGCCAGATATTGCATACACACACACACACACGCACACACACACACACACACACACACACTTCTTAAGAGAAACTAACACAATGTTCTTGATGTAAAGTTCACAATGTACGTTTGGTAGTAGCAGTCTTTAGAAATGACACTGGATATGTGACAGAAATGAAAATATTTGGTGGTGGATAGATTAGGAGATAGGTGAAAGAGGTATCAAATCTGAAACAAGATGAAATCAAGCCTTAGGACTTCAAGACAGACACGTTATTCACCTCTGTGAGCATCAGATCCTCCAGTGCAAATACTGTCATCTTCTCTGCCCATCTCATTGACTATAAAGATTAAATATTTTAAAGTATAAGAAATTTAAAGCATTAAATGAATCATGTATAAAAAGGAGTATATTTGCTTCCATGTTGCTATCTCCATACACCTCACCCTCTCCTCTCCTCTCCCCATGTCCATAAGTCTATTCTCTATGTCTGTTTCTCCATTGCTGTCCTGCAAGTAAATTCTTCAGTACCATGTGTAAAATAGATAGCCAAAGGGAATTTTCTGTATGTCTCAGGAAATTTCAAACAGGGGCTCAGTATCAACCTAGAGGGATGGGATGGGGAAGGAGATGGGAGGGAGGTTCAAAAGGGAGGGGAGATATGTATACATATGGCTGATTCATGTTGAGGTTTGATAGAAAACAACAAAATTCTGTAGAGCAATTATTCTTCAATTAAAAATAAATAAATAAAAAGGAGTATGTTATTTACCCTTTATCTCTTACATATGATAATTATGTGAATGAAAGGAAGGAAACCAGAGAAGCATAAGTAAAATAACCCATTTTGAATATTTATAGCAATATTCTAAGTTATTTAATTGGATAAAATGGTTTAAGAAAATATTTTCCAAATCTATACCTTACCCTAACTAAAATGCAAAAAAAAAAAAGATAGAGAGAGAGAGAGAAATCAAATGATAGCTTTAAATACTTTTTTTTTTAAAATACTTTCAATACCAGAATTTTCTTTTAAAAGAAAGGATTAAAAAGAGCAAAAAAGTTAACAGAAAACTATTATTTTCTTGATGAGAAGAAAGTCCTTAAGAAGTCTAGTCTACTTCTGGTTGTGCTGATTAATTTGGAAAACCCCATTTCAAAATATTCAGGGAACTTTTAAAACATGTCTCAAGTATACTGCTTGGAACTCAGCTCCTCAAGGTGGAATGAAATCAGATCACAACAAAGAAGAGAGGAAACACAGAAAATGTTAATAAAATGGAAACTGATCTGCCTAGAAGACAGGTGCCGAACCCATGAAAAGAGGTTAGTGACTAACAACTGTGCACAACCCCACAACTCCCCCCCGACCCCAGTTTTTTGTGTTTTTCTTTCTTTTTTTTTTCAATTCAGTAACAGCAAGTGAGTTTCTGAGGGAATTACCCAAGAGGGCTGACAGAGTCTTGTGAGCTGACATGTGAATTTGTTCTTCGAAATGATGAAGAACAAAGGTTTTTATAGGCTGAGAACTTCTGAAAAAAATGAAAAGTTATTTAAAAATGCTGTAAGTAGTTGAATAAGTGCTCAAAGATAGGAAATAGAGACCACATCGCCCATACTCGCAAAAGAAGTACCGCCAATACTGCTAATGGAAGAGATGAAGCAATGGGAACTGACTTGAAGCATGATTTCGTCTCAAGGATGGGAGACTTCTACTCCTTTAAACATATATTTTGGATCCATTATGTGACAGATATCATGCTAGGTGCTAAGGATATAAACATGGAAAACATTGTTTTGGGCATTAAGAAATTTATAACCTAATAAAGTCAAGAACATAACCAATGTAAATGAAGTAACATGACTAGTGATACAGTAGGCAATAAACCTGGAGCTTAAAGATATTTTTGCTTAACTCTGCTTAAATGAATCAGTACAAAGACAAGACTACTGCAAAAGCAAAAAGCACTCCAAGTTAAGACCAGAAGTCTAGGAGGTTCTGAAGAAAATCGTTTCTTAAAAACAATGAACTTGAAATGTAAGAAAGTGTGTATTATCAAGGGTCAAATGCAAACTATACTGAAGGGATGATGTGACTGAACACCTTTGCTAGAAATAATTGCAAAATGTCACATTTAACAGTGCCTTTGCTGATCTTGATGCTAGTGTTGCTGACACCTCCACCGCAGTACTTGTCAGAGTTCTACAATTGAGCTCAGATTAATTTGGTCCATGAGAATCGAAAAAAGGCATTCTAATATATAAAACCTATTAAAATCACATGTTCAGCAACCAAGCTAAGAGAGACTCGTGCTCTGCTTGGTGTTCAATGAACACGTAAGCTAAAATTCTTTATAAAATAGCAAGTTGGGAAAAAAGCAATGCCCCAAGATTTTAGATGGTGCTATATGATTTGTTATTTGATGTGGCATGTGGAGACTACCGGAGAAGGCGATGGCACCCCGCTCCAGTACTCTTGCCTGGGAAACCCCATCGACTGAGCGACTTCACTTTCACTTTTCCCTTTCAAGCACTGGAAAAGGAAATGGCAACCCACTCCAATATTCTTGCGTGGAGAATCCCAGGGACGAAGGAGCCTGGTGGTCTGCCGTCTATGGGGTCGCACAGAGGCGAACACGACTGTGAAGCGACTTAGCAGCAGCAGCAGCAGTGGAGACTACAACTTATTTTACAAAAATGAATGAAGATTCCTGCAATCTTTTCCATTTCTCTCTCAATCAATATTCAGTTACAAACCAAAAATTGTCTGACAGAACTCCATTGAGCAAAAGCCATTTAATTTCAAACCTTTTTGTCCTAAATCATGTTCTTATATTTCCTAGGGTAATTTGTCACAGAATTTTGTAGTAGTCATCAAGATAATTAGGTTCTGAAACAGGTTCTAACAGCAGAGAGTGATGGAACATAAATTAAAAGGGTTTTAAATAACCACATTTTATTTAAATCCCCAACTGTACACTCTTAAACAAATTTACCTTTATAGCATTAACAGACTTATATTGCTACATTTTAATGAAAAATCAAAATTGAAAGCCTTTAATCATAATTGCTTTCAATTCTAAGTGAAAGTTTGAATTACAATAGTAGCCATTGAAAAGAAAGGGTGTTTGAAGTTGTTTCCTGCTGACAGTTTTAATTTGACAGTTTTGAATTTTTTCAGGCTGTTCTAAGATTTCAGCTGACTTTGCATTCATTTTAAGTCACAATTCTGTTTAATAAATTTAAATACATAAATAGAAGATATGAGGATAGCAACTAAAGAAAACAGAAATGGAAAAATTAATACAATTAAAGACAGAATATGAAGTAATATGAATAACAGACTCATGAAAATTGCCGAGTTTAATGCATAATAAGTGAATACACAAAAATTCAAGAGAAGAAGAGAAATCACATAAGGATATGTGCTAGATAAAAAGTAAATTAAACAGAGTCAAATATGCATTAACCTGGGAATAAATTCTTAAGTTAGTATACATTAATCTAAAGAAGAAAAAACTGAATATTTTCTTGTCTAAAAATATGATATTAATTAATTATGTGATTTGATCTAAAATTGGAATTTTTTAAATAATGAAAATAATAAAACATCCTACAGAATTAAGAAATATTCTATTATATGTGATGTTACAAAACTCATATATTTTGAGAACAACTTACATGAGTTAACGTGCCATGACTGCAAAAGAATGGGTTATTTTCAATACTTTAAAAATAAATACCCTTCTAATAAAAAGTCATGAGCTTCCCAGGTGGTGCTAGTGATAAAGAATCTGCTTGCCAATGCAGGGGACACAAGAGATGCAGATTCAATTCCTGGTTTGGGAAGATACCCTGGGGGAGGAAATGGCAAACCACTACAGCATTCTTGCCTGGGAAATCCCATGGAGAGAGGAGCCTGGCTGGCTAAGAGTTGGACATGACTGAGCACACACACACACTCACACAAACAATGAAAACTCATTTCAAAAATAATATTTCCAAATATTTGGTATAGAAAGACATCATTTTCACAGAATCTCATGTCTCCTGTAACTCATTTGAGGGCAAATTATATATGTATGTATGTATGTATAATATATATATAATATTTTTCCTGCTCTAATGGAGTTCACAGAGCATAGTTCTACTTCAACTTATCCCTTAGGACCTCAAGTAGTTTATCTGAAAATGTCTAAATTAATCTATGATTGTCAAAGCTACTTTTGGGTCTAGAATTCTTCATTAATATGAAGAAGCAGTATATACGTTGGCATTCAAGCATATAAGGGTGCTTAAAATGACAAGCAATATCATGTCAGGAGCTACCAAGGACTAATTTGTATTTGAAAATAGAATAACTTTACCAAGTAAGCTGTATTGTCCATTAGGACTGCATCGTCTTAAATATATTTCTGTCACTTTCATGATTTTACTACTATACTTCTGAATGAAATTATTTTTATTTCATTCTATCTGGGGAAACAAATTTTTTTTTTAATTTTCAGAACTGTCCACAAACTTTGTAAGACAAAATTTAATGTAAGCATTTATTTAGTTTCTAGTCACATTAAAAAATAAAATGTTATTGTCCTGTGTTAAGTTCAGCTAATTCTAGGTGTGCATTAGAATAAAACAATGATATATGAGAGTTTCAGTCATAAGCTTCATGAAATAATCATGAATTTAGTGGTTATTTTTTCCTTTCTCACAGCCACAAGATTCCTGCTTATCTGCAATTGATATTCCTCTATTTTCGTGTGTTGCTGTGCTCAGTCATGTCTGACTCTGCAACCCCATGGACTGTAACCTGCCAGGCTTCTCTGTCCATGGGGATTCTTCAGGCAAGAATACTGGAGTGCTTTGACATGCCCTCCTCCAGTGGATCTTCCCAACCCAGGGATGGAACCCTGGTCTCCAGCATCTCAGGCGGATTCTTTACCATCTGAGCCACCTAGTCTCTATTCTCATTTCTGATAATAATTCTGTTTTGTGTTTAATTGCTAAGTTGAGTTCAACTCTTTGTGACACCCATGGACTGTAGCCCACCAGGCTCCTCTGTCCAAGGGATTATACCAGCAAGAATATTGGAATGGTTTGCCATTTCCTCCTCCAGGGCATCTTTCTGGCCCAGGGATAGAACTTGCATCTCCTTCAATGGCAGAGGGATTATTTGCCACTGAGTCACCATGGAAGATCAATAATTATGTTGCTAAGCTAATTTTTTTAAGCATGTGATTTTTTCAGGAAATATGATTTTGACAGAAAATAACTGTTGGGGTAGACATGGTTAAAATGCATCTCATGCTATGCCAAAGTAGTACACTGTTAACATTAGGAGCAGGAAGAAATATGAAAGAAGGCAATACTGGCTCATATAAATGATGAGTTTTATGGTCATGAAGAATATAGAGATTTGGACATAGTTCCAGCTTTGCTACCAAGTAACTATGTGACCTTGTGCTAGATGATTAAACACTCTGTGAAATTACAGGATAGAACAAGATGATCTTTAAGATCCATCTCAGGTAAAAAAGACTGTAACTCCAACCATAATATAATGTTATAATTTAGCCCTTAAAAGATACCCAAGTACTAATAGTGGCCTCTAGTCAGAGTAATTGCTAACCTTTGCTCTGTAACAAATATAACTTTTACAGCAATTAATTCTAAGAGATAGGGACTCAAAGGATAAAAGAAAAAGAAAATGAGTAGGTTGCATTGCCAAAAAGAATCCTAAGGTGGATAACAAATCAGGTGTCTTCCCTAAATGCAACATGACAGTAAAGAAAGGTCATTGCTATACACAACAGCAAACCTAGAGACAATAGTTATGTATTGTGCAACTCAGCATTTGAAATAGGAAGCTCAGTTCAGTTCAGTTCAGTCGCTCAGTTGTGTCTGACTCTTTGCGATCCCATGAACGCAGCATGCCAGGCCTCCCTGTCCATCACCAACTCCCATAGGTCTCTAAAGTGTTAGGAATGATTTGATTAGTTAATTTAATTGATTTGATTATTGTTCATTTAAAATTAACAATAAAATAATTTCCTTGAATATTAAGAGGTTTTCAGTATATATAATGCCTTGGATTAATATCTATATGTATCAATCTATCTACTTACTTAAGAATATGTATGCGTGAAAGCAATAGCTACATATAAATATGGAAATTAAGCAATTTACACAAGGATAATTGCTAGGGTGTAAATTCATTAGATGCCAGAATTTGAAATTGTTTTTTCTACTGAATCATAAGCAACTAAAATAGAAAATCAGTCACATACATAATACTTATTTATGCAAATAAACATGTTTTGAAAGATGACCAATAGACACATAGCAGTGCTAGAGTTCAAGTTTTCTAATTATCAAGCAATAATACCTAGTGCCCTTTTTAAAAACTGAATTATTACTGAAACTAAGGGAATTTTGCTCCAAATATGGTATATTAAATGTTTTACACTAGAACATGCAAGTTAGTGACACAAAATGGAGAAATAAGTGTTGTTTAAGAAATTCAAGACAGTATTAATTCTGGATATTCATGAGATAGTATCCTGGAAGAGGCTTAAAAAGGATGTTTATCTTTAGGTAAATTTCAGGACTGCTTCAAGTTTATGCATCTCTTGAATGCAGAAATCCATCTCCATCTCAGGTGGTACTAGTGGTAAAGAATTCAGCTGCCAATGCAGGAGACATATGAGATGCAGGCTCAATCCCTAGCTGGAAAATTCCTTGGAGAAGGGCCTGGGAAACAACTCTAGTATTCCTTCCTGGAGAATCAAACAGACAGAGGACCTGTGAGGCTACAGTCCATAGGGTCACACAAAGTCAGACATGACTGAAGCAACTTAACTCACACACACACACACACAAAATCTGGTTTTGGCTTAATGGGAAGATCTGAGGTCTGTGAGAGTTTCTAAAGACAGATTAAAGCCCAGCCTGAATGCTGAAACCAAATAGGATCTGATTTTTTTAAATTGTCTTTCAGAATGTAGATCTGGTGCTTTAAAAAAAAAAAATTAGCTCAACGTCCAAATTTACAAATATCAACCACAGTGTCAGTCGTAAGTCTCCTAAAATGTGTCTCCTAAGACACTTGAGAGAATCAGGCTAAGATACCAACCTTGCTAGAGCTAGCATATAGTCTAAAGTGATAGGAGAAATCATTTAAATAATTTTCAAAATAAAGAATTTATAATTTTAATTTATTCCAAACCCATACCTGCAAATAGTTAAACGTTTAAAATTGCTTAACATTTAGACATATTTCCCCAAGTAAATAACTACAGATGGTTTTAAGGGATATTAAATATAGCATGAAACATACTATTATTCGAATTTATGGCAGATAGTGATTAGATTTGTACTGTTTTTTTTTTTAATTTTAAAGAGGGAAAAAATCTCTAATCAGCTGTGCTGCTTTTAAGTGATTTTTTTAATTGAAATCTGATAAATATTTCTGATAGCTAAATATATTAAGATACACTTTTGACAAAAAAAATCTTTCATTATGATTCAAAATAGCACATTCTAACAGTTTGATTGAGTACCTGTAGCATTGTCTACATTTCAGAAGTTGAAACTAATAATTAATTTTAAAAGCAGAGATTTCTAGCTCCTGTAGGTATGAAAACATCATAATTGCTTTGATAATTTGTTTTCCACTATCATACAATCTCTCAAGAGTTAGAAACTAAAATATTGGTGTTATACAGATAAAGCATAGAGGAAGGATGTGGAATAAAAATGTGACTTGCAAAAAAATAGATATGTACAGTATATATACACTTGCATTAATAAACACATGTAAGATATGCACCTATCTAGAGAAGCACATTTAAGACACAGTTATCTTGCATTATTGCACAGCATTATTGTGGTACTAAGTAAATTTAGATAAATTTAAGATGATAACTAACCTTTCAAGTACTACATGGATTTGAGAGTTTTACAAGCTTTCTGTATTGAGTTACTTCTTGTATAAAGTTTAATCTCTTGACAATCTTTACAACTTTCTAGAAATGTCATAAAAATTATTTGCTTTCTCCTCTCTCCAAACACCATAGTATCTAATATACCACTAGAATCCTGGGCAATATAAGGCTATAATAATCATATACAGAAAATGTGGAGGGTTTCTGGTCTATTCCAGTTTATACAGTAAGAATATATTCAACAGATGAACAAGTCAAAGTAGATTAAAGGAAAAAATGAACATATTATAAAATATATCTCCTATATCTGAATCTGTATAACAGAAAATGAAGTATATACCACTGAAGTATATACTTTTTAATAGCAAATTACTTGCTGCTATCATGTAAAAATAGAATGATTCTACACTATTCTGCACTTTAATGCAACTGGACAACATGTTTCTCAACAAATTTTCAGTTGTTTGTCCCTAATGAATTTTTTTGGTCCAAGTTCAGTTCAATTCATTCACTCAGTCATGTCTGACTCTTTGAGACCCCATGGACTGCAGCACGTCAGGCCTCCATGTCCATCACCAACTCCTGGAGTTTACTCAAACTCATGTCCATTGAATCGGTGATGCCATCCAACCATCTCATCCTCTGTCATCCCTTTCTCATGCCTTCAATCTTTCCCAGCATTAGGGTCTTTCCAAATGAGTCATTTTTTCTCATCAGGTGGCCAAAGTATTGGAGTTTCAACTTCAGCATCAGACGTTCTAATGAATATTCAGGACTGATATCCTTCAGAATTGACTTGGTGGATCTCCTTGCAGTCCAAGGGACTCTCAAGAGTCTTCTCCACCACCACAGTTCAAAAGCACCAATTCTTCCGCACTCGGATTTCTTTATAGTCCAACTCTTACATCCATAAATGACTATTGGCAAAACCATAGCTTTGACTAGATGGAACTTTGTTGGCAAAGTAATCTCTCTGCTTTTGAATATGCTGTCTAGGTTGGTCACAACTTTTCTTCCAAAGAGCAAGCGTCTTTTAATTTCATGGCTGCAGTCACCATCTGCAGTGATTTTGGAGCCCCCCAAATTAAAAAGTCTGTCACCGTTTCCATTGCTTCCCCATCTATTTGCCATGAAGTGATGGAACCAGATGCCATGATCTTAGTTTTCTGAATGTTGAGTTTTAAGCCAACTTTTTCACTCTCATCATTTGGTCCAAAGACATAGCATAATATTAAAAAAAATGATGAAAAGATGTGATTTTAATATTATCATTGCTCTTTTCTTTCCATGAACAAAATTTCACCATTCTATATTTCAGTCCTCTTAACTATTAAATGCACATGGAAAAAATTAGTCATTATATTTTTAATTATCATTATGTTAATCAAAACATGTCTGGTTTCAATTAAGATAAACCAAAATGATCCAACTTAAGGAAAAACAGAGAACTTAGTTGTAAGGCTATAAATGCCTTATGAATGCAGTCAGATTTCACATGAGAAGGTTGGAATCTTAAGTCAGGTCATGGAGGCTGTAGGACACCATCTGTCTCTTTCTTCAGTAGGTGGGCACTCTTCTCAATTCACAGAGTAGAATATGGATAACCTAGTACTTCTGACTTTACATCTAATCATTCTAGCCACATGTGCAGGATATTTCTATATACCAATATCCATTTCGCAAGATGAGAATTGGATGGGTCAATTATAAATTATATAAAATTATAAAATTATTATTATTGTTAATTACCATTAATAATAATAATTTATAACTATTATAAAATTATAAACTGACCCATCCAATTCTCATCTTAGAAAATGGATAGTGGTATATATATTTTAAATTGGTATATATTTTTTAAATATATTTAAACCTAGACTGGGTGTATATATAAAATTGGTATATATATTTTAAATTGGTACATATATTTTATATATTTTACATGTATTTTAATTAAATATATATATACTACAATATGTATACCAACTTATAATATATATACACCAATCTTAACTAATATTTTTTACATATATATAAAATGTAAGATATGTATATATATTTTAAATTGGTGTGTACATTTTAAATATATTTAAACCTAGACTGCACTTCCCTGGTGGCTCAGATGATAATCCTGTAATGCTGGAGACCTAGGTTTGATCCCTGGGGTGGAAAGATCCCTTGGAGGAGGGCATGGCAACCCACTCCAGTATTGTTGCCTGGAGAATCCCATGGACAGAAGAGCCTGTAGGGGTACAAGTCCATGATGTTGCAAAGAGTCAGACACGACTGAGTGACTAAGCACAAACCTAAACTGATTAGAAGAGGTGGAAAAATACACAGAAGAACTATACAAAAAGATCTTAATGACCCAGGTGGTGTGAACCATGATGGTGTGATCACTCAGCTAGAGCCAGACATTCTGGAAAGTGAAATCAAGTGTGCCTTAAGAAACATCACTGTGAACGAAACTAGTGGAGGTGATGAAATTCCAGTTGAGCTATTTCAAATCCTCAAAGATGATGCTGTGAAAATGCTACACTCAATATGGCAGCAAATTTGGAAGAGTCAGCAGTGGCCACATTACTGGAAAAAGTCAGTTTTCATTTCAATCCCAAAGAAAGGCAATGCCAAAGAGTGTTCAAACTACTGCACAATTGCACTCACCTCACACACTAGGAAAGTAATCCTCAAAATTCTCCAAGCAAGTCTTCAACAGTACAGAGAACTTCCAGATGTTCAAGCTAGATTTAGAAATGGCAGAGGAACCATAGATCCAATTTCCAACATCCACTGGATCATAGAAAAAGCAGGAGAGTTCCAGAGAAATATCTATTTCTGCTTTATTGACTATGCCAAAATCTTTGACTGTGTTGGTCACAGCAAACTGTGGAAAACTCTTCAAGAGAGGAGAATAGCAGATGACCTGACCTGCTTCCTGAGAAATCTGTATGCAGGTCAAGAAGCAACAGTTAGAACCAGACATGGAACAATAGACTGGTTCCCAATTGGGAAACAAGCATGTCAAGGCTGTATATTGTCACCCTGCTTATTTAACTTATGCAGAGAGTACATAATGTGAAATGCTGAACTGGATGAAGCACAAACTGGACTCAAGATTTCCAAGGGAAATATCAATAACCTCAGATATGCAGATGAGACCACACTTATGGCAGAAAGCGAAGAGGAACTAAAGAGCCTCTTGATGAAAGTGAAAGAGGAGAGTGAAAAAGCTGGCTTAAAACTCAGCATTCAAAAAACAAAGATAATGGCATCTGTTCCCATCACTTCATGGCAAATAGAAGGGCAAACAGTGGAAACAGTGGCAGACTTTTATTTTCTTGGGCTCCAAAATCACTGCAAATGGTGACTTCAGCCATGAAATAAAAAGACACTTGCTCCTTGGAAGAAAAGCTATGACCAACCTAAACAACATATTAAAAAGCAGAAACATCACTTTGCTGACCTAAATCCATCTAGTCAAAGCTATGGTTTTATCAGTAATCATGTATGGATGTGAGAGCTGGACCATAAAGAAGGCTGAGCACTGAAAAATTGATGCTTTTTAACTGTGGTGTTTGAGAAGACTCTTGAGAATCCCTTGGACTGCAAAGAGATCAAACCAGTCAATCCTGAAGGAAATCAGTCCTGAATATTCATTGGAAGGACTGATGTTGAAGCAGAAGTTCCCATATTTTGGCCACCTGATGTCAAGAACTGACTCATTTGAAAAGACCCAGATGCTGGGAAAGATTGAAGGTAGGAGGAGAAGGAAATGACAGAGGATGGAATGGTTGGAAGGCATCACCGACTCGATCAACATGAGTTTGAGCAAGCTCTATGAGTTGGTTATGGACAGCAAAACCCAGTGTACTAAAGTCCATGGGGTCACAAAGAGTCAGACATGACTAAGCAACTGAACTGAACTGAGACTGATTAGGTAAAGACACAGAAGCAGATAAAACATCACAGTGTGAACTCAACCATGGTGGTCAAGGAGCAGCTATCAGAGAATCAGGGGTGGAATCCAGGCTGAGAAGAGAATCTCAAAGCATGTGGACTTCACTACTGCCTTGCATATGTGTGTGTGTATATATATATATATATATATATATATATATATGTGTGTGTGTAATATATATATATATATATATATATAGTCTTATATAGAAGACTATATACAGAATAAGTAGAATTATAGAATGCCTTATAGAATAGGCATTATAGAATAAGGCATTGCAGACAAATTCTTTATTCTCTAGTGGCTCAGACAGTAAACAGTCTGCCTGCAATGCAGGAGATCTGGCTTCCATCCCTAGGTTGGGAAGGTCCGCTGGAGAATGGAATGGCAATCCACTTCACTATTCTTGCCTGGAAAATCCCATAGATGGAGGAGCCTGGTGGGCCCCAATCCATGGGGTCACCAAGAGTCGGACACGACTGAGTCACTAACACACACTCACACTCTTACCATCTCATCTACCAGTATTATGTACTTAAAGTTTTCAAACAGGATGTATTTCCTGGTAACTGTTCTCTTACCATAATTTAAAAAAGGTAGGTATGAGGTCGCAAAGAATTGGCTATGGGGTCGTAAAGAGTCTAACTTTGTTAAAGAGTCTAACATGACTTTGTAGAGTCTAACATGACTGGGTGACTGAACAACAACAACAGGTATGAGAAAACTTTCTAAATTGATAGATATGCTTATTACCATGATTGGGGTGATGGTTTGATAGGTATATATATAGATACAGATATAGATATAGATATAGATATAGATATAGATATAGATATATGCTATGTACTTCAGTCTCTCAGTTGTGTCCGACTCTTTGTGACCCCTGGACCATAGCCAGTCAGGTTTCTCTGTCCATGGGGATTCTCCAAGCAAGAATACCAGAGTGGGTTGACATTCCCTTCTACGGAAGATTTTCCTGATCCAGGGATTGAACCCAGGTCTCCTGCATTGCATGCAGACTCTTTACTGTCTGAGCCACCAGGAAAGCTCATATATATATTCAAAATTCAATTTGTAACAGGAAATTTGTACATTTTTGTGCATCAATTATACCTTAACAATGCTGCAAAGTTTTTTAAAAAGTATATGTTGTCAATCATATACTTTGTGGGGGCTATTATTATGTTAATAGTTTTCTCTTAAAGTATTATTGACAAAATATGAAATATCTATATTATTGGATTTTTTATAAGACTTTATTTTTTAGAGAAGTTTTGTTTTTACCTCTAAATTGAGAGGGAGGTAGAGAGCTGTCCCATATACCCACTACCTTCACACATGAATAGACTTTCCTGATATCAACATCACTTACCAGAATGAGACATTTTTCTTGCCAAGGATGGACCTACATTGACACGTTATAATCACCCAAAGTTCATAACTTACCTTAGGGTTCACTCTTGGTGTTTGCAGATTCTATGGATTTGACTAATGTAAAATAACACATAACCATCATTATAGTATCACATGAAATACTTTCACTGCCCTAAAAGTCCTCTACATTCTGCCATTTTATCTCACTAACATCTCACCCCTAAAAATGACTGATCTTCTTGCCCTCTTTGAGTCCCTTGTATAGTTCATTGCACTTATACATAATCATACATATGTCTACATATCTGTGCATAAATATATACACATACATAAGCATACATAATTAAATATGTTATTATTCTGAACAAATTGTTACATGTTAGATCAGTTAAAAAGAAAAAGATATTCTATTTTACCTTCAACTTATTTTTTTTCTTAAGGATTTTTACCTCATGTAAATGTTAGTTTTTGTATTATATTATTTTCTTTCTCCCTAATGACCTTTTAATATTCTTGCAAGGGAAAACTGCTGATGACAAATTCCTTCAATTTTGATTTGTTGGGAAAAGTGTTTATTTCACTTTCACTTTTGAAGGATAATTTTACCAGGTACAAAATTCTAGCTTGATGAGATGTTTATCTAAACACTTGAAATATTTCATGCTCTTCTTGCTTGAATATTTTCTGAAGGTAAATCAGATAGAATTCTTATCTTTGTTCCTCTATAGGTAAGGTATTTTTCCCCTCTGGCTTCCCCATGATGTTATCTTTATCTTTTATTTTCTGTGGCTTAAAGATTATTTTTCTAGGTGTACTTTTAAGCGTTTATCCTGCTTGGTATTCACTAAGGTTCCTGGATGTGTAGTTTTGTGTGTGCATACGTGCTCGGTCACTTCAGTTGTGTCTCATTCTTTGAGACCTTATGGACTGTAGCCCTCCAGGCTCCTCTGTCCACGAGATTTCCCAGCCAAGACTACTGGAATGGGTTGCCATACCCTCCTCCAAGGGATCTTCCAGACCCAGGACTGAACCCACATCTCCTGTGTCACCTGCTTTGGCAGACAAATTATTTACCCACTGAGCTATCTTGGAAGCCTATGTAGTTTGGTATCTTATATTAATTTAATCTGAGGAAGTTCTCTGTCACTATTATTTCAAATATTCTTCTTTCCCTTTCTCTGTTTCTTCTCCTGCTGGTATTCTCGTTAAATTCATATTATACCTTTTGTAGTTGTCCCACAGTCCTTGGAAATTCTATTTTTTAAAATCTTTTTTCTCTTTGCTTTTCATTTTTAAGGATTTTATTGAGACATCCTCAAGCTTAGAGATTCTTTACTCATCTGTGTTCAGTCCATCAAAGGCATTCTTCATTTCTATTATAGTGGTTTTTATCTCTACTATTTCTTTTTGACTCTTTCTTAACATTTTCACTCTGCTTCCAGTGACCATCTGCTGTTGCTTGCCATTTACTTTATTCATTGGCACACTTAGCATATCAATAACCGTTGCTGCAAATTCCAGGTCTGATCTATCCAATATCCTTGTTGTGTCTAATTCTGATGCTTGCTCTGTATAAATTGTGCTTTTATTGCTTTTTGTCATGTCCTGTGATTTTTTTTCTTGATAGCTGAGCATAATATATTAACACTATGCAAAAAAGAATTAATGCAATCGGGCTTATAATAAGCTGGTGGTAAGATACACAGGGAGGGAAAGCATTCAGTATTCCTATGATTAGGTCTCAGTCACCCAGTCGGTAGGGATCCTGTGCCCCTGAAATGTAAACTTGACCAATTTCTCAGGGTTTGTTTTCATTACTGTTTATTTCTCCTTGTTTAGATGGGACAGGAAGAGGGCTGGAGTTGGGTCAGCTAGGCTCTGATCATACCCCAGCAGGTTTGGGTATCCTTAAGTAATGAGGGCAGGCCTTGTTAAGTGTCCAGTATATTTCAACTTTGCTTCTTTCACCTCCCCTGTGTGGATGACAGGGAGGAGGTGGGGAGAGAGTACTTTTTTTTCTGTTTGCCTTGGGAACTCTTCTCTGATATTTACTGTGGGAATCTGGTCAAGCTTCTGGGGAGTGGGGGGTGAAAATCCACAATATTATAAGGGCCTCCTTATGGTTGAGGCCCCTAGAATTTTTTAACTCTCAGATTTGTACACACTAAGTTTCAGCATTCCGACAATTACAGTTCAGGTCTTCCTATCCTGTCGCCAATTTTTCAAGGCAACTTCTATTTGTGAGTATCTGCTTGGATAAGTCTCAAAATCCTTAATTTGCTTGTCTCTCCAAACTTGAGAACTCTTCCCTGTGTATTCCCCTCTCTGATGAATCCAAGAAGAGTTTTTGATTTTTCTGTTTGTTGAGATTTTTACTTGTTAAGATGGAATGGTGACTTGCAAACTCCTTACATAAGAACCCATGATCTGAATGTTACTGAAAATAATTCATTCCTGATTTGTAAATTAGTCATTTGGTTCCTTAGTGACAAGATCAAGGTGGAACTATGCTTCGTAAAAGATATCAAGTGTGTTACTTATTGGACCTTTGTGGTCAAAAAATAAAATAAAGTGATAAAATATATAAATAAACCAACAGAAAGACAGAATCATGGAGATATATGTGGGTCAAAAATGAGTGGTATGTATTTTGTAGATAAGTAAATAAATATGCCAAAAACAAAAATATAAAATAATAATCCCATAAGAAATCAAACAGCAATTAATTTAAATAGCCCCCTAATTTACTTTAGGTTGAAGAAAATGCAAGAGAAAACTTGGTATGGTGATAATGTAGTTTAGAAATACAAATGCATATTTTAAAATTAATTTTATATTTTGAATTTGCTTTAATAATTTACAAAATTCTCTCACAGAAATGTGGTTTGTTTTTTTTTTTTCATTTACCAGAGCTTCCTGGCTAAAAAAAAAAAAAAAAGGTTAATACTTGAAGACCTCATCTTTGAAGACAAGGATTACTATGCATTGTGTTTAAATATGACATTTTAAAATTATGAGAGAGATAAACATATTTCAGTTCTAAAGAAGAGAAGTTACTAGACTGTAACAGAGAAATCAGTAGACGAAATTACGTATTTTAAGAAATGTTCAACTTCTACTATATGGTCCCTCCTCACAGAGAAGATTCAAGAATTTTATGAGGCTCTATTTTCATCACTAGTTTTATATTACATTCAGTAATTATAATCCAGAATCTGAAGTGTTTAAAACAGGACAGTTCTTATGGTTCTCAGCTACCTTACAGGAATACTATATAACACCATGTGTGTGAGTGCATGCATCCTAAGTCGCTTCGATCATGTCCAACTCTGCGACCCTATGGACTATAGCCAGCCAGGCTCCTCTGTCCATGGGATTCTCCAGGCAAGAAAACTAGAGTGTGTTGCCATGCCCTTCTCCAGGGGATCTTGCCAACTCAGGGACTGAAACCGTGTTCTTTTGTCTCCTACATTGGCAGGCAATTTCTTTACCGCTAGCGCCACCTGGGAAGCCCATGTAGTACTATGCATGGTAGTTAATCATTTACAATTATATTCCCAGTGTGACTAATTTCTCACAAGCTATTCCCTGAAAGACTACTCACAAAGTGGTAAGATTAAGGATATGCCAAATATTGATAGAACTCTGGAAATAATTCAGTATAGTCTAATATACTGCTTGCCAGTCTAACTATGTCCTTCAATTGCACAATATTAGAATTCTCAGAATAATTTTCTGTGGACAAAGTAGATCAGTGAATATACTATTAAAAACACCAAGATGTCTGAAGGTGAACGTTAGTGCACATGCCATCATATCTAGCTGCAGCTGCTACACTAATAGATAAATCTGTATATTTATAAGTCCTCTATAAATACTGCTGCTCTATTCAATCCTAAGAATAATATGAACAGACACTTCAGTCCTTAAATGCATTAGTTCCTACTATAATTTATATTATCAATCAGCCGAATGAATAGAAGTAAAAAAGGCTAGGAAATCCTTGAGAGAAGTACTTGTTAAATGTAACCTGAAAGCAGAGTTGAAAATTTTCCCCTTTTAAATTTATTTTCCCAGGGTCCTAATAAATGAAAGCTGGGCTACTATCCAGGTTCCAAGTCACTAGAGCCTGATTGTTTTCTATTTGTTTCAGTGTTTAAAGCCAACAAAAGCTGCATTAAAACTGACGGTGCCAAGTAGTAACAAGCATACTTTAAGCATTGCTAATGTATGAACCCACAGCCCCAGGTTATAATATTTCAAATACAACAGAATTTAAAGGCTAGCCTCTTTGTCATTGCATTTTATGAGGCAAACTTTTTTTTTAATATACCTTGTTTATGAAAACACAAAATATTTCCCTAATCACAGAACAACTTGTAATATTCTATGATCTCTATTATTTTGCGTTTCTAGTAACATATTGCTTATACCTACACCTGTCTTCTTTATACAAAAATATATTATCTCTTTCATATATACATATTTTTAGTGCAAACACACACACACTCACACACAATCGGTTCTTGTGTTTTCTTTCTGATTTTTGAAAACATTTTTAATTTTATTAATTCACATTCCTGCCAGTCACTTTTGAGCAACAAAACAACTCCCTACCACCTCCATTTCAAAGTATGAAAAATATAATCATCATATTTAAAAAGAATTTCCTGTGAGTTCTATTTATACATTTTCATTTAAGTAAATTAAACCATCTTGCTTAACTATCCTTAGAATTTTCATATTTTATTATTCCTAATTCTGTTCAAGACAAAAACTTATATGCTAACTAAAGAGCCCTGTATGCAGGTCAGGAAGCAACAATTAGAACTGGACATGGAACAACAGGCTGGTTCCAAATAGGAAAAGAGTACGTCAAGGCTGTATATTGTCACCCTGCTTATTTAACTTATATGCAGAGTACATCATGAGAAATGCTGGGCTGGAAGAAACACAAGCTGGAATCAAGATTGCCAGAAGAAATATCAATAACCTCAGATATGCGGATGACACCACCCTTATGGCAGAAAGTGAAGAAGAACTAAAGAGCCTCTTGATGAAAGTGAAAGAGGAGAGTGAAAAAGTTGGCTTCAAGCTCAACGTTCAGAAAACTAAGATCATGGCATCTGGTCCCATCACTTCATGGGAAATAGATGGGGAAACAGTGGAAACAGTGTCAGACTTTATTTTGGGGGGCTCCAGTATCACTACTGATGGTGATTGCAGCCATGAAATTAAAAGACGCTTACTCCTTGGAAGGAAGGTTATGGCCAACCTAGATAGCATATTTAAAAGCAGAGACATTACTTTGCCAACAAATGTCCGTCTAGTCAAGGCTATGGTTTTTCCAGTGGTCATGTATGGATGTGAGAGTTGGACGGTGAAGAAGGCTGAGCGCCGAAGAATTCATGCTTTTGAACTGTGGTGTTGGAGAAGACTCTTGAGAGTCCCATGGACTGCCAAGGAGATCCAACAAATCCATCCTAAAAGACATCAATCCTGGGTGTTCATTGGAAGGTCTTATGTTGTAGCTGAAACTCCAATACTTTGGCCACCTCATGGGAAGAGCTGACTCATTGGAAAAGACCCTAATGCTGGGTAGGATTGGGGGCGGAAGGAGAAGCGGACGACAGAGGATGAGATGGTTGGATGGCATCACCGACTCGATGGACATGGGTTTGGGTAGACTCCGGGAGTTGGTGATGGACAGGGAGGCCTGGTGTGCTGCGATTCATGGGGTCGCAAAGAGTCGGACATGACTGAGCGACTGAACTGAACTGAACATTATAAACCTTTGAACTGGACAAATGAAAGATCTTTATGTATCTGCAATTTTTATGCAATTTGTAACTACCTTTCTACCGTTTTTAGGTTAATAATGAAAATATTTCAAAGGTGGTATATTTTAAAGAACAGAGCTGAGAAGTCTGATACTATAATTACTGTTTTTCTGAATTTACATGAACAAACAGGTAACCAGTTATGGCCAGGATTTGAAATAGAGCCTTCGGATATTTAACTATAATCTGCTTTACCTTTTTTTCCCTCCACTCTATTTGGCTGATACAACTCCAGTGTTAATCTTCAATTAACCTATATTAATTTGTCTAATGATTAACAGAAATAAATCTCTATTGTGGTTGTGCTTCCCTCTGTTCGTATTAGGAAAGGGATGACAGTGAGAATTATTTCAAGTATTGGAAAGAGTCCTTGACCCAGTTAATAGATGATATAAATTCTCTCATTTGATTCCTTCCTGCTTAGCGCTCCTTAATGTAAAGATTCAAACCCTTTTAGGGTATATAAATCCCTATTTGTACATCATAAATTTGAGAAATATCCAAATTAGTTCATTCTTATATCAGATATTCCAGGAACCATTTAATTTTTATTTTATTAATTACAGTAGCACCCACAGTCTTACATTTTTGCAGTTGTTTTTTCTGTCTATACAAAATGCCTCTCACGTATTTTAATCTGTAGTTCACTTTGAACAATTCCTTTGTTCATACCAACCGGTCTATGATTCTCTAGAAATCCCTCACAAAGGCCAAGAATAAATCTATGTATTAAATTTTTAAATGATTAGTATATTAATAATCATCTGATCCACTCTGTTCATTTTATAGATGAAGAACTAAGGCTCTGGAATTGCAGTTGGCAGGATTGTTACTCAGGAGGAAAAAAGGATGCTGACTTTATTTTTCTTTTTATTCTACTGTCTACACTTTCGAACAAAGATTATCTTACTTTTAAAAAGCTAAGCTTAGTCTGTATATTGAGATACAGCCCTGAAAAATGTAAGAGCTATGTTCAAATGATAGGAAAAAAATATTCTTTCAAACCAAGGCACTATATGACACTGGCCACTGGTAAAGCACTTCTAAGCAGATGGAGTACAGGCTATATGACGTCCCTTTCAAATGTAGGACTTATAAAATTCTTATTAAGGTAGTTTCTCTAGTTATAGTCATGCCTAAATCAATGGCTGTGACACTATCAAACTCACCACAACACATGCCTTTTATTTGTCATATGAAGGCCTCAATATAAAAGTATCGCTGACCCAAAACTATGAAGACGAGTTAAATTCCATCCTCCAATTTGCGAGTCCTTCAGAACAAACATCTGTTTGGTTACTGATTTTGTGGTTCTAGATTTTTTATTCTATTCATATCAATGATGGTTTGAAAGTAACTTTCTTAGAATCTGATATTGAATAACTAAACTGAGTCAGTCATTAAATGGCTCAATTTTGCTGCTTGTTTCTTAGTAGGGGATGTGAAACTGTAGGTGTTGAGAGACTCACTTGATCTTTAGTATATCATATTCTTTGTAATAAGGATCAATTACAGTAAACATATAAGATCATTAAAAACCCTTTATAATTTTCTCTTGTATTGGTATTTGCGTTACATAATAATATAGTTTACTAATATTTTGTTTTCTATTCTGTCATATTCAATGTACAATTAATTTATAATTTTAATCATAATATAAATTTACTCTTTTCTAATAAAATGTTTTTGGATGACTCAAAACGTATTTTAAACTATATTTAAACAACATCTCTTAAAATCATTTTTCTCAATTGATCTTTTTCTATAATATACGTTGCAATAGATCCAAAACATTACCTAATTTTTTAAAAAACTTGATTTCCTATATATTTGATTGCTTTGTCTATGCCTTTCCTATTGTCTTATTGAATTACTATCCACAAGTCCTCTACTTACATGCACATTTCTCCTCACCATTCCTTTCTATCAAATACAGAGATTATTTTCTCTATATAAAATTCATTGGGAACAAAGTGTACTTTACAAGTATTATTAGATCTTTTGGTGTGACTCACTCCCATGCAGATGGTACACATCTGAAGGAGCTCTATTCTAGCTAGAAAAGATGCAGCTGATGCTCTGAAAAATTATTCTCTCTTGGTGAAAAGTTAGCTTGCCACTGCCTTCCCTGCTGCATTATTAAACACGAAGGAGTGATTCCCTTAATCCCAACCATCTGCTCTTTCCCTACTAAAAAGTGAAAACATTCCCTTGTGTTTACAAATGTTGCTGCTAAAGCCTCACAAATTATAAGAGATGGTTGCAAAATTTCTGTATATACTACAAGATCAAAACAAAATCCTAGTCACCAAAAATCTGTAAGAAATAAACCAAATTTATATCACACGATAAACCCAACTGTGTTTTAATGTAATGCAATTATATTTAAACTAGTCTCAGAATGTAAATTATTTTAGCATCTCAGTATAATATTTGCATTTTAAATACACTCCTACTTGTCCAGACTTCCAAAAGTACATACATTAAAAAAAAAATGGATCATCTTCAATTCTTTTTAATTTTTGCATATTTGTATAGTGTACAAAATTTTAGCATCAGGAAAGGTTTAGTTTCATTGGAATTAAAGGCAAAGCAAAATATCTGATTGCTCAGATGAGTAACAGACTCAAAATCTCTAAATTAGAAAAGCAGGGGCAAGTGTCCCACGGTCTCTGTTAAAATTTTCAGGCAAGTGACTTACATTCAAGTATTAGTAGGCAAAAACAGTGCTACTGCTTTGCAGTGAACTCATGTTTTCCTCACAAAAGGTATCAGAATCATCCTATATTAAGAACTCCAAAATACCAATCAACTAACTCACCAGAAACATCATTACAAGTGAAACAAAATTTGAATCCCCAAATATTTTACTTTGATATTCACTAAAAAATATTGGTTATAGTGTAACCCAAAAGTTCTTCCTAGTTCCCTTTTGTTTATAGTATGAAAATATTTCGGTTAACATTAAATTTATTTTTGTTGAAGACCAATTACTTTAGCTTCCTTTTAGGACTCTTTGTCAACAGGCAAATTTCTACTTCATAACATTTATTCTTTTTGTGCTTAGCAAATAATTCCTTATCACCTACCCTCCAGACCTTTTCAGCCATTTTTTTTCTCAGTGTTTTTCCTTTAATTCTTTCCCCCACACATCCCTTTTAAATCTACATTTCTGAAAATTTTCATTTTTACTTAAATTGGAATTTGTATAATTAGCTGTTTTATTGTCATGGTGCCCAGTAAATAAAATTGTTTTCATTGCAAGTTTTTCTTTCAAATATTCTTTCAATTCACTGTAACATGCCATGTGTTTATTCTTCTAGTCCATTTACCTGCCCTAGTGATTTTCTTGCTTTCAATCTGAAAATTTGAATTATTTAAGTAGTGAGTTCACTGTGGTCAAGCACAATGAAACATTTACCTTCTTAGAGCTTCTATACTTGTTGCCTTGTTCACTCCTTGATATTTATGACCAATTATTTTTTGTACTAAATCGCAGTCTTTGGGGATATGTCAAAGCCTACTTCAGCACGGATGTAACTAGCAAAATATATTTCCCTAGGTAAATTTCCAGTTCTCTGGTTGACTCTACCTATTCTAAAAGTATTTTAACCTGGATTCTGTAAGCTTTACAGAAAGGCTCCTTTTTATGTGAACTTTCAGTGACCACTAAGCTAATAGCTTCATGGCAAATTTACTCCGATCTAAACAAAACATACACTTTATGAGTCTGTTCTTAAACAACCGTTCATGACACTATCTCATAAGATATATTTTGTGCCATGTTTCTTTTTTCTTATCCCTTGCCTTGGAGTAACACTCAAATTTTCTAATCCTGTTCTTGAACCCAAGTTAAGCTCCTGACATTTGCTTTTAAATATGCTGTTTATTTCCATTTCTACATTTTATTTACTTCTTACAGTAACGTACATTCAACTTTATGGCCTTACTCCTTCTTTATATTCACCTTAATTCCACCAAGTTTTATATAATTTGGTCAGGATTTTCCTGATAATTATAATTGTTCTTGTTTTTATTTTTTAAATAGCTGCAACGCATTTAAAAAATAATTTAACTGTTTTTTTTTAACAAAAGCAAAGATAAAACTACAAATATATGTCAATGTTAAAAATCATTCTTTATATTTTCAATGTGTACGTTTAGATGTTTTTGTCATATTTATACACCAAGTTCAGCCAAAGATCCAGACCAGTGGTAAATCAGCATGCTGCTGCTGCTGCTAAGTCACTTCAGTCATGTCCGACTCTGTGCAGCCCCACAGACGGCAGCCCACCAGGCTCCTCCATCCATAGGATTTTCCAGGCAAGAGTACTGGAGTGGGTTGCCATTCCCTTCTCTGGATAAACCAGCATAGGCTATGGGCAAAGCACACGGTCCTGGTTCCTAAGGAGGAGCGATTTTGCAATGCGGAAGTCACATGGCAGAAGCATGATCATAGAATGGTTACAGTTAAATGGTCCTGCAGTGAGGGAATAATAGAACGGGCTATTACTTTATTATGCTTTCAACTGGACCACAACTAATTTCCAGAGTGAAATGATTCCATTCAAAGCCATTTCATCTCAATAATTCAGCTTTTAGAATCAAGAACTCATATATTATAGCAGGAAAACTCGGGATACACGGGAGCTCCCAAATGAGGTTTCAGCTCTCACTTCTGGGCAGTTATGGAAACAAAACAGTAATTAAAATGAAACATTCATTACATACCTCCTACACACATGCGCACCCATGCACTGACACACAAACACATTTCTCTTATTTATGATATTCCTTACTGCTTCCCTAATCAAAACCTCTCAGGACCAGCTCTGATGAGCCCATTCATACTAAATTGTGTCTAATATAATTTATAGCCTTTTAACCCTCCCTGAGGTGTTTGTACTTAATAGGATAGCATTTTGGGGAACATAAGACTAAAAAGAGTGAACTTGTACCAGTGAGGTATTTAATGTATCAACCAGCAGTAGGTGGAGCGGACAGGCATTTCCAAGACTGGAAATCCCACCAGGTGGGCAGTTACCTCCCACTTGTGCCTGGGGTGTGCTAAGTCTGACTCTTTGCCACCCTATAGACTGTAGCCTGCCAGGCTCCTCTGTCCATGGGGTTCTCCGGGTAACAATACTGAAGTGGGCTACCCACACTCTCCTCCAGAGCATCTTCCCAATCTAGGGACTGAACCCGAGTCTCTGACGTCTCCTGCATTGGTAGGCGGGTTCTTTACCACTAGTGCCACCTGGGAAGTCCTTAAATTTCCCACTCAGTGCTCTGCTTTTACAGTCTAATCTAATTGTTTCTTTGTGCAGGTGCACTATTTACACACAGCATAGTGTCTGCCCTAATGCTGACATTTACCTTTCCTTTGGCCTCAAATATAGCTAAAGTAATCCCTCTAGCATACTGTTGCTACTGGAAACATAAGTTTAAGCTCTCTGATTTGCTGAGTAGGGCTGCATAAAAAAAAAAAATCAGTACACAGTACAGCTAAAGATGATGCAGAGGTACTTAGATGAAAACAGACAATTTTGCAGCAGATTGCCTAACATATTGGCAGTTCTCAAATCACATCTCAAATCAGATGAAATAAGTTTCAGAAAGTTATTTAGCATGAAGAATACATTATTAAATTCAACATATAAAATGTTAATGCAGATCTGCTGGCTCTTATTGCTGCTTGCTTGCAGTCCTCCCTTTTGCAACACTGGTATCATAAACTTAACTGTCAGTGTGGGGTGAGCATTCTCCCTCCAATCAACTAGCAAACGTGCTTTTTAGACATCATCTCTGCATCCTTAACCACACGTAGGTCACCTTCCAGCACTAGTGAAATTAAAACATCAGAGATTTAGAATATTTTTTTTTCTATGTACCATCAGAATGGTCAGATTTTTAACACATTTGTGTCTTTCTGTTATCTGAATTTGTGTTTTTAGTCATATTTTGAGGAAATCACAATAAGTGAAAGGTGCATTGTTTACTAGGACACATTTTATTTCTGAAATGAGGCAGCTTTAAATTTTCTAAATTGCCAACTCTTAAAATTTTGCCATTAAATTTAGATCAATTCACACGGTTTTTCAGGCATGCTATTTCTTGTGGTCACTGTGGATATTTCTCAGAAGAGGCACTTCATGAAAGGCAAAGAAACTCATGGAATAGAGGCAGCCATTTGAAGGAAAACCAAGGAAAGCAGACATGTGCAATTTCAAGGATCAGAGAAGATGACTATTTATTGTGACTCATAAGTAATTCAAATATTGTCATCTTATTTTAATAGATGTTCAGTGCAAATTGTATCAGAGCAGTTTTCCTAAGACAGTAAGATCTAAATTCTCTACCTAAGATACTTCATTTGTGTATGGATTTGGTGACACCTAGTTTAAAATCATGAAAGAATTCATATCTTAGGAATACATCCTAGTTTTACTGGGGCAAATAATTTGTTTCCTTGTGTTCTCAGTTTTTTCTTGATGGATTAATGGTGTATGACATGAGTAGCTTTATTTTTGACATCTGGCCTCGGTTTATGTCGAACATTCTTTTTCCAGAGATGATCACCTAGTATCTTCTGTGTTGTCATTTCTTCCAGGCATTATCTCAGCTACTTTATAGAAGAAATATTTTTAGTCCTTACAGATTCCCAGTGAGATAAGTATTACTATGCTCATGTTACAGATTAGAAAACTAAATCTCAGCAATTTGGCCGATATAAGACTAGGATTTCACTTGAATAGTACCAAAACCATTTTATTACAGTGTATCCTATGTGCTATCCACTCTTCATTTTGCTTGCCATATACTGGAATGTCCATGTGGCAAACTTCCTGACTTTCATAGGGCCATCCACATTGACTATATAAAGGCTGAAAATTAATTCCTAATGTTATGGAAAACCATTAAGCATACAAACAAGACTGCGAAGACAGACTATTTTGGGGTACTTGCCTGCTACAGTGTCCTGGGTAAATTTTCCCTTTTGTAATGAAATAATTATTCAGACACAATGCTTAGCACTGGATTTTGAAAATGATCCTACATTTAGATTTTTAAGATGTTATTTACTAAACCCTAAGCTTTAGTCACATTGTAGCTTTTAGCTACATTGGGAGATATACCTGTATTTCTTCTAGCTTTATTAATATATTTAGTTTTGAAATAATTATATTTGCCTTATTTTAATTGTTATTTGTACTTCCAAAAATGAATTTTATTCTCAGATATTGTAAAAATTTAGATCTTTGATATATAACTGATTCACTTCACTGTATATCAGAAACTAACACAACATTATAAATCAAATATACTCCAATACAATTTTTTTGAGATATTTGTAACTGTACTTATTATTCATGTCATCTTTTCTAATGAAATCTAAATGGGAAATAGTTTTGTTATGAAATATTGTGTTTGTAATTATCCTTTTAACTTAACTTGTATCATTCATATTTTCATTTGATTTTACATAGAAAATAGAAAAGATACACTTGATTTTACAGAGAAATTCTGTGTGCCTTATTTTTTTAAAGAAAACTAGGCTTTTTCTATGAATTGATTAGTATTTGGTTTATCCTGAATAAATGGAAAGTAATTCACCCTAAGAAAACTGTGAAACTGTTTTGTCTCAGCAGGCTCCATTGTGAAAGCCCAGCATGAGCTAGAGTGATGTGAGACAGGCTGTGCCGTAGCAGACTGTTGCTGTACATTTTAAATGCTCATGAATTACCATCAGTAGATGATGGGTAAAAAACTGGACAAATGTGAACAGCATGAACATCAACCACACTTTAATTAGTGGTGGCTCCCCAGTAAACAAAATCACACATTAGATTGTAGAGCAAAATTCCTAGAAGAAACATAACTAGGCTTCACTAAGTAGTATCAGCAAAGAGTCAGACACAACTGAGAGACTGAACTGAACATTTATGTTCACATGGCTAAATTTTTACCAATAGCTTTTATATACATTTTTTTTAATGTAAGTTTTACAATAGCCCTGTGGAATAAATAAAGTGTATATTTTTGTACTCATGATATAAGATCATAAGGCTCAGTTCATTATCCTAATGGAAAATTTTGCTTTAACCCTAACTTTAGAGCAATATGTTCTGTGAAAATGTCTTCAAAATGTGCACCAAAACTTAAAACCAAGCTATTTTACACTTATTAATTTCCTTTTGGTTTCCCTTATACACATTGGCTTATTCCAAAGGAAAAAAAGACAGTGATCTATAAAACAAATTAAGAATGTGTGAGATCTAGAGGAATGCAAGAAACAATCATAGAACTAAAATCTTATTGCACAGCTCACTTATTTAAAGAGATCAATTGGCTAGAAGCAGATCAAGACCTAACTTAATTCAAGATCTAAATATTATCAGTTACTCAGTTTTGCGATACCTCTTTCATTCAACAAACCAAGGCTTTCCCAGCTATAACCTTTGCCAGTACTTGATAAAGATGGTTAGCCCATAGAGCCTCATCTGATTCCTGGAGTGCTTTAAGAAAGGTGGAATCTTACAGAACTTAATTAAAATAAATGTCTGTGGTTGGGAAAAAAAATAAACACATTGATTTCAAGGGATTCTTACTATGTGGAAGTAATTGAAATATTACCCATTTCAAAATATTTTGTTCTCATTTAAAGTATTATTTAAAAGTTTATATTCTGTCTCATATACTTCCACATTTTAATAACTATCTATTAAAACATAAACATATTTTATTTATAATTCTAATGACATCTTTAAAAATTTAGGTTCAGTCCTCTGGAATGATCATGATAAGTAATCCTTTGCTCAGTTTCTACTGTATCTTGAATGCTTTTTATATATATTTTTTGCTGTTTGTATGATGATATCTAAATCATTTGAGATATGCAAAAATACTGTTTTAACTTTCTCTCTATGTTGGCCCCTCACTACTGCTTCTGCAGAAAAGTCATTTCTAGAAAGGAACCCTTAACTTACAAGTTCAGTTTTGAACACAACTTTGTGAATCAGGTTAAATTAGCTTTGCTGGCTGATATACTGTTGTGCTTATATTTTAACTTCAATAAAAACCTAGTAAATATCTAATTCTGATTTTCAAAGACTACTTATACAAAACTGGTTGACTAAATGAATGGAGATTTAATTAATGAAAGGAAGTCCCAAATCTGTAAAGCCACACAAACCTGAGACATGTTAGAGTTTTTATAATAGTTGTTTCTGTGGTATAGGAGACATTCAGGTTTAGACTGCCAAGGAATCCCTTAAGTTGATAATGGCTTTGACAGTTTTCTGGTTAGAGTTCTCATAAATTTTAGGCATTTATTTTAATTACGTTTGCTAACATATAGGAAAAAAGTAAATACAAACATTTATCTAGCATTCCCTATATTCCAAGTACTGTCTAAACACCTAAGCACTTCATTTCTTACCATCCTAAGCATTTTATTTTTTGGTAGGTATCATTATTTCCCTTATTTTACAAATGAGGAAATAAGCCCAGAGAAGGTAGAGAAATGACTTTGCAATGATCACCAATACAACTGGGATCTAATTCACATATATTTCATATATGATAATTACAGTTCAATAGTCTCAACATGTAAGAGCAAAAAATCCTGAAACCTTGTTGGATATGTAATGTACTGCTTTTTAAAATTTTATATGTATAGAAAAATACACCTTTATGTGTTGGAATGAATCTACATATAAGTAATAATAACTAACATTCTGAGCACTTAGCGTTGGCCAAATCTTGTTCTAAAATACTTACAAGTAATGTGTTTTGCTTAGTTGCACAGTCATGTCCGACTTTTTGCACCCCCATGGGACTGTGTCCATGGGGATTCCCCAGGCAAGAATACTTGAGTAGGTTGCCATGCCCTCCTCCAGGGGGTCTTCCTAACCCAGGGATTGAACCCAAGTCTCCAGCTGTTGCAGGCATATTCTTTACCATCTGAGCCACCACGGAAGCCCATGAATACTGGAGAGGGTAGCCTATCCCTTCTCCAGGACATCTTCCTGACCCAGGAATTGAACCAGGGGCTCCTGCATTGCAGGTGGATTCTTTACCAGTTGAGCTACCAGGAAGCCCCAAATCACTCAATTATCACAAATGAAATATATTAACTCAAGACTATCATAAACAAAAATTTAGACAGTATTTTGAAAAATTTTGTAGGTAGATTTGTCATACATTATTGTTTAATAACAAAAACATAAATTTGTTAATAAATTAATCTTAGAAAAGTCACTTGACAAACTTCCATTTATCAGAAGTCTTTTATCTGATAGCAGAAATAGGTCAATATTTAGGTCAATTATACTAAGACCCTCCCTGGAATAAATCATATCTATATTTGAAAAAGGAAATTTGATTAGTAATTTATTCAATGCTAATTAGTTTCTAGCCACAAGCCACCTTTACCACCCACATCACCCCTTCATTCCAATACCTTTGGGTTAGTTCTAATCTCTTTCTGAATGTTGTTTAACCTAAAATGTCTTTAGGGGATAATTTTCTAACCATCTTTTAAACTACCACCCACAGTTTCTCACAAACTAAGATGCATCAAAAAAGTTATGTTTTCTTTTTCCTAAATGAAACAAAGATAATATTAAAACGTAAGTGGTATATGGCAATTTGATAGTTTCTAGTGGAGATGATGTTCTTCTGTATATAATATGGGAAATTGCCTCTAAATTCTAGGTTAATGACATTGCGGAAAACAATAAAATGATTAAATGAGTCAATAAATAGCCTAAATTTCAAAGTTTCCCAGTTTTAAATTATATGAATGATCTAAATTTCAAATAACTGGTATAAGCTGAAAAATACTATGGAACTCATTCTTGCTGTCTTGGAAATTTTGATGTCAAAGCCACTAACAATAATTTAGTTAAGTAGAAATATTTACCAATTTGAAGTATTTGTAGATCAAAAAATCTGTTTGATAACTTCCTACTATATAAGTATTAAACATGTACATATACTAAAGTATGTATATGTACACATACAGCCACATGTAATCATATTTATTTCAGTTGGAGATCTACATTGAGCCCTTCCCGTTTTTGTACAAGGCCATAATTATTTTAAATATGTTTCATTAGGAAATTGCCTCTTATTTTATATTACTTCTTTAATAATTTCAGTAACTTTAAAATTTTGAATAATATGCCTTTTATTATAGATCTATTATAGATCTTATATATTCATATAAAATCTCATACGTACTGATTATAAAAATCTTATGTGGATTGAAATTGTATTATCTGTTACTTTCATTTTGCAATGAGCTAGTCCAACTCTTTGCAACCACATGGACTATAGTCGAGGCCAGAATATTCTCCAGGACTATATTATCCAGGCCAGAATACTGGAGTGGGTACTTTTTCCCTTCTCCAGGGAATCTTCCCAACCTAGGGATTGAACCCAGGTCTCCTGCATTGCAGGCAGATTCTTTACCAGCTGAGCCACCAGGGAAGCCCAATGAGAGAGTTACAAAATATTTATTTAAAAGGTGCCTAGCATCTGATGGGGCTTCCCTGGTGGTTCTGTGGTAAAGAATCTGCCTGCAATGAGGGGGAAATAGGTTTGATCCTGGGTTCCGGAAGATCCCCTGCAGGAGGAAATGACAACCTACTCGAGAATTCTTTCTGGGAAACTCTCATGGACAGAAGACCCCCATGGGCTACATATAATCTGCGGGGGTCTCAAAGAGTCAGACACAATTGAGTGACAAAGTACAGAGCACTAGCATCTGATAAAGTTTTACCGACAACCTTTTCGTAACAATCAAAAGGCCTGAAATATCTGAACACATACTGCCAGCATTAAATGATTATGATTCCAGTTTTTACTAGATTCATGGTGATATGATATATCTTTCTCACTTTCCCCATTAGGCGTTATTATCCCCATTTGACAAATGTAGAAACTAAGGCAGTCAAAAGGGAAGAGACTTGTCAGCTAGTTAAGAGGAAAAATGAATGAGAGTCAATCACCCAGTCTCCTGACTACCAGCAATCTGTCCGCTGCCTTACACAGAAAGAGGGGCAACCAGGGATTTTGAACACATTTTCATAATATACAAATGTCTAGTCTAAATGCTGTTAATTATAATGATATTTATATAATATCTGCACTGGTTTCTTGGAAGTAGTCAAAATCTAATTAATATCAACAGCTACTTCCATATTTACTTTCTACACCCTTTGACTTATGGCACTGCTTCAATAACTTTGAGAATTTTGGCATTATGCTCTCAAAATCAAAGTAAGTATAATTACCTGGATTAAATCAATAGCTATCTTATTCTATTTTGACAAACATGACTCTATCACTAACCAATGGGGAGGCACGGAGTACACTGACTAAATTTACATTTGAGACAAGTTGATTTAGCTGTGAAGAATAAATCTGATAATCAGATATGCCATCTAGGAGGATGTTGCAGGCAGAAAAGTGAGAGATGACAGGCTCTAAACTGAGGCAGTGACAGTGGAACAAAATAAATGTGGGAGAGATAAGGAAGAGTAGTAAGGAGAGTGTCTTAGAGTCAATGGATGCCCAAGATCCAGTAGGTTGCAAAGAAAATACAGGGGAAAAAATTGAGGAAGAATGGAGGTTTGTAGGGAAGCTTTGCATTTTTAGACAATTAGGTTTTAAGCACTATACATTGGGTTCATGATTAAAATCTATTTGCTCAAATCAATTAATATAAATATCTTGTAAATGGTTGTTTCAGATATTAGCATAGAATTTAAGGTGCCTTGAAAATCTTTTATTCATTCATTTTAAGAAGAAAATAAGACACGACTCAAAGTTAGCTTAAAATTTTACCAGCTATAAGCTTCAACATATGAGACTGTGCTTTAATGTTTCTTAATTTGAAACATTTCACACAAATTTTAAGAGATTTTAATTATGAGATTTTAATCCCTGTCAACTCAAAATACAAAAAAAAAAAGGAAATGTGTGAATAGCTTGACTTTGTATTCACAGATGGAAGGATATAAAGCTGATATCAATAGCAATCGAAATTAGACACTAATCACCACTAATGTTAAATAAAGATGGCATAGAACAGAATATCTAATCTGATTTAATTGAAATTTAATTTCATAGTATGCAAAAGAATAAAAATACAACCGTTCCTCTTTTATCTGCACACACAAGTAATATCAGGTTGCACAATCACATCCCACTGCAAAATATCATAATGCTATTTCATGAAGAATAGACAGAGAAAGTGATATTGACCAATAAATTATTGTTTCAAGTGCTTGAACTGCATATAAATTTACTTTCTAGAAGGGCTGTTAAAAGTACTTGAGTGTTGATCTATTTACTGTGTTGTAAAAACAAACAAACAAGTGAAAAAACTGTATGGCCTTTGCCCTAATTTTAACCTCTTTTAGCTCTCATACCCAACATCTCTATCATATCAGTACGAAAACCTGTTTTAAAGGAAATGTTGGTTGCTCAGTCATGTCCTACTCTTTGCGACCCCATGGACTGTAGCCTGCCAGGCTCTTCAGTCCATGGACTTCTCCAGACAAGAATACTGGGGTGGGTTTTATTTCCTCCTCCAGAGGATCTTCCTGACCCAGGCATTGAACTCAGGTCTCCTGCATTGCAGGCAGATTCTTTTCCGTCTGAGCCATTGCAGGCAGATTCTTTTCCATCTAGGATCCAATGCCTAATCTCAAAATGAGACTGCACACAATCCATTTGATGGTAGAGAGTTGGTTGGGGCTGAGTGGTGTGTCTTTTGATCTACGTTTAGAATATACTTTTCAATTTTACTTTTATTTTGAAACTATTACATAATCACCAGCACATCTAATTATGCTAATTTCTTGTCAGCACATGAAAGTTATAATGGGAAAAGTGAGGTGAGGTCTAAAAGGAAGGTTTATATAATCCAATAATAGTTGAGAATTTTGAAGTGGAACAGAGGTCCTGATTTGGGAAATTAAATGAACCTATATTTTCTACACAGAATATATATTGTTTTTGAAGAAATGTTTTCTGTTCATCTGAATTTACACAAAACTGTTTATAAAAAATTATTTCAGATAGTTAAGAAATTTATATTTAAAAAAAATCAACAAAGCAACCATAAAATAGACTTCACAGCTTCAATGCTGTGTGCTGTGTATGTGTTGTGCTTAGTCAGTTGTGTCTGACCCCATGGACTGTAGTCCACCAAGATCCTCTGTCCATGGGGATTCTCCAGGCAGGAATACTGGAGTGGGTTGTCATGCCCTCTTCCAGGAGATCTTCCCAGCCCAGGGATCAAAACCATGCCTCCTGAGCCATCAGGGAAGCACCAAATTTAAGATATTTAAAATATATAAAATGGACCTAAAAGGAATGCAGATTTATAAGTAGTTTTTAAATTATAAAAATCCACAATGTAAACTGAGAAATCCATTGTAAGTCAGCAAAACTGGAGAAACAAAAAAATATTCAGATGTATTAAATAGACTTCAGTGTCTATATAGGAAGTTTATTAACCAGTTCACTGATAGAGACAAATAACTTTTCCCTAGACTCCACATCTAGAATAATTTCGTTACAATCGTCTTTATTTCAGTTTACTAACAATAGGATGTAGTTCACAATTATCTGCTATTGTCATTATCACTTCTTGGTGGCTCTTGGTGAATGCTAAGGGACATAAAATACAATGAAGGAAAATTTTCACATGAATAGAGATCAAATATTTTCAAAATTTTGGTGTGAGGAGAAAGTACTATTATGAAAGAAAATGTGAGAATTGAAATAAGACTGCCAACTCATTTATTTATATGAACGAACAAAAAAGCCACAGTGCACTTTATCATTTTACAAAAGTAGGCAGTATTCCAAGAGACAGAAAACATACTACATCAACAAACATGTATAGATATGTGTGCATAAAATGAGATCTCACAATTTTGAAGGTGGCTTTTGGAAAATACTGTGTTAAGCTCATCTTTTAAATAAATAAATAAATAAATAAATAAATACATACATACATAAATAAATATATATAAAGTTTCAGGACTTTGAGAGAACTTATATGACAAGAATTCAGATTTGAAGTTTCCAGTAATTGTCAGATGGTCTTTGTTCTTACATAAAGCTGTCATGTAGTTTTAATCTTCACTACTTTGAACCCTTTCTCATCTATGAGGACCGTATGTCTGCAGTTCTAAGATAATACCACTAGAGGCCAATCTTGCTTATCTTCTCAGGCAAATGATAGCGCAATAGAGATGATTTTCTCCAAGAAATTATCATTTTATTGAAAAGATACAAATACATTGCTTACATAACAAGTTTTGTTTTTTTTTTTGTAATATAAAAATTGTGGTTAAAACAAAGTTGACATCTGGGGGTTATACTGGGAGATTAACATAATTCATTATCTCTATAAATAAATGCAATGCCATTTACTGAGCATTTGGTTGAGCACGTCTCACAACTTGTATTAAGACTCACAAAACTCTACAGGAAAGATACCATTATCATCTCCATGTCCAAAATGGAAGTAAGGTTCAAATAGGTTAGAAATGTCTTCATATTCTAATTTCCGCTTACATGCTGAGTGTCATCTTTGGTCCTAAACTCATGCTATGTTGACTTACTTGCAGCTTCCTGAAAATTCTCATCTCACATATTTGTGCATGTTATTTTAAGAAAACATTTGTAGTATATTTCCACTCACAGTAATCCTTCCTTTCCTCTACTCAGCAGTTTAACATTGTACTATTCTACAAGTGTCATCTTAAATCATATTTTCTGTGGAGAAACCTTACCTGTACACAAAATAGGTTATATTTATAGAGTTCTTATAAGTTATAATTTTCCATAATATTATCAAGTATGCAGTTACAAATAATAAATGCTAAATCATATTAAAGGATATATCCCATACCATCTTCTTTTATCCTGAAAGAAAATTTACCAATCTATAATATTTTCAAACTATTAGCAATCATTTCTAAAGAGTAGTTTTCTGGCAAGTTAAATTTTCTTGCCTAGAGGATTCTAACTGAAACTAGATTAAGCAAACAAAACAAACTTCCTATCGGTACATACAAATGGAAATTACAGGAGTAGTCTCATTTAAGAACTGGCTTGATCTAGACATACACATCTCTTTCTTCATTACCAGCTGTATTTCATACTTAGGTTGGCACTGTCAGGGAAAGATGGCCATTAACTAACAAAGAGTTAAATATCCTTACAGAAGGTGATTTTAAAAAAAGAAGAGATGCTTACTCCCTCGGGGTCCATTTAATCTCAGTGAGGAACTCACTCTTGGTTGATAGGTCTTCCTCTGGAGAAAAGGATGATTTCTATGATTGGCTAGGGTGGGGTCAGTTGCACCCTCCAGTGACTAGAGAGTGTACAGTGCAATAATTAATTTCATCAGAAACACCTGGAATTAGTGAGAAACAAAGTTTTCCAATGCCTAGATGGGGCTGCTAACATAAAAAAAATATGAAATATCCACCAGAGATGCATAGCTAAAGAAATATATCATGCAATACAAGATTTCAGGCTGACAATATATTTTCTTTTGCACATTTTTGTTTAAAATAGACTTATTTTTTAATAGTTCTGTACTGCTGAAAGAGATGAAGCAACTAAATTCTTAAAGGTTAGCAATGTCCTGGGAGGCTAGACAGATTGTTGATCTGTACATGATTCCTCTACGGAATACTTTTTGTGGATGATCCTGCCCTAGAAACAACTGGAACACAATCTTGTGACTATGTATTATTTTACAGAATTGGAATAGTGTAATGGATTGATAATAAGTGGACCTAAAATGGAGAGAATAAAACAAGTTGCTACAGGCAAAATACACTTGTAGATGAAAATGCACAAAGCTAGAAGCCAAATTTCTGCTGCCTTAGCAGCACCCCAGCCAAGGATGCATTAATTAGATAAGGAGATAAACTGTGTTGCTAAAGCCAATCTATCCTTTGTTTATGATTAGGCTTTGAGTGACAGCAGTGAGCATCAAGATCCAAATTCCAGTCATCATGGATAAAGAGTAAGGGAATGTCCAAAACTAAAACCCTTGCCAGAACTGAGGATGAGAAATACAGTCTTTGCTTGAAATTCAAGTGAAAGAGTCTGACCCCACATAATGAGGAAACTAGGTGAAGTGGAGTAAAGAACAAAATGATAAAGTGAATATTTCATGGATACATTTATTAGAGCATAATCTGGAATAGCCCATCGGACTATGGACAGCTGGAAATAGCAGAGTCTGAATTTTAGAACCAGTACTTACCTCCTATGTAAATCACAAAAAAGACTCTCAATTGGTATTAAATATCAGTAATATGGAGAGAGATGGTGGGGACTAGACGTTGTCAGTAGAAACATCATAAAGACTATTACAGTAAAATGATTAGACATTTGTAGTGATGAAAATTCTGAAAAGGGTAAAGCAGGGAACAAGAGCAGATGAACTTGTAGGTTATCAGCAAGCCACTGTGAATGTCATGGTTTCTTTGTAGATATTTTAGGTCTAGATGCTAATCTGGCTACTTCATTCAATGGACAAAGATGTACAAGAAAAATTACCTTCCCAAGATCACATATTTGCAGAAGGTCATAACTTGGATTAGAATTCAAGAGATGTATAATCCAGTGTATTTCATTATATCATATTTGTTACAATCAAAAGAACTACAGTCACTAAAAATATACTTTTTTCTACATTATATCGTTACTGACATTTGGGTCTTGAATTAAACTACATTTTTTCCTAAAAATAAGAACTTTCCCACTTCTGACAATGAGATATTTTTACTAAAGTTTCATTTACTAAAGTTACTGTTGTATGTATACTCTTAGAGCATTATTCACATGTATTCCAATATATGTGTCTGTATGCATAGATTTTAAAAGTTGTTTTACTGGATGATATTATAGTTCTGCTTTTAATTTTTTACGGAATCTCCATACTGCTCTACATAGTGATTGTACCAATTTACGTTACCAACAATGGTGTAGGAGGGTTTTGTTTTTTTCCACAGTCTCTCTATCATTTTTTGCTTGTAGAGTTTTTGAGGATGGTCATTCTTTCTGGTGTGAGGTGACACCTCATTGTAGTTTCAATTTGCATTTCCCTAGTAATTAGTGATGTTGAGCATCTTTTCATGCACTTTTTGGCCATATGTATGAATTCTTTGGAGAAATTTCTCTGTAGGTCTTCTGCCCATTTTTTGCCTGGGGAGTGTTTGTTTTTTTGATATTGAGCTGCATGAGCTCTTTGTGTATTTGGTTGGTTCTTTTGTTTGAAAAATTTTTCTCCCATCCTGTGGGTTGTTCTTTTGTTTTGTTTATAGGTTCCTTTGCTATGCAAAAACTTTCACGTATTACTCATCTGTCCTACTCTGGAACATACATATGCAGAGAATCATAATTGGAAAAGATATATACACCCCAATGTTCATTGTGGTACTATTTACAATAGCCAAGATATGGAAGCAATCTAAATATCTATCAACAGAGGAATAAAGAAGATGTGATACATAGAAATAATAGGATATTACTATTGTAGCCATAAAGAGAAGGAAAAAAAAAATGCCATGTCCAGCAACATGGATGGATCCAGACATTATCATACTAAGTGAAGTAAATCAGAGAGAGAAAGACAAATATTACATGATATTACTTATATGTGGAATCTAAAAAGGTGATACGAATGAACTTATTTACAAAACAGGAACAGATTCACAGACTTTGAGAACAACCTTATAGCTACCAAGAAAGAAATGTGAGGGGGGTAAATTAGGAGTTTGGGAATAACATATACACATTACTATATATAAAATAAGATAATCAACAAGGATCTGCTGTATAGAACACAGAATTGTACCCAGTATTCTATAATAACCCATACAGGAAAATCATCTGAAACAGAATGAATATATGTATATGCATAACTGAACCACTTGGCTGCACACCTGAAATTAATACAACATTATAAATCAACTATTGTTTAGTCACTAAGAAATGCATGACTCTTTTTTGCAACCCCATGGACTGTAGCCCACCAGGTTCCTCTGTCCATGAAATGAGTTGCCATTTCCTTATCCAGGGGATCTTCCTGACTCCGGGATTGAACTTGTGTATCCAGCATTGGCAGGTAGATTTTTTTTTTAAGTTATTTTAATTCATGAGCTTCCCTCATAGCTCAGTAGGTAAAGAATCCACCTGCAAGTCAGGAGACCCAGGTTCGATCCTGGGTCAGGAAGATCCCCTGAAGAAGGAAATGGCAACTCACTCCAGGATTCTTGCCTGGAGAATCCTATGGGCTGAGGAGCCTGGTAGGCTACAGTCCTTGGGGTTGCAAGAGATGGACATGACTTAACAACTAAACCACAACCACCACATTTTAATTCATACATTTTACACAAATCTGTAACATGAAAATTCACAGCAAACTTTAAATTAGAGTTCTAGTAAACCAGTTTGTTATTAGTTGCACAACTAACAGATTGAGTTGACTGTATCTTTGACATAGATAATGTTGCAGCTCATTGTGTTCTATGAGTAGACTTTGTCTCAAGGTGATGCTTTTCATGACTATAGGTGAAGTAGGACTGATGGCTGTATGATGTGAGTTCAACACCATCTGGAAAACAGACTTCTTCATGCAACAGCCACTCACTTGCCCATCAATGCCAGAAACTCATTTAACAAATGATGTATCTATCAACGTGAGTGGTAAGAATTTCAATCCAAACATCCTTGGGTAAAACAACCACAACAACAACATATTCTCAATTAAAGCATGAAAAAAAATTATCTTAGTCTACAATGTGATGTAAGAATCCAATATGCCATAAACATTTTATCCATAAATATGGAACATAGAAATGTATGCTGATAACCAACATTAATAATAATAAAAAATAATTTTAAGCCAACAATTTGTTATTGTTATAATTCTATTTTTTTCGTTAATGTTTAAATACATCACACACATCTCAAATTAGCATTTCCCTAAATGAGTACCTACAAAATTACAACAGAAAATAAAACTGTTTAGAAGATTATGTTGCAAATTTTCTTACGTGTAAGAATCCAAGCCCATAGTTCTATTTTACTAAGCTTTATAACTGATGAAAGCCATTTGAGAAAAGAAATTATATAAAATGATACAACCTGGCATGAATTATTAACATCTTCAAAGTACATTCATATGGATAATTTATAAGGTTAATATTCTTTGCAGATTCAATGGTAAAATTGTTAGAATTTTACGTCAAATAAAGATCTTTGTGTGGAATCATTACTTCAGAATGTTACAAGTAAAAGTACAGAGAGTAACAAATTCAAATAGCAACCTTGTGTGCAATAAACAGGAACTATGTTTTCTAGAGTAGCCTCTTAGTAGTTCCAGAAGGCAATGGCAACCCACTCCAGTACTCTTGCCTGGAAAATCCCATGGACGGAGGAGCCTGGTAGGCTGCAGTCCGTGGGGTCTTGAAGAGTCGGACACAACTGAGTGACTTCGCTTTCACTTTTCACTTTCATGCATTGGAGAAGGAAATGGCAACCCACTCCAGTGTTCTTGCCTGGTGGGCTGCTGTCTATGGGGCTGCACAGAGTTGGACACGACTGAAGTGACTGCAGCAGCAGTAGCAGCCCACATTTTACCATTAGTTTTGCATAGTTAACAAGGATAAGAAAAACAATGATCATACTGTTAATATTTAGTTATTATTACAGCAAAATTAAAAAAAAAATTCTCAGGTAGTTCTTTAAAAATTTCCTTTACCTTTTCTGAACTGCAACTCTTACTTTTCAGTAATACTCCACATGACTAGATTTACACATAATCTCCGTAATACTTTTACTGGAAGATTGTGTAGAAGATAAATGATCAAGTAACCATTTACTCTCTCAAAACAAGTTTTATTGATTTTTGGATTTGTGGGAATAGATTCTGTCTGTCATGAAAGAACCCAGAATTCTATATTTTTCCCTTAGATAATAAGACAACTATCTCTAATAATATACTGTATATCCAATCATTATGTTAGTTTATGTATTTTTCAATACTCTGAGTCTCAAAATCAGTTTTTTAAAAAAGCTACCTAAATGTGTGCTCAAAAAAAATTCCATAAGCCAGAAAAGAATTCACATTAGAGCATGAAAGTGAAAATGAAAGTCGCTCAGTCATGTCCCACTCTTTGCGATCCCACGGACTGTAGTCTGCCAGGCTCCTCTGTCCATGGGATTGCCCAGAAGAATACTGAAGTGGGTTGTCATTCCTTTCTTCAGGAGATCTTCCCAACCCAGGCATTGAACTCAGGTCTCCTGCATTGCCAGGCAGATTCTTTACCATCTGAGCCACCAAGAATGGCCACGTTAGAGTATGGAGAACTTTAATAGCATAATTTAGATATTAGTTGCTTTGTGTCTATAAAAGTGAAACTAAATATATTATTCTAGTGTGCATTGATGAAATATATTGGTTAAACTCCTTAAAGAATTATGTTACTCCTTTTTTGATTCTTTGTGTTAATTCTATGTGTTTCACAAACTTATTAGCTTTTTTTTTATATAACATATTTTCTCTATATTTTTGGGTATTTTCCTTGGTAGCCATTTCATGTGTGTTAGCTATTAACCCATGTTTATTAAAGCTATGTTTAGAATTACAAAAATTCCCCAAGAAAAGTGCAATAAAAACAAAAACAAACACAAGGGACTGAGTCAAACTAAAAACTTTTTTCACAGTGAAGGAAACCACCAACAAAATGAAAAGGCAATCTACTGAATGGGAGAAGATATTTGCAAAAGATATCTCCAATAAGGGGTTGATGGCCACAGTATATAAGGAACTCATATAACTCGTTATTAAAAACAAAACAAAACAACAACAACAAAAACTGATTTAAAAACGGACAGAGGACCTGAGTAGACGTTTTTCCAAAGATGAGATATGGATGGTGAATAAGCACATTGAAAAGTACTCAACATCACTAATCACCAGGGAAATGTAACTCAAAATCATAATGGGATACCACCTCACACCTATCAGAATAGTACTCTATCTATATGATTTTCCTGGCGAGAGTACTGGAGTAGGTTGCCGTGCTCTCCTCTAGGGATCTTCACAACCCAGGGACTGAATCCCTGTCTCCCGCATTGCAGGCTGGGGAAACCCTCTATCAGAATAGCTGTTATCAAAATGATAAAAAAAAAAAAAGTATTGGCAAGGATGTGGAGAAAACAGAACCCTCAAGCAACGCGGGAGGAAGTGTAAATATTCATAGCCACCAAGGAAAATAGTTAAGGAAGTTCTTTAAAAAAAAAGAAGAAGAAGGACTATACAATATAGCAATTCTACTTCTTGGTATTTGTTCAAAGAGAACAAAAACACTAATTCAAAAAGATATATGTACCCTTTTGTTGAGCTATATACAATAGCTAAGATATGGAAGCAACCTAAGTGTCCGATGAGAAATTAATGGATAAAGGAGATGTAATGAGTTTGTATAATGCATGGACCTGGAGGGTACTAGGTTAAGCAAAATAATTCTAACAGAGAAAGATGCCCCAGATATCCTTTAATGGTTGAATGAATGAGTACATTGCAGCATATGTTACCATAGAATGCTAGTCAGTGATCAAAAGGAGCAAATCATTGAGTCATGCAACAACATGTGTGGATCCATAAGAACTAGGCCAAATGGAAAAAAAACAAAACAAAACCTAAATTCAAAAGGTACATACAGTTTAATCATTTAAAATACATTTGTTAGTGATAGCCAGGGATCAGGAATAGGAACAGAGGGGAGGTAGATATGGCTATAAGACAGCCTCACCAGGGATCCATGTGGTGATGGAAGGGTTCCGAGTCTTGACGATATCATGTTAATATCTTCATTGTGATATCATACCCTAGCTATGCAAGATGTTTATTATTTGTGTTATACTACTGTACAAAAAAGATCTTCATGACCCAGATAATCATGATGGTGTAATCACTCCCCTAGAGCCAGACATCCTGGAATGTGAAGTCAAGTGGGCCTTAGAAAGCATCACTACAAACAAAGCTAGTGGAGGTGATGGAATTCCAGTTGAGCTATTTCAAATCCTCAAAGATGATGCTGTGAAAGTGCTGCACTCGATATGCCAGCAAATTTGGAAACCTCAGCAGTGGCCACAGGACTGGAAAAGGTCAGTTTTCATTCCAATCCCAAAGAAAGGCAATGCCAAAGAATGCTCAAACTACCGCACAATTGCACTCATCTCACATGCTAGTAAAATAATGCTCAAAATTCTCCAAGCCAGGCTTCAGCAATATGTGAACCGTGAACTTCCAGATGTTCAAGCTGGTTTTAGAAAAGGCAGAGGAACTAGAGATCAACTAGCCAACATATGCTGGATCATTGAAAAAGCAAGAGTGTTCCAGAAAAACATCTATTTCTGCTTTATTGACAATGCCAAAGCCTTTGACTGTGTGGATTACAACAAACTGTGGGAAATTCTGAAAGAGATGGGAATACCGGACCACCAGACCTGCCTCTTGAGAAACCTGTATGCAGGTCAGGAAGCAACAGTTAGAAGTGGACGTGGAACAACAGACTGGTTCCAAATAGGAAAAGGAGTACATCAAGGCTGTATATTGTCACCCTGCTTATTTAACTTATATGCAGAGTACATCATGAGAAATGCTGGGCTGGAAGAAACACAAGCTGGAATAAAGATTGCCAGGAGAAATATCAGTAACCTCAGATATGCAGATGACACCACCCTTATGGCAGAAAGTGAAGAAGAACTAAAGAGCCTCTTGATGAAAGTGAAAGAGGAGAGTGAAAAAGTTGGCTTAAAGCTCAACATTCAGAAAACTAAGATCATGGCATCTGGTCCCATCACTTCATGGCAAATAGATGGGGAAACAATGTCAGACTTTTTTTGAGGGGGGCTCCAAAATCACTGCAGATGGTGATTGCAGCCATGAAATTAAAAGACTCTTACTCCTTGGAAGGAAGGTTATGACCAACCTAGATAGCATATTTAAAAGAAGAGACATTACTTTGCCAACAAAGGTCCATCTAGTCAAGGCTATGGTTTTTCCAGTGGTCACGTATGGGTGTGAGAGTTGGACGGTGAAGAAAGCCTAACACTGAAGAATTGATGCTTTTGAACTGTGGTGTTGGAGAAGACTCTTGAGAGTCCCTTGGACTGCAAGAAGATCCAACCAGACCATCCTAAAGGAGATCAGTCCTGGTTGATCATTGGAAGGACTGATGTTAAAACTGAAACTCCAATACTTTGGCCACCTCATGGGAAGAGTTGACTCATTGGAAAAGACCCTGATGCTGGGTAGGATTGGGAGCAGGAGGAGAAGGGAACGACAGAGGATGAGATGGTTGGATGGCATCACCAACTCGATGGACATGGGTGTGGGTAAACTCCGGGAGTTAGTGATGGACAGAGAGGCCTGGCATGCTGCGATTCATGGGGTCACAAAGAGTCAGACACGACTGAGCGACTGAACTGAACTGAACTACTGGATAAAGGGTATATGGGATTTCTCTGTATTCTCCTTAAAATTTCTTTTGTATGTCTAATCATCTTGAAATGAGAACTTCTATTAAAACAAAACAAGGAAACAGTGATAACTTCACAGTGCTTACAGAAAATAGTTCAGTTTCCTCAAAATTCTAGTATGGACTTTCAGAATATAATATTTGCACGTATATTATCCTCATCACTCTTTATTTTCTCTGCTTCTCCTCCTTACCTCTACCCTATATTTCAATATTTCATGCATGTTAAATTGTAAGAGCTTTTATTGCATCACTCTTGCACCACTGACTGTAGTGAATTTTGATTATGTATACTGTGGTTTCAATTATTACCAGTGAATTCTAAAAACATGGTTTCTGCCCACAGCCTTCATCCTCTTCTCCTCGGAAACAATATGTACTAACAAACAATTGCACCATAGACACCAAGAAGAGAAGAGACAGTTTTTAAAAACTGAGAGATTTTTCTCTAAAGAAGATGTACAGTATACAATCTAGTTTTAGGGGGAAATTTTCTCAATTTTTATTTCTTTAGTTACTTGCTTGGTACTACCAAAATAATTTAAGATTCATATCAAAATGCAGACAATATAGCAATTTTAATACTTTAAAAGAACTACAAAAAATATACTAAAGGGAAAATACCATAAGAAAAATAGAATTGGGTTAGGTATATTGATGATATGTCCTATATTGCTCAACTCCAACAGTCCTTATTTATAACATGCACAATCACGTAACAACCTGATGAGGTGTGCACCCATCAATAATATGTTTTCAATATTTCCAAGTATCAAGCATTACTTTAAGTGCTTCGAAAGTGTCAGCCCATTTAATAATCAATGATTACTACCTGTGAAATAATTATTTCCTTTACACAACAGAGAAGTTCAAGCTCAGGGAAAGAATGTGACACACTGCATTCAAACCCAGGTCTACTTGACTATAAAGAGTGTACATTTAACCTCCTAAAAATCGGAGACACATTTGGCTATAAGCTTTCTAGGAGCCAATTCAAAGAGGAAAACAGATTCACTTAAAATGCTATAGTGTTCATTACGTAAAAAACAAAAACAAGTTGTTTGTGAAAGCCATCTATGTTCTTGAAACGAATAACAGATTCATTTTGTCTGTTTTTCCTAATACAAAGGAAACCACTAAAACCACTGTACAGAATCCTCAGTAGCATCCTTGTCATTTACAATTGCAGTTAACTACATTATCAAACGATGCTGCATAGATCATTGTAAAGTATCAAAAATTTGTAACCAATTTCAACTTAAATTAAAAAAAATAACACATTCAGATTCTAATATATTAAGAAGATTTTCTAAATTTTAAATCACTAAGGTTCAGTTCAGTTCAGTTCAGTCACTCAGTCATGTCCGACTCTTTGCGACCCCATGAGTCACAACACACCAGGCCTCCCTTGTCCATGACCAACTTCTGGAGATTACCCAAACTCATTTCCATCGAGTCGGTGATGCCATCCAGCCATTTCATCCTCTGTTGTCCCCTTCTCCTTCTGCCCCCAATCCTTCCCAGCATCAGGGTCTTTTCCAGTGAGTAAATTCTTTGCATGAGGTGGCCAAAATATTGGAGTTTCAGCTTCAGCATCAGTCCTTCCAATGAACACACAGGGCTGATCTCCTTTAGGATGGACTGGTTGGATCTCCTTGCAGTCCAAGGGACTCTCCAACACCACAGTTGGAGAGTCTTCTCCAACACCACAGTTCAAAAGCATCAATTCTTCGGCTCTCAGCTTTCTTCACAGTCCAACTCTCACATCCATACATGTCTACTGGAAAAACCATAGCCTTGACTATATGGAGTTTTGTTGGAAAAGTAATGTCTCTGCTTTTGAATATGCTGTCTAGGTTTGTCATAACTTTCCTTCCAAGGAGTAAGCGTCTTTTAATTTCATGGCTGCAATCACCATCTGCAGTGATTTTGGAGTCCCCCTCAAAAAATGTCTGACATTGTTTCCCCATCTATTTGCCATGAAGTGATGGGACCAGATGCCATGATCTTAGTTTTCTGAATGTTGAGCTTTAAGCCAATTTGTTCACTCTCCTCTTTCACTTTCATCAAGAGGCTTTTTAGTTCTTCTTCACTTTCTGCCATAAGGGTGGTGTCATCTGCATATCTGAGGTTATTGATATTTCTCCCGGCAATCTTGATTTCAGCTTGTGCTTATTCCAGCCCAGTATTTCTCATGATGTACTCTGCATATAAGTTAAATAAGCAGGGTGACAATATACAGCCTTGACGTACTCCTTTTCCTATTTGGAACCAGTCTGTTGTTCCACGTCCACTTCTAACTGTTGCTTCCTGACCTGCATACAGGTTTCTCAAGAGGCAGGTCTGGTGGTCCGGTATTCCCATCTCTTTCAGAATTTCCCACAGTTTGTTGTGATCCACACAGTCAAAGGCTTTGGCATAGTCAATAAAGCAGAAATAGATGTTTTTCTGGAATTCTCTTGGTTTTTCGATGATCCTGTGGATGTTGGCAATTTGATCTCTGGTTCCTCTGCCTTTTCTGAAACCAGCTTGAACATCTGGAGGTTCACGGTTCACATATTGCTGATGCCTGGCTTGGAGAATTAGAGATACCAAGGGAACATTTTATGCAAAGATGGGCTCAATAAAGGAGAGAAATGGTATGGATCCAGTAGAAGCAGAAGATACTAAGAGAAGGTGGCAAGAATGCACAGAAGAACTGTACAAAAAAGATCTTCATGACCCAGATAATCACGATGGTGTGATCACTCACCTAGAGCCAGACATCCTGGAATGTGGAGTCAAGTGGGCCTTAAAAAGCATCACTATAAACAAAGCTAGTGGAGGTGATGAAATGCAGCTGAAGTATTTCAAATGCTGAAAGGTAATGCTGTGAAAGTACCGCACAATTGCACTCATCGCTAAGGTTAGGTGTTTTTATACTTGATTTTCCCTATAGCTTGTTAGCAGTTTAAAATCTTAGCTTAGCAAGCATCCTGAATCTGCAATTTCAGAGACTACTTTTTCAGATCACTGTCTTCTTCAAAGCAGAATTAGTGCTCAGCAAGACATTTGACTTGTCTGAGGTTGGGACTAATCGAGTAATATATTCTGTAGGTTGCTTGCTCTGTGTAAGCATTTTTGTTCAGTCCCCCAGTTGTATCCAACTCTTTGCAACCTCATGGACTGCAGCATGGGAGGCCTCCCTGTCACTCATCATTTCCTGAATTTTACCTACGTTCATGTCCATTGCAATGGTGATGCCAACCAGCCATCTCATCCTCTGACACTCCCTCTCCTTCTGCCTTCAATCTTTCCCAGCATCAGGGACTTTTCCAATGAGTCAGCTGTTCGAATCAGATGACAAAATACTGAGATTTTTAGCTTCAGCATCAATGCTTCAAATGAGAATTCAGGGTTGATTTCCCTCGAGATTGACTGGCTTGATCTACTTGCTGCCCAAGGGACTCTCATGAGTCTTCTCCAGCACCACAGTTCCAAGGCATTCATTCTTTGGCATTCTACCTTCTTTACCGTCCAGTTCTCACAACCGTATGTAACCATTGGGAAGACCATAGCCTTGGCTATACGGACCTTTGTTGGCAGAGTTAATGTTTCTGCTTTTCAGAACACTGTCTAGGTTTGTCACAGCTTTCCTGCCAAGAAGCAAATATATCCTGATTTCATGGCTGCAGTTACCATCCACAGTGATTTTACAGCCTAAGAGGAAATCTACCACTACTCCCACATTTACCCCCTCTATTTGCTATGAAGTAATGGGGCTGGATGCCACGATCTTAGGGTTTTTTTTTTTTAATATTTAGTTTTAAGCCGGCTTTTTCACTCTTCTCCTTGACTCTCATCAAGAGGCTGTTAGTTCTTCATCCCTTTCTGCCATTAGAGTGGTATCATCCACGTATCTGAGGTTATTGATGTTTCTCCCACCTATCTTGATTCCAGCTTGTAACTCATCCAGCCTGGACTTTTTCATGATGTGCTCAGCATATAGATTAAACAAACAAGGTGACAGCAGACAGCCCTTTCATACTCTTTTCTTAATCTTGAACCAATCAGTTGTTCCATGCAGATTCTAACTGTTGCTTCTTGACCCGTGTACAGATTTCTCAGGAGACAGGTAAAATGGTCTGGTATTCCAATCTCTTCAAGAGCTTTCCACAGTTTATTATGATCCACGCAGTCAAAGGATTTGGTGTAGTTCATGAAAGAGATAGATGTTTTTCTGGAATTTCCTAGCTTTCTTTATGATCCAGAGAATGTTGGCAATTTGATTTCTGGTTCCTCTTCCTCTTCTAAACCAGCTTGGACATCTGGAGGTTCCTAATTCACATAATGCTGAAGTCTAGCATGCAAGATTTTAAGCATGACCTTACTAGCATGGAAGGTGAGTGAAACTGTCCTATGGTTAGCATATTCTTTATTACTACCCTTTCTGGGAATTGGGACGTGGATTGACATTTTTCAGCCCTGTGGTCACTGCTAGGTCTCCTGGATTTGCTGATGTACTGAATGCAACACCTTGATGGCATCATCCTTTAAGGTTTTAAATAGTTCTGGAATTTCATCACATCCACTAGCTTTATTAACAGCAGTGCTTCAGGTCCACTTGACTTCATATATGTATTAGAACACTTCTGAGAAGAATTTTAAAATAAAAGTCCATGTTCTCCTCAATCACTACACACAAAAATAAATTAAAGAAGCATCTCACTATGAGGTAATTTGACTTGTTAACAAGCTTCTGTTATTTTAGAGAAAATGTTTTGTTTAATATATTTTCACATTGACCCGAAAGTGGGAAATCAGGTTATATACACTCAACTTTAAATATGAGAAATAATTGTTTAAATTCAAGTCAACTTTTACAATGAAAAGGAATGATTCAGAGATTAAATTATTATAATTCCCCATTTATATAGTTGATATTTTAAAATATGATTCTAGTTGCTTACATTTTACTTCACAAAGTGATTCATTTTTCGCTTGCCCTGAGAGTGTCTGGGACTTACTTCAAATAAGATTTAAAGTATGCTGTCAGGTTAAAACCAAGTAAATAGTTAATAGATAGATTATTTTTAGAGTGGGTGAAAAGAGTAGAGACTTTTTTTTTCTTCATAACTTAAAGCATACTTCAAATGAATTTGATAGACTCAAATTGGTTCTCAGCTTTTAAGTCTGAAAATGTATCATTTGCCATGATGCATTTAAGTAAAATGCATCCCTTCTTATTTTGTTCTTTTATTACTAACAAATGTTTTGATGAGATCTTATGTAGAATCTGTTTTGAAAAAATTCATTAAACTAAATGCAAAAAAAATGTGCTATATATTTGAAAACTTTATAAGCCATTTGCAAAATTAAAATTTGGAATATTTTATCAGGCAATAATTTTGATTAGTTAACAAAATGAAATTTTAAGTAATAATTTTAAAAATTTATTGGTGTCTTACTAGCACTCCAGAGTTATTACACAACTCAAGTGAGACATGGGAGAGATGGTTTGCTACAGCCAGCTAGCAATTCCTAGAGTCATATTCTATATTCTACATTTTGGTGGACATTTAAGTACTTATAAACAAGTTCAATTCCTAAACCAAAAAAGTGTAAGCAGAAAAAATAAAATAAATAAATAAAATAAAGATGAGATGTTTGGGAAATAAATAAAAATAAGGCATATAATAATTCTAAAAATGTATTTAATTTGATTATCATTGTCTTAGAGCTAAGAAGAGATTGTCTTTTTCCATGTTTACACAGCTAACAAGTAGTCATTTAAAATCTGCATTTTTTCCATTTGGGGAGATTAGAGATACGATTCACAAAGAGATATCATTTTTTTCTTAATCTAGACTTTTTTATGGGGTAGATGAGTTGACATACATCAAATGAAATGAGTTAACTCTAAAAATAAACAGTTCTGTGCTCTAAAGTGGATTCATTTATTTCATTAATAATTGCCATAATTTATAAGTCTAAGAAGTACCCTGAAGATGTAACATTCTTTCAGTAGACATTATTAGCAAATGTCACATTGCAGTTTTCTTCATACATAAACAGAAGCCTTAGGAGACAAAGATGAAACTTCTTACATGAAAGATTATGCACTATAAACGTCAGTCTCTTAAAATACTCTAAACTCATCTTAAAGATAGTTAATGCAAATAACCTAAAATGTGCTTCCAGTTATGTTTCAAAGTATTTTTTTTTCCCTAGACAAACAGGTTGGCAGATACATGAACAATTTATGAAGCCAAACAACTCTATGAGCCATTATAAACAGTGCTATTCATTGAGCATAAACATAAGAATTCCATGAAGTATGAAGAAATTGGCATGATACCATCTACAATTAGGAACACCATAACTCAGCTAATTGTTTTGTTCACAATGACTAGTGAATCCTTGTCCAGCCTCTAAAATTAACAGATGTATTCTGATTGGCATAAATTAGGTCTACATATATGTGAATTTTGAGCTATACATCTTGCATCTGTGTAGAATTTTTAAGTTTTTTTTTTTTTATAGCTCAATACTAATCAGTGGAATAATCATTCAACATATGTAGTCCATAAATCTCAAAGTTTGTATTTAGAAGACAGGTATTTCTTAGGTGAACAATTTCTTAACCACTTATTGACCAGAGGCATATACATATATCTTTTGTTGCCCAAACATTTTTGACTGGGGTGTTTCAATATCCTCTTACATAATAGATCTCCAGTCACAGGCACTAGCTTCGGCAAAATTCCCCAGTCAATAATGTGTTTACATGCTAAGGTAGTTTTCATGTTTCAAACATGAAGTAGTATATCAGTATACCGGAGAAGGCAATGGCACCCCACTCCAGTACTCTTGCCTGGAAAATCCCATGGATGGAGGAGCCTGGTGGGCTGCAGTCCATGGGGCTGCTAAGAGTCAGACATGACTGAGTGACTTCACTTTCACTTTTCACTTTCATGCATTGGAGAAGGAAATGGCAACCCACTCCAGTACTCTTGCCTGGAGAATCCAAGGGACAGTGGAGCCTGGTGGTATGCCGTCTGTGGGGTCGCACAGAGTCGGACACGACTGAGGTGATTAGCTGCAGCAGCATACCTCTTACATATTTTGACTTTCTATCCCTGTAATTTTTAGTATCTAAGTAGTTACATGTAGGTTTTTTAAAGAATCCATCAATATAGTTCCTTATTTATAGAAAAACATATAAACATGCATATTTGAACTATTTCCAGTGAGAACATGCATATAAATATATGATCTGATGTCCTGAAGATGATTTCATCATATATATACTGTTGTGCAGCTAAAGTGTAGAATAAAGAGTCTATGAACTTGTAAAATCAAGCGAAAGATTGTGGGAGATAATTTCCCTCTATGTTGGGGTAGGTTTATAAGAGTATCAGTTTAGGGATAGAATTGTGTAGTACTAGAGATGTTTATTATCTGAGTTAATTTCACTGATTTGTGAAGTTACTATCTGAGTTAACTTTGATAAGGTTGGCCATGGGAATATTCATGTTAAACTCTCCTCCACAACTTCTCATTTTCTAGAGGCACATATCATCTCCAAGATTTCTATCATCTAATTATTATTAAAGTCCAACTGTTTTAAGAAAGGAGGCTTATAAACATGAACATAATTCATGCCACGGAATTGCACACTTACAATGATTAAATTGTTAAAGATTATGCTATATATATGTATTTACAATAAAAAGGCTAAAAATAAGACACATCATTCTTTACACATTATTTATATGCAAGATTCAGTTAATAGCTTTGAACAAATCCAATGTTGCTAAAGGAATTTAGGGGACGATATTGTTAAGATATTCTTGGAACAAATCTGTGGTTCCATATGTAACCAAAGACCTTGACTCAAACCTTGGAATTTTGCTTCCTCTTTAAGTTCCCCAGTGAATTGCTCCTACAACTCCTTAGTGTGACTTCTACTGGTCTTTTATAGATTAGGGGTTGGGTTCAAGGGGGTCATTCTGGACTGTACATATACATCAACAGAACTGAAAATAAAGCTTAGCTATACAAACTTTTTTATTAAAAACTACTTTGCTCAAGTATATGCCCAGTAATGGGATTGCATATTTAAAAGCAGAGACATTACTTTGCCAATGAAAGTCCGTATAGTCAAGGCTATGGTTTTTCCAGTGGTCATGTATGGATGTGAGAATTGGACTATAAAGAAAGATGAGTGCCAAAGTATTGATGCTTTTGAACTGTGTTGTTGGAGAAGACTCTTGAGAGTCCCTTGGTTGAAAGGAGATCCAACCAGTCCATCCTAAAGGAGATCAGTCCTGGGTGTTCATTGGAAGGACTGATGTTGAAGCTGAAACTCTAATACTTTGGCCACCTGATGAGAAGTATTAACTCACTTGAAAAGACCCTGATGCTGGAAAAGATTGAAAGTGGGAGGAGAAGGGGATGACAGAGGATGAGATGGTTGGATGGCATCCCTGACTCGATAGACATGGGTTTGGGTAAACTCTGGGAGTTGGTGATGGACAGGGAGGCCTGGCGTGCTGCGATTCATGGGGTCGCAAAGAGTTGGACACGACTGAGCAACTGAACTGTACTGAACTGAATGGGATTGCTGGGTCATATGGTAGTTCTATCGTTAGCTTTTTAAAGAACCTGCACATCTTTCTTTATAGTAGCTGTATCAATTTATATTCCCACCAAAATTGCAAGAGGGTTTCCATTTCTCCACACCTTCTCTCACATTTATTGTTTGTAGATTTTTTTGAAGATGGCCATTCTGAGTAGTGTGATATGATATCCCATTTTGATTTTCATTTCTCTATTAATTAGTGATGTTGAACATGTTTTTATGTACCTCCTATACATCTGTAGGTCTTTTTTGGAGAAATATCTATTTAGGTCTTCTGCCCATTTTTTATTGTTTGTTTTTTTTCCCTTTCTTTCTTTTTCTTTGTTTTTTGATATTGAGCTGCATGACCTATAATTTTGGAGTCGGTTTGGAGACTAATCCTTATCAGTTGCTTCATCTGCAAATATTTTCTCCCATATATGGGATGCCTTTACATCTTGTTTATGGTTTTCTTTGCATATACCCTGAGAAACTTTAATTCAAAAAGACACATCACCCTAATGTTCACTGAAGCACTGTTTATAATAGCCATGATATGGAAGAAACCTAAATGTCCATTGTTAAATAAATGGATAAAGAAGATATATATATATATATATATATATATATATATATATATATACACACACACACACACACACACACACATACACAATGAACTATTACACAGCCATAAAAAGGAGAAAAATTGGGTCATTTTTAGAGTTGTGGATGGATCTAAAGTCTATCATACAGAGTGAAGTAATTCAGAAAGAGAAAAGCATATATTCCTTATTAAGGCATATTTGTGGAATCCAGAAAAATGGTACAGATGAACCTGTTTGCAGGGAGAAATAGAGATGCAGACACATGGACATGGGGTGGGGGGAGGAGTTACAAGATTGGGAAGGAATTGGGAGATTGGGATTGACATACATACACTACCACGTGTAAAATAGCTAGTGGGAACCTGCTGTATAGTGCAAGATGCTCAGCTTAGTACTGTGTGGTGAGTTAAATGGGTAGGATGTGGTAGGGGTGCAGAGAATTCCAACAGGGAGGCAATACATGTATATACATATATAGCTGATTCACTCTGTTGTAATTCAGAAACTAACACAACATTGTAAAACAACTATCACTAATTTAAAAAAAATAGTCGCTGTATAGACCAGGAATATTTCAGCATCTTTATTATTGTTGTTATTCAAGTTGTGTCCTTATGTCCTTGTTATTCAAGTTGTTGTTGCTAACTTTTGTCCAACTCTTTGTGACCCTGTGTACTCTAGCACACCAGACTCCTCTGTCCCCTGCTACCTGCCAGAGTATGCTGAGATTCATGACAACTGAGTCAGTGATGCTATCTAACCATCTCATACTCTCCTGTATCCTTTACATTTTGCTTTCAATCTTTCCCAGCATCAGGGTCTTTCCAAATGAGTCAGCTTTTGCATCACGTGGCTAAAATATTGGAGTTTCAGCTTCAGCATCAGTTTTTCCAATAGGTATTCAGGGTTGATTTCCTTCAAGATTGACTGATTTGCCCTCCTTGCAGTCCAAGGGGCTCTCAAGAGTCTTCTCCAGCATCACAGTTTGAGCATATCAACTCTTTGACCCTCAGCCTTCATTGCAGTCCAACTTTAGGAAAAAAAAATTACTCTGTGTTGTATTTTATCTGAGAGATTTCAATCCAATCCCTATGTCCTGGTTTCAGTTCTATTGTAGAACTAAAAAACACCCTTCACATCATGACATAAGCCTTAAAAATGAGTAGTAGCCACTGATTCTCCCCAAGTTTGAAAAATAAAACTATTATTAATATTATGTCCATATATAAAAATTGACTATTTTGCTGGAAACTTTAGGGAGGAACAAAACTAGTGGTTCCCCTCTTGTTTTGAAACAGCTAATACACTGCTATTGAAGTCTTCAAACATAATTGTTGCTATTCAATCACTGGAGAAGGCAATGGCAACCTACTCCAGTACTTTTGCCTGGAGATTCCCATGGACGGAGGAACCTGGTGGGCTGCAGTCCATGGGGTCACTAAGAGTCGAACACAACTGAGCGACTTCACTTTCACTTTTCACTTTCATGCATTGGAGAAGGAAATGGCAACCCACTCCAGTGTTCTTGCCTGGAGAATCCCAGGGATGGTGGAGCCTGGTGGGCTGCCATCTGTGGGGTCGCACAGAGTTGGACATGACTAAAGCGACTTAACAGCAGCAGCAGCATTCAGTCACTCAGTCATGTCCAACTCTTTGCATCCCCATGGACTGCAGCATGTCAGGCCTCCCTGACCCTCACCATCTCCCGGAGTTTGCGCAAACTCATGTCCATTGAGTCAAGAATAATAAAGCATGTATTTTTATCAATGCAAAAAGTCCTACTACAGTCCTATTTCAGTCTTATTACAATTTTACTTATTAAATTTGTCATGCTTTGTTTTAAAATATTTACTATTTTTGATTTAACTGAAACTTAATGCATATTTAAAAGACAGCTCCATTCTAAAAATGTTACATGAGAATAGCTATTATGGAATGCATAATTTCCCATGTTTAGAATACTCCAGTGTTTTCCTCCTTTTATTTATTCTTTTATTTATTTCGTCTCATTATAATTAAGCAGCATCAATTGATCAGTTTAGTTTTGGTCTCAAGTTTTAAGTAAATTATTTTCCCCTCAAAAATTCCCTGTTCTTGCAGTATATAGAACTATTTTCTGAGTCTTAAACAATCTAAAATGGTAGTGTGGGTAGATAGGTTTTTAATTTCATATCAAATAATCACTTTAGTCTTCTCACTCAACTTCTGAAAATCAATATTAGATAAGCAGATTTTACTGCAGGTGCTCTGCCAGACTTGCTAGTGTTCAAGTTAATTTTATGTGATACTGTCCTTCTCTTAACCCCAACAGAATTTCATGCTTTTAATAATTTATTAAGGCCATTTGCTGGGTGACTTTAGCATTCTGGCAGAGTTGTGCTACCTAATAATTTTCAAATAAATAGCATCTATTTTCCCATGTTGATATTGTAGAATCAGTTTCAATTTATAAATTGAGAAAGACGACAGAAACCAAATCTTACAGAATAGTGCTGTGTTCACACTTCAAGGAAACTGATTAGAAGTTGTAAGGACATCATTTCCTTTTGTGCACAATAACTTTATTGGAATAAATGTTATTAAGTCACAAATTAGATATTTTTGCACATCAGATAACCGATTTCACAGTTAACAGTCATGAGAAGGTTCATAAGACTGGTAGTCAGATTCACATCTAGATGTTTTTAATTCCATGAAGTGAGTGAGTGAGTGAAAGTCACTTAGTCATTTCTGATTCTTTTGTGACTCCAAGGACTATACAGTCCATGGAATTCTCAAAGCCAGAATACTGGAGTGGGTAGCCAGCCATTCCCTTCTCCAGGAGATCTTCCCAACCAGAGATTGAACCCAGCTCTTCCTGCATGGCAGACAGATTCTTTGCCAGCTAAATCACAAGGTAAGACCAAGAATACTGGAGTGGATAGCCTATCCCTCTTCCAGCAGATCTTCCCAGTCCAGGAATCGAACTGGGGTCTCCTGCATTGCAACTGAGCTATCAGGGAAGCCTTTTAATTCCATACTCCCTCCCAAACCATCTATAATATTTAAGGTACAATTTTATCTGTGCATACTGAATGTTATCCAGCTTCAAGTACCAAGGTTGGCATAACTATATGGTAATGTCTTTAGCCCTACTGAAACTATTCTTTCACCTAGAATCAGAAGCGCTTTATGAAATTATCTTCAGATTTTATTATTATCACCTCCTTACCAAATGGTTTTATTCTTTCTTATTTCCTGCTTATAATCCAAGAAGTGCTACTTCTTTAAAATAGTAAAGTTGGCCTAGTAAGTAGAAGCAAAATATTTAGTAAATTTGAGTAAGGTCTTAAATTAGACGAGTTATAAGTGCCTATATATTATTTATGCCTTTACCATTTTAGCACTCAATACAATATCTGTGCACAAAAAGTACAGGAATAATACATTTTAACTGAATGGATGAAAATATGGACAGATTTTTTTTACTTGACTGTATCCCCAATGCCCACAACAGTAGTTGGTAAATAAAAGGCACTCGAAAACACATGATTTTGCTCTTGTTTTGAACTCCTAAACAATGTTGTATAATTCAGGGTCTTACTATTATGGAGGATCAAATCAGTCTGTTTGTATTCCCCTGGGAGACTGAAATTACATGTCCTGTGAAGCTGATTTTTTTAAAGTGAGGGTTTCTTTACCTAAGAAATACATTTAATCTTTATTAACTGAGATTATTTCTAATAATGATGAAAATAGAATAATATTTATTATTCTAAGAAATTTAACATCCTCTAGTTGAGCAAATTACACTGCGTATATAAAACATGGTATCAAGGTACTGATGGTTACCTTAATTTGGAATTTTGATTTAAAGATTATTAGATACTCTCAAATAGTTAAAAAAAAAAGAACATAAATGGACATTCAAGTGATTAAAAAAACTGTTGTATAGTCACACGCTAGATTGCCACCTAGCATCTTAAAAGCCTAAACATGAATAAGTATAAAAAATATATTATTGAATGAATGAGAAAATTGCAAAGAGATAACATCAGTACATTAAGACTTATTCAGTCAAAACACTTGAGTTCCCCTTTGGAGAATCCTTCACACAGAAGCTACTATTCTAGGCAAGGGTTGTAATAGAATGAACAAAACAATATACATTTTAAAATAAATAGTTTATATTTTCATGAGAACATAATAATGTAACAAAATTCAAATATGCACATGGCAGTAATATTGCTAAGTTTCTTTCATTTTTTAAAATTTGAAGAAAATATGGCAATATGCAAATAGGTTTGCTTTTGATACTTGGGGCTGGGTTCATGATTCACTTCCATTTTATTTTTCTTGACATTTTAAAGTTAATTATTTTACAAGTAAAGCTATTTTAATAACCATATACACATATAAATATGGTCTAAATACATAACAAAACCATAGCAATTTGGTGACTGAGAGTTAAAATCACTGATCTTTGATCTAAACAGGAGGAAATAAAAGAAATGCCTCATTGTGAAAAATGAAAAGGAAAGCGTCCTGTTCTTGCACAGTTCAGAATTTGAGTTAGCAGTCTGCTTTCAGTTTCAGCATTGACTTTTCAGTCCTTCCAACTTCCTCTATACAGCGCTTCTGCTTCTGGAGTGGCAGCAGCTCTCCTGGCTGCGTTGGCTGTACTTGGCAGTCATATTATAAGAAAGAAGCCAAGCGCTTGAATCTGTTTTTTTTTTTTAATTCATTCTTCCTTTTCTCTATGCTTTTAAAACAATATCTAGTACTTCAAACCATTCGTTGGCAAATTGTATCATGCTTGGATCACCATCAATAATGGTGTTAACACAAAATGACTACTGCCAGAAACTCACATTCTGTGGCACCAGTGGCCTTGTTGGTCATCAAGCCAGTGCACCTGCTGCTTGTGCAGAATCAGGCTGTTGATAAAACTGTAATCCCCTCATGGTTCATCAGTTTAGCTTTGAAAGCAATCACAGGCATGTAGGAATGTTTCAAGGAGAGTGAAGACATTCCCAGGATTTATTTTTTTATATAAGGCTTTTTCTACATTTTCCTAATCCATGCATGCATGCTAAACAGCCTCAGTTGTGCCCAATTCTTTGTGACCCTATGGACTGAAGCTCCCCAGTTTCCTCTGTCTATGAGATTCTCCAGGCAAGAATACTGGAGTGGGTGGTCATGCCCTCCTCCAGAGGCTCTTCTTGATTCAGGGATCGAACTTGTGTCTCTTCAGGCTCCTGCATTGCAGGCAGATTCTTTATTGCTGAACCACCAGGGAAGCCCCCTCTTAATCCATAAATAATATCTTTTATGCATTTCCGAACTAGTAGAAGAGTGAGTTGTCTTCAAACTAGAAACAGGACTCAAATAACTTCCTTTTCCAGTTATTTTAGTTGTCAACATGGGTGTGTTTATATTAATACTTAAGGGTGCATGTTAGGAGGCATTTGGGGTAAAATTTCTCTTAGATGTAAAACCCTAATCTGAAATTTTCTTCCTTCCTTAAATTTCCATTTGAATTATCACTCAAAATATAGTCATCAATGAATGGAGTTTCCCTCTATGTACCTCTCAATAAAACTTGGCTTGTTTTCAACCTAAAATAAGTGAAGTTTCAACTGTTGTTGGAGAATCACAGTTCAGGCAACAACAACAACAAAAATTTTCTAGAAAGCTGTGTGTTCTGATGCTTAATGCTCCCATTACAAGAAAAAGAGCTCAGCTAGAACCACACTTACTATAAAATCCCTCACCAATCCTCAGTCTCACGGAAATAGTTGTGGCTTATGAGTGTGTTAATATATATTAACTTATGAACTTAATAAAACATTGATAGTTCATTTCACCATAAAATATATACTGCATTCTAATAAAATAGAAACTTAAGAAGATAGGTCATTTATATTTAGATCTTAAGTAGGAAAATTTGCAGAATATTTTGTTTATCAAGGTAGATGACTTTTACATACAAACAAAATATAAAAAATAATTTTTACATATTAAAACCATTACTGATTAAGATTTAGATAAATATTTATGTGTTGTTGTTCAGTCACCAGATTGTGTCTGACTCTTTGCAACCCCATAGCCTGCAGCATGCCAGGCTTCCCTTTCCCTCACCATATCCTGGAATACGCTCAGATTCATGTCCACTGAATCAGTAATGCTGTCTAACCATCTCATCCTCTCCTGCCCACTACTCCTCCTGCCTTCAATCTTTCCCAACATCAGAATCTTTCTCAATGAATCGGCTCTTCACATCAGTTGGTCAAAGTATTGGAGCTTCAGCTTCAGCATCAGTCCTTCCAATGAATATTCATGGTTGATTTCCTTTAAGATTGACTGGTTTGAGTTCCTTACAGTCGAAGAGACACTCAAGAGTCTTCTCCAGCACCACAGTTTGAAAGTATCAAATCTTCGGCACTTGGCCTTCTTTATGGTCTAGCCCTCACATCTGCACACGGCTACTGGAAAGACCATAGCCTTGACTACACAAAACTTCATCAGCAAAGTGATGTCTTTGCTTTTTAACACCTGTCTAGGCTTGTAATAGCTTTCCTGCCAAGAATCAATCATCTTCTAATTTCATGCAGTCACCATCCAAGAATAGGAAATCTGTCACTACTTCCATATTTTCCCCTTCTATCTGCCATTAAATTATGGGACCAGATGTCATGAACTTAGTTTTTTAATATTAATGTATGCTTATATTTAGTATGTATATATCAGATATGTTCATGAACATGTTTATGTGTGTTATATACTATGCTTATAGGTTATAATATGTTTATATTATGCAATATATAACAGCGTAACAAATAAACAGTAAAATCCAAAGGTGTCAGAAAGCAGACACAAGATATTTGAAAGTTGTTTTACAATACTCAAGAAAGTATTTGCATAGACAAAAATAGCATTATCCAAACAGAGATAATTCAATCTAACTCTCATATAATTATATGCATACTTATCTGTCTTTTCCTTGGCCTTTACAAATGGGTTTGGTTTACTGTCTGTTGAATAAAATTTATTTTTGGCAAATATTTTATACATGAGATTTGGTTTATTTTGATAAAATTAAAATTTAAAGACCACTTCTTTCCATGATTGTTTTGATGCCTGTAACTTCCAAATGAAGGAAATGCTTTCAACATATGGATGGGGTTAAGATGCCATCTGCACCCTGCATGGGGCCTCATACATACTAAATATTGGGATAGCTTTTCAATAACACTTCTCTTAATTGAAAAGTAAAAGAAAGGGATACTCAACATATATTCAAATTATTATTACCATGAAGCTGCCAGGATATAATATGTAAATATTCAAAACATAAGATATTCTAGAAAATATTCCTTTGTAAAACTGATGAGATTATCGGAACTGTAGATTTAAATATATGCAGAATTTAAAATTAATTCATAATATATAAATTACATCTAGTTATAAAAAATGCATTATTATATTAAGTATACAGGTAGTAGATATTTCAAATGTCATTTTGAAAAGGAAATTCATTCTAGAGTTCGTATGGTAGAATCAACATCATTATCACTATTTGCTTTTTTATTCCCTAAATAGAGACACTTAGCTATTATTTGCTGCAAACCATGAAATTAGTTCATTTTTACCTTAAGGTACAAAATTTAAATGCAAAGCAATAGAGTGAGGTTTCTTCCTTCAGATATATTTACATTTCTTATAATAATTTGATTCTATCTAATGAGTAGCACGTAAGTAGTTAGAAATTACTAATAACAGTACTGTGGAATTGCAAACAAAGAGAACACAATCATTCCTCTAGCCCTCTCTCTCTGACACACACACACACACACACACATACACAGAAAGCGTTGTCTGCTTTTCTAAGGTATAATTAGGACTGGCTTTATGAGCAGACAAGTAAATATGAAAAATATCTGAAAGAACTCCATCTGCTCCTTTTTCTTAGTCGCCAAATGCTTTGTCTCAAGACTGGCTTTGTGTTTACAAATAAAGATTTATTTCTATTAGATTAAGAAAGAAGTTGATTTATGAATAACATCTATTAACTATTATCATCATAACAACAGTAAAATAGTTTCTTATGAAGGATCAAGTCTTGTGGGCTGTGAACATGGGATATAGGATGAGGAGAAGGCTCAATGTTAGATTAAATGCTCTCAAATGCCTTTGAGTAGCTAAATGAGCATATGTTTAACTGTGGCTTTTTTTTTTCCCTCTAAGTAATGGGGATTGAGTTTCCTAAAACTAAGTGAATAATTATATGTGTCAAAACACTAGTTTCAAACACATATGTACACCTATGGGAAATTCATGTTGATGTATGGCTGAAGTCAAACCAATATTGTAAAGCAATTATACTTCAATTAAAAATAAATAAATTTTTAAAAGTGAAAAACTATTGGTGCTACAATGGAATACTTAGATGTATGCATGTTAGGTAGCCTCAGTCGTGTCTGAATCTTTGAGGCCCTATAGACTGTAGTCTACCAGGTTCCTCTGACTGTGGGATTCCCCAGGCAAGAATACTGGAATGAGTTGCCACACCCTCTTCCAGGAGATCTTCCTAAACCAGGGACTGAATCCTCATCTCCTGAGTCTCCTGCATTGCAAGCGGATTCTTTACTGTGAGCCACCAAGGAAGCATATGTGTGATCTTACCCTTATGGAAACCATGGCCAGAGATGTATTTTCTATTTAATCCTTAAACAGAACCACAGATTGGGTTCTACATCAGTGGCAATTATATTTAACTATCTTTGGTTTTTCTAAGACATCCATGTTCAGACGTGGAAAGAAGAGTTAAAGGAATAAAATCAATATGGTATACACCAACTTAAGCTTTTCTATTATTTTGAAAAGTTGAAAGTCTATACTTCCATTAATCATAAGTTGCTTATTTTATTTTTATACTTATATAATTTTAGAGGAATTCCATAGACAGAGGAGTTAGGGAGGCTATAGTCCATAAGGTCAGATCGAGTCTGACATGACTGAAGCTACTGAGCACACAAGATCACACATTTTATTCCTATATCATTTCACTGATCTCTCTGTTCTCTTCAAATTCAAAAGTAGCAGACATAGTTTTCATCTTAGTTACAATTAAGCATACTTGCACACATATAAATACATTTATATATGTATACACATATATGGTGTTAACTTCAATTTTTTATTTTTATCACCTCAGCTCATGTTTATAGGTAATTTTTGAAACATTAAAGCAAGTCTGATTGTAACATGATTTTCCTCTATCCTCACTAAAAGAAAAAAAAAAGTACTTGTTGATTTATAACTCTATTCTGCCCCTGTGCTGATCTCTTTTTCTAGTTTTGTTATATAGTCACAAGGTTATCACAAAGTGACATGAAAATTGTATTAAAATAATAAAGCCAATAATTCAGAGTAAATGGTTTAGGAGTCCTGCTTGAATACCTTTCAAATTTGTTCATGAATAAAGAACCTTATTTTATTGGACTAAATATATTATCAAAATCTAAAAATTTATTCACATTGACAGTGTGAATTATTTTCTAAGTTCAGTAATTTTGATGCCTGTCCTGATTTGTAAATCAGCATATTGTTTCCTAAGCATGCACAGGATATTATGTGCATTGTAAAATGAGTAGTAAATGATTTTCTGTACTGTTGTTCTTAATGAGAGAATACAAAGTTATTCAGAGAGCTACAATTGTGAAATAAATAGTTTCTCTGCTGACCTATAGTAATCTGTGCTCTATCTCAACTGAGTTGACAAACATTAAAATTATGGGAGATAAGTTTCAATATTTAAGTAACTACTGCTACCACTGTAAACTGCCTGGAACTTTAAAATTTATTTATCTTGCATAGCTATTTTAATTTTCCTTAAAACATTCTGAATAGTAACATTAAAGTAAATCCATGAACATTTAAAAGTTTGCAGTATAGTTTTCAAGGTTGTATTTTTAAGATATATAGAATAAATATGATATACTTCTATATATATAAAATATATGTAGGCAAAACAAGTTATTTAAATGTTAGGACTACTCCTGGGTTTTAGTTAAATATAAAAATCTATACATTTGTAAAAATATTAACCTTAGAATATTTAAATATTAAAAATTAATATTTTAAATATGGAAATATCAAAGAAAGAGGGATACATTGGACAATTGGAACTGACATATACATATATGTGTATATATATATACACACACACAATATATTTATATATACAATATATGTATGTATGTGTGTATATATATATATACAATGCATGCATATGCATATATACATACATATATACACACAATATATGTATGTATATATATACAATACATACATATGCATATATACATATATACATATATACACATACACACACACACAATATATGGGATAGATAACTAATAAGGACCTGCTGTACAGCAAAGGAACTCTACTCAATACTCTGTAGATCTATATGGAAAAGAATCTAAAACAGACTGATATTCACTTTGCTATATATCTGAAAATGATACAAGATTGTAAATCAACTACACACCAATTTAAAAAAAAAGGAGGTAGTGCAAATCTCTTTCAGACTTCTAAAAGGAACATTAAATTCTGATCTATAACTAATGCATATATATATATAGTTGTTATTATTGTTAATTAAGGATAATTGAGATGATAATATAAGAATCTTGCCCTACATGTAGCTTTGGAGATTTGATTTGAAATAGCTTATGAAGCAAATGACAACCTGAAAGTGCATTCAATAGGAAATTATAAGCTATTTCTATGTTTTATATACTTTATTAATATTTTCCTCAGAAACATATGGAACAATTTAAAAGTGCAATTTAGACTTAGGGTGCAAATCAGAATAACACTAGATTTCACAGTAAGATTCATTTCTTTCCCACTTTCATGTGTATCATCTTATAACATACTTGCTTTTGGTTACATAAAGTATATTTAAATTAAATCAACTTGAATCACATTGAAAGACAAGAAATACTACTGTATATCTGTGTCGCTATTTTTGTCAGCATCCTGACCAAGGTAGTTATTTTAAATCAAGAATAAAAGCATCTAAGTCCTTGGCGGGGTGGGGTGGGGTGGTGGGGGTGAGTATTACCTCGCATTGTAAATGCTAACCAAGAAAAAAGGAGTGTGATGGAAGAAGCACGGATTATTTTAAATTGTTGAAAAGAATCACCTAGCAATTATTTAAGACCAAGTACACACACACTAAGTATGAAGGCAATGGCATACATATATATTTAAATAAAATCACTCAATTTTAAGTGGAGCAATACAGTGATTTGAATTATGTTTTTAAAGACAAATAGAGTCAGAATAAGGGCATCCTAGGTGATGCAGTGGTTAAAAAAAAATCTGCCTACCAATACAGAAGACTCAGGATAAGAGGGCTTGCTCCCTGGTTCGGGAAGATATCCTGGAGGAAAAAATGGCAACACACTTCGGTATTCTTACCTGGAAAATTCCATGGACGGAGGAACCTGGCAGGTTACAGTCCATGGGTAGGAAAGAGTAGGACATTACCAAGCAACTGAACATGCGCATACACACAGAGTCAGAATAAACCAATGTCAGCTTTAAAACAAATTAAATTTAAAAATTTTGTATGCCCTTTTATTTAGACACACATTTTATCAGAAACATGACAATTTTTCATCCCTGTACATCTATACATGATGATAAATTTTAAATATATAAAGCTCTTCTGAACTATATCCGATTTCTAGCATCCATGTTTAAAAATCTTCTCATTCAATAAAATCTCAAAGATAATACAAAACATCCTAGAACACAGATAATATTAATTTTGAAGTACAAGCAGTAGATCAATGTACTATCTATTTACTACACTGAGTTTTTATTCCAACATATACCATGAGCTCTTTTAACTCTGAGCAAGTACTTTGGCTCTTCTTTGAAAGAGTGGCTGAGTGAATAATTTGTTTCATGCCTGTTGGGGATAGTTTTGGATGCTTACTCATAGAGATAGGGAGTGACATTTTTATAGTACTTATTTTTAATGTTCTAATAGCTTTAAGAGTTTAGTTTTAATGGTTTTCTTAATCACTAAGGTACTTCAGTCGTGTCCGACTCTGTGCAATCCCATAGACGGCAGCCCACCAGGCTCCCCCGTCCCTGGGATTCTCCAGGCAAGAACACTGGAGTGGGTTGCCATTTCCTTCTCCAATGCATGAAAGGGAAAGTGAAAGTGAAGTCGCTCAGTCGTGTCTGACTCCAGCGACCCCATGGACTGCAGCCTACCAGACTCCTTCGTCCACGGGATTTTCCAGGCAAGAGGACTGGAGTGGGCTGCCATTGCCTTCTCCGATAAAAGAAATGAGACCGAGTTAAGTAAATTTCTCAGGTGACAGTACATAGTACGTGTAGCAGAGTGTCTCAAATTAGCTTTTCTCAAAATCAGCTATCCCTGCAGCACTGAACAATTACATAACTATGGGAAAATCATGCTCCTGGCGAATCATATATATATATATATATATATATATATATATATATATATATATATACACACACACACACACACACAGGTAGAAAGAATAGTATCTGCCTCTATTTTTTAAAGAAGAATGCAGTGAATTACCTAAAGTATCTGATATATGGTAGTAATTAACTACTATCATCAACAGCATCATGACTAACTTTCCAGTCCTAACTCCAGCTCTTTTGTACACCTATGTTTCCTTCTCTCATGTTCACCTACCTACTGACTTAGCTACTCCTAGTGCTGTTTATTTAATTATGCATGTGAATAATTTTACCTTCATTATAGAAAATAAGAAATTGCATTTATAAGAATATAACATTAACATATGTAAGTAAGCATATGTACTCAAAAATATATTTTTTTAAATTAAAACCAAGATGCATTTCTAAAGGAACAAATAGTTGTAACATCCCATTCCAATGAGATTGACCTACATAATTTATGTCTTCTTAAAAGGTTTTCAGAGTGATCTAACTATTATAAGTTTTATGGATTTTGATATATGATAAAATACAACAGTATCCAATTCATTTTTTAAATGTCAACAAACATTGTAGAAATGATTTTTAATTTTAGCTTTACTTCCTAATTGTTTGATCTCTAATGAATCAATTATCACATTTAGATCTCAGTTCCATCACTTATAAATAAAATGTTTGGAGAGTTAATGTTCAAAGTTTTTCACACTTTCAAATTTTTAGAATTCTAAGCACTGCAATTTTTTATCCATAAATTTTACACCACTTATACCACTGATTGACTCTGATAAATTGAAAAAGTAGCATGAATGATAAAACTTTTAAATAGTAATTACAATATATCTTTGTTTACAATTTACGAGTGATACTGAAAATTTGAAATATTTAATTTCTGTTAAAAAAGGTATGCATGTATAATCACAAAAACATTTTAATTTAATTAATTTAGGATCCCTTTTTCCAAATCAATAATTATATGTAAAACACTTGGAAGTAAAAGAAGTAAAATGGAAGTAATACATGCATTCATTCAAGTCATTGAACAAAGGCCTTTTCCTTTTTATAGAAAAAAAAGCCACTTATGGTACATTCCAAACTCACAGTCCAGCAGAAGGGACAGATATTAATCATATCAGTAATTACAAAATTCAAACACAGTACAGGCTTCAAAAGAAACATTGTTGTACTTATAAGGTAAAATAATAAGGATTTGCTAATCACAGCCATCAGTGAAGGATTTTCTAAGGAAATAATCATTAAATTCAAATCTAAGAGATAGATTTTTAGTAGAGAAGAAGATAAAAAATATTATTATTTAGCTTTGGAAAAGGCATGTACAAAGACTTGTGTAGTGAAATGACATTGTCACAAGGGATTGACCAGCCTGTGGCTAGGACAAAGAGTGCCAAGGGGAGCTTAGTTCAAGATGAGCCTAGAGAGGAAGGTAGAGGAATGAGAAAGCAAGATTTTCTAGGTCAAGTTAAGAAATGTTATATTTTGCCTCATTATAATGGAAACTTTTGGTGAAAAGAGGGTTTTGGGATTTAGCAATACAACTAGCTGCTTTAAAAATCTTGTATATGAGTTTAGGGAATTTCAAGAATAAATTTATTTGATTTGTGATAATTTATCAATAGGAAAGAGCATGTGTTACCCAGCAGTGACTCCCAAATCAGAGAATGTATTGAAATCACCCAAAGGACTTAATATCAAATTTCTTATTCAATATGTATAGGTTAGATTTTGAGAATTTGTACTTGGAGCAGATTCTAAGGTGCTGTCATGTGCTGTTGTGGAGACAACATATGGAGAACCACTGATCTCAATGTTTGTATCACAGACCTAAACTTTTGAATCTCCTAAGTATCAGATTCTTATGTGAGTTTTCCTGAACCAGATCAGAATCAATTCATAGTTTACTGTCTTTGGATCTGAAATATACAATGCAGCCTGTATCTTTTCAACCCCAGAAATATTGGATAGTGGTAGTGTGCATGTGTGTTCTTACTTGCTTAGTTGTGTACGATTCTTTGACTGTAGCTGCCAGGCTTCTCCATCCATTGGATTTTCTAGGCAAGAATACTGGAGTGAGTTGTCATTTTCTTCTCCAGGGTGTCTTCCTGACCTAGGGATTGAACCCACATCTCTTATATCTCCTGCATGGGAAGGCAGATTCTTTATCACTGGAGCCATCTGGGAAGTTCCAGATAAAGTTGTAGTACAAAGTAATTAATTAAAGCACATATGATGGGAGCATACCACTTGGGTTCAAATTCTAAATTCACCAAAGTTTTGTGACCTTAAGCTACTCACTCACCGCTCCCTACCTCATCTGTAGAAGTCTATGATGATAACTACCTCCTAAGCTTCTGGTTGGAGAAGAAATGGCGAACCACTCCAATATTCTTATCTGGAAAATCCCATGGACAGAGGAGCCTAGTGGGCTGCTGTCTATGGGGTTGCAAAGGGTCAAACACAACGTAGTGACTAAACAACAGTCTGTGGGGATTATTAAATAAGTTAATATATTATGTAAATAATGTATGTGTTGCTATTATTATTATCATCATTTTTCTTTTCTAATTTTTAATAAAAATAAATCAATTTAAATTTCTTTAATAACTAAAGAGTATGAACAGTAAGCATGTTTATTAGTCATTTGTGTTTCTTCTTTAATCAAGTATATGTTCTTATTCCTTAATGTTCTTCTACTGATTATTCACTTACTATAAACTATATGGAAAAAACTCTGTTATATGAATATGTGTATGTATAAATAGCCCTTGTTATCTGTTTTATGCACATAACTGTTTTTAAGTTCAAGAGCAGTTCAAAATTAACTAGCACGTGTATCATGCATGTGTCTCCAATTCAGTATTTCTCAGACCAGGCACTCCTGTTACGTTTGTCTTTTGTGTATTCTCTGTCTTAATATTAGTTTACATTCATTGTGACTTTCCTTTCACTACTGTTAACTCTGCAGGTTGCTTTGCCCTTCTGCGTGTTTCCTGACTAATTTGATTCTGGTATCAGAAAATGAATTCCACAGATGTGAGTGTGTCATTAGCCAAATACTTAACATGTGCTAATATGGACCCCTTGAGACTCTTCCTGCAGATCTCTACTTAGAGGGCCTGCATTTATTGATTATGCTTACTCTTATGACCAGGTTTTCTTTCAGGTATTTATCCAATTAATTTATAGGTGTCTATTATGTAGTACTAAACAAATGTCTTTCTCAAACTTAAGCATGTAATATCCTTTTATTACTTTTATCTCTTAAGTTAGGAGAGATGCCTATGAAGGCTATTACAATGTATGACGTGACCTACCTTTAACTAATTCATATTTGCCACTTACTTTATTAGACACCTTTCTTACTGGTGTTCACATTTGGACTCTTTAATTATATGATCAACCAAAGACTTCTAATATATGAAGGCAATTTAGGAGGCAAGGAAGTAAATTTCTACAGGCATTTCAAGATACAAAAATAAAGACAAAAGGAGGAAAAAAAATTGTATTGCAATTCTAGAAGAATTTGCCTTCCTGTAATCTTCAGCCTTAAAATTGTCTTTAAGATCCTAGGGTATTTCTAATTTGGCCCTTAAATTACATCCTACACATTCCAGACAGCCAGGACTGTCTTTCTCTGCTTTTTCTTATTATTATTCTGATTGTTTAATGCATTGCAAATGGGAACTCTGAGACTCCAGACTTCTTTCTCCCCCTTGAAACCTCTAAATAATTAATTAGACTGTCGAGCTCTCACTGCTGAAAATTTCCCCTTCATGTTGGCTAGGGTGGCACACATTTACCCTCAGGCAAAGCTACAGGCTAAAACAGTTTTATATTAGCTAAACATCTTAAACTATGGCATGCTATCTCTGAGGTCATAACATGGAATCACTCAAGCCCAGTGAAAGAGGGTGAAATCAGTAGAGCTTTCAGATATATGTGAGGATTAAATGAGTGTTCCAAGCAAGCTGCCAGCAACTTGAAATCCAAATCACCTGTGACTTAAAAAGATAGTATGTGTTTAACAGTACCACAGAGAATGTCTGAGGCCCACAGTCTTATACAACACACTGTCAAAAGTGTTACAAGGGAGCAGAGATAGATGGTGATTTGCTTATTGTCTTCCTCCCAAATCTTAAAAGTGTCCACTATGATCCTTTTTAAACTAAAATAGGAATACTATGGTTTCCCTGGTGGCTCAGTTGGTAAAGAGTCCACCCACAAGTCAGGAGATCTGGGTTCCATCCCTAGGTCAGGAAGATCCCCTGCAGAAGGGACTGGCAAACCACTCCAGTATTCTTACATGGAGAATTCCATGGACAGAGGAGCTTACTGGGCTACAGTCCATGGCATCACAAAAGAGTCAGATACAACTAAGTGACTAACTTTCAACTTCCATAAAAAAGGTCTGAAATTCTCCAACTCATTGTATGATCTGTATATTGGCTATAGGTAAATAATAGGGGCTTTCTCGGTAGGTTCTCCCACAGGAGAGACACAAATATACTATGGGACAGTCCACTTCTCTCCTCAATAGTAGAAAGTTATCAGTCATGCTGCAGCACCACTCCTGAGAGCTGAGGAGGGGTTGGACCATAAATGAGTGGCCGTGCCCTTCGGGCAGGCCATACAGCAACAGTAAAGGCAGTGGGGAGAAGCCTGTCTGGGAGGCCTGTGTTTTCCCTAGTTTGTGGTTAAACAAAGTGTTCATTTTCAACAGTGTCCTAATCTTCCAAAGCAGAATTAGAGGCTTTCTCTGTAACAGTCAACACTCTTATGTACTGTATACTGTATGCTATTCTGTGGAACAAAGATAAGCTATTGGGTCTAACTTAAAAAGAGATGCATAAAGCCTGAGTAAGCACACCCCTACCAGACTCCAGGAGTTTACTCTTGGATATTCATTAAAACAGAAAACAAATGGAAATGAGCCAATTTGCTGGGAAAAAATACAGAAACTCCAGGGATTTCATCATCTCAGCAGCGTAATGAGAGAGTAAATTCTCTCTTATTTAGAGAATATGATGGGAGATGATGTGCATTAATTTATGTCATCCACTCTTAATCTCTTATCCTTCTTTCCCTTCACAACAAATACGTTCTGTCAAAATAATTCTGAATTCAGTTACTGGGCACTTACTGTCTGGTAAGCACTATGGAAGTCCTCTATAAAGTCCATTATTTCTTTAGCCATTCTAAAACACTATTAAGTATGAACCATTTTACAGATAGAGAAACTAACTCTTACAAAGTAAAATAACTCTCCCCAGTTAATGTAACAAGAGTCAGAGACAAGGCTGGATTGCAACTCAATTCTGGTAACTGAAATTAGGTTCATAAACAAAGTGTGACACTACATTCTCTGTTACGTCCATACTGTGCAGCAATTATCCACATAAAGTTCTCCTCCCTTGCCTAGCCACTGAATGGAAGAATGGGTCTTTAAAATATATATATATGTCTTATTTAATCCATCATAACAAAAATATTTCCATGTGTTAACAATATTTTAAACAATGAGACGTTTTGCTCTTTTGGCATTGTTTTAAAAGACAAGTATGTTTTAGATTCATCTGATCTGTAGATTTCATAAAATGTACAGTTGAAAAAATAGATTCAAATACCCAAATTTATAACTTACTTAAAAATGTTTTCTGATAATTGAATAAAGTTAATAGTTTTAAAACCTAAACATATTAAAACAAAAAATTCAGATCCATCATTTCACTGACTCTCTTTAACATGTTCCATAACATAATGGCCAGTGACTTCCATACTGTTTCAGACAAATGCAGAATAGTGGTTTGTCAAAGTGTGATATCCAGACAAGCCTTGGTCTTGCTACTGAATGATATGGGTGGTTGCCTTAGCTATCTAGGCCAACTTATTCTAAAAGTAGATTTTATGATTGTGGAGATGACTTGTGATCTCCATGCTAAGATCTTTGCTGCTGTTTTCAATGTTTGTCTAAATATTGACTGTCTTAATCATAAAGGGTGTCAATAATACCTTGAAAGAAAAAAAAAGAGTTAGTTACTCAGTTGTGTCCACTCTTTGTGAGCCCATGGACTGTAATGTGCCAGGTCCTCTGTCCATGGAATTGTCCAGGCAAGAATACTGGCAAGGGTAGCCATTCCCTTCTCCAGAGAACGTTCCTCACCCAGGGATCAAACCCATGTCTCCTACACCACAGACATATTATTTACCATCTGAGCCACCAGGGAAGCCCTTGTGTTATTGTTCAGTCACTAAGTCATGTCCAGGTCTTTGTGACCCTATGGGCTGCAGCACACCAGGCTTCCCTGTCCTTCACTATCTCCTGGAGTTTGCTCAGATTTATGTCCGTTGAGTCAGTGATGCTATCTAGCCTTCTCATCCTCTGCCTCTCTCTTCTTTTGCCTTCAATCTTTTCCAGCATCAGGGTCTTTTCCAATGAGTCAGTTCTTCTCATCAGGACTCAGAAGTGTAGACCTTATGTCACCTTAAATGATACTTCACACATTGGACAAAGTGGAGCTTCAACTTTGTGCCTGTTTTTTTGTTTGTTTGTTTAATTTTTTTTAAATAAGTGTTGCAAAGACTTATAACATTTTTTGACCTGGAATGGACCTAATAATTCATCAAATCCTTCTATTTTAAAGCCAAATAACTTATGAGGAAATCAAACACCAAATAGGTTAGTTCTGGAATTGACAGTAGAATCAAGATCCCTAATTGCGAGGTCAACCTTCTTTCCACAATATCAGACAGCATCCTATGACAAAAAATAAAGCAAGTATTGCTGAATTATTAAATGCTGCAAGTGGATTTTCAATATGTAATTACTGCTTAGGCTCTGATTTAATTATTTGTATAATTCACTTCATATTTTCTTTGTTAATTGCTGTCATCCATTGCACTGTATAATTCAAAAATCATAAATAGCAGCTTGAATTTTATGAAATTACCATGCCAAAATTTCCAAGTACTTAGTACTGAACAAATATTTGCAAAGAACTACCCATTTTCTGGATAGTAAATTGCAGATCTACTTCCACTAGCTTGAAAAAAATATTTTTCAAATGAAATTTTATATCAAAAAATGCTTAATTTACTTTACACATATTCATCAAAATAATACATACTCAACCAAATATATTATCTTTAAGACTTTGAATCCCTACTTCAAGACTTATTTTAAAAATAAGAAAAAATAAATCTCCTTGTTTTCATTTTAAACACAAAAAGCTTACAAAAAAGAAAAAAAAAACATAGTTTATTGGACAATATCAAATATAAAGTTCTGTGATAGAAAAAGATGGTGTTTGATATATTTTTCTCTGCTAAGTATAAATAAAGTCTTGAATTTTATGTCTCATTTTTTTTTCCACTGACTACTGCTTAAATTAGATAATGCTCCATTTATATTCCTTGGCTTCGTTTGACTCACTTCTTTCCTTTTGATTGAATGATCCATGCTTCCCCAGCAAAGAAGATAGACATTAACAGGGAACTAACCTCAGTGAAGTGGCTGTCATTGTAGGGTTCTGGACATCTAGATTCTTTATGTAAGTAAATTTCAGTTGATAATCTGCAGCTCAGTTTACTATATTTTCTATCCATTTTTAGCCTTTTTATCCAATTAATCGTTTCTTCATATAACTTAATGATAGCTGTATCCTCTTTTATTTCTGTGGACACATTCCAGTGTTAACAAATGCTATGTTTCATATCTTCAGAATATCTTTCTTTCGGTCAGCTTTTAAAGCAAAAGAAGAATAAGCTGGGAAGGATGAAAAATAAAGAAGGCAGAAATGCCTCCTACATCTGTCATCAAGTGGAAAGAGAGGGAGGTGGTATGATTAGCCGTTTTAATTTTTCATTTGAATTCCCATTTAAATAAAATCTGGATGATGCTATCAAAGAAACAGCTCAAAATGTAAAAATTCCAGGCAAACCTTAGTATCTCTGCAGGTTATTAATTGCCTTAAAAAATTAAAGAGATATCAAGATTGACAAACAACAGGCCTACCCAAGATTTGCTCAGCATGATGCTAGAATTTTGAAGAACATCCTTATCAGATCACCCTCTTAGGTATGTAAAAATCTATATATCCCAGTGAGTTGAGCAGAAAGGCAATGAAGTAATATAATTTAGGATATTCTTAAGAGCTATTCCTGTGTTATGAGCTGCCATAGTCAGGTATATTTCAGATAACCACATTACTACTATCTATAGTAGGCACTACCTAATTCAAAGAAAATAAGATCATCCCCTAAGAAGTGTGAATTTCTCCATATGTGGTCATCTGTTCTTGTGCTAGGAAACTGGATAGAAAAAAAAAAACAAAACTGAACTGGAACTAGAAGTCATTCTTATCTACACATTTTCATTCTAAGATTTAGATGTCTGGTATGCTGAGAGTCTAAGACAGTGTTCCTGATTCTTGTTCATCCAACCTAGTTGATAAAAAGTCAGACCTCAGATCCTTTTTTTTAAAGGAGGTTGGAAAGGAAATAAATGATGTCTTCAAAAGCATCAGGTTTTATAATTCTGATCCCAAGCCACAATTATGGATATTCAGGATATGTAACAGTGATGATGGTTCTGCCCAAGGCTATTCTGCCAGTATTAGATGTACTCAACCTAGATGTGACAAAAAGATCTTTTACAAGTTGCAAAGCATATAAGTAATATGAGATTGAATGAATGAATACAAAAGACCCTCCCTATTTTCTTCCCTTAACTCCCTTTATCTCCTCCTTTCTTTATTTTTTGACACTTCATAAAAGTGATCCATTGTCTATTATGTCCAATCTTGAAATTCTACTCTGGTAGTAAATTTATTGCATCACTTGGCCCATTCTCTTGCATCTCTCTTTGATCATTTTCTTGGGCTTCCACACTTTTAGATTTCATGCTAAAGGAACTATAATACTATTCAACACAGTGCCTGGAATATAATCACTAATGTTTGGAATTTTTATAAAAATATACTGCATTAATGTTAAGGTTAAATGATAAACTATCACACAATTGCCCTCATCTCACATGCTGGTAAATAATGCTCAAAATTCTCCAAGCCAAGGCTTCAACAATATGTGAGCCATGAACTTCTAGATGTTCAAGCTGGTTTTAGAAAAGGCAGAGGAACCAGAGATAAACTGCCAACATCTGCTGGATCACTGGAAAAGCAAGAGAGCTCCAGAAAAACATCTATTTCTGCTTTATTGACTATGCCAGAGCCTTTGACTGTGTGGATCACCACAAACTGCAGAAAATTCTGAAAGAGATGGAAATACCAGACCACCTGTCCTGCCTCTTGAGAAATCTGTATGCAGGTCAGGAAGCAACAGTTGAAACTGGACATGGAACAACAGACTGTTTCCAAATAGGAAAAGGAGTACGTCAAGGCTGTATATTGTCACCGTGCTTATTTAATTTATATGCAGAGTACATCATGAGAAATGCTTGGCTGGATGAAGCACAAGCTGGAATCAAGACTGCCAGGAGAAATATCAATAACCTCAGATATGCAGATGACACCACCCTTATGGCAGAAAGTGAAGAAGAACTAAAGAGCCTCTTGATGAAAGTGAAAGAGGAGAGTGAAAAAGTTGGCTTAAAGCTCGACATTTGGAAAACTAAGATCATGGCATCTGGTCCCATCACTTCATGGCAAATAGACAGGGGAACAGGAAACAGTGACAGATTTTTTTTTGGGGGGGTGTCCAAAATCACTGCAGATGGTGACTGCAACCATGAAGTTAAAAGACACTTGCTCCTTGGAAGGAAAGTTATGACCGATCTAGACAGCATATTAAAAATCAGAGACATTACTTTGTCAAGAAAGGTCCATCTAGTCAAGGCTATGGTTTTTCCAGTAGTCATGCATGGATTTGAGAGTTGGACTATAAAGAAAGCTGAGTACCAAAGAATTGATGCTTTTGAACTGTGGTGCTGGAGAAGACTCTTGAGAGTCCCTTGGACTGCAAGGAGATCTAATCAGTCCATCCTAAAGGAAATCATTCCTGAATATTAATTGGAAGGACTGATGTTGAAGCTGAAACTCCAATACTTTGGTCACCTGATGCAAAGAATTGACTCATTTGAAAAGATCCTGATGCTGGGAAAGATTGAAGGCGGGAGGAGAAGGGGATGACGGAGGACTGAATGTTAAGGTAAACTCCTTGATGGGGTATAGATTAAAGAATTCTGGCAGTAAGAAGTTGTTTATCTCTTGGTGTTTATTTGGTACTGTTTTCCTACTGTGCCCACATTCTAGGGAAAGGTTAAGTGTTGTTTGTTGTTGTTGTTTTTGGTTCAATGAGTGAGAGACAGCTCTGAAATCTGGAAGAAATGTTACAGGGAATCTTAATTTTTTTTTTAAGAGTAGTAAAATTTATGGGCTGTCATAATGCAATCAACTCACAGGAAGAGGAAGGCAATAAGTCATTCTGGGAAAAGATAGATTATGTTAGTGGAGAGCAGTTGAGTGAAAGCCACTACTATACTTTAATGAGAGAATATTTGGAGAGGTTGATTTTCTAAATTACTAAGAAAATATTAACAGTGTATACTACTGCTTGTCCTTCTCTTTGCCCACTTTTTATCTCCCCTTAAACCCTCAGATAATAATAAGGGGTATTTAGGGACCTCTTTGCACATATTATATAAATTAATTTCATTAAGAATTTAAGTTGCTATCATTACTGTTACTAATTATAGGAAGAATTAACTGATCTAGATTATACATTAAGTGGAGCCAAGATTAAAACCTATTCAGTCTCCCTCTTGAACATAACACCTACCATCCTGCTTTACTGCATCTAGTCACTTTTAAAAAATAGCTCTCTTATCATTCCTTTCTAAATCCTGTTCTAGTCCCTACTCTCATTTCTCTGTTAGTGATATATACCTAAATTGTGAGAAAAAATTATACATATCACAAAAAAAAATTGCTATAATGCCTTCTATAAGTTTTTGAACACACATGTGTATATTTGTGTGTATATATGTCTATACACACAATGCATACTGCTGCTGCTGCTGCTGCTAAGTCGCTTCAGTCGTGTCCGACTCTGCGCGACCCCATAGACGGCAGCCCACTAGGCTCTGCCATCCCTGGGATTCTCCAGGCAAGAATACTGGAGTGGGTTGCCATTTCCTTCTCCAGTGCATGAAAGTGAAAAGTGAAAGTAAAGTCGCTCAGTCGTGTTCGACTCTTAGTGACCCCATGGACTGCAGCCTACCAGGCCCCTCCACCCATGGGATTTTTCAGGCAAGAGTACTGGAGTGGGGTGCCATTGCCTTCTCCGACAATGCATACTATGAATATATAAATACATATACTTTTGCTAAGTTGGCTGGTGAGTATTTGAGGGCAATATTATATTTTAATAATCATTTCCTTGGGTTTAATATTTATTATGAACTGAATTGTATCACTCCAAAATCTGTGTTGAAACCCTAACCCCAGATATAATTATTACTGGATCGACCATTAAGTTTAAATGGATCAGAAAGCTGGGTTCTAATCCTATAGAACTGGTATTCTTATAAGAGGAAGAGACGCCAGGAGCTTGTGCACCAAGGCAAGCCCATGTGAGGACACAGGGTTAAGACAGTCATCTGCAAGCTCAGGAGAGAGGCCTCAGAAAAACTCAAACATGCTAATACCTTCATCCTAGAATTGTAGCCTCCAGAAATGTGATAAAATGAATTTCTGTTGTTTAAATCACTCAGTCTGGGATTTTTTTTATGGTACCCCTACAAACTAATACAGTATCTTCACATTAAATGCTTTCAATAAAATAATTATTTGACAATTGTACATGGAATTAATTCATTGTTGGGGGTTGATCAATGGGACTCGTCCTTACACTGAATATACTAGTTTGGACTAACCTCTGTTTGATATACAGAGTAGTACTCTGAAGCCAGGTCTAGACACAAAAATTACTGTGCTGCAGATGTTGATCCTATTCCCAGTGGCATAAAGTTGGAAATGACTGTATGCATGATCATATTTGTCATCTCTACCCTATTTTAGAGTCAATATGCTTTAAATAGCCTCCAGTCTAACATGAAAATGATCTGTCCTTAGAGATGTCAATAAAATATTGTAGTAGTCTCTATTCATTTCTGTGTCCATCAAAAACCTACAAAAACCCCAGAACCTAAAATAGTCAAAGTACCAAGTGGACTGCTGGTAATAGGCTCTGGTGCATAAATATTTGGAAATCAAAAGAGATTTGGGTGTGCTTTGTTTACTACAGGTGATAACCTATCATGGTTTTAATCACCTTTATCCTACACATTTTGATGAAAATTGATATACTCATATGGGATTTCATTTGGCTTTCATGATAATATGAAAAAAATATAATATGCAATTTGAGAGTAAAAATTTCATAAAAATCACACTTAATGGAAGAATAGATTTAGCATGATGAAGATCCCAGGTGTTGGTCTTTCTTTTACTCTCTCCTGAGATAATCTTATCTCTTCCACAAATCAGATGTTATTACCCTTAGTGATATTTCTTTCTCATTCTAGACTTATACATTGAATTTTCTAAGTAACATTTCTACCTTGAAGTCACAGAGGCAATTCAAACTTAATATTCAACATCTCTTTATTATACTTTATTTTGTCTATTTTCCCCAGTTTTAGAAGATAATACTGGCATCCATCTAGATGCTCAAGTCAAAACCATTGGTCATCTTTAATTGATCCTCCTTTCTTATCTGATTCATTTCATTTTTACCTCTCATTTCTATTCGAAAATATAAATGATTAATGGAGGAATATTTTAACAAAAACATATCAGTCATCAACAGAGCATGAATGGATTATTTATAAAGATTTGATTAAATCACCTGGTAGACTTTGAGCAGAATAAAGCTATAGATAAATATACTAACATGGAATGCAGTAGGGAATGGTATAGCAGGAGAATGAACACAAGTAAGTCAAGAAGTGGGGAACTAGGGATAGAAATGAAAATAAATTATTGTATACTTTTTATCATGAGCAGTGGGGAAGCAGTCAGGAGAACTAAGGAAAGTTAAAACTTCAAAGGTTTCATATGTTCCTGAAACATTTTATAGCAATTTTAAAAATGGGAAATTGTTGTAAATATTTAGTATCATCTTAAAATATTCTGTTTTACTGATAACATTAGGGCACTGTGACTTTTCAAGTGATGTTGATTTATGTATCAGTATCATCGATCTTAGTCACACTGATCTATGGCATTGTTATATGTCAGCATACTTAGCAAAGGTGTGAAATCACAATTCACAACTGGAAGAATCTCACAAAGCTGGGTTTTGTTTTTTAGTTTTGTTAATGTAGCTTTAATAATTTTGATCTAAATAGTAGTCATCATGAAAGCTCAAGTATCATTTAAATCAAGAAGATGATGGTTATGAACCCATTATTTATTGAATTGGATTGAAAATATTGAAGAAAAATGGAATTGAAAATATTGGGAAGATCTCCTAGCTGTTCCCTTCTCTAGGGAATCTTCCCAACCCAGGGATTGAACCCAGGTCTCCTGCATTGCTGGTGGATTCTTTACCAGCTGAGCCACAAGAGAAGCCCAAGAACAGAGTGAATAGCCTATACCTTCTCCAGCAGATCTTTCAAACCGAGGAATAGAACTGGGTCTCCTGCATTGCAGGCAGATTCTTTACCAACTGAGCTATGAGGGAAGTCCTTATGAATCTAACATAGAGCTATTAAATCTAGACTTCCTTATCTAAAATAAGGCAAAGCGACTCATAATCAGAGTGTTTTATTAAAAAGCTTTTCCTACTTACAAATATATTCAGTCTTGTAAAGCGTACATTTCAAATTCCTCTGCCTCCTCCTCTGTAATCTAATGTATTCACTTTACAGCATTATGGTTCTTAAAGGTCAATGTGGCTGATTAGGCATCCATTCCTGTATCCCAACCATCACCTCTCTCACTTCTACATCAGACTGACATGGCAGAAACCCAAGTACATCCAACAGAATCACATCTACAGAAGCAATGAATGTGGAGCAATTTTAGCACTATGAGTTTATTATAAAAGACTAGAAATTGCACCAACAATTTCCTGACAATAGTATTCTTAAGAAAAATTTCATACAACAGTGTCTGTCATCTGACTCTGACCTTCAGACCTATGGGATTTAACTCCAAAATTTTTACCAGAATCTCAAAGTCCTCAGTGATTTTTTTTCCCCCTAAGCATTAAAGCAAGCATGAACAAAGCAGACTTTTTCCACTTTCATTCATAAAAGCAACTGTGGGGAAGTAGAAAGGGCACAGCTACTTTCAAGACCTGGATCTAAGTGTCAGCACAGTCCCTTCACACCTGTGTTCCCTTGTACAAGGAGCTTCACTTGAAAGAACAACTTCCTACACCTTCTCTCCAATAGACTAAATAATCACCTTATAACCCCACACCCAGGACCTACTGGAAGGACTAATTAAAACTGTAATATTCAAATAAATCTTACGTATCTTAATTTACATTAATAAGTAAAATAATGATACAACTTTTAAATAAAACAGCGTAAACTTTGGTTTGAATCAAGCTTCTGTCAAGGGTACCTGGGTTCAAGTCTTGACTCTGCCACTTGCTATCTGTGACCATTATCATATTAATCAAACCTCTGAGTCTAAATTTATCACAAGTATAGACTATAAATGTTGCTACCAATTCAAGATTCTGATAAGGCTAAAATAAGATGGTATTAAATTTCTCACACATAATGAGTTCTTACTTCACAGTAGCTAGCATTGTTTTATATGTAATTAAGGGATGAAATCATTAAATCAAGTTTGCAGTCTACTTTACCAAAATTAGAATATCACTCAATTTAACTTGTTATAATCCTGACACTTTAAAATATTCACCATATAGTATGATGATTCTATTTACGGAAGGAAAAGCGTTTTCTTATTATATTAATATTAACATTGTATTATCTCTTTCTCTCTCTCACACAGACACACACGTATTATCATCAATCTGCCTTTGTAACCACATAATATAATGACATATTGGGTTTTCAAAAAAAGTACAGAAAAACCTGAATAAACATTTTGGCCAACCCAATATATTCTACTTTATATATCACAGCAATAGAATTCTGAATTGCATTTGCTCATGGGATAGCAAATTCAATTCTGTTAATCTCCTAATTTTTAACAATGTTCTAGCAATGCTAATATATGCAAAGGTAGATAACTCCATATACACTGAATACTTTAAAACCTTTTAAATGTTTGTTAAGAAACCTTGGTATTGGTGATTTCAATACTCCAATATGTTAGAATATGTATAATTCTGTTTAATTCAAAACATATTATATCTTGAGAAAACATTACAGATTGTGAGGACCAAGCATACTCTTTCTCTCATCAGACAATTATCGTATTAAATAAAAATTCAAAAAACAGTTCTTAGAAGTATAAAAAGTTATTTACATAATATTTTACATAACAAACTCCTTATGAGAAATGAGAATATTAAAATTTCAAAAGTATAGTCACAGCAAGTGGTAGGCAAGGCATAAAGATAAATCAAATCCTATTTTTTATCATGCTGTGAAAAGACTGCTGGCTTTTAATCATCCTGATGTGCCATATGTAAATTCCATCAAAGAAGAAGTTTGGTAAATGTTATATTACAAAACCACAGAGAGCAAAGCTATTTATAAACATCAATTAAAATACGTACCATAGTCTAAATTCATTAATAACATTCTACTAATCTGGCTGTATAAATACCTCATGTTTATTAAATCTTTCCCCTACTTTGTGTGCAGAGAACAAATCTCTGAAATACCAGGTGTCTTCTTACATACTTCTAGTTTACTCAAGGTCACTACAATTTTCTTCAGTGAAAAAGCTACGAAACTCCTTACTAAGAAATTCAGTGAAAAGAAAAAGTAAGTAGTGTTAACCTCAGATGAGTTTCTTGTATAAAACGTGATGTATTCAACAATAAATAAGAATAGTTCTAACACTTGGAAAGAATAAATATCACTTTGGATTAAAAAAAGAAAACAATAGAGCAATTAAAAGTATCAAAAAAGGCCCATCTTAAACATAAACATCAATTAAAAAACAAAAAGAATATTTATCTGCTAAGGACTTATCAAGCCAATACCATAATTTATTTTACTCTTTTATTGGATTATTTAGTCTTCCAAAGGAGAATTCATCCTTTCCTAATGAATCCCAGGTTAGTGTTATCCTTTCTCACATTTGAATATTCATTTAATCTTCTCTTCGCTTCATCTTTTCTCATATTCTTATCATTTTTCTTCATATCTGTGTTTCCCTCCTATTAGTTAAATTCTTAAACACAAAGTGTCTTTGTTTCCTTTCCAAATTTCGCTTTCTAAGTAGCCCAGAACTTCCTACTGGTCTGAGGCTCCCCCACCACTATATCCCTTCTCCTGTAGTACAGTTGCCCATGTCACTGCTGCAACAAACACGAGTCCCCAAGTTTTACTTTCTTTCATAAACTGTTCAGTAATGCTACAAGGACCACATGAGGACACCAGTCCACAACCCTAAAATATTATTCTTTTTGGTCTTCCCTGGTGGCTCAGAGGGTAAAGAATCTGCCTGTAATGCAGGAGACTTGAGTTCAATGCTGGGTCAGGAAGATCCCCTAAGGAAGGAAATGGTTATTTTTCCAGGATTATTGACTGGGGAATTCCAGGGACCAAAGAGCCTGGCAGGCTACAGTCTGTGAGGTCACAGAGTTGGACACGACTAAATGATTAAGAATTTCACTTCAAACACAGTGTTACTGTGTAATGGACAATTGAGCCTATAAGGTTACTCTATTTGAGGGTTCCTTTTCCACCTAACCAGTAATTTCCCTTCTGTGGCTTTCAGGAATAAATTCTCGCCTGCGGTGTCATGCTGTACATTTCCCCTTTCCCTAAAGCTGAGAGTCAGTGGACAGAAAGAAACTGGTTTGAAAAGAGGAAATAATGACATCCTACCAGGGGGACACAAAACACCAAGGATCACAGGGGTAAACAACATAATGATCCTTATCATTCCCCATGATCAGAGACAACGACAAGAGGAAACAGACTCCTTCAAAGGGGATGGAATCATGTTAGATGCAAGGAGTTACCACAAAAGACTGAGAGACTTCACTTTCACATTCAGAAATTGTTTTACTGCAAGCCTTCCATGGTGGCTCAGATGGTAAAGTGTCTGCCTACAATGCGGGAGATCTGGGTTCGATCTTGGGTCAAGCAGATCCTCTGGAGAAGGAAATGGCAACCCACTCCAGTACTCTTGCCTGGAAAATCCCATGGATGGCGGAGCATGGTAGGCTACAGTTCATGGGGTCACAAAGAGTCGGACACGACTGAGAGACTTCACTTTCACTTTCACCACAAAAGATACTTGCAAAGCAATGTTGTATTATACTGTACTTCAGACTTGCAAACGGAAATTGCCTAATTCACAAACTACTGCAAACCACATAGAAAATGGAATCAGCATTCTCAGGTGTCTATTTTAGATGAACAATTTTATTACAGGGAATTTGTTATTTAGGGCACAGGGAGGAATTGATAGTAAAGAGTTTTAAATCCCCAGCATATCCAGTAGTCATATGTGCATAAAGTGAATCCTGTCATATCTGTCTTCTGATTAACAGAAATTTAATGCTTCAGCTCTTTGTAATGTTTGTTGTTTTGTTATAGCTGGTGTGTAGATTGAATGGCAGGTGATATTTCATAAGATTTAAATAAGGTAAGAAATTAATCAAATTAACATACTGTTTTTCTAAAGTATAATGAGTCATTTGCATATAAAGTGCAATTGAATCTGTAAATACAAAATGAACTTGAAATTACTGAGGAACATCGTGAACTGAATTTGTTACATATTATAAGACAGAGATGAAAATAGAGACTTGTAAATATTTCCAATCCAAACTGATTTATGATATATTTTGCGGCTGTAATGGTAGGCTTAGCCATTATAATACCCAGCATTCCCTGTATCAACAGAATTTATGACTTCAATTTTACATAAACAGCAAAAGTAGCCATTCCTTGCAACCATTTTCCTACCTGGAACTGAAAAGGAACTTAAGGCTATCACTCTGCAAGGAGAGTCCGATAGAGACAGAGACCTTGAAACATATTTACATAAAACATAAATTACATAAAACTTAGAAGAATGGAAAGCAAAGGTCAAGAGCTACTCATTTTCATAGCTCTTAAAAATGTACTTTAGACATTGGTCTAGATCAGAATTCAACAGGCACCTTTTGCAAAAGGCCAGATGGCAAATATTTTAGGTTTTGTGGGAGATACTGTTATCTGTCACAAGTACTCTACACTGCCTTTACAGAGTTAAGCATGCACTTAATGAACGGGCATTGTTGAATGCCCATTAAAATTTATTCATAATAACAGTATGCTGGATTTGACTAGTGGGCCATAGTTTACTGACAAGTGGTCTAGACCAGAGTTGTCATATATCACTTTCTCTGATGACGGAAGCAATCTGTATCTTTTAGAGACTTGAAATATAGCCGGTGTAGCTGAGGAAATTAATTTTCTTATACTTTCAATTATAGTTATTTTAAATTCAAATTTAAATAGCTACATGTAGCCAGTGGCTAATGTATTGAACAGTACAGATATAGAAAGTTCTATATGATACTAACAGTTGAATAACAAGAGTTATGGAAAACATTATCATTCCAAGGCAATGGAGTGTTTTAAGAAATTAGATATCAAAAGTTCAATAAGTGTTGCTTAAACAGAAATAAATTTAGTATTTTCCTAAGTGGATAATGAACTTTTTTCATAAAGAATACAAAAAAGAAAATATCAACATATGGTGCACATCTGAGTAAATATGAAGATTTCAGATTTGCTAGGGTTGAACTATGTCATTTGTATCCTGTCCTCTATGACAGTGGTATTTCTAAAATGATAGCTTAGAATACTTGACTATAATAACAAGAGATCTGAAGAAAGGGAGATTCCCAGCTTATTTATAGAAAGACTTTCTTGTCCTAGAATTTAAGGACTTATCCCAAATTAAATAAAAATCAGTGACTAGAATTTAAACTAACTTTCCGGCATCCAGATGGCCTCCATGGTACAGGGCTCTTGATCTGGCTAGAAATCAAACAAACCTTCTGCTTCTTGATCTGTCTCTAAAGCTGGCCCTTGATTATAGTTAATGACCCTCAGCTGTAATAATTCCTTAACATGTTATTTGTCCTATTTCTGTCCTGGATTCATAGGGCTTTACTTCTTTTAAGAGAAAAGCATTTGTAATGATCATTAAGACACTGAAATAAACATATTTGATTTTTTCTTTTTTGAGAAATGATCATGTCTTGGCACAGGCCACTTCCCATGTGAATAAAATTCATACAAGCCAAATTTTCATTTGTGTCTAAATTTGATGAAATCTCAGAAAATCTGTTCAGCTGGAACCATATTTTTGCCTCCTCAGAAATATTTTAAAAATTAGTTTTCATTTATGTGTCAATATTGGACATTTTGAAGTATATAAATAAATTTCTCATATAAATCATTAATTGTTAGGTAAGAAGTTAGGCATGAGCAACTGGGCTGTCTGAAATAGATAAAAACTGATCTCTAAATCCTAAACCAGACATGCCCCAGTGCAGCCCAGGAGAACTCACAGACATGCTACAAAATCAGTTCAGTTCAGTCGCTCAGTCGTGTCCGACTCTTTGCGACCCCATGAATTGCAGCACGCCAGGCCTCTCTGTCCATCACCAGCTCCCGGAGTCTACCCAAACCCATGTCCATCGAGTCGGTGATGCCATCCAACCATCTCATCCTCTGTTGTGCCCTTCTCCTCCCGCCCCCAATCCTACCCAGCATTAGGGTCTTTTCCAATGAGTCAACTCTTCGCATGAGGTGGCCAAAGTATTGGAGTTTCAGCTTCAACATCAGTCCTTCCAATGAACACCCAGGATTGATCTCTTTTAGGATGGATTGATTGGATCTCCTTGCAGTCCAAGGGACTCTCAAGAGTCTTCTCCAACACCACAGTTCAAAAGCATCATTTCTTCTGTGCTCAGCTTTCTTCACTGTCCAGCTCTCACATCCATACATGACCACTGGAAAAATCATAGCCTTGACTAGACGGACTCTTGTTGGCAAAGTAATGTCTCTGCTTTAAAATATGCTATCTAGGTTGGCCATAACTTTCCTTCCAAGGAGTAAGCGTCTTTTAATTTCATGGCTACAAACAATAACCAGAGACTTTTCCAACTCTGGCACATGAGCCCTAGGTGCACAGTGGATGCCAACTAACCACAGGGACTTCTCCAACTCCAGCACATATGCCCTTGATGTATGGCTGTGTCCCCAAGTGACCTTAGGAAGTAGGGAGCCTATTAAGAGTTTATAAAATTTGCCTGCATTGGGGGAGAACTGGGTTCAATCTCTTGGTTGGGAAGATTCCCTGGAGAAGGGAACGGCTACCTACTCCAATATTCTGGCCTGGAGAATTCCATGGACTGTATAGTCCATGGGAGCTCAAAGAGTCGGACAGGACTGAGCGACTTTCACTTTCACTTTCAAATATTCTATACATACATACATCTGATTAAAACAGACTGAATTATGGGACAGACATGCTCAGTGGAGCCTGTTGCTATGTAACTTCCAACTGCCAATCAAAACTATCAATCCACACCCACCTAGATAAATGTGTGAAAACCTTATTTTAAAAACCCCATACCTCATCATTCTGGTGCCAGTGCCTCTCTTGGCTTGCCTACCTCTCCCTTGAGGTGCTCTTTCTGTTATTTCTTCAATAAACTTGTTTTTGCCATGGGTAAGAACTCAGATTATTCTTTATGTCCTTACCGAGACCTAAAGCCCATGAGGAAGGATTCTCTTCGACTCTTCCCTATCTGCCAACATTAGTCAAGTTTATTTGTGCACTAAATGACTGCTTCAGAAAAGATCATTGCTATTGTCCTCTGGACATTAGAGAACAGGAAATACATTGTTTACTTACAAAGGAAACCACACAGACCAAGTTGCCTAGATGACTCATTTGGATATGGCCAACATGCAAAGAACCAGCTGTCCAGAGAGTTTTTAAGGCTACAAAATTGTTTGAAGAGCCAATGAAATCTGGAGGCTTCAGCCGTTTCCCACCACTTCTATTTAAAAATAGAAAAAACAGTCTTTACATGTGTAAAGATTAATAAGCATGAGTAACTAGAGCAGAGTGGGGTTAACTACTGGAGGGCTGTAGTTCACAAATAGTGATTTACTGAGTTTTCAAAGATTTCTAAAATGCAAGAAATCTGTTGAATGCACTTATAAATTTAACTAAAGAGCAAAAGATGAAAACCTTGCTCTAGGGAACAGAGAGAGTGCACATATGTTTATGAAGACGGAGTTTTTCAGTTTAATATATTTCAAGTCAACAGTAATGAGTACTTTGAATTATTACAATTTGAGCAGGGAAAATCCTGCTTGTAGTTCTTCAATATTAGCATTAAAACACTGCTTGCCTACATTGCTCCATATCTTTATTTGCATCATTTATAAAAATTTTAAAACCTACTTATGTACCATAATCATGACAATTGGAGGACTGACCTATATAGAGAATGCCTACACAGTTTCATTTCATATACATTTTTCTGACTTCCTCATTTTTACTTCTTTTCTGTATAGAACATGGATATATCTCTAGATTCAGGTGAAAATCACTTTGCAAGTGAGTATTTTCCTAGCTACCTTTATTAAATTAAATATTTTTAGAGAAGGGTATGAGAAAACATAGCAAGAAAACTGGAGAGTTACAAACAAAGTAGGAGAAACAGTTTTGCAAATGCTGAGTTACTTAAAAATATCGATCTGAGTGAAATTTGGAACTAATATGACTAGTTCACAAACTCTTAATGTCTCTCATTTATGCCTTTACACCTATCCTTTTAAGTGGTAAGTTATCCTCAGACCACAAAAAAAAACTAGCATCTCCAAGTAGTTTACCAGAGCTCAGAGTGCCAGGAAACAGACACGTTAAAACAGAAACAACCATCATAACACAAAGATGCCTGCTTAAAGCTTCCTGGTTCTCATCTTCATTTCACTTCAGTTCAGGCACACAGTGGTGTCAGACTGCTTGTGACCCCATGCACTGCATCATGACAGGCCTCACTGTCCATCACCAACTCCCAGCGTTTACTCAAACTCATGGCCATCGACTAGGTGATGTCATCCAACCATTTTATCCTCTGTTGTCCCCTTCTCCTCTTGCTCTCAATCTTTCCCAGCATCAGGCTCTTTGCAAGTGAGTCAGTTCTTTGCATCAGGTGGCCAAAGTATTGGAGTTTCACCTTCAACATCAATCCTTCTAATGAACACCCAGGACTGATCTCCCTTAGGATTGACTAGTTGGATCTCCTTGCAGTGCAAGGGACTCTCAAGAGTCTTCTCCAACTCCACAGTTCAAAAGCATCAATTCTTTGGCACTCAGCTTTCTTTGTAGTCCAACTCCCACATCCATACATGACTACTGGAAAAAAAAAAATAGCCGTGACTAGACGGACCTTTGTTGGCAAAGTAATGTCTCTGCTTTTTAATATGCTATCTAGGTTGGTCATAACCTTCCTTCCAAGGAGTAAGCGTGTTTTAATTTCATGTCTGCAATCACCATCTGCAGTGATTTTGGAGCCTGAAAAAATAAAGTCTGCCATTCTTTCCACTGATTCCCCATGTATTTGCCATGAAATAATGGGATCATATGCCATGATCTTAGTTTTCCGAATGTTGAGCTTTAAGCCAACTTTTTCATTCTCCTCTTTCACTATCATCAAGAGGCTTTTTAGTTCTTCTTCACTTTCTGCCTTAAGGGTGGTGTCATCCGTATATCTGAGTTTATTGATTTTTCTCCCGGCAACCTTGATTCCAGCTTGTGCTTAATCCAGCCAAGCGTTTCTCATGATGTATTCTGCATATAAGTTAAATAAGCAGGGTGACAATATACAGCCTTGACATACTCCTTTTCCTATTTGGAACCAGTCTGTTGTTCCATGTCCAGTTCTAACTGTTGCTTCCTGACCTGCATACAGGTTTCTCAAGAGACAGGTCAGGCTCTCTGGTATTCCCATTTCATTCAGAATTTCCCACAGTTTGTTCTGGTCCACACAGTAAAAGGCTCTGTCATAGTCAATAAAGCAGAAATAGATGTTTTTCTGGAACTCTCTTGCTTTTTCGATGATCCAGCGGATGTTGGCAATTTGATTTCTGGGTCCTCTGCCTTTTCTAAAACCAGCTTGAACGTCTGGAAGTTCACGGTTCATGTATTGTTGAAGCCTGGTTTGGAGAATTTTAAGCATTTTTTTACTTGCATGTGAGACGAGTGCAATTGTGCAGTAGTTTGAGCATTCTTTGGCATTGCCTTTTTGGGGATTGGAATGAAAACTGACCTTTTCCAGTCCTGTGGCCACTGCTGAGTTTTCCAAATTTAGTGGCATATTGAGTGCAGTACTTTCACAGCATCATCTTTTAGTATTTGAAATAGCTCAACTGGAATTCCATCATGTCCTCTGACCTTGTTCATAGTGATGCTTTGTAAGGCACACTTGACTTCACATTCCAGAATATCTGGCTCTAGGTGAGTGATCACACCATCATGGTTATCTGGGTTGTAAAGATCCTTTTTGTGCAGTTCTTCTGTGTATTCTTGCCACCTCTTCTCAGTATCTTCTGCTTCTGTTAGGTCCATACCATTTCTGTCCTTTATTGAGCCCATCTTTGCATGAAATGTTTCCTTGTTATCTCTGCTTTTCTTGAAGAGATCTCTAGTCTTTCCCATTGTATTGTTTTCCTCCATTTCTTTGCACTGATCACTGAGGAAGGCTTTCTTATCTCTCCTTTCTATTCTTTGGAACTCTGCATTCAGATGCTTATATCTTTCCTTTTCTCCTTTGCTTTTCGCTTCTCTTCTTTACACAGCTATTTGTAAGGCCTCCTCAGACAGCCATTTTGCTATTTTGCATTTCTTTTCCTTGGGGATGGTCTTGATCCCTGTCTCCTGTGCAATGTCATGAACCTCCATTCATAGTTCATCAGGCACTCTGTCTATCAGATCTAGTCCCTTAAATCTATTTCTCACTTCCACTGTATAATTGTAAGGGATTTCATTTAGGTAATACGTGAATGATCTAGTGGTTTTCCCCACTTTCTTCAATTTAATTTGAATTTGGCAATAAGGAGTTCATGATCTGAGCCACAGTCCCCTCCCCATCTTGTTTTGGCTGATTGTATAGAGCTTCTCCGTTTTGGCTGCTAAGAATATCATCAATCTGATTTCAGTGTTGAGCGTCTGGTGATGTCCATGTGTAAAGTCTTCTCTTGTGTTGTTGGAAGAGGGTGTTTGTTATGACCAACAAACATCTCTCATCTTCAGAGGTGACTAAAAGCTATGATAATTATTCTACAATTTACTGAAAGTGAGAAACTAATACCACGTCTAGTCATGGGCATGTGAGCAAAAAGATAAATGAGAATAAACATATCAAAATGGTGAACAATTAGAAGAAAACTAGAGAACTACTCTTCGAAGGCAACCGTGATTTCAGTGAAAGGACGTCCAGTGAATATCATTCACATGTAAAAGTCAGTACTAAGTTTTGAAAGGAAAGAAAAGGCAACAAACATTTACCGAGTCAGAAAGTTTATATTTCATTTTCAAAGTATTCTGATGAAGAGCGTGTATTTATACCTATGTTTCCAACAAGGGATCTGAGTTTCAAGAATAGTAACAAATCCTCCAGAAATCACACAGTAATGCATTTTTTTTGACGTATACCAATTTGATTCCTAAAGCCCATATAATTTTACTTGTTAAGATAATATCTACCTTTTTATTTATGTATTCCCTTATTAATAATTATTTACTAGGTGCCTTCTTTGTGTCAAGGCTCTGCCTGGTGCTGAGATTCTGATGTTTAACTTGCCTCCACAGAGTTTACCAGGTAGAAAACTCTTTACCAGATGGAAAACTTTTCCTTTTTCATTGATGATACCATTTTCTACTGTTTTAAATTGGAACATATCTTGCCTCAAGAAGCTTTAAATTATTATTATAAGCTTTTCCCTGATGAAGTGTTCTTGTCTAACATTTATTTGGAATTGTGTCCTGCCAGTCCTCCGCCAGCTGTACTGTCCTTCCAGGGTGATTTTCTGTTGCACCTTGCAACAGAAGTCATTGCATTTCACTCACTTGCATTTAATTCATTATGCAGATAAATGTGGAATTATGTATATTGACAAATACTATGAAGAAAAAAAATTGGGGTTAATAGAAAAAATAAGATAATGATTTAATTTTTAAAATATCAGAATTCAGAGGGGGCTCTCTAGGAAGTAATCTTTGAGAAGGAACCTAAAGATGAATTAAATAGAAGGGGAGTGAACATGAATATCACAGGAAGGAGGAACCACTTCAGAAACATCAATCCCCAAGGTGAAAAACACATTCCAAGAACTGAATTAGGTCAGCCTGGAAAGGAGCAATGAATGACAGCATGGGGCCTCACAGGAAGCTGCAGTAAATGCAGTAGTAAGTTAGGGGGAGTACAATGGAACAAACTTTAATTTTATTTTTTATTGACGAGTTAGAAACAGAAAAGCAATATGATTGTTAAGGACTGAATGCTTATGCCCCACCCCCCACCCCTGCCAACTCAAGTGTTGAAGCCTTAACCCTCAGTGTAATGATATTTGAAGGTAGAGCCTTTGGGAGATACTTCAGTTTAGTTCAGATACATGAGGATGGGATGCTATGATGGGATTAGCGTCCTTAAAAGACAGGGAAGAAACCAAAGCTCACCCTCTCTACCATGTGAAGACACAGAAAGAAGGCAGATGTCTATGATTGGGAGTCAGGAAGAGAGCTCTTACCAGGGTATCCTGATCTTAGACTTCCCATCCTCCAGAACTATGACAAATAAATTCCTGTTGTTTAAGCCACCTAGTCAATGGTATTTTGTTATATTAGCACAAACTAACACAATGGTATAAACAATAACTTATGTATGATTTTAAATAATCTTCATAGCAATATGATTTAACACTAAGTGAATAGCATACTAAAAGAGCAATAAGGTCTCATATACTGAGGATTAACTAATTTATTGAATGAATCAATGGATTTAAGATAAGAACTGGCAGCTCTCTTTGCTCTGACCTGAAAAGGTGTGTGCTACCCTGTCTACCGCTTAACTGTTTCACAAGACTTGACAAAGCCCTAGAAACATAAGGTTGTCAATTATAAACAGAAACTTCAGGTATACTTAGAAAACGGCAAGCTGCTCAAAATACCTTTCCAATCAGTTAGTGTTTCTCAATCAGAAATTCCATGTTTGTGTTTAAGATTTCATCTGTTTATCTCTGGAACCAGAAAAGACTAATCTTGATAATTAATACCAACTCTTACATTGTATGTGGTCTTGAACAATTTTACTTTTTATTAACTTTGATAACTTTATTTGTAAAATCATACAATAATATTTCTTTGACAGGGTAGTTAGCTGACTTAAAAATATAATAGATGTAAAATTTTGTAATGGTTATACATTTATTTAATAAAGCCAATTATTTTCCTTGTTTTATCATCCACCTTTTCTAGGTAGAAAGTTTTTTAAAATAAATATTATTTATTATCATGGTTAAAAATTATATTTTACCTTCTGATTATTTCATTATTTTGTTTTTCCTAAGAGAACATGCTTATGAGAAGGGAATAGATAACATTAGTAGGGATGCTCTAGATTTAGGGTTAGTGTGAGAGAAATACATGACATGGAGTCACACAAATCTCCAAAATCAATACTTTGTTTCTGGTATACTTGTGCCTACATGAATCTTTAATTTTACTATGATAGTGATGCAAAAGTAATGTTAGTAGCACTAGCTATAGCAGTCATCATAACTCATGTTTACATGATAACTGTTATGTATTACAGAGAAGGCAATGGCACCCCACTGCAGTACTCTTGCCTGGAAAATCCCATGGATGGAGGAGCCTGGTAGGCTGCAGTCCATGGGGTCGCTAGGATTCAGACACGACTGAGCGACTTCACTTTCACTTTTCACTTTCCACTTTCTTGCATTGGAGAAGGAAATGGCAACCCGCTCCAGTGCTCTTGCCTGGAGAATCCCAGGGATGGGGGAGCCTTGTGGGCTGCCGTCTATGGGGTCACAGAGAGTCGAACAAGACTGAAGCGACAGCATCAGCAGTAGCAGCATTACATATTAGGCCCTCTTCTAAGTATAATACTCATAGGTAAGTACATTAATTAATCCCATTTTATTACTAACAAGATTGAAATACAAGTTTAAGCAATTTGTCAAATGTTACACAATTATTTCTTAAAGAGCTAAGATTTACAACTGAAACTAATGCAATATCATAAATCAACTACACTTCAATTAAAAAAAAAATGCTGGGCTTTGAATTCAGAAAGCTTACTCCAGATTCTGAGTTCTTAAGGTATAAAGAGAAAGATTTATATGTATTTGTTCATATATGTATGTGAATATGATGATGATTCCCTACTATTTCTCTAGAACTAAATTACTCTAGGATTTTCTCAAAATAGAACGGGCAAGCAAGGCAGCAAACTGGTACATGGCACTTAAGATGTCTACAATAATCACATGAAAAAGGTGATAGGAGAGATGCCTGAGAAGAGAAATATGAAAAAATAACCAGACATGTTGCTGACAGTTTGATCAGTGGAAAATATATAAATCTGAAAGGTGGTACGAGGATAGATTTCTGTGCTTCTGAGGTTGTGGAGAAAGCGGAATTTCTAAGTTCAGATAGGAGACATGAAATCATACTGAGAACTACAAAGATCATAATATGAAAAATGGTCTGCTATAATATTTTACCAAGGAATATTTGACAGAAAGGGAGATGAACTCAAAATAGACTAAAAGAACATGTCACACTGAAAGAGCCTAAAATACTACTGTTGGGGGGAAATAAAATCCTCACTATAATGATTCAGAGTGCTTCTAATGCAAAATGTTTTAAAATACTATCATAAAATAGTAGCATGTGATTTTAAGAGTGGTTATGACATCTGACAGTCCTCAAAAATGCTGCTTTTTTGACAGTGTCAATTGGTAGTGCATATAACAGAAATTTATGTTATATCATAAAGAATAACCAAAACATACTGAATCATAAGCTATAAAAAGTGATAACTGTTCTCTCATGGGTGTGCATTTTGATAATTTTCCAGACTTTAATTAAGAGTTTTTTTAGAGTGTGATAGCCAAAAGTAATATTTTAAAGAAAATGATAATAGTTTAACGTATTAATTTTGTGTATAAAATTAAGCTCACTTACTGAGAAAAGCATTTTGAATAGTCATTATAATGGCACATTTATGGAAGTAGTAGTTTATAACTATAGGTTTTACAGAATTTTGGATATAACATTTAGCACATAAAATAGCAAATGGTAGTCAAGAATGTTTGAAAATTCTGATATTGGATCCATATCTCTAATATCTCTTTGGAAATTATTTTGTGAAAAGGAAGCTAAATTCTGCAGGGAGAAGTTAAAAAAAAAAAAGGATAAAAAATGAGGGTTCAGATCCTACAGAAAATGCTTACTCATTTTGTGTATTCAGCCATGACTATATTATGGAGATATGATTCCCTTAGCTATAAAATGGGATGATAGTTTATTTTTAGAGTTTCAAAATGGTAAATTATTATATATACCAGTAGCTTAACATATTGGGCACTGAAATTTATGCAAGTTAACATGAAATCACAACCATTTTAATGGAGAAATAAATATGAATTTTAAAATCTCTGTAATGAGCTAAATAGTGTGCTTGGTATTTTGGTCTTCAGTATAATCTTGTGAGATTGGCATTATTAATTTGGTTTTTCATATGAGAAAAACTATTCTAAGAGAGACTAGGTCATCTGTTCAGATACAGAGCTACATTCCTGGATTTTAATCCAGGTTATCAGACCCAAGTCCAGTCTTCCTATTATATCTCATGACTACATAGCATTAATTTCTTGTCTTTTTTTAAAAAATATATTTCTGTAATTCCTAGTATAAGGAGGCATGGGATTTAAGGAGCTAAATTCCTCTGTGTGTGTTTCTGTGAGGCTCCAACTTTCTGCCAGATTACTTGTAAAGTACTGCTATTCACATGATGTATTCTATTCAATTTATTTTAGATGGTCAAAAGACAATAACAAGGATGGGATTTACTCTTCCATTGGAACAAACAAAATATATGAAGTAGCAGCTTGCAAAACATTGTTCATTGGGCAACAAATAAAGGATAGTGAGCCCTGAAGATGGACAAACACAGTGAGACCTTGAAGTACTCCAGTTCACTGTATTGAGAGAATTTCCTAGTTTCAGTGCAGGGATAAGAAACCCAGGAGGAGCCCGGCTAGCTCCCAATGTAGCCATAGTTTTCAGAACAGAGTGCTGGAGAGAAAAGATAGTTGAGTTTTTTATAAAAATGATAATAATATTGTGTGAAGTTTATAAATAGTAAAAGTAAACTGTGTGCCAATAATAGCACAAGGGTTGCAAAAGGAGGGAAAAGAAAAACATAAAACTGTAATGTTCTTTTACTCTGTTTGAAGTGGCATAATACCACTTGCAGGTACACTGTGAAAAGTTAAAGATGTAGACTATAAAGACTAAAGCAATTGCCATAAAAATAAAAAAAGAGCTATTGATAATTAGCCAAAAATAGAAAAAAAATAAAACCATAAAAACATTCAATCTTTAAGCACAAAAGGGGGAACAAATTAAAATTAAAACAATAGAAAACAAATAGCAAGATGGTAACTTAAAGGTCACCAGATCAATAATTACATTTATTTAGGAATAATTTAAAAAGTAAAAATTGCCCTCAATTAAAATCAAAGATTGTCAAGTGGGGGAAAAAAGTAAGACCTAACTAGAAGGAACATAAATTTTAAATAAAATGACACAAATAAGTTAAAAGTAAAAAAAAATGATATAAGACACAGCATTCTAACACTAATAAAAGAAAGATGGAAATTAGCACAGATAAGAAAAGCCCAAGGAAACCTGACTGCTAAGTGTAATGTGGTGTCCTGCATGGGATGCTGGAAGAGAAAAATGACATTAAGATAAAACTAAGAATCTGAACAAAGTATGGACTACAGTTAATAATAACCTTTTATTATTGCGAAGATCCCCAGCAGAAAGTAATAGCAGTCCACTCCAGTATTCTTGCCTGGGAAATCCCATGGACAAAGGAACCTGGTGGGCTACAGTCCATGGGGTCACAAGAGTTGAACAAACTTAGCAAATAAACCACCACATTGGTATATTAATTGTAAAAAATATATTGTATTATGGGGTAGATGGAGGCTCTCTGTAGTACTTTATAATCTTTTCTATAAGCCTTAAAGAGTTTTAAATTGAAAAAAAAATGTTAAGAAAGCAATAATCATGAATTGACTATGTTAATGTTAGATAATGTAGATTTCAGATAATGAATATTATCAGGAAAGAAGAATATCATTTCTCAATGATAAACGTGTTCATTAGTCATAAGGATATAGAACCCTAAAAACATCTGCATATCGTGTCCGACTTTTGCTACCCCATTGACTGTAGCCCGCCAGGCTCCTCTGTCCATGGGATTTCCCAGGTAAGAATACTGGAGTGGGTTGCCATTTCCTTCTGTAAGGGTGCTTCCTGACTGAGGGATCAAACCCATGTCTCTTATGTCTTCTGCATTGCAGGGAGATTCTGTACCAATTGAGTCACCAAGAAAACCCCAATATTATCTATAAAACTGTGCAACTAAAAGAACAAACTAAAAGTCAAAATATTGAAATATAGAGTCAATGATAGTCATGGTTGTCATGTTTTAAAAATCAGGACAATGATTCAATTCTAGTATTGCTGACAGCTCAAAATTCCTGATGCAAGATGACTGAATAATTTAATCTGGAACACAGAGGGTATGTTTTTAGCTGAGAATGAACATATGGATAGGAAAAGATTCCTACTGATTATGCCCTTGGCTTAGAATAGTTAAATCAGAGTTTTTATTTTTAATAGAGAGGCATGTGAGTAGAGGAAAATATTGTTTTTTGCATTGTTTCAGTATACGAATCCCAGAATATATTCAAAATTTCTTAATATTCAATAGTGAACATTCTGAAATTTTAAAAATGAATTAATTTGAAATAGTTCTGAAACTGTAAGTATTAAAGCTAACTATAAGAAGCCGTAAGATCAAGATTTTTATGGGAAATTTTTCTTAAATTTCTTTATTTAGAAATATGAGAAAATTGAAATTCAAATGTTAATATTAAAAAAAAAAATTAACCATTGCATTATCATCTAATGCTATGATCCTATAGATAATTCAAAGAGCATTCTTTTAAATTTAGAATAGCCAGAGTGGTCTATTTCTCTGTATGCTTGTATATTTTTAGAGAACAATGCATGAGTAATGATGACAAAACCTTCAAAGAAGTAACAGAAAACAGGTATTCTTCAATATGAGCCAGAAAAATAATGGAAGAAGAATGGGTTTAGGTAAAATATATGCTGTAAATGGTGTTAAACAAAACTTTTTTTATTTAATTTTGAATTTACCTGTGCAACCTCAAAAATGACAGAATAATCTCTGTTGGTTTCCAAGGCAAACCATTCAATATTACAGTAATCCAAGACTATGCCCCAACCAATAATGCTCAAGAAGCTGAGCAGTTCTCTGAAGATCTACAAGACCTCCTAGAACTAACATCCAAAAAAAAGATGTCCTTTTCATTATAGGGGACCAGAAAGCGAAAGTAGGAAGTCAAGAGATACCTGGAGTAACGGGCAAATTTGGCCTTGGGGTACAAAACGAAGCAGGGCAAAGGCTAACAGAGTTTTTGCCAAGAGAACGCACTGGTCATAGCAAACACCCTCTTCCAACAACAAAGAGATGACTCTACACATGGACATTACCAGATGGTCAATACCAAAATCAGATTGATCATATTTATGCAGCCAAATATTGAGAAGCTCTATACAGTCAGCAAAAACAAGACCAGGAGCTGACTGTGGCTCAGATCATGAACTCCTTATGCCAGACTCAGACTTAACTAACAAAGCTAGTGGAGGCGATGGAATTCCAGTTGAGCTATTTCAAATCCTCAAAGATGATGCTGTGAAAGTGCTGCCCTCAAAATGCCAGCAAATTTGGAAAACTCAGCAGTGGCCATAGGACTGGAAAAGGTCAGTTTTCATTCCAATCCCAAAGAAAGACAATACCAAAGGATGTTCAAACTACTGAACAATTGCACTCATCTCACACTCTAGCAAAGTAATGTTCAAAATTCTCCAAGCCAGTCTTCAACAGTACATGAACAGTGAACTTCCAGCTGTTCAAGCTGGATTTAGAAAAAGTAGAGGAACCAGAGATCAAATTGCCAATATCAGTTGGGTTATCAAAAAGGCAAGAGAGTTCCAGAAAAAAATCTGCTTCTGCTTTATTGACTATGCCAAAGCCTTTGACTGTGTGGATCCTGACTAACTGTGGAAAATTCTGAAAGAGATGGGAATACTAGACCACCTGAACTGCCTCCTGAGAAATCTTTATGCAGGTCAAGCAACAGTTAGAATGGGGCACGGAATGACAGACTGGTTCCAAATTGGGAAAAAAGTATGTCAAGGCTGCATATTGTCACCCTGATTATTTAACTTATATGCAGAGTACATCATGAGAAATGCCATGCTGGATGAAGCACAAGCTGGAATCAAGATTGCTGGGAGAACTATCAATAACCTCAGATATGCAGATGACAGATATGCAGAAAGTTAAGAAGAACTAAAGAGCCTCGTGATGAAAGTGAAAGTGCAGAATAAAATATTTGGCTTAAAACTCAACATTCATAAAACTAAGATCATGGCATCCTGTCCAATCACTTCATGGCAAATAGATGGGGAAACAATGGAAACAGTGACAGATTTTATTTTTTTTGACCTCCAAAATCCCTGCAGTTGGTGACTGCAGCCATGAAATTAAAAGACACTTTCTCCTTGGAAGAAAAGTTATGACCAACCTATATAGCATATTAAAAAGCAGAGACATTACTTTGCCAACAAAGGTTCATCTAGTCAAAGCTATGGTTTTTCCAGTAGTCATGTATGTATGTGAGAGTTGGACTATAAAGAAAGCTGAGCACCAAAGAACTGATGTTTTTGAACTGTGGTGTTGGAGAGGACTGTTGAGAGTCCCTTGGACTGCAAGGATATCCATCAAGTCCTATCCTAAAGGAAATCAGTCCTGAATATTCATTGGAAGGAGTGATGCTGAAGCTGAAACTCCAATGCTTTGGCTATCTGATGCAAAGAACTGACTCAATAGAAAATACCCTGATGCTGGGAAAAATTGGAGGCGGTAGGTGAAGGTGACGACAGAGGATGAGATGGTTGGATGGCAGCACTGACTCGATGGACATGAGTTTGAGTAAACTCCAGGAGTTGGTGATGGACAGGGAGTCCTGGTGTGCTGCTGTCCATTGGGCTGCAAAGAGTCGGACACGACTGCGTGAGTGAACTGATGCAAGTATTCAATTGTTAGTGTTATGCCACCAAACCAGGTAGTCCAAAGTTACAATCTTGGAAGTATGGTTTTTAAAACAAAGTATTCTTGTTCATTTAGAATTTATTTGCCCTAACTGGACAATATTTCATACATCTCTTCTTATAAAAAAAAAACCTCATATGCTTATTTTTTTGTTCTACAATAGATCGTGACTTTTTGAGAACAGATTTTATGCTATCTCCTTTGTATATCTTAAGAACCTGGCATAGGTTTCAGAATCGGTAAGAAAAAAGAAAAAATATTGCACACTGAATATTTATTGATTTACTTCTTATTAAAAATTTCTTGATTAATACTAATGGTTACATTTCTAAAATCTCTAGTAATCTAAAAGACTATGATAAAGAACAATTATTTTTAAAGCTTTTCTTTTTGTCTTTCTATCCATCTATGTTAGTAGATGGGTATGTAAGTAGGAAGGTAGATATCTTTGAACCAGCCTGACTACCTACTTTCCCTTGCCTCATGTAAGGAGTTTAAGATAGATGATTTATAATAAACAGTTTATTAAATTCCACTATGCTTAGATTATATGAAACCTGGCATATGTCAATATAGATTTTTTTTTCTTTGTAAAATAATCTAATAATTGTATGTGACAATAGCAACAACAAAAATATTCATAAGCGTCTAAAAATGTGCCAAGCATTATAACAGGTAAAAGGGAATCACAACGGGAAACGGGATACAGCTTCTCCACTCAGGCCACAGCCAGTGACTTGGACTAAATTTGACCATCCATTGCTTATTCACATAAGAGCTTCAAACATTTGAGGTCTGTAGCAATGATGTCAGGATTATCATGAGTATTGTGACATTTTTATGACTGTATATTTATTGCCCTTTGAAACTTTACAATACTTAATCATTTTTGTTACAATTATGTTTGATTTCCTTTCCATAATAAGTATGATGGTTTGTGTCATTTAAAATTAAACCTCCCACCATCTTTATAATTATAAGAACAAAAACAAAGTCTAAATTGCCTTATTTTAATTTTAGAACAAGAAAATGTACATTGTTATTGCCTCACAACTGAGCTGGGATGAGAATATACTTAAGGAACAACTTGTTAACTTTAAGGACGGGTTAACATATTCAATCTATTCCAGATAAACATTAAGGTAAAAAAACAAAATCTAAAAGGTAATGCTAGCTTTATTATCTGATCTCATTCTCTCTCCTAAATTATAGCCTAGATTGGGCTGGTTGGCTTAATTGTTTAGAGTGCCATTCTGAGTAGACTAAGATCACAGCTTTGATTTTCAGGTAAGTCTCTTAATAGATGTTTATCTGTTGATCACAAAAAGGTTGAGTTAGTAAGAACCTAGTTGAGATGGCGCAAAAGCTTTTATTACCAAGTAAACAACACAATGTGTATATTCTACTATTGCAGTACCATTAATTTTGCTTACATATGCAAAAGACAGCACATCTCTGAATGATCTCCATAGAAAAAGGATGTATTTCTCTTTCAGTGAATGTGATTAATAGAATAATATAATAAAGATGTACTTTATCATATTAAATTAATCATGTCTATGTTGCATGAAACCCCCTAGAACTTTAGTAGAAAAGTTAAATCACGGCTTACCAAAATAGGAAAGGATAAAATGGTGAAGAAAGAAAAGTTAATTTCAAGCTTCAAAGAAGATATTACAGGTAATGGAGGTTAAAATAAAATTGAGACTATAAAAGCAATTAAGGATGTCCCTTTAAGGAGTAGGGCATGAGAGGCTCTGATAGTCTGAAATTATTCATATTTGCATAGAAAAGGTCACAAGATATCATTGGATTGTTAACACTGAGCAAGAGACTTCCTTGGAAAAGGGGAATCTGATGCATATTCCATTATAAGACATTAGGTTTCCTTAGAATTGTAATACACATAATCACTGGCATGGTATTATATAATTTTCATATTTTTTTTTAGGACAAATATACTTTCGCTTGGTTTTTGCAGATATTCTGTCAGAAAACCCTTGTTCAGACCTCTTTAATACTCAGCATGATCACTTCTTATATTTATCCTAAATCCCTTTGTGTCCCCACATAAACTATGAAGCAGTGTAATTCAGTTACAATTACAGCAGTTTTTATTGTGTTTCTGCATATTACAAAACGTGAATAGAGAATTAAATTAACAGTAGTGTTTGTCTCTGGGTATTTTTCTCATTACAACTCTGTATAATGTGACAGATTTGAAATACAATGACAGACACAGGAAAGAATATCATTCTGATGACATATATTGCTGTGTTTTCATTAATTTTCCAAGAGCATTAAAGGAAAGGACTGCTAATTGGAAAAACAACTCTAGGTGCCTTGAAGCATAAAAGAACTCTACATCAGTTTATGAAGTAAGTGATTCAAAGTGTTTGCCCATTGTTGTTCTTATTAAACTTAATGATGTTTGACCCAGTTTATAGACATTTGCTTGACTAAAGACACATACAATTGCTAATTATAATACCTGTGCATAAATAGCAATAGTATTCTTATGTCAAGGCTACATGTCATGTGAGTAAATCAAATTGCATGTTGAATTTCAAGGAAGAGCATCTGCTTGGCATATATCAAACAACAGATGTTGCTAAATCAAATAACTATCAATCTTGAACTCATAATGTCATTGTTGGGTGTTTACATTCAAAGTATAGCCTCAAATGGACAAAGGACATACATCATGTACTCTGGAATACTAACATTAAGAACCAATTAGTTGGAATCCAACTAACAATGAATTCAAAAAACCTTGTGCCTTTTTTTTCAGAGAAAATGCCAAATGAAAATTACATAGTTAAGAATGTTTTGGCATGGTTAAGAATATTTCATACTTTTGTTTTTTGCTTTTGTTACTTATTTTCTTTGTTTTGGTAAAAGTACCTCTACATATAGCTTTCACTCTTGTTATGTTCTATTAAAACATTTACTGCAATGGACCTTGACACATGGCATAATTCACAATCATCAGAGAAAGTTTAAATTATATTTCTAATTCTTCAGTTAAACAGAAAACCATGCTAATTTTATTAACAAAGTTTAAAATATTTTCTGTTTAAGATTTGTTTAATCAAAAATATGAGATTATGCACTTGAATTTTATGTTTCTGAATATGTAACAGTAAGTTAAAATATTTTGTTTTGAGGCCATAAAGTAGTTTTGATGTATATTTCTATAAAATTATTATATCTGATTACCATTATAAACAGTGGTCACACTTGCAAAAATTTTGAACTTTTTCTCCCTTCCTGATACATTTTGAGATGAAGAAAAATAATTTTTTACTTAAGTGTATGATTTCAAACATGTACTGCAATACTTACTCAAATAGATGTTGCTAAACCTTTCCAGAGAAACACAGTTAGGAAGCATTTAGAAAGTTTCCCATACTTTCTAACATTGTACATATTTATCTATGCTAATAGAAACAAGTCTCAATTTAACCAATTAAATATTAGCTTCTAATTAAAACAAAAAGCATATATTTTATCAGAGTCCCAACAACGCACATTATCTGAAAGGTAAAATGGTAAATGAGGAACAAAACATTAGCCAAACAATACTCCTATGCTTCTCATTCCAATATAATTATTTAATAATAAAAGTAAAATTTAGCCTCACTACTTACTAAAGTTAAGGTTCACGTGTTCATTTAGAAGAAGGTGAACACCTTTGCTGCATAACTTAGATCATTTAATTTTGATATACTATAATGAACAATGATGGTATTTCTTCTAATTAAAAATACTTTGTCCTTTCCTGAGATAATGAGACTTCACCTCCCCTTCCAGAGCTGCTGGACACAAAAGTAACAAATTCTAAAGAAATGTGGGTTCCTGAACCATCAATTTGTCTAATTTGATCTTGTGTCCCTAAGAATGCCTCATTATACTGTACAGGATATCCTCCTACAAACTTGAATTCTCTTGGCCTTCAGTGCAGTCAGAGAAACAAGCTAATTTGCAAGTAATTATAAACACTCTTTTATTTCATTTTGAAATTAAAATTGAAAATGGAACAAGTTTCCTGTAATATATAAATATAAACATTACATGTATTTCTAGAAATCGATAGAACTTGTATTACCCTGTAATTATTATTAAATTTGGATTTTTCAGTTGTGACTACCAAAACAGCCTGCTTAACTATGAGTTGAGTAATTATAGAAAAAGTAATATGAATTTTATGGACCATAGCATATCCCTCCTAGAAAAATAATTTATTTTCAGGATAAATTAACTTCTAATGTTAGCTGATAACTAATCTTCAGAGTGGCAAATACAATTGATTCATATTACTCTATTTTTCCTAGTGAAAATTTTAATGCATAAAATATATATCCTTCAAAATAGGTATTAGCATCTTCTTATATTTGAAAATCACTTCTTTGCTATATTTCAGTTTATTTTAAAATCAAATATGTGCAATCAATACACTAATTTGCATATTGACAACAAATGTGCTTATATAATGTTTTGTGTGTAAAATATTCTGATTTGCATTTCTCTTTAAAATATGAAAAATGATGTAATAGCATTAGGAAGTAATAAACATTTTTAATACTCCATATGACACACATTTTTATTGATAAAGTTTATAGCTCTGATATCAGAATAAAACAAACAAAAAACTCAACATTTAGATTTTCTGTTTTCTAAGATATTTTCAGTATTTAGTTCCAAAAAGAAACTTGGTCTTAACCATTTTTTTTAAAACTTCATATATATTTCATACTGATCATTCTTATGAAATATAATTTTACCAGGTTTTAATTTACCTTGATGCTCTCTGATTATACCAGGAATAATTAATGTGCTTACCTAAAACAGAAAGAAATAATATATGTTGTTAGTTCCAAAAGAATAATTGTTTGATGCTTGCAGTACACAAAATAAGATTGGCAAATAAATAATCACCAACTCATTCCAATCTCTATTTTTCTTTGCATCCCAGGGATCTTTATGGCTGTGACAAAATCAAATGGAATAAGTGTTTCCAAAACTGCATAGGAAAAGGGCTTTTGCAGATGACTTAGTGGTGAGTCCATTTTTACTGAGTTGAAGACATCTATTTTTGTCATTTATTTTATGTCATCAGCATATAAGGAATCAAAATTTTAAAAAATTAGCAAAAGCCTTCTGGAATTGTATTATTTCCACAAAGATCTTAGAAATATCTTCACCATTGATGCACTGTTCATGGTTCTACTACAGTATCATTCATCCTAGCCACATTAACCTGCCTGGAAAATTCTAAAATTCAGATATCTTTAAAATCAGTTTTAGTAATAATGAAAGTGAAAGTGTGAAACTGTATCGGTTTTAGTAATAATGAAAGTGTGAAACTGATAGTCACTCAGTTGTGTCAAACTCTTTGCAACCCCACTGACTGTAGCCCGCCAGGCTCCTCTGTCCATGGGATTCTCTAGACAAGAATATTGAAGTGGAAATAACAAAGTACCTATTATAATTATACTACACCTATGAATTACACAGTGCATGCCATATACATTATACACGTCTATGTCTATGAAATAAAAAAAACAAATGGCTATGAACTTTTTTTGGATTCTTTTTTTTTTGTATTCATTCTGCTTTGTGTGCCATGACATCAGAAATCCTATGTATTCTGCTGACTTTAACATCCAGCAGTGTAAATATGGAGTAGAAACTGAAAAAAATGTTCTTTTTGGATGGATAAAGGAATATTTGAATGAATCACAGAAAAACTAAAATTAGGAACTATTGTCCAGTAAAATCCAAGAGAACTGAATGCTCTACACCCAAGGTATCTTTGTTTATTTAGTTATTTACCTTTTACTTGGTCAAAGTCAAAGAACAACGTTTCACTACGCTTTTTAGAAAATTAAAAATGGAAATAAAACAACAGTGTTTTATGGCTCAATAAACGAGAATGGCACATCAATAGAACATTAGGGAGCAATTTGGAGCAATTTTTGGCGTGTAAAACAATAATTCCAGCTTGCTATTTACCAATAAAAATATAACTCATTTCCCATAATATCTGTTTTAAGAGGTAGAATTTCTAACTGGAATATGCTGATTTTCCAATTAAAATAGTTAAGGCAGATTTGTACATTTTGAGTAAATCATTGTTTCCTTGGGTGATATTTCTCCCACATGTACAATGGTGGGAGGACAGGTAGCTTCCTTTTTCTTTGTATTTATCTCAAATGGACTTCTAAAGAAAAAAGTCATAATATACAGAGACACATAGCTTTTTATAAGAGATTCATGAGAGGCCTGTACTTATATTTGACCATGGTTTTATCCAATTACTGTTTCTTTTTTTGCCCTCCTCGTGGAGTCAGTTGTGATTATAAGTATTTCTTTCTTTGCTCCATTATACATATTTGTGATAATCTGGGCAGTGAGCCCAGATTGATTTATTCATTGTTTATTGTTTGTAGACTGTCCTAGATTCTTTTCAAAGGGCTTATTCTAAATTATTATTATCATAATTACAGGAATATTGGCATTCTGTGAGATTATAAGAAGATTCTCTCATTATTGATAATGAGCTAACTACTATACTTTTTTAATGAGTGATGTATTACTTGGATAGAGTATTTTAATTTTACTATTGCCTACATGTCTAGACTATGTTCAGGACATAATATAATTTTAACTGTGTGACACTTTTGTGTGAAATAAGAGTCCTATCTACAGACCAATTTTATTTCATTTATGTAATAATTTATGTATTTATTATTGTCACATGTTCCATGATATTCCTCTTGAAAACATGGCATTGTTAACAAACTGTAACTTTTAATGCAGTACAGACTATTCCAAATCTCACAGACAAAACAACAATTAAATGCCTTTAAATTGTACTTATGGGGGTATTATATTTGGAAAAACTGAAAACAATAAAGATGACTTGAATCATTTAGACATGTGATCTAATTGTGTCTATATCTATTTTTTAAAATGCCATCACTGGGTATAGCGAAATAGTATATTAATATCCTAACAAGACCACAGTGGCCTCCTAGGATAAATATTGCACTGTTGTTTGGACCACAATAATGATAATGATACCATCAGGCATTATGTTTCCATCATACTCTGCTGTCTGGCTCTTATGGAAACCTTGAACCAGTGGTTCATGGTTATTTCCACTTTCTCTTATTAGGATTTATTTATATACACCCTAGTTCCATAATGCTTGGATAGATATATCAATATAATACTGAAAGGAACTTAGGTACATTCTACATATTAAATATGAAACAGTAATGTGTAGATAGATTGAATGACTTGCCTTGGGTCCTACAGATCTTGATTTCTAGCCCAATGGCCTTTCCATTTTAGTTCAGACATCATAATCCCTTTTTCACTCTCTTAAAACAAATTCTTTATGAAAATACCAAATATGGTATATATTCATAGCATACTTGTGACATATGCAATTTGGCTTCATTTGGGCAGTGATCTTTAGCCACTCTTTCTGAAAACATTCTCACATGGAGTCAAAGGTATACACACACACACACACACACACACACACTACACTGACATCCTTTCAGGATCAAGGTCTTCATTTCTAATTCACTCTGCACATCAATTCTACTGATCTGTTTTCAAATATTAAAATCTCTCACATTCTAAACTACTGGGGTTAAATTCCTCTTATAGGGTTCAAAACAAAACTAAGGAATTGTTCATTTTTCACTTACATGATTCCCGCTGAACTTGTAGTCCCAAATAAAGTGGTATCAGTCTTCCTACTTTGATCAGTTCCCATTAATTAATTTCCCCTTTTGATTTCTTTCATTCCAAACAACTTTCTTTTCACTCTAATTGAGGTCTTTATTGTCACACCAACACATCTCAGGATCTAGCACCTTTCCAAGTAACTAGAGGTTGAAAGTTGATTTGTCTTTTTAAAACATAATGTTTGCTTTTGAATAAGATTTGCTAATAAACATTTTTATGCACAGAGCCACTGGCTTTCTCTTTATGTACCCTCATGGGTGTTAAGTCATTTCAGTCATGTGCGACGATGTGCGACCCTATGGACTTCAACCCGCTGGGCTCCTCTGTCCATGGGATTCTGCAGCAAGAATACTGGAGTGGGTTGCCATGCCCTCCTCCAGAGGACCTTCCGGGCCCAAGGATCAAACCTGTGTCTCTTATGTCTCCTGTATTGGCAGGCAGGTTTTTTAACACTAGCGCCACTTGGGAAGCTCCTTCTCGTTATAGAACACGTATTATTTACAGCACCGTATTAGCCTGGGATCAGCAAATTATTTCTATCAAAGTATATAGTATGCTAACCATTGGTATTAGTTATTTTGGAAAAAAATGACTTAATGATACCTAGCTTACCAACTCATAATACTGTAGGCATCAAGTGAAATAATGTGTTATAAACAGCAAAAAATTATATTACTATAAACAATATTTGTTTGTGGAGATGTGTTTCAGGAGTGGCCACAAAGACTACTCTAGAGTCTCACCAATTTGTGCTTTGCTTCCTGACCCATATACTGAAGGAAGATGGCTCAAATAATCTCTGAATATCTTTCATACTTAGACATGGTGGGAAATGTTAGGAATCAGTATTATTGATAAAGAAACTCATTATTGTGTAAAAATGAGCAAAGCACAAACCTAGGGCAAAATTCTACAGACATCTATAACTCCTATAACTTGGATAAACAATAATTGCACTTTAAAATGCTAGAAAATTGTATTTGTAATTGCATATCTGGATGTTGTCTTGAGTGTAAAATTGGTTACTGGTTAAATTATTGCTAAAAGACAGATATAATTACTAACATTTTTCTTACATATTTGAGATCATGAGAGGCTATTGATACGTAAAAATCCATAAGTACTTTATTTCTGAGGAAGCTGAAGGACTAAATTCCTCTTTCCTTCCACTCACTCTCTTAAATATCATGGGAGACTCTAGAACTATGAACAAAAATACTCAGACTAAAATTCTTTTCCTTGAAGGAGAATATTTTCTAACAGAGGAGCTGGACTTGTAAATTGACAAATATGAAGCTTTTTATAGTGTCTGAATGCAAAGGATCTTTCATAATAAAGATCATAAAGATATTATCCCCCTCGCTGTATTTAAAACGAAGTTGATGTGCATCTCATTCACAATAATAAACAGGTTTACAACTGCACCTGTATAGGATGATTCAAATATAAGCTTGAATAAAATCATCTTAGTTACCTTCATACATTTATCTTACTATTATAATTAATATTTTTTGTACTTTTTTGGATAAATTATGTCATAAATTGTTTTAAAGTAAAGAGACTGCGTGATAGGATATCTGTGCTTGGTCTGTTACTTTTGAAAATGTTAGATGATATATATTTTAGCATTTAATTCTATAATTTTCCTTTTAATAAACAGATGAATGTTTTTGCCACAACTATTGAAACCACAAACCCAACATTTATTTAGAAATTTGGCAACTGAGATTTCATGAAGTATGTAGCAGTTAAAGTATAGTTAACACAAAGGGAAAACTTAAAATCCAAACAGACTGCAGAATAAATATCAGAATTTTGTCAAATGAATGCAAAAAATTTGAAATTGTTTCTTTTCAAATCCATGCTGTGTTCATTTTAAATTTCAACACGTGCTGCTGAAGACTGATCTTCTGTTATTGGAAGCAAACAGGACTAAGGCTGAAAAGTTAGCCTTGCATATCTTGGTCCTGCTCACACATTTTAAATAGATGTCAAACTTATTCACATCACTTGGGCTGGTCAAACTTGTTTATATCATTTAGATCTTCTCTGAATTTGACTTCCCACTGACTTTGAGATTTACAAGCTAAAGAGCAGCTAAATTAAGCAGAACAAAACCAACTGCAACAGGACAAAAACAAAACAAAACACTGAAGTCCAAATCTACTCATTTCACTTAGTGGATGCAGTCTCAGAGACCTCTGGGACAACATTAAGCACACCAACATTTGAATTACGGGGTCCCAGATGAATAAGAGAAAAAGAAAGGATATGAGAAAATATTTAAGGAGATTACAGCTGAAAACTTCCCTATTAAAAGTGAGGGATTGGAAATACAGAAAATTACAGAGGAAGGAAAATTACCAAACTTGTTTCACAAGGCCACTATCATCATGATAACCAAAACCAGACAAAGTTACCATCACACACACAGAAAAAGAAAATTACAAGCCAGTATCACTGATGAACATAGATGCAAAAATCCTCCATAAAATTTTAGCCAACTGAATCCAACAAGACATTAAAAAGATCATACATCATGATCAAGTCGGCTTTACCGCAGGGATTTAGGGATTTTTCAATATATGCAAATCAATCAATGTGATACACCATATTAACCAACTGCGAGATAAAAACCATGTAATTATCTCAATGGGCTTCCCTAGTGGCTCAGTCAGTAAAGAATCCTCTTGCAATGTGGGAGACCTGGGTTTGATCCCTGGTCAGGGAAGATCCCCTGGAGAAAGGCATGGCAACCCAACTCAAGTATTCTTGCGTGCTGAATCCCCATGGACAGAGCCTGGTGGGCTGCAGTTTATGGGATTGCTAATAGTCCGAAGAGTCAGACACAACTGAGCGATTAAAGCACAGCATAATCATCTCAATAGATTCAGAGAAAGCTTTTGACAAAATTCAATACTCATTTTTGATAAAAACTCTCCAGAAAGTAGGCACAGAAGGAACCTTCCTCAACATAATGAAGGCTATATACAACAAAGCCACAGCAAATGTTGTTCTTTCCAAACATGAGACACCTTACATATAAGACAGCAGGTGGCAAGTAATGGTGACAAGTGACAAACAGAGGACCTGTTTATTTCTCACAAGTATTCAGTGTCCTCAATCTTTGCATATCTCTCCACTAATGCTAGAAATTTCATACTCATTATAATAAAATGTTGTCATTCACCTTGAGTAAAAAAATTAAGCAGACTTGACGGTAAAAAAGAGGAAGAAGATAATGTAATTATTAAGGATTCATTAGAGAAAAGTTGACCTTTAGGTGAAAATAAAGATGAAACTATGAAATTTTCCTCAATTACTATTTGACTAAAGTGAACAAGCAAGCAATTAACTGAAAGAGGATGGAAAAAACTAACTATGACATTCTTAATGTGTCCAAAACTTAAACTCTTTTCTCTGTGATACTCTTCTAATTCACTGATACACAAGTAAACATTTGCAAAAGCATAGAATATATTTATAATATCTGAAAGTCACTTAAATGATTTTTATACTTGACTCAAGTATCCCTTTCTATTTATTAATTTGTAGGTTTTAATGTATAGATATTCTCAAACTTTCTAAGATACAAAGTGTTAAACATCACAAAGTGAAAACAAAAGTATTTTTAAAGAATTATTATGATTGCTACTCTATGGTTGAGGTTCTGTAATTGGCTTCACATCCTAATCACTTGGAGACCACTAAAAAAGAAAAAAAAAGCACATCTACCTGGCCTCATATCAAGTGTGGGGATTTATTGATTTGATTAGAAACCATTCATCTATAAATATCAGAAACATCTCAGGTAGTTCTAGCAAGCAGCAGCAGAGATGAAAACACTGTCCTAAAGTCTTAACTTTCTCAAATGGAGGGTTAGTTTATTTGTTGTTACTATGTTAATTACTGATCCCTTCCTTGGTCTCTACACTAGCAACTTTCATAGCATTTTCAACCCACAGTTAGGAAATGTACTGTGTGATGTGATCCTATGAACATATTTGCATGCATGATATATGTATATATTTGTGTTTATATATGTATATATATACATATTTCTAAAATACAAGTTTCATAAAATAATCATTTTATGCTTGAGTATTTTTATTCTTTTCTATTTTTAAATGTTGGTTATAAACATTTAAATTGCCATCGTGACTTACTAATAGATCACAATCTGCAGTTTGAAAATCACTGTTCACTTTTCATTTACATGGAACACATTATGTATGCATGGACACAATGCACTCTAAGAAAATTAGAAAAATCCAGGAAAGATTTCTGCCTATATCTGTAGACTCCAGAAGATAGTCATTCATTGTGTTGCTTATGTACACATAATATTTCAAAAACTAAGCTTCAATGAACATGTGTATTGATCAAGAGGTTGGAAGTTTCTTAGCTGATATCCCACTACATGTACCATCTAGTCACATCACATAATTTTAAAGGCAAAAGTGGCAAAACATTAAGCATCTACCTACATATTTACCATTTGACCTAATCTATTATCCATATAGATGTGTACCAAAGTATACAGTGTATCAATGATGAACAATTAATGCATACATACATATAAAAGTACTCAAACTGTCTAGAAAATAACATTCCTTCAAAGAAAGAAAATAAGAACAATGTCAGCATGATCACATGAAACAAATAAATACACACAAACAATGAAACCTAACTTTCTATCACTTATTTCTAAGTAATGACAAAAATAATCTTAGCTTTACATTGTTCTTCATGTAATACTGTAAAACTAGTAGACATTTTAAAAATTTGTCCTTAAATAGTGACATAAAAATTAATGCAACTATTTTGACAATGCCCTTGATTTACTGATAATGTTTTCCAAGAGCAGCAAGGTTATACAGTTGTAGAAATATTTATATGATTTTTTTAATTTATTAAGAAATTTATTACTTGGTGATTTAAATGTTTCTAACAATCCAGAGTTTTTCTTAATTCTATTATTTTTCCCAATTGTTCATTTTTCAATATATACAAATATTTGAATAAAGATATATTAGGAACACGATTAAATATGTGTGGCTACTGTATCATCTAAAACTTGGGTAGGAAACACATTTGAAAATCCTTTTAAAAGTTAAGTAGCTTTCAGTTTCTGTTTAAAACACACACACACACACACACACACATTAAAAAAAAAAAAAACTTCTGTGATCTACAGTCCTTTTTTAAAAAGTCACTTAAATAAATCCTCAAAAAGAGGTTATATCGTGAGAGAAAAGAGGAAGTACTTTCTGTTGACATAAACAGTAATTGATAAGGTTTTCTTGAATACTTTCATAGAAATGCTGATGTATTACACTTAGGATTACTAGCTAGCTCTCATTTCCTTTCAACTTTTGCCTCTGGATAAGCTCAACTATTCCCAGGAAGAAACACTGATCAAGTACATTTGTCATGCAAGGGACTATAATAAGGTAATTCATCATAGTCTGTCAGAGTTTTATTCTAGAAAGACTGCTGCATTTTTATCCTTATTTAAAAATCTGCTGTCACTCCTGCTGAAAATCTGGTAGACATTTTGGACATGTTTAAAAGCCCTTCCAACTGATAGTGGCAGATAATTAAGTTATCAGCTATCAATGCTCCTTTTTTTCCTTTTCTTTTTTTCTACAATATGCATGACACCATGAACCCATCTGGCTAGTTTAATCTGACCTGTTAACAGAGCATGATCCCTTGTTCCCTTTCCTTTTTCCTCCTTAATAGTAGCCAATGACCAAAGTAATTCACAATGACAAATGAAGCCTTTCTCAAGAGTCTAATTGAGCAATTTTGTTTTCCTTTGCAAGATCAGAAGTCCACAACATTCTGAACTTCATTCGCTAAGGGAGCAAGAAACAGCAGTTACGAGGCAACTAGGTGGATTAAGGGTTTCTGAAGAACAAATAAATAAACTCAGCCTAGGTGTACTACATTGTATCTCAGTAATATTTCTTGTCATTCAATTCATCTACTCACTTACTCACTCCATGTGTGTCCTTTACTTGAAACCAATGAGGTTTCATTTGGATAGTCACTTTATTAAATCCTAAAGTCTGTTACTTCTCTATCTTTTATACAACTTTCCTCATCTTTCAGTGTTTAAATTTGCTTGTTTGTTTTTAAAGGAAGACATATATCAGACTTTTACCAATTTATGGCATTTTTGTATACTATCTTAGAAATAGATTTTGTGTGGTTTAAGGAGAAGAAAGGAGACTTCATAAGTATGTATTAATTTGATTTCCTTTTCAAACTCATTTACATTATTCTCATGAAATATACATTTTATATCATTAATTAATTATCACATCCAAGAGCATGCCCTCTTTGGTACCAAAGCACTGACAGCTTAATTAAACATAAGGATATGCATATATGTGTATGTATGCATATATCTGCCTAATGCAAAAATCATTTAAATATAAATACAAATACATACAAAACATATAAATAAATGAAATACGTATTTTTTATTCTCTTCTAGTAATTTGTATTTTTTCAAGCTAATAATCAATGTTTAACTAAGATACAAGTTTTATAAATATTAATATATTTGGATATTTTTATTATCCTCTATTTTTAATACTGGTTATAAACAGTATCATGACTTACTAAAGATTACAATCTGAAATTTGATAATCACTGCTCGGTAATTCTGAAAAGTTCACAGAGCTCTGATGATGATTATTTGTCCTCTTACTCCAAAATGTTTATTGAGTACCTGATATATTCCCAGTACTATTTTCATCACAAAGAAAGCCTTATAAGCTTCTTTGAAAAATATTATTTTTTCATTATTTTTCCCAACATAACAGGGGACAAAAGACATAGGTAAAATTGTTTTACTATATGTCGGTTAGCCATCTGCAAATCATCATCATTCTGCTCATTTTTTTCTCCCATCTCTCAGGAAATAATTTTCAAACATTTTGACCAAATATGATTTATTACTGACCTTATAATAAAATTGATGTTAAAATATTCTAATTATCATATTTTTATAAATCTTCAGTATTTACTTTGACCAAATGTTGTAGGACTTGATACAAGATATTTCTGGTTATTTATTTATTTATTTATTTGTTTGTTTTTCTGTTTTTCACTTGAAAAAAGTAAAACTGTACTCAAGTAACTACATAGATATTTCAGATTTCTGGTTAATCCCTCCAGGCATATTTAAAATGTTTGGGAGCATGGTGACCCACTGCAGTATTCTTGCCTAGGCAATCACTTGGAAAGGGGAACATGGCAAGCTGCATTCATAGGGTTGCAAAGAGTCAGGCATGATTGAAGCAACTTGGCACACACACAACCAAAGGTCACATACAAATGCATAGAACACAAAACTAAATGGCATCGTTACTTAATATTTAGTGCTTTAATAAATTTAAATAGTTAGCATTTTAATAATTTGGGTGAGCATGCACAAACATACGCATATATTTTTTGATTATAAATGTCCTTAAGTTTGATTTGTAAAGAAGAATAAGTCCTGCAACATTTGAAAGGCAACTGAATCACATTCAATTTTTTTCTACCCTTGTTATTTCCCTTCCCAACTAACTAATGCATAGGGTATTTTGATATTATTAAAAATGTTTCAATATTCACCTTATTTTATTATAACTCTAAGGTATCAGGAAAAAAATAATTTTGTGCGTTATAATACTAGCCCATAATTTTCTTGCCTTCCTCTTCTTTTTTTTTTTTAAATTAGTATATCCCAAAATATAAGTTAAACAAAAACAAGAGAGCCAAAAATGTGCTATTATGAAATGTCATTATATAAGGCAATTGTAAAGCTGAGTTGCAACTGCTTTGGAATATGTTCATTCACTCTACGGATTATTAAGTCTTTGATAATATATCTGAAATTATTATAAGAGAATTGCCCATTTTTGGCTTGTACTATTAGACCAAATTGAAAAACTCACTTTGAGTAAGTAAGACCTTGAGAAATTTAAATGATCAGATGGCAAACATTATCCCAATTATAGGAACTCAAGCCAACACAAACACAATGTTACTCCCACTTATCAAAAATGTGCCAAAAAAGGAATTTATTTGATCAAAAACAACAATCCATCAATTATAAGACACATCCTAATTTTATGTATCACTATGAAAGAAGCTTCAACAATTGAACTACAATGCATCATCTATCATTAAACACATCTCAATTTCAGAGGTGGAAAATGTTGCCTCTTAGAATAGATGAACTATAACATGATTTTCTTAGAAAAGGAATTCTTAATGATCCCTGAAGGATAATAAAAACTAATTGGTTTTCCCCAAGAAAAAAAAATGCAAAAAAGCAAAATGGCTGTCTGAGGAGGCCTTACAAATAGCTGTGAAAAGAAGAGAAGCAAAAAGAAGAGGGGAAAAGGAAAGATATACTCATTTGAATAAAGAATCCCAAAGAATAGCAAGTAGAGATAAGAAAACTTTCCTCAGTGATCAGTGCAAAGAAATAGAGGAAAACAATAAAATGGGAAAGACTAGAGATCTCTTCAAGAAAATTAGAGATAACAAGGGAACACTTCATGCAAAGATGAACACAATAAGTGAGAGAAATGGTATGGACCTAACAGAAGCAGAAAATATTCAGAAAAGGAGGCAAGAATACAAAGAACTATAAAGATAGATCTTCACGACCCAGATAATCACGATGGTGTGATCACTCACCTAGAGCCAGACATCCTGGAGTGTGAAGTCAAGTGGGCTTTAAAAGTATCACTATGAACAAAGCCAGTGGAGGTGATGGAATTCCAGTTGAGCTATTTCAACTCCTAAAAGATGATGCTGTGAAAGTGCTGCACTCAATATGCTAGTAAATTTGGAAAACTCAGCAGTGGCCACAGAACTGGAAAAGGTCAGTTTTCATTCCAATCCCATAGAAAGACAATGACAAAGAATGCTCAAACTACCACACAATTGCACTCATCTCACACGCTAGTTAAGTAATGCTCAAAATTCTTCAAGCCAGGCTTCAACAGTACGTGAACCGTGAACTTCCAGATGTTCAAGCTGGTTTTAGAAAAGGCAGACGAACAAGAGATCAAATTGCCAAAATCCACTGGATCATCGAAAAAACAAGAGAATTTCAGAAAAATATCTACTTCTGCTTTATTGACTACACCAAAGCCTTTGACTGTGCGGATCACAACAAACTTGGATAATTCTGAAGGAGATGGGAATACCAGACCACCAGACCCGTCCCTTGAGAAATCTGTATGCAGGCCAGGAAGCAACAGTTAGCACTGGACATGGAACAACAGACTGGTTCCAAATAGGAAAAGGAGTATGTCAAGGCTGTATATTGTCACCCTGCTTATTTAACTTATATGCGGAGTACATCATGAGAAATGCTGGGCTGGATGAAGCACAAGCTGGAATCAAGATTGCCGAGAGAAATATCAGTAACCCCATACATGCAGATGACAATCAAGATTGCTGGAACAATATCAATATCCTCAGATATGCAGATGACACCACCCTTATGGCAGAAAGTGAAGAAGAACTAAAAAGCCCTTTGATGAAAATGAAACAGGAGAGTGAAAAAGTTTGCTTAAAGCTCAACATTCAGAAAACTAAGATCATGGCATCCAGTCCCATCAAATAATGGCAAGTAGATGGGGAAACAGTGGAAACAGTGGATGACTTTTTTTTTGTGTGCTCCAATATCACTGCAGATGGTGACTGCAGCCATGAAATTAAAAGACACTTACTCCTTGGTAGGAAAGTTATGACCAACCTAGAAAGCATATTAAAAAGCAGAGACATTACTTTGTCAACAAAGGTCCGTTTTTTCAGTAGTCATGTATGGATGTGAGAGTTGGACCATAAAGAAAGCTGAGCACTGAAGAATTGATACTTTTGAACTGTGGTGTTGGAGAAGGCCCTTGAGAGTACTTTGGAAGGCAAGGAGATCCAATCAGTCCATCCTAAAGAAGATTAGTCCTGGGTGTTCATTGGAAGGACTGATGTTAAAGCTGAAACTCCGATACCTTGGCCACCTGATGCAAAGAGCTGACTCATTTGAAAAGACCCTGATGCTGGGAAAGATTGAGGGCAGGAGGAGAAGGGGACGACAGAGAATGAGATGGTTGGATGGTATCACCGACTCAATGGACGTGGGTTTTGGTAGACTCTGGGAATGGTGATGAACAGGGAGGCCTGGAGTGTTGCGGTTCATGGGGTCGCCGAGTCGGACAAAACTGAGTGACAGAACTGAACTGAGCTGAACTGATTGAATGAAAAAAAAAGTTGCTTAAGTTTATTATCCAAAATTTTATTTAAAATAAAGCAGAAAAAGAAAAAGGTAGCTCTAAATATCTGTTTCATTGAAAGAGTCCCTTAGACTGCAAGGAGATCCAATCAATCCATCCTAAAGGAAATCAATCCTCGGTGTTCATTGGAAGGACTGATGTTGAAGCTGAAACTCCAATACTTTGGCCACCTCATGTGAACAGTTGACTCATTGGAAAAGACCCTAATGCTGGGTAGGATTGGGGGCAGGAGGAGAAGGGGACGACAGGGGATGAGATGGTTGGATGGCATCACTGACTCGATGGGCATAGGTTTGGGTGGACTCTGGGAGTTGGTAATGGACAGAGCAGCCTGGCATGCTGCAATTCATGGGGTTGCAAAGAGTCAGACACGACTGAGCGACTGAACTGAACTGAACTGAAATATTCATGTACTGATGAGTAAAATTGCATACTTGGTTTGAGACATTTCCTTAGAGTGCTTATGTTTCAAAAACAAAATAAGTTCTAAATTTTTTAAGGAAATAACATATATCACACTTTGCATAAAATACCTTAAATGGGATACTCAGAATACTTTTGCCATTCTGTTTAAAGATGACTGAAGAACTCCTGTCCTGAGACACTTTATTTAGTCTCAGGCTAGGGTAAATCAGCAGAATAAGAAAGACCAAGAGGGAATAGATTTTTAGCTAGAGAAAAAAGCAGAATGACCTGAGACCAATCCACATATGCATAATCTGAATTGATAATTCTAGAACTTTTCCTTTCTAATTTGAATTCCTTCGGGACACTTCACACTGCACTTTAAGCTAAATGTAGAAATAATAAAGAATGTGAATCTATGTTATGTCTAAATTTTATAAATCTTTTCAAGGTCATATATAAATGATTTAGGGGATTGTCTGTTATTTTAAATTATCTGCCCCACTGAGCCCTTACTAAAGTGCAGCTCATCAAGCATGAGCTGAATAAAGATATTCATGGGGGAACAGAAAATTAGCATTAGTTGTAACTTGGAAGAACCTGTCATTGTCTGCTCTACCACAGTAATCACCCATTTCTTTTTTACTACTTCCAGGCTATTTAGTTGGAACTATAATCAAATCTTGTGCTTAAACTCACTGTCACATCCAGATTTACCTGATTGGGAAATGTGACACTTCATATAGTGCACAACCAAATTACACATACACACACACACACACATGCACGCAGGTTAGAAAAAAAGGCTCTGTCAACTACTAATTTGCATGCATAATGGTAAAATCAGAAAATATAATACTTTTATTTCTTTTTTAAAAATTTATTTAATTTTTAACTGAAGGATAATTGCTTTACAGAATTTTTTTTTTCTGCCAAACATTAACATGAATCAGCCACAGGATAACATATGTCCCCTTCATCTTGAACCTCTCTTCCATCTCCCTCTCCATCCCATCCCTCCAGGTTGTTACAAAGCCTATCTTGAGTTCCCTGAGTCATACAGCAGATTTTCATTGGCTATCTACTTTACATATGGTAACATAAGTTTCCATATAATACTTTTTAAAAGGTAAATCATGTCTAATGTTTTCTTTCTTCCTGTTCATCCTCTAGTTGACTGGCTTTCTCATCAGCAGCATGACATCAGCAACAACCTACAAAGGGATTATAGCAATGCATTTTTCCTTTGGGCCACCATTTATACTATAAATGATGAACGCATTATTATGCTGCCACTTTGATTTTGAAGAGCTTATGTTAATTAAAGGCTAAGAAAGCACATATGCAGCACAACTATTTTTAATTAAGATTAAAATAATTCAGTATGTCAATACAGCCCTCAACGGGAATGATGGCTTAATGCATCACCTCAATTTCTTGTCTATGTAGTATAGCCATGTCTAATGCTTGTTTTAGTTTCTCACCTTTTAAGGATATAAACCTCAAGGTCATTCAGAGATAAACCTCACGCTTGAGACAGTGCTGCATAAAAGCAATTCTGGAGTGAACATTATGTACTAAAAACTAGCTTTTTGAAATGCATACAAAAATGTAAAATATATGATTCTACATTTTAGGAATTTGTAAAAATGTCCTAGATGTTCTCTGAATTTGTTACTAAAATGGAGACTAATTATTGTTGTATAAATTTAAGTAGAATAATAAATGGCATACAACAAATGAATGAGGAACATATTATAAAACAAACATATTTGACCATGATATTTTAAGAAGTGTGAAATTTCAGACTTTTTCCTGCAATTTAACATTAAGGAACTGGAAGTTAACTTTAATTTAAAAGTAAGCCCGACTAATTTGTTTTCATTATGAATTGTTATGAAAATGAATATTACATAATTAAGTAAACTTTATTTCTTTAAATTAGAATAATTCCAATTTCCCCATGTCTGCCAAGTTTATAAAAAACAGAAAAGTTGATCTTGCAACATATTTAACAAATACTCTTATTCCAAAAAACACTAAAACCTCCAATTCATAGCATTTCTAGGCAATAAACATTTCAGTCTTGCGCTGTTACATGTGAGGATTTGTTTCTGCATCAAATAAGGCGTCATAAGTATTTAAATGGCTGCTGCTGCTGCTGCTAAGTCACTTCAGTTGTGTCTGACTCTGTGCGACCCCACAGACAGCAGCCCACCTGGCTCCCCCGTCCCTGGTATTCCCCAGGCAAGAACGCTGGAGTGGGTTGCCATTTCCTTCTCCAGTGCGTGAAAGTGAAGTCGCTCAGTCGTGTCCGATTCTCAGCGACCCCATGGACTGCAGCCTACCAGGTTCCTCCGTTCATGGGATTTTCCAGGCAAGAGTACTGGAGTGGGGTGCCATTGCCTTCTATTTAAATGACAGCTTCCATAAAAATGGAATTTTTGTAATACATCAGTTAAGAGAAGTCATGTCCCACACAGGGATATGCTCAAGTGACATTTTCTTTTATTTCTGCCAGAAGTGCAAATCTTAGGGCTGACAAGAAATCTGAATGTTTAATTTTGTCATAGCCGCAAACCAGTAGACAGACAAAGCAATGACCACATTCCTGAAGACAGGTGAGCAACAGAGATTTCTCAGAAAACTCTGGAGCTGAATCAGACCAGCATGCCCAGATTTATGTAGTTACGACTCTAGTACAAAGAAAAGACAAAGTCAAGATGAAGAAAGTATAATTAACATTTTTCGTTTGACAGTTTACTTCACTTTAATTGGCAACTTAACACCTGTGCTTGTTTGAGTGGCAAAGTTCTATTTTTAATAAGAGACATTGTTCCTTCACAGATAACTCTAGTAAATTACACAGGGGAAAAAAATATGCAGTGCCTGATAAAAACATGAAATTCAGTAAACATTGATATATACCTTATAGAATATTCATATTATTTAAACTTGGCACTTTCATAAGGATTAATAGTTGTGCCAGAACAAGAGCAGAAAACTGAACACACTGGAAAATAACAGAGAATTATACATACAATGAAGAAAACCTTTAAATTTCAGTTGGTAACAACAAAAAATTACTTGGAAAAACATTAAAATCAGTTTCTTGAGATACATCTATTCTATGTTGTTTTTATTGGAAGCTAATATATATTGTTGTTGTTTAGTTGCTCAACCATGTCAGACTTTTTGCAACCCCATGGACTTAAGCCCGGTAGGTTCCTCTGTTCATGGGGATTTTCAGGCAACAATACTGGAGCCAGTTGCCAGTTCCTCCTCCAGGGCATCTTCCCAAACCCGGAATTGAACTTGTGTCTCCTGCATTGCAAGTGATTTGTTTTTTTTAAACCATTAAGCCAGTATATACTGAAGTGAAACTAAAGGATTTCATTTATGACTGTTATTAACAATGCTTGCAAAATGCATTTTAGCATATCCAATAAAAAAGCAAAACCACCATTAAACAGTTGGTTTTGATTTTTTATTGGAACTGTTTTGCCTGGGTAGCCTAGAGCCATAACTAATCACTTTCCTTCTAACCAATCTTCCCTCTAGGTCCTCTTTGACTGGTTAATATCTCTTAATTTATACAGCTATTGAAATAATATTAGTCTAGTACCAGAATAAACAAGAACTCATATGCTCCCATTTCTGACTTTCCTGTCCTTTCTTATAAAATGTGTCTTGCACTTTGATGATGCATTTGCAGCTTGACAAAAAATCTAAGAATCTTTGGGGCTTCCCTTTGGCTCAGAGAGTAAAGTATCTGCCTACAATTTAGGAGACCTAGGTTCAACCCCTGGGTCAGGAAGATCCTCTGGAGAAGGACATGGCTACTCAATCCTGTATTCTTACTTGGAGAATTCTTAGGATAGAGGTGCCTGGTGGGGTACAGTCCATGGGATTGCAGAGTCATGCACAACTGAGTGACTAATACTTTTTCAAGAATCTTTGGTATTATTTCTTTTTAAATTTTCAGATATAAGCTTTTACTGATAGAAGTTATTAATTAAAATATAGTGTTTTTATGATGAGCATTATCTTTGCTAGGTTAGTAAAAATAGGGAGCACATAATTTTATTCTGAATGGAATGTCTCAACCTGGAAACAATCAATTTACAAAGTGAAAAGCCTTTTTCACATGTATGTAAAAGGGAGGGGGAAAAAAACCGTGGAAAGTGTAGTTCAAGTATAAAGTTTCTTAATAAATTAAATAATTTACTTATGGATTTTTATTTTAATATTTTTGTTTAGAAATAAATATGTAGGAAAAACTGTTGGTCCTTAAAATATGAGACAATAAGAATTTTTTTTTTAATAGTTCATGAAATTAGAATGGGAGCTTCCCTGGTGGCACAGTGGGTAAGAATCCTCCTGCTAATGTAAGTAGAGGAAGCAGGCTCAATTCATGGTCCAGAAAGATTCCACATGCCTCAAAGCAACTAAGCCCTTGTGCCACAATTATTGAGCCCACACTCTAGAGTCCACGAGCCACAACTACTGAAGCCAGCATGCTCTAGAGACCACAAGCCAAAACTCCTGAGCCTGAATGCCACAGCTACTAAAAGCTTCATGCCCTAAAGACTGTGCATAACAAGAGAAGCCACTGAAATTAGAAGCCTCTGCACCACAAAGAAGAGTAGCCCCTGCTCTCTGAAAACAGAGAAAGCCCACACAAAGCAACAAAGACCCAGCACAGCCATAAATAAATAAATATACACATAATTTAAAAAACCCATAAAATTAGAATGTAATGAATTATTTAAATGCTGATATCTTTTATAGAAGACAACAGAGCTATCCAGATTAAACCTTTGAGTCGCCGCAAGTGTTTATGTAACCACAATCAGTATATTGCTAAGAAAAGATGAAGCAAAGGAGGAGACATAACTAGCTATTCACACAATTTAAATAAATATTCTAAACGTTATTGAAATAACTTTTGAAACTTCGGAAGTTATTTATGCCACATAGGCTGTCATGTTGTACTGTATTTCTGAGTTGCTTTAATTGCTATGATTTTATTAGAAAATGGTGGTGTTGGAGAAGACTCTTGAGAGTCCCTTGGACTGCAAGGAGATTCAATCAGTCCATCCTAAAGGAAATCAGTCCTGAATATTCATTGGAAGGACTGATGAAGCTGAAACTCCAATAATTTGGCCACCTGATGCGAAGAACTGACTCATTTGAAAAGACCCTGATGCTGGGAAAGATTGAAGGTGGGAGGAGAAGGGAACAACATAGGATGAGATGGTTGGATGGCATCACTAACTCAATGGACATGAGTTTGAGTAAACTCCGGGAGCTGGTGATGGACAGGGAGGCCTGGCATACTGCAGTACATGGGGTTGCAAAGAGTCAGACATGACTGAGCGACTGAACTGAACTAAACCATTAGAAAAAAAAATATGAAGCTAATTAATTTCCAATAAAGCAGAAGCTATAATTCTATGAAAACAAATTCCAATTAAGTAAGCAACACCCTTGACATCTTTATTATATATTTTTTTTCATGTTGACATTACTTAAAAACATTTTCAAATCCATACAACTCCAATGTACATTCCATTTAGAAAAACGCAGGTTTCTATCTCAGTTCTCATAAAACTGCGAGCATATTTGGTCTATAACCCATACTTTGATCTAAGGCAAGGGTTTTACATGTTTGCTTTGAAAATGAGCAAAGTATCACAATCATCAAACACACCTATCATCTGCAGAAGACAGTCTTCATGTTGCAGGTTATATGGCATAATACATGCATTAGTGCTTTGACTTAAAATGGCAAACAGTGATCTAAGAATTCAGAGAAAAAGAGCAAGAAAATTAAATTTTTAAAATATTTAAAAAAACATTTTAAATGAAAATAAAGTCTGTACCTGTCTAGATGGGGCTCAGATTTTTTTTCCTGCTGCTCTCTTCATTCAAGCATATCTGCACTTGTTTGTTTTTTTTTTCTCTTTCTTAAAGCTAATATTTAATATTTTCCTTGGTAAAAACAGATCACCTATTAGTGATTCAAGAACTCTGGATTGCAATTACTCTTGCAAAGTATTTATTGTGAAAACACCTCAGAAATGTTCAATTTTCTGTTCTAGGTATCAGGAATAAGAGTGGGTCATTTAAACAGCAGGTTTTTTATTAAGCAGAATATTGAATGAAACAAATACTGTAATTAATTGAATTTTTTTTTAGTTAAAAACATTAAAAAAATTTGACTCTTGAAATAGATTTTTTTTCCTCTAAAATGTCTGTTAGCAGATATATTATAATTTGTGCAGTCACACACAGGGGAGATAGAAATTTTAAGTCAAAGGATTTAAGTCCTGCATCTATGACCTTAGGTATGTACCTTGAATCTAGGACCTAAGGCAAATAGTCTAGTCCATTTGAGTTTAGATTTTACATGTGTACAGTAGGAATATGAGTATCTGTTCAAGTGATTTTTGCATGAATTAAACATAAATATAGGTAGAAGTGGCTTATAAAAAGCAACAGACTTTAAGAAGCTAAAGTTTTACAAAATTTGCTAGATGGATATAATCAACTACATTAAATGACTCAGAATCTTTCTAGAATTTTAGAAGTATGACTCAAAATAAAAATTTGCGTTATACAGAATTTCAGTGATGAATATGAAAAGCATATGGGATTTGTACTGACTCTAGGAAGACATACGGTTCATTTTGTACATATAAGTCTACATATTAGGTTGGTTCAAAATTACTTCTCTCCCCCAAATTAGAATCTATCTTCTTTAAAAAATAAAAATAAATAAGTTTTTGGAGGCTCATTATTGTGCAGTTCTTTCCTCTAAAGTACTAATGCTGATATATTAATTGATGATACAGACTATTATAAAATAATTTTAAAAGTATGTTTAGTTTAAGAGATTATTGAGTTTAAAAATGTCAAACTCATGAATCTATTAAAAAACTGTAACATTACTTTAAATTTACAGAGTGAGTCTACTATGCTCTCATGATCTCAATCTAAAGAGGTACTATATAATCTAAGTAAATTAATCCTTTTATTTTTATTTTTAGAAATTTTATTCTCCATTACTCTAATTGCACAAGCACAAGGTTAATTTTTACTTAGCCATTCACAGCAGTTATCCTACACTGGTATAAAAACAAAAGCCTCAAACTTCAACTTCAAGTTATAAAAATTATGCAAATGATGTAAGATAAGGCTTATAGTCCTCTTTCTTAAAATGTTGTTAGTTTTAATTACTCTGAGTTGACAATACTAAAACTGAAGCTTATCATTGGTTGAATAGATATGGCCCTTGATCCATGATTGGAGTTTTGAAATACTTAGTAGCATTTGGCGAATTTTACTTATTTTTTAGGTCTCCTTACTCCTAATTTATTATATCTCTTATGTAAAAGCATTAATATCAAAAAGCATCTAAAGCACTTCTTAACACACAATTTCAGACAATAACTTTACGTGGTGTGTTTCAGACGCTGCCCTTCTGAGAACGATGAGATGACGTGGGTAATTTTGCTATTTCTTTTCTTTCTCATTTTTCTTCAGTTTTACCAAGGGAAGAATGAAGATTGATCTGGGGTTTGTACCTCATACATGAAAGATAGAGTAAAATATAATTACAGAACCTTAATAACAGAGATAATATTTTTCTTTGCATCACTATTAAATGTAATCAATGTCTTTCAGAATATTATGGCTGTTTATATCTTTCCATGGGTACTATCTGAACAAGATTCTCGAGAGAGTACCCATGGAAATATACAAATAAATACCATAATATGCTGAACAAATTTATTAAATGTGTTAATGGTTTCTACATTTAGTGTGTCTGAAGATGCTCCAGTACCTGTCCTAAAGATATACCAAATATATAATTTTAATTTTAAATATTTGATATATGTGAAAACGATTTCCCCTTTGCTTTATCCCTTTTATGGAATAAAAGTTTTTGAATTGAAAAAACTAGTTTAACATATATATATATATATATATACTTATTTTCCTCATCTAATAGTCAACATAACTTTGAGCAAGGGAGAAACTGAGTGGCTCTCTGGCTTAAGTCAATTCAACCTTACCTTCACTACTGTGTATGATTTTTTAATGTCTTTAACAGAAGAATGATTCTTCATTATATAAATACAGAAAATAGCATTTCAATTTATTTTTATGTTAATTTCTATAATTGGGTTATTACTGCTGTATAAAGCATTTAAATTTTTATATCAATGAGATTCTGGATAATATCTTTCTAAAATGGATGCAAATAAAGAGAATAGGTGAATTAAAGGGAATGTTACATCCACAGTAAAATGCGGGAGGGCAATATGGAGAGGCAAAAGAAACAAAAGTTCATACTAGCAAAGAATGAGTCTGGTGTGGAAATTAGATCGCTGATGATGGAAGTAAATAATAAGGTGTTATTTTTCAGATAGCTTCTGTTAGGCATTAAATGCCTTGGTTTCCTAATAGATTATTATTGTGCTCGTTCTCATAGGGTATGCACACACATATACAGAGAATAAAGGTCCCTTTGAAAATTTCCATCTTGCATCTACTGATACAGGGGGGAAAGGACTTTTCAAACATATCTCTGGCAGAATAAAAAGATCAGAGTATTTTTGGAAGCCCGGACTTTGTGGTAGCATTGACTACTACCTAATGAGAAAAATAAGGCCAAAAAAAAAAGTGATATTTCAGAGATATTTTCAGTCCTGTGAATCTATAACAGATGGTTTCCTATCCTTAAGGAGAATCCAGTAGGTGAAATAGAAGGGTTGCCCCACTATAAATTTTTATTTTTAATTAAAACTATTTGTATTCTATTTTCAAAGAGAAAACAAAAAAACTTAAGGATTATGGTTTGATGTTACATTTCTTTGGATTTGACACACACCACAGAAATTCGTGCTTGAGAATGACATTTGTTAGCTTCTATTAAGATTCTGTAAGTTGCTTAGATTCAGATACAGTTCTCTCTGCCTACTGAGAATTGTCTACCATAAAATAGCTTTAAAATATATGCATTCCAATTGGTATCACTATTGTACACCTACATCTGCAGGATAATTAAACCTGTTGGAAACCTTTTTAATAGAACTTATTGGAAAGCATTTGCTATTCTGTAGTTGACTGCTAGGATGCAGTTTGATATTACAAAACAGAGAATGGGAAAACATAGCTTTTTCTCAATAATACTTTAAATTTTCCAACTATTTAAAGTAACAGTGCAAATAAAATTTGGGTTTCATCTAGTTAGGTATTTATGCCTTAACTAGATTAATTAACTATCTTTCCACCCAAGCTATTATGACACATTTTCAATTTGGAAATCAAGCATATTTATTAAAATAAGATTATGATAAACTTAAAATGTGACTTTATACATTTCCCCTATTGATCAAAATAGTTTCCATTTCTTATTATTACCCTCTATAATTGCCTATGAAAATTCATACCTTTGCAATGCAAATTTTATAAAGTGTAAAAATTAAGATGGAGCTCTTTTTCATGATAATTCTTATAGATGAATCATTTCAAGAAATTATTTTCTGAAGATAGCAGTTTAACATCTAGATCATTTAAATACTTTGCAATATAAAAATTATAAATCATATGTTTCATTGAGTAGCAAATGAGTATTACTTTAAATGTGCCTAAGTTACCTGCTGTGACCCTGGTGACATCATTTTCCACTCTGCTATTCTGTTCTTAACTCAGCAACAATAAATAAGAGCAAGTTTTGAAGGTCATTATTAACTTTAAGTGTGAATTGTACTGAATGTAAAATACGGTTTCTGATGCTAGCAGAGCCTTTGAATTCTGAAACAGTACATTATGAGATTTTGTATTACCACGCACTCATCATCTTTTTCCATAAACACCACAGAATTTCCAATGATTTACCCATAGGCACAGAGTTAAACATGCCTCCTGGGGTAAAACCTTTTATTTCTTCTTATAATGACTCTTTAGAAGGAAAAAATGAATCAGAGAGCATTTTTAATTTTTAGGTTTTATTTAATGCAATAAATGGTTACTTTTCATGTTACTAAAATATAATTATGTTGACAAGAGGGTAGTTTACAGGCAATTAATTTTGATTTTGCTGATGTCAATTTGAATTCTAGGGCCTCAGTGAAATTTATGGATGCCATTGCTATATGTAGTTGCTCAAATAACTGTGGCCTACCACACACGCAGGATGATGATGTGTTTGATTTATTCCTATGGACATGGTTATTTTCCCAGTTATCAATAACCTGCTGGTTTTCTTTAAGGAGTAATTTGAAGCCTGTGTCTGAATAGGTGCAGTGAACCTAAAAGGAAAGGAAGTTAACAATGCTTTGGGTCTGGGCCAATTTTGAAATATGAATTTATATAGAGAGGCAAATCCAAATGGTTATAGAGAAAGAATGTCTTTTCTTCAAATACATAGCAATTTGTTCTCAAAATATGGGACTTAAAACAATAGCTTTAATTTTTAAAAGTTGGAAACACTTATGAATTTATACATCTGAGTATAAGTTAATGGGTACCTGATATATCTGATGCCTTTTTGTGTTCTTAAACCTGTGATAGTGCTCAACACATAACAGATTCTCACTGAATATTTATTGAATGCTAAAACATATTTTATTGTTAATTAAGAGGGTGTAGATACCCACACTGATTATTAACCCTATTTTGCATTTTGCAGAATATGAATTATATTCTATTAAACCATTCTGAAGAGGTACAATGCTTTTAAAAGATGCTACTGCTGTTTTTATTTAAATGTTACTATACTGACAGGTATCTTTGAGTATTAAAGGCCATACAATCACTGCTATTCTATATTGGAAAATCATATGAAGGACAATGGATGACTACTTTGGTTAAATATAAGCAAAAATATAAAGCCTATCAAAATATATAGTCTATGTTCATAACAATACATATTAACCAATTCAAAGTACCTTGCTCAAACACCTTCAGGAAAATAGAAGTTTGTAGCCTGTATCTTTGTTAAAATAAAGTGCAGAGAGGGTAAGTACAGAGAAAAAATCCATAACCTATATATACATTGGACTTCCTTCTAAGTTACTGTAAACTATTGGGGGGAAAATGGATGTTTTCAGAGCAGACATTTTAATGGAAAAGGGAAGGAAAAAACTGAATATCATATAGTTTAAAAATAAAAGTAGTAGATATATTTAGTCACCCAATTTCTTGGGAAAGGACATACATTAGACAGAAAATATCATAATATAAAGGTAACTTCTATTAATGAGTTATAATACAAAATATCAATTCAGGAATGCATTTAAAAGTAAAAATATAATTTTTACTTTCTGTCATTAGAGTAGTATCAACTGCATATCTGAGGTGGTTGATGTTTCTCATGGCAATCTTGATTCCAACTTGTGATTCATCTAGCCTGGCATATCGTTTGATGTACACTGCATATAAGTTAACCCTGCAAGGTGACAATATACAGCCTAGTCGTACTTCTTTCCCACTTTTGAACCAGTTCATTGTTCCCTGTCTAGTTCTGTTGCTTCTTGACCTACATACAGGTTTCTTAGGAGATGGGTAAGATGGTCTGGTATTCCCATCACTTTCAGAATTTTTCACAGTTTGTTGTGATACACACAGTCAAAGGCTTTAGCATAGTCAATGGAGCAGAAGTGCATGTTTTTCTGAAATTCCTTTGCTTTCTCTGTGATCCAGCAGATGTTGGCAATTTGGTGTCTGGTTCCTCTGCTTTTTCTAAATGAAGCTTGTTCATCTGGAAGTTCTCCTTTCACATACTGCTGATATCTAGCTTGAAAGATTTTCAGCATAAGCACAATTCTATGCTAGTTTAAACAGTCTTGGCGTTCCTCTTCTTTGGGATTCGACTGAAAACTGACCTATTTAAGTCCTGTGGCCACTGCTGAGTCTCCCAAATTTGCTGGCATATTAAGTGAAACACTGTTTCAGCTTCATCTTTTAGAATTTTAAATAGCTCAGCTGGTATTCCATCATCTCCACTAGCTTCATTTGTAGTAATACTTTCTAAGGCCCACTTGACTTTACATTTCAGGATGTGTGGCTCTAGGTGAGGGAACACACCACTGCAATTACCTGGGTCATTAAGATCTGTTTTGTATAGTTCTTCTGTATATCCTTGCACTTCTAAATCTCTTCTGCTTCCATTCAGTCAGTTCAGTTCAGTCGCTCAGTTGTGTCCGACTCTTTGCAACACTCTGTCCATCACCAACTCCTGGAGTCTACCCAAACTCATGTCCATCGAGTCAGTGATGCCACCCAACCATCTCATCCTCTGTCGTCCCCTTCTCCTCCTGCCCCCAATACTACCTAGCATCAGGGTCTTTTCCAATGAGTCAACTCTTCGCATGAGGTGGCCAAATTATTGGAGTTTCAGCTTCAACATCAGTCCTTCCAATGAACACCCAGGACTGATCTCCTTTCGGATGGATTGATAGAGTCTTCTCCAACACCACAGTTCAAAAGCATCAATTCTGCGGTGCTCAGCTTTCTTCACCGTCCAACTCTCACATCCATATATGACCAGCCTTGACTAGAGAGACTTTTGTTGGCAAAGTAATGTCTCTGCTTTTAAATGTGCTATCTAGGTTGGCCATAACCTTCCTTCCAAGGAGTAAGCGTCTTTTAATTTCATGGCTGCAATCACCATCAGCAGTGACTTTGGAGCCCCCAAAAATAAAGTCTGACACTGATTCCACTGTTTCCCCATCTATTTCCCCATGGAAAAGAAATGCAAAAAAGCAAAATGGCTGTCTGAGGAGGCCTTACAGATAGCTGGGAAAAGAAGAGAAGCAAAAAGCAAAGGAGAAAAGGAAAGATATTCCCATCTGAATGCAAAGTTCCAAAGAATAGCAAGGAGAGATAAGAAAGCCTTCCTCAGCAATCAATGCAAAGAAATAGAGGAAAACAACAGATTGGGAAAGACTAGAGATCTCTTCAAGAAAATTAGAGATACCAAAGGAACATTTCATGCAAAGATAGGCTCGATAAAGGACAGAAATGGTATGGCCCTAACAGAAGCAAAAGATATTAAGAAGAGGTGGCAAGAATATACAGAACTGTGCATAAAAGATCTTCATGACCGAGATAATCACGATGGTGTGATCACTCACCTAGAGCCAGACATCCTGGAATGTGAAGTCAAGTGAGCCTTAGAAAGCATCACTACGAACAAAACTAGTGGAGGTGATGGAATTACAGTTGAGCTATTTCAAATCCTCAAAGATGATGCTGTGAAAGTGCTGCACTCGATATGCCAGCAAATTTGGAAAACTTAGCAGTGGCCACAGGACTGGAAAAGGTCAGTTTTCATTCCAAGCCCAAAGAAAGGCAATGCCAAAGAATGCTCAAACTACCGCACAATTGCACTCATCTCACACTCTAGTAAAGTAATGCTCAAAATTCTCCAAGCCAGGCTTCAGCAATACGTGAACTGTGAACTTCCAGATGTTCAAGCTGGTTTTAGAAAAGGCAGAGGAACCAGAGATCAAATTTCCAACATCCACTGGATCATCGAAAAAGCAAGAGAGTTCCAGAAAAACATCTATTTCTGCTTCATTGACTATGCCAGAGCCTTTGACTGTGTGGATCACAATAAACTGTGGAAAATTCTGAAAGAGATGGGAATACCAGACCACCTGTCCTGTCTCTTGAGAAACCTGTATGCAGGTCAGGAAGCAACAGTTAGAACTGGACATGGAACAACAGACTGGTTCCAAATAGGAAAAGGAGTCTGTCAAGGCTGTATAGTGTCACCCTTCTCACTTAACTTATATGCAGAGTACATCATGAGAAATGCTGGGCTGGAAGAAACCCAAGTTGGAATTATGATTGCCAGGATAAATATCAATAATTTCAGATATGCAGATGACACCACCCTTATAGCAGAAAGTTAAGAAGAACTAAAGAGCCTCTTGATGAAAGTGAAAGAGGAGAGTGAAAAAGTTGGCTTAAATCTCAACGTTCAGAAAACTAAGATCACGGCATCTGCTTCCGTTAGGTCCTTACAATGTCTGTCCTTTATCGTGCCCATCCTTGCATGAAATGTTCCCTTGGTACCTCCAATTTTCTTGAAGAAATCTCTGATCTGTCCCATTCTATTGTTTTACTCTATTTCTTTGCATTGTTCATTTAAGAAGGCTTTCTTATCTCTCCTTGTTATTCTCTGGAACTCTGCATTGAGTTCAGTATATCTTTCCCTTTCTCCCTTGCCATTTGCTTCTCTTTTTCCTCAGCTATTTGTAAAACCTTCTCAATGACTTTGCCTTCTTTACAATGTTATGAACCTCCATCCATAATTCTTCAGACACTCTACCAGATCTAATACCTTGAATCTATTCATCACCTCTACTGTATAATCGCAAAGGATTTGATTTAGGTTAGCACACACTCATATCTGAATGGCCTAGGTTTTGTTTTTTGTTTTTTTTCCCCTTACTTTCTTCAACTTAAACATGAATTTTGCAATAAGGAGCTCATGATCTGAGTCAGCTCCACAGTCAGCTCCAGGTCTTTTATTTGCTGACTCTAAAGAGTTTCTCTATCTTTGGCTGCAAAAAATACAATCAATGTGATTTTGGTATTGACCATTTGGTGGTGTCCGTGTTTAGAGTTGTCTTGTGTTATTGGAAATGGGTGTTTGTCAGTGCATTCTTCTGACAAAATCTGTTAGCCTTTTCCCTACTTCATTTTTGCTTCATATATACCAGTAAAGCATATTAATATGCACATATAGAATTAGAAATACTCTGCAATGTGTCCATGTCTGATGCACTTAAAATATACCATATAAAACTGAGTTAATTCTCAAAATATGCAACACAGTGATGGACCATATAATCAACAGGTAGGTTACAAATTGTTTCTTGATATTTTGTATATGCATTACACACATACACATGTGTATACATATATATGGAGATATGTATACATATGCAAAGTTACAGAATAATTATTTTATATTTTATAAATTACAGAAAACTAAATTTTAAAAAGTAAAAAAAATAAAATTTACTATTCATTATAATGGGTAGAGATTTTCTGTCTAGGGTGATAAAAAAGCTTTGGAAATAAGCAGTGATGCTGCACAATATTATGAATGACATTAATACCAGTGAATTGTACTCTTAAAATTGTTAAAATGGTAAATTGTGTTATATATATATATGTATATAACCAAATTTGAAAAAAAAAGGCATGATTTTAAAAACGTACTATGCTATATCATGTTTCAGACAAATCATGTTTAAGGGAATACAGAAACAGAAATTTTATAAGTGTTGATTCATCAAGATTGAATATGTCTAAGGAAGCAACCTAAATATCTATCAATAGAGGAATGTATAAGAAGATGTGGTACATATATACCATGGAATACTACTGAGCCATAAACAGGAAATAAATAATGCCATTTTCAGCAACATGATTGTATATAGACATTATCATACTAAGTGAAGTAAGTAAGAAGGGGAAAGACAAATAACATATGATATCACTTATACGTGGGATCTAACTAAAAGATACAAAAGAACTTATTTACAGAACAGAAACAGACTCACAGACATAAGAAAACTTATGGTTACCAAAGGAGAAAGAAGGGGGGGAGGAATAAATTAGGAGTTTGATATTAACATTTACAGATTATTTCATGTAAAAATAAAGAACAAGGACCAACTGTATAGCACAGGAAACTCTACTCAATATTCTGTAATAAACTTCATGTGAAAGAATTTGAAAAATAATGAATGTATGTATATTTATAACAATCAGTTTGCTGTACACCTGAAACTAACACAGCAATGTAAATCAAATATTTGCCAATATAAAACAAAAATTGAACTATAAAACTGAATAAGTGCTTAGATTCTAACAGTAAGTTCAAGGCAACAATTTTAATAATTATTTATAATTTCCTTAGATATTTAAGGATCCATAAAATACTTTTAAAGAATTGTTAGAACATACATGATAGAAGTTGTCTCAATATATCTTTGATATGATTTTCAAATAAAAATTCACTTTAAATATAAACATTTTAAAGTTAAGTATTTCCACCTTCATTACTGTTTTACTCAAAGTATGTATCTTTTCTGTGTTAAAAAGCTATAGAATATAGGCATTGGGAATGTATTTTCTAGTTGATAGTGTCCCCTTTATCATAATAATCTCATGAGTGTTAGCATAAGATGGGACCATTTCTTTCTTTATGAACCATCAATAAAAAAGCATTAAATTGTTTTTTTGAAAAATATCAAACTAAACAGCACACACAACATGTTTACATTGATCGGTATCAATACCTCACAGCTGTAGGTTGCCTTACTACAGTCACATGTCCAGCATGGTAGTACACTTTTCAAATATAAAATCACTCATCATAATCAGGGGTAGAAAGTTAAGAAGACTGCTAGGTAAAACAAGGCTTTTAAAATCTACTTAAGAGAAACTAAGAAATGGCTTTAATTGTTCCACTATTTTTGGAATTCTCAACACATTCCCCAAAACTATGGAATGTTAAAACCCCAGAAATATGCCTATAGTGAAAATGAATCCAAAGTGTTTGATTAAACATAGAACTTGAGATTTTCACTAGTTGATTTCCATTTCTCTCTGTCTGAGAGAGAGATAGTGTTATGGTACATTTTGGTACTAATAATACCACAGAGAATTCCCCATACCTACAGAAATGCTATGAATTCAATGTATCAACATTAGGAATATTAAATGCACACTAAGAATAAAAGACATACTTTAAATCAATAAACATTAACAAAAACAAAGTCTTTTTTTCTCTAACAAGTATTCTAGTAAGTCAAATCATCTTGCACACATTCCCCTTTTACATTTGTAACATACGAAATTGCCCAGTAGGAAGAACCGTGAACATTGCTCCATTGATCTCTGTTTATTGTTTTGCATTTTTAATTCTCTCTGACTTCTTTTGAAATATTTTTTCCCCAACTCACAAAAAACACTAATAACATCAACAGAGTGTTCATCAGGGTATTTATATTTTAAGAGTAAGATGGGAAAAAAAATGAAATTCTTTTCAATACCTGAAAGAAGAAAGTTTCACTTTGATTGTTATCTTGTGCAGACAGAAATTCTAGCACAAGAATTTAAATATACTTGAAAGAAACTGACATTGTGCTGAGTGAGTGCTAAGTCGCCTCAGTCGCATTTGACTCTGTGTGACCCTATGGACTGTAGCCTGCCAGGTTGCTCTGTGCATGGGAGTCTCCAGGCACTAGTGCTGCCATGGATTTTCGTGCCACCCTCTAGGGTATCTTCCCAACCCAGGGATTGAAACCCTGTCTCTTACATCTCCTTCATTGGCAGGCAGGTTCTTCACCACAAGCACCACCTGACATTATGCTAGGGGATATAAAGTCTTTTTCCCCCTAAAATCTTGATGGTAATTCTCTTCATTATAATAGAGAAAAAGCTTCTTACCCTGTACCTCCCATGTTTATGGGTGGGAATCACAGAAGTTTTACCAACTTGAAAACAAATAAAAAAGCCTTTCCTGAGTTGTCAATGAAATCTTTCCAGCATTTTTATTCATCATCTTAATAGTCATCCTGTTAATAGGTTATATACAACTAACAAAGCTGTTCACTTAAATAAGAGTCTATTCACTCTTATAGAATTCACAGTAGAGGGTTAAGAAGAATGAAGAAAAGATTACTTATCTGTCAATATGGGAGCAGTTTTTTAGATCATTGGTGATAAATTAATCATTTTAATGTATATTTTGAATAATTTTGATCACACACATAAATACTAAGCACTCTGGATTGATTTCTTGTCAACACAAAACATAAAATATGATGTACCCATAATATACAATATACACATATACCATATATATATGTATTATAGTCATTTAAAAGATTTATATCAGTATATTTAAAATTTGTAAGCAAATATATACTGAGAATTAAAAACATTGTTAAATTTATATCTATTTTGCTACCTCCTCTTGTATGATAGTATAGGCCTTAAATCTTAAGATGAAATTCAATCAAGTTCAGACTCCAGTTGTGTTGAGTGAGTTTATAAGAAAAAAAATATTGTCTTACCAAAGCTAAAGGACAACATTGCTAATGTAAATATTTTGAGAATAAATAAAACAATACAAGAGATATGAGGGTTTTTTGCTTTTAAATAAAATGGTGTATTCATCTGCCCTAAAATATTGCTATTCTCTATCTATTCATCATATAACAGGATATGAAATGAATAACTTATAGTAAATTCACGATGTCATTTTCCTTCTCTCAAAAGACAAAATGACTCCGTCATGAGATTCTGCACAGAAAGTAGTATATATTATATAGATATTAATAGTTTACAGATCAGTCTAATCAAAGAAGATTGTCATATTTAGAAATTGAAAGAGCAAAACCCTTCATAATACTTACTGTAGAAATGGGTAAAAATAATTTGATTAAATTTTCTTTCTGAAAAATGAAAGCTGGAAAGATTCAGTGGTACAGACAATGAAACAAACCACAATATATGTGTATATTACTCTTTGCATTTTGGTCACCTCTCCTATCAAAATGGTAAAATTACTTTTATCTTAAAGCCATGAACTCACATTAGCATTATATTTGAATGCTCTACTCTCTATGTAGGGTTTTAAAATTAGCATAAAATCCATAAATATTCTCTAAAATTATGTCCCCTACAAACCAAGAAGTTACATAATAAATGAAAAACTAGCAAGACTTCAAATCAAATTAACTAGACAACAACAATCTTTGCTTGCATCCTAAATGTGATTGCACTTCAGCCAGAAGTTTGGGAATGTAGGGAAAATAAAATAAAGCAATTTTTCTCCAAGTTTATGAGTGAAGATTGACAGTATAAGTACCCTTTAGTAAGTTATTGCCTAATACAGTACCACTTAACTAGGTAATTGGGACAGATCTACTATAGAGAGAGCTGACAAGTCTGTGCCTTAGAGCGAATAAGTTAGAAACTCAGCATTTCAAATAAATGACATTAGAAATCAATTCAAGGGAGAAGCAGTGGTGGGGAAGCACTGAGGTGTCATGAAACTACAGGGGCTGGCAGACTGACAAATCTAGATATGAGTCTTTGCTATAGTACTATCTTGCTATGTGATCTAGAGAAGTTAGTGTGTCTTTCTGAGTCTATTATTTCTCTCATCTGTAAAATCAGAAAGAGCAAATATCACCTTTGAAAGAGTATTGTCAGGATTTTATGTAATACAGTTAGATAGAACAGTTAATACAGGCTGATGTATCATAGCAGCTTAGTTCCCCTGCATCACTCCACTCATGTCAAATTTCTCCTGAAACTTATCTTCTAGATGGAAGGCTTCCATATCAATACCTACATTTTTCACTGTGCAATGGCTTTAACACTTCCTACTTTACATATGTAGTCCAAGGAGTAATAAATGCTTATAAAAAATGTACATAAAGTTTGGTGCATTGAAAATATTTAGTACTTAAACAACAATGATACACTATTTCCTGTTGTCAATTATGGGGAAACAATGGAAGCGGTGAGAGACTTTATTTTCTTGGGCTCCAAAATCACTGCAGATGGTGACTGCAGCCATGAAATTAAAAGACACTTGCTCCTTGTAAGAAAAGCTATGACAAACCTAGATGGCACATTAAAAAGCAGAGCCATTACTTTGCCGACAAATGTCCATATAGTCAAAGCTATGGTTTTTCCAGTAGTCATGTATGGATATGAAAGTTGGACCATAAAGAAAGTTGAGCACCAAAAAATTGATGCTTTTGAACTGTGGTGTTGTAGAAGACTGTTGAGAGTCCCTTGGATGGCAAAGAGATCACAATAGTCAATCTAAAGGAAATCAATCCTGAATATTCATTGGAAGGGATGATGCTAAAGCTGAGGCTTCAATACTTTGGCCCCCTGATGCAGAGAACTGACTGATTAGAAAATATTCTGATGCTGGGAAAGATAGAAGGCAGGAGGAGAAGGGGACAATGAAGGATAATACGGTTGAATGTCATCACTGGCTCGATGGACATCAGTTTGAGCAAGTTCTGGGAGTTAGCGATGGACAGGGAAGACTGGCCTGTTATAGTCCATAGGGTCACAAAGAGTCAGACACAACTGAGTGACTGAACTGAATGGAACAACAATACACTATTTCCTACTTCCAATTTCGCTTTGGCCATGTCCAGTGTCTCCTCCTTTCTCCATTTCCTGTTTTCCATCTATCCTGATTCTCTAGCTTTATAATTCATCAGATTTCAAGGCAAGCTCAAGACATTAGGAAAATGAAAGAGTTTCATTTCAATAAAACATTATAATATTTATACCTTATTAAACTTGTTTCTACAATAATCCCCAGGTTGCTTCTTACCCTAGGAAATGGATAAGCGCCCCCACCTTTTTTTTTTTTTTTTTTTAATTTTTGGTCAATTCTTCCAACCAGTCAAGAAGGTGAAATGAAGTACCAAATCCCACTGCCACTTAAGCCAACAAAATTTACTCAGCACTCAAAAACATCTTGTTCAATTACTGCATTCAATTTCCAGAAATTTTATACATATAGTTTGTATGTGTATATGTGTTAGGCACTCAGTCATGTCTGACTCTTTGTTACCTTACTGACTGTAGCCCACAGACTCCTCTATCCATGGGATTGTCCAGGCTGAATACCAGAGTGAGTTGCCATTCCCTTCTCCAGAGGATTTTCCTGACCCGTGTATCGAACCCAGATTCTTTACCGTCTGAGCCACCAGGGGAGTCCATACACATAGTGACTCGGATTTGAAAGCAAAATTATTAATATCAAGAGATCAATTCTTTTATTTAACATAAGCCAAAAGGATTTCATGTTGCTTAATACATCATTGTTGTCATTGTTGAAAGATCTCAATTTTAAAATTGTTACAATTGTTCCACGTTTAATCAACAGATTTCCAGACAGAGAACTTTAGGCTACATTGATAATTTTGCCTTTAGAAATTTTGCCTTTAGACTCCTATATAATATATAGAGAGAGCATACATATATATATATATATATATATATATATATATATATATATAGCATATATATGGAAAAACTTTATCAAATGCATGAAAATAGTTTTATAAATAACTTCTAAATAAAATGTCTCCATGGTCTGGAAAAGATTATAATCATTCCCTCTGGAGCTTTCATTTCAAATTGTCATATAAAGAAGATATTTAAACCTTATTAGAAAAACCATATTGGGGTTCAATAATTTAATATTTCAAAAGATCTCTTCTCTTCATTATCATGAATTGTCAATAGCTTTCCATCTGTTTTTAAAATGAAACCTTAAAGTACTTAAGAACTTTAAAACTTTGCTACTAACATTGACTGGAATGATATATGAGGACAGAGCCAGATGGAGCTGCCGTTAAACTGCTCAAAGGTCATATTATGTGATCTGTTCACTGAATAAATAGTGCAGGGTTCTACCATCATCTTTGTAAGAGGAAAGGTCAGTACAGTATCTAGATAGCTCAGAAAAGGTCATTACAGAAGTGTTAAAGAAATATACATTTCAGGAAAAGTGGACCTAAACCATTCCATCTCATTCTATTATTTTATAATACTTAACACCAGGTAACATCACCTTGTTCCTTTGTTTTGTCTTATCTCCTTTAAATGTAAGTCCCAAGCGGATGCAGAAAAAGAAAAAATAATAATACATACATGGGAACAGGATCTAATCTACTGTTCCATGAACTATAAAAGGTGCTATGTGTATCCTACCCACCTTTATTTACAGTATGTATCATTTAGTTCCACTTCTAGGAATTTTAACATATCTTTTTTTTCATATATAAATTATCTCTCGCTTAAATCTCTTGCTTCCTTGAATATATAAGGCGGTTGATGTCAGGTGCTGGAGAAAAGGACTATTAACAAAAAAGTTTCTATAAATAGCAAATACTGGTATGTAAAAAAAGGATGAGACCAGTTAAACAATGAAAAGTAAACTTTTAACATGGTTTTAGCCTTAATAGAAAGGAAACACATGATTTTTTGACAATGTGGTATTCTTGCCTCTTAAAGTTTGAAAAACACTTACCTAATGGTTATGCCTTCAGGCAAAAGTCTTAAATAATCAAGCGACTAATCTGCTGTCCAGTGTAACATGGTGCAAACCATGTGAGCTGAAAATAGAGTCCCATTAAAGAGGTTTCCTATATGGCTATGTTAAATTCCAAAATAGAGAGGAAATGACTATCTGTCACAAATGTTGTAACTGTCCCCCCAAAATTAACTGGTGGATGGGTGAGGAGGTGTCTAAAATAGCTATTAAAGAAGTATATCCAAACTCTTAAGGTTTTAGAAATGTTCACAGGTATAGTTAGGTAGGTAACTAGACAGACAGACAAAACTAGCATAATTTATCTTTAACGATAGAGTTTTAAAGTAGATTCTGCTCCTTCTGTGACTCTAAATTATTTTGCAAGCCAAGCATTAAGAGTAAGAGTCTATTGTGTGTATGACTGATTAATAAAAATGAAAGAATGAATTTTAACAGGTTGAATAGTTTGCAGAATGTGCTCTTCTCTGCTATCTTGTAGTGTTCACTGGCAAATCTTTGACCTAGGACTACAATAGGTAATGTGTATGCAGCATGAAAAAGTCTAAACGGAAAGAATGAAGAAAAAACAAAACAGAAACTGAGTTTATTCATCTATCCTCTTCAATTTGACATTTCTCCACTCTCTCTTGCAACTCTCCTATATTCCTTTAAAAACAACATTACTTCATAAGTGGAGAAATATTTTCCTCAATGTATGTATTATTAAAGATGTAGGAGCAAGTAGCATAAACAGATAGCTTAATACTGGAAAATGTTTCCATGTAATTGTTGCTGCTGCTGCTGCTAAGCCACTTCAGTCGTGTCCGACTCTGTGGGACCCCATAGACGGCAGCCCACCAGGCTCTCCTGTCCCTGGGATTCTCCAGGCAAGAGTACTGGAGTGGGTTGCCATTTCCTTCTCCAATGCATGAAAGTGAAAAGTGAAAGAGAAGTCGCTCAGATGTGTCCGACTCCTAGCGACCCCGTGGACTGCAGCCTACCAGGCTCCTCCATTCATGGGATTTTCCAGGCAAGAGTACTGGAGTGGATTGCCATTGCCTTCTCCGAAGTAACTGTTAGGCTAGAATAAAAGTTAAAAGGGTGCTACATGTTCCTTCCTCTTTTTATAAAGATTAATGAAGAAGCTCTCTCTTTACAATTCTCAAAACCTTGTATGCCAGCATACTAATACAATTTTACCAATCGATGCAATATATGATGCAATTTTACCCAACAGATGCAATAATAGGTCTGATAAAGCGAATTTTTTTTGAAAAACAAACTAGACATCTCAATAGATTGCTGAATCATTTGAGGTAGTGTATAATTCAGTTCAGTTCAGTCGCTCAGTCGTGTCCGACTCTTTCGAACCCATGAATCACAGCACGCCAGGCCTCCCTGTCCATCACCAACCCCGGAGTCTACCCAAACCCATGTCCATCGAGTCAGTAATGCCATACAACCATCTCATCCTCTGTCGTCCCCTTCTGCTCCTGCTCCCAATCCTTCACAGCATTAGGGTCTTTTCCAATGAGTCAACACTTCGCATGAGATGGCCAAAGTATTGGAGTTCCAGCTTCAACATCAGCCCTTCCAGTGAACACCCAGGACTGATCTCCTTTAGGATGGACTGGTTGTATCTCCTTGCAGTCCAAGGGACTCTCAAGAGTCTTCTCCAACACCACAGTTCAAAAGCATCAATTCTGCAGCTCTCAGGTTTCTTCACTGTCCAACTCTCATATCCATACATGACCACTGGAAAAAGCATAGGCTTGACTAGATGGACCTTTGTTGGCAAAGTAATGCCTCTGCTTTTAAATGTGCTATCTAGGTTGGCCATAACCTTCCTTCCAAGAAGTAAGCGTCTTTTAATTTCATGGCTGCAAACACCATCAGCAGTGATTTTGGAGCTCCCCAAAATAAAGTCTGACACTGTTTCCCCTGTTTCCCCATCTATTTCCCATGAAGTGATGGGACCAGATGCCATGATCTTAGTTTTCTGAACGTTGAGCTTTAAGCCAACTTTTTCACGCTCCTCTTTCACTTTCATCAAGAGGCTCTTTAGTTCTTCTTCCCATTCTGCCATAAGGGTGGTGCCATATGCATCTCTGAGGTTATTGATATTTCTCCCGGCAATCTTGATTCCAGCTTGTGCTTCCTCCAGCCCAGCGTTTCTCATGATGTACTCTGCATATAAGTTAAATAAGCAGGGTGACAATATACAGCCTTGATGTACTCTTTTCCTATTTGAAATCAGTCTGTTTTTCCAAGTCCAGTTCTAACTGTTGCTTCCTGACCTGCATACAGGTTTCTCAAGAGACAGGTCAGGTGGTCTGGTATTCCCATCTCTTTCAGAATTTCCCACAGTTTATTGTGATCCACACAGTCAAAGGCTTTGGAATAGTCAATAAAGCAGAAATAGATGTTTTTCTGGAACTCTCTTGCTTTTTCGATGATCCAGCGGATGTTGGAAATTTGATCTCTGGTTCCTCTGCCTTTTCTAAAACCAGCTTGAACATCTGGAAGTCCACAGTTCACATATTGCTGAAGCCTAGCTTGGAGAATTTTGAGCATTACTTTACTAGAGTGTGAGATGAGTGCAATTGTGCAGTAGTTTGAGCGTTGTTTGGCGTTGCCTTTCTTTGGGCTTGGAATGAAAACTGACCTTTTCCAGTCCTGTGGCCACTGCTGAGTTTTCCAGATATGCTGGAATATCAATTGTAGCACTTTCACAGTATCATCTTTGAGGATTTGAAATAGCTCAACTGGAAATCCATCACCTCCACTACCTTTGTTCGTAGTGATGCTTTCTAAGGCCCACTTGAATTTACATTCCAGGATATCTGGCTAGGTGAGTGATCACACCATCGTGATTATCTGGGTCGTGAAGATCTTTTTTGTACAGTTCTTCTGTGTATTCTTGCCACCTCTTCTTAATCTCTTCTGCTTCTGTTAGGTCCATACCATTTCTGTCCTTTATCGAACCCATCTTTGTATGAAGTGTTCCCTTTGTATCTCTAATTTTCTTGAAGAGATCTCTAGTCTTTCCCAATCTGTTGTTTTCCTCTATTTCTTTGCATTGATTGCTGAGGAAGGCTTTCTTATCTCTCCTTGCTATTCTTTGGAACTCTGCATTCAGATGGGAATATCTTTCCTTTTCTCCTTTGCTTTTTGCTTCCCTTCTTTTCCCAGCTATTTGTAAGGCCTCCTCAGACAGCCATTTTGCTTTTTTACAATTATTTTCCATGGGGATTGTCTTGATCCCTGCCTCCTGTACAATGTCACGAACCTCTATCCATAGTTCATCAGGCACTCTATCAGATCTAGTCCCTTAAATCTATTTCTCACTTCCACTGTATAATCATAAGAGATTTGATCTAGGTCATACCCGAATGGTCTAGTGGTTTTCCCTTCTTTCTTCAATTTCAGTCTGAATTTGGCAATAAGGAGTTCATGATCTGGGCCACAGTCTCCTCCTGGTCTTGTTTTTGCTGACTGTATAGAGCTTCTCCATCTTTGGCTGCAAAGAATATAATCAATTGATTTCGGTGTTGACCATCTGGTGATGTCCATGTGTAGAGTCTTCTCTTGTGTTGTTGGAAGAGTGTGTTTGCTATGACCAGTGCGTTCTCTTGGCAAAACTCTATTAGGCTTTGCCCTGCTTCATTCTGTACTCCAAGGCCAAATTTAGACAACCTGCAGACAATTTTCCTTCAATGATTCATTGTTTTGTCTTATTTAGATGATAGGCAGGAACTCAGATTTCTGTTTTGTTTTTTTTTTTGTAAGTACTTCATGTGCAATTAATATAACAGACATTCTAATCTGAATATTTCTAGCTCTGCCAAATAATAAATTCTTTCAATTTATTTTAATTAAAGTAATGAAATAATAATCCATTTAGAAAATTAAAACAGCAAAAATAGTGCTTGATTCTTAAAATTTTCCTTCATAGATATAAATTTCCATTAATTTTAGAGCTTAACATTTTTTTTTAATCTGAACCCTGTAAATGATTAAATAAACATATTATTTTGCTTCCAAAATATTCATAAATAATTAGGTAGATCTGTCTTTGGGAGAAAGCAATGGCACCCCACTCCAGTACTCTTGCCTGGAAAATCCCATGGATGGAGGAGCCTGGTAGGCTACAGTCCATGGGGTCGCTAAGAGTCAGACACGACTGAGCGACTTCACTTTCACTTTTCACTTTCATGCATTGGAGAAGGAAATGGCAACCCACTCCAGTATTCTTGCCTGGAGAATCTCAGGGACGGCGGAGCCTGGTGGGCTGCCGTCTACGGGGTCGCACAGAGTCGGACACGACTAAAGCAACTTAGCAGCAGCAGCAGATCTGTCTTTACTTATGGATGGATACAATCCTTAGAACTCAATGCATTATTGCACAAAAATCCATGTAGTTTATTGAAGACTTACACATATTCTAGACACATAAAGAATGAATACATTCTAATATAACCCAATCAGATAAATGTAGTTTTTATGTGTGTCCTCAATCAGAAAAGTAGAAAAGGTGAGTCTTTTTAAAATTTCTTCCCATTACAATGATTATTTATAATTCAAGATCATTGTAGGATTGATTGTTCAGTATAAAAGTTAGCATAACACTATACACCAATTGATAAAGTCACAGAGTTGAACAGAACAGATTACAGGGAAGATACACACAAGCTAGAAGAAGGGCAATGCCCAGGCAAACATCTGCTTCTTCCTATTGCAATTAAATAACTAAGGCAAACTGAAACTCTAAAGCTGAATTCTCAACTTTCTATGTATTTTATGCTTACTGAAACTCTAAAGCTGAATTCTCAACTTTCTATGTATTTTATACTTACTCTGCTGACATTAAAATCATCTAAAAATAATCTGAACATTTGCCTAACCCTTATACTGCCAAATAAACCTCTGAAAACAAACTTGCAGGAAAGGAAAAATTCCCTATGCCTTTAACCAGGACCTCCTTAGTTTTCTGTTTGTTATTCTCCCCAAGGAGATTTATTTTCTCAATATTAAGGTAGATTGGAGAGTTTTGTAGGTGACTGCCAGCCATGTGTTACTGTTATTTCGCCTGGCAGTATACCTGTGAAATTCTTCCTTGAACTCCAAGGATGGTGAGTCTGTGGGTTAGGAATATTAAGACATGGAATTCTCTGTAGGCCAGGAAGCAGAGTAACACAGTTGTGTCACATGCCGACTAAATCATTTTTATGATAATAATAATTTATAGCATATATAGAGTCTTTACAGTTTGCTAGTCCTGGTTCAAGCGCTTTACACAGATCTACTCATTAACTGCAAAACAGTCCTCTAAGTGGATCTCTGGCTTCCCCAGTGGCTCAGCAGTAAAGAAACCACCTGATCTGCAGGAGACTTAGGAGACCTGGGTTTGATCCCTGGATGTCGGGAGCCGCGATAGGCATTACTGACAAAATGGAGGCACGGACCCAACCCCCTCTCTTCATCCCGCAGGCACGGTCCCGGGATGAAGGAGTTAGGTCTTGTGATTCTGACTTGTCCTTTCCTTCCTCCGGTTGAGTTGGCTGGAAAGAATGTTATAATCCATAATGTTAACTATTGACATTTGTTCAAGGATCTTTACAAAGAATACTCCAGGATGAGCACTTAGGCTGCAGCTTGAGACCATGGGAAACATTGTTATCTGAAACCTGCCTGTAAGGGGAATGTTTATGGCAAAAGAAGTTTGCTGAGTTTAGGGGTTAGGAATAATTAAGAATAGTTAGAAGCTAAAAGTTTAAGGTATATTGTAGTGTTGGCATATTTCACTATAGCTTATGGAAACTAGGTATTTTAGAGATACTAATAGCTAAAAGTGTTTTTAGGAGATGATGAGCTTAAGTTACTAGGGGATAGCAGGATTTAAAGAAATAAGAAATAAACTGAGGAATGTAATATACAGCCCAGAGACAAACTTGAGTTACAATGTTATCACAAGGACACTTAGAAAAAACTCTGAAGGACAACAATGATTTATGGAGACAGTAAATATGGGTGAGGGGAAACTGAAGATGTCATACCTCTGACCTAATGCTTTTGTAAAAGTATAAAAAAAGACCCTGATGCTTAAAATAAACATGCAGCCCAGTGCTTTGAGAGAGAGACTGCATCATTTTCATTCGCCGACCCCGTTCATCCCTTCAGGGTGTTTCCCTGGCTGCCGGAGCTGGACTCCGGCACCTGGATCTGGAAGATCCTCTGGAGAACGGAATGGCAACCCACTCCAGTAATCTTGCCTGAAGAATTCCCATGGACAAAAGAGCCTAGCGGGCTACAGCTCATGGGGTCACAAAGAGTAGGATACGACTGAGCCTGAGCAACTAAGTACAACACCACCTCCTCCACCCTTCTCTCTGTGTATATACACATCCTGTTGCTTCTGTTTTAATGAAGAATTCTGAGAAATATTGGTAAATAAGATATAATATTACTTTTAAATATTGCATGTCATCACTTAAGCTTTCGTTTCTTTTGATAGTAAAAACACACTTGATCTTTACAACACTAGTTAAGGAATGCAAGGAAAGGACTATGTTTAATGATATTGTATAAATTAGAGAACTGTAGCTGAAAGAGGTTAGATAAACCACTTGAGAGCTCAAGTTTCGAGGCATTGTTGTTGCTTTGTCACTAGTCATGTCCGACCATCCAACCATCTCATCCTCTGTCGCCCCCTTCTCTTCCTGCCCTCAGTCTTTCCCAGCATCAGTGTTTTTTTGTGACTGCTTGATACCAGTCTTTTGTTCTTGGTCTCCATAAGCTGGTAATCATTTTTAAGTTCCCAGTTCCTTAACAGAAATGGAAACTCATGAGCACTCTCCATTCAACATAATTTCAGTTGGCATGATTTCTTTCTTGGCAAATAGAAGAGAACTGAAGGCAGAGGTAGAAATAAGTGATGCCCCATACTCTTATTTCCCCTTCCCTCCATGGATTGGGAAAAAAAAGAAAGAATGAAAAAAAAAAAAAAAGAAAATGAAAAAAAAAAACTTTTACAATTAACACTTATTATTAAACTTGACTTTAACAAAAATTATGAGAGAAGTTTGAATGTGTAGTCACAAAAGTATGAAAACTAACACCATCTCCTTTCCACTAGCTTCCCTCTCTCTTAATTTTACATTGTGGAAACAACCTTGACAAAATGAAATATAAAATGAGGTTAAATTTTTTAAATAAAAATTTCTTCCTCTTCATTTAATTGAAATTATATAAGAATTCTAATTCTAAAGAATTTCAACCTTGTTTATGTGGCCTAAAAGGTGCAGTGGAAATAAAATGTATTTCTCCATATCTTAAATTATTCCGTTGCTTTTACAGCCTATAAACAAGATGATTCAAAGTCTGTCACAAAGGAAAAATGAAGAGCATATGCAAACCAGTGGCTTTCAAATACCTCAATCATCAGGGCCTCATGTAAGCCTCTGGTTAGGATAAGTGGTTGCCTGAAAAAAGATGCAGTAATCTATATCTGTATTCTTGAGCAATATTCACCCTCTAATGAACTGGAAAATGTGGCAGAATATCAGCAGAGTTTTTCATAAAACAACTTGAAATCTCTCATTAAATATACTCAGTTATTTTTAAATATTGGTTTGAAGGTATGTATTTTTTTTTTTTTTTTTTTTATCCTAAAGGAGATCAGTCCTGGGTGTTCATTGGAAGGACTGATGTTGAAGCTGAAACTCCAATACTTTGGCCGCCTGATGTGAAGAACTGACTCATTTGAAAAGACCCTGATGCTGGGAAAGATTGAGGGTAGGCAGATCAGGGGAAGACAGAGTATGAGATGGTTGGATGGCATCACCAACTCAATGGACATTGGTTTGGGTAGACTCGGGGTTGGCAATGGACAGGGAGCCTGGCGTGCTGCAGTCCATGGGGTCGCAAAGAGTTGGACACGACTGAGTGACTAAACTGAACTGAACTGAACGTGAAGGTATCCTCTAGGTTTTGGTATCAAAATGCTTGATTGGACACATTTACTTTTTACTTCCTCCTCAAGCCCTATGTGAAAGGTACATAATTTCCTTACAAAGTATAAGTGCTCAAATTAAGGGAAATAGAGGAGAGAAGAGAGGAAAGAAGAGGAGGAATATTTGTAAGCTTGAAAACAGAGGAGCATATGGTATATTGTTTATCAGATCCTGAGATGGAACAGAGTCCTAAACTGGTAGTTGGTAAAGTTCAAACCAAATTGATTTGCAGAGCAAAATGTCCCCAGAGCTTGGGCTTTGGAGGAATTCTCACAGCTACAAATGGAAGGGGGAGTGAAAAGGCTTAATGTCTGTTTGGGAGACTAACAAATGCCCCCCTCTCATTCTACCCATGCAAAAACTGATGGTTTATTCTTGGAAAAGATGAACAAGAGAGTCTCTGAATTGAGAGAGTTTGGGACAAAGTATAATACTGCAAATATACATCATGGATGCTGCAACTGAACTTTTATTTCAAAGATTTAACTATCTCTTCTAAGTGGTCTCCTTTCTATTTTATATTTTTCATTAGATTGTGGGGAGATGACACAACAGTATGAAAAATACATCAGGAAAGCAAACTAAAGCAATCCATTAGTTAGCTCTATTGGCCTAGAAAAAAATGTGCCCAACATTTGCCAGGCACTGTTCCAGGAACTTAATCTATATTAATGCATTTCATCAATATACCTCTAATGAGGCACAGCTTATTATTTTTATCTTCAAGATGAGAAACCAGGAGCATAGAGTTATTATAGAGTTTGCCCAAGTGATAGAGACTGATAGTTTCATATAAAAAGCTTGGATCTCCAGTCTTTACACTGGAAAACTACCCTTTACTGCCTGGTAGGTAAGAATGAAAGTGAAAGTGAAAGTTCCTCAGTCCTGTCTGACTGCGACCCCATGGACTCTCCATGGAATTCTCCAGGCCAGAGTACTGGAGTGGGTAGCCTTTCCCTTCTCCAGGGGATCTTGCCGACCCAGGAATCTAACTGGGGTCTCCCACATTGCAGGTGGATTCACTACCAACTGAGCTATCAGGGAAGCCCTGGTAGGAAAGAATACAGGCTCAAAAAAAAAAAAAATACTATGAGAAACAGAAAGACTGTGAACTGTTCCCCAAAATGTTACCATCAACAGACTTAATGATCTAGAACTATCTCCAGATGATGACTGACTGTATGATAAAATTGTTCATCACAGGTATTTTGATGTTTTGATGGTGTATATGTGGTCAATTCTTCCAATCAGTCAAGAAGGTGAAATCAAGTACCAAATCCCACTGCCACTTAAGCCAACAGAATTGACTCAGCACTCAAAAACATCTCGTTCAATTACTATATTACTGCATTCAATTTTCAGAGACTTTATACAAATAGTTTGTGTGTGTATGTGTTAGGCACTCAGTTGTGTCTGACTCTTTGTGACTCTATTGACTGTAGTCCACAGACTCCTCTATCCATGGGATTGTCCAGGCAAGCATATCAGAGGGAGTTGCCATTCCCTTCTCCAGGGGATCTTCCTGACCCAGGGATCGAACCCAGGTCTCCTATATTACAGACAGATTCTTTACCATCTGAGCCACCAAGGAAGTCCATAAATAGTGACTCAGATTTGAATGCAAAATAATGATGCTATATATAGAAAATCCTAAAGAGGCCACCAGAAAACTGCTGATTTTAACCAATGAATTTGGTAAAGTTGCAGGATACAAAATTAATACACAAAAATCTTTTGCATTCCTATACATTAACAACAAAATATCAGATTGTTAAGGAAACAATCTCGTTTACCATTGCTACAAAAAAAAATAAAATATCTAGAAATAAACTTACCTAAGGAGGCAAAATACCTGTACTCAGAAAACTATAAGATACTGATGAAAGAAATAAAAAATAACACAAACAGATGGAGGGGTCATTTTTATGTCTTAAATTTATTTTTCATAGTGTCAATATTTTCTCTTCCTTGGTATTATCTAATAGTAATAACACTGAATATTACATGTTATAATAACAAACATAATTTGTCCATAATAATAAAACTCTCTGTAAATATGTCCTGTCCCACGAGTCCTATATCATTTACCTTGGTCAGTTATATCTTTGAATTCTGAAATGAAAAATTTTGATTCTGAAATCAGTACTTCTTATAAAGTATCATACTTTAAAGTATTGGTAATGGGATAATTATGAAAATGGATTTGTTTCTCAATTTTATAAAGTATGTTTTCAAATTTTATTGGCATGCAATAGTAGCAAATTTATTTGCATAAGTTCAAGTATTCTCTTAGAATCTAAAACCTATTTGCATTCCACCACAGAAATGGTTCACCACTTCATTTCACAGATTAAATAATAAAGTTGCCATTCTTTGCCAGCCATGGTTCAAAACTTTTTCTATTTAGATCCAACATTTCAGGATCGAGGATTAAAAGTTTAGCAAACCTGATTAACTGAAGGTCAGTTGTCACTTGCTTTTGAAATGCAAACATGTTTCCTTGATACTGTACATGGAGAAATTTCCAAAGCATGGAGCTATTTTGAGTAGCTTCCAGAAACATCTCTTTGTAACACCTTCTTAACTGTGATTTCCTAATCACTATGCAGAAGATTTCACTGCCTAATTAAAGGACTGGTGCAGTGATGAAGATAAAGAATACAGAGCAGGGCTGCAAGCTAATCTACAAGCAAAACACAGGAGCTACTTGTCAACAGTAAGGGCATATTTTATCGACAGCTGTGTCCAATAAGGATGAGTTATGCAGTAAATATTTAATATTAATGCATTTTTGCCATGATTGTTACATCCTTCATTATATCTCACTGTGCTCAGTAAAATAATTAATACAGTCATTTATTGAAATTGCATTTTAAATGGCAGAATTTTTGAATAATAATATTTATTTTCAATGGAAATGTAATCCTCATTTTAGTAACTAACAATATGTAAATTCAATGAAATAGTTAATCAAGTTAACTGTTCAGTTTATTGGTAAAATTCTGCTTTGAATGTATGATAGATACAGTATTAATACACATATATGATAGACACTATTGAAATAATTGTCATTGCTATTGCATGAGAAACTAGTAGCTCAATATGTAAGTGAAAATTTAGCAGTAATTTACAAAGGGGATGTACGTATTGTGATAGAATAGAAGGACCCAAAATTTAAAGTCAGGTACTACACCAATTGTTAGCTCAAGAGAATTATCAGTTTACTTTAATCTCCCTTGACTTAATTTCCCGTCTTTTGAAAAAGAGATGAGTGGTAATACTATCTACCATGTGGGATTTTTGTGGCTTCAATAACAGGTACATAAAACACACGGAGCATACTAGGCTTTTAATCAATGTTTCTCTCCTTCAACATAGATAACATGATACCAGTTCCAAATTAAGCAAGTCAAAAGCAAAGAATGATGAATATTTTAAACATCATCACTGAAGTTTATTATCTAAAATCTTTCATCTTTAAATTTATAATTTTAATAAATGTATAATGCATTTTCTAATATGACTTGGATTCTGTAAATATCAGTGGCAATATCATAAATTAGATATAGGAGCACAGAGTAGAATTATATATATCTACATCCCTGTTTATCTTTGTATTACTGTATCTATCTGTACATTGATACCTATATTACCTAGATTTCTGTATCCATATATATATATGTATATATATATATATATATATATATTTTATCTACAAACATATCTGTGTGTGTATAAAAATCCAAATTTTATATACTTACTTCAGAGCAAGTGAGAATGGTTAAGAAAAATATTTGCCATAATTTAAAAAGTGTTCAAATTATGTTTTAACAAGCAAGTAAATGAACAAGAGATTGATAATTGAAAAATGAAAAATATATAGTAAATAGCAAGTTAAAATTTTTTTGAATAGTAAGTAGAACACTGTGGTGTAGAAAATATATATCACTAAAAATAAATCACTCCATTAAGCTATTTCACCAGAAATAAGAGAAGCCTGAACTGCTTTAAAATACATCTAGCTTCTGCCATCAAGTTCTATACAGTCTGTAAAGAATCCTCTTATTCTTGCCTAGAGGTTGAAGGCTAAATTTGAATTTGGATTTCTTAGAGCCCTAAAGTAGAGAGAAAAGTATGAAGAATAAAATGAGCTGATGTATTAGGATTAGGATATTTTTTCTTTCATGTACAAATTGATACTATTTTTAAAATAGTTATCAAAAGATTTAAACACAAATAATATTTTATAATTCTAATGCCAGTCAGTTCTGTTTTGTGTCAGTCAGAGACACTTTCTCAGTATAGTCAAAAAGACACCAAAAATGTAACTAGGAAAGAAAATGGGGGTGGGGGAGTAGATTATCCTTAAATCAACTATGATAATTTCATGTTCCTTTGTTTACAAAAAGATTAATACTCTTAGGGAAATGTAACTTTAAAAAATTCAAACACTACGATGACTTGAGTAGGTTGATACCTCATGTTCTGCCTTTTATTTTAGGTGTTTGGCACAGATTGCTAGCTGTTCACCTGATTTTGGTTTTCCATCTCTCCTTAGCAGGGCATCTGGTTGCCAGCCTCCCTTGAAGTTCAGTGTAATTAAGTTTTAGTTGACAGAATTAAGAAGTAAAGCATATCACTTCTGAGTCAGGGACTTTAGACCTTGATCTTGTTTTCTTCCAAGAAACAAGATCACTTTGTAGAAACTGGACCAGTGGATTCACCACTGGGGTCATGTAGAGAAGAATTCAGCATTGTGTATTATGGAAGACAGACCAGACTGATGAAGTCTGCATCCTTGAGTCATGATATGAAATTGAGACTGCCAACAGCCTGAAACATTCCCTCACTTTAAGGGTTTTGCACAAAAGAAACATAAAAATCCATGCTGTTTAAATCACTATATTTCAAAATGTCTGTAAGAACAGCGTTAGTCTCTGCCCTAAGTGATACAGCGAACCACTGAATATCATATTAATTAAAAATACCATGAGTAAAATGAAAAATCTGCAGCATACAGCTGTGGAATTCTCATATATTCTAAAGTTGTTTATAATATATCACATAAATATCATTTCACATCAATTGAATATAACAATATGTTAAACACTGGATTTTTCTCAAGGGCTAAGAATATGCAGTGTAATTTTAAGAGATTGTGAAGGAGCTAAAAATGAAGAATTTATTTCTAACTTTTTTGGTTCTCATACCAAAACAGTTTTCCTGTTTGTGCCACCCTAGTCATATCGTCATCTGAAATCTAATAACACATTTGTGACATCACTGAATAATGAATTTTATATTACAAATAACCTTGAAAAATATTTCCTTACTATCTCCAATTGCTGAAAATTTTCCTTTACAATCCTGAAAAACCATCAGTTACTCTTTGAACATTTCCAGAAGAAAGATTACCAATTGATTTTTTTTTTTTCTGTTTTAAACTACTAAACTCACAAACCCTCCCTTTCCTAAATTGAGCCCTATTAAAATTCCAGGTAATTCCTTCCTCTGTTCCTCTTTTGCTTCCCTTTTCTATTGAATCACAAAGTCCACTTATATTTCAGCATACAGATTTGTTTAAGTTTTGAAATTATCCCAACATCCCCCTTTTTTAACTTTATTCTTAGGTTATAATTATTTCAGATCAAGTGATCCTTGCTTGCTAACTCTTCATATGAGTTTCTTCATCACCACTTCATGATATATACATTTTCTGCATTGTCATTTGATTGTGTGAAATGCAAACATATTTTATATCCATAAAAAGTTTGTGAGTTCTTTGAAGACAATGTTAAATAATGGTATGCCTCATTTTTCTAAGATTGTGCAATCAATCTGAATTAAATCTAAATTTATCCAAGGTGTAATTCAAATAGGCAGTTCAAATATAAATAGATGTTATTAATTCCAATGAAAATTTGAAGTAAGTTACTTTTCAGTACTGAAGATTGAATGGTTTTGCTGAATTCCTTTTCTGACTTTCTCTAACATCACCTCCTTTTCCAAAAATGTTCTTTGACTGGGTCATCATGTTACATCACCCCAACAAACAGATGGGAGTACACATTTGTCCATTCTAATAAATAATACCTATCTAGCACCTTCTGTATGTCAGACACAGTTCTAGGCATTTATAGCACATTTATGAGTAAACAGACTATGTTAACTCTTGTATTTAAATGCTGTAGTCAATTCTAGCCTTACTTGAAAGATGGGACTTCTGTTGTTTTTCTGTTTTTAATTTTTATTTGTGATATTGCATGGTACACAACACATCCTTTCTAATTGTGAGTTGCAGCCCATTTGATATCTTTCCTTAACTGACATTGAATTCTTTTTTCCCTTTCTTTTGCTTACAAAGTTTCTATAGGGCTGCACATTCCTGCCTGATTCCCAAGTAATACCCTGCAGATCCTATTTGATGCTGTGAGGAAACCCAGTCTTAACCAGTCCTATTGTTTGAATTAAGCTTTTGGGTCCTGTTGAATGCCATTCCTGCATGGTGTGCCTGCCTACATAGGTCTGTGTCATTTCTATAGATTTTTACAGTAACAAGCAGCTTCTTATTTGATTCCTATTCAATCACATTCTGAACAGAAAACATGTCCCCAAGGTACCATTATGTTTAACATTTGAATTTAAATGATTATGTCACTTCCACAAATCATTTTATCACACTGTCTTATTATTTATGCTAAATAGTTATCTGTGAAGATGATACTTTTTACTCTCCTCATTTTCATATCAAAAACTTAGCCCATGTTTTACAGAATCTGTGGGTTCTTTGCTCATATATCCTATCCATGGTACTCACTGACCCCTCATATTTTTTATTTTTGTTGTAAATTCTTGCAACATTAAGCCTGAAAGCTTTTTCTGATTTTTCATAGGTTTGAATTAAGCAGTGGAGCAGGCATGAAATGGCAGGGCATTAATGTCTTCAACCAAAGACAGAGGTTGATGTCTACCAACTTGTCTGCTGTCTGGGAGGTGGCAAACTATCCAGGAACTCTCAACTTCCTTTTTTTCTTTTTTCACGTTGGATAGGATGACTGTGAGCCAGATTCTGCACATTCCCCTAGCAATTGCCCACAAGCTTGTGCTCCAGTTGCCCACAGTGGTAACCTGTTTGTTAGCATACCTCCACTTTATTTTTTTCCTCTAACAGGAGCACTTCCTCATTCTATGATCAGTGCTTCCTGGTATTACTACCCAAATCAATTACTTGCACACAAGTCTCTACTTCAGGGTCAGATCAGGTTTTGTAGGAACCCAAACTTAAACAATGGTTAAGATGAAAAGACGTGTGCATCGATGTATTTAACCGGTCTTGTTATGTCTTTTGGGTTTCCTGGGTGGTTCAGCAGTCAGGAATCCTCCTGAGATGCAGAAGATACAGGAGATACCATAGGTTCGATTCTTGGTTGGGGAAGATCCCTTGGAGGAGGGCATGACAACTCATTCCAGTAATTCTTGCTTTGGAGAATCCCATGGACAGAGGAGCCTGACAGGCTAGAGTCCACAGGGTCACACAGAGTTGGACATGAATGAGCATGCATGTAATATGTCTTATATGTTTTCCAACATGATTCGCACATTGGAAAAACACATTAGTAGTTTCTTCAAAGAACCAAAATAATATTTAAAAGAGATAAATAGAATATTTTTTAAAAATAAGCTCATAATCTTTTATGTTCTGTAATTTTGGTATATGCTCAACTTTCCTGATATACCTAGTACTTCTCAAGGACTTGGGTAATATTTTCTGGTCAGAAAAATTTGAATCTAATGTGCAGTTTACTGTGTAGCACTATGACAAGTTATCAATGATAACTACTATCCTTAATTTTTCAATATTTGAGGTAATCAATATTATAAAACAGTGCATTTTTAGGGTCAATATAAGTAGCATTTCTGAACTGTTTCACAATATTTAACAAGGTGATAATATACAAAATAATTTTAATAAATATAGCATACCAAAATTATAAACTATAGTTTACAGCAGTTATACACTAAGAGACAAACTGTGTCACCCAAAAATAATTAATAATAAAAAATGGTTAATAAGCATGCAAATTCTCCACCATTTTGTGTTAGAATTCAGTTTGTTTTTAACCTACAAATTCTGGCTTAGCATACTTTTACATAAAAAAAGACTTTATAGCTTATTGTCAACATAGGGCAGTTGTTATAAGAATTTAGGTTGCATACCTGGAGAGGAGCATTTTTAACCCCAACTTATGTACTGTGATATTGCTTTCCACATAACATTTAGAGAATTCTAGAAAAGCATTGAAATTGGCAGTTATTCACAGTATTGGCTACAGTAGACCAATTCTCTGCTGAATCAAAATGTTAAGTTAGTTCCAAGAAAGGATGTGAGAGGAAAGTAAAAGCAATTTCTCTTTCTTCTGAGTCTAGGAATTCACATTTTCCAAAAGTGGCTGCAAACGATATCTATCTATGATACCATCCAATGGAATAAAAGCCTTAGAGAAAGGAAACTATAGAAAAGCAACATGACTTCGGTTGAAAAATTAAAGAAAGAAACAAAAAAACCCGTAAAGTCAGTATTTTTGTTAACAAAATGCTGTTGTTGCTGTTTAGTTGTCAAGTCATGTTCAACACTTTTGCAACCCCTTGGACTGTAGTCCACCAGGTTGCTCTATCCATGGGATTTCACAGGCAAGAATACTGGAGTGGGTTGCCATTTCCTTCTCCAGGGGATCTACCCAACCCAGGGACTGAACCTGCATCTCTGGTGTCTCCTGCATTGCAGGTGGAATCTTTACCATTGAGCCACCAGGGAAGCCCTTAACAAAATGTTTAGCCCTTAAACATATTTTTCACCTAAATATTTTTGTTATATTTATCTATGCAGTTAACCTGATACTACTCCACAGATCATTAAAGTTCCATGTTTTCCACTGAGATTAAAACAATCTATAGTCGATGAATTAGGATGACTGGCAGGGAGGAGAGAGGACAGGCTAGACTTGATGAGTGCTAAATGAGAATATGGACAAAAACGTTAATTACATTTTTCTACTAGAAAAAAGTCAGCGCTTTTCTTAATACCTATCTTATAATTCCATTTCTGCTAAAAAAAAATAGTTTCACATGGATACATTTCCCAAAAATTCATGCTCTACTTATTTAATGTTGAAATAATTTGGAAAAACTCCTCCTGAAATTAAACTTTGATCAAATTATAACCCTCAAATGACAAAAAATGTATAAAATTGGGGAAGATAAATTTAGTCTGAAATTACTGAAAGCCTTCATTAAGCCTTAATATATGCTGTCAGCTTTAAACTAAATAATAGATGAGATTTTAACATAATCAGAAGGAAACTGCTGCTACCTGCCTCTGTTACTGTCACAATGAAATTGACAAGATAATTTTGAAAATAAGGCCTTTTCCAAGTCACTTCATGGATCTGACAAGCACACAGTATTTAAAATTATATCCATTCATACAGAAAAAAATATATATGCAAGGATATAAGATCGGTGAATTGAAGATCAAATATATTCTTCTCTAGAAAATGTGGTGTCACTTGCTTTGACAAACACAAGTATTTCATATGTTAGCAATCCCCTGCTTTCAGAACATATTTCATTTTCTGTACCTTCTGTAATTGTCTTTAAGTAACTTTTTGCAGTTAGTTAACCTTCAAGTAATCAACAAAGGCTTGGCCTATGTATATTATGCTGAGTTCCTGTGTTCACTTGATCTCTTAAGCTTTTCTATATATTATTCATGTGAAAGTGAATGTGAAAGTGAAAGTGAAGTTGCTCAGTCATATCAGACTCTTTGTGACCCCATGGACTGTAGTCTACCAGGCTCCTCCTACCATGGAATTTTCCAGGCAAGAATACTGGAGTGGGTTGCTGTTTCCTTCTCCAGGAGATCTTCCCAACCCAGAGATTGAACCCATGTCTCCCGCATAATTAAAAAAGGCTTTATGTCTGAACCACCAGGGAAGTCTATATATATAGAATGGTAATTATGACTACTAATAGGAAGTCTTTGACTAGTTCTCTCATTATAGGGAAAGGGTATAAAGTAACAAAGAAAAGTCGTATATGCCTATAATTTTCAAAGATATGTATTAGGACAAAGCTACAATTTAAGCATAAAAATATTATCTTTCTTTTCAACTCTGTAAGACATAAAATTTCCAAATGATTTATCTTTTTATACAGGTGAATATAACTCATAGAAAATAGTGACATGTTTTTAAACTTGGTATACATAAGGTTGGATTTGGTGAAGAGGTGTTATGAACTAGTCATTTAATCATATAAAAATATATATGACATGTTTTTTGGCATTTTCATTGCTCATAAGTTTTATTTTGATCATAAACATTTATGTCTCAATTTCACTATATGCCCAAATGCTGAATGGTGGTGCATCTGTTAATGACTATAGTATTTGAAATCAGCTATCCCTAGCTCTTTGAAACAGTATTTAAGTAAAAATTATCATATGTGAAATGAATCGCCAGTCCAGGTTTGATGCATGATACAGGGTGCTTGGGGCTGGTGCACCAGGATGACCTGGAGGGATGGGATGGGGAGGCAGGTGGGAGGGGGCTTCTGGAAGTGGAACACATGTACACCCATGGTGGATTCATGTCAATACAAACACAATTTTGTATTTGTATACAATTGCAGTTGTATACAAATACAATTTTGTAAAGTTAAAAAATAGATAAACAAACTAATTAAAAAAAAAACATATTTAACTGCCTATAGGAACTAAAACTCTGAACCCTAATGCTGTGTAAAGAGATAAGCTCTAAATACTGTTGGAGGTTTTTGGTCAAGTCATTATTTTTTTTTCTCTGTTTTCACTATGGAAAACTGAAACAATACAGATGAAGAGCTTTGTAAACTATAAAGCGATGCAAATGATGATGATATGAACAAATCAAATAACAAGTCTGAAAGAACTGAAACCAGGGGAATTTAGAACTTAGCATTGGATTGACCTGTGTGTACACGAAGTTTCACCCCATTGTTTTGTAAAATAAAAGATAAATTGTGAAGTCACAGATGGACTGAAAAGAGACTAGGTTTTTAAAATTTTAAGACAAAAATAAAGTTACCATATTCTATCACCTAAAAAAAAAAATATGACTGTGCTGTTATGCTTGCTAATATTGCCTTATGAATACACACAAAAATATATTATATCTTAAAACCAGTGGATCATTCATTGGCGATGCAGCACAGGTGAATAAAAGAAACAGAATTTTGCTGTAAGACATCTAATCAAACAAACTAAAGTTTCCCACTTTAGAACTGAAAAGCCTTTTCCACATTAAAACACTAAATATAACTTTATATTTCCTTTAGATACAGAGCTGTAAACTTGTATTATTCAGATATTTTACTTTGTTTTTCAAATGGTAAAACTAACAGCATTCTCAGATAAACTATGCTGTTAAAACACAGAGAAACATCACTCTATTATTCTCCTGTCTGCCTAAAATGGGACAGGAAAGGGACACAGCAGGAAGAAACTCATGAACTCACCTGAAAGTTAAATACAATAGACAGGTCACATTTTTGAATTGCCAACTTTGATGTGCCTTTACTTCTACATTACAAATCATGTCATATTCAGAAAGTTTAAACGCTGAGGGATCTATTGAGTTCTGTCCCTGATCTTCAAGAAACCTGAATTTCCAAAGAGACATACAGATGGGATTTTTTTTTTCTTTTTGTCCTTTTCATTAAATGTCTCCAAGCAAAAAGTTCAAGATGCAGAGGGAAAAAAGAAAGTTCTAGGAGCTTGATCTAAAGTGACCATTTTTGTATCAGAATAGCAAAGAAAAAAAAATCAGCTTGAAAAAGAGGACATATAATCACATTTCAAATCTGTCTAAATTTTATACACATGTGGAAAGATATAGATTTTTAGCATGTCACAGTCATTCATACATACCTAAAAAGCTTTAGTAACTAGGTTTCATTACTCACCAAGATTCTTTTCATAGCTTCATATTCAGAATATGCTCATTATGAGGGGAAAGGCAAATCGTATGCTTCAATGCTCATACCTCATCTTGGAGAATTACATATTGATCACCAAAGTAGAAAAAGGAATATGTGGTATATCAAAGTTAGAGTAAAATTTACATTTGTATCAGATATTATACTTCAATGACATTAAGCCTATGGAAATAATATATTTAAAAGTGTGATGGAAGAGTAGATGTGAAAGCTACTGAAATTTTTGAACCTTCATTTTTCTCTGGCAGGAATATAAATAATATAGTAGCATAAAGGTTTTAAAGAACTAAAGAAGAACTGAAAATGATAAAACAATATTGAACTTTTTTTAAAAAAATCTGCTTTTGAAATCTCCTGTAAAATCATTCTCTGAACAATTTTTAAAGCAAATTTCAGGCAAATGACACATCTATGCATTCAAGAGGCAAGAGTGGAGGTTGAAATGTAAAGCAGATATTTTTATCTCTCTCATCTGTAGCTATTTGTTGATTACACTTTGAAAATTTGTAAACCACTATAATCCTTTCCTAATAAAAAAAATAATAGGACATTGTGACGGCGGGAATCTACTGGGGTTAAAAACAGTGAATCTCCAAGTTTGCTCTGATTCTTAATCAATTGAGAATTCTTGACTTAGAGTCTATGAAATACTGGGAAGGCATTCACTGAGAAAGAGATTGATCAGAGAATGATCTCTGTTCATTTCCAAGGCAAATTCAATATCACAGTAATCCAGGTATATGCCCCTACCAGTAATGTTGAAGTTGAATGGTTCTATGAAGACCTACAAGACCTTCTAGAACTAACACCCCCAAAATTTGTCCCCTTCATTATAGGGGACTGGAATGCAAAAATAGAAAGTCAAGAAATAACTGGAGTAACAGACAAATTTGGCCTTGGAGTACAGAATGAGGCAGGGAAAAGGCTAACAGAATTTTGCCAAGAAAATGCACAGGTCATAGCAAACACCCTCTTCCAACAATACAAGAGAAGACTCTACACATGGACATCACCAGATGGTCAATACCAAAATCAGGTTGATTATATTCTTTGCAGTCAAAGATGGAGAAGCTCTATGCAGTCATCAAAGTGGAGCTGACTGTGCAGGAGCTGACTGTGGCTCAGATCATGAACTCCTTATTGTCAAATTCAGACTTAAATTGAAGAAAATAGGGAAAACCACTAGACCATTCAGGCATGATCTAAATCAAATCCATGACAATAACAAAGTGGAAGTGAGAAATAGTTTCAGGGATTAGATCTGATAGAGTGCCTGAAGAACTATGGGTGGAGGTTCATGACATTGTACAGGGGGCAGGGATCAATACCATCCCCAAGAAAAATAAGTGAAAAAAGGCAAAATAGTTGTCTGAGGAGGCCTTACAAAGAGCTGTGAAAAGAAGAGAAGTGAAAAGCAAAGGAGAAAAGGAAAGATATACCTATTTGAAAGCAGAGTTCCAAGGAATAAAGAGAGATAAGAAAGCCTTCCTCAGCAATCAATGCAAAAAAACAGAGGAAAACAATAGAATGGGAAAGACTAGAGATCTCTTCAAAAAAATTAGGGATAACAAGGGAAGTTTTCATACAAAGATGGTCACAAAAAGGCCAGAAATATTATGCACCTAACAGAAGCAAAAGATATTAAGAAGAGGTGGCAGGAATACACAGAAGAACTATACAAAAAAAAAAAAAAAAATTCATGACCTAGATAATCATAATGGTATGATCCCTCAACTAGAGCCAGACTTCCTGGAATGGGAAGTCAAGTGGGCCTTAGAAAGCATCATTATGAACAAAGCAAGTGGAGATAATGGAATTCCAGTTGAGCTATTTTAAATCCTAAAAGATGATGCTGTGAAAGTGCTATACTCAATATGCCAGCAAATTTGGAAAACTCAGCAGTGGCCACAGGACTGGAAAAGGTCAGTTTTCATTCCAGTCCCAAAGAAAAGCAATGTCAAAGAATGTTCAAACTACCACACAATTGCACTCATCTCACATTCCTTGAGCTATTAAATTAATGTCAAAACTCTCCAACCCAGGCTTCAACAGTATGTGAACTGTGAACTTCCAGATGTTCAAGCCGGTTTTAGAAAAGGCAGAGGAACCAGAGATCAAATTGCTGACATCAGTTGGATCATCGAAAAAGCAAGAGAGTTCCAGAAAAACATCTACTTCTGTTTTACTGCTATGCCAAAGCCTTTGACTGTATGGATCACAACAAAACATGGAAAATTCTTAAAGAGATGGGAATACCAGACAACCTGACCTGTCTGCTGAGAAATCTGAAACAGGAAAGGAGGCAACAGTTAGAACTGGACATGGAACAACAGACTGGTTCCAAATAGGAAAAGAAGTATGTCAAGGCTGTATATTGTCACCCTGCTTATTTAACTTATATGCAGAGTACATCATGAGAAACGCTGGGCTGGAGGAAGCACAAGCTGGAATCAAGATTGCCGGGAGAAATATCAATAACCTCAGATATGCAGATGACACCACTCTTATGGCAGAAAGTGGAGAAGAACTAAAGAGGCTCTTGATGAAAGTGAAAGAGGAGAGTGAATAAGTTGGCTTACAGCTCAACATTCAGAAAACTAAGATCATGGCATCTGGTCCTATCACTTCATGGCAAATAGATGGGGAAACAGTGGAAAGCGTGACAGACTTTCTTTTTTGGGTCTCCAAAATCACTGCAGATGGTGACTGCAGCCTTAAAAGTAAAAGACACTTGCTCTTTGGAAGAAAAGTCATGACCAACCTAGGCAGCATATTAAAAAGCAGGGACGTTACTTTGCCCACAAAGGTCTGTCTAGTCAAAGTTATGGTTTTTCCAGTAGTCATGTATGGATGTGAGAGTTGGAATAAAGAAAGCTGAGCACCGAAGAATTGGTGCTTCTGAACTGTGGTGTTGGAGAAGACTCTTGAGAGTCCCTTGGACTGCAAGGAGGTCCAACCAGTCCATGCTAAAGGAAATCAGTCCTGAATATTCATTGGAAGGACTGATGATGAAGCTGAAACTCCAATATTTTGGCCACTTGATGGGAAGAACTGACTCATTGGAAAAGATCCTGATGCAGGAAAGATAGAAGGCAGGAGGAGAAGGGGATGACAGAGGATGAGATGGTTGGATGGCATCACAAAGCAATGGACATGAGTTTGAGCATACTCCGGTAGTTGGTGATGGACAGGGAGTCCTGGCTTGCTGCAGTCCATGGGGTCACAAAGAGTCGGACATGACTAAGTGACTGAACTGGCTGGATGACTGACTGAAGAGAGATTTGTTCAGATCAACCAAATCAAGCCAGATAAAGTTATACTCACTTTCACCTTACATTGAAAACAAATAAGAAGATCCATTTCGGGAGAATCTGCTTTTTAAAATCTGTTAGAATAGTGGGGAAATATTTTAGCATGCTCTAAACCCCAGGATTTATTTTTTTACATTCACAAGACCTCTGCAATGGGCAAAACTCTAGAGGTCTCAGCAAAGTTATAAAGAAGTGAAGCAAAAAATCTCTGACTTCCAAATCTGCTGCAATAGCCAGTATTTAAGAATATATAATAACAACAAACTAAATTTCATATGTGTAACGTTCTAAGCACTCTTTATGTGTTAAATAATTTAATCCTCCCAACAGGGTATTATACTCTCCTTTAACAGATTGGGAAACTGAAGAATCACATTCAGGATAATTATCCTTTGTCAGAAATGAAACTCTGACCAAGTTCTCTAACACAAATATCTTGTAAACTACATCTACTAAGTTGACACTGAGACAGTTTTACAGAAATGTGGTCATATTACTGGCACCATACAAAAGGTTCACATGATATGAGTCTGGTTAATGGGCATATGCAATGCACACCAAAGCCCTTAGAGTTCAGTGTTAATGCTTTGGAATTTTTTTTTTTTTATTTTGTAGAATTGCACATACATTTTTAGACTAAGAGGAACAGAGAACTTTATTCTTACATAGGAATTTACTGATGGGATCTTTCTGAAGTATTATTCCCAAAGATATTGATGTATAATATTAGTATTTTATATCTTTAGTGTCTAGATGTTGGGATGATTAAAACTAACCTAGCCAAATTTTTGCAGCAGGATAAATAATTTTGCTAAAGTCAGCATGAAATAATGCCTAACACAGATTCCAAAAAAGACCATCACCAAATTAATTTAGCAGAAGCTTAAAAAAAAAGTGTGTCAAACTGACGTAACTTCTTAACAACTTAATTTTTTAATCTGTGGGTGACTTAGGCTACTTTTATCAGGATGTGCCTCAAGAAATATGGTTTAATGGAATTGCCATGTCTTGGTATAGAATTAGAAATGCGGATTTGTCAAATTGCTACAGGTGTTCTGGTCTTAGGAGAGCAAGTCACTAGAGATAAAGTCACATGAGGCTAATTCATAAATTGGATGCCAATGTTTTAAATTATGTTGGAGAGATATTCTGGGGCTTGACAACTGGGACAAGTCATCTGCAAGGGCATACCCTCTTGGGTAGGTAAATTATCTGAGGAGATGAAATTATAGATTTGATGTTTCTCTTGAGAGCACAGAATTAGAACAAAGGGAATTGAGTGATGTTAAGGGATCATTTTATCAGGCAGTAGTAACCTGATTAATTGCCCTTCCTGCCTGTTCTGCTGATGTTTCTATCTAAATAACTGGGCCAAGGTACTGTGGAATCAGAGCACCTTTCTCCAGCTCATTTCTACAGAACTAGTAGAGACTTCAGACCCCTCATTAGTCATTACTTTCTTCTACTCCATGCTGTTAGATATGCTATATATTTATTAAATTAATTTTATCTGATATAGGCCTATCTTCCTGTCCTCTATTTCTGTCTAATCAATATCAAATTTTATGCCCAGAAACAGAGGACAGGAAGATAGGCAAGGAAAGTTTTATTCTTTTTGTCTTTCTTTCAAAGTAGATAATTGGCTGTGTAAAATCCATGATTTGGGAATATTCATTGATGGTATTAAATAGACTGGATCAAAACAGGTCAAGATGGGAAAATAAAAGATTCTTGTAAAACCCAGCCCAAAGGCATGGAGAACTTGACATGGGATTTTGGGGTAATTAGAGATGGAAGTAAAAGAACAGGAGCGAGAAACATTTTGAAAATAAAAGTTACAATTCTTTTGTGTTGAGTTATAATATGACTGAGTACTCAGAGCCATAGACTCATTGTAGCCAAACTTCTTCCTCTTTTTTTTTTTCTAAGCAAATTAAAATATCAGTAAAAATTCAGTACAAGCCGCAATAAAAGTGTATGTTTTAAAAAGTTGTAGGAACGAAAGCGACAGGGTAAAGGATAATAAACCCAAATCATTTCAAGATATTCTTCACTACCTTTCCTCTTAATATGATCTCTGCTTGTCTTTGCTAAACTTGCTGACTTGTGTCTGAATTCTCACAGAGATTATCTGAGAAAGTGTAACATTACCATTTGTTGGGTTGACGGCGAGAACAAGCCTTTCTGTGTGTTAAACTGCTATGCTTAAACTCTCCTGTAAAGTGTGGACCTCTCATACCAAAACAAGAGCAAGTGCTTCTTTGATAAAAACTGAAAATAAATGAGGATAGGGAGGATACAGGAGCTCTATACTTTCTTCTCAATTTTTCTATGAACCTAAAACTGCTTTAAAAATAAAGTTTATTAATTAACAAATAAAATGAAACAAGATAAATTGAGAATGAAATAGCAGGCAAAAATAATACAAACTTTCTCCTCTCCATTCCCAGATCTTTGTTTTTCTCAGTTGAGGACAGAGCTCATATTCATTGCAACAACGAACAATCTGTTTCTTTTTCTGCTTTAGTACTTTTCTCTAGAGGGGTGCTTCAGTGCTTTGCCTCTCCAAAAACTGTTTCACAGCTTTGTCCTTACTTCCCACAAATCTGAGCTCCCCTCTCTCCGCTATCAACTTTCCAGTTTTGTGATGAAAATTCCTTATAGGATGGTCACATTTTTCTTGAAAATAACATATACCACAAATGTGAATAAAGTACACCAAAAACGTTATAGCTATTTTATAGTATACATTTTCCTTATCTACCTTTCAAGGGAATGGGGGTGGTAGTGGGATGGTGGTTTTATATATTTATATACACATTAACAGCAATTCAAAATGCAGTAGTTAAATTTGATATTTCATTTTACCAGACTTCCTATGTACTATTACCAAGAAGCTTTTCATGTGAAAAACATCATAATGATAAAACAAAATGCCAAATCTCACAAAAGAAATTTAAAGACATCTACATGAAAACATGGATTAGAGTGTATGCTTGCATCCTTTCAAATCTCCTTCAAAAACTAAAGATTTCCCTGCATTCTAAAACTTCAGCTACATTTTGAAATGCAAGACAGCTTAAAAATAGCTTTTGGAGGTCTTTTAATTACAGATCAATAAGTGTGTCTGAGTGCAAAATCAATTATTAATTTATGTAAGCTGAAAAATTGGCATATTTTATAAAGTTGAGTTCTATCTTCAGAGTGGTCCTTGTATTTTGAAAACAAATTAAATGGATAATGCAGTCTTTCTGAACGTCTAATGTTGCACTGTTTTAAGAAGTGTTCACCACTGAGTTCATTAGAAATTCTGAACATTGATACATGTAAAATATAGTATGAACATTAACTGGAAACATATAAATGCTAAGTTCTCAGACTGTAATCCTACAAGCTGGTTTACTATAGTTTAAAATGTTACTATATGGTAGAAAGAGATGAAAATATTTTCCATAGTATCTAATGTTTCCTCACATAAAGTCTAAAAATGATTTATCTTTTGGTTAAGTAAATCTCTTAATCTTTTTTTCCTCTGGTAGATATAAAATAGAAATAAGGAGATGAAACAATGTAGTAACAAAGGACCATGCTTGGTGCACATAAAAACAAGCATCAAAGAAGGGAAAAATACAAGCAGATCTTGATTCATACTATACATAAATGGCACCAATGATCAAAAATGCATGCAGAGTTCAAACAGACTTATTTTTAATCTTTCTTCAAAAGGAAAAGTAGTAAATGAATGTGAATAAACTGAAAATGAATCAGCAATAAAAAAAAGTGAAATACAATTAACCACTTGCAATATTAATATTGTAAGAAAAGGAAAATCTTAAATTAAAATGATGCAGTTTTATTCAAAGTAACTGCTTTAAATACAGTTTATTTCAGCATCTAGTTAGGGCACATTAATTTAATCTAGATAAGAATCTGGCTTTTTTTGCCTTCTTTTTAAACCCTTCTCCTCAGCGTTATTTCTCCATTGCTATTTAGTGCAAAGCAGTCATTTCTCTGTCTTCTCTTTCCTGGCAGGGTTCACCATGTTTGATAGAAGTTGAAAAGCCAACATGCTCACTACAATTTCTAGTCTCTCTTGTTAATAAGAGTGTGGCCATCAACCCATACCTGAGGAAGGTGGGCTGACAGCTTCTGGAGTATTTTTGTTCCCTGTCGAAAGGAAATATATATGAAGAAAATATATTCTCCCTCTTGGATTTTTGACAAAATCTTGAGAGGTCAAGATGCTTGGGGCCAACTTGCTCCCAAAAGAGGAAGATGCAGAGAATCTCAGAGAAGATGGGCTATTGAACCAACCAGGAACACTATTCTTAAGCAGCTTTTACTTGAATATTCTTGTGCCAGAAAGCAACTGAGTGTTGGTTTACCTTTTTATTAATAAAGAAATTCAACCTTGCATATATCCTAAATTATTTGGCCTCCAGGAACACTATACATCATATAGTATATATGTTAGCCATTCAGTCATGTCTGCTTCTTTGCGACCCCATGGACTGCAGCCCACCAGTCTCCTCTGTCCCTGGGATTTTCCATGCAAGGATACTGGAATGGGTTGCCATTTCATTTTCCAGGGGATCTTCCTGACCCAGGAATTGAACTCAGGTCTCCTGCCCTGAAGGCAGATTCTTTACCGACTGAGCTATACCTTATATAATCATGTCCAATTTTCAATAACTTAAATGATACAATTTTCTTTAAATTATAACACTGCAAAAAAGTTCCATTTTGAATACTGACAGTGATTAGTCACAAAATCAATGCAATAAAATAATGCAGTATAATTCACATATCTGAGATTGCCTTCTTTCTTAGTACTGTTTCTTTCTACCTTGGTTTTCAACTGTATTTTTTTTCCCTTTTTTTCCCCCCAGAATGCTAATAGTAAAACAAGAAAGAATGTCCTGGTTAAAGAAGAAGAAGGTAGAGTCACAGAGCTTACTCCTCCATTTGGCTCTCAATTCTTTTTCCTTTCAATAAATCTTAAGTGAAAGTGGGGAACACACATTTAAAATCACTTTTTTAGTCTCAGAGTGGAAGCAAAAAGGCATTGAGAGGAGAAATCAAATTGATCTTTTACCTATGGGGTTTGCCACAAAGTTCAATCAGGTTTTCCCATAAGATGTTTGAAAAATCCAAACAAATATTTTAAGCAACCCAATACATTCTGGAGAAGGATGGCAAAATGCAGGTCAATATGACCTTTTCTAATTCTCTACCTTCCAACTCAGGTAGTATACAGATAACCACAGGGGATCAATACATATTTGTTGAATAAATGAATAAACCTTTTAGACCACTGGGTTGCAGATTGAGCCCAGGCTTATTGTTTTTGTAGCAGGACTTTTCATTATGCAAAGATGTCCTTCCTACAAGCAAAGGAGTGGTATAACATAAAATAGTAAATGCATATATTTGTGGAGTTCCTGTTATGTGCACGACATGAAGCTAGACATTTCCAGGGAACAATGAGTAGATAAGATTTAGTCTCTGTCAAGGAAGAATGGTTTTTAGTAGGAGAGACAAGATACAATGTGAGCAACCGCAAGATACATGCAGAAAATATATGACACCAGATAAGTTAAAAGCATTTTTTAAGAACAAGTGTTTATATCATGTAAGGAGGATCATACGTGAGGAGACAATTGAGATCGACCTTGAGGGAGGGATTGAATTTCAGAAGGAGAAACGTGAAAGAAAGAGTTTTTGATGGAAGAGATGATAAAGTTATTCTGAGTAAAATAGTAGCCCACTTTTCCTTAAGCTTCAAAAATATAAAGAGAACCAAGGGAAATGAAAGTGCAAAAGTACTTGAAGGTTGTATTTAGGAAATCTTTGAATGCCACAAAGAATTCTGATCTGGAGATCGCCTCAAAACATATCCCAAATCAGTTCAAATTATTTAACCTAAATGAAAAACTTGAAATACTTTCCATAAAATAAAGATATATTTAAAACAAATCTTTTGATTTTATTATGCCATGTAGCCCAACAGGCTCCTCTGTCCATGGAATTGCCCAAGAATACTGGAGTGGGTTGTCATGCTCTCCTCTAGGGGATCTCTTTCCCACACAAGGATGAAACTCACCCAGGGATCAAACCCACTGAACCCATGTCTCCTGCAGTTCCCACTTTGTAGGCAGATTCTTTACCGCTGAGACACTGGGGAATCTCCTGTAATACAATGGTGGTTTAGTCACTAAGTCGGTGTCTTACTCTTGCGACCTCATGGACTGCAGCCTGCCAGGCTCCTCTTTTCAAGAGATTCTCCAGGCAAGAATACTGGAATGGGTTGCCATTTCCTTCTCCAGAGGATCCTTCCAACCCAGGAATCCAATCCAGGTCTCCTGCACTGCAGGCTGATTCTTTACCTACTGAGCTACGAGGGAAGCCCCAATAGTGTTCACTAATAAATAGAAAAGCTGTTTGCATCAGACTTCAATTTGTAATATTTGTAACTGAGTCCTCAACTACTTTTTTTAAGTGTTTAATAAATAAGATAATGGTTGATGTGTTTATATATACTGTAAATTGTCTGTAAAAATCATGAACATTTTATGCTCATTTTTTTAGTAATTTATTTTTATTGAAGGATAATTCTTTGCAAAATTTTGCTGTTTTTTGTCAAACTTCAAACATGAATCAGCCATAGGTACACATATATCTCCTCCCTTTTGAAACTCCCTCCCATCTCCCTTCCCATCCCACTCCTCTAGGTTGATACAGAGCCCTTGTGTGTTTCCTGAGCCCTACAGCAAATTCCCGTTGGCTATCTCTTTCACATATGGTAATGAAATTTCCATGTTACTCTTTCCATACATCTCAGCCTCTCCTTTCCTCTCCCCGTGCCCATAAGTCTATTCTATATGTCTGCTGAACCTAATGTTAAACTAAAGAAGGTGAAACATAGAAAGTAAGGCATGCTAGCTAATGTTTTCATTCTTCCGTTCACACTAATATTCAAATGTTAAAATATGAGACTTATGATAAATCTTTTCTTTTAAAGAATCTGATAACTGATTTGAGGAGGGCTATAAATAATGTCCAAAAAAAAAAAACAACCTGATTTTCAGCAGTACATCTTAATTGGCATATCTCTGAAAATAAAAATTGCTCAAAGTTGTATAGAAATAAATTGCCCTAATTTGCCTCTACTCTACAGTATCAGCTGTTTTAAAAGTGGAAAATCTATGTTTGCCATTAAACAGTTTGACAGTTTGAATCTTGCATTATAGAAAGGAAGCTTTAAAACCAATGTGATCTTGTGAGGAAAACTTGTAATTTTTCAGTAAATGATCTGGCAGTTTTGAATTTAAATTTGTATACTGCTTTGTGTATATCAACTTTGTCGTGTGTCTGAATAAAGCTAGCCTTTCAATTTGACTATTTCTTGGGTTTCATAGACAGTATCATGATGAAACTGATTTTAAAAGTCAAAGTAAATTTTATATTTGAGTAATGAGTTAAAATATTCTCATTAATAAAAATTCAAAAGAATTAGATAATAATTTTACCCTTTGAAAATGCACCCTGTATTAAAATAGCAAAATAATATAACAACACCATAAACACATTTTTGTTGTTGCTAACTTTTAGTAAAAACATAATAAGTTATATTCATTATTATTGATTTTAGCCATGTGAATATATTTAAATTTTATATCAGTTTCCTCACTTTTCTTATATAACCCGTCAACTTTCAAAATGGATTGTCAGCTGTTCCTAATAAAGTCATCCAAACAATGAAAATATTAAAGTACAAGAAGCAGAGAGAAAATCTAGAAAGTTGAGCACAAAATTATATTGCTGCATCCTGGAAGTTCAGGAAAAAGGGAAAACATAATTAGAAATGGTTAACTTATAATTATTGTACAGTTATAATTAAATGGATACTCAGATAAGGAAAACAGATTGATATTTTGTGCTATGTCTTAAATAGATATACAAAAGACTCATGAATAATTTTTATACAGTTATCTCTACTCACATATGAAACCTAATAGCTAACTGTTACATGATAGTCTATATGGTATTGTGTGGTCTAGAAATTTAATTTTGACTCAAGTAGGTATAGGGTCAGAGCTCAGACAATGTCTAAGAATGGCTGCCAAACAGACTATCAATTTCAAGTATCATTTGTCTCAACCAAGCTTAGGCTGACTATATAATGAATGGTTCAAAATGGTGTCTGTCAATACTAAATATTTCTGACTTTTTGTTATAAAATGCATATAATCAGAAAATCAGCCAATATCAGCCAAAGTGTGTTTTGGAGATACACTGACAGGCAGATCCAAAACACTCCTTTGAAAACAGCTTCTGAACTCTCTATGGGACAAAAATATTTAGGTGAAGATGCAAATTTCTGCACTATGGAGCATGGAAAGAAAATCATTTAATGTCATTTTAAAATTTTTGTCTGTGGTAATCATTACTTTTCATTTCACATACTTTTAAATGATATTGGTCTTAGTTGGGTTAGTTTGGATACTTTATCTACTCTGTCTTTGATATCATGAGGCAAAATTTTCCTAGAGATTGACCAGTATCTTTTATTTTATTTCCATGTGGAAGCCAGTCATATAATTGTTTGAGGCTCATGGGCTTTGCATTTCTACTGGCTGCTGTCCAGCACCGAAAGAACTCAATCATTAATAGAATACCCTTTCTACTGAGAAAACCTTTGTGAAGCTTCCAGTTGCATCTACAGGATTCTATGATATTAAGTAAGAGTTATAATGGACATACTAAAAATGAGCATTCATATGTCACTGACAGTAAGAATTGTGTTAAATTGGTTTCTGTTGCAAGTCTTTCTTTGAATATCTTTACCCAAGCTATCAAGTCCATCCAGGCCTCAGGCTTATGTTCTTTAAACTGAGACATTTTTCTACTTAACAACTTACAAGTTCTTTACTGGTAAAACTGTGACAGCACTTTCTTTGAAGACATCAGTAGGGTGGATGTAACAGAATAGTGTTTGATCACAATATAAAACCAGTTTTTGTCACTTAATTACTCATGCTATGAAAGGTGAAGGTAATAAATGTGACAAAATAATAATTAGTGTAATTAGCAACATGTACTGAGTTACTTAAAATATTTCCCCAAATACCCCTAACTTTTGAATTCAAAGAGAATTTCACATCTTATACATTTATGATTTATTGTGGTTTAAATTTTTAAACTTTTAAGCTACATTAATGAGGTATATTATCTTTATGGAAACTATATTGGGAAAAGCATTTATTAAAATTCATTAACTTATTCAGAATACAATATAGACTGCAACCGTGCTGACAACAGCAGAGCTTGTCAGTACAGGGAAGTTGTTTTGATTATAAATATGGATCAAGCAATCAGCAAAGGCTTACACCAACCAAGTCACCATCAAAAGCTATGGTAGCTTTGAGACAATAAAACATCTTAGGAAGAAATAACCTATATTGCACCATTGTTTTTTGGAGCATACATCATGATCTATGCTTATGTTTATATGTGCTAATACTTGTTTAGTAACTAATATTCCCTACTCAACTGTAAGTCCCCTAAATTCAAGCATAATGATTCTTGTACCCAATGTTTAAGCACTTCAGATCAGTTCATAGTAGGTGCTTGACAAATGTTTGTTGAATTAGTGGGTAAACATTATTGGGTGAATTTTTAATAAGTAAATTGAATGTGAATCTTTATTTTGTGTAAAGTATTTTGACACTATCATTTTGACGTAGTGAATAATTTAACACCAGTCTTTTGATGCCAGTGGACACTTTGATTCATATCTGGTTTCCATTTCAAACATTAAGTTTTTTTGCCCTTCAGACCTAAGAGTGGTAATGATTTTGTATTTTTTTCAGTCCTTTGATCATTAACTCCTTCATTCCCTCAGTAGCACCCTTTCAGTTTGATATCTGTTTTCTTAGTGGGACTCTGGCTACTAAGAGTGTTAATTATTTTTCCTGTATTTTGAAAAATTGTAACTGCAAGCTTGGTTTACTTTGGATACTCATTTACATTTAATAAACTTTCCTTTTATTAAGGCATAATCTTACCAACTACATGTAACATTTTTTTACCATATGAAATATTGTCATTTTCAGTTTTAATGTTTATGGCTGTTTCTACCTGTAATATTATAGTGAAATGGATGAAAGATTTATAATTAAACTTTCAGAGTATTCAGCCTGTGGAGAAGCTGTGACTATTTCCTTTCATATATTATAGTATTGTTCTATCACTTGAGGTCAGTATATTTTAAATAAAATTCTTTCATACACCTCCTATAACTTTTAAATTTGTACATTAAAGAAAATTTTAGGTAAGTAAAGACAAAAAATAAATATGTTTTACATTATTTTGATTCATATATAATCATTTTTCATACTATATATTTACTATCATTTAAAGTAGAATATAACAGCTAAAATCATACTAAGTTAAGTACTTTTAATATACTAAAGGAAAACAGACACAAAAATACTATTAATATATGAAATTCATGTTAAAGGAGTTAAAAGGACTGTGGAATTATTTTAAAGAAATATTATTTTATTACATGCATTTATTTCATCACTGCATATCAGGAAAAAAGTACACAAGAAAAAATTAAATGAAATAATTTGTGTCTTTAATTACCTACTTATATATACTAATAAAGTCATTTTATAATAAAGAAGTAAAGGTTAATTTTGTGGGTTTTTTTTTTTTTTTTAATACTGACAGTTTTGCAACCTGTGAAACTTATGGAGTGGGTATCCTTTTACTTCTCTCAGGGAGCTTTCCAACCCAGGGATCAAACTCAGGTCTCTCACATTGCAGGCAGGTTCTTTATCAGCTGAGCTACAAGGGAAGCCAAGAATAATGGAGTGGGTAGTGTGTCTCTTGTTCAGCAGATCTTCCTGACTCAGGAATCGAGCAGGAGTCTCCTGAATTGTAGGCGTGTTCTTTACCAACTGAACTATCAGGGAAGCCCAAAGAAGTAAAGATTAACTGGGTGTTTTGTTTTTTTTTTAATACTGACAGTTTTACAACCTGTGAAACACCGGACACTTTACATTGTAAAATGCTATTTTGGTTAGGAAATTCATTTGTTTACAAATCACTCTTCTAACCAAAATGTGAGTGTGTGTCTGTGTGTGTGTGTGTGTGTTTAAGTCTGCATGTTTGTGTGTATATATAAGTGTGATTCTTCCTTTTCATAAAATAATACTCATAACTTTTAGGCAAATTTTTGATAAAAATGTTATTACTTTCCCAAAATGGTCACTGTTGAAAAAACAGAACAACGGGCAGTACATAACATCTTGTGCAACAAGACAATTTCTGAAACTGGAACTGCCCCTGACATTTCGTCTGTGATTTTCTCTTGGGATGAACCAGGGGAGAATTTCTACAGAGGCTTAAAGAAAGAGAATTTTTTAAAAGATCTTTCAAAGAACAGACTGATAGCTTGGTACACCTATTTTTCTCTCTCTTCTTTTTTAATTGCCTTAAACCACACTGGTACATGTTGAATACATTGGAAAACATGCAACAAATTAATAGCAAGATGAAAACAAAAGCAAATGAACAAAAACAGAATAAAAAAGCAAGTGATGTTACAGATTTTGTGGATATCAGTAAGCTTTCTTTAATTCAAATTATTCTCTTTCTACCTTATCTTTAAATATCCATTATTGCTGTTGTTGTTCTAGTAATGGCATTTTTATATCATCTTAAAGAAAAGAGCATAGAAGGGCAAAAGCACTTGATGTGATACTGTAAGTCTTGTCTGCCAATTCTCACTCTGCCACTCACCTAGTAGATGAAAACTTGGGCAAAGAAGCTGAAATTCTTGGATATTTAATCTGTAAAATGGACCTAAAAAATCCTGTTAAACGATACTGGTACTGTTCTAAGAATCAAACAAAATAATACTCTGAGAGCTCTTGAAACAGCTACATGCTAGGAAAAGTGTTATTTGAACCACAAAATCACATGAGAAAGTGTTGTGCAATGTAGATGATATTTCAAGTTAGAAAGTAAGGAAGCATTGCTCTCTAATTTAAAGCCAAAGTCATCTAGACTTGCTGCAGAGTGAACTAGTGAAGCATTTAGCTTAGAAATTGAGTGCTTTGGACTGCACATAAGTACTTTAAAACTCTTTTAAATAAATGCTTCCATATCATCCATTTCACAGGATGGATCCCTGGTGAAATGACACTTCACATTAATAGCTAAATTATTGACCACTGTTAATGTGTTCCTAAATACAAAATGGATTTAAAGATGTTTAGAATAACATTGTTGGGTAGTAATTTAAATAAAATGTCATTTTAAAGACACCAGCATTGTGCACAGAATAGCAAACAGAAAACTGGCAATTCATTCATTCGCTATCCAAAAAAATTATCAAGAGCAAGTACTGTGAAAGTTGCTGTGCAAGGGACTCAGATTTTTCAAAAGGAAAAAGACAATGAATTTGTGGACTGGAAGGGACTATATGATGGGTTTGGTATTCCTATTTTACAAGGGAGTAATTGGGGTATGCAGAAAATGTACAACAAAATGTGATGGGTCTTCAGAAACAGAATGAAGAAGGAATTCATGGGGCCTAGACTCCATCTTAGGCCTGTTCGTGCTGATCATGTTCGGCCACCTCTCTAATGGACTCTGAACTCTGTGCTTAGTGCCTGTGGAAACGACAATAGAAGGACAAGACCCCCTCCGGACAGGGGAATCTTGAAGATTGTATTCAGGTTACTCATCACCAAAGGGAAAACATACACTAATCCCCCTACCTCCGGACAGGTCATAGATTTTTTTTCTGTCACCTCGGGCTTATTGATAATTGATTGTTTGAATATGGGGTTATTGTGATTGTATTTACCTTTCCTTTGTTTATGTAAGTCACAAGGAAATTGGGGTGGTGGGTTCAGACACGTTCACATGGGATATAAAAGATTTTCACTAATCCTTGGCTAAGAGGAGACTCTGCCTTGGGCCCGCTGGTGTAATAAACTGCACTTCACTATCTGCATCGTCCTTCTGAGTGAGCTTGTTTACCGGAGTGCGTGGCTATAACAAGAACTCTGACTTCTGGTTAGAATAAACAGGGAATATTTTCAATGGAATTATAAAATGCAAATTACAGATGATTATTAAACATCTTTGAAACATGTTCCTTTTCCTGAGATAAGTATTGGTGCAATCATAAGTAATTTGAGTATTGTGTGATTTCATTTTTGCCCACTGGATCTCCATAAATCCTGCCAATTTTTAAAATTTCTTAGAAGCAGTCAAAATTCTCCCCGACTGAAACAGCATAAACTTTTCCATCGCCTCATTTTTAAGTGTTCATTTTATGTTGAATACATTATACAAAGAAAATGTAAATTAAATGACAATAATCTGTTTTTCTTTAGATGTATAGTGAGTGAAAGTCACTCGGTTATGTCCGACTATTTGTGACTCCTTGGACAGCAGCCTGCCAGGCTTCTCTGTCCATGGAATTTTCCAAGCAAGAATACTGGAGTGGATTGCCACTCCCTTCTCCAGGGGATTTTCCTGACCCAGGGATTGAACCCAGGTCTCTTGCATTGCAGGCAGATTCTTTACCACCTGAGCCACCAGGGAAGACCCACTTTAAATGTATAAAAATGTGCAAATATTTACTCTTAAGAACTTTTTATAGAATGCTAGACTTCAATATTCAATTGAATATTTAATTATCTACTTATTTTTATAAGTTAAGATTTATAGCCAGACAAAATGTTGAAAGAGTCTAGAATTTATTTTAAAAAAGCTAAATTAGCCTATCTGTTTATTGTCATCTAATTTTCAAAACTATTCTAGTTAATGATATTTAAGCAGGAATTAAGGAGATTAGGAAATTTGTTTAAGAAATATACTTGAATTCTAATCCAGCTCTATATGAATTTGAAATTCATACTCTTTCCACTTTTTTCCAGACATGGTGTTTCAATTAATTATTTACTATTGCACAGCACTCTAAAAAAAACAAAACCTAAATTGCAATTAACAAATTGAACATATTTAGATAAAATTATGATTTGCTTATATAAAGGTACTAATGAATCTATAGTCTGAGGTTCTATGCTTTTGTGAAATCATAAAATTTCAGAGCACCTAAATATCAAGTGTACTTTCCAATGATATAGTAAAATTAGTCATTCATCCTATATTTTATTTATTATAGCATTATTATATATTCTTTTATTTATTATTTATTTTGCATTTTCAATTTATGTTCTGAATTATTAACCTGAACAGCAGGCCTAAATCTATTGTTCAACATGAATTTCTATAATTTAATCTGAGATTAAAACTCATGTATGTGTACTTGTGTGTATTTATATGCAAGGTTATAACAGATAAAATGAAATAAAGTAATTTTTCCTGAGTTTCAGCAAGTAGGCACGGTGATGTATTTACTTCATTCATTGAATTGTATTTATGAGACAAGTAAATTAGGTTGTGATTATATATGACATTAAAAATTTTTGCTCTAGATGCTTTTAACAGTCCCCTACATAATGCAGTCCAAATATACCAAAGAGTAAACCTTTCTTTGGTTGATAGGTTTTTCTTTATTTGATGTTTTTGGTTTCATTGGAATAGAAAGGTTAATCCTTTAGATCTCACAGGAACCAGGCAAGCAGCTCATTTATTTTGATGGAAAAAAACTTTTCAGTCTTGTTCTGTTTACCTATTTCCTAACCTTATTCTGACATCCCAGGCCTTTTACTTGCTATCTGTAAGGCAAGTACTCATTTAAAATTAATCCACTGGAACCAATTTGCATTGAAAGTGAAGCAGTCTGGTATGCTAGAAAGATCATTGAACTGGGACAAAAATGTCTAGTATCAACTGCACTACTGTCTAGCTGAGAGACCATGGAAATCTACTTCTATCCATTTTCCTTCATTTTTCCACTATCTAGAAAATGAAATATCTGAATTAATGTCTAAATGTTCTTAGGCCCATAATATTCTCGTGGATATATTATGGTTTTAATAACTGTCTGTTTTATACATTCACTTCAACATAAATTAATAGAATTAGTTTCAGGAAAAAAACGATCATATTTGTAAGATTGAATTGTATCTGATAAAGACTTTTTGCAATCAGGTTTTACGGTCATGCTTCCAAATATTCTCCAGCTTTACTCTGTAACTTAAAACTATTTAACACATAAGGAAACCTCATTCAAAGTAATTATTCCCAAACTTGTGTGAATAGCCATGATGCCTCTCTTGACACTGATAATTCATATAAGTGCACTCTGACATAATAAAAGGAACACTTTCTAAACCTCTATGAACTATTTAACTGTGATGAGCTAGTTTTTCAGTAAAGAAATTTTCATCCAGACCCTTATAAACCAATTTTATCTTTCATAAAATATTTTTAATACTTAAAAGGTCTTCATTTAATAGCCCTCTTAAAAACTATAACATGAAATGCTGAAGACTAGTTTATCCCTAAAAACCAACAAAAAAAGAACACATGAGAATCAACATAAACTGGTAGAATAATGCAATTATAGAATTTATTATTTATTAAGAAGTTATAGAAGATTTGAGCAGTCAGTTTCTAACCTTTCTGCTTGATGAATAAGACAACTAATGCCTATTAGATTAAATGACTAAGTGACTTGGAGGTGGTCATGAATCTGTTTAAAGGAAAAATCAATATGTAGCACTATATGTGTACATACACACACACACATAAACACACAAACACCAAGCACAATGACTACTTTAAAAGGAGAATCACTAGATTTGACTGTGTTATACACAAACTGGCACTCTGCCATGTAAGACTGAATTTTTCATTTATTTGTTTAGAATCATGAAGATATATATACTCAAGATAAATAATAGACAGTAAAACTTTAAATAGCTTTATAAAAAGCACAAGAACACCAGTTGTAAGTCAAAATACAGTTAGCTACATTTGCTAAGATTATGTACAATTAAATAGTCATCTTTCATTTTGTTTTATATTCTTTCATATAACACCTGGCACAGAAAGACCTAGGATAACAAATAAAGTTTTTGACATGCCTTAATTAAAAACAAGTAAGAACTGCTGCCTTATAAAATACATTGGCCAATATAAAATGACTAACTAGAATGTAATGTTGAACAGAATCTCATAGACATGATGAAAAGGATACATTCAACTCATGCCTTTAAATACAAACAAATATATAAAAGCCTTGGAACCCCTGAAATGTTTTTGATTCAGCACAACAGACTGTGATGTATCACTGAGTGTCATTTGCTTAGTCACAGCACTGGGGCATGTAGGTAATAAAAATTCTATGAGAAGGTTTGTAAAATATAAATGTTTAAGCCATTCTTTTTAGCCACAACTTGTGGTATGGATTGATTGCAATCTTGAATAAACAAGATGAATGAAGTGAAGGGTAACCACAGCTTTATCATTCTTTATGTAGGGTTCAGAACTACAGAATCCATTGCAGATGTCTGGGGGGGGGGGCAAAACTTTATGATTCTGAACAATGGGACCATATTTTAAAGTCACATTAAAAGCAAATAAATTATTAAGCTTAGCAGAATGGAAATATTGAATGGAGGAATCTAAAATCAAGTAATTTACCATAGTACTAATATTATAGTAAGATTTCTGCTGCATGTATGCTCAGTCATGTGAGACTCTGCGGCCCCATGAACTGTAGCCCACCAGTCTCCTTTGTCCACGGGATTTCCCAGGCAAGAATCCTGAGTGGGTTGCATTTTCTCCCCCAGAATATCTTCCCAACCCAGGGATCAAACACGTCTCCTATGTCTCTTGCATTGACAGGAGGATTCTTTCCTACTGGGACACCTGGGAAGCCGTATGGTAAAGTTATCTCAAACTATAATATTGAAAAGGTAAGTTGCTAAAACGGACTATCTAAAATGTTCTCTTACATGTCATATTCCATTTCTCCATATACAGGTTTCCCAAATAGTTTCTAGGATGATGCTGATTTCTATTTTTTGGCACCTGTCCCCAGAATTTGACACTTGCTCCTTGAATTGTAGATCTCCTCTCAGGGCATTATGGCAACTTATTATGGACTCTATGGGGAGGGCGAGGGCGGGATTATATGGGAGAATGACATTGAAGCATGTAAATTATCATATGTGAAACGAATCGTCAGTCCAGGTTCCATGCATGACGCAGGGTGCTCGGGGCTGGTGCACCGGGATGGCCTGGGGGGGTTCTGGAGGGGGAGATCATGTACACCCGTGGTAGATTCATGTCAATGTGTGGCAGAACAAATACAATATTGTAAAGTTAAAAAATAGATAAATAAACTAATTTAAAAGAATCAATTCAACCCACAACATACTTTCAAGTTTTATTATAGTATGTACTATAACTACAAAATTGAAAAAAAAATTAATCCTGTTATTTAAATATTTAGCTGACAGAAGTGACGTATAAACATTACTAAAGAGGCACTGAAAATCTTTCATAAAATATTCTAATAATCTTTTTATCCTTATCTTCAAACACTAACTCTTTTTCAAATAAGGAAAGCTGAAAAGCAGAGCAAATGTTTAACTTTCTGTCAGTCAGTGGTTAAATGAAGCTACAAAAAAGATTTTCTGAAATCAGAGGAATTCATTCAGAAAGATCCAACTGACCATGGTCTTATTGTGATATAAATAATACTTTAAAAATACAATCATGTGACATTTTTATATCTCCTTGTGGGCCTTGCTGAATACATAACTCTTCTGTAAATTTTAATTAAATTAATGTCCAAAACCCTGATTATACCTTTATTTTTATCACTGAATAACAAAGTTCATTTCATTAATTTATGAGTTCACTAACTTTTTACTTCCTTCTATGTTTAAAACACTCTGATAAGTACAATGGAGTTAGAGAAAAGAAAAAAAAAGAAACAGATATCTGTCCTCAACAAACTTATAGTCTATTGGAGAAAGTAGGAAGTATCATACAACTATACCACAGAGTAAAATGTAGTAGATGTTCACGTGAGGTAAAATAGTGTGTGATGACTAACTAGGGTGCTTACATCCCGTTTGCAATTATTAAAATCAGAGAAACATATGCAGAAGTTCAGCTTCTGGTCTGCACTTCTGAGGATGAGCATATTTTCAACAGAGTCTCATATTTTACAAACATTATATATTTATGTAACAAATAGTTTCATATTATTTCAAAAAAGTTATTCCCTTTCATCTTAGTTTTTTCTTTCTTTCTTTCTATTTTTTTTTTTAATGCTCAACTCATAGTAACTCTTTCTGAGAAGGCAATCTATTATCTCATTGCATTGCATTCATACTTTAATCATAGCCTGTATCAAAATGCAATGTAATCATCTCTTCTTTTCAACCCCTTTCATTTCTGTCCCTCCCCTGAGATGGGAACTCTTCAATGTTGTCCTCCTGCTTCCGAAATTTAGAATGCAACTGAAGTATTGCAGGTATTCAATAAATACTTGTGAATGCAATAAATAGTACATAAACAATCTGAGTTCCTCAATAAACCACATTTCCTATCATATTTTAACTCATATTTAATATTAATTGAATAAAATCACCCTTGAGATTTACAAATGAGACTGACATATTTTTATCCAATTTTTATCTTGTCTAAATATAGTTACAGACAGCCTACTAATATTTCATTTGACAGGGCATATTTTAAGAATTTTGCTGGATTAAATTTTACTCTCAGGGTACAACTTTTACAGTTTTACAGTAGAATATTTTTTCTACAGACTAATACTTTTTTTTCTCAGACTCTGCACTGAGTATACAAAGTGTACGGTATTTTATTAGTACATTAAACTGTTTTTGAAACAAAACAATGGGAATCAAGTATAGTTTAATGAAAAAGTGCAAATGCTAGAGGCAGGGAGATCTAAATTTTCATATTAACTTTGTATCAGACTAGATGTTTCCTTCAGCAAATTATTGAAATTCCCTAAGCTTCAGCTTGTTCATCAACAAAATGATAATACCCCAAACTGCTTTCTTTCAGGGTTATTATGATACATAAAACATACTCATTTAATATGGTGATGGTTTAGTCGCTAAGTCGTGTCCGACTCTTGCGACCCCATGGACTGTAGCCCGCCATGCTCCTCTGTCCATGAGATTTTTCAGGCAGAATACTGGAGTGGATTGCCATTTCCTTCTCCAGGAGATCTTCCCAACCCAGGAATAGAGCCCAGGTCTCCTGCATTGCAGGCAGATTCTTTACCAACTGAGCTAGTACATTTAATATGTACTCATATTTAATAATAGTTATGATAATGATTATGATGATACTACTGATAGAGAATAGTAATACTGATAACAAACACGTAGCACTTACAATTATCCACTCATTGTTCTAAATTTTTATATCTACCATCTAAAGTTCAATGGGAATATGTCAAGAATGTCTTCCTTGTTAGATTGCAACCCCTGCCGGAAATGGACAGATGGTGCTTGTATGTTCTTTAATGATTTGTGTTAATTGATTCATCTAACAAATAAAAACTGTCGTAGATGTGATCATAGGACAGGATTAGTCTGATGAAAAAAAAAAAAAGCCCAGTACTCATAGGGCTTAGTTACTGTTTTGGAGATAGGCAACATAGGAAGGAAATAAGTAAATTATATATTATGTTATATGATAATAGATGCAGCAAATTATAATAGAAATTATGGAAGTAAGAACTGAGGCTTGCAGTGTTAAATGACACGAGATGGAATGCTTTCTGAAAGGAAATGACCTACCCTTACTTATGTGTCTGCAGGATCACCCTGGTTGCTGTGATACAAGTTGATTTAGGGGAGCAAACCTTGAGGGTAGAAGCCAGAAGATAGCTATGCGGCTTTCACAGTAACCCCAAGAAAGACATGGTGGTACTTTGGATCACAGTACCAATTCTGTAGATGTTAACATATAATTTTTAAAACCTAAAATATTTTCATGTAAAGCCAACAAGATTCTTAATGGGTAGTGTGTGGGTTATGAAAGAGAGGTTTTTGGGACACAAGCAACTAGATAGTTGGAGTGGCCAATATTGTTGCTTAGTTGCTCAATCATGTCTGATTCTTTTGCAATTCCATGAACAGTAGCCCACTAGACTTCTCTGTCCACGGGATTTCCCAAGCAAGAATACTGGAGTGGATTGCCATTCCCTTCTCCAGGGGATTTTCCTGACCCAGGGATTGAACCCAGGTCTCTTGCATTGCAGGCAGATTCTTTACCACCTGAGCCACCAGGGAAGACCCTCGCTAGGTGGAAATTAGTTGTGAGGATGTGAATTAGGAGAAATTTTTAGAATTGATTAAGATTGAGATGTCTGATAGATATCTACCTGGACATGCTAAGTAGGCAACAAAGGAAAGATCTGAGCCAGAGATATAAATGAACTTAAAGCTATGAGACTTGAAGAGATCATCAAGTAATTGCAAGGAGAAAGGGGTTTATGGGCAGATATTTGATACTTCACTGTCACCAATCAGTAAGATAAGAAGGAATAAAGTGCCTATTGGGCTTTCCAGGTGGCACTAGTTGTAAAGAATCCACCTGCCACTGCAGAAGACACAAGAGCTGCAGGAGCCATGGGCTTGACCCCTGGGTTGAGAAGATCACCTAGAGTAAGGAATGGCAACCCACTCCAGTATTCTTGCCTGGAAAATACCATCAATAGAAGAGCCTGGCAGGCTACAGTCCATGGGGCCACAGAGTTGGACACAATTGAGTGACTAAGCACCACCACCAAGGAGTGGCCACTTAGGCTGAAACAGAGTCAATTAAGGTTGAGTTATCATGGAGGGGCAGAGTAAACATCTAGGTCCTAATTGCCAATCAGTCAAGTAATATGAAAAATAGAGAAGTGGGTTTCACAGTGTGGAAGGCATTGGTGATCTTAACAAAAACAAAATTAGTAAAGGAGTAGGAATAAAAGTCTGAAGGGAGTTAGCTTGACAAAGAAAGAGAAGAAAGCTCTGAAATGATCTCTTTTGAAGAGTTTGACTGTAATTGTGTGCAGAGAAATGAGGTGGGGCTGGAGAATATACTGGGGCGCACAGTAGCCCTTCAAAAGTTTAGTTAATTTTGCTGAAACATGAGTTTTATGAATACTATTTCCCTATAATTTGCTCCATAACACCAATTCAGTAAAGTATGTTTTCATATAACTTATGGGTAAAATTATAGTAGGTTTGTGATACATATGATTTAAATTTACTTAATAATTCATAATTCAATTAAAAGAAAAAACATGAAATAATTGTGTAACATGCAGCATTTACACCCTGTTGGAGGTATATAAGAAATTAAACTTGCTCTGAATTCAACCCAATGTTATTTATTACAATATAGCTTGTTAAACAATTGAGTATATTGGTTTACTTTACAGAATTGTATGGTGATTATTTATAGGATAGATTTAAACAATTTATTGTTGTTCAGTTTCTCAGTCATGTCTGACTCCTTGAGACCCCATGGACTGCAGCACACCAGGCTTCCCTGTCCTTCACCATCTGAAGAGTTTGCTCAAACTCATATCCACTGAGTCAGTGGTGCCATCCAAACATCTCATCCTCTGTCTTTTCGTTCTCCTCCTGCCTTCAGTCTTTTACAGAATCAGGACTTTTTCCAATGACTCAGCTCTTTGCATCAGGTGGCCAAATACTGGAGCTTCAGCATCAGTCCTTCCAATGAATATTCAAGAATGATTTCTTTTAGGATTGACTGGTTTGATCTCCTTGCAGTCCAAGGGACTCTCAAGAGTCTTCTCCAACACCACCATTTGAAAGCATCAATTCTTTGGTGCTCAGCTTTCTTTATGGTCTAACTCTCACAAGTCATCCATATAGACCTACTGGAAAAACCATAGTTTTGACTAGATAGACCTTCGCCATCGAAGTATTGTCTCTGTTTTTAATAATCTGTCTAGATTTTTCATAGCTTTTCTTCCAAGGAGCAAGTGTCTTTTATTTCATGGCTGTAGTCACTCTCACCAGTGATTCTGGAGTCCAAGAAAATAAAAGTCTTTCACTGCTTCCATTGTTACCCAATCCATTTGGCACAAAATGATGGGACCGGATGCCATGATCTTAGTTTTTTGAATGTTGAGTTTTAAGCCAGCTTTTTCACTCCCCTCTTTTACTCTCATCAAGAGGCTCTTTAGTTCCTCTTTGCTTCCTGCCATAAGGGTGGTTCCATCTGCATATCTGAGGTTGTTGGTATTTCTCCTGGCAATCTTTATTCCAGCTTATGCTTCATCCAGCCTGGTATTTTGCATGATGTACTCTGCATATAAATTAAATAAGCAAGGTGACAAGATACAACCTTGATGTATTCCTTTCCCAGTTTGGAACCAGCCCCATGTTCATTTCTAAATGTTGCTTCTTGCCATGCATACAGGTTTCTCAAGAGGCAGTTAAGATGATCTTATATTGCCATCTCTTGAAGAATTTTCCACAGTTTGTTGTCAAATGCTTTAGCGTAGTCAATGGAGCAGAAGTTTTTTTTTTTTAAACTATTTTGCTTTTTCTATGATCCAATGGATGTTGGCAATTTGATCTAACATGTGAAATTTTAACAATGCCAGTGCAGGAGAAGTAAGAGGCACAGGTTCCATCCCCAGGTTGGGAAGATTCCCCTGGAGCAGGAAATGGCAACCCACTTCAGTATTGCCTGGAGAATCCCAAGGACAGAGGAGCCTGGTGGGCTACAGTTCATGGAGTCACAAAGAGTCTGACACAACTGAAGCAACTTAACACCCCCCACCACCATTCAACAACTAAAATCTATTTTGCATAAATGAACGTATATTTGGAAAGCAATACTTTTAATAGAATTGAGGCTTTGATTTCACATTTTTAATATTCTTAACCATTCTATTTCCTCTCATTCTGCTTTGAAGCAAAAGAGAATTATCCCTTGCATTTTCCTTCTTAATTTAGTTATATGCACTTGGGCCTCCTTCTAGCTTAGACGGTGAAGAATCCACCTGCAATGCTGGAGACCTGAGTTCAATCCCTGGGTTGGGAAGATCCCCTAGAGAAGGGAATGGCTACCTGCTCCAGTATTCTTGCCTGGAGAATTCCATGGATAGAGGAGCTTAGCAGGCTACAGTCCATGGGGTCGCAAAGAGTCTGACATGACTGAGCAACTTTTACTTTGTTTTGAGGGCTTCCCTGGTAACTTGGCTGGTAAAGAATCCAGCTGCAATGCTGGAAAACGCGGTTCGATTCCTGGGTCAAAAAGATCCCCTGGAGAAGACATAGGCTTCCCAATCCAGTATTCTGGCCTGGAAAATTCCATGGACAGAGGGGCCTGGTAGGCTACAGTCCACAGGCTCACAAAGAGTCGGCCACAACTTCCACTTTCACTATGCACTTTTTAATGTACAAATCAATGTCTTTGACATCTTGGCAGACTTAAATATTCTGTAGCCATTTACTGTGCTATATACAGTCAAATGGCATGTAGCATAGATTACTGTGAATTATTTTAAAGTTCACCGGAGGAAGGTTGGGGGTGGTTTTCTCAGTACAGAGGAACAAAAGGAAAGGAACTAGGGGTAAGGTATTTGTGTGCTTAGTTACTCAGTTGTGTCCAACTTTTTGCAACCACCATGGGCCTCCCATTAGGCTCCTCTGTCTACTGGATTCTCCAGCAAGAATACTAAAGTGGGTAGTCATTCCCTTCTTTGGGGGAATATTCCCAACGCAGGTATTGAACCCAGGGCTCCTGCACTGCAAGCAGACTCTTTACCATCCGAGTCACCAGGGAAGCCAAGGTATTTACCAATCATCAACAAGGAGAAAACATTGTGAGGCTAGGGAGAGGGCAGACCTTTTTCAGTAAAGAAATGTCTCTGCTTTTTAATATGCTGTCTAGGTTTGTCATAGTTTTCTTCCAAGCAGCAAGTGTCTTTTAATTTCATGGCTGTAGTCACCATTTGCAGTGGTTTTGGATCACAAGAAATTTAAATCTGTCACTATTTCAAGTGTTTGTCCATCTATTTGCCATGAAGTGATGGGACCAGATGCCATGATCTTAGTTTTTTGAAAGCTGAGTTTTAAGCCAGTTTTTTCACTCTCATCTTTCACTTTTATCAAGAGGCTCTTAAGTTCTTCTTTGCTTTCTGCTATAAGGGTTGTTACACCTGCATATCTGAGGTTATTAGGTCATTGATATTTCTCCTGTCAATCTTTATTCAAGCTTGCATTTTATCCAGCCTGGAATGGTGTACTCTACATATAAGTTCAATAAGCAGGGTGAAAATATACAGTGTTGACATACTCATTTCCCGATTTGGAACCAGTCCATTGTTTCATGTCTGGTTCTAATTGTTGCTTCTTGACCTGGATACAGATTTCTCAGGAGGCAGATAAGGTGGTCTGGTATTCCTGTCTCTTGAAGAATTTCCTACAGTTTCTTGTGATCCACACAGTCATATGCTTTGGTGTAGCCAGTAAACCAGATGTACATGTTTCTGGAACTCTCTTGCATTTTTGATGTTCCAACGGATGTTGGCAATTTGATCTCTGGTTCCTCTGCCTTTTCTAAATCCAGCTTGAACATCTGGAAGTTCTCAGTTCAGGTAGTGTTGAACCCTTACTTGGAGAATTTTGAGTATTACTTTGCTAACATGTGAGAGGCTGTAATTTTGTGGTAGTTTGTACATTCTTTGGCATTACCTTTCTTGGGGATTGGAATGAAAACTGACCTTTTCCAGTCCTGTGGCCCCTGCTGAGTTTCCAAATTTGCTGGCGTATTGAGTGTAACACTTAACAGCATCATCTTTTAAGACTTGAAATAGCTCAGCTGGAATTCCATCACCTCCATTAGCTTTGTTTGTAGTGGTGCTTCCTAATGTGCACTTGACTTCGGACTCTAGGATGTCTGGCTCTAGGTGAATGATCATGCCGTTGTGGTTATGTGTGTGTGTGTGTGTGTTTGTGTGTGTGTGTGTGTGTGTGTGCGTGCGCACATGCACACAGTGTCAGTTGTGTCTGACTCTTTGCAACCTCATGGTGTATGTATATGAGTATACATATATATAATTTAATCACTTTGCCCTACACTAAAAACAAACACAACTTTGTAAATCAACTATACTTCAATAAAAATAATATCCAAAGAGGAAAACATTGAAGGTAAACAAAATATACAAAATATTTGACTTCATGTGTGAATTAGTTATGCATGTTATATACATGAAATTATAATAATATCTAATATTTAAAAACACTTACTATCAAAAATCAAATTAATAAAATGTGACGGAAACAGAATTCACATAGCTCCATTTTTCAGCTAAGAAAATCAAAGTGCCTATGCTATCATCGTGAATGTTAGGCAGAAATAAATCTCAGAGATCATAAGACTGAAATTTAAAGGTGACCACATTGAGACCTGACCTTCCCTGGTGGCTCTGCTGGTAAAGAATTCACCTGCAATTCAGGAGACTCTGGTTCAATTCCTGGATTGGGAAGATCCCCTGGAGAAGTGAAAGACTACCTACTCCAGTATTCTGGCCTGGAGAATTCCTTGGGTTGCACAGTCCATGGGGTCAAAACAGTTGGGCATGGCTGAGCAACTTTTACTTTCACACTGAAACCTAAGGTCACATAATTTTTCAGCAGCAGAGCAAGATAAAGACTGAGCTGGTGTTTGTACTTGTTGCCCCCAGCTGCTTTTTCATTTAAGTTTTTACACTCAGTGTTTTTGTAAAGTAGATTAATAGATTTTTAGACTTAGAAGAATTCCTATAAAAGGTTACTAATTTTACAGACAGAAGCCTAAGACCAGGAGGAGCTAAGGCTCAAATACTCTGGAGAATTCCTAATATGCAAATACCATCACTACATTGCTCTTTCAAATACATATTCTTTGTCTTAGTGGATTGTGAAATTTCAGGGGCAGTGAGGTGGCCCAAAATGCTTGGCATATTGGAAGATAGAAGGGCTGATTGAGTTAATTGGCTGAAATCACTTTGGCTAGAGAAATTAAAGTGATTAAATATGCTGATTTTCTGCTAGATTGTTGAATAGTTTCAATATTACAGAGAAAAATTATAGGATAAAATGAGAACTTGTTTGCAACTCATAGAGAAGGTAATAAATTAATTTACATTCAATCAGAATTTCACACTAACTAAAATCAACTCATTAGTAAGTCATATGTAAACTTCCCTCCTATTTTCCATCAAAACATATTTTCCAAAGCTCATTTCAAATTATTGCTATATATGAATTATCTATTGAACTTTGCCTTTGTGAACAGCAAGTGTTAAAATGGAACCATAATCACTGAGCAAGAAAATGAATTATCCACCATTCATGTCATGACTACATAGCCCTTAACTGTCATTCCTTTGTCTTATAAGTAGCAGACTGACTACCTATAACTCTTCTAAGAGGAAATTATTAACCATAATTCTTACTAAGTTGATTGCCAAAGGAAGTTCATAGAAAATTATTAAATGTGGTTGTTTTCAAACACTAGGAGTTGAAAACCTAGTAGACCTAAGGTGCAGGTAGTCATTTGTACTTAAAGGTGCTCTCTATTACATTATATATTCTATAAAAGTGAAGTACTACAAGCCAATTGAATGCCCTGAGGGTATGATTAAATAAGTTTTGTTTAAAATAACTGTAGGAAATTTTTGGTAATTAAATTATAGCATTGATGAATTTTAGTGGTTAGAAATATACGAAAAATTAATATTAAGCAAAACATAAGAACAAAAGAAGAATTCAAAGTCATTATTTGCCTTAATTCCAATTTTAAATTATTATTATTAATATTAGCTCCTATTAAGAAAATACTGAAGAAAACATACCAAGACGTACTGAAGCACTGACACATATTTTTGACTACAATCATTGTAGGGGATCAAGAGTATTGTTAATATTTTGCACAATGAAGTGATTAGTGATTTTTCTTTCACTCAGTATATTTTTTCATAAGAATAATACTTTCTTTTTATATTCAGAAAGTAACAAAATTTGTTTAAAATGTCTATGTGTTATCAATAATAAAATGGCTATTTAAACAAACATGTTTAGTTAATAAGGAGATATTCCTAATGTTTCTGTTGCAGTTTCATATAAGAGAAAAGACTTGGAAGAGTATGACAGAAAAGTAAACATAGCAGTTCTGATATATGAATGTCATTTAGGTAAAAGGGATGCCCAACTTCAATGAAAATATTTATTCAAGGGAAAACATTTGGTTTTCTAGAATGTTTACCTATATTTTCAAATTCCTTCTCATTTGATTCCCTATGAACAAAATGTCTTTAAATATTTATTATTTCACACAAGTATTTTTAAGAGAAAGTTTGCTGTAATGTACTTTCTGAAGTGAGGTTTAGCTGCATTTTCAGCTTTAGCAAAAGTAAAATCACATGGTATCTACCCATTGTTGCCAAACTATACTCTTTATAATACTGGTGGGTTGCTGATAGTTATTAGGCTTCCCAGGTGGTGCTAGCTATAAAGAACCCACCTGCCAATACAGGTAGACATAAGGGACGGGGATTCAATCACTGGGTCAGGAAGCTCCCATGGAAGAGGTGTTGGCAACCCATTCCATATTCTTACCTGAGAAATCCCTAGGACGGAGGAGCCTGGCAGGCTGTAGTCCAGAGGGTCACAAAAAGTTAGGCACAACTGAAGAGACTTAGCATGCACGCTGGTAGCTGTTAGATGCATGTATGTTTTTTTATTATTATTTTTTACTGGGAACATGTTCAAATAAAAATAGAAAAATAAAAATCACCTCCACGGTCCTAAAACCCTATTGGAAGCTGAATTTAAAGACTATGTACCAAGTGTTTAAAGTCTCTCAGCTACTCCAACAAGGAAAAAACATTTTAAAACTCTTAATCAGTGCTACAAGAAAACAGAAGACTTATTTAGTTTACTAAATAAGTTCTACTGTTAGTTTGTATCTTTTATTTTATTTATTTATTTATTTGTCAACCATTGTATTCTATAGTTATTTCCATCTCGCTGGACTTCAGAATCCGGGCTAAGGTGGTAAAAAAAAAAAAAAAAAATGAGCATGGCACTTACTTACATTGGGCACAGCCTAATCACGGAAATACCAAGGCTCTCTCCCCATGTTTATCTAATTTAATCACACATTATCTTATTAACTTAAATAAAAGTGTGCTCTTTCCTCTTCATTTTATTTTTGGATTGAAAGAACCATTGACCCACAATTTGTTAAAGATTGAATAGTTTAAAGTTTAACAGCCCCATTATGACTCCTACCATTTATTGAGTATCAGTTGTGTGCCAAACACAGTGCAAAGCAATTTATGCAATTACCCACCGAGGGAGAAGAGGGTATATGACAGATAAAAACACTGAGAGTCAGAGAAGTTCAAATTTGCTCAAGGTCTCCAGGCTGTAAAGTCACAGAGCTTTTTCCAAAAGCTGGGTGTGCCTGACTCTATGTGCTAAGTTGCTTCAGTTGTGTCCAACTCTTTGAGACGCTGTGGACCATAACCCATCAGACACCTGTGTATGGCATTCTCCAGGCAAAAATACTGGAGTGGATTACCATGCCCTCCTCCAGGGGATGTTTCTGACCCAGGGATCAAACCTTAAGTTTCTCTTAAGTCTGCTTGAATTGGCAGATGCGTTCTTTACCACTAGCACCACTTGAGCTTTTCAGCTCTTCAATATGGCAAAAAACATGCGGAAAACTAGAAATCATAGGCAAGAATGTCATATGAATTAAAATATGAAATATTTTATATGAATAGTAATTATGCTGAATTGTCATCCATTATTTGAATAACTGAAAAAAGAGCTTGAAAAATAAAACATTCAAATCTAGATTTGCACATAATCCCTAAATGAAAGTTATTGGCTAGTTAGAAACAATCATTGTATTCTAGTAAGTCTTGCTTGGAGAAGGGAATGGCAGCTCACTCCAGTATTCTTGTCTAGAAAATTCCATGGACAGAGCAGCCTGGAGGGCTACAGTCTATGGGGTCCTAAAGAGTTGGACTGGAGGAGGAAATGGCAACCCACTCCAGTATTCCTGCCTGGAGAATCCATGGACAGAGGAACCTGGCAGGCTACAGTCTATGGGGTGGCAAGAGTCAGACACAACTGTGCAACTAAGCACAGCAAACGTATCTACCCAGAAACAATACAAACAATACATCTACCCGGAAGTGAATAGAAGATACCAGAGACAGACAATGAGACAGTAAGATAGAAAGACAGTAGGACTCCATTTAGCTTTAAAATGGCTCACTGTAACATGAGCAAATAATTTAGGCATTCAGGGATCATGGCCAAGTAATGTTATTTTCGTTTTTAGATAATACTAAATTAAGTAGAATGGTTAGAATTTCAGAGGATAATATTGAAATTTGTTTAAAAATGTCTGTTAACTTTAGATATTGTAAGACATATATGAGACATTGTACAAAGCCAAAGCAGAATCAGTTCAGTTCAGTTCAGTCACTCAGTCTTGACAATATATAATTTGGGTAGTCAACAATCCTTGTAGGAATATAGAATTCAAAGTGCAGTTAACAGTATAAATAAAGCAATAATTTATTTTTCCATAGCTGCTATTTTCCCAATGTGTATAACAGTTTCTAAAACATAATGAGCTCTTATTTGTTGAACTCTTAACTATGACAGTATTTTAATAATAGTTTTTGGTTTCTAGTACTATATATTTAGTTTGGAGGTTAAACTCCCCATGCCCAAAATTAAAAAGTTAAGCCAGGTTAAGAGACAGGTAAGATATACTATAAAATTAAGAAATGGATACCTAAGTAAAAATTAAATTATACATTGATTTAGTTGATAAAATAGGAAAAATCTTTAAAAATATGAAGTTAGTAACATAAAAATAATTACAGAAATTTATTTATTTTTTACTGAAAAAATAGGACATTTTCTTAAACTGAGGAAGAGATTAGGAAAACTTCATATCATTAATCTTGCTAAAATTTAGCAAACAATAAAATTTGGCAAAATTAAAAAAAATAAATTGATACATATCTTCATTTATAAAAAAATGTTTACTGATTGCCTACAGATACCAGAAACTATAGTAGTCACTAGAAATATAAAGAAAGTTTAAAGATGTAATCTGGTCTCAGGTTTTCAAAAGAATGATTCTGAACCCAGCCAGAAAATGAATTAGATACTCTTCAAATTGTAATCTCTGAGTGCTGTGATGTCTGTGTGCTGGTATGATTCTAAGCATCAAGCATAATTTCCTGTAGAAGTTCTCTTTTGATTCATTCAAAATAATGCAATTCACAGATAAATAGTTAAACTTGTAGCTCTAAAGCACCATTCAAAAGAAAAAAAAAAACTGATTGTTAGTCTAGCCATATTTCTATATAACCTATAATTGGAGAAAACAATTCCATTCTCTGGGTCTATGGGGGCAATATGCAAATCAAAATTCATCTGCACAATGGAGTTTTGTGATTTCTCTCAGCATAACCCATCTTTATTTTCTAGCTCCTTACATGACAGAGGGTTCAATAACCCCCACTTCTCCAGTGCTCTGGCAAAGGAGCAAGAGATTGCTTTCCAGGCGGGTAGTCACAAGTAAGCAATTTCAGGAATCCTCTAATGAGGCAATCCATAATGGTTTTCCTCACTGAGTCCGTTCACAAACCACAGGCAAAAAAAAAAAAAAAAAGTAATACTAGCAGCCTGTTTTAAGGAGGAAAACACACACACACACACACACACACACACACACACACACACACACACACACTTTCCTTTTGTTAAAAAAGAAAAAAAAACTAAAAGAAATGCATAGATGAAATGATCACTATATAGGGTTGTCTTGGACAACAATTTATGCACGCCTATATCTCTAGGCTTTGCTAAATTTGGACTTCAAGAAGTAGCTTGTTGTTTTATTATATTTTGTATTTGATATTTTATTAGCTTAAAATCCTCCTTTTCAGAAAGAAAAAGACCCAGAAATAAATGTATGTCTTTATTTTAAATTAAGATCTTAATGCCCACTTGATCAATATCTATTTATTACTTGTAAGTCAAGAGAATGAAATGCATTCACCTCAAGTGTTTATTGTAGTTACTCAGAATTTTGCTGTTTTCTGCTCTCAAAGGAATAATGAACATTATGCTCAGAATACAGTGATTTGTGTGTGTGTGTGTGTAGTGTTGTCAGAAAACTGTTAAGTAATATGAGATTAATATGACCTTGGAAATACAGCTAGATGTAATAGGGTAATGTTAGAGATTTTAGGATTTAGTTTATATGTTATAGATACATGTGTAAAGCTTATTAATTGTTATGAGGAAGGCTTTTTGCTAAAAATATAAAATGTTATGGCCCTTTCAAAGGCACCTCAACCAGTTAAGTGTAGGATTGCGATCTGGAATTTGCATTTTGAGTACTCTTTTGGCAATGTTTTATGTACACTAATAGACTGATACAATTACACTAAATAGGTCTAATCTCTTCCTCCAATGCATAAAATAAAACCCTCTAATTTCAATTATTATTAGTATAAATTACCACAGAATTCTAGAATTGAAAATGACCACAGAATTCAACCATTCAAATCCTTCCCACAATTTGTGGAGAGGGAGCTCAGCCCTATTTTCTATTTACAATCTCAAAGCTAGTCATTTCTACAAAAATCTTTGATTATGCTCAAAAATGCAAGCCCCTCAGTCAACAATTTTCAGGTAACTGCCTTTCCTCTGTTCTGTGGCCTCTGCTGACTCTATACTCATCCTCCACTGTTCACTGAAAAAACTGATATCTTCTTCCCATAGCTATACCTAGAATGTATCACAAGCCATAATGGATCTGACACTTTCAGTGGTAACTTTGATGTCAATCTTGGGCTTCCCAAGTGGCACTAAAGAACCCACCTGCCAATGCAGGAAACATAAGACACTTAGGTTCGATCCTTGGGTCAGAAAGTTTCTTTGGAGGAGGGCATGGCAACCCACTCCAGTATCCTTGCCTGGAGAATCCTTTGGACAGAGGAGCCTGGTGAGCTACAGTCCATAGGGTCGCAAAGAGATGGACACGACTGAAGCGGCTTAACACATAACATCCACCAGTTCTTGGCCCAAGTCTTTCTAGGTATCTTACTCCTTCATCGCCAGTCCCCAAGTTCTTCAAATTCACAGAGATTTCCAAATCCTTCAACCTTCTATTTTCTCCCAATGTTAAGAAAGTCACTTTCTAGCACTGTTATATTCATAATCAACACACTATGTCATATCACGGGCTTTCCTGAGAGCTCAGTTGGTAAAGAATCTGCCTGCAATGCGGGAGAAGTGGGTTCAATCCCTGGGTTGGGAAGATCCCCTGAAGAAGGGAAAGGTACCCACTCCAGTATTCTGGCCTGGGGAATTCCATGGACTGGGGTCACAAAGAGTCGGACGTGACTGAGTGACTTTCACTTTCATGTCATATCACAAATTAACCTATCTACAAAACAGAAACAGAATCACAGATGTATCACACAGTGTGGTTAGCAATTAAGGCATATGAGGGAAGGAAGGATTGGGAGTTTGGAATTAATGAATGCAAACTATTATAAACAGAATGGATAAACAACAAGGTCCTGCTGTATATTATAGGGAATTATAATCAATATCTCATGATAAACCATAATGGAAATATATATGGGCTTCCCTGGTAGCTCAGATGGTAAGGAATCTGTCTGCAATGTGAGAGACCTGGGTTTGATCCCTGGATTGGGAGGATTCCCCTGGAGAAGGGAACAGCTATCCACTCCAGTATTCCTGCCTGGAGATTTCCACGGACAGAGGAGCCTGGCAGGCTACAGTCACGGAGTCACAAAGAGTCAGACACAATTGAGTGACTTTCACCAGCTTATATATATATTTATATTTATATGGCTTAATCACTTATATACAGCAGAAATATACAGCAGAAATCAACACAACATTGCATATCAAGTATACTTCATTAAAATTTTTAAGAAAGATACTATGTCATCTTATATGTCAGCAATGTCCTAAACTTTACTAAAGATTCTACTTCATCTTATCCTACTTTCTAGTTTGTTGCCTGAAAACTTACCCCTTCATTTATTGATGTAGACTAAGGAGAGAGAATGGATGAAGAAAGCTATGCAATTAAACATAAGTCAATGGTTTTAAACTCAGCTGGTCCCTCAGTTATTTAAAAGTACTTTTATTTCTTTTTTATTTCTCCATTCCATAGTCACTCTAAAATTTCATGCCCATTCTTAAACTTACATCCCATGCAAATCATCAGCAAACTTAACTTATTGCACTGATGGATTATCATCAACAATAATCTTTTTTTTTTCTTCCATTCATCTTGTTTAGGCTTAAAATTAACCTTTTCATCTCCTCAGGGTTGCCTCCATATCAACCAACCACTCTATCACATGTTTGTACTTTCTCCATGTCTTTACCATAACTACAGACCGGTTCCAAATAGGGAAAGGAGTACATCAAGGCTGTTTATCTTCACCCTGCTTATTAACTTATATGCAGAGTACATCATGAGAAATGCTGGGCTGGATGAAGCACAAGCTGAAATCAAGATTGCAGGGAGAAATATCAACAATCTCAGATATGCAGATGACACCACTCTTATGGCAGAAAGTGAAAAAGAACTAAAAAGTATCTTGAAAGCGAATGAGGGGAGTGAAAAAGTTGGCTTAAAACTCAACATTCAGAAAACTAAGATCATGGCATCTGGCTCCATCCTTTCATGGCAAATATATGGGGAAACAGTGGAATCAGTGTCAGACTTTACTTTGGGGGGCTCCCAAATCACTGCAGATGGTGACTGCAGCCATGAAATTAAAAGACGCTTACTGCTTGGAAGAAAAGTTATGACCAACCTAGACAGCATATTAAAAAGCAGACATTGCTTTGCCAAGAAAGTTCTGTCTAGTCAAAGCTATGGTTTTTCCAGTAGTCATGTATGGATATGAGAGTTGGACTATAAAGAAAGCTGAGTGCCAAAGACTTGATGCTTTTGAACTGTGGAGTTGGTGAAGACTCTTGAGAACCCCTTGGACTGCAAGGAGATTCAACCAGTCAATCCTAAAGGAAATCAGTCCTGAATATTTATTCATTGGAAGGACTGATGCTGAAGTTGAAACTCCAGTACTTTGGCCACCTGATGCGAAGAACTGACTCCTTGGCAAAGACCCTGATCCTGGGAAATATTGAAGGTGGGAGGAGAAGGGGACAACAGCAGATGAGATGGTTGGATGGCATCACTGACTCAATGGACATGAGTTTGAGTAAACTCTGGGAATTGGTGATGAACAGAGAGGTCTGGTGTGCTGCAGTCCATGAGGTCACAAAGAGTTGGACATAACTGAGTAAAGCAAATAAGTGATATTTAATCCTGAGTCCATGCCAAAAATGCAGGCAATCATTTCAATTTATAGATAAAGAACTTATATAAAGAAAAATGTTAAACTAGCTTACTGAGTTTATAGTGATTATGAATATACACTTAACATTATATGGTCAGTGCACTATAACATAGTTATAGTGCATATTTCTTACTTATTGAGACAGAAGGTTGTGTATTATTTCTTTGTTTATTGTAAGTTCAGTGTTGAGAAGCATAATTTGTAATCAAAGAATTGCTTTCATCATGTGGTACATAAAATGCTTTCTAATATATTATATATTATTGCATCATAAAATTATTCTATGAAGAAGATACTGTTATCCTTATACTATAAATGATAAAACTGACTATAAAGAGATTGTGTGACTTATCTAATACAACACAGTTGGAACATGGCAGAATTAGGACACGAACCCAGTCTTCTGATCCATATATCTAGGACTTCTTCATTATGAATGAACTATTTCCACACCAAGAAAGAAACATTTGTTGAACTTTCTAATGAAGCTCTTTCAAAATTCAAATGATATTTTATTGCCAAAATGACGGTCAATTAAACTGGGACTTTAACAATTTTTCAGCCAAAGGGATAATTTTCTCCAGGAGTTTGCAGTGTTTATCAGAGAAGTTCGCTATTGATGGCCGAAAATGTCTTTTCCATTCAGCAGACAGGGACTCTGCTGTGATTAAGATTTTAAGATAGCCCCTAAACTTATCAATAACTCAAGTAACCTAAAGAGGTAAAATAATGTGAGGAAAAAACTATATTGGTTCACCCGACTGTGGAAGTGGATGATGCATGCAGATTGTCACAAAAACACCTTTCAATTAGTTTTGTATAATGCACATTCCTTTAGTCACTGATAAATACATTTTTTTTCAATTTTTACATCTTTAGTGAGAAAGTTGTTTAGCCATTAAGAGTGCACATTTTTTTATGAATTTGTTTACCATGTGCCTTTTAATTTTTTCAACCTAGATATAAATTATACACATATTCGTCATCAATATAAATTTTATAATATGAGAAAGCATTCAGTCGTTAATAGTGAAATCACCAGCATTACCTCAACAATGGTACATTTTGTACAAAGTGACTTGGAAAGAATTAATGGAGAAGTACTACAGACATAACAAGAATGAGGACCCAGCCACAGTGGAAATAATACTAAAGCTATCTCTGAGTCAGCTAGAATGGAAACAACTTGCTTCATGGCTTCAAATGACTTATCGTAAATTGTGCAATTCCATTGGATTATAGAGGCACAAAACAAGAGTTTCCATGTTCATCTCTAAGAACTGAAAAATGACTATTTCCTCAATGTTAGAATTAACCAAGGAAAATGTAATTATCTGCTAGTAGGAATTTATTTTCAATAGCCTCTACATGGACAGTTAAACATATTAAAAATTATGACAGAAGTTTTGCATGAAATTAATTATTGGTTGGAGATAATGCTGGCACTACTGTGACTTTCAAAAACTGCTGGAAGATAACAGTGGTTTCCAAGGACAAATTGATAGTAGAGTTGTTCCATTCAGAATGAAGGATTTCAGACCCAAACAATACCTGCTGTGTCATTCCCTACTATTTTATTGTGAATTCAAAAAGTAATGACTCTTAAACCTGAATGCTTCTATAAAAGGAATTATGACATACAGTGTTGGCTTTAGACTGTTAGTGAATTGACTGGCCAGTTCTTATTGCACCCTTAAGAAGAGGCATGCTCTCAAAAATCTAGAATCTAGTAAATAAGTTTCAGAAAAGAGTGGTGGAGAGCTTCTGTTTTACTATTTGTCCTGCTAATCAATATTGATTGAAACAATATATATTCAGCTTTAACATTCCACCCACAGATGGACCTGGATAAAATGAGCTACCATGTTTTTGCTTGCAAGTAGCAATCAATGCAAAGAAATAGATAAAATGAATAGAATGGGAAAGACTAGGGATCACTTCAAGAAAATTAGAGATATCGAGGAAACATTTCATGCAAAGATGGGCTCAATAAAGGACAGAAAATGTAGGGACCTAACAGAATCAGAAGATGTTAAGAAGAGGTGGCAAGAATATACAGAGGAACTGTACAAAAAAGATCTTCATGACCCAGATAATCACGATGGTGTGATCACTCACCTAGAGCCAGACATCCTGAAATGTGAAGTCAAGTGGGCCTTAGGAAGCATCACTATGAACAAAGCTAGTGGAGGTGATGGAAATCCAGTTGAGCTATTTCATATTCTAAAAGATGATGCTGTGAAAGTGCTACACTCAATATGCCAGCAAATTTCGAAAACTCAGCAGTGGCCACAGGACAAGAAAAGCTCAGTTTTCATTCCAATCCCAAAGAAAGGCAATGCCAAAGAATGCTCAAACTACTGCACAATTGCACTCATCTCACATGCTAATAAAGTAATGCTCAAAATTCTCCAAGCCAGGCTTCAGCAATACGTGAACCGTGAACTTCCAGATGTTCAAGCTGGTTTTAGAAAAGGCAGAGGAACCAGATATCAAATTGCCAACATCCACTGGATCATCGAAAAAGCAGGAGAGCTCCAAGGAAACAACTACTTCTGCTTTGTTGACTATGCCAAAACCTTTGACTGTGTGGATCCCAACTAACTGTGGAAAATTCTGACTGAGATGTGAATACCAGACCAGCTGACCTGCCTCTTGAGAAACCTGTATGCAGGTCAGGAAGCAACAATTAGAAATGGACATGGAATAACAGTCTGGTTCTAAATAGGAAAAGGAGTACGTCAAGCCTGTACCAATGTACCCTGCTTATTTAACTTCTATGCAGAGTACATCATGAGAAAAGACAGGCTGGAAGAAGCACAAGCTGGAATCAAGATTGCTGAGAGAAATATCAATAACCTCAGATATGCAGATGACACCACCCTTATGGTAGAAAATGAAGAAGAACTAAAGAGCCTCTTGATGAAAGTGAAAGAGGAGAGTGAAAAAGTTGGCTTAAAGCTCAACATTCATATAACTAAGATCATGGCATCTGGTCCCATCACTTCATGGCCAATAGATGGGGGAAACAGTGGAAACAGTTTCAGACTTTTTTGGGGGGCTCCAAAATCACTGCAGATGGTGATTGCAGCCATGAAATTAAAAGACGCTTACTCCTTGGAAGGAAAGTTATAACCAATAGACAGCATATTAAAAAGCAGAGACATTATTTGTCAGCAAAGGTCTGCCTAGTCAAGGCTATGGTTTTTCCAGTGGTCATGTGTGGATGTGAGACTTGGACTATAAAGAAAACTGAGAGCTGAAGAATTGATGCTTTTGAACTGTCTTGTTGGAGAATATTCTTGAGAGTCCCTTGGACTGCAAGGAGATCCAACCAGTCCATCCTAAAAGAGATCAGTCCTGGGTGTTCACTTGAGGGACCGATGTTGAAGCTGAAACTCCAATATTTTGGCCACCTGATGCAAAGAGGTGACTCATTTGAAAAGACCCTGATGCTGGGAAAGATTGAGGGCATGAGGAGAAGGGGACAGCAGAGGATGAGATCATTGGATGACATCACCACCTCAATGGACATGTGTTTGGGTGGATTCCGGGAGTTGGTGATGGACAGGGAGGCCTGGCGTGCTGCGATTCATGGCATCGCAAAGAGTCGGACATGACTGAGTGACTGAACTGAACTAAACTATTCTATTTAACTGGTGAAAGTGTTAATTGCTCAGTTGTGCCTGACTCCTTGTGGTCCCATGAACTACAGCCCACTAGACTCCTCTGTCCATGGAATTCTCCAGGCAAGTATACTGGAGTGGGTTGTCATTCCCTTCTCCAGGGGATCTTCTCAACACAGGGATTGAACTTGGGTCTCCTGCATTGAAGGCAAATTCTTTACCATCTGAGCTATTTGTCCAACTGTTTAGTCATCTTTAGTTTCTTTATTTTGTATTTCTCCAAATGTATTCAAAAATTTCCTGCCAAATTATTATAGCTACAAATTAATTATATTTTTCTCAAACAGAAGTGAATAGTGTTCCAACTTAATAAATTATTCCTGGTTTTACGGGTCACTATAGTCATTCTGGAGATTAAATATCATTTAAATATATAATTAATAATAAACATGCAAGCAGTTTCATAGATCTCCTCTTAGATATAATGTGGTAAGCAAGTTAAACTATTATGATTTTAAAATATCATGCCCATTAAATGTTAAAGACTCAATTTGAGGAAAATCATGAAGAAAATCACAGATTAAAAGAATGATGTCAATTTCTTCTCTTCATAATCCTAGAGTGCTCATGCATTTCTTTCTAAAAGCTATGCTCATATTTCAGGCCAAATAGGAAGTTCTGTATCTTTTCTGAGACATTTTCCACTTTGCAGAAACTTGCTTAGAAATCCTATCACAAAAACAAAAAGTTCTTACAAGACAGTCTGATATCAAGACATCTCTGTTGCATTGTGCTTGTGCTTGGTGATTCAAAAAAAAGAAAAAGCAGAAAATAGGACACGAGGAAAACATAAAAATACTGTACATCTTCAACTAATTAGCCATTACTGTTCCCAAGGGAGAATATTAAGTCTGGAAATTTATACCTGAACATTTTTTATATCACTTTATCTATTCAAAATTAAATTAAGTATGTATGATGGAGAAGGTGGGGGAAAGGGCAAACATACTGATTAGAAATGTACGAACTTATTATTTGAGTAAATAGTACATTTGTGACCTCTTATATGTATATCCTAATAGGACATGAATTGACACATGTGACAGAATTTATTTTCTTGGGCTCCAAAATCACTGTGGATGGTGACTGCAGTCATGAAATTAAAAGATGCTTGCTCCTTGGAAGAAAAGCTATGACAAACCTAGGAAATAGATTAAAATCAGAGACATTACTTTGCCTACAAAGGTCCATATAGTCAATGCTATGCTTTTTTCAGTAGTCATGTACGGACATGAGAGCTGCACAATAAAAAGGGCTGAGCACTGAAGAATTGATGCCTTAGAACTTTGTCGCTGGAGAAGATTCTTGGGAGTCCCTTGGGCAGCAAGGAGATCAAGCCAGTCATCTAAAGGAAATCAGTACTGAATATTCATTGGAAGGACAGATGCCGAAGCTGAAGTTCCAATACTTTGGCCACTTGATTCAAAGAAACAACTCTTTGAAAAAAAAAAACAAACAAACTGATGCTGGGAAAGACTGAAGGCAGGAGGAGAGGGGTCGACAGAGGATGAGATAATTGAATGATGTCACCAACTCAATGGACATGAGTTTGAGCAAGCTCCAACAGATGGTGGAGGAAAGGGAAGCCTGATGTGCTGCAGTCCATGGGGTCACAAAGAATCAGACATGACTGAGTGACTGAACAAGCATATATGTACTTCTCTCATTTGGAGGAATACCAGATGAATTTTCTTTTTATATTTTTCTGTTTTAGACCTCTTAGCACTGCTATCCTTAAATCTTGTGGTTTTTAATAAACAGAATCTTATATTAATGAATATTTATCAAATTTTATCAAATATTAATATATGTAGGTTAGCATATAATGGGAAACATGCTTTTCAATTAATTATATTTTCAAAAGCTTATGAAAATATTTTATATAGGTTAGTATGTTTTACTTTAGTCACAAAAGTGATGATTTAAACATTAGAAATCATATAAAATCAAAGAAATTTTTAAATAGACATAAGAAAAGTACAACTGCCCAGTAATACATGAGAAGTTATTATCTCTTGAAGGGCAGACCCAACTTAAAAACCATTTAAGAAGGCAGGAAGCCAGACCTAGGCCCACCCAGTAGGATAATGTTTGAAATACATGGCAGGAGATTCAGAGCCCTTTATTTCAGCTTTGTGTGGTACTTGTCAATTCAGACAAATGTGTGTGTGTGTGTGTGTTTATGCTCTGTTTCTCTGGAGAACCTTGAGATACTATGACAAAGTCTCATCTCTAGCACGTCATATTGTTGGTAATCCGGGGTCATATATGGTTTGACTCACATACATACTCAGCTTTTGTCTACTAGGAATGTCTGACCTTCTGATTTTTTCTGCAGTGTTTGAATCTCTTCAGATATGAATTAATACCTCTTTTATCCCAAAGTGCATTTAATGTTAATAAACGCCAAACTTACATATTCTCAACTTTTCTTATATCAAAGAGCATTTGTATAATTGTATAATGCCTCTGTATAGAATTGAGCCATTTTAAAAATAATATTTTTTCTTACTTTTTTGTCAGGGTATTAGAGAGGAAGTTTAAAATTTGGTAAGAAGATGGAATAAAATGATTTTTCAAGTTCTTACCAAGTAGAATTTTTGTTTATTAGAGTCTACCTATCTATATGCTTTCAAATAAAATACAAAATGTTCTTGTAATCTCAAATTAGTTAAATTGCAAGTGCTACTTTGAGACTCTGATGAGTAGTTTTTTAAAAAGTCTGAGGCTAAAAAAAAAAATAAAATAAAATAAAAAGTCTGAGGCTAATTTCATCAAAATTTCTCTAAATATATTTCTCACAAAAATCTTCTAGTGTTGTGTTAACTTATTGGCAGCATTCTACATGTTACAATATAATAATAATAATAATTTTTCTTATGTTTTTAAAATATAATGTACTGGCAGGTAGATTTTACTCCTACGAAAAATTGGATAACAGAGGACAAGGCAGGGAAAGGTTAAAAGAGGTTTCTGGCAGATATCACAAGCTCATGTAAGTAGAAGACAAGAGTTAAATCTGATAGGGAAGACCAAGTATAAATTTTCAGAAAAGAAATTAGTGTCTGAGACCTGGCAAATCTGCTGATGTAGAGACCAGCAAATTATTATAGATAGCATAATTAGATTCATATGCAAAATCTAAAATTCAGTAAGTGAAACTAAGAGCGAGAGAATACATAACAATGAGAGCTACACGCTATTGAACTTTTAAGAGGCCACATAAGGCTCAGGTCACTGGAAATTACAAGGACTAGGAAAATTCTGGTGAAAAAACAAACAGTTGCTAATTAAGACAAACATTCAACAGCCACACCCCAAATTCTGCTTCCTGGCAACAAATACAAGCTTTTGTACTAATGCCATTTGCTTCGGGAAAAGTCAAGTCCTTCCATAGTCTCAGAGGTGAAATTAGATTATTCTAGGTTGGCTTCCTTCACTAGCTGGCAGATTCTTTACCACTGAGCCACCTGGGAAGCTTGGACAGCAACGAGATCAAACCAGCCAATCTTAAGGGAAATCAACCCTGAATATTCATTTGAAGGATGGATGAACCTGAAGCTCCAGTATTTTGGTCATCTGATGGGAACAGCTAACTCATTGGAAAAGTCACTGATGCTGGGAGAGACTGAAGAGGGCATCAGAGGATGAGATGGCTGGATAGCATCACTGATTCAATGGACACGAACTTGAGGAAACTTTGGGAGATGGTGAAGGACAAAGAAGTCTGGGGTTCTGCGGTCCATGGTGTTGTAAAGAATCGGACATAACTGTGTGACTGAAAAATAGGTTGGCCTATTGTGGTACTTTATTCCCCTTTCTAAGCTCTGGTTTGCAAAGAGACATGAGTTAATATTTATAAATTAGTCATACACTTCTGAAGTATATACCAATATGCAAAAATCTTTATATAGGAATAATCCTATTAAACATTAATATAAGTAGGAGTGAAAGGAAGCTATAATACAGAAGTATTTTAGAAGACTGAGATGTTATTTTAATTGCAAATGATTAATCTTGCTCCTGGCATTCAGGAATAATAATGATTTTTGTTTTTTGAAGAGATTTTTAAGCAAATTACAAAACTTTAAAAATATCATGAATTGTTATTACAATCCTGTGTGGTTCATGTATATTTATAGACATTCTAAAAGTTTCATATGTGTATATTATAATACATAATTAATTAACACTTTTAATTAAAATGTAAGAGTGAAATATGTATGTACACACAAAAACTTGCATTGAATTCTAATATCAGTCCCTTAGGGAAAGAACAAAGACACAAACTGAAGTTATCAGTAACAAATAAGGAATAAACAGATTTTCAATTTTTTTCTTTCCCAACTTTTTCTATAAAACAATAGCAACAGAAAATGTCAAGAAATAGATTAAATTAATTTTTGTTTTGATAGTTAATGCCACCATACTGATTAAACAAAAAGGAAATTATATGCCATATTTACTGACATAATTACTGCCCTTTTTTCTCTTGTCTTGTAAACCACTCAATACAAATTACCCTATACAAAAGTGTGCAGACAACAATTACCCATGGTGGCCAATATGTGAGTAAATATGGCAAATGAAACAAAATGCTGAACACATCAGCAAAGCACAAATAGTATGCTGAATTTCAAAAAATAAAATATCTTAACTGGAAAGGAAAAGGAAAAGATGCAAGAGCATCAGATATAGGTAATCAGTTTGCACGTACGTTTGTAGGATACATGGCAAACTTACCACAAAAGAATAATTCTTACTAATCAATGTGCAGCTTGAGAAGAAACATATGAGAGTAAATGTTTCTTATCCTTCTTGGCTTTGAAAACATGCTTTTTCTTCATGAATTAATTTCTACAAGTTAAATAATTCATTTGAAGAAATGACAACCATAATTTAAGTTAGCTCCTAAATACTGCCTAGATTCGTAAAATTAGAAACACTTGTATACAGAAAAAATTTAAAACAACAAGCAATATCTGATGATTACTTTTAATGAGAATTACTCCATCTTTAACAACAGGAATGTATATAAGGAGAGTGTAATAATATAGGATGGACTGAAACTAGATCTCCATGAGGTAAAAAGCACCAAAATTCCCTGATATTCCTCAGCTCTGCCTGTCTAGTTACCTACAATTCTTTGACCATGAATATACCTTTTCTTAAAGTCACATTATAGCATCTTTCTTCACTTTAAGTCTGATCTTTTAATCACTGAGTCTAAACATACTGACAGGCATTCATACTGTGCTTTGGGTAAAGAATATATTAATTTTGATTCTTCTTCTAATTAAATAACAAAAATTGCACATATTTTGCTAATACTATGGCAAATGAGATTCTGAGAAACAAACTCTGTTAGGAGGTCTGTGGCTCACAAAAGTACCTCAAAGTATTTACCTTGTCTTTCACACATACCCTGATGTTCACTGCAGCACTCTTTATGATAGGCAAGACAAGGAAGTGACCTAGATGTCCACTGACAGATCAATGGATAAAGAAGTTGTGGTACGTATATACAGTTACTCAGCCATAAAAAGAAACAAATTCAAGTCAATTGTAGTGAAGTGGATGAACCTAGAGCCTGTTATACAGAGTGAAGTAAATCATAAAGACAATACCAATACAATATTTTAACACATATATATGAAATCTAGAAAAATGGTACTGATGAACCTATTTGTAGGGAGAAACAGAGATACAGACATAGAGAACAGGCTTGTGGGTGCAGTGGGAAAGGATATGTTGGGACAAATTGAAAGAGTAGCATTGAAATATGTAAATCACCAAACATAAAATAGGTAGTCAAAGCTATGGCTTTTGCAGTAGTCATGTACGTATATGAGAGCTGGACCACAAAGAAGACTGAGCACTGAAGAATTGATGCTTTCAAAGTGGTGTTGGAGAAGAATTTTGAGAGTCCCTTGGACTGAAGGGAAATCAACCAGTCAATCATAAAGAAAATCAACCCTAAATATTCATTGGAAGGACTGATTCTGAAGCAGAAGTTCCAATACTTTGGTCTCCTGATGTGAACAGCCAACTCATTGGAAAAAACCCTGATGCTGGGAAAGACTGAAGCCAGGAGGAGAGGGGACACCAGAGGATGAGATTGTTGGACAAGCTCACCGACTCAATGGACATGAGTTTGAACAAGCTCTGGGAGATAGTGAAGGACAGGGAAGCCTGGCATGCCACAGTCAATAGAGTCCCAAAGAATCAGATATGACTGAGCAACTGAACAACAACAAAACATAGATAGCCAGTGAGAATTTTCTGTATGACTCAGGGAGTTCAACTGAGTGCTCTGTGACAACCTAGTGGGGAGGGTCGGGGTGAGGGGTGGGAGTTGGGAGGAAGGTTCAAGAGGGAGAGAACACATGCATATCTATGGCTGACTCATGTTGATGTATGGCAGATATCAGCACAACACTGTAAAACAATTTTCCTCCAATTAAAAATTAAATATATATATATATGTACACACACCTCATCTTTAAAAATCTAAAAGCCAAATATAACACAGCATCAGCTAACAGAGGTAAAATAAGCATTAACTCTTACAAATTAAAAAAAAAAATGAACCCAAAGAAAACTTGTTTGTTTCATTCATTGTCATCCTTTTCTTTGAAATGTAGCTTTCTTTTCCTTCTGGTTGAAGAAATGTGATCAACAAAAATATTTTATGTCTCCCTTTACCAATCTGCAAAGACTTTCTATTTCAAATTGTCAATATTTTGTCTCAGCTATCATCTGTTCTAACAATTTCCAACCTAAAAAGAAAAAAAAAAGTTTTATTTCTTTGACGAGAAGTCCTTTGGGCTATACTTTTCTTTCCAAGGACATACAAATAGAAACCCTGCAAATTTCATCATCACTTTACCACATATTCACTGTGGAAATTAAAGTAAGTCCCTTACGTCCTATCTTTCATTTTTAAAGATTCTTTTCTAATATTAAATGTAGAACTAAATTTAAAATACATTTTAGAGATTAATGATTTAAAGAAATATATCAGAAAATGACTCTATATTAGACATGAGTAAGTAGATATGTTCATAAGGTCAAAATAACATGTACTAAGGGTTATTTCTAATTTTAGTCCAGTAAAATTCTGAAAAAAATCCCGAGTACCAATGTAGACATGTTAAATAACAAGTAGCTCTTTCTTAGGGGCTTTCCTTTAAATCTATTTTGGAAAGAAACCTTGACAAATGCCTAACTGTCATAACTGGACCTTTTTCCACCATGAAAATTTCTTAATATCTTAAAGCTTAAGCATGATTTGTTATCTATGATTTGATTTGGTATAGAGGTTCTCAAGCCATGGTCCTGAGGTCAAAACACTGGCACATTTTCCATGAGCTTTCTAGAAATGCACATCATAGATGCTACCCTGATCTATGGAATCAGAATCACTGTTCTAGTAGATACCAAGCTTAATGATAAAAAGCAGTTTATTATTATGTTATTATCTTTTGTTGTTGTTGTTGTAGTAGTCATGTTTCTATAATGGGTTGTAAGATATTATGTTTTTTGCAATTATTGAAGGCACATGAAAAATAAACTGGGAATGCCAATTTACATCTGTCATAATATGATAGAGGATATTCATTCATGCATAAGAAGAGAAAAATGAGTCTTTATTTCATCCAGCTTATGCTTATATTGTTCAATATTCAAGACTCAAAGTAGCCTTTGAAACTTGGTATTCTAGAACCCAAGAATAGCAGCTCATAACAATAAGTGACACATATCTTTAGCCATATTTTATTTACAATAAATGGTCAGTATTGTGACAATTAGATGGTCTACATGAGTGAGGCCAGTTTTGACAGGTGGAAATAGGAGTATCCATATAATGTGTGCATGCTCAGTTACTAAGTTGTGTCTGCTCTTTGACACACAATGGACTGTAGTCTGTCAGACTCCTCAGTCCATGGGATTTTCCAGGCAAGAATACTAGATTAGGTTGCCATTTCCTCCTCCAAGCAATCTTCCAGACCCAGGTATCGAACCCGAGTCTCTTGCATCTCCTATATTGGCAGGTGGATTCCCTACCACTGAGCCACCAGGAAGCCATCTATATAATAGGTCGCTCTGAAATATGGGCAAAGAAATTACTGATTGTACTTATCTGAAATCTTTTCGTTCTTTGTTTTCTAATCTTTCTCATTCTCTCAGTGAGCCAGTAAGATTTAAAAAAAAATAAGAATGATAAGTTAAACCTAGTCTTAATAGTGATAAAAAGTGTAGACAGAGAATCTATATGTTCTACTATTGTTAAATAGTCACTAACTATTGTTAAATAGTCACTATTGTTAAACAGTAACATAAGCAACACTTGCCAAGGTGAATTTCTTTAATTAATAGAATTTTAAAAAATATTTTCAAGTTTTCAAATAACTGGAAAGACAGAGGTTTCCCCTATACCACTCATTCCCTTTAATATTTTGCAATAACATGGTACATGTGTTACAGCTGATGAACCAATATTGATATTTTATTACAGGGCTCTTTTTCTGTGTTGTGCATTCTATGGATTTTGACAAATGTATAACATGAATCTACCAATATTATGGCATCTGGTCCCATCACTTCATTGAAAATAGATGGGGAAACAATGGAAAAAGTGACAGACTTTATTTTGGGGGGGTTCCAAAATCACTGTGAATGGTAACTGCAGCCATGAAACTAAAAGATGCTTGCTCCTTGGAAGAAAAGCTGTGACAAAACTAGACTGCATATTAACAAGCAGAGACATCACTTTGCTGACAAAGGTCTGTATAGTCAAAGCTATGGTTTTTCCAGTTTAATGTATGGATGTGAGAGTTGGACCATAAAGAAGGCTGAGCACCAAAGAATTGATGCTTTAAAACTACAGTACTGAAGAAGACTCTTGAGAGTCCCTCGGACAGCAAGGAGACCAAACTAATCAATCCTAAAGGAAATCAGCCCTGAATATTAATTGGAAGGATTGATGCTGAAGCTCCAATACTTTGGCCACCTGATGTGAGGAACTGACTGATTGAAAAAGACATTGATGCTTGGAAAGATTGAAGGTAGGAGGAAAATGGGATGCTAGAAGATGAGATGGTTTGATGGCATCACCGACTCAATGGACATGAGTTTGAGCAAATTCCGGAAGATGGTGGACAGGGAAGCCTGACATGCTGCAGTCCTCGAGCTTGCAAAGAGACAAACATGACTGAGCAACTGAACAACAATGACCACTATTATACAGAATAGTTTCACTCCCCTAAAAATCCCCTCATCAGACAATTTTAAATTTTGCTATATTGTTAAAACAGTTTAAAATCTATTTGAAATAGATATAGGAGATATTTAATACTTGTTCTTTACTGAAATCTAAAGAATGCTTCCAGTAAATCTTATATTTATAAGAAAACATATGGTTCAGACTTGGTAACAATTTGCTACTTGCCTTGGTCTGCTCTGCTAAAACAAATTCCCTTAGACTGGGTGGCTAAACACCAATTATTTATATCTCACATTTCTAGGGGCTGAAAATTCACAGAACAAATCTACTTTGCCAATGCTTTGAATTTAGACTTTCCATCCTCCAGAACCGTGAGAAATCAAAGTTCAGTGTAAGTGAACAAGAATGAAATAAATGGCAGGATTTGCAAACAGGTTTGAACTAAACACACTATGCAATATACAATAACTAGTAAAGAATGCATGAATGCAAAATGTAAATTTTTATGACTTTAAAATTTAAGACTCAAAACTTTCCTCTTTTCTCTTCTTACTACTTTTGATGAACTTTGCATAAGCTCTTCAATTATCTACACAATTGAATATTTTTCTATATGCTAACATTTAATCATCTTATGCAGAATCTTAAATTGCAAAATTGGAAATGCACATCATAGATTTTTACAACCAGAGCTTTTGTTTGAATAAACCCAGAACTGAAAAGTAAAGCTGAGATATACTCAAAAGTTAAGACTCAACCTACTTTTCACGATCCTTTTAACTTCGCTTAAGATTAACTTAGCACAGTCAACATATTGAGACTGCCTGGGATATAGGACATTTTCATGACAATATATACCTTCCGATTTGTTAACGAATAATAGATTTCAATTTATGTATTTTGTATATATCCATATACATCAATATTAATCACCACCATCAACAACAAATATATATATTTCTATTCACTTAGAAAAAATAAATTACGCAGACAGCTTTTTGTGAAACTTATCCACATTTAAAACTCGTCCCTGGTCCCAACACAAAAGTTCTTAACTGCTATAAGCAGGTCTCAGTTTCTTTGTTAGCACTGCAAGCAGAGTCCTGAAGAGCAGTGGCAATTTAAGACCACTTTTAAAATGCACAGGATCCTGTTCCATAACCTTTCTCTATTGTATACATACTTGTATGTGAATTTTTTCTGTTTTCTAGTATCTGAAGGATACATGCTGAAATCTTTATTTTGGAGGGTGTAAGGTCTTCTTTGTCTAACAGTATTTTAACTTCTGAGATGGAAATACTGTAAGTTAATAAATTTAATTCATGTTTTGTCCTACTGGTGAAAAAAGGACAATTTAACTGAAAAAGCACCATAAAAATATAAAAATAATTAAATAATAAAAATATTTCTGAATATTATATTTAGTTCTTGCTACAAGTATATGAGTTTCCTAGTAAATAGAAAATCTTGGAACTACAGTTTGTTAGGGTATCTACTTTTTAAAATGGATTTTAGATAGCTGGATTTTATTCCAGATGTTTCTTTCATTACAAAAGAACAATATTTTGTATCACAACATGTGGCTCATCTAGCTATTTTATAAAGAAATACCTACAGGAAAAGTTAAATTTTTGACAAAGAAATATTTTAGTATAAAACAAAAAGATTTCTGATGAATTTTTGTCCTTTGGTTAGTTCTATTTTAATTCTTTAGCTTCTAAATGGCTTTAGCATTACTATGATGTTGCTTAATCTAGCATGAAATGCCACAATAAATAATATATTATACACTGCTCCCCCCACAAATTTGCAATAATTAAATATTCTTGTTGCTTTATCCCTAGGAGAAACTCTAATATATTTATGTATGATGCTGACCACATAGCTCTCCCTTACAGGCTTTGATCTTACCTCAGATGAGTCTTAAATCTCTTATTTATATACAAATTATAACCTTAAAATCAAGGCATTAGGCTAAAGTTTTGTTTGAAGTACACAGCTTGTCTCAGAAATGCAATTAATAGCTTTCATGAACTCATGCTGTAAAATGTGCGACATTAGTAATATTTTGTAAATTGTGTTTTTTAAAGTAAGCTACCAATAATATCATCTGATAAACAGAGGGAAAATACCTGAAGAAGCTGTCTTAAAACGTTATTTTTTATCAGCTACTATATCTTGTCAAATCATTTGTAGGAAAAAAAAAAGAGTTAGTGGAACAGTTTGATAAGATCTTTTTCTTCACTGAATTAGCTATTTCCTATGCCAGGTTTTGCAAAGCCTGGCCATTTGCCAGCTTGCAAGCCTTCCTGAATTGGAACTCCTGGGTTGGGGTACCCTGAAAACACGTTTCAACAAACACTTCAGGTGATTTTTAAACTCACTACATTTGAGGACCATGGCCTTAGGCTATATATGAAAATGTGTTCAAATATTTAGTGTCAAATAACTCTTTACATTTCCTGAAGATGGAAAGTGTAAACCAACTGGAACCAGTTTATAATGATAGGAAATATGTATACATAGTTAAACATAGGTTTCATAAAGGAGGTAACATTACATATAGGCTTTCCAGGTGGCTCAGTGGTAAAGAATCCACCAGCTAATGCAGGAGACCGGGGTTCCATCCTTGATCCCAGAAGATCCCCTGGAGACGGAAATGACAACCCACTCCAGTATTCTTGCTTGGAGAATCCCATGGACAGAAGAGCATGGCAGGCTACAGTAGGTGGGATCACAAAGAGTCCAACATGGACTGAGCGACTAACGTTGCGTTATTTTTTAATCATAATCCATGATATGGTAATTAGTTTATCTCAGAAATGAATAATCCCACTTATTTAAATAGGTATGTTTTAAATCACAGAACCTAGTTTAACGTACTGAAGTATATAGAACTTTTAGTGATGTTACCAGTACTATAAAGTTCTAAACTTTGAAGTTTCTATGAACATTTAACCCAGCAGGTGAAGCACACATGGTTTGTTGGGATTTCGAGTCATGTTCATGAATCTTATTGCAGCTCAGCACAAATTCAACTTTCCCAAGTCTTGTGTTTGCTTCCTAAGCCTTTATATACTCTAATAAGACCCCTAGAGTAACCTCCTTTCTAAATCATATTGCTTTTTCACTCTATCAGCCACCATACAATAGATCAGTTTATAACAGCATGTCTTCTTGCTACCCTTTCAAACTATATATAACCTCCAGTAACACATTTTCAAAGGCAGAATGCATTATTGTATTTCAGGGTGCCCTTGTCAAAGTATGGCTTGAGCAGTTATACTTGTATTGAAAAAGGACAGTTTTTCACCCTTTGCATGGGATGTCTATTGATAAGGCTACTGGCCTAAACAATTTTGTCTGCAATTAGAAGCAAACTATATCCAACAACCCTCAGGTGGGCCACTAGATCTGTTGTTTGAGGCTATTTTTCTTTGTGGTTCTGCCTCTCTCCTAGTATATACTCTTCTTCATCAAGATCAATATATTTACTCTGTACATTTGTTTCTTTTCTGTCATTACTATCAACTAAGAGCTTTAATTTGTGATATACTTCAATATCTCTGAAACATTTTTATTCCTTCACTCTGATGATCTTTTCATGGTATAACTTGACTACTTCTCAAAGCAACTTGTTCTCAATGGAATTAACTGTTTTTAACTAATTTGCAAAATGAGATAGCATATATAGTTTTACCAGCTTGTTTTACTAAATTCTTTTTAAAGCGAAGTTCATTTAAAAAGTTATATGATTAAAATAGAAAATTATGGAGAGCAATCTGATAATAGTGCATATGAAAATTGCACAAAAATAGCAAAAATGTTTGAAAGTGAGCTGTATACGAAAACTCAGCATATAATGAAATTCAAAAAGTAAAAGAAGAGATAGATATAAAAAAGAAATGAGTCTGAAATCAGATAAATGCTCAAGAGTACATTTGCCTAAATAGGTTCCCTAATGCTAGAGGCGAGATTAGCATAACTCAAGATTTAGCATAACTCTAGAATAAACATAAACATTCTTTAAAAGTCATTTGGTAAGAAATAAGTTCACAAATTATGGGATATGATGGGCCTCAGGGGTGGTATGCATACAAATGCATACTGTTAAGCACTTGTTTTAACTGAGGTTTGAAATGAGAACATAATCCGGAGTAGCTCTATGCTACTTCTTGTATTGCTGGATCACACTTGGTAACTAATATGTGTTCCTTCTTGTCCTTCTGCCTTTACATATCAAGTACTATGATTAAACTAGGGAAGATGCAAAGAGAAGTAATCAGCGGGTTGAAAGGAGAAAAAGAGTGACTACAGAGAGTATAAAAGAGACATCACTAGTGCAGAATTTGCATGCAAAACTGCTCAGAAAGCAAAACAGAGTGGTGTTAATATCTTCACCTTTTCTACTCTCAAATCTACCATCAATTCTTGATTTCTTTTTCTAAAATATAGTTGTTCCAGATAATTTGGGGCCAACTAACTTCTGACATGTCAGAAACTTTCACATCTAGTCACAGGGTTTGCTCAATTTAATTTTATGAATATGTTTGCATTTAATGTTAACTCTTCACAGTGGCCTTCATCACCTTTAACCCAATTTAAGGCAACAGTCTATTAATAGATCTTCCTTCTCTATTTGCTTTCCTCTCATATTCTCTGCTATGCTTTCCAAAGTAGTTCTGTAAAATTTACATCTGATCATATCTTTGTTCCCTTAACTTCCTTGATGAATGATTATCACTTGTAATGTCAAGTTGAAATTCCGTGGTATAGCACAAAGTTTCTTTGTAATGTGGCACCTGTCTACATTTCTTAATACCATTTCTCCCCTTAATAACCAAGCAAACTTCTCAACTCTTGAATTCATTAGGACTCAACTCTGGCACCGCTTTCTTTGATCCTCAGGACTTAATATGATACAGACAATAATTAAATTTCAAGAAAATCTGATTTAAAGTCTCCACTTCCAAGAGGAAAACCATACATCAGTTATACCTGCCTTCTGGAAGATGAGAAAAATAAAATAAAATAAAATAAACACTTGGGATCTTTACCATGGATAATATGACATTTTTGTAACTGAAAATGCCAAAAAGTATTTTTTCAGAGCTTGCAAACATTAAAGTTTTCACAGTGTGGGTCACTGGATTAAGCCAGAAATTGTGTGAAAGCCAGAAGTTGGCTTTTAGCTAATATTTTGTGCTTGTTTATTTTTAAACTTTATGGAAAGACTATTAGTTGCATTTTTCTCTATCTCCAAATAAGGCTGTGGTAGTATCTAATTGGAGCAAGATATCTCCTCAAGGGGTTTTCAAATATACTTGCTCTTACAGATGTATAAAAAAGAAAAACAGATGCCCTTAAGGGACAGAAAATAGCCCAGCCCCCTGCTGAGAGAACATCTCTTAATTCTTCCACTGCTTGAATGAGGAGGATAACTCTATTACTTAGACACCTGTTACTTGGGTGCACCTCAGACTAGGGATTATGGGCAATCTAACTCTGGTAGGATGGCAAAAAACAAAAGTGATATCTCTGTAGTTTGTATAATAGAAATAATTTTTAAAAAACTATTTCCTACTCTGTTTCATCTCTTCAAATTTATCAAAATTCAAGACATACCAAATTCAGAAGTGAAGGAATCACTGATCTATGAAAAAGATACATTAAATTTTAAAATAATTTTGTCATCTATTTGAGAGCTATATTAGAGTCACTTTCAACTATTATTTGCTTGGCTTTTACATTAAAACATTGATGCATTTTTTGTTCATCTAATTGAACATTTAGGGTTAGTGTTTTCTTCTATGGGTAAGTCACTCTGATTCTACCAGCTACATTTAGTGCATGGAATGTCCACTCTCCTTACAAATGTGTCCTTGTTATAGACATCTGCAGGAAAATATTCCTGAACTTTATGATACACCATTGCTTTTTCCTCATAAATTTCAAAAAGAAAAATAAGCTTTTTTCACTATTTCCCCATATTTCTATTGTATAATTCAATTTTATTGTCTCATTTTTCTCATAAAATTATTATTCATTGGTTCTTCACATCCTTGTGTTTATGGAAGAGTTACAAACTACTGATCCCTTCCTTTGTCTAGAAACTCTCTAAACATCATGGCTCAATAGCTTTCTTTTTGACCCAAAAATCATCTAGGCATGATCTGGTAAAGAAGAAAGGATTGTTTTTAGAAAATGATGTTTTTTTTCTTAATTTTGAAAGATTGTATGGAATTGACTAATAAGATATGAGGGGTGGGGCAAGGAGAGGTTATAATCTGAAGTGGTAAAAGAATTTGTAAAGGTTATGAGAGAAAAGGAATGTGTTATCTATGAAAACCTGCAGTAAAGCCAAAGTCAATAGTGTGTGAGTAACAATGTGGAAAGTAACACAAAATGGAGCTGGAATGATAAGAATGGGCCAGACTGTACAGAGTTTACTATTTTTATTTGGATCTATACTTTGAATCAATAAGAATTCAATGAGTGGTTTTAACAAATGGCTTAGTGTCATCAGATTTCATTTGCAATTGAAAGAATGTCTTCTGTATGGAGAAGACCTATGGTGTTTCCAGTAGTCATTTATGGATGTGAGAGTTGGAATAAAGAAAGCTGAGCACCGAAGAATTGATGTTTTGAATTGTGGTGTTGGAGAAGACTATTGAGAGTCCCTTGGATGGCAAAGAGATCAAACCATTCATTCCTAAAGGGAATCAGTCCTGAATATTCATTGGAAGGATTAATGTTGAAGCTGAAACTCCAATATTTTGGCCACCTGATGAGAAAAACTGACTCATCAGAAAATACCCTGATGCTGGGAAAGATTGAAGGCCGTAGGAGAAGGGCATGACAGAGGATGAGATGGTTGGATGGCATCACCGACTCAACACACATGAGTTTGGGCAAACTCTGGGAATTGGTGATGGACAGGGAAGCCATCAGTGTTGCAGTCCATTGGGTCACCAAGAGTTAGACACGACTGAGAGACTGAACTGAACTGAAATCAACTACTTTAAATAATTTCTGCAAGTTTTTTTTTTTAAGTTATTCATTACTAAAACTATGAAGGCCTGAACTATCTCTATATATCTCTAATGGCTCATATTTTACATAATATTCCAGAGAGAGAGACATTTAGAGATCAGGGATATAGAATCTCATTTTATTTGAAAATGTAGGGACTTTTAGTAGGTGCTAACTCAGAAAAGGCTTTTCAAGTTATGAAACAATGATAGTTTCATGATTACATTTATGTCAAGCTAACACTGAGAAAAATAAATTATTGAATTTGTTAAGGGTTTGAGTCAGAGAAACTATATCACAAAGATATTAAAGATTTGAAGTATGAGTAACTGGAGTTCAAGTTGCCTTCTACCCATAAAGGGTACCATAGAGGGTGGTTAGTTCCAGTCTCTGGCTCTTAATCTTTCCTGCTGCTTTACCAGGATAATAATAGCTGTGCCAGGAACATAAAGTGAGATAATGAAAAAAATCTCCTAGTACAGGGTTAGGAACAGGGTAATTACTCAGTTAAGCTACTTTTATTATTATCAGTCGGTAACCCTAGGTCAGACCTCTAAAGCTCGTCTAGTCTAAAGAAATAAAGAGAGGTCTTTCAGAGTGACCAATTGAAACATGACCCCCCAAAATAACTGATCTCACAAGTTCTCCACTATCACATGTTTAACTCCTGAAGATGTATGACACTCACGTAAAAGATTTATCCAACGGTTAGCTATTTCTTAAAATCACCTCTACTTTTCATAATTTGTCGTGACAGTAGCATATGTCCAATATACTCTATGTGTCTCTCATGTACAATGCAATTTTAACATAAGCAAACCTATGTAAACTGCTAAACTGTTTTTTTTTTAACTACTTCAAAATGTGTCAAAACCATTTTCTCCCATATTGGTTTTGGCAGTAATAAACTTTAAAAGAGATAAAGTTTCATAAAGATTTTATTGAAAGTAAGCAAGCAAGCAAATTTTGCACATTTATAATGCTTATATTACTGTAATATCAGGATATATAAAGAAAAAGCTATGAATATTTACTCTATGCAGATGTCCTCAAACTTATTGGCATTTTTATTTTAGAAAGATTTAACTCAAGCAGTTAGATCTCAAAACAGAAAGGAAGTTTGCCATCACATGGGTCTTCCCAGGTGTTGCTAGTGGTAGAGAACCTGTCTGTCAAAGCAGGAGACTTAAGAGATATGGATTCAATGCCTGGGTTCAGAAGCTCCTCGGGAGCAGGAAATGGCAACCCACTCCAGTATTCTTGCCTGGGAAATCCCATGAACAGAGGAGACTGGTGCGCTACAGTCCATGGGGTTGCAAAGGGTCAGACAAGACTGAGCATCTGAGCATAGAATCTTCACTTAGATTTGCCTTCAAGATTGATTTTTTTCTAAAATGTGTAGAAACTTATAGCATCTGGAAAGGTTGGAACGATCAAATGAATATTAAAAAAATAGATAATCCTGATAATCACTGGAAATGTTTTCTGAAAAAAACTGTGAAAACATCCTTCTTAATGCTTCTCCTGTACTCTTTTCCAAAGTCTGAATTTATTAAAAATATCCAATTATCTTTTAATAATTGATTTTTTCTTCTAAGGAATTTAGAATGTACACACATCCATGCAGTACACACATTTGTATATAATCACTAAAACTATCACTAGGTCATAATGGCCAGATGAAATGAAATGGACAAGACAGATATTTAACAGAGAAAGAAGGCTATGCTAAATGAAGAGAGGGAAAGGGGGTGGAGGATGGTCTGATGATGACATGTAAAATTTCCAAAATAAATTCTTGACTCTTTCAAAAGTTTAAAATTTCAAGGCAGTTTCAAGCTTGCAAGCTAAATAAAATAATTCAAAACTAGAATGGTAAACAAAGGTGTAATCTTTATTTTAAAATTTGATTACTTATAGCTACATTATAAATATGCATGCTATATATATACATGTAATATATATTTTATACATAGACTATAACTAAAATTAATTTGATTTCTACTTCCAAGTAAAACTCCATGCTTGCTTTTTACATTTCAACTGGTGGAGGTCAGTTTTTGAACATTTGATTAGTTTTCACATAATATGTAATTCAGTTACAGAACTTGACAAAGAGTCAAGTTGACAAAATGTTGTTATTGTTATTGAGAAAAAGTACAATATTTATAGATTTTTAAAATTCAATACATTTTTAGCATGTCATATCAATACAGCCTTTGTCCTCAGCACTCTTCAGCTAAACACATATGACAGTTTAGTGTAGATAAAAGCATGATAAAAAATGCTTTGTTTATATGTGTGTGTGCTTAGTCGCTCAGTCGTGTCCGACTCTTGTGACCCCATAGATTTGGAGACCCTATGTACTGTAGCCTGCCAGGCTCTTCTGCCCATGGGATTCTCTAGGCAATACTGGAGAGGGTTGCCATTTCCTTCTCCAGGGGACCTTCCTGATCTGGGAATTGAACCCAGGTCTCCTGCATTGGAAGCAGATTCTTTACCGACTGAGCTACAAGGGAAGCTTTGTTTATATAGGATCTTCTAAAAGTTAGAAATCTAAAAATCAAGATATGTGCACATGTCAAAATATGTATACTCCCATAAATAACCTGAGTGTCTGCATTTGAGTTTCTGATAATATCTAAGTTGCTTACATTAATAAAAGGGCTTCTAGTAAGTTTCCTGTTGTCAAAACCAGAAAATTTTCTTTATCAAAAACAAGATTTCTCCTAAGATGTTTCTATATTATGTTATATGAAAACTGTAAATCAGAAGAGATCCTTACTGTCTCCGATGGTCGAGTTATTTTATTTTCCCAAAAAGATGCACAAATATACTGGTGTACAGCATTAACTGTTGAGGAATTAGGTACAAGAAGAACTTCCTTTGAGGAAGAGGATGTGAACTTCAGCATATGAGGATCCCACTGAAGTGTTTTGTCCAGTGCACTTTCCATTTAATTTCACTGTCTGATATGCAGTGAAGAGCTACATCTTTAAAATTTAAAGAATACATTGTCATTTAATTCACATAGAAACAACTAAAGCAATATAAAAGTGGTATGAGGTAGGAACTTAAAATCTAGTAGGGTTCTGGAATACAAAAAAAAAAAAAAACCTAAAGTAATACATGCACCTTTTCTTGAAATTTAATACCTCAGAAAATAAAATACACAGCCAAAAAAATATCAAAAATTAAAATTTCATTTTAGCCTTTCAAGTATGTTTACTGAGGTAACAATGATGGTGAAAACATGGTTTCTAGAAAATCATTAAACCATTACATTATCAAAAGAAATTATGTGTGTGTTTTTATATGTATATATATGTGTGTGTGTATATGTAGACACATCTATGTATATACATATGCACACATGTTTATGTAAACATTAGACAACACATCAATTTGGAAATTATTTACTAGTCCTTCAGAATGAGTGAAATACAATTTCTTTTCTTTCTTTTTTTTTTTGCAGGTTCTTATCCCAAGGGATTGAGATTGATTGCTTTGTACCATTCATGATGACAAAAAGATTTACAGTTTTTGACCATATCTCCTAGTATAGGCATCAGCATCTTGAGATTTACTTGAAAGACTGTGCTCATTTTAAGATGAATTGGTCCAGAGCAGAACCTCTGGTGAGATCCCAGGCTCATACTGCAAAGTCACAATTTGTTCTGACATTGTGTTTCACTGCTATAGTCAGCCCTCATAGTTCATACATTTAATAACAAGTTGATGGATATGTGTGTGTGTATATATATATATATATATATTTGGTGGTTCAAAGTTTTTTTAGAAAATATTCCGTTGTGGCCAACAAAAAAGTAAAATATGGAGAACAATACCCAGCACAGAATATAAACAAAGAAATCCTAAGATGAAAAATCTATAAAGGAGGTGAACTATAAATAATGAGTAAACCTTTTGAGCTTGTTGTCCTTTCAAATATGAGTGTAGTTACAAAAAAGGAGCATAAATTTAGGTAGGAATTGAACTCATAACTGAATTTATTTAATCTTCAAAAATCTACCTACTATTAATGTGGCAAAACACTGCCCTTTCCTGTAATTATTAGTGATTAATTCTGTTGAAAGTAGAATGTGTTTTGAATGTTAAATTTAAGGATCTAAATAGATTGGTTTGTTGTTTATACTACTATAGTTCCTTTTTTTTAATTTCATTTTTAATAGAAGTGGTCTTTATTGTTGCAAACGTCTTCATGTGAAATTTCAATGATAGTTTAAATAACAGTGGTTCTTTAATTTCAATAAAAATGTAATATACTATCTAATTCTAGAAGGTCCAATGAAGTGGAAATTATGTATCCATAGAATTATATTAAACAAATCTGTATTTGAAAAATACTATCTTAGATATTAAACTTTATCACAATTTAATAAGAACATTTATAGTATCAATTAAGTAACAACTGTTAAACTAAAGATATAAATCAAAATTACTTTTAAAGAGAAAAAACACAAACAAATGTCATGATATCATCGTGGCTGTCCAGGGTTGGCTACTGTGAAAGTAGAATTAAACCTGCATATGACCCTAGATCCTTAAGACTTTTCAGCATGAGTGGCCCTTCTTCTTTCAGGGAGCCAGAAAATCCTGGGGACCTCTGATACTTGCAGGCCTCTGTGTGCTGTGAGTGGAACCAACAGGATCAAAGAGGTCACTCAGAAAAGGCTGAAACTTAAACTCCTATTTCACTAGTATCTTTTCTTTGATTGGTGATCTTTCTGTCAAGAGAACCACCATTCAATTTTCTTAAACTCTTTCCTCATAGAAAAAGTCTGCTTTTGAGAGAAGGAAATGGTTCTTTCCAATTCTTTGTCCATGTCTTTGGGTGTAATCCTATAGAAGTTGCCCTTCAAATATGTGTAGTTCATATTTCTGTACATTTTGGGATGTTTCTTCTCTATTTCTAAACAGTGAATTCCTTCTTCGATTGATTTTCTATGAAGTTGCAATCCATGTTCATACTTTGGGCAGTCTTTGATGTTTCATCTGAAGCTTTTCAACCTTACTTTCAAGCTGTGTATTTTCTGACTGAAGATACTTTCTCAGTTTGGAGACTTCTTATTTCTCCTGTAAACTCTTCATTCATTTGATTTTATTCACCTAACTTTCTGGATGCTTTATGGTGGGGATGAGGGGGGAGGTTGTTTTTGCTTTATCATCTGTGCTGAGCATCTTGTGAGATCTTAGTTCCCTGATTAGAGATAGAACCTAGGCCCTTAGCAGTGAAAGCGTGAAGTCCTAACCACTGGATAACCAGGTAATTCTTTCTTTTTGTTACATTTTCTTTTTTTTTTAAGGAAACAACATCATCAGTGAGTTTTTTTTTTTTCCTCAAATCAAATCCTGACTCTAGCTATACCCATCTTCTGATTTAGTGTTTTCCTATAATTTCAAGTCACCATTCACCATGCAATCTTCTCTAAAGGGATTGGGCAAATTTATGACATTCAGCATGGTTTCTGTCAGAGATTTTTTTATAGCCTCTCTACCACTTTGTGTGTTTGTCTTATGCATTTTGAGTTTTCAGGAATTTCTTTCTGTTTCTTCAGTTCCTGCATTCTGCTTCCATCCTGCATTTTCTTGAGCAACCCATTGCAGACTTCTCATATGGTAAGTATTTTCATTTGAATCCTCCTTATTTTCTTCAAAAGTTGTTCTGCATTGGTCTAAGAAGCTTTCAAGATGCTTTTTCCATTAATCATTTGTGACTGGGAGGGTGGGAAGGGGATTCTGATGCATTTTTGAGTGATTTTGTCTGCCCTTGAGGGCAAATCATCATCAGTCTATGAAATGAAAGTGTAGGGGCTTACTTTTCTGTATTTTTTTGAGGAAGTCTACTGTGTCCTAAAATGATAACCTGTACATATTTTTAAGTGCTGCAAAATACAGCATTTGTAACTTCAGAGTGTTGGCCCCCACAACAGGCAACTTGAGGACTTCATAGCTTGTGTGATTAGTTCAGTCTTCTCACTGATTTTTTGATACTTCAACCCAGGCAGAAAAGCTTTAAGGTAGCATTTTTATTTTGAAGTATGTCAGCTCTCTAATATAAAAACCACCATAGTAGTAAATACTAGAATCCTCCAGAGACCTGAGACAAGAGTGACTGAACCCTGGGACCTTTACACAGTGTGAGAAACAAGTGAACTGCTAGTTTAATCCTCAAGGCGTACCAGGTTTCAGGCTTCAACACCCTTTCTGCCACAGTGAATGTGGTAGACAGAGGTTCTGGCCAGACTCACTGACTGTTTCTTAAAGGAAAGAATTCAGCTACTATCTGGGGTAGGAAGAAGAGACTGAAGAGGATTTTAGTCCGGATTCTGGTCTCTGATGACATGAACACATAGCAAGTAGCTTAAGCCAAAATAGGGAGTTAAAGTAAGACTATTGAAAGGGGGAGAAGGGGCAGGGCTACAGGTGCCAGGCTGCCATGGAACCTCAAATTGGAACAGACTTGCTCTTCCCAGGTGTGTCCCTGTAGTAGAGGAAGGTCTCTGGATGCCTGTGGGTAGAGTATACACTCTGAGGTATCTCCTTCGGTGGAGAGAGAGTTGACAGCATCTGCAGTCTCTGTTTTAAACACAGAGGTTTGTGTTTGTTTGTTTTTTCACTGTGGTAAAATATATATAAAATTTACCATTTTAAAGTGCGTAGCTCTGTAACAATGAGCACCTTCACATGGTTGTTCAACTGTTACCATTATCCATCTTTAGGAATCTTCAAAATTCCAAACAGACACTCTGTAACCTTAGGCAATGAACCCCATTCTTGCCTCTCACCAGCCCTCAATAATCTCTATTCTACTTTCAGTCTCTATGAATTTTTCTATTTTGGTTGCCTGATCGTTTTTGTGTCTGGTTTATTTCACTTACCATCATGTTTTCAAGATTCATCATGTTGTAGCATGTGTCAGGATTTTCTAGGTTTTTAAGGCTGAATATCATTTCATTGTATGTATACAATGTATGTTGTTTATTTATCATTTGATAGATATTTGGGCTGTTTCCATCATTCAATTAATGTGAGCAATTTTTCCATGAACACTCATGTGCAAGTATCTCTTTGGGTCTCTGCTTTCACTTATTTTAGGTCCATACCCAGTAGTAGAATTGCTGAATTATTTGGTAATTCTACATTTAAGTGAAGAATTATCAACTGTTTTACACTATATTGCACAAAGATTGCAGTTTCTCCATATCTTCACTATCTCTAATGCATGTGAGATGGTATCTTATTTTGGTTTTGATTTACATTTACCTCATGGGAAATAGATGGGGAAACAGTGGAGACAGTGTCAGACTTTATTTTGTGGGCTCTAAAATCGCTGCTGATGGTGATTGCAGCCATGAAATTAAAAGACGCTTACTCCTTGGAAGGAAGGTTATGACTAAACTAGATAGCATATTAAAAAGCAGAGACATTACTCTGCCAACAAAGGTCCATCTAGTCAAGACTATGGTTTTTCCAGTAGTTATGTATGTATGTGAGAGTTGGACGGTGAAGAAAGCTGAGCACTGCAGAACTGATGCTTTTAAACTGTGGTGTTGGAGAAGACTCTTGAGAGTCCCTTGGACTGAAAGAAGATCCAACCAGTCCATCCTAAAGGAGATCAGTACTGGGTGTTCATTGGAAGGACTGATGTTGAAGCTGAAACTCCAATACCTTGGCCACCTCATGAGAAGAGTTGACTCATTGGAAAAGACCCTAATTCTGGGAAGGATTGGGGGCAGGAGAAGAAAGGGACGACAGAGGATGAGATGGCTGGATGGCATCATCAACTCGATGGACATGGGTTTGGGTAGACTCCGGGAGTTGGTGATGGACAGGGAGGCCTGGTGTGCTGCAGTTCATGAGGTCGCAAAGAGTCGGACATGACTGAGCAACTGAACTGAACTGAACTGAATGGTTTGTGGTGTTAATCATCATTTCATGTGCTTATTGACCATCTGTATATCTTCCTGAAAGAAATACTTATTCAAGTTCTTTATCCATTTTTGAATTGGATTATTTGTTTCTTATTGTTTCAGGAGTTCTTTATACACTCTGTATATTCTTTATCAGATATATGTTTTACAAATATTTGTTCTGGAAATCGTTGTTTCATTTTCTTTATGAAAGTACTTTTCATGTACAAAAGTTCTTTTTCATTTTATTTTTTTAATTTAGTGAAGTTCAATTTATCTGTTTTCTTGTTGTTTCTGAGCTTTGGTGTCATATTCAAGAAATTACTGTCAAATCCAACGTTATGACTCTTTCCATACGTTTCCTCTAAGAGTTTTATAGTTTAGCCCTATTTAGGTTTCCAATTCATTTTGAATATATGCTTATATATGTATAATGTAACAGTGCAATTTCATTCTTTAGCATGTTCAGTTCAGTCGCTCAGTTGTGTTTGACTTTTTGAGACCCTATGGACTGCGGCACGCCAGGCTTTGCTGTCCATCAGCAACTCCCAAAGCTTGCTCAAACTCTTGTCCATCGAGTTGGTGATGCCATCCAACCATCTCATCCCCTGTCATCCTTTTCTCCTCCTGTCTTCAATCTTTCCCAACATCAGGGTCTTTTCTAATGAGTCAGTTCTTCGGATCAGGTGGCCAAAGTATCTTTAGCATGTAGATAATCAGTTTAAGAGCACCATTTGTTGAAAAGTCTGTCCTTTTACCATTATCTTATTATTTCAAATGATAAACATTATAGTGTGCCTTCATAATTTTAAAAGTAATACAAATGCTAATATAAGTTATATTTATAGATGTATAAATGGAACCTCAGTAAATATGAGATAACCACAAAATATAGACATTGTGATCTTTTGCACCCATAAAATAATAATTACTATCAGTCTCCTGAGAAATGCTAAAACTAAGTAATATAGTTATTGATAACATTATCAAATAAAAGAACCTCACCTTATTGTTCCTGCTGCTACAGTAAATGCAAAAATGGTGAATCACAAAAGATTTAGATAATAAACATATTTTGTCAATAAAAATTAAATTTGAGCATCTCCTACATTTATAAATTAAATAAACAAACAGCAAAATATTAAAAATCTTCAATTACTCAAAAGTAATAGTTAAGTTCTCAAAATGGTTAAGGAAAAATTCTGTGGAAAGGTAGGTCTTTTGACTACAGAAACAATATTGAAAGTATAATTGGATATTTATTTCATAAACCAACTAGTTATCAAGTTATCACTAGTTTAAAGTAGGTTAATGTTAACTGTATGTTTATTCTCCTTGGCAGATAAGAATTTACAGCATGAGCATAGTTTTTTTGTAATTGCATAAACTGTGTAATCTTAAAGAAATATTGAAAGTTGTTCTAAAAACTTTCAAGAATAACTTCAAATCACATATAATTTGTATAACTGTAACTCATAAATTATGTAAACTTCACAGTGATTCCTTATTATCTTGAAAATGTTAACTTCAATGGGACTTCTCTAGCCAATACATAAAATATTGTTCTCGTTACCCAGAACAGTTTATGTGCTCCCTTGTATTTTTTTCTTCTGTAAGGAATATACAAACTTTTCCTGAGAGGCATAAAATTCCATGTGAAGTAAAGTTTCAAACTTATCTGTATGTATATACTTTAATGTAGGAATTATCTTCACTTATATTTATTAAATTATAGCCGATCATTTATCAGTTTTGAGTTATAGTATGTCTTTTTATTTACTCAAATCTGTATTGAAATCGATTCATTTAAAAATAAATTGCATTAGATTTAATTATTTTCAGCACTGAAATAAGAAATTTTCAAGACTTTTTGAAACCATACATATATATTTAATTATGCATTCCTTTTTATTTGGCTGTTTCTGTTTCCCAGCAGTAAGATAACATTATAAAAAATAGTCACAAACAATGGCTTCTTTTGCTGAATTTTCAAAGTATCATATGTTGAATGTTATGTTCTCTTAGGAGAAAAATATGGAAAAGTAGTTTTGTGAAGATCAGTAAATATAAACTTGTACCTGGAAATTGCGTTTTTTTCTTTGCATGAAAATCATCTTATAATTCTACACATTAGATGTGCTGAGCATTTCAAAGCAGAAATGTGGATGAGAAAAGATAAAATAACTTAGCAGTAATGATACTCTACAAACTGTTCTTTCCTCTGACACAATGACTAGCTTATAAATAATACTCCAATACATATATTAATCATAATATATGAAATGCAGAGAAGAGAATGAAAAATGTGGACTGCCTCTAAATTAGGCCAAGGTTATATGAGTACAATCAGTCCAGTTAACTTCATTCAGATTAATTAGCTATATGAGGACTGAAGGTTAAAAAAGTTGTAAAATTAATGCCAAATTTAAGGAGCATAGTAATACACTTAACCTCTTAAAGATAAAGGTTTGAGAATAAAATGGTCTGGTAATAGGTAACGGCAAATATATCACAATTTTAAAAATAAACTTAATGAATATTTAAGTGTTAATAGCAAAAAGTGTTGCAATTTATGTTGAATATTTTAAAAATAATATTAGAGAACTCCACTAGCAAGAACACTTGAAAGACAAGTTCAATATTTTCTGTTCTATATCAGTTCATCTCTTTCTAGTACATTAACCTTTCCACGTGTTTTCATGTGGAAGCTTGAGCTTCCTTAATCTTAAGCACGCCCTTAAGATTTTTCTCTTTAGGCTGGTATACAACTTATGATGTCCATGAGTTTATAATTTTATGAAAATGTATGTCTCTTAGACGATTCTGAATCTTTTTTCATGCTTCAGATATCATTTCTGCATAGATAAAAATTAGGTATCTACCTTTATCATTCACCTTAGTTCCGCAATTCATAACAGACTTTTCCTATCACCTTTATGTGTTTTGGAAATTTCTTTTGCACCACCATCACTTCAAAATTAATATGTCTAAAATATTTGTCCTTCTTTCTAACCACCTTTTCTTTTGGGCTTCAATATACCTGTCAAAATGACTATCAGGTTCTAAATATCCAAACTCAAAACCTAACAGTCCAGTTACTTTTTGACTCATTCCTTTTCCTTACCACATACATCTAGTAAGTCACTATTTTTGTTAATTTGAGTTTTTACTGTTTTTGGTTTTATTGTTGTTCTTACTACTAGAGTCTTAGCCTCGGACTGTTTCACCTAATATCCAGACTATGGCAATTATTTTCCAACAATCCCTCTAGCCTCCAATTTTTCTGAACTTCATTTCAACCTGAACATTACATCTTCTGAAAGAAACCGTTCATGAAATTCAGCCTTGCAAGTTGATCAAAACCTTATTTGCCCCCAATGTGCTAAATGTAGCATGGAATCATTGTCCATATACTTCTCAGTAAGCTACAGGGATGAGCTGAGCCAAAATTAAAGATGATAATAGCTAATAACGCTAATATGAAGGTTTCCACGTAGGTAAGAAAAATGCTACTCCAGGTGAGGAGAAGCTGGCTGAATAGCAATTTGTGTTTGGTTTCAATTTGTTTTTTAGGTAGACTTGAATTGAATAAATTTATTAAGCCTTTTTTTGAAATGAAGTTGCCCACAAGGAGAGTTAATAATTCTTGTGTCCAGGAAAAATAACTTCATTTTACTTCATACTGGCTAGAATGTATCTTGAGAATTGCTTTAAGTTTTGGGGGTGGGGGTGCTGCTTTAATAACCTAATAAACTAAATGTCATAAGTGAAAGTATTAGAAAGATGTATGTTCTGCCTAAAGAGAAGAGTTAGAAGGCTCATTGTAGCACTATTGAAATATTTAAAGGCTGACGTGTAGAAGACAAATTAAATTTATTTTGTAGACTCTAGAGAACAGAGTAAGATATTAGTAAATTTTTTTGTCTCAATATAAATTAAAAATTGATAATAATTCTAGCTGTTAATTCCTATAGCCTGCATTGCAGTTATATATCTATGTTAGTGGAAAAACTTTAGTTAATAGTTATTAGGAAAGTTATCTCAGCTCTACCAAGCGAGAAAATATCTAAGTGAGTGAAAGGACTTCAATCTCTTTCCAAATACTTTGTATATTGGATTTGAATATTTAGATTTAGCTTAAAAAGATCACTCCTTGATAAATCAGGAAAAATCCAGCTAGACATCCTTACATAACTCAAACCTTCAACTTTACTGAATATTTAAAAGTGCAGTTCCAAAGTTCTGTATTCTTTATTATTTTATATTTTTAAACTGTTTTACAGAAATATTATTTCTCCTCTACCAGCAGTTTAATCTATATATTTTTTTCTTCACAACTCCCAATTTTCTCATTTTCCAATGATAACACCATTCTAAAATATGAGGCACAGTTTAAAATATAGGTTATATGTCATTTTCAAGTATAAAAACAGAGATTGGTATTTCCCATCTCAAATTCATTGTAGAGGGCAATGATTCCTAGTGATAAGTTTTAGAATGATCTGGCCACAATCTCTTCAGCCTATGGCATCAATATTGACACAGCTAACCCAAATGGTGAGGGGGAGGCAATCAGCTCCCTCACCTTCGCGTGTGTGGGTTCTAAAATGTCTGGGCAGATCGCATTCTCAGGCAAAGAATGAAAAAAAAAAAAAACGTAACTGATCTCTGTTTCAGGGGATGAGATGTTTATGCTTCCTTGTCACGAACTGCCTGCTTGGTTGACACTTAGATCAAGAGATATTTTAATATCCTTACCAAAACCAAGATTACAGTACTATACAGTACTAAATAATTCCCATTCACATCCTCTGTACTATCAAATCTGGACTGCTAATTATCCTTTAGGCATGCCATTTTCAAGTGAGGCTCATATTATGCTCTGTTAACTTTGAAGTCCTTTCATGGTCTAGCTTGCCTAAGAAAGAGCAACAATAAAAACAAAACGAATGAGTCTCAAGTTTTTACATTTACCTAAAAGCCCTGCGTTCTGTTTGTCATTCATTTCAGTCGTCCTATTCCCACAAAATTTGGATTAAATTCTCTGATTCTACCAGAGAATCTCTTCTAATTACTCCTGAACATCACTGAAATCTTCTCTTTAAAAGTCTTCTTTGTCTTTATCATGCTGATGGATACACCTTTGGAAATACTTGTCTTTCATTTAAAAATTTCTGTACCCTCTTTTCAGAATTAAGTATACTATTTCTCTTCTCTACTTTTTTTTTTTTGTCTTCCTTTTTTTGGTATATTTTTTCATCAGAGGGTAAAGCATCTGCCTGCAATGCGGAAGACCCAGGTTGGATCCCTGCGTCAGAAAGATCCACTGGAGAAGGAAATGGCAACCCACTCCAGGACTCTTGCCTGGAAAATCCCATGGACAGAGGAGCCTGGCGTGCTACAGTCCACGGGGTCGCAAAGAGTCCGACATGACTGAGCGACTTTACTTCCGCTTTCATTTTCAACAGTGATCGATGTCTTCATAACTTCATAAATGAAATCAGCTTTAGAATATGTAGTTATAGAGACAGGAGACACAGTTCACACCATCTGTAAATTCTCAACCTATCGGGAAGGAGAAATAAATGATTGTCAAATTCAGTCTGATTATAGGTACTTCAGTAGCTGCTGCTGCTACTGCTGCTAAGTCGCTTCAGTCCTGTCTGACTCTGTGCGACCCCGTGGACTGCAGCCTACCAGGCTCCTCGGTCCATGGGATTTTCCAGGCAAGAGTACTGGAGTGGGGTGCCATTTCCTTCTCCATCTTCAATAGAGGTATCAGCAAGTGGTACTGAAGTCCAGACACTACAGTTTTCAACTCTAATCACTACAAATTTAAACCAAAGCTGGTTTTTCATAGATGGATATATGCATGCCTTTCTGAAACATTTTTCTTCACTTTCTTCCTATATCTCACGCATATAACCTAGAGACCTGCCCTAAATAAATAGTGTGTGCTTGCATACCTGCTCATGGAGTCGGGCCCAACTCTTTACCACCCCATGGACTCTAGCTCTCCAGGATCTTCTGTCCATGGGATTTTCTAGGCAAGAACACTGGTGTGGGTTGCCATTTCCTTTCCCAGGAAATCTTCCTAACCCAGGGACTGTTGAACCCCTATCTGCTGAATTACAGGTAGATTCTTTACCACTGAGCCACTTGCAAAGCCCCAAATAAATGACAGTGACATTGAAAATGGTAGAAGTAAAAATTAATCTTTACAATTTGGCAAGAATGGGGGAGACTGTTGTATATAGGAAATTCATAGAGATGAGAAGTTTTTAAAATTATCTTTAAGTTGGTTGAGACTTGAGAATGTTTTTACCCTTAAAAATTGTCAGTAGGGCAGAGATCGTTTACCATTGCCTGTATGCTTGAATACATTTTATGTCTATTCATTTTTCAGGACAAAAATTAGTTAATTTTTTTTAACGACTAAGCAGAACCAAAACAGAATTAAACCTACAAAAGAATTATTGGAGGAAATGTCTGAAACAAAAAGAAGAAGGAGCAGGAGGAAGCAAGGAGAGATTTTGGATCAGATTTAAGTCTCTTGCCTCTGAAAATGAGATGAGAAAGAAAGGAGAGTCAGGTAGGAAGTCTTGGGCTGCAGCATAGTTCTAAGGGAGTCTGGGCCAGGCTGACATAATGAATGTAGAGACTTCTAGGAATACTGAGGGGTGTGTGTGTGTGTGTGTGTGTGTGTGTGTGTGTGTGTGTGTGTGTGTGTGTGATTTTCATCTTTAATTCCTTTAAAAGGAGAAAGAAAACAACCAAAAGATCTATGGTTAAAAGAACAATTAGTTAATATCAAAAAGAGCTAACCAATGATTTGAAAGTTTGTGTTTTTGAAATGGAAGTGAAGGCAAGTGGACTTGATTGTTTCTTCAGAGGAAGATAACAAAAGCAAACTTCATTTTTAAATAGTTTTAAAAATTATTTTTCAGGGTCTACCATCATGTCTTATATTGGATATTTGTTAAATAAATATTATCTGACAGAGACGTATATAATCAAAAAAGTTGTGATATATTTTCAAATCATCCTCCTATTCCTTTTTACAGGTATTTTCACAGGTTTGATTTACTCTGTCAGTTGTGGCTTCAGAAATCACAATGCTGAGCCATTTTTTTTACTTGAGAAGAATTTGAAAAAAAATATACATACATTTTTAACATTTACTTGCACTTTATCAATGATTCTCTTCAGAAAATTATTAAATAGGAAGAGTAAAAATAATATGAATTGCACTTATTGTTAAAGTACTTTGCAGATATCAAATGAATAGTCACATACTTGGCCTTGAAATATTGAAGGCAAAATGGTTTTGTTCTTGTTTTGTTTTTCCATTTGATTGCACACATTACATGGAATTTAGTATTTTTATACTGCATGATATAATAAGAGACAAAGGAAAAATATTCTACTAGAGAAGTGTTGTTAAGGAGAATCAGAAAAAGAAAATATTTTGGTTTTATGGTTTTATGTTAAAAAGATGATTCAAGTTGAGGCTGACCTCACCTAATTGTCTTAGGATGGGGTTTGAACACAATAGAAAGACCAATCACACGAGAAAGGTCATATGAGTTAGGGTGGGGACTTTGACCACGTGATATCAGCTCCTTCTGGCTGGAAGGATAGTACAGGAGTCCCCAACTCCAAAGCTGTAGACCAGTACCAGTTTATGGCCTGTTAGGAACTGGGGCACACAGCAGGAGGTGAGCAAACAAAACTTCATTTGCTACTTCCCATCTCTCGCATTACTGCCTGAACCATCACCCTCTGTGGCCTATGTTTACAACTGTCTTATTTTTGAGCCACATCTCTTGGCTTCCAAGATGCTATACCACATAAGTACTTATCTTCTTAACTACATTTTTATTGCCTTTCAAAACATTTTTTTTCCCTGTCTTATTCCCTACATACAAGTTGTCACCAGGTTTTTCCTTTGTTCCCTTTCTCCTTTCTCTATAACTGACCATTTGCCATCTCATCCATTTTCATAGTTATCTCTTGTGCACATGCCTCTTAGATCTACTAATTCACTCCCAACTTATTTTATAAATCTTGCTAGTTTGGGGAGTTTATCTACACATCATCTCTTGGGTGTCCTGTCACCACAGATTCAAGATATCCCAAAGTGGGATATCTTCTCACAAGTAAAATACTCTTATTCTTGGAAGTAGAAAAACTTCCATAGTTTCATTTCAATCAGAGAAAAAGTAAGATTTGAGTAAAAAAACAATTCTTTGAATCAATATAATTTTGTCATTTCACATTAAATTAGATTTCTTATGCCCTACTCATCTCCGTCACCTATAGCTATGCTTGCAGAAAGTACAATATAAAGTATATTATATATAATGTATATACATATGCGATACATATGTATCTAGATACTCAATAGATAATTACAACTCGGATTAATTATTCTGCACTTTAACTTTATTGTTCTAGTCAGGTATTTCTAGTTTTTGACTCACAATCTCACAAATAAATCTCACTTTTCTGCCTAGCTCTTTATAATTGGCACCTGTGTTACACCATGCAGCTGTTTCACCCATGGATATAGTGTTAGATCACCCACAACTGCAAGGTCCAGGGTGTTCCTCATGCCTTCTATAAGTGTTAAACTCCTTTAAATGTAGACCATTATTGAATCATTCAATGCTGCCCTGACATTTTTTTTTTTTACACATTACTTATCATACTATTTATGTTATCATACTATCGGAACAATTATATTCAACAATATGCCCTTCTACTCTATTCTTATTGTGACTACTTTATTGAGAAAAATTATGGGCACACAGTAGACCTTCTAGAATAATTTTTAAATGATAATCTAATTACTCTATAGTACCTTAGAAATGTAGTTGGGTGATGTGTAATGCCTAAAAGAGGGAATTCCAAAGCTTAGGTTTAAATTAGAGAATCAATGGTGCAGAATTTGTTTTAAATAACAGCTGAGAAATTACTCCATTGTCATCGGAAATATATCAAGTCTCTCAGGTCACTGGGGAAAGGATATTAAAACTTCCATTTGTTTAGTTCCTCTAGTGGGTCTAGGTTAAGTACTTTCATTAAAATGTGTATTGTCTTTAGAAGGCAACTTACTGTAAATGTTACCTAAATGCAATCATTATTATGGGATGCACAGGAGAGAAAAATCAAAGCTCTTGATGCCGTTTGAAAAGGTACCAGATAGACAAATACAATTTTTCTAATTGTGTTGTTTTTAATGGTGGAGGTGGGGTTGTTGTCAATTGTTATTTGATTGATGGTTCTCCTTTTTCCTTCTTAATTGGCCAGAATTTCCTAGCTATGGTAAGGCTGGACTAGCTAAAACATCAATCACTCTGGGAATTGCTGTTCCCTATAATCAGAAATAGCATATAATAGGGTTGTATATTCCATACATTGCATAACTTTCCTTAGTTTTCTGAAAAAGATATTAAAGTGAGGAGTATTATCATCTCAAAGGATGTCATATATACTATATACATATATACTATATACATATATACAGGCATACATACACACACACACACACACACACACACACACACACACAGTCTTTTCCTAAAACTATTTTTATGCTTTAAAACGACATTTTTGAAAGCTTCAAAAGCTGTACAAAGAAACCAATAACTTTCTTTGAGTCTTTAAGGAAATAACCTATTCTCAGAGCGACTATTCTCTTAGAAAATTATTTTTCTCTCCTGATTTGTCTGTCTTCCAAGATGATCTGATTCAAAACTATTAGTAGATGCTTCACAACCAAAAGAAAGAATTGATGGATCTTAAAAAGCAAAATCAAAGTGGCTACATTAAGATTCCAGTATCTACAATGTTATATCTAAGCTTCCATGTTTATATTACTGTATCCATAGCTCATCCACACCAAGTAAAAGAAATAATTTTGAAATAAATGACTGAAATTTTAATTATTTAGAAAAATACCTATAATGTTATGTGCTCAGTCACTCAGTTGTATCTGACTCTTTGCCGCTCCATGGACTGTAGACTACCAGGATCCTTTGTCCATGGGATTTTCCCAGCAAGAACACTGAAGTGGATTGCCATTCCCTACTCCAGGAGTTCTTCCTGATCCAGGAATTGAACCCAGATTTCCTGCATTTCCTGCACTGGCAGGTGGATTCTTTACCACTAGTACCACCTGGGAAGCCCATACTGGTATATGTTTCATAATAGTTTCCTACACTATTTTATATATAAAATATATAAAATATAAAATATTTTTTATATTGTTTTTATCTGCATATAAGTTGAATAAGCAGTGTGACAATATACAGTCATGACATACTCCTTTTCCTATTTGGAAACAGTCTTTTGTTCCATGTCCAGTTCTAACTGTTGCTTCCTGACCTGCATAAATATTTCTCAAGAGGCAGGTCAGGTGGTCTGGTGTTCCCATCTCTGTCAGAATTTTCCACAGTTTATTGTGATCCACATAGTCAAAGGCTTTGCTATAGTCAATCAAGCAGAAATAGATACCACCTGAAAAGAAAGTAACAACCAACTCGGTTGTTAACAACCGAGTCATATAACTATGCTTAACTGTAATAGGATTACATTTTTAGGCAACAAAATAAGAGAAGGGACAATTTAAATTGAATTAAAATAATTTCTAACAGCCTCATTTTATTTAGAACCAAACAGTATTTATTTTTCTATTTTTTCTCAATTTAACAATAAATTTACATCAAACATTTCATGTAAAATAAAATAGTGAATTATAAAATGATTTCAGAATCACATGAATGACATGGGGTAGGGAATAAATCAATTTTCCAGAAATCTACACTAAATATAGTGTAGTAGGCTTGATTTATATAATGTATAAACCATTACATAAATGTATAAATATACTGTAGTAGGCACCTGACCTGCGTCCTGAGAAATCTGTATGCAGGTCAAGAAGCAACAGTTAGAACTGGACATGGAACAACAGACTGGTTCCAAATCATCAAGGCTGTATATTGTCACTCGCTTATTCAACTTATATGCAGAGCACATCATGAGAAATGCTAGGATGGATGAAGTACGACCTGGAAGCAAGATTTCCTGGAGAAATATCAATAACCTCCAATATGCAGATACCACCACCCTTATGGCAGAAAGTGAAGAAGAACTAAAGAGCCTCTTGGTGAAAGTGAAAGAGGAGAGTGAAAAAGTTGGCTTAAAACTCAATACTCAGAAAACTAAGATCATGGCATCTGGTCCCATCACTTCATGGCAAATAGATGGGGTAACAGTGGAAATAGTGGCTGGCTTTATTTTTTTGGGCTCCAAAATCACTGCAGATGGCGATTGCAGCCATGAAATTAAAAGACTCTTGTTCCTTGGAAGAAACGCTATGACCAACCAAGACAGCATATTAAAAAGCAGAGACATTGCTTTGCCAACAAAGGTCCATCTAGTTAAAGCTATGGTTTTTAAAGTGGTCATGCATAGATGTGAGAGTTGGATTATAAAGAAAGCTGAATGCAGAAGAATTGATGCTTTTGAACCGTGTTGCTGGAGAAGACTGTTGAGAGTCCCTTGAACTGCAAGGAGATCCAACCAGTCCTATTCTAAAGGAAATCGGTCCTGAATATTCATTGCAAGGACTGATGTTGAAGCTGAAGTTCCAATACTTTGGCCACTTGATGCGAAGAACTGACTCATTTGAATAGACCCTGATGCTGGGAAACATTGAAGGCGGAGGAAAAGGGGACAACAGATGATGAAATGGTTGGATGGCATCGCTGACTTAATGGACATGAGTTTGAGTAAGCTCCAGGAGTTGGTGATGGACAAGGCAGCCTGGCGCGTTGTAGTCCATGGGATTGCCAAGAGTTGGAACTGACTTAGTGACTGAACTGCGCTGCAGCTGCTACTATTAAGTCGCTTCAGTCGTGTCCAACTCTGTTTGACCCCTTAGATGGCAGCCCACTAGGCTCCCCCGTCCCTGGGATTCTCCAGGCAAGAGTACTGGAGTGAGGTGTCATTGCCTTCTCCAAACTGCTCTGAGGCTTCATTTATTATCTGATCTGTTTTACTCCCTCCTTGCTACTTTTGGCAGGGCTTCCCTGATAGCTCAGTTAGTAAAGACTGTCTGCAATGCTGGATACCTGGGTTGGGAAGATCTCCTGGAGAAGGGAAAGGCTACCCACTCCAGTATTCTGGCCTAGACAATTCCATGGACTGTGTAGTCCATAGGTTCTCAGAGTGAGACACAGCTGAGTGACTTTCACTTTGCTGCTTTTAGCAGATGCCTTAATTTACGTACCCTTGTCCCAAGTATTCCATCCTAGCTCCCAGAGTTTGCCCTGCTTAAACTAAAACTATCTCAGTTATCCAATTTAAGGAGACTGTTTTAGGAACTCTGACTTTACCCAATAGGATCTGCCCTCTGATGCAAACTGGGAATGAACAAGTAAGCACTTTGTCTTGGTTTTGTTTTTTGTTTTTTTGCTGCATTTTGGGGAAAATTGGATTTTTTTTTTAATTAAAAGTTTGTGTTTAGTAAATTTGTCAGTCCCACTATTCTCTACCACCAAAGCTCTAATTTTTTAATAGTGATCTTTATTATGCAAAAGAGAGTATCAAGGTTCCCAAACTTCATTATCTCCTTTATCATTGCAACCCTGGGCTATTGCAGCACAACTTACCAGATTAAAAACAAACAAACCAACCAACCAATTAAACCAAAAAGCTAAAGCATTAAAAAGTTTAAAATTCTCTGCCCATTAAATATAGTACATGTACGCATTTCTAGATTTAAAATGGATAAACAACAAGTAATGAGGATAAAGGATAAAATGGATAACCAACAAGTATATAGCTCATGGAACTCTGTTCAATGTTATGTGGCAGCCTGGATAGGAGGGGAAATTAAAGGACAATGGATATATGTATTTAAATGGCTCAGTCCCATTTGCTGTCCATCTGAAACCACCACAACATTGTTAATCAGCTATAACCCAGCAAAAAATAATTTTTTTTTAAATAAATAAATACAGTGCTGATAAGGAGCACAGCCAATGCCTGAAAGCATGTTCTCTTTTTCTACCTAATTCTACCTGGACAAGGATGAGCTACGAATCTGGGTCCTTAGATACACAGACATTAAAAAAAAAAAAAAAAGCAAACAGACACTTAGCATTTCCAACCCACTGTGTTGATTTCATGATTCAGAGCTTGTTCAGGTGCCCTGTCTTGTGGCTGTTCTACTCCATCCCTCCCATTCAGTTTCCAGATGGTAACCTCATTTCTCTAGTGTCCTAGTCTTTCTTTTGTCAGCTTTTCTAGGAGATCACATACCCTAAATCTCTGCTAGCTTGTGAGGGATTTATTGACTGAGGGCATATTCCTCAAAATAACAGCCCCTCAAAATGACTTTCGAATTAAGTAGCTACACTGAATTTAGCTATGCTGCATCTCCAAGTATAAAATCACACCTAAAATACTTGTATGCTGTAATCTTTGCAGCCTGGCAAGTACCAAGAAGAAGATGAAAATAAAGTATTAAATAGTTAAAAGAAAAAAAGAGATTCCTTCAACCAAGAACACCTCATAAAGATAATCTAACTCTATACAACACAATTTCTCATATGGACCATGGTCCTAAGTTTATATTACATGTTTTAAACATCATCATTGATACAAATCAGAATGTCTCCATTTATCTTTAAAATATGACTATAATTGTGACATACAAAGTCAGCATGTGTATTATGCCCAGTAGAAACATTTTCAGAGTAGCATACACAATTTTAAGTCAAGGGGAAACTGCTGTTCAATTTTACAATCTTAAGGTGTCCAGTTTCTCTTAAATGTTCTGTATCCAAAACATTAAAACACCTGTAAAATAGTCAAGTGTTTCTTAAAGGGTATTTTCATGTTACAAAATGTCAATGATCCACATAATTAAAAAGAAAAAATCACATTCACTCTCTGCTGGAAAAAAAAAGGGGGGGCGTGAATCTCTCAAACAAATGGCTCTTAACAATGTTGAACCTGCCAAAAAAACAATTTTTTCCTGTGCTGTTATCCATTTGATAGATTTTACTACATCGTAGCCCAACCTCTTAAAACAAGGATGAACAAGATATTTACCAAAATATATCCATGATTAAGTTTTATTTATTTGTGTAAAGCCATAGGACATGCACCTCTAAACACGAACAAATGGGGCATGTCTGAGATTCTTTCTCCTGCTGTTAATCTATACAGTCTCGATCTCCCTGCTCCATATACCCACAAACAACAGATACTTCTTTTGTTTTGGAAAATTCATCATATTGTTTTGAATTTGTTTGTTTGCTTTTTTCTGCCTTGGCCAGCATGGTTACAAATAAATGAAGCTTTTATCAGCGAATACAGGAAACTATTTCTATGCACCTGAAGGAAATGATCAATAAATTCCACTACACTGAAGTTTAAAATGTGTATATATCAGAGGCTAGAATACAAAAAGAAAAGCCACATCCAATAGAACATAGTTGGTGTATTTAAACTAGTATTAGTTTCTTGAAAAATGATTTGATCTTGTCCTCTAAATTTGAATATTTGCCTATTATTTGATCTAGCAATATCGATACTGGAAATCAAGTACTTCATTTATAAGACTTTTCAGATAAGCACAGTTTTTAAGAGAAAACACAACTGGAAAAAACTTAACTATTCAACAGAGAAGGAAGGATAAATCATGGTAAGTTATATTCATTAAGGATAATACTATATTGCAGTGAATAGTCAATTAGTGAATAAACGAGAGGAAAAGTCATGAAAATGAAATATTGATAGAGGAGAAGAGAAGAACACATTTAGAATCATTTATATAAAATTAAAGGTTACAAAAAGCTTAAGCATATTTATAATAAAAAGGAAGAAATGTTAAAAAAAATAAGAGTGGTTAATCTCAGGAAGAATGAACATCATTGGAGAGAAGCATGGGGAAATGTAATAGTTTGGTTATTACTCAATTACTGACTTAAAGTCCGGTAGTGGATAAAACATACCACTAAGAGGGACTAAAGAGCCTCTTGATGAAAGTGAAAGAGGAGAGTGAAAAACTGGCTTAAAACTCAGCATAAAAAAACTGAGATCAAGGTATTCGGTCCCATCACTACATGGTAAACAGATGGGGAAACAATGGAAACAGTGACAGACTATTTTCTTGGGCTCCAAAATCACTGCAGACATGACTGCAGCCATGAAATTAAAAGGTGCTTGTTCCTTGGAAGAAAAACTATGACCAACCTAGACAGCATATTTAAAAAACAGAGACATTACTTTGCCGACAAATGTCTGTCTAGTCAAAACTATGGTTTTTCCAGTAGTGATGCATGGATGTGAGTTGAACCATAAAGAAAGCTGAGTGCCGAAGAATTGATGTTTTTGAACTGTGGTGCTGGAGAAGACTCTTGAGATTCCCTTGAACTGCAAGGAAAAAATTTTCCCTAAAGGAAATCAGTCCTGAATATTCATTGCAAGGACTGATGCTGAAGCTGAAGTTCAATACTTTGGCCACCTGATGCAAAAAACTGACTCACTGGAAAAGATCTTGGTGCTGGGAAATATTGAAGGCAGGAGGAGAAGGGGACAAGAGAGGATGAGATGGTTGGATAGCATCACCAACTCAATGGGCATGAGGTACCTCAGGACTATCCTTATGCTTGTTGTTTACACTCAAGAGTTCTCTTTTAAGTACAGGTTACCCTATAAACCACATAATCACTTCTCTACAGGCTAATGTCACCAGTAGCCTAGAATGATCTTAGCTCATTTTGAATATAATTTACTTTGTTTTTATTTGTGCTGTTGCTATTATTTTAGCTTTTTTCATTTTTATTTCAGAAAAAAAGGCATTATCATATAGCAAATCTCCAATATAATTAGAGGATTTTAAATTTTAGACAATCATTGTTAGAGAACCTCATTGCAATATTTCAGGAATGACTTTTTATTTTTAATTGATCATACTTGATTTTTAGGATAGCCATGAAACAATGGGTTTGGTAAGTTTAACTAAATGCATGGCAGTGGTTTCCTGCTGATTGCAGTGAGAGTATGATGTCTGCAGCAAAATTCACACCTATGAAGTACCTTTCTGCCTTAATCACCTTATGGGGGCCCAAACTCATTTCCACAGCTGATAAAAAAAGGCCAAGAAGGCCTTATTTTCTCCAATCCTCCAGCACTCTTTCTGTAGTTTGATTTTCTGAGATCCAGGCAATTGTTTTCTGAGTCTTGCCGAGAAATCAGCATTTTGAAAGAGCAATGAAGATCAGAAGGCCAAGGGCATGGCATTCCCTGCAGAATCAGCCCTTGTATGCCGATTCACCCTGCATCTCAGGCCACTACAAGGTCCTGTGGCAATCTGAAACTGATGGAATCAAAATTTTACTTGGTAGGACAAAGTGTACAGTCTCAAAAATACTTCATCGCTAAAACCATATCTCATTGCAAGCTGACTTTGGGGAAAATGCTATGTTTGTTTTAATGAAAAAGAATGAATGCATATAATTTTCATTTCTAAAATGTATTTTAGTATCTAAAATAAATTACCAAACACTTTTTACTTGAAATTATTGTATATACAATTCAGACCTATCGGTTTGATCTTTCTATTCTCAGTTTCAGCTCCCAAGAAATCAAAAGCCAAAATCTCACAGATCCAGTACAATCTGAAGCATGGTTTTAATCAACCACATGTAATGCTTAATCATCAGAAAACTTGAAAACAAAGTTAGTAATTTCTCACAGTACCGTTATTTGCATTCCCAAACAAGCAGAATGTGTCCTTCAGAAATGTTTCAATCAACCATATTTGTTTTGCATGTTTTGTATTACTCCTTTATACATTTGATACATGAATAAATACACATACAAGTTCTATGTTTAGAAAAGCAAAATATTTAGGTACCAGTATTTAGTAACATAAATATTTACTAGTAAATACTAGCTCTTAATTTAGTTAATGATTTCATTAGCTAAAATGATTTTCATTTTGACTTCATTTTCTAAAATAATGTTTGATGTTAGAAGCTCTTATTATTGCCTTCTTCTTTTATGATTAGATTATTGTCATTGCTGTGTAGTCGGTAAATGGTGTTCAACTCTTGTGACCCCCTGGGATGCAGCCCACCAGGGTCCTCTGTCCATGGACTTTCCAAAACAAGAATACTGAAGTGGGTTGCCATTTGCTTCTCCAGGGGATCTTCCCAATCAAGGGATCAAACCCATGTCTCCTGCATTGCAGGCAGATTCTTTATGGCTGAGCCACCAGGGAAACCCCAGGATTACATTATTACATAAAAGTATTAGTTGGGCAGTTATTGTATGAGATTCAGATGAGCTATTTTAACTTCCTTTAATTACTTAGGATGATATCTATGCTACACTTTTTTATAGCTTTTTTATGATTTTGCTCTGTTCTTAGTATCTGTTTTCAGAGAAAAATAATTGATTATCTGAATAAGAAGAATGTGTGAATTGTAGACTATCCAGCGTTAATAAAAGCAATGATTTACTAATATCCACACTTATTTGATATTAAAATACAAATGTATTAAGGTTTAACTGGATCTTTGTCATGTAGTTATTTGGATGAGTATGCTTGTACTCATTTATAAACACAAGAGGGAAGAAAAGTAACAGACACATTGATATTTTCCTGAGCATATTTTTGAGTTTACAATACTTAATTGAAATTAACATTTTAAATAATTTAAAGTTAGATTCCACATTACATATAACCCTTAAAATAGCTGTATATAATGTATATGCAAAATAACTTTTATCCCCTAAAACTGCTTAAATAATGGATATTCTTTTTCTGGTTCACATAATGTAAATGACATTTACATTGATTGTAAAGCAAAGATATCATATTTATGTTTTATATCCATTTTTAAAATCTTATGATTATCTGGCGTGCTGTGGTCCCTGGGGTCGCAAAGAGTCGGACACGATTCAGCAACTGAACTGAACTCATTATCTTTTATATGACATTTTAACATTATCTTGAAAAGGTGTGGTAATTCTAAATCTTTGATCTAGTATCACCTGCTCATTTCTCTGACTTCTTACTTTTCATAGTGGTCAGAAGAAGCTTTATGCACTTGAAAATTTAATATCAGTGATAGTTTCAATTAATATTTATATTTTATTCATTGCATACCGTAATAGCATGCCTAATTAAATATTAACTGTTTATATTACTATCTATATATTATAACAATATCAATGCACATCTATATTCTTATTATATAGATCTAATGTTGTGATCCATATTAATGTGCATATAATAAAGTGAAGTCGCTCAGTCGTGTCTGACTCTTTGCAACCCCATGAACTGTAGCCTGCCAGGCTACTCCATCCATGGGATTTTCCAGGCAAGAATACTGGAGTGGGTTGCCATTTCCTTCTCCAGGGGATCTTCCTGACTCATGGATCAAACCCTGGTCTCCTGAACTGCAGGCAGACTATTTACCATCTGAGCCACCAGGGAAGAATAAGCAAGGTGATTTATTTAATAGGTACAATTGTTCAGTCATGTCTGACTCTTTGCGACCCCATGGACTGTAGCCCACCAGGCTCCTCTGCTCCTGGCATTTTCCAGGCAAGAATACTAGATCAGGTTGCCATTTCCTACTCTTGGGGATCTTTCTGACCCAGGGATTGGACCAGTGTCTCCTGCATCCCCTGCATCAGCAGGCAGATGGAGAAGATATCTAAACTCTACTCTTTGACATGGGACTCAACAATCTGCTTTTCATCAAGCATCATATTTTCCAGAAATACTCATCCATTCAGCTGCTGCTGTCTTCTACAAACAGATTGAAAAACAGCAATGTTTTCAAAGCTCTCTAGCATAGGATGTGCATTTTTCAAAAGATGTCAGAGAATAAGATGGGTCACAGGAAAGAATGAAAGCTGAATGTGGCATCGACTCCAGTTATAGAATAAAAGACACTATTTTAGTCTTTATAGTGTAACAGTTGCCAGGAGTATAAAATGAATTTGATGGAGCACCAAAAACATAACAAGTTGAATAAAATGTATTTTTGTTGATGAAAAAAGAAAACAATCTTGTGGGTCACAATTTCTTGATCCTGTGAATCCAGATTCCTTTGAAGGGTATAATATTGATTTGTGGAGTGTCTTGTTATTACTAAAAGCTATTCCCTTTACTCTGATGCTTTTCTCTTGAAAAAAAGAAATGAGATTATACAGCTGATATCATTAAAGCAAGAGCAAAATTGCATTAAAATGAAATGCTTTCAGAATTGAACATGAAAGTCAAAGAGTTTGCCTCCCCATCTAAATTTCTCAAGCCTAGAAACACATCACAGAGTAAACTGAGATCAATTCCCAAAGGAAAATAAAACAGCTGACCTTTATTTTCAAAGTTCTTTTTCTTCAGTTAGTTACGAAAATATAAACATTTATTTTTACCTTAATCTTAAACCTACAGTTTAAAACAAATAGAATTACATTTAAAGGGTTATATTACTTCAAAAATAAGTTCTAGAAAATGTAAAGCTAACTGGTATGACAAGTTTTTTCATATATTTAGATAACAGTGTTTCCTTGTTAGAAACACTCAAGCAATCTTCATGAAGTTTTAAATAAATAACAACATTAAGTTTTTGGGTCAGTTTTGAATTTTGAAGTCACTTGATTAGGTTATTATCATTATTATCAATAAAATAAATATTACTATTATTGCAAATGTAACAAAGCCATGCTGCTTGATTCTTAGTACTATATTTTTAATCATTTTTCTTCACTATATTTTTTCTTCATTAGTAAAAGCTTCAAAATACAACCTTATCATATTTAATATTATATTACATTGATGGTTGCTTTTAATTAGTCAATATCACTTATTTCCTGAAAGTAACTTGCTCTGTTTATCTTGTTTATCTTTTGTTGAGTTGTTACCTTTTAGGGAAGAATGAAAAGGAAAAAAAAAGTCTCTCCTCTTAGCCAATTTTTCTGAGTTTTTATGGGAGAATCATGAGTATTCATTCAAAGGTATGTTCAAAATACCTACTGGGTGGCAGGTGCCATTAGGTGCTGGGGATCTGGTGATGAACCAGATAAATATAGCTTGTCTTTACACAGCTAATTGTCACACATAAGCTAATTTTAGAAAGTGGGAAGCACTACGCAGGGTGCCAAGAGAGGTATAAGTAGGAACAGTAGACCTTAGAAAAGACAAGAGAAGGAAGATCACTCTGAAGAGAGAAAATTGACACTGAGGTTCAAAAGAGAGCCTCCTGCCAGGAGGGAAAAAAGTTAGAAAGATATTGAAGTGCCAAACAACTTGACATGTTTAAAGGAAGAAAACACCAGCATGAGTGAAGCAAAGAGCAGACTGACAGATGTGCTATAAGGTCAAGGACCATGACAGAGCTGGGCCAGGCACCTTCCTATTTTTTCCAGTAAGGAGTTTAGTTTTATTTTTCGGGCGAGAGGAAGCCATTCAAATTAGAAGGAGTGGTAGGAATGGAGATTTATTCAAAACACTATATTGTGTTAGCAACAATGATAGAACATTCCTATTATCGTTCCATGGGAAACCAGCTACACAAAATGATTCTTGAAAAATTTAGAAAATGCTAGATATCAAGTTATACTTTTGGATAATCACAGTATCATTACTCTCTTAAATACAGAATATTCTCATTATCTTAAAAGCTGCTTAAACTTTTACTCAAATACCCAAATATATCTGACCTCAAAATTTAGTTTTCTGGTGGTACCTGGCATCTCTTTCTCAAACCACACTTTGGAAAATACTTATATAGAAAAAAGTGATCTGTATTACTCAAGTGAGTCATATCATTGGAATTCCTTCGCTTTGTTTCAAAATTCCTAACTACTAAAAAATTAAATTTTAAAAACTTATATTCATATTAAGAATGTGCCTTGCATTCATTACTTTTCATACACCTGAAAAAGTCACTCATAATGCAATTAACCCTGTTTAAGGCATGAATGGGATAATTTCTCCATGAGCTCTATTCTATTTCATGTTCTCATAAGGCTACTTTGGCATTAAATATGGATAAAGTAACAGTTTTCATAAAGATATCCAGTATTAGAGTGTTAGAATGATTTTAATTAGTCTCCATCAGCAGGATAGGTTTACCTATGTGCTTGTCCATGTGAAGTGCATGTAAATCCTGAACTATCACCTATGAATTTAAATCAGAAAGCTCATCACTTCTGTTGGTAAGGTGAAAGATAAAAGCCACAGAAGGACCTTCCCAGCCCCTGTCACTAATGATAAACAGCTTTAACTGCTTCTGTAGACACTAATGCTGCTATCTTGGGAACACTGGCAGCTACAATGAGAACTTTACAGCTTCACTAATCATACTTTTGTTTGTCACAAAACAGAAAATAAAATCTCAACAAAGAAGCAATAAATATTAGCATTTATGAACAAAAGAAGGTCACATAAATATGTAGATCTCTGAATATGCAATGCATTCTTCATTAACCAAATATCATGTTCATTATTATAAGCTATTATTCTAGGAGAGGGAGACAACAGAAGTAAGAGCAAATGAAATGAAAGCTGGGACAGAGTCAGATGTGTAGGAAGCATTTTCCATAAAAAGATCCGGTGACTACAATAAAAATCAATGCTTTAATGTTGTGAAGTTATTTATTATTTATTTGCTTAAAGGGGTTTTCAGTAGCAATAAATATTCCAAATTCTGTGACATCAAAATACCAAACTTTTCTTCTAGTTCATTGAAAAATTTGTGTTTGTGGCATTATATTTTAAATTCAAATATTATATTAAAATTCTAGTTTTCTCACTTCAAGGCAAAATATTCATATTGAATTAATTTAATAACATTGCTTACAAAGTTTAAACGACATGCATGGTAATGTTGATATTTAATATAGAGATAGCTAAACAATATTATCCCTTAAAAGCATTATATCATTAAACTACAAAAACACTAACAAGTTCAAAACAGAGAATAAGACATCATGCATATCTTATTTTTTTTTCAAATACATACGCCTATAAAGTTTATGTGATAACTTGCTTTTCATCTTCTTACACAACAATATTAAATCCCTCGTTCTTTGAAAGACTTCTCTTATGTTCAATGGTTTCATTTTCCTTTTACAGTTTTCCTTTTTTATATTATATTTCTAATATGTTTTACTATTTTTCTCCTCTGCTACTTTTCCAACATGACTGATAAGGTGATGGTTCAAGTAGTTAGATTAATAAACTGATTAGTTAACTATGCTACTAATTTTACAAAAAAATCTTATATTATGTACCTGCTGTTATACTATTACTTCAGTTGCTAAATGCTGTTGGGATATAATTAATGATGTTATGTTAAAACTCAAGTGCTGTTAGGTAACATGCATGAAATTTAGGAGACATGTATAACAAACCAGAGTATGTCCTTTAAAAGTGCACTTAAACCACAAAAAAACCTAGTGTAAATAATCTACAGTCCAAGGATTACGGTGTTTTTTTGTTTTTTTTTTTTAGCATTATTTTTATTACCTGTAAAATGGGTTAATAATAGTACCTATTTCATAAAGTCCCTGTAGGAATTATTACATATGCAAATGAAAGGTTTAGGATAAAAACTGATCACACAGTGACTATTAGTTATCATGATCTACCTGGATAACTTCAAATGTGGTTATTGAAACATACAAAATAATAAGCAAATAATCATAAGTATATTCACTGGTGCAAATATACTGTAATGTGTTATATGAATATCATATAATTGCCTAGGGGATATGATAATAAAGTATTAGTGGGAGGGGTTAATAGGCTAAGTTATCTGGAAAAGGAATTAGGAACTAAGTCTTTCATAATTTTCAGAAATAAAAAATTATTTACATAATTGAGAAAAGAGAACATACTGTATATACACTAGTTATTAGACAAGAAATCTGAATTGATCTCAATTTAATGTGTTTCTTTCTTAGTTTTTATTTTCAGCTTACATAAAAAAATAAATAAAATAACCTTCTTTCACTACCTTATTGGGAAGAGAGTGAAAGGTTTTTATTGGGAAAGAAGAGAATAGAGATAGGAAGAAAAACTGAAGTTGGATAGTGGAAAGATCTTGAACTGGCATCTATTAGATGAAGCTTCCTATACCATCTGTGTCTAACTGTTAGCATCAATTTGATTCAACACATAGTATCTCTGAACTTAAACTTCTTCACCTTGAAAATATATATACCTAAATTATGTCCATCCTAAAGGAGATCAGTCCTGGGTGTTCATTGAAAGGACTGATGTTGAAGCTGAAACTCCAATACTTTGGCCACCTGATATGAAGAGATGACTCATTTGAAAAGACCCTGATGCTGGGAAAGATTGAGGGCAGGAGGAGAAGGGGACGACAGAGGATGAGATGGTGGGATGGCATCACCGATTCAATGGACATGGGTTTGGATGGACTCTGGGAGTTGATGATGGACAGGGAGGCCTGGCGTGCTGCGGTTCATGGGGTCTCAAAGAGTCGGACACGACTGAGCGATTGAATTGAACTGAACTGAATTCTTATAACATTTAAGCATTTAGTCAACCCACTCAGTGAAAGAAATATTATTTGATCCTGTATTACTGCCAGACACTACCCTGGGAGCTAATGATATAATGGTGAACAAATAGGGTCACTTCCCAAGGAGTTTATGATCCTCATTTGTCTCCAAGTAGGTTACAGACAATGGCAAAATAGTTTTAACACTGTGGAAACACATGGAAAGGGTGATTTATTTACTAAACCTTGGTGTTATTGTATTTCTAAGTAAAAAAGCTCAGGAGAGTATATTCTATTTCTTGTGTGTCGCTTCTGCATATTACTTTAGTGTCAGATAGGTAAAAAATAATATTTATGAAACTGAAATAAAAACATAATACATTTTCCTTATTAGTTGGTTAGTAACAAACAAATGTTGACTGAAAGTAAACTAAAAATACTTTACTTTTCTGTAATTGGTTATTCAATAAGAAGGCAGTCTTCCTCAAAAATTAACGATGTCATTAAAATGATATGATCAGAAGGTACATGATATGAAATATGTGGATGTTACTTAATTTGGATGTTACATATCAAAACATCCATCAAGAATTGGAGGGTTTCCCTGGTGGTTCAGTGGTAAAGAATCCACGTGCCAATGCAGGGGATGTGGCTTGATCCCTGAATCAAGAGTTTCCCACATGCCACATGCGCCACTACTAAGCCCATGCACCACAACTGTGTAGCCTGTGCTCTAGAGCCCAGGAGTCGCAATTACTCACGCCCTTGTGGAAAGCCTGTAATCCTCAACAAGCAAATCCACCGCTATGAGAAAGCCACGCACTGTTACTGGAGAGTAGCCCCCACTCTCTGCAACTAGACAAAGCCCATATAAAAAGCAACAAAGACCCAGCACAGCCACAAGTAAAAGAATTAGACATAGCAATTTATGATATGATATATTTAATTTCTTTGTCACATAATATGTTTCCTTTGAGAAATCAGTGAAAAATACATGTAAGGGTGCTGATTAAAAATAATGGCCAATGAGATAACTAAGTTGTTGTAATAATTTTAAATCTAGTAACTTCAATGTCTATTTTAAATACGAACATTGATAGAAGATTAAAATTATTCTTTATATGCCCCAATTTTTATTCCTATTATTTGGTAGAAGTCTAAGATATAGGTATAAATAAAAAGAAGGATAATAAAATATACATATATATGAAATTATATAGTGAAAATATTAATTCTTCTATTAATTATATGTCATTCATAGAGTGACAGATAAAAGTTTTAGTAATATTTGACATGAATTTCCTTAAAAGAGGCAAATTTAAGGCATTTAAATCAAATACTGCTATTAAATTAGTGTATCTATTTTGATTTGAATTAATTAGGATACAAAGAGTCTTATTTATACAGTATGGTGACATCTCTCCTGTGGTTAAATTTTTTTCTGATCAAAGCTTTAGCATTTTCTCATTTCAAAGACTATAAATGAAAAATTACAGCAAATAACAAGCCTAACAAAACAACATTCTGACTGTATTGTCATATTTATTATAAAACACTTGGCTCACTGCATTTTGGCATTTTATACAACTGGTTCTGACAGTGATTAACATGGCTTGGGCTTCTGCAGTTTCACCCAAGAGAAATAAAACACCAAAATCTCTGCAGGTGTGTAATGGGCCAGAGATTTACAATCTGTTCTGCAAAGTCAGATTTCAAAGACTTGAAAAAAAAATCTTAAAGTTAGCAATGCCTCTATCATCACTATTATTTAAGGTGTTTTCTATGTTTCAAAAGGAACTGAGTAGCTAATTGCAAAGATTTCATCTCCAATTTGACTTCTGTGCAGCTCTCCTCAGAAGACAATTTTCATTATACATATACACATTCCAGGTGAAGCAGGCATCACCTTTATGAAGCAGCAAACTAAATAATTATTTACTTGTACTTCCAAGGAGACTTCACTTGAAGTATGCTGCATCATTTAACTGATACTAAGGAGTAGTTGGGAAGTACCAAGGTAATTACCAAATGACAATCAGGCAGCAGCACCTGGGCTATGGCAGCCCCAGGACAAGTGCCCATAATTGCTTCCATGATTGCTTGGTGTGAACCTAATATAAAACTTACCCAATTAGGGTCAGAATACGCATGACAATTTCAATTATAGGAATGTTCATCTGCCTGAGAGCTGCTCACAGAAGAAAAAGTTCAAATAGTGCTATTTAAATTTTTAAATGTGAGAGTTTACCCATTTTCGTGGATATCAGATCTATGTGTATGCCTGACAGAGTGCAAATTGCTCCATCTTTTAGAATTTTCCTCTTATGTATTTTCAAATGTCATCTCTGTAGTTTATTATGATTCCATGAGTAAACAATGAATAAACAACATAAAGGAATATCATTTTAATTATAAGTCCCTCAGAAAATCAGTAGTAGGTTACTTTCTTTAAACTTGAATTCTGTTTATACATTTCAGTGAAAGCACCCAGTAATCTCTCTGTCATCCATGGCTATTACTAACAGAAATGAAATAAATTGAATAATGGGCCAATATTTTTAGTCAATTTAACCACCAAAGGTTTTGATTGCTATGATATTTTGCCTGAAGTATAGTCCTCTTCTATTCAAGTACATTTGTTGAAAATTGTCAAGGTCATAGATGCACACATTAACCATATCAGTCAGGGTGGCAAAGAGAAAAGCTTTCTTCCATTATAGCAGATTGCAGCCTTCATTCGAATATTTTCTGTCATCTCATCAACCTTGTTTAAAAGAGAAGATAATGTTAAAAGAAAAAAAAAGGGAAAAGAAAAAAAAAAGTCCTTCAAATTCTTCATCCATAAAGAACTCCATGTATACTCTCTCAAAATACATACAGTATGTATAGTTTTATTATATATGTATATATATAATATATAGAACAGATACAAATTTGAAAACCTGTCACACTACCCATTGTTAAGCTGTAATTTTTTAGGATATAAATAAGAATAAAATATTCATTTATCAAAATTACTTATTAAAAACAGAAACTAACATGATACCTAATCACACATGTACTACCAAAGTTTGCATTAGTATGTGAACAATATTATCTGTCATTTACCAGTGTTATATAATTCTACATTTGATTATCTTCTGTTCTTTCTAGATTTTTGCAGTAGAAACAGGCATACTATCCAGAACAAGCATCAGAACCACAACGTTATGTTCCTTGGCTTGGTTTCCTGGTTGAAGTTATAGCATTGTATCTGCCAGGATGCTTTAGCAAATTTCAATCAATAATGTCAACCTGAAGCCAGCACTGACCTTACTGAACTTGAACTCACTGAAACATTTCATCACAAAGATTGGAGGTTGTAATAATTCATTGCTTTAAAGTAAAAAATAGATCCTTTTAGATTTATATAAAAGCCATAATTTATGTAGTGATGTTAATTTCAAGTGTATGATGTGCTTCAATCTCTCATTCTGCTTGCCATTTTGTGACAGAAATGCTGAAGCCATCTGAAGGTTACAAACAATGTTCACTAATAACGAGCTCTTATGTCCTTGTAGGTTTCACTTTGATGGATATCCATAGTGTTTCCCCATGACATAATTCTACTGAGGGAAAACATGTCTTGAAAACACAGCTTGTGCTTTCTCCTTCAAAGATAACTAGCATGATTTTAAAAACAAAGGTAAACTATAATTGAGAAATAAATGTACACTGTTATCATAATGTGCATTTAATAATTTTTATTACAGGTCCTTCCAAATTTAATTGGCAAAAATAAAGACGCTATAGAAAGAACACTTTATAGGGTGTTTCCTTGATTATTATTTTTAAAATATACCCTTTTAGTCATAAAACAGTAATGCCATTCTAATGAGACACACACAGTGTGTCTCTCCGAAAAAGCTATCTGTTGTTTAATAGTCTTACGTACACAAGTCTCCACATTTCAGTGTCCATTTTTGCATATGCTGAAGAACTTCAAGAAACCCTTTAGATATCCAGTTTACCTGTCAGTTTATATTATAACCATAAAAAAATGAAGATGACAGAAACCAAAGACGCAGATGAAGATTCTCTCAAGTGCTTCTATAGTCCATATAAAAAATATAGAATCAAGGCCTTACAGTCCTTTTCACAATCAATAGTAGAAAACCATAAATGTTAAGATGTACATGATTTGGGTAAAGGCTAAACTGAGATTTCAAATGAGACTTCTGAATTGTTAGCATTGGCAGATTGGTGTTTGGAAATTTTAATTCTAGTGTAGTTCAACATGAAATGTTATCAATTGAACCCACAGGCGTTTAAAATAGGAGTTAGTATTCAATTTGCATTAGAATTGGCTTCCATACATTGTCCCACAGATTTCAATAAAAATGACCTCATTGGTTCACCTCTAACAGATGTCTATTGCAGTAAATTACGTAGGTTGTCTTCTTTCTCAATATACAGAGACTATGAAATAACCTTATATAAAACTTATACAAGAAGGATTAAATTATTTGGAAATTCTGCTTGAGGTGATCACAAAAATCCATTATTTGACTAAAAAATTAATGCCTCCACCTGCCATACAGCACTGTGTAACCTAGGGACTCCATAAATACAGGATGAAACACAGGCATTGATGAGACTTAGTACTCAGGCAGAAAATAGTTGTTGTAACTCATATACAAATTTAGATATTATCCATGACACCATGTTGGCATAAATGATTTACTTAAAGTATGTAATGAACTCAAAGAAGATGCCCTGAGAATCTGAGAATCTTCACATGAAACACACACTCCTTATAGATGTGTGTGTGAATTTTTTGTTTCTAACTATGTATTTCTTTTTATATTGTAATTCAATCATCTCAGTGCTACTGCAAATGTGACACTAGAAAATTCATAACTGTATAAGACTCAAAATGTGAAGGAAACACCTTTGCACATATATAATGACAATAAATGTATAAATGATGTAAGCAAAGAGGGTACACATTTCAGCTCAAATTTTTTAAAATAATAGAACAAATTGAAACCTCATTTTTTTCCTTGCCAAGAATGTGCATTTCATTATGTAAAAGATTTTAATGCTGATTTATAGGTGAACATAAAGGGAAGTTATTAAGGACAGTCTTTCATTAGGTTTTTGAAAAGTAGTTTCTAAATATATGCATGTCAGTTTAATGAAAAGAGTGATGATAGTAATTTCTAAATGACCTACAGATGTGTTTATATAGCACCTGTCTATCTCTACTGGGCAATTTTTTTTTTGTCATTTAATTTCACATATATCAAATGGCGGAGTGCAGGCAATTGCAGTTATAGTTCTTTGGTATTCGTATGAAAAAATCTAGCAATTTATTTAAAAATTACATTTTTGATAGGTGAAACTTGGGCAGTATATTGAAAGGTAGAAAAGAGACTTTCTTTTTTATTCCAAATTGTAGTGTGTGAAAGTGGAACTGTTTAAAGACATTCCACCTGCTTCAGCAAACATACAGCTCTCCCTGTACTGGGGAACATCTGGTTTTAAGAAGGTAAAATGTAATTACTGAAGGGAGATCTGAGCTATTCCATATGCATAATCTCATTGGGCAGGTCCTATAATTTGCTGGAGGTCCAAACAAAAGTTGCATGGGCTTAATTACTTTTGAAAAGCATTCCCAAAGCTGATGCTACCTCTGAGCCTATCCAGAGTTGTCATTTAAAAAAAAAAAATTATGCCTAAGAACCTCTTCCAGATAACTGAAATCCAGAAAATGTTAATTTTCTGAAATATAACACTTATGTTCTTGCTTTCCTAAGTCATGTGGTAGAGATGGCTTACTATCTCCCACATATTAACAAGGAAGAGTTTTGGTGGATATAACACTTCCTAGACAGTGATTACATTTCCCTGTTCCACTTCAGTCATAGCCTTGTGAGTAGTTTTGCTAATGTATGGTTTTTAAGAAGTGTGTTTCTTTTTCATTTTCTAAAATTCTTTCTGATGACCAGAAGAAAAAAAAAAGATTTCAAGACTGTGTAATTGTGAAACTACAAGGTAGAATGATGTTGTATCCTGAAAAGCCACCCTCCTGACATGCAGTGATCATGTTGCCTGGTTAGGTAGCAGAAAAAAAAAATAGCTTCTATTTCTGTTTAACCACCATAATTTTGGAGATATTTGCTCTAGCTGCAAGTATTACTCTCAGAAGGTCAGCACCATCATTGTGCTTGCCAACTGTGGCTCAGAAAATCCATTCAATAATCACTTGGTACTTGCTATAGAGCAAGAATTGTGCTAGTTCTTTGGAATAAAACATGACTATGACACAGGTTTTTTTTTTTTCCTTATGATCTAAACAAGAAAAACATAAATAAATGTAGAATCATAAATGATATAGTATATGCTGGGGAATTAGGGAGGATAAACCTGTAGGTGGTAACAGGATCAAAGGCAATAAACTAGAAATTATATGCTCAGGATGTTATATAGCAGGTGAGTCTCTTAGCTGCAGGATGATTCTGAGGGAAAGGAATGGTTTTATGAACTCTACAACAGGTGGGTGAATATATAGAGGGCAACAAAGTCTAGAGCTGAGAATAGCAGTAATCAATGCTCTTGTAATGCTCTAACAAAACGTAATGAGGGTCCACATCAAGGCAGTGGTGGTAGAAATGATTAATTTGATTGACTGGATTTGGGAGAGAGGGTGATAGTTTAGTTTACTCTAAATGGTTGTACCAAAAATTAAATGTTCAAGGAGAGGACAATTTATTAATAGTAGAAAACATGATTGATTCAGTTATTATTTGTTAAGTTTCAATTATACATATGCTATAGACGTTATGATGACCACTCAGCAGTTAAATGCATAAATCCAAAGATCAAATATAAGTCTTACCTGAAGAGAACATTGATTTATGGGAGGCAGATTTGTGTTTTTCTTACTTCTAAATTTATACATAAGTTTTAAATATTTATGTTGTTAAAACACTACCTTTTACTATAATAGAAATATCATTATTTTTGAACTTATTTTATATTTGTTCAGTTATTAAGCAACACTATTAAACGAGTCACTAGTATTATAAATCCTAAACTTTGTCAGAAATATATGCTTTCTATGTTCTGCTTACTAACAGTTCTCAATGCTATCTCTAGTAATAATCTATAATATTTAATCCACTTATTTTATTGAAATCATTTGTATTCTAGAAACAGAGTAGTTCTATTTGGTAGAACGTTTCAAAAATGAATAAGTTATTTTGTGTTTATCTTTGAATGTGTATATACTTATTTTGGGGCTTCCCTGATGGCTCAGCAGTTAAGAATTTGCCTATATCCCTGAGCTAGGAAGATCTCCTGGAGGAGGAAATGGCAGCCCACTCCAGTATCCTTGCCTGAGAAATCCCATTGACAGAGGAGGTCGACTAGAGTCACAAAGAATTAGACACGATTGAGCATGCACTACTATGCTTACTTACTTTCTGGGACTTCCCTGGTGGCTCAGTGGTAAAGAATCTGCCAATGTAGAAGATGTGGGTTCAACCCCTGGGTCAGGAAGATCCCCTGGAGAAGGAAATAGCAACCCACTCCAGTATTTTTGCCTGGGAAATACCAAAGACAGAGCAGCCTGGTGGGCTACAGTCCATGGGGTTGCAAAGATTCGGACATGACTTAGCAAGAACAATATTTATGCTTTAATTTTAATTTCCTATACAATATAGCATAATTATCATATTATCAGAACCCCTGGGTATACCAGCATTACAGGAAAACTGAATTTAAATACTTCACTGAAGAGTTGAAGATATGTTTCCCTAAACAGATTTTGATAATCTGCCTGGTAGAATATTATTTATGCTTAAATATAACAATTTAATATTTAAAGTAAGTTTTTTGTTTCCACAGATCTAGGGTAACATTTTTTTGTAACACTTACAATATGTTAGGCACAGTGGACAATGCTACCTATCCTAATAAAATTTTGCTCTCTCAATTTGTTTATTGTCTAATAATGGAGTTATAAGAGTTATAGTCTCCCTCCTTTCCCCTCTCAAATCTGTGTCCACACTGGCCTGGAAAAAAGAGAATCATAAAAATAACTATTAGTTCTGATCTAAAATAAGAGGGATTTGTTTTTAGTATGATGTCAGGACTCTTCCCTATCCCAACAAGAAGAATTTCATTCACTGACTCATAATTTGGCCAAAGATTATGCTCTAGAATACATCTTGGAATATCTGGTTTCCAAAAGGTTTAGTCCTTAATTCATTTCTAGTCTATGCACATTGCCTCTGCCCTTTGTTATTCCTGTCCTTGTCCATTGTCAGGGTACCTCTTGATAAAATTGCTCTGCTCTGTCTCACTTTAGAGATGCAGTACAATGTTAAACTGAGAATACTTTATCATGGATTAGAAAATCTCGATAAAAGGATAATAAGACCAAACAGAGATTAATCCATTTCTTTTAGAATGTTGCCTTTTATTCCCAGGTAAATATGCTCATTTGCATGGTTGAAATATAGCATACTGAGTTCCTTAGCCCCTTCCACCCTTCTCAGTCAAGCCTAACACCCATGAATCACTGGCAAGTGTAATGAGGCTGTAAAAGAAGATGTGCTGGTGGAAAGATTGTGCCAGGTACCTTAGGACTTTTCAGACAATGATTTATATTTGTTTGACTTTACAAAACACCACTGTCACACTATAAAGTAGTTCAAAAGTAACCAAATGCTAACCTGCAGTTGATTTTGCACAATTTTACATCAAGCACAACTCACTGTCTACAAGCTTCTTTCTTATTTGCAGCTTCAATTTTTCATTGAAATCAATGTTTGGTTAACCAAGCACTAAAATCGCTTCTAAATCTTAAGTTATCCATTTCTGTACTACACATATATTATACTCTTAATTTACAATTTACTTAACAGCATGCAGTGGATATGTCTTCATAATGAATATTTCTTGCGGATGTTACACACAAACAAGTTTTCTAAGATTAGTGCTCACTTAATCTCAAATTTGTTATCAATTTTATTGGCTATGCAATTTCTTTCCTTTGGTCAATCACTCTTTAAATTGGCTAGTTTAATGCATCACAGCAAATGATTTTCAGAAATCATTAGACGCATGAAAATGCATATTCAGCTCACACAGTTTTAATTGACCCCATTCACACCTACCAATGGTACTCCTACACAATCTTGTCAACTTTGCTGCTCTTCATTTCATTAAAGTCTGAATATACAAGTTACTTGTAAAAATCTCTTCCCTGGACTTGTGCTATATTACCTCTTTGGTAAGAACTGATATGGAATTCTTTTCTTAATAATGCTTGACTTGGTTTAGCCAACAAGCTCTTAGACAAGTGAATCTAGAAAGCAAAACTCAGAATAGTTTACAATGATGATTTTCAAAGGGGTGAATTTGCTCCTTCAGGAACGTGTTTGCAGATGTTTTCGATTGTCACAGTGGGAGAAGGGTTGCTACTGGTTTCTGGTGGGTAGAAGCCAGGGATTTTGCTGTTTTTAGTGTATAGATCAGTCTCCTACAACAAAGAAAAACCCAGTTTAAAATGTCAATAATATTAGATTGAGATACTCTAGTCTACAGTATCCTGTAAAAATGCATTTGAGTGGTGGGAGGTGGGAGGAAGGCTCAAGAAGGAGGGGACATATGTACACCTATAGCTGATCCATGTTGATGTGTGGCAGAAACCAGCCCAATATTGTAATTATCCTTCAATTAAAAATAAATAAATTATAAAACTAATATACATTCAATGAACAAAAACTATGTATTATCAGTTTAAAAAAATGTATTTGAGTTACATAGGATAAGGGCCAGTCATGAAATCTACTGTGAAGTCAAAGAAATTTGAGTTTCTCTGTCATGCTCCCCTTCCTCCGTTTGATGCTACAGTCTAAGTTTTTGCCCTGATTACCATTCTGTCTTATAAATCTTCCTGGTTATAACCCACTCCCTTAAAGGCATTTTTAACCTTATGCATATAAACATTAAAAAAAAATAAAAATTTTCCAGTAGTCTAATTAACCATAGAAAAACTTGTGCTAATCAATCCCTGTAACTCGATGCCAGTAGAGAGTGGAAAGTCAATGCCATCATAATTCCTCTCATTTAGCTTGTTTTCAAAACAATTTTTCAGAATTTTATCTTGGAGAACCCATTTAAAATTTTCCAACGCTTTTGTTTAATTTTGCATTTATAAATACTTGTATTCTGTCACTGTGTCAAATGCTCCTTTCAGAGGCTTCGTAAAACAGTAGGAATTGAGTAAAATAGTGGTAAAACAAACAAATGCAAAGGGAAAACTGAACAGAATAGTAAAGGCGTGGTATTTGAACATTTCTAGTTGAACTGTTTCTATCTGTGCTCTGGAACTTGTTAATGTACCTTGCAAGGGAATATCTTCTATGTAATTCTCTTTCTCATACCTTGTGAGGTACTGAAAGTTGAGAATTTACACACTTTATGTGTCTTTTCAAACTGCAGATTCCATCATACTATTATTCTACTGAAAATCTTTCACTACATTACAATTACCAAACCACCAGAGGCCCTCTCAAGCCTGCAGATTCAGCATTGGTCTTAGACTAGCTCTCCAACCGTTCTTCACTCTCTCCTGGAGCTTTGCATACCCTGGCCTTCATCCCACCACAGCTCTATCATTCCTTAGTGTTTTGTTTTGGTTTTTTATTATGTTTTTCTCCATGCTATTTATCAATCATTCCTCAATATTGCCTGTAGAATTCAACTATTTGTATGGGAATACATCCCCGAGCACTGTGGCATGAAACATTTTTACCTAGCTTACTAAATCATTCTGATATATTTTCTGTTGAAATTTTTTGATAGTGTATCTACATATAAGCAGATGTTGAAGGCTGATCTATGATTTTATGTATTATATAATTATAAAATATATAATTTGCTGAGTGTTTACTGTGTGTCAGGTACTATTCTAGGTTCAGGGACAAAGGAATTAAAGCTCACTTCACTCAAGAAATTTACATTGTACTGGGTATATAGATGATAAAACATAGTAAATGAGTCCCACAGTTAGTATAGTAATAGGGGTATATGTTATAAATATATAATTATGATATAATTTGTATATATTTTGTATATAAGACATGTTTCATGGTATTAGAATGAATTATTTAGTTTAAAACATTGTTTAAAATGACTTCTTCAGTAGATCACAGTATTCATACCTCTACTTAAGTTTAGGGTTGACCCTCTTTTTTTTGACCAGACATCTTATTTCCAGCTCATGTTCCAAGAGAAATATAACTTGGGCAGCAGGCCTCCAAATTTGTTCAGAGCAAGCTGAGCAAACAAATAGCTATCTCACTCCTTTTCTTCTTAAACCAGAGCAGCTCTTTCACTGTCAAAAACAATAAACCTGCTCTTTCCTTGTGTCTTATCAATTGCTAAAACATTCTTTCTTCAGATAACTTCAAAAGCCACCCTATATTAATCACAATTCCATTTTTTCCCTGTTTTATTCTCTCCTTAGCTCTTACCCCTATTACTATACCAAATATGTGACTCATTTACCATGTTTTATCATGTATATACCCAGTACAATATAAATTTCTTGAGTGAATGAGCTTTAATTCCTTTGTCCCTGAACCTAGAATAGTACCTGACACAGTGAACACTCAGCAAACACTTGTGAAAGAAAATGAATGGAAAAAAGGGCCTAGATAAAATTCATTGTTAAATTATACTGAAAGAAACTAGTCTAATTTTTTTGAAAGTCAGGAATCTACATACAAAGTCAGTTTAACTTTTGTGATCTTAGCAAAATAACAGGCTTGTCTTTCTGATATTTTTTATACAATGGCATGTGTATTTAAAACACACACATGCACATATACTTACTTCTTTGCCTCTGAAATAGAGAAGAACTTTCATCAGATATATTTTGAATATGAATAACTAATTTTCTAAAATTTCATATATGAATCAACAACTTTATAAATATTGGATAATTTAACCACTAAAAAGCAATTATTTTTTTATGTCAGTTTATCTAAAGATAAAAACTTCTTTCATTATATCACATACTTGTACATTAAATAGGTATATTTTTAAAGTTGATACATCAAATTCTATAAATCTGTTTCATTCCTGATTCATAATATCCTCCTAAAATTATACTTAAAAGTAAAGTATTATATTTGCATTTAGATTTCAATTAAGAAAAAAAGTACATATATAGTTATGTATAATTGCCTCTCTCTTGAGCCAAAAATAATCTAAAATTTATTGATATTAAAAATTTGGTGTCCTCTTCTGTCTTCAGAACAAAATTAATCAATATAAACATTTTTCTTTGTAGAATTCAAGTAGTACAATTATTATTATAAAACCCCCATTGCAGGAGGATTCTTTATCAGCTGAGCCATGAGGGAAACCCAAGAGTACTGGAGTGGGTAGTCTATCCTTTCTCCAGCAGGCCTTACTGACCCAGGAATCTAACTAGGGTTTCTCCCGCATTGCAGACAGCTTCTTTAACAGATGAGCTAAGAGGCAAGCCCACTATAAAACAAGGATAAGTAATTTATTGCTTAATCCTTCACTAACTTCAAATCCATTGACTTTGGAACTAGATTAGAAAAAAAAAATTTTGAGTGGAAAGAAAAAACTAAGCAAGAAAGCCATCTAATGAATGCACTTTACTATTGACATAGAAATCAAATTACATTGGAATACCATAACCGAAAATATTTTGAAATGAGTGCAACTTAGGGGAAAAACAAGATACAAGTGAAAAGAAACCGAAAATGTGTTAATAATGATTCACTATGATATAATAATTTACTGGAAAAAAATCATTTAGAATTAATTAAACTGAAAAATAAAGGACAAAATTATGTCCTTGAAGCTTTAAAGTTATGAGTATTTGCATGCAAAATAAAGGAGTGAGGGATGAAGTTGAAGGGGCAAGAACAGGTGAAAGGAAACATAAAATTTAGAAGCAATTGTTATTTTCATAAAGTTTCCCACATTGCAATTCAGATGGGGGCAGTTGCCTAACTGAGATTCTTTTCCGAAGTGTTCTAGTAGGATGGGATCCTGCCGCATGTTTCTTCTAAGTTACAAAAGCTGCCAACTTCAAGTTTGTTAAGGGTGGGCTGAACTTTCAAATTCTTCTAGTCCATGAGATATGCCTTTTATCCTCAGTTATTTGAAGCAGAAAACAATAAGCAAAAATATTATCTAGAAAAATGATAGATGCAAAAAATTCTGCTACTTGAAATTCCCTAAGAGTAGATGAGCGCTCACTCTAGAGAAGATCCAGTGGAACATGGCCATAGTGCAGACATAAAACTTCTAAAAACTCACTGGAGTAAAAAAAACAAGAAAACAATGTAGATTGCCTTAAAAAAAATTCTGCTTAAGGACTCACTAAGTGAAAGTCGTTCAGCCGTGTCCAACTCTTTGCCCCCAGCCTGCCAGCCTCCTCTGTCCATGGAATTCTCCAGGCAAGAACACTGGAGTGGGTAGCCTGTTCCCTTCTCCAGGGGATCTTCCCAACCCAGGGATCGAATCTAGGTCTCCCGCGTTGCAGCTGATTCTTTACTGTCTGAGCCACACGGAAGCCCTGGTGGAATTCACTAGTATTAAATTAAAATTTATCTAAAATTTCACACGAGTCTATAAGCATCAGTACAGCATGTTATTTGATCTTTGAGGAAGAACAATTCAAGTCTACTAATGACCAGAACTGCATGGATGCAGTAGATCCAGATAATACAACATTATTTGAAAAGTTCAGCTGGGTTTGACATGGTCATTCAGTCACTTTAGACAGAGGTGATTTTCTCTTTAAGTCATAAAATTATAAATATTAAAAAGACATGTAAGTGATCTGGATACTGTGTAAGTAACATTAGTTTTTTACCCTTTTGCCACTGTGTGCGCATTACATTCCAAATCAGAAAGTAAGAAAACAAAAATAAAACTAATAATGTGTGTATGCTAAGTCGCTTCAGTTGTGGATGACTCTTTGAGACCTTATGGACTGTAGCCTGCCAGGCTCCTCTGTCCATGTGATTCTCCTGGCAAGAATACTAGAGCAGGTTGCCATTTCTGTTCCTGGGAATCTTTCAGACCCTGGGATCGAACCTGGATCTCCTGCATCGCAGGTGGATTCTTTACCACTAGGCCACCTGGGAAGCCCTAATAATAACAGTAGAAGCACCAATTTAACTCTGAGAAAAAAACAAGAAGATCAAGTCAGTTCTGGTTCTTCAAATAAATAAAATTATGACAGTACCATTTAAGGCTGAATTTTTGATGAAAACTACATTTATCGCTGACTTTAAAATGTGATAATTATGCAAGATATTTGCTATTTCCCACAATTAACATAAACTTGTTACTTAGATAATCTTGCAGTTATTTTCCTATATTTCACTTGACAAGACAGTTCTACCAAAGTCAGACACACAACTTAGAAAAAGAAGTATACTAATATTGTTTTCTAAATGTGTTTGCTTTCAGCTGTTACTTCCACAATACAAAAAATAACAACACAATTAATATATACAGATCCTATAAAGTTACTTTGTATGTATAAAAATAACGTATCATTGTAAGATGAATTATAGTGCTTTAACTATTCAACTTTTAAGAACCATTGAAATTACACAAATATGTGAGTTACATACACTTTTACATCAAGGGATAAAACATCATAATCGTATATTATTTATATGTTTAAGGAGATAAAGTCAACTCAAGTTATAGATTACCCAGTATTTCTAAATAACTACTATTATATGTATACATTTATAAATGTTAAATTATATATATATATGTTTGAAGTGAAATATGCAGAAAGTGAAGTGAAAGTCACTCAGTCATGTCTGACTCTTTGCAACCCCATGGTCACAATTCCATGTAGTCCACGGAATTCTCCAGGCCACAATACTGGAGTAGGTAGCCCTTTCCTTCTCCAGGGGATCTTCTCAACCTAGGGATCAAACCCAGGTCTCCCACATTGCAGGCAGATTCTTTACCAGCTGAGCCACAAGGGAAGGCCAAGAATACTAGAGTAGGCTATTCCTTCTCCAGCGGATCTTCCCGACCCAAGAATGTATATTTAGGACATACATATTAACAGATACACACACACATAATTTTTCACTTTTGTTCTAACAAGGGATCTAGCTCTATATAAGCATTCAAAAGAGTAAATATACAAGGAAATCAGTGGCTCACTAATTCAGCAAAACTCTCTCCACAATTTTATATAGTCTCCCTTAAAAAGACAATCCCACCCAAGAGAACGATATTCTAAATCTCATTTTAATAAAATACAGTTAGAGTTAGGCCTTAAAAACTGTTAGCTCACTTTGAATTCCATTCACAGGTTTTTAGGACTAGACATATTTGCCAGCAGCTGAGCAATTCCCTCATTCCCTCAGCCTGTGCAGTAAACTTTACATATGTGGGAAGCATACTCTTGTTAGGCCTTACCCAGGCAGCTTTTCAGAGTCTGTGCATTTCCTGATTAAACTGAGCAGGTGGTTAAACATTCAAGGTCACTTGAGGGACAAAGTTTAATGTAGTTTATGGAAAAATGTAGAGAACATGATGGAAAAAGCAGCAATACTTTACTCCTTTTACCAACTTATGTCCCTTCAACAACCTAAGGAAGCATCAGTTATTGCTTTTCCTATAAATTATGCCTATTCTGATGTGATACCATTTTGATGTTCCTGCTTGACAGGAAGGAGTAAATGTGAAATATTTCCTCCACTGCGGTAAGTAATACCAGCTGATAGGAACCACCTTTGAAGTTCAATCAGAAACACTTTAAGTTGTCAAAGAAGACCCTTTTACTTAGTTCTATCATGCCAAATTTAGGAATATTTTATTTGAGTAAGCATCTGGAATATAGTTCATCAAATAATCAATAGATTTAATGCATATATGTATCAAATGTTCACACACTCCACAGAGGAAAGTACTAAGTGGTAAACATGAAAAGGTAGGAATAGCCTATGAAATCAAATACTTGCTTCAGCATATCTGAGATTTGCCTTTAAAATGACTGTTTGAGGATATTTTTCTTGTTCTTTGAAAATATTTTCTATTTGATCCTAGCTATATTCAAAATATCACCAACATTCTTTCAATACTAACTCATGCTTCAAATAAACACCCCTTGTTTTAAGTTACCCCTTGTTGTACAGAGAAATATCAACCCATCTTTCAAGACAACGCAAAGCCACCTCTTCTATGAGGTGGGGAAATTATCTACTCCTCCTTCCCCAGTTTTTCTTGAAAATAATCCAAATTTTCTTGTCCCAGAAAATGGATATAGTCTCTCTACTGAATTGAATATTCTGTGAGGGTAGAGACCTGGCTGACTTCCCTCTTCATGCTCATACTTTAGTTTATTAAATACACAGTATTTTTGACTTTCTGAATGATATAATTGAATAAATGAAAGACAGGTACTACCTGAGTAATTACTTTTAGTGTAGTATATGCTACAGTAGGAATGGGAAAAGAAGAAAATAAGAGGTTTTCTTGGAAGATAATTGAATAAAAGTACACTATGGAAAGAAGTGAAAGCACTGACTGTGGAAGGACTCTAAGGAAGCTAGAAATAAATCAAAGTTCACAGAAAAATGGCAATCTTATCAAAAAGAATGATAGGATATGTAATTGATTTTGTGAATACCAGTTTCAAAAGTAGTTTCTCATTATTGGACACATATTTTATTATGGAAGAAAGTTGCATTGAATTTCAAATAATTTGTATTCACTTTGGATATGAAACAAATTCACATAAGAAAGCATAAGCATTTTTTGGCTATTTGAGAACTAAATCTTTGCCCCATACTCAGCCGAGACACTAAGATCTGAAACTACATCTTATTGTTAATGTTAATAGGACTTTGTGCTATTCCTGTCTTCATTACCTTGACTTTATTATTTCAGAGTCTACCGCCCAGGCGAAGGTTTGATTCTCCAAATTTTGTATGATATGAACAAATGTTTGTTTGAAACATCCAATTTTCAGTAAATTCTGACTTGATCTACTTCACCACAAGGCACTACGCACTATCCAGGTTTAGGTAAGTTTTGTTTTCTACCTCCACCATGATAAGCAATAAGTTCAAATTCGTCTTATCTTCTTATCAATAAGTTGCATTGGTGATATTTGGGGAGTAAGTTTAGAACATATTCAACTTACATTATATATTCAAATGGACTTTTGTATATTCAAAGAGAAAAAAAAAGAACAGTAAAATAAAGATAGTCATTCTCAGGACATTATAGGGACATTTCCTTCTCCCACCTCAATGTTGAAAGTAAATCTAGATAGTTGAAGAAGAAAGAAAGGAGAAGAGGAGGGAATGAGGAGTAGAAAGGTTTAGCTTTAGAAATAAATGCCTAGGGTAAATATTTGTGAATAATGAAACCCTGAAACCTACAGCACTTCTATTTAATGTCCTAGTATCAGCTTCACTGAAGTTCACATACAAACATGAAGAAACAGAAGAAATTGAAGTAGGCGAGAAATGCCACTTAGACCAAGAAGACAGCTTCATTTCATTTAACTGTCTCATTCATGGTTAAACCTCTGGACACTGAAACTTAATAAATGCTGAGAGGCTGTGTGAAGAGAAAACAATCTCTGATTCTTAAGAGAGCAATTGAAATCTCTGAATAGGAGATAAAACATTCCATTTAGAGCTGTGTAGGCAATGATCGCATTACAAATTTCTTGACAGAGATTTCTAAAACAGAGTCCAAACTAGGTAATTCTAACAATGCAAGATCACACAGAAAATTATGATTTTTCAAAGGTATATGAAAGCCTTGTTATCACAGAAAATACTAGGGCAAATATTTATTTTCTTTGTTTCTCTGCCCTTGAATCAAATGAACAGAAGAAATATAATGAAATACAAAAGTGAAAGTCTCTCAGTCGTGTCCGACTCTTTGCGACCCCATGGACTATAAAGTCCATGGAATTCTCCAGGCCAGAATACTGGAGTGGGTAGCCATTCCCTTCTCCAGGGGATCTTCCCAACCCAGGGATCAAACCCAGGTCTCCTGCATTGCAGGAGGTGGATTCTTTACCAGATGAGCCATAAGGGAAGCCCAAGAATACTGGAGTGGGTAGCCTATCCCTTTGCCAGCAGATCTTCGCTACCCAGAAGTCAAACCGGGGTCTCCTGCATTGCAGGTGGATTCTTTACCAACTGAGCTATGGGGAAGCCCATATTAAAAGGATAAATCACTTTTGTACGTATGAAATTATATTATTTTCAAAGAAAAAGGATATTTTAAAATCTCTTGTGTCAGATTAAAGGTTTTCATGTTTTTTTTTTCAACAAGACTTATCATTTTTCAGGGCTTCCCTGGTGGCTCAGATGGTAAAGAATCCGCCTGCAATGTGGGAGACCTGGGTTCATTCCCTGTGTTGGGAAGAACCCCTGGAGAAAGGAAAGGCTACCCACTCCATTATTCTGTCCTGGAGAATTTTTCAAGTTCATAGGTAAGGCTCTCATACTTTCACCCATTATTGCCTAATTCTAACTGAGCTTGTTGGTATTTAAATATTTCATAGGTCTTATTATCATAACAATAGGGTCATACTTTTGACTGGCAATTCATAAATAAGGATGGGCTTCTGAGTATACATTTTTGTTTGTCTATTAATTTTGTCTCACTGTATTTAAGGATGCTTGTAGGAAAACAACTTTACTACTAAAAATTGATATCCCAAGGGGCTTACATGAAATTCCTTTGCTAAGATGTGATGGTTATTTTATTTTATTTGTTATTTGACTGGGCCATGTAATGCCTAAATATCTGGTCAAATATTATTCTGGGTATTTTTGTAAGGCTGATTTGGATAAGATTACCATTTAAATTGGTATATTGAGTAAAACAAAATGCCCTGGGGCTTCCTAGGTGGCACAGTGGTAAAGAATCCACCTACCAATGCAAGAGACATAGAGACACGGATTTGATTCTTGGGTCAGGAAGATCTCCTGGAGAAGAAAATGGTGACCCATTCCAGCATTCTTGCCTGGAGAAAGGCATGAACAGAGGAGCCTGGTGGGCTACAGTCCATGGTGCAAGTAGTTGGACATGACTGAGTGACTGAGCATGGGCGTGAAAGTGTTCTCTATATACAGGGCAAGCCTCATTATACAAGTTGAACACCTGAATTAAAAAAATAAAAACTGAATAAGAGAGAATATTTTCTGTTTAATCACCTTTTGAATGAGACTTTGGATTTTTCCCACCTTCTGACTTGATCTGAAACAGCTTTCCTGGGTCTTGAAATTGTGGACTTTTGGACTAGAACCACATCATCAGATATCTTGGGTTTCCAGTTTGCCAAATCACCTGCATACCTTGGGGATCACTAGTCTCCATAATTATGTGAGCTAATACTAAAGAGCTTATATGCCCTTCTATTGGTTTTGTTTATTTCAAGAATTATGATTACTAATGCATAAGGAGGAGAAGGGGATGCCAGAGGATGAGACGGGTGGATGGCATCACTGACTCGATGGACATGAGTTTGGGTAAATTCCGGGAGTTGGTGATGGACAAGGAGGCCTGGCGTGCTGTGATTCATGGGGTCGCAAAGAGTCAGACACGACTGAGAGATTGAACTGAACTGAATGCATAAGGTCAATTAACAGAGGACTTTAAATTTAAACTAATTTACATGAATAGATAAAAGATTAGTTGTTAGCAACAGACCTAGCCTAAATAAAGACTGAAGAAAGCATATCTCAGAAAGAATGGGGACAAAATCAATTATTTCTGGTAATATCAGGGGGAAAAAAAAGGAATGGGGCTTTTTGCAGTTGATTGGGGACTGTAGAACAGAGCACTGCACATCTGGTGACAACATGACACCTTCAGAGGAGGTGATGGGATGTAGGAAAGAGAAAGGGAAGATATTAAGAGAGGCTGAGAGATGGAAGAACTCATTAGAAGTAGGGGCCGGTTGAATCTGATAACTCCCTTCCTTAGTTAATAATCTTTCCTGACAACAACCTGGCTTGGAGGTAAGCTCCCTGGAAGGAAATTTTCTTGAAGGTACAGAGGTAAATGCTTTTGCATTTTTGTACTAGAAGGCCCTACTTTATTTCCAGGCTTGGTGACTTCTCTGGACAAAGGTTTGTGGGTAGAGTCATCAGTACACTACAGTCTAGAACAATTTTGGTGCCTAACTATGACAGTCATTGCAATAGAGTATTTAGGATTTTTCTGTCATTTTAAAGCAATAGGAAAATAACAGAGTTAAGATTTGAAAAATATCTTAGAAAGATTTTGAAGTTTCTAGTCCATGCTTCAGTAGCCTTTATTCAACATCTCTACTCAGTTTTGACAGTGTGCTTTCTCCATATGCACATGGGGATCCACGATTGCTTGTTGAAGCGCAGCTTAGTCAAATGGCGTGAACAGTAGAATAAAACAATTTTGAGTATGAATTCTAGCATGGGTACTTTTATCTGTATAACATTGGTTTTCTATTTTACCTTGTTTTTCAGTCTCTGCATTTTTTAAATGTGAGCAATAATATTTTAAATCTTATTGTAAGCATTAAAGATAGGAAATGCAAATGGAGTCAAAAATGCATCTTTATGGCATCCCTGTCAGCTTAAAGTTTCTCATGGAAATGTCTCCCTGTCAAGCTCAGCGTCTTGCCTGAATTCTGCTTCCCACTCCCTCCCCTCAGATCTTTCCATCCTGTGTCATACTACCAGTTTTCCTTGTTCATTGGTTGATTATGATAACTGAAAAATATTTACTGAGGTCTTAAAGTGAAAGTGTTAGCCCCTCAGTCATGTCCAACTCCTTGTGACCCCATGGACTATAGTCTGCCAGGCTCCTCTGTCTATGAGGTTCTCCAGGCAAGAATACTGGAGTGGGTGGTGTTCCCTTCTCTAGAGGATCTTCTGGACCCAGGGATCTGTTAGATAGTTAGAATAGGAAAAAGGAGTCCAAAATGGCGGTGGCTAAAAGACAAAGCAGGGAAAAGTCCATGAAAATAGAATAAAGGAAGGTCCGAGGTCTGGAGCAAGGACCTCAGGTAAAACAAACAGCCCTCCTGGCTAGCCCAATTTTCATAGGACAGGCTCAGGGGGAAGAGAAAAAATAAATAAATAAATAAATAAATAAATAAATGGGGTCGTCTCTTCTCTTCAAGTCTTTTGGGTTGGCCTGCACTCATACCTGGAGGATGTATTTTTCCTTTGCTTTCGAAATAAAAATGAGCTGTAACAGTGGTCCCAAGGAAATTACACGGAGCTGTAATACTGGTCTGTCCATTGCTTCAGATTTTTGTTGCGATGAGACAGAACTGAGGAAATTACAAACTTATCCAACTGATCAAACCTGCATCTCCTGCATTGCAGGCAGACTCTTTACCGTCTTTGCCACAAAGGAAGCCCTGAGGTCTTAAAAGCCTAGCATTTAAGTCTTCTAAATACAATATTTGTACTTAATTTTTAAGAATTTAAAAGCTAATCAGAAACATTAATACCTTAAAGATGATGTCTTCATAAAATAGAGGCAGTAAAGGCTTGGGTGTACCTTGGATGCACCGTTTACAGCCATCGATTTCATTCAGAGGACTGGATCATTTACTTTGAAGTATGTGTGTGGGGGGTAGGTGTGTGTGTGTGTGGGGGTGGTGGTGGGGGTAGGTATGTGTGATAGAGAGAGAGAGAGTGGCTGTAAGAATACAATTATGTTTTTGAGCATACCTTTACAAAGATAAAATTTGTGAAGGGACCAAGGAAGGAGGAGGGATTGTCCTTAAAGAGAGAAATAAGCCTAGCTTTCAGGTTTCAGTTTTGACTGAAAGTTGTTCACGAACAAAGCACAGAGGTTCAAGGAGCATAGGTAGAAATCTCTTCTTTGGCTTTTGCACTCACGTAAAAGATTCTGGTATTTAATGTAGAATAAAAAAATAAATTTAATAACAAATGCTGGAGAGGGTGTGGAATAAAGGGAACCCCCTACCTACACTCAAGAAAGTCAATTTCTAGGTAGGTTGATAAGAAGTCCCAAGTCCCCGAGGAGGAGAGAGGAGCCTAGGGCTTTTGAAGAGGAGATAGGGGTCTGGAATTCTCAAAGAGGAAAAAGACAAAAGTCCTTTTTTCCCCTATATGCCTTAGTCTTAGTCACATAAAACATTTTTTTTTTCTTTAAGCCCAGAGAATATCATTTCCAACATGATATCACTTATATATGGTACCTAAAATATAGCAAAATGAACATATCTACAAACAGAAACAGACTCATAGACAGAGAACACACTTGTGGCTGCCAAGGGGGGAGGAAGTGAGGGAAGGGATATATTAGGAGTTTGGAGGTAGCAGATACAAACTACTACACAATATATATAATTAATACACAACAAAGTCCTACTGCATGGCACAGGGAGTTATACTCAATATCTTGTGATAAACCATAATGGAAAAAAAAACATGAAAACCTATGTGTATGTTTGTATATATATAACAAACATTTTGATGTACATTAGAGATTAACAGTTCATTGTACATCAACTATATTTAAATTAAAAAAATAAAATTTAAGCCTTTAAAAGGTGGCATATACTTTCAAATTATAAGCATACATTCTTATGACATAAAACCAATTTTCCTTGGTATCTGAAATTTACCTGAAATATAGTATTATATACTTTTCTGAAGGTTTAAAATGTTGACACATGCAGTCATACCTTGCTAATTCTCACTTTTCTAATGTAAAAATTTAATGATTCTCACAAACTCCTCCAATGTCTCAACTGTCTTCCCTGAAACTACTTCAGGAAAGGATTCCATAATAAATTAAAAACTTACCAATTTTGTAGAAACTTCAATATAGGTAATTTTTCATATTCTATGATAGAATACATTTAAAACAAATTCTAAACAAAACATTAAGTTTGAGAGTTTCAACTTATATGTTTGTTGCATTCATACATGCAGTGGCTTAACTGAATGAGTTAATTTAAGCAAATAATAAAATGCTCAAGTACTCTCCTAAAAAAATTAACTACTTGATATTATTGTGGAAAATTCTGAAAGAGATGGGAACACCAGACCACCTGACCTGCCTCTTGAGAAACCTGTATGCAGGTCAGGAAGCAACAGTTAGAAATGGACATGGAACAACGAATGGTTCCAAATAGGAAAAGCAGTATGCCAAGGCTGTATATTGTCACCCTGCTTATTTAACTTATATGCAGAGTACATCATGAGAAACGCTTGGCTGGATGAAGCACAAGCTAGAATCAAGATTGTCGGGAGAAATATCAATAGCCTCAGATATGCAGATGACACCACCCTTATGGCAGAAGGTGAATATGAACTAAAGAGCCTCTTGATGAAAGTGAAAGAAGAGAGTGAAAGAGTTGGCTTAAAGCTCAACGTTCAGAAAACTAAGATCATGGCCTCTGGTCCCATCACCTCATAGGAAATAGATGGGGAAACAGTGGAAAGAGTGGCTGACTTTGTTTTGGGGGCTCCAAAATCACTGCAGATGGTGACTGCACCCATGAATTAAAAGACGCTTTCTCTTTGGAAGGAAAGTTATGATCAACCTAGACAGCATATTGAAAAGCAGAGACATTACTTTGTCAACAAAGGTCCATCTAGTCAAGGCTATGGTTTTTCCAGTAGTCATGTATGGATGTGATAGTTGGACTATAAAGAAAGCTGAGCACAAAAGAATTGATGCTTTTGAGCTGTGGTGTTGGAGAAGACTCTTGAGCGTCCCTTGGACTGCAAGGAGATCCAACCAGCCCATCCTAAAGGAAATCAGTCCTGAATATTCATTGGAAGGACTGGTGCAGAAGTTGAAACTCCAATACTTTGGGCACCTTATGCAAAGAGCTGACTCATTTGAAAAGACCCTGATGCTGGAAAAGATTGAGGGCGGGAGGAGAAGGGGACGACAGAGGATGAGATGGTTGGGTGGCATCACCGACTCAATGGACATGGGTTTGGGTGGCCTCTGGGAGTTGGTGATGGACAGGGAGGCCTGGTGTGCTGTGGTTCATGGGTTTGCAAAGAGTCAGACACAACTGAGCGACTGAACTGAACTGAATTGTTTTTACTTAATATAGGTTACTTTTCTTAATTTCTCAATGGTATTTTTAAAAGATTATGCCCCAAATTATTGCTATTCCTTAATAAGCAAAAAGGACTGAAAATTACCTCTAGCTTATAGGCTAATTACATTGTTTCCCTTATTTTTGAAGATTTTAAAAAGAATGTGTACATATTATTTTATAATTTCCCAATATCTGCCCTTTTTCTCCTGCTAGATGACAACCATTAGTGAATATGTGTATTTCTTTTCCAGATAAAAATGCACAGAGAGTAATGAGGACCTACTACCTTTCTTCAGTATTGTTGTCCTTATTCAGAAAAAGTGCTTTGTGGCAGCTACTTCACTATAGACTATAGAATAAACTACAAGTGACTTTACCTGACTATGAATCATTATTACACATTTGACCAATTGGACCATCTAAAGTTTTCATTGAAACTATGAATGTTTGAATCTTGTCTATAGTAGATATAAACAAAGAAAAAAACATGTGTTGAATCTTAGGAGCATAATGCCCTTCTCCCTTGAAAATTTCAAAGCAATGCAGTAGCAGTCTTATTTGTCTACTTTATTCTCTAGAGGAAGTTATTTAAAACAAATTCAAATGGTGGTGCGAGAATTTCATGGCAATTTATCAGGGAAATGAAGACAGTTGTAATAAAAATTTCAACACCTTAATTTAAGTGTAGATTTAAATTATAGCTGTGTTTCCTTTAAACACAATTTGTTTTTTCCATAGTTTGCTGAAATATATTCTCTGTGACTTGATTCTATTATAAAATTTTTCCTAACAGCTTTTATTGTAAAATAATCTCAACTTTACAGCAAAGTTATAAAACCAATAGAAAAAAAAAATTCTGTCGGGGGGAGTGTGTAATTTCCCTGGTTCTGTCTCAAGGCAGCAAAAATTTGAAGCAACGGACAGACAAGTGTTATAGCTCAGTTTTATTGGCAAGCAAAGGAAAATGCATCCTAAAGGCATGAGGGTGGGCTGACTCAAAAGATTTGAAGAAAAAAGAAGCTCCTGGCTCAGTTTTGGCTTCTCTTTTAATATGCTTTTTCTCCTCTCCCTGAGCCTGCGCTATGCAAATTGGGCTAGCCAGGAGGGCTGTTTGGTCTACCGGAGGTCCTCACCCAGGTCCTCAGACCTTCCTTTGTTCTATTTTCCCAGGCTTATCTCTTCTTTGTCTTTTTGGACTCCTTTTTCCTAGTCTATCTACCTAACGCTTCCAATTCAGATTCCCCAATTATGAACATTTTATATTATTTGCTTTAATTTTTTATCATACATAAATGTATGCATATTATTGTTTTCTCTGAACAAGTTGATATTACTCTGATTACTACAGTGCATATCTTCTACAAGTAAGGATAATCCTATACAAAATTACAGTCCAAAAATTAAAATCAGGAAACTGATGTTCATATATGATCAAAATCATAGAAAAATTTAAATTATACTAATTGTCCAGTAATCCCCCTTACAACAAATAGACTCAAACCAGTCCTACTTGGCATTTAGTTGTTAAGCTTCCTATGTTCCCTTCAATTCCAAATAGCTCCTTGACTTTTACGACTGGCATTTTTTTTTTTTAATAATTAAAGACTAATTATTTTATAGAAAGTCCTTCATTTAGGGCTTGTTGGATATTTTCACATGATTAAATTCATACTGTGCATGTGGGCAGAAATGAAACAGAAGTCATGCTATATTTTCATTGCATCCTATCAAGACAATGTTTTTGATTTTTCCTACCACTGGAGATGATAACTTTGTTTACTTTTAAAGGTGTTTCATTCCTGGATTCCTCCCAAAAGATGTAAAATTATACTCCTTATCCTTTTGATTCATAAATATTTGGGGTGGATTCACTGAAATTATATAATGCTTCCATTCTTCATCAGCTTTTCTCCCACTAGTTTTTGCATCTGCTGAAACGTTTTGACTAAAGTCAAAGTGTTGTTTTTCTAATTCCACCTTCATTCATTAGCCAGTATCTTCCTGTAAGAAAGACTTTTCTCTTCTCCCAAAGGATTCATTCATTTATTTATTTACATCAATATGGATTCAGAGTTTCTTATTTTATTTAAGAGGTTATAACCCATCACATCCATTATTTATTTTGATGTTCAAATTATCCTTTACTTGGATAAGTCCCATTTGGGACTTTACTTGGATAAGTCCCAGTTGGGACTTATTATTCTTTGAGCCCTTCATTAATTTCTGATACAACAAAATATTCTAGGCTCATTTTAAAGTTTTTCTCTCTGAACTCTAGAATAAATCATTTCTCCAAGAAGAAACCCAGATCTAGGTGTCATGTGTTGCTCTTTGCTACTGGGATAGCAAGGCCTTTAAAGGAGGAAAATGTGTGCACACCCCCCCACACACATATATGTATGTGTGTATATATAGTTATTTCTTTTTCAATCTATATGTAAAATTATAATAAATAATGGTAGAGTTTGAAAATCTTGGCATTTTTTCAAGCTTTTCATATTTGTAATTTCTCCAACTGTGAGAATTTTGACACACACTAGTGACCCATATTATATTTACTCTATTAGTAAACAATTTCCTAACTGTGCCAGGCTGCCACTCGACTCAGCCTCCTACTTTGATAAGTGCTGACCCCTCCTAAGCAATGGCATTGCTTGATCACCTTTTTACTTGGCTCCTATTAATATATTTCACAGATCAATTTTGGTCTCTTTTCTTCTTACTTTTCATTTTTAATTAACTCCTCATTAGAAATAAGGCAGGAAAGAAGTGGGGGTGGGGGGAGGAGGAGAAGAAAAGGAAGAAGAAGGAAGGAGAAAATAAAGGAGGAAAAGGAAGGGATAATGGAGAAGGAGAATTGCTTGTTTAAAATAGTAAGTTTGCCAATGAGCCTCAAAGTGTCCCTGCATCTTGTAGCATAAGACTACACGAAGTAGAGGCTTCTACCATCTTCTGACCTTTGGTAAACTTGATTGTGTACTATTTCCCCAGTGTTCCCCCTGTCTTTCTCATCACGGTTTACATTTTGAAAATTACTAAAAAGCACTTTTTTGGAGGGGTAGGTGAATCATGAAGGAACATTAAGCATTACAGATCATCTTTATTGATCTGTTATTTGCAACAAGAAGTTGTTAGATATACTCAAATGACATTCTAAAAAATAATCATAATATGTTGTCTTCCCAGTAAAACTAAATTATTTAATAAAATAACATTTAAAAAAAAATATTTCCCAAGATAAATTACTCTCTGAAGGTTATCTCAATATTTATAGAACTGTCTTGTTCCATGTCTGTACACAGAATTTAACAAAGGAAATATTTGTGTATACTTTTTGTTCATAGTTGAAAACTCAAAATATTTTAAAACATGTCAAATTATTAGAAACTCTAGGGTTTTAAACCAAATAATCTCCATATTTATTCATAACTGGCTAAACATGAAGACATACAAATCAGGGTTTGATCCCTGGGTCAGGAAGATCCCCTGGAGGAGGGCACGGCAATCCACTCCAGTACATCTGCCTGGAGAATCTCATGGACAGAGGAGCCAGGTGAGCTACAGTCTATACTGTTGCAAAGATTCAGACATGACTGAAGTGAGTTAACATGCACATGTGTGTTAAAACTTCTATTTTTGAAGTTTTAGAAACGTAAGTTTGGCTCATCTCAACTATCAAAAAAATAAAGATTTTAACATGTACTGAATCTTTGCCATACAGTAGACACTGTGTTACACCTATTTTAATATTCACAATATTTTTATAATTATGTTGCCAATTTTTAAAAAGCAGAAACCAAAAAGTCTCTTTGGGATTTAAACATGTTAGTCTAACTTCAGAGCCCCTGCTCTTAAGTACTAGAATAATCATCTTTCATTTAGACCTATCTCCCGAGATATTATCTGACAAATTATATGAGTATGTGATATTTATGTATTACCATATTATTATCAGACATTGTTAGACTGCTAAAAGGGAGAATTCCTATACAGGTGAATTTAAGAATGGCATCTAGTCCTAGATTCTTCTAGGTTTAGGATTAGGTGTCCTAGTTTATTGTTCATGGTAAAATTATAGTTACAAATTTCTTACCTAAAAAAATCCCGGAACCAGTAGTAATAGTTAATTGTTTAACGAGCAAGTTAATCTACATAAGGAGTGTACGAATATATAAAAGCCAATGAATTTCCTGTAAGCAACCTCAATGCAATGTCAAGGAGTGAAAATGTCTTTCACACTGTGAACATATATTTTGAAATACATACGTATAAGTCAAATTTTACAAAGAAAATGAGAAAGTATTTCAGTGAGAAACTGTTGTGCTCACTTTCACACCTTGTGACTTAATCCTGGTTGGTCTTCTAATTCCCCATGCATTTACAGCAACCCATCTAATTAAGTTTAGTTTATGCCCGATCTCCACTCAAATACTTGCCTGTTCTGTGTATCCTAAAAACAAACAAACAAAAAACTTCTGTATTTTTGGAATGGGAGTTTTGCTTTATTTTGACTATTCATACAATATTTTAACATTTAATTATATACTGGGCTTCCCAGGTGGCTCAGTTTTAAAGAATCTGCCTGCCAGTGCAGGAGTCAGAGGAGACTGAGTTCAATTCTTGGGTGGGGAAAATACCCTGGAGGGGGAAATTGCAACCTACTCCAGTATTCCAGATGGTATAATCCCATGAACAGCAGAGCCTGGAGGGCTAAATTCCTCAGGGTCACAAAGAGTCAGACACAACTGAGCAACTGAGCAGGAAACACACAACAATTATATACTACCTTAAGTTTATTCATATATTTTCTTTTACTGTTTTATATTATAGCTTTTAGTAGCATAATCATGCCTTGTTTTTTAGTAGATTTTATCATTTTGCAGGTAAAATTTCTGTAAAATACTTCCAGCAAAGTGTCTATCAAAGAGCTAAATACACAGTACATTCTCAATAAGTATATAAAGAATGGAACCAAATTAAAAAAAAAATGAAAAGGAAAGAGATTATGAGGGTGAAATAGATACAAAAACAAGATAGTGACAAAACAAATAAAGAGCACTATAAGTCTCAAATCTAAAATAGCTTCCTCTTTGCAGTTTGCCTCCACAATGCAAGCAGTCTATGATTCTCTTTTATGACCTGCCTCAGTAGATGCTATTAAGCCAACACAATTGAACATTGTTATGTCTTATTTATATTATTCATCTTCTACCTTTTTTTTCAGTCCACAACCTAATGTGATGCTAAAATAGAACAGGGACTGAGAGAATGCTGATGGGTTGGATGAATGATTTATTTGCTACACTGCGTAGAAGATCTAACAGTTGATTAGAGAGGGGAGAGAAGGTAAGGAAATTCTTACTGTGTTCCCACTTATAAAAAGTGCTGTCAAATATTTGGTGCTCTTGAATAACTTGAAGGAAACATTCATTCTAGAAGATATGTAGAGACTCTAGGATAGTGTTAAGCAAGAAGTTTCTGGGTCCAGATTATATGAGTTCCTATTCTAGTCTTATGATTTGGAATTTTTGCATAACCTCTCTTTGGATCAGTTTTACTAGCTATAAAACTTTGATATATTAGCATGTATGTCAAATTGTTGCTGTCAGGTTTAAATGAATTATTATATATCACCATGTAGAACAGAATTTCTCAACCACAGCACACTTGACACAGATAATTCTTTGGTGTGGGAAGCTGTACTCTATATGTAAGATGTCTAGCAGCAGTCTAGACTTTATTACCCATTAGATGCCTATAGCACTCCCACTCCCAACATTCAACAATGGCTCCAGACATTGCCAAATGTCTCCTGGGTGAAGAATCACCCTCAATTAAGAAATTCCGATCTAGACATTGCTATACATTATGGAAAAAAAATATCAGTTATGTCAGTATTTTTCAGTCGGTAAGTCATGTCTGACTCTTTGTGACCCCACGGACTGCCAGGCTCCTCTGTTCTCCACTATCTCCTGGAATGTGCTCAAATTTATGTCCATTGAGTCAGTGATGTTTTCTAACCATCTCATTTCAATATATAACTATTATATATTAGCACTAGTTTAAGATCAGAAGGTTGAAAAGTCTATAATGTGAAGCTCAGTTTGTAGAACATGGTCTCTAAATAAATACTGGGATTTTTTTTTTTTTTTTTTTAGTGGGACGATGATGGTGCATTTGGAGAATACCAAAGCTGTACTCAATTTAATAAGTATTTACTCAATGGTTCTAGAATTTTAGAAAATGTAAAAGCTGACTATATAAAAAGTTCCATTTATACATAAAGTAATACATAAGTTAAAATATTGCATCATTTGGACAAAAACAAGGATATAGGGAGATAATAGATAAAACAGATAGTAACTTAGGTGTTTATTTGCTAATGTAGTATTACCCTAAATCAGTGGTTATCCACAGACTATTTTATGTTGTAAATGACAGTTACTGAGAACTGTTTTTGTAGTAAGATATGGCCACACTAAATAAAATACTGATGCTGAAGGAAGGCTGGCAAATGGCAGAGTTGAGCAGCACAAATAAGAACAGACAAGAATTTGACTAATTAAAGAAAGGCAGAGACGAGATGCATTGTAAAAAATAATTCCTACTCCCAGTTACAGATTGCCCCCCAATGACTTACATATGACTCTCTTTGGGTGGTGTCATAGGTTGGTGTGAAATACTTCCTATTTTCACGTATGCTTGTGTATGACAAAAACTCACATCCACTCTTTCAACCTCACCTTCCATTTTGTAAGATTTTATTTTAAAAATTAAGATAACTCCTCCTAAAAGGAGAGAAAACTAACTCAAAAGTAGAGCCTGTCCAAATACACACAACTAATAAGGATCGAAGACCACACCCTATATCCCAACCCTCACTTTAATCTTACAAGGCCTGCCCAAAGAATGTCCTTTATGAAAAATTCAAAAATCATGCTCTACTTGTATTTTGCTTCCGTGTCTCCTTCACTAAATGAGATTGCTTTGCTGTATTGTGATTTTCTCTAATCAAATATCTGACTTTTAATAAACTATTGACTATTATTTGAGGCAATAATCTATAAAATAATATTTTGTTGAATAAATATATTGTATTATTCCATTTTAAAAGGTAATTTTCCTATTAAAAGGTAGATTTTGCCTTGTCCACTATGCACATTGTTTTCACTATGTGTAAATGAATTATTTTATAAGGGGATCAAATCTCCTTTTCAGTAAAAAATATGTGTTTGGTTCTTTTAGTAATTTGTATCTCCAGTGCCCAGTCAAGTAACTGACATAAAACAGTACTATAAATATTTACTGAATAAATAAATAAATCCTTATTCTTCTTATTCTTTCTGTCTTAAGAAATCATTACTTTACAGTCATTTTTAAGCTTCATACATGCAAGAGACATTATTTGCTCTAATTTCTTATCTTTCATAGGATTTATATATGATGCACTTAGCAATTCTTCTAACTTATTTTTTCCAAGGTTTGTTTTGTGTGTGTGTGTGTGTGTGTGTGTGTGTGTGTGTGTGCTAAACTTAGAGAGACAGCTGAGACAAATACATATTGTGCTAACATTTATAGAATTCTGTAAATAAATGCCTCTTGATAATAAAGCATCTGTACATTTATCAAGTTTAACAATATCCTTTAACCTTTAATTGCATTTCACATCCTCCTCATTCCTCTCTTCAATTCAAAGTCTTGATATAATATACAGTTTTCTAAAATACCAAATTAACTATAACATTTCAAATTTCAGATTCTTCATTGCAAGTTTAAAAATTTTTTGTTCGGTGTTTTTATGTTCTGTATGTTACTGATTTGTGTGTATCACTTTATTTTGTGACAAGCTTTGAAAGAAAGAAAAGAGAGAGATAACTCGAACATAAACATAAGGGGGAAAAAGAGCCTGAATAATAAATTTTAATGCCATTGTTGAATTGGGGCCTGAGACCTGCAATACAATGACTGAGTCTTTAAGATTACAAAAATGTAAATTCTGTCTTTCTGCTGATAAATTCCCTAACCTTGTATGCCTTTAATTAAAGGTAATTTGAGGATAGAGGGAACTTTGCAGAATATATTCAGGATGAGTTAAAAAGTCTCATCAATGACAGCAAATAACACAATAATTAATCTCCAAAGACAGTGATGATTATTCTTCAAGGATTTCATAAATCCATCACCTCAGAAGATTATTAAATTCTGTAGATGGGCTTTCAAATAAGAATAGCAATGTAAATTGACAATATTTCCCATGGCTGCTAAAGATACTTTTAAGAAAGTAAAACCTCAATGCTTTTCTACTCAATTTTATCAATCTGAGGTGCTCAGAAAAGTTTTGTTATCCTGATTTTAATAAATTAAACCAATAAAATAAAAAAAAGAAAGGGATCATGAAAAATACATTCAAGATACAAGTACCAAAAAAAATACAAGTACTAGCTTTTTCAATATATTCAAATATACATATATAGGTACACATATGTGTACCTGTTTGTGTTTGTATATACATATGTATGCTTATATATGTATGTACACACACACACACACACACACACACACACAAACAGGATGCAATTTTATTGAATTAGCACTTAGTCTAGAAGCAACCACAAGGGGAAAAAAAAAAGAGTTCTTTATAATCCCTAAAATTTCTTCCTGTGGAAATTGCAGAGAACATTATGTGGTTATAAAATTTCCTGTTAAACATCACATAGGAGGTGCTTTCATTTTTAGTGGCTTTATTTCTTTATAAAATATTGTAGCCAAATGGATTCTATTAGAAATCCAATATGCCCTAAATTATATTCATATCATTATATACAACACTTTAAAAAATATATGCAGCATTAAGACATACTTTTTCAGATAATTCTAAACCCGTTAGTCAAATTAATATCTCCATCCCCACTGACTCATTTGATAGAAAAAACATTCATATGATTTTCTCATATTCCATTACCTTGATTTCTCTATAGAAAAACAAAATAATAAAATATATTGTATTTTAATAAGCTCTAAATATTCTATTTTCCTTAATCATGACATTCATTAATTCATAATTCATTTTATGCAATACAGGTGTATCATAGATTATAAAAATAGAATGATTAAAAATATCAGAAGATATTTTAGAACTAGAATAAATGAAAAAGAAACTTTATCTCTTGGAGAAATATTCACTGAACACTAAGGAACCATTGATTATATGGCTTGCTATGTTTTTTTCCACTAGTCTTACCATCTCAGAACAATAAGGCCCCAGATTTCCTTTATAGAAATAGTTATCCTAAACTTTGGGTAAACTTGACTTGTAGTCGATTCCTTAGAAACAGTTAGCACAGCCTAATCCGTCTAGTCAAGGATATGTTTTTTCCAGTGGTCATGTATGGATGAGAGAGCTGGACTATAAAGAAAGCTGAGCGCCAAAGAATTGATGTTTTTGAATTGTGGTGTTGGAGAAGACTCTTGAGAGTCCCTTGGACTGCAAGGAGCTCCAACCAGTCCATCCTAGAGGAGATCAGTCCTGAATATTCATTGGTAGGACTGATGTTGAAGCTGAAACTCCAATACTTTGGCCACCTGATGCGAAGAGTTGACTCATTTGAAAAGACCCTGATGCTGGGAAAGATTGGGGGCAGGAGGAGAAGGGGACGACAGAGGATGAGATGGTTGGATGGCATCACCGACTCAAATGGACGTGGGTTTGGGTGGACTGCAGGAGTTGGTGATGCACAGGGAGGCCTGGTGTTCTGAGGTTCATGGGGTCAAAAATTGTCTGACACGAGTGAGCAACTGAACTATACTGAACTGAATGATATGAAGTCACTAAATGTATATTGGAAACTCAGTTATGCCAACAAATTTAACCTAGAGATTTGGGATAATGCTTGAAAGTTAATGTTTGTGGCACATGAAGAAAATATTAAAAAAAAGAAAAATAATAATTAAATAGTCAAATGAGGGAAAACATAATGAAAAGAAGCAAAGGACATAGAAAAACAAAAGAGAGAGATTAAATTGCATAAATTTCTATTCCTAAGGTGACCAAGAGATACCATTAATAAGAAATAACTCAAGAAATTAGACAAAGGAAAATAGATACATTCTCCATTCATTTAATATGCACTATATGTAATTATACTTACTCTCTTAGAATTACATTTTTCTTTCAGTATTTTAAATCTATTTTTTAAATAGCTTGTCTTTAGGTTATTAGAGATGCATTATTTATTTTTATTCAAATAGTAATATCTGACATTTGATGCATACTTACTATGTGCAGACATAGTAAAGAGTGCTCTGCACATATTTAAAAAGGGGGTTATTATCTCTTTACAAATCATGGAGCACAGAAGTTGAATATTTTAAACAGCCTCACTGTATCATAAAGGTTAGCTATCAGATTTAAACTTTTCAGGGTTGTGCAAAGGCATTTTAAATTATCTCAAATGTGTAAGATTCTTCTTGGCCTTATCTAGGTTTTGAATTTCCGAAGACTAGATGAAACTTAAAGAGTTTATTTAAAACTTAATCTTCTGAACTGAACGGAACTGAACTGCTAACTCTTCTGGTTTAGCACAACTCAGCATAATAAATGCAACGTGTTTGATGTGCATTTAACTAGGCCCCTCTATTCTATTCAAGTAACTAAAATTTCATTGAGATTATTGGATAATCTAGAGCCAAAATCTGCTGCCCTGTGTCATCATTATTAGTGCATTTTCAGTTCCTGTAGTAGTCAGTCGTAAAAATGCCAGAGTCAGACAAAAGAATACTTAGGAATCAGGAAAACTGAATTTTTAAGTTTTGCCGCATCCTAGCTCTTAACCTTGGGAAATTCAAAAACTTGCTGAAAAAGGAAGAAATTAACATTTATTGAGAATCTGCTATGTAGCAGAAAATATTACCTATCTCATAGGGTTTTATTGAAATAACTAAAATATTGCAAACATAAACAAAATTTACTACAACATTATGTAATTTAAGTTGTCAGAGTAATAGATGATAATTATTAAAGTATCACATATTACTGCTCTGTCTAGAGCTAGTTCATAATTACTTCATATGAAGATTGTGCCCAACTAATATAATGTTTAAACAAAAGTAAAATATACTTTTAGAAATATATCTAGGTATAAAGTTGGATTGTATGAAGTAGTTACTAAATCAGTTCCGTTAAACAGATGAAAAACAACATATATCTAAGAAGTATCTTTTTTGTATACAGAGTACTAGGCTTTGCCAGAGACATGGGACAGGCAATTTTAGTGTGAAAAAGCTTATATGTAACCAGCTGATAAGGTTTGCTGTTCTGCAGGCACACACATCCTCTATGCAAGTCATTCCTCTACTATACTCAATCAATTAATCCAGTATGATCAGTTCAGTTCAGTATGATAAGGAATGTTAATATCACTTTAGAGTAAACAGGCATCTGTTAATAGATCTTTCCAGATATTTGGCATATGCAGAGGCACTGATGGAGGCAGTGATGCTTAAGGCAGTATTTTGAATGACTGTAACAAAATGCAATATGTTTTGAACACTGTAAATATCTCCCTAAAGTATAATGTCTAGATACTAATATGGAAATGGTTCCAAGAGATTAAAGTATGTGAGACAATATGAATGTCACAATATTATTTATAAATAGGACCTATAAGACAAAGAAACTATGAAACAAGGAAAAGAGTCAAGGTGGAGAAAATGAAAATTCTATTTTAAACAAATGCTCATTTAGTATGCTCCCTGCATGCTCTATTTCTCAGGATCTAGGATTACACTTTTTGAGTGTTTAAAACTTTTTCAAGATTGCAAATGTACTTAGATCTTGGCCCATTTGCTTCATTTATGCAAAGGCTAGACTGTCAAAGTGGCAACTAGTATTTAGAGAGTCTGATGCAGCTTTCTTGTTAAGCCCCATTTCTAGAATATAGCCGGTTCACCTGAGGGCAGAAATCCTATGACAAACAGTTATTTGAAAATCAGAGAGGGTAAATAAGTTATGTTCTTCAGTCACTAGGCTTTAAAAATTATATGAATTACAATAATATAAGTATTTGTTTCTATTTCTTTCTATACCACCAATTAACTGTGATATAAATGACTTACCTCACAAAACTATTTCTTAAGACTATTTTTAGAGGAATCTGTGGAGTTGTAAACTGGCTTACTATTTAAAGTATTCATCAAATTTAAAATTAGATTTAAATCATATCATTTACACTGTGCCACACATAAAAATTCAGATAAATCATCACATTGAAATATGAACGCTTGCTTGAGTCTGAGGCTAAAGATGTGACAATTTAATATTTTTATTTTTTGGCTTTTAAATCAAGCTTTACTGGCCAGTGCCATGTTGAGGGTGAGATGGTAATAAATGGTCAAAATATTAAATATGTTTTCACCTGAACAGTAAAATTCTAGTAATGAAATATATATGTAAACATTATTCATAGCAACTATTCCTTACTATGACTTTGCTATTTTGTATCAATGTTAAGAAAAATTATATATTTAAAAAGGCAAGGAATTACTAAAACCCCTAAAATCTCTCATATACAAAATTTTCACCTTTAAGTCTCTGAAGGTAAATTATGACAATTTCATATTTAACACAAAATTCATATGTAACATAAAATTCTGCTTTCTCATGATACTTCTTGAACAAAAATGACTGATATTATTTGCTGAATGTAATAATTTCTAGTTGACTATTCTAGTTAACCAGTCCAAGTTTAAAGTTGACAACATAAATCTTACATTTTACAATAAAAAATGAAATTTTTTTCATCTCTGCTTTAGTATGTCATATTTAAAGCATCTTTTTATTAGAGAAAACTGAAGTGAGGGAAACTAGCAGTTTGCCAATAATAACTCCAAAAACAATTTTGATGGTCTAAAATGTAAATTAATTTCTTTTTACATTATTCATGATTTTAAATGATTAATTATAATCTAACCAGTTTAAAACCAGTAAAATCATATCATGCTAGTATTAAAGCTTTTGTTTATAACCAAAAGAAAAAATGCTTTTATTTTAGCTGAATTCAGGAAAATGTTAAGAGATGGAAGTGAAAGGTAGGATGAATCAAACTCGGAAAGATCATAATGTGCTGTTGACAATGGGGAGGCCTTGAAGGAGGAAACTTTCAAGAAGGTGAGTGATGCTAGTCAGAAATTAATTTTAATGGTCTAAAGTGAAAGCAATGATATTTAAATATAGAACCTGATGAAATAAAGATACGTTTAGAAATTGGGAGCTATGAAATTGGGTAATGGATAAAGTATAGGTATATAATCAGTTTGCAGTGAGTGAGGAGAAAGACATCCAAGGTTTTTATATTAGAGGTTTTGTGCACATCAATACCATTCGGAAAGCAAGGATCCAGCAAGCCCACTCCTGGGCATATATCCAGGTACAAACATAATCTGAAATGATACATGCACCCCAATGTTCATTACAGCACTGTTTACAATAGCCAAGACATGGAAGCCACCTAAATTTCCACTGACAGAGGAATGGACAAAGCAGATGTGGGACATATATACAATGGAATGATTATTACTCAGCCATAAAACGGAATGAAATGACGCTATTTGCAACAACATGGATGGACCTAGAATTATCATCCTAAGTGAAGTAAGTTAGAGAAAGAAAAATGCCATATGATATGACTTACATGCGGAATCTATTAAAAAAATGGTACAAATTAACTTATTTACAAAACAGAAATAGAGTCACAAATGTAGAAAAGAAATGTATGGTTATCAAGCTGGAAAGGGGAAAGAGGGATAAATTAGGAGATTAGGACTGACATGTATAGGAGATCAGGACTGACTACTATATAAAATAGATAACTAATAAGGACCTACTGTCAGTTTTCATTCCAATCCCAAAGAAAGGCAATGCCAAAGAATGTTCAAACTGCCACACAATTGCACATCCACATGCTAGCAAAGTAATGCTCAAAATTCTCCAAGCCAGGTTTCAAAGTATGTGAACTGTGAAATTCCAGATGTTCAAGCTGGATTTTGAATAGGCAGAGGAACCAGAGATCAAATTTCCAACATTCGTTGGATCATTGAGAAGGCAAGAGAGTTCCAGAAAAACATCTACTTCTGCTTTATGGACTATACCAAAGCATTTGACTTTGTGGATCACAACAAACTGTGGAAAATTCTTTAAGAGACAGGAATACCAGACCAGGAGTTCTGGTATGCAGGTAAAGCAGCAACAGTTAGAACTGGGCATGGAACAACAGACTGGTTCCAAATCGGGAAAGGAGTATGTCAAGGCTGTATATTGTCACCCTGCTTATTAAACTTATATACAGAATACATCATGCAAAATGTTGGGCTGGATGAAGCACAAGCTGGAATCAAGATTGCTGGGAGAAATATCAATAACCTCAGATATGTAGATGACACCACCCTTATGGCAGAAAGCAAAGAAGAACTAAAGGGCCTCTTGATGAAAGTGAAAGAGGAGAGTGAAAAAGATGGCTTAGAGCTCAACATTCAGAAAACTAAGATCATGGCATCTGGTCCCATCACTTCATGGCAAATCGATGGGGAAACAGTGGAAAGAGTGGCAGCTGTTAATTTTTGGGCTCCAAAATCACTGTAGTCATGTATGGATGTGAGAGTTGGACTGTATACAAAGCTGAGCGCCGAAGAATTGATGCTTTTGAGCTGGGATGTTGGAAAAGACTCTTGAGAGTCCCTTGGACTGCAAGATCAAACCAGACAATCCTAAAGGAAATTAGTCCTGAATAGTCATTGGAAGGACTGATGCTGAAGCTGATAACTCCAAAACGTTGGCCACCTGATGTGAAGAACTGACTCATTTGAAGAGACCCTGATGCTGGGAAAGATTGAAGACAGGAGGGGAAAGGGATGACAGAGGATGAATGGTTGGATGGCATCACTGACTCAATGGACATGAGTTGGAGCAAGCTCTGGGAGCTGGTGATGGACAGAGAAGCCTGAAGTGCTGCAGTCCATGGGGTCATAGAGAGTTGGACATGACTGAGTGACTGAACTTAACTGAAGGACTTATTGTATAATACAGGAAGCTATACTCAATACTCGGTATGACCTCTATGGGAAAATAATCTAAAAAAGAGGGGATGTATGTATATGTATAACTGATTCACTCTGCTGTACAGCAAAACCAAAGAAATTAAGATATGAAAAGTCTGGTTATTTAGATAGATAATCCAATATCACAGCACTTTTTCAGACATTATGGAATATTAACATTTAAAAACTTATAGAAATATTTTCACCTTCTCTAAAAGATCACAAAATTTAGTTAAGTTTTAGACTCATTTTGCTTAGGGGTGTGAGAATGATCAAGTGATTAATCAAGCCACTGATGCAGTAATATAGATGTATGCTACTTGTCTTTTTGAATTTTATCATTTAATCAGTAAAAAAGCACTATTACACTATGATACAAATTTTTATTTTTTTTAAATCAAAATCTTTCCTATTTTCCTTTTCACTGAGCTTGCAATTGCTGTTACAAACCATTCTGAAATAAACATCTCTCATTGAAGTCAACCTAAATTATTCTGATGTCCATATGTCACTTTTCAGATATAAGCCTGAGACATCATTAGCGTTAATGATGTGAGGCTGCTTCTTGTTGATACCTATTGCTATTTAATGACCCAACTACCTGAGGCAGTTTTGATAACTTGAAAAAAATAATAGAAAATCATCTAGCATTTGCTCCAGGAGAGATTTGATTACAAGTTGTTGACTAAGCAAGCCTACATAAAAGGTTTTCTGCTATCCTAGCAGAAATGATGAAAAACCTAGGCCTTCAAATTATTTTTGTTTGCCTCAAATGCAAATATTAGGTATTACATTTCAGTTATAGTTAATATAAATTGTTTACTTATTCATGTTTAATGGAATGAAGGTCATATTTTATTTTCAAGTTTTTTTTCCAACTCTTTTGCAGAGGCACACACTTATAAGGAAATTAATTTTATGCACTAAGATTTTCTGGTTAAGAAAGTGAGTAGAACGTGACCATAAGTACATGGACAACTTGAATATATCATTGGAACAGCTAATAATAGTCCCATATTACTAGCTCTTCTCAAATTGACTTGACATGGTATCTTTTTATGTACTAATCATAAACTTTTATAAAATGATTTCCTTAATGGGATGTAGTGACCCAATCAACTATTTGAATTTCAGGTTGTGATGGGAGTCCTCAATGTTGGAAGACCATGTTAAAAACATTTTCAGTAGCAATTTCAAAACTGCAGCAGGAACAGAAAAACATGTTTCTTCAATAACAAAAATTATTTAAAATCATTAACCTAATTAACATTTTCACCTGGTCTTCATTTAATGTGCAAAGAAGCAGTTGATGATAATAATTACTCAACTACAAACTAAGTGGTCAATTAGATACACAATTACCCAATTTGCATGCACAGAAGTGAATGTTATCACTAAAGTTACTTCTAAGCATTAAAAAATATAATACACATACAAAATTTAGTCTGTAATTAAAAAATGGAACCGTTATTATTTTTTTTTCTAAATGTGACCTGAAGACATTCTCTCATACTTACTATTAAAATGACCCTCACATTACAAATAATGGAAGAATGATATAGGTATTTTGAGAAATTAAGCTTATTTTTTTTTTATGTATATCACCATTTCAGCATATCATCCACTTATTCAAATCCATTCATACAATTATCCATTTATTCCTTTATAATTGATACATTGAATACTGAGTCTTCTACAGCAAGATTCTATTTTGTGTGTAATGCAAAGATTAAGACTCATAGGGTACTATGTTTAGTACCAAGAGGTGATATAACATGCATACGTGTCAGAGAGGGTAAAAGCAATAATAAGAGGAAAAATAAAGTATGAAATAATGTTTTTACATATGAAATAAAGTTTACTTGGAAAGTATTGAAAATGTTGAAGATACTTGATGGGAAATGAGAACAGTCCATTCACTCACCCAATGATTTAAAAAATATCTATCAGTTACCTACAGGATATATGTCATTGCACTAAGAGACAGGGATAAGAACGTCTGTTTAGAGTGTTTTGTAACCAAATCCTTAACCCTATTTGTAAGCTAACAGTAGATCTTTCATCTTCCTTTAATTATTTGAGTTTCCACAACATTTTTATAACAGAGCAAGTATATGGAATTCAGTTTAAGACTCTATCAATATATATTTTACATGGGATTTTAATTGTTTAGAAATTAGAGTTTTCACTTGAAAGTAATACACATATTTCACTTCACTTTTATATAATAAGAAATGAAAATAAAGAAACTAAGTCACACTGCTCTAAATTCATAGACCCAGGTTGTGTCCCGAATGAACTTCAGTAAATCTCCTCCATATTATCCATTATTTAAAAGGTCAAGCCTACAAACTCAGGGAAAAATCGATGCCAACACAATTTTCCTAGGATTTTTTGGTACAAGGGTTTTTCTACAGATTTTCATCTAATCAGCACCGACTGACATATTTCTCTAGTGGATCACACTTTAAACTGAAGAATTTAACTCTCCCTCGACCTATGCTCATTCAGTTCAGTTCAGTCTCTCAGTCCTGTCTAACTCTTTGCGACCCCATGAACCACAGCATGCCAAGCCTCCCTGTCCATCGACAACTCCCGGAGTCCACCCAAAGCCATGTCCACTGAGTCGGTGATGCAATCCAACCATCTCATTCTCTGTCGTCCCCTTCTCCTCCTGCCCTCAATCTTTCCCAGCATCAGGGTCTTTTCCAGTGAGTCAGCTCTTCACATCAGGTGGCCAAAGTATTGGCGTTTCAGCTTCAACATCAGTCTTTCCAATGAACACCCAGGACTGATCTTCTTTAGGATGGACAGGTTGGATCTCCCTGCAGTCAAAGGGACTCTCCAGAGTCTTCTCCAACACCACAGTTCAAAAGCATCAATTCTTCAGTGCTCAAATTTCTTTATAGTTCAACTCTCACATCCATACATAACCACTAGAAAAACCATAGCCTTAACAAGACGGACCTTTGTTGACAAAGTAATGTCTCTGCTTTTCAATATGCTACCTAAGTTGGCCATTACTTTCCTTTCAAGGAGTGAGTGTCTTTTAATTTCATGGGTGCAGTCACCATCTGCAGTGATTTTGGAGCTGCCCAAAATAAAATCAGCCACTGTTTCCACTGTTTCCCCATCTATTTGCCATGAAGTGATGGGACCAGATGCCATGATCTTAGTTTTCTGAATGTTGAGCTTTAGGCCTATTTTTTTAACTCTCTTCTTTCACTTTCATCAAGAGGTTCTTTAGTTCTTCACTTTCTGCCATAAGGGTGGTGTCATCTGCATATCTGAGGTTACTGATATTTCTCCCGGCAATCTTGATTCAAGCTTGTGCTTCTTCCAGCCCAGCATTTCTCATGATGTGCTCTGCATATAAGTTAAATAAGCAGGGTGACAATATACAGCCTTGACGTACTCCTTTTCACTGGAACCAGTCTGTTGTCCCATGTCCAGTTCTAACTGTTACTTCCTGACCTGCATATGGGTTTCTCAACCCCAAGAAAAAGAAAAGCAAAAAAGCAAAATGGCTGTCTGAGGAGGTCTTACAAATATCTGTGAAAAGAAGGGAAGCGAAAAGCAAAGGAGAAAAGGAAAGATATACCCATTTGATTGCAGAGTTCCAAAGAATAGCAAGGAGAAATAAGAAAGCCTTCCTCAGTGATCAATGCAAAGAAATAGAGGAAAACAATAGAATGGGAAAGACTAGAGATCTCTTCAAGAAAATTAGAGATATCAGGGGACATTTCATGCAAAGATGGGCTCAAGAAAGGACAGAAATGGTAGGGACCAAACAGAAGCAGACAATATTAAGAAGAGGTGGCAAGAATACACAGAAGAACTATACAAAAAAATATCTTCACAACCCATATAATCATGATGTTGTGATCATTCACACTCACCTAGAGCCAGACATCCTGAAATATGAAGTCAAGGGGGCCTTAGAAAGCATCACTATGAACAAAGCTAGTTGAGGTGATGGAATTCCAGTTGAGCTATTTCAAATCCTAAAAGATGATTCTGTGAAAGTGCCACACTCAATATGCCAGCAAATTTGGAAAACTCAGCAGTGGCCACAGGACTGGAAAAAGTCAGTTTTCATTCCAAGCCCAAAGAAAGGCAACGCCAAACAATGCTCAAACTACTGCACAATTGCACTCATCTCACACTCTAGTAAAGTAATGCTCAAAATTCTCCAAGGTAGGCTTCAGCAGTATGTGAACTGTGGACTTCCAGATGTTCAAGCTGGTTTTAGAAAAGGCAGAGGAACCAGAGATCAAATTGTCAACATCTGCCGGATCATCGAAAAAGCAAGAGATTTCCAGAAAAAACATCTGTTTCTGCTTTATTGACTATGCTCATTAGGTAATCCAAAATATTTGTTACTTTCTCATTCAAAAACTTGAGAGCCTGAATTTCTCAGGATCCAGTACTATAAAGTATGCTTGTACCCACTCTTCCACTATTGGCCAGTTTTATTTGCAATTACATTTTGAGCGATTAGCCTGGGTTATTTGGTACTTTTATTGATACTTTCTCAGGCTTTCTCTGAACAGACAGGAATCAACTATAGGTTTAACTGCATGAAGTTCATATACAATTCGGACCATCAAACTTGTACCTATACTTGAACACTACTCAAGAAAAGCAGATCAGAATAAAGGTCTTCTAATAGATGTGGAAACAGTTTATTTTCAGTTTATACAACTGTTACTATGGTCAACTGTTATGTAGGTCATACAGTAAGTGTGTTTAACTTTTTAATAAACTGTCAAAAATGTTGATTTCTCATTGAGCTAAACAGTTAAAAGATTTATTTATGTGCAAATAATACTGAGGTACTATTAAAATAATAATAACTGGGTTTCACAGACTGACTGGAAAAGATCTTTAATGACAGTATTTCCATAGAGAAGAATCAATGGTCTTGGAATATAGGCTATTGCTATTTATAGATATGATTGTAATGTTTTCAAATGAGCATTGAGTTTACCTGAGTCATTTTCAAAGGTAATCATAATACTATCAAATATTTCTTCAAAGATGAAACAGATAGGCACACCATGCAACTTTAATGTTGTCTTGAAAATATTATTTTTTTAAACTGAAAGTGAAGTTTGATTTATAATTTAATAGTTTTAAACAAAAATTATTCATAGTGGAATAATACTTTGCTTTTCAAATTATTTATACATTCATATATTATGACTATAGAATTCTATTTTTTTCTGGGATATTTAGGCTCTTGACTCTTTATGCTGAAGGTGGATGGTCTTTTTCAGCAATATCTTCATTGCTGCTGCTGCTGCTGAGTCACGTCAGTCGTGTCCGACTCTGTGCGACCCCTTAGACGGCAGCCCACCAAGCTCCGCCATCCCTGGGATTCTCGAGGTAAGAATACTGGAATGGGTTGCCATTTCCTTGTCCAATGCATGAAAGTGAAAAGTGAAAGTTAAGTCACTCAGTCGTGTCCAACTCTTAGCGACCCCATGGACTGCAGCCTACCAGGCTCCTCCGTCCATGGGATTTTCCAGGCAAGAGTACAGGAGTGGGGTGCCATTGCCTTCTCCAATATCTTCATTAGGGTCTTCAATTTTCACGAGAAGTCACTCTTCTAAATCAGTTGGGCATTAAAACATATATGTCATTGAGAAATGCAACACTATTACATTTTTTAAAAATTGTATAATGTTGAATAATTTGAAGACTTTATTTGTCATTTCCTCCAGATTAGTTCTTACACTTAATTGTTCAGAAAGGTCACCTTGAATACTTGTTAAAAATATGAACTCAGTTCTGTTCAGTTCAGTCTCTCAGTCATATCCGACTCTTTGAGACCCCAAGAATTATAGCACACCAGGCCTCCTTGTCCACCTACAACTCCCAGAGTCCACCCAAACTCATGTCCATTGAGTCAGTGATGCCACCCAACCATCTCATCCCCTGTCATCTCCTTCTCCTCCTGCCCTCAATCTTTCCCAGCATCAGGGTCTTTTCAATGAGTCAGCTCTTCACATCAGGTGGCCAAAGTATTGGAGTTTCAGCATCAACATCAGTCCTTCCGAAGAACAACCAGGACTGATCTCCTTAGGATGGACTAGTTGGATCTCCTTGCAGTCCAAGGGACTCTCAAGAGTCTTCTCCAACACCACAGTTCAAAAGCATCAATTCTTCAGTGCTCAATTTTCTTTATAGTCCAACTCTCACATCCATACATGACCACTAGAAAAACCATAGCCTTGACTAGACAGACTTTTGTTGGCAAAGAAATGTCTCTGCTTTTTAATATGCTGTCTAGGTTGGTCATAACATTCCTTTCAAGGAGTAAGTGTCTTTTAATTTCATGGATGCAGTCACCATCTACAGTGATTTTGGAGCCCAAAGAAATAAAGTCTGCCAATGTTTCTCCATCTATTTGCCATGAAATAATGGGACCAAATGCCATGATCTTAGTTTTCTGAATGTTGAGCTTAAGCCAACTTGTTCACTCTCTTCTTTCACATTCATCAAGAGGCTCTTTAGATCTTCTTCACTTTCTGCCATAAGGGTGGTGTCATCTGCATATCTGAGGTAACTGATATTTCTCCTGACAATCTTGATTTCAGCCTGTGCTTCCTCCAGCCCAGTATTTCTCATGATTTACTCTGCATATAAGTTAAATAAGCAGGGTGACAATATACAGCCTTGACATACTCCTTTTCCTATTTGGAACTGTTCTGTTGTTCTATGTCCAGTTCTAACTGTTACTTCCTGACCTGCATACAGGTTTCTCAAGAGGTAGGTCAGGTGGTCTGATATTCCCATTTCTTTCAGAATTTTCCACAGTTTATTGTGATCCACACAAAGACTTTGGCATAGTCAATAAAGCAGAAATAGATGTTTTTCTGGAACTCTTTTGCTTTTCCAGTGATCCAGCAGATGTTGGCAATTTGATCTCTTGTTCCTCTGCCTTTTCTAATGCCAATTTGAACATTTGGAAGTTCATGGTTCATGTATTGCTGAAGCCTGGCTTGGAGAATTTTGAGCATTACTTTACTAGCATGTGAGATGAGTGCAATTGTGCGGTAGTTTGAGCATTCTTTGGCATTGCCTTTGTTAGGAATTGGAATGAAAACTGAGCTTTTCTTGGCCTGTGGCCACTGCTGAGTTTTCCAAATTTGCTGGCATATTGAGTGCAGCACTTTCACAGCATCATCTTTTAGCATTTGAAATAGCTCAACTGGAATTTCATCACCTCAACTAGCTTTGTTCATAGTGATGCTTCCTAAGGTCCATTTGACTTCACATTCCAGTATGTCTGGCTCTAGGTGAGTGATCACACCATCGTGATTATCTTGGTCATGAAGATCTTTTTCATACAGTTCTTCTGTGTATTCTTGCCATCTCTTCTTAATATTGTCTGCTTCTGTTTGGTTCTTACCATTTCTGTCCTTTATTGAGCCCATCTTTGCATGAAATATTCCCTTGGTATCTCTAATTTTCTTGAAAAGATCTCTAGTCTTTCCAATTCTATTGTTTCCCTCTATTTCTTTTCATTGATCACCGAGGAAAGCTTTCTTTTCTCTCCTTGCTATTCTTTGGAACTCTGAATTCAAATGGGTGTATCTTTCCTTTTCTCCTTTGCTTTTTGCTTCCCTTCTTTTCACAGCTATTTGTAAGGCCTCCTCAGACAGCCATTTTTCTTTTTTGTATTTCTTTTTCTTGGGGATGGTCTTGATTCCAGTCTTGTGAACAATGTCACGACCCTCCATCCATAGTTCATCAGGCACTTGTCTATCAGATCTATTCCCTTAAATTTACTTATCACTTCCACTGTATAGTCATAAGGGATTGGTTTAGGTCATATCTGAATGGTTTCATGGTTTTCTCCACTTTCTTCAATTTCAGTCTGAATTTGGCAATAAGGAGTCATTATACAAGACCTTCTAGAACTAACACCCAAAAAAGATGTGTTTTTCATATAGAGTACTGGAATGCAAAAATAAGAAGTCAAGAAACACCTGGAGTAACAGGCAAATTTGGCCTTGGAGTACAGAATTAAGCCGGGCAAAGGTTAATTGAGTTCTGCCCACAGAACACACTGGTCATAGCAAACACCGTCTTCCAACAACACAGGAGAAGACTCTACACATGGACATCACCAGATGGTCGACACTGAAATCAAATTGATTATATTCTTTGCAGCCAAAGATGGAGAAGCTCTATACAGTCAGCAAAAACAAGACCAGGAGCTGACTATGGCTCATATTATGAATTCCTTATTGCCAAAAATCTGAATTATCTAACATTAAATTAATAGACCAGGGGTGGATCTAGAACTTTTTTATATTAAGTAAGTATCACAAATAATTCTGATACTATGGATATGGCCTTAAGTTTGGTTTATATATATATATATATATATATATATATATATATATATATATATATATATATATATAAAGAGTAGAGTAAAAAAGTTGGCTTAAAGCTCAACATTCAGAAACTAAGATCATGTCATCTGGTCCCATCACCTCATTGGAAATAGATGGGTAAACAGTGCAAACAGTGTCAGACTTTATTTTTTGGGGCTCCAAAATCACTGCTGATGGTGATTGCAGCCATGAAATTAAAAGATGCTTAGTCATTGGAAGGAAGGTTATGACCACCCTAGATAGCATATTGAAAAGCAGAGACATTACTCTGCCAACAAAGGTCTGTCTAGTCAAGGCTATGGTTTTTCCAGTAGTCATGTATAGATGTGAGAGTTGGAAGGTGAAGAAAGCTGAGCGCTGCAGAATTGATGCTTTTGAACTGTGGTGTTGGAGTAGACTCTTGAGAGTCCCTTGGACTGAAAGAAGATCCAACCAGTCCATCCTAAAGGATATCAGTCCTGGGTGTTCATTGGAAGGACTTATGTTGAAGCTGAAACTCCAGTACTTTGGCCACCTCACGCGAAGAGTTGACTCATTGGAAAAGACCCGAATGCTGGGAAGGATTGGGGGCAGGAGGAGAAGGGGATGACACTGGATGAGATGGCTGGATGGCATCACGGACTCGATGGGCATGGGTTTGGGTAAACTACGGGAGCTGGTGATGGACAGGGAGGCCTGGCATGCTGCGATTCATAGGGTCGCAAAGAGTCTGACAAGACTGGGCGACTGAACTGAACTGAACTGAACTGTGGCATATATATATCTGATTATAGTATATATACTATAACTATAATTTTACTATATGTATTAAGCCATATTTGGGGGTAACAGGATATTGTTCAGTTTTTCTTTTCATAATTACATTGACACTAGAGGTGATGTAGCAAAGTAGACAGTGGAAATTAAAGAAAGTGTTAGTTGCTCAGTCATCAGACTCTTTGTGATCCCATGGACTTCAGAGTCCAGCAGACTTCCCTATCCATGGGATTTTTCAGGCAAGAATCCTAGAGTGGGTTACCATTTCCTTCTCCAGGGGAATCTTCCAGACCCAGGGATTTAACCTGGGTCTCCAGCATTATAGGCAGATTCTTTACCATCTAAGTCAACAAAGAAGCCCTAAAGTAAACGGTATGCACCTAAATAGTGTTTTCTTTTTGAAGGTTTTATTGAGACATAATTTACAGAATAAACTACAAACATCAACTATACAACTAACATACACCCATGAAATAGTTATCACAATCAAGATAATAAACATATTCATCACTTTCAAACTGTTTTGTGTCACCTTTATAAACCCTTGCTTTGCCCTTCATCAATCCCACTTTCTCACACAACCATTCATGTGTTTTCTGTTACTATAGAATTTAACAGAAGTATATGGACAGAGGAGCCTGGTGGTTTGCCGTCCATGGGTTCACAAAAGAGTTGCACATGACTTAGCAACTAAACAACAACAAAAAATTCTACATCAAATATGCTCTTTACACTTTTGCATGATATTTTGAGTTTCATCAATATTATTATGTGTATTGAATGTTCATTATGTTATATTGTTAAGTAGTATTCCATTGTCCAGATAAAGCTTTCTCCAATTGATGGACTGTTGGATTACTTCCAGTTTGTGGCTGATACACTCAAAACAGCTATTAACATCTGTATACACATCTTTGTATTGAAAGTTGCATGAATAACTGCATTGTTTTGGGAAAATAGCTACATATAAAATAGCTGGTTTATATAGAGGATAGATGTTTAACATTTTAGGAAATTGGCAAAGTTATTGGAACATTTTATGTTCACTTTAGCAATGTATGACTACTTCATGTCCTCCACTTTGCTCATAAACATTTGATATTTAACATCTATTATAAAAGCTAAAATTAAAAAGTTAAGTCTGCTCAAATATTTTAAAAACACTGTTTCATTTCTTACTGAATTTTGAGAGTTTTTAAAAATATATTCTGAAGACAAACATTTTCTCACATAAAGTTCAAAAAATATTTTCGCCTACCTATGTTTTATTCCAGAAATTGCTTTTTTTTGTTGTTGTTGTTTTTTTAGTTTTAGGTTTCATTTAGTCATTAATTTTCAGCACAGTGTAAGGTATAGATATACCCAAATGAATGCAGAGTTCCAGAGAATAGCAAGGGGAGATAAGAAAGCCTAAAACAAGAAAGCCTTCTTAATGCAAAGAAATAGAGGGAAACAATAGAATGGGGAAGACTAGAGACCTTTTCAAGAAAATTAGAGAAACCAAGGGAACATTTCATGTAATGATGGGCACAATAAAGTAAAAAAAAAAATAGATAAATAAATTAGAAAAAAAAATACTTGAAAAGACAAGGACCTAAGAGAAGAATATAAGATTAAGAAGTGGCAAGAATACACAGAGGGAATTTACAAAAAAGGTCTTAATGATCTGGATAACCACAATGGTGTGGTCACTTACCTAGGGACAGATATCTTGGAATGTGAAGTCTTCAAGTGGGCCTTAAAGCATTACTAACAACAAAGCTAGTGGAGATGATGGAGTTCCAGCTGGACTATTTCAAATCCTAAAAGAAGATGCTGTTAAAGTGCTGCGCTCAATATGTCAGCAAATTTGTAAACCTCAGCAATAGTCACAGTACTGGAAAATGTCAGTTTTCATTTCAATCCCAAATAAAGGCAATGCCAAAAAATGTTGAAATTACCATAAAATTTCATTCATTTCACATGCTAGCAAAGTGATGCTCAAAATCCTTCAAGCTAGGTATCAACAGTATGTGAACAGAGAACTTCCAGATGTACAAGCTGAATTTAGAAGAGGCAGACATCCATTGGATTATAGAAAAAGCAAGAGAATTCTAGTAAAACATCTATTTCTGCTTCATTGACTATGGTAAAGTCTGACTGTGTGGATCACAACAAACTGTTGAAAATTCTAAAAGAGATGGGAATACCAGCCCGCCTTATCTGCTTCCTGCAAAACCTGTATATGCAGGTCAAGAAGCAACAGTTAGAACTGGATATGGAATAATGGATGGATTCAAAAGTGGGAAAGGAATATGTCAAGAATGTATATGGTCACCCTGCTTATTTAACCCTGCATATTTTATATGCAGAGTACAAGATGCAAAATTGTACATCAAATTGTACATCAATATGCAAATTGATGACTCAGAAGCTGGAATCAAGATTGCCAGGAGAAATATCAGCAACCTCATATATGCAGATGATAGTGCACTAGTGGAAGAAACCAAAGAACAACTAAAGAGTCTCTTGACGTGGGTGAAAGAGGAGTCAAAAAGCTGGCTTAAAACTTAGCATTCAAAAAATAAGATCATGGCATCCAGTCCCATCATTTCATGGCAAATAGATGGGGAAACAATGGAAACAGTGACAGACTTTGTTTTCTTGGGCTCCAAAACAACTATGGATGGTGACTGCAACCATGAAATTAAAAGACACTTGCTCCTTGGAAGAAAAACTATGACAAATCTAGAGACTGTATTAAAAAGCAGAGACATCATTTGATGACAAAGGTCTGTCTAGTCAAAGCTATGGTTTTTCCAGTTGTCATGTACTGATGTTAGAATTGGACCATAAAGAAGGCTGAGGGTCAAAGAATTGATGCTTTCAAACTGTGGTGTTGGAGAAGACTCTTGAACAGCAATGATATCAAACCAGTCAATCGTGAAGGAAATCAACCCCAAATATTCATTAGAAGGACTGATGCTGAAACTGAAACTCCAATATGTTGGTCACTTGATGTGAAGTGTCGAGTCATTGGAAAAGATTCTGGTACTGGGAAAGATTGAAGGCAGGAAGAGAAGGGGACAACAGAAGATGAAATGGTTGGATGGCATTGCAAACTCAGTGGACATGAATTTGAGCAAACTCAGGGAAATGGTGAAGGACAGGGAATCCTGATGTGCTACAGTCCATGGGATTGCAAAGAGTCAGACATAACTTAGAAACTAAACAAGATATAGTTCAATCTTTTTAAAACACAGATATCTAACAAATTTCTGACCATTAGTTTACTTTTATCTCTGCTGGCACGTATAAAATTTAGGTTAATTTAAAAATACATCATACTACCTGATGATTTGTTATTGAGAATCGCATCAGGAATTTGTTGAAGCATTAAATGTGACCAAAATAACATCTTATCATTTCATTTTAAAATAGGTTTGGATAATAATAAAATGAAATAAAATGAAATATTTGCAACTCCCAATGCCAGAATAGAAGTATGCTTTTAAAGCCTTAAATTTGTCATAGAGCTTTTCCTTTTTTTTTTTAATTCTGAAGTTTAAATTCTCCTTAGGGGGGAAAATACTGAAAGATATACTTATATTAATTCCTGTAAATAATCCTGGGTCAAATAATATTACATAAAAAACTAGAAGAATCAAAAAAAAATTGAAATTCTATATATTTCTATGAATATTGTAGATCAATTGAATAGGTCTCCTTATTTAGCTTTTAACATTTTTCCTACAGCCTAAGAAAGCTGCTTTAATATCCTAAATGTAAATTATTCCTATAAATACTATTGCTGCCTTTTTAAAATTTCAACAGATCATTGCTTACAATTTTATTCAATCACACTGTATCTAAAAATTTTTCAGAATTATTTTTTTGATAAAAAAACAATAAAATTAATATCGTATTTTTTGTGGTAGGAAACAAAAAAAAATTCTACTAAATAGCATTATAATTTCATGTAAATATCACTTTGAATTTATTGCTCTAAAAATTCATTGTTTTAATAAGCAGTATCTTGGGATGTATTTAAAAAGACTTAGTATCTCTGGGGAAAATCCAGATGTATTTTTAAGTTTATATTTCAACTAATTCACATTGTTAACATTAGAAAAATGCATAGGCTATATAGGGATGAATAAACAGAAAAATAAAATATGTATGCTCTAGTGGTGCCAGTGTTGCTGGAACACTGCAATAAAATTTTTTAAATGCGTTTGCCCTCTCCAGTACTTTAAAAAATATTTTAAAATTAAAAATATACAAAAGTTTAAACAAAGGTAGCAAAAAAATCATAGTAATATAAGGAAATGTGTGATATTATTGTTGGAGATGATAAGTGCTTTGAGAGTTCAAAAGAGAGTGAGCAATTCATCCAATTCAACACTTCTACAGTATAACAGAAAAATAGACTGAGAGGTTAGGTGAAGTAGCCAAGTTCACACTGCTGGTTAATGGCCCAAACATTTCTCTGTGATAAGGAGATCCTTGTGAGTCCAGGCATCATAAAAATTTCTGTACTTCTTTGAAAATGCACCATTTCTCTTACATGAACCTGAAATAGAACTGCACTAGAAATGACTTTACTTCTACCATATATTAAAATATTATCCACAAGGTGAATGTAATCAGGAGAACTATGAGAAATGAGTTATCTCCTAAACAGCAGCCGAGAAAAATGATTTGGGAGATTTTAAAGATTAAGCAAAGATGGTAAATATTACTGTGAAGAAAACTAAAACTCAAATTGTTGAACATTTCTTATCATTTTTCTTTCAGAATGACCAATCTGAAAGTGAATTCTGTCATTTGTTGTCACAGAATACATTTTTAAGTAAAATATTAAATTCTAAATGGTATAATAATTATTAGTTATAATATAAGCAAATGTATAAAATATTTTATATATTTACATTTAAATGCATTTGTATTATTATATAATAATGCATGTAATTATGTATACATACAATTTTATGTATATACACATAATTTGTAAATTTTAAAAAAGAAATGTGTATATTTGCTTTTTACACTGTTATACCAAAATACTGAGTGACTTCAACACTATAATACACCACAAACTGAGTGGCTTAAACAATAGAAATTTACTGTTGCACAGTTCTTGAGGCTAAAAGCCTCAATTCAAAGTGTTGACAGAGTTTGTTCGAGAAGACTTCTTAGGACTATATCTCTCCTCTTAACCTGTAGAAGACTGTGTTCTCCCAGTGTCTTTATGTAGTCTTTTAGTACTATGTACTAAAAGTACTATGTAAAGTAGTTTAGTCTTTATGTTCAAATTACCCCTGGGCCCGACATGAGGTTTAGCACTACAATGCATGTTTTTGGGAGAGGGAGGATATACCTCATGCCAATAGCATGAGGTTATGGTTATATAAGATTGTAAAGTAATATGAAAATTTTTATATCACCAGACATAATACCCAATTAATTGATATCTATCCATAAAAATGTACTGAAGATTTCTTTAAACTTAACATTTTCCAGCTTCAGTCTATCTATTAAATATTTTAATGATTTGATTTAGATGTTCCAGGATACAATCCCTTTTGCTGATTTGAGCTTGCAACATAAAAAAAAAAAATTAATCCCTTCTATTTCAGAATTTGTGACACTTGAGGAAATCTCTGTGTTCAAAGTTGATTGATTTAGTACCCATACTAAGTCACCTCAGTTGCCTCAGTCATGTTTGACTCTTTGAGACCCCATGGACTAAGTCGCCTCAGTCATGTTTTACTCTTTGAGACCCCATGGACTGTAGTCAGCCAAGCACCTCTGTCCATGGGATTCTCCAGGCAAGAATACTGGAGTGGGTTGCCATGTCCTCCGGCAGAGTATGTTCTGGACCCAGGGATAGAACCAGAGTCTCATGTCTCCTGCATTGGCAGGCAGGTTCTTTACCACTAGCACCACCTGGGAAACAAGAATAAAGCCTGTTATAATTTGGTCATCATGCTGTATCCAGTACAAATTGGAAACATGGAGTTAACCCAACTGTTGTTATTGGTTGTGCTGTGGGCTTCAGAGCATTCCGATTCTGGTGAGAAATTCCCAGAAAAGATGAGGCAGCTTGGCAGACCAAGATGGAAATTTTAATTCTACTTCCAGCTTACACAAGCAAAAACTTACTTGTTTAAATTGAGTTAAAGTAATAGTGACTTTTCTTCCCCTAATTCATTAGCAGTATAATAGTATATGTTAGATTCGTATATAAATATCCCAAGAGATTTGTCATTGTTTAAAAACCCTTAGGGTTTTATTTTGTTTTGCTTTGTTAGAGTCACAACAGCTTAGACATGGAAGATATCAGGTAGCTTTTAGATAAGTATTCATGTGAAACACTAAGGGTTTCAGAGAAATAACAGCTTTTAAGAGCCTTTCTGAAAAAATTGGAAGTGTTAGTTGCTCAGTCGTGTCTGACTCTTTGTGATCGCATGGACTATAATCCGACAAGCTCCTCTGTCCATGAAATTCTCCAGGCAAGAATACTGGGTCCTTACTCAGGGATTGAACCCAAGTCTCCTGCATTACAGGCAGATGTCTCTGCTTTTAAATATGCTATCTAGGTTGGTCATAACCTTCCTTCCAAGGAGTAAGCGTCTTTTAATTTCATGGCTGCAATCACCATCTGCAGTGATTCTGGAGCCCCAAAAAATAAAGTCTGAAACTGTTTCCACTGTTTCCCCATCTACTTCCCGTGAAGTGATGGGACCAGATGCCATGATCTTAGTTTTCTGAATACTCAGCTTTAAGCCAACTTTTTCACTCTCCTCTCTCACTTTAATCAAGAGGATTTTTAGTTCCTCTTCACTTTCTGCCATAAGGGTGATCTCATCTGCATATCTCAGATTATTGATATTTCTCCCGATAATCTTGATTCCAGTTTGTGCTTCCTCCAGCCCAGCGTTTCTCATGATATACTCTGCATATAAGTTAAATAAGCAGGGTGACAATATGCAGCCTTGACGTGCTCCTTTTCCTATTTGGAACCAGTCTGTTGTTCCATATCCAGTTCTAACTATTGCTTCCTGGCATGTATACAGGTTTCTCAAGAAGCAGGTCTGGTGGTCTGGTATTTCCATCTTGTTCAGAATTTTCCACAGTTTATTGTGATCCACATGGTCAAAGGCTTTGGCATAGTCAATAAAGGAGAAATAGATGTTTTTCTGGAACTCTCTTGCTTTTTCAATGATCCAGCGGATGTTGGCCATTTGATCTCTGGTTCCTCTGCCTTTTCTAAAACCAGCTTGAACATCTGGAAATTCATGGTTCACATATTGCTGAAGCCTGGCTTGGAGAATTTTGAGCATTACTTTACTAGCGTGTGAGATGAGTGCAATTGTGCTGTAGTTTGAGCATTCTTTGGCATTGCCTTTTTTGGGATTGGAATGAAAACTGACCTTTTCCAGACCTGTGGCCACTGCTGAGTTTTCCAAATTTGCTGACATATTGAGTGCAGCACTTTCGCAGGATCATCTTTGAGGATTTGAAATAGCTCAACTGGAATTCCATCACCTCCACTAGCTTTGTTCGTAGTGATGCTTTCTAAGGCCCACTTGACTTCACATTCCAGTATGTCTGGCTCTAGGTGAGTGATCACACCATCGTGATTATCTGGGTCGTGAAGATCTTTTTTGTACAGTTCTTCTGTGTATTCTTGCCACCTTTTAATATCTTCTGCTTCTGTTACATTGAAGAAAGTAAGGAAAACCACTAGACCATTCAGGTACGACCTAAATCAAATCCCTTATGATTATACAGTGGAAGTGAGAAATAGATTTAAGAGTCTAGATCTGATAGACAGAGTGCCCAATGCACTATGGACGAAGGTTCGTGACATTGTACAGGAGACAGGGATCAAGACCATCCCCAAAGAAAAGAAATGCAAAAAAAGCAAAATGACTGTCTGAGGAGGCCTTGCAAATAGCTGTGAAAAGAAGAGAAGTGAAAAGCAAAAGAGAAAAGGAAAGATATTCCCATCTGAATGCAGAGTTCCAAATAATAGCAAGGAGAGATAAGAAAGCCTTCCTCAGTGATCAATGCAAAGAGTTAGAGGAAAACAACAGAATAGGAAAGACTAGAGATGTGCTCAAGAAAATTAGAGATACCAAGGGAACATTTCATGCAAAGATGGGCTCGATAAAGGACAGAGGGATGGGTAGAGGGTAGTAAAGAAGAATACCAGCTAAAAGGAAAACTACTTCTCTCTCGCTCCTCACAACATTTCTGACACAAACTGTATGGGTTTTCTCCTATACCAACCAATTCTCTAGCTCTTGGGATACCACCAATTTGGTGTTCTACAATTCAGATCTGAAAGTGTCATGAGTTAGCAAAATCCCACACTCCCACCATGCTTGGTTAAGGGTGGAGTCCCAAAAGACTGCTTCCCATTTCAGATGTCAGTCACAGATTTGGATCTCCTGTACTCTTGATTCACTTGCTCTTAATATAAACTTCAGGGTGCCATGACCTCCTCCTTGTGTTGGATTATCTGATATAAGGGCTCACAGACCTCAGAAAAGCACTGCGCTAACTATTACCAGTTTATTACAAAGGATACAACTTAGAAACAACCAAATGGACAAACTTACATACGAAAAGGTTTGTGAGAAGGAATGTGGAGTTTCCCTGTCTTCAAAGAGCACCATCCTCCAGAATCTCAATGTGTTCAGCAGCCTGGAAACTCTCCAAATCTCCTTCATCTAGTTTTTTTTTGTGTGTGTGTGGACTTTCCATTCTGTAGACAGGATTGACTAAAATCTTTGGCCATTGATGATTAACTCAGTGCCCAGTCCATCTCCCACCCCTAATAGTTTTAGAGTTCCAATTCTCTGGTCATGTGGTTGGTTCCTCTGGGATCCAACTCTCATCTTCCAAATTTTACCTAATTAGTATAAACTCAAGTTTGGTTAAAAAGGCAATTATGAACAAGAACATATACTCTTTATATCTCTATGACTTAGGAAATTCTAAGGATTTTAGAAGCCCTCTGAAGCCCAAAGATTAAATATATATTTCTTATTATATCACAGATAGAGATTGCATTAGATTTCAGCATGAGTGATTAGTGAAGAAATGAAGTGAGGAACTTTTCAAGAAACCATGCTATAGGGAGTCAGGATTAGAAAGGCTACGAAGGCTGAATTAAAAAGAGACAAATGCTTTGTAAGAATTGTATGAAGTGTTAAAAGTGTTAGTCGCTCAGTTGTATCCGACTCATTTGTCACCCTATGGATGAGGCAAGAATACTGGAGAAGGTTGCCATTCTCTTCTCCAGAGGATCTTCCCCACCCAGAGATTGAACCTATGTCTCCCGCATTGCAGGTGGTTTCTTTACCATCTGAGCCACTTGGGAAGCCACTAGGGAAGTCCTCAAATTTTAAATGAACGGTTAAAATGGGCAGGACAAATCCATAGACTTAGAGACACTCAGGCAGAGATGACTCATCACAATGAAAGAATAATGACAGTAAGTAATTGTCCTGAGAGTCAACAGTGACTTTTACTGGCTACCCCAAAGTGTCTGAGTAGCAAGTGATTTCATGTCTTTAAAGATTAGTTCTCAATTAACAAGTTTGAACTTATTGTCCCATCTTGTCATTGATTATCTGGAAGGCCATAACCCCTGTCCTGATCTGGGCTCCACTCAGATATCCACATCATCGGAATGGGTCTCACTGATTAGTCTTGGACCCCATTTTCAAGAATTCTGTCTGAAGACAGAGATTTCCTTACAAAGTAAAGGAATAAAGAAATAATTAAACAAACAAACAAACAAAAAAAGATGTCATATACAGAACAGAAATCAGTATACTATGTTTCCCATTATTTTTGCATACTTATCTGTTTACACTTTCAGAATGGACATTTCTAACAATTTCCTGAGGCTGATGACAATTCACAGGCAAGGGATTGTGGCATTATGAGCAAATACTTTATGTCATCAGGCTGCCAACAGGTACAAATGAAACACTTTTCACCAAATGTGTAGACTACCTGTGAGGAGAATTACAGGCTGTGAATTAGAAAGCATTCCTCTACATGAGATGTGTGTTCAAGTGTACAGCCTGAAACCCATGCCTTGAGTTTTGCATGGAAAGGTGAAGATATGATTGAAAGATGACAACAAATATAATAATATCTTGAAGAAAAAAGAACAGGATATGCTTTTTAAAACAAGAAGGGCATATAAAACTGGATGTTTTAAGTTACATTTTTGTGTAATATTGAGTTATATTTTCACAGCATTCTTTATTAATATAAACTCACCAGAAGACATTTATATTACATTGCAACTAATAAGTATTTTGAAACTGTGCTTTGACTTTAGATAAATAAGTTGCTTCTATAAAGCATTACTCAACTCTAAATTTAATTTATCATAAAATTCTAGATATTTCTGTTCTTTGGATATATATGTAAATGACATTTTTAGAATGGCAAAACCTATAGATTCTAGTTTATTAAATAGTACATATGATTTAGGATAAGTGTATAAAATACTACTCCATGCTTTAAGTGTGGAAAAATACATCAGGAATACAAATTATTTGGTTTAAAAAGACATAGTATTTATACAATGAGATCTAAAATTTAGTTTTACATTTTATTTAGAACTTATTATTCTGTAACATATCTCCTTAGGCTTCCTTTCCTCTTAATTCTGAAAAACAGCATTCTTTATTCATGTACTGACTGATCAAAGACTCATATGTAGCACAGTTTAGATGAGAAAAACAGATCTTGAGATTCATAAGCCAAATTCATGAACAATTAATAGGGTCAAATCATATTGTTTTCCATATTTTGTTGGGAAAAACATGAAAAAAATAAAATTGAGGACAAATAATACCTCATATAATTTTAAAGAAACAGTGATATTTTTAACCAATAGACACCACCTCTATAATACTAGCTAAAATAAAGATAAATAGGAATACATTAAAGAAGTATAGTTTTATTTTTCTTGATCTAACTAAATGTTATTCCATTTAAAATACTGGTTGTATCATCTTACAGCTTGCATAAGAAATTCCTGAATTAGAACAATATTATACCAGATACTGGTAGAATTTAAAAGTAATCAAATAAAAATAAGTCACCGCTGTGGGAAATTTCATTTTCAATATGCTTCCTTTTAGAGATATGGACCATGATAGCTGGCATCTGAAATACAGTGATCGATGTGATAAAATCCTGAAAAGTATTTTGAATTAAAAATAAATGAGCTAGACCCCAAAAGGAAGTTACAGAAAACAAAATAAATGCTTTATCAGCACTAGAGCAAGCTACATTATTGAGGGATTGCTGACACTGGAAAAGATAAGGCATTAATACTTAAAAGGAAGTGTGTCAATGTATTTTATTATTTTTGTCTCAATATAAATGCGTGTACAATTCTGAAACTGGAGTGTGCAAAGCAGAAGTCTGTTGGCCTGGTATGCATCTGCTATGTTGTCAAGATCGTCTCCTTGAACCAATCTGATGTCAGGGGACAGTTGCCAATAGCTATGGAAATCATACTATGGAGGCTGCCTGCAGAGAGACAACTTTCATACTGTAGCTTGTGTTATGTGAAAACTACCAAGCATCTGAATATTGAGCTTTCTGCTCAACGTTCAGAAAACTAAGCTCATGGCATCTGGTCCCATCACCTCATGGCAAATAGATGGGTAAACAGTGGAAACAGTGACGTGACAGGCTTTATTTTGGGGGGCTCCAAAATCACTGCAGATGGTGACTGCAGCCATGAAATTAAAAGATGCTTGCTCCTTGGGAGAAAAGTTATGACCAACCTAGACAGCATATTAAAAAGCAGAGACATTATTTTACCAACAAAATCTGTCTAGTCAAGGCTATGGTTTTACCGGTAGTCATGTATGGATGTGAGAGGAGGACTACAAAGAAAGCTGAGGGCCAAAGAATTGATGCTTTTGAACTGTGATATTGGAGAAGACTCTTGAGAGTCCCTTGGACTGCAAGGAGATCCAACTAGTCCATCCTAAGGGAAATCAGTCCTGAATATTCATTGGAAGGACTGATGTTGCTGAAACTCCAATACTTTGGCTACCTTTTGTGAAGAACTGAATCATTTGAAAAGACTCTGATGCTGGGAAAGATTGTGGGCAGGAGGAGAAGGGGACGACAGAGGATGAGATGGTTGGAAGGCATCACCGACTCAATGGACATGAGTTTGAATAAACCCCAGGGTTGGTAATGGACAGGGAGGCCTGGGGTGCTGCAGTCCATGGGGTCACAAAGAGTCGGACACGACTGAGCGACTGAAACGAACTGAAATGAACCAAGAATCTATGAAATGCCAGTTGTTCTAAACCACAGAGAATACCGCAAAAAAATGAAGCTTGTATTTTTGCTATGCTTTCTTTTAAACAGATGAAGCATATTTTTTATTGCTCAATTTGATCAGCATTTGATATATTTGAGAGCGGGGTTGCTCAGCTGTGTCACTACTGACATTTTAAACCGGATAATTCTTTGTTGTGGGGAATCTTCTTGTGCATTGAAGGTGTTTAACAATATTCTTGACGTCTACCCACCAGATCCAGGGGCACCCCTGCTCCTGAGTTAAGACAAACAAACAAAATCTCCAGATATTATAAAAGAAAAACACCTTTCAGATGTTGAGAACCCTTGCTGAGAACCGCTGTTCTAGAGTAATGATTTTAGTTATAGCAATGTGATAAAAATGTTAATTGATTTATTTTTACTTCTGTAGCATTTCTGTAAAAAGGAGATTTTCAGTAGTGCTTATCTTAAGGGACTGACAAAGCATAAGTGACAAAATGAGTAGAAGTGTAATGTGCATGAGTGTGCTAAGTTGCTTCAGTCGTGTCCAACTTTTTGAAAGCCTACGGACAGTAGACTGCCAGACTCTTCTGTCCATAGGATTTTCCAGGATCTTTCCTCCCTGCCTTCCCCTGCTTCCTATATTGAGCCTTTGTGTGTTATCTCTCCTGCATTGGCAGACAAGTTCTTTACCACTAGCGCCACCTGGGAAGCCCAATATTTTATATTAAGTAAATAAAAGCTGAATACTCATTGGAAGGACTGATACTGAAGCTGAAACTCCAATACTTGGACCAATTGATGTGAAGAACTGACTAATTGGAAAAGACCCTGATCCTAGAAAAGATTGACGGCAAGAGAAGACAGGGACAACAGAGGATGAGATGGTTGGATGCCATCACCGACTCGATGGACATGAGTTTTAACAAGCTCCAGGAGTTGGTGATGGACAGGGAAGCCTGGTGTGCTGCAGTCCACGGGATCACAAAGAGTCAGACACAACTGAATGACCAAACTGAAATAAAAGCTATTATTATTGATCATCAGAATTTCTAATATAACATCTGTTATCATAACATGCTTTTAGCCTAATTTTTATTTTTAAAAACTTTTATTTACACTTAACTTCAAAAAAGAAAAAGAATGTATGGAGCTGCTCCTTTAAGTTTTATTGTCTCATAAAACATTATTTGAAAGAAGCAACAGTTTAATCATGTAATCTAAAGAGCCTTATAGTTGCCATGTTAATAATAAATTTACTAAGTAAATTATATTATTCATTTTGTTGAATGAAACATAATACCGAATTATATCACATTATTAGAAAAGGAGCCTAATGATGGATATGTTAACAGAAACTCACAATGTTGTCTTTTTTTTTTAATCAGTACACTGAATCATTCTATAATGCTTTACTCACTCTACACCACTTCATTATTCACTACTTTCTCTGAATGTTGTAAGTCAGTTTTAAAGTTCCACTAAAATAAAGATGTTCAATTTCCCTCAATTTTAACTTTTAAAAAATATTCATATGTGAAATGAGTACTGGAGGAAATCTGAAGATTTATACTATTTCTTGGTATTCATTTTTTACTGATAAGAAATCTACTTCTCTTAAAATCTTGTTATCTTTTATTTATTTTTCTATTTTTATTTATTTATTTTTCCATCTTGGTTTCTGCAGTATTATTACAATAGGTTTAGGTCTAAGTTTTTATTTACCCTATTCAAGGCTGAGTGTGCCTCTTCAAATTTAGGATTTGTATCTTCTGTTTTTGTAATTATAGGTATTTATCTGCCATTACTGTTCATGTGGTTCTCAAGGCAAGAATACTGAAGTGGTTTACCATTCCCTTCTCTAGTGGACCACGTTTTGTCAGAACTCTCCATCATGACCTGTCCATCTTGGGTAGCCCTACATGGCATGGCTCATAGTTTCATTGAGTTAGACAAGGCTGTGGTCCATGTGATCAGTTTGGTTAGTTTTCTGTGATTGTGGTTTTCATTGTCTTCTCTCTGATGGATGAGGATAAGAGGCTTATGGAAGCTTCCTGATGGAAGAGACTGACTGAGGGGGAAACTGGGTCTTGTTCTGATGGGCGGGGCCATGTTCAGTAAACCTTTAATCCAATTTTCTGTTGATTTTCTTCATGGCTATGTTTCCCTCCCTGTTCTTTGACCTGAGGCCCAACTATGGTGGCAGTAATGAAGATAATGGCGACTTCCTTCAAAGGGTCCCATGCATGCACTGCCACACTCAGTGACCTGGACCCTGCAGCAGGCCACCGCGGACCCACACCCCTGCTGCAGACTCCTGGACACTCACAGGCAAGTCTGAGTCAGCCTCTTGTGGGGTCACTGCTCCTTTCTTCTGGGTCTTGGTGCACACAAGGTTTTGTTTGTGCCCTCCAAGAGAATACTTTGGCAACCTGATGTGAAGAACTGACTCATTTGAAAAGACATTGATGCTGGGAAAGATTGAAGGCAGGAGGAGAAGGGGGTGACAGAGGGTGAGATGGTTGGATGGCATCACTGATTCATTGGACGTGAGTTTGTGTAGGCTCCGGGAGTTGGTGATGGACAGGGAAGCCTGGCGTGCTGCAGTCCATGGGGTCACAAAGAGTCGGACACGACTGAGCGACTGAACTGAACCGAATTGATCTGCCATTACCTTAAAATATTTCCTCTCCTCATTTCTTTTCTAATCTTTTTACTTTATTTTATCATTCAGATGTCTTTGCTTGGGCTCCCCTGGTGGCTCAGTGGTAAAGAATCTACCAGCCAATACAGGAGACATGAGTTCAATCTCAAGTTTGAAAGATCCCCTGGCAAAGGAAATGGCAACCCACTCCATTGTTCTTGCCTGGGAAATCCCATGAACATAGAAGTCTGGCAGGCTGCAGTCTACGGTGTTGCAAAAGAGTCAGACACCACTTAGCTACAACAACATGCCTTCACTTCCCTCATATATTGCTTTCCTTTACTCTCCAGTTCTACACCTTTGTGCTTTATACTATCTTCCACTTCAGTAACTGGCTCTTGTTCTCCAATTCTTCCTGACAATAGTTTTATTTCTTTCATAGCTTTATGGCTATTGGTGGTTCCCATAGGTTCCCAGGTTTACTTATAAGTCTCAGTTTAATCTATCCATTTCACACTGGTTCAAAGCCACATTACCCAAATCAGTCTTGGCATCAAAACTCAAAACTGAATTTACAGCCATTCTGTGTTATTGGAACACACATCTGGACTCCCAGAGCATTAGGTCGTGCCCTTAACACCTTGGCTTTGGGTACTTGCCACTTGGGAATATTCCCCTTACTTTCTTCTGAGATTGGCTGTAATCAACTGGCTTTTGTTTCAGCTGCTTTATTTTTTGTAGCATCTATACCTGAATGGAATGGAAGCCAGTATGTGTCAACTCAGTTCACTATGTTACCAGGGTACTCCTCCCTTTCCTATTTAAATAAACAAATCTAAACCATAATGATTTTTTTTCAAACAAGTTTAAAATTAAATGAATTAAGTAGCAAGAAAATATACTTCATTACAAATAAAGGCCAAGAGACATTACAGACCATAATTACAACATGTGAATCTATTTGACAAAAGAAGGGACAACTTATGTAACAAATGTTTCCCAACAGCACTCAAAATGTAGATTCCAATGTGGTTACTAAACATGGAGAAAGCCACAGCTGAGATGAAACAAATAAATCTTTGCTACTGACAGACAACACTCAGCCAGTGCCTCATTTCAGCTGCATACTAAACAGAGGATTAGAGTACCTCTGAGTTAACCTGTGACTATGTTTCACTATTTAATCACAACTCAACATATATATTCTTGGAATGACACACTACAGTGAAAATTATTGTAAAGGGAATGTTTTTCAAAAATATTTATACTCTTAGATGATTTGGAAGGGATTTGGTTGTACAGTTTTCAAAGCATAGACATGAAGTATTTGCAGGAAACTCAGATGAGGAAACTGATATCCAGACAGTTTAGTAATAGAGACAGAGAGACAAATAGGACCTGTATTATTTCCCTCTCTGTTTTATCTGAAATTAGCTCATTTAAATTGGAATTTTACAAAAAAATAAAATGGATTACTCTTGGCATACTCTTTTCTTAATATCACTTGTTATTTGTTTATGATTGCAGTTAGAAGACAGTTTGTGAGTACTTCTCTTTTGTAAATATCTTCCTTCTTGATGTGTCTTTAACATACATAACACCCTTCATTAAATAATAAATCAGTGTGTCAACATTTAGTTAAGGGTAAATATATTTTATGTTGCTAATATATTTTTCAAAATTCCCCAAACTTGAGCTTTTCTAAAGAAAGAAATTGTGATCTTAAATACAATTTGTAAATGCTGTGTCATAGGCAGTAATTGGAAGGACTGATGCTGAAGATGAAACTCCAATACTTTGGCCACCTGTTGCAAAGAGCAGACTCAATGGAAAAACCCTGATTCTTGGAAAGAAAGGGCGGGAGGAGAAGGGGGCGATAGGATAAGATGGTTGGATAGAATCACAGATTCAATGGACATGAGTTTGAGCAAACTCTGGGAGATAGTGAAGGACAGGGAAGCCTGGCATGCTGCAGTCCATGGGATTGCAAAGAGTTGGACACAACTGAGCAACTGAACAACAACTTATTGAACACCTAGCAATGATAAGGTACTATTTTTGTTGTATTTAAACAAAGGAGTGAAAGATAAAGAACAGTGAAAAGCAAGGTAACTAAGTCATGGATGGAGTGGCACACAAAGCTAAATACAAATTACAGATAATGTTTTACTACATGTATTGCATTTTGTAAATAATTATCTTAAGAGAGAAAGTAATATAACCAGAAGAGAATAGTAAATCATCTATCACCATATGACTCATACAGAATTACTTCTCACCAGTTGTGATGCTTTTTGTGTACGGAATGTGGGGGCTTCATGTATGAATTCAGCCACGGGACATGGAAGCAGGCTATCATCCAACCAGTGACCACAGTTATATAGTAATTCACCGGTCTGATAAGTGGCTGCCACTGCACGTCTTGACAGCAGATAGCATCTCTTCACCTCAAGGTTGCAGGAGATTAATAAGTGTTCTCATCAGAAAGCCTTATTTGTCCATAAGAAGTGAACAAAAATTTTAGTTTCTACAATGTTTTATCTTCCTCCTTTAAGAGGAGGAAAAACAAAAGCAAAATCAATAACTCTGGAAATACTTCCTGTGGTTCATAGGAGATGCATTTTAACATTTTAAATTTTTTTAACTTTGCTTTAAAAAGTCTTGTTAAATTGGTTTAGAGAAATAAAGATAAATAATGCTCAACTTTTGACCCAACTAATCGGATTTCCTGTGAGTTATATGTGCATCAGTTGCTAGTAGCAGGTAGCAACCACTGCATTCTCTCTGTGTGTATCCATTAGTTTTCAGAAGTATTAGAAGCTTCATAGAGAGCCGCGTGCCTAGAGAGAAAGCAAGACTCTCCTCATTAGCACATGGTAGTGATCCACAGGGTAGCCAGCATTTGATTATTAATATGAACTGTTTGGGCCATTAGCTGTCACCTGTTTCAAAAACTTGTGTGGTGCTGTTTAGCCCTGGACTTTGTTTCCTGCTGTCAAATTTAGTTAAAATGTGCCTGTGGGATCAAATGTCGTAAGGGGAAATGCACAGTTGGAGCAATTTCATAAGTCTTCCTCTTGTAGGAATCCTGGTTGAAAACTAAATTAATTCTTAATACATAATATTTTGTACTAGCTTCATAGCTCCCTAAACCTTAGGATAGAAACAATATTTATTAATAATGTCCTGAGGTTTTTAGTCAGTAGGCACTCTTATAATTCATTTTATCTCTTTTGAAATAGCATTGCTATAAATTGATTTATTCCCCAGACATTGATGTCTGAAGTTGCTGTCAGAGAAATTTTTTAAATTTTAATTTTTGTTAATTACATTAATTCCAGGCTTCTGTTAGATTTTTACAGTGAGTATTAAGAAAGTAAACTTGGAAAAACAGAGTGCATCTTTTGCTATTAATGTTCCTCTAATAATCAACATGAACATTCCAAATAGAAACTCATGTCAAAAGAAAACATTCCTATGAGTAATTTACAGCAGGTAAAATGATGATATCAAACCATGCTTTATTATGTACACATATACCCATTTTACAGAATGAAAGATCTAGAATTTGAAAGATTAGGTTTATTCAATGTTTAACCTATTTATACCCTTCTTGTAGGTAGAATTATGTATTTAAACATCATCAACCTATGGCAGAAACCAACACAACGCTGTAAAGTAATTTTCCTCCTATTAAAAGATAAATTGAAAAAACAAAATCATCAACTAATCTCTGCCACAAAGAACAAACAACTGTTAGCTTAAATTTTAATATCAAACGGCATTCTATTTACTTCATTTTAGATTACTTTGTTAATCTTTTAAACTATCATAATTTAGTCATAAGCCACTGATATTTAGGAAGAAAGATGTGCATTAATGATCAGTCATGTCTGACTCTTTGCGACCCCATGGACTGTAGCCCACCAGGCTCCTCTGTCCATTGAATTTTCTAGGGAAGAATACTGGAGTGGGTTGCCATTTTCTACCCCAGGGGTTCTTTCAGACCCTGGGATCAAACCAGGTGTCCTGGACCTCTTGCATTTGTAGGCATACTCTTTACTGATGATTCACCTAGGAAGCCCATTTAGGAAAAAACACGATCATTTTTATGAGGTACTTCTATAAGCTATTGTTGTTTTTTGTTTTGTTTTGTTTTGTTTTGTTTTTACCAATAAAGAAATGATTTAATGGCAAAAAACAGGATTCTCAATTTTGGAAGCTGAAGGGCAGACAGAATGTTCTTTCTAATGAACATACGAATGAGTGAAAGAATACAAGAATAGGTGAATAAAAAAGAGATTTCTCTAGAATGCTTCCCTGGTGGCTCAGATAGTTAAGAATCCCCCTGCAACATGGGAGACCTGGGTTTGATCCCTGAGTTGGGAAGATCTCCTGGAGAAGGGAATAGCTACCCACTCCAGTATTCTTGCCTGGAGAATTTCATGGACAGAGGAGCCTGGCAGGCAAAACATAGGGTTGCAAAGAGTTGGACACGACTGAGTGACTTTCACTCACTTTAGACTAAGAACCCATATACTAGAACACAGAGCACTCAGTGCCTTCTGGTGAGCAAAATGTTGTGGTATACACTCGAATGGAGTACAGACTCTTGCCTAAAATGCTGAACCAGAAGTATGCAGTCACGTTTGTGAAATTTGTATTGCTTTATAAGTCCACAGCTGTTACCTGCTGGGGGATTTATTGTGATTTCAGGTCTGTGAAAACCATTTAGATTTTGTAATTTTCCCTGGGGGAAAAAATCCATAGTGTATGATTTATCTTTCATTTTGTTTTCTTGTGTGAATTGTACTGACCCAGAACTCAGTGAAGTTTTTTGTTGTTGTTGTTTGTTTTTCCCTTTTGGAGGTAGAGGGCCAGATGCGTTTACTAGTACCAACTTTGGAACAAAAATGATTATAAGGCTAATGGGCCCAAACAAAAATGTACATACTGGCTATTTCAGTTTTTAAATGAGAATACTGTTAATAGCAAAAGACCATGCTTCAAATTAAGATTTAACTTTTGACTTTTAGACTTACCAGTGGCAGAGTCCTATTATTAATGGTGTTTAATCAGAAGTAATTATTGGTAAACATGATTTCAGTAGTTACTTGGGATAAGTAATGCATGCATATACTGGTTTATTAGAAATTGTTGAGGTAAAAAATACATGATACTGATGAAATTATTTTCTTTAGGATAGTCCTGCCTGGTGACAGTTCTGGCTGATATGTACATTGTTTTCCAATCTGCAGATTAACCATTTTTCATGTTATTGGCCTCCAGAAGAGTTTAGAAACACTCACTTTTTCACAGATTCACTATACTCCCTTTACTATGAGTACAATATTTCAAACTCTACAGTAAAGAATATATATATATATAATCTATCGATTATATATATAATCATGTGATCATATAATTATATATATAATCGATAGATTATATATATATATAATCATATGATTATATGTATAATTATATATATATAATCATATGATTATATATATAATTCCACACATTATATATAATTATATATATAATTATATATATATATATTATAAACTGATAGAAGCAGTTCTCATATTCACCTATTTCCATGGTGAAGAGAACAGACTCTGAGAAAGGAGTGGTGTTACTAATACTTCCGAGCATCCCTGTGGCCATCACCAGGCCTTGTGGTAACACTAAAGTGAATGGAAGTAGGCAGTATATTTTAGAAAGTTTGGGGAAAGGACTGAGGGAGGTTGTGAAAATCTGTTTTCTTGTGCTCTTGTTAGCCTTCAAGAAAACATTGTTTCAAGTTCTGCAAGCTCTTATATAAATATTCAAGGAGCTCTTCTACCTAAAATAATGCTGTAGGGGTTGTTGTGTCATATTCTACCATTTATGAAAATGACCTTGATTACAGAGATGAGTTTAACGAGGAAAAATTCTTAAGCATGAAAAGAGGTGCCCAAATGCTTGGATTTTAGGTAAGTGTAACACTTCCACATCAATGTTTTTTGAAACAGTGAGCAGTCCAAAGAGTCAGCGATCTGCCACTTTGCAACTCCTTGTTTACAGAATGTAATTGCAAAGCTCTCTGACTTCTGAAAAGATCCTGTCTTGAAATTTTATACCATCAACAGCACATCCCTTTTCCCTCTCTTGGATGTAATCTTTCTATATGCAAATATTCCCTATAAGGGTAACCTTTTACGTTTGAAACAGGAAAGGGAAAATGAATGTATCGGTTTTCTTTCTTCCCTGACCATGGAAATAGATAAGTGGCTGGAAACATTTTCTAGAACTGTATTTGTTGAAAAGAATCTTCTATTTATTATTAAAGCCCTTGCTGCTTCCCAAAAGGATGAGGCACTTTTAAACAAAAGAACAGATATACTAAAGTCATTAAACTTTGCTGTAAGAAGAATTTATAGCAAGAGCCTTTTGTCTAAGGGACATTAAACACTATAATGGACAGTATCTTCAATAGCAGTTTTACAAAAAGAAGATAGGCATTCTTCATATGGCCATTTCTTGCACTGACCTTAGATAAGAAGCCAAGGGCATGATGCCAAATCATAGCTCTGTGAAGGCATTTCTGAAGGGAGCTAACAGAATACAGTCCTGGTATGTACCATTCTGATGATCTGACTTGATACAGGGATAAAACCTAGAGGATCTGGAGAGATGAATGGTTGACATGTCCAAAGGCTGCCAATTCCTCTGGAATTTCAATTGACTCAGTTATCAGACCATTGAAAATGGAAACTTCTGTTGGGCATTAAAATGTTTTTTTCCGATGATGCACATTTCTAGAGACCTATATAATAAAAACTATAATGACATAAACAATAAAGAAAATAATAATAGTTAACTACTAAGAACTTGCTATGTCCCAGGTCCTGTGCTAGTTAATTTGTATGACTTATTTAAGGCTCACCACAATCAGGTGAAGGAGGCATTTTTCATATAATGTCCAATTTATACAAGAATACATTGAAGCTTATAGAGGTTCAGTAAACTGTACATGCTACTCCAGTAGTAAGTCCAAGAGGTGGAATTTTGAATCTAAGTACCCTCCCTCCAAATCTCAGTGGCATTAGTCTTTACAAGCTTATATTTTACACAGTGAAATTATAGGTGAAAAAAGTTTTCCCTTTGTAACTAGATAAAATAGATTTGTTGATAGTCTTGTTCACTGAGGATTCATTTTATATCTTCATAGAAGTAAGCTTCAGAAGTATCTCTAGGTATAGTCATGATTTCAAAACTGAGGGTGAATCTACCTAAAACTTGAACCTAATTTTGGCTCTTTGGACCATTTCATTTAAGACCTAAATTGAGGTCATTGAGGACCAGAACTTATCAGTATCATTGAATGGCACTGTTAAGTGTCTGTTACTAAAAATAATATTTTTTCCAACCTTCTTGTACTTATTTGAATTATCCTGTACTGTAGTAGTGATAAAGTTAACAAAGATGTAATTGCCTGTCTTATGTGATGTGGTAGATGGATATACTTATAAGGAACCAAAAAATGAATCAGGGTACTGAGTAAACATATTATAAAAGATGTTCCTGTTGGTAGGGGCTAGGACATGGTTCTGTTTTATTCACTGGAAAATCCTTTCTATACGCAGTAATTCTATAAATGGTATTGGAGTAGGGCTCTGAAAAATAATAAAAGATCTTGTCATCTATATTGAGTTAATGGCTTTAAGAATTTAATAATCAAGCAGTAGATCCTATAGAACATTAGTCTTATCCTTGAGAGAATATACTGGGTAACTAAGCTCCATAATTGGAGAGCTGTACCTTAGTCGTCCTTGGAGTCCTTATAAAATTTAATTGATGCTAGTTTGGTGTATAATTGAATAAAGAGAATATCTATGTACTGAAGGGGTGAAAAAAAGACTAGTAGGTTTATAACTTGGGGGGAAAATACATCTGAAAAAACCTAAATCTGTGAATAAATAATTGTAAAATTATGATAGGATTGCTCCAGACCCTGGTCCCCTCTTTAGCAAGACAAAATGAGCAAGAAGAGGAAAATTGTCTGACAAGAGAACGACTTTTCCCAAATGCTTATGCAATTTAAAACACTTAGCCACTAAAACAAAAATTGTTATTATGTCTTGGTTTAATAGCATCTGGTAGTTTCAAGATATGTAATAGTAAAAAAAAAATTATAAATGTTACATATTTGTACAGGGTGAGGTTAGGTAAATTTCATACAAATTTCACACATTTAAACACTATAGCAATTAGAGAGAAAAAATATTCGGTGGTGCACTTTTGGAAAAAAGATATAACTATTGTTAATATAGGCACTTTAATATTCCAGTCAAATTCAATTCTAAATCTAAAGGAAATTTGTCAATATGATTTTATTTTTAAGTTAAAATAAATTTCTCCTTTTAGTTGTTATGCTAGTTTTTTTGAAACATTTAATTTTTCTGAGTTGTAAATATTTATACATAATTAATAATATTAAATTTGACCTTTTATGAGAACAGAAGTGTGAGGAAATCATTAGTAAGCTGGGGATTGTTTCTCTCATACACAAAGCACTATCTTAATAAAGAATAGAGAAGCATGTTTGAGACTTTCACATTGAAAGACAATGAAATAAAATTGCAGCTTGAAATTTTTAATTATAATAAAGATTGATTTTTGTTTGTTTGTTTTGTTGTTATTTCCATAATAAACTTCAGCAGAGTAGGATGAAATATTTACAAGACGAGCTTTGGAAAGAAGCATGCATGCCAACGTGCTAAGTCGCTTCAGTCATGACTGACTCTTTGTGACCCTTAACTGGTGCCTTCCAGGTCCAGGCAAGTATACAAGAGTGAGTTGGCATGCCCTCCTCCAGGGGATCTTCCTGACCCAAGGATGGAAACTGCAGTTCTTATATCTCCTGCACTGGTAGGTGGGTCCTTTACCACTAGTGCCACCTGGAAGCCAGAGAAGAGGTATAGTCTAGTAGATGAAACACTGGTCTAGGAGTCAAAGAACAAAGAAATTCAGTGATGATTTCAGAAATGACTCACTCCTTCACCTTAGACCAGTATAGCATCTCTCTGATATTCATTGAGTAAAAGTTCATAAAAATTTCTGGATTTCAATGCTTCCTAAGTGTATTTGAACAAAACGGGACAAGCATAACATAAAATTCCAAAACTTAAAAAATAAGGCAAACGATACCAATCTGAAATAACAAATATACATAGGTAAATTAATAATTAATACTTAAGATTAAAGTATTTGATGTCAGTTCAGTTCAGCCGCTCAGTCATGTCCGACTCATTGCGACCTCATGAACCGCAGCATGCCAGGCCTCCCTGTCCATCACCAACTCCCAGAGGCCACCTAAACCTATGTCCATTGAGTCGGTGATGCCATCCAACCATCTCATCCTCTGTCGTCCCCTTCTCCTCCTTCCCTCAATCTTTCCCAGCATCAGGGTCTTTTCAAATGAGACAGCTCTTTGCATCAGGTGGCCAAAGTATTGGAGTTTCAGCTTCAGCATCAGTCCTACCAATGAATATTCAGGACTGATCTCTTTTAGGATGGACTGGTTGGATCTCCTTGCAGTCCAAGGGACTTTCAAGAGTCTTCTCCAACACCACAGTTCAAAAGCGTCAATTCTTTGGTGCTCAGCTTTCTTTATAGTCCAACTCTCACATCCATACATGACCACTGGAAAAACCGTAGCCTTGACTAGACGGACCTTTGTTGACAAAGTGATGGCTCTGCTTTTCAATATGCTGTCTAGGTTTGTCATAACTTTCCTTCCAAAGAGTAAGTGTCTTTTAATTTCACGGCTGCAATCACCATCTGCAGTGATTTTGGAGCTCAGAAAAATAAAGCCAGCCACTGTTTCCACCGTTTCCCCATCTATTTCCCATGAAGTGATGGGACCAGATGCCATGATCTTAGTTTTCTGAATGTTGAGCTTTAAGCCAACTTGTTCACTCTCCTCTTTCACTTTCATCAAGAGGCTCTTTAGTTCTTCTTCACTTTCTGCCATAAGGGTGGTGTCATCTGCATATCTGAGGTTATTGCTATTTCTCCTGGCAATCTTGATTCCAGTTTGTGCTTCCTTCAGCCAGCGTTTTTCATGATATACTCTGCATATAAGTTAAATAAGCAGGGTGACAATATACAGCCTTGACGTACTCCTTTTCCTATTTGGAACCAGTCTGTTGTTCCATGTCCAGTTCTAACTGTTGCTTCCTGACCTGCATACAGATTTCTCAAGAGGCAGGTCAGGTGGTCTGGTATTCCCATCTCTTTCAGAATTTATTGTGATCCACACAGTCAAAGGCTGTTTGATGTCACATAACTATAATTTCAGTTGATATATGAATGGAAATCTCTCCCCTAAAATTTGTGAAAATTAACAAACAGGCATCTACATAAATAAAGTTCAAGAACAGGACAAAGTTTCTTTAGGGATAGAGGTTAAATAATTGTTACATTTGGGAGAGGGGATACTGATGGAGAAAGAACATTAAGAATGTTGAAGCATTATACCTTTATCCTCTTATATACATAGGTCTGTACTCAATCGCTAAGTCATGTCCTACTCTTTGTGACCCCATGGTCTATAGCTCACCAGGCTCCTCTGTCCATGTGATTATCCCAGTAATCTTCCCAGCCCACTGATCCAACCTGCCTGTCCTGAAACTGTGTCTCCTGTGGCCCATGCATTGCCAAGCAAATTCTTTACCACTGCACTGCCTGGGAAGCCTACACATTTATAAGGGGAATTAAGCTGTACACTTAAGGTTTGAGTATTTAATTGTGGGTGTGCTGCAATTAAAATGAAGGAAATATAAGCAACCTGTGTGTGTACAGACTAGGCATAAAAACAGTATTCCCTCCAGTTTATATAATGACTTTATGAAATTAGCAAGGCACTACCTCTGGACAGAGTCAGTATCTTGAGTACAAAGTTTGGCTAATAGAAAAATGCAGAATTTTAGCTGCTACTCACTAGGAAGAGCCTACAGAATAGCATATCTGCAGTGCTGCAGAAAAAAATAAATAAAGAAGAAGAAACAAAACATTGACTTGTATTAGTTTAATCACATCTTAAAGTTTGATCAAAATTATTCCACATCAAAATGTTTTAGAACTAGTAAAGGGAAAACCTTTTTCATTGTTTAAGACAACATATTTTAATATGTAAATTTTATTTATATAGTTAACTACTGTTCAAAACTTACTCAAAAAAGTGACCTATGTATAGATTATAATCTCCTTCATGTGAAAGACATGATCAATAATCTGCTTATTTGATTAGTGGCCATAGAGAAATTGTTTTTACCCATATTACTTACAAATCAATTATTTAATAAGGCTTTCAATTAAATAAGATATATTTAGAGTAATAATCAGAACACAAAGAATAATTAAATCATTTTTGTTGAAATTTAAAAATTCTGATTATATATTGGGTAATTACTGTGGAAATGTGTGGTTGGAAGTCTTGGTTATATCCCTTTGATAGAACAAAAATATTTTGAACTACCTTTGGACAATTCATCTCAGAAATTATAATAGGAGGAAATTTGGGATTTTCTTTCTAGCATTAATTTTTGAGATTTTGGCCTGTTTCTCTGGAGATCTTGGGCATGAAGCTCTATATAATGTGTTGGTCAAGACTGATAAGCAGATTCTGTCATGTTGAGTGATAGCACATTCATTGCTGGATCCTGTTAAGATAAATTTATTTTCCAAAAGTAGTACCTACATTTCAGAAAATAAAGAAGCTTGCTAATATGTGTTTTTATTTGTTGGATTTGTTTACTTGAAGTGTGTTCTAAGATATGGGCTTAATTAAATTGCTTAAACTTGAATAAACTAAAACTTCAGTGGATGAATTGTGAATTCCCAAGAAGAGATACAAAAGATCTGAAAAATATTAGAAATTAACTATCTCATTTACATGATGGTGATAAAATTTATGTACTGCATTGCCAATATCCTGACTTTGAAAAGGTTTATATTTTTAATATTATTCCATTTTTCAATTTAGATTTAATAATGTACAGATTTAATAAACATAATTGTTGGTAACTGGTGTATTTAATTACTGAATTGACTATCGAATTACTATTTCTTCTATAATCAGTTACATAATTTTTCAGGATTAGTTATTTTCACAAATCCTATTTACTAATTCTGAAATTTGGCAAGAAATTGCTTCTATTAATTCTCTATTAATGGCTGTCTATACATACAAAAATGTATTACAGGATCTCTGGCTAGGCAGTTCACACATATCAAGATTAAGTTTTATTTTTTTTGTAAAATCAGGAAGGAAAAGAAAATTTAGAAATGTTTTTTTCCCTTTCAGATAAAAAAAAATATTTTAAATTCCAAATATGGATAAGCTACTGATGTAAGAAGAAAATGAAATAATCTCATTATGGGCTATTTAACAAGAGATTTAATAAAATATCTGGAGAAAGAATTGGCAACCAACTTCAATATTCATGCCTGGAGTTTCCCATGTACAGAGGAGACTGGAAGGCTACAGCCCATGGGGTCACAAAGAGTCAGACACAACAGAGCGACTAACACTTTAATAAAATATCTTGCTCTTAAGACTAAGGGAAAACTATTCTCTAGTAGATAAATCATTTAAAAAATTCATTTTGCATCAGTAATTTATTACTGCTGCAAACCTGAAGGGGAAAAATGTTTAAAATATAAAGTGAAAGTAGGGAATGCCACTATTTGTGGAGACAAATAAATAATAGAGGTAAAAAGTCAATTTTGTAAACTGTTAATTGCTCTAGTAAATTATCTTTCAATAGCTATAATAATGTTTATTACTTCAAAACCATTATTATCTTCAGTGGCAAATAATTACTTATCACCTATCTTGAATAAAGGTATTGTTTTTCACTATGGGAACAAATAGTTATAAGTAAAAGCCTATGTCCTTCAAGGACTTATATAATTAAGAGGAAATTATATTAAAAAAAAAAAGTTGAGAGTATGGTCCTTCAAAAGAAAGTTCAGTATCACAACCATTTATTTTCCCTCCTTCATATGCTGTTCTTTTCCGATGGAAACCCATGCCCTCTTGTGGACAGGACTATCAGTTTTAAGAATTTCAAAGGTGACCCCATTTATTCCTAATATCAATAAGAGTATGTTAGAAGAGGAATCCGTACTGTCAGTATCAGATGGTTTTAGTATCTTAAACGTCATTGAATTAACATTTTTAAAAGATAATTTTTTAAACAGTTATATAAACATAATCTCATTCTTAGAAAATTCTAGAAATTTCTAAGACACTGAAAGGATTTTCTTTGTAATTGTGATTTCCTATTTGAAATTTCTAAAAACAATTATATAAGCATCTAGTATTTCAAGATCATATATGAAAGTGTAAGGTACTCTTTCCATATGCTCCTTTCACTGCTGACAATCACAAATTTCTAGGATTTGGACATCTATTTTCTACATTTCTTAGAAAAGCAAAGCTAAAGCAAATCTAAATATCTGCCAACTTCCTAGAACAATCAAGGCTTTATAGGATGGAGTTGTGAGGAAATTTTCTCTTAATATATATGTCTTAAAAATGGAATGAAATAGCATCATTTGTACAAGTCTGCATCTCTAAGATTTATAAGATATGGGCACTAGGATTGAGATACAGGTCTCATCAAAGGACTTAGATTAAAGTTTTTAGTAATTTGTTTGTTTTGGGGAGTGTTCATTGACATTGCTGTTTTTACTTTGTGATTCATTTACTAAATAGTTACATTATCCAAATTATTTAAATATCAGTCACATTGCAATGGAAACCTAAGTTTCATGTTTTTAAGCAAACAACATACACATATTAGCAGCCATCATTAAATTCTTGCTCCTAAGTACTTATCCTTAAAATAAGAAAAAAAAAAAGACATTCATTGCACTTGACATTATATATAGTATTTGATACAAAAAGAAAGACAAATGTTCTCTCTCCTTAAAGGAAATGCTAGATAATATATTGTATGAGCTGAAGTTTACAGGCAGAAAGCATTTTACATTGGTTTCTTATTCAAATTTTAGAGATTTTTCACAAGCAATTTATGTAGGTACAAGCTTCTTAAAATGTCCTTTGGGCACATCTGTCTTCCCAATTTCATCAGTTCAGCTGAATATAATACCCGTGTCCCCAGGTAAAAGTCATGATGCAATTCTATCAGACAGTTGCTGTACTTTGCGCAGTGTGGGTGTGAGAGCTAATTTTGTCCTTAGATTCAGAAGCTTCATTAACAGTCTTAACACATTCACTGCAGCTTTCTAAACCTCTCAGGCTTTAACACTTACACTACTGCGGAACTGGGGAGAAAGAAAAATAAAATGTTACCCTTGTTTTGAAAACACATTCTGCTGACTGGCAACAATTACAGCTCTTTTGTGCCCTTCCAAATATGACTTCCAACAGTGTCGTGCTATGGAATCCTTTCAGTAATGTACAGTTAATATTATGAGAAAGGTACTTTTTTTATACACACACACATTTTATACAAACATAAACGGAAAAAGAAAAAAAAAGAACCAACTCCAAAAAGTGATTATAGGAATTGCGTAAAGCTGCAGAAAAACATTATTTTTTTTAAAAGTGATCTTTTGTTACTGCGTTTTAAAATCTGAATTCCATACCATTACAATTATTCAATACTAATATTAATTTCTTAGATCTCAATGATTAATAGTCCTATAAAATGCTGCTTTAAATGAAAACATTTATTAAAGTCTAGCCTTTGATTCTCAATATCTATAGTCAATGATTATGACAGTAAGTACATATAGTTGTATTTTACAGATGTTGAGGGAAAAAAATTAAAATATTTCCATAGCAATTATGGCAAGCTTTGTCAGACTCAGTCACACAGATAAACTGGAGTGATATGAAAGAAAACATTGCCATACTTGTATAGCATTTTACTTATCAATTTACTAACAATATACTATAATTTTATTTCATACAGTGTCCAATTTAATAATCTAAACTTGGGGATACAGGTATGAGAAACGCCAGAGATGGTTAATGGGAAAGCATATAAATTTCCATTTATGTATATTAACATTTCAAAAATTAAAAGTGCTCATGATGGGAGAGAATATGTATGGAAACTTCGGCAATTGTTTATTTTAATTCTTTGTGTGTATACTGTTCATTTTCTTAGACAACACAATGAAACCTCTAGCTATGCGAAGTCTTGTTTTTAATGGACATACTCAGGATTTCTACATTGTCTTAAACATTTAAATAGAAAAACCTGTTGACTGTTTTTTTTGAGGGGTACTAATCTAAAAATCTATCTTGAATTTTTGGAAATATCTTAGAAATAGGTTCAAATATTAATTCAAAAATTGAATAAAGCAATTTCAGACATATCTACAGTCAAAATTATGAAAACAATGCATGTCATTCATATTTAAACACTATGTAATGTGTTTAAATGTGCTTAAAGCATAGGTTGGATCATAGTGGCAGATAATTCTATTCATTCTGTGGTGTATACTTTAACACAAAGTAATTTAGTTATTTTCATGACAATGACACATATTAGAATTAATCTGATATCATTACACCTGATTTTCTAGCAAAACATTCTAAGGAACCAACACCTAAACTGAAGGGAAATTATTTTTAAAAATACATTTCAGAAAAGATAAGCATATAAAATGTCAGCTATTAAAGAACCACATATAACTTTCCTTTTGCTTTCCTTCTGAATTTAAGAAGGTCCAGAAACTGAAAATGCACTGCTTGGGAAGTCCTTTCTAACACAGGTATTAGAAGACATGACTCCACCCAGGAAATGACAGTCATTATAATATGACAGTCATTAGCCCTATCTCCTACTTTGCTGAGCACCTGTGAAGTGCAGTGTTAGACAGCATTCTACAGGCATCATGTTTCTCTCTTTAGGGGACACCTTAAACTCATACACAAAGTTATTATAAAAAATAGACTATGTGAATAATATTAAATTACATGAAAATGTAGTCCCAACTCATCCCCAGGTAAACTGAAGGTTTAGGAATCATCTTCTATAGCTGTTTATTTTAATCCTACGGATTATTTCTTTCTCAAGCATTTTTGCTGAGTGCTAGCATAAAAGCACACAAATTATAGTAGGCATTAAAAATTGAAGGGAAATTTATAGAAGAAAATATTAAAATGAGAAAATTCTATTTATAATCTCACCTTCTCCCTTCCTCCACCCTTCCTTCTCCACACTACCTAGCAGTGGGGAAGACTAACATTATCCATTTTAGCAGCTATATATCTTAACTCACCCTATGTTCTTTGTAATAAGTTGAGAAGTGAAGTGAAGTGTGAAGTGAAGTGAAAGTCACTCAGTCATGTCCGACTCTTTGCAACCCCATGGACTATACAGTCCATGGAATTCTCCAGGCCAGAATCCTGGAATGGCTAGCTATTCCCTTCTCCAGGTGAAAAGTGAAGGGAAGAACTATTTGGAGGGATTCCCTTTTGACTGGCTAGGATAGCAGGGGCTAGGTCTACACTGATAGCTGAGGAGCTTTCCTGGTGTCTCATATGGCAAAGAATCTGCCTGCAATGCAGGACACCTGGGTTCTATCCCTGGGTCAGGAAGATCTCCTCGAGAAGGGGATGGCTACCCACTCCAGTATTCTTGCCTGGAGAATTCCATGGGCAGAGGAGCCTGAGAGGCTAGAGTCCAAGGGGTCACAAAGAGTTGGACACTATTGAGCAACTAACACTTTCACAAGCATAGAGCAATGAGACTTCCTGATACGTAGGCTTGTTGTGGTGTTGTCTGGACTATGTCCTATCTTCCCTATTGACTGTGCCTATGATATATAACACTCATCTCAATGGAGATACTCGCCATAGGTTTATTAATAAAAGTTTCCCCTGAAAATAACTTTTTTCCTATGGGGTCTTGATTTCCTTGTATTTTATTCCAGTACCCTGACTCTCCTTTCTGCTTTCTCATGTGGCATTCTGACCTCTGGTTTCTTGAACCTGGATCTTTTCCAGATGCTGATTAGATTAGAGCTGCTCAGAAAAAGGACCAGAATGTTCCCTCAACAATAAGACTGGTATCTACAAGAGGTCTGGGGAGTACCAGGTGCCAATTTTACTATCAATACATTTCTCTGTTACAGTGGATATGGTATTTTCTATTTCTATAACCAGTGTGTTAAAAACAAGTGGTAGCTGATTTGAAGTCTCCGTATATATGAATGTTGTCAAGTAAGAGCTCTTAAAAAATGTTGACTACATAATATCATTCTATAAAAAAGAGTATTTTAACACCAAAGAAGTAGGAAAGACAATCTTAGAATAACATGTGTGATCTTTATGAAAGGAGCATTATGTGAAATTTACAAATAAATTCTCTCATTTTCCTGCACACCTATGGAACATTTTCCAGAGTTCTGATCTAATCTAGAGACCAGCAATTGGAAATCACTGTCATAGTATTGTATTATACTTGAGTTACAGTTTATAACATAATAGAAAGCGTCTGGACAAGAAATCATGATGCTTCAGAGCAAAGATCCTTAGAGTTTTCATCTGAAAATGAGGTTAAAATATCTATTATTCATGTCTTTCAAAATAAGTAAAGGAGAAAATATATGTAAAAGATTATTATAAATAATAGAATGCTTTGTTAAGGTCATCCACTTAGTTATTAGTGTTGAAGATATTGGTCAGATTCTTGAAGATTTCTGTTACATTTTGTGTCTTTTTGATAGATTTACTGCAAAGGAAACAAAAATAGTTCTACTTCAGGGTCTACCTGAATTTATGGAGTACAGAGTAGGAAAGCAAACTGCACTAGAATCATCTGCTGCTGACTCTTTAAAAACAACTTAAGTTTTAGGAACTATAGCTGTCATATGGTCTGGAACAATCACAAGTTGATGACATAAATCAAAGGGGAATCAACAAATTGGTTGTTTTGGATTTGAGGGGCTTCTACTACCCACACCTCCAACAGGGCAGCAGGCAGTAAGGAGGCCTAGGACCACAGCTCTATAGCAGAGTCTCCACTGAAAGGTGAACTCACTAGTACTTTTTCAACTAAATATTGAAATCTCTTGATCCGCACCACATTTTCTGTGTCTCCCTTAGGTTTACACTCTTATCATTATCCTCCAAATATGATATGTGAATATTTGCATATATTAATGCAACAGAACAGGAAGCAGCTTAAGGATTGGGGATTTATGTAAGGAACTGACATGTCTTTAGGATGCCATCTTATATTAGACAACTATATAAACCCTAAACGCTTGGAGATGGAGTACAATGTATTTATTTTAGCCATATATACCCTCATTCCATAATTCATAGGCGTTTTTAGTTAGTCCTTCTCCAAGAAGCTAGATCTTTAAAGTGGTGTTTTTATTTACTAAGCAGTACTTACTTGTTTAAGTATTAATGCACAATTTCTGATACATTAATAAAAGGGCTCCAAGTTTGTTTTTTTTAATAATTTTTGTTTCTGTAGATACAATAAAACAAGAGACATAGAGGCAAATAAAAAGGAGATAATAAATGTTTGAAAATTATAAAAGTGCTCCAAAGAAATATTGCAACAATACATTGTCTTCTGGTGGATAAAATCACAATAATCCTGTCAGTTTTCTGGGGGATAGAGGTGCATTACGCTGTTTGTGAGGAATTTAAAAGACCCCATAGACGTGCTCACATTAAACTCACTGTTCTGATTCTGTATTTGAAATAATTTGCCTTGTAGGTCTCTTTCCTCTGGCATTTTTAGTAAATGACTATAGTTTGTCTTAATGGAATTTCTGTTTCAAAATGAGCTGATTCAACAAATTAATTTCAACATTTGACTATGTCCTCATTTTATTAATTAAAATTGTGTGTATGTGTGTGTATCCCTCCTTATTTGTGAGATTCATTCATTTTGTTTGGTGAACACATTCAGCTGAGCCATAGGGCTGGCAAAAGAAAACTGCTTCTTGCCTTTAAGGGGCTTCCTCTCCCTTGAGGTTCGCTTTCAAAGGTCTGCCTACATCCCTTTCTATTTGGAATCCCTGGGCTGTTCAGAAACCATTCTCAAGAAAAATGCCAATAATATCAACAAATCTGCATTTACTAAGTATATGCCCACTTTCAATGAAAGGATAACACAGACTCACCTGGAAAGTGTAGTAAATACTACATGTAGGGTGTAGACATGACAGGCTCCTCGATTTCTGAAGAAGAGCTTTCTGTGGGCTGGGCTGGTCAAGTGAAGTTTCATTTTCCTTCACAGAGTGTTTCTGTCTGGTTTTCTGTTCCAGGTGTACTCCAGGTAATATTCCATGTTCATTTCAGTCAGTTCAGTCGCTCAGTCGTGTCCGACTCTTTGTGACCCCATGGATCGCAGCACGCCAGGCCTCCCTGTCCATCACCAACTCCCAGAGTTTACCCAAACCCATGTTCATAGAGTCGGTGATGCCATCCAACCATCTCATCCTCTGTTGTCCCCTTCTCCTCCTGCCCCCAGTCCTTCCCAGCATTAGGGTCTTTTCCAGTGAGTCAACTCTTCGCATAAGGTGGCCAAAGTATTGGAGTTTCAGCTCCAACATCAGTCCTTCCAATGAACAACCAGGACTGATCTCCTTTAGGATGGACTGGTTGGATCTCCTTGCAGTCCAAGGGACTCTCAAGAGTCTTCTCCAACACCACAGTTCAAAAGCGTCAATTCTTTGGTGCTCAGCTTTCTTCACCATCCAACTCTCACATCCATACATGACCACTGGAAAAACCATAGCCTTAAGTAGACGGACCTTTGTTGGCAAAGTAATGTCTCTGCTTTTAAATATGCTATCCAGGTTGGTCATAACCTTCCTTCCAAGGAGTAAGCGTCTTTTAATTTCATGGCTTCAATCACCATCTGCAGTGATTTTGGAGCCCCCCAAAATTAGGTCTGACCCTGTTTCCACTGTTTCCCCATCTATTTGCCATGAAATGATGGGACCAGATGCCATGATCTTAGTTTCCTGAACGTTGAGCTTTAAGCCAACTTTTTAACTCTCCTCTTACCCATTAAACTACTTTATTATAAGCATCAGTGACATCACATCGTTTGAGGCATTCAGCATGGTCAACCTGCAACTGAAATCTCTTCCAGTCTCTCACTTAATTTAACCTAACCCTAACCTGAGAGTAGATGCTACCACACACAAAAAATGTGGGAATGCGTCTTTTCAGGTCATAAGACTAAATAAGATGGAAGTAGACAGGAACATGATCTTTGAGTAATGTAGCAGGATAAAACCCACATTTATGTATCTTATATAAATCAGTTGATAGTAGCTTCTTCCAAGTCAGCTAACAAATATTTATGGGTGTGTCCTATGGTCAGGCAGTTTGTTAAGCTCTTGGGTTACACAGGCATGTTCAGGACAGTGTCCTTGTTTTTAAAAGGCTTATATTTCATTTGGAAACAAAATAGTTTATCATTATTCAAAAAAATAAATAAATATAAAAGTTGTTTTCAGTGGAAGATGACTGCTATGAAGAAGATCTCACAAGTAATTATGATGCTTTCTATGGGGAGTTAAACACAGTGGAGTCATGAGTGGTGAGAAGGAAGTAATTATGCAGTGATCTGCAGAATTCAGAAGGGTATAAGAAGCCAAAGCAAACTAGAATCACAAGCAAGGCCCACAGCTGGCAGCTCTTAGGGCTTTTCCCTAAAGCTCAGTTGCTTGGCTGGTACTCCATTATTCTGTCTGGTTTTCCTTCACTGCTACCTGTTTTATTACAGCCATCTTGCTCAAAATTGAGTGCACTCCTAAAACCATGAGAAGGAGTCTCCACATCACCACCACCCTAGAAAAACCTGTTGTACTCCTCCATCTCCATCTCCGTATATATATATCCTTACAGATAAATGCCAGCCAAGATGAAGCCCAAGTTCACCCCACCTCTTAAATGCTATAGAGTAAATTTTTGTGAATAATATAGTTACATCCAGAAAGACATGAGTTTTTTTTTTTTTTTTTCTGAGTCACGGATCTGGTATAAACCCTTGTCAACACAAACATAAGAAATAACTTCATTTTTCTGATCCCTAGCTGTATCCACAATGTTTTTATCCAATAAAAAATGTTGGTCTATCTTAGTCTATTTAATAAATCTTATATTAGAAAGATTATGAGCAAGGTAGTGTGGAGTATACAAAGACTGATATAAGACATTGCCTTTTCACTAAATCTCCATAGCATCGTATAAGGGTGATAAACTACATATAAAAATTATAAAAGACTCATTAGGAAGTAAAGCTGGAAAGGAAATAGGCAAAATATAATTAGAAGTAGAATATAAAAATATATTACTTTTTAGCTGGGGAACGAAAAATCGAGGAGATTATCTTCATGTGTTAGACCTTGAATCATAGCATACTTTCAATTTGCAGTCAACAGATAAGGATGTATATCTACATCTGCATGAAAGAAATAATGTGGAATATAAAGACATGGAAATGGAAAATCATGGGGTTTGTTTGAAGAGTATTTCCTTATCCAGTTTGATCAGATCTTTTAAAGGAAAGAAAATAGTGAGAATAAAGCTGAGAATGCAGTTTGGGATATTGAATTTTATTTCAAATGAGCAAGTATATACTATCCATAGAAGGTCAGCAGGAGCAACATTCCTTAAAATAAACTAACAGTGCTTAATTGTATTAATAATATATTAACACAGATAATAGAAAAGGTTTGTACTTAGAACTTTAAACAATTATTACATTTAAGGCACACATAATCTGTCTGCAAACATGTCATATCTACTAATTATAGCACTACATCTATTAAGCAGTAGTACTACTACTGAGGTCTGAGCTGTACTTATCCTTCATAAACTCAAACTATAAATTTATTTTCTTAAAGTTATCATTTGTCTCTCTGGACTGATGCTCTAAAAATGTATAACTGCAGATATGGATTGGCTAATTTGATACCATATTCCATGCATTTCAATATTTTCAAAAAATTAACAATCTTTTAGTCTATTATTGATATTGTCATAAATAAAAACTACAGATAGACTCCTCTAGTAATTATACAAAATTTCATACTGAGCTTTAGTCATGAACTTTAAATAGAAATATTTGACATGCTTTATAGAAAGATTTACATCCTGAGTTTACTATTTTCTAGGTATGTGTGTGTGCACTGTGTGCTTAGTCAATACAGTCGTGGCTGACTCTTTGTGACTCTATGGACCATATCCCTCCCCTCAGTTCATGGGATTCTCCAGGCAGGAATACTGGAGTGGGTTGCCATGACCCCCTTCAGGGGACCTTCCTGACCCTAAGATTGAAACTTCATCTTCTGCATCTCCTGCATATAACCTTGGTTAATTTATTTCACCTCTCTACTTTCCTGATCTTTAAAACGAGATGATTTTAGTACCTAACTGATAGGACTAAATAGGTTGATAAAAGTTAAATCATTTAAATAGTCTTTGTACTAAGTGATTGTTAAAAACATAATATTTGTTATGTATATACTAGGCACTTTCTTCTCTCAAAGGGCAATTTTGTTTTTTAAATAAGTTTTTTAATTTCAGAAATTGATTTATAGAAGGGAGAAAATTAGCCATATGCCAAAGAAACGTTGTTTTATTCAACTAAAGTCTGTAGGAATCAAAGTGAAAAGAAAAGTTAGCAATCAACAAATCAATTTAAACTATGTACAGTTAACTCAGATCATATACACTAAAGAGGGTTCATGTTGGGGCTTGACTGGCTGTCTACATTGACAAATTAACCAGATAATTGACATTTCTTATCTTAATGCTTGTATGGTAAGCATAAAGGAAAGTCCTAGAGTAAATGCCATGCTGTATTTCAACACTTAAGTGATTCTGAAATAAAATGTGCAGTAGTTTTGCTTTCATTAACCTACTGCCATTCCTGTCGCCAATCTCATTTAAAAAAGAAATTCCATAGAGATTTAGTAGAATTCAAAGGAAATGTAGTCTATGTACTTTACCCCTCCATAATTAGCAATGTGGATACAGCATATTATAATATGCATGGAAATCAGGATATATTCAAAGTCTTTCTTGCTCTGTAACTAACTAGATTTGAAAATGTAAGCAAATCACTCAAGTGCATCTTATTTTTTTCATTTATAAAATGGAAGTTGGACAGATGATAAGAAAGAGGTACTCAGTAAAGGAAATTCACAGACAAGCACTCTGTTTTAGGATCTTTGATGTTTGGCAAAATGCATGACAAATAGTAAGAAGAAATAAAGATTTAGAGACTCAAACCCAGTGCTTCCAGCTAAAAAAAGTATAATTTGTATTCATCCCCTGTAATATTGGTATATCAAGGAGTCTACTTAAATCATGAATACACTATCTAGGTAGAAACCAAAAAAAATTAGAAAACAATAATAGTCAAGGTTGTCAATTTAATCTATCTCTGGAAAATAAGCCATGATGAAAAATAATATATTGGTAAAGTAGAATACTGGAGGAAATAAAACTAATGCTGAGGTGTCTTCCAAATAATACACACTTAAACTGCAGCATTCAAATTTGCATCTGGATTTTACCTTTGAGTTCTACATGTGTCCATACAGATCAGGTGTAGCCTAGCTAATTTTCCATTTCATCTGAGCAATTACTTGAAATATGCATGTGATTGAATATATTTCAAATTCTGTAGATGCAATTTATATGCCAGCATAAAACTGTGCCATTTCTCCAAATTTTAAATGAGCTTAGCAATAATTATTATACATTGTAATATGTTATAAAGTACTTAAAATATTTAAAACATGTATATAATATATACTCATGTATATTTTAAACAACAACAATAGTACTAACAAAGTCATCTAGTTCAAATCAGCCATGGAAATATATAGGGAAAAATCCTATTTCTAAAAGTTGACAAATGGTAATGGTTGCAGTTTGCTTTACACAGAAGGCATTCTTTACTTTATCTATTTTAATTCAGTATATTCCTGTCATTAAATAACTCTTCTATATGCACTATTTTGAATTCTCAGAGTAACATTCCAAAGTAGACTGTGGGACTAATTTTAGAGGTGAGGAAACAGAAGTTCAGATAGTTTCTGTGCTTTCTTAAAGTGCCCACTATCAAGAGGCTTATCTGAGATTTAAAAGTTGGGACTGATTGAATTCAGTGCCAGTGATGGTTTCTTTATATTATAGAAATCTAATTTTCTTTTGAAGTGTACGGGAAATTATAATCGGAACACATCATGCAGCCATATTCCAGAATTATTAAAGGAAATACTTAGTTTTCCTAATAATTAATAATGGCAACTATCCAGAAGAATAAAGTCTATGCATATTTGTAATAAACAATCAGAAGACTGACTTTGTTATTGTTCTGATGTCACAGGACTGATAAATACCAATGAATAATCTATTTTTTTAGGCAATTGAAGGGAACTAGAAGAAATATCATGAGTTTTCAATTATTATTATTTTTAATTATTATTACTATAATTAGCAAGCCAAACAACCTCCTTTCTCCATTAAGATGCATGTTGAGCAACACAAAATATGAAGCTGCCTGACAAAACTATTAAAATAATGTGAAATTTCTTTTATGATTAAGTATCAGTCTGCCTATTCTATTCAAAGGAAAATATGTTACTTTCTGGAACAGTCATTACTGACTAACTTGAAAAAGAATGGTCTGGATATAGATAGAGGATATTGCTCCAGTAGTTTAAAGTCTAGAATTTGTCAAATGATTAGCTGGGAAACAATGCAATGATGATACTAACAGCAGATTTAATTAACCCCTTGTTGGTTTGATTACATTTTCTTTTCATTTCTTACTCATTAAGAGTAAGAATTCAACTGAGAGCAGGACTGCAATAAATCTGGTTATTTGTCCAATTAAACTCTGAATTTGCTCCACTCTGAATGAAGTTACAAGTCATAAACAGTAAATCTTAAGAAGTAATTAACTAAATTCCAATAATTTGTCTGGGTCTTTCTGGTTTGGTTCTAAAGTGTAAATTTCTAAGGCTTCAAGTTACTGCTGTGAAATAATAACTAAAATAAATATTCTGAAATAATTTGCCTTTGATAACAGATTAGCATAGACAATACCCCATACCTCTAGCCCAAAGCACATTACAATAGAGAAATAGTGTAATTTTTACTCAAATAAGATTCAAGATCAGGCCAGTGAGCAGCAATCAGTTAGCTTATTTGGGCTTTCATTATCAAAGGACAGTTTAGAATATATATTACCTTTAGCTAAAGTAGCCTTTAACTATACTGTAGTCTTTCTAGCTTTAAGACTACAATTTAAATGGCAGCGATCTTTGGCCTTTATTTATATTGGATTTGAAACCATAATTTTATTGTTTGCACATATTCTAAATTGCTATTCATATATCAGTTACTTATCTATAACAAGTTAAATTACATGTGGTCATTAAGTTTTAATTACAAAGGTTCATCTTTGCTTTCTAACTCACTTCCAAATATGATCACATAATTTCCTTCATCTTTTAAATAGTTGCTAGTGCTTTTCCCACTTTTTTGCCACAACACTTCTCACTGTGTATGCTATGACAGTCCTCAGATGGTTTCTCCACTTATACCACCTCCCTCAGTTATTCATTTTAGTCACATGACTTTTATACCACACATGTGCTGAAAATAGCAAAATCTATATCTCCAGATTGATTCTAAACTCATCTCTAAACTCCAGACTCATACATCCAATATCTCCATGTGGGTATCAAGCAGGATTCTTAACCCAGATTTGTCCAGACCTCAAATCCCGATTTTCCCTTTGTAAATAAACATTAATTCTGTATTTCAAATTGCTCTTTCCAGTAACCCTGAAACAAACCCTTTACTTTCTCTCACATTCCACACTGAGGACATCAGCAAACCTTATTTGCACTACCTTCATCATACAGTGCTATCTCATCTCAGTGCTGCCTCTTGATATAAGGAATTGTTGTTTTTTCCCCCTGAATTACTTCAGTGGCCCACGAACTGATTTGCTTACTTCTTCCATTGCTCTTTCCCTATCCCTCCACACAGTGCAATACCATGTCATGGCTCTGCTCAAAACCTGCCAAAATCACTACTTAAGAGGAAAAGAAAATCTCCTTTTCTCATTTAGATAGCTTACAAGGTTCTACAAAATCTGTGGTGATCTTCCACCTACTGCCCCCACACCCATTCCCCGATGTTTAACTCTCTCCCCCATACGCTGCTTATTTCAAATCAATGTCAATCTCCCATTCACCAGTTCAGTAGTTCTGATTATCCTAACCAGTAAACATTGGAATTTTTTTTTTTAAACAGATCCTGAATGAAGCATGCAACTCCTGTCTCAAGATACTATCTTTTGCTCTTCCTTTTACCTGGGATGCTCCTGCCTCAGCAATCCACATAACTTATTTCATCAATCAGTGGGACAACACATTTTACCCAAATTCTCAAGAAAGAATATTTGGAACACATTGTAAAATTTTAAGTTAAACATTCTATACAGTTAAATCATCAGACTTTTAAATTTTTAAAAGTGTTCATTTTGTATAATCTTTCTTAAACTCTGGACTTGAATATCAATCCTGTTGTCATCTTTTACTAAGCTGTTACAGTACCCACTCTTCATGTACACAGACTCAACACATTTAGCAAAATATTGCCACAGCATCAAAGGAGTTAGCTTTGGCAATTTTTACTTACATTTCTAGACTCCTTCTTCAGAGGCTTTGAAAAGCTATCTTCCAAACTCTACGTGATGATTTGCTTCCAAATTACTACTTGGTTGTCCTTGAATTTCTCAATAAGCCTTGTTCTAGTTCATATACATTTGGCTCAATTTCACGCTCTAGAAGCATAATGCACATTGCAGAATATTCTAAACAGACTTTGAGGCAAATTATAGGATTCATTTGATATATGCTTTCTTTATAAAATATCTCACACTTAAATATAACAAGTCTCAGCATTGGTGAGAATCACAATAAAAGAACTAAAGTGTAATATTTATTTAATGTATATGTCTGAATATGCAAGTATTACTATCAATGTAAACATCAAATGTATAATTCCAGTTATTTTCTATATAATGTATCTTTTCTGCTTGTTTTATGTTATGAATCTAAAAGTATCTCTATTTCTCAAAAACAACTTTTCCAGTGCTTACAAATAAAACATATATAATCCTTATTTTACAGAGTTGAATGATATTTGATTGAATAAGTAGAATAAATTTACAGATATTAATTATTAGAAAAATGTATTCACAAGAATGTGACATTCCTATGAAAATAGTAATATTTGATTTTAACTTTCTAAAATATTATTACCAATATTATTAAATGTAATAATTTCAGGAAAAAATAAAAGGGGAAAAGGAAAAACTACATTGTAACAGTAGAACTTTTTCAATTGAAAAAGCTAAGCTTAAAAATAGTTTAAAAATATGAACTATAGCAACTTGAAAAACATCAAAGAGATTCACCATTCTATACACATAAAATTTAACTTGCTATAAAAGTAAATATAAATCTCTCACTGTATATGTTCCTAAACAAATATTAACATCTGTTACATTCTTTTTTGAAAGTATATAGAAGAATCTGGCATAATTTGATTCATATTATTTTAATAAACTGGAAATACACAGAATGAAATTGAAACAGAAATATTCCTATTTTGAGGTATAGTATTAGCAAATATATGTCTTTTTAACGGCTGAGTCCCTTCATCGTTTACCTGAAACTACCACAACACTGTTAATAAGCTCTGCTGCTGCTGCTGCTGCTGCTAAGTCGCTTCAGTCGTGTCCGACTCTGTGGGACCCCATAGATGGCAGCCCACCAAGCTCCGCCGTCCCTGGGATTCTCCAGGCAAGAGTACTGGAGTGGGGTGCCATTGCCTTCTCCGTAATAAGCTCTACCCCAATACAAAATGTTGTAGGTGTTAAAAAATAAATAAACAAAATGACTGAATAAAATACCACTTCACTTTTAATTTGTTACAATCAGTATAGGTTTAAGTTTAGGGTAAAATTATATTTGAAGTAAATATTTTGTCAAGCATTGACTCTGGTTTACATAACACTGCCCAGAAGTTGTTTATAATTCACAAATTATCTTGTTAGAATTGGTTAATATTATATAGTGAAAAAGCTTTATTCTATATATGCTAATATATATTTTTTAAATATATGCTTTATATGTATATCATTAATGTAACATTTTGAGCACAGATTAGCTATATTTTGAACAATTGTCCATGTAAATATAATTTGTCTTATTGTTGAGTAGGGTTTAAGATTTTTTTCTTAACTCATAGAACTCTCAGTGTAATGCGATTTTATAAACAGAATGACAAACCATTTAAAGTTAGAAACGAGCAAACAGGTGTACAGCTTGTGACTAATAGGCCTTCCCTTAGTTTCACAGTCTGATAATTTTCTTTGCATACTGACTTGACCTGATTATTCATGACTTTTTGCATAATGAGAGAAAGCTTTTAGACATGTTAGGTATGACATACAAAATCTGCAGCTATTCAAGCATTCTAAGAAGTCCTGTTGATTTTTTTTATGTAGATTTAGCAGTCAAATAATAATTTGATGAAACATGATTAAAATGTTGAACCAATTTAGTGAATTCTTTGGAAACACAAAACATGTTACAATATTACACTGCATCACTCTATGCATGAAACTATTCTCATACTTGCTTAAAGATGTTTAAATGAGCAATTAACACACTCTTTGCATTCTTAAAAACTTCTCTGAAGCTCACTTTTCTCCATGAAATTTGTTACCTTAGTCCAGTGTTAAAATTTTTTTTGAAATAATATTCTAGTCAAAAATATTTGTAAATTAGATTTTGAAACAGAAAACTTCTAGGGATAAGTCAAATTAACTAATCTTGACAATACTTTATGCTAACATGCTTTATGATGAAATTTTAAATAACATTTGAATTTGGATATCATTTATATATTTGTCTCTTCTTTTTTGCAGTTATTTTTATTATTTGAAATAGTGCTAAAATGTTTGTCTACATCTTTATTTTTCAATTATCTTAAGTTACTGTGTCAAAAGGTTTAAATGTACCTTTTACATACACTGACAATATATTTATAAATGAATGTATTAATCTATACTCAATCCTAGATGATGGAGTGTTGGACTGAGGGTTCCTTTGGGGCTTTTGTTTCTTTCTCCTGGACTTATTTACAAAATAGGATTTTTGTTTGTTTTTTTTTCTTGTGATTCTTTTTCATTTTACTACCATCTTAGCTAATGGCAACCCACTCCAGTATTCTTGCCTGGAGAATCCCAGGGAGAGCGGAGCCTGGTGGGCTGCCGTCTGTGGGGTCGCACACAGTCGGACACGACTAACCTGACTTAGCAGTAGCTAATAACTTTCAAGTGGAGCGTGTGGGAGGCAAATTGCTAAAATCATGCCATTAAAATACATATCTCTTTGTCTATACTTTTGCATTGCTTTGCTAGTTACATAATTTTAAACAAAAGTTACTGCTTTTGTATGGAACTGAGGAAATATTTATTTTCTCTCTATATCATCTGCTACTGCTAATGAGGTTTCTAATACCAATATAATTAGCAGTCAGATTTAGTAATCTGTTATGGAACCATAGGGAAATTTAGGAGTTTTTTTTTTTTTTTAATTTTACGTATTTTTTATCTCTTGTCTTCCCCGTTTTGTTTTGCTTATATTCACATTGCTGAGCACTGGTGGGCCTTTTCAACCTGAAGATGTATATTCTATTTTAGTTTAGAAATACCGTATATACTTTCTTGGGCTTTCATTTTTGTTGATTTTTATTCACAACCTCTTTCAATACAATCAACCGTATCCCCATTTGTAGTCTGATTATATGAGTGCTAACCTGCATAAAGATCTAAAGTAAATGCATAAAAAAAAAAAAAAAAAACTTGCAAAACTAACTTGCATACAACATGTCTAAAGGGGCTGAGGGAGTATCTGGGAAATTAAATAGAGTTAGATAAAATAATTGTGACGCTTTAGCTGAAGTCCTTTCAATAATATTTGTCTTTAGCTCCATGTTCAAAGATGCACATGAACTCAATGTAATTGAAGTTCCCCTTTGTGTGTGTGCATGTATATATTTCATTTTAATTTGTTTCTGCTCTTCCTGTAGAACATGGCATAGGATATCATAATATTCATATATATCCTCTTTTTTTCATATTTTCCATTTTGTGTTCCTTTTGTTCTACTTTCCATGAAACCTATTGAACCTTGTCTAAGAGATGGTTAGCATCACCTTAAACCCTGTTCACTCCATTGTTAAATTATTATGTTTTTTTAACAAGCTCTGATGATGCCAAGTAGAATTTGTGGAATTCCTATATTCTAAATTATGTCTACTATCTCTGTGATAAGGGGAGCTCTGGTTCTTTGTTCTCCTAGCAAACACGTTTTCTGCTGTACTTGACTAACTCTACGGTGTGCTTGTGTGAATGAATGAAATGCCCTGTGCGAAGCAGTGAGGAGCCCTGCTCTGCGGTTCCATGGTGACCTCATATGGCTTATGGCAGAAGCCTGTTGGGGGTTTATACCGACCTGCCAATGCCAAGAGGTACCCAATGTCTCCTTTGGACCGACCAAAAATGGGCAAAGCATGTGGACCAAACTCCCCTTTCTCAGTCAGACTTTTCAGTCTCTTTGACCATTTCATAACTCCTTGGAAATTAGAAGTACTAACCTAATCTATTGGATCATAGACTTTCAAGGGACTTGTGATCTATGCTATTACTGTGTACTGTGACTTAGGTCCCAAGCTTGGATTGGTAGTCAGGAAGCACCTAGCCTCATTAGGAATCGAAAGTTCAGAAGTTAGATGGGGATCTAGCTACAAGAGCATCTCTGAGGTTAAAGGATATTAGGATTGGAACTACAATGGTTATTTCCTTTGGTAGCGCTGGCTCTTAGTGGACCAGAGGAGACTCTTATACTGGTGTGGTGACACGTGGAAGGAACATCTCAGTTTTATGTTCACATCGGTCTTATTGTGGTCAGGAATATACTGAGGGTCGTGCACAGGCACTCAGGTGACGAATGTTTCCCCCAGCGGTCTTAGCCTGGGAGGCATTCTGGAAGGTTATTCTGATTGCACCCTGGGTGGCATCAGAGGCAAGCAAGGTTTTAACGGTGAAGAGCTGGATGTCAGTTAAGGATGCCATTAGGTCTACCCCTGGTGCATCCCCACCCCGTCTCGGTGGTAGAACCGAGAGGGACGAATACGGATAGGGATGCCATTAGGTCTACGCTTAGGTGCATCCCCACCCCTCCTTGGTGGTAGAACCGGGAGGGACGAGTATGTCACCTGCATCAGTAAGGGACAGACTAAGTCCGACCAGGAAGGAAAAGCTTCAGTGTAAAGTCTGTCTACACCCCCATCTAGAGCAGGGAGGGACACTTCCGGTAGAAAGAGGGCACTGGTCGCTTTTTTTCTCTCTTACAGATGGGAGCTAACAATTCCAGACACCGCTCTCCTTGGGGACCCCTAGACTTCTTATCAACCTGCCTAGGAAATGACTCTCAAAATATTATTTTTATCAATGACTAACAATATAATATTTTATGTTTTTCTTCTTTTTCATATTCATTTCTTCTAACTTAACATTAATATTTATAAAAATTAAATTGAACATATCCACATCTTATTTAAATTTTACTAAGTGAAAGCTTAAAATTTTAGTCAGATATTCATAGTCTTTCAGAATATTTCCTCAACTTACCTTTTCAGTCTAATCTAATCTCCATCACTCCCTTCTACATTTTGAATATTTTTGTCAAGTTCGACTGTTTAAAGTATTTAGGCATAACAATTTTTCCACTTACATTCCTCTATGCATGTTATTCTTTCTACATAGAATATATTTCATCTATTTCTACTGATATATGCCTAAGATTTTCCCATTAACCATCATGAATTAGGATACTGTACAAACACTTGTCTTTCACGTATACAGCATTTAACACAATTAGCTTTATAGTGCTAGTATTTTTTTTTTAACTCAGTTCAAAGTGGATGCAAACTATTAACAAGCAATAATGTTGGACATGTTGGAAAACTAGACCTGACAAAAGGTACAATGAGATTGCTAAACTAAGTGAGAAGTTACTAGGAGTCAAAAACAGAATGTAAATTAGAAAGTAAGAATTCTGAATTAACAGTTGGGTGATGGGTGACCAATTGATAGGGATATAAGAGAAACTTAAATCCAAGCTGTGTGGTTGATCCAAAGGATTTTTTAAAGAATCTTCCAATTTTAATTTTCAATTACATTAAGTGCATAGTTTCAGTAGCAAGGGCTGCTGAAGTCAGCTACTAGGATTAAGGGCTGTATAAAGTCATATAGATATAAATGCCCCGAATGTAGTCAAGAGAAAGAATTTAAGCTTAAATTAACATCAAGGTCAAAGAAAATGTGTGTGTGTGTGTGTGTGTGTGTGTGTGTGTACATGCACACACTCCTGTGTGTTTGCTTGTTTCTTGTTTTTGCTTTGTAGGAATCACTGGAACAAATCATTATATATCTTAACATTTCATCATATAACACTAACACCATTTTTGTGAAATATCATTACATAACAAGCATCTTGATTTTTTTCCTTGAAAATAGTGATCTACTTTGACTAACTGAGAGAAATGTTAGTAGATGGGTCACTGTTTGACAAAGAAATTTTAAGTTATTCGGAAATACCAATAATAGTACTCATTTTTATATAATACTATAGCTCACACATCATGACACTAAGATTCTTTGTAATAAGAGTTATTTGTCAAAAAATGAGTCTGCTTTGTATCTAAATTGAAAAAGTAAAATAGCTTTGAAACTATGAAATCAGAGTCAATTTTATATTAATTTATTTATTTTTAAATATGTCCTTGGCTTCAATAAAGAAAATCAGTGATATTATGATCATTAGTTCAGCATCTAAAAAAAATCACTTAGCAAATGTAAATATTAAAAGAGAACATTTGGCAAAATATGTAATTGTAACAGTTTGAAAGCAGAAGCCAGATCAATGGGAAAATGTATGTAACTGAATGTTTAATCAAGATTTTCAAATCCATGCAAAGCTTTTGTATATATATGGATTTTATATTTTCATTAAAAAGATAAAAATGCAATGCAAAATGATATGCAGATTATATATATGTGTATATAAACTAAAATTTATCATAAAGGAGATTAAACCCAGCATATACATTTACTACTAAATTATCTTTAATTTTATGTATAATTAAAAGTATTTTAGAAATTATCTTAGGAATTTATAAAGTACCTTTTGCAAATTTTACATGTACAAAATGTAGAAGAAAAGTATCTAATATTATCACTAGATACCATGTTTAATATTTTTATAATTGTTAACAATGAATTCAATAAGGTAGTTTCTTAAATGAGAATGCCTTAGTTACCCTTCTGTTTCAAAGCCTTTGGCAGAGTTTTTAGACAAAAATATAGTATCTGAAACAGACCTAATATGTCTCCTCATTCCCCTTTCAGGCAAGTCTCTTGCCTCTCCCTCATTGATGATCTGATGTTATGGCTAGGATTCCTTCTTTCTCCATGACTCCAAGATCCTTCCCTTCTCAAAGTCCTCATGCAATCTCTGGTGGGAGCCTCTCATACTCAGACCCAATTCCCAAGCACTTTTAGTACTGCTTCAGAGATGCCTTAGCAATCTCTTGCACCAGGCTATCATGTCTCTGAATCTTTTTTTACAACTGCAGAATTTTCAGTTTATCTGCCTAATTACATATTTAATTCCTCTTTCAAATACTCCATGAAATTTCTTGAAGGCAAGAAATTTGTCTATTGAGTTTACTAGTTTCCCCAGTGGCTACTGCAGTATTTACTTATTGAATGAAAATGTCAGAATCATGTGCAAGAGGCAGAAATGTGTCCTCTCCTAGAATACTGGCATTAGGTAGATGATATTTGGATTATTCTGTCAGCATCTCATTTAAGACTGATACAGCTCCACATGGAGGAAAAATATTTAGGATGATTCTGTTGAAATACTGTGCCCATGACATGGTTCTAAGTCCCAGTGCTGCCATTTACAAGTTGGGTGATATGGGAAAATAATTCAATCTCAATTGGATTGTTTCCTTATCTTAAAATGGAGATAATTATACTTAACAGCTAAGATGAAAGAGGTTAATAAAACATTACATGAACACCTAGGAATAGTTTCCCAGGTGGTGCTAGTGGGAAAGAACTTGCCTGCCAATGCAGGAGACATGAGATGCGAGTTCAATCTCTGGGTCCGATTTCTGGGTCTGAAATGTTCCTTGGAAGTGCGTGGCAACCCACTCCAGTATCCTTGCATGGAGAATCCCACGGACAAAGGAACCTGGCAGGCTATGGTCCATAGGGTTGCGAAGAGTGGGATACAACTGAAGTGACTTAGCACACACACAGGTGCATGAATACCTAAATCCATCTTCAAGTGAAGTTAGAGCTAGTATGAAAACGATCTTGATTTTCTTGTTTGCAATATCCAGTCAAGAAATATGTTCATAATCTCTTTGCCTTCTTTCTTTACTGAATCCTAGCTCTCTCCTCTGGGGAGTTATTTTCCTGACCTTCTCACTTCCAAAATCCTTTTATCACTGGTCTGGGAAGTGGACACGTGCTCTACCTTGCCACTTCCAAAGTACTCTTCCCATCTCAGTGTCAGGCTTCCCACCTTTAATCACACCTCCTTTTTCTCCTGCTCAATTTCTCCACATTAATTTAACAGAATATGGACCTTTAAATCAATAGCCTCCCATCTTTTCACTGCCATTCACTCCCACATATTCTCACTTTCTCAGTTCACTTCAATTTCACAGCTACCATTGTTATCACTTCCCTGTATGTACCTTCACCTTCCTTGATCCCTTTCCCTCTTCTGTCATTCTTTCTCAGAAAACTCCCAATCACAGTTAAATCTAACTCTAAATCCATTCCATCCTTGTACCCACACAGCTAAATGTGGCTAAACAAAAGCATACATATAAAAATACACTATTTTATTAAGATTATAATCATCCACTTCAAATGTACTTTTAATCCTTCAAGTAAAGATACTGCACTTTCAGAATCTTTCTCTTCTATTCTCCAAGTGAAATATTTTTAACTTTTCATCTCACATCAAAACTCCTTCATCTTCTCTCCATCCTAACTTAGCTGATAATCTTGCTTCCAAACCCGTTAGACTATAAAATGAGTTAGAAGGGAACTACTACAAGTTGCTAGCATCTCATCTCCTGCTATCCTGAATTTATGCCCATATACATAGGTAACTTTGCTTATTGAATAGATCTGTGCTTTCAGTTTTAGGTCTGTGCTCTTTGCTATTTGTGTCCCAGAATCCACTCTTTCTTGATGTTCAAGGGCATCAATTTAGTGACCCAAGTTCGAGTAGGACATCACAACTCCATCAATATTTTCCTCACTGTTTCTTACATCAGTAATTTCCTCTTGCATTATCCCCACAGATTTAGACATGCTGCTATTCAAAACTAGCTTTATTAAACTCACTCCACTCTTCAAATACTACTCAATCTCTCTGTTTTCATTTCAACAAAACTCTTTTAAAAGAGTTGTACTCACTATCTTTAATTCCTCTCCTCTCATTTTCTCTTTAGCTCACAATGTCAATGAAATTGTTCTTGCCACACTTAGGTATGCTCTTCACAGTGCTGAATTTTATTTCCAACTCTCAGCGGATTGAAATTTCAATTCTATGTGACATACTAATAGCATTTGACCTGGTTTGATCTTTTGTACCACCTTGAAATACTGTCTCTACATGATTTCTATGACATCTCACTTTTCTGGTTCTTTTGCTACCTCACCAGTGGCTCCTTCTCATTCTCCTTTAATGTTTCTTCCTTAACTTTCTCTCCCATATGCTTTAGAATATCCCAGAGCACAGATTTTGAAGATAACGTCCTCTGATGTGCATTCCTCCCTTGGTGATATCATCTAGTTTCAAGGCTTTAATTACCATTTCTATGATAATGACTCATAAATTTTATCACCCATATGGGCCTCATCTTAGCACACAAATCTGAGGGTTTATTCAACATTTCCATTTAAATGTCTACTAGCTATCTCAAACCTAATATTGAAAAACAAAATTCTGATCTACTCTCCAAAACAACTGCTCTCAATTTCCTCCGTCTTAACAAATGTCAAATTCATATGTACAGGTGCTCAGATCAAGTCTTAGAGTCTTCTCCGTTTTCCTAATTTTTTTTTCTATTCTGTGACTCAGTGGCCCAGAATCCAACCACCTTTACCATCTGCACTGCAACCATGCTGATGAAAGCCACCATCATCTTTTCTGAGATCATTACAGTAACTTTTTAATTGTGATAACTCTTCCTTTTAGTTTATTCTCAACACAGTTGTCAGAGTGATTTGGTTAAAATGTAAGTCAGACTATGCTCCTCTTCTACTCAAATTTTTTCACTATCTTCTCATCTCATGGAAAAAAGAAAAGTTCAGTGGCCTATGGAAATTTATCAGATAAGATTTTCATTCATTTTTACCTTATTATATTCTACTAGTCTCTTCCTTGTTCACTCAGTGCTCATCACACTGGCCTATTTCTCATTTCCTTAAATACATCATACACAGTCTTGCCATGGGGTCTCTGCCATTTTTGTTCTGTCTGACTGCATCCTCTTCCTCCAACTATCCACAGGTGACTGATTCTCTCATTTCTTTCATCACGACCTCAGTGAGAACTTCTCTGAATTCCAATCTTACCCCCTCTTCATTTCTTTGGCACTTCCTTCAACCTCTTCCCTGGTTTTGTTCTTGTTATTCTCCCTACCACCCACTTTGCTCTATAGAATGTATTTCATTTTTTTATTTTGTTCAGTGCCTGAAAGCTTTGTTAGGGCAGGGGTTTTTGTCTGGATTTTGTTCATGGTTACATCTCCAGGGTTTAGAAGGAAGGGTATTGGTAAGTATTTCTTAATTGAATGGATAAATAAGCACAGGAGAAATGTTGGCTTAATCATGAAGAAACTCTTCACAGCTATTCAGTTCAGTTCAGTCTCTCAATCGTTACCGATTCCTTGCAACTGCATGAACTGCAGCACACAAGACTTCCCTGTCCATCACCAACTCCTGGAGCTTGCTCATACTCATGTCCATTGATTCAGTGATGCCATCCAACTATCTCATCCTCTGTCATTCCCTTCTCCTCCTGCCTTCAATCTTTCCCCAAATCAGGGTCTTTTCCAATGAGTCAGTTCTTCACATCAGGTGGCCAAAGTATTGGAGTTTAAGCTTCAGCATCAGTCCTTCCAATGAATATTTAGGGCTGATTTCCTTTAGGAATGACTGGTTTGATCTCTGTGCAGTCTGAGAGACTCTCGAGTCTTTTCTAATACCACCGTTCAAAAGCATCATTTCTTTGGTGCTCAACTTTCTTATTGTCTAACTTTCACACCCATACATGACTACCGGAAAAACCATACCTTTGACTAGACAGACCTGTGTTGGCATAGTAATGTTTCTGCTTTTTAATATGCTATCTAGTTTGGTCATAGCTTTTCTTCCAAGGAGTAAACGTCTTTTAATTTCATGGCTTCAGTCACCATCTGCAGTGATTTTGGAGCCCAAGAAAATAAAGTCTTCCACCTTCCATTGTTTCCCCATTTATTTGCCATGAAGTAATGGGACCAGATGCCATGATCTTAGTTTTCTGAATGTTGAGTTTTAAGCTGACTTTTTCACTCTCCTCTTTCACTTTCGTCAAGAGGCTCTTTAGTTCTTCACTTTCTGCCATAAGGGTGGTTCCCTTATGCATATCTGAAGTTATTGATATTTCTCCAGGTAATCTTGTTTCCTGCTTGTGCTTCATCCAGTCCAGCATTTCTCATGAAGTGCTCTGCACTTAAGTTACAAGTTCTGTGCATAAAAGTCCAGTATTTCTCATGATGTGCTCTGCATATAAGACAATATACAGCCTTGATTTACTCCTTTCCCTATTTTGAACCAGTCTGTTTTTCCATGTCCAGTTCTAACTGTTGCTTCTTGACCTGGATGTAGATTTCTCCGGAGGCAGGTAAGATGGTCTGGTATTCCTGTCTCTTAAGAATTTTCCACAGTTTGTTGTGATCCACACAATCAAAAGCTTTGGCATAATCAATAAAGTAGTTCAGTTCAGTCGCTCAGTCGTGTCCGACTCTTTGCGACCCCATGAATTGCAGCACGCCAGGCCTCTCTGTCCATCACCAACTCCCGGAGTCTACCCAAACCCATGTCCATCAAGTCGGTGATGCCATCCAACCATCTCATCCTCTGTCGTCCCCTTCTCCTCCCGTCCCCAATCCTACCCAGCATCAGGGTCTTTTCCAATGAGTCAACTCTTCGCATGAGGTGGCCAAAGTATTGGAGTTTCAGCTTCAACATCAGACCTTCCAATGAACACCCAGGATTGATCTCTTTTAGGATGGTTTGATTGGATCTCCTTGCAGTCCAAGGGACTCTCAAGAGTCTTCTCCAACACCACAGTTCAAAAGCATCAATAAGACTGAATAATTTACCTTGTATTATGGTATAATATTCCATATTTAATTTTAAAAATTCAAAGTAGCTTTTAATCTCCTCTGGGGCATCTTCCTGACCCAGAGATTGAGCCTGAAGCTCCTGTGACTCCTTTATTGCAGGCAGATTCTTTATTGCTGAATCTGTAAACCAGGGAAGCCCTATAGACTAGTAAGTTATGTTTTATTTCATCTCTTTATATTTCTCTTGAATACATGAAAATAATTTACCCCTCAGATAACATAGCTTTAATTATTTTCCTTAATTCTAATTTTCTTTATAATGGCCAGAAATTCTGGCAGCATGGGAGAGATGACAACAAGCTTGGAGTCATAAAATTTGAATATTTGAGCCTAGTAGGCTTCTGTTCCTTTGGCTTTTATATTTTTGTGAGTATCAAATGAGAGCATATATGTAAATGTGTATTAAAATTTGAAAGACATCATACATTTGTGGTATTCTTTGGATGAGATGTCTTCATTGTAAGTATTCAAGGAACCATCTATTAAATTAATTTACAAAATTGAAGTAAACCATCAAAAATATCAATTTGTGAAGCTTCTATTTCCCTCTTGATTAACGGAAATTATTTCTTTTGAACACTTTCAGTATTTCCCTATTTCATTTTTGAAAGGAGACTTCACGTTGTGTACAATTTGGTTTAATAAATGCTACAAATATGCCACACAAAGTAAATCCTATTGAAAATCATTTGACTCTAAAGTAGTTTCAAATTAAATAAAATAATTTGTATTAATGGGAGTGAATGCAGTCTATCAAGTTGCTCCAGTTTGCCAGTGTTTGCACCTTTGTTTCCCCTGACACACAATTCCCAGTCCTTTCATCTTTACCTAGTAGCCAATACCAACCAATTCATTTTCAGATGTCAGTTTTTTTTTAATTGGTATTCTGTCTCATGATATCCTTTTTGTTTCCCCAAACTTTAAACTTCTTATTTTGTATTGGGGTATAGCCGATCGGGCTTCCCTGGTGGCTCAGCAGTGAAGAATCTGCCTGTGATGCAGGAAACTCACGAGACGCAGTTTTGATCCCTGAGTCAGGGAGATCCCCTGGAGGAGGGCATGGCAACCCACTCCAGGATTCTTGCCTGGAGAATCCCATGTAAAGAGGAGACTGGTGGGCTACAGTCCATAGGGTAGAACGTGTGTGAAGGTGAAAGAAAGTAAAAACCGCTCAGTCATGTCCGACTCTTTGAGACCTCACAGACTATACAATCCATGGAATTCTCCAGGCAGAATACTGGAGTGAGTAGCCTTTCCCTTCTCCAGGGGAATCTTCCCAACCCAGGGATCGAACCCAGGTCTCCCACATGGCAGGTGGATTCTTTACAAGCTGAGCCACAGTGGAAGCCCAAAAATACTGGAGTGGGTAGCCTACCTTTCTCCAGTGGATCTTCCCAATCCAGGAATCAAATGGGGATCTCCTGCATTGCAGATGGATTCTTTACCAACTGAGCTATCAGGGAAACTCACAGCTAATCGAAAATGTTGTGGTAGTTTCAGGTGAACAGCAAAGGGACTCAGCCATACATGTACATATATCCTTTCTCCCCTCAACCCCTCTCTAATCCAGGCTGGCACATTACACTGAGCAGAATTCCCTGTGCTATACAGTAGTTCCTTGTTGGTTATACTTTTTAAATATAGCAGTGTGTACGTGGCCTTCCCAAAGTCCCTAACTATTCCACATGAATGGACATAGTGCCATACTGAGTGAAGTAAGTCAGACAAGAGAAGGAGAAATACCATTCAACATCCTTTATATGTCGAATCTAAAAAGAAATAATACAAATTGACTTACTTACATAACAGAAAGACACTCACAGATTAAGAAAACAAACATGGTTGTCAGGAGGATCAGATGCCAGTTTAATTATCACTTCTTCAGGGCACTCTTCTCTGATATTCCAAACTAAGTCTGATCATCCTATTATAGCCACTGATAACATCTGTAAGTTCATTTTTTGGGGTGTATGGTCTAAACAGTTCTAAACCTGTTTCCCTTACTTGTTATAGGCTTCAACATATCCATGGTATTTACATAGTGTCTAATGCACCATAGATAGGGCTTCCCTGGTGAGTCTGTGGTAAAGAATCCACCTGCCAATGCAGGAGACATGTGTTAAATCCATGGCTTGGAAAATCCCCTGGAGAAGGAACCAGAAACCCACTCCAGCATCCTTGTCTGGGAAATCTCATGGACAGAGGAGCCTGGCTGGCTACAGTCCATGAAGTTGCAAAAGAGATGGACATGACTCAGTGACTAAACACACTCACACAGTACACTGTAGGAGTTTTATCATTTTCCTTTGAATAAATACATTTACAAATGAATGCATACTGTATATTACTAATAAGAACTAGGTCAATATTTTGCAATAAGTGTACTGTACATGAAATGTAAGCTTTAAAATTGTATTAAAATAAAAAAATGAATTAGGGCTTTTAAATGGTGAGATAAATATATTCTGCATATTTCAAAAAATACTTTAAATCACTGATACTGTATGTATAAAAATTTCAAATTGGTTATTTATATAGCAAATAAACTCTAGTTTGGATCAGTATTTGTCTATGCCCAATAATGAGCTCCTCAACTTATACCATGCATATTTCGTTCATTTGATTAAGTTTTTTAAAGGTATTATGTGGCAGACCTAGTAGGTCAGTTGGTAAAGAATCTGCCTGCAATGCAGGAGACCAGGGTTTGATCCCTGGGTCAAGAAGATCCCCTGGAGAAGGAAATGGCAACCCACTCCAGTACTCTTGCCTGGAGAATTCCATGGACACAGGAGCCTCACAAGCTACAGTCCATGGTATCGCAAAGAGTCGGACACAACTGTGCAACTAAATTTCACTTTCAACTTTCATGTGGCAGACATTGCGCTAGTCATTGAGGAGACAGTGCCTAGCAATTTTCTGCCGTTGTGAAACATTTTCTACTTGGCAGGAGGCATATAATAAATAAAATAAAATAATACATTCCATGATGAATGATAAGTGGACAAACGGAAATAAACAAAGTTGGAAATTTTGAATACGGTAGACAAGACTTCTCTAAGTCGGTAACATTCGAGTTATGATCTGAAGAATGTGAAGAAATGGAACATGGAGAGATCAGAGGGTGACTTCTGAGGTAGAGAAAAAGCATCTATTAAAAAAAAAAGTAAGCAAGAGTTTGCAAAACAGAGGGGAGAGAGAGAGAGAAGAGAAATCCTTAATTCAAACTGTAGCTCGACTAGGCTATGTTTCAGATGCTACTTACAAAGAGCTCCCTTATTTTACCTACCATTTCTAATGTGAGTAGCACCACTGAAAAATGGGCAATTGGAATATTACTATGTACAGAAATTTGCTATTGTCTAAAATAACTTTATTAATTGCTAATTTTTTAATTGCACCTTACATTGAGACTAATACAAAGAACATATTTATAACATTGAAAACACTCCTGAAAAGACAGCTGCTTACAACTTTTTTTAAAGTTATTAGTAACCTTTGGTCTTTGTCTAGTGTGTAATGATAAATCCTCATTCACATTATTTGATGAAGAGAAATTCTCTAATACATTAGACAATTCTGTAAATAATTAGAGCACTGCTGTTGATTACAGATGAAGAGCTGCTAGTTAGATTTTTAAATAGATGTTTTTATACTTAAAGTTGACTAGCAATGTCAAGTCATTGAACCAATGTTAGTTTTCCCCTCTATTTCCCCTTCAAAAATAATCTGACACTTCTATAATATTGAAGCAATAAAATTGCTGATTACCCAAAGAAAGTCATGAAAATAGATCATTAAACACAGTTCAATAGGAAATACCCAGTATCTGTTCCTATATTTCGACCTTAATAAGATGATATCTGGTATTTTTGAGACATATGCAGAGGCAGTTAAAACTTTACAGTCTTGACTTTTCTTAGCTAGATCCTTTATATAAAAAATACATACTTTTCATCTTTAGCTGATGTGGAAGAATTATTAAAAAACTATAGTCTAGTATTATCCTAGTATTGTTTTTAATTAATACTGATGCCCTATGGTTAATAATATGATACCTAATTATTAAAAACAGACTATTTACCTGACAGACTTCTCTTATAGGCTGAATGTATATATTATCTATACTGTAAAATATATATTTAGCTGAAAATGGCTCAACAATATTTCAAATTAAAAAATTATAACCTCATTTTTCTTCCTTGTATCATTTTTAAATTCATTTACTTTTATTTATAATTTTAAACACTTCTAGGTTAGAGAAATGTCTCCAAGTTTGAAGAGCTCAACTTTGAGGTTACAAAAACCCAGTGGGAAATAGCAAAAAAAAAAAAAAAAGTTATTTACAACATATTTATCCACAAACCCCATTCCCTATTATTAGAAGACCTTCTCTACACCTCTAGACAGGTAGCAAACCATAGCCTGATAAAAATAAAGCTATTTATGGATTCAGAAAGCCAGCTTACTACTTTCCATTACGAGACTATTTTCTTTCAAACCTTAGGGCATAGAAAACAAGTTACTGTTTGAAAAGTTGACAATTTTGGTTCTATTAAGGTAGAAATAGCTACCTTCACACATGTGGATGAATAATAAAATCTCTTCATACCTAATATTGGAAGGTAGAGGAAGGAGGTTGACAAAACATATATTTATTATATGATACAAAGAAAGTAGCTTGACAAAACTGAAAGCTATGATTAGAAATTAGTATTCCTATTTAAAGTTTCAAAGTGCTCTACATGATATTCTATACTTTGGAATCTTCTTCTCAGGTATTAGAGCTTGAAATGTGCCTTGAGGAAAACAAATACACAAATGTTACTCATAGAGAAAATTATTCCTGTTAGTACCCTTACAACTAGAGAGGTGTGAATAACTCAGATCAGTTAAAATGAATAAACTGCAACATTTTACGTAATAGTTTGAAATAATGCAATGAGTCTTAAATTTTGTCTTGATAAGCCTTATATCAAATTTAAGATAATATGGATACCGGTCTTTCTGACTATAACCTAAGCAGATTTGTGTTTTGTTTTGTTTTTTCAATGGGAGCCAAGCAATCAACTAGTAAGTACTTTCCATGTTCTGAAAGTTGTTCTAAGGGCTTTACCTACGTCATTTTATCTACTTCTCACAAACAAAGAAATCTGTGGCTCAGAGAGGTTAAATAACATGCCAAGGAAATACTTAGTAAATTCAGATTTCAAGCCATTTCAGTGGATACTACAAACATCTTGTATTGGCTTGTGAGAGCAAATTATTAAAATTTCAGGAATTTGGTAGGCTTATCAAAAACAAAAATTATTAAAAATTAAACATTAAAAGTAACATTTACAACTCGGAATTCAGTGGTGACACCTTAGTAGCTAACTGCAGAAACTGATAAATATTATAAATCATGACTTTACATATATTTTGTTGATTGTCTAAACTCTATACTTAAAAAAGTAACGGAGATTTAATAATGCATATCACATTTTAGAAATCTCTGTATCAGTTACATAGTGAACAGCATGAAAAGATTGAGAATATGCTCTTATAGTATTCAAAAACCATTGTCCAAGTCAACAAGAAGTCACTCATATCATTGACTAATGCTTGTCGTTCCAAAATATGTCTTCTTTGTTTCAGTGATGTATTTCTATTAATGTGAATGAAAATATCAGCCACGATTTTTAGCAGAAGTCTGCTTGTTTATAAAGTGCCACCATGGTGTGGCTATGGGCTGAAGATTTAGGCAAACATTAACAGATTCTATGAGAACAAATTGGTCATAAGCATTTTTTCAGTGAATAATACACATTTAATCATTTTCTGACGGAGAAGGCAATGGCACCCCACTCCAGTACTCTTGCCATGGAGATCCCATGGGCTATAGTCCATGCGGTCGCTAAGAGTTGGACACGACTGAGCGACTTCACTTTAACTTTTCCCTTTATGCACTGGAGAAGGAAATGGCAACCCACTCCAGTATTCTTGCCTGGAGAATCCTAAGGACGGTGGAGCCTGGTGGGCTGCCGTCTATAGGGTCGCACAGAGTCGGACACGACTGAAGCGACTTAGCAGCAGCAGCAGCAGCAATCATTTTCTGAAAATTGTGTTACACATCCTTCTTTATCATTACAAATAAAATTTGTAATAGTATCGTGTAGGTAGACACACACATATACTTTTTCCAAAAAGCCAATTGTTTAAAACATTACTTGTTTTCCCTAAAAAATGACATTTCATACAATGCTGTAGTGTTCCACTTCAAAATAAATTTAATATAATTAGCCCACCCAATGTGAATGGTACTGAGGAACATAGACTAGAATTTTAAGTTGGCCTGATAAACAGAAAACAAATGCTCATTAATTCATACATGACATCCACACATCAAAATTGGTTGAGAAGTCATGACGTTGGATGCAGAGAAAACTGATTTTGTCATATTCTGGACTAGCTACAGCATATCTGGCCACAGTCCTTTCAAAAGCTGAAGCATTAGCATATGTATTCAACATTAGCATGTGAACTTATGGTCAGCTATGAAGCTACACAGATCTGCTAGCACAAATTAAGTTAAAAAAAAAAAAAACTAAATGGAGAGAATCGATAGTTCCTAGATGAACTACAGGAATATAGTCTGAGAAGGAAGCCCAAAGAAGAATCAAAGCAGAATGAGCTCAAGCAAAATTTCTGCCTGTTTCACTAAGTGAGTGAAATATGTCCCAAAGAAGAAAGGAAAGTAATAATTTTACCACCAGTGTTGTAACAAGTATAAGATTTTTCCCATATAGTTGAACTGGAGATGTGTGTGTGTGCTGTCTTGTCCAGCTCTTTGCAACCCCATAACTGTAGATCACAAGGCTCCTGTCTCCATGGGATTTACCAGGCAAGAATAGTGGAGTGTGTTGTCATTTCTTACTCCAAGGGATCTTCCCCACCCAGGGATCGAATCAGAATCTCTTGAGTCTCCCACATTGGCAGGTGGATTTTTCACCACTAGCACCATGTAGGAAGCCTGAGAAGTTGAACTGGACAATATGAAAAAGTAGTGTTTTATCCATTATGTGGCATAAAACATTAGGAAAGCAATAGCACATGGAAGAAATACATTAAAATGAAGAGAAGTTCCTTCAACACCATTTCCCTATAATCAGTATGTTTGGATTGGGAAAAAGGATGCATGTAGCTTAAATATCAATTTTAGGTTTACTGTTGATTTTGAATACACAGAACACACGTGTGGAACTCAGAAGACAGGACTAGAGTATGAATATGAAAATCTGTGCTGAGCTTTTAAAACACAAAAAAACACACCTGTTATAATTTTCTCCCAACTATGGTTAGAAAAAGGGAGCTAAGAAAAGTCAGGTGCATTAGCATATGCTTTAATAATGACAGAGGACACAAAGCTTATAGAAATCCTTAACTCCCATTTTCCTTCCTTATTCCACCCACCAGAATGAATTTGAAACTGGAAGTGAGTGAAAAAATTTTAAAGTCAGGGGACATTATAAGAGAGCTAGTAGATATACCAATAAATAAATATTTTGAATGCATTTAAATATCTAGAATGTTATATTTAATATTATGCATTTTTAGAGAGAAAATAGTTGCAGATATGAGTGAAGAGACACTATTTTCAATTTTTTGAAATCTCAGAAAGACATAAAGTTCAAAAGATTAGGGATGCTAAGTTTCTAATTTTCAAAGTGGACAAATGATGACCATTACACATTAGAAGAGCCTGATCCTGATGTAATTATTGGGAACAATTCTGATTGGATTTCTCTCTCTCCTTTTTTTTTTTCTTCTTTTGGATACACTGGGTCTCCATTGCTTTACACCAGCTACTGTCTCTGGGGCTACTCTCTACTTACTGAGTGGGGGCTTCTCATCGCACTGGCTTCTCTTATAGCAGAGCATGGGCTCTGGAGCTGAGAGCTTCAGTAGTCATGTCTCACAGACTTATAAGGCCCACAGTGTGTGGAGTCTTCCCAGACCAGAGATTGAATGTGTATCTCCTGCATCGGTAGGCAAATTCTTAACCACTGGACCACTGGGGAGGTCCTGGATTTTAAATATATGTTTCCTTTTAGAGAAAAATACACTTCAATAATATGCTGATGTTTAAGAGCATTGGCACTGAAATTCAGGGAGATCTGAATTTAAATCCTGCACTGCTACATACTAGCTATGTGATTGCAAAATAAAATTACCCCTCCAAATCTTATTTTCCTCAATTCTAATATAAAGATTATGGTTATCCAAAAATTAAATAATATAGCATGAATGAGCAGGATCAAGAAAATATTATATGTGAATCACTTGGTATGGTACCAAGTAAATAGTTAAAGGATTGGGTTTCATTATTGATTCCAGATACACAGTTAATTCTCAAACAAGGAGGGGTTAGGAGCTCTGAGTGCAGTCAAAAATCTTTACTCTAGGCCCTCTGTATCCATAGTTCCACAATTATGGATTCAACCAACCCTATATTGTGTAATACCACTGTATGTATTTACTGAAAATCATCCACGTATAAGTGAACCTGCACAGATTAAATCCATAAGATTCAAGGGTCAACTGTAGATAGATAGATAATAGATAAGATTAACAAAACAGATAGATATCTATAGAGAAATCTTTCTCTATATATGTATATATAGAGATATCTATATCTAAATAGATCTTTATATCTACACATGCACCTACACAAATATATTAAATATACATGTATGTATATATATCCATAGATATATATACATATATATATAGATCATTACATCACATACTATAAAGGTGAAAAATGATAATTATCTTCTGAAATAATATGATTTAACACATATACATGTTATTTATTTTATTCTCATTTTCTGAAAATGTTTATGTAGGGTTTATTTTTTCTATTTAAATAGATGTGGCAACCCAGAGGAGGAAAATGGGAGGGGGATTTGTGTACTGGAAAATTCCCTGGACATCAAGATGCTTCATTCACACTTCTACATGTGTAAACTATGATTTTCCATAGGCTATTTAACTCTGAGTTTCAATTTCCATACTCTGGAAGGGGAATAATATTGCCTAATTCACAGGGTTTTTGTGAAAATAAATTTAGAGCCTTTATGTAAAAGCACTTTTTATACTAGGGAACTATTTAAATAAAATATATAATTAATCTTGGTTTTATTATGGATTTTTTCCAAACAAATATAATAAATTCAGTTTCATTGAATAAACAGACTTTAATACCATTAAATAAAGAATCCATATCAATATAGTCTGATCAGTCCTTGGTTTAGCATATTTAATCAAATGTTTGACTAGAGTTGGAAAAGATGCAATCGTTAAGAGTCTAGACTGCTGGGTGCCAGAATTAAGATTCAAAACCATCTCAAGTATTGATAGGAAATTATGATACATAAAAAGAATAAAATGAGAATTGTTAAACTGGGTTAAAACGCTTGATGTGTCATTTTAGTACAAAAATAAATTGGGTCTAGTTTGAATCTATGAAGCTTGATTTCATCAAAATCAAATTTGGATTAGTATTCTAGCTCTAAAACCAAATTCATGGTTAAGAGAGATTTAAATTGCCAAAGATGCTTGTCTGTTTTATTCTTTTGCTTTCAATTTATTTATTTTTAATTGGAGGATAATTGCTTTATAATATGTGGTTTCTGCCATATGTCAACATGAATCAGCCACAGGTATATGTATGTCCCCTCCCTCTTTAACATCCCTCCCACTTCCCAGACCATCCCATCGCTCTAGGTTTTCACAGAGCACCAGATTTGAGCTCCCTGTGTCATTCAGTAAATTTCCACTGGCTATCTAACTTTCCATATGGTAATGTATGTTTCATTGCTACTCTCTCAAATCATGCATGTTCCTCCGTATGTTAAGTAATATAATGTGATCCTTAAAAACCTTTCTTTAAAATGATTTAAATATCACCTCTGAATTATCACAGTTGTTAGTAGATACATAATAAGTGAAACACTAGATTGAATATGTAAACACTCAGTCAATATCAACTTATAAAAACAAAATTAGAATATTCACTGAAAGAAATAGAAAAACTATTCATAAAAGTTACTAAAGCAAAATGAAAAAAGGATAAAAAATGATTAGTAAACTGATCCATAAAAATGAAAACTGAAAGTGTTAGTCACTCAGTCATGTCTAAGCTCTTTGTGACCCCATGGAGTGCAGCCCACTAAGCTGCTCTGTCCATGGAATTCTCCAGGTAAGAATACTGGCGTGGGTAGTCATTCCCTTCTCCAGAGGATCTTCCCAACCTGGGAATGGAACCCAGGTCTCCTTCATTGCAGGCAGATTCTTTACTATCTGAGCCACCAAGGAAGCCCCAAAAGAAGAGATGCTATGTTTAAATTGGGTAAAAAATGGGCAGAATTACTATTAACACAACAAAAATGTCTACTGAGAGGGAAAAGTAGAGGATGTTAGGGATGATAGAAAAGGACAATAGTAAAGGAAAACAAAGAAATATTTTCTCCATCAGAAACAAAAATGTCAAAACTGTTTTATTTTTTTTCCCAGTGTTGTTCAAAGTGGAGTCCATGGGCTATCTGTTGTACACCTGTCAGACTTATGAGAACCTACTGCAAACTCCACTGGTTAGAGATATCCTCTTAGATACATCTTAAGACCTGTGATCCATAATCATGGTGTCACCAGAAGCAGCAGACAATTTGTTAGTAGCTATAGCTCAAAAACTAGTTTGTCAATGGCTTATTCATTGAATTATTTAAAGGATATTTAATATTATATTTATTACTGTATTCACTTGGTTGCTTGACTGGGAGAAGAAAAGGTAAAATGAAAATGTGCTTCATGCTAAGACACTTCAGTTGAGTCAGACTCTGTGCGACCCTATGGACTAATGTCCTACGGCTCCTCTGTCCATGGGATTCTCCAGGCAAGAATACTGGAGTGGGTTGCCATGCCCTCCCCCAGGACCTACCCAACCCAGGGAGCCAGCACATGTCTCTTACATCTACCTGCATTGGCAGGCAGGTTCTTTACCACTAGAACCACCTGGGAAGCCCAAAATAGTATAGTGGAAATTGCACACAACCTGGGATCATCCTGACCAAGTGCATATTGTGGTGAAAGTGAAAGTGTTAGTCACTCAGTCATGTCCAACTCTTTGCAATCCAATGGCCTGTAGCCCACAAGACTCCTTTGAACATGAAATTCTCCAGGCAAGAATACTGGAGTGGGCAGGATGGTGCAAAGTGAATGACTTCTGAGACCCACTTCAAATGCCACTTATTACTTAGGGACTTTTATGCAATCAACATATTTTAGGTATGCCATTAAAATACTTACAATTATTTATAAATGCAAAGAAAGCCATTAGCTTTCACACTTTTGAAATGTGTTTCGTTATATTGAGGATTTTTCCATTTTCTTTTTTACAAAACTTTAATTTCCAAAGACAAAGATGGTGTATAAAAGCAATTGAACAGGATTTGGTTTGGAAAGTGTTTCTAATGTTTGTGTCAATAATAATAATCAATGTAATAATAATTATTCCCTGAAAACTTTGGCTTTTATTATTTATAAATTATCAAATTAAATTAAAATGATTGACCTAGTATAATCACATATATTTATGCCAAACTAATTTTAATTATTTTTTCATATTCATTGTTGTGATTACATGGATTGTTGTGTTCTGCTGAATTGCGGAACATTATTCATTTCAGAAAAATAATATTTAAAATTTATTGAAGCAAAATGGATTTTTGAAGAGGCAAACCAACTGAGGAAGGAGTTTCTACTTCTCTGTTCTAAATAGTGCTGAAGTGGCTTTAAGAGGTCACTCATCTTCAGAAGATGACTGACCCTGTAGATTGTGTCTGAACTAGGAAACCCTGGCACAATTATTTTGGAATGAGCCAAGTTCTCAAAACACAATTATATGTTATTATTTTTTCCATCTTATGTTAGACCCATAATCAGATTGGAAATCTATAGTCATGATAATAGAGTGCTGAGACAATTGTCCATATCATTCAAGCCAAAGAAATACTTTGATTTGAAATTCTGTACCCAAATGATTGAGGCCAAAGTGCTCCTTTGGTTTGAATGATTTGGATAATTGTTTCAGTTCTCCACTTCATCTTGCTTGTGTAATAGAAATTGCTCAAAAGCAAATGTATGAGGTACCATATTCATTCAGTGTAGTGAAAATATGTACACATTTTGTGGCATATAAAGTTTGTAAATGTTTAAAGGAAAATAGAACTGAAAAACTATTGAAGGTATCATTTACATATTTTCAATACCTCCTTTACAGAAAATAAATTACAGTATGCGGGCTCACACTTGTTCACTAAATTGCATTTTAGTGTAGCTATTTATCACTAAACTATTTCTGAAAATTAAGCAACTCAAAATTGGATCATCACAAATGATGAAGAAAGAAACCAATAAAAATCTTCTAAGCTAAACATGATTAAGAACAAAACATAAATTCACTTAGTGTCCACAGTTACCAGAGTAAAATGTTCATAAGCTTCAGAACCAGAGTAAGTGAAGAAACATCTAGCTCCATTGTTGCCATGCTCCAGTCTATTGGCTTGGCTGTGTTTGTTGCCATGTATTATGACTGCTATGTACTAAATGATAAGCGGAAGCCAACTACACGTCCCAAAGTGGATCACTGTACTTGTTTCAGCTTCCCTTTGTAAAACCTAAGGTCTGATCTGTGCCGCAAGCACAAAGGCAATCAATGCTGATGAATGACTAGAAATGGTTTCTTTATTCCAGTCCTTGAAGAATAGAAAGTTTCCATTATCTCGTTCAACATCTTCACTCTATCAATCTGACAAGGGCAGGCAGTTGCACACATCACTGCTTTCACTTTGGAACAGTAGTCTGCTTATCTATATGTTTCTAAAATGAAAGGAATGAAAAATAATAAAGTTTGGAGAAAATGTCCTGTTTGTTCACATACAAATGCTGCTTTTCATTTTTCTTTTAATTGTTGCTCAATTTTATTTGGAACATAATCACTTAAAAGAAAGTGGCAGAAAAAATTATAGACATAGAGCCGATTTTTAACATGTTAGGTAAAATACATCAAGTTTTGCCTGTTGGAAAGGGAAAAAAAAAATTACTTTCTGTACCTTTTTTGATCCTAATGGATATGGTACTTTTGTTCACTTTCAAAGATTGGATAGCATCTTGGCATCCTCCTGAGGCTTTGTTCTGGCAACCTGGCAGCTTAGAAAGTCACCCAATATGCACATATTGCTGCTGTGTGAGTTTTTTCCCCCTCCTTTTGTGAGTATTGTCTATCTCTATGGAGCAGAAGAGCACGTTGGAAAAAAGGCAAGGTGTGAACCAGCCTCTATTTGGCAGCTGGTCAGTAGGCTTTTGAGAAGAAAAGCATCCAAGGTAGCATCACAAGATATTAGAAGGAAACTTTTTAGAACAAAAAAAAAAAAAACGGGGAAAACCATGGAAATTTCCTGGACATTAATTATCAGAAATGGCCATTTACATTTTTTTCTTTGCCAGAACTTTTCTTAATACAGCAAAGACAGTCTTCTAGTGTGCTCAGAGCTCATTCTTTGCAGGAGCAAGGTCGAGCCTCAAAATATGCTGAATAATTGGCCATGCACACAAACTTGGATACTCAGCTTGGCCATGTTGCCTCTTACACGGGCAGTGAACTCTGGGGAATCTGAATTCATGCCACAAAGAAAGATAATCCTCTCCCTACTCTCTCCTGTACTTTGTACACTTTCATACATATTTGTGATAACTGTCCCTGTGGAATAAAGATCCTTTTGAAATGAAAGGAGCCACTAAGGTTTAAAGAAAAGAGAATTATATGACAGCAAATTATCTGAATTATAATCTTAAATATGTCACTGACTACATGCTTGTACAGTATCAGTGATATGACTTTTTCTTTTATTTTGGTTGGTGTCAATACATACACACATATATAAGGTATATATGAGTATATGGATTTATATATATTTGGATTTTGTAAAATCAATTGAGAAGAAAAAAACCATAAAATAGGAAATTAACAGAAATGACCTTTAATTCCCATCTCCTACATAACACTGGTGAAGGAGAAATAGCTAGGTGTACCACATCTCTTCCTGGGAATAGCTACCCACTCCAGTATTCTTGCCTGGAGAACTCCATGGACAGTAGAGCCTGGCAGGCTATAGTCCATGGGGTCACAAAAAGTCAGACGCGACTGAGCATTTAACACCACATCTTTAGGAAGTAACTATGATACTCCAGATAATAATCCTGCGGTGGGACACTAACCAGTCAATGAACAGTCTAAGTGTTAACTTTCTCTTCTGGCAGTGAAAAAACTTTTTTTCAAAATTCTATTTTCAGACATTGATGATAATACTCCTATCTTCAAAACTTAGCAAATAGGCAAAAGAAAAATAGACCCTATTAGAGGGAGTAAATCAGTGACTGATTTTTGCCATTTTAATCTGTCTCTTCTTGAGCTATATTATCAGTTCAGTTGTGTACACTTATGCTGTCTTAAACTGATTATATTAATGCAAGTGCTTTTTAAGAAAAAGTGGAATATCCTATCATGTATACACATACAGCTATTAATATATGTAAAGTAGATTTTCCTCATAGATAAGAACAGATAATAGTATTTTGAGATTTCTTTCACCACATATCAGTAAATGCATTCTCCTATATTAGTACTTTGTATATACTTTGGGGTCAGATATAAAAATGTGGCTTACCAATACAAATAATAGGGTAGTTAAGAGGAGGCATTTGAATGGTGCCTGCCTTCAATTCCTGGCTATGCCATTTACCAGCTGCATGAATTTCATAAGATACTTAACCTCCCTGTTTCTCAGTTTCCTAATTGGTAAATGGGACAAAGAAATTGTGCTTATCACCCAGAGATGTTAGGCAAATGAAAAGAGTTAATATCTTTAAAATGGCCAAGAGTGCCTGCCATATAGTGAACCCACTATAAATATTGGCAAAATTTAATTTCAAAAGACCATTTTTTAGTAAATTTTGATAAAAATTTATATATATATATATATATATTTCCAAAAAGTAACTAGCAGAATAAAATCAAAGTCAAACCATGGAAAGTAAATATAACTGTTTTTACAATGTGGTGAAATACCACAAAATCAGAAAAGTAATAGAGTAACCAAAACAGTTGTAAATGGAAAGAGTGCACTAAATATGCACTTAAACTATTACTATGTTTGTAATGAGCCTTTATAATCTTCGACCCTTGGTGTTAATCAAAATTAGACTTTGTGAGCATTAAAAGGACTTGTAAATAATGAGATTTCTGAGAGGGACGACACCAATAATTGAGTGATTTCTGAAGTTCAACAATTTACTTTTGGCTGGGTAGAAATATTTTGTCACATTCTGTAGAAAGTCAATATCCAAAAATTCATTTTCTATTGGTTTAGCTTAAGCCTTTGGCCTCAGAGTTACAGCTTTCTGAATAGGAGTTTTTGCTTAGTTTCCACAGGTGCATCTTCTCGGTAGATTTATATGCCTCATAAAAGCTTTATATCGCTCATAAATGCAGACTTTCAATCCTACAGGTACTGCTGATCTGAAAGTTTTATTTTATATTTCAGGCTGATGAAAATGACACATCCCTGTTGGGAAATGCTACTATGAATGACAGAGCAATGGAAAAAAATGGAAGAGAGTGATCCTGATGGAAAAAAAGAAAAGAAAAGAAAAGCTGGGAGAGAACCTGAAAAGTAGAAGTCCACAGGGAGAGTGGGAACTTTTAACTGGGAGCTGTATGGGAGGAACACATCATAGTAAGAACCTGAAGAAGGAACTGTGTGTGCTGATGCCTGAGAAAGCAGGAGCGAGGAAATGGAATCGTGCATCATGGGGAAAAGATCGAGCTGGAAATATGCAGTAGACGTAGACTTCCTTACAGTAATGTGTATTTATTCTCAGGATACTCAAGGTACTTTCACATTTCAAGATAATGGAATTCAGAATTTTGTTACATGGAGTGGGGATTTTCAAAATACCTTAAAAACGAACTTTTCTAGAAACAAAGATATAATATTAGTAAATGTTTATTACATATGTGGTGAAATAGAAACAGTTCAGTTCAGTTCAGTCGTTCAGTCGTGTCCGACTCTTTGTGACCCCATGAACTGCAGCACGCCAGGCCTCCCTGTCCATCACCAACTCCCGGAGTCTACCCAAACCCATGTCCATCGAGTCGGTGATGCCATCCAACCATCTCATCCTCTGTTGTCCCCTTCTCCTCCCGCCCCCAATCCTACCCAGCATTAGGGTCTTTTCCAATGAGTCAACTCTTCACATGAGGTGGCCAAAGTATAGGAGTTTCAGCTTCAAGATCAGTCCTTCCAATGAACACCCAGGATTGATCTCTTTTAGGATGGATTGATTGGATCTCTTTGCAGTCCAAGGGATTCTCAAGTCTTCTCCAACACCACAGTTCAAAAGCATCAATTCTTCGGTGCTCAGCTTTCTTCACCGTCTAACTCTCACATCCATAAATGACCACTGGAAAAACCATAGCCTTGACTAGACGGACTTTTGTTGGCAAAGTAATGTCTCTGCTTTTAAATATGCTATCTAGGTTGGCCATAACCTTTCTTCCAAGGAGTAAGCGTCTTTTAATTTCATGGCTGCAATCACCATCAGCAGTGATTCTGGAGCCCAAAAAAATAAAGTCTGACACTGTTTCCACTGTTTCCCCATCTATTTCCCATGAAGTGATGGGACCAGATGCCATGATCTTAGTTTTCTGAACCTTGAGCTTTAAGCCAACTTTTTCACTCTCCTCTTTCACCTTCATCAAGAGGCTCTTTAGTTCTTCTTCACTTTCTGCCATAATGGTGGTGTCATCCACATGTCTGAGGTTACTGATATTTCTCCCGGCAATCTTGATTCCAGCTTGTGTTTCTTCCAGCCCAGCATTTCTCATGATGTACTCTGCATATAAGTTAAATAAGCAGGGTGACAATATACAGCCTTGATGTACTCCTTTTCCTATTTGGAACCAGTCTGTTGTTGCATGTCCAGTTCTAACTGTTGCTTCCTGACCTGCATACAGGTTTCTCCAGAGACAGGTCAGATGGTCTGGTATTCCCATCTCTTTCAGAAGTTTCCACAGTTTATTGTGATCCACACAGTCAAAGGCTTTGACATAGTCAATAAAGCAGAAATAGATGTTTTTCTGGAACTCTCTTGCTTTTTCGATGATCCAGCGGATATTGGCAATTTGATCTCTGGTTCCTCTGCCTTTTCTAAAACCAGCTTGAACATCTGGAAGTTCACGGTTCACGTATTGCTGAAGCCTGGCTTGGAGAATTTTGAGCATTACTTTACTAGCATGTGAGATGAGTGCAATTGTGCGGTAGTTTGAGCATTCTTTGGCACTGCCTTTCTTTGGGATTGGAACGAAAACTGACCTTTTCCAGTCCTGTGGCCACTGCTGAGTTTTCCAAATTTGCTGGCATATTGAGTGAAGCACTTTCACAGCATCACCTTTGAGGATTTGAAATAGCTCAACTGGAATTCCATCACCTCCACTAGCTTTGTTCGTAGTGATGCTTTCTAAGGCCCACTTGACTTCACATTCCAGGATGTCTGGCTCTAGGTGAGTGATCACACCATCGTGATTATCTGGGTTGTGAAGATCTTTTTTGTACAGTTCTTCTGTGTATTCTCGCCACCTCTTCTTAATATCTTCTGCTTTTGTTAGGTCCATACCGTTTCTGTCCTTTATCGAGCCTATCTTTGCATGAAATGTTCCTTTGGTATCTCTGATTTTCTTGAAGAGATCTCTAGTCTTTCCCAATCTGTTGCATGCTATTTCTCTGTGTAGGGAATCAGGATTAGAAGTAGGGCAAGACTAAAAGAAGAAACTGATTAAGGACTTATTTTTATAGTCCAGCAAGAACTAAAGCCTGCCATGGGTGCTGGTGGGGAGATGTGGCAAAAGATTGAGACATATTTTGAATGTGAAATGATGTACATAATGTTTAATGCATTCCAGAACTTTTCTAAGAGTTTTACACACATCCATTTACTTCTCAAGAGGATCCAATAAAGTAGGGACTACTATTATCCCCTCATTTACAGAAAATAAAATTTTTTAGCCTTTGTAGAAGGGCTGAGGTAAGTCAATTAGTTATGAAATAATGGAGCTATGATTTCTGGGCCCTTGTGTATGGCTGTATTGGTCCTTCATTTCCAGTGGAAGTGGTTTCATTGGGGTTGAAAACTAGTTCAGGCTCCATTAATTAAGCCATGGATTATTTACCACCTAAAGTAACAAAGCTTCTTCTGATTTGTTTGAAGATTTCTCCTGGGCTAGTAACAGTCTTACAGGATTTGGATCCAGGCACTCAAATAAGACCTCCATTTTAATGATCAAGCTAAATACAATATATATGGGGAATAAAGGTATATGAGGAATCAAGGGTGATTCCTAAGTTTCTCTTTTAAACAATTGGACACATGTTGGTACTATGTACTGTTAGTAGGGAATAATTTACAATTTGGGTGTGGTTATTATGTTAATAATAGACATAAATTTGAGCAAACTCCAGGAAATAGTGGAGGACAGAGGAGCCTGGCAGTCTAACAGTCCATGGGAGTGCAAAGAGTTGGTCTTGACTTAGCGACTGAACAATAACATTAAGTTGCATATTATGCAAATTAAAACATATACTTGTATCAGATATAATATGATTTAATTTCATGTTTACAAAACGTAGTAGGGTGGGAAAGGTGACTTCACTCCTCACAAACTTACTTTCAGTCTCAAGAGTATGACTTGCACAAATCATACCAACAGTTCTGGCTCCTGGATGAGACCAACCATTGGGAAGCACTGACCAGAAATAGGAAGGAGGGAAGGAGGAAGTTTAGGATGTCTATTTGCTCAGTTGGCCACATCCCTCAACCAGAAAATTGGAGCTCCTTCCAAACAGCCTTTTCTACACAACTTCCTCTCTCTTTTTATCTTGTTGTTGTGTTTAGTCACAAAGTTGTGTCCAGTTCTTGTATGACCTCTCACACTGTAGCCTGCCAGGTTTCTCTATCCATGGGATTTTCCAGGCAAGGATACCGGAGGGGTTTCCTTCTCCAAGATATCTTCCCAACCTGGCAATCAAACCCGGGTTTCCTGCATTGCAGGCAGATTTTTGTTACCACTGAGCCACTTGGAAAGCTCCCTTTCTTTTTATTCCATTCCACAAACTGTGCCTCCCCTAGCCCTTTGGGATATAGGGATGGTCAGAACCTCCTATTGTTACTAACAATATAGAACACTATTTTTCTGGTCTTCCCACATTTATAAATGAACACTTTATTAAATTATCCTTAAACACAATTTAATTACTTACATTATCCAGTCTCTTTCTTGACAGGACTCTGACCCAAGTAGTATTGTACTGACCCAACTTACATCTAAGGAAACTGGAGGCCACAAAGTTAGTAAGTTCAATTCAGTTTGACAAGTACATGATCCTCAGCTACAAAGAGAAGGAAGCAGCAAACTTTGAGGACTTAAGAAAAAAGTTTTTCAGAGGATCTTAAAAGTTCTAGGATTTCATGCATTCAACAAACAGAAAAGGCATTATAACCAAAGAGCATCCTGTGCAAAAGCAGGGAAGAATAAGCTAAAGGAAGACTGAGGGGACTACAAATAGATCTTTGATGCTGTCTTGCAGGGAACCAGAACAGTGAAGAGTGAACTTGTAAAGGTATCCAGAGACTAGATAACAAGAGGGAAGAAAAGCAGTGGCCATCAACAAAGGAAACTGCAGGATTTTACCAGGAACATAAGCCTGAGTGAGTAGAAAATTTAACTTGATTTTGCAAAGCCTGATCATAATCACACAATAACTTTGATTTGAAAGATAGTAATATGTATACCCACATTTGCATACATTTCCTCTGCAATCATGCATCTATTGTATACATATTGATCGGCCATACTGTAGTTATGTATCTCTGTACTAAGTGAAAACTACATATTCTGCTGGTGTTACCTAAAGCCCAAATAGTTTTAAAGTTATGGAGCAAAATTTTACATGTAGAGTGACACACTTTAGAGAATACTGTCTTTTGGCTTTTTGTTTAATTTAGTTTTTACTGGAAGGTATATATTGTAGTCTTCAATGGGAGTTAAACATTGTGGCTGTATTAGGAAAAGAAAACATTATCTTAATACATGGGCTTGTACAAAAATCTCAAATTTCCACAATTTCGTTTGATAGCATTTTTACCTAATTATTAGGTTATTAAATTAGGTGACATGATTTGTCTTCTTGAGGAGTCTGATTTTGAAAACTACTTCATGGTCAGAAGAAAAGGCAGAGAGTAGAGCAGTAATGTGGAGTGTAGAAGAGTTCTTTACAAAAAAATGTAAAATTAGCTTCAATGATAGACATGAAGAGGATGGGTCCTGCAGTTGGATTTCTTGAGACAGAACAGTGTTTTGCCCACTGTGTCTGTTTCTCTAATTAAAAGATGACAATAATAATAGCATCTGCTTCAGTGTATGTGAAAATAGTCCGGAGAATAATATAATTAAGCACTAATAATAACAATTGATAGATGGTGAGCACCATGCAAGCACTATGCATTATGACTAAAGACATTAGTACATTACCTGTCATGTTCTAATAATATTAGTTATTTTAAACTAACAATAACTAAAATAAAAAAAAAATACACTTAGATGTAAAACACAATGCTAGCAAATTCTAGAGTATGTGGCACCCAATATTTGAATAAAATCTCACACACAGCTTGTTCTCTCTTATCTATCCCTTCATTATTATCACAAAATTACTTGGTGGTGTCAAGTGATCCTTTTGAGCTTTGGATTTTTTAAAGATGACATATGAAATTCCAATTTTCTTTGAGTTTATCTCAAAATAATTGGTGCCATATGTAGCCATAAGCAATTCAAACTATTTTATAGCATCCACAATAAACTGTATAAGCTGTTAAGTCATACCTGTCTTTGTTTAGTGGATATAGAAGAGAAAAAAAAATAATGAGATTTTGGGATCTCTGAGTGGAACAAAGCTTGGCAACTTTTCTCATTATGGGCTAATTTTCATTACTCTATCCCCTAAATCTTATGAGAGTTGATGGGAAGTGCTGGCCTTGTGACAAGTGATTAAGAGTGTTAACATGACAAATTCCTCATATGATAGTGGAAAAGATTTTCCAATATGAAAAAAAAATATATATATATATATAAGTTACCAGGAAAAGGAAAGATCATTCATGTTGACTTGATAATTCTTCCAACTCTAGTTAGAGAATACTTTTTTCAAAAGTCCTCCTAAGGTCTCTCATAATTTCTCCTAGGGTTTAAGCATCTTTTATATAAAATAATTGCCAACTATCTTTAAATATCAGAGAAGTAAAACTGCTATATGGTAACAAAATATTACTTTTCTGTCTTTATTTGAGATGATAAATATGCTGATTATTATGGATTCAGGGATGTCCCAGAATATATACCTAGTACCGTGCATTTAACTTGATATATGTCAACTAGTTCATTTTAGGCAATTTCTTTCATTCACAGAACATGTTACATTAAACCATCTGAAAATATTGTTTTCATAGTTCAAAATGGTTGAAGATTGGTAATGTCATATGACTCTACCTAATATATTTGTATATACTTGCTCAGTTTGCATAGTTGTGTACTATGAGCCATATAATGGTATTATCATTCATAGATTCTTATACTGATTATAAAGTGTCTTTGAAAAACATTAGTACTTTTATTCTTTATTTATATTGAGAAAAATAAAACACTTTCTATTTTTCTGAATAAAAAGTTAGCAGGACTTTTTGCTGGCTGCTTACCAAATGCTGGTTTAAATAAATAGAATAGTATACCTTGAGCATACAATAGTTTATTGCAATTTCATACTTACATATTGAATAAGAGTTTCTGATAATTCAAGTAAATTCCATTTCCTATCAACTTACAAAGATAGGAGGTAGTTCAACTTTATTATTGGAGGCTTACTTAGATCAAGCCAGTGGAACAACTTGACTAAATATTCCTTAGTATTAGTGAATAAAAAGAAGAAGCAAATATGGTGATGCAAAATATACTTAACATATAATAAATAGTTGGGATTTATAAACTAAAATAAAAAGCAGAGACATTACATTGCCGACAAAGGTCCGTCTAGGCAAAGCTATGGTTTTTCCAGTAGTCATCTATGGATGTGAGATTTGGACTATAAAGAAAGCTGAGCACCGAAGAAGTGATGCTTTTGAACTGTGGCATTGTAGAAGACTCTTGAGAGTCCCTTGGACTGCAAAGAGATCAAACCAGCCCATCCTAAAGGAGATAATTCCTGAATATTCATTGGAAGGACTGACACTGAAGCTGAAACTCCAGTACATTTGGCCACCTGATGCAAATAACTGACTCACTGGAAAAGACCCTGTTGCTGGGAAAGATTGAAGACAACAGAAGGGGACGTCAGAGGATGAGATTGTCAGATGGCATCACCAACCTGATGGACATGCGTTTGAGTAAACTCTGGGAGCTGGTGTTGGACAGGAAAGCCTGGTGTGCTGCAGTCCATGCAGTTGCAAAGAGTCAGACGTGACTGGCCAACTGAACTGATAAACTGAAATAATGATCAATGGTGAGAGTGTTAGTAGTTAACTACTGTCTGACTCTTTGTGACCTCGTGAACTGTAGCCCACCAGACTCCTCTGTCCATGGAATTCTCAAGGCAAGAGTATTAGAGTGAGTTGCCAGTCCCTTCTCCAGGGGATCTTCCTGACCTAAGGATCAAACCCAGGTTTCCCACATTGAAGGCAGTCTTTACCATCTGTGCCACCAGGGAAGTCCCTGATCTACCACTTACAAAATCCTGGTGAATTAAAAATGTTCAGATGTAACAAGTTTGTTTAATTTATATTGTATTATGGTATTGTCAATATGATCATTATAGAATTCATTAGAAATTTAACGAGGATCCTTTATAAAGGTTTTCTATTTTTTTATGTTAACTTTCCTGTTGTAACAGAAAGTAAACCAAATGAGAATTAGAGCTATTAACTCTGAATGTGTTGATCACAAATGTCTGTTTAATCCATTAAATTTTTTCTACACTTCTGGAATGACTGAGCAAATGAGATTAGAAAATAAATTATGGCAAATAATAAATTTAAATTGTTGTATAGGTTGAAATTTATGGTATTGTCTTTGTATGTTTTATTCTATGTGAAAGTTGGCCTATAATATTATTTTGGTTTCAAATGAGTCATATATATATATATATATATATATACTTTTTTTTTTCCTCAGTGGACAAATGGAAGGTGCTCTAGCAATGTCAAAAACAACAACAACAAAACTAATGTAATATAATGTTAGGTAAGCTAGTACAGACAGTGTAAGTACTGAAACAACCATGATTTAATTAGATATTAGAGCCATCAAATTCCCTATGTATTTTAAATTCTAGCATCTGTTTCTTCCCCCAGTTGTTTGAAAGAGGTGAGGATTGCTTTCCAAAAACGTTACCTCAACTAGATAGTTACTATTAAAAAAATAAAATAGAATGAAAGAAAAGTTAGGAATATTCTGAGTGGGATGTAGACAGTAAGTTTTTTGTATTGTTATTAGCCCACGAATACTGGAGTGGGTAGCCTATCCTTTCTCCATACATCTTCCCAACGTAGGATTGAACCAGGCGATTCTATACCAGCTGAGCTACCAGGGAGGACCGTTGTTAGCCTAGTTAATCTAAAATATATTAGAGGATAGCGAAATAGAAATAGCCAAGTTTGAAAAATTGTAAAAAATCAGAATCTGATCTAAGCATAAATCAAAAAATAGCTGAATTTGGGAGAAGAAGACACTACCATATGAATATTTCATCTAATATAATTAGATAACTTAGAAAAGAAAATATTAAATTATAATGATATAGAAAAATAATTTGATAGCAAGTCTTTTTTTTCTCACACTATAATACAGCAAGGAATATTCAGTTATACCGAATCATTAAAAAGATTAAAGAGGCATGGCAAACTTTTCTCAAAGTTAAATAATTGCTCCACTGAAATTAAATATTTTGGTAAGATGTCCTTTTCATTACAGGGGACTGGGATGCAAAAGTAGGAAGTCAAGAAGCACCGGGAGTAACAGGCAAATTTGGCTTTGGAGTACAGAATGAAGCAGGGCAAAGGCTAATAGAGTCTTACCAAGGGAATGCACTGGTCATAGCAAACATCCTCCTTCCAACAACACAAGAGAGGATTCTACACATGGACTTCACCAGATGGTCAATAACGAAATCAGATTGATTATATTCTTTGCAGCCAGAGATGGAGAAGTTCTTTACAGTCAGCGGAAAAAAAGACTGGGACATGACTGTGGCACAGACCATGAACTCCTTATTGTCAACTTCAGATTTAAATGGAAGAAACTAGGGAAAACCAATAGACCATTCAAGTAGGACCTAAATCAAATCCTTTACGATTATACAGTGGAAGTGACAAATAGATTTAAGAGACGAGATCTGATAGACAGAGTGCCTAATAAACTATGGATGGAGGTTCATGACATTGTACAGGAGGCAGGGATCAAGACCATCCCCAAGGAAAAGAAATGCAAAAGGCAAAATGGTTGTCTGAGGAAGTCATAGAAATAGCTGTGAAAAGAAGAGAATTGAAAGGAAAAAGAGAACAGGAAAGATACACCCATCTGAATGCAGAGTTCCAAAGAATACCAAGGAGAGATACAAAAGCCTTCCTCAGTAATCAGTGCAAAGAAATAGAGGGAAACAATAGAATGGGAAAGTCTAGAGATCTCTTCAAGAAAATTAGAGATGCCAAGGGAATATTTCATGCAAAGATGGGCACAATAAAGGACAAAAATAGTATGGACCTAACAGAAGCAGAAGATGTTAAAAAGAGGTGGCAAGAATAAACAGAAGAACTGTAGAAAAAAGATCTTCATGACCCACATAATCACGATAGTGTGATCACCAACCTAGAGCCAGACATCCTGGAATGTGAAGTCAACTGGGCATTAGGAAGCATCACTACGAACAAAGCCAGGGGAGGTAACAGAATTCCAATTGAGCTATTTCAAATCCTAAAAGATGATTCTGTGAAAGAGCTGCACTCAATATGCCAGCAAATTTGGAAAACTCAGCAGTGGCCACAGGACTAGTAGAGGAAAATTTTCATTCCAGTCCCAGGAAAAGGCAGTGTCAAGGAATTATCAAACTACCACACAATTGCACTAATCTCACACGCTAGTAAAGTAATGCTCAAAATTCTCCAAGCCAGGCTTCAACAGTACATGAACCTTGAACTTCCAGATGTTCAAGCTGGTTTTAGAAAAGGCAGAGGAAGCAGAGATCAAATTGCCAACATCTGCTGGATCATCGAAAAAGCAAGCGAGTTCCAGAAAAACATGTATTTCTGCTTTATTGACTATGCCAATGCCTTTGACTGTGTGGACAAGAACAAACTGTGGAAAATCTGAAAGACATGGGAATACCAGACCACCTGACCTGACTTTTGAGAAACCTGTATGCAGGTCAGGAAGCAAGAGTTAGAACTGGACATGGAACAACAGACTGGTTTCACATCAGGAAAGGAGTATGTAAAGACTGCATATTGTCACCCTGCTTATATAACTTATATGCAGAGTACATCATGAGAAATGCTGGGCTGGATGAAGCACAAGCTGGAATCAAGATTGCTGGGAGAAATATCAATAACCTCAGATATCCAGATGACACCACCCTTAAGGCAGAAAGTGAAGAGAAACTAAAGAACCTCTTCTTGAAAGTGAAAGAGAAGAGTGAAAAAGTTGGCTTAAAATTCAACATTAAGGAAACTAAGATCATGGCATCTAGTCCCATCACTTCCTGGCAAATAGATGGGGAAACAGTGGAAACAGTGACAGACTTTATTTTCCTGGGCTCCAAAATCAGTGCAGATGGTGACTGCAGCCATGAAATTAAAAGATGCTTGCTCCTTGGAAGAAAAGTTATGACCAACCTAGACAGCATATTAAAAAGCAGAGACATTACTTTGCCAACAAATGTCCATCTGGTCAAAGCTATGTTTTTTCCGGTAGTCATCTATGGATGTGAGAGGTGGACTATAAGGAAAGCTGAACGCAGGAGAATTGATGCTTTTGAACTGTGGTGTTGAAGAAGACTCTTGAGAGTCTCTTGGACTGCAAGGAGATCCAACCAGTCCATCCTAAAGGAAATCAGTCCTGAATATTCATTGGAGGGACTGATGCTGAAGCTGAAACTCCAATACTTTGGCCACCTTGAGAAGAGCTGACTTATTGGAAAAGACCCTGATTCTGGGAAAGATTGAAGGTGAGAGGATAAGGGAATGACAGAGGATGAGATGGTTGGATGGCATCATTGACTCAGTGGACATGAGTTTGTGTAAACTCCGGTAGTTGACAATGAACTGGGAGGCTTGTCGTCTGCAGTCCATGAGGTCGCAAAGAGTAGGATATGACTGAGAGACTGAACTGATACTGAATTAATTCTAAGATATTCCCTGCACCCAAATCAGGTTGCATACTTTTAACTGTTTTTACGTCCAGGTTAAAATAAGCCTTCTCTATGATTGAACACACTTATAATGAGAAAGTTCATTTGCTTAATACACCTAAATTGACATCAGATATTTTCATTTAGGTCAATGGATCATATGTCCATGAAAAATTTTATTTATCATCAAGTTATAGACAGTAAGTAATTTTATTCTGGGTATTACTTCCATTCTATCCTTTATCCACTGCTGATATAATTTTTTTGTCCACCCATCTGCCACCTTTATTTGAAGGCAGAGAATATACAAAATTATGACCTAACGCAGTGGCATTCTGATAGGAGGCTGTTAATAAACATTCGTGTAATGCAGAAATATTTGTTAAATAAATATGAATGTGAATGGTGCAGGAGTTCATAGAGAGTACATGAGAAAAATTCAGAAGACAACTGTTCTGTGTGCAATAGAAGAAAATTATTTTCATTTTGTTTGGGCATAAAGTTGCAATCAATATTAAAATATTTGAAATAATGTTTTATGATATTTTAGACTTTTGCTACAAAATAGAATATTCATAAACAAGTAGTTGTAAAATACGACAGATTGAGGAATTTTCAAATGTTAAAGAGAGGACACATCTTTATATTATATAGATATGCACTTTTTGTTGAATTGAACAATTCCAATTAATAAAACCAAAGTTAAATGATGCATATATATCAAGAATCTTATATCCATCTTACAAGAGACACTGAACTAGCATCTCTGTTAAATCCATTATAGTTTTGTATTATAATACATGCTTCGCAAGTACTTCTTGAATTGAAATTAATTTGAAATATATTTCCTTTCATTTTTAATTATGCATTATGATAAAGGAAGAAATAAGGTAATCACCTTCATCAACATCAGCATCAGCAAAGATTTTGCAAATCTGACTTTGTCAAAATTAGAATGACACAAACATAATTTACACTAAAGTAAATGATCTTTAAATTGTTAAAAATTTGTATTTTAAGGTTGGAGTTACTGACCTATTTTATAATAATTCTTAGAAAGATATCACTATATCAAATATAAAAATATAATTTTATATATGTAAGTTTTCTTATTTTAGAAAAAGGAAAATTCTCAGAATTATTTATATTTGTTCAATGTAAAAATGAATTCTAGCACTCCAAAAAATCCTCTGTAAATTATGTCTGAATTCTTATTGTAGTTGAAATTCTTTACACTACACTTACAGTAATTTCAGTGTAAATAGAAAAACATATTTTTCATTCAAATATCTTGTTTCATACTTTGAGCAATTAATTCCCCAGTCACTGATTTTAGAACAAATATTTTATTTTGCTTTAGTATTTATAGGAAAATCTAATGTAACACAATACTTAATTTATTATAGATTTTTGATGTATCAATTACACTGAAGTTAATATAATTTAATGCTTTTATATCTTTTCTCTGTGCCTTTTTCACAATATGACAGAAGTTAATCAGATTTTAGACGTGTCATTTACTCTATCATTCGTAATATCATGTGCGGTTCCAATTGTAATAACAAGCTCCTCCTTGTTAATTGTTATATCTTAACTATTTAAACTCAATTTCTTCATGTCAGGGAACAAAAGTCAGATCCTATTAAAATCAATATATCGTATAGAAATAAAAATAGAAGTTAAATTGATTTTTTATTAAATCAGTACATGTATAAAAAGTACCAATAAAAACATAAAAGTTTATAGCAATAGCATTTTTCTCTCACACAAACAAACAGCAATAAAAAATACAAACAGATTTCAGAACTCTGAAAGCAATTTAAAGTCAAAGTGACTTTGTCAGAAGTTTATTTTTTCTGAGTCTTTTACTGACTGAGAGTAACAAACTGAACTCTTGCTTTTCCTTCACAATACAGTCTGACTAAATAACCACATGTATAGTCTGTTCAATCACTCTAACTGTATTTTTGACGGATGTTTATTAGAAATCTGGTTAGCTTCTTACAAATTCTGATTTATTAATTATTCAAAAGATTCTCATCTCACATCAGACACGTTTTATTTTTGAGGTTTTCTGAGGATTATTTTTCATTTCAAATGTCAAAATCTAAATGACTCCTAATTTTAACTTGTATTGTTAACTGTTATCAATGTTATTAAATATACCTCAATTCCATGACAGTTTTTTAAAAATTTGAATAGTAGTGTTTAAAACACACACACAGACTAACCAAATCTATTTACATTACCAATCTTTAACCTTCTGGGTTGTGTAATGCAAATATAGAGGGAAAGCATGGACATCTTAATGAGATAAATCTGGATTTTAATTCTTTCATCAATGCTTACTAACTAGGTGACCTGTGACTTTTAATTAATCATTATGAGTCTCCATTATTCACAGGTAAGTTATTAACATCTCTCATGCTAGGCTCTTAGCAAAGAAACATTTACCCTTCAACGTTGATCAAAAGGTCAATTCCAAGGGACACCACCTAGAGGAGCAAATGTTTGGAAAGGTGGTGGGTGAAGAAGAAACTCTCAGGCTGAATTCTCATTTAGCTGGGATTTAGTTGATTCTCCAACTGTTTTAGGGTTTTATTGCATGTTCTTGAATCCACAAAGTGCTGATCCAGACTTAAGCACTCTAGGATCATTTTTCCTTGATGGTTCACATGGCAACTTCATTATGGTTGCCAGGATGTCCTTATTTATGTAGAATATCATCTAGTTTTCCTGGCAAGACTCCTGTCTATAAAAAAAATGGTGTGGAAACAGCTACTGTATTGTACTTGAAACTAAGACTGCTTTACAGGTGTTATTTTTGTCTTTTGTAAAATAGATAAAAATAATAGGGATTTGGCCAATGTATATATTTGTGGGGGGAAAATCAAACTATACTATTTCTAGTCATCTACCAAATTCCAATACTTAGCTACACTTTGTAAAGACTTATTAAAGCCTATCAATATTTTTTCTTTAGTCTTCAAAATTTTAGCACATTAATGTTTGGTAGCAGGATGGTGGCAAGTGTGGGAGTGAAGGACTTTTTCAACAGATAAATATAATGGATTCAATGACCTCAGAAACCTCTGACATCCCTGACTGTCCTAAGAGAAAGAGTTACTTAGGGATGGCAGTCTGCAGTGGAAAGAAACTAAATTGTATCTGAGGATTTCTACTTAGGTTTTTGCTCTAAATCACAGCTTCAAAAATGAGAAATAATGGCTCATAAGAAATAATTGTCAAATTGTTACAAACAGAACACAAAGTATTCTGCAAAAGTTACTTTTTCACAATGCATTTTTTGCAAGATTAATAAAAAAATCTAAAATAAAACTTTACAATTTTATCTAATATTATTTAATATGCAGCTGTCAAGGATAAATAAATAAATATATCTGTGTATTTAATTTAAATAAGTTGAACCAGAAGTTCAATCAATGTTTATTTTTAAACCTTTTACTGTGCAAGGTTTTGGCTGAGGTTTTACCTCTGTTTATTCAAAAGGACCCAAGGGAGACATTATCCTTCAGTCAAGTACACAGCCCTTGCATCTTGCTGAAATTTTTGCCACACTATTTGTTATAATAAACTAGAGACTGAAAAAGTGGTCAGCATGATTAGCCACGTAGCCAACCTTTTCATACACAAAATTACTTTTATACATATTTAAAAGGAAATCCATGCTTAGAAGAGGAGATTTTTTAGCTATATAAAAGGTATTAGAGTCAGTGTAGAAAATATTACAAAATTTAGCTCTGATATCGAACAATATTCGATTAACACAGTCCATTTTTCTGTAAGATGTTATAGGAAGGGATAAACAATTTGTTTGGGATTTACATACTTAATTTCATAAGGTTTTTTTTAATATAAATATTTCCCTATTAAATATTTAAATGAGAACAACAACAAGAAAGAGGATTAGGTATGATCAGAATAAAATGTTGTCTGAGTTTTTTTGTGACAGTAACTAACCTGGGAATAAAGGATTATACAAAGTATATTAAGAGGACCCTGGGACTATCCCAAGAAATTTTGATTCTAATATAACTGAGAATGTTGATTTTTCTTTTTTCTTCATTTATTATGGGCAGGTCTCTAACTAGATATATATTCACCCTGGTTTGAGAGGACATTAGTTATGGCTGAACACTCTGATTCCTCATTCCATCTGGACAGTTTAATGAGCAGGCTCCTTTTTTCAAGTCCAAACGAGATAATGCATGCAAATCACTTTGAAGAACATAAAGTACTTTACAAATGCGAAGTATTATTACTTTGAGATAAGTAATTAGTGCTTTTAGTAGTAAAGAAGTACCACTTGGCAACATTAATATATGAATGATAGTTCTTTAGAAATGACCTTCTAATCAGCTGGGCACACACCTAGTTGTAAAGTAAAATAACTTAAGTTATATTATCTCACATTCCAGATGAGAATTCAAGAAACTTTATAAGAACAAGACACATCAGACTGTAAATACACACTGCTTTCTATATTTCATTGAACATCTAGAACCCTAGAATATAGTCATTAGGCAAATCATTCATAAATATTTGCTACTAACTATTTAAAATATGTGTAATGCTACTGATTTTCCAGTAGTCATGTATGGATGTGAGAGTTGGACTGTAAAGAAAGCTGAGCATCAAAGAATTGATGCTTTTGAACTGTGGTGTTGGAGAAGACTCTTGAGAGTCTCTTGGACTGCAAGGAGATCCAACCCATCCATCCTAAAGGAGATCAGTCATGATGTTCATTGGAAGGACTGATGCTGAATCTGAAACCCCAATATTTTGGCCACCTGATGCGAAGAGCTGACTCATTCGAAAAGACCCTGATGCTGGGAAAGATTGAGGGCAGGAGGAGAAGGGGATGACAGAGGATGAGATGGTTGGATGGCATCACTGACTCAGTGGACATGAGTTTGAGTAAACTCTGGGAGTTGGTGATGGACAGGGAGGCCTGGTGTGCTGTAGTCCATGGGGTTGCAGAGAGTCAGACATGATTGAGAGACTGAACTGATCTGAGCTGAATTGCTGCTGCTGCTGCTAAGTCGCTTCAGTCGTGTCCGACTCTGTGCAACCCCACGGACTGCATCCTACCTGGCTCCTCTGTCCATGGGTTTTCCCAGGCAAGAGTACTGGAGTGGGTTGCCATTTCCCTCTCCGAGCTGAATTGAATGCTACTAAAATGCAGTAGAAATAATATAAATATTTTCAAAGAGAAAGCTTATCTGTTTAATTTAATTTACTTCTTTAAACTCAAAATCTAATTATATGTTTATTTGTGAATTTGAGTGACAGTGAAAGCCTATTTTTCTTTCTAAATGGATACATTTCCTTTCTTTTTTAATTTTAATCTTACTATTGATGTCTCAATAAACCAATACTTGACTTATTTTTTCATTTATAAAGTAATTTTTGATTACATGTTTTGATTCTATTCTAAATAAAACAAAACTATTGGTATGCAGTAATTTCAGATCTTAAGAAGAATTACACATAATGAATTGAATCTCCAAGGAAATAAGAAAGAAATAACTATAGGATAATTGGAATAATATTATCACTAACAATAATATTTTTTTGAATGGCCACCTAGATTAAAAGTGTCAGAAGTAGAATTATGTAAAAGTTTACAAAGGGCTTAACTTTATAACCAAATAATAATAATAATATTTACAAATATATCTACAATGACAATATAATGTTAAAACCCAGGCATCTCCTGAGGTAAAGAATCAATTCAAAATTCAGAGGGTGAAAAACCCAATATCAAAAAACAACCTAGTAAGTTTTAATCTTTTCAAAATTCGTTCAACAGTTTATAATTTAATTATTTATTATATGAATATCTTAAAAAGATATGTGATAATCTTTTTTAATTGAAATAGTTGATATGCAATTGTATGTTATTTTCAGATATACTATGCAGTGATCTGACACTTGCATGCATTATGAAGTGATCACCACAATAACTCTGGTAACCACTACTCCCTAATACTGTAATACTAAATTATTATGATATTATAGACCATATCCCTTATGCTCTGTGCTATAACCCTGTGGTTTGTTTATTTTATAACTAGAGGTCTGCACCTCTTAACATTTTCTACCTACTTTGCCTCCCTCCTTCCTGTCCCCATTTACCCCAGCACTCCTTTGTTCTTTTTTTCTATGAATTTGTCATCTTGTTTGATTTTTAAATTCCATATATAAATAAGATCCTATTTTATTTGTCTTTCTCTAACTTATTTCACTTAAATGAAAAAGTAGACTGGAATGGGTGAATTTAACTCAGATGACCATTATATCTACTACTGTGGGCAAGAATTCCTTAGAAGAAACGGAGTAGCCATCAAGTCAACAAAAGAGTACAAAATGCAGTACTTGGATGCAATCTCAAAAACGACAGAATGATCTTTGTTCATTTCCAAGGCAAACCATTCAACACCATGGTAATCCAAGTCTATGCCCCAACCAGTAATGATGAAGAAGCTGAACTTGAACAGTTCTATGAAGATCTACAAGATCTTCTAGAATTAACACCCCAAAAGAAGATGTCTTTTTCATTATAAGGGACTGGAATGCAAAAGTAGGAAGTCAAGAAACACCTGGAGTAATAGGCAAATTTGTCCTTGGAGCACACAGAATGAAGCAGGGCAAAGGCTAGTAGAGGCTTACCAAAATAATGCACTGGTCACAGAAAACACCCTCTTCCAACAACACAAGAGAAGACTCTACACATGGACATCACCAGATAGTCAACACTGAAATCAGATTGATTATATTCTTTGCAGCCAAAGATGGAGAAACTCTATCTAGTCAGCAAAAACAAGACCAGGAGCTGACTGTGGCTCAGATCATGAACTTCTTATTGCTAAATCCAGACTTAAATTGAAGAAAGTAGGGAAAACCACTAGACCATTCAGGTATGACCTAAAACAAATCCCTAACGTTTATACACTAGAAGTGACAAATATATTTAAGGGACTAGATCTGATAGACAGAGTGCCTGATGAACTATGGATGGAGGTTCGTGACATTGTACAGGAGACAGGGAGCAAGACCCTCCCCAAGCAAAAGGAATGCCAAAAAGCAAAATGGCTGTCTGAGGAGGCCTTACAAATAGCTGTGAAAAGAAAGGAAGTGAAAAGCAAAGGAGAAAAGGAAAGATATACCCATTTGAATGCAGAGTTCCAAGAATAGCAAGGAGAGATAAGAAAGCCTTCCTAAGTGAGTAATGAAAAGAAATAGAGTAATACAATAGAATGGGAAAGACTAGAAATCTCTTCAAGAAAATTAGAGAGACCAAGGGAACATTTCATGCAAAGATGGGCACAATAAAGGACAGAAATGGTATGGACCTAACAGAAGCAGAAGATATTAAGAAGAGGTGGCAAGAATACACAGAAGAACTGTACAAAAAAGATTTCACGACCCAGATATCCATGATGGTGCGATCACACCTAGAGTCAGACATCCTGGAATGTGAAGTCAAGTGGGACTTAGGAGGCATCACTATGAACAAAGGTCGTGGAAGTGATGGAATTCCAGTTGAGCTATTTCAAATGCTAAAATATGATGCTGTGAAATTGATGCCCTCAATATGCCAGCAAATTTGGAAAACTCAGCAGTGGACGCAGGACTGGAAAAGGTCAGTTTTCATTCCAATCCCTAAGAAAGGCAATGCCAAAGAATGCTCAAACTACCGCACAATTGCACTGATTTCACACTGTGGCAAATTAATGCTCAAAATTCTCCAAGCCAGGCTTCAACAGTACATGAACTGTGAACTTCCAGATGTTCAAGCTGGATTTAGAAAAGGCAGAGAAACCAGAGATCAAATTGCCAACATTTCTTCGATCATTGGAAAAGTAAGAGTTCCAGAAAAACATCTAATTCTAATTTATTGACTATGCCAAAGCCTTTGACCTTGTGGATCACAATAAACTGTGGAAAATTCTGAAAGAAATGGGAATACCAGACCACCTGACCTGCCTCTTGAGAAATCTGTATGCAGGTCAGGAAGCAACAGTTAGAACTGGACTTGGAAAAACAAACTAATTCCAAATAGGAAAAGAGTACATCAAGGCTGTATATTGTCACTCTGTTTATTTAACTATACTTATATGCAGAGTACATCATGAGAAATCCTGGGCTGGATGAAGCACAAGCTGGAATCAAATTCCTGGGAGAAAAATCAATATCCTCAGATATGAAGATGTCACCACTCTTACGGCAGAAAGTGAAGAAGAGCTAAAAAGCCTCTTAACGAAAGTGAGAGAGGAGAGTGAAAAAGTTGGCTTAAAGCTCAACATTCAGAAAACTAAGATCACGGCATCTGGTCCCATCTCTTCATGGCCAATAGATGGGGAAACAGTGGACACTGACAGACTTTATTTTCCTGGGCTCCAAAATCACTGCAGATAGTGACTGCAACCATGAAAGTAAAAGATGCTTGCTCCTTGGAAGAAAAGTTATGAGCAACCTAGACAGCATATTAAAAAGTAAAGACATTACTATGGCAACAAAGGTCCATCTAGTCAAGGCTATGGCTTTTCCAATAGTCATGTATGAATGTGAGAGTTGGACTGTAAAAAAAGCTGAGCACAAAAGGATTGATGCTTTTGAACTGTGGTGTTGGAAGACTCTTGAGAGTCCCTTGGACTGCAAGGAGATCCAACCAGTCCATCCTAAAGGAGATCAGGCCTGAGTGTTCATTGGAAGGACTGATGTTGAAGCTGAAACTCCAATACTTTGTCCACCTAATGCAAAGAGCTGACTCATTTGTAAAGACCCTGATCCTGGAAAAGATTGAAGGCAAGAAGAGAAGGAGACCTCAGAAGATGAGATGGTTGTATGGCATTACCGATTCAATGGACATGAGTTTGAGCAAATTCCGGGAGTTGGTGATGGACAGGGAGACCCGGCGTTTGCAGTCCATGGGGTTGCAGAGAGTCGGACACGACTGAGCAACTGAACTGAACTGAACTTATTTCACTTAGCATACTATTGTCTACACCCATTCATCTTGTCACAAAAGGCAAAAATAACACTTTTGATGGCTGAGTAATATTCCATTGTGCAGATATACTACCTCTTTTTTATCCATTCATCTTTCCCTCAATATTAAGGTGACTTCTAAATCTTGGCTATTGTACATAATGATGCAGTAGACATTGAAGTGCATATATCTTTTCAAATTAGTACTTTTTCCTTCTTCAGGTGGTTACCTAGACATGAAATTGCTGGATCATATGGCAAATCTCTATTCTGTAGTGGCTGCATCAATTTTCAGTTCTGCTTTTCTACAGATATGTGAAAGAGTCAGACAAGACAGAGACTTTCACTTTCACTATGGGCTTCCCTTGTGGCTCAGCTGGTAAAGATTGCCTGCAGTGTTGGAGACTGGGGTTCGATCCCTGGGTTGGGAAGATCCCTTGGAGAAGGGAAAGGCTACCCATTCCAGTATACTGGCCTGAAGAATTCCAGGGACTGTATAGTCCTTGGGGTCACAAAGAGTCAGACACAACTGAGTGACTTTCACTTTAACAGATATGTGGTATTCTTAATACATGGTTTAAAGGCTCAAGAAAATAAAGAAGTGAATATATTTTTGTGAACCTAAGACATGCATTTCATGATGTTTCTTTAAACAGCGTTTTATATTTTCAGAATAAAATCAAGCTCTTTCAAAGTGGAGATTATATAGTAATACAATACTTTTAACCTTAATGAAAACATAACACCCTCCATATTAAAAACAAGAAAGAAACAACAACAAAACCCTGAGCAAGTGTAACAACAAAAAGAAATGCATATAACTTAACAGGAAAAAGAAAATGGAGAACTTACAGTAATTTGATTTCCTATAACATATCTTTATCTAGGTAGTAAAGAAGTCCATGTAAAAAAAGTGTTATACCACAGAAGTTTATACTACTTCATAAGAATATTTAGAAAAATCTTTACATAAGGACACTTCTGATTCTAAATTTTATATAAGAAACATTCATATTGAATTTTGATTTCCTTAACTAAACAAATAAACAAACAAAAAGCTTGACTAAGGGATGTTATTGTGGACATGCAGCTGTCCTATTATTATCAACTGAATCAACTTTCACGAGACTCTCAAAAGATCTGGAGAAGGAGATTTGGATTGTGAATATTTTCAGGTAAATTTCTTGTAAGCTAGTTCTGGATAGAGGACATGACTTTCGCTTTTCCTCCACATTTTAAAATGAATACCCTTTTTGATAATGTACATGTGCCAAAAGATAAATTATCTTTACAGGTTTTAGTGATATTATCTAGCGGTATTATTAACTTAATTTATTTTATCACCTATGTTTTGTTCACTAACTGAACATTTAAGCTATGATTACTGCTCATTCTTAAACAATAAATAACGTCAACTGGTTGATATTATCCTAAGGGATAATATCATAAGCCCAGTTCATTTTGATTGAAAATTGTATTTTAATTAATGAAAAAATATTTTAAGAATCTAAATTCTCCTGATTAGCACATTTCAACTTTAAGCTTTCTTTTAAAAATATGTGTCTAGTGTAATTATTTTCTCTAGAGTAACTCTTTTCATAAAGCCAGAATCTTCTCTGAAATCAAAGCCATATCCTGTATTTCCTCAATAATGAATGTCTATCCCCTCATCATCTAGGCTAATTTACTTTCTAATATTCTTTTATTTTCAAGCACTGAACTTTTTCTGATGTTATATGGAGGTCATACTCAATTTTATTATGCTTAATAAAATTTTATTGCTATTTTTCTGTCAATCTCAAGAGTAAGTTAAATCTATATATTTATAATAAAACACATGGATGTCTAGGAACTAATTCTCAAATAATAAAAGGGTTAAATCACAGCATTTATTTTTCTATATGTTAAAAATGTATACTACTTTATTTAATTATGATGCTTTAGACCCAAATGTTTATAAATGGATATTGTGATCACATTAAAGTGATGACAAATTCTGAAATAATAGGTGTGTATATCTCCCAAAACAAAAATTTTTTACTAGGTATTCTCACAGTCTGAGAAAATAAGCAGAATTTTGAAACAGCGTATTCTCAGAACTACCTGGTAATTTTGCCCCATTGAAAATGCTGTACCAAATTCAAACACAGCTTCCATATTACAAATATCCCCAGACCACTCATTTTCTCATATAAATTGCCTTCAAAATCAGAGCCATCAACCAAGTCTGATGAGATTGAATAAACTACTGAGGTTGGTCTAAGTAAATATTTTATAGCCAGAAACCATTATGTTAAAAATTGGGATATAATAGCACAAATACACATTTTGTTGAAGTAATTTTTATGATTTTTAGAGAAAATTTTCACAAACTATAGTAAATACATAATCCTATCATAAGTAGATAATTTCAAGAAATAACCTTTTCAATGTTTAAAAAAAAATATGCCAGATACATCAAGTCATAAGGGCAAACCTAGAGATAAATATTATTTAGTTACCCTCTATCTTCTTCCAGGTATAACAATATATTCAATAAAACAACAACATTAAAAAGTTATTTAAGCTTTTATCTAAAAGATTTATCATCATACTATCCTTAAATTTGTTAACAAAACTAATATCACATTTTATGAATGCTAGTAAACCAGAGGCAAAGAAAAGGAGAAGAAAAAAATTCCTTACAAAATGGCTTCATGCAATCAGGTTAGAAATCTCATCTATCCACAAGATAAAGATTTCTCTGATATGTATTTCTCTGGAATATATTCTTTAAATAATATAATATATTCATGCTACAATCAAATCTTAAAGGTACCGATTCTTTAATTTTTAAAGTAGATTTTCAGCTCATAAATCTCAATGTGCACTAATAACCTCCATTAATGCAATTAATCTGTAATAAAGAAGCCTTCCCTGACATTTGAGTTTTACTGTAAAAGCTGTTTTCTCTTTTGAAATGATTCTTGAAGAGTCACTTATTTAAAATACTTTTTACATCTTAGACCAAATCAGAATTTGTTAAAAAATGACTGCAAAAGAAAATAATTCCTTAATTCTACAAAAACTCTTAATAAAATAATGTTTTTTTCTCATAGAATTTTAAGAATAGAATGATTCATTCATTTTCTCTTAAAATCTTTGTTCTTAAACACTTTAAATTTGATCTATATTTAATATTACATTGGTTTAAAAATAAGATCCATCATATTCCCAAGGTTAAAAATCTAAATTCTAAAGGCTTCTTAGTAAAGCAGTCTTCATTTCTAGACTTAATATGTGTTCCACAATTTTTATATAGACTCATTAGTGTTAATTGGTGAAACAGCCAAAATCACATCTCCATTTATGTTTTTCTGAAAAATCTTCCAAGATAACATCCACTGATGCAAGTTATGTCAGAAAAAGTTATGGGTATTCAAATATAAAGCACCCTAATTTACTTATGTGTTGGTTTGGAATGACGCAATTTTAAAACTTAGAAACTAGGTTTCAATTGGATGTTTTTAAATATTTGGTCATGCCAAAAGTGCCACAACTCACTAATTTATATCTCATGATTCATTCAATATGTTTTTCTTTCACTTCTCTAGCCTCTGGAACCTGAACCACCACAAATTTCTATCCTTCACTGGTCTGAGACCAGACTATTTTCTTTTCAGAATACTTCCTATACCATTTATTTGTTCATGCCATAAATAAGTATTAAAATGATGAGAATGGTTGAGCTGAAAAATACAAAATTTGACATAACAAGTGAAAAATAACCTACAGAAATTATTAGTTTAATACATATCCATTAAAATGAGAGTTCTACACCCTCCTAGAAAGTAAATTTTGACAAACTGGTAAGTTTTTAAGGTAAATTCTAGAGAGTTAAAGGTTTCTTTCCTTTCATCTAAATATTAACACAGTATTTTATTTTAGCATTAATAAAAATCTACAGTATTTTTTAGAAAAATAGCTACATTTCTTGAACTTATGATATGCCATGGCAGAAGATTTTCATAAACTCCATTGCAGTTAATTCTGACAATAACAAGAGATGTTATCATTTCTATTTTCAAATTAAGAAAATACACGTCAGTGGTAGTAAACATTGGGACTAATGTTAGAACCCAAAGTATTTTCCAAAAAAAGAAAAGATCCAAAGAATAGTAATTAAGTATGTAACTTTAATCACTTCTCAAATAACTACACTGATCATTAAAGGCCAGAATTTTTAAGAGCTCCCAAAACACTCCACCATAAAATATGTCTTTACCTAATGTTAATAAAAGGCATAGTACATGAAAACATAAAATATGATGTCTTGATATTTTCAGTTCAGTCACTCAGTCGTGTCTGACTCTGTGATCCCATGGACTGCAGCATGCCAGGCTTCCCTGTCTGTCACCAACTCCCAGAACTTACTCAAACTCATCTACTTAATTTTGTTTGTTTTGGGGTTTTTTTGGCCACACCAAGCAGCTTTGGGATCTTAGACCAGGGATTGAAGCCAGGCCCTCAAAATTGAAAAAACAGATTCCTAACCACAGGACTGCCAGGAAATTGCCATTTCCACTTTAGTTTTTAAGAAGCACAATGTTTCAAAAAATGAAAAAAAAAAAGAGAGAGAGAGAGAGAGACAAAGAATTAAAGTGGCAAGCAATTGTCCTGAACTTGTACTATTATATACATGATTATTATGTTGAAATTAATTTAAACAATCAGAAAAACTTTTTAGTTGTTAGGTTGTGAGATGCTTTTTAAATCTGTTCAATTTTTCCATTATATGTATAGAATAAAAAGTTGTCATCACTGTAAGGGAACACAGATAAACATTCTGATATCCTTATCTGTAAAATTGGAAATGTGTTCATAAGTAAATTATTATTTCTTAGAGGTTACTTTTAAACCACAAATCACTGAAATGGTGTATTATTTAAGTATGTTTCTAATACATGCAGGTATATTTAAACCTAATAGATATTCATAATTAGCAGTAGGAGTTTATTTCACCCTTCTGCGTTCTCTTTATTCTGTCTGGTCTAGTAGTTGAGAGCTGTGATGCTCTGGAATTTGGTTGGCCTGAGTTTGAAATCTACTCTCTGACCTTTGGTATTTGTGTGTCTTTGGGGAAACTAACAGTGCTAAGCCTTAGTTGTCTAATCTTCAAAATGGCTATAGTGGCCCTAATTAAAACTTGTTTTATAAACATTAGCTATGCACTCAAAGATAGTGCTTAAGGGCCTACTTAAAATGCTAGATTCTATATAAATATCTGGAGTTGCTTAGAGTCTAGTTCACAGGTTGTTTTTTTTTTTTAACCTATCCTTTTAATAGATTTTAATATACATTTAAAGGAAACATGCCACAATCTTGGTATGCAAAGTACAGTTTCCAACAGGCAGAATTCTTAATAAAGACTAAAAAGACACAGCTCAACTTTGGTATAAAGCTTTATGATATTTTAATTTACACTGGTATCATTTGTTAGTTTTCTGCTAAAGTGATCTGTTAGATAATATCCCACATTCTTCATATAGGTTACTAGTACCAGAAGGAGTTCTATGAAACCTGTTCTAAAAAAATTTGTAATTGTTTGTTTTGACCTACCTGGTGGTTCTCCGATAGACTAATATAAGACTTCCTTTATTTCCTGTATCTTTTAAACTTCCTAGGGCTGAGGTGGTAACCTGAAGTGTGTTTGTTGTAGTTCACAGTTTTAATTGCTCATTCTTGCAAAAAGTTCATCTCCTAAGAGAAGAGATTATCTATTGCTTGTTTCTATAGCCCTTCCTGGGAAGGAGTTCTCTATCAGCTGAGATCCTCAATTACACTTACACAACCTCATCAGTGACTTTTCTCACACAAAATCCATCAATACCTTGAAATCTATCAATACCTAGAAATACATCAATATGTGTGCAGAGAAAGAGCACACTTAAGTGGTAAACACAATGACTATTTTCATCTTTTGCAATTAACTTAATAATTATAAATATCCTTTAGAAGTAAACTTTAGAAAACTATGTGAGTGAAATATTTTAATATAATTATGAAACAAAAATATCCAGCAAAAAAGATAGTTTTATTCAATTATTCTGATTACCTTGTATAATTAGTTATGCCTAGAATGGACATCTTAATCTCTCTCTCACTTGTAAGAAATGTTACAGAAGTGAAAAAGAATAATAATTCCAATAATTAATATATGTAAGCATACCTGAGGTGGGAGAAGTATTTAATCCTTTGTGGGGAATAGCAGTAGGGAGTTCAATAGGAGTGAGTGCTACTATAGATAAATTATTACCTAGGTCAATTCTGAGTTGTACTTTTTCTCTCCCACTATGCCCAGGGAATAAATCATCTATCCTGAAAAACACTGTGAGACAGCATAAAAACAGAGACCTCCCAATGCCAGCCAGGTGTCAATTGGGTGACAGCAAGGTAGCAGTAGAACCTGATGTGGCTGGAGAGCAGATAACAAAAATGCAGGTCAACTTACCCAGAAGAATCTACAAGGATGATCTAGCAAAATCTACCCAGAGCAAATAAGAGCTATCAGCATGATTGCCTACAGGATTGACTTTTAAAAGTCCACTACACCCTCTTATATCACTAATTACCCACCAAAAACATAATGAGATATTGTTACAGAGGCAAAGAAAGCAAAAGAGGAGGGAAAAGAAAATGTCTCTAAAATTATATCGAGAAATTGAAGAATTTTACCATGGTGGGATGGTATGTAAAAATAACATATATTTGTAATGAAATTACAATGAAAAATTTAATACAATTTGAATATGTTAATGAGATTATAATAAAATATGTGTTAACAAATTAATGCCTATAAATAATATGTCAGTTATTAAAATAAGAGCAAACTGAATCAAATATATTGCTTTTAATAGTATATCAATTTTGTGTTTTGCAGTTTATTATTCTATCAATTGATAAATCTCACACCAAATTGCATTGTGGAGATTTATGATCAGCTTCTGAAAGACATCATTTGGGTGGTTTTCTTTTATTCCATTCCATTAGAATTAATCACTAATTAGAATTTAGGGTTACACTATAAATGTTTTGTCACTTGAACATAGACTCCAAGGCATAGAGGTCCCAGGAAGTCAAATGTCACTCAAACTTCCATGATGGCAAGAAACTGCTGATCAAAAAGCAATATAACAAATGATTGTGGTCAGAAAATTTTCAGTGTTATTACAGTGGAAATGTCAAAGAGCCACTCACATGAAATATTCTACATTTGATTTCCTCTCAAAGTGAGATGTGACTATTTTTTCAGTTTAGAGATTTGGCTTCCATCTCACTTTTTTGTAGATTGTACAATAAGGAGAATGAGAGAAAGAGATGGAGACAGATTGATAAAAGCCACTAATAATAACTGAAATCAGAGAATCAATTTTTAAGAGAGAAAATGGCAACATGATTGCCATATCCAGTCACTAGCACACAGATAGAGCTCATTAGTTCAGACTAGTTTTTCAGTTATTCCTCTAAATAATTTTATTCCAGTTATATTTTATTCAGTTAGCAAAAACAGCTCACTTTCCACCCACAGAGTTAACAGTTTACTATTTTCACTTGAACATGTTTGCAGTGGCAAAAAAACTGAACTTACTGTTCCTGAGGACAGTTCTAGATAACATAAATCACCATCACTGGTCAGTATTTACTACATGTCCTTTGTTTTTAGGCACTTTAAGATGTCTGCAACACATGGGGCAGATTACACTCTTCTGTAGAGCAGTTTGCAACTTTCATGTCCATAGCACAGAAGTGTATATATTTTTTTACAAAAATAAAATGATAGTTTATATTTTTAGTTTCAGAGCTAACAAAATATTTCACCTATTATATAGTTTACAATAGGATTCATCCCTTGTATTGTAAAGGGTTGATGGATTTTAATAAATATGTAATGTCACATAACCACCATTATGATATTATACAGAATAGTTTCAATGACCTATGCATTTCCCATATTCCATATATTCTGCCATTCTTCCCTCTTTCTAAACCCATGGCAACCACTGGTCTTTTTACTGTCTCTATAGTTTTGCCTATTTCAGAATATTATATAGTTGGATGTAGATAGTGTATAGCCTTTTCACTATATGAACTTTCACAATATAACCTGTATGTTGTCATCTTGCTTATTTAACTGATATGGAGAACACAGCATTCAAAATGCCAGGTTGGATGAAGCACAAGCGGAAATCAAGATTTCTGGGAGAAATATTAATAAGCTCAGATAGCCAGATTGTACCACCCTAATGGCAGAAAGTGAAGAGGAATTAAAGAGCTTTTTGATGAAGGTGAAAGAGGAGAGTGACAAAGCTGACTTAAAACTCAACATCCAAAAAAGTAAGATTATTGCATCTGATCTCATCACTTCCTGGCAAATAGATGGTAAAACAATGAAAACAGTGACAGACTTTATTTTTTTGGACTCCAAAATCACTGCAAATGGTGACTATAGCCATGAAATTAAACGACACTTGCTCCTTCAAAGAAAAGCTATGACAAATCTAGACAGTGTATTAAAAAGCAGAGACATTACTTTGCTGACAAAGGTCCATATGGTCAAAGCTATGGCTTTTACAGTAGTCATGTACAGATGTGAGAACTGGACAGTAAAAAAGGCTGAGCACCAAAGAATTGATGACTTTAATTTACAAGCTGGAATCAAGACTGCCAGGAGAAACATCAACAACCTCAGATATGCAGATAATAATACTCTAGTGGAAGAAATCAAAGAACTAAAGAGTCTCTTGATGGGGGTGAAAGAGGAATGAAAAAGAGGAATGAAAATGGCAAATGGACGGGGAAACAAGGGAAACAGTGACAGACTTAAACAAAATATGGATGGACTGCAACCATGAAATTAAAAGACACTTGCTCCTAGGAAGAAAAAACTATGAGAAACCCAGTGTATTAAAAGACAGAGATATCACATTGTGACACCATAAACTACCAAATAATTTGGGTAAATATATAGGTGTAATCACTGTGTTATTTGGTAAATATGTGTTTAGCTTTGTAAGAAAAGGCCAACTTGGCTTCCAAAGTAGCTATAACATTGGCATTCCTACCAGCAATTAATGAGAGCTTTTGCTATTTCACATCTTGGCTAGCATTTGGCAAAGTAAGCGTTTGTGGTTTTAATTTTCTTAGGAGTGTGTAATGGTGGCTCATGTTGTTTTACTTTGCAATTTCCTAAAATAATATAGCAGATGTCCCTGGTGACTCAGTGGTAAAGAATCCACCTGCAATGCAGGAAACGCGGGTTTGATCCCTGGGTTGGGAAGATCCCCTAGATAAAACCCACAGAGATACTGACTGTAATATCTTAGATGTCCTGATCTGCGTTTGACCATCCCTGAATTCATTTTCCTTTCTTTTCTTATACTCACCATTTTATTTTTTTCCTACTTGGTCTGTTTTGATTATTCCATGTTTAAATACACTCTACATAACTTGCTAGAAATTAGTAAAGCAAGTAACTATGGAAATCCAAAGATGGGATACAGAATTGTCATAAGTAATTTCACTATATAGCCTCTCCCTCATATAAATTAAGGATATTTCTCAAATAAAGAAAAATATGCATTTCATAGGTAGAAAAAAAAATTCCCAGATTTTATGAGTCAAATTGTTGTTGTTCAGCTGCTCAGTCCTGTCTGACTCCTTGCAATCCCATGGACTTCAGCATGCCAGGTTTTCCTGTCCTTCACCATTTCCTGGAGCTTGCTCAAACTCATGTACACTGCGTCGGTGATGCTATACAACCATCTTGTCCTCTGTCATCCCCTTTTCCTCCTGTCTTCAGTCTTTCCCAGCAGCAGGGTCTTACCTAATGAGTCAGCTCTTTGCATCAAGTGGTCAAGTATTGGAACTTCAACTTCAGCATCACTCCTTCCAATGAACATTCATGGTTGATTTCCTTTAGGATTGACTGGTTTGATATCCTTGTAGTCCAAAGGACTCTCAAGTGTCTTCTCCATTACCACAGTTCAAAAGCATCAATTCTTTGGTGTTCAGCCTTCTTTATAGTCCAACTCTCACATCCGTGCATGACTACTGATTTGTGATCTCCCAAATTTACCTGTTTAAATCCTAGCCCCTTGTAACTCAAGATGTGACTGGATTTGTAGATACAGTTTTTAAAGAGGTAATTAAGGTAAAAATATGGGTGGGCTTTAATCAAATATAATTGATGTACTTATAACAAAAAGAGATTAGGATGGAGAAAACAAACAGTCCTGAGGACACTGAGAAAGTGGCCATCTGCAATGCATGATGAGAAGTCTCAGAAGAAACCAACCCTGCCAGAATTGTGTGAAAATTAATTTCTGCTGTTTGAGCACCTGAGTTCATGGTATTTTTTATAGCAATTCTAGAAAATTAATATACCAAAATTCCTCATTTGTCTACCTATTAGCAACCTGAAGGCGACATGAGGCTAAGATTAAAAAGCAAACAAACAAAAAACACCAACTCTTCCTTGTACTTAAAATATTTTTGAGGGTTATTCAGGATGCCTAATATCTTCCAATTTTCCCTATATGAGCAGTATGTGATAGTTAATACTGCTCTTAATGAGACGTAAAAATAAAGAACAGCAGTAGAAAGGGTCTTTTGAAGCATTTGATGGAGCTGCTCCTTTCCCTCTGCACCTGCTTAGTTAAGCTTTATAAGCACAAGTCTATTTGTTACATAGCTGGATAATGACTTAATTTGAATGAGTTAACAATTTCACACCTTCTAAGCATAAGGTGAATACTAAGTAAAATCGCTAATCTAATATCCTCACATAGGTCACTTTTATTACCTATAATGGAACAATGAGATAAACTTACACTTTCAAATTCAAACACTCGATTACTTGCACTAATGGAGGGGATAAGAACCATAGATAATCTGAGACAGTGTCATTTAGGCTTAGTTTTGGAATATGTTTTATATTCTTATTCCTTCATGTTTGATAGTCTAAGAATCCACATCCATTCAAATAATAATGTTACAGCGTTTAAAACAAATACCAGAATCTCTGAAGCCTACCACCATATACCTGTGCCTGAGATTTCTTTCTTGTTCAGAAAGCAAGAGACAAATGTTGTAGGTTTTTGAAAAAGGGAATAAATCATGTTGTTGTTGTTGTTTTTTTTCCTGTATGGCATTTATCATGCCAGGCCAGGGTGTGGGGAGGAGGATCTCCCATTATATTTCTATCACCTAATCTCTGCTACTCCCAGTTTGAATTTATTTCCCAGCATCCCAGTTACAGATGTGAGTTAAATATGGGAAAGGTCATTATTTCCTGAGATCCTAATGTCCTTCTCATCAGTTTAATAGCACAATTTACCTTATGGGTTCATTATTAATGTTGAAAAATAATGGAGAGACTGCTTTTAAAGAGATAAAAAGCATGATTAGTAAGTTACAGTGGTAATAGGTAAAGCACACTGCAAATCTTTGGTACAACAAATACAACATTCTGTTTCAGAACAGACCTTAAATCTCAACCCCAGTATCTTCACAGAGTATCCATGGCAATCAATATAAAACACACATCCTGTTCTGTAAATACATACTTAGATCTATTAATGGTTTCTCACTGTACTTGACAGAAAAAACAAACTTTTCTAAGGTGAATTTCTGCTTGATGTGACCCCTGATTACCAGCAAACGAACTTAAAACATTTAACTAACATTAATTGATACCTTAGGTTCCAGATCCCCAGAAATGCAAATATGAGTGAGACAGAAACCCAGACCCACTTATATTTTCCATACAGAATGAGGCAGTTGAAAAATAAAGGGAGATCATTCAAGAGAAAATATTTTAAGTGTACTAGCAGTTTTGAAGAAGAAAAAAATACATTTTCAAATTTTATGAAACAGGTGACCTTAACAATTGTTCTAATAAATGATCTAGGAGTTAGCTATTTGTAGATAGAGAGGGTAATTTAATATGAGGGCACAATGTGAATAAGAGTGGTGAGACCAAATAACTTAGCTGTCCAATTTGGCTAGAGAGTAATAACAGACACTAGCATTGTATAAGCAAAATGCCATATTTTCATTGATGAGATCATATAGTTTTCATACTAACCAAATAAATTAGGTATTATTACCTCCAACTTATAGATGAGTAAACTGAATGAACCCACATCTCCTGCATTGCAGGTGGATTCTGGCAGGTTACAGTCCACGAAGTGGCAAAAAGAGGTAGATACCACTTAGCAACTAGAAAACAACAAACAGAATGAAATGCAAAAGATCTGAGTAACCTATCAGTCCAGATCTTCCAGGAAGCAGATGCTGAGAAATGACTATGTGTGTAAGAGATTTATGAGAGAAAACACCTATTGGTTAAAGATGAGAGGGCCACTAGAACCTGGGACTGTCCAATTGTGAGACAGGCCTACTCTGAATGAAGGGGGAGGAGGAAGGAAGAAAAACTGAATGGAAACAATGAATGCAATGAAATTTCAAGCAAACTTTGGCAAAGTTATCTAGTATTCTTCAGGATAATCTCCTAGGGGATTCATGTGCCTTTCCAGGATGACATGTCCTGTGCCCGCCATGTTGTTCAATAATGGGTTGGGAGCACCCAATTGGAAATACTGCTTCAACACCAGCTGCTGTGATGGACTTCAGAGCGCTGAACTTGGAGTGATAGGTCAATTAGCTCCTGTAGAGACCTGAAAGGAGTATTCTCAAGGTCACTACAGTAACAAACCAAACAAGGCACTAAACTAATATTTCAGCCAAATCTATGCAATGAATTTAACCAAAATACAAAAGAAACACACACACAATTATGTGCAGATTTTTTCTCTCATGGACTAAGTCTGTCAATAAAAATTTGGCCTTTAAATACTCTTTTTTAACCATTAATTTAGTCATTTTACCATTAATTTAACAAATTGATTTCTTGTTAAATTTTCTTCAACTTCAATTGCCTTTACTAAGATTCTATGGTTTTTATTTCTGAATATTTTCAAACAGTAACACAATTTTAAGTTTCAGAAGCATAGATTGACCTAGAGGTCAGTTAAGCCAAATCATTCATGTTATAGATGAACTAATTCAGGCCACAGGAGACTTCATGCCTTACTCTGAATCACTAAAATCATTAGTGACAGTTGGGATTGAATGCAGATGTACTGACTCGTGTTTAAAGTGAGTCATCATTATTTTTTCCTCCCATTTCTCTTTTATTCAGTTTTACTTTCCTTATATGTAATTACTTCTATCATAATATACTTATAAATTCATTTATCCTTATAAATTAATGCCCTGCTTACTATTACATAAGAGCTAGTATCCTTAAAGATATCGTATACTTTCCATGTTGTTGCTCAGTCACTAAGTTGTGTCTGATTCTGTGATCCCATGAACTTCAGCACACCAGGTTTCTCTGTCATACTCCATCTCCTGGAGTTTGTTCAAATTCATATCCATTGAGTTGGTGATGCTGTCTAACCATATCATCCTCTTCCATCCCCTTCCCCTTTTGCCTTAAATCTTTCCTAACATGAGAGTGTTTTCCAACTACTCAGCTATTTGCATCAGGTGGTCAAAGTATTGGAGCATCAGTGGTACTCTTCAATGTTTAAAGAATTTTCATAGCTACATGTAATCTGTGTGTGGTTTTTTGTTGTTTTTTTTTAGTTTAGTTATTGTTTGCTTCTCTATTTGACCAACAACTATGAGAAATTTAATTAAGTAAAAGCAATCTGATATATTAGCAATTAGCTTTACTTATTTTTTTCATCTTTGTGACCAATCCAACTACTAGTGACACACATGGCATCTCTTGAATTTGGCTTCAATTTTGCTAAATGAGAAAAACAGGAGATTAACAGCATATTTGGGGGGGTACTCAATTCTGTTTTAGAGCATAGTTTCAGAAAACCATGGATGTAAATGAAACTGCCTGAAACTCCTACTATTTAGCCACTTTGAACCTATAAGACTTGCAATTTCATAAGTTTCAACTTAATAGATTCCTGTCTTGAACATTTGGAACATTGAAACATTTGGGAAAAGTTTATCACAAGGAAATAGTTCAGTTATAAAATTCACAGAACATCAAAATCATTTAAGTCTGTAGAGATTTCCTCATCCAATTCTTTACTCTAGGCATGAACTCTATAGTCTCCAAGGTAACTTGTGTCATCTGCTCTTTGAAGATATCTAACAAGAACAGCACATTTTAATTTCAGACAGCCATGATTTTCAGGGAATTCTATCACATATTGAATTTCTTAGCAATTTTACCCACTGCTCTTAGTTATTTCCTGTACCTTATAGACTCAGGTTAGCGTATCATCCACAGGACAATGAATTCAATATTAAAGGAAAAAAAAAGTTTTCCTAACCAATCATTTTCTTCTTAAATTTGAACTTCTTATTAACACTGTTCATTCTTTTTTTTTTTTAATAAATTTATTTATTTTAGTTGGGGGCTAATTACTTTACAGTATTGTAGTGGTTTTTGCCATACATTGACATGAATCAGCCATGGGTTTACATGTGTTCCCCATTGTGAACCCCCCTCCCACCTCCCTCCTCATCCCATCCCTCTGGGCCATCCCATGGCCCCAGCCCTGAGCATTTGTCTCATGCATCGAACCTGGAATGGAGTTCTGTTTCACATATGATAATATACATGTTTCAATGCTATTTTCTCAGATCGTCCCACCCTCGCCTTCTCCCTCAGAGTCCATAAGACTGTTCTGTGCATCTGTGTCTCTCATTCTTCTTTTTCTATGAAGTTCTCTTGTCATTCTGGTCATTGCCCTATGGATGTCTCAGTTTATCAGTATCTCCCTCAAAATATGGGTCCAATGACTGAACACAGTATACCAGATATGATTTTATTTGAGGAGATTGAAATATAATATGATTCTTACCTCCTTGGCACAGTCAATATAGCCAATAATTGTTATCATCAAAAATTACAAATATAAACCCTAAATGTCAGACATTGAGGTGTTCCAAGGATCTGAACTGTACGTTTGAAATTACAGAGACCATCAAAAAACTTTTTTTTTCACTTTCTATTTAAATATGTTGGCATTGACAGACTATGTCACATTTAGACAGTGCTATAGAATGCTGAGTATATTGGTCTTTGTCTGTATCCTGAGAAAACATGTCACCAAATTTCCCACAAAAATTATTTTGTAATAGAGACCACGTCATGAATATCATCATCAAAATTGGAACTAATTGGCACTTTTCTCAGTTGAAACCTCAGGAACCAAAAAAGACCTAGAGATTGCCTGAGGCTCATAGGCAATATCTTAAAAAAAATCTAGTATTTTGATGGAATAACTAGATGGATTTCTAGTGTGTTTCACTAGAGGTGTGGAAAATAAGTGAACATTAACAACTTGTTAGTCAAAATCTGTGACTAAGGCAATAAACATAAGACGATGTTTCTTTCATTAGTCCCTGTTATAACTGTTAATATTTAAAGCTGCTAATACAATTTCATATGCATACCTACCTATTAAAAACTCCATGGAGCTTAAGATAAATTTGAAAGAATTAATTTTCCTCAAATTATATGCAGTTGTATTAGAATAATATCACGTCTCAGCTCCATTATAAGCCCAACCACTAAAATGTACTTAGGCGATACACTCTTTTTTTAACTCAGAAATGTAGAATGTCTTTCAAATGGAAAACCATTTCTTTATACAGGTGAGGTTGTGAACAGTAGTTGTTTTGGTATCATGCAGGTTACACGAATTTTTTAAAAATCAATATCAAGGTCACTGTGTAGCATATAACCAATTTTATTCACCTTTTTGACTAATGACTACAATTTTCTTTCACAGTAACATAGAAGAGAAATGTAGTTGCTTTAAAGGCTTATTCACTGTATTAACTTCCTTTGAAATACACGTTGAAAGAAGATACCGGGTTTCTTATATAAAAATAATGTATATTTAGACAGAGTTGATGGCTGCTTTTAAAGTGACAGTTACCTTAAATTACTAGCGGTATCTCTGTGACATAGCAAGTACAGTTCTGTTTTAACTGAACAGTTTTCAACTGAACATTTTAGGTTATGACAAGGTCAGTGTATTTTTGGAGTCTGTTTCCTAGGGCATTACATTCAGGAGTAGTTGAGCTTCTCAATCCATTCAATTTTAGTAAGAAGATAAATAAAATAAAAACCAAAATGAAGCAACCCAGCAAAACTCTCTGATTAGGAAACAATGTTTCTGCTTCATGTAAAGGCATTCAGTGTTTATATTTGGAGTATTATACAGTGCTATTCCTTTCTTCATTCCCGATGTTAACGTTCTTTTGATCAGCAACTCAAAACAACTACTAGATACCTCCTATGTATTCTATCTTCTTTTCTTTCAAATGTTCTTAGAATATATCTATCTATTTATCTATACATATATATATATATATTTATATATATATAGAGAGAGAGAGGCGTTGGGGTGGGGGGAGGGAGGCACTTCCCAGGTGGCACTAGTGGTAAAGAATTCTCCTACCAATGCAGGAGACTTAAAGATGCGGGTTCCATCTCTGGGTCTGGAACATCCCTGGCAGGAAGGCATGGCAACCCTCTCCAGTTTTTTTCCCTGGAGAACCCCATGGATAGAGTGGCCTAGAGTCCATATGGTCCCAAAGAATTGGATATGACAGAAGTGACTTATCATGCACACATGTGTATGTGTGTGTGTGTGTATATATATATATATATATATATATATATATATATATCTTAACATTTTCTACAACTATCTACATAATAGTCAAGTTAATCATTGTAACCTTTTTAACTTTTTTAATTTCATTTTTTTTGTAGGAGGTAAGGTAGACCAAGTTTCATGGATAGCCACTCAGGGTGACTTGGCTATAATCCTATGTTTTCAATAATACTTGAAAATACCATTTTTAAAATTTATTTAGATACCAAACTGATTGCCTCTGCATTGAGGACGCAGTCCTGGAAATAGGAGAGCAAGTTTCATGAGAAATGTTGAGTCATTACACTTTGGTCACCTGTTTATGTGTGCCAGATATCTTTTACAACCATTTAAACAATAGAGGAGTTTAGAATAATGTGTCTTTTCTTGTCTAAATTATTTTTATATTGGTCTAATGGGACATTTGGCTAAGAGTGAAATATGACTCACTTCCATGTGACCTCTCACCTACATCAAGATAGCATACAATTTCCGCTTTTATAATTATTCTTAAAAAGCTACATTATATTTTGCATAAGCTATGTTTATTTCATAATTCAACTGTTATATTACAAATGAAATTATTATCAACTGACAAAAGACATGAGAAAAGGCATTTATTGCAAAAACAATTTTGTTTGGATAGAAACATTTTTTAAAGTTTGATTTATAGATACATAGCTGAATGCCTGATTTATAGATTGATAATAAATTTAAAGAAGAAAAAGAAACTGAACAAAAGTTTAAAAATATAGAAATATTTTAAGTAAGTGTAATTTCTTATCATTGATTGAAACATCTGAAAATGAAACACAATTATCACATTTAATTTTTTTAATTTCCATTTATACTTGTCATGGCACTTAAACTCTATTTCAATTTTCCTGAAAACTGAGAATGAGACAGTCTGCTATAATTTGAAAGCATTATATTTACAAGGACAAAGATAACATTAAATAGCCATAAATGATTCCTTAAATGTCTATAATTCTACTGTTTTAATTCATTTTCAACAATTGCTATCATTATATTGGTATTAAGTTTTATAATATTTTCATGAAGTGAAAAACTATTTGTTTCTATTTATAAGAAAAGCCTCACAGATTAATATGTAAATATAGGTGAACTGGCATTACTATTTTCTAAAACAATTCCACTTTCAATTGCAAATTATAAAAAACAAAATTGTTTTCTGTTCTAAGTAGTTGCTTTTTAACTTCATTTGTGTGTATAAGTATTAAGATACCCTTACGTCCTGAAGTGTTCACATCTTTCATCTCTTACTGTGTTTTGCATAAATCTATAATGACATAGATTTACTTATTATTTTCTACCTTGATTTCAGCTACAGCCCTGTAAAAATAAAACTGACTCTATTTGTTTTATGGCTTTGTTGAAAAAATCAGCAAACAGTTATTCTATAATTTAATGTTAATTCTATAAGTATAAAATAAAGATATACATAGGCAAATGAATACTCTTCCATATGAACCACTGTGTTTAGTATTTTCTAAGCATTCTAACCTTTAATGAAAAACTATTTAATATGAATATACTTTAATTCTTCATTCAGTTTATTTGAGAATCTAACTATATAATTATAAGGAATAGCATACTGTCAATTAAATTATAAGTATTCTTTAAAGAAAAAAATGAGATTAGATAATGGAAGTAATAGACATATCAATGCAAATTTTGAGAACAAGTACAAAAAATTATCATTATAGTGAGCTTTTCATTTTTTTTTATTACTTTTTGTCATATTTCTCCCCCTTTTATAGAATATTTATTTGTTATGGTTGGCTACTCTACTAAAAATTATATCTGAAATATACAATGCTACAAACAGCTCAAGTTTTACAAATAATTATAAACACCACCTTTATAGTGGTATAAACAATATTTTTGGAAGCGCAACTTGTAAAATTTCCTTTCTTATGCTTTTTTTTACCAAGATGTTGAATGAGACAACAATAAGAACAGTGATATATTTACCTAACAATTGTACTGAATAAGCTGATACTTGGTAGCTTTTGGCAATCTAAATACTAGGTTTATTGTATCAAAGGATTTGACTTTCTGTGGCATCTTATTTATGATCTCTGAATTTAGAGTGAAAATACAATCATTCTTCATAAATTAACCTTTATATAGGCAATATTCAAACTATGCATGAATGTATTAAATCTTGTTTAGAAGTAGAAAGTTTATATAAATCATTTAAAATAGTAACTGTCTGAGACTTCAAAGTAATTTATAAATATATTCTTTATAAGTTGGGGAAATATTTTCCCATTGAAATAATATTACAGAAAGGTAGTGATGATTTCAGATACAGGTATTTAAATTCTGCCAATATCTCTAGGATATAGAAGATAGTATATATATATGAAGTATACTTATATATGAAGTGGGATGGTGTATATATGTATATACATGGATATAGAGATCTGTTAATTCACAAATGGAAGATAATCTCTCTCCTCTCACCACTCACTCAAAAAAAGTTAGGTGGCATCATCACCAAGCAATTTTAAGCAGCAGGTTCTAACCCCTGTATGAAAGACATATCTCAAAGAGAGACGAACAGGTCTATGTTTTATTTTCTGAAAAGCTTAAGTATCTAAATAAATGTAGGTTAAATAAAAGAAATGAAACAAAAGAGATCATAAAGAGATGATTTCAGTTTCAAGAAGATTCACAGCAAAAGCTTCCCTAGTATTTAATGGAACATAAATTGAAACTGGCTTCCATACATCTCTAGATTTATCTTGTTATTTGATTTCTTTTTATTCCTCCAATCACTTTGCAGGAAAGGTATCTCTTATATGTCTAGTCCAATAGGGGCAGCATGAGTTCAGTTTATTATACTATACCATATTAACTTATTGCTAGCCTGACACTTTTAGTTTTAGGGAGATGCAGTCACCTTGGTGTGTATGGATTAGGCAAAAAATCTGGCAACATCTCTGAGAAAGCTTTGTGAGCAAGATGAAGAAACATAGACTGGATGTAAAGAAAACTGATTGCATTGATAGACAGTGCAAATGACTAAGCTGAAGGACAGTTGTAACACGATGGTGGAGTAGAAGGATATGTGCTAATCTTCTCCTATGAGAACACCAAAATCAGAAACTAATTGTTGAACAAAAATATATTACACTGAAAAATGAGCATCCCAGGTCAGCAGGTGTCCAATATGCTACTGGAGAGGGGCAGAGAAATAGTACCATAAAGAATGAAGTGGCTAGGCCAAAATGGAGACAATGCTTAGTTTGGATGTGTCTGATGGTGAAAATGAAGTCTGTTGCTATAAAGAACAATATTGTATAGGAACTGGAAATGTTACATCCATGAATTAAGGCAAATTGAAACATGATCAACCAGGAGATGGCAAGAGTAAACACTGACACTTTAGGAACTAAACTGAACTAAAATGGACAAGAATGGGCAAATTTAATTCATATGACCACTATATCTACTACTGTGGGTAAGACTCCCTTGAAAGAAGTGGAATAGCCCTCATAGTCAACAAGAGTCCAAAACACAGTACTTGGGTACAATCTCATAAATGACAGAATGATCTTGGTTAATTTCCAAGGCAAACCATTCAACATCACAGTAGTCTGACTCTATTCCCCAACCACTAATTCCAAGGAAGCTGAAGTGGGACAATTCTAGGAAGACATGCAATACCTTCTAGAACTTACACCAAAAAAAAAAAAAAAGGAAAAATTCCTTTTCATCATAGGGAACTGGAATGCAAAAGTAGGAAGTCAAGAGATATCTGGAGGGACAGGAAAGTTTGGCTTTGGAGTACAAAATGAAGTAGGGCAAAGGCTAACAGAGTTTTGCCAAGAGAATGCACTGGTCATAGCAAGCACACTCTTCTAACAACTCAAGGGATGACCCTACACATGGATACCACCGGATGGTGAATACCGAATTCAGATTGATTAATACTCTGTGCAGCCAAAGATAGAGAAGCTATATATAGTCAGCAATAAGAAGACCTGGAGCTGACTGTGGCTCAGATAATAAACTATTTACTGCAAAATTCAGGATTAAATTGAAGAAAGTAAGGAAAACCACTAGGTCATTAAGGTATGACCTAAATAAAATCTCTTATGATTATACAGTGGAGAAGACAAATAGATTTAAGGTATTAGATCTTATAGACAGAGTGCCTAAAGAACTATGGACAGAGGTTCATAACATTGTACAGCAGGTTATGACCAAAACCATCCACAAGAAGAAGAACTGCAACAAGGCAAAGTGGTTGTCTTGGGGGGGGGGTCTTATGAATATCTGAGAAAAGAAGTGAAAGGCAAAGGAGAAAACAAAAGATATATCCATCTGAACGCGGAGTTCCAAAGAATAGCAAGGTAAGATAAGAAAGACTTCTCAAGTAAACAACACAAAGAAACAGAGAAAAACAATAGAATGAGAAAGACTAAAGATATCTTCAAGAAAATCGGAGATACCAAGGGAGCATTTCATGCAAAGATGGACACAATAAAGGAGAGAAATGGTAAGGACCTAACAGAGCAGAAGAGATTAAGAAGAGCAGGCAAGAAACTATACAAAAATGGTCTTCATGACCCAGGGAAACACAATGGTGTGATCACTCACCTAGAGCCAGACATCCTAGAATGTGAAATCAAGTGGGCCTTATGAGGCATTACTACAAACAAAGCTAGTGGAGCTGATAAAATTCCAGCTGAGCTATTTCAAATCCTGAAAGATGATGCTGTGAAAGTGCTGCACTCAATATGCCAGAAAATTTAGAAAACTCACCAGTGGCCACAGGACTGGAAAAGGTCAATTTTCATTCTAATCCCAAAGAAGGGCGATGCCAAAGAATGTTAAAACTACTGCACAAATGCACTCATTTCACATACTAGCAAGGTAATGCTCAAAATCCTTCAAGCTTGGCTTCAGCAGTATGTGAACCAAGAACTTCCAGATGTATAAGATGTATTTAGAAAAGGCAGAGGAACCAGAGATCAAATTGCCAACATCCATTGGATCATAGAAACAGCAAGGGAAGTCCAGCAAAACATTTACTTTGCTTCATTGACTACACTAAAGGCTTTGATTATGTGGACAACAGCAAACTGGAAAATTCTTAAAAATATGGGGATAACAGACCACCTTACCTGTCTTCTGAGAAATCTGTATAGAGGACAAGAGACAGAAGTTAACCATACATGGAAGAACAAAGTGGTTTAAAAATGGGAAAGGTATAAGTCAAGGCTGTATATCATCTCTATGCTTATTTAACTTACCCTGCTTATTTAACTTATATAGACACTACATCATGTGAAACGCTGAGCTGGATTAATCAGAAGCTACAATCAAGATTGCCAGAAGAAATATCAACAACCTCAGATATGTAGATAATACCACTCTAATGGCAGAAAGTGAAAAGGAACTACAGAGCCTCTTGATAACAGTGAAAGAGGAGACTGAAGAAGCTGGCTTAAAACTCAACATTCTACAACTAAATCAAGGCTTCTGGCCCCATCATTTCATGGCAAACAGATGAGGAAAAAATGGAAACAAAGACAGAAATTGTCTTGGTCTCCAACGTCACTGCAGATGGTGATTGCAGCCATGAAATTAAATGACATTTGCTCCTTAGAAGAAAAGCTATGACAAACTTAGATAGCATATTAAAAAACAGGGACATCACTTTGCCAACAAAGCTCTGTATAGCCAAGGGTATGGATTTTCCAGTAGTCATGTACAGATGTGAGAATAGGACCATAAAGAAGGCTGAGCAATAAAGACTTGACACTTTCAAATTGTAGTGCTAAAGGGGACTCTTGTGGGTCCCTTGGACAGCAAGGGGATCAAATTAGTCAATTCTAAAGGAAATCAACCTGAAAATTTATTGGAAGGGCTGATCTTAAAGCTGAAGCTCCAATACCTTGGCCACCTGATGCAAAGAGCTGACTCACTGGAAAAGACCCTAATGCTGGAAAAGACTGAGGCCAAAGAGGAGAAGGAAACAACAGAGAATGAGATAGTTGGATGGCATCACTAACTCAATGGATATGAGTTTGAGCAAATTCTAGGAGATAATGAAGGACAAGGAAGCCTGGTGTGCTGCAGTCCATGGGGTCACAAAGAGTCGAATATGACTCAACATCTGAAAATCAACAAACTGAAAGTCTAACTAAGGGGCAATATCAATGTCAGATTGGGGGGAGTAGCTATAAGACTTCTGAAAATTCCGTTCTCATTAATATATTTATTAGTAGATATTGTCTTTATTAATTATTTATTAGAAACAAACACTATTCCTTATGAATAAGTGATTGTCAAATGCAAAAGATCATAGTCTGGTTTCGCAAAGGTCTCAATAGGCTTACATGATCATCCAAATAAATTAAAATGAAATATCTAAGGCCTCATGATTTAACACCAAAATATTTCATATATTTGAAAATTTCTAAAATAGCATTATGACACTATCAGACTTTTACTATATGATATTTCCCTTCAATTCCCGTTTTTTCTTCAAGATATCCATGACCTTCATGAGTTAAGGATGATTTAAAAAAAAATGTGTTAGAATCACCCCAGTAATTACAATATGTTGCTGGATATTTCCTGTTCATTTATCTTCTCTCTGTTATTTTGTGTTTTTATCTTCTATAAGCTTGTCAATTATATTTTTCACTCAGAATTTCTTGATAAGATTAGAGAGTCTCTGTCTGTGATCTACTCAATGATTTTGGCTAGACCAGAGCTTATAGTATTCTAAATTAAGTCAAATTCCTTTATTTTCAGATAAGCAGAAAGTGAGTGTAATGTGCAACAATGTTTCAAAGAGCACCCACCCCTTTTTTTTTATACAAATGCCTGAAGAAACTGACTCTGTCATTTGAGCAATAAAAGCAAATGTACTTGTGATTTCTTGATGCTTTATTTTCAGACTAAAAAGTCAAATTGGTGGAATAAGGGTGACAGGAGTGAACATCAATACATTTTGAAAATTATATCATTAGTCCTTTCCACATAAACTTGAGAAGCAAACCTTATACAGGTACTTAGGTATGCATAGATATTGTTTTCTAGAGAATTCTAAGGGCAAGTCCTGTTTTTGTCGCTGAGTTTCTTTTTGATCTTGGGAAATCAGGTTAATCTTTCAGGACTTCAGTTACTTTATCTACTAAACAGGTAAGATATCTTCCTCATAGGACTTTTATTGGGAAAAGTAGTGTACACAAAGCAGCTAGCATATTGTCTGCCTGAATGACTTGATAAATGCTCATTTTCTTCCCCAAATCTGAACCAATATTTTTAGCAGACTATGTACTTGAGTTTCCTAAAACCATAGGCCTTAAATATAATTTTAAAGAAGGAATCATGAATATCACACTTATGTTTGACTTGGTTTGTAGTATTTGGAGAAAACAAGAAAAAACATTTTTATTTTCTTTAAACCTGATCATGAAAAAAGAGCTCTGTACAGGCATAAGCCTCTAAAGCCAGTGTTTCGTTTATTTTCCATATTTACAATTTTCAGAAAGCTTAATCTACTTAAAATGTTCAGGATCCAAAAGATTCTTTAAAAATACATGGCATAAATATGTAGGGCAGGTTTGGGATGCGTTAGGATGAACACCAGAGAGTGTTCTCTCTGATTGGGAATAGTGTTTTTTATCTGGAGTGACATCAGGTGACACCGTGACTGTTATTTTTAAATCATTGGATATGCTTGTTGTTCCAACTACACAAGCACCTGCTGAAATATGCAGCTGAGGGGACCTGGCAATGTTAAAACAGGTGAATCAGAGATTATTTTTAATTTCAAATGCTATAATCACCTGTATTTAATATTAGCCATATTTAGACAAGCTGCCTGTCTCCACTTAAATGTATCCTCTTTACTTCTGTCATTCTGCAAGTCAACATTTTAACTGCTTTTTTTCAATATGTAGATTTGTCTTCTCCCATGGCTGAGTTGTCATTAAAACTGTCACAAACTAATTATTTATGTATACCTATTTATTATTAAATCAGTAAAATCTTCACCCTCACTGACAGCCTTTCTCTCAGGTCACCTTGTGAGCAAAACTTTGCATTTTCCAATCCACTGTTGGTTTCCCTTCCATCTGTGTGTATATTAAAGCTGCTCTAGGTTCCTTACGGCTAGTCTTATCTAAGTCATACACCTTCCAGTATTGCTATCCTTTTGTTACAGTCTTACCATTATACTTTATTAAAACATTTCTACTAACAGCACATAAAAGGGTGTTATAACAAAGTATCCCTAAATCATAAAATTAAATTTGAGTTTTGAAATATCTGAATTGACCTAGAGCCTGGAAAATTTAAGTCATACATAGAAGCAAAACTCAAAACTCAAGCATTTCAATAATCTGAAAAGTACATGGCAAATCGCTCTTTTTGAGATGCTAGTATTTAGTGCCTTTGGGTGACATTTGAGTCATCATATCATGTTAGAGTAAAGACTTTATGTAAGGCATTACGTGTTAGGCATTGTCAGGGAAGCAAGAATGAAAAAAAAAATAGCCTTTACTCTTACAAGGGACTTATAGTCTATTAGAGGATTTACATATGCATCTAACTGGAATAAAGGTTAATGATAATAATAGTAAAATAAATACATAAAACAAACGGAGGTGAGAAGGATAGAGATTTCTCAGTCCTGATTTTTTTATGTCCTTCAAAGAGATATAGTTTATTTACTTGCAAGTGTGAGCTTATAATAACTACAATAAACCAAATGCTGAAGTTGAATTAGATTCAAATTAAAATTTGGTTGTTATTCTCATTTTGAAGAGACTCTATTAAGTCATACACTTAACTGAACTTAAATATCTTTATTTCTTTTTCACCTACTTTAAATCATATTCCTTATTCTTTTTCAGTCACCATTAAGTGAGTAAGATACACCGATTAGCAGAAACATTTAGGTATATGTTACAATCTTGAATTTTGAATGATGATTTTGAACTTTAGGATTGATGACTGCTAAAAGAATAGTAGTGAAGTTTAGAATTTTCTGGGCAGAATGATTATACTACAGGGTTGATATAAAATAAAACAGATAGACATAAGAAAAAAATCTAGATATGAAACATGTGTATCTAAAATATAATGTTTTACTAAAATCAAAATATATATCTTATAAAAGGTCATATCAGTTACCCAATATATAAAGCAGAAATATCTCTAAAATGAAAATTAATATTCAGAGGAGGAAGCAAATAACCAGAGATGGCCCATTCATTTACTCACATCCTGAGAGATTTGCAACAGACAGTTTGGATTGATATCATTGGGGATAAAAAGACTTACCCTTCACAAAGTAAATGAGAACCAACATTTATCATTCCGACAAAAGGTCATGTGCTTACTTCAAAACATGTTCTATCCAAATATTTAAACATATGGCTTGAAACCTCTCAAATAACTTATTGTTAAATAGTAAAATAATTATTTGTAAGCAACATGTGTGTGTCTGTATCTGTGTATGTGTTTGTGCATTTTTTAACTGACTGATTTTGCCTACTAAACTCTTTTCTTTAATGTCTTTTCTTTGTAGGGTCTTAAAGATCATTTTCCTAGATGAGGTCAAGATAGTAATCAGATTCTATTTCAAATATTATGATTGTGAAGTTAATTAAAAATACTTACAACCCAAGGTCTTTCTTTTTCTTAACAATTTAGTATTATTTGTAATCCTCAATAGTTTACTTGTTTATAAAATCTAAAATATAAAAACTGTCACTTTTACATAAAATAAAGCAGATATAAAAGAGATGCTAGTGATTAAGAATCTGTCTGCCAATATAGGAGATGCAAGAGAGGAGGATTTGATCCCTGGGTAGGGAAGATCCCCTGGAGAAGGAAATGACAGTCTGCTCTACTATTCTTGTCTGGGAAATCCTGTGGATAGAAGAGCCTGGTGGGCTTCAGTGCAGGAGGTCTCAAAGAGTTAGTCACGGCTGAGCAGCAGAAAGTTAAATTGAACGTTTATAACAGAAAAAAACAAAAATGAAAAAAGCTTAGATTTTGAAGAAAATCTTAAGTAATTTATTATGACAGGCTGAAAAAAAGTCACTTAAATCAGTTTATAAAATGATCTAAATTCTTCTCCTGTGATTTGATTGTATGAGTTGACAAGTTAAGATTTCACTTGTAAAAAAATCATGACTTTGGATATCAAATATTCCAATGTCTGTTTTGAAAGATGAGTAAAATTAGGTTACAAAATTAAATTTTACCACAAGTAACAATAAAACTGAACAAGTCTGTACGACAAGCAAGTGCCCAACCTGGAAAACAGACTATAGGACTTAAAATCCAGAATTCTTTGAAGATAAAACATTGAGATTGCAGAGTTTTGTTTCACTGTGCTTTTCTGGTCTTCATAAAGCACTTTTGTTGTTGTTGTTATCATTGTTTATTTAAGTTTTGTTTTTTTTTCCCCAAAATCTTAAACTACTTCTCAAAGAAAAACTAAACATAATGAAAACTAAAGGTCACAGGAATCACAAGTTTTGTCTAAAGTACTGAAGGGAATATCCTGGGTTCAATATTCAGAAGGTTACCTTAATTTGAGTCCAAAATCAAATTTTAATACAGTGTGTTGCTCAAACTCTATCTTTTCTTTTTAAATATAGGAAGTATAACAAATATATTTTAATTAGAAAATATAAAATTTCCCTATAATATTTTATTGGCATGATGTTATTTTTATAAGTTATCTATCAGTTCAATTCAGTTCAGTTCAGTTGCTCAGTCGTTTCCAACTCTTTGCGACCCCATGAAATGCAGCAGACCAGGCCTTCCTGTCCATCACCAACTCCCAGAGTTTACCCAAGCTTATGTCTGTTGAGTCGGTGATGCCATCTAACCATCTCATCCTCTGCCGTCCCCTTCTTCTCCTGCACCCAATCCTTCTCAGCATCAGGGTCTTTTCAAATGAGTCAGCTTTTCACATCAGGTGGCCAAAATATTGGAGTTTCAGCTTCTACATCAGTCTTTCCAATGTACACCCAGGATTGATCTCCTTTAGGATGGACTGGTTGGATGTTCTTGCAGTCCAAGGGATTCTCAAGAGTCTTCTCCAACAAAACAGCTCAAAAGCATCAATTCTTCTGCACTCAGCTTTCTTTATAGTCCATCTCTCACATCCATACATGACTGCTGGAAAAAACATGCCCTTGACTGGATGGACCTTTGTTGACAATGTAATGTCTCTGCTTATTAATATGCTATCTAGGTTGGTCATAACTTTCCTTCCAAGGAGTAAGCGTTTTTTAATCTCATGGCTGCAATCACCATCTACAGTGATTTTGGAGCCCAAAAATATAAAGTCAGCCACTGTTTCCACTGTTTCCCCATCTATTTGCCATGAAGTGATGGGACCAGATGCCATGATCTTATTTTCTGAACGTTGAGCTTTAAGCCAACTTTTCACTCTCCTCTTTCACTTTCATCAAGAGGCTCTTTAGTTTTTCTTCACTTTCTGCCATAAGGTTGGTGTCATCTGCATATCTGAGGTTATTGATATTTCTCCCAGTAATCTTGATTCCAGCTTGTGCTTCCTCCAGCCCAGCGTTTCTCACGATGTACTCTGCATATAAGTTAAATAAGCAGGGTGACAATATACAGCCTTGAGGTACTCCTTTTCCTATTTGGAACCAGTCTGTTGTTCCCTGTCCAGTTCTAACTGTTGCTTCTTGACCTGCATACAGGTTTCTTAAGAAGCAGGTCAGGTGGTCTGGCATTCCCATCTCTTTCAAAATTTTCCACAGCTTATTTTGATCCACCCAATAATAAGTTATCTATAATTAAGCCTATTTACTATTCTATTGAAAATTTTTATTTTCTTTCTAAACAGAATTTAGTTTCTAGTTCTAAAATGGTGACTTATTATTTCTTTATTACATAGTTTAAAACCTCCAAAGCTCAGTCTAAAAATATTAATGTGTACTTCCACGTGGATACTTTCCAAATACACAGAAAGCTTCTGGAGAAAGCTCTAACAGAAATAGCATTATATAAACATTTGTAGTAATGTTTATTTATGGACATAGGGTTAAATTCTGCTTCAAAATGCAGGGAGATCAGAAAGTTAAAAAAAAATGATTAGCACACGATTCAATTCTGGATGTGACAATGATGACAGACATTTTATAAAGTACAGTTAAAATAGAACATTCAAAGTGATACATTTGTGTTACCTGAAAGATCTATGATTTTGGTCACGAGATACATTGTTTTTTTAGTGCAAAATCATTTACTGAAATTTTTTATTTTATTTTCAAAAGTTATTTCTGCCATTGCTTTAACCTTACTTTATTTCTTAATTTAAATAGCCCTATCTTTCTTCTGCTGGAGAAGGCAATGGCACCCCACTCCAGTACTCTTGCCTGGAAAATCCCATGGATGGAGGAGCCTGGTAGGCTACAGTCCGTGGGGTCGCTAAAAGTCGGACGACTGAGCGACTTCACTTTCACTTTTCCCTTTCATGCACTGGAGAAGGAAACGGCAACCCACTCCAGTATTCTTGCCTGGAGAACCCCAGGGATGGCGGAGGCTGGTGGGCTGCCGTCTATAGGGTCGCACAGAGTCTGACACGACTGAAGCAACTTAGCAGCAGCAGCAGCAACATCTTTCTTCTGCCAAAAGAAAAGTCTTAGTTCTAATTGTTTCATTGTATTTTCAAATTTTTGTTGAACTCTGAAGATATTAGGACAAAATTTCCTATGTATTTACATAATCAAAAATTCCTGGCACAATATCATGCACAGGGACTTAATTTGTGTATTAAATTGTCGATATCGGTTCAATTTGGTGGCATGAAGATTGTTTGAGCATTGTGTTAGAAGTTGTGGGGAATTCTTTAGAAACCTAATTTTAGTCAAAGAGGAGGTCAGAAAGTTTAAAAAATAAATAATTAGAGCACGATGCAATTTTTGAAACCACATAAAGTACACAAATATAGACAGAAAGCAATGATTAATTTTTCTGTGGTGGTAAGACGGAGTTTCATGAAAAAAAAAAATCTTATGTGTTAAAGGCAAAATAAGATGTCACTGTGCTTCCCTGGTAGCTCAGTTGGTAAAGAATCCAGCTTACAATGCAGGAGACTCAGGTTCGATCCCTGGGTGGGGACGAACTCCTGGAGAAGGAAATGGCAACCCACTCCAATATTCTTGTGTGGAAAATCTCATGGACAGAGAAGCCTGGCGGACTTCAGTCCATGGGGTTGCCAAGAGTCAGACACAACTTAGCGACTGAACCACTATTGTACTGTCACTATTATGGAAAGAAAATAAATAAATAAATGAATAATGGTTCCATATTACTGCAGAGTAAACTGTGACTTGTAGAGTGGCAAGGTGCTTATTATTAATCATCAAATAAACAACAACTTCTTTCATTTCTACAATAGTTGAGCACTGAATCAATAAAATAAAAAGTTATAAAAGCTACAACAAATGTAAACCAATTTCCTAAATTATCTCTTACCACATATTCTTGTTGAATGTCAAAAACCTGAGTTGTGATTTTATAAAGTTTTAAAAAATTTTATAAAGTTGTATAACTTTTAAGTTAACAAATAAATTTTGTTATTGTTAAACATATGATAAAACCATGCAAGATAAAGATTTTGCTCATTTTAGACCTAATGAGATTAACACTTTTCATTTTAAAAAAAGTATTTAAGATTTTATTGTCAAATTTCAGGAAGAGTATCAAAACTTCTTATAGACGTTTATAATTTTATAAGCATTATCCTTATGCTCATTATTCATCAAGCCTGCTATTAAATTAAAATTGGAAAAATGTGTTTTAAATGGCCTGTAAAATATTTTTTTATTGACAACTTCAAATAACTAGGAGGAATGGTATTTGTTTAACAGACTAAAGGTCTAAACTAATAAATACAGCCAGTAATTTACAGAACCCACTTTACTTGGTACAGCTAACAAGGATGATCACATTAATCATTTTTATCCAACAGGTGAAACTTTCTAGTATAAAACATGCTATGAGGGAAAATGTGTAAAAACTTGGTTAAATTTATTTCCAGAATCACTTATATGTGGAATCCCCAAAAAAGAGTACAAATGAATTTACTTACAAAACATAAATAGAATTACAGATGTATAAAACAAATTTAGGAGAAAGAAATGGAAACCCACTCCAGTATTCTTGCCTGGAGAATCCCAAAGGCAGAGGACCCTGGCAGGCTACAGTCCATGGGGTTGCAAAGAGTCAGACACAACTGAGAGACTAAACACACACACAAAACAAATTTATGGTTACCAGGGAGTAAGCGGGGAAAGGGATAAATTGGGCGATCAGAATTGACATATACCCACTACCATATATAAAATAGACAACTAAAAAGTGCCTACTGCGTGGCACAGAAAACTCTACTCAATACTCTGAAATGGACTATAGGAGAAAAGAATCTAAAAAAGAGTGGATTTATGTGTGTATATATATATATAACTGATTCATTTTGCTGTGCTGCAGAAAGTAACACAACATTGTAAATCAACTATATTCTAGTAAATTGCTTTAAATCATGACTTATTATTTATTTATAGCAGGGCTATTGATAAGAAACATCTTATAGAATTACTTTCATGTGACATAAGAACATATATATTTGTATTAAAATAGTGCAAATGGCTAAGAATAACATACTTTTCAAGATACTTAGATTCAAAATGGGTGTATATTTTAAATGATGAGATATTCTTCTATATAGTAAAACTTGCTATAGGAACTTCAGTTACTAGAAATGCCACACAATCTTTGCGTATTACATGTTGTGGACTCTTTACAGAAACTACATTGCCCATGAAATTTGGATTTGTAAAAATCCAATACAGGGATTTGTACCTCACTATGCAGTTGAGCATGAACATCACTTATATAGTCTCTTTAATTCTTCAGTTGATTTCTTTGCTTCATCAATCTCCTATTTGGAGTATTACTTTGATATGACTCTGTCACTACTGTATCTCATTATATGTCATGAGAGTCAGTAATTATTTGTTGACTGTTCTCTTTTAGAAAGACTTTCAGTGAAAATGGATAGACTACCCAAAGCAATCTATAGATTCAATGCAATCCCTATCAAGCTACCAACAGTATTTTTCAGAGAACTAGAACAAATAATTTCACAATTTGTATGGAAATAAAAAAAACCTAGAATAGCCAAAGCAATCTTGAGAAAGAAGAATGGAACTGGAGGAATCAACCTGCCTGACTTCAGGCTCTACTACAAAGTTACAGTCATCAAGATAGTATGGTACTGGCACAAGGACAGAAATATAGATCAATGGAACAAAATAGAAAGCCCAGAGATAAATCCACGCACCTATGGACATCTTATCTTTAACAAAGGAGGCAAGAATATACAATGGAGAAAAGACAATCTCTTTAACATGTGGTGCTGGGAAAACTGGTCAACCACTTGTAAAAGAATGAAACTAGAACACTTTCTAACACCATACACAAAAATAAACTCAAAATGGATTAAAGATCTAAACGTAAGACCAGAAACTATAAAACTCCTAGAGGAAAACAGAGGCAAAACACTCTCTGACATAAACCACAGCAGAATCCTCTATGACCCACCTCCCAGAATATCGGAAAAAAAAAGCAAAAATAAACAAATGGGATCTAATTAAAATTAAAACCTTTGCACAACAAAGGAAACTATAAGCAAGGTGAAAAGACATCCTTCAGAATGGGAGAAAATAATAGCAAACGAAGCAACAGACAAATAATTAATCTCAAAAATATACAAGCAACTCCTGCAGCTCAATTCCAGAAAAATAAACGACCCAATCAAAAAGTGGGCCAAAGAACTAAATAGACATTTCTCCATAGAAGACATACAGATGGCTAACAAACACATGAAAAGATGCTCAACATCAGTCATTATCAGAACAATGCAAATCAAAACCACAATGAGGTACCATTTCATGCCCATCAGAATGGCTGCTATCCAAAAGTCTACAAGCAATAAATGCTGGAGAGGGTGTGGAGAAAAGGGAACCCTCTTACACTGTTGGTGGGAATGCAAACTAGTACAGCCACTATGGAGAACAGTGTGGCGATTCCTCAAAAAACTGGGAATAGAACTGCCATATGACCCAGCAATCCCACTGCTGGGCATACACACTGAGGAAACCAGACTTGAAAGAGACACGTGCACCCCAATGTTTATCGCAGCACTGTCTATAATAGCCAGGACATGGAAGCAGCCTAGATGCCCATCAGCAGATGAATGGATAAGGAAGCAGTGGTACATATACACAATGGAATATTACTCAGCCATTAAAAAGAATACATTCGAATCAGTTCTAATGAGGTGGATGAAACTGGAGCCTATTATACAGAGTGAAGTAAGCCAGAAAGAAAAACACCAATACAGTATACTAACACATATATATGGTATTTAGTCAATCAGTAAAGATAATCCTGTATGCGAGACATCAAAAGAGACACAGATAAATAGAACAGTATTATGGACTCTGTGGGAGAGGGCGAGGGTGGGATGATATAGGAGAATGGCACTGAAGCATGTAAATTATCACATATGAAACGAATTGCCAGTCCTGGTTTGATGTATGATACAGGGTGCTTGGGGCTGGTGCACTGGGATGACCTGGAGGGATGAGATGGAGAGGGAAATGGGAGGGGGGTTCTGGAAGGGGAACACATGTACACCCATGGTGGATTCATGTCAATGTATGGCAAAACAAATATTGTAAAGTTAAAAAATAGATAAATAAACTAATTAAAAAAAAAAAGAAAGACTTTCAGGACCACTGTACTCCTACACTTGGCACAAGTAAGATGCACCTCTTGTCCTTAATTCTGAACATTCTTCATTGACTCAAACTTCTTCATTCTCAAACCAGAATGTGAGCTCCAGTTTTTTTTTAAACCTGTGTCATGTTAGGTGCTCCAGATGTTCCCCTAAATGAGTGAAAATATTTTTCCAAAGTCACTAAGGGGACTTCATGAAAAATTAACACTTTTGCATACCAACTATTATTTCTTTCATATCTATAAATTTTTATACTTTCCTCAACAAATCTGCAAGGTGGGCCATATTCATTTCTACCTTACAAATCAGAAACTTGAGCTTCCAAGCAGTTAGAGGCTAGCCTACAATCATATATCTTAGCTAAAGACTCCATATGGGTCTTTGCACTATTTTCAATTAATTGTAGAAAGAGCAATTAGGACATAAAAATAAATGTTTCTAATTAAAAAATCAATTACTTGCATGTATTTTCTTCAAAGTTAGCACTGACACATGCATTATGCAATTTTATCTAAATAAAACATCCATTCATCTGATATTAAGAGCTCATAAGTTGCATATATATATATATGTATGTGTATATATATATATATATATATATATATATATATATATATATATATATATATATATATATATATTTAAGAAGCCCTTGTTGGGTAACTTTTTCTGTGCAGTGTCACTGTTTCTTTCAGTCTTCCTTTCAAATAACTTTTTTTCCCAAAAAGACTTTTATTGAGCCACAAATCACATATCATACAATTCATTCATTTAAAGTGTACTATTCAACGTTTTTCTTAGTATTTTCACAGAATTGTACAACCATCACCAAAATCAATATTTTCTTACATTTTATTGGAGTATATTTGCTTTACATTACTGGTCACTTTCTGCTATGCAGCAAAGTGAATCAGATATATGTATCTGATAAATACATCGTTTTTGAATTTCCTTCCCATTGAGGTATCACCACAGAACGCCAAGTAGAGTTCCCTGTGCTATACGGTAGGTTCTAATTAGTATCTACTTTATATATAGTAGTGTGTATATGTCAATCCCAGTCTTCCAATTGATATGGCTCCCCCTAACACCCTGGTATCCATATATTTGTCCTCTACATCTGTGTCTGTATTTCTACCAGGAAAATGAAATCATCTATACCATTTTCCTAGATTCCAGATATCTGTCTTAATATACTATATTTAGTTTTCAGTTTCTAATTTCAGTATTCATATATGTCTAAATTGGGCTTTCCAGGACTGATTGCAACTATTTGACTCTAGGTTTATTTCTTTCACTTGATCATGACAGTCTTGATGTTAGGAATCTCAGGGACTTCTTAATGTATTCAATAAATTCTAAGCCTTTGCTAAGCCCTCTGTGTATTGCTAATTTATCAGAAAACATTAAGGTTCAATTCCTTCATCACGTCTGTAAGAGGTGTGTAAATTCAATTCACCTGTTTTGCTATGAACATATACAGTACTAGACACTGAGGGGAAGATATAATAAAAAAATTACATTTACTTTCAAAAATGTAAATTTTTTTTAAGTCTAATAAAAATAAATTTTTGAAATATCTAATGAAATAATTATTTTCTCTCTTTATATTTGTCAGTTTCTGCCTATCATATTTTCTCTGCTTTTCTTTGTCTCTTTGCTTTAGTCTATCTCTTCCTTTCTTATACATTCACATACAGACACCCACAGACACATCACAGAATTAATTCAGATGACACTCTCTAGCCCCTTCTCCTTCCCACATTGTTAATCCATAGTGAAAAGATCCCAGCAATAATAGCACAAATTATAACATGAAAGTAAGCAGCTATAATCACCAATTGATCACTGTAGATCATTTAATATTTTATGCACACTACATTGCACATTAAAATTCTCATGAAAAAAAACCCTGTAACTTGGTAGTAATAAATGTAAGACAACATGAATCATAACAGGACAATGTATTGTAATGGATCAGTAAAGATCAAATGATGGAAAATATAATAGAAGTTAAAGCCATAAATAGCTGCACTCTTAGAGTAGAGGAAAATTAAGCACCTAGCAATTAAAGAAAAGTAAAGGCAACATTTAATTCACATGACGAGAAATAAGTGAACTTATGCAGCCAAGTACAATAAGAGAATCAATACATTTTGTTGTTCAAAGGTTATAGAATTGACTGTCAACTAGTGTTACATATATGTGTAAATACATATTTAATAAAATGGCTAGCTGAATTAAGATGTAAATCACAAGTTAACAAACTATTTTTAATCAAACTTCAAAATCACCTGTGAAAATTATTTTACTGTAGTTTGTCATATGATGTTAGGAAAGTGATACTGCTAATGTGAATTATGCCTGACTTATGGTATTATATTTAAGGAGAGGTATAGTTGTAATACAAAAAAAAAATCCTACTAACATTACTGTAAACACATTAGAAAGGTAAATTAGGCTGTAAATAGTCACAGAAAGAGGGTATATGATGATGTAAGAAAACAGAATATATCATTCCTACAGTGTGTATTGGGGTTTCCCATGTGGTGCAGTAGTAAAGAATACACCTGCCAATGCAGGAGACATGAGCGACTCAGGTTCGATCCTGGTTAAAGAAGATCCCATGGAATAGGAAATGGAAACCTGCTCAAGTATTCTTGCCTGAAAAATTCCAAGGACAGAGGAACCTGGCAGGATACAGTCCATGGGGTCACAAACAGTCAGATATAACTGAGCACATGTGCGCATGCACACACACACACACACACAGAGTGTGTACCAATGGGCATTTTAATGTTGCTAAAAATGCTATACTGACAATTATTTTGAAAATGTGAAATCATATAGATTATAAGTGTTTGTAAATGTGCTAGGAAATTTAGAGTACCATTGCTTCTCTAAATACTGGAAGAGAATAATAATTATCAAATTTTTAATTTCTGTGAACTAGGACAATTTGTTTCAACATATGTGTCCTGAGTACTAGTTTGTTGAAGGTTCTGTGCTAAATACTGAAGAGGATAAGCATAAAAGAGGAGCAAAATTAAATAAATCATAATTCTAGCTACATTGGGGCAACAAAATAGGCAAAGCCAGACACCAGGGAAATGTTTACAGAAGTAAGTACTGATGAGAATTTATGGGAAAACCATTGTCATCAGCAATGCAGCCTGCCCCAAGACAAAAGACTTCATATAGACAATGGATCTAAGATGTGTTTATAGTAGCAATAGGCACTGCAGACAGTGTGAGCACTCACTTGGGTAGATTACACTTTTAACTATATTAAATGTATGTCCTCCTAAGAGGCACTGTTTAAAAAAGTAGAATATAGGGCAGCACCATGATCAGAAGTAAACACTATAATCCTTGGAAAACATAACACCAGAGTTAGATAATTCTCTTGAGCAGACTTATATTGTTTACACTGTACACACTGAATCCCCCAATGGAAGTACCTCTTAACAATCTCCAATGTAAGGGTCTAAATGATTTAGAGAGAGCAGCACAGTGGAGTCAGACATACTTGGGTTGGAGTCATGGTTAATATACTATCTGTATTGTTTAAGACAAGAAACCTTATCCCTTGGAATCTTTATTTCTCCATCTGTAAAATGGAGAAAACGAGCAGGTAAGTTGTCTCAACCTATCTTATGTATTTACATTTATCTCTAGTGTCAAACAGAATGGCACAAAGTATACACTGAACATTTCTTAAATAAAAATACTTATAAAAATTCCTGGTACACTGTTTCTACTTTGTTGGCTACGGTGTTAGTTTACCTTGTTAAGCTAACTGCATCGACCACAACTGCGATTATAAAATTATTTATTTTTACATTGTTTTTATTCCTCTACCTTTGACTAGATATAACTCAATAAATATATGCTTAGTGTATAAGATAAGAATCAAATCATCCATTTGATTCTTTTTCTTGATTGAAATACAAAAAGAAACAAACAAAAAACATTCTTACCAGGTTATTAGGGTACGAGTTAATTGATAACTGTCAACAGTTGCACTAAAACACAGAGAAGGTTTTCCCTAGACCAATTAAGTTTTCCTTCTTTACTGAAACTCACAAAACAGTCCTTTACCATTTATACTTTCATTTTTATATTCTAAATTGAGTTATTCATTCATTATCAAACACTGAGGTGCCTATTATCTACCAAGGAATTAAAGTAAGATGGTCCCTGCCTACATCATGCCCACAATTTGTCAAGAAACTGAGTCATTTGTTTCTCAAAAAACCTTGTGATATAATCATTACATCTATTTTTGCGTAACATACAGATTACCGAACAAAAAGGTCTAGATGACTTTTCCCAGAGGAAAATAGATGTCACGGTCTTCCAAGAATAGGGTTCTTTCCACACACTGGTTTCTTATGTATTTTCACGTCTGTCATCCACCAAAGCAGCACTTTGTGTATTTCAAAATAGAAATCAATACACTGCTTTATTTTGTCTTTCCTAGGATAAACCCTTTTAAACTTAACCTCTTTATAACCTTTATAACCTCTTTTCTGTATCCTCTTAGCCTCACCAAATATTATTAAAACTAAACCAGTATCCCAATGAGTTATAATTTTTTTTATTTATTTTTATTTTATATTATTATTATTATTTTTTATTTGTATTGCCATACATTGACATGAATCCACCATGGGTGTACATGTTTTCCTCTTCCAGAACCCCCCTTCCACCTCCCTCCCCATCCCCTCCTTCTGGGTCACCCCAGTGCACCAGCCCCGAGAACCCTGTATCATGCATCGAACCTGGACTGGCGATTCATTTCACATATGATAATTTACATGCTTCCATGCCATTCTCCCATATCATCCCACCCTTGCCCTCTCCCACAGAGTCCATAATACTGTTCTATTTATCTGTGCCTCTTTTGATGTCTCGCATACAGGGTTATCTTTACCAATTGACTAGATATCATATATATGTGTTAGTATACTGTATAGGTGTTTTTCTACCTGGCTTACTTCACTCTGTATAATAGGCTCCAGTTTCATCCACCTCATTAGAACTGATTCGAATGCATTCTTTTTAATGGCTGAGTAATATTCCATTGTGTATATGTACCATAGCTTCCTTATCCATTCGTCTGCTGATGGGCATCTAGGTTGCTTCCATGTCCTGGTTATTATAAAACAGTGCTGCGATGAACATTGGGGTACACTTGTCTCTTTCAATCTTGGTTTCCTGTTATAATTTTCAAATGTAAGCATCTGATAGATTATATAAAACTTTATGTTTGATTATACATTGATTTGTGGCTCATGACAAAATAAGATAGAAGAGATCCAAAAAAATATCAGTATTCACTACCTTTTAAAAATCTGAATTATTGAGCAAGTTATCAGAAAATTATAATTTATTTTTATTTTTGTTAGCACAGAAGAGAAGCTCATGCAGGGTGTTTGCCCATAACAGTCAATGTCTGAAGCCACCTCATATTTTTGGCACTCATTTTAAATCGTGTTCATAACAACATATTTAAAATGAAAGCAAGCTGTCATAAGGCAAGCTGAGGGTAAAAAGAGTTTGGCAATTAAAAAGCTCCAGCACATTTACCAATCTGAATATTCAAGAATTGTAAATCATTAATCATAAGTAAACCACCTGCTGGGGACACTGTAAGCCAAGATAAAGATTTGCCATGTGCTCAATTGTCAGTTTTAGATTTAAATTTTATCCGGGGGACAATAGTATTCAAAATTATTTGGATGAACTTTTATTAATTTTAAAATAAAAATAATTGTACTCCTCACTGTATTTCTAATATTGCAATAGTTATGTTTAATATGACAATTGTTTTATATCCCATTATATTTTTGACAATTATTGAATAGCTCACTCTTACATGAGATAATGTTTGATCATTTTATATGTGAGGATTTTCAATTCTCCATAACAAGCACAGATTTTGTTCCTCCACAGCTTTGACCTTCTAGCTTCCCATTCATCTTACCGTCTCATTATTTTATCCTTATTTCAATGTGTATATATATTTTCTTCCTTCATTCCACACTGTAGTCAAATACAGGCATTTACTACATTTCAGCCATCTTCTTTCTTCTTAGATCTTCACGCTCACACCTATTATCACATCTGTCCTAACAAGGACTCATTGGTCTCTTTGGTCTCCCCAGATTTATTGCTCTCTGCCAACCCATCACCCTTTTTCTAAATTCATTTCTGATCATGCCACCCTCTTGCATAAAACCTTTCATTAGTTTCCCAAAGTTTCAGAATAAACTTACTAGTTTAAAAGTCCAGTGTGTTCTATCCCCTCTCAGGAGTGTTATTTGGTGACATTCTGCCCCACAGTCCATTATAGACTAACTGAAAATTTTAGTACCCTCTCTCCCAGCATATTTCTGTATCTGATGTGACTTTGATCATGCTCTCCTCCCTAGAATACTACATTATGAGAACCTCAGTCTTCTTTCATCAATCTATCCTCCAGCTTTTATTTTCTAGACTGTTTTCATAGGCAGTCTTTTCTGACCTCCCTGCTGGGTAAAATTCCCATTACACTACCTCCCAAATTCCTCAGTGACACTTTTCACAACTGCAAGTTTATACTTGTGATATAATTATGAGATTAGCATCAGTCTTCTCTATTGGACTTGAGGCTCCATGGCAGCAGGCAGCACACCAGGATTTGCTTTTCTGATCCCTCCCAGTCAGTGCTTGGCAAATTTTAGGTGATCAGTGCATACATATGTTAAGTGTATTAAATGTTAAAAGTGCCCTTTGTGCTCCTAGGTAACTGGCAACTATTCTATGGACAAAAGGGTGACAAATTTGTCAACTGGGCATAACATGATCAGGTATGTTTTGTAAGAAGATGCTTTGCAGTAACAGGAGATTGTCCTGGGGAGGGAATAGTCTGGAAGTGAGGAAAGAGATCAGAGAGCTACTGTATCAGTCTAGGTTAGAAAGAATGAGGGTCCAGACAAGGGCTAGGGTTTGGGGAGGTGGGGGACTAAAGTTTGAGAGCAATATGGGAATAATGGGGATCATCGATCAATGTGTATGCAGAAACAAGGAGAATGAGATATCAGGACATAAAGATCTTGGAGAAAAGAGTAAATTATGGTTGAAAATAGTGAGTTATCTGTGAGAAGATTTTACAATTATTATGGATAGATCTGCTGCTCAAAATCTTCATTGGCATAAAGGTAGAAAATGGAAAAAAAAAAAAAAAGGAAAAAAAAACTTGTAAATTCAAAGTTACAAAGTTCTGTGACTCCTATAAAAATGTCTCATCTCTGTGATATATACTTGCTATTTTAATATTTGTCTTGCTATCTCAAGCTTCTTGAAAATACAGTCAATCTACTTCATTTACATTATCATAATTTCTAAAACCTAGAAGCCTCTTTATTTGGCCACAAAGGGCTGAAGCATTTCTTTTTATAGATGGTTCTCATCTCTTAAGTCCACTATCCATATAATCCATCATTCATTATCCTGCCAGACTAATTTCTTTAAAGGCTGCTTTCACCTTAAAATAATTTGCAGTGGTTTTCTGTTGTCTTGCACATGGAAGTCAATTTATTTTTAAGGCCCTCAAAAACATTGGTCTTAACTCTTTTGTCAACCATATATCCTGTAGTAAGTTAAATATTATGGTTACAAAATCGTTGCTTTTTTTCCATCTCCTTTTTTTCAAATTTCATGTCAGTCATGTCATCACTTTAAAAGCATGATAAAAATCAGACTTCCCATCTCCTTCACAGATACTGTCAACTTTTCACATTTCTCAATAATCTTTACTATTTCAATTTTTAAAATTCTTAAACACTTATATTGAAACTTTTGATACATATTTTCACTTTTAAACCTCTTTGTGGTTACTTTTTACCCCTCTACTTCTTGGCAACCCACACAGCATATAGCAAGGCATTAAGCACATGCCAGGTTCTCAGTATACTCTCCCAGTGCTACCTAAGGGAAGATGAACTCTTGTCAATTCACAAAGAGGACAATGGGGGGAAAAATGAGATTTGCCGAATGGTTTTATTTTAATGTCAACACGACACTTGGAAATCCACTACTGAGCAAAACAGAAATATAAGTGCTGTTTTTACCCAAATAATTGAATTCTAAAAGACTTTTGTTTAAAATTTGAGGAAGAAGCAATTAGAATTTCCCAGTAAAGAACTACTTCAGATCTTGAAAATCCAATTTTGTGTATCATAATTGTACCATTTAGTACACCCTAAAGTTGATTTGACAGGCCTCTTATTTCTGCCCTTATTACTTGACATTGTGATGTGTTTTCATTATGAATGATGATATAAGTTGTCAATAAACATATCACTTTACAAGTAAAATTCCGTTTTATCTGAACAATTGAGTTTATGAGCCAGTGTGACAACGAAGTTAGACTGAGCTTTGTGTAGGTAATGAAAAATAGCTGCCTCATTTTATTACTTGTTCAGAAGCAGCTCTTCTATAAGATGAGTTTGATGACCCTGCAAGTGGAAGCTTTCCAGAATCAGGTTTTACACTAATTCAAAACAAACAGTTCAGGAAATTAACAAAAAACTATCTCTGATGACTGTTTTTTGTAAAAACTAGATCATCATTTAGGTTTTCTGAACTCAGTGAAGCTTTATTAAAACCCCCAACTAGTCACATAATACATTTATACATTCATTTATTCTCTCATTCACTAACTATTTGGATATATAGTGGACTCTGAGTAAAGCCTCTGGTTTTACAGTATTTTTATTCAGAGCCATTGATTTACATAGACCAAACTGGTTTTGCAGTTAAACCATAATCTATTTACAAGCAGAAACCTTTATAGGTTCAGTCCAAGCTGTGGGCAAATTACTTAAATTATTTGTGTCTCAGTTGCTCATCTGAAAAGTGGGGATAACAACAGCATTTTTGTTAAAACATTGTACTGAAGATTAAATATGTTAATATTATCAAAACACTAAAAAATGTTACTGTCACACAGTCAATACAAAATAAAAGTTGGCTATAGTTTGAGGTTATAAGATTATATTTTATAAGGTTATAGTATAAGATTATTACAAGCAATGTGTATTCATTGTAAAAGTAAGTTGACAATTGTTGATGACTCAAAAACAAGGTGCAATCTATCTAAAAGTATGTGAATAAAAAAAAAAAGTTAGGAGACAGACCTTTGATTAGGCTATGCACAAAGAAACAGTGGGCAACTCTAGAAGGATGTGACTTTACATAGCTATTTATTTTCGAAGATAATTAGTAACTTCCACTCCTATATATTTCATTTTTAAAAAATTAAATTTGAAATAAAAAAGAGTTGCTACACATTTTACCTCTTTATATATCTGTATTTTGACTCTATTTTTAAAGATCAAGTTAAATGAACACTAGGGATTTTATATGTACTTGACTAATTAATTGGTGCAGTTACCAATCTCATTGCATTTGTTAAGAAAACTTTATGAGGAACAATAAATCCCAGTTCATCAAGGGAAATTAAAACTTACGGAAGTTCGTGAGGAATAATCACTGCATTCTACAAGTTGAGGATAGCAACACATAGGAGGATGTTCCCTTGTTACATCAGTGATTCAAACTTGATGAAGGTTAATTTGCCCAAAACTCTTCTACCACTTCTTGTTCTCTGCCATCTCTAAAGATAACCTGCTCAAAATTGTCACCTTTTTAAAAATTTCTGCAGGCATTGATTTGCATGAGTTTTGGGAATAACATAATGTCATGGGCAACTCTCACTCATTAATTTCTTAATTCATATTAAGTCCAACAGCAATGTAGCCATGTCATTCAGAACACACTACTGCATAACACAGTTCAGTTCAGTCACTCAGTCGTGTCCGACTCTTTGCGACCCCATGAATCGCAGGACGCCAGCCCTATCTGTCCATCACCAACTCCCGGAGTTTACCCAAACTCATATCCACCGAGTCGGTGATGCCATCCAACCATCTCATCCTCTGTTGTCCCCTTCTCCTCCTGCCCGCAATCCTTTGCAGTATAGGGTCTTTTCCAGTGAGTCTACTCTGCACATGATGTGGCCAAATTATTGGAGTTTCAGCTTCAACATCAGTCCTTCCAATGAACACCCAGGACTGATCTCCTTTAGGATGGACTGGTTGGATCTCCTTGCAGCCCAAGGGACTCTCAAGAGTCTTCTACAACACCATAGTTCAAAAGCATCAATTCTTTGGCTCTCAGCTTTCTTCACAGTCCAACTCTCACATCCATACGTGACTACTGGAAAAACCATAGCCTTGACTAAACAGACCTTTGTTGACAATGTAATGTCTCTGCTTATTAATATGCTATCTAGGTTGGTCATAACTTTTCTTCCAAGGAGTAAGCGTTTTTTAATCTCATGGCTGCTATCACCATGTGCAGTGATTTTGGAGCCCAAAAATATAAAGTCAGCCACTGTTTCCACTGTTTCCCCATCTATTTGCCATGAAGTGATGGGACCAGATGCCATGATCTTATTTTCTGAACGTTGAGCTTTAAGCCAACTTTTTCACTCTCCTCTTTCACTTTCATCAAGAGGCTCTTTAGTTTTTCTTCACTTCTGCCATAAGGGTGGTGTCACCTGCATATCTGAGGTTATTGATATTTCTCCCAGTAATCTTGATTCCAGCTTGTGCTTCATCCAGCCCAGCGTTTCTCATGATGTACTCTGCATACAAGTTAAATAAGCAGGTTGATAATATACAGCCTTGACGGACTCCTTTTCCTATTTGAAACCAGTCTGTTGTTCCATGTCCAGTTCTAACCGTTGCTTCCTGATCTGCATACAGGTTTCTCAAGAGGCAAGCCAGGTGGTCTGGTATTCCCATCTCTTTCAGAATTTTCCACAGTTTATTGTGATCCACACAGTCAAAGGCTTTGGCATAGTCAATAAAGCAGAAATAGATGTTTTTCTGGAACTGCCTGACACAGAATCAAATTCACCAAATGAATATCCCTACCAAATCTCACTGGAAAATCCCCCGAGGCTAGGAAAGATAGAAGGCAAGAGAAGGGGACAACAGAGGATGAGCTGGTTGGGTGGCATCACCGTCTCAATGAACGTAAGTTTGAGCAAGCTCTAGGAGATAGTGAAGGAAGGGGAAGCCTGGCATGCTGCAGTCCATGGACACAACTGCAAAGAGTCAGACATTACCGAACATCTGAACAACTAAATGTCACATTTAAGATGATTGAGGAGATGTGGTTATCAAGCTTTACAGAATATGGAACACGTATGTGGCAAAGGAAAAACATGTAATGTATTTGTTGATGGGGAAAAAGGACATAACAACCAAAAAGAGAGGAGAAGAAAGGCTTTAGCTTAGAAGAGGAGAAGCATCATACTGATAGCTGGTGGTGCTGTGGTAGGCAACCTCTAAAATGACCCTCAATGATCCTTGCCTCTGAATATTCACTATAGTGATAGTGAAAGTATTAGTCACTCAATTATGTTGCCTCTTTGCAACCCTATGGACTGTAGCCTGACAGGCTCCTTTGTCCATGGAATTCTCCAAGCAAGAATCCTAGAGTGGGTTGCCATTTCCTTCTCCAGGGGATCTTCCCAACCCAGAGATTGAACTTGGGTCTCCTGTATTTGCAGGCAGATTCTTTACTTTCTGAGCCAGCAGGGAAGCCAGCTGAATATCCATAACTTGTTATAATTCTGTCTTTTTAAGTGTAGACCTAGGAAATCATTTCTGAAGAATACAATATGGTACAAGTAAATGGATGTCACTCCCAAGATTACATTACAAAAGACTCTGGCTTTTGTCTTGCTGCCCCCTGTCTGACTCCTTCTCACTTGTGCTGAGGTAAACCAGCTGCCATGTTTGAGCTGCTCAATGGAAAACTGATACCTCTGGACAACAGTCACTGAATACCTGAAACTGACCAACAGCCCATGTGAGTGAACTTGGAGGAGGCAATCAGATGAGCTTTAAATCAGCTGTCACCTCATCTACACCTTGATTGCAGCTTTGGGAGAGCCTCTGAAACACAGGTCCCAGTTAAGGCTTTCCTAGATTTCTGACTTGGAGAAATTATGAGGTAATAATTATGTGTTGTTTCAAATGGAACATCAGTTACTCCTCTTATCCAAAATCATCTGTTCCTACACACATCCATGCATTTTCTGTTAAAATGCTAAACTTCCAGATGACAGGCAAAGTAATGCCTAACAAGTTTTGCACATTGCTTTTTTCAGAATATAAATGAATATCAATTTGTTGAATGTCTTCTCTTGATGAGCATCATATGATTTTCTATCAAAATGAGCTACTGATTTGAACTTCAATTACGTAAATAATTGTGTCAAACCCTTGGTTCACTTTAGTGCTTCTCTGGGGACTCAGAAGGCAAAGAATCTGCCTGCAATGGAGGAGATGAGATTTGATCCCTGTTTCAGGAAAATCCCCTTGAAAAGGAATGGCAACCCACTCCTGTATCCTTACCTAGAGAATCCCATGGACAGAGGAACCTGGTGGGCTACAGTCCATGGGGTCTCAGAGAGTCAGACACAACTGAGAGACTAACACACATTGGGTATGAAAAATTATTTATTCAAAGTTCAGACTCCTTCCACTTGTCACTTAAAAAAAAAACAAACACAAAAACTTGAAACTTAAACTTGGAGAATGGAAAGTTGATACCAAATCCTCTGTAATCTGTCAGAAAAAACAACTACTTGTCAAATCACAAGAAGCCAAAAGCAAGAAATGTCATTCTACATGGTTTCACTTACAGTTAATTCCATAAATTGTGATTAGTTTGAATATATGTAATATTAATAGCTTACTTTATGCATCAACAGATGCAAACTTCAAAAACCCTTTTCTATTTGCTCTTCATTTTTAAACTGCTTGCTTAAAAGATATAATATCAAGGGCTTTTCATGCTTAGAAAAATACAGATAACCAAATGTAATCCTCTGATGGTATTCCTGTTCCAACTTGGTTATAATGATTGACAGATACAGGATATTTTTATGGGCATATAAATAAAATAAAAAGAAATACACTCAGAGAATTTCATATATTCTGAAAATGAGATGTCTATTTGTGGAAACTACAAATCAATATACTAAGTTCCTGTATCTACATGATTAAAAAAAATAGGCAGAAAAAAATTCTAAGCAAATATAGAAATAATAATCACTGTACAATTATTATTCCCATTTTTTAATCAAGTACATTTTGAGTACCTATATTAATTTAAAAGCCCATTCTTATAACTGATAAACTTATGTGATGGAAATATAGCATTTTTGTGATCACATAAACATGTATGTTTGAAAAGATTTATCAGATATATTTCAAAATGCTGTGTATATACACAAAGCAATAAAACAAAAACAAAGAACAAATAACTTGTCAAAATATGACAGCATAAAAAAGTTATGCTGAAAACATTTTATAAGTACATGTCTTTCACAGGCTTTTTAAACCATTAAACCATAGGTAATGGAAATTATGTTAGCAATTAATGTTATTATCTAAATTACTTAACATATAAATTAATATTTCTTGGATCAAAACTTTAAAACATTGACATGTTTTGATATTTCTCATTAAATTTTATGCTATTGAATATAAATATCAATTGTAATCTGCATCATTATTTTATGTACTTATAAAGGAAAAATAGTGCCAATTAGACTCGGACATAAAAGGGATTTTAATATGTGTCACCAATTCAGATATGTTGAAATGTGAAACGAAAAGTGTGCCTGTTTCAGTGAAAGATGATAATAACATTATATGCCTATACAAAAATGCCCCAAAAAGGTTTTAAGGTTTGCAGAGATTTGATAAAAGTAGGTCTTCATGTTTTAAAAAAGAAAAAACTCTCAAAAATCACTTTTTACAACCACGTTTTTTTAAAGACAAAAGTTTCTAGCTATGTACTTGTAAAAATTCAGGTTGATTTCTAATGAACATCAATTACACTTCAATTCTTCATATTACTCATGAAAGGATATAATTTAGACTTCTTTACAGAACTGCCAATTACAATTTACTTTGACTCTTTCAGGCAAAAGAAGGTTCATGAATCAGCAAGTCGAGCATTTACTAAATGACAAAGAAACAAAATTACAAATGAATATTATAAACCAATGATTTCCTTCATAAAACAAATTTAATATAGTTTAAGTAAAAAAGGTTTCTAAAACTTATGAAAGATCATTTCTTTTTGTATTTGAGTTATATTATTGGACAGACTCCCAAGAGGAATATAAAAAATGTTTGGAAAAATCATTAGTATTAATTGTTTTAAAAATGCACTGAATAATATGTCTGAATCCATTTAGAAATTTAAAAAATAATAGCAGTTTAAATATTATGTTGCAACAGACTGGTTCCAAATTGGGAAAGGAGTACGTCAAGGCTATATACTGTCACCCTGCTTATTTATTTCATATGCAGAGTACATTATGAGAAATGCTGGGCTGGATGAAACACAAGCTGGAATCGAGATTGCCAGGAGAAATATCAGTAACCTCAGATATGCAGATGACACCACGCTTATGGCAGAAAGTGAAGAACTAAAGAGCCTCTTGATGAAAGTGAAAGAGGAGAGTGAAAAATTTGGCTTAAAACTCAACATTCAGAAAACTAAGACCATGGCATCTGGTCCCATCACTTCATGACAAATAGATGGGGAAACAGTGGAAGCAGTGTCAGACTTTAATTTTGGGGACTCCAAAATCACTGCAAATGGTGACTGCAGCCATGAAATTAAAAGACTCTTGCTCCTTGGGAGGAAAGTTATGACCAACCTATACAGCATATTAAAAAGCAGAGACATTACTTTGCCAACAAAGGCCTGTCTAGTCAAAGCTATGGTTTTTTTTTTTTCTTTTTTCCAGTAGTCATGTATGGATGTGAGAGTTGGACTATAAAGAAAGCTAAGTGCAGAAGAATTGATGCTTTTGAACTGTGGTGTTGGAGAAGACTCTTGAGAGTCCCTTGGACTGCAGGGAGATCCAACCAGTCCATCCGAAAGGAGATCAGTCCTGGATGTTCATTGGAAGGACTGATGTTGAAGCTGAAACTCCAATACTTTGGCCACCTCATGAGAAGAGTTGACTCATTGGAAAAGACTCTGATACTGGGAAGGATTGGGGGCAGGAGGTGAAGGGGATGACAGAGGATGAGATGGCTGGATGGCATCACCGTCTTGATGGACATGAGTTTGAGTAAGTTCCGGGAGTTGGTGATGGATAGAGAAGCCTGGCGTGCTGCAGTTCATGGGGTCCCAAAGAGTCGGACACGACTGAGCGACTGAACTGAACTGAAGTATTATGCTGTAGGTCTACGAACATACATATGATAAAGTATTTTCTTCACAACTCCCTAAACCATACAATTTCACCGTATTGTCAAAGAAAGTCTACCTGTTTTACTAAAAATAAATAAATAGATAAATAGAGCTGACTTTTGTTTCTAGTTGTGTGAAGTTAGTTAAGTCCTCTGGAAATTAACTTCTTTGACTGTGAAATGTATATTCCATATATATATATATAACTATATAATGTACAATGACTAATTCAATGGCTTAAGCTTATTTGCTGTTCCTTGTGAAAGGAACTTGCATTATTTTACAAGAACATAAAAAGAAACATCATGTAATAATCATTCATCTAATACTAACACAATAGCAATTGCCTAATATTTCAAAATATTAAAATGAAGAAAGCTTACCTTCCTTCAATGTACTCTTATGGAAATTACCTGTCCCTTTTACAGTATATACACACAACTAAGGGAACTACATACATATAATAATACGTAACTGTAGAACTACATATATATAATCGTTAGCCTAGTCACTATCTTTGTGGGTACATTTGGTAATGTCTGGAGATGCTTTTAACTGTCAAGACTAGAGAGGGTCTCCTATTGTCATATCCAATGCATATAGATCAGGGATGCTGTTAAATATCTTAAGATATACAAGAGTATCTTCAAAACAAGGAATATCCAGCTCCAAATCTCAATCACGTTGTGGCTGAGAGACTTTGTGTTAGCTAGGTGTTTCAGTAGACAGCAATTATACTATGTAAAGAAATGAATTATAATAATTACAGTGATAGAAACATGTCTGATAAGGTAAAAAAAAAAAGCTTCTATAGGTATTTCTTCTTATCAGGAAGCATAAGGGGAAATGTTTAAAGATTTTTATAAAGGAGTTTGCTAGTGTCATTGTGTTATATGCTTGTTAGTCACAGGATTTAAGGTTTGGAAGTACTCTAGTTTTTCTTTCCAAAATCAAGTTTGTGACATACCATTTGACTATTATACTAGAAGGCGATTATAGGCTCTTTCTTAGATGCACAGGATTTCATAATTTTGGCAAAATCTGTCTCATTTTCCATCTTGAAAGAAAAAAAAAAGAAAATAATATCCACAGCAGATAAAAGGATCTGTTGTGTGTCAGGAACTGTCATCTCATTTTGTTCTGGTTTAAAAGTATACATTGTTTTAACCTACTCTATAGTCAGCAACTATGTTCCAACAATCATATTCACATGCCTGTGTCATATCAAATTCCATGCTGAGGCAAACCACCTTACAATGGCAGGACCTTTTATCTACTGGGCACTCTACTGAATGCTACATCAGTTCGGTTCAGTTCAGTCACTCAGTCGTGTCCAACTCTTTGCGACCCCATGAACTGCAGCACGCCAGGCCTCTCTATCCATCACCAACTCCCGGAGTTCACCCAAATACATGTCCATTGAGTCGGTGATGCCATCCAACCATCTCATCCTCTGTCATCCCCTTCTCCTCCTGACCTCAATCTTTCCCAGCATCAGAGTCTTTTCAAATGAGTCAGCTCTTCGCATCAGGTGGCCAAAGTATTGGAGTCCTTCCAATGAACACCGAGGACTGATCTCCTTTCGGATGGACTGGTTGGATCTCCCTGCAGGAGGGACTTGCAGGAAAGGATCTCCCCTTGGAGGGACTCTCAAGAGTCTTCTCCAACACCACAGTTCAAAAGTATCAATTCTGCACTCAGCTTTCTTTATAGTCAAACTCTCACATCCTTACATGACTACTGGAAAATCCATAGCCTTGACTAGACAGACCTTTGTTAACAAAGTAATGTCTCTGCCTTTAAATATGCTGTCTAGGTTGGTCATAACTTTTCTTCCAAGGAGTAAGTGTCTTTTAATTTCATGGCTGCAATCACCATCTGCAGTGATTTTGGAGCCCCAAAAAATAAAGTCAGCCACTGTTTCCACTGTTTCCCCATATATTTGCCATGAAGTGATGGGACCAGATGCCATGATCTTAGTTTTCTGAATGTTGAGCTTTAAGCCAACTTTAATATATCAAGCTAAATTGCCATAGGACTTTCCTTCTAAAAGCTCCAGAATATATTTTGTGGTTGAAGAATAATCAATTACTTACTCAATTCAATTCACCAAATATTTATTAAACATTCATTCATTCTTTTGTTTCTCCCCACTGTGAGCTGCAATTCTTAAAAGAAATTGAAGAAACAAATGGCTCCCATTTATTAAAGACTTTCATTTTGAAGTTGCTTAAGTGCAGTTCACCACTCTTCAACTACTCTTACCAAATCCTCAGAGGCTCCTTGTAGAGGAAATTCATGTTCCATCATAGACAAACAACAGTAATGTGGTCCCTTTGAATTTTGTAAAGAAAACATCAACATTATACCTGGAAGATAGATATGCAGAGTAGAGATGGCATGTCTTAAGTATGTCATATATATTACTATAAATAGGTTTATTTATAAACTCATGCTAAAATAATAAATGCAAATTTATCTTTTAAAATGCTACATATGTTAAGTGCTTATACTGCATATTACATGAAAAAAGAGCATATTTTGTTTATTACATTTTAATTGCTCCTGGTTTGTATCAAGGTTTGGTTAATACAAAAGCCTGTTAAATATTTTGGGAAACATATGCTCCTATTTCCAATAAGAACTACCACATCTTTTCCTTTTTCTCCTGAAGAGCAGAGCAAGTAGTTAGATGCCAATCTTATTCTTTATTTGGATCGATATATAGATGATTCCTTCCAAAAACATTAGTCATAGTACTGCTGGGAACTGTCTCCAGATTTATTCCAGCCAAAAAAAAGCAAAAAAACCAAAAAAGGTATAGCATCATCTTTAGAGAACCCATGTGGGTTTAGTTTTTCCCACCTTGGGACTCAGAAGAGTACTCCGGTACATTCTCTTGGGAATGTCAAAAATAATAGCCTTTCTGTCACCTGTCTTGGAGCCAGGGTTATGTTTCTCTAATGGGAGGCCTATTGCTTTAGCATTTTGTAAGGCTGTTCAAAGTCAACATGCCATGACTCTCAAAAAGTACTCCTAAGTATACCACAAAGGCATGTTTTCTCTTAGTTTGGCATGGTCTCACTGAACTATTCAGGCAGTCGAAAGTTCTAGACAGACCTCATTATCCTAGAGGTAAAGCCCTGAGATCTAAGATATTCACCAATCCAATTTGGACTCCTCACAAGCATAAAAATGCACACTTATTGCAATCATTAATGATGCACATTAAACTTCATTTTCTAAGCATGGCATTAAAATCACTTACTAACCTGATTTCAACCAAGTTTTCTGTCCACCCCCACCCACAACCCCAGTACATGTAATGAATTATGTTATATATTTTAAAGCATGGTCTTCCTTACAATATACACTTTGCTATTATGTCTCAAATACCATTTTTTCAAATATCATTTTTAGTAGGACTGATGCTGAAGCTGAAACCAAGGAATACTTTTGGCTGTGGTGTTGGAGAAGACTCTGAACGTCATTGGACTGCAGACCAATGAATCCTAAAGGAAATCATTCTGAAGGCAGTAGGAGAATGGGACTGAACAGAGGATACTCTGGCCACCTGATGTGAAGAACTGACTCATTCGAAAAGACCCTGATGTTTGGAGCAAGCTCCAGGAGATGTTGAAGGGCAGGGAAGCCTGGCATGCTGCAAAGATGCAGAGTTGGATCCGACTGAGCAACTGAGCAACAAATAGTGCCCAACACTATAATCTGTTCAGAGTAGAAATCTAGTAAATGTTTGAAGAACTGGAAATAATAAGCAAAATGAAACAAAACAAGTTGGCATATTTTCATTACAAAAAGCAAAAAAAAAAAAAACAAACAATGATATAAAACACTAGATCATTTCTCAGTCCTAAAAGGTAATCCACTTTTAAAGGAATGTTGGCTTTTGGACAACCATCCTTTCCTGCATTATCCCATTTACCAAAAGACATGCCTACACCTGCATTTCTTTGCAAATACATTAAAACTCTTATATCAAGGCCACTTACAATCTCACAATCAAAAACTCAAGTATCTTTCTCATTTCTTTTCTCTTTCAATGTTCTTAATGTGTTTGCCTCTCATATATACATCTTAAACTACCTTCCTAGTCTCATTTCTTGATTTCTGTTTCATCTTACTTTCCCCACTCACTTCTTAACTTTATGATCATCTAATCACTGTTTTATTCATGGCCTGTCATTTAAACAGTTTAACATCTATCTCTGTTTATTCTTTATTTTCATACCTTTTTTCTAGTTAATGCAATATTTTGACTTATATGTTCAGTTCAGTTCAATCACTCAGTCATGTCCTACTCTTTGCAACTCCGTGGACTACAGCAAGCCAGGCTTCCCTTCCATTGCCATCTCCCAGAGCTTGCTCAAAGAAAGCCTTCACTTTGTCAGGTCCCAATAAGTTAATGCTTATTAAATTAATTTGAGTGTATCATTCCCTTTCTATACAATCACCTGTACAAAATCATAAGCAAACTATTCCATTCCTTATTTTGGAACTGTATTCTGCAAATTGGACCTCACATTATAAACTTCAGAGTTTGAGGTAGTATTAATACCTAATTGCTACTTTTTTTTTTTGTAATCCATAGTATAGCTCTACTTTATACAAACAAGTAAGATCTATAGAGAGGTTAGTCTATTATCTTCAAATCTGAATGTGTTCAAAATAGCCATTATTTCAAAAAGCTTTCTCAGCAGAAAGGGCTTTCTGAAGGTACTGGTGGGACTGGGCTAATCATCAGCAGGTTAGAAAGTATGTCAGATGTAGAAACTACTGTGCATTTGGCTTCTTAAGGTACCTAGATATGTAATATATTGAAATGGAACATATTGCTTGTTATTTTTTTTCTCTGTGAAGTCTTTAAATAAATTTGGAAAAGATACCCTATCACGTTTTCTCATAGGGTAATATTTCAAGGCCACAATTACAAGAACAACAGAACATTTTGCACAAGTATGCTCTATTTTTATCTCTGTTTGTATTAATATCACATGCAACATTCATTTATAGAAGCAAAATTTTCATGAAAATAATAAAAGTATGTTCATGGTTCAATAAATGAATCTCAGATGCATAATCACATGACAGATTTTAGCCTCTAATGCCTTAATCATTCCCCAACATTACCGCTGCCTTCTCTGAAAAGCTAAATATTAATTCAAGAGTATCATTTTTGTTTTCATCATCTGGAAAGAAGGATTCAGAGAGCTTCCCGTGTAAATTGCAATTATATATAGCATACTTTGTAGAGTCATTTTTCATATATACTTTACATAATTTAATTGTAGTCACTTGATTATTTTAATATGGGAATGAATGATACAGTCAAAACATGTCATTAAAATTACAATAAAACAATGTGCCTTCTAAATAGATGTGTAAAAGTTATCTGGGCAAGATAATTCTCCATCCCAGATTAAAAATGAAGTATTTAACAGGAAATTATAGAGAGAATAACATTCTTTAAAACACTTAGCCATAAAATAATTGGTATTTTCAGAGGGAGGGGACATATGTGTACCTATGGCTGATTCATGTTGAGGTATGAAGAAACCAGCACAATATTATGAAGCATTATCCTCCAATTAAAAAAAAATGGTACTTTTTAAATGTTTTACTTTGAAATAATGTGAGATTTACAAGAGAGATGCAAAGATATTATAGAAGATCCCACATACCCTTCACCTTATTTCCCCTAATTTTAGCATCTAACAGAATAGTGGAACTTTTATCAGAATTAAACATTATGTTCTTGGGATCAATATACTGTGTTGCATTTAATCATCACATCTCCTTGGTTTCTTCCAATCTGGGATTTCTTGACATTGACACTTTTGAAGACTAATGGTTAGCTATTCTGTGGACTATCCCTCAGTTTCGGGTTTGCCTATGTTTTTTCGTGATTAGATGTCGCGACTGATTTTAGGAGAAAATATTAAGAAAGTGAAATTCCCTTTCCATCATATTATATTATGGGTACAGATAACAATGTGACATTACTTGTTAACTTGGATGTCTCAGTTAAGATAGTATCTGCCATGTTTCTCCAGTATACAATTATTATTTTTCTTTTTCTAGACTCCATAAGAAATGAATCACTGAATCTGTTCCTCACTCAAGAAGTTAGCTAACTCCTTTCTTCTAGAGGGAGTAGTTTCAAAGAATTGTAGACATATGTAAAAGCATGTAATAAATAATAAGCATTTAGGGGGAGATACTTAAGGCTATACATTTGTCTTATTTCTTTTCATGTATTTGCCCTTAATTTGGCATTCAATTTACTATTTTATACCGTAGGATTTATATATATATATAGTGTATATATGACAAGTATAATGATACATATATTTACATGAAAAATTGTTTAAGTAATGATATTAACATATTTGTATGCAAAGAATAGATATATTCTTTTGATTCTTCTCTTAGCCATTTTATTGGCATCATCTTATCCATTTATATCCTATAGAATTTTTATGTGGTAAATTGATACCTATTAAAATATTTATATTTTATATACATATAATAAAATATTATTAACGGAACGGACACAAAATAATCCTGTTGGTAGAGTACTTGATATCTCTATAAGAGTTTAAACATATTAATAAAGTGAATGCAAATTTATTCATGGAGGAACCAGTCTGGGCTAACTTTATACAATTGTCCTATTCATAGAGAGATTTTCCCCCAAGATTTTCAAAGGAGTGATACCTTTACATTCAGTTGCCAACATATGTGCTATCTCCTCAGAAATAATTTAGTTAACTCTTTAGTACATTAGCCTCTCCAAAGTTACTGTCTTTCATATAATTCTTCTATTTTCTAGCAAATATTATGTTAATTATTTTTTCTCATCTTAATGGAAGTTAAGCTCTAGATCATAAAGGCAACATTGGCCACTTAGTAGCCTTCCCATAGATTTTTACTGATTAATTGAATGAATGAACTAATGAAGCTTTAAAGAAGTCTCTTAGGATAATTTTTTAATAAAATTTCCAGTTGCATTTCCATTTTATAAAAATCAACCTGACTTTTTAAGTGGATATGGCATTGCTCATTTGTATGCATAATCCACTATGCCTCCATAAAATTGTCATTAGATTATTCCTTATATTACCAATCAGTTTTTCTATTGAGAATTGTTGTATTAATTTAAGGACTTCAACTAAATTTTTGGTATCTGTTTATTTAGTTGTTGGGTGCTATTTCACATACAACTTTCTCAAAGATGAATCATAGACACTGTTTTTTCTTCTACCTAAATCCATGAAAATTATCCATTATGCTCCCTTTAGGGGCTAATCACTTATATACTCCTGAAGTAATAGTATCACTAATCCCCTAAGGGTCTGTGTCTGTCTTAGCACAAAATTCTTCTGGATTACATTTCAAGATGTATACAATGATAAATAAAGATCTGAATTCACATCAGACAAACAAATAGCACTATATACTGGAGGTTTAAATGTTATTCTTCTTTATTATTGCTGAATAGAACAATTTACAGTTATGTATTTCTAACATTTTGCTACAGACATTGCCCAATGTTGGACTTCTGGAATCTTCCAGCCTGAGTCTCTCTGACTTTAGAGATCATGGTCATTACAATCAACCTCTCTTTCTCTCTCCTCTCATTCTCTCTCTTTCTAGCTACCCCCACCTCCACTCCTCACCTTTTCTCTCCATCTGTTGCCTTTCTCTCTTTCTCTCATAGTTTTGGTTCTAATCCAGTCTCTTGCCAAGTTCTACTGGTGATCAGTATTTTCTAATAGTATTAATACATTAGAAATCCTATATAACTGAATTTTACATAGCAATCTTGAAAACTAAACACCTGAATTAAGGGGAAAATTTAATCTAAGTGTTTAGAAGTGAACAGATCAGAAAAAGTAGGATGGGCATTTTCCTTCCCTCTTTTTGTTTTAGCCTGAAAAGATATTTTCCAAAGCTACGCTTTCTTGAAATATCAAAAGTCATCTTTTTTAACAAGGTACTTAAAGCTATGTGATCTATGTATATTGTACTTATTTATTGTGCTTTATTATTTATGTCTGCTCTGCTAGATAAAACATAAGATAAAAGAGATACTATTATTTTACTGTGTATTGTAATATATTGTCACTATTAATCCTTTCTTATGTACTTTTCTGTGTTCTCAGGACTCTCTTTTTTACACTTCTATAGCCTTAGTGCTTGTAGCATTGTTTTGCAAATCATAGGTGCTCAATAAATCTTTGTGGGGCTATAAATATAAATACAGTGCTAAATAATCCACTCAAATAAGTGAAGCTGAATTTGTATAATTGATCATATTAGCATTCTGTTAAATGAAAAAAGAAAATCTCTACATAAACACTAAAATGGGGCTAGCTTAGAATTATATATCCAAACTATAAGCTAAATTTAATTGTGTGCTGCAAGTTGTTTTACATATATTTGACCATTTGATGTCAATTTCATATATTTGATCATATGTCAACAATTTGTTGTCAATTTCTAAGTACACATGGAGGGAATATATCCAAAAACTATCTTCTAAAGACCTTGTTAGACTTGAAAAAGATGATAACGCCTTCTAAATACTTCCTACTTTCTTACTCTTAAGAAAAAAAAAATACTATACTAAAAACATGAACCTAGAAGCTGTATGTTAAGAAAAAACTAAGAGAACAAAATTTATGTGAAAAAAATATATATTTTTGCACTGATCTTGCTTTCATGCTAAAAATGTGACTCACTTTATAAATTATAAATGCAAGAAGAATTTTTTTAAAAGCAGCAAAAGAGAAACACCTTCAGGCAGACAGAATAGTTGCTATACAAACATGTACTAAATCCTATACACTCTATAGGAAGATATGTAGTTATATACATTTTCCCCTTAATTTTACTAAATTTGTAGGAGTTTAAATATGTGTGTTCCCTGCTCACTGATTAGAAACAACATCTGGAAAGGGAAAGATACTGATGTAGATCATCTCATTGACTGCTGCTTCTAGGGTCAAATTGGAAGACAATTAGAAACACAATGAAGAAATAAAAAAGAACAAAAAGTATCAATAACCTTTGCAATACATGGAGAAGATATCCAGACACTTTTTTAACTAGGCAATGTATCAGTGTATTTTTTAAGAGTTTATTTACACATTACTAATAACTGAATATTCAGGAAAAGTAAAATTATATTGATTTAATTTTTCAGTTTTGGAAGAGTGCAATGTATTTTAACTGATTTGTGTCAAAATTAGCAAAATGTTTTGTATTCAAAAGTATACTTTTAGGTTTTATTTTTATTATTCAAGAACAATATTTTAAGTATAATTGGTAAAATAGGCACTATAGCCCTTTCGTAGAAGAAAAGTTATCACAGTTTTTATTATTCACAAGAGAACTTTCAGAAATAAATGTTATCTAAGGCTTAAGTAGATTCACAGATATTTATAGTTTTTGCAACTTAAGAACTATGAAATAGATATAAATAGGATCCATGTAAGTATTGAAAAATAACCCTAGGAAATGAAAAATCATATTTCGATAGCAGTCTATTGAAAAATTCCTGTACTATGTTTAAAAATCTGGATTTAAACATAGGCAAAAGAAACTTCTCTGCAAATTTTATTCAAAACCTCTGAATTAGGAATTGATCTTTCATTGTCATAAATTCTACATTTGTCTAATTTATTTTTTAAAAAAGTATATGATGCAGGTGATAGTATAATGAAGATTAATGTCAGGTATAAACGTTTCCAAAAAGATGTAGTAAAGAGGCCAAAGTGCTCAAACTTCAGTGGGCTAGTAAAGTAATGCTCAAAATTCTCCAGAGCCAGGCTTCAGCAATACATGAAACCGTGAACCTCAAGCAGAGGAAACAGAGAATCAAATGCTGTCATCAAAAAAGCAAGAGAGTTGAAAAACATCTATTTCCTTTATTGACTATGCCAAAGCCTTTGACTTGTGGATCACAATAAACTGGAAAATTCTGAAAGAGATGGGAATACCAGACCATCTGACCTGTCTCTTGAGAAACCTGTATGCAGGTCAGAAGCAAAGTTAGAACTGGACATGGAACAACAGACTGGGTCCAAATGAGAAAAGGAGTCCGTCAAGGCATATTGTCACCCTGCTTATTTAACTTATATGCAGAGTACATCATGAGAAATGCTGGGCTGGAAGAAACACAAGCTGGAATCAAGATTGCCAGGAGAAATATCAATAACCTCAGATACGCGGATGACACCACCCTTATGGCAGAAAGTGAAGAAAAACTAAAAAGCCTCTTGATGAAAGTGAAAGAGGAGAGTGAAAAAGTTGGCTTAAAGCTCAACGTTCAGAAAACTAAGATCATGGCATCTGGTCCCATCACTTCATGGGAAATAGATGGGGAAACAGTGGAAACAGTGTCAGACTTTATTTTTCTGGGCTCCAAAATAACTGCAGATGGTGATTGCAGCTGTGAAATTAAAAGACGCTTATTCCTTGGAAGAAAGGTTATGACCAACCTAGATAGCATATTGAAAAGCAGAGACATTACTTTGCCAACAAAGGTCCGTCTAGTCAAGGCTATGGTTTTTCCATTGGTCATGTATGTATGTGAGAGTTGGATGGTGAAGAAAGCTGAGCGCTGAAGAATTGATGCTTTTGAACTGTGGTGTTTGAGAAGACTCTTGAGAGTCCCTTGGACTGGATCCAACCAGTCCATCCTAAAGGAGATCAATCCTGGGTGTTCATTGGAAGGACTGGTGCTGAAGCTGAAACTCCAATACTTTGGCCACCTCATGCGAAGAGCTGACTCATTGGAAAAGACCCTAAAGCTGGGAAGGATTGGGGGCAGGAGGAGAAGGGGACGACAGAGGGTGAGATGGTTGGATGGCATCACCGACTCAATGGACATGGGTTTGGGGAAACTCTGGGAGTTGGTGATGGACAGGGAGGCCTAGTGTGCTGCGATTCATGGGGTCGCAAAGAGTCGGAAAACACTGAGCGACTGAACTGAACTGAACTGAAATGTTATATAATTTATTGCTATCACTCCCACATTGTAGCTAACTAGATATTGTATTATAGACTTTTTTCAGAACAATGGTAAAGATTTTCTGCATGTCTAATATAAAATCTCTATTCAAGAGCAAACTAAGGCATAATGGTTTGAAAGTCAATGGCCTCTCACTCACATACAAAGAGAACTTAACTCCTCCAACATCAGGAGTGACTAATGGGAGCTTTTTCCCCTAGGGATTTTGGAGTATCACTCTGAACATGCGATAGCTGAAAGAAGTGAAATGACTGTATCTTTATATAGAAGTCAGTCACAACAAGTGAACAAATATTCCTATTATATTAAACATTTGCACACTTCTTGTCTCCTAGGACTTGTTATGTTTGAGCAGGGTAGACAGACTACTGCCATGGATAGAGAATGAGACCACACTGTCTCATATGTACTTGTCTTTCCTCAGCCAAACTTCAAGTGGCCACAGATTTATGCCTACAGAAATTGATTAATGGACAGTCAGCCTTTGGTTTTAAAAACACACATATCACACTTATTTTTAACATCAAAGATAGCTGTTAAGTTTTGCTTCTCTATGTGAGGGTGCATTCATCACTTCATATTCATTTGGCCTCAGAAACTCAAACCCTGCCAACTCTATAGTGTTATATGTGTATCTAAAGTAGAAAATAGTTTTTTCAGCTTTATCTTTTGTGATAGTTTCATCAAACAGATATCAAAAGCCTACAGAGCATTAGTCAGGGACAGGGTGATTAGTTTCTCTCTTTATGGATGGGTAATTAATATAAGAAGGATGGAAAAAAATCCTTAATCCCATTACACTTGATCCATCATTTAGCAATGCTTTTTGACTCTTCAAGGTAAAATCTGCATGTGAATTTCCCCAAAGCAATCAAGTCGTCAGTTTCAGAAAATTATAAAATCCCACAGCAAACTGCACATCACTGATAGAAAAAAAGTGAGGTTTCTGACATTCATCTAAGAGTATCTCATTGAATAAAACTGTTTCAAAGATATCACTTCTAAAATTATTCCTAATAGATCTGACCTAATTTTACTTTAGCTTATGCAATCCAGGATAAAGGCAATACCTGCATAGCAGAAAACATGATATATCAAGAGGGCTAGAAATAAATCTATAGATAATCCTTATGAGTTGGCAAAGGGGTTGTGGCTCATATAAGGGCATGCAGTGTTGCAAAATGACAGAGTAGTCAACTGCATCTTAAAGAGAGGCCTTTCTCAGAGTGCTCAAGATAACCTTTCAAAACCTATGAAATGGATCTATCAAGACTGTGTATTGGCTTGATTCACATTTTAAATATTATTGTTTTGTCTTCTTGCCTATTTCCATCTTCTAATGCACCATGTATCATATGATTAGGATATAACTCAGATAGACTATCCTAAAATTCATACAAATTGTCGGATGTGGCACATTACGTACACACACGCGTACATATTAATGCATGCTTTTTCTGGAATTTCCTTTACTGCCATTACTCCCCTTTTCATATTACTTCATTTTATTAGAATAAGCAACTACATCTGTTATAAACTGTTGTAATATATACATATATATAATATAAAATTTACCATCTTAATTGTACAATTCTGTGAGATTAAGTATGTGTCAACATTACTGTGCAACCCTCACCACCTATCTCTAAGAGGTTTTCATATTCTGCACTGAAGTCTGTACCTTTAACCATCCATATATCAGATTTTGTTTACTTTTTAAGGCTGAACAATAGTTTACTGTATTTATATATCACATCTTGCTAAGAAATGCATCTGCTGATGAACACTTGGGTTGCTTTTATCTTTTGGCTTTTGGTAAACAATGCCTCTATGAACATGGATGTACAGATATTTTTGATTCTCTGCTTTCACTTCTGTTGGTATATTCCCTGAAATGGAGTTGCTGGATCATGTGGTAATTCTGTTGATTTTTTTAAGATATTGCCATAACATTTTCCATAAGGTAAATGGGGAAAAATATTTTCATTTTACATCCCATCAGCAATGCACACAGTTGCAATTTCTTCACAAACTAACCAACACTTATTATATTCTGCTAGCTTGTTTGCTGGCTTTTTGATAAGAGCTATGCTAAAGGACACCACACTTTATGGCAGAAAGCAAAGAAGAACTAAACAGTCTCTTGATGAAAGTGAAAGAGGAGAGTGAAAAAGTTGGCTTAAAGCTCAACATTCAGAAAACTAAGATCATGGCATCCGGTCCCATCACTTCATGGCAAATAGATGGGGAAGCAGTGGAAACAGTGACAGACTTTATATTTGGGGCTCCAAAATCACTGCAGATGGTGATTGCAGTTATGAAAATAAAAGACACTTGCTCCTTGGAAGAAAAGTTATGACCCACCTAGATAGCATATTAAAAAGCAGACACATTATTTTGCCAACAAAGGTCCATCTAGTAAAGACTATGTTTTTTCCAGTGGTCATGTATGGATGCAAGAGTCGGACTATAAAGAAAGCTGAGTACAGAGAAATTGATGCTTTTGAACTGTGGTGTTGAAGAATACTCTTAAGAGTCCCTTGGCCTGCAAGGAGATCAAACCAGTTAATCTTAAAGGAAATAAATTCTGAATATTCTTTAGTAGGACTGATGCTGAAGCTGAAACTCCAAAACTGGACATGTGATGTGAAGAACTGACTCATTTGAAAAGATCCTGATGCTGAGAAAGATGGAGGCAGGAGGAGAAGGGGATTACAGAGGATGAGATGGTTGGATGGCATCACCAACTCAATGGCCATGGGTTTGAGTAAACTCTGTGAGTTGGTGATGGACAGGGAGGCCTGGGGTGCTGTAGTCCATGAAATCGCAAAGAGTCAGACACAGATGAGCGACTGAACTGAACTGAATGGATACAAAGCACTATCTATTTATGGTTTTGTTTTTCATCTCCCTAATGACTAGTGATGATGAGCATCTTTTCATGTGTTTACTGGCCATTTGTATACCTTCTTTAGATAAATGTATATTCAAGTAATTTGCCCATTTTTAATGGGGCTTTTTTGTTTTGGTGTTCTTCTCGAGTTGTAACAGCAATCTTTTGAGTACAGAATACATAGGGCATAAATGATGTACTCCTGCCCCACTTCCTAAGTTTTATACATCATCATCTTATTAGATGAAGGCAATCTTCTGTTTTCCCTTTTCCTTCACATCACATTTAAACATAATCAATGCATGCATGCTAAGTTGCTTCAGTCATGTCCACTCTTTGTGACCCTTTGAACTGTAGCCCGCCAGGCTCTTCTGTCCATGGGATTCTCCAGGCAAGAATACTGGACTGGGTTGCCATCTCCAGGGGATCTTCCCAACCCAGGGATCAAAACCAAGTATCTAATGTCTCCTTCATTGGCAGGTGGGTTCTTACCACTAGTGCCACCTGGGAAGCCCAAATATAATTAATAATGACTGGGAAATACATCTTTAAATTTTATACTGTCAATACTGAAATTTTAGTAAATGTAAGAGAAAAGATAGATTTTTATTATTAATTAATTTTTGTAATATGGAAGACTTTTAAAACAGGTTCTGAATATTAGTTGAATTTAATTCAGCTATTTGGTTCTCTTAAGTTCATCCTTATGCCTTTATTTGACTGTTTTAAAAAAAGGCTTAATTAAGAAATCAGACAACTAGTGATGTGCTGTGCTGTGCTTAGTCACTCAGTCATGTCCGACTCTTTGTGACCCCATGTACTGTAGCCCGCCAGACTCCTCTGTCCATGGGGATTCTCCAGGCAAGAATACTGGAGTGGGTTGCCATGCCCTCCTCCACTGGATCTTCCCGACCCAGGAATCCCACCCAAGTCTCCTTCATTGCAAGCAGATTCTTTACAGTCTGAGCTACCAGGGAAGCCCAACTAGAGATAAGAAACTACAAACAAAAAATTTTCTTATTGGGAGAAACCAACCCGGATTAATGCAGCAGGACACAATAAATCATTCTCATCTACTGAGCAAATAAATAGGTAAACAAAAGAACATATACAACAAATCTAAGAATTTATCCCACTTATATGTACACTCACATTCTTACAGGGCACAACAGCAGTCCTCAATATTTGAAAGTCTATTATGTTAAAGAAAAGTTAACTCCTGTTTTTCCCAAGAAAGTAAACAGTCATGTTTAGGAATTAAAGTGAGGCAAATTCCATCTCAATTTAATAATGATATTTTTAATCCCAAGACCTGCACAACAATGAAGTGGATGCTTTGGAAATGAGTGAGCTCTCCATCCATTTTCAAGGATAAACAAGAGAATCAGAAGCCAGGAGTATCACAAAAGCTTTTTTTAAAAAAAATGATTTCTTTTGTTTTTAACCAGGAGTTTAGACTATATGACCTTCTAAGTTCCTTAAAATTCCCATGTTTCTTTGATCCCAAGGCTCACCTAAACATCGTATGGAAAATAAAAAGACAAAGTTTTTACCCTAAGGACTGAATAAAGGAATTCAGGTGTAAACAAAATAATGATTAACAACAGTACAACTATGATATGTAGGTATGAAAGCTCTATACCAAACAATCAGGCGTTATTTTGAAAGTAATTGGTTTTAAAAACAGATTTTGCCTGTAGTTACAGCCTTAAAACTGAATTGCTTGTGCTGTGGCTGGGCTCAAATGCCTCATTCTCTTGTGCTTCAGTGGATTTTCTTTAAATAAAATGAAATTTTTACTTTTCAAAATGTCATCCTATAATGTCTTGTTTGTAGATTGCCAAATATATGCATGGGCTTCCTGAGTGGCTTACCAAGCAGGAGAAGTAGGCAATGCTGGAGACGTGGGTTTGATACCTGGGTTGGGAAGATCCCCTGGAGGAGGAAATAACAACCCACTCCAGCATTCTTGCCTGGTGAATCACATAAGAGAGGAGCCTGGTGGCCTCTAGTCCATGGTGTCACAAAGAGTTGTACACAGCTGAGTGATTGAGCATGCACACAAATATATACGTACACAAACATATATATGTAAACATTTATCAGAAATGTATCCTATTATCAAACACATAATAAAAACTTAGTGATTCAACATCGTAAATATTCAGAGATACATATTATACTTGGTCCACAGAAAACTCTAGAAGGAAAAATGGTTGAATTAAAGAATAAGTAACATTTGGATAAAAAAAAAAATGTTGTTCAAAAATAAAAGTCCATATTGTTACTTGAACAAATTAAATTTATCATTCATGATTTACAATTACATGAAATCCTATATTTTGAAAAGTTTTTTTAATTGATTTACCAAATGGCCTTAGAAATCTACATAAATTGTGAAGTAACATTGTCTCCTCTTAATTTCACTTTTATTCTAGAATCTTTCAATTCTTATCAGTTCAACTTTTAAAATACATGTGCATATATCTATGAGTTTGCAAGGTTCAGAGGTTGGGTGATTCATCCTGATGTTTCAGAGGTTTATATACATATATATTTATTTCTCACTGCCATTGTTCCAGTTCAGATTTTTCCATCTTAAGGCATCTTCCAATAGCAACAACCATAAGTCATGTGATTACCTACACCCACAATTTTAAAATAGTCAATGTTGGCCATTTCCTAGGGAAAAATAAAAAAAAATTCAATATTCTTAAGACTTGTCATCAAAGACTTTCACAATTAGTTCTGTTAGGTAGTTAGAATAGGAAAAAGGAGTCCAGAATGGTGGTGGCTAAAAAACAAAGTAGGGAAAAGCCCGCGAAAAGAGAACAAAGGAAGGTCTGAAAACTAGTTGAAAACCTCAGGTAAAACAAACAGCCCTCCTGGCTAGGTCAATTTACATAGGGCAGGCTCTGGGGGGGAGGAGAAAAAACATATAAAAAGAGGAGCCAAAATTGGGCCTGGGGCTTCTCTTTGCCTCTTTTGGGTCAGCCCACCCTCACACCTGGAGGATGTATTTTTCCTTTGCTTTCTAAATAAAACTAGCTGCAACATGACAAGAGACAGAACTGAGGAAATTACAAACTCTCCCAACAGTTCCAGAATATTTTTCTTTACTCCATATGAGGCCATCAGTACCATGACACGTCTTACACTTGTCAGTTTCTGAGTGTTTGCTCATACTTTCTCCTCCACCTGTAGTCCTGCCCTGCTCTCTTCTACTGATGTTCTATTGCTTTCAAAATCTAAATGTCATCTCAACCACTTTTCATTCAAACACAGTATCGCTGAGTTAACTATCTGAAAGTAATCAACTGCACTTCAAATTGTATAAATTATATGAATTTTATTAGAACAGTTACATTTATAATGCCTTTCCCACTAAAAACTTAGTCTCTTAAGAGTGATTACAACCTTTCATTAATTTTTGTTCTCTCCTTGTTTTTTTTTTTTTGTTTGTTTGGTATATATTTCTTTGCTAATAAGTGATCAAAAATATGTGTTGATTGAACTCTTTTTACAACTGAGAAAACAAAAGTGAAGACTGTTAAAAAGTCTTGCAGAAGATTAGACTGGGCATTATTGGGTGATTCTAAGAATAGAAACTGGGCTCACCAATGACTACAGTCTGGTGATCTTACCATTAGAGAACATTCATCCCCAGGTAACCTAATTTTTTTTGACAGTAGGCAATGCTTTGCAACTCTAGTACAAAAATAATTAAAGAAACCGTAATGTGAGACTAATTTGTTAGAATCATACACTTAACTTTAGTTTTGAAAGTTAGATTTCTGAAAATTTCACAGGAAGGTAAAAATTATTCTATTCAGTGGAAGGTCTTAAGAATAGTTTATTTTTTCAAGTGGTACTAGTTAACAAGAAACCCTTAAAATATAACACATATAAAGAATGATGGTTCTTTTACTGGAAATATGTCAAGATACTTTAAGCTCATAATTATCACAAAGCCAGTAGTTACTCTTAAAAGTTTTCCTAGACTTGATATTTTCAACGATGTTGACTAGTTTATGGTGACCACATTACAATAGTTATTCAAATTAAAAATTCTAAGGTATAAATGACCTAATATATCCATATGTGCATGTGCTCAGTTGCTCAGTCTTGTCTGATGCTTTGCGACCCCATGGACTGTAGCCTACAAGGCTCTTTTGTCCATGGCATTTTCTAGGCAAGAATAGTGGAATGGGTTGCCCTTTCCTACTCCAGGGATCTTCCCGACCCAGGGATCGAACTCTTGCATCTCCTGCATTACCAGGCAGAGTCCCTACTACTGTGCTATATATACACAAGGTTAATCATTTAACAATACAGTTAAATGGAAACTGGCAGTGGAAGATGTCAAGCACAAATAAGTAACTTCAGGTTATTAACTGTAGAAAAGTCCCCCTTTGCTTTCCAATATGATTAATACACATATCTTTAAAAATCCCTGAAAACAGTTATTTCAGGGACTAAAACTTTTCATCTTAGGTCACTGCTCCAAAGTTCTGGCTTGGTTTAAGTATAAAATCTTAATTAGCTAAGGAAATGAATTGGCTGCACAAAAGTGTCAGGCTTTAGATACTTGAGTAAAACAATCATGTTGTTTACCAAACCACCACACATTAACATACTTTGCGGTCTTGGTAGCTGAAGACAGCATTAAAGTACAACTTTGCTATGTAAAGAAACTTAACCAAGACTCCTGATTGAACGCTCAACTTATTCAGGTGAATGGCTTAGTGAGAGCTGTCTGAGCCAAGAATTCTTTTCCTGTAAAAGTAGATCTGGGTCATCTTCATATAACATAAGGAAAAACAAGCATACACAGCCTCCAAGTTTAACACTGCAGAGCAAGGGCACGGAAATTTCCCTTGGGAAATTTTAAAAACAGACATTGCTTATCTACCATCATACTCATTGAAAAAAATCCTAATATTTTACCCAGGATACATCTAATTTTTCTTCAGCATAACTTAAAAGTCTGCAGGGTAAATTAATTGCAAAATGTATTCCTAGGTAAATAACTAATTTGACTCACCCAGAGTGATATTGGATATATGCCAATTCAATAGCAGAGGAGAGATTTAAAAAATGTTGTTGTTGTTGTTTAAATTAGTTTATTTATCTATTTTTTAACTTTACAATATTGTACTTGTTTTGCCATACATTGCCATGAATCCACCATGGGTGTACATGTGCTCCCTTCCAGAACCCCCCTCCCACCTCCCTCCCCATCCCATCCCTCCGGGTCATCCGGGTGCACCAGCCCCAAGCCCCCTGTATCATGCATCGAACCTGGACTGGTGATTCGTTTCATGTATGATAATTTACATGCTTCAATGCCATTCTCGCATATCATCCCGCCCTCGCCCTCTTCCATAGAGTCCATAACACTGTTCTATTTATCTGTGTCTCTTTTGATGTCTCGCATACAGGGCTATCTATACCGATTAACTAAATACCATATATATGTGTTAATACACTGTATTGGTGTTTTTCTTTCGGCTTACTTCACTCTGTATAATAGGCTCCAGTTTCATCCACTTCATTAGAACTGATTCGAGCAGCCTAGATGCCCAACAGCAGATGAATGGATAAGGAAGCTGTTGTTGTTGTTTTAATTTTAAACTAGCTAATCTCAAACTATTATTTCTGATAGTAGATAGTAGGGTCATTTTTTCCGTTGAGGGTTCTTAATTTGTGACAATAATACCATATTATTAATACAGTAGGAGGAAGAACACCCTTTGAATTGTCTATGGCAAAGAAATGAAATTTGCTAGATACTTCCTTTGCATAAATAATTCTTTCAAAACAAAATGTTTCCACAATAAAATAGTACTATCATAGCCTTATTTGATGAACTGTTTTCTTAATACACTTATAATCTTTATATGATTTTAGCAAACTTATTTCAAATTTCATCTGATGGTTTTCATAAGAAAAAATACGAGTATGGAGACTTTTTGCTTCCTATAGGGAAATCATCTTTCATCATTTTACATTATAATTGTTATGAAGAATTATATGAGGTTGCTTATGTTTCAAGTTATACTATTATTTTGCCTACCTAAAATTTGCTTTATACATAATACATCGGGGGTGGTAGACAAGATAGGTGAAAGAATTTAATAAGTACAAACTTTCAGCTATAGAGAAAAAAAAGTCAAAGTGATGTCATGCACACCTAAGGGATGTAGTCAATAATATTGTAACAACACTGTAAGGTAATGGATGGTAACTGGACTTATTGTGGTGATTATTTCATAGCATGTAAAATATCAAAACTCTATGCTGTATACCTGAAACTGATTCCTCAAAGGCTGAAGTATTTGTTATTGTTCTAATACTGTGACTAAAACAATTATGTTTTCAATATTTTTATTCCAGAATCTAGAGATACTCATACTTTATGCTTTCTATCTCATTACAGAATAATTGGATTTCCATACTATTTACAGTTTTAAAATATGTTTTTTAATACAGTTTAATATATAACATCACACTGAATTAAATTTTCCAAAAATTATAGTACTTGGGATAGTGTGGGCAAGAGGTGTTTTAAATCTTTGTCTTCAAAAGATTAACACATTCCATTTATATTGTTTTGCTACATAATTTAGCAAATACAAAGGCAGACTTCTATAACAGAGTAGAGTTTCACTGAGTTATCAATGCTAATTTTAATTCCAGCTTTATAAATGATATTATGATTGCAGGCCTACATTTCAAACCGTCCGTGCCTTAAAGAAATATATCTGGGTTACGGGAATTGACTCTGTGAGACTGTTGGGAAAGAAAAATAAAGAGTGCCTTTGTAGATAGATACTAGACGAATGTAAGATATAATCTATCAGAATGTAATTTTCTTTATTTTACAATGAAGCTACATGGCTACATCTCATGTGCCAAAATGCCCCAAGATAGTTATATAAATCCACTGAGAATATTACATTTAGAGAACTATAATTACTAGTTAGTAATTTAATTTTCCTAAGAGGCAAATACTTTATCACTCACTTTCTGAGAAAAATAGTAACCAATTTTAAATGCAACTTGGACATTTTATAAAAGGTTGCCTGCATTTTTTGAAAATATACCTTAAGCTGGTAAATTCTGTATCTTAAAGGATAATTTTTATCACATATTTATCACATTTATTCATTACCTAAGATATGCAAAAGCAAAGGAATCCCTAAATATTCTGTTTTTTTTTTTTCATTAGAAGTATATATCACAATGGAAAGAAAAACACATATTAAAATTGTATACATTTAAGCATACATTACATTGTATGAAAAACATTTATTTCCTCTTTTAAATTTATTAAGTGAAGCCTAAAGCAATATAGTTTTTAAAATAGAAATTAAATAGTAGAAATAGTTTTTAAATAGTTTTAAATAGTTTAAAATAATTTTAAAATAGAAATAATTTGAGACATCCTTTTAAAGTGCATTCCTAAGTTCTTAAAAATTTCTTAGGTCATTGACTAAACTTTCTTTAAAGATTTGTGAACATATTTCACTTCATTTAGAGGATAAATACACTTTGTGGAAGCAATATTGTCTCATGGAAGGGATGGAGAATTTTAACATCTATGCTTTGTGATATGTTCTGCATATTTGCAAGGATAAATGTAATTCAGGAGCTATGATTATATGAGCTAGAAATAAATATATGAAATTGATGAGATAGCTTATTACAGTTCTCTGTTAGCAGATTTAATTTAAAATAGTTTTCTTGTATTCTGGGATTATTTATCATGTAGATTTACCTTTTTTATCATGTCTATTTACCTTTGGACTTTTAGGTATTTTTTTCAACATTTTTCATTCCATGTGATGTACAGATTGATATTAAATGTGTATGTGTGTATTAAAAATATATTTAACATTCAAGAAAGTACTTGTCTACTTCTATGCAATACTTTGTTGAAAAACGTATCACACGGTCTTAAGCTTGAAAACAAGTTTGTTATTTAAAAATGGAAATAAATTTTTCATATAAAATGCACTATTCTACAAAAGTAATGCATAAATACCATCATGTTTAAACATGTGAAAGATAAATCTCCAAGTAAGGGCACAGCCTAGTATGTCTATACATTTGGGGCAGATTCTCATTCTAAAAGAAATAATAAAGCAATTGCAGAGATTTGCCTATACAAATCAAGGCATGCCTGATTGCATTCGGAACAAGTCTAAGGAGATACATGCCTACGGCATCCTTTATCAGAAAATAAAGAAAAAATTTAACTTTAAATACTGGATTTCAGTGGGGCCAGGCATTCCCTTGATGGACTGCTATTTGCATATTTAGGATTTTGAAAATAAGATCTATGCCAGAGAGTTGATTGGAGGCAAAGTCTAGAGTTAGCATTAGGCCCAAACAGGAACAAAGATTTACCTAGACATCTCTCAATACTGTCTATATCTCTTCTCTCCTTAAGGGAGAAAGTATGTTTTATATCTTGATAGTGTCTGTGATGTCATATCCTTAAAATATTGTAAAAATACAACACCAGGAAGAAACTAAATATTTCATGATACTTGCCAGTATTTGCCAGTCATCTTTTTTGTCTACCATAAGCTGGCTCACCTTCACACAGGTATCTCAAGATTACACATGAAAAGTATATAAGATAAGCAAAGAAGGCAAAGAAATCCAAGGACAGAAGTGAATCTGGTGACTATTGATTAAACTCCAGGAGATCTTCCCAACCCAGGGATTGAACCCAGGTCTCCTGCATTTCAGGCAAATGCTTTACTGTCTGAGCCACTTCCCTTGTGGCTCAGCTGATAAAGAATCTGCCTGCAGTGTGAGGGACCTGGGTTCTATCCCTGGATTGGAAAGATTTCCTGGAGAAGGGAAAGGCTACCCACTCCAGTATTTTGGCCAGGAGAATTCCATTGACTGTGTAATCCATGGGGTCACAAAGAGTCGGACATGACTGAATGACTTTCACTTAAAGGTAAAAAGGCAAACAAATAAGGATTGTTCTAGTTTTTATGTTTTAACACATACTGATTCTCATGGTGGGGGCGGTAGTGTGTAGATGTGTTACATATGTATTTTTTATAGCCTAAATTCATAGCTTTATGTTCTGAGGGTACAAAGTCTTAAGGGTCCCTTTTGCTCTTCAAATAAATTATAAATTCTATATTATTCAATCTGTTTACAGCTTGACAGACACCGACATATCAATTTATCTTTTGTATAGCTAAGAGGTACTACTCAGTGTTCATTGAACTTTTCCCCTTTTGTTCACTTCAGTTTATGTGGTTCCCAATGCCCAAGATGTTTTTCAATCCCCTTTCCCAACTTGTTATATGAAAGTTTTAATAGAGTTTTAAGATCTATCTCAAATGTTATCTGTTAACTACCTACTTAATTAGCTATGGATCCCAATAAATAAACTGCTTGTAATACATTCAACCTACAAAGACTTTCAAAGATTTTTACAGTCTTTTTAACATGGACTGGAGAGCCGCAACTCACAGAAATGCAACACTATATTACTGTTTTTTGCTAATGAAATTATCATTCTAATTACACATTTCATAATGTTATGATTGAATATGACATGTAATAACATGACTATATTGCATAGAGAATGACAACTGAATCACCATTATGTATAAGTATTTCAAATGTATATAGCAACTTTGAAGTTACTTGAATTTTGAGAAAGATAATAACTTAGTTATATCTTTATTTAAGTGACCTACATATGCATGTTTATTTTCTTTAAAATATTTCTATCTCCATTAACATAATATATACAGCTATTTGATATTATAGTGACACTATTTAACTTACATATATGTTGCTGTTAAGGATCATCAATCAGAACATGATTCATATAAGAATAAATCTTGATGACTTACTGGTAAATATATTTGCTGTGTGATTTGAATCTGTAAGTAAAAGCTGAAATCCTAAGATTGAATCCCAAGTAAGACTATAGTATGTAAACTCTAGAGATATGACTACTTCAAAATATTGTTAATAAATAATGTAGCTCATTGAAATTAAGTTATTGGCAGACAAGCTTTTCTTTTTATAAACCCTAGAAATACAAACCACAATATTTTTTTAATAGCAGGTATCTATTAAATAACTTTCACTCAGCTTTTGAAACTTTAAAATAATGGTCCTCCTAGTTAAGTCTAATGCTACCAGAATCATTAAATTAACAGGTAAAATGAGCAAAAATATTTGGAAGTGTAAACCTATGCAAACATAAAGAAATTTTCTGATACATTGGTAGGTATAAAAAGTCATCGTTTATTGCATGGTGATCAAGAATATTTGGTAAACACTCTGCATAAATCCCTTCAATTAGGATTATTTGCATGTAGCAGAATTCTTATTACAACATTCACATCTTTCCTGTTGAAGCACTTCTTTGATCACATATGCATTCTTTCCCTCATAATGACACAGATTTTGAGATCTACATAAAGACTAAATTTTAAGAACTCACTCACACACCAGAATATATGCAGGAACTTCACCTATTGTGCAAACTGTTAAATGCCTATCAGTTAGAACATACCAGATCTATCTAGTGAACTCAGAAAATATTTGTGCAACAAACAGTTTGTGAATTGGAAATATATATATATATATATACTTAGTTCTTCTGTTTATATCCTGATTTAATACATCCTTATCTTCCTACCTGTATCAACAATATGACTTAGACATATTTTATGCCTAAGTATGTCTATATCTATACATATGTCTTATGTCTATGACTTAAACATCTTCTTTTTCAGCAGACAAATATATCCCATCCCCAGGTTTCTGCACTCTCACTTTGTTGTTGTTGATTAAACTCAGAATAACTGACAGGTATTCTAGGTACTTGACCTAGAATGTAGTAGACTGTGTCCCTGAGCCCTGAAACTGTAGCTGCCCCGTGCTTAGAGGGATAGCACGCTAACCAAGCTTTTTTAGTGGGAATCTCAAAGCTGGCAGAGGGTTTTAAGAAAATGGAAGCCCCAGGACCACCCTTTGGAATACAGAATCAGAAGAGAACCCCTCTGCTGACCTCCTTCTAGATTCCACATGGCACAAGCACTCAACCAGGGAAAATTAGCTGTTTGACACCTGCCCCTTCAATTTTCCAACTAAATCCTTGAACGTGTTTGTTCATTTTTTTTTCCCACAGCTCTAAAGTAAATGTTTAAAACTTGAATATACTGACATTCATTTCAGCCAAACCAATCAATAAATGCTGTGATATAAAATGTTTTCTGGTTCAGCTAAAGTGATCAATATTAGAAAGCAGCAGAGCATAGTTTTTTTTATAACAGAAGGAGACAAATAGAATTAGTATCTCATCTATATTATATTTAATAAAATCAAGACAAAAAATGGCTTTACTAAGAGACACGTCTCTCCTGCAGATTTCCAAGCTCCTTTTGGCTTTGAGACAGACAGTCCACAGAAAAAGGAAACTGGCTATTAATTTAGGGTTCATGTCAAAGACATGGTACAAATTATTCCATCACTTTCATTTTACATTCAGGACAGAAGTACTGTTTATTTCCTCTTTCTCCCATTAGATGTGAAACTCTTCCAATTATTAAATTCCTTAGCTGATTATACAATTCCTTAGAGCCTTATTTCTACGTGGGAACACAGAGATGTTGCATAAATGTCAATTCTTTAAGGATTTATGCAAACTTAAACAAAATAAAAACTGAGTATTTTAAACTTGAAATAGCGATTTAAATTTTATCTGAAAGGGTAAACAGAAGAAAATATCCAAGAAAAATTTCACTTAGGATCATGAATGAGAGGGCTTCTCCATTAGATATTTAAATATCTCCTTTTGAAAAGTCTACATATTGAGCAGTAAATAGACAGTCCTCAAGATAATTCTCATGTAGATCTAGATGTGTACATGTGTGAGTATGTGTGTGTATTTGCATCAGTTCATGTGAATTGTGTAAAGGCAGCTTAAAAAACAATGAGAAAATTATAGTTTTGTTTTTCATATGAAACAACTTTATTTGAATAAATAAAATTAGGATTCTTATTTGGTATTCATCACAATGAATTCCAGATGCATAAAAGGGTTAAATGAGAACTAAAGTTATAGAAATGAAAATATAAGAAGATGGGAATAACCAATTTTAAGATTGAGAAGAAATTTATAAGCATAAGAATAATGGAGAAATATTTACATGGATTTATTGTATAATAGCATAAACATTGACAGTAAAACATGGAAAGTGTTGAAAACTTTCATTCAGAAGAAAGCAGAAATTTTAAATATAGATAATATTCCATCTCAATAATAATAAAAAAAATCAATATGTTGATGCCATTTTTAGCTACCAACCTTCCCCTGCATATGTATGCATATTTGTATATATGTATAGATAGATAGATGTCTACATCTATCTATATTTAATCATATTAATGTTTATTAAAAAAAAGCAAAGTTAAATTGCTGAAAACAATTTCAAAGAATAAAACTTTGTGAAAAGCAAATTGTCAAAATTATAATGTGTGTGTGTGTGTGGTTTTTATTAATGGTATACTTTTAACTCCAGAAAATTCCTCTCCTAATATGACATGATTTCTAATTAAACATTTATGTAAAAATATATATTATAAAACTTTAAATAGTATGAACTGTAAACAACACTAGAATAGTTAATAACTTATGTCCTATTGCTTACTTAGACTCTGATGCAGTCACTACAAAATTATTTTTGAAATCTATTGATATGGAAGAAAAGTAAAAATATAAATGGTTAAATTAAAAATAACATGAAATACATTCATGGTAAATTGGTGAGATATATATAGACACATATGCTACTGTTTTGAATATATACTATTTTGTTTAAATAGGTCTCAGATCTCACTCTCCCTTACTCTCACAATATCCCTCCCCTTCTCCTTCCCACACACAAATATCATTCCCTCACAAACACACCTACATGGTCACAATAGAACACCAAAATTAAAAAAAGTCAGTCTCCAATACGATTAATTTTTATTTCCATTTTCAGAATTTTCTTCTCCAAATTATCAAGGAATATTTTTGAATACTCCTTTTCTGAATGCAATAGCATTAGAAAGAATGTATGACAGAAGGTTATCTGTGTAGTCACATTTGATAGCTAAAAAAGAATATAGAAGGGAATTTGGTGGGAGGAGGTATACGACTTCAAAACTGCACAGTCATTCAGTGCTAAGGAACAACAGAAAAACCTGCTCTGATTAACAAGATAAAGAGCTGTAAGTAAATGCAGCATAAGAGAATCAAATAGCCCCAGCCACTACAGATTCAGTCAAAAGCAGGGTAATGAAGCAGGTAATGGGTCCACATGCAAGTTACCATAACTACAGTCTCCTTCAGGCGTACATTTTTACATATGCATGATGTACCCACCAGCCTAACACACTCATATGTGTGCAAAGGCACAGCCTCCAGTTAAGAGCAATCACAGATATGGAAAATATGCACAAAAGTAGACTAGCGTTAAAGAGTATTATATAGATTAGTATTAAATAATATGAAATAGGTTTAGACTAGACTAGTATTAAAAAGTTGAAAGATGAATAATAATACATAAAATAATCACTAGTTCTTCTGTCCTCAAAAGAAGAGAGAAAATAAGAAATGAAACAATTTGAGATTTATAACATATATAATTTGATTGCAAGGGATTTTTAAAATACTGCAATTAGCAACAACAGATATTTGAAACCAAATTAACCTTTTCCTAATGTATATAATATTTGATAACCTAAAAGCTCTTTAATGTATGAAATTTGTCAATCCAAATAGTAATAAAATACTGCTTTAAGCTCTACGCTAATATATCTCAAATCAATGTGCCCTGAGGTATAACCCTGTAACAACGTAGACCAGTCTAGTCGCTGGCTTATCCTAAGTGCATTAGAATGCACCACACATTGTGTTAGGCAGATTGGATGATGAAGGGCAAGCGCTTGTTAAATTTATGAGAAAAAGAATACCGGCAGTTTCAAATGAAACTATACTTTTCCAAAGTTTCTTCATAAGTTATCTCAAACTAGAAACACATAACTCCAAAGAAGAAATATGTGTGGTAAAAAGCTAATTTTCTAGCTTATCCTCCCTAACCTCTTCCCCACAAGAACCACCAAAATACTGATACTAATATTAATATGCACTGTCTCAAGCATCTTAATCTTTTACATGATTAAAGGAGCACAAGATAAAATACTTAACATCCTTCAGTGACTATTAGGATCACCTACAGAGTTTAAAAAAAAAAAAAAAATATATATATATATATATATATATATATATATATATATATATATATATATATATATATATATATATATATATATATATATATATATTAATGCTGGGATCCCAAACACAGAGATTCTGATTTCACTGGCTAGAAGGAGTGAATTGCTATTTTAGTGGTATGCAAAGGTAAAATCATTTACCTGATTTTCAAATCAATCCTGATTTCAGGATCTCTCAGGGTGATTTTGACGTTCAAATTGGGTCAGAGTTCATTGGGCCATGGACATCAATAGACACTTTTTTGTAACTTGGGCAATTTTTTTTTTAAATCTCTCTCAGACTCAGTTCTGCTGCTACAAAACTGAGATTTTAGTAGAATCTAACCAACAGAACTACCATGTGTAAGAAATGAGATCCTGTTTGAGAAGAAACTATAGCAGTGGGCTGCAGAGAAATCAAATACTCTGTGTAAGGCAAACAGTTTTTAATGCCTTTATTTGTAGGCATAACCCATAAGGTTATTAACATTTCAGAGAAAGTGTGTTCATCTTCTACTTTGGACTGAAATAACAAAGGGGAACTCCATGGCTAAACTAAGATAAACATTTTGTAAGTTTTCCAGTAAGGCAAAAAATTAATGCCTTTATTTGTATATTTGGACTGAAATAACAAAGGGCTGCTAAACTAGATAAACATTTTTATTTTATACAATATATATATATATATAGTGAGAGTAAATAAAAGTGCAAAACGAACAGTGAGTGGGCTTCCCTGGTAGCTCAGCTGGTAAAAAATCCATCTGCAATGCAGGAGACACCAGTTCAATTCCTGGGCTGGGAAGAATTCGTGGAGAAGAGATAGGCTATCCACTCCAGTATTCATGGGCTTCCCTGATGCCTCAGACAATAATGAATCTGCCTGCAATGTGGGAGACCTTAGTTTGATCCCTGGATTGGGAAGATTCCCCTGGAGCAGGGTATGGCAACCCAGTCCAGTATTCTTGCCTGGAGTATCACTATGGACAGAAGAGCTTGGCAGGCCTATATGGTCCACGGCTTTCAAAGAGTCAGACACGACTGAACGACTAAGCACAGCACAGGAGTGAGAAGACCAGATAAGACAGGTACAAAACCAGAATGAAAAAAAAAAGAAAAAAAAATCTATACTTAGCAACAAGGACAGTTTTGGTGGGAAGGAATTCAAAGTACAGAAGTGAGGCCAGGGTTACAGTGATGCATGAGTAAAGAAAAGCTCAAAATTAAATAAAGAGAGGACTCTGAGCAGTCTCTATGGCAGCCCCAAAACAGGGACAATATCAATCTGAAGACTAAGCTGGAGATACCTGTATAATTTCACACCCATGCTCATTTGCTCTTTGTTACATCTTTGTGTTCCAATCTATCATTGCTCTGCTCATGAAACTTGAAGGCAAATTCCAAGATGTGAGACTCAACAAATGAAGGAGAACTTTGCCCTTTCACATAATTAGATGGTGTACCTGCATTACATTCTGTAAAACATGCTTGCCACCTGATTTATTTTCTTAATGGATTGAATTTCAGCAAACAAAGTTAAAATCCTAGCTCAGAAAATTGGTAAGAGCAATTATCAAACCTATAAGCTGTTTTATAATGTAATAAGAAAAATATTTTCTCTTCAAAAGGAAGATTTCTGGCTTCTCAGAAATATTATCACATAAAAATAAGTGATTATTTTGTTACTGACACCTATAGTTTAAATGTCCTTGAAAAGTGCATTATCTCTATCTGTGTGAGTGTAGTAATGCCTTTTGTACATCATTTCCCAGCAGCAGTAAGACCATATACACCATTTTCCTCCTCTGACTGCCCTTTATAGCAAAGGGCCCTTATGAAAAACCCCTTAGTTCTCCAGGGTTACTACTTATTACGGTAAATACAGACAAAAAGGTCCTGTCATCCTATAAAACCTTTCAGTTTCTGAAAGCTAAAATTTAATTCCCTGTGCAAATTCAAATATAACTCAAGAATAGAACAGCTTCTCTATGTAGTTGATAGGATTATGACAAAAGGGTAGAAGAATTGATTTTCAACTGAAGTGAGAAATTAAGTTAACCTTAACCTTCACTAGGATATACATGCTGGTGTACCAGAAAAGATCATGTAGCTTCTTTCTAGTTATCAGAAAATTCAACCTACCAATGTCCATTGTTAAGACGCTGTGAAAATAGACAGGGAAAGAGTCTGTGCTTGAGAGAATTGTGATGCTCTGATACTCTGAATACAAGGGTCGATTTGCTATTTAACAGATTCAGACAATAAATACAAATAATTTTATGCAGATTATTTAAACTGGGTGGACTAAATGGATGCTTTTAAAAATTAAAAGCAAACATATAACACCACTACTTATTAATTCTTTATCTGTCTTATTTTAAAAGGTTGTGCTAAAATGACACTCTTTGAACTTGGACAATTCTTTACAGCATTACAGTTTACTATGTGTTCCATCTACAGAACAACTTCATGGAGCACTTTTTGAGGCATTGCTGGTCTCCCAAAGGTCGAGGGAGTCTCTGAGGATATAATCATCCTCTCTCTTCCCTGCTTTCCCACACAACTGGAGAGGAGTGGTTGAAAAATGGAGCATAAACTTCTCAAAGGATGGTTAAGCACTCCAGAGGAGGAAATGCTCCTTAATCAGCAAGAGGATGATTTTTATTCTTGCAATGTTACTATTTTTCAAGGTATCAAGACTTCCTAAGAATCTACAGTGATATAAGTATTCAAGAAGAGACAGAATAGAGCACAGAGAGAAACCCACACATGAATGCAATTGGATTATATTACAGAATTTGCACTTCAGCTTTATGGAGAAAGAGGAACTATTCACAAATACAGTCAGGAACAAGTAGTTACCCATGTGTTAAGGACTAAAATTAGTCTTCCTTCCCATCATATGCAAAATATCTGTGAAAGGGTGGCTAAAGTGTTAACTTTGCAAAGCAAAATACTGGAGTGATTGTTAGAGAAAAATATCTTTCTCCTAACTGAAACTTCTTAAACAAGTCACAAAATAGCACTAACCATACAAAATTCAAAATTGACTATACTACAGTCAAGAACTTATCCTTATCACAGGAACCATAAAGAAATTGAAAATACAGCCACAGATTGGGAGAAAATATTTGTCACACAGTTGTTTTCTAGGAGTTCTTTAATATTCAGGAAATTAAAATTTTGTTATACATGTCATTACTAAAACTAAAATAAAATGCTATACTCTTTTTAAACATTATGAATTTGTGTTCAGTAATTATAATTTTTGTGTGTCACATGCAGTGTATGCAATATACAAAAAATACACATTTCACTGGAAGTTGAATTATTAGTTTTTTTAAAAAAATTGTTTAGCCATGTTCTTCATAGATCTTGAGATAAGCAAAAATCGTCTCAAGTAGTGCTGAAGGGGGAAATTGCCTAGGTACTGCCCAGCTGTTCCTTCTATAGCAGCCTGAGCCACTCCTCTATCTGCCGGAATAGCTTTGGAATTTCGAGTGGGCTCAGCTGCCCATAAAGCTTACAGAATCAACCTATGCTGACCTCATTTTAGGTTAATGCTTTCTTAAACCTGGTATGTCTGTTTACACACTATGGTATTCATTAAATGACCTGTCTAGATGAGATTGGGTCAATATTATGCCTAACAATAAAATTGTGAGTGCTGCAACCTATGATATATAAAGTTTGTAACTTTAAGTGTGGTCGCCGCTCAAATGACAGCAACTTGGTATAATTATATATTCGAAGTTCATTTCAGCAGTGTCCACAGGACTGGAAAAGATCAGTTTTCATTCCAATCCCTAAGAAAGGCAATGCCAAAGAATGCTCAAACTACCGCACAATTACACTCAACTCACATGCTAGTGAAGTAATGCTCAAAATTCTCCAAGCCAGGTTTTAGCAATACTTGAACCGTGGACTTCCAGATGTTCAAGCTGGTTTTAGAAAAGACAGAGGAACCAGAGATCAAATTGCCAACATCCGACGGATCATCGAAAAAGCAAGAGAGTACCAGAAAAACATCTATTTCTGCTTCATTGACTATGACAAAGCCTTTGACTGTGTGGATCACAATAAACTGTGGAATATTCTGAAAGAGATGGGAATACCAGATCATCTGACCTGCTTCTTGAGAAACCTGTCTGCAGGTCAGGAAGCAACAGTTAGAACTGGACATGAAACAACAGACTGGTTCCAAATGGGAAAAGGAGTACTTCAAGGCTGTATATTGTCACCCTGCTTATTTAACTTATATGCAGAGTACATCATGAGAAACGCTGGGCTGGAGGAAGCACAAGCTGGAATCAAGATTGCTGGGAGAAATATCAGTAACCTCAGATATGCAGATGACACCACCCTTAAGGCAGAAAGTGAAGAAGAACTAAAGAGCCTCTTGATGAAAGTGAAAGAGGAGAGTAAAAAAGGTGGCTTAAAGCTCAACATTCAGAAAACTAAGATCATGGCATCCAGTCCCATCACTTCATGGCAGATAGATGGGGAAACAGTGGAAATAATGGCTGACTTTATTTTTCTGGGCTCCAAAATCACTGCAGGTGGTGATTGCAGCCATGAAATTAAAAGATGCTTACTCCTTGGAAGGAAAGTTATGACCAACATAGACAGCATATTAAAAAGCAGAGACATTACTTTGCCAACAAAAGTCTATCTAGTCAAGGCTCTGTTTTTTTCTAGTATTCATGTATGGATGTGAGAGTTGGACTATTAAAAAAAGCTGAGCACTGAAGAATTGATGCTTTTGAGCTATGGTGTTGGAGAAGACTCTTGAGAGTCCCTTAGGATTACAAGGAGATCCAACCAGTCCATTCTAAAAGAAATCAGTCCTGAACATTCATTGAAAGGACTGCTATTGAAGCTGAAACTCCAATACTTTGGCCACCTGATGCGAAGAGCTGACTCATTTGAAAAGACCCTGATCCTGGGAAAGATTGAAGGCAGGAGGAGAAGGGGATGACAGAGGATGAGATCGTTGGATGGCATCACCCACTCAATGGACATGAGTTTGAGTAAACTCCAGGAGTTGGTGATGGACAGGGAGGCCTGGCATGCTGCAGTCCATGGGGTTGCAAAGAGTAGGACAGGACTAAGTGACTGAATGGAGCTGAACTGAAGTTCATTTCCAAGTTAAGTGAGTCAATAAGAGTGCCAGTCTAGCACTCTATGTATATTCTAATTTATATTTAGTGGTTGGTACTAAAAATATGAACATCCTTTCTATTTATAAATTTAATATTAGTTAATCTTAATTTTTGTACACATATCATATATATATAACTTGTAAATGAGTGGATCGAAATAGCATAAATTGATAAGCATAAATGAAATTTTTATTTGTCATTAAAAATGAAATTTTTAACATCATGAACAAATTTATAGATAAATAGTTATATTGATTGATGCATACTGTTTTTTTGCACTAAATGAATAAATAACTGACTAATGCAGAATTAAGAAAACTGTCAACATAGAAAACAAAACAATCAAATAAAAAATAACATGGATAAACAGTATTAAAAAGAAATCTAGTATTAGTAATCAATTGCAATGCAAAAGACTCTGATTCATACTGTTTTTATTATTTTATTCAAGCCCTAAACCTTCCTTTTTCAACGTTGTGATGTCTTCCTTGCTTTCAGGGTGGTATAAGGAATAACAATTCACAAACCAAAATCTTATAAATTTAAATTCTGAGGTATCACATATTACAGTAATTCTCCATGTTCTGTGAAATAATGCATTAGAATCACTTATTTTTATTCTCTCTCTTTCAGATAGAAACTTCCCCACAGGTTCCCAAAAGTAATATTTATGAATTAAACATTTCATGTCTGAATTTTATTTAGATAATTTACTTGCGATAAATAAAATTCCAAATACAATCATACAAAGATGGCAACACAATAATTAACTATTTCTTTAAATCAATGATTACTTTAATAAAAATATTTAATATTAGTTATTATTAAAATAACTTTTAAATTTTAATTATCATGATATGTGAATACAGCCAAAAAAGTTAATAGACTTAAAATACTTATTAACAAACAATTTACTTGGGTTTGTAGATTCTACTTGCTCTCATTTACCATTGCATGAAAGTCCTAATTAAAAATCAAAGATGAAATTATGATGCTTTAAGACATTCGTCAACAAGACACACCAGAAAAAAAGTGTTAATTTACACCCCAATGTAAAGCACAGAGATAAAAAAATACAATTACTGTAAACATCACAAAAGCCAGCAAGAATTTTATCTGGCTATTTGAGAGTTAGGAAAACAGGGACAAGAAGTCTAGTTATTTACATTGTATATGCCAGCCACTGTCCTAAATGATTACAGATATTAACTTACAGTAATTCTAAAAAGTACAAATGTTAATTTCACTTGCCAGATGAGGAAACCAATGTATTTAGATGTTAAAAAATTTTCCCTAAGTCATAAAGTTCCAGAGTAGCAAAGCTGGATTTCAAACCCAGAGAACTTATCTTCATTATCCATACTTAATTTTTAATTCCAAACTGAAACAACTTTTCTTAGTTTAGTGTTTGTCTAGATAATCTCCATGGCACAAAGTTTATACTATCGTGGTGTCAACATCAAGTATTCAGTAGATTAGGTATATATGAGGAAACATTTAAATGTTGCATGTAAATCAAATTTATCCAAAAGGCCACATTGTGAAACATCCTATGAGTCTCTATTTTCATGTATGTGCACTCAAGAAAGAGATGCTAATTACTATACATGGATTTAATTGCCTATAATTTTAATTATAGCATTCAATTATTTATACTTGTCCATATTATTCAGCATGACAGGGATAGCTGTCTTGATTACCAAACTAGTGATAAACTACACCAATATAAGATATTTGTGGTCTTTAATTTTCTCCCCTACTTTATAGCTTTTCAAACTTTATAATAATCCTTGAAGTCAGTGTATTTTGCAAAGTCCCTATTCTTCACCATGTGTGTGTTTGCTTAGTCATTCAGTCATGTCTAATTTTTTGCAACCCCATGGGCTTTAGCCCACCAGGCTCCTCTGTCCATGGGATTCTCCAGGCAATACTACTGGAGTAAGTGGCCATTCCCTTCTTCAGGGACCTTCCCAATCCAGGGATTGAACCCAAGTCTTCTGCATAGCAGGTGCATACTTTACCATCTGAGCTACCAGGGAAGCCCATCCTTCACCATATAAAACTGCAAATAAGTTTTGCTATTTAGCTCTATACATGGATACTAGGGGACATAGAATTCTGAGAAAATAAAAGCTTTACTTGAAACACAGAGAATGTGATACTGATAGACAGATGAGACATATTGAATAATATCTACATAGCGTCATTCTAAGAGCTTGACAAAAATCAACCCAACATATTAAAAAAAACTATACAAGAAAATGAAGTAATGAAACAATTAGGGTAACTGTAATATGATATTCTTGTCCATGGAAGATGATCAAATAAATGCCCATTGATATAAATTGACTTCAAACTCAAAATCACAGATATGTTAAAGCAATGCCTCTCAAAATTTTTCACAAAACTTTCTCTTTAACAGAGAACAGTAAACATTCCATACAAAGTGGAATTTGTCTGTAAGCAGTCCATCTTATTAAATGGATTATATAGAAAGGAGTGCAAGATTTATCTTAAGAGTTAGCATACACTTGACATATGATCTTATATGCCCCAGACTGCATGTACCTTGTGTTAAGAAATTCTGTTCTGGGTGATAAAAAGGCTTGCTCTCCATTCATGGTTCTATATTTTTATGTCTTATATCAGCTTTATGTCTATTGGTACAAATAATAACATTTCCCAAGTTCTATTCCATGCAGTAGAGATACAGCCTGAACAAAACATACCAACAAATGTTGCTGTCATGAAGCTTATGTTTACAGAAGTGATAATAGCCATGTGTGTGTATCAAATATAGAACATGTTAGATGCTGGTAGATGCAACAGCAAATAAACCTAGTAAGGAGAAAAAGTAATGATGAAATATATTAGTAAGGTGGTTTGGAAAAGGTTAACAGAGTATACTTTTAAATATGGCCCTGAAACATTTTTGGTGCAGTAAAAATACAAATGGATAACAAATTATTAAAGGGAAAAAATAGCAAGAACAGAGTGCCTGATGAAGAGACATCTGAACTGTGTTCCTGGCCCAGGAAAGAGGCCAGTGATACCTCAGTAGAGTTACTGATAAATGCTAGGAGATACAATTGGAGACAAAGTCAGAAATAACCACATTGTGTATAGTTTTCTGGGCGTTGGAAAGACTTTGGTTTTAAGTAAAATGAGAACTACTGGAGGGTTTGAGCCATGGAATTATCTGTTCTGACATATTTTGTCAGAAACATGCTGGCTGTAGTGTTGAAAATAAAAAATGAAAATAAAAGTGTAGAAATATGAAGGCTACAATGGAAACAGTGAGAGACTTTATTTTGGGGGCTCCAAAATCATTGTAGATGGTGACTGCAGCCATGAAATTAAAAGACACTCCTTGGAAGGAAAGTTATAACCAACCTAGACAACATATTAAAAAACAGAGACATTACTTTACCAACAAAGCTCTGTCTAGTCAAAGCTATGGTTTTTCCAGTTGTCATGTATGGATGTGAGAGTTGGACTATAAAGAAAGTTGAGCATCAAAAACGTAATGCTTTTGAACTGTGATTTTGGAGAAGACTCTTGATAGTCCCTGGGACTGCAAGGAGATCCAACCTGTCAATCATAGAAATCAGTCCTTAATATTCATTGGAAGGACTGATGCTGAAGCTGAAGTTCCAATACTTTGGCCACCTGATGAGAAGAACTGACTCATTTGAAAATACCCTGAATATGGGAAAGATTGAAGGCAGGAGGAGAAGGGGACAACAGAGGATGAGATGGTTGGATGGTATCATTGACTCAACGGACATGAGTTTGAGTAGGCTCTGGGAGTTGGTGATGGACAGGGAAGCCTGGTGTCCTGCATTCCATTGGGTCACAAAGAGTTGGACAGGACTGAGTGACTGAACTGAACTGAACTTATGATCTTAGGGCAATATTCCAGAATAGAATTTGAGACAGAGTTAGAAGTTAAAAACTAGCTTTTGGACTTTTCTTGAAAGAGAAATGATAGTTTGGGGATTAAATAACATGGTGTTAATCATTCACAGAAGTGTTTTTGGTACACCACTATAAATTAGATTTTAAAATCATTGAAAAACATTTTAAGTGTATGTTTATTTTCACAATGGGATTATTTTTGTTCACTTAATCTTATTTAAAATTATTTTAAAAGCCTAAAACTAAAATGGTTTCTTAGCATTTAAGTTGTAAACCCTTACCTGGATTTGTACTTTTGATTTCCTCACCATTAACCAGAAGTTCTTGAATTGTAGTTGCAATCTCTTCCCTAAGAGAATTTACAACATGCTTGCAAGAAACTTTACAATATGTCTTTAAATTCTTTATCAAATGAGATAATGAGACAAATCGTAAAAAAGTAATTACTTTCTAAACACACAAAATGAAATCTTTGCCTTTACATGTCAGCAAACCCCACTAACTGGTGGGCAGTCTGTTCATTAAGGTCATCGTCCTGATTTATATTGACTTTGAGAGACTGTGTAGGAATTATCATGGCTGGTTAATATAGCTGAAATTAACAGATTGACTCTGCCATGCCCTATTCATTTTCCATGAAGGGATTCAGTTAAAAGGTGCATAGCTTATGATTCTTCATTTTACAAGGATGAAAGGTAGATCATCATCTAAATTTGATGCAATTTATCCTCACTTTAACTCATTGGGAATAATTAGTTCATTTTCTTTTTCATAATAACTGTAAGTCTGTAACCATTTAAACTATTTCAATAAAAAATAATCCAAATATCCATGGCAATTATATACATAATATAAGCAATGGAAGTGGGGGAAAAGTTTCCCATATGCATTCACAGTGCTAAGAGGCTCTCTGCCAGCAACAAAGCCTTTTGGACAACTTCCATTTTTCAATCATATTTTCATATCCTTGAACAAAAAGTATGCCTAGTAAAGCAACTGAATCTTAAGAAAAATTCCACATTCAGATCAAGAGTTGGTATATTTTTAACTGTTTCATGGTATATATTAATTTTATTGAAAAACTAAATTTAAAAGCCAGTGGCTATGCAACTAAGATCACAGTACCAATGAGAAGATAAGCTAGTTCCCAGTGTGAAGATCATGAGAGCCCTTTACAAGAAGTCTTCTGACACAGAAAGAATTGCAACTTTTTTTCTTCCTTTGAAGTGAGGTGTAACTGTGCAATTTGCTTTGGCTGAAGAAACATGGGCAGGAATGATATGAGCTTCTTCTTGTCAGTAGCTTTAGAACTTCTCCTACTTCACAATCTCCCTGCCTGATGACAGGCAGTAGTCCTAAGTAAGGTCTTAGGACCTTGGATTCCTGAATGGGGAAAATAAATAGCTTCTTCTTCTAACCATATTGGGCAATCTAGCTTGATCACAAACAAACCTCCAATAAGGGAAGCCACTGAATTTGGGGGTTTGTTAATAGATTTGAGGATTGAATTGTAGCTGAACAAACAAACCAAGTAATCTTACTACCTACCAAAGGAAACAGCTGGTATCAGGACTAGAGATAGTAACTAGACTGAGCTGTGAAAACCTGCTAAATTGCCCAAAACTCAAGAGACTATGAGGCCAAGGGGAGTTTCAGATAATTGTGTTTTATCTAAAGAAATTTTAAACTATTTTTGTTAGCATATCTCCCTTTGTTCATATTTCTAGAGTGTATGTTGGAATAAAAAAGGGTTGGAAGTCAATTAGAGTAGTCATTAAAATCTTGTGGACAAAAGTATATTTTTATGTTTGAAATATGCTATGTAATGGGGTTTACTTTTGAGAAACAAAAGGTTTTGGTCGAAGCATATCAGTAGTTTCCACAAGCGTTTTTCCAGTGTGAAACAACTACTATTATTGCCGCTATTACTACTCAAGTACTAGTAACAGAACAAATATTTCACAATGCTTCCTATGAGACACATCCTATTAAATCACGTAATTAAATTTAATTTAATATTAAATTAAATATTTAATTCTCACAAATAGTATCCTACTAGTAAGGTACTGTTTTTTTCCTCAATTTTAGAGATTTGAGGAAACTGACGACTATCAGTTCAACAGGTTTGCCCAGTGATATACAGATAGTAGGGCTTCCCAGGTGGCGCTAGTGGCAAAGAACCCACCTGCCAACGCAGGAGACATAAGAGATGCAGACTCAATCCCTGGGTCCAGAAGATCCCCTGGAGGAGGGCACAGCAACCCACTCCAGTATTCTTTCTTAGAGAATCCCATGGACAGAGGAACCTGGTGGGCTACAGTCAATAGGGTGCACAGAATCAGACATGACTGAAGTGATTTAGCACTCACGCATGCACGCATACAGGTAATAACTGGCAGAACTGAGATTTCAACCCAAGCATTCTAACTCCAGAGCCTGTGCTTTGAAAACTGTAATCTACTGCTGTTCAGTAAGGACTGATAGTTCATTTCTTTCAATGTATTAGAAAAAAAAAAAAACGACTAGTTCTTAAATTAAATCCAGGGTTTTGCATAACATGAAGCCAGATAGAGGAAAATGACTGAATACTGTGGAATCCACATGTCTAGTTCCTGACTAAACTTCCTTTCATGGTCACAAATTCAAGGATGAAGGACCTGGATTGCACATCATGGGTTTTACGTAAGTTGGTTTCAGTAAGGACCAGGGTGCTCCCAAGAGCAGAGTCTCTTGGGTCCCCCACCCCTAAGGAGTGAGAACAACTAATTTAGAAAACTAGAGTTTATAATTAGCTAATTAAAAGCAAGTCTGTGAATCCTGTCAGGTTAAAGACATGCTGTGATATTCTGCCAAGCAGCTGAGAGGCAACAGCTATTTTAAAAGGACATATGACCCAGAGAAACTGCTTAGTTCTAAGTCCAAACTGTCTGAATAACTTTCTAATCACCCAGTGTGCAAATTTTAGTAAGTTACTTAACCTTTTTAAGCCACCAAAACCTCAAGATAATAATGCTACCTCAGGATCAATGCAGAATTAAGTGAGATAATGTTTGCAAAGCACTTGGAACATCTCCAGGCATGTTTCTACATATGACAGGGTTTATAAGGACAGTGTTAAATGGGTTCTTGAGACTACAGCTGTATTTTAAATCCTAACATATACTACCAGTTTATATATTTAGGTTCCATTTGCAATGTAATTTATCCTGTAACTTCACGTCATCCATAGCCTTCTTACTTTCCTCTTGATTTTATAAGTGCATATTAAAGAAACTACATCTGCTACATCTGCTATGCCCTTAGAAATTTCTAACAGAAAAAGTTATTGTTTCCTAATAAATAATTTAATTTGTATTAACATTAACCAGTCAATCCTAAAGGAAATCAGTCCCAAATATTCATTGGAAGGACTGATGCTGATGCTGAAGCTCCAATACTTTGGCCACCTGATGCGAAGAACTGACTCATTGGAAAAGACCCTGATGCTGGAAAAGATTGAAGGCAGGAGGGGGAGACGACGGAGGGTGAGATGGTTGGATGGCATCATCTACTCAATGGATATGAGTTTGAGCAAGCTCTGAGAGTTGGTGATGAACAGGAAAGTCTGGGTGCACAGTCCATGGTGTCGCAGAGTTGGACACAACTGAGTGACTGAACTGAACTGTATTAACATTTTCTGATTTTTACATCTCAAAGATTAATGAATCCCAGTTGCACTGGATAAGGTTAAATATGCTTTAAATGCTATATTATTGCTATTTTATATATATGCACAATAATTTATATATACTTTGATGTATGTGAATTACATAGTTCTTATGTAATTTTATTAAAAACTCAATAAAACCTGGTAGAGTACGAGTCCTAACCTATTCATAAATAAAATATATTCGCAAGCGGAGCTTTAATGTCCCAACATAAACCTGTCATCTGCTTCTGGCACGGCATCGTTTCTCCTGTCATTTCCTGCTTCTCTCAGATATGACAAAATAAATAAAATCTGATAATTTCAGTTTGCATAGGCTGCCAACTGAGATAAATACATTTATATATATATGCCAACTGCTGCTGCTGCTGCTAAGTCGCTTCAGTCGTGTCTGACTCTGTGCGACCCAATAGACGACAGCCCACCAGGCTCCGCCGTCCCTGGGATTCTCCAGGCAAGAATACTGGAGTGGGTTGCCATTTCCCTCTCCGTCCCTGGATGAAAGGGAAGAATAGTGAAAGGGTTGAAGTCGCTCAGCCGTGTCCGACCCCTAGCGACCCCATGGACTGTAGCCTACCAGGCTCCTCTGTCCATGGGATTCTCCAGGCAAGAGTACTGGAGTGGGGTGCCATTGCCTTCTCCGCATGTGCCAACTATATAATGTAATTACAAACAAATAAATATTGATCGATTAAAATAAATAACTCAAAAGCCAAAATATGACCTTTAGATGAAACTTCTCATAAACAGGAATGATCTTGTCGTAAGTGGTGTATTTGAGGATGATTTTTGATAATTCAAAAAGTACCAAGGATCTTGTTCTTTACTCACAGGAGAAAATAAATGTTATATGCTGTGTGTGTGTTGCGATTGTTAAAATGTGTATATGATACAATAAATTTATTCCTCCTTTTTAAGGATATTTCAAATTTATTAGAGGACCTCAAGGGAGTAAAATTTCAAAAGACCAATAGAAACTTCAATATTACTTCAGAAGAGTTAGTAGCAGGATTGTCTATGCCCTAGCCCTCATATTCCAAACAGAGAGAAAATTCTTAACATGCATCACTGGACACCCATGATGGACATGGTACCTTCTCCTGGTAATGAGCTCAATTCACTAAACTCAAACTTGCTCTGTTACTTCCACTTCTCCTACCATTTCTCAAAGTTTCCCTTAGCTTCCCAAATTCAGATTAAAGAAACCACAGCTGCCTTTGAATTCATTCACTACTATAATTTACTACCAGACAAAGCAACTAAAGCCAAAGGAATACAAATGCAGTGCTCAGTGTGATGGTACTAGAGTATATTCTAGTACCCAGTATGCTCCATCACATTGGGCTGTCTCCTCCAGTATGGTGAAATTAAGTGAATAAGAAAATACCCTTATAAAGACAAAATAATTTTTGATGTTCACCATTTATTTTTTACAAATTGTATTTACCAGTTATTACTGATACTAAATTTTTGTCCTAGTGATTGAAATTACCAGTATAGAAAAATATGTTAATAGCTGCAACCATAAATTACCTTTTATGTAAGTATTGAGAAATATGAAGAAAAATACCTCATTAGATAATAAATATTTGTTTAAAGTGATATTTTTGCACAATGATCTGTGGGTTATAAATCTTTACATACGACTACCCAACAGATTTTGGAAAATGAAGTGCAAGCAGTTCACTAATACCACAAGCCAAAAAAAAAAAAAAGACCTAAAAGAACACTATGGAGAACCACTGAGTCTTGCCTGTATTTTCTAACATCTTGAGTGTTCTTTGTAATTTCCAAAAGCATTTCCTTTCCACACTTAAAAAAAGTATTTGTAACCCATTACTGAGAGTACATAATAAGTATAAAAATCTATTTCATGATGCTATAGATAAATATATTGGTGCAGTTTTCCCTAATGGGTTCAGAATACAGCAAAGGAAAGAACAGTTGAAAACAATGGCATGACTCACTTAGTAATTCTGACTCTACCTGCTGAATTACCAGTAACCAGAATTTATTCCATCCTGAGAATTTCGAAAATAAATTTATCTTGCTCTTTCTGATAAGGTAGAATGTAGTCAACATAGAAAATAAGTGCCAACTATTTTAATATTGTATATAAATTCATATTCATATAAATAAAAACCTTTTAGCTGTCTGCTTCAAGATTAAAAGCACTAATGAGTCTGTATGTGAATATTATATAATATTCATTAATTTTGAATATGTATATTTATTCAATATGTGTTTATTAATATATGTTTATGTTCATAAACATATTTTTGCAATTATTCAACTCAGATTCAAATTTTCTTGATATTCAAAAACCATACCAAGTACCTTCCAATACTAAAATTGTGTTTTAATATAAATGTCTCAAAATCAATCTGTAAAATTACTTCTATCACTAATGACCATTTTTCATTTAAATCATGGAAGTTTAAACCTACAAAATTAAATCATTTCAAAGTTCATTGGTAAAAACACCAGAAGCTCAGAAAGTTGCATTAATTAGTATTTATATTATGGTATCATCTACATATCAAGGTTTATAATAAATCACCAGGATAGAAAACAAATATTTGTAAAATTATTCAAACACCAGAAACTGCTAAATCAAAATGTGTTTTACATTATTAAACTACAAAAAACACCTGAATATTCAGTAAAAAGATGCTGTTGTATTTGATAATAAAACTAAGTACATATTTGTGCTTTATTTTATCCACTAAATGCATTCTTCTAAACCACTGTAGATCTGGAAAAATATTATTTTTGACAACAGTACAAATGGCAGAGAGTGTGAAATAAAAGAGTGAGAGTGTGATGATATAAAAATTCTCATATAATAAAGTTTTTTTTTATAATTGCTAAATTTAAAAATAAATACATTTTCTCAGTTTGAGAAATTAAGGATTCCCAGTTGTTCATTTCTTTCAGCACTTAGATTGAAAGAAATCTACTTCACTATTTAATTGGTATCTTAATGATGTGTCATACCCTCAGGAAAACAAAATCAAAACAATTCCAAAGACATCCTGGGTAGATAAGATTAATTATTTATACTTTCATGTTATGATACCCCAGTATAATCTGCAACTGGGTTTTGAGGGGAAAAAATATATTTATATTTTTTTCTTAACTGCTATTGGTACTTAATTGTGAGAAGTATCTTATTTGCACAAACTTTTAAATATAAGAAATGGCCTATTACAAAATAACACGTTAATGTTGCTACAATGCAAACTGAACCTCACAATTCACATAATACAATATGTCAAAAAGGTGATGTAATTGGAATGTATTTTTATATACTATGAATTTGTGCTTAAAAAAAAGAGCAGATTCAGAATACAGTAGCCTACTTAAATGTAAAATTGCAATTCTGTGGAAATTATTTATTCAAATACATATGGAAAACTAGTTGACTTCTTTTCTTTAAAGTTAGTTGTTGCATTCTTAAATAATATGCTCTAAACTTTTTCTTTAACATGAACATAACTTATAGGATGAAATATTATTCATACTAAGGTATATCATCTTCCCTTGTGGCTCATCTGGTAAAGAATCTGCCTGCAATGTGGGAGACCTGGGTTCGATCCCTGGGTTGGGAAGATCCCCTGGAGAAGGAAAAGGCTACCCACTCCAGTATTCCAGCCTGGAGAATTCCATGGACTGTATGGTCCATGGGAGTCTCAAAGAGTCGGACACGACTGAGTGACTTTCACTTCACTTCACTTTCTGGAGAAGAGAAAGGCTACCCACTCCAGTATTCTGGCCTGGAGGATTCCATGGACTGTATAGTCCATGGGGTCACAAAGAGTTGGACATGACTGAGCGACTTTCACTTCATATAATATTCAAACTTTATTCTAAAATATTTGTATTGTAATTCTAAAGTATCTGGTTATTATTGTGTTGCTACTGATCAGGATTTTTAAGGCAGTCCCACTGTTAATATGAATATTCCAGTTATTGAGTAGAATTCAATAGAATGGAAGTATCTGTGGATATTTCCTTCAGTCACAATACATCAATTCAGGATAAACATACTATCTGTCAAAAAAAAGACTAAAAGGAAATTTTCCAGTATATCATTTAAAAAGAATATTATCATTTTTCAAAGGGTCATAATGGTATAAAGCAGAGTGGCATGCTTAAGTAAGTTACTTATATTTTCTGAAATATTGAGAATATTAATGGCTAAGTATTTAAAGTGACTATTATAGAATCTTCACTATAGTAGTAAATTAATTTATTTACCTGTAAAATATGTGTGAAAACATTTCACAGAGATATTACAAATATCCTTTGAAAGATATCTTAAAACTAGGAAGTATTACATAAATTAATGATATTTATTATCTTTTAACTGGTTTGACATAAGTCTGTGAATGATGAGAATGTAGTGACAAAATATTTTGGATTTAAAAATAAACATGTTCTGTTTCAATATAAGAGAAACAGAGATATTTACATGTTCTCACATTTCTTCCACCATCTACAAATCTATCTTGCTTCCTTAAAATATAATAATTTCTGAAAGCCAAGGGAATTTTCAAATTCTATTGAAATCTTCATTGACTTTAGCTATTACCTATTGTTGAAATTTTAATGGTGCAAAGTTTATTTCTGCAAGAAGTCCCTTGGACTGCAAGGAGTCCCTTGGACTGCAAGGAGATCAAACCAGTCGATTTTAAGGGAAATCAGTTCTGAATATTCATTGGAAGGACTGATCCTGAAGCTCCAGTACTTTGGCTACCTGATGCAAATAACTGACTCATTGGAAAAGACCATGATGTTGGGAAAGGTTGAAGGCAGGAGGAGAAGGGGACAACCAGAGATGAGATGGTCAGATGGCATCACCAACTGGATGGACATGAGTTTGAGCAAACTCTGGGAGTTGGTAATGGACAGGGAAGCCTGGCATGCTGCAGTCCGTTGGTCACAGAGAGTCAGACACAACCGAGTGACTGAACTTAACTGAAAATTTATTTCCATATACCTAAATTAAATACTACTTATCATGACCTATGAACCTTATAATTAAATTTTATATCAAACATGTAAATTATGTTACATATAAAAGTTCATATAATTTGAGTGAGAATGTTCTATTGGTAATTAAAGGTGAATAAAAGAAATGATAAAGTCTGCTTATGAAAAGAATAGATTTCAAGAGTCCATAATTTTAAATACCTTGTAATATTAGGACCTGCAGCTGGTGACTGCAGCCATTAAATTAAAAGACGCTTGCTCCTTGGAAGAAAAGCTATGACCAACCCAGACAGCATATCAAAAAGGAGAGACATTACTTTGCCAACAAAGGTCCGTCTAGTCAAAGTAATGATTTTTCCAGTAGTCGTGCATGGATGTGAGAGTCGGAATATAAAGAAACCTGAGCACCGAAGATCTGAAGCTTTTGAATTGTGGTGTTGGAGAAGGCTCTTGAGAGTTCCTTGGCCTGCAAGGAGATCCAACCAGTCCATCCTAGAGGAGATCAGTCTCGAGTGTTCATTGGAAGGGCTGAGGTTGAAGTTTCAGCTGATGCAAAGAGCTGACTCATTTGAAAAGACCCTAATCCTGGGAAAGATTGAAGGTGGGAGGAGAAGGGGACAACAGAGGACGAGATGGTTGGATGGCATCACCGACTCACTGGACATGAGTTTGGGTTAACTCCGGGAGTTGGTGATGGACAAGGTGGCCTGGCGTGCTGTAGTCCATTGGGTCACAATGAGTTGGACACGACTGAGCAACTGAACTGAACTGAATATTAGGACTAAGTAAATTATTTCCATTCACATACTCCACATGACCAATTATTTTACACAGGGACACAATCTCTTTATCTTTAAAACTTTGTAGAAGTATTGTATACACTATAGTGTATCCAAATTCATCAATATTAGATTGAATAAATTTACACATTACTTAGGAACTGACCTTAATTAGAAACATTTGACATTTCACTAAAAAATATCCATTGGAGATTTCTTTGCTTCTATATTTGCAAATTTTCCAGGATTTAGGAAATATATCTCTGTGACATTCAGATTGTATCTTTAACAATGATAAGACTACAATAAAAGTGTAGAGAAAATAATGCTACTTGGCAGTTTAAGATAAACTATGTTTTAAATACATCTTAGGTGGTGATATATATTAAAATTAATTTTCTAATAGTGTTGTTTGTACATGGGGAGATTAAATCCCTCTTACAGGATCTTTAAAAATCACTGGAACAGAGACATACAACCTACACTTGACACATATGAAATTAAAGGATTTTTTTATTCACAGATTCTAAAAGGGGGGGGTATGGCATGCAATGCAGGGGAACAGATGGGAAGAGTTCCAAGTATCCTTTATCAGGGATTGGGGTAGAATACATAAGCAAAATGAGGATTTCACTGGAGTGTTTGAAAGTCAGTAGTTCACTATGAGAGAACAAGGGGAACCAGTGGCAGGTACTAACTAACCTTATCACTCTGGAGTCCTTGGCTACTGGGGTAAGACGCTCATTCTGTTTCTGGGAATGTCGAGGCATCAGGAAAATACAAATATTAAAATTTTATAAATGCCAACTTGGTTTGTATTCAACAAATAATCTTGACCATGGCAATAAGCACAGTTCTAGGGAAATAATAATAATATGTGAAAAAGAGAAGCCTGAAAGCACAGTTAGAACAAAGGTGTCATAAAATAAGTCAGACTTGTTTTTGTGCATATAATGGGTTTAAGTATACGTTTAAGTATATGTTTGTACATTCTTTCATCTTTGTGTTCAGATTGTTTTCATTTCAAGTGTGGATTCAATATGCATCAAACTATTGCTCTAATATGACACAAAGGTCTCAGAATATTTTTGGCATAGAGTAAATTATAGGAAAGAAAAGAGAAATTAAAGTGATAGGGTAAACTTTTCTCAGAAAAGTAACTGCCTAAATACAGGACACAGAAAGAAGTTAAATAAAATTAAAAACAGCAGTTATAAAGTTTAGAGGGCGCAAACAATTAGCACTGAATGAAAATCCAAAATAGAATTTAAAGATTATTGTGTAAGCAAGATCCATGGCTTATTTTTTTACTTTGGCTATACTGAAGGGGATCACCTTTTCTAGGAAGAAAATAAAGTTAAAGACTATTTCCAAGATGCTCTATTGAGTTACCCTAACTTACTCTTCCTTGACCCAAACATTGACCTGATATAATGGCTCCAGGGCAGGTCCAAGTGTCACTATTGCAATACATATCACTTGAGGATACGTATATTTTGGTGTGTCAGCAAGAAAATGAACACAAACCTCAGAAAGGAGAGGTTGATTAGAGTTGGAATCACATGAGAATTAAGGAGACCATATCTGCTAGTGGGTAAGTTTACTTTTAAACCTTGGTATCTGATATAGATATTCTGAAAAATCATAATTGACTGGGGAAGGAACTACGTAAGAAATGAATTATAGGTATTAATAATTTCTGTCCCATCAGTAAATAAATAAGTAAATAGATATTATATAATGATCTTTAAATTATGCTTTTATTTCTTATAACAAAGTTATTTGTACTGTACCTTCATGAAGAAGTACTAGATTAGTCTTAACATGTTCTTTTACCTAGTTCATAGGTAATCAGATCTTTTGGCAGCCTAATCCCAAAGTAACTCACAAGAGGGTTGGAAGAGGAATTAACTGGTATGTATTTATGGCCTATAAGTTATCTATCTTAATAACAACATTCACCTGCTGAGTAGTCATGAGCTTTATCAGACTAACTTAAGGTCTTTAAGATACAAATTGCTGCTAAGCTGCTAAGTCGCTTCAGTCGTGTCCGACTCTGTGCGACCCCATAGACGGCAGCACACCAGGCTTCCCCGTCCCTGGGATTTTCCAGGCAAGAACACTGGAGTGGGTTGCCATTTCCTTCTCCAATGCATGAAAGTGGAAAGTGAAAGTGAAATCGCTCAGTCGTGTCCGACTCGTATCGACCCCATGGACTGCAGCCCACCAGGCTCAAATTAAACTTAGCCAAATTATACACTCTACACTCTCACTGTGAACAGTGACTGCAGCTATGAAATTGAAAGATGCTTGCTCCTTAGATGAAAAGCTATGACAAACCTAGACAATGTATTAAAAAGTATAGAGATCATTTTGCCAACAAAGGTCCATATAGTCAAGGCTATGGTCTTTCCAGTGGTCAAATATGGCTGTGAGGGCTGGACCATAAAGAAGACTGAGCACCAAAGAATTGATGCTTTCTAACTGTGGTGTTGTAGAAGAGTCTTCAGAGCCCCTTGGACAGCAAGGAGATCAAACTAATCAATCCTAAAGATTCATTGGAAGGACTGATGATGAAACTGAAGCTCAAATACTTTGGCTACCTGATACAAAGAGCTGACTCATTAGAAATGACCTTGATGCTGAGAAAGATTGAAGGCAGGAGGAGAAGGGGAAAACAGAAGATGAGACAGTTGGATGGCATCATCAACTCAATGGACATGATGAGTCTGAGCAAACTGCGAACAGGGAAGGACAGAGAAACCTGGCGTGCTGCAGTCCATGGGGTCGCAAAGAGTAGGACATGACTGAGCAACTGAACAAAACAACAATTATTTCTCATAACTAAGCTTCTTGGAGATTTTAAAGTATGAGATATTTTAAGGAAAACCATTAAATATTTATGTCACATTGCAGAATCTATACACATTCATATATTTTTAAAAGAATTAAATATAATTTCTGAATGTCGTAATAATTATCTTTTTATATAAATGAACCTGACTGCAAAGTTTGTTTCATGTTGTATGGTCAATGATGGAAGATTATAAAATTTTGAAAATATGGCATTATAAATTGCCCATGTTCTTGGGACACTGAACTTTCAAAAAGCATCCTATTTGGTGTCAATAGATCTTGAGTCTAGTTTCAGCTTTGCTATTCCCTGGGCTGTGAGAACTTACACAGACTCTTTAAATTTAAAATTCAGTTCCATTATTAATCAGGAAGAAAAATATGAATTAGCCCTGTTCAATATAACTTTATGCAATAATGGAAATGTTCTGTATCTTTACTGTACCACTGTCATCACTGGCCACCTGTGGTTCTTAAAGATCCAAAATTGAGCCAGTATGACTGAGGAACTAAAATTTTAATATAATTAATTTAAAAAATAAATAAATATAAACAAATAGTCACAGGCAGCTAGTGGATACCATACTGGGCAGTGAAAACATACATAGTATCAATATTTGACCATTTTTTTTGGAAAGATTGGTAAGAATCATGGATTGTTATCATAAATGCATATGTTGTGAATGAATTTTTAAAAACAAACATATTTCATAAATACAGATGCCCCTAGAGAAATGTATGACCTAAATCAATCCTTAAAGATATAAGTAGTCCAGGCTGATACTTGACTTAAATGAAAATTCAGAAAAGAAAATAATTGAAAGGATCGATTTGCAGAAGAAAATAAAAGCCACATTATAGCAATGTCAAACCTAAGGAATTTTTAAAGGAAGAATTATAATTCAAATTTTCCAGGAATAATTACAAATAAATTATTGAGTAAATATGGAATTCAGGACTTTTTTAAACAAGTCAGTTATAAGCCCCTTCTTTCCTAGCTAGTTTCCAGATATTGACTTCTGAGACAATATCATATAATGTGGAGCCAATCATATGATGTCATTCTTCAGTCAGAGTTGAGATTTGTCCTATGGGCCATATATAAAAGCATAGTTTCCAAGAACTCCATATAAGCTTACAGCTGATTTTACCCAAACATAGATTAGCTTTCTAATCCAATACAGAATTAGGACCATAATTCTGGTTTCTATTTTTCAAAAATCTGCTAGTATGACTGTTCCATTGTAGCATACTTTTATTCAAAGAAGTCTTCACAAATGTAAATATATTTTAATATATATTTTCCATACATTAAAGAATAAAGGCTGGTTTTCTCTGTAATTATGCTTAGAAAACGGATTGCATATGCTGAATGTTAATAATTACATTTTAAAATAAAGGTTAACAATTCATATCATTTAAAATTCATCATAGCTCCTCTAAAAAATGTTCTTAAAAATAATGTTCTCTAAATCTTCTTATTTATTGCATAATGAAATCATAAGATTCTTGACAGATACTTACTATCCAAATAATATGCAATGCATGCACATACTATACAGCTATTTGCATAATGAAATTAGTTTTTAAACTCTTGATCCAGGTGCTTTTCCTCTACACTAGAAAAAATAAATTAACAGAATAACTGACAGAAATAAAACCCCCCATCTAAAATAACAATGAACCAAAAAGACAAAGCAATATATATAATAAACAAAAATATAATAGCATTTACTTCTTTTTTGTGTTCTTCTTAATTTGTCTTAGAAATAGTGCAAACTTGTAATAATATGTTACAATGTCACATCACATTTGACTGGTTATAAATTTAAGATTACTACAATCTTAGTAATTTTCTTAATTTTGACTATATATGCCACATATAGTTAATACAAAAATAGATAATTCAGTGGGAATGAAAACAGTAGTATATTTTATAACCTAAGCTAAGATTTTTTAAAGGCAGTATTTTTTTTTTAATAAACAACTTTGTAACAGAAAATGTTTTCTTATGTTAATTTTTTTTAATTTCAATCCCTGAACCACCTAATTTCTGATTTTTATTCCATTGCACTTATAATCTTAAAATATACTGAGTTATTTTTTTCCCCTCTTTACTATTTGAGCCATGAGGGATGCTCTATACCAATAAAATATTAATATAAAAGCATTTAAAGGTAAATTTCATGATGATCCACTGAAGTGAGGAAATATCCTGAGTCAAAAAACAATGATTGATAAACTATTCAAGACATCTCCTTGCTTTGCTTTTTTAAACTATAAGGGCAGATAAAAGCACTATTTCTTCACTTCATTTTAGTAATGATATCATTTTGAAGCTACTGACAAAGCAATAAATAAGGTCCAACAATACAATGTCAGTTACTTTGCCCAGAAGCTGTTTGTTTTTTTGTGGCTTTTTCCCTATTAAGTATGAAAAAGCCATGAGAATCTTAGTTAAAACTGATGGACTAAATTCAGATAAATTCAATAACACTTGTTGATTATGATAGATGTGTCAGCCACTGCTAAGTGCTGAGATAATGAATAAAGTGTAACTTTTTGTCCTGAAAGACACAAAATACCATCATTGGTTGATAATCACATAAGAAGATTGTGTTGTTTTATTGTGGTAAATGAAATGTTAGATATCCATGAGAGAATAGAGGAGAACACTTAGCTCAATCTGAGGTTTAACGGTAACTTTTTAAGACAATAGCTCTCATAAATAGTTAAGTCTAGATAAAATTGAACTAGTTAGCCAAATGATGAAGCTGGAGTTTTAACATGACATCAAGTTATTTTTCCTTGAGTGACTAGGTGGTATTATCAAGTGGGATTATGCAGATGACACCACCCTTATGACAGAAAGTGAAGAACTAAAGAGCCTCATGATGAAAGTGAAAGAGCAGGGTGAAACAGTTGGCTTAAAGCTCAACATTCAGAAAACTAAGATCATGGCATCTGGAGACCTTGGAGTCCATGTCCATTCTACTCCTCCCCCCAGGAGGGAGGGGTAACAAACAAGAATGACAGGCAGAGAGAAGCAGGTAATACACTCACATCTATGTTTCCAGCTCATACTGGTTTTATAAATAATAGATATGCATTAAAAATATTAATGAACTTTCTACTTTTAATGTCATGACATAATTCAAACTTTAGAGGAGTATTACTGAGGAAACAGTGATAATTCTAATTAGCAATTCATCTGCTGCTCTTGAGGGTCATTTTTTTAATTCTGCTTATTAACTTACAGCATTTCCCTTCTCACACTGACTGTCATTTTCAGGAATAAGTTAAGGTAGATCAGACCTTGTATGGTAGCAAGAAGTAGGACGTTATTAAAAAGAGCATTTAAGTAGTTAAAGAAGAAGTAGAAATTTATCAGAAGTAAATTGGCTATTAAATCATCATCAGCTGTTCTCTCATTTGAAATTTTAAGCATTCCAGGTGGATATAAATGAAATAACATTTAAGACTTCATTAAGAGCTTGGAGAATGTACAAGAATAGTAAAAAGGCCTATATAAAATATTTCAGTGCAGTTATGGTAGGCTCCATTTATATGAATAACCTACACATGAAGATTTCTATATATGAACTAAAATCCAAATCCCCCTAATCCTTTCCCTTTATTAACATAATGAATGGTTACAGAAAAAGCAGTGAATGTTTTTTATGTGCCAGGCACTGTATTAACCAACACAGACATTATTATCCTGATTTCACATATCAGGGAACTAGGTCTGGCAGAAGTTAAGGAACTTATTGAAGGTCACACGGTTAATAGGTAGGAGAGCAGTCTTTGAACATCAACCTTTCTCACACCAGATCTGTTGCTCACTGAACTATCTAGGCAATTAATGACAATAAGCACTAGCCAATTATGTATGAATTCAACAAGAAATAACCAACTCATCATACTGTAGCCGGGTAATTCACAACCACATAGTTCTCGAACCATTCTTGGGCTTGTTAATTATGTTTCCTGTGATTTCCAGGTCTGGACTCTATCTCTGAAGACTGTAGCCAAGACCCAATTTTTCCAGTGTCCTCAGTAAGCAAGGGCAGCATGAGCAGAATGTCTTCTATTTGCTCTGCTGAACACATTACTCCTCCTCACTTACTCACACCTACTCTGAAGGTACCTATCTCCCTTATCTTCACACTGACTTTCATCACAACTCATCCTTCTGCCCTTTCAATTCAGGTCACAGGGCTTCCCTGTGCTCCTTCATTACTCACTGCCCAAGTTCCCCACACCCTCATCCCCTGATGAGCTAGGCTTGTGATCCTAAACGTAGAGAAATTTCAGAGATAGGATTTGTCAGAGCTCACTTCCAAAATTCTTGTGGCTCCTACTATAGCTAATAATTGTGTATTACATAATCATGCTTTATCTGGCAAAAATAATAAGATTACAGAAACATCAGTTCAGTTCAGTCACTCAGTCGTGTCTGACTCTTTGTGACTCCATGGACTTCAGCATGCCAGGCTTCCCTGTCCATCACCAACTCCCAGAGCTTACTTAAACTCATGTCCATTGAGTCAGTGATGCCATCCAGCCATTTCATCCCCTGTGGTCCCCTTCTCCTCCTGCCTTCAATCTTTCCCAGCATCAGGGTCTTTTCCCACACAAACATACCACTAAGACAATTCTCTATCAGTATCAAGATTGATTATTTAGTTAAGAATTATTCTAAAGTGGAAAGGAAATTACCTTAGTGTATGAGACTAAATTTTATTTTTCTTTCATGCCATCACCTTGCATAATCTCTGACTACTGAAACTCAGCAAGACTTGAGAGAAATTTACAATGAAGCTAACTTTTAATCATATAATTTCATAAATTTTAAAAATACTAAATATACTTCTTTCCCTCTCTGCTGTCACTTCAATGATACAGACTGGAAAAGGGCTGGCCTCACATTAAATCCATAATAAATACCATATGCTGTGCTTAGTCACTCAGTAGTGGCCGACTCTTTGTGACTCCATGGACTATAGCCCTCTAGGCTTCTCTGTCCATGGGGATTCTCCAGGCAAGAATACCTGAGTGGGTTGCCATGCCCTCCTCCAGGAGATCCTCTCAAGCCAGGGATGAACCCAGGTCTCCCACACTGCAGACAGATTCTTTACCATCTGAGCCACCAGGGAATCCATATATATATAATGATTTAAAACTATTAAAATAAGTTGCTTTATTCATATTGGGAAAGATATAACACAAAACATTTTAGGATATAAGTTTAATATTCAATATGCCTAATATCAAGATTGTATACTGTTGCTTGACTTTATAGCATACTGTTTTTTTTATAATGATGTTCTTAAAAGTATGATCTTTTTCTCTTACTCTAAGAGTTATTTTGGTGGATGTCTTTTCTTTACACCACCCTCTTCACTCCCACTAAAAATATACTGGCATGTCCTAGGTCACAGTCATATTATATTCTTTATTTCTTTTTATCTCATCAGTAATTCCAATAGGAAAATATTGTTAACTTATTTTCAGTTAAATTACCCAAGATCAATCAGTTAGTCATGAGCCTGCCTTCAATTTCAATTTTTTTTTCATCTGCTACAAATTACCAAGGCATCAGAGTCAAACATTTTAGCATCTTTTCTGTTTTTCATTCAGTAAAAGAGAAACTGATTGGCAGTCTGCCTGAAACAAAGTAATCACTCACTAAATGAACAAATTAATAATTTTTTTTTCAGAAGATATAGGAGACAGCAGGAGAGTGGAAAACCAAGGAACAGAGTGAAGCTCATGCTGAAGGAGATGGTATCACAGCCAATTGAAACAAAGATTTTTAACAAGGTTTATTTCTATGTAAAAGGTTGAGTGAATAATCAATTCAGATATGTATAATTCAACAAGTTGTAAATTGCATATATATATATATATATATATATAGTACAAATTATATAGACATGTACAATAATATATTTTCTGAGCTTTTTAAACTATTGCACCATACTTTTTTTTTGTTTGTTTTTCTTTTTAATTTTTGGAGAATATTGTAGCTACAAATGGACACATATAGCTTCAAGAGACCCTAACGTTAATACTGCTAATATTCATATATATAAACTGTTCAATACAGCCTAATGTTATTAATATTGCTTTTATGAAAAGATTCTATCTGCATGCAAAAAAAAAAAAAGAGTATTTGCAGTAACAGTCTTTAGAAATAAAATATTACATAGAATATTGCAGAATTTAATTAATAATTCACCTACAGAAATGTTATAAGGATGTAGTAATTATAGGCTAATTCTATACAAGGGGAAAATAGCCTTATAATCATTTTTCTGCTACTTTTTGGTAATTCAGCTATACAGTAGGACATAAAGAATTTTAAAAAAACCGAAAAATCTTCAATGCTTTATGATTTTAGTCATAAAACTTACTTACACAATGTATTTTAGTTAAAGTTCATAGCTCTTAAAATGCCAAAACATAATTTGATTCTTTCCCCAGAATTTTCAAATGAGGCAGCTTCCTGGAATTTTATTCTTAATATATCAGTCCTGTTATCTGTGTGATACACATTGGGCAGCATATATACAGTTGTCTGTTGGTTTTCAGTGAATGTTGATAAGAAAGGATGATAAGGCCTATGATATTTCAGTATTTGTGAAACAAGAGGTATGCCATCATTTTATGTTTCAAGAATTTTCACCAGGAACCCTTTTGCCACTTATTAATATCTTTGAAACCAGAAAATTTGTGGAGAGGCAGTAAGGGGATGCTTTTTAATCAAGAAATATTATTAAGAACTTAGAACTTAATAGGAGACTTTGTATTTAGAGATCTAAACCTTGTCATTTTTTAAGACATGGGATCCAAACTCTGGGATCTAATGCCTGATGATCTGAGGTGGAGCTGAGGTAATGATAATATAAATAAAGTGCAAAATAAATGTAAAGTGCTTGAATCATCTCCAAACCATCCCCCCGCTCATAAAAGAAAAATTGTCTTTCATGAAACTTGTTCTTGGTGCCAAAAAGGATGGGGACCACTATTTTAAGGTATTTGCTCTAATGGAATTTCTTCCCTCTCTCGTTTCATTTCAATTCATTTCGGCCGTCACAGAATGAAGCACAGAACCCTAAATGGTATGCAGAAACCACAGTTTGGCTATTATTTATGCCGCTTAGCAATGCTGAGATATAATGAAAGTTGGTGACATTTATAAGGAACATCAGTACATATTTTATATCAAAATACTTCAGAATGCTCATTCACACCTAGGTAGAGGGGTATAATGTAAAGATACCACAGTGCAGAATATAAGAGCTTACATTTGAACTCTGGATATGCTTATTGGCTATATCATATTTAACGTGTTAACTTTTCAAAGATTATGCATCTTATTCATAAAATCAGAAGAACTAAATATGATAAAGCAAGGTAAGTTATAATTACATATATAAATATATATATATTAAGGTACTCTGAATATTAGTTATTATCACATTATGATATAATAAGTTGTGAATAAATTTCAAACTAACGTCTTAAACCATGTGGCCTCTTGATAAAGAAAACTGAAATTTGAAAAGGAAATGTTAGTTTTTGTAAAAACAATTTAAAACACTTTGGGAAAATCTCATATATATTTGCATGCAAAGATGGGCACAACAAAGGACAGAAATGGTATGGACCTAACAGAAGCAGAAGATATAAAGAAGAGGTGGCAAGAATACACAGAAGAACTGTACAAAAAAACCCTTCATGATCCAGATAACCACGATGGTGTGGTCACTCACCTAGAGCCAGATATCCTGGAATGCGGAAGTCAAGTGGGCCTTAGGAAGCATCACTACAAACAAAGCTAGTGGAGGTGATGGAATTCCCGTTGAGCTATTTCAAATCCTAAAAGATGATGCTGTGAAAGTGCTGCACTCAATATGCCAGCAAATTTGGAAAATTCAGCTGTGGTCAAGGGACTGGAAAAGGTCAGTTTCCATTCCAATTCCAAAGAGAGGCAACATCAAAGAAAGTTCAAATTACCTCACAATTGCACTAATCTCACACACTAGCAACGTAATGCTCAAAATTCTCCAAGTCAGGCTTCAACCGTACTGTTGAACCATGCAATTCCAGATGTTCAAGCTGGACTTAGAAAAGGTGGAGGAACCAGAGATCAAATTCCCAACATCCACTGGATCATCAAAAAAGCAAGAAAGTTCCAGAAAAACATCTACTTTTGCTTTATTGGCTATGCCAAAGCCTTTGACTGTGTGGATCAAAAGAAACTGTGGGAAATTATTCAAAAGATGAGAATACCAGACCACCTTACCTGCCTCTTGAGAAATCTGTATGCAGGTCAAGAAGCAACAGGCAGAACTGAATATGGAATAACAGACTGGTTACAAATCAGGAAAGGAGTATGTCAAGGCTGTGTATTGTCATCCTGCTAATTTAACTTATATTCAGAGTACATTGTGGTGACTGCATCCAGGAAATTAAAAGACACTTACTCCTTGGGAGAAAAGCTATGACCAACCTAGGCAGCATATTATGAATTTGGCCATAAGGAGTTCATCATCTGAGCCACAGTCAGCTCCCAGTTTTGTTTTTGCTGACTGTATAGAGCTTCTGCATCTTAAGCTTTAATGACTACAATCACTCTGATTTTGGTGTTGACCATCTTGTGATGTCCATGAGTAGAGTCTTCTCTTGTGTTACTGGAAGAGGGTGTTTGCTATGACCAGTGTATTCTCTGGGCAAAACTCAGTTAGCCTTTGCCCTACTTCGATTTTTACTCCAAGCCAAATTTTCCTGTTACTCCAGGTAGCTCTTGACTTCCTACTTTTGCATTCCAGTTCCCTATAATGAAGACTTTTTTTTTTTTTTTGGTGTTCGTTCTAGAAGGTCGTGTAGGTTTCCCTATTCTCTCTTGGTTAATTCTTGACTAAACTGCCTAGAATTCAGTGCCATAGCAAGTTCCTGATAGAACAAAGCTGAGCTTTCTCCATTCCTATTTCCATTGCACTGTATGAATTTCCTAATCCTAACCTACTCATACTGAATTATAATTGAATGTTTAAAAGGGATATGTCCTCAATTAGATTATACATAGGAGAAACATGTATTATTAGTTATAATTTCCACAGAGCTTACCATAGTGCCTATCACATAATAGAGCACAATATTTATTTGTGAAATAAGAGAATATGGGACCTGTGTACAAATATGGTGTCTCTTTTATAGCTAATATCTGATGAGACATTACTTTTCTGACAAAGGTCTATATAGTTGATGCTATGGCTTTTCCAATAGTCATGTATGGATGTGAGAGTTGGACCATAAAGAAAGCTGAGCACTGAAGAATTGATGCTTTTGAACTGTATTGTTGCATAAGACTCTTGAGAATCCAAGGAGATCAAACCACTCAATCCTCAAGGAAATTAGTCCTGAATATTTCTTGGAAGGACTGATGCTGAAGCTGAAGCCCCAATACTTGGGCCACCTGATGCAAAGAACTGCTGCTGCTGCTGCTGCTGCTAAGTCGCTTCAGTCGTGTCCAACTCTGTGCGACCCCAAAGATGGCAGCCAACCAGGCTCCTTCGTCCCTGGGATTCTCCAGGCAAGAATACTGGAGTGGGTTGCTTCAATGGAAAAGACCCTGATGCTGGGAGAGATTGAAGACAGGAGAAGAAGGGGTTGACAGAGGATGAGATTGTTGGATGGCATCACCGACTCGAGGACATGAGTTTGAGCAAGCTCCGGGAGTTGATGATGGAAAGGGAAGCCTGTCATGGTGCAGTCCATGGGGTTGCAAAGAGTCGGACTCGACTGAGTGACTTAACTGAACTGATGGATCCTCATCCTGGATGGTTTGCTAACACCTCAAACCAGGATGCTACAGAAGTGTTCAGTCTTTCAAATCTCTTCCTCTTCAGCTACTGTCTTTTCTGATACTATTGCCTTTACTGCTTGGGAATTCTTAGTTAAAATCTCCAAATTTTCATTACTTTCATCTACTCATCCCTGTTTGCATATCATCATTTACTATGTCTTATTAATGTCACCTTCATAATGTTCTTTAACTCTAACTTCCTGTTCTCTAGTCCCAGTGTCTGCTTTTTATTTCAATAACTTACATGTTTTGTCTGGATTAATATAATGGTTCTTCTATATCCACTTCCCTGACTCATCAGATCGCTTTTCTGACAAAATAATTCTCTCTTGTTCAAAAACCACTTTTGAATCTCTACTTCCTTTCAAAATTATGCAATCTCCTTCATATGCCATTCTAGCCCCCTACCTCTCCAATCTACCCCCATCCCCCTCTGCCCACTGTGGTCAAAACTCCTCCTTCTCCACTGGAATTTCCACTAATCTAATTCAAGTACTGTTTGGTTTCAAATATTCAGTGCTCCTATATATTACCACCTATGTGCCCTTCCTTATATTCAAATGGGATGCTTCTTCTGATGCCAGATGTCCAAAGTCTATTCATTATTTAGAGCCAAAATTAAATATTTTCTCTTCTGTGGGATTTCCCTGTTTCCCATTAAAATGCAAGCTGGAATTCATTACACCTTCCACTGAACACCAATGCAATTATTCTGTCTCTTCCTTATGACATTTGACAGCTTACATTTTAAAGCGTTTCTATTCGAGAATGTGCCATTTTCTCCTATATACTGTAAGTTTCTTGCAGACAAGATTCAAGGATTATTTATCTTTTACACCCTCACAATGAATTATACAAGAGACTAGCACATTGAATGTTTTACATTGTTTTGTAGAAGCTAAATAATGATTTCTTATACAGGTGAAGCAATGAATGAGTAAATTAATGAAATTTTATTTATACTTGAACTGAAATTCCTCCCTCCTTGTATTTATAAAATTTATTTTTAGAGTCTCCCTGAATCTTTTCTTACAAACTGCCAGGAGACACTCATCTTAATCTCTAAAACCTTCTCTGATTCTTAGTCCCTGTTTCTCCCTATCTTACAATATGAACATACTTGAAGCACATAATTGAAACTGTCCATTAGGAATATATTTTTTCATGAACTCACACAAGTATATTCACTGTAAGAACTTTTTATTTCCCTAAACATTTCCAAGGTAGCCTTTCTTATATTTAAGAAATAGTTTCCTAAGAAGTTTCCTAGGAAGCTTTTGCTGACTGTTGTCCAGCAATAGAACACATATAGCTTATATTCTGTATATGAATTTCTGTTCAAAAATGAGTTTTAGTTTACCTTATCAATGACTTACAATGCCTATGAACAAAGTCTCAAACACTTTATGGAAACATTTGTGTGTATATTTTTCTTTTTTAAATCTGTCAAAATAATACAGCAACCTGAAGTCCTAGATAGCTTCACTTATTTTATAAACTGAAATATAGAAATTCAGTTCACAACAGCCCAAATGCCAGGACAAGAGCTGCCTCAACATTAATTACTAAAAAACATCTAGTTTTGTGAAGTTTGCTGCTTTCGTACTTAAAAGTCAGTATGGGATATCAGCATGTTCTGTCACCATTAAACTTTTCCCCAAATATTACAGCCCTTGCTTGTTCCTCTAGAGAGAGGGCTTCTTTGAGACCAGGAAGAAGCATTGTTCCCCATTGTTTCCCATTATACATTACAAGAGAGATGCAAAGATCAGCAGGAGGATAAAGGGGAAATGTGCCTTTTCAGTCATGCTTATGTTGTTGAATATAGAATCTTTTCCTATGGAATAGATTATAACTTATAACTGTGCTTATAACTGGAGTAAATCATCAGCTGCTTTAATAATGCAAATGCCCCATCAATTATTTTGTCTCTCCAGTAATATTTATAAATTTAACTGTATGAAGTTTTCTCTTTGTCTATAATCAACATGTTTATTGCTTTAATAATATTCTAATCAATAATATTCCAGTAGAAATGTCATAGTACAGTGTCTAAAAGAAGATAAAAGTGATACCTTATCTAAAGTCCATAGCATAACAATAGTAAGCTCTGGAGTTCAAAGGAAAATTAAGCTTTATATTATAAAAAAAGTAGCACAGGCCACTTATAACTCTAAAAAAATCAGTTGTCCACTGCCATACTGATTTATGAGTGAGAATAAATATCAGGCTCCAAAATTTTTAAAACATATTATCAACACCATCTTAAGTACCTCCCTTGTCAAAAGCACGTATATTACTCCTCTTTAAAAAAAATTACATAAAACATCAACTCTTCAGGAAATTTCTATGTAAATTATCCTTGATTAAATAGTAATGTGCCAAAGAAACATAATTAAGACTATATTAAAAAAAAGCAGCAAAATTATCAAGCTAATTATTAATTTCTGGCTGTCTATGTTTCATTCTTCTATTAAGAAGCATCCCATGTTTACTGCAGCATTAATCACAGCAGCCAAGTTGTGAAAACAACCTAAGTAGCCATCAATGGAGGCAAGGATAAAAAAGATGTGGAGTATATGTACAGTGGAATATTACACTGCTACGAGAAAGAAGGAAATCCTGCCATTTGCAACAGCATAGGTAGACCTTGAGGGCATTATGTTGAGTGAGATAAAACAGACAGAATAAAGGCAGGTACTCTATGATGTCACTTTTATGTGTAATCTTAAAAAGTCAAACTTGTGGGGACAAAGAGTAGAATGGTGTTCACCAGAGACTAGGGCATGGGAAATTGGAGAGATGTTGTTAAAGGGTACAAACCTACAGTTAAAAGAGACTTTTTATGCTCTGAAGATCTAATGTGTGGCACAGTGATTATAGTCAACAATATTGTATTATAGACTTCAAAGTTGCTGAGAGACAAATCTTAAATACTCTCACCAAAGAAAAAGAAATGATAATTATGTGTCAAGATAGGCATGGATTAATACTATGATAGTGAAGTTGCTCAGTCGTGTCCGACTCTGCGACCCTGTGGACTGTAGCCTACCAGGCTCCTCTGTCCATGGGATTTTCCAAGCAAGAGTACAGGAGTGGGTTGCCATTTGGCAATATGCAAATATATTAGATATGTAATGTGCAATATTTAAACATATCAAATCATAGTTTACACCTTAAACTTACATTATGATGTATGTCAATTATGTCTCAATTAAAACCAGCTAAAAGACAAAAAATCTTTTAGGCTTATCATCTCATCTCTCTGAATAAATGTCTCCTCAAAGTGTTAATATGGTTAACACTTTTAGCTAGGTTGTATCTAACCCAAGAATTCACATATACCTATGATTCAAACAGCTGGTAATGAAACCCATCAGTCTAGGTACATTAAAGACCCAGAGGCTTTCTCAAAAAGAACATACTCAAATAAAATTATTAGGATCAATTACAGAACATTAATTTTTGGTCTTTGGATGTGGACTAAAATTCTGAATATATCCACACATATTCCTCTGGTTCATCCGAGGAAAAAAGAAAGCTGTTATGTAAAAAAGAAAGTGGTAAGTTTACCAAAACTCAGAGACTTTGCAGCATAAGCTATAATGATTTATCTTCCTTATAACAAAGAATACTGTGAATCATGGCAGAACTAACTCTGTTTCATATACAAAGGGCTCATATGCAACTGGAATATGTATGGCAGGATATCACTTGGAAGTGGAAAGTTTTGATTAGCTCCTCACATTAGTTAATGATAGAAATAGGTCTATGTTTTTGCCAGAGGTCTTAGTGCCACAGAAAGGCAGAATCCAGAGTCAATGTCCACAGAGAAAATGGACCTATTAGCAGACAATACCAGGGAAGTGGGATTTAGCAGATGAGCAAGAAACTGTACATGTCCCTGGAAACTAGCAGAATTTCTTTTCAGCATAAGTGACACATCTCCTAAGAACTCCCGGAAATAATTATTGTCAGGGACATTGCAAGGCCAAGGACCTTCTCAGAGGAATAAGAGCAAGAGTCACCAAAAGAAAATTACTAGTAAAGAGATCCTGTTTAAACCTGTGCTTAACTGGAGTAACTAGCTTATCCCAGGCAACATATGATAATTATTTCTTTACTCCTTTGAAATATGAGAGAGAAAAAAGGAGGAAGATCTTACTATGCCATTGAAAATCTTTAGAAACTATATGAAAGTGAAAGTGAAGTCGCTCAGTTGTGTCTGACTCTTTGCGACCCCATGGACTGTAGCCTACCAGTCTCCTCAGTCCATTGGATTTTCCAGGCAAGAATACTGGAGTGGGTTGCCATTTCCTTCTCCAACAGATCTTCCTAACCCAGGGATCGAACCTGGGTCTCTGGCATTGTAAGCAAACGCTTTACTGTCTGAGTTGCCAGGGACTGTAAAGTCATCTATAAACACTTAAATAAATTCAATAATTTACTGGTTATAATAATTTGCTTCCTAGTCCATTTCCTTGTAAGTATCCATTTCCTTGTTCAATAAAGTTAGCTCCTTTAATAGATTACCCTCCTTACAAAGTTAAGTCTCTGCAATCATTTAGAGATCTGTATGATTTTAAAAAGCAAGTGCATTCCTCCATCCACCTATTAGGGCAGGCCTGTGTTCCAATTAGGATTGGTGGACTCCTGAAGAGGTTAATGGACACTATGGCTCTCATCTGCCCAATGCAGGGGAGGGAAGATTATTTTTCCTCTATCCATTCACCATTCACGCTGTGCAGATATTTCAGTTGTGACCATCATCAACATATTGAAATATGGACTCAAGTATATATATATATATATATATATATATATATTATATATATATATATATATTATATATATATATATATATATAATATAATGAAATACCCAGTCCTATTCACTTAAGGATCAACCTAAGTTTTGTATAATTGATATTGTCCAACCAAAGATCAAATACCCAATTAAACTCAGGAGCATCATCAAATGAGAGTATAGTGTTCACTACCCCTTATATAGGGGCTTCCCTGGTGGTTCAGTGGTAAAAAAAAAAAAAACCCACCTGCCAATGCAGGAGATTCAGGTTTGACCCCAGTGTCATGAAGATCCACTGGAGAATGAAATGGCAACCCACTCCAGCATTCTTGCCTGGGAAATCCCATGGACAAAGGAGCTTGGCAGACTAAAGTTCAAGGGATCATAAAGGGGTCAGACATGACTTAATGAATACATAACAATGCTGTATATTGTCACTCGGCTTATTTAACTTATATGCAGAGTACATCATGAGAAATCCTGGGCTGGAAGAAACACAAGCTGAAATCAGGGTTGCTGGGAGAAGTATCAATAATCTCAGATATGCAGATGACATTACCCATATGAAAGAAAGTGAAGAAGAACTAAAGAGCCTCTTGATGAAAATGAAAGAGGAGAGTGAAAAAGTTGGCTTAAAGCTCAACATTCAGAAAACTAAGATCATGGCATCTGGTCCCACCACTTCGTGGGAAATAGATGAGGAAACAGTGTCAGACTTTATTTTTGGGGGGGCTCCAAAATCACTGCTGATGGTGATTGCAGCCATGAAATTTAAAGACGCATACTCCTCGGAAGGAAAGTCATGACCAACCTAGATAGCATATTTAAAAGCAGAGATATTACTTTGCCAACAAAGGTCCGTCTAGTCAAGGCTATGGTTTTTCCAGTGGTCATGTATGGATGTGAGAGTTGGACGGTGAAGAGAGCTGAACGCCGAAGAATTGATGCTTTTGAACTGTGGTGTTGGAGAAGACTCTTGAGAGTCCCTTGGACTGCAAGGAGATCCAACCAGTCCATCCTAAAGGAGATCAGTCCTGGATGTTCATTGGAAGGACTGATGTTGAAGCTGAAACTCCAAAACTTTGGCCACCTCATGCAAAGAGTTGACTCATTGGAAAAGACCCTAATGCTGGGAGGTATTGGGGGCAGGAGGAGAAGGGGATGACAGAGGATGAGATGGTTGGATGGCATCACCGAATCAATGGACATGGGTTTGGGTAGACTCAAGGAGTTGGTGATGGACAGGGAGGCCTGGCATGCTGTGATTCATGGGGTTGCAAAGAGTAGGACACGACTGAGCAACTTAGTGAACTGAAATATAATTTTAGAAACACACTTCAAAGTTCTAGTCACGTAATTTCTCCCCAAAATAAGTTAAGGAATTTTTTAAAGAAGTACTTTAAACCAAATGGTTTAGACACATGCATTTCTTATATTAGTATCTATTATGTTTGATGATTTTAATAGGATAATGCATCTAAGATGAAACATGCTCATGTACAATATTAAAATGATGACTGTGCAAGAAAATCTAGGTTTAAAAGTATAACAAACTACATTTTGAGATGCTAAGTGGGCTGCTTTTTATCTTTCATAAGGCTATGTATCATAGACCACATCCTGACAGAATAATGAGCTATTACAAAGCAACCACAGAAGACTAGCAACATACAATAACATTTGACTAGTTTGTTGATCTGTATGACATTTTATTCCTTGCTTAAGATTACTTCTAATATTCAGTAGTAGAATGAATTTCACTTGAGACAAGGATATAATAACCCTATATGATTTTTAAGACCACTTTATACAGGATCTAATTTACATATGACATCACTGGAAAGCAATTTTTGAATTACATGTACTAAAAATTCTGATTCTGAAAATGCAGTTGATGAGGGTTTTTCCGTCTTACCTTCCCTGGTGGCTCAGATGGTAAAGAGTCTGCTTACAATGAAGGAGACATGGGTTCAATTCCTGGGTCAGGAAGATCCCCTGGAGAAGAGAATGGCAACCCACCCCAGTATTCTTGCCTAGAGAATTCCTTGGACAGAGAAGCCTGGCAGGATACTGTCCATGGAGTTGCAAATAATCAGATATGACTGAATGACTTTCACTCACTCACTTTTTGCAGCTGCAAGAGATCCATTCCAGAATATTTACAAGTCCCCTGATATCAGGAATTTTAGGAAAATAATATAAATTTTTAAGTTAAAATGCAAATTCAGTTAAAGTCTTGAATATGTTTTTCATATTTTAATTATATTTTTGTAATATTTAGAGAAATGATCCTATAGAACAAGGGTCCCCAACCTCCAAGATCTTACGCCTTATCTGAGGTGGAGCTAATGTAAGAATAATGTAAATAAAGTGCACAATAAATGTAATGCACTTGAATCATCTCCAAACCATCCCCTCCCCCCCAACTCCAGCCCAGGGAAAAATTGTCTTCAATGAAACCAGTCACTGATGCCAAAAAGGTTGGGGGCTGCTGCATAGAACACTAAATGTAAACCAATATTTAGCTTATTCATTGACTTTCAAATCTACCACACTCAAAAAGATAAATCCTAGTTTGGGTTAGAGATAGTTTTTTAACTGGTTCTGAGAAATAAGGCATTTGAGGGCAAATTCTTAATTTTTAGCAAACGATAAGAAAAATGTTATCTATAAGAAAATAATATATAGCTATACTAATGACTGCAAGCTTGAAATAGTGTTCTGCCCTGTTTAATGAGGTAAGCTATGAATGATCAGTTATGTAGACAAGCAGAATTTAATTAGACATGTAGAACAAATGTGATTTAAAATAGCAACTAAAATCACTTTAGCTCTACAGCTATTTCAAAAGCACATTCAGATCCTGGAGTGGAAAAGAAATAGTATTACAAGAAAGCCATGAAGCTATCACTGGGGAATTTTCTTTTTTAAATAGTGGAACAGAGTTTTATCTAAGAAAAAAATGTTGAGGAGCAGAAACCCTAGGAGAGAAATTGTAACAGTCACCAAGGCTTCTTGACACTAGAGATTGGATTGCTTCAGGCTCCCTTAGTCAGCAGGAAAGCAGAAGGAGAAGCAAAGCAAGGAGGAAAAAACCGCGAGAAATAAAGAAAAGTTCAACTCTAAACTTCAAAGATGAGCAATGATAGACATATTTTAATGTAAACTCACTATTGCTCTGGTCCCCTCCTTTCCAAGAAAACTTAAGAATGTGAAACTATGCTGTCATTTTAAGTTTCCATTCCTAGGCTGCTACATTGCCACACGCACAAAGCATTTGAGTAAAAAAGAATCACAAAAGAGAATAGTTGAGAAAATAGGTTTGACACACTGGCCTGAAATAGTATCTTTAGTAATCAGTAACAAATTTTGTAAATTGTTTAAAGAGAGTGAGACCCCTATGCTCTATAGTAGAATAGATGGGGGAATGTAGGCTGGGCTGGTATGCACAAATGGGTTAAACAAACACTCTAGAAATGCCCAATTGATGGTAGTGGAGTAATGGGAGCAGAAGATACAAGGATTCTTTGATACTTCTTGAAAAAAATGCTCAAGACCTTAGAATGAAGATAAAACAAGTTTATCAAAATTTTAGATATTTCTAAATTGGTTTTAGAAACCCATGATGGATTTATGTCAATGTATAGCAAAACAAATACAGTATTGTAAAGTTAAAAAATAGAAAATAAACTAAATTAAAAAGAAAAAAATAGAAATGACAATAGTTACTAAATTATAAAGCAAATTCATAAAAAAAATTAAATAAGCTAGTTGAGCATAGTTGAACAGGATCAAATTTGATATAGATAATGCTAATTGTTTGGTTATATTAAGAATATTACAGAGCCCCTGTTTGAGTTCCCTGAGTCATACAGCAAATTCCCATTGGCTATCTATTTTACATATGTCATTGTAAATTTCCATGTTACTCTCTCCATACATCTCCCCTTTTCTCTCCTCCCCTGCCCCCATATCCATAGGTCTGTTCTCTATGTCTATTTCTCCATTGCTGTCTTAATAAATTCATCAGTGCCATCTTTTTTGATTCCATATATATGTGTCAGTATATATCTATATTTCTCTTTCTGATTTACTTCACTGGAGAATGGGATGGAGAGGGAGGTTCAGGAGGGAGAGAACATGAGTGGTGTACCTATGACTGATTCTTGTTGATGTATGACAGAAAACCACAAAATTCTGTAAAGCAATTATCCTTCAATTTAAAAAAAATAAAAATAAAAAGACTGACAGAGAAATTCCAATATATATAGGCCTTGTTGTCAGATAAAAATGTATATATTTTATTACAGTTTGTAATAGCACAGAGCAAGAATGGCATTATTTAGCAAGATTTTATGGGAGGTGGGGCTATCTTGGAATTTTTCCTGTTAACATATAACAATAGCTGATACTGAAAAATTTAAATCCATCTCAGGCTACATGAACAGTTATTCTGGATCTTGGGAAGTTAGAGAAGTCTCTATTCTGGGCGACCTAGAACACAGACCTAGGCTGTGTAGTGTTACACAATCAATTTCTCAGTTTGATGATACTGAAAAATTAGTGCATTGTCAGATGATGAGAGATCTTCAAAAATAAAGCTAAGAAGATTCCAAGGGAATATCAAATGGACTCATAAAATTAAAGGGACTTTCCTGGTGGTCTGGTGGTTAAGAATCTGCCTTCCAGTGCAGAGGACATAGACTTTATCCCTGGTCAAGAGCTAAGATCCCACATGTCACACAGAGCATCTAAGCCTGTGCACCTCAACTAAGGAGCCTGTGCACTCTGGAGTCCATGCACCATGACTAGAGAGAAGCCCCATGTGCTGCAACAAAGAGTCTGCATACTTTAACAAAGACCCTGCCACAGTCAAAAATTAATTATTATTTTTTAAATTGAAGTTTGAAGTTCCCTAGAGATCATCTAATTTAAGCTTTTCATTCAAAGATGAGACCGACTTATAAGTTATAATCAAAACTAGAAAGAATACAAAAGATACACCTGATTTGACACCAAGTTTCTAACGTTTGGAACAGTAAACATGCAAAACTGAAGCTATTCACTTCATCTTGGTATCCTACCACTTTGTGCATGATTAGTAAATGCTTGCTAAAATAATTATGTGGTATCTGAAATAACCAAATTTATGCTAATTTCCTCAATACAAATATAGACCAATAATAGGTCTCTGAGCTCTTCAACTTTTAATTTTCTTTAATATCCTAAGTAATGGTGAATATTCAGGGAAATATCAAAGAAAATTATTGAAGTAATATATGAAAAAATACTTTATCTTATGAATGTAGGATAAACATTATTTAGCTGGAAATGAAGATGAAGGTAAGCCATGGACATTTTAGTATATTTATTATACCTCACAAAATTAGACTTTGCATCTAACACAAATACAATAAAATAAAATTGCATATTTCATGAAGTAAATGGTTTTATAATAAGTATTCTAGCTGCCATAATAAAGTCATAGCATGACTTTACTTAATAAGCTATTCTTTTATATCTAGAGTAAAAGAATCAAGTAATTTCTAGGTATTTTGTGCTTTAAAATGTTCATTTCTTACAGAAAAAAACCTGAATTGAAAGTGTCTTACTGTTTGAGAACTTTGAAAATCAGTGCTCTGTAAAAAAAAAAAAAAAAAAAGAAAGAAAGAAAAAAATGTACTGCTATTTTGGAAAATGCTTTACATACAATTTTTAACAGATGCTACACTTTTAATTCCATATATTATATATTACAAATTTATTTTGCCAAGTGATTAATAATTTTAGCATTTTTCATGAAAGTTTTACACTCAGTATTACATTTCACTGAAATTTAAAAGTAGATGTACCTCATTTTCTGACTTATCTGATCATTAAGAAGTGAAAGTCAGGGTTCTGTGCTTAATAACAGGGGTTTTTTAAATGAAATATAAAATTTTAAAATTGACTTATATTACTCTGAATCTTTTGGATATTAATTTAAAATATTTTATATGTCTTTTAAAGTTTATTTAATATTTCTCCCTTCAATTCTTTAATAAGCTACATTTAGAATCACCTTTTGAGAAAAACTTTTCTAAAGTATATCTATGCAAACCACTTTTTGTTTTCATGAGAACAATATGCTCATCACCATAAATGTGCAGAAATAGACTCAATTTTTCATGTAAAAATGTCTAAAGTGAGAGATATTTGTGTTATTCATGAAAAATATTATGCCAATACTAGACTTAAAGCATATTGAAGCATATGAAGGTAATCACAGATATGTACATGGATCTGCAATGCACATGCAAGTGTATATACATATCTTTCAAATACCATATGAGTTCCAATCAAAAATAAAACAGTACAAGAAATTATACCCATCATTTCTGCATTTCTCTTGTATTGGGAAAGGATACCACAAAGTTTATTGTCACCCTGTTTATTTAACTTATATGAAGACCACATCATGAGCAATGCTGGGTTGGATGAGTTACAAGCTGGAACCAAGACTGCTGGGAGAAATATCAACAACCTTTGATATGCAGATGATACTGTTCTAATGGTGGAAAGCAAAGAGGAAATAAAGAACCTCTTGATAAGGGTGAAAGAGGAGAGTGAAAAAGCTGGCTTAAAATTAAATATGAAAAAAAAAACCCATATTACGATCATGGCACCCAGTCCCATCACTTCATGGCAAATAGAAGGGGGGAAAAAATGGAAGCAGTGACAGATTTTCTCTTCTTGGGCTCTAAAATCACTGAATGGCGACTTCAGCCATGAAATTAGAAGACAATTCCTTCTTGGTGGGAAAGCTAGGACAAACCTACACTATGTTAGAAAGCAAATATGACATTTTGCTGACAAAGGTCCATATAGTCAAGGCTATGGTCTTTCCAGTAGTCATGTACAGTGGTGAGAGCTGGACCATAAAGAAGCCAAAGCACCAAAGAGTTGACACTTTCAAACTGTGATGCTGGAGAAGACTCTTGAGAGTCCCTTGGACAGCAAGGAGATCAAACCAGTCAATCTTAAAGGAAATCAATCCTGAATATTAATCTGAAGGACTGATACTAGAGCTGAAGCTCCAATACTTTGGCCACCTGATGTAAAGAGGTGACTCATTGGAAAAGACCCTGATTCTGGGAAAGATTGAAGGCAGAAGGACAAGAGGGGTACAGAGGATAAGATGGCTGGATGGCATCACTGACGCAATGGACATGAACTTGGGCAAACTCCAGGAGATGGTGAGGGACAGGAAGCTTTGTGTACTGCAGTCCATGGGGTCATGAACATTCAGACACAAGTAGGCGAATGAAAAACAAAATTTCTGCCAATTTTATTCTGATATAAGTGAGTATCAATCACTTGGAGTTACAAATGCACTCTATTAGATGAATATTAATAATTGAACACTATAACTATAGAAAAACTACTTAATACAAATAGACATGCATATTGTATATAAACATATATATTTAGTTTCTAATTTATAAGCAAGTATCCTTAAAATAGTAAGGCAGTTTATGACAATCATGAAATAGTTAGTTAACCCAGCATATTTATTTAAACATCACTAGATTTTTTTGAGAAATTTTGTATTGAGAATTTTTTAATTGAAATTAAAGTTTTATCTATCAAAAATCAGTTAGCATTCATTAAAGGACATATCTAATATCACCTTCAGTCTTGTCTTAAAGTTGCTATTTTGATATAGCTCTAAGCATTTTGATAAAGGGCTCTTTATAAATATATATTTGTTCAGATCACTTCAGTCGCTCAGTCATATCTGATTCTTTGTGACCCAATGAATGCAGCACACTAGGCCTCCCTGTCCATCACCAACTCCCGGAGTTTACCCAAACTCATGCCCATTGAGTCGGTGATGCCATCCAACCGTCTCATCCTCTGTCATCCCCTTCTCCTCCTGCCTTAAATCTTTCCCAACATCAGGGTCTTTTCAAATGAGTCAGTTCTTGTAGGAGGCTATGAAAAATTATATGGTTGTTTAACAATGATACAATATCTTAAATATGTTATTATAGTTCATATGTTTCCTCTCATTTGAGACACTATAAGCCTCTCTTTTTAATCCATGTGAAAATTCACACACTTTTAAGTATGTATTGGCTTATATTAAGAGCTTTTTTTCATGTTACACATCAAATTACTAAAACTAAGGGACAGATTTTAATTAAGTATCTCACATATTTCCCTTGATTGTCTTATGAACACTATGCTTCCAGAGAAATATTTAGCTATAAGCAAAGCATTAAAACCCTGAAAGTAAAATCTTATGCCATTTTAAGTTATTGGACTTTCAGAAAATATCCTTTCATTACACCCCCTTCTCTGTCCTCTGTATGATAGAGGAACATCCCCTTACAGAGACCAGATGCCTTGTCCTTGGGGACAAGTGAATTGTGTTGTCTATATAGAACATGCATGTTTGATATTATTAGGTTTTTTCTTTTGTCTAGCCCTGAAGGACAAAAGGAGTACATATTTATATGCTCTGTTCTGTGCCAGTAGAGTTCTTGCTGAATTTCTAATCTTATGACCACTTGAAAGTAATAGTGATATATGAAATGTTTAAGAGCATAGTCTTCCATCAGAAACAAACAGTTCCAAGCATTGATTCCCCCCTCAAATTTTTACAAGTATCTTTCTCGTAAAGTCCAAACTGCTTTTATGAATTGATGACAAAAAAAAAAAAAAGCCTACATCTAGGCTTGTGATCACTGTACTGTGTTTGCTATAACCCATGAAGCTTGATTATGATGGCTATGGTCAACGCTGAGTTTTCTGTGAAGTTCTTCTTCTTTAAGATATTTGCTCTTTTGGTATTTAATCTAATCATATCTACGAAAACAGAGTTAATGTTTCACAGATGTACATTTCTCTAGCTTAATATTGAAATATGGACTCAATCTGAACTCTATGTATATTGTATGGAATCATAAATTCAAGAAACTTTCAGGTAAGAAGAGTATGAAAACAAAACCTTTAACAAAATAAAAATAGCCCTGTGCACAAGAAGGAAATCATGGCAAATATTAGTAAGCAGCATGTATCAAACTGCTATAAAATTGGTAATTTGTAGCTCTCTGTAGAATTCTGACATCATATCATAATTCTTATAAAACTAAATATCTGGCTTTTAGAAAGTAACGAGAAATAAATTATAATAACCAAATCACTCCCTTAGTTCCAAATTCAGTATGTAAGAGTTAGAAGACATTTTGATATCATCTAATCCATGTAATAGACTTTGAAATTAAGGTTCAAAAGGTGAAGTGATTTATGCAAGGTTATACAATTTGGTAAGTGGTCAATTAAAGACAGTTAAACTTCCTTGGTCTAGTCTGGTATATTCTCTCCTTATTTTTATCTTCTGTATGTAGTTTTTGGTTTAGAGCAAAATTCTAGAAAAAACGAAACTTTTGTTTTCTTGAAGGTGATATCCCACGTGGAAGAATAAAAAATCCAGGAATTCAATAATTTGTGTCTAACAAGCAATAGGTTGTGCTTCCTCTCCTTCCCAATCTAGAAAGTGTTTTGGATGCTTCTATCATGCAAGCAAAACTTAAGGCCAAGCACAATGATGCAGGGAAATGTCATGCTGTGCCATGTCAATCCTCGTATCCTAGAAACCAATCTCATTTCTTCTAGTCCAATGTCGTTCTCCAATTATTTACAACTTCCTTTTCCTCAGTTTATGTTTAAGAGAGAGTTTATTCCAAGTCCCTAGGGTATAGTTTAGATTCTACTAATTTGGAAAGTTTGTGAATGGGGTGTGGAAATAAGCACATTAGATGATTTAAAAACAAGCACACTAGATGATTTTCACAGAAAATAAAACTTGAGATGACAAATGTAGGAGTTTTTATGGGTAATAAGGACAGAGGCAACATGGATGAAAGAATGAGTGGAAAGAAGATGCCAATTTAAGATTATTCTACTTATTGGTATATAAATTTGACAGAGTAGATAATCAAGGGATCACAATGAGTAGGTGAAAATCATGATTAAGAGAGAAAATTTGTCAATTGCAGCTGTACATAAGATCAAAGACTCATATAACAAAACTCCTTTAAATCCAAGTGGGACTTCATGTTGTTAACCTTTACAAAATCTTTCTGTTAGGTAGTTAGAATAGGAAAAAGTAGTCCAAAATGGCGGGGGTTAAAAGACAAAGATGGGAAAAGCCCATGAAAATAGAACAACGGAAGGTCTGAGGACCAGAGTGAGGACCTCAGGTAAAACAAACAGCATTCCTCGTTAGCCCAATTTACATAGGGCAGGCCCTGGAGGAGGAGAAAAATTATATAAAAAGAGGAGCCAAATTGTGCCAGGGGTTTCTCTTCTCTTCGGGTCTTTTGGGTTGGCATGCCCTCACGCCTCAAGGATGTATTTTCCTTTACTTTCTAAATAAAACTGAGCTGTAACATGGAGTGTAACACTGGTCCATCCGAGGGCTTAACGCTGGTCAGTCTGTCGCTTCAATTTTTTGTTGTGACGAGACAGAACTGAGGAAATTACACAGTCCCCCAATATTTCCAATCATTTGAAAAAAAATAGTAAAATAAATAATAACAACAACAAAACTAAGAACTTGGCAGCTCAAATTCTCTGGAGACTAAAGAAAAAATAATAAAGTAAAATGAGATGAACATGAAGAAGACATTAGCTAGTAGAAGCCATGTTTTAGTAAATGTTATACATTGCAGTAGAGTGAAATATGAGGAAGAATACATTCACTGAAATGTTTAGAGATCTACATCGACATTCACAGGGCTGAGAATAGTTCTTAACTTTATTTCACAGAAATATTATGTTGTTCTTAACATAGAATTTATATAAAATTATTTCAAAAAACAAGTCAAAAGTTAATTCACTGCATTAACACTTTAATAGATATATTGACATTCTGACATGTTAAATATAGATAAATTAACATTGAACCCAAATTTATAAATAAAACACTTATTTACCTAATGTCCTGGATGAATGTCTATAATTGCTTATTAAGAATCTGTCTTCCTGCACAGTAATTTTAGTTAGACATCAAACAATCCACATTGATCCCCACCCCCAACTCAGATTTATCACACTAATAATAGCAGCATAGAGATTACTATTTAAACTTAAATTGAAACCATGCAGAATTAGAACTGGAGGAGTCTTTAGAGAGTACCTACCCTGAATCACCTAATATATTACAACTGGAGATAGTAAGGCTGAAACTTTAAATGACTCTTGTGGATTCTGTAACTGAGCTTGTAAGTTGAGGTCCACCACTTGTCCACCTGATGTGCTCAGGAAACTCTAGCCATGTGTAGTTTGACAAAATGAATTTTGACACAGACAAACATGCTTAATATTGAGTAATTTTGGAAAACTGAATTTAAAAAATAATCATGTTTCTTAGCAGGAGTTTTCAAAAAAATCTGTTAGTCAAATAAGCTTTAAATTAATAGATATATATTAATAGACATGTGGGGAATATATGTTATTTTGAGTTTGTCTTTTCTAGTTACAACATGAGTATCTTTTGAATGAGGATCATGCATTCTCCTCTAAAATCTAGCAAGTGAGTGAAGTGAACTCTCAGTCATGTCCAACTCTTTGCGATCTCATGAACTGTAGCCTACCAGGCTTTTCCATCCATGGGATTTTTCAGGCAAGAATACTGGAGTGGGTTGCCATTTCCTTCTCCAGGAGACCTTCCCAACCCAGGGATTGAACCTGGGTCTCCTGCATTGTAAGTAGACGCTTTGCCATCTGAGCCACCATTCTTTAAGGATGAACTTATCTTTAATTAAACACATATAGGTCTATGAATCAAGGCAAATTGGAAGTGGTCAAACTGGAGATGGCAAGAATGAACGTCAACATTCTAGGAATCAGCAAACTAAGATGGACTGGAATGGGTGAATTTTACTCAGATGACCATTATATCTACTAGTGCGGGCAAGAATCCCTTAGAAGAAATGGAATAGTCATCATAGTCAACAAAAGAGTCCGAAAGGCAGTACTTGGATGCAGTCTCAAAAACGACAGAATGATCTCTGTTCATTTCCAAGGCAAACCATTCAATATCACAGTAATTCAAGTCTATGCCCCAATCAGTAATGTTTAAGAAGCTAAAGATGAACAGTTCCCTGAAGACCAACAAGACCTTTTAGAACTAACACCCAAAAAAGATATCCTTTTCATTACAGGGGATGGGAATGCAAAATAGGAAGTCAAATTGAAGAAAGTGGGGGAAACCACTAGGCCATTCAGGTATGACATAAGTCAAATCCCTTATTATTATACAGTGGAGATGAGAAATAGATTAAAGGGACTAGATCTGATAGACAGAGTGCCTGATGAACTATGGATGGAGGTTCGTGACATTGCACAAGAGACATGGATCAATACTATCCTCAAGAAAAAGAAATGCAAAACAGCAAAATGACTGTCTGAGGAGGCCTTACAAGTAGCTGTGAGAAGAAGAGAAGCAAAAAGCAAAGGAGAAAAGGAAAGATATACCCATTTGAATGCAGAGTTCCAAAGAATAGCAAGGAGAGATAAGAAAGCCTTCCCCAGCAATCAATGCAAAGAAATAGAGGAAAACAATAGAATGGGAAAGACTAGAGATTTCTTCAAGAAAATTAGAGATACCAAGGGAATATTTCATGCAAAGATGGGCTCAATAAAGGGCAGAAATCGTATGGACCTAACAGAAGCAGAAGATATTAAGAAGAGGTGGCAAGAATACACAGAAGAACTGTACAAAAAAGACCTTCACGAGGCAGACAACCATGATGGTGTGATCACTCACCTAGAGCCAGATATCCTGGAATGCGAAGTCAAGTGGACCTTAGGAAGCATCACTACGAACAAAGCTAGTGGAGGTGATGGAATTCCAGTTGAGCTATTTCAAATCCTAAAAGATGATGCTGTGAAAGTGCTGCACTCAATATGCCAGCAAATTTGGAAAACTCAACAGGGGCCATAGGACTGGAAAAGGTCAGTTTTCACTCCAATCCCTAAGAAAGGCAATGCCAAAGAAAGCTCAAACTACAGCACAATTGCACTCATCTCACATGCTAGTAAAGTAATGCAAAATTCTCCAAGCCAGGCTTCAGCAATATGTGAACCGTGAACTTCCAGATGTTCAAGCTGGTTTTAGAAAAGGCAGGGGAACCAGAGATCAAATTGCCAATATCCGCTGTATCACTGAAAAAGCAAGAGAGTTCCAGAAAAACATCAATTTCTGCTTTATTTACTATGCCAAAGCCTTTAAATGTGTGGATCACAATAAACTGTGGAAAATTCTTCAAGAGATGGGAATACAGACCACCTGACTTGCCTCTGGAGAAACGGTATGCAGATCAGGAAGCAACAGTTAGAACTGTACATGGAACAACAGACTGGTTCCAAATAGGAAAAGGAGTACTTCAAGGCTGTATATTGTCACCCTGCTTATTTAACTTATATGCAGTGTACATCCTGAGAAATGCCAGGTTTGATGAAGCACAAGCTGAAATCAAGATTGTCGGGAGAAATATCAATAACCTCAGATATGCAGATGACACCACCATTATGGCAGAAAGTGAAGAAGAACTAAAGAGCCTCTTGATGAAAGAGAAAGAGGAGAGTGAAAAAGTTGGCTTACAGCTCAACATTCAGAAAACTAAGATCATGGCATCCGGTCCTATCACTTCTTGGCAAATAGATGAGGAAACAGTGGAAACAGTGACAGATTTTATTTTGGAGGGGCCCAAAATTGCTGCAGATAGTGACTGCAGCCATGAAATTAAAAGATGCTTACTCCTTGGAAGGAAAGTCATGACCAACCTAGACAGTATATTAAAAAGCAGAGACATTACTTTGGCAACAATGTTCTTCTAGTCAAGGCTATGGTTTTTCCAGTAGTCATGTATGGATGTGAGAGTTGGACTGTAAAGAAAGCTGTGCACAGATGAATTGATGCTTTTGAACTGTGGTGTTGGAGAAGACTCTTGAGAGTCACTTGGACTGCAAGGAGATCCCATCAGTCCATCTTAAAGGAGATCAATCCTGGGTGTTTATTGGAAGGACTGATGTTGAAGCTGAAACTCCAATACTTTGGCCACCAGATGCAGAGTTGACTATTTGAAGACCCTGATGCTGGGAAAGATTGAGGGCAAGAGGAGAAGGGAACGACAGAAGATGAGATGGTTGGATGGCAAAACCAACTCAATGGACATGAGTTTGTGTAAACTCTGTGAGCTGGTGATGCACAGGGAGGCCTGGTGTGCTGCGGCTCATGGGGTCGCTAAGAGTGGGACATGACTGAGCAGCTGAACTGAACGGAACCAATCATACAAATGAACCAGAGGTTTGGTGTTTATAAAGTACAGAATAAGACAATGTGACATAGCTTTTTTTTTTTTTGATCCTACCTGACAAATAACATGATCCATCTGGTTTAACCCAGTAATGTGAATATCTAATTCCAAATATTTGGACTAACCACACCATAAGATACACTTGAAGAAGGCCCCCCTTAAGATCATTTACCTTCAATATCCTGGCGTTCCAAAAAAGTGCTTTTGGAAAGATTACAGGAGGAAAATTTTGATATTTCTTGCACATCTCTAAACTTCGTCAAAAACACAAAAGAGTAAAGATCCATTTTTTCCTGACAATCTACAAATAAAATATTTTAACAATTATTTTGAATACCACATGTAGTTTATAAAGATATCAATTTCAATCCACTAAGTATGAGATTCCGTATTCTATAAGTAATCCACTGAGAAAGAATAGAAATATGTGAAACAAATTCAGAAGTAATGAATGTCAAGATATTTTCATCCAGTAATCTAGGGATCCAGATTAATGGCCTTCTAAGAGTCTGGCGCTTATTAATGTTTATTTTTTGTTGGAAGTTACTTTATTTTTCAAAACATTCTCCAGTTAGTATTGGTGCCTCAGTTTTTTCTTAATAGCAAACAAGTAGCTGTTATACATCAGAATAACACATTTGATAAAGTAGTTAATGTGGCTTTGTCACCTGGTAGCGCTGTGGGTAGTCTTATCATTTAAATACATATGAGCAAAAGTAAAACAAAGCAAAACAAAATCTGAATGTCAAACTCTAATTCCCTAGGAGAAAAATCAGTGATTACATGTAAAATATGAGTTTAATAAAAATGTTATTGATCAATATTTGTTAACTATTTGTCTTAGCTTTAAATTTCCCCAGCTGACTTGGAAAGTTATCATCATTTTAATGAAAATTCAGCGAAACTACTGACACATATTCAGAAAGAAAATACCTTTAAAATGTTTTATTTTCATTTTTCTTTTTGCTTTTTCACAGTTACTCAACAATAAACGACAGTGGTATTGATCTCTACCACCCTTCACTCCTGCTTTGTATATGCAGATATGCACTTATGCATACATTGGGAAATGAATGTACTTTTATAAAATGATTGCCATCAGAAAGGTGGTAATTTATTACTTTGGCAGAGCAACATTACTAGGTGAATACAGGCCTTAACTCATTATGTTGAACTCATTAAAACTCACTCCTTAGGTAATTAGTTTTGTATAGGCATAATGACTAAGTCAGCCCCTCCGTGTGTGCTAGGTTACTTCAGTTGTGTCCGACTCTGTGTGACCCTTGGACTGTAGCCCTCCTGTCCCCTCTGTCTATGGGATTCACCAGGCAAGAACACTGAAGTTGTTTGCCATGCCCTCCTCCAGGGGATCCTCCCGATGCAGAGGTCAAACCAGCATTTGTTATGTCTCCAGCATTGGCAGGTAGGTTTTTACCACAGAGCCACCTGGGGAGCCCAAGTAAGTCCCTAGAAGGAGCTTATTTATAAAATATTTTTAAACACATATATTTTTGTTTCCTGTCCAAATAGGGAGAATAAATGTCAATATACTCCACTCTTCTCATTTTCCTACATTGCATCAGTTCAGCTGAGAAATGTGAGTAAATGTAGGCCTCTATTTTAATAAATTTGGCAGACATCAAATTTGCTTCATTATATTTTAACTTCATTTTAAATGGAAACCTACTACGCCACTGTACAAATGGGGATATCACTTACAGATTCATCTCAGGAACTGCCCTAGAAGCACCTCTCCTCCCACCTAGCTTTGCTAATTGCCTTACCTTCAATTTTTACCTGTCAGCCCTCCTGCAGGAAAGGACTCATTTATTTCCATCCTCCCCAGTCATCATCTCCTCTCCAGCACACGTACCCTCCCCAAGGAAATTCGGCAAAACCATGTTTTGAAATACCTGTCTGAATTTTAAAATAACATTTTCACTCTCAGAGTATAGTGGATATATGACTTAGAGTAGATATTTGATATGCAGGAGTTTTTATCTAAAAGCATTTGTAATGATCATAAGGGCAGTAGTTTTGAGCTAGTGCTTGGAAACATTTTATGCAAACAAATTTCTTCTAAATTCGATTCTTTTAGTTTCCTTTTATTAATAGTTTGCAAATCTCATATAACCTTATTTCTATACCCATTTGTTTACTAATATTATGTTTATTAAATAAAACTTATAATGAAATCATCATAAAACTTAACAATCCATGTGAAGATATAGTTGCCTGTATGGTTTGTCATAACCTAGTCATCTTATTATTATAAAAGGATAAAATCTTGTTATGTGTGTCAGCACCAGTGAAGTTGATGGTTGCTACGGTAGAAATATAATACTATGATCTATATAATAGGAATGTTGGGGTTTTAAAATTTGTCTGGGAACACTCAGGAAGGTAGCAAATATTAAATTGAGAGAGAAAGTAGATGTTATGCATAGAAGGGGAAGCATGTGCCAGAAAGAAGGGAAAATTTGTACAAAGCCTCAGGGTAACAAAAGATATATCGTTTACATAAAACAAAACACAAACAAACACACAAATAAACAGAAAGGTTAAAAGAACTGTAGATCCAAGGTGAGGAATTACAAAGGCAAATTTGCAGCAGTAAAACAACGTCAGAATATGCATAATATTGTAAAATTTGGATTAATTTTCAAGGTGAAAGGAACAGAGAGTTTCAAATCATGGAGTGATATGATAAGTACTATAGAACATGTAGAACATATCTTAGGTGGTGGCTGTAAAAGAGAAGGGATTTGGAATTAAGGAGGTCAAACTGTTGAAATAATCTGAGCAAGGGTGAGGGGCTCATGCTCAGAAAAAAAAAAAAGTAATAATAAAATAAACAGAGTCACAAGATTACAATGACAGACTAATGAAGCTAAGCTTATATGTAATGGCAACGTTCTGTCCATAGTCACCTGTATATCTCAAGCAATATTCATACATGCATTCATTCATCCATGTTTACTGGACACCCCCAAGATGATTAACGTTATAGATCATCAGCAACGCAAGATGCAGAAGATGTGGTAGATATTTTATATATGAACATTATTCAGGTACAAAATTTAAAAAATTAGACATTAGAAGAGAAGATAGACTTTTTTAGAAGGCACAATTTACAAATTGTGATGAATGCTACATCAGAAATTAATTTTAATTAAGACTGTGATCTCTTTTATAAGATTTTTGTTTGTTTGTTTAAGAATCAATATGTTGCATTAGAGAAAAATTCTGGGAGTGTGAAAATGAATACCTATAGGAGTAAAAGTAGCAGGAAGGAGTTAGATGTAAATAAAAAAAATAGTGGAAGATGAGATAGAAAAAAAGAAGACAGATTCAACATATTCCACAGGTAAGAGCCATGAGAATTTAAAACAGTTTGGATGTTAAAAAAAAAGAGAGAGAGAGAAAAAAAATTAAAGAATTATTCCGAGGACTTTGACCCGGAAATGAGACCAAGCCATTTATTGAGATGGAGTAATTTGTTTAAATAGGCTTGAGGCTAGAACCACTGCTGAGTTTTGGACATGCCAAAATTGTTAGACACACAACAATGTGACTAAACTTGGCAATTGAGCTAACTTGATCTAGAGACCAAGATGATTGAATTATTTTAGACAGTAAATAGCCATCAGATCAATCACAAAATAATGTCTATAAAAATGTCAGCAATTTTAGTTATCTTTTCTCTAATTCATAAAATATCTACATAGTCCAATTTTATTAAAATGAAAAGATCAAACAACTCATCCAAAAATCAAAATAAATATTCAAAGTTAAAACCTGTGACGAGTGTCAAGGAAATAATGTAGCAGAAGACCATCCTCTAGGTTTCTTTTTTATAGAATTGATTAAGTGGTATTGTTGGCATAATATAATATTAAGCAGAAGCATCTATAAAATAATTTTCTACATTGCATTAATAAATACATCTCTTTAAAATAAATTATTTTCCCCTGGGCTACAATTCATGTTCTACAGTCAACAACTTACATAAATTGGCTAATGCTTCCCAGGTGCTGCCAGTGGTAAGGAACCCACCTGCCAGTGCAGGAGACATAAGGGACACAGGTTCAATCCCTGAGTTAGGAAGACCCCCTGGAGAAGGAAATGGCAACCCACTCCAGCATTCTTGCCTGGAGAAATCTATCAACAGAGAAGCCTGGTGGGCTATAGTCCATAAGATCACAAACAGTCAGACCAACTGAAGTGACTTGGCAGGCACACATTCTTCTTACACAGAAGAGGTCACAAAACCTGCTTATTGAAAATACACCAAGAAAAAATGTTACACTTATCATAAGTTTCAGACAAGAAGCCATGTAAACTTCAGAATGCGTTTATGCTATTTTATTATGTCTTTTTATCTTCTAGCTATCACCAAAATGCAAAAATATTTTTAAGCATAGGTTTAATCATTTGCATTATTTAGGAATGGCTACTTCATGAAGCTACAAACAAAAGAGCAAAATACATTCTATTAATAAATATTAAATATAACTAAAACAAAAACATTTCCAATGTTAAAATGGTAAATTTAATTAAAATCAGACCAGATTTTGAAAATCTAGTCACATATACAACTCTTTCCTCAATTACCATAAGTTCTCCAGGATGAAGAGACATATTAAGTTTTTTTGAGCTAATGTTTAAAGATTGTTCCTCATACTCATTAGATGTAACTCAGTGGCTGAAGCAAAAACATGATTAGACATTTTCAAGCAAAAATTTAGAAGCACATTATAATGTTATTTCCAAGATAAACATTTATATGGGACATCTCATATTGTTTAGATATTTCTGGGATAATTTTTAAAGCATTTTCAGCAAATATTTCCCTATTTAAAACACTGAAACTTTAAAATGATATATAGAAAACTTAGTTTAGTAGGATTTAGGACAAATATATTTTAATACATAACTACAAAAGCAATTTAATATTTACATTTTAAAACAGTTTTGAATTTGAAGTTATTTTTTAATTTCAATACATGCAGACTATTGAGAACTATGTTTACCTTCATGATAACTTTCAATATTTGAAACATTTGAAATGTTTTCTGCATGGTAATTCTTACCTATTACTACGAGTTATTATTATACTGCTGTTTTGTATATAACACATAGTCCCAAAGTATAGATATGTTTGCTATAAAGCTACAAGATTTTTTCCACAAATTATGTATAAATAGATTAGTTAGCTGTCACTGAAGATCTTTCCAGATTTGCTTATAAAGGATTTCTGTCCTCAGATATTCCTGGTGAATTTGACAATTTACTGAAGTTTTGATTATTTCTCATGCCCCTGTGATTCCCCAAAAGCAAATTATATTTTTAATTAATTGATGTCTTTAATGATTTAAAACAACGTGTATAGGAATAACCTATAGATTTGACAGGGTTGCTGTTTGATTAGGTTGGTTTTGTATCCATACATTCTGCATTTTAACAAGCCCAAGGTTAATTTACTCCTGGTGGTCCTCTTTCACACTTTAGAAACACTGCCCCACTGTGCTAAGAATATGGAACAATGGAAGCAGTGCTCTTTGGTTGGAGAGCATAGAATTTACTAGAGTTGAAGGCTGATACTAGAGAAATTAAATATGCTAATAGGCTAACAAGATTGGTTTTCATCTTTTTGTTTTTTATTATTAGTACATACAAAAGCCCACTATCAATTTATAGTACTAATATTTCCTAGTAAAGCAAAAACAGGAAAAAACAAAAACTGAGAAACATTTCCATAAGAATTCACTTCTGCAAATGATCACTGTCAATTTCAATACTTAATTAGAATTATCATATCTAATATTACATAGCTATCAGATTGAGAAATGAATTTGAAAAGTATACTTATATAGTCTTGCAATTAGCTCACACAAAATGAACATGTTTACATTGTGACTATTTTTAATATCCACAAAATTTGTCAGAATCAAAGAAAAAATCAGGAAAAAAATTAAATAAAGTCATATACCCAAAATATGAGAACTCTACTGTATGAAAACTTACTGGATACAAGCTCCTCTCATATTCAATTTAAATATCAACTCAGTACATGCCTGGAAAAAAATTTGTGGATAACCTTAAAAAAGGCTAAGATATTTGCACTTAGCAATGCTGAACCAGTTCATAGGACTAAATGCACTGATAAACAATAGCTATATAGAAATCCAGAAAAACATCCTGTTCCAGGCAATAGAGATGTGGAAGCAAAAAGAAATTCAATTTGCTTGCCACGTCAACTTTTCAATGAGGAAAAAAGGAACATTTTTCAGTATATGAAGATAAACTTAGTATAAATAGAAAAGAACTGTGGGCGAGAACAACTCATGCTGTCCTATTTTACTCTGTTTTCTTTAGGGGATTAAAAATTCAAACCCCAAGCTTGTTTTCAGTAAGGACAGTCTGGAAGCCTAACAGTAAATAAATGTACCCTAATTAAGGCAAAAAAAAATGTTCTAGTTAAAGGGTAGAAATACTACTGTTCATTCTCCCTACCTGAACTATCATTCTCTAATAATCAAAATAAAAACCCCTCTGACATATATTTAATTATAATTTATTGAAAATCATTTATATGAGTCAAAAGTTAAGTTTATAATGAACTTTTGGACTAAACTGTTGGACTTGGACACAATTTGGTGGAAAACAAGCACTGAGGAAAGAATTTAAATGACTTGGATGTGAGGAATGAAGCACTGTATTAAGTTCTTAAATACTCAAATTACTTTGTTGTAGTTCTCTTGAAAAATATTCAAGAGAAGAAAATGGGACACTTTTCTAAGGAATTGAGACTGGAGGAGAAAATTTATTGCCAAAATTTACTAAAACATATTATTTAACAGGAAAATAAAAATCATGCTTAGAGTATTAACCACGATTTTAAAGTCAAAAGGCTGCCTCATCATCAGATTTCTTCAGAATATTGACAACCTGCATGAGATCAAGAGATCAGATTAGGCAGAAGGTTGTTTATTTATGACTAAGTAAAAATTAGTTTCATTAATAATAATTAAGTGCAGTTATGCAGAAGATATTCAGTTTTAAGACTGATGTTTCAGGTAGACTAGAGCACTATCTTATAAATCATCATTTAAAATCAACAAATTGACATCTATTAACAAATTTCCTCAGTTGTCTTATACATTTCCCATGGTTACAACATACTTCTGATAATGATTGTTCTAGGATAAAAGTGCTATGGAAGCACACATTTAATGCCAGTTGAGAGTACCAATTAAAAACTACCTAATCATGAAACTATCAAAAGAATAATCATCTGTCATCACTTAATAAGCCAATAGGTGTAGTATAATGAACTCTTAGCTTTCTTTATAAAGGAGATTTTTTATGTCAAATTAGTACGAGTACGTCAAGGCTGTATATTGTCACCCTGCTTATTTAACTTATATGCAGAGTACATCATGAGAAACACTGGGCTGGAGGAAGCACAAGCTGGAATCAAGATTGCTGGGAGAAATATCAGTAACCTCAGATATGCAGATGACACTACCCTTATGGCAGAAGGTGAAGAAGAACTAAAGAGCCTCTTGATGAAAGTGAAAGAGGAGAGCGAAAAAGTTGGCTTCAAGCTCAACATTCAGAAAACTAAGATCATGGCATCTGGTCCCATCACTTCACGGCAGATAGATGGGGAAACAGTGAAAACAGTGGCTGACTTTATTTTTCTGGGCTCCAAAATCACTGCAGATGGCGACTGCAGCCATGGAATTAAAAGACGCTTACTCCTTGGAAGGAAGTTTATGGCCAACCTATATAGCATATTTAAAAGCAGAGACATTACTTTGCCAACAAAAGTCTGTCTAGTCAAGGCTATGGTTTTTCCAGTGGTCATGTATGGATATGAGATTTGGACTATACAGAAAGCTGAGCGCCGAAGAATTGATGCTTTTGAACTGTAGTGTTGGAGAAGACTCTTGAGACTCCTTTGGACTGCATGGAGATCCAACCAGTCCATCTTAAAGGAGATCAGTCCTGGGTGTTCATTGGAAGGACTGATGTTGAAGCTGAAATTCCAATACTTTGGACACCTGATGTGAAGAGCTGACTCATTGGAAAAGACCGTGATGCTGGGAAAAATTGAGGGCAGGAGGAGAAGGGGACGACAGAGGATGAGATGGCTGGATGGCATCACCGACTCTATGGACATGGGTTTGGGTGGACTTAGGGAGTTAGTGATGGACAGGGAGGCCTCGCATGCTGCGGTTCATGGGGTCGCAAAGAGTCGGACATGACTGAGTGACTAAACTGAACTGAACTGAGTATGTCTTAGTTTTCATTAATACTATATGCCTCCATGCCATCATAAGGTTATTCAGTTCTGACTATATGAACCTTAGCTATAACCTTTAAGTTTCCATTTTCCCCTTTCTGTTTAAGTGAAGTCACTCAGTCGTGTCCAACACTTTGCGACCCCGTGGACCGTACCAGGCTCTTCAGTCCACGGAATTTTCCAGGCAAGAGTACTGGAGTGGGTTGCCATTTCCTCCTCCAGGGGATCTTCCCAACCCAGGGGTTGAACCCAGGTCTACCGCATTGCGGGCAGACGCTTTACCATCTGAGCCACCAGAGAATCCTCATGTTTACATGATCCAAATAAAGACCAGTAGGCAGTTGTTTTCAGGAACCAATTTCCTAATTAGGATCAGTTATTCTGCTCTTACTCTTCTGACTCTGAGAGCATTACCATATATGTCAATACAAATAAATTATGGTTTCAGACAAACTTCATTAATAATATCATCAAATGCAGTTTTTCAGATTCTTGCCAGCCTTGCATGCTTTTTAATTTTGCTAATGATAAATACTATATTTAACAGATTATCACACCAAAATGTATTTTGTGTTTACCTACAGTTTTAAAATGTATACAGCTGATGCTCTAAAGAATTTTATAATAAAGGTTTACAAAGGTTTTCATTTGTGGATACATGTGTCCCAGCTGGTTTTAGGAATGAGCTACCACACTGCATGTGAGGAAAGTGGAAGGAAGCAATATGCATTTAGTAGCTGATCCAGCAAGCAGAATTAATCAGCTGAAAAAGTATATAGAATTTATAGACAGCTGTCTGAATGGAATAGTAGGTAACAATACCTTCACTCAGGAATAGAAAAAAATTGCCTGGCCAATCTATCTGGTCCTTTGGCTTCTGATTTGTTATGAAATAATCATCATGTAATGAACAAATATTTACAGAACACCGTGGGTGCAGTGAAGATGTAAAAGGAATGAGACACACTTTCTGCAGTCAAACAAGCATTAACCATAAGTAAAATAAGTGCTATTGGAAAAATATGTAGAAAATGGTAAGAAAACTTTAAAAACATTAAAGGGCCTAGCAGCTACTTCTGCTTTGGCTTCCCTATAGAATATGTAAGAATGTATGAGGAGGTAATATTAGGCAGAGACTTAGAAGTTTTCCTCTGAAATAATAAATGACACTGTATGAACATGTATGTACTCAACAAATGGTCACAAAAATGTGTGAAGCTTCTAAATTACCAAAAGAGAAATAAAATTATTTATCTAAAAAAAAAAAGAACTAACTTGAATTAAACAGCTATGGACCATATTAATATCTCCTAAATTAAGACACTTTGTAGTATTTATTATTATATCAAAATAATTATTTGTAATAAAAATCCAAAATGACCTAATTGGGGTTCAAAGAAACTGCCATTCCAAACTCTATAATCTCTGTGTACTGGTGATCCTAGAAGATTAAAGACTAATATTTATAAACCTCACTCAAGTCTTTCTTGTTTAAAGTGAAATAATTATATTTGCCTACAACAATATAAATAGAATAACTTATGGTGTAAGTATGACTGTTACATAAGATTTGTTTACATATGGCCAAACATATCCAGATGGAAATAGGAAAAACTATAATTAATCAGAAATTTTTCTTATCCTATACCAAATCTGTAACTATCTAGAAACATGTGAGAGTCTGGTTTCATGTAGCTAAAGCCCTTGAGACAGTCAGTAAACTACTCACTGACCTTTCTGTTAAGTAAGATTCATGAACACAAGTATCATCTTTTAGATCTTACAAAAAGGATTATCTTTTTCTGCTGTCATCAGAAGTTTTTGACCTGTTTATTCCCTCAAGAAAATGCTCTAGAATTCCAGTTTTATTTTAATATTTCAGTGTACAAATCACAAAACTTATTTTTTTTTAACCGAAGCATCATCCCTCTACCGGTTTGCAGTGTTTTGCACATTTGTGATTCTGAGAAAACTGGACACAAACATTTAATGTCCCAACGCCCGTCAGATCATCAAAAAAGCAAGAGAGTTCCAGAAAAACATCTACTTCTGATTTATTGACTATGCTAAAGCCTTTGTGCAGATCACAGCAAACTGTGAAAAATTCTTAAAGAGATGAGAATAACAGACCATCACCCCTACCTCCTGAGAAATCTGCAGGTAGGTCAAGAAGCAACAGTTAGAACTGGACATAGAATGACAGACTGGTTCCAAATCGGGAAAGGAGTATGTCAAGGCTGTATTTTGTCACCCTGCTTATTTAACTTATATGCAGAGTACATCATGAGAAATGCTGGAGTGGAGGAAGTACAAGCTGGAATCAAGATTGCCGGGAGAAATATCAATAACCTCAGATATGCAGATGACACCACCCTTATGGCAGAGAGTGAAGAAGAACTAAAGAGCCTCTTGATGAATGTGAAAGAAGAGAGTGAAAAAGTTGGCTTAAAACTCAACATTCAGAAAACTAAGATCATGGCCACCTGATGCGAAGAGCCTCCTCATTGGAAAACACCCTGATGCTGGGAAAGATTGAAGGCTAAAGGAGAAGGAGGCAACAGAGAATGAGATGGTTAGATAGCATCACCAAGTCAATGGACATGAATTTGAGCAAATAGTGGGAGATAGTGAAGAACAGAGGAGCCTGCTGTGCTGTAATTCATGGGGCTGCAAAGGGCTGGACATGACTTAGTGATTGAAAAACAACAATTTTATCCAGTCTGATTTTATCAAAGTCAAGAACTGACATCTATATACCAAGTGAATGACAATAAGCTTTCATATCCAGATGACAAACACTTATACTTTTAATTTATCTCTCTCTCTATGCACACACACACACACACACATATATATATTTATATTTACATATCAAATATATATTAATATAAATATATACATATATATTCAAGAGATAGGGAACACACAGATGGCTATAATCAACCAAATGCAGCATTTTCAAAGTGATGAAATGCTATTTAAAACATGAAAACTACAACTTGGAAAATTTTTGGAAAAACATCTCTCTAAAAAATTCTTTAGGACATATGCAGTTAGTTGGATTCCATTGAATAGCATGTGTTTGAGGAAGGGGTAGGGAAGCTTTGTGTTTGCTGCCAACATTGCTACACATTTCCCCATAATCAAATATGCCTTTGTTCTTTCAGATTATGTTTTCAGACTGTAATGTGATGTGCCCTTGTTCAGGCTTTCACTGGAAAATTACTCACTGCACCTGTGCAAAAATTCGACCAGTGCTCCTTAAACTCTACACATCTATAAGAAAACCTTCATTGTTATGTATTCAAGCATCCAGGCACCTAATTACGGAGTCACTTCTATGTCACAGGTCAAAAAAATGTGTTGAGTTTTAGAAAAGTTCAGCAAGTTATGCCATTAACTGAGAGGAAAAATAACTATGAAGAGCAAAGGGCTTTGCATTTTTCAATCTGTAGTCACTGTTCTAAAGAAAGAACGTGGCCTTTTAGAACTATGAAATAACTTTGTCCTTCATAAAAAGTCACATTATGTCCATATATTGCAAAATAACATGTCCTGAGCATTGGAGTTCAGCAAGAATCATAACTACTTTGTAAAGCTGCATACAGTTTAATTTATCTTGCAAAAATATGAAACATGATATTCAACAAGGCCTTAAACCAAGTATATATTAATCTGTTCAATATCATTTCTCTCTTTCCTCCTTACAGTGCTTTTTCTCTGCCTTGGAGTAACCTAGTTTCATGGTATTTATAACCACTAGATAAATATGGACCAAATGACAAAAGGCCTGGTTTCGATCTGAATTTGTCATTTACTACTAATTGGGCAAACTTGAGCAAGAAATTTAACTTGCCTGTTTTTCCTCTCTTCCTGTATTATCTGGAAATTTATAAATGTTCCAATAAAATCTTGAAATTGTTGAGGAATAATGGGGTGATATTTATGCAAGTTTTGTGTGATACTCTCAGGAACCTATCACAACTATTTTTATTATCAAGCTGACAAATGTTTAACTGATATATTGGTAACTGAATTATTTTTTGCTATATATTTAGGCTTCCTTTTGTTTTATGAGCACTGAATAATAGATGCTTTTGAACTGTGGTGTTGGAGAAGACTCCTGAGAAACCCTTGGACTGCAAGCAGATGAAACTAGTCAATCCTAAAGGAAATCAGTCCTGAACATTCATTGGAAGGACTGATGCTGAAGCTGAAGCTTCAATAGCTTAGCCACCTGATGCAAAGGACTGACTCATAGGAAAAGACCCTGATGCTGGGAAAGACTGAGGGCAGGAGCAGAAGGGGACGACAGAGCATGAGATTGTTGGATGGACAGGAGTTTGAGTAAACTCCGGGAGTTGGTGATGGACAAAGAAGCCTGGCATGCTGCAGTCCATGGGGTCACAAAGAGTGGGACATGACTGAACTGATTTGAAAAACTCCTTGTTTATATACAGACAGATCTGCATCAAAGGCAGTGGTATATACACTCTGCTGTGATCATCCCATGTGTAAGCAGTTTTTGGTAAGCACAGGGGAGAAATTGACCTCTCTCATCCCCAAAGCCCTGAGTAGAACTGTTAAGACAGAAGCTAAGGAACAGGAAATAGACAGGAATCAGTCTCTCCCCCACTCTATAAACATAGTGGGGTCCTACTTACCTCCTGTCTTAGTCTGTTGGGACAGTTATGACAAAATACCACAAACTGGATGGCTTTTAAACAACAGAAATTTATTCCTCCCAGTTCTGGAGGCTGGAAATTAAAGATCATGGTCCTGAAGATTCTCACACTTCCTCCCTAGCAGCCATTTGCTCTGTGCCCTCGTGCGGTTGGGAGGTGCAAGGAAAACATTCTTCTGCCTCTTTTTGTCCTTTGTTTAGTGGCTGTCTTGTCTGCCTCTTTTATGACCCTAAGGACTATAGCCCACCAGGCTCCTCTTTCAGTGGATTTCCAGGCAAGAATACTACAGTGGATCTCCTCCTCCAAGGGATCTCCTTCACCCAGGAATCAGACCCATGTCTCCTACGTTGCTGGAGGGTTCTTTAGAGCCACCAGGGATACTCCAGGCCTCTTTTACAAGGGCATTAATCCCATACATAAGGATTCTACCCTCACAACCTAATCAATTCTTCCTAATGCCATTGATTTGAAGGTTAGCATTTCAGCATATGAATTTTGGGGCACACAGACATTCAGAATATAGAACTTCCCAAACACAAAAGGCATCATTGAGATGATTAAACTGGAAAGGTATTTCATAAGCTTATTTTCTAAGTAGAAATTAAAGAAAATTTTTTTTAGCCACAAAATATAGAAAAAACTCTCCTTTCTTCTATGTATATACATTTTTTAAGACACTAGTCAACATGCAATCATTGAGGGGCTGAGGGGATGGCACTGCCAGATATTATGTTCCTACTAGGTGTTATGCACTGTGAATGGGATTATAGTTTTATGCATAAGTTAACTGGGGACATGGAAGTTCTGAAATTTTCCCATGGTCAGATAGTAGGTAAGTAGCTGAATGATGACACTTGCTCACATGTGTCCAAGGCAACATCACCATCTTAACAGAAGAGTAAGTGATTTGATATAAAATAAACCTCAATGAACAGGAGTTTGAGCAAATTCTGGGAAGCCTGAATAGTGAAGGACAGGGAAGCCTGGAGTGCTGCAGTCCATGGGGGTCTCAGTAGGACATGACTGAGTGACTGAACAACAAAACTGCAAATAAAATGCAATCCAGTCAACATTATAAGGGTGTTCACCTATCATAATACATATTACATCATAATTTTAATGAAAGTAAGCAAAAATTCTATAATGTATTTCAGATTACCAGAATTACAGTTATATGTAAGTATAACTTGTAAAATAAAGTGGAGGTGATGACTCAGAATCCTTAAATTCAGAAACCTTTAATTGTTCAGCATTAGGAAATATGTCTAATTTCTCTGTACTATACACACAATTTCATTTCAGATTTTATTTCAATCATTATTTTCACTTAAAAGAAGGGGAATATAAACACTATTTTAGAAACATAAATAATATTTTTGATTGAAATTTTATGGCAGTTATTTGTTTTATGACAGCAACCTACTTTAAAGTTTTTCAATATAGGACTAAAGATCCTGGACAAAGAGGCATGGTAAAGGATAAGTCTATCTAAATTTAAGTAGCTACATTGGAATGGAAGACGCCAAGTGTCATCTGATAATTTTTTAAGCCATAATATACAATACAAATTTATTTTTAAATATGCATGTGCCATCAGCATGAAAAGAGAGGATACATGATTATGATATTTTAAATATATTTATATTAGAGAAAGAAAACTGAGGTAATATTTATTAAGATTTTCATTTGGATATTTCCATTGAATATTCTGAATTTAGAAATTGTTAATCTCTCTGATTATATGATATATAATCTCTCTGATGTATTTGACAATTGAAGCTATATCTTTTTTGCTATCTGACTTGAAAATACTATTTAATGCATGTTGAATTCCTACTTCTCTTTGAGCACTTAAATCACTTTGGCATATCAGCTAAACAGAAAGAATATGTATTTTGCTAGGATTTTGATCAAGCATGAAATCATATGGTTTGCTAAAGTGACTATACAGTGACATATTCACATGAAATAGGAGTTAAGAGGCATGTGATAAAGTTTCTAAAGGTAGCGATCTTCCTATCTATCTACAAGATTATAATGATTAGTCTGACCAGTTACAGAACAGATTATGACATGAGAAAGTTTGCAATCAAACACTTAATTGATGTAGTAAATTGATGCATTTGATTTTACATTTCTGGGTATTTAAAAATCCTTCCAATATTAAAAAAATAAATAAATGTCTGTTGCACCCAAAAGAGTGTAATATATTTCTTAGAATTGCTTTACTTTATTAAATTAAATTATTTATGCTTATATGTTTAAATTTCTACTATTTTATAGGAATGTCTAGGTTTACAAAATAGTTATCACTAAGAATGATTTTTTTTTTGGAAGATAACACTTAAGGAATAACTATACATCTAATTTAAACAACCCATTTGGATTTACTGGATTTTCTTAGTTATCAGTAATTCAATATAACCATTAAATAGAAACCCAGTGTGGTAAAATCAGATCACTTAGAACATTCCTTTTTTATAGAGTTAGTTGTAACAGCAATAATTCAAAATACTTTGTTAACATTTCTGTGTTACTTTAGACATCCCAGAATTGCAGACTACCTAAAGTTTATTGCCCTATGGCAAGAGTGAAAATGAAAGAAAGCCTTTTGACAGGAAAGTAAAACAAGGTTGCAAATAATATTAAGTGATGCCCTATATACACTTGAGCATGTTCAAGAGGGAAAATGTCTATATTTTTCCCTAATAGATTGTAAAATGCTCATTTTAAGAAGGAAAGAAATAATGGAACGTTGCAGAGAACATCTATTCACTAGGCTCTTCTAAATGAAAATTATGAATGTAAAATTGGGAGACAGTTTCTGGGCTTTTTGCAGATAAGATATCTGCATATGAATGCTCTTTGTTTCAATGATTCCTGTAAAGCTTTACATTGAGGATGTAATTCTATATAACTGTCCTTACTCCAGCTTTTTATATAATTATATACAAATATTATAAAAGATGCTGTGTTAATCCAAAATTGAACATCTTTTTTTGTTCTTCTCAGCTCTGAAAAGCTGGTGAATGATCCCAAATCACAATGTCAACCTTATAGCTGTAGGAGGAACGGATTTATTTGTATTAATGCCATGGAGTTCAATATGATTTGTTTTCTGAGATATCAAAAAATAAAAAGGAATTGTTATTGGTTGATTACTAAACATGGATTTTCAGTTCTTTCCTTTCCTCCAAGACAAGTTTCAAAAATAGGATCATTTAAAGGAAGTCAGTGCCACAAACAGCTAAAAATGCTTAGAGGATAGCTACAGGACATTTATTTCTTACCAAAGGATTCTCTCTTACTGAGATCACTGGCAATGTTAATTTTAACCATATTTCCACACATATTCTCTGTAAAATCTGATGCACATAAGTCTGCATTAAAAAATTAAATATTGAAATCAGCCAGTGGAGCAAAAGTTGCAGAACCAATTTGTTTTTTCTTGGTAGAGTTTTTGTGGGCGAAACATGAAACCAAGATTTTACTTCTACATAACAATGAGAACATATTGTATGGTGTTAAATAGTTTAACTGTGCTCTACTAAAGAATGTTTTTCCATATCTAATTTTGCTTACTATTAACACTCAGATAAGAATTTGCTGTTTTATTAACACATAATAGCATAGCAACTGGCAAGAAAAAAAATATGTATCACACAATTTTATACAAAAGTTGAATTAAATATTTAATATCAAGTACTTTTATTTGAAGAATATACTTAAAAATATGTTTAAAATACATATGCTTGTATTTTTGGTAGATTTAAAAAATAACTTTAATATATACTTGCAAAACCAGTGGAGATTTTATAGTTTTGATTTATAAATATATAGTCATCATCATCTAAAAAGGAATCACCTGTGATAGAGTGACTACATATCTAAAATGATAAAGATTAAATAATTTAGTACTTGAACATAACAGTTATAGTAGATCTACTTGAAAAAAAATAAGGTATCTGGAAATACTAGTGTCCAAAGACAATTTTTAGCACTCAGAGAAAAACTGACAGCATAGCTTATGCGTATTTCTTAGTAATATAAATAGATATTTAGCTACCCTTTCCAATAAAAATGTTTCATTATAATAAAATACTTCATAATACAGAATATTGTGAAAGAACCTTAATTAAGTAATCACTGAACACATGAAAACAATTTTTTAATTACTTTGGACCTTGGCTAGATGCAATGGGTAATCTCTAGGTAAAGAGTTCTTGGTCTATTAATGATCCTGAGAAGTCATATAGCTTCCATAAAGAGAACTAATATTATGAGGATTAGATTTGATTTCTCAAGGAATTTTGATTGGTACATTTTAAATAAGATACATGGCATATATTATAAAATTGTTGGTAAAATTAGCACGTGTTTCAACAAGTTTTTTCTTTCTTTTCTGTAGTTTGGTAAGTCAATAACTATGTGTGTGTGTGTGTGTGCCCAAGAACACTGGGGTGGGTTGCCATTTCCTCCTCCAGGGGATCTTACCCCCCAGGAATCAAATCCACGTCTGCCTGCATTGGCAGGCAGACTCTTTACAGTGGTTAGCATCAGATTTTCTAGTTCAAATCCTGGCTACTATAAAAAAGGAAGACGTCTTCACCTCTTCCAAGAAGAGTAAAAAATTTAAAAAAAGGTTAATTAATCTGGCTGTCCTGAAATACTATAATATGGATGAGAATGGCAAAATCAGTCACCTTCAGCAGCAGTGCCCTTCAGAGGAATGTGGTGTTCAAGTTTTCATGTCCTGCCAGTTACAGACATCATTGTGGCAAACTTCAATTACCCAGAAGACAAATAGTTATTGAAACTCACAACAAAAATAACAAAATTCTATGTTTTTTAACTATTTAGTGCATTAATTTTCTCTTAAACTACTTAAGGGGATAATAATAGAACCTGCCACATAGGATTAAGGATTTAAATGAGATGAGCATCAGAAAAGTACTTGCCACATGGTCATTACTTAAACATTTTTTGAACCTATATAATCTTGACATTTTTCAATATAGTTAAATAACTTTTAGACTTACGGTAAAGACCCTACAAAGAGTTCCATACACACTGTACCCACTCTCCCTAGTCATCAGCATTTTATATTACTGTAGTACATTTGGTACAACAAATAAGTTAACACTGATATATTACTAGCTAAACCTGACGTTTCATTCAGATTTCATTAGTTTTCCCCATTACTCCTTTTTCTGTTCCAGGATCCCAGCTTGGTAACACACTGCATTTAGTCTTTAACTAATACTTCATTTTTGTTAGAGCAGTTTAAGGTTACAACAAAGATGAGAAAAAGGTACAGAGATTTCTCATTTATTCCCTGCAGCCACACAAACATAGAATCCCCATTATCAACATCTCCCCTGCTCTACCAGAGTGGTACATTTGTTATAATTGATAAAATCCTTAGCTTTTTCTTTCCTAAAAGATATAGCTTTTTGTATTTTTAAAATTTTTGCACACATTAATTAAATAATTTATCCTGACTTTGCTGTTACACTGTTAACCATTGCAATTTTTATCATGGTTAATTAGTCAATTCTATTATGATTTTTTGTTGTTGTTATGAAACTACATCTGACAATGCCTCTGTGTGGTTATCTAGTTGAATATGTGGGGAAATAATTTTGGCATGTAATAAGCTCTCAATAATTTAATAAATTTTAATTCAATGGTTGAGTTTAAATTTTGAGATAATTAGCTTGCTATGCTTTAGTATGACATTTTTTTCCTAAGAAATAATGACTACTTTTGGTAAATAAGATTAACTTCCAAATAGATTTAAATTCCTTGTTTTAAGTGTACTTTATATATGTGGATGAGACACACTTGACTAAATAGTGGTAGTTTTACATTAAAAGGAACTCATGTACTTTTTCCCATAATAAATACTAACATGTTAAAAAAAATCTGAAAATAATAGATATATGTACATTTATAACTGAATTAATTTGCTATACACCTGAAACAAAAAGAATAGTAAAAATAATATATGTAACAGCAATATATACACAGTCACCTTGATAATACTGCACCCTGGAAACTTTTCTTTTTCCCTCAAGACCCTAACTTGGTTTACTATAGAGAGAAGATATATCTGAGAGTCTTAGTATTTAAGAAATTTCAAACTGGCTTCTTTCTTGGGTATCTCTACTTTAACCTACAGCTCTTTTGAATAGACTTAACCTAATAGATATTGCCTGCAATATAGGTGACATAAATTATTAAATAGATACTTAATTTTCTGATTAGTTTTCAGTAGTATTAATGCAGATATTCTTTTAGTAAGATAACTGTACATCGGTAAAAGAATTTAAAATATCAGCTAATGACTTTGGCTTTATAACAACCAGCACTTTTTAAGTCATTAAATTTGCTTTAATCAATCATCACTATTTTCTCCATTGTTTTTTCAAGTACTGAACTCTTACCTTTTGTTTAAGAGAAGATAGGAGAGATCATTTTTTATTACTATATTTCCATTTTTTATAATATATTTTTTCCTCTTTAAACATGTCTTTCAATAGGAGTTCTGCACGATCATAAGTGCCCTATTCATTGTTTCTAGTATTGGCTATGCCAATTTTCTCTCATTTATTTGTTCATTGTTTCCCTATTATGGGCTAAGCTTATACCATGCTCTCTGGAGTGCAGAGCCTTGCAAATATGTACAGCATCAGATTGCTTACTGAGCTATGCTAAATTGCATTTTGCTCCCAGTGGATGGATTTATTCAAACTTTTTTTTTTTTTTGGAAGTGCTGTTTGAGAGGAATAGCTCTGAGTAGGATTTTTAGAAAAGGGAGGAAATTCAGTGATGCCTGCACTGTTTTCCTCATAATACAGAGAAGAAAAAAATCTCTATCCTGGAATTGTTACTTGTCTCACCTGAGGATACACAGCGAGAGATGAGAACAGAGATTAGGTCTCTGGGCTCTCTCTCCAATGCTCTCTGATCCTCTCCTTTTCTCAGTGGACATTTCGTAAGGAGAAATCTGGCTAATTTAAACAGAATATTATGAAGATGGTTCATTATCTGCCCCTCAGTTTGCAAACCCAAACTGTAGGAAGCCATTTTATTATTAACTCAACAAAAACTTACTAAACACTGATTATATGCCAAATACTATTCTACCTGATTGGTACATGTCATTAAAGAAAAGGGATAAAAATTCCCCAGAATCTTGAAGCATATATCCTATTTAAGGGAAAAAGAACATAGACAATCAACATTTTTAAAGAGTAAATTATTTAGGGTGTTGGCAAGAGATAAGTTTCAAGGAGAAAAGAATGAAAGCAAGATAAATATAGACCTGAGGGAGTGATTTTTCTACAAGCAGGGTCAGGGTAAATCCCACTGAGAAGCTGAGGTTTGAAAAAAGGTTTAAGGAAGCTGTGGAAGTTAGTCATGGTGATATCTGGAGAAAAAGCACTGCAAGCAAAAGAAATAGTGCAAAGGCCCAGGTAGAGAATGCAAGAGTTGGAGACAGGGAAAAGCAGCTGATGTGATTCAAAGTGGGAAAGAAAGTCATAGAAAATGAGGTCAGAGTGATAACCAAAGCTTTACCAAAGCTACACCGTGCAGTTTGGGAACCACTAACCATAAATAGCCACTGAGCACTTGAAATGTGCCTAATACACCTTAAAATTAAAGTTTTACATAATTTTAATGAATTTATATTCTATACTGATAATTACATATATATTTTAAAACTGAAGCATCTGTCAATGTGGATGCAGATATAATTAGGACTTTATTTTGTAGTAAATTCAGTTACTGGAAAAGTTCTGAGTACACTTAAAACTCAGAATATACTTAAAATATCTTGAGTATGTGCATCTACTTTTTCAACTGGAAATTTTATGAACTCCAAGTAACAACTATCCCTGTAAAACTTAGCATCCAAACTAAGAGCTATTAGGTGTGAAATATCCACTAGACTTCAGAGATGAGTATATAATTATCAGTATGGTTTATTTATTGAATTAATATGTTTGATACACTGGTTGAAATAAAACATAAATTAAATCATATAAAACCATAAAAATTAAATCAAAAAAATCATATTAAATAGTATAAAATTACGTATCACACAAAGTAAAAATTAAATCATATAATGAATACATTATATCATTTCAGCTCAGTTCAGTTCAGTTCAGTCGCTCAGTCGTGTCCGACTCTTTGCGACCCCATGAATTGCAGCACGCCAGGCCTCTCTGTCCATCACCAACTCCCGGAGTCTACCCAAACCCATGTCCATCGAGTCGGTGACGCCATCCAACCATCTCATCCTCTGTCGTCCCTTTCCAATGAGTCAACTCTTTGCATGAGGTGGCCAAAGTTTTGGAGTTTCAGTTTCAACAAATTTTTATGCTAATTCCCAATTCATACATCAAGTAGCTCATCAAAAATGTCCATATGACTGCCATATGATCTATCAGTTTCACTTCTGGTATTCATTGGAAGAAAACCAAAACACTAATTTGAAATGAAACATGAACTCTAAATTGTCATAGCATTATTTACAATAGCCGAGATATGGAAACAACCTAACTGTCCTACAACAGAAGAATGGATACTGAAAATATTGTGTATGTATACACTATGGTATATGTATACATAAAGAACAGTGGTAGCGTGCCACTTGTGACCACATGGATAGATCATGAGGGCGTTACACTAAATGAAATAAATCAGAAAAAAAAAAAACAAATATCATATGATCTCACATGTGAAAACTTATAAAAAGAAGTCATAAAATAGATACAAAGAATAGATTGATGATTACCAAAGGTAAGGGTTATGGAGTGGGTGAAAATGGGGGAAGGAAGCCAAAAGGTATGAACTTACAGCTATAAAGGAAGTCATAAAAATGTAGTGTACAGCATGGCATTACAGTTAATAATACTGTACTGAATATTTGAAAGTTTACAACAAAGTAGATCTTAAAAGTTCTCATAACAAAAAATAATAATTCTGTAACTATATTTGGTGGCAGATGTTAACTAGACAATGTAGTGATCTCTTTACAATATATACAGATGCCAAATCATTATGCTGTACACCTGCATGTCAACTATATCTCAATATAAGAAGCTAAGTAATTGAAAAATATCCACATATTTTGCTTTTGCAATCAATAAGCCAGAGAAATTATTTTGACACATTGCCACCAGTACCTTAAATATTGGAATTAAGTTAGATAGCGTCAAATATAGCCTAAAACCAAATAAAAGATATTTTAAATGTTTAATCTATGGAAAGTGGTAGCTTTTATGCTTTTAATGATCTATAACACAATACTTACCAATTTCATAACCTGTAATGATATAATAAGCAATATATAAGATTAATCCCAAATAACTGTATTCAGGAAAATTTAAAAACTCAGTAATTTTTAGGCTGTCATTCTAAGATTTGAAATGATAAAGAGATCCTTCTAAAGTAAAACTGTCAATAGTTTAAATATCTTTGTTACAGAATTTCTAAATGTTTGCCTAAATTCACATTTTTACACAGGAAAGGGGCATGTAGCTAATAGGAAAAGAGACAATTTCCTTCAAATGTCTTTCTGTTTTATGCACAAAACTACCATTAGTGTTAATGGGAGTTAAACACATAAATTCATTTTGCATCAATAGAAGAGCGGAAGCTATAATCTATAAAATGAATGAATTAAATCATTATGAGTAATTCTTTAGCACATGATCTCCTCTAAGTTCTATGAAGTATACAGTCTGACTTTTTGAGATGACACTTAAAAAGGTTTTAAACTCTAATTGAACAGCCATTCACTTGGCTTATTTTTCACTTAGATCTCTCCTAATACCTGTGAAGTAGGGTTTTTAAAATAGGAGACTGGATGGTAAAAGCAGTAATTTCTCATCAGGGAATATTTAATAAATGGAAGCTATTAGCCAACTAAAGGACACAAAATAGATTAATCTTTCAAAGATATGTCCTTTTGGGACTATAAATTGTTCAGTTTTCAGGGGGAAAAATCTTCCTGACAGTTGTGTAAGGATAGCTTTACATTTAATATTTTCATAATACATGAGAAAAGACTATTTTAATTTTAATAATAATCATTTATTAAGAGTATTTGAAACTAACCAGAAGTAAAATAAGTTAAAAATTATCCCATTTATGTAACAGTTTAGTTCTCATAGATTGTAATGCATTTTTGTTTGAAGATGGTGTTATGAAAGCTAACTTTTGGGTATATATTTTATTTTATAATATTTATATAATACTGTTATGCTATATCCTAAAATCTAACTCTATGCCCCTTGACTATGGTTATAAAAAAGATAACCAGAAAACTTGTTAACAAAGCTATGGTTTCTATTAAATATATCTCTTGCCCTAAAAGATATTCATATATCAATAGCTTTTTCAAAGAATCATGAACAATATCTAACTAAAGAAAATTGGATTTTTCATTTTATTTTGAGTTAAACTTAGAATTTAGACTCAATTCACATATACTTTAAAATTTTGTATCAACTATTTTGACTTAATTATCCATCCTCTTTAAAACATTGCATATGTATTCTTATCATCCAAAGATCTTGAAAACAAATGTACTGATAATTTTATATTTACCACAATAAGCTAAATTCAAGAACACCTATAAGATAATCTGTGAGGGTATATATATTTTAGGAGAATATAGAATTGAATACAGGAATCTCAACATTGTTAAAATCTGGGAACACTATTGAAAAGTTACTACTTAGATTTCCCCATTCCGTTATGAGAGGCAAAACTGACTGTAAGAAATTTAATACACAAAAAATAGCATGCCCTTCTCTAATATATTTTATAAGAACTTGTCCTGGCATCTGTACCTCAGGAAAATCCTTTTCCTTGACATTCTCTCCCTCCTGTCCTCTTCTCCATTTTTCTTTCCCATTTCTCTTTCATCTGTCCATCCATCGTTCCTTCCTTCCTCCTTCTCTCACGTTGCCACATTTTTTTTTCAGGGTTTTATTTCAATGCATATATATTTTTTGCGTTGATACAAAATCATTTAAAAAAGTATTTTTGTTACTGTTTTTTAGTTGCTGAGTCACGTTGAACTCTTTGAGACCCTATGAACTGTAGCCCACCAGGCTCTTCTGTCCATGGGATTCTCCAGGCAAGAATACTGGAGTGGGTTGCCATTTCCTTCTCCTGGGGATCTTCCCAATGCAGGGATTGAACCCATGTCTTCTGCACTGGCACATCACTGAGCTAGCAGGGAAGCCCTTAAAAGTACTTTAATATTTGCTTAGTAATTACATAACATTGATTATAGAGAGTTTTACTTTTGCTAATCACTATACAAAACATTGGAAATGTTTTTAAAATACTAACAAATAGAATACAAAAGACTAGAGATATCTTCAGGAAAATTAGAGATACCAAGAAAACACTTCATGTAAAGACAGGTACAATAGGGATAGAAATGGTATGGACTCAAAAGAAGCAGAAGATATTAAGAAGAGGGGGCAACAATACACAGAAGAACTCTACAAAAAAGATCTTAATGACCCAGATAACCATGGTGGTGTGATCACTCAACTAGAGACAGACATCCTGAAGTATGAAGTCAAGTGGGTCTTAGCAAACATCACTGAGAACAAAGCTAGGGGAGATGATGTAATTCCAGCTGAAATACCCTATTTTTTGGATATTTCAAATCATCAAAGATGATGCTGTGAAGGTGCTGCACTCAATATGCCAGCGAATTTGGAAAACTCAGCAGTGACCACAGGTATGGAAAGGTCAGTTCCATTCCAATCTTAAAGACGGGCAATGCCAAAGAATGCTCTCCTATGGCACAACTGTACTTATTTCACATGCTAGCAAAATAATACTCAAAATCTTTCAAGCTAGACTTCAGCAGTATGTGAATCAAGAACTTCCAGATGTTTAAGCTGGATTTACAAAAGGCAGATAAACCATAGATCAAATTGCCAACATCCACTGGATCACAGAAAAAGCAAGACAATTAAAAAACAAAATCTACTTCTGCTTCATTAACTATGCTAAAGCCTTTGACTGTGTGGATCACAACAAACTGTGGAAAATTCTTCAAGAGATGGGGATACCAGACCCCCTCACCTGCCTTCTGAGAAATCTGTACACACCTCAAGAAGCAACAATTTGAATTGGACATGGAACAATGGACTGGTTCTAAATTGGGAAAGGAATATGTCAAGGCTGTATATTGCCTCCTTACTTATTTAACTCTTATGCACAGTACATCATGTGAAATGCTGGGCTGGACGAAGCATAAGCTGGAATCAAGATTGCCAGGAGAAATATCAATAATTTCACATGTGCAGATGACACTACCCTTATGGCAGAAAGCAAAGAGAAATTAAAGAGCATCTTGATAAAGGTGAAAGAGGAGAGTGAAAAAGTTGAGTTAAAACTCAGTATTCAAAAAATGGAGATCATGGCATCTGGTCCCATCACTTCATGGCAAACAGATGGGAAAACAATGGAAACAGTGGCAGACTTTATTTTCTTGGGCTCCAAATCACTATGGGCACTGACTGCGGTCATGGAATTAAAAGATGCTTGCTCCTTGGAAGAAAAGCAATGACAAACCTAGACAGTATATTAAAAAGCAGAGGCATTACTTTGCCTACAATGGTCTGTATAATCAAAGTTATGGTTTTTCCAGTAGCCATGTATCGATGTGAGAGCTGGACCACAAAGAAGTCTGAGGGCCAAAGAATTGATGCCTTTGAACTGTGGTGCTGGGAAAGATTCTTGAGAGTCCCTTGAACAACAAGGAGATCAAGCCAGTCAATCCCAAAGGAAATCAATCATGAATATTCGTTGGAAGAACTAACGCTGAAACTGAAGCTCCAATCCTTTGGCCACTTGATGCAAAGAGCAGACTCATTGGAAAAGACCATGATGCTGAGAAAGACAGAAGGCAGGAGGATAAGGGGACGACAGAGGATGAGATGGTGGGATGGCATCATCGTCTCAATGGACATGAATTTGAGCAAACTCCAGGAAATGTTGAAGGACAGGGAAACTTGGCATGCTGCAGTCCAAGGGCTTGCAAAGAGTTGACTGAGCAACTGAACGACATCAACAATGAATAGAAACCTTATGAAATTGAAAGTATATCCATTTTTTTTTATCCACAGAGACACTGAGGCACAGAGCTCTTAAGCAGCTTGCTGAAGATCACATTATCATTAAGTGCAAGGGTAAGAATTTGAGTCAAGGTCCTATCACTCAGATTTGTGTTATTAACTATCATATTATAGTGCTATAATAAGAAAACTTATAATAAGGAAATTGTCAAAGTAAGTCAGCTGTAGGTTTATTCAGTCCAAGAATTGCTAACAAATTTCCAGATGTTAGCTTTAGAAGATGGTTTACTTCATACTCTTTTAAGAACACTTTTTGATTCTGAGGTTCATACATCTATTTAAGACATTTTGAATTAAATTAATTTCCTTTCTAAACCACATACTGCGAGTATTAGTCTCTGGCATTGACTATCAGTTGCAAGAAATAATACACTTCATTTCTTTTCTTATTTACTCTCACTTCATTTTAATATTCAGATTATAGTGAAAAATGTTTCTTACTTGTATAGAAATAAAATTTTTATTTCAAAAATTGCAAACTTTAAAAAGGTAAGCTAAAATTTATTTTTCAGTCAAAGGTTTTAAAAGTTAACAAATAAAACTAATTTTCTCATTTAATGCTTTAACATGTTATTCTAGATAACCTAGAGAAGTAGAATCTAATCTTTCTATAAAAATACATTTCTGTGAAGTACAGTGATGCTGCATATTTTGAAAATTTGTGTTAAATGAATAAAAGAGAAATCCACATAATTTTCCCTATTTTTTCATATTTCATATTCAATCATTGAGCATATGTTGAAAAATCAACAATTCTAGCCCACACAATCTCCACATTTTGAGATAAAGGGCACTGCTTAGCTGGGTAACGAAGAACGCAAGTAGATAAAATCAGAGAGGAGGTATAATATAAAACATAGTAAAATGTCATTATTTAGGATGCTCTTAATCATGTATGTACAGCAAAATGCTTTAAAAATTCTGCTTATCCAAAATGCAAAATCAGTAATTTTGAAATATAACAAGAAACAATGGCTAACATGTGATTGCATTAGGATATTATTACCATGGAAGAATGAAATCACTGAATTTGCCCCCCATAAAAGGTGATCGTAAAAACCCAAGTCTAGCGAAAACAATACAGCTCATGTTATAACAACCATAATCAAGTTTAGGATAGTCACATGAGTTTATTCAGATATATTCGCACTCAGAAACATAAAATGGTCCTAATGGTTGTGTCATGTCTGGTCATTAAGGAAAATAATATGTAGCTCACACATCCTAGGCTTCACAGAGCTGTAATCCATGATAGGTATGATTAATAACCATTTCTTTGGAATATTTAATTTTTATGGGTAGTGAATACAGAACAAATTACAAAGAGTGAAGATTAAAAGTAAAAGCAAATATTCTAATTCAGCACTGATTTTCTAACTCTTGCAAAAAAAAAAAATCATCAAAGGAAACTTTTGGTTTTGCTAGAAATCTTAAAACAACTTTAAAAAAAAAATCCATGTTTAACTTGTGCTTAAAAGAGGGTCCTGACTTCTTTGTTATGAAGAAAAAAAAAATAAAAGAGTGAATTCACATATTTGTAATTATATATGTGTATTATTCACAAATATCTGCGTGCTCTTTTGGCAAAAAAAAGTGAATTTTGGGCAGATATAGTTTTTTAAATTAATAAATAAAACAAATGTAATGTCCTAAGATTATAGGTAAGTCACAAATGAATATAATTCCATAACAGTCAAGGGAACAAAAATTCAAGCTAAAATACTGAACTCTAAATCTGTAAGTCTCAAATCTCTCTCTCTCTCTTTTTTTTCCCTCTCTTCCATTATTCTTCCCCATGGGGATCATCCAAGTTTTACCCACAGTAATTCAGAAGCACTGGTCCTGAAATAGAGGGGAAAGGCATCAACAGCCATAATTGAGCCATTCACTCAGCTTTCCTTTGAGAGCATATTTGATTGGCATAATAAAAAATAGAATACACATTTAGAAATAGACTTAAAACTGCTCTTGAAATGGGGACTAAATGGTTCATGAGATTGATGAGATAAAGATCCTATTACTCCAAATCACTGATTTGAGTCTAGCTCTCATGAAAATGACTAATTCATTACCATAGGACAATCTTCAGAAACTGATGTGATAAGTTAAAGTCTCCATATGACATATGATGAGATCTTTCAACAAATGCTACTTACAAAAGCAAAAACAAAACTTAATTAAAGTATGTATCCTGAATTTTGTAGATGTTCCGAAAACATCTTGAATATTTGTGATTAGGAAGTCACTTTATTCTGAATGCTTGTACAAATGGTTCCTGAGCCTCCACTGCATCAGGGATTGTGTGGAAGATTACAGACAGAACTAAGTTAGATCACACAGTGCCAGAGGGACTATTGGTGAGCACTATTTCCATTGTGTTTTCTGACTAAATTGGCTATTGGGATTATTTCTTTTGTCTTCGGTGCTCTAAGCCTAAATTCGTGTTTCACAGTTGGAATCTCAACCTTGAAATCTAACTTAATGAATGGAGTTCTCCAAACAAATTGAAAAATCCTGTCCTTTATAACAGCAGTTTCCCAACATTTTTGGCACCAGGAACCGGTTCTGTGGAGGACGACTTTTCCACACACCAGGGTTGGGGTATGGGGGAATGGTTTCAGGATGATTCAAAAACACTAAATTTATTGTGGACTTTTATTTCTATCATTATTACATCAGCTCCATCTCAGATCATCAGATATTAGATCCCGGAGGTTGGGGAGCCCTGCCTTATAGAGTAAAGTGCTGTGTGTCTTTGTGTGTCTAGAGTACAGTGCTGCTGATGATGTCCTTTCCCAATTCCTTCAGCTCATAAGTGTGCATTTCCTGACTCTTGGTTGGAGAGATAATAGATGACTGTATGGTAGGATAGACTGAATGATGGACAGAAAAAAAAAATGATGAATATTAGCCTTGTTTTCTTTTAAGGAGGGAATCAATGTAAAAATAGATATTCCCAAAATAATTTTCCCATTGTTAGAGTTGCTAGGAAAACATCATAACTGAGGGTTTGCTCAAAATCTACACATGATTCCCTAAAGCATGTACTAAATAAAGTATGTAGGAGCTTTTATAATTTTTTCATTGGGAGTTTGCTGACCTGAACTAACTCTTCTCCCTCCACTCCACTCCCCAAACAAAAGAAAAATAAAGACACTCACACATACAAACATAACTGAGAGGGACATGTGGTGATAAATCATGAAATAAATAGTCCTTAAGCATGTCACAATGCCTTCTGTAAAAGATAGCCCACATAAATCTTATTTACTTCTCACATTATTGAAAATTACAGTAACTGAATTTCTTGAGAAAAAATATATATAAATAAGTATTTCAAAAATAAAAGGCGGCTTAGACTGATTCTGTCCCCAATGTAGAAACAAGCTTCCCTAGATGGAAAATACTAATAATTATTTGATGCAAACACCTGAAAGAGATGGTAAATCAGAATAGAACTCCACTGAAAAGCTTGAAGAAGCAAAACAAAAGAAAGAAGACTCTTATGATTGGGCATTAATGATGCTTCCATAGAAGTAGCAATCAGTTCAGTTCAGTCATGTCAGACTTTTCGACCCCATGGACTGCAGCACGCCAGGCCTCCCTGTCCATCATCAACTCCCAGAGTCCACTCAAACTCATGTCCATTAAGTCGATGATGCCATCCAACCATCTCATCCTCTGTCGTCCCCTTCTCCTCCCGCCTTCAATCTCTCCCAGCATCAGGGTCTTTTCAAACAAGTCAGTACTTCACATCAGGTGGCCAGAGTATTGGAGTTTCAGCTTCAACATCAGTCCTTCCGATGAATATTCAGGACTGATCTCCTTTAGGATGGACTGGTTTGATCTCTTTGCAGTCCAAGGGACTCTCAAGAGTTTTCTCCAACACCACAGTTCAAAAGCATCAATTCTTCGGCGCTCAGCCTTCTTTATAGTCCAACTCTCACATCCATACGTGGCTACTGGGAAAACCATAGCCTTGTCTAGATGGACCTTTGTTGGCAGAGTAATGTCTCTGCTTTTTAGTATGTTGTTTAGGTTGGTCATAACTTTTCTTCCAACCTAAAATAAAATATATTGGCTCACAGTGCTGCCAGATTCAAACTGTTCTTACTTCTCTGGATAAAACCACTAAGAGACACCACCTTCCCTTTACATGTTTTTCATAAAAACAGAGAATCGTGAACATATTCTATAAACTTCCAAGCATAAATGAAATAACTGTTCCTGTTAAAATACCAACAATAAATAGATTAGGGAAACAATGTTTCAAATTATGTTAAAAAGCCTGCACTTTAGACTTCCCTGGTGGTCCAGTGGGTAAGAATATGTCTGTCAATACAGAGGAGATGGGTTTGGTTACTGCTGTTGGAAGATCCCACATGCCATCAGGAAACTATGCCTATGCACTGAAACTACTGAGCCTGTGCTCTAGAACCTGTGCTCTGCAACAAAAGAAGTCACTACAGTGAGAAGCCCGTGGATCGCATCTAGATTGTAGTCCCTGCTTACTACAATTAAAGAAAGTCCATGCACAGCAGTGAAGACCCAGCACAGCCTGTATATATGTAATATATATATGTGTGTGTGTATACATGGAGATATATATATATAATATATATATATATATATATATCACTTTTTTGTTTCTCCTTGGAAAGTATGTCTCTGGACCTGGAATGTTTAATACACACACACATTCTTACACACATGCATGCACACACACATGAATTAGGTGCACATTGCTTTGAAACTACTATAGGCAATACTATAATATTAGCTGCAATTTCCTAAAAACAGTGACACTTTAATTAAATATTTAATATCATGAGAACTCAGACAACAAACACTGCTAGGAAAATTCAGCCAAATAAATGCAGTCAATGAATAAATTTTTTAAAATATACAAAAACCAGTATGTTAATCAAAAGGGGAATAGAGGGTTTGTAGCCAACAATTTTCTTAAGCTTACTAACCTATACTAAATGATTCATATCTCACCTTAAACATACAAATAATACTAATACAGCACTATGAAATTAAAAAAAAATCTCCCCAAAGCACTTCAAGATTTCAATAAATGAGGAAAGTAAGAAGTGGCACCAGTGGTAAAGAACCTGCCTGACAATGCAAAAGATGTAAGAAATTCAGGGTTGATCCCTGGGTTGGGAGCATCCCTAGGGGAGGGCATGGCAACCCACCCCAGTATCCTTGCCTGGAGAATAACATGAACAGAGGAATCTGGCAGGCTAGGGTCCAGGGTAACAAAGAGTCAGACATGACTGAAGCAACTTAGAAAGTACTCACAAGGCAAAATATAATATACAAAAAAGGAAAAGTGTGCAATGATGTAAGAATAAAAGGCTTAGTCTGTGAAACAAGGGATTCCCTAGTGGCTCAAATGGTAAAGAATCCGCCTGCAATGCGGGAGACCTGGGTTCGATCCTTGGGTTGGGAAGATTCCCTGAAGAAGGGAACAGCTACTCACTCCAGTTTTCCGGCCTGGAGAATTCCATGGACTGCACAGTCCATGCGGTCACAAAATAAAGCTCAAGGTGAATCCAGTTAGCAAGTTTACAGAGTATTTGCTAAGGGGCTTTACCTTGAAAGCAGTACTAAGTATCAGTGAAAAAAATAAACAAATTTATCCAGTACAGCTAAACTGGACTGGGGTGAAACCTAGCTTGTAACTTTGGACTTTATATAAAAAGTTGATTTTCAGAAGGCAATGGAGAGTTGTACACAACAGTCCTATTATTAAAAATAATCTAGTGCAAAGTAAAGTGTGACTTGTTATCTTGAAGACAGTAATACAAAGATAGTTACTACGCATTAGAAAAAAACATTCAATGAGTCAACATATGGTAGAAAATCCCATAGATCATCTTAATTTTAAGAAAAACATCAAGAAAATTTATTTTGACAAAATAATGGAAAATGGATACTGCAAAATTATGAATTAAAAAAATAATGAAAGTTTTTATATTATTCTTTAAAAAGTTTTTGTGATAGTGCATTGACCGATCACCAAATTCCACTGATGAAATAGATCAGAGGGACTACTAAGAAGAAAGTGGAAATGCCACCTGATTAGACATCACAAAGAAGATAAAAATTAACTGGAATTTGAAGGGAAAATGAGGTTTCACCAGGGGGACATTGAGGTAGTAGGGGGTGAAAGAGTAGACCCAGCAGGGGAAACGGAGGTGTCTTTTGCTGGGACGGCAATCGATGGCAATCCGGCAGAATGCAATGTAACAGCCTAGCAATGGCCCATGTTGATCACTGTATATATATCACTACTGTGTGTATACATTAGAGGGAAGAAGTTTATTGTGTTTAAAAGGTGAGACTGAAAAGATTGGTGATATCAAATTATAAAGGCAAAATATCTTTTAACAGCTTGAACTCCAAATAATTTCCCAAAATGTTTGCATATGATATCACTTAGTGAATTAGAAAAAAAAATACAGATTCCAAGGTTCTGTTCAGGTGGGGACGGGAACATCCGTTAGTTTTGGCCCACTCAATGTCCCTAGTACAGTTCCCTGGTATCTCAGTTGGTAAAGAATTTGCCTGCAATGCAGGAGACCCAGGTTCAGTGGGATGTTTAAGGCAACCTCTTCAGAGTTTACTTCCCAGACCACAGTTTCTGAAGTTGCCGGCCAGTTACTTGATGACTCCTTAGGTATTTTTTTTAAACAGATATTGTAGCATTTTAGCCTATTCACTTGTTCAAGTATCTGTTTACTGTCTAGTCCCATCCCCACTCCATTCACATATACATACTCAAATGGTAGCTGAAAGAGAGAAAACATGACTAGTAGTTTCAGGGCTTATTTGCCTACCTTTTAGAATGTCATGTGTCATAGGAGTAGGTTCTCAACAAATTGTTGTTCAGGTTTAAGCAAAAGATTATTTACTCTTTATATAAACCAAATCTAGACTAAAGTGAAGTTCTGCATCTTATTCTGTGGTAAACACCATTGACGTTGATTGCTAAGGAAACAATTCCTTTGGGAAGACTGCTGGAATAGACTACATACTCTGTAGCCCTGGTTACCTGTTCATGAATAGAAGGATAAGTATCAGCACAAATACTGGATCAGTTTTTAATCATTCAACATTTTTCCCTCTAAAAAAAGACCTAAGATCTAACTTCAAATGCCTTGAAATTAATCTTTGGGAGGGCAAATGCTAATTATGAGCTTGATACCATTTATAAGCACTGTTATAAATCAAGAAAGTTCAGAGCGTTAAGGTGAGGTTGAGATTTTCTGTTGAATCTATTTATTTTACAACTGTGAAACTTAGGACTCGAAAGAAAAAGTGATTTTAAAAAAGAAGCTGTTAATTAATAGTTAAATCTTGCTTATCAAAAACTAATTAATTTTAAATTGAAACAGAATATCAACCCTATATATTTTGAAATTAAATAATCTAACTGTAGACTAAAATCATAGTAATTTTAGCATATAAAATGTAGTTTCAGCTTGATCCCATTCACTAGATCTATATGCATCTATATACATTTTATCCTCAAATTAAATTATAAATTATTTAATGAGAAACATCAGATGAAGTTACTTCAGATTACAACCATCACTGTACTACTTATTTCCATAATCAATGAAGGTTTACTAATTTATTTGTAAATTAAAGGAAAATTAATATTATCTATAATACGTATGCTTCCCTGGTGGCTCAGATGGTAAAGAATCTGCTTGCCATGCAGGAGACCTGGGTTTGATCTCGGGTTCAGGAAGATCCCTTGGAGAAGTAAATGACAACTTACTCCAGTATTCTTGCCTAGAGAACCCATGGACAGAGGAACCTGGAGGGCCACAGTCCATGGGGGTGCAAAGAGTCAGACACGACTAAGTAACTCACACTTTCAATACATAACTTTATTTTAAACCTCCATGTCTGTAAAAATAAGAGTAAGTTTCCTAAATTATTTTTATTATGGTCTATAGGTAATGTGATACATAAGTAGTATTTTGAAAACATAACCAGCAAGCAAAAAACAATGCATGAGGCACACTAGTTAAGAGAAAATGTGCATATAACATATTAAACCCTAATAAAATGGGCTTCCTTGGTGGCTCAGACAGTAAAGAATCACCTGCAACACAAGAGACTTGGTCTCAATCCCTGGGTTGGGAAGATCCCCTGGAGGAACAGGGCATGGCAATCCACTCCAGTATTCTTGCTTGGAGAATCCCATGGACAGAGAAGGCTGGCAGGCCACAGTCCATGAGGTTGCAAAGAGTCAGACACGACTGAGAAACTAATCACAAACCCTAATAAAATAATCTTAATTAAACCAGTAAAAGTTGTATTCCATCCTGCTAGAAGAGTAGTCCTCATCTATTATTCAATCAGCCAACCACGAAGAGAGTGAAATAAAACTATATAAAGCAGGGGTCAAGTCTGAGCGATGAGCAATCAAATATGTTATTACCACAGTGCCTAAACACTCCCTAAAAATTGTCATGTCTCTAAAGTTCCCTTGGGCTTCCTTGGCAACTCGGTAATAAAGAATACATCTGCCAATGCGGGAGACACATATCAATCCCTGATCTGGAAGATCCCACAGGCCCTGAAATAACCAAGCCAAAAGCCACAACGATTCAGCAGGGGCCCTAGAGCCCCAGAGCCGCAACCACTGAGTCCATGTTCTGCAAGTACTCAAGCCCAAGTGATCTACACTTGGTCCTCTGGAACAAGAGAAGCCACTGCAGTGAGAAGCCTGTGCACCACAAGTTAAAGAAAGGCCCATGCAGTGATGAACATCCAGAGCAGCCAAAAGTTAGTTAATTAATTACAGTTTCCTTAGGTAGGAAGCTGTTTGTTGTTCTCGAATAACAATAGCACTTTCCCTCTTTTTATAAATAAAGTGAGACCAAAAAAAAAAGAGAGCTACAAGATTGATAAAAATGGTGGCTATGATCACAAACTCTTTGAAAATGTGTATAGCTCTATTTAGCAACTACAAATTATAGTTCAGAGTAAATATCTGAAAGTCTCCTTTATCATTTTGTATAAGATTCTATTTATCTTCACTAAACCATAAATTCAAAAATAAAAATAATCTCATCAAGGAAAAGAATAGATGATCACAAGAGAAAAGTAGATCATTTATTATTCTTGAGTAAACATATAAACAAAGGAGAAAGTCTATGTCAGAATCATGTGAACAGTCCATTTTCAGAACATGTACTCTTCCAATATTCCTCTTTAAAGAATATCTCAAAATCTTAAATCTTACTAGTATGAAACAGAATACTCTTTGGAGAAAGAATGACAGCAGCAGTGTTAGTCCAACTCTATCTCATACTGGAAACAGAATGCATAACAATTGATTCAAATTTTCTTCCTAGAGTAAGGTTAGCAAAGGCAAAGAAGTTTTTTGAGAATTCCTTGGAGAAAAGAAGGAAGTTGTACCAAAAACAATTGAACAGATTATGTCTACTATCCAAAGTAATCCGTTTTCCTTCAATATCTTATCATTTCTCCACATAGCATGAGACATAGCACAGCAGCAATAACTTGAAGAATGAAGTTTGGAAAACTACTGGGGAGGGGACCTGAAACGTACTAAATATATTTGTGGCAGAATTAATTCCAACACCGAGGAGGAAGCTGCTAATGCGTTAGAGTGAGCTGTCAAGTGAAACAGGGAATTTTTCCCATGCATTTTCTAACGAGTTTTAATACACCCCCTGTATTTATTTTAAGACATTCTGCTTTGTCAAGGTAGAACTCCTGTTCTCATTTTCAGATAATTGACTAGTTTAAAGAAAATCTTTATTCCATTTCAAAATATTAATAAAATAGTCCACTTCAAATACAATTCCCTTTGTCCCAAAGGCACCTGATTATTTTTAAAGCCAAATAAAATAAGAGAGCCCACTGAAAGTTGGTATGATAATTACATCTTTTTTCTTTCATTCTAACTTATGACTCAGATTTCATAACTTTATCTAGTTCTATGATCCAAATACTTGGATGTTTAAAAATATCTAAGGTTGATAGAAAGATTAATGTTATCTCATATGTGAATTTAATTATGACATTTAGTACATGGCATTAGCTCTGTATTTCTACAATCTGCTGTCTTGATTGCCGATTATGACATTAAAACCTTTTCTTTCATTTTTTTTCTTTGGATCATCAGAGATTAAATTCAGAAAACATATATGCCCAGTTGAGTGAATTTCATTTAAATCAAGACATTTAGAAAGTCATTTAAATTATTAGTTAAGAAGATTAAATTTACATTGAAAGCTTATTGTAGCTTGATAGAAATATTTTTCTATGACTCAGAGGTAAATTAGCTTCAACTTTAGAAAGTATGTTAGAAATCAAAGTTTGTATTTTTATTAATATCAAAGTGATATTAGAAAACTGAACATTATTATTTGTGTGATATTAAAGCTAATTGTAGTTTATGTTTGTAAATATATTTGTAGTTTAAAAATCAGATTGCCATGAGAGTCCGGACTATTGTGTTATTCAAATTCCTCTTATTGATTTACTTATTCCAAGTGAAGCTTCAGTTTAAATCCATAAAGTCCATAGTAACCAATAGTCAAATAGTAAACCAATTTAGAGCAAAAAAATGAATATATAATTAAATAAAATCTATTTCAGATATTATTTGTAGGTTGAGATTTAATTTTAAAATAATTCCATAATGAATTAAGTATCATTATCATTGGGTATTTAGAATTTTCTAAATTTTTATGTTATAGAAGTGTGATATTTAACCTAAAGTTCTGAGCACAGTATTCAATAACTGAAAGAAAAATAAGAGAATGTCTTATTTATGCATTTTCAAAGCTTCAAATATTAAATTACTGTATTTTATTATAATAATTCATAATTATCCAATTAATCACTTTGCATGAGCTTTTAAATAATTAAAACTTTCAAATGAAAATAAATAAAAATTATTTAAAAGCTAAATAACAATTTTAAATTATTTGATTTTTATTGACTCTGTCTTGTGTTTTCCCTTGATTTTAAATGCAATATTTTCAATTTATTTAAAGTCACTTAGAATAAGAATATATACAGAAATGATTTTAAAAACACATATGTTTAATTGCTGGTGATATTAGATAATGATAAAGAAGGAAAATTATGGGAACTTTGTGTTAAACTATTTTTCATTTATTTATTTTTTTTTTCATTTGCTTAGGTCTATCTGCAAGTTTTTGAGCATTTTCACCCCTAGATATTAAAGATAAAATATTAAACATAGTGTTGATCAAATAATATCTATTTTATACTACTTTGAAAAAGTTAGAATTTAGTTAATATAGCAGCAGACTATAAGTTTGGAAACAAGTTGTGTTTTGGGAGTAGAAATAAGGATCTGCCTACATGCATGTGTGAGTGTGTTTAAGCTCTTAGTAATGAACTGGAATTTTCTACTCCTCCTCAAAAGTTTCCTTTTTTTTTCTTATAATGTGTTCTTGTATGTGCATGCTTAGTCACTCAATCCTGTCCAACTCTTTGTGCCTCCATGGACTGTAGCCTGCCAGGTTCCTCTCTCCATAGGATTTTCCAGGCAAGAATACTGGAATGGGTTGCCATTCCCATCTTCCTGACCCAGGAATCAAATGCAGGCCTCCTGCAAGGAGTGTGTTGCCTTACTGCCTGAGCCACCAGGGAAGTCCATAGTGTGTTCTTAGGAGGAAAAAAATCTACCAAAGTGTTTTTAACACTGTTGCTCTCACTTGTACTGTTTGCTCCTGAAGTGAAGGAAATATGTAGCTAAGCAAATCAACAAACACGCAATCAAAAATAAAACAAGATACTCCTACTTCATTGGCATACCAAATACAAATAAATGGTATTGTACCCTGTATTTAATTTGTGCTTTATCTATATTTTTCACATATTCATCGATGTGCCTGAGGTGTAGGAGGTACTACTTGCATTTGGCCTGAAAGAATGTAATAGCAAATGAAGCACTCCGTAGAAACAGTAATTAAAATCTGCTTTCCTGTTTAGTTAGATTGTCCATGACCATCAATTGTGACTTATTCACAAACTGTAAGCTACTGCTGCCCAGATATATCTTTGAATAGACTTAAAGGAAATAGACAGGTAGGGATCATCTAAACTTGGTGAGATATCTTTAATGACAACTAATCATTTAAACAATGTATAAACTAAATCCCATCTTAATTTTAAAAATCAGATATTGACTGTGTATCTACTATTACCAGTAGTATCATTACTATAAGTTTCTGGTAATAATATATATTATTTGAGGTATATGTAGGCCATTCATATGCATCTCTGATATGGATTGTAATGCTGAAAGTAACTCCTTGTAACATGGTCTCCCTTGCAAGGTCCATGACTAGAAATTAGCATTGTAAGCTGTTACTGGGAGTCGTCTTCTTCTTTCTTTTTTTTCCATTAAAAAGGCATTTAAAATATTATGCTAAAGGGACATCTTTTCTGGCAGAAATTACAGATAACCCTTGGCAACTCACGGGTTGGGGGAATCATCTATACAGTCTGAAATGCTCCTGTAATTTATAGTCAGCCTCTATGTGGGTGATTCCCCCTTATCTGAGTGGCATCTGTGGATTCAAACATTCCTGGAATGGGATCATGCGGAACTGTGTCAATTACTATCAAAAAAATAAATACATTGGACCAGCTCAGTTCAAACCCTGTTGTTTAAGGGTTGAAAATACTCTAATATTGCTATGAAAGCCAGTGGGGAAGAATAAATTAATTTAGAAATATTCATTTTTAAGGCAACATTTTGGGAACAAGAATCTATCATTTCTGATAGTGATTCTTTGTTATCATTGTTATAGACGAATAGTCCTTCAATAACTGTTCTCAGCTCAGTAACACTTTTTGTGCATTTATTGTTAGAAGTGTTCTCATACAGTGGTATTTTGGATGGGACTATCCGTCGGTCTAGGAGAAGGCAATGGCACCCCACTCCAATACTCTTGCCTGGAAAATCCCATGGATGGAGGAGCCTGGGAGGCTACAGTCCATGGGGTCGCTAAGAGTCAGACACGACTGAGCGACTTCACTTTCATTTTTCCCTTCCATGCACTGGAGAAGGAAATGGCAACCCACTCCAGTATTCTTGCCTGGAGAATCCCAGGGACGGCGGAGCCTGGTGGGCTGCCGTCTATGGGGTCGCACAGAGTCGGACACGACTGAAGCAACTTAGCTGCAACATTCGTTGGTCTAGTCAAGGCTATGGTTTTTCCAGGAGTCTTGTATGGATGTGAGAGTTGGACTATAAAGAAAGCTGAGCACGGAAGAATTGATGCTTTTGAACTGTGGTGTTGGAGAAGACTCTTGAGAGTCCCTTGGACTGCAAGGAGATCCAACCAGTACATCCTAAAGGAAATCAGTCCTGGGTGTTCATTGGAAGGACTGATGCTGAAGCTGAAATTCCAATATTTTGGCCACCTGATGAGAACAGCTGACTCATGTGAAAAGGCCCTGGTTCATGGGGTCGCAGGGAGTCGGACATGACTGAGTGACTGAACTGAATGAACTGAACTGATTTTCCTAATATGTTTTAACTGGTTGTTGTTTATACAAAGTAACAGTATTGATTTGAAGATGTTGATCTTATATCTGTCTACCTTGATAGATTCTCTTATTAGTTCTAATAGTTTGTTCATTGACTCACTTGGAATTTTGAGGCTATATCACCTGCAAATAATGAACACTTTTTCTTTTTAATTGTTAAAATTTTTATATCTTTTATTGCATTCATACATTAGCTAGAATCTCAAAAAAACATTGAATGATAGCAACAATAACACACTTATATTCTGGATATAGGGGGATTTCCATTGTACTACAAGTATAATTTTATGTTTTCTTGCACTCTCAAGAATATTATTTATCATGATAAAGTTATTTTTGCTAAGAGGTATTTTAATAGATATTTATCAAACATATAATAAAATAATCCTCTGTTTAAACTACAATTTTAGAATTACTTTTCTTAAAAATATTCTTACACTATAAAGAGATTTCAGTATTAAATAACCATGAACATTGTCGGCTATCAAGTAAAGACATGGATTTTTATCTCTGGTTTAAAATTTCAGCAAAAGAAGAATTATGAAAATGACGGATACTTTTGATTAATGATTGGCTGGAAACATACATGGTTTTAAATATATATATATTTTAAATATACTTTCATTACCACAAAATAACTCCAAAGTAAATTTATTCTTAATTTTTATGATTAGGGCAAATTTCAGGATGTTTTAAGCAGAAATAAAACCAATATTTATTTTTGGCACCAACAAAAGCCTGAGGAGTACAAAAATGTATCGTGCATATTGAATCCGGATCTCTGGGAGTGTGACACAGGAAATCAGAAAGACTGAAATAAAGAGTCACTGAAATTAAAGCATCATAGTGAGATGTGAAGGCAGAGAACTGACTCTTAAACCTGGCTCTCCTTTTAAGTATATAATTTTGGGTTCACTATTTATTTTCTGTAGATGCTGATCGGTCTATCCATAAAACAAGAACTGAAACACATGATTCGATTCATCATCAAAGAGAGCTTCTGTGTGATTTATTTATCCACTCCCTGATATCTGTTATCGTACTTTATCAATGTTACAGTATTTAAATAAAAAATGATAAAAAATAAATTGTTCTCTATATCCTAAACACATTTATCTTCGCTTCTTTTTTGAAGGTTAATCCATAAGAATTTATAAAAATGACGTTTTTTAAAAATTGTTGCTGATATCTTTAAATATTAATTATATAAAAATACAAGTTAATAAAATTTAAACTAGAATGGAATAAAATTCTAACTATACATATAAGATGGAAGCACTGATATTAATTCTAAAAGCATTTTAACAACAACAAAAACCTTCATTAATATGACACATCAAAGAGATCTCAAAATTGAGTGAGAATAAACAGTCATAATGGATCCATATACATGTGCGTATGCACACATCCACGTATATTCATACGTTCATACAGTCACACGCACACACATATATTAATGCCTCCCCTTTTCTTTTCTTCACATCGGTCTAGAAATATTATCTCTTTATGCAACTACTTTTATTTTTTTCTTCTGCTAAATCTATAATAAATTTATAGTTTGATTCCCTAAATAAACCAATTTTGTACTTCATAAATTTTACAACCAAATAATTTGCTCTTTAACAAGTTTACACACGTGCACTGCACACACACACATAGGATAGACAGACAGAAAGAGACACACAAAAATAGAATGATACTTACATTCAAAGAGTCTATGAGAATTCTTTGCTGTACTAATTTAAGATGAGTCTATTTACATTTTGAGTCAAAGGCCTTTGAAAAATGTCTAATCCCTACTTTGGAAGAAAAACCCTCCAGTAAAAATATTAACACAAATATAAAGCTTCTGGAGAAGTTTCAAATGTACTGGGAAAAAAAAAACATTTCTGAAATAAAAAACTTCACATTCAAGGCACCTACTAATCATGAATCTTGTAGAAACAAAACGGGGATTATACAGAAAAGGAGCTGATTTTATTCTTTTGTATTAGAAGGCCCTAGTGGCCACAATATACAATATTAAAGCTGCCTTATTCTAGTTTTTCATTTGCGCAAACTATGAAACATTTTCTGTCTTGCTTACTTGTAAATAAGCAACTATATCCTGCTCAATTTGAATACTTAAGTATGAGAAGTTATGATTATTGTAAGATGTGCCAACAATGAAGAAAAAAAATTCAAATCACAAATATGATTCTATATTAAATGGTAGCTAAATCAAATATTTGTAATATTAGAATATCTGAATATACTCATTTAATTAATAATTTTATGACTGTCATGATGCATATCCTAAATTTGTGTAAGATTGAAAATGACATTTTTTAAAACAAAGTACTATATTAACACATGAACTGACAGGAAGATGCTATAACAACAAATCAATTCAGAAAGTGGTGAGTTTCTGATTAACAATTATCCTTAAATGACTTTTGCTGCTGTTGTTTAGAAACCTTTTTTCCATTGAAAATATGTTATTTGGATTTCACTGAGCATTGCCTTAAATTTGATGGGTGAGCACATTTATGCATAATAAGTGTACTCACATATAATAATAAGTGTACTCACATACAAGTTGTTGACAAGGCTTGAATTTCATCTGTTTAAGAAATCTGTCAATATATTCTGTTCATTTATAGCATTTGCCAACAATGAATTCAAGAGATTATCTGCAAAAGAGAGCCTCAAATGTGGTTGCATATTAGAATTACGTAAAAGCTTTTAAAAACCTGATGCCTGAAGATTACCCGAGACCAACTTATTCTGAAATTCTGCGGAAAGGGCCTGAACATGGGTATTTTTACAGCCTTCACAGGTGATTATACTAAGCAGGCATTATCATCACACATGCTAGTAAAGTAATGTTCAAAATTCTCCAAGCCAGGCTTCAGCAATACGTGAACCATGAACTTCCAGATGTTCAAGCTGGTTTTAGAAAAGGCAGAAGAACCAGAGATCAAATTGCCAACATCCGCTGGATCATCAAAAAAGCAAGAGAGTTCCAGAAAAACATCTATTTCTGCTTTATTGACTATGCCAAAGCCTTTGACTGTGTAGATCACAATAAACTGTGGAATATTCTTCAAGAGATGGGAATACCAGACCACCTGACCTGCCACTTGAGCAACCTGCATGCAGGTCAGGAAGCAACAGTTAGAACTGGACATGGAACAACAGACTGGTTCCAAATAGGAAAAGGAGTACGTCAAGGCTGTATATTGTCACCCTGCTTATTTAACTTATATGCAGAGTACATTATGAGAGACGCTGGGCTGGAAGAAACACAAGCTGGAAACAAGATTGCCGGGAGAAATATCAAAATATCAGATATGCAGATGACACCACCCTTATGGCAGAAAGTGAAGAAGAACTAATGAGCCTCTTGATGAAAGTGAAAGTGGAGAGTGAAAAAGTTGGCTTAAAGCTCAACATTCAGAAAACTAAGATCATGGCATCTGGTCCCATCACTTCATGGCAAATAGATGGGAAACAGTGGAAACAGCGTCAGACTTTATCTTTTTGGGCTCCAAAATCACTGCAGATGGTGATTGCAGCCATGAAATTAAAAGACGCTTACTCCTTGGAAGGAAAGTTATGACCAACCTAGACAGCATATTAAAATGCAGAGACATTACTTTGCCAACAAAGGTCCATCTCATCAAGGCTACGGTTTTTCCAGTAGTCATGTATGGATGTGAGAGTTGGATGGTGAAGAAAGCTGAGCGTCAAAGAATTGATGCTTTTGAACTGTGGTGTTGGAGAAGACTCGTGAGAGTCCCTTGGACTGCAAGGAGATCCAACCAGTCCATCCTAAAGGAGATCAGTTCTGTATGTTCATTTGAAGGACAGATGCTGAAGCTGAAACTCCAACACTTTGGCCACGTCATGCGAAGAGTTGGCTCATTGGAAAAGGCCCTAATGCTGGGAAGGATCAGGGGCAGTAGAAGGGGATGACAGAGGATGAGATGGCTGGATGGCATCACCAACTCGATGGACATTGGTTTGGGTAAACTCTGGGAGTTGGTGATGGACAGGGAAGCCTGGCGTGCTGCGATTCATGGGGTCACAAAGAGTCGGACACGACTGAGGGACTGGACTGAACTGAACTGAACTGAACTGATTTATAACCAAAGATCCATACATTTTACTTATGTCCTTCCATCAGCATCCGCCAGAAGTCAGGTGATAATATAAAATAACTTAGAATAACAAACAGCTATTCTAGGATCAAGAATATTACCAGACAAATACATTCAGTTTAAAAAGTCTTGTAATTAGAGGCATATTTAATTATCTGTTAGATAATCCTCAAGAATGTGAAAGTCTTTTAAAATTAGTAACCCTTTATATAACCAATGTTATGCTATTATAGATACCAATTTTATGAAGAGTTGTAGGCCTTCATTATCTAAATGCAATATCCTTCAAAACATTATCAATAAATACACTTGTGCTATTTTACTATTTTAGTTAAAGCAGATAAAACTAATTAAAAGAGCCAATTATTAATGATTTTCATGTATAAGTGGAAAAGGAAATGGCAACCCACTCCAGTATTCTTGTGTGGAGAATCCCAGGGACCAAGGAGCCTGACAGGCTACAGTCCATGGGGTCACAAAGAGTCGGACACAACTGAATGACTAACACTTCATATATAAGGCATTATACATAGGATACAGTAAGTATATTCTCTATTTCTCACAATAGTGCCATAGAGATATTAAGTACAAAAAATAAATTGCTTAGAGCCAAACAACTTTTGTAAATGGCAAGCATGTCTGAATCCAAAATTCATCTTTTTAACCTTTACTCCCTTGTCTATTTTAATCCATGAAACCCTGGTAATATCAGTGTGCTTATAATTACAAATGAATAAAAACTCTTACTGTGAATATTATTCCTAAAATTTTATTATTGAAAACATTAGATGCATTCTAGTTCACATTTACCTCCTCATTTTAAATAAGAGGAACTGAGACTCTGAAGTGTTTAATTTGCCTCACAGAATGTCACTAACACAAAATAGAGTTAGATTATAAACCATTTCCTGTCACCTTCCATCTTTCTGCTGCCTGACACTGTCCACCCTCATTTGTGACAAATGAGTACTGCCTTTCTTTAACAGATGACATCATTTTAAAAATTGCCTTACAAAGGTGAAAGCACCAGTGGATACTAGGAGAGAAAGTACTAAATGTATACTCAGGAACTGTCACTTAAGGAATAATTAATTTGTACCATAACTTTCACCTGAGTGGTTCAGCAATCATGAACAAAAGCATAATATTCACCATATTTGTATGATTATATTTTATATTCAAAGAGAAGTGAAGCACACTCAACTTATCTCTTGTTATAAAACTTGACTATAATAATTTGATTCCAAACCAGTTTACAATGCAAACCAAATATAGAAGTGTTCCTCAAACCTTACAGAGCATATGAATCAAATGGGAATCTCATTACCCTGAAGCTTCAGATTCAGTAGTTCTGGACTAGGGCCTAAGGTACTACATATTAACAAGCTTTCAGGTGATGCCAATGCAACTCAAAATGTGGTCCATGCATCCTATTTGGTCAAGCAAGTTAACAGAAATCTATCACATCATCCTATAGAATCATGAACTGTGATACTTATTAAATTATTTTTTTACATAGAAAAAAAGAAATCTAGTAGAAGACAAGCAGGTCTGCAATGGAAGAAGTTCAGCTAGTCTGCTACAATGAACACCCAATTATAAGGAGCAAATAATTCAGGAATTACAACGGACTCTAAAAACTGTCATAAAAGTTCAAGAATAGACATACTGCCAAAATATGCATACAAAATTTGTAAGCAAATCCTCACTTGAATTTAAAATGAAAGCACTTAGTGCATGCAAGCTTTTAATAAATCCTACTTGATTATGACACTCACTTTCTAATAATGTGAATGATGATGGGAGTAAAGGAAGGCATGCATGCAATTTCATTTTATTAACTTGATATGTCTGAAAACAGATTTTTCATGACTTGCAAAAGAAAGTTTCTAAGGACTGCTTTAGAATAACAAGCATGCCACATCAATAGTTTTGTGTCCTTGATCCATATGCTGTGATTAAGCCCTAAAACATGTTGTCATACTGGTTTTTAAACAGTTCTTGGAACAGTCAATTGAACTCTCAGCTTTAAGACCACATAGTCCTTTCTTATTTATCCTAACCTTGTATGACTCCACTTGCCTTTTAGTTCATTATTATAAGTACAAATGTACTGAAAGAAATGGACAGAATGATGGTCCCATGGGCTCATGGCAAGAGTAGAGTGACAGGACCCATCAAATGTTGTAGTTTAAAATACTTTCAATACATTAGGGACAAATGAAAACCCTTTCATCACTTGATATTAAGTACATTAAATATTCTATTTATGAGCCCTCATCCACTGTGTGCTGTGGTAGTCATAATCATTTTTCACACCAGTGAAGCCTCTCAAGTATTTAAGAAATATTTCTTCCTCAAGATCCATATAGACTTGAGGCTATTTACTCAAGTACATCAAGCATCACAAAGAGAAGCAATTGTTTTATGTTTTAAGTAGTGTTTCCAAGCATCATTTATCATCAAGAGTACTTGCACATCCTTTGATAGATAAAGTCTGTATCTGTACATCTGGTGGCCAAAATGATTATAAGACCTCTTCTGGAAGCATCTTTTCTAAGCAAGAACCTTCCAGAATTTCCAAATATGACTTAAGAATAAAGAACACATTTCACTTTTCCAACCAGCACCACCATTTCAAAATTATTAAGACAATTTTATAACCTCACAACTGGTGATTCTGAAGCCAGATTTTCCCCTATTTTTAATCCATGTCACATAATTCATAAAATCAAGTTTTTTCTAATCCTATTGCTCACCTAATCATAATCCTTAATCATTCCTTGTTGCCTACAGAATTAAGTACAAAGTGTCTAAGCCTTAACAAACCTATACCTGAGATACCCTAATCACATCTCCAGAGTTGTTCTTCAGCTTACTGAAGTCATAACTTACTGTAAGTTTTATGTTTTTCCTCATTTCCATTACTGCCAGCTGTTTCCTTTACTTGGATTATTTTATCTGTCTCTGCCAAGTCAAATAATATCCATCTCTCTTATTTTAAATATCATCTCCCTTGTCATTCCCCCATGAAGCTTTTCCTCATTTTCCAATGAAATCAAGTTTTATCCTTTTCTTTCATTTCTTTTTCTTTACGTTTTCCTCCCTTCTTGCAGGCTTCCCTGGCCGCTCAGGGGAATAGAATCCGCCTGCCAATGCAGGAGACAAGTGTTCAATCCCTGGGTCAGGAAGATCTCCTGGAGAAGGAAATGGCAACCCACTTCAGTATTCTTGCCTGGGAAATCCCATGGATAGAGGAGCCTTTCAGGCTACATATAGTCCATAAGGTTGCAAAGAGTCAGACACAACTTAGTGACTAAAAGCAACAAATACTGATGACAACATATTAAACTGTACATTTCTTATAGTAGATGATTAATGTGATGATTAGATAAGCATTTTAAAATTACTTAGTTCTTTTAACGGAAGAAATATCACAGAAGGTTTATTGCAATCATGAGGACTACAGGAATCTGTTCTGTTAAAATAAGAAATTCAATTAACTAAAAACATTTTCATCTGAAAAAAGACCTTGGAATTTGATTGGCTGTTCCAATTAAACATGAGGGTGGCAGCCATTCCAGATGGTAAAGACATATTTATAAAAAGTTTTGCATAGAGAACCTCAGTGTAAGAAGGGACATTTAAGTTCATCTAGTTTAAACCAATATCTGAATCATTTCTTCTACAAACAATTATCTGATCCCTAGTTCTTCTTATTCCTCACCCCATATTGGGAATCCACTATACTTCAAATGGACTTTTCACTTTAAGAACAAATCTAATTTCTAGAATTTTCTGTATATAAAGTTGTGTTGCCTTATTTGCCCAACAATCATCTTTTGGAACAACACTCATCTGTTTTTCACAATAAAGCTCTTTAATATTTGAAAATCATGACACTGGTCACCATAAATTTTGTCTTTTCCTAACTTATTCTCAATTCTTATAATGAATTTGTCAGTTTTACTTTTTTATTTGACTTCTTGGAAACTGCCTGTATGTGTTAGCATATAATTTTGTCAAGATAATTTTTAATACAATTTCCAGACTACAGGGATGGGTGAAAGAGAAGAACATTTTCACCACTTGATAACGGGGTATTATACTTATATTCTCTCAAATTTACCATTGATATTTTGACCCTCTTGTGATACAATTAGCTACTTTTGACCTTATAATAACTCCAAACTTTTGATTTAGCTCTAAAAAGTATAGCTTTAATTGTATAAATTAAATCATTTTTGCTAGCATGGCAAAAACATCTTATTATAGGTAATTTTGAACCATATTTGGCATCCTACTGGAAAATTCTTGATACTAGTATTTGCCTTCCAGATTCTTAAAATCATGATTTCATTTCCTTAATACAGTACTGGTCTCTTCACACTAACTGAAGTTTTTGCATTCAGAGCCAAATGAGCTATTCTGAGTTGTGCCAAAGAAGCTTACTGTAGCTACTCATTGAAATTACAACAAACAAGAAAATGTGTCACCACTTATAATGCAGGATTAATTCATTTTTCATGTCTGAAAATATAATTATATGTTTTTTATAATATAAAAGACATTGCTATATATATATAGCATAAACATTTTGCAAATCTAAACTAATGGAAATACATGTTTTAAAAGTACAATGGTTTTTAAATTACAAGTTACATAAATTAGAAATTAAAAAAAATTTTATTATCTAAATATTTATGGAGCTCCTGTACAAAACCCTTTTGTTCTATGGGACAGGGTAAAAATTGAAGTTAATGGTATATCTGATTTAAGTCAATGGTTATTGAATAGAGTTGGATACTTTCCACAGATTCATTCATTTTATCAGAGATTTTCTTCAATTCGTACGTAACTCTAGCTTCAGTAATGTATTTACCCTCACCATTATCTAGTCAGGAAAATTTGGCTCTGGGAAGTAAATGGTGTAAGTAGAAGAAAAATTTCTTTCATTTGTAGTATCTTAAAGGGAAATTTATTTCCCAGCTAGCCCACAGAAATAACTTATAGTCAGCCCTCCATATCCGCAGATATGCATAGTAAGCCATTATACAAGGGACTTGGGCATCTGCAAATTTTGATACCTGTGGAGGTCCTAAAACCAATTACCTGAGGATAACAAGGGCCCTACTGTAATAGCTTTATTTCCTAGTCCCGACGACCTGGTTTCATTATTAATTTAATGATGAGATGTAATTAAAGTAAATATTATGGGCACTCTAGAAGAGAAATACATTGAGAAGTGATTAATATTTGCTTCAAGGACAAATTGATGTTTATGCTTATTTATGGAAATGTGGAGGGCATGTCCACCCACCTTGCTTTCATAGGAAGCTGGGTGTTATTCTTGAGTATTTCAGATGCATACTGATACTTTAAAAAAAAAATCATTGGTAGAGATACCGTTTCTTCCATCAGTATCCTTAAGATGCTGTCAAACCACCAGCAACTCAGCCCTTAAAAACATGACATCTTGGATATTCATTTCAGTTAGCTATATTGTGGGAACAACTTTGACTTTGATAAGAAGAGATTTATGAAATATCTCTAGTCATAGCATAAACCACCAACAGTTCCCTACTCTATCTAAAGTATCTATTACATATACCCAAAGACATTTGCATTTAATATAATTATAAAGCATTTATGGAAAGGGGGGAAAAATTCTACACTGAAATAGTGAAGATCTATGGACACAGATGAAGAGCCTTCATAATACCCCCAGCCATTATTTTGGAGGTAGTAATATGAGGCAGGACTTATTTTTTTCAAACTATATTTAGAGTCACTTAATGACCTTAAATTTACACCTAGAAGGACTTGTACAAAGTTTCTGAATGTCAGGGCAGCTTAAGTGACAGATGAGAAAGTCATCAAGCCATTCTGAATCCCAGAAGTCTGGCTAGTCTCCATATAATCTTTGGAAAGGCCTGGAGCTTTTTTTGCTCTTTCCTTTAAGAATAGCATGAAGCAGGCTGGCAGGCTTTCTGCAGCAGTTGAGTGAATTCTGACAGTCCTTGTATACTCCTTCATGCCAAGTCTAAATCGACATGAGAAAGGGGCTTATCCCTGAACCCTTTGTCATGTGTGCCTGGAGTATGTAACTTGAAGAATTCAAAGCTTCTTGTCCTTTCTCTTTAGACAAAAATTAGGCATCACCGTCATAAGTTTTAAAATATATGAGGGAAAAGTGAGACAGAACAATTTAACATACTTTCCACAATTTGATTACCTCATTACTAAATTTTCAAGAACATAAAGTTGTGTGCAGATATCGTTCATTGCATGCTGCTGCTAGTCACTTCAGTCGTGTCTGACTCTGTGCGACCCCAAAGACGGCAGCCCACCAGGCTTCCCCGTCCCTGGGATTCTCCAGGCAAGAACACTGGAGTGGGTTGCCATTTCCTTCTCCAATGCATGAAAGATTTGCATAATTTCCTATAATTAGCTTAAATAACTGAGATTAACTGGATTCTAGCAATGCGTCTGCCACCTACAGGCCTTTACAATGTTTGGGCAAGTCATTTAATTTCTAGATCTCTCATATCCCCACTTCCTCAACTGTAAAATGCTTATATACTTCCTTTCCTACTTAATGGAATTTGTTTCTAGTATCCATTAACGATGAGGTAAAACATGCTTTGAAAACTATAGAACTCTCTGTAATTGATTTATTATAATAAATCACGGGAAATCCTCAAATTGCATTCCATTTTAGTCCATGCCAGATTTTGAAATTTTGGTCATTTTCCAGTTTCCCTCACCCTTAATATGTATTTTTTAATTTATTTCATTGTATTTCCTATATACTGTAGGTTAGACCTGCTCCACTAAGTTCTGCACTTAAGGTGCAGATGTCTTTGAAGATGCTGATCTCCTGACTCATTGGTGCAAAGCAGTTTGAGCCTCCAACCTGGGCATTCAAGCTTGAACAGCCTGTTAGATTCCATGAGAGGTATCAGAGGCTAATAATTTCCTATGAGTGAGCATGATGAGCAATGTCCAGTAATCCACAGCTCTCTCTCCACACTGGAGACGTTCTATTTTCTCAACATCTGCCTCAGGAGCCCTTCATGGAGTACACTGATCCCCAAAAGAACTGGAGGAGTGACTGAAAAATATCGCTCTTTTAGTGGTCATCAGGAGGGAGGCCAACCTAGTGTGTGGTTATTGGGGTGATGGAGAGGGCAGCTGGGGATTCCTATTAAATGTGGCAGCTCTGAATCTTTGTCTTCATACAAAACGTTTTCCATTTGCTGCTGATCTGTTGTTTTTGTGGTATCTGGGAAAACTGCAGGGTTACAGTCCTAACCCTGAATTCCAATTCTGGAAATTAGGGATTCATCAATAGTTTGAATAGCTGATACTGGATTTTCATTGTATTAGAAGTGTAAAATCTGACAACAAATATTTTGTTTGAAATTTTAAACAAATTCAATATATATTATCTTCCTTTATCATTTTATTAAAAAATTTATCACAATATTTGACATGAAGATGAGAAATATTCACCAATACTCATAGATACCCCATTTCACTCTAGTATTAACCAGTATGTTGTTGCTTAGTCACTAAGTAATGTCTGACTCTTTTGCGACCCTATTGACTAGAGTTCGTTAGGCTCCTCTGTCCATGGGATTTTCCCAGCAAGAATACTGGAGTGGGTTGCCATTTCCTTCTCCAGGGGATCTTCCCCACCTAGGGATCAAACCCACATCTCTTGGACTGGCAGGCAGATTCTTTATCCCTGATCCACTTGGGAAGCCCCTATTAATCAGTATTGATAAAAATTAAAAAATATATATATTTTCTGTTTGTCTATATTTGTGAAAAATACTGGGCAGCACTGCTTTAAGATTATTCAAGGGTTTTACAACATAAAATATTCACTAGTATAAAAATATTTTAAGGGAATCATTTTAAAAGAAATTTTTCTTACTAACTATGAAATGTACACTCTGCCAAGCATTGAAAATTCTAAAAATTAATTTCCCTAAGGCTCTTTAAACAACATTTACTCTTAACCTAATCATTTAAAAGAAAATATTTTTGTTTTAGGAAGAAACAAATAAGCAGTTGTTTAAAATTCAGGCCCTCTGCTGGGATAGAAAATTTTGAAAGGGTGAATATTTATTTTGGAAATTGTGGAAAGCTTTTATATAAATTATCTTATTGAATATTTACAAGTATATTTGAAATCAATTCCCCATTTTCATACAAGGAAACTGAGATTAAGTAACCTGACAAAGATTTAGATGCTAATTCTTTGAATAATATGGATTTAAATCCTAAAACTTGATTCTTACAGCATGTGATTTTCAACACTCTCTTATTGAAGATAGCTTATACTAGTATACAATATATGAATATATTTTATACGTATTAGAAGCTTATGATATACTTCTTTCTTCACCCCAAAGAAAATGCTTTTAATTAGAAGATATATAATAGTTTAAGATGGCAAAGTGGTAAAGCAAGACTATATTATAGAAACTTGCTGTCTAAATGACATTTTCTAAATGCAAGAATATTATAGGGAAAAAAGCTAATACTATATCATTGAAATTATGTTATTGAAAAAGTAGTATGAGAATTTAATTATCTACCTAATGTTCATCTTATCATATGTTTTCAGGAACAACTGAACACCATATCATCTAGGTGTTAATATTTATCTTTTTAAAAGTCATTCCTGCAATCTAAATATAGATACTAAATGCAGAATTTTTAATAATACATTCAGATCTCAAGGAGACAGATAAAACATTAAACATGAAACCCATATAAATTAAATTATCTTTATTGCTTCTCACACTCAAGTTCTTGAAAAAATATTATACTTATTGCCCTACTGCTTCTCTTCCAATTTATGAGGCCCAGTAAAGATAACTTCCATTGGTATTACTTTCACTGAAACTGTCCCCACTAAGGTCTTCAATGATCTAAATGCCAAAGTTAATGAACCACTTACCCATTATCTTCATCATAATGAACCACTGTATTAGTTAACACAATGAAGCACTTCCTTCTCCCTGTAATTTTCGCCATTCTTTATTTCATTCAATTTGACCATGTGATTCTCTTCCTACTATCTACTATTTTTTTCCTAATTAATCTTAAAGTTAAATTTCCGCACATTCAATTCTTGGCCATATTTTTCTTCAGGTTTCCTTTGGAATACTCCTCCCTGCTGACTTTCCTTATGCCTAAAACTTAACTATCATTGCAGATTCTGAATTTTCTCTTTCCAACCTAGATACTAGTTTGTGGCTATTACTAGTTATCTCCTTTCACAGAATCTCAAACTTGGCTACATCTGAATGCAACTCATCACCCTCTCTTATATATCTTGGGAATCTTAGGGAGTTTCATAGACAGTTGTTTTTTCCTCATGCCATGTAATTGATCACTAAGTCTTGTCAATTATACCTCCTAACTCCATCTTGAGAACTTTTGAGTCCTTCTTCTCCATCCCTATGACAGTTGTCTCAATTCGAATTCTAAAGGATACCTTATCTTGATTATTTCAACAGTTAAGCTGCCTTGTTTTCTCAAGTTTGATCCTTGCTACAGCATTTTATTTCTTCTTCCTAGATAGTCTTTCTCAGTTGTCAGCCTAATCATTTTATTCCTGTGCAGTTCAAACTCTTTGCCATGAATGATAAGCTCTGGGAAATCTTGTCTGTCCACTTTTCATACTTAAGTTCCCTATGTACATCTACAGTTTCAGGTACTTTATGCAATCTCTTGAAACTGAATATGCTTTTTTCTATCTAGAGTATCTTCCTCCATCCCCTTTGCCCACAGACTCATACTCATCTTTCAAGACAGATGTCAAAATTTATTTACTATATAAACCAAATCAAATCCCTCTCCTATTGTTTATAACATGATATCCTTCTTTACTTGTGAACAAATAACCTCTTCTCCATGCTTCCTTTTATCACTCAGAATACTGATTTTGAACTATTTCTGCAATGAGTTGAGAGATTCTTGAAAAAATATTTTGAATTTTTATTTTTCATGTAAGTACGTTTCACACTGCTTAGCATGTCATATATGTCCAAAAACTGTTTTGGGAGATGTACATGAGTCAAAAGATGGTAATACACTTTGCATGTTCTCACTTTTCTCAAAGCTTCCTCTGTATGTCATAGTGTTCTAGATAATTCAAAGGTGGTCATAGCTGAGTTATGTGATTACAAGTAAACTGTTTTATAAGAACCAGACATATGAGTTCAAGTAAACCATTGAATAAAACATTTTATGATCTTTAGCCTTAATTTCTTTTGTATTGTATGTAAAAGCAAAATATTAATTTTAAAATTACTTGTGAAGATTTAATAATTTATATAAAATATTAACATTATTTCTAGCATACAGTATATATATCCAATACATTTTACTTCCTTTTGTAATTTTCTTTTCTTACACAGTACCCTCATTACAAACTTATGCTCCTTAATTTTGTTTCAAGTTTTTAAAGATAAGTATATAAATTTCTATGAGAGTTATCATTTATTGAAAATACAATTAGTAAATTTAAATAAACTTTGGGAACCTTTTAACATAGTTTCCATTGTCAGAGAGACTTTATTACCTATGACTAGAGTCATAGACTCCACCATAAGGATTCATATTGCAATTTCCTTTTGGAGACATATGAGACCATAGTAGCTTATAAAGCAAGAGTAGAAAACTGATTATCTTCATATTAGAATAATGATGTGTGTGTGTGTGCATGCTCTGTGTAAGAAAAATTGGTAGGTCACAAAGGACAATAATATGGTGAAACAGTGGCCAACAAAGACATCAGTGCTCTACAGCAGAAGCAAAGGCAGTGTCTCTGGTGACAGAAATAATGAAAAAGAACTGGAGCCAAGGTATATGATGACAGAAAATTGGATAGGATTTATTGCATGAGGGGATATGATATAAAAAGAAACTCTATCTTCTGGAATACGTTGAAAAATCTTTTTTTAATGTTACATAACATGTAATAGTTTAGCTAATATCTATTTAATTGACTCCATGTTAAAAAATAAATCTGCAGGACCCCTAATTTCTTATTTTGGGGGTGTATGCTAAACTATTGCTCACTGAGGTAGATAATTGTTAAGATATTTTCAGGCTCATGGAAAAATTCTCCCTTAGATTTGTGATGTGCTAATCACTGAAAGAAAATATATATTCTAACTACTAGTTAAGTTAAAGTAACAATAGTCTTTACATGTAATCAATAGTATTTTTAAAGCTGTATTTTCATTGTTTAACTTTGTGTTAGGCAATCTTTCCAAAAACTCCAGAAGTATTATTGCAGCTAAAATGCAATTGCGAAAAATGTTTTATATTAATTTCATGATTTTCCTAACTTATATTTAGTCACTTTTATAGTCACATAATCTTGAGAGTCCCTTGGACTGCAAGGAGATCCAACCAGTCCATCCTAAAGGAGATCAGTCCTGGGTGTTCATTGGAAGGATTGATGTTGAAGCTGAAACTCCAATACTTTGGCCACCTCATGCGAAGGGTTGACTCATTGGAAAAGACCCTAATGCTGGGAAAGATTGGCGGCAGGAGGAGAAGGGGACGACAGAGGATGAGATGGCTGGATGGCATCACTGACTCGATGGACATGGGTTTGGGTAAACTCCAGGAGTTGGTGATGGACAGGGAGGCCTGGCCTGCTGCGATTCATGGGGTCGCAAACAGTCGGACACGATTGAGTGACTGAACTGAACATGAGGGTTTTAAGATGTTAGTCTAAAATTACATTTCTTTATAAATTATTCTTTAATTTGATTTATTCTGTTAGAGATAAGGCAAATTTGCATTTTTCTACTAATTAGTAGATGCTTACATGCTGAAAAATTTAATTATAACTGAGTATTGGCAACTGATATACTGTACTTTACACTTTAGAAGATACAATCAACAAAGAAGACCAATAACTATAATTGACCCCGTGGGTTTTTCCTTTTGGTTGTGAAAATGGTAGTTTAATTTTATGCCTTGGGTCACAGTGAATTAATGGATCTATCTTTATCTCTTAAAAAAATTAAAGAAATACGTGATGGATTTGGGGACACAGCAGCTGAAAGAGAAGCAAAGTTTTGGTTCACTGAAGCTTTGTATATATTTTATAATAATGCAACATGGTAAGGTCCTTTGGTTATTTTAAATAAATCACCACCAGAGGCCAATCGAATGAGTATGACTTCTGACTGACCGTAAAGTTCCTTAGAAATAATTAGACCCCTCAGGAATGGGATTTGTGCACATTGTTTGCTAGTTCTAATATATCAACCACTATTTATAATCAAGACACAGATAGTATAGTTTTAATTAACATAAACACCCATACTGGCTTCTTCTGTCTTCCCACTTTTCAATCTTTGTGACACTTTCAGCTGGAAAAAAAACACTGATAGTAGTGTTCCTAAGATGTTCCTAAGATGTCCTCAGTGTTCCTAAGATGGTTATTTGGGAAATGCTGCTAAATGGACCTGAAAATATACAAGAAATTATGAAATGTGTTTTTTAGTTAAATTATATGAATGTTTTCCCAATATGTACTATTTAAGAAAAAAATTCAAATCATGCTTCATGATATTGATACTAAATACCCTCTTGCATCAGAGGAGTGCTGGATATTTATCAATATATCACTTAATAAAACAGTATTAAAAGATTGCCATTAATTATGTTTCTTACCTTTTTTAATTGCACATTCATAGCAAAAAAAAAGTCTGCACACACCACCCACATATGCATACTTTTATTTATAAAATGTACGCACGTACTACCCTTTTATTCATTATACATAGTATAAAATATACATGAAGTCAATTTTAAAATAAGATGGGATAAAAATAAACAGAAATAAATTTTCTAATATTTTTCCTGTATTAGAGCATATTATCTTGTATACAGCCCACAATGTAGACTACAACATACCCATATCAGGAAGCATGAAAACAAGGAGGGCAACATGCAAATGAACTAGACTTAAAACTGTACATCTTTTGAAAAGTTATGTGAATAGAACATTTTATTTCCTACTGCTAAATGTGTATCTTAAATAAAAATTATCTACCATGAAATTGCCATGTCAAGTTTTCTGTCATGAGTTTCTAGAAGGAAACAAGAATGCCACATGAAATCTTTCTTGCACCACATTAATAGCATATGTAGGTTCAGGATTTCCGCCCTTATTCAGTAAGTTAAAGTAGGGTAATTGAAGCTAGGTTCCAGAATAAATATTTGAAAGATAAACTGTACTGCAACATCAAATGATGTGGTAAAGCAATGAGCTGCTGGGAAACAATTGTAACAAGTCAAGCCTAACAGTCAAAAATGGGGTAGCTTTTTAAAAGAATATCTCCGGCATACCAGGTCATGTAGAGGCAGGGTGACATTTCACAGTGACAGACACTCTATGCAGTGACAGCTATAATGAACCAAAGGATATTCTTTGTATGAGTCCACTTTTGAAGAGTGTTGGAAACATATCAGTTTGAGGGATTATTTTTCTTTTCAAATCCATATCCATTCACTAGCTATCAGTTGAGATTCTCAAAAAAAAAGATAAATAAATAAAGCCACTAAAACTTTTTAAAAAACGAGATGTTCTTAACTTCAATGCCAAATATCCACCCAAGAATTTCACTGATTTTTCTTGGCAACTGACTTTCCTGGAACCATCCCTGTCTGATTGGTAAGTCTTTCCTAAAAGGTAAAAACAGTATATAATATCTTAGCCCAGAAAAGACTTGGCAGAAAGTATAAGAGAGAAATATAACCTACATCAAAGAAGATCCTCACTGCTGAGAGGAAGCAATTTTAGAAAGTTGATATACCAACCATAGTTAATTTCTTCTGGAACTCATCCCTCTATGATGGAAAGAGGACGGACCCTTCCAACTGACCTGAATTCCTTTGCCAGAAGCAAGTTTCATCACTCAGTGCTATAACAAATCATCACCAAGAGAAAAGCCAAACTGCCTTGGGGATTATATTTTATATCTCACAATCCCAAACTCTTTTTAGAGATTAATTCCATTTACAAAAAATAGATATGCTCCTGTACTGAGTATGGTTTTGGCAGGGTGCTACAAATAGGAAACATCCTTCCCCTCACCCCTATTGAATGCACAAGTCCCAGAATCTTTATCTCATATCATAGGCACAGGAGCTTTTGTAGTACTGGCCAGAATGGAAGAAGTCTCAGTAATAGAGAGTGAAAGCAAAAGTCACTCAGTTGTGTCTGACTCCTTTTGTGATCCCATGGACTGTAGCCTTCCATTCTGTCTATGGAATTCTCCAGGCCAGAATACTGGAGTGGGTAGCGATTCCCTCTTCCAGGGGATCTTCCCAACCCAGGGATTGAACTCAGGTCTCCTGAAGGAGGATTCTTTACTGTCTGAGGTAAGAGGGAAGCTCCAGTAATAGAGAAGCTAGGTTCAGTAAGGTGGTGGTAACTGTCCTTACCCAGGCCCCAAGAACCTTGAGGAAAACATCGATGAACTATTATGACCACCTTGCAAGCAATGGGTACAAAGAGATTCAGAGTTCCAAGGACACACTATGACTTAAAGTAGGGAAGAAAATACTCTTATTTATGACTGGAATCAGAGCTCTTTTTTGGTGCTCAAAGAATTAAACTCTTGAGAGCATCCAAATATAGCTCCAGTGTATAGATAATAGATGTTACTTCTCAGATAATGTGAGGTATGGTTTCAAGTGGCTTTGGACATCCTGAACAAAAATAAAAGTAAACAACCAGGAAAGAAAGATGGTGATGGCAGTTTGGAGGAAACCACCCAGCGCCTGATGTTGACAGACCTGGTTACAGGCATTTATGGTCACACACTTCCCTTTAGGTTACTCACTCAAATGACCATGAGAGCAGTTTGGAAGATGACCGAGACTGCTCCTATTCATATACAACTATTAAGCTGGGTGGAATTTGGGGTGGACAAAATAATTCTGCTTGCTATGAACGTAGAAAGAGACACTTTCATGTACCATTCATTTAAAAAGATGAGAGAAATTTTGCAAATAACAGAGACGTGGAAGAAATGACACCTGATCGAAAAAGGGTTAGTTATGAATTGCAAAGGGCTTCCCTGATGGCTCAGCTGGTAAAGAATCTTTCTGCAATGTGGAGACCTGGGTTTGATCCCTGGGTTGGGAAGATTCCCCTGGAGAAAGGAACAGCTACGCACTCCAGTATCTGGTCTGGAGAATTCCATGGACTGTATAGTCCATAGGGTTGCGAAGAGTCGGACATGACTGAGTGGCTTTCACTTTCACGTATTGCAGAGCTTCTAAAAAGAAGAAGAAGAAGAAGAAAAAAAAAACAGAGTGGAAAAATATAAAGATGTCAAAAAATCACTCAAAATTCCATAAACAAAATCTAAAATTAAGTTAGTGTTCATTAAACAAGCAGTGTCACTACCTTATTTAAATATGAGCTGCAAACTAATAAATAAATAAAAAGTTGAAACCAACAGTTCACACGTTTAAGCTTGAAGATTGATTTCAAGCAGGAAACAAATAATAGCTGGGTTGAAGCAGTTGTTCTCAAAAAGAATGCACAAAATAAATGGGCTTTCACTCTCCCTGTCAACATTTGTTTTCCTGATTTGTAAGCAATGCACCTCTGAGTGTGCCTTTATGAAAGTGGGTATGGAAGAATGGAAGGTTGCTGGAGAAATTATTTTTGGCCTCTGATGAAGAAGAGTGTGTGACAGGGTAATGTAGGGTAATTACATTCTGAAGGAATGTACACCAATATTTAAAGCTTATTTCCTTTCAATATTATGCATATGTAAAACAAATCTCCTTCAAATGCTCCTTTATAGTTTGGTGCCTATTACAGCAAACAGCAGAAAATAAGCAAAGTGACAAGTGTCACTTACTTTAAGACATTTTTTTTCTCTTTAAATTCTGACATTTTCCATCATTTCTACAATTAGCCTACGGACCTGGCTGAAAAGCCACTGCCTGTCTGCCACGACACAATGAAAGCACAAAATAGTAACACCATTTTCTTCCTGCCAAAGATGACAAACCTCCCAAAGGGATAATTTCTCTCTGGGGATAAAGCCACACAAGGCTCTGAATTGGGTCTAAGAGTCTTCAGAGCCTGAATGCCAATTATGCTTGAAATAGTGCGGGAACTACTATAGATGACCAAATTCCCCTCTCTTTGAGGTTAGAAACAAGAGCTTTGGTACCTGGAAGACAATGCGGAACAGGTGAGCCACATATAAAAGGTGAAAAAGAAATAAGATTTTACAAATCTAAAAAATTCAAGAACAGAATACTACAAATGAATTCACTTATTCTTTTCTCTTTCCTCTCTTACTTCCACTCCGTCCATTTTTTACCTTCCATCTCCCTTTCTCCCTCTCTCTCTTTCCCCTCTGTTGTCCCTGTCCCACATCAACCCTCATCCAAAAACTCAATGAAACACCAAGTGCTAATTGTGTGAATAAAAAAAAAAGAAAAGAATAAATATGGATATATGACTAAAATTACACCCTGATAAAAATTTAGAGATTAAAGAGCATGCAAAAAGATGAAATATAAGGCAGATTTAAGTTGCTAAGCAACTTGGCGTTCACATGAAATCAGATACAGCAATTTGCTTTGGTAAGACTACACGATAAGTTTAAAGAAACAAAACCAGTTATTAGTTTGAGCTACTAAGTAATTAAAGGAAGAAGAATTAAAAGATTGAACTGAATTAAGTCAGTGTTTAACATATAAGAATACAACCAATTTGTCTCAGAGGCCTGAGGGTCCAAACTGATATTTAATTACAAGACAAAAGATGACTGTCAATTTGACAAAGGCAAAAATAGATTAAAACATGATACTATATTTAAATCTGATCTTGTACAATGAATTTTGACTTCCTGCCAAACTCCTGTAGCATCATTTCTTACATCATGTAATAAAATGCTCATGTAATAAAAATCTCCCTGTACATAGATTCCAATTTATTCATTCTTTCAGCTGGATCTAAAGTATGCCACCTTAGCAGAGATTATAGTGCTGAATATTGTGAACGTTTATCACTTTGTTTCTGAAAGAATAAAAATATGCATTATTATTAAACTTTGGGAATGTGCTTGTGTTGTCACCATCAGCTACCATAATCAGAATGCAAAGTAGCAGAACATCTATTGCAAGGATGGGTAATCTGCTCCTTTATAAACACCAGAGAGAAAAAGAATTAAGCCTATTGTTTGTTTGTTTGAGATGGCTTAATTCTCCTCTAGCAACTAGCCCCTTGGCTTTTTCTTCACTCAAGAGAATATTTGGGAAGAAAAAAACAAAACAAAACAAGAATTGCTACCTATAAGTGTTGCTCACTTTCAGACACTAATCTGCATTAATGAGTCTCTATCACTTCAGTTTCAGGTAATAGCAGCAATGGTACAAAGATAGACTTGACTCAAACAAGACAACAAGTTAACAAAGACAAGGAACAAATAAATTATTTAAAGGATGTTCCAACTAATGAACATTTAATTCTCTGATCAGCTTATCTGTACTGTTCAAGTACTTTATGTGTTTAGCAATTTTAGTTTTTCATAGCTCTATGCAAAGTTTAGACAAAGCACAAAACCAAAATGCAACTTTAACTATAAAGAAGGCATATTTGTCCAAAATCTTTGTGTCATATATTCCTTTGCTTTCAGGCTCACTGTTAGGCTCCCGGATATTCGATACTTGGATATTCAATATTTCTCATCATGTGAAAACTCATGGAATTTTATCCTCAGTAAAGTGAGAATCTTGGAACTATAATCAATGACACTGCCTGAAGGTTTGTTCTTACTGACATTAACCTAAGGTTTTGAACCTTAGCTTTTTATTAAGTCTAAAGGTGGTACTGAGTTTTGGCTGCCAAGACTACAGCTGGGTAATGCCTAGTTCTTTGTTTTTTTCTCACTGTCATTGCCACTCAGTTTAGACAAGGAGCAGCAAGTGATTGGACCACACTGAGATTCTCGATGTTGCAAGTGGAGGGGCAGGTGATTGATTTTTCCTTCAATATTTAACTTAACTAGATATTGGCAACATTAAAGATGGAACAGACTCTCCAACTGGTCTCTTCATTCTCTATTCACCTTTGTACTTTTCTTTCAAGAAAGGTAGTATTGGTGGGACTCAGAGAGAAAAATACAGGTTAAGAGGATGATAGGTGGAAGGAGAAATAAAATGTGTGTAGCTATAGGCCATTTAAATATAGTTAAAGTACATTTTCTTTTCTGAGTACACTATAACCTTAAAAAACTTATAAAATACATGAATTATTTGTGACAAGTTGAAACTTAATTACTAGAACTACAAGGACAGAGGGGTATATTGTAAGATATAACTAATGTATTTAGACTTTCCCTGCAATGATAATCAATTTAAATCAAAAGAATATCATTATTCTAGAAATCAATCACAGAAAAAAACTCCACAGTTTGATGAATATTTTTCTAGTATTCTTTGTGTCAGTAATATTGTCACAGATTTACCCAAAGCATTCCTTAATTTGAGGTCTTTTTGTGTGTATGTGTGTTTTGTTTTATTCTTTTATGGAAAACGAGAAAACAGTATATGTGTATAAAATGATGGAAGGGTTTTAAAAAGACTTTAGGAAATCCATCTTTGACAAAAATTCCTCCACTTGAGTATGGATTTATAATTCTAAGGGATTGGAAAAATTATTACATTTGCATTTATAATAGAGATAATCCTAGATCAAAATGGTATTTCTTCTTTAATTCTCATGTTACAGCCAACTCTCAGGGGGTTATCAAATTATTTCTGTGGAAATATTCCTACTATATTATAATTATGTGATTTGCTGAGTGAAGGCAGGAGGAGAAGGGAACAACAGAGGATGAGATAGTTGGATGGCATCATCGACTCGATGGACACAAGTTTGAGCAAGCTCCAGCAGTTGGAGATGGACAGGGAACCCTGGAGTGCTGCAGTCCATGGGGTCACAAAGAGTAGGACACAACTGAGTGACTGAACTGAACTGAACTGAGTATTTACTATATACTAAATAGACTGCTTATTTTTACCCATTAAAATAAGCTTAAAGTATTTTAATAACTAGGTAAAATTTACATGCTTGTAAGTATCAAAATGGAGAAGGCAATGGCACCCCACTCCAGTACTCTTGCCTGGAAAATCCCATGGATGGAGGAGCCTGGTAGGCTGCAGTCTATGGGGTCGCTAGGAGTCGGACACGACTGAGCGACTTCACTTTCACTTTTCCCTTTCATGCACTGGAGAAAGAAATGGCAACGTGCTCCACTATTCTTGTTTGGAGAATCCCAGGGATGGGGGAGCCTGGTGGGCTTCCGTCTATGGGGTCTCAAAGAGTCGGACACGACTGAAGCGACTTAGCATCAGCATCATCAAGTATCAAAAATTGGATTGGGCTCATAAGGGTGCAAATCTCATATCTCAGCACCTAATCACGGAGGTCTGTTTTTCAATAGTATCAGAACCACCTGTTGAGACTGATTTAAAATGTGCATTCCTGTATATAGATCCCCACATCAGACCCAGGGAATGTGTACTTTGTAACAAACATGTTTGATAATTCTTAAGTATGGCATTGTCTCAGTATCTCCTAGGATATATAGCATACAATAAGAATAAGACACAATAAAGTTAGCCAAACTACTTTTGTATTGAGTATCTATTATGTCCCAGGGCAGGAATTAAATGCATACATGTCATATATTTTCATTATTTAGTTTTTACACAATACCCTGTGTGCACAAGTATCCTTCATTTTGCTTGGAAAAGTACCACACCAAAGCAATGTGCCTAAGGCCTCATGAATTAGAAATGATGATCACACTGGTCTTTTTGCTCTTCTGTACTTGTGCTTAAATACTTGCATGAAAAACTGAGATGAATTTTAAGAATTTCAAAGGAAGTTAAGTAATTTATGGAATCATCATTTAACAGACTAAGGATTAATACCAAGACTGAAAACTACCACAGACCTTTATGTTTTTACTTTGCCTGTTTTAAGAAGCTTTCTTTTGTCTTTACTTTGACCCCAGAGAACACAATAGCTTTTTTTGTTTCTTATGTTTTCATTTGCAGACCACCAGAGAGACTAATATAAGCCCTTGTAATTATCTTTGTTATTAAAAATGGGATGAAATGGAAGAAGAAAAAAGTTAAAACTAGAAAGGGAGATTGTAAAGGAAGAGATGGAAAGGGAAAAAGAGGGGGGCTATGAACAAGAGGCATTTGTAGGTAGGAGAACTTCTCATACATAGAGACTGTGAGTTGACTTGTGTTTTAAATTAAGTAGCAACATTACCAGACAAGGCTCTATCCCAGGGCCTTTATAAAGTTATAACATAAAGGGGGCAGAAGTGAAGAAAAGGTCTTCTTAGTAAGGGAGATGGTCTAACAGGCAGTCATGCTGGATGATAGTCTTTTAAAGAGACAGGGACGTAGACTCCCACCCTCCATGCCACTATAGAAGTAGAAGGCATTTGCAGAGATCATTTGAAAGAGGTAACAAAAAAAATCAGCGCACCTCCTGCAGTACCTGAATAGGAACAAAAAAATTTATCTGTACAAAGCTACTATGAACAGAAATAGAAAAGGCAATAGCGACATGCTGTTGGTGATCTCTAATCTAGGCCTACCACTTGTACTTTCAAGAATGAATTTTGGGTAACTCCATACAGAAACAGTGAATGTCCTTGCAGATTTAACACATTGGCATTCATCTGATGAATCTGCATGTCCACTGTGCAAAGTGGAAAATGTAGGTCAGAAAACCAGGAGTAGTGAAATTTAAGAATTATTAACAGACACCATCCATACTTATCGCCTTCAGTAATCTTGGCTATAGCCAACCCTACAAAGATAGGAAAGTGGAATCCTGTGTTAATATTAAGTCCCACACTGTAGAATTACCAGAAACATTATAAGAAATTCCACAATGTGGATGGAGCTTTTCTCATCATATTTGTCCTTAAGTTGGAAGAATTTTTTTTTTTTTCCAAATAATGTAAGAAAGACATGTGAACTAGATGAGGCTTCCTAATGGACTTTTAATACTTATCTTCATCTCCCAATTGAGTAGACAAGTTAATTATAACTATTATTTGCCAATAGTCCAGGATCCTTAAATTTTTTTTTCCATCTTACCTTTGAAGCAATTGTTAATAATTAAAATTTATCATTTTTATTTTGAAACCTTCTTAGCATTCTAATACACTTATTATCTGAAGATATATTTATCTTTTTTTGTAATCTGAAAAACCAGGAATTTTGATATTTGGCACTTAAATTTAAAGTAACAGATAATATATATCAGGAAGAATGATCAGCACTATCTTTTGAATGTAGAAGGCAGATAACAATGGTAGTTATGATTAATCATTCTAAAACTTCAAATTGATTAAAAGAATGAATATGTTTTCCTGAAAAACATCTTAAAAACACTGGAAAGCTATGAAGACTGTTACTATTTGAAAAATGGGATACCTAAATATAATGACCAGAGACATTAGAGAACCAATATCAGCATATTATAAATGGATGCAAACAAATACAGATGTGGATATATCCAATAATGCTTTCAAGTTAGGCAGTAAAAGAAAATCCAGAAATATATTTCATAAACTGTCTTGTGGTATTCTGAGAGTGGTGAATCTATTGGTGTTTTGATTCCCAACCACTTAGACTACTTCTCCTTTTGATGCAATTATATTATGCTCACACATTCTCTTTTCTCCATGAACAAGCCACACATGTTCAGAAATGTTTAATTGGTGTCCGAACAGTTTCATAAAATTTCAAACTGTCATTCTTTCCCGTGCTCCTGTATCCCATTCCTTTCACAAAATTTCCCTCTTTAAACAATTCCTTTCTTATTTGCTCTGGCAATTCCGTTGCCCAGCATTATAATCCCATCATGAAATAAAGTAAATATTCTGTATCAACAGTTTTAAGGAATGAGTAGAGAAAGAGAATGAGGCTTGTCTTCAGTATATTTCAGCAAACATATAACAACTTTATTTAGAGTGCTGAAAATTCTCTGCATTGGCATTTAGTCATAGCTGTTGCCAAGAATTTGAAAGTAAACAATACAAATACAAAGGAGCTACCTAAAAATAAACTTTAAATTCCCATTCAATGACCATCTTGGGAGTAAAATCCAATCAGGAACGTGTGAAATGTAATGTGTAGCTAGGGAATAAAACCACCTTTTAATTACTGCTGGCAGCTAGAGAATACAGTCCTCACAACTAGCTAATTTCACTTTCTTTCTTTTTTTTTTTTTTCTGGTGAAAGCAACATAACTTTATCACCTAAAAAAGCATGTATGATAGCACATAGGAATATGACATGTCTCTCTGGCTTAAATAAAAATAAAAATGAAACATATCAGCTATGCTCCTTTATCTGCAAACTTAAGTAAACAAAGCAGAATTTTTCCTTGTCCTTTCCAATACAAAACACTGATAGCTTTGAAAAAAAAAATAGAGAAAGAGAGAGAGACAGTGAGAGAGAATACATACTGAAAATTTCTCAGCATTACATGAAAAAAAAGTAAGACAATTTTATAATATTAAGATAAAGAAATGTTCTTTTCTCACAATTGCTGTGACAAAGTTAATGTGTAATCTTTCCTTAATGGGGCAGCAAAGAAAGGAACTGAAGTCACAGCACATGTAGTTAGTCTATTTCACTCTTTCTGTCAAAGTAAGTCATGCAGGAATGTCTATATAGCATGTGAACAATGGAATCATTGGAAAGAAATATTCCTAAAAGTCAAAGTATGATATTCCACATGATCAATTTGATAAAAGCTACCCAAATGCAAGTCTCAATACAGCAATGCACTCCTTCTTGGGTGATTAAAATGAGAGGCAGCTAAATATTTCATTGTAACATCTACATGATTGACAGATAACATTACAGAGAAAAGCACACAGCAGACTAAATTTATATATTTTAATTCAAAATAATTATACTGAGTTAGATCATTTCCTTCACATTTTTTTTTCTGTAAAAATAACACCACAATTTTAGTAAATTCTGCATGTCTTTAGTGGTAAATTTGTCTCTTTGATTCTGTGTGTCCCTACATAACTTCCCCTGTCTATGTGTTTTTGCAGCATTGAAATAAAAAAGAAAGGCTGCATTTCCCAAAGCATAATGCAGTCCTCTGCCCACAGATTCCCTTGAATTGTCTTTGATGCCCATGTTATCTTTGTAACCTTGCTTCCAGGTCATTCTTCCCAATTTATGTAACTCAAGATAAAATGTAGTAACTTTTAAGGGGATGACTGAACCTTCTAGAAAGTGATTTTCATTTCTAGAAAAAATGAAGAGCCCTTATTCATTTAGTTATCAAGGAGATTACCCACAACAAATTGTATTCTATATTTGGCACTGTCACAGCAGTTATCAGTAGAAAACTCAGTACAGAGAGAAAGACAAATGACATGCAAATTAATAAAACACATTATTACTGACTATCTAACATTAACCAAGCAACAAGTAGGTATAGAACATGCGAAGACAAGTAAGATGGAACCCTTGCTGTATAGGTTCTTGCAGGATCATAAAATGAAAAAAATTCCTATGTTGGGGATATACAAAGATTTAATGGAAAATAGAAGAGGGGTGAGTAAAGTAATGCTTAAAATTCTCCAAACCAGGCTGCAGCAATACATGAACCGTGAACTTCCAGATGTTCAAGCTGGTTTTAGAAAAGGCAGAGAAACCAGAGATCAAACTGCCAACATCCGCTGGATCATCGAAAAAGCAAGAGAGTTCCAGAAAAACATCTACCTCTGCTTTATTGGCTATGTCAAAGCCTTTAACTGTGTGGATCACAATAAACTGTGGAAAATTCTTTAAGAGATGGGAATACCAGACCACCTGACCTGCCTCTTGAGAAACCTGTATGCAGGTTAGGAAGCAACAGCTAGAACTGGACATGGAACAACAGACTGGTTCCAACGTCAAGGCTGTATATTGTCACCCTGCTTACTTAACTTATATGGAGAGTACATCATGAGAAACGCTGGGCTGGAGGAAGCACAAGCTGGAATCAAGATTTCCGGGAGAAATATCAATAACCTCAGATATGCAGATGACACCACCCTTATGGCAGAAAGTGAAGAAGAACTAGAGAGCTTCTTGATGAAACTGAAAGTGGAGAGTGAAAATGTTGGCTTAAAGCTCAGAATTCATAAAACTAAGATCATGGCATCCAGTCCCATCACTTCATGGCAGATAGATGGGGAAACAGTGGAAACAGTGTCAGAATTTATTTTTTGGGGCTCCAAAATCACTGCAGATGGTGATTGCAGCAATGAAATTAAAAGACACTTACTCTTTCAAAGGAAAGTTTTGACCAACCTAGACAGCATATTAAAAAGCAGAGATGTTACTTTGCCAATAAAGGTCCATCTAGTCAAGGCTGTGGTTTCTCCAGTGGTCATGTATGGATGTGAGAGTTGGACTATAAAGAAAGCGGAGCACCAAAGAATTGATTATTTTGAACTGTGGTGTTGAAGAAGACTCTTGAGAGTCCTTTGGACAGCAAGGAGATCCAACCAGTCCATCCTAAAGGAGATCAGTCCTGGGTGTTCATTGGAGGGACTGATGTTGAAGCTGAAGCGCCAATACTTTGGCCACCCGATGTGAAGAGCTGACTCATTGGAAAAGACCCTGATGCTGGGAACGATTGAGGGCAGGAGGAGAAGGGGATGACAGAAGATGAGATGGATGGATGACATCATTGACTCAATGGACATGGGTTTGGGTGGACTCCAGGAGTTGCTGATGGACAGAGAGGCCTGGCGTGCTGCGGTTCATGGGGTCGCAAAGAGTCGGACACAACTGAGCGACTTAACTGAATTGATTAACTACCTGGTAAAAATTAAATATAATATTAGAAATCAGACATGAATTGGCTAATGAAGATGAATTTCAGGAGCTTGAAAACAAAAGCAACATCAGTCTAGGCTGGGAAACACATGCAACTGCCCAGAGAGCATCCTAAAAGAGTTGGGAGCCTCCTAGACCCTTTGTTCTGAGATCAGCAAGTTATTTAGAAGAACTAAGAAGGCAAAAATAAAAATAAATAGATAACATTAAGATATGGTGAATGTCCTTCATTTCCTCCTTCAGATTCAACTTCCATCTTTTTCTAACTTGTTCTATGCTCTGCAAAGCTGATATACTATTCAATCAGCTCCCTTGCCCTCTGTCTGCCTGCGTTAAGCCAATGGAAAGCACTGGTAGGAGACTAAAGATAGGTGAGAGATTTGGATTCTGAATCTGAATACTGTATTTATTACTCTAGATCCATATCTGTGAGTGGGACAGTGGCTGCATCCATTAACTGAAAGTCATAGCTGCTTCCAGGAAGGCCTTTCTCTGCCTCTTAGCCTAGGTACCACATCCTCCCCTTATATTCTCAGCCTCTAGATGGTAAAGTACCCCTCTGTCACTAGTCCCTGATACTTCACTGTCCCTTATGCTTTCTCTACATCCCGCCTACCTCTCTATACAAACTCCCTTTAGGAAGTTCTACTAAGATTAAACTAAATTTAGCATACCATCTGTTATCTGCTGCAACTCAGACTGATAAGCAGACTTAAAAGAGATTATAGGCTGTTAGAGTGGGAGTGTCCTAGGGAATGACAGAAGGAGTTTTCAGAGAAGAAAAATTGACTGACAAACCAAGATCATGGAAGAGTCAGCTGATCCAGGAATGAAAATCTGTCTGGAAAGGAAATGTGTGGGCTGTAAACAGAGATCTCTTCCTCAGATACTGGAAGGAGGAATAAAAAGGTCACAATAAGTTAAGGAAACTCATGACTTATTCTTTTAAGTAGATGGCATGGTAATTTCTTACCATTAAGGGAGCACGTGCCAGCAAGGTTATGCTCAAAATCCTTCAAGCTAGGCTTCAGCAACACATAAACTGAGAACTTCCAGATGTACAACCTGGGTTTAGAAAAGGTAGAGGAACCAGAGATCAAATTCTTAAAATTTCTTGGATCATGAAGAAAGTAAGGAAATTAAAAAAAAAAAATCTACTTCTGCTTCTTTGACTATGCTAAAGCCTTTGACTGTGTGGATCAGAGCAAACTGGAAAATTCTTAAAGAGATGGGGATACCAGACCACCAGGTCTCTTGAGAAACTCATATGTGGGTCAAGAAGCAACAGTTAGAAGTGAATATGGAAAAAAATGAATGGTCAAAATTGAGAAAGGAGTACAAAAGGACTGCATATTGTCACCCTGCTTTCTTAACTTATATGCAGGGTACATCATGTGAAATGCCAGCTGGAATCAAGATTGTCATGAGAAATATCAACAACCTCAGACATGCAGCCAATACCACTCTAACGGCATGAAGTGAAGAGTAACTAAAGAGCCTCTTGTTGCAGTTGAACTAGGAGAGTGAAAAAGCTGGCTTGAAATTCAACATTAAAAAAAAAATTAAGATCATTACATCCACTCCCATCACTTCATGGCAAATAGAAGGGGAAAAAGTGGAAGCAGTGACAGATTTTTTTTTTTAATTTGGCTGCAAAATCACTGTGCATAGTGACTGTGCCCACAAACTTAAAAGATGCTTGCTCCTTGGAAGGCAAGTTATGTCAAACCTAGACAGTGTATTAAAAAGCAGAGACACCACTTTGCCAACAAAGGTCTGCCTACGTCAGAGCTATGATTTTTCCAGTTGTCATGTATGGATGTGAGAGTTGGATCATAAAGGAGCCTGAGTACCAAAGAACTGATGCTTTCAACTGTGGTGCTATAGAAGACTCTTGAAAGTCCTTTGGACTGCAAGGAGATCAGATCAGTCAATCCTAAAGGATATCAACCCTGAATACTCATTGGATGGACTGATTCTGAAGCTCCAATACTTTGGCCACTTGATGTGAAGAGCTGACTCATTGGAAAAGACCCTGATGCTGGGATATATTGAAGGCAAGAGGAAAAGGGGGAGGCAAAGGATGAGACGGTTGGTTATTAGTACCATCCCCAACTCAATGGACATTAATTTGAGCAAACTTCAGTAGATAGAGGAGGACAGAGGAGCCTGGATTGCTGCAGTCCATGAGGGCTCAAAGAGTTGGACACAACTTAGCAACTGAACTAGGGACCAGAATATAGGCTCAAAAGTTAAGGAAAACAAGAATGATTTTGATAAGTTGTGGGGAAGGGGGTCAATTATCAACAATGATAAATATTAATAATCATCTCTGTATGAAAATTATCCATGGAAAAATGTATTCATCTGTATGGCCTGATCATTTTCTCCAGTGGGGTCTTACAATTGATGTTAGGATTCATCCCTAGGAGCAGATAAGGGATGAGAGCTACAGAAAAAAGAGAGGAAAAGCTCTGGTGAGGGATAAGCCAGATTATTTCACTGTTTTATTCTGGTTACATTATTAAAAAAAAGAAAAGAAATTAAAGTGGGATGGCTGGCATAGTAGAGAGCAGTTAATGGTCTAAGTGATTTAAAAGGTGAAACAATGGGGACAGTGTTATCAAAACAGAAAGAGGTAGTTAGAGAGTGGGTCTTGGAGTTTGAAACATTAAATATAAAGTGGTTTTGGGAAAGATAATGTCCTGGGACCAAAAGCATGGGTTCCTGAAGTAGACTGGAGCAGAGGAAGTGAGAACAAAACAAATCTGTGAAAGTTAAGGACTTGACATCTGCAGATGATGGAAATACTTTAACATAAGGTCCAGTCTTGAAGTTAGAAGGATGAGCTATAAGATGATAAATAAGTGCCAGTGAATATCAGCACTGTGTAAAATGCTAGGTGCAAGCCCATGGGAAGTGGCCTGTTAGAAGTCTTTGATGAGAACCAGTCTCACTAGTCAAATTCAAGGTGAAGATTCAGTTTAATGGTGGAAGGTTTTCAGAGAACAGAATACCAAGAGTTTGAAGCAAGATGAAGAGATTGAGAATGCATCTAAAGAGTGAGCCTGAAGTGAAAAAGAATGACAAATCTGAAGATAGAAGTCCACTAAACTTTAGCACTGAATGAATATTTCACTTCAAGGTCATGAAGGTAAGGGATCCACTGCCTATTTATATAAACAGAATGAATACATGAGTGACTGTGGCCATCACTGATATCTCTTCTTTTCAAGATTTCTACTGCCCAAGATATAATTTTCTGCCTTGTGAAATTTAGCAAAGTAAGTCAACTAAAAGAAAACAATTGGCATCCGTTTTATCAAGTGGACTTCTTTTAGGAGAAAGAGCATCAAGGAAAAGATCCTCACTCCATCTAAGAAATAACTACTACCTTATCATAGAGGAGTCATTGTTTTAATTAGACTTAAAATTTCATTTGGATTGATGAAATGCCGAGCATGATGCACAATTCAGCCAATAAACGGCCACAATACTTAAATAAACTATGCTTAATTTATTGCTATTATATGCACAGAACACCAGTAAAATTAAAAAAAAAAAGTTAGTACTACTTTATAACAACAACAACAAAAAAAGGCAAAAACACATTTCATTCTTCCATATGTTAAAGAAAAACACTTCTAAAATAGTTTCTGTTCTTCAAATAGAAATAGAATTCTGGATTATAATTCTATTTAATAACTAGCTGATAAGTAGCCAAGTTTTGGTCTAAAATCTGTGAATAAGAAAATAAATGCTATAAAAAAGTATTAAAACACATTTAAATTACTATGCTTAAGCAAAATTCTAAGTGAATAAATTTGAGTATCCAGTTAATAAGCTATACATATTCTAGAGATATGGATAACAATGTTGAATTTTTCTTTAAAGTTGAGATGACAAATTTATTACAGTCCTGGCATGGAAATTTGTAACATGAAGATCATTTTACCTTGTTTCCTGATTTCATGAGTTTCCCCTGTGCTATTTAAACTTCAGACTTGTCTAATAAGGAGATGGGGTTCTTAGTTCTTACATAGGAGAGTATACCAGTTTTACGTGCTCTGACACCAAATATCACCAGATTTCTATTATTTCTTGACTGTACTGAAATATATTTGCTTTCCTCTGCATTAAAATAGAAGCCCCAAACCAAGGTCTTCAGATATTTTGATATTAGATTTTTTTTTCATAAAAGCTATTGATTAGTACTGTAAGATTTTAAGTAAATTACACAAATCCTCTGTTCCTCAGTGTTCTTAGGGGTAAATTTAAAATAATGATTCCTACAACACATGTTCTTGTGGAAATTAAACGAGATAAACTAATGAAAATATCTTCTAAAAGGCTGATACATGTTATGTATTTATCAGACATTATTGATTCTCTCCCCATTTTGAGAAAAGTGGTTTAGGGAGAAAGTGACAGTCACAGGTGGCTGCTTCCATGTAAAGAACAAAATTATTGATGTTCTACTGCATTGAGTTTAAATCTTGCCTCTATTGTGTGTCATTTGTCAAGCTTTGATATATTTAAACTCTCCTAGGATAAGTTTCCTCATTTGTAAAGTGGGAACAATAATATCTAGCTCAGATTATCCTACAGAGGATTAAATGGGAAATCTATGAAAAGAACTAACATAGTGCCTCTCATTTACTAGCACTTCAAGGATTATATTTTTTCCATCTGTCTCCTTTAAAAATATGTATTTTTTAAAATATAATAGCAACATGATTTGAAAGGGAGAAAATAAGAAAATAAGATTCTCTATGTTTATATAAATAAGATTTTTAAATGAAACTAATTTTATGATATAGATTTATGTTAAATGATTTTAAGATAGATATTTATGTTAAAGTTAAGACTGACTTGCGCAAATATGTCAAGAGGCCTGAATTCAAAACCTCTTGGCCACTAACATGCTGTGCAAACATGGGCAAAATCATTAACATCAGTGTTCTAATATCTATAATATAATGTCTAACATCTATAGAATAACTACTTCAAAAGTTTGATTAGAGTATTAAATAAAATATTTTATGTAAAGCTTTTTATACAATGCCTATCCGAAGGATAAGTTATTTGAAAATATTAGACTTTCTTATTCTGACAACTCAATTTTCAAATCAAAATAAATGCCTTTGTAAAGAATACTTTTGCTCATTTTTAATTGTAGAAATATTAGAAATAAAATATGCTACTAAATATAAAAGAACATAAATATAAAGCATGATCATTAAGACAATTTTATATTTATAGCATAATAAAAATTATTCCAATGAAACTTCTCACTTACTCCACCTACTTACATAGAAAGAATTTTTAAAGGAGCTAAGAATAGAGTCCTAAAAGCATCACATGAATAAATATTAAGAACACTAAGCAGAAAAAATGTGCTAAGAGAAAGAGATCCTCCAAAAAGCTGATGTCTAAATTTCATTAGTCTCTCATTGCCATAAGTCAGGAAAAAGCAATATATAAAATAGCTGCTTACAGGAAATTTATTACAGGACGTCCATACAAGCATGTTTAAAATAAAAAAAAAAAAAGATTAATGCAGGACATGTAGTTATCTCACTATCATAATTTCAACCCAGTATAAAAAATAACGCTTTCTAAATAGTGTTGCCAGCTCTGAGAACAAATAACTTGTTGCTCATTTTCCCCATGGGCAACTTTGCTATTCAATTAAGGATGTGTTGAAGACCTATTGCCATTTATGGTGCATAGCCTTTCTGGGGTACACATAGAAGAAATACATCACCAATGCACTTTGCTTTTAGTTTCTCTTAAAATTCAATTCTCTGTAATAAATAGTGGGGATTGGTAGTACATGCGCAAAGGAAAATTATCATAATTTGAAGAAAATATCAAACTACAAAGAGGATTAGTCTCAACATTTCATAAACTATCAAGTTAAATAGCAAATAAAATAACTAGAAATACTTTATTCAGTTTTAGAAATATTTTAAATATGATTAAAAACTATGCAATCATTTGGATATAAATATATTTGCAAAATATTTTAATTTTTTAAATTAGCGATCATCATTCTATGTTTCATTTAGCTACTGGCTTAAAATTAAATTTGTGTAAGTAGCCAATTTGTCCAGATAAATGAAACAACATGTGCCCTTCATACAATTAATATTAATATAATAGAAAACATTCTTAGAAAGCAATATAAAATTTACAAAGAAATCTTAAACTGCTATGAAAACTTGAAAATAATGTAATGCTCTTGAAAATAATTTTAAATTCTTCTGAAAGAAAATATTTACTCTGAACTTACTATTCTTGCAAATCTGAGATTGACATACAATGAGTTTGGTCCACTGTTTAGAGTTTTGTCATTCACTAGCTTGACCCTGAAGTTCTTGAGTACTACCTTTGAAAAATGTGTTGTCAAGGTGAGAAGGTAAAAGAGTTGGAAGCCAGAAAACCTTTATATCTTTGAACAAGTCATTACACTTTCATGGAGCTAATTTTTTGTATCCATTAAAGAAGAGTTATGATCAATGATCCAAAAGCTCTCTGCTATTGTTGAAATTCTAGAAGTAGTTGTTTATGAAATGTGATACAGTGAATACAGTAAGAACCAGTAATTTGTTTAATACTAATCCCAGCTCTTACCATTTGAGAAAATTTAGGAGAAACAACCTAAAATGCTTATTGCATTGGATGTTTTGAGAACCAAGGGAACTAACATTTGTAACAATGCATTGTAAACTCAAATATACTACACAAACTTATCTATTAACTCCATTGTTCAATGTTTGCAAATATTTATTGGCAAGCAGGAGAAGACATACAAGTAGGCAATGACTGGGGCAAAAGCTAACAATCTCAGGTTGTCAGGTTAAAGCTCGGGTCCCCAGCCTATGGAGCTGATATAATAATGATAAAAATAAAGTACACAGTAAATGTAGTGTGATTGAATCATCCTGAAACCATTCCCATCCCCTCAGACTACAGAAAAATTGTCTTCACAAAACTGGTCCCTGGTACCAAAAAGGTTGGGGATCTCGGGATAGAATTAATGTATGTATCGGCTATATTTTGTTTAATATGGACAATTTTTTTTTCTAAACTTTACTTATGGAAAGAGAACAAATAACCCTAGAAAGTAAAGAGTATGACATCTTTGAACTTGGACAAAACGATGCTTACTATATCTCCAAACTTTCCATGATTTTGACATTTGAATCAACAAGTTTCTTAACTGTAACTATTTTCACATGGCCTCAGTTAACCTACCAATAGCCTTAAGAATACAGTCAAAAGTTCTATTCCAATTAGTATAAGCCAAAAATAATTTAATTGACTCAACTGAAATATGAAAGAGCCTCCTTTCCCTTGGATTAACATTACCTCATGGTTTTACAGATCACTGAATTGCTGTACTTTGAAAAGATGAACTGAATAAGGAATGTTTAGTAGTGTAATTATTTTTTCAGTTTCAATTGACAAATCTTAAGTTAGTTTTAATTAACTGTAGAAATACCTGGCTTAAGTTGTTTCTTGGCTGATAAAACTGTTTCATGGCTGAATGACATTTATCTAGATTTATACTTAATGAACAAATAAGCAAAAGAAAACTTCAACTAAAACATATTCTTACCTTAACTACCTACTGGATCTCATACTTCCTTGAATATCTATATGATATTTAATAAATCTATTGTATATGGCATATTAATCAAATTTGTCTTCTGAATCAAATAGACATATATGTGTATACAATTCAGAAATTACTTCCTTCAAATATAGATTTGATTCTACTGCTCTTAAATCAAATGGAGCTCCATTGTATTTCTGTTAGAAGAGAGATAATCAAATTCTGGGTAGGAGGTCAGGACTGGAAAATTAGTCATAGGTGTTCTTGTGTAGCAATTACTGCTGAAAGTGTAAATGATCAATTTATTAGAGGACTCATAGGAGAATAACTGCTAATGTTACTTCATACGAGATTCTCTATCCTATTGCCTGTAGACCTCCAATTAATACTTTGAAGCTGAAGCTCATCCAGATCAGAGGATGGAAAAAATGGCTAGTTTGATACAGCTAATATAAATGGTATGCTTAGGTTTATAATAATTAGTGGAAAAGATACAGGAAGAGGAATTCATATTGTGCAAGCCAGGGTTAAGGTTAGCACTGGTGCAATAATAAATATATAAATATTTTAAAAATAAAATTAAAATGTGACTACTAAAATTTTTTAAATTAACAAAAGAAAAAAAAAAAGAAATTGCTTCCTTTACTTAGTTCTTTAAGTTTGTAGTGTTTTTAAAACAATGCTTTAGCTGTGTTTTTCCATCAGTAATTCCAAAAATTAGTAAACAAAACACTATAATACTGTACCATAGCATCCCTTATTATAACAACTATAGATCTATATTAATAGCTCATAAATGGTCTTATAATGTTGTTTATATAACTTGTTACGTAGATACGAGTGTACTATTAATTTATTTTTGGTCAAGTAGTAGAGTATTTATATATAAGCTAAGATCACTCTAAGAACTATTAGAAGTTTTAATAATTTACTAATAGTCATAGATAGTAATTATAGGATTATGATTAAGAAACAAGCTATGGGATCAGATAGACCTGGATTTTTAATCATAACCTCCCCATTAAATAGCTACATTGTCTTGAGCAACTGAGTTTAAAATTCCCATGCTTCCCTTTCCTGTCTATGAGATCAGGAAAGTAACATGACCCACCTCAAATAATCCACCTGAAGGTACAGTGAGAGGAGGCACAGGACGGTGTTGGGCTCCCAGGGTTCACCATTAAATAACAGTTATTTTGATTTGTATTTTTCCTTTGATTACGTATAATTTGTAGATAGAATATTTGCGGTTTTCATATCTGTAGACAAAAATGAGTTCTACTTGGTTTTACTAATACTTAACGTTCACTGGCGGAGAAGGCAATGGCACCCCACTCCAGTACTCTTGCCTGGAAAATCCCTGGAAGGAGGAGCCTGGTAGGCTACAGTCCATGGGGTCGCTGAGAGATGGACATGACTGAGCGACTTCACTTTCACTTTTCCCTTTCATGCACTGGAGAAGGAAATGGCAATCCACTCTAGTGTTCTTGCCTGGAGAATCCCAGGGACGGCGGAGCCTGGTGGGCTGCCGTCTATGGGATCGCACAGAGTCGGACACGACTGAAGCGACTTAGCAGCAGTAGCAGCAGCAACGTTCACTGGTGGAGAAGGCAATGGCAACCCACTCCAGTACTCTTGTCTGGAAAATCCCTGGGACAGGGGAGCCTGTTGGGCTGCTGTCTATGGAGTTGCACAGAGTCGGACACGACTGAAGCGACTTAGCAGCAGCAGCAACGCTCACTAGAGCACTCCAGTTCTGTATTTTTGAATTGCTAAACATTAATAGTGCTTCAGCTGTAAAAATGATTACTGTATGTATTGTATACTTTCATATTCAGGCCACACAAAATATGAGAAAGATAAATTAATTGATTTCATTCATATTATACAGAATATTCATAAATGTATTTTGTTTAGGAGAGATTGCTTCTTATTCTAGGTTAAAACATTAATCTACACAACTTCCATTCTGAATGTTTAAAGCTATAACACTTATTGTCTAAACAGTAAGAGATGCTTTATGTTCTTGGCTTGAATAAAATGGTGGTTTAAATTTAAAAAAAAAAAATCCAATTCAAGTAAAGGGAGAGAGGCTGAGACCTTTTTCCACCAGACTCGTGAAACAAGGAATCCAATCTGTACAACTAGTAATAAACCTACTGGGAACACTGATAGGGCAGGTGGAAGAAAACATGAAATTGGTGGAATCTATACAACCCTGTTTCAGGAAGAAAGGAAAGAGAAAAATTGCCTGAGAAATCACAAATAAAAAGCATGTTTGATAAGACAGAAGACGTGTTAAAAGGAAAAAATACCCTACAACCCAATCCTACTGAGGTAATAAGTACAAATGGTAGAGAGGATTTCTTAGCTGAAGCAGGATAAAAATAAAAATACCAAAACCCCCCAAAACAAGGCAAGGAAAAAACTAACAGCAACAACAAAACACTAAGTAAAATCTTTGCAGTGTCTCTCTTTCAAGAGTCTGACCTATATCCATTTTAATATCAAACAGTTCTACAATTCTCATCCATGTTAATGACACTTAACTCCAAACTTAACTCACTTTTTTACTAGAAATACTTTGTTTATACTATTAATTAATCTGAAAGCATTTTAACAATTAGATGGCCTTTATATCTCATATAGAGTAAAACAACCATTTTTAAAATAGGAAATTTAAATCATAACATGATGATTTCATGTTAAGATGATTAAGTGATTAAGGCTGCGGATCTAATAAGGATAACACATGAAGACAATTTATGGGAAAAGTTTGGGAACTAAATAAATAACAATTGAGACACTTTTCTGGGAGATCAGAAATCTACTTTTGCTGTTGAATGAAGACCACTAGGAAACTTATTAAAAAAAAAAACAAAAACAAAGAAGACCATTTCCATGTTGCTGCTCAGAAAATCAAGACTATTCTATATTTGTCCTATATCCCAAAGTTACCAGCTTAAAATGTATCCAAGCTGCAAGTATAAACTTCATAACCAGGGTAAAATATATGATAAAAATCAGAGATACCAGCTTAAAATGTATCCAAGCTGCAAGTATAAACTTCATAACCAGGGTAAAATATATGATAAAAATCAGAGTTACCAGCTTAAAATGTATCCAAGCTGCAAGTATAAACTTCATAACCAGGGTAAAATATATGATAAAAATCAGAGCTGCTTAGAACATCTGCATATGTGAATTTTGGGAAATTGGGTCTTCTCAGGGGAATTCCTATGAACAAATTTAGAACAGAGTGTTACTCTGGCAGTGTTCCAGTTGATTTCATGTAAAGCTGCTCCTTCCTCTTTTTGTCAATAACATTTATAACATCCTGGTTCTTAGCTATTTTGTTCTTGTTATTTCCTTCCCTCTGTTAGTAGTTTAGTGACACTGACAGAAACACACAGTGATATTAGAAGAAAGGTATGCATATTAGAATGTGTCAGCCCCTGCATGGGGAAATCCAGTTTAAGAGATGAGCTTGTTGTGCCTCTATTAGAACAACACAACTCCATTAGCAATTCCCAAACTGAGTTCTGTGAGCTCAAAATATAGGTGCTTCTCAAACATAACAGAAATAGATGCTAGCAACATTTTTCTCTATAGAATATTTTCAAATGTGAGAAGGAAAAAAGCCCTATCATATTTCTATAGCTTGGCTCATCCCATGTTTATCTCTTTCAGAATGGTGACATTCTTGATGAATCCCAAGATGTAACTTGTAAAGTCACTTGATGCACCAACTTGATTCTTTTGTTCACTGATGTATCAGATCCATTTACCAATTTACTGGACAATGGATGCTGAATCTGAAAAGAAAGATCCTGGGCTTTTCAAATTGCAATAAAATCAGGAAAAACAAAAACTGGACTATTTCACTGTAAAGATGATATAAGCAGCTTTGCTTCTAAAGACAAAAAGATAAAGCTATATAAGATGAATCCCTCAATGATGTAAGAAGTAACCAAAATGTACAGCTCTAATTTTCCCTCCTGCTACAAAATAACTGTCGATATGACATTTATACATTATGGTGCAATGATAATAAAATGCAAGAAATATATTCCTATGTATGTGTAATATGCTATATATATAAATTATATACTATATGTGTATACCATGTGCACTACATATTATCTACCCACACATATGATGTTTTATCTGATTTCTCAACTTCATGGCTAATATTAAGCTGATATGTCATAGAGACATAGAAATATGTTCTCATTTTTATATGGTACTTTTTAAATTGAGTATTATAACCAAAATGCTAAATGAAAGATGTTTCTTTTTCTTCATCATTTTGTACTCTTCAATTCTTAATTAGATGTTACTTGATATGTTTCTTTTTCACTCACTTGTAAAGTATGTCATAAATTAAATGAAAGAGTTCATTACACGTATAAACATATGCACATTATTTTACTTCAAATTTGATTAATGTGTTCATTTTACTTCATGACTTATTGTTAATATTTGGGTGCCTATCTTTTACTTTTTAAATTGTTACGTGATCAGTGAGAATTAGGAAAACTCTAATCCAAACATCCAAAGCATTTCTTACCCAATCCTACAGCAAATGTCAATAAAGATACTTAATTCTATTTAGGTGGTATGTCTTCTGATATTTTCAATAGGAAATCAAAATGTTTCACATTAAAGACACCAAGCAAGATAAGAGGGGTCAACATTGTTATAACAATCTTGGTATTTAAAACTCTGATTGCTTATTTTAGGATTAGTTCTAGATACAACAGTTTTTACTTTATATTAAACCCCATTCCAAATGCATTATTAAGAGAAAATATAGTAAAATTGTCCCAGAAATTGTGTTTTAAAGCTCAAATGTTAATCAGTCAAAATATCTCTATTTGGGAGATGATTACATTTGTATATACTTAAAATGGGGAGTTCATGTTATTTTAAATGTACATTTTTGTGTGTATGTACATGCACGGGTTCTCATCCAAGATCAGTGACCTGAAAGAAAGAATCTGACATTTGCAACTGTTTTAGAATCTTGTCTACTTCTTATGAAAGTATGATTTTTGGACTGCTCAGTTAACCTTTCTGAACCTCCATCACTTTAAATGGAGCATTTTTTATACTTTACTAGGCTATTCTCATAGTGATAGCATATAATTTGCTTGGTACACTGAAAGCTCTTAATTAATGAAGATTATTAAAACAGTGGCTTCTGTTATTGCTTATTCCCTGGGCTAGTTTCAGGTTTAAACTATAAAGCCTAGATAATATTTTGGAGATCTTGTTGCTATTTTTGTTTCTCCTTTATAAAATGTAAACCTATATCCACAACACATTTCCTTCAATCCTGTGGAAAGCAGAGTTGACAGTGCTGGACTAGTCTACCATCCTGGTTTGCTCAGGATGATGAGCTTCCCAAAATTCCGAACTTTCAATGCTAAAACTGGGTAGGAGGAGTAGTAGTTAGTTGTTCAATCCCATTCAATTCTTTGTGACCTCATAGACTGTAGCTCGCCAGGCTTATCTGTCCATGGGCTTCTCCAGGCAAGAATACTGGAGTGGATTGCCATTCCCTTCTCCAGAGGATCTTCCCAACACAGGGACTGAACCTGGGTGTCCTGAATTGCAGGCAGATTCTTTACTATTTGAGCTACAGGGGAGTCCTTAAAATTGGGGAAATTTTAAGTATATTAGAAAGGTTGGTCACTCTATAGTGATGACCCAAATTTTGTCCTATTTTTTTCTTAACAATATTTTAGCCAGAAAATTTCCTAGCACCTTGATAGTTCAGTTGGACCCTCTGACTAGTTCTGGCCAATGGAATAAGGCGTGCACTGCTGAGCCAGGTAGTTAAGTATCCAATGTACCTCCCCAACACTCTTTGCTTTTTATCTGCTGGCAGGTGACAAGTATAGTAATCATAAAGCCACAAGATCACTGAACCCCACAAGATGGAGATAGCCTGGGGTCCTGAATCACTGCTTGGAGGAGGTTTGTTTTTTTTTTTTTTTTCCCAAACCTCATCAAATTGCAGTGAGAGAGAAATAAACTTCATTGTGTTAACTCATTGAGATTTTGGAGTTGTCTGCTACATTAGCTGGTGTATCTAATTAAAACACAGAACTTATTTTTAAGTAATATTGGAAGTGAATGTCATTTGTCAATTTTTCTTGCCATAAGAGATGGCACATGTGGCAGCTACAGAAGGGCTGGTCTTCATTAACAATACACTACTCTAAGAAAAGTTCCCCTAGTAACTTCAAATTATTCAAGGATTTATTTATTGCTTTCACTGCCTGAACAGGCAAGTATATCATCTCCTTCATTTTAGAAGATTAAAAAAAAAAATGACTGAGTGGTCACTTATTTCCCCCTAATTTGCACAGATAAACATCAGTCCAAAGAATAAACTTGTGAATTCTGATATGTTTTTTGATTAAGCTATTTTACATAGTCTATAATAATATACACATACACATATTCACATATATACTATAGAGCAATAATTACAATGAAACATGTTCATTCAAGTGAAGATATCTATCCTTGTTGGACTGGAATGTTGTCAGGTGTTGCAAAAACTGATAGTCTAATAATTTGCTATAAATACAGCCATTCTGAGAACATGCATTCACCACACACTATGTGTGCATGCTCAGTCGCTTCAATACTATTCAACTCTTTGCTCCTCTGTCCATAGGATTCTCCAGACAATAATACTAGAGTGGGTTGCCATTCCATCTTCCAAGGAATCTTCCTGACCCAGGGATTGAACCCATGTCTTCTGCATCTTGTGTATTACAGGTGGATTCTTTACCACTGAGCCACTGGGAAAGCCCACTGCACATTACGCAGCACTGTTAAGAAGTTTGGGTTTTATTGTTTGTTTTTTTCAAGTTTGCTGGTTCCCTGTCTTAAGTCATATTTATTCTAGTTCCTATGATATCTTTCTCTCTCTCTCTATCAGTGACCTTTAACTCAAATAGTCATAACATAATGAAAGCATTAAGTTAGAGAAACTAATGTTCTTTTTCTCCATGTCATGGAAAAAAGTCTGAAACTTAAACGCAATAATCCTGTTTAAGATTAAGAGTTGAAACTTATTACATTCTAACTTAAAAAAATAGCACTAGAGGTGAAAATAGTGGGTTTTAAAATCAAGACAAGCTGAGAAGTGCTATTCCAAAACTTGATTGTCAGGATTTTGTCAAAATGAAGTAAGGAAAATATGGAACTGAATCTATTGTTTAAAAAGTAATACTTAGCAAAATTACTTCAGGATAAGAATAATTTTTTCTTATGGCTAAAATAAGAATTTAACTGGGGAAACACTTATTTTCACATGAAGATAAAAGTGAGAAAGAAACAGCATTACAATATATTACTGGATTAGATCACTGTTTCAGCCTTATGTCAGAGTATCTAGAGTTGAGACTATTTTCAAAAATTCTATGCTCCCTCCAATACTTGATTTGTTTGCAGTCTCCAAAGTAATTTCATCTTTAATATCTCCCTATACTATCACATCCCTTGTTCCTTTTACCCTTACTTCCTCAATGGGTGGTACTTTTCCAGTAATTCCATTTACTAGTAGCTCCTTCTTTAAATTCATATACTCTGTCTTCAGCGATCACTTTTTCTCTATGGCTGTGTCTTTAAAAATAATAAATTATCCACCTTCTAAAATTATCTATGGCATCTGGAATTGCTGACTATCCATTCCTTTAAATGCTTAGAATCTTGGTGATGGTGGTGGTTTAGTTGCTAAGTTGTGTCGGACTCTTGCAACCCCACGAGCTGTAGCCTGCCAGGCTCCTCTATCCATGGGATTCTCCAGGGAAAAATACCGGAATGGGTTGCCATTTTCCTCTGTAGCTTAGAATCTTAGGTACAGCATAAAGATATTAGGTATTTCTCCAAATGTTTGATCTCGCTTTTGATGGGTTTCTCTATTTCCACCATCCTCAGGATATAGATGCCCCTTAAGGGTGCTTTTCACTCTCTAGTGCTCTTTCATTCAAGTATTTATCTCTAGCCTCTCCTATTTACCTTCAATTTACCTCTATTCAAAACTGTGGTCTTTGGCTCTAGATCCAAGTTTTACTTGAAATACAAATTGACAGGTGTTTACTTGAGTTAAAATATGCAAAGGAGGGTGTACTGAGTCCAACATCCATTGGGCTAAATTCAAACTCTTAGTTATATCCCATAAACTATCATTTCTCATTTCCCTTTATTCTGATCATTTTAATTGATTTAACTTTAGAATATTTTAAACTTTTAATTGCTTATAAAAAATTATTCATATAATTAGTGTTTCTGCATGCTTCTCACTCCACTTCCTTCTTCCTATTCTCACTGTGAACATGCCAGCAGAGATCCTCACTGAAGTCTGCATATAAGATAGAACAAATCAGTTTTAGTTATTTTACATCCTTGTGGACTTCTTTGACTAATAAATTTTCATCCATCTTTTCCTATAATAATTCATTCAGATATATACTCCTAGATTAATCTCAGCACGTATCTGCTCCTATCTCTCTCTTGCTCAAAGTGGATCTCCATTTCTTCCCAAGTTTAGAATTAACACTTGAAACTAGAAGCTTCCTCAATACTCTTTAGAAGGGCCTTTAAACTTATTAAGTTTCAGCCAAGCAAGATGGTTTTTGCACTCCCCAAAAAGGCTCCTTGCTCCTGCTAGTTCTACACTTTCCACCTAGTAAGTTCAATTCTAGTTCAGCTTTGAAAACTTTAAGTATCATTTAAGATCTAACTCAAAAAATTCACAAAAGTTTTATATCTCCCTTTACCCAAGGCCATTTGATAACCCTCTTCCTTAAACCCACAAAGCACTTTCTTTGTATTTCACTTATGATATTCATCTTATCTCAAATAAAGAAATCTCCTGTGAATTGACTTTTTCCCAAAGATGATTCAAAGTTTCTTGTGTGCAGTCATTATATACTAATGATCTTTGTATTTCTCAAGCACTTAGCATGTTATTTTAAACACATAGTATTTCCTAAAAAGAGGTTCATCTAAATGGAAGAGCATCCAGTGTAAGGCATTGTTTTAGAAACAACTGAAATACCAAATTGTCTAAATACACATGCTTGAGAGTGTATATAGAACTGATTTGGATGCAGTAAAACTTGAATAAAGTTAGATAATTATGAAGCAAATTCATTCTAAGTATCATGTGATGATTAACCAGTTTTTATCTAGTAAAAAAATATGGAACTAAAAGGAAAAAAGTCACCTTATTTTTCAAAAGTGCCATGGATTTCCAAGGCACAGTTCCACCATAAAAACTAACATAGAATTTTTTTCTGAATTACGTAAAGCAATATAAATCTCTTATACATCTCTCTCTATATTTACATATATATGTATGTATACATATGGTATAACATAAAAATTAAATATTCTGTTAAAATGTAAAACTATTGTCAATTTGAACTTGTAAAACATAAAGAAAGTATTATACTATCAAAAGGTAAAATTTTCTCTTCAAATTTATCAGATGATTTGTGTTTCTAAGAAGTAAATATGAAAAGAAGCAGAAGATCCTAGGCAGGCTCCAAAATATCTCCCAGTGCTTCTTACCTTCTGGTATTTATATCTTTATGTAACCTCTTTCCAAACTGTACTAGAGTTGTTAAGTGTGACCAAAAGCTTATAGCAGAAATGATGGTATGTAGTTTCCTAGATTAAGTTATAAAAGACAATGGCTTCCATTTAGACACTCACCTGCTTGCTCACTTTCTCTCTCTCACCAATGCTCTGAGAGAGCAAGTTGTTATGTTGCAAGCAGTCTGGAGCCAAGTCTTCATAGCTAGGAATTGTAGCCTGTGGTCAAATCACTGGAGAACTAAGGCATATGACAAACTAAAGACTGCCAACACCCATGTGAGTAAACTTGGAAGCACCACTTGAGCCTTGAGGTAAACTGCAACCTTGTGAGGAACCCTGAGCCAAAACCATCAAACCTGATAACTAACCCTCAGAAACTTTGTGAAAAAATCGTTAAGTGTATTTTAAGCTGCTTAAAGGGATACTTTGTCATGAAACAATAGGTGTAACTATAGGTATACAGATATATGGAATTAATAACCAGCAATATGTATCTTAAGATTTTGTTGACTATGATTTTTAGTAACTGTATTAAGTATACTAAATATAACCATTTATGTTATAAGAATTTAGACTCCATTTAATAAAAGTAATTGCAACCTGTTACTTACTAAAGGTCTGACTTCTTGGGTCTCATAAAACCATGACAACTGTGGGTTATTTTTCTTTTTTAAAAAAGATCAAGTGTCTTAAGGCTTTTTGTTTACTTTAACATTTCTCAAAATAAGGATCCCAGGTAAGTTTCAATGTGTACTTGAAGATCAGAAATACAGAATTTTCAACAACTGTTTGGGCATAGCAGGAAAGAGCCACAGGTCACATGAAAAAGATAAACTAGACTGCTTCCCAGATCACTTTCTTGTGTTTTCTTGAACTCAGCATTTAGATTTGCTACAGGCAAGACAGACCATAGGTTTCTCACCTTCATGATTCAATGAAACATATATATATATATGTATGTATGTATTTATTTCCAGTGCTATTATAGAGATTCTCAGAGTGGGTCAGATCATAAAATGAAATAAATTAATTCATTAATATTTTGTATGTAAATTAATGTTATGGTATATTCATCATTATGCCAAGGCTTTATCTTAAAAATATTGCTTAAAAGATTTAAAAGCACTTTAAATTTAATTCTAATATTGATTTTTTTGATATCTCCAAAATTTCATATTCTTCCTAGTAAAATACAATGGAAAACAGAATAAATGTATACTATATATCAAATAAATGAGTCTTGGTACTTTTTTGTGTCCTACAGCAATGCGGTTAATTGGCTCCATCAATCTAAATGATACTGTGATACTGGGATTTTATTAATAAGGTGATTATCAGATGATTAATAATTTGTATAATTCAGAAATACTTTTTAACTGAATTCATTATATATAATATTATGCCATTTCTATAAATATGGAATATCTTCATTAGAGGAAAGTTGGGCCTTTTTTATTTTCATACTTTATGTGAATGCATACAAAATGTTTAAACAGCTGTATATTTTCTTATTACTAAATATGAAAAGAAAGTGAATTCTTTAGAATATGAAAGATATATCCATATATCTTTAGAGCAGAATGTTTCAGGTTACCCCTAGTTTATTTTAAATAATTAAACATGGATCTCTTGCATGCTATAAATAAAGAATATATTATAAATATATACACATAGCTATGTGTGTAGCATGTATAAATGTATAATGTGTAATACATTATATATGTATTATAATGTATAGCCATGTATAATATGTATAAATATATAACATATTTATATATGTTATTTTGTATTATAAAAAATGAAAACCTTAATAAGCTAAAATATGAATTAATGATTATTTAAATCATTTTGAAAATAAACATTAGGCAATATTGGAAGAAAATAGACTTTTGAAAAGAGTTGAAAAGAGTAGGAAAACATTGGAAAAAACTTTATGTTTACTACAGGAGATACACCATTAATGTTGTCAGAGCCAAAGTATCCATCAACCACCATTATTTTTAAAAACTGACTGTAACAAAGGTAAAAGTAAAAATGTCTTAATGCTTTGCATTGAACTACTGTTAGTTAATTCATGTATGAAAAATGATTTTTATATTTCTCCATTTAAAATATCAAGAAAAGCAGATTCTACCATTATATCTCAATCATTAAACTCTTTTCTTCTGTAGAATTTAAATTAAAAGTTGAATTGGTAACTTAATCTTTTATAGCTGAATACATTCTACATGTAAACAGTTATTTCTGCTTAAAACAAGAAGCATGTGTCAGGCTTTTGTACTTTTAAAAATTTGCTGTCCTCCTTTTCCGGTAGGCAGAAATGGCTAACCTCTACTGATCTTGGGAAAACAAGCATAATGCTTATTTTTGTTTGCTTTTTTATATAAGTTACTTTAAAAACAAATTACTATATTCTAAAACAGGCTACATGGAATTCATATGCTCATTTTATAAGTTATACAATTAATTCTATGGTGCTATATATGACTTTACACTCAAGAAGCTTAATTTTATTCCATAATTAATTCTGAAGTTTGTACAGTAAAAATTTCCTATCAATATCCTGTATATAAGCAAATCAGAGATGAATACCCTACCTAACTAAATAAAAATATATCACTTTATAAAAAAAAACTCTGTTACGTGGTACAGGAAACAAACAGATAAGTAGATGCACATACCTTATGGACTATCAAGGTAGACAAATCAAATAGATTGGTAGCTTTACTGAAGGTCAGAATATGACATACACAGAGTGATTTTTGAAAACCATAAAAAAAAATAGACTTTCAGGAAGCTTACAAGAAAATCCTTATATTATTTTTGCACTGTCCATTGCAATATGAATTAGCTAGTGTATTTATGTCTCCTAGGATGCATATGACAGTCCTTAAATACTTGTGACAGAAACGGAAAAACAAGGATAGATCAAAGTCAACCCTAGAGAAGGAATTTTAAAGGTGTACTAAAGATTTTTTTTTCCTTTTCTTTTTATCCTAAAGGTGAATTTAACGCTAAGAATTGATACAGTCCTAAATGCTTGGAATCAGGAGTTAGATTATTTTATTTCACCTTCAGGATTCCCTGATGGCTCATATGGTAATAAGTCTGCCCTCAATGAGGGAGACCTGAGTTCGATCCCTGGATGGGGAAGATCCCCTAGCGAAGGAAATGGCAAATAGATTACATTCCAGTAATCTTCTCTGGAAAATTACATGGATGGAGGACCCTGGCTGGCAACAGCCCATAGGGTCTCAAAGAGTCGCACACTACTGAGCAACTTCATTCAGTGTCGATAATAGAAATCACAAAATATTAAACGTAAAAGTACTTTTAGATATTAATATGATGTGGTGAGATGGCTTAGGTTATTCTGTTTGTTTTGTAGTGCTAACCTCTGTGTATAATAAAATACAGGACTTTACTTTCTAGTTACTATATCAAACATCCTGTTAAATTTCAGTTTTTTGTTTGCTTGTTTGTTTTTTATTGTTCCCTTAAATTGGTTTGTAGTGGTTTAGTCCTTAAGTCTTATCTGTCTCTTGCGACCCCATAGACTGTAGTCCCCCAGGCTCCTCTATATATGGGATTCTCCAGGAAAGAGTACTGGAGTGGGTTGTCATTTCCTTCTCCAGGGGATCTTTCCAACCAAGGAATCGAACCCAGGTCTCCTGCCTTGCAGACAGATTCTTTACCAACTGAGTTACAAAGGAAGATTTAATTTGTTTTAACCTCAATTTTTGTGCCAAAACACATTTTCATATTTTATAACATGTTCTTTTTGACTGCAGAATATCATAAAAGCTCACCTCTATTGTGTACATGTACAAAGATGGACTGTGTGGATCACAATAAACTGTGGAAAATTCTGAAGGAGATTGGAATACTAGACCACCTGACTTGCCTCTTGAGAAATTTGTATGCAGGTCAGGAAGCAACAGTTAGAACCGGACATGGAACAACAGACTGGTTCCAAAAAGGAAAAGGAGAAAGTCAAGGCTGTATATTGGTCACCCTGCTTATTTAACTTATATGCAGAGTACATCATGAGAAACGCTGGGCTGGAGGAAGCACAAGCTGGAATCAAGATTGCTGGAAGAAATATCAATAACCTCAGATATGCAGATGACACCACCCTTATGGCAGAAAGTGAAGAACTAAAGCGCCTCTTGATGAAAGTGAAAGAGAGTGAAAAAGTTGGCTTAAAGCTCGACATTCAGAAAACTAAGATCATGGCATCTGGTCCCATCACTTCATGGCAAATAGATGGGGAAACAGTGGAAACAGTGTCAGACTTTGTTTTTTGGGCTCCAGAATCACTGCTGATGGTGATTGCAGCCATGAAATTAAAAGACACTTATTCCTTGGAAGGAAAGTTATGACCAACCTAGACAGCATATTAAAAAGCAGAGACATTACTTTGTCAACAAAGGTCCATCTAGTCAAGGCTATGGTTTCTCCAGTGGTCATGTAGGGATGTGAGAGTTGGACTGTGAAAAAAGCTGAGCACCAAAGAATTGATGTTTTTGGACTGTGGTGTTGGAGAAGACTCTTGAGGGTCCCTTGGACTGCAAGGAAATCCAACCAGTCCATCCTAAAGGCGATGGAACAGTCCTGGGTGTTCATTGGAAGGACTGATGTTGAAGCTGAAACTCCAATACTTTGACCACCTGATGCGAAGAGCTGACTCATTTGAAAAGACCCTTATGCTGGGAAAGATTGAGGGCAGGAGGAGAAGGGGACAACAGAGGATGAGATGGTTGGATGGCATCACCGACTCAGTGGACATGGGTTTGGGTGGACTCCGGGAGCTGGTGATGGACAGGGAGGTCTGGCGTGCTGCGGTTCATGGGGTCGCAAGGAGTCAGACACAACTGAGCGACTGAACTGAATTGAATTTCTAATTATTTTAATATTCATTTAAAATGTCAAATTCTGCTAAAGCAATCTGAGTAAAATGAACAAACCTGAAGGTATCCGTTTCTCTGACTTCAGATTATAATACAAAGCTACAATAATATATATATATATATATATATATATATATATATGGTACAAAAACAGACACATCAATGGAAAGAATAAAGAGCCCAAAAATCAATCTGCAAACCTCTGGTCAATTAATCTAAAACAAAAGAGGCAAGAATATACAACCCTTTATACATAAATAACTTATACAACTCACTATAAAAAATAGTTTAAAAATGGCCGGAAAAATTGAATGGAACTTTTTCCAGAGAAGGTAAACAGACGGCTAACCAGCACCTGTAAAGATGATCACATCACTAATAACAGAAATACAAAAAAAAAAAAAAAACAATAAGGTAACACCTCACACCTGTCAGAATGGCTAGCATCAAAAAGTCTAGAAACAACTAGCATTGCCAAGGTTGTGGAGAAAAGGAACACTTTTTCAATGTTAGTGTGAAGGTAAATTGGTGCAGCCACTATGGAAAACAGTGTGAAAGTTCCTCAAAAAAACTCAAAATAGAGCTACCATGTAATCTAGTAATTCCACTCCTGGGTGTATATCCAAAGAAAACAAAAACACTGCACTTCAATGTTCATAGCACTGTTATTCACAATAGCTAAGATATGAAAACAACCTAAGTGTCCATCAAAAGATGATGCTTGCAGTGGCATATTATACATATACATATGGAATTTTACTCAGTCATAAAAAAAATAATAAAATTCTGCCACTTGCAACAACATGGATGTACCTGGAAGTTATTACGGTTAGTGAAATGGCTAGATATTATGTTAGAAATATGTATATATATATATATATATATATATATATCCTATATATATTTGTATATACATATAAAATTAATATATATATATATAATTTCTAACATAGTTATAAATTATGGTCAAAGACATATACTCAGTTATCACTTATATGTGCGATCGAAAAAAATAAAATGAATGAATCAAACAAAACAGAAACAGACTTTTACATCTAGAGAAGAGTGGAGAGAAAGAAGAGGGGAGGGGCAAATTAGGGTGGGGGGTCAAGAGGTACAAATTAGTATGTATAAAACAAGTAAATAACAAGGGTATATTGTACAGCACAGACACATACAGTCATTATTTTATAATAACTTTAAATGGAGTAGAATCTATAAAAATATTGAATCACTACTTTGTACACACAAAAGTAATATATTGTAAATCAACTAGACTTCAATAAAATAAGTAAACAAAAATAAAATGAAATGCCAAATTCTGTGTAAAACATTCCCTCAGATAAATGCAAACCCTTCATCCTTTGATCACCTCCCTTCTAGTACTCTCACACTAAATTTAATGATTTCTTTGTATGGTCTTTATCCCCACTGGACCAAGGGTTGGTTGAGAAACCTTAGGCATTGGACCCCACATATATATGATCTTAGTTTGTAAATAGAGCTTTATATTATTACAGTTATACTAATGTGTCTATTTATTGTCTATAAACTATTTTGTGTAAGAGTGCAAAATTAAGTAGTTATCACAGGGATATAATACAATCCTAAAATAATCACTGTCTGTCCCTGTACAGAAAAAGTTTGTTGACCTGTGAATTGACTGGAAATTCTTAAATATGATATCTTATGCCACATTTTTCTTTGTATATTCACAAGCTTGTATAATATCTGAGTAAGGGATAAAAATAGTTGTTGAATGAATGGGTGGACTTTTCTTAATTTTTCCACATTTCTTAGCATTTATTTATGCCCTTCTCATCTACAGAAGAAGTAATTCTATTGAAGAAACTGAATGATTCCTGTAACCCTAGTATATTAGTTTCTAATTATATACACAATAAATATGTAGAAAAATAAATTAGAATAAGTTTTCAAATCTAAGCAATATATTATTAAACACTAATTGACAGATGAAAAATGCCTGAAGGGTATTCAATGCAGGAATATATGGTTAAGATGGTTAAGATAGAGAGATCAGGTTGTCAATTTAAGAAACATCAGAGGACATATATATTCAAATGAAGCAGACAAAAATAACGGCATAAGTGACTTATTTTTTATATTTTATCTTCTATTTTTCAAAACATTATTATAACAGGTTCTCTAGAAGTATTAATAATCCTTAAATACTGACTTAAAATGCAGTGGTAAATATGACATTATGTATCTCAATGTATATATATTAGCTTTGCATTCATTCAGGAAATATAGTATCCTACACAAAGGTTAGTCAAAGTGAGGATAACCAAACCAGGCATGCTTTTCTGTCCTTGACTACGTTCCTAGCATTTATCATGAAGAAACATTCAAATACAGAAATATAGGAATCACATTTCAAAAAGTTGTACTTCCAACAATTTCATTGTTTTAAGCTAAAATAATTCATAAATTTAATTGTGATTAAAACTAAAGAACATTACCAACCATATAGTTGCTTTGGTTTCGTTTCTTTTTTCTTTTTCATATACCACTAGGGGGAAAAAGGGACTTTTTTGATGCTTGCCTCCAGGTGTGCAGACAATCTGTCTAACAGCAAATGTTTTCTAAAGTTGTGTAGCTCCAACAGCCAGTGTGTTAGTCTGGTCAAAAAACTTCATTTGGGTTTTTCTGCAACATCTTATGGAAAAACCGAAACAAAATTTTGGGCCAACCCAATAGTTCCCAAAGTGCTTTCCTCACTGGGCACAAACAAAGCATATTCTTGGATTACAATCTTTAGCCCCCTTCTTTAAGACCTGTTTCTGCTCATAACTCTTTTGGGCTCAGAGTCAAGTCCAGGTTTGTTTTAAGCTAAGAGAATTCCTTAAAGCTGCATGCAAGGTTATCTGCTAGCTGCTGTGATTTCACAGCTATCCAGCTATGCCACATTGTTTGCATCTGTGTTTTAGTAAGTCTTAAAAGCATTTTTTTTCCCTGTGACTCTGCAATTACTTTAGCTAATCATACATCTATTCATACTAGTAGGAGAGCATTCTCTTTGGTATTTATTAATAAGCCAGCAATTAGAATTAATATTAGACTCCTATTTAATTAAAATGCTATAGGAAAAAAAATTAATGGTAAAGTTACAATTGCATCCCATTTTAAGTTAAAAATTAAAAATTTGTTGCTAAACCACTCAGAGTTGGCAACTGAAAAAGAAAACATAATTCCATTAAAAAAAGACATAACAATAGCACCCACATCCAGGTCCTAATACAAACCAGATCAATGAAGAGCAGATAGACAAATACATAGATATACCAGAAAAATGCTTACTATAACTTAGAATCTCTGGTTCTTGGTAACATTTGTTACACTATATCTGGACTTTGTATTCCCAGATACTGCTGCTGTCTCATCATCATAAATGCATAAAATGCTGTTATTCTAATTGTCTAAGTGGATTTGCCCTGATGTATCTCCTCATAGTTTTGTCTTTCTGTCTGTGACCATGGTGTAAATGAATGGCATTTAAAAAAGAACTAGGGGAATTTTTTTTTTTCCCAATCAGTGTACTTGGTGAAGTCAAAGGTCTGCTCTGTCCAGTCATTCATTTGTCTATGGCTACTTTCTGGCTATACGAGCAACGTTAGATATTAACAGTTTCACCAGAGACCTAAATGCCAGGCCACCTAAAGAGCCCTTAAAGAAAAGTTTGCCAACAGATTCTCTGGAATATTGGAATCTGAGACAGTGGTCTCAGATCAGTTCTGCTCTCTGATTACCAAGGGCATTGGAAGTTAAATTGGACCAGATACTTATTACTGGAGCTATAAATGTAACACTGACATGGACCATTGTTTCTTATGACATTAGACTGACATCTTTTCTGAATCTAAGACCTCAGCACTTAACTGACCACTTGTCATTTCAGCTTGGACATACCCAGTCATCAACTTCTCTTCCTTTTCCCAGATATTTAACTTAACTCTCTTCTGGTCATTCCTTCAAATTGCTGCCACAGAAAGCTTTGAGGAGACAAAATTGGCATGGATGTCTTAGAACTGATTAAAATCTGCAAGCACCACAAACTACTTAGCATGGCTTGAAATAAGCTTCATGAGATGGGTCAAACCTTAGATCTAACTAGTTAACAGACTCACTACTTGAAAGTCGTCTCTTGCTTCAGGGACTTCATGTAGTAGCCCATTATCTCAACCTCTGCCTGACCAAAGACTCAGAGTATCATCTACCAAGAAAATATACTATATTTACCCTGACCCCAAAGTAGGTAAGACATCCCACATCTTATAATCATATACTGTCATGACAGTATAACCTTATACTGAAATAATTTTGTTTACTTTTCTCAATGATGTATTTAAAAGGTAAGCTTCTTAAGGGTAGTGTCTTATTTTATTTTTATTTTAATTTCCAGTTTCTCAGTGCTTAAAACAAAGAAAGTACTTTTTGAATACTGAGTGAGCAGAGAGTACTGAGTCTGCTTTGGTGAGACACAAGCGCCTAGTGGAAAATACTTCTCGCATGGAAGTTTTAGAATGAGAAAAAGCTATTTTTGTGATACATGTGCTAATTAACAATAGCTTCTTTGACTTTTCTCTTCTAAAACCATAACTCTAAATAGTGTGGGTAATTTTTGAAAAAAAGTGAATAAAACAATGACCACTGAACAAAATTAATTCTAACCTTTCCATCTTAATCAGCAATCAATATTTCAATTATATAAGATATTGTGTTACCACAACACTATTTTGTGGAAAAAGAGAAACTTACATCTACTCCTTAAAAAGTTTATGAACTGAGAAACAAAATTTTATCCTACCTGCAAATATTATTAATATAGTTACTAGAGAGTTCTACTTTTATAACTCAGAAGCTATAATTACAGTTTCCCCATTCAAAATAGCTTATTATCAACATTTTACAGATGAGGAAACATACATAAACGGGTAAGTTAAGCTATCTATTTCAAGGCCATAAGGTAAGTATAAGTGCATAAATTCTCATCTCCTTACCAGGGCTAATGCTTAAAATTAGGATTTTATTTATCATAGTTTTTCTTTATAAAGTTTTCAACAGCAAGGTAAGAGCTATTTGTATAATAATACACTAAAGAATTCCCTGGGAGTCCTTTATCATTGCACAAGAGTCTGTAAGAAATGTGTATATCTTAGAAAAATCACGAAAACCAATTTTTAGTCTAAATAGTCACATTTGTAACAGACTATTAATAATAAAACTTGCTAACTCTAACAGCCTAACAGATTACAACAAAAGGCTCTGCTTCCAAAAATAGATTTCATTTTGCTATCTGATCCATATCTTTCACCAAATATGGTAAATTCTGTATCTTAGCTATCTAATAATTTCAATGCTTCCAGTTAGTTTTCTAGCTTTCCCACAGAATTTCTAGCCATGTAAGTTGTAATATCTTTGAAAAAAGCACCCCACCTTTGAAAACAAACAAGTAACAATAGATCATTGTGGCAAAACACATTACTTATTTCTTAACAAGGAACAATCTGAAACAAGTTTTTCTTAAATGACTTGTACTTTAAATAAGATCAAAAGTCTAGGAAATTCCTCTCTGCTGTCATTCACTGACAGAAATGTATACGATAGTGCCCAGCAGGAGATGCAACCTTGAAAAACACCAAGGGGCAACACAATAAAGCACCATGGAAGTAAAGGACAAGTATCCCTGGGGAAAGAACAGAATGCACGTACAGCAGAGATAGGAAAACTGGGCAAAGAACACGGCCAGAAAAGATAAGATTGACAGATACAAATATTAGTGTAGAAGTTTACAAAAAATATTTATAAATGAAATTAGATTTATCTAAACTTCAGATTGAGCAAAGCATGCTAAGGATAAAGAATTTATGATCCTAAAAAAATGAATGTATACTGCTAATGCAGAATGAAAATTTTAAAGTATCAGTTTACCTAACCAACACCTATTAATCAAAGAAGTTATCTCAGGTCTTCCTTCATGGTCCAGTGGTAAAGAATCTGGCTTGCAATGCAGTGGATACAGTTTTAATCTCTGGTCAGGGAACTAAGATCCCATGTGCCCTGCAGCAACTAAGACAACAGGACCTGATACAGCTATTTATTAAAAAAATAATAATAATAATCAGTTTTCCTTGATTATATTAATAGTGCCAACAAAATATTTAGCAGTTTCAATTCAGCTCAGTGTGTCTGGTGATGTGAACAAGATATTGGAAAGTATTTGTATCAAATTGGGGTACATATGTCTAAGGGAGGGTAGGTGCTACAGACTGAAAGAGTGTGCTCCTAAAATGTGTGTGTTGAAACATAAAGTGATGGTACTTGCAGTTTGAGCCTTTGGGATTAGGGTGATTTGGTCATCAGGGTACAGACCTCATGAATGGGGTTGTGACTTTAAAAAAGAGACTCCAGAGTAATTCCCTGCCCCTTCCACCATGTGAGGTTACAATGAGAAGGTTATCCATGAACCAGGAAGAAATTCTTTATGTAGGAGACACAGAATTAGGATGCCATGATCTTGGACTTTTCAGCCTCCAGAACTGAGAAATAAATTTCTGTTGTTTATAAGCCACCCATTTTTGTTATGATAGCCTGACTAGACTAATACAATGAGATGCAGAATATATATGCAATTTTTAATATCTGACATAAAACAAACTGTGTTCAAAAGGAAAAATAATTCAAAGGTTTCAAGAATAATAATGCTCTAAAGTTATTTAACATTACTTTCCTCTATCAAGCTATCAGTATCCTTCTAGAAGGTACTGTAATGTTTGTAATCCTCTGTTGCAATTATTCTAATCTCACTTATCTTTAATAAACCTCTATGAGATAAACAGTCATTCACATCTGTAGAGTTGTGAAACAGTCAATTAACAAATGACCATCTCCAGGAGAACAATGAAGATAACTCACCTTCCTGATATTTGGTCACAGTGTTTCTTATTTTAACTCAAATAAACTTCACAAAGAATAAGTTTGCAGATTTAGGGAATCATAAACTGTTATAGTAATGTCCCCAAGAGGTAAGTAGTTGGATAGTTAGGTAGGTAGGTAGGTAGGTGGATAGATAGACAGACAGACAGATTGAAATAGGTAAAAAGAACATGTTAAAAATATTAAATAGGCTTTCAGTTCAAGATGGCAAAGTAGAAGAACTTGCATTCACCTCCTCCTATGAGAGCACAGAATCACAACTAACTGTTGAACAACCATCAATAGGAGAATGCTAGAACCCACCAAAAAATACACCTCAGCTCCAAAGACAAAGAGGAAGCCACAGCAAAATGTTAAGAATGGCACAATCATGATAAAATCAAATCTCATACCTGCCTGGTGGGTGACCCACAAACTGGAGAACAATAACACCAAAGAAGTTTTCTCACTTTTGTGAAGGTTCTGAACCCCACGTCAGGCTTCCCAGCCTGGGGATCTAACAGAGGGACTGTGAATCCCCAGGGAATCTGACCTTGAATGCAAGTGGGATTTGATTATAGGATCTCCACAGGACCAGGCAAAACAAAGACTCCAGTCTTAGAGGGCACAAACAAAATCTTGCATGCACCAAGACCCAGAGGAAAGGAGCAGTGACCCCACAGGAGACAGAACCAAAACTACTTGTTAGAGTTGCAGGGTCTCCTGTGAAGGTGTGGGCTCACCATGGGGATGAGGGCACTGGCAGCAGCAGTCCTGGAAGGTCCCTCTTGGAGGTTGCCATTAACCCTACCATAGACGGAGAAGACAATGGCACCCCACTCCAGAACTCTTGCCTGGAAAATCCCATGGACGGAGGAGCCTGGTAGGCTACAGTCCATGGGGTCGCTGAGAGTCAGACACGACTGAGCGACTTCACTTCCACTTTTCCCTTTCATGCACTGGAGAAGGAAATGGCAACCCACTCCAGTATTCTTGCGTGGAGAATCCCAGGGATGGCAGAGCCTGGCGGGCTGCCATCTATGGGGTCGCAGAGTCGGACACAACTGAAGTGACTTACCAGCAGCAGCAGCAGCAGAGCCCATAGAACCCAGGGCTGGGTGGCCTCAGGCCAAAAAACTAACAGGGAGGGAGTACAACCCCACCCATCAACAGAGAATTGGATTAAAGCTTTACTGAGCAAGCCCCTGCCCACCAGAGGAAGACCCAGTTTTTTCCATCACCAGTCCCTCCCATACCAGGAAGCTTACACAAACTTCTTATCAGAGGGCAGACAGAAGAAGCAAGAAGAACCACAATCCCATAGTAGCTAGAACAAAAACCACATTAAAGAAAGTTAATTAGGATGAAAAAGCAAAAGTTATGTCCCAGATGAAGGGACAAGATAAAGCCCCAGAACAACAACTGAATGAAGTGGAGATAGGCAACCTTCAAGAAAAAGAATTCAGAATAATGATAGTGAAGATAATCCAGGATCTCTGGAAAACAGCGGAGAAGATACAAGAATTGTTTTCCAAAGACCTAAAAGAACTAAAGAAAAGAGATGAATAATACCCTAGAAGGAATTCATAGCAGAACAATTGAGGCAGAAGAAAAGATAAATGACCTGGAGGACAGAATGGTGGAAATCACTGAAGAAGAACAGAATATATAAAAAAGAATGAAAAAAATAAAGAAAAAGATAGCCTAAGAGACATCTGGGACAATATTAAATACACTGACATTCACATTATAGGGTTCCCAGAAGGAGAAGAGTGAGAGAACAGACCTGAGAAAATATTTGAAGAGACAATAGCTGAAAACTTCCCTAACATGGGAAAGGACATAGTCAACCAAGTCCAGGAAGCACAGAGTCCCAGGCAGGATAACTCAAGAAGGGACACACCAAGACATATAGTAATCAAACTGACAAAAATTAAAGACAAAAATAAAATATTGAAAGCAACAAGGGAAAAATGACAAATAACACACAAGCGAACTCCCATCAGGTTATCAGCAGATTTCCTAACAGAAACTCTACAAACAAGAAGGGAATGGCATGATATGCTTAAAGTGATGAAAGAGAAGAAGCTACAACAAAGAGTACTCTACCAAGCAAGACTCTCATTCAGATTTGATGGAGAAATTAAAAGCTTTCCAGACAAGCAAGTGTTAAGAGAATTCAACATGACCAAACTAACTTTACAACGATGCTAAACAAACTTCTCTAGGCAGGAAACCCAAAACAAGGAAAAGATCTACAAAAAAATAAACCCAAGACAGCTAAGAAAATGGTAATAGGATCATACATATCAATAATTACCTTAACTGTAAATGGATTAAATGCACCAACCAAAAGACATAGACTGGCAGGGAATATGTGTATTTATGCACTTCCACTTACCACATCACTCTGCTTGACCACCCAAATTGCATGTAATCATTTTATATTGTTAGGTTAATCATGTTCCCATTATGGCTTGCAATTGTAATTACTTTTATTTTCTGTCTGGCTTTTGATTGTGAAAACTGATAAACATGTTTCACTATTGTGAAAAAAAAAATTGAATAGGGTCACATATAGCATAAATTTTGGTATGAACTCAAAAACAGAGCTTAAAATTTGAGTAACTCTAAATAATTGAACACACAAAACTACACACACCTTTTGATGTGCAATCATTGTGTGTGTGTGTTTTCAAAAAAGCATATGGAAAAATAGTGATTTTGTAGAATATTGAACTAAAAGTCACACTCAACCATGATACAAAGCTTTAAAACTTTGTGCTTAAGACTCTCCTGCTTAGCTTTTATTACCATATTCAACAAGTTGAATGAAGGCACAGAAAAGAACACAAGTACTGAAAAATCTTAATGACTTCCCTAGTGGTCCAGTGGTGAAGAATCTTCCTGCCAGTTCAGGGGAGATAGGTTTAATCCTTTGTCTAGGAAAATTCCACTTGCTGAGAGGCAACTAAACCCATTCACCACAACTAGTGAGCTCATGCTCTGCAACTACTGAAGCCCGAGTACACTAGAGCTCATGCTATACAGCAAGAGAAGCACATACATCGCAACTAGAGAGTCAATTCCACTCTCCACAACTACAGAAAGCCTGCACCCAGCAACAAAGATCCAGCACAACCAAAAATAAATAAATAAAATTAAAAGTAAATAAGTAAATAAGTGAGAGTAGCTCTAGAGCAGGCACCACCGAAATAAAACAACACATCAAAAAAAAAAGAAATCTTAAGGAGACAGTTCACTTAGGAAAACATCAGCAGATTAGCAAACTTGAATTTCTAAAGTATTTTTTCTGTGAACAACAACAAAAAAAGGACTTATGTTCTATAGCTTGAAAAGATGAGAAGTAGAATCAACTGTACAGGTTATATTAAAACAACCAAAACTCATAATCAGTGTCTGTAATTTATAGAGTCCCAACCGTGATAAAGGTTAAAGCTTAAATTAGATTTAAGAGATAGTTTACAGGAAATTTCTACCTGTTATGGCAGTTTAAACTAGTTGACTTCAAAGATCACTTCCAATTTAAAAATGTTATAATTGTGTTCCAGAACTAAGAGGGACCTCCATACCAGTCATTATAGACACAAATAGAGTTAAAAAACCATTCTGATTGACAACATATGGTACAGCAGAGCCTCATTATTCCCAGATTTCATAGTTTGCAGTTCACCCACTTGCTAAAACTTACATGTAACCCTAAAATTGATACTTGCCATGCTTTCAGAGTCATTTGTGGACATGGGCAGAACAACAAAAAATTAAGTTGCCTCATGTACACATTCCCAGCTTAGGTTGAAAAAGGAATCACTCTGCCTGCTGGTTTTAGCTTTCATACTCTAAAAAATGTTTTTCTTAAGGTCTATTAGTGCCACATTTTTGCATTCCTGTGCTTTATGTTGATGATCTCATTCTTTAAAATGGGCCCAAGCATCATAATAAAGTACTGTGTAGGGGCTACTAAGCATAGGAAGGTAGGAAATCTGCCTTAGGAAGAAAATACATGTATAAGATAACCTTTGTTGAGAGGTGTGTTACAATGCTTTTGGCCTTGAGTTTAATGTTAATGAATCGACAATATATATTAAATGTAGTTTCTTCAAATAGAAACATACATAAACAAGGTTATGTACTGACTCATTCATTGACAAAAATGTGACAAGAGACTCACAGGTATCTCCTCTGTATTTTTCCAAGAAGCAAGAGTTTATTGTTATTTAGTTGCTTGATCATGTCCAACTCTTTTGCGACCCAATGGACTGTAGTCCAAAAGGCTCCTCTACCCATGGGATTTCCCAGGAAAGAATACTGGAGTGTGTTGGGAGTCATTCTGGAACTACTGCCACGTGACAAACTCATGGCACCAATCAAGAAGAAACTGCAAAGCGGTTTCTCTCCAGGATCGGAATCTTCACTCCTTCCTGTTTCTATGTTTCTGTTGTAGCTAGCTGTGTTTCTTTCTTTCTGTTGGGAGCCGTTCTGGATCTACTGCCGGATGACAAAGTCACGGCACCACTCAAGAAGAAACTGAAAAGCAGTTTCTCTCCAGGATCGGAACCTTCCCTCCTTCCTGTTTCTATGCTTTTGTTGTGATTAACTCTGTTTCATTCTCTGATGGCTGGAGTTGTAGGGGCTTCCATGATGAGATCATGAGAGTCCAGTAAAAAGAAAAATGATCCCTTGCCCCAAAGAAACATTCCAAAAATGATTAAACCTACTGAGGCCCCTGACTGGTGGGTCCCTAACATTCAGCCAGGGAATAAGGCCATGATCATTTGGAAAGCAAGCCCTAAGCCTATTGTGACCTGGCCTCATGAGGAAATTGGATGACTAGAAAACTTGGGTCATGTATCAGGAAAAATTACAGAAACTAAGCCAATTGCCTTTTCCCCTCAGAATCTAAGCATAAACGGAAAAGATATATATAAATTGTATTGTAAATAGTTTCTAGGTAAATTGCAAAAGACTTCCCCCTGCCAGAAATAGTCTTGTGGTATGTGGGTAGATGGTAAACAAGCCACCACTGACAATGGCTATACTATGAAAAACTTTGCCCTTAGCCACCACTATAGTTTTTATTCATTGAAGCAAGATGCTGTACTTGCTGTAGTAGCAGGCTGTACAAAATAAGTAGATGGAATAATATGATTCATAGATTATGTTTTAGTAAAATAAAAATAGGTTTTGGGGTAAACATGTAACCAAAATGTGACAATAGACTGGGAAAAAACTTTTAACACATCTTAGAATCAGGGGATGTTGATCTGAATGGAAAAATACTATAAGAATCATTATGTAGAAGATCATGTGCTATATAAATAGAAACTAAAGCAATAAAGATTATGGTCTTTGGGCCGTCAAAAAACTCTCTGTCTCCTTTCTTTTCCTCTCGCCGACGCCGTTCATCCCTTGGGGACCCCTGGACCAGCTGGAGCGGGACTCCGGCAGGAGTAGGTCCCTTCTCCAGGAGATCTTCTCAACCCTGGGATCAAATCTGTGTCTCCTGCATTGCAGGCAGATTCTTTGCTGCTGAGCCACCATGGAAACCCTAAGCAAGGGATCACTATATCAGTGGTCAAAAACTTTACATTTCATAACTAGTGCAAATAATGAGAATGGACTGTATTTCCCTACATAAAGCTAAGAGCAAACATATACATTTCTCCAAAGGTGTGTGCAGTTAGGAAGTGGAAATGATCTAGGTTAAAATTAGCTTCACAAATGAATATGTTATGGCCTGGTATTCCTAGTGCATACTTTGTGAACCAGTTCCTAGCTCTGTGATGGAAAATCTTGCCATACTCCAGATATATAAGTAACTTTGTATGTCACACCCTTACTCCCACAGTATGAGATCAAACTATCTAGGGAACTAGAGATAATGTTGTAGCATATAAAGTATTTTCTTTTAGCATTTATATCTTTATAGTGAAAGCTATAACCATCATTCAACCAGGTGGCCATTTATTAATGCCAAATTGAGATCAGTCAATCTGAGCCTCTGGCTATCTGCCCTTGATCACAGAGGAAAACATGCACTGCTCAGTGTATGTTCTTGGAAACCTCCAAGCCAAACTTCATATGGCTGTTATGAAGGCTGAGAAAACCAAAGAGTTGTTTAACAATTGTTAGCACTAGTTGCAATACCCAAAACTTACTGTAAACACTTACAGAGCAACAAGCTAGTCAAATCCACACTCTTGCTCCATTATAAACAACATTAAAAAATAAAATTTCAGTTTGCAGTTGCACCAATAGTTGTACAGGTTCTGAGATTTGTTCCTCAGTATCTTTACCTGTTAAACTTTTTCCTTTAGTCCTGTACTTCAAGTATTTAAAAGGGAACATTATGATCATAAAATTATGGTTCCAGTAAATATATTTGCTATATTAAAACTGGCAGCAAAATCTTTTATCAATTTACACTAGGGGCTTAAAATGTGAACAAAAGATTATCTTTACATTTATAAACATATTCTAATAGAAAGATAACTTTTGGAAGATCATGATATGTGACAAGGTTACAAAAAACAATGTCCTTCATTTGATTATCTGAGTCTCATAAAAATATCATATCGTACTTCAACTAGATTGAAAGTAAGTCTTTATGAAAAACAACAGATAAGGAAGGCTTAGTTAGATTCCATTTTATTGTGAAATCTACATATTGCCTTTTCCTATGAAGAATAAATTAAGAAGATACAGCCCACTTGCAAAAGACAGAAACCTCCCAAATCAAGTTAAAAGGCCTCTTGCAATCTTACATATGGAAAAATTAACTTCACAGTCAAATAAAATGAAGTTCATCATGAAGACAAACTAAGAAATAGGTTTCAGAATGTACTTTCCTCAGTAGTCAGCAACAGATTTCTGGTATTGAGTGCCACTGTTTTTAATCTTTTCTTGAATTATCAAATAAAAATGAACACAGCATCACCCATTTCATTATAATATATCAGAACCAGGTGGTTGGTTTAGGTTTTTTGAAATTTCTATATATCATTTTAGATATATATATAAACCTAGACAGCATATTAAAGAGCAGAGATATTACTTTGCTGACAAAGGTCTGTATAGTCAAAGCTACAGTTTTTCCAGTAATCATGTATGGATGTGAGAGTTGGACCATAAGGAAGCTGAGCATCGAAGGATTGATGCTTTGGGGCTGTAGTGTAAGAGAAGACTTTTGAAAATCCCTGGGACTACAAGGATAACAAACCAGTCAATTCTAAAGGAAATCAATCCTGAATATTCATTGGAAGGACTGATGCTGAAGCTGAAGCTTCAATACCGTGGCCACCTGATGCAAAGAACTGACTCATTGGAAAAGACCCTGATGCTGGGAAAGATTGAAAGCAGTAGGAGAAGGGGCTGCCAGAGGATACAGCACATGGATAAAATATACAAAGTGTGGCTTTATTAATAGGGGAAATGCATAACACTTTTTACCATTAAAGTCATTGAATGAGTGACCTAGCTTTAAAAAAAAAAAATTAAAGCAGTATAAATAAAACTGCCAAAACTAGTTTTTTTTTCAGTCAGTCTAATTAAGATCAGTCCACAAATGACAGTTGAAAAGATAGTATGTATATACTATAATAATGTCCTTTTTATACAGGTAAACTAACTATAAGGTGAAACACAGATTAGGGAAATTAAGCACACTAATGTTTTTGAGTTACATCATTATTTCCTCATAATCATACTTCAAGCATTAATAAGGTAATTTAACTTAATTTTAAAAACCTGTCATTTGCTACTCCTCTAAAGACAAGTTTTATATCCAATTTATATTTTAACCATAAAGATGATTCACTTTTTTTTTTCAAATATGTATTACTTTTTAATTTAAGTAAATCTGGTATTATCCACATTGCTCTGAAACTTTGGACATATAAAGTGAACAATACCACCAAGGAGCATGTCTAGGAAGGTAGACACATCAGATTATGCTTGAGCTGAAAGACCTTGTACATGTATCTACTAATAATTAACAAACAATGGTTATAGTCTCTTACATCACTGGAGCTTTCATCATTTTTCTCAATTCCCTTCAAGTGATGAAAAACCTATCATTTGATCAGTCTAAGGACAAATAACAAAAAATCAGAAAACTCACTACAGAATAAACAAGGATTATTCATTAGACATTTGTTTTCCACACCTCTGAAATTTCAGCAATCTTTGACCAACTTTAAATAATCTAGATGGCAGAAAGCAAAAAGTAACTAAAAAGGCTCTTGATGAGGGTGAAGAAGGAGAGTGAAAGAGCTGGCTTAAAACCTCAATATCAAGGAAACTAAGATCATGGTATCTGGTCCCATCACTTTATGGAAAATAGAAGGGGAAAAAGTAGAAGCAGTGACAGATTTCCTCTTCTTGGGCTCTAAAATCACTGTGGATGGTGACTGCAGCCATGAAATTAGAAGGCAGCTTTTTCTTGGCAGGAAAGCTATGACAAGCCTAGACAGTGTTTAAAAAGCAAAGATGTCACTTTTCCAACAAAGTTCCACATAGTCAAGGCTATGGTCTTTCCAGTAGTCATCTACAGATGTGAGAGCTGGACAATAAAGAAGGCAGAGCTCTGAAGAATTGATGCTTTCAGATTGTGGTCCTGGAAAACACTCTTGAGAGTCCTTTGGAAAGCAAGGACATCAGTCAATCCTAAGGGAACTCAACCCTGAATATTCTTTGGAAAGACTGATGTTGAAGCTGAAATTTCAATACTTTGGCCACCTAATGCAAAAAGCTGACTCACTGGGAAAGACCCTGATGCTGGGAAAGACTGATTGAAGAAGGAGAAGGGGACAACAGAGGATGAGATGGTTGGATGGGATCATCAATTCACTGGACATGAACTTGGGCAAACTCTGAGAGATGATGTTGGACAGAGAAGTCTGGCATGCTGCAATCCATGGGTTCTCAAATAGTCGGACATGACTTGGTGACTGAACAACAGCAAATAATCTAGGTTCTTCTATGGAGAAATGAATTCCCACACATGCTTAAAAGCCAGTGGTGAGAACAAGAAGCCAGAGGAATGGTCAAAATTCTCAATCATGGAAGGAAATAATATATTAATCTTTATCATGGACCAAGTGTGTAGACAAGTGTTAGGTATAATCCCCAACAATTGCTTTCAGCATGTATTATTATCCTGTTTTATAGATGAAGAAACTGAGACTTGGAAAGATTAAGTAACTTCTTTAAATTTACCTACAGCTAAAATTCAAACCCAGGTGACCTCAAAACCAAATTTAAATTTCTTTGTACTACAGAGCACTCCCATTTGAATTAAGCAAATCTCAACTGCTGGAAATTCTCTTAATTCATATATTTTAAAATTATATTAATCTCAGAAATTATAACATTTGTTAAGAATCACATAATCTCAAAGTTGTAGAATAAATTAACAAACTATGTTTGCTCTTTTAGCTGGCTAACAAATATACTGGGTTGGCTAAAAAGTTTGTTCTTGGGTTGTTCCAGAAGCTCTTGCAAAAATCCAAGTGAACTTTTTGGCCAACCCAATATTTGCCATCCTCCATAGGGATCAGTTTTAAATTATATTAGTCTTAAATCATAACCAGTCTTCAACAACAATGTACTCTTATAGAATGTCACCAACCTATATATCATGCTGCCTCAATTATTTTAGATAAAATTAGCTCCTGACAGTTGTTTGCTCTTATGTAGAAAGATTTTTTTTTTTAAATGTCTCCAGGGAATGAATTTTTCTGGATGAACAAATCCTTATATATTCTAAATTAGTTAAAAAGTTTTTGATATATCCAGCAATAATAAAATTTATTTTAAAACAGTTAGTAAATCATTCTCTACACATTTTGATGTTATGCTAATGTTATGCTAATGTTAAGAAAACAATATATAATAGTACATGTAATATTTATATGATTTCAACTAAAACCAAAAAGCAGTTTAAAAAAGACTGAAAGAAATGTTCTAAATTTTAAATATCTTAAGTTATAGGCTTTAGGGGAATTTTAACTACCTTCCCGCTTACCTAAATACACAGAAATTTTAACTGAAATCAGGCTTTTACATGTGTCTCTTAATGAGTGATCAAGTAATAATCAATGCTGTCTTTATCATTTGCAAACGTTGAGGTTTGCTGTAAATACAGTCTAAATGTATTTATTCAAAATATCAGTAAAAACCATAACTAATTAAAGTACTCTTGTCATAACACATACAATATTGACACTTGAAATAAGAGAAATTTGAAAATTGGTGAAAATATATTTATTAGGATGTATTTATACTGATCTTGGCAGGCACTCTTCAAACTTAGAGAGTTAAAGTGGAAATGTGATGTCTGTGCCAAATTCCTTCAGAAATGTTACACACTCTAATACAGTGTACATGACAAGCCTGAAGTGTTGAAATGAATCCATTTGAATTATCTGAGCACAAAAAAAAGGAATCTGGAAAATTACCTAACAACTGAAACATCCTATTCACATTTTCTGGAATCTCATAATGCTGAAAGGATGTTCGGCAGGTCCCAAGTTTACACTAATTTGCAAGCTTTTGAACAAGTATAACAATTTCAAAGAATAGGTTCCATTTGGTGGATGCATCAGTAATGAAATATGATTTTAACAGAAGAAAAAGAACTTTAGCCTTAATTTTGTTACTTTTGTATTACAATTCTTAATATAACATTAATATATAGTGTCATATTAAGGTGCATTTAGAGATAATAACAGGAAACAAGGGTCATAGTTCATTCTTTGTTCTGGTCCTAAGGCTACCAAGCATGGAATGAGCAAATAAAACAATCTAATTCCTTTCAGAACATTTCTGAAAGAAAAAAACAGTCTACGTCAGGTAGTATGCTTTGGCTAATAACTTTCATATGTTCACTTCAGGAAGTTGGAATCAAGGTGTTTTCCATGGAAAACGCACACCTTTATGACTTTCTGCTCTCCTTCCCCTAAATGGGACGCCACTGACCACTAATAGTTCAAAACCTACACTTTAAAGTGACCTTGTAACAGTCACAACTAGGACTTTCAGTAAGTTGATCTTTATTACCACCACTTTCTCCCCACAGTCAGTACTATCTCTTTCCTCCCAGTGTTCCTTTTTCCTTGTCCAGAAACTACTCCAAATGATCTAGGAGCAATGCTTTAACCATTAAGGTGGCTCCTGGTACCTGATCATACCAAGTGTCAAAATATTAGTTACTACTGGAAATACTGAAGATTACTGTAGTGGACTATGGTGTGTGCATGCTAAGTCGCTTCAGTCATGTCCAACTCTTTGTGGCCCCATGAACTGTAGCCCACCAGACTCTTCCGTCCACAGATTCTCTGGGCAAGAATAATGGAGTGGGTTGTCATGCCCTCCCCCAGAGGATCTTCCCAACCCAGGGCTCAAACTTACATCTCTTATGTCTCCTGAATTAGCAAGTGGGTTCTTTAGCACTAGCACCACCTGGGAAGCCCAGTGGCCTATGGTAGACACTCACAGTCCAATCTCTCTTTTGGAAACAATTGCCTTCCCACCCCTGCTTTCTTTTGGGAATCTCTTCTCCAACTCTGCCTTCCTACTGGAGCTAGAAATAGTAGTAGAATATTGAACCAGCCTCAGCTAATGATAAACTGGTTCATATTTTGTCTCTGAAGCTAGTTTGTAAGAGTTGAAACTACTAGAGTTGCTTAGATTACTAAACAATACATCCAGGGTCGACAACATTCAACATCCAGTCTAAACATGAGAATCAATCTTAATGTTGTGGCATGGATTCACTACCCAAAAAGGCTGCTTCTCTCTATATCCATCTCTTGCACAAATTCTCACATTCACCACATCTGTTATTATGACAAAACAAGTTTTTATTTTTTTTTTCCACTTTTGAAATATTAGTGTCCACTGTATGGGAAAAATGGGTCTCTGATAGCAGAGTTAGTCTTATTGATCAGCAGCTGCCTTTATAATGTGATTTGAGGTACAAAAAGACCCTAACTATGTGACTTGATCCAGAAATCAAAGAAACTAATAATTTTACTAAAGATCCATTTCTATATGTTAAGCACCATTTTTTAAAGTCTTCATTTTTAATGTAAATTCTATAAATGAATCTAAAACATTGACTATTATTTTTTCCTAGGATTTGTGATTTATTTTGTTTATCAAATTGCTTTGTGATATTAAGAGAGATCATGAAAACTTTGAAGAGAAAAGCAGCCATCCAGAAAGTTAAAAAATAGCAGAAACGCTCTCTGCCGTTTCACAATTTTGCTCCCAGCTCATTGCAGGATAAGCTTAATATGTAGGTTTCAAGCTAGGAAGTATTGGATCTAGAATATGGGTCAAGTTCAAGAATGACCCTGTGGTCCAGTGAATATTTCACTACAATTCAGAGCCCTACATAGATTTTGAACTTCTTGAGTATAAAACAGACCCTGAAGGATCTCTATAGAGATCTGAAATACTGGAGATGCTAGGCCACGAGGCTAACATAGATGCAGAACCACAAAACAGTTTAGAAATTAGATGAATAAACCTGGTTGGCCAGGAATTATCTTGAAATAATTCATCTTGGCTCATCCAACAGGGTGAAATTTGGTAAAAAAGAGATTAAATGTGTTCCTTTTGACATATACCAAAATAAAAAGTTAAAGAGTAGCAACCATTACATGGGGCTTCCCTGGTATCTCAGGTAGTAAAGAATCTGCCTGCGATGCAGGAGACCGGGTTAGATTGCTGTGTGGGGAAGATCCCCTGGAGGAAAGAATGGCTACCCACTCCAGTATTCTTGCCTGGAGAATCCCATGGATAGAGGAGCCTGACAGGATACAGTCTATGGGATTGCAAAGAGTCAGACTAAACTGGGTGAATAACACTTTCACTTTTTTTTCAACCCATTACACATCTATATATTATTTTACCTTGTTTCTCAAATAAAACCATAAGAAAAAAATCAAATAGCATTTATACAATATCTAATCAGGGAAGTCTTTGGTCATCCAGTGGTTAGGACTCTGCACTTTCACTGCCATGAGCCTGGGTTCAATCCCTAGTCAGGGAACTAAGATCCCGTAAGCAAAAAATAAATGAATAAATAAAATAAAATACCTAATTGATACAGTGTCAGATGTTTTTTTCTTCATGATTAGTAATCTCATAAGACAGAGTTAAGAATCTGTAGCTTATAATTTAATAAGTGAACTTCTTCTGCATTTGATTTTTTTTCCCTTTGAACAGAGTGTGGAGTTGGAAAAACAACTGTATAAGGTATATTAGACTAAGAGTAAATTACAAACCAATTTTGATTCCTATAGAGATATCTCCTCTGAGTCACTTTCATTAAACATATAATTAAAAATTATTAAATTTATCTTTAGTTTAGTACTGCAAACAAATTTTAGTAAATGAAATTTTAGTAAAAGAAGCATTAGCTTCTTTGTCACTTAGGGGAAAAATGAAAACACTGTTTTTTCACATAATGCTATAGGAATAAGCCAGTTAAAATCATAAATTGATTTTTTTAATACAGGAAAGAAATTTCAATTTTATTTTAAAATCAATTCTTTAAACTTTAATATTAAAATATTATAAGTTTTGTTATAGTTATTGTAGCTAGATACTTTAGAATTAAAACAGCACTTCCAAACCAAAATAAAATAAAACAAAATACAATTCTATAAAACTGTATTGGATCAATTGCTCAAATAAAAATAAAATATAAATAATTTCAGTAAAATGTTTCGTTTAATTACCTAAAGCACCGAGAAATTCAAACAAGACTTTTGGAGGTCGTTTTAATATATTATAAATGTGCTTAGTCTTTATGGACACACACTCATTTACATGAAACCTTTCTGTTAATGGATAGAATTATATTCTTGAAATTCATACCCTCTCATATTTTATTAAATATAATGAGATCATTAAATATTGAATACTTCCTTCAGTAGAATATTGTAAGAATATACAATATTCAGTGAATTAAGTTCTGCACTTAAGTAGTCATCAATTGTCTTTTTAAGAATCTGTAACCCTATTAAGTTTTGTCCTTAGTTCTTCTGTTTTTACATAGCTAAGTTTTCTTCTTTTATTGCCCTTTTATAATGGTTCTTTAAAAACAGGTATGTGTACAAATAATGAATGAGTTAGGGAAGAAAATAATCATAATACTTAAAATTTATAGAAGTCTTACCATGTGACAGGCATGGTGTTAAGTTAAAAATTTTATTTCAGTTAATTTTCATGTTAATGCTATGAAGTAGATAGTCCCGTTAAACCCAACCTTATAACATTAAAGATGAAGAAACTAAGATATATACACAAAAGCTCATGAAATTTAGTGGGAAAGAGTCAGGCTATTAAGAGTTCTAATATTGACAAAAATATGGAAACTGACTACTATGAAGATATTAGGTTTTATAATGTACATTAGATAAACAAGCATTTGTTTGTACATACATGAAAATAAACACTACAGAAAAGCATAAAATGGACATTTTCCTAGAACACAAGATGAAACTTTAAGTCATCTATCCATTACCAACAACATGGTTTGCCCATTATAAAGCAGAGTTATTACTTTGCCAACAAAGGTCTGTCTAGTCAAAGCTATGGTTTTTCCAGTGGTCATGTATGGATGTGAGAGCTGGACTATAAAGAAAGTGGAGTACCGAAGAATTGATGCTTTTGAACTGTGGTGTTGGAGAAGACTCTTGAGAGTCCCTTGGACTGCAAGGAGATCCAACCAGTCCATCGTAAAGGAGATCAGTCCTGAATATTCATTGGAAGGACTAATGTTGAAGCTGAAACTCCAATACTCTGGCCACCTGATGCAAAGAACTGACTCATTGGAAGAGACCCTGATCCTGGGAAAAATTGAAGGTGAGAGGAGAAGGGGACGACAGAGGATGAGATGGTTAGATAGAATCACTGCCTCGGTGAACATGAGTCTGAGTAAGTTCGGGGAGTTGTTGATGGACAGGGAAGTCTAGCATGCTGCAGTCCTAGGGGTCGCAAAAGAGTCTGACATGACTAAGCCACTGAACTGAACTGAAAACACACCAAAGCAGCTAAATTTTTTTTGCAGAATATATTAATTTTAATTGTCATTGCTAGTGACTTACCTGTTTAAACAATTACACATTTTAAAATGTTAACCTGATAATCCATTAGAAAACTAATGCAAACTAGTGTAGCCACTATGGAGAACAGTGTGGAGATCCCTTAAAACACTGGAAGTAGAACTGCCATATGACCCAGCAATCCCACTGCTGGGCATACACATCGAGGAAACCAGAACTGAAAGAGACACGTGTACCCCAGTGTTCATCACAGCACTGTTTATAATAGCCAGGACGTGGAAGCAACCTAGATGTCCATCAGCAGACAAATGGATAAGAAAGCTGTGGTACATATACACAGTGGAATATTACTCAGCTATTAAAAAGAATACATTTGAATCAGTTCTAATGAGGTGGATGAAACTGGAGCTTATTATACAAAGTGAATTAAGCCAGAAAGAAAAACACCAATACAGTATACTAACGCATATATATGGAATTTAGAAAGATGGTAACAATAACCCTGTATGCCAGATAGCAAAAGCGACACAGATGTAAAGAACAGTCTTTTGGACTCTGTGAAAGAGGGCGAGGGTGGGATGGTTTGGGAGAATGGTATTGAAACATGGGTATTATCATATGTGAAACGAATCGCCAGTCCAGGTTCGATGCATGATACAGGGTGCTCGGGGCTGGTGCACTGTGATGACCCAGAGGGATGGGATGGGGAGGAAGGTGGGAGGGGGGTTCCGGATGGGGAACACATGTACACCTGTGGCAGGTTAATGTCAATGTATGGCAAAACCAATGTAATATTGTAAACTAATTAGCCTACCATTAAAATAAATAAATTCATATTAAAAAAAATGAAACAAACAAAAAAGAAAACTAATGCAGGCTTAAAGTCAACTACAGTGAAACCTGTCCTAAAGGGCAAAATGATTGAAGGAATTTAAAACCTAGTTGAAAACGCTATGGAATATTTTGATCAATTTTGCTTCACATCATTAATAATTATTTTTTAAAATCTGATGCCATTTTAACATAGAGATAACTAAGTTTTAAAGCCATGAGAGACTTCAGATATGGTACAATACATCTACTTGTTTTTCACATAAAGAAACTACATTTGTGCTCCAACCTTGTGCAAACAAGAATTCTACAATAGCCAGGAATAGCACCTTCACCAAGACACTGTACTGCCTCTATTTTGTCTTTTGTTCCTGTCTATTTCCCCAAGCCTAGAAATATATCTAGAACCTGGCAGGTGTTCAATACACATTTCCTAAATTATTTTTTTTAATGACAACAATTTAAGCAGATGGAGATATTAACCACATCCTTTATTTAAGCAGGGGACAATATATAGATAATATAGGACTTTAAATTAAAAAGTTTTATGGAAAAGGGTTACTGAGTCAAAAATATAATAATCAACATGTTCAAAGCTCACTGAAAGTTTGAATAAAAGGAGCTATGTGAGCAAATTAATTCTGTTAAATATAACTTTGAGAGTAGTAGAGAGATAAATAAGGCAAAAGCTAAAGAAATGTAGGTGTTCAAAATAAAAATGAGGATATTAAAACAAAAGAACCTAAAGTGAACTGTACAATAATATTGTGTGATCATAAAAATGTAATCTAAGTTGAAAAAAGTTAAATTTATATCATGGCAACAAATTTTTACTGAAAATGTACTATATGTTGGGACTGTGCAAGGTGTTAGGACAGAGCAATGAATAAAATAGCTAAAAACCCTGGCCCTTAATGAGATTATACAGAGACAAGAATTCTACAACTATTAGTTACAAAAATAATACTGGTGAACAATGGCTAGAATTTGGCCTAAGGTCAATCTATCAAGGATGCTGTAAAGGTAAAGGAAACAGAGGTAGTAGATAAAATGTATACCATGGAGGTTGGTACCAAATCAAAGGACTCTAAGATATGGCATCTAACTAAAATGTTCTAGAAGAGAAGGAAATGCTCCTCTCAGAAACTGAATGTTTCTCAGTTTCTGAAATGTTTCTCAGAAACTGAAACAGGTAGCCAGAAGATCCAAAAATAGCATCTATCCATCCTTCCTAGCTCTGGTTGTGTGGTGGTCAGTAAGTGGGTGGAGAGCATGTGTTTTGTTTTTTTCATGTTCACAGCTCCAAACCAGAATCCTCCCTAGAGATAATTTTCATCATTCTACCCCTAGATAAGGGCTACATTCAATGAGTTTATGAAGCACACACACACCCGCAGGGGGGAATGGGGCTCATTTATCCTTATCAGTTCCAGCAATTAGGAAAACAGATGCATCATAGAACAGTTGTGGTACATTAGTAGATGGCAAGGCACTGCATGGTCTAGGGAGTTGGGGAGACAGCTGGGCTAGGCATAAACAAATATGAGTTGCTGACTGCTTGAAAAGTTCTATAGACACCATAACTTTTAACAAACACACATTAATAACCACAGTTAACACTATTGTGGCTACATAATCAACACAATCAGGCCAGATTATCTCATTTTAATTCACATCACACCACCTCCTGAAGGCCTACCCAAGTTCAAGCAGATGACAAAACAGAAGAGCAAAGGAGTAAAACTGGCAAGCTAGCCTTTAGCAGGCAAGTCAGCTGGTGGGCAAGACATTCACATTAATAATATGAAGAAGACTATGATTAAGTCTACTCAGAGTCCTCTAGAAGAGAAATTCAGAGTGACAGAGAAATTTTCCTAAGAGAATTGTAGCTGAACTTTAGTTCTCCTTCACAGCTAGTAGAGAAAACCCTTTATACTCAGCAGATCATCTTGCATTGCACAAAAAAGCGGAGACTAGCAGTTTAAAATGGCATCTGGTTGGCAGAGTTCCTTGTTCAGTTTCCCAACTTCCCAGGACAAATATCAAAAGACACTACCTCAGTGAGGGCATCTAGTGAGCTAGGCTATGACACAAATACCCGTTTCTAGAATCAAGAAAAATTGTTCTACTCCATACAAAACCAATGGATCTGGAATCCAAAATGCACTTAGTGACCCAACCACACCCATCTTAAGGTAGGTAGGAAGTCTATCATCCTTCTTCAAATATCTACTCTCTGATTTAGAAATACAAGGTCAATTCCAAACAGAAGATTGGAAGTACCTTTCTAATGCAGTTTGTTGTTCAGTCACTAAGTCATGCCTGAGTCTTTGTGACCCCATGGACTGCAGCAGCCAGAATTCCCTGTCTTTCATTATCTCCCAGAATTTGCTTAAATGCATGCCCACTGAGTTGATGATACCACCTACCACATTATCGTCTGTTGCCCCCTTCTCCTCCTATCCTCAATCTTCCCCAATGAGGTAGAAATTGCTAGGCAGCCAGTGTAGGGCTCTGAGACCTAGGTCTTGTTTTCAATAAATATCTCACTCCATTAACCTAAAGTTTTACCCTTTATCCAGTATTCCTGGAATGTGTCCTTGGTCTGATAAATTATCAACGCTCAGATCCAAGGAAGGACAGTAACTAACTTCTGTTCCATATGCCTGAGGGGGAAAAACAAAAAACAGAAACAGGTGATCATTAATCTCTGGCCCATACATCTGGTCCATTGCAAAATGGCCAGGGTGCATGAAGAAGGGTGGTGACTTAATATGAGGATCAAGAGAAGCCATAAAGATAAGATAAACATTCTGACCTTTTAAACTAATTGGTTAAAAATAACCATTTTTAAGGACAGGAGTCAACAAAAATGTACAAATTAATACTGGTAAGGATGTAAACTTCTGTAAGTCCTGCCTCTGGGGGACTCTTTACTCCCTCTCAATGCCTATGTTGAGAGCTTTGTACTTTCTTTCCCTTTAATATATCCTATTCACTTGCTACCATGAGTGTTTGCATGTTTGTGAAGTTCATTCTTCAGCTCAGTGAACAAGAACTCAGATTCCCATTTCACCAGCATCGGGGTTGTTTCTAATGAGTCAGCTCTTTGCATTAGGTGGCCAAAATATTGGGGCTTCAGCTTTAGCATCAGTACTTCCAATGAATATTCAGAGTTGATTTCCTTTGAAATGGACTGGTTTGATCTCTCTTGCTGTCCAAAGGACTCTCAAGAGTCATCCCCAGGACCAAAATTTGAAAGCATTGATTCTTTGATGTTCAGCTTTTTTTATGGTCCAGTTCTTACATTAGTACATGACTACTGGAAAAACTATAGCTTTGCATATATGGACCTTTGTCAGTAATGTGTTGGAGAAGGAAATGGCAACCCACTCCAGTATTCTTGCCTGGAGAATCCCAGGGACAGGGGAGCCTGGTGGGCTGCCATCCATGGGGTCGCAAAGAGTGGACACGACTGAAGCAACTTAGCAGCAGCAGCAGTAGTCAGTAATGTGATGTCTCTTAATGTGATGTCAGCTTTTTAATATGCTGTCTGATTGCCTTAGCTTTTCTTCCAAGGAGAAACTATATTTTAACTTTGTGGCTGCAGTCACCATCAATAGTGATTTTGGAGCCTGAGAAAATAAAATATGTCACTCTCCCATATTTTGCTCATCTATTTGTCATGAAGTGATGGGAACAGATGCCATGATCTTAGTTTTTTGAATGTTGAGTTTTAAACTGGCTTTTTCATTCTCCTCTTTTACCCTCAGCCAGGAGGCTCCTTAGTTCCTCTTCATTTTTTTGCAATTAGAGTAGTATCATCTGCATATCTGAGTTTGTTGATGTTTCTTCCAGCAAACCTGATTCCAGGTTGTGATTCATGCAGCCCAGCACTTTGCATGATGTACCCTGCATATAAGTTAAATAAGCAGGGTGACAATATATAGCCTTGACATACTTCTTTCCCAATTTGAACCAGTCCATTGTTCCATGTCCAGTTGTAACTGTTGCTTCTTGACCCCCAAACAGGTTTCTCAGAAGACAGGTAATATAGCCTAGTATTCCCATCTCTTTAAGAATTTCCCACAGTTTGTCATGATCCACAATGTCAAAGGGTTTAGCATAGTCAATGAAGCAGAGTAGATGTTTTTCTAGAACTCCCTTGCTTTTTTCTATGATTCAAGAGATGTTGGCAATTTGATCTCTGGTTCCTATAACTTTTCTAAATTCAGCCTTCACATCTGATGATTCTCAGTTCACATACTGCTGCAGCCTAGCTTGAAGGATTTTGAGTATTATCTTGCTAGCATGTGAAATGAGCACAACTATAAAGAAGTTTGAACATTCTTTGTCATTGCTTTTCATTGGGATTGCAATCAAAATTGACATTTTCCAGTTCTGTGACTACTTATGAGTTTTCTAAATTTTCTGACCTTCTTAGTGCAGGACTTTAACAGCATCATCTTTAAGAATTTGAAAAAGCTCAACTGAAATTCTATCACCTCCACTAGCTTGGTTTGTAGTAATCCTTAAAAAGGCCCACTTGAATTCACATTCCAGGATGCCTGGTTCTAGGTGAGTGACCACACAATCATTGTTACCTGTGTCACTAAGACCTTTTTTGTATATTTCTTCTGTGTATTCTTGTCACTTCTTCTTATCCTCTTCTGCTTCTGTTAGGTCCTTGCCATTTCTGTCCTTTACTGTGCCCATCTTTGCATGAAATGTTCCCTTGGTATCTCCAATTTTCTTGAGGAGATCTCTAGTCTTTCCCATTCGACTGTTTTCCTCTTTTTTTTTTTTTTTTTTGCATTCTCCACTTAAGAAGGCTTTCTTATCTCTCCTTGCTATTCTTTGAAATTCTGCATTAAGTTGGATGTGTCTTTCCTTTTCTCCTTTGACTTTTGCTTCTCTCTTTTCTCAGCTCTCTGTAAGGCCTCCTTGAACATCCACTTTCCCTTCCTGCATTACATTTGCTTTTGGATGGTTTTGGTCAACACCTCCTGTATAATGTTATGAATCTCCATTCATAGTTCCATAGGCACTCTGTCTACCAGCTCTTATGCCATGAATCTATTTGTCACCTCCACTGTATAATCATAAGGGATTCAATTTAGGTCATAGCTAAATGTGAATGGTCTTCAGATTTCCTCTACTTTCTTCAATTTAAGCCTGAATTTTGCAATATGGATAATAATAATAATAATATAATAGTAATGACAATTTTTCAATAATAATCCATAGGTGTGTTAATGTGGCAAACTACTAATACTTTCCTTTCTACTGTCACTTGAGAACTCCATTATAATATTAGTAATGGTGGTGGGAGATGGAGTGGGGCCACTGCCCTGCCCACAAATTAGACACACAAAGGTATCAGTCACTAAAATAATTAGAGGGAAACTAAAACATTCTGATAACTCTACAAGTCACATCACTAATATCTGACAAAAACTGAATAAATACCTTGCTAGAAAAAGTTAATATCCAACAAAAAAGTTAGATACTGAAGGACAGGGAAGCCTGGCATGTTGTAGTCCATGGGGTCATAAAGAGCTGGACTTGACTGAGTGACTGAACAACAACAACAAAAAGTTAAGATCAAGTTTATTTCAAATGGAATAATTATTATTACTTGATAAATTATTATCCCTCTCTTCAATCTAGTACTTCCTCAATCTCCATGTTAAATATCTTGATGTTTCTATTCAGTTCTCCTTTTCTGAAATTAAGCAACAGGAGTTGTCTGATGAAGTTCATTCAAAGACTTTCAGAAAAGCTTATTCAGCAGCAACTGGCTACACCAAAGGAAGGTTGTATCTCACTAATGGGGTCAGCTAAGTCATGGACCACTTTAAAAATATGAAATCATACTCTGAATTTAAAGCAGTCAATATGAACAAGATCTTTCCTTAGGTTAGATTAGAATCTTTTAATTGCATTGAAGGTACATCACTTACGGATGCATTAACTGAAGTACATCCAATTTAGACCACTAGAAATTATCAGGTCAGCACTGCTGTTAAAATAGCTGCTTTTATTAAAGAGCAAAAAAAGTTATAGAATAGTTTGCTTTTAGTGACATTATGGCTTACTTCCCATACATCTGGAAGAGTGAAGAATATATCAAAATATCTTAAATGAAATGTGTGTAATCATTTTATATTGCAGAAGCAAACATCAATGAACATGTATTTTTCTTTTCCATTCATCCAAATCATTATTAATAAGCCATGATTAAAAATTAATTTCTAGAGTTATTCAATTCTCTATGACAGTATAAAATAATACTTTAAGCCATTCTATTAAATTAATAAAAATTATACTTTTAAAACTTTATAATATTCCAAAATAGTTTTAATCAGCCTTATTTTGACTCATATTTTGTAATTCTAATTAAGAATTAAGATATCTGCTGACTATAAGTGTCTTATCTTTTTAAATAAGTTAACTTCAAATACTGAGTTATAATCATGATATAGTTCATAAGGTTATAAAAATAATGCTATCAGCTAAATACTACAATATGAAAAATATATTCACAACTTTGGCTTTAAGTATTGGAGTTACATAATTAAACGAAAAACTCATCACATGTAATTCATGAAACCAAAGCATGAACCCACAAGGACAAACCCTTACCCCAAAATCTGCTTCCTTTAATTTTATTTTGTTTCTTTCTTTTGATAGCTATAGAGAACTAGGTTTACAAATTTATTACCTACTAAATTTTACTATTAGAAATGCTTTCTCATAAATTTCTGGGTATCCAATACAGCTTATTTTCAAGATCACTTCAAGTTCCACATGAATTGATTAGTATATTCTCTTACATGTTAATGTTTGTCATGTGAAAGGCATAAAAACATATTAAAATGTGTATACTTTGGGAAATCCTTCAAGTTCAGTGGAAAATAGGATACAAAGACTGGGTGGGTTGGTTAGCAGTAAGTGACTAGCATTTGGGGGCAGAATCGGGACATCTTTTTCTGTCACACTTAATCATTTGTACTTAGTTTTGCAATTAGTTTGGAGAAAGAAACTCTACAGTGAGTTTTATATAAAAGAGACCTCCCCCACCACTGCCATCCCAGGAATATAACCATGGAGACACTGTGTAGGATACAGGGTGTGAGGAGAGATTGATAAGATAATGTAGAAATAATACAGATGAAACAACGCAAGAATTCAAACATGGTCTTGATAATGGACCAATATGCTACTGGAGATCAGTGGAGAAATAACTCCAGAAAGAATGAAGACATGGAGCCAAAGCAAAAACAAAACCCAGTTATGGATGTGACTGGTGATGGAAGTAAATTCTGATGATGTAAAGAGCAATATTACATAGGAACCAGGAATGTTAGGTCCATGAATCAAGGCAATTTGGAAGTGGTCAAACAGAAGATGGCAAGAGTGAACATAAATATTATAGGAATTAGCAAACTAAAATGGACTGGAATGGGTGAATTTAGCTCATATGACCATTATATCTACTGCTGTGGGCAAGAATCCCTTTGAAGAAATGGAGTAGCCATCATAGTCAACAAAAGAGTCTGAAATGCAGTACTTGGATGCAGTCTCAAAAATGACAGAATGATTCATTTCCAAGGCAAACCATTCAATATCACAGTAATACAAGTCTATGCCCGAACCAGTAATGCTGAAGAAGCTGAAGTTGAACATTTCTATGAAGACTTACAAGACCTTCGAGAAATAACACCCAAAAAAGATGTCCTTCATTATAGGGATGTCCTTTTCAAAAGTAGGGAGTCAAGAAATACCTGGAGTAACAGGCAAATTTGGCCTTGGAGAACAGAATGAAGCAGGGCAAAGGCTAATAGAGTTTTGCCAAGAGAATGTACTAGTCATAGCAAACACCCTCTTCCAACAAAACAAGAGAAGACTCTACACAGAGACATCACCAGATGGTCAATATCATAATCAGATTGATTATATTCTTTGCAACAAAAGATGGAGAAGCTTTATACAGTCAGCAAAAAAAAAAAAAAACACAAGACTAGGAGCTGACTGTGACTCAGATTATGAACTTCTTATTGCCAGCTTCAGACTTGAATTGAAGAAAGTAGGGAAAAACACTAGACCATTCAGGTATGACCTAAATCATATCCCTTATGATTATACAGTGAAAATGACAAATAGATTTAAGGGAAAAGATCTGATAAACAAGGTGCCTGATGATCTATTGACGGAGGTTCATGACACTGTACAGGAGACAGGGATCAAGATCATCCCCAAGAAAAAGAAATACAAAAAGGCAAAATGGTTGTCTGAGAAGGCCTTACAAATAGCTGTGAAAAGAAAAGAAGTGAAAAGCAAAGGAGAAAAGGAAAGATATACCCATTCGAATGCAGAGTTCCAAAGAATAGCAAGGAGAGATAAAGTCTTCCTCAGTGATCACTGCAAAGAAATAGAGGAAAACAATAGAATGGGAAAGACTAGAGATCTCTACAAGAAAATTACAGATACCAAGGGAACATTTCATACAAAGATGGGCACAATAAAGGACAGAAATGGCAATGACCTAACAGAAGCAGAAGATATTAAGAAGAGGTGGCAAGAATACACAGAAGAACTGTACAAAAACAATCTTCATGACCCAGATAACCATGATGGTGTGATCATTCATCTAGAGCCAGCCATCCTGGAATGCAAAGTCAAGTGGGCATTAGGAAGCATCACTACAAACAAAGCTAGTGGAGATGATGGAATTCCAGTTGAGCTATTTCAAATCCTGAAAGATGATGTTGTGAAAGTGCTACACTCAATATGCCAGCAAATTTGGAAAACTCAGCAGAGCCCACAGGACTGGAAAAGGTCATTTTTACATTCCAATCCCAAAGAAAGGCAAAGCCAAAGAATGTTCAAACTACAACACCATTGCACTCATCTCACACGCTAGCAAAGTAATGCTCAAAATTCTCCCAGCCAGGCTTCAACAGTATGTGAACTGTGAAATTCCAGATGTTCAAGCTGATTTTAGAAAAGGCAGTGCAACCAGAGATCAAATTGCCAACATCCATTGGATCATCAAAAAAGCAAGAGAGTTCCAGAAAAACATCTATTTCTGCTTTATTGACTATGCCAAAGCCTTTGACTGTTTGGATCACAATAAACAGTGGAAAATTCTTCAAGACATGGGAATACAAGACCACCTGACCTGCTTCCTGATAAATCTGTATGCAGGTCAGGAAGCAACAGTTAGAAGTAGACACGGGACAACAGACTTATTCCAGCTTGGAAAAGGAGTACGTCAAGGGTATATATTGTCACCCTGCTTGTTTAACTTATTTGCAAAATAAATCATGAGAAACGCTGCAGTGTATGAAGCACAAACTGGAATCAACTTTGCTGGGAGAAATATCAATAACCTCAGATACGCAGATGACACCACTGTTACAGCAGAAAGTGAAGAACTAAAGAGCCTCTTGATGGAAGTCAAAGAGGAGAGTGAAAATGTTTGTTTAAAACTCAACATTCAGAAAACTGAGATCATGGCATCTGGTACCATCAGTTCATGGTAAATAGACGGGGAAACAATAGAAACAGTGACAGACTTTATTTTGGGGGGCTCCAAAATCACTGCAGATGGTGACTGCAGCCATGAAATTAAAAGACACTTGCTCCTTGGAAGAAAAAAATATGACCAACCTAGACAGCATATTAAAAAGCAGAGACACTACGTTGCCAACAAAGGTCCATCTAGTCAAGGCTATGGTTTTTCCAGTCATCATGCATGGATGTGAGAGTTGGAATATAAAGAAAACTGAACACCAAAGAATTGATGCTTTTGAACTGTGGTGTTGGAGAAGCCTCTTGAGAGTCCCTTGGACAGCAAGGAGATCCAGCCAGCTCATCCTAAAGGAGATCAGTCCTGAATATTCATTGGAAGGACTGATGCTGAAGCTGAAACTCTATTACTTTGACCACCTGATGTGAAGAACTGAATCATTTGAAAAGACCCTGATGCTGGGAAAGACTGAAGAGGTGAGAAGGGGATGACAGAGGATGAGATGGTTGGATGGCATCATTGACTCAATGGACATGGGCTTGAATAAACTTAGGGAGTTGGTGATGGCAGGGTGGCCTGGAGTGCTACAGTTCATGGGGTTGCAATGAGTGGGACACAACTGAGTGACTGAACTGAACTGAACTATCAGTGGAAGTGAAAAGTAGAGGCCACATGGAAAATCAGAGAGATAGAGATGATAAGGACAACACCAAGTTTGTGTGTGTGTGTGTTTTAGCATATTTGTTAGGGCAGCTATCATGGAATTAATTGAAATAGAGTATTCCAAACATGCAAGGGCTGAGGAGGGTGGCTAAACAGAAAAGATAATGAGTTAAGTCTTTGGTGGATCTGCTATGTTTTTATGTGCCTACACATCTTTTGGTAAGGATATCCAGGAGGCAGCTAAAAATAAGAGGTTGGTAAATGGCAAACAGTTCAGGCCTGGATAACTAGATTTGTTGGATTTGTCAGCACTAGGCCTCAGGCTCTTATTTATGCCTTATTAAATAAGTCAATCCATATATTATTTAAGTGAATTTTAATATTTTTTTTCTTTTTGATCTCATTCTTGACATCAAATTGGGAAGAGAAGTCAAGGGAATGACTGTAAAGGGCAAGCATAATGCATGATTAACAGAGAGGCATGAGAAGCTTAAAAACATCTGTACAACTCTGTTGTCCAGTATAGCAGAGTACCAGATGATATGTCCCTGTGACAGTGAGAAAAGGTTAAAATATTTTTCTCATTTTTCAGAAAAGAAGAAATAGTATAGTAGAGAAAGGCTTCCATTAAACTTGGCAAACAGAATTTTCCAAGTGCCTATAAAGCTTTTATGTGTCAAAAAACATTCTCCCAAGATGCTGGTTACATTATGGTAACTCTAAGGTCAAAAGTTTTTTAATATAACATTTATATTCCTGTTATAAGTAGAAAAATCAGCTGAAAAGTGAAACATATCTAAGTGAACTGATTTCTTAAGGTTGTATGTTTGGGAGTCCATGTGTTAGAACACTGACCTAGGCAAAGGACACACAAAGATTTTCTCATTGTAGGAATCCACTGTCTCCATCTCTTGGAATTCTTCATTCAGCCTAATCACTAGAAAATATATTGCATTACCTCCCTTCTAAAATATCTTGCCAAACAAATTGAAAAACAAAATAAATCCTTAGTGCTTCATTAACAGCATGTGATGATTAACCACAATGAAGAAAGCATTTGTAAAGACAGAAAATTCAAAGATGGTTTAAAATCCTAGGCAATTTTCTCTATAAAAAAATAATTTTTAGAAGTTGATAATTGCATCTATGTCTATCACACTCTCTGGATGTTTTGATATTCAGAGAACACATATTTTTTTTCCAGTTTGCATTCATACAGCTAAAATATTTATATTATTTAAAGACCCAATTATGTTGTATATTGAAGCTTTAAGAATGAAAAATAAAAATCATAATGCAATGCAAAGGCTAATGATTGACAGAAAACGATTCTGACTGCCATGTCTGAGTTGACAAGTTAAAAGGCAAAATAATATGGATTAAATGCCTTTACATCCTAGTAGGTGTCTAGTCATCAATAATATTCACTGAAGTCCATTGTGTGCAGAGCACTTCTCTTCATTTCCTAATTCCCTGCTTGGCTCTCTGCAGAAAGAAAGAGAGGTAGAAGATGATTTCTGACACCTCTAAAAAACTCTGCACAGGAAAAAGCTTTCCTTGCAATGCACAAATACCATGTCATCAACATTCTCTGTAAAATTATTTCTTGTAACATTTTTGTTTTATTAGAAATTGACATCTGTGGAATTCCAGGTATAAAAGTAAATTTCCACAGGAATGAGAAAATCTGTATGCATATTCAATGGACAAAAAAATTATATGTAGACGTGGACTCTCCCAGAGAAGAAACAAACTGTTTTTTTAAGTATTTGATTTTAGCATCACACAGAGTAAAAGAAGATGGTGATCTCTAAATATTTGTGCAAAATAAGAAACTGATGAAAAACAATGGGATAGCCATTTTAGTGGTCTCAAAGTTATGGAACAAAAATAATACATGCAAAAATCAAATATCAAGACTTTAATATTCAAACAGAATATAGAGAACTGAAACTTCCATCTCAAAAGGGGCACTATGTAGACCCACCTCAACTAAAGCAACATTTTTAGAAAGCCTAAGCCTTGTAATATTTTTCTGTATTTCAGTACAATATATTAACATTTCATATTTTGTACACTTTTGTGCTGAATAATTAGTCTATTTTATCAAATAAAAGTTATTAATTAGTTTCATAGATTCCCACTGTTATTATTTTTTAAAATCCCAGCTCAAATTCTAAAGAACTGTTTGAAAGACAAAAAAAATGATATTCCTATTGTACATATAGTATTCACACATAAAACCAGAGAAATTCCAATCCTGATCCTTTTCTCCATATAAACTCATACCTCTTTTCCATAATATTTACTAAATTAAAAATGATGTGTGGGTTTTTATCATAAAAACTCAGTTCATTTATATGTTTGGTAAAAATTACTAATCTTGGATTTTAGCTTTATATCCAGATATTTAGTTCACATTGATATGGACTATCATAAAAATGTTATATGTATTTAAAACATTATTCTAAAATTTATATTTTATATTAATTTTGAAATTTTAAAAGTGGATTACATTATAGAGGTACATTTACATCTAGAAACAAATTAATATTTCATTTAGTAAAAAACTGGCCTATGTGCATATTCTATAATTTTGAAAATGATGAATACTAAAAAGATATTTTCTCACTGAGAAAGTGTCCTTCTAGTGCAACATCAGAAGAACAAAAAATACAGACTGTTCTTAATTCAACCTAAAAGTCACCGAGTGAGGGAAGATATCAAATTTTGGTATCCCAAATGTGTGCAGAGCAGGTCAACTACAAAGTTCCAGGATGGCTATTTAAAACTTGATTAGATTATTTAAATGAAACTGTTTAAAGAGAAGCTCAAAGAGACGTGAGCAAGATTTCTTTTGTGGTTTAAAATAATGCCTTCTATTGAAATATAATGGTATTTGAAATCAGAAAAGTAAGGAATGTGATCGCCCAATAGACCTTGGCAACAGCTCCCACTTGGGTAGTACAGTTTTTGGCTATGTTGTTGATATTTGATTTCATTTAGTTTCTGAAATCTACCCACACAAAAGTAAGATGACTCTTTCTAGGAATGCATTTAATACTTTGAAAAAGAAATGGACTCTCCCCAGTACATTCAGATTTATAGGAAGAAAGGAAGGTAGAAAAGCAGGGAGGAAGGAAGGGAAGGAGGGAAAGAAGATAGGCAAGTAGAAGCTGTCTACACTCAAATATAGAAGCAATCTTCAAGTTGTTTTGATAGTTATGGAATATCTAAAATGAAAGTTACTTATTTAAAGCATACTGCTGTTAAAACATTTTATGGCCATTTTTCTCCCAATACTTAAATATAGATTTATAAAGAGCAATATACTACATTACACCCTGCTTTTTACTTCTTTCTATATTCCTCCTTTCTCTAGTACTCCTAACCAAAGTACTATACACTATGAAGTTAAAGAATATACTGTTCTATTGAGATGGATGAAACTGGAGCCCATTATACAGAGTGAAGTAAGCCAGAAAGAAAAACACCAATACAGTATACTAATGCATATATATGGAATTTGAGAGATGGTAACGATAACCCTATATGCGAGACAGAATAAGAGACACAGATGCATAGAACAGTCTTATGGACTCTGAGGGAGAAGGTGAGGGTGGGACGTTCTGAGAGAATAGCACTGAAACATGTATATTATCATATGTGAAACAGAACACCATTCCAGGTTCGATGCATGAGACAAATGCTCAGGGCTGGGGCAATGGGATGACCCAGAGGGATGGAATGGGGAGGGAGGTGGGAGGGGGGTTCAGGATGGGGAACACATGTAAACCCATGGCTGATTCATGTCAATGTTTGGCAAAAACCACTACAATATTGTCAAGTAATTAGCCCCCAGCTAAAATAAATAAATTTATTAAAAAAAAAAAAAAGAATATACTGTTATATCCTTTTAAAATTTTGTGTGATTATTTTCAGGATTCTTCAGTGTTTCTCATTTGATTATTTTTAATTTCTTTAATATTCTCTTTAAAATATTTTGTGAAATGTCATTGAGCAATGCACATTCAAAATTCTGAGGACCTAATGCAAACTTCTGATTTTTAAAATTTTCCCTCACAATGTATTGAGTACCATAATTTTCTGAACATGATTATCAGGCATTTTACTCTGTTTATTAAAAAACCCTCACAATTACCTGTAAGATGGCTATCACAATTCTCATTTTTCAGGTGAAATACCTTAGCCTCAGAGAGGTAACATTACTTGCTGAAAGTTACACAGTAGAGCAAGATCAAAGGTCAGTCCGGTGTAATTTCAAAAGAACAACATACTACCACCCTCTGCACCTGTGGTTATGATTCTCTAACTGCAGATAACAGTAAGATAACAGTACAACATAAAATGGCTACTTTTATTATTTGATTGTTATTTCCAGATATCCAAAAAAAAAAAAAAATGAATAAAATAGAACTGAGCCTGGGAAGATAGTCTCAGCAAATTACTTTCCAAAATGTGACTAAACAGAGTATTTGAGAATATGCCCATGTCATAAGCTCTTCTTATGTTTATATTTTCCTGTTCATAATAAATTAATTTGAAACCCATTAATAGGGTAAGTGAGGTGATCATCATCCTGAATTACATTTCCTAATTCTGTTCTGTCCATGGCAATTGTAAAATCCACAGGCTTAGCACTGGGTGGGAAAAAAGAATGTTCCCTGCAGCTGCAGCTGACTTTCTGGCAGACTCGGAAATCACTGTGCTGGCAGCTTAACCAAGCATCTGGGGCTGTTGGTAAATTAGTCTGAGTACTGACCTTCTAGATCGCCTATAAACACTCTGCATTTGCCTTGCTCCAATGAAAGGAATTTAACTCTTTGTACAATTATGATTAGAGGTTATTATAAAATCCTCTTTAAAATTAATCAGTGTAACCTTTCTTTAACGACATACTTACAAAGAAAATACGGATTTAGCTAAAAAACAAATTCTGTTTGAAAAAAGTGAAATTTGAGGTTTGTTAGAACTTGTGCAAACTGATTTCATGACGAGCTATATCATGATTTGAAGCCTTTCAGTTCTCTTTAAGTGGCCATACTTTTAAATCAGTCAATAAAGGTGAAAAAAAAACATATATCTATCATTTTAGACACCAAGAAAGCATCTCACCACTTTCTATTCTGGAAATTATTTCTTAACTAAAGTGTAAAGTAATCTTGGAGTAGTTTAAAAACATTATCTTTGTTTTGACCCTTAATGAATGTAAAAAACAGTTGTTTATGGCACTTAGTGCAAAATAATCTTCATTTACTGAAGCCTATTCCTGGAATCACCAAGCTTGTTCTTTTTTTGCATCATTTTCAGGCTAATAATTTCTAATAGTTTAAGATTTTTCTTGTAAGTATTTTACAAGATGAAGGAATCTTCAATGATACCCCTTCCAGTTATTCATGTCTCTCTTAACAGCAAACAGAGTGAAAAGTCAGAAATGCAATAAATTATTAAGCACACATATTTTTAAAACAAATGAAATAAAAATAAGGTTTATTGGTTTATATACTGATATATCTATAGAATGCCAATATAACAATACATATATGAATATATATACACATAATAAACAAGCACTTTTAAGACACATTATTTGTGTATCAGTAGAATTTTACAAACGCAGCTTGTAATTGACTTCATCATTTTAAAACACTTTTATCTAATGAAAACTTTTCACTTAATGATGAAGACATAATCATATCCTGACCTTTGCAAGGAGGTATATCTGTTTAACTTAACTGTGGACTAAGGGTCAACCTTCAAGTTGAAAGACACCTGGGAGACGATCCAAGTCTAGCATCATCTGAGTAACTGACTCCTAGAGATGAGCTGTTTCCCTAGGTGATAGATCTGATGGCATAGTCATCATCAGAACTTTAATTCTCGATGCCCTATCCCTTGTATTTTCCATTTACACTATGCTGTCTCTGAAATAAGATTTAAATGGGGTTGAAATGAGATCATGTTTAAATCTAAAGAACAGCAGAGCTTATTTTAAATTTCCATCCAATTTTACTATAATGTGTTTCTTATGTAGAATTTCCCCTATGGCCTATTATCTTTGGTTTTATTTTTTTCACATAATGCAAGCACGGTTTCATGACTTCAGACAAATTTCTGACATAAATAATGGACACACTTATACACACTCTGAACTATATATTAGCAATGATGAAGAGCTAATATGGAGAATATATTAATACTTTGAAAAATGTTCTTATGGCATTTCAACATGTAAATTACCCTGTTCTATGTTAATTTATTGTTTTAAATGAGCAATAGCAGTATTGTGCTTTATTACAAGTCTAATGCCATAAACACAATTATAAATGTTCTCAAATAACAAATGATCTAGAATCAAATATGGGATATGATGTGTCTAAAAAAAGAACTTAAAGAATTTTCTTACATATTAACTAATTTTAAGTAAGTATATTTTAAATATAAGTGTTAATCTGTTTTCTGTTCACTATAGGAAGTTGCTAAAAAAAAAGTCTTTTATTTAAAAAATAAATCAAAAGCACCATATTAATCCATGCAAAAAATGTTATTGAACAACTGCGTGCCAGATAATATTCCAAATGTGGAAGGTAAAAGCAGTAAACAATATCTTTGTACTCACAGAGCCTTGTGTCTACAGAGAAAAAGCAGAAAATATAAACAAGTTAGCACGACAACAAGATAATTTCTGATAATGATGTTAATGGTTTTGATAATGTCAGGGGAACTACTTTTGCTTATTAGTACATTTAGATTAATTTCTTGATGTTTAGATTAGCCAATATATCATTTTGATTTCTAAATGCTTGTCACATTTCTCTAATTTATTATATTAGAGAATACTAATACAAATATTTTTGTTTAAGTGAAATAAAACAAAATTTTTGTAAGTGCACTAATACTCTTTCAAAAGTTTTTATTTTTAGACTTTTGGATAAAGATGGATCCTTAAAATGTCAAGTTGTCACTAATTTTTAAAAGTTTAGTTTCAAACAAGCAATGTTCCCTTTGAAGCAACTGCTGATTGACACATTAGGGATTAAATGTAGAGACTGCTTTTGTAAGTTTTGCTTTGTTTTATTTTGTTTTAAAGTCAATCTTTCATGAAACAAATCGATGATTAAACCATTGACCTGTATTTAAAAGCTGCTCTGCTGGGATGTTTTGCCCAGTTTTAAAACTGAATGTATGTGGCCAATAATAAGACAGTAAGTAGTTAGGGTTATGGGGTTCCCAAAGGAAGAGAAGCAGGCATAGCTTTCGGGACACAGGAGAAGCCATTTTCGGCCTAAGCCATTTTGTAATCTAAGGCTGGTCACAAAGTTTGTCCTTGAACAGATCTCAGTAATTAAGATCTTAAGGTAACAAAAGAAAGGGGAAACAAATCACTGTTATCAGGAAGAGAAGTAACAATAGCAAAGATCATATGCCAGTTGTAAAGACTCCCAGTTTTGTTTGGTAAGATTAGCCTGAAGCACTCAGTTACTGGATCAACCAGAACCTAAAGGATAATGGACATGAGTGAGCAAACTCACAGAGATAGTAAAGGACAGGGAAGGCTGGTGTGCTGCAGTCCACGGGGTCATAAAAAGAGCTGGACATGACTTAGCAATTAAAGAACAGCAAGGAAGGGATGCTGCTGCTGACTTTTTCTGAACCTCCTGACTTCAGTTATACTGAGCTCACACTCTGTAGACTTTTGCCCCAATTGTATTCTGAATTCTCCTTGATGCAAGCCTATTCATGAATATGCGTATTTCTTTAGCGTAAAACTTCCACAATTTTGTTCTTAGGGAAACTGCTTTGGGTACGATCTCCAATGTTTCCCTTATTTGCTGCCAAGTATCAGTAAGAAATCCTATCTTGGTTGTGTCTTTTGGCTAAACACCTACCAAGAGGCAAGCCCGGTTCTTCAGGTAAAGACACTTTCTAAAAAGTTGACAATTTGTAAACTACAAAGCCACAATAAGAAAAGCTTCTCCTGAGACTGACTGACCTTCAAAAACAAGTACTTGTTAAGTATTTCATTTATTTCACTCATGTTAATGCCAACATAGGAAGATGAAGGTTCAAATTTTAAGACAAATCTGATCTTGACACAATTAAAGCCAACTAGAGGAATAAGAAAGTTTTCTATTAAGTTGTATATGAAGGTATACTAAGCTTATGATAAAACATTTTCTCCAAATGTCATTCATTGTGTTATTATTGCTCATATGTGACCAATATTAATTATATCTATCTTTAACAGTGTTAGAATTCTTCATTACTTGTGCTGTCTCACTACAATTAGGTTCTGGACATATTGCAGTAAAGGTCATCCAGAATTCATATTTAGTTATATGCTAATCTCCTTCACCATGTACAATGTCTATGTTAGGTCTATCAAAATTTGATTGGTTAACATCAACTATAATTTTACATCAAGATTAATTTGAAGACTATTTTCTATCTGCCTAATAAGGAAAAATATACTTAAAGGTACAAACATATACCTCCATCCTCTCCATGATACTGTTGCTTTTACTCTCCTAATTATCACTACTCTCTTTTCTGACTTTTTCATCTATTCTGCTTTCTGACTCAGATTTCAAAAGAAATCCAGAAATCCCTTACTTATTGCTGTTTTCTTTCTTTCTTTACTTCACTTTACTTCTTAAAGTGAAAAACATCTCTAGATCCATGAGATATAAATCTTTCATCATTGATAAAACACGGCAAGATGAAAAAGATCTTTGTCAGAAGTTTCCAAAAGAGCATTTGGAAAGATAAAATGACATGCCAGGTAATCTACTTGCTGCCACTGATTACTAACAGTCAATGGCTTATGCTACATTGCCTAAGATTAATCTTCATCAAAAATAACTGTGAAGAAAGCCTCTTCTTATTCTAATACTAGATCTCTAATAAATAAATAACCAGAATAAATTATGAAAAATGTGTACAATATTTTTGGTGTTAATTCTGGAGCCTAAGTCCAAGAAAATAGTATATTGCCAGAGATGTGTTTTAGTCTCTTCCTTCCAATTTACCTCTAAAGCAGTAAGCGATTACAGAGTTACAATATAGGGTTTTGTATTTTGACATTTAAGAAATGAAATAATCTGTACACTTTCTGTATTTTGGGAGGAAAAATAAGCTAAAAATATATTCACTTTATGATTTAACTATGCTTCACCAAATACCATGCTTTATTTAACGTATGGTGTATTTTAAAAATAGGCTATCTACAAAGGATTGGTCCAATGACAGTGCTGTTTAACTTTTCATAAGATAAACCTGGCATTTAATATATTAAAGTTAAGTATTTTATTATTAGTATTGCTGTCAAAATGTCAGCTTTCAAAAAGTGGAAATCATAAACTGTATTCTTGAGCAAACATATATAGCAAATCTATGAATAACATTTATAATTTCTTTATCTAATTCAAGATTTATTCTCATAATGACATCATCTAAAAGTTAGAAAGTATTTTTGTAATATAAAAAATTAACACCCAAAACAAAAATGGGAGTTACCTAATCCTTCTTAGAAAATTTTTCATTTGATACAAAATGAAGGCATTCTTATGAATGAATAATCTCATTTCCCTTATGCAGCTTTCCCAATCTGAACTCTTATTTGACAAAAGATTAACCACTGGCAACCATCCTAATACTTGTGACTTCCATTTTAGTCCAGGAGACCAGACATGAGCACAGAACTATAGTAGCACTTTCACTTAGGTTTATTAACCTAGAAGATGTTCATCTCAGAGATTATCTCTCTGCACTGTAAAATGACATGCTATGGACCCATTCTGAAATTCCACATTGATTCTGCCTTCTAAAGATAAAAGATTTCAGAGATAACAGAAAACACAAAGAGTTGTCTATATAACATTCACTTTTCTATTAAAGATAAATCTTAAACATCTTATGATATAAATAGCAAGGAGGGTTTATTATGTCGGGAAAAAAAGGATATAAATTATTTTTGCCCCCATTCAAAATGAGAGAACTACGAGTCTACGGGAAAACACATGGGTAGAACTCTTGAAGTACTTCATTCTTATTTTATATCCAGATTTATATTAGAAAATAAATTACACGATAAACTCTTCTCCAAAGGTATTAAAAAATTAAGAAACACAACTTACAAGATGATTTTTGTTGGAAAAAGCTGCAACCCTTTTAAAGTTTTCTTGTATCTGATTCTCTAAGCCTAACGGTATCCAGAAGTCAAAATTCTTACTAAGATATACACCCAAAATACCAGTATACCAAAAATACATGGACAGTGGAGTAACTTTATTTGTTGTTATTTAGCCTGAAATAAGAGATTTATTTGGACTATCAAGTACCACCAAGATCATAAGACAAAATTAACTTAATATTTAGAAACATGATAAGATTAACCGATGGCCTAATTGAGGTTACTTTTCTAATATGTAAGTAAAGTAAACGATCAATTTATTTTCAAGGGGAAGTTTTACTTTTCTTTGTTTAAAGTTTCAGTTGAATTTTTTTTAGTATTTCAAAAATACAATTAAGTTTTCCTTGAGCTTATGCATTTTGTGACATTTTTATATTAAATCAACTCTGCACAAAAATTTCACCACTTTAAATTTTGATTAAACCAGTCATAAGTATTCTGGCAAGTAAAATAGCCAAAGAATTTAAAAACACATAATAATATAAGTATTTGAATATCTCAGAATTGTATATAATAATTTAAATGATGAAGAAATAAAAACGACATTTTAAACTGTGATATAGCTTACTGCTGAGGAAGGAAGTTTTTATCTGCTGTACAAAAATACTGCTGAAAAGAAAATATTCAGGATCAACATAAACTTGGTGGGTTAATAAAAATAAGGCCACTATAGACCAAAACTATACCTTACCTATTGTACAAAGTGTTTAATGAACTGAGAAAAGAATCAAAGAAGCCACTAAGACACAAAGATGACAGAACAGCACCACCTAGTTCCCTCTAGAAAAGTTCTAAATATGTATGCCTCTCTGATTTACTTTGAAAAGTTGAATATACTTTCAAAATAAATCATTTTCTCTAAAACTACACTCTTGCAAGTCATTCCTGCAACAAAGCGTTTGTTTGAATTGCTTCAATTTTAAAGTTTCCTTTAAAATATAAAGAAAGCAAAATTAAAGATAATAGTAAAGCTGAGGTTTTTCTCTCTGTGCAATGTACAGTTGAGTGAAATCCAAAAAATAAATCACTAAATACAGTAATATACAGGCTAAACCACTACCATTATGATTTCCAGAGTTTATATCAATTTTTTATCTTATCTATTATAAGATACATGTCACCTACTCCAGGGATCCTACTGGCCAGTGAGTGACACTATTCAAAAATACCATACAATCTCTTGGAAATATGACATCATTTGCATATTGAAGCCATCAGTCAAAGTTAAATATTAAAGAAAGCAATATAAAGACATCAAGAATATTTGTAGCCTGTCTGTATGATTTTGCATTTTCTCTATAACACTCAAAATAATTGCATAACATTCACTTTATTAAAAACATTTAATTGTATCCTATCCATTCACCAGCTTTGTTTACCAGGTGATTAATATTTCAATCATATTCAGAGAGATTCAGCAGGAGGAAATATTTCAGGAGCGACATTTAATCGGCACTCTCAAGAAGTCACATTACAGTAGTACAGGTTTTAATCAGGCACGATGTACTGTAATATAAGCAAGGGACGGAGTTTTAATATATATGACACAGTACAAGGAACATTGTTTCTAGATAGGACACTTTAAAAATGTTTTCCCTGAGGCATCAGCAGCTCTTTAAATGACTGTTGCTGGTAACATCAGAATTGCTCAAGCAGAACTTCAGCTCTAAAAAACTAAATATTGTTGCTTGTTACATAGATCCTTCTCACAGACCTCTTCCCCCCTACATTCCCTCCACTGACCTGGTCATCTACAGTTCTGGCCCACTGATCCTTTATGAAATTAAATGAATCATCCTCTTGAACAAATCAGTTAGAGTAGAGTGTGCTTAAATATTTCTTGTTCACTTGTCAGCTTCTTTCAACTTGTATTAATAAAAGAAAGAAAGAAACGGCATCATACTGAGAATGTTTTCAGGATAAACAGCTGAAGGAAATGAGAGCTGCTTAATCTAACCTTAAGTAAAAATGTTAAAAGCCCAGTGAGATTTATAATATCGTTGATAAACCAGTGATTTCATATCCTCATTGATACATCCTCATCTTGTTGCTGTGGAAAAGATATTAGCATAAAATTTTTTTTTTCAAAAAAAAATAATTAAGGCATTATAATATTTTGATTTGTTTATTCTGTGTCTCAGTCACTAGAATATAGGCTCCATAAAGTTAGAAACTATTCCTATCTTATCTACTTGTATATCCAACGTTTACAACACTGCCTTCAAGTACATATTTGTTGAAAAACTAATCAATAAATGAATGCTACATTTAAGAAAATCAGTGGCTATGAAAAACAATATGATTTTAGAAATTTTTACATATATGTAAATTAAATGCACAGAAAAACAAAACTGAACTCAAAATTAAAACCTAATTCAATCTACTCCCCAATAAAAATGACTAACATATCAACACTTTACTAATTTTCAAAACTGATTTATGGATGTAATTTCATTAAAAAATAAATGTGTGGTCCAAATTCATGCTGATGGCCACAAAATTAATTTATGAAACTCACTGACCTGGGGGGGTGGGGGGAAAAGTTCTGAAATTTATACAGACACATGCATCAGAATAACAACCTCTTAATGTGTAAAAACATTAAATGCTGTATAATGCTTGAGTAGCTGTAAAAAATAAATTTTAGTAAAAGATATTTTAGGAGCACACATTTAATGTTATACTGACTGCTTTTTAAAAGATCTTTAGGTGGAAAGTCAAAAAGAAAACACCATTTTTTCAGTGTGTCATCATCCATAAGATGCTATACAACATAGAGCCAAAGAAGAGATTTGGTTCTAATCTCTCGATCCACAGATGAAAAAACTAAACTGCCAGAGAAGTATCTTACTCATCTCCAAAATGGTGGCATGGCTTTGATAAAAACTTGGGTCCCTTGATTCCTACCATTACATCTTGATGCTGCAGGGAACTTGCAAACATCAAAGTCTAAAATTAGTCCCAGGGGTATCTCTGGACTTTCATTACAAAATAAAAGACATTCACCAGGCTAACATCACTCCCACTCACACACTGAATGTATTTTGATATGGCAATTGATGATACTCCACTCAAGGATTATGGGTATACACCAAGATGATGAGAAGCTCTCAGAAGGAAAGATTCCTAATGCCAGATCATGTTTACTCTATTTTATAGTAAGAGCATGATAAAATGATAAAAAAAAATTATCAGTCTTTCCAATCTATCTGTACCCAACTGTCAAACATGGTTGACATATTATAAAATGCTATCACATCCTTCAAAGATAATCTGTTTTGCCTTGTCGGTAGTCTGTATCTGAACAGTTAATAAAATTAGGTAAAGCAAAACAAAAATTTAAAGTAAATTTGACTTTAATGTCCTCTATCAGACCTCTGTCGGAGAAGGCAATGGCACCCCACTCCAGTACTCTTGCCTGGAAAATCCCATGGACGGAGGAGCCTGGTAGGCTCCAGTCCATGGGGTCGCGAAGAGTCAGACACGACTGAGCGACTTCACTTTCACTTTTCACTTTCATGCATTGGAGAAGGAAATGGCAACCCACTCAAGTGTTCTTGCCTGGAGAATCCCAGGGACGGGGGAGCCTGGTGGGCTGCCGTCTATGGGGTCACACAGAGTCAGACACGATTGAAGCGACTTAGCAGCAGCAGCAGCAGACCTCTAAAAAATTATGAGCTTATCCCTCTACCAATATCTTTACCTTAGCTATTACACAGAAGTGAAAGGATATGGAGAGTTGAAATTCACAATATGATTCATCTTACCTCACTCACAGCATTTCTATATTACATATATAATATATCAATATATCTATTATATATTTATATATATATAATATATCTTTAAAACAAGCCAGTAGACAAGAAACTATTCTCTATAAATGTTTCTTGACCTTTAAAAATGAATTTGTAAATATTATTGAACACACATCTTATTTTTCATGCTAGTTATCATAAAACCTTTTTACATGAAGACAATGCACTTTAGTACAACATCATTTTGGTGAATATTATGGACGTTGTTCCAAATTTGGTGACCGTAGACAAGAATGTTGATCTGAAATGCTTTAGCATTTAAAGTGACAAAGGTACTTCCCTTATATCAAATTGAAAATTCAATTTCTGAGTGAGTCATTATGACAAAAATGCTGAGATATATAAAGGTGTGATAATTCCATACATTTCCAGTGTTTAAGATACTATATATAGTTACACATAAAAAATTAAAATATGTGACTTCTAATCATAGATTTATAGGAATATCTCAATATAATTAATAAAATTCAGTAACATATTAAAATGATTTGTCATAAAAACAGTGACCGAGTCAACAAAGTTGATTCCTAAATTATCTTCCCTTTTTGTCACTGGGCTCTGAAAAGTGGATCATCAGGGGCTGAACAAAAGCCACATTAAAGATAAGGTTATCCTTGCCTGACTGTTGCGTCACACTGACACATCTCCATATAAAGCAAGATTTTAGATACTAACAGAAGCTATGAGAGAATATAATTCTTAATATTAACTTCATAAACTGGCAGCTTATTAAGAATCATATTTCTTGATATCCTTTTTTGTCTTCTTCCTGTAGTTTAAAATGAAAATTGATTGCAAATATTTGTTCTATACAGAATACTGTATTGGCATTTTGGCAGTTATAAGTACTTAAATATTATTTGGAGCCAATTAAAAAGATGTGTCTAGATTAAATAGATTGGAAGAGGGCTAATCAATCAGTGAAATGAAACATTAAAAAAAGACACATGCCAGACATTCGATTAGGCACCTGAAGTAAAATGAAGACTAAGACCTAGTGCTCCAGGGGCTTATAGTCCACTAGAGGGGACGTTCAAAATGCTATAAGAAAAATCCACATAGGGGTTATATAGATCATAACGTAGACAAAATAAAATGCTTAGTTCTCTCATAAACTAAGAAAACATAAATGCCTAAAATATTCAATAAAGGGCAGATCGTACTCTTTTGTCTACTAAAACACATCAGATTCCAGTCCAAAATTCCCATTAAAAAAACTCCTACGTGTTCCTGAATATTAGCATTTTTAGCTACCATTAATAATTATATGGTGCAGAAAATAATTCAGTTGTGTAAAATAATGAAACAAAAATTGGTTAAAATAGTTAGTATATTAACTCATAAAATGCTTTTATACTGTAATGATCAGAAAAAAGAAAGAATCGTTGCATTTACAAGTTAAACTTAAATTTTCTGATTATATGTAACAAAAATACAAGCAAGTCAGGGGTACAATTAAGATAACTAAACTTTCAAATTCATGCAATGTAGGAAAATGCCCTCCTTATAAATGGTGACATGCACTAAAATGAGCAAATTATTGTAGCTATTCCTCCACAAATGTAGTCTCAATATATACATATTTTCCTCTTTCTCCTTCTCTCTCTTTCATTCAACATTTCTATATATTTTCACAGTTCTTCACATGGCATCCAAATCAAAAACTGAAAATATGTCTCAAATTTGGCAATGCACTGACATTTAGCAGCCCATGAAGATTGCAGACTATTAATACTATCTAAAAATCTATAGCCTCAAATAATAACCAGTATAACTTGGATATCCCACTATAGCAAGATGTGTTAATGGGCTAGTTAGGGAATAGAGTATTGATTTAGGAACAATTTCTGATTATTCTTTTTGTTTGGGAGAGTGAAAGGAACAATTCCTATTCAGGATAAGGGATACACATTTTCACTCATTATTTTTTTTTTCCATCCCAAAGCAAAGAACTATTTAGAAATAACAGATACTGTATTCTGTATTACAATGGTGAATCTCATTCTGCCTTGGCAGGGTAACTAGTTTAAGTGTAGAATGTGAGTAACTGCTTGCTATACTAGAATCATAGATATAAGATTGCCTTCAGAAACATCCTTCTCTGAATACCACCTACACATTGATACATAACAGTGAACTTACAGCCAGACCCCTGTTCTATCCACATGATCCCTGAAAAGGCTTTGAAATGAGGACACACGCATAATTAAGGCACAGTGAATATCACAGTACATGTAACAAACTAGAGTATTATGAATCCTTAGGGAAACCTCATAGAACTAATACATTTTCTAAAGAAAGCTGCACATGAGTAAAGAGAGCCTAAAATGCTAATTAGATCCTCTCAGTGAAGGCTATAGAAAAGTTGATTCTTGAATCCTGAAGTTGGGCAGAGAATGGAACATTTGTATACAGAAAGACTGAAGGGCGGGGGGAGAAGAATTTGGCATAAAAGCCCTTCAATAGATGATTTACATAGTTCTTGAGAAAATAAATGAAGCAAAATAAAAATATAACAGTGGGAGAATCCCAAACCTCCTGAAAGGGTTAAGTAGGAGAAGTGATTTCCTGTTAGAAAAGGGTTATGTAACAACAGAGGGAAATACTCAGCCTAGCATATGCTAATTTAGTCGGCTTTGCCAGGCGTTTCTGTGTTTGGCTGGCTGACTCACATTCCCTCCCTCCTCTTTTTGCCATTTGTATTATGAGACTAAGGAGGCTGAATGCTCACAAAATGCAATAACAATAACAAAAACAACTAAAAGCACATTGTATGTGTTTTATCCTTGCTAAAACACTGGGGTACAAGCCTTGGAGGTTGAAAGAAAAAATACCCAATCTGGACATATTCAGTGCATAGGTTTGGTAAGATTCCTTTTAACTGTTCTTCACTCCCTGTGAATTTATTTTAATGGGTCTTTCAGGTTGATAGAACAACCATAGTGCAGAGTGGGGTATATTATATTCCTAGAGAGTGTAAAGGAAGCTGAGTTACTACTCAGACTCTGGTCCATAAAATATAGATTGCAATAAGGGAATGACAAATCAGAAGCTTACTGCGCATTTTATTTGCTTTTAAATACAAATATTCTAATCATCCCTCATTTCAGCCTGTCTACTACTTAAAATTAAAAGCAGAAGACATATAAAGTATAAGAAGGAACGGAAGGTAAAGGTGTCAAGACAGTTTCTCCTGGGGCGATATAGGACAAGCTAACGTAAAATATGAATTTATTACAAAAGTAGAAACATATTTTACGCACCATAAATTTTAGGCTTTGATGTTTGAGTAAGCATTAAGGGAGGCACTTGCATCTTTAAATGCAAACAGTTTTAGCAAAGAAGCTAAAAATATTCCTTTACAAGAACAAATTAATTGGCTTTATAAATTACACTGAATCAATATAACAGTTATACACTTAGCAGTCGGCAGCAGACCCTTCTCAGGAGAGGTGCTTTCTTACTCGGTTCTCAAAGATGACTTTAGATAAACAATGCACCGTTACCATTGATAAACCATCATCCAATCTATAAATCTAGGGGGATTATTTAACCTATAAAAAGACTTTTATATCTATATGTGAAGTTATTTGCACTATATGATTACACTTAGCTTTAAGGTTTTTTGTTCCTCAAAGCAAATAAATGCTTATTCTTGTTTTCTAAACAATCCCTGGTGACGTCAGTAGCTAATCCCTAGAATTACTGCTTAACTGTGACTAAACAGGGGCGTCCCCCTCAGCATTCAAATGGCTGAAAGATAATTTCAATATTCAAATAAAAATGATTTGCTGACTCAGAAAGAGTTATCCCCAATGTTGAATAATAACTGTCTTAATATTTACTTCCAAAACTTCTGAAATAGAATGTGAATAATTAATGGCCGGCTGTTTCCAAGGCAGATCTCCTTACAACCTCAGCCTTGCCTCTCTATTCAGGTAGCAGTAGGATCTCATCACTCACTTTCTTAAGCACAAAGAAGATCCAAAATAAATGCTCAGCTCTATTGCAAATTCAGAAACTGTAAACCTTGCGTGTGTGTTTTTAAGTGGAAAAGTTAATCACTGCTGCAGCCTAAAAAAATGAATTCAAAAAATACCTTTTTTAACCTTCAGAAAAGGGTAAAAGAACTAAGCAAAAACAAAGTAAACTTTTCCTTTTTCCTCACACTTCATCCGTGAGTGCTCCAAACTCTAATTACATGCAAAATTATAAAGATGTTCTTCAGATCTAAAAATAACTGTACATTTTAGGCTTGTACATATGTGTATATATAATTACTAAGATAAAACTATTTCATATCATCCATCTAAAGAAACTCACTGAACACATAAACAAGACCAATTGGACTCATTTCTAGGATAAAAATCAATATGCATAATATGCTCAATTATTTTGTTTGATAGAAAATGGAATCAAGATAAACAATGCTATACTAGTTATCGTCATCTGATAGGCTTCTCTCATAGTCTGCCCATAATTATTGTCCCACAACTCTTGCTTCTATTAAGAGACATGTTTGATGCTTTTGCCTGTGTGATATATAAACTGTTTTAGAAAGGAGATATTTTCTACAGGTTTGATGTTAACAAAAATTCCAATTTATGGCACTAAATAAATGGTAAAAACATACATTGAATAATTAATTCCTATTTCTTTTAAGACTACTATATTCTCCCCTAACATGAAATGCTCTAGTCAGGAAAAAAAAAAGTGACTCCTTACTCACTAAAAGAAGAGAAAGATAACAGTATTTGGCAGCTCAACATTCATTAGGTCCAACACATGTAAATAACTGCATAATAATTAGAATTCTTAGAAGTCTTAGAATGCATAAGAATTCTATTTTAACTTTGCTATTTATTTTCATTAAACTGAACTGTGGTCTTGATAGTTTGCAAGATAGTTGCAAGTTTGCACAATTCATTTGATGAAAATGTTGATAATTTTGTTAGGGGATTTATTTATTACATTAATCTCTAAACAAATTATATATTCTCTCTTTAATTTTGCCACGAGCTCATGTGATTAGAAATACTCTTTGGATTATTTCTGGTCATGAAGAGTTGAAGGATGGTTCATGTCCAGTACAAGCTATGAAATATGAAAATACTTCCTATTTCAGTCACACCACATGACTGCTTTCCTGCATGCGTTCTGCCTGCCGCTGCAGAGCACATTAGGCCTGAGATGCCATTTGCATCATCACACAGCAGGGGGCTTCAGCTGCCACAGCTCTAGGTTAATCCTCACCCACCTCTTTACACAAGGAATTTGCAGAAGATGTCGTTTTTTGATACTACAGAACTACACTCCAAAAACGTTTGACATTTTCAAATAAAATGTTGGCAATTAACTTGTTCTTTTAAATATTTTAGGTTAAATCAGTAAATTGAAATCATGTCTTCTCTTTTTTTTCCCCTCCATGAATTGAGTTTGTGATCTTATGCAAATATCTGGATTTTTTAATTATGGAAAAGAAAAAAATGGATAGGGGAACCTCATATCAAAGAACAACTGATCAAATTGCATTCATTTAAAGATGTATATTAAGAGCTATCACTATGATAATTTTCTATAGGAAAACTGTTCTCTAAACCACTAAAACCTACAAAATATTAAAATTAACTCATATATATAATTTAACAAAGTATGAGTGTTGATGTGTTATGAAAAGATACCACTTAACTACATCATACCTAAGATATACTTATCATTCAATCCAAAATTATTTATTATGGATTTACTAAATTGAGAATAAGTAAAGCTCAGGGCTTGCCCTCAAAAAGCTTAATATAAACAAGGCAGTAGAGTTGTTTTTAGGAGGGTAAACAAGCTTGTAACTGACAATTCCACAAAGGACTACTGACTTCAGTTTGTGAGTTCCACTTCCTTGATTTGTAATTTCCCTTCTCACTGCTTCCTCACCTGCTCAGCCAGTTGCTACACAATGGGCTTTTGCCAAGGAGGTTTAATGAAGTCTATTAAAACAAGGACTCTCTATCAATAAGTCTCATAGAATGCACGTCAACATGATCAAATAAAACAATAATATGATGTGTCTATGTTATATTACAAATGTACCCCAAATCCTTCACAATAGATAAATTTTACTTCTCTCAATCATTTTATACCCCATAGACTCTTTATTTTTAAGAGAAAATTCATTATCATTTGATGTTGACTTCAGGCCATTTTAAAATGCATGCTTAGGATGTCTTCCAACATTATTGCATGACTATTTTCTGTTGAAATGTTGTAAAGTAAGTTTTTCTTTAAGAAAAATGACTATCTCACTGGTTAAATCTGGGGAAAATATTTTTCACATATTTGATCTTCTTGTGGAAAACGAAGGAAGAGACTATCTCAGTTGATGCTTACCTTTGTCATGGTGTGTTACCAGAGTTCTACTAGTTGTAGGCACAAGGGGAAAGACAACAAAATAAGCTTCCATATCTTGATACTAAATTAGTCTAGGAACTCCTCATATTTGCAAAGAGATTTTCTTAATTACTAAGTGTCTGTTGTTTGTTTAAGTCATAGTCATTGACTCATGTATAAAACCTACTTTTCAAAGTTCTCACTGTTAGTCAAAAAAGGGAGAAGTGAGCTGTATCTCAAGAACTGCATTCAGCATAAAAGATGAGCTCATCATGACTAAGGTAGAAGCGAGAGAGACATGCTTTTAGGAAATATGAAGTTATCAGTATTGTATTTAGTTTGTATGTATATTTTGCATTACAACGTGTTTTCTAAAAATGTAAGGGGAGGTGCATGACACATACTGAGGCAAGTAATATGCATGTCGAACAGACCTTTAACTTGAGGATCTTTATTTTTACACACAACAAATTACTTACTACAATGTCCCACAGCAAAGCACAGACATCCACAACCCCTAAAACTCCAATGTTAGTACTGGATGCGTTTTTTGTATAAGATGAACACTGAAAAAGGAAATAAAGTTCTCAACAAAATCAGAATCTCTCTATGCATGTCTATTTTGCCCATCTTTCCTTTTTATCCTTTCTCAGATTGTTTCCTGTGCTAAACAAGAGATTCTCCATCTTTCCAGTGTCACTCAGGCATGGAAAGGAGCACAGCTACAAAGAGGGTCGGCAATTGAACTGAATCTACTCTGTACACAAGAAGAGGTCTTAGTTACAGGTGGCAAGTTTTACACTCCTCTAAATTCTAAAGACATTTTTTTCTTTAATGTGTCCCCTGCCCTTGCCCAGCTTTTTCCTCTGTATCTGATAGAGGAAAATGAAAAAAAAAAGGGTTCTGTATAGCTTAACACTGAATCAAATTTTGTTATCTAAGCAGTCTACATTCTAAGTTACACTCTGGTCAGAAACATGTTTATTTTCTATCTACCTATTCATTGCCTAAAGACTGGTTGAGGATGAACTAGTAGATGTTGTAGAATAGAACTATTTAAACCTTTTTTTACAAAAACTCATTTTATCATGATCTTGAATCTTACCACTGACTTACCACTCTACATATTAACAAGCCAAAAGACTGAGTTTGCTTCCCAGGAAAAGTAAAAAAAATAAATAAATAAAAATGGTGACAATGTAAAACAGTGAAACCACAGGGAAGATGTGTTAAATTGAGTATTCCTGTCTAAAATGATGCACACTGCACGAAAGGGGATAATAATACAAAGGATACATACATTGATTAGTACGATTTAAGTGACAATACCACTATAGTGCTGATAATGCTAAAAATAAGAAGCTGTAGACAGACTGCCTATAGTATTTGCCAAGTCATAACTATTAACAGGCAGAGCAGACTACCCCGGGCCAAAATCAGTTGCTCACTAGTTCCCCCGCTACCTCTTCTTCCCTGCACATAGGAAAGACCTGCTAAATATTTAATCTATGTCCAGGAAATCAAGCTTTCATTCTACAACCTAACCAAGTCCTAATAAAACAGTAGAGTGGTGGGAGTAACATAAACCTGGACCCACACACACACACATACACACACACACACATATACAGCAGAGCTGAGAAATGCAAGTTACTGAGAGGTGAAATGGGGTCTCTAGGAGGATGTTTCAGGACGGATTAGAAACCCAAGTAATGTGTCAGCCACCGGATTACTTGCGCGAGGGTGGGGGTGTAAGCGCTGGGGAATGGGACCAGAGGGTGGGGGTGTAGGCGCTGGGGAATCGGACCAGCCGGCGTTAAGCAGGAAGAACAGGCTGTCTGCCTTCTCAGGGATTCTGGCACATGACAGATCGAAAATTTACATCAAATATAAAATACACAAAATTACCCTGAAATATTCCAAGAAATACCTCTGCAAGTTCAGTTAGTTAATTCAGGAAAATTCTGCCCACTATCTCTTCTTTCACATTCATAAATATGCAAAAATAAAATACGGTCCTGGTCTATATCCCGGAGGAGGCTAGGAAACAGGATGCATTCCAAGAACTTGCTGAAAGATGGTTCATTGACCTCATTTAAATCCTCCAAAGGCCGATTGGGTTTTGCACGCCTGTGGTTCTATATGTTTTACTTTCAGATTCCTTTTACCCAGGGACAAATACATTTGATCAACTTATCTCTCCTACAAATACACAAATGATGACAGAGAGGTTAAAGGTAGGCAAAGATTTATGAAGAAATCAAGAGTCATCTAGCTTAAAAAAAAAAATCATATGGACCAAAATTTCACATCCATCCTCCCTGTATCTCACACTCAAGCCACATCCCTACACCCCTCTCTTCAAAGCAACAATCTTCTGCCTTACAGCCCCTGCCCACTCAGTCCTAGCATGCCGCCACTGCCTCCACCACCACCCAAAGTGTGCTCTTCCCAGGCACTTTTACTCCATACACTGCCATGAATTTCATAATCATCATCGTCCTCCCACTGCACACAGCCCCCTCCTCCCTCCTTCAAAAGCAAGGATCTGGCGAAAAGTGCACCCCAGTTCACTAGCCAGTCTGCATCCAAGCCCAGTAATTTGCATAATAACAGTGTTTTGTGCGGTTTCCCTTCGCTGCGGTCACAGGGGTTCTTACATTTCACGTGAAAGGATGATATTAAATACCGAAAAGAAGCTCCAGAGAGCGGATGGAAAGGTAGGGAATCTAAGCTAAAATCCCTTAGCACTAAAGTAACTGCCAGGGTACATATATTTCTTGGCTTCCAAAAAACGAAAAAGAAAACCACACGGGCTGAATAATAAAAAGTCAGTTTGTTGATAAAGTGGCTTTGGGTCTTTTAATTCTTCCCTTCCCCTGGCCCTCTCTTTTTATTTCCTGCTTTATTTATTCATTCTTCCTTTTTCCTTTTACTCTTTTTCGTTCTTTCTTTTTCTTCCTTCCTTATCTCTCTCTTTCGTTTTTTTTTTTTTTTTTTTTTTTTTTTTTTAAACCTCAGACAGTCTTCTCTCTCTTCCTAGGTGAATGACACGTCTCACAACACATCCTCACCCCCCTCCCCGCCCCCGGGGATGTTATTGCAATGCACACGGTGCCGCCGCTGCTGCTGTTCTCGCCGTCTCGGCAGCTCGCTCCCAGGCTCTCACACACTTTTTAAAGGCACATGGATATGCTGATGGTGGGAAGAAGGGGCAAAAGAAAGACGGCACGAAGAGGGGGGAGGTTAAAGAGATGACAAGAGATGGAGAGGGTCGGTCGGGAACGTGATGTGGGAGGCGGCTGGTGGGGGTTGGTGGGAGGGTAGAATGTTCAGAGAAGGCACAAGTTGCCAGCCAAAAGGCGTGGGAGTGTGTATGTGAAGGGTGAGGGGAGTGCTGGCGAGCCTGGAGAGTGAGAGATGTAGGAAGCTCAGGTGAATGAAAAGGCGAAATGTGCCCGTAAAGGACTGACTGCCGAGACAGCAGGGTTGAGCCAGCGCTAGAGATTCGAGGGGCAGGAACAAACTGCCACTGCCCCCTGCCGCACCGGGAAGTAGGGGGAGGGGGTGGAAATCGCCGGGGACTGGGGGACTGTATGGGGGAGAGTGGAAATATGGGGTGGAGTGAGGATGATGGGGAATGGGCGTGAAGTTGATGCTCCCCGCGGCGGGGCGGGGATTACCTTGTAGCAGGAGCCCGCAGACACTGTAGAAGCGGAGAACGGCGCTGCGTTTCCAAATCATGGTCCCTTTTCTAAAGGGTTGAGAATGAACGAGGGGAGCAAAGAGATGCTGGTGAGCAGGGCACCAGAGTGCGGGGCTCCGCCGGTGTCTCCTTCGCGGAGCCCGCCGGACCCAGGGTCCTCGCGCTGCGGTGCTCGAACCTGCGGACGCGGATCAGATGGCAGCAGCAGAAGCGGCAACGGCAAAGCACCCGCAGAATGAGGTTTCGCTAGGCAAAATAGTTTCTTTTCCTCCCCCTCTTGCTGGTGGTGCAGCCGCGACAGTCCTTCTGCCAGGCACGGGTTCGGAGCTTGCCTTCCTCCCGGCGCGCACCCGGGGCTGTCCGAGCAGGTGGTGCAGGGATGCCGGGGTGTCGGATTAGGTGCAGACGAGGGCTGTAAGGAGTGGGTAGGTCACGCTAGGGAAAGGCGGGGAAGAAGGGGAGCAAGCAAGCAGCAGCCGCCGCTCGCGCTTGAGGTGTCTCGGGGTCCTGGGAGGGGAGGTGGCAGCGGTGGAAGCGGCGCTAGAGGCAATAGCGGCGGCGGCGGCTGCTCCCGGATGCTCGGGCTGCAGCAGCGGCGGCGGCAGCGGCGGCAGCGGCAGCGGCGGCGGCAGCTCTACAGAGCATCAGACACAAGGGCAAGCTCAGCACGGTGGAGGCCCCGCCCCCACCATGGCCAGGGACAGACACCGCCCCCCGGCCAATGGGGACACACCCGCCCACCAGGCCTAGCCAATGAGAGAAAGGGATGGGTGGAGACAGGCGCCGGGAAAAACAAACAGGCTTCTCAAGGACCCTTCGGGCAGGAAGAACTGAATCCCCCATTCACACACCCCGGGGGGTCTCACCTCCTTGGAGAGTCTCAGCCGAACTTTCTGAGACAGCGCCTTCATTAATGAGTGCCTAGCATTTAGGAAGGGTTGAGCCAATCGCCACCGCGAGGGGGCGGGGTTTGTCATGTCGCCAGCAGGTTCTGGAACCCGTGGTGGTGCCTGGGACAGGTCTTGGGTGCGAAGTTCTTGTGCGTATTTGGACTCCTAGAGCAGATGGTGGCTGCACCTGCCCACTCACCAGCTGCAGTAGCTCTCTGAAGCTCCCAGCAGCAAAAGGGAAAGATTTAAGAAGGCGTGGGAGAGTCTAAGTATAGAGAACAGAACACGTACCTGCCTACAAGAACTTGTGTGACAAGGAAAAAAGAGTTAGGGGTGGAAGAAATTAATTTTTTGCTGTTATTCTTGAGAATTTGACTTAATCTCGATATAAATCTCAATAGAGGCTATCCTATCCTACTGACAGATAGGATACTGTCAGTAATGAGATCAGGTAGATCTAGGTTGAAATCCCATAGCTGTCACTTCTTGCTTCACAATGTTTGATGATTTTACTTGAACATTTAAATCTGAAGCCTCATCTGTAAAACAGGGATAATAATAGAACTTAACTCTTGAAGTTATGCGGATTGAAGTTATACGGCCCTGGATTGCTACAGGGCCAAGCATCTGTAAATGCCTTATAAAAGGAGACTTTAGCAGTTCAGTGGGATTTCTGTAATTCAGGATAGCACAAAATCTTAGGCAATCCTTCATATATGTCTTAATTGTAGCCTTAAGAAAGGGAGAAAAGGCATAACTGTGCTTGTTTCAAGGACCTAACCAAAGGTAGTCAAGGAAAGAAAATTCAGGAATCTGGAAAGAACCAGCTCTATAAATCAGCACCCTGAATGTGCCCTTTAGAGAAGGAGATATAAATGAACAGGACATAAATTAATCAGAAGTTGTGCTTCCAAATGAGCTTAATTCCAGGATTTTCCCTATGACCAGTTTTTAATTGGACCAAATTAGCAGATGATAGACTAGTTCAGTAGTGTTAAATCAGTCACACCATAAATAGTCTGCTTTGTTCAAGAGACTACACAATAGAAACCTGCAAGCAAGGAGACAGAGGGAAAGATGAGAGGCAGGATCAATACTGAGGCCCTTAGCTCTTTCTTATTTGTTGCTTACTTTGCCACAACCTTTTAGGACTTCACCCTTGCCTTTTAACTAATGACCCATTCATTTCTATGTCCACCTTTCTCCCCAGGTTCTCAAAATTAAGGAGCAAAATGTCCATAATAAAACTGCAAGTGGACTCTAGAAGAAAGAGTATATGTGAATACTCTTGTTATTGTAGGAGACAGTTGCCTACTGTGAGTTTTAGCTGTTAGGAAAGTCAGCAAGTCCAAGGATACTGCTATCATTTAAACTATTGTGAGCATCAAAAGGTGAAATTCTAATCATTATTGACTCATGCTTTGTTTTGTGTCAGGGAGTATAAATAAAAATGGAAATGCCAAAGAAGTTAGGGTTTCTTTATTGACACAGTAGTTAGGGTTCCTTCATTCTGGTGCACAACCTGCTGCTAGCTATATGACTGTAGGCATGTACTCAACTTCCCTGACCCTCAATTTCCTCAATGATAGTATGACAGAGCTATATTTGATGACTTCTAAAGTCTCACTGAGTTAAAAAAAAATCATTATTCTAAGATTGCTATATTCAAGAAAATGTCCCAATTGAACATAAGTAGCTCAAAACTTGTGATCAATACTCAGAAGCAAATCATGTTTTTGTTTTTGTTGGTAACTACAGGAGAAATTAAGATTCTATAGTGAAATAGTCTATAGGTTTGCTATGCAGTATGTGATGTCAGACCAACATCACCACCATCACCTGGGAATTTGTTAGAACTACAGAGTCCCAACTTCTACCCTACCCACAGAGTCAGATCATTATAACAAGATTCCAGAGTGATTTATATGTCCACCTAGTTTGAGACATTCTAGTCTTTAAGAGTGTTTTACTGCACACTTGACCCTAGGGAGAATTTCACGGGTACTGTATGAAATGGAGGAGACTAAAAAGTCCAGATTATTTTTGTTAAATTGTTATTTTCAGGAACCTTGGAAGTCTCCTCCTTATCATAACACAAAAGTAACTCTTCTTGTAAACTATAGAAGGAACAGATTAATTTAATTAGATAAGTTTAAAAATGGCTGCAAGCTTGACTGTGATGAGAGTCATAAACTTCAATGTTATTAAGAGTTCTCTTAGCCCACACACCTAGGGGACTGGAAGACAGCATGTGTTTATTTCAGTCCCGAGGGGGACAAAAAATAAATAATAAATTCAAAGCTCTGGTCATTTGGATAAATAACGTCATCGTCATATACAAAAAACAGATAATTCTCCATTTTCTAAATAGTCTATTCTTAGATTCTATTAATCAGTTAAAAAATATCAAATGCTCAATGGTTGTAAGATCTTTCAATGTTTTAAAATGAGACAAAAGTCTATACATTATAGAGTTGTCAGTGTATGAGTAAATTTATTTCTAAAACATAAAACATGTCTTAGAATGCAATTAAATATCTTTAAATATCTTTATTTCATAGTTTTAAGGCTACTATTGTCTACATGTATTATCAGTGTCTCAAATAAATGTACAAATTAACTGACCTCTTATGAATTGTCAGACAATGAATTAGTTTTATAAATTGACAAAAGATGGCATCTATCCATGCCTCCCTACATGAAATAGTCTAAAATATTAAACCTATTTGAAAATTTTCTGTATTTTTTTATTTTTTAAGCGTCTTCTCTTCATAGCAAAAATATTTTTCAGTATTTCATGTTTTGAAGTAAATGCTTAAATGAAGTTAAATTAATGTTTTAAATTTAAGTCATTCACTCAATACTCATTTTAAAAGTTATACAAAGATAGCGCATATGTTTTCCTTGCCTTGGCAATGAAGGTTCTCTTTGCTTATACTGTCCACAGAATAGGATTGCAGTATCATCCTTCTGCAATAGTACCCTAGACATTATAGTTCTTTTCACATATATTTCACAGAGGAAATCACAGTTAGCTTGCCCTTCAGGACTTTCTTCAACCAATTTTAAATAAATGTTACTATTATGAATGTGATGTTTATGACTTTTTTATTCCACTAGGAAAAAAGAACATTGGCAGCAGTTTTAAGGTGATGTATATGATAATTAGATGGGCCAATCTTTTCACAATATATACATATATTAAATCATCACAATGTACACTTTAAATATTGCAGATTTGTCAATTATCCCTCAAAGCTGAAAAAAAAAAGTAAACAAGTTTTAATTATGGCAAAAGTTTTTAAAATAAGACTAGAAAAATTATTATGTCAAATTTTTCCAACCATGGATAAATTTACTGGGATTTCACATGGTTAATATAAATATTTATATTTCTCTTTTAAAATATTAAATTTAAGTAAAATATCTAAACATTTGAAATACATAATCATTATAGATACTCAGGACTAAAAATTTAAAAATCTATGCTAAATTGACTCTCACAGCAAATTGACTCTTGCAGTAAATCGACCTAGAAAAAGAAATTTCATGGCCTGGTGAAAATGTAGACCATTGTGAAAAAAAATTGGCTTATTGAGTTCTGGAAGCACTGATTGTCATTCTCCATGCTCACCAGCATTTTAAATATGAGGTCAGCTGCCTGTGTTGCAGAGATGTTACGAATTCTTGGGTTTGGTATATATTTAGTATAATACACAGTATATAGTATTATTTATAAATATATATGTGTATATAGAGAGAGAGCATATATGTGATAATATATAACAATATCTGCTGCCTTAAATGAATTTTTAACTTGGCATTTTTCTACTGGTTACAAAACACTCACTATCCTTTCAAGTTATTATCCATTATTTTATCCCACTACATCTCAAATACCTTATAGCTAGAATTTTAACTTATACTGATGAAGGTATATAAATTTTGAAAAGAAATTCACAAATGTTCAGAAATTTACAATCTCAAGATGATCTCTTTCTGCATTTTTTACATGAATAAACCAAGTGGCAATGTGACAAGCATCTTCTCATTTTAAAATATGAAATTGCAATACATAGACTAAAAATGACTTTGTGATGTTAGGTAGTATAATTTCTATCTCTACAATGATTGGATCTAAATGATCTAAGATATGTGGACATTACACTTTCTTAACTCATAAAAGGGATGATTCCTTTTCTTGCATTTCCCCCCAAATAAGCAAACATTCATCCTGCCTTATTTGTTTATTGTTTTTGGCTGCACAGCATGCAGGATCTTAGCTCCAGGACCAGGGATTGAACCTATGCCCCTTGCAGTGGGAGCACAGAATCCTAACCATTGGATCACAGGGAAGTCTTATACTTCATATAAGATCATATAATCCTAGAGTTTAATAGCAGCTAATATGCAAAGCAGTAGCTTTTTGAACGACCAAAGTTAACTGGAAATAATCTGGAGATAACTTCCAACTTTTAGACACTGATATTGAAAATGGGCTTTATTTTAAATAAATAAATAAAATAATAAAAGACTTTGACTCTATTTATTCAAGACAGTTTCATAACTGCCACATGGATTTTGTATGTGGAGTGTTTTATACTTGGAACACTCCTTTCTATGATCAGCATGTAAGTAATTTACTTACTTTACCAAGGATTCTGCTCAAATGTGCCATTCCCAGGAGTCATTTACTGACTCCCCTTTGCTTCTCCACCCCCAATCCATCTACTCACTCCTTGAACATCTACCTGTTTTATTTTTTCTTTTCATGCCCTCCGTAAGCTTGAATTTATGTGTTATTTAATTCAGTTGTTTACTTGTGTATTGTTTTTTTTTCCCCCAACTGGAATGTAACCTGAAAAAATGCAGGGACTTTAATTTATTGACTGAATTTTCAGCAACTAGAAAAGAGTTGAAATGCATTAATCATTCAACATATATTTGCTGAAGGAATGAGTATATCCATGCAAAGGTGATTACCTTCTGGCTTAACGTATATAAATATGGATTCACTTATCTTCCCTCTTTGTATCTTTTTTTAGGCATTATTTTCTTTAATAAATAATTCTAAGTATTATTAAATGGAACCATTCAAACTAAAACTTCAGCACTTATTAAAAAAAACATATTTAGATTTTACCTACCTATGAGTTGGGAAAATACAAACTACATGGGAATAGATAAAATAAATAAAACAGACACTCAGTGAAAGTTATTTTAGTGATTTTACTCCACATGCGTAACCACTGTTGACCATTGTTAACTATCCCTGATGTTTTTCAACAGTACAAAGTTTTGGAATAAATAGAAATGATTACAGTCTATCTATTAAAGCATACACAACTGTTTTTTAGTTATCTTTGTAGTCCCTTGTTTTAGAAGGTTCTTAGTATTTATACTAGGGCATCCCTGATAGCTCAGCTGGAAAAGAATCCGCCTGCAATGCAGGAGACCTGGGTTCGATCCCTGGATTGGGAAGACCCCCTGGAGAAGGATATGGTAACCCACTCCAGTATTCTTGCCTGGAGAATCCCATGGACTGAGAACCCTGGCAGGCTACAGTCTATGGGGTCGCAAGAGTCAGATAAGGTTCTTAGTATTTATACTAGTATTTAATATAATTTATGTTAGGGATATTACATACTTCCATGAAATGAGCTAGGTCAGGCTAACAATGCTAAAACCAACTGAGGACCCAATTTTTGATCCAGATTGACCACATGAAAGGAGCTATGGAAACTGAAAGTAGCTCGGTTGTATCTGACTATTTGCAACCCCATGGACTATACAGTCCATAGAATTCTCTAGGCTAGAATACCGGAGTAGGTAACTCTTTGCAACCCCACAGACTCTACAGTCTGTGTAATTCTCCAGGCCAGAATACTGGAGTGGGTAGCTTTTCCCTTCTCCAGGGGATCTTCCCAACTCAGGGATCGAACTCAGGTCTCCCACATTGAAGGCAGATGATTTACCAGCTGAGCCACCAGGGAAGCCCAAGAATACTAGAGTTAGTAGTCTATCCCTTCTCCAGTGGATCTTCCTTACCCAGGAATCGAACTGGGTCTCCTGCATTGTAGGCAGATTCTTCACCAGCTGAGCTACCAGGGAAGCTGCAAAAGGAGCTATCTTGGATGCTAAATAGCTGTAATAAGGAATTGTGGAAAACTCTATGATACTTCTTGATTCCTAGTGGGATTTTAAGCTATTTTATAATTTAAATGGCTAAATAACAAATCATTAACCTATATCTCTAAGGGACATCCTTCATAAAATAAAAACTAAAAAAAACTTAGAATAATAAGGCATCTTGAAGAAGCAAACAAATACTAAAACGACATGGGAGAATAGAAAGAAATAAGTGTGGAAAGTAAAATACAAGAATACAATGGTTTTAAAACTATGGCTTGTTCCTAGAGCTGTAGACACTAACACTGTGTGACTATTTAAATTCAAATTAAGTAACACAAGATAAAATTTTAAGCTAGTCATCTTAGTCATATTACTCATATTTTAAGTACTCAGTAGGCACATGTGATTACTGACTACTCTACTGGACAAGACAGGTTGACAAAATTCCCATCATCACAGAAAGTTCTACTAGACAGTGCTACCAAAATTTGTATTAGTCTAGGTTCTCTAGAGAAATAGAGTCAGTAGAATAGATAGATAGATAAATATTGATTTATTGTAAGTAACTAATTTATGCAGTTATGGTAAATAAGAAGTCCCAAGATCTGCAGTCAGCAAGCTGGAGTTCCAGTTTGAGACTAACGGCCTAAATCAGGAGAGCCCATGCCATAAGTTCCAAATCGAGCCCAGGAGGCAGGAGAAGGCTAATGTCTAGATTGAAAACAGTCAGAAGGAGGAAGAAAATTCTTCCTCAATGAAACTTACATTTTACTCAGACCTTCAACAGAATTGATGATGTCCACTGACATGGAGGAGAGTCTATTAAACGGAACTGAGAGTGAGAGAGAAAGAGAGAGACTGGTTTATTATGCATTTATGCAATTATGGAGGCCAAGTATCCCATAGTATTCTTGTTCTCTGCAAGCTGGAGACTAAGGAAAATCAATGATGTAATTCCAGTTCAAGTTTGAAGGCCTGGGAATTGAGGAGCTGATAGTATTAACCTCAGTCCAAGACAAGAAAAGACAGATGTCTCAGCTCAATCAGGCAGGCAGAAAGAGGAAATATTTTCCCTTCCTCTGTTTTTAGTTCTCTTTAGCCCCTCAACGGATTGGACAATGCCTGCCCACATTGGGGAAGACTATCTATTTTACAGAATTCACTGATTCAAATGCTAATCTCATCTGGAAACACCAGACATAATATTTAATCTGGTCACCGCATGGTTTGTCAAGTTGACATACAAAATTAACCATCACATAGGGGAATCTACTCAATCTGCTGATTAAAATGTTAAAATCATCCAGAAACACACTTCCAGTTACACTCAGAAATAATATTTACACAAATGTCTCAGCACCCTGTGTCCAAGGTAAGTTGGTACATAAAATGAACCATCACACTTTTCATTTGATAAATATGTTGGCTCTCAATATCACCACTGTGATATTTTCACAACTCTAGTCTAGATCCCAGACATTAACACTAATGTGCTCAGTTGTGTCCAACTCTGAGACCCAGTAGAGTGAAGCCCCCTGGCTCCTCTGTCCATGTAATTTTACAGGCAAGGATACTGGAGTGGGTTGCCATTTCCCACCCCAGGGGATCTTCCTGACCCAAGGGTCTTCCATCTCCTACATTGGTAGGCAGATTCTTTTACTGCTGTGTCACCTTGAAAGCTCAAACATTAAAATCCAAAGTAAACAAGATTAACATTTAAGATATGAGAGGAAAGTGTTAGTTGCTCAGTCATGTCTGACTCTGCGATCCCCATGGACTGTAGTCCACCAGGCTCCCCTGTGGAATTCTCCAGGCAAGAATACTGTAGTAGGTAGCCATTCCCTTTTCCAGGGAGTCTTCCCGACCTGAGGGTCAAGCCCAGTCTCCCACATTGCAGGAAGCTTATATGCCAACGTCCAACCTAATACATTTTGTTCATTTTGCTATGGATCTTCCTCTTTCTCATAACATTATGTGTAAAAACACCCATTCTTTTGGTCGTGAGGAAATGAGGAGAACCTCATAACCAGATCTTATACTATGTCTCTATTAGAATAATCACCAATGAATGTGTTAGTATAAACGCCTTGGTTGCAAATGATATAACTTCAAGTCAAATTAGCTTAAACACAAACCAAAATAACAACACGAAATTATTAGTTAATTTAACTTGGAAGTCCATGGTTGGGAGTTATTTCAGTCCATTATGATCCAGAGTTTGCTGATTCAGTGGGCATGAGTTTGGGCAAACTCCAGGAGATAGTGAGGGACAGGGAGGCCTGGTGTGCTGCAGTCCATGGGGTCACAAAGGGTCAGACAGGACTTAGTGATGGAACAACAACAACAGCAACATGATCCAAAGGCTTGAGTGATCAGAATTGTGTTTCATTTTATCCAAGACTGAACTCTTATTTTCTTAATGTTAGTTATAGCTTAAGCTAGTTTTCTTCACAGAAAAGCCAAGAGGGTGAACACAATTTTAGGCTTACCCTACAATTTTATTGAGGAGTTTCAGAGAAAAGGGAAGAGCTGTTTCTTCATAACCCTGACAAGAGCCCTGGTATGTCTTGGAAACAGCTCATCTTTCATTACATGCCCATCCTGTAGTCATTCACTCTTCCTGATTGAGTAGTGACAGTCAAGGTGTGAATGTGTGACTAATTAAACAATCTCATTAAAACAGAGAGAACAATTCCTGAAATAAAGAGATGAAAGACAGACAAAATGTGATATATATCCAATACAGAATACAATAAAATTATAGAATGTGATACAGGAGACATTTACAAGTACATGCTTCCCAAGTGGTGCTAGTGATAAAGAGCCCACCTGGCAAAGCAGGAGACATAAGAGACGTGGATTTAATCCCTGGGTTGGAAAGAATCCCTGAAGAAGGGCATGGCAACCCACTCCAGTATTACTGCCTAGAGAACCCCATGGACAGAGGATCCTGGCAAGCTATAGTCCATAGAGTTGTAGAGTTGGACACAACTGAAGCAACTTTTAGCATGCCTGGTAGTTAGAAAGAAGTATCAAGTGATAGTCTATAGCAATTCACACTCTAAACAGTAGGTCTCAGTAAATAATTATGAGAACAAACAAACATAATTCAAGAATAAAGTTCTCACTACTGGCAAAATTTAGAAGAGGATTATTCTCAGATTTTAGAGAGCCAGAAGATTACCTCTCTGCTTTACTATGATAGCTCATAATACTGTATATCAAAGTGTCATATCAGCTCTTGAAAATTAAAAACAGTTTAATGCTGATTAATTTCTAGCTTCTCTCCCCTATAGTTTCCACACTTTTTTTTTTCAAAATTGCTTAGAGTCATTTCTTTGCCTCTTGTATGTATCCTTAGTCGATTTCGCCTATGTACCACCCTGCACTCGTCACTATTAAATTTCATACTGTTTTTGATGGATGACTTCTCTAATTTGTCAAGGTTATTCTAAATTCTAGTTTAGGCTTCTAAGATGAGATCAGCTTGACCCAACTCAATATCACATTGGATGTGCTCTTAATTCCATTATCTGTCTTTACAACACACACACACACACACACACACACACACACACACACACACACCCATGTGAATCCTAATCATGAACTATTCTACTATACTATTTGGTACTACAGAAAGAAATTATTATTTTTAAGCGTTTGAACAGCAATTTAGACTCAACAGTTAGGTGAAATGGAAATAACTTGCAAGCTCTCTACATTGTGTGGGACTTCTTGCAGGAAAAAAAAAATCAGTTTAGGAAGGTAGACAGTTATATGTCTATGCTGTTATATGAGCAAAAGTGTAAGGTGGCCAGGATTCTGAAACCTAGGATCAGAGAAAATGAAATGCAAACTTGAAAACCCAAAAGAAATTCTTAGTAGCAAGAAAACAGAAATTTGAGAATACAATGCTTAGATCACAAGTTCAAGACAAAGGCATGAGAACTTGATTATGAACTAAATAAATTTTCCGTATGGATTTCTAATTAGCTTCTTGATCAGAATAAAGAAAAAAAATCAGAATTTGGGTGATCCTGAGTGCTCTGGTGGAGGCATTAGATACCACTGCCCAGAATGTGGGAAACAGGGTTTGAGATTTAGGAAATTCTGGATCCATGCTTAAATATTTATTGTGTCTATTCCATTTTGTTCTGTGTTTGAGCTAAATGAATATATGTAGATTATTTTTAACCAACCACTTTTACAGAATAAAAAGATACATTACAAATGATACATAAAGAAGCTAATGACTTGTCTAAGGTCACAGAACTTTTTAAATCAAAAGAGAATCATAGTTCAAAATGGTTTTTGATGCACAGCCAAAAGTTAAAGATAGCATATTTTCACAATGTTTTCTCACTGCGTTCTTAGGTATTTTGATACTCACTGGATAGTTTTGGCAAAAATGGTAAATTACTTACCTCTGAAAATGTCTCTTGGCTTCCCAGGTGGCTTAGCAGGTAATGAATATAATTCCAGTGCAGGAGACACAGGTGACGCAGATTAGATCTCTGGGTTGGGAAGATCTCTTGGAGGAGGAAATGCAACCCATTCCAATATTTTTGCCTGAAAAATCCCATGGACAGAGGAGATTGGCAAACCACAGTTCAAAGAAGCACAAAGAAACATCTCATGGACAGAAAAATATCTCTATTATGTGAAATCCACCTGGAAATTGAGAGACTACATTGGTATTCTACAACAACACATTTAGATAGTTTCAAAAATTATTATCTAAAAATGCCCCACTTAACAATAATCACATGTTTATATGACTATCTTAGCAAGTGGCATCATAAGAATGAAGTCATCTAGAATGCGACAAGTTGGAAATAAATTAGACACTGTTTTTTCAGTAAAGGATTATGGGAGAGGAGAAAGAGAGCTAGTATTTATTGGCATACTTTTTTTTTTGTGTGAGATGCCAGATATAATCCTTAACAACCCTATAAAATATATAAATATGACTATAATTTCATAAATGGTAAATTTGAATTTAGGAAGCTTAAGAAACCTAATCAAGTTACAAAGGTAGTAAATGCCAGACCAATTCAACTTTAAACCATGAATATCTCCATTACTTTTTTCCTTTGTCCTCAATGAAGCACAAGAAAAGAGAGATACAAAATTATTACTACAAAATATACCTTGTTCCATGTACATAGAGTCCACAATGTGCAAAACCTACTTGGAAAGAATTCACCACCATGGTCAAATTCATACCCCCAAAATAAAACTTAAGTCCTGTTGGAGAAGAAGAAAATTATGGAAACGTGTAAAAGTTACTTGAATCCAAAGTGATATTTTGCCTCAGTATACATTAGAATATCAGGACATCCATTCTATAAAGTGAAAACCAGCTTTATTTTTTTAAAGACTTCTTAGTTGTCTCTAAAGACTTCCCAAGAAAAACTTTCCACAGGTTTCTCATGCAAAAGGTTTCTGTACTTAAAACATATTTACAGAAATGGCATTATCAAATATCATTTGAAAATGTCAATGCCTTTCCTTAGGCACACAAGGCTTCTATATTTTTCATTTTCCCACTTGTGCTCCTATTATTTCCATAGTACATATTATCCTTCTAACTCATAAACTCAACTCCATGCTTTCATTATCGGTCTGCATTCCAAAAACCCTAGAGGGATTTTATCCTTACCACATATTCCACTTTGCATCATTTAAAAAGAAAAAAAAAAAGTTTCACACTCCTTCTCTGGACCTTCCAAAACATTATTCAATAGCAATAAAAAATCTTATGTCTTGAATAATTATATAAACAATTTACAGATAATATATTCAACCAAAATTTCCAATAGGATACTTCTATCCAATTCTTGCTCCATGAATAAATTTTATTCATGTTGAATTCTTTGTTCACCATGAATAAAAACAGTATCAGCATAAGTTAGTACCTAAAATCAGAATTACTCATGTCTATTTAAATATGGACTAATATTTTTTCCATGTCTGCATAATTCTGATCACATCAGTCCCTAGATTCTGAGGTACACTGATTTAAATGAGAGTGAATTTTGCTCACAGCTACCATGTGTTTTTGAAGAAACAGCCTGCGGCTAAAGTTGCCTTTTCTGCTGGCTTTCCATATAGAAAGAATTGTAGAATTAGAGCTGGTTTTTAGCAACCTAAACTTATTTTTTTGAATTATAAAAAATTATTTGTGTTTTTAAAGACAACTAAAAAATTATAGTTTTAATCACAACTTGGGTTCTGAAAATTTTGAGAAAAAGACAAAGAGTACGGCATTAAAGCTCAAAATATTAGCTTTATAGTTGGTAAATTATAAATTGGGGCATTTATGTTGGTCTCACAGTCAATGGGGGGCTGAACCTCAGAAGTACATAGACTTACTCCTGCCATCAAATGTCCTGTGGTATCAGAGGCTAGTCCTTCTAAAACAAAACCTGGAGGAAGTTTAGATGAGGGGGAGAAATAGTGATCAGACCAAATTAGATTTATGACACTGAAATCAAAATCCTCAGAAAAATGGAATATCTTTTTCTTATGAGAATTTCACTTCTAAAATGAAAATGTGACAAGCTGATTATGTCAGAATTATTATTTCAAAAATTCTTCATCAATAATCATGGCATCTCCATTGATATAGACAAAGGCCAAGAGTTTCATGGTTACTGATGTCTATACACAGGAAGAAAACCTTGGGAAAGAGAAGACGTGTTCCCATTGATTCAGTTCAGTTCAGTTCAGTTACTCAGTCATCTCTGACTCTTTGTGACCCCAAGTACTGCAGCATGCCAGGCCTCCCTGTCTATCACCAACTCCCGGAGTTTACCCAAAATCATGTCCATTGAGTTGGTGATGCCATCCAACCATCTCATCCTCTGTCGTCCCCTTCTCCTCCCGCCTTCAATCTTTCCCAGCATCAGGGTCTTTTCAAATGAATCAGCTCTTCGCATCAATTGGCCAAAGTATTGGAGTTTCAGCTTCAACATCAGTCCTTCCAATGAACACCCAGGACTGATCTCCTTTAGGAAGGACTGGTTGAATCTCCTTGCAGTCCAAGGGACTCTCAAGAGTCTTCTCCAACATCACAGTTCAAAAACATCAATTCTTTGCTGCTCAGCCTTCTTTATAGTCCAACTCTCACATCCATACATGACCACTGGAAAAACCATAGCTTTGACTAGATGGACCTTTGTTGACAAAGTAATGCTTTGCTTTTTAATATGCTGTCTAGGTTGGTCATAGATTTTCTTCCAAGGAGTAAGTGTCTTTTAATTTCATGGCTGCAATCACCATCTGCAGTGATTTTGGAGCCGCCCAAAATAAAGTCTCTCACTGTTTCCATTGTTTCCCCTTCTATTTGCCATGAAGTGATGGGACCAGATGCTATGATCTTAGTTTTCTGAATGTTGAGCTTTAAGCCAGCTTTTTCACTCTCCTCTTTCACTTTCATCAAGAGTTCCCACTGATGTCATCGCCCTAATATGGCAAAGTTTTGTTTGCTTTCATTTCTGTTCTTTTAACTAGCTGAACATCACCATTAAATCCATAGCCAAGCGGGGTTCTGATTAATTTTTCTTTGGGGAAAAGATGGACAGTAATTTAGGACAGTTCTGCTGCCACTATTATGATGCTGGGCTCCAATCAAAACCATTATACTTTTGTTACCTGTCTGGCATCACCGAAGGAGGCAAGTAGATAAAGATACATTAACTGGATCAACTGCAGGCCTTCACTTTACTAAGGCTAAATAGACATTCTTTATTCTGTTTCTCAGTGCAAATATTGTGTATTCACTTAGTCCAATATAAGCCATCTAAGACCTACCATGAAATTGAAGACAGCATATGCCAAAAACAAAATACATAGCTACTGCAATAAAGTGCCAGCAACCAAGAGATGACACAAATTTGAAAATAATTTCTGTTATGAATTTCCAAAGGAAAATTAAAATCTTGAAGATTAAATGTTGTCACAAATTAAAAGCTTAAAACTCAGAGAAATTAAAGTCCAAAATAAAATTCTCTTTGTCCTGGCAATACTATATTTCAAATACATTAATGTAAAATCTCACTCTCCCAATCTTTATTTTATTCAGTCTCAGATAGATGGATGTTAATACCTGAGTTTTGTTTCTTCAGTAGTTATAACTAGAACCATCTCTCCTAGAAATGGATATACATCTTAGAGCCTTTGGAGTTGTACTATCTTAACATAGCTTACTTTTATAGAGTACAAAGAGAACATAATATTTCAAAACACAGGATCTAATCTCACCAAATGGAGAACAGAAGTCTCTCTAGAACATGTTAGCCCTGGCAAAATTTTGTTCACATAACTCATTTTTTCATGCTGTAGAAACCATAGTGGAGGTTTGGCATTAAGTGAGTAAAGGGGGAAGTGAAAGCGAAAGTCACTCAGTCATGTCTGACTCTTTGTGACCCCATGGACTTACAGTCCATGGAATTCTCCAGGCCAGAACTTTTCCCAGTCCAGGGATCCAACCCAGGTCTCCCGCATTGCAGGTGGATTCTTTACCAGCTGAGCTATCAGGGATGTCATAAATCTTGACAATGGTCTTCCTGGAATGACCTGGAGAAAAGTCATTCTGTATCATGTCCCCAAATTCTTCTGAACTAAAATTCATTCCTATCAAGTGATTAATCATGGAGCTGTGGTTACTACATTTTCATTTCCCCTTCAGGCCCTGTGTTTTTGTGCCAATACTGATTTGAGTATAGATTCCATCTGGTGATGTAGAGACCATGCTCTCACAGAAACATGCATTTTCGTTTCTGAATCATTTCTACTTGTTTCAGTGCATCCTCCTAAGCCTAAGAAACCTATTTCCTAGAAAATGCTTACTTTTCCATTTTGGTTTCAGCTAAAATGATGTACTCTACAGCTGAAACTGCTGTTGATGTTTTTGAAGCAAAGCCCCTAGGGGGCTAATAAAAATTAACATGCCTTCCTTTTGCTTTAATATTACTAACTTTGAAGAGCATTTCCTTGTTGCTGCATTTTCTGCAATAGCAGGCTAAATGTCTAGTATTTGGGTTCTTTTGTGTTTGCTTTTGTGTGCATGTGTTTTTTCCCATTATCTCATTTTGTTCATCTATTCTAGAAGAAATCCCATAGGCAAAGGTGCCTGGTGGGCTACAGTCCACGGGGTCGCAAAGAGTCAGACAAGACTGAGTGACTATCACTTCACTTCACTTCATTCTAGAAGAGTTAAATGAAATAGGAGAGCCCAATCCAGTGCCATTTTCTCAGGTCTGGAACTCACAGTTTAAAGCCAGAACCTCCCTAATGCTACTAACACATGTGGAACACAGATCCTGCAGAGTTTTAAGGTAGCAAATACTGTGTTGCCAACAAGTGACTGAATGGCCTATGAAAGACACTCTTTTCCTATAATTGTATATTTGCCTCAGCTGTGCCTGATTACTGAGGCCTCTGTGATTTGCCAGCATCTGCCAAAGCATCTGGTAGAGCCCTGGCTGCAGCAGGGCTGCAGTTTAAGATCAAGTTTAAGTGTAGTTTAAGATAAAGCTGCAGCAGCCTGGGTCCTCAAGTCCCCTGAATTTGGCCAAGGCCAGCCATGCTTCTGCTGAGGCCCATGTGGCTCAAGCTGTTGCTTGCTAATCCTCCCTTGCAGCTATCATATACCAAGACACCTGTACTCTGAAGCCTCTTGCCCACTCCACAGGAGTTAAAAACCAATAGTGCCACGGTAAATGCCCTCTAGCCCTAAATTAGCCCCTCACACTAAGGTCAAAATGCCGTAGTGCACAAGACTCAAAGACATATACTCTAGCTCTATCAAATCTCCCCGTCTGTGTCTTTTCCCCAAAATTGTTATCTTTTTTTTTTTTTTTTTTATCTTAGACTTCCTTAACTCTGAAACTCTTCCTGGGGTCATTGAAGGACTCAATATTTATCACTGTTCTTTTTTGACTTGAATCTAAACTATTTATTTATTGTACATATTTTTGTGTATTCTTTTTATTATTATTTTGTTTATTCTATTTACTTTAAACTACTTATTGAGACATAAGATAACTAGTAAAGTGTTCGGAAAGAAAAATAGTAACCTGAATACTAATAAGACATAAGTGGAAAACATATCTTGATTAGGGGTGTGTGTTTGCGTGTGTGGGTATAGAGGAGAATATGATGAGCTACTACTTAGCACCTGGAGAAGCAGCATGCTGAAGGCATGCTGTATGCAAATTTTTTAAAATATGATTTAAGACAGTTGAACATGTCCAACTGATTCTCCCCAAGTCCACTGAAATGGAGGAAGAAAAGGGGTGGAAAATGCCATGAGTGATACAGTAATTGAGAGCTGTCAACAGCAAAGAAACATCTGGAATGCAGTAGGAGCATATCATCCTTAAAAACAGAATTTTTAAAATATTTTTTCTGAAATGTAGACATTTTTTCTACATAAGTGTCATACATAATTCATGTTTAATCCCCTAGGTTGGTCCATTGCAACTATTTTAAGTAAAAAAAATAAATAAAAAAATAATAAGTACCTGAAGCAAAATAGAGTAATTGGAAGACCTACAGAAACTATCGTTTATGGTTGTATTTAGAAGTAATGCGTTGTACAGTGATTTGGATACCACAAAATCCATTTTTCCTTATTATGGCTCTAACATTCTGGTGGGGTTCCCCCAAGCTTCCAGCAACTGTTCATAACACCTATGCCTGAGGGCTGGTTCTCTTGTAAATAGGATGTGAGGTGGTAGAGTAAGCAATGGCTCTGAGGAAAGGTGTTGAGACCCAGGTGGTAATTCTGGGGGAATGATGAGTTTATAGGATAGGGAATAAATCAGGCAGAGAAGATACTAGGGTGTTCATAGAGGCAATAAATATGATGGACTGTGGAGAGCTGATGGATTGCGGAGTTACTAGAGTTTTTGAGTATCTGAATGACGGTTTCAAAGAAAAGAATGCATGAAGGCACTCTTCCAGTATTTCCATTATCATCTTCATCTGTCACTATCTCCTGAATTAGCCACCACTTTGGAAAAGTACAGTCAACAATGTTTTCAGTATGGAGGGGATTCGAGGTGGAGGAATTTCTAGCTGAAAAGCAAAGAGGTTCTTGGGCTATTTTGCCGGGCAATTTACTTACTTAACAGATATAGGGATGTTATGACTGCACCAAAATATGTTTTATTAAATATCATTCTATAATATTAAATTTTGTACAGAATGATATGATAAAATACATATATAAAATAAAGAATATTCTTTCAGACCATTTATAAAAGATAATTTTACAGCAGTCATTGTAACAATCATATCAGATGGCAACACTGCAACAGATTTTAAAATTTGTGTGGTATTACTAGGTGTTTTTGCAAATTAGATTAGTGCTTGACATTCTTTAAAAAAAAAAAAAAAGCAACCCATGCATCCTACCATTCAGATTCTGAGTTTTCTAAATCTCTACTTAACTACAACTTTGGTGTCTTAGTTTAAAATCGCATCTTTTAATTCATTCACCTCAGCGTTTTTAATTACATGCAATTTCCATGAATAGAAGTCCAGTTTGGCTTTCATGATTTTGTCATTTAAACTTCTTTAAATGGGAATATTTCAATCCCATCTTAAGGAAATTTCTGTTACGTACAATTTATTGTTAACACCTTAAATTAAATTTATAGAACATTAAATAAAACTTGAAAAATATATGCTAACTTATTTTCAATTTTGTTATTTAATGGATAGTTTAATATCCACTGAGTAACTAACTGACAATCTCCACTGATGGTAGGACATAGAAAAATACATATTTGATGATAGATAAATGTATTTATATAGAATGAAATACCGTAGAATAGATAGATAGGTGGTATATTTTTCAGAAATTACAATAGAATGATTTCTGTTTTTTCTTTTTTATTTGAGGTGTATTGCAATGAGCAGGAACATTCTCCACCTGTATTTTGTGACTTAAAATATATATTGTTTATGTACAAATAAAATTAACCTTGATTATAATTATGCTTACTGGAAATAATATATCAGAGCACATATTGCACGTATGTTCAAATACCTTATCTGCTCCCACCCTACACACATACCATATCCTGACTGAAAAAAAACAATTCATTAAAATGGTAATAATTTTTAAAAATAATATGAACTGCTTTGTTGAATCTTGTATTTGAGTTTGTTTTACATTTTATTCTTAAAGTTCCTAAATTTGAGTTGACATTTATTTTTATATAGCTTCCATTAAGCATTTACTTTTTGTTATAAGCTCTGGATTAAGGGAAAAAAAATTTAATTGTTAATCTTTAATGATCATTATGCTCATTTCAAAGTTGTAACATTTCATAGCAAATGGCTTTTTAGAGAGCTTTGCCTATTTGCAATTTTTTTATCAGACATTTCTTCAACTTTTATTTTCCCAATTATTCTCTTTGAAATTAAAGAACTGTACAATCATATCTTCATTTCTTTAAAATAGCAGTTAAGACATTTGTAACAATTTTCAACCATTTCCTACTCATTTCTTACTCAGCATTTTATTAAAGTTACCTAAGCTTAAATCATTAATTTTCTTTCTGTTTCCTTTAATTGTGATAAGAACCAACTCTTAAAATTGATGCATGCTTTTTTTCTCAAATTCTTTTTGTTTTGGTGTTAACCATAACTCTAACATACTTGTGTGTGTATGTAATACATAACATATTACATATATAAAACTATATATAAAATTATACAATAGTATGTAATTTTATACCTGGATATATGTATGTGTCTGGAGAAGGGAATGCCAACCCACTGCATTATTCTTGCCTAGAGAATTCCATGGACAGAAGAGCCAGACAGGTTACAGTCCATGGGGTCACAAAGGAGTTGGAAATGACTGAATGACTAACACATATATATGTGTATGTGTGTATACGTATATATACACATATATAAATAAATAATAAATATATAACTTTATTATATAAATATAAATAAGTATTATGTAAATTATATATAAATAAATAATAAATAAATATTTATTTATTTATTCCTAGTGCTAAATTGCCTGTACACCCATTATTGCATGCATTTTACCACTTTAAAGTGCTTTCTATCTCCTTCCTTTCATAATATTATGTAGTGTACCTTTCCCTTGCTTCATCATTAACTTCTGGCTATTGTTTTGTTGTTGCCTAGTTGCTAAGTGGTGTCTGAATCTTTGCGACCCCATGGACTGTAGTCTATCAGGCTCTGCTGTTCATGGAATTTCCCAGACAAGAATACTGAAAAAGGTTGCTATTTCCTCCTCCAAGGTATCTTCCTGGCCCAGGGATCCAACCTGTGTCTCTGCATCTCCTGCACTGCAGGCAGATCCTTTACCACCGAGCCACCGGGGAAGCCCTACCTTCTGACTATGCTCCTTCTTTATTATTTTACTTCGCTTTCAAAATCGCTCCACTTCAGTCTGCATCTATGAGAAAGTATCTTTATTAATACCACATGTCTAATTTCTTGTTAGGTCTCTTTAGAGAAACTTCATCTCTGTGTCTCTCTCCCTTTCTTTCTCTCTCTCTATAATACACATTTTAATAGATTCTGCCTCCAACATTGTTTATTGACAGCTTTCTCTCTATATATATAGATAAACAGATAGATAGGTACATAGATGGGTTCTATCTCAAACATTGTTTAGTTACTGCTTTCGTCAGAGACAATGCACTTAAAAATTATGGGCTAGAGAAGCAAAAACTAAGTAAACATAAACTCTGCTAAAATGTATTATATTTCTGTTAACTGGAATAATTGTGATTGAATTAGTGAATGAGAATTGGAAAATTGAAGTACCTCAAAATCCAGAATTTTACATATATTATCTGTAAGGAAAGCAAAATATATATATGCTAATTATTCTTTTTAAAAAAATGTCATGTTGACTTGGAAGACTAAAGAACTTTTGAAATTCTTACTTGTAAATGCATACTAGAAATAACATACTGCATGTTTTCCACATAATAATTTTAGTTCTAGTTATTAAAACACCTGATTGATCTATATTTTAAAATATTCCCATTGTTTCTTTCAGTGAATTTACAAAACTCAAACACATCTCTTTATCTTTTTTCAGTCTATCTTCCTAATTAACTTTCAACTATATGCAGCATTTGGATTTCTAACAAAGTTTTATAAAATATATTTTGCATGGACCCTTGCACCAGCATCCAATTGTGCTAAAAATTGGAAACTGGATTAGGTCTACTTAATCTCTTATAGTAAAGTTCTACTTAAAATTTGTTTCAGTTGTCTACTAGCTTTCTGATTATTACAAGCAGTTTAGTTCTTCCTCTAAGATTCTTTTACATGTATTCAAGTTTTACATGTCAGCTATTTCAGAAGATGCACTTTAATATTTCTTTCAAACAAAATAACTTACTCTTTTTGACAGCATCACTCACCAAAAAGTCCATATTTCTACCTGCATTGCCAAGATACTCCATCCAACATTTAGAGACCATACAGCTTTTTCAATCTCTTCATTACTTTCAGAGAGGAGTTTGAATTTTCTACACACTCCCTTTCCATACTTTTATAATTTGAGGGCTCACATATTTCAGATAAGAAGTAAGGGGGCTGTTGATTGTGACATAAAACTTTACTAGGCAACTGTGTCAAGAGTTCCCAAGACCAGCACCAGATTTCATGATTTGCTGGAAAAGATATAAGGCTCAAAGGTCACTGGACTCATAATTATGGTTAATTACAGCAAATGGATAAAAAACAAAATCACATAAGGGAAAACTGTTGTTCATGGGGCAAAGTCTGGAGGAAACTAGATGTAAGCTTCCAAAAGTTCTCTCCTAGTGTAGTAGTATAGGTCATAGTTAATAGCTCCAGCAAACAAACAAACAAACAAACAAACAAAAAGCAAGGAAACATATATGAAGTATTATCTACCAGAGAAGTCATCTGAGCCTAAGATTCTAGGGTTTTTATTGGGGGTCCATCATATAGGCATATGGTGATTACCAGCCTGCCTGCCCAATTATTGAGACTGCAGATAGCCAGAAGAAAGGTGAGTGTTCAACATAAATCACATTGCTTGCACATTCTCTAGACAGACAGGTTTAAGGAAAAAGGCATGCAAAACAATTAATTGGTGATAATTCATATATTTTTAAACAACTTTACTGAAATATACCTCATATGACATACAAATCACCCATTTAAAGTGTGTATAATTCCTATGACTTTATTCTATTCACAGAAATATGCAACCATCATCAAAATTTTATGATATTTTCATCATTTCAAAATGAAATCCTGGATTTTTGGTTTCTAGTTCTACATGTAAGGAGCTTGAAAGTCAATGCTCTGTCCTAACAATAAAATAAAAAAATTGGACAGACTGAAAAACCAATAACTCTTCTCAAATCCACAGAGAGAGGAGGACACAATGCCAACCACTACCTCCAAGACTAGAAAGATGGGCAGATGAATGTAGGGAGTCATGCCTTACCTGGAGCAGACACTCACAAGCGGAAACCCTTGAGGAAACCAGTGCCGAGATAGGAAAATTTGAACTGTAATTATTAAGTTCCTGGAGGCTGAATGTAGACAACTCTTGACAGTCATAGGGTGGCTCCCATGATATTGTTAGTTTTACCTCCAGGAGCTCCATTAGATTCCTACAGTGAATATCAGAGGGAAAAAAAAGAAAAAAAATTCTCTTGGGGCTTCTAGCAGGGACAGGGGAAAAGAAGCCATTTTGAATCATGTCACAACAGAATACTCTGTTCTTCTTAACAGGCCTGTCCTCAGGAGAAATTAAACAAAGAAATTAAACAAAGCCTAACTTGATGAGGTATTATCAGAGCCAAACTCAACTGAGGAAGAGAAATAATGGACTCCAGCTCACATGAGCCATGCTGTGCCTCAGAGAAAGCCCTGTGAAGTTCATTGCCCTGACGCATAGGCTCACTAAAAGACTTAGACCTAAACGTAGAACAATGGAGAGCTTCTCCTCCCCCTTACAACTCATTAACACATTACTAAAGACCTATTTCCAGCAATTTTTTTAAAACCAGTATACCATATCTAGCTATCAAGAAAAAATTGCAAGACACACCAGAAGACAACAAATATAATTTTAAGAGCAAGTATCAGAATATTAGAAACCAAGTTGGCAGGGATATTGACTTATCAGGTGGAAATTTAAAACAACTATGATTAATATTCTAAGTGTTCCAATGGCCAAGCAATAATGAATGGGCAGTGTAATCAGAGAATGAAAGTGTTAGGGAAAAATAAAGAAACACTGGGGGGAAAAAGAAAACACTATAACAGAAATGAAGAATGCCTTCGATGGGCTTATTAGTAGACTGGACACTGTTGAGGAAAGATTTCTGAGCTTGAGAATCTCTCAATAACAACCACTGAATCTAGAAAGCAAAGAGACTGAAAAACCAATACAAAAAACCAAGAAAAAAAAATAGAGTATTCAAGGACTGTGGAACAACTGCAAAAGATGTAACATAAGCATAATGAGCATTTCAGAAGGACAGGAAAGAGAGAAAGGAAGAAAACAAATATTTGAAATAATAATGATGAGAATTTCCCCAAATCTATGTCACACTTCAAGTCACAGATTCAGGAAGAATACCAAACCAGATAAATGTAACAAACAGACAAACAACCACTCCCCTCCCCCTCAAAAAAATCTACATTTGGCATTCAAATTATAGAAAACAAAAATAAGCAAAAATTTCTGAAAGAAACCAGAGGGAAAATACACCTTACCCATAATAGAACAGAGATAAGAATTACATTTGACTTTTCAGAAAAATGCAAGCAGAAAAAGTGGAATGAATTATTTAAATCATTGAGAAAAAAAAAGAGAGAGAGAGAGAGGGATACTTAGAATTCTGCATTCTGTGAAATTATCTTTTAAAAATGGAGAAATATTTTCTCAGACAAACAAATTTAAGGGAATTTATTGACAATAGACTTGCTTTGCAAGAAATGTTTAAAGCAAATTATGTAGAGTAAAAAAAAATAATATAGCTTTGAAAGTCAGATCTACACAGAGTAAGGAAGAGGACTGTAAAAGGAATAAGTCAAGATAAAATAAAACATTTCACTTTTCTGATTCTTTTTCCTTTGAATTATGTTGATTTACAGTATTTTATTATTTTCAGATGTACAACATAGTGATTCAAGATTTTTATAGATTATACTTCATTTAAAGTTATCATAAAATATTGACAATATTCCTTTCACTATACATTATATTTTTATACTTTAAATATTTTATACCTAGTAGTTTAATGGTGACCTCCCTCAAAAGATCTCAGGCATGTATTGCTACAGTCAGTGCCCCTAACCCTGCAGCAGGCCACCACCAATCCATGCCTTTGCTGGAGACTCCTGAACACCCACAGGCAAGTCTTCTATGGGGTCACTGTTCCTTTCTCCTGGGTCCTGGTGCACAAGGTTCTGTTATGTGGACTGGGTTTGGGTTTGGCTGATTTGGGATTTTATTTATTCCTCCTTTTCTAATTCCTTCACAGGATAGTTTAGGTTGTTTGAGGTTTTTCTAGTGTCTTGAGGTCAGCATGTTACACTATAAATTTTCTTCTTGTAACTGCTTTAACTGTGCCATCTAGATTTGGAAAAGTCATATTTTAATTTTCACTTATCTCAAGGTATTTTCTGATTTCCTCTTTGATTTCCTCACTGGCCCATTTTTTAGTAGCATTATATTCGTTCTCCACATATATGTGTGTTTTTCCTCACCTTTTTCCCTGTAATTGATTTCTAGTTTTGTTGCATTGTGTTTGAAAACGATGCTGAATATAATTTTTATCCTCCTAAGTTTATTGAGAATTGTTTCAAAGGCTAGTATGTGATCTATCCTGGAAATCATAGCATGTGAACTTCAAAAAAATGTGTATTCTGTTGCTTTTAGATGGACTATCTTGTTGATATCTATTAAGTCTAACTGACCTATGGGTCATTCAAGGCACTGCTTCTTTGCTGATTTTTTATCTGGATGATCTGTCAATCGATGAAAGTAGGCTGTTAAATTCTTTGACTATTATTGCCTTACTGTCAATTTCTCCCTGTTTGTTAATACCTAGGGATAATTAAGTTAGTCATGTGGGCTAAATAAGAAAAAAAAAAAAGGAGGACACAAATTACTAATATCAGAAACGAAAGAGGGAGACATTGCTATAGATCCTATGAAATTTAAAGGATAAAATTATACTTTGGAAAATTCTATATCCACAAATTGTATAAAGTAGAGAAAATGAACTAATTTCTTGAAAGACACAATCTGTCAAAACTCACATAAGAAGAAACAGACACAAAGAATAAGCTTATGCATATTAAATAAATAGAATCAATAATTTTAAACGTTCCTGAAACTATTTGATGAAATCAGATTGCCAACATCCATTGGATAATAGAAAAAACAAGAGAATTCCAGAAAAAAAAAAAAAATCTACTTCTTCATTGCTATGCTAAAGGCTTTGACTGTGTGCATCACAACAAACTGTGGAAAATTCTTAGAGATGGGAACACCAGACCACCTGACCTGCCTCCTGAGAAATCTGTATGCAGGTCAAGAAGCAACAGTTAGGATCGGTCATGGAACAACAGGCTGGCTCCAAATTGGGAAAAGCATATGTCAAGACTGTATATTGTCACCCTGTTTATTTAAGTTATATGCATAGTACATCATGCGAAGTGCTGGACTGGATGAAGCACAAGCTGGAATCATGATTTCCAGGAAAAATATAAATAACCTCAAATATGCAGGTGATGCCACCCTTATGGCAGAAAGTGAAGAGGAACTAAAGAGCTTCTTGATGAAGATGAAGAGGAGAGGGAAAAAGTTGGCTTAAAACTCAACATTCAAAAAACTAAGCTCATGGCATCCGGTCCCATCACTTCATGGCAAACAGATGGGGAAACAGTGGAAACAGTGACAGACTTTATTTTTAGGGGCTCATGGACATGAGTTTGAACAAGTTCCAGGAATTGGTGATGGACAGAGAAGCCTGGCATGCTACAGTCCATGGGGTCGCACAGTCGGACACAACAGAGCAACAGAACTGAAATGAACTGAGAGGCACTATATTAAGGTAAAACGTGTTCAAGCCCTCAAGCTCATCACTGACATATATACTTCACTATATTCACTTGTATTATATCTATAATCCTGTACCAAACACTGCACTTGCCTAAAGATATAGTTAACAGCATTTACTATAAAGAAAACCTGCATTGTAAGACTTGGAATGTGAAAGTGGTGTCAGAATGTTTCCTACTATTCATCAACACTCAAGTATTCTCCATCTTTTTTCTTGATTCTAGTGTGATATGTATGCTATGCTAGATTTTGTATTTATTTGTGCTTATGTTTGTGTTTCTGAATGTGTGTGTGTGTGTGTGTGTGTGTGTGTGTGTGTGTGTGTATATCTCCCCACATATGTAGGGCTTCCCTGGTAGATCACCTGGTAAAGTGGTCCACTGGAGAAGGGAATGGTAAACCACTTCAGTATTCTTGCCTTGAGAACCCCACGAACAGTGTGAATTGTATAAAACACTTAGGCCCCTCTCTTTAACTACTGTTATTAGCAAAAAAAGGAAACTTGCATCCTCTTCCTCATTCCTTCCCTTTTCCCCACAACTCAGTTTTAATAGTTTTTATTTTATATAAACTCTATATACTTTAATCACTGAATTTCTCATAAAGGATACACTTTGACTTCAAGCTATCGAACATAAGATAATAAAGAGGGTTATTTCCAATTAATTTCTCTATTTATTTGTTCACTTATTCATTTTGAAATTATCATTTTAAAACTATTTTGAAATAATTTTTAAATTATTCATTTTTAAATTATTTTGAAATGGTTTTTATTATAATATTTATAGCCTATTCTCTTATCCCTGCCTTGTTTTTTATCAATTTGATTTTTAATTGAATATATTAATTTCTCACTACTAGTCCTTTGCTAGGGTTTTCCAAAACACTCCTTAGCTGACTGTAGCTTTTCTTCAAGAAGGGTTAATATGAAAAATATATGTTATTTTTTACAGCCAATATAATTTTGTCTATATCCTTTGTAGCTTGGAGACAACTTTGCTGGATATAATATCCTAATATCACATTTTTCTCTTGAGTCTTTTTGTAGTGTTGATCCATTGTTTTCTGGCAATGAATATTGTAGCCAAACTGATTATCTGATTCTTCATGTTTAATCTTCCTATCTGATTTCCATTCCAAGTGACATAAACTTTTTCACCTAGAAGATAGATTCTTTCATTATAAATCCAATAAATATACTATGATATGTTTTAGTGTATCTGTGTTCCTTTACTTTGATATTCTCCTTCACAATTTCAACTTTTCATATATTATATATTTGATCGTCTTTATCATTAGTATTCTCTAATTATTTTAACTTGGTTTCCTTTTGATAATTTCTATGTTACTCCTCTGTGAAATCTACTCTTCAGTTTCCTTTCTTCCTATATATCCTCTTCTTCATTTGCTGTTTTTTCCCTCAGTTCTTAAATGATTTTCATTAAAGTTGTGATCAAATCCTATTAGTTTTGTATTAATGTTGGAATGTTGGGTTAAACTTTTTATCTGCTTCAAAGTCTCAGTTTTCTTCTGTGCGTTATTTTTCTGTAGATAAGTTTGCTTTTACCACTCCCCAAATATGTTTTCTTATAGTAATGTGTACACTACTTTACCTATTCCTCATTTTGGGGGCATATTTTTCTTTGAGTTGGGTTGTATGAGAAGAAAATAGCAGGGGATAACAATTGTTGTTTAGTGGCTAAGTCATGTCTGTCTCTTTTGTGACCCCCTGGACTATATCGCCCTCCAGGTTCCTCTGTCCATAGAATTTCCCAGGCAAGAATACAAGAGCGAGTTGCCATTTCCTTCAGGGGATAACAATGGCCGTATGTAATCCCTAAGCAGTGCTTCTAAATATCTTTTGCCTGTTTTCTTTTTAGATGTTTGTTATTTTATTTGTTGATATTAAGAGCCTATATATATAACATAAATATGGGGCTTCCCAGGTGGTACAGCAGTAAAAAATCTGCCTGTCAATGTAGGAAATGGAAGAGATGCAGGCTCGATCCCTGAATCAGAAAAATCCCCTGAAGGAGGAAATGGCAACCCATTCCAGTATTCTTTCCTGGAAAATGCCATGAATAGAAGGACCTGGCAGGCTACAGTCCATAGGGTTGCAAAGAGTTAGATATAACTCAGCCACTGAACACACACGCATAAGTATATATATTAGCAACTATTTTTTCATATGCAGTCATGTCATACTTAAATAAGTGTAGAACCCCATATAGTAATACTTTATACAACTTTATAAATCCTCATTTACTGAAATTAAAGCCTTTTATCATTGACAGTTCTATCAGAATACCATAAACCTCTTTAAACCTTGAAAGCAGTAAGAAGTTCAGCACAGAAAATTAACTGCTTACAAATGTGTTGAAAAGACTGAGGACTAAAGGTTAGGGAAAGCCACCAATGGATCTCAGGTTTGCTACTAGTTTTGGGGGAATTATAAAGTTGCTATTTCCAACACAGCTTAAAAGGTACCAGAAATCACGACTGATGGTTACTGTAGTGCTGGCTGTAGCACCAAGAAAATAATTCTTAGGGACAATATCCAGTGCACACTAAAATCTCATGTCCTCTATATCCATGCTTTCCCTTGCTGTTGCAAGAGGAAGAAAAGAGCTGTGTTTCACTTCTGCCTTCCAGATCTAACAAGAGGGAATTCATGTTATTACAATCTAAACCAAAGCCCCACATCAAAGGATTCTAGGAAATTTGTTTCCCAGACATCAACTTTGGAACTATAGGAGAGAGCACAGAAGGTGGTGAAAATGGCCCTGACTACCAACAATCAGTCTGGCACAATCATCCTCTGGTTGCTCAGCACCAATACATAGCCTCCAACTCAACTGTATCTCCCAAACAACAATGGCAGTAAGATCCCTTGACTACCTAGCATGAAGTAACTAAACAACATGTTTGGTCTTTGCTCAAATTCCCATCAAGCCATATATGCAGCATTAGATGATGCTTATACCTTTTCTAGGAGAAGGCAATGGTAACCCACTCCAGTACTCTTGCCTGGAAAACTCCATGGACAGAGGAGCCTGGTAGGCTACAGTCCATGGGGTTGCAAAGAGTCGGACACGACTTCACTTTCACTTTTCACTTTCATGCATTGGAGAAAGAAATGGCAACCCACTCCAGTACTCTTGCCTGGAGAATCCCAGGGACAGCGGAGCCTGGTGGGCTGCTGTCTATGGGGTCTCACAGAGTCGGACACGACTGAAGTGACTTAGCAGCAGCAGCATACCTTTTCTAATTCACTCAGAGATACTCTTCAATGTCTTGCAAACTAAAGACTGAAAAATAAAAGTCATCTTCATCAACATACTTTATATAAAGTTGCTTGGAAAAGAGAAAGGCTTTTAAAAAGGCAGTTGATATGATACAAAACAGTGAAGAAAATAAGCATATTTCTTTAGTCTTCATTTAACAACTGGTATTTAGTTGCTATTTGAAACTTCTCTACCTATGGCTGATTCATGCTGAGGTTTGACAGAAGACAACAACATTCTGTAAAGCAATTATACTTCAATTAATAAATTAAAGCATTGTGAAAAAAAAACTTTCATCTTTCACTTTCCACTCTATGTTCCATTTGTCTACAGCACCTCAAAAGTGTGCTATATTTTGCTTTGTATGGTGACTCAAATTTTTATTCCAAAAGTATCTAATCCTGCTTGTATTTGATTGCTGTAGTCTTTTGTTTTTGTTATCATTAGTTGTGGAAATACTAAGAAGCTTTCAGAGAATCTACTGGTTGACAAAATCCTCTCTGCCCCCCATGGGTAACATAAATTCTATTACTCTTTCAATTAGGATTATAACTGCAGACAGTTGGCCTTTACCTATTAGTTCTGTTCCACTATAAACTCATAAGATAAGATAGTTTTCTCTCATTACCAATTCACTGAAAACATCATTGTGTCCTTATAAAAATATTTCTCTATTGGGAACTAAGACTTCTAAACTATCAAAAGCAGTAAATAATATGCAGGGGAAACAAAAAATTCTTGAGGGGAAACCCAGGTTCTGTCTTTGGGTTGGGAAGATCCCCTGGAGGAAGACATAGCAACTCACTCCAGTATTCTTGCCTGGAGAATTACATGGACACAGGAACTAGTGGGCTACAGTCCATGGGGTCACAAAGAGTCAGACACCACTGAGCAACTAACATGCACTTCAGGGATTATAATAAAAGAGGTCACTCTCATTTTCTACCATTGATTCTCCAATCAGGTTTCTCACTAAGATATTAAAAGCATCATTTATGGTTGTCAGAGCATAAAGTAAAATTTTTAGAACATTTTTCCAACCTAACTAAGTGTTATTATGTATAAAACAGCATAAATAAGTCTTATCTAAGCCACTTGACTGTATTACTGGACCAACTGCTTCTGGGTGATGAGGTGAATAGTAAGGTAAATGATCCCCTTGGGTATGTGTCTATTGCTCCACTCCTTTCCTATAAAATGAATGCCTTGATCAGGAGGAGCACAGTATGCAGCATCATGGCAACAAATAATGCATTCTGTAGATCCATGGATGATCATGAGAGAAGAAAAATTAGAGACAGAGAATGGAAATGCTTATCTAGAGTAAGTGGCAATACCAAGGGGTGGGGGCAGGGGGAGGGATTTCTGCCCCTTCTGTGATTCAAAGGGTAAAAGTTCATTAAACTTCCCCAGAACTTACTGCCACTCTTCCCTCCAGGAACATATGGTATATGTAGGGTGCCTAGTTGATCTTCACTGTAGGAATTTTGTCATTAAGCAGTGGAAGTAGCCAGATTTACCATGGCGATGAGAAGCTTATATATTCGAGACTGAGTCAATTCTATACCAGAATGTTTTCAGTTTGTTAATGAGCTTACTGAGTAAGCACTAGGTGACAGGTAAAGAGGCAGATTGACAGCCACAATATGAGAAATCTTATTTTACTTGATTATTGCAAGTCTTCTCCACAAAAGCATTCTTTTGAAAACATTTACTTAGGCAAGGAATATCTTTACATCCTTTGCCAATTCTTAGAAGTTCACCCTTATGCTTTTCGACTAAATCTTTCCCTAATGTTTTAATTTCACTGCTTCTAAGGTGCTTACTACTGGATAAGTCATTAGTCGTGCACCTGATTGCTAATCTCCAAGAATTGATATATCTGACCTCCAGCAAATTCTTTTTTCAAACAAAATGAACAACCAGATGCCATGCTCAACATTCTGCCCCTAAGAGGATTTCCCTTCATTATTATCCTTTAGGACTATGATGATTAATTTTATGTGTCAACTTTATTTGTCTGAGGGGTATCCGAATATTTGGTCAAACATTTTTCTGAGTATTTCTGTGAGGGTGTGGTTGTGGATGAGATTAACATTTGAATCAGTAGACTGAGTAAAGTAGATTGCCCTTCTAGCTTGGGTGGGCCTCATTCAATCTGTTAAAGGCTGGAATGGACCAAAAAAGCTGTTCCTCTCATGAATAATCAAAACTCCTCCTGCCTGCTTGACTGAATAGGAGCATCAGTATTTTCTTGCCTTCAGGCTCAAACTGAAATTTCAGTTTTTCGTGGGTCTCAAGCTTACCAGCTCTCAGACTGCAACTACAGCATTGGAGCTTCTGGATCTCCACTTTGCTGACTACAGATCTTGAGTCCTCTTGGCCTCCATAGTCACACAAGACAATTCCTTATAAAAATGAATGAATAACTTTATGTGTGTGTTTGTATATGTATATATATATACATGTAAATTTCTTCTCCCAGTCAGTTGTTTCTGTGAAATTTCATATCAGGCTACATGTGTGAATTGGAGGAGAGATGGCAGTTCAGCAGAATTAGGTCCCATGAGAGTCTGAGCTACCTGATCATGTAACTTATTCATGGTTCCAAAAACTATAAAGGCCTGACTCTAGGGATCTGTGTATCTGATAAAAGCTAATCATGTTGCATAGCTGAAATCATATGGTCATTAGGTCAGATGTCTCATACAGTCTCTACTAAGTTTCCTTAGTAAAGTTGGAGATCTTTTTATTTTATTATTTTCTTTTTCTTATTTTTTAGTTGGAGGATAATCGCTTTACAATACTGTGTAGTTTCTGCTTTACAAGGGAGTCTTTTTAAATATGACAGTAATTATCTGCAGAAGAAAAGTCACGTGTTTGCTCTTAGAAATTTGTTTTTCTGTTCTTGTGAATTACTAGAGGGTTCTCACTGGTTATCTCTAATTGCACAGACACTTTATGTATTCTTAGATTGACTGAATCGTACCCCAAGTGGAGGAGCAGCTACTCATTCAACCTTGTTTTGTTCTGCACTCAAGTCAAATTAGTAGCCTTGCCTAACATACAGGTCATAGCAGTATACTTCTTAAAAAAAAAAAAAAAAGAAAAAACAATAGAAAGCAATATACTTTTTGCTAACAACGAGGAAGGGAAGTTATAATATAGACTTGCAACAGTGTTGCAGGGTGTTTTATTGAGGGATTCAGCCTACTCTGTATTTAAGGGATCTGTGGCTATGACCAAAAGAACTTCTCCTTCCAAAATGTTTATTCAAATAAGGTCTCTGGGTAGAGATTTTCTCTTTTATCTCCATTTTTAAAATGTGACATAGCATTTCAGTATGGTGCTCATTTATTTCAGTGCTAGAATCTCCATGATTAATACGGTCTACCAGAAGTACCTAAAGTAAAAATTAGTATTATTGTGCAAGCTCCACTGTACATATCAGTAACCACACTGCCTATTTAATCACTGACAATTAAGGGTTATGGTTTGGCTTCTCCTAATCTGGAATACCAGCATGATCATTAATAACAAGGAGTCTATTCTCCCCTTGTTATGTCCCGCCTGAAGAAGACATCTAATGCAGAAGCTTTAAGAATGCTGGTTCTGCCTTCATAAATATTTTCTATGCTATGGTGATATAAATATATATATGTCCCCTGAAGACCTCCAAAGAGATATCACAGAAGATAAATCCATTATAACATCCTTATTATATCTTTTAGATATGAGGTTTATTCACAGACATTATATCAAAAAAGTTATAGCACTTCAAATTCATTTAAAATAGGATACAGTTTAGGTTAGGTTTTGATTATCCATCCAAGCACAATTAGCCAAGTAACACATTTAATCCAGAATTTCTAGTAAGTGGTAAATACTGTTAAAATCAGCCCACTTTAAATTATTGTTTCTCCTTGAATGTTTTGGTACATTTGGAACGAATTTCTATACATATTTACCCATAGTTTGGCTGATATAAATGATCAAAACTTTGTTCTTTGTGTACGTGCTCTGTCCTCCAAGTTCATACTTTGGACTCATTCCTATCAGAAATTCTTGAATGTAAGTTAATTAGTTTTGGAAGTGATAATATTTGATAAAATGGATATTGTGAATGTCAGTGATTGTTTCAGGTGAAGATAATACAGGATCTTCAAATAAAAAGAATAAATAGTCTCCCTGGAAGTGAAAAAAAAAAGTGAAAGTGTTAGTTGCTCAGTCATGCCTGACTCTTTACCATCCCATGGACTGCCAGGCTCCTTTGTCCATGAATTCTCCAGCCAAGAATACTGGAGTAGGTAACCATTCCCTTCTCCACCCAGTAGTCAAACCCAGGTCTCCTGCATCGCAGGTGGTTTCTTTACCTATCCATCTAAGCCCTTAGGGAAGCCCCTGTCTTAGACAGAAGAAAAGGAACTGGTAAGGAAGGATCGGTAAGATTTGGGTATTCAGTGTACTTGGATTCATCCAAATCTTTCCAAATGTCCTCAGTATAATTTTTAGGATATTACTATTTCCTAGTCAACAAAAAATTTTGAGAGTTCTGAGTTAAATTTGTTTATAGTTCTGTCTTGCAGAATGAAACTTCAGATATGGTTTGAGAAACATTGGCTCTTTTGTTATAAGACATAAAATATGCTTTCCGATAAAGCACACAAGCGTGTTCTTTGTGCCATGAACTGAGTATTTGAAGGTCTAAATTACCATTTTATTGTTTTTGTTTATTCTCTAGTGCATCCAGAATAAAAGCTTAGTATATATATATATAATCACCATTCCTACTACAGAAATATCTCACAGCAGTTATTTGGTGACTTAATCCATTGTCTTCCATAGGCACATTATTCCAGGCTGATATCAGCTAATGAAATATTTTCTGTGACATTCCAGGGACTAAAAGTATCCCATATTCCACTAAAGATGAGAGATTACTATTACATTAGTATCCAAGAAGTTCAGATACCATAAAAACTAAATACACATATATAAAATTATATGTATATTTAAACTTCCATATTTCTTAATTCTTGATTCCAAGAGATACCTGTGTTTATAACTGCTTTTGATCTTTAAAACCTAATTCAACAAATTTAATATATACAGATGCTAAGGATCAGGGAAATAAATTAGAGCTATCTAATTTTACAGCTGAAACTATTTTCTCCCCTTATTGATTATTTTTACTATGATTTTTTTTTTCAGGAAAATGGTGCCAAGCTAATTCAAAAGAGGGAAATTTTATTATAAATGAAAACACAAAAACAAGCCTCAGGAAAAGTGTGATACAGGGCATTTGTTGGACTTTTGGCAAAAGAGATTATTAGACTTTCAATGTGACATTTTGTTACTAATGAGATCTTAGTTACAATTTACTCTCTGGTGTGTTAGTACTATTAAGTTAAGCTCCTCCAGGAAGGTAACAGTTTGATTGCTGATAAGCAAAGAATTTCCCTTGCATCATATGGTCACATTTGAAACAATAACAATGACTACAGAGAAAGGATCAGGAGGTACAACTGTGCTCTCAGACATTCTTTCATTCAGGTACACGTAGTGTTCACTTCCAGAAGAATATAACACAGACTGAAGCAGCCAAAATATCTATTTTATACATTTTCTCTTCATTTAATTTTTATTTATTTTTTAGTAGCTACTTTGTTTAGCTAGTTTGCTGTGGGAGAAAATTATCATGGTATAGAATGCTGTGCTTGAAAACTACCAAAACCAGACTGGTTCAGTAGCGTGGTTTTGGGAAGATGTGGCCCCAGCTAAAAGAACTTAAGCTCCAAAGTGAATTTGAAACTTAAGTTACCTTTGAGGACTAGAGTCTTTTCTGAGTAATTAGAGTGATTCCAAAATTCCTATAAGATTTCCAGGTGATTTCAATAGGAATCTCAGAAAAAAATAAAAGAGAACACATCGTAATCCATTAAAGCTTTTAAAAAATTCCTAGAACTTATCCATTCAATTTATGTCAAAATTTAATACCTGGTGTTATTTTTTATCATATATTATAAGAATGACTTGAAACAAGTGTGAGTTATCTGATAATGCTATAAGTGCATACTGCTGAAATGTGCACTGGGATCCGTAATACTGCAGTTACCCATGTATAAAGTTGCTCAGACCAGTGATGTTGTGATACCCTATCAGATACACTACACTATTTCTATTTGCTTATATGCCCAATATAGATACAAAATCTTTATCCAGAATTGCAATCAAATGCCTGTAATTTCCCCATGTTTTGAATCTTTATAGCACTTTATGCTTGTTTAGGACTCTGTTCTAATCTATACAGTTTTTTTTCTAACTTTTTTTAACCTTTTATTTTTGTTTTTACCAAGAGGTAAAAATTATGTCTTATTTACTATAATATCTTCCACAACACTTTATGCACAATACTCTGTGCATAATAGGTCCACAATACAAGTTTCATTTACACTAATTAATAAGAAAATGCTATATTTTGAAGAAAGGACTGACTTTATTATCTTTTCCCTTTAAGAAAAATTGTCATACATACTTCAGAACAGTAATCATTAATTACAGTAAAAAAAAAAAGTCACACCTGTTTATTCCTATCCATAAAATATGTACATAGGCCAATCTATTCATCAGTCCATCTTAAATATTCAATTCTCATCACCAACTCTATTATCATTGTAAGAAGTCCCTACAACTTGCAAGAAATTCTCATTATGAAACATCAAACTTGTAAGCTCCTTGCTATTACTGTAGATGGCACCATGAAAAGAAGCTCTTCTTGTTTTCTGAAAGCCATACCTGTATCATTTTCTGTCCAAACTTACTGGCTTTTCTCTACTGTCATGGGGAGTTTTGATTTATGTCGCTCACTGTGAGGATTCAGAGAATAAGTTGATGCCAGTTCCTGTGTACTCTCTGGTACACATATAATAGTTTGTCTGCTACTGTCATTTTCCTTTCACTTGACATTGCAAAATGACAAAAAGGAAACCACTGGTAATCACACACACATACACACACACACACGCATACACACATACAACAAACATGCACACACATACAAATAATCAACAAGCATTGGCCTTAGTTAGAAAAGAAAAATAAAAGTAAAATTTTAACGACTTTTATAGAAGAAGAGATACTTAGTAAAGCTTATAATTCATTTAATTCCCTCTCCCTCCATACAAAATTTTCTTGAATTGTGTACATATCATGATTATTTTATTAGCACATGGAAATTTGAAACATTATATCTTGAATATTGCCTAAGCTGAAACTTCCCAAAATTTGTCTAAAATCATAATGATGAGAAACATCCTGTGACTTTCAAAGATCTTTTTTAAAAGTTCATGCTTGGAATATTCCATCATAAGATAATTAGCCACAGACACACACATATAAGTATATATCACTCACTATGAGCATTCAGTAAGTAAGTCAATGCATGTTCCCCTGTACTCTTTGATACACAGGAAAACAAATGGTCTCAACACAAATTATTTTTATTAAAAAAATAACATTTTAAAATATGCATAAACATGTAATTATTAAAGGATTAGATGGATATTTAAAACCAAGTGACTGCTACTTCCAGTAGAGTTTCATTCTGAAGCAGTGTTTTGCAGTGGTTAAATAAGTGGGCTTTGCCAATAGATAGTTGTTTCTAAATACAGGCTATACCAAATAAAAAATGTGGGACCTTGGGCTAATTAATATCTCATAAACTCAGTTTTCTTATTTTTAAAATAAGAGTAATGAGTACGTACTTCATAAGATTGTTAAAAGAATTCAATATCAGTGCCTTCACTTTTAATGAATGTAAGCTATTGTTACTATCATAATAAGTTCACACAAATGGAAAGCAGAGAAAATATAAAAAACCTGGTAAAAACCTGTGGATATGTTGAATTATTTCCATTGACAATACAAAACATAATTTCAATTATTTTCTCCTCAGGATATACAAAGATATAAAAAAAATGAGACTAGAAGAAAATAGATTGGTAGCTAGATTATAATGTGATAGTTTGAATTCCTTAGAAGAAGAAAAGTATATAGTCCATTCCACAGATACTGAGCTTTGCTTTGATGTGATTTTACTCTGACCAATGGGGTGTGAATCAGAATCTAGTTTGAAATATAAACCGCACAATTTATTTTAACAGATAATTTAATGTCAATTAATCTTAATAACTAGCTATTGGAGGGAAATTGGTTAAAAAGCAAAAAGAAATCTTTCTTTATCATGGAGATATTAATAAAAACTGTGTGAAAGCAATTACCATCCCTAAAGCTGAGGATGAAAGGGGAAGATGTTGAAACTGCTAAAATAAAAGTTTAAAAGAAAAACCTCATGGATGTGGTGTCCACACGGCTAAAAAGTTTAGTTCCAGTACCTTAGAGCCTCTGATAATGGACTCCAGAGAAAGAACTTGGATACAAACCTTAAGGAGCAATACTTGCCTGATATCCATGCCTTAGGAGTTCAAAAGAAGGACTTCACTGTAGGTAGAATATAGACATTTAAGGATGGGACTATGATTAGCTGGTCCTGGTGACCCTGAACAGGCACAGAGACAAGATGTTTGTTTCAGAAATTTCAGAGAACTGCAATTTGCAATCATCTAATACTTTGGCCACCTGACGCAAAGAGCTGACTCACTGGAAAAAGACCCTGATGCTGGGAAAGATTGAAAGCAGGAGAAGAAGGGGACGACAAAGGACGAGATGGTTGGATGGCCTTACCGACTCAATGGACATGGGTTTGGATGGACTTTGGGAGTTGGTGATGGACAGGGAGGCCTGGTGTTTTGCAATTCATGGGGTCACCGAGAGTCGGACACGACTGAGCGACTGAACTGAACTGATTACTACAAAGTTAATGAAGAACGTTGGGGACATTCATGGGGAGAGTAGTTTCTTCTTCCTCCTTCACACTTTAACTCACTTCTGATCTCCTCTATAACTGAATCAGTAGCTGTCCAGAAGAATCCTGCCTAGATTAACTAAATTCTAGGTGACCACCAGACACATCATCAATAATTTCATGGCAAATAGTTGTTATATGTCACTGAGTTTTAGAGTAGTTTGTTACACAGTAATAGATGACTCATACAACTGAACAGGTAGTTAAGTAAACATGTAGATGAATAGGTGGATAATAGAGCAACATCTGTAAGGGCAGGGATTTCATTTATTTTAGTTACCATTATATTTCCATCTTTATTAAAATAGTGCCTGATAAATAGTGATCATCAAAATAATTAACAACTGAATGAATATATGATTATAAAATATTTAAATCTAGTATGTTTAATTTTGTATAATTAACACTTTCATGTTATTAAAAATTCTTGCAGAATTTAATTCCCAAAGACACATATGGATATACCGTAATGTGCTCTATAATCTTTTGGAAAGGAACATTTAGTTGGTTTCTAATTTGCTTTATTATGATTGCAGTGCAGTAAGTAATTTAATAACTGCATATAATCCATTATCTCTAAATATTTTCATTTGGGTTTTATTTATAAAAGTGAAATTCTGGGTCAAATTATATACATACCATATATATGAAGATGCATACTTAGATATTACATATATATTATTTTATTACAAAGATAAAATATTGTGTATACAAAAGATGGCAACAGATCTATCCATATAAGTACTATATAGAACAATTAATGTTTGGAATTAAATTTTATGTCTAAGTCTATGACCCTTTAGATCTGTAATGTATTGATTCATAAAGTCCTATGTTTGGTTCAGATTACCTTTATGATTTGGAAATTTGAATCAATTTGTTTCTTACAATTTTCACCATCTGTAAAGTAGATGTTGTAAAGCTACTTAATAGATATATTTGATGATTAAATTAGTTAATTTATCTAACATACTTTGTAGCAAAACATGCTAGTTTTATTGATTTATGCTTGACTATTTTAAATAATAGCTTCAATAGACATGGGACAATATTCTACGTGATATTTTTCACTTAATATTAAGTTTGTTTCCATTACAAAGAGTATTGAAACTTATTAAAACATTAAAATATGTAGAAAAAATAAGCTATGAGTAACAGACTACTTGCCTGCAGTAGGAGATATACTGGTCATCTGAGTTAAATTTACCCATTCCAGTCCATTTTAATTCACTGATTCCCAAAATGTCGATGTTCACTCTTGCCATCTCCTGTTTGACCGCTTCCAATTTGCCTTGATTCATGGATCTAACATTCCAGGTTCCTATGCAATATGGCTCTTTATAGCATCAGACCTTGCTTCCATCACCAATCACATCCACAACTGGGTGTCGTTTTTAGCTTTGGCTCTGTCTGTTCATTCTTTCTGGAGTTGTTTCTCCACTGATCTCCAGTAGCATATTGGGCACCTACCGACCTGGGGAGTTCATCTTTCAGTGTTCTATCATTTTACCTTTTCATACTGTTCATGGGGTTCTCAAGGCAAGAATTCTGAAGTGGTTTGCCATGCCCTTCTCCAGTGGACCACATTCTGTCAGACCTGTCCACCATGACCCATCCGTCTTGGGTGGCCCCGCTTGGCATGGCTTAGTTTCATTGAGATAGACAAGGCTGTGGTCCGTGTGATCAGATTAGCTAGTTTTCTGTAATTTTAATTTCAGTGTGTCTGCCCTCTGATGCCCTCTCGCAACACCTACCATCTTACTTGGGTTTCTCTTACCTTGCACATGGGGTATCTCTTCTCGGCTGCTCCAGCAAAGTGCAGCCGTTGCTCCTTACCTTGGACAAGGGGTATCTACTCACGACGGCCCCTCCTGAGCTTGAATGTGGGGTAACTCCTCTCGGCCCACCTGTGCCCATGCAGCCGCTGCTCCTTGGGCCTGGGGTAACTCCTCTCGGCTGCCGCCCCTGGCCTTGGGCGCGGTCTAGCTCTTCTCGCTTCCGCCCCTGGCCCCCGGCCCACCTAGCTCCTCTCGGTCGGCGCCCCCGACCCTCGGCCTGGCCTGGAACCCCCCCAAAAATAAATTCTTACACTATTTCCACTGTTTCCCCATCCATTTGCCATGAAGTGATGGCACAAGATGCCATGATCTTAGTTTTCTGAATGTTGAGCTTTAAGCCAACTTTTTCACTCTCCTCTTTCACTTTCATCAAGAGGCTCTTTAGTTCTTCTTCACTTTCTGCCATAAGGGTGGTGTCATCTGCATATCTGAGGTTATTGATATTCTCCTGGCAATCTTGATTCTAGCTTGTGCTTCATCCAGCCCAGCATTTGTCATGATGTACACTGCGTATAAGTTAAATAAGCAGGGTGACAATATACAGCCTTGATGTACTCCTTTTCCTATTTGGAACCAGTCTTTTTTTCCATGTACAGTTTTAACTGTTGTTTCCTTATCTGCATACAGCTTTCTCCAGAGGCAGGTCATGTGGTCTAGTATTCCCATCTCTTTCAGAATTTTCCACAGCTTATTGTGATCCACACAGTCAAAGGCTTTGGCATAGTCAATAAAGCAGAAGTGGATATTTTTCTGGAACTCTCTTGCTTTTTCAATGATCCAGCGGATGTTGACAATTTGCTCTCTTGTTCCTCTGCCTTTTTGTAAATCCAGCTTGAACATCTGTAAGTTCATGGTTCACGTATTGTAGAAACCTGGTTTCGAGAATTTTGAGCATTACTTTACTAACGTGTGAGATGAGTGCAATTGTGTGACAAACTTCATTTTGTGGTCTCCAAAATCACTGCGGATGGTGACTGTAGCCATCAGATTAAAAGGCGCTTACTCCTTGGAAGGAAAGTTATGCCCAACATTGACAACATATTAAAAAGCAGAGACATTATTTTGCCAACAAAGGTCCATGTAGTCAAAGCTATTTTTTTTTTCTCAGTCTTGTGTGGATGTGAGAGTTGGACTATAAAGAAAGCTGACAGCTGAAGAATTGATGCTTTTCAACTGTGGTGCTAGAGAAGACTCTTGAGAGTCCCTTAGACTGCAAGAGATCCAACTAGTCCGTCCTAAAGGAAATCAGTCTTGAATATTCATTGGAAGGACTGATGCTGAAGCTTAAGCTCCAATACTTTGGCCACTTGATGAGAGGAAGTGACTCATTTGAAAAGACCCTGATGCTGGGAAAGATTGAAGGTGGAAAAAGGGGGTGACAGAGGATGAGATGGTTGGATGGTATTACCGACTCAATGGACATGAGTTTGGGTAAACTCTGGGAGTTGGTGATGGACAGGGTGGCCTGATGTGCTGAAGTCCACGGGGTCACAAAGCATCAGACATGACTGAGCAACTGAACTGAACTGAATAGTTTGCTTAGGTGAAGTGCTAGATATTTTTCATGTGACTTATTTTATGGTAAGTACAGGTAATAGTACATTTTATATCCTTACATCTTCTGTTTTCTGAGAATAAATATTTTCAATTCAAAATATGAAATTTTAAATGAAGACAAGTCAAGGTGGCAAATGAGTAGGAGGACTCTGAGTCACCTTTCCTCATAAATGTATCAAGAATACATCTACAAACGGTACAGTTCTCACAGAGCACTGGCTGAACACTAGCAGAGGACCTCAGACACCTGAGTGAACAAGAAAGATTCCAGCGCAACCAAGTAGGATGAAAGAAAGAAGAAGAGAAAAAGAAGAGGAGAGAAAGCAGGATGGAACCTACAACCCTGTAGGGGAGGGGGAGCTGAAGGAGAAGAGAGCTTTCCACAACTGGGTAAGCCCGCTCAATGATGGGGAGATCAATTGAGACAGAAGAGGATATTCAGCAGCCATTGGAGGAGAGCTCAGCAACTGGTCTCTGGCAGGCAGAGCAGAATGAGACATACACAGATGGTCCATGCCACAGCCCTACATGGGGCCAGAGGCTGGGGCCTGAGACATGTATCTATTGGTGTGGACAGGTGCTGGGTGCTGGAACATGGGGTTTGGAGAACAAACCCAGGGAGAGGACTGCTGTTGGCTGCAAGGAGACAGCCCGAGAGAAGGGAGTGATGAACTCTGCAACCAGGAATGCTTGTGGAGGAAACCAGGATCACGGAAGGAACAAAACACCATTGTTGAGTGATATATAAGGGGCAGGGCTGCCTTTCAGTCTCTCTCCCCATGTGCTGGCCCCTGCCTCCTTGAGCACTAGGAAGGAATTCACCAGAGTGGCTCTCCTCATGTCCACAGCCTCCATCTCCCTGACACAGTTGTTCCCTGCTGGGGATAGATCCCTCACATCCCTGGCTACTAGTTCCCTGTCCCTTCCATGGTGGGCACTCCGGAGATTCCAGTTGCCACCACCTCTACATCCCCTCCTCACCAGGGAGGACTCACATGGCCCTAGTTGACACCCCCATGACCTGTTTTGTAAACTCATCACCTACAGAATATGTGAACAGACAGTGGGTGCTCCTGTAGCCAAATCATCTAGGTTTAGCAGTTGTAGACTTTGTGGTCATATACATGTGAGGGTTGGGCGAGGTCAGAGTTAGAGCTGCCCCCATAACACATCCAAATCCATGATTACAATCCTGGGACCTAACTTCAGTGGATCTACCCTGGTAGCCTGCTGAAAACAACATCTGAGAGATAGTAGAGTCAATTGCTGGCATGAGAGCAGTGCCAACAACAGTGTAATCTGAGAGCTTGCACAATGGGTGAAAGGTGATACAACAGAGCACGCTCACAAGTGAAACAGCTCCAGAAGAGGAATACTCGGGGTCTTCCTTCATAGTGGGAAAGCTTCAATCCCACCTACCTGTTTACCACAGATCAGAAACACAGCTAAGATGCAGATCTGTGGACCTTTACTGCAACAACCAGGGAGTAGATCTCACCTGTGATAGGAAAGTGACAGCCACAGAGCAAAGGGGAGGTCCTATTCAATATCTAGTGCAAGTTCTTGTCACATCAGTCGTGTCTCCTATTTAAGGGATAATCATAAACTGAGGAAAGAAGTGGCAGAAAACTATACTAAAAACATCCTTCATACCAAAAAAATATTAAACTCATGCAGGCCACATGAAAGAGTTCTCAAATAATAATAGCCCTCTAAGACAGTCTGAAGGTCTAGCAACAGGAGAAAGAACCCCAAGGGCATTTGGCCTTGAAGATCAGCAGGGCTGGAGCTACACAGAGTGGAGGAAATGAAGACTCCACTCTCAAAGTGTGCACTGGGACCCAGCACAAATGCAGTACCTCCATAGGAAGGTGGGCTACACCTCCCTGGAGTCCTGGAGTGTCTCCAGGGGAGGTACAGGTCAACTATAGCCCACTGTGGGGATAGGTCACCGGTAGCAGAAGCCCCAGGGAATATTGAGTAGAGCTCTCCCAGAGGTTCACATTTCAGCACCAAGAACCAGCCCCCTCAATGATCTGCAGGCTCGAGTTCTGAGAAGTCACAGGGCAAACAACCAAGATAGGGATACAGCCTCACCCATCAGAAAACAGGCTGCCAAAAGTCATACTGACCTCACGCCATCTCAAAAGACACCTTGATGTGGCCATGCCCATTAGAAGGACAAAGACAAAACTCCATCCACCAGAGAGCAGGCACAAGTCCCTGACACTAAAAAGCATGCACAAGCCCTTAAACCAAACTCACTCACAAGGGGACAGACACAAGAAGCAAGAGGAACTATGATCCTGTAGCCTATGGAATGAAGGCCAAAACCACAAAAAGTTAGACAAAACAAGACTACAGAGAAATATGTTGCAAATGAAGGAACAAGGAAAAAACTCAGAACAACAAAATGAAGAGGAGATAGCCAATCTACATGGAAAATAATTCAGCATAATGATAGTAAAGATGATCTAAAATCTCAGGAAAAGAAAAAAAAAATGGAGGTACAGATGGAGACGATATAAGAAATGTTCAACAAGGAGCCAGAAGATTGAAAGACTAAACAAACAGAAATGAACAATACAATAACTTAAATGAAAAGGGAAGGAATCAAGCAAATAACTGAGACGGAAGAATAAGTGATTTGGAAGTCATAGTGGTGGAAATCAGTGTCACAGAACAGAAGAAAGAAAAAATAATGAAAAGAAATGAGGACAGTATCAGAGACCTCTGGGGCAGCATTAAATACACAAACAAAGGAGAAGAGAAAGAGAAAGGGCTGGATAAAATATTTGAAGATATTATAGCTAAAAATTTCCATAAGAAATTTTCATGAGAAAGGAAACACTCACTCAAGTCCAGGAAGTTCAAAGAGTCCGATATAGCATGAAACCAAGGAGGAACACCCTGAGACACATATTAATCAAACTGACAAAAATTAAAGACAAAGGTATTAAAAGAAACAAGGGAAAAGCAACAAATAACATACAAGGGAATCCCCATAAGGTTATCAGCTGATCTCTCAGCAGAAACTACAGGCCAGAAGAGAATGGCGTGATATACTTCAAGTGATGAGAGGGAAAAACCTACAACCAGGAATACTCCACCCAGCAAGGCTCTCATTCAGATTTGATGGAGAAATCAAAAGCTTGACAGAAAAGCAAAAGCTAAAATAAGTCAGCATCACCAAACCAGCTTTACAGTAAATTCTTAGGGAACTTCTGTAGGCAGGAGAAAGGCCAGCAACTTAAAATAATCTTGTCCATAATAGACTGCTATATCAAAGCCTCATGGGAATAACAAATCCAAAAGCTACAATAGATACACACACACAAAGAAAAAGCAACTCAAACACAACACTAAAGAGGTCATCAAACACAAGAGAAGACAATGGAAGAGGAAGGGAAGAAAAAAGACCTACAAAAACAAACCTGAAACAAGAAAATTGCAAAAGGAACATACATATTGGTAATTACCTTAAATGTAAATGGGTTAAATGCTCCAGCTAAACGATACAGATTGACGGAATTGATACAAAAACAAGATCTGTATATGTGCTGTCTACAAGAGACCCTCTCCAGACCCAAGAACACATGAACACATACAGAGTGAAGATGAGGGGACAGAAAAAAGACAGTCCATGCAAAAGGAAATCAAACTGGCTGGTGTACTATTACTCCTATCAGACAAAATAGATTTTATGGATGAAACACAAGCTGGAATCAAGACTGCCAGGAGAAATATCAATAACATCAGATATGCAGGTGACACCACCCTTATGGCAGAAAGTGAAGAAGAACTAAAGAGCCTCTTGATGAAAGTGAAAGAGGAGAGTGAAAAAGTTGGCTTAAAGCTCAACATTCAGAAAACTAAGATCATGGCATCGGGTCCCATCACTTCATGGCAAATAGATGGGGAAACTGTGGAAACAGTGGCTGATTTTATATTTTTGGGCTCCAAGATCACTGCAGATGGTGATTTCAGCCATGAGATTAAAAGACGCTTACTCCTTGGAAGGAAAGTTATGACGTGGGTAGCATATTAATAAGCAGAGACATTACATTGTCAACAAAGGTCCATCTAATCAAGGCTATGGTTTTTGTAGCAGTCATGTATAGATGTAAGAGTTGGACTATAAAGAAAGCTGAGCACCAAAGAATTGATGTTTTTGAACTGTGGTGTTGGGGAAGACTCTTGAAAGCCCCTTGGAGTGCAAGGAGATCCAACCAGTCCATCCTTAATGAGATCAGTCCTGGGTGTTCATTGGAAGGATTAATGTTGAAGCTGAAACTCCAATACTTTGACCACCTGATGTAAAGAGTTGACTCATTGGAAAAGACCCTGATGCTGGGAAAGGTTGAGGGCAGGAGGAGAAGGGGGAGACAGAGGACGAGATGGTTGGATGGAATCACTGACTCAATGGACATGGGTTTGGATGGACTCCGGGAGTTGGTGATGGACAGGGAGGCCTGGCGTGCTGCTATTCATGGGGTCACAAAGTGTCGGACACGACTGAGCGACTGAACTGAACTGAACTGAATGTAAAAGAGGAGAGATATAAAGTATAAAATTTCAAAAAATTAAAAATTATACAATACTGAATTTTTTATTAAGTATAAATTTGTGGTTTGTTTTGTTTAAAATATACTTTCCCTCTGTCCACCAAGAAAGGCCAAGAAGCTATATCAACTTAATATCTTTAAATTCCCACATGCATATGTTATGATGTCTAAATATTATTCTCACTGAAAATGATTAGGGTTCTTAGAAAAATAGCTTGTTCAGGTCTAGGTAGGAAATGTACAAAAATAACAGAAGAGTTTGCTATGCTAGAAATAAAGGAAGGTATCAAAGACTAACGTGGGGTCATGCCCAAAAATGTCACAGTTAACAAGCTTAAGGTGATGACACTATTAATGAAGGGATTATTTAAAAGCCATAAAAATAACAACTGAATCTAATTCAAAATACTAAATACACATTTTATATTTGTGGTGTTAAAAGTTGTTCTGAAACAGATTAGAAATCAAAACAAGGCAAACTTTTCTTAGCATTATAATATATATCAAACATAAAAATAAGTTACTCAGAAAATCAGTAATAAAAGAAAAAACTATGCATTTTATTTCATTTTTCTAGTAAATTTACTAATAAGAAAAAAACTTATTTATATGTGAATTCCAGTAGATATATTTGAAGGAAACATAGAATTAAAAATTCACCATTTTACAGCCACTACTGTAATGATTATATCAGGTAATATCCTTATTTGTTTTAGTTCTGTGAAAGTGTCATTAATATTTTGACATGGATTGCACTGAATATGTAGACTGTCTTGGATATTATTGTCATTTTAGCAATTAATTCCTCCATTCTATAAACATGGTATATCTTTCCTCTTCAATATTTTTCATGAGTATCTTACAGTTTTATGGGCATGAGTCCTTTACCTCCTTAGCTAGATTTATTTCTAGGTGTTTTTATTTCTTTAATTTTTGATGCAATTGCAACTGTTATTGCTTTTTTCTCTTTTGGATAGTTTATTGTTAATACATAAAAACACAGAAGATTATTATATATTAATTTGATATCCTGCAATTTTACCAAACTCATTGGCAAGATCTAATTGTTTTTTGATGGTGTCTTTAGCATTTTTCTTTCCAATCTGTATTTTTTTTTTTATTGTCTGCTATGGCTAAGATTTGCAATACCGTGTTAAATAAATGTGGCAAGACTAGGCATTTTTGTCTTGTGCTTGATCTTAGAGGAAATTTTTTCAGCTTTTAATCCTTGAGTATGATGGTAGCTGTGGACTTGTCATTTATTGCCTTTACTATATTGAGGTGTGTTCTCTCTTGGAATGTAGAAGAGTTTGGATAGACAAAATAATCTTGAGAAAGAACAAAACTAGAGTTATCATAATCCCTGATTTAAAAATTACCATTTAAAGCTATAGTAATCAAAACAGTATGACACTGAGAGAAAAACCAGACATGTGGATTAATGGGACAGAAGGGAGAGGTCAGAAATGAGCCCACACTTCCATGAGCAATTACTCTATGACAAAAGAAGCATTAATGTACAATAGAGGAAAAACAGTCCCTTCAATAAATGACATTGGGAAGACTGGATAACTACATGTGAAAGAATAAAACTGGACTACATGCTCATACTGTGCAGGAAAATAAATTCAAAATTGGCTAAAGATTTAAACGTAGGACCTGAAACCATAAAAATTCTAGAAGGAAACACAGGCAGTAAGATCTTTGACATAAATCAGTGTTTTTTTGGAGGGGGGATATGTTGCCTCAAGCAGGAGAAACAAAATGTAAACAAGTAGGACTACATCATGGGGTTCTCAAGGCAAGAATACTGAGGTGGTTTGCCATTCCCTTCTCCAGTGGGCCACATTTTGTCAGAACTCTCCACCATAACCTGTCCATCTTGGGTGGCACTACACAGCATAGTTCATAGTTTCATTGAGTTAGACAAAGTTGTGGTCCATGTGATCAGTTTGATTAGTTTTCTGTGATTGTGGTTTTCATTCTGTCTGCCCTCTGACGGATAAGGATAAGAGGCTTATGGAGTTGGTGAAAGACAGAGAAGCCTGACGTGCTGCAGTCCATGGGGTCACAAAGAGTTGGACACGACTGAGTGACTGAACCGAACTGAGGACTATATCAAACTAAAAAAACTTTTGCACATCTAAGGAAACCATGAATAAAATTAAAGTCACCTACTGAGTGAGAGAATATATTTACGAATAATATAACCAATAACGGGATAATATATAAAATGTATAAAGAACTCATAGACCTCAAGAACTGATAAACAGTTTGATTAAAAAATGGGCAGAGGTTCTGGACATTTTTCCAAAAAACGAAAACAGATGGCCAACACATACATGAAAAGAAGCTCAACATCATTAATCATCAGGGAAATGGTTATTAAAGTCATAATGAGATATCATTTGACACCTGTCAGAATGGCTATTATCAAAAATACAACAGATAACTAGTTTTGTTGATGATGTGGAGAAAAAGAAAGCCTCATGCACTGTTGGTAGGAATGTAAAATGGTGTAGCCACTATGGAGAAGAGTATGAAGATTCCTTAGAAACTTAAAAGTAGTCCTGCCATATGATCCAGTAATTTCACTCCCGTATATTTATCTGAAAACACTCATTAGAAAATATACATGAACCCCTATGTTCATTGCAATATTATTTACAATACCCAAGATATGAAAACAACCTAAGTTTTCATCAATAGAAATATGAATAATATATGTCATATATACATACACATACACAACAGAATACTACTTACACATAAAACGAGTAAGTCTTGTTCTTTGCAACAACATAAATGGACTTAGAGAGCATTATGTTAAGTGATAAAAGGCACACAGAGAAAGAACATATTGTATAATTTTATTTAAATGTGGAGCCTAAAAAACAAAAGAAATGAACAAACATAATAAAACAGAAATAGATTCTTAGATACAGAGAACAAACAGGTGGTTTCCCATTTGAGGGAAAGGGTGTGTGGGAAGGAAAAAATAGGTAAGGGTGATTAAAAGGTATAAAACTTGTAGTTGCAAAAGTAAAGAGTCACCAGTATGAAATATACAGGGTAGAGAATATAGTCAATAACTTGTAATACCTTTTCTTGATAACATATCATAACTAAACACCATGGTAATCATTTTGAAATGTATAGAAATATCAAATAACTACATTGTGTAAGAGAAATTAACATGGTGTTGTAGATAAGTTGTTATACTTCAAAAACAAACTCATAGAAAAGGAGATCATATTTGTCGTTTTCACAAGTGAGGGTGGTGGGGAGGGAAAATTGGATGAAGGTAGACAAACATTACACACTTCTAATTATGGATAAATAAGCACTAGGAATGTAATGTAGAACATGGTAAATATAATTGACACTGCTTTATGTTATGCTTAAAAGATAAGAACATAAATTCTGAGTTCTCATCATAAACTTTTTTTCTATTATATAAATTTGTGTCTCTATGAGATGATGCAAGTTCACTAAACTTACTGTGATAATTATTTCATGATGAAGTAAGTAAAATTATTATGCTGTGCACTTTAAACATACAGAGTACTGTATGTCAGTTGTATCTCAGTAAAACTGGAAGAAAAAAGGGAATATTTAAAGTATTTTTAAAAATATTTTGTGAGAAGTTGACAGCGTTTGATTATTCTAAAGAGCAAAAGCATTACCCTTAGTATTATTTACTGATTTCAAGATGAAAAACACACAAAAAATCATGACTTTGGAATAGAGGAAACAAGTTATCACTTCCTGAAGTAACTGATCAACCACCAATAATGGGACAACTAGATGCTATGTGTCCCCTGACAGAATACAGTGTAACATACAGAGCACCACCTAGAAAATATTGCTGCCAAAATGCTGAGTGTAAATCTAATCAGTCTTTATAATTTCTGGTTTACAGGGAATTAGAACAATAAAATTAAATGGCACTTCAAAGAAGTAATGTGGGTCATTTTATAAGATAATCGATCAGGTTTTATCTGCAAGTGAATACCATTAAAAAGAGGCATTTTTGTCTCTTAGGGGGAAAAAATGCAATATTTATACATTATATGGAACCTGATTTGAACACCAAGCATAAAAAGACATTTTTGAGACAACTGAAATATGGAATTGGTATTATATTATATTATATTATATTAAAGACTTCTGTGTTCTCAAAATATAGCCTCAAACTTGTTTGACCCTCCTATCATTGAGAGATTCAATAAGCCTGAATCTGGACAGGCTTATTGCTGGTTTGAACAATAGAGTGCATCAAAAGTAACTCTATGTGATTTCAGGAGTTAGGTAATTAAAAAAGTCATGTGTTTTGTGTTTGATAATATTGGGTAAGTCACTCAAGCGAAATCAGCCCGATGCGATGCTGCACTGGTGCATAATATACAGAGAAACTTGGAAGAACTAGAGCAACGTATATCGGCATTAGAGCAAGAACCCATGACCCTGAAGAACCCAACATTTCTGACAGCAAAGTGGTAAGTGATGGTGATGAGGAACCTTATGAGAATGCAGGTCCATGCTTGGCAGAGAGGCACATTTACAGCAGAAAGTGAAGCAAGAGCAGCCTATGGCTCAGGGGAGGCATCCCCAAGGGGTCAATGTGACTGAGTTCACAGACCATATACTCAGGTGAAGTTGGTTAGCTTGGGAGTGAAATTTTTGCAAAAGCAAGGAGAACATTTGGTGGCATGGTTCTTGAGACTTTGGGACACAGGGGTGTTGCTGTTCAATTACTCAGTTGCAACCCCATGGACTGCAGCAGGCCAGCCTTCCTTGTCCTTCACCAACTCCTGGAGTTTGCTCAAACTCATGTCCATTGAGTTGGTGATGTCATCCAATCATCTCATCCTCTGTCATCCCCTTCTCCTCCTGCCTTCAAACTTTCCCAGCCTAAAGATCTTTTCCAATGGGTCAGCTCTTCGCATCAGGTGGCCAAAATATTGAAGTTTCGGCAATAGCAGTCCTTCCAATGAATATTTAGGGTTGATTTCCTTTAGGATTGACTGGCTTGATCTCCTTGGGGTGGTTGTCCAAGGGACTCTCAAAGTCTTCTCCATTACCACAGTTTGAAGCTATCAATTATTTAGCACTCAACCTTGTTTATTGTCCAGCTCTCACATCCATACATGACCACTGGAAAAACCATAGCTTGGACTAGATGGACCTTTGTAGGCAAAGTAATGTCTCTGCTTTTTAATAGGCTGTCTAGGTTGGTCATAGCTTTTTTCCAAGAAGCAAGCATCTTTTAATTTCATGGCTACAGTCACTGTCCACAGTGATTTTGGAGCCCAATAAAATAAAAGGTCTGTCACTGTTTCCACTGTTTCCCCATCTATTTGCCATGAAGTGATGAAACTAGATGCCATGATCTTTGTTTTTTGAATGTTGAATTTTAAGCCAGATTTTTCACTCTCTTCTTTCACCTTCATCAAGAGACTCTTTAATTCCTCTTCACTTTCTGTCATAGGGTAGTGTCGTCTGCATATCTGAGGTTATTGATATTTTTCTCCATTAATATCAAGGTTTCCCTGGTGGCTCAGATGGTAAAGAATCTGCTTGCAATGCAGAAGACTCGGGTTTGAGCCCTGTGTCAGAAAGATTCCCTGGAGAAGGAAATGCCTACCCACACCAGTATTCTTGCCTGGAGAATTCTATGTACAGAGGAGCCTGGTGGGCTACAGTCCATGGGGTCGCAAAGAGTCAGACACAACTGAGCAACTAACACTTTCTATGTTAATATCTGGGATTCGGATGGAATGAAGCATATATGACTAAATAATTGTAATCATATACTCTTTATTATGTGTATATGAGAGCTTATTGCATCATATTATGTTTTTTTTATTAGAAAAGTTTTATAACAACTTTTACAGATGACCCACAGGGAGAAAAAGTGAAGATTTGTTATAACCTAAGTTAGGGCAGAGGAGCAAAGGACTATGGTGTCTTGTAATTTTAATCTAATCCTAGAAGAAAGGTAGAATTAACATAAGACTTGAAAAGGAGTTAAAAGATAGATCTGGGAAGAATTAAAGATAGAATGAAAACTAGGAGATTAAAAAGAACCTCAAAGATACGATAAAATCACTTTGTACTGTAATTATATGTTTTATGTGAGTGTACCTCCCACTAGTTTGTGAAATCATTTAAGCAAGGACATTATCTTCACCTTTTTATTGCCAGTGCCTAGCTTATAGGCTGGTGTGTTTTAGGTACTCAGTAAATGTATCAAAAAAGGAAGAACAAAAGTTTGTATAAACTGGAATTTAAAATAGTGTATATATTAGTTTGAAAGCTCAACATCAGATTCGTCGAGGGGGTGTACTGTGATTAAGGTTCTGTACTCAGTACTCTGTGCACCTGTCATGTTAGAGAGTATATTATGGATGTGCAGAGCAAGACATTCAAACTGTACAATGTATGATTGGAGATGAAAAATGGATAGAGAAAATAAACATTGTAAATTAAATAACTTTATCACCCACTTAAAACAAATACAAATGTTTTAAGCACATAATATCTTCTCACAATGTTAAAAAATAGCTGATATTAGGAGATATTTTAGGTTTTTCTCAGAAAAAAATGTTATAGTGAAAAAATAAACTTTAAAATGTAAATTATGATGGTAGCAATCGTCATGATCACCCATACTGCCTATTACTGAGTATCAGGTACATTACAATCATTATTGCTAATATATACAGCATCTTTGCAAGGGAACTATTATTATTTTAATTTTAAAGATAAGGAAATTAAAGGTCAGAACTTAAGTATCTTGCTAAAAGTCTCACAGGTAATAAACACATTTGACATGTGACAAGAACAACACAGTTAACAAAATAAACAAAAAACACAGTTAATAATATCTCTATTTCTCCAAGAGAAAATTGAGATATGAAATCATGTAATTCATAAGTGTTTGAGTTTCATAGAGTTTGAGGTCTTCCTAACTCCAAAATACTTGGCAATAAAATCAAAAGTGTAAGCCAATCTGTAATACCAGATTGAAGGATGCTAATTTAGATACACATGCTTATAGTCGTGAATATTTATCCCAAAATCTCTGGAAAAGTGGGTCAGAGAAACTGATGGTATTTTTATAGAAGGAAAAATAGAGGTTGAATAATGCAATGTGAAAGATATTAGGTTTTCAGATTCTGCTATGGTAATAGCTGAAATTAATTTCTCAGAAGCTGAGGAATTTGGCAGAGGTATTTAGAGGTTGAGAATATCCCTATGAGAACAAGAAGAAATTAAAAAATATAAGAGAGATGATCAAGGATAGAGAATCCCTGCTCACCTTTCCAGATGTCACAAAGTGGTGGCTCATATTTGAAAAATGATATGAAGAAAATTCCCCAGGGAAGAAATCAAACCAACAGCTTTAAAGAGCAAAATAGCTGCAGAAATGTTTAAAGGAGTACACAGACTGAGAAAACCAAGGTGAGGACTCAGTAGCAGCAATCCATACATAAATAACAAATCTGTAAAGATAGTCAGGGTGATGAGAGAAGAAAGAGAAGGCCTGACAAGAATAAAGACACTTCCCACAGATGTCTAAGGTTTGCAGGGAAATAAGACAGCAGTGGAGAGTAAAACAGTCACTGACAGGTTAAGTTGGTACTAAAGAAAAACAATGGTGATGCTGGTGATTCTTGCATTCTCTATAACAGGCATGATCTGTAAAAAATTCAGAAACAAGAAAGAAAAAGGAATCTCAGCTGATGTAAGGTGCCCTCAAAGAATAAGTGATTTATTGGAAACTCACAGTTCAAGAAATGAGTTCAAGGAAGAAAGTACTCAAATGAAATGCTATAGTTAAAGTAAGTACATTTTAGAAATCACTAAATATTTGATGATCACCATGACTAGATTTTGTTATACATTTTCTTTAAAGAATTAATATATATTTGTTAAAAAGTCAGACTATGGAACTAATCATTGACTTTTAGATTTTTTGAAGCAACAGGCACCATGGTAGGAGAGGAAAAAGCTGTTGGGTTGAGGACTCTGAAGAGATGTCATGCTTTAATAACATTAATTTTATTTCCATGAAGCAAATGTTTGATCATGCAAACTACAACAACACAGATAGTTTCCCTTTAAAACCATCTGTCTAAACATTGCTGAAATATGTGAAGACATTTCCTTCCAACACTATCAGCAGCCCATATGCAGCGGTGGGGGGATGTTTGTGAAGGGTGCATAATTCAAGGTGCCAGAGAAAAGAGACACGCTCTCTGTGTGTATGGTCTGAAGATTATTTTGCAAGGAAATTCTTAGGCACTTTCAAGGAAGTAAAATACACACATGAAAGTGAGATACTATTATATAGTCTGAAATGAATATTATTTCATGCAGATGACATTGGTCTTTGAGTTACAAGAGGACCACAGGATGTAGACAAATAACAATAGTGTTTTCTCCAGAGAGCTGCAGGAAGTACAATTAAACAGATCAATGTAGCAAAACCATAAATGTGGTACTACATGCAAAAATGGCTCTGTGAAATGTGACAATACAGAGACTGACTCAGGAGGATTACTGGCCTACACTTTATTAAAAAAAAAAAGAGGAATATCGTGCAAAATAAAATTAAACATGGAATATTGAACCGGGGTGCCATTTCCTGTTCCAGGGGTTGCCATTTCCTACTCCAGGGGATCTTCCAGAACCAAGGGGTCAAACCCACGTCTTTTGCGTCTCCTGCATCGGCAGATGAATTCTTTACCACTAGTGCCACCTGGAAAGTCCAGACATGGAAAAAGAAAGGGGAAGAAATCAAGAGGAAATCCATTATTAGGAAACAAGGCTGAGTAAACAACTTTCAGTGATGGTATTTGTGTGTGTGTGTGTGCCATAGTTTTATGTGGTCCCTCAATAGGAATGTGTCTCTTCTGGCAGAGGCTTTTTCAGGTTCCACTGGAAACACAGGCATAACTTAAAGGAGGGTTATGTGCCTGTTGAAAGGAGGAATCTACAATTTATTATCATGTTTCCATATTTCAAAGGGAACTGCAACAACACTTTCGGGAACAAACGTCAAATTCCACAAGCTCATATGAGAAATCAAGGGAATGGCAGTGCATTACTCAAGTTAAAAAAGGAAGGAATAAAAGGAGAAAGTATGAAAAGGTTGTGATAAAGTATTAATAGATGACAGTGAATGTAAAGCTTAAGACTTAAAACTGAAAAGCAGGAAAGTATCACACCAAAGGAGATCTACATGTATAAGCATAAATAGATGATCCTGGGGATGAAAATATTAGAAAAAAAATGTTTTAAACGTTTAAGGGAAGTAGTGAAAGTGAAAGTGTTAGTTGCTCAGTCATGTCCGACTATTTGCAACCCCATGGACTGTAGCTCGCTAACGCTCCTCTGTCCATGGGATTCTCCAGGCAAGAATATTAGAGGTGGTTGCCATTTCCTTCTGCAGGGAGCTTCCTGACCCAGGGATCAAACCTGGGTCTCGTGAATTATAGGCAGATTCTTTACTGTCTGAGCCACCAGGGAAGCACTGGGTCAAAGAGATCTTTTGGAAATGAGACAAACTTCTGGATAAAATACATATAATGGTCCACCGAAAAGAATCAGGAGAAGATGAGACCAAGGAACACATACTAAATAACTGTGAAGTACTTAAGAATCAGATGACTCAGATTTCATAATAATATCACAGACATATACACATACACATGAATATATATATGTGTGTGTGTGTGTGTGCGTGTGTTCAAAATAATGTTTAAAATAATCCTTCAGCCTGGAAGAACAGTTAAAATGTTTTAAAATAATCCTTCACTCTTTTTAAAATAATCCTTCAGTCTAGAAGAACAGTTATCATAATTTCCATTTTGCAGGTGAAAACAGCTAGGTTCAAAGAAATCTATCAACATGTCCATGAAAAAATAGCTGAATCATTGGAAAAGACCCTGATGCTGGAAAAGACTGAAGGCAAAAGGAGAAGGGGGGTGACAGAGACTGAGATGGTTAGATAGCATCATTGACTCAATGGATGTGAATTTGAGCAAACTCTGGGAGATGGTGAAGGATAGGGGAGCCTGATGCGCTGCAGTCCATGGAACTGTAGAGTCAGACATGACAGCAACTAAACAGCACACACACAAATATATCTTGTATATATAAGTAAAGTATTTTTTATCATTTTATACATTATGGACACTTTTCTGATCATTCAATAGTCCTTTATGATATCATTTTAGTGCCTGAATATTTTTCCAGTAGATATATGTCTATATATTCCTGTGTAATTAATTTAATCATTCTCTTTGTTGGGTATTTATATCACTGTCAGCATTTCACCATTATGAAAATGTTGTATTAAGTATTCTTGAGATAAACATAAATATATCTGTCAATATTTCTTCTGATGAATTCCTAGCCTTCTAATTGTTAGATTTAATGTTTTGCACAGACTGGGGACTTCTAACTTATACTGCTCTTAAAGAATTTTCCACAGCTTGTTATGATCCCCACAGTCAAAAGCTTTAGCATAGTCAATGTAGAGGAGGTAGATGTTTTTCTCTGGAATTCTCTTGCTTTTTCTGTGATCCAACGGATGTTGGCAATTTGATCTCTGGTTCCTCTGCTTTTTCTATCCAGCATGAACATCTGGAAGTTCTCAGTTCACATACTGTTGAAGCCTAGCTTGGAGGATTTTGAGCATTACTTTGCTAGCCTGTGAGATGAGTACAATTGTGCGGTAGTTTGAACATTCTTCAGCCTTGCCTTTCTTTGGGATTGGAATGAAAACTGACCTTTTCCAGTCCTGTGGCCACTGCTGAGTTTTCCAAATTTGCTGGCATATTGAGTGCAGCACTTCCACAGCATCATCTTTTAGGATTTGAAATAGCTCAGCTGGAATTCCATCACCTCCACTAGCTTTGTTTGTAGTGATGCTTCCTAAGGCCTACTTGACTTCACACTCCAGGTTGTCTGGCTCTATGTAAGTGATCACACAATTGTGGTTATCTGGGTCATGAAGATCTTTTTTGTATAGCTCTTCTGTGTATTCTTGCCACCTCTTCTTAATATCTTCTGCTTCTGTTAGGTCCATACCATTTCTGTCCTTTGTTGTACCCATATTTGCATGAAATATTTCCTTGGTATCTCTAAATTTCTTGTAGAAATCTCTAGACTTTCCCATTCTATTGTTTTCCTCTATTTCTTTGCATTGATCACAGAGGAAGGCTTTATTATCTCTCCTTGCTATTCTTTGGAACTCTGCATTCAGATGGGTATATGTTCCTTTTCTCCTTTGCCTTTAGCTTTTTTTCTTTCTTCAGATATTTGTAAGGTCTCCTCAGACAACCATTTAGCCTTTTTGCATTTCTTTTTCTTGGGGATGGTTTTGATCACCACCAAACCTTCCTCCACAGTTCTTTAGGCACTATGTCTATCAGATCTAATCCTTTGAATCTATTTGTCACTTCAACTGTACAATTGTAAGGGTTTTGAACTGTGGAAAATTCTTAAAGAGATGGGAATACGATACCACCTAACCTGGCTCCTGAGAAATCTGTATGAAGATCAAGAAGCAACAGTTAGAACTGGGCATGGAACCACAGACTTGTTCCAAATTGAGAAAGGAGTACATGAAGGTTGCATATTGTCACCTTTCTTATTTAACTTACATGCAGAGTACATCATGCAAAACGCTGGACTGGATGAAGCACAAGCTGGAATCAAGATTGCCAGGAGAAATATCAATAACCTCAGATAGGAAGATGACACCACCCTTATGGCAGAAAGCGAAGAGGAACTAAAAATCCTCTTGATGAAAGTGAAAGAGGAGAGTGAAAAAGCTTGCCTAAAACTCAACATTCAAAAAAACAAAGATCATAGCATCTAGTGCCATCAAGTCATGGCAAATAGATGGGGAAACAATGGAAACAGATTTTATTTTCCTGGGTCCGAAATCACTGCAGATGGTGACTGCAGCCATTAAATTAAAAGACTCTTGCTCCTTGGAAGAAAAGCTGTTACAAACCTAGACAGCATATTAAAATACAGAGACATTACTTTACTGACAGGAGTCTGTGTAGTAAAAGCTATGGTTTTTCCAGTGGTCATGTATGGATGTGAAAGTTGGACCATAAAGAGGGCTGCACACAGAAGTATCGATTCTTTGAACTATGGTATTGGAGAAGACTCTTGAGAGTCCCTTGGATTGTAAGCAGATCAAACCTGTCAATCCTAAAGGATATCAACCCTTAATATTCATTGGAAGGACTGATGCTGAAGCTCTGATACTTTGGCTACCTGATGTGAAGAACTGACTCACTGGAAAAGATACTGATGCTGGGAAAGATTGAAGGCAGGAGAAGGGGATGTCAGAGGATGAGATGGCTGGATGGCATCACTGACTCAATGGAAATGAGTTGAGTAAGCTCAGGGAGTTGATGATGGACATGGAAGCCTGGCATGCTGCAGTCCATTGGGTTGCAAAGAGACAGACACTACTGAGCAAGTGAACTGACTGACTGAACTCATACTGCTAAATTGCATTATAAATGAGTTTGAACAATTTTTTTCTGAAATGAGTTAGAAATGAGTGCCCATTTTTTCATACCTTGGTGAAAAGTGGGCATTATTAAATTGTTTTTAAAAGACCAAAATAAAATATAAAAATTAAAAGGAGGAGAGGGAAATGGCAATCCACTCTGCTATTCTTGCCTGAGAAGTCCCATGGATAGAGGAGTCTAGAAGGTTACAGCCCATGGAGTTGCAAAAGAGTCAGAAACAACTTACCGACTAATCAACAACAATGATTGAAAAATGGCAAAAAGTAGTGGAACAGATTACTTAATATGCTGTTAAATAAAGTTTTTGTTTAAAATGAAATATATATGTGTGTATATATATATATAAAGGGGAATGGCTGTTTTTCTTTCAGATAAATTTCTACTGGCACAATCATTTTTTTCTCTCAATATAATGTATCTCTATTCTGTATGTTTATCTCTACCTCTACAAATTTTTACCATATATATGTGTATGTACACACATTGTTGTTGTTCTTTCGCTAAGTCTTGTGTGACTCTTCACATCCCCATGAACTGTAGTACACTAGGCTCCCCTGTCCTTTACTATCTCCCTGAGTTTGCTCAAACTCATCATGTCCATTGAGCTGGTGATGCAATCCAGCCATCACATCCTCTGTTGCCCCCTTCTCCTCTTGCCTTCTATCTTTCCCAGTATGAGGGATTTTTCAGTGAATTGGCTCTTTGCATCTAGAGGCCAAAGTATTGGAGCTCCCACTTCAGATCAATCCTTCCAATGAATATTTAGGGCTGATTTCCTTTAGGAAGGACTGGTTTGATCGCCTTACTGTCCAAGGGACTCTCAAGAGTCTTTTCCAGCATCACAATTCAAAAGCATCAATTCTTTGGCATTCAGCCTTCTTTATGGTCTAATTCTCACATCCATATATGACTAGTGGAAAAACCATTGCTTTATCTCACCCATTCCTCATTGATGAACCATCTAAGCCCTTAGTTCTTAACTTTGAAGTTATACCTATATCTATACCTGCACCTATATCTGTATATATCTAGGTTGAGATCTAGGTCTAAGCTACTATATGCCATGTGCTGAGCTCTGGGCTTTCAGTGACTCCAGGTCACCAAACTTTCCTATAGTTGTCTGGTGAGTTGAGTGGAATGTATTTATGGGAAGAATAGCTGGGGATGAAGACAATGCATGATCCTGGCTAAAATGGGAAGAAGACTTTAGGAAAAGTCTAAGCAGGTGACAAATTTGGAAGCAAATTAGGGTTTGTGGCTGCTAGGGAAAGGAGTTATTTAGAGAATAAGTTAATGCACTGAAGTGGCTGTGATGGAAGCATTAATCAAAAATGTGTTTCTGAGCACAACTCCCTGAACTTAAAGGTAACTAAGGGAAGGAGAAAGCATTCCTACATCTGCTTGTGTAACACTGTTTATGACACAGAACTGTGTCTGGAATTTCACCAAGAGAAAATTTATTATGGTTAGCATGTACCCTATTTTCCAATATAAATAAACAGAAAGAATTTGAAGTCATTAATTAATCATGTGCTAGTGCAAATAAGCTTTTTCCTGACAAACATAAAGTGAGTTACTTATCACAAAGTGAAATTGTGATTCAACCTGAGTTTGCAGTTCTTTTGGATGTGGATTATATTCACATAGGTAAATCAGAACTTTTCTTTATTCTCAAAGTAGGTACCTAAAGAAATATAGAGAATGTAGAGATTCAAACATTTGTGAGAAATTGAGACTGGGACTATCACTGCCAGAGTCAGGTATTATTTCAAAACTGTGCCTAAGATTATTGCTAGGGGAGAAAATGAGGAGAAAACAGCACCTTCCCTGAAGTTCTAGACAGCTGCTTCTAACACTCAAAATACAGGTTATTATAATTATACCACTAATTTGACTACAAGGTCATTTACATGCAGTTCTTGGTGAGACCTGTGTTTCTAACTACCATACATAATAAGCATTCAATGGAAAGATGTCTTCCAATATCACATCATCAGATACAGTTAAGTCCCTTCCTATAAACACGGAAATTTCCATCTGGATTTGTGGTAGACTGCTAATTAGAATATAATGCATACTTAAACATAGTGGGAATTCTTAGTGCCAGGAAAGACCAAAAAAGAGGGTGAACCAGTCATTTATACATCCGTTATCAGGATATCTCTTCATCAAAAACTTGAGTCTCCCCGTATTTATGTGTGGTTTGAAAAAGTAGATGTCATACTAATCCAGGGTATAATTATTTCTACTGAAAGTAAACAGGTAATTTATTTTTTCAGCTTTAACACACTCATGACTCATTTAAATAAGAGGTACAATTCAGGATCATATTAGTATCATTTTCACACAAATGTGCCAAGATTATCTATTTGCAAACAAGCCTAAAATTATTTCAACACAAAAAATATGTATACCTATGGTTGATTCATGTTGAGGTTTGACAGAAAATAGCAAAATTCTGTAACACAATTATCCTTCAATAAAAAATAAATTAACTTTTTAAAAAAAGCCAATTTCAATTTTCTAACTGCTTTCTTTGCCATTTTCTCCAGTTGTTTTGAAAAATTATTTTTTGGTGAGTACTTTTCTAATATGGGATAAACATATGTGAATCATACTGTAAAACAAGGAAAAAGGTAAATGATTACTTGAAAAAGTGTTATTAGGTTGAGTTAAATAGTCATATGGGCTTCCCGGGTGGTACTAGTGGTAAACAACCCATCCACCAATGCAGGAGATATAAGCCTACCTGTTCCATCTGTGGGTCCAGAAGATCGTCTGGAGAAGGTCATGGCAACCCACTCCGGTATTTTTGCCTAGAGAATCCCCTGGACAGAGGACCCTGGTGGGCTACGGTCCGTAGGGTCACAGACAGTTGGACATGACTGAAGCGACTTAGAGCACCAGCTAGTGTGGGTGCACACACGCACACAGACACACATACACGCATTCACACACACACACATCCCAGGAGGCGCAGTGGTAAAGAATCTGCCTGCCAGTGTGGGAGACGAAGAGACGTGGGTTCGATCCATGGGCCCGGAAGATCTCCTGGAGCAGGAAATGGCAACTTGCTCCATTATTCTTGACTGGAAGATTCTATGGACAGAGGAGCCTGGCCGGCTACAGTTCATGGGGTCACGAAGAGTCGGATATGACTGAGCGACTGAGCACACACACACAGAAACATATACTATATAAAGTAAATAAAATTCTCAACTTTTTTTGGAAATAATTTTTCATTTTGCGAGGTATAATTCTCATTCCTATAGTGTCTGTCTATAAACGGGGTATGTATGCCAGCTTCAAGCTCGGTCAGAGGTGTTTCCAGAGCCACAGGTCACTAGGTCGCCATCCTGTGTATGTGTGTATGTGTTTGTGTGATTGTGTATGTGAGAGAGAGAGAATGGGAGAGAAGGAGAGGGAGAGGAGAATAGTTTGTTATACTCCCGTGAACAATGCATTGCATGGTTGACCTTTATTTGATTGCTATTTTGTGTTCTTTCTTCGTAGCATCACCTTACTTATTTCTTTTCTCCCTGTAGCATCTATATACCAGGATATATATTAACACCTCTTCATTTTTAAATGTGACGATATGACTAAATCTGCAAGTCCTCATAGCCTGCACAGCAGCTGGCTTGTACTGCATCCAGTGGTGAACTAACCTGCACACCTGTGCGTGCTTAATAGTCTCTTCTTTACCGAGATTTTAAAATCATTTCATAATAAAATATTTGGTATTTGGGAATGCATTTTAAAATTGCCCCCAAAAATCACTGAGTTTATATCCATTAACTTTCATATAATAAAATAAGCCAGAATGTTTTATTGTTACTATTAAACTGAAAGCCCTAAAGAATAAAAAATCTGAGATTTCCTTCTGTAAAATTGATTTGTTGAAATTCTGAGCCTGAGTTTTCATGATTTAATTTATTCATTGATAGACAAATAGATATTTATAATGATCCCCTACTCTCAGCTTTGCTATCTAGGGAAGAAAAGTTGCCAGATAAGCGTGTAAGCATATTGGTCATTCTAGCTTGATTGCTTTCCTCCAGAAATGGACAATTTTAATTTCCTATCACATTTATACTCATCATATTTGAAAAAGGGCAAAATAGGTTAATGAAATCATTATAATTTCATTCAAATGATATATATTTTAAAAGCTCAATTAAAGAAACAAATACCAGGGCACCGCATTTTATTTTTGCCTTATGGAGACCATTGTTCTGTAGCACCTGTGGAAGACTTTGAAAAAAAACACATTTCTCAATGCTAAAATGAATATAAAATCATTATCATCACTAAACCTATGGATAAAGTAAATTTATTATGTAAATAGATGAAATTTCATTTGGTCCTTCATCTATTCAATGCATGTTTTATGAAATCATACTCTTTTTAAGGTAGCATAACAAAGTGGTTTCTAAGGAGTATTCAGAAATTAGACTGAGCTGGAATTTTATTTTATTTATTTTTATTTATTTATTTTGTTTTAGTATTAAAATGGACTTTTATTAAATACTCTGACATGAAATTTCATTGCAAAGGTCCAGGATATTAAAAAGATAAATATATTACATTAAAAAAAAAATGGACACAGACCTACAACCCAGGTGCCACCACACTTCCACTGAACCAAGTTCATTGCCAAAAATGGAACCATTTTAGAGGCATAATTATGTAAAAGAATAATGAGAAATTCAAAGTGAGCTGGAATTTTAACTTCATCACTTATTACATTTTAAGCAAGGTAATAAAACTCTTTAATCATCAGTCTCTTCATCTGTAAGATGGACATATTAGTAATATTATTCCCACTGTGATGACAGAATGAGATAATAAATATAAAATCATGGTGACTGATATATAGTGAGATGTTAATAAATTTTGTCTCATCATTATAGTTATTGTTATTATTATTATGTCACAGTTTTTAGGGCTATGGAACATTAAGAGATCATAATACAATTTCTCCAATTTACCAGTGTCCAGGTGAGAGAGCAGAAATAATATTAGTATGTTAATATTGTGCCAATATCTGATGTAAACACTTTATTTATATTAACTCGTTTACCTTGTCATGTCTGTATTAAACTAGATTTGTGGTACTCTCATTGTACAACTAAAGAAATAGGGACATAATACGATAAGGGGTTGCTATAAATTGCACAGCTAATTAGAGTTGAGTTAAAAAAAGAACCCAGGTAGTCTAGATCTAGAGTCATCATATTTTTTGGTTTATTTGTTTTCTCTACAGCATTATAATTGCACATGTGTGACTGTCAGTCATTCAGTCATGTCTAACTCTTTGTGACCCAAGGACAGTAGCCCACTAGGCACCTCTGTCTACGTAATTCTCCAGGCAAGAGTACTGGAGTGGGTAACAATTCTCTCTCCAGGGCATCTTCCCAATCCAGGGATGGAACATGTGTCTCCTGCACTGCAAGCAGATTCTTTACATCTGAGTCATCAGGGAAGCCCAATAATTTTATCAGTTCAGTTCAGTTGCTCAGTCATGTCCGCCTGTTTGCAACCACATGGGCTGCAGCACATTAAGTTTCCCTGTCCATCACCAACTCCCGGAATTTACTAAAACTCATGCCCATTGAGTCGGTGATACCATCCAATCATATCATCCTCTGTAATCCACTTCTCCTCCTGGCTTCAATCTTTACCAGCATCAGGGTCTTCTCCAATGAGTCAGTTCTTCGCATCACGTGGCCAAAGTATTGGAGTTTCAGCTTCAGCATCAGACCTTCCAATGAACACCCAGGACTGATCTCCTTCAGGATGGACTGGTTGGATCTCCTTGCAGTCCAAGGGACTTGCAAGAGTCTTCTCCAACACCACAGTTGAAAAGCATCAATTGTGCAGCGCTCAGCTTTCTTCACCGTTCAACTCTCACATCCATACATGACCACTGGAAAAACCATAGCCTTGCCTAGACGGACATTTGTTGGCAAAGTAATGTCTCTGCTTTTAAATATGCTATCTAGGTTGGCCATGACTTTCCTTCCAAGGAGTAAGCGTCTTTTAATTTCATGGCTGCAATCACCATCAGCAGTGATTCTGGAGCCCAAAAAAATAAAGTCTGACACTGTTTCCACTGTTTCCCCATCTATTTCCCATGAAGTGATGGGACCAGATGCCATGATCTTAGTTTTCCGAACATTGAGCTTTAAGCCAACTTTTTCACTCTCCTCTTTCACTTTCATCAAGAAGCTCTTTAGTTTTTCTTCACTTTCTGCCATAAGGGTGGTGTCATCTGCATATCTGAGGTTATTGATATTTCTCCCGGCAACCCAGTGTTTCTCATGATGTACTCTGCCTATAAGTTAAATAAGCAGGATGACAATATACAGCCTTGATGTACTCCTTTTCCTATTTGGAACCAGTCTGTTGTTCCATGTCCAGTTCTAACTGTTGCTTCCTGACCTGCATACAGGTTTCTCAAGAGACAGGTCAGATGGTCTGGTATTCCCGTCTCTTTCAGAATTTTCCACAGTTTATTGTGATCCACACAGTCAAAGGCTTTGGCATAGTCAATAAAGCAGAAATAGATGTTTTTCTGGAACTCTCTTGCTTTTTCAATGATCCAGCAGATGTTGGCAATTTGATCTCTGGTTCCTCTGCCTTTTCTAAAACCAGCTTGAACATCTGGAAGTTCATGGTTCACGTATTGCTGAAGCCTGGCTTGGAGAATTTTGAGCATTACTTTACTAGCATGTGAGATGAGTGCAATTGTGCAGTAGTTTGAGCATTCTTTGGCATTGCCTTTCTTTGGGATTGGGATGAAAACTGACTTTTCCAGTCCTGTGGCCACTGCTGAGTTTTCCAAATTTGCTGGCATATTGAGTACAGCATTTCCACAGCATCATCTTTTAGGATTTGAAATAGTTTAACAAATTCCATCATCTCCGCTAGCTTTGTTCATTGTGATGCTTCCTAAGGCCCACTTGACTTCACATTCCAGGATGTCTGGCTCTAGATTGGTGATCACACCATTATGATCATCTGGGTCATGAAGATCTTTTTTGTACAGTTCTTTTGTGCTTTCTTGCCACCTCTTCTTAATATCTTCTGCTTCTGTTAGGTCATTGCCATTTCTGTCCATTATTGTACCTATCTTTGCATGAAATATTCCCTTGGTATCTCTCATTTTCTTGTAGGGATCCCTAGTCTTTCCCATTCTATTGTTTTCCTCTATTTCTTTGCACTGATCACTGAGGAAGGTATTTCATCTCTCCTTGCTCTTCTTTGGAACTCTGCATTCAAATGGGTATATCTTTCCTTTTTTCCTTTGCCTTTTACTTCTCTTCTATTCACAACTGTTTACAAGGCCTCCTCAGACAACCATTTTGCCTTTTTGCAAAATAGTTGATAATTGTATATACTTCCTATAAATAATATATATATATCTACACATGAATTTTTGAATAGGTTTTCCTGGCAACAATACCTAGGGGAATATCTAAGCTAGAAGGGAACGGCTACCCACTCCAGTATTCTGGCCTGGAGAATACAATGGGACTGTATAGTCCATGGGGTCGCAAAGAGTCAGACACAGCTGAGAGACTTTCACTTCACCTCATGTCTCCTTTAGAATTATTTCCTACCCTCCATTAAATAAATAGCAAGAATCCCAGTCATTATTCATTTTCTTGGATGAGGATGGAGTATAATTTCTATTTCATCCTTAAAGAGATTAGGTATTTTCTGGGGAATCCCAGTTTAATGAGGTTATATTTTGACTAATTTTTTTTTTCAACCGACTACACTGTTTTCTCAACTGATGCCAACTGGATTTGTGGGGTTTTCCATAAATTATATCTTTTGACACCAGTACAACCGATATATTTTTTCTCAACACTTCTGCCACTGGATTTGTGGGGTTTTCCACCCACACTAAGAAATTTTCCATTTTTTTGCAGTCACCAGCTGAGTGTCTTACATTTTAGCTGAATTCTGATACTAATTACCTGGAGTTAGTGCAGATCCTTTGGGTTAAGAGCTCAGCATGCCTTACTTCAGATGCCAATCACAAGCAGTGGGTCCAGGTTATGTACACTTCTGTCTGAACTGGCTACAAATCAGTAGTTATCACGACTCCCTCCTCAGGTTTTATAATATGCTTTAGTGGCTAACAGAACTCAGGGAAACACTTTTTACTATTACCATTTAATTATGTAGGATATCACAAAGGATATAAACAAATATCCAAATGAAGAGTATACTCAAAATAGTAGGTTCAAAAGGGTCTCAAGATCAGGAGCTTCTATCCTCAAGGAATCAGGGTACACTACCCTCCAGACATGTAGATATTTTCATTACAAGGAAGTTCCCCAAATGCCATAGTTAATGGATTTTTATCAGGACTTCATCACATAGGCATGATAATAACTAACTGTGCAGCCTCTCTCCCCTTCCCAGGGGATGCAGCAACGGTACTGATAGTTTGAAGCTTCTAATGATGGCTTAGTATTTTTGATGACTACCGAAACTATACCAGGAGTCCACCAAGGGTTCCCAACAAGAGATGTTCCTATTGCCCTGGAAACTCCAAGGAATTCGGGGGTTTGTGTTAAGACATTCCTATTACTTCATTACTCAGAAAATTACAAGGGTTATAGGATGTCTATGTCAGGAACTAGGGAGAGAGGCTAAACATATATCTGTTATTTTGCCATAGTCACTACACCTTGGTTAGTTGTGGTAATCATGAAGGTGTCCTGCTTAGATAATGCTTTAGGAGAACTTGCTACAATGACTGTATGTAGCTGATAGCCTCCAGCTACCACAGATGGTCACTGCAGCCATGAACTTAAAAGATACTTGCTCCTTGGAACAAAATCTATGACAAACCTAGACAGCATAATAAAAAGCAGAGACATCACTTTGCCGGAAAAGGGCCATATAGTCAAACCTATGGTTTTCCCAGAAGTCATGTATGGATGTGAGAGTTAGACCATAAAGAAGGCTGAACATCAAAGAACTGATGTTTTTGAATTGTGGTTTTGGAGAAGACTCTTGAGAATCCCTCAGACTGAAATGAGATCAGACCAGTCAATTCTAAAGGAAATCAATCCTGCATATTCATTGGAAGGGCTGATGCTAAAATTGAAGCCCCGATACTTTGGCCACCTGATGCAAAGAGCTGACTCATTAGAAAAAAACTCTGATGCTGGGAAAGATTGAAGGCAAGAGGAGAAGGGGGCGACGGAGGATGAGATGGCTGGATGGCATCACTGACTCAATGGACATGAGTTTGAGCAAGCTCTGGGAGATAGTGAAGGACAGGGAAGCCTGGTGTGCTGCAGTCAGTGGGGTCACAAAGAGTCGGACAAAACTGAGTGACTGAACACAAACACAATCACACCTTAAGATCAGCCACGGATTCATGAGAGACTGCTCTTCATGGGCTCATCTCTACCAGTGATGGAGCACAGACAGGGAAACAGGAGAGTCACCTTTGCTGATGCAGGACCCTTCTAAGAGGAAGGAGCTTGAAGCTCCTCCTAGGACAGGCAGAGACTATCACATCATTAGGCCTGTGTTGTTGTCTAAAGACTCTGTCTGCCTATTCCTAATCCTTCCCCTATTTATCTCTCACAGTTGATTGTGTTACCTTCACGTGTTTCTGAGAAGTTACTGATGGCAGGCCTTGCATTTATGTTCTGTCCTATAAGAATCATGATGTCTGGAAAGTAAAGTGGAAGGTCTCTCAACTGGGGCGAAAAAAAAATCAGGGATCACCTACAGCATTGGCTTCTCATTTTCACTTAGTTTTTGAAACAACTACTGTGTACTATCTATGATATCATGAATGCATTTAATAAATAACTACCTTTAAATATGCTACCCATTATTTTCAGTTTCTGTATTTCTTAGTATTTTGTGAATAGAAATGTTGATGTGGGACTTAGTTTGCCTTCTTCCTCAGCAGTTCATAACCATACCCTAGCTCTTACAGTTGAATGAAATTAAAAAAAAAAATACTAGCTGACAATTAAAAGCAAACAGAAAATATAACTATTTTAAAGTGGTTCAGGACTTTTATTGCACCTAATTTCTTGATTAAAAACAAAACAAAATAGTGTTTGAAATATTCATTTTCCAAGGATTAAAAACATTTCCAAGGAGAAAAATGAGGAAATTCACAAATCATAAGGGGCTTCCCTGGTGGCTCAGCTGGTAAAGAACCTGCCTGCCAATGTAGGAGATGCAAAAGACACAGGGATTCAATTGCCGGGTCAAGATGATCCCCTGGAGAAGGAAATGGCAACCTGCTCCAGTATTCTTGTCTGGAAAATTCCATGGACAGAGGAACCTGGCAGGTTACAGTCCATGGGGTCTCAGAGTCAAACACAACTGAGCACATGAACAACTACACACACACACACACAAATCATAAAACCCCCAAGGAAACAAAGCACAGAAGAGTGACAGTCCAAGAATCAACAAATAGAATAAGACTCACAAAAAATCTGGATGCACACAATCCTAAATTTTAGACAAGAAGAAAAATAATCCCACATTATATGGTCTAATATACCTGAAGAAATAAAGAGCTAAGGAATTAGTTAATTAGTGCCCAAATTAAACACTATGTTTAGGAGAAAATGATAATGAATTATGATATTACAAGACAGATTGAACTAAGTAGGTGATAATAGCATATAAATTGAGAGAGAGTGATTGGTATTTAAGTGTTCTCAAATCCTACTGATATTCAGAAGTGGGGTACAGATAACATTAAGAGAGATTGTATTAAGTGTGCATATTAAAATTTCTAGGGTAACCACTAAAAAAATAAATTGGTGAATATAACTTTTATTCAAATGACAAATTTGTAAATTTAGTAAATTTAAGTGAATTTAATTAAGTAAATTAAACCAGACCCTGATTCCCCACATTGCTCTATAAACTAAAATCACCTCCAAGTGGAATAATGACAGATGTAAAATATTAAATTATAAAACTTTCAGAAGTCACTTCAGGAATATATTTATGAACTGAAGATAGCAAAAAAAAAAAAAAAACGGCACAAAGCAAAAAACAAAAACAAACAAAATGAAACATTGACTATGAAATATGACTATATAAGTGACTTACCAAAAGACCATAAGAACTGAAAACAATCTCACATTAAGAAAAATAATTTTAATACATAAAAATAACAAATTAAGAAAACTCAGAATGTGTAATAAACAAATCACAAACAAAAAACATAAAATAAAAAAATTATAAAACAAACAGTGAAGATTCAAGCTACACTTGACATAAGGGGAAATTTGAATCGCAATTAAAATACTTTAAAAATATGCACAAATCTATTAGCAATATGAAAATACAAACAAAAATCATGATGTGGTACCATTTTCCATATAACCACATCACTGTAAAAGTTCAGTCTTTAAATAACAAATCCTGGTGATGATTTGAAATGACAGAACTTTCATATGTTGCTGGCAGTGAGGAATATAAATTAGTATAAGCACTTCAGAAAACTATTTGGCATTATCAAAATAAATTGATGACATATACGCCCAACGACTAGAAATTATAATTCTCAATATTTATCTGAAAGAGTCTCTTGTATTATAACTACTCCAAGAGTCACAGAATGGAAAAACAATGTCACAATTATACAACGCAACACTATACAGCAATTCAAATGAATGAACTTCAGCTGTCTGAAATAACACAGAAGTGAAAACCTGAAGTTCAAGGACCTCAAGCTGAGCTAAAAAAGCAAGTTTCTGATAAATATATGCAATTTAATTAAATTTTAATAAATTTTAAAAGTACGTGAAATAAACAACTGCTTAGAAACTCAAAATGGGTCACAACATTTTTCTAAAGCATATGAAAAATAAATCTAGAAGTCATGATAGAGGTACCTCCTGAAATAAAGAAGTTGAGGTAGGGGAAAATGGGTGCAAAGAAGAAGGTAATGAGACTCTTTTCTCCCTTAAGCAGGGTAATGTGTATGTAAGAATTTATCATGGTTTTTTGTGCTTTATGCTTCTTGTGTGTGTGTGTGTGTGATTTTGATTAGTATATACTTTTTTCTTTTTAATTCATTTTTTTTTATTAAAGCATAAATGCTTTACAGAATTTTGTTGTTTTCTGTCAAACCTCAACATGAATCAGCCATAGGTATACATATATTCCCCCCCTTCTGAATCTCCCTACCATCTTCTTCCCAATCCCACCCCTCTAGTTTGATACAGAGCCCCTGTTTGAGTTTCCTGAGCCATACAGCAAATTCCCATTGGCTATTTATTTTATATATGGTAATATAAGTTTCCATGTTGCTCTTTCCATACATCTCACCCTCTCCTCCCCTCTCCCCATGTCCATAAGTATATTCTCTATGTCTGTTTCTCCACTGCTGTCCTGTAAATAAATTCTAAAGTACCATTTTTCTAGATTCCATATATATGCGTCAGAATATGATAGTTATCTTTCTCTTTCTGACTCACGTCACTTTGTATAATAGGTTCTAGGTTCAACCACTGCAACAGAACTGACTCAAATGTGTTCCTTTTTATAGCTGAGTAATATTCCATTGTGTATATGTACCACAATTTCTTTATCCATTCATCTGTCGATGGACATCTAGGTTGCTTCCATGTTCTAGCTATTGTAAAAAGTGCTGCAATGAGTAATGGGATTCATGTGTCTTTTTCAATTTTGTCTTCCTCGGGGTATATGCTTAGCAGAGGGATCTCTGGGTCATATAGTGGTTTTATTCCGAGTTTTTTAAGGAATCTCCATACCATCTTCCATAGTGGCTCTATCAATTTACATCCCCACCAACAGTGCAGGAGCATTCCCTTTTCTCCACACTTTCTCCAGGATTTATTGTTTATACACTTTTTGATGATGGCCATTGGGACTGGTGTAAGGTGATATCTCACTGTGGTTTTGATTTGCATTTCTCTAACTGGTTTTAGAAAGGAAAAGGAACCAGAGATCAAATTGGTAACATCTGCTGGGTCATTGAAAAAGCAAGAGAGTTCCAGAAAAACATCTATTTTCTGCTTTATTGACTATGCCAAAGCCTTTGACTGTGTGGATCACAATAAACTGTGGAAAATTCTGAAAGAGATGGGAATACCAGACCATCTTACCTGTCTCTTGAGAAACCTGTATGCAGGTCAGGAAGCAACAGTGAGAACTGGACGTGGAACAACAAACTAGTTCCAAATAGGAAAAGGAGTACGTCAAGACTGTATATTGTCACCCTGCTTATTTAACATATATACAGAGTACATCATGAGAAACGATGGGCTGGAAGAAAACAAGCTGGAATCAAGATTGCTGGGAGAAATATCAATAACCTCCGATATGCTGATGACACCACCCTTATGGCAGAAAGTGAAGAAGAACTAAAGAGCTTCTTGATGAACGTGAAAGAGGAGAGTGAAAAAGTTGGCTTAAAGCTCAACTTTCAGAAAACTAAGATCATGGCATCTGGTCCCATCACTTCATGGGAAATAGATGGGGAGACAGTGGAAACAGTGTCAGACTTTATTTTTTGGGACTCCCAAATCACTGCTGATGGTGATTGCAGCCATGAAATTAAAAGACGCTTACTCCTTGGAAGGAAGGTTATGGCCAACCTAGATAGCATATTTAAAAGCAGAGACATTACTTTGCCAACAAAGGTCCATCTATTCAAGGCTATGGTTTTTCCAGTGGTCATGTATGGATGTGAGAGTTGGATGGTGAAGAAAGCTGAGCACTGAAGAATTGATGCTTTTGAACCGTTCTGTTGGACAAGACTCTTGAGAGTCTCTTGGACTGCAAGGAGATCCAACCAGTCCATCCTGAAGGATATCAGTCCTGGGTGTTCATTGGAAGGACTGATTTTGAAGCTGAAACTCCAACACTTTGGCCTCTTCATGCGAAGAGTTGACTCATTGGAAAAGACCCTAACGCTGGGAAGGATTGGGGGCAGGAGGAGAAAGGGACAACAGAGGATGAGATGGTTGTATGGCGTCACCGACTCGATGGGCATGGGTTTGGGTAAACTCCAGGAGTTCATGATGGACAGGGAGGGCTGGCCTGCTGGATTCATGGGGTCGCAAAGAGTCGGACACGACTGAGCGACTGAACTCAACTGAACTGAACAATGAGTGATGTTGAGCATATTTTCATGTGTTGGTTAGTCATCTGTATGTCTTCGTTGCAGAAATGTCTGTTTAGGTCTTCTTCCCACTTTTTGATTGGGTTGTTTGTTTTACTGGCATTGAGTTGTATAAGCTGCTTGTATATTTTGGAAATTAATCCTTTGTCAGTTATTTCATTTGCTATTATTTTCTCCCCCATTCTGAGGGTGGTGTTAGGAAGCGTTCTAATTTATTCTTTTACATGTAGCTGTCCAGTTTTCCCAGCACCATTTATTGAAGAGGCTGTCTTTGACCCATTGTATATCTTCCTTTGTCAAAAATAAGGTTCATGGGTTTATTTCTGGACTTTCTATATTGTTTTTGTGTCTATATTTCTGTTTTTGTGTACCATACTGTCACAGTACCATAGTAACATACTGTCTTGATGACTGTAGCTTTGTAGTACGATCTGAATTCAGGAAGATTGATTCTTTCAGTTCCATTCTTCTTTCTCAAGACTGCTTTAGCTTTTCAGGGTCTTTTGTATTTTCATATGAATTGTGAACATTTTTGTTCTAGTTCTGTGAAAAATGCCATTGGTAATTTGATAGAGATCACATTAGATCTATAGATTGTATTTGGTAGTATAGTCATTTTCACAATATTGATTGTTTCTACCCAAGAACATGGAATATCTCTCCATCTGCTTATGTCATCTTTGATTCCTTTCATCAGTGTCTTATAATTTTTCTATGTACAGTCCTTTTGTCTCCTTAGGTAAGTTTATCCCTAGACATTTAATTCTTTTTGTTGCAATGGTGAATGGGATTGATCTCTTAATTTCTCTTTCTGATTTTTCTTTGTTAGTATATAGACATGCAAGTGATTTTTATATATTGATTTTGTATCCTACAACTTTGTTAAATTCACTGATTAGCTCTAGTAATTTTCTCATACTATCTTGAGGGTTTTCTATGTACAGTGTCATATCATCTGCAAACAGTGAGAGATTTACTTCTTTTTTCCAATCTGGATTCCTTTTATTTATTTTTCTTCTCTGATTGCTGTAGCTAAGACTTCCAGAACTATGTTGAATAATAGTGGGGAAAGTGGACACTCTGTCTTGCTCCTGATCTTAGGGGGAATGCTTTCAGTTTTTCACCATTGAGAATAGTGTTTGCTGTAGGCTTATCATATATGGCCTTTACTCTGTCGAGGTAAGTTCCTTCCATGCCAGTTTTTTGAAGAGTTTTAATCGTAAATGGATGTTGAATTTTGTCAAAGGCTTTTTCTGAACCTTGAGATTAGCATATGGTTTTTATCTTTTAGTTTGTTAATATTGTGTATCACATTGATTGATTTGTGTATATTAAAGAATCCTTGCATTCCTGGAATAAAACCCAACTTGATCATGGTGTATGAGCTATTTGATGTGTTGCTGAATTCTGTTTGCTAAAATTTTGTTGAGGATTTTTGCATCTATGTTCATCAGTGATATTGGCCTATAGTTTTCTTTTTTTGTGTTGTCTTTGCCTTGTTTTGGCATTAGGGTGATGGTGGCCTCATAGAATAAGTTAGAAAGTGTTCCTTCTTCTGCAATTTTTTGAAACAGTTTTAAGAGGATAGCCATTAGCTCGTCTCTAAATGTTTGATGGAAATCTCCTGTGAAGCCATCTGGTCCTGGGCTTTTGTTTTGAGGGAGATTTTTGATCACAGTTTCAATTTCAATGCTTGTAATTGGGTTATTCATAATTTCTATTTCTCCTTGGTTCAGTCTTGTAAGATTGAGCTTTTCTAAGAATCTCTCCATTTCTTCCAGGTTGTCCATTTTATTGACAATAGTTGCTCATAATAGTCTCTTATAATCCTTTGTATTTCTGCATTGTCTACTGTAACCTCTCCTTTTTCATTTTTATTTTTGTTGATTTGATTCTTCTCTTTTTTTCTTGATGAATCTGGCTCAAGATTTGTCAGTTTTGTTTATCTTTTCCAAGAACAAGCTTTTAGTTTTATTAATTTTTACTATTGCTTTTTAACTTCTTTTTCATTTATTTTTGCTTGGATCTTTATGATTTCTTTCTTTCCACTATTTTGTTGTTGTTGTTCTTCTTCTTCTTCTTCTTTTTCCAGTTCTTTTAGGTGTAAAGTTAGGTTGTCTGATGTTTTTCTTGTTTCTTAAGGTAGAATTGTATTGGTATTAACTTCCCTCTTAGGACTGCTTTTGCTGCATCCTATAGGTTTTGAGTTGTTGTGTTTTCATTGCCATTTGTTTCTAAAAATTTTTTTATTTCCCCTTTGATTTCTTCAGTAACCTGTTGATCATTTAGAAATGTATTGTTTAATCTCCATGTGTTTGTGTTTTTTAGTTTTTTTTTTTCTTTTTTTCTTGTAATTGATATCTAGTCTCATAGCATTGTGGTCAGAGAAGATGCTTTATACGATTTCAATTTCCTTAAATTTACTGAGATTTTATTTGTGACCCAAGATGTGGTCTATCCTGGAGAATGTTCCATGTGCACTTGAGAAGAAGGTGTATTCTTCTGCATTTGAATGGAACGTCCTGAAGATATCAATGAGATCCATCTTATCTAATGTATCATTTAAGACTTGTGTTTCCTTATTAATTTTCTCTTTTGATGATCTGTCCATTGGTGTGAGTGGGGTGATAATGTCCCCTACTATTATTGTGTTACTGTCAATTTCTCCTTTTATGTCTGTTAGTGTTTGTCTTATGTACTGAGGTGCTCCTATGTTGTGTGCATAGATACTTAAAATTGTTATGTCTTCCTCTGGGATTGATCCCTGATCATTATATAGTATCCTTCCTTATCTCTTGTAATTTTCTATATTTTAAGGTCTATTTTGTCTGATATGAGGATTGCTACACCAGCTTTCTTTTGCTTCACATTTTCATAGAATATATTTTTCTATTCTCTCACTTTCAGTCTATATGTGTCTTGAAGTCTGAAGTGGGTTTCTTGTAGACAGCATATATATGGGTCTTGTTTTTGTATCCATTCAGCCAGGCTATGTATTTTGTTTAGAGCATGTACATTACATTTAAAGTCATTATTGATATATTTGTTCTCATTGCCATTTTCTTAATTGTTTGGGGTTGATTTTGTTGTTCTTTTTTCTTCTCTTGTATTTTTTGACTATATAAGTCCATTTAACATTTGCTGTAAAGCTGATAAGGTGGTACTGAATTCTCTTTAAATTTTGCTTGTCTGAAAACCTTTTTATTTCTCCATCAATTTTGAATGAGATCTTTGCCGGGTATGGTAATCTTGGTTGTAGATATGCCCCCTTCAGTACTTTAAATATATCATGCCATTCCCTTCTGGCCTGCAGAGTTCCTGCTGAAAGATCAGCTGTTAAGCATATGGGGTTTCCCTTGTATATTACTTGTTGCTTGTCCCTTGCTGCTTTTAATATTCTTTATGTTTAGTCTTTGTTAGTTTGATTAGTATGTGCCTTGGCGTGTTTCTCCTTGGGTTTATCCTGTATGAGACTTTTTGTGCCTCTCGGTCTTGATTGACTATTTCCTTTTCCATGTTGGGGAAATTTTCAACTATAATCTCTTCAAAAGTTTTCTCATACTCTTTCTTTTTCTCTTCTTCAGTGATCCCAATAATTTGAATGTTGGTGTGTTTGATATTGTCACAGAGGTCTCTGAGACTATCCCCAGTTCTTTTCATTCTTTTTACTTTATTCTGCTCTTCGGAAGTTATTTCCACTTATTTGGTCTTCCAGCTCACTGATTCATTCTTCTGCCTCAAATATTCTGCTATTGATTCCTTCCAGAGTATTTTTAATTTCAGTAATTGTGTTGTTTGTCTCTGACTGTTTATTCCTTAATTCTTCTAGGTCTTTGTTAATTGATTTTTGCATTTTCTCCATTTTGTTTTCAAGGTTTTTGATCATCTTTACTATCATTATTCTGAATTCTTTTTCAGGTAGTTTGCCTATTTCATCTTCATTTGTTTGGACTTCTGTGTTTCTAGTTTGTTCCTTCATCTGTGTAGTATCTTTCTGCCTTTTCATTATTACATGTATTTTTTAACTTATTGTGTTTGAGGTCTCCTTTTCCCAGGCTTCAAGTTTGAATTCTTTCTTCCTTTTGATTTCTGCCCTCCTGAGTTTGGTCCAGTGGTTTGTGTAAGCTTTGTATAGGGTGATAGTTGCGCTGAGTGTTTGTTTGTTTGTTTGTTTTTCCTATGATGAGCAAGGCTGAGTAGGTGTTAATCCTGTCTGCTGATGATTGGCTTTGTATTTTTGTTTTGTTTGTTGTCTAGATGAGATGTCCTATACAGAGTGCTACTGGTGGTTGGGTGACACCCAGTCTTGTATTCCAATGGTTTCCTTTGTGTGAGTTCTCACTATTTGATACCCACTAGAGTTAGTTCTCTCATAGACTAGGGTCTTGGAGTCAGTGCTCCCATGACAAAAGGCTCAGGGCTTGATTTCTGTCAGGAATGAAGATTCCACAAGTGGTATATTATGGCATTATGTGAGACTAAAACAAATATCTAAAAATGAGAAACCAAAGATGAACCCCAGACAAATGGTAGTTACATTTTCAGGCAAATAATAATCAAAATAATGGAATATACACGTATACATATACACCCATGAGCCAAGTCAAAACAATCTAACAAAAATAAAGTACAATAGATTGACTCAGCAAAAAAATAGATAAGAAATTATATTTGCCAGTTAAGAACAAAGCTAACTAAAGCACAAACTGGAAAACAAAAGTGAAGCAAGGTGCCAAGTGGGGACTAAAGCATGGAAAACCAAACTAACAGATATGCTGAGAGGAGAGGAGAGAAAGAAAGAGTAGACACGCAAAGTTAAATAGAGGTAGATGAAGAAGATTTATGTACATTAAAGATTAACTGCAAGGGGAAAAGAACAGTAGGAAAGACAAACAAATGAATAATGCAGAAAAATATGATAGGTTTAAAAATGTTAAAATTTAAAATTATAAAAAAAGAGGGATAAAATGGAAGAAAAAGGAAAAACTCCACAGAACTGCAAAAGCCCAATGTAGAGGCAGAGGTTTATAACAACAATGAAAAGTATGACTCAATATACACATATACATATACATCCATAAGCAAAATCAAAACAGTCCAACAAAAATAAAGTACAATAGATTGACCTAGTGAACAAAGGAAACCAAAAATTGTGTCTACCAGAACAAAGCTAACTAAAGCACAAACTGGAAAACAAAACTAACGCGAGGTATCAACTGGGGAACAAAGTAACGAAAATAACAGTAACAAATATGTTGAGAGGAAAGGAAGGGAGGAAAGAAAGAAAGAGTAGACACGCAAAGTTAAATAGAGGTAGATGAAGAAGATATACATTAAAGATTAACTGCACAGGGACAAGAACAGTAGGAAAAGCAAACAAAGGAATAAATGTACAAAAAATAATAATAGGTTTAAAAAATTAAAAATTAAAATTAAAAAAGCAATGGCAAACTCCACAGAACTGCAAAAGCCCGATGTAGAGGCAGAGGTTTATAAAAACAAGACAAACAAAATGTGACTGAGGGAAAAAATAAAAAGCTCAAAAACTTAATTAGATTTCATAGTGCCAATAAAATAGACAATTACAACAGAGGGGCAAAAAAAAAAAAAAAAAAAAAAAAATCCAAAATAATCTACAGAACAAGTCAAAACATAATAACAATAAATGCTTTTCTTGAGTCACTTCTGTCAGAGTCCTTTCCCTCTCTGGGAGTCACAGTGCACCTCACCTGCCTAGCATGCCCTGTGATGATCTCTGGACCTGCTGTTGGGGCAGCTCAGATTCTAGCCTGGTCTACTCCTCTGTGTTCTTGCCTCCACTGTTCACCACTTTCAGAACCAGTGCGGTTCCTTTTGTGGTAGCTCTCAATGACCTTTTACATATTCCATAGACACAGAGTCTGCCTAGTTGATCATGTGGATTTAATCTGCAGCTTGTACAGCTTATAGGAGGGTTTTGGGTCTTCTTCCTTAGTCACACTGCCCCTGGGTTTCAGTTGTTTAGTTCCACCTCTTCAAGTGGGTCGTTCACTGGTGTTTGTTCCTGAGGCTGCCCTGGAGGACTTGGGTTTGCCCCTGTGAGGTCCAGGTGTGGAGGTGGTGCAGCTGCTTGGGTTGCAGAGGTTCTGGCAGCACCAGGTACTCAGGGGAGCTGGCAGCTAGGACAACAGGAAATATAGTGCTCTAGAAAAGTATGGAAACCAGTATTGGCCAATACACTTCAGTATTCTTGCCTGGAGAACCCTTCTCCCTGACAGAGAAGCCTGACAGGCTATAGTCCACAGGGCCACAAAGATTGGACACTACCAAAGTGACCCTGTGCACATAGGAGCAGATTTCTTTTTTGCCTGTGGCAACTCTGACCCAGTGAGAGCTGAGTGTGAAGGTGGTGCAGCTGCTTGGCTTGTGGGGACCCTGGCAGCTCCACTGAACGAATTATGGCCCTATCAGAGTCTTTTTTTTTGAGTCTCTTGTAGCTGGCAATCAGAAGGCCTCTTTGGCCAGTTTTTCTCCATAGCTCCGCCTGTTCAGGCACATAGAGTGTTTCCTTGCCTGAGGCCCTTCTCTGTAGTTCGGTGCATTAGTGACTTAAAGAAGCACCCTGGCTAGGGTCCCACTCTGTAGTTCAGTGGTCAGGCCTTTGATAGTACAGCCTCTCTATTGTTCAGCTGCCAATGCTGGTGTGTTGGGGGAGAGAGGTTATAGTGATGGGTCCACCCGCTACGAGTGACTCAGAAGTATTGCCTTGCTTTTATGGCGGTCCGGCTTTCCTCCACAGGCATTTTCCACCACAATTTCCTCTCTCACATCCCCTCAACCCTTCTCTCCACAGTCAATAGCAGCCCTCGCCTGGGGGTTGCTCCACAATCCCTAAACTCCAGCTTCCAGCCGCTGCAACTTCCAGGGGATCCGTGTCCCTGTCTGAGGTATGTATGGCTGTGGCAAGGACTGTCTGATTCTCATTCCATTTAGGCTGCCACAGATCAGCTGTTTCAGTCTCAGCCTTAAATGTTTCTTCTCTGACTCAGACAACTGCCCTGATGTGGGGATCAGAACCCTGGTTCAGGTCCTCCACACTCCGAGGGCAGGTCCAGTCCTTCTAACACTCCTGTTTTCTCCCTTGTTCCTTCATCCCACTGAGTTTTCCGTGGGTCTGTTAGGTAAGTAGAATAGGAAAAACGAGTCCAGAATGGCAGTGTCTAAAAGACATGGAAGAGAAAAGCCCACGAAAATAGAACGAAGGAAGGTCTGAGGACTGGAGTGAGGACCTCAGGTAAAACAAACAGCACTCCTGGCTAGCCCAGTTTACACAGTACAGGCCCAGGGGAAGGAGAAAAAAAACATAAAAAATGAGGAGCCAAAATTGGGCTGGGGGCCTCTCTTCTCCAAGCATTTTTTGGGTTGGCATTCCCTCATGCCTCGAGGATGTATTTTCCTTTACTTTCTAAATAAATCTGCGCTGTAACATGGAGCTGTAACACTGGTCCGTCCAAGGACTGTAATGCTGGTCTGTTTGTCTCTTCAAATTTTTGTTGCATGAGAAAGAGCCAAGGAAGTTAGACTCCCCAACAGGTCTATGCATTCTTTTCCACTGGTCAGGTACTCCTGTCCATTCTCAGCTGGTGTTCTGCATGTACTTCTGTATCTGAAGGTGTAATCCTGATGTATCTGTGGAGAGAGATGTACTCCATGTCCACCTCCTCTGCCATCTTGCTCTCCCCCTATGCTTCTTTTTAGTGTATATATGCTTTAAATAACAAAATTACTTTTAAAATCAGCTGTTTTAAAGTGAAAATATAACTTTTAAAGTGGTCTAAAATGAAAATCTATAGCAATCAATATTTAAGAAGTCATATATAAATAATTATGTAATGCACATAAAATAACTACACTCTTAACTGATACAAAATATCAACTTAATTACACTGGTTAATAAAATGATACATAGCTATGAGAATTCATATATTTACTTGAAAACTAATTTATGTAAATTCTGAAAATGCATTTTTTATTATATCTAAAAAGGAAGTGCCAGTTTCTTTAGACTTTGGCTTAAGAAAGAAAAAAATCTGGCTTCTGCTTAGTTGGAATCTGATTAAAGAAGATTTCAAAGACATACTGCTCCTTTCCATGTAAACTTTCCTAATACAGATTTCTCACTAATGTATATTCAATTTAATATATTACCCATGCTTAGAATTTTCAAATAACCAATAATAGAGCAATCATTTAAAATATCACTGCTATAAAAACTGATTCCTTTCCTAACTAAGCCCCAGAGTTGAATGAAATCCCACTTGTAGACTTAATTTTCCCCAAAATATCTCTTTCAGTGAATTAACCTCACTTGGAAATTGCTATCTTTTTCCTCTCTTTTTAGAAACTAGGTTATAAGCTCCATGAGAATAGAAATCCTATCTGTCCTATTCACCTATCCTGGGTCTATTATAGTGTCTCGTAAGTGGTATATGCTTGACAAATGTTTATTAAATCAACAAATGTATATCTTCACAATGTCGGTGAACAAAGGTGGGAGAGACAAGAGACAATGTTTTAAAAGTAATAAAAACTATTCATTATGTTTCCTACTATAGGCTTAAGTAGCCACATTGTTCCAAGAAGATTCATTTTATTTTTATTAAATAAAATTTTAATATATATTTGGCAACTATATACATTGAGAAAACTTGATTGCACTTATTTTTTTCTACCAAATTTCTCCCCTTCTACTTCCTTAAATAGTGAAGTTGATCAGTCATGTCTGACTCTTTGCGACCCCATGGACTATAGCCTACCAGGCTCCTCCATCCATGGGATTTCCCAGGCAACAAGACTGAAGTGGGTTGCCATTTCCTTTTCCAGGGGATCTTCCCAACCAAGGGATCGAACCCAGGTCTCCCGCATTGCAGGCAGACGCTTTACTGTCTGAGCCACCAGGGAAGCATTTTTTTTTTTTAATATATTTTTTACTTCCTAAAGTAATTATACTTCTAATATATTAGAGAGTCTTTTAGTGTTTCATTACGGAGATATAAGCAGGTATGAAAAAAATATTTGTATTACGTTTCTCCCCTTTTTAATTACATAATGGCTATATATGCTATAAACACTCTTATTGTTTACTTTCATCCCTTAGAAATATGTTCTGGAGATCTTTCTACATTGGCACACTGACAACTACCTTGATCTTTTGTATAGGTACATGACATTCCATTTTATGAATGTGCAATATTTCACTGAAATCATTCCCTTGTGTTGTTTCTGATCTTGTGCTGTTAACAATGCTATGGTGGTTTATCAGTTTTGTACATATATCCTTTTGGAGTCTTGCAGGTACATCCAGAGGATAAATTTTCACAGCTGGAATTTTCAGATCAGAGCATAAGTACATTAGTAAATTTCAACAATTCCACTCCACAGTGATTGTGCTATTTAGTATGTCCATAATGTTTTAAACTAGGTCTTCCAAGAAACAAATATCAAGATGGAGACACCATAATATTTGTATTTTATGGCAAGACAAGAAAAATTAAAAGAAACATTTTTCTGCCCATTTGTACCTCCTCCCTTCCCTTTAATATGTATTGTGCATCTGCATTACCCAGATCTCCTTAGGAGATAAACTGCTTTCTTAACTCTTGTAAAGGATCATGATGACTCACTACTCACTCCGTATGCACAGACGTGCATTGTATAAACTGTCAATTGACATATAATCCTTTGTCTCAAAAATGCATATGGCTGTGCTTTGACCTCTAATGGGCATAACAGTCCTTAGAGCTCTGTGAAAGACAGTCTCCCGGTTTGGCTCAAAATTCTGTTTCTTTTTTTGATCAACAATTGATTAGTCTTTTTGTCAACAATGACATTAAACATGAAAGGATTCTATTTAAGTAAATGTCTGGAAGGTGATAGACAGGGAGTTAGGTAAGCCTGAAAAAGTCTTTAGATAGTAATGCAAGTCTCCTCTCAGTAAAGGAGAGAGAGGGAAAGACTTGGTGAAACCATCCTAGTCAGTCATGCTGTTTAAGAAAGGTAGATCTAAAGCCAGCCAACAAAGGGCTCTTTCTTCTTGATGAATGGATCTGCTTTAGAATCCTTGTTTGGTCTCAGGCACTGACAGATGACAGCAAAGGGAGGCCAAAAAACAGTAGTTTAGCACCCTAGGCCAACCAACTCCCTAGTTGGAAGTTTGCTCAGTGTGTAAAAACAAAGACAAAGTAAAACCGAGAGGCTTAATTCTCTCTCCCTGTTGAAAATCAGGGAAGAGATTTTCCTCCCTCTTCTTTTTATTTTAGAACATTTACCTTAGAACACTTTTAATTACAAGTATTTTCTCATGCCTTTGAAATGTATGTAAATCCTTTTGAAGACTAGATAGACCTTTTGTCAAATTTATGATCTAGGAATGGATTTTGCAGCAACAGGAGAGTATTTCTTTGAAATGTAAAGATCATGGGGGACAGCGTCTGGTTCTCCCAGTTTCTGTGGGAGGGTAGCAGCCTACTTGAGGCTACTTAAGCACCTTTTTCCAAGTTACAAAACTACGTCCTGTCATAAAGAGATGAGAAGTTTATTTTTCCTCAGGATAAAACCAATGAACTAACACAGATGGTCATCCTAATTACCAGGTAAATTTAGATGAACTGCCCTGTGCTGTGCTGTGCTCAGTCATGTCCAACTCTTTGCGACCCCATCGACTGTAGCCCACCAGTCTCCTCTGTCCATGGGATTTCCCAGGCAAGAATACTGGAGTGGGTTGCCATGTCCTCCTCCAGGGGATCTTCCCCCACCTGGGGATTGAACCTGCATCTCTTGTGTCTCCTGCATTGGCAGATGGATTCTTTACTACTGCACAACCTGAGAAGACCCTAGAATGAACTATATATGACAAATAGTGTTGTTCAATCCTCTTATTTGAGGAGTAGTTATTATTTATCTTGAAAACATGTATATGATGGTGTATATCTGCTTGGACATACAAGGGAGTGAGGTTTCTTTCTGCATTTGCAAATTCTTAGTGAATTCCTTGTAATGCCCATTACATTCTGGCTTAATGTTTATTCCGAAAATAACATTACCAGAATTTACCATTTACCATATTACCATTATAGATAGGATTTCTGGGTCGGGAGAGGACTTGATATTTAATTATATATATATTTTACAACAGTTGCAACAGAGAGGTACTTTGGTGTTAATTCATCACTGTCTTAAAATTTTCACTTGTCAAGGTACTCAGCTTTCTTGTCTTCAAATGGACATAACTTCATTCATTTGTTCATCTGCATCATTATGTTATAAGATGAGGCTAAATGAAGTTTAAAAAGAATACAACTTTGAAAATATAAAGCACTATGTATGTATAAGTTTATTAATTTTTACTTTTATCAACACTAGTTGAAAGCATCACTTTGGAGACATTTATAATTTATTATTATCATATGCTTAGAAAAGCATAAAATATACTGGAAAGATTTATATACCATAAATAAATTTGGCAAATTATGTTTACTGCATGCAACAGAAAAGCACTTTTTAGCATTTCAATTTAACATGAACAGAATTAGTGTGAATAGATGAGGAGAAGCATTGAGTCCTTTGTAGCAGAGAGATACAGGGACAAATATTAGTGATTTTAAGCAGTAAAAGGGCTTTGCATGAATTAATAAATAAGCTACTTGGTAATGATAATTATAACATTCATTTCTACCTTTGTATGTTATAAATATATCTGGGAAGAGCAAATAGACATAAGGTGGGGAAACATAACATTAATATAACATATCACATAATAGATCTTAGTTGAAGGACTGCACTCACTTTAAATAGGGCAAGTAGAAAATTATGAACTCCATAACTCTGAAAGGTTTTTCTTCTTCCATTTTTTTTAATATCCTTGCTGAAACCCAACTGTGACATAATACATTATTTCTTTTGTTGAACTGACTTTCTTCATTCTGTCACTCTTAAGCTATCTTTAAAGAAAACTGTCTTCAGTGATGTAGGCATCATAACTTTGGCAGAACCTCATTCACTTGTAATATGAGCATTGTGCCAGGCAAACACCATTTAGATACTACCATTGTTAGGCTCAACAATCAATGAAACAAAACACTTATCTAAAATAAAGGCACTTAAATACATATTCACAGTGGAAAATTCTCTATTCAAATTACTTAACTCACAGCTTAAAAACCAAATCTGGCACTGAATCCTATACATCTAGACTGAGATGTGTGCCATTATCTTTATGCCTTTCCTGTTGTGTTTTTCCCGTGGGGCGCATTTACCTATTCTGCATTCGATCTCAGTAACTTTCTTTGACCTTTTCTTGCTTTCATTTCACTCCTTCTGATTTACAAATCCCTTTCAATCTATAGCAAATGCAATGGATAAATAGCACAATTTTAACTTCTCACCTCTTTATTTTAAATACACTTTCTGCAAACCACTGGTAGTATTTATAGCAACATACCAATATTCAACTTTTCCATAGGAGATAACAGTCAATACTCACTAAAACTTTAATCTTCTCCATTCTAGACAAAGGACAAAAAACTATTTTGGTTTCAACTGAGTAGGAAAAATTCAAAAGGCGTGAATGTACTACAAAGTTCTAAGTTGCTAACAACTCATGTGCTATTTAAAAATGTGGATACGGTATTATCTGTATTAGAGGAGACACTTGAAATAATCAAATTATTAAATTATTGTTTCAAAGCTCTCCCTGATATTTTTTAAAAGATGTTTTAATCCTTTCCATTCAAGATGCTACAGTAGATATTGACTAAAATGATCAAATGACTCTTATTTAGCAGAATAGTTTCAGTAAAGGCACTCACGGAGAAATGTTTCCATTTTAAAAAAAGAAAATAGTAGTATAATAATAACAAAAATCTTCCTAGTAGAGACATCTACACATCAAATATAAAATTTTATGCATCAATTAGGATTATATCAAATAAACTATAGATACTACATTGTATTCCAAATCTTTCCTCATTAAAAGCTTGTGGTTTCTGCTCAGCTCACTTTGGATTCTATGCTTTCCATCCAAGTGTTGATGATTTTTCTCTTAAGTGGAGAAACAGGGATTCTTTGATGCTGTTTTTTTCCTATCAGAGTCCAGGCTTCACATTTCTTTTTTGTAAAATGCTTCTTCCATATTTTGTAATTGCTAAACAATTACAATTTAAAAAAAGAAAGCATGGCATTTATTCCCTATTCCTAACTTGTCTTTCAGTATGAAATGTCTATGCCCATAATCCTCCTTCTCTCTCTCCTTCTAAGAAAACTGCAGGCAGAAGTCTGAGTTCTATTTGCTGCTGCTGGAAATAGACCTATTTGGTTCCAGCGCTGCTGTGTGGTTCAGTTCAGTTCAGTTCAGTCACTCAGTCGTGTCCGACTCTTTGTGACTCCATGAACCGCAGCACGCCAGGCCTCCCTGTCCATCACCAACTCCCGGAGTCCACCCAAACCCATGTCCATTGAGTCGGTGATTCCACCCAACCATCTCATCCTCTGTCGTCCCCTTCTCCTCCCGCCCTCAATCTTTCCCAGCATCAGGGTCTTTTCAAATGAGTCAGCTCTTCGCATCAGGTGGTCAAAGTATTGGAGTTTCTGCTTCAACATCAGTCCTTCCAATGAACACCCAGGACTGATCGATCGCCTTTAGGATGGACTGGTTGGATCTCCTTGCAGTCCAAGGGACTTTCAAGAGTCTTCTCCAACACCACAGTCCAAAAGCATCAATTCTTTGGTGCTCAGCTTTTTTCACAGTCCAACCGTCACATCCATACATGACCACTGGAGAAACCATAGCCTTGACTAGACGGACCTTTGTTGACAAAGTAATGTCTCTGCTTTTTAATATGCTGTCTAGGTTGGTTGTAAGCTTGTCTAATTATGTTCCTCTGTTTTGGGGAGCAGGTATACCCACATATATATTCTTTAGTAGCAACCCTATCAGATCTCCATATGCCAAATACTTTTATTTCTCAACTTGCTCAGTGTCTGAGAAGAGATAAGGGGAGATATTATTGATATACTCAAAAAGCATCACCTCAATTTATTTGCTGGATTTTCATTTAAAATATCCTCTTTTAAAAGCTCCTGTTGCCAAATACATAAAACAAGGACTATACCCTCTCTATTTTATCTATAGTATTAAAAAATTATTTTTAGCTTTTCTTAATTTCAATTTTTTGGGCACATTGTGATTTAGAGTATTGTGGAGATAATTTGAAAATAAACTTTTTTTTTCCAAAAAATTATGTCATTTTATTATTTAACTAGCATCTGAACACAGATCTATTAGCTTCCCCAGACCAGGTTCTCACATTCTGCATTCTATTTTGCATTCAATTTGGCCCGATTCATTTGCTGTTAAGCTGTGGATGAGTTTATTCCAACTAACTCAAAAGAAAAAATTGAAACATCTTTAAAGAATATATAATCAATTAAAATTTACCTGTTTGTAGAACTAAAATAATTTTAAAGCATATATTTAAAATAAATATTAGCATTTAAATGTCATTTCATATCTCAATTTCTCTGCTGACTTGGAGACTCTTCTAATATTAACTTGCCATTATTATTAGACTTGACTGCCTGCTGTGAACCACCTTTAAGCACACAGAAGAATCTCACTAACAGGCAAATGCAAGCACTGAGATTTTAATGGCTGTTAAGTAAATGTGAACTTAAAAATAAACACAAAGCCTAACAGAGGCTTAATTGCAGTCAGATGAAGTGCTTTAACAAAAAAAAAGTATTTATCCCCTATCATAAAAATATACTTTCTCTTAAAGAAAAATCTTATTTGTACTTTAAAATACGGGCTCTGCTAAGCAGGCAAGTACTTCAACTTAATTGTTGATTACTTTCCTTTAGGGATAAGATCAGTCTTACAGATGGGATAAGTTTAGACCATTAACTACAAAAATGTAGTATAAAGATATATACTACTTTGAGTCATACACACTCATGTGTCAGCTTCTTCTGACTCTTATAACATTGGTAGAGTTAGAACTTTATTTTGGTCTATGTTCTATGTGCTTTTTTTTTTTTAACTGCAACTGCTAGATTTTTATTGATCACAATTTCATGTTGATGTCTTGAGTACATAGACATACTTGAGTACATCTACAAAGACTTGGTCTTTCTCGTATTACTAATTCATCTACCCACACATCTAACTGGTCAAGAAGTCAGACTTGGCCAAAGAGAAATATTAATAATCATTTCTTTCAATCCATCAGTTTACAGTTGATCAAAATGAGGCAAGAACAGGTCAACACATGTGTAGTTTGTGATGTAACTACAGCTCAATGCAATATACCAGATTCTAAGGATATAAAACTATTACATTTTATTTACCACATGATGACCTCTCATGCCCAGATCAGAAAGCTCTTACCATATTAGGGAGATCCCTTTCCAAAAATTACTGGACAAAGCTAAAGTCTGGGACAATATCTTACCCCCTAGCGTGTAAGATATATTCATTTGATCTTTCAGATATAGTTTCTTTTTTTTTCTTTTAAGAAAATCATCTTTCAAAAGGAACCCTCTTACACTGTTGGTGGAAATGCAAACTAGTACAGCCACTATAGAGAACAGTGTGGAGATTCCTTAAAAAACTGGAAATAGAGCTGCCATACGACTCAGCAATCCCACTGTTGGGCATACACACTGAGGAAACCAGAATTGAAAGAGACACGTGTACGCCAATGTTTATCGCAGCACTGTTTACAATAGCCGGGATATGGAAGCAACCTAGATGTCCATTGGCAGAAGAATGGATAAGAAAGCTGTGGTACATATACACAATGGAATATTACTAAACTATTAAAAATAATGCATTTAAATCAGTTCTAATGAGGTGGATGAAACTGGAGCTTATTATACAGAGCGAAGTAAGTCAGAAAGAAAAACACCAATACAGTATATTAACGCATATACATAGAATTTAGAAAGATGGTAACGATGACCCTATATGCGAGACAGCAAAAGAGACACAGATGTAAAGAACAGACTTTTGGACTCTGTGGGAGAAGGTAAAGGTGGGGTGATTTGAGAGAATAGCATTGAAACATGTATATTATCACATGTGAAATAAATCACCAGTCCAGGTTTGATGCATGAGACAGGGTGCTCAGGGCTGGTGCACTGGGATGACCCTGAGGGAATGCGATGGGGAGGAGGGTGGGAGGGGGGTTCAAGATGGGGAACACATGTACAGCCATGGCTGATTCATGTGAATGTATGGCAAAAACCACCACAATACTGTAAAGTAATTAGGCTCCAATTAAAATAAATAAATTAAATAAATAAATAAATGCTAAAAAAATAAAATCATCTTTCAAAAATTCAATTATAAGATGCGTATACTAAAGGAAACACATATACTTATTTAGTCTGATGAATATTTGCAAATATATTATATATGCATATAGTAAGATATGAAATATTACCACTACTCCAGAAGACTTTCTTTTAGCTCTTCACAGTAACTTCACAGTTGTGAAGTAACTTCACATGATTCTGATTTCTATCATGCCAGATTGGTGGCTCAGATGGTAAAATATCTGCCTGCAATGACAGAGACCTGGGTTCCATCTCCGGGTTGGGAAGATCCCCTGAAGAGAATGGCAACCCACTCCAGTATTCTTGACTGGAGAATCCATGGACAGAGAAGACATGGCAGGATACATATAGTCCATGAGGTCACTAAGAGTTGGATACAACTGAGCCATAACACTTTCATATTAATTTACCACTTATTGAATATTATGTAAATGAAAAGATACTTTCTTTTTCTTAGTGTTTGGCTTCTTTCACTAATCATTATTTGTGAATTCCATCCATGTTGTTGACTGTTTTATTTCATTGCTATACTATATGGATCATATGAATATGCTGCTGCTGCTGCTGCTGCTGCTACTAAGTCGCTTCAGTCATATATCATAATTTATACATTTATTCCACTATTGGTGAGCATTTGTATTATTTCTACTTTTGACTATTATAGTGTGGTTATTAACATCCTTGTACAGTCTTTTGGTACACACAATAATATACTTCTAGATATTCAGAAATGGAATAGTCTGGTCATAGATTGTACTTAGTTTTGGCAAAATATGTCAAAGTTATATCAATTTACAGCCTGGAGAGTGATATATTACAGTTTGGATTGATCTATATCCTTACCAATCTCCTGCCATATCAGTTTTTTTTTCTTTATTCTGTGATTCTGTTTTTTAAATAGTCTAATAGGTCATAGAATGTTATTTTGTTTTAAATTTCATTTCCTTAAGGACAAATCATGCTAAACACCCTTTTGTTCATTAGATATATTTTTTTCACTCCTTTCAGATCTATTCTTCATGCCTCCCTCTCCAGCTCTATGTCCTTAGAGGCTAGCTTATACTGACTACACCTACAGGCTCCATTCCCTCCTGAGTTCCATTACTAGGGATTACTGTTAGTGGACAGAAGAGAGGCAAGGAGGGAATGGAATTAGACATTTATTCTCTATTCTCTTCCTTTGGTTATGCTACAAACTATGACCTTCCACAGAAAGGCTTCAGCTTCTACAGATTGTGTACTTCATATATCTATGTTCAGTTTCCCACTCTTGTTGTTGTTCCGTCACTCAGTCATGTCCAACTCTTTGGGACTCCATGGACCGAAGCATGCCAGGCTTCCCTGTCCTTCACCATCTCCCGGAGCTTGCTCAAACTCATGTCCATTGAGTCAGTGATGCCATCCAATTAGATCTGCTATTCCCTTCTCCTTCTGCCTTCAATCTTTCCCAGCATCAGGGTCTTTTCCAATGAGTCTACTCTTTACATCAGGTGGTCAGAGTATTGGAGCTTCAGCTTCAGCATCAGTCCATTTTATGAATATCCTGCTTTTATTTCCTTTAGAATTGACTGGTTTTATTTACTTGCAGTCTAAGGGACTCTCAAGAGTATTCTTCAACCACACAACCCAAAAGCATCAGCTCTCTGGCATTCAGCCTTCTTTATGGTTAACTTTATGACCCATTTCACCATTGGAAAAAACATAGCTTTGGCCATTCAGACCTTTGTTGGCAAAGTAACATCTCTGTAGTTTAATATGCTGTCTAGGTTTATCATAGCTTTTGTTCCAAGGAGCAACTGTCTTTTAATTTCATGGCTGAAGCCACCACCTGTAGTGATTTTTGAGCCCAAGAAAATAAAGATTTGTCACTGTTTTCATTTTCCCCCCATCTATTTGGCATGAAGTGATGGGACCAGATGCAATAATCTTAGTTTTTGAAATTGAGTTTTAAGCCATCTTTTTTACTCTCCTCTTTCACTTTTTTCAATAGACTCTTTAGTTCCTCTTTGCCTTCTGCTATAAGGGTAATGTCATCTGAATATCTGAGGTTATTGATATTTCTCCCGGCAGTCTTGATTCCAGCTTGTGATTCATCCAGCCTAGCATTTCAAATGAGGTACTCTGCATAAAATTTAAATAAGTAAGGTGACAATATACACCATGGAGGTACTCTTTTCCCAATTTGGAACCAGTCAGTTGTTTCATGTCCAGTTCTAATAGTTGCTTCTTGTCCTGCATGCAGGTTTCTCAGGAGGTAGATAAGGTTGTCTGGTATTCCCATCCAATTGATGTTGGCAATTTGATCTCTGGTACCTCTGCCTTTTCTAAAACCAGCTTGAACATCTGGAAGTTCACAGTTCACATATTGCTGAAGCCTGGCTTGGAGAATTTTGAGCATTACATTACTAGCATATGTAATGAGTGCAACTGTGTGGTAGTTTGAGCATTCTTTGGCATTGCCTTTCTTTGGGATTTGAATGAAAACTGACCTTTTCCTGTCCTGTGGCCACTGTGGAGCATTCCAAATTTGCTGGCATATCGAGTGCAGCCCTTTCACAGCATTATCTTTCAGGACTTGAAATAGTTCAACTGGAATTCCATCACACCCACTAGCTTTGTTAGTAGTGATGCTTTCTAAGGCCCACTTGAATTCACATTCCAGGATGTCTGACTCTAGGTGAGTGATTACATCATAATTATCTGGGTCGTAAAGATCTTTTTTGTACAGTTCTTCTGTGTATTCTTGCCACCTCTTCTTAATATCTTCTGCTTCTGTTAGGTCCATACCATTTCTATCCTTTATCAAGCCATCTTTGCATGAAATGTTCCTTTGGTATCTCTAATTTTCTTGAAGAGATCTCTAGTCTTTCCCATTCTGTTGTTTTCCTCTATTTCTTTGCACTGATTGCTAAGGAAGGCTTTCTTATCTCTCCTTGCTATTCCTTGCAACTCCGCATTCAAATGGGAATATCTTTCCTTTTCTCCTTTGCTTTTCACAGCTATTTGTAAGGCCTCCTCAAACAGCCATTTTGCTTTTTCACATTTCTTTTCCATGGGGATGGTCTTGATCTCTGTCTCCCGTACAATGTCACGAACCTCCGTCCATAGTTCATCAGGCACTCTGTCTATCAGATCTAGTCCCTTAAATCTATTTATCATTTCCACTGTATAATCATACGAGATTTGATTTAGGTCATAGCTGAATGGTCTAGTGGTTTTCCCTACTTTCTTCAATTTAAATCTGAATTTCACGATGAGGAGCTCATGATCTGAGCCACAGTCTGCTCCCGGTCTTTTTTTGCTGACTGTATAGAGCTTCTCTGTCTTTGACTGCAAAGAATATAGTCAATCTGATTTCACTGTTGATTAACTGGTGATGTCCATGTGTAGAGTCTTCTCTTGTGTTGTTAGAAGAGGGTGTTTGCTATGACCAGTGTGTTCTCTTGGCAAAACTCTATTAGCCCCGCTTCATTCTGTACTTCAAGGCCGAATTTGCCTGTTACGCCAGGTGTTTCCTGAGTTCCTACTTTTGCATTTCAGAGCAATATTGCATAGGAACCTGGAATGTTGGGTCCATGAATCAAGGCAAACTGGAAGTGGTTAAACAGGAGATGGCAAGAGTGAACGTCGACATTCTAGGAATCAGCGAACTAAGATGGACTGGAATGGGTGTATTTAACTCAGATGACCATTATATCTTCTACTGTGGGAAGGAATCCCTTAGAAGAAATGGAGTAGCCATCAGGGTCAAAAAAAGAGTCCAAAAGGCAGTACTTGGATGCAATCTCAAAAACGATAGAATGATCTCTGTTCGTTTCCAAGGCAAACCATTCAATATCACAGTAATCCAAGTCTCTGCCCCGACCAGTAATGCCAAAGAAGCTGAAGTTGAACGGTTCTATGAAGACCTACAAGACCTTCTAGAACTAACACCCAAAAAAGATGTCCTTTTCATTATAGGGGACTGGAATGCAAAAGTAGGAAGTTAAGAAACACCTGGCGTAACAGGCAAGTTTGGCCTTGGAGTACATAGTGAAGCAGGGCAAAGGCTAATAGAGTTTTGCCACGAGAATGCACTGGTAATAGCAAACACCCTATTCCAACAACACAAGAGAAGACTCTACACATGGACATCACCAGATGGTCAATACCGAAATCAGATTGATTATATTCTTTACAGCCGAAGATGGAGAAGCTCTATACAGTCAGCAAAAACAAGACCAGGAGCAGACAGTGGCTCAGATCATGAACTGCTTATTGCCAAATTCAGACTTAAATTGAAGAAAGTAGGGAAAACCACTAGTCCATTCAGGTATGAACTAGATCAAATCCCTTATGAGTATACAGTGGAAGTGACTAATAGATTTTAGGGATTAGACCTGATAGACAGAGTGCCTGATGAACTATGGACAGAGGTTCATGACATTGTACAGGAGACAGGGATCAAGACAATCCCCATGGAAATGAAATGCAAAAAAGAAAAATGGCTGTCTGAGAAGGCCTTACAGATAGCTGGAAGAGAAGAGAAGCAAAAAGCAAAGGAGAAAAGGAAAGATATTCCCATCTGAATGCAGAGTTCCAAAAAATAGCAAGGAGAGATAACAAAGTCTTCCTCAGCGATCAGTGCAAAGAAATAGAGGAAAACAACAGATTGGGAAAGACTAGAGATCTCTTCAAGAAAATTAGAGATACCAAAGGAACATTTCATGCAAAGATAGGCTCGATAAAGGACAGAAATGGTATGGACCTAACAGAAGCAGAAGATATTAAGAAGAGGTGGCAAGAATACACAGAAGAACTGTACAAAAAAGATCTTCACGACCCAGATAATCACGATTGTGTGATCACTCACCTAGAGCCAGACATCCTGGAATGAGAAGTCAAGTGGGCCTTAGAAAGCATCACTATGAACAGAGCTAGTGGAGGTGATGGAATTCCAGTAGAGTTATTTCAAATCCTCAAAGGTGATGTTGTGAAAGTGCTGCACTCGATATGCCAGCAAATTTGGAAAACTCAGCAGTGGGCACAGGACTGGAAGAGGTCTGTTTTCGTTCCAATCCCAAAGAAAGGCAATGCCAAAGAATGCTCAAACTACCACACAATTGCACTCATCTCACATGCTAGTAAAGTAATGCTCAAAATTCTCCAAGCCAGGCTTCAGCAATACGTGAACCGTGAACTTCCAGATGTTCAAGCTGGTTTTAGAAAAGGCAGAGGAACCAGAGATCAAATTGCCAATATCTGCTAGATCATCAAGAAAGCAAGAGAGTTCCAGGAAAACATCTATTTCGGCTTTATTGACTGTACCAAAGCCTTTGACTGTGTGGATCAAATAAACTGTGGAAAATTCTGAAAGAGATGGGAATACCAGACCATCTGATCTGTCTCTTGAGAAACCTGTATTCAGTTCAGGAAGCAACAGTTAGAAGTGGACATGGAACAACAGACTAGTTCCGAGTAAGAAAAGGAGTCCATCAAGGCTGTATATTGTCACCCTGCTTATTTAACTTATATGCAGAGTACATCATGAGAAACACTGGGCTGGAAGAAACACAAGCTGGAATCAAGATTGCCAGGAGAAATATCAATAACCTCAGATATGCATATGACACCACCCTATGGCAGAAAGTGAAGAAGAACTAAAAAGCCTCTTGATGAAGGTGAAAGAGGAGAGTGAAAAAGTTGGCTTAAAGCTCAGTGTTCAGAAAACTAAGCTCATGGCATCTGGTCCCATCACTTCATGGGAAATAGATGGGGAAACAGTGGAAACAGTGTCAGACTTTATTTTTTTGGGCTCCAGAATCACTGCAGATGTTGATTGCAGCCATGAAATTAAAAGACGCTTACAACTTGGAAGGAAGGTTATGACTAACCTATATAGCGTATTTAAAAGTAGAGACATTACTTTGCCAGCAAAAGTCCGTCTAGTCAAGCTATGGTTTTTCCAGTGGTCATGTATGGATGTGAGAGTTGGACGGAGAAGAAAGCTTAGCGCCGTAGAATTGATGCTTTTGAACTGTGGTGTTGGAGAAGACTCTTGAGAGTCCCTTGGACTGCAAGGAGATCCAATCAATCCATCCTGAAAGAGATCAATCCTGGGTGTTCATTGGAAGGACTGATGTTGAAGCTGAAACTCCAATAATCTGGCCACTTCATGCGAAGAGTTGACTCATTGGAAAAGACCCTAATGCTGGGTAGGATTGGGGGCGGGGGGAGAAGGGGACGACAGAGGATGAGATAGTTGGATGGCATCACCGACTCGATGGACATGGGTTTGGGTAGACTCTGGGAGTTGGTATCGGCAGCGATGCCTGGCGTGCTGCAGTTCATGGGGTCACAAAGAATCGGACACGGCTGAGCGACTGAACTGAACCCTATAATGAAAAGGACATCTTTTTAGGTGTTCTGAAAGATCTTGTAGGTCTTCATCTTCATAGAACCATTCAACTTCAGCTTCTTCAGGATTACTGGTTGGGGCATAGGCTTGGATTACCGTGATACGGAATGGTTTGCCTTGGAAATGAACAGAGATCATTCTGTCGTTTTTGAGATTGCATTCAAGTACTGCATTTCGGACTCTTTTTTGACCATGATGGCTACTCCATTGCTTCTAAGGGATTCCTGCCAACAGAAGTAGATATAGTTGTCATCTGAGTTAAATTCACCATTCCAGTCCATCTTAGTTCGCTGATTTCTAGAATGTCAACGTTCACTCTTGCCATCTCCTGTTTGACCACTTCCAATTTGCCTTAATTCATGGACCTAACATTCCAGGTTCCTATGCAATATTGCTCTTTACAGCATCAAACTTTGCTTCTATCACCAGTCACATTCACAGCTGGGTATTGTTTTTGCTTTGGCTCCATCCCTTCATTCTTTCTGGAGTTATTTCTCCACTGATCTCCGGTAGCTTATTAGGCACCTTCTGACCTGGGGAGTTCCTCTTTCATTATCGTATCAATTTGCCTTTTCATACTGTTCATGGGGTTCGCAAGAATACTGCAGTGGTTTGCCATTACCTTCTCCAGTGGACCGCATTCTGTCAGACCTCTCCACCATGACCTGTCCTTCTTGGGTGGCCCCACATGGCTTGGCTTAGTTTCTTTGAGTTAGACAAGGTTGTGGTCCGTGTGATCAGATTGGCTAGTTTTCTTTGATTATAGTTTCAGTGTGTCTCCCCTCTGATGCCCTCTCACAACATCTACCATCTTACTTGGGTTTCTCTTGCCTTGGACTTTGGGTATCTCTTCACGGCTGTTCCAGGAAAGCGTAGCCACTGCTCCTTACCTTGGACAAGGGGTATCTCCTCAGGCCAGCCCTCCTGACCTTGAATGCGGAGTAGCTCCTCTCGGCCCTCCTGCACCCACGCAGCCACCGCTCCCTGGACGTGGGGTTGCTCCTTCTGGCCGCCGCCCCTGACCTCGGACGTGGGGTAGCCCCTCTTGGCCACGCTTCTGTGCCATCTGTTGTAGCCGCCTTCATAGCTGCATATAAACCAAATCATTCAGAAAGAAGGGAGGACTTACAGGGAATGAAAATTTATAAATATACAGAAAGAGTGAGAGTGATGATTGTAATTTCAGTTTTAAATATATTTGAGCCTGGGGCCTAATCTCTCTTTAAGTATTAGTTAAGGAGGGGACTCATTAGTTCAGTTCAGTTCAGTTGCTCCGTCACGTCCAGCTCTTTGCAATCCCATGGGCATGCCAGGCTTCCCTGTCCATCACCAACTCCCAGAGTTAACCCAAACTCATGTCCTTTGAGTCAGTGATGCCATCCAACCATCTCATCCTCTGTCATTCCCTTTTCCTGCCCTCAATCTTTCCCAGCATCAGGGTCTTTTCCAGTGAGTCAACTCTTCATATGAGATGGCCAAAGTACTGGAGTTTCAGCTTCAACATCAGTCCTTCCAACGAACACCCAGGACTGATCTGCTTTAGGATGGACTGGTTGGATCTCCTTGCAGTCCAAGGGACTCTCAAGAGTCTTCTCCAACACCACAGTTCAAAAGCATCTATTCTTCGGCGCTCAGCTTTCTTCACCGTCCAACTCTCACATCCATACATGACTACTGGAAAAACCATAGCCTTGACTAGATGGATCTTTGTTGGTAAAGTAATGTCTCTGCTTTTTGATATGCTGTCTAGGTTGGTCATAACTTTCCTTCCAAGGAGTAAGCAACTTTTAATTTCATGGCTGCAGTCACAATCTGCAGTGATTTTGGAGCCCAAAAATAAAGCCAGCCACTGTTTTCCCATCTATTTGCCATGAAGTAATGGGACTGGATGCCATGATCTTAGTTCTCATTAGTTATGAAAAACATAATTAGGCCTATCAGCAGTACCAACCTGGAGCTAACTCAAGTTGAAGTATAATAGAGTTTTATGATAGCACTACTATTTGCAACCCCATAGACTGTACATAGCCCTCCAGGCTCATCTATCAGTAGAATTTTTCAGGCAACAATGTTGCCGTGGGTTGCCATTTCCTACTGCAGGGGATTTTCCTGACCCAGGGATTGAACATGTTTCTCTTGCATCTCCTGCATTGGCAGGCAGAGTCTTTACCATTGTGCCACCTGGGTAGGCAGAACTGATATACAAGTTAACAACTGGGGACATTTTCATGTGATTATCAGTTCTTCATCCTCTAGTTTACTCCCATACCCATTTCAAGTTGGTATCATCCTCAAACAATCCTTTGATAACTATTCTAAAAGTCAATAGTGAACATATAATTCTAAATCTTCTCTATATGTTTGCAGCCATTAATAGTGTAGGCCATTCCTTCTCTTTGTAAACTCAATGATATAATATCTAGTCCCTTAATTTGATTCTCTCCTTTTTGGTCACTCCTTTTTTGCTCTCTATCCTATTTCCCTTTCACTATCTACCTCTGAAACATTATTCATGAGATTCAATTATTGGCTCCTTTTTCTGTTTTGACATTTTAATGGGCTAACTTAATAGGTTCATAAGAGTGATGAGTGATACTTTATTTCAATGATTTCCGAATTGTTATTTATAATACCCCTTTATCATGGTATATTGACATGTATTCTATAATGGCTTTGTAGATATATTTCATGTGGATTCCCCCCCATCAAAGACTTGTGTTTCAACACATTCCAGGTTATCTTCTTCTCCAAAGCTGCTCTTTCCTCTTTATTACCTTTCCATTAATAAAATCACTATTCCATGAGTCATCCAAGCTAGGAAAGCTCATTTTGATGCTCAACTCATCCATTTACCTCATCTCTCACATTCAGTCAGTCAGCACCTCATGCTAATTCCATCTCCTGAATATCTTTGGGAGCTATCTTCTAGTTTTCATTCCCACAGTTGTATCTCTTGTTTGAAGGCTCATCATCCTTTTTTGGTTTGCAATGCTGGGCTACTAATTTCCCTGCCTCCTATGGTTGACTCATGGATATTGTGACCTTCCATTATCTTTGGCATTGCTATATATGTGTCTTTCTAAAGCATAAATCAAATTACATACCACTCTTACTTTAAAAGCTCCAATTACAGAATTAAACAGATACTATATGAGATCTGACTTGAATGAACAAGGATTCTAATATTTTCTTTGAAAAGGAAACATAAGAGAAAAGGTGACTCTTCACAAAGAAAAACATAGAAAATATATAAGAAGAATTTTTATTAACTTTTAATGCCTTGTTGAATTCTGTAGTTTTTTTTAAATCTTACATTGTTTACTTTAAACTATTGAAGAATGTTATATAATCTTTTTATATTCATTGTTTGTTTTATATTTTCTCCTTAAACAATATTATTCCATGGTCACCTTCATACATACAGACACACATACGTGTGCATACATATATATATATATATATAATTTATGTATTATATATTTATATGTATTTGTATATCATTTAAGAAACAATCTCTGTGAAAATATTTATGAATTTGTAATAAAATTATGAATTCATTAAAAATGAGTCTAAACTATCTAATTAGATAGATAGATTTATTTATTTATTTTTTAGAAAGAACTAACGGGGTGTACTGAAAAAATGAAAATTGTTTCTAATCAGCACTTTTCCCCTTAATGAATAAGGCCAACGAGTTGGTATTAAAATGTGCATTTATAAATAGGCTTCTGCAGACATGTGACATTACACACCTGCCCGATAGCTTTAAATTGCAAATGCAGCCTTTCCTTTTCTTTTTTATTTTGTACATATTTATAGCAATTGATCAATTTGTTTTTCATATGTGATAAGACTTCTATTACTTTCTGTTATTTAACATTTCCAGTGCTATGCTTAATAGTAATATGCTGGCTAACTTTAGGTATTAATAAATTGTAGCAAATAAAGAAAATAGGTAGATTGAAATTCATAAGTTGTCACTATGCTATGTCTTTAGAAACACATTTTGATTTTTAAAACGTTTATCACTAAAGAAGTTGCTTATGCCTCTCTTTTCTTCCTGAAATGCCTTTAAAATTTTTAGATTTGATGTCTTACAGAGAGACTTTAAACTAGTAAAATGTAGACTGAATATATGGACAAGTGTATGATTATGGATTAAGACTATGAACAGCTTTGGTTACCATGACTCTCCTCTATTAAGGAATGAAAGAGCAGCAAAATAAAAACTGTTTGCATCTTGATAATTAATTATCAATGAGAAGAATAAATACCTTATTGATAAAATGCAGACCCATTGAAGTTGTAAAGAATTATTCTGGAGTCTTAGTATTTTTCATCTATGCAAAACATTCTAATATGAGTAACAGGCACCAGAGTGACAAGAACTATAGTAGAAGGGCATTATTTGATAATTTATCTGCTTGGAAATTAACATCAAGACTATAAAGATCACTTCAGAATAATGACTCAAATACAGTGAAAAATCAATGTGACAGATTATCATAACTAATAAACAATGCTCCTTGGATAAGTGATTAATAAGTGAGAACAGGGATATACTTTTGTCTTGATATTGCTACAGATAATACTAAAGAGACTCACACTGTTTTCCTTACTTCTTCAAGAACACAAACCGAAATAACATACAATCAAGATTATAGTCCAGGTCACTGAACTCCCATCTTTGCATTTTTTTTTTAAATCAGAATCTTAATCTGATAAAGTCTAGTCACATATACCAATTTAAGAGCTTTGGTAATGAAGAGACTCCCTTCTCCACTCGCCCGCAATTTTTCCCAGCAACAGGGTCTTTTCTATGAGTCGGCTCTTTGCATCAGGGGGCCAAAGGATTGGAGCTCTAGCTTCAGCATCAGTCCTTCCAATGAATATTCAGGATTGAGTTCCTTTAGAATTGACTGATTTGATCTCCTTGCTGTCCAAGGGAATCTCAACAGTCTTCTCCAGCACCACAGTTTGAAAGTGTTAGTTCTTTGGTGCTCAAATTCTTTGGACCTTTGGACCTTCTTTATGGTCCAACTCTCACATTCATACATGACTATTGGAAAAAACATAGCTTTGACTACACAAACCTTTGTTGGCAAAGGGTTATCTCTGCTTTTTAATATGCTCTCTAGGTTTGACATAGCTATTCTTCCAAGGAGCAAGTGTCTTAATTTCATGGCTGCAGTCACCATCTGCAGTGATTTTGGAGCCCAGGAAAATGAAATCTGACACTGTTTCCACATTTTTCCCATTTATTTGCTATGAAGTGATAGGACTGGATGCCATAATTTTTGTTTTTTTGAATGTTGAGTTTTAGGCCAGCATTTTCACTCTCCTTTTTCACCTTCATTAAGAGGCTCCTTAGTTCCCTTAACTTTCTGCCATTAAAGTGGTATCATCTGCATATCTGAGGTTATTGATATTTCTCCCAGAAATTTTGATTCCAGCTTGTGCTTTATCCAGCCTGGCATTTCACATGATGAACTCTGCATATAAGTTAAATAAGTAGGGTGACACTATACAGCCTTGATGTACTCCTTTCCCAATTTGGAACCAGCCCATTGTTCCATGTCCAGTTCTAACTGTTGCTTCTTGTCCTGCATACAAATTTCTCAAGAGATGGGTAAGGTGGTCTGGTATTCCCATCTCTTTAAGAATATTACATGGTTTGTTGTAATCTACGTAGTCAAAAGCTTTAGCATAGTTAATGAAGCAGAAGTAGATGTTTTTTTGGAATCCCCTTTCTTTGTCTATGATCCAACAGGTGCTGGCCATCTGACTTCTTGTTCCTATACCTTTTCTAAATCCAGCTTGTACATCTGGAAATTCTTGGTTCATGTATTGCTGAAGCCTAGCTTGAAGGATTTTGAGCAAAATCTTGCAGGCATGTGAAATGAGTGCAGTTGTAAAGACTTAGACAACACAAATGTTTGCCTAACATTCAGATAATGTGGGCAATAAATGGTCCTGTAACAATGGGATGCTTATCTAATGAAACATACCAAAAAAAAAAAATTTCAGGTGGAATGTATGTTCATCAGAATACACTTATAAATGTGAAAGTCCATCAACAAACCAGAAAGACTTCATAATACATAAAACTAGCATAATATATATTCAGAATAAATATTAAATGATTCCCATAAATCAATAAAATTTGAGCTATAGAAATAACCAGAAATTTCACTTAAGGAACACAAATGGCCCATAAAACTTATGAAAAGATGTTAATTAATAATCAGGGAAATGAGAATTAAAATCACAGTTTCACATTCAGTAGATAGATAAAGTCAGATAATACCATGTTTTGATACAGAAGTTTGTTGATGGGGATTTTAATGGTCACTACCATGCTGGAAATCAGGTTAGTGCAAGCTAGTAAATAGTGACATGTACATACATATCGTAAAACTACCTTCTTCTCACTATCCTCCCTAGAAAAGCTCTTGCACACATGTCAAGACATCTGTAAAAATGCCTTATACTTGTGTTGTATGTGACAACAAATTGTACAATCTCCCAGCATTACCCACAGGTGGAACAATAATTTACAATATATTCTTGCAATAATTATAATACAGCAGTGAAAATGAAATATCTAGAGCCATACATATCAAAGAAGATGAACTTAAAGCTAAATTTTTGAGCTCAAGGAGCATCTCATAAAAGGACATACAGTAGCATTATATTTTCTTAAGATAGTATTTGATAAGTTGACCTGGATAACTACCCATTATAGGTTTTTTTTTTATCTTTAAAAGATATGTTTGTTTCTATGCCCAATTCTAATGCGTGCTATATTTTAGATTTAAAAAAATCAGTGTATATAAAGGCATGATTGGTGAAGGAAGAGAGCACATAAGAAGGAAAAGTATTTCGAGGACTCTACTCATGCAATTTACTCAACTCTCTTTCAGAACCTTATTTTATTTTTATTTATTTTTTATTTATTTCCACAGTTTCTACCTTTTGTAATTAACTCTGAATACTCATTGGCTTGATGCTGAAGCTGAATCTCCAATACTTTGGCCACCTGATGCAAAGAGCCAACTCATTGGAAAAGACTGTGATGTTGGGAAATATTGAGGGCAAGAGGGGAAGGGGATGACAGAGGTTGGTTTAATGACATCACCGACCCAATGAACATGAGTTTGAGCAAACTCAGGGAGAGAGTGAAGGACAGGGAAGCCTGGCGTGCTGCAGTTCATGGGGTCGCAAAAAGTCAGACATGACTTAGCAACTAAATAACAACAATAACCCTCACCTCAGAACTTTACTTTTTTTTCTGTTTTCACATAAGGTATAGAGATTTTGATAAAAGAAACAGTAAAAGCAAAAGAGCTAGTTTTCTACAATCTCCTTGAAAGGCTGAGTTTCAAGTGCCATGTTATTGACATTGGTATTGGTGTATGAACTGTTGGGAAGAAGACATCAGCAAGGTCAACAGCATTGGCATTGGTGGAGAAGCCAGTGGTTGTGACAGCATTGAGCTAAACCTTGAAGATAATAATACTAACTAAAGAAGCAATTTCACATGCTTGCAAAGTAATGATCAAAATTCGCCAAGCTATGCTTCAACAGTATGTGAACCAAGAATTTCCAGGCATTCAAGCTGGATTTAGGAAAGGCAGAGAAACCAGAGATCAAATTGCCCACATCCACTGGCTCATAGAAAAAGCAAGAGAATTCCAGAAAATCATCTACTTCTGCTTCATTGTCTGTGCTAAAGCCCTTGACTATGTGGATTACAACAAACTGTGGAAAATTCTGAAAGACATGAGAATACTAGACCACCTTACCTGCCTCCTGAGAAACCTGTATGCAGGACAAGAAGCAACAGTTAGAACCAGACATGGAACAATGGACTGGTTCCAAACTGGTAAGGGAGTACATCAAAGCTGTATATTGTCACCCTGCTTATTTAACTTATATGCAAAGTACCTCACGAGAAATTCCAGGCTGAATGAAGCACAAGCTGGATCAAGATTTCTGGGAGAAATATTAATAACCTCAGATATGCAGATGACACCACCCTTATGGCAGAAAGCAAAGAGGAACTAAAGGGCTTCTTGATGAAGGTGAAAGAGGAGAGTGAAAAAGCTGGCTTAAAAACATTAAAAAAATGGAGATACTGGTATGTGGTCCATTCATTTCATGGCAAATAGATGGGGAAACAACGGAAACAGTGACAGACTTTATTTTCTTGGGCTCCAAAATCACTGCAGATGGTGTCTGCAACCATGAAATTAAAAGGTGCTAGCTCCTTGGAAGAAAAGCTATGTCCAAACTAGACAGCATATTAAAAAGCAGAGACATTACTTTGCCGAATAAGATCCGTCTAGTCAAGGCTATGGTTTTTCCAGTAGTCATGTATGGATGTGAGAGTTGGACCATAAATAAGGTTGAACACCAAAGAATAGATGCTTTTGAACTGTGATGTTATAGAAGACTCTTGAGAGTCCCTTGGACAGTAAGGAGATAAAACCAGTCAATTCTAAAGGAAATCAGTACTGAATATTGATTTGAAGGTCTGATGCTGAAGCTGAAGCTCCACACTTTGGCCACCTGATGTGAACTGCTGACTCATTAGAAAAGACTCCATTGCTGGGAAATATTAAAGGCAGGAAAAGCGGATGACAGAGGATAAGATGGTTTAATGGCATCACTGACTCAATGGACTGAATTTGAGCAACCTCTGGGAGATGGTGAAGAACAGGGAAGCCTGTCATGCTGCAATCTATGGGTCGCAAAGGGTCGGACGTGACTGAGAGACTGAACACAACAAAAGAAGTAATACTGCTGGTGGTCACCATTGACAGGGCTGACGCTTTAAAAATGGATAATTAAAAATGCATAATAATCAGATACTGAATCAAGGCGTATTGAACTAAAAGAGAAAAGGAGGAAAATAGCAGTTAGACTAAAGCAAGATATCTCATACTACCTTCTAGGTTAAGTTCTCAAAGTACACGTGGAGTCATTGGAGACACCCCAGCACAATTTCAGAAAACCTTAAGGAATTTCAAGTTGTCTTGTTAGAGAAAAAAAACAAATGGAATGCAATGGCTCCAGCTTTGGGAGGGTTGCTCCCAAAACAGATATATATTTTAAAACATATTTATTTTGTCATACCTATCAATTTCTTACATCTAATTCTCTGTAGTCTTGGAAATATGGGTTCAGTCATTTTTCAAACATAAATGTATTTCTCTTCATAGACAGTGTGGTAACTGTGTGACACCACATAGTCAAAAACATTGTTTAAGAGGTTTTGGTATTATGCTGATTCTGTAAATGCAATTTTCAATATTGTTTTCCAGTGATAATACATTTAGGTATTAAACAACCAACTTAGAATGGACATTTGAAAGAAACCATACTTATATATTGGGATATGTCTACATACGAACACAGAAATTTATAGAAGGTGTATTGTGTTGATAAACATTAAATAGAATAATTTTGAAACAGTAGCGTATTTTAGGAGCCTGAAAAAGGAAAGCAATATGCTGGATGAATGGGGCCCCTTCTAGAGAATAGAAGTGATCACAAACCACTGAAAAAGGGGACAAGACACTTACTTAGAAAGAGAGAGGAAAACAAAGAATGATTCAAGTTTCCCTTCCCCAGATGAGATGAAGGAATGTTCATTGATAGAAGATACCTAGATTTTAGAATAAGGAAATCAAGCCCACAAAGCTAAGGTGGCATCCAGCCATGAATGCCAAGCAACAACAGTAAGAATAACAATAATACCACATAGTAATTCTGAGAGATAGCAATATTGTGATAGGTTTTATTTATATTTTTCTTTTGTTGTTGCTTATCTGTTTTGTTTTGAAGAAGTCAAAATGGAATAATTTCTTATATGGTCAAACAAGGCTATCTTCATGTTTTGTAGACTCTAAAATAAAATACTTGACAGAATGAATGGAGTTAGTTTTACCAGTTTCATAAATGCAAGTCACTAGAATGTTGTTGCTTTTGCTAGCCAACGTTTTTTAATATAATTCCACGGTAAGAATATCTATTCTGAATTTCAAGTTACTATCAGACTGGAGGGATAAAGGACTTTGGGTGCATGCTCAAGACCCTTTCATAAAATGGCCTAGTGCTGTTGGCCCTCCATATTCATGGAGGAATAATCTGTGAGTATGAAGGGTGGACTGTATTTCATCAAACTAAATATTTGTGTAAATGCAAGGAAAGAATACACTACACAGGAAGGGCCTTTGCTGATGTATTAAAATCCAAGAAACATATTAAAACACTTACATGAAATAATTTATAATCATCATACAAATACTGGAAATAAGAGTTAGAGTAGCATTTTTAATAGCTATTATTTATAATATCAAAATAACCATGATCATAACTTAATGTTTATGTTATCTAGACTTTTTTGCTTGCAAGACTATATTTGTTTTAATCTTCTGTTTAAATGGTTGCTTATGTAACAATTACATATTATAATTGATTATTTACCTGGAAAAGGAGTGTGTGGCAGGGGTATAGGTTTTGATGTAGAAAAAGATTCAGAATGATACTTTGGTGGTGAGTTTGATACTTTGGTGGTGAGTTTTTTGATATATCTATGAAGGCACATGTATTAACAAAATACATTTTACATATAGTCATTAAACAAATATATACTAAATGGTCTTAGGCATGCTTCTATATGTCCAGAATATAGCCGTGAACAAAACAAAAAAATTACTTCCCTCTCAGGATTTTAATTCTATTTCACAAAATTTTTCTAAAGCTGTATTTTTTTCCTTAAATACGCAGCATCCCATGATATTTAACAATTGTGAATTACCAATCACTAACTAAAACAGGAAGAAGTGCAGAAATGGTATTTTTTACTGTTAGCATTAACATTAAGAATGGCAATCAAAATTTGCTCTTGTAGAGTCACTCTCATTCATGTTTCTCAAAGAACTATAACATTCTAATTAATTTTACGCCACCCAAGAGAGACAGATAAGTCTTATTATTCCAATTTCACAAATTAGGGAATTGTAACACAGAAGCTGAATTCAAGTTTTTCCTCCATACCTCAATAGCTACTGCAGAGCTTCAGCTCATGTATTGCTATGTACCTCTGTGGCACTCTTTTCATTGCTCAAGATAGACACTGTTCGAAAAGTGACACAGAAGAAATCTTTATGGGAATTGTTTTTCTGAACAATATTATACAGTTGATGGGACCTACCCATAAAATTGTATAGCTAAGGTGGACTGGCGTATATTCACTTCTGATTCAATCACTAAAAGATCTAAAGACAAATAAATATTTGGTACAGAGAAAATGAGATCATTTGTCCCAGGCCTCTTGATTCTATAACTTGGGTACTTAGTTGCTCAGTCATGTCTGAGTCTTTGCAACCACGTGGACTGTAGCCCACCTGGCTTCTCTATTCATGGAATTCCTCATGCAAGAATACTGGATTGAGCAGCTGTTCTCTTCTCGAGGGGATCCTCCTGACCCAGGGATTGAACCCAGGTCTCCGACATTGCAGGCAGATTCCTTACCATCTGAACCACCAGGGAAGCCATTATAACTGGGGAGACCCAAATAAAACATTAAGAACAACTTCTTCAACACAACAAAAACTAAAATGAAACAACTCAAATAATGATGTTATCATTTCTGAGACCAAACAAATGGGGAGGTGAGGTGAGCAGAAATCAGCAAAATGTCAGACATAGCTCTAGAGAGATTTAAGAATGAGGTGGTACAGGAACCTTGGTTGCCAGATTTGAGGAGTGGAGCAACAGTCACTAGTCTCTGGTAGGTATTCAAATAGGATACAAACATCCTTATACTCCATTGTCTTTCTGAGAGGTCAAAAACAAATGCCTTTCCCCCAAACCTCCTTGACACAGATCTTCCAATCTGGTCTCTCCAAGTTCCATATCAACAAAATAAATAATTAACCAATGCCCATAAATCAGTACCTCAGCCTTTTTCCTTCCATGCAAAATGAAGAACTAGTTGTGTGGTTCAAAGTTCACTGCATTGGGAGTGTTTACTTTTAGGGACCCACTGACTGGATCATTACAATCACTTTTTACCTGTGTTTATTTCTGTTTTTACCTTCCATATCTACATACCACATGATAGCCAGAGTGAACCCTTTGGAACACATGGGGTATCATGACTTAAAACTCCAGAGAAGGTTGCACTCACTCAGAAGGAAGCCAAATTCCTTACATAGTCAAAAGACCATATGTGACTGGGGCTTGCCTTAACTCTGTGAAGCCTCCTAGCACTATAAAAATTAAATAGGCAAGAAAGATTTTATTCAAAACTGTTGTAATAGTGAGTGGGAGAGAAAATGAACTTAACTCCACTGAAACAAATGGCTGGAGAGTTTTTAACAGTTGGGGGATGGGGAAATCATTGGGCACGTGTGTTTTTTAATTGGCCTTACAAAAGAAATACAAAATTTCACCTATCCCTCTGGCTTCAAGATAGTTGTTAGTTTTTTTTTTTTAAAACTTGGAGCAATGTGCTCACCAGAACAAGATTCCTGCACTCCCACAGAGTTTGGGAGATAGGGGAACTGTCTATTTAAATGTTTACATTTCAAAGAGATGGTGCCCCTGTCCTTGAGGAAGACATTCCCTGGATTGTAAAACTAGCAAGAGACTGGGAGAAGATTTGCATATATTTCAAAGAAGAACTGGATTGCTAGTTTTACAATCCAGGGAATGTCTTCCTCAAGGACAGGGAAACCATCTCTTTGAAATGTAAACATTGAAATAGATAGCACCCCTATCTCCTAGACTCTGTGGTGAGTACAGGAATCTGGTTCTTGTGAGCACATTGCTCCAAGTTTAAAAAAAAAAAACAAACTACCAACTATCTTGAATGTACAATCGTAAATTTTCTGAAATAAATACTTTTAGAAAAGGGAGGTCACGGATCTAGAGTCAGAAAGAAGCCTGTCCAAAGTTTAGTCAAGCTGAGGGAAATGATGAATCCTTCTTGGACAGTACTTATTCTTCTCCTGTCTTCAGTGTCAAAACTTCAGCATCCTCCCTGTTCTTTAAACATATTAAGGACATCTTTGTTTTATAATATCTGTACCAGCTTCATGCTTTGTCTGACTTTTTTTTTTTTTTGCCAATTTACTGCATGAATTGTTCTCTTATTTCCTTCTGATTTATGCTCACGTGTCAGCTAACCAGAGAGGCCTTTCATGACTACCCTATTTAAAACATCAAGCTTTGAAGAGGTTGACATTATCTGTATCCTTTGCTGTGATTCATTTTCTTCTACATAACAACAGCTGATACTTCATCTATAGTGTTAGTCTCTCAGTTGTGTACCTTTGTGATTCTATGGACTATAGCTCACCAGGCTCACCTGTCCATGGAATTCTCCAGGCAAGAATACTAGTGTGGGTTGCCATTTTCTTCTCCAACTTAATCTGTAATTTAAGCACTAAGAACATAGATGCCTGCCTGCATGCATGCACGTTCAGTCATGTCTGACTCTTTGCAACCCCATGGATTATAGCCCACCAGGATCCTCTGTCAATGGCATTCTACAAGCAAGGTTAGTGGAGCCTGTTGCCATTTCTTCCTCCTCCAGAGTATCTTCCTGACCTAGGGATTAAACCCACTGTTTCCTGAGTCTCCTGCATTGGTAGGTAAATTCTTTACCACTGTGACACTTGGGAAGTGCTTAAGAAACAAGCTACTTAGCTTGTATTATTTTCTCACATATCCTCAGAACTTAGCATGCCACAGGTGTTCATGGCTCAATCAATTCTTATTGAATAAATGAATTAATAAATACATTATTAGCATTATTTTGTTTTTCAAAATAAGAAAAGTGAGGCATAAACATTATAAACAAAATACTTAGAGCCATAGAGTCATTAAGTGACAGAGTTATCTATTAATTTATATAATCTCTGTCTGACTTCAAATCTGCAAGCTTAGCTACCAATTAGAAAACAATGGATTAGGAGTTGTAGCTTCTGAACAAATTCATTGTAATACATATAACTTAATATGGTAAAGCAGAGTAGCCATTCAGCTTGAATGTGATTTTTGTGTTATCTCAAATTATCCATAGCACCTACCACAGTGCCTTGCCTAAAATGAAAGCTATGCAAATAATAATGAAATGAATGAATAAATCAATGACTGGAGTTATGTCATCTGGATTCTTGTCAATGGTCATGAAAACTGAGATATTTAGCTAATGTTTCTGTTGGATGGTCTCTGTAAGTGATGGCTTGCTAGCCACCAAAATTCATACTTCCCCTTTCCATACACTGAGGGAGCTTGTGCTGAAAACTAACTGCCCAATCACAGAATATATCTCCCATTTTCCTTGCATCTAGGACACATTCTATTGGTATATGACTGAAAGTAATATATATATCACTCTGGACTGAGGTTTAAAGAAGCATTGTATCTTTTCCACATTTCCTTTACCTTTCTACAGGATAAATTTAGAGATCTCCAAGGCCCTAATGAGAGAAAAAATTATGTAAACCTAAGTTATCATGTTGAAGAAAGTCACTCACTCACCAGTAACACCTGAACAATTGTTTGAGTGCAAAATAACATTCCATTTGATTTTACTTATTATAAACATTTGATTTTATTTATTAATACAGCTAGTAATAACTTGAATATTATATAAACACCATTTTTTATACCTCATATCAAATTAGTAATTTTTTAACCTTAAACATAATTCTCAGTCATAAAACAAAATAAAGTAGTGATGTATCAATTATTTTCAGTTTTTAGTACTACAGCCCTAATTCCAGTCCTAATTAGCCAAGCTTTAATGGCCAGATAGTTTCTAAATGGTCTTCCTTATTCAACTATTTTCATCCTTCAAAATATCCTCACAAATAGTATTTCATAGTTATTTTTCAATAATGTATTGATCCTTTTAAATGTGATGGACAGAAATGCTTAAGATTGGCTTTCAATCTTTTCCAAATATAGCTATCTAGAGTTCATCTTCTAGTACTCTGCAATGTCTTTGACTTCAAACAGATCTTTCACCTACCCCTCTTAAAATCAGCTATGATTATTCACTCCCTGAAAACTTTACCATTCCTTCCACTGAAATTCTTTTCATCTCTGCTACCAGTGTTTTAAGATCTATACAGTAACACATTTTCTTTCAAGACTCCAGAATACATTCTAATTAATGTTGATTTGATCTATTCATACTTTGGTTCCTATTATTTTATGGCAGGAATGGAAAATGCTTCATTTTTATTCTACCACCTTGAACTTAATCCTGCTTCTATCATTATGACAATCTTTCCAATTGATGTTATAAAAACAGATTCTGAATACAAAAGAGGGGCTCAAGCTGAAACCATCAATTAGAACAGCATGAAAATTGGGATCCATTGGCCCATCTAGAGTTGTAAGCTTATACCATTTAATTCTATTAACATGTCTTTCTTATGTATATATAATGGTTCAGGTAATAGTTCAACTATGTTATCATATTATTTTATTAAAAGGGGGGTTTCTATAATAGTGTTAAACAGAGATTTAAAAAAAATATTAAAAATGGTCACTCTTTTTTCAAAGTCCTCAATATCTAAAAACAAGAAAAAAGTAAACCCAAGATTTCAAATATTCAAATACATCTAGTATGCCTGAAACACTGATCAAGAACAAACCAGCCTGGCAGCAGTGGGGTGTGATATTTTAGATACTCTGTGCTCTGCTCATCAGCAGTGTAAAAAGAAAACATTTGAAGTTTATATTTAGAGATAACATTTGTCAAAAAATTCCATTAAAGTGTCACAATGTAGAAAATATGTTCCCTTTATTTTGGTTCAATTGAGTACAAAATTATTAAAAGAGAAGTCAGAACAGAGAAAAATTATGGTACTAGGGTAATACTTATCTGATTGATTGACTGGTTGGTTGGTTTATCTATTTTAGAAAGCAAGGCAGGTGACCTCTAAATAAATTAAGGCAAAAATCAAACGTTGTTATGCTTAAATCCTAATGCTAATGGCAACAACAATGTTAAATAAAAATATTTTGCTGGTAAACATAAGAACTGAATAACAAAACAAAAGTACTTTCAAGTGTTTGGGGCAATTTTATTTTGGTATATGCAATATAAAATTGATACAAAGTTACATATTTCTTATCAATGGCATCATAACAAAACTGTTTCTTTCTTCAAAATAGAACTCAGTAACTAGAAAATATAATTAGCCTATGATTTCTTTCTTAAATTTCTTCAAATTAATTTGTTGGAGGAATTGTAGTAAACTTTGATAAAGGATTGTAAAATTATGGATAAACAATGCATATGACAACTAAGCAATGATAAATTATTCATTATTATAGAGGTGAATACAAATTTTAAGTCTATTAAATTTTTCAAATATTTAATATATTGTTAAAAAATTACAAACATTTCATATTCAAGTAGAACATAAAATAAGTAAAGTTGGTTTATTATGAAAGTTTGAACTTCTTGGTGTAAAACTTTTCAAATTAATATTTAGAATTAAACAAATAATTAGCCTCCATGATTTAAATAAAAAAAACTACTCAATGGTTGTGATTTTTTTCCTCTAAACATTTACAGAAATGCCATATAAAAAGGGGTAAAAATGCCATTTATTGTTTATCTTCTCAGTCAAGTTCAAGTGTTCTCTCAATTACAACTTAAAACTAATTCAAGACATCTACATAATGTGTTCTTATCAGTGCTGAGAGAGGAATCAGAGTTGATAAACAGATTCAGGAACATAGGGGCAGGTTAAAAATGAGTATGTTACCAGGTAGCAAGCAGAATGCTGGGCTTAAATTGGGAAATTCCTGAAACTCTTTGTTACATAGGTGAGTACCATACAATTTTGTCCTTAAAACAGTAACTTGCCATAAAATGGTCTGAATTATGCCTATCAGTTCAGTTCAGTGCTCAGTAATATCTCTTTGCGACCCCATGGACTGCAGCATGCCAGGCTTTCCTGTCCATCACCAACTCCCAGAGCTTGCTCAAACTCATGTCCTTTGAGTCAGTGATGCCATCCAAACATCTCATCCTCTGCCATCCCTTTCTCCTCCCACCTTCACTCTTTCCCAGCATCAGGGTCTTTTCAAATGAGTCACCTCTTCTCATCAGGTGGTCAAAATACTGGAATTCCAGCTTCAGCATCAGTCCTTCCAATGAATATTCAGGACTGATTTCCTTCAAGATTGACTGGTTGGATCTCCATGCAGTCGAAGAGACTCTCAAGTCTTCTATAACAAAATAGTTCAAAAGCATCAACTCTTCTGTGCTCAGCTTTATTTATGGTGCAACTCTCACATCCATACATGAGTACTGGAAAAACCATAGCTTTGACTAGATGGACCTTTGTTGGCAAAATAATGTCTCTGCTTTTAAATATGCTGTCTAGTTTGTCATAGCTTTTCTTCCAAGGAGCAAGTGTCTTTTAATTTCATGGCTGCAGTCACCATCCACAGTGATTTTGGAGCCCAAGAAAATAAAATCTGTCACTGTTTCCATAGCTTCCCCATCTATTTGTCATGAAGTGATGGGGACAGATGTCATGATCTTAGTCTTTTGAATGTTGAGTTTTAAGTCAGCTTTTTCACTCTCCTCTTTCAATTTCATCAAGAGGCTCTTTAGTTTCTCTTTGCTTTCTGCCATAAGGTTGGTGTCATCTATGTGTATTTGAGGTTATTGATATTTCTTCCAACAATCTTGATTCCATCTTGTGCCTCATGCAATCTAGCATTTCACATGTGTACTCTACATATAAGTTAAATAACCAGGGTGAAAATATACAATCTTGACATATTTGTTTCCCAATTTAGAACCAGTCCATTTTTCCATGTCCGGTCCTAACCCTTGCTTCTTGACCTGCATGCAGATTTCTCAGGAGGCAGGTCAGGTGGTCTGGTATTCCCATCTCTTGAAGACTTTTCCACAGTTTGTTGTGATTCACACAATCAAAGGTTTTCAGTTCAGTTCAGGCGCTCAGTCGTGTCCGACTCTTTGTGACCCCATGAATTGCAGCACGCCAGACCTCTCTGTCCATCACCAACTCCTGGAGTCTATCCAAACCCATGTCCATCGAGTCAGTGATGCCATCCAACCATCTCATTCTCTGTCGTCCCCTTCTTCTCCTGCCCCCAATCCTACCCAGCATTAGGGTCTCTAGAATGAGTCAACTCTTCACATGAGGTGGCCAAAGTATTGGAGTTTCAGCTTCAACATCAGTCCTTCCAATGAACACCCAGGATTGATCTCCTTTAGGATGGATTGATTGGACCTCCTTGCAATCCAAGGGACTCTCAAGAGTCTTCTCCAACACCACAGTTCAAAAGCATCAATTCTTCGGCGCTCAGCTTTCTTCACCGTCCAACTATCACATCCATACATGACCACTGGAAAAACCATAGCCTTGACTAGACGGACTTTTGTTGGCAAAGTAATGTCTCTGCTTTTAAATATGCTATCTAAGTTGGCCATAACCTTCCTTCCAAGAAGTAAGCGTCTTTTAATTTCATGACTGCAGTCACCATCAGCAGTGATTTTGGAGCCCCCAAAAATAAAGTCTGACACTGTTTCCACTGTTTCCCCATCTATTTCCCATGAAGTGATGGGACCAGATGCCATGATCTTAGTTTTCTGAATGTTGAGCTTTAAGCCAACTTTTTCACTCTCCTCTTTCACTTTCATCAAGAGGCTCTTTAGTTCTTCTTCAATTTCTGCCATAAGAGTGGTGTCATCTGTATATCTGAGGTTATTGATATTTCTCCCAGCAATCTTGATTCCAGCTTGTGTTTCTTCCAGCTCAGCGTTTCTCATGATGTACTCTGCATATAGGTTAAATAAGCAGGGTGACAATATACAGCCTTGACATACTCCTTTTCCCATTTGGAACCCGTCTGTTGTTCCATGTCCAGTTCTAACTGTGGCTTCCTGACCTGCATACAGGTTTCCCAAGAGATGGGTCAGATGGTCTGGTATTCCCATCTCTTTCAGAATTTTCCACAGTTTATTATGATCCACACAGTCAAAAGCTTTGACATAGTCAATAAACCAGAAGTAGACATTTTTCTGGAACTCTCTTGCTTTTTCGATGATCCAGCGGATGTTGGCAATTTGATCTCTGGTTCCTCTGCCTTTTCTAAAACCAGCTTGAACATCTGGAAGTTCACGGTTTACGTATTGCTGAAGCCTGGCTTGGAGAATTTTGAGCATTACTTTACCAGCATGAGAGATGAGTGCAATGTGCGGTAGTTAGAGCATTCTTTGGCATTGCCTTTCTTTGGGATTGGAACGAAAACTTTCTTTTCCAGTCCTGTGGCCACTGCGGAGTTTTCCAGATTTGCTGGCATATCGAGTGCAGCACTTTCACAACATCCCCTTTGAGGATTTGAAATAGCTCAACTGGAATTCCATCACCTCCACTAGCTTTGTTTGTAGTGATGCTTTCTAAGGCCCACTTGACTTCACATTCCAGGATGTCTGGCTCCAGGTGAGTGATCACACCATCGTGATTATCTGGGTCATGAAGATCTTTTTTGTACAGTTCTTCTGTGTATTCTTGCCACCTCTTCTTAATATCTTCTGCTTCTGTTAGGTCCATACCATTTCTGTCCTTTATCGAGCCTATCTTTGCATGAAATGTTCCTTTAGCATAGTCAATGAAGACATAGTAGATGTTTTTCTGGAATTCTCTTGCTTTTTCTATGATTCATCAGATGTTGGCAATTTGATCTCTGGTTCCTCTGCCTTTTCTAAATCCAGCTTGAACATCTGGAAGTTCTCGGCTCACATGCTGTTGAAGCCTAGCTTGGAGAATTGTGAGCATTGCTTTGGTAGCATGTGCAATGAGTGCAATTGTGCAGTAGATTGAACATTCTGTGCCATTGACTTTCTTTGGTAATGGAATGAAAACTGACCTTTTCCTGTCCTGTGGCCACTGCTGAGTTTTCCAAACTTGCTGGCATATTGAGTGTAGCACTTTCACAGCATCATCTTTTAGGATTTGAAATAGCTCATCTGGAATTCTGTCACCTCCACTAGCTTTATTTGTAGTGATGGTTTCCCAAGGTCCACTTTACTTTGCACTCCAAGATTTCTGGTCTAGGTGAGTAATCACACCATCGTAGTTATCTGGGTCATTAAGATCTCTTTTGTATAGCTCTTCTGTGTATCCTTGTCACCTCTTCTTAATATCTTCTGCTTCTGTCAGATGCATACCATTTCTGTCCTTTATTGTGCCCATCTTTGTATGAAATACTCCCTTGATATCTCTAATTTTCTTGAAGAGATCTCCAGTCTTTCCCATTCTATTGTTTTCCTCTATTTCTTTGCATTGATCACTGAGGGAGACTTTTGTTATCTCTCTTTTGCTATTCTTTGGAACTCTGCATTTAGATAGATATATCTGCCTTCTCTCCTTTGCCTTTTGCTTCTGTTCTTTTTCCTGATATTTTTAAGGCATCCTCAGACAACCATTTCATGTACAATGTCACAAACCTCAGTCCACAGTTCTTCAAGGTCTATCAAGTCTAATCATTTGAATCTATTTGTCACTTCCACTGTATTATCATAAGATATTTCATTTAGGCCATACCTAAATGGCCTAGTGGTTTTCTCTATCTTCTTCAACATTTGCCTTGGAGTGTTTGAGTGTCTCCTGTGGAGGCACGGGTCAGCAGTGGCCTGCTGTGGGGGCAGGGGCTCTGGCTGCAGCTGACCTGGGTCACACAGCGTGTGGCATAAGCCCTCTTGGAAGAGGTTGTCATTAGCCCCACCATAGAGTTGCCAAGCAGAGGACCCACAAACTGAAGGACGATTATACCAAATAAATCCTCACATTGTTAGGAAAGCTCTAGGGCCCACAGCATATTTCCCAACCTGGGGATCTAGCAAAGGGACTGAGAACCCCCAGGGAATTTGACTTTGGAAGGCAGTGGTATTTGATTACAGAACTTCCACAGGACTGGGGAAATAAACTCTTGAAGGACACAAAACCTTTTGCATACTAGGAGCCAGGAGAAAGGAACAGTGTCCCCACAAGAGACTGAGCCAGACTTGCCTGTGAGTGTCTAGGAGTCTCCTGTGGAGACATGGGTCGACAGTGACCTGTTGTAGGGTCAGGGATACTAAATACAACAGTGAGTGCACCATCCTGTTGAAGGAGATTGCCATTATCTTCATTACCCCTACCATAGTTTGGCCTCAAGTCAAACAACAGAGAGGGAACACAGCCCCACCCATCAACAGAAACTGGATTAAAGATTTACTGAGCATGGCCCTGTCCATCAGAAGAAGACCCAATTTCCCCCACAGTCAGTCTCTCCCATCAGGAAGCTTCCATAAGCCTCTTATCTTTATCCATCAGAGGGCAGACAGAATGAATTAGGCCTGCATCTTGAAATAAAGACATCTCAGTGAAAATACTCCTTTGTCACTGGCCCCTTTCAGACCCTCTCATTCACAGGTTAGGAGGAATGGGGTAAACCCTTTGAAATGTAGCTAAGTCTCTCCAAGAAACTTGGAGATTCCCATTTTCAGCAATTTGCTCTAGTTTCCTGAAGCTGGCAGAGAGTCAGAGCAGCTGGTTTAGGAAGCTGTTGTATAGCCACTTCCCCAGCTTCTGCAACTGCTGAGAACAAACCTGGGCTATATACCTGACCTTTGTGGGATTCTCTCTCTTGCTCACCCACCTGGCCAGCCACAAACTAATCAACCCTAGCCTGCATTTCAAGTACAAAAGGCTTTTCTAGGACTTTGAAGAATTAATACCTCTCTGAAAATGGTCTGTGTTGAGGAAATACCTCATTAAATCATGAGGGTCAAGCATAATCATGAGAAAATCCATTTGAAACAATCAAACCTTTATAGACATAACCAGGAATGGGATTCATAGGTAACACTTATCTGAGCATGCCATAAGTGCAATAATGGACATTTGTCTAGAGGCATAGAGATCAGCATACCCCATGGACCTTTGCTTTCTGAATTTCATTAGTTCTGGGTTCAGCAGCTACATATCTGGACACCATCATCATGTCTTTGTGCTATGGTTAAACCCAAGACAGTCAAGGACAGCTAATCTGAGACCAGCATAGATATTACCCTTGCTCTCTACTCTCCCCGCCCCCACCCCACCCCCACTGTACTGGCCAAGAAAGCTTTTTTCTCCTAAAAAAAAAAGAGACAAAACTTCAAGGTTGTCCCTGAAAGCAGGAATGAAGTAAATGATTCATTCTGCTAGATCTTGTGATTCTTGCACCTTCTACCTTCACAGAAGTTACATAAAATTCATATTATTCAGGATAACATTCTGTTATCTGCTTTTTTTCCCATTCAACATTCTGCTTAAAAGTCTATGTATGTTGGTTTTAGAGAGTCTAGTTCGCTCCTTTTAAGTCCTCTGTGGTATTCCACTGCATAAATAAACCCCAATTTATATATTGATTTCATTACTGATGGAGACATTTGAATTATTTCCAATTTTTTCACCTCCACAAACAATATTTCAGGGCTCATTCCTGTGCATGTTGTCTTCTCAATAGGTGAGATAATTTCAGTAGGGTATAGAAAGTGTAATGGGTATGTCACAGATTATGCCTGTGTTCAGTTATCCTAGGGTGATTGAAACTTCTAACCTAAGTGCTACCACTAAGTGCTACCTAAGTGCTTCTAACCTAAGTGCTCCTATTCTTGTTATTTCTGTTATTCTCATACAGAAATGTATGAGAGTTTTCTTTCTCCAATATCCCATAAATACTTGATATTGACAGATTCATTTTTATTTTGATAATCACCTGAGCATTAAAAGAATCTCATTTTTCAAAATTTGCATTTCCCTACAGAAATGCAAAATGGTTGAGTCTTTTCATATGTTTATTGGCCATTGTATTTCCTTGTTTGCTAATTCCTCTTTAATATCCTTTGTACATATTTCCTTTTCAGCTATTTGTCTTTTATTATTGATTTGTAGCATTTATTTATGTTTTCTCAATACTTTTTATTTGTTATAAATGTTGAAAATATCTTTTTATTATCTATGGATGTTACGCTTTGTTTAAGGTATACTTATTGATGTTATAGATTACTTTATGTGACACAATTATATTAATTAATATTCTAAGTTTTACTTTGTGTTTTTGTATCTTGTATAGTATTAGAGAATGAATTGTGTAACCACAAAATTTATATGTTGAAGCCCTCACCCTCAATGTGAATATATTTAGAGATAGGGCCTTTAGGAGGTAAAGTTTAATGAGCTCAAAAGAATGGTGTACTAGTCTGCTCAGGCTGGGTGGCTTAAACAACAAAACTTTATTTCTTAGAGTTATGAAGTCTTGGAAGTCCAAATTCAAGGTGCTGGTAAGTTAGGTTTCATCCTGAGGCCTCTTCTATTGTGTAACCGTGGCCTCCATCTTGATATGTGCTCTCTTGACTCCGTGTGTGCAAAAGAAAGAGATTGGGCTCTCTAGTGTCTCTTATTATAAGGACACTAATCTTATCAGAACAGGATCTTACTCTTATGACTTAATCTATTATCTCCTTAAAGGTCCTCTCCCCAAAAACAGTCAAAATGGAAGTTGGAGCTTCAACATTTGAATTTTGGGGGACACAAACATTCATTTCATAACAGGTACAGTCCTAATCTGGTGAGACTAGTAGCCTTATAAAAAGATATAAGATCTCTCCTGTGTCCTCCCAAAATGAGGAAAAGCCATGTGAGAACAAAGTGGCCATTTGCAATCCAGAAAGACAGCTCTCAACAGAAACCAAATCTGCTAAAAGTTGATCTTGGATTTCCAGACTCTAGAATGGTGAGAAAATAAAATTCTGTTGTTTAAACCACCTAGTCTATAGTATTTTGTTATAGTAGCCCAAGCCAACTAACACATATAGTAGATTCTTCCTTTCACAAAACTCAAAAAATATTTGCTTTAATTACTTTTACTATTTATAAAATCTTGCTTTTCACATGTGGGACATTTGACCAATAACTGACATATATGGCTTACACACATATGACATATATATGACATATATATGCATATACACACACACACATAGTTTCTCAAAGATAATTATTGATTAAATGGCATCATCATTGACTTGTAAAGTTTCATCTATCTTATATAATAATATCATGATATTTATATAAAACAGGGTCTATTTCTACTATATATTTTGTTGCATGGATCATCTATTCATGTATCAATGCTCCTTTGCCTTAAATGTTATCCTAGTAATATTAAGTCTTGATATCTTGTAGGGCAAGAAACTCCTATTCTTGTTATTTCTGTTCTTCAAATAGTTTGGTTATTTTTAGATTTCTGAAAAATTGTTGCTTCCAAACTTTAGTGTCCATGTAAAGCATCTGTGGTCTGGATGATTCCAGTAGATCTGGAATAGGGCCTGAGACTCTACATTTTCTCTCCAGCTCCTAGATTTTGATAGTGAGCAAGACCATATCAGAAACAGTCTGTCAAATTTCACTTTTTAAGTAGTTGAAAAAGTTGAAATAGTGATATGAATTGCATTAATCCATAAAATAATTTGGTACAAAATGATTTTGTTTTAAAATATTGAATCCTTTCATAAAAATATGGGGTGTATTTTTTAGACTTTTTTTGTATCCATCAATACTTTTTTAATTTTATTCGTAAAGGGACACATTATTAGAGTTCTATCCAGATACCAAATGTTTTATATTGCTTTTGAAAATTATATTATTTTCCCCTATTGTAATGCCATCTGAGCCATAAGAAAAGCCCCTGTGGCTTGGATAGTAAAGAATCTGCCTGCAATGTGGGAAACACAGGTTTGATCCCTGGATTGGGAATATCCCCTGGAAAAGGGCATGGCTACCCACTCCAATATTCTTGCCTGGATAATGCCATGGACAAAGGAGCCTGGCAGTGTGCAGTTCATGGGATCACAAAGAGTTCGGTATGACTGAGCAACTACCCCTTTCACTTTCATTGTAATACTTAAATAGATAAATTGGTAGAATATATGTTACTCATTTCTGTATGCTGATCCCATATTCATAAATCCCAGTGAACTCTCATTAATTCTAGTAGTGAGACAGCTGAAAATGTATTTTCTTGCAATAACCTTGCTTGTGTTTTTTTATTAGAGTTATGCTGACCACATAGAGTGATTATCTTTTTTATTTTCTATTTTCTACAAATTCAGGGTTATTTGTTCTAGACAAATTAGTAAAGGTTGTCTAGACCTAGCATCCTCCCTGTCCTGTCCCCTTTGGGTAGGAATGAAATTGTCAAAAGTTTTTGATTGTTAATATTTTAAAGGTGACAGATTTAGTCATTTCTGTTTTTTTCTTGACTCAAATTTGTTTGTATATTTTTTTTTGTAGAACAGCTTGTCTCAAAATGTGTTCCAGAAACCCCTGGAGTTTCTGGAGAAATTTTCAGAAGGTCTGTGAGGTAAAAAAAAATATTTTCACAATTATGCTATACTAAATATTATTTCTTTTTTCATTCTCTTTATCTCATAAGTTTACAGTGGAATATTTCAAAGTTTCTGAGAGGGAACTGTGATATTTTAGCAGATCTAATGTGATATTAATCCAAATTTTAAAGATACATAGACAGTATTCTCACTACATTTTTTGTTTTAGAAAGTTATAGCCACTATTTTGTAAGATACATTATTTATAATTATAAATATGCAATGTGGTTTTTATATTATAAAAGTAATTAATATATGTGCTTTAACTATTTTATTTTTAAACAGTAAATGTTGATAGAAATTGCTTGCATAAATAAAAGCTCTTTGGGGTCCCTGATAATTTTTAGTACAGAATACATAAGGTCAATATGTTGAAAACTGCTATTATAGAAAATTATTTATTATGTCTGTAGTTTAAAACTTTATTAACATAAAGGTGTTCATTATTTACTTATCTTTTTGAAACACTGATGTATTAATAATATTTTTAACTGAGCTTGATTTGAAAGTTTATTTTCTTAGACTTCAAATAATAACCTTTTAGTTTTATTTTTCTCTCTTTTAATGCCCTTTGATTCATTTTATCCTTTTTATGTTTCTTTTTGGTTTTACTTTTGCATTGTTATTCTAGCTTCATGAACACCAATTAAATCATGCATGCTTTCTCTTTCTTTTAAAAGAAATTCCACACAGTTCAGTGAGCCAAATTAGTTTTTGACTAGTTATCATTTCTACAAATTCCAAAGGGCTGTATGTTTTTAGAGAAACATTTGGTGCTCAGTAAGTTCCATAAGGGATTTGATCTAGGTCATACCTGAATGGACTAGTGGTTTTCCCTACTTTCTTCAATTTAAGTCTGAATTTGGCAATAAGCAGTTCATGATCTGAGCCACAGTCTGCTCCTGGTCTTGTTTTTGCTGACTTTATAAAGCTTCTCCAACTTTGGCTGCAAAGAATATAATCAATCTGATTTCGGTGTTGACCATCTGGTGATGTCCACGTGTAGAGTCTTCTCTTGTGTTGTTGGAATAGGGTGTTTGCTATTACCAGTCAGTGCATTCTCGTGGCAAAACGCTATTAGCCTTTGCCCTGCTTCATTCTGTACTCCAAGACCAAACTTGCCTGTTACGCCAGGTGTTTCTTGACTTCCTACTTTTGCATTCCAGTCCCCTGTAATGAAAAGGACATCTTTTTTGGGTGTTAGTTCTAGAAGGTCTTGTAGGTCTTCATAGAACCGTTCAACTTCAGCTTCTTCGGCGTTACTGGTCGGGGCATAGACTTGGATTACCGTGATATTGAATGGTTTGCCTTGGAAACGAACAGAGATCATTCTATCATTTTTGAGATTGCATCCAAGTACTACATTTTGGACTCTTTTGTTGACCATGATGGCTACTCCATTTCTTCTAAGGGATTCTTGCCCACAGTAGTAGATATAATGGTCATCTGAGTTAAATTCACCCATTCCAGTCCATCTTAGTTCGCTGATTCCTAGAATGTCGACGTTCACTCTTGCCATCTCCTGTTTAACCACTTTCAATTTGCCTTGATTCATGGACCTAACATTCCAGGTTCCTATGCAATATTGCTCTTTACAACATCGAACCTTGCTTCTATCACCAGTCACATCCACAGCTGGGTATTGTTTTTGCTTTGGCTCCATCCCATCATTCTTCCTGGAGTTATTTCTCCACTGATCTCCATTAGCATATTGGGCACCTACTGACCTGGGGAGTTCATCTTTCAGTGTCCTATCTTTTTGCCTTTTCCTACTGTTCATGGGGTTCTCGAGGCAAGAATAATGAAGTGGTTTCCCATGCCCTTCTCCAGTGGACCACGTTCTGTCAGACCTCTCCACCATGACCCATCCGTCTTGGGTGGCCCCACACGGCATGGCTTAGTTTCATTGAGATAGACAAGGCTGTGGTCCGTGTGATCAGATTAGCTAGTTTTCTGTAATTTTAGTTTCAGTGTATCTGCCCTCTGATGCCCTCTCGCAACACTTACCGTCTTACTTGGGTTTCTCTTACCTTGGGCCTTGGGTAATTCCTCTCGCCGCCACTGCTGGCCCCCAGCCCCCCGCCCGACCTAGCCCCTTGTCGGCCGCCGCCTCTGGCCCCCGCCCCCGGCCCGGCCTAACCCCTGACGGCCGCCGCCCCTGATCCCCGAGCACCCGCCCGGCCTAGGACCTGTCGGGCGACGCCCCCGGCCCCCGCCCCAGGCCCGGCCTAGCCCCTGTCGGACGCCGCCCCCCCCGTCCCGGGCCCCCGCCTGGCCTAGCCCCTCTCTTCCGCCGCCCCTGGCCCCCAGCACGGCCGCCGCCCCTCTCGGCCGCCGCCCCTGGCTGCCGGCCCTCGGCCCAGCCTAGGCCCTGTCAGCCGCCGCCCCCGGCCCCCGGCCCGGCCTGGCCCCTCTCGGCCGCCGCCCCCGGCCGCCGGCCCTCGGCCCGGCCTAGCCGCTCTCGGCCGCTGCCCCGGGCTCCCGGCCCAGCCTAGCCCCTCTTGGCCGCCGCCCCCGACTCCCGGCCCCCCGGCCGAGCCGTCGCAGCCGCCTCGCTTCTGCGCTAACCCTTATGAGTATACAGTGGAAGTGACAAATAGATTTAAGGGACTAGATCTGATAGACAGAGTGCCTGATGAACTATGGACAGAGGTTCGTGACATTGTACAGGAGACAGGGATCAAGACAATCCCCATGGAAAAGAAATGCAAAAATGCAAAATGGCTGTCTGAGGAGGCCTTACAGATAGCTGGGAAGAGAAGAGAAGCGAAAAGCAAAGGAGAAAAGGAAAGATATTCCCATCTGAATGCAGAGTTCCAAAGAATAGCAAGGAGAGATAAGAAAGCCTTCCTCAGCAATCAGTGCAAAGAGACAGAGGAAAACAACAGATTGGGAAAGACTAGAGATCTCTTCAAGAAAATTAGAGATACCAAAGGAACATTTCATGCAAAGATAGGCTCGATAAAGGACAAAAATGGTATGGACCTAACAGAAGCAGAAGATATTAAGAAGAGGTGGCAAGAATACACAGAAGAACTGTACAAAAACGATTTTCACGACCCAGATAATCACGATGGTGTGATCACTCACCTGGAGCCAGACATCCTGGAATGTGAAGTCAAGTGGGCCTTAGGAAGCATCACTACGAACAAAACTAGTGGAGGTGATGGAATTCCAGTTGAGCTATTTCAAATCCTGAAAGATGATGCTGTGAAAGTGCTGCACTCGATATGCCAGCAAATTTGGAAAACTCAGCAGTGGCCACAGGACTGGGAAAGGTCAGTTTTCATTCCAATCCCAAAGAAAGGCTATGCCAAAGAATGCTCAAACTACCGCACAATTGCACTCATCTCACATGCTAGTAAAGTAATGCTCAAAATTCTCCAAGACAGGCTTCAGCAATACGTGAAACATGAACTTCCAGATGTTCAAGCTGGTCTTAGAAAAGGCAGAGGAACCAGAGATCAAATTGCCAATATCCGCTGGATCATCAAAAAAGCAAGAGAGTTCCAGAAAAACATCTATTTCTGCTTTATTGACTATTCCAAAGCCTTTGACTGTGTGGATCACAATAAACTGTGGAAAATTCTGAAAGAGATGAGAATACCAGACCATCTGACCCGTTTCTTGAGAAACTTGTATGCAGGTCAGGAAGCAACAGTTAGAACTGGACATGAAACAACAGACTGGTTCCAAATGGGAAAAGGAGTACATCAAGGCTGTATATTGTCACCCTGCTTATTTAACTTATATGCAGAGTACATCATGAGAAACGCTGGGCTGGAAGAAACACAAGCTGGAATCAAGATTGCTGGGAGAAAATATCAATAACCTCAGATATGCAGATGACACCACCCTTATGGCAGAAAGTGAAGAAGAACTAAAGAGCCTCTTGATGAAGGTGAAAGAGGAGAGTGAAAAAGTTGGCTTAAAGCTCAACGTTCAGAAAACTAAGATCATGGCATCTGGTCCCATCACTTCATGGGAAATAGATGGGGAAACAGTGGAAACAGTGTCAGACTTTATTTTGGGGGGCTCCAAAATCACTGCTGATGGTGACTGCTGCCATGAAATTAAAAGATGCTTACTCCTTGGAAGGAAGGTTATGGCCAACCTAGATAGCATATTTAAAAGCAGAGACATTGCTTTGCCAACACAAGTCCGTTTAGTCAAGGCTATGGTTTTTCCAGTGGTCATGTATGGATGTGAGAGTTGGATGGTGAAGAAGGCTGAGCGCCGAAGAATTGATGCTTTTGAACTGTGGTGTTGGACAAGACTCTTGAGAGTCCCTTGGACTGCAAGGAGATCCAACCAATCCATCCTAAAAGAGATCAATCCTGGGTGTTCATTGGAGGGTCTGATGTTGAAGCTGAAACTCCAATACTTTGGCCACCTCATGCGAGGGGTTGACTCATTGGAAAAGACCCTAATGCTGGGTAGGATTGGGGGCGGGAGGAGAAGGGGACTACAGAGGATGAGATGGTTGGATGGCATCACCGACTCAATGGACATGGGTTTGGGTAGTCTCTGGGAGTTGGTGATGGACAGAGAGGCCTGTCGTGCTGCAATTCATGGGGTCGCAAAGAGTCGGACACAACTGAGCGACTGAACTGAACTGAACTGAAGTTCCATAACTTTTGCGATTGTCAATTTGGTTTTACCGAAGAAAGGCACTTCATTACAACTATTGAGTGCAAAAAAAAAAAAAAAAATTGAGATATATTTTAAAGAAATATTCATAAAAATGAGACTAGTCAAGTTAAATCTCACCATCTCACCAGAAAAAAGCAAACAAACCAACTTTTATTGTTAACGTCATGACACTTTTACTAACGAAATCAGCATTGTCATTAACTTTTCTAATGGCCACCAGAAATGTATTTGTGGCTTGCTACATATCTTCAGAGAAGAAAATCACTTGTAGTTCGAAGTCTTCTGTGGTAGACAGACTTCTAAAATGGACTAAACTAATCTTTGACTCTTAGTTTTCCAGCCATTTTGTAAAGCACATCCCCTTGAATGTGACATGGATATAGTGACTCACTTCTAACCAATATAATACAGCAAAGGTGGTGAAATGTCACTTTCATGATTGTTACAAAAGATAGATGACTTCTAGCTTGTTAGCCAACTTTCTTGCTGGCTTTCATTGAGAAAGTTGCTGTGTTGGAGAAGACCCTGTGATAATGTACTGAGGGCAGTCTTCAACTAACAGCTAGCAAAGGAACTGGAATCTTCCATTTGACAACATCCCTTGAAGAACTAAGTCCTACCAACAATCACTTAAAGCAAGGTTAGGTGTGGATCTATCCTCAATGGAGTCATGAGATACCTCCCAAGCCTTGGCCAACATTTTCATTTCAGCCTTTTGAGAGATCCTGAATTAGAAGATCTTCCTGAGCTGTACCCAGATTTCTGATACACAGAAACTATGAGATGATAAATTTTTGTTGTTTTTAGCTACTGAGTTTTTGGGTAATTTGTTACACATCAATAGATACTGAATAGGACTTCCATGATTTTAAATGAAGCATTACATTGTTTCCTTATGAATTCTACAGTCTCTTTATTCAGACTGCTAATATAGCCTTTGTCATATTATATTATTTCAGCAGAACATTCAAGTTGAAATTCTGGAGGACAAAGATCAATATTCTAAAAGCGTGCCCTAAATCTAGTGGAATTTTGATTTGAATTCAGTTCCATTTTCTGTTTAGGAGAGGAATGATACACAAATCTGTCTAGGTTCTATGTGTGTATATCATTGCTATCAATTAGAATCAAAAAAAAAGTGAATATATATGATATCATGTTTCATCTCAAAAAATTCATTATATGGGTAATATAATAAACAAGTTTTGTTTAGCTATTCTACTTGACTAGTCCATTTCTGTTTTGTGGTATTTGGAAAATTTTTGCTTTTATTTTGGTATACTAGCTTTATCCTGGCTATTTTTCTGTGTCATTACTTTCTAGGGATGTCTCAAGCTATAGAAGGGAAAAAAAAAAACTTATAAAGTTTTTAAAAAATAGTTTCCACCAAGATTTTCACTTTATACATTATTTAAGCATTTCTTTTCTGGTTTCAATTAGCTGATTGTGGCCTTTTAAATCATAGTTTTAAAATTGATGATCCTGTATCTAACAATTTGTGACGAATTTTTCCCCATGACAGAAACTGAAAACTGAAACTACTCCCTGTGGTTTATTTTGTTCATTACTCAATGCTCTGTCAGTGAATGGTACACAGAGTTGAAATTTTTCTAAGCTAACTTAACTTGACTCAGCGGGGCTTGGGGAATCTAGCCACAAGGGATAAAAGGAATAAGGCAAGAATCATCATATGCCTATAAGGCAAACACCTGTATGAATGTCTTTTCTTAAATGACTTTTTTGTCAGTCAAAACACTGAAATTCATTTGCATGTGAAACCACAACCTAAGAAGCAAAGAACAGAAAATCTGAGAGTTTATTTGATTCTAATCAATAATACAGGTAAGCCCTGTGGGCTAGGAAAAAAAAAAAAAATATGAGCTGCATTAATGACAGGCCAATTGTTGAGTTGCTTTTGTTTTTTTTGAACTTAGAGAAGGGGGATCTTGGAGATGTTATTTAACCTGTTTCCCTAATGCTATATGAATTAATAAATAAATCTACACATCTACTTTGCCTTCAGTAGAATTTTAGGGGATCACATGATTCCAGGAGATTTGCCCAAAGAGCAATTATGTATTTTCAGCCTTAAACTTGGTATGTTTTGTTTGGGCTTTTAATACCTTCATGTTCAATTTATGTTTTCTGCCACAGGTGGCGGCAGAGTCTCATGGGTCCAGGGTAGTGAGCATGTTGATGTGAGATCCAAATTGATCACCTCAGCTCAAACATTTTTAAAACATATGTTTATTCTTTTTAATTTTACTCTTAAACTAGGTTTTCTAAACATGAAAATAATATGCAGTATGGTCTAAATATTTCATACTGAGTAGCAGATAGTGATAATTGTTTCACTGTGGCATTAGCAACTTCACAGGACAATTCACAGGATATAACACTTAAACTATTTTCTTAAGTATAGATAATTTCTATACACAATCTGAGTACTTCAAAAAAATATATATATATATATAATATTTAGACACTGCTGAGCAACTTGATTTTTAAACTTAATATTCTTTCAATTATGCTGCAAAATGGCTACTTCTTACTCCATAGTAGTCCATTAATATATTTAATCAATTACATATTCTTTTAATTTTCTTTTTTTCCCATTCTTCCTTTATTATTTTGCCTGTCTTTTTGTTTGTTTTTTAGAGTTTTGAGGGGTTTTGTGTTTTTGTTTTTACTATTTAAAGGAAAATGCAATAAGCATCAATTCACTTATGTCTTTGTGTCCATGTTTGAATTTAAAGTTAGAATAAATTTCCCAAAGTTGAACTGCTAGCTCTTATGGAGGTTTCATAAGAGAAAGAGGTTGAATGAATCTTAACTTTAACTAATAATGTTCAAGAATGCTTAATTTTCTCAAAAAACAGTCAATATTGATTATAAATCTTAGCTAATAAGATAAACTAAAAATGTATGTCTTCTTATTGCTGTTTTAATTTGCATTTTGTAAACATGAGTGAAGTTGACCATATTTTCTTGTGTTAACTATTTATATTTATTTTCTTTGAACTGGAAGTTTGAGTTTTATAAGTCATCTTTTACTGTGATAAGCAATCCTACTTCTCAGTGTTTTCTGATAAAATTCATTTATTTCTTGCTTATATTATAAAAGGATATGGGTTTATATTGATTGTTCTGGGGTCAGCTCTGTGAGTAAAATAATTTTGAAACACAGGTTGCAGGCATGGCCAATATCTAGAATCTGGAATTCTCATAGATGGGAAGCTGAGCAAGTGGCCCATGTCAAGATACACAATAACATCTAAAACTGGAAAGATGTGGGAGCATCTGAGATGTGACAAAATATCCCCTTTAAATTCCATTGCCAAATTGGGTCACAAGTTAAGAACAATTTCAGTGGGGTTTGGGCACATGAAGAAAATATGGAGAAAAATATTGTAAACACATAATTCAATCTTTCATTATGTTCTTTATCAATTTTTCTATTGGCCTATTTTATTACTTATGTATTCATAATATATTTGCATATTGAAGAAATATGATTTTATTATATTTGTTATAAATATTTTTGCTCTTAGTTTTCATATACCTGTGACTTTATTTATTTATTTATTTATTTATTTTTTAATTATTTATTTTAGTTGGGGGCTAATTACTTTACAATATTGTAGTAGTTTTTGCCATACATTGACATGAATCAGCCATGGGTTCACATGTGCTCCCCCTCCCGAACCCTCCTCCCACCTCCCTCCCCTTCCCATCCCTCTGGGTCATCCCAACGCTCCATCCCTGAGCATCCGTCCCATGCATAGAACATGGAATGGTGTTCCGCTTCACATATGACAATATAGATTTCACATATTACTTGTATGCTATATATAATTTTAAATATAAAGTTTTATTAATATTTACTTGTATGACCTCATATTATTTTGGAAAGAATATCCTTACTCCTTGTCTATGAAAACAACTAAATAACAAATTACTAGTAAAAAAAAAAATAAAATCCCAAAAGACGATGCTGTTAAAGTGCTGTACTCAATATGCCAGCAAATTTAGAAAACTCAGTAGTGGTCACAGGACTGGAAAATAAATTCATTCCAATCCCAAAGAAAGGCAATGCCAAAGAATGTTCAAACTACTGCACAACTGCACTCATTTCAAATGCTAGCAAAGTGACGCTCAAAACTCTCCAAGCGAGGCTTCAACAGTATGTGCACTGAGAACTTCCAGATGTTCAAGTCAGATTTAGAAAAGACAGAGGAACCAGAGAATAACTTGCCAACATCCATTGGATCACAGAAAAAGCAAGAGAATTTCAGAAAATCATCTACTTCTGCTTTATTGACTACACCAAAGCCTTTGACTGTGTGGATCACAACAAACTGTGGAAAGTTCTGAAAAAGATGGGAATACCAGACCACCTTACCTGTCTCCTGAGAAACCAGTATGGAGGTCAAGAAGCAACAGTTAGAATCAGACATGGAACAATGGACTGGTTCCAAATTGGGAGAGAAGTATGTCAAAGCTGTATATTGTCACCCTGCTTATTTAATGTATATGCAGAGTATATCATGTCAAATGCCAGGCTGGATGAAGCCAAGCTGGAATGAAAATTGCTGGGGAAAATATCAATAACCTCAGATATGCAGATGACACCACCCTTATGGTAGAAAACGAAGAGGAACTAAAGAACCTCTTGATGAAAGTGAAAGAGGAGAGTGAAAAACCTGGCTGAAAACTCAACATTCAAAAAACTAAGACACTGGCATCCAGTCCCATCACTTTATGGCAAATAGATGGAAAAACAATGGAAACAGTGACAGATTTTATTTTCTTGGGCTCCAAAATCACTGCAGATGGTGACTGCAGCCATGAAATTAAAAGATGCTTGCTCCTTGGAAGAAAAGTTATGACCAACCAAGACCACTTATTAAAAAGCAGAGACATAACTTTGCCGACAGAGATCCAGTCAAATCTTCTTTGCCATCTAGTTAAAGCTATGGTTTTTCCAGTTGTCATATATGGACGTGAGAGTTGGATTATAAAGAAGGCTGAGCACTGAAGACTTGATGCTTTTGAATTGTGGTGTTGGAGAAGACTCTTGAGAGTCCCTTGGACTGCAAGGAGATCAAACAAGTCAATCCTCAAGGAATCCTGAATATTCATTGGAAGGACTGATGCTGAAGCTGAAGCTCCAATACTTTGGCCACCTGATGCAAAGAACTGACTCAATGGAAAAGATCCTGATGCTGGGAAAGATTAAAGGCAGGAGGAGAAGGGAATGACAGAGGATAAGATGGTTGGATGGCATCACTGACTCTATGGACATGAGTTTGGTAAAGCTCCAGGAGTTGCTGATGGTCAGGGAAGCCTGGCGTGCTGCAGTCCATGGGGTAGAAAGAGCTGGACACGAGTGAGTGACTTAACTGAACTGAACTGATTTCTAACACCACCCTCCACCAAGGCAGCAACCTACATTGTACCCAAAAGAAATCCTGGCAGGCTCTAGATTCAGCCCCATCTCTACCTCTCATTAAGGCAGTAGCTTCTAATGTACCCTGGGAGAAGCATCAGCCCATGCTTACCATAAGTATGCTGTGTGCCACAACTACTGAGCCAGTGCTTCAGAGCACACAAACCACAATTATAGATCCCATGCACCCCAACTAATGAAGCCCATGCACCTAGAGCCCAGGCTCTGCATCAAGAGAAGCTATGACAATGAGAAGCCCATGTACTGCTGATAGAGAAAGCACAAAGCAGCAACAAAAATCCAGCACAGCCAAATAAATAAATACATATAATTTTTTAATTATATAAAAAAAGAAAGCTGGGGTAGTAATACTCATATCAGAAAAGTAGGTTTTCAAAACAAAGACTACAACAAAAGACAAAGAATGGCACTACATATTATGAATGAGTCTGTCCAAAAAAGGATATGACCTTTATGCATCTAACATAGGAGAACCTAAATATGCAAAGCAAATATTAACAGACATTAATAGAGAAATTGACAGTAATACAATACAAGGAGATGTTAATATCATATTTACATCAATAAATAGGTCATCCAGAACATAAAATCAATAAGGAAAAAATGGCCTTGAACAACAAAGTGGACCAGATGGACTTAGTAGATATCTACAAAAAATAATACATCCATAAACAGTAAAATACATATTTTTTTTTCAAGTGCACATGGAAAATTCTCCAGGATAAATCACAGTTAGCCACAAAATACATCTCAGTATATTTAAGAAGACTTAAATCATATCAAACATCTTTTGCTATAAAGACATGAAACTAGAAATCAATTCTAGAAAGAAAAATTGAAAAAGAGAAATATGCAGAGACTAAACGGCATGCTACTAAAATCATTGGGTCAAAGAAGAAATCAAAGGAAAAATTTGAAAAAAAGTACTTTGTGATATGTGTAAATATAAACACAACTTTCCAAAATATATGAGACACAGAAAAATCACCTCTAAAAGGAAAACTTATAGTGTACAGACCTACCTCAAGAAACAAGAAAAGTCTCAAACAACTGACTTTACACCTAAGTGAAATAGAAAAAGAAGAATCAACAAAGTCCAAAGTTACTAGAAGAAAATAGTATAGATCAGAGCAGAAGTAAATAAAATAGAAACCAAAAGAAAATGAGAAAAAGATCAATGAAACTATCAAAGAAACAATCATAAGAAAAAGCTACAATTAAATGCCAAAAAATTGGACAGCCTGAAAAATCTGAATATTCCAAATCACAATATTCCAAACATTCCAAATCAGGAAGAAATAGGAAACCTGAACAGACCAGCTCTACTAATGAATTTAATCAGTAATTTAAAAGCTCTCAAGAAACAGAAGTCCAGGACTGGACAACTTTCTCATAAGGAAATTCTATTAAACAGTAAAGTCACAATTAATACATGCTCTTCTCAAACTATTCCAAAAAATGGAAGAAGAGGAAACACTTTAAAACTCATTATAAAAGTCCTGCATTACTCTGAAACCATAAACAGAAAATAGACACTAAAATGTAAGAAAGTTACATGTCAATATCCTTGATGAATTTAGATGCAAAAATTTCAACAAAATATTAATAAACCAAATTCAATAATAAATTAAAAGGATTACACATCATGATAAAGTGGAATTTAGTTCAGAGATACAAGGATGGTTCAATATCCATAAGAAATCAAAATGACATACGATATTGGATGGTATCACCGACTCAATGGACAGGAGTTTGAGTAAACACCCAGAGTTGGTGATGGACAGAGAGGCCTGGTGTGCTGTAGTCTATGGGGTCATGAAGAGTCGGACATGACTGAGTGACTGAACTGAACTGAACTAACTAATGAAAGAAGGATGAGACACATGGTCATATCAATAGATGCAAAAAATATTGACAAAATTCAACATCAATTTATGATTTAAAATCCTCAGTACGATGCATGTAGGAGGAACATATGGCAGTATAAAAAATGTCATTTATGACAAACCCTCAGCTAACTTCCTATTCAATGCTGAAAGCTGAAAGCTTTTCTTCTAGTATCAGCAACAAGAGATGCATATCCCCAACTTTTATTTAACAATTTAACATAGTATCAGAAGCTCTAATCACAGCAACAAGACAAGAAAGGGAAATAAAAACTATTCAAATTGTAAAGGAAAAAGTAAAACTGTCACTGTTTTCAGATGGCATGTACTATGTGTAGAAAATCCTAAAATCTCCACCAAAGAACTAGAAGTAGTAAATTAATTCTGTAAAGTTGAAGGATACAAAATTAATATAACATTATATGTTGCATTTCTATAAATTCATAATGAACTAGTATAAACAAAAATTAAGAAAACAATAAAATTAACAATTATGACAAAAAGAATAAAAACCTGAGGTTAAACTTAACCAAAGATGTGAAAAATCTGTACACTGAAAATTATAAGACACTGATGAAATAATTTGAATATAACACAAATAATGGAAAGATATACCATGATCATGAATCAGAAGAATTCATATTGTTAACTGCTTCATAGTGAAATTCTGTCAAACAGTAAAATAAGAATTGCAATCTCTATCAAAATACCCATGGCATTTTTCAAAGACCTAAACAAATAATCCTTAAATTTGTGTGGAACTGCAAAAGATGCTGAATTCCCAAAGCAATTGTGAGAAAAAAGTTAAAAGCTAGGAATATCATGTTCCCTGATTTTAAACTACACTACAAAGCTATAATCAAATATTAACCAAATAATAATATAATAATCAATCAAAGCAGTATGGTACTGGCACAAAAACAGATGATATATAGGTCAATGGAACAAGATAAACACCACAGTAGTAATCCCCTACATATATGATCAATTGATCTACCACAAAGAAGGTATATATATACAGTGAAGAAAAGACAGAATCTTCATAAATGGTGTTGGCAATCCGGACAACTACATGTAAAACAATGAAACTAAGCCGTTTTCTTATATTACATTCAAAAATAAACTCAAATGGACTAAAGACTTACATATAAAACCTGCAACAATTAAACTAAATGAAAACATAGGGATTATGTTTTTTAACTCATCTTAGCAATATTTTTTGGACATGTCTCCTCAAGCAAGGGCAACAGAAGCAAAAATAAGCAAATATGACTATATCAAAATAAAAAGGATATTTTACAGCAAAAGAAACCTCAAAAACAGGCCCCCTAGTGAATGAGAGAAGATAATTGCAAATGATATGTCTAATAAGGGTTTAGAATCCAAAATATATAAAAAAACATACAATTCAGTATCAAAGAAATTAACAATCCAATTAAAAAATGGACAGAGGACCTGAATAGGCATTCTTACAAAAAAAGTACAGACACCCAACATCCACAACAAAAGATGTTCAACAATACCGATCATTAGGAAATCAAAACCATGAAGTATCCCCTCACAATTGTTGGAATGGCTATGGTCAAAAAGACAATAGATAACAAGTGTTGACAAGGATGTAGAGAAAAAGGAACCCTAGTGCACTGTTGGTGGGAAGGTAAATTGGTACATGCACTGTGGAAAAGAGTAGAGGTTTCTCTCAAAAAATTAAAGATCTAGGAAAGCTTGGGTGTCTATCTGAAGAAACAAAAACATTAAGTCAGAATATATGCACCCCTATGTTCATCATATCATTATTTACAAAAGTCAAGACATAGAAACAATCTAAGTAGTGTTCACTGACAGATGAATAGTTTAATAACAGATATGAGTCACCTGGGTAAAATGTACAGCCCAGAATACTGTCAATAATATTATAGTAACTTTGTATGGTGTGTCAAGTATATTTCAATACAAAAACAAATGATTTTAATAAGCAGAATTTTATCTTCATTTTTAGATTTGAACATTTCTGCTACATATGCCTGGTCACTTTAAGTTGCCAATGGCTGACTGAGCAGTTTTAAAAATCATCAAAAGAAATTTAACTTTGCTTGAAAAGAATGTTTTCTTTCATTTGCTACTGTTGCTATATATTTTCCTGCTAAAGAAAATATATTTGTGAGATTCTAGTGATGTGTGTGTGCACTTTATAAAGATGGGAGCTAAGATATCTACCCTGTTTATTTGCCATTTAATACAATCCTATGAAGTAGGAGATCTCTTCTCCCCCTACCTCATCCTACTTAGGAATCCAAAATGTGAATCAAGAAACATATGTATTAACAGAAAACAAAAAAGTATATTGGCGAGTATATTAAAGACTAGAGTGAATAGTTTAATGGTTTGTTCCATCACTGTGGGCCAAAGTTGATGGCTGAAGAGTATCATCAATTATTTTAGCTAATCTTATTTATTCAAACTGACAAAACAAAGTGGTTCTAAAAGCAATCTGTTTTTTTTTTTAGAAACTTTTCAAATAGATAAATTATTTAGTCATTGGATCATTTATCCAGAAAAACCTATGCATGAAATTATATTTCATTTGACCTTGAATTATGTTTATCTGACTGACAAACTTGAGTGTCTTGTGTTAAACTGGAACTTCTGCAGGTGCAAATAATAAAATATGGAAAATAGTTGGTGGGGAAGGATTTCTTTTATACACTCTAGATATTTGGTATCCTTTCCAAAAACAAAACAAAACAAAGCAAAAAAACAACCAACACTTCCTTGGAAGGTGGTTGTACAGGAAGTACATTTACAAGTGTCAAGAAATTCTAATACAAATGGCCAAGTCACCATTAAGAAGGAATTTGAGGTGGGAACACATTCTACCTTTTTGTAAATGAGAATTCATTATCTATGATGCAAAAAGCCCATAATAATTAATTTACTAGACATATAAAATGTGCTAGATTCTTTTTATTTAAGTGAAAAGATAGCCAGTAAAACCTACTTTGTATGGTGGTTTTTGCTAATTTATGCTTAGCTTATATACCCATGTTATAAAAGCAGAAGCTTTTTCCATTTGTTTGTTTATCATATTTCTATAAATTATAAAGTGAATTGACAGAAATATAATAAATATAGTAAATAATGTTTCCTATGACAGAGATGGTGACAAAGACTAAAATTCTTTGGTAGTCTTTAACTAGTTACAAAATAGCCTATCCCTAAGATTAATTTGAACCTACTGTGACTTATAAAATAACTGACTGTACAACCAGCTCTTTAAAGGTCACAGGGAATTGAAAAGGGGTGGATGGGTAAGACGGTTAAATGCCTATTTTTTTTTTTGAGGTATGAATTTTTCTGTAAAGCATTGAAAAACCTTTGGCCTAGAAAGTTGAGTAAGGATTAAGTACTTGCAGGGGAAAAAAAAAATTGTTCCCTTAAGTTATTATAAGTATCCCAGCTATTGGGGTACATACTCCCTGGTTATGATTGGTACTGAAACGTCAAATCTCAAAATCCCAAACCATTAAATTGCCTGCCTTAGTCAGGCAAGCTTGTCTACTCTCATTGTTCTGGATCAGCCAAGAACTGCCTGAGTTTCTTTATTCTTTTTGCTGGGTAGACACCTCCCGCTGCCCTTCAGTTGTATAGTTTATGTTTTTTTTCCCCCAAAGAGAGTCAGTCATTTTTCCCCTATTATACTTATTTATAAAACTTTTATTTATAAAACTCTTTTGTGTTAACTATATAGAGAATGAGGAAAAGAAATATGACGACTGAATTGATAAAACAAGAGTATACTTTGACTTATGTATCTAGATGTCTCAGAGGAGAAACACATATACACAAAACATTTTAATATTGATTCATACAGTAGTTTATACAATATAAAAGATGGCAATCTCATATATATTCATGTGATATAGATGTCTGTATCTACAGATATGTAGATACATATATATACAAAGAATTAATAGCATGCTAAGCAGGCCTTGATTGGGAAGGAAATGACAGCCCACTCCAGTATTCTTGCCTGGAGAATCCCATGGACAGAGGAGCCTGGCAGGCTATAGTCCATGGAGTCGCAAGAATTGGACATGACGTAGTGACTAAACCACCACCACCACCAGGCAGGTCTTGAATGCTATTTCAGTTCAGTTCAGTCGCTCAGTGGTGTCTGACTCTTTGAAACCCCATGGACTGAAGCACACCAGGCCTCCCTGTCCATCACCAACTCCCAGAGTTTACTCAAACTCATGTCCATTGAGTCGGTGATGCCACCCAACCACATCATCCTCTGTCGTCTCCTTCTTCTTCTGCCCTCAATCTTTCCCAGCATCAGAGTCTTCTCCAGTGAGCCAGCTCTTCGCACCAGGTGGCCAAAGTATTGGAGTTTCAGCTTCAGCATCAGTCCTTCCAATGAATATTCAGGTCTGATCTCATTTAGGATGGACTGGTGAAACTCCTTGAAGACCAAGGGACTCTCAAGAGTCTTCTCCAACACCACAGTTCAAAAGCATCAATTCTTCGGTGCTCAGCTTTCTTTATAGTCCAACTTTCACATCCATACATTACTACTGGAAAAATCATAACCTTGACTAAACGGCCCTTTGTTGGCAAAGTAATGTCTCTGCTTTTTAATATGCTATCTAGGTTGGTCATAACTTTGCCTCCAAGGAGTAAGTGTCTTTTAATTTCATGGCTGCAATCACCATCTGCAATGATTTTGGAGCTCCCAAAAATAAAGTCTGACACTGTTTCCACTGTTTCCCCATCTATCTGCCATGAAGTGATGAGACCAGATGCCTTTATCTTCGTTTTCTGAATGTTGAGCTTTAAGCCAACTTTTTCACTCTCTTCTTTCACTTTCATCAAGAAGCTCTTTAGTTCTTCTTCAATTTCTGCCATAAGGGTGTTGTCATCTGCATATCTGAGGTTATTGTTATTTCTCCCAGCAATCTTGATTCCAGCTTGTGCTTCCTCTAGCCCAGCATTTCTCATGATGTACTCTGCATATAAGTTAAATAAGCAGGGTGATGATATACAGCCTTGATATATTTTTTCCTATTTAGAATCAGTATGTTGTTCCATGTCCAGTCCTAACTGTTGCTTCCTGACCTGAATGCAGATTTCTCAAGAGGAAGGTCAGGTGGTCTGGTATTCCCATCTCTTTCAGAATTTTCCACAGTTTATTGTGATCCACACAGTCAAAGGCTTTGGCATAGTCAATAAAACAGAAATCGATGTTTTTCTGGAACTCTCTTGCTTTTTCGATGATCCAGCAGATGTTGCCAATTTGATCTCTGGTTCCTCTGCCTTTTCTAAAACCTGCTTGAACATCTGGAAGTTCATGGTTCATGTATTGCTGAAGCTTGTCTTGGGAAATTTTGGGCATTTCTTTGTTAGCGTGTGAGATGAGTGCAATTGGGTGGTAGTTTGAGCATTCTTTGGCATTGCCTTTCTTTGGGATTGGAATGAAAACTGACCTTTTCCAGTCCTGCAGCCACTGCTGTTTTCCAAATTTGCTGGCATATTGAGTGCAGAACTTTCAGACCATCATTCTTTAGGATTTGAAATAGCTCAACTGGAATTCCATCATCTTCACTAGCTTTGTTTGAATGCTATTTACATGGGACATATTAGACTTGATTCTTCAGTAGGCTAATGTTTTTCATACTTTTAAAAATTTGGTCATAAGAGGCAGTCTGGCTTATAAGTAAAAGAAAAAAGAAAAAAAGCTTGCTTGCTGATTCATCCCAATGATGTCTTAAGCCTTTTTTCCCCCCTGTTGTATAACAGGGAAGCAAATTGTTTTAAACACATGGCACACATTGATAATTATCTAAAACAGAAAATTTGCATGAAAAAATCAACTCCGTTCTTTCTCTCTGTTGTCCTATAAACCAGTGCACTTTAATGTGCACAACCTGGGGAATTTGTTAAAATGAAAATTATAATTCAGGGAATACTGGGTAGGCCCTGAGATTCTCTGGGTTTGGTTTATTCACTAAGTCATGTCTGACTCTTTGGGATCCCTTGGACTGTAGCCCACCAGCCTCATCTGTACATGGGATGTCCCAAGCAAGAATACTAGAGTGTGTTGTCATTTCCTTCTCCAGAGGGTCTTCCTGAACCAGGGATCAAACCACATTTTCTGTGTCTCTGGATTGCCAGGCAGATTGTTTATCACTGAGCCACCTGGGAAGCCACAAATTCCTATGTGCTGCTGCTGTAGTGTGGATCATACTTTGAGAAATGAGGCTGTAAGTTGTGTTTCAAAGAATTCTTTCCTCTTCCTGTATACAACCCTGTGTGGATTTCATTGTTTTCTGGTTGGCTGTAGGTTTTTAAAAGTCTACTGCTGCTGCTAAGACACTTCAGTCGTGTCTGACTCTTTGTGACTCTATGAACTGTAGTCTGCTAGGCTCCTCTGTCCCTGGTATTCTCCAGCTAAGAATACTGGAGTGGGTTGCCGTGGAGTCCTCCATAGGAATGAGCTTCCCTGGTGGCTCAGCAGGAAGCCACATAGGAATTTGTGGCTTCCCAGCCTGTGGAAGCTGTGGTTTGATCCCTGGTTCAGTGATGACAACAATCTTGCTTGGGACATCCCATGCCACATGTTTTTTCGACTGTGGGTTTCTCAAAAAATACATTTTTGGCTGTAGTCCATATTGTTAAACCCTTGTGTAGATTTTATCCCTAGAATCACAGCAAATCTTTTTATGAAACCATGGAAGAAATTCAGAGTACCTCATATGAAAGGTGGACTGATACCCCCCAGCACAATTCATCTAAACTGTATACTTCTACAATGGACTTATTTTGAGGGACATTTATGGGAGATATGATTTTATCAGGCTCTTTGGCCATTCTAAAATATCCAACCTTGGCATGTATTCTGACCACTTACTCTGCTGTTTTTCAGTCGCTCAGTCATGTGTGACTCTTTGTGACCCCATGGACTACAACACGTCAGGCTTCTCTGTCTTTCACAATCTCCTGGAACTTGCTCATACTCATGTCCACAGAGTCGGTGATGCCATCCAATCATCTTGTCCTCTGCCATCCCCTTCTTCTCCTGCCTTCAATCCTTCCCACTTACTAACATTTGCCAATTTGCTTCTTCCTTCCAGGCTCTGCATCATCTGGCCAGACTATTAGCAACTACATAAATTGCTGTAGCTCATGAAATAACTGCTGCAGCCATGAAATAAAAAGATGCTTGCTCCTTGGAAGAAAAGTTATGACCAACCTAGATAGCATATTAAAAAGCAGAGACATTACTTTGCCAACAAAGGTCTGTCTAGTCAAGCCTATGGTTTTTCCAGTAGTCATGTATGGATGTGAGAGTTGGACTATAAAGAAAGCTGAGCGCCAAAAAATTGATGCTTTTAAACTGTGGTGTTGGACAAGACTCTTGAGAGTCCCTTGAACTATAAGGAGATCCAACCAGTCCATCCTAAAGGAGATCAGACCTGAGTATTCATTGGAATGACTGATGTTGAAGCTGAAACTCCAATACTTTGGCCATCTCATTGGAAGAGCTGACTCATTGGAAAAAATCCTGATGCTGGGAAAGATTGAGGGCAGGAGAAGAAGGGGACAACAGAGGATGAGGTGATTGGGTGGCATCACCGACTCAATGGACATGAGTTTAAGTAAACTCGGAGTTGGTGATGGACAGGGAGGCCTGGCGTGCTGCAGTCCATGGGGTCGCAAAGAGTGGGACACGACTGAGCGACTGAACTGAGTTCATGAACTTTAGTTTAAAAGTTTTGATTTCTCAGTGTCATTTAGTATAGATCAGAAATGGACCCATCAAACTGTTTGGACCCTTATCCAAAATTAGCAATTTGACTCATAAACTCTACATATTAACAAATTCCAAATGTGACAAAATTATGTCTCATTCATCTTTGCTGTGTGTGTTTAGTCACTCAGTTGTGTCCGACTCTTTGCAACCCAATGGACTATAACTCACCAGGCTCCTCTGTCTATGGGATTTCTCAGAAAAGAATACTGGAGTGGTTTGACATTTCCTCCTCCAGGGGATCTTTTCAACCCAAGGATTGAACCCAGGTCTCCCGAATTGCAGGCATACTTTACTGTCTGAGCCACCAGGGAAGCCCATCTTTGTTGAGCATCTTCCAAATCCTATTCTTACAAATTTGCCACATATGCTTTAAAGATGAAAACTGGCAAAAATCCTTAAATTCTTTATGAATGTAACATTTTTATATCTTGCTCTTATTATAAATTTTACCATAATCTCCCACTCCACTCAAGGTCATGTTAACTGTATTCCATTGATTTACTATTCTACATTCAGTCACTGAGGAAACATTTCTTCACGTAGGAATGTCTCTGTCAAGGATGATGCTATTTCTAAAAGAGGTGCATAGTGAGATGTGTTTCATTGGAAATTTGGGGATCAGTCTATTTCCTGTCTTTCAATTATTCTGCAGTATCCTCATAACAGTTAGCAAAAGTCTAATCCTTTCTGATCAATGCCTTAACTTTCACATACATAGGAGATATAGTAAAGCTGTAATTCAGCTGGTACTGTAATTCTGCAAGTTTAAGACCAATATATGGGTCTGGTCTTCAGTGATTTCTGTTCTCTGCTGTGCCCTAGTCTTCAATAGGTCACAACCAATTGTTATGTTATCTCTCTCATGAGGATATAATTTAAGAATTTCATTTGTCTTTTATTTAGTTTAATTTATCATATACTGTATGAAATAATTTTAACTTCTCCATAGTAGAGGGAATCCAAGTCCCCTAGTTTCATCCTAACTCACAGACAGTTGTTTGCTTTCACAGCACCCATTACCCTGTACTTCCTTTCCTAGATGCACCAAAAGTTTAACTTCCCATTAAGTCCTTGCATTACACAGAAGCTGACTTCATTCTAGCTCTGGAGAAGAGCTCTGATTTTCCTTACACTATCAGTACATTTCATCCTCCTAACAACATTCCAACTTAGTCATGGGTGGATATGTAACATAGTTTGTCCATTTAGGCTGAATACAAAGATTAATATTGGAATACTGGGAAAATGACATACTTATCTGAAGGTTAGAGTTGCTTGGTCATTTTTTGTGTGTGCAATTAGAGAAGCAGAGTAGGAAAAAGACTACACATAAGACAGAAGCAAGAGGAGAAATGCTCAGAGAAGTGGCAACTGGAACCCAATGAGACAATGTGTGAATATTGTTCTATCACTTTTGGTCTTTACAGTTACACCCCACACTTCCCAATCCCCACCCTAAAAAAGACATCTTATTAAGCCAATTGGAATTGGGGTTTCTATGGCATAAGAGAATAAAGATTCAGTTCAGTTCAGTTCAGTTCAGTCACTCAGTCATGTCCGACTCTTTGAGACCCCATGAACCACAGCATGCCAGGCCTTCCTGTCCACCACCAACTCCCAGAGTCCACCCAAACCCATGTCCATTGAGTCAGTGATGCCATCCAACCATCTCATCCACTGTCGTCACCTTCTTCTGCCCTCCATCTTTCCCAGCATCAGGGTCTTTTCCAGTGAGTCAGCTCTTCGCATCAGGTGGCCAAATTATTGAAGTTTCAGCTTCAACATCAGTCCTTCCAATGAACACCCAGGACTGATCTCGTTTAGGATGGACTGGTTGGATCTCCTTGCAGTCCAAGGGACTCTCAAGAGTCTTCTTCAACACCACAGTTCAAAAGCATCAATTCTTCGGTTCTTGGCTTTCTTTATAGTCCAACTCTCACATTCATACATGACCACTGGAAAAACCATAGCCTTGACTAGATGGACCTTTGTTGGCAAAGTAATATCTCTGCTTTTAATAGGCTGTCTAGGTTGGTCATAACTTTTCTCCCAAGGAGTAAACGTTTTTTAATTTCACGGCTGCAGTCATCATCTGCGGTGATTTTGGAGCCCAGAAAAATAAAGTCAGCCACTGTTTCCCCATCTATTTGCTATGAAGTGATGAGACAGGATGCCATGATCTTAGTTTTCTGAATGTTGAGCTTTAGGCCAACTTTTTCACTCTCCTCTTTCACCTTCATCAAGAAGCTCTTTAGTTCTTCTTCGCTTTCTGCCATAAGGGTGGTGTCATCTGCATATCTGAGATTGTTGATATTTCTCCCAGCAATCTTGATTCCAGCTTATGCTTCCTCCAGCCCAGCGTTTCTCATGATGTACTCTGTGTATAAGTTAAATAAGCAGGGTGACAATATACAGCCTTGACGTACTCCTTTACCTATTTGGAACCAGTCTGTTGTTCCATGTCCAGTTCTAACTGTTGCTTCCTGACCTGCATACAGGTTTCTCAAGAGGCAAGTCATACTGCTATATCCTCAATGAGTACATAGTTCTAAGTAATCACAAGCAATAACTTCATATTCTCGTTTATCACTGAATCCTATGGAAACTTAGAAACTTATCCTACAATATAAACCGATATTTTGTTTTCTCTTGTTCCAACTTAGCTTAATGAACAGTTCTAAATAACATGTTTTCCTAATTTTTTAAACTCATTTACTGTATTTGTCATGACTTTAGTGTCATGAACATAGAAAGTTTAAACTGTTTTAAGCAAAAAGAGGGAACTATAATTAAAGTTCTTAACAACAGAACTGATTCATGGGGTCACAAAGGGTTGGATACAACTTAGCAACTGAACAACAACCAAAAGGCATAAATAGGTGTCAAAAGTTAAAATGATATTACGGCTTTCTCTCCTTCATCTCTACCATCTCTCAGTTTTCTATCTTTCTTCATTGGACTTTCTCTTAACTGTGATTTATTCTTGACTGAGTTAGAAGGTGATTGGTTCCACTGTGTTTATAATCAGTTACTCTAGCCAGGAATTTGAACTCTCTGGATTGAGTGGATTTTAGATACATGTGCACAGATACAGCAATAGATTGGGGAAAAGTCCCACTGAAACAACATGTATTAAAACGTGGGAAGAAATAGTTTGCCAAAGGAAAGTGTATGTGGTGATACCTTAAATTTAAATTCTGATTATGTTACAAACTTTTGGTATGTATATAGTTTAGATTACATTTTAGAAGAAAAAGAATCGTGAGAGAGTTATTATAACATTCTTCGATTCTTTGGGTCTGTTTCTAGTACTCTCTGTTTCTGATCCTGCGAGAAATATTGCACACAGAGATAGGCTTAGGAGCTCACAGAATGCATTTTAAGATGAGTTCACTGCAGCCAACTATTCACATTCCCACACCCTCCACTGTAGGGAGTTTGAGAGATTTGGGGCTGATTAAGGATAAAAATATGACCACAAGGTGGCAGTAGCACACACAAACTGTATTTGAGTGCTTTAACAGATTTCACTCATAGAACGAGATCATCTAGGAGGGCATGGCAACCCATTCACGTATTCTTGCCTGGAGAATCCCACGGAGGGAGGATCCTGGTGAGTTACAGTCCATAGGGTCCAAAAATTCACTATTCAGAAGAAGAGAAAGCCAAGGGAGTTACCTGAGAAAGAGAAGTTAGAGTGGGGACGTGTATGTCTAGATAATGTCACTGGAAGTGTTGTGTGGAGCTTCCGGGTCTGAGAATTCCAAAGCGAAGCAGTGACTTGATCTCTTTATGATTCTGCAGTTAATTTTACTATAGTTAACGAGTGTTAGGCATAGTTTCATGGGTTATACAAAGCAAACAGGCTCTACATGGCTAAATGTACTTATTTGGGCTATGTTTAAAATAATTGGGTGTGTAAAAATCTGCATTCACCAGGCTTCTGAGCTAACAAGCCTTAGCATGCTGTGAAGAAGTAAACAACCTAGAAGCCAATATACAGAGGACATCTTTGGCTCATTTATATAACACCCACCGAATGTCATTATGAGGAGAGTGTGTTTATGAAATGCGAAAAGCAAGGTGGAATTTCTGAATCCCACCAGATGTTTCATTAAATTCACTTAGAGCCATTCTTTGCAACCCCTCTACTGTATTTGGTGTAGTTACTCATTCTTACTGATTTATTTCTTTTTTAAAGTTCCCTCTAATCACTTATTTGTTATAAGTGTATGCCTTTTTGTATTTCTGTTTCAGTTTTGTTGTTGTTATTGTTTTAACCTGAGCATTGAAGAGAATAAAAGGAAAACATAAAATCACAATCAACTAATCTACTGAATGAATGGAAACTAAGTATTTTCAACAAATATTTAATACCTACCATGTGCACAGCAGTAATCAAAATCCGTAAAATACCTTGTTCCCATGGGCATGTCAGTATAGTGGAGTGCAAATGTTTAGCCTGGATTTAAATACAGGAATCAGAATATCTCTACTTACTGAGTAAATGGAGGTAATTTTTACATATCTTCTGGTGTATCTCAAGTAAATAAAGAACTTATCAATTCGATTAATTATATTAATTTAATATAGTCTACTTAAATTTTATAAGAATGTTTCTGGTCTTACAGTCAGAATTTAATGCTTTAGATTAATACCTCATTCTTGAATCACAATTCCATTAAGATCCTTACTCTAGAAGTTATTTTTCATCTTATTTACTAAAGGCTGGAATATATTTAAAGGTACTCCTTTAATCAAATATTATATATCCTAGGATGACATGCACACATTTTCTCAAGGTTTCTACAACATCCATAGTATAGTGAAGCATTTATTTGTTAATGATTATTAAATGAGGAATCAAATTTCATTTTAATGCTTTCTTGAGTTGACAGCAATAGTAATTTATTCATTATTATTATTTTTGCATAAATGAAATTGCACATGTAGGTATAATTTAATCCTTATACTCTTCTGTATTTCCTACACAAACAATAAACATTTTTAGAATTCAAATTTAGTAGTTACACTCTGTCATTTCTTTCTGACTGGGTCATCTGTATACTGGGATAGTTTTATTTCTAACACAAAATGTGGGTCAATGTGGCTTAATCAAAGGAAAAAAAATTCATTATTTCACATAATCAGAAAGTGAAGAGACAAGATGGACCACTCATATGGCAGAAAGTGAAGAAGAACTAAAGAGCCTCTTGATGAAAGTGAAAGAAGAGAGTGAAAAATTTGGCTTAAAGCTCAACATTCAGAAAACTAAGATCATGGCATCTGGTCCCATCACTTCATGGGAAATAGGGAAACAGTGGAAACAGTGTCAGACTTTACTTTTTTGGGCTCCAAAATCACTGCAGATGGTGATTGCAGCCATGAAATTAAAAGACGCTTACTCCTTGGAAGGAAAGTTATGACCAACATAGACAGCCTATTAAAAAGCAGAGACATAACTTTGCCAACAAAGGTCCATATAGTCAAGGCTATGGCTTTTCCAGTGGTCATGTATGGATGTGAGAGTTGGAATATAAAGAAAGCTGAGTGCCGAAGAATTGATGCTTTTGAACTGTGGTGTCGAAGAAGACTCTTGAGAGTCCCTTGTACTGCAAGGAGATGCAACCAGTCCATCCTAAAGGAGATCAGACCTGAGTTGTTCATTGGAATGACTGACGCTGAAGCTGAAACTCCAGTACTTTGGCCAGCTGATGCAAAGAGCTGACTCATTTGTAAAGACCCTGAAGCTGGGAAAGACTGAAGGCGGGAGGAGAAGGGGAAGACAGAGGATGAGATGGTTGGATGGCATCACTGACTGAATGGGTATGAGTTTGAGTAAACTCTGGGAGTTGGTGATGGACAGGGAGGCCTGGTGTGCTGCAGTCCATGGGGGCACAGAGTTGGACAGGACTGAGAGACTGAACTGAACTGAACTGAATTGATACACAGTAGGATCAGGAATCTGGGACCATTTTCTGCCATTTTCTAGGCTACATATTCTTTGCTTGTAAACTTTCACTTCAGAGTTGCTTTCTTCATGGTCTGATTATAACAATATTTAGGGCAACAATTTTCCTCATTTATGTACTGGGTATGTGTGTTTCTCCTTCAGTTCAGTTCAGTTGCTCAGTCGTGTCCAACTCTTTGCGACCCCATGAATCGCAGCATGCCAGGCCTCCCTGTCCATCACCAGCTCCCGGAGTCTACCCAAGCCCATGTTCATAGAGTCGGTGATGCCATCCAGTCATCTCATCCTCTGTCTTCCCCTTCTCCTCCCGCCCCCAATCCTACCCAGCATTAAGGTCTTTTCCAATGAGTCAACCCCTCACATGAGGTGGCCAAAGTATTGGAGTTTCAGCTTCAAATCAGTCCTTCCAATAAACACCCAGGACTGATCTCTTTTAGGATGCACTGGTTGGATCTTCTTGCAGTCCAAGGGACTCTCAAGAGTCTTCTCCAACACCACAGTTCAAAAGCATCAATTCTGCGGCACTCAGCTTTCTTCACCATCCAACTCTCACATCCATACACGACCACTGGAAAAACCATAGCCTTGACTAGATGGACCTTTGTTGGCAAAGTAATGTCTCTGCTTTTACATATGCTATCTAGGTTGGTCATAACCTTCCTTCCAAGGAGTAAGAGTCTTTTAATTTCATGGCTGCAATCACCATCAGCAGTGATTCTGGAGCCCAAAAAAACAAAGTCTGACACTGTTTCCACTGTTTCCCCATCTATTTCCCATGAAGTGATGGGACCAGATGCCATGATCTTAGTTTTCAGAATGTTGAGCTTTAAGCCAACTTTTTCACTCTCCTCTTTCACTTTCATCAAGAGGCTCTTTAGTTCTTCTTCACTTTCTGCCATAAAGGTGGTGTCATCTGCATATCTGAGATTATTGATATTTCTCCCAGCAATCTTGATTCCAGCTTGTGTTTCTTCCAGCACAGCGTTTCTCATGATGTACTCTGCATAGAAATTAAATAAGCAGGGTGACAATATACAGCCTTGATGTACTCCTTTTCTCATTTGGAACCAGTCTGTTGTTCCATGTCCTGTTCTAACTGTTGCTTCCTGACCTGCATACAGGTTTCTCAAGAGACAAGTTAGATGGTCTAGTATTCCCATCTCTTTCAGAATTTTCCACAGTTTATTGTGATCCACACAGTCAAAGGCTTTGGCATAGTCAATAAGCAGAAATAGATGTTTTTCTGGAACTCTCTTGCTTTTTCGATGATCCAGCAGATGTTGGCAATTTGATCTCTGGTTCCTTTGCCTTTTCTAAAAGCAGCTTGAACATTTGGAAGCTCAGGATTCATGTATTCTGAAGCCTGGCTTGGAGAATTTTGAGCATTACTTTACTAGTGTGTGAGATGAGTGCAATTGTGTGGTAGTATGAACATTCTTTGGCATTGCCTTCCTTTGGGATTGTAATGAAAACTGACCTTTTCCAATCTTGTGGTCACTGCTGAGGTTTCCAAATTTAGTGCAACACAAATTGCAAATTGCTCAATTGCAAATTGAGTGCAGCACATTCACAGCATCATCTCTTAGGATTTGAAATAGCTCAACTGGAATTCCATCACCTCCACTAGCTTCATTCATAGTGATCCTTCCTAAGGCCCACTTGACATTGCACTCTAGGATGTCAGGCTCTAGGTGAGTGATCACACCATTGTGGTTAGCTGGGTCATTAAAATCTTTTTTTGTGTGTGTTTTTTGTACCAGTTCCTCATTGTTACCTACATGTCTTGCAATATGGTCTCCTCCAATTTAAAAGACCAACATAGAGAATATCCCTCAAACTGAATTCCTCTCAGATATTCCTCTCTATTTCTTCTGGATTAGAGTCCCTTTTATGGGCTTATCTGAAAAGGAGAGGCCCACTGAATAGTTTTCTTCTCTTAAGGTCATTGTATCCTTCATGATAACATAATCATAGGGGTTGTTTTCTATTATATTCATAAATACTGCTCATAGTCAAGAAAAAGAAATTGTACAGTGTATTTACCTCAGACAGTAGGGATTTGGGGGGGGGGGTCATCATTCAATTCTGTTTACCTCAAATGTCTTTTAGAAAACAGATGTGCATTACTGAAGGAAAATAGAGAAGAAATAATAATAGAATGATTTCCTGATTTCACAAATGTGTGACTATGTTTACAATTTTTTTTTCCAAATTGAAATTTGGTTTAAAACATGGAGAAATGGTGGTTATAGGTAAAATCATAGCTTCAATTTGAGATGCAATGCTTGAGATGTTTTCAAGGACTACTTCAAAAAATTCACTGGTAATTTTAGAAAATGAAAAAAGAAAGAAAGAAAGAATCAGCTGCCTGCATCTACTTGTAGGGTCTAGCTAACTAGTATCCTCTGTCTCATTTATAAACTAATAATTTGGGAAGACTCTAGCAAATGCATTAAATTTTAGCAAATTTAAAATCCTGTATTGAATAAGAATAGAGAAGACCTTGAAGAGACTTACTTCACATAGAAATCCCCATGTCAGTAACTGAGAGATGAGGCATGGAGACCAGGAAGCACAGAGCCATCTAAGAAGTGAAGTCTGCTTCCATTACATGAGCTACTTCCATAAGACGGGCAGAGTCCCTGTTTGTCAAAGCTCACTGTGAGGATTCTCTCTCACCATTGTTTCTCTGTGCTATTGCTCAATGTGGCTGTAGGTCAATCAGACAGTCCATTTTATGATATCCTTTACTTGTCTGGCATATTTCAAACCACTAGATCCCCAAAACCTAATATGATAGGCCTTAAAACAATGTCAGTTTATTTCCTATTGGACAGAGATGATGTTTCTTACCAAAGAACCCAGAAAATGTGTTACTTTTTGTTCACAATACTGATACGCATAATATCATCAATAGTGCTCAGTGCTCAGTCGTGTCTGGCTCTTTGCAACCCCATGGACTCTAGACCAGGCTCCTCTGTTCACGGGGTTTCCCAGGCAAGCATACTGGAGTAGGTTGCCATTTCCTACTCCACGGGATCTTCCCAACCCAGGGATAGAATGTGCGTTTCCTATGTCCCCAATATTGGCAGGTGAGTTCTTTACCACTGTGCCACCTGGGCAGGTGATATCATCAGTAAAATGGACCAAACTGATCTATTCAGAATATCTTAATGGTCCAAGTCCCTTCTGACTATATTATAACAGACAAAAAGAAAATTAATATATCTCTGCGACATATATTACCTCTGTTCCAAATATTAATTTGGAAATAACAATTTGGTAGCAAAGAGTCGGACACAACTGAGCGACTGAACAACAATGACAAAAATTTGGAAGCAAATATAAATGACTATTAGGTGAGGCAATGGATCCTGTGTACTCAAAGTAAGATGAATTTAGTTCAGGATTCCATTTCTTACCTGTATTAGTTTCCTATTACTGCTATAACATTTTACTATGAGTTTGGCAGCTTAAAATACAAATTTATTATATTACAGCTTTAGAGATCAGCAGTCCATAAGTTTCACTAGGCTAAAGTCAAAGTGTCAGTGGGGCTGGTTCCTTCTGAAGACCCTAAGAGAGAATCTGCATCCTTGCACTTTTTAGGTTCCAGTGGCCACCTTGGCTTGTGGCCCCATCCTACATCTTCGATGCAAATCACTCCAATATCTGCTTTCACTTTCACATCCCCTCCTCCTCTGTCTAACTACTCTTTATAAGGACCATTGTGATTACATTGGGCCCACCTGGATAATCCTCATTTCAAGACCCTTAATGACATGTGAAGTAACAGATATAACAGGTAACCTTAACAGGTTCTAAGCATTAGTATGTAAATATACTTTGGATGCCATTATACCAACCTACTTCCTGCTCAAACAGGGAAGTCATGATAGCATGATTGCTGGGTTTGAAGATGAATTTGAACCTTGTTTTCAAAACCCTTTGAAATTTTAGATATTTTTATTTATTCTATGTACAGCTTCTGAATAAACGATCATAAGTTTTCCTGCACACTTGGATAATTGCTTCTCCCCCTGCTATGGTATTGCCAAGTCCTTTCTCATGAAGATCCAACTTTGCCTTAAGTACATGAGTTCTGGGTTTGAGAACTAGCTTAGTGCTGGAAACCTGGTAATTGACTGCAACTTTCCATCGTGTCTTACCTCAGTTTGATGATGCTCCACACTTTGATCTCTTTGATTGCATACATTAAACAGTATCTTCCTTGGCTGTCTGTCCATTTAATGTGCCTTTAAAAATACAATGTTCTGTGTCTTCTCCATAGGGCCTTCCCAAAGGGTCAGGCCCTCTGCCTTGTCATTTCAACCCAGATTATTTATCAAGTTAGTAATTACCAAATTAGTATTTACTATAAATGGCAAATTAGCATCTCAGGTTAAATGTCTAGGGTACATCTTGTGTAATCCCATCTCAAGATTCAGAGTTCCACTCCTTTCCAGTGTGTGTCCTGATTTTGGATAGAAGATTTGCTCAAGGTGCAAATCCTGCCTTCTCTGATATTTTGGCACCCTGAGAATTAAGTTCTATGGCTGATCTTTAGTCATGCATGACCTTCAGAGGCAGGAGATAAAATCTTCCTAAGTGCTGCCAAAGAATACCACTAACTCACACTTATTTGAAAATTGTTGATAATCACACTTGAAGTATGATTAACACACTTGAAGTATGCAAATATGCAAATAATATTTACTGAATATTTTCTATATATCACAAATATTCCATAGATGGTGGTAACATTTACAGAAATAAAATTGGAAAATGTTAAAAATTAGGTCTTTTCCTCTGGCACAGAAAGTGAAAGTGAAATTCTCTCAGTTGTGTCTGACTCTTTGTGACCCCATGGACTTTAGTTTGCTAGGCTCCTCTGTCCATGGGATTCTCCAGGCTAGAATACTGGAGTGGGTAGCCATTCCTTTCTCCAGGGGATCTTCTCAACCCAGGGATTGAACTCAGGCCTTCCATACTGCAGATGGATTCTTTACTGTCTTAGCTACCAGGGAAGCCCTCTGGCACAGAGGAAATCCATTATTAAACATTTACCAGTACATCATTACTCAATATGTATTCAAAATTAAACCAGACTCTAAGTCAGAGTACAAGAAAGCATGTGATATGGCTCTTACTATTGAGATTTTAATCTAGAAAAGCATATGAAACTCATATATTTGACTAGGATATCACACAATTATTATTATGTTTATACATTCATTTAGTCATCCTGTCATTAATTTAATTTTGTGAAATTTTATTATAAAATATATCACACATGGGTTTATAAAACTATGGACAAATTTTTAAATTATATATGAAGAACTGTGTAAACACTACAGAATGTAGAAAGAAAACAGTCATTATCTCAGAAATCTTCCAACTGCCCCTGAATTTCTTTTGTAAGTTTAACATTGAAAAGACCCTGAAGGACTTTAGGGAATTGTTTGGGGTTTTAAAGACCTGCATCTGGTTAGAGACCCTCCCATTATATCACACTTCCTCTTATTAAATCCCTTTCTTAAATATTCTTCTGAGATTTTTTCTTTTAATTAACATTATGTCTGGCTCTTCTTCCTTGTTGCTGCGTGTAGCCATGTTTCATTCATTTGCACTAACATGTAATAAGGATTTACTTCAGTTCATTGTTCTATTCTTTAAAAAACATATGATTCAAAAGAATACCCTTATACATTAACAGTCACAATCCATTGCCTTCCCAACGTCACTCCACTCCAGACCCTGACAGTTGCTAAATCTACTCTGTCTCTATGGATTTACCTATTCTGAACATTTACTATAAATGGAATCATGAGATTATGTAACTTTTTGTGTCTGGCTTCTTTCACTTAGCATAATTTCTCAACGTTTACCGATGCTGTAGCATGTATCAGTACTTCATTTCTTTCTACTGCTAAATAATATTTGATTGAATGAATTACCATTTTTACTTTCCATTCATCAGTTAGTGGAAATTTGGATCATTTCCCCTTTTATCACTATGAATAGTGCTCTAAGAATTTGTGTATAATTTTTCTTGAGACATATATTTCATTTTTCTCAGATATACATCTACTTGTGGAATTGCTTGCTGGTTCATATGATGAAACTACATTTAACTTCAGTAAGAACTGATGAAGTTTTACCTTTTCTTCTTTTTCTATGCACCTTTCGAAGCACAAAAGTTTATCATTTTTATAAAGTACAGCTTTATTTTTTCTTTTTTGTTTGTAGTGTTGTATCTAAGAAACCACTCACTAATCCATGATCATGCATGTTTGTCTATGTTTTTTCCCAAGGGCTTTATAGTTTTAAAACTTATATTTGGAAATGTGATCAACTTTGTGTTAATTTTTGTATGGCATATGAGGTAGGGGCTCATATTCATTTTTTGGAAGTTTTTTTAAAGGTTGTTTTGTTTTGTTTTGTTTTTTGAGGGTGGACACTCAGCTGTCCTGGAACATTTGTTGAAAAGAAAAATGCCCACTAATTATCTGGGCACCTTTACTGAAAAATTACAGACCATAAGGGTAACAGTTTATATCTGAACTCTAAGCTTTATTCATCAATCTGTACGCTTTTCTGAAGCCAGTACTACATAGTCTAGATTACTATATTTCTGTTTAAAATTTGAAATCCTTTTTTTTTTTTAAGCATTTTGACTTTTGGGCCCCTTGCATTTCTATCTGAATTGCAGAATCAGCTTGTCAATTAGTGCCCGCTGAAGTGCAGTTAGGGTTTTAATATGAATTGTGTTGAATATGTAGATCAACATCAAAATTTTAAATCCATGAACATAGAACAACTTTCCATTGATTTAGTTTTCTTTGATTTCTTTCAACAATATTTTGTAATTTTCAGTGTATGTTTTGTACTTCATTTTTTAAATTTAATCTCAAGTATTTTACATCTTTTTGAGACTATTATAAGCAGAACTGTTTCATAAATTTTCAGACTGTTCATTGCTAGTGTGTAGAAATACAATTGATTTTTTACAATAACTTTGAAGCTTATAACAATTGGTGAAATGGTTGTTAGATATAATTTCTTGCAGTCTCTTTAAGGATGTTCTTTATGCCAAGATCATATCATCTACAAGTAGTTACAGTTTTACTTTTCCTTTCTACCTGGAAAACTTTTAATTCTTTGTTTTTTTGTTTGTTTTGGTTAGCTATCATGACTAGAACCTCCAGTACAGTGTTTAATGGATCTATTGACAGTTGTTATTTTTGCCTTGTTTCCTGATTCTACAAGAAAAATGTTCAGTCTTTTAGCATTAAGTATCAGTGCTAGATTTTCTGTATCTTTCATTTATAAAGTTGAAGAGGGTTCACTGTACTTTTACTGCTGAGTTGTTTTGTTTTGTTTTGTTTATGAAAGGATTTGGACTTTTGTCTTTGTTTTCTGTGTCTAGTGAGATGACAGTGTTTGGGGACACTTATATTTAGTTTTTATATTTATATTTATTTGTATGTTTATTATATCTATACGTTGTGCTACAGTGATAAGTTTTTGCTGAAACTTTATATTCATGGAATAAATACCACTTGATTGTGGTTATGCTCTGTTCTATATATAGCTGGATTCAGTTTGCTATCATTTTGTTTAGGATTTTTCTGCCTATATTCCGTAGGGATATTTTTCTGCAGTTAGTTTATTCTGGAGCCTTTATTTGGATTTAGTAGCAAGACAACACTGGCCTCAAACTTTTGTCTCTAGCAACAATTTTATCTTGAAGTCTATTTTTTCTTATATTGGTATTGCTTCAGTGCTCTGGGGTTACTATGTATATTGCATATTTTACTGTTCTTTTACTTATAAACTATTTGCATCTTTTACTTTCAACTTATATTTGTATCATAGAATATAAACTATTGCTCTTGCAGACAATAGGTAGTTGGATAAGATATCTTTAGACATTTTTCAAATATCTGTCTTTTTACTGGTGTGTTAAATCCATTTACACTTATAATTACCAGGAAGGCTAGACTGAATACATATGCCATGTTGCTATACGTTTTAGTCTTTTTGATTCCAGAATTACTCCAATACTGCTTTATTTTGTGTTAAAAATATATTTTCCTGTGTATTGTCTTAAGTCATTTGTCATGTCTTACTATATGTATTTGAGTGATTTTCTTAGTGCTGGCCCTGGAATTTTCCAAGTGGTCTACTCAACAATTTAAATAAAACATTCTGTTTTGGATTAATACCAACTTAATTTCAAAGGAATCCAAAAGTTCTGCTCCTGTATAGTTCTAATCCCTCCCATGAAAGTGAAAGTCGCTCAGTCATGTCTAACTCTTTGCAACCCCATGGGCTATACAGTCCATGGAATACTCCAGGCCAGAATACTGGAGTGAGTAGCCTTTCTCTCTATTGACTTTATTTGGCTTTATTGACTATGCCAAAGCCTTTGACTGTGTGGATCACAATACTACTATGGAAAATTCTGAAAAAGATGAGCATACCAGACCACCTGACCTGCCTCTTGAGAAACCTGTATGCAGGTCAGGAAGCAACAGTTAGAACTGGACATGGAACAGACTGATTCCAAATAGGAAAAGGAGTAAGTCAAGACTGTATATTGTCACCCTACTTACTTAACTTATATGCAGAGTACATCATGAGAAATGCTGGGCTAGAGGAAGCACAAGCTGGAATCAAGATTGCCGGGAGAAATATCAATAACCTCAGATATGCAGATGACACCACCCTTATGGCAGAAGTGAGGAAGAACTAAAGAGCCTCTTGATGAAAATGAAAGAGGAGAGTGAAAAAGTTGGCTTAAAGCTCAGAATTCATAAAACTAAGATCATGGCATCTGGTCCCAACACTTTATGGCAGATAGATGGAGAAACAGTGGAAACAGTGGCAGACTTTATTTTTCTGGGCTCCAAAATCACTGCAGATGGTGATTGCAGCCATGAAATTAAAAGACACTTACTCCTTGGAAGAAAAGTTATGACCAACCTGGACAGCTTATTAGAAAGAAGAGACATTACTTTGCCAACAAGGGTCTATCTAGTCAAGGCTATGGTCTTTCCAGTAGTCATGTATGGATGTGCGAGTTTGACTATAAAGAAAGCTGAACGCCGAAGAATTGATGCTTTTGAACTGTGGTGTTGGAGAAGACTCTTGAGAGTCCCTTGGACTGCAAGGAGATCCAACCAGTCCAACCTAAGGGAGATCAGTCCTGGGTATCAGTCCTGGGCAGGAGTGATGTTGAAGCTGATAGTCCAATACTTTGTCCCCCTCATGTGAAGAGCTGACTCATTTGAAAAGACCCTGATGCTGGGAAAGATTGAGGGCAGTAGGAGAAGGGGATGACAGAGGATGAGATGGCTGGATGGCAACATCAACTCGATGGACATGGGTTAGGGTGGACTCCGGGAGCTGGTGATGGACAGAGAGGCCTGGCATGCTGAAGTTCATGAGGTCGCAAAGAGTCGGACACAACTGAGCGACTGAACTGAACTGAACTGAGTCTTTCCCTTTTCCGGGGAATCTTCCCAACTCAGCGATCGAACCCAGGTCTCCCATTTTGCAGGTTCCCCTACTCTGTGCTATTATCATAAAATTACTATTTACATATTATATACCTATCAATACAGACTTACATTTATTTCCTTTTAAATCAGATGAGAAAAATAATTACAAATAAAAATTATTTTATATTATCTTTTATTCTTTATCCAAGTAGTGCCTTTTACCAGTATTCTTTACTTCTTCATGTGGATTTAAGTTACTTTTTGGTATCCTTTCTTTTAAGTACAAAACGTATATAGTATTTCTTGTAAGGCATGTATGCTAGGAACATATTTGTTTATCTGAGAATTTCTCAATTTTTCTTTTATTTTTTGATGGATAGTTTTGCTGAAAATAGAACTCTTGGTTAGCAGTATTTTTCCTCACTCTTCTGATTATATCACATTATTGTTTTCTGACTTCCTTTGGATTCTGATTAGAAACCAACTGTTCATCTTATTGAGGATTTTGCATGTTTGATAAGTCATTTGTGTTTTGCCCTTTTCAGTTTCACCTTGCCTTTCAATAATTTGAATATGATATCTGAGTGTGCCTCTCTTTCAATGTTTAAATTATTGGAATTCATTGAAATTTTTAGATATTTCTCATCAAATGAAAATATTTTGGCCATTAGTTCTTAAAATATTATTTCTGTATCTTTCTCTCCTCTTTTGGGACTCTCATTATGCATATATTTGTATGCTTGATGATGGTCACTTAGGAAGTGCCTCCTAACCACTGGACTACCAGGGAAACACCTTAGCTTTTTCTGCAAGTGTTTTTGGACAGCTTGTTTGCCCCAACTATTACTGCTGCCTCTGACAGCTGTGATTTAAACAGTTGTTGCTGAATATTTTTGACAAGCCCTCTTCAGGAATAAGCTATTTGCCCTAAGTAAGCTTTGAGGCAATCAAAAGAGGGCAAGATCTGCAAATTGGGGTCTTCCTAAAACTTCCAGTGAGATTCAATAATGACAGTTTTCTGAAAATTCTGTTTTTGAGAGCTCTAACACCAGTATGTCCCTGCCACTGGCTGCTAGGGTGTTGCCTTTCATTGTAGGGATGCTAGTTTTTGAAACTATCATGAAGTTAAGAGTAAGGTAATAAGAATAGGACAAATTAATACACCACAAAGATTATTGTGTTTAAGATTCAGCCTTTATTCATGAATAGCTCATTGGATTGTTGCTAGTTTTGAGGTAATTACAAGGGTACTAAAAAGGTTGATATTTACAGGGTTTTTTTTTTTTTTTTGGTCAGTATTCTTGTTGATTTTATGGAGCAGTAGATTTTTGTAAGTTCTTGCTCCTCTATTTCCATTGACACTCCTCAATTTATTTTTATATTCTAATAGTGATGGTATTCAAGTAATTTACAGTTTTAGGTTATTATAAAGAATGTTGTTTTGGATGTTTATGTTCATGTCTTTGTGTACATACACTCATGATTTTTTAAGGTCACAATGGTAGATTTTGGGGCTTACAAGGTGGCACTAGTGGTAAAGAATCTTCAGGCCAATGCAGGAGACACAAGTGATGTGGGTTTGATCCCTGGGTCAGGAAGAACCCCTGGAGTAGGAAATGGTATTGTACTCCAGTATTCTTACCCAGAAAAATTCATGGCCAGAGAATGCTGGGGTTTACAGTCCATAGGACCGCAAAGAGACAGACATGTCAGACATGACTGTGTGACCAAGCACGCGGTAGAGTTGTTATTCAGTCATTTGGTCATGTCTGACTCTTTGTGACTCTATGGGCTGCAGCATGCCAATTTTCCCTGGCCTTCACCATATCCTGAAGTTTGCTCAAACTCATGTTTATTGAGTCAGTGATTTCAACCAACCATCTTGGCCTCCATCGTCCTCTTCTCCTCCTACTTTCAATTCCCAGCTTCAGGATCTTTTCCAATGAGTCAGCTCTTTGCATCAGGGGGCCAAAGTATTGGAGCCTCAGCTTTAGCAACCGTCCTTCCAATGATTACTCAGGACTGATTTCCTTTAGGATTGACTGGTTTGATCTCCTTGCTGTCCAAGGGACTCTTAAAAGTATTCTCCAACACCACAGTTTGAAGGCATCAATTCTTTGGCACTCAGCCTTCTTAATGGTTCAACTCTCATATCCATACATAACTACTGGAAAAAAACAGAGCTTTGACTAAACGGACATTTGTCAACAAAGTAATATTTCTGCTTCTTAATATGCTATCTAGTTTTGTCGTAACTTTTCTTCCAAGGAGCAAGTGTCTTTTAATTTCATGGCTGCAGTCACCATCTGTAGTGATTTTGGAGCCCAAGAAAAGAAAGTCTCTCACTGTTTCCATTGTTTCCCCATCTATTTGAAATTAAGGGATGGGATCGGATGCCATGATCTTAGTTTCCTGAATTTTGCGTTTTAAGCCAGGTTTTGTCACTCTCCTCTTTCACCATCACCAAGGGTCTCTTTAGTCCCTCTTCACTTTCTGCCATAAGGGTGGTGTCATCTGCATATCTGAGGTTACTGTTATTTTTCCTGGTAGATTTCTAGTGTTCATCAATTTCTATTTTCCTTTCTTTCAGTCGCAAGAGTGCTATAGAAGAATTCTATGTTTGCTGACTCTGAAAATAAGTTGGACCATATGACACTTCAGGCCAAGGGGCTGTAAGTATAATCAATATGACTTTCAGACAGAAGCACATAATCATAAGCAAAGAATATTTTCTTTTCTGTCACTATTATGGAAAAACACTTTTGTTTTGAAGTCAAGGTCAAAAGATCATTGCTTTCTGGATTATCTGAGTCATTGAATAAAGAATATGAGCACAAGAGGTCCTTTGTATTTCCACATAAATTTTAAAACCACTTTGTCAATTTCCTCATGAAAGTTTGACGAAATATTGAGTAGGATATTTTGTCTCATTTTAGAGAGAACTGAGCTTTTGGCAATACTGAATCTTCCAATCCATGAACATGTAATATTTATTTAGTCAGTTATTTAATTTGTATTAAGATATTTTGTAATCTTTAGTATACAGCTTACGTATCTTTTCTTAAATTTATTCCTAAGGATTTTTGTACTATTGTAAATAATAACTTTTACAACTATATTTTCTGTTTTCTGGTTGTTATTATATAGGAATATAATTATTTTCCTTTTTTTATCTTAAAATAGTGCACTTATTAGTTCTAGTAGTTGCTTGAGGACTACTTTGGATTTATTTATTCACAATCTTGTCACCTCTTGATAAATTTATTTTACTTCATCTTTTACAATATTTATGATTCTTATTTCCTTTTCTTCCTCTAGTACTCAAGCTAGACTCTCCAATACACTGTCAAATACAAATAGTTTAACAGGACATCTTAATGATCTTCTTTTACTATTAATTTTGGTATTAGCAATTATTTTTTGATAGATGTACTTCATAAGATTGAAGAAAGAGGAAGTCCCCTTCCATTCATAGTTTGTAGAGAGTTTTAATCATATCTATATATGCTAAATAGTGTCAAGTGTCAAATTTTTTCAGTACATATTAAAATGATATATCACTTGATGGTGGTGGTGGTGGTTTAGTCGCTAAGTCGTGTCTGACTCTTGCGACCCCATGGACTGTAGCCCGCCAGGCTCCTCTGTCCATGGGATTTTTCAGGCAGAATACTGGAGTGGATTGCCATTTCCTTCTCCAGGATATCTTCCCCACCCAGGAATCAAACCCAGGAATAGAACCCAGGTCTCCTGCATTTCAGGCAGATTCTTCACCAACTGAGCTATGAGGGAAGCCTGATATATTGCTTACATTTTTACAATGGACTATATTGTTGGTAACATTTTAAGTGTATTCTTGTGATATAATCAATTGGTAATGATGTATTTTTCTTATTATATATTGGTGAGCTCAGTTTGCTGATATTCGTTAAGGGGAACACATGTACACCCATGGTGGAGTCATGTCAATGTATGGCAAAGCTAATACAATATTGTAAAGTAAAAAATAAATAAATAAATAAATTTAAAAAAATTAAAAAATAAAAAAAGAATCTCTGCATCATCCTGTACATGAGTGATATGTATTTTTACTTTTATTTTCTTGTTTTTTTTTTTGGTATACTTGCCAGGTTTTAATACCAGAGCTATTTAAGCCCTCAAAGCCAAGTTGAAAATTATTTCCTTTTCCTGTATTTTCTTAAAGACAGTATGTAAGTCTCATACTACTGAAATCATTCCTTAAGTATTGGATATAATCACCAGTTAAATCATCTGTTCTGGAGATTTCTTTGTGGAAATATATGAGTTACTTTTTGCATGACACAAACGTTCTGTATCTAAATTGCTGTACACATAAAACTACTTCAATGCTTTAGTATGTAAACCTATGTCAGCAGTAATTATTTCGCTGTGTATTGAAACTACAGGTCTACAAGCTCTTCACTTTTACTTGTATTAAGTTAATTATCAACGTAATAGTTACTAATCTGATGTTAACTCGATATGGCAGCAAATTTGGAAAACTCAGCAGTGGCCACAGGACTGGAAAAGGTCAGTTTTCATCCCAATCCCAAAGAAAGGCAATGCCAAAGAATGCTCAAACTACCGCACGATTGCACTCATCTCACACGCTAGTAAATAATGCTCAAAATTCTCCAAGCCAGGCTTCAGCAATACATGAACCGTGAACTTCCAGATGTTCAAGCTGGTTTTAGAAAAGGCAGAGGAACCAGAGATCAAATTGCCAATATCCACTGGATCATCGAAAAAGCAAGAGAGTTCAAGAAAAACATCTATTTCTGCTTTATTGACATGCCAAAGCCTTTGACAGTGTGGATCACAATAAACTGTGGAAAATTCTGAAAGAGATGGAAATACCAGACCATCTAACCCATCTCTTGAGAAACCTGTATGCAGGTCAGGAAGCAACAGTTAGAAATGGACATGGAACAACAGACTGGTTCCAAAAAGGAGAAGGAGTCCGTCAAGGCTGTATATTGTCACCCTGCTTATTTAACTTATATGCAGAGTACATCATGAGAAACGCTGGGCTGGAAGAAGCACAAGCTGGAATCAAGATTGCCAGGAGAAACATCAATAATCTCAGATATGCAGATGACACCACCCTTATGGCAGAAAGTGAAGAAGAACTAAAGAGCCTCTTGATGAAAGTGAAAGAGGAGAGTGAAAATGTTGGCTTAAAGCTCAACATTCAGAAAACCAAGATCATGGCATCTGGTCCCATCACTTCATGGGGAATAGATGGGGAAACAGTGGAAATGGTGTCAGACTTTATTTTTTTGGGCTCCAAAATCACTGCTGATGGTGATTGCAGCCATGAAATTAAAAGATGCTTACTCCTTAGAAGGAAGATTATGGCCAACCTAGATAGCATATTTAAAAGCAGAGACATTACTTTGCCAACAAAAGTCCGTCTAGTCAAGGCTATGGTTTTTCCAGTGGTCATGTATGGATGTGAGAGTTGGACGGTGAAGAAAGCTGAGCGCTGAAGAATTGATGCTTTTGAACTGTGGTGTTGGAGAAGACTCTTGAGAGTCCCTTGGACTGCAATGAGATCCAATCAATCCATCCTAAAGGAGATCAATCCTGGGTGTTCATTGGAAGGACTGATGTTGAAGCTGAAACTCCAATACTTTGGCCACCTCATGGGAAGAGCTGACTCATTGGAAAAGACCCTAATGCTGGGAAGGATTGGGAGCAGGAGGAGAAGGGGACGACAGAGGATGAGATGGTTGGATGGCATCACTGACTTGATGGACATGGGTTTGAGTAAACTCCGGGAGTTGGTGATCGACAGAGAGGCCTGGCGTGCTGTAATTCATGGGGTCGCAAAGAGTCAGACACGACTGAGCAACTGAGCTGAACTGATGTTAAAAATAATTTTATCTGGCTCCTTTTTGCCAGCCAAGCAAAAAAATTATTCTGAATAATTTGGAATTCTACATATAATGGTATGATCATTTATGTTTATTTTTCCTGTTTGAGATTCCTAGAGCTACTTGTGGATTAGTGGCTTCCATCATTTTGGACAAATTTTAAGACACTGTATCTTCACATATGTTTTGCATTGTATTGTTGTTGTTCAGTAGCTAAATAGAGTCTGACTCTTTGCCCCCCAATGGACTGCAACATGCCAGGCTTCCCTGTCCTTCACTGTCACCCAGAGTTTGCTTAAACATGTCCATTGAGTTAGTAATACCACACAACCATCTATTCCTCTGTCACCCCCTTCTCCTCCTGTCCTCAATCTTTCCCAGCATTGTGGTCTTTTGCAGTGAGTCAGTTCTTCACATCACGGGACCAAAGTATTGGAGCTTCAACTTCATCATCAGACCTTCCAGTGAATATTCCGGATTGATTTTCTTTAGTATTGACTGGTTTGATTTCCTTGATGTCCGATGGACTCTCAAAAGTTTTCTCCAGCACCACAATTCGAAAACACCAGTTCTTCAGCAGTCAGCTTTCCTTATGGCCAAACTCTCACATCAATGCACAACTACTGGGAAAACTATAGCTTTGACCATATAGACATTTGTTGACAAAGTGATGTCTCTGCTTTTGAATATGGTGTCAAGTTTGTCATAGCTTTTCTTCCAAGGATCAAGTGTCTTTTAATTCTATGGCTGCATTCACCATCCACAGCTATTTTGAAGCCCGAGAAAATAAAATCTGCTACTGTTTCCACTTATACCCATTTATTCACCATGAAATGATGGAACTGGATGCCATGCTCTTAGTTTTATGAATATGTGAGTTTTAAGCCAGCTTTTTCATGCTCCTCTTTCACCCTTATCAAGAGGCTCTTTTGTTCCTCTTCGCTTTCTGCCATTAGAGTGGTATCATCTTCATATATGAGGTTGTTGATATTTCTTCTGGTAATCTTGATTTCAGCTTTTCAATCATTTAGCTCAGGATTTTGCATGATGTACTCTGCATGCAAGTTAAATAAGCAGGGTAACAATATACAGCCTTGATATATTCCTTTCCCAATCTGGAGCAAACCTGTTCCATACCCAGTTCTGATTGTTGCTTCTTGTCTTGCATACAAGTTTTTCAGAAGACAGGTAAGGTGATCTGGTATTTCTGTCTCTCAGAATTTTCCAGTTTGTTATGATCCACACTATCAAAGGCTTTAGTGTAGTCAATGAAGAAGAAATAGATATTTTTTGGAATTGTCTTTCTTTTCCTATGATCCAACAGATACTGGCAATTTGATCTCTTGTTTCTCTGCCTTTTCTAAATCCAGCTTGTACATCTGGAAATTCTCGATTAACCTACTGTTGAAACCTAGTTTGAAGTATTTTGAGCATTACCTTGTTAGCATGTGAAACAAGTGCAATTGTCTGGTAGTCTGAACATTCTTTGTTATTACCTTTCTTTGCAGTTGGAATGAAAACTGATCTTTTCCTGTCTTGTGGCTACTGCTGAGTTTCCAAATTTGCTGGTATATTGAGTGCAGCACTTTAATGGCATCATCTTTTAGGTTTTGAAATAGCTCAGCTGGAATTCCATCACCTCCACTAGCTTTATTTGTAGTAATGCTTCCTAAGGCCCACTTGTTCACACTCCAGAATGTCTGGTTCTAGGTGAGTGACCACACCATCATGGTTTTCCAGGTCATTAAAGCCTTTTTTGTACAGTTCTTTTATGTATTCTTGCCACCTCGTCTTAATCTCTTCTGCTTCTGTTAAGTCCTTGCCATGTCTGTTCTTTATTGTGCCCATCTTTGCATGAAATGTTCCCTTGGTATCTCCAGTTTTACTGAAGCGGTCTCTAGTCTTTCCCATTCTATTGTTTCCCTCTATTTCTTTGCATTGTTCACTTAAAAAAGCTTTTGTACTTCTCCTTGCTATTCTTTGGAACTCTGCATTCAGTTGGCTGTATCTTTCCCTTTCTCACTTGTCTTTCACTTCTCTTCTTTTCTCAGCTACTTGTAAGGCCTCCTCAGGAAACCACTTTGTCTTGCATTTATTTTTCTTGGGGATGGTTTTGGTCACCACCTCATTTACAATGTTACAGATCTCTGTCCATAACTATTCAGGCCCTCTGTCTACCAGTTATAATTCCTTGAATCATTTGTCGCCTTCATTGTATAATCATAAGGGATGTTTTATTTCTTCATTTTAAGGATTTTGGCAATATTGAACTTCTAATTCTATATTTGTTAAATGTTGCAAGAAATAGAATAATGCTCATTCAAAAATGTCCATCTCAATCACCAGAACCTGTGAATATATTATCTCTCATGGCAGGAAACCTGGCAGATGAAATTAAGTTTAAGATCTTGAGATGGGAAGACCATCCTGGATTAATTATGGGTCTTAATTTTATTTCACGAGTACTTAAAATTGAAAAAAACAAAATAAAGAGTGTCAGAGAAATGCAACTTGAGAAGCCTCAACTCACAGTTACTGGGTTTGAAGATGTAGGAAGGGGACCACAAACCAAGGAATATGGCAGCATACAGCAGATGTAAAAAAACAAACAAACAAACAAAAAAAAACCTCAGTTTTGCAAACAGCAAGAAAATAGGGACCTTAGTCCCATAAGAGCAAGCAACTGAATGTTTGCAAAACACTCAGATGAGCAAGAAGCAGATTCTTCTTTACATCCCCAAAAATAAATACAGCCTTCTGATACCTTGAAATTACTCCAATAACACTTTTGCTGGACTTCCAACCTATAGAACTGAAAGTTAAAATCTGTGCTATGTAGGCTGATTAATTGCAGTAATTTGCTATAACAGGAACAGAAAACCAGTATGTGTGCTAAGAGTAACTTTTTTTTTTTTGTAACCGTTATCTTCACATGCTGAATTGGGATTGGGAACAATTTCCTTTAATTTAGTAGTTAGTTCACCAATTTTCTTTTCAGCTATGTCTATATGCTTATTAAAGCTATTCACAATGGTATTGTTTGTTATTATTATTGATTTTTTCCTAGAATTTTGATTTGACTTCATTTGAATCTTCAGCATTCTAATAAAGGTTTACAACTGTTCCTTGTAACATAGTAAGTAAAATTATCCATAATATTTTCTGTAAATTTGAATATTGAAAACTATACAGGTCTATTTCTGTTGTCTGTTCTTTCTTTTGATTCTTTCTCATGATTCTATCTTTACATAGCTGATTTTTAGATGTAACTTGATTCTTTTTCTTAGGAAACTTTTTTTCTTGGTTGAAGTTCTTGGTTTCTTGGAAGAAGGGGTTGCTTCTGCCAGCCGCTTGGTGGCAATGCAAACCAGAATAATTTTAAATTAAATTTGCACCTTGAATTTTCTCTTACTTTTTTTTTTTTGACTGTGATGATGTAAGTTTTCAAATCTGAAAATAATGGAAAATTATCTTACATTTATTTAATTATATAAAATTATGTAACAAATTTTATCCTATTTTATATTTAGTGTCAAAGACATTATTTTATGATACATGACACAGTAATGTTATGTTTGTTTGTTTATTTATTTGTGATTCACAATTAAAGTGAAGGTGCTGAATTTGGGTTCTGCATTTTATCAAAGGAATGTTTGATGTATGACTCTGCAATTTGCACAAGTCTTGGCCTTTTTCTTTTTCTCTGTAAAACTTAAACATATTTTGAAAGCCACAGTTCAAAATTTCACAGTTTGGCAGATGTACTTTGGGCAAGAGTGCCTTCAGTGAGATCAACTTTATACCTGAATTGCAGCCTTCATTCAGTATTTAGCCTGATATTTCTTTCTCTTCTTTCTTCAATTAATTTAACAAGAAGGTTCTATTTGTTACTTTTTTAGCTTTTTGGTTACTTTCAGTAGAAAGGTATGTCTGAATAATTAACCTGTCACATTCCTGGACATAATTAATGTAAAACTTTTTTTGAAGATTTGTATTTCTGAAATTTCAGTATGAATAAAACAAAGTTTTGACCACTTGGAATTTATATTTCTATTGCAAAAACACATAAGCAAGAAAAAATATAAACTAGAGAAATGTTATAAAATAACGTAAAAGAACCTTGAGATCATCTGGATTAATATCCTCAGTTAAAAGACTGTGAGGTGTTGATTATACAAGGTTTAAACTGCAAACTCAAAACTCAACCCTAGATCAAGGTTTCTTCACTCTAATATGTTGATTTACTTCAATTCGTTGTTTGCCATTGTTTCTAATAGAAGTATTCTTTTTCACCCTGATTACAGGTTTATGTTCTTTAAGAGTTCCTTACAAATTCTCTGAAGAAAACACTTGCATGAGGTTTAAAAATTTAAACTGCTGAAGATGTATGTTCATTGGAGTACTACAAAGATAGTAGGCCCACTTAAGTCTGACTGATGTATTGTAATAAACTAGAGTAAGATACGGAGAAGGCAATGGCACCCCACTCCAGTACTCTTGCCTGGAGAAACCCAGGGACGGGGGAGCCTGGTGGGCTGCCGTCTGTGGGGTCGCACAGCGTCGAACACGACTGAAGCGACTTAGCAGCAGCAGCAGCAGCAGCAGAGTAAGATAATAAAAGTGTAATTTTGCATAAAGTTTCAAAGGAGAAAATGAATATTAGATTGGAGATCTAGTCAATACTACAGGCACAAACTAGAACAGGGAAGAGAAAGCACACAAGGAATTAAGAAACCATCTCTACAAGTTATTAATTAATAGATATTCAAAAGTGTGGGGACAGATGCAAATTGAAATTTTTCCTTTTCCTCAATGAGTCTCCCATTGATTCCCTAATGAACACCTTTATCTAATAGTGAACCTTTGCCATATGGGTCAGAATATTTTATTAGACAATTTTTCAGGATTATCTGTTTTTTCTATAAACATTTTTTATACCTTTCTGGCTATGGATTTTTACAACGGCTGTACCTAGTCAAACACCTGACATTTTACCACAGAACATTAAATTACCACACATCCCACCCACATAAATGTTCTCCTTTCAAATTTCTTTTAAGAACCTCTATTACCACAAAATTCATTACTTTGGGGAAGCCTTTCTATGTTAGCACTGACCAAAGGCAAGAATTCTGTACTTTTCTAATTATTACCTGTTGCTGCTGCTGCTGCTAAGTCGCTTCAGTTGTGTCCGACTCTGTGCGACCCCATGACGGCAGCCCACCAGGCTCCCCCGTCCCTGGGATTCTCCAGGCAAGGACACTAGAGTGGATTGCCATTTCCTTCTCCAATTATTACCTAAAAGTAGTTAAATTTTATATGGACATTTACATCTGCTTTTTTGACTGCTTGTCTGTCTGGCTGTGAAAGAAGTGTTTCTTTACTTATGATTAAATAAATATATAGTAAAAAATTTAGATATCACTTACGTAGTAATGATAATTTCTATCATCTATTGAGAAATTTCTGTCAATCACTCCAAGTAATTATTTCTGTGGAGCTCCTTAATTTCTCACATCAATACTCTAAAATAAGTACTGCTATTTTCACTATTTTACAATAAGAAAGCAGAGATTCACAAAGGTGAAGTAACTTGCTCAAGGGCATACAGGTATTAAATGACAGAGCAGAGATTTGAGCCAATACAGTCTGGCCTAGAGTCTATGTGCTTCAGCATTTGCTATGTGGTCTTCCATTTGCTATATATACTTGATTCAAACAAGGTCTTCTTTTGGATAGATTTATAGTCTTTTATTTTATTATGAGCACCCATAATTATCTTTGGATTATTTTCTGATTTTAGAAATTTTTTTTTTTACTTTAAAATGTAGGGTTTTGTAATATAAAAACCATGTGTGTTTATTATATCTACTACATACCATCCATTATAATTGTATAAAATACCCATGAACATAATACACAGTCACATACATAAACATATATGTCACAGCTTGTACATTTGGATACTTTACTATTTATAACATTTTTGTTTAATTTTCTCTTCCTGTTTCATAAAATTAAATAAGCATTCTATATCATTAAATGTTATTAAAAGCAGAAACATGATTTAAAAGACTTCTTAGGTATTCATCACATGAGCGTTTTATGCAACCATCAATTCACATTTCTTCGTTTCACTACAACTGAAAAATACTTCAATGTTTATACTCAGTCATTGTTTGTATTCTACCTAGGGATCCCTTCATATGTTATTTATTATTTTTTATGCCTAAAATCCCCTTCCAAAATGTTATTTTCTTTTGCTTCCAATGACTTATTACCATAAAATGTTGAAAGATTTTCCATAAGATTTAGAAGATACTGTCTCCAAGCAGAAAGGAGACTTGGTCTAGCAGATTATGTCCTCATATAGTGTAGGGTGCTTAAGTACAAAAGCCCAGTTTGATAAGATTGAAACAACCTTTATTCATAGTCTAGATTCTAATCTAGAACAACTTTTCAGGATTAATTTAAAGCTTGTGTGCTGCCTGAAATATTGTCTTGCTCAATTTATTTCCTCTTCCCTGTCCTATGAATTTATTTCCTTACTGGCTTCTCCTGGGAGCACTTTCTCAATTAACCATTTACAGATAAATTCCCAGATTTAGGGTTGGCTTTGAGAAAACCTTATATAAAACAGAATATCTTTATATGTATATTTTTGCATATAACTTTCATGATATTATTAATATATCTTCTTAGATTTGGAATGACTGTGTCAAAAAGTGTAAATATTTTATTGCTTTGACATTTGCACTAATATCCATTTTTCCCAGTCATAAAAGTGCCAATATAGCAGCACTTTCTACAGTTATTTACTGTAATATGGACTGTATAATTTTAGCTCATTTCTAACATCGATAGAGAATTTCTTCTATTTCCTACTGGCCATTGTCATGGGATTATGAGAAGGAGTAGATAGACACCAGTGTTCGTGTTACTATTTTATCTGTAATTTCAAATGTTTATGATCAACATTAAATTTAATTTAGGTGGGTTCTACATGTATTTCAATGGAAAAGTAATGTTTTAATTTAAATCTTACATGTATCTCTACCTGTGGGTCTAAGATAATGTTTCTCTTTTACTTCCCCTTTGTTTACTAAACCTTGGAAATGTGATGGTACTACTTTGTCTTCATAGATTCATTTGTGTCCTACAAATGTTTTTTGATTACTTTATACTTGCTGAAATTGGTTCCAAGATAATGATAAATGAGACAGATACAAGTTCAGCTCATTTGTTCAGTCACATCTGACTCTTTGCAACCCATGGATTGCAGCATGCCAGGCTTCCCTGTCCATCACCAACTCCTGGTGTTTGCTCAAAATCATGTCTGTTGATTTTGGTGATGCCATCCAACCATTTCATCCTCTGCCATCCCCTTCTCCTTCTGCCTTCAATATTTCCCAGCATCAGGGTCTTTCCAATGAGTCAGTACTTCGCATCAGGTGGCCAAAGTACTGGAGCTTCAGTTTCAGCATCAGTTCTTTCAATGAATATTTAGGACTGATTTCCTTCAGGATTAACTGGTTGGATTAACTGTCCAAAGGAGTCTCAAGAGCCTTCTCCAAGCAAAGTTCAAAAGCATCAATTCTTCAGAGCTCAACTTTCTTCATGGTCCAATTCTCACATCCATACATGACTATTGGAAAAACCATCTCTTTGACTTTAACAGACCTTTGTCTGCAAATTAGTGTCTCTGCTTTTTAAATCACTGTCAAGGTTTGTCATTGCTTTTCTTCCAAGGAGCAAGTGTCTTTGAATTTCATGGCTGCAGTCACCATATACAGTGATTTTGGAGTCCAAGAAAATAAAGTCTGTCACTGTTCCATAGTTTTCCCATATATTTGCCATGAAGTGATGGGACCAGATGCCATGATCTTAGTTTTCTGAACGTTGAGTTTTAAGCCAGCTTTTTCACTCTCCTCTTTCACTTATCAAGAGGCTCTTTATTTCTTCACTTTCTGCCATATGGGTGGTGTAATCTGCCTATCTGAGGTTACTGATATTTCTCCCGGCAATCTTGATTCCAGATTTTACTTCATCTAGCCTGGCATTCGGCATTGTGTACTCTGCATATAAGTTAAATAAGCAGGGTGACAATATATAGCCTTGATGTACTCCTTTCCCAGTTTGCAGCAGTCTGTTGTTTCATGTCCTATTCTAACTGTTGCTTCTTGACCTGCATACAGGTTTCTCAGGAGGCAGATGAGATGGACTGTTCCCATATAATTTAGAATTTTCCACAGTTTGCTGTGAATTACAGTCAAAGGTTAGCATTTTCAATGGAGCAGAAGAAGATATTTTTCTGAAATTCTCTTGCTTTTTCTATGATCCAACATATGTTGGCAATTTGATATCTGGTTTCTCTGCCTTTTCTAAATCCAGCTTGAACATCTGGAAGTTCTTGGTTTATGTACTGTTGAAGCCTAGCTTGGAGAGTTTTGAGCATTACTTTCCTAGAGTGTGAAATAAGTTCAATTGTGTGGTAGTTTGAACATTCTTTGGCATTGTCTTTCTTTGGGGTTTGAATGAAAGCTGACCTTTTCCAGTCCTGTGGCCACTGCTGAGTTTTCCAAATTTGCTGACATATTGAGTGCAGCACTTCCACAGCATCATCTTTTAGGATTTGAAATAGCTCAACTGGAATTCCATCACTTCCACTAGCTTTGCTCGTAGGGATGCTTCTTAAGCCCACTTGACTTCACACTCCAGGTTGTCTGGCTCTAGGTGAGTGATCCCACCATTGTGGTTATCTGGGTTGTGAAGATCTTTTTTGTATAGTTCTCATGTGTATTCTTGCCACCTCTTCTTAATGTCTTCTGCTTTTGTTAGGTCTATACCATTTCTGTCCTTTATTGTGCCCATCTTGTATGAAATGTTCCCTTGGTATCTCTAATTTTCTTGAAGAGATCTCTGGTCTTTCCCATTCTGTTGTTTTCCTCTATTTCTTTTTTTTTTTTTTTTTTGCAAGGATTAATATTGCATTCATTAAAAATCATTCAATACAAAATAAACTTGTTCCTCCTAAGTTGCTCTCCACATGTCCTCTATTTCTTTGCATTGACCACTAGGAAGGCTTTCTTATCTCTCCTTGCTATTCTTTGGAACTCTGCATTCAGATAAATATATTACTCCTTTTCTCCTTTGTTTTTGCTTCTCTTTTCTCAGCTATTTGTAAGGCCTCCTCAGACAACCATTTTTCCTTTTTGCATTTCTTATTTTGGGGGATGGTTTTGATTACCATCTCCTGTACAGTGGTATGAAATTCCATCCATAGTTCTTCCAGCACTCTGTCTATCAGATCTAATCCCATGAATATATTTGTCACTTTCACTGTATAATCATAAGGGATTTGATTTAGGTCATACCTGAATGATATAGTGGCTTTCCCTACTTTCTTAAATTTAATTCTGAATTTTACTATAAGGAGTTCATGATCTGAGCCCCAGTCAGCTTCCAGTTTTGTTTTTGCTAACTCTATAGAGCTTCTCCATCTTCAGCGGCAAAGAATACAATCTGATTCTGGCATTGACCTTTGGCAATGGCCATGTTTAGAGTTGTCTCTTGTGTTTTTGGAGTAAAGTGTTTGCTATGACCAGTGGGTTCTTTTAGCAAAACTCTCTTAGCCTTTCCCTGCTTCATTTTATACTCCAAGGCCAAACTTTCCTGTTACTCTAGATATCTCTTGACTTCCTATTTTTGTATTTCAGTTCCCTATGATGAAAAGGACCTACAAGACCTTCTAGAACTAACCAAAATAAAAAAGATGTCTTTTTCATCATACGGAACTGGAATACCAAAGTATGATCCAACAGATGTTGGCAATTTGATCTCTGGTTCCTCTGCCTTTTCAAAATCCAGTTTGAACATCTGGAAATTCTCAGTTCATGTACCACTGAAGACTAACTTAGAGAATTTTGAGCATTACTTTGCCAGCTTGTGAGATGCATCTCCAGCAGAAGCGTGTGTCGACACTAGCTTGCTGTGGGTCAGGGGGACTGAATACAACAGTTCTGGGAGCCATGGCATGCTTTCATAAGGAGCTTTCATAAGGAGCTTTTGAAGGAGATTGCCATTATTGCCATACCCCTACCATAGTTTGGCCTCAGGGAAAACTATAAGGCGGGAACACAGCCCTGCCCATCAACAGAAAATTGGATTTAAGATTTACTGAACATGGCCCTGACCATGGGAGCAATACCCAGTTTTCCCCACAGTCAGTACCCCCCATCAGGAAGCTTCCACAAGCCTTTTATCCTTATCCATCAGAAGGCAAACAGAATGGAAACCACAATTACAGAAAACTAACCAAACTGATCACATGGATCACAGCCTTGTCTAACTCAATGAAACTATGAGCCATGCCATATAGGGCCACCCAAGACAGACAGGTCATGGTGGAGAGTTCTGACAAAATGTGGTCTACAGGAAAAGGGAATGGTAAACCACTTCAGTATTCATGCCTTGAGGACCCTATGAACAGTATGAAAAGGCAAACATATATTAAGTGAAAGATGGACTCCCCAGATCTGTAGGAGCACAGTATACTACTGGAGAAGAGTGGAGAAATAGCTCCAGAAAGTATGAAGTGGCTGAGCCAAAGCAAGAACAAAACCCAGCTGTAGATATGACTGGTGATGGAAGTAAATTCCGATGCTGTAAATAACAATATTGTATAGGAACTTAGAATGTTAGGTCCATGAGTCAAGGTAAATTGGAAGTGGTCAAACAGGAGAAGACAAGAGTGAACATCAACCTTTTATGAATCAATGGAATAAAATGGACTGGAATGGACAAATTTAATTCAGATGACCATTATGTCTACTACTGTGGGCAAGAATTCCTTAGAAGAAGTTGAGTAGCCCTCATATCAATGAAAGAGTATGAAACGCAGTACTTGGGTGCAATCTCAAAAATGACAGAATGATCTCTGTTCATTTCCAAGGCAAGCCATTCATTATCACAGTAATCCAAATCTATGTCCCAACCACTAATGCTGAAGAGACATTAATGCATCCTACTAATATTCTAATAATGAATTAGACAATCACATAGGGAAAATAAAAGGCACTATGTGAGGTGCTTTACTGAAGAATGTAGAATTTGGTCCAGATGGCACTTTGGAAAACATTTAAAAAATAAGAAAGCCATCCTCTAAAAAAGATGTCTAAATTGAATGAAGAATTGGAATTAGTCAGCTGGAAATAAGGAATGGACCAAGAGGATTTATGAAGAGTGTTTTGGGAAAATTATAACTTTAGATACAAGTAGAATATGTACTCTTATTTAAGGGAAAGATTGTTTCTGTTGGAGAAAGTCTCAGAAGCCAGTTGATGAGGAAACTTGAGGACCAATTAAGAAGTTTAAGATTATACAAAAAGGCATTGGAATTTATTGACAAATTTTGGACTTAGAGAAAAAAAATATTAGGTTTCCATGTTTGAAATATAATTCATGGAGATATGGCTTTGGGAAAGCAAGTGTTCCCCTTACACGTACAAGTAATAAATTCTTTCATCTTTAGGGAAAAAAAATATAATTCAGTCTGGTACATGTAGAATTGACTAGAGAAAGGTTAAGTCGGGAGAAGGAAGTAATAAGTTAAGAAGTAGCTTCAATTTTTCAGGTGAGAAATAATTTGATGTCAATTATTGTTTGGCTGCAATGTAGATAGAGAAACAATAATAAATAAAATGTATTTTTATGTAAAATTCAAGGTGTTTGTGATTGAATGGATATGGGGAAAATGGGAGAGGAAAGAGGAAGGGATGATATGAAGGTTTTTGTCTTTGGTAATTTGGTGGAAATCTATGTTATTCTTCAAGGCAAGGAACAGAGTGAAGAATAGGTTTGAAACTGAATGAAGCCTTCATTTTTGAAAATTCTGAGTCTGAGCTGTTAGTACTAGAGTCAAAATATATTTCAAAAGATAATTGAGATATGGATCATGTTTTAACATTCAATCATTTCTAGGATGGAGATCCAGGTTTGAGAGACATTCAGGCACTAGAAAAACTGAAAGAGGATAAGAAATTCTAAAAAGCATGATTAGAATGAGAGAAAAAAAGGTTAAAATGTAATCATGGGAAAGGTAGATTAAAAATTACAGTGGAGGAGTGATCATAAAGGAAGAAAATGTTCTAAGAAAAGGAAGCAATTATTGGAGAGGTCAGATACAATAAGGACTGATGATAGTCCATAGGTTACCACAAGGATTGGTCACAATGGAGGGAGTTATTTAGTAAAGTTATGGGGATAGATAGATTAAAGTAGTTGAGGTACAAACGGGCAGTAGAGAAGTGGAGACAAAGAGTATACAGAATCTTTTTTTCAGAAAGATGACTTTGTACAACAGGAGAGATATATAATTTTTTGCACAAGTAGAGGGATGAATCTTAGAAAGGAGGAAGAATTCCTTGATCCATCTATAAACAAAGAGAAAGAGGAAAAGGTAGATAAAAATGTAAAGAAATTCACACTGGTGACACAAACTGGAATGTTGATTTTATAGATTATCTTTATTAAATGTATTACATGTTGAGGTCATTCACTGAGAGAGATTGGAAGGAGAAAAGGAAATAAGATTTGGAAGAGCTACCAAGGAAAATTAGAGCAAGAACTATATATATTGCTGTTGCAAACTCACCTAAATTTTATTTTGGATTGTATTCAATAGTTAATTGAAATAAAATAATATGTTTTGAATTGCTTAAGATTTTACTTTTTCAGAGCAGTAAAGGTTTACAACAAAATTGAGAAAGAGGTACAGATGTTTCCATATATTGTTTGCTCAAATACATATGTAAATTTATGAATTTACAAATTTCTTCTCATAAAACTATGGGAAGATGTTACTTTGGTATATAAAAAAATAGTATTTATAATTATAGCTGGAAGAAATCAAACTTATCCTGCTTGTAAAGTACAGTTTGGCAATTTACTGTAGCAGCATTTAAATGAAATGAAAGCACTTAGATTGTTCCTGTTTTCTTAGTAAACAGGCTTTTTACTCCAGGAAGTCTAATCTCAGCAATAGCACTATAACCTCCTGTTAGCTACATACATATCAACAATATGTATATGGTTTTCCTGCTTGAGAAAATTAGAGGTATAATATATCTATTTCTTAGAATAGCTGTGAGGATTTTGAGTTAATATATAATATCAAGAGGGTAGGTGAAATAAAAATGGATTCTATCTTTACCTACCCCATCATCACCTGCAACTCCAGGATTCATACACATTTCCTCACAGGAAAAGATGATTAATCCAACTGGGGGGTGACTGTATCCATCAAAAACCAGAATCATAAAAGATAAAGAAGGGCTGTGGAAATGTGCCCGATAAAAGGAGACTAAAGAGTCAGGACATCTAAGTGCAGTGTATATGCTCAGTAGCTAAGTCAGGTTGTACTCTTTGCAACTCTGTTGACTGTGGTCCACCAGGCTCCTCTGTCCATGCAATTTTACATGCAAAAATACTGGAGTAGGTTGCCATTTCTTCCTCGAGGGTGTCTTCCCTACCCAGGGATCCAACCCATGTCTCCTGAATCTCTTGCATTGGCAGGCAGATTCTTTACCATTAAACCACTTGGGAAGTCCATCTAAGTGCAATACTTGTTGCTATACTGGATCTTGTACTAGAGGGGAAGGTAGTCCTATGAAATTATATCTTTGGTTCAAATGACAAAAATAAAAAATTCTAGATTAAAATAATCCATCATTATTGAATATATTAGAGGTGATGACCATATAGTGGCTTAAAAAAAAAAGAATGTAACTATTCTTAGGAAATAAACATTGAAATGTTTGTGTGCATGCATGCTCAGTGCTTAATCACTTCAGTCTGGTTGGACTCTTTTAAGACACCATGCACTGTAGACTTCCAGGCTCCTCTGTCCATGGGATTCTCCAGGCAAGAATACAGAAGTGGGTTATCAAACCCTTCTCCAGGGGATCTACCTGATCCAGGGAACAAACCTAGGTCTCCCACGTTGCAGGCAGATTCTTGACCACTGAGCTACTAGTGAAGCCCTATTGAAATGTTTAGGAGCAAGTAATCATCATGTGTGTAATTTAACCTCAAATGATTCAGGAAAAAAATGTGTGTGTGTAAGCAAAAGAGACAAAGGAAAAGCAAATAGAGAGGAAAAGAATAATAATCTGGGTAAAGAAAAAATAGTTTTTACAACTCTCCTGTAATTTTGAAATTATTCACAAATACAAATTAAAATATATATTTTAATATCTATTTTAATAAAAATTAAAAAACAGATATTAATTTCCAGGAAACATGAACTAAAACTATACTAAAGGAGTTCTTTTAAAAGAGAAAAAAATTCAAGATGAAAACACAGAAGAAACTTTTCTCAGATGAAAATACAGAAATGTGGGAAAGAATGCAGAAGAGAAAGTGTAAATGTGTGGGTAAATACAAATAACTGTTAGCTGTATCAAACAAAGCCATGTAGTCCAGATTATTTCTAAGTAAAGGTAGAATTAAAACACATGAGAGTAATAACACAAAAGGTGGAAGGGAATAAAGGTAAAAGTTTTCTAAGGTTTTTTTTAACTTTGATATATGAAGTGGTAAATGTAATAATTCATACAGAATCTATTATATCAAGAGTGAATATTATAATTGTTGGTTCCAACAGTAGCATGAAAGTGAAAGTCGCTCAATCGTGTCCGACTTTTTGTGAGCCCATGGACTGTATATTCCATGGAATTCTGTAGGCCAGAATACTGGCATGGGTAGCCTTTCCCTTCTCCAGGGTATCGTCCCAATCCAGGGATTGAACCCAGGTCTCCTTCATTGAGGGAAGATTCTTCACCAGCTGAGCCATGAGGGAAGCCCAAGAATACTGGAATGGGTAGCCTATCCCTTCTCCAGAGGATCTTCCCAATCCAGGAATTGAACCGGGGTCTCCTGCATTGCAGGCAGATTCTTTACCAACTGAGTTATCAGAGAAGCCCCGTTCCAACAATAGGTGAGTAAAATAATATGTAACTAATGAATTAATAGGAGAGGCAATTAGAATGATAAAACCTCTTGCTTACTCTGAAATAAAGCAACTGCTGCTGCTGCTAAGTTGCTTCAGTCATGTCCGACTCTGTGCAGCCCCATAGATGGCAGCCCACCAGGCTCCCCCGTCCCTGGGATTCTCCAGGCAAGAACACTGGAGTGGGTTGCCATTTTCTTCTCCAGAAATAAAGCAAAAGCAAACAAGAAAAGAAAAGAATAGGTATATCAAATATAAAATCAAAGTCATACATGTAAACCTCTAATACCAATAATCTAAATGGAGCTAAACATCTTAATTTTTCCTTAGACCTATTTATATGGTGCATCCTATTAACAGATTTTTCTAATAATTAAACGTCCTTGCATCCTGGCTTAAAGGTAGATCAGAGTATATTATTTTCTTAACCGTATGTAGTGTTAGGATCTTTTCATTAATATTGTGTTTAAGATTTTCATCAATTATAATTTCTCAATATGTCTTTTTCTATATAAGACATAGAATTGATGATGTCTTCGGCTAACTGATGATGTCAAGCCACTGTCTTCTCACATTCATAGCTTTGATTGAGGCGGAGTTGTAATTTTCATCGGGTTTCCATCAATGGCAATGTGGTTTTCATCTATCAAGCCACCTTGCATCTCCTACCTCCACTGATTTTATAATTTTTTTCTCTCATTGATTTCTATCAGATACTCTATTATGTACTTGTGGCTTTCTTTGTATTTACTTTGCTTTTGGTAATAGTAACTTTGTAAGTTGCCAAATAGTAATTTAATTACTTTAGTTAAGTAACTAAGTAAGTTACCAAATAGTTGCTTTTGGTAATAGTTTTCCCATTATCAACATCACTCATGAGAATATGAGAATTATATATATATATAATATATTGTATACTTTGCCAACAAAGGTCCATCTAGTCAAGGCTATGGTTTTCCCAGTGGTCATGTATGGATGTGAGATTTGGATGGTGAAGAAAGCTGAACACTGAAGAATTGATGCTTTTGAACTGTGGTGTTGGAGAAGACTCTTGAGAGTCCCTTGGACTGCTAGAAGATCCAACCAGTCCATCCTAAAGGAGATCAGTCCTGGGTGTTCATTGAAAGGACTGATGTTGAAGCTGAAACTCCAATAATTTGGTCACTTCATGCGAAGAGTTGACTCATTGGAAAAGACCCTAACGCTGGGAAAGATTGGGGGCAGGAGGAGAAGGGGACGACAGAGGATGAGATGGTTGGATGGCATCACCGGCTCGATGGACATGGGTTTGGGTAAACTCCGGGAGTTGGTGATGGACAGGGAGGCCTGGCATGCTGCGATTCATGGGGTTGCAAAGAGTCAGACACGACTGAGAGACTGAACAGAACTGAACTGGAAGTGGACAACAACACAATATAAACATAAGGATCCACAAAATCTGATTCATCTCTGTTCTTGCTGGTCACCTAACTGAACATATGCTGGCTGCATTTAACTGAGAGCCTCAATGGATAACTAAGCACTGACTTAAAATCTCTAAGGTTCCCTGTTAGTGACAATGAATGATGGTTATTCAAGAAAACCTTTTCATTTTTAATCTCCTGCTACTCTTGTTCTCTTGACCAGTAACCCCCTTGTAACCAGTTCTTGATGACTTTTATTGTGGCTTTTATCCAAGGAAAATAAAACTATTAATGGTTGCTTTTATCTAAACTTTTCTTTCTTTCTTTTTTTTGTTTTAATTTTTATTTTATTGCAGTATAGTTGATTTACAATGTTGTGTTTCTTTCAGGTATACAGCAGAATGATTCAGTTTTACATACACATATTTTTATTCCAAAAGCAAATTCTTAAAACCAATCAAATCTTTTTTTTAATCTAAGTAATTATACTATGATGTATCTTCTACCTTTTGGTTCTTGTGCCATATGTATCCTCTCCAGTGGGTAATATACCTAGTAGTCTAAGTAGGACATTTGCAATATAACCTCAGTTCTTTAATAACTCTCAGTGTATTTGCAGGGAATTGTGCAATAGTATTGAATCGCATATGATAGGTTCCCTTGGATAAACTACCTAGTTGCCCTGGAGATTTTAATTCTTAAAATCATACAGCTAATCTGAACTATTTTTATTTAAAATTCATTATTATGGAGATATTTTCATTTGATGTATCAATAGAATTTGTTCTTACTTAACCTTACTGAAATTTAGAATTTTTCATTTAGCAACATAACACACACTGTGAGAAAATAAACTCTTCATTTTGTCTGTCCATTTGGGTCAATACACCTTTTTATATTATTTGCGATATTTATCATCTTAAGGATTTACTTACACTTAGTATGCACATGTATGGCTTTGATAAATGCTTATAAATATATCCCAAAGGGTTGGGGCACAAAAGACACTCATTCTACATAGTTTATTTCCTAATGACTATTTTCATAGCTTGATATGGCATTAAATTCACAATTAGAAAGATAAAGAGAATTGACAATGAAAAATAGATGAAGAGATCAACATTTTTAAGGGAACTTTGTGTTTTCAACATAAAAAGGCAAATTATTTGAATAAAAATGGCTACTCAGTTGAATATAGAATATAATTATAATATTAAACTACAATGTGTGATATTACACCATTTATGTAACTTTAAATAACTGGTGGTTGTTGTTTAGTCATCAAATCGTGTTCAACAATTGCGACTCCATGGACTGTAGCTCTCCATGCTCCTCTGTTCATAGGATTTTCCAGGCAAGAATATGGAGTGAGTTGCCATTTCTTTCTCCAAATAACACTGGATTTCGTTTTTATTATAGTCAGCTATGCTAAGTGATATTATTGCTGACTTTAAAAACACATTATGAAGACATATATCAATGAAAACATCTGTCATAATTGAGCCAAAATTAAACCCAAACAGAAGTAAATCAGTTATCTTAACATTCCCTTTACTGATTACTATTGTCATTTGCAATGTAAAAGATTTCCTTCATGGATGTTGTCTTTCACTCTGAATTTATTATGTATATCTTAGCATTTACTCTGGTTCCTAAAAACCCAGGTTGTTCTAACAAAATATATGCATATTGTGCTTCTACAGTGAAGATAGTTCTGACATATAATAGGCTACTTTCCAAAAGAATAATGATTCATGAAGAACAAGGTATAAAGAATGTTTGTTTCACTTATTCTACAACCTGTGTTCTCTTCTTGGTTAAAAAGAGTTGGCAGAGAGTGTTTATTATTTATGTTAGAGTTGGAGAAAGCAATTAGATTAGATTCATACGAATAACCTATAGATAAGGACTAGTAATCAAGGATCAGGAATGTAGTCAACAGAAAATATGCCACTGATAGCAGAAAAATAAAAATGAATAAATAACTGGTCTAAAGCATAACATAGAAAATTAAAGTTTAAATAGATCTCAGGAAAAATATTAGATGAGATAGAGCTTAATCAGAGCCAGACTCTGTTCTCTTGAACAAAGGAAGCAGCTGGAAGGTAAGCAGCTATATATTATCAACCTAAGATATTGCTGAGTTATTGCTGTTGCATGAACCGATGCATCAGCTTCCCCTCCACTAGTAGGTGAAATAAAAATATTTTGTGCAATATAGAGGGCAAGATAAGCAGAATTGGTGCTTAGATTAAAAAAAATATTTACAGAGAGAAAAACCATTATGCAAAAGTAGACATAGTAAGCATAATTGGTATAATGCTATACCAAGGATATTAGGATAATAAGGATATAAGGACAATCATTCAAAATATAAAGTATAAATGTAATCATAATTTACTGTATAAAGCAGCTGTAGTAGCTGCAGATGATATTCTGTCTATACCCATTTTACCAGCTGGTACACTCATCAACCCAGTTGTGAGTCTGCAATAAAAGCTTCCACTTGGAACAGGTGATATACTGCTTACCACAGGGCAGTCAAGGGACTCACGTATTTGGGACACTATGGTCTATTTTTCCTGCCACAAGAAGATGACTCTACAATGTGATTTATATTGGAAAGCATACTCACAAAGAAGAGGAAGGCTAGAATTTGTGTTGGACTATTCTCTTTCTCAGCTCCCTCCCTTTCTGTATTTTACTTGCCTCATTCGTATGCTTTCCTGAAAGAAGCTGCCTTAATTAATCTCATGCACCTGAATCCCTGACTCTGGCTCTGCTTTTGTGGTGCCTTCGGTAGCAGCAGTGGTCCTGGGAAGAACACTAAGGAGTTGTTTCTAAAAATGGCTTATCAGCTAGCTACGTGACAATGAGCAAACTGTCACTGAAGGTATGTGGAATATTAATTGTTCTTAGCATTCTATAGCAGTTGGTCATTAAGACTTTTACCCTTGGTGAACTGGGAAAGGATTAGAGGGGAAGAAGATGCACTAATTCACATAACAGTAATAACTGTGGCACTGGAAAAGAACAGGGAAGATATTAATAATAAGGACAGCCAAACTACATAGGTATTGCTGAGCACCAGCGATTCTTTCAAGAGAGAAGATGCTCATTATTCACCAATTTAATACAAAAATATGAAAATCAGAGAGTCTCAATGGCAGAATTCAAGGAAAAGTTAATCTCATATAGCTGGAGGATGGAACATCCTGAGGAGTAGTCTTAGCAACTACACTTAAGAAGAGTAAAATTCCACAAAGTGTTGAATATACAGCTCCAGAAAGTCTCCTATGGCTGATAGAAAAGAAGTAGGACTGAGAGTGAAAAAGTGGGGATTACCTGAATAAATGCCCTTGAGAACACCCAGAGTCCCTTGACATTCTGTGCTTCTAGATGTGACCTGCTACCTCATGTTAGAAGGTAGCAGCTCCTTCCCCATCTTCCTTTTCCTTCAAAAGCCAACATTAGGTGAAGTAGAAATTCCAGATCTACATGAAAGATGATGGAGAAAGAGGTAAAACTACTCAGAAATGTAGGCATATTAAAGTGAGTTAATTATGTAAGACCAGAAGAGCTAATGTCTTCTGCCTAAATTTCTTGGAAAGACCATCCATTTGTCAAGGCAGGAAGGGATATTCAAGTCAAAGGAGACAACAGTGACAATGAGAGGCTCCGGAGGCTGGGTTTTATGGTAGGAGGTTCTGGCTAATAACTGTAACCACCGACACCCCAAGTAAGAAAGGCCAGGTGGCAATACTTAACAATTAGAAGTAAGATAAGGCATAATAATCCTAATGGCCATCAATTTCTAAATGTCAGCCAGGGTTATATAACAGGTGGGGATACATAACAATTGCCAACAAATTATGGTTTTCCTAGAGAACTGTCAGATAAAATACAAAAATTGTAGTAAAATTTAAATTTCAGATTAAAAAAAAAACTTAAATTTTTAGTATAAGTATGTCCCAAATATTACAAGGAACATATTTATACTAAAAGCATCTTCACTATTTATCTGAAACTCAAATTTAACTAGTGGTCCTGTGTTTTTATTTGCCATATCAGACACACTGCCCTTAGCGAAAAAAATGGACAGTCCACAAGGATACTGTCCAATATATATAATTAAAGGTTTTAAGAATGGATTAATAGAAGTCTTAGGTCAGCCAGCCCCTATGGAAGGGTCATTATCTTTTTCCAAGATTCCAGCATTAAGCAAGTTTTCACCCATGGGATTCATTAGTTAATGGAATGACTGAGGTCACCATAAGAAGGATAGAGTAGTTTGTATAGTAAGGAATCACCTAACTGCTTTCCAAAGAGATCTATGTGCTTTTATTCAGGTAATCATTCTCCATGGAAAAGAGAAAAACCTAGATTTTTCAAAGGCTTTCAAATGCAGAGTTTGAATTTATATCAAAGACAGAATCATAACATCATCGTGTCACACCTCTTAGAGTATCAATGCATGAGAATGGGGTAATGAATAAATCCTGACCCAGGTTTGTCTTACAGCAGATACGCTGAGTCTACATGTCCATCTCTGGCCAATTCTGAGTTGCCTTCAAGTGCCATTTTTACAGTATCCTACAAAGTGTTTATATAATATTTAAATTCTTGTTCTGATGCCTCAAATTAGAGGTCTATGTCAACTTAACCTGCCCTCTTAGACAAGAAATACTACCTGAAAGAGAGGGCACTCAGAAATGAAAGGTGGAGAGGAAGATGATGAGAATCAGTTAAAGCCTCTCAGCATACTGCAGCATCAAGAGGTTTAGCCTGCCCCACCATTCATTTTACGGTAAGTTTTCCCAGAAATTTTGATCAACCATCTCTCATAGCTCAGTCAGTAAAGAATCTACCTTCTATGCAGGAGGCCTGGATTCAATTCCTGGGTTGGGAAAATCCCCCGGAAAAGGAAATGGCAATCCACTCCAGTATTCTTGCCTGGAAAATCCCATGGACAGAGGAGCTCGGCAGGCTACAGTCCATGGGTTCACAAGAGTCAGACATGACTTAACGACTAAACCACAAACATCCGTGAGATGCTGTCTTCTTCAAGTGAACTTAATTTGGGAAGTAAGCAGATCTATCAGTGTAAAGCAAGGAGCTGACTTCGGTAGAAGCTGTTGCCATTTATCAATTGCCATACCTTTTCTACCTTGCTGCTGTTAGTTCTGAGGCATGCTGCAGTTAATGGTGTATACTGGAGCCTTTTATAAAAACAGAAAAACAAAAACTGGCTTTGGCCATATAACTTACACAGTCCAGTGAAAAGATAAATGTAGGACCCTTTATTCAAAAGGCATGAAAAAGTGTCATTAAAGGAAATAACCTATAAAGCTTTCTCATGAAAGCTTTTTCATGATCTTTCTCTTGTTCTCAAGTTTTTTATTTGCTATTTAAATAATTTGCATGAATTTATGATTCATCTTTACACTATACATTGCCAATTTTGAATGCAAATATTCAGTTCAGTTCAGTTGCTCAGTTATGTCCAACTATTTGTGGCCCCTTGGACTGATGCATGCCAGGCTTCTCTGTCCATCACCAACACCTGGAGTCTGTTCAAACCCATGTCCATCTAGTTGGTGGTGCCATCCAACTGTCTCATCATCCGTTGTCTCCTTCTCCTCCTGCCTTCAGTCTTTCCCAGCATCAGGGTCATTTCCAATGAGTCAGTACTTCGCAACAGGTGGCCAAAGTATTGGAGCTTCAGCTTCAGCATCAGTTCTTCCAGTGAATATTCAGGAATAATTTCCTTGAGGATTGACTGATTTGTTCTCCTTAATGTCCAAGGGACTCTCAAGAGTTTTTTCCAAAGCCACAGTTCCAAAGCATCAATTCTTGGAGCTCAGCTTTCCTTATGGTCCAACTCTCATATCCATACATAACTACTGGAAAAACCATAGCTTTGACTAGATGGACCTTTGTTGGCAAAATAATGTCTCTGCTTTTAAATATGCTATCTAGGTTGGTTATAACCTTCCTTCCAAGGACTAAGAGTCTTTTAATTTCATGGCTGCAATCACCATCAGCAGTGATTTTGGAGCCCCCCAAAAATAAAGTCTGACACTGTTTCCATTGTTTCCCCATCTATTTCCCAGATGCCATGTTCTTAGTTTCCTGAATGTTGAGCTTTAAGCCAACTTTTTCACTCTCCTCTTTCACTTTCATCAAGAGGCTCTTTAGTTCTTCTTCACTTTCTGCCATAAGGGTGGTGTCATCTGCATATCTGAGGTTATTGATATTTCTCCTGGCAATCTTGATTCCAGCTTGTGTTTCTTCCAGCCCAGCGTTTCTCATGATGTACTGTGCATATAAGTTAAATAAGCAGGGTGACAATATACAGCCTTGGCGTACTCCTTTTCCTATTTGGAACCAGTCTGCTGTTCCATGTCCTCTTCTAACTGTTGCTTCCTGACCTGGATACAGGTTTCTCAAGAGACAGGTCGGATGGTCTGGTATTCCCATCTCTTTCAGAATTTTCCACAGTTTATTGTGATCCACACAGTCAAAGGCTTTGGCATAGTCAATAAAGCAGAAATAGATGTTTTTTTTGGAACTCTCTTGCTTTTTTGATGATCCAGCGGATGTTGGCAATTCGATCTCTGGTTCCTCTGCCTTTTCTAAAACCAGCTTGAACATCTGAAAGTTCACTTTTCACGTATTGCTGAAGCCTGGCTTGCAGAATTTTGAGCATTACTTTACTAGCATGTGAGATGAGTGCAATTGAGTGGTAGTTTGAGCATTCTTTGGCGTTGCCTTTCTTTGGGATTGGAACGAAAACTGACCTTTTCCAGTCCTGTGGCCACTGCTGAGTTTTCCAGTTTCACTGGCATATTGAGTGGGGCACGTTCAAAGCATCATCCTTCAGGACTTGAAATAGCTCAATTGGAATTCCCTCACCTCCACTAGCTTTGTTCGTAGTGATGCTTTCTAAAGCCACTTGACTTCACATTCCACGATATCTGGCTCTAGGTGAGTGATCACTCCATCGTGATTATTTGGATCGTGAAGATCTTTTTTGTACAGTTCTTCTGTGTATTCTTGCCACCTCTTCTCAATATCTTCTGTGTCTGTAGGTCCATACTATTTCTGTCCTTTATCAAGCCCATAGTTGCATGAAATATTCCCTTGGTATCTGTAATTTTCTTGAAGAGATCTCTAGTCTTTCCCATTCTGTTTTTTTCCTCTATTTCTTTGCACTGATCACTGAGGAAGGCTTTCTTATCTCTCCTTGCTATTCTTTGGAACTCTGCATTCAAATGGGAATATATTTCCTTTTCTCCTTTGGTTTTTGCTTCTCTTCTTTTCACAGCTATTTGTAAGGCCTCCTCAGATAGCCATTTTGCTTTTATGCATTTCTTTTCCGTGGTGATAGTCTTGATCCCTGTCTCTTGTACAATGTGGCAAACCTCTGTCCATAGCTCATCAGGCACTCTATCAGATCTAGTCCCTTAAATCTATTTGTCACTTCCACTGTATAATCATAAGGAATTCGATTTAGGTCACATCTGAATGGTCTAGTGGTTTTCCCTACTTTCTTCGATTTAAGTCTGAATTTGGCTATAAGGAGTTCATGATCTGAGCCACAGTCAGCTCCCGGTCTTGTTTTTGCTGACTGCTGACTCCATCTTTGGCTGCAAAGAATATAATCAGTCTGATTTTGGTGTTGAGCATCTGATGATGTCCGTGTGTAGAGTCTTCTCTTGTGTTGTTGGAAGAGGGTGTTTGCTATGACCAGTGCGTTCTCTTGGCAAAACTCTATTAGTCTTTGCCCTGCTTCATTCTGTACTCCAAGGCCAAATTTGCCTGTTACTCCAGGTGTTTCCTGACTTCCTACTTTTGCCTTTCAGTTCCGTATAATGAAAAGGACATCTTTTTTGAGTGTTAGTTCTAAAAGGTCTTGTCGGTCTCCATAGAACTGTTCAACTTCAGCTTCTTCAACGTTACTGGCTGGGGCATAGACTTAGATTACCATGATATTGAATGGTTTGCCTTGGAAACGAACAGAGATCATTCCGTCGTTTTTGAGATTGCCTTCAAGTACTGCATTTCGGACTCTTTTGTTGACCATGATGGCTACTCCATTTCTTCTAAGGGATTCCTGCCCACAGTAGTAGATATAGTGGTCATCTGAGTTAAATTCACCCATTCCAGTCCATCTTAGTTCATTGATTCCTTGAATGTCGGCATTTACTCTTGCCATCTCCTGTTTGACCACTTCCAATTTGCCTTGATTCACGGACCTAGTATTCCAGGTTCGTAATATTCTGTGCAATGTTGCTCTTTATAGCATCGGACTTTGCTTCTATCACCAGTCACATCCACAGCTGGGTATTGTTTTTGCTTTGGCTCCATCCCATCATTCTTTCTGGAGTTATTTCTCCACTGATCTCCAGTAGCATATTGGGCACCTACCGACCTGGGGAGTTCATCTTTCAGTGTCCTATCCTTTTGCCTTTTCATACTGTTCATGGGGTTCTCAAGGCAAGAATACTGAAGTGGTCTGCCATGCCCTTCTCCAGTGGACCACATTCTGTCAGACCTCTCCATCATGACCCATCCATCTTGGGTGGCCCCACACGACATGCCTTAGTTTCATTGAGTTAGACAAGGCTGAGGTCCGTGTGATCAGATTGGCTAGTTTTCTGTGATTATAGTTTCCGTGTGTCTGCCCTCTGATGCCCTCTCGCAACACCTACCGTCTTACTTGGGTTTCTCTTACCTTGGACGTGGTGTATCTCTTCACAGCTGTTCCAGCAAAGTGCAGCCGTTGCTCCTAACCTTGGACAAGGGATATCTACTCTCGATGGCCCCTCCTGACCTTGAATGTGGAGGAACTCCTCTCGGTCCTCCTGTGCCCACGCAGCCGCTGCTCCTTGGACCTGGGGTAGCTCCTCTTGGCCGCGACCCCCGGCCTCCGGCCCAGGGTAGCTCCTCTTGGCCGTTGCCCCTGGCCTCGGCCTGTGGGGTAGCTCCTCTCCATATTTTAACATTCATATTTTGATTGTGGAAATTTTCTCAAGTCCTCTATAGCAAGTAGGTACTTTTTTTTTTTTTCAGGAGGAATGTGAACGTCTTCGAAATAGTATTTAACATGGTTTTAAAACTTTGTCTATAATATATAATGTTATTTTTATCACTGGCCATAAACTTATGTTCCTAATATGTATATTTGTTTTGTTGTTGTTGTTCAGTCATTAAGTTTTGTGGCATTCTTTGTGACCCCATGAACCGCAGCACACCAGGCTTCCCTGTCCTTCACTATTTCCCTGAGTTTGCTCATATTCATGTCCGTTGAGTCAGTGATGTCATCCAACCATCTCATCCTCTGTTGTCCCCTTCTCATCTTGCCCTCAATCTTTCCCAGCATCAGGGTCTTTTCCAATGAGTCAGCACTTTGCATCAGGTGGCCAAAGTTTTGGAACTTCAGCTTCAGCATCAGTCCTTCCAATGAATATTCAGAGTTGATTTCCTGAGGATTGATCTCCTTGCTGTCCAAGGGACTCTCAAGAGTCTTCTTCAGTAGTTCAAAAGCATCAATTCTTTGGTGCTCCACCTTCTTTATGGTCCAACTCTCGCATCCATACATGACCACTGGAAATAGTATAACTTTGACTATACACAGTTTTGTTGGCAGAATGATGTCTCTAATTTTAATACACTGTCTAGGCTTGCCATTATATACATAAAATTCATTTATTTATATAAAGCAAACATGAAATACCCAGTATATTTAGGTTTGGGAATCAAATATGTTCTTGAATATCAAAGAAATATATTTCTTTGAATATCAAAGAAAAAAATGATCAAATACCTACAGCTATTAGTTGGTTTTTAGTTACAAATTTTACTGACTTAATGTTCAGACTTGGTTACTTTTTTGATTCATCTAATGAAGTAAAATAGAGTAAGAAGTCTTTGCCACTTCAGTTTGTTAGATAATTTTTCAAATTGAGATTCCCTTTGAAAAGGGGAATGACATTGTAATTGAATACTATGTTTACTCATTACATAAAAGTATGCTGTGGTGTCATTACTAAACTTGCTTTTGATTTTCACAAAGTTGAGAATGTATATAATTATTAAGAAAAGCAGATAAAGGAGAGGTAAGGAAAGATAAGTTAGATTTGGTGAGTAATAAATGATCATTCAAGCTACTCAGTTCAATTCAGTTCAGTCGCTCAGTTGTGTCCGACTCTTTGCAACCCCATGAATCTCAGCACGCCAGGCCTCCCTGTCCATCACCAACTCCCGGACTTTACCCAAACCCATGTCCATGGAGTCAGTGATGCCATCCAACCATCTCATCCTCTGCCGTCCCCTTCTCCTCCTGCCCTCAATCCTTCCCAGCATTATACAAGAAAGTCAAAAGTACTTATAGAAAACTTATAAAGATTATTTTGTTCTCTCTTTATTTGATAATATCTATAATAGAAGGCGGAGAAGGCAATGGCAACCCACCCCAGTACACTAGCCTGGAAAATCCCATGGCTGGAGGAGCCTGGTAGGTTGCAGTCCATGGGGTTGCAAAGAGTCAGACATGGCTTATTGACTTCACTTTCACTTTCACTTTCATGCATTGGAGAAGGAAATGGCAACCCACTCCAGTATTCTTGCCTGGAGAATCCCAGGGACTGCAGAGCCTGGTGGGCTGCTGTCTATGGGGTCACATAGAGTCGGACACGACTGAAGTGATTTAGCAGCAGCATAATAGAAGGTTTTAGTTATTAAAGTAAGTGAAAAATCATGAATGCAAATTTCTCAGCAAGACAATTTGTAAATCAATATAATGTTGAGTATCAGTAAGTATTACCAGTACATTTGATGTGTATCATGATTCTCCACAAATTACAAAATGGCCTGTCACCTAACATTTTATTATTAATAACTAGCCAATATATTTTTGATATAATAACAGTAATATTTTATATAATGCTATTTACTCAATATATTATAAACTCATTTATGATTTTAAAAATGTAAAATAATGATGCTAATTATCTTGCTCATATATGTATTCTTTAAACACTTATGTGCCTAGTATTGGACCTGGCTCCAAGAAGCTCTCAATTTAGTAAAAGATATTGACATTGACAAACTTCAATCTACAAACCAAAATTTTCACGTCATTTGACTAGGTGGTAGATGTGGTAGACTGAATTGTTGGTTCCACTGTCTTTACCTCACATTTTTGCCACAGATACATGATAGGCAGAATGACTTCCTTGCCCTTTACCTTGGCCTTAGCTATATGCCTTGATTTTTGTCAACTAGAGATTAGAAGACTCAATGTAAGTGGAGGCTTGGAATGTGCATATATGCTTGGACTGTTTTGTTGAGTTCCTGACATCACCATGAGAAGAACACACTTCATGTCTGTCTCTTTAACTTAGGCTCTGATATGAGACATGGAGCATATTTGAACTTGAGCTATAGCCTGAAGCTAATCTGACTAGGTTCAGTCAAGCCCTGTTGATAGCAGCCAGATCCCATCTGACACCTATACCTCTGAGTGAGAATAACATACATTTGTCATTGTAAGTCATTAAATATTTGAGAGTGTTTGCTATACATCATTATTGTGAAAATAATTTATATAGAGTTTAAGGATTAAACAAAATAAATGGGAAAACCTTAGTACATACCAAAGATTCTCAACTGAGGAATATTAATTTGCTCCCAAGAAGACATTTGGCAGAATCTAAAGACATTTTTGCTTGTCACAAATTGAGAGGTTAGCTATTGGCACCCAGCCCAGGATATCAATAGCGCCCAGAATGATCACTCTTCTTTTATAAATTTAAATTATTTATTGAAATAATCAAAATATAAAAGAAAAATACTTAGTTTTTAAATACACAAATATGAATTATTGACTAAATGTTCACCAAAAACTCAAGGAATGCAGCATTAAATTGTCATATATCACTTATATTATGCTTTGGGATGCTTTCCAGATTCCAGTATTGCTCATAATTCCAATCTACCTTGTACACAGTTGCTAGTCTAATCTTTTACAAAAATTCCATTTAGATCATATCCTACAATTTGTATAGGTGATTTTTATAACTTTGAAAACCTTTTATATCTTGACTAAGTTGACTAGATTCTAGAATCTGCTTCAAGAAACTCAGACCCACTGTGTCATACATATAGTGTTTCTTTTCATTGAATATTGACTCATTAATTCTCACATTGAATCTATTTTTAATGTTTATTCAAGTTGAATCATCTATGCAAAGCAATTTATTTCCTTCAAAGAAAAGGCTTAAAGCATGTGTATGTGTGTCTGTGTGTGTAATGTAGGTATATAAAAATGAGTGTATAATATATGGAGATAAATGCATGTGAGTTTATTTGGGTGTTGAACCTGCTTTTGGGATCGCACCAAAATATCCTCCCTTATTATTCTGACTTATCTAATTTATTATTTATTTCTCTTTAAATTTGCTAAGTATAGGAAAGAAAAACCTAGTACTTAAATATTTTAAAATTGCAAACCTTGAATAATGGAAGAAATCTATGGACACAGTTCAGTTCAGTTCAGTCGCTCAGTCGTGTCTGACTCTTTGTGACCCCATGGACTGCAGCATGCCAGGCCTCCCTGTCCTCACCAACTGCCAGAGTTTACCTAAACTCATGTCCATTGGTTGGTGATGACATCCAACCATCTCATCCTCTGTCATCACCTTCTCCTCCTGCCTTCAATCTTTCCCAGCATCAGGGTCTTTTCCAATGAGTCAGTTCTTCACATCAGGTCTTGCCCTTAAATATGTATTAACATTTTGAAAAAATGCCACTATTAAAATTTACTGAGTAGTTATTTTACAGATTCAAATGCATATGTGAATTCAAATGTGCACACATAAATATCAGTCTCACATTTTATAGAAGTTGGAAAAAAGAGTAGAATATAATCTGCTCTTTTCAATTACTGTGTTAGTACAGACTCTTCAAATTACATAAGTCCACTTCAAGCTGCTTACCAAAAACCCAAAAATAAACAGTGATTTATTGATTAATGTAACTTGAAAAACCCAGGGTTCGATCTGCTTCTGGTACTATTAGATTCTAAGGCTCAAACTGTTACCAAGACTCTTCCTCTATCTTCTTCTCTACTTTTCTTTGCCTATTGACCTCATTCTTTCTTGCCTGCACATGGGGATTTCTTCACATAGACAGAGAGGGTAGATACAAGCAGGTGTAGCATCTTCTATTCAGCATTACCCCTGAGAAAAAGCTCTAGCATTACCAGAAAACTCAGAAAAGCTGGTGGTAGCATGGGATATGTCCACTACAGCTGTTGTATCAGTTTCTCTAGGCTCTTGGAAGATTTAATATATGTGCCACAATCAAATGCTTATGTTATCTGATGCACAGAGAGGAGAAATGTGGGATATCTAAATACAAGAAGATTCTACATTTTGAACACTCAAACTGATCCATCAGCAGTATAATGATGTATATATAAAGATTAAAAGCAGCGATCACAGAGTCAGATTTTGAATAGATAATTAGAATGATCTAAGTCTGTCATTAGTTTAACACATATAAATAAATTAAGTCAAATTACACAGTGTTGATGGGGAAGGAGGCTTTAAGGTTAAGTTTTGAGTCAAATTTTCTACCATAGCACTTATTATAAGTGCATTATTTTTGTCTATTTACTCTGTCTTTCTCCCTTATGTCTGAAACCCATAGAACTACCATTATATTTGTGTTTATTATAAATATTTATATCTATAATATATCACAGAGCCTGGACAATGGCAAGTACACAAGTTTGTTACTGAATAATTGAATGAATACATGCCTATATTTCTATTAAATCTTTTAAAAAGATGTTTAGGAAAAAAAATGTTTTGGAGTCAGTATGTTCAAATAATGTATGTAATTAATCTACATAATAATTTCATTAAGAACTGACTTGAAAATATTCAGAGAAAATTCATATTTACTTATTTATTGCAGTGTCTGATAGAATGTCTGAAATCATTGCATGTGAATTTTTGTTTAGGTATTTACTGCTTGGAACCATTGGAATTCCTTGTAGGTTATAACTTTATAACCAATCCTAACCAATTCTAATTTTTTTTCAGTGAAGTATCATAATGAACAAGTATTATTCATCATGAGTTTCTCTTGTAAAATTCAGATCAAGGCATATTTTTCCAGTTTTGTTGAAAAACTAGCACATATCACTATATAAGTTTAAGATACACAGCACAGTGGTTTGACATACATATATTGTAAAATGATTGTGACAATAGGTTCAGCTAACATCCATCTTCTCCTATAGATACAAGAAAAAGAAAAGAAAAAGGAAGAAATCTCATTTTGTTTTTTTCTTTCTTATATACCATACAACAGTTTTAGCTATAATCATCACATTGTACATTACATTCCTAGTACATTATGTACTTTTTATCCACCTCCCCCCATTCCATCATTCCTCCTCCTCTGACCCTTTGCCTCTGGTAACCAGGAGTCTGACCTCTATTTCTATGACTTTTTTTTTTGACTCCAAATACAAGAGATCATGCAGTATTTGCCTTTATCTGTATCGTTTAGCCTCCACATGTCTGTGATTTTTATAGTTTTATTTTCCTGTAATAGAGTTCTAATCTCATATCATGGTGGTTCAAAAAGATGCTTGATATGATTTCAATTTTATTAAATCTATAAAGGCTTGATTTGTGACACAAGATGTGATATATCCTAGAAGAAAGTGTCTTCTGACACTTTCAGATGAAATGTCCTATAAATATCAATTAAATCTGCTTGCTGTATTATATCATTTAAAGCTTTTGTTTTTTTACTTATTTTCTTCTGGATAATGTCCACCAGTGTATGTGGGGTGTTAAAATTTCCCACTATTACTGTGTTACTGTCAATTTCTCCTTTTATCGATGTTAGCATTTATCTTATGTATTGAGGTGCTGCTACAGTGAGTTCACAGTACTAGGTAGGAGGGAATAAAAGCAATCAAGCCAGGATCTGTTCTCCTGGGAGGGGACTCAGAGAAATAGGAAGATTATATGAGAAAAGATCAACTCTAAAGAGTGAGTGCTTCAAGTCCCGTTGCACACTCTATTCCTGGGGTTCTAAACTGGGGGGACAACCCCCCTTAGCTGATTGGAAGGATTCTGGACTAACAGAAGGGCCTTGGGAAGCCTAGACTCAACTTTTAAGGAGCATGTGTGCACTGGTTTGCCCCCAGCAGTGCATAAAGTGTGGCCAGAAGACTGCTGAAATTGCTGCTGAGTTTTGCACTGTTGCCTTAGTGCATGCCTCAGTCTGAGCTGAGTGAATACCTCAACTTTGTTTATTCCACATTGCATTGCAGCACTAAATCTATGGCTGGGAAGAAAGCTTGGCCATGGAACACAAAGGTAACTTTGTTCAGAGCCAGCCTCTGGGCAGCAGTGGCCATTTTTTTTTTTATTCTTTTCAAGCAGCATATCAGATGCACCTCAGAACTCCGATAGCAGTAGGTCCACCACAGGTCATAGACAAATATACACAGAGAGTCCATAAAGTCCCCTCCTGCCCTGCAGTACAGCTCCACAACAGGGCGAAGCTGGTGAGGGCTGGGAGGTGTGGCCAGCCATGAGGCACAAAGGGGGCTTGGATCCAAGCCTTCATCTGAACAGAGTGAAGGGTAAATATGCTTGTTATGCAAAAGCAGAACATTGGAGACAGCTTGGACTTCAGTCTGTAGCCAACACAAGATGAGAATCTGTGCAGGCTCCCAAACTTCAGTGCTCTCCGCTTCTGGGGCAAGAGTCGTGGTGGTAGAAGAAGAGAAAGCACACACTTAAAGGGAACAAAGCTAGCCTGAGTCCAATCCTCAGGCCCTCTGCTCCAAAAACTTGGGCTCAGATCCCACACCTGATAGGGTGGTGATAACAGTGAGCAGAGAGAAAGTCCTGTCTCACACCAGGGTCTAGTTCCAGTCCCTTAATCTCTGGCCCCACCTAAACCAATTTATAGCTGCCAGCTATCTCACTGTGAGGAAAGACATGATCTGTGTCCATGTAAAATCTAGCTCTCCCACCAAAGGCACTGGATACACAAAATCTGTATAGGAAAACTACAACATAAGGACCCTAATTTAAGACAACAATAGATCAACTGATTTCACTTAAATTGACAGAGACAGAGAAAGTTGCATAAAACAAAAAGACAGATACTGCTTTCAACTGAAAGAACAAGAGAAAACCTCGAAAAGATAAATAATCGGACAGAAATAAACAAGTTATAAATAAATAATTCAAAGCACTAGTATAAAGAATGTTAACTGAATTAGGGGAAAAAATAGATAAATGCTGTAAGATTTTTTAGCAAGGACCTAGAAAATATTTTAAAAAAAGACCTAATCAGAAAGGAATAATTTAATAACTGAAATAAAAACACACTAGAAGGAATGAATCACAGCACTAAGGACACAGAAGAACGCACAAGTAATCTGGAAGACAGAATAATGGAAATCAACCAATCAGGACAACAAAATGAAAAATAAAGTTAAAAAAAGAGAACAACATAAAGTACCAGTTGCATAACACTAAGCATTCCAAAATTCACATTATAGGAGTCTCAGAGAAGAAAGAGAGAAAGGGAATGGGAAATATATTTGATGAAATTATGGCTGAAATTTTCCCAAAACTGAAGAAGGAAAATGATATCCAGGTATAGGAAGCACAGATAATCCCACACAAGATTAACTCAAATAGCCCCATAGCAAGACATAGTATAATTAAAATGGCACAAGTTGAATGTAAGAGTTAATACTAAAGGAAGCAAGAAAAAATGAAGAGTAATAAACAAGGGAATCCCAAAAAAACTACCAGTTTCTTTTTTCTACGGAAAGTTTTCAAGGCAGAAGGGAGAGACATGATAATATTCTAAATGTTGAAAGGGAAAACCCTGAAATCTAGAATATTCTACCCCACTATGTTATCATCTGGAACTGAAGGAACGATAAAAGAACTTTTCAGACATGCAAAACCTAGAAGAGTTTATCAAAACTAAATTGACACTAAAAGAAATATTAAAGGATCTTCTCTAATTGGAAAGTAAGTGATTTTTTGACAAGGAAAATTCCTACTAGAAAAAATAAATATACAATAATGGCTGAGATTCAACCAACAAAATAATCTCCTACAAAAATATTTTGAAAGCAACTGTAACTACAATGAATAGTTCAGATATATATCTGAGGATGTAAAATATAACCTCAAAAACATAAAATGTGGAGAAGAGGAGTAAATTATATCAATATTTTAGGATATGTCTGAATTTAAATGACTCCCAGTTTAAGACAAATAGATATACTTATAGGACAACATATATGAACTCATGGTAAACACAAATGAAATACCTATAATAAGGGACTTCCTTCGTGGTCTGATAGTTAAGAATCTGCCTGCCAATGCAGGGGATATGGGTTTGATCCCTGGTCCAGGAAGATTCCACATGTGGCAGGGAAACTAAGAACATGGGCTGCAACTAGTGAGCCTGTGTTCGGCAGCTACTAAAGCCCACGTGCCCTAGAGCTTGTGCTCTGCAATGAGAAGTCACCTCAACCAGAAGCCTGCCCCCTGCAAGTAGAGAGTAGCCTCTGCTTGCCAGAACTAAAGAAAGCCTGTACACAACAACAAAAGCAACAAGACAGAGCATAGTAAAACAAACAAACAAACAAACAAAAAAATGCCCTACAAAAGGTACAGAAAAGCTATGAAAAATAAACATAAGCATACTACTAAGGAAAATAATCTTAACACAAGGAAACAAACAACAAGAATAAATAAACAGAAAAGAAGTATGAAAACAACCAGAAAAAAGTTATCAAGTTGCAATAAGTACATCCATATCAATAATTACTTAAAATGTCAATGGAATAAATTCTCCAATCAAATGCCATAGGGTGCCTGATTGGATAAAGAACAAAATCTATCTATATGCTGCGTGCAAGAGATGAACTTCAGGGCTAAAGACACAGACTGAAAATGAAAAGACTGTAAAAGATAATTCATGCAAATAGAAATGACAAGAAAGCTGGGTAGCAATATCAATTTCAGACAAAACAGACCTTAAAGCAGAGGCTATAACAAAAGATAAAAAATACGGTATCATATAAATGAATCAATTAAAAAAAAATGTATCACACTTGTTACATATATGGATGCAATAAGGAGCACCTAAATATATAAGGCAAATATTAACAAATATAAAAGTAGAAATTAACAATAATACATTAATATAGGAGACAGTAACATGCCACATACATAAATGGATAGATCATCCAGACAGAAATCTATAAAGCAACAGGTGTTTTAAATGACACAATAGACCAGCTAGATTTAATTGGCATCTGTAGGGTATTAACATCTAAAACTTGCAGAATACACAGTTCTTTTCAAGTGCCCATGTAATATTCTCTCAAATAGATCATATACTAGGCCACAAAACAGTCTAACAAATTTATTAGGGTAGAAATTACATCAAACAGTTTTTCAATCACAGTGGTAAGAAATTAGAAATCAACTATGCAAAGAAAAATGAGAAAAGAACAAACATATGGAGACTAGGCAACATGTTACTAAATAACAAAAGGGTCAAAGAAGAAACCAATTAGGAAATCAGCAAATACCTCGAGACAAATGAAAGTGAAAACAGAACTTTCCAAATCCCGTGGGAAGGAGGAAAAGTGGATCGAAGAGTTTATACTCACATCCACAGTGGTAATCTAAATAAACAGCCTAACAACCTCCTAGAGTATTTAGAAAAGGAAGAACAGAGCACAAAGTTAGTAAAAGGAAGGAAATAATAGAAAGAAATAAGTACAGAGGCCCCAAAATAGGAGAACTAGGATAAAAAACAGAGGCCTAAATAACAAAGGAAACAAGGAAAAAAAAATAAACACAATTGATATCACAGAGATATAAAAAAGAAAAAAAATCATAAGAGAACACTATGAATAATTATACCCCCCATAATTGGATGTTCTAGAGAAAATGGATACATTTCTAGAAACATCAGTCAGTCAGTCAGTTCAGTCACTCAGTCGTGTCTGACTCTGCAACCCCATGAACAGCAGCACGCCAGGCCTCCCTGTCCATCACCAACTCCCAGAGTTTACCCAAACTCATGTCCATCGAGTCGGTGATGTCATACAGCCATCTCATCCCCTGTCGTTCCCTTCTCCTCCTGCCCCCAATACTTGCCAGCATTAGGGTCTTTTCCAATGAGTCAACTCTTCGCATGAGGTGGCCAAAGTATTGGAGTTTCAGCTTCAACATGAGTCCTTCCAATGAACACCCAGGACTGATCTCGTTTAGGATGGACTGGTTGGATCTCCTTGCAGTCCAAGGGACTCTCAAGAGTCTTCTTCAACACCACAGTTCAAAAGCATCAATTCTTCGGCGCTCGGCTTTCTTTATAGTCCAACTCTCACATCCATACGTGACCTCTGGAAAAACCATAGCCTTGACTAGACAGACCTTTGTTGGCAAAGTAATGTCTCTGCTTTTTAATATGCTGTCTAGGTTGGTTGTAACTTTCCATACAACCTGCCAAGAATGAATCAAGAAGATAAAATTTGAACAGGTAGATCATTAGCAGTGATATTTAATTTGTTAAAAAAAAAAAAAAAACTTCCAGCAAATAAATTCTAGGACTGAATAGCTTCACAGGGAAATTCTACCAAGCATATAACGAAGAGCTTATACATGTTCTTCTCAAAATATTTCAAAAATTCAAGTGGAAAGAACACTCCCGAATTCATTCTACAAGTCCACCATTATTATCCTGATACCAAAACCAAACAAGAGATACAACAAAAGGAAAATTACAGGCCAAGGTCTTTGAAATATATCTTTTTAAAAATCTTTAAAATATATTAGAAAACCAAATCCCACAAGATGCGAAAAGCATCATATACTATGAGCAAGTGAGATTTATTCCAAGGATGCAAGAATTGCTCAATGTTTGCAAATCAGTTAATGAGATACATAGTAACAAAAGAAAGGATAAAAATCATGTAATCATCTCAATAGATACAGCATTTGACAATGTTCAACATGCATTCATGACAAAAGAAAAAACTCATAACAAAGTAGCTATAGAGCAAATATAATCTAAAAGTAAAAATAGGTTATTTGTGCTAAGTGCATAGTTAACATAATTTCATTGGTGAGATGTTGAAGCCTTTTCTCTACCAATAAACAAATAAATAAACAAAACTAGGATGCCCACAAACATCACTTTTATTTAAAAAAATGGAGGACCTACCTACAGCAATCAGACAGGAAAAGAAAATAAGGCATCAACATCTGAAGAAAATGAGTAAACTGTTACTATTTGTAGATTACACAAGGCTGTATATAGAAAACTTGAAATTCTCTATCAAAAAACCATGAGATTTAATAAATGAATTCAGTAAAATTGCAGGACACAGTACAGAGATGCATCTTGCTTTTCTATAAAGCAATGATGAACTAAAAAAAAATAGATAGGAAAAAGCAATTCCATTTAAAAATTGTATCAAAAATAATGAAATATCCAGGAGCAAACTTAATTTAGGAGATGTAAGACATATACTCTGAAAATTATGAAAGTTGGATAAAGGAAATTGAATATAACACAAAGAAATTAAGAGATATTCAGTTCTCTTGTATTGTAAGAATTAGTATTATTAAAATAGCCATACTACCAAAAATAATACACAGATTTAATCCAACCTTTATCAAAATACTCGTGACATTTTTCATAAGACTAAAATGAATACTCCTATGGCACCCCACTCCAGTACTCTTGCCTGGAAAATCCCATGGATGGAGGAGCCTGGTAGGCTACAGTCTGTGGGGTCGCTTAGAGTTGGACACGACTGAGCAACTTCACTTTCACTTTTCCCTTTCATACACTGGAGAAGGAAATGGCAATCCACTCCAGTATTCTTGCCTGGAGAATCCCAGGGACGGGGGAGCCTGGTGGACTACCGTCTATGGGGTCGCACAGAGTCGGACACGACTGAAGCGACTTAGCAGCAGCAGCAGCAGCAAAGTTTATATGGAATAAGGAAACAGTTCAAAATGTTGAAGTGGCTAAGAAAAAGAACAGAGTTATACTCTTTGACTTCAGATTATACTGCAGAGCTACAGTCATCAAAACATCATGATACTGGCACAAAAGCAGACACACAGATCAACAGAATAGAATAGAGAGCTCAGAAATAAGCCTACACAGCTATGGTCATGTAATCTATAACAGAAGAAGCAAGACTATACAGTGGTGGGTAGATATTATCTTTAATAAATAGTACTAGGAAAATTAGAAAGCTACATGTAAAAGGATGTGATTAGTACATTTACCTCATATAATATAAAAAATAAACTCAATGCATTAAAGACCTAAATGTAAGATCTGAAATCATAAAATTCCCAGAAGAAAATATAAGCAAAACATTCTTTGACAAAAATGTAGCAATATTTTGTGGGTCTGTTTCCTAAAGCAAGGAGGAAAAAAACAAGCAAAAGTAAACAAATGAGATCTAATTAAAATTAAAAGCTTTTCACAGCAAAATAAGTGGTCAAAACAGAATGACAACCTACTGAATGTGATAAACTATTTACAAATTATATGCTTCACAGAGGGTTAATATTCAAAATCTATAAATAGCTCATATAATTCAATATTAGAAAAAAAATGACCAAGTTAAAATATAGGCATAAGATCTGAACGGGCATTTTTTTTTTCAAATAAGACATTCAGATGGCCAACAAGTACATGAGAAGATGCTCAACATCACTAGTTATTAGAGAGATGTAAATCAAAGTGACAACTAACTATCTCCCCACACTTTTCCAGACAGTTATCATCAAAAAACCTATGAATAATGAATGTTTGTGAAGATATGGGGAAAAGAGAACTACTGAACAATCTTGTGTGTGCTTAGTCACTTAGTCGTGTCTGACTCTTGCAACCTCATAGACTGTAACCTGCTAGGCTCCTCTGTCCATGGGGTTTTCCAGGCAAGAATATTGGAGTGGGTTGTCATTTCCTTCTCCAAGGGATCTTTCTGACCCATGAATTGAACTCAGGTCTCCTGCTTTGCAGGTAGATTCTTTACTGACTGAGCTACAAGGGAAACCTGAACAGTCTTAATGAGAAATGAAACTGGTGCAGTCACTTTGGAAGACATGGAGTTTATCATAAAAACTAAAAATAGAGCTACTATGTGATCCAGCAGTTCCACTCCTTGGTACATAACTAAAGAAAACAAAAGCACTAATTTTAAAAGATGTGTGCCTGGCAATGTTCACAGCAGCGCTACTTGTAGTAGCCAAAATAAGGCACAATCCAAAGGCTTGTTGGATTGTGTGTGTGTATGAGTGTGAGAGAGAGAATACACAGCCAATAATAATAATAATAATAAAATTCTGCTATTTGAAGAAATACAGATGGACCTATAGAATATTATACTTAGTGAAATTAGGCAGACAGAAAAATACAAACACCCTATGATATCACTTATGTATGGAATCTCTGAAATAAAACAAAGGAGTGTATATAGCAAAACAAAAACAGACGTACAGATATAGAAAACAAATTAGTGTTAGGCTAGCACTTGCAAGAGGGAAGAGGGATGGGCAAAGATAATGGAATGTAATTAAGAGATACAAAGTACATGCATGAACAGAGATTCATTAGACATCTATCCAATAGATAATAAGCAAGAACAATATATTGCACAGTACAGGGAAATATCCAATTATTTTATAATAACTTTTAATGAAGAATGATCTATTAAAATATTGAGTTACTAAGCTAATAGGTAACTATGCTGAAACTGATATAATATTTTAAATACACTATATTAAAATAAAACAAAGCACTATAGGAATTCTTGAACACTTTAGCGTATAGAATTCATCCTGTGAAGCATGGGTTTTTATTTGGGTGATACCCAGGGCTTCTAGCCAACATAAAATTTTCCATGTTCCTATATTTTTAAATTCAATGATTAAAAAAAATAGTATAAAATCAATTTGACTCCCTGCAGGTAATTTAAGTAAATAAATTGAATATATAGTCTTGGGAGTATATGTTTTCAGTCTTTTATTTTTTTCTAGGATAATGAATTTTTAGACCAAATTACATTACACTTTTTAATTATAAAGTTTAGATATTGGTTTATGTCCTACAAGTTCTTTTAGGATTTGAAATAGCTCAACTGGAACTCCATCCCCTCCACTAGCTTTGTTTGTAGCTGTGAAAGTGCTGCACTGAATATAAAAGCAAATCTGGGAAACTCAGCAGTGGCCACAGGACTGGAAATGGTCAGTTTTCATTCCAACCTCAAAGAAAGGCAAGGCCAAAGAATGTTCTAACTACCTCACAATTGCACTCATCTCACACTCTAACAAATTAATGCTCAAAATTCTCCAACCTAGGCTTCAACATATGTGAACCGTGAACTTCAAGATGTTCAAGCTGGATTTAGAAAAGGCAGAGGAACCAGAGATCAAATTGCCAACATCTGCTGGATCATCAAAAAAGCGAGAGAGCTCCAGAAAAACATCTATTTCTACTTTATTGACTATGCCAAAGTCTTTGACTGTGTGGATCACAACAAATTGTGGAAAATTCTGAAAGAGATAGGAATACCAGACTAACTGACCTGTCTCCTGAGAAATCTTTGTGCATGTCAAGAAGCAGCAGTTAGAACTGGACATGGAACAGCATACTGGTTCCAAATCAGGAAAGGAGTATTTCAAGGCTGTATATTGTCACCCTGTTTATTTAACTTATATGCAGAGTACATCATGAGAAATGCTGGGCTGGATGAAGCACAAGCTGGAATCAAGATTGCCAGGAAAAATATCAATAACTTCAGATATACAAATGACACCACTCCCATAGCAGAAAGTGAAGAAGAACTAAAGAGTCTCTTGATGAAAGTGAAAGAGGAGAGTGAAAAAGTTGGCTTAAAACTCAACATTCAAAAGACTAAGATCATGGCATCTAGTCCCATCACTTCATGGCAAATAGGTGGCAAATAATGAAAACAGTGAGAGACTTTATTTCTTGGTCTCCAAAATCACTGCAGATGGTAACTTTGGCCATGTAATTAAAAGATGCCTGCTTCTTGGAAGAAAAGGTATGACCAAACCTAGACAGCATATTAAAAAGCAGAGGCATTACTTAGCCAACAAAGGTGTTTCTTGTCAAAGTTATAGCTTTTCCAGTAGTCATATATGGATGTAAGAGTTGGAATATAAAGAAAGCTGAGCGCAGAAGAATTGTTGTTTTTGAACTTTGGTGTTAGAGAAGACCCTTGAGAGTCCCTTGGACTGAAAGGAGATCAAACCAATCGCTCCTGAAGGAAATCAGTCCTGAATATTCATGGGAAGGACCTATGCTGAAGCTGAAACTCCAATACTTTGGCCACCTGATGTGAAGAACCAACTCATTGGAAAAGACCCCGATGCTGGGAAAGATTGAAGGCGGGAGGAGATGGGGATGGACAGAGGATGAGACGATTGGATGGAATCATCAAAACAGTGGACGTGAGTTTGAGTAGGCTCAGGGAGTTGGTGATGGACAGGGAAGCCTGGCGTGCTGCAGTCCATGGGGTCGCAAAGGGTCGGACACGACTGAGCTACTGAACTGACTGACTACAAGTTCTTAGATAACCTAAGCAAAAGGTGAATGAGGATATACAAACTAATGATCATTAATAGAAGAAGCAAGAGTTCCTCAAACCTGAGAAAACTGTATAATTTAGAGGGAAATTGACACAACCAATACAACGCAGGCACAAATCAGAACTGAACTACTGAAAATGTTGTGAATTAAAATTAAGCTATTAAACTGGGTTTCAAATTCCTTGTTAGTATAAACTGTAATATATTTTAACATATCATGCCATTCAGTATATAATAATCCTTTTGAATTCAAATTAGCTGGCTGAAACATCTCTTCAGTTTTAATCTGGAAGTTAGTGGTAATAGAATTTGAAATAAAATCAACTTGTTTATAATATATACACTCAATGTATGTTTACCTCTATGATTTTCCTACATATATTCAAGTAAATAGAGTTTAAAGAGATGTTTTTACCAATGAGTAACTACACTGCTGCTCCCTAACTACACTGACCTGGGCCTTCAGAAGATTATAAGAATTACATAACTAAATGCCCTACTTTCTGGAAGGGACCCTGACAAAACATACACTCACAAAACTGCTTTTATTACCTACAGATACCATAAAGAAAAGTGAGAGTGTTGCATAAGCACAGAAGTGTATCATCAGAAGTTAGATGAAGAATGCATTTTCTATCCAGCTTTAACTGATGACAATAAATAACTGGGGAAAATGTTATAAAAAATAAAATACCAAAATAAGTCTCCAAAAGTGACATGAGGAAAATAAGAGGCTCATCATTCTAAACTCTGTGAGAGAGAACTGGAATAAATCTTGGAAATCACGCATTATGTGGTAACTTTTACAATTTTATGCTTCTTTACCCTTTTTATTAATTGAATGAGAACTTCTATTTACTGTGGAGCACTGGGAAATTCTGACAAGCAGTGAAGTATTTTGCTTCTCAAAAGAGTGAAGAGTATTTCCCTTAAAAAAATAGGTAGAAATAAAAATAAACACTCTATTGCTAGGCTGTTAAATCTTGAAACAAAAATTTTAAAAATTATTATTCTGAATAATTCTTTTAAGTTAGAATCATTAAAAACTGGTCAATAGATTACAACTTCTGATCAGAGGAAGTGGCTGCTAGACAAATACTTCTTAACAGTCTGACCTAAATGGCAGCATGACAACATGAGCCAGTGTATAAAGTCAGAAAGGGTTTAAAAAATTATCATACTACAGTGAACAAACATACCTGTGGTGACATTTGTAAGAACAATATCTTCAACCTAAGTAGTGTCCAGCTAGGGTAATAATGTGTCTGGCTATAACTGAACAGTAGTATACAATTTATACTTAATATTTAATTCCTAAACATTTTAATATTTGTGTACATTTTTACTTCATATCTTCATGGCTTTACAAAATATAATGGATTTTGAGTTCAAGGATATCATCTGTGTTCTAATTAAGAAAAAGTGAAACTATCATTAGACAATGCATTTAATGTACTTCAGTGTATTATACTTACAATGTAACTATCAAGGAAAGGCAACATATTATATAGAAACAGATTTGCCTTTTATAAATTTGAATCCAAAATTATAGTTAAAATATTTTGTTTCTGTCAGGGTTTTATAAACCATTGGTGGGCAAACTAAAGCCAATGGGCCAAACCTGATGACCACTTGTTTTTATCAACAAAAATAAAAAGTCATTTAAAAACAGTCATGTCATCCACGGCATTAGTAAAATATATTTTTGACTGTATAAAATTATAAGTATTCAGAACTGAAGAAATACATAAGGATTATAGGTACAACCTGCGGTAATGGAATAACTGCACAGTTGCTAACAGCTAAGATTTTGATATCATCAGAATTACTGAATACCAGAACTTACTGATGAGTCCAGTTTTGCTGTTAGAGTAAAATGGCAGTATGAGATCACCTAAATGTAATCAATCTAGATGGAAATGAACTTTTGTACTTTCTTTGATTTATTGAGTTATTTGGTCAGTATACATCCTAATGAGAACTTTTACCAAATCAGTGATCTAAAGATTAATAGCTACCTTTTTTCCCCTCTAATATCTTTCTCAGATGTTCCCAAGATTCATTATGTTAGGAGTCATGCCACACTGCATGCTCTGCTGATAGCTGATCCATCCATGTTACATCTTCTAAGACTACTGTTAGTTGTGTTTTCAGTTTCTTTTATATTTCCTTTAGTCTTTTAGGTCAGAGTGATCTGTGCATAGTGTTGTTTCTTCTCTTGCTTATGCTGTCATCTTCTGTCTTAGTGACATGCTTATGAGGATGGATGCTATTATTAATCTCACTTGCTTAGATTGTATGGAGCCATTATAATCACAACGGAAGAAAGAGAACAGAATGATTCAAATATAATGATTTTAGTGGATGAAGCTCATGCATCATGCTGTTTCTTTATCTTTTTAACATTTTACTTTTAAAACTTTTTAAACAAAACTATAAAAAATTAATTACATTTGCTTTTTTGTTGTTGTTGCAATTCTCAATGTTTTTTGAGGTATGTAATTCCCACATAGATATATCTATCATATAAAAAATATCAGCATTTCTACTTTAGGTCAGGATCCTAACCAGATTACCCAACTGAATTTCCATAATTACTTAAATGAATAAGCCCAATCTGAAAGTTTCAATATTTTTACATTAAAAAGACAAAATGTGTGGTACTTCACTGTGATAAAAAAAAAAAAATTACAGTGAGGATTCCTTAAAGCCCTCTTATGAAAAAAAATATTTTTAATTATAAAATTTATCTATTTCTTAAAAATGTAGATGTAGAGGACTTTGGTCTCTTCATTAGCTTGAGACTAGCTTAAATAGTCTGAAAGCAGACATTTTGGAAACTATAATATTTATAAATTTGAGTTCATTTCCAACTTTGAAATAGGGCCAAATTTGACTGTAAGTAAAAGGGTTTCTACCCTACATTTTTGGTTTGTCAAGAAATTAACATGTTTTACTGCTATCACACAGGACTCTGGGCCAGAAAGCTGTTTCATTTTTAATCATGCTATTATTTTTCTACTTGCAAAGATGTTAGAGCAGTGAAAATATTCTTACAACAATCAAACTGTCAGTACATTTTTCTACTGATGAGTTTAGATTACCATTGACACTTTTTCATATGTCTGTATCTGAGTCTGCTTAGTAGCAGAGAATTATTACAGTTGTTCTATTACCACAGAAAGGTACATATTTTGTCCCTTTGCCACAATGGCCCTATCTCAATACACAGAAACTAACTCAATGTACCTAAATCCAAGGGATGGAGAAAAGGCTTTATGTATTATTAATGTAATGCATGCTCTTCCTTGTGTTACAAAGAGGCTCTGAATAGCAAAGGCTAAATGGTTTTGCATAAATTAAATGTCTCCTTATAACAAATCTTTACTGTCAGTACCTAGTTGTAACTCAATACAAATTGGCTAGAAAATTAGGGCACATTTAACTTTGTAGTGATAGGCTTTTTTAATGGCTTTTCATGAGGACTTTCTAAAGAAATACACAAGGCTAATGAAGTGAGTGAGTATCATAAACAGAAATGTAATCTTCTCAGGGCACACTGTAATTAATAATTTATTTGATAAATAACTCAGGAATCCAAATTTGCTGAATGTTAATTCACAGGTTGAAATCATGACATTGAGTATTACCTATTTCACAGACAATCATTAACCTACATGTCTTAGAAGTAAATCAGCCTCCTTGTTGACTATACACACAAAGTTAAACCAATCAATAGTCTTTAATGGTCCTAGCTCTTCTGCAGATTGCCCTGGAGATGTTTCCCAAGGAAATGGTTGAACAAAAGGAAGTTTCTTAAAAAGATTCGTTTGTAAATTTGTATAGTTCTGACCAGTGAAAAATATTTGGTATAGGTAATGTAGTATTATCTGTCACTGGAAAAGTAAGCAATCAATATATATTATCAACAATAATTGTTACTAATCATTACCTTAAAAGGCTATCTGAAAGAAGATTTATATTAAAAAATATCAGTGTTCTATGCTTTGGGTAAATTTTAAATTAGGATGAGAGGACTTCACTTTATATCTTGGTTGACAGATATCTTTTTTCATGTTTCAGGTTGGAAAAGGAAGTTCATCTAAAGGTCTATGCTTTTAAATGCATACACTATGTAAGGCATAATGTTAACATATTTCATTATTTTAATTTAAATTGTAGGGTAAAATGAAAACCATTAATGTCTGTCTAAATGAGATTTAAGATGTTGTCTTAATGCAAGGTGAGAAGAAATTTCTGGTGTTTGCCTGCTCATCTTTGTAACTGTCTCCTGACTCTAACTATGTTCACATTCAGCAACCAGTCTTGGCTCCCACTTCTGTGGAAAATATCAAGCTCTCAGTGCTACACTGGACTGGGGACATAAATCTGGCTTCTATTTAAGAAAAAGTATCTAATGAATAAACTCAGAAAACTCAGAAGACAAAGACAAATGAATATCTAAGAGCACCTATTGTGGCAGGGATAAGGTGAGGACTTCCATCGTGGGTCACAACCTTGTGGAAAAGGGGCTGTACAACTCAGTGAAGCCATGAGCCATGTCATGCAGGACATCATAAGACAGATGGGTCATAGTGAAGAGTTATGGCAAAACGTGGTCCACTGGAGGAGGAAATGGTAACCCACTCCAGTATTCTTGCCTGTAGAACTCCATGAACAATATGAAAAGGCAAAAGTATATGACAACATGAAATGAGCCCCCCAGGTCAGAAGATGTCCAATATGCAACTGGGGAAGAGCAGAGGACAATTACTAGTAGCTCTAGAAAAAATTAAACATCTAGGTCAAAGCAGAAACAACACTCAGTTATGGATATGTCTGGTGGTGAAGGTAAAGTCCAGTGCTATAAAGAACAATATCACATTAAAACCTGCAATGTTAGGTCCGTGAATCAAGGTAAACTGGATGTGATCAAGCAGAAGACAGCAAGGAAGAACATCAACATCTTAAGAATCAATGAACTAAAAAGGACAGGAATGGAGGAATTTAATTTGGATGACAATTATATCTATCACTGTGGACAAAATCCCTTAGAAGAAATGGAATAGCCCTCACAGTCAACAAAAGAGTTCAAAGCGCATCATTTCAGTTCAGTTCAGTCGCTCAGTCGTGTCCGACTCTTTGCGACCCCATGAATTGCAGCACGCCAGGCCTCCCTGTCCATCGCCAACTCCCGGAGTTTACACAAACCCATGTCCATCGAGTCAGTGATGCCGTCCAACCATTTCATCCTTTGTCGTCCCTTCTCCTCCTGCCCCCAATCCTTCCCAGCATTAGAGTCTTTTCCAATGAGTCAACTCTTCACATGAGGTGGCCAAAGTATTGGAGTTTCAGCTTCAACATCAGTCCTTCCAATGAACACCCAGGACTGATCTCCTTTAGGATGGATTGATTGGATCTCCTTGCAGTCCAAGGGACTCTCAAGAGTCTTCTCCAACATCACAGTTCAAAAGCATCAATTCTTCGACGCTCAGCTTTCTTCACTGTCCAACTCTCACATCCATACATGACCACTGGAAAAACCATAGCCTTGACTAGATGGACCTTTGTTGGCAAAGTAATGTCTCTGCTTTTAAATATGCTATCTAGGTTGGTCATAACCTTCCTTCCAAGGAGTAAGCATCTTTTAATTTCATGGCTGCAATCACCATCAGCAGTGATTTCGGAGCCCCCCAAAATAAAGTTTGACACTGTTTCCACAGTTTCCCCATCTATTTGCCATGAAGTGATGGGACCAGATGCCATGATCTTAGTTTTCTGAACGTTGAGCTTTAAGCCAACTTTTTCACTCTCCTCTTTCACCTTCATCAAGAGGCTCTTTAGTTCTTCTTTGCTTTCTGCCATAAATGTGGTGTTATCTGCATATCTAAGGTTATTGATATTTCTCCCGGCAATCTTGATTCCAGCTTGTGTTTCTTCCAGCCCAGCGTTTCTCATGATGTACTCTGCATATAAGTTAAATAAGCAGGGTGACAATAGACGTACTCCTTTTCCTATTTGGAACCAGTCTGTTGTTCCATGTCCAGTTCTAACTATTGCTTCCTGACCTGCATACAAGTCTCTCAAGAGACAGGTCAGATGGTCTGGTATTCCCATCTCTTTCAGAATTTTCCACAGTTTATTGTGATCTGAAAGGTCAAAGGCTTTGGCATAGTTAATAAAGCAGAAATAGATATTTTTCTGGAACTCTCTTGCTTTTTTGATGATCCAGCGGATGTTGGCAATTTGATCTCTGGTTCCTCTGCCTTTTCTAAAACCAGCTTGAATATCTGGAAGATGAGGACCCAGCCCGCTCCCGAGGCCAGGGGGGTGGGTGGCTAGAGGAGTTACCCCAGGTCCAAGGAGCGGTGGCTGTGTGGGCACAGGAGGACCGAGAGGAGTTCCTCCACATTCAAGGTCAGGAGGGGCCGTCGTGAGTAGATACCCCTTGTCCAAGGTAAGGAGCAACGGCTGCACTTTGCTGGAGCAGCCGTGAAGAGATACCCCACATCCAAGGTAAGAGAATCCCAAGTAACACGGTAGGTGTTGCAAGAGGGCATCAGAAGGCAGACACACTGAAACTATAATCACAGAAAACTAGCCAATCTGATCACACGGACCATAGCCTTGTCTATCTCAATGAAACTAAGCCATGCCATGCGGGGCCACCCAAGACGGATGGGTCATGGTGGAGAGGTCTGAGAGAATGTGGTCCACTGGAGAAGGGCATGGCAAACCACTTTAGTATTTTTGCCTTGAGAACCCCATAACAGCATGAACAGCATGAAAAGGCAAAATTCATTACTTGGGTACAATCTTAAAAGTGACAGAATGATCTCGGTTAATTTCCAAGATAACCAGATTACCAGGAAAGTTTGATCTTGGAGTACAGAATGAAACAAGACAAAAGGTTACAGAGTTTTGTCAAGAGAACACACTGGTCAGAGTAAACAGTCTTTTGCAACAATCCACAAGACAACTCTATACACAGACATCATCAAAAGGTCAATAGTGAAATCAGATTGATTATATTTTTGCAGCCGAAGATGGAAAAGCTCTATACAGTCAACAAAAACAAGGCCCGGAGCTGACTGTGGCTCAGATCATCAGCTCCTTATTGCAAAATCCAGGCTTAAATTTAAGAAAGTAGGGAAAATCACTAGGCAATTCTGGTATGACCTAAGTAAAATCCCTTATGATTATAAAGTAGAGGTGATGAACAGATTCAAGGGTTTAGATCTGCCTGAAGAACAATGGATGGTGGTTCATAACATTGTACAGGAGACAGTGACAAAAACCATCCTAAAGAAAAAGAAATGCAAGAAAGCAAAATGGGTGTCTGAGGAGACTTTACAAATAGCTCAGGAAAGAGGATAAGTAAAATGCAAGTGAGAAAGGTAAAAATATACCCAAGTGAATGCAGAGTTCCAAAGAGTAGCAAGCAGAGATATGAAGGCATTCTTTTTTTTTTTTTTCATTTATTTATTTATTTTTGTTGGGGGCTAATTACTTTACAGTATTGTAGTGGTTTTTGCCATATATTGACATGAATCAGCCATGGGTTTACATGTGTTCCCCATCCTGAACCACCCTCCCACCTCTCTCTCCATCCCATACCTCTGGGTCATTCCATTGCCCCAGCCCTGAGCATTTGTCTCATGCATCGAACCTGGAATGGTGTTCTGTTTCACATATGATGATATATATGTTTCAGTGCTATTCTCTCAGAACGTCCCACCCTCACCTTCTCCCTCAGAGTCCATAAGACTGTTCTATGCATCTGTGCCTCTTATTCTGTCTTGCATAGAGGGTTATCGTTACCATCTTTCAAATTCCATATATATGCATTAGTATACTGTATTGGTGTTTTTCTTTCTGGCTTACTTCGCTCTGTATAATGGGCTCCAGTTTCATCCATCTCAATAGAACTGATTCAAATGTATTCTTTTTAATGGCCAAGTAATATTCCATTGTGTATATGTACCACAGCTTCCTTTTCCATTCGTCTGCTGATGGACATCTAGGTTGCTTCCATGTCCTGGGTATTGTAAACAGTGCTGCGATGAACATTGGGGTACACGTGTCTCTTTCAATTCTGGTTTCCTTGGTGTGTATGCCCAGCAGTGGGATTGCTGGGTCATATGGCAGTTCTATTTCAGGAAGGCATTCTTAAATGAAAAGTGCAAAGAAATAGAGGGACACAATAGAATGGGAAAGCCTAGAGATCTCTTCAAGAAAATTAGAGATACCAAGGGAACATTTCATGTGAGGCTGGGCACAATAAAGGACAGAAATGGTAAGGACCTAACAGAAGCATAAGAGATTAACAAGAGGTGGAAGAATACACAAAAGATCTATACAAGAAGGGTCTTAATGGCTTGGATAACCAAGGATGGTGTGGTCACTCACTTACACTCAGACATCCTAGAGTGTGAAGTAAAGTGGACCTTAGAAATCATTAATACCAACAAAGCTAGTGGCAGTGATGAAATTCCAGTTGATCTACTTCAAGTCCTAAAAGATGATGCTGTGACAGTGCTGCACTCAATATGACAGCAAATTTAGAAAACTCAGTTTTCATTCAATCCCAAAGAAGGGTAATGACCAAAATATTCAAACTACTATACAATTGCATTCATTTCACATATGAATAAGGTTATGCTCAAAATCCTTCAAGCTAGGCTTGCTTCAGCAGTACATCAGCCGAGAACTTCTAGACTTACAAAATGAATTTCAAATAGGCAGAAGAACTGTGCACAGATCATATTGCCAACACTCACTGGATCATGGAGAAAGCAAAGAAATTGCAGAAAAATGTCTACTTCTGTTTCATTGACTATGCTAAAGCTTTTGTGTGGCTCACAACAAATTGTGAAAAATTCTTAAAGAGATAGGAGTACTAGACCACTTTACATGGCTCCTGAGAAACCTGTATGTGGGTGAAGAAGTAAGAGTTAGAACTGGACATGAAACAATGGACTGGTTCAAAATTCAGAAAGGAGTACAATAAAACTGTATTTTGTCATCCTGCTTATTTAACTTATATGCAGAGCACATCACACTAACATCCATACTAACCATACATCATACTAACATCCATCCATCATACTAACATAGCATACATCCATGCTGGGCTGGATGAATCACAAGCTGGAATCAAGATTTCCAGGAGAAATATCAACAACCTCAGATATACAGATGATACCACTATAATGGCACAAAATGAGGAGGAACTAAAGAGCCTATTAATGAGGGTGAGAGAGGAGAGTGAAAATGCTGGCTTAACACTCAACAATCAAAAAACTAAGATCATGGTACCCAGTCCCATCATGTCATGGTAAATAAAAGGGGAAAATGTGGAAGCAGTGACAGATTTTATTTTCTTGGGCTCCAAAATCACTGCAGACAGTGACCACAGCCATGAAACTAAAAGATGCTCTCCCTGCTTGGAAGAAGAGCTGTGACATACACTCAAAGGTTCACTCAGGTAAAACTACTTCTGATTTTATTTATATGATCTTGAGTTTTTAAGCCTCCTTCATACGCTATTTTCACAGTTTAAGGAGTACAATTAAATGTTTAACCATTTGCACTTCCTATATGTAAACCAGATCTTGAAATTTAATCTCCTAATTTTATATATTTTAAAATTCTATCTCAGTTGTGGAAATCTGTAGCACAATAAGCTTTATTAGACTTTTCATAGACTGTTTTAACACTATACAAATTTTATTTTCAAAGGAAATTTTATCTCCCATAGGATTACATGTATTTTGATAGCTTAAAGGGATATTCATGTTGTAAGTACCATGTTCAATAGCTAATGCCTTGGTATGCCCTCATACCAAGGGTATGGTATGAGGGCATACCTTGGTAGCTCCTGGAATGAATTTGGGTGAAGGAATACAAAAAAAGGTGAAGAAATATAGCACTACTTGAAAAAGATATAGAGATTTTGTAGCTCATCCTTCAATTGGGATATTAAATAATTCAGATCACTATTAAGACAGCAGAAACTGTACGTTTATCCTAGTCAGATGTTGTTTGTGGTAAATTCAATTTGTTGACAGGAAGAAGGTATAATATTTCACTTTAGCATAAAGAAAATCAGATTTTTTTCTTGTTAAATCAATAAAATGAGCCATTAAATGACATATTTCACATAAGACTATATGATTGTTTCTTCTACATGTGTCTCCTCTGTATTTGAACCTAAATGGTAGAAGCAGCAGGAGTCTAAGGAAAACTGTAGTCAAGAATGTGCTCTGAGAAGTCAGTGGACTGCTTTGACTGGTCAGGTCAATCAAAACAGCCTGTGCATAGTGAAACATCCTAAAATAATTGTAGAGAGACTGGCAACTTGAGGATTATAATTGCCAAAACATGTCCTATTGTTAATTTTATATTTCTTGAAAGGAAAGAGAAGAGAGAATTTGGCCACAACTTTAACCCTCAATCCAGGAAGGGATTAAGATATGCTGTTCTAACCAGTAATTGAACTCATGAGTCATCAGACCTTTTGCAATCAACTATTGATATATTGCTCTTCAATTTTCACTCAGACTAGGGATCTCTTTATATTTGTTTTTCTTTGCTTTAATAGTTGTGTTAATATTTCCTTATGTTCCATTTAATTCAATGGAAGTCTTGGTAGTTGGAGACAGCAATTAAATCATTGCTGGTTGATTTTCACTTAATTCAGACATAATGATTGTTCAATATACCTGATAAACTTCCATTGTGATAATTAAACATTCAATCATGTGAATTATATCAAACTTTAAACTTATTATAGTCATATGTTTAATTTCTTATGGTCCCCTTGAGTACTCTTTCCACAACAGACAACTGTTTGGTTTCTGAATTAGTAGACATGCTCTGAAAATTAATTTAATTTCTTTTCAAAGGGAAGAAGATAGCTCAACTTTTGACCACCAGTGTTACTTTTAGGGCAAGAGTAACACCAAATTAAAATTGATTTTACTTTATGCATCTAATGAAATATATATATTTCTAAAGGTTTTTTCTCTAAAACTTGGATGCTCCAATTATTATTACTGATAGTTAGATGATAACTATAGTTAGTGCTATGTGGTGTTTATCCAAATCCATAACATGATGCAGCGCTTTTAAAAATCCCTTTGCTTGTTGCAATACTAGCAGTCCATTTAGTAAATGGTGTGGATACCAACCACTAATTTTTTCTCATCTCATCATCTTTGAAACCGAGAACCTACTTGAACACAGAGCAAGGTATTTTCTACTGTTAAATTAGGAATAGACAAGTCTGTGACTTGTTTCACAAGTAGAAAAAATACACCAAATGAAAATGAATGATTGCTAATAGTTTCTCTGTTGTTCCCCCCATTCACATTCCTTGAAATAAGGTGTGTGTTACATCCAGAATGAACAAAATCCTGTGGGTCAGGAGCTAGTAAACTGTTTAACCAAAAGACTTGAACTAAATAGTTTTTATTCATCATTTGAATTTTAGGTGACAAAGACTCAAATTATTGGTTATTATAGAGGTTTCACAATATAGTAGAGATCACCTGATGCCTTTACCAAATAATTATATTTTACTTCTGGAAAATCAGAGCAACCATGTTTCCCATACTTGCATCTAGGTAGAGCTGTAAGAAAAATTCTAATCAATGGAATACGAGCAGAACTGATCTCAATCTTCCATCACAGATGTCTAAAGGCAAGAGATGTATTTAAGGATTCTGAGGTCCATGGAAGGTGAACCCCTTGGAACCTAATCACTGAATCACTTTATGAACATCCAGATGGTTCAATGCATGCTTCTTCATGATTATTACCAGAACCATTGAATGTGTATCTTCCAATATGTCATTCCTTTATAAGTAGTCTATATTTAATTAAGAGATTAAATTAAAAAAAACAAAGACAACCCCCATATGCACTTGCATAAAACATAGACCTAATATCATATGCTTATGTACACTTTGAACATTATTAGGCAAACAAAATCTTTAGGTATCCATTTATTGTACTATAACCAGGAAGCTATACTATATAACTGATATTAAAGGAGTATATACTATTCCTCCTTTTGTTATTTACTTATGAGTATATAATGAACATATAATGAAAGATTAATATACTATTAATCTTTTTGTTATTTACTTATGACTTACTGTTAGAACTTGTTTTAGGGATAGAACATTTCCCAGATCTTACAACCTCTCATTTCCTCAACTTGCTCACCACTTTATTAAATATCTGATTTTTGTTCTGCTTTGAGTTCCAAACCCAGACTATAATTAGGAAGGGACAATTGGTACTGTGACCTAGTTCACCTAAATTTAGAGGGAGCAGGCATGAAAATAATAATTCTAAAGAGTTAGTACCTATTTAGCAAGAATGATTAGCTAAAATAGGAAGTTACCAGATGGCACACATGGTTAATAACAACCATCTGTGAGCCACATCATGAATAAGAGAGTTTATTTGAGGGCACATTAGTTCTGCTTATACCATTAAAATAAATTGTCAAACCTCTATTGGGCCATGCTCTACCTGAAGTGTGTTACACACTTATTCCTTAAGTCTAACCCTAGCATATAGCCCAACCCTGTAAGTTTCTGTTCTTGGAGGAGGGAGGAACAAAACATAAGATTTATGGGGACAGGGAAACCATTTTTTTCACAACCTCTGTTGACCCTACTTTGTATTCTTTCTTATGACTGCCTATGTTTAAATCTCATCTCTATTTCTTGCCATCTGCGTGACTTAGACAAGCAAGTTAATGTCTCTGTAGTCAAATCACTTCCTCTTATCCCACATAGAAAGTGGGGTTGATGATAATTATATCGCCTACCTATGAGGGCAGTCGGGAAGTGGAAATATTCAATTTTAAGATATTTAGAACAGATTTTTGAACATAATAAGCATCATGTTGGTTTGACTGATTTAAAATCTGTGATTGGCTTTGTTCTACTTCTAATATTTAAATAGAATAGTTAGCTGTGTCAAATCTGTAATATTTTCTAACAGTGTGATGCGTTAAGCTAACTTTTAAATGCATTCTACAATATAACAAAATGCATTAGCATGGAACTAATCTGGTGTAAATTGGCAGAACAATATAGCTTGAGCCATTATCCAAGTGAAACAAGCTTGGAGACCATGGAACCTATAAATTTATATATATTTCATAATAGAGATGCAGATTTATTTTTATCCTGGTTATGATGTAAGCAATATCCTCTGTCACTACAGTCCATTTGATTTAGTTCCTGCCATGAAATACACTAGAAGCGATGAAAAGGTGAATGCTACCCAGGTGAATTGCCACAGCCTTCTTCAGGTTTCCATAATAACTTAACCTTGTGATACAACCAGAAATATCAATATCACCTTGTTTTCAACTACAGAGTACCACCATTACCATAAAAAAAACATAGAGACTGAATATGCATGCAGGTGGAAATTTTTTTTTTTTTAAGTTTGGAAGACTATACTCTATAGACATTCACTATAACTGTAAAAGAGACTATTAAAATAAGTCATAAAGCACTCATCAGATTTGAATAAACTTAAAAATATTTACTAAGGGAAATATATTAGAATAGTGTTTTAGGGTAATATTTGTCTTTAACTTGGAAATTATATTTAAATTTGTTTTGATAGCATGCTGCTTTTTGCCTATAAATATATTAAAGTTATTACTTTAATTTTATATGCAAAATCACACATTTTGAACTTTGAAATTTTCAAGTCTATAGAACAAAATGAAAAGTAGTCTCGTCTTTTTAAAGCAAATATGGGTCACTGTTCAGTTTGTGATTTTGAGGACTAATTTCTATTTTCTTACTGTAAATATGAAGTTTATAATTTAAAAACAGCATAAACAAATGGTCTGGTTTCATTTAAGGTATATATTATGTAGAAAGAAAGTATTGGGTCTAAGGTAAAATAAATGTAAATATATCTGTGAGAGAGTGCATGTATGTGTGTATGTGTGTGTATTTAAATTCACTATTCAACTTAAGTGAAAATCATTTCTATAGCTCCTCAACCCCTTTTCATCTTTCTCTTTCTTTACCTAATTTGCCCCTATCTTTGCTGTTCCACCATAAAAAGATTATAACTTGGACATATTCATTACAAATATTTGATGGCATATTGCTACTGTAACTTTAGCATAAGTGGATGGAAATGTACCAAAAGGTGTTCTCCATATATCCTCAAGAGATATTTTTAATTGCTCTATTTGGTAAGGTTAGAAAATCATGAAGGAGTAGTAAGACGGGATTCGATCTGACTGTGTTTATAAGAAAATTAGTTTTATTTCCTAAAACATTAAGAGAGAGGTGAAAGGAAAAATAAGAAAGCCAACCAAAGTATCTAATTAATATAAAAGAAGTTCTATAATATGTGATGAATATTAAAGTCAAATTTAAGGTAGGAAGGAGGATAAAATGCTTTTTTTTATTCAGTGACCTGGTATAAGTTAAGAGAGTATAGGTTATAAACAACCCCAACACCTTGCTCACTTAATATAACAAAAGTTTATCACTTACTTCTGCATAGCCTACTACTGGTTTTGGTGACTCTGCAAGGCACCGCTTTCAAAACATGCTTTCATAGTGACCAAGAAAGAAGAGAAGTCCGTGGAGATAAGCATCAGCTTTGAAACACCCACTTGGAAGTAACACATACCACTTTGTTCCTTGTACAAGTAGGACCAAAAGCTTTTATTAAATCAAGAAGTTAAAAGGATTTCTCTGTAAAAATCTAACCAAATTTTGTGTGTGTTTATTGCTGTTGTTGTTCAGTTGCTAAGTTGCGTCCAAATCTTTGTGACCCCATGGACTTCAGTACACCGAGTCACTGATGCTATATAACCATCTCATCCTATGTAATCCACTTCTTCTTCTGCCTTCAATCTTTCCCAGCATGAGGGGCTTATCCAATGAGTCAGTTCTTTGCATCAGGTGGCCAAAGTATGAATTTCAGCTTCAACATCAGTCCTTCCAATGAATATTCAGGACTGATTTCCTTTAGGATTGACTGGTTTGATTTCCTTGCAGTCCAAGGGACTCTCAAGAGTCTTCTCCGACACCACAGTTCAAAAGCATCAATTGTTTGGCACACAGCTTTCTTTATAGTCCAGCTCTCACATCCATACATGACTACATGGGAAGCCATAACATTGACTATATTGACTTTTGTTGGCTAAATGTTGTCTCTGCTTTTTAATATTTTTTTTTTAACATGCTGTCTAGCTTGGTCATAACTCTTCTTCCAAAGAGCAAGTGTCTTTTAATTCCATTGTTTTAGTCACCACCTCCAGTGATTTTGGATCCCAAAAATAAAAGTCTGTCACTGTTTCCGTTGTGTCCCCATCTATCTGCCATGAAGTGATGGGACTGGATGCCATGATCTTTGTTTTCTGAATGTTGAGTTTTAAGCCAACATTTTCACTCTCGTCTTTCACTTTCATCAAGAGGCTCTTTAGTTCTTCTTTGCTTTCTGCCATAAGGGTGGTGTCATTTGCATATCTGAGGTTATTGATATTTCTCCCAGCAATCTTGATTCAAGCTTGTGTTCCTCCAACCCAGAATTTCTCATGATGTACTCTGCACATAAGTTAAATAAACAGGGTGACAATATACAGCCTTGACATACTCCTTTCCTGATATGGAACCAGTCTGTTGTTCCATGTCTAGCTCTAAGTGCTCCTTCTTGACCAGCATGCAGATTTCTCAGGAGACAGGTAAGGTGGTCTGGTATTTCCATCTCTTGAAGAATTTTCCATAGTTTGTTGTGATCCACACAGTCAAAGGCTTTGCAATAGTCAATAAAGCAGAAGTAGATGTTTTTTCTGGAAGTCTCTTGCTTTTTCAATGATCCAGCAGATGTTGGCAGTTTGATCTCTGGGTTCTTCTGCCTTTTCTAAAGCCACCTTGAACGTATTGAAGCCCATGGTTCAGATACTGTGAAACCTGGCTTAGAGGATTTTGAGCATTACTTTGATAGCGTGTGAGATGATATTGTGCAGTAGAGTTTACACGTTCTTTGGCATTGTCTTTCTTTGGGATTGGAATGAAAAAAGACCTTTTCAGTCCTATGGCCCCTGCTGAGTTTTCCAAATTTGCTGGCATATTGAGTTCAGCACTTTCACAGCATCATCTTTTAGTATTTTAAATAGCTCACCTGGAATTCTATCATTTCCACTAGCTTTATTTGTAATAATCCTTCCTAAGGCCCATTGAACTCTCACTCCAGCATGTCTGGTTCTAGGTCATTATTCCATTCATTAAGACATTTTTTGTATAGTTTTTCTGTGTATTCTTGCCACCTCTTCTTAGTATCTTCTGCTTCTGTTAGGTCCATACTCTTTCTGTCCTTCATCATACCAGTCTTTGCATGAAATGTTATCTTAATATATTCAGTTTTATTCAAGTGATGTATAGTCTTTCTCATTGTATTGCTTCCCTCTATCTCTTTGCATTTCTCATTTAAGAACACCTTCTTATCTCTCCTTGCTATTCTCTGAAACTCTGCATTCAGCTGGGTATATCTTTCCCTTTCTCCCTTGCTTTCCACTTCTCGTATTTCCTCAGCTATTTTTAAAGCCTCCTCAGACAACCACTTCGCCTTCTTGCATTTCTTTTCCTTTGGGATGGTTTTGGTCACCACTGCTTGTACAATCTTGTGAACTTCTGTCCATAGTTCTTCAGGCATGTCTGTCTACCCTATCTAATCCCTTGAATCTGTTTGACACCTCCATTGCATAATCATAAGGGATTTGATTTAGATCATACTTGAATGGCCTAGTTTTCCCCTCGTTTCTTTAATTTTGCAATAAGGAGCTGACAATCTAGCTCCAGGTTTTGTTTTTGATGGTTGTACAGAGCTTCTCCATCTTTGGCTGCAAAGAATATAATCAATCTGATTTCAGTATTGACCACTTGAAGATGTCCATATGTAGAGTTGTCTCTTTTGTTGTTGGAAAAGGCTGTTTGTTACGACCAGTGTGTTCTCTTGAAAAACCTCTGCTAGTCTTTGTCCTGCTTCATTTAGTAGATCAAAGCCAAAGTTGCCTGTTACTCCATATTTCTCTTGAATTCCTACTTCTGCATTCCATCATCCCTATGATGAAAAGGATATCTTTTTGGTGTTAGTTCTAGAAGGTCTCATGGGTCTTCATTGAACCAGTTAACTTCAGCTTATTTGCCATCAGTGGTTGGGGCATAGACTTAGATTGCTGTGTTGATGAATGGTTTGCCTTAGTAATTAACCTAGATCATTCTGTCATTTTTGAGACTGCATCCCCATAATGCATTTTGGACTCCTTTGTTGACTATAGGGGCTACTCCATTTCTTCTAAGGGATTCTTGTCCACAGTAGTAGATATAATGATCATCTGAATTAAATTCACCCATTCCCACCCATTTTCTTTCACTAATTCCTAAAATGTTGACTTTCACTCTTGCCATTTCCTCCTTGACCAGGTCCAGTTTACCTTGATTCATGGACCTAACATTTCAGGTTCCTATGCAATACTGTTTTTTTTTTACTGCATCAGACTTTATTTTCACCACCAGAGACATCAACAATTAGGCTCATTTCCACTTTGGCCCAGGTGCTTAATTCTTTCCGGAGCTATTAGTATCTGCCCTCCACTCTTCCCCAGTAGCATTTTGGACACCTTCCAACCTGGAAGGCTCATCTTCCCATGTCATTTTTTTTTTTTTTGCCCTTTCGTACTATTCATGGTGTCCTCTTGGCAAGAATCCTGCAGTGGTATGCCATTCCTTCCTCCAGGGCACCATGTTTTGTCAGAACTCTCCACTATGACCTGTCTGTCTTATGTGGCCCTGCAGGTGGCCCTGCACAGCCTGGCTCATAGTTTCATTGAGTTATACAAGCCCCTTCACCAGGAGAAGGCTATGATCCATCAAGAGATTTGTGTTTGTAAACATGTACATATACATGCACATATTCATATATGTATAGATTTGAACCCTCCTTAGGAGATTCCCTGGGTAAAATATAAACTGGCCCCTGTGCAGGAGGGCAGGGAAAGAACAAAGGAAAAAGGCAGACCCCTCTAGATTGGTAAATGGCATTAATAAAAAGGACAACTTACTTACGAGGTTTGTCTTGAGTAGCAACAAGATGAGCAGGTTTCTGTGAACACCACCAGAGCCATACAAGTTTATATAAAGGTGTTAACTGTCTGTGTTCATTCACTTATACAACGGACTTTAGCTGGGTTCAGTCACATAACAATCCAGAGATCCTCAACATCACATTTCTATTTCAAGGCTGTATTCATGGAGCAGTATTGTGGAGCAGGAAAGGCAAGTATATCACATCTTCCAATGACAGAGGAGAAAGTGCAAAGCCTCCAATTGCCTGGGTTCAACTTGCAAGTCAACTCGTAATCATGTCTTTTTGTTGGCCTTCTCCAACAGTGTGCATGCATGCATGCTCAGTTGTGTCCGACTCTGCAAACCCAAGGACTGTAGCCCTCTAGGCTCCTCTGTCCATGGAATTTTCTAGGCAAGAATACTGGAGTGGGTTGCCATTTTCTCCTCCAGAGATCCTTACTATGGGACTGAACCCGAGTCTCTAATATCTCTTGCACTGGCAGGCAGATTCTTTACTGCTGTGCAACCTGGGAAGCCCCTCCAACAGTGTATACCCATATGAATGTACATAACTATACTATTGTACATATATGTATACAATCTCTGTGTATATAGAAAAAAATCATTAGATATAATATAAATCATATACTCTATTATTTATATACTGTATGTTATATAAAATTTTAACATGTAGATTTATTCTTTTATTTATCTTTGAAGTGGAATTTAAAAAAGAAAAAAAAAAAACACGTATTCTTCTGCTCCTAGACTAACAAGAGCAGGGGTCAACAGAATATACTCTTAAACATCGAACCTTTCAGTATTATGAAAATGTAATCTACAGTTATGGGCTTCCCCGGTGGCTCAGATGGTAGAGAATGTGCCTGCAATGCAGGAGAACTGGGTTTGATCCCTGAGTCAGGAAGATCCCCTGGAGAAGGGAATGGCTACCCACTCCAGTATTCTTGCCTGGAGAATCCCATGGACAGAGGATTCTGGTGGGTTACAGTCCATGGGATCACAAAGAGTTGGACACGACTGAGTGACTAACACACTCTACCCATGTTATTTCTATCAGTTTCTTCCAAATGTTAATGTATGATAGTCTCATTCATGCTTCCTAGTGCTATAAAACCTAACCCATGTTTCTTTATTCCCCATTGATTGGACTTCTCTGACAGTTTAAATATTTGACCATAACTTCTACCCAAATCTTTTTCTCCCCTTGATATCTTTGACCCTGACATTTTTGTTTCTTCTTTTACCTCTTCAGTTTCATTCTCTGACTACTTTTATATTTAGAGTTAAATCTACCCCAGAATTATTTTAAATCCCATTCTCTTCTCATTTATCATTTTTTGTTTTTATTTTATTCATTAAGTTGTGTCCAATTCTTTTGCGACCTTATAGACTGAAGCCCACCAGGCTCTGCTGTCCATGGTATTTCCCAGGCAAAAATATTAGAGTGAGTTGCAATTTCCTTTTTCCAGGAGATCTTCCTGATCCAGGGAGAGAACCTACGTTTCCTGCATTGGCAGATGGATTCTTTATCACTGAACCACCAGGGAAAACCATTATTGGCAGCGGGGCTTCCCTGGTGGCTCAACAGTAAAGAATTCACTTGCAGTGAAAGGATACATGGGTTCTATCCCTGAATCAGGAATATCACCTGAAGAAGGAAATGGAAACCCACTAAAGTATTCTTGCCTAGGAAATCTTATGGACAGAGAAGCGTGGGGGGCTACAGCCTTTGGGGTCACAAACAGTTGACACAACTGAGCACATATCCAAAATTGGCAGTACCTCCAAATAAGACATGAATGTTTCCACTACTAAAGATTACAAATAGCCTCTCTTCATATTTTACCATGGGTTGATTTTGCAATAAACTTTCAGAAAACAAATAAAACAACAAAATAAAAACTCAATTTTCAGAACTGTGAACTTTAGAGTTATAGAAAAGTTATTCTCACCTAAATATTTTCATTTTAGGGTGTCCTTGGTGACTCAGACTGTAAAGAATCTGCCTGCAATGCAGGAGACCCAGGTTCAATCCATGGGTCAGAAAGATCCCCCGGAGAGGGGAATGGGTACCCACTCCAGTATTTTTGCTTGGGGAATTTTGGTAAAATATTAAATCACTATTATTACTATTAAATCACTACTATCACTATTATTACATATATAGACTGGAAAACTAGAATGTAAAGAAAATAATCCACAATACTTAAGTAGCATATGACAAAGATAGGGTTTGAACCTAACCTCTTAGCAGTCCATTCTTTCGATCATCCCCTCACTGTAGTGCCTCAATGAGGACATCCCAAGAAACATGAAAGCTTTTAAAGCAAATCTCTATAAACTATATTGGAAAAGTATCTAACTGCACACATTTGAACAATCTTTATAAACCTGTAACTTCTAAATCCATCTATGGAGATTGTGTCTCACTGAATGTCTCCAGGCCCATATTGCTAATTTCCTAGGTATATATCCATCTGCATGAACCTTCATGCTCCTCTAAGGCCATAAGTTTGAAACTCTACCAGGACTTTTGCTGCCATTTGAGGATTTTCTTTATCTTGTATCTTGGTTAATACATTTTCCAATTTTGAATCTCAGACTTCCATTTGATTGTTCCTTCTAATAAAGATATTATCCTTTTGTGATTGGATTATTTCAGTTAAGGATATACTTCTTCAAGTTTTCCCCCTTTAATTACTGCAACAATTTTGTTTAATTACACTCTTTAATAATTAATAATTATATAGGAATAGCATTAGCTTCCAGTATCTACAGGAGAAATTTAAAATTCCTTAACAAGCCATAAAATAGGTTCTTAGGTCTGATGCATTTTGCAATTCTAATCACACATCATATCATCCCCACAAACTCCTCTATAATCCAGTCATACTGAGCTTCCAGCTAGTTTTTGCTGTCTGTGCTGTTTTGGGCTGTTTTGGGCCTGGGTATGTTAGTATATATTCCTGTGGTCTGGATTTTCTCTCTTCTTCTATTCTTCCTGATTAACCCATTTCTCAAAACCCAGGTCATATATCACTTCTCTGGCATCCTTATAAAGTCCTGGGGTAGAGATAACGTTCTCACTTTTAGGCTCAGAGGGCACTTTATTCAATATTTGAGATAAGAATTATCACACTGCATTTTAGTTATTCAAGTGTCTTGATCACTCACTATTTGAGTTTCTAGATGACAGAGATCAGTGAAAAACTATACTTTCATAATGTTTGCTCACATATTATTAAAAATATAGTACATGTTTGCTAAATAGATGAATTACAATGTTAATTTAAATTATGTTATTATGAATTATACCAGCAAGAATCCATAGTCTACTCTCAATTACCTTTGATAATTAAACAATAAAAAAGAATTAAAAAAACAAAAAAAACCCAAGAGTTAACTATAGTAGATTTTGGACTACTGTGACCTAAAGAAATCTTAGAAATTCTCAGGAAAATAATCCTCTGTACCTGTATGTTCCTATTCTCATCTCTACTTTTATCAACATGAAAGCTACCTAGGTATGAGGGTAATGGATAGTTCAACATGGAATTATCAGAGTTGCAGTGTATTACATAAAATAGATATTTCATTAAATTTGCAAAACTAAAAGTGGTAGATTTGCTTTTAATAATCCAAATGCAAGGCACTGAAATGCTTTTTAGGTAAAAATTAGTAACAGTACTTTAAATTTATGTGAACTAGTTTCACAAAATTTAAGATATTCAATATGAGATGACGTAGTCTAATTTTGCTTATCATACAGGGAAGAAAGTGATACTTCTTTACCATTTCAGGAGCATTTTCATCTTCTGTTAGTAACTCTTCTGCCATGATGTTAAAATGAAAGCCATCAGCATAGGCTTAAAGGAAATAAGTACTAACACAGAACTAAATTTTAAAAAAAGTAAAGCAAAATTAAATATTTATTTTTGTTGGCAAAAATTTCTATTGGGGAGGGTTAATCACAATTAAAATTTATTCAAAATGAAGTTTTATTTTAGAAAAATGGTTATTTTGTATATAAAGAAGAACAAAATTAAATTTTAAGGAGATTAATGTATTAGTACATATGACATATGACAGTCTATTATTATATAATGTATTTTATTACAAATAAAATCTTCTAAAAGTAAACAGTGTGCCATTTTTACTATATGTTTTGAGATATACATACATATATATATATATATATATATATATATTAGCCTAGGTCCTGTTAGAAACTGACAAAAGAATGGGTTTATTGTGCAATCGTTATATTTGTGTAAAACCTAAGGGTTTGTGAGAAGAAATGTGGAGGGGCTGAAAATTCTAGAACAGCCAGAGATCATGATGCAAGTCTATCCCCAAGTAAAGGAGAGAGGAAAACAATAGAATGGGAATGTCAATAGATCTATTCAAGAAAATTAGAGATACCAAGGGAACATTTTATGCAAAGACAGGCACCATAAAGGACAGAAATGTATGGACCTAACAGAAGCAGAAGATATTAAGAAGAGGTGGTAAGAATACACAGAAGAACTATACAAACAAGATCTTCAAAACACAGACAATCACGATGGTGTGATAACCAATCTGGAGCCAGACATCCTGGAATGCAAAGTCAAGTGGGCCTTAGGAAATATCACTACAAACAAAGCTAGTGGAGGTGATGGAATTCCAGTTGAGCTATTTCAAATCCTAAAAGATGATGCTATGAAAGTGCTGTACTCAATATGCCAGCAAATTTGGAAAACTCTGCAGTGGCCTCAGGACTGGAAAAGGCCAGATTTCATTCCAATCGCAAAGAAAGGCAGTGTCAAAGAATGCTCAAACTACCACACAATTGCACTCATCTCACACACTAGCAAAGTAATGCTCAAAATCCTCCAAGACAGGCTTCAACAGTATGTGAACCATGAACTTCCAGATGTTCAAGCTGGATTTAGAAAAGGCAGAGGAACCAGAGATTAAATTTCCAACATATGCTGGATCATCAAAAAATCAAGAGAGTTTCAGAAAAACATCTGCTTTATTGACTATGCCGAAGCCTTTGATTGTGTGGACTACAAAAACTATGGAAAATTCTTCAAGAGATGGGAATACCAGACCACCTGATCTGCCTCTTGAGAAATCTGTATGCATGTCAGGAAGCAACAGTTAGAACTGAACATGGAACAACAGACTGGTCCAAATAGGGAAAGGAGTACATCAAGGCTGTATATTGTCTCCGTGCTTATTTAACTTATATGCAGAGTACATCATGAGAAATGCTGGGCTGGATGAAGCACAAGCTGTAATCAAGATTGCTGGGAGAAATATCAATAACCTCAGATATGCAGATGACACCACAGTTATGGCAGAAAACGAAGAAGAACTAAAGAGCCTCTTGGTGAAAGTGAAAGAAGAGAGGGAAAATGTTGGCTTAAAACTCAACATTTAGAAAACAAAGATCGTGGCATCTGGTCCCAACACGTCATGGCATGTAGATGGGGAAACAGTGGAAACAATGACAGAATTTATTTAGGAGGGGGAGGGCTCCAAAATCACTGCAGATGGTGACTGCAGCCATGAAATTCAAGGATGCTTGCTCCTTGGAAGAAAAGCTATGATCAAGCTAGACAGCATATTAAAAAGCAGCCATTACTTTGCCAACAAAGATCCATCTAGTCAAAACTATGGTTTTCCCAGTAGTCATGTATGGATGTGAGAGCTAGACTATAAAGAAAGCTGAGAGCCAAAGAATTGATGCTTTTGAACTGTGGTGTTGGAGAAGACTCTTGAGAGTCCCTTGGACTGCAAGGAGTTCCAACCAGTCCATCCTAAAGGAAATCAGTCCTCAATATTCATTGGAAGAACTCATGTTGAAGCTGAAACTCCAATACTTTGGTCACTTGATGCGAAGAACTGACTCATTGGAAAAGACCCTGATGTTGGGATAGATTGAAGGAGAGAGGAGAAGGGGATGACAGAGAATTAGGTGGCAGATAGCATCACTGACCTTATGGACGTGAGTTAGAGTAAGCTCCGGGAATTAGTGATGGATAGGGAAGCCTGGCGTGCTGCAGTCCATGGGGGTCTCAAAGAGTCCGACACAACTGAGTGACTGAACTGAACCACTCTAATGGCACAAAGTGAAGAGGAACTAAAGAGCCTCTTGAAGAAGGTGAAAGAGGTGATTGAAAAAGCTGGCTTGAAAGTCACCATTCAGAAATCTAAGATCATGGCCTTCAGTACCATCACTTCACGGCAAATAGAAGGGGAAAAATTTGGAAACAATGACAGACTTTTTGGGGGGAGGGCTCGAAAATCACTGTGGATTGTTACTGAAACAATGAAATTAAAAGATGCTTGCTTCCTGAAAGGAAAGCTATGGCAAACCTGGACAGCATCTCTGAAAGCAAAGACATCACTTTGCCAACAAAAGTCCATTTAGTCAAAGCTATGGTTTTTCCAGTAGTCATGTGTGGATGTGAGTGTTGGACTTTAAAGAAGGTTGAGTGATGAAGAATTGGGATTTTTGAACTGTGGTGCTGGAGAAGATTATTGAGAGTCCCTTGGACTGCAAGGATATCAAACCAGTCACTCCTTAAGGAAATCAGTCTTGAATATTCATTGGAAGGACTGATGCTGAATTGAAGCTCCGGTACGTTGGCCACCTGATGCAAGGAACTGACTCATTTGAAAAGACCCTCATGCTGGGAAAGATTAAGGCAGGAGGAGAAGGGGACAACAGAGGATGAGATGGCTGAATGGCATCACTGACTCAATGAACATGAGTTTGAGTAAGCTCCGGGAGTTGGTGACTGACAGGGAGGCCTGACGTGCTGCAGTCCATGGGGTCGCAAAGAGTCGGACATGACCGAGTGACTGAACTGAAAGTAGAGAGAGAGAGAGAGACGAGATTGAATGGAAGCATTCTCGGTACTGTAAAATTTGAGGAAAATTCAACAGGGCCATCTGGAGGCCATAGCCAACTTCAGACATGATCTCTCAGTAATGAGCATGCCTCAATCTGTTTGCAGCACTTAGTCCCTGGGTGAGACCAACCTGTGCTCCCCATATGCACAGGACTGTGAAGTGCATTCTCATACCCACTAAAATATCTTCCTCACTTCTGTTTCTTTGAGATGCAAGGCCACATGTTGGAACAAGAGAACTGGTAGTCAGATGTTCAGAATTCCACATTCCTAACTTTGTCAACTTGGAGAGATGAGTTTCTTTTTTATAAAGTTCAGATGAGAAAATATGTAAGGCATCAATGAATTTAGTGAAATGTGAAACTTCTCTGCTCAGTTGACAGAGCAATACCTGGCAAAGGGAAAATTAAACTTTGGACGTTTCACTTAGAATCATTCTTATGTTTGTTTTCCAGTAGATGCCCTAGGATGGCAGCTCATCATAATCTTTTCATGATTCCCTACTTACCTTTCTCTTCTCCTATAGAGACTGTGAAGATTAATATTCTCTATCTCAGGTTCCCTTGTAGGCAGGGGAGATACATGAAACAATTATGGAAAATGAAATATAAAGGAATTATCTTTTGAAAAGAAGATTTAGGGCTGATAAAAAGAAACACATATCCCTAAGTGCTGCCCCTTCCTCTTCCTTTTTGCTCTGAATATAGAAGGTATATCTCAAACTGTAATTGCCAACTTGAAGCCATAGTGAAAAATATGTTAACAAAAGTCACCATGCAAGGGACAGTGTGATGAAAGATAGATCACTGAGAAGCCTGATACACATCCAAGTATTTATCATTCATGTTTCCTCCATACAGATACTCACCCCTACAAATTCTATCCCTGAAACAATTTAACTTTGTTCTCAACCAGTTGATATTTCTATGATGTTTTTAAATTGTTATTCACCACATCCAAAATTACCTTATAGGTGACTAATTCCATATATATATATATATATATATATATATATATATATATATATATATATATGCATTTTGAGTACATAGCTAGCCAGTGTGATACATAAATAAGTTAAGGTATTAAAAGATTATAGAGTTAATGTAATATATTTGTACTTTAGAGAGCCTTCTGAAGAATGGGCCTTATCTCTAAGACAGTTTTTAAAACAAGGAAGCATCATTTAAAAAATGCTTCACCTCCCACCAAGATGTAGTTGTATATTCTGTATTTACAAGGACTCATTCTAGAACCAAAAATATTTATCAGATTTCTGAGGCTTCTATGTTTAAAATAGTTTATTTATATGAGTTTTGCTTGGGTGGAGTACATTGAGTCAGAAATATGTTTTTGAGGGAATTAGAAATGGAAGTAAAAAAACATTCCAGAAGTTGTAGGTGTTATGTTGGAAGTGTTTTGTTTTTCTGATAGGAAATGCTTTTTTTATTTTTAACTGCAATTCAGGGTATTTTTATTTAAAAATTTTAAAACTAACAAAGGACTAATTACACCATCTGCTTTAGTTTCACTCTAATGCAGATTTTCTCTCCATTTTTTTTATCTTTATATAGAAATTCTGTTTGACACCTTGTGCTTAAGTAGATATCTTTGAGTAAAAAATGTAGTTTGACTGACTTCCTGTCAAACCAATATTTGTTCACAAATATCTGTTTTGTTGCTTTCTTAAATAAAATCATATAGCACTTTTCCCATGTGAAGAGTTGGCTAGTTGGTTGTAGTATGAGCTGCCAGCTGGAGCTTTTACAATTTTTAGGATGCCAGCTGCTTTCATTCTGGGCAAATTGTTCCCTGACTTTAGTTTTACTTTTTCTTTCTTTCTTTCTTTTTCTCAATAGGAGTGCACTTCTTTTGCACTAATTATGAGAAGAGAGGATACTGCATCTAACATTCTACATTTACATGACTTAACTGCTCACTTAATGATAAAAATAAACTTCTTTTGAAACTATTATCCTTTGTTTCTGAGACAAAGGCCAGTCAAATACCTAATATGCATCTTTTTGTAAGATAAATTTCAAGTATCTTAGAATAGTTCATTGGAAGTTCTTGTTAAGATGTGACATCTTAAGAAGACATATATGAAATAGCTGGACAAGTAGATGAGGATATTTTACTTAAATATTTTCTCTAGAAATGTAGACCATGGTATTTTACTCATGAAGGTATATTTTGTGTGGAGTTATTGCTGTATGATGGGGCTTCCCAGGTGGTACAATGGGACTTTCCAGGTGGTGCAATGGTAAAGAATATACCTGCCAATGCAAGAGATGCAGGATACAAGGAACAGTTTCAATCTCCTGGTCAGGAAGATCCCCTGGAGTAGGAAATGGCAATCCACTTCAGCATTCTTGTCTGGAAATTTCCATGGACAGAGGAGCCTGGTAGGCTACAGTCCTTGGGGTTGCAAAGAGTTGAATATGACTGAGCATGTACACACATATTGCTGCAGAACTGTAGCATTTTTACCTGTCCCTGCTGTTACTCTAGGAATATGAAGCTCAGACTTGCCTATCTTGACTCAGTTTTGGACTATGTTGCAGTGAATCAGAATATCACAAATTATTTGAATATATTTCTGGAAAAAAAAACTTTAAATGTGAATTATAAGTAAGAAAAGCCCCAGTATACTCAAAATGTACCAAGTTTTCTTGTCTATTGATACGTCTTCTGTAAGAACACTTCTGTTGCTGTCATTTAGTGGCAGTTGGTACGCAAACTAATTTTAACATTGATTAAATAAAAAATTCTTAGTTTTCAAATTCACAATATAAATACCCATTACCTTAAAGAGGCTTGCAACTGTATCTATTAGCAATAACACTTCTATTAAGTTAAAGTTGAACAAGAAAAAATTAACAACTAAATCAGATTATATAAATAACCCTGAGTTTGGAAATAAGGATATTACAGAGTAGCAAAATGAAAATTTTAGAAAAAGGATGTTTCTAAATCTTGTATGATTTAGAATATAAAATTTTATATGAATAAGGACACACAAAAAAATGTACATTTTTGATTATGAGATATTTCTCTAATACATATGACCTAAGTGATCTCTTAAAGAAATTGAAGAACTATTTCTTTCCCTTTAAGTGAAATTTTTTAGCCAAAGAATTTACCACAGGATACAGTATCCACATAGTAATTCATTAATTCACTCCTGCATTCAGAAACACTGCTATGTAAACAGCTATGGACATCAACTGTGTACATACCCTCAAATAAGCTTTACTCCAAGGTTTTAGATGTGGCTTACACTGTGTTAACTTAAAAACTGGATAAATGATTGGGGTAGTACTTTGGGGGGTGTGATATTGTAGATCTGAATTTACCTTATATATACTTCAGATAGTGAACTTAAGAGTTGATAGTCTTCTTTATGCTGCTATTCCAAAAATGAGATTAATATGATACTACCTTGAAAATTCTAAAGATTATGCTGCTAAGTCACGTCAGTCGTGTCCGACTCTGTGCGACCACATAGATGGCAGCCCAACAGGCTACTCTGTCCCTGGGATTCTCCAGGCACTAAAGATTATGAGAACTGATTAAATGGAGGTAAAAAAGAAAGTTACACCTAATGATACTTTATTCTCTCTTTACAAATTTTAAAATGTGGGATATATTATGTTTGAAACTGTACTGAATCTGGCTGAAGGTGTGACAAAATATTGTTTACATTTATTTTGCTGGAAAGGAAAGTATGCTCTGAAATGATCCACGGTTGCAATGCAACTTTATGACTGTTGTTGCTGTTGTTGTTGTTCAACTGCTCAGGTGTGTCCGACTCTGTGACTCCATGGACCGCAGCACGCCAGGCTTCCCTGTCCTTTACCATCTCCCAGAGCTTGCTGAAACTCACGTCCATTGAGTTGGTAATACCATCCAACCATCTCATCCTCTGTCGTCCCCTTCTCTCTTTACCAGAGAGTCAGCTCTTCGCATCAGGTAGTCAAAGTATTGAAGCTTCAGCTAAGCATCACTCCTTCCAATGAATATTCAGGATTGATTTTCTTTAGGATGAACTGGTTGGATCTCCTTGCAGTCCAAGGGACTTTCAAGAGTCTTCTCCAACACCATAGTTCAAAAGCATCAATTCTTTGATGCTCAGCCTTCTTTATGGTACAATTCTCATGTCCATACATGACCACTGGAAAAACAACAGCTCTGACTATATGGATCTCTTTAAGCAAAGTAATGTCTCTGCTTTTCAATATGACTCTTACAATTATTTATTCCTTACATACACATACATGTACATGTATATAATATAATTGCACTTGCATTCTGATTATTTGGAATTTAATAAAAGAGTTTATTTATAGAGTATTTTTCTTGATCTAATTAATGGAGTGTTATTGAATGTATTTTAAAAATTGTTATCTAAGTACCCATGTGAAAATATCTATCTAGACATAGATTTAGATATATTTTATTTTTCCTTCATTTTTGGGCCCATAATATACAAATATCAAACTTGCATTAAAAACCAAACTTTAAGAACGGTTATCAAATTATTTGAGTTAATATTTAAATTTATGTTGGCAACTATATAACACTAATTGTACTTTTGAATGTTTAGAATTGCAGTGATAAATTGCAGAATAAATATGTATTACTAAGACAAAAATGACATTTGCTACCAATTTATAAATGAACAAAGCAAACACTGAGATAAAAGTAAATTTCTATAAATCCTGTTTCCTGCAAACTTAGCATTTGTTGTCACCATTTATCCAACTTCTATTCTTATAAAAAAATCATGCATAAACAGAAAAGAAACATAACCCATGTATCTTGGTTTATAATTTATATATGTTTGATTTAAATATACTTTCAAATTTGTAACTGCTATTGAATAAAAAAGCAGAACCCACACCAGACTAGGAAGACACTTTCTCTTACTTTATAATTTTGAAATTCTTTATATATTTATTAATTGGTCTATTTAAATATACTGCTCTGATATAGAACACTTTTTGAGAGACATATAAATTAATTTTAAAGATATATAGAACATATATATCAGAAGCTTATCTCAGAAGTGTGGCGGCTGTGACGGTCTGTGCAGAAGCATGGCCAAGAGGAGCTACATCACTGCCGAGGCCGGGGGCGGCGGCCTAGAGGAGCTACCCCGGGCCAGATGCTGGAAGAGGCGGCCGAGAGGAGCTACCCTGGGCTGGAGGCTGGGGACGGCGGCCCAGAGGAGCTAGCATGCGCCCGAGACCGAGGATGGCAGCCAAGAGGAGTTACCCCAGGTCCAAGGAACAGCAGCTTCGTAGACACAAGAGGGTGGAGAGGAGTTCCTCCACATTCAAGGTCAGGAGGGGCGGTCATAACTTGATACCCTTTGTCCAAGGTAAGGAGCAGCGGCTACACTTTGCTGGAGCAGCCGTGAAGAGATACCCCACGTCCAAGGTAAGAGAAACTCAAGTAAAACGGTAGGTGTTGTGAGAGGGCATCAGAGGGAGACACACTAAAACTATAATCACAGAAAACTAGCTAATCTAATCACATGGACCACAGCCTTGTCTATCTCAATGAAACCAAGCCATGCCGTGTGGGGCACCCAAGACGGATGGGTCATGGTGGAGAGGTCTGACAGAATGTGGTCCACTGGAGAAGGGCATGGCAAACCACTTCAGTATTCTTGCCTTGAGAACTCTATGAACAGTATGAAAAGGCAAAAAGTAAGGACACTGAAAGATGAACTCCCCCGGTCGGTAGGTGCCCGATATGCTACTGGAGATCAGTGGAGAAATAACTCCAGAAAGAATGATGGGATGGAGCCAAAGCAAAAACAATACCCAGCTGTGGATGTGACTTGTGATAGAAGCAAGGTTCGATGCTGTAAACAGCCATATTGCATAGGAACCTGGAATGTTAGGTCCATGAATCAAGGCAAGTGGAAGTGGTCAAACAGGAGATGGCAGGAGTGAATGTTGACATTCTAGGAATCAGTGAACTAAGATGGACTGGAATGGGTGAACTTAACTTAGATGACAATTATATCTACTACTGTGGGCAGGAATCCCTTAGAAGAAATGGAATAGCTATCATGGTCAACAAAAGAGTCCAAAATGCAGTACTTGGATGCAATCTCAAAAACGACAGGATGATCTCTGTTCGTTTCCAAGGCAAACCATTCAATATCGCAGCAATCCAAGTCTATGCCCCTACAAGTAACACTGAAGAAGCTGAAGTTGAACGGTTCTATGAAGACCTACAAGACCTTTTAGAACTAACACCCCCCAAAGATGTCCTTTTCATTATAGGGGACTGGAATGCAAAAGTAGGAAGTCAGGAAACACCTGGCGTAACAGGCAAATTTGACCTTGGAGTACAGAATGAAGCAGGGCAAAGGCTAATAGAGTTTTTGCCAAGAGAACGCACAGGTCATAGCAAACACCCTCTTCCAACAACACAAGAGAACACTCTACACATGGACATCATCAGATGGTCAATACCTAAATCAGATTGATTATATTCTTTGCAGCCAAAGATGGAGAAGCTCTATACAGTCAGAAAAAACAAGACCGGGAGCAGACTGTGGCTCAGATCGTGAACTCCTTATTGACAAATTCAGACTTAAATTGAAGTAGGGAAAACCACTAAACCATTCAGGTATGACCTAAATCAAATCCCTTATGATTATACAGTAAAAGTGAATAATAGATTTAAGGGACTAGATCTGATAGACAGAGTGCCTGATGAATTATGGACAGAGGTTCATGACGTTGTACAGGAGACAGGGATCAAGACAATCCCCATGGAAAAGAAATGCAAAAAAGCAAAAAGGCTGTCTGAGGAGGCCTTACAAATAGCTAGGAAAAGAAGAGCAGTGAAAAGCAAAGGAGAAAAGGAAACATATTCCCATCTGAATGCAGAGTTCCAAAGAATAACAATGAGAGATAAGAAAGCCTTCTTCAGTGATCAATGCAAAGAAATAGAGGAAAACAACAGAGTGGGAAAGACTGGAGATCTCTTCAAAAAAATTACAGATACCAAGGGAACATTTCATGTAAAGATGGGCTCGGTAAGGGACAGAAATGCTATGGACATAACAAAAGCAGAAGCTATTAAGAAGAGGTGGCAAGAATACACGCAAGAACTGTATAAAAAAGATCTTCATGACCCATATAATCACAACGGTGTGACCACTCACCTAGAGCCAGACATCCTGAAATGTGAAGTCAAGTGAGCCTTAGAAAGTAGCACTACGAACAAAGCTAATGGAGGTGATGGAATTCCAGTTGAGCTATTTCAAATCCTGAAAGATGATGCTGTGAAAGTGCTGCACTCGATATTCCAGCAAATCTGAAAAACTCAACAGTGGCCAGAGGACTGGAAAAGGTCAGTTTTCATTCCAATCCCAAAGAAATACAATGCCAAAAATGCTCCAACTACCACAAAATTGCACTCACTCTAGTAAAGTAATGCTTAAAATTCTCCAAGGCAGGCTTCAGCAATACGTGAACTGTGAACTTCCAGATATTCAAGCTGGTTTTAGAAAAGGCAGAGGAACCAGAGATCAAATTGCCAACATCTGCTGGATCATCAAAAAAGCAAGAGAGTTCCAGAAAAACACCTATTTCTGCTTTATTGACTATGCCAAATCCTTTGACTGTGTGGATCACAATAAACTGTGGAAAATTCTGAAAGAGATGGGAATACCAGACCACCTGACCTGTCTCTTGAGAAACCTGTATGCAGGTCAGGAAGCAACAGTTAGAACTGGACATGTAACAACAGACTGGTTCTAAATAGGAAAAGGAATACGTGAAGGCTGTATATTGTCACCCTGTTTATTTAACTTATATGTAGAGTACATCATGAGAAACGCTAGGCTGGATGAAGCACAAGATGGAATCAAGATAGCCAGGAGATATATCAATAGCCTCAGATATGCAGATGATACCAACCTTAATTCAGAAAACGAAGAAGAACTAAAAGGCCTCGATGAAAGTGAAAGAGGAGAGTGAAAAAATTGGCTTAAAACTCAACATTCAGAAAATGAAAGTCATGGCATCTGGTCCCATCACTTCATGGCAAATAGATGGGGAAACAGTGGAAACAGTGGCTGACTTTTTTGGTGGGGCTCCAAAATCAGATGGTGACTGCAGCCATTAAATTAAAAGATGCTTGCTCCTTGGAAGAAAAATAATGACCAAGGTAGACAGCATATTAATAAGCAGACATTACTTTGCCAACAAAGGTCCATCTAGTCAAAGCTATGTTTTTTCCAGTAATCATGTGTGAACGTGAGAGTTGGACTATAAAGAATGCTGAGCGTCGAAGAACTGACGTTTTTGAATTGTGGTTTTGGAGAAGACTCTTGAGAGTCCCTTGGACTGCAAGGAGAACCAACTTGTCAGTCCTAAAGGAAATCAGTCCTGAATATTCACTGGAAGGACTGATGCTGAAGCTGAAGCTACAATACTTTGTCCACCTGATGCATAGCACTGAGTCATTGGAAAAAACACTGATGTTGGGAAATTTGAAGGCAGGATTAAAAGTGGATGATAGAGGATAAGTTGATTGGATAACATCACTGACTCAATGGACACGAGTCTTAGCAGGCTCCAGAAGTTGGTAATGGACAGGGAAGCCTGACGTGCTGCATGCCATGGGGTTGCAATGAGCCAGACACAACTCTTTGACTGAACTGAATTGAACTGAAATATACTAAAATAGCTAAGGTTTAAATTATAGAGTATAGAGTCAGTTCCACGGAGATGGTAATCAAAATCCTAAAAACATCTGAGTAAACACAGTAGGGACTAAAAGAAAAAAAAAAAGAAAAGAATTTGATGAAGAAATCCTAAAAAAAAAAAATATTGAAAAAGTGAAGAAAGGCATCAGAAAACTGAAATATGAGTATCAGAAAGGAGTGATAATATAGGACATGAGTTTATGATAACTGAGTGAAAAAACAGTTTCAGATGGAGGGTGTAGAGAACATTTTCTGATAGGAGTATTTTGTACCAATTGTCTCTTCTACTAGTATTGTTTTGATACCTGAAAATGAAATGAAAGTGTTAGTCACTCAGTTGTGCCCAACTTTTTGTGATCCCATGGACTGTAGCCCACCAGACTCGTCTGTTAATGAGATTCTCCAGGCAAGAGTGGATTGCCATTCCCTTCTCCAAGGAGCTTCACAGCCAGGGATCAATCCCGGGTCTTCCATATTGCAGGCAGATTCTTCACCGTCTGAGCCACAGAGAAATCTTCTACTACTACTCAGGCTAAAGCAAGACTCATTATTATCCATTTCATAATAACTGGATCTTTTATGTAAGTATGTTTTCCTATCACAATGATTTTCATATAAATATTTAGTTGTTTCTTTCATTATTTGTTCACCATTGTTCCCTCTGATTAAAGAGTCATTGAGAAAGCAGGGTTCTTTATTTTATTCATCACTATATAACACAAATTTATCTTAATTTTTGACACCTTGTACTAATTTCTCATTAAATATTTATTGAATGAAAGTACAAAATTATAGTATAGAGGGAGAGGAAGATAGAGAATATATTTTCAATGGATTTGAAAAATAAGAGATTATGGGATACCTAATTAAGAGAGTGGCAGCTGACTAATAGTAATAATAATGGGGGAAAATTCAGCTTTTACTGTATTTCAGGCACTGTGTTAATTACTTCTCATATATTCTCTCATTTAGTCATCAAGGCAAACTATAAGATTGTTATTACTTACATCTCAATTCTAAACATCAGATAAAAATGGGCAGGAAAGTTTAAATTTCAACACTAAAGAAGTATTGAGCTCAGGAATCAAATCTATGTTATCTTTGTAGATACCATGTCTTTAACATGCTTTGATTTTAGTGGGTTACAAATTAAATGAGAAGCAGTGAAGAGACTGAGACTATCTGCTTTTGAGTGTCTTAAAGAAAGAATAAACACATGTTTATATTGAGGATTTGGAGAGGGTACATTACAGAACCTGAACATATTATATGCTAAGACTAAGAAGTAGTCAAATTCTTGTCAGTAGATGTTGAAACAACAAAGTCAATTAATGATGTAAAACTGGTGGGTTCAGCTGGCCATGAAATGATAAATAAAGGTACCAATAAATACTCTCCTATTGAAAAAAAACATATTGAGAGTGGGAGTGATAAATTTATAGTTGAAAAGGGACACTAAGTTAAAAACCTATGTTCATACAGACTTCAGGGAATTTGCTCGGGGTGGGTGGTGTGTAGAAGAAAAGGCCATATGATAGATGACAACACCATGGAGGAATAAAAAATTCTGGTCTTCACTAAAATGTTGCTCATAAATAAGGTATTGGTACTGAAGATGTGAGAAAGCAGCTGGTAGACCATCTCCCAAATTTCATAGTGTTGAGAGTAGAAGTCAATTAAATTACACCTGAGATAAATAAAATACCTTCAGAAGAGTTAATTGTTGTTTTTATGATCTTTCTATGAGATAAAATTTAGATATCACATTGTACAGTAGAGGACCTTGTGATTGATAACTATTAAGATATTAGAATTGTTTGATTCATAGTGCTCTGTGATGTTATCATTCCCATTATGTGGACAAGACAAAAACAAAAACAGAAAAAAATGAAAGAACTCTAGCATATGTTCAGTTTAATTAATATTACAATTCTAATATAATGACATCTACACAGCATTTTTTTTTTTTGGTTGTACAACTCTGTAAATGTATTTAATTTTTTTTTTTATTTTAGTTGGGGGCTAATTACTTTACAATATTGTAGTAGTTTTTGCCATACATCGACATGAATCAGCCATGGATTCACATGTGCTCCCCCTCCCAAACCCTCCTCCCACCTCCCTCCCCCTCCCATCCCTCAGTGTCATCCCAACGCTCCATCCCTGAGCATCCGTCCCATGCATAGAACATGTTCATAACTGCTACAAAACTAAATTTGAAGAGCTTTAGTAGTGAAATACAAGGAAACAGTAAATCAACATTTTTTATTGCTTTTTGCACAGTGTGTGTTCTCAGCTTAATACAAGTTACTGTTGTAAATATATATGTGTGTATAATGTTTGTGTGTATATATGTGTTTGTGTATATATATATATGGGCTTCCCTCATTGGTAAAGAATCTGCCTGCAATGCTGGAGACCTGGGTTTGATCCCTGAGTTGGGAAGATCCCCTGGAGAAGGGAATCACTACCTACTCCAGTATTCTTGCCTGGAGAATTCCATGGACAGAGGAGTCTGGAGGGCTACAGTCTATAAGTTTGCAAAGAAACGGATGTGACTGAGCTACTAACACTTTCTTTCACTTTCATATGGAATATAGAGCATCACATTTGCCTTCAAGAGGCTAATGATGCATCTGTAGTGACAGTAGAAAAATTATGAAATAATTAGGGAACATTCATGAGAAGAACTGTGAAACTGAATTACACATATAATAGAAGAAAAAGAAAGGAAAAGTAAGTAACAGCTAGAGTAATCAAAAGAAGGCTACAACGAAGCAGGTTGAACTTATTCTGGATCTTGGGAAATATGTAAGATTTAGATAAACAGAAGGTGGATGAAAATCACAATAGAATAATATCCGGAGCTGAGGGTTTAAGGTGTCAAAGAGCAAGGGTCTTGAAGGATGCCAAAGCTTCTGCAGGTAGCTGAAGTCATCAGATCACAATCAAAAGCAACTGCACAAAAATTCAGCAAGAAATAACCAGAAGCACTGTGGCAGATATTCTGACTGTTTGCAAAGTGAAGAGAAGCAGATCAACCAGATGGGACTACAAAAACCAAGATAGGGTAGATCTTTTTTAAAATAGGCATCAAGCTACTCATTAAACTGAAAAGCAGATCCTATGGTGGTGACAGGTTTTGAAAAGAATGGGTGAAAAGAAACATATGCCGCAGTTTTGCTTTTCAAAGCCAAACTTGTACAGATGGAAAATATCTTCAAATATGAAAGATGAGAGTGCAGGACACAAAACAGAGACCTTCATGTTGCAGTTTGAGTTTTCTCTGTGTTTTTACACTTAAAGTCTTAGATGGAATAGCATTTATTATTTCAAATATTATCCTCTGATATTTGATTGTATATTTAACATCTCTAATGTTCTAAAACTTAAAAAGTTCACTTTGGATAATAAATCAGTAATAAATAATATTCATGAGAAAACAGTGCTGTTTAAGGTGACTGACATTTGAAAAATGTGCATCTACTTGCGTATTTACAAATTTTTTGTAGTTATTGCTATTTTATATCACGTATAACTTTTTTTGTGGCTTAGATATGACTTTTTTTCTTTTGAAGTTCTTCACTAATTTTGTTATCCCTTTCATGTATGGTTGAATTTTAAAACAGGTTATGACTGATTTTGTTGGCACTGCAATTAGATATATGTATGCCTACTTTATGTTATTGATAAGTCACCGTGAGGTCTATTGAGAATTTCAAAGTTTCAATAGATTCTGTCACAAGAGATAAGAATAAATGATTAAGTGTGTACATTGATGGAGAAATAAATTTTATAGCACATAAGTGTTTTTATGAGATTAATAACCTAATGCTAATGAAATATAAGTAAATTATAATTTTTCGCCAGTCATTTTCTTCTCTCCAAATAGGAAATTATAAAAATATATGAGACTATAAGTTTATTGTTTGTTAGAGTGGTCTTCATGAGTGAGTCTTAATTTAAATGAATATTAGTCCAGAACAATGAGTAATTAAAGCCTTTATGCCAGAGTGATGAGGTTTTAGTTTTATTTGGTCCATATCTACACCCTAAAGTAAGATGAATAAAATTAAAATGTAACAATTAAGTATTTTATAGTATATAGAGTTAGTTAATGCTACACAGAGTTAGCAAATTTCCCTTTATTTGAATTATTCTAATGCCTGAATGAATTATAACTATTATTCAGAAGTGTTTTCTGCTAAAATCATTATAGAAAGCAAACATAATTTTACTACTAGAACCTTACTAAGATCAGAATAAAACTATACAACAACTTCTATCATAATTACAGATGAAATATAAACCTAAAAAGACATTAACAAATAGAATCCAGAGATATTAGAAGAGAACACTATATAGTTTGGGTTTCCCTGGCAATTCAGTGGTAAAGAATCTGTCTGCCAATGCAGGAGACAAGGATTCGATCTCTGGCTCAGGAAGATCACCTGGAGAAGAAAATGGCAACCCACTCCATTATTCTTGCCTAGGAAATCCCATGGACAAAAGAGCCTGGTGAGAGATAGCCCATGGGGTCACAAAAGAGTCAGACATGACTTATTGACTAGACAACAGCTATGTAATTCCTAAGCTGACTTTATTCTAATAATGCAAGGGTTGTATAATGTTTGGAAATTAATATAACTCACATTAATAGTATGAATAGAAAAATAACATATGCATAAAAAATATTTCATAAAACTAAAAAAATATAGTAGAAATGTTTATTAAATATATAATATTTAGGAATGTTTTATTCTGATAGAGTATCTTTAATAACTATACAGCAAATATGGTATTTTTTGATGAACTATTGAAAATTTTCCCTTTGAAACTGGCAATGAAACAAGGGTGTCTGCAATTACTACTTTTACTTAGCAAATATTGGTGGTAATACAGCAACAAAAAGCAAAAGTGGTGATAAAGTATAATTGCCTCTATTATCAGGTGACTAGAGAAAATCTCAGAAAGTCTAAAATAATCTATAGGCTAATTATCAGAATTTAAAAGCAACTTTTACAAAATTGATAAGTCTATAAAATACCCAATCATATTTTCATATACTGGAAACAGATGGAAATAAAAAAAAAATAAAAGATAACATTCTCAATAACAGCAAGATTTTCAATTACTTATGACATAATCTAATGAACAACACTAAAACATTCCACGTATCAGGAAATGTCCATAATATTACTAAGAAATATCAAAGAAGATCTAAATAAATGGAAGGATTTGTTACATTTATTGATTGGACGATTTAATTTTCAAAAGCTGCCAGTTCTCTTGCTCTCTCTCTCTCTCTCTCTCTCTCTCTCTCTATATATATATATATATATATATATACATATACATACACATACACACACACATATATTTAAAAAGTGAAAAGTGAAACTGTTAGTTGCTCAGTCCTGCCCGACTATTTGCTACTCTATTGACTATAGTCTGCCAGACTCCTCTGTCCACGGAATTATCCAGGCAACAACACTAGAGTGGGTAACCGTTCCCTCCTCCAGGGGATTTTCCCAACTCTGGGGTTAAACTGGAGTCTCCTGTACTGCAGGAAGATTCTTTCCCATCCGAGCCACTAGGAAAGCCCTATATATCTATTAAACACAATGCAATTCTTGTTAAAATATAAGGGGTTTTCTTTCTTTTTTCCCCTCAAGGGGAATTGATGGGTTGGTTCTCAGTTTTAAAGAAAATCAGAGGGGCAAGTGAAGCCGAGATAATTTTTGTTGTTGTTGTTCAGTTGCACAGTCGTGTCTGACTCTTAGTGACCCCATGGACTGCATGCAGTATGCCAGGCCTCCCTGTCCTTCACCATCTCCTGGAGCTTGCTCAAATTCATGTCCATTGAGTTGGTGATGCCATCCAACCATCTCATCCTCTGTTGTCCCCTTCTCTTCCTACCTTCAATCTTTACCAGCATCAGGGTCTTTTCTAATGAGTCGGCTCTTTGTATCAGGTGACTAAAGTATTGGAGCTTCAGCTTCAACATCAGTCCTTCCAATGAATATGCAGAATCGATTTCCTTTAGGACTGATTGGTTTGATCTCCTTGCAGTCCAAAGGAATCTCAAGAGTCTTCTCCAACATCATAATTCAATAGCATCAATTCTTCATCATTCAGCTTTCTTTGTGGTCCAACTCTCACATCCATTAATAATTTTAAGTTAGAACAACAAAATGGAGGCTGCCATTGACATTTGGCCTTCCTTGTAGATGCATCAGTCCAATCTTCACATAGTTTTCTTCTCTATATCTCTGTGTGTACTTTTCTGATTTTTATAAGTACACTTACTGAATTAGAGGCCACCAGAATGCCATATGAAATCATCTTGATCCTTACATTAAATTTATCAGCAAAGACCCTATTTCCAAATAAAGTCACATTCCACCTTTTTTCTCTTCCCCTCCTCCATGCAGTGGGTGAGATCTTAGTTCCCTGACAAAGGATTAAACCCACACCCCCTGCACTGGAAGCATGGGATCTTAACCATGGGGCTGTCAGCAAAGTCCTTAAGGTCACATTCTAGTGTTCTGAGTACATGTGTACTTTGGGAGGGAAATTATTCAATACATTACAGTTTTGCTTCAGTAAAGTATTTACAGAAAAAATATATATTAATATACTATCAAAATAATATTAGGTTAATACTCACGGGGTATATTATTAGTTTAAGCTTAATTTTTTTCATAAGACATTAAAATTTTATCTCAGGTCCATTTTTATCAATAAAATTATATAAACAGGCATATATATATGTATATTCTTGTTATATATATGTGTAATATATACATATATATATTATTTTTACAAAACATTTCTGTCGTATTGAAATATATGAGTGTTTTCCACTTTTTGTGTTATGTTTATTTCCTTTGCTCTTAATATAATCAATTTACAATTTTAAATCTAATAAAATGAAAAAGCAAAATGAATTTTGTAGATATTGATTGACTTCAAATAACTGTGTACATAAGCTTAAAGTCAGTGATCACAATATAAGTAGACTGTTAAGATATTGTTAATAATTCTACACCTTATTATGCTATGGAACTCCAGAAATTTGAAATTCAAAAGTTAAAGAGGATTTATTTCTTTTATTGCAACATGATTAAAAAAAATCTTCAAACAAATATCAGATTAAAGACAATAATCACATAAATGTATAATCACAGCATTCTTACTGATATAGCCTGATTTTTAAAATCTAGAGATAGTTTAGGATTTAGTCCTCACTTTTTCACAAACCAATTCCTTTCTATTTTACATGCAATATGATAATCATGATTTTCTGTGTGACACATTAGAATAAAGAGTTCCATCTTTAATCCATACAGCTTTTAAAACAATCTCAATTTCTAAATTAAGAAAGGAGTGTTTTAGCATTGCTTGTTTATATGTAAACCAAAATATCTTATCTTGGTTTTATGATGCTGTTTGTAAGCTCTGGAGATACTAAGGCTAATTTCATCTTTGTTACATTCTTGGATAATCTGTTCTGAGGCTTTGTGTATTGCTGACATACAATGTTCAGATTTTATTTTTCCTTAGTGGAGTTTGTTGTTTAGCCTTGCGATCACTAAACCTTGTTATCGTTTATCCTGCTCATTCAGCTGCAAGGTTCAGTCCCTGTCCATCATGCTCTCTAATGCCCAATATCTGCAGTTTCTTGCAGTTTTTTGTTTTTGTTTATTGGCATAAGCTCTTTTTCCTCTTTGGGAAGATCATAGCTCATCTTATGAATAAGAACCATTTAAAAATATTTTCTCATTTTCAAAATATAATTTAGCATTTATAGAGAGAGAGAAAAAAAAGGAGGTAAATATTTTAGTAACAATATATTTGAAATTAATTAGCAAAATCAATTAGAAAAGAAATTTAGTCAGTATAGAGTTATAGCATTAGGGAAACAAACCTATAAAAAATGTTTTTAAAAATATCCAAAAAATGGCTTCTCTAGTCATCTACTAGGAGAAGTATTAAGACATAGAACTGTCTCAGAAAATCTACACCCCCAGTAGTATGAGGTCCAGTTAATAAGGTTTTGTGAAATAGACTCTGTCATTCCAAAATGCATAGATTGACAAAAAATATTTGATAAAACAACATGCTTCAGATACAGAAAAATCTTCCATTCTATACCATTTATGTATAATATAGCAAGTGATACAAGATAGTTGTAAGGTGAATGGCAGATTTTACAGGTATCCCATTTCATATCACCTTGGCACTCACTATAACAGACATCCAGAAGTTGTGTTACTGCAAGAGCCTACACATCTACAACTGATGACTTTCTAATAAGCATTTAGCTTGACAGTAGGCTAGAAATGCTAGCTAAGGGAATGTCCATGGAGCATTCCTCATCCATTGACAGAGCAGGAGAAGAATTACAGCAGCTTCTTAGTTTATGGTTGGGACAAAATATACGTACACACATTCAATGTGAGAGCTTCACACTGGCAGCATCAGCATTAGCTAGGGGCTGGTCAGAAGTTCTAGGGACCCATGCAAGAACTAATGAGTCAGAATTTCTGGGGAATGACCTTCAGAAACTGCTTCAACTAGATCTTCAAATAGCCGTTGTATCTACTAAAATTTGAGAAGCATTAATTTATACCTAGAGCCAGACATCCTGGAGTGTGAAGTCAAGTGGGCCTTAGGAAGTATCACTATGAACAAAGCTAGTGGAGGTGATGGAATTCCAGTTGAGCTATTTCAAATCCTCAAAGATGATGCTGTGAAAGTGCTGCACTCAATATGTCAGCAAATTTGGAAAACTCAGCAGTGGCCACAGGACTGGAAAACGTCAGTCTTCATTCCAATCCCAAAGAAAGGCAATGCCAAAGAATGCTCAAACTACCGCACAATTGCACTCATCTCACACGCTACTAAAGTAACGCTGAAAATTCTCCAAGCCAGGCTTCAGCAATATGTGAACTGTGAACTTCCAGACGTTCAAGCTGGTTTTAGAAAAGGCAGAGGAACCAAAGAAAAAAAATTGCCAACATCTGCTGGATCATCGAAAAAGCAAGAGAGTTCCAGAAAAGCATCTATTTCTGCTTTATTTATTACGCCAAAGCCTTTGACTGTGTGGATCTGAATACACTGTGGAAAATTCTGAAAGAGATGGGCATACCAGATCACCTGACCTGCCTCTTGAGAAACCTGTATGCAGGTCAGGAAGCAACAGCTATAACTGGACATGAAACAACAGGCTGGTTCCAAATAGGAAAAGGAGTACATCAAGGCTGTATATTGTCACCCTGCTTATTTAACTTCTATGCAGAGTACATCATGAGAAATGCTGGGCTGGAAGAAACACAAGCTGGAATCAAGATTGCTGGGAGAAATATCAATAATCTCAGATATACAGATGACACCACCCTTATGGCAGAAAGTGAAGAAGAAATAAAGAGCCTCTTGATGAAAGTGAAAGAGCAGAGAGAAAAAGTTGTTTTAAAGCTCAACATTCAGAAAACTGAGATCATGGCATCTAGTCCCTTCACTTCATGGGAAATAGATGGGGAAACAGTGGAAACAGTGTCAGACTTTATTTTTTTGGACTCCAAAATCACTGCAGATGGTGATCGCAGCCATGAAATTAAAAGATGCTTACTCCTTGAAAAGAAAGTTATGACCAACCTGGACAGCATATTAAAAAGCAGAGACATTGCTTTGTCAATAAAGGTTCGTCTATTTAAGGCTATGGTTTTTCCAGTAGTCATGTATCAATATGAGTGTTGGACTATAAAGAAAGCTGAGCGCTGAAGAATAGATGCTTTTGAATTGTGGTATTGGAGAAGACTCTTGCGAGTCCCTTGGACTGCAAGGAGATCCAACCAGTCCATCCTAAAGGAGATCAGTCCTGGATGTTAATTGGAAGGAATGATGTTGAACCTGAAACTCCAGTATTTTGGCTACCTGAAGCGAAGAGCTGCCTGGGAAACCTATCAGTTCAGTTCAGTTCAGTCACTCAGTCGTGTCCAACTCTTTGCAACCCCATGGACTGCAGCATGCCAAGTTTCCCTGTCCATCAGGGACACCCATAGGAGACTATGCTAACATTAATAAAGCAAAATCAATGGAGACCTCTAAGTGAAGCAACAAATAGAGGGGAACAGTATCCACGAATATCAGAAAACTATCAGTGATGACTAAAAGACCATTCTGCACTGAAATTTGTTGCTTGACAACTAAGGCTTAAAAAATGTTTTAGAAGAATAAGGTGATAATCATGTTTTGCTCACTTGGAGGGGTATTTTCTAATGATACTAGTAGCCAGTTCTCTGCTGAAAGTGTGGACAATGTCTCTTTAGAACAAAGTTGAAATACAAGTTTGAAGTCAGGAAAAAAAAAAGTTTGCTTTCAACTGGATAAAATGAAGGACCATTTTAAAACAAACTTCATATTTATAAAAATAAAGTATTTTCCTGTCCTAGATCAAAATAAGTATAAAATACCAGAGATGAAATGCCCAAGAAGATAATTCATACATTTCAGTTATGACAATTTGTTTTGAGTAGAAAATAAAAGTCAAAACTTAATCCAACACTAAAAGCACTATATTTTTCAAAAATAAGTAGCTCATGAAACAAGAATTCACATTTTACACGTTTTAACTAATCAAGCTAACAGTTTTCACAACATATCCTCGTCTAATATCATAATTAGGAAGGAACATTTCATGTAGTGCAATTGTCACCAGCTAGATTCCAGTTTAACTATAATAGCATTAGTGAGTAACAGGGCATGGAAATGAGTTCTACAAGCTGGCGGCATAAGGAAAAGATTCTATATCCTTTCTCTGTTTAGAATGTGATCACTACCATCTTAGTGCCCCTGTGATTGCTCCATTTCTCAGGTAAAAATAAACTTAACATGTTGAAATAGTTAACATTTAAAATGAAAAATCCAAGTCTGTATCGAGTCAGAGTTTGAGCTAAGTGTACAATAACTCACATTTCCTTTACCTACACACCCTCATATACACATAACTAAAATCACATGAATAAGACCTATTGTCTCAATTAATAGTAAATTTCATATAGACTAAATTTCATAAAGACTAAAATATTGATTGATTGATTCATTCATTCATTCAGTTTATATTCTCAGATTTTCAGTGTACTTTGTTATATGTAGGTATAAAGATTAAATATTTAGATTAAGATAGAAATCTGTAATATAGGGATTTATGCAGGCATTAACAAAGATACAATGGTGGAAATAAATATATTTAATAATTACAATAACTATTGGACATGTGACACAGGATAATTCCCAGCTTGGAAACACTGTTGCTATTTTTCCAACATGTGCATTCTGAGAGAGGTAGCTTTAATAGCATATCAACTGATAAAATATATTTGAGTATAAAATAAGTGAAATATTGTTTCTATAAATCAAACCATAAAAATTGAAATGTACTAAATTCTCACCTGTGGTGAGTTATTAAAGATTAATACATCTGCGTATCTCAGTGGAACAGGAGTTGAATTTCAGAAAATTTGCAGGTGTGTAAGATATTTGCATTTTCACAAGGGATCATGAGGAAGAAAATAACTGACAAACACTTCTCTGCTCTAAGGTTTTTATGCCCAAGGAATTCTTAATTTCAAAAGGAATCAGACAATATCTCTTGTTCTGCAAGTATGACTGATTTGGCATGTTGATGTTTCTTGTAGTTTCTCTATGACTTGTCAGTAATGTATAAACACATGTGTCTTTGCCTACACTTTTGGTGAACAGGCATTTTGTTTGTTATTTCCACTATAACTCTTCAAATTATCTAACAAAAAGCTGTCTACACAAATGGGTACAGATAATTCTTTTAATCTCACTTAACATAATGCTTATTAATACTCAGTTTCTCTACCATTTTGCATAAAGAAATTGTAATTTAGGAAAGCATATAAGCTATGTTTCTTTTTAAAACATAATTTTTATTCTCTATAGTTTAAAATGGAATTTTAATATATCTACTGTAATTTTTATACTATTTTTATTTTTAGAGATGTAATCAACTAAAATCTCAGTTCAGTCCATTCACTCAGTCATGTCCAACTCTTTGCGACCCAATGGACTGCAGCATGCCTGGCTTCCCTGTCCATCACTGTCTCCAGGAGCTTGCTCAAACTTACGTCCATCGAGTTGGTGATGCCATCCAACCATCTCATCCTCTGTCATCCCCTTCTCCTCCTGCCTTCACTCTTTCTCAGCATTAGGGTCTTTTCCAGTGAGTCAGTACTTTGCATCAGGTGGCCAATGTATTGGAGTTTCAGCTTCAGCATCAGTCTTTCGAATGAATATTCAGGACTGATTTCTTTTAGGTTTGACTGGTTTGATCTTCTTGCAGTCCAAGGGGATCTTGTGCACTATATAATTGTACACTATAAATATATACTAAAATATAGTCTATGTATTTATAGTGTACAATTTGAAAGGTTGCTCAGTGTATACAACTGTGTAAAAATGAACATAATCCAGATATTGAAACCACTTCCATAACGCAAGAGTTTCTTTTTGCCCGCTTGGTAATCACACTCTACTTGCCTATCCCGAATCTTTTCTACGTAACAATTGATCTTATTTCTGTCATCACTGATTAGTTTGAATTTTCTATAATTTCATATACTTCATATACTACATACTCATTTTTATGTGTATGACTTCTTTTATACAGCATAATTACTTTGAGATGTATCTATGTTGTTGCGTGTATCAATAATTCTTAGTTTTTCCCTCCTCTTCTCTCCTTCCCTTCTTCCTGCCTTCTATAATCAAGTAACACTCCATTGTTAGAATTTAAAACTATTTGTTCACCCACACATTTGTTTGTTCATATTTTGGTAATTATGAGTTTAGAATATTATAAATAAAGTACTATGAAAAATCTGTGTACCTATTTTGCATAAGTTTTTTTTTTTTCTCTTATAAGAATCAGTTCAGTTCAGTTCAGTTCAGTCACTCAGTCGTGTCTGAGTCTTTGTGTCCCCATGAATCACAGCACGTCAGGCCTCCCTGTCCATCACCAACTCCCAGAGTTTACCCAAATTCATGTCCATCGAGTCGGTGATGTCATCCAGCCATCTCATCCTCTGGCGTCCGCTTCTCCTCTTGCCCCCAGTCCTTCCCCACATCAGGGTCTTTTCCAATGATTCAACTCTTCGCATGAGGTGGCCAAAGTATTGGAGTTTCAGCTTCAACATCAGTCCTTCCAATGAACACCCAGAACTGATCTCCTTTAGGATGGACTGGTTGGATCTCCTTGCAGTCCAAGGGACTCTGAAGAGTCTTCTCCAACACCGCAGTTCAAAAGCAGCGATTCTTCGGCGCTCAGCTTTCTTCCCAGTCCAACTCTCACATCCATACACGACTACTGGAAAAACCATAGCCTTGACTAGATGGACCTTTGTTGGCAAAGTAATGTCTCTGCTTTTTAATATGCTATCTAGGTTGGTCATAACTTTCCTTCCAACTTGAGTCATATCACATGGCAGTATATGTTTAACCCTTTAAGGCTTAAATCTATTTATTTACTTCTATTTTTCCATATGTTGTCTGTTGTCCTTTTCCTCCCTTCCACTTTAATTGATATTAACTGATTATTTATACTTCCATATATTACCTTTGTTGACTGATTAGCTATGAGTTTGGTTATTTTAGTAACCAAATATAAACTCATATTTATAGTATGAGTTTATAGTACATGTTAAAGGTTTATGGTACATACCTTTACATTTTGAAAGCTTCAAGCGATATTATACCACTTCCTTTATAGCATAAACAACTTTTAATAGAATACTTCCAATTTTTTTACTCCTGGCCATTCTAGTTCTGTCCTTATACATTTATTTCCTCAAAATGATATAAACTCCATTATGCACTGTTTTTATTTTTTTTTAAATAGTAAATTACATTTATATTTTTTCCAATTTTTAAAATAGTGGTAAAAATAGTATAAAATTTAGCATCTTAGCCATTTTTAAGTGTAGAATTCACTGATAGTAAGTATATTCATATTTTTTGCAACCATCACCACTACCCAACTTCAGAGCTCTTTCACATTTCAAAAATGAAACTCTACACCCACCAAACAATAATAACCCATACCACTTCCCCTTGTTTCTACCAATCACAACTCTACTTTCTGTCTATTCCTATGATTTTGAGTACTCTAAGTACCTTATGTATGTGAAATTATACAGAATTTGTCTTTTTGTGAATGGCATTTCACTTAGCACAATATCCTCAAGCTTCATTCATGATGTGCCATGTTTTGAAATGTCCTTTCTTTTAAAGCTAAATAATATTCAATTATATGTATATACCACATTTTGCTTATACATTCATCCATCAGTGCATACTTCATTTGCTTCCACATTTTAGCTGTACTGAATCATACTCTTAGGGAAATGGTTGTGCAATTAAATTTGCTTAGGTATATGCCCAGAAGTGATGTTGCTGAATCATAATCTAATTCTATTTTTAAATTGAGAAAAAGCCTACTGCTTTCCATACTGGTTGTACAATTTTGCATTTTGACCAACAGAGCACAAGCATTCCGATTTCCTGGAAAATCTCTCATACACAGTTGAGAAGAATGTGTATTCTGTTTCTGTCAGGTAGAGTATTGTATATATGTCTGTTAGATCTATTTTACTTATTTTATATCTGGCTGTTTCTGTCATTGTAAGAGAATTAAAAAGTTTCCAACCATTATGGTAGCCTGTATTCCTCCAAGGTTTCTACCTGTTTGCTTCACATATCTTGGACTATAATTATGTGCACAATAGTTTCTAACTGTTGTCTCTTGCTGTATTGAAACTTTTAAAATATATAATGTCCTTCTCTGACTTTTGTTACATTTTTTTCATTTAAAGTGTATTTTGTCTGGATATTACTACAGCTGCTCCTATTCTTTAAATATATATATATATTTTTTGTGGTTTGTTGCATATCTATTTTTTTAAATTAGAAATCAGGCATTCTATTCATACTAATTCAAACATATGGAATCAAAATTTTTGCGACCCCATGGACTGTAGTCTGCCAGGCTCCTCTGTCCATGGGATTTTCCAGGCAAGAATACTGGAGTGGGTTGCCATTTCCTTCTCCAGATAAATTTTTTAGTTAGGCAAAAATTCATTAGTTTTCTAATATATATATATATATATATATTACATATAATTTATATATATATATGCATACAAGAGTTTTTCTACTATGCTTGATAAAAGCTTGAAAAAGAACATCAAAAAAAAAAAAATGAAGAGATACAGAAATTGGAAAGCATTAACTAAATGAAATGCGAGCACTGGATATGAGATAGGAAAAGTGAAACAAACTAGATAAAAGTAAAATATCCTCATATTAGTTCAACTGTTTGTAAACATGGCTCTTCATTAGAAACATATCTGGAGTTCTGGGGAAAAAAAAGAAAAAGAAAAACAATACCTGGGCATCTGTATTTTTTGAAAAATTTCAAGATAATTCTGATAGGCCTCTGAATTTTAAAAGAGTGATTACAGGATTTTCTATTAAATAATAGGTTGGGTGATATAGAATTATATTATTTTCCTGTTGACCAATTATGATACAATAGTATTAAGTGCAAAGTGGTTAAATAGTCACAATAGTAAAATGTTTATCACTTTTCACAATCAATAACCTGACAAAAAATAAAATATAATTATAATTTCAAGCCATAATGGGAATATGATTAACTTAACAATATTAAATAATTACAGACAATTTGGGAGGATCAAGCAGAGTGATGTGATAAGTGGAAGCACATACATACACGTTTTCATCCTCCCAAGAAGTCTGTGTCTTTTGGTTGGTGCATCTAATCCATTTACATTTAAGGTATGATCCTGTTAAAATTTTCCTAATTTCTTTGGGTTTATTTTCTGTAGGTATTTTCTTTTTCTTTTGTTTCTTGCCTAGAGAAGTTTCTTTAGCATTTGTTGTAAAGCTGTAAAGAATCTTTCTTAATTCCCTTATCTTGTTCTTCCACCCAACCCCTGTTCCCTCTCCCCTGTGGTAACAGTTAGTACATTTTTCTATATCTGTAAGTCTGTTTCTGTTTCATTATATTTATCCACTTTTTTATTATAGATATAAGTGAAAACATACAGTATTTATCTTTTTCTGACTTATTTCATTAAGGAAAAGACTCTCCATATCCATCCATGTTGCTGTAAATGGCAAAATTTCATTCTTATTTATGGCTGAGTAATATTTCATTATGGCGGTGGTTTAGTTGCTAAGTCATGTGCAACTCTTGCGACCCCATGGACTGCAGCCTGTCAGGCTCCTCTGTCCATGGGATTCTCCAGGCAAGAATACTAGAATGGGTTGCCATTTCCTTCTCCAAGGAATCTTCCCAACCCAGGAACCCAGAAATTGAACCTGGGTACCCTGCATTGCAGGCAGGTTCATTATACATACATATTATTTTGAAGTAAGTCAGAAAAAGATAAATACTGTATGTTTAATCTTCTTTACTCATTCATCTGTTGAAGAACACTTAGGTTGCTTCCAAAATTGGCTATTATAAATATGCCATTATGAACATCAGGGTGTATCTATATCTTCAAAAGTGTTTTCACTTTCTTCTGATAAATAACAAGGAGTGGAATTGCTAGATTGTATGATAGTCATGTATTTAATTTTTTGAGATACCTTAATACTGTTTTCCACTGTGGCCATATCAATCAATACTTACTTCTTGTCTTTTTTTTTTTTTTTTGTCATGCTGTACAGCACACAGGATCTTAGTTCCCTGATGAAGGATCAAACCCATGCTCCTTGCAGTGGAAGTGTGGAGTCTTAACCACTGGACTTACATGGAAGTCCCTTCTTGTCTTTTCAAATACAGAAATTTTGGCAGATGTGGGGTGCTAGCTCACTGTAGTTTTGATCTGCATTTCCCATTTAGATCTGCAATCCATATGAGTTTATTTTAGTATATGATGTAATAAAATGGCCTAGTTGCTTTTTTTTTTTTTTACATGTAGCTATTCAATTTTCCCAACACTACTTCATGAAGAGAATGGTTTTACCCATTGTATATATTTGTCTCCTTTGTGGTAGATTAATTGTCTATATGAACGTGGGATTATTTCATGGACCTCTCTTCTGTTCCATTAATTTATGCATCTGTTTTTGTGTTGGTACTGTTATGTTTTGATTACTATAGTTTTGTACTCTCATATGAAGTCAGGCAGGGTGATATTTTCAGATTTGTTCTTTTTCCTCAAGACTGTTTTGGTTCTTCAGTGTCTTTTGTGGCTCCATATAAATTTTAGGATTATTTGTTCTAGTTCTGTGAAAAATGTCATGGGTATCTTGATAGACATTGCAGTAAACCTGTATATTGCTTTGGGTAATCCAGACTTTTTAACAATATTTATTTTTCCAAACCATAAGCATGGTGTATATTTTCATTTATTTGTATCAGCTTCAATTTCTTTTATCAGTGTTTTATAGCTTTCAGAGCACATGTCTTTTACCTCCTCTGTTAAATTTATTCCTGAGTTTTTTTTTTATAAATTATTTTATTTTACCTTTTGATGAAATTGTAAATGAGATCATTTTCCTGTTTTCTTCTTGACCCTTCATTATTAATATATAGAAATGCAACAGATTTCTGTATATTAGTCTTGTATCTTGCAACTGTACTGAATTCATTTATTAGTTCTACTAGTTTTTTTGTGAAGTCTTTAGGGTTTTCTATATATAGTATCACATCATTCACTAATAGTCAGTTTTACCTCTTCCTTTACAATTTAAATACTGTTAACTTATTTTTCTTGTGTGATTGTTATGGCTAAAACTTCCAGTACAATGTTAAATATAAGTGCCTGGAGTAGATACCTTTGTCTTGTTCATTATGTTAAAGAAAAAGCCTTTAATATTTATGTATTATTTTAGCTATGAGTCTGTCATAAACGGCCTTTATTACACTGAGATATGTTCCCTCTATGGGGCTTCCAAGGTGGCTCAGTGGTAAGGAACATGCCGACCAATGCAGGAAACACAGGACACATGGGTTCAGTCTCTGGGTTGGGAAGATCCCTTCCTTGGAGGAGGAAATGGCAACGCATTCCAGTATTCTTGCCTGGAGAATTCCATGGGCAGAGGAGCCTGTCAGGCTGGGAGGTAGGAGCCTGGGATTGCAAAGACTTGAACATGACTGAGCACACATTCTTCCCTCTATAGCAACTTTGATGATAAAATTTTCCAAAAATCAATGATTAATTTTGTTAAATACTATTACCACATCTATTGAGATTATCATCTTATTTTTATCCTTCCTTTCATTAATGTGATATATCACATAGATTTGTGGATATTTAATCATTCTTGTATCCCTGGAATAAACCCTAATTGATTTTAATGCTAATATCATAATAATGATTTTTACGTAATGCTGACTTCAGTTTGCTCAGTTTTTTTTGAGGATTTCTGTGGCTATCTTCATTATGGATATTGGCCTATAATTTTATTTTTTAAGTCTTTTGGATTTTACATCAAGGTAATGTTGTCTGCAATAGAATGAATTGGGAAGTATTTCCTCCTCTTCAGTTTTTTTTGGAGTGGTTTAAGAAATATAGGTATTAACTCTTATCTAAATGTTTGGTAGAATTCCCTTGTGAAACTGGTCCTGAACTTTTGTTTGGTGAGAGTTTTTTGATTACCGATTCAATTTTATTACTGATAACTGGTCTGTTCATGCCATTCCCTTCTGGCCCACAAAGTTTCTGCTGAAAGTTCAGTTGACAGTTTTATTAGGTGTTTCCTTTTATGTGGTTCTGTTTTTCTCTTGCTATTTTTAAAATCATTCCTTTATTTATTTTTTATTTATTTATTTTGGCCATTTTAAGTATGTCTTGATGTAGTTCTCTTTGGTATCACCTTGCTTGGGGCTCACTGTCCTTCCTGGATCTGAATATTTGCTTTTTTTCTTCAGATTAGGGACATGTTCAGCCATAATTTCATCAAGTATTTTTTCTGCCCTTATCCCTTTTTTCTCTTAATGCAATTGTTACTACATCTGATGATGTCCCAGACTTCCCTTAAATTATCCTTATTTTTTTTTCTGTTTTTACTAAGTGATTTCCGCTATTCTATTTTCTAAGTTGTTTATGTGTTCCTGTATATCACCTCATGCACTGTTAATTCTTTCTAGCATGTTTTTCATTTCAGTTATTATATTCTTCCGCTCTGGTTGTTCTTTTATATTTTATAGTTCTTTGCTGCAGTTCTTACTGTGTTCCCTTATCTTTTTCCAAAGTTCATTTTTATTACTGTTGCTTTGAATTTTTGTCAAGGAAATTATTAATCGCATTTATTTGTCTTATTTATTTCATTAGTTTTTTTTTTTTTTTCCTCCTAGGGTTTTATCTTGTTCTGTTGTTTGGGACATATTCCTCTGTTTTCAAACTTTGTTTGACATCCTCTGTGTTTATGAAAGTTGGCAAAAGTTACCTATCCCATTTGTGAAGGTGTATACTTGTGTGGAAGCATCCCTGTTCAGTCTGTGTAGGCACAGCGGCTTTAGTGGATCTGAAATGAGCATGAGTTATATCTTTTCTTTGGGTGCGCTAGTAGCCACCACCTTGGTAGGAGGTAGGGCTGGTGTCAGAGGGGATAGAACCAGAGCCAGGTGAAAACTGGAGCTACTCCCAGACTTAGTGGTGGTTGCCAGCCTGTTACGGGGCAGAGTCAGGATCCAAAGGGCTGGAACATGGGCCCTGAGAGAGTTGGACTTCCCTCTGGAGTGATGGTAGTCTCTACCTTCACTGGGGGCATGACTGGGGCCCTAGGGGGCTGGAGCCACACTTTGAGCCAACACGGCTTTCCCTGCATTACCTATACATGATAGCTCTTTCTGCTTTAGTAATGGGATCAGTGCCCCAGGGGTTTTTAGCTGGCTTTGCTTTTCCCCAATGTAAGAGTATGTGTGTGATGGCATTGGTGATCTCCACCTTAGTAGGAGTCTGGTGTGAACTGTGGGATGCACTGGTGTGGTTCTGGCACCATGAAGTTTTCAATCTGCTTCCTCTGCACTGCAACTGGGAGCAAGCAAGTCTGTGAGTACACTCTTCACGAGAAGAGTTGTTTTATTATAGCTTTATAGTAAGCCCCACTGGTTTTCAACCCAATCAAAAGAGCTCTTCTTTCCTGTGCGGGACTCCAAGGCTGGTGGTGCCTAATGGGGGTTCAAACTCCACATTCCTTAGGGAATATCACAGAGCCAATATATATCCCTCCTCTTCTGGGTCAATTGCTGGGGTGTGGGTCCTGATTAGTTTGCTTTTCTTCCTCTCCTTCCAGGAGCTCTGTAGTTCTTTCTTTATGGTCTTGGTTGTAGAAGCATTGTTCTGATAGCCTTCAGATCATTCTCAGCAAGAGTTGGTCTATATGTACTTGCAATTTTGATGTGTTTGTGGAGTATATTAGTTCAGGGTCTTCGTATTCCACTATCTTAATTGCCTCATCCCCCTTCAGTGGTTGATGTCACAAAATTACATCTTTAAATGTTGTGAGTCCAAAAATGAAAGTGTTAGTTGTTCAGTCATGTCTGACTCTTTGTGACTTGACAGATTGTAGCCCACCAGGCTCCTTTGTCCTTGGGATTTTCCAGGCAATAATATTGGACTGGGTTGTCATTCCTATCTCCAGGGGATCTTCTTCACCTAGGAAATGAACCTGGGTCTCCTACATTGCAGGCAGATTCTTTACTGTCTGAGTCACCAGGGAAGCTCTGTGAGTCCAAAGCCATAAATTAATATTTTTCAATGCATTACTGTTTTAAATTATATAGAGTACAAAAAAGGGAGTTATGAACTAAAGTTACAAAGATATTAGCTTTTATACTAATAGCTGCATTTTAAAAAATGTATTGGTTTCTCAAATTATGTAGAAAACAAAAAATGGAGTAACCAACCACCATTACAAAAAAAATAGCTTTTATAATTAACAAAATATTTATGTTTACTGAGATCTTTATGTCTTCAAAATCATTGAGTAGCTATCTAACTTCCTTTCATATAAACCTAAAGGACTTTCAAGGACTTCACTAGCATTCCAATGGCTAAGATTCCATGCTACCAATGCAAGGAGTGCCAGTTTAATCTGTGGTCAAGTATCCCACATGTTGTGCAGTGCAGCCAAAATGAACAAAATTTTAAAAAACCTAAAGGACATTCTTTAGCATTTATTTTTTAAAAAATCTGTTTATTCATGAATGTGTTGGGTCTTCACTGTTATGTGTAGGTTTTTCTCTGCTTGGGGCAAGTGAGGGCTACTCTTCCTTACAGTGCTCAGGCTTCTCATTGCAGTGGCTTCTTGTTGCAGAGCGGGGTGTCTAGGCACCTGGGCTTCTGTAGTTGCAGTACGTGGATTTCAATAATTATGCCTAGTGTGCTCTAGAGTGCAGGCTCAGTAGTTGTGGTACATGGGCTTGTTGCTTTGTAGCATGTGGAATCTTCCAGCACCATGGATGATAAACCTATGTCCCCTGAACTGGCACATGAATTCTTAACCAGTGGACCACTAGGGTGGTCTTCTTTCAGAGCAGATATAGGAGTAACACTCCCTCAGATTTTGTTTATCTGAGAATGTCTTACTTTCTCACTGTGAAGTACAGTTTTGCTGAATATAACATTCTCAGTTGGTATATATATATATATATATATATATATATATATATATATATATATATGTTTGTTTGTTTGTTTTTGTATAGAACTTTGACTATATAAGCCAACTTTATTCTGGCTTCCAAAGTTTCTGATAAGAAATTTGCCATTAATATAAATGAGGATTCCTTGTATATGATGAGTTGTTTCCCTCTTGCTAATTTTGAAATTCTCTTTGTGTTTTTCCTTTGACAATTTGATGACAATGTGTCTTGACGTGATCTCTGATTTCATCCTAGGTGATTTGGGTTGAGTTTTTGGATGTTTACATCCACATATTTTACCAAATATTTGATAGTGTGAGACATTATTTCTTCAAATATTCTCTCTCCTTTTCTCTCTCCTCCTTCTGGGACTCCCATAATGTATAAGTTGGTCAACTTCACAGTGTTCCATGGTTATGTTCACTTGTCTTTAATCTTTTTTCTGTTTCCCAGACTTGATCATTTTCTTTGTCTTTTCTTCAAGTTCATTGATTCTTTTTTTTCTCCTTGCTCAAATCTGCTTTTGAAACTACCTAGTACATTCTACATTCCAGTAACTATACTTTTCAGCTCTAGAATTTTTTTTTTTTGGTTTCTTTTTTAGACATTTTATCTCTTTGCTAATATTTCTGTTTTGTTCAAACATACATTTCTTGACTTTCTCCATATATTCCTTTAGTTCTCTGAACATACTTAAACACAGTTGTTTAAAAGACTTTATCTTAAAGCAGCCATCAGTTATTTTTCCCAGACAGATTAGCTTTTTCCTGTGAACAGATTATATTTCATTGTTTCTCTGTATGCTATGTGATTCCTTTTTGCTGAAAATAGCCATTTGAATCTACTAATATGGTACCTCTGGAAATCGACTCTATCCCTTTCCCAAGGTTTGGATGTTTTAGGTTGTTACTGCTGTTTTCTATCATTATGGGCTGTCTCTGCTCTAAAGATCAGCCTGATGTATAATCTCACAATATTATTGGAGAGCGGAAGAAGATGGCAGAGGAGTAAGATGGGGAGATCACCAGACTCACCACAAATACATCAACACACCTCAAGATATGGAACAACCCCTACAAAGCAACCTCTAGGCGACAACAGAAGACCCCAGGCCTCCAGAGGGCAGTCTAAGCTCCCTGGAATGAGGTAGGAGAGGAAGGAGAAATAAAAAGGGAAAAGATGGAGAACTTCTGGACAAGAGCTTGTGCCCTGCGAAGGGATGGTATCCTGAGGGAAGAAGACTTCCCATGCACTAGAAAACTCCCTCACATGCAGGTGCTGCAGAATCTCAGAAAACCAGCAAAGCGGGGACTTAGAAGGCAGAAAACAGAGAAAGCTGCACTTCTCAGCCCATAAACAGTTCACGGACTGTGGCGGGCTTGGGAAACCAAGAGAAGCCCACAGAAGCCCCACAGTGCAGAGGGCAGGCGCAGGGTGCCAAGAGAGGGCAGACGTACAACCTCTCCAGCTCACACAACCCTTGTTGTGCAGAGGGCGGGCCTGACATGCCGAGAGAGACGTGACATACAAACCTTTCCAGCGCATATAAACCGTGAGGGACAGAGGGCAGGCTGGGGAGCCTAAAGAAGAACACACAAGCCCTGCAACATAGAGGGTAGGTTGGTGAGCTGAAACAAGTACACACAAGCCCTGTGACGATGTAGAGGGAGGGCCCAGGGAGCTGAGACAAGTGCACACAAGCCCTCTGATGCAGAGGGCAAACTCAGGGGGCCACAGGAAGCCCACAAAAGTCTCTCTAGCCCACACAAGTCTCTGTGATGCAGAGGGCATGATCAGGGAGCTTAGAAAAGATCCACACAAACCCTACCTAGCATGCTTCCACCTGCTGTGCAGGGTGGGACTAGGAAACAGTAGCCCCCACAAAGATTCCAGAGATAATTAGGGGGCTGGCAGGAATGAAAATATACTGAGAGGGCCACTTTGAAACGGCAGAGGAAACAGATGTGTCTAACACTGCCAAAGCCAGAAGGACTGCCCAAAGACACACTGAACCCATAGACACCCCAAAACCTACCACTAGACACTGCACTGCCCTTCAGGGAGATGAGATCCTCCCCCAACCAGGAAAACATCTCAGGACATGAATCCAACCCCCTGCACTGGAGCAGACTCCACAGCCAAGAAGAACTATGACCTTGAGAACATTTTTTTTTTTTTTTTAATCGCACTATCTATTCCTCTTGCATATTTCTACCTTCACATTAGTCTTTTCTAGTGCTGTGGGGTTTCCTTGTTTAAAAAAAAATCATTTTAAGATTTTATTTTTTTTCATCTTTTTTTGTGATTTTTTAAATTTTGTTTTTTTATATATTCAACTGTTTTTCTTATACTTCTTTACAGTCTGTATCTATTCCTGAATATATATAAATATTTTTCACATATGTCTATTTGCCTTTGCTTTTCTATGTTTTTTCTTTCTCTTTTTTAACCCTCTTTTCCATCCCTTTTCTCTCCGTTCTCCTCTTTTGTCTTCTCCCTTTTTTCCTTCACTCTTCCTTTTTACACGAAGTAAGTTAAACTGTCGAGCTGTCTTTGCTATATTCCCCAGGTGGCACTCTGCTCAGGCTCAGTTTTCCAGATTTACCATTAGCTAGTTCTGCTTTTAATTGATCAATATCACTTTTGGTTTTCTTGTTCACCATGTCAATCTCCTGTACTCTTTTCTTTAGAATACTTTGGTTATAACTACGTCCGTGGAATTGTGTGTATATGTCCCATTATTTCTGTAACTACCTGCCTGATCTCCTCCCACTAGAACACAGGTATAAATCACCCCTAACAAGAATTAAACACAAACCACTCAACCAACCTTTCCCTCCAACAACAAAAATCAAAAGGATGAAGGAATACAACCCTAAAGCCTGGGAAAAGGAGACCTCAAGTGGAGAAAGTTAGGGGGAAAAAATGAAAAGACAGAGAAATATAGCACAAATGAAAGAACAAGGTAGAAACTCACAAGACCAAATAAATGAAGAAGAAAGAAGCAATCTAACTGAAAGAGAATTCAAAATAATGATAGTAAATATGTTACAAGGACTTGAAAATAGAATGGAGAAAATGAAAGAAACAGCACAGTTAATACAGTCAGCAAGGACATAGAAGAAATAAACAATAAGCAAACAGAGATGAATAACATTATCCCTGAAATTAAAAAATACTCTAGAAGGAATCGATAGCAGAATAACGGAGGCAGAAGAATGGATAAGTGAGATGGAAGACAGAATGGTGGAAATAACTGCTGAAGAGCAGAATAAAGAAAAAAGAATGAAAAGAATTGAGGATAACCTCAGAGATCATTGAGACAATATTAAACGCACTGTTATTCGAGTTATAGGGGCTGCAGAGGAAGAAGAAAAAAAGAAAGGTACTGAGAAAATTTTTGAAGAAATTATAGTTGAAAACTTCTCCAACATGGGAAAGGAAGCAGTCAATCAAGACCAAGAAGCACCAAAAGTCCCTTACAGGATAAACCAAGGAGAAATATACCTAGACATACATTAATCAAGCTAACAGAGATTAAACACAAATAAAGAATATTAAAAATAGTAAGGGAAAAGCAACAAGTAACATACAAGGAAAAACTCATCCAATTAACAACAGATCTTTCTCTACATGAGGATTAACAGCATATCATTCAGCAAAATCTCTGCAGGCCAGAAGGGAATGGCAGGATATATTTAAAGAAAAAGAAAATCTATAACTATACCCGGCAAAGATCTCATTCAAAATTGATGGAGAAATCAAAAGCATTACAGACAAGCAAAAGTTGAGAGAATTTAGCACCACCAAACCAGCCTTAGAACAAATACTAAAGGGACTTACATAGCCAGTAAACACAATAGAAAGGAAAGACCTACAAAAACAAACCCAGAACAATTTTAAAAAATGCCAATAGGAACATGTATATCAATAATTATCTTAAATGTAAATGGATTAAATGTACCAACCAAAAGATACAGACTGACTGAATGGATACAAAAACAAGAACTATATATATGCTGCCTGAAAGAGACCCACATCAGACCTAGAGACAAATACACAGAACTAAAAGGATGGAAAAAGATACTCCATGTGAATGGAAACCAAAAGAAAGCCAGAGTGGCAATCCCTATTTCAGACAAAATAGACTTTAAAATAAAGAATATTATGAGAGAAAGAAGGACACTACATAATGATCAATGGATCAATACAAAAATAAGACATAAATATTGTAAATATCTATGCACCCAACATAGGAGCATCTCAATACATAAGGCAAACACTAACAGGCATAAGAGAGAAAATCGACAGCAACACAATGATAGAAGGGGACTTTAGCATCCCACTTACACCAATGGACAGATCAAAAAAACAAAGGATCAGTAAGAAAACACAAACTTTAAGTGAACATTAGACCAAACGGACCTAATTGATATCTTCAGTATTTTTCAACCAAATGCAGAAGAATACAATTTCTTCTCAAGTGCACATGGAACATTCTCTAGGAGAGACCACATCTTGGGCCACCACAAATCAAGCCTCAGTAAATTTAAGAAAATTGAAATCATATCAAGTGTCTTCTCTGACCACAACAATATGACCCTAGATATCAACTACAGGGAAACAAACAAACAGATAAAAACAAACTCAAACTCAAAAAGCACAACTCATGGAGCTTAAACAACACATTACTAAATAATGAAATAGTTACTGAAGAAATAAGAAGGGAAATCAAAGATTCCTAGAAACAAATGACAATGAAAGTATGACGGCCTAAAATCTATGAGATTCGGCAAAAGCAGTTCCAAGAGAGAAGTTTATAGCAATACAATCCTACCTCAAGAAACAAGAAAAACATTGAATAGACAACCTAACTCTACATCTAGAGCAGCTAGATAAAGAAGAAGAAGAACAACAACAAAAAAGTCAGCAGGAGGAAAGAAATCATAAAGATCAGAGCAGAAGTAAGTGAAAAATAAATGAAGGAAACAACAGCAAAGATTAATAAAACTAAAAGCTGGTTCTTTGAGAAGATAAACAAAATTGGCAAACCACTAGCCAGACTCATCAAGATAAAAATGGAGAACAATCAAGTCAACAAAACTAGAAATTAAAAAGGAGAGGTTACAACAGACAACACAGAAATACACAGGATCATAAGAGATTATTATGAACAACTCTGTGCTAATAAAATGGACAACTTAGAGGAAATGGACAGATTCTTGGAAAAGTTCAACCTCCTAATACCGAACCAGGAAGAAATAGAAACTATGTACAAGCCAAATACAAACACTGAAATTGAAACTGTGATAAAAATCTCCCAAAATACAAAAGTTAAGGGCTGGAGAGCTTCAAAGGGGAATTCTATCCAACATTTAAAGAAGAGCTAATGCCTATTTTTCTGAAACTCTTCCAAAAATTTGCAGAGGAAGGAACACTTCCAAACTTATTCTACAAGGCCACAACCACCTGATAACAAAACCAAGCAAAGACAATACCCACAGAAAAGAAAATTACAGTCCAATATCACTGATGAATATAAATTGCAAAAATCCTCAACAAAATTCTAGCAAACGGAATTCAACAACACATTAAAAATCTCATACACCATGATCAAATTGGGTTTATTCCAGGGGTGCAAGATTTCTTCAATATACATAAATCAATCAATGTGGTACATGATATTAACAAATTTAGATAAAAACCATATGATCATCTCAATAGATGCAGAAAAAACCTTCAACAAAATTCAGCATCCATTTATGATAAAAACATTTCAAAAAATGGACATACAAGGAACCTACCTCAACATAGTAAAGGTCATATATGATAAGCCCACAGCAACATTATTCTCAATAGTGAAAAATCTAAAAGAATTCCCTCCAACATCAGGAACAAGACAAGGGTGTCCACTCTCACCACTATTATTCAATATAGTTTTGGAAGTCATAGCTATGGTAATTAGAAAAGAAAAAAAATAAAAGGAATCTGGATTGGAAAAAAAGTAAAACTCTCACTGTTTGCAGATGGCATGATATTATACATAGAAAACCCCAAAGAAACTATCAGAAAATTACCAGAGCTGATCAGTGAATTCAGCAAAGTTGCAGGATACAAAGTCAATACACAGAAATCACTTGCATTCTTATATACTAACAAAGAAAACCCTGAAAGGGAAATTATGGAATCAATCCCATTCACCATTGCAAAAAAAATTAAAAAAAAAAAATCTAAGAATAAACCTACCTAAGGAGACAAATGAATCATATACAGAGAATTATAAGACATTTATGAAAGAAGTCAAAGAATACATCCATACAAATGGATAGAGAGATATTTCATGTTCCTGAGTCAGTTCAGTTCAGTCGGTCAGTCATGCCCGACTCTTTGCAACCCCATGAATCGCAGCATGCCAGGCTACCTGTCCATCACCAACTCCCGGAGTTTACCCAAACCCATGTCCATCGAGTCGGTGATGCCATCCAACCATCTCATCCTCTGTCGTCCCCTTCTCCTTCTGCCCCCAATCCTTCCCAGCATTAGGGTCTTTTCCAATGAGTCAACTCTTCGCATGAGGTGGCCAAAGTATTGGAGTTTAAGCCTCAACATCAGTTCTTCCAATGAACAACCAGGACTGATCTCCTTTGGGATGGACTGGTTGGATCTTCTTGCAGTCCAAGGGACTCTCAAGAGTCTTCTCCAACACCAGAGTTCAAAAGCATCAATTCTTTGGTGCTCAGCTTTCTCCACCATCCAACTCTCACATCCATACATGACCACTGTAAAAACCATAGCCTTGACTAGAAGAACCAATATTGTGAAAATGACTTTCTACCAAATGCAATCTACAGAGTCACTGTGATCCCTATCAGATCACCAATGCATTTTTCACAGAACTAGAACAAAAATGTTCAAAATTTATATGAAAACACAAAAGACCCCAAATAGTCAAAGCATTCTTGAGAAAGAAGGATGGGCTGGAGAAATCAACCTTCCTGATTTCACAACACACTTCAATGCTACTGTTATCAAGATTGTACAGTACTGACAAAAAAAGAGAAATATAGACCAATGGAACAAGAGAGAAAACCCAGAGATAAACCCATACACCTATGGGTTCCTTATTTTTGACAAAGGAGGCAAGAATATACAATAGGGCAAAGATAGCCTCTTCAATACATGGTGCTGAGAAAACTGGACAGCTATGTGCAAAAGAATGAAATTAGAACACATCTTATCACCATACAAAAAGATAAACTAAAAATGGATTAAAGACCTAAATGTATGACCAGAAACTATAAAACTCTTAGAGGAAAACATAGGCAGAACACTCAATGACATAAATCAAAGCAAGATCATCTATGACCCACCTCCTAGAATAATGGAAATAAAAACAGAAATAAACAAGTGAGACCTAATTAAACTTAAAAGCTTTTGCACAGCAAAGGAAACTAAAAACAAGGTGAAAAGACAACCCTCAGAATGGGAGAAAATAATAACAAATGAAACAACTGTCACAAAATTAATTTCCAAAATATACAAGCAGCTTATGTAACTTAATACCAGAAAAACAAACAACTCAATCAAAAAATGGGAAAAAGACTTACACAGACATTTCTCCAAAGAAAACATACAGATGGCTAACAAACACATGAAAAGATGCTCAACATCACTCATTATTATAAAAATGCAAATTAAAACTGCAATAAGATACCACCTCGCACCAGTCAGAATGACCATCATCAAAATGTCTACAAACAATAAATGCTGGAGAGTGTGTGGAGAAAAGAGAACCTTCTTTCATTGCTGGTGGGAATGTAAATTGATACACCCATCATGGAAGACGGTATGGAGATTCCTTAAAAAACTAGGAATAAAACCACCATATGACTCAGCGATCCCACTGTTAGGCCTATACCCTGAAGAAACCAAAATTGAAAAGAACACATGTACCCCAATGTTCACTGCAGCACTATTTACAATAGCTAGAACAAGGAAGCAACCTAGATGTCCATTGACAGCTGAATGGATCAAGAAACTGTGGTGTGCATATACAATGAAACATTACTCAGCCATAAAAAGGAATGTACTTGAGTCAGTTCTAATGAGGTGGATGAACCTAGAACCTATTATACAGAGTGAAGTAAGAAAGAGAAATATAAATATTATATACTGACACATACATATGGAATCTAGAAAGATGGTACTGATATATATATTCCAGCTTGTGAGTTATACTGCCTAGCATTTAGTATGATGTACTCTGCATATAAGTTAAATAAGTAGGGTGACAATATACATCTGTGATGTATTTCTTCCCCAATTTTGAACCAGTCCATTGTTCCATGTTCAGTTCTGTTACTTCTTGACCTCGCATACAAGTCTATCAGGAGACAGGTAAGGTGGTCTGGCATTCCCATCTCTTTAAGAATGTTCCACAATGTCTTGTGATCCACACAGTCAAATTGTTTTGTGTAGTCAAAGATTAAGAAGTAGATTTTTTTTTCTGACATTTCCTTGCTCTGTGTATGATCCAATGGCTGTTGGCAGTTTGATTTCTTATTTTTCTGCCTTTTCTAAATCCAGCTTGTACATCTGAAAGTTCTCAGTTCACATACTGTTGAACCCTAGCTAGAAGAATTTTGAGCATTACCTTGATAGCATGTGATATAAACATGATTGTACAGTAGTTTGAACATTCTTTGGAATTGTCTTTCTTTGGGATTGGAATAAAATCTGACCTTTTCTGTCCTGTGGCCACTACTGAGCTTTCAAATTTGATGACATATTGATTGTGGCCCTTTAACAGAGCCATCTTTTAGGATTTGAAATAACTTAACCGGAAATCCATAACCTCCACTAGCTCTATTCATGGCACAGCTTCCTAAGGCCCACCTGACTTCACATTCCAGGCTGTCTGGCTCTACATGAGTGATCACACCATCATGGTTATCTGGGTCATTAAGACCTATTTTTGTATAGTTTTTGGATGACAAATATTGCTATGCAAAGGAAGAAAATCTAGGACATTTGAGAGGGGCTTTAATGGGTCTTCTGGATTTGGAGAGATGGAAATGTATTATCAGTGCATTTGTAGAGACATTATGAGAAAATCTTGATTGAAAGAAGTCACAGAGAGAAATTGTGATAAATCCTGGAATTAGAAGAAAAACTGCTAATCACAGATTTAGTTAAAAGTTCTAAGGTATGTGATCATAGTACAATTATCTTTTGAATCATGAGTTAAATATGCCGAGGACTAGGAATTATATCAGTTGATCTCAGAAGGTTATTCTTAATTTTCCTTTTCTGTTAGAAGTGTTCCTTAATATCCAATGAAAATCTCCACCTATTAATTTTATCCCAGTGATTTGTTTTAGTAGGAAGAGGATTATGAAAGACTACAAGAAAACCAAGTCAAACAGTGAAAAGAAATTAATAAAACACAACCTTGTTTGAATTTAACAGTTACATCTGATAGTTTCAAAAGCCTTTGGGATTTTAAGCAAACTAAACTGAAATAGTTCTACAGGCCCATGAAGTAGAGGCTGGCATTATAATCTCTATATTACAGCTGGGAACCTTGAGGCAGAAAGCCATTTAAGTGATATGTCCAAGGTCACTGAGCAAGTCACTGGTGAGGCCAAAAATAGAATCCCAATTCTTCAGCTAGTTCTTTGTTCAGGAGACCATATTGGTTCTTTTATTACTCTGAGGATAAAATTTAGCCTTATATCAGAGGCTTTTTTTTATATGCCAACCTAAAAATCAACATTTTATAAAGACCATTCAATTGATATTAAATCAAATCATATTTCACGCTTGAGATTTTCAAGTTACTGTTAGAAAAAGTGTTTTCTTCTTGTTTAAGAGGAAACTATCCATAGGCAGCTTTTCACTGTTATCTCTCAATTCATAAAACTTTTCTCCTGCCCCTAAATATTTAATGGCTCTATTTAACAATGAATATGTTCTGGTTTCTGCACAAGGAAATGCAAGCCATAGTAATTGGCTTTGCCTTCAGACAGCTGAGTCAGCAAGAAATCAGGCAGCGTATAGAAACCTTTTAATTTGCTATCAGGTTTTCAGAGTTTCAAGCCATTGAAATGTATTGAAAAAATCAGGAGTCAACTAAACCAAGCAAATTAACCTTACATCTGCTTTATACAACTCTTGAACTTCCATATTTGTAATTCCTTATCTGTGGCTGCTCAAACAATTTTCTGGTGCATAATGCTGCCTGTGCAATGGTAGGAAAGGAAAGGATTATAGTCTCTGGTATATATTTGTCTAAAAGTACTTGTATTTTTCCAGTTATAAAAAAAATATTTTTCCCCTCTTGTGGGAATCCTTGAGAGCTAGAAATTCTACTTCTGAACTTCATATCTATACATACAGATTTTGTGGAAAGTGATTTTACAAATTTCAACGTTGTTAAATATTTCTAAAGAAATATACATTCACATACACTAAAGAGGACTAGAGATATACTTATCTCTGTATGTGTATGCGTGTGCATGCTAAGTTGCTTCAGTTGTACCCAACTCTTTGCAACCTTATGGATCATAGCTCGACAGGTTCTTCTGTCCATGAGATTCTCCAGGCGAGAATATTGGAGTGGGTTGCCATGCCTTCCTCCAGCAGATCTTCCCAACCCAGGGATGGAACCCGTGTCCCTTATGTCTCCTGCACTGGCAGGAGGGTTCTTTACCACTGTTGCCACCTGGGAAGCCCCTGCATGTGCATGCACATGTAAATATAAGAATTCACATGTATATATGTTTAGATATACTGTACACTGTTTTGTAATTATATGCAGTTATAATGTAATAACACATAATAATTTAATAATATAATATTAAAGTATTGATTTAATAAATTATAATATTGATTTAATAATGTAATAAATGCATAACATTTATTAAGCAACTACCTTGTTCCAGGCATTCTGCGAAGGTCTTTGTATATTATGTTTCATCTATCCTTATGACATTATAAAGTCATTATTATTTCAATTTAGTTACTGAGGAAACTGAGACACTAATAGCAGAAGTCTATTGCCCAAATTAATATAGCTTTTAAGTGCAAGAGCAGGGTTATAAACACAGATGACCCAGTTCTCCTACACCATGTATGAATAAGAATTGTGAACATGTGAGTATAATAAAAGTGTAAAGTCTAGAGGTTTTGTCAAAATTGACTAAATTCATAAACTGAGATGCAGATAAATGTCTTCCATAGGCTGTACAGCTAGCCAGTGTTCAAACCTGGAGTATGACTCAGGTAGTAGCAGTCCACTACAGCTTTCAGAATCAGTATCATTAGATGATGTCATAAATTGCAAACTGGGTAAGGTAGAAAATATCTTTTATGATAATTATGCAATATATACCCATTTTTTAATGACATTTTCCCAGCTGAGATAATTTTTAAAAATAGGTAAAATATTTTTATTTTTAAATTTTCTGTTGATGTTTATGGACAGTTTTTTTTTTTTTAAACCACATATAGGGACTCGCATACAGCCTCATAGCTGGTATTCAACAACTTTTCTCCACCCTCATTCATTATTCAAAATACTTCTCTCTACATGTTGTGGAAAAATTTTTTGCCAAGACACTTAGATCTCCGAAATACTACCTTCAATGGAACATCTTAGTATTTGCCTTAGGGGACTTTTTTTTGTTTTTTTCTTTTTCTGCCTTCACTATTCCCTTCCTTCTTTGAGTTTGCATTCATGTGCTTGCTGTCACTTCAGTCAAGTCCAACTCTCTGCGGCCCTATGGACTGTAGCCCGCCAGGCTCCTCAGTCTACGGGATTCTCCAGGCAAGAATATTGGAGTGGGTTGCCATGCCCTCCTCCAGGGGATCTTCCCAATCCAGAGACCAAACCCATGTCTCTTATGTCTCCTGCATTGGCAGCAAGAGTTTTGTTGTTGTTGTTGTTAACCACTAGCGCCACCTGGGAAGCCCCCCCTCTCAGTTTGAAAGTGCAAATGAAGGTCGCTCAGTAACATTCAGCTCTTTGCGACCCCATGGATTAGTCCGTGGGATTCTCCAGGCCAGAATACTGGAGTGGGTAACCTTTCCCTTCACCAGATGATCTTCCTGACCCATGGATCAAACCCAGGTCTCCTCCATTGCAGGCAGATTCTTTACCAGCTGAGCCACAGTGGAAGCCCTTTAACCCCGTACTATTCTGATTCCAACTGCAACTCTTTAACTCTGCCTTCTCTCATTTCTCTATGAGAAATTCCTTTAACAAATATAGATTTATTTTTAATGTTCAGTCCATAGATTCTTTTCCTACTGTATAAACATCCCTTAGGTGAAGGTGAGCATATCTCTTATGATAAGTGGATATTTGGATAATTCTCTATGTGTGTCTGAGCATTTGTACACATATTTGAAAGAGAGAGAAGGCCAGTGAGCTTCAGATTCCTACTGTCTGCTGTATTTTCTCAATTACCTGCAACTGATGCTCTAAAACAGATATGATAGTAAGATGTATAGTGTGTAAAAACTAAGCTGAGAGCTTAAGCCGGGAAGGATCTAGTTACGTGAACAAATCTGGCATAAATTTCTACAGTTTTATTATTCAGTAACTATCCTCAAGTGGTTCTATTGTAAAATTTCCTGTTAAAAGTTCACTAAAAGATCAGATTCAAACAATACTCTGGTCTTAGTTTTTAGACCAATCTCACCTTCCCATTTAAGACTTCAAGTTGCTGCAAGTTAAAGCTCTGTTTCATTCTCAATAGTAAGCTTTTCTCTCTCACTTTTCCAACATCCAGCATAGATTAGACTTACTATGGACTATAGAAAAATGGAGTTAATGAGAAAAAATTATGGTCAATCCTTTATATATCTGCTTTTCCCACTTCTTTATGTAGTAGCTCCTCTTGTTTGTTAAGTCATAACAAGGAAAAGTCAAAACATCCAATCTACCGTTACCTCTCTAAGCAGAACTGCAGTATTTTTCTTGTTTGGATATAACTGTTTTACCTGTGAGTGCCAAACACCATGATAATAAAGTGCGCGTTTGTATGCAGCTCCCCTAGGCATTTTTACACTTTCAGGGTTGGTCATATCTCTTAGCTGGCCTTCAGCTGATGACTTTCATATTGCATTCCTCTAATACCTTCTTCCCTTTTTGTTCTTTTTTTCCCCCAAATCATCAAGTGTAATGGCAAAGCTACATCCCCCAATTGTATCTGTCCTTGTAGGTCTGCTGATCCTTCAACAGAATGCTACTCTATATCCTTCAGTCCAGTTCAGTTCAGTCGCTCAGTCGTGTCCGACTCTTTGCGACCCCATGAACTGCAGCACTCCAGGCCTCCCTGTCCATCACCAACTCCCGGAGTCTACCCAAACCCATGTTCATCGAGTCGGTGATGCCATCCAACCATCTCATCCTCTGTCGTCCCCTTCTCCTCCCGCGCCCAATCCTACCCAGCATTAGGGTCTTTTTCAATGAGTCAACACCTCACATGAGGTGGCCAAAGTATTGGAGTTTCAGCTTCAACATCAGACCTTCCAATGAACACCCAGGATTGATCTCTTTTAGGATGGATTGATTGGATCTCCTTGCAGTCCAAGGGACTCTCAAGAGTCTCCTCCAACACCACAGTTCAAAAGCATCAATTCTGCGGCGCTCAGCTTTCTTCACCATCCAAATCTCACATCTATACATGACCACTGGAAAAACCATAGCCTTGACTAGACGGACTTTTGTTGGCAAAGTAATGTCTCTGCTTTTAAATATGTTTTCTAGGTTGGCCATAACCTTCCTTCCAAGGAGTAAGCGTCTTTTAATTTCATGGCTGCAGTCACCATCAGCAGTGATTCTGGAGCCCCAAAAAATAAAGTCTGACACTGTTTCCACTGTTTCCCCATCTATTTTCCATGAAGTGATTGGACCAGATGCCATGATGTTAGTTTTCTGAACGTTGAGCTTTAAGCCAACGTTTTCACTCTTCTCTTTCACCTTCATCAAGAGGCTCTTTAGTTCTTCTTCTCTTTCTGCCATAAGGGTGGTGTCATCTGCATATCTGAGATTATTTATATTTCTCCCGGCAATCTTGATTCCAGCTTGTGTTTCTTCCAGCCCAGCGTTTCTCATGATGTACTCTGCATATAAGTTAAATAAGCAGGGTGACAATATACAGCCTTGACGTACTCCTTTTCCTATTAGGAAACAGTCTGTTGTTCCATGTCCAGTCCTAACTGTTGCTTCCTGATCTGCATACAGGTTTCTCAAGAGACAGGTCAGGTGGTCTGGTATTCCCATCTCTTTCAGAATTTTCCACAGTTTATTGTGACCCACACAGTCAAAGGCTTTGGAATAGTCAATAAAGCAGAAATAGATGTTTTTCCGGAACTCTCTTGCTTTTTCGATGATCCAGTGGATATTGGCAATTTGATCTCTGGTTCCTCTGCCTTTTCTAAAACCAACTTGAACATCTGGAATTTCACGGTTCACGTATTGCTGAAGCCTGGCTTGGAGCATTTTGAGCATTACTTTACTAGCATGTGAGATGAGTGCAATTGTGCGGTAGTTTGAGCATTCTTTGGTATTGCCTTTCTTTGGGATTTGAATGAAAACTAACCTTTTCCGGTCCTGTGGCCACTGCTGAATTTTCCAAATTTGCTGGCATATCGAGTGCAGCACTTTTACAGCATCATCTTTCAGGATTTGAAATAGCTCAACTGGAATTCCATCACCTCCACTAGCTCTGTTCGTAGTGATGCTTTCTAAGGCCCACTTGACTTCACATTCCAGGATGTCTGGCTCTAGGTGAGTGATCACACCATCGTGATTATCTGGGTCGTGAAGATCTTTTTTGTACAGTTCTTCTGTGTATTCTCGCCACCTCTTCTTAATATTTTCTGCTTCTGTTAGGTGCATACCATTTATGTCCTTTACTGAGCCTATCTTTGCATAAAATGTTCCTTTGGTATCTCTAATTTTCTTGAAGAGATCTATAGTCTTTCCCATTCTGTTATTTTCCTCTATTTCTTTGCACTGATCACTGAGGAAGGCTTTCTTATCTCTCCTTGCTATTCTTTGGAACTCTGCATTCAGATGGGAATATCTTTCCTTTTCTCCTTTGCTTTTCACTTCTCTTCTCTTCCCAGCTATTTGTAAGGCCTCCACAGACAGCCATTTTGCTTTTTTGCATTTCTTTTCCATGGGGATTTTCTTGATCCCTGTCTCCTGTACAATGTCACGAACCTCTGTCCATAGTTCATCAGGCACTCTGTCAATCAGGTCTAGTCCCTTAAATCTATTTGTCACTTAAACTGTATACACATAAGGGATTTGATCTAGGTCATACCTGAATGGACTAGTGGTTTTCCCTACTTTCTTCAATTTAAGTCTGAATTTGGCAATAAGCATTTCATGATCTGAGCCACAGTCTGCTCCCGGTCTTGTTTTGCTGACTGTATAGAGCTTCTCCATCTTTGGCTGCAAAGAATATAATCAATCTGATTTCGGTGTTGACCTTCTGGTGATGTCCACGTGTAGAGTCTTCTCTTGTGTTGTTGGAATAGGGTGTTTGCTATTACCAGTGCATTCTCGTGGCAAAACTCTATTAGCCTTTGCCCTGCTTCATTCTGTACTCCAAGGCCAAACTTGCCAGTTATGCCAGGTGTTTCCTGACTTCCTACTTTTGCATTCCAGTCCCCTATAATGAAAAGGACATCTTTTTTGGGTGTTAGTTCTAGAAGGTCTTGTAGGTCTTCATAGAACCGTTCAACTTCAGCTTCTTTGGCATTACTGGTCGGGGCATAGACTTGGATTACTGTGATATTGAATGGTTTGCCTTGGAAACGAACAGAGATCATTCTGTCGTTTTTGAGATTGCATCCAAGAACTGCATTTTGGACTCTTTTGTTGACCATGATGGCTACTCCATTTCTTCTAAGGGATTCTTGCCCACAATAGTAGATATAATGGTCATCTGAGTTAAAGTCATCCATTCCAGTCCATCTTACTTCGCTGATTCCTAGAATGTCGACGTTCACTCTTGCCATCTCCTGTTTGACCACTTCCAATTTGCCTTGATTCGTGGACCTAACATTCCAGGTTCCTATGCAATATTGCTCTTACAGCATCGGACTTTGTGTCTATCACCAGTCACATCCACAGTTGGGTATCGTTTTTGCTTTGGCTCCATCCCATCATTCTTTCTGGAGTTACTTCTCCACTGATCTCCAGTAGCATATTGGGCACCTACCGACCTAGGGAGTTCATCTTTCAGTGTCCTTACTTTTTGCGTTTTCATACTGTTCATGGGGTTCTCAAGGCAAGAATACTGAAGTGGTTTGCCATGCCTTTCTCCAGTGGACCACATTCTGTCAGACCTCTCCACCATGACCCATCAGTCTTTGGTGGCCCCACATGGCATGGCTTAGTTTCATTGAGATAGACAAGGCTGTGGTCCGTGTGATCAGATTAGCTAGTTTTCTGTAATTTTAGTTTCAATGTGTCTGCCCTCTGATGCTCTCTCGCAACACTTACCGTCTTACTTGGGTTTCTCTTACCTGGGGCCTTGGGTAATTCCTCTTGCCGCCGCCGCTGCCAGCCCCCAGTCCCCGGCCCAGCCTAGCCCCTCCTGGCCTCCGCCCCCGGCCCCTGGCCCCCAGCCCCCGGCCCGGCCTAGCCCCTGTCAGCCGCCGCCCCCGGCCCCCAGCCCGGCCTAGCCCCTCCTGGCCTCCGCCCCCGGCCCCCCGGCCCCCCAGCCCCCAGCCCGGCCTAGGCCCTGTCGCCTGCCGCCCCCCAGCCCCTGGCCCGGCCTAGCCCCTGTCGGCCGCCACCCCCCCGGCCCCCGGCCCGCCTAGCCCCTGACGGCCGCCGCCCCCTGCCTCCGGCCCGGCCTAGCCCCTCTCAGCCGCCGCCCCCCGGCTCCCGGCCCCCGGCCCGGTCTACCTCCTCTCGGCCACGCTTCTGTGCTGAGTGGTCGCAGCCGCCTCGCTTCTGCCCCGAGCCGTTAGAGGAGAGGAAGGAGAGGTCCCTGGTTTCCTCTATGTCTTGTAGTCCACACACACACACACACACACACACACACACACACACACTCTCTCTCTCTCTCTCACTCTTTCTCTCTTTCTCACTCTTCCACACTCTGCCCCATTTGTACTCCTTCCTATTCTTCTGTTCTGTTGGCACAAGACCATATCAGTAAGTCTTCCTAAGCAATGACACAAAGAGTGAAAAATGTTTTCCCTACTTGAAGGGTTTACCAATTTTTAGAAAGAAAACTCTTAGATCTGCCTTCCATGTCTTCAAAGTGGGAAAGGCTCACTTTTTATGTGCATGAATGGCTCTAAAACATCAACTGCAGTCTTATTTGCCAATTTGCATTCTGTAGTAATCGGTGGATGTGAGTAGGGTTGACACGCATGCCTTCTGTAACTTCTACCTCTCAATTATTCCAACTTCGCGTGGCTCTCTGAATTTAGAGTGTGAAGTACTTAAGGTACTTCATTCTCAGCTTAAGCCACAACTATAGAACAGAAAAATCATCAACATCTTGTTCTATTTTTATTAACAGAATGATAACTCATGGGAGAGAAAGTAATAGTTTTAGAGACCACAAAGCAGAGAACTCATGTGGCATTTTAATAAACACTTTGACTTCATTTTTAACACTTCACTGCTGACAGCATTCAAGCCCAATCACTTTTTCCTTCTGCCCCACAACTGACTAAGCAGATAAGACAGACTAGGTGTCCCCTTCTTTGGCAAGAGCCAGAAATTCAAACCAGGCAATCCCTAGCCCACTCACATGAACCATCACTCCAACGCTATCCCTTAATCTCAGTAAAAACCAAACTAGTCTTTGTTTTCTCTTGCACAAGCTGCCACTTTTGGACCTTGGGAGATGTCCCCACATAACAAAAGAAAGTTTCATTATGTGAGTAATAAACTATTCCATCCCTTATTATTTTTTTTTTTTGTAAGAAATAATCAAAGTATAACTGACATATAATGTCATATGGGTTATGACATAAAGATACTACATTTGTGTACAATGCAAAATCATCACCACAATACATGCCCCCAGTTGCATGCCTCCAAAGAAGGAAAATCTATGCCTGAAGCTGATTCAGAAAACGATCCTTACAATAGGATGTTATGTGGAGCCCAAATGAGGACATGCCTTGAGGAACATCACGGACCTACAGGATGCCAACGAGTTCCTGGAAAATAAGGGCATGGTCGCCACTTTTGAGTAAGCCTTCTACATGCAGGTGATGAAGCTTAGCATTAGCCCCAGTTGTCAGGAAGGCAAGTACTTGGCTGACCTGTCCAACTTGGTAGAGGGTCTGAAGCAACAGTCCAGGCGGCCAACCCTCTGGTACTGTGCATCACAGAGGAATCAGGAGAGCACACTGTCTCAGGGATAAGCAGCACCTGATGATCCACCTGAAGGATGCGGGGGACCCGAGCCTGTGAGTTCCCATCAAGATAAAGAACACTTTGTCTTGTGCAGTGAGACCTTCAGCGAGGAGTCCAGTAGGAGAACATGCTGTTTGTGCAGGTGCCCCAACAAGTACATACAGGGGTGGCCCTTCCCTAACTGCCTGGCCAAGGACATTGAACAGGATGAAATTCCCCTTGCCAGGACCTCACATGGTGGACTCACTACCTGGAGGAGAAGTTCCAGGAGGAATGTGGCTGAGGTCCACAAGACAAGGTGCTCTGAGTCCCAGGGCACCTGCACCCCTAGTCCTCACTAATAGCACAAGGGCACCACACAGTACCTCAATTAGGTCAAGTGCAACTTGAAGCTCAGCTTCTAGGGTGCCACCAAGCAGGGGGTCACTGCACGTGGAGAACCAAGAGTGTTCAGGAGGATCAACAGCATGAGGAGGACCAGCAGCATGAGGAGACCCAGCAGCATGAGGAGGATCACCCACATGAGGAGGTTCAGCCTAGTGACATGCACTCTGACGTCCACAATATGATGCTGTGTGCTGATGTCACAGAGTGTGGAGTGGTGTGGGGCAAGTCCTGCTGACAGCCCAGCCTCAGCCTCTGGAGCCCAACTGTCTGTGGGGACCCCTGTATACAACAAGTGATCAGTGGCTTCTGCTATGTCCTGAACTGGAAGCAGGCACATGTCTTTGAGGACTCACAGGTGGCTGGAACCCCCATGATTGTGGCGACGGTATATGTGCCTAAGAAGCAAGCTTTGGTTTCACAGCCGGGCCTTCCAGCATTATGTGTTTGACCGTGGCAGAACCTGCTCTGAGACCCCTTTGGACAGAACTGGCAGGCGGGTGCTGAGACCCACAAGCACAGAGGCCTGATGGAAGGCACCCCAATCCAGGGCAACTTGCTGGACAAATTGTAGGTGGGACTCAGACCACCATGGGCTCCCAGCTGAAATACTGCTATCACCACAAACCTTCATGCTCCCTTCACAACACCTTGGGAGGGTCCAGACACAGATTTCTGGAGCTTACTCCATGCCATCACTCAACGGGAACATTTGATGCAGTTCCTGATGAACTTCATTTCAAAATTCAGAGACAAGAGAAAGGCCCTCGCTGCAGGTATTTATTTGGCCTATGGAGCTGAGGGAGGGGATGGGACACTCAACACTTTGACTTTCATTTCTTCAAAGGGAAACTCAGCTGCCCCCTCAATTTTTAAAAATAAATGCATTAAACGTACAATTGTGTAATTGGACCATATGGGATATTCCTCCAGAAAGGGGTTGGGGTGGGGGTGGGAACAGGCAGGTAGACATTCTCTTTGAATAGAAACGAGAAGGTAGGAAATCTTGTACAGTGTCACCATAAGCACCTCCAGCTGCATTAGTGCCATTGGAATAATACATTTGATATGGTAGTGACTGTGAAACAAACAAAACTCTCCTAATTGAATGTGGCATAATATGTCTTAATATCGTAACCAAAACTTTTGGGGGAGCCTCCAACCCACCTCTGTGAGGTGAATAAGATGTTTGGCGCTGTGAGGAGGATGGCCAGACAGTGACCACCACAGGAAGGTCTTTCTTTTAATGCTTCTGCTTGCTGACTCGTTCTGTTACCTGCTGGCAAGCATGCACTTTTAGCTGCTGCCTGCTGGGTTGTGCTTTGAGTTGTGTTGCTTTGTGCTGCGTTTACTGAGCCCTCAAAGTTTCTCTTATAGATTTAAATGATCTTAGTTGAAAAGTGTTCATAATTGGCATTTAGGGACAGTAATGTGGGATTGGAGACCTCCTTCAAAGGGCTGTATTCATATGCCTTGGCTTGGAACTGTGGTCTTCAGAGTGAATCATGTCTTGATTCTGTCAGGGGAGTGTATAATTTCCTCGGTTCTGTCTTGCCACGACCAAAATTTGAAGTGATGGACCAGCTCTCGGATGGACCACTGTTACAGCTCTGTGTTACAGCTCAGTTTTATTTAGAAAATAAAGGAAAATACATCCTTGAGGTGTGAGAGCGTGACAACCCAAAAGATGCGAAGAGAAGAGAGAGAAACAGAGAGAGACAGAGATAGAGAGAGTGAGAGAGAGAGTGAGCGAGAGAGAGAACCCCCTGGCCTTTTAGCTCCTCTTTTTACATGTTTTTTTCTCCTCCCCCTGGGCCTGCCCTATGTAAATTGGGCTAGCCAGGAGTGCTATTTGTTTTACCTGAGGTCCTCCCTCCGGTCCTCGGACCTTCCTTTATTCTATTTTTGTGGACTTTTCCCTTCCTTGTCTTTTATCCACCACCATTCTGGACTCCTTTTTCCTATTCTAACAACCTAACATTCCCCCCTCAAGAGATGGGAGGCCCAATTCTTTAGGAATAGGGATGTTGAGGTCTTTCTGGCTACTTCCTGCTGAACTGGGATGGCGAGGGGCATTGGGCCTCCCCCTCTTGCTAGCCTCAGGCCTCAGAGACCTTATAGCAGTGTCCATCAAAGGGTGAGTGATATTTTCTGTGGTCGACTGTAGCTTTATATATCTTTGTTGAACTGGCACTGCATGTTGTAGCTTGTTGACCTGGGCAGAGACAAAAGAGGTTAGACAATTGATAATACATGGAACAGCCATAAGTAGCATCAATATGGTGCTGACAGGGACTAGTAGAGGCGTTAGCTGACTCCAAATTCTCATCACCAGGATGGCTTAAGTCCCTCCTCATTCAGGGATTAGATCTATCTCCTGTCTGTTTTGGAGTACAACTGCTGCCAAGCTATGTTGGCTCTTTAGAGCTGTCCTAAGAAATCTTATCACCAGAAACTAGATTTTGGGAGTGTTCATTAGAATGGCACTCATTTGTAATTCTGAATAGGTATCCAAGATCTCCCAGGGGCTCACAGATGTATTGAGTGTCCTCTTCTGTTTTCTTCCATGGCTTGACTCATGAGTAGTGAATCCAGGAGTCATGTCCTGGTACCTTGACTTCTGTGAGGGTATAAAGTATTACAGGGTAGGGGCCCTTCCATGTGGGCTGGAGTTGAGCCTTTGGGGACCCATCTTTTGAGACTTTAATTAGGACTTGAGTCAGTGGAGTGGTGACTTCTTAGAATCTTTTAGGTCTTGGTTGACTCCCACAAGCATATATCCTGTTGGAATTGCCCAGTGGCCATGATATAAAACCGGAGGGCCTGAGCCTCTGGATCTAGGAAGAGGTAATTGACATAAACAAAAGGTCTCCCATATAGAATCTCATAAGGACTAAGACCAACCTGTTCCTTAGGGGCAATACAGGTGTGGAGGAGAGCTATTGGTAAAGCCTCCTTCCATCCCAGGGAGGTCTCCTGGGTAATCTATTTTATCGCTGATTTTAAGAATTGATTGGCTCTTTCTACTTTTCCTGAAGACTGAGGCTTCCAGGCACAATGGGGATAATAAGTAATGTCCAATGCTTTAGAGACCCCTTGGGTGGCCTTAGAAGTAAATGATGTCCCACTGGCACTTTGTAATGACCTGGGCAGACGAAATCTCAGAATGATTTCATGAAGCAGTTTTTTTTTTTTTTACCTCCTCAGCCTTCTCAGTCCGGGTGGGAAAGGCTTCAATCTATCCTGCAAATGTATCTATCATGACTAATAGGTATTTATACCCTTGAGAAACTGGCATCTGATTGAAGTCCATCTGCCAGTCCTCTCCTGGGTAGGTACCATGTCATTGGACAGGCTGGGCCAGCTGGGGTCTTCAAGCTCCTTGAGGGTTGTTTAATTGGCAAGTGGGACAAGAGGAGACCACTTGCCTTATAGTACTTTGGAGGCCTGTTCCTCTGAAGGACCTTTCTAGTAATCTTTAGAGGGCATTTTCCCCTAAATGAGTGGTCGCATGTAAGGAGTTAACCAACTTCCATTAGAGGTTCTCAGGCAGAAAAAGGAGTCTCTCCTTTTGGAACCACCCAATATGATCTTCTTGAAAGCCCTCACTCTTAGCTTTAAGAGGATCACCTTCAGTATATGAAGGGGTTTCTGGCAAATTAGTCTGTGGAACTAAGGTGGCAACCCCTATTAGGACATTATTCTGTAATGCTGCTTTCTTAGCTGTCTGATTGGCTGCTTGGTTCCCTCGTGCCATTTCCATGCTCCCTTTTTGGTATCCTTTACAGTGGGAGACTGAAACCTCAGTGGGCAGATAGACTGCCTCCAAGAGTTTAAGGATTTGATCACCACGTTTGATTGGGGACCCTTGGTTGGTCAAGTGACCTCTTTCTTTCCAAATAGCAGCACATGGATGCAGCACCAGAAGGGCATACTTGGAGTCAGTGTAAATGGTTGCTCTTTTTTCCTTTTCCCAGCTCTAAAGCTCGAGTCAAGGCTATGAGCTCAGCTAATTGGACTGAAGTATCTGGTGGCAAAGGTTTAGCCTCTATGGTCTCAAAATTGGAGATGACTGAATATCTGGCTTTTCTTTTTCCATCCAAGACAAAGCTGCTTCCATCAGCATACCAGATTTCCTCAGGATTGGTCAGAGGATCTTCCAACAATCCCTCTCAGGGTTTTGTCCAGTGGTCCAAGGTTTCTAGGCAAGAGTGAAAGGGGACAGAGCCCTCGGGGGTAGGCAGGAGCGTGGCAGGTTTAAGAACCTCACAAGCGGATATAGTCAGGCCTGGATTTTCCATCAGCACTACTTGATATCTGAGAATTTTTTGATCAGACATCCATAAATGGCCTCTCCCATTTAGGAGTTGTTTTACTTGGTGGCTGGTAAAAATAGTTCGTTTGCCCCCAAAAGAGAGTTTTAAAGCATCTTCTATCAGGGCAACAATAGATGTAAAATTTCGAAGGCAGGGAGAGATTTCTTCCCAGTAAGGGAGGAGAACAGTCAGGGACCACTAGAAACTGATGGGAAAATATTTGTCCATCCAAGCAACAAAATGCTCTGGTAAATCTTTTAGTAATTGTTGCTCCTGTAGTACCCCAAATGGTACAGGTTTGGGAGGAGAAGGCTCCGGAGTAGGAGGTCAGGACAGAGTAGGTAGACCCTGTGTCAACCAATAAATTCTTGGACCTACCTGCCACATCCAGTTGCATCCTTGGCTCCAGCCCCGTGATGATTATCTGTGACAGGTGGGCTGGCTAGCATGCACCGCTTCAGTCCTGTTGAGCCATTGTGAGGGAAGGCTTGGTGCTTGACCTCGAGGCCCTTGGGTCCTGAGGGCAGAGTTCTGCCCAACGTCCCAGATGATGGCATTTATAACAAGCCGTTTTGGGACAGTTATGGTTTGGACACTCTTTGGCCCAATACCCCGCCTGTCTACAGATTAGGCATTTTCCTCGTGCTTTGCCCTTCAAGGACATGGGATTTGCCACAGAGCTTCCCTGGAGAGCCGCCAGCATCTGGGCATGCCTTGTCTCTTTCCTTTTCTCCCTTTCCTGGGCCTTGGCCTCTGTCTCCTGTTCTCTGTTATAAAAGATATTGCTGGCTGTGTGGACCATTTCATCTGAAGAGGCAGCAGGGTCCTGCTGCTGTAGCTGTTGTAATTTTATTCTGATGTCTGATGAACATCGGGACAGGAATTTGTCCTTTAAAATCACCTGTTCTTCGTAAGAATATAAGTCCAGATTGGTAAACTTTTGGAGGCCCTCTTTTAGCCTTTCCAGAAAGGCAATGGGCTTCTCGTTGGGCTCCTGAGTTATTGCTGAGACCCAGGCATAGATAATTACTATTTGCGGGGCTGCTTTCAGTCCTGCCTTCACACAGATCAGAAAATGATCCCTTTCCCAGATGTGCTCAGGGTCATTATAATTCCAGTTAGGATCTGAGGAGGGGACTGCAGGTTCCCCTACTGGGTATTTACCGCTTGACACGTGAGGCCCCCTTGCATACCTTTGGCCTTCCTTTAAGAACCTAGTATGAAAGTGAAAGTGAAGTCGCTCAGTCGTGTCCGACTCTTTGCGACCCCAGGGAGTGTAGCCCACCAGGCTCCTCCCTCCATGGAATTTTCTAGGCAAAAGTACTGGAGTGGGTTGCCATTTCCTTCTCCAGGGGATCTTCTTGACCCGGAGATCGAACCTGGGTCTTCCACATTGCAGGCAGATGCTTTACCGTTTGAGCCACCAGGGAATCCCAAGACCCTAGTATGCTCAGGGTCAAATAGAGTTTGACTAAATATGACCATGATGTCCTTCCACATGAAGTCAAAGGCCAAAGTAATGTGTTGGGATGTATCTATATATTTGCCTGGGTTATCTGTATATCTTCCCAGGTCTTGTTTGATCTGTCTTAGTTCTAAGAGGGAGAGGGCTTATGGACCCGTGTTGGTCCTAATTCTCCTCCACTTTTGACTTGGCTTTTGTGGAGGGGATGCTCCCGGATATGGAGGAAGGTTAAGGAAGGAGCACCAGGCAACTCGGGAGCTGTGGGAGGTGAGCCTTCACAGGGGGAGCGCAGGGGGGTTTCCTTCTCTTGGTTGTCTGTGCCTCACACCATTTGCCTACTAAGCTCATTTTAGGGCATACAGCAGTCCCATACTTAAGACAGAGTTCCTGCATATCTGTTAGTTCGAAGAAAATTTGGACATAGGGGATCTCTGTCTATTTCCCTTGTCTTTTGCAGAACAAGTCTAGCTGCAGGACGGTACTGTACTTTAAACTCCCATCCTCAGGCCAGTGTTCCTCATCCCCCAGAGGATACCGTGGCCACTCAGTGGCACAAAAGAATTTTAAGCAACTTCTCCTTAGAGTTAGAGAATTGAAGAGCTTCCAGTTATCAAGGATGGATCTCCAGGGGGTCTGCCAGGAAGTGGATTGGTTATTTCCCATCTGAAAGACAGTCATGACAGGGAGGAAAAGAAAAAAAAAAAAAAACTAACAGGCTTCCTTCAGTTCCCATGGGTGGACTTCCTTAGGGGTGAGTCTTTCTGAGACTTATCCTACCCAGTACTGTTGCAACCTGAGAGCCAGGGGTCCCTGGGTCAGGGTGCAGATCCCCAGGCTAGCTGAGACATGACAGCCTCCTGGAGATCGAATCCCCGGGCAGGTCAAGGCAGGTCGACCTCCTGAGAATTGGGTCCCTGGGCAGGTTGAGGCGTTGACGACCCCCTGGGACCCCTGGACTGCTAGATCCCCAAGCAGGTTAAGGCATGACAACTTTTTGAGGAAGAGATACCTAGGCAGGTTGAGGCAGGATCGACTTCCTGGGACCCCCAGGCTGGAATAGGGCGTCCCCAAGGTCTCCAGCATGACCAGTGCTGGGTAGGATTAAGGGGTTGTAATTTTAACTCATTGCCAATTTGTTCACCACAGATGGGAATAAATATCATGATGTAAAGCAATGCAAGCCTGTGCCCTGAGACTGAGAACCTGGTAAAACAGTCAAGGCCTTATCTTCTTACTGCTCTAAGGGATTGTAAGTCTCTGATTTCCTCCCCTAGTACTCCATAAGAGCAGCTTAGGGTGTTTCCAATGGTAAACATTTCATTGTCATAGACCCACTTTAGGTAATAACAGAAATAATGACAAAGGAGTGGGTTATCTGGCCCTGTTAGGGGCATTAAGTGTATCTTAATAATAAGCGGGGTGGAGCAATGTTGCCCACAAGGGGGCAGGGTCCTAGCTGTAGGAGTGAGTAATTGGCTTAAGAACAAATTGGTAAGAGGCAACAGACCAGATGTTCCATAAAAGTGGAGTGGAAATTTGATCTGGGGGTATGTTTGTAACTTTAGGAGAAGGATGATAAGGGTTTGGGCCCAAAAGGCCTGCAGGGTTAACTCCCAAAGTGACAAACGTTATCCCTGGAAGCCCAATTGCCTTTGAAGGGGTGCCAACAGATGGACTTCTAGCAGGCATTGTGTGCCTGTCTCCCACCCTATTGGGTTCACTGAGAGATGCCGATGTTGCACATGTTGTAGGAAACATGGAAGATGAAGGCCTGAATATCTAGAGGGATTGGATATTATACAGTATTTCCCTCAGTATTTTCTGGTTGTCCCTCCAGAAGATTGTAGAGGCAACATTGTGGGCCTGGACAGGGCTCAGGAAAAGAGTATGAAGCAGGAGGGAAGGAGGCAGGGCACAGCTTTTGAAAGAATGACATAGTGCAAAGGCATAACATAAACTGATTAAAATCAAATGGGTCCAAGGTGACAAGTCAAATTCAACTAAATCTTGATCCCCAATCTATAAGCTAAATGACATACCCAGAGGTTGCAGGACAGTTCCAAGGCACTGTCAAAAGATGGAGGAGTGGGTGGTTCCCCAATGGTTGGGATGACCCTCCCACTTATTAGCATATGAATTCACCCCAAATTCTCACAAAACCTAGGCACACCACACTCCATGGCTAAAGCACTTGCCCTCTGCAGTGGCCCACACCCCATGGAGTGAACTTCTCTCTGAATCCTAACAAATCCACCTCTTACCTATCACTGTGTCTCTCACTGAATTTTTCCAACGAGACATCAGAGTCTGAGCTTCATTAGGTCCTAAAGCCAGGCATCATGGGTTTTGGCCAGGTTCAAGTCCTGGGAGAGAAGAGCTGAAGGACAGGAGGAAAAAGCAGTGGGAAAAACATGCCAAGTAATTTATTTCATAGCCTGTAGGACAAAAACAAACAAAAAAACAGACCTGAAACATGAAGGTAAAAGAGTGCCAATTAAATTTTATGTCTCTGCAACATATACTATAAGTTAAGCTTAGCGAAAGTGAAATCGCTCAGTTGTGTCCCACTCTCTGCGACCCCATGGACTGAGCTGGCTAGGCTCCTCTGTCCATGGGATTCTCCAGACAAGAATATTGGAGTGGGTTGCCATTCCTTTCTCCAGGGGATCTTCCCAACCTAGGGATCAAACCGAGGTCTCCTGCATTGCAGGCAGATTCTTAGCCACTGGATCATCGAAAAAGCAAGAGAGCTCCAGAAAAAAACATCTATTTCTGCTTTATTGAGTATGCCAAAGCCTTTGACTGTGTGGATCAGAATAAACTGTGGAAAATTCTTAAAGAGATGGGAATACCAGACCTCTGACCTGTCTCTTGAGAAACCTGTATGCAGGTCAGGAAGCAACAGTTAGAAATGGACATGGAACAACAGACTGGTTCCAAATAGGAAAAGAAGTACGTCAAGGCTGTATATTGTCACCCTGCTTATTTAACTTCTTTGCAGAGTACATCATGAGAAAAGCTGGGCTGGAAGAAACACAAGCTGGAATCAAGATTGCTGGGAGAAATATCAATAACCTCAGATATGCAGATGACACCACCCTTATGGCAGAAAGTGAAGAAGAACTAAAGAGCCTCTTGATGAAAGTGAAAGAGGAGAGTAAAAATGTTGGCTTAAAGCTCAACCTTCAGAAAACGAAGATCATGGCATCTGGTCCCATCATTTCATGACAAATAGATGGGGAAACAGCAGAAACAGTGTCAGACTTTATTTTGGGGGGGCTCCAAAATCACTGCAGATAGTGTTGCAGCCATGAAATTAAAAGACGCTTACTCCTTGGAAGGAAGGTTATGACCAACCTAGATAGCATATTTAAAAGCAGAGACATTATTTTGCCAACAAAGGTCCGTCTAGTCAAGGCTATGGTTTTTCCAGTGTTCATGTATGGATGTGAGAGTTGGACCGTGAAGAAAGCTGAGTGCCGAAGAATTGATGCTTTTGAACTGTGGTGTTGGAGAAGACTCTTGAGAATCCCTTGGACTGCAAGGAGATCCAACCAGTCCATCCTAAAGGAGATCAGTCCTGAGTCTTCATTGGAAGGACTGATGTTGAAGCTGAAACTCCAATACTTTGGCTACCTCATGAGAAAAGTTGACTCATTGGAAAAGACCCTAATGCTGGGAAGGATTGGGGGCAGGAGGAGAAGGGGACGACAGAGGATGAGATGGTTGGATGGCATCACTAATTCGATGGACATGGGTTTGGGTAAACTCCAAGAGTTGGTGATGGGCAGGGAGGCCTGGCATGCTGCGATTCATGGGGTCACAAAGAGTCGGACACGACTGAGCGATTGAACTGAACTGAACATTTGCTCAAATGCACCAATTGGATACATTTCCATTATCTGGGGATCACACTGAACTTAATAAGCAAGTTATCCTTTTACTCTTAGAGCAGTTGTAAAATATGAAATAGAAGAAGAAAAAAAAAAAGGTAAGCTTCCCCATAACTATCAGAACTATCCCTCTGCTTAATTTCCCATGGTGAGAGTACCCATTACCCTGAAACACCCCAGACTGGGCATGGGCTCCCTGAACCAACCAGTAATATCAATAAATTAAAATTAAATGCAGTCTTTGGTACTAACAATCATACTTTTAACCTTACATTACAGAATGTTTCTACATTTTGGGCTTGAGAAACAAATTATTGAGTAATGTAGTTCTTTTTGCTCCACCTCTCCCATTCCATCTTCACTAACAAACTCAAGATGACAAAAAAGGAAGCAGGGAAACAGGCCATGAGTGGGAGGGCCAAGGTAGATGAGGTGTGAAAGGGTCGTGTATTTAGTGTCTTGAGTCATCTTTCAATATCATCATTTCAGCCTTCCTTAGAGGACCTCATCCTTTCTCCTTTCATAATACAGTTGTCCTTCAGTATCTGAAGGGGATTGTTTACAGGACCACTGTGGATGCTAAAATCCAGATTCTTGAGTCCCTTGTATCGAATGGCATAGTATCTGCACATAACCTACACACTTCTTCCTATATACTTGAAATCATCTCTAGATTACTTGTAATACCTAATACATTGTAAATGCTATGTAAATATTTGTAGATACAATGTAAATGCTGTGTAAATAGTTGAAGGCACATGGCAAATTCAAGTTTTGCCTTTGGGAGCTCTCTGGATTTTTTTTTTTTTTCTCAAACTGTGGTTGATCAAATACATAGATTTGAAATCCCCCACTGACCATAATTTGAAGAAGTCCGGATTTGGATGATGCTTGGATTTGGTGAGAACATTTGAGGTGTCTGTTGGGATCTGATAGATAGGAAAGGGGGAGGGTGAAAATTTCTAGGAATATCAGGGAAATAAAAGATTCCTTGTTTAAATTTATCTTTACAAAGGGTAATTCCTTAATGAGAGGCCTGAGACTATTCTAATTCTCTACCAGGACAAAGAGCAGGTTATAGCATTTGGGGAAGGTTCTGTTTTTGTTCAGCTGTCCTGTCTGTGATCCAAGCTCTTTTTATCCTCAACGATTTGAGGCTTGATGAATTTACAGTGGAAAACACTTACTTAAAGAAAAAAATACAGTGTTAAAAACTAAATACAAAAGAAATAGCTGCCAGTAGAATAAAATTTGTTTTAAATAAAGTCACATATTTTCATGCAACTGTTTATCTGCTTCAAGATCTGAGAATTAAGATATTAAATTATCCTTCCTGAGTCACTTTTTTGATGCAATAAGTAGTAGAGCAAACTTTAAAGCATGCTTTTATTTTTACAAACGATGTTTGTCAAATAAAAAAAATATCTTATTAATATTGGTTTTGTGCTCTTAATAGAACACACAGATATGGTTTGATTGTCAGTTATTCAAAAATATTTAATTAATGTCTATTGCATTTCTATTCTAACAAAAGGAAAAAAAAAGAGAGAGAGAGTAGATAAGGTTAAAGGAAGAGGAATATTTAGGAAAATAAAAAATACAAGGTAAGGACTATGATCTATAGTCTCAAAATACTTTTAAGCTCTTTCTGTTTCCCCAGAGAGGCTGGATATACACAAATTGTAGCTTGTGTACTCTTCTCACAGCCATCATATTTTAATAAAATCGGTGATTCATTATGTCTTTGGCATGAGTCTGTGAACATATTAAAAGACAGATACTATTGATTTCTTCTGTCTTTCATTCCCACTTTGTGCTGCTAAATGATGAAATCAGTCAAAATTTGATAAAATAGTTGTTTAGTTAATATGAGCCAATGAGAAAATAAGCCTATTAAATGGAAATATAATAGTGTGTAAAACAAAAAGAGAAAATAAAAATAGTTTACATAGATATTTATTTTAATACCATTAAATATATCTTCCTTGATAAGATATAAATATTATATGCAGGTCATCTTGAGTTGGAGAAGCCTCAGTCCTTCATAGGTGAGATGTCAGCCTTGAACTAGGCTCTGAGAAACAGCTGGTGTTTGGGGAAAAAAGCCAGATTATATTAGTGCCTATAAGTTTAGCACAGAGGATCATGTAGTTGGAAATTATTTAATCTGAAGATATTGACACCACCTTCTAAAGAATAACAGGATGTTTTCAGGAATAAAAAGATTTGGCAAGATTCTTGTTTAAAGTTATAAAACAGGAATTAACAGTTGATCTGGCAGTTGAAACAATCTGAAGCTTCATCTTAACTTTGGAATTTGCATCTTGAGCCCAGATGCCTTTGCAGAAACAGCTTTACAATTTCTATAATATGTCCTCACATAAGTACCTTGCAATCCAAAGTGTATCCTATTTTTCTTTTTTGCAGTTGTTGCTAAAATACACTGTCATGTTATCAGTTGTTTGGACTGAAATGTTAAAATCAGTGGCAGTTAATATTGAGTTTTCAAGATCTAGCAATTCTTCTCTTTCAGTAGCTGGTGCTCACTATCTCAGGGTAAGATTAGCTCTGGCCAGACTAAGACACAAAGTAGTGCTTCTCATAGTTAAAATCTTGGTGACATGTAGATTTTAGTTCAGGAGTTCTAAGGTGGGTCCTGGAATTCTTCATTTCTGAAAAACCTGTAAGTTTGTTAGTGCTTCTGAGACAGGACCACATGTTGAGAAGTAAGGCTGTAGAAGTCTTATTGGCGTCCCTACTTCTGCAATCCATATGTTACTCCAAATTAAAAAAAAAAAAATCCAGGAAATAAATCTAAGGGTATAGAATAAAATTCTAATTTTTCTCATATTAAAGAATACATTCCTTGGAAATTGCAGAATTCAAATTCAAATTCACACTTATCTATTGAATAGTCTAAGTCAGTTACCACTTGATGCATCTCTGTAAGAGCACCCCATTTGGTATTCGATCTTCTTCCTACAAAACTTTGCTGAAACTTATGTAACCAGTATTACATAAACTAACATGAGTCTGATGCTAATAAAAAAACAGATACAGAACTTAAAATTTTTCTTCCTTTTGACCGCAAACAAGTTAATTAGATGTCAAAGTTCTCCATCAACTGACTTCATCTAGAGCAACTGATGCAGTATTAACTTATTTTCTAACCTAAACTTTTTTTTTCATCTAAGATAATCTCCAGACTATTTCTGAAAAGATGTAAAGCTTACTGCATGTTCATTTATTCACTCATATATGTACCACCAAAATTCACTCACTCTTTACTTTCTTGGGTATTATTTTAGTCTCTTGGGCTATACTGTGCAAAATATACAGTTCTTGTTCCTGTGGGATTCAAAGTTCAGCAGGAGAATGGAAATATTTTTTAATACATAGGTTAACTTATTGAAGCAAAGTCCTATGCTATAAAGAGCAATATTGCATAGGAACCTGGAATGTTAGGTCCATGAATCAAGGCAAATTGAAAGTGCTCAAACAGGAGATGGCAAGAGAGAACATCGACACTTTAGGAATCAGGGAACTGAAATGGACTGGATGGGTGAATTTAACTCAGATGACCATTATATCTACTACTGTGGGCAAGAATTCCTTAGAAGAAATGGAGTAGCCATCATAGTCAACAAAAGACTCTGAAATGCAGTACTTGGATGCAGTCTCAAAAATGACAGAATGATCTCTGTTCGTTTCCAAGGCAAACCATTCAATACCACATTAATCCAAGTCTATGCACCGACCAGTAATACTGAAGAAGCTGAAGCTGAACAGTTCTATGAAGACCTACAAGACCTTCTAGAACTAACATCCCCAAAAGATGTCCTTTTATTATAAAGGACTGGAATGCAAAAGTAGGAATTCAAGAAACAACTGGAGTAAAAGACAAATTTGGCCTCGGAATACAGAATGAAGCAGGATAAAGGCTAATAGAGTTTTGCCAAGAGAACACACTGGTCATAGCAAATACCCTCTTCCAACAACACAGGAGAAGAATCTGCACATGGACATCACCAGATGGTCAATACCAAAATCAGATGGAGAAGCTCTATACAGTCAGTAAAAATAAGACAGGAACTGATTGTGGCTCAGATCATGAAATCCTTATTGCCATATTCAGACTGAAATTGAAGAAAGTAGGGAAAACCACTAGACCATTCAGGTATGACCTAAATCAAATCCCTGAAGATTATACAGTGGAATTGAGAAATAGATTTAAGGGACTACATTTGATAGAAAGAGTGCCTGATGAACTATGGATGGAGGTTAGTGACATTGTATAAGAGACAGAGATCAAGACCATCTCCAAGAAAAAGAAATGCAAAAAGGCAAAATGGCTGCCTGAGGAGGCCTTACAAATAGCTGTGAAAAGAAAAGAAATGAAAAGCAAAGGAGAAAAGAAAATATACCTATTTGAATGCAGAGTTCCAAAGAATAGTAAGGAGAGATAAGAAAGTCTTCCTCCATGATCAGTGCAAAGAAATAGAGGAAAATAATAGAATGGGAAAGACTAGAGATCTCTTCCAGAAAATTAGAGATACCAAGGGAACATTTCATGCAAAGATGGGCTGAATAAAGGACAGAAAGGGTATGGATCTAACAGAAGCAGAAGATCTTAAGAAGAGGTGGCAAGAATACACATACGAATGTACAAAAAAGATCTTCATGACCAACATAATCACGATGGTGTGATCATTCACCTGGAGCCAGACATCCTGGAATGTGAAGTCCAGTGGGCCTTAGGAAACATCACTACGAACAAAGCTAGTGGAGGTGATGGAATTCCAGTTGAGCTATTTCAAATCCTCAAAGATGATGAAGTTAAAGTGCTGCACTCAATATGCCAGTGAATTTGGAAAACTCAGCAGTGACCTCAGGACTGGAAAAGATCAGTTTTCATTCCAATCCCTAAGAAAGACAGTGTCAAAAAATGCTCAAACTACTGCACAATTACACTCATCCTACACACTAGTCAAGTAATGCTCAAAATTCTCCAACCAGGCTTCAAAAATACATGAACCATGAACTTCCAGATGTTCAAGCTGGATTTAGAAAATGCAGAGGAACCAGAGATCAAATTGCCAACCTCCTTTGGATCGCCAAAAAAGCAAGAGAGTTCCAGAAAAACATCTATTTCTGGTTTATTAACTATGCTAAAACCTTTGACTGTGTGGATTACAACAAACTGTAGAAAATTCTGAAGGAAATGGGAATACCAGACCACTTGATTTGCCTCTTGAGAAATCTCTATTCAGGTCAGGAAGCAACAGTTAGAACTAGACATGGAACAACAGATTGGTTCCAAATGGGGAAAGGAGTACATCAAGGCTATATATTGTCACCCGGCTTATTTAACGTATATGCAGAGTACGTTTAGAATCGCTGGGCTGGATGAAGCATAAGCTGGAATCAAGATTGCTGGGAGAAATATTAATAACCTCAGATATGCAGATGACACCACCCTTATGGTAGAAAGTGAAGAAGAACTAAAGAGCCTCTTGATGAATGTGAAATAGGAGAGTGAAAAAGTCTGCTTATAGCTCAACATTCAGAAAACTAAGATCAAGGCATCTGGTCCCATAACTTCATGGGAAATAGATGGGGAAACAGTGAAAGATTTTATATTTTGGGGCTCTAACATCACACAGGTTGACTGTAGCCATGAAATTTAAAAAAAAAAAAAAGACTCTTGATCCTTGGAAGGAAAGTTATGACCAAGCTAGACAGCATATTAGAAAGTAGGGACATTACTTTGCCAAGAAAGGTCCGTCTAGTCAGAGCTATGGTTTTTCCAGTAGTCATGTATGGATGTGAGATTTGGACTATAAAGAAAGCTGAGAGCCAAAGAATTGATGGTTTTGAACTATGGTGTTGGAGAATACTATTGAGAGTCCCTTGGACTGCAAGGAAATCCACCAGTCCATCCTAAAGGAAATCAGTCCTGAATATTTATTGGAAGAACTGGTGTTGAAGCTGAAACTCCATACTTTGTCCATCTGATGTGAAGAGGTGACTCATTTGAAAAGATCGTGATGCTGGGAAAGATTGAAAGTGGGAGGAGAAGTAGACAACAGAGAATGAAGTTTTTGGATGGCATCAGACTCAATGGCCATGAGTTTGAGTAGACTCTGGGAGTTGGTGTTGGGCAGGGAGTCCTGGGGAGCAGCAGTCCATGGGGTCACAAAGAGTCGGACACGAATGAGCGACTGAACTGATCTGAACTTATTGCGATTTGTTTTTCAGAATTCAATGAGATTTTAAATGAGTAGAAGCCACTGTAATCAGGGTTAATTCATGTTTCAGACTTTCCTGAAGAAGAGACATTAAATTAAAATATGAAGAATAAGCAGGATTTAGGTAGGTGAAAGGTGAAGAGACTATGTGTGACAGGCTGCAGATGAGAAGGAACTGGGCATATTCAACAAAATGAATGTAGATGTGGTTAAATTATGGAATGTAGTTCAGATGACATGGAAGTTTATAGAGAGTTGGGTAGAAACCAGATCATACAGGGGATGAAGGTTGTATAAAAAATCTAGTAAGTCATTAATCACACTCTGTCCACTGCTTGTACTGCACTAGTTTTGCACATGTGTCTGTGCTAATTCTTCTTTTTCTCTAAGTCCCATCACCTGGAACTGAATTATAGTAGCAATATTTATTAAATGCTTATCATTTGCCAACCCCAGTAGGAAGTGTTTCACATGCAAAATCTAATTTGTTTCCCCACTTCATTATACACATTGGCTTTATTTTTCTTTTTCAAGAAAGTCATCTGTAGAGAGACTGAGATTATCCAAGATTATATATGGCAGAATCAGGTTGCAAATTTAGGCTGATCCAAAGATTGTTAAAGTACCAGGTAATACTGACTCTTTTAAAAGAATTTTATTTCATTAGCCTCTGCTCTCTTTCTAAAATTCACCTGAAACTGTAGGGTTCTTAATTGTTCAAATATATATGGTCCCAGTGCAATCCACAAACTGGCATTAATTTCTGTCATGAAGACATTATGAAAAGAATACTCAGACTAACAACTTTGTCTAGCACAGAGCTAGGTCTACAGAAAGCAAACTGTTAATATTTTGGAGTAAATGTCTCAATGATCACATTTCAGTTGAATCTATGGTTTAACTTTACTGTGGCCTTCCAAAGGCACAGTTTCCCTGAGTCACTTCAAATTATGTTGGGACACAAGGAAGGTAGCAAATGTTTGTTCTAAATGTAGCAAAATCCATAGTGTTGCCCCAGGAACCTTACTAGACCTCCCAGTGGAGGAAAAAGAGACCCAGGGATAGTAGCTCTTCATTTAATACAAATATCCAAGTGCAGTTTTCCACCAGGGAAATGCAATAAGCTTAGTAGTCACTAGAACTCAGACTGATAAAAATCCTGAATTCCATCGTGCCCAAGTATTCAATAATAATGCCAATTAATCTTACATCCATTTATGAACTGTGGTGACGGCATTTAGGTCCAAGCTTGTTTAAAATAAAAGTAATTTTTGCAAAATTCTGTGTCCTTGTTTTGTATCAGTATCAAGGGAAGATCTATTATGTATGTTAACATTTTCTTAAATAAAAAAGTTGTTGAAAATTAAAAATCATGTTTATGAGAGTAAGAGAATGATTTAACCATGAGTTAATATCTAGAGACTCTCAAATTGAGATTTCTCTTCCATTCTTTAAATGGCTTGCAAGCAAGGGAGCTTAATTAACAGAAGCGCATGGCATATCTTTTCCTATGTCCTATTAACTGGTATTCAGTGAATATAAGGAGAAAGGTTCATGGTTTGTTCAAAATCATGGTTCTCTGAACTAAGATGGTACTAATTTATATCAAGTTAGTAATAGTAAATAGAAGAAATTTTAACATTTTCTGTCCCAAGAAAGACTTTTCCATTAAATAGAACTGCCCGGGTATTGGGTCTGTGCATTGATGCATCGTTATATAAAGATTGCTTCATTTTTAGTGTATGTGTTTGTGGATGATATTCTGGTCTTTTGAATTTCTTTTGTCTTTTATATTTGGGTGTCTAATTGCTCACTTGTCTTTTTATAACTTCTAAAATATAGATTATATACATTTAAATATTAGGATAATAGTATGATCTTTTTCCATAAATAAAAATAGAAAATAGATGCTGTTAAATTTTTTAAAATTTATGATTGTATTATATTAGTAACACAGTTTGAAAGCTGTGTTACTTGCAAGGTACAAAGGTCATAGTATCATGTTTGCTGCTCTCAAACATTAAACTGCCTTGCCTGCAGCTATTAATATAATACATAACAGTCTAAGGAACTGGACAGGCATACATACCTGAATGGTTGCTATTGTTTTTATACACTTCTGCCATGAGTTAGGACTTGTTTAGCTGTCTATTTGAATCTCATATATGGCTCCTTTTGTATGGTTATTACATCATCTGTTCTTTCTTGGAAAGTTACAGTTACATTTAAAAGTTTTCTGAATATAGCCTCTTTGGTTAACTTTCCTTCTGTCCTCTTTGTGTTATACTCTTTCCCCTCTATCTAGAGAAACAAGGTCAAGGCATGTTCTCAGATGCCTATTCATTAACAGCTCTGCAGGTGCTGCTCCTAGAGAGGTCTGATGTGTTGTGTGATGTTCTCACACAAACTATGTTAATTTTTGACCAGTGATTATGAGTTTTAATTGTGTTTAGGTAACTGGAGGTTTGTTAAATAGGCCTCACTTTGAAATGCTAAGTTGAAGCAGTGAATCTTAAAACCAAGAAATCCCCCAACTTCTTATGCTTTATTTTTGCTTTATTAATTCATGAAGAGGAAAAAGTGGTAGATTGGTAAGTTTTTATGCAAGGCTACAAATGTGAATATGAACATAACTCTGCAATTTTTTTTCTTTTAATGGCACGACTGTATTTTTTTTTCCTTGTCTTATAAACTCAACCTTTAAAAATAGAGTTACAGGAGGAATGGAGAGAAATGGGAAAGAGCATATATCTTAAGCCAAATTTGTTTCGCTGGTATGATCCAGAATTTGGATTCAGGCTAAGGCAGTTTGACTTCCAAGCCACTGTACAAGTTAGACTGCTCAGAAACTCTGTTTAATGTAAATACAGGACTTTGCAGTGGAAGTAAACATCTATTTCTTTCTTTTTTTTTTTTTTTAACTTAAAGATCTTAATTTTGTTTTCAGCGTTTAGATGTTTTGCATCAAAATTCCTAGTGGCTATTTGTCAGTCTTTTATTAGTATTTTTTATAATTCCTTCATATTTCTATCTGCCTTTACAATCAGATTATGCACAGAAAATCACCTCTTTTGCCTCTCCAAACACTTTCACTGCACAGTCTTCTTTTCTGTGCTTCTTGGAAGAAGAGAAAGGAAAAGATACTGCTTTTTCTTGAGAATAAAATCACGCCTCTTCCTTTTTATATTTCTTCCTCACTTCATCCTATTATCTTCTTTAGGAAGAATTGATGAATCCTTTGATAAGTAATTGTTTGTTTTTTCCCTAACACCCTATTGTATTTGAAATGGTTTGAGAATAGTGGCTTAATAGCCAAGAAAAATTCTTTAGTAATGTGTTTCTATAATTTCTCTATCTTTTGATTATTATTTCTATCTCTGAAGTTGATTGTGACCACTTAAAGTCCTAATGCCTAATTTTTTATATGAATTTAATAGTACAAACGTCAAAGCTACAATAGAGTATATAGTGAACAGTCAGTTACCTTCAAACCTGTTTTCCACCCAACCTGTGATTTAAATTGTTTTCAGAAAAAAAGTTGCATGTACCCTCTAATGCCTCTCAAAAATATTTATTCTCTCTCCAAACCATATTAAGGATTTATTTTGTAATGATTATGTTAGGGGAAGCACACTGACTGAAACTGCCCATCCTGGCCAGGCACCATAGTAACCATTTGCATGAGCTGTTTTACAACAGGAGGTCCTGGTAAGAAACACGGAACTAATAAGCCACCACCAAATGGAAGAGTTCAGGAAAAGTCAAAAGGAGACACCCCAGTCTGACCACCTCCCAGAATCCTTCTCTCTGGCATCCATTTTGGCTGAACAAGGCATGCATTTACTAGAAGGACTCTGAGTCAGAATGATTGGCTACAGACAACCCAGAAACTAATCCTATTACCATAAAACACCAGACTGTGAGCCACGTAGCAGAACTGTTCTCCTGGGTCCCCTTACCCTACTGCTCTCCACCCAGGTGCCCTTTTCCAATAAAATCTCTTGCTTTGTCAGCACATGAGACTCCTAGGACAATTCATTTCTGAGGGTTAGACAAGAGCCCAGTTTCGGGCCCTGGAAGGGGTCTTCCTGCAACAGTTGTATTCAGTTATGTGTGTAGTTTGATCAGAATATAATTCCATCAGATCTCAGCCTAGTTCCATTGTAAGATAAGTTTTCTTCAAAATCTAATGTCCACAAATTTCTGAACAATAAAGGTTAAATTTACTTGTATCAACCAAACTTTTTATCTCTTTAAGGTAGTCTGGACTGAACTACTTTAGAATTTATTTCTAATTCCAGAGTTGTATTCAGTAGGAAATTACTAAATTAGTTCAAAAGAATCGGTCAGGAGGTCAGGACCAGTCAAGGTGTTAATATATTAACAATTTTACCAGACAAATTGCCAGTATTCAAGTTCCTTAGGCAGGACTGGATAGGGACTCTTTGGAGTTCCAAGGTAAAATACTTGAATACATGAGTTATGTCAAGATTCTAAAAAGCTGCTTGACTTTTAATCTCACATCTCCAGAAGTTGGATAGGTTTCAGGCGAATGATAGTGATCAAAAACGGGTGATTTTGAATTAGAATTAGAGCATAAAGGATCATTTCTTCCACTTGAGAGATGACTGAGTGGTGTAAAGCTGGAATATGCAAAAACTGTACATTTCAAAGTCTGTCTTTCCCTTAAAGAATAAATTTTGTTAAGGTAAGTATTCTTACTACCTGTATTGTTACCAAACCTAACATAGTCTGTTGGCCCCAGGCTTTAGCTAGGTGTAAGGTAAGGATTGACCTTGAAAAACTGCAGACCTATCCAAAGATTTAAGTTTCTTACCGACCAATTTTGGCTTTGGCTTCTGCATAAACTGGACCTATCTCTTTGAGAGATCTCAGGGCTAGATGAGGCTTCCACATATGACAGGGCAGTCTCACTAGGTCACTCCATTTCTTTGCCAGAAGTTAGAAATTCAGTCTGCAAGTGTATGAACTACTATGGTGGGGGTGGGAAGAACTTTAAAGAAAACTGAGATTCTAATTTACAAAAGAATTAGTGTCAGCTCCGTGCATAACTATTTGGCCTGAAAATGAGTTCAGGCCTGCATATTAAGGCCTTTGCATTCACATGCATGGTTCTAGGCACTGAAGAGATTTAAAAGAAAAGGCATAATTCTTGACCTCAGGTTTTAAAGAACTTGGATTCTTGTTCTTGATAACTCCTTGACTGGGGCTTGACATTAAGTTTATGCCCTAAGTGAAAAAGAAAGTAAAGGAGGAGGAAGGGAGCGAGGGAAGGAAAGGAAAGGAAAAAGAAGAAATAAAAACAGTAAGAGATACATCCATTATAGATCTGAAAGTTGGTTGTGCTTCTATTAAAAACTGTATATAATTTTCCCAATTCACATCTCTTTAACTTTGCGCATAGCATAACGAAGTTCTCTGGTTATTTGGTGAAGAATTTACTAGGAAAATGCATCATTTTCTTGCACAGTAAAGTTTTAACTTTGGAGAGTGTACTGGCAATTTAGAGAAGCAGCAACTCATTAAAATCTTTTTTAAATAGAATTATCATATACTTGAAATAATATGATAGATTATCATCTTCAGTAGTAGTATTTTAAGTAAGAGTTATACGACCAAAACATATCAGTAAGGCTTATTCTCTGGGACCATAAGAAAACCAAGTCAATATCCCCATAGTTACATCATATTGATCTTTCGTTTGATTTAGGGAGGGAGAAGACAAATATGTTAGTGAAAGAGAGACAAATGAGCAGTATGCTTGGCCAACTCCTGACTCATTTACAAAGGAAGCTAATGCAACTCTCTTACTCATTTGTGGGGAATATGATAGATCTAATTGTATAATTTATGCTTTCTCTCAGACTTTGTGCCCCCCACTAAATGTCTCTTTTCCTTTTTCTTCTCCATTTTTTGCTCAGATATTTTGCAGTTATTACACTTTTTGCAGATTTTTCTTTTTAGGATATTGCTATTAGTCTTTTGCCTATATCTAAACAGTGTACCTATGAAGAAGATCCCGTTTTTAGCCTTAGTATTTGCAAATTACTTGAGAGGTAATATGAGGGAAAATTAAGCATTCACCCACATATGCCACTGAAGTTCTAACATTTTACCAAAAATTACATAATCAAAGCCTATCACTATATTTTCCTTCATCGTGCTAAAAATGGAAAATTGGTTGCTTTAAATTAATTTTTCTTTATCTTAGAGTTTTGATGCAATAAGTTATTTTAAGTAATGCTAATTTTGACTGGAATTGTAAATCATAGTTTTCTAAGTTAAATTCACTTTAAAACTTTAGTTTTACATTTCACATTCTATGCATAATATTCTGAAGTTTCTGGTACGAAAAAGACACACACAAAGTTCTAAAAATTTTATAGATGTCAAACATATGCTTAAAAGGTATGTGCAAATTAGTTGAAGATATATAGATTAATTTCTTTGAAATATATTTATTTTTAAAATTTAATGTAAATAATGCTTAGCTTGAATATGTGTTGTGTTTTGCTTAGTACAGAAATTCAGATTATCATATTAAGCTGAATTTAATGCTTGTAACTTGGAAAGAATATGCAAACATATTTCCTAAATTTGAAATAAATGCTCTGTTAACACAAATTCCAAAGAAACTCATATGCAATATAGTTTATATTTTTGTTCAAGGTAATTTAGACTAGTGCTTCTCAAACTTCATTGTACATGTATGAATTTGATAAAAGTAGAATGTAACTCAGTCTTTGTGGGATAGGGCCTGAAATTCTGTCTGTCTAAGGAGCTTCCATGTGTTACTGCCACTGATGTTCCCTGAACCATGTTTTGACAAGCAAGAATTTAGCTCACAGACCATAATATGGGGAATGCGTATTTGAGTTTCGCGATTAAAATTTCAAGAAAAATACTTTTTTTTCATGATCTAATATATTCCCATCTGAATGCAGAGTTCCAAAGAATAGCAAGGAGAGATAAGAAAGCCTTCCTCAGCAATCAGTGCAAAGAAATAGAGGAAAACAACAGATTGGGAAAGACTAGAGATCTCTTCAAGAAAATTAGAGATACCAAAGGAACATTTCATGCAAAGATAGGCTTGATAAAGGACAGAAATGGTATGGACCTAACAGAAGCAGAAGATATTAAGAAGAGGTGGCAAGAATACACAGAAGAACTGTACAAAAAAGATCTTCACGACCCAGATAATCACGATGGTGCGATCACTCACCTAGAGCCAGACATCCTGGAATGTGAAGTCAAGTGGGCCTTAGAAAGCATTACTACGAACAAAGCTAGTGGAGGTGATGGAATTCCAGTTGAGCTGTTTCAAATCCTCAAAGGTGATGCTGTGAAAGTGCTGCACTCGATATGCCAGCAAATTTGGAAAACTCAGCAGTGGCCACAGGACTGGAAAAGGTCAGTTTTCGTTCCAATCCCAAAGAAAGGCAATGCCAAAGAATGCTCAAACTACCGCACAATTGCACTCATCTCACATGCTAGTCAAGTAATGCTCAAAATTCTCCAAGCCAGGCTTCAGCAATATGTGAACCATGAACTTCCAGATGTTCAACCTGGTTTTAGAAAAGGCAGAGGAACCAGAGATCAAATTGCCAACATCCGCTGGATCATCGAAAAAGCAAGAGAGTTCCAGAAAAACATCTATTTCTGCTTTATTGACTATGCCAAAGCCTTTGACTGTGTGGATCACAATAAACTGTGGAAAATTCTGAAAGAGATGGGAATACCAGACCACCTGACCTGTCTCTTGAGAAACCTGTATGCAGGTCAGGAAGCAACAGTTAGAACTGGACATGGAACAACAGACTGGTTCCAAATAGGAAAAGGAGTACGTCAAGGCTGTATATTGTCACCCTGCTTATTTAACTTATATGCAGAGTACATCATGAGAAACGCTGGGCTGGAAGAAACACAAGCTGGAATCAAGATTGCCAGGAGAAATATCAATAACCTCAGATATGCGGATGACACCACCCTTATGGCAGAAAGTGAAGAAGAACTAAAGAGCCTCTTGATGTAGGTGAAATAGGAGAGTGAAAAAGTTGGCTTAAAGCTCAACGTTCAGAAAACTAAGATCATGGCATCTGGTCCCATCACTTCATGGGAAATAGATGGGGAAACAGTGTCAGACTTTATTTTTTTGGGCTCCAGAATTACTGCTGATGGTGATTGCAGCCATGAAATTAAAAGATGCTTACTCCTTGGAAGGAAGGTTATGACCAACCTAGATAGCATATTTAAAAGCAGAGACATTACTTTGCCAAAACAAGTCCGTCTAGTCAAGGCTATGGTTTTTCCAGTGGTCATGTATAGATGTGAGAGTTGGACGGTGAAGAAAGCTGAGCACCGCAGAATTGATGCTTTTGAACTGTGGTGTTGGAGAAGACTCTTGAGAGTCCCTTGGACTGCAAGGAGATCCAATCAATCCATCCTAAAAGAGATCAAACCTGGGTGTTCATTGGAAGGTCTGATGTTGAAGCTGAAACTCCAATACTTTGGCCACCTCATGCGAAGAGTTGACTCATTGGAAAAAACCCTAATGCTGGGTAGGATTGGGGGCAGGAGGAAAAGGGGACGACAGAGGATGAGATGGTTGGATGGCATCACCGACTCGATGGACATGGGTTTGGGTAGACTCTGGGAGTTGGTGATGGACAGAGAGGCCTGGCGTGCTGCAATTCATGGGATCCCAAAGAGTCGGACACGACTGAGCGACTGAACTGAACTGAATACATAATTGTGAAGATTGTGCAGTGAAGTCTCTCATTCGTGTCTGACTCTTTGCAACCCCATGGCCTGTAGCCTACGAGGCTTCTCTGTCCGTTGCATTTTCCAGGCAAGAGTACTGGAGTGGGTGGTCATTTCCTTCACCAGGGGATCTTCCTGACCCAGGGATCAAACTCAGGTCTCTGACATTGTAGGCAGACACTTTACCATCCGAGCCACCAGTGAAGTCCAATACATAATTATATATTCTAAATCCTCCCTTCTATACTGCTGTTTAGAAATCTCTAGAGGTGGTATCCTCTGAAGGGGTATAGGCAACATATACACATGGTATTAATAACTTCTTTCTATCTCTGCTTAATTTGTTTTTTGGCTTCGAAAAATATAGGGTTAATCTGATCCTGGGTTTTGGATTTAGGAGGTAGTTGACTAGTTTAATTAAATTTGCTGTCAGCCATAGGCACAGGTTTCAACTTCAACTAACTATATTTAAGCAAGCATAAACATTGAGAGTCACTGTAATGGTTCCAGCCAAATTAGAAATGGAGTTTAACAGTATCTCAACAAGACTAAACTTGATAGGGAATAACAGGGAATTTGCTTTGACAGAACAAGCTTTGGAATTTTATGTTTGTGATTTAGCACAATTATAAGCATTCTTATACTCAAAGAAAATTGTTTTAATGGATGTTTTAAGTACGAGGTGAAAATTAATGTGTAAAATTTTTGAAATTTATGCTTTGTCATTTGATTTTCTAATGAAGAGACAAAACATGCATAGTTCTTCATATAAGGATTCTTGATAAAAATGGTGAGAATTTTCTTCCATGATAGCTAACAAGAAGACAATATATTTAATAAATTTATATTTAATTATAATAATTTACATTTGTTCATTGGTTAGGTTAATGAAGACGTACTTGATCATTTTACTAAAATTCTCAAACCTGTTCTGTGAATCAAAGTGAGACACACAGTTTGTTCTAATTAATCATTTAGGCAATAGATTTGCTTATAATATGACCAAATTTAAAGAGATCCTATATGCTACATATATAATTATATATAGTCCTATGTATTGTATATATTCATGTACAAATATATTTAAAATATATTGTATGAGAAATGTTTAAAATATGGACAGAAATATTGCTACTTGGAACTATAGTTAGGTCTCACTCAATATATATATATTTTTTTCCAAAATAATAGCTCTTTAAGAGGTTAACAATGAAATGAACAGTAGAGCAGAGAAGAAATGTGCAAATCATTGGCCTGCTTTCCAGGCCTATGTGACTTAACTGTTGCCTGAGTAAATATACTCACATTGCTGGGGAAAAAAAAAAAAAATGTTCTTGCGGAGAGTTGGTCAGTGACAAGATCTTAGATAAAGGAGAGTAACTGGGATAAACTTTGGTAGCACTCATCCATGTCTCTTGAATGGAATCTTAATAACATGAAGACTCTGCACACATATCCTTTCTCCCCACCTCCATTCCCACTCCTCTTCCATCCATCCTCCTATTCATGAGGCAGCCTTAACTGAGATAGATGATGACTCCCTAGCTTGCTATCACTGAACATTTGATGTATCTGATTCTTTTCTTTTGATTCTTTTTTAAAAAATGGTATTTGTATTACCTTCCCCTTATAAAGTTGACTGAAAGCACAAGCTGGAATCAAGATTTCCAAGAGAAATATCAATAATCTCAGATAGGCAGGTGATATCATGCTAATGGCAGAAAGCAAAGAGGAACTAAAGAACCTCTAGATGAAAGTGAAAGAGGAGAGTGAAAAAGCTGGCTTAAAACTCAACATTCAAAAAACTAAGATCATGGCATTGGGTCCCATCACTTCATGGAAAATAGATATGAAAACAGTGACAGACTTTGTTTTCTTGTGCTCCAAAATCACTGTGGATAGTGACTGCAGCCACGAAAGTAAAAGATGCTTGCTCCTTAGAAAAAAAGCTGTGATGAACCTAGACAGCATATTAAAAGCAGAGGCATTACTTTGCCAACAAAAGTCCATCTGGTCAAAGCTATGGTTTTTCTAGTAGTCCTGTACACATGTGAGAGTTGGACCATAAAGAAGGCTGAGTGCCAGTGAATTCATGCTTTTGAACTGTGGTGTTGATGAAGACTCTTGAGAGTCCCTTGAACAGCAAGGAGATGAAACCAGTCAGTCCTCAAGGAAATCAACCCCGAATGCTCATTGAAAGGACTGATGTTGAAACTGAAGCTCCAATAGATTGGCCATCTGATGTGAAGTGCTGACTCATTGGAAAAGACCCTGATATTCGTAAAGATTGAGGCAGCAGAAGAAGAAGGCAACAGAGGATGAGATGGTTGGGTGGTATCACTGATTCAACGGACATGAGTTTGAGAAATCTCCAGGAGATAGTGAAGGACAAGGAAGCCTGGCATGCTGCAGTCCATGGGGTCACAAAGAATTGGACATGATGGAGTGACTGAACAACAACCAAAAGCAAAAACTTATCACAGTTCACATGGACTTGAGTATTTCATGCCTTGTGACAGCTCTTACTTTTTACTGTGAAATAACAAATAGGTGTTACAGTGCTCCATGTGTAAATACCAGATTAGGTGGTAGGCTTTGAATACCTGAGTGTAACTGAACACATAAAGTGTCTTTAAACTCCTTTTTAAAATTGTGCCATGAATTTATATATGTATGTATATATGTAATATATGTATAATATAATATATATTTTATAATACACCCATGGTGGATTCATGTCAATGTATGGCAAAACAAATACAATATTGTAAAGTTAAAAAATAGAAAATAAACTAATTAAAAATTAAAAAAAATAAGTACAAAGTTAAAAAGACTGTCTCACTACTGGCTTTGTGTAATTAGAAGCTATCAATTTAGAAGCTATTTTTTAAGGGGCCTCCAGGATATCTTTTATTCTATTATGAAAATAGCTAAAATAATCAGAAAGTTTAATATACAAAATTTTAATATATGCACAAAATGCTTTCAACATTTTGGTTTCTTTGCCTAAACACTTAATTAAAACCTAAAATAGTATCCTGCTTTACAAGACAAAAGTTAATGAAGAGACAAGTTGATATAACTAAAGTTCACCAAAAAATATATATATGTCCAATATATGTGATGGGCCAATAAAATCACATTTTATATTATGTTTTAATGTAATCTGGAAAACTGAAATGCGTTTGAATTAAATTATCTGGGAACACAATGACACAAGAAAGTAAGGCTAATATATTCAGTGGTGAAGATACACCCAGTGAAGGTCTACACAGTCACTAACTACTAAGATTTGGGAAACTTTAAAAAAGTTGTTTGTTGTATTTCTCCTGTTTTTGTTGTTGTTGTTGTTGCTGTTTTTAATTTAGAGAGTGGGTTTCTATTCTGTTGAAAAATAATTTGGCACACAAAAAAGATTGTAGACAACCTGTGCTCATAAAGTATGTCACTACTGAAAGTGAATGGCTGATAAAATTGGGGGATACTCTTATGATTTCATGACAGCTAACAGACTGTGATGTGAAAAAATTACACTTGTGGTAAGATGGAAGAGGTAATTTGGTTAAAAGTGGAAAACAAACATTAAAGAATAATAGCCAAAGGAGGGTTTAAGAACCCATTTCATTCTATAAACAGAACAATAGACTTTCTACTTTTATACATAGGTTTTGTTAGCTAGGTCAATATCTGGTCCTGAGACATGGATATACTTTGTATGTTCTGACAAAATCAGGTTTATTTATCTACAGTACTGAAAGGTAGACCTTTGACTAAAACAAATTTGCTAAAGTAATGAATACCGCTCCAGAAAGCTCCTCCTAATGGCCACAGGAAAAATAACCTCTATGCGTTACTGTATTGGTTGAATTCTTATTTGAAACTTAGGTGTTCATTTTGCAAGGATAACATTGATTTGGAGATACATTGACTCCTTTGAATATAAAGTATGGGATATTACCTTTTACTTATGAATAATGCTATATATTATAATGAAATGCAGTTGAACTAAATAATTGAAATTTCCATGATTGTCAGGTGAAATATTTTAAATATAGGCACAGACTGATAATCTTGATTCCAGCTTGTGTTTCTTTAAGCCCAGCGTTTGTCATGATGTACTCGAAAAAGCAAGAGAGTTCCAGAAAAACCTCTATTTCTGCTTTATTGACTATGCCAAAGCCTTTGACTGTGTGGATCACAATAAACTGTGGAAAGTTCTGAAAGAGATGGGAATACCAGACCATCTGACCTGTCTTTTGAGAAACCTATATGCAGGTCAGGAAGCAACAGTTAGAACTGGACATGGAACAATGGACAGGTTCCAATTAGGAAAAGGAGTATGTCAAAGCTGTATGTTGTCACCTTGCTTATTTAACTTATATGCAGAGTACATCATGAGAAACGCTGAGCTGGAAGAAACACATGCTGGAATCAAGATTGCCGAGAGAAATATCAATAACCTCAGATATGCAGATGACACCACCCTTATGGCAGAAAGCAAAGAAAAACTAAAGAGCCTCTTGATGAAAATGAAATAGGAGAGTGAAAAAGTTGGCTTAAAGCTCAACGTTCAGAAAACTAAGATCATGGCATCTGGTCCCATCACTTCATGGAAACTAGATGGGGAAACAGTGTCAGACTTTATTTTTTTGAGCTCCAAAATCACTGCTGATGGTGATTGCAGCCATGAAATTAAAAGACATTTACTCCTTGGAAGGAAGGTTATGACCAACCTAGATAGTATATTTAAAAGCAGAGACATTACTTTGCCAACAAATGTCTATCTAGTCAAGGCTATGGTTTTTCCAGTGGTCATGTATGGATGTGAGAGTTGGATGGTGAAGAAAGCTGAGCGCTGAAGAATTGATGCTTTTGAACTGTGGTGTTGGAGAAGACTCTTGAGAGTCCCTTGGACTGCAAAGAGATCCAACCAGTCCATCCTAAAGGAGATCAGTCCAGGGTGTTCTTTAAAAGATTGATGTTGAAGCTGAAACTCCAATACTTTGGCCACCTCATGCAAAGAGTTGACTCATTGGAAAAGACCCTAATGCTGGGAAGGATTGAGGGCAGGAGGAGCAGGGGACGACAGAGTATGAGATGGTTGGATGGCATCACCGACTCGATGGACATGGGCTTGGGTAAACTCCGGGAGTTGGTGATGGACAGGGAGGCCTGGCATGCTGCGATTCATGAGGTTGCAAAGAGTCGGACATGACTGAGAGACTGAACTGAACTTTGACAGTTTTAAAAGTGAAGCATACACCCATCATACAACTGAGTAGCTCTGTTCTTGGGGATTTGTCTAAGAGAAATGAAAGCCTATGGGTAGACAAAAACTGCTATAGCAGCTTTATCTGTATTAGCTAAAACCGGAAACAACCCAGATGTTCATCAGCTGATGAATGGATAAAAAGTTGTGGTATATTTATAAAATAGTCTTCTATTCAGCATTAAAAAAAAAAAAAGGACTTTCTCAAAAAAAATAAATAAATAAAAAAGAATAAGTTATTGCTACATACAGCAACATAGAACTCAAAATAATTATGAGAAAGAAGCCAGACAAAAAGTGTACACATCATAATATTCCATTTATATATTATTCTAAAACACACAAATGAAGCTATAGTAGATCAAGTGTCATCCATGTATTGAAAGGAGGTTGGCGGAGCGACAAAAGGAGAGATTGCAAAAAGACACAAAGAAACTTCCATGGCTGTAAATACCTTTATTTATCTTGACTGTGGTGATAGTTTCATGGGTATATACCTGTGTCAAAACTCATCAAAGTCTACATTTTAAATATATGTATTTAATTGTATGTCAATTATATGCCAATAAAACTTAAAAAAAATAACAAAACTCTAAAACACCATTCATTCTTGGCCATCAAATTTACCTCCAAGTACCAATATTTCTAAATAAGTTTTTGTTTGTTTGTTTTTCCCTAATTCTAAAAAAAAAAAATTAAAAAATGGGTATAGTCTTGCATGTTTCTTTTCTGATGAGAATGATTCAGGAGGAGAGAAATTGATGACTCAAGAGAAAAAGGGAGATAATCAAATTTGTCATGTTACCAACGACAATAGCAAAGTCACACATTCCATTATTCCTGTAAAAGCAGGTATCTTTGACATTTTTCACATTTCATGTCTCTGACATTCAAAGCAGAGACGCAGAGGACCAGAGCGTGAATGCTCTGTCTTATCAATCAAGAAATCCCTATGAAATAAAGGGCCACAGCATCATCAACATCCTTAGCTATCTGACTCTTCCTTTCAAAAATAACCATATCTACCTTCACTGTTACTTCCCATTATCTCATTTTAGTGGAATAAATGTCTTTCCTTCTACTCAAAGATAATCCTTTATTTTCCGGATCTGTTTACAAACATCTAACTCAAATTGTTTTCTATTCTGTTCAACCAAAACAGCATTGACAAGGACACAGTGAAAATATATTTTACAATTGAAGAATAAACGAATAAATCTAAAAAAATTTCTCACACCTATTGTATGTGCTTTAGACAGTGAAATAATGATATCAAAATATAAAATAAAGCATTTTTATCTAGGCTTTAATTTTTCAGAAATCAACTGTAAACTGTAAACAAATTACTGAAGTTAACTATATTGAACTAAAAATTAATTTATGTCAGAAGCAATAATATGTTTGTGATAACAGACTTTAGAAGGGATCAAGGAGCAAAACAATTTACAGAGTAGGATTTTAAGAAGGCTCAGGTCAGGAGGTGGTGAGTTACGAAAAGCTCCGGCTCTGCCCCCGGCCACAAGGGTGAATCAGACCTGTCAGATTAAACCAGCGCTTTAGAAGCTAGGCAGCTGCGACAGCTCGGCGCAGAAGCGAGGCGGCTGTGACGGCTAGGCGCAGAAGCATGGCCAAGAGGAGCTAGGCCGGGCCGGGGGCCGGGGGCGACGGCCGAGAGGGGCTAGACCGGGCCGGGGGCCTGGGGCGGCAGCCGACAGGACTTAGGCTGGGCAGGGGCCCGGGGGCCAAGGGCGGCGGCCTCAGGGGCTAGGCGGGGCCAGGGACTGGGGCCTGGCGGCGGCCCCAAGAGGAATTACCCAAGGCACAAGGTGAGAGAAACCCAAGTAAGACGGGTAAGTGTTGCGAGAGGGCATCAGAGGGCAGACACATTGAAACTAAAATTACAGAAATCTAGCTAATCTGATCACATGGACCACAGCCTTGTCTATCTCAATGAAACTAAGCCATGCCGTGTGGGGCCACCCAAGACGGATGGGTCATGGTGGAGAGGTCTGACAGAATGTGGTCCACTGGAGAAGGGCATGGCAAACCACTTCAGTATTCTTTCCATGAGAACCCCATGAACAGTATGAAAAGGCAAAAAGTAAGGACACTGAAAGATGAACTCCCCAGCTCAGTAGGTGCCCAATATGCTACTGGAGATCAGTGGAGAAGTAACTCCAGAAAGAATGATGGGATGGAGCCAAAGCAAAAACGATACCCAACTGTGGATGTGACTGGTGATAGACACAAAGTCCGATGCTGTAAGAGCAATTTTGCATAGGAACCTGGAATGTTAGGTCCACGAATCAAGGCAAATTGGAAGTGGTCAAACAGGAGATGGCAAGAGTGAACGTCGACATTCTAAGAATCAGTGAAGTAAGATGGACTGGAATGGGTGACTTTAACTCAGATGACCATTATATCTACTATTGTGGGCAAGAATCCCTTAGAAGAAATGGAGTAGCCATCATGGTCAACAAAAGAGTCCAAAATGCAGTTCTTGGATGCAATCTCAAAAACGACAGAATGATCTCTGTTCTTTTCCAAGGCAAACCATTCAATATCACAGTAATCCAAGTCTCTGCCCCGACCAGTAATGCCAAAGAAGCTGAAGTTGAACGGTTCTATGAAGACCTACAAGACCTTCTAGAACTAACACCCAAAAAAGATGTCCTTTTCATTATAGGGGACTGGAATGCAAAAGTAGGAAGTCAAGAAACACCTGGCGTAACTGGCAAGTCTGGCCTTAGAGTACAGAATGAAGCAGGGCAAAGGCTAATAGAGTTTTGCCACGAGAATGCACTGGTAATAGCAAACACTCTATTACAACAACACAAGAGAAGACTCTACACGTGGACATCAAAAGATGGTCAACACCAGAATCTGATTGATTATATTCTTTGCAGCCAAAGATGGAGAAGCTCTATACAGTCAGCAAAAGTAAGACCAGGAGCAGACTGTGGCTCAGATCATGAAATGCTTATTGCCAAATTCAGACTTAAATTGAAGAAAGTAGGGAAAACCACTAGTCCATTCAGGTATGACCTAGATCAAATCCCTTATGAGTATACAGTGGAAGTGACAAATAGATTTAAGGGACTAGACCTGATAGAGTGACTGATGAACTATGGACAGAGGTTCGTGACATTGTACAGGAGACAAGGATCAAGACCATCCCCATGGAAAATAAATGCAAAAAAGCAAAATGGCTGTCTGAGGAGGCCTTACAGATAGCTGGGAAGAGAAGAGAAGGGAAAAGCAAAGGAGAAAAGGAAAGATATTCCCATCTGAATGCAGAGTTCCAAAGAATAGCAAGGAGAGATAATAAAGCATTCCTCAGCGATCAGTGCAAAGAAATAGAGGAAAACAACAGATTGGGAAAGACTAGAGATCTCTTCAAGAAAATTAGAGATACCAAAGGAACATTTCATGCAAAGATAGGCTTGATAAAGGACATAAATTGTATGGACCTAACAGAAGCAGAAGATATTAAGAAGAGGTGGCAAGAATACACAGAAGAACTGTACAAAAAAGATCTTCATGACCCAGATAATCACGATGATGTGATCACTCACCTGGAGCCAGACATCCTGGAATGTGAAGTCAAGTGGGCCTTAGAAAGCATCACTACAAACAAAGCTAGTGGAGGTGATGGAATTCCAGTTGAGCTATTTCAAATCCTAAAAGATGCTGTGAAAGTGCTGCACTCGATATGCCAGCAAATTTGGAAAACTCAGCAGTTGCCACAGGACTGGAAAAGGTCAGTTTTCGTTCCAGTCCCAAGGAAAGGCAATGCCAAAGAATGCTCAAACTACTGCACAATTGCACTCATCTCACATGCTAGTAAAGTAATGCTCAAAATTCTCCAAGCCAGGCTTCAGCAATACGTGAACCGTGAACTTCCAGATGTTCAAGCTGGTTTTAGAAAAGGCAGAGGAACCAGAGATCAAATTGCCAATATTCGCTGGATCATCAAAAAAGCAAGAGAGTTCCAGAAAAACCTCTATTTCTGCTTTATTGACTATGCCAAAGCCTTTGACTGTGTGGATCACAATAAACTGTGGAATATTCTGAAACGGATGGGAATACCAGACCATCTGACCTGTCTTTTGATAAACCTGTATGCAGGTCAGGAAGCAACAGCTAGAACTGGACATGGAACAACAGACTGGTTCCACATAGGAAAAGGAGTATGTCAAGGCTGTATATTGTCACCCTGCCTATTTAACTTATATGTAGAGTACATCATGAGAAACGCTGGGCTGGAAGAAACACAAGCTGGAATCAAGATTGCCGGGAGAAATATCAATAACCTCAGATATGCGGATGACAGCACCCTTATGGCAGAAAGTGAAGAAGAACTAAAAAGCCTCTTGATGAAGGTGAAAGAGGAGAGTGAAAAAGTTGGCTTAAATCTCAACATTCAGGAAACTAAGATCATGGCATCTGGTCCCATCACTTCATGGAAAATAGATGGGGAAACAGTGGAAACAGTGTCAGACTCTATCTTTTTGGGCTCCAGAATCACTGCTGATGGTGACTGCAGCCATGAAATTAAAAGATGCTTACTCCTTGGAAGGAAGGTTATGGCCAACCTAGATAGCATATTTATAAGCAGAGACATTACTTTGCCAACACAAGTCCATCTAGTCCAGGCTATGGTTTTTCCAGTGGTCATGTATGGATGTGAGAGTTGATTCGGTGAAGAAGGCTGAGCGCCGAAGAATTGATGCTTTTGAACTGTGGTGTTGGAGAAGACTCTTGAGAGTCCCTTGGACTGCAAGGAGATCCAATCAATCCATCCTAAAACAGATCAATCCTGGGTGTTCATTGGAAGGACTGTTGTTGAAGCTGAAACTCCAGTACTTTGGCCACCGCATGCGAAGTGTTGACTCATTGGAAAAGACCCTAATGCTGGGTAGGATTGGGGGCGGGAGGAGAAGGGGACGACAGAGGATGAGATGGTTGGATGGCATCACCGACTTGATGGACATGGGTTTGGGTAAACTCCGGGAGTTGGTGATGGACAGAGAGGCCTGGCGTGCTGCAGTTCATGGGGTCGCAAAGAGTTGGACACGACTGAGCGACTGAACTGAACTGGAGGAGCAAAAATCAACCACATTCTTGTAGAAGAGTGTTTCTTTGTCTGCTGCCATAATAATAACCCCACCAGATACTTGGTATTTGTTGCTTCTTGCTGAATTCAGTTTTTTCTGAATTCCCATTGTCCATCTCAGTGCCACTGTTGTCATGGATATTCTCTAAATTATTGCCAGAGCATAGATCATATGACTGTTCTCTAGTTGAGAAGGAAGAGAAAGAGGATCATTTTCCTGCTTTCAGTTTTCATAAAAACTTTATGATAAAACTTTCACATAATACATATTAGGAAAAACAAAAAGAACTGATCATTGATTTGAAATCTGTGTTGGACTAAAAACATATCTTTAATTACCTGAACTTATGAAAACATGGAGTCTATCCAATGAAATTAACTCATATTGCAGTTTTGTCTCCATCAGTTTTTTTGTTTCTTTAACAGAACCCATCATGAAATAGATTGTCAGATTTGCTTCTTGGAAGATATGCCCCAAAGCATAATTATCATCCAGCACATATTTCTTTGCAAGTCAGAAAAAAAAAAAAAAGGCAATAAGCAATGGCTATAGTTTTTCTAATTTTGTTATTGGATATGACATTTGGTTTTTACATTCATCTTTCTACTAGTGGAAGGATTATCTCAAGTCAGCACTAGATGTGCTCAAATACCATACAGTGTACAAAAACCTTTTGAAAGCACGCCTTTTTGAGTTAAAACTTGATTTTTTAAGATTTTTCTATCATTATCTAGCTGTTGGGAGATGGTCATGTTCTCTAATTCCCCTGTCTTCATCATAAAATTGTTAAAATAATACTTCACTTCTAGCATCAAACAATATTAAACATGGAAAGCATAAATATATGTAATTTGAGTGCTCCCTGGTAGCACAGTTGTGAAAAGTATACCTGAAATGCAGCGACATGGGAGACACAGATTCAGTCCCTGGGTTGGCAAGATCCCTGGAGTAGGAAATGGTAACCCACTCCAGTATTCTTGCCTTCTTCCATGAAAAGAGGAGCCTGGTGGCTACAGTCCATAGGGTCACAAAGAGCCGGACATGAATGAGCAACTGAGCACACACGCACACATTTAAAATATATACAAATTATAGATTTTATTTATAAAGCTATGTTTATTTCCTCAGACAGACTAGTTTTAGAAAACAATGTTAGAGTAGAGAAAGTAAGCTAAATGGTTAGAATTCTTCATATAGTATGAGTTATAATAAAGAAAGAATCTAATATGATTTCTTATATGAGAAATATAGTTTATAACATACTGTTTTCTTCATTATCTGCTTTGGATTTTTGCCTTAACAGTCTCCTATTCCCATTACAGATACAATGTTAATGAGCACTGGAAATAACTGTAACCTCATGGTCACCAATTTTTATGAAATCATCCTAGCAGGGTAAAGTGCACTTTTCCTTGCTGCTACTGCTAAGTCGCTTCAGTCGTGTCCGACTCTGTGCAACCACATAGACGGCAGCCCACCAGGCTCTGCCATCCCCGGGATTCTCCAGGCAAGAATACTGGAGTGTGTTACCATTTCTTTCTCCAATGCATGAAAGTGAAGTCTCTCAGTCGTGTCCAACTCTTAGCGACCCCATGGACTGCAGCCTACCAGGCTCCTCCATCCATGGAATTTTCCAGACAAGAGTACTGGAGTGGGCTGCCATTGCGTTCTCCAGCACTTTCCTTAGTAGAACCTAAAATGGTGCCACTGAACTCTGTGAGAGCTCCATGATAATTCAGGAGGCCACATGTTCATGATAATTCAGGAGGCCACATGTTCAAATCCACAATCACTGATACCTTCGGCTCACATATCAAAGAATGGCAATAATGGCAGCTTTGTATGCTGAATTGATGCTGGGGATTGTTCATCTTAATTAAGAGTTGGAGTATCTTGGAATAAAACACATAGAGAACCTAATGAGAAATTGAGTAAGGAATCAGAAAATCTGGGTTCTAGATCAAGTTTTGCTTATCAAGTATTAAATTTACATATTTAATATTTCATATACTAACAAAAAGACTATAAGTAATGCGACAAAATGCTATATTATAACCCAAAGATACATTTTCACAATAAGAGTACTCTCTAATTTACTAGCTGTACAAAACTTATGCCAATGTATAATCCATTAACCTTTATATATTTCAGTTTTTTTAAGTTGTGTGGATAAATAATATAATAAATACTTAACCTCTTTGAAAATTCTAAAGGACTATGGAAATAAAAAGTATTATGTTTATGTTTACAACTATATCAGTGTCATTTTTAGCAGTGGCTAAGAGTGAGGGAGAACATTTTCATGGCATGCACTGAACTGATTTTTGAATCAATGACTCTCTATCTCAATAACATTTGTTTTAAGAAGTATCTCTTGTGTGGTGTGGTGTCAGGAGCCGCCATAGGCATTACTGACAAAATGGAGGCACAGCCCCAACCCCCTCTCCTCATCCCGCAGGCACGGTCCCGGGATGAAGGAGTTAGGTCTTGTGATTCTGACTTGTCCTTTCCTTCCTCCGGTTGAGTTGGCTGGAAAGTATGTTATAATCCATAAAGTTAACTATTGACATTTGTTCAAGGATCTTTACAAAAAATACTCCAGGATGAGCACATAGGCTGCAGCTTGAGACCATAGGAAACATTGTTATCTGAAACCTTCCTGTAAGGGGAATGTTTATGGCAAAAGAAGTTTGGTGAGTTTAGGGGTTAGGAATAATTAAGAATAGTTAGAAGCTAAAAGTTTAAGGTATGTTGTAGTGTTGGCATATTTTACTATAGCTTATAGAAACTAGGTATTTTAGAGATACTAATAGCTAAAAGCCTTTTTAGGAGATGATGAGCTTAAGTTACTAGGGGATAACGGGATTTAAAGAGATAAGAAATAAACTGAAGAATGTAATATACAGCCCAGAGACAAACTTGAGTTACAAAGTTATCACAAGGACACTTAAGAGGGAACTCTGAAGGACAACAATGATTTATGGAGACAGTAAATATGGGTGAGGGGAAACTGAAGATGTCATACCTCTGACCTAATGCTTTTGTAAAAGTATAAAAGAAAACCTGATGCTTAAAATAAACATGCAGCCCAGTGCTTGGAGCGAGAGACTGCATCATTTTCGTTCGCCGACCCCATTCATCCCTTCAGGGTGATTCCCTGGCTGCCGGAGCTGGACTCCGGCAAGTGGCGCCCGAACAGAGAACACCTGTAGGGTAAGTAATTAATCAAGTAGGTAAGTAATTAAGTAATTTCATAAATGCAAATCGGGACGGGTAGGATTGTGTTCATGGGTGACTGGGACCCCTCTGCAGTTTAGGCAGGGTGAGGAGAACACAGAATCAGTAAGAATATTCCCTAGGAAAATTGGACTCTCTGCATCCAAGAATAGACAAATGTTTATTGAAACGTTACTCACATGTTAGCCCATAGACGCGTTAAACTTCTAATTTTTGTATTCTCTAAATGTTTGTTGAAATATTACTTCACATGTTAGCCCATAGAGGCATTAAAATTCTAATTTCTGTCCAAGAGCAATGCCCATGGTTTCCTGAGGAGGACACCATAAATCTGAAAACCTGGGCTAAGGTTGGAGATCAGTTACATTTGTTTTTTACTTTGTGTGGGCCAGAAAAGTTTCCGGTAGATGCTTTTGCTCTGTGGAATATGATTAGGGACGACGTACTGGACCCTCGGCATGAGGCTGTTAGACAGCCTATGGGAGAGGCTGCAACGGTGGATGGTGGGCTTCCGCCTCCCGTGCAGATTATGTTTTCTGCCATTGGCAAAGAAAAGGAGGGAGACTGCTCAACCTCCTGAGGAAGGAAAGGACTTGCAGGACGCTGCGGCCGAGCGCCCCTAGCAAGGCCCGTCCTCCTCTATGCAAACCTTTAAAAATTTATCCATCACTTTCTGATTTAAGGCAATCGCCGCCGCCTCGTTTGCGCCTCCCAGGGCCCTGGAGTTCCCTACTTTGCCCCCAAAGCCTCCCAGAGCATTGCCTGAGGCTGAGAAAGATAAGGAGTTTTCTGAAACAAAGAAGCTTCTGAAGCAGACGTATGCACAATATACAGAACATGCTCCTTGGAAAAAGCCCCTTCAGGGGGGCCTCACCCAGGCTAAAAAAAAAAAAAAAAAAAAAAAAGAGTAAAACAACAGGGAGACTTAGAATTCTCTATGGCCTTTCCAGTAGTTTTTACCAAAACAAAAGGGAAGGCAAGGAAGCTCCAATTCCAACGGGAGTGGCTGGTCCCCTGCCTGAGGGCATTTTAAGACTTGTGCTCGGGCGTGGCTCCCTTTCCCTTCAAGGAATTTCGATGGTGCCTGATGTAATAGATTCTAATTATACTAAAAAAATTAAAGTTTTGATCTTGCTGCCTACCAAAACTATGCAAATTAATAAAGGTCAAAAATAGCACAGCTTCTGCTTTTACCTTATTATCAGATAGGAAAAACCTTGACTTCTCAAGCTAGGGGCCCCAGAGGATTTGGATCTAGTGATCTAGCCTTTTGGGTGCAAAAAATTACAGCTTTAAGGCCTTTAAAAAATCTTTTAATTCAAAGAAATAAAATGTCAGGGCTGTTAGACACTGGAGCAGATGTCTCTTACACTGCTGAAAAAGATTGGCCCTCGTCCTGGCCGACACGTCTGACCAATGCCAGCTTGGTAGGAATAGGGTCAATGCCCTCAGTTGCTAAGAGCTCACAAATTTTGACATGGTCAGATGAAAAGGGGGCACAAGGTACCTTTTGCCCATATGTGATTACTTCACTGCCTTTTTCTTTATGGGGGAGAGATACATTATCTCAGATGGGAAATGCTTTATATAGCCCAGATGAAAAAGTTACTAACCAAATGCTGCAAATGAGGTATAATTCTGACAAGGGGCTTGGTAAAGATCAGCAGGGAATTGTTAAAATGGAGATTGTTACAAGATTTGAGAGCTATAAACGAAACTATGGAAGGCATGGGGGACCTTCAGCCGGGTCTCCCTTCCCCAGTAGCTGTACCTTTTCAATATAATGTGATAGTCGTAGATCCACAAGATTGTTTCTTTACCATCCCCCTGGCTGTTCAAGATTGTAAGAGATTGGCCTTCAGTCTTCCTTCAGTTAATTTTAAACAGCCCTATAGATGGTTTCAATGGGAGGTTTTGCCTCAGGGAATGAAAAATAACCCCACCTTGTGTCAGAAATTTGTGGATCAAGATGTGCAAAATGTTAAAAGAAAGTATAAAGATTTATATTTGATACACTATATGGATGATATTTTGGCTGCCCATAAAGATAGAGCCTTATTGCAACAAATCTTATCTGAATTGATTGAGGCCTTAAAAAACTGGGGTTTGAAGATAGCTCCAGATAAGATACAAGTAAATACTCCTTTTTCTTATTTAGGAAGGGTGTTAAATACCCATAGTGTGAGTCATGCTCCTTTGCAGCTGCAAAGAGATCGTTTACTAACTTTAAATGATTTCCAAAAATTATTAAGGGATATTAATTGGATATGCCCACATTTAAGACTGACTACTTCGGATTTAAAGCCTTTATTTATTGCTTACGGGGCGATCTTAATCCCAATTCTAAGACAAAATAAACTAGTGAGACAGAGTCTGCTCTTGTTAAAGTAGATGAGGCTTTAAATGATCAGTTAATTAAAATTAATATTACCAGAGGATGGGATTTAATTATTCTCACCACAAAACATACACCTACAGGATGCTTGTGGCAAAAAGGCCCATTAAAATGGCTCCATCTACCAGTGACCCCAAGAAAAATAGTTTTATCTTATCCCAGCTTGGTGGCACAATTTATTATAAAAGGTAAAAAAAAAGTGTGGAATTTTTTGGAAAGGAAGTGGCAAATATAGTGGTTCCATTCAATAATGATCAACTGCAATTTCTTTTACAAAATAGTGATGATTGGCAAGTTGCCCTGATATATTTCAGGGGACAAATTTTGTTTCATTTACCCTCCAACCCCCTTTTGCATTTTTTAAAAAAACACATCCCGTGATTTTTCCAAAGAAATTTTCTATTCAACCTTTAGAAGGGGCAATTTTAGTTTTCACAGATGGTTCCTCTAATGGTAAAGCAGTTACAATTATTAATGGAAAATCCCATGTTCAGGTAACTGTATAGATTTCAACTAAAGTAGTTGCCTTAAACTTACATGAAAAGATTGACAAGCCTAAAAATTCTCACAAAATTCACCATCAAAATGCAGATGGTTTAAGGCATGAGTTTCATATCCCTAGGGAGGTGGCTAGACAAACAGTCAAGTTGTGTACAAACTGCCCAACATCTAATCCATCTCTACCATTAGGAGTAAATCCCCGAGACCTTACGCCTAACGCTCTCTGGCAAATGGATGTAACTCACACCCCCGGCGTTGGGAAACTGTCCTTTGTGCATCTCACCGTGGATACCTTTTCTCATGTTATTATAGCCTCTGCCAGATAAGGTGAAGCTGCAAAAGATGTAATTCAGCACTTGTTTCAATGCTTTGCCCAAATAGGACTCCCTGAACAGACAAAAACAGACAATGCCCCAGCTTATACTTCTGCTGCCTTTAAAAAATTTTGTCAACAATTTTCTATAGTACATTCAACAGGAATACCTTATAATCCCCAAGGCCAAGCCATAGTGGAAAGGGCGCACCAGACTTTAAAAAATCAGATAGCTAAATTAAGACAGGTAGAATTTAAGTATTCCTCTCCACATCATGTTCTACATCATGCTTTGCTTGTAATTAATCATCTAAACGTAGATACACAAGGGCAGACTTCAATGATGAGACACTGGATTCCTCAGGGGGCTGCGACTCGGCCCCTGGTCAAGTGGAAAGACCTCCTTACCGGAGAGTGGAAAGGGCCAGATGTGCTGTTAACTTGTGGGAGAGGCTATGCTTGTGTGTTTCCGCAGGACTCCACTTCTCCTGTTTAGATTCCTGACAGACTGATTCGACATGTCCAGCCCCATGAGATCTCCAAGACCACAGAGACCGCTGAGGTCGCTGAGATCCCTGGAGTCCTGGAGTCTGAGACTAAAGGTCAATAGAGAGATCAAAAGCTTGTCGAGTCCGGACCTGAGGAAACCAAAGAAAGCCGAAGGGCGGGTGACCCTTCACCTGAGGCTTCATTGCTAGTACATCGCTTCAGGCACCTGGCACTTCAAAAGAAAAATGCTGATGGAGTCCAACCGCATTCTGCTCCACCTCGTCACCGTCATCGTACTCAAGCAACTACCTCCAGCACGGTGCCAACATGGGGCCAGCTAAAACACCTTGATCAGCAGGCTAAACAATTAATAGAAAGGGGGAGATATGAGGCCACTCCTATGGTAATGTTTGTGACTATGCTTGCAGTGTTGACTTGTCAGCCTAGGCCCTCCAGCGCAGAAAAAGTTCATTGGGTCTATTTGCCTAATCCACCTTCTTTCCAGCCTGTAGATTGGATGAATGAGCCCATTTGTGTTTTTGTTAATGATACTCATCTTTTGGGCGGGGCTTCCATCTATTCTAATAATGTTAAAACAGTGGTCAGTGCTCCCTTCAAATTTTTCAGGCGTGTCTGTTTACCCACCTATTTGCTTTGTCATACCTTCCTCCTTACCAGGATCAGCTCCAGTTTTGAATGGATGTGTTAGCACTTCCTTGAAAGGCATGCTTACTGATTCTCCCAGAGGTGATGGCAAGAGAGACTTTTGGTCCTTACAGCTGCTGATGCCGGGGGCGCAAGAACGACAATATGATGCCATAAAACAGGCAGCCCCTCATTCAAAGGACTTTCCGAGCTGTGCACTCCCTGCCCCGGATTCTGATGAACAAGGACTACAGGCCTGGGAAAGTATAAGCAAAATTTCTGACTTTCCTCATTGGAACGAATGCATGTATGCCCTAAAGTTATTTATTTCCGTTGTTGCCACCAGACATTCTCCGATTGAATGGGGGTGCCCCTATCTTTTGGATCAATGGTTAAATTTAATTTTTGAAGAACCTTATAGATCCATATGGAATAATTCATTTATCCCTTATCCTCTAGCAATTACTAGGTGGGATGTTAATGGATAGGTTCCTCCTTTAGTGAGTTTCGATGAAACAGGTCCCATACAACCTGAATTATGGAGAGCATTGGCTGCTATGGCACCTGTGATTTTACACAGACCTTTAAATGAACAAACATATATTGTACGGGCCTACATGCATTCTCCCTATGCCTTTCTGTTGGCCAAAGATCGGAATGATTTGAGAGTTCTTAAAGGAAAAACTGTTTATAATGTTAAATGTGTGAATTGTTTTATATCAAATTGTGTTGATGGGAATGATTATAGTAATTATAAGGCTGTGATGATTGTAAAGCAACCACCATATTTGATGGTTCCTGTAAAATTAGAGGGACAGTGGTATGATGATTATGCATTGAAAGTTTTGTATGAATTTAATGGCTTAATTTCTCGACCTAAGAGATTCATTGCAGCCCTGATTGTGGGAATAACTGCCTTGATTGCCACAATTACTTCAGCTACAGTTTCTGCTGTTGCCCTGTCAAAAGAAGTGCATACTGCCTTGTTTGTCAATTACCTGTCCAAAAATGTCTCCGTAGCTCTTGCTACACAGGAAATTATAGATAAGAAGATAGAAAATAAGGTCAATGCTTTAGAAGAAGCAGTCCTGCTTGTAGGGCAAGAAATTACAAATATAAAAATTAAGTTGTCTTCAAGGTGCCATGCTGAATTTAAATGGATGTGCGTTACCCCTCTACAAGTGAATGATTCTGTGCATTCTTGGGAACACATTAAAAACCATATTTTAGGCATTTGGAATCACTCAGATTTTAGTATTGATATTTCTAAGTTACATCAAGATATCCAGAATATGAACCAGGCGGAGTCTGACTTTTCCTCTCAATGGCTTTCTAATTTCCTTTTTAAAAATCTAGAGGGATATCTTTCCCATGGATCCTTTTTTACAATAATGATTAATGCAGCCATGTGCTTATGCCTGTTGGTTCTGATTTGTCTATTAGCCCTGTGCCTTTTCAGAATACTCAACCGAAGTGTTTCTGCTTTACCTACTGAGTTTCACACCTATGCTCTAAAAAATAAAAAAGGGGGAGATGTCGGGAGCCGCCATAGGCATTACTGACAAAATGGAGGCACAGCCCCAACCCTCTCTCCTCATCCCGCAGGCACGGTCCCGGGATGAAGGAGTTAGGTCTTGTGATTCTGACTTGTCCTTTCCTTCCTCCGGTTGAGTTGGCTGGAAAGTATGTTATAATCCATAAAGTTAACTATTGACATTTGTTCAAGGATCTTTACAAAAAGTACTCCAGGATGAGCACATAGGCTGCAGCTTGAGACCATAGGAAACATTGTTATCTGAAACCTTCCTGTAAGGGGAATGTTTATGGCAAAAGAAGTTTGGTGAGTTTAGGGGTTAGGAATAATTAAGAATAGTTAGAAGCTAAAAGTTTAAGGTATGTTGTAGTGTTGGCATATTTTACTATAGCTTATAGAAACTAGGTATTTTAGAGATACTAATAGCTAAAAGCCTTTTTAGGAGATGATGAGCTTAAGTTACTAGGGGATAACGGGATTTAAAGAGATAAGAAATAAACTGAGGAATGTAATATACAGCCCAGAGACAAACTTGAGTTACAAAGTTATCACAAGGACACTTAAGAGGGAACTCTGAAGGACAACAATGATTTATGGAGACAGTAAATATGGGTGAGGGGAAACTGAAGATGTCATACCTCTGACCTAATGCTTTTGTAAAAGTATAAAAGAAAACCTGATGCTTAAAATAAACATGCAGCCCAGTGCTTGGAGCGAGAGACTGCATCATTTTCGTTCGCCGACCCCGTTCATCCCTTCAGGGTGATTCCCTGGCTGCCGGAGCTGGACTCCGGCAGTGTGGGGCTTCCCAGTTATCTCAGTGGTAAGGAATCCACCTGCCAAGCAGGAAACGCAGGTTTGATCACTGAGTTGAGACTATCTCCTGGAGAAGAAAATGGCAACTCACTGCAATATTCTTGCACAGAGACGTTGCCAGGAGTCCCTATCCTCCCCACATATCATGGGCTTTAAAAAAGCTCTGTGATTCTGGAACAGAGGCATGCAGCTAAACAAAAGCTATTGGTTGAATCAGTACTATTCACTCATATAGGAAAATGGTTTGATATCTAGCCTTATACTAGAGAAATAATTTAAGCAGATATCTCTCATCCTGATATATCTCCTTCTACTAGAAACAAAGATGAAATGCCTTAATCAGGCTTTAAGAGAGTAGAATATAGGTCCCCAGGGGAATTGTCCTCATCCCTTTGGAATGCCTGTTATTTCCACAGACTTCTTTTAAGAAAGTGGTCTTGGGAGGCTACTTCAAATGAGAGAAGAATACATTTCCTTTAGGATATGGTGACACTGAGGGGCATAAAAGAAAATATACAGCACCTTAAAAATACAGCACCTTAATTTCCTTCCATTTGATTATTTTGAGATAGGACATTTGTTCCTTGAAGGTGTAGCACAGTAAGACTTATCTGTCATTAAAAAATTGTTTATCAGAACATTCACAGCGGAAGACTACTGGAAATGAGATTTTTTTACTGGGTAGGTTGGGAATCCAAGATCTAGAACATGGCTTGGGAATGGAGGAGCTCAGAAGATAGAGAGAGGACACTGGGTTTGAGAGAATTGAGTTTAGAGCAGTAGAGATAAACATGCATTATTGAGTGGGTGATCGGTCATAAAGAGGAAGGGAGAGGTAGGTAGCAGTGATTTCTGAAAGATTTTCTCCCCTTGTAAAGAATCTGCCTGTAGTGTGGGAGACCTGGGTTCAATCCTTGGGTTGGGAAGATCCCCTGGAGAAGGAAAAGGCTACCCAAGCCAGTATTCTGGCCTGGAGAATTCCATGAACTGTATAGTCCATGGGGTCACAAAGAGTTGGACACAACTGAGCAACTTTCACTTTCACTTTTCACTTTCAAAATGATGTACAAAGAAAAGCTGTAATTCCATATATACATTGCTTTGGTTATCACTGGGGCAAATCTGGTTGTAATAATTACTATACCCCGTGTTTTGGCTCTGATAAACTATGTTCCTGATATTTGGTAATTGCTACGTGGGTATGATCTTTTCAGCTTGTTCCAGGTTGGCTAATCAAACAGATATGAAGGCATTAGTAAGAAATACTTAACTGTTTTCATTTACCAGTTCTTACCTTTCCTTACAATAATTTCAGCACTTCAGTCTAGAAATGCCAATCATCTGTTCTGATGCTGGAAGAAATGCTTTGTGATAATGCCATAAAATGTGCATTTGATACAGGGAAATCTGCAAATCAGCTTTTCACATTAGTTACTGCTACAACAATTCACTCCAGGGGTGCCATTTCTAGGCCAAAGCATACATACCTATTACTCAGTAGCGAAACAGAAGAGAAATGCTGAGTCCAGGAAATAAGAATGCATTTTTGAAATTGAGAGAGAAAGGTTCCACAGAAGAAACAATCTGAAACAGGTTTTCTCTGTGGAAGAGTCACTTGCTGCAAGGTACTGCACATCCCAGACACGTATATGCTGATAGAATATGGTGTGAAAATCAGCAGTTGTGTAGGGCCTTAAATGCTGCTTCTGCAGTCCAAACTGCTACATTCTCCCTTCATCTCTGATTTGAAAGCAGTAGGTCTTCCCTGAGCATCATTTTTTCTTTTCATTTTTCTTTTTTAAAATTTCGTTTTTCTTCCAGTAAATTCTGTGGGGATGGTAACTGATAGAAAGCAGCAGACACAGTGAAAAAAGAAGCTGTGTGCTAGTTTAATGGTGTGCCTCAAAGTCATATTCCAATACTATCAATTCAATCACAGCCCATCCTGCATTTCAGATGAAATCTAAGAGGATAAACAATTTGAAATAAGTTTTATGTGCTGCTTGTGGAGAGCAGACAGATCATTACATCCATCAAATTCCTGTTTACATCAGTAGAGACTGGCATGATCTTAAATTAGCAAAAACTGCTCTTACTTTGTTACAATTAGTATTCTCAGCTGCTTCATGATCCAAGGCCAGTAGCAGGAGATCACTTAGGTGTCCATCACCCATAGTTGTTCTTACAGAATATAATTCCTAACTCACTTTGGCACAAAGAAGGCCTTTCGTTCTGAAGTACAAAAACTGGTAAAGTGAACACAATGTAGTCATTGACATTGTAGCTGATAAACTCTTGATAATTTGGTAGAGGGCTCAGGTTGTTAATCATCATTCAATTAGAATTTTTTAGAAGATATGACTGTTTTGACTTCTTTGGCTTCTTGGGTTCAAGCAGAGTATTACTGAACAGAGTGTCTAATAATGACAAAAGAGGCAGAAGTAAAATTTAAAAGTATTGATATGTGGATACAAATGGATTGGAATACAGAATTCACAGGTATTTCTCTGTCAATAGTTTGTTTAAAAAAAAAAAGTTCCTTCAATGCACAGTACCTCTATACCCTCTACTTACATGCTCTTTTGTGTGGGTATAATTTAATTGTCATCACATCTTTTTGAGATGCAAAAACATTAAAAACTGCACCATAGACTAATCAATTTAGAAGCCTGCAAATTGCTGTTTTAAGAATCATTGCCTTCATTCTTCAGTGATTTTTATCATCTACTATAGGATAGATGTTATCATTCAGCTATCATATGAAACTATTGCTTAATTTCATGTTAACAGCTATCTCAAGATGATTAAAATAATGTCTGATATTAATGAAATGTTCAAGATATAAATTTACATAACCACTTTTATTTCTCTAAAGTAGAAATAAAAATCAATTCAAATTTCTAATGCAAAAACACTATACTTTAAAAAGTTTATTTAAATGTTTGTGACAATTCACCATGATGTTAAGTGCTAATGGATCACAGCTTTTTCATATAAGCTAGTCTGGGGCTGACTGAGTTTCTTCATATGGCCTTTTTCTAAACTCAACTCCAGTGATGAAATATAAGTCAATTTTCTATATATACTAGAGTTAAGACAAAGAACTAAAGTTACTCTTCGTTTTTTTAATTAATTATTAATTTATTTTTGCTGCTAAAATTAAGGTGTGATAGTTAATTTGTCCCTAGTGGTTTCATAATTGCATTAAAATTATGCTATAGTATAGATTGATATAGACTCATACGATACTCCTAATCTTTAGCAAAATCGAAAGCTAATAATACTTATTATCACAACTGTGGACAAGAATCAGTGTAAAATGCTTGGCTTATGTTTTATAAATGAATTCACTTTGATGGGATTGTGTATTTTACTACTATTTTCACTGGGGAAACAAATTTATAATTGACCATATCTGATCATATCTTGGAAAGAAATTATATAAATATTGAACATGTTAAGGACAAATGACAGTCTTCAACGGAACATGAAATAGCAAACAAATTCAACTATTTAGATAATTTTTACACCACTATCTGAAATCTTTGCTTAATTCCTCAACCATCAGTAAATGTGTCATCCCAGACATCTTTTTCTTCTCTGCAAGTTTCTGAGAAAAGATTCAACCATGGTGCTTTTTGGATCAAGTTGAACCCTTAAAAGAGAATTTTATCTATGCCCTGGCTTTATCATCCGAAATGTAAATTTTAATTCTTTTAATATGACAGAAACATTTTGAATGTTAAGATATGAGCAGACTCATTTTCGATAAACTAAACAAATCATGTGTCACTGACATAGGATAAATCACCAATATATTTAAAAAATTGTTATGATACTCCACAGGATATGGACAGATGATCATCAAATCAGAATAGGATAACTCTGGCAGACGCACACACACACAGATATCATTCAGATCATTCAGTCTTTTTTCTTTATAGTGCTTTATAGAGTGAATTATTCATGTCCATTAGAAAATAAAGCTGATGCAGTTAATTTAATTTCATGCTTTTCATATGCTGCCTAAACAGCTGAGGATATGTATATTGTCTCAAAATATTTAGTTTCTGAGAAGGCTGTGAGAAGTTGTCATTTAATCAAGTCATTGAAGGTGCCCTAATAATAAAAAGTCCTTTTCTTAGAAGTCCCTGAGATTGCTATGCTGATCCCAGGAAAATAATTTAGTATTCCATAAAATTTTTAAAAATCCAGTAAGTGAGTATGGAAAAGAAAAACCAAATCTTATGAAGCTCATTATTTATGATAAGATTATTAATGTAAAATAGTTACTGTGTTATATTTACTTTTGTCCTTTTATATTCGGAGTTATATCCCTACAGAAAAAGGCAATTTTGGGGTATTCTGGGAATACATTACTTTTATTAGAGTAGGCTTTAGAAAATGTTCCTTAATCACTGAAATTTCTATATGTATATAATTAACAAATAGAACAGACTCTCATTCCTCAAATAATCATGTTCAAAGTTGAAATAAATATCCTACCCAATAATGTATGACAAAACGATAGCAGGTATGTGAAAGTATAACAGGAGAATCATATGTATATTTCAGATAAAGAGAGGGCACCTAGGCATGATTCAGAGAAGAACATGAATATCAGAGTGATAGACTAAGGAAGAGGTGGCAGAGGTATCATATGAGTCAGAACAAAGTGAGTCGGTAACGTGGAATGTAAGTATAAAAAAAAAAAATTGGGGGGAAGTAGAAAGTGAAAAAAATCAGATGGATAAGGGACAAGGGTATTACTATTAAAAATACATTCAAGGCATCTTTTAAACCTCTTTTACCTAGTTACATAGAATTTCTTATCCCTGGGCATGGGCTAATCTAGGAAACCAACCAATTTTTCTTCCAGTCTATTTCATTCTATTGCTAAACATAGTATCCTTGTCAAAGTGTGTAAGTTCTAAAGTGTAGCTACTGTATACATTTTAAACAGGTAATAAATATTAATTAACGTGACGCATTTTATACAACTATCATCTGAACATTTTAAAACATTTTGCAAACTGTTCTTACAAAGCCCCTTTAGTTAATATTGGTGTCAGTGATGAGCAGACTGAATATTTATTGAGGGGCATCAGTATGAGACATTTCATAGACATTGATTTGATCTAATAAAGCAGACAAGGCAATAAAAATATGAAAATAGGTGTCTCACCCAGAAGGGATTTATCTGGCATTCACTTCATTTTATAATGAGGATATGGACCCTTTCCAAGGACTTTGGGGTTCAGGGGGTGAAACTGCCTTGATTAAATAAAAATGCATGTTAAAAATAGATTTTAAAGAAGAAACCAAAGTGTCTGACAATTGAGGAGTAGGCTTTAGGAAGTCAAAAGGATTGTGTGGAGTCATACCTGAGGGAGACATAAAAAAAATGATTAAGATCTTCCTAGAAAGCACTAATAATTCCAAAAGAATGAATAGTTTTTCCCTCTCTACTTCTCTCCCTCTACAAGGTCTTCAGATTTTCAGATCCCAGGGAAGAATGTTATCTTATAAATCGTGAGACATATGGTAGCTTTTTTTTTTCACTATATAACTGAAATTCTATCCTATTGACTCACTGAAACTTCGTGGATAATAGAGTGCGTGATTACCAGCTCTGTAAAAGTTATGCCAAGACTTAGAAGTCAAATTGAAGAGTCTTCTTTGTAGATGTTTCTCTCTTCTGAAACACTGTATAGCTAACATTGCTATTTTATTTTATTTATTCATTTTTTAATAAATTTATTTATTTTAGTTGGGGGCTAATTACTTTACAATATTGTAGTGGTTTTTGCCATACATTGACATGAATCAGCCATGGGTTTACATGTGTTCCCCATCCTGAATCCCTCTCCCACCTCCCTCCCCATCCCATTCCATCCCTCTGGGTCGTCTCGTTGCCCCAGCCCTGAGCATTTGTCTCATGCATTGAACCTGGAATGGTGTTCTGTTTCACATATAATAATATACATGTTTAAATGCTATTCTCCCAGAACGTCCCACCCTCACCTTCTCGCTCAGAGTCCATAAGACTGTTCTATGCATCTGTGTCTCTTATTCTGTCTCGCATATAGGGTTATCGTTACCATCTTTCAAATTCCATATATATGCATTAGTATACTGTATTGGTGTTTTTCTTTCTGGCTTACTTCACTCTGTATAATGGGCTCCAGTTTCATCCATCTCAATAGAACTGATTCAAATGTATTCTTTTTAATGGCTGAGTAATATTCCATTGTGTATATGTACCACAGCTTCCTTATCCATTTGTCTAAACTGGGAATAGAACTGCCATATGACCCAGCAATCCCACTACTGGGCCTACACACCGAGGAAACCAGAATTGAAAGAGACATGTGTACCTCAATGTTCATCGCAGCACTGTTTACAATAGCCAGGACATGGAAGCAACCTAGATGACATTGCTATTTTAAAATCATGTAGTCATGTTTTAAAAATTATCTTGACCTTTGTCTAGTTCCACATACCTTTAATTATGAAACTCTAGGAGGAATTTAGTATAGGTAGCCCCAAACTCACTAAAGGTCTGAGCATCAAAATTTCTGATAAAAGCCAGTTGTTTGAAACACACAAAGAAAACATTTTGCTGAGGAAATTATATATATTACTTCATATCTCTCAGAACAATACACAAGAAATCCTTTCAGTTTATAATGCCACTAAAATAGAGTGAGCTACCTTTTAAAACTTAGTAACAATTTAAATGTTGGTCTGTATGCAAAATCATGCCCAATTTTTCTCAGCTTGAGACATTATGAATGATATTTTCCTTTCTTTTCCATATTTCTCTTTTTGAATATACTTTAGGGAAAGAAAGAGTTTCCTTGAAACTCCTGAAATGCAAAGTCAGATCTACTTCCAGAAATTTTGAAAAGGAAAAGGAGTTTTTGATAGCCCATATGGAAAGTGCAATCCCCAGTTAGGGTGCTGTTTGGAGAGCACATTCATTAATTGTGTATTTGTGGCCTGTGGATGGATTACTTATAGTAAAATAAACATCTGATATGTGCATGGAATAGTGTGAAGGTGATGCATATATTCATATGCTTTTTATTTAAATATGTTTTTTATTTCATTGATTTTTTATATGTGAGTTTTAGATGTGTTAAATATCAATCAACATTTATTTAGTGTGCTCCTGTTGAATAAAAATCAGTGGGTAGTACAGTGAATTAAAAAAAGAAAAATAAACAATTAGACCTAATTCCTGTCCAAAGGCAGATGCCACATATATGATTAATGATAAAAGATATTTAAGTATCAAACAATGTATTTGACTATAAACTCTGAAGATTCCAAGCAAGAAGGTATTACTTTTATTTGAAATGATCAGAGAAGAATACATGGAGAAGGTGAAAGTGCAACTGATATTATTTAAGAAAACATAAGGTGCAGTAGATATGAGTATTTTGAATTTAGTTTTGATTTTTAAAAGTTATTAAAAAAATGTGAGAGGAGTAGATTAAAATAATTCAGAAAAGAATAGAAGGGAGCATTTTGAATTTTCTTTCTTTTCTGTTCTTTAGTCTTAGATAATTAAATATATTCAGAAGAGAGTTCTCCAAATTTTACCATAGTAATTTAACATTCTGAATAAAATATGCTGAGTCAGTATCACCATTTTTAAATTAATTGTAACAAGTAATTGTATTTTTTTCAAATAAGTGAGAACAGTTATTTAGCCTGTTTCTGATAGTGTGTTATTGATTTGGGTTGTGTTGTTGTGTGATATTTTTGTGATTTGAGTATGGTGAGCCTGATTTGTCTCTATTTATTAGTTATGATTGGTCACAACTGATTGGGTTTAGCATGGGGATTGGGGGTGGGTTAGTTGGGTGATGTGTTATGGGCGGGGTTTGTTGGTGAGGGGGGGTGGGTATATTTTGGTTTTATGGTATATATCTGGGGGGGGGTGGTATAGGTGGGATTAGTATTAGGGTGGGGGTGTGGGGCTATGGTGGGGTGTGGATGGGGCGGTGGGGGGGGAGGGGGGGGTGTGGGGGGGGGTTCGTGGGGGGTGTGGTTGGGTGGGGGGGGGGTTGGGGTTGGTGTGATGGTGGGAAGTGGTGGGTGGGTGGGGGGTGTGGTGTTGTGGGGGGGTGTTGGGGGGGGTTGGTTGGGGTGTGGGAGATTTGGTTGTTGGGGGGGGGTGTTGTGGTGGGTGTGGCTGGGGGGGGGGGGTGGGGTTTGGGGAGTTGGATGTTGGTTGGTGTGTGGTTGTTGTGAGGTTTGGTTTGGTGGGGTGATGGGGTTACTGTGGGGATGGTTGTTGGCAGGTTGGGAGTGGGTGTGGTGGGTTTTGTAGGGGGTGGGGGGGGGGGTGTGTTGGTGTGTTGTAGGGTGGGGGCTTGTGGGGGCTAGGGGGTGGGTGGGTTGGGGTCTGTGGTGGGGGGTGGGGTTGTGTTTTGTGGGGGTAGGTGGTTTTGGGGGTGGTGGGTGGAGGGGGGAGGGGGTTGGTGTTTTAGGTGTTTGGGGGGGGTGGGGGTGGGGGGGGAGGGGGGGTGGGGGGGTGGTGGGGTTGTTGTGGAGTGGGGGTGTTGGGTTTTTGGGCATGGTTATGGGTGGGGGTGGGTGGGGGGGGTAGGGTTGGTGGGGGGGGAGGGGTGGGTGGGGGGGGGGGGGTGGGGGGGGGTTGGGGGGGGGGGTGGGGGGGGTGGGGGTTGTGGGGTTGTTGGTTGGGGTGGTGTTTGGGGGGTTGTGGAGGTTGGTGGGGGTGGTGTGTGTAGGTGGGGGGGTGTGGTGGGGTGGTGGGGTGTGTGTCAGGTTTGTGGGGGGTTGTTTGGGGGGTGGGGGGGGGGGGGTTGGGTTTGGTGGGGTTGTGGGGGGGGGGGTTTGGTGTGTGGTGGGGTGGGTGTGGGGTATGGGGGGGGTTAGGGGTGTTGGTGTGGTTGGGGTGGGTGGGAATTGGGGTTTTTTTGTTGTGGTGCGGGGGGGGGTAGTGGGTGGGGTGGGTGTGGGAGGGTGGGGGGGGGGGGGGGGTGGGGGGTGGGGTGGGGGGGGGGGGTGGGGTGGAGGGTGGGGGGGGGGGGGTGTGGGTGGGGTGGTTTGGGCGGTGGGGGGGGGGGGGGTGGCGGTGGGGTGGGGGGTGGGGGTTGTTGGTTGGCTTGGTTTGTGGGTTGGGTGGGGTGGGGTGGCGGGGTGTGGGTGTGGGTGGGGTGGGGGATGGCTGTGTGGGAGTTGGGGGGGTTTGGGGGGGGTGGGGGGGGGGGGGGGGGGCTGGGGTGGGGGGGGGGGTGGGTGTGGTAGTTTTTGGGGGGGGGGAGGGGGGGGGGGGTTTTTGGGGGGGTTGTGGGGGGTTGGGGTGGTGGGGGGGTTTGGGGGGGGGGAGGGGGGGGGGTGGGGGGGTGGTGGGGGGTTTTGGGGGGTGTTGGGGGGGGGGGGGGAGGGGGGTGTGATGTGGGGGTTTTGGTGGTGGGGGGGGGTGTGGGGGTTTGGGAGGGGGGGGTGGGTGGGTTTTTTGGGGGGGGGGGGGGTTTGGGTGGGGGGGGGGGGCGGGGGGGTGGGGGTTGTGTGGGGGGGGTGGGGGGGTGGGGGGTTGGTGGGGGGGGGGGGGGGGGGGGTGGGGGGGCGGGGGGGGTGTGGGGGGGGGGGGGGTCATGGGGGTTGGGGTTGGGGGGGGGTAGTGTTGTTATTGTGGGGGGTGGGGTGGTGGGGTGGGGCTGGGGGGGGTGTTTGGAGGTGGGGGGGAGTGGTTGTGGGGGAAGGGGGGGTAGGGGGGGGGGTTGGGGGGGGGGTGGGGGGGGTGGGTGGGGGGGGGGGGTTGGGGGGGGGGGGGGGGGTGGGGGGGGGTGGGGGGTGGGGGGGGCGCGGGGAGTTCGGGGGGTTGGGGGGGGGAGGGGTTGGGGGGTGAAGGGGGGGGTGGGTGGGTGGGGGTGGGGGGTGGGGGGGGTAGGTTGGGGGGTGTGGGGAGGGGTGGGGGGTGTGGGGGTGGGGGGGGGGGGGGGGGGGGTGGGTGGGGGGGGGGGGGGGGGTGGGTGGGGGGGGGTGTGGGGTGGGGGGGGGTGGGTGGTGGGGGTTGGGGGGGGGGGGGGGGGTGGTGGGGGGGGGGGTGGTGGTGGGGAGGGGTGGGGGGGGGGGTGTGGGGGGGGGGGGTGAGGGGGGGGAGGTGGGGGGGGGTGGGGGGGGGGGGGTTGGTATGGTGGGGTGGGTGGGGGGGGGGGGGGGGGGGGTGGGTAGGGGGGGGTGGTGGGGGGGTTTGGGGTGGTGGGTCGGGGTGGGGTTGGGTGGTGGGCGGGGTGGGGTGGGGGTTTTTGGGGGTGGGGATGGTTAAGGGGGTGGGGGGGGGGTGGGGTGGGGGGGGGGGGGTTTTGGGGGGGGGGGGGCGGGTCGGGTGGGGGGGGTTGGTGTGGTTGGGGGGGGGGGTGGGGGGGGGGGGGGGGGGTTTGGGGGGGGAGGTGGGGGGGGTGTGGGGGGTATGGGGGGGGTTGGGGGGGGGGGGGGTTGGGGGGTGGGTTGGGGGGGGGTGGGGGGGTGGGGGGGTGGGTGGGGGGTGGGGGGGGGGGGATGGGTTTGGGGGTCGGGGGGGGGGGGGTGGTGTGGGGGGGGGGGGGGGGGGGGGGGGGCGGGGGGGTGGGGGTGGGGGGGGTGGGGGGGGGGGGGGGGTGGGGGGGGGTTCGGTGGGGGGGGGGGGGTGGGGGCGGGGTGGGGGGGGGGGGGTGGGGGGGGGGGTTGGGTGGGGGGTGGGTTGGGGGGGGGGGGGGGGGGGGGGGTTGTGGGGTGGGGGGGGTTGGTTGGGGGGGGGGTTGGGGGGGGGGGTGGTTGGGGGGGGGGGGGGGGTGGGGTGTGGGGTGGGGGGTGGGGGGGGGGGGGGTGAGTGGGGGGGGGGGGGTTTGTGGGGGGGGGGGTGGGGGGGGGGGGGGGGGGGGGTGGGAGGGGTGGGGGGTGGGGTGGGGGGGGGGGGGGGGGGGGGGGGGTTAGTGGGGGTGGTTGGTTATTGGGTGGGGGGGGGGGGTGGGGGGGGGTGGGGGGGGGGGGTGGGGGGGGGGGGGGGGGGGGGGGGGGGTAGGGGGGGGGGTGGGGGGGGGTGGGTAGGGGGGGGGGGGGGGGGGGGGGGGGGGGAGGGGGGTGGGGGTGGGGGGTGTGGGGGGGGTGGGGTTGTTGTGTGGGGGGGGGGTGGTGGGGGGGTTGGGGGGGGGGGGGGGTGGGGTGGGGGGTACGTGGGTGGGGGGGTAGGTGGTTGGGGGTGGGGTGGGGGTGGGAGGGGGGGGCGGGGGTGGTGACCAAAGGGGGGGGGGGGGGGGGTGGGGGGGTGGGGGGGGTTAGTCGGGGGGGGGGGGCGGGGGGGGGGGGTGGGGGGGGGGTGGGGTGGGGGGGGTGGGGGGGGGGTGGAGTTTAGTGGGGGGCAGGTGGGGGGGGGGGTGGGGGGGGGGGGTGGGGGGGGGTGGGGGGTGGGGGGGGAGGGGGGGTGGGGGGGGTGGGTGGGGGGGGAGGGGGAGGGGTTTGGGTGGGGTGGGGTTTGAGGGGGTGGGCCTGGTGGTGGGTACGGGGGGTTTGGGTGGGGGGGGGTGGGGGGGGGGTGGGGGGGGGTGGGGGGGGGGGGGGGGGGGGGGGGGGGGGGGGGGGGGGGGGGGGGGGGTTTGAGGGGGGTCGGGTGGGGGGTGGGGGGGGGGGGGGGGGGGGGGGGTGGGGGGGGGGGGGGGGGTTGGGGGGGGGGGTGGCAGGGGGTGGTTTGGGGGGTGGGGTGGGTTGCGATGGGGTGGGGGGGGGGGGGGGGGGGGGAGGTGGGGGGGGGTGGTGGGGGGGGGGGGTAGGGGGGGTGGGTGGGGTGGGTGGGGGTACGGGGGGGTGGGGGGGGGGGTGGAGGGGGGGGGGGGGGGGGGGGGGGGGTGGGGGTGTTGGGGGGGGGGTGGGGTGGGTGGGGGGGGTTGGTGGGGTGTTGGGGTTTTCTGGGGGGTGGGGGGGGTGGGGGGGGGGGGGGGGGGGGGGGGGGGGGGGGGGGGGGGGTGGGGGTGTAGGGGGGGGGGGGGGGGGGGGGGGGGTTTGGGGTGGTGTGTGGGGGGTGGGGTTGTGGGTGGGGGGGGGGCTGGGGGTGGGGGGGGGGGGGGGGGGGGGGGGTGGGGTGGGGGGGGGGGGTTAAGGGGGGGTTGGGGGGGGGGGGGGGTGGGGTGGGGGGTGGGGGGGGGGGGGGGGGGGTGGGGGGGAGGGGGGGGGGGGGGGGGGGGTGGGGGGGGGTGGGGTGGGGGGTGGGGGGAGGGGGGGGGGGGGGGGGGTTGGGGGGGGGGAGGTGGGGGGGGGTGGGGTGGGGTGGGGGTGGGACGGGGGGGGGGGGGGGGTGGGTGTGGGGGGGTGGTTGGGGGGGGTGGGGGGGGGGGGGGGGTTGGGGGGGGGGGGGGGGGGGGGGTGGGGGGGGGGGGCCGGGGGTGGGGGGTGGGGGGTGTGGGGGGGGGGTGGGGTTGGGGTGGGGGGGGGGGGGGGGGGGGGGGGGGGGTGGGTGGGGGGGGGGGGTGGGGGGGGGGGTGGTTTGGGTTGGGGGGGGGTGGGGAGTGGGGGGGGGGGGGGGGGGGGGGTGGGGGGGGGGGGGGGGGGGTGGGGGGGGGGGGGGGGGGTGTGGGTGGGGGGGGGTTTGGGGGGGGGTGTGGGGGGGGGGGGTGGGGGGTGTGGGGGTGGGGGGGGGCGGAGAGGTGCGGGGGTGGGGGGGGGGGGGGGGGGGGTTGGGGGGGGGAGGGGGGGGGGGGGGTGGTGGTGGGGGTGTGGGGGGTGGGGGGGGGGGGGGGGGTTGGGGGGGGGGTTGGTGGGGGTGGGGGGGTGGGGGGGGGGTTGTGTGGGTTGTGGGGGGGGTGGGGGGAGGGGGGTGGGGGGGTGGTGGGGGGGGGGGGGGGGGGGGGGGGGACAGGTGGGGGGGGGGGGTGGGGGGGTTGGGGGGGGGGGGGGGGGGGGGGGGGGGGGGGGTGGTGGGGGTGGTGGGGGGGGGGGGGGTTGGGGGGGGGGGGGGGTGGGGTAGGGGGGGGGGGGGTGGGGGGTGGGGGGGGTGGGGGGGGTTTGGGGGGGGATGGTGGGGGGGGGGTTGGTGGGGGGGGGGGAGGGGGGTGGGGCGGGGGGGGGGGGGGGGGGTGGGGGGGGGGGGGGGGTGGGGGGGGGGGGGGGTGGGGG